>OZ014530.1:302416734-311606734 GCA_963966105.1 Volucella zonaria | reverse complement strand
GATTAATTTCTTCTTCCCTCGAAGCTGCTGATGGCTTATGTACCACTCAGCTGTTTCTTCTAAGGTCAATCACCCTGGCTTATTTACCTATGTGAAGAACACACCAGCACCAACAATGCCCCCATATTTTCGGAGTAGGTGTTAGAGTGCATTGTGTTGCAGTGCATCTCACTCACATGCAATTCGGCCATCCTGGATGACCATATTCTTCCAGTGGCGTTGAAATGCGTCAAAGCGAGATCGATATATTCTTCGTAGCTCGGCATATTGACAGTTTGTTAGTTGTGAGTTTTGTTTCGAGCAAATCGTTTTGTGGTGCAGTTTGTGTTAATTTTTTATTATTTGTGTTGTGTGCATCAAAGCTAATTATTCGCTATGTTTTCAATTTTTATTTCATGCGAATAATTAGCTTCCTGCAAACACACAATCTCCCATTTTTCCATCGCGCGGTAGATTTTGTTGGGAAGCAACATGCTCCCGGCCCGGCAACGTGGAGTTCAGGAATTCCAATGTGGTATGTTGTGCGGTGCTGTATAGATCAGGCTTCCAGATCTCTGTCTTTTGTCGTATGGATTTAATATCATTTCTTGTTGCTTCATCGCCGTTTTTCCTTCCTGTTGTTGTACGGATCTCTGTGTCTTCCCTCACGTCGGATTGTGATGGTTTGCGAGTGCCGAGAAAGATACAAAATTGTATTAGTTTGGGTTTAATACATATTCATAAAATAAAATAAAATATAGTTAGCTGGTACAGCTGGTTATCCATGACTTAGTGGCAAATCGGTTGACCTTGCGACTTAGTGAGAAATTTTATTACGTTTGGGGGCGGGGTAAGGGTTATTAATTCACTTAAAGTCTATATTTTTTTTGATGTGTTTATTAATTAAATTAGGTTTTGTGTACATAGTGTTTTTGCTTTGTTTACATTTTATTTAAATTCTTAACTCGATTCGTTCGACGGATTAGTTACCGGCAAGGGGGATAGTTTCGCGATCGGACGTTTTAGGACTCCCTTTTCTGTCCTTATGGTCACCACGCGCGTTAGACCATCTGCACCGGGATGCAGTTCAATTACGCGCGCGAGCACCCATAACGAAGGCGGAAGGTTATTCTCCTTGACGAGAACTATGTCTCCGAGTTTGATGTTCGGCTGTTGCTGAAGCCATTTTGGTCGTTGCTGTAGCAAATGCAGGTAAGTTGTGCTCCACTGCTTCCAGAACTCTTGTATTAATCTTTGAATATATCTCCACCTATCGAGATTGTTTATGTTCTTCTCCATTAAATTTCTTTCGGGCAGAGTAATTATTGATGATCCGATCAAAAAATGTCCTGGAGTGAGAACCGTCAGATCATTTGGGTCGGACGTCATAGGGCATAACGGCCTTGAATTGAGGCATGCCTCGATTTGAGCGAGCAGTGTAGCATACTCCTCAAATGTAAGCCTGGCTGCTCCGACTGTTCTTTTAAGGTGGTGTTTAATTGACTTGACACCAGCCTCCCAAAGCCCTCCAAAGTGTGGTGAAGCTGGTGGATTAAAATGCCATTTGGTGTTTTGTGCTGCCAGACTTGCCGAAACTTCTGCTGACCATTCCCTGGAGATGTGTTTGCTCTCCTTGTTCAGTTCATTCATGGCTCCCTTGAAGTTTGTCCCACAATCACTGTACATGTTGGAACAGATGCCTCTACGTGCCACAAACCTCCTGAAAGCTGCTATGAACGCTGCCGCAGTAAGGTCACTCACTACTTCAATGTGTATCGCCTTTGTTGATAAGCATATGAAGACAGCTATGTATCCTTTCGTTATCCTATTACATCTGCCCTTCCACATTTTTATTTCTATAGGGCCCGCGTAGTCTACCCCAGTGTTCGTAAATGGCCTTGAAATTATTACGCGTTCCGTAGGAAGATTTCCCATGAGTTGTTCTTGCATTTTAGCATTATATCGATGACACCGGACGCAGTTGTAGATTGTTGATTTGACTAGACGCTTAAGATTAGTGATCCAGTATTGGCTTCTAATCTCTGCTATCATGATCTGCTGTCCACCGTGAAGTGTGCGTTGATGCACATCGCTGACGACCAATCTCGCAAAGTGATGTGAGTCCCTTAGTATTATGGGGTGTTTCTGGCTAAACGGTATGGTGGAGTTTGTTAAGCGCCCTCCTACGCGTAAGAGTTCTTCAGCATCAAGAAATGGATTCAAACGGAGAATGTGACTGCCCTTTCCAACGCTCCCCTTCTCTTTCAGCGTTTTTATCTCCTTGTGAAATAGTTCACCTTGAACAAGTCTAATGAGCTGCTTTCGCGCACCATCTAGTTCATCAGGTGTGAGTCGGTGACTCTCCAATGGTCTTCTCTTTGCCTTGTGTTTTAAGTATTCGAAGTATCTGCGCCATATAGCTGCACTGCGTACTAGCCGCTTCAGGTTTGAAAAACGTTGACAGTATTCATTGTTGATGATTACACAGTGACAGATGACATCGGCGAAGCTGACTTGTAGATTTGCTAGTCTGTTCTTATAAAATGATGATTTTACTTCACCCTTCTTATTTTCTTTCTTTGTTTCCAGCTCGGTTTCGCACAAAGTCAATCCTGGACCTTCGTTTATGGAAAAATTCTTCAGAAATTGTGGCCCATGCCACCAAATGTGGCTGTTGATGAGCTCATGTGGTAACATTCCCCGTGAGCCTATGTCCGCTGGGTTTTCTTTGGTGCCAACGTGTCGCCAAGCATCGGTCGTTGTTAGCGCTTGGATTTCGCTGACTCGATTGGCTACAAATGTAGTGCGAATTGTAGGGTTTCCTCTGATCCATGCCAATGTTATCGTTGAGTCAGACCATGCAAGAGTTTCAACGTTTTCGAATTGCATGGCCCTCTTGACACGATGTAACAGTTTGGCTAAAAGGAGTGCTGCGCATAGCTCTAGCCTTGGTAGCGATACGCATCTTACCGCTGTTGGAGCAACTCTTGTTTTTGCCGCTAAAAGATGGATATGCTCATGGCCTTCGTTTATAATGCGAATATATATTACTGCGGCATAAGCCTTCTCGGAAGCGTCGCTGAACCCGTGAAGTTGTACTTTTGATGATCTTGCGAATTCAATCCACCGAGGTATTTCCAGTTCATGAAGTGCTCTTAACCCCCTTCGCAGCTCTACCCACTGACTTTCAATCTCTTGAGAAATTGGTGAGTCCCAAGGATATTGTTTCAGCCACAGTTGCTGCAGGATTAGCTTGGCCTTTATCACGCATGGGGCGATCCATCCTAGCGGGTCAAACAGACGAGCGATGTCTGCCAGTACGGACCTTTTTGTGAACTGTTGGACCTCAGGCAAGTTAATATTGAATGCAAATGTATCTTTCGCTGGATGCCATTGAATCCCAAGTGTTTTGATGGCATCTGGTGATTCAAAATTTAGAGGCAGATTTATTTCCCTTTCGCTTTCAGGAACCTGCTCTAATACTCTCGTGGAATTGCTGGCCCATTTTCTTAGAGGAAACCCGACTGATTTCAGGACTTCAATAATTTGTTTTTGTAAATCGATGGCTTCCTCTTCGTCATTCGTACCATAGATGAGGTCGTCGACGTAAAATCCTTCAGTGAGCACCTTTGTTACATATGGATACTTGTGTTCCACATCTGACGCTAGCTGATGTAAGGTGCGCACCGCTAAATATGGCGCCGATGCAGTTCCAAATGTGACTGTATTCAAAGCATATGTTTTTATAGGGTCATTTTGTGTATGCCTCCATAGAATTAGTTGATATGACGTATCTTGTGCTGCCATCCATATCTGCCGATACATCATGCTTATATCTGCCACAAACGCTACTTTGAATTTCCTCCACTTCGTGATCAGATCTATGATGTCGGGTTGCAGTCGTGGACCCACCATTAAGCAGTCGTTTAGCGATACTCCGTTAGAAGTCTTACAAGACGCATCGAACACTACACGGAGTTTTGTGGTGCTACTTGACTCTTTGACGACAGCATGATGAGGCAAGTAGTAGTGTTCGCCTAGTTCCATGGATCCTGAGACCTCCTTCATATGACCTAAGGTGGCGTACTCGTGCATACATTTGGTATAAGCTTCCTTTAGCTTTTGGTTTGATTCAAGTTTTCTTTCTATTTGAAAGAATCTCGCCATGGCCGCCTTCTTCGAATTCCCCAAGGTTGGGCGAATTCCATCCTTGAATGGGAGTCGTACTTCATATCTCCCATCTTCATTCCGCTTGAATGTTTCTGAGAAATGTTGTTGACATTTTTGCTCCTCCGGTGATAGTTTCCTATCATCGAGATTTTCTTCTAATTCCCAGAATTGCCTAAGTTGTGCATCTAAAGAGTTGAAGTGATTTTGGACAGTGAAACAAGTAATCTTTGGAGTAGTGTTGGTTTTTCCGGTAAGGATCCATCCAAATTCAGTCCGTTGTGCTACAGGAGACCCCTTTTGTCCCTTCACTAAACCTTCGAGAATTATTGAGCTGTACACGTCCGCCCCTAACAGCACATCAATCTTCCCTGGAACATTGTACGCCGGATCGGCTAATGGCAAATTGGACAAATGTTTCCACTCCCCTTGAAGCGGATAGGTTGGTAGTGTTGCAGTTAGGACAGGTAACACAAATGCTGTAACATCGAGGGAGAAGGCTGTATTGTTAAACGATTGCAAATTAACTTTCACTCGGTATTTGGAACTGCCAGTTGGGTTTTTCCCAAGTCCTGTGACTCTAGCAGATACATTCTGCCTTTTGAGGTTAAGCATTTGAGTGGCATTTTCAGTTATGAATGTGGCCTCGGAGCCGGGATCTATGAAGGCCCTAAGAGTGCACTGCTTTCCATTCGTTGCATACACTTTAACGAGTGCAGTAGCTAGTAGCGTTTTTGACTGCATTTGGTTGAAATGTGCCCTAAAGTTTTGAGAAGTGTTAGGTTGGTCACTCGGAGTATTGAATGGGACAGAAATTTGACTGACAGGATTTTGTATATAATGGGATTGAGGATTGTATTGGGGTGCATTTTGATTCTGGAATTGATGATGTTGTTGGTGGTTTTGAGCAGTGGTTGAATTTTGTCCAGCATTAATATGCAGTAATGTGTGATGCTTGTAACCGCATTTTTGGCACCTGTTGCTACTGTTACAAACCGAGGCATGATGATCATACCCTAAACAATTACCACAAACTCCATTTTTCTTTATGACGTCAGCTCTAGTTTTAACATCCATAGTAAGGAATTTTTTGCAATGTCTCATCCCATGAGAAGCCTTGCAAAGTCGACATCGAAACTGCTTTGTTTGTTGCTGGGAACTTAATTGGCAGGCCGCGGAAGTGGTTTTTCGAAACGAATGTGGGTGCATTGATTGATTCGAATGCACATTCAGTTCGGAAATGTTTTCTAGTGAACTAAAACGACCCTCGATGAAAGACATGAAAGTTTTCCAATCAGGAAGAACCCTTGAAGTGCCTAGCTTTTCCTCCCAATCTCGTTGTGTCTGCGGTGGCAGTTTATTAAAAATTAGAAAAATGAGAATGGCGTCCCATGTTTCAACAGCTATTTCAAGGTTGAAAAGAGCGTGAACGCATTCAATGCTGGTGTCGTGTAAGGATTTCAGGCCAGCAGCAGATTCACTGGTTAGTTTACTTTGCTCTACTAATCTCCTAAGCTGGGTATTTACAAGTTTACGCTTGTTTTGGTACCTATCTGTAAGAATTGTCCAAGCTGACGCAAAGCTTTTGGAATCTATTGGAAGGTGCTGGATTAATCGAGCAGCTTCCCCACACACAGACGTTTTCAAATATTGAAGTTTTTGTATGTCCGATAATTCGGTGTTATTTCGGACTAAGCTGTCGAATAAATTAAAAAATTCCGACCAATCTTCGAATTTGCCCGAGAATGAATTTATCTGAATTCTTTGAAGACGTACATCAGAGCCAGCGGATCTCGTGTTGTTTAATCGAGACATGCCTACTGATGCATTATTGTCTTCCAAAAAACGATCAGTCTCATCGTGCAGCTGCCCACTAAAGGTGAAATATATTCTCTTGATTTTCGAGAAGATTTCATCCTGAATGTATTTTTCTTTCAGTGGGTCAGCAGCATTTCCGATTATGTTTGAATGTTCTTTTTTCGCCCGTTTGAACATTTCATCAATATCAGATAAACACGCGGTTAAATACCCCCTTGACTTTCGCGACTCTTCATCTTTTTTAAATTGTTCATAGTCCCGACTAATCTCATTTAAAATATCTTCCTGACATTCGATAGATTTCGATAATTTCGACATTTTTTTTTTGGTTTAAAACTTGACACTCTTATTTGAAAATATTCTTAATTCACCTTTTTTGTTTTATTAGTGATGTAATTTCATTAGTTTTTATTTATTTTTATTACGTATAAAAGCAAGAAAATAAGGAAAAATTCCTACCTTAGTTTTTCTGTTTTGCTGTACTTCGACCGTTGCAGTTGGTCACCGGTTGTTCCTCGGACCGCTGTTACTTTGTGACCGCTATTCACAGGTTGCTGTACTAGACACACTGAATCCGTTGGATTTGTTCCAGCGTTGATTACATCTATCTGAACCGTTGGGTACTGTGGCCGATAGACTGTCCGTCGTAGATCGGAAACGTATATTTTCACTGGATAGATTATCCAGCTATACTTAGTCCACAGCACACTTTTGCTTTTCCACTTCACTTCCTAGAAAGGCAGTACTCTTTCTATGTGCTCCTCTGTTGAAGGAATAGTTGGGTACTGTGGCCGATAGACGGTCCGTCAGGTCTCGGAAACGTATATTTGCACTGAATACTTTATCCAGCTATACTTAACCCACAGTACACTTTGAAAAAAAAACGGGTTTTTTTGTTAAGAAAAAAACTTAAGACACACTGGTTCACTTTAAAGGAAATGATTTCCTCTATGTCCTTTTATTTAAAGGAGGCAATCGAAAGACCATGTCCGTGACTGAGTTGAGCGGGATTTAAATGTTGAGCTTGGAATTGACGATTCACAAGCGGTGGCTACCCTTTCAGTTTGATGAACTGAAGAGATGAAAAAAAAACCGTTTAAACTCCTTCAGTTAGATGAACTGAAGCAAGTACAATGAAAAGTGGTTAAATAAAAAACTCGTGACCTTTTTTTAAACTTGAAACTTTATTACTTGACTGTTGGCTGAAGAGTGGTTTAACAGATTAATTTCTTCTTCCCTCGAAGCTGCTGATGGCTTATGTACCACTCAGCTGTTTCTTCTAAGGTCAATCACCCTGGCTTATTTACCTATGTGAAGAACACACCAGCACCAACAATGCCCCCATATTTTCGGAGTAGGTGTTAGAGTGCATTGTGTTGCAGTGCATCTCACTCACATGCAATTCGGCCATCCTGGATGACCATATTCTTCCAGTGGCGTTGAAATGCGTCAAAGCGAGATCGATATATTCTTCGTAGCTCGGCATATTGACAGTTTGTTAGTTGTGAGTTTTGTTTCGAGCAAATCGTTTTGTGGTGCAGTTTGTGTTAATTTTTTATTATTTGTGTTGTGTGCATCAAAGCTAATTATTCGCTATGTTTTCAATTTTTATTTCATGCGAATAATTAGCTTCCTGCAAACACACAATCTCCCATTTTTCCATCGCGCGGTAGATTTTGTTGGGAAGCAACAATATGACCCCCGCAGACGCCTAGTTTAGGAGTTATAGCCATTTAAAGATTTTGAATTTTTTTTTCTGGTGCATAATATGACCCCCGCAGACGCCTAATTTAGGAGTTATAGCCATTTTAAGATTTTGAATTTTCTATTTTCTGGTGCATAATATGACCCCCGCAGACGCCTAGTGTAGAAGTTATAGCCATTTTAAGATTTTGAATTTTCTTTTTTCCGGTGCATAATATGACCCCCGCAGACGCCTAGGTCAGGAGTTATAGCGATTTTAAAGTTTTGAATTTTCTTTTTTCCGGTGCATAATATGACCCCCGCAGACGCCTAGTTTAGGAGTTATAGCCATTTTAAGATTTTGAATTTTCTATTTTCTGGTGCATAATATGACCCCCGCAGACGCCTAGTTTAGGAGTTATAGCCATTTTAAGATTTTGAATTTTCTTTTTTCTGGTGCATAGTATGACCCCCGCAGACGCCTAGTTTAGGAGTTATAGCGATTTTAAAGTTTTGAATTTTCTTTTTTCCGGTGCATAATATGACCCCCGCAGACGCCCAGTTTAGGAGTTATAGCGATTTTAAAGTTTTGAATTTTCTTTTTTCCGGTGCATAATATGACCCCCGCAGACGCCTAGTTTAGGAGTTATAGCCATTTTAAGATTTTGAATTTTCTATTTTCTGATGCATAATATGACCCCCGCAGACGCCTAGTTTAGGAGTTATAGCCATTTTAAGATTTTGAATTTTCTATTTTCTGGTGCATAATATGACCCCCGCAGACGCCTAGTTTAGGAGTTATAGCCATTTTAAGATTTTGAATTTTCTTTTTTCTGGTGCATAATATGACCCCCGCAGACGCCTAGTTTAGGAGTTATAGCCATTTTAAGATTTTGAATTTTCTTTTTTCTGGTGCATAATATGACCCCCGCAGACGCCTAGTTTAGGAGTTATAGCCATTTTAAGATTTTGAATTTTCTTTTTTCTGGTGCATAATATGACCCCCGCAGACGCCTAGTTTAGGAGTTATAGCGATTTTAAAGTTTTAAATTTTCTTTTTTCCGGTGCATAATATGACCCCCGCAGACGCCTAGTTTAGGAGTTATAGCGATTTTAAAGTTTTGAATTTTCTTTTTTCCGGTGCATAAAATGACCCCCGTAGACGCCTAGTTTAGGAGTTATAGCCATTTAAAGATTTTGAATTTTTTTTTCTAGTGCATAATATGACCCCCGCAGACGCCTAGTTTAGGAGTTATAGCCATTTTAAGATTTTGAATTTTCTATTTTCTGGTGCATAATATGACCCCCGCAGACGCCTAGTTTAGGAGTTATAGCCATTTTAAGATTTTGAATTTTCTTTTTTCTGGTGCATAATATGACCCCCGCAGACGCCTAGTTTAGGAGTTATAGCCATTTTAAGATTTTGAATTTTTTTTTTCCGGTGCATAATATGACCCCCGCAGACGCCTAGTTTAGAGTTATAGCGATTTTAAAGTTTTGAATTTTCCTTTTTCCGGTGCATAATATGACCCCCGCAGACGCCTAGTTTAGGAGTTATAGCCATTTTAAAATTTTGAATTTTTTTTTTCTGGTGCATAATATGACCCCCGCAGACGCCTAGTTTAGGAGTTATAGCGATTTTAAGATTTTGAATTTTCTATTTTCTGGTGCATAATATGACCTCCGCAGACGCCTAGTTTAGGAGTTAGAGCCATTTTAAGATTTTGAATTTCCTTTTTTCTGGTGCATAATATGACCCCCGCAGACGCCTAGTTTAGGAGTTATAGCGATTTTAAAGTTTTGAATTTTCTTTTTTCCGGTGCATAATATGACCCCCGCAGACGCTTAGTTTAGGAGTTATAGCCATTTAAAGATTTTGAATTTTTTTTTCTGGTGCATAATATCACCCCGGCAGACGCCTAGTTTAGGAGTTATAGCCATTTTAAGATTTTGAATTTTCTATTTTCTGGTGCATAATATGACCCCCGCAGACGCCTAGTTTAGGAGTTATAGCCATTTTAAGATTTTGAATTTTCTTTTTCTGGTGCATAATATGACCCCCGCAGACGCCTAGTTTAGAAGTTAAAGCCGTTTTAAGATTTTGAATTTTCTTTTTTCTGGTGCATAATATGACCCCCGCAGGCGCCTAGTTTAGGAGTTATAGCCATTTTAAGATTTTGAATTTTCTTTTTTCTGATGCATAATATGACCCCCGAAGACGCCTAGTTTAGGAGTTATAGCGATTTTAAAGTTTTGAATTTTCTTTTTTCCGGTGCATAATATGACCCCCGCAGACGCCTAGTTTAGAAGTTATAGCCATTTTAAGATTTTGAATTTTTTTTCTTCCGGTGCATAATATGACCCCCGCAGACGCCTAGTTTAGGAGTTATAGCCAATTTAAGATTTTGAATTTTCTTTCTTCTGGTGCATAATATGACCACCGCAGACGCCTAGTTTAGGAGTTATAGCGATTTTAAAGTTTTGAATTTTCCTTTTTCCGGTGCATAATATGACCCCCGCAGACGCCTAGTTTTGCGGAGCGTCTCCGGTTCAGTAGGGCGGTAGGGAGTCGCGACATGAGGGATGTTGCTCGGCAGCACCAACAATTTTGGTGGCTAGTTGAAGGTAGGGAGAGTTCGTCGTCGAATTCCTCAAGTAATAGGTAGCTTCATGTGAAGCAAAGTGGGCCAGCCTAATTTTGTTTTTAGCCATGGCCGGCTTACATAGTTTTAAATAGGTTTAAGTCAGATTTTAAAAAAAAATATATATAAAAAAAAAAAAAAAAAAAAAAAAATAAAAAATGACAAAAAAAAAAATTTATATATATATATATATATGTACATATATGTATATATTAAGTATATACCTATTATGTATATATATATATATATATATATATATATATATATATATGTGTGTGTGTGTGTACGTATTAGATGTAAGTAAGTTAAGATTTATTTTTAAGTAGTCTGTAAGTTTTTAGTTTTAGGTTTTTATAATTAATTAATATGTCCATATACTAAGTTTTTCTTACAATCTATTTTCTTAGTTTAAGTTGTAATATAAATATAAAATTAAATATAGAATTTAATGTACGTCGCAAGACTTAGTTTAAGTGTTAGGTTTAACTTAGAGTGCCCGCATGGGGCCATTAAGTTACTATAAGATTACTTGTAAGTTATTTAAGCTAATTTTTAAGCGTTTTTTGTTTAGCATGTAAGAGTAAATTAAGATATAAAATAAAAATGCATATAAATTGAAAAAAATTGAATTGCAGACGCCTAGTTTAGGAGTTATAGCCATTTTAAAATTTTGAATTTTTTTTTTCTGGTGCATAATATGACCCCCGCAGACGCCTAGTTTAGGAGTTATAGCGATTTTAAGATTTTGAATTTTCTATTTTCTGGTGCATAATATGACCTCCGCAGACGCCTAGTTTAGGAGTTATAGCCATTTTAAGATTTTGAATTTTCTTCTTTCTGGTGCATAATATGACCCCCGCAGATGCCTAGTTTAGGAGTTATAGCCATTTTAAGATTTTGAATTTTCTATTTTCTGGTGCATAATATGACCCCCGCAGACGCCTAGTTTAGGAGTTATAGCCATTTTAAGATTTTGAATTTTCTTTTTTCTGGTGCATAATATGACCCCCGCAGACGCCTAGTTTAGGAGTTATAGCCATTTTAAGATTTTGAATTTTCTTTTTTCTGGTGCATAATATGACCCCCGCAGACGCCTAGTTTAGAAGTTAAAGCCGTTTTAAGATTTTGAATTTTCTTTTTTCTGGTGCATAATATGACCCCCGCAGGCGCCTAGTTTAGGAGTTATAGCCATTTTAAGATTTTGAATTTTCTTTTTTCTGATGCATAATATGACCCCCGAAGACGCCTAGTTTAGGAGTTATAGCGATTTTAAAGTTTTGAATTTTCTTTTTTCCGGTGCATAATATGACCCCCGCAGACGCCTAGTTTAGAAGTTATAGCCATTTTAAGATTTTGAATTTTTTTTCTTCCGGTGCATAATATGACCCCCGCAGACGCCTAGTTTAGGAGTTATAGCCAATTTAAGATTTTGAATTTTCTTTCTTCTGGTGCATAATATGACCACCGCAGACGCCTAGTTTAGGAGTTATAGCGATTTTAAAGTTTTGAATTTTCCTTTTTCCGGTGCATAATATGACCCCCGCAGACGCCTAGTTTTGCGGAGCGTCTCCGGTTCTGTAGGGCGGTAGGGAGTCGCGACATGAGGGATGTTGCTCGGCAGCACCAACAATTTTGGTGGCTAGTTGAAGGTAGGGAGAGTTCGTCGTCGAATTCCTCAAGTAATAGGTAGCTTCATGTGAAGCAAAGTGGGCCAGCCTAATTTTGTTTTTAGCCATGGCCGGCTTACATAGTTTTAAATAGGTTTAAGTCAGATTTTAAAAAAAAATATATATAAAAAAAAAAAAAATAAAATAAAAATAAAAAATGACAAAAAAAAAAATTTATATATATATATATATATGTACATATATGTATATATTAAGTATATACCTATTATGTATATATATATATATATATATATATATATATATATATGTGTGTGTGTGTGTGTACGTATTAGATGTAAGTAAGTTAAGATTTATTTTTAAGTAGTCTGTAAGTTTTTAGTTTTAGGTTTTTATAATTAATTAATATGTCCATATACTAAGTTTTTCTTACAATCTATTTTCTTAGTTTAAGTTGTAATATAAATATAAAATTAAATATAGAATTTAATGTACGTCGCAAGACTTAGTTTAAGTGTTAGGTTTAACTTAGAGTGCCCGCATGGGGCCATTAAGTTACTATAAGATTACTTGTAAGTTATTTAAGCTAATTTTTAAGCGTTTTTTGTTTAGCATGTAAGAGTAAATTAAGATATAAAATAAAAATGCATATAAATTGAAAAAAATTGAATTGCAGACGCCTAGTTTAGGAGTTATAGCCATTTTAAAATTTTGAATTTTTTTTTTCTGGTGCATAATATGACCCCCGCAGACGCCTAGTTTAGGAGTTATAGCGATTTTAAGATTTTGAATTTTCTATTTTCTGGTGCATAATATGACCTCCGCAGACGCCTAGTTTAGGAGTTATAGCCATTTTAAGATTTTGAATTTTCTTCTTTCTGGTGCATAATATGACCCCCGCAGATGCCTAGTTTAGGAGTTATAGCCATTTTAAGATTTTGAATTTTCTATTTTCTGGTGCATAATATGACCCCCGCAGACGCCTAGTTTAGGAGTTATAGCCATTTTAAGATTTTGAATTTTCTTTTTTCTGGTGCATAATATGACCCCCGCAGACGCCTAGTTTAGGAGTTATAGCCATTTTAAGATTTTGAATTTTCTATTTTCTGGTGCATAATATGACCCCCGCAGACGCCTAGTTTAGGAGTTATAGCGATTTTAAAGTTTTGAATTTTCTTTTTTCCGGTGCATAATATGACCCCCGCAGACGCCTAGTTTAGGAGTTATAGCGATTTTAAAGTTTTGAATTTTCTTTTTTCCGGTGCATAATATGACCCCCGCAGACGCCTAGTTTAGGAGTTATAGCGATTTTAAAGTTTTGAATTTTCTTTTTTCCGGTGCATAATATGACCCCTGCAGACGCCTAGTTTAGGAGTTATAGCGATTTTAAAGTTTTGAATTTTCTTTTTTCCGGTGTATAATATGACCCCCGCAGACGCCTAGTTTAGGAGTTATAGCCATTTTAAGATTTTGAATTTTCTTTTTTCTGGTGCATAATATGACCCCCGCAGACGCCTAGTTTAGGAGTTATAACCATTTTAAGATTTTGAATTTTCTTTTTTCTGGTGCATAATATGACCCCCGCAGACGCCTAGGTTAGGAGTTATAGCGATTTTAAAGTTTTGAATTTTCTTTTTTCCGGTGCATAATATGACCCCCGCAGACGCCTAGTTTAGGAGTTATAGCCATTTTAAGATTTTGAATTTTCTTTTTTCTGGTGCATAATATGACCCCCGCAGACGAATAGTTTAGGAGTTATAGCGATTTTAAAGTTTTGAATTTTCTTTTTTCCGGTGCATAATATGACCCCCGCAGACGCCTAGTTTAGGAGTTATAGCGATTTTAAAGTTTTGAATTTTCTTTTTTCCGGTGCATAATATGACCCCCGCAGACGCCTAGTTTAGGAGTTATAGCCATTTAAAGATTTTGAATTTTTTTTTCTGGTGCATAATATGACCCCCGCAGACGCCTAGTTTAGGAGTTATAGCCATTTTAAGATTTTGAATTTTCTTTTTCTGGTGCATAATATGACCCTCGCAGACGCCTAGTTTAGGAGTTATAGCCATTTTAAGATTTTGAATTTTCTTTTTTCTGGTGCATAATATGACCCCCGCAGACGAATAGTTTAGGAGTTATAGCGATTTTAAAGTTTTGAATTTTCTTTTTTCCGGTGCATAATATGACCCCCGCAGACGCCTAGTTTAGGAGTTATAGCGATTTTAAAGTTTTGAATTTTCTTTTTTCCGGTGCATAATATGACCCCCGCAGACGCCTAGTTTAGGAGTTATAGCCATTTAAAGATTTTGAATTTTTTTTTCTGGTGCATAATATGACCCCCGCAGACGCCTAGTTTAGGAGTTATAGCCATTTTAAGAGTTTGAATTTTTTTTTTTCTGGTGCATAATATGACCCCCGCAGACGAATAGTTTAGGAGTTATAGCGATTTTAAAGTTTTGAATTTTCTTTTTTCCGGTGCATAATATGACCCCCGCAGACGCCTAGTTTAGGAGTTATAGCCATTTAAAGATTTTGAATTTTTTTTTCTGGTGCATAATATGACCCCCGCAGACGCCTAGTTTAGGAGTTATAGCCATTTTAAGATTTTGAATTTTCTTTTTTCTGATGCATAATATGACCCCCGAAGACGCCTAGTTTAGGAGTTATAGCGATTTTAAAGTTTTGAATTTTCTTTTTTCCGGTGCATAATATGACCCCCGCAGACGCCTAGTTTAGAAGTTATAGCCATTTTAAGATTTTGAATTTTTTTTCTTCCGGTGCATAATATGACCCCCGCAGACGCCTAGTTTAGGAGTTATAGCCAATTTAAGATTTTGAATTTTCTTTCTTCTGGTGCATAATATGACCACCGCAGACGCCTAGTTTAGGAGTTATAGCGATTTTAAAGTTTTGAATTTTCCTTTTTCCGGTGCATAATATGACCCCCGCAGACGCCTAGTTTTGCGGAGCGTCTCCGGTTCTGTAGGGCGGTAGGGAGTCGCGACATGAGGGATGTTGCTCGGCAGCACCAACAATTTTGGTGGCTAGTTGAAGGTAGGGAGAGTTCGTCGTCGAATTCCTCAAGTAATAGGTAGCTTCATGTGAAGCAAAGTGGGCCAGCCTAATTTTGTTTTTAGCCATGGCCGGCTTACATAGTTTTAAATAGGTTTAAGTCAGATTTTAAAAAAAAATATATATAAAAAAAAAAAAAATAAAATATAAATAAAAAATGACAAAAAAAAAAATTTATATATATATATATATATGTACATATATGTATATATTAAGTATATACCTATTATGTATATATATATATATATATACATAATATATATATATATATATGTGTGTGTGTGTGTACGTATTAGATGTAAGTAAGTTAAGATTTATTTTTAAGTAGTCTGTAAGTTTTTAGTTTTAGGTTTTTATAATTAATTAATATGTCCATATACTAAGTTTTTCTTACAATCTATTTTCTTAGTTTAAGTTGTAATATAAATATAAAATTAAATATAGAATTTAATGTACGTCGCAAGACTTAGTTTAAGTGTTAGGTTTAACTTAGAGTGCCCGCATGGGGCCATTAAGTTACTATAAGATTACTTGTAAGTTATTTAAGCTAATTTTTAAGCGTTTTTTGTTTAGCATGTAAGAGTAAATTAAGATATAAAATAAAAATGCATATAAATTGAAAAAAATTGAATTGCAGACGCCTAGTTTAGGAGTTATAGCCATTTTAAAATTTTGAATTTTTTTTTTCTGGTGCATAATATGACCCCCGCAGACGCCTAGTTTAGGAGTTATAGCGATTTTAAGATTTTGAATTTTCTATTTTCTGGTGCATAATATGACCTCCGCAGACGCCTAGTTTAGGAGTTATAGCCATTTTAAGATTTTGAATTTTCTTCTTTCTGGTGCATAATATGACCCCCGCAGATGCCTAGTTTAGGAGTTATAGCCATTTTAAGATTTTGAATTTTCTATTTTCTGGTGCATAATATGACCCCCGCAGACGCCTAGTTTAGGAGTTATAGCCATTTTAAGATTTTGAATTTTCTTTTTTCTGGTGCATAATATGACCCCCGCAGACGCCTAGTTTAGGAGTTATAGCCATTTTAAGATTTTGAATTTTCTATTTTCTGGTGCATAATATGACCCCCGCAGACGCCTAGTTTAGGAGTTATAGCGATTTTAAAGTTTTGAATTTTCTTTTTTCCGGTGCATAATATGACCCCCGCAGACGCCTAGTTTAGGAGTTATAGCGATTTTAAAGTTTTGAATTTTCTTTTTTCCGGTGCATAATATGACCCCCGCAGACGCCTAGTTTAGGAGTTATAGCCATTTTAAGATTTTGAATTTTCTTTTTTCTGGTGCATAATATGACCCCCGCAGACGCCTAGTTTAGGAGTTATAACCATTTTAAGATTTTGAATTTTCTTTTTTCTGGTGCATAATATGACCCCCGCAGACGCCTAGGTTAGGAGTTATAGCGATTTTAAAGTTTTGAATTTTCTTTTTTCCGGTGCATAATATGACCCCCGCAGACGCCTAGTTTAGGAGTTATAGCCATTTTAAGATTTTGAATTTTCTTTTTTCTGGTGCATAATATGACCCCCGCAGACGAATAGTTTAGGAGTTATAGCGATTTTAAAGTTTTGAATTTTCTTTTTTCCGGTGCATAATATGACCCCCGCAGACGCCTAGTTTAGGAGTTATAGCGATTTTAAAGTTTTGAATTTTCTTTTTTCCGGTGCATAATATGACCCCCGCAGACGCCTAGTTTAGGAGTTATAGCCATTTAAAGATTTTGAATTTTTTTTTCTGGTGCATAATATGACCCCCGCAGACGCCTAGTTTAGGAGTTATAGCCATTTTAAGATTTTGAATTTTCTTTTTCTGGTGCATAATATGACCCTCGCAGACGCCTAGTTTAGGAGTTATAGCCATTTTAAGATTTTGAATTTTCTTTTTTCTGGTGCATAATATGACCCCCGCAGACGAATAGTTTAGGAGTTATAGCGATTTTAAAGTTTTGAATTTTCTTTTTTCCGGTGCATAATATGACCCCCGCAGACGCCTAGTTTAGGAGTTATAGCGATTTTAAAGTTTTGAATTTTCTTTTTTCCGGTGCATAATATGACCCCCGCAGACGCCTAGTTTAGGAGTTATAGCCATTTAAAGATTTTGAATTTTTTTTTCTGGTGCATAATATGACCCCCGCAGACGCCTAGTTTAGGAGTTATAGCCATTTTAAGAGTTTGAATTTTTTTTTTTCTGGTGCATAATATGACCCCCGCAGACGAATAGTTTAGGAGTTATAGCGATTTTAAAGTTTTGAATTTTCTTTTTTCCGGTGCATAATATGACCCCCGCAGACGCCTAGTTTAGGAGTTATAGCCATTTAAAGATTTTGAATTTTTTTTTCTGGTGCATAATATGACCCCCGCAGACGCCTAGTTTAGGAGTTATAGCCATTTTAAGATTTTGAATTTTCTTTTTCTGGTGCATAATATGACCCTCGCAGACGCCTAGTTTAGAAGTTATAGCCATTTTAAGATTTTGAATTTTCTTTTTTCTGGTGCATAATATGACCCCCGCAGACGCCTAGTTTAGAAGTTAAAGCCGTTTTAAGATTTTGAATTTTCTTTTTTCTGGTGCATAATATGACCCCCGCAGGCGCCTAGTTTAGGAGTTATAGCCATTTTAAGATTTTGAATTTTCTTTTTTCTGATGCATAATATGACCCCCGAAGACGCCTAGTTTAGGAGTTATAGCGATTTTAAAGTTTTGAATTTTCTTTTTTCCGGTGCATAATATGACCCCCGCAGACGCCTAGTTTAGAAGTTATAGCCATTTTAAGATTTTGAATTTTTTTTCTTCCGGTGCATAATATGACCCCCGCAGACGCCTAGTTTAGGAGTTATAGCCAATTTAAGATTTTGAATTTTCTTTCTTCTGGTGCATAATATGACCACCGCAGACGCCTAGTTTAGGAGTTATAGCGATTTTAAAGTTTTGAATTTTCCTTTTTCCGGTGCATAATATGACCCCCGCAGACGCCTAGTTTTGCGGAGCGTCTCCGGTTCAGTAGGGCGGTAGGGAGTCGCGACATGAGGGATGTTGCTCGGCAGCACCAACAATTTTGGTGGCTAGTTGAAGGTAGGGAGAGTTCGTCGTCGAATTCCTCAAGTAATAGGTAGCTTCATGTGAAGCAAAGTGGGCCAGCCTAATTTTGTTTTTAGCCATGGCCGGCTTACATAGTTTTAAATAGGTTTAAGTCAGATTTTAAAAAAAAATATATATAAAAAAAAAAAAAAAAAAATAAAAATAAAAAATGACAAAAAAAAAAATTTATATATATATATATATATGTACATATATGTATATATTAAGTATATACCTATTATGTATATATATATATATATATATATATATATATATATATATATATATGTGTGTGTGTGTGTGTGTACGTATTAGATGTAAGTAAGTTAAGATTTATTTTTAAGTAGTCTGTAAGTTTTAAGTTTTAGGTTTTTATAATTAATTAATATGTCCATATACTAAGTTTTTCTTACAATCTATTTTCTTAGTTTAAGTTGTAATATAAATATAAAATTAAATATAGAATTTAATGTACGTCGCAAGACTTAGTTTAAGTGTTAGGTTTAACTTAGAGTGCCCGCATGGGGCCATTAAGTTACTATAAGATTACTTGTAAGTTATTTAAGCTAATTTTTAAGCGTTTTTTGTTTAGCATGTAAGAGTAAATTAAGATATAAAATAAAAATGCATATAAATTGAAAAAAATTGAATTGCAGACGCCTAGTTTAGGAGTTATAGCCATTTTAAGATTTTGAATTTTCTTCTTTCTGGTGCATAATATGACCCCCGCAGATGCCTAGTTTAGGAGTTATAGCCATTTTAAGATTTTGAATTTTCTATTTTCTGGTGCATAATATGACCCCCGCAGACGCCTAGTTTAGGAGTTATAGCCATTTTAAGATTTTGAATTTTCTTTTTTCTGGTGCATAATATGACCCCCGCAGACGCCTAGTTTAGGAGTTATAGCCATTTTAAGATTTTGAATTTTCTATTTTCTGGTGCATAATATGACCCCCGCAGACGCCTAGTTTAGGAGTTATAGCGATTTTAAAGTTTTGAATTTTCTTTTTTCCGGTGCATAATATGACCCCCGCAGACGCCTAGTTTAGGAGTTATAGCGATTTTAAAGTTTTGAATTTTCTTTTTTCCGGTGCATAATATGACCCCCGCAGACGCCTAGTTTAGGAGTTATAGCGATTTTAAAGTTTTGAATTTTCTTTTTTCCGGTGCATAATATGACCCCTGCAGACGCCTAGTTTAGGAGTTATAGCGATTTTAAAGTTTTGAATTTTCTTTTTTCCGGTGTATAATATGACCCCCGCAGACGCCTAGTTTAGGAGTTATAGCCATTTTAAGATTTTGAATTTTCTTTTTTCTGGTGCATAATATGACCCCCGCAGACGCCTAGTTTAGGAGTTATAACCATTTTAAGATTTTGAATTTTCTTTTTTCTGGTGCATAATATGACCCCCGCAGACGCCTAGGTTAGGAGTTATAGCGATTTTAAAGTTTTGAATTTTCTTTTTTCCGGTGCATAATATGACCCCCGCAGACGCCTAGTTTAGGAGTTATAGCCATTTTAAGATTTTGAATTTTCTTTTTTCTGGTGCATAATATGACCCCCGCAGACGAATAGTTTAGGAGTTATAGCGATTTTAAAGTTTTGAATTTTCTTTTTTCCGGTGCATAATATGACCCCCGCAGACGCCTAGTTTAGGAGTTATAGCGATTTTAAAGTTTTGAATTTTCTTTTTTCCGGTGCATAATATGACCCCCGCAGACGCCTAGTTTAGGAGTTATAGCCATTTAAAGATTTTGAATTTTTTTTTCTGGTGCATAATATGACCCCCGCAGACGCCTAGTTTAGGAGTTATAGCCATTTTAAGAGTTTGAATTTTTTTTTTTCTGGTGCATAATATGACCCCCGCAGACGCCTAGTTTAGAAGTTATAGCCGTTTTAAGATTTTGAATTTTCTTTTTTCTGGTGCATAATATGACCCCCGCAGACGCCTAGTTTAGGAGTTATAGCCATTTTAAGATTTTGAATTTTCTATTTTCTGGTGCATAATATGACCCCCGCAGACGCCTAGTTTAGGAGTTATAGCCATTTTAAGATTTTGAATTTTCTTTTTCTGGTGCATAATATGACCCCCGCAGACGCCTAGTTTAGGAGTTATAGCCATTTTAAGATTTTGAATTTTCTTTTTTCTGATGCATAATATGACCCCCGCAGACGCCTAGTTTAGGAGTTATAGCGATTTTAAAGTTTTGAATTTTCTTTTTTCTGGTGCATAATATGACCCCCGCAGACGCCTAGTTTAGGAGTTATAGCCATTTTAAGATTTTGAATTTTCTTTTTTCTGATGCATAATATGACCCCCGCAGACGCCTAGTTTAGAAGTTATAGCCATTTTAAGATTTTGAATTTTTTTTTTCTGGTGCATAATATGACCCTCGCAGACGCCTAGTTTAGGAGTTATAGCCATTTTAAGATTTTGAATTTTTTTTTTTCCGGTGCATAATATGACCCCCGCAGACGCCTAGTTTAGGAGTTATAGCGATTTTAAAGTTTTGAATTTTCTTTTTTCCGGTGCATAATATGACCCCCGCAGACGCCTAGTTTAGGAGTTATAGCCATTTTAAGATTTTGAATTTTCTATTTTCTGGTGCATAATAAGACCCCCGCAGACGCCTAGTTTAGGAGTTACAGCCATTTTAAGATTTTGAATTTTCTTTTTTCCGGTGCATAATATGACCCCCGCAGACGCCTAGTTTAGGAGTTATAGCCATTTTAAGATTTTGAATTTTCTATTTTCTGATGCATAATATGACCCCCGCAGACGCCTAGTTTAGGAGTTATAGCCATTTTAAGATTTTGAATTTTCTATTTTCTGGTGCATAATATGACCCCCGCAGACGCCTAGTTTAGGAGTTATAGCCATTTTAAGATTTTGAATTTTCTCTTTTCTGGTGCATAATATGACCCCCGCAGACGCCTAGTTTAGGAGTTATAGCAATATTAAAGTTTTGAATTTTCTTTTTTCCGGTGCATAATATGACCCCCGCAGACGCCTAGTTTAGGAGTTATAGCCATTTAAAGATTTTGAATTTTTTTTTCTGGTGCATAATATGACCCCCGCAGACGCCTAGTTTAGGAGTTATTGCGATTTTAAAGTTTTGAATTTTCTTTTTTCCGGTGCATAATATGACCCCCGCAGACGCCTAGTTTAGGAGTTATAGCCATTTTAAGATTTTGAATTTTCTTTTTTCCGGTGCATAATATGACCCCCGCAGACGCCTAGGTTAGGAGTTATAGCGATTTTAAAGTTTTGAATTTTCTTTTTTCCGGTGCATAATATGACCCCCGCAGACGCCTAGTTTAGGAGTTATAGCCATTTTAAGATTTTGAATTTTCTTTTTTCTGGTGCATAATATGACCCCCGCAGACGCCTAGTTTAGGAGTTATAGCGATTTTAAAGTTTTGAATTTTCTTTTTTCCGGTGCATAATATGACCCCCGCAGACGCCTAGTTTAGGAGTTATAGCCATTTTAAGATTTTGAATTTTCTATTTTCTGGTGCATAATATGACCCCCGCAGACGCCTAGTTTAGGAGTTATAGCCATTTTAAGATTTTGAATTTTCTTTTTTCCGGTGCATAATATGACCCCCGCAGACGCCTAGGTTAGGAGTTATAGCGATTTTAAAGTTTTGAATTTTCTTTTTTCCGGTGCATAATATGACCCCCGCAGACGCCTAGTTTAGGAGTTATAGCCATTTTAAGATTTTGAATTTTCTATTTTCTGGTGCATAATATGACCCCCGCAGACGCCTAGTTTAGGAGTTATAGCCATTTTAAGATTTTGAATTTTCTATTTTCTGGTGCATAATATGACCCCCGCAGACGCCTAGTTTAGGAGTTATAGCCATTTTAAGATTTTGAATTTTCTTTTTTCTGGTGCATAATATGACCCCCGCAGACGCCTAGTTTAGGAGTTATAGCCATTTTAAGATTTTGAATTTTCTTTTTTCTGGTGCATAATATGACCCCCGCAGACGCCTAGTTTAGGAGTTATAGCCATTTTAAGATTTTGAATTTTCTTTTTTCTGGTGCATAGTATGACCCCCGCAGACGCCTAGTTTAGGAGTTATAGCGATTTTAAAGTTTTGAATTTTCTTTTTTCCGGTGCATAATATGACCCCCGCAGACGCCCAGTTTAGGAGTTATAGCGATTTTAAAGTTTTGAATTTTCTTTTTTCCGGTGCATAATATGACCCCCGCAGACGCCTAGTTTAGGAGTTATAGCCATTTTAAGATTTTGAATTTTCTATTTTCTGGTGCATAATATGACCCCCGCAGACGCCTAGTTTAGGAGTTATAGCCATTTTAAGATTTTGAATTTTCTTTTTTCCGGTGCATAATATGACCCCCGCAGACGCCTAGGTTAGGAGTTATAGCGATTTTAAAGTTTTGAATTTTCTTTTTTCCGGTGCATAATATGACCCCCGCAGACGCCTAGTTTAGGAGTTATAGCCATTTTAAGATTTTGAATTTTCTTTTTTCTGGTGCATAATATGACCCCCGCAGACGCCTAGTTTAGGAGTTATAGCCATTTTAAGATTTTGAATTTTCTTTTTTCTGGTGCATAATATGACCCCCGCAGACGCCTAGTTTAGGAGTTATAGCCATTTTAAGATTTTGAATTTTCTTTTTTCTGGTGCATAGTATGACCCCCGCAGACGCCTAGTTTAGGAGTTATAGCGATTTTAAAGTTTTGAATTTTCTTTTTTCCGGTGCATAATATGACCCCCGCAGACGCCCAGTTTAGGAGTTATAGCGATTTTAAAGTTTTGAATTTTCTTTTTTCCGGTGCATAATATGACCCCCGCAGACGCCTAGTTTAGGAGTTATAGCCATTTTAAGATTTTGAATTTTCTATTTTCTGATGCATAATATGACCCCCGCAGACGCCTAGTTTAGGAGTTATAGCCATTTTAAGATTTTGAATTTTCTTTTTTCTGGTGCATAATATGACCCCCGCAGACGCCTAGTTTAGGAGTTATAGCCATTTTAAGATTTTGAATTTTCTTTTTTCTGGTGCATAATATGACCCCCGCAGACGCCTAGTTTAGGAGTTATAGCCATTTTAAGATTTTGAATTTTCTTTTTTCTGGTGCATAATATGACCCCCGCAGACGCCTAGTTTAGGAGTTATAGCCATTTAAAGATTTTGAATTTTTTTTTCCGGTGCATAATATGACCCCCGCAGACGCCTAGTTTAGGAGTTATAGCCATTTTAAGATTTTGAATTTTCTATTTTCTGGTGCATAATATGACCCCCGCAGACGCCTAGTTTAGGAGTTATAGCCATTTTAAGATTTTGAATTTTCTATTTTCTGGTGCATAATATGACCCCCGCAGACGCCTAGTTTAGGAGTTATAGCGATTTTAAAGTTTTGAATTTTCTTTTTTCCGGTGCATAATATGACCCCCGCAGACGCCTAGTTTAGGAGTTATAGCGATTTTAAAGTTTTGAATTTTCTTTTTTCCGGTGCATAAAATGACCCCCGTAGACGCCTAGTTTAGGAGTTATAGCCATTTAAAGATTTTGAATTTTTTTTTCCGGTGCATAATATGACCCCCGCAGACGCCTAGTTTAGGAGTTATAGCCATTTTAAGATTTTGAATTTTCTATTTTCTGGTGCATAATATGACCCCCGCAGACGCCTAGTTTAGGAGTTATAGCGATTTTAAAGTTTTGAATTTTCTTTTTTCCGGTGCATAATATGACCCCCGCAGACGCCTAGTTTAGGAGTTATAGCGATTTTAAAGTTTTGAATTTTCTCTTTTCCGGTGCATAATATGACCCCCGCAGACGCCTAGTTTAGGAGTTATAGCGATTTTAAAGTTTTGAATTTTCTTTTTTCCGGTGTATAATATGACCCCCGCAGACGCCTAGTTTAGGAGTTATAGCCATTTTAATATTTTGAATTTTCTATTTTCTGGTGCATAATATGACCCCCGCAGACGCCTAGCTTAGGAGTTATAGCCATTTTAAGATTTTGAATTTTCTTTTTTCTGGTGCATAATATGACCCCCGCAGACGCCTAGTTTAGGAGTTATAGCCATTTTAAGATTTTGAATTCTCTTTTTTCTGGTGCATAATATGACCCCCGCAGACGCCTAGTTTAGGAGTTATAGCCATTTTAAGATTTTGAATTTTCTTTTTTCTGGTGCATAATATGACCCCCGCAGACGCCTAGTTTAGGAGTTATAGCCATTTTAAGATTTTGAATTTTCTTTTTTCCGGTGTATAATATGACCCCCGCAGACGCCTAGTTTAGGAGTTATAGCCATTTTAATATTTTGAATTTTCTATTTTCTGGTGCATAATATGACCCCCGCAGACGCCTAGCTTAGGAGTTATAGCCATTTTAAGATTTTGAATTTTCTTTTTTCTGGTGCATAATATGACCCCCGCAGACGCCTAGTTTAGGAGTTATAGCCATTTTAAGATTTTGAATTCTCTTTTTTCTGGTGCATAATATGACCCCCGCAGACGCCTAGTTTAGGAGTTATAGCCATTTTAAGATTTTGAATTTTCTTTTTTCTGGTGCATAATATGACCCCCGCAGACGCCTAGTTTAGGAGTTATAGCCATTTTAAGATTTTGAATTTTCTTTTTTCTGGTGCATAATATGACCCCCGCAGACGCCTAGTTTAGGAGTTATAGCCATTTTAAGATTTTGAATTTTCTTTTTTCTGGTGCATAATATGACCCCCGCAGACGCCTAGTTTAGGAGTTATAGCCATTTTAATATTTTGAATTTTCTATTTTCTGGTGCATAATATGACCCCCGCAGACGCCTAGCTTAGGAGTTATAGCCATTTTAAGATTTTGAATTTTCTTTTTTCTGGTGCATAATATGACCCCCGCAGACGCCTAGTTTAGGAGTTATAGCCATTTTAAGATTTTGAATTCTCTTTTTTCTGGTGCATAATATGACCCCCGCAGACGCCTAGTTTAGGAGTTATAGCCATTTTAATATTTTGAATTTTCTATTTTCTGGTGCATAATATGACCCCCGCAGACGCCTAGTTTAGGAGTTATAGCCATTTTAAGATTTTGAATTTTCTTTTTCTGGTGCATAATATGACCCCCGCAGACGCCTAGTTTAGGAGTTATAGCCATTTTAAGATTTTGAATTTTCTTTTTTCTGGTGCATAATATGACCCCCGCAGACGCCTAGTTTAGGAGTTATAGCCATTTTAAGATTTTGAATTTTCTTTTTTCCGGTGCATAATATGACCCCCGCAGACGCCTAGTTTAGGAGTTATAGCCATTTTAAGATTTTGAATTTTCTATTTTCTGATGCATAATATGACCCCCGCAGACGCCTAGTTTAGGAGTTATAGCCATTTTAAGATTTTGAATTTTCTTTTTTCTGGTGCATAATATGACCCCCGCAGACGCCTAGTTTAGGAGTTATAGCCATTTTAAGATTTTGAATTTTCTTTTTTCTGGTGCATAATATGACCCCCGCAGACGCCTAGTTTAGGAGTTATAGCCATTTTAAGATTTTGAATTTTCTTTTTTCTGGTGCATAATATGACCCCCGCAGACGCCTAGTTTAGGAGTTATAGCGATTTTAAAGTTTTGAATTTTCTTTTTTCCGGTGCATAAAATGACCCCCGTAGACGCCTAGTTTAGGAGTTATAGCCATTTAAAGATTTTGAATTTTTTTTTCCGGTGCATAATATGACCCCCGCAGACGCCTAGTTTAGGAGTTATAGCCATTTTAAGATTTTGAATTTTCTATTTTCTGGTGCATAATATGACCCCCGCAGACGCCTAGTTTAGGAGTTATAGCGATTTTAAAGTTTTGAATTTTCTTTTTTCCGGTGCATAATATGACCCCCGCAGACGCCTAGTTTAGGAGTTATAGCGATTTTAAAGTTTTGAATTTTCTCTTTTCCGGTGCATAATATGACCCCCGCAGACGCCTAGTTTAGGAGTTATAGCGATTTTAAAGTTTTGAATTTTCTTTTTTCCGGTGTATAATATGACCCCCGCAGACGCCTAGTTTAGGAGTTATAGCCATTTTAATATTTTGAATTTTCTATTTTCTGGTGCATAATATGACCCCCGCAGACGCCTAGCTTAGGAGTTATAGCCATTTTAAGATTTTGAATTTTCTTTTTTCTGGTGCATAATATGACCCCCGCAGACGCCTAGTTTAGGAGTTATAGCCATTTTAAGATTTTGAATTCTCTTTTTTCTGGTGCATAATATGACCCCCGCAGACGCCTAGTTTAGGAGTTATAGCCATTTTAAGATTTTGAATTTTCTTTTTTCTGGTGCATAATATGACCCCCGCAGACGCCTAGTTTAGGAGTTATAGCCATTTTAAGATTTTGAATTTTCTTTTTCTGGTGCATAATATGACCCCCGCAGACGCCTAGTTTAGGAGTTATAGCCATTTTAAGATTTTGAATTTTCTTTTTTCTGGTGCATAATATGACCCCCGCAGACGCCTAGTTTAGGAGTTATAGCCATTTTAAGATTTTGAATTTTCTTTTTTCTGGTGCATAATATGACCCCCGCAGACGCCTAGTTTAGGAGTTATAGCCATTTTAAGATTTTGAATTTTCTTTTTTCTGGTGCATAATATGACCCCCGCAGACGCCTAGTTTAGGAGTTATAGCCATTTTAAGATTTTGAATTTTCTTTTTTCTGGTGCATAATATGACCCCCGCAGACGCCTAGTTTAGGAGTTATAGCGATTTTAAAGTTTTGAATTTTTTTTTCCGGTGCATAATATGACCCCCGCAGACGCCTAGTTTAGGAGTTATAGCGATTTTAAAGTTTTGAATTTTCTTTTTTCCGGTGCATAATTTGACCCCCGCAGACGCCTAGTTTAGGAGTTATAGCCATTTAAAGATTTTGAATTTTTTTTTCTGGTGCATAATATGACCCCCGCAGACGCCTAGTTTAGGAGTTATAGCCATTTTAAGATTTTGAATTTTCTATTTTCTGGTGCATAATATGACCCCCGCAGACGCCTAGTTTAGGAGTTATAGCCATTTTAATATTTTGAATTTTCTATTTTCTGGTGCATAATATGACCCCCGCAGACGCCTAGCTTAGGAGTTATAGCCATTTTAAGATTTTGAATTTTCTTTTTTCTGGTGCATAATATGACCCCCGCAGACGCTTAGTTTCGGAGTTATAGCCATTTTAAGATTTTGAATTTTCTTTTTTCTGGTGCATAATATGACCCCCGCAGACGCCTAGTTTAGGAGTTATAGCCATTTTAAGATTTTGAATTTTCTTTTTTCTGGTGCATAATATGACCCCCGCAGACGCCTAGTTTAGAAGTTGTAGCCATTTAAAAATTTTGAATTTCCTTTTTTCTGGTGCATAATATGACCCCCGCAGACGCCTAGTTTAGGAGTTATAGCGATTTTAAAGTTTTGAATTTTCTTTTTTCCGGTGCATAATATGACCCCCGCAGACGCCTAGTTTAGGAGTTATAGCGATTTTAAAGTTTTGAATTTTCTTTTTTCCGGTGCATAATATGACCCCCGCAGACGCCTAGTTTAGGAGTTATAGCCATTTTAAGATTTTGAATTTTCTTTTTTCTGGTGCATAATATGACCCCCGCAGACGCCTAGTTTAGGAGTTATAGCGATTTTAAAGTTTTGAATTTTCTTTTTTCCGGTGCATAATATGACCCCCGCAGACGCCTAGTTTAGGAGTTATAGCGATTTTAAAGTTTTGAATTTTCTTTTTTCCGGTGCATAATATGACCCCCGCAGACGCCTAGTTTAGAAGTTATAGCCATTTTAAGATTTTGAATTTTCTTTTTTCTGGTGCATAATATGACCCCCGCAGACGCCTAGCTTAGGAGTTATAGCCATTTTAAGATTTTGAATTTTCTTTTTTCTGGTGCATAATATGACCCCCGCAGACGCTTAGTTTAGGAGTTATAGCCATTTTAAGATTTTGAATTTTCTTTTTTCTGGTGCATAATATGACCCCCGCAGACGCTTAGTTTAGGAGTTATAGCCATTTTAAAGTTTTGAATTTTCTTTTTTCTGGTGCATAATATGACCCCCGCAGACGCCTAGTTTAGGAGTTATAGCCATTTTAAGATTTTGAATTTTCTTTTTTCTGATGCATAATATGACCCCCGCAGACGCCTAGTTTAGGAGTTATAGCCATTTTAAAATTTTGAATTTTCTTTTTTCTGATGCATAATATGACCCCCGCAGACGCCTAGTTTAGAAGTTATAGCCATTTTAAGATTTTGAATTTTTTTTTTCTGGTGCATAATATGACCCTCGCAGACGCCTAGTTTAGGAGTTATAGCCATTTTAAGATTTTGAATTTTTTTTTTTCCGGTGCATAATATGACCCCCGCAGACGCCTAGTTTAGGAGTTATAGCCATTTTAAGATTTTGAATTTTCTTTTTTCTGGTGCATAATATGACCCCCGCAGACGCCTAGTTTAGGAGTTATAGCCATTTTAAGATTTTGAATTTTCTTTTTTCTGGTGCATAATATGACCCCCGCAGACGCCTAGTTTAGGAGTTATAGCGATTTTAAAGTTTTGAATTTTCTTTTTTCCGGTGCATAATATGACCCCCGCAGACGCCTAGTTTAGGAGTTATAGCGATTTTAAAGTTTTGAATTTTCTCTTTTCCGGTGCATAATATGACCCCCGCAGACGCCTAGTTTAGGAGTTATAGCGATTTTAAAGTTTTGAATTTTCTTTTTTCCGGTGTATAATATGACCCCCGCAGACGCCTAGTTTAGGAGTTATAGCCATTTTAATATTTTGAATTTTCTATTTTCTGGTGCATAATATGACCCCCGCAGACGCCTAGCTTAGGAGTTATAGCCATTTTAAGATTTCGAATTTTCTTTTTTCTGGTGCATAATATGACCCCCGCAGACGCCTAGTTTAGGAGTTATAGCGATTTTAAAGTTTTGAATTTTCTTTTTTCCGGTGCATAATATGACCCCCGCAGACGCCTAGTTTAGGAGTTATAGCCATTTTAAGATTTTGAATTTTCTTTTTTCTGGTGCATAATATGACCCCCGCAGACGCCTAGTTTAGGAGTTATAGCCATTTTAAGATTTTGAATTTTCTTTTTTATGGTGCATAATATGACCCCCGCAGACGCCTAGTTTAGGAGTTATAGCCATTTTAAGATTTTGAATTTTCTTTTTTCTGGTGCATAATATGACCCCCGCAGACGCCTAGTTTAGGAGTTATAGCCATTTTAAGATTTTGAATTTTCTTTTTTCTGGTGCATAATATGACCCCCGCAGACGCCTAGTTTAGGAGTTATAGCGATTTTAAAGTTTTGAATTTTCTTTTTTCCGGTGCATAATATGACCTCCGCAGACGCCTAGTTTAGGAGTTATAGCGATTTTAAAGTTTTGAATTTTCTTTTTTCCGGTGCATAATTTGACCCCCGCAGACGCCTAGTTTAGGAGTTATAGCCATTTAAAGATTTTGAATTTTTTTTTCTGGTGCATAATATGACCCCCGCAGACGCCTAGTTTAGGAGTTATAGCCATTTTAAGATTTTGAATTTTCTATTTTCTGGTGCATAATATGACCCCCGCAGACGCCTAGTTTAGGAGTTATAGCCATTTTAATATTTTGAATTTTCTATTTTCTGGTGCATAATATGACCCCCGCAGACGCCTAGCTTAGGAGTTATAGCCATTTTAAGATTTTGAATTTTCTTTTTTCTGGTGCATAATATGACCCCCGCAGACGCTTAGTTTAGGAGTTATAGCCATTTTAAGATTTTGAATTTTCTTTTTTCTGGTGCATAATATGACCCCCGCAGACGCCTAGTTTAGGAGTTATAGCCATTTTAAGATTTTGAATTTTCTTTTTTCTGGTGCATAATATGACCCCCGCAGACGCTTAGTTTCGGAGTTATAGCCATTTTAAGATTTTGAATTTTCTTTTTTCTGGTGCATAATATGACCCCCGCAGACGCCTAGTTTAGGAGTTATAGCCATTTTAAGATTTTGAATTTTCTTTTTTCTGGTGCATAATATGACCCCCGCAGACTCCTAGTTTAGGAGTTATAGCCATTTTAAGATTTTGAATTTTCTTTTTTCTGGTGCATAATATGACCCCCGCAGACGCCTAGTTTAGGAGTTATAGCCATTTTAAGATTTTGAATTTTCTTTTTTCTGGTGCATAATATGACCCCCGCAGACGCCTAGTTTAGAAGTTGTAGCCATTTAAAAATTTTGAATTTCCTTTTTTCTGGTGCATAATATGACCCCCGCAGACGCCTAGTTTAGGAGTTATAGCGATTTTAAAGTTTTGAATTTTCTTTTTTCCGGTGCATAATATGACCCCCGCAGACGCCTAGTTTAGGAGTTATAGCGATTTTAAAGTTTTGAATTTTCTTTTTTCCGGTGCATAATATGACCCCCGCAGACGCCTAGTTTAGGAGTTATAGCCATTTTAAGATTTTGAATTTTCTTTTTTCTGGTGCATAATATGACCCCCGCAGACGCCTAGTTTAGGAGTTATAGCGATTTTAAAGTTTTGAATTTTCTTTTTTCCGGTGCATAATATGACCCCCGCAGACGCCTAGTTTAGGAGTTATAGCGATTTTAAAGTTTTGAATTTTCTTTTTTCCGGTGCATAATATGACCCCCGCATACGCCTAGTTTAGAAGTTATAGCCATTTTAAGATTTTGAATTTTCTTTTTTCTGGTGCATAATATGACCCCCGCAGACGCCTAGCTTAGGAGTTATAGCCATTTTAAGATTTTGAATTTTCTTTTTTCTGGTGCATAATATGACCCCCGCAGACGCTTAGTTTAGGAGTTATAGCCATTTTAAGATTTTGAATTTTCTTTTTTCTGGTGCATAATATGACCCCCGCAGACGCTTAGTTTAGGAGTTATAGCCATTTTAAGATTTTGAATTTTCTTTTTTCTGGTGCATAATATGACCCCCGCAGACGTCTAGTTTAGGAGTTATAGCCATTTTAAGATTTTGAATTTTCTTTTTTCTGGTGCATAATATGACCCCCGCAGACGCCTAGTTTAGGAGTTATAGCCATTTTAAGATTTTGAATTTTCTTTTTTCTGGTGCATAATATGACCCCCGCAGACGCCTAGTTTAGGAGTTATAGCCATTTTAAGATTTTGAATTTTCTTTTTTCTGGTGCATAATATGACCCCCGCAGACACTTAGTTTAGGAGTTATAGCCATTTTAAGATTTTGAATTTTCTTTTTTCTGGTGCATAATATGACCCCCGCAGACGCCTAGTTTAGGAGTTATAGCCATTTTAAGATTTTGAATTTTCTTTTTTCTGGTGCATAATATGACCCCCGCAGACGCCTAGTTTAGGAGTTATAGCCATTTTAAGATTTTGAATTTTGTTTTTTCTGGTGCATAATATGACCCCCGCAGACGCCTAGTTTAGGAGTTATAGCCATTTTAAGATTTTGAATTTTCTTTTTTCTGGTGCATAATATGACCCCCGCAGACGCCTAGTTTAGGAGTTATAGCCATTTTAAGATTTTGAATTTTCTTTTTTCTGGTGCATAATATGACCCCCGCAGACGCCTAGTTTAGGAGTTATAGCGATTTTAAAGTTTTGAATTTTCTATTTTCTGGTGCATAATATGACCCCCGCAGACGCCTAGTTTAGGAGTTATAGCCATTTTAAGATTTTGAATTTTCTTTTTTCTGGTGCATAATATGACCCCCGCAGACGCCTAGTTTAGGAGTTATAGCCATTTTAAGATTTTGAATTTTCTTTTTTCTGGTGCATAATATGACCCCCGCACACGCCTAGTTTAGGAGTTATAGCCATTTTAAGATTTTGAATTTTCTTTTTTCTGGTGCATAATATGACCCCCGCAGACGCCTAGTTTAGGAGTTATAGCAATTTTAAAGTTTTGAATTTTCTTTTTTCCGGTGCATAATATGACCCCCGCAGACGCCTAGTTTAGGAGTTATAGCGATTTTAAAGTTTTGAATTTTCTTTTTTCCGGTGCATAATATGACCCCCGCAGACGCCTAGTTTAGGAGTTATAGCCATTTTAAGATTTTGAATTTTCTATTTTCTTTTGCATAATATGACCCCCGCAGACGCCTAGTTTAGGAGTTATAGCCATTTTAATATTTTGAATTTTCTATTTTCTGGTGCATAATATGACCCCCGCAGACGCCTAGCTTAGGAGTTATAGCCATTTTAAGATTTTGAATTTTCTTTTTTCTGGTGCATAATATGACCCCCGCAGACGCTTAGTTTAGGAGTTATAGCCATTTTAAGATTTTGAATTTTCTTTTTTCTGGTGCATAATATGACCCCCGCAGACGCCTAGTTTAGGAGTTATAGCCATTTTAAGATTTTGAATTTTCTTTTTTCTGGTGCATAATATGACCCCCGCAGACGCCTAGTTTAGGAGTTATAGCCATTTTAAGATTTTGAATTTTCTTTTTTCTGGTGCATAATATGACCCCCGCAGACGCTTAGTTTCGGAGTTATAGCCATTTTAAGATTTTGAATTTTCTTTTTTCTGGTGCATAATATGACCCCCGCAGACGCCTAGTTTAGGAGTTATAGCCATTTTAAGATTTTGAATTTTCTTTTTTCTGGTGCATAATATGACCCCCGCAGACGCCTAGTTTAGGAGTTATAGCCATTTTAAGATTTTGAATTTTCTTTTTTCTGGTGCATAATATGACCCTCGCAGACGCCTAGTTTAGAAGTTATAGCCATTTTAAGATTTTGAATTTTCTTTTTTCTGGTGCATAATATGACCCCCGCAGACGCCTAGTTTAGAAGTTATAGCCGTTTTAAGATTTTGAATTTTCTTTTTTCTGGTGCATAATATGACCCCCGCAGACGCTTAGTTTCGGAGTTATAGCCATTTTAAGATTTTGAATTTTCTTTTTTCTGGTGCATAATATGACCCCCGCAGACGCTTAGTTTCGGAGTTATAGCCATTTTAAGATTTTGAATTTTCTTTTTTCTGGTGCATAATATGACCCCCGCAGACGCCTAGTTTAGGAGTTATAGCCATTTTAAAGTTTTGAATTTTCTTTTTTCCGGTGCATAATATGACCCCCGCAGACGCCTAGTTTAGGAGTTATAGCCATTTTAAGATTTTGAATTTTTTTTTTTCCGGTGCATGATATGACCCCCGCAGACGCCTAGTTTAGGAGTTATAGCGATTTTAAAGTTTTGAATTTTCCTTTTTCCGGTGCATAATATGACCCCCGCAGACGCCTAGTTTAGGAGTTATAGCCATTTTAAAATTTTGAATTTTCTTTTTTCTGGTGCATAATATGACCCCCGCAGACGCCTAGTTTAGGAGTTATAGCCATTTTAAGATTTTGAATTTTCTATTTTCTGGTGCATAATATGACCCCCGCAGACGCCTAGTTTAGGAGTTATAGCCATTTTAGGATTTTGAATTTTCTATTTTCTGGTGCATAATATGACCCCCGCAGACTCCTAGTTTAGGAGTTATAGCGATTTTAAAGTTTTGAATTTTCTTTTTTCCGGTGCATAATATGACCCCCGCAGACGCCTAGTTTAGGAGTTACAGCGATTTTAAAGTTTTGAATTTTCTTTTTTCCGGTGCATAATATGACCCCCGCAGACGCCTAGTTTAGGAGTTATAGCGATTTTAAAGTTTTGAATTTTCTTTTTTCCGGTGTATAATATGACCCCCGCAGACGCCTAGCTTAGGAGTTATAGCCATTTTAAGATTTTGAATTTTCTTTTTTCTGGTGCATAATATGACCCCCGCAGACGCCTAGTTTAGGAGTTATAGCCATTTTAAGATTTTGAATATTCTTTTTTCTGGTGCATAATATGACCCCCGCAGACGCCTAGTTTAGGAGTTATAGCCATTTTAAGATTTTGAATTTTCTTTTTTCTGGTGCATAATATGACCCCCGCAGACGCCTAGTTTAGGAGTTATAGCCATTTTAAGATTTTGAATTTTCTTTTTTCTGGTGCATAATATGACCCCCGCAGACGCCTAGTTTAGGAGTTATAGCCATTTTAAGATTTTGAATTTTCTTTTTTCTGCTGCATAATATGACCCCCGCAGACGCCTAGTTTAGGAGTTATAGCCATTTTAAGATTTTGAATATTCTTTTTTCTGGTGCATAATATGACCCCCGCAGACGCCTAGTTTAGGAGTTATAGCCATTTTAAGATTTTGAATTTTCTTTTTTCTGCTGCATAATATGACCCCCGCAGACGCCTAGTTTAGGAGTTATAGCCATTTTAAGATTTTGAATTTTCTATTTTCTGGTGCATAATATGACCCCCGCAGACGCCTAGTTTAGGAGTTATAGCCATTTTAAGATTATGAATTTTCTTTTTTCTGCTGCATAATATGACCCCCGCAGACGCCTAGTTTAGGAGTTATAGCCATTTTAAGATTTTGAATTTTCTTTTTTCTGCTGCATAATATGACCCCCGCAGACGCCTAGTTTAGGAGTTATAGCCATTTTAAGATTTTGAATATTCTTTTTTCTGGTGCATAATATGACCCCCGCAGACGCCTAGTTTAGGAGTTATAGCCATTTTAAGATTTTGAATTTTCTTTTTTCTGGTGCATAATATGACCCCCGCAGACGCCTAGTTTAGGAGTTATAGCCATTTTAAGATTTTGAATTTTCTTTTTTCTGGTGCATAATATGACCCCCGCAGACGCCTAGTTTAGGAGTTATAGCCATTTTAAGATTTTGAATTTTCTTTTTTCTGGTGCATAATATGACCCCCGCAGACGCTTAGTTTCGGAGTTATAGCCATTTTAAGATTTTGAATTTTCTATTTTCTGGTGCATAATATGACCCCCGCAGACGCCTAGTTTAGGAGTTATAGCCATTTTAAGATTATGAATTTTCTTTTTTCCGGTGCATAATATGACCCCCGCAGACGCCTAGTTTAGGAGTTATAGCCATTTTAAAATTTTGAATTTTTTTTTTCTGGTGCATAATATGACCTCCGCAGACGCCTAGTTTAGGAGTTATAGCGATTTAAAAGTTTTGAATTTTCTTTTTTCCGGTGCATAATATGACCCCCGCAGACGCCTAGTTCAGGAGTTATAGCGATTTTAAAGTTTTGAATTTTCTTTTTTCCGTTGTATAATATGACCCCCGCAGACGCCTAGTTTAGGAGTTATAGCCATTTTAAGATTTTGAATTTTTTTTTTTCCGGTGCATAATATGACCCCAGCAGACGCCTAGTTTAGGAGTTATAGCCATTTTAAGATTTTGAATTTTCTTTTTCCTGGTGCATAATATGACCCCCGCAGACGCCTAGTTTAGGAGTTATAGCCATTTTAAGATTATGAATTTTCTTTTTTCCGGTGCATAATATGACCACCGCAGACGCCTAGTTTAGGAGTTATAGCGATTTTAAAGTTTTGAATTTTCGTTTTTCCGGTGCATAATATGACCCCCGCTGACGCCTAGTTTAGGAGTTATAGCCATTTTAAAATTATGAATTATTTTTTTCTGGTGCATAATATGACCCCCGCAGACGCCTAGTTTAAGAGTTATAGCGATTTTAAAGTTTTGAATTTTCTTTTTTCCGGTGCATAATATGACCCCCGCAGACGCCTAGCTTAGGAGTTATAGCCATTTTAAGATTTTGAATTTTCTATTTTCTGGTGCATAATATGACCCCCGCAGACGCCTAGTTTAGGAGTTATAGCCATTTTAAGATTTTGAATATTCTTTTTTCTGGTGCATAATATGACCCCCGCAGACGCCTAGTTTAGGAGTTATAGCCATTTTAAGATTTTGAATTTTCTTTTTTCTGGTGCATAATATGACCCCCGCAGACGCCTAGTTTAGGAGTTATAGCCATTTTAAGATTTTGAATTTTCTTTTTTCTGGTGCATAATATGACCCCCGCAGACGCCTAGTTTAGGAGTTATAGCCATTTTAAGATTTTGAATTTTCTTTTTTCTGGTGCATAATATGACCCCCGCAGACGCCTAGTTTAGGAGTTATAGCCATTTTAAGATTTTGAATTTTCTTTTTTCTGGTGCATAATATGACCCCCGCAGACGCCTAGTTTAGGAGTTATAGCCATTTTAAGATTTTGAATTTTCTTTTTTCTGGTGCATAATATGACCCCCGCAGACGCCTAGTTTAGAAGTTGTAGCCATTTAAAAATTTTGAATTTCCTTTTTTCTGGTGCATAATATGACCCCCGCAGACGCCTAGTTTAGGAGTTATAGCGCTTTTAAAGTTTTGAATTTTCTTTTTTCCGGTGCATAATATGACCCCCGCAGACGCCTAGTTTAGGAGTTACAGCGATTTTAAAGTTTTGAATTTTCTTTTTTCCGGTGCATAATATGACCCCCGCAGACGCCTAGTTTAGGAGTTATAGCGATTTTAAAGTTTTGAATTTTCTTTTTTCCGGTGTATAATATGACCCCCGCAGACGCCTAGCTTAGGAGTTATAGCCATTTTAAGATTTTGAATTTTCTATTTTCTGGTGCATAATATGACCCCCGCAGACGCCTAGTTTAGGAGTTATAGCCATTTTAAGATTTTGAATATTCTTTTTTCTGGTGCATAATATGACCCCCGCAGACGCCTAGTTTAGGAGTTATAGCCATTTTAAGATTTTGAATTTTCTTTTTTCTGGTGCATAATATGACCCCCGCAGACGCCTAGTTTAGGAGTTATAGCCATTTTAAGATTTTGAATTTTCTTTTTTCTGGTGCATAATATGACCCCCGCAGACGCCTAGTTTAGGAGTTATAGCCATTTTAAGATTTTGAATTTTCTTTTTTCTGGTGCATAATATGACCCCCGCAGACGCCTAGTTTAGAAGTTGTAGCCATTTAAAAATTTTGAATTTCCTTTTTTCTGGTGCATAATATGACCCCCGCAGACGCCTAGTTTAGGAGTTATAGCGATTTTAAAGTTTTGAATTTTCTTTTTTCCGGTGCATAATATGACCCCCGCAGACGCCTAGTTTAGGAGTTATAGCGATTTTAAAGTTTTGAATTTTCTTTTTTCCGGTGCATAATATGACCCCCGCAGACGCCTAGTTTAGGAGTTATAGCCATTTTAAGATTTTGAATTTTCTTTTTTCTGGTGCATAATATGACCCCCGCAGACGCCTAGTTTAGGAGTTATAGCGATTTTAAAGTTTTGAATTTTCTTTTTTCCGGTGCATAATATGACCCCCGCAGACGCCTAGTTTAGGAGTTATAGCGATTTTAAAGTTTTGAATTTTCTTTTTTCCGGTGCATAATATGACCCCCGCATACGCCTAGTTTAGAAGTTATAGCCATTTTAAGATTTTGAATTTTCTTTTTTCTGGTGCATAATATGACCCCCGCAGACGCCTAGCTTAGGAGTTATAGCCATTTTAAGATTTTGAATTTTCTTTTTTCTGGTGCATAATATGACCCCCGCAGACGCTTAGTTTAGGAGTTATAGCCATTTTAAGATTTTGAATTTTCTTTTTTCTGGTGCATAATATGACCCCCGCAGACGCTTAGTTTAGGAGTTATAGCCATTTTAAGATTTTGAATATTCTTTTTTCTGGTGCATAATATGACCCCCGCAGACGTCTAGTTTAGGAGTTATAGCCATTTTAAGATTTTGAATTTTCTTTTTTCTGGTGCATAATATGACCCCCGCAGACGCCTAGTTTAGGAGTTATAGCCATTTTAAGATTTTGAATTTTCTTTTTTCTGGTGCATAATATGACCCCCGCAGACGCCTAGTTTAGGAGTTATAGCCATTTTAAGATTTTGAATTTTCTTTTTTCTGGTGCATAATATGACCCCCGCAGACACTTAGTTTAGGAGTTATAGCCATTTTAAGATTTTGAATTTTCTTTTTTCTGGTGCATAATATGACCCCCGCAGACGCCTAGTTTAGGAGTTATAGCCATTTTAAGATTTTGAATTTTCTTTTTTCTGGTGCATAATATGACCCCCGCAGACGCCTAGTTTAGGAGTTATAGCCATTTTAAGATTTTGAATTTTGTTTTTTCTGGTGCATAATATGACCCCCGCAGACGCCTAGTTTAGGAGTTATAGCCATTTTAAGATTTTGAATTTTCTTTTTTCTGGTGCATAATATGACCCCCGCAGACGCCTAGTTTAGGAGTTATAGCCATTTTAAGATTTTGAATTTTCTTTTTTCTGGTGCATAATATGACCCCCGCAGACGCCTAGTTTAGGAGTTATAGCGATTTTAAAGTTTTGAATTTTCTATTTTCTGGTGCATAATATGACCCCCGCAGACGCCTAGTTTAGGAGTTATAGCCATTTTAAGATTTTGAATTTTCTTTTTTCTGGTGCATAATATGACCCCCGCAGACGCCTAGTTTAGGAGTTATAGCCATTTTAAGATTTTGAATTTTCTTTTTTCTGGTGCATAATATGACCCCCGCACACGCCTAGTTTAGGAGTTATAGCCATTTTAAGATTTTGAATTTTCTTTTTTCTGGTGCATAATATGACCCCCGCAGACGCCTAGTTTAGGAGTTATAGCGATTTTAAAGTTTTGAATTTTCTTTTTTCCGGTGCATAATATGACCCCCGCAGACGCCTAGTTTAGGAGTTATAGCCATTTTAAGATTTTGAATTTTCTATTTTCTTTTGCATAATATGACCCCCGCAGACGCCTAGTTTAGGAGTTATAGCCATTTTAATATTTTGAATTTTCTATTTTCTGGTGCATAATATGACCCCCGCAGACGCCTAGCTTAGGAGTTATAGCCATTTTAAGATTTTGAATTTTCTTTTTTCTGGTGCATAATATGACCCCCGCAGACGCTTAGTTTAGGAGTTATAGCCATTTTAAGATTTTGAATTTTCTTTTTTCTGGTGCATAATATGACCCCCGCAGACGCCTAGTTTAGGAGTTATAGCCATTTTAAGATTTTGAATTTTCTTTTTTCTGGTGCATAATATGACCCCCGCAGACGCCTAGTTTAGGAGTTATAGCCATTTTAAGATTTTGAATTTTCTTTTTTCTGGTGCATAATATGACCCCCGCAGACGCTTAGTTTCGGAGTTATAGCCATTTTAAGATTTTGAATTTTCTTTTTTCTGGTGCATAATATGACCCCCGCAGACGCCTAGTTTAGGAGTTATAGCCATTTTAAGATTTTGAATTTTCTTTTTTCTGGTGCATAATATGACCCCCGCAGACGCCTAGTTTAGGAGTTATAGCCATTTTAAGATTTTGAATTTTCTTTTTTCTGGTGCATAATATGACCCTCGCAGACGCCTAGTTTAGAAGTTATAGCCATTTTAAGATTTTGAATTTTCTTTTTTCTGGTGCATAATATGACCCCCGCAGACGCCTAGTTTAGAAGTTATAGCCGTTTTAAGATTTTGAATTTTCTTTTTTCTGGTGCATAATATGACCCCCGCAGACGCTTAGTTTCGGAGTTATAGCCATTTTAAGATTTTGAATTTTCTTTTTTCTGGTGCATAATATGACCCCCGCAGACGCTTAGTTTCGGAGTTATAGCCATTTTAAGATTTTGAATTTTCTTTTTTCTGGTGCATAATATGACCCCCGCAGACGCCTAGTTTAGGAGTTATAGCCATTTTAAAGTTTTGAATTTTCTTTTTTCCGGTGCATAATATGACCCCCGCAGACGCCTAGTTTAGGAGTTATAGCCATTTTAAGATTTTGAATTTTTTTTTTTCCGGTGCATGATATGACCCCCGCAGACGCCTAGTTTAGGAGTTATAGCGATTTTAAAGTTTTGAATTTTCCTTTTTCCGGTGCATAATATGACCCCCGCAGACGCCTAGTTTAGGAGTTATAGCCATTTTAAAATTTTGAATTTTCTTTTTTCTGGTGCATAATATGACCCCCGCAGACGCCTAGTTTAGGAGTTATAGCCATTTTAAGATTTTGAATTTTCTATTTTCTGGTGCATAATATGACCCCCGCAGACGCCTAGTTTAGGAGTTATAGCCATTTTAGGATTTTGAATTTTCTATTTTCTGGTGCATAATATGACCCCCGCAGACTCCTAGTTTAGGAGTTATAGCGATTTTAAAGTTTTGAATTTTCTTTTTTCCGGTGCATAATATGACCCCCGCAGACGCCTAGTTTAGGAGTTACAGCGATTTTAAAGTTTTGAATTTTCTTTTTTCCGGTGCATAATATGACCCCCGCAGACGCCTAGTTTAGGAGTTATAGCGATTTTAAAGTTTTGAATTTTCTTTTTTCCGGTGTATAATATGACCCCCGCAGACGCCTAGCTTAGGAGTTATAGCCATTTTAAGATTTTGAATTTTCTATTTTCTGGTGCATAATATGACCCCCGCAGACGCCTAGTTTAGGAGTTATAGCCATTTTAAGATTTTGAATATTCTTTTTTCTGGTGCATAATATGACCCCCGCAGACGCCTAGTTTAGGAGTTATAGCCATTTTAAGATTTTGAATTTTCTTTTTTCTGGTGCATAATATGACCCCCGCAGACGCCTAGTTTAGGAGTTATAGCCATTTTAAGATTTTGAATTTTCTTTTTTCTGGTGCATAATATGACCCCCGCAGACGCCTAGTTTAGGAGTTATAGCCATTTTAAGATTTTGAATTTTCTTTTTTCTGCTGCATAATATGACCCCCGCAGACGCCTAGTTTAGGAGTTATAGCCATTTTAAGATTTTGAATATTCTTTTTTCTGGTGCATAATATGACCCCCGCAGACGCCTAGTTTAGGAGTTATAGCCATTTTAAGATTTTGAATTTTCTTTTTTCTGCTGCATAATATGACCCCCGCAGACGCCTAGTTTAGGAGTTATAGCCATTTTAAGATTTTGAATTTTCTATTTTCTGGTGCATAATATGACCCCCGCAGACGCCTAGTTTAGGAGTTATAGCCATTTTAAGATTATGAATTTTCTTTTTTCTGCTGCATAATATGACCCCCGCAGACGCCTAGTTTAGGAGTTATAGCCATTTTAAGATTTTGAATTTTCTTTTTTCTGCTGCATAATATGACCCCCGCAGACGCCTAGTTTAGGAGTTATAGCCATTTTAAGATTTTGAATATTCTTTTTTCTGGTGCATAATATGACCCCCGCAGACGCCTAGTTTAGGAGTTATAGCCATTTTAAGATTTTGAATTTTCTTTTTTCTGGTGCATAATATGACCCCCGCAGACGCCTAGTTTAGGAGTTATAGCCATTTTAAGATTTTGAATTTTCTTTTTTCTGGTGCATAATATGACCCCCGCAGACGCCTAGTTTAGGAGTTATAGCCATTTTAAGATTTTGAATTTTCTTTTTTCTGGTGCATAATATGACCCCCGCAGACGCTTAGTTTCGGAGTTATAGCCATTTTAAGATTTTGAATTTTCTATTTTCTGGTGCATAATATGACCCCCGCAGACGCCTAGTTTAGGAGTTATAGCCATTTTAAGATTATGAATTTTCTTTTTTCCGGTGCATAATATGACCCCCGCAGACGCCTAGTTTAGGAGTTATAGCCATTTTAAAATTTTGAATTTTTTTTTTCTGGTGCATAATATGACCTCCGCAGACGCCTAGTTTAGGAGTTATAGCGATTTAAAAGTTTTGAATTTTCTTTTTTCCGGTGCATAATATGACCCCCGCAGACGCCTAGTTCAGGAGTTATAGCGATTTTAAAGTTTTGAATTTTCTTTTTTCCGGTGTATAATATGACCCCCGCAGACGCCTAGTTTAGGAGTTATAGCCATTTTAAGATTTTGAATTTTTTTTTTTCCGGTGCATAATATGACCCCAGCAGACGCCTAGTTTAGGAGTTATAGCCATTTTAAGATTTTGAATTTTCTTGTTTCTGGTGCATAATATGACCACCGCAGACGCCTAGTTTAGGAGTTATAGCGATTTTAAAGTTTTGAATTTTCGTTTTTCCGGTGCATAATATGACCCCCGCTGACGCCTAGTTTAGGAGTTATAGCCATTTTAAAATTATGAATTATTTTTTTCTGGTGCATAATATGACCCCCGCAGACGCCTAGTTTAAGAGTTATAGCGATTTTAAAGTTTTGAATTTTCTTTTTTCCGGTGCATAATATGACCCCCGCAGACGCCTAGTTTAGGAGTTATAGCGATTTTAAAGTTTTGAATTTTCTTTTTTCCGGTTTATAATATGACCCCCGCAGACGCCTAGTTTAGGAGTTATAGCGATTTTAAAGTTTTGAATTTTCTTTTTTCCGGTGTATAATCTGACCCCCGCAGACGCCTAGTTTAGGAGTTATAGCCATTTTAAGATTTTGAATTTTCTATTTTCTGGTGCATAATATGACCCCCGCAGACGCCTAGTTTAGGAGTTATAGCCATTTTAAGATTTTGAATTTTCTTTTTTCTGGTGCATAATATGACCCCCGCAGACGCCTAGTTTAGGAGTTATAGCCATTTTAAGATTTTGAATTTTCTTTTTTCTGGTGCATAATATGACCCCCGCAGACGCCTAGTTTAGGAGTTATAGCGATTTTAAAGTTTTGAATTTTCTTTTTTCCGGTGCATAATATGACCCCCGCAGACGCCTAGTTTAGGAGTTACAGCGATTTTAAAGTTTTGAATTTTCTTTTTTCCGGTGCATAATATGACCCCCGCAGACGCCTAGTTTAGGAGTTATAGCGATTTTAAAGTTTTGAATTTTCTTTTTTCCGGTGTATAATATGACCCCCGCAGACGCCTAGCTTAGGAGTTATATCCATTTTAAGATTTTGAATTTTCTATTTTCTGGTGCATAATATGACCCCCGCAGACGCCTAGTTTAGGAGTTATAGCCATTTTAAGATTTTGAATATTCTTTTTTCTGGTGCATAATATGACCCCCGCAGACGCCTAGTTTAGGAGTTATAGCCATTTTAAGATTTTGAATTTTCTTTTTTCTGGTGCATAATATGACCCCCGCAGACGCCTAGTTTAGGAGTTATAGCCATTTTAAGATTTTGAATTTTCTTTTTTCTGGTGCATAATATGACCCCCGCAGACGCCTAGTTTAGGAGTTATAGCCATTTTAAGATTTTGAATTTTCTTTTTTCTGCTGCATAATATGACCCCCGCAGACGCCTAGTTTAGGAGTTATAGCCATTTTAAGATTTTGAATATTCTTTTTTCTGGTGCATAATATGACCCCCGCAGACGCCTAGTTTAGGAGTTATAGCCATTTTAAGATTTTGAATTTTCTTTTTTCTGCTGCATAATATGACCCCCGCAGACGCCTAGTTTAGGAGTTATAGCCATTTTAAGATTTTGAATTTTCTTTTTTCTGCTGCATAATATGACCCCCGCAGACGCCTAGTTTAGGAGTTATAGCCATTTTAAGATTTTGAATATTCTTTTTTCTGGTGCATAATATGACCCCCGCAGACGCCTAGTTTAGGAGTTATAGCCATTTTAAGATTTTGAATTTTCTTTTTTCTGGTGCATAATATGACCCCCGCAGACGCCTAGTTTAGGAGTTATAGCCATTTTAAGATTTTGAATTTTCTTTTTTCTGGTGCATAATATGACCCCCGCAGACGCCTAGTTTAGGAGTTATAGCCATTTTAAGATTTTGAATTTTCTTTTTTCTGGTGCATAATATGACCCCCGCAGACGCTTAGTTTCGGAGTTATAGCCATTTTAAGATTTTGAATTTTCTATTTTCTGGTGCATAATATGACCCCCGCAGACGCCTAGTTTAGGAGTTATAGCCATTTTAAGATTATGAATTTTCTTTTTTCCGGTGCATAATATGACCCCCGCAGACGCCTAGTTTAGGAGTTATAGCCATTTTAAAATTTTGAATTTTTTTTTTCTGGTGCATAATATGACCTCCGCAGACGCCTAGTTTAGGAGTTATAGCGATTTAAAAGTTTTGAATTTTCTTTTTTCCGGTGCATAATATGACCCCCGCAGACGCCTAGTTCAGGAGTTATAGCGATTTTAAAGTTTTGAATTTTCTTTTTTCCGGTGTATAATATGACCCCCGCAGACGCCTAGTTTAGGAGTTATAGCCATTTTAAGATTTTGAATTTTTTTTTTTCCGGTGCATAATATGACCCCAGCAGACGCCTAGTTTAGGAGTTATAGCCATTTTAAGATTTTGAATTTTCTTGTTTCTGGTGCATAATATGACCACCGCAGACGCCTAGTTTAGGAGTTATAGCGATTTTAAAGTTTTGAATTTTCGATTTTCCGGTGCATAATATGACCCCCGCTGACGCCTGGTTTAGGAGTTATAGAAATTTTAAAATTATGAATTATTTTTTTCTGGTGCATAATATGACCCCCGCAGACGCCTAGGTTAGGAGTTATAGCGATTTTAAAGTTTTGAATTTTCTTTTTTCCGGTGCATAATATGACCCCCGCAGACGCCTAGTTTAGGAGTTATAGCCATTTTAAGATTTTGAATTTTCTTTTTTCTGGTGCATAATATGACCCCCGCAGACGCCTAGTTTAGGAGTTATAGCGATTTTAAAGTTTTGAATTTTCTTTTTTCCGGTGTATAATCTGACCCCCGCAGACGCCTAGTTTAGGAGTTACAGCCATTTTAAGATTTTGAATTTTCTATTTTCTGGTGCATAATATGACCCCCGCAGACGCCTAGTTTAGGAGTTATAGCCATTTTAAGATTTTGAATTTTTTTTTTTCTGGTGCATAATATGACCCCCGCAGACGCCTAGTTTAGGAGTTATAGCCATTTTAAGATTTTGAATTTTCTTTTTTCCGGTGTATAATCTGACCCCCGCAGACGCCTAGTTTAGGAGTTATAGCCATTTTAAGATTTTGAATTTTCTATTTTCTGGTGCATAATATGACCCCCGCAGACGCCTAGTTTAGGAGTTATAGCCATTTTAAGATTTTGAATTTTCTTTTTTCTGGTGCATAATATGACCCCCGCAGACGCCTAGTTTAGGAGTTATAGCCATTTTAAGATTTTGAATTTTCTTTTTTCTGGTGCATAATATGACCCCCGCAGACGCCTAGTTTAGGAGTTATAGCGATTTTAAAGTTTTGAATTTTCTTTTTTCCGGTGCATAATATGACCCCCGCAGACGCCTAGTTTAGGAGTTATAGCCATTTAAAGATTTTGAATTTTTTTTTTTCTGGTGCATAATATGACCCCCGCAGTCGCCTAGTTTAGGAGTTATAGCCATTTTAAGATTTTGAATTTTCTTTTTTCTGGTGCATAATATGACCCCCGCAGACGCCTAGTTTAGGAGTTATAGCCATTTTAAGATTTTGAATATTCTTTTTTCTGGTGCATAATATGACCCCCGCAGACGCCTAGTTTAGGAGTTATAGCGATTTTAAAGTTTTGAATTTTCTTTTTTCCGGTGCATAATATGACCCCCGCAGACGCCTAGTTTAGGAGTTATAGCCATTTAAAGATTTTGAATTTTTTTTTCTGGTGCATAATATGACCCCCGCAGACGCCTAGTTTAGGAGTTATAGCGATTTTAAAGTTTTGAATTTTCTTTTTTCCGGTGCATAATATGACCCCCGCAGACGCCTAGTTTAGGAGTTATAGCGATTTTAAAGTTTTGAATTTTCTTTTTTCCGGTGCATAATATGACCCCCGCAGACGCCTAGTTTAGGAGTTATAGCCATTTTAAGATTTTGAATTTTCTTTTTTCTGGTGCATAATATGACCCCCGCAGACGCTTAGTTTAGGAGTTATAGCCATTTTAAGATTATGAATTTTCTTTTTTCTGGTGCATAATATGACCCCCGCAGACGCCTAGTTTAGGAGTTATAGCCATTTTAAGATTTTGAATTTTCTTTTTTCTGGTGCATAATATGACCCCCGCAGACGCCTAGTTTAGGACTTATAGCCATTTTAAGATTTTGAATATTCTTTTTTCTGGTGCATAATATGACCCCCGCAGACGCCTAGTTTAGGAGCTATAGCCATTTTAAGATTTTGAATTTTCTTTTTTCTGGTGCATAATATGACCCCCGCAGACGCCTAGTTTAGGAGCTATAGCCATTTTAAGATTTTGAATTTTCTTTTTTCTGGTGCATAATATGACCACCGCAGACGCCTAGTTTAGGAGTTATAGCGATTTTAAAGTTTTGAATTTTCTTTTTTCCGGTGCATAATATGACCCCCGCAGACGCCTAGTTTAGGAGTTATAGCCATTTTAAGATTTTGAATTTTCTTTTTTCAGGTGCATAAAATGACCCCCGCAGATGCCTAGTTTAGGTGTTATAGCGATTTTAAAGTTTTTAATTTTCTTTTTTCCGGTGCATAATATGACCCCCGCAGACGCCTAGTTTAGGAGTTATAGCCATTTTAAGATTTTGAATTTTCTTTTTTCTGGTGCATAAAATGACCCCCGCAGACGCCTAGTTTAGGAGTTATAGCCATTTTAAGATTTTGAATTTTCTTTTTTCTGGTGCATAATATGACCCCCGCAGACGCCTAGTTTAGGAGTTATAGCCATTTTAAGATTTTGAATTTTCTATTTTCTGGTGCATAATATGACCCCCGCAGACGCCTAGTTTAGGAGTTATAGCCATTTTAAGATTTTGAATTTTTTTTTCTGGTGCATAATATGACCCCTGCAGACGCCTAGTTTAGGAGTTATAGCCATTTTAAGATTTTGAATTTTTTTTTCTGGTGCATAATATGACCCCCGCAGACGCCTAGTTTAGGAGTTATAGCCATTTTAAGATTTTGAATTTTCTTTTTTCTGGTGCATAATATGACCCCCGCAGACGCCTAGTTTAGGAGTTATAGCGATTTTAAAGTTTTGAATTTTCTTTTTTCCGGTTTATAATATGACCCCCGCAGACGCCTAGTTTAGGAGTTATAGCGATTTTAAAGTTTTGAATTTTCTTTTTTCCGGTGTATAATATGACCCCCGCAGACGCCTAGTTTAGGAGTTATAGCCATTTTAAGATTTTGAATTTTTTTCTCTGGTGCATAATATGACCCCCGCAGACGCCTAGTTTAGAAGTTATAGCCATTTTAAGATTTTGAATTTTCTTTTTTCTGGTGCATAATATGACCCCCGCAGACGCCTAGTTTAGGAGTTATAGCCATTTTAAGATTTTGAATTTTCTTTTTTCTGATGCATAATATGACCCCCGCAGACGCCTAGTTTAGGAGTTATAGCCATTTTAAGATTTTGAATTTTCTTTTTTCAGGTGCATAAAATGACTCCCGCAGATGCCTAGTTTAGGTGTTATAGCGATTTTAAAGTTTTTAATTTTCTTTTTTCCGGTGCATAATATGACCCCCGCAGACGCCTAGTTTAGGAGTTATAGCCATTTTAAGATTTTGAATTTTTTTTTTCTGGTGCATAATATGACCCTCGCAGACGCCTAGTTTAGGAGTTATAGCCATTTTAAGATTTTGAATTTTTTTTTCTGGTGCATAATATGACCCCCGCAGACGCCTAGTTTAGAAGTTATAGCCATTTTAAGATTTTGAATTTTTTTTTCTGGTGCATAATATGACCCCCGCAGACGCCTAGTTTAGGAGGTATTGCCATTTTAAGATTTTGAATTTTCTTTTTTCTGATGCATAATATGACCCCCGCAGACGCCTAGTTTAGGAGTTATAGCGATTTTAAAGTTTTGAATTTTCTTTTTTCCGGTGTATAATATGACCCCCGCAGACGCCTAGTTTAGGAGTTATAGCCATTTTAAGATTTTGAATTTTTTTCTCTGATGCATAATATGACCCCCGCAGACGCCTAGTTTAGGAGTTATAGCCATTTTAAGATTTTGAATTTTTTTCTCTGGTGCATAATATGACCCCCGCAGACGCCTAGTTTAGAAGTTATAGCCATTTTAAGATTTTGAATTTTCTTTTTTCTGGTGCATAATATGACCCCCGCAGACGCCTAGTTTAGGAGTTATAGCCATTTTAAGATTTTGAATTTTCTTTTTTCTGATGCATAATATGACCCCCGCAGACGCCTAGTTTAGGAGTTATAGCCATTTTAAGATTTTGAATTTTCTTTTTTCTGGTGCATAAAATGACCCCCGCAGATGCCTAGTTTAGGAGTTATAGCCATTTTAAGATTTTGAATTTTTTTTTCCGGTGCATAATATGACCCCCGCAGACGCCTAGTTTAGGAGTTATAGCGATTTTAAAGTTTTGAATTTTCTTTTTTCTGGTGCATAATATGACCCCCGCAGACGCCTAGTTAAGGTGTTATAGCGATTTTAAAGTTTTGAATTTTCTTTTTTCCGGTGCATAATATGACCCCCGCAGACGCCTAGTTTAGGAGTTATAGCCATTTTAAGATTTTGAATTTTCTTTTTTCTGGTGCATAAAATGACCCCCGCAGACGCCTAGTTTAGGAGTTATAGCCATTTTAAGATTTTGAATTTTTTTTTCTGGTGCATAATATGACCCCTGCAGACGCCTAGTTTAGGAGTTATAGCCATTTTAAGATTTTGAATTTTTTTTTCTGGTGCATAATATGACCCCTGCAGACGCCTAGTTTAGGAGTTATAGCCATTTTAAGATTTTGAATTTTTTTTTCTGGTGCATAATATGACCCCCGCAGACGCCTAGTTTAGGAGTTATAGCCATTTTAAGATTTTGAATTTTTTTTTTCTGGTGCATAATATGACCCTCGCAGACGCCTAGTTTAGGAGTTATAGCCATTTTAAGATTTTGAATTTTTTTTTCTGGTGCATAATATGACCCCCGCAGACGCCTAGTTTAGAAGTTATAGCCATTTTAAGATTGTGAATTTTTTTTTTCTGGTGCATAATATGACCCTCGCAGACGCCTAGTTTAGGAGTTATAGCCATTTTAAGATTTTGAATTTTTTTTTTTCCGGTGCATAATATGACCCCCGCAGACGCCTAGTTTAGGAGTTATAGCCATTTTAAGATTTTGAATTTTCTATTTTCTGGTGCATAATATGACCCCCGCAGACGCCTAGTTTAGGAGTTATAGCCATTTTAAGATTTTGAATTTTTTTTTTCTGGTGCATAATATGACCCTCGCAGACGCCTAGTTTAGGAGTTATAGCCATTTTAAGATTTTGAATTTTTTTTTTTCCGGTGCATAATATGACCCCCGCAGACGCCTAATTTAGGAGTTATAGCCATTTGAAGATTTTGAATTTTCTTTTTTCTGGTGCATAATATGACCCCCGCAGACGCCTAGTTTACTAGTTATAGCCATTTTAAGATTTTGAATTTTCTTTTTTACGGTGCATAATATGACCCCCGCAGACGCCTAGTTTAGGAGTTATAGCCATTTTAAGATTTTGAATTTTCTTTTTTCTGGTGCATAAAATGACCCCCGCAGACGCCTAGTTTAGGATTTTGAATTTTTTTTTTCTGGTGCATAACATGACCCTCGCAGACGCCTAGTTTAGGAGTTATAGCCATTTTAAGATTTAGAATTTTTTTTTCCGGGGCATAATATGACCCCCGCAGACGCCTAGTTTAGGAGTTATAGCCATTTTAAGATTTTGAATTTTTTTTTCCGGTGCATAATATGACCCCCGCAGACGCCTAGTTTAGGAGTTATAGCCATTTTAAGATTTTGAATTTTCTTTTTTCTGGTGCATAATATGACCCCCGCAGACGCCTAGTTTAGGAGTTATAGCCATTTTAAGATTTTGAATTCTCTTTTTTACGGTGCATAATATGACCCCCGCAGACGCCTAGTTTAGGAGTTATAGCCATTTTAAGATTTTGAATTTTCTTTTTTCTGGTGCATAAAATGACCCCCGCAGACGCCTAGTTTAGGATTTTGAATTTTTTTTTTCTGGTGCATAACATGACCCTCGCAGACGCCTAGTTTAGGAGTTATAGCCATTTTAAGATTTTGAATTTTTTTTTCCGGGGCATAATATGACCCCCGCAGACGCCTAGTTTAGGAGTTATAGCCATTTTAAGATTTTGAATTTTTTTTCTGGTGCATAATATGACCCCCGCAGACGCCTAGTTTAGGAGTTATAGCGATTTTAAAGTTTTGAATTTTCTTTTTTCCGGTGCATAATATGACCCCCGCAGACGCCTAGTTTAGAAGTTATAGCCATTTTAAGATTTTGAATTTTTTTTTTCTGGTGCATAATATGACCCTCGCAGACGCCTAGTTTAGGAGTTATAGCCATTTTAAGATTTTGAATTTTTTTTTTCCGGTGCATAATACGACCCCCGCAGACGCCTAGTTTAGGAGTTATAGCCATTTTAAGATTTTGAATTTTCTTTTTTCTGGTGCATAATATGACCCCCGCAGACGCCTAGTTTAGGAGTTATAGCCATTTTAAGATTTTGAATTTTCTTTTTTCTGGTGCATAATATGACCCCCGCAGACGCCTAGTTTAGGAGTTATAGCCATTTTAAGATTTTGAATTTTCTTTTTTCTGGTGCATAATATGACCCCCGCAGACGCCTAGTTTTGGAGTTATAGCGATTTTAAAGTTTTGAATTTTCTTTTTTCCGGTGCATAATATGACCCCCGCAGACGCCTAGTTTAGGAGTTATAGCCATTTTAAGATTTTGAATTTTTTTTCTGGTGCATAATATGACCCCCGCAGACGCCTAGTTTAGGAGTAATAGCGATTTTAAAGTTTTGAATTTTCTTTTTTCCGGTGCATAATATGACCCTCGCAGACGCCTAGTTTAGGAGTTATAGCCGTTTTAAGATTTTGAATTTTTTTTTTCCGGTGCATAATACGACCCCCGCAGACGCCTAGTTTAGGAGTTATAGCCATTTTAAGATTTTGAATTTTTTTTTCCGGTGCATAATATGACCCCCGCAGACGCCTAGTTTAGGAGTTATAGCCATTTTAAGATTTTGAATTTTCTTTTTTCTGGTGCATAATATGACCCCCGCAGACGCCTAGTTTAGGAGTTATAGCAATTTTAAGATTTTGAATTTTCTTTTTTCTGGTGCACAATATGACCCACGCAGACGCCTAGTTTAGGTGTTATAGCGATTTTAAAGTTTTGAATTTTCTTTTTCCGGTGCATAATATGACCCCCGCAGTCGCCTAGTTTAGGAGTTATAGCGATTTTAAAGTTTTGAATTTCCTTTTTTCCGGTGCATAATATGATCCCCGCAGACGCCTAGTTTAGGAGTTATAGCCATTTTAAGATTTTGAATTTTCTATTTTCTGGTGCATAATATGACCCCCGCAGACGCCTAGTTTAGGAGTTATAGCCATTTTAAGATTTTGAATTTTCTTTTTTCTGGTGCATAATATGACCCCCGCAGACGCCTAGTTTAGGAGTTATAGCCATTTTAAGATTTTGAATTTTCTTTTTTCTGGTGCATAAAATGACCCCCGCAGACGCCTAGTTTAGGAGTTATAGCCATTTTAAGATTTTGAATTTTCTTTTTTCTGGTGCATAATATGACCCCCGCAGACGCCTAGTTTAGGAGATATAGCCATTTTAAGATTTTGAATTTTCTTTTTTACGGTGCATAATATGACCCCCGCAGACGCCTAGTTTAGGAGTTATAGCCATTTTAAGATTTTGAATTTTCTTTTTTCTGGTGCATAAAATGACCCCCGCAGACGCCTAGTTTAGGATTTTGAATTTTTTTTTTCTGGTGCATAACATGACCCTCGCAGACGCCTAGTTTAGGAGTTATAGCCATTTTAAGATTTTGAATTTTTTTTTCCAGTGCATAATATGACCCCCGCAGACGCCTAGTTTAGGAGTTATAGCCATTTTAAGATTTTGAATTTTCTATTTTCTGGTGCATAATATGACCCCCGCAGACGCCTACTTTAGGAGTTATAGCCATTTTAAGATTTTGAATTTTCTTTTTTCTGGTGCATAAAATGACCCCCGCAGACGCCTAGTTTAGGAGTTATAGCCATTTTGAATTTTTTTTTCCGGTGCATAATATGACCCCCGCAGACGCCTAGTTTAGGAGTTATAGCCATTTTAAGACTTTGAATTTTCTTTTTTCTGGTGCATAATATGACCCCCGCAGACGCCTAGTTTAGGAGTTATAGCAATTTTAAGATTTTGAATTTTCTTTTTTCTGGTGCATAATATTACCCCCGCAGACGCCTAGTTTAGGAGTTATAGCGATTTTAAGATTTTGAATTTTCTTTTTTCTGGTGCATAATATGACCCCCGCAGACGCCTAGTTTAGGAGTTATAGCGATTTTAAAGTTTTGAATTTTGTTTTTTCCGGTGCATAATATGACCCCCGCAGACGCCTAGTTTAGGAGTTATAGCCATTTTAAGATTTTGAATTTTTTTTTTCTGGTGCATAATATGACCCTCGCAGACGCCTAGTTTAGGAGTTATAGCCATTTTAAGATTTTGAATTTTTTTTTTTCCGGTGCATAATATGACCCCCGCAGACGCCTAGTTTAGGAGTTATAGCCATTTTAAGATTTTGAATTTTCTTTTTTCTGGTGCACAATATGACCCACGCAGACGCCTAGTTTAGGTGTTATAGCGATTTTAAAGTTTTGAATTTTCTTTTTCCGGTGCATAATATGACCCCCGCAGTCGCCTAGTTTAGGAGTTATAGCGATTTTAAAGTTTTGAATTTCCTTTTTTCCGGTGCATAATATGATCCCCGCAGACGCCTAGTTTAGGAGTTATAGCCATTTTAAGATTTTGAATTTTCTATTTTCTGGTGCATAATATGACCCCCGCAGACGCCTAGTTTAGTAGTTATAGCCATTTTAAGATTTTGAATTTTCTATTTTCTGGTGCATAATATGACCCCCGCAGACGCCTAGTTTAGGAGTTATAGCCATTTTAAGATTTTGAATTTTCTATTTTCTGGTGCATAATATGACCCCCGCAGACGCCTAGTTTAGGAGTTATAGCCATTTTAAAATTTTGAATTTTTTTTTTCCGGTGCATAATATGACCCCCGCAGACGTATAGTTTAGGAGTTATAGCCATTTTAAGATTTTGAATTTTTTTTTCCGGTGCATAATATGACCCCCGCAGACGCCTAGTTTAGGAGTTATAGCCATTTTAAGATTTTGAATTTTCTTTTTTCTGGTGCATAATATGACCCCCGCAGACGCCTAGTTTAGGAGTTATAGCAATTTTAAGATTTTGAATTTTCTTTTTTCTGGTGCATAATATTACCCCCGCAGACGCCTAGTTTAGGAGTTATAGCCATTTTAAGATTTTGAATTTTCTTTTTTCTGGTGCATAAAATGACCCCCGCAGACGCCTAGTTTAGGAGTTATAGCCATTTTAAGATTTTGAATTTTCTTTTTTCTGGTGCATAATATGACCCCCGCAGACGCCTAGTTTAGGAGTTATAGCCATTTTAAGATTTTGAATTTTCTTTTTTACGGTGCATAATATGACCCCCGCAGACGCCTAGTTTAGGAGTTATAGCCATTTTAAGATTTTGAATTTTCTTTTTTCTGGTGCATAAAATGACCCCCGCAGACGCCTAGTTTAGGATTTTGAATTTTTTTTTTCTGGTGCATAACATGACCCTCGCAGACGCCTAGTTTAGGAGTTATAGCCATTTTAAGATTTTGAATTTTTTTTTCCAGTGCATAATATGACCCCCGCAGACGCCTAGTTTAGGAGTTATAGCCATTTTAAGATTTTGAATTTTCTATTTTCTGGTGCATAATATGACCCCCGCAGACGCCTACTTTAGGAGTTATAGCCATTTTAAGATTTTGAATTTTCTTTTTTCTGGTGCATAAAATGACCCCCGCAGACGCCTAGTTTAGGAGTTATAGCCATTTTAAGATTTTGAATTTTTTTTTCCGGTGCATAATATGACCCCCGCAGACGCCTAGTTTAGGAGTTATAGCCATTTTAAGATTTTGAATTTTCTTTTTTCTGGTGCATAATATGACCCCCGCAGACGCCTAGTTTAGGAGTTATAGCAATTTTAAGATTTTGAATTTTCTTTTTTCTGGTGCATAATATTACCCCCGCAGACGCCTAGTTTAGGAGTTATAGCCATTTTAAGATTTTGAATTTTCTTTTTTCTGGTGCATAATATGACCCCCGCAGACGCCTAGTTTAGGAGTTATAGCGATTTTAAAGTTTTGAATTTTGTTTTTTCCGGTGCATAATATGACCCCCGCAGACGCCTAGTTTAGGAGTTATAGCCATTTTAAGATTTTGAATTTTTTTTTTCTGGTGCATAATATGACCCCCGCAGACGCCTAGTTTAGGAGTTATAGCCATTTTAAGATTTTGAATTTTTTTTTTTCCGGTGCATAATATGACCCCCGCAGACGCCTAGTTTAGGAGTTATAGCCATTTTAAGATTTTGAATTTTCTTTTTTCTGGTGCACAATATGACCCACGCAGACGCCTAGTTTAGGTGTTATAGCGATTTTAAAGTTTTGAATTTTCTTTTTCCGGTGCATAATATGACCCCCGCATTCGCCTAGTTTAGGAGTTATAGCGATTTTAAAGTTTTGAATTTCCTTTTTTCCGGTGCATAATATGATCCCCGCAGACGCCTAGTTTAGGAGTTATAGCCATTTTAAGATTTTGAATTTTCTATTTTCTGGTGCATAATATGACCCCCGCAGACGCCTAGTTTAGTAGTTATAGCCATTTTAAGATTTTGAATTTTCTATTTTCTGGTGCATAATATGACCCCCGCAGACGCCTAGTTTAGGAGTTATAGCCATTTTAAGATTTTGAATTTTCTATTTTCTGGTGCATAATATGACCCCCGCAGACGCCTAGTTTAGGAGTTATAGCCATTTTAAAATTTTGAATTTTTTTTTTCCGGTGCATAATATGACCCCCGCAGACGTATAGTTTAGGAGTTATAGCGATTTTAAAGTTTTGAATTTTCTTTTTTCCGTTGCATAATATGGCCCCCGCAGACGCCTAGTTTAGGAGTTATAGCCATTTTAAGATTTTGAATTTTCTTTTTTCTGGTGCATAATATGACCCCCGCAGACGCCTAGTTTAGGAGTTATAGCCATTTTAAGATTTTGAATTTTTTTTCTGGTGCAAAATATGTCCCCCGCAGACGCCTAGTTTAGGAGTTATAGCGATTTTAAAGTTTTGAATTTTCTTTTTTCCGGTGCATAATATGACCCCCGCAGACGCCTAGTTTAGGAGTTATAGCCATTTTAAGATTTTGAATTTTTTTTCTGGTGCATAATATGACCCCCGCAGACGCCTAGTTTAGAAGTTATAGCCATTTTAAGATTTTGAATTTTCTTTTTTCTGGTGCATAATATGACCCCCGCAGACGCCTAGTTTAGGTGTTATAGCGATTTTAAAGTTTTGAATTTTCTTTTTCCGGTGCATAATATGACCCCCGCAGTCGCTTAGTTTAGGAGTTATAGCCATTTTAAAATTTTGAATTTTTTTTTTCTGGTGCATAATATGACCCTCACAGACGCCTAGTTTAGGAGTTATAGCCATTTTAAGATTTTGAATTTTTTTTTTTCCGGTGCATAAATTGACCCCCGCAGACGCCTAGTTTAGGAGTTATCGCCATTTTAAGATTTTGAATTTTTTTTTTTCCGGTGCATAATATGACCCCCGCAGACGCCTAGTTTAGGAGTTATAGCCATTTTAAGATTTTGAATTTTTTTTCTGGTGCATAATATGACCCCCGCAGACGCCTAGTTTAGGAGTTATAGCCATTTTAAAATTTTGAATTTTTTTTTTCTGGTGCATAATATGACCCCCGCAGACGCCTAGTTTAGGTGTTATAGCGATTTTAAAGTTTTGAATTTTCTTTTTCCGGTGCATAATATGACCCCCGCAGTCGCTTAGTTTAGGAGTTATAGCCGTTTTAAAATTTTGAATTTTTTTTTTTCCGGTGCATAATATGACCCCTGCAGACGCTTAGTTTAGGTGTTATAGCGATTTTAAAGTTTTGAATTTTCTTTTTTCCGGTGCATAATATGACCCCCGCAGACGCCTAGTTTAGGAGTTATAGCGATTTTAAAGTTTTGAATTTTCTTTTTCTGGTGCATAATATGACCCCCGCAGTTATAGCGATTTTAAAGTTTTGAATTTCCTTTTTTCCGGTGCATAATATGAACCCGGCAGACGCCTAGTTTAGGAGTTATAGCCATTTTAAGATTTTGAATTTTTTTTTTTCCGGTGCATAATATGACCCCCGCAGACGCCTAGTTTAGGAGTTATAGCGATTTTAAAGTTTTGAATTTTCTTTTTCTGGTGCATAATATGACCCCCGCAGACGCCTAGTTTAGGAGTTATAGCGATTTTAAAGTTTTGAATTTTCTTTTTTCCGGTGCATAATATGACCCCCGCAGACGCCTAGTTTAGGAGTTATAGCCATTTTAAAATTTTGAATTTTTTTTTTCTGGTGCATAATATGACCCCCGCAGACGCCTAGTTTAGGAGTTATAGCCATTTTAAGATTTTGAATTTTCTTTTTTCTGGTGCATAAAATGACCCCCGCAGACGCCTAGTTTAGAAGTTATAGCCATTTTAAGATTTTGAATTTTTTTTTTCTGGTGCATAATATGACCCTCGCAGACGCCTAGTTTAGGAGTTATAACCATTTTAAGATTTTGAATTTTTTTTTTCTGGTGCATAATATGACCCTCGCAGACGCCTAGTTTAGGAGTTGTAGCCATTTTAAGATTTTGAATTTTTTTTTTCCGGTGCATAATATGACCCCCGCAGACGCCTAGTTTAGGAGTTATAGCCATTTTAAGATTTTGAATTTACTTTTTTCTGGTGCATAATATGACCCCCGCAGACGCCTAGTTTAGGTGTTATAGCGATTTTAAAGTTTTGAATTTTCTTTTTTCCGGTGCATAATATGACCCCCGCAGACACCTAGTTTAGCAGTTATAGCCATTTTAAAATTTTGAATTTTTTTTTTCTGGTGCATAATATGACCCCCGCAGACGCCTAGTTTAGGAGTTATAGCGATTTAAAGTTTTGAATTTTCTTTTTTCCGGTGCATAATATGACCCCCGCAGACGCCTAGTTTAGGAGTTATAGCCATTTAAAGATTTTGAATTTTTTTTTCTGGTGCATAATATGACCCCTGCAGACGCCTAGTTTAGGAGTTATAGCCATTTTAAGATTTTGAATTTTCTATTTTCTGGTGCATAATATGACCCTCGCAGACGCCTAGTTTAGGAGTTATAGCCATTTTAAGATTTTGAATTTTTTTTTTTCTGGTGCATAATATGACCCCCGCAGACGCCTAGTTTAGGAGTTATAGCCATTTTAAGATTTTGAATTTTCTTTTTTCTGGTGCATAGTATGACCCCCGCAGACGCCTAGTTTAGAAGTTATAGCCATTTTAAGATTTTGAATTTTTTTTTTCTGTGCATAATATGACCCTCGCAGACGCCTAGTTTAGGAGTTATAGCGATTTTAAAGTTTTGAATTTTCTTTTTTCCGGTGCATAATATGACCCCCGCAGACGCCTAGTTTAGGAGTTATAGCCATTTTAAGATTTTGAATTTTTTTTCCGGTGCATAATATGACCCCCGCAGACGCCTAGTTTAGAAGTTATAGCCATTTTAAGATTTTGAATTTTTTTTTTCTGGTGCATAATATGACCCTCGCAGACGCCTAGTTTAGGAGTTATAGCCATTTTAAGATTTTGAATTTTTTTTCCGGTGCATAATACGACCCCCGCAGACGCCTAGTTTAGGAGTTATAGCTATTTTAAGATTTTGAATTTTTTTTTCCGGTGCATAATATGACCCCCGCAGACGCCTAGTTTAGGAGTTATAGCCATTTTAAGATTTTGAATTTTCTATTTTCTGGTGCATAATATGACCCCCGCAGACGCCTAGTTTAGGAGTTATAGCCATTTTAAGATTTTGAATTTTTTTTTTTCTGGTGCATAATATGACCCCCGCAGACGCCTAGTTTAGGAGTTATAGCCATTTTAAGATTTTGAATTTTCTATTTTCTGGTGCATAATATGACCCCCGCAGACGCCTAGTTTAGGAGTTATAGCCATTTTAAGATTTTGAATTTTTTTTTTCTGGTGCATAATATGACCCTCGCAGACGCCTAGTTTAGGAGTTATAGCCATTTTAAGATTTTGAATTTTTTTTTTCTGGTGCATAATATGACCCTCGCAGACGCCTAGTTTAGGAGTTATAGCCATTTTAAGATTTTGAATTTTTTTTTTTCTGGTGCATAATATGACCCCCGCAGACGCCTAGTTTAGGAGTTATAGCGATTTTAAAGTTTTGAATTTTCTTTTTCTGGTGCATAATATGACCACCGCAGACGCCTAGTTTAGGAGTTATAGCGATTTTAAAGTTTTGAATTTTCTTTTTTCCGGTGCATAATATGAACCCGGCAGACGCCTAGTTTAGGAGTTATAGCCATTTTAAGATTTTGAATTTTTTTTTTTCCGGTGCATAATATGACCCCCGCAGACGCCTAGTTTAGGTGTTATAGCGATTTTAAAGTTTTGAATTTTCTTTTTCCGGTGCATAATATGACCCCCGCAGACGCCTAGTTTAGGAGTTATAGCGATTTTAAAGTTTTGAATTTTCTTTTTCTGGTGCATAATATGACCACCGCAGACGCCTAGTTTAGGAGTTATAGCCATTTTAAGATTTTGAATTTTCTTTTTTCTGGTGCATAATATGACCCCCGCAGACGCCTAGTTTAGGTGTTATAGCGATTTTAAAGTTTTGAATTTTCTTTTTCCGGTGCATAATATGACCCCCGCAGACGCCTAGTTTAGGAGTTATAGCGATTTTAAAGTTTTGAATTTTCTTTTTCTGGTGCATAATATGACCACCGCAGACGCCTAGTTTAGGAGTTATAGCGATTTTAAAGTTTTGAATTTTCTTTTTTCCGGTGCATAATATGAACCCGGCAGACGCCTAGTTTAGGAGTTATAGCCATTTTAAGATTTTGAATTTTTTTTTTTCCGGTGCATAATATGACCCCCGCAGACGCCTAGTTTAGGAGTTATAGCCATTTTAAGATTTTGAATTTTTTTTTTTTCTGGTGCATAATATGACCCCCGCAGACGCCTAGTTTAGGAGTTATAGCCATTTTAAGATTTTGAATTTTCTTTTTTCTGGTGCATAGTATGACCCCCGCAGACGCCTAGTTTAGAAGTTATAGCCATTTTAAGATTTTGAATTTTTTTTTTCTGTGCATAATATGACCCTCGCAGACGCCTAGTTTAGGAGTTATAGCGATTTTAAAGTTTTGAATTTTCTTTTTTCCGGTGCATAATATGACCCCCGCAGACGCCTAGTTTAGGAGTTATAGCCATTTTAAGATTTTGAATTTTTTTTCCGGTGCATAATATGACCCCCGCAGACGCCTAGTTTAGAAGTTATAGCCATTTTAAGATTTTGAATTTTTTTTTTCTGGTGCATAATATGACCCTCGCAGACGCCTAGTTTAGGAGTTATAGCCATTTTAAGATTTTGAATTTTTTTTCCGGTGCATAATACGACCCCCGCAGACGCCTAGTTTAGGAGTTATAGCTATTTTAAGATTTTGAATTTTTTTTTCCGGTGCATAATATGACCCCCGCAGACGCCTAGTTTAGGAGTTATAGCCATTTTAAGATTTTGAATTTTCTATTTTCTGGTGCATAATATGACCCCCGCAGACGCCTAGTTTAGGAGTTATAGCCATTTTAAGATTTTGAATTTTTTTTTTCTGGTGCATAATATGACCCCCGCAGACGCCTAGTTTAGGAGTTATAGCCATTTTAAGATTTTGAATTTTCTATTTTCTGGTGCATAATATGACCCCCGCAGACGCCTAGTTTAGGAGTTATAGCCATTTTAAGATTTTGAATTTTTTTTTTCTGGTGCATAATATGACCCTCGCAGACGCCTAGTTTAGGAGTTATAGCCATTTTAAGATTTTGAATTTTTTTTTCCGGTGCATAATATGACCCCCGCAGACGCCTAGTTTAGGAGTTATAGCCATTTTAAGATTTTGAATTTTCTTTTTTCTGGTGCATAATATGACCCCCGCAGACGCCTAGTTTAGGAGTTATAGCAATTTTAAGATTTTGAATTTTCTTTTTTCTGGTGCATAATATTACCCCCGCAGACGCCTAGTTTAGGAGTTATAGCCATTTTAAGATTTTGAATTTTCTTTTTTCTGGTGCATAATATGACCCCCGCAGACGCCTAGTTTAGGAGTTATAGCGATTTTAAAGTTTTGAATTTTGTTTTTTCCGGTGCATAATATGACCCCCGCAGACGCCTAGTTTAGGAGTTATAGCCATTTTAAGATTTTGAATTTTTTTTTTCTGGTGCATAATATGACCCTCGCAGACGCCTAGTTTAGGAGTTATAGCCATTTTAAGATTTTGAATTTTTTTTTTTCCGGTGCATAATATGACCCCCGCAGACGCCTAGTTTAGGAGTTATAGCCATTTTAAGATTTTGAATTTTCTTTTTTCTGGTGCACAATATGACCCACGCAGACGCCTAGTTTAGGTGTTATAGCGATTTTAAAGTTTTGAATTTTCTTTTTCCGGTGCATAATATGACCCCCGCATTCGCCTAGTTTAGGAGTTATAGCGATTTTAAAGTTTTGAATTTCCTTTTTTCCGGTGCATAATATGATCCCCGCAGACGCCTAGTTTAGGAGTTATAGCCATTTTAAGATTTTGAATTTTCTATTTTCTGGTGCATAATATGACCCCCGCAGACGCCTAGTTTAGTAGTTATAGCCATTTTAAGATTTTGAATTTTCTATTTTCTGGTGCATAATATGACCCCCGCAGACGCCTAGTTTAGGAGTTATAGCCATTTTAAGATTTTGAATTTTCTATTTTCTGGTGCATAATATGACCCCCGCAGACGCCTAGTTTAGGAGTTATAGCCATTTTAAAATTTTGAATTTTTTTTTTCCGGTGCATAATATGACCCCCGCAGACGTATAGTTTAGGAGTTATAGCGATTTTAAAGTTTTGAATTTTCTTTTTTCCGTTGCATAATATGGCCCCCGCAGACGCCTAGTTTAGGAGTTATAGCCATTTTAAGATTTTGAATTTTCTTTTTTCTGGTGCATAATATGACCCCCGCAGACGCCTAGTTTAGGAGTTATAGCCATTTTAAGATTTTGAATTTTTTTTCTGGTGCAAAATATGTCCCCCGCAGACGCCTAGTTTAGGAGTTATAGCGATTTTAAAGTTTTGAATTTTCTTTTTTCCGGTGCATAATATGACCCCCGCAGACGCCTAGTTTAGGAGTTATAGCCATTTTAAGATTTTGAATTTTTTTTCTGGTGCATAATATGACCCCCGCAGACGCCTAGTTTAGAAGTTATAGCCATTTTAAGATTTTGAATTTTCTTTTTTCTGGTGCATAATATGACCCCCGCAGACGCCTAGTTTAGGTGTTATAGCGATTTTAAAGTTTTGAATTTTCTTTTTCCGGTGCATAATATGACCCCCGCAGTCGCTTAGTTTAGGAGTTATAGCCATTTTAAAATTTTGAATTTTTTTTTTCTGGTGCATAATATGACCCTCACAGACGCCTAGTTTAGGAGTTATAGCCATTTTAAGATTTTGAATTTTTTTTTTTCCGGTGCATAAATTGACCCCCGCAGACGCCTAGTTTAGGAGTTATAGCCATTTTAAAATTTTGAATTTTTTTTTCTGGTGCATAATATGACCCCCGCAGACGCCTAGTTTAGGAGTTATAGCCATTTTAAGATTTTGAATTTTTTTTCTGGTGCATAATATGACCCCCGCAGACGCCTAGTTTAGGAGTTATAGCCATTTTAAAATTTTGAATTTTTTTTTTCTGGTGCATAATATGACCCCCGCAGACGCCTAGTTTAGGTGTTATAGCGATTTTAAAGTTTTGAATTTTCTTTTTCCGGTGCATAATATGACCCCCGCAGTCGCTTAGTTTAGGAGTTATAGCCGTTTTAAAATTTTGAATTTTTTTTTTTCCGGTGCATAATATGACCCCTGCAGACGCTTAGTTTAGGTGTTATAGCGATTTTAAAGTTTTGAATTTTCTTTTTTCCGGTGCATAATATGACCCCCGCAGACGCCTAGTTTAGGAGTTATAGCGATTTTAAAGTTTTGAATTTTCTTTTTCTGGTGCATAATATGACCCCCGCAGACGCCTAGTTTAGGAGTTATAGCGATTTTAAAGTTTTGAATTTCCTTTTTTCCGGTGCATAATATGAACCCGGCAGACGCCTAGTTTAGGAGTTATAGCCATTTTAAGATTTTGAATTTTTTTTTTTCCGGTGCATAATATGACCCCCGCAGACGCCTAGTTTAGGAGTTATAGCGATTTTAAAGTTTTGAATTTTCTTTTTCTGGTGCATAATATGACCCCCGCAGACGCCTAGTTTAGGAGTTATAGCGATTTTAAAGTTTTGAATTTTCTTTTTTCCGGTGCATAATATGACCCCCGCAGACGCCTAGTTTAGGAGTTATAGCCATTTTAAAATTTTGAATTTTTTTTTTCTGGTGCATAATATGACCCCCGCAGACGCCTAGTTTAGGAGTTATAGCCATTTTAAGATTTTGAATTTTCTTTTTTCTGGTGCATAAAATGACCCCCGCAGACGCCTAGTTTAGAAGTTATAGCCATTTTAAGATTTTGAATTTTTTTTTTCTGGTGCATAATATGACCCTCACAGACGCCTAGTTTAGGAGTTATAGCCATTTTAAGATTTTGAATTTTTTTTTTTCCGGTGCATAAATTGACCCCCGCAGACGCCTAGTTTAGGAGTTATCGCCATTTTAAGATTTTGAATTTTTTTTTTTCCGGTGCATAATATGACCCCCGCAGACGCCTAGTTTAGGAGTTATAGCCATTTTAAAATTTTGAATTTTTTTTTCTGGTGCATAATATGACCCCCGCAGACGCCTAGTTTAGGAGTTATAGCCATTTTAAGATTTTGAATTTTTTTTCTGGTGCATAATATGACCCCCGCAGACGCCTAGTTTAGGAGTTATAGCCATTTTAAAATTTTGAATTTTTTTTTTCTGGTGCATAATATGACCCCCGCAGACGCCTAGTTTAGGTGTTATAGCGATTTTAAAGTTTTGAATTTTCTTTTTCCGGTGCATAATATGACCCCCGCAGTCGCTTAGTTTAGGAGTTATAGCCGTTTTAAAATTTTGAATTTTTTTTTTTCCGGTGCATAATATGACCCCTGCAGACGCTTAGTTTAGGTGTTATAGCGATTTTAAAGTTTTGAATTTTCTTTTTTCCGGTGCATAATATGACCCCCGCAGACGCCTAGTTTAGGAGTTATAGCGATTTTAAAGTTTTGAATTTTCTTTTTCTGGTGCATAATATGACCCCCGCAGACGCCTAGTTTAGGAGTTATAGCGATTTTAAAGTTTTGAATTTCCTTTTTTCCGGTGCATAATATGAACCCGGCAGACGCCTAGTTTAGGAGTTATAGCCATTTTAAGATTTTGAATTTTTTTTTTTCCGGTGCATAATATGACCCCCGCAGACGCCTAGTTTAGGAGTTATAGCGATTTTAAAGTTTTGAATTTTCTTTTTCTGGTGCATAATATGACCCCCGCAGACGCCTAGTTTAGGAGTTATAGCGATTTTAAAGTTTTGAATTTTCTTTTTTCCGGTGCATAATATGACCCCCGCAGACGCCTAGTTTAGGAGTTATAGCCATTTTAAAATTTTGAATTTTTTTTTTCTGGTGCATAATATGACCCCCGCAGACGCCTAGTTTAGGAGTTATAGCCATTTTAAGATTTTGAATTTTCTTTTTTCTGGTGCATAAAATGACCCCCGCAGACGCCTAGTTTAGAAGTTATAGCCATTTTAAGATTTTGAATTTTTTTTTTCTGGTGCATAATATGACCCTCGCAGACGCCTAGTTTAGGAGTTATAACCATTTTAAGATTTTGAATTTTTTTTTTCTGGTGCATAATATGACCCTCGCAGACGCCTAGTTTAGGAGTTGTAGCCATTTTAAGATTTTGAATTTTTTTTTTCCGGTGCATAATATGACCCCCGCAGACGCCTAGTTTAGGAGTTATAGCCATTTTAAGATTTTGAATTTACTTTTTTCTGGTGCATAATATGACCCCCGCAGACGCCTAGTTTAGGTGTTATAGCGATTTTAAAGTTTTGAATTTTCTTTTTTCCGGTGCATAATATGACCCCCGCAGACACCTAGTTTAGCAGTTATAGCCATTTTAAAATTTTGAATTTTTTTTTTCTGGTGCATAATATGACCCCCGCAGACGCCTAGTTTAGGAGTTATAGCGATTTTAAAGTTTTGAATTTTCTTTTTTCCGGTGCATAATATGACCCCCGCAGACGCCTAGTTTAGGAGTTATAGCCATTTAAAGATTTTGAATTTTTTTTTCTGGTGCATAATATGACCCCTGCAGACGCCTAGTTTAGGAGTTATAGCCATTTTAAGATTTTGAATTTTTTTTCCGGTGCATAATACGACCCCCGCAGACGCCTAGTTTAGGAGTTATAGCTATTTTAAGATTTTGAATTTTTTTTTCCGGTGCATAATATGACCCCCGCAGACGCCTAGTTTAGGAGTTATAGCCATTTTAAGATTTTGAATTTTCTATTTTCTGGTGCATAATATGACCCCCGCAGACGCCTAGTTTAGGAGTTATAGCCATTTTAAGATTTTGAATTTTTTTTTTTCTGGTGCATAATATGACCCCCGCAGACGCCTAGTTTAGGAGTTATAGCCATTTTAAGATTTTGAATTTTCTATTTTCTGGTGCATAATATGACCCCCGCAGACGCCTAGTTTAGGAGTTATAGCCATTTTAAGATTTTGAATTTTTTTTTTCTGGTGCATAATATGACCCTCGCAGACGCCTAGTTTAGGAGTTATAGCCATTTTAAGATTTTGAATTTTTTTTTTCTGGTGCATAATATGACCCTCGCAGACGCCTAGTTTAGGAGTTATAGCCATTTTAAGATTTTGAATTTTTTTTTTTCCGGTGCATAATATGACCCCCGCAGACGCCTAGTTTAGGAGTTATAGCCATTTTAAGATTTTGAATTTTCTTTTTTCTGGTGCATAATATGACCCCCGCAGACGCCTAGTTTAGGTGTTATAGCGATTTTAAAGTTTTGAATTTTCTTTTTCCGGTGCATAATATGACCCCCGCAGACGCCTAGTTTAGGAGTTATAGCGATTTTAAAGTTTTGAATTTTCTTTTTTCCGGTGCATAATATGAACCCGGCAGACGCCTAGTTTAGGAGTTATAGCCATTTTAAGATTTTGAATTTTTTTTCTGGTGCATAATATGACCCCCGCAGACGCCTAGTTTAGGAGTTATAGCGATTTTAAAGTTTTGAATTTTCTTTTTTCCGGTGCATAATATGACCCCCGCAGACGCCTAGTTTAGGAGTTATAGCCATTTTAAGATTTTGAATTTTTTTTCTGGTGCATAATATGACCCCCGCAGACGCCTAGTTTAGGAGTTATAGCGATTTTAAAGTTTTGAATTTTCTTTTTTCCGGTGCATAATATGACCCCCGCAGACGCCTAGTTTAGGAGTTATAGCCATTTTAAGATTTTGAATTTTCTATTTTCTGGTGCATAATATGACCCCCGCAGACGCCTAGTTTAGGAGTTATAGCCATTTTAAGATTTTGAATTTTTTTTTCTGGTGCATAATATGACCCCCGCAGACGCCTAGTTTAGGAGTTATAGCGATTTTAAAGTTTTGAATTTTCTTTTTTCCGGTGCATAATATGAACCCGGCAGACGCCTAGTTTAGGAGTTATAGCCATTTTAAGATTTTGAATTTTTTTTCTGGTGCATAATATGACCCCCGCAGACGCCTAGTTTAGGAGTTATAGCGATTTTAAAGTTTTGAATTTTCTTTTTTCCGGTGCATAATATGACCCCCGCAGACGCCTAGTTTAGGAGTTATAGCCATTTTAAGATTTTGAATTTTTTTTCTGGTGCATAATATGACCCCCGCAGACGCCTAGTTTAGGAGTTATAGCGATTTTAAAGTTTTGAATTTTCTTTTTTCCGGTGCATAATATGACCCCCGCAGACGCCTAGTTTAGGAGTTATAGCCATTTTAAGATTTTGAATTTTCTATTTTCTGGTGCATAATATGACCCCCGCAGACGCCTAGTTTAGGAGTTATAGCCATTTTAAGATTTTGAATTTTTTTTTCTGGTGCATAATATGACCCTCGCAGACGCCTAGTTTAGGAGTTAAACCCATTTTAAGATTTTGAATTTTCTATTTGCTGGTGCATAATATGACCCCCGCAGACGCCTAGTTTAGGAGTTATAGCCATTTTAAGATTTTGAATTTACTTTTTTCTGGTGCATAATATGACCCCCGCAGACGCCTAGTTTAGGTGTTATAGCGATTTTAAAGTTTTGAATTTTCTTTTTTCCGGTGCATAATATGACCCCCGCAGACGCCTAGTTTAGGAGTTATAGCCATTTTAAGATTTTGAATTTTCTTTTTTCTGGTGCATAATATGACCCCCGCAGACGCCTAGTTTAGGAGTTATAGCAATTTTAAGATTTTGAATTTTCTTTTTTCTGGTGCATAATATTACCCCCGCAGACGCCTAGTTTAGGAGTTATAGCCATTTTAAGATTTTGAATTTTCTTTTTTCTGGTGCATAATATGACCCCCGCAGACGCCTAGTTTAGGAGTTATAGCGATTTTAAAGTTTTGAATTTTGTTTTTTCCGGTGCATAATATGACCCCCGCAGACGCCTAGTTTAGGAGTTAAACCCATTTTAAGATTTTGAATTTTCTATTTTCTGGTGCATAATATGACCCCCGCAGACGCCTAGTTTAGGAGTTATAGCGATTTTAAAGTTTTGAATTTTCTTTTTCTGGTGCATAATATGACCCCCGCAGACGCCTAGTTTAGGAGTTATAGCGATTTTAAAGTTTTGAATTTTCTTTTTTCCGGTGCATAATATGACCCCCGCAGACGACTAGTTTAGGAGTTATAGCCATTTTAAGATTTTGAATTTTTTTTTTTCCGGTGCATAATATGACCCCCGCAGACGCCTAGTTTAGGAGTTATAGCGATTTTAAAGTTTTGAATTTTCTTTTTCTGGTGCATAATATGACCCCCGCAGACGCCTAGTTTAGGAGTTATAGCGATTTTAAAGTTTTGAATTTTCTTTTTTCCGGTGCATAATATGACCCCCGCAGACGCCTAGTTTAGGAGTTATAGCCATTTTAAAATTTTGAATTTTTTTTTTCTGGTGCATAATATGACCCCCGCAGACGCCTAGTTTAGGAGTTATAGCCATTTTAAGATTTTGAATTTTCTTTTTTCTGGTGCATAAAATGACCCCCGCAGACGCCTAGTTTAGAAGTTATAGCCATTTTAAGATTTTGAATTTTTTTTTTCTGGTGCATAATATGACCCTCGCAGACGCCTAGTTTAGGAGTTGTAGCCATTTTAAGATTTTGAATTTTTTTTTTCCGGTGCATAATATGACCCCCGCAGACGCCTAGTTTAGGAGTTATAGCCATTTTAAGATTTTGAAGTTACTTTTTTCTGGTGCATAATATGACCCCCGCAGACGCCTAGTTTAGGTGTTATAGCGATTTTAAAGTTTTGAATTTTCTTTTTTCCGGTGCATAATATGACCCCCGCAGACACCTAGTTTAGCAGTTATAGCCATTTTAAAATTTTGAATTTTTTTTTTCTGGTGCATAATATGACCCCCGCAGACGCCTAGTTTAGGAGTTATAGCGATTTTAAAGTTTTGAATTTTCTTTTTTCCGGTGCATAATATGACCCCCGCAGACGCCTAGTTTAGGAGTTATAGCCATTTAAAGATTTTGAATTTTTTTTTCTGGTGCATAATATGACCCCCGCAGACGCCTAGTTTAGGAGTTATAGCCATTTTAAGATTTTGAATTTTCTATTTTCTGGTGCATAATATGACCCTCGCAGACGCCTAGTTTAGGAGTTATAGCCATTTTAAGATTTTGAATTTTTTTTTTCTGGTGCATAATATGACCCTCGCAGACGCCTAGTTTAGGAGTTATAGCCATTTTAAGATTTTGAATTTTTTTTTTTCCGGTGCATAATATGACCCCCGCAGACGCCTAGTTTAGGAGTTATAGCCATTTTAAGATTTTGAATTTTCTTTTTTCTGGTGCATAAAATGACCCCCGCAGACGCCTAGTTTAGAAGTTATAGCCATTTTAAGATTTTGAATTTTTTTTTTCTGGTGCATAATATGACCCTCGCAGACGCCTAGTTTAGGTGTTATAGCGATTTTAAAGTTTTGAATTTTCTTTTTCCGGTGCATAATATGACCCCCGCAGACGCCTAGTTTAGGAGTTATAGCGATTTTAAAGTTTTGAATTTTCTTTTTCTGGTGCATAATATGACCCCCGCAGATGCCTAGTTTAGGAGTTATAGCGATTTTAAAGTTTTGAATTTTCTTTTTTCCGGTGCATAATATGAACCCGGCAGACGCCTAGTTTAGGAGTTATAGCCATTTTAAGATTTTGAATTTTTTTTTTTCCGGTGCATAATATGACCCCCGCAGACGCCTAGTTTAGGAGTTATAGCCATTTTAAGATTTTGAATTTTTTTTTTTCCGGTGCATAATATGACCCCCGCAGACGCCTAGTTTAGGAGTTATAGCCATTTTAAAATTTTGAATTTTTTTTTTCTGGTGCATAATATGACCCCCGCAGACGCCTAGTTTAGGAGTTATAGCCATTTTAAGATTTTGAATTTTCTTTTTTCTGGTGCATAAAATGACCCCCGCAGACGCCTAGTTTAGAAGTTATAGCCATTTTAAGATTTTGAATTTTTTTTTCTGGTGCATAATATGACCCTCGCAGACGCCTAGTTTAGGAGTTATAGCCATTTTAAGATTTTGAATTTTTTTTTTTCCGGTGCATAATATGACCCCCGTAGACGCCTAGTTTAGGAGTTATAGCCATTTTAAGATTTTGAATTTTTTTTTTTCCGGTGCATAATATGACCCCCGCAGACGCCTAGTTTAGGAGTTATAGCCATTTTAAAATTTTGAATTTTTTTTTTCTGGTGCATAATATGACCCCCGCAGACGCCTAGTTTAGGAGTTATAGCCATTTTAAGATTTTGAATTTTTTTTCTGGTGCATAATATGACCCCCGCAGACGCCTAGTTTAGGAGTTATAGCGATTTTAAAGTTTTGAATTTTCTTTTTTCCGGTGCATAATATGACCCCCGCAGACGCCTAGTTTAGGAGTTATAGCCATTTTAAGATTTTGAATTTTCTATTTTCTGGTGCATAATATGACCCCCGCAGACGCCTAGTTTAGGAGTTATAGCCATTTTAAGATTTTGAATTTTTTTTTCTGGTGCATAATATGACCCTCGCAGACGCCTAGTTTAGGAGTTAAACCCATTTTAAGATTTTGAATTTTCTATTTTCTGGTGCATAATATGACCCCCGCAGACGCCTAGTTTAGGAGTTATAGCCATTTTAAGATTTTGAATTTACTTTTTTCTGGTGCATAATATGACCCCCGCAGACGCCTAGTTTAGGTGTTATAGCGATTTTAAAGTTTTGAATTTTCTTTTTTCCGGTGCATAATATTACCCCCGCAGACGCCTAGTTTAGGAGTTATAGCCATTTTAAGATTTTGAATTTTCTTTTTTCTGGTGCATAATATGACCCCCGCAGACGCCTAGTTTAGGAGTTATAGCGATTTTAAAGTTTTGAATTTTGTTTTTTCCGGTGCATAATATGACCCCCGCAGACGCCTAGTTTAGGAGTTATAGCCATTTTAAGATTTTGAATTTTTTTTTTCTGGTGCATAATATGACCCTCGCAGACGCCTAGTTTAGGAGTTATAGCCATTTTAAAATTTTGAATTTTTTTTTTTCCGGTGCATAATATGACCCCCGCAGACGCCTAGTTTAGGAGTTATAGCCATTTTAAGATTTTGAATTTTCTTTTTTCTGGTGCACAATATGACCCACGCAGACGCCTAGTTTAGGTGTTATAGCGATTTTAAAGTTTTGAATTTTCTTTTTCCGGTGCATAATATGACCCCCGCAGTCGCCTAGTTTAGGAGTTATAGCCATTTTAAAATTTTGAATTTTTTTTTTCTGGTGCATAATATGACCCCCGCAGACGCCTAGTTTAGGAGTTATAGCGATTTTAAAGTTTTGAATTTCCTTTTTTCCGGTGCATAATATGATCCCCGCAGACGCCTAGTTTAGGAGTTATAGCCATTTTAAGATTTTGAATTTTCTATTTTCTGGTGCATAATATGACCCCCGCAGACGCCTAGTTTAGGAGTTATAGCCATTTTAAGATTTTGAATTTTCTATTTTCTGGTGCATAATATGACCCCCGCAGACGCCTAGTTTAGGAGTTATAGCCATTTTAAGATTTTGAATTTTCTATTTTCTGGTGCATAATATGACCCCCGCAGACGCCTAGTTTAGGAGTTATAGCGATTTTAAAGTTTTGAATTTTCTTTTTTCCGGTGCATAATATGAACCCGGCAGACGCCTAGTTTAGGAGTTATAGCCATTTTAAGATTTTGAATTTTTTTTTTTCCGGTGCATAATATGACCCCCGCAGACGCCTAGTTTAGGAGTTATAGCCATTTTAAGATTTTGAATTTTTTTTTTTCCGGTGCATAATATGACCCCCGCAGACGCCTAGTTTAGGAGTTATAGCCATTTTAAAATTTTGAATTTTTTTTTTCTGGTGCATAATATGACCCCCGCAGACGCCTAGTTTAGGAGTTATAGCCATTTTAAGATTTTGAATTTTTTTTTTCTGGTGCATAAAATGACCCCCGCAGACGCCTAGTTTAGGAGTTATAGCCATTTTAAAATTTTGAATTTTTTTTTTCTGGTGCATAATATGACCCCCGCAGACGCCTAGTTTAGGAGTTATAGCGATTTTAAAGTTTTGAATTTTCTTTTTTCCGGTGCATAATATGGCCCCCGCAGACGCCTAGTTTAGGAGTTATAGCCATTTTAAGATTTTGAATTTTCTTTTTTCTGGTGCATAATATGACCCCCGCAGACGCCTAGTTTAGGAGTTATAGCCATTTTAAGATTTTGAATTTTTTTTCTGGTGCATAATATGACCCCCGCAGACGCCTAGTTTAGGAGTTATAGCGATTTTAAAGTTTTGAATTTTCTGTTTTCCGGTGCATAATATGACCCCCGCAGACGCCTAGTTTAGGAGTTATAGCCATTTTAAGATTTTGAATTTTTTTTCTGGTGCATAATATGACCCCCGCAGACGCCTAGTTTAGGAGTTATAGCGATTTTAAAGTTTTGAATTTTCTTTTTTCCGGTGCATAATATGACCCCCGCAGACGCCTAGTTTAGGAGTTATAGCCATTTTAAGATTTTGAATTTTCTATTTTCTGGTGCATAATATGACCCCCGCAGACGCCTAGTTTAGGAGTTATAGCCATTTTAAAATTTTGAATTTTTTTTTCTGGTGCATAATATGACCCCCGCAGACGCCTAGTTAAGGAGTTATAGCGATTTTAAAGTTTTGAATTTTCTTTTTTCCGGTGCATAATATGACCCCCGCAGACGCCTAGTTTAGGAGTTATAGCCATTTTAAGATTTTGAATTTTCTATTTTCTGGTGCATAATATGACCCCCGCAGACGCCTAGTTTAGGAGTTATAGCCATTTTAAGATTTTGAATTTTCTATTTTCTGGTGCATAATATGACCCCCGCAGACGCCTAGTTTAGGAGTTATAGCGATTTTAAAGTTTTGAATTTTCTTTTTTCCGGTGCATAATATGAACCCGGCAGACGCCTAGTTTAGGAGTTATAGCCATTTTAAGATTTTGAATTTTTTTTTTTCCGGTGCATAATATGACCCCCGCAGACGCCTAGTTTAGGAGTTATAGCCATTTTAAGATTTTGAATTTTTTTTTTCCGGTGCATAATATGACCCCCGCAGACGCCTAGTTTAGGAGTTATAGCCATTTTAAAATTTTGAATTTTTTTTTTCTGGTGCATAATATGACCCCCGCAGACGCCTAGTTTAGGAGTTATAGCCATTTTAAGATTTTGAATTTTCTTTTTTCTGGTGCATAAAATGACCCCCGCAGACGCCTAGTTTAGAAGTTATAGCCATTTTAAGATTTTGAATTTTTTTTTTCTGGTGCATAATATGACCCTCGCAGACGCCTAGTTTAGGAGTTATAGCCATTTTAAGATTTTGAATTTTTTTTTTTCCGGGGCATAATATGACCCCCGTAGACGCCTAGTTTAGGAGTTATAGCCATTTTAAGATTTTAAGATTTTGAATTTTCTTTTTTCTGGTGCATAATATGACCCCCGCAGACGCCTAGTTTAGGAGTTATAGCGATTTTAAAGTTTTGAATTTTCTTTTTTCCGGTGCATAATATGGCCCCCGCAGACGCCTAGTTTAGGAGTTATAGCCATTTTAAGATTTTGAATTTTCTTTTTTCTGGTGCATAATATGACCCCCGCAGACGCCTAGTTTAGGAGTTATAGCCATTTTAAGATTTTGAATTTTTTTTCTGGTGCATAATATGACCCCCGCAGACGCCTAGTTTAGGAGTTATAGCGATTTTAAAGTTTTGAATTTTCTTTTTTCCGGTGCATAATATGACCCCCGCAGACGCCTAGTTTAGGAGTTATAGCCATTTTAAGATTTTGAATTTTTTTTCTGGTGCATAATATGACCCCCGCAGACGCCTAGTTTAGGAGTTATAGCGATTTAAAAGTTTTGAATTTTCTTTTTTCCGGTGCATAATATGACCCCCGCAGACGCCTAGTTTAGGAGTTATAGCCATTTTAAGATTTTGAATTTTCTATTTTCTGGTGCATAATATGACCCCCGCAGACGCCTAGTTTAGGAGTTATAGCCATTTTAAGATTTTGAATTTTTTTTTCTGGTGCATAATATGACCCTCGCAGACGCCTAGTTTAGGAGTTAAACCCATTTTAAGATTTTGAATTTTCTATTTTCTGGTGCATAATATGACCCCCGCAGACGCCTAGTTTAGGAGTTATAGCCATTTTAAGATTTTGAATTTACTTTTTTCTGGTGCATAATATGACCCCCGCAGACGCCTAGTTTAGGTGTTATAGCGATTTTAAAGTTTTGAATTTTCTTTTTTCCGGTGCATAATATGACCCCCGCAGACGCCTAGTTTAGGAGTTATAGCCATTTTAAGATTTTGAATTTTCTTTTTTCTGGTGCATAATATGACCCCCGCAGACGCCTAGTTTAGGAGTTATAGCAATTTTAAGATTTTGAATTTTCTTTTTTCTGGTGCATAATATTACCCCCGCAGACGCCTAGTTTAGGAGTTATAGCCATTTTAAGATTTTGAATTTTCTTTTTTCTGGTGCATAATATGACCCCCGCAGACGCCTAGTTTAGGAGTTATAGCGATTTTAAAGTTTTGAATTTTGTTTTTTCCGGTGCATAATATGACCCCCGCAGACGCCTAGTTTAGGAGTTATAGCCATTTTAAGATTTTGAATTTTTTTTTTCTGGTGCATAATATGACCCTCGCAGACGCCTAGTTTAGGAGTTATAGCCATTTTAAAATTTTGAATTTTTTTTTTCCGGTGCGTAATATGACCCCCGCAGACGCCTAGTTTAGGAGTTATAGCCATTTTAAGATTTTGAATTTTCTTTTTTCTGGTGCACAATATGACCCACGCAGACGCCTAGTTTAGGTGTTATAGCGATTTTAAAGTTTTGAATTTTCTTTTTCCGGTGCATAATATGACCCCCGCAGTCGCCTAGTTTAGGAGTTATAGCCATTTTAAAATTTTGAATTTTTTTTTTCTGGTGCATAATATGACCCCCGCAGACGCCTAGTTTAGGAGTTATAGCGATTTTAAAGTTTTGAATTTCCTTTTTTCCGGTGCATAATATGATCCCCGCAGACGCCTAGTTTAGGAGTTATAGCCATTTTAAGATTTTGAATTTTCTATTTTCTGGTGCATAATATGACCCCCGCAGACGCCTAGTTTAGGAGTTATAGCCATTTTAAGATTTTGAATTTTCTATTTTCTGGTGCATAATATGACCCCCGCAGACGCCTAGTTTAGGAGTTATAGCCATTTTAAGATTTTGAATTTTCTATTTTCTGGTGCATAATATGACCCCCGCAGACGCCTAGTATAGGAGTTATAGCCATTTTAAGATTTTGAATTTTCTATTTTCTGGTGCATAATATGACCCCCGCAGACGCCTAGTTTAGGAGTTATAGCGATTTTAAAGTTTTGAATTTTCTTTTTTCCGGTGCATAATATGAACCCGGCAGACGCCTAGTTTAGGAGTTATAGCCATTTTAAGATTTTGAATTTTCTTTTTTCTGGTGCATAATATGACCCCTGCAGACGCCTAGTTTAGGTGTTATAGCGATTTTAAAGTTTTGAATTTTTTTTTTTCTGGTGCATAATATGACCCCCGCAGACGCCTAGTTTAGGAGTTATAGCGATTTTAAAGTTTTGAATTTTCTTTTTTCCGGTGCATAATATGGCCCCCGCAGACGCCTAGTTTAGGAGTTATAGCCATTTTAAGATTTTGAATTTTCTTTTTTCTGGTGCATAATATGACCCCCGCAGACGCCTAGTTTAGGAGTTATAGCCATTTTAAGATTTTGAATTTTTTTTCTGGTGCATAATATGACCCCCGCAGACGCCTAGTTTAGGAGTTATAGCGATTTTAAAGTTTTGAATTTTCTTTTTTCCGGTGCATAATATGACCCCCGCAGACGCCTAGTTTAGGAGTTATAGCCATTTTAAGATTTTGAATTTTTTTTCTGGTGCATAATATGACCCCCGCAGACGCCTAGTTTGGGAGTTATAGCGATTTTAAAGTTTTGAATTTTCTTTTTTCCGGTGCATAATATGACCCCCGCAGACGCCTAGTTTAGGAGTTATAGCCATTTTAAGATTTTGAATTTTCTATTTTCTGGTGCATAATATGACACCCGCAGACGCCTAGTTTAGGAGTTATAGCGATTTTAAAGTTTTGAATTTTTTTTTTTCCGGTGCATAATATGACCCCCGCAGACGCCTAGTTTAGGAGTTATAGCCATTTTAAGATTTTGAATTTTCTTTTTTCTGGTGCATAAAATGACCCCCGCAGACGCCTAGTTTAGAAGTTATAGCCATTTTAAGATTTTGAATTTTTTTTTTCTGGTGCATAATATGACCCTCGCAGACGCCTAGTTTAGGAGTTATAGCCATTTTAAGATTTTGAATTTTTTTTTTTCCGGTGCATAATATGACCCCCGTAGACGCCTAGTTTAGGAGTTATAGCCATTTTAAGATTTTGAATTTTCTTTTTTCTGGTGCATAATATGACCCCCGCAGACGCCTAGTTTAGGAGTTATAGCGATTTTAAAGTTTTGAATTTTCTTTTTTCCGGTGCATAATATGGCCCCCGCAGACGCCTAGTTTAGGAGTTATAGCCATTTTAAGATTTTGAATTTTCTTTTTTCTGGTGCATAATATGACCCCCGCAGACGCCTAGTTTAGGAGTTATAGCCATTTTAAGATTTTGAATTTTTTTTCTGGTGCATAATATGACCCCCGCAGACGCCTAGTTTAGGAGTTATAGCGATTTTAAAGTTTTGAATTTTCTTTTTTCCGGTGCATAATATGACCCCCGCAGACGCCTAGTTTAGGAGTTATAGCCATTTTAAGATTTTGAATTTTTTTTCTGGTGCATAATATGACCCCCGCAGACGCCTAGTTTAGGAGTTATAGCGATTTAAAAGTTTTGAATTTTCTTTTTTCCGGTGCATAATATGACCCCCGCAGACGCCTAGTTTAGGAGTTATAGCCATTTTAAGATTTTGAATTTACTTTTTTCTGGTGCATAATATGACCCCCGCAGACGCCTAGTTTAGGTGTTATAGCGATTTTAAAGTTTTGAATTTTCTTTTTTCCGGTGCATAATATGACCCCCGCAGACGCCTAGTTTAGGAGTTATAGCCATTTTAAGATTTTGAATTTTCTTTTTTCTGGTGCATAATATGACCCCCGCAGACGCCTAGTTTAGGAGTTATAGCAATTTTAAGATTTTGAATTTTCTTTTTTCTGGTGCATAATATTACCCCCGCAGACGCCTAGTTTAGGAGTTATAGCCATTTTAAGATTTTGAATTTTCTTTTTTCTGGTGCATAATATGACCCCCGCAGACGCCTAGTTTAGGAGTTATAGCGATTTTAAAGTTTTGAATTTTGTTTTTTCCGGTGCATAATATGACCCCCGCAGACGCCTAGTTTAGGAGTTATAGCCATTTTAAGATTTTGAATTTTTTTTTTCTGGTGCATAATATGACCCTCGCAGACGCCTAGTTTAGGAGTTATAGCCATTTTAAAATTTTGAATTTTTTTTTTCCGGTGCATAATATAACCCCCGCAGACGCCTAGTTTAGGAGTTATAGCCATTTTAAGATTTTGAATTTTCTTTTTTCTGGTGCACAATATGACCCACGCAGACGCCTAGTTTAGGCGTTATAGCGATTTTAAAGTTTTGAATTTTCTTTTTCCGGTGCATAATATGACCCCCGCAGTCGCCTAGTTTAGGAGTTATAGCCATTTTAAAATTTTGAATTTTTTTTTTCTGGTGCATAATATGACCCCCGCAGACGCCTAGTTTAGGAGTTATAGCGATTTTAAAGTTTTGAATTTCCTTTTTTCCGGTGCATAATATGATCCCCGCAGACGCCTAGTTTAGGAGTTATAGCCATTTTAAGATTTTGAATTTTCTATTTTCTGTTGCATAATATGACCCCCGCAGACGCCTAGTTTAGGAGTTATAGCCATTTTAAGATTTTGAATTTTCTATTTTCTGGTGCATAATATGACCCCCGCAGACGCCTAGTATAGGAGTTATAGCCATTTTAAGATTTTGAATTTTCTATTTTCTGGTGCATAATATGACCCCCGCAGACGCCTAGTTTAGGAGTTATAGCGATTTTAAGATTTTGAATTTTCTATTTTCTGGTGCATAATATGACCCCCGCAGACGCCTAGTTTAGGAGTTATAGCCATTTTAAGATTTTGAATTTTCTATTTTCTGGTGCATAATATGACCCCCGCAGACGCCTAGTATAGGAGTTATAGCCATTTTAAGATTTTGAATTTTCTTTTTTCTGGTGCACAATATGACCCACGCAGACGCCTAGTTTAGGTGTTATAGCGATTTTAAAGTTTTGAATTTTCTTTTTCCGGTGCATAATATGACCCCCGCAGTCGCCTAGTTTAGGAGTTATAGCCATTTTAAAATTTTGAATTTTTTTTTTCTGGTGCATAATATGACCCCCGCAGACGCCTAGTTTAGGAGTCATAGCGATTTTAAAGTTTTGAATTTCCTTTTTTCCGGTGCATAATATGATCCCCGCAGACGCCTAGTTTAGGAGTTATAGCCATTTTAAGATTTTGAATTTTCTATTTTCTGGTGCATAATATGACCCCCGCAGACGCCTAGTTTAGGAGTTATAGCCATTTTAAGATTTTGAATTTTCTATTTTCTGGTGCATAATATGACCCCCGCAGACGCCTAGTTTAGGAGTTATAGCCATTTTAAGATTTTGAATTTTCTATTTTCTGGTGCATAATATGACCCCCGCAGACGCCTAGTTTAGGAGTTATAGCCATTTTAAGATTTTGAATTTTCTATTTTCTGGTGCATAATATGACCCCCGCAGACGCCTAGTTTAGGAGTTATAGCCATTTTAAGATTTTGAATTTTCTATTTTCTGGTGCATAATATGACCCCCGCAGACGCCTAGTATAGGAGTTATAGCCATTTTAAGATTTTGAATTTTCTATTTTCTGGTGCATAATATGACCCCCGCAGACGCCTAGTTTAGGAGTTATAGCGATTTTAAAGTTTTGAATTTTCTTTTTTCCGGTGCATAATATGAACCCGGCAGACGCCTAGTTTAGGAGTTATAGCCATTTTAAGATTTTGAATTTTTTTTTTCCGGTGCATAATATGACCCCCGCAGACGCCTAGTTTAGGAGTTATAGCCATTTTAAGATTTTGAATTTTTTTTTTTCCGGTGCATAATATGACCCCCGCAGACGCCTAGTTTAGGAGTTATAGCCATTTTAAAATTTTGAATTTTTTTTTTCTGGTGCATAATATGACCCCCGCAGACGCCTAGTTTAGGAGTTATAGCCATTTTAAGATTTTGAATTTTCTTTTTTCTGGTGCATAAAATGACCCCCGCAGACGCCTAGTTTAGAAGTTATAGCCATTTTAAGATTTTGAATTTTTTTTTTCTGGTGCATAATATGACCCTCGCAGACGCCTAGTTTAGGAGTTATAGCCATTTTAAGATTTTGAATTTTCTTTTTTCTGGTGCATAATATGACCCCTGCAGACGCCTAGTTTAGGTGTTATAGCGATTTTAAAGTTTTGAATTTTTTTTTTTCTGGTGCATAATATGACCCCCGCAGACGCCTAGTTTAGGAGTTATAGCGATTTTAAAGTTTTGAATTTTCTTTTTTCCGGTGCATAATATGGCCCCCGCAGACGCCTAGTTTAGGAGTTATAGCCATTTTAAGATTTTGAATTTTCTTTTTTCCGGTGCATAATATGACCCCCGCAGACGCCTAGTTTAGGAGTTATAGCCATTTTAAGATTTTGAATTTTTTTTCTGGTGCATAATATGACCCCTGCAGACGCCTAGTTTAGGAGTTATAGCGATTTTAAAGTTTTGAATTTTCTTTTTTCCGGTGCATAATATGACCCCCGCAGACGCCTAGTTTAGGAGTTATAGCCATTTTAAGATTTTGAATTTTCTATTTTCTGGTGCATAATATGACCCCCGCAGACGCCTAGTTTAGGAGTTATAGCCATTTTAAGATTTTGAATTTTTTTTTCTGGTGCATAATATGACCCTCGCAGACGCCTAGTTTAGGAGTTAAACCCATTTTAAGATTTTGAATTTTCTATTTTCTGGTGCATAATATGACCCCCGCAGACGCCTAGTTTAGGAGTTATAGCCATTTTAAGATTTTGAATTTACTTTTTTCTGGTGCATAATATGACCCCCGCAGACGCCTAGTTTAGGTGTTATAGCGATTTTAAAGTTTTGAATTTTCTTTTTTCCGGTGCATAATATGACCCCCGCAGACGCCTAGTTTAGGAGTTATAGCCATTTTAAGATTTTGAATTTTCTTTTTTCTGGTGCATAATATGACCCCCGCAGACGCCTAGTTTAGGAGTTATAGCAATTTTAAGATTTTGAATTTTCTTTTTTCTGGTGCATAATATTACCCCCGCAGACGCCTAGTTTAGGAGTTATAGCCATTTTAAGATTTTGAATTTTCTTTTTTCTGGTGCATAATATGACCCCCGCAGACGCCTAGTTTAGGAGTTATAGCGATTTTAAAGTTTTGAATTTCCTTTTTTCCGGTGCATAATATGATCCCCGCAGACGCCTAGTTTAGGAGTTATAGCCATTTTAAGATTTTGAATTTTCTATTTTCTGGTGCATAATATGACCCCCGCAGACGCCTAGTTTAGGAGTTATAGCCATTTTAAGATTTTGAATTTTCTTTTTTCTGGTGCATAAAATGACCCCCGCAGACGCCTAGTTTAGAAGTTATAGCCATTTTAAGATTTTGAATTTTTTTTTTCTGGTGCATAATATGACCCTCGCAGACGCCTAGTTTAGGAGTTATAGCCATTTTAAGATTTTGAATTTTTTTTTTCCGGTGCATAATATGACCCCCGCAGACGCCTAGTTTAGGAGTTATAGCCATTTTAAGATTTTGAATTTTCTTTTTTCTGGTGCACAATATGACCCACGCAGACGCCTAGTTTAGGTGTTATAGCGATTTTAAAGTTTTGAATTTTCTTTTTCCGGTGCATAATATGACCCCCGCAGTCGCCTAGTTTAGGAGTTATAGCCATTTTAAAATTTTGAATTTTTTTTTTCTGGTGCATAATATGACCCCCGCAGACGCCTAGTTTAGGAGTTATAGCGATTTTAAAGTTTTGAATTTCCTTTTTTCCGGTGCATAATATGATCCCCGCAGACGCCTAGTTTAGGAGTTATAGCCATTTTAAGATTTTGAATTTTCTATTTTCTGGTGCATAATATGACCCCCGCAGACGCCTAGTTTAGGAGTTATAGCCATTTTAAGATTTTGAATTTTCTATTTTCTGGTGCATAATATGACCCCCGCAGACGCCTAGTTTAGGAGTTATAGCCATTTTAAGATTTTGAATTTTCTATTTTCTGGTGCATAATATGACCCCCGCAGACGCCTAGTTTAGGAGTTATAGCCATTTTAAGATTTTGAATTTTCTATTTTCTGGTGCATAATATGACCCCCGCAGACGCCTAGTTTAGGAGTTATAGCCATTTTAAGATTTTGAATTTTCTTTTTTCTGGTGCATAAAATGACCCCCGCAGACGCCTAGTTTAGAAGTTATAGCCATTTTAAGATTTTGAATTTTTTTTTTCTGGTGCATAATATGACCCTCGCAGACGCCTAGTTTAGGAGTTATAGCCATTTTAAGATTTTGAATTTTTTTTTTCTGGTGCATAATATGACCCCCGCAGACGCCTAGTTTAGGAGTTATAGCCATTTTAAGATTTTGAATTTACTTTTTTCTGGTGCATAATATGACCCCCGCAGACGCCTAGTTTAGGTGTTATAGCGATTTTAAAGTTTTGAATTTTCTTTTTCCGGTGCATAATATGACCCCCGCAGTCGCCTAGTTTAGGAGTTATAGCCATTTTAAAATTTTGAATTTTTTTTTTCCGGTGCATAATCTGACCCCTGCAGACGCTTAGTTTAGGTGTTGTAGCGATTTTAAAGTTTTGAATTTTCTTTTTTCCGGTGCATAATATGACCCCCGCAGACGCCTAGTTTAGGAGTTAAAGCGATTTTAAAGTTTTGAATATTCTTTTTCTGGTGCATAATATGACCCCCGCAGACGCCTAGTTTAGGAGTTATAGCGATTTTAAAGTTTTGAATTTTCTTTTTTCCGGTGCATAATATGAACCCGGCAGACGCCTAGTTTAGGAGTTATAGCCATTTTAAGATTTTGAATTTTTTTTTTTCCGGTGCATAATATGACCCCCGCAGACGCCTAATTTAGGAGTTATAGCCATTTTAAGATTTTGAATTTTTTTTTTTCCGGTGCATAATATGACCCCCGCAGACGCCTAGTTTAGGAGTTATAGCCATTTTAAAATTTTGAATTTTTTTTTTCTGGTGCATAATATGACCCCCGCAGACGCCTAGTTTAGGAGTTATAGCCATTTTAAGATTTTGAATTTTCTTTTTTCTGGTGCATAAAATGACCCCCGCAGACGCCTAGTTTAGAAGTTATAGCCATTTTAAGATTTTGAATTTTTTTTTTCTGGTGCATAATATGACCCTCGCAGACGCCTAGTTTAGGAGTTATAGCCATTTTAAGATTTTGAATTTTTTTTTCTGGTGCATAATATGACCCTCGCAGACGCCTAGTTTAGGAGTTATAGCCATTTTAAGATTTTGAATTTTTTTTTTCCGGTGCATAATATGACCCCCGCAGACGCCTAGTTTAGGAGTTATAGCCATTTTAAGATTTTGAATTTTCTTTTTTCTGGTGCATAATATGACCCCTGCAGACGCCTAGTTTAGGTGTTATAGCGATTTTAAAGTTTTGAATTTTCTATTTTCTGGTGCATAATATAACCCCCGCAGACGCCTAGTTTAGGAGTTATAGCCATTTTAAAATTTTGAATTTTTTTTTTCTGGTGCATAATATGACCCCCGCAGACGCCTAGTTTAGGAGTTATAGCGATTTTAAAGTTTTGAATTTTCTCTTTTCCGGTGCATAATATGGCCCCCGCAGACGCCTAGTTTAGGAGTTATAGTCATTTTAAGATTTTGAATTTTCTTTTTTCTGGTGCATAATATGACCCCCGCAGACGCCTAGTTTAGGAGTTATAGCCATTTTAAGATTTTGAATTTTTTTTCTGGTGCATAATATGACCCCCGCAGACGCCTAGTTAAGGAGTTATAGCGATTTTAAAGTTTTGAATTTTCTTTTTTCCGGTGCATAATATGACCCCCGCAGACGCCTAGTTTAGGAGTTATAGCCATTTTAAGATTTTGAATTTTTTTTCTGGTGCATAATATGACCCCCGCAGACGCCTAGTTTAGAAGTTATAGCCATTTTAAGATTTTGAATTTTTTTTTTCTGGTGCATAATATGACCCTCGCAGACGCCTAGTTTAGGAGTTATAGCCATTTTAAGATTTTGAATTTTTTTTTCCGGTGCATAATATGACCCCCGCAGACGCCTAGTTTAGGAGTTATAGCCATTTTAAGATTTTGAATTTTCTTTTTTCTGGTGCATAATATGACCCCCGCAGACGCCTAGTTTAGGTGTTATAGCGATTTTAAAGTTTTGAATTTTCTTTTTCCATTGCATAATATGACCCCCGCAGTCGCCTAGTTTAGGAGTTATAGCCATTTTAAGATTTTGAATTTTTTTTTCCGGTGCATAATATGACCCCCGCAGACGCCTAGTTTAGGAGTTATAGCCATTTTAAGATTTTGAATTTTCTTTTTTCTGGTGCATAATATGACCCCCGCAGACGCCTAGTTTAGGTGTTATAGCGATTTTAAAGTTTTGAATTTTCTTTTTCCATTGCATAATATGACCCCCGCAGTCGCCTAGTTTAGGAGTTATAGCCATTTTAAAATTTTGAATTTTTTTTTTTCCGGTGCATAATATGACCCCTGCAGACGCTTAGTTTAGGTGTTATAGCGATTTTAAAGTTTTGAATTTTCTTTTTTCCGGTGCATAATATGACCCCCGCAGACGCCTAGTTTAGGAGTTATAGCGATTTTAAAGTTTTGAATTTTCTTTTTCTGGTGCATAATATGACCCCCGCAGACGCCTAGTTTAGGAGTTATAGCGATTTTAAAGTTTTGAATTTTCTTTTTTCCGGTGCATAATATGAACCCGGCAGACGCCTAGTTTAGGAGTTATAGCCATTTTAAGATTTTGAATTTTTTTTTTTCCGGTGCATAATATGACCCCCGCAGACGCCTAGTTTAGGAGTTATAGCCATTTTAAGATTTTGAATTTTTTTTTTCCGGTGCATAATATGACCCCCGCAGACGCCTAGTTTAGGAGTTATAGCCATTTAAAAATTTTGAATTTTTTTTTTCTGGTGCATAATGTGACCCCCGCAGACGCCTAGTTTAGGAGTTATAACCATTTTAAGATTTTGAATTTTCTTTTTTCTGGTGCATAAAATGACCCCCGCAGACGCCTAGTTTAGAAGTTATAGCCATTTTAAGATTTTGAATTTTTTTTTTCTGGTGCATAATATGACCCTCGCAGACGCCTAGTTTAGGAGTTATAGCCATTTTAAGATTTTGAATTTTTTTTTTCCGGTGCATAATATGACCCCCGCAGACGCCTAGTTTAGGAGTTATAGCCATTTTAAGATTTTGAATTTTCTTTTTTCTGGTGCATAATATGACCCCTGCAGACGCCTAGTTTAGGTGTTATAGCGATTTTAAGATTTTGAATTTTCTATTTTCTGGTGCATAATATGACCCCCGCAGACGCCTAGTTTAGGAGTTATAGCCATTTTAAAATTTTGAATTTTTTTTTCTGGTGCATAATATGACCCCCGCAGACGCCTAGTTTAGGAGTTATAGCGATTTTAAAGTTTTGAATTTTCTTTTTTCCGGTGCATAATATGGCCCCCGCAGACGCCTAGTTTAGGAGTTATAGCCATTTTAAGATTTTGAATTTACTTTTTTCTGGTGCATAATATGACCCCCGCAGACGCCTAGTTTAGGTGTTATAGCGATTTTAAAGTTTTGAATTTTCTTTTTTCCGGTGCATACTATGACCCCCGCAGACGCCTAGTTTAGGAGTTATAGCCATTTTAAGATTTTGAATTTTTTTTTTTTCTGGTGCATAATACGACCCCCGCAGACGCCTAGTTTAGGAGTTTTAGCGATTTTAAAGTTTTGAATTTTCTTTTTTCCGGTGCATAATATGGCCCCCGCAGACGCCTAGTTTAGGAGTTATAGCGATTTTAAGATTTTGAATTTACTTTTTTCTGGTGCATAATATGACCCCCGCAGACGCCTAGTTTAGGAGTTATAGCCATTTTAAGATTTTGAATTTTCTTTTTTCCGGTGCATAATATGACCCCCGCAGACGCCTAGTTTAGGAGTTATAGCCATTTTAAGATTTTGAATTTTTTTTTTCTGGTGCATAATATGACCCTCGCAGACGCCTAGTTTAGGAGTTATAGCCATTTTAAGATTTTGAATTTTTTTTTTCTGGTGCATAATATGACCCTCGCAGACGCCTAGTTTAGGAGTTATAGCCATTTTAAGATTTTGAATTTTTTTTTTCCGGTGCATAATATGACCCCCGCAGACGCCTAGTTTAGGAGTTATAGCCATTTTAAGATTTTGAATTTTCTTTTTTCTGGTGCATAAAATGACCCCCGCAGACGCCTAGTTTAGGAGTTATAGCCATTTTAAGATTTTGAATTTTCTTTTTTCTGGTGCATAATATGGCCCCCGCAGACGCCTAGTTTAGGAGTTATAGCGATTTTAAAGTTTTGAATTTTGTTTTTTCCGGTGCATAATATGACCCCCGCAGACGCCTAGTTTAGGAGTTATAGCCATTTTAAGATTTTGAATTTTTTTTTTCTGGTGCATAATATGACCCCCGCAGACGCCTAGTTTAGGAGTTATAGCCATTTTAAGATTTTGAATTTTTTTTTTCCGGTGCATAATATGACCCCCGCAGACGCCTAGTTTAGGAGTTATAGCCATTTTAAGATTTTGAATTTTCTTTTTTCTGGTGCATAAAATGACCCCCGCAGACGCCTAGTTTAGGAGTTATAGCCATTTTAAGATTTTGAATTTTTTTTTTCTGGTGCATAATATGACCCTCGCAGACGCCTAGTTTAGGAGTTATAGCCATTTTAAGATTTTGAATTTTTTTTTTCCGGTGCATAATATGACCCCCGCAGACGCCTAGTTTAGGAGTTATAGCCATTTTAAGATTTTGAATTTTCTTTTTTCTGGTGCATAAAATGACCCCCGCAGACGCCTAGTTTAGGAGTTATAGCCATTTTAAGATTTTGAATTTTCTTTTTTCTGGTGCATAATATGGCCCCCGCAGACGCCTAGTTTAGGAGTTATAGCGATTTTAAAGTTTTGAATTTTGTTTTTTCCGGTGCATAATATGACCCCCGCAGACGCCTAGTTTAGGAGTTATAGCCATTTTAAGATTTTGAATTTTTTTTTTCTGGTGCATAATATGACCCTCGCAGACGCCTAGTTTAGGAGTTATAGCCATTTTAAAATTTTGAATTTTTTTTTTTCCGGTGCATAATATGACCCCTGCAGACGCTTAGTTTAGGTGTTATAGCGATTTTAAAGTTTTGAATTTTCTCTTTTCCGGTGCATAATATGGCCCCCGCAGACGCCTAGTTTAGGAGTTATAGCCATTTTAAGATTTTGAATTTTCTTTTTTCTGGTGCATAATATGACCCCCGCAGACGCCTAGTTTAGGAGTTATAGCCATTTTAAGATTTTGAATTTTTTTTCTGGTGCATAATATGACCCCCGCAGACGCCTAGTTAAGGAGTTATAGCGATTTTAAAGTTTTGAATTTTCTTTTTTCCGGTGCATAATATGACCCCCGCAGACGCCTAGTTTAGGAGTTATAGCCATTTTAAGATTTTGAATTTTTTTTCTGGTGCATAATATGACCCCCGCAGACGCCTAGTTTAGAAGTTATAGCCATTTTAAGATTTTGAATTTTTTTTTTCTGGTGCATAATATGACCCTCGCAGACGACTAGTTTAGGAGTTATAGCCATTTTAAGATTTTGAATTTTTTTTTTCTGGTGCATAATATGACCCTCGCAGACGCCTAGTTTAGGAGTTATAGCCATTTTAAGATTTTGAATTTTTTTTTCCGGTGCATAATATGACCCCCGCAGACGCCTAGTTTAGGAGTTATAGCCATTTTAAGATTTTGAATTTTCTTTCTTCTGGTGCATAATATGACCCCCGCAGACGCCTAGTTTAGGTGTTATAGCGATTTTAAAGTTTTGAATTTTCTTTTTCCATTGCATAATATGACCCCCGCAGTCGCCTAGTTTAGGAGTTATAGCCATTTTAAAATTTTGAATTTTTTTTTTTCCGGTGCATAATATGACCCCTGCAGACGCTTAGTTTAGGTGTTATAGCGATTTTAAAGTTTTGAATTTTCTTTTTTCCGGTGCATAATATGACCCCCGCAGACGCCTAGTTTAGGAGTTATAGCGATTTTAAAGTTTTGAATTTTCTTTTTCTGGTGCATAATATGACCCCCGCAGACGCCTAGTTTAGGAGTTATAGCGATTTTAAAGTTTTGAATTTTCTTTTTTCCGGTGCATAATATGAACCCGGCAGACGCCTAGTTTAGGAGTTATAGCCATTTTAAGATTTTGAATTTTTTTTTTTCCGGTGCATAATATGACCCCCGCAGACGCCTAGTTTAGGAGTTATAGCCATTTTAAGATTTTGAATTTTTTTTTTCCGGTGCATAATATGACCCCCGCAGACGCCTAGTTTAGGAGTTATAGCCATTTTAAAATTTTGAATTTTTTTTTTCTGGTGCATAATATGACCCCCGCAGACGCCTAGTTTAGGAGTTATAGCCATTTTAAGATTTTGAATTTTCTTTTTTCTGGTGCATAAAATGACCCCCGCAGACGCCTAGTTTAGAAGTTATAGCCATTTTAAGATTTTGAATTTTTTTTTTCTGGTGCATAATATGACCCTCGCAGACGCCTAGTTTAGGAGTTATAGCCATTTTAAGATTTTGAATTTTTTTTTTCTGGTGCATAATATGACCCTCGCAGACGCCTAGTTTAGGAGTTATAGCCATTTTAAGATTTTGAATTTTTTTTTTCCGGTGCATAATATGACCCCCGCAGACGACTAGTTTAGGAGTTATAGCCATTTTAAGATTTTGAATTTTCTTTTTTCTGGTGCATAATATGACCCCTGCAGACGCCTAGTTTAGGTGTTATAGCGATTTTAAGATTTTGAATTTTCTATTTTCTGGTGCATAATATGACCCCCGCAGACGCCTAGTTTAGGAGTTATAGCCATTTTAAAATTTTGAATTTTTTTTTCTGGTGCATAATATGACCCCCGCAGACGCCTAGTTTAGGAGTTATAGCGATTTTAAAGTTTTGAATTTTCTTTTTTCCGGTGCATAATATGGCCCCCGCAGACGCCTAGTTTAGGAGTTATAGCCATTTTAAGATTTTGAATTTACTTTTTTCTGGTGCATAATATGACCCCCGCAGACGCCTAGTTTAGGTGTTATAGCGATTTTAAAGTTTTGAATTTTCTTTTTTCCGGTGCATACTATGACCCCCGCAGACGCCTAGTTTAGGAGTTATAGCCATTTTAAAATTTTGAATTTTTTTTTTCTGGTGCATAATATGACCCCCGCAGACGCCTAGTTTAGGAGTTATAGCCATTTTAAGATTTTGAATTTTTTTTTTTTCTGGTGCATAATACGACCCCCGCAGACGCCTAGTTTAGGAGTTTTAGCGATTTTAAAGTTTTGAATTTTCTTTTTTCCGGTGCATAATATGACCCCCGCAGACGCCTAGTTTAGGAGTTATAGCCATTTTAAGATTTTGAATTTTTTTTTTCCGGTGCATAATACGACCCCCGCAGACGCCTAGTTTAGGAGTTATAGCCATTTTAAGATTTTGAATTTTTTTTTCCGGTGCATAATATGACCCCCGCAGACGCCTAGTTTAGGAGTTATAGCAATTTTAAGATTTTGAATTTTCTTTTTTCTGGTGCATAAAATGACCCCCGCAGACGCCTAGTTTAGGAGTTATAGCCATTTTAAGATTTTGAATTTTCTTTTTTCTGGTGCATAATATGGCCCCCGCAGACGCCTAGTTTAGGAGTTATAGCGATTTTAAAGTTTTGAATTTTCTTTTTTCCGGTGCATAATATGACCCCCGCAGACGCCTAGTTTAGGAGTTATAGCCATTTTAAGATTTTGAATTTTTTTTTTCTGGTGCATAATATGACCCTCGCAGACGCCTAGTTTAGGAGTTATAGCTATTTTAAGATTTTGAATTTTTTTTTTCCGGTGCATAATATGACCCCCGCAGACGCCTAGTTTAGGAGTTATAGCCATTTTAAGATTTTGAATTTTCTTTTTTCTGGTGCACAATATGACCCACGCAGACGCCTAGTTTAGGTGTTATAGCGATTTTAAAGTTTTGAATTTTCTTTTTCCGGTGCATAATATGACCCCCGCAGTCGCCTAGTTTAGGAGTTATAGCCATTTTAAAATTTTGAATTTTTTTTTTCTGGTGCATAATATGACCCCCGCAGACGCCTAGTTTAGGAGTTATAGCGATTTTAAAGTTTTGAATTTCCTTTTTTCCGGTGCATAATATGATCCCCGCCGACGACTAGTTTAGGAGTTATAGCCATTTTAAGATTTTGAATTTTCAATTTTCTGGTGCATAATATGACCCCCGCAGATGCCTAGTTTAGGAGTTATAGCCATTTTAAGATTTTGAATTTTCTATTTTCTGATGCATAATATGACCCCCGCAGACTCCTAGTTTAGGAGTTATAACCATTTTAAGATTTTGAATTTTCTATTTTCTGGTGCATAATATGACCCCCGCAGACGCCTAGTTTAGGAGTTATAGCGATTTTAAAGTTTTGAATTTTCTATTTTCTGGTGCATAATATGACCCCCGCAGACGCCTAGTTTAGGAGTTATAGCCATTTTAAGATTTTGAATTTTTTTTTTCTGGTGCATAATATGACCCTCGCAGACGCCTAGTTTAGGAGTTATAGCCATTTTAAGATTTTGAATTTTTTTTTTTCCGGTGCATAAAATGACCCCCGCAGACGCCTAGTTTAGGAGTTATAGCCATTTTAAGATTTTGAATTTTCTTTTTTCTGGTGCATAATATGACCCCCGCAGACGCCTAGTTTAGGAGTTATAGCGATTTTAAAGTTTTGAATTTTCTTTTTTCCGGTGCATAATATGACCCCCGCAGACGCCTAGTTTAGGAGTTCTAGCCATTTTAAGATTTTGAATTTTCTATTTTCTGGTGCATAATATGACCCCCGCAGACGCCTAGTTTAGGAGTTATAGCGATTTTAAAGTTTTGAATTTTATTTTTTCCGGTGCATAATATGACCCCCGCAGACTCCTAGTTTAGGTGTTATAGCGATTATAAAGTTTTGAATTTTCTTTTTTCCGGTGCATAATATGACCCCCGCAGACGCCTAGTTTAGGAGTTATAGCCATTTTAAAATTTTGAATTTTTTTTTTCTGGTGCATAATATGACCCCCGCAGACACCTAGTTTAGGAGTTATAGCCATTTTAAGATTTTGAATTCTCTTTTTTCTGGTGCATAAAATGAACCCCGCAGACGCCTAGTTTAGAAGTTCTAGCCATTTTAAGATTTTGAATTTTCTATTTTCTGGTGCATAATATGACCCCCGCAGACGACTAGTTTAGGAGTTATAGCGATTTTAAAGTTTTGAATTTTCTTTTTTCCGGTGCATAATATGACCCCCGCAGACGCCTAGTTTAGGAGTTATAGCCATTTTAAGATTTTGAATTTTCTATTTTCTGGTGCATAATATGACCCTCGAAGACGCCTAGTTTAGGAGTTATAGCCATTTTAAGATTTTGAATTTTTTTTTTTCCGGTGCATAAAATGACCCCCGCAGACGCCTAGTTTAGGAGTTATAGCCATTTTAAGATTTTGAATTTTCTTTTTTCTGGTGCATAATATGACCCCCGCAGACGCCTAGTTTAGGAGTTATAGCGATTTTAAAGTTTTGAATTTTCTTTTTTCCGGTGCATAATATGACCCCCGCAGACGCCTAGTTTAGGAGTTCTAGCCATTTTAAGATTTTGAATTTTCTATTTTCTGGTGCATAATATGACCCCCGCAGACGCCTAGTTTAGGAGTTATAGCGATTTTAAAGTTTTGAATTTTATTTTTTCCGGTGCATAATATGACCCCCGCAGACTCCTAGTTTAGGTGTTATAGCGATTATAAAGTTTTGAATTTTCTTTTTTCCGGTGCATAATATGACCCCCGCAGACGCCTAGTTTAGGAGTTATAGCCATTTTAAAATTTTGAATTTTTTTTTTCTGGTGCATAATATGACCCCCGCAGACACCTAGTTTAGGAGTTATAGCCATTTTAAGATTTTGAATTCTCTTTTTTCTGGTGCATAAAATGAACCCCGCAGACGCCTAGTTTAGAAGTTCTAGCCATTTTAAGATTTTGAATTTTCTATTTTCTGGTGCATAATATGACCCCCGCAGACGACTAGTTTAGGAGTTATAGCGATTTTAAAGTTTTGAATTTTCTTTTTTCCGGTGCATAATATGACCCCCGCAGACGCCTAGTTTAGGAGTTATAGCCATTTTAAGATTTTGAATTTTCTATTTTCTGGTGCATAATATGACCCTCGCAGACGCCTAGTTTAGGAGTTATAGCCATTTTAAGATTTTGAATTTTTTTTTTTCCGGTGCATAAAATGACCCCCGCAGACGCCTAGTTTAGGAGTTATAGCGATTTTAAAGTTTTGAATTTTATTTTTTCCGGTGCATAATATGACCCCCGCAGACTCCTAGTTTAGGTGTTATAGCGATTATAAAGTTTTGAATTTTCTTTTTTATGGTGCATAATATGACCCAAGCAGACGCCTAGTTTAGGAGTTATAGCCATTTTAAAATTTTGAATTTTCTTTTTTCTGGTGCATAATATGACCCCCGCAGACGCCTAGTTTAGGAGTTCTAGCCATTTTAAGATTTTGAATTTTCTATTTTCTGGTGCATAATATGACCCCCGCAGACGCCTAGTTTAGGAGTTATAGCGATTTTAAAGTTTTGAATTTTATTTTTTCCGGTGCATAATATGACCCCCGCAGACTCCTAGTTTAGGTGTTATAGCGATTATAAAGTTTTGAATTTTCTTTTTTATGGTGCATAATATGACCCCCGCAGACGCCTAGTTTAGGAGTTATAGCCATTTTAAAATTTTGAATTTTTTTTTTCTGGTGCATAATATGACCCCCGCAGACACCTAGTTTAGGAGTTATAGCCATTTTAAGATTTTGAATTTTCTTTTTTCTGGTGCATAAAATGACCCCCGCAGACTCCTAGTTTAGGTGTTATAGCGATTATAAAGTTTTGAATTTTCTTTTTTCCGGTGCATAATATGACCCCCGCAGACGCATAGTTTAGGAGTTATAGCCATTTTAAAATTTTGAATTTTTTTTTTCTGGTGCATAATATGACCCCCGCAGACACCTAGTTTAAGAGTTATAGCCATTTTAAGATTTTGAATTTTTTTTTTCTGGTGCATAATATGACCCCCGCAGACACCTAGTTTAGGAGTTATAGCCATTTTAAGATTTTGAATTTTCTTTTTTCTGGTGCATAAAATGACCCCCGCAGACGCCTAGTTTAGAAGTTATAGCCATTTTAAGATTTTGAATTTTCTATTTTCTGGTGCATAATATGACCCTCGCAGACGCCTAGTTTAGGAGTTATAGCCATTTTAATATTTTGTATTTTTTTTTTCCGGTGCATAATATGACCCCCGCAGACGCCTAGTTTAGGAGTTATAGCCATTTTAAGATTTTAAGATTTTGAATTTTTTTTTTCTGGTGCATAATATGACCCCCGCAGACGCCTAGTTTAGGAGTTATAGCGATTTTAAAGTTTTGAATTTTCTTTTTTCCGGTGCATAATATGACCCCCGCAGACGCCTAGTTTAGGTGTTATAGCGATTTTAAAGTTTTGAATTTTCTTTTTTCCGGTGCATAATTGACCCCCGCAGACGCCTAGTTTAGGAGTTATAGCCATTTTAAAATTTTGAATTTTTTTTTTCTGGTGCATAATATGACCCCCGCAGACGCCTAGTTTAGGAGTTATAGCCATTTTAAGATTTTGAATTTTCTTTTTTCTGGTGCATAAAATGACCCCCGCAGACGCCTAGTTTAGGAGTTATAGCGATTTTAAAGTTTTGAATTTTCTATTTTCTGGTGCATAATATGACCCCCGCAGACGCCTAGTTTAGGAGTTATAGCCATTTTAAGATTTTGAATTTTTTTTTTCTGGTGCATAATATGACCCTCGCAGACGCCTAGTTTAGGAGTTATAGCCATTTTAAGATTTTGAATTTTTTTTTTTCCGGTGCATAAAATGACCCCCGCAGACGCCTAGTTTAGGAGTTATAGCCATTTTAAGATTTTGAATTTTCTTTTTTCTGGTGCATAATATGACCCCCGCAGACGCCTAGTTTAGGAGTTATAGCGATTTTAAAGTTTTGAATTTTCTTTTTTCCGGTGCATAATATGACCCCCGCAGACGCCTAGTTTAGGAGTTCTAGCCATTTTAAGATTTTGAATTTTCTATTTTCTGGTGCATAATATGACCCCCGCAGACGCCTAGTTTAGGAGTTATAGCGATTTTAAAGTTTTGAATTTTATTTTTTCCGGTGCATAATATGACCCCCGCAGACTCCTAGTTTAGGTGTTATAGCGATTATAAAGTTTTGAATTTTCTTTTTTCCGGTGCATAATATGACCCCCGCAGACGCCTAGTTTAGGAGTTATAGCCATTTTAAAATTTAGAATTTTTTTTTTCTGGTGCATAATATGACCCCCGCAGACACCTAGTTTAGGAGTTATAGCCATTTTAAGATTTTGAATTTTCTTTTTTCTGGTGCATAAAATGAACCCCGCAGACGCCTAGTTTAGAAGTTCTAGCCATTTTAAGATTTTGAATTTTCTATTTTCTGGTGCATAATATGACCCCCGCAGACGACTAGTTTAGGAGTTATAGCGATTTTAAAGTTTTGAATTTTCTTTTTTCCGGTGCATAATATGACCCCCGCAGACGCCTAGTTTAGGAGTTATAGCCATTTTAAGATTTTGAATTTTCTATTTTCTGGTGGATAATATGACCCTCGCAGACGCCTAGTTTAGGAGTTATAGCCATTTTAAGATTTTGAATTTTTTTTTTTCCGGTGCATAAAATGACCCCCGCAGACGCCTAGTTTAGGAGTTATAGCGATTTTAAAGTTTTGAATTTTATTTTTTCCGGTGCATAATATGACCCCCGCAGACTCCTAGTTTAGGTGTTATAGCGATTATAAAGTTTTGAATTTTCTTTTTTATGGTGCATAATATGACCCCCGCAGACGCCTAGTTTAGGAGTTATAGCCATTTTAAAATTTTGAATTTTTTTTTTCTGGTGCATAATATGACCCCCGCAGACACCTAGTTTAGGAGTTATAGCCATTTTAAGATTTTGAATTTTCTTTTTTCTGGTGCATAATATGACCCCCGCAGACGCCTAGTTTAGGAGTTCTAGCCATTTTAAGATTTTGAATTTTCTATTTTCTGGTGCATAATATGACCCCGCAGACGCCTAGTTTAGGAGTTATAGCGATTTTAAAGTTTTGAATTTTATTTTTTCCGGTGCATAATATGACCCCCGCAGACTCCTAGTTTAGGTGTTATAGCGATTATAAAGTTTTGAATTTTCTTTTTTATGGTGCATAATATGACCCCCGCAGACGCCTAGTTTAGGAGTTATAGCCATTTTAAAATTTTGAATTTTTTTTTTCTGGTGCATAATATGACCCCCGCAGACACCTAGTTTAGGAGTTATAGCCATTTTAAGATTTTGAATTTTCTTTTTTCTGGTGCATAAAATGACCCCCGCAGACTCCTAGTTTAGGTGTTATAGCGATTATAAAGTTTTGAATTTTCTTTTTTCCGGTGCATAATATGACCCCCGCAGACGCATAGTTTAGGAGTTATAGCCATTTTAAAATTTTGAATTTTTTTTTTCTGGTGCATAATATGACCCCCGCAGACACCTAGTTTAAGAGTTATAGCCATTTTAAGATTTTGAATTTTTTTTTTCTGGTGCATAATATGACCCCCGCAGACACCTAGTTTAGGAGTTATAGCCATTTTAAGATTTTGAATTTTCTTTTTTCTGGTGCATAAAATGACCCCCGCAGACGCCTAGTTTAGGAGTTATAGCCATTTTAATATTTTGAATTTTTTTTTTCTGGTGCATAATATGACCCCCGCAGACGCCTAGTTTAGGAGTTGTAGCCATTTTAAGATTTTAAGATTTTGAATTTTTTTTTTCTGGTGCATAATATGACCCCCGCAGACGCCTAGTTTAGGAGTTATAGCGATTTTAAAGTTTTGAATTTTCTTTTTTCCGGTGCATAATATGACCCCCGCAGACGCCTAGTTTAGGAGTTATAGCCATTTTAAAATTTTGAATTTTTTTTTTCTGGTGCATAATATGACCCCCGCAGACGCCTAGTTTAGGAGTTATAGCCATTTTAAGATTTTGAATTTTCTTTTTTCTGGTGCATAAAATGACCCCCGCAGACGCCTAGTTTAGAAGTTATAGCCATTTTAAGATTTTGAATTTTCTTTTTTCTGGTGCATAATATGACCCCCGCAGACGCCTAGTTTAGGAGTTATAGCCATTTTAAGATTTTGAATTTTTTTTTTCTGGTGCATAATATGACCCTCGCAGACGCCTAGTTTAGGAGTTATAACCATTTTAAGATTTTGAATTTTCTTTTTTCTGGTGCATAATATGACCCCCGCAGACGCCTAGTTTAGGAGTTATAGCCATTTTAAGATTTTGAATTTTCTTTCTTCTGGTGCATAAAATGACCCCCGCAGACGCCTAGTTTAGGAGTTATAGCCATTTAAAGATTTTGAATTTTTTTTTCTGGTGCTTAATATGAACCCCGCAGACGCCTAGTTTAGGAGTTATAACCATTTTAAGATTTTGAATTTTCTATTTTCTGGTGCATAATATGACCCTCGCAGACGCCTAGTTTAGGAGTTATAGCCATTTTAAGATTTTGAATTTTTTTTTTTCCGGTGCATAATATGACCCCCGCAGACGGCTAGTTTAGGAGTTATAGCCATTTTAAGATTTTGAATTTTCTTTTTTCTGGTGCATAGTATGACCCCTGCAGACGCCTAGTTTAGGTGTTATAGCGATTTTAAAGTTTTGAATTTTCTTTTTTCCGGTGCATAATATGACCCCCGCAGACGCCTAGTTTAGGAGTTATAGCCATTTTAAAATTTTGAATTTTTTTTTTCTGGTGCATAATATGACCCACGCAGACGCCTAGTTTAGGAGTTATAGCCATTTTAAGATTTTGAATTTTCTATTTTCTGGTGCATAGTATGACCCCTGCAGACGCCTAGTTTAGGTGTTATAGCGATTTTAAAGTTTTGAATTTTCTTTTTATGGTGCATAATATGACCCCCGCAGACGCCTAGTTTAGGAGTTATAGCGATTTTAAAGTTTTGAATTTTCTTTTTTCCGGTGCATAATATGACCCCCGCAGACGCCTAGTTTAGGAGTTATAGCCATTTTAAGATTTTGAATTTTTTTTTTTCCGGTGCATAATATGACCCCCGCAGACGCCTAGTTTAGGAGTTATAGCCATTTTAAGATTTTGAATTTTCTATTTTCTGGTGCATAATATGACCCCCGCAGACGCCTAGTTTAGGAGTTATAGCCATTTTAAGATTTTGAATTTTCTTTTTTCTGGTGCATAAAATGACCCCCGCAGACGCCTAGTTTAGGAGTTATAGCCATTTTAAGATTTTGAATTTTTTTTTCTGGTGCATAATATGACCCCCGCAGACGCCTAGTTTAGGAGTTATAGCTGTTTTAAAATTTTGAATTTTTTTTTTCTGGTGCATAATATGACCCCCGCAGACGCCTAGATTAGGAGTTATAGCGATTTTAAAGTTTTGAATTTTCTTTTTTCCGGTGCATAATATGACCCCCGCAGACGCCTAGTTTAGGAGTTATAGCCATTTAAAGATTTTGAATTTTTTTTTCTGGTGCATAATATGACCCTCGCAGACGCCTAGTTTAGAAGCTATAGCCATTTTAAGATTTTGAATTTTCTATTTTCTGGTGCATAATATGACCCCCGCAGACGCCTAGTTTAGGAGTTATAGCCATTTAAAGATTTTGAATTTTTTTTCTGGTGCATAATATGACCCCCGCAGACGCCTAGTTTAGGAGCTATAGCCATTTTAAGATTTTGAATTTTCTATTTTCTGGTGCATAATATGACCCCCGCGGATGCCTAGTTTAGGAGTTATAGCCATTTTAAGATTCTGAATTTTCTTTTTTCTGGTGCATAAAATGACCCCCGCAGACGCCTAGTTTAGGAGTTATAGCCATTTTAAGATTTTGAATTTTTTTTTCTGGGGCATAATATGACCCCCGCAGACGCCTAGTTTAGGAGTTATAGCGATTTTAAAGTTTTGAATTTTCTTTTTTCCGGTGCATAATATGACCCCCGCAGACGCCTAGTTTAAGTGTTATAGCGATTTTAAAGTTTTGAATTTTCTTTTTTCCGGTGCATAATATGACCCCCGCAGACGCCTAGTTTAGGAGTTATAGCTATTTTAAAATTTTGAATTTTTTTTTTCTGGTGCATAATATGACCCCCGCAGACGCCTAGTTTAGGAGTTATAGCGATTTTAAAGTTTTGAATTTTCTTTTTTCCGGTGCATAATATGACCCCCGCAGACGCCTAGTTTAGGAGTTATAGCCATTTAAAGATTTTGAATTTTTTTTTCTGGTGCATAATATGACCCTCGCAGACGCCTAGTTTAGAAGCTATAGCCATTTTAAGATTTTGAATTTTCTATTTTCTGGTGCATAATATGACCCCCGCAGACGCCTAGTTTAGGAGTTATAGCCATTTTAAGATTTTGAATTTTCTATTTTCTGGTGCATAATATGACCCCCGCAGACGCCTAGTTTAGGAGTTATAGCCATTTTAAGATTTTGAATTTCCTGTTTTCTGGTGCATAATATGACCCCCGCGGATGCCTAGTTTAGGAGTTATAGCCATTTTAAGATTCTGAATTTTCTTTTTTCTGGTGCATAATATGACCCCCGCAAGCGCCTAGTTTAGGAGTTATAGCCATTTTAAGATTTTGAATTTTTTTTTCTGGTGCATAATATGACCCCCGCAGACGCCTAGTTTAGGAGTTATAGCCATTTTAAGATTTTGAATTTCCTTTTTTCTGGTGCATAATATGACCCCCGCAGACGCCTAGTTTAGGAGTTATAGCCATTTTAAGATTTTGAATTTTCTTTTTTCTGGTGGATAATATGACCCCCGCAGACGCCTAATTTAGGAGTCATAGCCATTTTAAGATTTTGAATTTTCTTTTTTCTGGTGCATAAAATGACCCCCGCAGACGCCTAGTTTAGGAGTTATAGCCATTTAAAGATTTTGAATTTTCTATTTTCTGATGCATAATATGACCCCCGCAGACGCCTAGTTTAGGAGTTATAGCCATTTTAAGATTTTGAATTTTTTTTCTGGTGCATAAAATGACCCCCGCAGACGCCTAGTTTAGGAGTTATAGCCATTTAAAGATTTTGAATTTTCTATTTTCTGGTGCATAATATGACCCCCGCAGACGCCTAGTTTAGGAGTTATAACCATTTTAAGATTTTGAATTTTCTTTTTTCTTATGCATAATATGACCCCCGCAGACGCCTAGTTTAGGAGTTATAGCGATTTTAAAGTTTTGAATTTTCTTTTTTCCGGTGCATAATATGACCCCCGCAGACGCCTAGTTTAGGAGTTATAGCCATTTTAAGATTTTGAATTTTTTTTCTGGTGCATAATATGACCCCCGCAGACGCCTAGTTTAGGAGTTATAGCCATTTTAAGATTTTGAATTTTCTTTTTTCTGATGCATAATATGACCCCCGCAGACACCTAGTTTAGGAGTTATAGCCATTTTAAGATTTTGAATTTTTTTTTCTGGTGCATAATATGACCCCCGCAGACGCCTAGTTTAGAAGTTATAGCCATTTTAAGATTTTGAATTTTCTTTTTTCTGGTGCATAATATGACACCCGCAGACGCCTAGTTTAGGAGTTATAGCCATTTTAAGATTTTGAATTTTCTTTTTTCTGATGCATAATATGACCCCAGCAGACGCCTAGTTTAGGAGTTATAGCCATTTTAAGATTTTGAATTTTCTATTTTCTGGTGCATAATATGACCCCCGCAGACGCCTAGTTTAGGAGTTATAGCCATTTTAAGATTTTGAATTTCCTTTTTTCTGGTGCATAATATGACCGCCGCGGATGCCTAGTTTAGGAGTTATAGCCATTTTAAGATTTTGAATTTTCTTTTTTCTGGTGCATAATATGACCCCCGCAGACGCCTAGTTTAGGAGTTATAGCCATTTTAAGATTTTGAATTTTTTTTTCTGGTGCATAATATGACCCCCGCAGACGCCTAGTTTAGGAGTTATAGCCATTTTAAGATTTTGAATTTTCTTTTTTCTGGTGCATAAAATGACCCCCGCAGACGCCTAGTTTAGAAGTTATAGCCATTTCAAGATTTTGAATTTTCTATTTTCTGGTGCATAATATGACCCCCGCAGACGCCTAGTTTAGGAGTTATAGCCATTTTAAGATTTTGAATTTTCTATTTTCTGGTGCATAATATGACCCCCGCAGACGCCTAGTTTAGGAGTTATAGCCATTTTAAGATTTTGAATTTTCTATTTTCTGGTGCATAATATGACCCCCGCAGACGCCTAGTTTAGGAGTTATAGCCATTTTAAGATTTTGAATTTTTTTTTCTGGTGCATAATATGACCCCCGCAGACGCCTAGTTTAGGAGTTATAGCCATTTTAAGATTTTGAATTTCCTTGTTTCTGGTGCATAATATGACCCCCGCAGACGCCTAGTTTAGGAGTTATAGCCATTTTAAGATTTTGAATTTTCTTTTTTCTGGTGCATAATATGACCCCCGCAGACGCCTAGTTTAGGAGTTATAGCCATTTTAAGATTTTGAATTTTTTTTTCTGGTGCATATTATGACCCCCGCAGACGCCTAGTTTAGGAGTTATAGCCATTTTAAGATTTTGAATTTTCTTTTTTCTGGTGCATAAAATGACCCCCGCAGACGCCTAGTTTAGGAGTTATAGCCATTTTAAGATTTTGAATTTTCTATTTTCTGGTGCATAATATGACCCCCGTAGACGCCTAGTTTAGGAGTTATAGCCATTTTAAGATTTTGAATTTTCTATTTTCTGGTGCATAATATGACCCCCGCAGACGCCTAGTTTAGGAGTTATAGCCATTTTAAGATTTTGAATTTTCTATTTTCTGGTGCATAATATGACCCCCGCAGACGCCTAGTTTAGGAGTTATAGCCATTTTAAGATTTTGAATTTTCTTTTTTCTGGTGCATAAAATGACCCCCGCAGACGCCTAGTTTAGAAGTTATAGCCATTTTAAAATTTTGAATTTTCTATTTTCTGGTGCATAATATGACCCCCGCAGACGCCTAGTTTAGGAGTTATAGCCATTTTAAGATTTTGAATTTTTTTTTCTGGTGCATAATATGACCCCCGCAGACGCCTAGTTTAGGAGTTATAGCCATTTTAAGATTTTGAATTTTCTTTTTTCTGGTGCATATTATGACCCCCGCAGACACCTAGTTTAGGAGTTATAGCCATTTTAAGATTTTGAATTTTTTTTCTGGTGCATAATATGACCCCCGCAGACGCCTAGTTTAGAAGTTATTGCCATTTTAAGATTTTGAATTTTCTTTTTTCTGGTGCATAATATGACCCCCGCAGACGCCTAGTTTAGGAGTTATAGCCATTTTAAGATTTTGAATTTTCTTTTTTCTGGTGCATAAAATGACCCCCGCAGATGCCTAGTTTAGGAGTTATAGCCATTTTAAGATTTTGAATTTTTTTTTCCGGTGCATAATATGACCCCCGCAGACGCCTAGTTTAGGAGTTATAGCCATTTTAAGATTTAGAATTTTCTTTTTTCTGGTGCATAATATGACCCCCGCAGACGCCTAGTTTAGGAGTTTTAGCCATTTTAAGATTTTGAATTTTCTTTTTTCTGGTGCATAATATGACCCCCGCAGACGCCTAGTTTAGGAGTTATAGCGATTTTAAAGTTTTGAATTTTCTTTTTTCCGGTGCATAATATGACCCCCGCAGATGCCTAGTTTAGGAGTTATAACCATGTTAAGATTTTGAATTTTCTTTTTTCTGGTGCATAATATGACCCCCGCAGACGCCTAGTTTAGGAGTTATAGCCATTTTAAGATTTTGAATTTTTTTTCTGGTGCATAATATGACCCCCGCAGACGCCTAGTTTAGGAGTTATAGCCATTTTAAGATTTTGAATTTTCTTTTTTCTGGTGCATAATATGACCCCCGCAGACACCTAGTTTAGGAGTTATAGCCATTTTAAGATTTTGAATTTTTTTTTCTGGTGCATAATATGACCCCCGCGGATGCCTAGTTTAGGAGTTATAACCATGTTAAGATTTTGAATTTTCTTTTTTCTGGTGCATAATATGACCCCCGCAGACGCCTAGTTTAGGAGTTATAGCCATTTTAAGATTTTGAATTTTTTTTTCTGGTGCATAATATGACCCCCGCAGACGCCTAGTTTAGGAGTTATAGCCATTTTAAGATTTTGAATTTTCTTTTTTCTGCTGCATAAAATGACCCCCGCAGACGCCTAGTGTAGAAGTTATAGCCATTTCAAGATTTTGAATTTTCTATTTTCTGGTGCATAATATGACCCCCGCAGACGCCTAGTTTAGGAGTTATAGCCATTTTAAGATTTTGAATTTTCTATTTTCTGGTGCATAATATGACCCCCGCAGACGCCTAGTTTAGGAGTTATAGCCATTTTAAGATTTTGAATTTTCTATTTTCTGGTGCATAATATGACCCCCGCAGACGCCTAGTTTAGGAGTTATAGCCATTTTAAGATTTTGAATTTTCTTTTTTCTGGTGCATAAAATGACCCCCGCAGATGCCTAGTTTAGGAGTTATAGCCATTTTAAGATTTTGAATTTTCTTTTTTCTGGTGCATATTATGACCCCCGCAGACACCTAGTTTAGGAGTTATAGCCATTTTAAGATTTTGAATTTTTTTTCTGGTGCATAATATGACCCCCGCAGACGCCTAGTTTAGAAGTTATTGCCATTTTAAGATTTTGAATTTTCTTTTTTCTGGTGCATAATATGACCCCCGCAGACGCCTAGTTTAGGAGTTATAGCCATTTTAAGATTTTGAATTTTCTTTTTTCTGGTGCATAAAATGACCCCCGCAGATGCCTAGTTTAGGAGTTATAGCCATTTTAAGATTTTGAATTTTTTTTTCCGGTGCATAATATGACCCCCGCAGACGCCTAGTTTAGGAGTTATAGCCATTTTAAGATTTAGAATTTTCTTTTTTCTGGTGCATAATATGACCCCCGCAGACGCCTAGTTTAGGAGTTATAACCATTTTAAGATTTTGAATTTTCTTTTTTCTGGTGCATAATATGACCCCCGCAGACGCCTAGTTTAGGAGTTTTAGCCATTTTAAGATTTTGAATTTTCTTTTTTCTGGTGCATAATATGACCCCCGCAGACGCCTAGTTTAGGAGTTATAGCGATTTTAAAGTTTTGAATTTTCTTTTTTCCGGTGCATAATATGACCCCCGCAGATGCCTAGTTTAGGAGTTATAACCATGTTAAGATTTTGAATTTTCTTTTTTCTGGTGCATAATATGACCCCCGCAGACGCCTAGTTTAGGAGTTATAGCCATTTTAAGATTTTGAATTTTTTTTCTGGTGCATAATATGACCCCCGCAGACGCCTAGTTTAGGAGTTATAGCCATTTTAAGATTTTGAATTTTCTTTTTTCTGGTGCATAATATGACCCCCGCAGACACCTAGTTTAGGAGTTATAGCCATTTTAAGATTTTGAATTTTTTTTTCTGGTGCATAATATGACCCCCGCGGATGCCTAGTTTAGGAGTTATAACCATGTTAAGATTTTGAATTTTCTTTTTTCTGGTGCATAATATGACCCCCGCAGACGCCTAGTTTAGGAGTTATAGCCATTTTAAGATTTTGAATTTTTTTTTCTGGTGCATAATATGACCCCCGCAGACGCCTAGTTTAGGAGTTATAGCCATTTTAAGATTTTGAATTTTCTTTTTTCTGCTGCATAAAATGACCCCCGCAGACGCCTAGTGTAGAAGTTATAGCCATTTCAAGATTTTGAATTTTCTATTTTCTGGTGCATAATATGACCCCCGCAGACGCCTAGTTTAGGAGTTATAGCCATTTTAAGATTTTGAATTTTCTATTTTCTGGTGCATAATATGACCCCCGCAGACGCCTAGTTTAGGAGTTATAGCCATTTTAAGATTTTGAATTTTCTATTTTCTGGTGCATAATATGACCCCCGCAGACGCCTAGTTTAGGAGTTATAGCCATTTTAAGATTTTGAATTTTTTTTTCTGGTGCATAATATGACCTCCGCAGACGCCTAGTTTAGGAGTTATAGCCATTTTAAGATTTTGAATTTTCTTTTTTCTGGTGCATAATATGACCCCCGCAGACGCCTAGTTTAGGAGTTATAGCCATTTTAAGATTTTGAATTTTCTTTTTTCTGGTGCATAAAATGACCCCCGCAGACGCCTAGTTTAGAAGTTATAGCCATTTCAAGATTTTGAATTTTCTCTTTTCTGGTGCATAATATGACCCCCGCAGACGCCTAGTTTAGGAGTTATAGAAATTTTAAAATTTTGAATTTTTTTTTTCTGGTGCATAATATGACCCCCGCAGACGCCTAGTTTAGGAGTTATAGCCATTTTAAGATTTTGAATTTTTTTTTCTGGTGCATAATATGACCCCCGCAGACGCCTAGTTTAGGAGTTATAGCGATTTTAAAGTTTTGAATTTTCTTTTTTCCGGTGCATAATATGACCCCCGCAGACGCCTAGTTTAGGAGTTATAGCCATTTTAAAATTTTGAATTTTTTTTTTCTGGTGCATAATATGACCCCCGCAGACGCCTAGTTTAGGAGTTATAGCCATTTTAAGATTTTGAATTTTTTTTTCTGGTGCATAATATGACCCCCGCAGACGCCTAGTTTAGGAGTTATAGCCATTTTAAGATTTTGAATTTTCTTTTTTCTGGTGCATAAAATGACCCCCGCAGACGCCTAGTTTAGAAGTTATAGCCATTTCAAGATTTTGAATTTTCTCTTTTCTGGTGCATAATATGACCCCCGCAGACGCCTAGTGTAGAAGTTATAGCCATTTCAAGATTTTGAATTTTCTATTTTCTGGTGCATAATATGACCCCCGCAGACGCCTAGTTTAGGAGTTATAGCCATTTTAAGATTTTGAATTTTCTATTTTCTGGTGCATAATATGACCCCCGCAGACGCCTAGTTTAGGAGTTATAGCCATTTTAAGATTTTGAATTTTCTATTTTCTGGTGCATAATATGACCCCCGCAGACGCCTAGTTTAGGAGTTATAGCCATTTTAAGATTTTGAATTTTTTTTTCTGGTGCATAATATGACCTCCGCAGACGCCTAGTTTAGGAGTTATAGCCATTTTAAGATTTTGAATTTTCTTTTTTCTGGTGCATAATATGACCCCCGCAGACGCCTAGTTTAGGAGTTATAGCCATTTTAAGATTTTGAATTTTCTTTTTTCTGGTGCATAAAATGACCCCCGCAGACGCCTAGTTTAGAAGTTATAGCCATTTCAAGATTTTGAATTTTCTCTTTTCTGGTGCATAATATGACCCCCGCAGACGCCTAGTTTAGGAGTTATAGAAATTTTAAAATTTTGAATTTTTTTTTTCTGGTGCATAATATGACCCCCGCAGACGCCTAGTTTAGGAGTTATAGCCATTTTAAGATTTTGAATTTTTTTTTCTGGTGCATAATATGACCCCCGCAGACGCCTAGTTTAGGAGTTATAGCGATTTTAAAGTTTTGAATTTTCTTTTTTCCGGTGCATAATATGACCCCCGCAGACGCCTAGTTTAGGAGTTATAGCCATTTTAAAATTTTGAATTTTTTTTTTCTGGTGCATAATATGACCCCCGCAGACGCCTAGTTTAGGAGTTATAGCCATTTTAAGATTTTGAATTTTTTTTTCTGGTGCATAATATGACCCCCGCAGACGCCTAGTTTAGGAGTTATAGCCATTTTAAGATTTTGAATTTTCTTTTTTCTGGTGCATAAAATGACCCCCGCAGACGCCTAGTTTAGAAGTTATAGCCATTTCAAGATTTTGAATTTTCTCTTTTCTGGTGCATAATATGACCCCCGCAGACGCCTAGTTTAGGAGTTATAGCCATTTTAAAATTTTGAATTTTTTTTTTCTGGTGCATAATATGACCCCCGCAGACGCCTAGTTTAGGAGTTATAGCCATTTTAAGATTTTGAATTTTTTTTTCTGGTGCATAATATGACCCCCGCAGACGCCTAGTTTAGGAGTTATAGCCATTTCAAGATTTTGAATTTTCTCTTTTCTGGTGCATAATATGACCCCCGCAGACGCCTAGTTTAGGAGTTATAGCCATTTTAAGTTTTTGAATTTTTTTTCCTGGTGCATAATATGACCCCCGCAGACACCTAGTTTAGGAGTTATAGCGATTTTAAAGTTTTGAATTTTCTTTTTTCCGGTGCATAATATGACCCCCGCAGACGCCTAGTTTAGGTGTTATAGCGATTTTAAAGTTTTGAATTTTCTTTTTTCCGGTGCATAATATGACCCCCGCAGACGCCTAGTTTAGGAGTTATAGCCATTTTAAAATTTTGAATTTTTTTTTTCTGGTGCATAATATGACCCCCGCAGACGCCTAGTTTAGGAGTTATAGCCATTTTAAGATTTTGAATTTTCTTTTTTCTGGTGCATAATATGACCCCCGCAGACGCCTAGTTTAGGAGTTATAGCCATTTTAAGATATTGAATTTTTTTTTCTGGTGCATAATATGACCCCCGCAGACGCCTAGTTTAGGAGTTATAGCCATTTTAAGATTTTGAATTTTCTTTTTTCTGGTGCATAATATGACCCCCGCAGACGCCTAGTTTAGGAGTTATAGCCATTTTAAGATTTTGAATTTTTTTTTCTGGTGCATAATATGACCCCCGCAGACGCCTAGTTTAGGAGTTATAGCCATTTTAAGATTTTGAATTTTCTTTTTTCTGGTGCATAATATGACCCCCGCAGACGCCTAGTTTAGGAGTTATAGCCATTTTAAGATTTTGAATTTTTTTTTCTGGTGCATAATATGACCCCCGCAGACGCCTAGTTTAGGAGTTATAGCCATTTTAAGATTTTGAATTTTCTATTTTCTGGTGCATAATATGACCCCCGCAGACGCCTAGTTTAGGAGTTATAGCCATTTTAAGATTTTGAATTTTCTTTTTTCTGGTGCATAATATGACCCCCGCAGACGCCTAGTTTAGGAGTTATAGCCATTTTAAGATTTTGAATTTTCTATTTTCTGATGCATAATATGACCCACGCAGACGCCTAGTTTAGGAGTTATAGCCATTTTAAGATTTTGAATTTTTTTTTCTGGTGCATAATATGACCCCCGCAGACGCCTAGTTTAGGAGTTATAGCCATTTTAAGATTTTGAATTTTCTGGTGCATAATATGACCCCCGCAGACGCCTAGTTCAGGAGTTATAGCCATTTTAAGATTTTGAATTTTTTTTTCTGGTGCATAATATGACCCCCGCAGACGCCTAGTTTAGGAGTTATAGCCATTTTAAGATTTCGAATTTTCTATTTTCTGGTGCATAATATGACCCCCGCAGACGCCTAGTTTAGGAGTTATAGCCATTTTAAGATTTTGAATTTTCTTTTTTCTGGTGCATAATATGACCCCCGCAGACGCCTAGTTTAGGAGTTATAGCCATTGTAAGATTTTGAATTTTCTATTTTCTGGTGCATAATATGACCCCCGCAGACGCCTAGTTTAGGAGTTATAGCCATTTTAAGATTTTGAATTTTCTATTTTCTGGTGCATAATATGACCCCCGCAGACGCCTAGTTTAGGAGTTATAGCCATTTTAAGATTTTGAATTTTTTTTTCTGGTGCATAATATGACCTCCGCAGACGCCTAGTTTAGGAGTTATAGCCATTTTAAGATTTTGAATTTTCTTTTTTCTGGTGCATAATATGACCCCCGCAGACGCCTAGTTTAGGAGTTATAGCCATTTTAAGATTTTGAATTTTTTTTTTCTGGTGCATAAAATGACCCCCGCAGACGCCTAGTTTAGAAGTTATAGCCATTTCAAGATTTTGAATTTTCTCTTTTCTGGTGCATAATATGACCCCCGCAGACGCCTAGTTTAGGAGTTATAGAAATTTTAAAATTTTGAATTTTTTTTTTCTGGTGCATAATATGACCCCCGCAGACGCCTAGTTTAGGAGTTATAGCCATTTTAAGATTTTGAATTTTTTTTTCTGGTGCATAATATGACCCCCGCAGACGCCTAGTTTAGGAGTTATAGCGATTTTAAAGTTTTGAATTTTCTTTTTTCCGGTGCATAATATGACCCCCGCAGACGCCTAGTTTAGGAGTTATAGCCATTTTAAAATTTTGAATTTTTTTTTTCTGGTGCATAATATGACCCCCGCAGACGCCTAGTTTAGGAGTTATAGCCATTTTAAGATTTTGAATTTTTTTTTCTGGTGCATAATATGACCCCCGCAGACGCCTAGTTTAGGAGTTATAACCATTTTAAGATTTTGAATTTTCTTTTTTCTGGTGCATAAAATGACCCCCGCAGACGCCTAGTTTAGAAGTTATAGCCATTTCAAGATTTTGAATTTTCTCTTTTCTGGTGCATAATATGACCCCCGCAGACGCCTAGTTTAGGAGTTATAGCCATTTTAAAATTTTGAATTTTTTTTTTCTGGTGCATAATATGACCCCCGCAGACGCCTAGTTTAGGAGTTATAGCCATTTTAAGATTTTGAATTTTTTTTTCTGGTGCATAATATGACCCCCGCAGACGCCTAGTTTAGGAGTTATAGCCATTTCAAGATTTTGAATTTTCTCTTTTCTGGTGCATAATATGACCCCCGCAGACGCCTAGTTTAGGAGTTATAGCCATTTTAAGTTTTTGAATTTTTTTTCCTGGTGCATAATATGACCCCCGCAGACACCTAGTTTAGGAGTTATAGCGATTTTAAAGTTTTGAATTTTCTTTTTTCCGGTGCATAATATGACCCCCGCAGACGCCTAGTTTAGGTGTTATAGCGATTTTAAAGTTTTGAATTTTCTTTTTTCCGGTGCATAATATGACCCCCGCAGACGCCTAGTTTAGGAGTTATAGCCATTTTAAAATTTTGAATTTTTTTTTTCTGGTGCTTAATATGACCCCCGCAGACGCCTAGTTTAGGAGTTATAGCCATTTTAAGATTTTGAATTTTCTTTTTTCTGGTGCATAATATGACCCCCGCAGACGCCTAGTTTAGGAGTTATAGCCATTTTAAGATATTGAATTTTTTTTTCTGGTGCATAATATGACCCCCGCAGACGCCTAGTTTAGGAGTTATAGCCATTTTAAGATTTTGAATTTTCTTTTTTCTGGTGCATAATATGACCCCCGCAGACGCCTAGTTTAGGAGTTATAGCCATTTTAAGATTTTGAATTTTTTTTTCTGGTGCATAATATGACCCCCGCAGACGCCTAGTTTAGGAGTTATAGCCATTTTAAGATTTTGAATTTTCTTTTTTCTGGTGCATAATATGACCCCCGCAGACGCCTAGTTTAGGAGTTATAGCCATTTTAAGATTTTGAATTTTTTTTTCTGGTGCATAATATGACCCCCGCAGACGCCTAGTTTAGGAGTTATAGCCATTTTAAGATTTTGAATTTTCTATTTTCTGGTGCATAATATGACCCCCGCAGACGCCTAGTTTAGGAGTTATAGCCATTTTAAGATTTTGAATTTTCTTTTTTCTGGTGCATAATATGACCCCCGCAGACGCCTAGTTTAGGAGTTATAGCCATTTTAAGATTTTGAATTTTCTATTTTCTGATGCATAATATGACCCACGCAGACGCCTAGTTTAGGAGTTATAGCCATTTTAAGATTTTGAATTTTTTTTTCTGGTGCATAATATGACCCCCGCAGACGCCTAGTTTAGGAGTTATAGCCATTTTAAGATTTTGAATTTTCTGGTGCATAATATGACCCCCGCAGACGCCTAGTTCAGGAGTTATAGCCATTTTAAGATTTTGAATTTTTTTTTCTGGTGCATAATATGACCCCCGCAGACGCCTAGTTTAGGAGTTATAGCCATTTTAAGATTTTGAATTTTCTATTTTCTGGTGCATAATATGACCCCCGCAGACGCCTAGTTTAGGAGTTATAGCCATTTTAAGATTTTGAATTTTCTTTTTTCTGGTGCATAATATGACCCCCGCAGACGCCTAGTTTAGGAGTTATAGCCATTTTAAGATTTTGAATTTTCTATTTTCTGATGCATAATATGACCCCCGCAGACGCCTAGTTTAGGAGTTATAGCCATTTTAAGATTTTGAATTTTCTATTTTCTGATGCATAATATGACCCCCGCAGACGCATAGTTTAGGAGTTATAGCCATTTTAAGATTTTGAATTTTCTATTTTCTGGTGCATAATATGACCCCCGCAGACGCCTAGTTTAGGAGTTATAGCCATTTTAAGATTTTGAATTTTCTATTTTCTGGTGCATAATATGACCCCCACAGACGCCTAGTTTAGGAGTTATAGCCATTTTAAGATTTTGAATTTTCTTTTTCTGGTGCATAATATGACCCTCGCAGACGCCTAGTTTAGGAGTTATAGCCATTTTAAGATTTTGAATTTTCTTTTTTCTGGTGCATAAAATGGCCCCCGCAGACGCCTAGTTTAGAAGTTATAGCCATTTCAAGATTTTGAATTTTCTCTTTTCTGGTGCATAATATGACCCCCGCAGACGCCTAGTTTAGGAGTTATAGCCATTTTAAGATTTTGAATTTTTTTTCCTGGTGCATAATATGACCCCCGCAGACACCTAGTTTAGGTGTTATAGCGATTTTAAAGTTTTGAATTTTCTTTTTTCCGGTGCATAATATGACCCCCGCAGACGCCTAGTTTAGGAGTTATAGCCATTTTAAAATTTGGAATTTTTTTTTTCTGGTGCATAATATGACCCCCGCAGACGCCTAGTTTAGGAGTTATAGCCATTTTAAGATTTTGAATTTTTTTTTCTGGTGCATAATATGACCCTCGCAGACGCCTAGTTTAGGAGCTATAGCCATTTTAAGATTTTGAATTTTTTTTTTTTTCCGGTGCATAATATGACCCCCGCAGACGCCTAGTTTAGGAGTTATAGCCATTTTAAGATTTTGAATTTTCTTTTTTCCGGTGCATAATATGACCCCCGCAGACGCCTAGTTTAGGAGTTATAGCCATTTTAAGATTTTGAATTTTCTTTTTTCCGGTGCATAATATGACCCCCGCAGACACCTAGTTTAGGTGTTATAGCGATTTTAAAGTTTTGAATTTTCTTTTTTCCGGTGCATAATATGACCCCCGCAGACGCCTAGTTTAGGAGTTATAGCCATTTTAAAATTTGGAATTTTTTTTTTCTGGTGCATAATATGACCCCCGCAGACGCCTAGTTTAGGAGTTATAGCCATTTTAAGATTTTGAATTTTTTTTTCTGGTGCATAATATGACCCTCGCAGACGCCTAGTTTAGGAGCTATAGCCATTTTAAGATTTTGAATTTTCTTTTTTCCGGTGCATAATATGACCCCCGCAGACGCCTAGTTTAGGAGTTATAGCCATCTTAAGATTTTGAATTTTTTTTTCTGGTGCATAATATGACCCCCGCAGACGCCTAGTTTAGGAGTTATAGCCATTTTAAGATTTTGAATTTTCTATTTTCTGGTGCATAATATGACCCCCGCAGCCGCCTAGTTTAGGAGTTATAGCCATTTTAAGATTTTGAATTTTCTTTTTTCTGGTGCATAAAATGACCCCCGCAGACGCCTAGTTTAGAAGTTATAGCCATTTCAAGATTTTGAATTTTCTCTTTTCTGGTGCATAATATGACCCCCGCAGACGCCTAGTTTAGGAGTTATAGCCATCTTAAGATTTTGAATTTTTTTTCCTGGTGCATAATATGACCCCCGCAGACACCTAGTTTAGGTGTTATAGCGATTTTAAAGTTTTGAATTTTCTTTTTTCCGGTGCATAATATGACCCCCGCAGACGCCTAGTTTAGGAGTTATAGCCATTTTAAAATTTGGAATTTTTTTTCTCTGGTGCATAATATGACCCCCGCAGACGCCTAGTTTAGGAGTTATAGCGATTTTAAAGTTTTGAATTTTCTTTTTTCCGGTGCATAATATGACCCCCGCAGACGCCTAGTTTAGGAGTTATAGCCATTTAAAGATTTTGACTTTTTTTTCTGGTGCATAATATGACCCCCGCAGACGCCTAGTTTAGGAGTTATAGCCATTTTAAGATTTTGAATTTTCTATTTTCTGGTGCATATTGTGACCCCCGCAGTTGCCTGGTTTAGGAGTTATAGCCATTTTAAGATTTTGAATTTCCTTTTTTCTGGTGCATAATATGACCCCCTCGGATGCCTAGTTTAGGAGTTATAGCCATTTTAAGATTTTGAATTTTCTTTTTTCTGGTGCATAATATGACCCCCGCAGACGCCTAGTTTAGGAGTTATAGCCATTTTAAGATTTTGAATTTTCTATTTTCTGGTGCATAATGTGACCCCCGCAGATGCCTGGTTTAGGAGTTACAGCCATTTTAAGATTTTGAATTTCCTTTTTTCTGGTGCATAATATGACCCCCGCAGACGCCTAGTTTAGGAGTTATAGCCATTTTAAGATTTTGAATTTTTTTTTCTGGTGCATAATATGACCCCCGCAGACGCCTAGTTTAGGAGTTATAGCCATTTTAAGATTTTGAATTTTTTTTTCTGGTGCATAATATGACCCCCGCAGACGCCTAGTTTAGGAGTTATAGCCATTTTAAGATTTTGAATTTTCTTTTTTCTGGTGCATAATATGACCCCCGCAGACGCCTAGTTTAGGAGTTATAGCCATTTTAAGATTTTGAATTTTCTTTTTTCTGGTGCATAAAATGACCCCCGCAGACGCCTAGTTTAGGAGTTATAGCCATTTTAAGATTTTGAATTTTCTTTTTGCTGGTGCATAATATGACCCCCGCAGACGCCTAGTTTAGGAGTTATAGCCATTTTAAGATTTTGAATTTTCTTTTTTCCGGTGCATAATATGACCCCCGCAGACGCCTAGTTTAGGAGTTATAGCCATTTTAAGATTTTGAATTTTTTTTTCTGGTGCATAATATGACCCCCGCAGACGCCTAGTTTAGGAGTTATAGCCATTTTAAGATTTTGAATTTTTTTTCTGGTGCATAATATGACCCCCGCAGACGCCTAGTTTAGGAGTTATAGCCATTTTAAGATTTTGAATTTTCTATTTTCTGGTGCATAATATGACCCCAGCAGACGCCTAGTTTAGGAGTTATAGCCATTTTAAGATTTTGAATTTTCTTTTTTCTGGTGCATAAAATGACCCCCGCAGACGCCTAGTTTAGGAGTTATAGCCATTTTAAGATTTTGAATTTTTTTTTCCGGTGCATAATATGATCCCCGCAGACGCCTAGTTTAGGAGTTATAGCCATTTTAAGATTTTGAATTTTCTTTTTGCTGGTGCATAATATGACCCCCGCAGACGCCTAGTTTAGGAGTTATAGCCATTTTAAGATTTTGAATTTTTTTTTCCGGTGCATAATATGATCCCCGCAGACGCCTAGTTTAGGAGTTATAGCCATTTTAAGATTTTGAATTTTCTTTTTGCTGGTGCATAATATGACCCCCGCAGACGCCTAGTTTAGGAGTTATAGCCATTTTAAGATTTTGAATTTTCTTTTTTCTGGTGCATAATATGACCCCCGCAGACGCCTAGTTTAGGAGTTATAGCGATTTTAAAGTTTTGAATTTTCTTTTTTCTGGTGCATAATATGACCCCCGCAGACGCCTAGTTTAGGAGTTATAGCCATTTAAAGATTTTGACTTTTTTTTCTGGTGCATAATATGACCCCCGCAGACGCCTAGTTTAGGAGTTATATCCATTTTAAGATTTTGAATTTTCTATTTTCTGGTGCATAATGTGACCCCCGCAGATGCCTGGTTTAGGAGTTATAGCCATTTTAAGATTTTGAATTTCCTTTTTTCTGGTGCATAATATGACCCCCTCGGATGCCTAGTTTAGGAGTTAAAGCCATTTTAAGATTTTGAATTTTCTTTTTTCTGGTGCATAATATGACCCCCGCAGACGCCTAGTTTAGGAGTTATAGCCATTTTAAGATTTTGAATTTTCTATTTTCTGGTGCATAATGTGACCCCCTCAGATGCCTGGTTTAGGAGTTATAGCCATTTTAAGATTTTGAATTTCCTTTTTTCTGGTGCATAATATGACCCCCTCGGATGCCTAGTTTAGGAGTTATAGCCATTTTAAGATTTTGAATTTTCTTTTTTCTGGTGCATAATATGACCCCCGCAGACGCCTAGTTTAGGAGTTATAGCCATTTTAAGATTTTGAATTTTCTTTTTTCTGGTGCATAATATGACCCCCGCAGACGCCTAGTTTAGGAGTTATAGCCATTTTAAGATTTTGAATTTTCTTTTTTCTGGTGCATAAAATGACCCCCGCAGACGCCTAGTTTAGGTGTTATAGCGATTTTAAAGTTTTGAATTTTCTTTTTTCCGGTGCATAATATGACCCCCGCAGACGCCTAGTTTAGGAGTTATAGCCATTTTAAAATTTGGAATTTTTTTTTTCTGGTGCATAATATGACCCCCGCAGACGCCTAGTTTAGGAGTTATAGCCATTTTAAGATTTTGAATTTTTTTTTCTGGTGCATAATATGACCCTCGCAGACGCCTAGTTTAGGAGCTATAGCCATTTTAAGATTTTGAATTTTCTTTTTGCTGGTGCATAATATGACCCCCGCAGACGCCTAGTTTAGGAGTTATAGCCATTTTAAGATTTTGAATTTTCTTTTTTCCGGTGCATAATATGACCCCCGCAGACGCCTAGTTTAGGAGTTATAGCCATCTTAAGATTTTGAATTTTTTTTTCTGGTGCATAATATGACCCCCGCAGACGCCTAGTTTAGGAGTTATAGCCATTTTAAGATTTTGAATTTTCTATTTTCTGGTGCATAATATGACCCCCGCAGCCGCCTAGTTTAGGAGTTATAGCCATTTTAAGATTTTGAATTTTCTTTTTTCTGGTGCATAAAATGACCCCCGCAGACGCCTAGTTTAGAAGTTATAGCCATTTCAAGATTTTGAATTTTCTCTTTTCTGGTGCATAATATGACCCCCGCAGACGCCTAGTTTAGGAGTTATAGCCATCTTAAGATTTTGAATTTTTTTTCCTGGTGCATAATATGACCCCCGCAGACACCTAGTTTAGGTGTTATAGCGATTTTAAAGTTTTGAATTTTCTTTTTTCCGGTGCATAATATGACCCCCGCAGACGCCTAGTTTAGGAGTTATAGCCATTTTAAAATTTGGAATTTTTTTTCTCTGGTGCATAATATGACCCCCGCAGACGCCTAGTTTAGGAGTTATAGCGATTTTAAAGTTTTGAATTTTCTTTTTTCCGGTGCATAATATGACCCCCGCAGACGCCTAGTTTAGGAGTTATAGCCATTTAAAGATTTTGACTTTTTTTTCTGGTGCATAATATGACCCCCGCAGACGCCTAGTTTAGGAGTTATAGCCATTTTAAGATTTTGAATTTTCTATTTTCTGGTGCATATTGTGACCCCCGCAGTTGCCTGGTTTAGGAGTTATAGCCATTTTAAGATTTTGAATTTCCTTTTTTCTGGTGCATAATATGACCCCCTCGGATGCCTAGTTTAGGAGTTATAGCCATTTTAAGATTTTGAATTTTCTTTTTTCTGGTGCATAATATGACCCCCGCAGACGCCTAGTTTAGGAGTTATAGCCATTTTAAGATTTTGAATTTTCTATTTTCTGGTGCATAATGTGACCCCCGCAGATGCCTGGTTTAGGAGTTATAGCCATTTTAAGATTTTGAATTTCCTTTTTTCTGGTGCATAATATGACCCCCGCAGACGCCTAGTTTAGGAGTTATAGCCATTTTAAGATTTTGAATTTTTTTTTCTGGTGCATAATATGACCCCCGCAGACGCCTAGTTTAGGAGTTATAGCCATTTTAAGATTTTGAATTTTTTTTTCTGGTGCATAATATGACCCCCGCAGACGCCTAGTTTAGGAGTTATAGCCATTTTAAGATTTTGAATTTTCTTTTTTCTGGTGCATAATATGACCCCCGCAGACGCCTAGTTTAGGAGTTATAGCCATTTTAAGATTTTGAATTTTCTTTTTTCTGGTGCATAAAATGACCCCCGCAGACGCCTAGTTTAGGAGTTATAGCCATTTTAAGATTTTGAATTTTCTTTTTGCTGGTGCATAATATGACCCCCGCAGACGCCTAGTTTAGGAGTTATAGCCATTTTAAGATTTTGAATTTTCTTTTTTCCGGTGCATAATATGACCCCCGCAGACGCCTAGTTTAGGAGTTATAGCCATTTTAAGATTTTGAATTTTTTTTTCTGGTGCATAATATGACCCCCGCAGACGCCTAGTTTAGGAGTTATAGCCATTTTAAGATTTTGAATTTTTTTTCTGGTGCATAATATGACCCCCGCAGACGCCTAGTTTAGGAGTTATAGCCATTTTAAGATTTTGAATTTTCTATTTTCTGGTGCATAATATGACCCCAGCAGACGCCTAGTTTAGGAGTTATAGCCATTTTAAGATTTTGAATTTTCTTTTTTCTGGTGCATAAAATGACCCCCGCAGACGCCTAGTTTAGGAGTTATAGCCATTTTAAGATTTTGAATTTTTTTTTCCGGTGCATAATATGATCCCCGCAGACGCCTAGTTTAGGAGTTATAGCCATTTTAAGATTTTGAATTTTCTTTTTGCTGGTGCATAATATGACCCCCGCAGACGCCTAGTTTAGGAGTTATAGCCATTTTAAGATTTTGAATTTTTTTTCCGGTGCATAATATGATCCCCGCAGACGCCTAGTTTAGGAGTTATAGCCATTTTAAGATTTTGAATTTTCTTTTTGCTGGTGCATAATATGACCCCCGCAGACGCCTAGTTTAGGAGTTATAGCCATTTTAAGATTTTGAATTTTCTTTTTTCTGGTGCATAATATGACCCCCGCAGACGCCTAGTTTAGGAGTTATAGCGATTTTAAAGTTTTGAATTTTCTTTTTTCCGGTGCATAATATGACCCCCGCAGACGCCTAGTTTAGGAGTTATAGCCATTTAAAGATTTTGACTTTTTTTTCTGGTGCATAATATGACCCCCGCAGACGCCTAGTTTAGGAGTTATATCCATTTTAAGATTTTGAATTTTCTATTTTCTGGTGCATAATGTGACCCCCGCAGATGCCTGGTTTAGGAGTTATAGCCATTTTAAGATTTTGAATTTCCTTTTTTCTGGTGCATAATATGACCCCCTCGGATGCCTAGTTTAGGAGTTAAAGCCATTTTAAGATTTTGAATTTTCTTTTTTCTGGTGCATAATATGACCCCCGCCAGACGCCTAGTTTAGGAGTTATAGCCATTTTAAGATTTTGAATTTTCTATTTTCTGGTGCATAATGTGATTCCCGCAGATGCCTGGTTTAGGAGTTATAGCCATTTTAAGATTTTGAATTTCCTTTTTTCTGGTGCATAATATGACCCCCTCGGATGCCTAGTTTAGGAGTTATAGCCATTTTAAGATTTTGAATTTTCTTTTTTCTGGTGCATAATATGACCCCCGCAGACGCCTAGTTTAGGAGTTATAGCCATTTTAAGATTTTGAATTTTTTTTTCTGGTGCATAATATGACCCCCGCAGACGCCTAGTTTAGGAGTTATAGCCATTTTAAGATTTTGAATTTTCTTTTTTCTGGTGCATAATATGACCCCCGCAGACGCCTAGTTTAGGAGTTATAGCCATTTTAAGATTTTGAATTTTCTTTTTTCTGGTGCATAAAATGACCCCCGCAGACGCCTAGTTTAGGAGTTATAGCCATTTTAAGATTTTGAATTTTCTTTTTGCTGGTGCATAATATGACCCCCGCAGACGCCTAGTTTAGGAGTTATAGCCATTTTAAGATTTTGAATTTTCTTTTTTCCGGTGCATAATATGACCCCCGCAGACGCCTAGTTTAGGAGTTATAGCCATTTTAAGATTTTGAATTTTTTTTCTGGTGCATAATATGACCCCCGCAGACGCCTAGTTTAGGAGTTATAGCCATTTTAAGATTTTGAATTTTCTTTTTTCTGGTGCATAAAATGACCCCCGCAGACGCCTAGTTTAGGAGTTATAGCCATTTTAAGATTTTGAATTTTTTTTTCCGGTGCATAATATGATCCCCGCAGACGCCTAGTTTAGGAGTTATAGCGATTTTAAAGTTTTGAATTTTCTCTTTTCTGATGCATAATATGACCCCCGCAGACGCCTAGTTTAGGAGTTATAGCCATTTTAAGATTTTGAATTTTCTATTTTCTGGTGCATAATGTGACCCCCGCAGATGCCTAGTTTAGGAGTTATAGCCATTTTAAGATTTTGAATTTTTTTTTTCTGGTGCATAAAATGACCCCCGCAGACGCCTAGTTTAGAAGTTATAGCCATTTCAAGATTTTGAATTTTCTCTTTTCTGGTGCATAATATGACCCCCGCAGACGCCTAGTTTAGGAGTTATAGCCATTTTAAGATTTTGAATTTTTTTTCCTGGTGCATAATATGACCCCCGCAGACGCCTGGTTTAGGAGTTATAGCCATTTTAAGATTTTGAATTTTCTATTTTCTGGTGCATAATGTGACCCCCGCAGATGCCTGGTTTAGGAGTTATAGCCATTTTAAGATTTTGAATTTTTTTTTCCGGTGCATAATATGATCCCCGCAGACGCCTAGTTTAGGAGTTATAGCGATTTTAAAGTTTTGAATTTTCTCTTTTCTGATGCATAATATGACCCCCGCAGACGCCTAGTTTAGGAGTTATAGCCATTTTAAGATTTTGAATTTTCTATTTTCTGGTGCATAATGTGACCCCCGCAGATGCCTGGTTTAGGAGTTATAGCCATTTTAAGATTTTGAATTTCCTTTTTTCTGGTGCATAATATGACCCCCTCGGATGCCTAGTTTAGGAGTTAAAGCCATTTTAAGATTTTGAATTTTCTTTTTTCTGGTGCATAATATGACCCCCGCAGACGCCTAGTTTAGGAGTTATAGCCATTTTAAGATTTTGAATTTTCTATTTTCTGGTGCATAATGTGACCCCCGCAGATGCCTGGTTTAGAAGTTATAGCCATTTCAAGATTTTGAATTTCCTTTTTTCTGGTGCATAATATGACCCCCTCGGATGCCTAGTTTAGGAGTTATAGCCATTTTAAGATTTTGAATTTTCTTTTTTCTGGTGCATAATATGACCCCCGCAGACGCCTAGTTTAGGAGTTATAGCCATTTTAAGATTTTGAATTTTCTTTTTCTGGTGCATAATATGACCCCCGCAGACGCCTAGTTTAGGAGTTATAGCCATTTTAAGATTTTGAATTTTCTTTTTTCTGGTGCATAATATGACCCCCGCAGACGCCTAGTTTAGGAGTTATAGCCATTTTAAGATTTTGAATTTTCTTTTTTCTGGTGCATAAAATGACCCCCGCAGACGCCTAGTTTAGGAGTTATAGCCATTTTAAGATTTTGAATTTTCTTTTTGCTGGTGCATAATATGACCCCCGCAGACGCCTAGTTTAGGAGTTATAGCCATTTTAAGATTTTGAATTTTCTTTTTTCCGGTGCATAATATGACCCCCGCAGACGCCTAGTTTAGGAGTTATAGCCATTTTAAGATTTTGAATTTTTTTTCTGGTGCATAATATGACCCCCGCAGACGCCTAGTTTAGGAGTTATAGCCATTTTAAGATTTTGAATTTTCTTTTTTCTGGTGCATAAAATGACCCCCGCAGACGCCTAGTTTAGGAGTTATAGCCATTTTAAGATTTTGAATTTTTTTTTCCGGTGCATAATATGATCCCCGCAGACGCCTAGTTTAGGAGTTATAGCGATTTTAAAGTTTTGAATTTTCTCTTTTCTGATGCATAATATGACCCCCGCAGACGCCTAGTTTAGGAGTTATAGCCATTTTAAGATTTTGAATTTTCTATTTTCTGGTGCATAATGTGACCCCCGCAGATGCCCAGTTTAGGAGTTATAGCCATTTTAAGATTTTGAATTTTTTTTTTCTGGTGCATAAAATGACCCCCGCAGACGCCTAGTTTAGAAGTTATAGCCATTTCAAGATTTTGAATTTTCTCTTTTCTGGTGCATAATATGACCCCCGCAGACGCCTAGTTTAGGAGTTATAGCCATTTTAAGATTTTGAATTTTTTTTCCTGGTGCATAATATGACCCCCGCAGACGCCTAGTTTAGGAGTTATAGCCATTTTAAGATTTTGAATTTTTTTTCTGGTGCATAATATGACCCCCGCAGACGCCTAGTTTAGGTGTTATAGCGATTTTAAAGTTTTGAATTTTCTTTTTTCCGGTGCATAATATGACCCCCGCAGACGCCTAGTTTAGGAGTTATAGCCATTTTAAAATTTTGAATTTTCTTTTTTCTGGTGCATAATATGACCCCCGCAGACGCCTAGTTTAGGAGTTATAGCCATTTTAAGATTTTGAATTTTTTTTTCTGGTGCATAATATGACCCTCGCAGACGCCTAGTTTAGGAGCTATAGCCATTTTAGGAGTTATAGCCATTTTAAGATTTTGAATTTTCTATTTTCTGATGCATAATATGACCCCCGCAGACGCCTAGTTTAGGAGTTATAGCCATTTTAAGATTTTGAATTTTCTTTTTTCTGGTGCATAATATGACCCCCGCAGACGCCTAGTTTAGGAGTTATAGCCATTTTAAGATTTTGAATTTTTTTTTCTGGTGCATAATATGACCCTCGCAGACGCCTAGTTTAGGAGCTATAGCCATTTTAAGATTTTGAATTTTTTTTTTTTCCGGTGCATAATATGACCCCCGCAGACGCCTAGTTTAGGAGTTATAGCCATTTTAAGATTTTGAATTTTCTTTTTGCTGGTGCATAATATGACCCCCGCAGACGCCTAGTTTAGGAGTTATAGCCATTTTAAGATTTTGAATTTTCTTTTTTCCGGTGCATAATATGACCCCCGCAGACGCCTAGTTTAGGAGTTATAGCCATCTTAAGATTTTGAATTTTTTTTTCTGGTGCATAATATGACCCCCGCAGACGCCTAGTTTAGGAGTTATAGCCATTTTAAGATTTTGAATTTTCTATTTTCTGGTGCATAATATGACCCCCGCAGACGCCTAGTTTAGGAGTTATAGCCATTTTAAGATTTTGAATTTTCTTTTTTCTGGTGCATAAAATGACCCCCGCAGACGCCTAGTTTAGAAGTTATAGCCATTTCAAGATTTTGAATTTTCTCTTTTCTGGTGCATAATATGACCCCCGCAGACGCCTAGTTTAGGAGTTATAGCCATTTTAAAATTTGGAATTTTTTTTTTCTGGTGCATAATATGACCCCCGCAGACGCCTAGTTTAGGAGTTATAGCGATTTTAAAGTTTTGAATTTTCTTTTTTCCGGTGCATAATATGACCCCCGCAGACGCCTAGTTTAGGAGTTATAGCCATTTTAAGATTTTGACTTTTTTTTCTGGTGCATAATATGACCCCCGCAGATGCCTAGTTTAGGAGTTATAGCCATCTTAAGATTTTGAATTTTTTTTTCTGGTGCATAATATGACTCCCGCAGACGCCTAGTTTAGCAGTTATAGCCATTTTAAGATTTTGAATTTTCTATTTTCTGGTGCATAATATGACCCCCGCAGACGCCTAGTTTAGGAGTTATAGCCACTTTAAGATTTTGAATTTTCTTTTTTCTGGTGCATAAAATGACCCCCGCAGACGCCTAGTTTAGAAGTTATAGCCATTTCAAGATTTTGAATTTTCTCTTTTCTGGTGCATAATATGACCCTAGCAGACGCCTAGTTTAGGAGTTATAGCCATTTTAAAATTTGGAATTTTTTTTTTCTGGTGCATAATATGACCCCCGCAGACGCCTAGTTTAGGAGTTATAGCGATTTTAAAGTTTTGAATTTTCTTTTTTCCGGTGCATAATATGACCCCCGCAGACGCCTAGTTTAGGAGTTATAGCCATTTTAAAATTTGGAATTTTTTTTTTCTGGTGCATAATATGACCCCCGCAGACGCCTAGTTTAGGAGTTATAGCGATTTTAAAGTTTTGAATTTTCTTTTTTCCGGTGCATAATATGACCCCCGCAGACGCCTAGTTTAGGAGTTATAGCCATTTAAAGATTTTGACTTTTTTTTCTGGTGCATAATATGACCCCCGCAGACGCCTAGTTTAGGAGTTATAGCCATTTTAAGATTTTGAATTTTCTATTTTCTGGTGCATAATGTGACCCCCGCAGATGCCTGGTTTAGGAGTTATAGCCATTTTAAGATTTTGAATTTCCTTTTTTCTGGTGCATAATATGACCCCCTCGGATGCCTAGTTTAGGAGTTATAGCCATTTTAAGATTTTGAATTTTCTTTTTTCTGGTGCATAATATGACCCCCGCAGACGCCTAGTTTAGGAGTTATAGCCATTTTAAGATTTTGAATTTTTTTTTCTGGTGCATAATATGACCCCCGCAGACGCCTAGTTTAGGAGTTATAGCCATTTTAAGATTTTGAATTTTCTTTTTTCTGGTGCATAATATGACCCCCGCAGACGCCTAGTTTAGGAGTTATAGCCATTTTAAGATTTTGAATTTTCTTTTTTCTGGTGCATAAAATGACCCCCGCAGACGCCTAGTTTAGGAGTTATAGCCATTTTAAGATTTTGAATTTTCTTTTTGCTGGTGCATAATATGACCCCCGCAGACGCCTAGTTTAGGAGTTATAGCCATTTTAAGATTTTGAATTTTCTTTTTGCTGGTGCATAATATGACCCCCGCAGACGCCTAGTTTAGGAGTTATAGCCATTTTAAGATTTTGAACTTTTTTTTCCGGTGCATAATATGATCCCCGCAGACGCATAGTTTAGGAGTTATAGCCATTTTAAGATTTTGAATTTTCTTTTTGCTGGTGCATAATATGACCCCCGCAGACGCCTAGTTTAGGAGTTATAGCCATTTTAAGATTTTGAATTTTCTATTTTCTGGTGCATAATATGACCCCAGCAGACGCCTAGTTTAGGAGTTTTAGCCATTTTAAGATTTTGAATTTTCTTTTTTCTGGTGCATAAAATGACCCCCGCAGACGCCTAGTTTAGGAGTTATAGCCATTTTAAGATTTTGAATTTTCTTTTTGCTGGTGCATAATATGACCCCCGCAGACGCCTAGTTTAGGAGTTATAGCCATTTTAAGATTTTGAACTTTTTTTTCCGGTGCATAATATGATCCCCGCAGACGCATAGTTTAGGAGTTATAGCCATTTTAAGATTTTGAATTTTCTTTTTGCTGGTGCATAATATGACCCCCGCAGACGCCTAGTTTAGGAGTTATAGCCATTTTAAGATTTTGAATTTTCTTTTTTCCGGTGCATAATATGACCCCCGCAGACGCCTAGTTTAGGAGTTATAGCCATTTTAAGATTTTGAATTTTTTTTTCTGGTGCATAATATGACCCCCGCAGACGCCTAGTTTAGGAGTTATAGCCATTTTAAGATTTTGAATTTTTTTTCTGGTGCATAATATGACCCCCGCAGACGCCTAGTTTAGGAGTTATAGCGATTTTAAAGTTTTTAATTTTCTCTTTTCTGATGCATAATATGACCCCCGCAGACGCCTAGTTTAGGAGTTATAGCCATTTTAAGATTTTGAATTTTCTATTTTCTGGTGCATAATGTGACCCCCGCAGATGCCTAGTTTAGGAGTTATAGCCATTTTAAAGTTTTGAATTTTCTTTTTTCCGGTGCATAATATGACCCCCGCAGACGCCTAGTTTAGGAGTTATAGCCATTTTAAAATTTTGATTTTTTTTTTTCTGGTGCATAATATGACCCCCGCAGACGCCTAGTTTAGGAGTTATAGCCATTTAAAGATTTTGACTTTTTTTTCTGGTGCATAATATGACCCCCGCAGACGCCTAGTTTAGGAGTTATAGCCATTTTAAGATTTTGAATTTTCTATTTTCTGGTGCATAATGTGACCCCCGCAGATGCCTGGTTTAGGAGTTATAGCCATTTTAAGATTTTGAATTTTCTTTTTTCTGGTGCATAATATGACCCCCGCAGACGCCTAGTTTAGGAGTTATAGCCATTTTAAGATTTTGAATTTTTTTTTCTGGTGCATAATATGACCCCCGCAGACGCCTAGTTTAGGAGTTATAGCCATTTTAAGATTTTGAATTTTCTTTTTTCTGGTGCATAATATGACCCCCGCAGACGCCTAGTTTAGGAGTTATAGCCATTTTAAGATTTTGAACTTTTTTTTCCGGTGCATAATATGATCCCCGCAGACGCATAGTTTAGGAGTTATAGCCATTTTAAGATTTTGAATTTTCTTTTTGCTGGTGCATAATATGACCCCCGCAGACGCCTAGTTTAGGAGTTATAGCCATTTTAAGATTTTGAATTTTCTTTTTTCCGGTGCATAATATGACCCCCGCAGACGCCTAGTTTAGGAGTTATAGCCATTTTAAGATTTTGAATTTTTTTTTCTGGTGCATAATATGACCCCCGCAGACGCCTAGTTTAGGAGTTATAGCCATTTTAAGATTTTGAATTTTTTTTCTGGTGCATAATATGACCCCCGCAGACGCCTAGTTTAGGAGTTATAGCCATTTTAAGATTTTGAATTTTCTATTTTCTGGTGCATAATGTGACCCCCGCAGATGCCTGGTTTAGGAGTTATAGCCATTTTAAGATTTTGAATTTTCTTTTTTCTGGTGCATAATATGACCCCCGCAGACGCCTAGTTTAGGAGTTATAGCCATTTTAAGATTTTGAATTTTTTTTCTGGTGCATAATATGACCCCCGCAGACGCCTAGTTTAGGAGTTATAGCGATTTTAAAGTTTTTAATTTTCTCTTTTCTGATGCATAATATGACCCCCGCAGACGCCTAGTTTAGGAGTTATAGCCATTTTAAGATTTTGAATTTTCTATTTTCTGGTGCATAATGTGACCCCCGCAGATGCCTAGTTTAGGAGTTATAGCCATTTTAAAGTTTTGAATTTTCTTTTTTCCGGTGCATAATATGACCCCCGCAGACGCCTAGTTTAGGAGTTATAGCCATTTTAAAATTTTGATTTTTTTTTTTCTGGTGCATAATATGACCCCCGCAGACGCCTAGTTTAGGAGTTATAGCGATTTTAAAGTTTTGAATTTTCTTTTTTCCGGTGCATAATATGACCCCCGCAGACGCCTAGTTTAGGAGTTATAGCCATTTAAAGATTTTGACTTTTTTTTCTGGTGCATAATATGACCCCCGCAGACGCCTAGTTTAGGAGTTATAGCCATTTTAAGATTTTGAATTTTCTATTTTCTGGTGCATAATGTGACCCCCGCAGATGCCTGGTTTAGGAGTTATAGCCATTTTAAGATTTTGAATTTTCTTTTTTCTGGTGCATAATATGACCCCCGCAGACGCCTAGTTTAGGAGTTATAGCCATTTTAAGATTTTGAATTTTTTTTTCTGGTGCATAATATGACCCCCGCAGACGCCTAGTTTAGGAGTTATAGCCATTTTAAGATTTTGAATTTTCTTTTTTCTGGTGCATAATATGACCCCCGCAGACGCCTAGTTTAGGAGTTATAGCCATTTTAAGATTTTGAACTTTTTTTTCCGGTGCATAATATGATCCCCGCAGACGCATAGTTTAGGAGTTATAGCCATTTTAAGATTTTGAATTTTCTTTTTGCTGGTGCATAATATGACCCCCGCAGACGCCTAGTTTAGGAGTTATAGCCATTTTAAGATTTTGAATTTTCTTTTTTCCGGTGCATAATATGACCCCCGCAGACGCCTAGTTTAGGAGTTATAGCCATTTTAAGATTTTGAATTTTTTTTTCTGGTGCATAATATGACCCCCGCAGACGCCTAGTTTAGGAGTTATAGCCATTTTAAGATTTTGAATTTTTTTTCTGGTGCATAATATGACCCCCGCAGACGCCTAGTTTAGGAGTTATAGCGATTTTAAAGTTTTTAATTTTCTCTTTTCTGATGCATAATATGACCCCCGCAGACGCCTAGTTTAGGAGTTATAGCCATTTTAAGATTTTGAATTTTCTATTTTCTGGTGCATAATGTGACCCCCGCAGATGCCTAGTTTAGGAGTTATAGCCATTTTAAAGTTTTGAATTTTCTTTTTTCCGGTGCATAATATGACCCCCGCAGACGCCTAGTTTAGGAGTTATAGCCATTTTAAAATTTTGATTTTTTTTTTTCTGGTGCATAATATGACCCCCGCAGACGCCTAGTTTAGGAGTTATAGCGATTTTAAAGTTTTGAATTTTCTTTTTTCCGGTGCATAATATGACCCCCGCAGACGCCTAGTTTAGGAGTTATAGCCATTTAAAGATTTTGACTTTTTTTTCTGGTGCATAATATGACCCCCGCAGACGCCTAGTTTAGGAGTTATAGCCATTTTAAGATTTTGAATTTTCTATTTTCTGGTGCATAATGTGACCCCCGCAGATGCCTGGTTTAGGAGTTATAGCCATTTTAAGATTTTGAATTTTCTTTTTTCTGGTGCATAATATGACCCCCGCAGACGCCTAGTTTAGGAGTTATAGCCATTTTAAGATTTTGAATTTTTTTTTCTGGTGCATAATATGACCCCCGCAGACGCCTAGTTTAGGAGTTATAGCCATTTTAAGATTTTGAATTTTCTTTTTTCTGGTGCATAATATGACCCCCGCAGACGCCTAGTTTAGGAGTTATAGCCATTTTAAGATTTTGAATTTTCTTTTTTCTGGTGCATAAAATGACCCCCGCAGACGCCTAGTTTAGGAGTTATAGCCATTTTAAGATTTTGAATTTTCTTGTTGCTGGTGCATAATATGACCCCCGCAGACGCCTAGTTTAGGAGTTATAGCCATTTTAAGATTTTGAATTTTCTTTTTTCCGGTGCATAATATGACCCCCGCAGACGCCTAGTTTAGGAGTTATAGCCATTTTAAGATTTTGAATTTTTTTTTCTGGTGCATAATATGACCCCCGCAGACGCCTAGTTTAGGAGTTATAGCCATTTTAAGATTTTGAATTTTCTATTTTCTGGTGCATAATATGACCCCCGCAGACGCCTAGTTTAGGAGTTATAGCCATTTTAAGATTTTGAATTTTCTTTTTTCTGGTGCATAAAATGACCCCCGCAGACGCCTAGTTTAGGAGTTATAGCCATTTTAAGATTTTGAATTTTTTTTTCCGGTGCATAAAATGATCCCCGCAGACGCATAGTTTAGGAGTTATAGCCATTTTAAGATTTTGAATTTTCTTTTTGCTGGTGCATAATATGACCCCCGCAGACGCCTAGTTTAGGAGTTATAGCCATTTTAAGATTTTGAATTTTCTTTTTTCCGGTGCATAATATGACCCCCGCAGACGCCTAGTTTAGGAGTTATAGCCATTTTAAGATTTTGAATTTTTTTTTCTGGTGCATAATATGACCCCCGCAGACGCCTAGTTTAGGAGTTATAGCCATTTTAAGATTTTGAATTTTTTTTCTGGTGCATAATATGACCCCCGCAGACGCCTTGTTTAGGAGTTATAGCGATTTTAAAGTTTTGAATTTTCTCTTTTCTGATGCATAATATGACCCCCGCAGACGCCTAGTTTAGGAGTTATAGCCATTTTAAGATTTTGAATTTTCTATTTTCTGGTGCATAATATGACCCCCGCAGACGCCTAGTTTAGGAGTTATAGCCATTTTAAGATTTTGAATTTTCTATTTTCTGGTGCATAATATGACCCCCGCAGACGCCTAGTTTAGGAGTTATAGCCATTTTAAGATTTTGAATTTTCTATTTTCTGGTGCATAATATGACCCCCGCAGACGCCTAGTTTAGGAGTTATAGCCATTTTAAGATTTTGAATTTCCTTTTTTCTGGTGCATAATATGACAACCGCAGACGCCTAGTTTAGGAGTTATAGCCATTTTAAGATTTTGAATTTTCTTTTTTCTGGTGCATAAAATGACCCCCGCAGACGCCTAGTTTAGGAGTTATAGCCATTTTAAGATTTTGAATTTTTTTTTCCGGTGCATAAAATGATCCCCGCAGACGCATAGTTTAGGAGTTATAGCCATTTTAAGATTTTGAATTTTCTTTTTGCTGGTGCATAATATGACCCCCGCAGACGCCTAGTTTAGGAGTTATAGCCATTTTAAGATTTTGAATTTTCTTTTTTCCGGTGCATAATATGACCCCCGCAGACGCCTAGTTTAGGAGTTATAGCCATTTTAAGATTTTGAATTTTTTTTTCTGGTGCATAATATGACCCCCGCAGACGCCTAGTTTAGGAGTTATAGCCATTTTAAGATTTTGAATTTTTTTTCTGGTGCATAATATGACCCCCGCAGACGCCTTGTTTAGGAGTTATAGCGATTTTAAAGTTTTGAATTTTCTCTTTTCTGATGCATAATATGACCCCCGCAGACGCCTAGTTTAGGAGTTATAGCCATTTTAAGATTTTGAATTTTCTATTTTCTGGTGCATAATATGACCCCCGCAGACGCCTAGTTTAGGAGTTATAGCCATTTTAAGATTTTGAATTTTCTATTTTCTGGTGCATAATATGACCCCCGCAGACGCCTAGTTTAGGAGTTATAGCCATTTTAAGATTTTGAATTTTCTATTTTCTGGTGCATAATATGACCCCCGCAGACGCCTAGTTTAGGAGTTATAGCCATTTTAAGATTTTGAATTTTCTTTTTTCTGGTGCATAATATGACCCCCGCAGACGCCTAGTTTAATAGTTATAGCCATTTTAAGATTTTGAATTTTCTTTTTGCTGGTGCATAATATGACCCCCGCAGACGCCTAGTTTAGGAGTTATAGCCATTTTAAGATTTTGAATTTTCTTTTTTCCGGTGCATAATATGACCCCCGCAGACGCCTAGTTTAGGAGTTATAGCCATTTTAAGATTTTGAATTTTTTTTTCTGGTGCATAATATGACCCCCGCAGACGCCTAGTTTAGGAGTTATAGCCATTTAAGATTTTGAATTTTTTTTCTGGTGCATAATATGACCCCCGCAGACGCCTAGTTTAGGAGTTATAGCCATTTTAAGATTTTGAATTTTCTATTTTCTGGTGCATAATATGACCCCCGCAGACGCCTAGATTAGGAGTTATAGCCATTTTAAGATTTTGAATTTTCTTTTTTCTGGTGCATAAAATGACCCCCGCAGACGCCTAGTTTAGGAGTTATAGCCATTTTAAGATTTTGAATTTTTTTTTCCGGTGCATAATATGATCCCCGCAGACGCCTAGTTTAGGAGTTATAGCCATTTTAAGATTTTGAATTTTCTTTTTGCTGGTGCATAATATGACCCCCGCAGACGCCTAGTTTAGGAGTTATAGCCATTTTAAGATTTTGAATTTTCTATTTTCTGGTGCATAATATGACCCCCGCAGACGCCTAGTTTAGGAGTTATAGCCATTTTAAGATTTTGAATTTTTTTTTCTGGTGCATAATATGACCCCCGCAGACGCCTAGTTTAGGAGTTATAGCCATTTTAAGATTTTGAATTTTTTTTCTGGTGCATAATATGACCCCCGCAGACGCCTAGTTTAGGAGTTATAGCGATTTTAGAGTTTTGAATTTTCTCTTTTCTGATGCATAATATGACCCCCGCAGACGCCTAGTTTAGGAGTTATAGCCATTTTAAGATTTTGAATTTTTTTTTCTGGTGCATAATATGACCCCCGCAGACGCCTAGTTTAGGAGTTATAGCCATTTTAAGATTTTGAATTTTTTTTCTGGTGCATAATATGACCCCCGCAGACGCCTAGTTTAGGAGTTATAGCGATTTTAAAGTTTTGAATTTTCTCTTTTCTGATGCATAATATGACCCCCGCAGACGCCTAGTTTAGGAGTTATAGCCATTTTAAGATTTTGAATTTTCTATTTTCTGGTGCATAATATGACCCCCGCAGACGCCTAGTTTAGGAGTTATAGCCATTTTAAGATTTTGAATTTTTTTTTCTGGTGCATAATATGACCCCCGCAGACGCCTAGTTTAGGAGTTATAGCCATTTTAAGATTTTGAATTTTTTTTTCTGGTGCATAATATGACCCCCGCAGACGCCTAGTTTAGGAGTTATAGCCATTTTAAGATTTTGAATTTTCTTTTTTCTGGTGCATAATATGACCCCCGCAGACGCCTAGTTTAGGAGTTATAGCCATTTTAAGATTTTGAATTTTCTTTTTTCTGGTGCATAAAATGACCCCCGCAGACGCCTAGTTTAGGAGTTATAGCCATTTTAAGATTTTGAATTTTCTTTTTGCTGGTGCATAATATGACCCCCGCAGACGCCTAGTTTAGGAGTTATAGCCATTTTAAGATTTTGAATTTTCTTTTTTCCGGTGCATAATATGACCCCCGCAGACGCCTAGTTTAGGAGTTATAGCCATTTTAAGATTTTGAATTTTTTTTCTGGTGCATAATATGACCCCCGCAGACGCCTAGTTTAGGAGTTATAGCCATTTTAAGATTTTGAATTTTTTTTCTGGTGCATAATATGACCCCCGCAGACGCCTAGTTTAGGAGTTATAGCCATTTTAAGATTTTGAATTTTCTATTTTCTGGTGCATAATATGACCCCCGCAGACGCCTAGTTTAGGAGTTATAGCCATTTTAAGATTTTGAATTTTCTTTTTTCTGGTGCATAAAATGACCCCCGCAGACGCCTAGTTTAGGAGTTATAGCCATTTTAAGATTTTGAATTTTTTTTTCCGGTGCATAAAATGATCCCCGCAGACGCATAGTTTAGGAGTTATAGCCATTTTAAGATTTTGAATTTTCTTTTTGCTGGTGCATAATATGACCCCCGCAGACGCCTAGTTTAGGAGTTATAGCCATTTTAAGATTTTGAATTTTCTTTTTTCCGGTGCATAATATGACCCCCGCAGACGCCTAGTTTAGGAGTTATAGCCATTTTAAGATTTTGAATTTTTTTTTCTGGTGCATAATATGACCCCCGCAGACGCCTAGTTTAGGAGTTATAGCCATTTTAAGATTTTGAATTTTTTTTCTGGTGCATAATATGACCCCCGCAGACGCCTTGTTTAGGAGTTATAGCGATTTTAAAGTTTTGAATTTTCTCTTTTCTGATGCATAATATGACCCCCGCAGACGCCTAGTTTAGGAGTTATAGCCATTTTAAGATTTTGAATTTTCTATTTTCTGGTGCATAATATGACCCCCGCAGACGCCTAGTTTAGGAGTTATAGCCATTTTAAGATTTTGAATTTTCTATTTTCTGGTGCATAATATGACCCCCGCAGACGCCTAGTTTAGGAGTTATAGCCATTTTAAGATTTTGAATTTTCTATTTTCTGGTGCATAATATGACCCCCGCAGACGCCTAGTTTAGGAGTTATAGCCATTTTAAGATTTTGAATTTCCTTTTTTCTGGTGCATAATATGACAACCGCAGACGCCTAGTTTAGGAGTTATAGCCATTTTAAGATTTTGAATTTTCTTTTTTCTGGTGCATAAAATGACCCCCGCAGACGCCTAGTTTAGGAGTTATAGCCATTTTAAGATTTTGAATTTTTTTTTCCGGTGCATAAAATGATCCCCGCAGACGCATAGTTTAGGAGTTATAGCCATTTTAAGATTTTGAATTTTCTTTTTGCTGGTGCATAATATGACCCCCGCAGACGCCTAGTTTAGGAGTTATAGCCATTTTAAGATTTTGAATTTTCTTTTTTCCGGTGCATAATATGACCCCCGCAGACGCCTAGTTTAGGAGTTATAGCCATTTTAAGATTTTGAATTTTTTTTTCTGGTGCATAATATGACCCCCGCAGACGCCTAGTTTAGGAGTTATAGCCATTTTAAGATTTTGAATTTTTTTTCTGGTGCATAATATGACCCCCGCAGACGCCTTGTTTAGGAGTTATAGCGATTTTAAAGTTTTGAATTTTCTCTTTTTTGATGCATAATATGACCCCCGCAGACGCCTAGTTTAGGAGTTATAGCCATTTTAAGATTTTGAATTTTCTATTTTCTGGTGCATAATATGACCCCCGCAGACGCCTAGTTTAGGAGTTATAGCCATTTTAAGATTTTGAATTTTCTATTTTCTGGTGCATAATATGACCCCCGCAGACGCCTAGTTTAGGAGTTATAGCCATTTTAAGATTTTGAATTTTCTATTTTCTGGTGCATAATATGACCCCCGCAGACGCCTAGTTTAGGAGTTATAGCCATTTTAAGATTTTGAATTTTCTTTTTTCTGGTGCATAATATGACCCCCGCAGACGCCTAGTTTAATAGTTATAGCCATTTTAAGATTTTGAATTTTCTTTTTGCTGGTGCATAATATGACCCCCGCAGACGCCTAGTTTAGGAGTTATAGCCATTTTAAGATTTTGAATTTTCTTTTTTCCGGTGCATAATATGACCCCCGCAGACGCCTAGTTTAGGAGTTATAGCCATTTTAAGATTTTGAATTTTTTTTTCTGGTGCATAATATGACCCCCGCAGACGCCTAGTTTAGGAGTTATAGCCATTTAAGATTTTGAATTTTTTTTCTGGTGCATAATATGACCCCCGCAGACGCCTAGTTTAGGAGTTATAGCCATTTTAAGATTTTGAATTTTCTATTTTCTGGTGCATAATATGACCCCCGCAGACGCCTAGATTAGGAGTTATAGCCATTTTAAGATTTTGAATTTTCTTTTTTCTGGTGCATAAAATGACCCCCGCAGACGCCTAGTTTAGGAGTTATAGCCATTTTAAGATTTTGAATTTTTTTTTCCGGTGCATAATATGATCCCCGCAGACGCCTAGTTTAGGAGTTATAGCCATTTTAAGATTTTGAATTTTCTTTTTGCTGGTGCATAATATGACCCCCGCAGACGCCTAGTTTAGGAGTTATAGCCATTTTAAGATTTTGAATTTTCTATTTTCTGGTGCATAATATGACCCCCGCAGACGCCTAGTTTAGGAGTTATAGCCATTTTAAGATTTTGAATTTTTTTTTCTGGTGCATAATATGACCCCCGCAGACGCCTAGTTTAGGAGTTATAGCCATTTTAAGATTTTGAATTTTTTTTCTGGTGCATAATATGACCCCCGCAGACGCCTAGTTTAGGAGTTATAGCGATTTTAAAGTTTTGAATTTTCTCTTTTCTGATGCATAATATGACCCCCGCAGACGACTAGTTTAGGAGTTATAGCCATTTTAAGATTTTGAATTTTTTTTTCTGGTGCATAATATGACCCCCGCAGACGCCTAGTTTAGGAGTTATAGCCATTTTAAGATTTTGAATTTTTTTTCTGGTGCATAATATGACCCCCGCAGACGCCTAGTTTAGGAGTTATAGCGATTTTAAAGTTTTGAATTTTCTCTTTTCTGATGCATAATATGACCCCCGCAGACGCCTAGTTTAGGAGTTATAGCCATTTTAAGATTTTGAATTTTCTATTTTCTGGTGCATAATATGACCCCCGCAGACGCCTAGTTTAGGAGTTATAGCCATTTTAAGATTTTGAATTTTTTTTTCTGGTGCATAATATGACCCCCGCAGACGCCTAGTTTAGGAGTTATAGCCATTTTAAGATTTTGAATTTTTTTTTCTGGTGAATAATATGACCCCCGCAGACGCCTAGTTTAGGAGTTATAGCCATTTTAAGATTTTGAATTTTCTTTTTTCTGGTGCATAATATGACCCCCGCAGACGCCTAGTTTAGGAGTTATAGCCATTTTAAGATTTTGAATTTTCTTTTTTCTGGTGCATAAAATGACCCCCGCAGACGCCTAGTTTAGGAGTTATAGCCATTTTAAGATTTTGAATTTTCTTTTTGCTGGTGCATAATATGACCCCCGCAGACGCCTAGTTTAGGAGTTATAGCCATTTTAAGATTTTGAATTTTCTTTTTTCCGGTGCATAATATGACCCCCGCAGACGCCTAGTTTAGGAGTTATAGCCATTTTAAGATTTTGAATTTTTTTTCTGGTGCATAATATGACCCCCGCAGACGCCTAGTTTAGGAGTTATAGCCATTTTAAGATTTTGAATTTTTTTTCTGGTGCATAATATGACCCCCGCAGACGCCTAGTTTAGGAGTTATAGCCATTTTAAGATTTTGAATTTTCTATTTTCTGGTGCATAATATGACCCCCGCAGACGCCTAGTTTAGGAGTTATAGCCATTTTAAGATTTTGAATTTTCTTTTTTCTGGTGCATAAAATGACCCCCGCAGACGCCTAGTTTAGGAGTTATAGCCATTTTAAGATTTTGAATTTTTTTTTCCGGTGCATAAAATGATCCCCGCAGACGCATAGTTTAGGAGTTATAGCCATTTTAAGATTTTGAATTTTCTTTTTGCTGGTGCATAATATGACCCCCGCAGACGCCTAGTTTAGGAGTTATAGCCATTTTAAGATTTTGAATTTTCTTTTTTCCGGTGCATAATATGACCCCCGCAGACGCCTAGTTTAGGAGTTATAGCCATTTTAAGATTTTGAATTTTTTTTTCTGGTGCATAATATGACCCCCGCAGACGCCTAGTTTAGGAGTTATAGCCATTTTAAGATTTTGAATTTTTTTTCTGGTGCATAATATGACCCCCGCAGACGCCTTGTTTAGGAGTTATAGCGATTTTAAAGTTTTGAATTTTCTCTTTTCTGATGCATAATATGACCCCCGCAGACGCCTAGTTTAGGAGTTATAGCCACTTTAAGATTTTGAATTTTCTATTTTCTGGTGCATAATATGACCCCCGCAGACGCCTAGTTTAGGAGTTATAGCCATTTTAAGATTTTGAATTTTCTATTTTCTGGTGCATAATATGACCCCCGCAGACGCCTAGTTTAGGAGTTATAGCCATTTTAAGATTTTGAATTTTCTATTTTCTGGTGCATAATATGACCCCCGCAGACGCCTAGTTTAGGAGTTATAGCCATTTTAAGATTTTGAATTTCCTTTTTTCTGGTGCATAATATGACCCCCGCAGACGCCTAGTTTAGGAGTTATAGCCATTTTAAGATTTTGAATTTTCTTTTTCTGGTGCATAATATGACCCCCGTAGACGCCTAGTTTAGGAGTTATAGCCATTTTAAGATTTTGAATTTTCTTTTTTCCGGTGCATAATATGACCCCCGCAGACGCCTAGTTTAGGAGTTATAGCCATTTTAAGATTTTGAATTTTTTTTTCTGGTGCATAATATGACCCCCGCAGACGCCTAGTTTAGGAGTTATAGCCATTTTAAGATTTTGAATTTTTTTTCTGGTGCATAATATGACCCCCGCAGACGCCTAGTTTAGGAGTTATAGCCATTTTAAAGTTTTGAATTTTCTCTTTTCTGGTGCATAATATGACCCCCGCAGACGCCTAGTTTAGGAGTTATAGCCATTTTAAGATTTTGAATTTTCTATTTTCTGGTGCATAATATGACCCCCGCAGACGCCTAGTTTAGGAGTTATAGCCATTTTAAGATTTTGAATTTTCTTTTTTCTGGTGCATAATATGACCCCCGTAGACGCCTAGTTTAGGAGTTATAGCCATTTTAAGATTTTGAATTTTCTTTTTTCCGGTGCATAATATGACCCCCGCAGACGCCTAGTTTAGGAGTTATAGCCATTTTAAGATTTTGAATTTTTTTTTCTGGTGCATAATATGACCCCCGCAGACGCCTAGTTTAGGAGTTATAGCCATTTTAAGATTTTGAATTTTTTTTCTGGTGCATAATATGACCCCCGCAGACGCCTAGTTTAGGAGTTATAGCCATTTTAAGATTTTGAATTTTCTATTTTCTGGTGCATAATATGACCCCCGCAGACGCCTAGTTTAGGAGTTATAGCCATTTTAAGATTTTGAATTTTCTTTTTTCTGGTGCATAAAATGACCCCCGCAGACGCCTAGTTTAGGAGTTATAGCCATTTTAAGATTTTGAATTTTTTTTTCCGGTGCATAATATGATCCCCGCAGACGCCTAGTTTAGGAGTTATAGCCATTTTAAGATTTTGAATTTTCTTTTTGCTGGTGCATAATATGACCCCCGCAGACGCCTAGTTTAGGAGTTATAGCCATTTTAAGATTTTGAATTTTCTATTTTCTGGTGCATAATATGACCCCCGCAGACGCCTAGTTTAGGAGTTATAGCCATTTTAAGATTTTGAATTTTTTTTTCTGGTGCATAATATGACCCCCGCAGACGCCTAGTTTAGGAGTTATAGCCATTTTAAGATTTTGAATTTTTTTTCTGGTGCATAATATGACCCCCGCAGACGCCTAGTTTAGGAGTTATAGCGATTTTAAAGTTTTGAATTTTCTCTTTTCTGATGCATAATATGACCCCCGCAGACGCCTAGTTTAGGAGTTATAGCCATTTTAAGATTTTGAATTTTCTATTTTCTGGTGCATAATATGACCCCCGCAGACGCCTAGTTTAGGAGTTATAGCCATTTTAAGATTTTGAATTTTCTATTTTCTGGTGCATAATATGACCCCCGCAGACGCCTAGTTTAGGAGTTATAGCCATTTTAAGATTTTGAATTTTCTTTTTGCTGGTGCATAATATGACCCCCGCAGACGCCTAGTTTAGGAGTTATAGCCATTTTAAGATTTTGAATTTTCTTTTTTCCGGTGCATAATATGACCCCCGCAGACGCCTAGTTTAGGAGTTATAGCCATTTTAAGATTTTGAATTTTTTTTTCTGGTGCATAATATGACCCCCGCAGACGCCTAGTTTAGGAGTTATAGCCATTTTAAGATTTTGAATTTTCTATTTTCTGGTGCATAATATGACCCCCGCAGACGCCTAGTTTAGGAGTTATAGCCATTTTAAGATTTTGAATTTTCTTTTTTCTGGTGCATAAAATGACCCCCGCAGACGCCTAGTTTAGGAGTTATAGCCATTTTAAGATTTTGAATTTTCTTTTTTCCGGTGCATAATATGACCCCCGCAGACGCCTAGTTTAGGAGTTATAGCCATTTTAAGATTTTGAATTTTCTATTTTCTGGTGCATAATATAACCCCCGCTGACGCCTAGTTTAGGAGTTATAGCCATTTTAAGATTTTGAATTTTTTTTCTGGTGCATAATATGACCCCCGCAGACGCCTAGTTTAGGAGTTATAGCCATTTTAAGATTTTGAATTTTTTTTTCTGGTGCATAATATGACCCCCGCAGACGCCTAGTTTAGGAGTTATAGCCATTTTAAGATTTTGAATTTTTTTTCTGGTGCATAATATGACCCCCGCAGACGCCTAGTTTAGGAGTTATAGCGATTTTAAAGTTTTGAATTTTCTCTTTTCTGATGCATAATATGACCAACGCAGACGCCTAGTTTAGGAGTTATAGCCATTTTAAGATTTTGAATTTTCTATTTTCTGGTGCATAATATGACCCCCGCAGACGCCTAGTTTAGGAGTTATAGCCATTTTAAGATTTTGAATTTTTTATTTTCTGATGCATAATATGACCCCCTCAGACGCCTAGTTTAGGAGTTATAGCCATTTAAAGATTTTGAATTTTTTTTTCTGGTGCATAATATGACCCCCGCAGACACCTAGTTTATTAGTTATAGCCATTTTAAGATTTTGAATTTTTTTTTCTGGTGCATAATATGACCCCCGCAGACGCCTAGTTTAGGAGTTATAACCATTTTAAGATTTTGAATTTTCTTTTTTCTGGTGCATAATATGACCTCCGCAGACGCCTAGTTTAGGACTTATATCCATTTTAAGATTTTGAATTTTCTTTTTTCTGATGCATAATATGACCCCCGCAGACGCCTAGTTTAGGAGTTATAGCCATTTTAAGATTTTGAATTTTCTTTTTTCTGGTGCATAATATGACCCCCGCAGACACCTAGTTTAGGAGTTATAGCCATTTTAAGATTTTGAATTTTCTTTTTTCTGGTGCATAATATGACCCCCGCAGACGCCTAGTTTAGGAGTTATAGCCCTTTTAAGATTTTGAATTTTCTTTTTCTGGTGCATAATATGACCTCCGCAGACGCCTAGTTTAGGACTTATAGCCATTTTAAGATTTTGAATTTTCTATTTTCTGATGCATAATATGACCCCCGCAGACGCCTAGTTTAGGAGTTATAGCCATTTTAAGATTTTGAATTTTCTTTTTTCTGGTGCATAACATGACCCCCGCAGACGCCTAGTTTAGGAGTTATAGTCATTTTAAGATTTTGAATTTTCTATTTTCTGGTGCATAATATGACCCCCGCAGACGCCTAGTTTAGGAGTTATAGCCATTTTAAGATTTTGAATTTCCTTTTTTCTGGTGCATAATATGACCCCCGCAGACGCCTAGTTTAGGAGTTATAGCCATTTAAAAATTTTGGCTTTTTTTTCTGGTGCATAATATGATCCCCGCAGACGCCTAGTTTAGAAGTTATAGCCATTTTAAGATTTTGAATTTTCTTTTTTCTGGTGCATAATATGACACCCGCAGACGCCTAGTTTAGGAGTTATAGCGATTTTAAAGTTTTGAATTTTCTTTTTTCTGGTGCATAATATGACCCCCGCAGACGCCTAGTTTAGGAGTTATAGCCGTTTTAAGATTTTGAATTTTTTTTTCTGGTGCATGATATGACCCCCGCAGACACCTAGTTTAGGAGTTATAGCCATTTTAAGATTTTGAATTTTTTTTTCTGGTGCATAATATGACCCCCGCAGACGCCTAGTTTAGGAGTTATAGCGATTTTAAAGTTTTGAATTATCTTTTTTCTGGTGCATAATATGACCTCCGCAGACGCCTAGTTTAGGACTTATAGCCATTTTAAGATTTTGAATTTTCTTTTTTCTGATGCATAATATGACCCCCGCAGACGCCTAGTTTAGGAGTTATAGCCATTTTAAGATTTTGAATTTTCTTTTTTCTGGTGCATAATATGACCCCCGTAGACGCCTAGTTTAGGAGTTATAGCCATTGTAAGATTTTGAATTTTCTTTTTTCCGGTGCATAATATGACCCCCGCAGACGCCTAGTTTAGGAGTTATAGCCATTTTAAGATTTTGAATTTTTTTTCTGGTGCATAATATGACTCCCGCTGACGCCTAGTTTAGGAGTTATAGCCATTTTAAGATTTTGAATTTTCTATTTTCTGGTGCATAATATGACCCCCGCAGACGCCTAGTTTAGGAGTTATAGCCATTTTAAGATTTTGAATTTTCTTTTTTCTGGTGCATAAAATGACCCCCGCAGACGCCTAGTTTAGGAGTTATAGCCATTTTAAGATTTTGAATTTTTTTTTCCGGTGCATAATATGATCCCCGCAGACGCCTAGTTTAGGAGTTATAGCCATTTTAAGATTTTGAATTTTCTTTTTGCTGGTGCATAATATGACCCCCGCAGACGCCTAGTTTAGGAGTTCTAGCCATTTTAAGATTTTGAATTTTCTTTTTTCTGGTGCATAATATGACCCCCGTAGACGCCTAGTTTAGGAGTTATAGCCATTTTAAGATTTTGAATTTTCTTTTTTCCGGTGCATAATATGACCCCCGCAGACGCCTAGTTTAGGAGTTATAGCCATTTTAAGATTTTGAATTTTCTTTTTGCTGGTGCATAATATGACCCCCGCAGACGCCTAGTTTAGGAGTTATTGCCATTTTAAGATTTTGAATTTTCTTTTTTCTGGTGCATAATATGACCCCCGTAGACGCCTAGTTTAGGAGTTATAGCCATTTTAAGATTTTGAATTTTCTTTTTTCCGGTGCATAATATGACCCCCGCAGACGCCTAGTTTAGGAGTTATAGCCATTTTAAGATTTTGAATTTTTTTTCTGGTGCATAATATGACTCCCGCTGACGCCTAGTTTAGGAGTTATAGCCATTTTAAGATTTTGAATTTTCTATTTTCTGGTGCATAATATGACCCCCGCAGACGCCTAGTTTAGGAGTTATAGCCATTTTAAGATTTTGAATTTTCTTTTTTCTGGTGCATAAAATGACCCCCGCAGACGCCTAGTTTAGGAGTTATAGCCATTTTAAGATTTTGAATTTTTTTTTCCGGTGCATAATATGATCCCCGCAGACGCCTAGTTTAGGAGTTATAGCCATTTTAAGATTTTGAATTTTCTTTTTGCTGGTGCATAATATGACCCCCGCAGACGCCTAGTTTAGGAGTTCTAGCCATTTTAAGATTTTGAATTTTCTTTTTTCTGGTGCATAATATGACCCCCGTAGACGCCTAGTTTAGGAGTTATAGCCATTTTAAGATTTTGAATTTTCTTTTTTCCGGTGCATAATATGACCCCCGCAGACGCCTAGTTTAGGAGTTATAGCCAATTTAAGATTTTGAATTTTTTTTTCTGGTGCATAATATGACCCCCGCAGACGCCTAGTTTAGGAGTTATAGCCATTTTAAGATTTTGAATTTTTTTTCTGGTGCATAATATGACCCCCGCAGACGCCTAGTTTAGGAGTTATAGCGATTTTAAAGTTTTGAATTTTCTCTTTTCTGATGCATAATATGACCCCCGCAGACGCCTAGTTTAGGAGTTATAGCCATTTTAAGATTTTGTATTTTCTATTTTCTGGTGCATAATATGACCCCCGCAGACGCCTAGTTTAGGAGTTATAGCCATTTTAAGATTTTGAATTTTCTATTTTCTGGTGCATAATATGACCCCCGCAGACGCCTAGTTTAGGAGTTATAGCCATTTTAAGATTTTGAATTTTTTTTTCCGGTGCATAATATGATCCCCGCAGACGCCTAGTTTAGGAGTTATAGCCATTTTAAGATTTTGAATTTTCTTTTTGCTGGTGCATAATATGACCCCCGCAGACGCCTAGTTTAGGAGTTATAGCCATTTTAAGATTTTGAATTTTCTTTTTTCTGGTGCATAATATGACCCCCGTAGACGCCTAGTTTAGGAGTTATAGCCATTTTAAGATTTTGAATTTTCTTTTTTCCGGTGCATAATATGACCCCCGCAGACGCCTAGTTTAGGAGTTATAGCCATTTTAAGATTTTGAATTTTTTTTTCTGGTGCATAATATGACCCCCGCAGACGCCTAGTTTAGGAGTTATAGCCATTTTAAGATTTTGAATTTTCTATTTTCTGATGCATAATATGACCCCCGCAGACGCCTAGTTTAGGAGTTATAGCCATTTTAAGATTTTAAATTTTCTATTTTCTGGTGCATAATATGACCCCCGAAGACGCCTAGTTTAGGAGTTATAGCCATTTTAAGATTTTGAATTTCCTTTTTTCTGGTGCATAATATGACCCCCGCAGACGCCTAGTTTAGGAGTTATAGCCATTTTAAGATTTTGAATTTTTTTTTCTGGTGCATAATATGACCCCCGCAGACGCCTAGTTTAGGAGTTATAGCCATTTTAAGATTTTGAATTTTCTTTTTTCTGGTGCATAATATGACCCCCGCAGACACCTAGTTTAGGAGTTATAGCCATTTTAAGATTTTGAATTTTCTTTTTTCTGGTGCATAATATGACCCCCGCAGACGCCTAGTTTAGGAGTTATAGCCATTTTAAGATTTTGAATTTTCTATTTTCTGGTGCATAATATGACCCCCGCAGACGCCTAGTTTAGGAGTTATAGCCATTTTAAGATTTTGAATTTTCTTTTTTCTGGTGCATAATATGACCCCCGCAGACGCCTAGTTTAGGAGTTATAGCCATTTTAAGATTTTGAATTTTCTTTTTTCTGGTGCATAATATGACCCCCGCAGACGCCTAGTTTAGGAGTTATAGCCATTTTAAGATTTTGAATTTTCTTTTTTCTGGTGCATAATATGACCCCCGCAGACACCTAGTTTAGGAGTTATAGCCATTTTAAGATTTTGAATTTTCTTTTTTCTGGTGCATAATATGACCCCCGCAGACGCCTAGTTTAGGAGTTATAGCCATTTTAAGATTTTGAATTTTCTTTTTTCTGGTGCATAATATGACCCCCGCAGACGCCTAGTTTAGGAGTTATAGCCATTTTAAGATTTTGAATTTTCTTTTTTCTGGTGCATAATATGACCCCCGTAGACGCCTAGTTTAGGAGTTATAGCCATTTTAAGATTTTGAATTTTCTTTTTTCCGGTGCATAATATGACCCCCGCAGACGCCTAGTTTAGGAGTTATAGCCATTTTAAGATTTTGAATTTTCTTTTTTCTGGTGCATAATATGACCCCCGCAGACACCTAGTTTAGGAGTTATAGCCATTTTAAGATTTTGAATTTTCTTTTTTCTGGTGCATAATATGACCCCCGCAGACGCCTAGTTTAGGAGTTATAGCCATTTTAAGATTTTGAATTTTCTTTTTTCTGGTGCATAATATGACCCCCGCAGACGCCTAGTTTAGGAGTTATAGCCATTTTAAGATTTTGAATTTTCTTTTTTCTGGTGCATAATATGACCCCCGCAGACGCCTAGTTTAGGAGTTATAGCCATTTTAAGATTTTGAATTTTCTATTTTCTGATGCATAATATGACCCCCGCAGACGCCTAGTTTAGGAGTTATAGCCATTTTAAGATTTTGAATTTTCTATTTTCTGGTGCATAATATGACCCCCGCAGACGCCTAGTTTAGGAGTTATAGCCATTTTAAGATTTTGAATTTTCTTTTTTCTGGTGCATAATATGACCTCCGCAGGCGCCTAGTTTAGGACTTATAGCCATTTTAAGATTTTGAATTTTCTTTTTTCTGATGCATAATATGACCCCCGCAGACGCCTAGTTTAGGAGTTATAGCCATTTTAAGATTTTGAATTTTCTTTTTTCTGGTGCATAATATGACCCCCGCAGACACCTAGTTTAGGAGTTATAGCCATTTTAAGATTTTGAATTTTCTTTTTTCTGGTGCATAATATGACCCCCGCAGACGCCTAGTTTAGGAGTTATAGCCATTTTAAGATTTTGAATTTTCTTTTTCTGGTGCATAATGTGACCTCCGCAGACGCCTAGTTTAGGAGTTATAGCCATTTTAAGATTTTGAATTTTCTTTTTTCTGGTGCATAATATGACCCCCGCAGACGCCTAGTTTAGGAGTTATAGCGATTTTAAAGTTTTGAATTTTCTCTTTTCTGATGCATAATATGACCCCCGCAGACGCCTAGTTTAGGAGTTATAGCCATTTTAAGATTTTGAATTTTCTATTTTCTGGTGCATAATATGACCCCCGCAGACGCCTAGTTTAGGAGTTATAGCCATTTTAAGATTTTGAATTTTCTATTTTCTGGTGCATAATATGACCCCCGCAGACGCCTAGTTTAGGAGTTATAGCCATTTTAAGATTTTGAATTTCCTTTTTTCTGGTGCATAATATGACCCCCGCAGACGCCTAGTTTAGGAGTTATAGCCATTTTAAGATTTTGAATTTTCTATTTTCTGATGCATAATATGACCCCCGCAGACGCCTAGTTTAGGAGTTATAGCCATTTAAAGATTTTGAATTTTTTTTTCTGGTGCATAATATGACCCCCGCAGACACCTAGTTTAGGAGTTATAGCCATTTTAAGATTTTGAATTTTCTTTTTTCTGGTGCATAATATGACCCCCGCAGACGCCTAGTTTAGGAGTTATAGCGATTTTAAAGTTTTGAATTTTCTTTTTTCCGGTGCATAATATGACCCCCGCAGACGCCTAGTTTAGGAGTTATAGCCATTTTAAGATTTTGAATTTTCTATTTTCTGGTGCATAATATGACCCCCGCAGACGACTAGTTTAGGAGTTATAGCGATTTTAAAGTTTTGAATTTTCTTTTTTCCGGTGCATAATATGACCCCCGCAGACGCCTAGTTTAGGAGTTATAGCCATTTTAAGATTTTGAATTTTCTATTTTCTGGTGCATAATATGACCCCCGCAGACGCCTAGTGTAGGAGTTATAGCCGTTTTAAGATTTTGAATTTTCTATTTTCTGGTGCATAATATGACCCCAGCAGACGCCTAGTTTAGGAGTTATAGCCATTTTAAGATTTTGAATTTTCTATTGGGTCTACAAGTAAGTTTCCAGCATTTTTTTCCAAAATTTGAAGTTTTATTATGAATACATAGTTACAATTCTTTATTCAAAGTATCGTCCATCGGAAGCTACAACTTTCCCCCATCTTTCTGGCAATTTGTGAATTCCGGACCAAAAAAATTTCTCGTCTTTCGAGCCCAAGAACGTATCGAGCCAATTTTTGATTTCCTCTATTGAGCTGAAGCGTATTCCCGTAAGAGCGTTCTGCATCGAACGAAACAAGTGGTAGTCAGATGGTGCCAAGTCTGGACTGTAAGGCGGGTGAGGCAGAATTTCTCATCCACTATTTTCCAAATATTTTTTCACCGAAACCGCAACATGTGGTAGAGTGTTGCCGTGATGAAAAATGACGGACTCATGCCTGGTCTCATATTCTGGCCGTTTTTCTTTTAATGCCCGCTTCAAACGAATTAATTCGGTTGGATATAATGGCCCTTTGATGGTTTCACCACTCGGAAGCAGTTCCCACCATTTGCAGAGCATGATCTTATTCAAGTGAATATTTCGTTTCGGCGGCGATTGGGCGGGCTCGCCGGGCTATGTATACGATTTTCTGCGTTTAGGATTATCATAATAAATCCATTTCTCATCACCAGTGACAGTAACATTTCGGACATGCAAAATCGCCTTTCGACGTCTCTTGGCTTCAATTCGTACGGCACCCAGTTTCCAAAATTTTGAATGAATTCCAGTGCTTTTAGGCGCAGGGAAACGGCTTGTTGCGTAACGCCCAATGATGCAGCAAGTTCCTCTTGAATCTGACACGGATCCTCATCCAGTAAAGTGTCCAATTCCTCGTCTTCAAAACTTTTCGACTTTCCGGGGCGATCTTTGTTTTCAACTCCAAAATCACCACTTTTGAACCGTTTGAACCACTCGCGGCACATCGATTCACCAATACATTCCGCCCCATAAGTTTCCGAAAGCAAACTTTAGGTCTCAGCCGCACTTTTCTTCATATTAAAGAATAAAAGCAGCGCTTCCCGCAAATGACGTTTATTTGGCTGGAAACTTGCCATGATTTTGCTCGATAAAATGTACGACAACGATAGAACTGCTCAAATATAACGCTGTAAAGTTGTTGACAGATACAAAACCTACAAATAAAACACATGGGGTCTGACATTTCTGCCCGGGATCCACTGGTGGCGCCATCTCTGACAAACGCTGGAAACTTACTTGTAGACCCAATATTTTCTGGTGCATAATATGACCCCCGCAGACGCCTAGTTTAGGAGTTATAGCCATTTAAAGATTTTGACTTTTTTTTTTCTGGTGCATAATATGACCCCCGCAGACGCCTAGTTTAGGAGTTATAGCGATTTTAAAGTTTTGAATTTTCTTTTTTCCGGTGCATAATATGACCCCCGCAGACGCCTAGTTTAGTAGTTATAGCCATTTTAAGATTTTGAATTTTTTTTTTCTGGTGCATAATATGACCCTCGCAGACGCCTAGTTTAGGAGTTATAGCCATTTTAAGATTTTGAATTTTCTATTTTCTGGTGCATAATATGACCCCCGCAGACGCCTAGTTTAGGAGTTATAGCCATTTTAAGATTTTGAATTTTCTATTTTCTGGTGCATAATATGACCCCCGCAGACGCCTAGTTTAGGAGTTATAGCCATTTTAATATTTTGAATTTTCTATTTTCTGGTGCATAATATGACCCCCGCTGACGCCTAGTTTAGGAGTTATAGCCATTTTAAGATTTTGAATTTTTTTTCTGGTGCATAATATGACCCCCGCAGACGCCTAGTTTAGGAGTTATAGCCATTTTAAGATTTTGAATTTTCTATTTTCTGGTGCATAATATGACCCCCGCAGACGCCTAGTTTAGAAGTTATAGCCATTTTAAGATTTTGAATTTTCTTTTTTCTGGTGCATAATATGACCCCCGCAGACGCCTAGTTTAGGAGTTATAGCCATTTTAAGATTTTGAATTTTCTATTTTCTGGTGCATAATATGACCCCCGCAGACGCCTAGTTTAGGAGTTATAGCCATTTTAAGATTTTGAATTTTCTTTTTTCTGGTGCATAATATGACCCCCGCAGACGCCTAGTTTAGGAGTTATAGCCATTTAAAGATTTTGACTTTTTTTTCTGGTGCATAATATGACCCCCGCAGACGCCTAGTTTAGGAGTTATAGCCATTTTAAGATTTTGAATTTTCTTTTTTCTGGTGCATAATATGACCCCCGCAGACGCCTAGTTTGGGAGTTATAGCGATTTTAAAGTTTTGAATTTTCTTTTTCCGGTGCATAATATGACCCCCGCAGACGCCTAGTTTAGGAGTTATAGCCATTTTAAGATTTTGAATTTTTGTTTTTTCCGGTGCATAATATGACCCCCGCAGACGCCTAGTTTAGGAGTTATAGCCATTTTAAGATTTTGAATTTTCTATTTTCTGGTACATAATATGACCCCCGCAGACGCCTAGTTTAGGAGTTATAGCCATTTTAAGATTTTGAATTTTCTTTTTTCTGGTGCATAATATGACCCCCGCAGACGCCTAGTTTAGGAGTTATAGCCATTTTAAGATTTTGAATTTTCTATTTTCTGGTACATAATATGACCCCCGCAGACGCCTAGTTTAGGAGTTATAGCGATTTTAAAGTTTTGAATTTTCTTTTTTCCGGTGCATAATATGACCCCCGCAGACGCCTAGTTTAGGAGTTATAGCCATTTTAAGATTTTGAATTTTCTTTTTTCTGGTGCATAATATGACCCCCGCAGACGCCTAGTTTAGGAGTTATAGCCATTTTAAGATTTTGAATTTTCTATTTTCTGGTGCATAATATGACCCCCGCAGACGCCTAGTTTAGGAGTTATAGCGATTTTAAAGTTTTGAATTTTCTTTTTTCCGGTGCATAATATGACCCCCGCAGACGCCTAGTTTAGGAGTTATAGCGATTTTAAAGTTTTGAATTTTCTTTTTTCCGGTGCATAATATGACCCCCGCAGACGCCTAGTTTAGGAGTTATAGCCATTTTAAGATTTTGAATTTTCTTTTTTCCGGTGCATAATATGACCCCCGCAGACGCCTAGTTTAGGAGTTATAGCGATTTTAAAGTTTTGAATTTTCTTTTTTCCGGTGCATAATATGACCCCCGCAGACGCCTAGTTTAGGAGTTATAGCCATTTTAAGATTTTGAATTTTCTATTTTCTGGTGCATAATATGACCCCCGCAGACGCCTAGTTTAGGAGTTATAGCCATTTTAAGATTTTGAATTTTTTTTCTGGTGCATAATGTGACCCCGCAGACGCCTAGTTTAGGAGTTATAGCCATTTTAAGATTTTGAATTTTCTATTTTCTGGTGCATAATATGACCCCCGCAGACGCCTAGTTTAGGAGTTATAGCCATTTTAAGATTTTGAATTTTCTTTTTTCTTTTGCATAATATGACCCCCGCAGACGCCTAGTTTAGGAGTTATAGCCATTTTAAGATTTTGAATTTTCTTTTTTCTGACCCCCGCAGACGCCTAGTTTAGGAGTTATAGCCATTTAAAGATTTTGAATTTTTTTTTCTGTTGCATAATATGACCCTCGCAGACGCCTAGTGTAGGAGTTATAGCCGTTTTAAGATTTTGAATTTTCTATTTTCTGGTGCATAATATGACCCCAGCAGACGCCTAGTTTAGGAGTTATAGCCATTTTAAGATTTTGAATTTTCTATTGGGTCTACAAGTAAGTTTCCAGCATTTTTTTCCAAAATTTGAAGTTTTATTATGAATACATAGTTACAATTCTTTATTCAAAGTATCGTCCATCGGAAGCTACAACTTTCCCCCATCTTTCTGGCAATTTGTGAATTCCGGACCAAAAAAATTTCTCGTCTTTCGAGCCCAAGAACGTATCGAGCCAATTTTTGATTTCCTCTATTGAGCTGAAGCGTATTCCCGTAAGAGCGTTCTGCATCGAACGAAACAAGTGGTAGTCAGATGGTGCCAAGTCTGGACTGTAAGGCGGGTGAGGCAGAATTTCTCATCCACTATTTTCCAAATATTTTTTCACCGAAACCGCAACATGTGGTAGAGTGTTGCCGTAATGAAAAATGACGGACTCATGCCTGGTCTCATATTCTGGCCGTTTTTCTTTTAATGCCCGCTTCAAACGAATTAATTCGGTTGGATATAATGGCCCTTTGATGGTTTCACCACTCGGAAGCAGTTCCCACCATTTGCAGAGCATGATCTTATTCAAGTGAATATTTCGTTTCGGCGGCGATTGGGCGGGCTCGCCGGGCTATGTATACGATTTTCTGCGTTTAGGATTATCATAATAAATCCATTTCTCATCACCAGTGACAGTAACATTTCGGACATGCAAAATCGCCTTTCGACGTCTCTTGGCTTCAATTCGTACGGCACCCAGTTTCCAAAATTTTGAATGAATCCCAGTGCTTTTAGGCGCAGGGAAACGGCTTGTTGCGTAACGCCCAATGATGCAGCAAGTTCCTCTTGAATCTGACACGGATCCTCATCCAGTAAAGTGTCCAATTCCTCGTCTTCAAAACTTTTCGACTTTCCGGGGCGATCTTTGTTTTCAACTCCAAAATCACCACTTTTGAACCGTTTGAACCACTCGCGGCACATCGATTCACCAATACATTCCGCCCCATAAGTTTCCGAAAGCAAACTTTAGGTCTCAGCCGCACTTTTCTTCATATTAAAGAATAAAAGCAGCGCTTCCCGCAAATGACGTTTATTTGGCTGGAAACTTGCCATGATTTTGCTCGATAAAATGTACGACAACGATAGAACTGCTCAAATATAACGCTGTAAAGTTGTTGACAGATACAAAACCTACAAATAAAACACATGGGGTCTGACATTTCTGCCCGGGATCCACTGGTGGCGCCATCTCTGACAAACGCTGGAAACTTACTTGTAGACCCAATATTTTCTGGTGCATAATATGACCCCCGCAGACGCCTAGTTTAGGAGTTATAGCCATTTAAAGATTTTGACTTTTTTTTTTCTGGTGCATAATATGACCCCCGCAGACGCCTAGTTTAGGAGTTATAGCGATTTTAAAGTTTTGAATTTTCTTTTTTCCGGTGCATAATATGACCCCCGCAGACGCCTAGTTTAGTAGTTATAGCCATTTTAAGATTTTGAATTTTTTTTTTCTGGTGCATAATATGACCCTCGCAGACGCCTAGTTTAGGAGTTATAGCCATTTTAAGATTTTGAATTTTCTATTTTCTGGTGCATAATATGACCCCCGCAGACGCCTAGTTTAGGAGTTATAGCCATTTTAAGATTTTGAATTTTCTATTTTCTGGTGCATAATATGACCCCCGCAGACGCTTAGTTTAGGAGTTATAGCCATTTTAATATTTTGAATTTTCTATTTTCTGGTGCATAATATGACCCCCGCTGACGCCTAGTTTAGGAGTTATAGCCATTTTAAGATTTTGAATTTTCTATTTTCTGGTGCATAATATGACCCCCGCAGACGCCTAGTTTAGGAGTTATAGCGATTTTAAAGTTTTGAATTTTCTTTTTTCCGGTGCATAATATGACCCCCGCAGACGCCTAGTTTAGGAGTTATAGCCATTTTAAGATTTTGAATTTTTTTTCTGGTGCATAATATGACCCCCGCAGACGCCTAGTTTAGGAGTTATAGCCATTTTAAGATTTTGAATTTTCTATTTTCTGGTGCATAATATGACCCCCGCAGACGCCTAGTTTAGGAGTTATAGCGATTTTAAAGTTTTGAATTTTCTTTTTTCCGGTGCATAATATGACCCCCGCAGACGCCTAGTTTAGGAGTTATAGCGATTTTAAAGTTTTGAATTTTCTTTTTTCCGGTGCATAATATGACCCCCGCAGACGCCTAGTTTAGGAGTTATAGCCATTTTAAGATTTTGAATTTTCTATTTTCTGGTGCATAATATGACCCCCGCAGACGCCTAGTTTAGGAGTTATAGCGATTTTAAAGTTTTGAATTTTCTTTTTTCCGGTGCATAATATGACCCCCGCAGACGCCTAGTTTAGGAGTTATAGCCATTTTAAGATTTTGAATTTTCTATTTTCTGGTGCATAATATGACCTCCGCAGACGCCTAGTTTAGGAGTTATAGCGATTTTAAAGTTTTGAATTTTCTTTTTTCCGGTGCATAATATGACCCCCGCAGACGCCTAGTTTAGGAGTTATAGCCATTTTAAGATTTTGAATTTTCTATTTTCTGGTGCATAATATGACCCCCGCAGACGCCTAGTTTAGGAGTTATAGCGATTTTAAAGTTTTGAATTTTCTTTTTTCCGGTGCATAATATGACCCCCGCAGACGTCTAGTTTAGGAGTTATAGCCATTTTAAGATTTTGAATTTTCTTTTTTCTGGTGCATAATATGACCCCCGCAGACGCCTAGTTTAGAAGTTATAGCCATTTTAAGATTTTGAATTTTCTTTTTTCTGGTGCATAATATGACCCCCGCAGACGCCTAGTTTAGGAGTTATAGCCATTTTAAGATTTTGAATTTTCTATTTTCTGGTGCATAATATGACCCCCGCAGACGCCTAGTTTAGGAGTTATAGCAATTTTAAAGTTTCGAATTTTCTTTTTTCCGGTGCATAATATGACCCCCGCAGACGCCTAGTTTAGGAGTTATAGCCATTTTAAGATTTTGAATTTTTTTTCTGGTGCATAATATGACCCCCGCAGACGCCTAGTTTAGGAGTTATAGCCATTTTAAGATTTTGAATTTTCTATTTTCTGGTGCATAATATGACCCCCGCAGACGCCTAGTTTAGGAGTTATAGCCATTTTAAGATTTTGAATTTTCTTTTTTCTGGTGCATAATATGACCCCCGCAGACGCCTAGTTTAGGAGTTATAGCCATTTAAAGATTTTGACTTTTTTTTCTGGTGCATAATATTACCCCTGCAGACGCCTAGTTTAGGAGTTATAGCCATTTTAAGATTTTGAATTTTTTTTCTGGTGCATAATATGACCCCCGCAGACGCCTAGTTTAGGAGTTATAGCCATTTTAAGATTTTGAATTTTCTATTTTCTGGTGCATAATATGACCCCCGCAGACGCCTAGTTTAGGAGTTATAGCCATTTTAAGATTTTGAATTTTCTATTTTCTGGTGCATAATATGACCCCCGCAGACGCCTAGTTTAGGAGTTATAGCGATTTTAAAGTTTTGAATTTTCTTTTTTCCGGTGCATAATATGACCCCCGCAGACGTCTAGTTTAGGAGTTATAGCCATTTTAAGATTTTGAATTTTCTATTTTCTGGTGCATAATATGACCCCCGCAGACGCCTAGTTTAGGAGTTATAGCCATTTTAAGATTTTGAATTTTCTATTTTCTGGTGCATAATATGACCCCCGCAGACGCCTAGTTTAGGAGTTATAGCCATTTTAAGATTTTGAATTTTCTTTTTTCTGGTGCATAATATGACCCCCGCAGACGCCTAGTTTAGGAGTTATAGCCATTTAAAGATTTTGACTTTTTTTTCTGGTGCATAATATTACCCCTGCAGACGCCTAGTTTAGGAGTTATAGCCATTTTAAGATTTTGAATTTTCTATTTTCTGGTGCATAATATGACCCCTGCAGACGCCTAGTTTAGGAGTTATAGCGATTTTAAAGTTTTGAATTTTCTTTTTTCCGGTGCATAATATGACCCCCGCAGACGCCTAGTTTAGGAGTTATAGCCATTTTAAGATTTTGAATTTTTTTTCTGGTGCATAATATGACCCCCGCAGACGCCTAGTTTAGGAGTTATAGCCATTTTAAGATTTTGAATTTTCTATTTTCTGGTGCATAATATGACCCCCGCAGACGCCTAGTTTAGGAGTTATAGCCATTTTAAGATTTTGAATTTTCTTTTTTCTGGTGCATAATATGACCCCCGCAGACGCCTAGTTTAGGAGTTATAGCCATTTAAAGATTTTGACTTTTTTTTCTGGTGCATAATATTACCCCTGCAGACGCCTAGTTTAGGAGTTATAGCCATTTTAAGATTTTGAATTTTCTATTTTCTGGTGCATAATATGACCCCTGCAGACGCCTAGTTTAGGAGTTATAGCCATTTTAAGGTTTTGAATTTTCTATTTTCTGGTGCATAATATGACCCCCGCAGACGCCTAGTTTAGGAGTTATAGCGATTTTAAAGTTTTGAATTTTCTTTTTTCCGGTGCATAATATGACCCCCGCAGACGCCTAGTTTAGGAGTTATAGCCATTTTAAGATTTTGAATTTTCTATTTTCTGGTGCATAATATGACCCCCGCAGACGCCTAGTTTAGGAGTTATAGCGATTTTAAAGTTTTGAATTTTCTTTTTTCCGGTGCATAATATGACCCCCGCAGACGCCTAGTTTAGTAGTTATAGCCATTTTAAGATTTTGAATTTTTTTTTTCTGGTGCATAATATGACCCTCGCAGACGCCTAGTTTAGGAGTTATAGCCATTTTAAGATTTTGAATTTTCTATTTTCTGGTGCATAATATGACCCCCGCAGACGCCTAGTTTAGGAGTTATAGCGATTTTAAAGTTTTGAATTTTCTTTTTCCGGTGCATAATATGACCCCCGCAGACACCTAGTTTAGGAGTTATAGCCATTTTAAGATTTTGAATTTTTTTTCTGGTGCATAATATGACCCCCGCAGACGCCTAGTTTAGGAGTTATAGCCATTTTAAGATTTTGAATTTTCTATTTTCTAATGCATAATATGACCCCCGCAGACGCCTAGTTTAGGAGTTATAGCCATTTTAAGATTTTGAATTTTCTTTTTTCTGGTGCATAATATGACCCCCGCAGACGCCTAGTTTAGGAGTTATAGCCATTTAAAGATTTTGACTTTTTTTTCTGGTGCATAATATTACCCCTGCAGACGCCTAGTTTAGGAGTTATAGCCATTTTAAGATTCTGAATTTTCTATTTTCTGGTGCATAATATGACCCCCGCAGACGCCTAGTTTAGGAGTTATAGCGATTTTAAAGTTTTGAATTTTCTTTTTTCCGGTGCATAATATGACCCCCGCAGACGCCTAGTTTAGGAGTTATAGCCATTTTAAGATTTTGAATTTTTTTTCTGGTGCATAATATGACCCCCGCAGACGCCTAGTTTAGGAGTTATAGCCATTTTAAGATTTTGAATTTTCTATTTTCTGGTGCATAATATGACCCCCGCAGACGCCTAGTTTAGAAGTTATAGCCATTTTAAGATTTTGAATTTTCTTTTTTCTGGTGCATAATATGACCCCCGCAGACGCCTAGTTTAGGAGTTAAAGCCATTTTAAGATTTTGAATTTTCTTTTTTCTGGTGCATAATATGAACCCCGCAGACGCCTAGTTTAGGAGTTATAGCCATTTAAAGATTTTGACTTTTTTTTCTGGTGCATAATATGTCCCCCGCAGACGCCTAGTTTAGGAGTTATAGCCATTTTAAGATTTTGAATTTTCTATTTTCTGGTGCATAATATGACCCCAGCAGACGCCTAGTTTAGGAGTTATAGCGATTTTAAAGTTTTGAATTTTCTTTTTTCCGGTGCATAATATGACCCCCGCAGACGCCTAGTTTAGGAGTTATAGCCATTTTAAGATTTTGAATTTTTTTTCTGGTGCATAAGGTGACCCCGCAGACGCCTAGTTTAGGAGTTATAGCCATTTTAAGATTTTGAATTTTCTATTTTCTGGTGCATAATATGACCCCCGCAGACGCCTAGTTTAGGAGTTATAGCCATTTTAAGATTTTGAATTTTCTATTTTCTGGTGCATAATATGACCCCCGCAGACGCCTAGTTTAGGAGTTATAGCCATTTTAAGATTTTGAATTTTCTTTTTTCTTTTGCATAATATGACCCCCGCAGACGCCTAGTTTAGGAGTTATAGCCATTTTAAGATTTTGAATTTTCTTTTTTCTGGTGCATAATATGACCCCCGCAGACGCCTAGTTTAGGAGTTATAGCCATTTAAAGATTTTGAATTTTTTTTTCTGTTGCATAATATGACCCTCGCAGACGCCTAGTGTAGGAGTTATAGCCGTTTTAAGATTTTGAATTTTCTATTTTCTGGTGCATAATATGACCCCAGCAGACGCCTAGTTTAGGAGTTATAGCCATTTTAAGATTTTGAATTTTCTATTGGGTCTACAAGTAAGTTTCCAGCACTTTTTTCCAAAATTTGAAGTTTTATTATGAATACATAGTTACAATTCTTTATTCAAAGTATCGTCCATCGGAAGCTACAACTTTCCCCCATCTTTCTGGCAATTTGTGAATTCCGGACCAAAAAAATTTCTCGTCTTTCGAGCCCAAGAACGTATCGAGCCAATTTTTGATTTCCTCTATTGAGCTGAAGCGTATTCCCGTAAGAGCGTTCTGCATCGAACGAAACAAGTGGTAGTCAGATGGTGCCAAGTCTGGACTGTAAGGCGGGTGAGGCAGAATTTCTCATCCACTATTTTCCAAATATTTTTTCACCGAAACCGCAACATGTGGTAGAGTGTTGCCGTGATGAAAAATGACGGACTCATGCCTGGTCTCATATTCTGGCCGTTTTTCTTTTAATGCCCGCTTCAAACGAATTAATTCGGTTGGATATAATGGCCCTTTGATGGTTTCACCACTCGGAAGCAGTTCCCACCATTTGCAGAGCATGATCTTATTCAAGTGAATATTTCGTTTCGGCGGCGATTGGGCGGGCTCGCCGGGCTATGTATACGATTTTCTGCGTTTAGGATTATCATAATAAATCCATTTCTCATCACCAGTGACAGTAACATTTCGGACATGCAAAATCGCCTTTCGACGTCTCTTGGCTTCGATTCGTACGGCACCCAGTTTCCAAAATTTTGAATGAATCCCAGTGCTTTTAGGCGCAGGGAAACGGCTTGTTGCGTAACGCCCAATGATGCAGCAAGTTCCTCTTGAATCTGACACGGATCCTCATCCAGTAAAGTGTCCAATTCCTCGTCTTCAAAACTTTTTGACTTTCCGGGGCGATCTTTGTTTTCAACTCCAAAATCACCACTTTTGAACCGTTTGAACCACTCGCGGCACATCGATTCACCAATACATTCCGCCCCATAAGTTTCCGAAAGCAAACTTTAGGTCTCAGCCGCACTTTTCTTCATATTAAAGAATAAAAGCAGCGCTTCCCGCAAATGACGTTTATTTGGCTGGAAACTTGCCATGATTTTGCTCGATAAAATGTACGACAACGATAGAACTGCTCAAATATAACGCTGTAAAGTTGTTGACAGATACAAAACCTACAAATAAAACACATGGGGTCTGACATTTCTGCCCGGGATCCACTGGTGGCGCCATCTCTGACAAACGCTGGAAACTTACTTGTAGACCCAATATCTTCTGGTGCATAATATGACCCCCGCAGACGCCTAGTTTAGGAGTTATAGCCCTTTTAAGATTTTGAATTTTTTTTCTGGTGCATAATATGACCCCCGCAGACGCCTAGTTTAGGAGTTATAGCCATTTAAAGATTTTGACTTTTTTTTCTGGTGCATAATATTACCCCCGCAGACGCCTAGTTTAGGAGTTATAGCCATTTAAAGATTTTGACTTTTTTTTCTGGTGCATAATATGACCCCCGCAGACGCCTAGTTTAGGAGTTATAGCGATTTTAAAGTTTTGAATTTTCTTTTTTCCGGTGCATAATATGACCCCCGCAGACGCTTAGTTTAGGAGTTATAGCCATTTTAAGATTTTGAATTTTTTTTCTGGTGCATAATATGACCCCCGCAGACGCCTAGTTTAGGAGTTATAGCCCTTTTAAGATTTTGAATTTTCGATTTTCTGGTGCATAATATGACCCCCGCAGACGCCTAGTTTAGAAGTTATAGCCATTTTAAGATTTTGAATTTTCTTTTTTCTGGTGCATAATATGACCCCCGCAGACGCCTAGTTTAGGAGTTATAGCCATTTTAAGATTTTGAATTTTCTATTTTCTGGTGCATAATATGACCCCCGCAGACGCCTAGTTTAGGAGTTATAGCCATTTTAAGATTTTGAATTTTCTTTTTTCTGGTGCATAATATGACCCCCGCAGACGCCTAGTTTAGGAGTTATAGCCATTTAAAGATTTTGACTTTTTTTTCTGGTGCATAATATGAACCCCGAAGACGCCTAGTTTAGGAGTTATAGCCATTTTAAGATTTTGAATTTTCTTTTTTCTGGTGCATAATATGACCCCCGCAGACGCCTAGTTTAGGAGTTATAGCCATTTTAAGATTTTGAATTTTCTTTTTTCTGGTGCATAATATGACCCCCGCAGACGCTTAGTTTAGGAGTTATAGCCATTTTAAGATTTTGAATTTTTTTTCTGGTGCATAATATGACCCCCGCAGACGCCTAGTTTAGGAGTTATAGCCATTTTAAGATTTTGAATTTTTTTTCTGGTGCATAATATGACCCCCGCAGACGCCTAGTTTAGGAGTTATAGCCATTTTAAGATTTTGAATTTTCTATTTTCTGGTGCATAATATGACCCCCGCAGACGCTTAGTTTAGGAGTTATAGCCATTTTAAGATTTTGAATTTTTTTTCTGGTGCATAATATGACCCCCGCAGACGCCTAGTTTAGGAGTTATAGCGATTTTAAAGTTTTGAATTTTCTTTTTTCCGGTGCATAATATGACCCCCGCAGACGCCTAGTTTAGAAGTTATAGCCATTTTAAGATTTTGAATTTTCTTTTTTCTGGTGCATAATATGACCCCCGCAGACGCCTAGTTTAGGAGTTATAGCGATTTTAAAGTTTTGAATTTTCATTTTTCCGGTGCATAATATGACCCCCGCAGACGCCTAGTTTAGGAGTTATAGCCCTTTTAAGATTTTGAATTTTCTATTTTCTGGTGCATAATATGACCCCCGCAGACGACTAGTTAAGAAGTTATAGCCATTTTAAGATTTTGAATTTTCTTTTTTCTGGTGCATAATATGACCCCCGCAGACGCCTAGTTTAGGAGTTATAGCCATTTTAAGATTTTGAATTTTCTTTTTTCTGGTGCATAATATGACCCCCGCAGACGCCTAGTTTAGGAGTTATAGCCATTTAAAGATTTTGACTTTTTTTTCTGGTGCATAATATGACCCCCGCAGACGCCTAGTTTAGGAGTTATAGCCATTTTAAGATTTTGAATTTTCTTTTTTCTGGTGCATAATATGACCCAAGCAGACGCCTAGTTTAGGAGTTATAGCCATTTTAAGATTTTGAATTTTCTTTTTTCTGGTGCATAATATGACCCCCGCAGACGCCTAGTTTAGGAGTTATAGCCATTTAAAGATTTTGACTTTTTTTTCTGGTGCATAATATGACCCCCGCAGACGCCTAGTTTAGGAGTTATAGCGATTTTAAAGTTTTGAATTTTCTTTTTTCCGGTGCATAATATGACCCCCGCAGACGCTTAGTTTAGGAGTTATAGCCATTTTAAGATTTTGAATTTTTTTTCTGGTGCATAATATGACCCCCGCAGACGCCTAGTTTAGGAGTTATAGCCCTTTTAAGATTTTGAATTTTCTATTTTCTGGTGCATAATATGACCCCCGCAGACGCCTAGTTTAGAAGTTATAGCCATTTTAAGATTTTGAATTTTCTTTTTTCTGGTGCATAATATGACCCCCGCAGACGCCTAGTTTAGGAGTTATAGCCATTTTAAGATTTTGAATTTTCTATTTTCTGGTGCATAATATGACCCCCGCAGACGCCTAGTTTAGGAGTTATAGCCATTTTAAGATTTTGAATTTTCTTTTTTCTGGTGCATAATATGACCCCCGCAGACGCCTAGTTTAGGAGTTATAGCCATTTAAAGATTTTGACTTTTTTTTCTGGTGCATAATATGACCCCCGCAGACGCCTAGTTTAGGAGTTATAGCCATTTTAAGATTTTGAATTTTCTTTTTTCTGGTGCATAATATGACCCCCGCAGACGCCTAGTTTAGGAGTTATAGCGATTTTAAAGTTTTGAATTTTCTTTTTTCCGGTGCATAATATGACCCCCGCAGACGCCTAGTTTAGAAGTTATAGCCATTTTAAGATTTTGAATTTTCTTTTTTCTGGTGCATAATATGACCCCCGCAGACGCCTAGTTTAGGAGTTATAGCGATTTTAAAGTTTTGAATTTTCATTTTTCCGGTGCATAATATGACCCCCGCAGACGCCTAGTTTAGGAGTTATAGCCCTTTTAAGATTTTGAATTTTCTATTTTCTGGTGCATAATATGACCCCCGCAGACGACTAGTTAAGAAGTTATAGCCATTTTAAGATTTTGAATTTTCTTTTTTCTGGTGCATAATATGACCCCCGCAGACGCCTAGTTTAGGAGTTATAGCCATTTTAAGATTTTGAATTTTCTTTTTTCTGGTGCATAATATGACCCCCGCAGACGCCTAGTTTAGGAGTTATAGCCATTTAAAGATTTTGACTTTTTTTTCTGGTGCATAATATGACCCCCGCAGACGCCTAGTTTAGGAGTTATAGCCATTTTAAGATTTTGAATTTTCTTTTTTCTGGTGCATAATATGACCCAAGCAGACGCCTAGTTTAGGAGTTATAGCCATTTTAAGATTTTGAATTTTCTTTTTTCTGGTGCATAATATGACCCCCGCAGACGCCTAGTTTAGGAGTTATAGCCATTTAAAGATTTTGACTTTTTTTTCTGGTGCATAATATGACCCCCGCAGACGCCTAGTTTAGGAGTTATAGCGATTTTAAAGTTTTGAATTTTCTTTTTTCCGGTGCATAATATGACCCCCGCAGACGCTTAGTTTAGGAGTTATAGCCATTTTAAGATTTTGAATTTTTTTTCTGGTGCATAATATGACCCCCGCAGACGCCTAGTTTAGGAGTTATAGCCCTTTTAAGATTTTGAATTTTCTATTTTCTGGTGCATAATATGACCCCCGCAGACGCCTAGTTTAGAAGTTATAGCCATTTTAAGATTTTGAATTTTCTTTTTTCTGGTGCATAATATGACCCCCGCAGACGCCTAGTTTAGGAGTTATAGCCATTTTAAGATTTTGAATTTTCTATTTTCTGGTGCATAATATGACCCCCGCAGACGCCTAGTTTAGGAGTTATAGCCATTTTAAGATTTTGAATTTTCTTTTTTCTGGTGCATAATATGACCCCCGCAGACGCCTAGTTTAGGAGTTATAGCCATTTAAAGATTTTGACTTTTTTTTCTGGTGCATAATATGACCCCCGCAGACGCCTAGTTTAGGAGTTATAGCCATTTTAAGATTTTGAATTTTCTTTTTTCTGGTGCATAATATGACCCCCGCAGACGCCTAGTTTAGGAGTTATAGCCATTTAAAGATTTTGACTTTTTTTTCTGGTGCATAATATGAACCCCGAAGACGCCTAGTTTAGGAGTTATAGCCATTTTAAGATTTTGAATTTTCTTTTTTCTGGTGCATAATATGACCCCCGCAGACGCCTAGTTTAGGAGTTATAGCCATTTTAAGATTTTGAATTTTCTTTTTTCTGGTGCATAATATGACCCCCGCAGACGCTTAGTTTAGGAGTTATAGCCATTTTAAGATTTTGAATTTTTTTTCTGGTGCATAATATGACCCCCGCAGACGCCTAGTTTAGGAGTTATAGCCATTTTAAGATTTTGAATTTTTTTTCTGGTGCATAATATGACCCCCGCAGACGCCTAGTTTAGGAGTTATAGCCATTTAAAGATTTTGACTTTTTTTTCTGGTGCATAATATTACCCCCGCAGACGCCTAGTTTAGGAGTTATAGCCATTTAAAGATTTTGACTTTTTTTTCTGGTGCATAATATGACCCCCGCAGACGCCTAGTTTAGGAGTTATAGCGATTTTAAAGTTTTGAATTTTCTTTTTTCCGGTGCATAATATGACCCCCGCAGACGCTTAGTTTAGGAGTTATAGCCATTTTAAGATTTTGAATTTTTTTTCTGGTGCATAATATGACCCCCGCAGACGCCTAGTTTAGGAGTTATAGCCCTTTTAAGATTTTGAATTTTCTATTTTCTGGTGCATAATATGACCCCCGCAGACGCCTAGTTTAGAAGTTATAGCCATTTTAAGATTTTGAATTTTCTTTTTTCTGGTGCATAATATGACCCCCGCAGACGCCTAGTTTAGGAGTTATAGCCATTTTAAGATTTTGAATTTTCTATTTTCTGGTGCATAATATGACCCCCGCAGACGCCTAGTTTAGGAGTTATAGCCATTTTAAGATTTAGAATTTTCTTTTTTCTGGTGCATAATATGACCCCCGCAGACGCCTAGTTTAGGAGTTATAGCCATTTAAAGATTTTGACTTTTTTTTCTGGTGCATAATATGACCCCCGCAGACGCCTAGTTTAGGAGTTATAGCCATTTTAAGATTTTGAATTTTCTTTTTTCTGGTGCATAATATGACCCCCGCAGACGCCTAGTTTAGGAGTTATAGCCATTTAAAGATTTTGACTTTTTTTTCTGGTGCATAATATGAACCCCGAAGACGCCTAGTTTAGGAGTTATAGCCATTTTAAGATTTTGAATTTTCTTTTTTCTGGTGCATAATATGACCCCCGCAGACGCCTAGTTTAGGAGTTATAGCCATTTTAAGATTTTGAATTTTCTTTTTTCTGGTGCATAATATGACCCCCGCAGACGCTTAGTTTAGGAGTTATAGCCATTTTAAGATTTTGAATTTTTTTTCTGGTGCATAATATGACCCCCGCAGACGCCTAGTTTAGGAGTTATAGCCATTTAAAGATTTTGAATTTTTTTTCTGGTGCATAATATGACCCCCGCAGACGCCTAGTTTAGGAGTTATAGCCATTTTAAGATTTTGAATTTTCTATTTTCTGGTGCATAATATGACCCCCGCAGACGCTTAGTTTAGGAGTTATAGCCATTTTAAGATTTTGAATTTTTTTTCTGGTGCATAATATGACCCCCGCAGACGCCTAGTTTAGGAGTTATAGCGATTTTAAAGTTTTGAATTTTCTTTTTTCCGGTGCATAATATGACCCCCGCAGACGCTTAGTTTAGGAGTTATAGCCATTTTAAGATTTTGAATTTTTTTTCTGGTGCATAATATGACCCCCGCAGACGCCTAGTTTAGGAGTTATAGCCATTTTAAGATTTTGAATTTTCTTTTTTCCGGTGCATAATATGACCCCCGCAGACGCCTAGTTTAGGAGTTATAGCCATTTTAAGATTTTGAATTTTCTATTTTCTGGTGCATAATATGACCCCCGCAGACGCCTAGTTTAGGAGTTATAGCCATTTTAAGATTTTGAATTTTCTTTTTTCTGGTGCATAATATGACCCCCGCAGACGCCTAGTTTAGGAGTTATAGCCATTTAAAGATTTTGACTTTTTTTTCTGGTGCATAATATGACCCCCGCAGACGCCTAGTTTAGAAGTTATAGCCATTTTAAGATTTTGAATTTTCTTTTTTCTGGTGCATAATATGACCCCCGCAGACGCCTAGTTTAGGAGTTATAGCGATTTTAAAGTTTTGAATTTTCTTTTTTCCGGTGCATAATATGACCCCCGCAGACGCCTAGTTTAGGAGTTATAGCCCTTTTAAGATTTTGAATTTTCTATTTTCTGGTGCATAATATGACCCCCGCAGACGACTAGTTAAGAAGTTATAGCCATTTTAAGATTTTGAATTTTCTTTTTTCTGGTGCATAATATGACCCCCGCAGACGCCTAGTTTAGGAGTTATAGCCATTTTAAGATTTTGAATTTTCTTTTTTCTGGTGCATAATATGACCCCCGCAGACGCCTAGTTTAGGAGTTATAGCCATTTAAAGATTTTGACTTTTTTTTCTGGTGCATAATATGACCCCCGCAGACGCCTAGTTTAGGAGTTATAGCCATTTTAAGATTTTGAATTTTCTTTTTTCTGGTGCATAATATGACCCAAGCAGACGCCTAGTTTAGGAGTTATAGCCATTTTAAGATTTTGAATTTTCTTTTTTCTGGTGCATAATATGACCCCCGCAGACGCCTAGTTTAGGAGTTATAGCCATTTAAAGATTTTGACTTTTTTTTCTGGTGCATAATATGACCCCCGCAGACGCCTAGTTTAGAAGTTATAGCCATTTTAAGATTTTGAATTTTCTTTTTTCTGGTGCATAATATGACCCCCGCAGACGCCTAGTTTAGGAGTTATAGCGATTTTAAAGTTTTGAATTTTCTTTTTTCCGGTGCATAATATGACCCCCGCAGACGCCTAGTTTAGGAGATATAGCCATTTTAAGATTTTGAATTTTCTATTTTCTGGTGCATAATATGACCCCCGCAGACGCCTAGTTTAGGAGTTATAGCCATTTAAAGATTTTGACTTTTTTTTCTGGTGCATAATATGACCCCCGCAGACGCCTAGTTTAGGAGTTATAGCCATTTAAAGATTTTGACTTTTTTTTCTGGTGCATAATATGACCCCCGCAGACGCCTAGTTTAGGAGTTATAGCGATTTTAAAGTTTTGAATTTTCTTTTTTCCGGTGCATAATATGACCCCCGCAGACGCCTAGTTTAGGAGTTATAGCCATTTTAAGATTTTGAATTTTTTTTCTGGTGCATAATATGACCCCCGCAGACGCCTAGTTTAGGAGTTATAGCGATTTTAAAGTTTTGAATTTTCTTTTTTCCGGTGCATAATATGACCACCGCAGACGCCTAGTTTAGAAGTTATAGCCATTTTAAGATTTTGAATTTTCTTTTTTCTGGTGCATAATATGACCCCCGCAGACGCCTAGTTTAGGAGTTATAGCGATTTTAAAGTTTTGAATTTTCTTTTTTCCGGTGCATAATATGACCCCCGCAGACGCCTAGTTTAGGAGATATAGCCATTTTAAGATTTTGAATTTTCTATTTTCTGGTGCATAATATGACCCCCGCAGACGCCTAGTTTAGGAGTTATAGCCATTTAAAGATTTTGACTTTTTTTTCTGGTGCATAATATGACCCCCGCAGACGCCTAGTTTAGAAGTTATAGCCATTTTAAGATTTTGAATTTTCTTTTTTCTGGTGCATAATATGACCCCCGCAGACGCCTAGTTTAGGAGTTATAGCCATTTTAAGATTTTGAATTTTCTTTTTTCTGGTGCATAATATGACCCCCGCAGACGCTTAGTTTAGGAGTTATAGCCATTTTAAGATTTTGAATTTTTTTTCTGGTGCATAATATGACCCCCGCAGACGCCTAGTTTAGGAGTTATAGCCATTTTAAGATTTTGAATTTTTTTTCTGGTGCATAATATGACCCCCGCAGACGCCTAGTTTAGGAGTTATAGCCATTTAAAGATTTTGACTTTTTTTTCTGGTGCATAATATTACCCCCGCAGACGCCTAGTTTAGGAGTTATAGCCATTTAAAGATTTTGACTTTTTTTTCTGGTGCATAATATGACCCCCGCAGACGCCTAGTTTAGGAGTTATAGCGATTTTAAAGTTTTGAATTTTCTTTTTTCCGGTGCATAATATGACCCCCGCAGACGCTTAGTTTAGGAGTTATAGCCATTTTAAGATTTTGAATTTTTTTTCTGGTGCATAATATGACCCCCGCAGACGCCTAGTTTAGGAGTTATAGCCCTTTTAAGATTTTGAATTTTCTATTTTCTGGTGCATAATATGACCCCCGCAGACGCCTAGTTTAGAAGTTATAGCCATTTTAAGATTTTGAATTTTCTTTTTTCTGGTGCATAATATGACCCCCGCAGACGCCTAGTTTAGGAGTTATAGCCATTTTAAGATTTTGAATTTTCTATTTTCTGGTGCATAATATGACCCCCGCAGACGCCTAGTTTAGGAGTTATAGCCATTTTAAGATTTAGAATTTTCTTTTTTCTGGTGCATAATATGACCCCCGCAGACGCCTAGTTTAGGAGTTATAGCCATTTAAAGATTTTGACTTTTTTTTCTGGTGCATAATATGACCCCCGCAGACGCCTAGTTTAGGAGTTATAGCCATTTTAAGATTTTGAATTTTCTTTTTTCTGGTGCATAATATGACCCCCGCAGACGCCTAGTTTAGGAGTTATAGCCATTTAAAGATTTTGACTTTTTTTTCTGGTGCATAATATGAACCCCGAAGACGCCTAGTTTAGGAGTTATAGCCATTTTAAGATTTTGAATTTTCTTTTTTCTGGTGCATAATATGACCCCCGCAGACGCCTAGTTTAGGAGTTATAGCCATTTTAAGATTTTGAATTTTCTTTTTTCTGGTGCATAATATGACCCCCGCAGACGCTTAGTTTAGGAGTTATAGCCATTTTAAGATTTTGAATTTTTTTTCTGGTGCATAATATGACCCCCGCAGACGCCTAGTTTAGGAGTTATAGCCATTTAAAGATTTTGAATTTTTTTTCTGGTGCATAATATGACCCCCGCAGACGCCTAGTTTAGGAGTTATAGCCATTTTAAGATTTTGAATTTTCTATTTTCTGGTGCATAATATGACCCCCGCAGACGCTTAGTTTAGGAGTTATAGCCATTTTAAGATTTTGAATTTTTTTTCTGGTGCATAATATGACCCCCGCAGACGCCTAGTTTAGGAGTTATAGCCATTTAAAGATTTTGACTTTTTTTTCTGGTGCATAATATGACCCCCGCAGACGCCTAGTTTAGGAGTTATAGCCATTTTAAGATTTTGAATTTTCTTTTTTCTGGTGCATAATATGACCCCCGCAGACGCCTAGTTTAGGAGTTATAGCCATTTAAAGATTTTGACTTTTTTTTCTGGTGCATAATATGAACCCCGAAGACGCCTAGTTTAGGAGTTATAGCCATTTTAAGATTTTGAATTTTCTTTTTTCTGGTGCATAATATGACCCCCGCAGACGCCTAGTTTAGGAGTTATAGCCATTTTAAGATTTTGAATTTTCTTTTTTCTGGTGCATAATATGACCCCCGCAGACGCTTAGTTTAGGAGTTATAGCCATTTTAAGATTTTGAATTTTTTTTCTGGTGCATAATATGACCCCCGCAGACGCCTAGTTTAGGAGTTATAGCCATTTAAAGATTTTGAATTTTTTTTCTGGTGCATAATATGACCCCCGCAGACGCCTAGTTTAGGAGTTATAGCCATTTTAAGATTTTGAATTTTCTATTTTCTGGTGCATAATATGACCCCCGCAGACGCTTAGTTTAGGAGTTATAGCCATTTTAAGATTTTGAATTTTTTTTCTGGTGCATAATATGACCCCCGCAGACGCCTAGTTTAGGAGTTATAGCGATTTTAAAGTTTTGAATTTTCTTTTTTCCGGTGCATAATATGACCCCCGCAGACGCTTAGTTTAGGAGTTATAGCCATTTTAAGATTTTGAATTTTTTTTCTGGTGCATAATATGACCCCCGCAGACGCCTAGTTTAGGAGTTATAGCCATTTTAAGATTTTGAATTTTCTTTTTTCCGGTGCATAATATGACCCCCGCAGACGCCTAGTTTAGGAGTTATAGCCATTTTAAGATTTTGAATTTTCTATTTTCTGGTGCATAATATGACCCCCGCAGACGCCTAGTTTAGGAGTTATAGCCATTTTAAGATTTTGAATTTTCTTTTTTCTGGTGCATAATATGACCCCCGCAGACGCCTAGTTTAGGAGTTATAGCCATTTAAAGATTTTGACTTTTTTTTCTGGTGCATAATATGACCCCCGCAGACGCCTAGTTTAGAAGTTATAGCCATTTTAAGATTTTGAATTTTCTTTTTTCTGGTGCATAATATGACCCCCGCAGACGCCTAGTTTAGGAGTTATAGCGATTTTAAAGTTTTGAATTTTCTTTTTTCCGGTGCATAATATGACCCCCGCAGACGCCTAGTTTAGGAGTTATAGCCCTTTTAAGATTTTGAATTTTCTATTTTCTGGTGCATAATATGACCCCCGCAGACGACTAGTTAAGAAGTTATAGCCATTTTAAGATTTTGAATTTTCTTTTTTCTGGTGCATAATATGACCCCCGCAGACGCCTAGTTTAGGAGTTATAGCCATTTTAAGATTTTGAATTTTCTTTTTTCTGGTGCATAATATGACCCCCGCAGACGCCTAGTTTAGGAGTTATAGCCATTTAAAGATTTTGACTTTTTTTTCTGGTGCATAATATGACCCCCGCAGACGCCTAGTTTAGGAGTTATAGCCATTTTAAGATTTTGAATTTTCTTTTTTCTGGTGCATAATATGACCCAAGCAGACGCCTAGTTTAGGAGTTATAGCCATTTTAAGATTTTGAATTTTCTTTTTTCTGGTGCATAATATGACCCCCGCAGACGCCTAGTTTAGGAGTTATAGCCATTTAAAGATTTTGACTTTTTTTTCTGGTGCATAATATGACCCCCGCAGACGCCTAGTTTAGAAGTTATAGCCATTTTAAGATTTTGAATTTTCTTTTTTCTGGTGCATAATATGACCCCCGCAGACGCCTAGTTTAGGAGTTATAGCGATTTTAAAGTTTTGAATTTTCTTTTTTCCGGTGCATAATATGACCCCCGCAGACGCCTAGTTTAGGAGATATAGCCATTTTAAGATTTTGAATTTTCTATTTTCTGGTGCATAATATGACCCCCGCAGACGCCTAGTTTAGGAGTTATAGCCATTTAAAGATTTTGACTTTTTTTTCTGGTGCATAATATGACCCCCGCAGACGCCTAGTTTAGGAGTTATAGCCATTTAAAGATTTTGACTTTTTTTTCTGGTGCATAATATGACCCCCGCAGACGCCTAGTTTAGGAGTTATAGCGATTTTAAAGTTTTGAATTTTCTTTTTTCCGGTGCATAATATGACCCCCGCAGACGCCTAGTTTAGGAGTTATAGCCATTTTAAGATTTTGAATTTTTTTTCTGGTGCATAATATGACCCCCGCAGACGCCTAGTTTAGGAGTTATAGCGATTTTAAAGTTTTGAATTTTCTTTTTTCCGGTGCATAATATGACCACCGCAGACGCCTAGTTTAGGAGTTATAGCCATTTTAAGATTTTGAATTTTTTTTCTGGTGAATAATATGACCCCCGCAGACGCCTAGTTTAGGAGTTATAGCCATTTTAAGATTTTGAATTTTTTTTCTGGTGCATAATATGACCCCCGCAGACGCCTAGTTTAGGAGTTATAGCGATTTTAAAGTTTTGAATTTTCTTTTTTCCGGTGCATAATATGACCCCCGCACACGCCTAGTTTAGGAGATATAGCCATTTTAAGATTTTGAATTTTCTATTTTCTGGTGCATAATATGACCCCCGCGGACGCCTAGTTTAGGAGTTATAGCCATTTTAAGATTTTGAATTTTCTTTTTTCTGGTGCATAATATGACCCCCGCAGACGCCTAGTTTAGGAGTTATAGCCATTTAAAGATTTTGACTTTTTTTTCTGGTGCATAATATGACCCCCGCAGACGCCTAGTTTAGGAGTTATAGCCATTTTAAGATTTTGAATTTTCTATTTTCTGGTGCATAATATGACCCCGGCAGACGCCTAGTTTAGAAGTTATAGCCATTTTAAGATTTAGAATTTTCTTTTTTCTGGTGCATAATATGACCCCCGCAGACGTCTAGTTTAGGAGTTATAGCCATTTTAAGATTTTGAATTTTCTATTTTCTGGTGCATAATATGACCCCCGCAGACGCCTAGTTTAGGAGTTATAGCCATTTTAAGATTTTGAATTTTCTTTTTTCTGGTGCATAATATGACCCCCGCAGACGCCTAGTTTAGGAGTTATAGCCATTTAAAGATTTTGACTTTTTTTTCTGGTGCATAATATGACCCCCGCAGACGCCTAGTTTAGAAGTTATAGCCATTTTAAGATTTTGAATTTTCTTTTTTCTGGTGCATAATATGACCCCCGCAGACGCCTAGTTTAGGAGTTATAGCGATTTTAAAGTTTTGAATTTTCTTTTTTCCGGTGCATAATATGACCCCCGCAGACGCCTAGTTTAGGAGTTATAGCCCTTTTAAGATTTTGAATTTTCTATTTTCTGGTGCATAATATGACCCCCGCAGACGACTAGTTAAGAAGTTATAGCCATTTTAAGATTTTGAATTTTCTTTTTTCTGGTGCATAATATGACCCCCGCAGACGCCTAGTTTAGGAGTTATAGCCATTTTAAGATTTTGAATTTTCTTTTTTCTGGTGCATAATATGACCCCCGCAGACGCCTAGTTTAGGAGTTATAGCCATTTAAAGATTTTGACTTTTTTTTCTGGTGCATAATATGACCCCCGCAGACGCCTAGTTTAGGAGTTATAGCCATTTTAAGATTTTGAATTTTCTTTTTTCTGGTGCATAATATGACCCAAGCAGACGCCTAGTTTAGGAGTTATAGCCATTTTAAGATTTTGAATTTTCTTTTTTCTGGTGCATAATATGACCCCCGCAGACGCCTAGTTTAGGAGTTATAGCCATTTAAAGATTTTGACTTTTTTTTCTGGTGCATAATATGACCCCCGCAGACGCCTAGTTTAGAAGTTATAGCCATTTTAAGATTTTGAATTTTCTTTTTTCTGGTGCATAATATGACCCCCGCAGACGCCTAGTTTAGGAGTTATAGCGATTTTAAAGTTTTGAATTTTCTTTTTTCCGGTGCATAATATGACCCCCGCAGACGCCTAGTTTAGGAGATATAGCCATTTTAAGATTTTGAATTTTCTATTTTCTGGTGCATAATATGACCCCCGCAGACGCCTAGTTTAGGAGTTATAGCCATTTAAAGATTTTGACTTTTTTTTCTGGTGCATAATATGACCCCCGCAGACGCCTAGTTTAGGAGTTATAGCGATTTTAAAGTTTTGAATTTTCTTTTTTCCGGTGCATAATATGACCCCCGCAGACGCCTAGTTTAGGAGTTATAGCCATTTTAAGATTTTGAATTTTTTTTCTGGTGCATAATATGACCCCCGCAGACGCCTAGTTTAGGAGTTATAGCGATTTTAAAGTTTTGAATTTTCTTTTTTCCGGTGCATAATATGACCCCCGCAGACGCCTAGTTTAGGAGTTATAGCCATTTTAAGATTTTGAATTTTTTTTCTGGTGCATAATATGACCCCCGCAGACGCCTAGTTTAGGAGTTATAGCCATTTTAAGATTTTGAATTTTTTTTCTGGTGCATAATATGACCCCCGCAGACGCCTAGTTTAGGAGTTATAGCGATTTTAAAGTTTTGAATTTTCTTTTTTCCGGTGCATAATATGACCCCCGCACACGCCTAGTTTAGGAGATATAGCCATTTTAAGATTTTGAATTTTCTATTTTCTGGTGCATAATATGACCCCCGCGGACGCCTAGTTTAGGAGTTATAGCCATTTTAAGATTTTGAATTTTCTTTTTTCTGGTGCATAATATGACCCCCGCAGACGCCTAGTTTAGGAGTTATAGCCATTTAAAGATTTTGACTTTTTTTCTGGTGCATAATATGACCCCCGCAGACGCCTAGTTTAGGAGTTATAGCCATTTTAAGATTTTGAATTTTCTTTTTTCTGGTGCATAATATGACCCCCGCAGACGCCTAGTTTAGGAGTTATAGCCATTTAAAGATTTTGACTTTTTTTTCTGGTGCATAATATGACCCCCGCAGACGCCTAGTTTAGGAGTTATAGCCATTTTAAAGTTTTGAATTTTCTTTTTTCCGGTGCATAATATGACCCCCGCAGACGCCTAGTTTAGGAGTTATAGCCATTTTAAGATTTTGAATTTTTTTTCTGGTGCATAATATGACCCCCGCAGACGCCTAGTTTAGGAGTTATAGCCATTTTAAGATTTTGAATTTTTTTTCTGGTGCATAATATGACCCCCGCAGACGCCTAGTTTAGGAGTTATAGCGATTTTAAAGTTTTGAATTTTCTTTTTTCCGGTGCATAATATGACCCCCGCAGACGACTAGTTTAGGAGTTATAGCCATTTTAAGATTTTGAATTTTCTTTTTTCTGGTGCATAATATGACCCCCGCAGACGCCTAGTTTAGGAGTTATAGCCATTTTAAGATTTTGAATTTTCTTTTTTCTGGTGCATAATATGACCCCCGCAGACGCCTAGTTTAGGAGTTATAGCCATTTAAAGATTTTGACTTTTTTTTCTGGTGCATAATATGACCCCCGCAGACGCCTAGTTTAGGAGTTATAGCCATTTTAAAGTTTTGAATTTTCTTTTTTCCGGTGCATAATATGACCCCCGCAGACGCCTAGTTTAGGAGTTATAGCCATTTTAAGATTTTGAATTTTTTTTCTGGTGCATAATATGACCCCCGCAGACGCCTAGTTTAGGAGTTATAGCCATTTTAAGATTTTGAATTTTCTATTTTCTGGTGCATAATATGACCCCCGCAGACGCCTAGTTTAGGAGTTATAGCCATTTTAAGATTTTGAATTTTCTTTTTTCTGGTGCATAATATGACCCCCGCAGACGCCTAGTTTAGGAGTTATAGCCATTTTAAGATTTTGAATTTTCTTTTTTCTGGTGCATAATATGACCCCCGCAGACGCCTAGTGTAGGAGTTATAGCCGTTTTAAGATTTTGAATTTTCTATTTTCTGGTGCATAATATGACCCTCGCAGACGCCTAGTTTAGGAGTTATAGCCATTTTAAGATTTTGAATTTTCTTTTTTCTGGTGCATAATATGACCCCCGCAGACGCCTAGTTTAGGAGTTATAGCCATTTTAAGATTTTGAATTTTCTATTTTCTGGTGCATAATATGACCCCCGCAGACGCCTAGTTTAGGAGTTATAGCCATTTTAAGATTTTGAATTTTCTTTTTTCTGGTGCATAATATGACCCCCGCAGACGCCTAGTTTAGGAGTTATAGCCATTTTAAGATTTTGAATTTTCTTTTTTCTGGTGCATAATATGACCCCCGCAGACGCCTAGTTTAGGAGTTATAGCGATTTTAAAGTTTTGAATTTTCTTTTTTCCGGTGCATAATATGACCCCCGCAGACGCCTAGTTTAGGAGTTATAGCCATTTTAAGATTTTGAATTTTCTATTTTCTGGTGCATAATATGACCCCCGCAGACGCCTAGTTTAGAAGTTATAGCCATTTTAAAATTTCGAATTTTCTTTTTTCTGGTGCATAATATGAACCCCGCAGACGCCTAGTTTAGGAGTTATAGCCATTTTAAGATTTTGAATTTTCTTTTTTCTGATGCATAATATGACCCCCGCAGACGCCTAGTTTAGGAGTTATAGCCATTTTAAGATTTTGAATTTTCTTTTTTCTGGTGCATTATATGACCCCCGCAGACACCTAGTTTAGGAGTTATAGCCATTTTAAAATTTTGAATTTTCTTTTTTCTGGTGCATAATATGACCCCCGCAGACGCCTAGTTTAGAAGTTATAACCATTTTAAGATTTTGAATTTTCTTTTTTCTGGTGCATAATATGACCCCCGCAGACGCCTAGTTTAGGAGTTATAGCGATTTTAAAGTTTTGAATATTCTTTTTTCCGGTGCATAAAGGGACCCCCGCAGACGCCTAGTTTAGGAGTTATAGCCATTTTAAAATTTTGAATTTTTTTTTTTCTGGTGCATAATATGACCCCCGCAGACGCCTAGTTTAGGAGTTATAGCCATTTTAAGATTTTGAATTTTCTTTTTTCTGGTGCATAATATGACCCCCGCAGACGCCTATTTTAGGAGTTATAGCCATTTTAAGATTTTGAATTTTCTTTTTTCTGGTGCATAATATGACCCCCGCAGACGCCTAGTTTAGGAGTTATAGCCATTTAAAGGAGTTACAGCCATTTAAAGATTTTGAATTTTTTTTTCTGGTGCATAATATGACCCCCGCAGACGCCTAGTTTAGGAGTTATAGCCATTTTAAGATTTTGAATTTTCTTTTTTCTGGTGCATAATATGACCCCCGCAGACGCCTGGTTTAGGAGTTATAGCCATTTAAAGATTTTGAATTTTTTTTTCTGGTGCATAATATGACCCCCGCAGACGCCTAGTTTAGGAGTTATAGCCATTTTAAGATTTTGAATTTTCTTTTTTCTGGTGCATAATATGACCCCCGCAGACGCCTAGTTTAGGAGTTATAGCCATTTTAAGATTTTGAATTTCTGGTGCATAATATGACCCCCGCAGACGCCTAGTTTAGGAGTTATAGCCATTTTAAGATTTTGAATTTTCTTTTTTCTGGTGCATAATATGACCCCCGCAGACGCCTAGTTTAGGAGTTATAGCCATTTTAAGATTTTGAATTTTCTTTTTTCTGGTGCATAATATGACCCCCGCAGACGCCTAGTTTAGGAGTTATAGCCATTTAAAGATTTTGAATTTTTTTTTCTGGTGCATAATATGACCCCCGCAGACGCCTAGTTTAGGAGTTATAGCCATTTTAAGATTTTGAATTTTCTTTTTTCTGGTGCATAATATGACCCCCGCGGACGCCTAGTTTAGGAGTTATAGCCATTTTAAGATTTTGAATTTTCTTTTTTCTGGTGCATAATATGACCCCCGCAGACGCCTAGTTTAGGAGTTATAGCCATTTAAAGATTTTGACTTTTTTTTCTGGTGCATAATATGACCCCCGCAGACGCCTAGTTTAGGAGTTATAGCCATTTTAAGATTTTGAATTTTCTTTTTTCTGGTGCATAATATGACCCCCGCAGACGCCTAGTTTAGGAGTTATAGCCATTTAAAGATTTTGACTTTTTTTTCTGGTGCATAATATGACCCCCGCAGACGCCTAGTTTAGGAGTTATAGCCATTTTAAAGTTTTGAATTTTCTTTTTTCCGGTGCATAATATGACCCCCGCAGACGCCTAGTTTAGGAGTTATAGCCATTTTAAGATTTTGAATTTTTTTTCTGGTGCATAATATGACCCCCGCAGACGCCTAGTTTAGGAGTTATAGCCATTTTAAGATTTTGAATTTTTTTTCTGGTGCATAATATGACCCCCGCAGACGCCTAGTTTAGGAGTTATAGCGATTTTAAAGTTTTGAATTTTCTTTTTTCCGGTGCATAATATGACCCCCGCAGACGACTAGTTTAGGAGTTATAGCCATTTTAAGATTTTGAATTTTCTTTTTTCTGGTGCATAATATGACCCCCGCAGACGCCTAGTTTAGGAGTTATAGCCATTTTAAGATTTTGAATTTTCTTTTTTCTGGTGCATAATATGACCCCCGCAGACGCCTAGTTTAGGAGTTATAGCCATTTAAAGATTTTGACTTTTTTTTCTGGTGCATAATATGACCCCCGCAGACGCCTAGTTTAGGAGTTATAGCCATTTTAAGATTTTGAATTTCTGGTGCATAATATGACCCCCGCAGACGCCTAGTGTAGGAGTTATAGCCGTTTTAAGATTTTGAATTTTCTATTTTCTGGTGCATAATATGACCCCAGCAGACGCCTTGTTTAGGAGTTATAGCCATTTTAAGATTTTGAATTTTCTATTGGGTCTACAAGTAAGTTTCCAGCATTTTTTTCCAAAATTTGAAGTTTTATTATGAATACATAGTTACAATTCTTTATTCAAAGTATCGTCCATCGGAAGCTACAACTTTCCCCCATCTTTCTGGCAATTTGTGAATTCCGGACCAAAAAAATTTCTCGTCTTTCGAGCCCAAGAACGTATCGAGCCAATTTTTGATTTCCTCTATTGAGCTGAAGCGTATTCCCGTAAGAGCGTTCTGCATCGAACGAAACAAGTGGTAGTCAGATGGTGCCAAGTCTGGACTGTAAGGCGGGTGAGGCAGAATTTCTCATCCACTATTTTCCAAATATTTTTTCACCGAAACCGCAACATGTGGTAGAGTGTTGCCGTGATGAAAAATGACGGACTCATGCCTGGTCTCATATTCTGGCCGTTTTTCTTTTAATGCCCGCTTCAAACGAATTAATTCGGTTGGATATAATGGCCCTTTGATGGTTTCACCACTCGGAAGCAGTTCCCACCATTTGCAGAGCATGATCTTATTCAAGTGAATATTTCGTTTCGGCGGCGATTGGGCGGGCTCGCCGGGCTATGTATACGATTTTCTGCGTTTAGGATTATCATAATAAATCCATTTCTCATCACCAGTGACAGTAACATTTCGGACATGCAAAATCGCCTTTCGACGTCTCTTGGCTTCGATTCGTACGGCACCCAGTTTCCAAAATTTTGAATGAATCCCAGTGCTTTTAGGCGCAGGGAAACGGCTTGTTGCGTAACGCCCAATGATGCAGCAAGTTCCTCTTGAATCTGACACGGATCCTCATCCAGTAAAGTGTCCAATTCCTCGTCTTCAAAACTTTTTGACTTTCCGGGGCGATCTTTGTTTTCAACTCCAAAATCACCACTTTTGAACCGTTTGAACCACTCGCGGCACATCGATTCACCAATACATTCCGCCCCATAAGTTTCCGAAAGCAAACTTTAGGTCTCAGCCGCACTTTTCTTCATATTAAAGAATAAAAGCAGCGCTTCCCGCAAATGACGTTTATTTGGCTGGAAACTTGCCATGATTTTGCTCGATAAAATGTACGACAACGATAGAACTGCTCAAATATAACGCTGTAAAGTTGTTGACAGATACAAAACCTACAAATAAAACACATGGGGTCTGACATTTCTGCCCGGGATCCACTGGTGGCGCCATCTCTGACAAACGCTGGAAACTTACTTGTAGACCCAATATCTTCTGGTGCATAATATGACCCCCGCAGACGCCTAGTTTAGGAGTTATAGCCCTTTTAAGATTTTGAATTTTTTTTCTGGTGCATAATATGACCCCCGCAGACGCCTAGTTTAGGAGTTATAGCCATTTAAAGATTTTGACTTTTTTTTCTGGTGCATAATATGACCCCCGCAGACGCCTAGTTTAGGAGTTATAGCGATTTTAAAGTTTTGAATTTTCTTTTTTCCGGTGCATAATATGACCCCCGCAGACGCCTAGTTTAGGAGTTATAGCCATTTAAAGATTTTGAATTTTTTTTTCTGGTGCATAATATGACCCCCGCAGACGCCTAGTTTAGGAGTTATAGCGATTTTAAAATTTTGAATTTTCTTTTTTCCGGTGCATAATATGACCCCCGCAGACGCCTAGTTTAGGAGTTATAGCCATTTTAAGATTTTGAATTTTCTATTTTCTGGTGCATAATATAACCCCCGCTGACGCCTAGTTTAGGAGTTATAGCCATTTTAAGATTTTGAATTTTTTTTCTGGTGCATAATATGACCCCCGCAGACGCCTAGTTTAGGAGTTATAGCCATTTTAAGATTTTGAATTTTCTATTTTCTGGTGCATAATATGACCCCCGCAGACGCCTAGTTTAGGAGTTATAGCCATTTTAAGATTTTGAATTTTCTTTTTTCTGGTGCATAATATGACCCCCGCAGACGCCTAGTTTAGGAGTTATAGCCATTTAAAGATTTTGACTTTTTTTTCTGGTGCATAATATGACCCCCGCAGACGCCTAGTTTAGGAGTTATAGCCATTTTAAGATTTTGAATTTCTGGTGCATAATATGACCCCCGCAGACGCCTAGTGTAGGAGTTATAGCCGTTTTAAGATTTTGAATTTTCTATTTTCTGGTGCATAATATGACCCCAGCAGACGCCTAGTTTAGGAGTTATAGCCATTTTAAGATTTTGAATTTTCTTTTTTCTGGTGCATAATATGACCCCAGCAGACGCCTAGTTTAGGAGTTATAGCCATTTTAAGATTTTGAATTTTCTTTTTTCTGGTGCATAATATGACCCCCGCAGACGCCTAGTTTAGGAGTTATAGCCATTTTAAGATTTTGAATTTTTTTTCTGGTGCATAATATGACCCCCGCAGACGCCTAGTTTAGGAGTTATAGCCATTTTAAGATTTTGAATTTTCTATTTTCTGGTGCATAATATGACCCCCGCAGACGCTTAGTTTAGGAGTTATAGCCATTTTAAGATTTTGAATTTTTTTTCTGGTGCATAATATGACCCCCGCAGACGCCTAGTTTAGGAGTTATAGCGATTTTAAAGTTTTGAATTTTCTTTTTTCCGGTGCATAATATGACCCCCGCAGACGCCTAGTTTAGAAGTTATAGCCATTTTAAGATTTTGAATTTTCTTTTTTCTGGTGCATAATATGACCCCCGCAGACGCCTAGTTTAGGAGTTATAGCCATTTTAAGATTTTGAATTTTCTTTTTTCTGGTGCATAATATGACCCCCGCAGACGCCTAGTTTAGGAGTTATAGCCATTTTAAGATTTTGAATTTTCTTTTTTCTGGTGCATAATATGACCCCCGCAGACGCCTAGTTTAGGAGTTATAGCCATTTTAAGATTTTGAACTTTTTTCTGGTGCATAACATGACCCCCGCAGACGCCTAGTTTAGGAGTTATAGCCATTTTAAGATTTTGAATTTTCTATTTTCCGGTGCATAATATGACCCCCGCAGACGCCTAGTTTAGAAGTTATAGCCATTTTAAGATTTTGAATTTTTTTTTTCTGGTGCATAATATGACCCTCGCAGACGCCTAGTTTAGGAGTTATAGCCATTTTAAGATTTTGAATTTTTTTTTTCTGGTGCATAATATGACCCTCGCAGACGCCTAGTTTAGGAGTTATAGCCATTTTAAGATTTTGAATTTTCTATTTTCTGGTGCATAATATGACCCCCGCAGACGCCTAGTTTAGGAGTTATAGCCATTTTAAGATTTTGAATTTTCTTTTTTCTGGTGCATAATATGACCCCCGCAGACGCCTAGTTTAGGAGTTATAGCCATTTTAAGATTTTGAATTTTCTTTTTTCTGGTGCATAATATAACCCCCGCTGACGCCTAGTTTAGGAGTTATAGCCATTTTAAGATTTTGAACTTTTTTCTGGTGCATAACATGACCCCCGCAGACGCCTAGTTTAGGAGTTATAGCCATTTTAAGATTTTGAATTTTCTATTTTCTGGTGCATAATATAACCCCCGCAGACGCCTAGTTTAGGAGTTATAGTGATTTTAAAGTTTTGAATTTTCTTTTTTCCGGTGCATAATATGACCCCCGCAGACGCCTAGTTTAGGAGTTATAGACATTTTAAGATTTTGAATTTTCTATTTTCTGGTGCATAATATAACCCCCGCTGACGCCTAGTTTAGGAGTTATAGCCATTTTAAGATTTTGAACTTTTTTCTGGTGCATAACATGACCCCCGCAGACGCCTAGTTTAGGAGTTATAGCCATTTTAAGATTTTGAATTTTCTATTTTCTGGTGCATAGTATGACCCCCGCAGACGCCTAGTTTAGGAGTTATAGCCATTTTAAGATTTTGAATTTTCTATTTTCTGGTGCATAATATAACCCCCGCAGACGCCTAGTTTAGGAGTTATAGCGATTTTAAAGTTTTGAATTTTCTTTTTTCCGGTGCATAATATGACCCCCGCAGACGCCTAGTTTAGAAGTTATAGCCATTTTAAGATTTTGAATTTTTTTTTTCTGGTGCATAATATGACCCCCGCAGACGCCTAGTTTAGGAGTTATAGCCATTTTAAGATTTTGAATTTTCTATTTTCTGGTGCATAATATGACCCCCGCAGACGCCTAGTTTAGGAGTTATAGCCATTTTAAGATTTTGAATTTTCTTTTTTCTGGTGCATAATATGACCCCCGCAGACGCCTAGTTTAGGAGTTATAGCCATTTTAAGATTTTGAATTTTCTATTTTCTGGTGCATAATATAACCCCCGCTGACGCCTAGTTTAGGAGTTATAGCCATTTTAAGATTTTGAACTTTTTTCTGGTGCATAACATGACCCCCGCAGACGCCTAGTTTAGGAGTTATAGCCATTTTAAGATTTTGAATTTTCTATTTTCTGGTGCATAGTATGACCCCCGCAGACGCCTAGTTTAGGAGTTAGAGCCATTTTAAGATTTTGAATTTTCTTTTTTCTGGTGCATAATATGACCCCCGCAGACGCCTAGTTTAGGAGTTATAGCGATTTTAAAGTTTTGAATTTTCTTTTTTCCGGTGCATAATATGACCCCCGCAGACCCCTAGTTTAGAAGTTATAGCCATTTTAAGATTTTGAATTTTTTTTTTCTGGTGCATAATATGACCCTCGCAGACGCCTAGTTTAGGAGTTATAGCCATTTTAAGATTTTGAATTTTCTATTTTCTGGTGCATAATATGACCCCCGCAGACGCCTAGTTTAGGAGTTATAGCCATTTTAAGATTTTGAATTTTCTTTTTTCTGGTGCATAATATGACCCCCGCAGACGCCTAGTTTAGGAGTTATAGCCATTTTAAGATTTTGAATTTTCTTTTTTCTGGTGCATAATATGACCCCCGCAGACGCCTAGTTTAGGAGTTATAGCCATTTTAAGATTTTGAACTTTTTTCTGGTGCATAACATGACCCCCGCAGACGCCTAGTTTAGGAGTTATAGCCATTTTAAGATTTTGAATTTTCTATTTTCCGGTGCATAATATGACCCCCGCAGACGCCTAGTTTAGAAGTTATAGCCATTTTAAGATTTTGAATTTTTTTTTTCTGGTGCATAATATGACCCTCGCAGACGCCTAGTTTAGGAGTTATAGCCATTTTAAGATTTTGAATTTTTTTTTTCTGGTGCATAATATGACCCTCGCAGACGCCTAGTTTAGGAGTTATAGCCATTTTAAGATTTTGAATTTTCTATTTTCTGGTGCATAATATGACCCCCGCAGACGCCTAGTTTAGGAGTTATAGCCATTTTAAGATTTTGAATTTTCTTTTTTCTGGTGCATAATATGACCCCCGCAGACGCCTAGTTTAGGAGTTATAGCCATTTTAAGATTTTGAATTTTCTTTTTTCTGGTGCATAATATAACCCCCGCTGACGCCTAGTTTAGGAGTTATAGCCATTTTAAGATTTTGAACTTTTTTCTGGTGCATAACATGACCCCCGCAGACGCCTAGTTTAGGAGTTATAGCCATTTTAAGATTTTGAATTTTCTATTTTCTGGTGCATAATATAACCCCCGCAGACGCCTAGTTTAGGAGTTATAGTGATTTTAAAGTTTTGAATTTTCTTTTTTCCGGTGCATAATATGACCCCCGCAGACGCCTAGTTTAGGAGTTATAGACATTTTAAGATTTTGAATTTTCTATTTTCTGGTGCATAATATAACCCCCGCTGACGCCTAGTTTAGGAGTTATAGCCATTTTAAGATTTTGAACTTTTTTCTGGTGCATAACATGACCCCCGCAGACGCCTAGTTTAGGAGTTATAGCCATTTTAAGATTTTGAATTTTCTATTTTCTGGTGCATAGTATGACCCCCGCAGACGCCTAGTTTAGGAGTTATAGCCATTTTAAGATTTTGAATTTTCTATTTTCTGGTGCATAATATAACCCCCGCAGACGCCTAGTTTAGGAGTTATAGCGATTTTAAAGTTTTGAATTTTCTTTTTTCCGGTGCATAATATGACCCCCGCAGACGCCTAGTTTAGAAGTTATAGCCATTTTAAGATTTTGAATTTTTTTTTTCTGGTGCATAATATGACCCCCGCAGACGCCTAGTTTAGGAGTTATAGCCATTTTAAGATTTTGAATTTTCTATTTTCTGGTGCATAATATGACCCCCGCAGACGCCTAGTTTAGGAGTTATAGCCATTTTAAGATTTTGAATTTTCTTTTTTCTGGTGCATAATATGACCCCCGCAGACGCCTAGTTTAGGAGTTATAGCCATTTTAAGATTTTGAATTTTCTATTTTCTGGTGCATAATATAACCCCCGCTGACGCCTAGTTTAGGAGTTATAGCCATTTTAAGATTTTGAACTTTTTTCTGGTGCATAACATGACCCCCGCAGACGCCTAGTTTAGGAGTTATAGCCATTTTAAGATTTTGAATTTTCTATTTTCTGGTGCATAGTATGACCCCCGCAGACGCCTAGTTTAGGAGTTAGAGCCATTTTAAGATTTTGAATTTTCTTTTTTCTGGTGCATAATATGACCCCCGCAGACGCCTAGTTTAGGAGTTATAGCGATTTTAAAGTTTTGAATTTTCTTTTTTCCGGTGCATAATATGACCCCCGCAGACCCCTAGTTTAGAAGTTATAGCCATTTTAAGATTTTGAATTTTTTTTTTCTGGTGCATAATATGACCCTCGCAGACGCCTAGTTTAGGAGTTATAGCCATTTTAAGATTTTGAATTTTCTATTTTCTGGTGCATAATATGACCCCCGCAGACGCCTAGTTTAGGAGTTATAGCCATTTTAAGATTTTGAATTTTCTTTTTTCTGGTGCATAATATGACCCCCGCAGACGCCTAGTTTAGGAGTTATAGCCATTTTAAGATTTTGAATTTTCTTTTTTCTGGTGCATAATATGACCCCCGCAGACGCCTAGTTTAGGAGTTATAGCCATTTTAAGATTTTGAACTTTTTTCTGGTGCATAACATGACCCCCGCAGACGCCTAGTTTAGGAGTTATAGCCATTTTAAGATTTTGAATTTTCTATTTTCCGGTGCATAATATGACCCCCGCAGACGCCTAGTTTAGAAGTTATAGCCATTTTAAGATTTTGAATTTTTTTTTTCTGGTGCATAATATGACCCTCGCAGACGCCTAGTTTAGGAGTTATAGCCATTTTAAGATTTTGAATTTTTTTTTTCTGGTGCATAATATGACCCTCGCAGACGCCTAGTTTAGGAGTTATAGCCATTTTAAGATTTTGAATTTTCTATTTTCTGGTGCATAATATGACCCCCGCAGACGCCTAGTTTAGGAGTTATAGCCATTTTAAGATTTTGAATTTTCTTTTTTCTGGTGCATAATATGACCCCCGCAGACGCCTAGTTTAGGAGTTATAGCCATTTTAAGATTTTGAATTTTCTTTTTTCTGGTGCATAATATAACCCCCGCTGACGCCTAGTTTAGGAGTTATAGCCATTTTAAGATTTTGAACTTTTTTCTGGTGCATAACATGACCCCCGCAGACGCCTAGTTTAGGAGTTATAGCCATTTTAAGATTTTGAATTTTCTATTTTCTGGTGCATAATATAACCCCCGCAGACGCCTAGTTTAGGAGTTATAGTGATTTTAAAGTTTTGAATTTTCTTTTTTCCGGTGCATAATATGACCCCCGCAGACGCCTAGTTTAGGAGTTATAGACATTTTAAGATTTTGAATTTTCTATTTTCTGGTGCATAATATAACCCCCGCTGACGCCTAGTTTAGGAGTTATAGCCATTTTAAGATTTTGAACTTTTTTCTGGTGCATAACATGACCCCCGCAGACGCCTAGTTTAGGAGTTATAGCCATTTTAAGATTTTGAATTTTCTATTTTCTGGTGCATAGTATGACCCCCGCAGACGCCTAGTTTAGGAGTTAGAGCCATTTTAAGATTTTGAATTTTCTTTTTTCTGGTGCATAATATGACCCCCGCAGACGCCTAGTTTAGGAGTTATAGCGATTTTAAAGTTTTGAATATTCTTTTTTCCGGTGCATAAAAGGACCCCCGCAGACGCCTAGTTTAGGAGTTATAGCCATTTTAAAATTTTGAATTTTTTTTTTCTGGTGCATAATATGACCCTCGCAGACGCCTAGTTTAGGAGTTATAGCGATTTTAAAGTTTTGAATTTTCTTTTTTCCGGTGCATAATATGACCCCCGCAGACGCCTAGTTTAGGAGTTATAGCCATTTTAAGATTTTGAATTTTCTTTTTTCTGGTCCATAATATGACCCCCGCAGACGCCTAGTTTAGGAGTTATAGCCATTTTAAGATTTTGAATTTTCTATTTTCTGGTGCATAATATAACCCCCGCAGACGCCTAGTTTAGGAGTTATAGCGATTTTAAAGTTTTGAATTTTCTTTTTTCCGGTGCATAATATGACCCCCGCAGACGCCTAGTTTAGGAGTTATAGCCATTTTAAGATTTTGAATTTTCTTTTTTCTGGTGCATAATATGACCCCCGCAGACGCCTAGTTTAGGAGTTATAGCCATTTTAAGATTTTGAATTTTCTATTTTCTGGTGCATAATATAACCCCCGCAGACGCCTAGTTTAGGAGTTATAGCCATTTAAAGATTTTGAATTTTTTTTTCTGGTGCATAATATGACCCCCGCAGACGCCTAGTTTAGGAGTTATAGCCATTTTAAGATTTTGAATTTTCTATTTTCTGGTGCATAATATGACCCCCGCAGACGCCTAGTTTAGGAGTTATAGCCATTTAAAGATTTTGAATTTATTTTTCTGGTGCATAATATGACCCCCGCAGACGCCTAGTTTAGGAGTTATAGCCATTTTAAGATTTTGAATTTTCTATTTTCTGGTGGATAATATGACCCTCGCAGACGCCTAGTTTAGGAGTTATAGCCATTTAAAATTTTGAATTTTCTATTTTCTGGTGCATAATATGACCCCCGCAGACGCCTAGTTTAGGAGTTATAGCCATTTTAAGATTTTGAATTTTCTTTTTTCTGGTGCATAATATGACCCCCGCAGACGCCTAGTTTAGGAGTTATAGCCATTTTAAGATTTTGAATTTTTTTTTTCTGGTGCATAATATGACCCTCGCAGACGCCTAGTTTAGGAGTTATAGCCATTTTAAGATTTTGAATTTTCTATTTTCTGGTGCATAATATGACCCCCGCAGACGCCTAGTTTAGGAGTTATAGCCATTTTAAGATTTTGAATTTTCTTTTTTCTGGTGCATAATATGACCCCCGCAGACGCCTAGTTTAGGAGTTATAGCCATTTTAAGATTTTGAATTTTCTTTTTTCTGGTGCATAATATAACCCCCGCTGACGCCTAGTTTAGGAGTTATAGCCATTTTAAGATTTTGAACTTTTTTCTGGTGCATAACATGACCCCCGCAGACGCCTAGTTTAGGAGTTATAGCCATTTTAAGATTTTGAATTTTCTATTTTCTGGTGCATAATATAACCCCCGCAGACGCCTAGTTTAGGAGTTATAGTGATTTTAAAGTTTTGAATTTTCTTTTTTCCGGTGCATAATATGACCCCCGCAGACGCCTAGTTTAGGAGTTATAGACATTTTAAGATTTTGAATTTTCTATTTTCTGGTGCATAATATAACCCCCGCTGACGCCTAGTTTAGGAGTTATAGCCATTTTAAGATTTTGAACTTTTTTCTGGTGCATAACATGACCCCCGCAGACGCCTAGTTTAGGAGTTATAGCCATTTTAAGATTTTGAATTTTCTATTTTCTGGTGCATAGTATGACCCCCGCAGACGCCTAGTTTAGGAGTTAGAGCCATTTTAAGATTTTGAATTTTCTTTTTTCTGGTGCATAATATGACCCCCGCAGACGCCTAGTTTAGGAGTTATAGCGATTTTAAAGTTTTGAATATTCTTTTTTCCGGTGCATAAAAGGACCCCCGCAGACGCCTAGTTTAGGAGTTATAGCCATTTTAAAATTTTGAATTTTTTTTTTCTGGTGCATAATATGACCCTCGCAGACGCCTAGTTTAGGAGTTATAGCGATTTTAAAGTTTTGAATTTTCTTTTTTCCGGTGCATAATATGACCCCCGCAGACGCCTAGTTTAGGAGTTATAGCCATTTTAAGATTTTGAATTTTCTTTTTTCTGGTGCATAATATGACCCCCGCAGACGCCTAGTTTAGGAGTTATAGCCATTTTAAGATTTTGAATTTTCTATTTTCTGGTGCATAATATAACCCCCGCAGACGCCTAGTTTAGGAGTTATAGCGATTTTAAAGTTTTGAATTTTCTTTTTTCCGGTGCATAATATGACCCCCGCAGACGCCTAGTTTAGGAGTTATAGCCATTTTAAGATTTTGAATTTTCTTTTTTCTGGTGCATAATATGACCCCCGCAGACGCCTAGTTTAGGAGTTATAGCCATTTTAAGATTTTGAATTTTCTATTTTCTGGTGCATAATATAACCCCCGCAGACGCCTAGTTTAGGAGTTATAGCCATTTAAAGATTTTGAATTTTTTTTTCTGGTGCATAATATGACCCCCGCAGACGCCTAGTTTAGGAGTTATAGCCATTTTAAGATTTTGAATTTTCTATTTTCTGGTGCATAATATGACCCCCGCAGACGCCTAGTTTAGGAGTTATAGCCATTTAAAATTTTGAATTTTCTATTTTCTGGTGCATAATATGACCCCCGCAGACGCCTAGTTTAGGAGTTATAGCCATTTTAAGATTTTGAATTTTCTTTTTTCTGGTGCATAATATGACCCCCGCAGACGCCTAGTTTAGGAGTTATAGCCATTTTAAGATTTTGAATTTTCTTTTTTCTGGTGCATAATATGACCCCCGCAGACGCCTAGTTTAGGAGTTATAGCCATTTTAAGATTTTGAATTTTCTTTTTTCTGGTGCATAATATGACCCCCGCAGACGCCTAGTTTAGGAGTTATAGCCATTTTAAGATTTTGAATTTTCTATTTTCTGGTGGATAATATGACCCCCGCAGACGCCTAGTTTAGGAGTTATAGCCATTTTAAGATTTTGAATTTTCTATTTTCTGGTGCATAATATGACCCCCGCAGACGCCTAGTTTAGGAGTTATAGCCATTTAAAGATTTTGAATTTTTTTTTCTGGTGCATAATATGACCCCCGCAGACGCCTAGTGTAGGAGTTATAGCCATTTTAAGATTTTGAATTTTCTATTTTCTGGTGCATAATATAACCCCCGCAGACGCCTAGTTTAGGAGTTATAGCCATTTTAAGATTTTGAATTTTCTTTTTTCTGGGGCATAATATGACCCCCGCAGACGCCTAGTTTAGGAGTTATAGCCATTTTAAGATTTTGAATTTTTTTTTTTGGTGCATAATATGACCCCCGCAGACGCCTAAGCGATTTTAAAGTTTTGAATTTTCTTTTTTCCGGTGCATAATATGACCCCCGCAGACGCCTAGTTTAGGAGTTATAGCCATTTAAAGATTTTGAATTTTTTTTTCTGGTGCATAATATGACCCCCGCAGACGCCTAGTTTAGGAGTTATAGCCATTTTAAGATTTTGAATTTTCTATTTTCTGGTGGATAATATGACCCCCGCAGACGCCTAGTTTAGGAGTTATAGCCATTTTAAGATTTTGAATTTTTTTTCTGGTGCATAATATGACCCCCGCAGACGCCTAGTTTAGGAGTTATAGCCATTTTAAGATTTTGAATTTTCTTTTTTCTGGTGCATAATATGACCCCCGCAGACGCCTAGTTTAGGAGTTATAGCCATTTTAAGATTTTGAATTTTTTTTCTGGTGCATAATATGACCCCCGCAGACGCCTAGTTTAGGAGTTATAGCCATTTTAAGATTTTGAATTTTCTTTTTTCTGGTGCATAATATGACCCCCGCAGACGCCTAGTTTAGGAGTTATAGCCATTTTAAGATTTTGAATTTTCTTTTTTCTGGTGCATAATATGACCCCCGCAGACGCCTAGTTTAGGAGTTATAGCCATTTTAAGATTTTGAATTTTCTATTTTCTGGTGCATAATATAACCCCCGCAGACGCCTAGTTTAGGAGTTATAGCCATTTTAAGATTTTGAATTTTCTATTTTCTGGTGCATAATATGACCCCCGCAGACGCCTAGTTTAGGAGTTATAGCCATTTTAAGATTTTGAATTTTCTATTTTCTGGTGCATAATATGACCCCCGCAGACACCTAGTTTAGGAGTTATAGCCATTTTAAGATTTTGAATTTTCTTTTTTCTGGCGCATAATATGACCCCCGCAGACGCCTAGTTTAGGAGTTATAGCCATTTTAAGATTTTGAATTTTCTATTTTCTGGTGCATAATATGCCCCCGCAGACGCCTAGTTTAGGAGTTATAGCCATTTTAAGATTTTAAATTTTCTTTTTTCTGGTGCATAATATGACCCCCGCAGACGCCTAGTTTAGGAGTTATAGCGATTTTAAAGTTTTGAATTTTCTTTTTTCCGGTGCATAATATGACCCCCGCAGACGCCTAGTTTAGGAGTTATAGCCATTTTAAGATTTTGAATTTTCTTTTTTCTGGTGCATAATATGACCCCCGCAGACGCCTAGTTTAGGAGTTATAGCCATTTTAAGATTTTGAATTTTCTATTTTCTGGTGCATAATATAACCCCCGCAGACGCCTAGTTTAGGAGTTATAGCCATTTTAAGATTTTGAATTTTCTATTTTCTGGTGCATAATATGACCCCCGCAGACGCCTAGTTTAGGAGTTATAGCCATTTTAAGATTTTGAATTTTCTATTTTCTGGTGCATAATATGACCCCCGCAGACGCCTAGTTTAGGAGTTATAGCCATTTTAAGATTTTGAATTTTCTTTTTTCTGGTGCATAATATGACCCCCGCAGACGCCTAGTTTAGGAGTTATAGCCATTTTAAGATTTTGAATTTTCTATTTTCTGGTGCATAATATGCCCCCGCAGACGCCTAGTTTAGGAGTTATAGCCATTTTAAGATTTTAAATTTTCTTTTTTCTGGTGCATAATATGACCCCCGCAGACGCCTAGTTTAGGAGTTATAGCGATTTTAAAGTTTTGAATTTTCTTTTTTCCGGTGCATAATATCACCCCGCAGACGCCTAGTTTAGGAGTTATAGCCATTTTAAGATTTTGAATTTTCTATTTTCTGGTGCATAATATAACCCCCGCAGACGCCTAGTTTAGGAGTTATAGCCATTTTAAGATTTTGAATTTTTTTTCTGGTGCATAATATGACCCCCGCAGACGCCTAGTTTAGGAGTTATAGCCATTTTAAGATTTTGAATTTTCTTTTTTCTGGTGCATAATATAACCCCCGCAGACGCCTAGTTTAGGAGTTATAGCCATTTTAAGATTTTGAATTTTCTATTTTCTGGTGCATAATATGACCCCCGCAGACGCCTAGTTTAGGAGTTATAGCCATTTTAAGATTTTGAATTTTCTATTTTCTGGTGCATAATATGACCCCCGCAGACGCCTAGTTTAGGAGTTATAGCCATTTTAAGATTTTGAATTTTTTTTCTGGTGCATAATATGACCCCCGCAGACGCCTAGTTTAGGAGTTACAGCCATTTTAAGATTTTGAATTTTCTTTTTTCTGGTGCATAATATGACCCCCGCAGACGCCTAGTTTAGGAGTTATAGCCATTTTAAAATTTTTAATTTTTTTTCTGGTGCATAATATGACCCCCGCAGACGCCTAGTTTAGGAGTTATAGCCATTTTAAGATTTTGAATTTTCTTTTTTCTGGTGCATAATATGACCCCCGCAGACGCCTAGTTTAGGAGTTATAGCCATTTTAAGATTTTGAATTTTCTTTTTTCTGGTGCATAATATAACCCCCGCAGACGCCTAGTTTAGGAGTTATAGCCATTTTAAGATTTTGAATTTTCTTTTTTCTGGTGCATAATATGACCCCCGCAGACGCCTAGTTTAGGAGTTATAGCCATTTTAAGATTTTGAATTTTCTATTTTCTGGTGCATAATATGACCCCCGCAGACGCCTAGTTTAGGAGTTATAGCCATTTTAAGATTTTAAATTTTCTTTTTTCTGGTGCATAATATGACCCCCGCAGGCGCCTAGTTTAGGAGTTATAGCGATTTTAAAGTTTTGAATTTTCTTTTTTCCGGTGCATAATATCACCCCGCAGACGCCTAGTTTAGGAGTTATAGCCATTTTAAGATTTTGAATTTTCTATTTTCTGGTGCACAATATGACCCCCGCAGACGCCTAGTTTAGGAGTTATAGCCATTTTAAGATTTTGAATTTTCTTTTTTCTGGTGCATAATATGACCCCCGCAGACGCCTAGTTTAGGAGTTATAGCCATTTTAAGATTTTGAATTTTCTATTTTCTGGTGCATAATATAACCCCCGCAGACGCCTAGTTTAGGAGTTATAGCCATTTTAAGATTTTGAATTTTTTTTCTGGTGCATAATATGACCCCCGCAGACGCCTAGTTTAGGAGTTATAGCCATTTTAAGATTTTGAATTTTCTTTTTTCTGGTGCATAATATAACCCCCGCCCTAGTTTAGGAGTTATAGCCATTTTAAGATTTTGAATTTTCTATTTTCTGGTGCATAATATGACCCCCGCAGACGCCTAGTTTAGGAGTTATAGCCATTTTAAGATTTTGAATTTTCTATTTTCTGGTGCATAATATGACCCCCGCAGACGCCTAGTTTAGGAGTTATAGCCATTTTAAGATTTTGAATTTTCTATTTTCTGGTGGATAATATGACCCCCGCAGACGCCTAGTTTAGGAGTTATAGCCATTTTAAGATTTTGAATTTTCTATTTTCTGGTGCATAATATAACCCCCGCAGACGCCTAGTTTAGGAGTTATAGCCATTTTAAGATTTTGAATTTTTTTTCTGGTGCATAATATGACCCCCGCAGACGCCTAGTTTAGGAGTTATAGCCATTTTAAGATTTTGAATTTTCTTTTTTCTGGTGCATAATATAACCCCCGCAGACGCCTAGTTTAGGAGTTATAGCCATTTTAAGATTTTGAATTTTCTATTTTCTGGTGCATAATATGACCCCCGCAGACGCCTAGTTTAGGAGTTATAGCCATTTTAAGATTTTGAATTTTCTTTTTTCTGGTGCATAATATGACCCCCGCAGACGCCTAGTTTAGGAGTTATAGCCATTTTAAGATTTTGAATTTTCTTTTTTCTGGTGCATAATATGACCCCCGCAGACGCCTAGTTTAGGAGTTATAGCCATTTTAAGATTTTGAATTTTCTATTTTCCGGTGCATAATATAACCCCCGCAGACGCCTAGTTTAGGAGTTATAGCCATTTTAAGATTTTGAATTTTCTATTTTCTGGTGCATAATATGACCCCCGCAGACGCCTAGTTTAGGAGTTATAGCGATTTTAAAGTTTTGAATTTTCTTTTTTCCGGTGCATAATATCACCCCCGCAGACGCCTAGTTTAGGAGTTATAGCCATTTTAAGATTTTGAATTTTCTATTTTCTGGTGCATAATATGACCCCCGCAGACGCCTAGTTTAGGAGTTATAGCCATTTTAAGATTTTGAATTTTCTATTTTCTGGTGCATAATATAACCCCCGCTGACGCCTAGTTTAGGAGTTATAGCCATTTTAAGATTTTGAATTTTTTTTCTGGTGCATAATATGACCCCCGCAGACTCCTAGTTTAGGAGTTATAGCCATTTTAAGATTTTGAATTTTCTATTTTCTGGTGCATAATATGACCCCCGCAGACGCCTAGTTTAGGAGTTATAGCCATTTTAAGATTTTGAATTTTCTTTTTTCTGGTGCATAATATGACCCCCGCAGACGCCTAGTTTAGGAGTTATAGCCATTTTAAGATTTTGAATTTTTTTTTTTCTGGTGCATAATATGACCCCCGCAGACGCCTAGTTTAGGAGTTATAGCCATTTTAAGATTTTGAATTTTCTATTTTCTGGTGCATAATATAACCCCCGCAGACGCCTAGTTTAGGAGTTATAGCCATTTTAAGATTTTGAATTTTCTATTTTCTGGTGCATAATATGACCCCCGCAGACGCCTAGTTTAGGAGTTATAGCCATTTTAAGATTTTGAATTTTCTTTTTTCTGGTGCATAATATGACCCCCGCAGACGCCTAGTTTAGGAGTTATAGCGATTTTAAAGTTTTGAATTTTCTTTTTTCCGGTGCATAATATGACCCCGCAGACGCCTAGTTTAGGAGTTATAGCCATTTTAAGATTTTGAATTTTTTTTCAGGTGCATAATATGACCCCCGCAGACGCCTAGTTTAGGAGTTATAGCCGTTTTAAGATTTTGAATTTTCTATTTTCTGGTGCACAATATGATCCCCGCAGACGCCTAGTTTAGGAGTTATAGCCATTTTAAGATTTTGAATTTTCTATTTTCTGGTGCATAATATGACCCCCGCAGACGCCTAGTTTAGGAGTTATAGCCATTTTAAGATTTTGAATTTTCTTTTTTCTGGTGCATAATATGACCCCCGCAGACGCCTAGTTTAGGAGTTATAGCCATTTTAAGATTTTGAATTTTCTTTTTTCTGGTGCATAATATGACCCCCGCAGACGCCTAGTTTAGGAGTTCTAGCGATTTTAAAGTTTTGAATTTTCTTTTTTCCGGTGCATAATATGACCCCCGCAGACGCCTAGTTTAGGAGTTATAGCGATTTTAAAGTTTTGAATTTTCTTTTTTCCGGTGCATAATATGACCAACGCAGACGCCTAGTTTAGGAGTTATAGCCATTTAAAGATTTTGAATTTTTTTTTCTGGTGCATAATATGACCCCCGCAGACGCCTAGTTTAGGAGTTATAGCCGTTTTAAGATTTTGAATTTTCTATTTTCTGGTGCATAATATGACCCCCGCAGACGCCTAGTTTAGGAGTTATAGCCATTTTAAGATTTTGAATTTTCTATTTTCTGGTGCATAATATAACCCCCGCTGACGCCTAGTTTAGGAGTTATAGCGATTTTAAAGTTTTGAATTTTATTTTTTCCGGTGCATAATATGACCCCCGCAAACGCCTAGTTTAGGAGTTATAGCCATTTTAAGATTTTGAATTTTCTTTTTTCTGGTGCATAATATGACCCCAGCAGACGCCTAGTTTAGGAGTTATAGCGATTTTAAAGTTTTCAATTTTCTTTTTTCCGGTGCATAATATGACCCCCGCAGACGCCTAGTTTAGGAGTTATAGCCATTTTAAGATTTTGAATTTTCTATTTTCTGGTGCATAATATAACCCCCGCAGACGCCTAGTTTAGGAGTTATAGCGATTTTAAAGTTTTCAATTTTCTTTTTTCCGGTGCATAATATGACCCCCGCAGACGCCTAGTTTAGGAGTTATAGCCATTTTAAGATTTTGAATTTTCTTTTTTCTGGTGCATAATATGACCCCAGCAGACGCCTAGTTTAGGAGTTATAGCGATTTTAAAGTTTTCAATTTTCTTTTTTCCGGTGCATAATATGACCCCCGCAGACGCCTAGTTTAGGAGTTATAGCCGTTTTAAGATTTTGAATTTTCTATTTTCTGGTGCATAATATGACCCCCGCAGACGCCTAGTTTAGGAGTTATAGCCATTTTAAGATTTTGAATTTTCTATTTTCTGGTGCATAATATAACCCCCGCTGACGCCTAGTTTAGGAGTTATAGCGATTTTAAAGTTTTGAATTTTCTTTTTTCCGGTGCATAATATGACCCCCGCAAACGCCTAGTTTAGGAGTTATAGCCATTTTAAGATTTTGAAGTTTCTTTTTTCTGGTGCATAATATGACCCCCGCAGACGCCTAGTTTAGGAGTTATAGCGATTTTAAAGTTTTGAATTTTCTTTTTTCCGGTGACGCCTAGTTTAGGAGTTATAGCCATTTTAATATTTTGAATTTTTTTTCTGGTGCATAATATGACCCCCGCAGACGCCTAGTTTAGGAGTTATAGCCATTTTAAGATTTTGAATTTTCTATTTTCTGGTGCATAATATGACCCCCGCAAACGCCTAGTTTAGGAGTTATAACCATTTTAAGATTTTGAATTTTCTTTTTTCTGGTGCATAATATGACCCCCGCAGACGCCTAGTTTAGGAGTTATAGCCATTTTAAGATTTTGAATTTTCTTTTTTCTGGTGCATAATATGACCCCCGCAGACGCCTAGTTTAGGAGTTATAGCCATTTTAAGATTTTGAATTTTCTATTTTCTGGTGCATAATATGACCCCCGCAGACGCCTAGTTTAGGAGTTATAGCCATTTTAAGAATTTGAATTTTCTTTTTTCTGGTGCATAATATGACCCCCGCAGACGCCTAGTTTAGGAGTTATAGCCATTTTAAGATTTTGAATTTTCTATTTTCTGGTGCATAATATGACCCCCGCAGACGCCTAGTTTAGGAGTTATAGCCATTTTAAGATTTTGAATTTTCTTTTTTCTGGTGCATAATATAACCCCCGCAGACGCCTAGTTTAGGAGTTATAGCCATTTTAAGATTTTGAATTTTTTTTCTGGTGCATAATATGACCCCCGCCGACGCCTAGTTTAGGAGTTATAGCGATTTTAAAGTTTTGAATTTTCTTTTTTCCGGTGCATAATATGACCAACGCAGACGCCTAGTTTAGGAGTTATAGCCGTTTTAAGATTTTGAATTTTCTATTTTCTGGTGCATAATATGACCCCCGCAGACGCCTAGTTTAGGAGTTATAGCCATTTTAAGATTTTGAATTTTCTATTTTCTGGTGCATAATATAACCCCCGCTGACGCCTAGTTTAGGAGTTATAGCGATTTTAAAGTTTTGAATTTTCTTTTTTCCGGTGCATAATATGACCCCCGCAAACGCCTTGTTTAGGAGTTATAGCCATTTTAAGATTTTGAATTTTTTTTCTGGTGCATAATATGACCCCCGCAGACGCATAGTTTAGGAGTTATAGCCGTTTTAAGATTTTGAATTTTCTATTTTCTGGTGCATAATATGACCCCCGCAGACGCCTAGTTTAGGAGTTATAGCCATTTTAAGATTTTGAATTTTCTTTTTTCTGGTGCATAATATGACCCCCGCAGACGCCTAGTTTAGGAGTTATAGCCATTTTAAGATTTTGAATTTTCTTTTTTCTGGTGCATAATATGACCCCCGCAGACGCCTAGTTTAGGAGATCTAGCGATTTTAAAGTTTTGAATTTTCTTTTTTCCGGTGCATAATATGACCCCCGCAGACGCCTAGTTTAGGAGTTATAGCGATTTTAAAGTTTTGAATTTTCTTTTTTCTGGTGCATAATATGACCCCCGCAAACGCCTAGTTTAGGAGTTATAGCCATTTTAAGATTTTGAATTTTCTATTTTCTGGTGCATAATATGACCCCCGCAGACGCCTAGTTTAGGAGTTATAGCCATTTTAAGATTTTGAATTTTCTTTTTTCTGGTGCATAATATGACCCCCGCAGACGCCTAGTTTAGGAGTTATAGCCATTTTAAGATTTTGAATTTTCTTTTTTCTGGTGCATAATATGACCCCCGCAGACGCCTAGCTTAGGAGTTATAGCGATTTTAAAGTTTTGAATTTTCTTTTTTCCGGTGACGCCTAGTTTAGGAGTTATAGCCATTTTAAGATTTTGAATTTTTTTTCTGGTGCATAATATGACCCCCGCAGACGCCTAGTTTAGGAGTTATAGCCATTTTAAGATTTTGAATTTTCTATTTTCTGGTGCATAATATGACCCCCGCAGACGCCTAGTTTAGGAGTTATAGCCATTTTAAGATTTTGAATTTTCTTTTTTCTGGTGCATAATATGACCCCCGCAGACGCCTAGTTTAGGAGTTATAGCCATTTTAAGATTTTGAATTTTCTTTTTTCTGGTGCATAATATGACCCCCGCAGACGCCTAGTTTAGGAGTTATAGCCATTTTAAGATTTTGAATTTTCTTTTTTCTGGTGCATAATATGACCCCCGCAGACGCCTAGCTTAGGAGTTATAGCCATTTTAAGATTTTGAATTTTCTATTTTCTGGTGCATAATATGACCCCCGCAGACGCCTAGTTTAGGAGTTATAGCCATTTTAAGATTTTGAATTTTCTTTTTTCTGGTGCATAATATGACCCCCGCAGACGCCTAGCTTAGGAGTTATAGCGATTTTAAAGTTTTGAATTTTCTTTTTTCCGGTGACGCCTAGTTTAGGAGTTATAGCCATTTTAAGATTTTGAATTTTTTTTCTGGTGCATAATATGACCCCCGCAGACGCCTAGTTTAGGAGTTAGAGCGATTTTAAAGTTTTGAATTTTCTTTTTTCCGGTGCATAATATGACCCCCGCAGACGCCTAGTTTAGGAGTTATAGCCATTTTAAGATTTTGAATTTTCTATTTTCTGGTGCATAATATAACCCCCGCAGACGCCTAGTTTAGGAGTTATAGCCATTTTAAGATTTTGAATTTTTTTTCTGGTGCATAATATGACCCCCGCCGACGCCTAGTTTAGGAGTTATAGCGATTTTAAAGTTTTGAATTTTCTTTTTTCCGGTGCATAATATGACCCCCGCAGACGCCTAGTTTAGAAGTTATAGCCATTTTAAGATTTTTAATTTTTTTTTTCTGGTGCACAATATGACCCTCGCAGACGCCTAGTTTAGGAGTTATAGCCATTTTAAGATTTTGAATTTTCTATTTTCTGGTGCATAATATGACCCCCGCAGACGCCTAGTTTAGGAATTATAGCCATTTTAAGATTTTGAATTTTCTATTTTCTGGTGCATAATATGACCCCCGCAGACGCCTAGTTTAGGAGTTATAGCCATTTTAAGATTTTGAATTTTCTATTTTCTGGTGCATAATATAATCCCCGCAGACGCCTAGTTTAGGAGTTATAGCCATTTTAAGATTTTGAATTTTCTATTTTCTGGTGCATAATATGACCCCCGCAGACGCCTAGTTTAGGAGTTATAGCCATTTTAAGATTTTGAATTTTCTTTTTTCTGGTGCATAATATGACCCCCGCAGACGCCTAGTTTAGGAGTTAGAGCGATTTTAAAGTTTTGAATTTTCTTTTTTCCGGTGCATAATATGACCCCCGCAGACGCCTAGTTTAGAAGTTATAGCCATTTTAAGATTTTTAATTTTTTTTTTCTGGTGCACAATATGACCCTCGCAGACGCCTAGTTTAGGAGTTATAGCCATTTTAAGATTTTGAATTTTCTATTTTCTGGTGCATAATATGACCCCCGCAGACGCCTAGTTTAGGAATTATAGCCATTTTAAGATTTTGAATTTTCTATTTTCTGGTGCATAATATGACCCCCGCAGACGCCTAGTTTAGGAGTTATAGCCATTTTAAGATTTTGAATTTTCTATTTTCTGGTGCATAATATAACCCCCGCAGACGCCTAGTTTAGGAGTTATAGCCATTTTAAGATTTTGAATTTTTTTTCTGGTGCATAATATGACCCCCGCCGACGCCTAGTTTAGGAGTTATAGCGATTTTAAAGTTTTGAATTTTCTTTTTTCCGGTGCATAATATGACCCCCGCAGACGCCTAGTTTAGAAGTTATAGCCATTTTAAGATTTTTAATTTTTTTTTTCTGGTGCATAATATGACCCTCGCAGACGCCTAGTTTAGGAGTTATAGCCATTTTAAGATTTTGAATTTTCTATTTTCTGGTGCATAATATGACCCCCGCAGACGCCTAGTTTAGGAATTATAGCCATTTTAAGATTTTGAATTTTCTATTTTCTGGTGCATAATATGACCCCCGCAGACGCCTAGTTTAGGAGTTATAGCCATTTTAAGATTTTGAATTTTCTATTTTCTGGTGCATAATATAATCCCCGCAGACGCCTAGTTTAGGAGTTATAGCCATTTTAAGATTTTGAATTTTCTATTTTCTGGTGCATAATATGACCCCCGCAGACGCCTAGTTTAGGAGTTATAGCCATTTTAAGATTTTGAATTTTCTTTTTTCTGGTGCATAATATGACCCCCGCAGACGCCTAGTTTAGGAGTTATAGCCATTTTAAGATTTTGAATTTTCTATTTTCTGGTGCATAATATGACCCCCGCAGACTCCTAAGCGATTTTAAAGTTTTGAATTTTCTTTTTTCCAGTGCATAATATGACCAACGCAGACGCCTAGTTTAGGAGTTATAGCCATTTAAAGATTTTGAATTTTTTTTTCTGGTGCATAATATGACCCCCGCAGACGCCTAGTTTAGGAGTTATAGCCATTTTAAGATTTTGAATTTTTTTTACTGGTGCATAATATGACCCCCGCAGACGCCTAGTTTAGGAGTTATAGCCATTTTAAGATTTTGAATTTTCTATTTTCTGGTGCATAATATGACCCCCGCAGACGCCTAGTTTAGGAGTTCTAGCCATTTTAAGATTTTGCATTTTCTTTTTTCTGGTGCATAATATGACCCCCGCAGACGCCTAGTTTAGGAGTTATAGCGATTTTAAAGTTTTGAATTTTCTTTTTTCCGGTGCATAATATGACCCCCGCAGACGCCTAGTTTAGGAGTTATAGCCATTTTAAAGTTTTGAATTTCCTTTTTTCCGGTGCATAATATGACCCCCGCAGACGCCTAGTTTAGGAGTTATAGCCATTTTAAGATTTTGAATTTTCTATTTTCTGGTGCATAATATGACCCCCGCAGACGCCTAGTTTAGGAGTTATAGCCATTTTAAGATTTTGAATTTTCTATTTTCTGGTGCATAATATGACCCCCGCAGACGCCTAGTTTAGGAGTTATAGCCATTTTAAGATTTTGAATTTTCTATTTTCTGGTGCATAATATAATCCCCGCTAACGCCTAGTTTAGGAGTTATAGCCATTTTAAGATTTTGAATTTTCTATTTTCTGGTGCATAATATGACCCCCGCAGACGCCTAGTTTAAGAGTTATAGCCATTCTAAGATTTTGAATTTTCTTTTTTCTGGTGCATAATATGACCCCCGCAGACGCCTAGTTTAGGAGTTATAGCCATTTTAAGATTTTGAATTTTCTATTTTCTGGTGCATAATATAATCCCCGCTGACGCCTAGTTTAGGAGTTATAGCCATTTTAAGATTTTGAATTTTCTATTTTCTGGTGCATAATATGACCCCCGCAGACGCCTAGTTTAGGAGTTATAGCCATTTTAAGATTTTGAATTTTCTTTTTTCTGGTGCATAATATGACCCCCGCAGACGCCTAGTTTAGGAGTTATAGCCATTTTAAGATTTTGAATTTTCTATTTTCTGGTGCATAATATAATCCCCGCTGACGCCTAGTTTAGGAGTTATAGCCATTTTAAGATTTTGAATTTTCTATTTTCTGGTGCATAATATGACCCCCGCAGACGCCTAGTTTAGGAGTTATAGCCATTTTAAGATTTTGAATTTTCTTTTTTCTGGTGCATAATATGACCCCCGCAGACGCCTAGTTTAGGAGTTATAGCCATTTTAAGATTTTGAATTTTCTATTTTCTGGTGCATAATATGACCCCCGCAGACGCCTAAGCGATTTCAAGTTTTGAATTTCCTTTTTTCCAGTGCATAATATGACCAACGCAGACGCCTAGTTTAGGAGTTATAGGCATTTAAAGATTTTGAATTTTTTTTCTGGTGCATAATATGACCCCCGCAGACGCCTAGTTTAGGAGTTATAGCCATTTTAAGATTTTGAATTTTCTATTTTCTGGTGCATAATATGACCCCGCAGACGCCTAGTTTAGGAGTTATAGCCATTTTAAGATTTTGAATTTTTTTTTCTGGTGCATAATATGACCCCCGCAGACGCCTAGTTTAGGAGTTATAGCCATTTTAAGATTTTGAATTTTCTATTTTCTGGTGCATAATATGACCCCCGCAGACGCCTAGTTTAGAAGTTATAGCCATTTTAAGATTTTGAATTTTTTTTCTGGTGCATAATATGACCCCCGCCGACGCCTAGTTTAGGAGTTATAGCCATTTTAAGATTTTGAATTTTCTATTTTCTGGTGCATAATATGACCCCCGCAGACGCCTAGTTTAGAAGTTATAGCCATTTTAAGATTTTGAATTTTTTTTCTGGTGCATAATATGACCCCCGCCGACGCCTAGTTTAGGAGTTATAGCCATTTTAAGATTTTGAATTTTCTATTTTCTGGTGCATAATATGACCCCCGCAGACGCCTAGTTTAGGAGTTATAGCGATTTTAAAGTTTTGAATTTTCTTTTTTCCGGTGCATAATATGACCCCCGCAGACGCCTAGTTTAGGAGTTATAGCCATTTTAAAGTTTTGAATTTTCTTTTTTCCGGTGCATAATATGACCCCCGCAGACGCCTAGTTTAGAAGTTATAGCCATTTTAAGATTTTGAATTTTTTTTCTGGTGCATAATATGACCCCCGCCGACGCCTAGTTTAGGAGTTATAGCCATTTTAAGATTTTGAATTTTCTATTTTCTGGTGCATAATATGACCCCCGCAGACGCCTAGTTTAGGAGTTATAGCCATTTTAAGATTTTGAATTTTCTATTTTCTGGTGCATAATATAATCCCCGCTGACGCCTAGTTTAGGAGTTATAGCCATTTTAAGATTTTGAATTTTCTATTTTCTGGTGCATAATATGACCCCCGCAGACGCCTAGTTTAGGAGTTATAGCCATTTTAAGATTTTGAATTTTCTTTTTTCTGGTGCATAATATGACCCCCGCAGACGCCTAGTTTAGGAGTTATAGCCATTTTAAGATTTTGAATTTTCTATTTTCTGGTGCATAATATAATCCCCGCTGACGCCTAGTTTAGGAGTTATAGCCATTTTAAGATTTTGAATTTTCTATTTTCTGGTGCATAATATGACCCCCGCAGACGCCTAGTTTAGGAGTTATAGCCATTTTAAGATTTTGAATTTTTTTTTCTGGTGCATAATATGACCCCCGCAGACGCCTAGTTTAGGAGTTATAGCGATTTTAAAGTTTTGAATTTTCTTTTTTCCGGTGCATAATATGACCCCCGCAGACGCCTAGTTTAGAAGTTATAGCCATTTTAAGATTTTGAATTTTTTTTTTCTGGTGCATAATATGACCCTCGCAGACGCCTAGTTTAGGAGTTATAGCCATTTTAAGATTTTGAATTTTCTATTTTCTGGTGCATAATATGACCCCCGCAGACGCCTAGTTTAGGAGTTATAGCCATTTTAAGATTTTGAATTTTCTATTTTCTGGTGCATAATATAATCCCCGCTGACGCCTAGTTTAGGAGTTATAGCCATTTTAAGATTTTGAATTTTCTATTTTCTGGTGCATAATATGACCCCCGCAGACGCCTAGTTTAGGAGTTATAGCCATTTTAAGATTTTGAATTTTCTTTTTTCTGGTGCATAATATGACCCCCGCAGACGCCTAGTTTAGGAGTTATAGCCATTTTAAGATTTTGAATTTTCTATTTTCTGGTGCATAATATAATCCCCGCTGACGCCTAGTTTAGGAGTTATAGCCATTTTAAGATTTTGAATTTTCTATTTTCTGGTGCATAATATGACCCCCGCAGACGCCTAGTTTAGGAGTTATAGCCATTTTAAGATTTTGAATTTTCTATTTTCTGGTGCATAATATGACCCCCGCAGACGCCTAGTTTAGGAGTTATAGCCATTTTAAGATTTTGAATTTTCTATTTTCTGGTGCATAATATAATCCCCGCAGACGCCTAGTTTAGGAGTTATAGCCATTTTAAGATTTTGAATTTTCTATTTTCTGGTGCATAATATGACCCCCGCAGACGCCTAGTTTAGGAGTTATAGCCATTTTAAGATTTTGAATTTTCTTTTTTCTGGTGCATAATATGACCCCCGCAGACGCCTAGTTTAGGAGTTATAGCGATTTTAAAATTTTGAATTTTCTATTTTCTGGTGCATAATATGACCCCCGCAGACTCCTAAGCGATTTTAAAGTTTTGAATTTTCTTTTTTCCAGTGCATAATATGACCAACGCAGACGCCTAGTTTAGGAGTTATAGCCATTTAAAGATTTTGAATTTTTTTTTCTGGTGCATAATATGACCCCCGCAGACGCCTAGTTTAGGAGTTATAGCCATTTTAAGATTTTGAATTTTTTTTTCTGGTGCATAATATGACCCCCGCAGACGCCTAGTTTAGGAGTTATAGCCATTTTAAGATTTTGAATTTTCTATTTTCTGGTGCATAATATGACCCCCGCAGACGCCTAGTTTAGGAGTTCTAGCCATTTTAAGATTTTGCATTTTCTTTTTTCTGGTGCATAATATGACCCCCGCAGACGCCTAGTTTAGGAGTTATAGCGATTTTAAAGTTTTGAATTTTCTTTTTTCCGGTGCATAATATGACCCCCGCAGACGCCTAGTTTAGGAGTTATAGCCATTTTAAAGTTTTGAATTTCCTTTTTTCCGGTGCATAATATGACCCCCGCAGACGCCTAGTTTCGGAGTTATAGCCATTTTAAGATTTTGAATTTTCTATTTTCTGGTGCATAATATGACCCCCGCAGACGCCTAGTTTAGGAGTTATAGCCATTTTAAGATTTTGAATTTTCTATTTTCTGGTGCATAATATGACCCCCGCAGACGCCTAGTTTAGGAGTTATAGCCATTTTAAGATTTTGAATTTTCTATTTTCTGGTGCATAATATAATCCCCGCTAACGCCTAGTTTAGGAGTTATAGCCATTTTAAGATTTTGAATTTTCTATTTTCTGGTGCATAATATGACCCCCGCAGACGCCTAGTTTAGGAGTTATAGCCATTCTAAGATTTTGAATTTTCTTTTTTCTGGTGCATAATATGACCCCCGCAGACGCCTAGTTTAGGAGTTATAGCCATTTTAAGATTTTGAATTTTCTATTTTCTGGTGCATAATATAATCCCCGCACACGCCTAGTTTAGGAGTTATAGCCATTTTAAGATTTTGAATTTTCTATTTTCTGGTGCATAATATGACCCCCGCAGACGCCTAGTTTAGGAGTTATAGCCATTTTAAGATTTTGAATTTTCTTTTTTCTGGTGCATAATATGACCCCCGCAGACGCCTAGTTTAGGAGTTATAGCCATTTTAAGATTTTGAATTTTCTATTTTCTGGTGCATAATATAATCCCCGCTGACGCCTAGTTTAGGAGTTATAGCCATTTTAAGATTTTGAATTTTCTATTTTCTGGTGCATAATATGACCCCCGCAGACGCCTAGTTTAGGAGTTATAGCCATTTTAAGATTTTGAATTTTCTTTTTTCTGGTGCATAATATGACCCCCGCAGACGCCTAGTTTAGGAGTTATAGCCATTTTAAGATTTTGAATTTTCTATTTTCTGGTGCATAATATGACCCCCGCAGACGCCTAGTTTAGGAGTTATAGCCATTTTAAGATTTTGAATTTTCTTTTTTCCGGTGCATAATATGACCCCCGCAGACACCTAGTTTAGGAGTTATAGCCATTTTAAGATTTTGAATTTTTTTTCTGGTGCATAATATGACCCCCGCCGACGCCTAGTTTAGGAGTTATAGCCATTTTAAGATTTTGAATTTTCTATTTTCTGGTGCATAATATGACCCCCGCAGACGCCTAGTTTAGAAGTTATAGCCATTTTAAGAGTTTGAATTTTTTTTCTGGTGCATAATATGACCCCCGCCGACGCCTAGTTTAGGAGTTATAGCCATTTTAAGATTTTGAATTTTCTATTTTCTGGTGCATAATATGACCCCCGCAGACGCCTAGTTTAGGAGTTATAGCGATTTTAAAGTTTTGAATTTTCTTTTTTCCGGTGCATAATATGACCCCCGCAGACGCCTAGTTTAGGAGTTATAGCCATTTTAAAGTTTTGAATTTTCTTTTTTCCGGTGCATAATATGACCCCCGCAGACGCCTAGTTTAGGAGTTATAGCCATTTTAAGATTTTGAATTTTCTATTTTCTGGTGCATAATATAACCCCCGCAGACGCCTAGTTTAGGAGTTATAGCCATTTTAAGATTTTGAATTTTTTTTCTGGTGCATAATATGACCCCCGCCGACGCCTAGTTTAGGAGTTATAGCCATTTTAAGATTTTGAATTTTCTATTTTCTGGTGCATAATATGACCCCCGCAGACGCCTAGTTTAGGAGTTATAGCCATTTTAAGATTTTGAATTTTCTATTTTCTGGTGCATAATATAATCCCCGCTGACGCCTAGTTTAGGAGTTATAGCCATTTTAAGATTTTGAATTTTCTATTTTCTGGTGCATAATATGACCCCCGCAGACGCCTAGTTTAGGAGTTATAGCCATTTTAAGATTTTGAATTTTCTTTTTTCTGGTGCATAATATGACCCCCGCAGACGCCTAGTTTAGGAGTTATAGCCATTTTAAGATTTTGAATTTTCTATTTTCTGGTGCATAATATAATCCCCGCTGACGCCTAGTTTAGGAGTTATAGCCATTTTAAGATTTTGAATTTTCTATTTTCTGGTGCATAATATGACCCCCGCAGACGCCTAGTTTAGGAGTTATAGCCGTTTTAAGATTTTGAATTTTCTTTTTTCTGGTGCATAATATGACCCCCGCAGACGCCTAGTTTAGGAGTTATAGCCATTTTAAGATTTTGAATTTTCTATTTTCTGGTGCATAATATAATCCCAGCTGACGCCTAGTTTAGGAGTTATAGCCATTTTAAGATTTTGAATTTTCTATTTTCTGGTGCATAATATGACCCCCGCAGACGCCTAGTTTAGGAGTTATAGCCATTTTAAGATTTTGAATTTTCTTTTTTCTGGTGCATAATATGACCCCCGCAGACGCCTAGTTTAGGAGTTATAGCCATTTTAAGATTTTGAATTTTCTATTTTCTGGTGCATAATATAATCCCCGCTGACGCCTAGTTTAGGAGTTATAGCCATTTTAAGATTTTGAATTTTCTATTTTCTGGTGCATAATATGACCCCCGCAGACGCCTAGTTTAGGAGTTATAGCCATTTTAAGATTTTGAATTTTCTTTTTTCCGGTGCATAATATGACCCCCGCAGACACCTAGTTTAGGAGTTATAGCCATTTTAAGATTTTGAATTTTTTTTCTGGTGCATAATATGACCCCCGCAGACGCCTAAGCGATTTCAAGTTTTGAATTTCCTTTTTTCCAGTGCATAATATGACCAACGCAGACGCCTAGTTTAGGAGTTATAGCCATTTTAAGATTTTGAATTTTCTATTTTCTGGTGCATAATATGACCCCCGCAGACGCCTAGTTTAGAAGTTATAGCCATTTTAAGAGTTTGAATTTTTTTTCTGGTGCATAATATGACCCCCGCCGACGCCTAGTTTAGGAGTTATAGCCATTTTAAGATTTTGAATTTTCTATTTTCTGGTGCATAATATGACCCCCGCAGACGCCTAGTTTAGGAGTTATAGCGATTTTAAAGTTTTGAATTTTCTTTTTTCCGGTGCATAATATGACCCCCGCAGACGCCTAGTTTAGGAGTTATAGCCATTTTAAAGTTTTGAATTTTCTTTTTTCCGGTGCATAATATGACCCCCGCAGACGCCTAGTTTAGGAGTTATAGCCATTTTAAGATTTTGAATTTTCTATTTTCTGGTGCATAATATAACCCCCGCAGACGCCTAGTTTAGGAGTTATAGCCATTTTAAGATTTTGAATTTTTTTTCTGGTGCATAATATAATCCCCGCTGACGCCTAGTTTAGGAGTTATAGCCATTTTAAGATTTTGAATTTTCTATTTTCTGGTGCATAATATGACCCCCGCAGACGCCTAGTTTAGGAGTTATAGCCATTTTAAGATTTTGAATTTTCTTTTTTCTGGTGCATAATATGACCCCCGCAGACGCCTAGTTTAGGAGTTATAGCCATTTTAAGATTTTGAATTTTCTATTTTCTGGTGCATAATATAATCCCAGCTGACGCCTAGTTTAGGAGTTATAGCCATTTTAAGATTTTGAATTTTCTATTTTCTGGTGCATAATATGACCCCCGCAGACGCCTAGTTTAGGAGTTATAGCCATTTTAAGATTTTGAATTTTCTTTTTTCTGGTGCATAATATGACCCCCGCAGACGCCTAGTTTAGGAGTTATAGCCATTTTAAGATTTTGAATTTTCTATTTTCTGGTGCATAATATAATCCCCGCTGACGCCTAGTTTAGGAGTTATAGCCATTTTAAGATTTTGAATTTTCTATTTTCTGGTGCATAATATGACCCCCGCAGACGCCTAGTTTAGGAGTTATAGCCATTTTAAGATTTTGAATTTTCTTTTTTCCGGTGCATAATATGACCCCCGCAGACACCTAGTTTAGGAGTTATAGCCATTTTAAGATTTTGAATTTTTTTTCTGGTGCATAATATGACCCCCGCAGACGCCTAAGCGATTTCAAGTTTTGAATTTCCTTTTTTCCAGTGCATAATATGACCAACGCAGACGCCTAGTTTAGGAGTTATAGCCATTTTAAGATTTTGAATTTTCTATTTTCTGGTGCATAATATGACCCCCGCAGACGCCTAGTTTAGAAGTTATAGCCATTTTAAGAGTTTGAATTTTTTTTCTGGTGCATAATATGACCCCCGCCGACGCCTAGTTTAGGAGTTATAGCCATTTTAAGATTTTGAATTTTCTATTTTCTGGTGCATAATATGACCCCCGCAGACGCCTAGTTTAGGAGTTATAGCGATTTTAAAGTTTTGAATTTTCTTTTTTCCGGTGCATAATATGACCCCCGCAGACGCCTAGTTTAGGAGTTATAGCCATTTTAAAGTTTTGAATTTTCTTTTTTCCGGTGCATAATATGACCCCCGCAGACGCCTAGTTTAGGAGTTATAGCCATTTTAAGATTTTGAATTTTCTATTTTCTGGTGCATAATATAACCCCCGCAGACGCCTAGTTTAGGAGTTATAGCCATTTTAAGATTTTGAATTTTTTTTCTGGTGCATAATATGACCCCCGCCGACGCCTAGTTTAGGAGTTATAGCCATTTTAAGATTTTGAATTTTCTATTTTCTGGTGCATAATATGACCCCCGCAGACGCCTAGTTTAGGAGTTATAGCCATTTTAAGATTTTGAATTTTCTATTTTCTGGTGCATAATATAATCCCCGCTGACGCCTAGTTTAGGAGTTATAGCCATTTTAAGATTTTGAATTTTCTATTTTCTGGTGCATAATATGACCCCCGCAGACGCCTAGTTTAGGAGTTATAGCCATTTTAAGATTTTGAATTTTCTTTTTTCTGGTGCATAATATGACCCCCGCAGACGCCTAGTTTAGGAGTTATAGCCATTTTAAGATTTTGAATTTTCTATTTTCTGGTGCATAATATAATCCCCGCTGACGCCTAGTTTAGGAGTTATAGCCATTTTAAGATTTTGAATTTTCTATTTTCTGGTGCATAATATGACCCCCGCAGACGCCTAGTTTAGGAGTTATAGCCATTTTAAGATTTTGAATTTTCTTTTTTCTGGTGCATAATATGACCCCCGCAGACGCCTAGTTTAGGAGTTATAGCCATTTTAAGATTTTGAATTTTCTATTTTCTGGTGCATAATATAATCCCAGCTGACGCCTAGTTTAGGAGTTATAGCCATTTTAAGATTTTGAATTTTCTATTTTCTGGTGCATAATATGACCCCCGCAGACGCCTAGTTTAGGAGTTATAGCCATTTTAAGATTTTGAATTTTCTTTTTTCTGGTGCATAATATGACCCCCGCAGACGCCTAGTTTAGGAGTTATAGCGATTTTAAAGTTTTGAATTTTCTTTTTTCCGGTGCATAATATGACCCCCGCAGACACCTAGTTTAGGAGTTATAGCCATTTTAAGATTTTGAATTTTTTTTCTGGTGCATAATATGACCCCCGCAGACGCCTAAGCGATTTCAAGTTTTGAATTTCCTTTTTTCCAGTGCATAATATGACCAACGCAGACGCCTAGTTTAGGAGTTATAGGCATTTAAAGATTTTGAATTTTTTTTCTGGTGCATAATATGACCCCCGCAGACGCCTAGTTTAGGAGTTATAGCCATTTTAAGATTTTGAATTTTCTATTTTCTGGTGCATAATATGACCCCCGCAGACGCCTAGTTTAGGAGTTATAGCCATTTTAAGATTTTGAATTTTTTTTTCTGGTGCATAATATGACCCCCGCAGACGCCTAGTTTAGGAGTTATAGCGATTTTAAAGTTTTGAATTTTCTTTTTTCCGGTGCATAATATGACCCCCGCAGACGCCTAGTTTAGAAGTTATAGCCATTTTAAGATTTTGAATTTTTTTTTTCTGGTGCATAATATGACCCCCGCAGACGCCTAGTTTAGGAGTTATAGCCATTTTAAGATTTTGCATTTTTTTTTCCGGTGCATAATATGACCCCCGCAGACGCCTAGTTTAGGAGTTATAGCGATTTTAAAGTTTTGAATTTTCTTTTTTCTGGTGCATAATATGACCCCCGCAGGCGCCTAGTTTAGGAGTTATAGCCATTTTAAGATTTTGAATTTTTTTTTCAGGTGCATAATATGACCCCCGCAGACGCCTAGTTTAGGTTTTATAGCCATTTTAAGATTTTGAATTTTCTTTTTTCTGGTGCATAATACGACCCCCGCAGGCGCCTAGTTTAGGAGTTATAGACATTTTAAGATTTTGAATTTTTTTTTTTCCGGTGCATAATATGACCACCGCAGACGCCTAGTTTAGTAGTTATAGCCATTTTAAAATTTTGAATTTTCTTTTTTCTGGTGCATAATATGACCCCCGCAGACGCCTAGTTTAGGAGTTATAGCCATTTTAAGATTTTGCATTTTTTTTTCCGGTGCATAATATGACCCCCGCAGACGCCTAGTTTAGGAGTTATAGCGATTTTAAAGTTTTGAATTTTCTTTTTTCTGGTGCATAATATGACCCCCGCAGGCGCCTAGTTTAGGAGTTATAGCCATTTTAAGATTTTGAATTTTTTTTCTGGTGCATAATATGACCCCCGCAGACGCCTAAGCGATTTCAAGTTTTGAATTTCCTTTTTTCCAGTGCATAATATGACCAACGCAGACGCCTAGTTTAGGAGTTATAGGCATTTAAAGATTTTGAATTTTTTTTCTGGTGCATAATATGACCCCCGCAGACGCCTAGTTTAGGAGTTATAGCCATTTTAAGATTTTGAATTTTCTATTTTCTGGTGCATAATATGACCCCCGCAGACGCCTAGTTTAGGAGTTATAGCCATTTTAAGATTTTGAATTTTTTTTTCTGGTGCATAATATGACCCCCGCAGACGCCTAGTTTAGGAGTTATAGCCATTTTAAGATTTTGCATTTTCTTTTTTGTGGTGCATAATATGACCCCCGCAGACGCCTAGTTTAGGAGTTATAGCCATTTTAAGATTTTGAATTTTTTTTTCTGGTGCATAATATGACCCCCGCAGACGCCTAGTTTAGGAGTTATAGCCATTTTAAGATTTTGAATTTTCTATTTTCTGGTGCATAATATGACCCCCGCAGACGCCTAGTTTAGGAGTTATAGCCATTTTAAGATTTTGCATTTTCTTTTTTCTGGTGCATAATATGACCCCCGCAGGCGCCTAGTTTAGGAGTTATAGCCATTTTAAGATTTTGAATTTTCTTTTTTCTGGTGCATAATATGACCCCCGCAGACGCCTAGTTTAGGAGTTATAGCGATTTTAAAGTTTTGAATTTTCTTTTTTCCGGTGCATAATATGACCCCCGCAGACACCTAGTTTAGGAGTTATAGCCATTTTAAGATTTTGAATTTTTTTTCTGGTGCATAATATGACCCCCGCAGACGCCTAAGCGATTTCAAGTTTTGAATTTCCTTTTTTCCAGTGCATAATATGACCAACGCAGACGCCTAGTTTAGGAGTTATAGGCATTTAAAGATTTTGAATTTTTTTTCTGGTGCATAATATGACCCCCTCAGACGCCTAGTTTAGGAGTTATAGCCATTTTAAGATTTTGAATTTTCTATTTTCTGGTGCATAATATGACCCCCGCAGACGCCTAGTTTAGGAGTTATAGCCATTTTAAGATTTTGAATTTTTTTTTCTGGTGCATAATATGACCCCCGCAGACGCCTAGTTTAGGAGTTATAGCCATTTTAAGATTTTGCATTTTCTTTTTTGTGGTGCATAATATGACCCCCGCAGACGCCTAGTTTAGGAGTTATAGCCATTTTAAGATTTTGAATTTTTTTTTCTGGTGCATAATATGACCCCCGCAGACGCCTAGTTTAGGAGTTATAGCCATTTTAAGATTTTGAATTTTCTATTTTCTGGTGCATAATATGACCCCCGCAGACGCCTAGTTTAGGAGTTATAGCCATTTTAAGATTTTGCATTTTCTTTTTTGTGGTGCATAATATGACCCCCGCAGACGCCTAGTTTAGGAGTTATAGCCATTTTAAGATTTTGAATTTTTTTTTCTGGTGCATAATATGACCCCCGCAGACGCCTAGTTTAGGAGTTATAGCCATTTTAAGATTTTGAATTTTCTATTTTCTGGTGCATAATATGACCCCCGCAGACGCCTAGTTTAGGAGTTATAGCCATTTTAAGATTTTGCATTTTCTTTTTTCTGGTGCATAATATGACCCCCGCAGGCGCCTAGTTTAGGAGTTATAGCCATTTTAAGATTTTGAATTTTTTTTTCTGGTGCATAATATGACCCCCGCAGACGCCTAGTTTAGGAGTTATAGCCATTTTAAGATTTTGCATTTTTTTTTCCGGTGCATAATATGACCCCCGCAGACGCCTAGTTTAGGAGTTATAGCCATTTTAAGATTTTGCATTTTCTTTTTTCTGGTGCATAATATGACCCCCGCAGGCGCCTAGTTTAGGAGTTATAGCCATTTTAAGATTTTGAATTTTTTTTTCTGGTGCATAATATGACCCCCGCAGACGCCTAGTTTAGGAGTTATAGCCATTTTAAGATTTTGCATTTTTTTTTCCGGTGCATAATATGACCCCCGCAGACGCCTAGTTTAGGAGTTATAGCCATTTTAAGATTTTGAATTTTCTATTTTCTGGTGCATAATATGACCCCCGCAGACGCCTAGTTTAGGAGTTATAGCCATTTTAAGATTTTGAATTTTTTTTTCTGGTGCATAATATGACCCCCGCAGACGCCTAGTTTAGGAGTTATAGCCATTTTAAGATTTTGCATTTTTTTTTCCGGTGCATAATATGACCCCCGCAGACGCCTAGTTTAGGAGTTATAGCCATTTTAAGATTTTGCATTTTCTTTTTTCTGGTGCATAATATGACCCCCGCAGGTGCCTAGTTTAGGAGTTATAGCCATTTTAAGATTTTGAATTTTTTTTTCTGGTGCATAATATGACCCCCGCAGACGCCTAGTTTAGGAGTTATAGCCATTTTAAGATTTTGAATTTTCTATTTTCTGGTGCATAATATGACCCCCGCAGACGCCTAGTTTAGGAGTTATAGCCATTTTAAGATTTTGAATTTTTTTTTCTGGTGCATAATATGACCCCCGCAGACGCCTAGTTTAGGAGTTATAGCCATTTTAAGATTTTGCATTTTCTTTTTTGTGGTGCATAATATGACCCCCGCAGACGCCTAGTTTAGGAGTTATAGCCATTTTAAGATTTTGAATTTTTTTTTCTGGTGCATAATATGACCCCCGCAGACGCCTAGTTTAGGAGTTATAGCCATTTTAAGATTTTGAATTTTCTATTTTCTGGTGCATAATATGACCCCCGCAGACGCCTAGTTTAGGAGTTATAGCCATTTTAAGATTTTGAATTTTCTATTTTCTGGTGCATAATATGACCCCCGCAGACGCCTAGTTTAGGAGTTATAGCCATTTTAAGATTTTGCATTTTCTTTTTTCTGGTGCATAATATGACCCCCGCAGGCGCCTAGTTTAGGAGTTATAGCCATTTTAAGATTTTGCATTTTCTTTTTTCTGGTGCATAATATGACCCCCGCAGGTGCCTAGTTTAGGAGTTATAGCCATTTTAAGATTTTGAATTTTTTTTTCTGGTGCATAATATGACCCCCGCAGACGCCTAGTTTAGGAGTTATAGCCATTTTAAGATTTTGAATTTTCTATTTTCTGGTGCATAATATGACCCCCGCAGACGCCTAGTTTAGGAGTTATAGCCATTTTAAGATTTTGAATTTTCTATTTTCTGGTGCATAATATGACCCCCGCAGACGCCTAGTTTAGGAGTTATAGCCATTTTAAGATTTTGCATTTTCTTTTTTCTGGTGCATAATATGACCCCCGCAGGCGCCTAGTTTAGGAGTTATAGCCATTTTAAGATTTTGAATTTTTTTTTCTGGTGCATAATATGACCCCCGCAGACGCCTAGTTTAGGAGTTATAGCCATTTTAAGATTTTGCATTTTTTTTTCCGGTGCATAATATGACCCCCGCAGACGCCTAGTTTAGGAGTTATAGCCATTTTAAGATTTTGAATTTTTTTTTCTGGTGCATAATATGACCCCCGCAGACGCCTAAGCGATTTCAAGTTTTGAATTTCCTTTTTTCCAGTGCATAATATGACCAACGCAGACGCCTAGTTTAGGAGTTATAGGCATTTAAAGATTTTGAATTTTTTTTCTGGTGCATAATATGACCCCCGCAGACGCCTAGTTTAGGAGTTATAGCCATTTTAAGATTTTGAATTTTCTATTTTCTGGTGCATAATATGACCCCCGCAGACGCCTAGTTTAGGAGTTATAGCCATTTTAAGATTTTGAATTTTTTTTTCTGGTGCATAATATGACCCCCGCAGACGCCTAGTTTAGGAGTTATAGCCATTTTAAGATTTTGCATTTTCTTTTTTGTGGTGCATAATATGACCCCCGCAGACGCCTAGTTTAGGAGTTATAGCCATTTTAAGATTTTGAATTTTTTTTTCTGGTGCATAATATGACCCCCGCAGACGCCTAGTTTAGGAGTTATAGCCATTTTAAGATTTTGAATTTTCTATTTTCTGGTGCATAATATGACCCCCGCAGACGCCTAGTTTAGGAGTTATAGCCATTTTAAGATTTTGAATTTTTTTTTCTGGTGCATAATATGACCCCCGCAGACGCCTAGTTTAGGAGTTATAGCCATTTTAAGATTTTGCATTTTCTTTTTTGTGGTGCATAATATGACCCCCGCAGACGCCTAGTTTAGGAGTTATAGCCATTTTAAGATTTTGAATTTTTTTTTCTGGTGCATAATATGACCCCCGCAGACGCCTAGTTTAGGAGTTATAGCCATTTTAAGATTTTGCATTTTTTTTTCCGGTGCATAATATGACCCCCGCAGACGCCTAGTTTAGGAGTTATAGCCATTTTAAGATTTTGCATTTTTTTTTCCGGTGCATAATATGACCCCCGCAGACGCCTAGTTTAGTAGTTATAGCCATTTTAAGATTTTGAATTTTTTTTTCTGGTGCATAATATGACCCCCGCAGACGCCTAGTTTAGGAGTTATAGCCATTTTAAGATTTTGCATTTTTTTTTCCGGTGCATAATATGACCCCCGCAGACGCCTAGTTTAGGAGTTATAGCGATTTTAAAGTTTTGAATTTTCTTTTTTCTGGTGCATAATATGACCCCCGCAGGCGCCTAGTTTAGGAGTTATAGCCATTTTAAGATTTTGAATTTTTTTTTCAGGTGCATAATATGACCCCCGCAGACGCCTAGTTTAGGGGTTATAGCCATTTTAAGATTTTGAATTTTCTTTTTTCTGGTGCATAATACGACCCCCGCAGGCGCCTAGTTTAGGAGTTATAGCCATTTTAAGATTTTGAATTTTTTTTTCCGGTGCATAATATGACCACCGCAGACGCCTAGTTTAGGAGTTATAGCCATTTTAAGATTTTGCATTTTTTTTCCGGTGCATAATATGACCCCCGCAGACGCCTAGTTTAGGAGTTATAGCGATTTTAAAGTTTTGAATTTTCTTTTTTCTGGTGCATAATATGACCCCCGCAGGCGCCTAGTTTAGGAGTTATAGCCATTTTAAGATTTTGAATTTTTTTTTCAGGTGCATAATATGACCCCCGCAGACGCCTAGTTTAGGGGTTATAGCCATTTTAAGATTTTGAATTTTTTTTTCAGGTGCATAATATGACCCCCGCAGACGCCTAGTTTAGGAGTTACAGCCATTTTAAGATTTGGCTTTTTTTTTTCTGGTGCATAATATGACCCCCGCAGGCGCCTAGTTTAGGAGTTATAGCCATTTTAAGATTTTGAATTTTTTTTTCAGGTGCATAATATGACCCCCGCAGACGCCTAGTTTAGGAGTTATAGCCATTTTAAGATTTTGAATTTTCTATTTTCTGGTGCATAATATGACCCCCGCAGACGCCTAGTTTAGGAGTTATAGCCATTTTAAGATTTTGAATTTTCTTTTTTCTGGTGCATAATATGACCCCCGCAGACGCCTAGTTTAGGAGTTATAGCCATTTTAAGATTTTGAATTTTTTTTTCAGGTGCATAATATGACCCCCGCAGACGCCTAGTTTAGGAGTTATAGCCATTTTAAGATTTTGAATTTTCTATTTTCTGGTGCATAATATGACCCCCGCAGACGCCTAGTTTAGGAGTTATAGCCATTTTAAGATTTTGAATTTTCTTTTTTCTGGTGCATAATATGACCCCCGCAGACGCCTAGTTTAGGAGTTATAGCCATTTTAAGATTTTGAATTTTTTTTTCTGGTGCATAATACGACCCCCGCAGGCGCCTAGTTTAGGAGTTATAGACATTTTAAGATTTTGAATTTTTTTTTTCCGGTGCATAATATGACCACCGCAGACGCCTAGTTTAGTAGTTATAGCCATTTTAAAATTTTGAATTTTCTTTTTTCTGGTGCATAATATGACCCCCGCAGACGCCTAGTTTAGGAGTTATAGCCATTTTAAGATTTTGAATTTTTTTTTCCGGTGCATAATATGACCCCCGCAGACGCCTAGTTTAGGAGTTATAGCGATTTTAAAGTTTTGAATTTTCTTTTTTCTGGTGCATAATATGGCCCCCGCAGGCGCCTAGTTTAGGAGTTATAGCCATTTTAAGATTTGGCTTTTTTTTTCTGGTGCATAATATGACCCCCGCAGACGCCTAGTTTAGGAGTTACAGCGATTTTAAAGTTTTGAATTTTCTTTTTTCAGGTGCATAATATGACCCCCGCAGACGCCTAGTTTAGGAGTTATAGCCATTTTAAGATTTTGAATTTTTTTTTCAGGTGCATAATATGACCCCCGCAGGCGCCTAGTTTAGGAGTTATAGCCATTTTAAGATTTTGAATTTTCTTTTTTCTGGTGCATAATATGACCCCCGCAGACGCCTAGTTTAGGAGTTATAGCCATTTTAAGATTTTGAATTTTCTTTTTTCTGGTGCATAATGTGACCCCCGCAGGCGCCTAGTTTAGGAGTTATAGCGATGTTAAAGTTTTGAATTTTCTTTTTTCTGGTGCACAATACGACCCCCGCAGGCGCCTAGTTTAGGAGTTATAGCCATTTTAAGATTTTGCATTTTTTTTCTGGTGCATAATATGATCCCCGCAGACGCCTAGTTTAGTAGTTATAGCCATTTTAAAATTTTGAGTTTTCTTTTTTCTGGTGCATAATACGACCCCCGCAGGCGCCTAGTTTAGGAGTTATAGCCATTTTAAGATTTTGCATTTTTTTTCTGGTGCATAATATGACCCCCGCAGACGTCTAGTTTAGGAGTTATAGCCATTTTAACATTTTGCATTTTTTTTTCCTGGTGCATAAAATGACCCCCGCAGACGCCTAGTTTAGGAATTATAGCCATTTTAAGATTTTGCATTTTTTTTTCTGGTGCATAATATGACCCCCGCAGACGCTTAGTTTAGGAGTTATAGCCATTTTAAGATTTTGAATTTTTTTTTCTGGTGCATAATATGACCCCCGCAGACGCCTAGTTTAGGAGTTATAGCCATTTTAAGATTTTGAATTTTCTTTTTTCTGGTGCATAATATAACCCCCGCAGACGCCTAGTTTAGGAATTATAGCCATTTTAAGATTTTGCATTTTTTTTTCTGGTGCATAATATGACCCCCGCAGACGCTTAGTTTAGGAGTTATAGCCATTTTAAGATTTTGAATTTTCTTTTTTCTGGTGCATAAGATGACCCCCGCAGACGCCTAATTTAGGAGTTATAGCGATTTTAAAGTTTTGAATTTTCTTTTTTCCGGTGCATAATATGACCCCCGCAGACGCCTAGTTTAGGAGTTATAGCCATTTTAAGATTTTGAATTTTTTTTCTGGTGCATAATATGACCCCCGCAGACGCCTAAGCGATTTTAAAGTTTTGAATTTTCTTTTTTCCGGTGCATAATATGACCACCGCAGACGCCTAGTTTAGTAGTTATAGCCATTTTAAAATTTTGAATTTTCTTTTTTCTGGTGCATAATATGACCCCCGCAGACGCCTAGTTTAGGAGTTATAGCCATTTTAAGATTTTGAATTTTTTTTTCCGGTGCATAATATGACCCCCGCAGACGCCTAGTTTAGGAGTTAAAGCGATTTTAAAGTTTTGAATTTTCTTTTTTCTGGTGCATAATATGACCCCCGCAGGCGCCTAGTTTAGGAGTTATAGCCATTTTAAGATTTTGAGTTTTCTTTTTTCTGGTGCATAATATGACCCCCGCAGACGCCTAGTTTAGGAGTTACAGCCATTTTAAGATTTGGCTTTTTTTTTTCTGGTGCATAATATGACCCCCGCAGACGCCTAGTTTAGGAGTTATAGCCATTTTAAGATTTTGAATTTTCTTTTTTCTGGTGCATAATGTGACCCCCGCAGGCGCCTAGTTTAGGAGTTATAGCGATGTTAAAGTTTTGAATTTTCTTTTTTCTGGTGCACAATACGACCCCCGCAGGCGCCTAGTTTAGGAGTTATAGCCATTTTAAGATTTTGCATTTTTTTTCTGGTGCATAATATGATCCCCGCAGACGCCTAGTTTAGTAGTTATAGCCATTTTAAAATTTTGAGTTTTCTTTTTTCTGGTGCATAATACGACCCCCGCAGGCGCCTAGTTTAGGAGTTATAGCCATTTTAAGATTTTGCATTTTTTTTCTGGTGCATAATATGACCCCCGCAGACGTCTAGTTTAGGAGTTATAGCCATTTTAACATTTTGCATTTTTTTTTCCTGGTGCATAAAATGACCCCCGCAGACGCCTAGTTTAGGAATTATAGCCATTTTAAGATTTTGCATTTTTTTTTCTGGTGCATAATATGACCCCCGCAGACGCTTAGTTTAGGAGTTATAGCCATTTTAAGATTTTGAATTTTTTTTTCTGGTGCATAATATGACCCCCGCAGACGCCTAGTTTAGGAGTTATAGCCATTTTAAGATTTTGAATTTTCTTTTTTCTGGTGCATAATATAACCCCCGCAGACGCCTAGTTTAGGAATTATAGCCATTTTAAGATTTTGCATTTTTTTTTCTGGTGCATAATATGACCCCCGCAGACGCTTAGTTTAGGAGTTATAGCCATTTTAAGATTTTGAATTTTCTTTTTTCTGGTGCATAAGATGACCCCCGCAGACGCCTAATTTAGGAGTTATAGCGATTTTAAAGTTTTGAATTTTCTTTTTTCCGGTGCATAATATGACCCCCGCAGACGCCTAGTTTAGGAATTATAGCCATTTTAAGATTTTGCATTTTTTTTTCTGGTGCATAATATGACCCCCGCAGACGCCTAAGCGATTTTAAAGTTTTGAATTTTCTTTTTTCCGGTGCATAATATGACCACCGCAGACGCCTAGTTTAGTAGTTATAGCCATTTTAAAATTTTGAATTTTCTTTTTTCTGGTGCATAATATGACCCCCGCAGACGCCTAGTTTAGGAGTTATAGCCATTTTAAGATTTTGAATTTTTTTTTCCGGTGCATAATATGACCCCCGCAGACGCCTAGTTTAGGAGTTAAAGCGATTTTAAAGTTTTGAATTTTCTTTTTTCTGGTGCATAATATGACCCCCGCAGGCGCCTAGTTTAGGAGTTATAGCCATTTTAAGATTTTGAGTTTTCTTTTTTCTGGTGCATAATATGACCCCCGCAGACGCCTAGTTTAGGAGTTACAGCCATTTTAAGATTTGGCTTTTTTTTTTCTGGTGCATAATATGACCCCCGCAGACGCCTAGTTTATGAGTTACAGCGATTTTAAAGTTTTGAATTTTCTTTTTTCAGGTGCATAATATGACCCCCGAAGACGCCTAGTTTAGGAGTTACAGCCATTTTAAGATTTGGCTTTTTTTTTTCTGGTGCATAATATGACCCCCGCAGACGCCTAGTTTAGGAGTTACAGCGATTTTAAAGTTTTGAATTTTCTTTTTTCAGGTGCATAATATGACCCCCGCAGACGCCTAGTTTAGGAGTTATAGCCATTTTAAGATTTTGCATTTTTTTTTCCGGTGTATAATATGACCCCCGCAGGCGCCTAGTTTAGTAGTTATAGCCATTTTAAGATTTTGAATTTTTTTTTCAGGTGCATAATATGACCCCCGCAGGCGCCTAGTTTAGGAGTTATAGCCATTTTAAGATTTTGAATTTTCTTTTTTCTGGTGCATAATATGACCCCCGCAGACGCCTAGTTTAGGAGTTATAGCCATTTTAAGATTTTGAATTTTCTTTTTCTGGTGCATAATGTGACCCCCGCAGGCGCCTAGTTTAGGAGTTATAGCGATGTTAAAGTTTTGAATTTTCTTTTTTCTGGTGCACAATACGACCCCCGCAGGCGCCTAGTTTAGGAGTTATAGCCATTTTAAGATTTTGCATTTTTTTTCTGGTGCATAATATGACCCCCGCAGACGCCTAGTTTAGTAGTTATAGCCATTTTAAAATTTTGAGTTTTCTTTTTTCTGGTGCATAATACGACCCCCGCAGGCGCCTAGTTTAGGAGTTATAGCCATTTTAAGATTTTGCATTTTTTTTCTGGAGCATAATATGACCCCCGCAGACGTCTAGTTTAGGAGTTATAGCCATTTTAAGATTTTGCATTTTTTTTTCCTGGTGCATAAAATGACCCCCGCAGACGCCTAGTTTAGGAGTTATAGCCATTTTAAGATTTTGAATTTTCTTTTTTCTGGTGCATAATGTGACCCCCGCAGGCGCCTAGTTTAGGAGTTATAGCGATTTTAAAGTTTTGAATTTTCTTTTTTCCGGTGCATAATATGACCCCCGCAGACGCCTAGTTTAGGAGTTATAGCCATTTTAAGATTTTGAATTTTTTTTCTGGTGCATAATATGACCCCCGCAGACGCCTAAGCGATTTTAAAGTTTTGAATTTTCTTTTTTCCGGTGCATAATATGACCACCGCAGACGCCTAGTTTAGTAGTTATAGCCATTTTAAAATTTTGAATTTTCTTTTTTCTGGTGCATAATATGACCCCCGCAGACGCCTAGTTTAGGAGTTATAGCCATTTTAAGATTTTGAATTTTTTTTTCCGGTGCATAATATGACCCCCGCAGACGCCTAGTTTAGGAGTTAAAGCGATTTTAAAGTTTTGAATTTTCTTTTTTCTGGTGCATAATATGACCCCCGCAGGCGCCTAGTTTAGGAGTTATAGCCATTTTAAGATTTTGAGTTTTCTTTTCAGGTGCATAATATGACCCCCGCAGACGCCTAGTTTAGGAGTTATAGCCATTTTAAGATTTTGAATTTTCTATTTTCTGGTGCATAATATGACCCCCGCAGACGCCTAGTTTAGGAGTTATAGCCATTTTAAGATTTTGAATTTTCTTTTTTCTGGTGCATAATATGACCCCCGCAGACGCCTAGTTTAGGAGTTATAGCCATTTTAAGATTTTGAATTTTTTTTTCTGGTGCATAATACGACCCCCGCAGGCGCCTAGTTTAGGAGTTATAGACATTTTAAGATTTTGAATTTTTTTTTTCCGGTGCATAATATGACCACCGCAGACGCCTAGTTTAGTAGTTATAGCCATTTTAAAATTTTGAATTTTCTTTTTTCTGGTGCATAATATGACCCCCGCAGACGCCTAGTTTAGGAGTTATAGCCATTTTAAGATTTTGAATTTTTTTTTCCGGTGCATAATATGACCCCCGCAGACGCCTAGTTTAGGAGTTATAGCGATTTTAAAGTTTTGAATTTTCTTTTTTCTGGTGCATAATATGGCCCCCGCAGGCGCCTAGTTTAGGAGTTATAGCCATTTTAAGATTTGGCTTTTTTTTTCTGGTGCATAATATGACCCCCGCAGACGCCTAGTTTAGGAGTTACAGCGATTTTAAAGTTTTGAATTTTCTTTTTTCAGGTGCATAATATGACCCCCGCAGACGCCTAGTTTAGGAGTTATAGCCATTTTAAGATTTTGAATTTTTTTTTCAGGTGCATAATATGACCCCCGCAGGCGCCTAGTTTAGGAGTTATAGCCATTTTAAGATTTTGAATTTTCTTTTTTCTGGTGCATAATATGACCCCCGCAGACGCCTAGTTTAGGAGTTATAGCCATTTTAAGATTTTGAATTTTCTTTTTTCTGGTGCATAATGTGACCCCCGCAGGCGCCTAGTTTAGGAGTTATAGCGATGTTAAAGTTTTGAATTTTCTTTTTTCTGGTGCACAATACGACCCCCGCAGGCGCCTAGTTTAGGAGTTATAGCCATTTTAAGATTTTGCATTTTTTTTCTGGTGCATAATATGATCCCCGCAGACGCCTAGTTTAGTAGTTATAGCCATTTTAAAATTTTGAGTTTTCTTTTTTCTGGTGCATAATACGACCCCCGCAGGCGCCTAGTTTAGGAGTTATAGCCATTTTAAGATTTTGCATTTTTTTTCTGGTGCATAATATGACCCCCGCAGACGTCTAGTTTAGGAGTTATAGCCATTTTAACATTTTGCATTTTTTTTTCCTGGTGCATAAAATGACCCCCGCAGACGCCTAGTTTAGGAATTATAGCCATTTTAAGATTTTGCATTTTTTTTTCTGGTGCATAATATGACCCCCGCAGACGCTTAGTTTAGGAGTTATAGCCATTTTAAGATTTTGAATTTTTTTTTCTGGTGCATAATATGACCCCCGCAGACGCCTAGTTTAGGAGTTATAGCCATTTTAAGATTTTGAATTTTCTTTTTTCTGGTGCATAATATAACCCCCGCAGACGCCTAGTTTAGGAATTATAGCCATTTTAAGATTTTGCATTTTTTTTTCTGGTGCATAATATGACCCCCGCAGACGCTTAGTTTAGGAGTTATAGCCATTTTAAGATTTTGAATTTTCTTTTTTCTGGTGCATAAGATGACCCCCGCAGACGCCTAATTTAGGAGTTATAGCGATTTTAAAGTTTTGAATTTTCTTTTTTCCGGTGCATAATATGACCCCCGCAGACGCCTAGTTTAGGAGTTATAGCCATTTTAAGATTTTGAATTTTTTTTCTGGTGCATAATATGACCCCCGCAGACGCCTAAGCGATTTTAAAGTTTTGAATTTTCTTTTTTCCGGTGCATAATATGACCACCGCAGACGCCTAGTTTAGTAGTTATAGCCATTTTAAAATTTTGAATTTTCTTTTTTCTGGTGCATAATATGACCCCCGCAGACGCCTAGTTTAGGAGTTATAGCCATTTTAAGATTTTGAATTTTTTTTTCCGGTGCATAATATGACCCCCGCAGACGCCTAGTTTAGGAGTTAAAGCGATTTTAAAGTTTTGAATTTTCTTTTTTCTGGTGCATAATATGACCCCCGCAGGCGCCTAGTTTAGGAGTTATAGCCATTTTAAGATTTTGAGTTTTCTTTTTTCTGGTGCATAATATGACCCCCGCAGACGCCTAGTTTAGGAGTTACAGCCATTTTAAGATTTGGCTTTTTTTTTTCTGGTGCATAATATGACCCCCGCAGACGCCTAGTTTAGGAGTTATAGCCATTTTAAGATTTTGAATTTTCTTTTTTCTGGTGCATAATGTGACCCCCGCAGGCGCCTAGTTTAGGAGTTATAGCGATGTTAAAGTTTTGAATTTTCTTTTTTCTGGTGCACAATACGACCCCCGCAGGCGCCTAGTTTAGGAGTTATAGCCATTTTAAGATTTTGCATTTTTTTTCTGGTGCATAATATGATCCCCGCAGACGCCTAGTTTAGTAGTTATAGCCATTTTAAAATTTTGAGTTTTCTTTTTTCTGGTGCATAATACGACCCCCGCAGGCGCCTAGTTTAGGAGTTATAGCCATTTTAAGATTTTGCATTTTTTTTCTGGTGCATAATATGACCCCCGCAGACGTCTAGTTTAGGAGTTATAGCCATTTTAACATTTTGCATTTTTTTTTCCTGGTGCATAAAATGACCCCCGCAGACGCCTAGTTTAGGAATTATAGCCATTTTAAGATTTTGCATTTTTTTTTCTGGTGCATAATATGACCCCCGCAGACGCTTAGTTTAGGAGTTATAGCCATTTTAAGATTTTGAATTTTTTTTTCTGGTGCATAATATGACCCCCGCAGACGCCTAGTTTAGGAGTTATAGCCATTTTAAGATTTTGAATTTTCTTTTTTCTGGTGCATAATATAACCCCCGCAGACGCCTAGTTTAGGAATTATAGCCATTTTAAGATTTTGCATTTTTTTTTCTGGTGCATAATATGACCCCCGCAGACGCTTAGTTTAGGAGTTATAGCCATTTTAAGATTTTGAATTTTCTTTTTTCTGGTGCATAAGATGACCCCCGCAGACGCCTAATTTAGGAGTTATAGCGATTTTAAAGTTTTGAATTTTCTTTTTTCCGGTGCATAATATGACCCCCGCAGACGCCTAGTTTAGGAATTATAGCCATTTTAAGATTTTGCATTTTTTTTTCTGGTGCATAATATGACCCCCGCAGACGCCTAAGCGATTTTAAAGTTTTGAATTTTCTTTTTTCCGGTGCATAATATGACCACCGCAGACGCCTAGTTTAGTAGTTATAGCCATTTTAAAATTTTGAATTTTCTTTTTTCTGGTGCATAATATGACCCCCGCAGACGCCTAGTTTAGGAGTTATAGCCATTTTAAGATTTTGAATTTTTTTTTCCGGTGCATAATATGACCCCCGCAGACGCCTAGTTTAGGAGTTAAAGCGATTTTAAAGTTTTGAATTTTCTTTTTTCTGGTGCATAATATGACCCCCGCAGGCGCCTAGTTTAGGAGTTATAGCCATTTTAAGATTTTGAGTTTTCTTTTTTCTGGTGCATAATATGACCCCCGCAGACGCCTAGTTTAGGAGTTACAGCCATTTTAAGATTTGGCTTTTTTTTTTCTGGTGCATAATATGACCCCCGCAGACGCCTAGTTTATGAGTTACAGCGATTTTAAAGTTTTGAATTTTCTTTTTTCAGGTGCATAATATGACCCCCGAAGACGCCTAGTTTAGGAGTTACAGCCATTTTAAGATTTGGCTTTTTTTTTTCTGGTGCATAATATGACCCCCGCAGACGCCTAGTTTAGGAGTTACAGCGATTTTAAAGTTTTGAATTTTCTTTTTTCAGGTGCATAATATGACCCCCGCAGACGCCTAGTTTAGGAGTTATAGCCATTTTAAGATTTTGCATTTTTTTTTCCGGTGTATAATATGACCCCCGCAGGCGCCTAGTTTAGTAGTTATAGCCATTTTAAGATTTTGAATTTTTTTTTCAGGTGCATAATATGACCCCCGCAGGCGCCTAGTTTAGGAGTTATAGCCATTTTAAGATTTTGAATTTTCTTTTTTCTGGTGCATAATATGACCCCCGCAGACGCCTAGTTTAGGAGTTATAGCCATTTTAAGATTTTGAATTTTCTTTTTCTGGTGCATAATGTGACCCCCGCAGGCGCCTAGTTTAGGAGTTATAGCGATGTTAAAGTTTTGAATTTTCTTTTTTCTGGTGCACAATACGACCCCCGCAGGCGCCTAGTTTAGGAGTTATAGCCATTTTAAGATTTTGCATTTTTTTTCTGGTGCATAATATGACCCCCGCAGACGCCTAGTTTAGTAGTTATAGCCATTTTAAAATTTTGAGTTTTCTTTTTTCTGGTGCATAATACGACCCCCGCAGGCGCCTAGTTTAGGAGTTATAGCCATTTTAAGATTTTGCATTTTTTTTCTGGAGCATAATATGACCCCCGCAGACGTCTAGTTTAGGAGTTATAGCCATTTTAAGATTTTGCATTTTTTTTTCCTGGTGCATAAAATGACCCCCGCAGACGCCTAGTTTAGGAGTTATAGCCATTTTAAGATTTTGAATTTTCTTTTTTCTGGTGCATAATGTGACCCCCGCAGGCGCCTAGTTTAGGAGTTATAGCGATTTTAAAGTTTTGAATTTTCTTTTTTCCGGTGCATAATATGACCCCCGCAGACGCCTAGTTTAGGAGTTATAGCCATTTTAAGATTTTGAATTTTTTTTCTGGTGCATAATATGACCCCCGCAGACGCCTAAGCGATTTTAAAGTTTTGAATTTTCTTTTTTCCGGTGCATAATATGACCACCGCAGACGCCTAGTTTAGTAGTTATAGCCATTTTAAAATTTTGAATTTTCTTTTTTCTGGTGCATAATATGACCCCCGCAGACGCCTAGTTTAGGAGTTATAGCCATTTTAAGATTTTGAATTTTTTTTTCCGGTGCATAATATGACCCCCGCAGACGCCTAGTTTAGGAGTTAAAGCGATTTTAAAGTTTTGAATTTTCTTTTTTCTGGTGCATAATATGACCCCCGCAGGCGCCTAGTTTAGGAGTTATAGCCATTTTAAGATTTTGAGTTTTCTTTTTTCTGGTGCATAATATGACCCCCGCAGACGCCTAGTTTAGGAGTTACAGCCATTTTAAGATTTGGCTTTTTTTTTTCTGGTGCATAATATGACCCCCGCAGACGCCTAGTTTAGGAGTTATAGCCATTTTAAGATTTTGAATTTTCTTTTTTCTGGTGCATAATGTGACCCCCGCAGGCGCCTAGTTTAGGAGTTATAGCGATGTTAAAGTTTTGAATTTTCTTTTTTCTGGTGCACAATACGACCCCCGCAGGCGCCTAGTTTAGGAGTTATAGCCATTTTAAGATTTTGCATTTTTTTTCTGGTGCATAATATGATCCCCGCAGACGCCTAGTTTAGTAGTTATAGCCATTTTAAAATTTTGAGTTTTCTTTTTTCTGGTGCATAATACGACCCCCGCAGGCGCCTAGTTTAGGAGTTATAGCCATTTTAAGATTTTGCATTTTTTTTCTGGTGCATAATATGACCCCCGCAGACGTCTAGTTTAGGAGTTATAGCCATTTTAACATTTTGCATTTTTTTTTCCTGGTGCATAAAATGACCCCCGCAGACGCCTAGTTTAGGAATTATAGCCATTTTAAGATTTTGCATTTTTTTTTCTGGTGCATAATATGACCCCCGCAGACGCTTAGTTTAGGAGTTATAGCCATTTTAAGATTTTGAATTTTTTTTTCTGGTGCATAATATGACCCCCGCAGACGCCTAGTTTAGGAGTTATAGCCATTTTAAGATTTTGAATTTTCTTTTTTCTGGTGCATAATATAACCCCCGCAGACGCCTAGTTTAGGAATTATAGCCATTTTAAGATTTTGCATTTTTTTTTCTGGTGCATAATATGACCCCCGCAGACGCTTAGTTTAGGAGTTATAGCCATTTTAAGATTTTGAATTTTCTTTTTTCTGGTGCATAAGATGACCCCCGCAGACGCCTAATTTAGGAGTTATAGCGATTTTAAAGTTTTGAATTTTCTTTTTTCCGGTGCATAATATGACCCCCGCAGACGCCTAGTTTAGGAGTTATAGCCATTTTAAGATTTTGAATTTTTTTTCTGGTGCATAATATGACCCCCGCAGACGCCTAAGCGATTTTAAAGTTTTGAATTTTCTTTTTTCCGGTGCATAATATGACCACCGCAGACGCCTAGTTTAGTAGTTATAGCCATTTTAAAATTTTGAATTTTCTTTTTTCTGGTGCATAATATGACCCCCGCAGACGCCTAGTTTAGGAGTTATAGCCATTTTAAGATTTTGAATTTTTTTTTCCGGTGCATAATATGACCCCCGCAGACGCCTAGTTTAGGAGTTAAAGCGATTTTAAAGTTTTGAATTTTCTTTTTTCTGGTGCATAATATGACCCCCGCAGGCGCCTAGTTTAGGAGTTATAGCCATTTTAAGATTTTGAGTTTTCTTTTTTCTGGTGCATAATATGACCCCCGCAGACGCCTAGTTTAGGAGTTACAGCCATTTTAAGATTTGGCTTTTTTTTTTCTGGTGCATAATATGACCCCCGCAGACGCCTAGTTTATGAGTTACAGCGATTTTAAAGTTTTGAATTTTCTTTTTTCAGGTGCATAATATGACCCCCGAAGACGCCTAGTTTAGGAGTTACAGCCATTTTAAGATTTGGCTTTTTTTTTTCTGGTGCATAATATGACCCCCGCAGACGCCTAGTTTAGGAGTTACAGCGATTTTAAAGTTTTGAATTTTCTTTTTTCAGGTGCATAATATGACCCCCGCAGACGCCTAGTTTAGGAGTTATAGCCATTTTAAGATTTTGCATTTTTTTTTCCGGTGTATAATATGACCCCCGCAGGCGCCTAGTTTAGTAGTTATAGCCATTTTAAGATTTTGAATTTTTTTTTCAGGTGCATAATATGACCCCCGCAGGCGCCTAGTTTAGGAGTTATAGCCATTTTAAGATTTTGAATTTTCTTTTTTCTGGTGCATAATATGACCCCCGCAGACGCCTAGTTTAGGAGTTATAGCCATTTTAAGATTTTGAATTTTCTTTTTCTGGTGCATAATGTGACCCCCGCAGGCGCCTAGTTTAGGAGTTATAGCGATGTTAAAGTTTTGAATTTTCTTTTTTCTGGTGCACAATACGACCCCCGCAGGCGCCTAGTTTAGGAGTTATAGCCATTTTAAGATTTTGCATTTTTTTTCTGGTGCATAATATGACCCCCGCAGACGCCTAGTTTAGTAGTTATAGCCATTTTAAAATTTTGAGTTTTCTTTTTTCTGGTGCATAATACGACCCCCGCAGGCGCCTAGTTTAGGAGTTATAGCCATTTTAAGATTTTGCATTTTTTTTCTGGAGCATAATATGACCCCCGCAGACGTCTAGTTTAGGAGTTATAGCCATTTTAAGATTTTGCATTTTTTTTTCCTGGTGCATAAAATGACCCCCGCAGACGCCTAGTTTAGGAATTATAGCCATTTTAAGATTTTGCATTTTTTTTTCTGGTGCATAATATGACCCCCGCAGACGCTTAGTTTAGGAGTTATAGCCATTTTAAGATTTTGAATTTTTTTTTTTCTGGTGCATAATATAACCCCCGCAGACGCCTAGTTTAGGAGTTATAGCCATTTTAAGATTTTGAATTTTCTTTTTTCTGGTGCATAAGATGACCCCCGCAGACGCCTAATTTAGGAGTTATAGCGATTTTAAAGTTTTGAATTTTCTTTTTTCCGGTGCATAATATGACCCCTGCAGACGCCTAGTTTAGGAGTTATAGCCATTTTAAGATTTTGAATTTTTTTTCTGGTGCATAATATGACCCCCGCAGACGCCTAAGCGATTTTAAAGTTTTGAATTTTCTTTTTTCCGGTGCATAATATGACCACCGCAGACGCCTAGTTTAGGAGTTATAGCCATTTTAAGATTTTGAATTTTCTTTTTTCTGGTGCATAATATGACCCCCGCAGACGCCTAGTTTAGGAGTTATAGCCATTTTAAGATTTTGAATTTTCTTTTTCTGGTGCATAATGTGACCCCCGCAGGCGCCTAGTTTAGGAGTTATAGCGATGTTAAAGTTTTGAATTTTCTTTTTTCTGGTGCACAATACGACCCCCGCAGGCGCCTAGTTTAGGAGTTATAGCCATTTTAAGATTTTGCATTTTTTTTCTGGTGCATAATATGACCCCCGCAGACGCCTAGTTTAGTAGTTATAGCCATTTTAAAATTTTGAGTTTTCTTTTTTCTGGTGCATAATACGACCCCCGCAGGCGCCTAGTTTAGGAGTTATAGCCATTTTAAGATTTTGCATTTTTTTTCTGGAGCATAATATGACCCCCGCAGACGTCTAGTTTAGGAGTTATAGCCATTTTAAGATTTTGCATTTTTTTTTCCTGGTGCATAAAATGACCCCCGCAGACGCCTAGTTTAGGAATTATAGCCATTTTAAGATTTTGCATTTTTTTTTCTGGTGCATAATATGACCCCCGCAGACGCTTAGTTTAGGAGTTATAGCCATTTTAAGATTTTGAATTTTTTTTTTTCTGGTGCATAATATAACCCCCGCAGACGCCTAGTTTAGGAGTTATAGCCATTTTAAGATTTTGAATTTTCTTTTTTCTGGTGCATAAGATGACCCCCGCAGACGCCTAATTTAGGAGTTATAGCGATTTTAAAGTTTTGAATTTTCTTTTTTCCGGTGCATAATATGACCCCCGCAGACGCCTAGTTTAGGAGTTATAGCCATTTTAAGATTTTGAATTTTTTTTTCCGGTGCATAATATGACCCCCGCAGACGCCTAGTTTAGGAGTTAAAGCGATTTTAAAGTTTTGAATTTTCTTTTTTCTTGCATAATATGACCCCCGCAGGCGCCTAGTTTAGGAGTTATAGCCATTTTAAGATTTTGAATTTTTTTTTCAGGTGCATAATATGACCCCCGCAGACGCCTAGTTTAGGAGTTACAGCCATTTTAAGATTTGGCTTTTTTTTTTCTGGTGCATAATATAACCCCCGCAGACGCCTAGTTTAGGAGTTACAGCGATTTTAAAGTTTTGAATTTTCTTTTTTCTGGTGCATAATATGACCCCCGCAGGCGCCTAGTTTAGGAGTTATAGCCATTTTAAGATTTTGAATTTTTTTTTCAGGTGCATAATATGACCCCCGCAGACGCCTAGTTTAGGAGTTATAGCCATTTTAAGATTTTGCATTTTTTTTTCCGGTGCATAATATGACCCCCGCAGGCGCCTAGTTTAGTAGTTATAGCCATTTTAAGATTTTGAATTTTTTTTTCAGGTGCATAATATGACCCCCGCAGGCGCCTAGTTTAGGAGTTATAGCCATTTTAAGATTTTGAATTTTCTTTTTTCTGGTGCATAATATGACCCCCGCAGACGCCTAGTTTAGGGGTTATAGCCATTTTAAGATTTTGAATTTTCTTTGTTCTGGTGCATAATATGACCCCCGCAGACGCCTAGTTTAGGAGTTATAGCCATTTTAAGACTTTGAATTTTCTTTTGTCTGGTGCATAATATGACCCCGCAGACGCCTAGTTTAGGAGTTATAGCCATTTTAAGATTTTGAATTTTCTTTTTTCTGGTTCATAATGTGACCCCCGCAGGCGCCTAGTTTAGGAGTTATAGCGATGTTAAAGTTTTGAATTTTCTTTTTTCTGGTGCACAATACGACCCCCGCAGGCGCCTAGTTTAGGAGTTATAGCCATTTTAAGATTTTGCATTTTTTTTTCTGGTGCATAATATGACCCCCGCAGACGCCTAGTTTAGGGGTTATAGCCATTTTAAGATTTTGAATTTTCTTTTTTCTGGTGCATAATATGACCCCCGCAGACGCCTAGTTTAGGAGTTATAGCCATTTAAAGATTTTGAATTTTTTTTTCTGGTGCATAATATGACCCCCGCAGACGCCTAGTTTAGGAGTTATAGCCATTTTAAGATTTTGAATTTTTTTTTCCGGTGCATAATATGACCCCCGCAGACGCCTAGTTTAGGAGTTATAGCGATTTTAAAGTTTTGAATTTTTTTTTTCTGGTGCATAATATGACCCCCGCAGGCGCCTAGTTTAGGAGTTATAGCCATTTTAAGATTTTGAGTTTTCTTTTTTCTGGTGCATAATATGACCCCCGCAGACGCCTAGTTTAGGAGTTATAGCCATTTTAAGATTTTGAATTTTTTTTTCAGGTGCATAATATGACCCCCGCATACGCCTAGTTTAGGAGTTACAGCCATTTTAAGATTTGGCTTTTTTTTTTCTGGTGCATAATATGACCCCCGCAGACGCCTAGTTTAGGAGTTACAGCGATTTTAAAGTTTTGAATTTTCTTTTTTCTGGTGCATAATATGACCCCCGCAGACGCCTAGTTTAGGAGTTATAGCCATTTTAAGATTTTGCATTTTTTTTTCTGGAGCATAATATGACCCCCGCAGACGTCTAGTTTAGGAGTTATAGCCATTTTAAGATTTTGCATTTTTTTTCTGGTGCATAATATGACCCCCGCAGACGCCTAGTTTAGTAATTATAGCCATTTTAAAATTTTGAGTTTTCTTTTTTCTGGTGCATAATACGACCCCCGCAGGCGCCTAGTTTAGGAGTTATAGCCATTTTAAGATTTTGCATTTTTTTTCTGGAGCATAATATGACCCCCGCAGACGTCTAGTTTAGGAGTTATAGCCATTTTAAGATTTTGAATTTTCTTTTTTCTGGTGCATAATATGACCCCCGCAGACGCCTAGTTTAGGGGTTATAGCCATTTTAAGATTTTGAATTTTCTTTGTTCTGGTGCATAATATGACCCCCGCAGACGCCTAGTTTAGGAGTTATAGCCATTTTAAGACTTTGAATTTTCTTTTGTCTGGTGCATAATATGACCCCGCAGACGCCTAGTTTAGGAGTTATAGCCATTTTAAGATTTTGAATTTTCTTTTTTCTGGTTCATAATGTGACCCCCGCAGGCGCCTAGTTTAGGAGTTATAGCGATGTTAAAGTTTTGAATTTTCTTTTTTCTGGTGCACAATACGACCCCCGCAGGCGCCTAGTTTAGGAGTTATAGCCATTTTAAGATTTTGCATTTTTTTTTCTGGTGCATAATATGACCCCCGCAGACGCCTAGTTTAGGAGTTATAGCGATTTTAAAGTTTTGAATTTTCTTTTTTGCGGTGCATAATATGACCCCCGGAGACGCCAAGTTTAGTAGTTATAGCCATTTTAAGATTTTGAATTTTCTTTTTTCTGGTGCATAATATGACCCCCGCAGACGCCTAGTTTAGGAGTTAAAGCCATTTTAAGATTTTGCATTTTTTTTTCTGGTGCATAATATGACCCCCGCAGACGCCTAGTTTAGGGGTTATAGCCATTTTAAGATTTTGAATTTTCTTTTTTCTGGTGCATAATATGACCCCCGCAGACGCCTAGTTTAGGAGTTATAGCCATTTAAAGATTTTGAATTTTTTTTTCTGGTGCATAATATGACCCCCGCAGACGCCTAGTTTAGGAGTTATAGCCATTTTAAGATTTTGAATTTTTTTTTCCGGTGCATAATATGACCCCCGCAGACGCCTAGTTTAGGAGTTATAGCGATTTTAAAGTTTTGAATTTTTTTTTTCTGGTGCATAATATGACCCCCGCAGGCGCCTAGTTTAGGAGTTATAGCCATTTTAAGATTTTGAGTTTTCTTTTTTCTGGTGCATAATATGACCCCCGCAGACGCCTAGTTTAGGAGTTATAGCCATTTTAAGATTTTGAATTTTTTTTTCAGGTGCATAATATGACCCCCGCATACGCCTAGTTTAGGAGTTACAGCCATTTTAAGATTTGGCTTTTTTTTTTCTGGTGCATAATATGACCCCCGCAGACGCCTAGTTTAGGAGTTACAGCGATTTTAAAGTTTTGAATTTTCTTTTTTCTGGTGCATAATATGACCCCCGCAGACGCCTAGTTTAGGAGTTATAGCCATTTTAAGATTTTGCATTTTTTTTTCTGGTGCATAATATGACCCCCGCAGACGCCTAGTTTAGGGGTTATAGCCATTTTAAGATTTTGAATTTTCTTTTTTCTGGTGCATAATATGACCCCCGCAGACGCCTAGTTTAGGAGTTATAGCCATTTTAAGATTTTGCATTTTTTTTCTGGTGCATAATATGACCCCCGCAGACGTCTAGTTTAGGAGTTATAGCCATTTTAAGATTTTGCATTTTTTTTTCCTGGTGCATAAAATGACCCCCGCAGACGCCTAGGTTAGGAGTTATAGCCATTTTAAGATTTTGAATTTTCTTTTTCTGGTGCATAATATGACCCCTTCAGACGCCTAGTTTAGGAGTTATAGCCATTTTAAGATTTTGAATTTTCTTTTTCTGGTGCATAATACGACCCCCGCAGGCGCCTAGTTTAGGAGTTATAGCCATTTTAAGATTTTGAATTTTCTTTTTCTGGTGCATAATACGACCCCCGCAGACGCCTAGGTTAGGAGTTATAGCCATTTTAAGATTTTGAATTTTCTTTTTCTGGTGCATAATACGACCCCCGCAGGCGCCTAGTTTAGGAGTTATAGCCATTTTAAGATTTTGCATTTTTTTTCTGGTGCATAATATGACCCCCGCAGACGCCTAGTTTAGGAGTTATAGCCATTTTAAGATTTTGAATTTTCTTTTTTCTGGTGCATAATATGACCCCCGCAGACGTCTAGTTTAGGAGTTATAGCCATTTTAAGATTTTGCATTTTTTTTTCCGGTGCATAATACGACCCCCGCAGGCGCCTAGTTTAGGAGTTATAGCGATTTTAAAGTTTTGAATTTTCTTTTCTGCGGTGCATAATATGACCCCCGCAGACGCCTAGTTTAGGAGTTACAGCGATTTTAAAGTTTTGAATTTTCTTTTTTCCGGTGCATAATATGACCCCCGCAGACGCCTAGTTTAGGAGTTATAGCCATTTTAAGATTTTGAATTTTCTTTTTTCTGGTGCATAATATGACCCCCGCAGGCGCCTAGTTTAGGAGTTATAGCCATTTTAAGATTTTGCATTTTTTTTTCTGGTGCATAATATGACCCCCGCAGACGCCTAGTTTAGGAGTTATAGCGATTTTAAAGTTTTGAATTTTCTTTTCTGCGGTGCATAATATGACCCCCGCAGACGCCTAGTTTAGGAGTTACAGCAATTTTAAAGTTTTGAATTTTCTTTTTTCCGGTGCATAATATGACCCCCGCAGACGCCTAGTTTAGGAGTTATAGCCATTTTAAGATTTTGAATTTTCTTTTTTCTGGTGCATAATATGACCCCCGCAGGCGCCTAGTTTAGGAGTTATAGCCATTTTAAGATTTTGCATTTTTTTTTCTTGTGCATAATATGACCCCCGCAGACGCCTAGTTTAGGGGTTATAGCCATTTTAAGATTTTGAATTTTCTTTTTTCTGGTGCATAATACGACCCCCGCTGCGCCTAGTTTAGGAGTTATAGCCATTTTAAGATTTTGCATTTTTTCTCTGGTGCATAATATGACCCCCGCAGACGCCTAGTTTAGGAGTTATAGCCATTTTAAGATTTTGCATTCTTTTTTCTGGTGCATAATACGACCCCCGCAGGCGCCTAGTTTAGGAGTTATAGCGATGTTAAAGTTTTGAATTTTCTTTTTTGCGGTGCATAATATGACCCCCGCAGACGCCTAGTTTACGAGTTATAGCCATTTTAAGATTGTGCATTTTTTTTTCTGGTGCATAATATGACCCCCGCAGACGCCTAGTTTAGGAGTTATAGCCATTTTAAGATTTTGAATTTTCTTTTTTCTGGTGCATAATATGACCCCCGCAGGCGCCTAGTTTAGGAGTTATAGCCATTTTAAGATTTTGCATTTTTTTTTCTGGTGCATAATACGACCCCCGCAGGCGCCTAGGTTAGGAGTTATAGCCATTTTAAGATTTTGCATTCTTTTTTCTGGTGCATAATACGACCCCCGCAGGCGCCAAGTTTAGGAGTTATAGCGATGTTAAAGTTTTGAATTTTCTTTTTTGCGGGGCATAATATGACCCCCGCAGACGCCTAGTTTAGGAGTTATAGCCATTTTAAGATTTTGAATTTTCTTTTTTCTGGTGCATAATATGACCCCCGCAGAGGCCTAGTTTAGGTGTTATAGCGATTTTAAAGTTTTGAATTTTCTTTTTTGCGGTGCATAATATGACCCCCGCAGACGCCTAGGTTAGGAGTTATAGCCATTTTAAGATTTTGAATTTTCTTTTTCTTGTGCATAATATGACCCCGGCAGACGCCTAGTTTAGGAGTTATAGCCATTTTAAGATTTTGCATTTTTTTTTCTGGTGCATAATACGACCCCCGCAGGCGCCTAGGTTAGGAGTTATAGCCATTTTAAGATTTTGCATTTTTTTTTCTGGTGCATAAAATGAGAACCGCAGACGCCTAGTTTAAGAGTTATAGCCATTTTAAGATTTTGCATTTTTTTTTCTGGTGCATAATATGACCCCCGCAGACGCCTAGTTTAGGGGTTATAGCCATTTTAAGATTTTGCATTTTTTTTTCTGGTGCATAATACGACCCCCGCAGGCGCCTAGTTTAGGAGTTATAGCCATTTTAAGATTTTGCATTTTTTTTTCTGGTGCATAATACGACCCCCGCAGGCGCCTAGGTTAGGAGTTATAGCCATTTTAAGATTTTGCATTTTTTTTTCTGGTGCATAATATGACCCCCGCAGACGCCTAGTTTAGGGGTTATAGCCATTTTAAGATTTTGAATTTTCTTTTTTCTGGTGCATAATATGACCCCCGCAGACGCCTAGTTTAGGAGTTATAGCCATTTTAAGATTTTGAATTTTTTTTTCAGGTGCATAATATGACCCCCGCAGACGCCTAGTTTAGGAGTTACAGCCATTTTAAGATTTGGCATTTTTTTTTCTGGTGCATAATATGACCCTCGCAGACGCCTAGTTTAGGAGTTATAGCGATTTTAAAGTTTTGAATTTTCTTTTCTGCGGTGCATAATATGACCCCCGCAGACGCCTAGTTTAGGAGTTACAGCGATTTTAAAGTTTTGAATTTTCTTTTTTGCGGTGCATAATATGACCCCCGCAGACGCCTAGTTTAGGAGTTACAGCGATTTTAAAGTTTTGAATTTTCTTTTTTCCGGTGCATAATATGACCCCCGCAGATGCCTAGTTTAGGAGTTATAGCCATTTTAAGATTTTGAATTTTCTTTTTTCTGGTGCATAATATGACCCCCGCAGGCGCCTAGTTTAGGAGTTATAGCCATTTTAAGATTTTGCATTTTTTTTTCTGGTGCATAATATGACCCCCGCAGACGCCTAGTTTAGGAGTTATAGCGATTTTAAAGTTTTGAATTTTCTTTTCTGCGGTGCATAATATGACCCCCGCAGACGCCTAGTTTAGGAGTTACAGCGATTTCAAAGTTTTGAATTTTCTTTTTTCCGGTGCATAATATGACCCCCGCAGACGCCTAGTTTAGGAGTTATAGCCATTTTAAGATTTTGAATTTTCTTTTTTCTGGTGCATAATATGACCCCCGCAGGCGCCTAGTTTAGGAGTTATAGCCATTTTAAGATTTTGCATTTTTTTTTCTGTTGCATAATATGACCCCCGCAGACGCCTAGTTTAGGAGTTATAGCGATTTTAAAGTTTTGAATTTTCTTTTTTGCGGTGCATAATATGACCCCCGCAGACGCCTAGTTTAGGAGTTATAGCCATTTTAAGATTTTGCATTTTTTTTCTGGTGCATAATATGACCCCCGCAGACGCCTAGTTTGGGAGTTATACCCATTTTAAGATTTTGCATTCTTTTTTCTGGTGCATAATACGACCCCCTCAGGCGCCAAGTTTAGGAGTTATAGCGATGTTAAAGTTTTGAATTTTCTTTTTTGCGGGGCATAATATGACCCCCGCAGACGCCTAGTTTAGGGGTTATAGCCATTTTAAGATTTTGAATTTTCTTTTTTCTGGTGCATAATATGACCCCCGCAGACGCCTAGTTTAGGGGTTATAGCCATTTTAAGATTTTGAATTTTCTTTTTTGCGGTGCATAATATGACCCCCGCAGACGCCTAGTTTAGGGGTTATAGCCATTTTATGATTTTGAATTTTCTTTTTTCTGGTGCATAATATGACCCCCGCAGACGCCTAGTTTAGGAGTTATAGCCATTTTAAGATTTTGCATTTTTTTTTCTGGTGCATAATACGACCCCCGCAGGCGCCTAGTTTAGGAGTTATAGCCATTTTAAGATTTTGCATTTTTTTTTTCTGGTGCATAATATGACCCCCGCAGACGCCTAGTTTAGGAGTTATAGCCATTTTAAAGTTTTGAATTTTCTTTTTTCCGGTGCATAATATGACCCTCGCAGACGCCTAGTTTAGGAGTTATAGCCATTTTAAGATTTTGAATTTTCTTTTTTCTGGTGCATAATATGACCCCCGCAGAGGCCTAGTTTAGGTGTTATAGCGATTTTAAAGTTTTGAATTTTCTTTTTTGCGGTGCATAATATGACCCCCGCAGACGCCTAGGTTAGGAGTTATAGCCACTTTAAGATTTTGAATTTTCTTTTTCTTGTGCATAATATGACCCCGGCAGACGCCTAGTTTAGGAGTTATAGCCATTTTAAGATTTTGCATTTTTTTTTCTGGTGCATAATACGACCCCCGCAGGCGCCTAGGTTAGGAGTTATAGCCATTTTAAGATTTTGCATTTTTTTTTCTGGTGCATAAAATGAGAACCGCAGACGCCTAGTTTAAGAGTTATAGCCATTTTAAGATTTTGCATTTTTTTTTCTGGTGCATAATATGACCCCCGCAGACGCCTAGTTTAGGGGTTATAGCCATTTTAAGATTTTGAATTTTCTTTTTTCTGGTGCATAATACGACCCCCGCAGGCGCCTAGTTTAGGAGTTATAGCCATTTTAAGATTTTGAATTTTCTTTTTTCTGGTGCATAATATGACCCCCGCAGACGCCTAGTTTAGGAGTTATAGCCATTTTAAGATTTTGAATTTTTTTTTCAGGTGCATAATATGACCCCCGCAGACGCCTAGTTTAGGAGTTACAGCCATTTTAAGATTTGGCATTTTTTTTTCTGGTGCATAATATGACCCTCGCAGACGCCTAGTTTAGGAGTTATAGCGATTTTAAAGTTTTGAATTTTCTTTTCTGCGGTGCATAATATGACCCCCGCAGACGCCTAGTTTAGGAGTTACAGCGATTTTAAAGTTTTGAATTTTCTTTTTTGCGGTGCATAATATGACCCCCGCAGACGCCTAGTTTAGGAGTTACAGCGATTTTAAAGTTTTGAATTTTCTTTTTTCCGGTGCATAATATGACCCCCGCAGATGCCTAGTTTAGGAGTTATAGCCATTTTAAGATTTTGAATTTTCTTTTTTCTGGTGCATAATATGACCCCCGCAGGCGCCTAGTTTAGGAGTTATAGCCATTTTAAGATTTTGCATTTTTTTTTCTGGTGCATAATATGACCCCCGCAGACGCCTAGTTTAGGAGTTATAGCGATTTTAAAGTTTTGAATTTTCTTTTCTGCGGTGCATAATATGACCCCCGCAGACGCCTAGTTTAGGAGTTACAGCGATTTCAAAGTTTTGAATTTTCTTTTTTCCGGTGCATAATATGACCCCCGCAGACGCCTAGTTTAGGAGTTATAGCCATTTTAAGATTTTGAATTTTCTTTTTTCTGGTGCATAATATGACCCCCGCAGGCGCCTAGTTTAGGAGTTATAGCCATTTTAAGATTTTGCATTTTTTTTTCTGTTGCATAATATGACCCCCGCAGACGCCTAGTTTAGGAGTTATAGCGATTTTAAAGTTTTGAATTTTCTTTTTTGCGGTGCATAATATGACCCCCGCAGACGCCTAGTTTAGGAGTTATAGCCATTTTAAGATTTTGCATTTTTTTTCTGGTGCATAATATGACCCCCGCAGACGCCTAGTTTGGGAGTTATACCCATTTTAAGATTTTGCATTCTTTTTTCTGGTGCATAATACGACCCCCTCAGGCGCCAAGTTTAGGAGTTATAGCGATGTTAAAGTTTTGAATTTTCTTTTTTGCGGGGCATAATATGACCCCCGCAGACGCCTAGTTTAGGGGTTATAGCCATTTTAAGATTTTGAATTTTCTTTTTTCTGGTGCATAATATGACCCCCGCAGACGCCTAGTTTAGGGGTTATAGCCATTTTAAGATTTTGAATTTTCTTTTTTGCGGTGCATAATATGACCCCCGCAGACGCCTAGTTTAGGGGTTATAGCCATTTTATGATTTTGAATTTTCTTTTTTCTGGTGCATAATATGACCCCCGCAGACGCCTAGTTTAGGAGTTATAGCCATTTTAAGATTTTGCATTTTTTTTTCTGGTGCATAATACGACCCCCGCAGGCGCCTAGTTTAGGAGTTATAGCCATTTTAAGATTTTGCATTTTTTTTTTCTGGTGCATAATATGACCCCCGCAGACGCCTAGTTTAGGAGTTATAGCCATTTTAAAGTTTTGAATTTTCTTTTTTCCGGTGCATAATATGACCCTCGCAGACGCCTAGTTTAGGAGTTATAGCCATTTTAAGATTTTGAATTTTCTTTTTTCTGGTGCATAATATGACCCCCGCAGAGGCCTAGTTTAGGTGTTATAGCGATTTTAAAGTTTTGAATTTTCTTTTTTGCGGTGCATAATATGACCCCCGCAGACGCCTAGGTTAGGAGTTATAGCCACTTTAAGATTTTGAATTTTCTTTTTCTTGTGCATAATATGACCCCGGCAGACGCCTAGTTTAGGAGTTATAGCCATTTTAAGATTTTGCATTTTTTTTTCTGGTGCATAATACGACCCCCGCAGGCGCCTAGGTTAGGAGTTATAGCCATTTTAAGATTTTGCATTTTTTTTTCTGGTGCATAAAATGAGAACCGCAGACGCCTAGTTTAAGAGTTATAGCCATTTTAAGATTTTGCATTTTTTTTTCTGGTGCATAATATGACCCCCGCAGACGCCTAGTTTAGGGGTTATAGCCATTTTAAGATTTTGAATTTTCTTTTTTCTGGTGCATAATACGACCCCCGCAGGCGCCTAGTTTAGGAGTTATAGCCATTTTAAGATTTTGAATTTTCTTTTTTCTGGTGCATAATATGACCCCCGCAGACGCCTAGTTTAGGAGTTATAGCCATTTTAAGATTTTGAATTTTTTTTTCAGGTGCATAATATGACCCCCGCAGACGCCTAGTTTAGGAGTTACAGCCATTTTAAGATTTGGCATTTTTTTTTCTGGTGCATAATATGACCCTCGCAGACGCCTAGTTTAGGAGTTATAGCGATTTTAAAGTTTTGAATTTTCTTTTCTGCGGTGCATAATATGACCCCCGCAGACGCCTAGTTTAGGAGTTACAGCGATTTTAAAGTTTTGAATTTTCTTTTTTGCGGTGCATAATATGACCCCCGCAGACGCCTAGTTTAGGAGTTACAGCGATTTTAAAGTTTTGAATTTTCTTTTTTCCGGTGCATAATATGACCCCCGCAGATGCCTAGTTTAGGAGTTATAGCCATTTTAAGATTTTGAATTTTCTTTTTTCTGGTGCATAATATGACCCCCGCAGGCGCCTAGTTTAGGAGTTATAGCCATTTTAAGATTTTGCATTTTTTTTTCTGGTGCATAATATGACCCCCGCAGACGCCTAGTTTAGGAGTTATAGCGATTTTAAAGTTTTGAATTTTCTTTTCTGCGGTGCATAATATGACCCCCGCAGACGCCTAGTTTAGGAGTTACAGCGATTTCAAAGTTTTGAATTTTCTTTTTTCCGGTGCATAATATGACCCCCGCAGACGCCTAGTTTAGGAGTTATAGCCATTTTAAGATTTTGAATTTTCTTTTTTCTGGTGCATAATATGACCCCCGCAGGCGCCTAGTTTAGGAGTTATAGCCATTTTAAGATTTTGCATTTTTTTTTCTGTTGCATAATATGACCCCCGCAGACGCCTAGTTTAGGAGTTATAGCGATTTTAAAGTTTTGAATTTTCTTTTTTGCGGGGCATAATATGACCCCCGCAGACGCCTAGTTTAGGGGTTATAGCCATTTTAAGATTTTGAATTTTCTTTTTTCTGGTGCATAATATGACCCCCGCAGACGCCTAGTTTAGGGGTTATAGCCATTTTAAGATTTTGAATTTTCTTTTTTGCGGTGCATAATATGACCCCCGCAGACGCCTAGTTTAGGGGTTATAGCCATTTTATGATTTTGAATTTTCTTTTTTCTGGTGCATAATATGACCCCCGCAGACGCCCAGTTTAGGAGTTATAGCCCTTTTAAGATTTTGCATTTTTTTTTTCTGGTGCATAATACGACCCCCGCAGGCGCCTAGTTTAGGAGTTATAGCCATTTTAAGATTTTGCATTTTTTTTTTCTGGTGCATAATATGACCCCCGCAGACGCCTAGTTTAGGAGTTATAGCCATTTTAAAGTTTTGAATTTTCTTTTTTCCGGTGCATAATATGACCCTCGCAGACGCCTAGTTTAGGAGTTATAGCCATTTTAAGATTTTGAATTTTCTTTTTTCTGGTGCATAATATGACCCCCGCAGAGGCCTAGTTTAGGTGTTATAGCGATTTTAAAGTTTTGAATTTTCTTTTTTGCGGTGCATAATATGACCCCCGCAGACGCCTAGGTTAGGAGTTATAGCCATTTTAAGATTTTGAATTTTCTTTTTCTTGTGCATAATATGACCCCGGCAGACGCCTAGTTTAGGAGTTATAGCCATTTTAAGATTTTGCATTTTTTTTTCTGGTGCATAATACGACCCCCGCAGGCGCCTAGGTTAGGAGTTATAGCCATTTTAAGATTTTGCATTTTTTTTTCTGGTGCATAAAATGACAACCGCAGACGCCTAGTTTAAGAGTTATAGCCATTTTAAGATTTTGCATTTTTTTTTCTGGTGCATAATATGACCCCCGCAGACGCCTAGTTTAGGGGTTATAGCCATTTTAAGATTTTGAATTTTCTTTTTTCTGGTGCATAATCCGACCCCCGCAGGCGCCTAGTTTAGGAGTTATAGCCATTTTAAGATTTTGAATTTTCTTTTTTCTGGTGCATAATATGACCCCCGCAGACGCCTAGTTTAGGAGTTACAGCCATTTTAAGATTTGGCATTTTTTTTTCTGGTGCATAATATGACCCTCGCAGACGCCTAGTTTAGGAGTTATAGCGATTTTAAAGTTTTGAATTTTCTTTTCTGCGGTGCATAATATGACCCCCGCAGACGCCTAGTTTAGGAGTTATAGCCATTTTAAGATTTTGCATTTTTTTTTCTGGTGCATAATACGACCCCTGCAGGCGCCTAGGTTAGGAGTTATAGCCATTTTAAGATTTTGCATTTTTTTTTCTGGTGCATAAAATGACAACCGCAGACGCCTAGTTTAAGAGTTATAGCCATTTTAAGATTTTGCATTTTTTTTTCTGGTGCATAATATGACCCCCGCAGACGCCTAGTTTAGGGGTTATAGCCATTTTAAGATTTTGAATTTTCTTTTTTCTGGTGCATAATACGACCCCCGCAGGCGCCTAGTTTAGGAGTTATAGCCATTTTAAGATTTTGAATTTTCTTTTTTCTGGTGCATAATATGACCCCCGCAGACGCCTAGTTTAGGAGTTATAGCCATTTTAAGATTTTGAATTTTTTTTTCAGGTGCATAATATGACCCCCGCAGACGCCTAGTTTAGGAGTTACAGCCATTTTAAGATTTGGCTTTTTTTTTTCTGGTGCATAATATGACCCTCGCAGACGCCTAGTTTAGGAGTTATAGCGATTTTAAAGTTTTGAATTTTCTTTTTTGCGGTGCATAATATGACCCCCGCAGACGCCTAGTTTAGGAGTTACAGCGATTTTAAAGTTTTGAATTTTCTTTTTTCCGGTGCATAATATGACCCCCGCAGACGCCTAGTTTAGGAGTTATAGCCATTTTTAGATTTTGAATTTTCTTTTTTCTGGTGCATAATATGACCCCCGCAGGCGCCTAGTTTAGGAGTTATAGCCATTTTAAGATTTTGCATTTTTTTTTCTGGTGCATAATATGACCCCCGCAGACGCCTAGTTTAGGAGTTATAGCGATTTTAAAGTTTTGAATTTTCTTTTCTGCGGTGCATAATATGACCCCCGCAGACGCCTAGTTTAGGAGTTACAGCGATTTTAAAGTTTTGAATTTTCTTTTTTCCGGTGCATAATATGACCCCCGCAGACGCCTAGTTTAGGAGTTATAGCCATTTTAAGATTTTGCATTTTTTTTTCTGTTGCATAATATGACCCCCGCAGACGCCTAGTTTAGGAGTTATAGCGATTTTAAAGTTTTGAATTTTCTTTTTTGCGGTGCATAATATGACCCCCGCAGACGCCTAGTTTAGGGGTTATAGCCATTTTAAGATTTTGAATTTTCTTTTTTCTGGTGCATAATACGACCCCCGCAGGCGCCTAGTTTAGGAGTTATAGCGATGTTAAAGTTTTGAATTTTCTTTTTTGCGGTGCATAATATGACCCCCGCAGACGCCTAGTTTAGGGGTTATAGCCATTTTAAGATTTTGAATTTACTTTTTTCTGGTGCATAATATGACCCCCGCAGACGTCTAGTTTAGGAGTTATAGCCATTTTAAGATTTTGCATTTTTTTTTGCGGTGCATAATATGACCCCCGCAGACGCCTAGTTTAGTAGTTATAGCCATTTTAAATTTTGAATTTTCTTTTTTCTGGTGCATAATATGACCCCCCCAGGCGTCTAGTGTAGGAGTTATAGCCATTTTAAGATTTTGCATTTTTTTTTGCGGTGCATAATATGACCCCCGCAGACGCCTAGTTTAGTAGTTATAGCCATTTTAAATTTTGAATTTTCTTTTTTCTGGTGCATAATATGACCCCCCCAGGCGTCTAGTGTAGGAGTTATAGCCATTTTAAGATTTTGCATTTTTTTTTTCTGGTGCATAATACGACCCCCGCAGGCGCCTAGTTTAGGAGTTATAGCCATTTTAAGATTTTGCATTTTTTTTTTCTGGTGCATAATACGACCCCCGCAGACGCCTAGTTTAGGAGTTACAGCGATTTTAAAGTTTTGAATTTTCTTTTTTCTGGTGAATAATATGACCCCCGCAGACGCCTAGTTGAGGAGTTATAGCCATTTTAAGATTAGGAATTTTCTTTTTTCTGGTGCATAATATGACCCCCGCAGGCGTCTAGTTTAGGAGTTATAGCCATTTTAAGATTTTGCATTTTTTTTTCTGGTGCATAATATGACCCCCGCAGGCGCCTAGTTTAGGAGTTATAGCCATTTTAAGATTTAGAATTTTCTTTTTTCTGGTGCATAATATAACCCCCGCAGACGCCTAGTTTAGGAGTTATAGCCATTTTAAGATTTTGCATTTTCTTTTTTCTGGTGCATAATATGACCCCCGCAGACGTCTAGTTTAGGAGTTATAGCCATTTTAAGATTTTGCATTTTTTTTTCCGGTGCATAATATGACCCCCGCAGACGCCTAGTTTAGGAGTTATAGCGATGTTAAAGTTTTGAATTTTCTTTTTTGCGGTGCATAATATGACCCCCGCAGACGCCTAGTTTAGTAGTTATAGGCATTTTAAAATTTTGAATTTTCTTTTTTCTGGTGCATAATATGACCCCCCCAGGCGTCTAGTTTAGGAGTTATAACCATTTTAAGATTTTGCATTTTTTTTCTGGTGCATAATATGACCCCCGCAGGCGCCTAGTTTAGGAGTTATAGCCATTTTAATATTTAGAATTTTCTTTTTTCTGGTGCATAATATAACCCCCGCAGACGCCTAGTTTAGGAGTTATAGCCATTTTAAAATTTTGCATTTTTTTTTTCTGGTGCATAATACGACCCCCGCAAGCGCCTAGTTTAGGAGTTATAGCCAATTTAAGATTTTGCATTTTTTTTTTCTGGTGCATAATACGACCCCCGCAGGCGCCTAGTTTAGGAGTTATAGCCATTTTAAGATTTTGCATTTTTTTTTTCTGGTGCATAATACGACCCCCGCAGACGCCTAGTTTAGGAGTTACAGCGATTTTAAAGTTTTGAATTTTCTTTTTTCTGGTGAATAATATGACCCCCGCAGACGCCTAGTTTAGGAGTTATAGCCATTTTAAGATTTTGCATTCTTTTTTCTGGTGCATAATACGACCCCCGCAGGCGCCTAGTTTAGGAGTTATAGCGATGTTAAAGTTTTGAATTTTCTTTTTTGCGGTGCATAATATGACCCCCGCAGACGCCTAGTTTAGGGGTTATAGCCATTTTAAGATTTTGAATTTTCTTTTTTCTGGTGCATAATATGACCCCCGCAGACGCCTAGTTTAGGAGTTATAGCCATTTTAAGATTTTGCTTTTTTTTTTTCTGGTGCATAATACGACCCCCGCAGACGCTTAGTTTAGGAGTTACAGCGATTTTAAAGTTCTGAATTTTCTTTTTTCTGGTGAATAATATGACCCCCGCAGGCGTCTAGTTTAGGGGTTATAGCCATTTTAAGATTTTGAATTTTCTTTTTTCTGGTGCATAATATGACCCCCGCAGACGCCTAGTTTAGGAGTTATATCCATTTTAAGATTTTGCATTTTTTTTTTCTGGTGCATAATATGACCCCCGCAGACGCCTAGTTTAGGAGTTATAGCCATTTTAAGATTTTGCATTTTTTTTTCTGGTGCATAATATGACCCCCGCAGGCGCCTAGTTTAGGAGTTATAGCCATTTTAAGATTTAGAATTTTCTTTTTTCTGGTGCATAATATAACCCCCGCAGACGCCTAGTTTAGGAGTTATAGCCATTTTAAGATTTTGCATTTTTTTTTTCTGGTGCATAATACGACCCCCGCAGGCGCCTAGTTTAGTAGTTATAGGCATTTTAAAATTTTGAATTTTCTTTTTTCTGGTGCATAATATGACCCCCCCAGGCGTCTAGTTTAGGAGTTATAGCCATTTTAAGATTTTGCATTTTTTTTTCTGGTGCATAATATGACCCCCGCAGGCGCCTAGTTTAGGAGTTATAGCCATTTTAAGATTTAGAATTTTCTTTTTTCTGGTGCATAATATAACCCCCGCAGACGCCTAGTTTAGGAGTTATAGCCATTTTAAAATTTTGCATTTTTTTTTTCTGGTGCATAATACGACCCCCGCAGGCGCCTAGTTTAGGAGTTATAGCCAATTTAAGATTTTGCATTTTTTTTTTCTGGTGCATAATACGACCCCCGCAGGCGCCTAGTTTAGGAGTTATAGCCATTTTAAGATTTTGCATTTTTTTTTTCTGGTGCATAATACGACCCCCGCAGACGCCTAGTTTAGGAGTTACAGCGATTTTAAAGATTTGAATTTTCTTTTTTCTGGTGAATAATATGACCCCCGCAGACGCCTAGTTTAGGAGTTATAGCCATTTTAAGATTTTGCATTCTTTTTTCTGGTGCATAATACGACCCCCGCAGGCGCCTAGTTTAGGAGTTATAGCGATGTTAAAGTTTTGAATTTTCTTTTTTGCGGTGCATAATATGACCCCCGCAGACGCCTAGTTTAGGGGTTATAGCCATTTTAAGATTTTGAATTTTCTTTTTTCTGGTGCATAATATGACCCCCGCAGACGCCTAGTTTAGGAGTTATAGCCATTTTAAGATTTTGCTTTTTTTTTTTCTGGTGCATAATACGACCCCCGCAGACGCTTAGTTTAGGAGTTACAGCGATTTTAAAGTTCTGAATTTTCTTTTTTCTGGTGAATAATATGACCCCCGCAGGCGTCTAGTTTAAGGGTTATAGCCATTTTAAGATTTTGAATTTTCTTTTTTCTGGTGCATAATATGACCCCCGCAGACGCCTAGTTTAGGAGTTATAGCCATTTTAAGATTTTGCATTTTTTTTTTCTGGTGCATAATATGACCCCCGCAGACGCCTAGTTTAGGAGTTATAGCCATTTTAAGATTTTGCATTTTTTTTTTCAGGTGCATAATACGACCTCCGCAGGCGCCTAGTTTAGCAGTTATAGCCATTTTAAGATTTTGCATTTTTTTTTTCTGGTGCATAATATGACCCCCGCAGACGCCTAGTTTAGGAGTTATAGCCATTTTAAGATTTTGCATTTTTTTTTTCAGATGCATAATAAGACCTCCGCAGGCGCCTAGTTTAGCAGTTATAGCCATTTTAAGATTTTGCATTTTTTTTTTCTGGTGCATAATATGACCCCCGCAGACGCCTAGTTTAGGAGTTATAGCCATTTTAAAGTTTTGAATTTTCTTTTTTCAGGTGCATAATATGACCCCCGCAGACGCCTAGTTGAGGAGTTATAGCGATTTTAAAGTTTTGAATTTTATTTTTTCCGGTGCATAATATGACCCCCGCAGACGCCTAGTTTAGGAGTTATAGCCATTTTAAGATTTTGAATTTTCTTTTTTCTGGTGCATAATATGACCCCCGCAATCGCCTAGTTTAGGAGTTATAGCCATTTTAAGATTTTGCATTTTTTTTTTCTGGTGCATAATATGACCCCCGCAGACGCCTAGTTTAGGAGTTATAGCCATTTTAAAGTTTTGAATTTTCTTTTTTCAGGTGCATAATATGACCCCCGCAATCGCCTAGTTTAGGAGTTATAGCCATTTTAAGATTTTGCATTTTTTTTTTCTGGTGCATAATATGACCCCCGCAGACGCCTAGTTTAGGAGTTATAGCCATTTTAAGATTTTGCATTTTTTTTTCTATTGCATAATATGGCCCCCGCAGGCGCCTAGTTTAGGAGTTATAGCCATTTTAAGATTTAGAATTTTCTTTTTTCTGGTGCATAATATGACCCCCCCAGGCGCCTAGTTTAGGAGTTATAGCCATTTTAAGATTTAGAATTTTCTTTTTTCTGGTGCATAATATAACCCCCGCAGACGCCTAGTTTAGGAGTTATAGCCATTTTAAAATTTTGCATTTTTTTTTTCTGGTGCATAATACGACCCCCGCAGGCGCCTAGTTTAGGAGTTATAGCCAATTTAAGATTTTGCATTTTTTTTTTCTGGTGCATAATACGACCCCCGCAGGCGCCTAGTTTAGCAGTTATAGCCATTTTAAGATTTTGCATTTTTTTTTTCAGGTGCATAATACGACCTCCGCAGGCGCCTAGTTTAGCAGTTATAGCCATTTTAAGATTTTGCATTTTTTTTTTCTGGTGCATAATATGACCCCCGCAGACGCCTAGTTTAGGAGTTATAGCCATTTTAAGATTTTGCATTTTTTTTTTCAGGTGCATAATACGACCTCCGCAGGCGCCTAGTTTAGCAGTTATAGCCATTTTAAGATTTTGCATTTTTTTTTTCTGGTGCATAATATGACCCCCGCAGACGCCTAGTTTAGGAGTTATAGCCATTTTAAAGTTTTGAATTTTCTTTTTTCAGGTGCATAATATGACCCCCGCAGACGCCTAGTTGAGGAGTTATAGCGATTTTAAAGTTTTGAAATTTCTTTTTTCCGGTGCATAATATGACCCCCGCAGACGCCTAGTTTAGGAGTTATAGATATTTTAAGATTTTGAATTTTCTTTTTTCTGGTGCATAATATGACCCCCACAATCGCCTAGTTTAGGAGTTATAGCCATTTTAAGATTTTGCATTTTTTTTTTCTGGTGCATAATATGACCCCCGCAGACGCCTAGTTTAGGAGTTATAGCCATTTTAAAGTTTTGAATTTTCTTTTTTCAGGTGCATAATATGACCCCCGCAATCGCCTAGTTTAGGAGTTATAGCCATTTTAAGATTTTGCATTTTTTTTTTCTGGGGCATAATATGACCCCCGCAAACGCCTAGTTTAGTAGTTATAGGCATTTTAAAATTTTGAATTTTCTTTTTTCTGGTGCATAATATGACCCCCGCAATCGCCTAGTTTAGGAGTTATAGCCATTTTAAGATTTTGCATTTTTTTTTCTGGTGCATAATATGACCCCCGCAGGCGCCTAGTTTAGGAGTTATAGCCATTTTAAGATTTAGAATTTTCTTTTTTCTGGTGCATAATATAACCCCCGCAGACGCCTAGTTTAGGAGTTATAGCCATTTTAAAATTTTGCATTTTTTTTTTCTGGTGCATAATACGACCCCCGCAGGCGCCTAGTTTAGGAGTTATAGCCAATTTAAGATTTTGCATTTTTTTTTTCTGGTGCATAATACGACCCCCGCAGGCGCCTAGTTTAGGAGTTATAGCCATTTTAAGATTTTGCATTTTTTTTTTCTGGTGCATAATACGACCCCCGCAGACGCCTAGTTTAGGAGTTACAGCGATTTTAAAGTTTTGAATTTTCTTTTTTCTGGTGAATAATATGACCCCCGCAGACGCCTAGTTTAGGAGTTATAGCCATTTTAAGATTTTGCATTCTTTTTTCTGGTGCATAATACGACCCCCGCAGGCGCCTAGTTTAGGAGTTATAGCGATGTTAAAGTTTTGAATTTTCTTTTTTGCGGTGCATAATATGACCCCCGCAGACGCCTAGTTTAGGGGTTATAGCCATTTTAAGATTTTGAATTTTCTTTTTTCTGGTGCATAATATGACCCCCGCAGACGCCTAGTTTAGGAGTTATAGCCATTTTAAGATTTTGCTTTTTTTTTTTCTGGTGCATAATACGACCCCCGCAGACGCTTAGTTTAGGAGTTACAGCGATTTTAAAGTTCTGAATTTTCTTTTTTCTGGTGAATAATATGACCCCCGCAGGCGTCTAGTTTAGGGGTTATAGCCATTTTAAGATTTTGAATTTTCTTTTTTCTGGTGCATAATATGACCCCCGCAGACGCCTAGTTTAGGAGTTATAGCCATTTTAAGATTTTGCATTTTTTTTTTCTGGTGCATAATATGACCCCCGCAGACGCCTAGTTTAGGAGTTATAGCCATTTTAAGATTTTGCATTTTTTTTTTCTGGTGCATAATACGACCTCCGCAGGCGCCTAGTTTAGCAGTTATAGATATTTTAAGATTTTGCATTTTTTTTTTCAGGTGCATAATACGACCTCCGCAGGCGCCTAGTTTAGCAGTTATAGCCATTTTAAGATTTTGCATTTTTTTTTTCTGGTGCATAATATGACCCCCGCAGACGCCGAGGTTAGGAGTTATAGCCATTTTAAGATTTTGAATTTTCTTTTTCTGGTGCATAATATGACCCCGGCAGACGCCTAGTTTAGGAGTTATAGCCATTTTAAGATTTTGAATTTTCTTTTTTCTGGTGCATAATACGACCCCCGCAGGCGCCTAGTTTAGGAGTTATAGCCATTTTAAGATTTTGCATTTTTTTTTTTCTGGTGCATAATATGACCCCCGCAGACGCCTAGTTTAGGAGTTATAGCCATTTTAGAGTTTTGAATTTTCTTTTTTCAGGTGCATAATACGACCCCCGCAGGCGCCTAGTTTAGGAGTTATAGCCATTTTAAGATTTTGAATTTTCTTTTTTCTGGTGCATAATATGACCCCCGCAGACGCCTAGTTTAGGAGTTATAGCGATGTTAAAGTTTTGAATTTTCTTTTTTGCGGTGCATAATATGACCCCCGCAGACCTAGTTTAGGAGTTATAGCCATTTTAAGATTTTGCATTTTTTTTTCTGGTGCATAATATGACCCCCGCAGACGCCTAGTTTAGGAGTTATAGCGATGTTAAAGTTTTGAATTTTCTTTTTTGCGGTGCATAATATGATCCCCGCAGACGCCTAGTTTAGGGGTTATAGTCATTTTAAGATTTTGCATTTTTTTTTCTGGTGCATAATATGACCCCTGCAGACGCCTAGTTTAGGAGTTACAGCGATTTTAAAGTTTTGAATTTTCTTTTTTCCGGTGCATAATATGACCCCCGCAGACGCCTAGTTTAGGAGTTATAGCCATTATAAGATTTTGAATTTTCTTTTTTCTGGTGCATAATATGACCCCCGCAGGCGCCTAGTTTAGGAGTTATAGCCATTTTAAGATTTGGCATTTTTTTTTCTGGTGCATAATATGACCCCTGCAGACGCCTAGTTTAGGAGTTACAGCGATTTTAAAGTTTTGAATTTTCTTTTTTCCGGTGCATAATATGACCCCCGCAGACGCCTAGTTTAGGAGTTATAGCCATTATAAGATTTTGAATTTTCTTTTTTCTGGTGCATAATATGACCCCCGCAGGCGCCTAGTTTAGGAGTTATAGCCATTTTAAGATTTGGCATTTTTTTTTCTGGTGCATAATATGACCCCCGCAGACGCCTAGTTTAGGAGTTATAGCGATGTTAAAGTTTTGAATTTTCTTTTTTGCGGTGCATAATATGATCCCCGCAGACGCCTAGTTTAGGGGTTATAGCCATTTTAAGATTTTGAATTTTCTTTTTTCTTTTTTCTGGTGCATAATACGACCCCCGCAGGCGCTAATTTAGGAGTTATAGCCATTTTAAGATTTGGCTTTTTTTTTTTCTGGTGCATAATATGACCCCCGCAGACGCCTAGTTTAGGAGTTATAGCGATTTTAAAGTTTTGAATTTTCTTCTTTCTGGTGCATAATATGACCCCCGCAGACGCCTAGTTTAGGTGTTATAGCGATGTTAAAGTTTTGAATTTTCTTTTTTGCGGTGCATAATATGACCCCCGCAGACGCCTAGTTTAGGAGTTATAGCCATTTTAAGATTTTGCATTTTTTTTTCTGGTGCATAATATGACCCCTGCAGACGCCTAGTTTAGGAGTTACAGCGATTTTAAAGTTTTGAATTTTCTTTTTTCCGGTGCATAATATGACCCCCGCAGACGCCTAGTTTAGGAGTTATAGCCATTATAAGATTTTGAATTTTCTTTTTTCTGGTGCATAATATGACCCCCGCAGGCGCCTAGTTTAGGAGTTATAGCCATTTTAAGATTTGGCATTTTTTTTTCTGGTGCATAATATGACCCCCGCAGACGCCTAGTTTAGGAGTTAAAGCGATGTTAAAGTTTTGAATTTTCTTTTTGCGGTGCATAATATGATCCCCGCAGACGCCTAGTTTAGGGGTTATAGCCATTTTAAGATTTTGAATTTTCTTTTTTCTTTTTTCTGGTGCATAATACGACCCCCGCAGGCGCTAATTTAGGAGTTATAGCCATTTTAAGATTTGGCTTTTTTTTTTTCTGGTGCATAATATGACCCCCGCAGACGCCTAGTTTAGGAGTTATAGCGATTTTAAAGTTTTGAATTTTCTTCTTTCTGGTGCATAATATGACCCCCGCAGACGCCTAGTTTAGGTGTTATAGCGATGTTAAAGTTTTGAATTTTCTTTTTTGCGGTGCATAATATGACCCCCGCAGACGCCTAGTTTAGGAGTTATAGCCATTTTAAGATTTTGAATTCTCTTTTTTCTGGTGCATAATATGACCCCCGCAGACGCCTAATTTAGGAGTTATAGCGATTGTAAAGTTTTGAATTTTCTTTTTCTGGTGCATAATATGACCCCGCAGTCGCCTAGTTTAGGAGTTATAGCGATTTTAAAGTTTTGAATTTTCTTTTTCTGGTGCATAATATGACCCCGCAGACGCCTAAATTAGGAGTTATAGCCATTTTAAGATTTTGAATTTTCTTTTTCTGGTGCATAATATGACCCCCGCAGACGCCTAGTTAAGGAGTTATAGCCATTTTAAGATTTTGAATTTTCATTTTTCAGGTGCATAATATGACCACCGCAGACGCCTAGTTTAGGAGTTATAGCCATATTAAGATTTTGCATTTTTTTTTCTGGTGCATAATATGACCCCCGCAGACGCCTAGTTTAGGAGTTATAGCGATGTTAAAGTTTTGAATTTTCTTTTTTCCGGTGCATAATATGACCCCCGCAGACGCCTAGTTTAGGAGTTATAGCCATTTTAAGATTTTGAATTTTCTTTTTTCTGGTGCATAATATGACCCCCGCAGACGCCGAGGTTAGGAGTTATAGCCATTTTAAGATTTTGAATTTTCTTTTTCTGGTGCATAATATGACCCCGGCAGACGCCTAGTTTAGGAGTTATAGCCATTTTAAGATTTTGAATTTTCTTTTTTCTGGTGCATAATACGACCCCCGCAGGCGCCTAGTTTAGGAGTTATAGCCATTTTAAGATTTTGCATTTTTTTTTTTCTGGTGCATAATATGACCCCCGCAGACGCCTAGTTTAGGAGTTATAGCCATTTTAGAGTTTTGAATTTTCTTTTTTCAGGTGCATAATACGACCCCCGCAGGCGCCTAGTTTAGGAGTTATAGCCATTTTAAGATTTTGAATTTTCTTTTTTCTGGTGCATAATATGACCCCCGCAGACGCCTAGTTTAGGAGTTATAGCGATGTTAAAGTTTTGAATTTTCTTTTTTGCGGTGCATAATATGACCCCCGCAGACCTAGTTTAGGAGTTATAGCCATTTTAAGATTTTGCATTTTTTTTTCTGGTGCATAATATGACCCCCGCAGACGCCTAGTTTAGGAGTTATAGCGATGTTAAAGTTTTGAATTTTCTTTTTTGCGGTGCATAATATGATCCCCGCAGACGCCTAGTTTAGGGGTTATAGTCATTTTAAGATTTTGCATTTTTTTTTCTGGTGCATAATATGACCCCTGCAGACGCCTAGTTTAGGAGTTACAGCGATTTTAAAGTTTTGAATTTTCTTTTTTCCGGTGCATAATATGACCCCCGCAGACGCCTAGTTTAGGAGTTATAGCCATTATAAGATTTTGAATTTTCTTTTTTCTGGTGCATAATATGACCCCCGCAGGCGCCTAGTTTAGGAGTTATAGCCATTTTAAGATTTGGCATTTTTTTTTCTGGTGCATAATATGACCCCTGCAGACGCCTAGTTTAGGAGTTACAGCGATTTTAAAGTTTTGAATTTTCTTTTTTCCGGTGCATAATATGACCCCCGCAGACGCCTAGTTTAGGAGTTATAGCCATTATAAGATTTTGAATTTTCTTTTTTCTGGTGCATAATATGACCCCCGCAGGCGCCTAGTTTAGGAGTTATAGCCATTTTAAGATTTGGCATTTTTTTTTCTGGTGCATAATATGACCCCCGCAGACGCCTAGTTTAGGAGTTATAGCGATGTTAAAGTTTTGAATTTTCTTTTTTGCGGTGCATAATATGATCCCCGCAGACGCCTAGTTTAGGGGTTATAGCCATTTTAAGATTTTGAATTTTCTTTTTTCTTTTTTCTGGTGCATAATACGACCCCCGCAGGCGCTAATTTAGGAGTTATAGCCATTTTAAGATTTGGCTTTTTTTTTTTCTGGTGCATAATATGACCCCCGCAGACGCCTAGTTTAGGAGTTATAGCGATTTTAAAGTTTTGAATTTTCTTCTTTCTGGTGCATAATATGACCCCCGCAGACGCCTAGTTTAGGTGTTATAGCGATGTTAAAGTTTTGAATTTTCTTTTTTGCGGTGCATAATATGACCCCCGCAGACGCCTAGTTTAGGAGTTATAGCCATTTTAAGATTTTGCATTTTTTTTTCTGGTGCATAATATGACCCCTGCAGACGCCTAGTTTAGGAGTTACAGCGATTTTAAAGTTTTGAATTTTCTTTTTTCCGGTGCATAATATGACCCCCGCAGACGCCTAGTTTAGGAGTTATAGCCATTATAAGATTTTGAATTTTCTTTTTTCTGGTGCATAATATGACCCCCGCAGGCGCCTAGTTTAGGAGTTATAGCCATTTTAAGATTTGGCTTTTTTTTTTCTGGTGCATAATATGACCCCCGCAGACGCCTAGTTTAGGAGTTAAAGCGATGTTAAAGTTTTGAATTTTCTTTTTGCGGTGCATAATATGATCCCCGCAGACGCCTAGTTTAGGGGTTATAGCCATTTTAAGATTTTGAATTTTCTTTTTTCTTTTTTCTGGTGCATAATACGACCCCCGCAGGCGCTAATTTAGGAGTTATAGCCATTTTAAGATTTGGCTTTTTTTTTTTCTGGTGCATAATATGACCCCCGCAGACGCCTAGTTTAGGAGTTATAGCGATTTTAAAGTTTTGAATTTTCTTCTTTCTGGTGCATAATATGACCCCCGCAGACGCCTAGTTTAGGTGTTATAGCGATGTTAAAGTTTTGAATTTTCTTTTTTGCGGTGCATAATATGACCCCCGCAGACGCCTAGTTTAGGAGTTATAGCCATTTTAAGATTTTGAATTCTCTTTTTTCTGGTGCATAATATGACCCCCGCAGACGCCTAATTTAGGAGTTATAGCGATTGTAAAGTTTTGAATTTTCTTTTTCTGGTGCATAATATGACCCCGCAGTCGCCTAGTTTAGGAGTTATAGCGATTTTAAAGTTTTGAATTTTCTTTTTCTGGTGCATAATATGACCCCGCAGACGCCTAAATTAGGAGTTATAGCCATTTTAAGATTTTGAATTTTCTTTTTCTGGTGCATAATATGACCCCCGCAGACGCCTAGTTAAGGAGTTATAGCCATTTTAAGATTTTGAATTTTCATTTTTCAGGTGCATAATATGACCACCGCAGACGCCTAGTTTAGGAGTTATAGCCATATTAAGATTTTGCATTTTTTTTTCTGGTGCATAATATGACCCCCGCAGACGCCTAGTTTAGGAGTTATAGCGATGTTAAAGTTTTGAATTTTCTTTTTTCCGGTGCATAATATGACCCCCGCAGACGCCTAGTTTAGGAGTTATAGCCATTTTAAGATTTTGAATTTTCTTTTTTCTGGTGCATAATACGACAAAGGCAGGCGCCTAGTTTAGGAGTTATAGCCATTTTAAGATTTTTAATTTTCTTTTTTCTGGTGCATAATATGACCCCCGCAGGCGCCTAGTTTAGGAGTTATAGTCATTTTAAGATTTTGCATTTTTTTTTCTGGTGCATAATATGACCCCCGCAGACGCCTAGTTGAGGAGTTATAGCGATGTTAAAGTTTTGAATTTTCTTTTTTGCGGTACATAATATGACCCCCGCAGACGCCTAGTTTAGGAGTTATAGCCATTTTAAGATTTTGAATTTTCTTTTTTCTGGTGCATAATATGACCCCCGCAGGCGCCTAGTTTAGGAGTTATAGCCATTTTAAGATTTTGCATTTTTTTTTCTGGTGCATAATATGACCCCTGCAGACGCCTAGTTGAGGAGTTATAGCGATGTTAAAGTTTTGAATTTTCTTTTTTGCGGTACATAATATGACCCCCGCAGACGCCTAGTTTAGGAGTTATAGCCATATTAAGATTTTGCATTTTTTTTTCTGGTGCATAATATGACCCCCGCAGACGCCTAGTTTAGGAGTTATAGCGATGTTAAAGTTTTGAATTTTCTTTTTTGCGGTGCATAATATGACCCCCGCAGACGCCTAGTTTAGGAGTTATAGCCATTTTAAGATTTTGAATTTTCTTTTTTCTGGTGCATAATACGACAAAGGCAGGCGCCTAGTTTAGGAGTTATAGCCATTTTAAGATTTTGAATTTTCTTTTTTCTGGTGCATAATATGACCCCCGCACGCGCCTAGTTTAGGAGTTATAGCCATTTTAAGATTTTGAATTTTCCTTTTTCTGTTGCATAATATGACCCCCGCAGACGCCTAGTTTAGGAGTTATAGCCATTCTAAGATTTTGAATTTTCTTTTTTCTGGTGCATAATATGACCCCCGCAGGCGCCTAGTTTAGGAGTTATAGTCATTTTAAGATTTTGCATTTTTTTTCCTGGTGCATAATATGACCCCCGCAGACGCCTAGTTGAGGAGTTATAGCGATGTTAAAGTTTTGAATTTTCTTTTTTGCGGTACATAATATGACCCCCGCAGACGCCTAGTTTAGGAGTTATAGCGATGTTAAAGTTTTGAATTTTCCTTTTTCTGTTGCATAATATGACCCCCGCAGACGCCTAGTTTAGGAGTTATAGCCATTTTAAGATTTTGAATTTTCTTTTTTCTGGTGCATAATATGACCCCCGCAGGCGCCTAGTTTAGGAGTTATAGCCATTTTAAGATTTTGAATTTTCTTTTTTCTGGTGCATAATACGACCCCCGCAGGCGCCTAGTTTAGGAGTTATAGCCATTTTAAGATTTTGCATTTTTTTTTCTGGTGCATAATATGACCCCTGCAGACGCCTAGTTTAGGAGTTACAGCGATTTTAAAGTTTTGAATTTTCTTTTTTCCGGTGCATAATATGACCCCCGCAGACGCCTAGTTTAGGAGTTATAGCCATTATAAGATTTTGAATTTTCTTTTTTCTGGTGCATAATATGACCCCCGCAGGCGCCTAGTTTAGGAGTTATAGCCATTTTAAGATCTGGCATTTTTTTTTCTGGTGCATAATATGACCCCCGCAGACGCCTAGTTTAGGAGTTATAGCGATGTTAAAGTTTTGAATTTTCTTTTTTCTGGTGCATAATACGACAAAGGCAGGCGCCTAGTTTAGGAGTTATAGCCATTTTAAGATTTTGAATTTTCTTTTTTCTGGTGCATAATACGACCCCCGCAGGCGCCTAGTTTAGGAGTTATAGCCATTTTAAGATTTTGAATTTTCTTTTTTCTGGTGCATAATATGACCCCCGCAGGCGCCTAGTTTAGGAGTTATAGCCATTTTAAGATTTTGAATTTTCCTTTTTCTGTTGCATAATAATATGACCCCCGCAGACGCCTAGTTTAGGAGTTATAGCCATTTTAAGATTTTGAATTTTCTTTTTTCTGGTGCATAATACGACCCCCGCAGGCGCCTAGTTAAGGAGTTATAGCCATTTTAAGATTTTGAATTTTCTTTTTTCTGGTGCATAATATGACCCCCGCAGGCGCCTAGTTTATTAGTTATAGCCATTTTAAGATTTTGCATTTTTTTTTCTGGTGCATAATATGACCCCCGCAGACGCCTAGTTGAGGAGTTATAGCGATGTTAAAGTTTTGAATTTTCTTTTTTCCGGTGCATAATATGACCCCCGCAGACGCCTAGTTTAGGAGTTATAGCCATTTTAAGATTTTGAATTTTCTTTTTTCTGGTGCATAATATGACCCCCGCAGGCGCCTAGTTTAGGAGTTATAGCCATTTTAAGATTTTGCATTTTTTTTCTGGTGCATAATATGACCCCTGCAGACGCCTAGTTTAGGAGTTACAGCGATTTGAAAGTTTTGAATTTTCTTTTTTCCGGTGCATAATATGACCCCCGCAGACGCCTAGTTTAGGAGTTATAGCCATTATAAGATTTTGAATTTTCTTTTTTCTGGTGCATAATATGACCCCCGCAGGCGCCTAGTTTAGGAGTTATAGCCATTTTAAGATTTGGCATTTTTTTTTCTGGTGCATAATATGACCCCCGCAGACGCCTAGTTTAGGAGTTATAGCGATTTTAAAGTTTTGAATTTTCTTTTTTGCGGTGCATAATATGACCCCCGCAGACGCCTAGTTTAGGAGTTATAGCCATTTTAAGATTTGGCTTTTTTTTTTCTGGTGCATAATATGACCCCCGCAGACGCCTAGCTTAGGAGTTATATCGATTTTAAAGTTTTGAATTTTCTTCTTTCTGGTGCATAATATGACCCCCGCAGGCGCCTAGTTTAGGAGTTATAGCCATTTTAAGATTTTGAATTTTCCTTTTTCTGTTGCATAATAATATGACCCCCGCAGACGCCTAGTTTAGGAGTTATAGCCATTTTAAGATTTTTAATTTTCTTTTTTCTGGTGTATAATATGACCGCCGCAGGCGCCTAGTTTAGGAGTTATAGTCATTTTAAGATTTTGCATTTTTTTTTCTGGTGCATAATATGACCCCCGCAGACGCCTAGTTGAGGAGTTATAGCGATGTTAAAGTTTTGAATTTTCTTTTTTGCGGTGCATAATATGACCCCCGCAGACGCCTAGTTTAGGAGTTATAGCCATTTTAAGATTTTGAATTTTCTTTTTTCTGGTGCATAATATGACCCCCGCAGGCGCCTAGTTTAGGAGTTATAGCCATTTTAAGATTTTGCATTTTTTTTTCTGGTGCATAATATGACCCCTGCAGACGCCTAGTTTAGGAGTTACAGCGATTTTAAAGTTTTGAATTTTCTTTTTTCCGGTGCATAATATGACCCCCGCAGACGCCTAGTTTAGGAGTTATAGAAATTATAAGATTTTGAATTTTCTTTTTTCTGGTGCATAATATGACCCCCGCAGGCGCCTAGTTTAGGAGTTATAGTCATTTTAAGATTTTGCATTTTTTTTTCCGGTGCATAATATGACCCCCGCAGACGCCTAGTTTAGGAGTTATAGCGATGTTAAAGTTTTGAATTTTCTTTTTTGCGGTGCATAATATGATCCCCGCAGACGCCTAGTTTAGGGGTTATAGCCATTTTAAGATTTTGAATTTTCTTTTTTCTGGTGCATAATACGACAAAGGCAGGCGCCTAGTTTAGGAGTTATAGCCATTTTAAGATTTTGAATTTTCTTTTTTCTGGTGCATAATATGACCCCCGCAGGCGCCTAGTTTAGGAGTTATAGCCATTTTAAGATTTTGAATTTTCCTTTTTCTGTTGCATAATAATATGACCCCCGCAGACGCCTAGTTTAGGAGTTATAGCCATTTTAAGATTTTTAATTTTCTTTTTTCTGGTGCATAATATGACCGCCGCAGGCGCCTGGTTTAGGAGTTATAGTCATTTTAAGATTTTGCATTTTTTTTTCTGGTGCATAATATGACCCCCGCAGACGCCTAGTTGAGGAGTTATAGCGATGTTAAAGTTTTGAATTTTCTTTTTTGCGGTGCATAATATGACCCCCGCAGACGCCTAGTTTAGGAGTTATAGCCATTTTAAGATTTTGAATTTTCTTTTTTCTGGTGCATAATATGACCCCCGCAGGCGCCTAGTTTAGGAGTTATAGCCATTTTAAGATTTTGCATTTTTTTTTCTGGTGCATAATATGACCCCTGCAGACGCCTAGTTTAGGAGTTACAGCGATTTTAAAGTTTTGAATTTTCTTTTTTCCGGTGCATAATATGACCCCCGCAGACGCATAGTTTAGGAGTTATAGCGATTTTAAAGTTTTGAATTTTCTTTTTTGCGGTGCATAATATGACCCCCGCAGACGCCTAGTTTAGGAGTTATAGCCATTTTAAGATTTTGAATTTTCTTTTTTCTGGTGCATAATATGACCGCCGCAGGCGCCTAGTTTAGGAGTTATAGTCATTTTAAGATTTTGCATTTTTTTTTCTGGTGCATAATACGACCCCCGCAGACGCCTAGTTGAGGAGTTATAGCGATGTTAAAGTTTTGAATTTTCTTTTTTGCGGTGCATAATATGACCCCCGCAGACGCCTAGTTTAGGATTTATAGCCATTTAAAGATTTAGAATTTTCATTTTTCCGGTGCATAATATGACCCCCGCAGACGCCTAGTTTAGGAGTTATAGCGATGTTAAAGTTTTGAATTTTCTTTTTTGCGGTGCATAATATGATCCCCGCAGACGCCTAGTTTAGGGGTTATAGCCATTTTAAGATTTTGAATTTTCTTTTTTCTGGTGCATAATACGACAAAGGCAGGCGCCTAGTTTAGGAGTTATAGCCATTTTAAGATTTTGAATTTTCTTTTTTCTGGTGCATAATATGACCCCCGCAGGCGCCTAGTTTAGGAGTTATAGCCATTTTAAGATTTTGAATTTTCCTTTTTCTGTTGCATAATAATATGACCCCCGCAGACGCCTAGTTTAGGAGTTATAGCCATTTTAAGATTTTGAATTTTCTTTTTTCTGGTGCATAATATGACCCCCGCAGGCGCCTAGTTTAGGAGTTATAGCCATTTTAAGATTTTGCATTTTTTTTTCTGGTGCATAATATGACCCCTGCAGACGCCTAGTTTAGGAGTTACAGCGATTTTAAAGTTTTGAATTTTCTTTTTTCCGGTGCATAATATGACCCCCGCAGACGCCTAGTTTAGGAGTTATAGAAATTATAAGATTTTGAATTTTCTTTTTTCTGGTGCATAATATGACCCCCGCAGGCGCCTAGTTTAGGAGTTATAGCCATTTTAAGATTTGGCATTTTTTTTTCTGGTGCATAATATGACCCCCGCAGACGCCTAGTTTAGGAGTTATAGCCATTTTAAGATTTGGCATTTTTTTTTCTGGTGCATAATATGACCCCCGCAGACGCCTAGCTTAGGAGTTATAGCGATTTTAAAGTTTTGAATTTTCTTCTTTCTGGTGCATAATATGACCCCCGCAGACGCCTAGTTTAGGTGTTATAGCCATTTTAAGATTTTGAATTTTCATTTTTCAGGTGCATAATATGACCCCCGCGCCTAGTTTATTAGTTATAGCCATTTTAAGATTTTTAATTTTCTTTTTTCTGGTGCATAATATGACCGCCGCAGGCGCCTAGTTTGAGTCGTTCATTGATCTCCGCCGAATCCAGACGTGTTTCGACTTTTGGTTGAGTAGTGACACGAGTTAAAATTAAAATAATTAATAATTAAAAATAAAAAAGACAATTGGCTAATACAATATACGGTTCCAATTAGCCCAGTGGAAGTGTGCGCGATTACCAGTTAACGGGTGCGGGTTCAACCCCGGGTTAAATAGATATTTTTTTTTTTTTTTTTTTTTTTTTTTTTTTTTTTTTTTTTTTTCTTCAATTAAAAGAAAAAAAAAATAAAAACAAAGTGTTAAACAACATCACGCGATGGAGTGCGGAGAGCGGTCCGCTACGCCAATAGCGGGATCCGCTGATAAGACAGGCGATATATCGAGTGGTTCAGGCCAAACACCAGCAGGGGCAGAACCAAAGACGAAGAGAAGAAGGAAGTTAAGGGTAACTTCCAGCTCTGTACAACGTCCCATCTTACCAACTTCCACTGTCGAGCTGCTTGGTGGAGTGAAGGAAGGGGCGCAATCAATGATATCAACGGCAGAAATGAATCAACCCGGGCAATTTATCGACAACAACCCATTCGCCTCAGATGTTCACGAATATGTGAAAGAGAACAGCTTCGCTTCCTTGGCGTCAACCGAATCGGAAGATGAAGAGGAAGAAATGGAGTCAATCAGTAGTAGCATCAAAATGCTACAACAAAGAGTACTAGCCATAAAAGGCAAGCAAATGCTAAGAAGGAAGAGGGAAGAGCAACAGCAATCCCAACAGCAACAGCAGACGCAGCTAGCTCAAAAGCTGAGCCAACAACACCAAGCAAAAACAATAGTGCAGGTGCTACAACAACACCAACAAAAACTTAAGAGCCACCAGCAACAACAACAAGAGCAACCACAACAACGGCAACAGCAGCAGCCACAAAAACAGCAACAGAAAAAACAGCCGCAGCAGCAGCAGAAACAACAACAGCAGCAACAAAAACAACAGCAGCAGCAACAACAACAACAGCAGAAACAGCAAATTTCTAAACAAAGGGTTCCACCTATAAATACATTTAAGATGGAACTACAGGAAACAAAAGAACTATGTAAGTCGGCCATAGGCAATAATTTTTATATTAAAAGACTTAGCTTAGATAGGCACGCGATCCACTGTAATACAGTGGAGCGCTACCATAAAATTAAAAGTTTATTGAGGGATTCGACGACGGAGTTCTTCTCCTACACCCCGAAGGGGGAGAAGCTGCAAACAATGCTGCTGAGGGGGTTAGAACCGTCGACTGATCCGGAGGAGCTCCTTGCACTGCTGAAAGAGAAGGAGTGCGAAGGGCTCAAATTCGTGGGGGTCAAGCCATTTGTCACGGCTAGAGCCAAAAGGGAGAAGCGGAAACTACCGCTCTTCCTGGTTCAGCTAAGTCCCAACAGCAAACTGGACGGTCTAAGGAGTATAAAAGTCCTAGACTACCAGGTTGTACACTGGGAAAAATTAAAGAGGAGCGAAAACATTTTACAATGTGTTCGCTGCCAAAGGTTCGGGCACGCCGCGTCGAACTGCGAAATGCAGCCTCGATGCGTGAAGTGTGGAAAGGACCACAAGTCAGAGGAATGCGCTCTAGGTAAGGACGGAGCGTCGGAAAAAAGACAACTCTCTTGTGCCTTATGTAGGAACACGGGGCATACCGCATATTATCGGGGTTGTCCTAAATTCCAATACATAAAAAGAGTAAATCTGGCTCGGCAGCAGAAGGTGGAAGTTAAACGTCCACCCGTACAAACACAAACACCAGCCGTTACTCCCCAAGTTACCTACGCCCAAATGGCGGCAGGTAGGGGATATACGGTACAACAGGCAAACTTAGCTTCTCAGGCCCCAGCGCCTAGAGCACCAGAACCTGTACCTGACATGCTGGCTATCTTGCTCTCTATTCAGGGGCAGATGGCTCAGCTTCAGCGTCAAATACAGGAACAGGCTACACGGGTGGATCAAATATACTCGCTGCTGCCTGGCCTAACGCACCTTCAGTCGTAATGGGTACGTACATGGCGGAGCAAACCCTGAAGGTCCTTGCAGTGAATGTGAATTCATTGATTAGGTTCGAACGACGAGCCACACTGTTTAAGTTGCTTAAAGACCAAGCCCCTGATGTGCTTTTGGTTAGCGAAACTAAGCTTACCAAAAGGCACAAAATGAGACACAGAAGATATGAAATATTACGAAGAAACCGACCCAATTCTATTCAAGGAGGTGGTGTTGCGATCTTTGTAAGAAAGGGACTGCGTTTCAAAAGAGTATACAGTCGTGTAGTACGTAGATTTCAGGTGCTGGAAGCATGCATCATGTACATCCCTCTCCGTAGTGGAAAGCGGTTATACATGGTGTCTGTTTATGCATCTAAGGCTACTCAATCCACTTTATTCATCTCAGAGCTCGAGACACTGTTTCGATTCCTGAGGCTGGAATTGGAGGAGAACTTTTTTATTATCGGCGGAGATTTTAACGCCAAACATAGAGATTGGGGAAATAATACACCAAATACTAGAGGGAATCTACTATTCAATTGGTGGAGTCAGCACAATGTGATGTATCGACTCGGCCTCAAAGCCACGGATAGTCCGTCGTTTCCCAGACACGGGTCCTATTTGGATCTCCTGCTGTTCGACTCACGAATACAACTGACGTGCACTAACCAACAAACTACAAACTGTCTACGCACTTTCGTGTATGACAGTGACCATTGCGGTCTCAGCACCGAAATAACTGTTCCTAACGAAATTGCGGAATTGGATGAGTTTGTGCAAAGGCATTCCTACAATTATAGTAGGGTGCGTTGGACACACTTCACCAGAACACTGACTAGAGCACTCTCCTCGAATTCGCTCTACCCACCGTCCAACAGAAATCTGTCAAACGAGGAGATTGACAGGTATCTTAGACTATTGGACGAGACAATTAAACGAACAATGGACAAAACGATACCTCGGTATCAACACACTGACGACGAAGACTTATTCCGCAATGCAACTATTGACGCACTGCACCGACAAAAAAGTAGGCTGCTGTCAAGACTAAAAACCTTGTACAGACAGTTTACTGACAGACATAACCCGGAGATCATGACATTGAAGTCGTCGATTAAAAACCTCCAGATATTAATAAAAGAAAATTACAGAAATTCTGTAAGTTTGTATTGGAACAACAAAATTCGGGCTGTAAACACCAGCAACCCGAATATGTTCCCGCAAATAAATAAAATATTTCGGAGAAATAATCAAAATGACCTTCCATGTCTCAAAATCGCCCGAACGACGAACAACGAACAAATACTTGTAGCAGCAGGTATTGATCCAGATGAGGCCGTTGATGATGACAACTTCTTTGTGATCGAGGATCCGCAGGAGAAGGTAGAGGCTATAGGAGCGACTTTCCAGGAAGTGTACAAGGCGAATGACATCATTGGCCCGAACCACGACCTGGAAAGTCGAGTCCTTGTGCACAATTCCTGCCTTCGAAATGAAATTGTGAATTGGCGATTCGAGAGCTCGGGTTTCACCCAGTTCAGTGACGAGAATATGGCAAATAATGTCATCACCAACGAAAGGGTATTACCACCGTTCATTTCGAAGGAAGAGCTCCAAACGATCTTCGAATCACTTAGAAGTAAGAAATCAGTGGGAACCGATGAAATACCGAACATTGTGCTTCGACATCTCCCACTAGTAGCGGTGGACATTTATACCACCCTGTTTAATAATGCAATGAATAATGCACATTATCCAGCGCATTGGAAAACTGCGGTGGTACATCCCATCCCCAAAAGGGATAAAGATACTTCCAATCCGGCGAATCTCCGCTCGATCAGTCTTCTTCCAAACATCAGTAAGGTTTTCGAGAAGGTAATCAATAGAGTCCTGACCAAGTGGGTTGAGGACAAATATATAGTTCCGGATAATCAATTCGGTTTCAAGGCGGGGCATGATATCATTCATGCTGCGTCTAAACTGGTTTCCGATATCCAATGGAACAAAGGCAAGAAACAGTGCACTGGTGCCTGCCTGATTGACTTGGAAAAAGCCTTCGATACCGTATGGTTAGAGGGACTCTTTTTCAAGCTGGACAGGTTGGGCATTAGTAAACCACTGCTGTATATTCTTTTTGATATGCTCTCCAGTAGACAGTTCATCGTGAAGAATGGCGATGTGACTTCTGCTGGAATATTTAACATTAAAAACGGTCTGCAACAGGGTGCGGTAAATTCGCCGATCCTATTCAACATTTACACAAGTGATCTGATAGGTTCACTTCCCCATGCCATAGCGTACGCAGACGACTTAATTGCGTACAGATCAGGTCCAAAAATCGAGGTCATTAATATGCTTTTGCAACGTGACTTCGACAAAATTAAGCAATATTGCGATGACTGGAAGTTGAAAATCAACTTTCAGAAGTCGGAAACCATTCTGTTTAGGACGCCTTTGTCTGGGGCCTCTAGGGATACCAGAAAGAATTGGCGAAAGTTCTCTATCGTCGGACAACATGGACAGCCACTTGCTTGTCGAAATGTAGTCAGATACCTTGGGATCTGGCTAGATCAATATCTATATTTTAACAAACATATAGATGTTGCTCTGGCCAGAGCCAGAGGTGCTTTTGCCCTTACAAGGAGACTGTTTTACAACAGCCAACTCGATACGAGGGTGAAGGTGATCTGCTACATGGCCCTTATCCGGCCTATGCTTGTGTTTGGATGTCCCGTGTGGTTCAACGTGAGAGCAAGTTTATTGGAAAAGATTCGGGTGTTTGGGAGGGCTTGCCTTAGGGCTTGTCTTCGCTTATACAGAACACCAGAGTCTGAGTACATAAAATTCTATCGCAATGAGGTCTTGTACAATAGGGCGAACCTAATAAGAGTGGACAATTTTGTTATTAAGTTGACTCGAAGGCACATTGCAAGAGCAATGACATCGTCGAACAACCTGATCTCTGGGGCTTACTACCCTAATTATATGTATCATGAGAGAGTTCGCTTTGACGGCAATGTTCCTCCAGAAGCGTTCCTCTACCTCGATAGTAAAGGTCTGATCCAGGACAGATTGGCTGTGCCGCTAATCTTCCACGTTGCTCGAACAGCTGCGGACAGGCGACTCAACTACGACAGAGACGTCGCACATGGCAGTGCGGAGCGTCTCCGGTTCAGTAGGGCGGTAGGGAGTCGCGACATGAGGGATGTTGCTCGGCAGCACCAACAATTTTGGTGGCTATTTGAAGGAGGGGAGGGTTCGTCGTCGAATTCCTCAAGTAATAGGTAGCTTCATGTGAAGCAAAGTGGGCCAGCCTAGCCATGGCCGGCTTACGTAGTTTTAAGTAGGTATAAGTTAGTTTTTAAGAAAAAAAAAATAAATATATATATAAAAACAAAAAAAAAAAACAAATAAAAATAAAAAATAACAAAAAAAAAAATTAAAAATTATATATATATATATATATATATATATATATATATATATATGTGTGTGTGTGTGTGTACATGTATATATATATATATATATATATGTTTATGTATATATATGTGTATGTATGTGCATATGTGTATATATTAAGTATATACGCATTATGTGTGTATATATATATATATATGTGTACGTATTAGTTGTAAGTAGGTTAAGTAGATTAAGATATATTTTTTAAGTAGTCTATAAGTTTTTAGTTTTAGGTTTTTATAATACTATTAAAATGTCCATATACTAAGTTTTTGCTTAAAATCTATTTTCTTAGTTTTAGTTTTAACATGTAAGTATAAAATTAAATATAAACAGTAATATACGTCGAAAGACTTAGTTTAAGTGTTAGGTTTAACTTAGAGTGCCCGCATGGGGCCATTAAGTTAGTCTAAGATTATTTGTAAGTTATTTAAGCTAATTTTTAAGCATTTTTTTGTCTAGCATGTAAGAGTAAATTAATTAAGAAAATAAAAATGCATTTAAACTAAACTGAACTGCAGGCGCCTAGTTTAGGAGTTATAGTCATTTTAAGATTTTGCATTTTTTTTTCTGGTGCATAATATGACCCCTGCAGACGCCTAGTTGAGGAGTTATAGCGATGTTAAAGTTTTGAATTTTCTTTTTTGCGGTGCATAATATGACCCCCGCAGACGCCTAGTTTAGGAGTTATAGCCATTTTAAGATTTTGAATTTTCTTTTTTCTGGTGCATAATATGACCCCCGCAGGCGCCTAGTTTAGGAGTTATAGCCATTTTAAGATTTTGCATTTTTTTTTCTGGTGCATAATATGACCCCTGCAGACGCCTAGTTTAGGAGTTACAGCGATTTTAAAGTTTTGAATTTTCTTTTTTCCGGTGCATAATATGACCCCCGCAGACGCCTAGTTTAGGAGTTATAGCCATTTTAAGATTTGGCTTTTTTTTTTTCTGGTGCATAATATGACCCCCGCAGACGCCTAGTTTAGGAGTTATAGCGATTTTAAAGTTTTGAATTTTCTTCTTTCTGGTGCATAATATGACCCCCGCAGACGCCTAGTTTAGGTGTTATAGCCATTTTAAGATTTTGAATTTTCATTTTTCAGGTGCATAATATGACCCCCGCGCCTAGTTTATTAGTTATAGCCATTTTAAGATTTTAAATTTTCTTTTTTCTGGTGCATAATATGACCGCCGCAGACGCCTAGTTTAGGAGTTCTAGCGATGTTAAAGTTTTGAATTTTCTTTTTTGCGGTGCATAATATGACCCCCGCAGACGCCTAGTTTAGGAGTTATAGCCATTTTAAGATTTTGCATTTTTTTTTCTGGTGCATAATATAACCCCCGCAGACGCCTAGTTTAGGAGTTATAGCGATGTTAAAGTTTTGAATTTTCTTTTTTGCGGTGCATAATATGATCCCCGCAGACGCCTAGTTCAGGGGTTATAGCCATTTTAAGTTTTTGAATTTTCTTTTTTCTGGTGCATAATACGACAAAGGCAGGCGCCTAGTTTAGGAGTTATAGCCATTTTAAGATTTTGAATTTTCTTTTTTCTGGTGCATAATATGACCCCCGCAGGCGCCTAGTTTAGGAGTTATAGCCATTTTAAGATTTTGAATTTTCCTTTTTCTGTTGCATAATATGACCCCCGCAGACGCCTAGTTTAGGAGTTATAGCCATTTTAAGATTTTTAATTTTCTTTTTTCTGGTGCATAATATGACCCCCGCAGGCGCCTAGTTTAGGAGTTATAGTCATTTTAAGATTTTGCATTTTTTTTTCTGGTGCATAATATGACCCCCGCAGACGCCTAGTTGAGGAGTTATAGCGATGTTAAAGTTTTGAATTTTCTTTTTTGCGGTGCATAATATGACCCCCGCAGACGCCTAGTTTAGGAGTTATAGCCATTTTAAGATTTTGAATTTTCTTTTTTCTGGTGCATAATATGACCCCCGCAGGCGCCTAGTTTAGGAGTTATAGCCATTTTAAGATTTTGCATTTTTTTTTCTGGTGCATAATATGACCCCTGCAGACGCCTAGTTTAGGAGTTACAGCGATTTTAAAGTTTTGAATTTTCTTTTTTCCGGTGCATAATATGACCCCCGCAGACGCCTAGTTTAGGAGTTATAGCCATTATAAGATTTTGAATTTTCTTTTTTCTGGTGCATAATATGACCCCCGCAGACGCCTAGTTTAGGAGTTATAGCCAATTTAAAGTTTTGATTTTTTTTTTCTGGTGCATAATATGACCCCCGCAGACGCCTAGTTTAGGAGTTAAAGCGATTTTAAAGTTTTGAATTTTCTTTTTTCCGGTGCATATTATGACCCCCGCAGACGACCAGTTTAGGAGTTATAGCGATTTTAAAGTTTTGAATTTTCTTCTTTCTGGTGCATAATATGACACCCGCAGACGCCTAGATTAGGAGTTATAGCCATTTTAAGATTTTGAATTTTCTTTTTTCTGGTGCATAATATGACCCCCGCAGACGCCTAGTTTAGGAGTTATAGCCAATTTAAAGTTTTGAATTTTCTTTTCCTGGTGCATAATATGACCCCCGCAGACGCCTAGTTTAGGAGTTATAGCGATTTTAAAGTTTTGAATTTTCTTTTTCTGGTGCATAATATGACCCCCGCAGACTCCTAGTTTAGGAGTTATAGCCATTTTAAGATTTTGAATTTTCTTTTTTCTGGTGCATAATACGAGTATGACCCCCGCAGACGCCTAGTTTAGGAGTTATAGCGATTTTAAAGTTTTGAATTTTCTTTTTCTGGTGCATAATATGACCCCCGCAGACGCCTAGTTTAGGAGTTATAGCCAATTTAAAGTTTTGAATTTTTTTTTTCTGGTGCATAATATGACCCCCGCAGACGCCTAGTTTAGGAGTTAAAGCGATTTTAAAGTTTTGAATTTTCTTTTTTCCGGTGCATATTATGACCCCCGCAGACGACCAGTTTAGGAGTTATAGCGATTTTAAAGTTTTGAATTTTCTTCTTTCTGGTGCATAATATGACCCCCGCAGACGCCTAGATTAGGAGTTATAGCCATTTTAAGATTTTGAATTTTCTTTTTTCTGGTGCATAATATGACCCCCGCAGACGCCTAGTTTAGGAGTTATAGCCAATTTAAAGTTTTGAATTTTCTTTTCCTGGTGCATAATATGACCCCCGCAGACGCCTAGTTTAGGAGTTATAGCCAATTTAAAGTTTTGAATTTTTTTTTTCTGGTGCATAATATGACCCCCGCAGACGCCTAGTTTAGGAGTTAAAGCGATTTTAAAGTTTTGAATTTTCTTTTTTCCGGTGCATATTATGACCCCCGCAGACGACCAGTTTAGGAGTTATAGCGATTTTAAAGTTTTGAATTTTCTTCTTTCTGGTGCATAATATGACCCCCGCAGACGCCTAGATTAGGAGTTATAGCCATTTTAAGATTTTGAATTTTCTTTTTTCTGGTGCATAATATGACCCCCGCAGACGCCTAGTTTAGGAGTTATAGCCAATTTAAAGTTTTGAATTTTCTTTTCCTGGTGCATAATATGACCCCCGCAGACGCCTAGTTTAGGAGTTATAGCGATTTTAAAGTTTTGAATTTTCTTTTTCCGGTGCATAATATGACCCCCGCAGACGCCTAGTTTAGAAGTTATAGCCATTTTAAGATTTTGAATTTTCTTTTTTCTGGTGCATAATATGACCCCCGCAGACGCCTAGTTTAGGAGTTATAGCCATTTTAAGATTTTGAATTTTCTTTTCTGGTGCATAATATGACCCCCGCAGACTCCTAGTTTAGGAGTTATAGCCATTTTAAGATTTTGAATTTTCTTTTTTCTGGTGCATAATATGACCCCCGCAGACGCCTAGTTTAGGAGTTATAGCCAATTTAAAGTTTTGAATTTTCTTTTCCTGGTGCATAATATGACCCCCGCAGACGCCTAGTTTAGGAGTTATAGCGATTTTAAAGTTTTGAATTTTCTTTTTCTGGTGCATAATATGACCCCCGCAGACTCCTAGTTTAGGAGTTATAGCCATTTTAAGATTTTGAATTTTCTTTTTTCTGGTGCATAATATGACCCCCGCAGACGCCTAGTTTAGGAGTTATAGCCAATTTAAAGTTTTGAATTTTTTTTTTCTGGTGCATAATATGACCCCCGCAGACGCCTAGTTTAGGAGTTAAAGCGATTTTAAAGTTTTGAATTTTCTTTTTTCCGGTGCATATTATGACCCCCGCAGACGACCAGTTTAGGAGTTATAGCGATTTTAAAGTTTTGAATTTTCTTCTTTCTGGTGCATAATATGACCCCCGCAGACGCCTAGATTAGGAGTTATAGCCATTTTAAGATTTTGAATTTTCTTTTTTCTGGTGCATAATATGACCCCCGCAGACGCCTAGTTTAGGAGTTATAGCCAATTTAAAGTTTTGAATTTTCTTTTCCTGGTGCATAATATGACCCCCGCAGACGCCTAGTTTAGGAGTTATAGCGATTTTAAAGTTTTGAATTTTCTTTTTCCGGTGCATAATATGACCCCCGCAGACGCCTAGTTTAGAAGTTATAGCCATTTTAAGATTTTGAATTTTCTTTTTTCTGGTGCATAATATGACCCCCGCAGACGCCTAGTTTAGGAGTTATAGCCATTTTAAGATTTTGAATTTTCTTTTCTGGTGCATAATATGACCCCCGCAGACTCCTAGTTTAGGAGTTATAGCCATTTTAAGATTTTGAATTTTCTTTTTTCTGGTGCATAATATGACCCCCGCAGACGCCTAGTTTAGGAGTTATAGCCAATTTAAAGTTTTGAATTTTCTTTTCCTGGTGCATAATATGACCCCCGCAGACGCCTAGTTTAGGAGTTATAGCGATTTTAAAGTTTTGAATTTTCTTTTTCTGGTGCATAATATGACCCCCGCAGACGACTAGTTTAGGAGTTGTAGCCATTTTAAGATTTTGAATTTTCTTTTCTGGTGCATAATATGACCCCCGCAGACGCCTAGTTTAGGAGTTATAGTCATTTTAAGATTTTGAATTTTCTTTTCTGGTGCATAATATGACCCCCGCAGACGCCTAGTTTATTAGTTATAGCCATTTTAAGATTTTGAATTTTCTTTTTTCCGGTTCATATTATGACCCCCGCAGACGCCCAGTTTAGGAGTTATAGCGATTTTAAAGTTTTGAATTTTCTTCTTTCTGGTGCATAATATGACCCCCGCAGATGCCTAGTTTAGGAGTTATAGCCAATTTAAAGTTTTGAATTTTTTTTTCTGGTGCATAATATGACCCCCGCAGACGCCTAGTTTAGGAGTTAAAGCGATTTTAAAGTTTTGAATTTTCTTTTTTCCGGTGCATATTATGACCCCCGCAGACGACCAGTTTAGGAGTTATAGCGATTTTAAAGTTTTGAATTTTCTTCTTTCTGGTGCATAATATGACCCCCGCAGACGCCCAGTTTAGGAGTTATAGCGATTTTAAAGTTTTGAATTTTCTTCTTTCTGGTGCATAATATGACCCCCGCAGACGACTAGTTTACTAGTTGTAGCCATTTTAAGATTTTGAATTTTCTTTTCTGGTGCATAATATGACCCCCGCAGACGCCTAGTTTAGGAGTTATAGCGATTTTAAAGTTTTGAATTTTCTTTTTCCGGTGCATAATATGACCCCCGCAGACGCCTAGTTTAGAAGTTATAGCCATTTTAAGATTTTGAATTTTCTTTTTTCTGGTGCATAATATGACCCCCGCAGACGCCTAGTGTAGGAGTTATAGCGATTTTAAAGTTTTGAATTTTCTTTTTCTGGTGCATAATATGACCCCCGCAGACACCAAGTTTAGGAGTTATAGCCATTTTAAGATTTTGAATTTTCTTTTTTCTGGTGCATAATATGACCCCCGCAGACGCCTAGTTTAGGAGTTATAGCCAATTTAAAGTTTTGAATTTTTTTTTTCTGGTGCATAATATGACCCCCGCAGACGCCTAGTTTAGGAGTTAAAGCGATTTTAAAGTTTTGAATTTTCTTTTTTCCGGTGCATATTATGACCCCCGCAGACGACCAGTTTAGGAGTTATAGCGATTTTAAAGTTTTGAATTTTCTTCTTTCTGGTGCATAATATGACCCCCGCAGACGCCCAGTTTAGGAGTTATAGCGATTTTAAAGTTTTGAATTTTCTTCTTTCTGGTGCATAATATGACCCCCGCAGACGACTAGTTTACTAGTTGTAGCCATTTTAAGATTTTGAATTTTCTTTTCTGGTGCATAATATGACCCCCGCAGACGCCTAGTTTAGGAGTTATAGCGATTTTAAAGTTTTGAATTTTCTTTTTCCGGTGCATAATATGACCCCCGCAGACGCCTAGTTTAGAAGTTATAGCCATTTTAAGATTTTGAATTTTCTTTTTTCTGGTGCATAATATGACCCCCGCAGACGCCTAGTGTAGGAGTTATAGCGATTTTAAAGTTTTGAATTTTCTTTTTCTGGTGCATAATATGACCCCCGCAGACTCCTAGTTTAGGAGTTATAGCCATTTTATGGTTTTGAATTTTTTTTTTCTGGTGCATAATATGACCCCCGCAGACTCCTAGTTTAGGAGTTATAGCGATTTTAAAGTTTTGAATTTTCTTTTTTCTGGTGCATAATATGACCCCCGCAGACGCCTAGTTTAGGAGTTATAGCCATTTTAAAGTTTTGGATTTTCTTTTTTCTGGTGCATAATATGACCCCGCAGACGCCTAGTTTAGGAGTTATAGCCATTTTAAGATTTTGAATTTTCCTTTTCTGGTGCATAATATGACCCCCGCAGACTCCTAGTTTAGGAGTTATAGCCGTTTTAAGATTTTGAATTTTCTTTTTTCTGGTGCATAATATGACCCCCGCAGACACCTAGTTTAGGAGTTAAAGCGATTTTAAAGTTTTGAATTTTCTTTTTTCCGGTGCATATTATGACCCTTGCAGACGCCCAGTTTAGGAGTTATAGCGATTTTAAAGTTTTGAATTTTGTTCTTTCTAGTGCATAATATGACCCCTGCAGACGCCTAGTTTAGGAATTATAGCCATTTTAAGATTTTGAATTTTCTTTTCTGGTGAATAATATGACCCCCTCAGACGCCTAGTTTAGGAGTTATAGCCATTTTAAGATTTTGAATTTTCCTTTTCTGGTGCATAATATGACCCCCGCAGACGCCTAGTTTAGGAGTTATAGCGATTTTAAAGTTTTGAATTTTCTTTTTTCCGGTGCATATTATGACCCCCGCAGACTCCTAGTTTAGGAGTTATAGCCGTTTTAAGATTTTGAATTTTCTTTTTTCTGGTGCATAATATGACCCCCGCAGACGCCTAGTTTAGGAGTTATAGCGATTTTAAAGTTTTGAATTTTGTTCTTTCTAGTGCATAATATGACCCCTGCAGACGCCTAGTTTAGGAATTATAGCCATTTTAATATTTTGAATTTTCTTTTCTGGTGAATAATATGACCCCCGCAGACGCCTAGTTTAGGAGTTATAGCCATTTTAAGATTTTGAATTTTCTTTTTCTGGTGCATAATATGACCCCCGCAGACGCCTAGTTTAGGAGTTAAAGCGATTTTAAAGTTTTGAATTTTCTTTTTTCCGGTGCATATTATGACCCCCGCAGACGCCCAGTTTAGGAGTTATAGCGATTTTAAAGTTTTGAATTTTCTTCTTTCTGGTGCATAATATGACCCCCGCAGACGACTAGTTTACTAGTTGTAGCCATTTTAAGATTTTGAATTTTCTTTTCTGGTGCATAATATTACCCCCGCAGACGCCTAGTTTAGGAGTTAAAGCGATTTTAAAGTTTTGAATTTTCTTTTTTCCGGTGCATAATATGACCCCCGCAGACGCCCAGTTTAGGAGTTATAGCGATTTTAAAGTTTTGAATTTTCTTCTTTCTGGTGCATAATAAGACCCCCGCAGACGCCTAGTTTAGGAGTTATAGCCATTTTAAGATTTTGAATTTTCTTTTCTGGTGAATAATATGACCCCCGCAGGCGCCTAGTTTAGGAGTTATAGCCATTTTAAGATTTTGAATTTTCTTTTCTGGTGCATAATATGACCCCCGCAGACGCCTAGTTTAGGAGTTATAGCCAATTTAAAGTTTTGAATTTTTTTTTTCTGGTGCATAATATGACCCCCGCAGACGCCTAGTTTAGGAGTTATAGCCATTTTAAGATTTTGAATTTTCTTTTTCTGGTGCATAATATGACCCCCGCAGACGCCTAGTTTAGGAGTTAAAGCGATTTTAAAGTTTTGAATTTTCTTTTTTCCGGTGCATATTATGACCCCCGCAGACGCCCAGTTTAGGAGTTATAGCGATTTTAAAGTTTTGAATTTTCTTCTTTCTGGTGCATAATATGACCCCCGCAGACGACTAGTTTAGGAGTTGTAGCCATTTTAAGATTTTGAATTTTCTTTTCTGGTGCATAATATGACCCCCGCAGACGCCTAGTTTAGGAGTTATAGTCATTTTAAGATTTTGAATTTTCTTTTCTGGTGCATAATATGACCCCCGCAGACGCCTAGTTTATTAGTTATAGCCATTTTAAGATTTTGAATTTTCTTTTTTCCGGTTCATATTATGACCCCCGCAGACGCCCAGTTTAGGAGTTATAGCGATTTTAAAGTTTTGAATTTTCTTCTTTCTGGTGCATAATATGACCCCCGCAGATGCCTAGTTTAGGAGTTATAGCCAATTTAAAGTTTTGAATTTTTTTTTCTGGTGCATAATATGACCCCCGCAGACGCCTAGTTTAGGAGTTATAGCCATTTTAAGATTTTGAATTTTTTTTTCTGGTGCATAATATGACCCCCGCAGACGCCTAGTTTAGGAGTTATAGCCATTTTAAGATTTTGAATTTTCTTTTTTCTGGTGCATAAAATGACCCCCGCGGATGCCTAGTTTAGGAGTTATAGCCATTTTAAGATTTTGAATTTTCTTTTTTCTGGTGCATAATATGACCCCCGCAGACGCCTAGTTTAGGAGTTAAAGCGATTTTAAAGTTTCGAATTTTCTTTTTTCCGGTTCATATTATGACCCCCGCAGACGCCCAGTTTAGGAGTTATAGCGATTTTAAAGTTTTGAATTTTCTTCTTTCTGGTGCATAATATGACCCCCGCAGATGCCTAGTTTAGGAGTTATAGCCAATTTAAAGTTTTGAATTTTTTTTTCTGGTGCATAATATGACCCCCGCAGACGCCTAGTTTAGGAGTTATAGCCATTTTAAAGTTTTGGATTTTCTTTTTTCTGGTGCATAATATGACCCCGCAGACGCCTAGTTTAGGAGTTATAGCCATTTTAAGATTTTGAATTTTCTTTTTCTGGTGCATAATATGACCCCCGCAGACGCCTAGTTTAGGAGTTATAGCCATTTTAAGATTTTGAATTTTCTTTTTCTGGTGCATAATATGACCCCCGCAGACGCCTAGTTTAGGAGTTATAGCCATTTTAAGATTTTGGATTTTCTTTTTTCTGGTGCATAATATGACCCCCGCAGATGCCTAGTTTAGGAGTTATAGCGATTTTAAAGTTTTGAATTTTCTTCTTTCTGGTGCATAATATGACCCCCGCAGACGCCTAGTTTAGGAGTTATAGCCATTTTAAGATTTTGAATTTTCTTTTTTCTGGTGCATAAAATGACCCCCGCGGATGCCTAGTTTAGGAGTTATAGCCATTTTAAGATTTTGAATTTTCTTCTTTCTGGTGCATAATATGACCCCCGCAGACGCCTAGTTTAGGAGTTATAGCCATTTTAAGATTTTGAATTTTCTTTTTTCCGGTTCATATTATGACCCCCGCAGACGCCCAGTTTAGGAGTTATAGCGATTTTAAAGTTTTGAATTTTCTTCTTTCTGGTGCATAATATGACCCCCGCAGATGCCTAGTTTAGGAGTTATAGCCAATTTAAAGTTTTGAATTTTTTTTTCTGGTGCATAATATGACCCCCGCAGACGCCTAGTTTAGGAGTTATAGCCATTTTAAGATTTTGAATTTTCTTTTTCTGGTGCATAATATGACCCCCGCAGACGCCTAGTTTAGGAGTTATAGCCATTTTAAGATTTTGGATTTTCTTTTTTCTGGTGCATAATATGACCCCCTCAGATGCCTAGTTTAGGAGTTATAGCGATTTTAAAGTTTTGAATTTTCTTCTTTCTGGTGCATAATATGACCCCCGCAGACGCCTAGTTTAGGAGTTATAGCCATTTTAAGATTTTGAATTTTCTTTTTTCTGGTGCATAAAATGACCCCCGCGGATGCCTAGTTTAGGAGTTATAGCCATTTTAAGATTTTGAATTTTCTTTTTTCTGGTGCATAATATGACCCCCGCAGACGCCTAGTTTAGGAGTTAAAGCGATTTTAAACTTTTGAATTTTCTTTTTTCCGGTTCATATTATGACCCCCGCAGACGCCCAGTTTAGGAGTTATAGCGATTTTAAAGTTTTGAATTTTCTTCTTTCTGGTGCATAATATGACCCCCGCAGATGCCTAGTTTAGGAGTTATAGCCAATTTAAAGTTTTGAATTTTTTTTTCTGGTGCATAATATGACCCCCGCAGACGCCTAGTTTAGGAGTTATAGCCAATTTAAAGTTTTGAATTTTTTTTTCTGGTGCATAATATGACCCCCGCAGACGCCTAGTTTAGGAGTTATAGCTATTTTAAAGTTTTGGATTTTCTTTTTTCTGGTGCATAATATGACCCCGCAGACGCCTAGTTTAGGAGTTATAGCCATTTTAAGATTTTGAATTTTCTTTTTCTGGTGCATAATATGACCCCCGCAGACGCCTAGTTTAAGAGTTATAGCCATTTTAAGATTTTGAATTTTCTTCTTTCTGGTGCATAATATGACCCCCGCAGACGCCTAGTTTAGGAGTTATAGCCATTTTAAGATTTTGAATTTTCTTCTTTCTGGTGCATAATATCACCCCGGCAGACGCCTAGTTTAGGAGTTACAGCCATTTTAGCGTTGAAATTTTTCATTTTTTGCTGCATATTTCGACCCTCACAGGCTCCTAGTTTAGGAGTTACAGCCATTTTTGTCTTGAAATTTTTAATTTTTTTGTGCATATTTCGACCCCCACAGGCTCCTAGTTTAGGAGTTACAGCCATTTTAATCGTACCACCCGCTTATCAATATACCCTCAAGGCCACTTTTGGGCCTTTTATGCCTCTAAATTATCATGACTCTTTTCTAAGCCGTACAACCCGCTTATGGAATGGCCTGACGAGGTCTTTATTTCTCAGTTATTATAACTTGCAAAAATTTAAGACCAACGCACTTCGCTATCTCTTTTTTCCCTCCGCAACTTTCCTTCATCTAGGCTGTGCGCAAGCATTTTAAGGATATTCAAATCCCATGAGCGCGCGCAGATTATCAAACAAGAAAATAAGTGATGTAAAGCAGAGCAGATGCGACTACGGGCAACTCATTCCGATTTCGCTGCATACCGCTAGCGATATCTTGTGCCGGAAAATATTGATGTTTTCAGGGAATGTGTCTGATCTACTCTCTAGTACTCGTACTTCCACATCGAACAAATTAACCACCTGATGCAATTCCATTCTCATTTGTTGCTATGAGGTCAACAATTCCTATGAGTCCTAAAGCAGACGAAAACGGGTCCATCTATCACTCAATTGTTGTCATTCTCACAAAATCAATACCAATAAGTGAAGATGCGACTGAAGTTTCAATCCCTAAAATATCTGAAGTGTGTTTCAATTCGTCTTTTATTCCATGATAAACTGAGTTATTTTCTTGAAAGCATCTCTCATCTAATACGGGGGTGTATTTTGTGTCCAATCTCTGAAGTATCTTACAAATCATGGTTCGGGAGTAAAGTGTATCACAAGCTACACTATACGAATCCAGGCACAATAATATAAGTAAGCATCTAAGGGAGTACATACTCGCACTCGTATGTAATGATGGCTCGTCTACTAACGCAAAAGATAGAAGAAGATACAACACCTCTTTCGTAAATTAAATTTCCGCAATATCAAATGACAATTGACGAAGGACCAAATATCAGTGTTAGGAGTTGGATTTCTTTGCAATAGACCAATTCAAGCAGCAAATCCAAGACGAAGATAAAGCAAACAGCATAGTTGGTACTTGAATGGGTGGTTTGTCTTTATGGATGGCTTTCTATTCTTTAGTACTCGACTACCATACGAGGATGTACAACTTCATCAAACTTTAAAAATGTCACCCTTCACTTATTGATTACAGCAAAACTCTGCAAAAGTTTCGTTCCCTTATAGTTGGTGAACTCAAAACTTACTCAAGGGTGACAGTTTCTTGTGTGACCTGCTGTAGGGTATGTTCGTCTTGTGCAGCCAGTCTCTGCACTCATTTAAGAAAATTAACTTTTGATAAACATTAGATGCATGTTTGAAAATTGTTCGACACGAAACTGCTGAGTATTTTTCCATATCTGCATCGTTTTGCACGCGAACGAGTGAGGCTTTAAGTTTTATGTACCAGAAGCAGATATTTTTATTTTTTGGTGGGATGGTTCTATCACTCCCCAAAGGAGTGCTGACTTCAAAAGTAAATATTCCGCTTTTCACTATATTTATTGGAAGTAAAATAAGAGGGAAAACTAATGATATACCGATGCATCGCTTCAATCAGAAAATATCTCATATCTACTCTCATCCTCACACACGAGACATATAGAGACTTCAAAGAATAGTAATTAAATCCTCAGAGGTATATCTTGGGAGCGGACCTACAGATAATTGAAAAATTATCCAATGAATGGAGCTCGTCAACTTCTTGCTGGGAAGGCTGTCCTCAAATCAGCTTCTAATCCAAAGTACGGTAGAGCAACGGAAGCTCTAAAAAGGATCTTTACAAGTCTGTGAGAATTTTACGTCTTAAAGTCAACAAATCAACATCTCGTTGGGGGTTAGTATCAAAGTGATGTGAAGTTTATCGCCCACTCTATTAGCCAACATTTTCAGGCTAAAAGATTCCAATGCCTCACTTCTGGATTTGAATCTTCAGGCCAAGATTACCAAGATCAATAATTTTCGCTCTCTATGAAAACTGGAGATGTTTCGGTCATCAGCCTAGTCTCAACTGGTTTTGCACTTTCATGAAGCATTCTCCATCATCTTTGTGCACAGACATACAACCTTGGCATAGATATTAAAATATGGCGGACCTTGGTGATTTAGATAAATGGTTCCATTCATCAAGCATTGGTCGAATACTTGCCGCCTGAAACGAGCATAGGACGGGAACTCACAGAGAAAGTGATCCGCGGTATCGTCATCAATGTAACAGCGAGCGCCGCAGAATGTTGTGCCTAGAACACTTAGGTGATTAGCAAAAGGGTAGTTCTTCGTTGTAGCTCCATTAAGCAGTTTACAACCTTTGTTACTGAGGAACAGCAGGAAAGTAGGCGACTTATTAGAGACATCGGCAAGCATTCGTTTGATCTGCCGACTGTCATGCCATCTGCAGTTATGCTCTCTTGTGACCTTGGTGCTAAAGAAGACTCAGTGAATTTTGCTATTCGTTCCTTCTACCAATAGTCCACAATATTTTGTAGTTCATTGCAATCAGGATGGAGTATATCTCCGTTAGGAATACAGACGTGTGAAGTCAATCAAACAATCGACGCATAGGGTATATTTGGTGTTTTCATAGCCGCGGTATTTCAGAGCAAGTAGGTCCGCAATATCTTGCCGAATGCTCCTTAACATTGTCAGAAAGCCGAAAGTTCCGAGAAAATTTTCGACTTAACGTCTAACTACGTTGGTGAAATGGATGGTGAAGCCGTTAAACATAAGATGAGTCAGAGCAGTCAGGTTCCTCCCTCTCGCAAAGAGAAAAACGTCAGCTATGAGACGTTTGATTTAAAGGCCCTTATAGGGCACCAATAATCGATTACGTCTAGGGTTGCCTGCGCTTTAGAGTAGAGAGTTGCTAAGTATGATCTAACAGACAGCATAGCTATATCATCCACATGCGAGTGCAGATGTCAGATTCATTTATCGCGTAAAGCAATGAATCGACCAACTAACACCATAACAGTGGAGACAAGATGCTATGCCATAGGCAATCCCTGTTTAATTTAAAAAATTTGGCCTCAGATAGTATCTGCAATCAAAGTCCTAATCACCAGCATTACTTTTATCCACGAAACTAGTGATTCGTCGACGAGTTTTTCTAGCCAAATTGCAGATGCCGTCAAAAGTTGCGAAGTCAAAAGCGCTCTCAATCTAAATGAAAGTGCTCAGCCTGTACTTTCTCTTCTCGAGTGCGTCTTTTAAGCGCAGCCTCAAAGGATGTTCCTGTTTGGTAGACATGCTGCACCCCTTAACAGAGGATATATTTTCAATGCATTTTTGCGTACCATTCTCTTCAGGATGAAGAAAGTCGGCTTTATTGGACCGAATATCTTGGCGAGCATGTCGGCTACTTTTAATGTTCTACAGGGGTTCGGTATGTGTGCCACTGTCAGACTAGCAGTGAAGATTCTCTTTAAGGTTCCCAGTAGTTCGTCTATACTTTTCTGTATCATAATGTATTCTAGCATTACTTACTCGTATATGTATGCATAAGAAAGCAACATCCTACGAGGAGTTTTATTACTCATCTCACTGGCAGCTTCAGTAATAGGAGCTAGTTTTGAGGTAATTTTGATCAGGCTACTTGGGAAATGAGTCCCGCGCATGAGGCAGATAGTCCCTGCTTTCGATTCAATGTAGAATCCATCGGTGGTTTCTTTGAACATTTGAGGCTTCGATTTGTAAAATGTTAAGTAACCTATTTTGAACTTTTCAGGCTTCCAAAACGTACTCACCACAAATATGCCTTCTATCATGGAACGGGCTGCAGGGTTTCCGGGTTGAAGGCGTCTATTCAAATTCATTGAGGTTCCTTACAGTTTCTTTTTTATATTCTGTTCTTGTTTTGAGTTAAAACGGAGCATTAACGAACTAGCCGACTTCACTCTTCGAGTCTCCAGATGGTTTTTCGCCTATTGCTCCTCTGCAACAAATTCGGGAATTCACATCCTATTTTGAATCCGATTTAGCTACTGTCTCGCGTCGAAACCTCCCAAAGGTCTTTGCTGCTGGTAATTTCGTTAACATATCTGTTAAAGAGCGTTAAATCGATTACATGCTGTCGCACTGCCGTACCATATGTTGGCTGAGATCCAGCAGGTCAGCCGATATCACGAAGTTCAGAAATTGACTGCCTTCCACGTTGCATTTGCTATTGACAAAAAGTATTATGAGCGTTAGCGGTGTCAAAATACAAGGTGGCGCAAAATTAGTCACCGTATTGGAAGATGGTATAATTTTTGCAAATGGCGTCGTACGTCAATCATATTTGACATTTATGAGCTTGACAGATGCAGTATGCAAACAGATAAGCAATGGAGCACTATACTCCGCAAGAGCGTGGAATAATTGTGTCGATGTTTTTGACCAATAATCGATCGGTGGTGTTAGCGTGTCGCGCCAACTAGGCAATAGGCCGCCACCGGACTGTTCGTTCGGCAGAGAATATTGCGGCTGTGGCTCCTGATGTCGCTGAGAGTGAAGAAACATCAACCAGACGACGAAATTGGGCATCACCAGACGGACCCTATAGCGAATGTTAGTGAAAGACTTACACATGCTCCCATACAAAGTGCAAATAGTGCATCAGTTAATGCCTCCTGACCGTCAGTCGCGTGTGAATAACTGTAAAGCCATCCTTAATCTCAACAACGAAGAGGACGATTTTGTGTCCAAAATCATCATGAGCGACGAGGCGCATTTCCACATAAACTGTTACGTCAATAAGCAAAATCTTCATTTCTGGGGCATTGAAAATCCGTGTGTGATGCACGAAGAGCCATTACATATACTCAAAGCCACTCTGTGGTGCGGCGTTCACACGGGAGGAGTGATTGGGCGGCATTTTTTTGAGGACGCCATCGGCAATACGGTCACAGTTACTGGCGAACGCTACAGGGCCATGATAAACGACTTCTTACTGCCGGAATTGGATGAGCGGGGTTGGTGAACATGTGGTTTCGACAAGACGGTGCAACCGCATACACAACACGAGCTACAATGGATATTGTGAAGGAAGCGCTTCCTGGTCGCGTAATCTCCCGTTTTAGCGATTTGGTATGGCCAGCAAGATCGCCCGATTTAACCATCCCAGACTTTTTTCTTTGGAGCTACTTGAAGTCGCGGGTTTATGCCAACAAGTCTCAGACAACCGCATCGCTTAAGAAGAATATTCGACAGGAATGCGAACAGTTATCACCGGAAATCTTGCGGAAAGTTTTGGAAAATACAATAAAATGGGCACAAATGTGTATCAATACTGGCGGCAACCAATTGGCGGATATCATTTTTTCCACTTAACAGAAACAACTGTAATGAAGATTTTCATCACTCAAAACCATTTTTTTTCATTCCGTAAAAAAGTAATTCAAAAACAAAATTGGATGATTAATTTTGCGCCATCTTGTATAATAAATTCCAACCTCCTGGAATCACAGTATTCAATCAGTTCGGTTAATACCATCGGTGGTGGCGGTAGCATAGAATTATCGGAAAAATCAGCTGCCGCATCGACAAGCTTGTGGCATTTTCCGCTCGTTGCGTAGGCAATGTTAGCAGCAACATCCAAAACCGCGTACACGTTTTTTCCAACGGTTGAGTTGGCAACAGTCTCTGAGTTGGCTATTTCCCACAGTTGATTAACACAATTTTTGCGCTCAGCGTCGGTCAGACTGTTTTCAATGCCAGGCCTCCTAACTTGAAGTGACCGGGAAGACCCTTATAGGTAAACTGGTTTTGTCCCCTTTGGCATTTCTGAAGTGAAACTTCTTATAGCTCGTTGGGCAGTAATTTCGAACTCCGATGTAACGAAAAAGCGACATGAAGTGATTCTGAACTTCAATGATACAAAAAAGCGACATGAAATGATTCCGAACTTCGATGAGACGAAGAGGAGACTTGGAGGGATTCCGAACTGCTGAAACATGAAGTGAAACTTTTTATGGCTCGTTAGGCAGTATTTTTCCGAAATCCGATGAATCGAAAAGGCAACAGGAAACAGGTGTGCCCGTTGTGATGTCAGAATGAGGCATAGGTGAGAAACGAAACGGCGCCGGACTCGGAGTAGGGAACAAAAAGAGAGGTGGTAAGGCACGTGGCGGGGCACTAACGATATCGCACTGGATGAGTGCACAATGCACGAGTTACCTGCATAGCAACACCATCAGCATCGTTACGAGTATCATCATTGTTACCATAGTCAAAGTATTGTATCTACATAGACATTACTTCATAACAATACCAAAATGTAACGGAAAAGTTCAGCTTAACAACAAAATTTGGCTTGGCTTTTGTTTTTCAATGCCAAGAAGATAACCAGCGTAGAACAGCCCAGCAACAGCGACATCGGTTGACCCAGTATTTCCAAACTGGGCAGCAATACAAGCAAAACTCTTCATTGTATAATGATCTGTATTATTTTAGGTATTATGCTAATTTAGTTTAAGATAACAAGTCAGTAGTTTGAAAGACCTTGAAGTAAAACGACGTTATTCAAATAAGTTGTATTTTATTTGTAAGGGCTGGACAAAATACATAAGTAGCGCAAGGGATACCGTCGCTCCATCTTGTGCCCGTACTATAGACCCGAGTATGGGCACATAGGGTTGGCTTCGTATGGCGAGTTCTTATGAGAATTTACATGGGAATTAGCTATGTTGTGGAGTATCCTCAGCACGTGTCATCAGTCAAATTTATTGAGGTTATAAAGAAGTGAGAAATACTCCTAAAAAAAATTCCTCAATAATGAAAAATAGCTTCTTATGCCAATGAAAAGTTTTTTTTTTACATTATTTGTGATCTAGGGTGAACATCCTCATTTTAACTATTTATCGAGCTTCATGATTTCTCTTTGAAGGCTGACAATCTTGTTTTAAGGTGGGTCCTCCGACATCCAAATCCCATCTTCATGAACTTAAACTTCAGCTGATTGCTGCACCTAGTTTAGTCGTAAGTTACAGTTCTAGTTCAGAAAGTTTGATCGCTTTCAGTGGGTGTCACTGTCCGCCAATCTATTTCTCTTTTCCGTCGACGCTGAAGTAGTGAGGCTTTAATCATCTGCACCTTCGACAGCACTTGCGTTCTCTTTACGCTGTGGATTTGACCAACGTATTATTTTCCTTTTTAATTGCACCTTAGGCGATAGACCTTCAGAATTTGACTCTTCTCGAGCTCGTTCAACTTTTTCAGTTTCGCAGAACAAACCATCAAAAACAGTACTCTGACCAGTTACTTATCCTTTCTGATAAGAAGTCGTTGGAATCTAGCACCTCTTTGGTCAGCGGTTAATTCGTGTAGAGATTTATTTAGTATATTAGTTGGGCCGTCAGAATCTTGACCCGACCGCAGTCTACTACCAGTCGTCGGACATATCTTAATCTAGGACATCTACCCGTTTTGAGCTAATGGTATTAACCACAATGTAATTGTGGGCAATGATGTTGATGTCGGCCTTACAACCTATGTAGTGAGATGCGATAAAAAGCGCCATATAAATTAAAATAAGTGAAAGGCGCTGTAAAAAAAATTTACGTTGGAAGACATCAATCACGAAATACTACTATAGACTTTATTCGCGAATTTATATGCAGTGCTAAAGATATAAAGGAACATTGTAATAACCTCTGTGGTCAAAACTGCATTCACTAAAAGACAAAAACCTAACACTCCACACGGAAAATGTGAGGGAACGACCATAGTATCTATACTACCCTACGAGTACCCAATCGAATATTTTCGACAATACAATGGGACAATTCATCTCAAAGAACTCGCCATACCGAAGTGTGCCTAGTAAATGGAATTGAAGTTTCATTAACGTCGCGTAGACAATAGCTGCAATCAACCGTACTGTGTAAACGTTTAAATCTACGGTAGATTACCTTATTCGCGCTATTTTAGACGGCCAGACTCTGCCACCAATAGGTACACAAGCTGCCACGTGACCTGTGAGAGACCCTTACACTATTTCTACTGAGCTCACAGCAGCTTTTACATTTTTTTGAGTTCTTGTTAAATTTTAGATCAGTCGTGACGGAAAACGTGTGAGCTTAAAATAAAGTAAAGGGTCTTTCGTTAAGCGCTTCCTATATTTACATTTACGAGTAAATAAAACAAAGTGTGTGTGAGATATCATCGAAACTCTTTATTCTATTGAAAGGCCTGTCGCTGCCACTATGTATGGAATATAACATCGTTCAAATGTCCGCCGCGGCTTCTCTAAGTGGCGCGTATCCAAAATGTCCAATTTTCCATGATTCTGGCGAATAAATCAGGCTGAATTCGACCGATGGCATAGGTTATGTTGGGCTTGAAGGCCGCTATGATTGGTGGCTTATTCGCATAGACCTGTGACTTTAGAAAACCCCACAAGAAAAAGTATAACTGGGTCAAATAGCACGATCTCGGTGGCCAGTTCACATCACCTCCACGTGAGATGACCATGCCCTCGAATCGCTCTTGCAGGATTTCCAATATGGCGTGAGCTGCTAGTACGTAGAGCCACGCCGTTCTGTTGAAACCACAAATTCATTGGTGTCAATATCATCCAATTCAGTCCAAAAGAATTTGGTAATCATCAACCTATAGCGCTCGCCGTTGACGGTGATGGCCTGGCCAACGTCGTTCTCAAAGAAATATGAACCGATGACGCCGCCAGCCCAAAATCCATACCAAACAGTCACTTTTTCGGGATACGTTGGACGATCTTGGATCTCAAGTGGAGTGGTATTGTCCCAAATTCGACAATTTTTCTTTGACGTATCCATTCATTAAGAAATAAGCCACATCGCTGAAGATGATTTTTCGATGAAAACTAGGGTTACTAGATGGAGTGAAAAGTAACATCCTTGACCACCAGAATGCGCTGCTACTGCAAAAAAAGGCCATGGTGCCTTGAAGTTCGTTCATATTTATTCAGACATGCCAAATTTCAGTACGATACTGTCTTTAGTTTTGTTTTGACCGCTGATTGTTGTTGACGTGTTTGGCATCATGTTGAGTATGCACAAAAACGATTTTCGTTCTCTCATAAAACATTATTTTTTGAGAGGCAAAACGGGGAAGAAAGCAAAAGAAAAGTTGGATAAATATTATGGGGCTAATGCTCCGTCAGATTACACCGCCAAATATTGGTTTCGAGAGTTTCGTGGTGACCGCAACTCCACTACCGATCAAGTCCGCTGCGGCAGGCCCTCCGATGCGGTTACAGAGGATAATGTCAAAAAAATACATGAAATGATGTTGACTGACCGGAAAGTGCAGGTGCGCCAGCTAGCAGATACTACAAAGATTAGTACTGAGCGCACACGCCATATTTTGGGCAATATTCTGCATATGAAAAAGTTATCCTGCCACTGGGTGCCGCGAATGCTCACTTTTGACCAAAAACACGAACGCGAGAGCACTTCGAAAGAGTGTTTGGACTTGCTGATGCCTAATCGGGCGGACTTTTGGCGTCAATTGGTAACTGGATTTGGATCCCTTGGACTATTATCTCTTCCCAAACCTCAAAAGATGACTCATCAATAAAAAATTCAGCTCACGCGAGGAAATCTCAATAAGTACGAGTCACTATGCAAAATTCGCCAAGTTGTGGTCGCGAAATCGACTGCCTCGGATTCTCGCGCACCCTCTCACGGACGGCGGCGATGTTTTCGGTAGATCTGAGTTTCGTCAACGTACTGGTGTTGGCTTATAGTTTACTGAACCAGTGGACTCAACTTTATCCACCACACTGCGCATAAGGACTGAAACGAATAAAATCTGTAAATTTTAATACGGGCTATACTTCCAATGCGTAAAAATTGAAATCCCATTTTGTACCCAAATTAGCCTGTATATCCTCTAGTTTCAGTTTGTTATTGATTTTAGTTCGGTTCGGTTTAAAATATTTATAAAATATGAGTCAAGAGGAACGACGTAAAAAGATCATCGACAAATGGCTCGAAAATACTTTACGTCCAAACCATTTCATCGCAAAAATTTAAACATAACACGCAGTACCGTGGATTCTGTTATTAAACGATATTTGGAGACGTTGACAGTTAAGCGAAAACAGAAAAGTGGGGCTAAAAGTGGAGCACATGATCCAAATTTGGACAGGAAAATAGTGGGTGCCATCGTAAAAAACCGGACTATGTCATCCAGAGATGTTGCTCGGAAATGTAATACCAACCAAACAATGCTACAAAGATCTAAAAAACGTAACGGTCTAAAAACACGAAAAAAAACAAAAATTCCAAAAGTTACTGAAAAGCAAAAAAAGTCATAAAAACACGAGCCCGAAAGCTATAAGAGTCGATCGGCAACAAGAAAGCGTGCTTGGTTTTGGATGACGAAACTTATGTCAAAGCCGACTTTATTACTCTTCCAGGTGCGCAGTTTTACAACTCGTTTGAAGCTGAGATTCTTCCGGAATCAACAAAATCGATTGGGATGGAAAAATTCGGGTCAAAATATCTCGTTTGGCAGGCCATTTGCCAATGTGGACACAGAAGCTCATCGTTTATTACAACGGGAACAATTAACGGAGAAGTGTACATTAACGAGTGCCTAAAAAAGCAGTTGATTCCTTTCTTAAACAAACACGAGGGTTCAACATTATTTTGGCCAGATTTAGCTTCAGCTCACTATGCTCATGCGACGTTGAGCTTTCTTGTTGCTAAAAATGTCGACCTTGTCCCAAATGACATGAATCCACCCAATCGGACGGTTCGGGGTTCAATACCAGCCGTGACCGAAAGACTTTTTTTTCAGGCAACTAAAATCTTGTGAGATGAATGGTTACCTAAATATAACATCAAGTCCAATTTACACTTGTAATTTAGTCTCCCCATTAAATGTTGGATGCCACCCATGGAGCGAAATAATCACTGAGCCCAAAAATCTTTCTCTCTCTCTCTATCCAATTTTCCGAAAAACTTAACACGTGCTCTGGCATTTTAAGAGTAGTAATACCCTCTTGAGTGTTAAGTTCTTTAAAAAAATAAAATAAAATAAAAATCTACCCAATGTTCCACAGTGCCGTCCCATTGAAAGGTACAGGGCTTTGGTCAAAACTAAATTGAGGAAAAGTGAGCAGTATGCAGAGGACGTAAAAGATTTTAGTGCTAAATGGAAAAGAGCATCCAAAAAAATCACGGATGTAACTGTCACCAACCTTATGAAGGACATTCGAAAGAAGTTGAGGAAAGAATGGGAACCCAAATAATTTTTTTTATTTACATGAATTATTAAAATATTTTTTTTTTAATTTGAAGTTTCAAAATTTTATTCGTTTCAGTCCTTAGTCCCCTCGGTAGGACGATTATGGACGACCGTAAAATAGGCGAAGCACGCGGAACATTGACAAAACAATTTTATCATTTTCACGTGTTGTTTAATGCTATGTCCATCCATGGTGATTTGGGAAAGCAGACTGAATAAACGACAGCCAATTTGACAGATGTTGCTTCAACAATATGCCCGCTATTAACTGTCAAAGTTCGGAAGACCCTATTAGAAAACCCTTTAGTTGTACACCCCCCAATCAAAGAACATATTCTTACACTGATACTCTTTATTATATTGGGTCTACAAGTAAGTTTCCAGCGTTTTTTTTCCAAAATTTGAAATTTTATTATGAAAACATAGTTACAATGCTTTATTCAAAGTATAGTCCATCGGAAGCTACAACTTTCCCCCATCTTTCTGGCAATTTATGAATTCCGGACCAAAAAATTTCTCGTCTTTCGAGCCCAAGAACGTATCGAGCCAATTTTTGATTTCCTCTACTGAGCTGAAGCGTATTCCCGTAAGAGCGTTCTGCATCGAACGAAACAAGTGATAGTCAGATGGTGCCAAGTCTGGACTGTAAGGCGGGTGAGGCAGAATTTCCCATCCACTATTTTCCAAATAATTTTTCACCGAAACCGCAACATGTGGCCGAGCGTTGTCGTGATGAAAAATGACGGACTCATGCCTGGTCTCATATTCTGGCCGTTTTTCTTTTAATGCCCGCTTCAAACGAATTAGTTGGGTTCGATATAATGTTCCTTTGATGGTTTCACCACTCGGAAGCAGTTCGTAGTATACGACACCCTTTTGATCCCACCATATGCAGAGCATGACCTTATTCACGTGAATATTTCGTTTCGGCGTCGATTGGGCGGGCTCGCCGGGCTTTGTATACGATTTTCTGCGTTTAGGATTATCATAATAAATTCATTTCTCATCATCAGTGACAATACGATGCAAAAATGATTTATTTTTATACCGCTGCAGTAACATTTCGGACATGCAAAATCGCCGTTCGACGTCTCTTGGCTTCAATTCGTACGGCACCCAGTTTCCAACTTTTCGAATGAATCCCAGTGCTTTTAGGCGCAGGGAAACGGCTTGTTGCGTGACGCCCAATGATGCAGCAAGTTCTTCTTGAATCTGACACGGATCCTCATCCAGTAAAGCGTCCAATTCGTCGTCTTCAAAACTTTTCGGCTTTCCGGGGCGATCTTTGTCTTCAACTCCAAAATCACCACTTTTGAACTGTTTGAACCACTCGCGGCACGTCGATTCACCAATACATTCCGTCCCATAAGTTTCCGAAAGCAAACGATAGGCCTCAGCCGCACTTTTCTTCATATTAAAGAATAAAAGCAGCGCTTCCCGCAAATGACGTTTATTTGGCTAGAAACTTGCCATGATTTTGCTCTATAAAAGTACGACACCGATAGAACTGCTCAAATATAACGCTGCAAAGTTGTTGACAGATACAAAACCTACAAATAAAACACATGGGGTCTGACATTTCTGCCCGGGATCCACTGGTGGCGCCATCTCTGACAAACGCTGGAAACTTACTTGTAGACCCAATACATACGAGTATAAGTTACCTCATGAATGTCTCTGAACCATATCAATGTTTCCTATATGTTTTTGCGTCCCAAAGGATATGACGAAAGTGTATTGAGATGGATCAACAGACTAAACAGTCTCAAACTCAATTACTGTTGACAGCGGGTGTGGAGTAAGAACTCAAAGTGTAAATAGCCTGATTGGCAAGCTGATGACACATACTCATAACCAGTAAGTTGGTCTATCCGTCAACCTTTTCCACTATAATCTGTGACATGTCACTTTGAAATGCTTACAAAACGAATGCAGAAGACACCTCTCCATCTGCTGACAAGACCATGAAAGATCCTCTCAAAGACGCTTCTCAAAAGGAATTTACAAAATCTCAGAAGCAAAATAGAACAACTACACAAAAATCTCCATTTTCGTCTGTTTTTTTTTTTTCAATCTCCAACCACATGCTCGTAGGTGCATACTTTCTAAAAGGACTCGTAACAATCCCAACCGCACAGACCTGAAAACGTGACATGATTTTTTACTCTTGTTTTTGTTGGTCAGGAAAGTAATCTCGACGTTTGCTCCCTTTTGGACGTAGAAAAAGATTCTTTCCAGCTGCAGTAACCATGTGAACAGGCCAAAGGATTTTGAAACAAAAACTAAAAATAAAAGATCTGCACGGCTCCCAGCACAACAACAATAAATGCATACAAAAAAAGAGTCATCCTTTGTGCTTATTTTGCACCTAATACCCTCATTTACTGTGGCTGGTGGTTCTTGATAATGGCAGTGGAGCTGAAGAGCAGCGGCAGGGAAAGAAAGGAGGATGGGAGAAAAAACATTTCCGCACTGCGCCTTCCTAGCAGTGTATTTAATTAAATAATTACAATTTATGCTTCGCTTGCTTATGCATTTTTGGTTAAACACATTTTTCATGGAAGTCCTTTTAGGCATAGTATCGGACTCGTACATAAATTCGAAGGCCGAATACCTATTCAGATGGTGTGGCTTTTTAATTAGAGACACTGTTGGATTGATATCTTTATTTTTCAATTAAATACTTCGAAATAGACGGCTTTAAGGAAGACATTATCTCGGTATTTTGGTTAGGTTAGAGTGGTTCTCATCTGGTCACTCCCGAAGCCATATAGATTTCTCGACAAAGTCGATCATTATAGAACAAAGATAATTTACAATCTATGCATACCAATGCTTGCTAAAGCAGAGCAGTTGCACGATAAGTGCTCGGCAGATTCCGCTTCATCACTCATCATGATGTGGAATACTCGTATTTATTGAGAGTGCTTTCTTATAGCACAATATCTCGTGATTGCATTCATGAATTTTTGAGATATCTTCTCCCCTGAGGTTGATCAGCATGTCTTCCAGGTGCTGCAGGACCACAGATGGCAAACTTTGCAAACTCTTTCACTCAGAGTTCACTATGTGTGTGTAATGTGGATGAAGTTTTTGTGTAAAGTGGGAGGGAAGTTGACATTGATGAAATTTCATAAGTATTCACAGATAGGGTCACACGGATAAAGGCGATCAGTGGAGAGCGGCTTTTGGATTTCCAACATTTGGGCGAACTCAGCGAGTTTAATGGCACCGGAAGTAGCCCGGACCTTTTGAGCTTTGGACATTTTTTTTTTATTAACTAGTACGCGCTCAAGGGGTTAAGGTACCCTTAAAATGTTTCAGTGCGTTCGACGGAAATTTAGGGAGGAAAGAAGGATAGGTACCGATGCACGTTGGTTTTATATGTCTGAATGTTATAATGACTAGGAAATAGAGAGCTCGGCAGGGCATTCCACAAGCGAGTTGTTCGGCTTAGGAGCGAATCACGATATTTCAGAGTACGTCCGAAAGTGGGCTTGAGGGCATACTGATGAGCATTCTATGGGGCACTGGTGATGGAAAAAGCTACAAAGCAAAGTAAGACACGAGACATTTCGTTGGTGTTCGGGGGTGTCCATTGGCTGAGTGATATTGGTATCAGCTATGAGTTTCATCGCACGGTTTTGAATCCGGTCTAGCTGATGCAGAAATGTTTTAGGCACAACTGAACAGATGTGAGAATTGTACTCCAATTGTGGGCGGATGAATGCCTTATATATTGTGGCCAAATCAGAGGGGGTAAAATATTTCTTACATCGCTTGAGGAAACCTAGACATTACGCAGCATTTTTGGCGACATCGAATATGTGGTCATTCCAACGTAAGTTGTCACTGACACACATACCGAGAATGGAAAGTTTATTGATTTCGACGATGCAAGTGCCATTCACGGATAATGGCTGGGTATTTGAATTTCGCCTTAATGACAGCAGACAGCATTGTGTTTTGGAAGCATTGAATTCCACTCGGTTGATAGTTGCCAATTGGTTATGCTGTTAATATAGGAATTTAATGAGCTTAACATGCGCTGCCGTTCCCGTTCTACAGCCGAACGAATATGAAAAGCAGAGAGTACTGTCATCTGCAAAGGAATGTATTGGATTAGAAGTAGCAGACAAGAGATCATTAATGAAAATGAAAAAGAGTGTCGGAGACAGAACGGAGCCCTGTGGCGCACCACCATTTATTTTGTGAATATCAGACTAGAAGACGACTTGAATTGAATGTTCCGAAAGGTAATTTCTAATCCATTGAAGAAGAGAGTTATCGATGCCAAACTCTGTCAAATGCCCTAGAAATATCAAGTGCAACTATCTTGCTTTCGCCAGATTGATGTACGCTTTGGTTCCACTTTTCGGTGAGACATGCCATCAGATCACCAGTGCACCTGTTGCTACGAAAACCGTACTGTGATCATTGAGAAGTTTTCGTGTTTCGAGATATTTAATGAGCTGACGGTTTATTAGCGCTTCCATGACCTTGGAAAGAAGGGACGTAAGTGCAATCGATCTGTTGGAAGTGAAAGACGAAAATTCGCCTTTTTCGGGAACGGGCTGGACAAATGCTGTTTTCCATCTGTTCGAAAACAGCCCTAAAAAGTGAGATTGATGAAAAAGGTTAGGCAGTGGTTTTACCGGCATGGAAGAACATTTCTTCAGAAGAAGGGGAGATATACCATCTGTGTCAGCAGATTTATGTATGTTGAGATCTTTAAGTACTACACTACACGAGTGCGAAAATGGATTCGTCCCATTGAAGATTCGACACAGTCAAGTGTAGGCGGTGACAGAGCACAATCTGAGAGGGTGTATCTGGCCGCAAAGTGTGCAGCAAGTAGATTGGCCTTGTCCAAAGAGCTGACAGCTGGAATGTCATTGTAAATGAGCGTTGGAATAGAGAATAAGGCAGAATGTTTTTGACAAATGACCAAAAGCTTTTACTACCTTTATGACATTGTAGTATTTTTTGCCCCAACTTTTGGTCGTATTGAAATTTCACACGCTTGAGAAAGACGTTGCAGTGACTCCTGGCTCGTTTAAACTTTTTCCGGATTTGGAAAGTTGGGACATCATAGCTCGGGCCCAAATAGCCTTTGGGTTGAATGCCGAACGATGGCACAGCAGCGGACGACCGCATCTAAGGTGGTCAAGTAGGTATATATATATCATGTATGTATATACAATATAATGTATTAGATGTAAGTAGGTTAAGTAGATTAAGATTTATTTTTAGGCAGTCTGTAAGTCTGTAAGTATTAAAAAAAACTGTCCATATACTAAGTTTTTGCTTAAAATTTATTTTCTTAGTTTTAGTTGTAATATTAATATAAAATTATATATAGACTGTAAGATACGTCGAAAGACATAGTTTAAGTGTTAGGTTTAACTTAAAGTGCCCGCATGGGGCCAGTAAGTTAGAATAAGATAATTTTGAGTTAATTAAGCTAATTTTTAAGCGTTTTTTTGTATAGCATTTAAGAGTAAATTGAGTATTGGTATATAACTTAATTCGTGCGGTTTTTTTTTTTAAAATTTGAACGTTTATTTAAGAAAAACATATACAATAGTATTATTCAAAGTATTGCCGATCTGAAGCTATGACTTTTTCCCATCTTTCTGGCAGTTTGTGGATCTCATCCCAAAAGAACTGCGCCGGCTTGGCAGCCAAGAATGAATCAAGCCAATTTTTGATATTCTGCTCTGATGTGAACCGCCAGAAGTTGCAAGGTCTGGGCTATAAGGCGGGTGGAGTAATATTTCCCACCCACTGTTTTCCAAATAGTTCTTAACCGGAATAGCAACGTGGGGCCGAGCGTTGTCATGATGGAAATTTATTACCTCGTGTCTGGTCGGCCACTGCTCTCTTCAAACGAATTAATTGTATTCGGTAGCGTTGCCCATTGAAGGTTTCACCCGGTTTTAGCAGCTCATAATACAGCACACCCATCTGATCCCACCAAATACAGAGCATTACCTTCGCGCCATGGATATTCGGCTTTGTCGTTGATTTGGCTGGTTGGCCGGGTTTCACGTATGATTTTTTGAGCTTGGGGTTGTCGTAATGAATCCATTTTTCATCACCAGTAACAATCCGATGCAAAAATGACTTCCTTTTGTGGCGTTCCAGCAGCATTTCGGACATGCAAAACCGCCTTTCGACGTCTCTCGGCTTGAGTTCATGTAAAACCCAATTTCCTTGCTTTTGAATATATCCAGCTGCTTTTAAACATTTTGAAATGGCTGCTTGAGTGACACCCAAAGATTCTGAGCTCTTCTTGTGTTTGGCAACAATCTTCATAGAGTAATGCTTCCAGTTCTTCATCTTCAAACTTTTTTGGCTGCCCAGGACGTTCATCGTCTTCCAAGCCAAAATCACCACTTTTAAATCGTGCAAACCACTTTTGGCACATCCGCTCAGCTAGCGCATATTCACCATAAACTTCCACCAAAATACGGTGACTTTCGGCAGCAGTTTTTTTCATATTAAAGTGATGAAGAAGAACTCCCCGCAAAAACACTTTTCAGGCACAAAGTTCGACATATTTGAGTGAAAAAAAATTATTGTTGTTTACGCTTCAAATGAATGACATATACTGAAATGACGTACAATGACAGTAGCTTTCCAACGCACGTTCCAATGGAATAATACAAGTTACGTCATCTCTTAGCAAACAGCATAAACTTATAGACCCAATAATATAAATAAAAATGCATAAAAACTGAACTGACTGCATCTAAGGTGGTGCTAGCAAGTTGAAGTTCAACAAACTTGGAATGCGGACTGGAGGCAGCTGGCGAAATATCTAGCTGAAAAGGCCTCTTGGTTGAGGACCGGGTTCACTCCGAACTACACCATCACTGTGGCAAGTTGCATGTCGAAAATGTCAATGTCGTTTCGGAGGTTCTTAATGTAGACGTAAAGCATCAGACGAAAATGCCATAAATGGGAATTGCTTTAACGATTGTTGTGTAGACAGTGCAAGACCCTACACAACCTCAGTTGGAACTAACACCATTCATACACCACTAGGGTTCTTTTCGGTTTTGCAGCATTTACTTTTCACCTTGGTCTATGATCCAGAATGAATCCTAAGTACCATGCTTTGGATTTTTTGGGAAACTCAGACCGATGCAGGGTGATACATAATATCCAGGCACGCAGGATGTCACTGATATAGTGAATGCAAACAAAACACGATAAGAGCCTATCTTTCGTCTCGCTTATAGATTTTTAATGCGATCTTTTTAAGTCTTCCTGCCGTGTTCTGAACAAGATGTTTTCGAATTGAAGAGTTAAAGCCCTTCGTGCTCTTCCAACGGAGTTCCTTCAAGTTTTTGGTCCTCCACTGCGGGTTCATACTTTCTGTGTTCCTTACTCTAAAAGCGCAATTTAGAAAGGGAGTGAGTTTGGTTTTAAGTTTGTCAAGCTTTAGGTTTGATATCGGAATGTAATTTTCGAATTTAGCCACTTTGGTAGAGAGGATATCATTTTGTTCCTCACAGTTCGTTCTTCGATGACTGTTGTAGACCATGGTGAAATACAATAGTTTTTTCGATATCCTGAACTGCAAATGTCGGTGGTCAGAATAGGACGGTTCATTCGATACCGTCTAGCAATGTATCATCTAATAAGAAAGATTATTGGGAACAAAGGTGATTTCAAGGACTTCTTGCTGGTACTTATGTCTGTTGGTTCTTGCAGATGTTGCAGCCTTTCTTCGATAACAAGGTAGTGGATATCTACATAGACTTCTTGGGTTTTCTCTAACCTTACTGATACGGGCTAATTAAATCTGATCTGATGGCTTCCGACGATTACGCGATACTGCAGGCAATGGCTTGTACACGATTTTGGGGAGACTCATGCCTTTACTTTTGGCACACCTAATAGGGTTTCTTTCTTGCAGATCGAGCAAACCCTTCCATTGGTCAAGCATATATTTCTCTAGTTGATCCAGTAAAACCAACCACACCAGTAAGTGCATTCCTGATGGCATCTTGGCATCTATACCACTAATAATAGGCAATGAACTTGCTGTCCTAAATGCTGGATTCTAGGATTGTATACAGAACGTGCCGCCCTTTTCTCCTTTGACGTAGAGACTGAGTAAAGTCAATGAATCTCCAAATGATACCTGAAACCAAAGGATGCTCATCTTCTTCTCCTGATAATGGGATGGATAAAGGTGCCATACGACCCGTGCTGAGGACCAGCCTGGCTGAAGGCCTAGTATGTCCAATAGTAGGTCAGTCGTAAGCGGAGTATCCGGATGCCGCCAGGTATAGATGGACCTCCCTTACTCCGCTTCTTGTGGGATATCTAATGGATATTAATCTCTCTAAAGAAACTACTCCTTTAATACCGGGCTGTAATACGTTAACTGCACCGACTACCGGCAAGGCTCTTGCAATTTCGGTAAAACTGTTGCAGGCCATGGTGCACCTTCTAAAGGCAAACGCAAAGAGCCAAATCCAAACTCTGAAGGAGTGGTACGACTGTGGCAAGCCATAGTCCTACCACTGTATCCTTCCTGCTGCTAATAAAATCCCTCTCTCAAAAGAGGAATCAGAAGTCCCATTCAAGGCGCTCTATATCAGACGCCAAAATACTCAACGCATAATCAAAATCCTCGGATCCATTCCGGAGGTCGAGAGAACTGCGGATGTGAAGAGCAAAATAGAGTGGACCAACAACATCCTTACCGACGGACTACGCACTGTTTCCAAAATGCAACGAGGCTCCACCAACCGCCAGAGATCGTTGGAGGAAACCACGCCAGTTCCCGATAGGCTCACCCCCCCGCCCCCTGGGCCGCACATCTCCGTTACATCTCCGAGGTCTTTTAGCGAAGTCCCAAAAGACAAAATAAGGATCACGGTGATCGATAAAGATGACGCCGATGGAGCAATAACACCTGAACGGTGGCAGTTTGTCAAGCTAAAGTCTTCTGGCAACTTCTTGTCCATCATGCGGGAAAACCCCGGACCACCTCCTATCATAATCAATGCTAGCTGGCACCAGGGTCACGTCCAACTTATCGCTTGTGCCTATCAAAGAACTCTCGAACGTTTTCGGTTTCGAGTCAATAAACCTTAGGGTTTAAAAAAAGGATAAGCTGGATGCTGATAAGCAACCTCCTTCCCCTTTAACTGAAATTGTAAGTTCAGCCTCGGATTCTGGAGCATCGGTATCTTTTCCGCTATCTGTTACCAAGAGGTGACAATTAAGCCAACTCTGACACCCTGTCAGATATGGAAACCGACGACGAATTAGATGATGAAGATGAGCTCTTGGTCACATATTCAGAATTGAAAGTCTCGAATAACACCGTGGTGGAGGGTTCTCTGGTAGATTGTAGCAATAATGCTACGATTTCTTCAGATTAATCTCCATCACTGCGAAAAGGTCTCGGCCGCATTAATTCTGCGTCTATCCTAATCCAGGAAGCATGGATTGTAGAAGGCTTGGTTCGTAAACCTTTTACACCTGAGTACGTTCCACTCTACACAAGAGGCAAATATAAGATTAGAACTTTTATTAGTGAAACTTAGCCTTACTGTGATCTTAGTTCTTAACCTTAGCGATCCGGACATAACAGTTGCCAGACTCGCAGACTGCCAAAGATACATACTGACTACCATCGAAATATGTTGGCCACAGCCATGTGGGCACTCTCCCTATTGACAACCTAGAAAGGGTGGTACTGGAAGCTTGAAGGCTAAAAACCAGCGCCATTATCGGGTATGATGCTACCGATAGAGGTGAGTCACTTTATGATTACATTATAAGTATTTACCTCATTGTTTGCAACATTGGCAATCATAACTAAAAACCGACGTTCGTATTGGATGTTATCGTCTGAACACGCTTTTTCAAATCATAGATGTATCCAATTCAGTCTGAATGATGCTTCTCCATGCCAACTGGCATTTCGGAATTATTGGAAAGCAACTGATTAGCCAAAATACAGAGGCACACTTTTAAAAATACTCTCCTCTGAACTTTTAAGTATCCCACGTAAGAACAATGAGCTTGACATGAAAATCAAAGATTTCACCCTGGCTCTCAACCAGGCAATGTAGTTTTATTCCCAAAGCCGGAAAATGTTTTCGTGTTGTCCCAAAGGACTTCAGACCTACAAGTCTATCCTCCTTCCTTCTGAGAACTCTACAACGACTGATTGATATCCATATACGAGCTAAAATTGATCCAAGACTTTTGTCAACGGCTCAATATGCCTACAGTAAAGGAAAGTCGGTGGAAACGGCTCTGCATTCACTGACTAGCCACATCGAACGATCCCTACACAATGTGCCTTTAACAACGTCAACACATCCGCAATCACGCCTGCGCTGTCAACTCTTAAGGTAAATGCCTCACTTGCTGAGTTGATCAATCTTATGCCAAATAGCAGGATAATCAACTGCAAACTGGGTGGGTCTTCTGCTAAAACATGTGTATAAGTTATTAAGATTAAAATACGAGTCATTGGTTAGAACATATTAAATTTATTAATAATTAATGCGAGTCGTTGGTTTATATTCGATTTATTAATAACTATTAACTATTCCTCTATGAGGAAACTTATTTAAGCAACCGTTCTGTAAGTCTGAATCACAAGAACTGACTTCTTGCCAACACTCAGCCTGCCAACTGTGCCGGTCCAGTTATTGCTGTACTGTTGGTTTCTCTCACACCAAACGGTGTCGGTATCGTTGCACTGTAAATTTGTGCGCTTCCAACTTCTGTTATTGCTAGCTCACTTCAATAGAAATTGGTGATCATTATGAACTCATCACAGCAGTGCTTGGCTTCGTGTCGTTTACTCACACTGGTGTCACCAGCTTGCTGTTGCTGGGTTTCAACCTGCAACAGAATCGTGTTATCTGTTGTCCATAACTATTCCCCTTCTTGAACGAAGACGTCCTCGGCTTCATCTCAACAGGTAGTATGGCTAGAAGCTATGTTAAGTGTTTTCAGCTCAGATTCTTCAGATTCAGATATTACTAATAGCATGAATGTTTACATACATATGTACTTGTAAGTATTTCTAATTTGTTTTTCTTTTCTATGCAAAATATTTACATGGAGTTTTAATATTAGTTCCACATTTTTTGTATTTCTTTCTATCTTAAGTAATGCAAAAATTTTGAAGGCAAATAAACATAACATTAGAAGCAAACATAGCAAAGTTAAAAAAAGGAACGAAAAATTGTTGTTATTCCTTAAAATTATTCATCTAAATATTAATCTAAATACTAAAATTTGAATTGTCAATTAACGACAATGCTTCATGTATGAACCCTTCTTTTTTTCTAATTTAAAAATTTATTTTAATAGTTTTAACAAATTGAAAAATAACAAATCCCTTTAATTGCTGAGTCAATAATTTGTGATAAAATTTAGAATAAGATCTTATTTCGACCCAAAAGAATTTTAAATAAATAGGAGCTTAGACAAAGCCGAGAATCGAATATAATTGTCGGCCAATAAACAATTACCTGAGATTTTCCTTGTGAACTTTCCTGTTGTCTATGAGAACCGTAGTACCTAAATCTTTCTGAATAACCTTTTCGATAAACAACTTTCTAAATTTATTGCCAACTCGTTTATTTGTTCGCACAAACACTTTTTCTCCTGGTTCAAAAATTCTAGTTCGTCTGCCTTTGTTGTGATAGTCTAGGTCTCTACGCTGCGTGTCGGATATTTTTTTCCTGATTTCATCCACTAACTCTTTTCGAATGGAATGGAATATATCAAATGGGGCGATAGTTTGTGACTGAGTGAATCGTCCTGTTATATTTGACTGTGGCAAGTAAAAAGAGCTCAGCGGTGTCGCAGATGTTTTGTTCTAGCTTGGTGCACCTTGCTATCTCGGACAAAGTATTATGGAACCTTTCTATTTGTCCGTTTCCTATACTGTGAAAGGGTGGTGTGTTAAAAATATTTGCTCCAAAATGATCCCTTAGCAATGATTTTATACTTACTGAACAAAGGATTTTTCATTGTCGCAGACAATTGTTTTTGTGTTTTTAAAGAGGTTGAGTGTTTCTATAATCGGCTCTTTAATATCGATTATAGCTCGCGACTTAATCGGTTTTACAACCGCGAATTTAGAAAATTTATCCAAGCATGTCAAGAAATGAGCTCCTGCAGTTGAATAAATATCAATGTGCAGTATCTCACCTGGGTGGGTTGGTACAGGAGTTTCTCCTATCTCGGGCTTCGGTGGATGTCTCTTATATTTCGCTTCGTGGCAGATTTTACAATTGGAAATTATTTCTTTCAACCTTTTGCGAATTGCAGGGAAGTAATAATCATTCAAAACTTGATTTGTGTTTTCATTTGCAGATCGATGGGCCCGATTATGCTCGGTTAAAAGAATTTCAGATTGATCGTTTGGATTGAAAATGTCAGTAACCATGATTTTAGCGTAAAGAAATTTTACAGAAGGAAACATATTAATCAGTCTATCTTGAATTTGCGCAAGAATTGTTAAATCACAATGAATTGCATTGACAACGTTAGGATTGATTACTTCTTTTAGGATTTGGAAAAGGTTGTCTATGTTATCAAATTCAATTGAGTGACTCATTTGTTTTTTTGAAAATTATTTTAGTTGTTTTTAGTAAATTCAGCCCTGTATTGAGAATTATCTAGTTTTTGAAGCAATTTAAGGGATTTTTAACACTTGGTATTGTCTGGGTTAGGGAAGCCTCACTGTGAGCTGTTGCAGAAGTTGCATTAACCTCCTGTTCCAAGCTATTAATATGTTGTCTGGAAAGCGCATCGGCAACGAAGTTTTCCTTTCCAGGTTTGTAAAAAAACTTAGGTAAAAATTCTTCTACAAAGGCTCTCCAAATGCTTAATTTTTGCATTAGGATTTTTTTCGGATATTGCAAATGTTAGAGGCTGATGGTCGGTGTAAATATTGAGCCGATTTACTCCATACAAATAGTTTCGAAGCTTTTGCAATGACCACACAATAGCTAAAAGTTCTCGCTCATTTGTGGCATAGCTTTCCTCAGTAGTGGACAACGTTCTAGATATCATAATTATAGGTCGACCATTTTGAGAAAGAACAGCGCCAAGAGCATGGGATGAAGCATCAGTTGTTAAATCAATGGGCTTTTCATAGTCCGGATAAAGATGTTGCAGTGTTGTTTGTGCACAAATCCCTCTGCCTTGTTAGAATATTTGCTTAGGTACATATATAAAAAAATTTTAACTCAATCGTAGGCTTCACAATTTCTTACTTATGTTACTTTAATTAACTTTTTTTTTGTTATTTTAGTCTTTTTTTCTATTTCAAAACTTTAGGATTAATATGGCATGTTTTTTTTTTTTCTTTGTTTTACTACTTAAATATGTCTAGTGTTTTAATTGAATTGTTGTTCCTTGGCAAATTGGTGATGTCTTGTATGAGTAGGTTAATTCATTGAAGTTCGTTTTCTTTCTTTCTTGCTTTTTACTTTTTTTTTGTTTTTGGTTAGGTAGCATAAAACTCCAAGTAGTATGTTTAAATATAGAGAAGAAAATCTGCTAATGGCCTGGCAAAGATGAGTGGCCGTTATCACGAGCCGCTACATTACTGTATCTGGCCTCGCATGTTTTGTAATGGCGATCAAGACGTAACTCATGCTTTCTTCCAAATGCCATCCGCAGTACTCTGTTTAGAAGACTCACGATTAAACTTTTGTTAGACCCAACTTAAATATTACGATTTTATCTTTATTTTGTGTTCTTTTTCCTTTTTATATCTCAATATAAATTCGTAGATTCGTACTTTTTTACTTTTATATTTTTTTGTCGTCTGTGGTTTTTTTTTTGTACTCGTACTTAATAAAAACTAGCCACCAGCTCAAAGTTGGCAATGGAGAAGTGCGAGATGATAGCAAAGAAAAGGAGAGCAGGAGACTTACGCTTGAGCTTAAGTACTCTATGTCATGTACTAAATTTTTGCCAATTGGTATAATTGGAGACTGTGTTCGCAGATCAACTATTCTATCTATTATGTTGCTCGTAAATTGACACGTTTCTCTTGAATTTGTTTTTTGAGTGGTTTTGACGTGGGATAAAAGAAATTTTTTTTTTCTTTTTTTTTGAATTGGAAAGCCATATTTCAATGAACCACGCCACAAAGTCGAGGATTTGGAATTCACCTTGTGACTTAAAAAGACTCGAGAAACGTTATTCATTGGAACGTGGATATAATAAGGTATGTACGTATGTTTGCCTATTTGTCTGTTTATTTGGTTTTTGTCTACAAATTTCGACCCATGACCCTGTAAAAAAAACTTACATTTCACTTACGCAAATCTTTGGCATGGTAAACTCTAATTTTTTTTCCATCTAAATGTTCGATTTCGTACATCGATGTGCCTATTGCTTTGACGATTCTGCAACGTAAAAATTTTGAGCACAACTTTGAACTTAAATGTTTTCTTGCGTCACTTAATATGAAGTTTCTCCTAAAAACAATATCTCCAGGACGAAAAGATCTTTTAGAACTTCTGAGGTTATACGATTTAACATACCGATTGTACGCGTTTTTCAGGTGATCTTTTACTTTTTTTCGTATTATGCTCACCTTGTAGTTGGATGGTAAGCATTGAAGTTCTCCATCTCCGAGGACTTTCAAATTTTTCAACAACTTATATGTGCTTGCATGTGTACACATATGTTGCCCATACAAGCAAAAATACGGGGTCGTCCCAGTAGATTGGTGAACGGATGTGCACAAGGCTTGTTGAATCTCGGAAAGGTGGTTTTCCCAATCTTTTTGATCTTTGTTGACATAGCTTCTTATGGCTGACAGTATTGATTGATTAACCCTTTCTGAAGCATTAGCCTGTGGAGAGTAAAATGCATTACGAATGTGAGTACATCCATAATGTTCCAAGAATGTTTGAAAATCTTTTGAAGTGAACTGCTTACCATTGTCGCTATGAACAAATTCAGGTACACCGAGCTGATGGAAAATTTGGTGTTCCATGAAATCAACTACTGCGCTTGTATTAGCCTTACGCATAGCCTTTAGTCGGACGTACTTAGAAAAGCTATCCAAAATGACAAAGATAAAAGCGTTGCCTCTTTTCATTCTGGGATAAGGTCCCATATAGTCAATGTATAACTTTTGGAATGAGGTCGCAATGTCATGTTGGTAGATTTGTTTTCTTTACACACTGAACAATCTCGGATGAAGTTTCGTATTTGTATCGTCATATTTGGCCAATAGAAAGTTCTCTTATCTTGGCAAGAGTTTTTACCATTCCTCGTGTGATGTAGGAAACAGGAAATAATCACTAGGGGCAAGGTCTGGACTATAGGGTGGGTGTTGGATTTCTTCGAAACCACAATCTCGCGCAGCAGCCTTGGAAACTCGCGCCGTGTGAACAGGAGCGTTGTCATGAAGAAGCAACACACCCGCTGCGAGTTTACCCCGTCTTTTCTTTTTAATTTCCTCCCGCAAATTATGCAAAGTGGAAGCGTAGGATGTAGCGTTGGTGGTTTCACCTTTTTTTTTGTACTCAATGAGCAAGATTCCCTTTGAGTCCCAAAAAACTGTGGCCATGAGCTTCCCGGCAGACGGAGTGACTTTGAACTTCTTCGGGGGGTCTGTTCCTTTTTTATGCCACTGCATGGACTCTTGTTTGCTTTCAGGGTCATAGTGATGGACCCATGTTTCGTCATACATGCGATTCTCACTTTTTTCTGAGGCGCTGTGAGCATTCGTGGCACCCACCTTGCACTTACCTTTGAAAGGTTAAGATGGTCATGAAGAATGGTGTGAATGGTACCAATTGAAAGCTTGGTGATCTCTGCCATCATTTTCACCTTTATTCGGGCATCCTCAAGAACAAGTTTTTCGACTTCTTTGATGCTTTCTCCCGTACAAGCAGTAGCCGGGGCGCCGGAGCGGGGGTCGTCTTTAATGCTCTCTCTGCCTCTTTTGAACTCACTTGACCACTTTTGCACAGTTGATAATGAAGGTGCGGAACCCTGGTAAACAGCCACCATCTCTTCATGACTTTTTCCTTGCTTAGTGAGAAATTTAATTACAGCGCGATGCTCAATTTTCACCATCATCGTCTCAGTTGCCATTATGATTCTGTTTAACTAGAGATAAAACGCGAATTAATAATCAAATTTATATGAAATTTTACATGAATGCATTAAAATAATAGTATTACTTGATAAATAAGTCAATTTATATATACAACCACAGCTTCACCCGATACCGAGAATATGTTGAACGCCCCTCGTATTCCTCTATGAGGAAACTTATTTAAGCAACCGTTCTGTAAGTCTGAATCACAAGAACTGACTTCTTGCCAACACTCAGCCTGCCAACTGTGCCGGTCCAGTTATTGCTGTACTGTTGGTTTCTCTCACACCAAACGGTGTCGGTATCGTTGCACTGTAAATTTGTGCGCTTCCAACTTCTGTTATTGCTAGCTCACTTGAATAGAAATTGGTGATCATTATGAACTCATCACAGCAGTGCTTGGCTTGGGTGTCGTTTACTCACACTGGTGCAGGGTTTCAACCTGCAACAGAATCGAGTTATCTGTTGTCCATAACTTATGCAAGGCGGCGTCCTTTCACCTCTTCTCTGGAACTTAGTGGTCAATGAACTGCTGATATACCTGAAAGCGGGTGGTATGCGGATGGATAACATTAACGAACTCCTACAGCAAAACCTTAACAGATTAATCCGTTGTGCGGCTATAGCGGCTCCTCCCAATTTTAACTGGCGATACTTGACAACTCACGGGGATGGGGCTTAGGTGACCATCTTCACCTTCTGCTGAATTCGAAGGCGCGAGGCAATCATATCCTATTTGCTGAACCTCTTGAACTTGTTGAACTTCATCCTTCTTCTATCCCTGTGTACTCCGCGACATTGAACTATCCATAAGTCTCGCAGCAAATGTTGAAGCTCAAATTGTGCTCAGTTCTTGCGTAGTCTGCTGTTGCACATTACGAAGGGATTCAAGTTCTTTGGACTGTTTCACCACGGTCTCGTTTAAGACCGCCATCGCGGCCAGTTAGTTTCTCTTTAAATTCGTCCATTGTATTGCTTACTTTTTAATTCCAAATCCCACTTCTGACACCAGTGTTCCAAATATGTGGGGATGAATTAAATTTATTTGGATTGAAATCCTGATGTCGCAGGATGAATCTTTGATTACAATTTTGAGTTTTGTCAAAAATGTGCTGCTAAATCATCTCTGCCAGTATGAGTTGGCATATACTAAATTAATGGTCCTTCATTATGCCATATTTTTGCCCCTCTTGATTAGCCTACTGTGTTCTTTCGAAAGCACTGTTAAGGGTTTTCAACTTTAGAGTTTATCCTTGTGTTCAATTTTACGTTCACCCTGATTAAGTGGTTAGCCCTTTTCTTGATTAAAGATTTGAGGGTAAATGAAAAATTAACAAAACAATCTTACTAACAGGACGCTTCCTGTATAAAATCGCCTGTAGCTTCAATTTTATACATAAAATAAGTCAGAATCTGGCCAAAGTACATAAGTAATTTTGTAGCTCAAACTTGCCAACATTATGAAAGAAAAATAAATTCCATCCACCTTAATCGAAAAAAGGTCCGCTCACAGATTTAGTAAAAAAGATTTATTAAACAATTTTCTTTTGCTAATTTATCCCAACAAGGCCGTGAAATTTCATAAAACACCAGCGGGCGATATGTTAAAGTTGCTACTAACTGACGCACCGCACGTCGCTATACGTGTATTTTTACGAGCACAATTCCATTTAACCACCTAACAGTACGGTGCTTGATCCATTAGTCATGCTTAGTCCTACAAAATCCTAAACTACTTCCATTATCCTCATCTGGAACAGAATAGTTACAATCCACGCCCTCAGCCACTGCCATCCACAACAACATGATGCATCTGTTTCAATATAAAGCAGCGCTTATTGCCGTGGTTCGTTTTATTCTATGCTGTTACGACTTTGCGTCAGAAAGTTATGCTGCATCCACAAAATGGGAACTTATAGTACTACCAAAAGCAGGACAAGACTTTTTCACAGTCCACTACTACGAGTATGACTATGAAAATCCGTCGTCGGATTCACCCTCAGCCCACCCACCAACTTTAACCTTCAACAAAACAAAAGACAAATAGAAAACCTGACAAGCGTATTCAGGATAACAGAACAGGACAACGACTAGTATGCGCCAGTTACTCGTTACTCGTTACTCGTTACTCGTTACTCGTTATTCGTAGTTCTGCTGCATGTCGCCTCTAATAAGAATTTATAGTTGACAGAACTTAATAAAGTTAAAGGTAAATTCAATTTAAAAACTTCATTCCGCTAGGATTCAGATTTCGCTGTGGTTCACAGAGAATGAATGCGACTGCGACTGCGAATGCAGTATAACAGTGTACGGGTACATAACATACGAACACACCCCGAACCAACTCAATGAACTCTCTTCTTGATGGTGCACAATTTCCAGTTTCAGTTTTTGTGAAAATGAAAACGAAAAGTACTCGTACATAAATAAAAAGAAAATAGTGAAACGGAAGTTTTTCACAACTTCGAAAGAAGGGACTCCCTTGCGTCTCGTTTATATTTTTCCGAAATGCATGATGGACTCCAAATCTGAATTGTCGTAGTCGGTGTCGTTGCCGTTGACGTTGTCGTCATCGTAGCCTTGCAGTTGTAGGCACTACTCAAGGCGAACGAGAGAGAGAGAGGGAGAAACGGAAATTGTGCAGCTTTTTTCACGGTCAGCGGTTCTTTAACGGTTTTTGCAGTAATACCATAGTCCTGCAGGTTTCTTATATTTGCATTACGGATTTTCTAAATATTTTCATGGATGCCGGCTTACGTAAGTATTCGTACCTTCATTTAGAACGCGGCCTGAAGAAATGAACGACAACTCTTTGGCTACGTTTTACGGATTCGCCATTTTTTTAAATTTCTGAACTCTGCCACTTCATATGCCAACCAATTGACAGGTGGCATTTCTGTGACGGTGGATCAATGAGTCCGTGAATTTTTGAATTTCCTGCGTTGCAACTCAAAAGCAACACTGCACCCGTCATATAACATTTGTCAAATTTTGAGCGAACGGGTTTACGAAGTTTGTGTGTGTCCAGTCATTGGAAGCAGACAACTCTGTGAATTTTGGCGAAAATGGAAAACAGTGGCAACTTCGAAGGTGTTTGTGTTGTTCAATCGTAAAATTAACGAGTTTTACAACATCATAACCGTGGACGAAGCAGCAGTCGAGATTTTCGACAAATCGGCGCAGAAGGAGGTCAAGGTGGCCAAAAAGGTCATGACAACAGTTTTGTGGAATGCAAGTGGCAAGACCTACATTACCTTCCAAAGAAAAAAAACAATCAAGTGGTTGTTTCAACGACGGTTTGAGAGAAAAATAACAATATTTGGCCATATTCTCCGGATTTAGTGCCCGGTAACTATTTACTGTTTTTAAGCCTGAAGAAGTGGATCGAAAAAAGGGATTTGCCACGCACTTGGAATATTTTGCATGGGGCTAAGGTTTATGATCCTTTCGTTGTCAGCAATGTTGCCTCTTGCGGGTCCTGTTTGGAATTTTGTTGGCTTGCGATGCAACGAGTAACAAGAAAAAGCCCCTCCAACCGATCATTTTGCACTTCTACTAGTAAGCTTTGCCTCACGTCTCCCCAATGGCATCTTGGAATTTCTTCGGAGATTGCTAAGTGAAGAGAGCGTAGGGTACCACAAAAAGGGCTGAACACTATGATGAGACAGTTTGAAGATCTTCGTTGCGATTGATTAGGAAACTATGCCCTGCAGAGTTCTCTATTCCCTATTCGTTATAATTTGCAAACATTTAAGACCAATGTACATCGGTACCTCTCTTTTTTTCCCTCCTAAGTTTCCTTCGCTATGATGGTATTGCGGGCTGTTCAATTTGATGCTTATGTTGACTATTAAAGAGTCGAACGGCTTTAATCCCTAATCAACTTCATCGATTTGTTTGATCCATGTGGAGGTAGAAAAAGTTACATCTCATGTAGATGGAACATCTTGAGTTGCTGTGAATATTAAATGCTTGTAGCGAGTCCGATATCCTTCCGGCAGCCTATGTTGAGTTCACACAAATAGCGCGATAACTCCTCACTCCTGAAATCAAGACGTGCAGGTCAAAAGTTCATATTGAGGGATGATTTGAAACAAATGATGGGTTCATGGTCCGAGTGGCAGGTGCATTAATTGTGTGAACAAGCTTTTTGAGTGATAATATATACGCTCGACGTCGAGACGCGATACGAACGAAGTACGGACAAGGAAGAAAAAGACGAACGAAGCACACACCGAGATGATCTTACGATGAAGTCGATATTCAGCTGGCAGTGAGACTACATGTCGTATGCGAATGCGACATGCTGTTTTCAATGGTATTTAGGGCAGACGTGATAGGACAGGCATCCGTAACTATCGAAGATAACAAAATTGAGTTTAGACGGCGAAAAGCAAGCCCATCTAGGGGAAAAAAATGCGAAGATCTCCTTAAAGAAGACGAGGTAGGACAAATCTAGAAGGAAGCTGAGCTGATGGTTGAAAGCCGGGTAGACGGCCCAACGCGAGGGTAAATCCGAAGGTTAGCAGCAGGGTAGCTATGCTATTGAAGAGCTCAAAAAAGAATTTGGAACTATGTATGTGAGTTTTCGCCGTGCAATCGATTTAGGTCACATACCTGTAGAGTATCAGAGAAGGATCATGACGATGATCGAGAGCTAAAGGGTGAGCTAACAGATAATGTGGAAGTTTTCATTAAATTAAACACACATTTATTATGAAATCAATACGGAGTTTTACTGATTAAGAAAGTTCGATCTATGGCAAATATAAATCAAACACAAGATCGTTCATATGATCACCACGGTTTCTGTTGCAAGCGACCATCTAAAGGTCAAAATTATCAATACTTTTTGTAGAGTAAATGGGTCAATGGCCGCAATTTCACTTTGGATGTTATGTTTGAGATCCCTAATTGTCGCTGGGTTATTGGCACAGACTTTACTCTTCAAATAATCCCACATCAAGGAGTTTAAAGTTGTCAAATTGCATGACCTTGGAGGCCAATCAACTCCTCCTCTAACCGAAATAATGCGATTTTCAAATTTCGTATGCAATAAACTAATTAATTGATGGCTTGCATGGGTGGTAGCACCATCCTGTTGAAACCAAAGATCGTCCAGACCCAATTCAATCAAATTTGGAAAAAAAAGACCCAGTCAACATGTTGCGGTAACGTTCTCCATTCACTGTAACTGTCTCTCCAGACTCATCTTCTAAAAAGTACGTTCCAATGATGCCGCCAACCAATAATCGGCACCATACAGTGTCTTCTTGGCATTGGTTTTTCGTGAATCTCGTTTTCCCGTCCCCAGGAACGACAATTTTGTTTATTTACGTACCCATCCATCCAAAAATGGGCTTCATCGGAAAAGATCAAATTCGATGACAAACTATCTTGGCGATGCAATGTCCAGTTAACAAATCGTCGACGTCGTAAATGGTCCAATGGCTTCAATTGTTGTGCAATTAGGATTTTATAGGCATGCAAATGAAGATTAACTTTCAAAATTCACCGTAAAGTGCCATAAGTGAGGCCCAATTGTTGACTTAGGTAACGAATTGAGGTGCCTGGCTGGTTTTGAACACTTTCGCTCACAGTGGTGATGTTTTGGCGTATACGTGCTGGCCGAACATGCTGATGTGGAGTTTGATCCGATATCGAGCCAGTTTCTTCTAAACGCTTCACCATTACACGAATTCCGGATTTAAATTATGTTTACCGAAAAATTCACGATTTTACGAATTTTTTCTTTTACAGATTGCCCATTTTCGTTATGACATTGAAAAACAAAAACGCGTTGTTGCGTAGTAAACGACTCTATGACTAAAATTGCCAAAGATTGCATGACATCTGCCAAAAAGATCAACTATGTTACACTGAATTTAGTAAGTGACAGTAATTGACAGCTAACATCCACACCATCTGTTGGTTCACCCTTTATCACCCAAGGGATGATGAACCATTACCAAACACGATGAAGATAATTTTAAAAGACGCGACACCGTTGTATGAAAGAGCTAGACGAACCTCACATCAAGAGAAGGAGGAAATCATGAGGCAGGTTTCAGAATGGCTGAAGAAGGGAATAATTCAGGAAAGTAGTTCCGAATTTCATTTGCCAGTCGTGTTGGTCTCAAGGAAGAATGGCGATAAGAAGATGTGTTGCGACTTCCTTAGGATCAACGCTAAGATGGTAAAGGATCATTTCCCTATGCCCCTAATTGATCATAACGGTATTGTAACCATTGGATGATACGAGTATGATGGTCAAATATACATGGATGACTTGATTATACCGGCAAAAGACGATGAGGAGGTTGTAATACGATTGGAACGAGTACTGGAAGTGGCAAGCAAGAATGGATTAGTACTGAATTGGAAACAATTTGAGACAATGTTATCGAGATCGGGACAATACGTCTATCCTATGACAAGACGAGGGCTGTAGCAAATTACCCAATGTCAAGAGATAAAAAGACGCTGTAAAGGTTTTAGGGTTTAACGTCGTATTTCCGTAGATTTATTGAAGGCTATGCTACCAGAGTGAAACCATTTAGCGATTTGGTACGGAAGGACATGCATTTTTCATTAGGAATATTGGAACAGCAGGTTCAGCAGTGTGCTGATGAACGCGCCAGTCCTGAAACTGTTTGATGAAAAGGGCGTCGTCGAAATCCATGCAGATGCAAGTAAAGACGGACATGAAACTGTACTTTTACAGGGCCCCCGCCCAATTATCAAGGCTTCGCAGATCAATGACGTTGTCTAATAAAAAGCGGGGGTAGATTATTCTAAACTGGTCTTATCGTAAACATCTTCAGATTACAGCCTCTGAATGGTTGCTACGATTTGACCAGTTACAAGTTGCCGGTCATAGGTCTTGTTGGCGGCTTGACCACCGGTAGTCCATACCATGGGAGTCAGGAGCCCCCCGGATTTCGGTCCGGGCCTGACTTGTTAGAGGTAGGCCCCCTTGTGGGAGCGTCATGGTCGCTGTGGTTTGAACCCAAATCGCGGGTACGGATTTCCTTTTTGGTTTAGCCCATTGTAGAGTTGCAAATGAAGTACTGGGTGCTGCGACCCTAAGAGCAGCAAGAGGTTTTAGGTCGGCCTCGACTCATACCAAGGGTGGAACTTTTGCCTCCAACACAGTTCCGAATTGGTATAATATATATGCGAAGTATTAATAAATATAAAGCGAGTTATTAGCGATGGCAAGGCGTATCCTTGCTCCCTCTGGGTGTATGGGCACCTCGTAAACATAAAGTCGTATGACAGGTGGTTTACATTAAAAATCCAGGTACGTTCTGTACTTTTACAGATGGTCAACGACGATCAACAATTTAATCCTGTTCAGTTTATGAGCCTCAAGGCGACTTCGCAGGAAGAGAAGTACCATTCCTGTGGATTGGAAGTTTTAGCCATTGTGGCAGCATTGAAAAAATGGAGAGTTTACGTTCTTGGTAAGCCTGTTAAGATCTTCACGGACTGTAACACTTTTGCGTTAACGACGGACAAGAGGGTAGTGTCGTTAAGAGTGACAAGATGGACAATGTTTCTTCAGGACTAGGACTACGAAGTTGTAAATATGTACATAGAAGTTGAACGCAGATGGCGCATGTTGATGCGTTAAGCCGCATTGAAATGGTCATATTTGGAACATTAAGTCATAGGATTAGAGAAGTGGGGGCCGTAGAGGAATTCTTCAAAATTTTAATCGAAATCCTGAAGAAAAAACCACATACAAAGATTACTTCATAAAGAATGATATTGTTACCAGCAGCGATGGAACACGAAGTTATTCGAATGATACACAAGGATGGACATTTCGCAACTAAAAAGACGCAAGACTTGCTGGAGTGAACCTATTTTATTTGAGACGCCACAAGGGTTATTACGAACAGCGTCGAATGTATACTAGCTGAACGGAAAAAATGTAAGCCGGCGGGTATGTAACGCTAATAGATAAAGGTAACTTCCCACTGGACACATACTGCCTGAATCATGTTGGAGAAGATGATATAATCATATTTCTGTGGATGCTTTTTCTAAGTTCGTATGGTTGTATCCTACTAGGAGCACAACGACAGATTAGGTTTTGGAAAGACTTAAGCAACAATCCGCTGTATTTGGGAACCCTCGAAGGATCATCAGTGATAGAGGAACAGCATTTACATGACGCATGTAATCATCATCATCCAGATCACCACAGGGGTACCTAGAGGAAATGGAATACTCACACATATGTTGACAAATATGATCGAAGAGCAGAAGGGTTATTGATTAAGCCCATAAGATCATAAACAGTACAGAGCATACTCCTTCTAAAATACTTATTGGAATAGACATAAGGATAAAAGCGGTGCCAGATATCCAAGAGATACTCAATTTAAAGGTTTTTTAGGAATTAGATGAGGTAATAGGAAATAGAGAAGATGCTAAGACAAATATCATGAAGGTTAGGTTAGGTTCGACAGGGGTATGATGGATATGCCATCACACAGACACCAGACACCAAAACGGGCTCATCGCGATCCCTGTGGAACGAGTTGGATTTGTCTTCAAATGGCGAAAACCTAAACAATCTCCCTGGTGAAACATCCAATATCCTTGCAAAATGCCAAGAAGGCCTTTGAAGAATCTGCAAATATCCGCATCTGACAATTTGAGTTTCTTTGCGTGTTTCTGCAGGACGCAGTATCCTGTCAGGAATCCTATTACTGTCCTAAGCTTATCCCTGTTTAATTCTATTAACTTCCTAGATCTTTTGCCGTCAAAGGGCGGCCACAGAGTCTTGGATACCCTGTGTCCATATAGACTTGACCGCCTTAGGTTGGCAGTATTTGTGATTTTTTCCTCGATAGTGCCCTTCACTATACAAAGGGGTAGTTTGATGCTGGCAACCTCACTATTGTCGAGTAGCCCCCCGTTTTTTGCAAGCTCATCCGCTTGCTCATTTCCTTTAATACCTTGCTCAGTGTGCAGGCACCCAGCACAATCTTATCCATTTCTAACTGCATAGTGTCTTGAACCCTGTTGACGTAGAGTTGACGTTGGTTGATTCCATTGACTTGAGTGCGGCCTGGCTATCGATGTAGATAGCGATATCTCTTTCGGATATCGGTCTCATCTGCATTTTCTCAGCCGTCCTGACGACAGCTATAACCTCTGGTTGAAAGACACTGCTTGGGTCCGGTAGCCTTATAGACACTCTTAGTTCTGGGTCTTCCGAAAAGATACCAGAACCTGTTCTTTCCTCTGTTTTTGAGCCATCTGTTAAAATTGCAATTTCATTTGACCTGATATTTGCATTTCTTCCCAATCCTCCCTCTCCGGATATATTTTATCATACGGGATGTCTGAGTCAATCAAGGAAGGAATTTCATCCGTTAGAATTGGGTTGCCTGGTAGTAGCTCCGCTAGAACCGTGCTATTCCGAAACTATTGTTCTTGAAGTAACCCAGATTAGTGAGTCGTATCGCAATGCTGCCAGCAAGTTTTTTGATTTATAAATCAAGCGGCGCAAAAAGGTGCCTAATACTGCCATAGGGGTGGTGCGGAACGCACCTGTAATGGCTATGGAAGCCGTTTTTGAACAGCTGCTAATTTTGTTTAAACCGTTTCCTTGTTTGTTGCTTTCCACCATACTAGTACGCCATATGTACAATAAGAATGGATCTTACCACCACTGTATACAGCCGGTACACCATAGCAGGTTTTAAGCCCCAAATTTCTCCTACCGTTCCTTTGCAGATAAAAAGAGCATTATATGCCTTTTTGATTATTTCCGCTACGTTAAGCCTTCTGTCCAGAATCACACCCAGATACTTCGCTCTGTCCGTGAAGGACAGTTCTACTCCGTTGAGTTTTAGGAATTTGAATTGTGGTATCTTATTTAAAATATTTAAGTAATTTCCCTGCAACATTATGACCACGTCATCTGCATATCTCGTGGCACTTATACCCACAGTACTAAGCTTTTTGAGGATGTTATTGACAACCAGCACCCACAGGAGCGACGATCTGACTCCCCCTGAGGGGTTCCTCTGGTTACGGACATTCTAACCGATCTTTGCCCAATGGAATAGTTTATTTTCCTGCTTGCAAGCATGTTGCTAACTCAGTTTGTAATGCCCTGTTCAATAATAGCATCGACTAGATATTTTTAATGGCGGTGCACTCCACGTTAAAGAAGGCTCCTTCAATATCGAGGAAGGTCGCCATCGCAAACTTACCGAGGTGTAGACTCTTATCTATTTTCTCCACCACTTCATGCAGGGCGGTTTCTACAGATTTTCCTTTCATATATGCATGCTGTCATTATGTGCAAAAAGTCATTACTCTGCGAATCTCCAATAGTCGCTCTAGGGTTTTAAGCATGACGACCGACTTATTGGTCTGAAATCGTTTGCTGTTATATGCCCCTGTTTGCCAGCTTTAAGTATAAAAACCACTTTAAATTCCCTCCAAGCTATTGGTATGCACCCTGTGCATAGATTGTGTCTAAGAATTTCCATAATCTTTTGGATTGATAGCTCCAGTGCTTTCTGTAGCATAATCGGTAGAGTACCATCCGGAGCGGTAGATTTATACGACTTAAAGGACTGAATTGCCCACCGTATTTTTTCCGTATTAATAAGGACACCTATTTCTTCTTCGGGAAGAGAGAGTCAATGTTCCCAGTGTGCCGCGAAAGATTCGCAGTACTTCTGCCATGAAACCATTTTTGACTTTCTGACTAGGTACTTGAATTGTTTCTTACATTCGTGGTACTCATTTTGGCTGAGCCAAAACTCTATCTAAGTTAACAATATTATCGCAGGTGATGGATTTGGTATCCAGGTGTATATTTATCACTTCGTTATACTTGACTCAATCAGTCTTCCTGTGATTTCTTTGAGAACTACATACCCTGTTCGGAAAGTTCACCTAGAAACGTATTTATCGGTAATCCCACAGTGACGCTTCGTCGACTACTCTCCATTCCCTTATTTTTAACCCTCCTGCTGTCGGCAGAGTGTACTTTGCCAACTCTGCCACCATCGTGCATTTTAGCTTGATACTTACCCAAACTTCGCATACTTCCAAAACAAAGCGTCTGAAGCGCCTTCCCACCCAGCGCCATCGAATTGAAATTCCGCATTTCCTGTGGTGGATAATTCCCTCCTCAGGACGTTTTAGAACTTCTTCTCGACGTTTTTCCACTGGTCGATTGTCAGACGACCGAAAGGCATCTGCTCGTTAATCACGGCAACGAGAAGCTCGTCTTTTGCGTCTCTTGGCTTACGAGGCAATGCGGATGAAGTACCAGCCTTCACCTTTTTTTTGCATCATTCTGCTCTACGAGACGTCGTCCGATCTGCCTCTCTTGCTGCTAAAACTTGCTTTCTTTCCAGAGACGCTAGCCTCCTCTTTTAATTTTGTTGCGTAGGAGATAGAGGGCGCCTGATCGGCTTCCACTCCCGACTTTGCAGCAGCATCTGCCTTACTTGCCGCCTGTGGAGTAAGCGATTTGTTGGGCAGGATGGCCCTCGCTTTCTCAAAGGACGCTTTTTCCCATTCGCTTAGGTTGCCGGGATCACAGCCCTAATATTTTGCTACCTTACGCTTAGTATTACGTAGCAAAACCCTCACCGGTTGGTGTGCGTTCTTCGCACTGAACTGAACTGAATATCATGAAAATCCAGAATGAAAACTATAGATACCACCTCCGAAAATGAAAGGAATCGATGAAATATAAGATAAACGACTTGGTACCAGTACGGAGGACTCAGTTTGGACCTGATTTGAAGCTGAAACCGAAGTTTCTGGGACCCTAAAGCACAATCCACATGAATTTGTTAAAATGGGGAATCATGCCAGACCAGGGCGCACAACCGCTGCTTCTGATGGTATGAAACCTTGGATGAAGTCATTGGCGGCGAACGACTAATGGCCGAATGTGGGACTCGGTAAAAGGGCAACCGGAGACATGAAGACGACACGCCATTAAAACAATACTTATATACGACGCACGCCAAGACGCAAAACTCACAGGCGAGGCGATTATACGAAGAGAATGGAAAAGATTAGTCCTTGCGGATGATAAAGCCAGCCGACAGTAATCGATAGTAGTAAATAGACGCGCCCATACTGACACTGCTTCTTAAATCACAAATATACTTTTTAATGATGTTCAACTGTAAATTGTGGAAAAATTCCAAACCTAATTGCATCTCGTTCAAGGTTATACCATATTTGGTCGTATTATAGGGGGCAAACTCTGGAAGATTCTAATCCTCTGGTTGGTATAGTTTTTATTGTTGATGGCATTGTACAATATCTTTGTCAAATTTTACTACAAACGTTCCACTCAGCATCTTGGCTTCGTTTCCATGCCATAGATTTGCACAGAAGTGTTTTTGATTTGGGACTTGTGGACCTTTTTGCCAGTTTCGGTAGTGACCGTAACTCAATTATCCTGTTGTACTATTTCTTTTGTGCAAAAGGGTTTTTGTTTACCATCGCGTGTTTTTATGGCTGCGTATAGGATTTCTCCGGCCTGATATGCCTTTGGAATGTTCCTTTTTTTTGTTTTCTCGGCTGACTTTCCTTTTATGGTTCCTTTTGATGAGTTCGGAAAGATCCTCGTTCGCTTTAGCTTGGAAATCAATAAGAATTTGGTAATTGATTCGTTGGCTTCTTCCGGGAAATACATCACTAGGCTTCTTCTTGGTAACCGAATAGATTGAATTTTTGTATCGGTCTACGGCCATTTCAACGATTCCCTTCATTGTAAGATCTTTATATTCTTTCCATAGGCATCTCGTTATTTCTAATATGAGATTGAAGAAGGACGGAAGGAAGGAAGAGTCATGTAAGTGCCTTAATATAATTTGAGATGATGGGACTGATAAAGCTGCTCTAGTTATCAGTAACGATTGAGGAAATGAAAAATAGTGAAGCATCTTTAATATTTGTTTCCTTAAATAAACGGACGCCTTCTCTTTGATATGGATGAACTTCGTAAACTTAGAAAATTTTTCAATACACGTTAAAAATTTGTCTGTCTATTTCGGAAATATCCATGCATATTATTCCACTGGCGTAAGTAGGCTTGGGTGTCTCTTGAAGCTCAGGTTTTGGCGGATGTCTATCATATTTATTCGAGTTGGAGGCTTCGTAGTGCTTCATTTTCTGAAAAAGTATTTTTCTGTTATCTGCTGCTTATTCTCCCGATGGTTCTGATGCGCTCTATTGTGCTCTTCTTGATTGATTCTGGTTTTGTTTTCCTCATTGTGCAAATCTTCGACTAGCCTCTGTATTATTCCGATCTTGAATTTAGAAAAACATTCTTTAAATATGTCCTGAAAGAGTGGAATGAATGCCTCAGGGATCGTTACCCAATTTACTGCATTCGGATTTAGTTACTCCTTTAGGAGAATTTTCACTAGTTATTTTTCGGAAGCAGACGTAATGTCTCCCAAGGGTTGGATGGGGCTCCTCGTATTCGAACAATTTTCGCACTTCTGAGATATTCAGCTGATTGTTAAAAACATTTAAAGCAGCTTCACAATGTGGTATTATGACTGAGCTTTCCTCCTCAGTACATGGTCTGTGAATCGGACGTTGATAGATTAGTGGCTTCCAGCTTGAATCTGGATAAGGCGTCGGCTACGAGATTCATTTTCCCTGACTTGTAGACTAACTGATAGTTTTGTTCCTCAATTCTTGCCTTCCACTTCTTGAACTTGGCATTTCTACTACGGTTGTTCAAAGCAAAAGCCAGAGGCTGATGGTCTATCAAAACTCGTATACAAGGGTATTGAGCAATAAGCTATTAAAAGAATTTAAGGCTTGTTTTAAGTTTGGATACTCAACGGTTGACCACATTTTTGTACTGAAAAACATAGCAGAGACATACCATACGTATGTGGAACAAAAAAAAAACTTTACGGTTTTTCGGAGGATTTTAAGGCTGCATTCGATTTCCTGAATCGAAACACTTTATTCTATAAATTGTATGGAATGGGAATGTCTTCGAAATTTGGAAGGGTTTCACAAAACCTCTACGAAGATACCAAATCAGCTGAGTGGAATGGTGAGGCCATATCGGAATGGTTTCAAGCGGAGACATGAGTGTTCTCTGAGTCCAACCTTATTTACTCTCTTAATGGAAGATATAGTGGACTTTCTTCCGGGTGGCGTAGAATTTGCAGGGGTTCTCACTAAAGCCCTCCTGTTTGAAGACAATACCCTACTGTTGGTACCGGAACCTTTGAAGCCAAGGGACCTTGAACGTATTTTTTTTGCCTGTGAACAACTGCTCAGCGACAAAAAAGGAACGGCTTTTTTCATTACATCGTGACGGGTGGTGAAAAATGGATTCATTACAGCAACTCAAAGAGAAGAAAGCCATGTGGACTGCCTGGTCATGCTTCCACGTCATCGACTCCAGGTTGGTGCTATTGAAACCCAGCGAAACCATTACTTGGTTATGGTATCGACTTCAATTGATGCGATTGAGGCGAGCAACGGCCACAATACGAGCAGAGGTACGAAAAAGTGATTCTACAGCATGGCAACGCTCGGCCTCATGTTGCCAAACCCGTTAAAACCTACCTGGAAACGATCAAATGGAAAGTCCTACCTGATCCGCCTTATTCCATAGATATTGCGTCGTCCGATTATTACTTGTTCCGTTCGATGGCACATGGTCTGGCTGATCAGCAGTTCAGCTCATATGAAGACATCAAAATAAAAGATGAAAACTTTTACCGTAACGGTGTTCGAGCTCTACCAGAAAGATGGGGAAAAGTTGTGACCAGCGATGGGCAATACTTTGAATGAGTCATTTGTAACCATTTTTTCACAATAAAGTTTCATTTTCATCAAAAACTTAGAAGTAGTTAGGAATATAAATATCTTGGAATTCTTTAGTCAAGTGACCTTAGCCTGAAAGACATCTAATTTCGTTATAAATGTAGCCTGGAAGAATGGCTTCACCAACTTGAATATTGGACACAGCAGCAAATTCAGGGTATATAAAGCCGCAGTTGAGACAGTAATGCAATATGAAGAGGTCGAAAAACTGCTACGTTTTTTCATTAAGAAAACTTTTCACTTCCCTGCAAATACGCCGAGCTACATACTTTTGCTGGAAACGGGCTTATCTTCGCTATATCTAAAAACGTTTAAGCTGCACATGAGTTACACACTAAGGGTGACACGAGTAAGTATACCAGCCAACCGGCTATCAAAGATAGGTGTCCCTACAAACAATGCGAAATAAAGCTGCATTGTTTCAAGAGTGGATGGCATTAGCTCGTGGGTGAAGAAGGAATTAGAAAAACTTATTGTACCGATTGGCAGAACAAGTCGGCGAAGGAGCCAGAATCAAGTACGAAACTTCAAATTAAAAAAAAAAAAATATTTTCATAATTCATGTAAATTTTTTTTATTTGCTTTAAAACTCTGTTTTTATTAAATTCATTCACAATTACAAAAAATAAAAAAAATTATTTGGTTCTCATTCTTTCCTCAACTTCTTTCGAATGTCCTTCATAAGGTTGGTGGCAGTTATATCCGTGATCTTTTTGGACGCTCTTTTCCATTTAGCACCAAAATCTTTTACGTCCCTTGCACACTGCTCCCTTTTCCTCAATTTAGCTTTGACCAAAGACTAATACCTTTCAATGGGAGGACGGCACTGTGGAACATTGGGTGGATTCATGTTTTTTGAGACAAAGTCGACATTTTTAGCAACAGGAAAGCTCAACGTCGCATGAGCATAGTGAGCTGAAGCTAAATCTGGCCAAAATAATGTTGAATCCTCGTGTTTGTTTAAGAAAGGAATCAACCGTTTTTTTAGGCACTCGTTAATGTACACTTCTCCGTTAATTGCTCCCGTTGTAATAAACGATGAGCTTCTGTGTCCACATTGGCAAATGGCCTGCCAAACGTGGTATTTTGAGCCGAATTTTTCCATCCCAATCGATGTTGATTGCGGAAGAATCTCAGCTTCAAACGAGTTGTAAAACCGCGCACCTGGAAGAGTATGACGTAAGTTTCGTCATCCAAAACCAAGCATGCTTTCTTGTTGCCGATCAACTCGTATAGCTTTCGGGCTCGTGTTTTTATGACTTTTTTTGCTTTTCAGTAACTTTTGGTATTTTTTGTTTTTTTCGTGTTTTTAGACCGTTACGTTTTTTAGATCTTTGTACCATTGTTTGGTTGGTATTACATTTCCGAGCAACATCTCTGGATGACATAGTCCGGTTTTTTACGATGGTACCCACTATTTTCCTGTCCAAATTTGTATCATGTGCTCCACTTTTAGCTCCACTTTTCTGTTGTCGCTAAACTGTCAACGTCTTCAAATATCGTTTAATAACAGAATCCACTGTGCTGCGTGCTACGAGTATGTTTAAATTTTTGCGATGAAATGGTTTGGACGTGAAGTATTTTCGAGCCATTTGTCGATGTTCTTTTTACGGCGTTCCTCTTGACTCATATTTTATAAATATTTTAAACCGCACCGAACTAAAATCAATAACAAACTGAAACTAGAGAATATACAGGCTAATTTGGGTACAAAATGGGATTTCAATTTTTACGCATTGGAAGTATAGCCCGTATTAAAATTTACAGATTTTATTCGTTACTTGGTATTATTATTCTTTTTAGCGAAGGCTGTCTGCGGGATGTCTGCTTCCTTCTCTCTTATTTGGTGGAAGCCCGAGGTTAGGTCAAGGGTTGTAAGAAGCTTTTTCGAGACTGGCTATCATGTTGTTTACTCGTATACCGGGAATAGGGTATGTGTCAGATACTGTGCTTGTGTATCTCTTAAAGTCTATTACTACTCTATATTTTCTCTCACCAGTGGGGTCTGACTTCTTGGGTATTATCCACAGCGTAGAGTTTTATGGGGTCTTTGATGGCCTTATAATTCCATCTTGTAACATCTTTTGAATTTGCGATTCCACGTCCGACTTTAGATTTACTGGGTACGCATAGGATTTCGTATATATAGCCCTGTCGTCGTTTTGATTTCTGATATTATGTATCTATGAGCTCATCATCGCTGATTGGGCCTAATACTTTCTTATGTCAGCTAATTATGTTTTCAAGAAGTTTCCTTGTCTCATTGGTTAGATGTTCGTTCTTAATTTCGATGTCATTGGCTTGAACCGATTTCGTTTCTTCCAGAGGCATTCTGATATCTGATTTTATTATTAAAATATTGTTTTCCCTCTAACTGTTCGATAGCCTCTAACTGTTTGAGAATGTCGTCGCCAACTATACCATCAAATGTTTTTAAGGTATTTTTGAGGGACTTTAATACAAGGTTTTCTTCTTCATCTCTACTGGCTTTTAAATCAGTCTTCTTGCTTTGACACGTTATTTTTAACTGTTGGTAACACTTCCGCGTGCTTTCTTGGAGTACAGATTCTCAATATCTGCGATCGTGCCCTTTTTTTGCCTTCTGGAGAGGCCGATGTTCTTTCAGTATAGAGCTCACGAACGGCTCGCGTCTTTCGTTGCAGCACCGCTTTGTTCGCTTCTTGCTTAGCTGTCTTGTGGCGTCCTGATGGCACGTTAGCTGAACTACCACCATATTATGCCATTCAAAAATAAAAATAGCTTCGGGCATTCATATGTCCAGTATCCACCACAGCTGCTTCGTGCAAAGCGCGTATCAGAGGTCCAATTTTCGACCACCTTTTCGAGCAATTGGAGGCGCATATTGCATATTACGAGAACAATATTTTGATCGAAAGGGTCAGTCGCTGCTGGTTTGCCGGTATAAACTGGCATAAACTAGCGACTTGAAGAAGCCCAACAGGTAGTAATGTGTCGTCAAATGAGGTCAAGTCCCACGACCTTGTTGGCCAACTGACGCGTCCATTTCTTGCAATAACTTGCCAAATCGCGTTTTCAATAAAGCGATGTTTTCGTTGGTAGTATTTGGTGGAGCACCATCCCGTTGGAAACACAGCTCTTCATTCTTCAGTGGCCGTTTAACCAGAAAAGACCCTCATCACTTCCGGGACTAAGTCAGGGTCATAGAAAAGATGTGGTGGCGTATGGACCAAAGACAGCGCTCACATCTCCGAATGGGTTACTATTGCAGCTTCGGTCTAACCGACCCCTCGTCCTAGGGGTATTATAATTGAACTGGCCTTCAAATTTATCAGTTGTGCTGCCAGGGAAAAAATATGTAGTTACGAAGTAACAACAAGCCTCATAGATGGACGGATCTACTGTTGACAACCCTTGCAGACGAAACAAGGACAACGAACTACGGATCTGCACATGAAATGTTAGATCCCTTAATAGGCCACGTGCAGCTGAATAACTAGTGGAGGCCTTGGACTGTTGCAAAGCAGATGTTACCGCATTCCATTAAATGAAATGGGATATGTAGGACAAAAAGACGATAAAAAACTGCGAAGATAAAAGCAGCGCTTGTTTGATTCGACTTAGGCAAGACGTCTTGAGTTTTCGGCATGTGAACGAGCGCGTCGTAACAATCCGTATTAAGGGTAAATTTGCCAACATACCTCATATATGCGCACGCCCCCATAGAGGAGAAAAACGACGACACCAAAAATGACTTCTGCGAGCTCTTAGACAAGACCTAGGAGCAGTCTCCTAGCTATGACATTCAAATTATCCTCGACGACTTTAATGCAATGCTGGGAAGAGAGGGCTTCTTTGGTAGTACTATCGGAAGGTATAACCTGCACGATACCGCCTCAGATAACGGATTCAGGGTAATAGACCGTGCCGCGAAGCGAAGCATTCTCGTAGCTAGCACGCGGTACTTGGAGAAATCCTGATAAATCAATCGCCAACCAGACTGACCACATTGCGAACGACGCAAGCCAGTGCTCCAGGGGTGGCCGTGGTGTAGTGGTACTAGCAATCGCTTCTCACTCGGAAGGTCAAGGTTCGAATCCTAGCCACGGCAAGTTTTCATTTGTGCAATTGGAACTCAGTCAGAAAAATCTGCGTGTGAAGGCATAACACTGACATGTAGATTTGGCTGTTGTAGGGTTTTCAAGCACAAAACAACCGTTAAAATTCACAACCTCACCATTCCGAGTGAAGAAAATCTCTCCGTCCTATTCGGACCTCCCACCCCTGGAGAGTCAATATCGAAACCAAACACACCTGAGTTTCAAACCACTACATCACAAACTTTCCTTTCTCCTCCTTCTACCTTTCCGCCCGCGCCCTGACAACAGTGTAAGGGTATTCATAACCCCTTTGGCGCGCGTAAATTATAAAAAAAAAAAAAATTATGGATGTCCGAACGTTCCGAGGGGCCAACATCGACTCGGACCATTACCTTGTTTTAGCCAAGGTACGGTTGCGAATATCCCGAACATAGCAAAGTCATGCAAAGACTTTGAGGTAGTTCGACATCGGACGACCACAACCGGAAGAAATCGCTAACTCGAGTCTCCTTTAATCTCTTAAGAGGTCCTATGCCACCAGCGTCAAGTATCGAAGTGGTAACATTGCCAAAAAGCCATCAGAGATGCAATCTCTGATGTGCTGGGTTTCACTCGGCCACCACAACGAAACACCTAGTTTGACGACGAGCTCAGGCAAGCAATGGAGCTAAGAGATATGCACACAAAGCGGCGATTTATAGAAGGACAAGAGCTGCTTGCGAGCTCTATGAGCAGAAGAGGATACACGAACAGTGCTGATGTTGAGGATTTGGAAACGGCCTTTTGTAGACTACATAACGATGATGACGAACTAAATACTGCTATCAGCAGAATGAACCTTTCAACCAGAACAGTTACATCCACCCGACCTGGACGAGGTGAAGATAGCCATATCTAAGCTTACGTTCAAGAAAGCTGGTGGAGCGATGACTTGGTAAGAAGAATATTGTATACCAACTTATCTGTAAAATATGGTCGCACGAAAGTATGTCCGATGAATGGAACCTTAGCATTATTTGTCCGATCCTCAAGAAAGGAGACCCTCTGAACAGCACCAACTGCAGAGGCATGAGTCTTCTAAACATCGCCTATAAGATCCTATCTGCCGTATTGTGTGAATGCCTGAAGCCGTTCGTCAGCAACCTGAAAGTCCATCATCGACCAAATATTCACACTACAGCAGATCTTGGGAAAAACCCAGGAGCTCCAAATCGATACATACCACCTGTTCATCGGTTTTAAGGCCACGTATGACAGTATCCATAGATACGAGCTATATAGAGCAATGTCGAGTTTTGGCATCCCTACAAAACTCAGGATGATGATGGAGAATGCACCCTACTCCATCAAGGTCGGTAATGAACTCAGCGATACCTTTGATGTCAAAAAAGGATTTAGACAAGGCGATACGGTGTCATGAGATTTCTTTATCATCATTCTTGAAAGAATAGTGCAAAACTCACCAACCAACACAAAAGGCAGTCCAATTACCTACATATGCCGATGATATTGACTATTCGGAAAAAAGCAGCGTCAGTGGCGCCTTTGCGAGTATTGCTGCAGAAATGGCGAAGATAGCTTTAACGGCCAATGAGGGCAGAACCGAATATATGCTGTCACCAAGAAATTGCACAACAACGACATCTCGGACAGAACGTCACCCTCAACTGATATTACTTTGAGGTAGTTAAGGACTTTTTCTATCTAGGCTCCGCTATCAATTCAGACAGCGACATCAGCGCTGAGATCAAACGAACAATAACTCTAGCTTTTTTTTGGGCTAAGTAGTGAATTGACTAGCAAAGCCCTATTTCGAAAAACAAAAGTTGCCCTATATAAGCCCAGTCCTGCTCTATGGCATAGAGTCATGGATTTTATCACAAATGGATGAGGGTACTCTTGGCTGCTTTGAGACGAAAATTCTTCGGGTGATTTTTTATCACGTCTACATAGACGGTGAGTGGAGGGGGAATACAACAACGAACAGTACGGGTTGTACAGCGACATCGACTTAGACAGAAGAGTGAAGTTCCAACAACTGAGATGGTTGAGTCATGCAGAGCGGATGAACATAAATATTCCGGTTCGAAAAGTGTTCGAATTCGACCCCGAGGGACAGCGCCTCAGGTGGCGCAGGCAAGCGGAAGGGGACCCCAGCCAACTTAGCGTGCAAAGCTGGACGCAGCTAGCTAGAGATCGAGCTGGCTGGATACGCTTGTTGGTTGAGGCCCAGGTCCACTCCGGTTCGCAGCGCATAGCCTCATCACTATAGACAATTTTACCGCAACAAGCAGGGTCAACTTCCAGTTCATTTAAAGCTTCACCACCGAACACAAGATGCAATCGATTTTCACGCGGCTTTAGCTCTTGCACCAATTGCATCTTAAAAGTCCTGAGACCAAGCTCTTTATGCAGAATTTTCCAAATTGATAGTGGATGCTACGAACGACGACGAATCAATAAATCGGGGTCCTCTTCAAAAGCATGAATTTGGAGCGAAATTTTTCAATAATTCGACAAATTGCACGTTCAGATGGCCGATGGTATCTACAATATATAGTTGAGAAGGCGTCGCAACCAGAGCTTGGATTATGGAAATAAATTTCAACGATGTAAAATCGTTATTGTGCCATCAATATTTCCATGATAATATGGTAAACTGTGCTGAAAACAAATAAAGCTTGGCAGCTCAAAGTGCCAACTGGTTTGACATTTAATCCCTTTTGAAAAATTAGACACCTCGAAAGAAAACACCTATTATGTTCCTATCTAGACGGTTCTAAGTCTGCGGCCTCTTTAAAGGGCTAAGGTATATACAATTTGAAATGGGTGCAACAGACTGCCAACGGAAATTAAGTTACACGGAATATCCCACACAAAATTCATATTTCACTCAAGCATATTGAATTTTCATATGCTTCCTTAACTCAGTTCCAGAACATTTAATACGAGTACAGGTTAACCCTGAATATGTTCGAGCCTTTCCTCGTGAACTCCGGTCTGAAGAATACACAATAGATACGCGCATCTGCTTGCAAACAGTCACACCTATACCTAGCTTGGATGTTGAAGTTGAACCAAGTTGGTTGGATTTAATGGCCGGTGACATCCTATCATTTTCTAACAAAAAAAAAAGAAAAAAACTGCGATGTCATGCACTGAAAAATATCTCATGAATATTGAAAAAAATTCTCGCTTAAATATGAATAGTGCCAAGGACCGACCGACACATCAGAATAAACGCAATTTAGATGTCCGATGTATAATTAATAAGAAATGAGGGGACTCTTCATCAACACTACTGTCGTGGCATAATCGAGCATCGAATCCATCTTAATAGATGACAATCCCTTCAAATCAACTATCTATCAGCAATGCAATCAAAAAGCCATGCATACATGATGTCATCTTTCTCATACGATATGCCAACCACCTCATAGATACGCCAACTAAGTCATTGTTGTGTTTTTAATTTAATCAATGGACACGAGTATCTACTTGTATCCACACACGGGTACTCGTCAAGCGCTTTTCGATGGCTCAAAAATTTGTTTGGACAAAAACCAATAGATACATTCTAGATTCTGGTAACCAGAAACGAGTAACAAGAAACCGGAAATCCTCACACACAGAAAGTAATTAGATAAAAGTAATTTTGCAGCTCTTCTTATGGTACTGGGGTCTGGTGCTGCTGTTGCTATTGCTGGTGTTGTTGTAGGAAGCAGTAGCTTTAGCTGTTGGCTGTATAACTGGTGTTGGTTTCATTTGGAGCTCTGGTGTTAGAACACGGTGTAATCCTTTACTCGACAATCAGACACTGTACAAGTGGGTGGATGGCATAGATCCACTAACGCACGGAGCGTGTACTGTGATCTATGCAAATGATGTCCTGGGGTGAAATAAATTAAGTAGGTGTTGCCAAATGGCGTCGGATGAGCTGTGAAGTTGGTGCCTTGTTTATGTGTAGTCATATATCGTCGACCGGGAGCTGTATAGTGAAAAGCCAAGCCAAGAGCAGCAGCAGAGGAGCACCAGCACCAGCACCAGCAACAGCACTGGCACCAGCACCGGCACCAGAGCGGCAGAAGGCAGACTGGGTGTGGCTACTTAACGATGTTAATTCCATTCGAAACATTGCGAATGGAATCGTTGTCGATGTTCGGGGGTCGTGTTTTCTGGATTCTGATTTGGAAATAGAAATAGAAATTGTAATGAAGTTTTGGCGTGTGCTATCCTGTTTATAGTACGAGCAAGCAAGCACCATGGTTAGTTTAGATTGGGATGTGTGAGTTGAATTAACATTAAAAGCAGTTAGTTGCTTCAACGCTGGCACTGTGGCAGTTTTACCACTGCCCTTGTCCCTGATGCTGCCTCTGATTTTGCCTCTGCTTCAATTTACTAAGATTTATGGGAAGTCAGAGTCATGTTTGAATTCATTTCAATTTGTTTGCGTAGAGTGCTTTATTCGAAGATTATTCGGAATTGTGTGTGTGGAATGAATGCAGTGAAGGATTTCCATTACTATCTGAGTAGATGTGTGTGGTGTCAAATATTGGCAGAGTGATGTATCGCTTAGGGAATTCGAAAGGATTTCAACAAAGGACTGCTCAACCGGGCTGTGCTATGCTACAGATATACTCATATATCCTCATCATCGCCGAAGCATGCAGAATTGCGTTCGAATTTCTATAACACGTATCTGCGTCCTCCAGCTCATCATCAATGTTCTTAATTGTGCTGCGCTTATGTATAGCCATATTTCTGGTCCATTTGGTGAAAATTTCAGGACCTGGGAACAGAAACACATTGGATTTACCCTAAAGATGAATTCGTTAAGCTTGTTCTAACACATAGCCAGCAGAGTTTCGTAGAGCCATTTTATTGTGTGTTTTGCTAGAATTCCAACTGTCACAAGGGGCCCTTTTGTCTGCCCTTTTAAGCACTTGTCGTAATGGGAAGTCTTAAGAATTTTAGATCCTACGGATTTGAAAAGTTCTATACTGAGACTGCCAAAGGCGTCTTAGATAGACTTAGACTTAAACCCGGTAAAACAAAAATTAAAGACATTGCTAAAGATTTGTGTGCATCGGGTAGTATTTACGACGTCGGAAATTCACAATTGGCCCTCTCGACTGCAGTCAAGAATAAACGTAATGTGTACGTCACGAGAAATAACGACTATCAGGAAAGCAGTTGCCGCTTCTATGATACCTTCATGCGATGGGGCTGAAATGATGGAACATGTTAAGTGGCGCAATCGGTTCATTCAACCTAAGATGGATTACCAGCTGCTTTCTTTGCCGAATTGACAAAGGAAAACTGAATTAATGTATTGAATGGTACGAGCATTGACTAAGACTTAACTTCGATGAAGGATGTCTGCTTCTGTTGATGATAATTGATCTCCTTCAAGAAATCTAATCCCGGTCCGGTTTTGCAGCCTCCTTATTCTTAAGTTCGCTATTGCTCATCTTTACTGCAGCTTGTCCGCAGCCTTCATCAAACCAACTTCGTTGGAGTGGTCGCGTGAAACCTAATACATCACTGGCGCTGATAGCTTTCATCGCTCGGTTTGAATGGTTCTTTCTGCCAGACGGTCTGTAGAGGTGGTTTATTCATATCCTTAGCTCTATCCTTAACTCTATGCCTTTGGTACAATTTCCAAACGTTATTCTTGGACTAGAACTACTCCATTTCCTCGGTCACATATTTCAAACGACATCTCTTTCTCCCCAGAGAAAAGATATTTTTCGCTCCTGACGTTCTCGTCCTTCAGTGCACCTTTGTAGGCGAAGTGCTTGCTCAACTCTTTACTAAACCAAGGGATTCGTATGGGTGTTTGAGCGAAACCCAGTTCGTCATTAGTGGCATTTCTTACAGCTTGGTATCGATACCACTGGTCTATAGCACTTAAAGCTGATTTCGGGGACTAGGCGTAGAAGTTCTGATGGTTTGTTACGATTGCAGCCTTGCATACTTATTTATATTCTTCAGTTGTGTTACGGTCCGGGGTGAATCTAGGCCGCAACTAACATGCCATCCACGCAGCCCTAGGTTTTGCTAGCGGCTTACAGTTTCCCGAGCCAAATTAGTTAAGATACCTCTTGAATTGTGCTCCACTTGATGTGTGGTATTGCTCTGCTGCGTTTTCTCTCAGTGATGGATTCGAAGACTTTAGAGCACTGATGTGTCAGCTATCTAACTCGATGAATCCCGCACCTATAGCTAAGTCAATAAGTTGCTTAGTCCTCTGCTTTTCTCTCAAAACGGTCAAGCGCCTCCTTATCCTTTTTTGATAGAGTCCATGATTCTGTATTATAGGGGAAGGCTGGAACAATCAACATTCTATAGACCGCTACTTTGGTTTGTTCGAGGGAGAGTTCTGCTGCTTAATTGCCTTCTGAGCCCAAAAAAAGCAGCGAATGCAGAGTTCCACTTCGAATGATCTCTAGGGCGATGTCATGATTTTGTTAACAACGAAACCCTAAATTAAAACCGAACCGAAGAAGCGACCAATGGGCATCCCGTTGGGTTGTACAAAGTCAACAAGGATTGCAAAACCGGAAATGTTGGAGTTTCGTACAAATAGATGGTTTTAAAATTGATAAATTGTTAGTGGTGGGTGTCGATCTGGAGTTTCAGGTCTTTTCCCAGGTCACACTGATAAGGAGCAATCAGTTGGTTGACACGAGGTCTTAAGCGATTACATAGTAAGGATCGGGCATACAATGCTGAGGTTCCATTTGTCTGGCATGCTTTCATTCGACGATATGTTAGAGATAATTTTGTTCAAATTTTCAAAAAGTCATCTTCCACCGTCTTGAACAGCTTGACAAGTAGGCCATCAGTATGGCAACTTTGTTGAACTTCGGTTTGAATATGGCTTCCTAACTTTTTCAAGGTCGGGTGGACAAAATTTTCTCTCATCGGCATTAAGATTGAGTGGCTTGTTCCGTTTTTATTTTTCTTCTTGCCGGAACAAAGGCCGCAGTCAAAGAACTAGTCCATTGTACTCCTGGTAAGTTCATTTTAATGGAGTTTCTCAGTCTTTCGAAGCAAGACGTGTAAGCGTTTCAGTAATATAGTGCATACGGCACCAACGTCCACCACATCAGCGCCGAGTACCTGCAGTCTGATGCGAGCATAAGCCGGACACTCACAGAGGTAGTGCCCTACGGTATCGTCATCAGATTCACAACAAGCGTCACAGGATGTTGCATCAGTTATAACTATCACATTTAAGTGCTGGACTGAGGAACAGCAGAGAAACAGCTGACGTCTTACAGACATCGGGAAGCATTCGTTTGGTCTGCCGCAACCTGGAGAGTCATGCCATTTACAGTTGACCTCATATGAAACCCAACTGTCAATGGAAGTCGTAACCGGAGATGCAGGTAAAGCTAACGTAGGTCCGGCTCCTGAAAATTTCTCCCCTAGCTAGCATAGCAAGTTCATCAGCAATTTCATTTCTCGTGATCCAATAATGACCTGGGACCCAGGCAAGACTCAGTGAATTTTGCACTTCCACCGATTCTTGGCATCATAGTTCGTTACCATCAGGATAACATACATCTCCTCTTGTAAAACAGTTTTCCTAATGGGGAGTGAAATCGAATGTTGTCATCCTCCAGAAAGATGCAGGCCCCACATCCAATATCGGTTCTGGAAACATCCGTGAAGGTCCGACTACATGCCTTTCCTGGCTCAAATTCTGGGCAAAATTCTACAGTCATTCCATTAGATGGCATGTCCATAAGACCAAAGTCAAAACAACAGACGGCACGCAATTATCAAAGCTGCAGTGCGTGTTGTACCAAAGACTCTTTTTTAAATGGAATATGGCTTTAAGGGTGCAGCCCATGATACGAATATCAAAGCGAGGGAGATCTATCAGTACGTTTAGAGTGGAGTCAGGCGTTGAAGAGAAAGCCCTCACGCAGTAGTAACTTACGAGTATTTTCGTGCGAGATTATTCCATCAGACAACCAACGCATTGGATATAATTGGCCTTATAATAGCCGTGTAGATCCAGAGGGCCTTTCTTGGTGAAAGGCCTCATGTCTTTCTGACAGCTCCTTTGCACTCCCGGACGGCGCCTTAGACCTAACGTGTTTAGGCTTAAGAAGTTTGTTATCCAGGATGACACCCAAATATTTAGCTTCTTTGGAGAATTGGATGGTGATGCCTTTAAGTATTAGGAGGAGGCTGTATAGAGCGAACAGCGTCAATTTCGAGAGGATTGACGGAAAGCCCATTTCTAGGGCACAATTCGTTGATCACGTCTATGGCTGCCCGCGCTTTAGAGCTGACAGTCTTCAGACACTATTTGACAGATAGTACAGCTACATCATCTTCGTATGCTTGTCACAGTCAGCATCCGCTTTCAGTATCCTATTCACCAGCATTGCTTTTATCCACAGAACTAGTGAGTCGTCTATGCCGTGTTGTCCGATAGAGTTACACACGGCGCCAAAAGTTGCGTTGTCGAAAGCACCCTCAATGTCGATAAAAATGCCCAGCGCGTATTCCTTCTTATCGAGTACGCCTTCACTTCTGTCTACCAGATTTTGAAACGCACTCTCGCAGGATTTTCCGCGTTCGTAAACATGTTGCACCTTTTAGAGGCTACATTCGCAACGTAGTTTCAAACAGATAGAGCTCGACCGTACTTTCCATTCTCTTCAATATGAGCGAAGTTAGGCTTGTAGGTCTAAAGCCCTTGGAAAGCGTGTAGTCCGCTTTTTCGATTTTCGGTGTAAAGGCTACCCTTTCTGTCCACCAGGATTTTAGAATTCATGCCAGTGCCAGACTGGCAGTGAACTGGATATATACAATCGTACTGGCACCGGACTTGAAGTAGCAACACATTGTTTAATGGCCTCATCCCTCACCACCACCGATTAAATATACCAGCTACGGCGTGCTATGTTATTAAGCTCACTAGCAGCTACATCGAAGAAGCTGGTTGCTGATTAGGTTACCTGATTTCCACTCAGTGTTAGTTCTGATTGATTCCAGCCTGGTTAACTTTCGCCTTCTAAGGATTTTAGCTAGTCTACTGGTTCCGCTGATACATAGTTTCGTTCTTTTCGCAAGAGCCTTTATAAGAAGCACTCTTCGAAATCCAAATTGACTACCTATATTCTTCTTGCTTCGATATCTAAAGACTCCAGTCTTCCTCCAAATAAGTCTTAAGTGAGCTGATAGCAAGTTTTCTGGTTTCTTTTCGTATTCGCTGCGGATCTGAGTTCCACCAAAGAACGGATGATCTGCTAGATTGCTTTCTGGTTGGACATGTCAGTCTAAAACACGTAACGTTCAGCTTCTGAATAGCATCCTCATGGTTTTGTTCAGTCCGGGAGCAGTATTGGACTTGGCGAGCTCTTTCTTAAATCGTGGCCAGTTAGTTTTAAGCGGTTTCCTCCTCTTCAATAAGGTGGTAACCTCGCATCTGATCCTGGATTGTAATTAAATATGGTCTGACATGGAGACCTGCGATATTACTTTCCAGCCGGTAATCTCCTTAGCATGCCTGGATAAGATTAAGTCGTTTATTTGCTGCTTGGTGTCGTACTATGTTGACATTGTTGGCAACCAGGTCAGACAATAGTATGAAATCCAAGAGATGAGTACTTCTCACGTTGTATATGCTTATGCATGTATTCTGAGCACTAGCATCGCAACATATGATAAGTCCCATCTTCCTGAAATAACTGCATTCATTCCAGCAGACGCTTACGCATCAACTAAATGTTGGTTGCAAAATTGCTCAAGTTTAGATTTGCACTCGTCCAACCATTCACGAACTTGCCACGAGGAGCACTTAAGAAGTCACTTTTCCAAGCCCTGTGATTGCATGCAAACATTATCTGCTTTGGTTAGCCTCCACAGTTGATCGACACAATGGTGGCACTCAGCGTCTCTCAGACTGTTTTCATTGCCTGCCTTCTCAATTCGGAGCGCCAGAGAGGTGATAGCGACATCCCTTTAGGTGCGCCGATCTCGTCCCCTTTGGCGTCTCATGGTTTTCTCGGAGGTTAATTTTCCAGCGATATCCAAGTTCCGTCCACCCGTCCAACCACCAAGGGTTGCAGCACCGGTTTCAGCCCGATCTTGTGCGCTGGAAAAGTCACCACCATAGTTGTTTATCAGCGGAGATTTCATGAGATTCACGAGATTAGCCGACTTCCCTCAACCGGAATTACAGCCTTTGCTGGTTGTAGTACTGACCTTAACAGGACATCGTATGCTTGTAATTCATGTGATTTCCGCCCACTGGAACTGAAGCCTTTGTTGGTGTTGTAGCACCAGTTTCATCCGGGCATCGTGCACAGAAAGATCCATCGACAGAGGGAATGCCGGAAACTTTCTTCCCCTTGACCATGTTCGGGACGCAGTTTCGGATTCGATAGGTAGGTCGGTTTCAGTGGGTGTTATTTCCATCTTCCTGTGTCTCTTCTCCGTCGCCGTTCGATGGTGCAGTGAGACTTGCAGGGAAAAGAGCTGCAAGTATTTGCGCCGTGCGTTTGTCCATCTTCGTTTCCTCTTCGTCTGCCCTTAGGCGGTATTCCTTGACAGCGTACCTCTTCTGGAGCCCATTCCACCTTTTCGGTTTCCCTAGACAAGCCGTAAAAAACGAGCTACTGGTCTTTTCTGATGGAATTTAACTGTAACAGGCACCCCTCAGGTACTCCCTCCATCGTCCCAGTCCAATGTACAGAACGTGTCGTAGAAAGAGCAGCAGGAGTCATCGAAATCAAGTGACCCAGCAGCTCCTGGGTCAGCGCCTAAATCGCGGAGGGTTTTTTGAGTATTCTCGTTGAGGCCTTTGGAATTCGTCCTCCGGCCACAGTCGCATTGTCGCTATTGCGATTACCGCCTGAAGTATTATCCCTTTGAGTTACCTCCACACCGTCTTTGGCGCTTAGTTAGACATCTCGTCTGGGTTCTTTTCAAAACCGTAGGATCTTTAACTCTTAAGCTTTCCTGTCACGACAAGGTAGCCAAAGAAAGGAAGGTTGGTCCATTTCATTGCGTTTGACAGCCTCAGCACTTACTGCTTGGTCCACGTTGCTTCGAGGTAAAATTCCGTATTTTCTGCAATAACACCTCTTCTTCCTTTCTTGCTAGTAGATCTCACTAACAGCTCTAGTCCTTCCTTGCAGCGGTGCTTTATATGTTTTCTGTCTCTTTGCGTAAGCCACCTGGGATTCATTGTCAAACCACGTTCTTCGCAGTTGTGGTCGGAAGAAACCTAGCACGCGAGAAGGTGCATTTATGATGTTGTTGACAGCTTTGTCCTCAGTTTTCGGACAAGATACTGATGGCCTAGGACGTCGAGCAAGGTAAAGACAGTCGGTTACTTGTGATTGCAGCCTTCTGACATCAAGTTACCTCACTGTATTTTCTCTTCTTAGCGGGGTAAACGATATACATCTTCATCCTTGTCTAGAACAGGGTATAGTCAATGTTTGCTCTCCGGAACATTCGGGCATCCAGAATACTAGCGACGCGCCTCTGTTCAAGCGATCTGGTTGTAGGTAAATTGATCAGGAGATCGCAGGGTCCCCTTATGTATGTTGATAAGCCTGAGGTGATGTCGTGCAGGTTACGACTGTTCTACCAAAATATCCTCTTTTTCTAGAAAACCATTACATCGTTAAATCGCCTAGAGCGATTTGAACATCATGATGTTTTACCGAGGAGCTCATAAAAAAAGTCATTGGTGGCATCGTTTTTCCCCTCATTTAGGGAAGGCGTATCTGGCTGTTGTTGGCGAAGTCAGCTTCAATTGTCACGAGGTGGTCGCTGTCATGATTGAAACTTGTCTATCTTGCTTATCTATGTTTTAATGACAAATCCGCGTCCAAACAGCCACTGTTTCTTTTCGGGGCAGCAATCGCCGTGGTATGTGTTGCAGTTTTTCATTGCAGATATTGGATCGCGGTTAGAACTGCTCCCCCAGCAGTTCTATTTTCTTACAATTTTCACAAAGCTAATTTCAGTAAAATCAATACCTATCTAAGCAGGGCTTCTTTCGAGTTTACTAATCTATCTCTGGTCGCTGCCCTCTCCATTTTTTACAGAGAAATATTCAAATCCATTTGCCTTTCTGTGCCTTATTATGGTATAATTGTAGACTTGGCTCTCTACGCAACAAAAGAAACAAGTTATGGGCGGTATTCCTTCTCACCCGTTCTTCTTCCGACTATTCAAATTATTTAGGTATATATCGTTATTGCATTGAACTCTATAACTTTCTCTATCAACGCTATCTGTATAGTGCCCAAACCAATCACTGACCCCGAGCCCTTTTTTCAATTTGTCAATTGTCAAAGTAAGACTGATGGTTATCCTTCCTCCCTCACTTTTGAAACCAAACCTTCAAGTGATCCTCCTACCATCGCCAACTTTTTTGCTACATTTTTGAAACAATTATTTGCCAACAACTCCTTCGTACTTCAATGATCTACCAAATTTCTCCGCTGGTCCCTTTCTCACTCAAAATTTCGATCCTGCAGTTATTGAAGAAAAGTTACTAAATCTTAAAGATGCATTTGTACCTGTCTCAGATGAACTCCCCGCCGTGTTTCTTAAAAAATGCTCTTCCAACCTGTCTCTTACTCTTTCCTACTGTTTTCGTCTATCCCTTACAGAGGAAGAATTTCCCCAGATTTGGAAGACCTCTTTTATTATCCCGATACACAAAAAGGGATCTATGAATGAAGTTACCAATTATCGTTCCATTACTAAACTCTCGTCCCATTACCCAAACTCTTTGAAAGCATTTTATACGAAGCCTTAAGCTTCAAATGCAAGCCTTTTATTTCTCCCCGACAACATGGCTTCCTAAAGGGTAGGTCAACCACCACAAATCTCGTTGTGGTATCTCGTATCCTTTGCCAGCTCTGCCCTATAGAACGGCAACGAAGTCGATGTAGTTGCAACCGATTTTAGCAAAGCCTTCGATAAAATCTCTCATAGATTAATACTCTTCAAATTGTCTGCCCATACTGTTAAAATGGATATCCTCTTACCTCGAAAACCGTTTTTACTGTGTTCGCTTTAGGTCAGTCCATTTTTGGCCACCTCTGGAGTTCCTCAAGGCAGCCATCTCGGCCCCCTTATTTTTATATTAACCATAAATGATCTCGATAAGATCATCAAACACTCGTCCGCCTCCCTGTACGCCGACGATACTAAATTTTTCAAAACCATTTCCTCTCCCCATGACACCTTCCTTACTCAACAAGACCTTGATAGTTTTTCGATCTGGTGCCTCAAAAATTGTTTGGAACTTAATATCGCCAAATGCTAATCCATCACCTTTTCACATAAGCGGCACCAATCTCCTCCCTGACTCTACCTTCTCCACAACCAACCTATCTCCTCCGTTGAATCTCTTCGCGACCTCGGCATTTTGTGTGATAGGGAGCTCAACTTCCGTTTGCATATGGATGGGATAATCCTTAAAGCCAATTCTGCACTAGGTTTTGTAAAACGATGGTCCAAAGAATTCACCAACCCATACGTGACCAGGTCCCTCTATATTACCTTTGTTCGTCCCCTCCTTGAGTACGCCAGTCAAGTATGGTCCCCATATCAGCGCGTTCATATCTCGAGAATCGAAAGCATCCAGCGCCGTTTTCTTCGATTCGCTCTTCGAGGTTTGCCCTGGGATGATTCTTTTACTCTGCCCCCCTATCAAAACCGTCTCAACCTTATTAACCTAAACACCCTTGAGGAACGCCGAGATGCAGCCGACTTTCTCTTCATTCATCGACTTCTTTCAGGTCAGGTTGAATGCACGTCCCTTCACAATTCTATTTTCCTCAACACTAACCCTCGTAATCTACGTACCCCTCGTCTCTTCTATCTCCCAACCCACCACACCACCTACGGCGCGAACGAACCAATCTCCCGCATGCTACGAAAAATTAATTCAAACCCTAGCGTCTTTGACTTCCACAGCACCACTTCCTACCTCAAATCGGTTCTCCTTCACCAGAATAACCAGCCTTAGTTTTAAGTTTTAGTTTAAGTTTAATTTTAAGTTATATCTTGTATTAAGCCGAATAAATGGGGGCTTTCGCCCCCACCAAAATTAAAATTAAATTACTTACTGGTGTTCCATAAGAGTTTTACTGAACTGACGCCGATGAAATTACAGAAATTACAGAACTTTAGGCATAATGTGGTGCACGAGGGATCTCTAGGCAATTGATTGCTTAATCCTTTTTTTATTTTCTTTAGAAAAGACTGCCAAAAAACATCTAAAACTAACAGATAAGAGATAGAAGTGACTAGTTCTTCTACTGGATTCCTTCTCAGACAAGAAAAAAAAATCACTGAGACACACTGTAAGTTCTAGCCGGTGCATTTCCGCTGTTTAGTATCTTCTTTGAGAGTTCTTGAAACATACTCCCATTGCAGGCTTAGAAATAGACTTTCCTGGCTAAGAATCTTTCCATGTCATCTACAGCCTCATTCAATAGGGGGAATCAGTACCAACAACCCTAGTTAACTCAAAAGGTAGAGAATATCTTCATCAAATCTAAGAGCTTTAACTTTTTCAAAACTCCATAAAACACCGGTCTGCGGTTAGAATCAATTAAATTAGTCCTGAAAAGACTTCTGCACAAATGTAGAATCTTCAGAACCGTTACCTTTGAATAAGTTTTTCATTTCGAAATGCAACTACGGATACGAATATCCAAAAGTGGGTCTCTTCTCTTCATGGCTTTCGTTTTTTGCTTCTGTTTTTGTTTTCTCATTCTCTGGCTTGGTTTCCTTATTGTCCGGAAACCAATTGGGTGGAATGAAGCAAAACTTGCTTCCATGGAAGTAGGTCAATTGTATTGCAGTGGTGTACGAATATCCGTACGAAATGTCCGTATAGTTTGTTCGTTAATTACCAGTGGTGCTTAATTTCATGGAATTAAATATTTATAAGGATGAAAACCATAGTATTAGCTACAGGGCTATCGGAAATTGTTTTCATCGTGTGGGTTATTAAAAATGTAACCACTAACAATTAACCACACGGCATAAGGGTTTTCTCCAACTTAAAGAGCATGAACTATGTGGTAAGAGGATTTAAGTTGTTTTAGAGAGGGAAACTTGTAATTTCGAGCAGTGCACATAAATATGACTTACAAATAAATAAACACTTATACTTCTTAAACTCATTAAGCGATCTTTAGGTGAGAGTCTGGGAATGCCTGATTTGATAAAGGGTAGGGGAACGGAAAAGGGTGCATAACCTAAGAGGCTTACCATCACTCTGATTAGTGACCATAAGTCGGTAGAGATCTAGTTCCACTTTGCACATCTGACGCACTTCTTTTGGGTAGTCATCGGTTTAACTCATTGTTTGCTCAAAACATTCTCAAAGCTTGAGTTTTTTTTTTTAAATGCGGGTTCATTATAAATCCCACATCAGCGGATCTATGATCCTCTTACTAATGGAACCAGTTTGAGATTATGATGAAGCGTAGGAGACTGTTTACTTCAATATTTTTTAGATCGTTGCAAAAGAAAGCCACTAAGTGAAGTTTTCTTCTCTGGTAGAGGGCTGGACATGTACAGAGTAGGTGGAGGGTTTTCTCCTCCTCTTCCTCGTCCATGCAGCTTCTGCAGAAATCGTTTGTAAAAGCGCCAAGCCTTCTTGCGTGCTTGGCCTATGAGGCACTGTCCAGTGATGACACCTATGATGGCGCTGAATTCTTCCGATTCAGATCTAGCTTTGGCTAGATCTGTTTAGTCGCTAGACATGTTGGTCCAACAGTCCACCTAAGGTCTGTTCTTTTATTGACATCCAGCTTTAATGTTAGTTTGCACGCAGCGATTGGTATACCTATGCTACCCTTTGCCGGTAGAATAGGTAGAGTTGTTCCAATTTTTGCGAGTTCATTGGCTCTACAGTTCCCTGGAACGTCTCTGTGGCCCGGCACTTAGCAGAGATGAAGGTTGAACTGCTCTGCCATCTCCATAAGAGATGATCGGCATTCAAGGACGGTTTTAGAATTTAGTGAGACCGAGTCCAGGGACTTGATAGAGGCCTGGCTATCCGAAAAGATGCGGATATCCTTTGCAGATACGAGTATCACGTTTTTTTTCAGCCAGGACAGAGCTTCTTTAATCGCCAAAATTTCCGCCTGGAACAAGCTGCAGTGGTTTGGAAGACGGAAAGAGAGGCTTAGATTTAGCGTGTCTGAGAAAACGCGCCCACCAACTCCGCTATCGGGCCAATTATGTTTTCGGCATGCAAACCGCATCAAACAGTGATTTTTTCGGGATATAATGGGGTCTCGAGAGTCTTGTGAGGATTTTGCTTGGGTTTGTTAAGCCTTAAATGAGGCTTATCTCAGAAGATGATTTTACATTCACCGAACGTATGACGCTAACGATGGTCCATTGGCTTTAATTGCTCCATCAGTTGTATATTATACTAGTGTAGGAAAAGATATTTCCTCGAAATCTTCCACATAGTGGACGTGCAGAGGCCGAATTGCTGGGAACGGCGTCGAATCGATAAATTTGGGTCCTCGGTCACATTCACCTCTATAGAGACGTTGGCTTCTTTGGTACGCATAGTATGAGCTCCTGTTGGATGAATATTTTCCATAAGAGTATACACAGACATAAATAAGTCTTACGTATATGCTGCTCAGATAGACGATTATGAGCACCGTAATTCGGCGAAGTGCTATATAAGTTTGTCGCACAGAACGCGAATTTTGGGAAAAAATTTCCACGATTTCTAAATTTTGTTCGAGTGTAAGTCTTTGCATGGTAATTTCCCATAGCATACTGAACACAAATGTCAAAGACAGTGGATTTGACAGAAAACCCTTTTATAAAGTTGCACAGGATCTTAAGACGGCTGATGCCTCTGTGGCGCAGTTTGCGGTTTCCTCTTTTTGTAGATCCGACAAAAAATGCTAAAGTTACATTCGTCTGAGAAAGATACTCTGATAAAATCGTGGCAATTAGATGATGCATTCTCTATAGCAAGACATTTTCCGCACCCTTAAATAACTCTACAGGTAGCCCGCTATAGTTAAATTTGGTTATTGCAGATCTTCACCTCATTTTGGTGGGCCGAAAACTTGTTCACTCAAATTGGCTCATTGTGCCTAAAAGCAGAGCTCTGGTCATCTGCGCTATCTTAAACTGTATGAAGTGGCTTTAACATATCCTCAGTACCGACTTTGACGTTACTAATTCAGATTCATCTGTTTTCTGTGGTTTCCAAGTTTTGATAAAACTTCCCCTAGCGCTCTTTCACGTGGTCGTTCTTTTTTCACCGGGGAAGCTCCTCCTTTCCTCGTAGAACCCGAGTCGACATCGTTCTTTTATGCATCGCCAGAGATCTCGCGCATAAGTTTCGGCATTTCTGACTGTTTCTTGGCATCAGTGGCAATTTTCAATGCAGGTTACGCGATCCGCAAAACATTTTATAAATGGTGACCAGACAAAAACGATAGGTAAAAACAATTAAATAAAACAACAACGGTGTCAGATATAAAATTGATTCTAGCTTTATGTTGAAGCTACGTTCATGCCATTATGTATGGAATAGCACATCATTCAAATGTCCTCCTCGGCTTGGCTGGCAGTGCTCCAAGCTTTCGGTCCAACTTTTGAAGGCTCGGTCCAAAATGTGCGGCGTTATTCCGGCAGTAGCGTGTCAAATGCTGGCCTTGAGCTCGTCCAAAGTGGTTGGCTTGTTAGCGTAGACTAAGGCCTTCGCGTAGCCCCAGAGAAAATAATTTAGTGGTGTCAAATATATAGCATGATCGCGGCATTCAATTGATGAACAATCGCCGTAAGATGATCCAATCGCCTATTTCCCCCTCACAACTTCGAGCATTGCGTCGCTTATATATCTTATTCAAACCACAGCTCATTCATATCGACGTTGTCGAGCTCTGACAACAAACAGTCGGCTAACATCGCTCTGAGACCATTGATGGTAATGGTGTCTCCTTCCTCATTTCGAACGAAATAATGTCCGATGATGCCGTCATGCCATAAATCCTACCAAACAGTCAATCTTTGGTGATACATTGATGTTGGCCGAACACTTGTAGATTGTGTTCGCTCCAATAATGGCAATTTCTCTTGTTGACACTGCCGCTGAGCCAAACATGGGCCTCGTCCGAGAAGATGATTTTTTGGCCAAAATCCGGTTCACCGAACAACATTCCCAGTTCTAATTAGCGAACTCATGGCGTTTTCTATGGGCGTCCAGCTGTAATTCCTGCGTCAGCACAATCTTATAAGAATTTAGGAGCAAATCCAACCGCAAAATAAGCAAGATTGACTCTTTGGCGATGCCCAATTCAGCTGATCGGCGTCGAATCAATTTCGCACCAATCTCTGTCCGGTTGGTGGCTTAAGACACAAAATAATTTACGATGAGTCCTCATACTCATGCGGCGCAATTCCAATCCAGAGGAATTAACCTAGTAAAGACTCGTCCCATCATCAGCTTCTAGTTACTAATTTATAATAAAGAATCCACTCGTTTTAGGCCAAAGTTCCTGGCAAAAAAGAGAACAAATCTGTCTCTGCATAAAAGAATTTCGTTCCTACTTCTGGGTATTAAAGGACAGATTTCCGGATTCCGTTCAGAATTTATGAGATGAACTCTCGGAAAGTTAAAAGGTTCTCAAAAACCTCGAGATTTCGGTAACTCTCCTTTGAAAACACCTCTCCAGATTATGTGTCAGTTCCAAATATTATGTCCTACACTGTAATAGCCCAATAATTTTGGGCTTTTGGTTTAATAGGATTATAATTAAATCATGAAATACCATTAATAATGGAGAAGGATAATGAAGCAAGGAAGCACTATCCCTTAAACCAATATAGCAAGAAGTTTTCCCGTTTCCTTGTATCTAAGAAATAAATGGCTGACCTCAACACCATCCATTGCACTGACATCAATTTCCGTTGAACCTTACCTTCGGCCTTCATTATTGAAAGAAAATCAATCAAAGACGACTTTGTCCTGAACTTACAATGTATCTGCCTTGAGCAAAACGCTTTATTGTTAGCTGGACTTGAATTGCTCTTCCGATTTAGCTTTAACAAGAGTCCACAAACTCTGAGGAATTCATATGAGCATGTGGTATGTGCCACTGTCAGAAGGTATTAAAAAAAATGCCTAATGGCTTGAATTTATGCGGTTTAGCGACTTATGCCGTCATAAATAGTTAACATCACATAATAGGCGATTGATTAAAATTAATCGTGTCCGATAGCAATTTGTTGTGAGAATGCAAAAGCCCCACAGATGCTGTTTGTGCCTCATGAATAAACAAAATCTGCCAGGGCGCGGTATCCATTAAAATTCACACACCATTATGTTTATGATCAAATCAAAACTTATACGTTTGCAATTAAAATTAAATGACCAGAGAGCGAAGGATCCAAACCCCAAAAGCCAGGTCAGAACAGCCCAGCCACATACTAAAACCACACATGAGCTCGAAATAAATTTCCATTCCATAAGGTCGTTTATCATTCTAGAATAGCATTTGTGTGCCCAGGAGTAATTGAAAGCGATAGCACAATAAATCATATCTCAAATTGTTTACTTAAACTATTAAAAACAATTCGCACAGCCAACACACATATTCCGGCAGATGAATATCCTTTTTGTATCTATACAATCTAGACCAATGTTACCCAGTAGGCATATATGTAGGAAATGTAAATATGTATAGAGATATTGTACAAATAGATACATGGTGCTACTGTGTGGGATTCAGGTTCATTTCAAAGACCACCACCATCACTACTAAATATTTGGAAACTGAAATCCTTCCTATTAATTGTGGAAAGATAAAGCACCAGGATACAGAGGTTCATCCTGATATGACATTTATTAGATTTCAAATAAACTTACCATTCATAACGCACTCTAAGATACGAATTAAGTATGTGTTGAAAGTTTTTCTTGCTCCTTCCTTGTTTCAATTTAATCAGGATTGGATGTAGGATAAGTTGAGAAGTGCTTTCCCATTAAGAACAGCTAGATGTTGAGGAGTGGGTTCTTAAAGCGTTTTAAAAGGAGAAGGAAATATTATGCTTGGCAGTGTAGAAACTTTCCTTCCGTCTTACGAAAATTAATTGGAATTTCCACCATTTGGCAACGGAACGTACAAGTGTAAGATAGTCATCTTAAATATCAAGCGATAATATAGTATGTAGAACAATGTCATGAAGCCAGAGTAAGTATTGGATATTGATCTTGGAGGAACCAATATTCCAATATCCTGGAGTTCGTCCTGCTAGGCTAAATAGTCAGTTTATAAGAGCATCCATGCATTTCACAAACTTGTATTGATGCACATAGATATATGCAGATACACAATCGACCCAGTTTACTCAAAAATTTCAGAAGGACATATTTAGGAATGGGCAATGTTAGGTCCCTTAGCAGACCATGTGCAGTTGAGGCCCTAGATTGCTATGACGCAGAAACAACTAGTGCCCTAGAAGTGCGACGGAATGGACCGTATGAGTATAATAAAGTGATTTCCACCGGGAAGTTAAGCAGCCGCTTTTTGGATCGGGATCCGTTATTAGGTGCGCAACTAAATTTTTGATGAAAATGCAACTTTATTGTGAAGAATCATTCGAAATATTGCCCATCGCTAACTACAACCTTTTTCATCTTTTGATGTCTTCATATGAGCGAAACTGCTGATCAGCCATCGTGCCATCGAACGGAACAAGTATAATCGGACAAGTATATAATCGTACGGCGCGATATCTGGAGAATATGCGGGTGGGGTAGGACTTATCATTTCAGCGTTTCAGGTAGATTTTAACGGGTTTGGCAACGTGAGGCGGAGCATTGTCATGTTGTAGAATCTCTTTTTCGTGCCTCTGCTCGTATTGTTGCCGTTTTACGGATGCGATGGCTTCGCGGGTAACTTCTAATACTCAGGCAAGCTCTTCTTGCGTTTGGCATGGATCTTCATCGAGCAATGCCTCCAATTCAGTGTCTTCAAAGGATTTTGGCCTTCCTTCATGCGGACGGTCGTCAACATCGAAATCACCGTCTTTTAAGCAACGGAACCAATCACGGCACGTTGTTTCATTTAAAGCAGCATCTCTGTAAACTTTTTGGAGCTCTCGATGTGCTTACGAGTAAGCCGCCGTTTCCTACGAATGAAAGCAGAAAATCAACACTTCCCGTAAATGACGATTATTTGCCACAAAATCAGACAATTTCACACAACCAAAAGTATATGACGCCAAAACAAGATAACTTACGTGTCAAAACGGTTTGTTTACCATATGCCTAAGCTTGGTTCATGGCATTTTGGATATGTCCAAATTGACCAGAACTTACTGCTGGAGCCATCTATTGAGAACTAAGTTGCATGCGTAATATGATGGGAGTGGAGGATTCAAATAAATGTTGGAAAAAAGGTAAGACGTATGATCATAAAGAAAGAGGAAACAGAAACAGACAGGGTATGAGGTCCCGGATCAAAACTTTTCAAAAATTGTTTAGCTTTGCGAAGAGGGAAGAATGAACCACTCTTCAAAACTGAATGAAACTTCCACATAATGTCACATTCTTTACACTAAAAAAACATCTTTGTGTACCTTTTATTCTGCTGGTAGTTTCTTGTTTTAGTTATTTTCAATTTGCATATTTGTAGTTATACTAGCATACTCGTATAATCGCAACTTCATTCATGTTGGTATAGTGAATAATTGATAAAAGGCCTCTGACGGTTGAGTATTACACAGAATATTACACAGGGTTTGGGATATTACATAAGCTTTTAATAAATAAATCTTTTAGTGGGTAGTGTGTTGGCTTCTCAATCGGACGGTCCGGCGTTACATCCCGGCCGTGGCCCGAAAGACACACATTTCTGCAGGAAACTAAAATCGTGTGAGGTGTTTACTTAGTTTTGGCTTAAAGAGTTCTCATTTCCTCTTAAGAGTTGAGTTCTACACAAAAAAAAATATTAATTTCATGTTTTACAAAGGTAGAACCAACGCAAATGTTTAACTAGTTTTTATTGAATTCACACTAAGTATTTTTCATTCGTTGGTTACAGGTTTTCCGTCACTAATAGCCATGTTACATTGTTCAGTTAACAGGGAGGTTGGGAGTGAAGTAAATTCGCTCCTCTGGTTGCCGGAGGAAATCATATCAAACCGAACGGCATGGAGTTAGCTTTAAATCAAGGCGTCTCTGCGTACTAGATAACTTGTTTTGTTTGCGTGAATGATGAGATTCGAGAGCCCCCCGACCATCAAACAGGCGATGTAGGGCGAAGCAAGACGTTCGGAAGTCTACGCCGACCATCTTCAGCGTCTAGCCATGCGACTTGTTGACGATCATGGTGAAGCAGAGCGCGACGGGTAATTTGAATCATTTAAACTGGAAAGGGAAGTTAAAAGGAATTAGCGGAATTGGCTAGATGAAATCATCTCCTATCTGCTGCCATATTCGTTTAAGTTCGTGACATCTTTGATGCTCCTTAGCTTTTTTTCGACGGGGAGACCCATTGCTTAGTTTCAGGGGATCCAAGTTTGGCATGAGCATTACACAAGGTGGGGCAAAAGTAATGTCATACCTCAAATTGGCTGGCATTCGGTAAGAAATGAAAAAAATTGAGCTCTGCTTTTACGAAAAGGTGTATAATTGATGACATTAATTTCATAAAATTATACCGGTCAAATGGCCACCTCCTGACCTGATTGACATTTGAGCTTGTTTTACGGCATTTGGAATTGTGGCACACAAAACACCAACACGAATGCAAATTGGTGTTTTCTTTTTCAATATTGGGTTTCAAGACTTTCTGGGTTGCCGTTTATTGTAGTAAAAGTGAGATTTCCAAAAGCCCAAATGGGAGAAGTCTGGCGATTTTGCCGGCCAGTTCAAATCGCCAAAACGGAAGACCACACGGCCTGGAAATTGGTGATTTAAAATCTCCATCGCTGTCTGAATTTTGCGAGCGGTTGCTCCGTCATGTTGGAACCAACAATGCTTGAGACCTAATTCAGCAACTTGCGGCAAAAAAAAATCGATCTGTCCGTAGTGCTCACCAGATACGGTTACGGTGGTGCCGTCAGCGTTCTTAAAAAAAACAAGGGCAAATCGCTTTTTCACCGCAAATGCCGCACCAAACAGTCACTTTGAAGCTATGCAATGGCTCTTAGTAGATTCCATGCAGATTCTTCGTGCTCCAGAAAAACAAATTTTGTTTATTCATACGAGTATAACCACTTAAGAGGAAATAGGTTTCCTCGCTCGTAATGATTTTGCATATGAAATCATCCTCTTCTTGCACCAGGTTTAACATAGCATGGGAGTAAGGACGGTCAGCAGGCAGCAATTGGTGAACGGTTTGCACTTAATTATGAGCATATTCAGGTCTTTCACCAAAATTTGACGCAACTATTTGCTGATGCCAAATTGTGTGCATCGTTTGTGGACACTCTCGGAAGTCGGCCACTTCTTGCGACATCTCTAGTGCATTCAGTTTGCACGAGAAGCTCAGCCAAACGCTTAATTGTCCGCGCACATGGTGCAGGACGACGAGGAAAACGACGACGAAATTTACGCTACGTTGGAACAACAGACCGCAAATTTGTCAAATATGCAGTAACAATAATTCCGCGTTCCTCAGGTGTATATTACTTCTTGCTTATTGACAAATAATTCTCTATCTGTCTACAAGATAAATGTCAATGCACAATGACACTTGGCGCCATTTGCAAAAACTCTGGCATATTTACATTATGACATTACTTCTGCCCCAACTTTTAATATCGGCTCTATCGAAGTTTTTAAGTTGTGAAATGGGTTATCGAAAAGTGCAAGCTCAGTTAAAGTCGGTTCAGTAGTTTTCATGTTAGGCTTGGGCGAACACTAAAAAAAAAATTGACTTGTATGCAGACTCATCCATACGACATAACCCAAGTGTTTTTGTTTTTGAAAATATCTTCAATGTACAGACACAGCTTCATTACAATTTTATTATACTAGGAATGTATATTGGAGAATGCTGTTGCAGGCAATCCGCCTGGCCCTATGTAACTGATGCAAAGAGTGCTCTGTATCTATATACTTAAAACCCACCTAATTATAGATACAAGGTACGGCAAGCTAACCTCCTTATTTGAAATAGTCGCACTGAGTTGATGGGAGTCTTAGGCGGCTATGCGTGGTGTCGTTCGAGAGAGGGGATCCAAATGTTTTGCTAACTTATGTTTTAGTCGTGTTAGAATAATGAGCATAGTGCGTTTGCCTTAGAGGTCAATTTTTCCAAGTACCATTCTGTGGTTTCAACCCAGCACGCCTTCCGAAATCGCTTCAATGTTGCGCCATTGGGCCCTGTTCCGAATGGAAAATCAAATCTTGTGTAGGTCACAACGTTTAAGGAAACTGGTTCTGTTCAGAAAAGAAGAACTGGAGACGCACGTCCCATTAGAACGCCTGAGAACATCGAAGTAGTAAGGGTTGCAGTTTTGCGATCGCGGCGGCGTTTGGCTCGCAAACATGCGTCTGCTCTTGATGAAATGGACTTAGAGATACTACCTTGATCAACAAGTATTCAAAAAATTGCAAATACAAGTTTATTCATCTAAATCTACTATATTGTCCCCTTCAGAGTAATCCCCATCGACTGCAACACACTTATGCCAGCGCTTGATCCAATCCTCGAAACATTTTTTATATTCGGTTTTCGCTATGTCCATCAGTGCTTCCTTGAATTTTTCCATTACTTCCTCTCTGCTGCTGAAACACATTCATCGTAGTGGTTTTTTAACTCGATTGAACAGAAAGAAGTCACAGGGAGCCAAATCAGGTGAATTCGGTGGCTGTTGGATGGTATTTGTTGCATTTTTCGTCAAAAAATTACGAATAATGATGGCACTGTGCGACGGTGCGTTATCATGGTGCAAAATCCACCAGTTTTCTGCCATCAATTCTGGTCTCTTTCGGCGAATTGCTTCTCTTTTGACTGAAAACGACGTGGTTTTTTTTTTGTCTTGGCTCATTTGGTGAACGCCATTTACTTGCGTGTCGTACTCATTAACCCATGTCCCGTCTCCAGTAATGATCCTTATGATGAATGTGGGATCGGATTTAGCCTCGCAAATCATCTCTTTTGTGAGTTCAACACGGTCTCTTTTTCGCGTGAAATTGAGGTCTTTGGTACCAACTATGCTGCTACACAACGGAAACCCAAATCATTAACCAAAATGTCTTCGACGGATCCATAGGCAATATTTAAGTCCTCCGCTATCTCTCTAATGGCCAATTTGCGGTTATTGACCAGCATTTCTTTTACTTCATCAATTTTTTCGTCGGTTTTCGATGTCGTTGGTCTGCCACTGCGTTCATCATCTTCAATTGACTCTCGACCACTTTTGAACCGCGACCGTTTTCTTTAGAGAATCGTTGCCGAAATACTTTTCCGACATTTCGCACCATTAAATCCGTGTTTAATACAAGTTTGTTGCTGCAAATTTAAATCCATTTCTAAAATTGTAAAAAATCGCCAACACACACATCGATAGATGTACTCTTGGCCACGTAACTTTTGCAAATCTCAAGCTGTGACACTAAGATTTAGAGAGAATGTCAACAACAGATTTACCAACTTAACAAAAAAAAAAAACAGAACTCAAATCGGAACCACGGGAGCGCCACACGGTGGTGTAATGTAATCATTTTTGATTAAGTAAAAATATATAGGGTGACCAGATATCAATGATAGTTTTTCTATGTTTCAGCAATTGTCAAAATATTCAGTAAGGTTTGCCAGTTCATCATGCATCGTTTTGCGCTTCAGTTGTAAATACTCGTACGCAACGTGAATTTCGTCGCCAAGTCGGTCGTCATCAAGGCTTCAGTGCGCAGGCAATTGGTCGCACCATGGAAAAGTTTGAGCGTGACTACACTCTTTTGGATCTAGCCGCCGTAGCAAAGAAAAAGACCCAGATATGCCGATCAGCTGAATTAGGCATCACCACAGAGTCAACCCGGCTTATTTTGCGGTTGGATTTGGGCCTGGGGGAAAAGATTCAATAACGAACTATACGACCTGTACGGCGCATCTTATGAAAAACGGTGCTCCTTTACTTTTCGTTATACTACGAAAAACGTCAGGAATACGCTAAACCGAGTTTTTGTTTTTCGGGTCTTCTGCTCCACCTCAAGCTGCTACCAGTATCACTTTTCAACCTTGCTTTGTAGGCTTGGAGAAACTTGTTGGCGTGGATTCTTCCAATCCTTTACGCTGGAGTTGACAGCTAACAAATCTTTCGGAAAAATAGTCTTGTAGACTGCCTGCACCTGTCTCAAAACACGACGAACGGTCACATTTTGATCTATAGGGTCCGCCATCTAAACGTTTTTTTTTTTCAACTAGTGCTTATTTCGTGAATGGTAACACTTAGCTCATGTCTGATTTGACAGATAATTAGTTTTATCCTTCCGCTGAATGAATATGGTTGTGTATACGCTTGAACAACGCTGGGAAATATTGCGACATTACTTTGAAAATCATGGTAATGTTGCAGAATATGTGCGAAAATTGCGTACGGATTTTGGAAGAAGAGAAGCACCGTCAGCTCCGTATGTTCGTTATCTTGTGAAAAAAGTGAAAGAAACTGGCATCCTCATAGATAAACCAAAGCGTGAAAAGCCAAAAACAGTGCGCACACCCGAGAATATTGCTGCTGTGCCAGAAAGTGTGCGTGAAGCGCCATCAACATCAATTCACCGTCGTTCTCAATAATTGAACATTTCGGAGACATCATTGAGACGAATTTTGCATAAAGACCTTGGTATGACGCCATACAAAGTCCAATTGGTTCAGGAGTTGAAGCCAACTGACCATCCAATGCGTTTTCGCTTCGGTAAGTGGGCCTGCGATCGACTTAGAGAAGATGCCGATTTTGCCAAAAAAATCATCTTTTCAGATGAAGCTCATTTTGATCTTGGCGGGTATGTAAACAAGCAAAATTGTCGCATTTGGGGCACAGAAAACCCGCACGCATACATTGAAAAGCCGATACACCCAAAACGAGTCACTGTTTGGTGCGGATTTTGGTCCAGAGGCATAATTGGGCCATTTTTCTTCTAAAATGAGCAAGGAATGGTCGTTACAGTCAATGGCGATCGTTATCGGGCCATGTTGAACGAATTTTTGTTCACAAAAATTGAAGAGGAGGATATTGGCAACATTTGGTTTCAACAGGACGGCGCTACGTGCCACACAGCCGAAGCTACACTCGATGTTTTGCGCCCTGTTTTTGAAGATCGCATTATCAGCCGCAGAGCTGATGTCGTTTGACCACCCCGGAGCTGCGATTTGACACCGTTGGACTATTATTTGTGGGGTGCCGTAAAAGATAAGTGTTACGCCGACAAGCCAGAGACAATTGACGCTTTAAAGGACAATATTCGTGAAGCCCTTGGTGAAATACAATGCTTAAAAATTCGACCGATCATGTAGGCTACTGCATGGCCAGCCGAGGCAGCCATTTGAATGAAATTATTTTCCATTATTAACCGGAAGGATTGTACTTTCAAATAAAAAAAGAAATTTGAGAAAATATTCAGTAGTTTTTTTTATAGCATTTTCAAAAAAAAAAACATTTTTGGCGGACCCTATATTAGAAAAAGAATAAGGGGACTGCTTGTTGTGGCAAATTGTATCCCCCGTTTGGCAGAAGTAAACAAAATTCCTCTAATTTGAGGACAACGAGAATCCAAAACTCAGAAACGAACCTATACTTGGAGGAGATGTAATCCTGTGAAATAAAACCACCCTTTATACATTTTGTTAAAAAATATACTTAAGATATTAATTTTATTTAAAATAATTGGCCATTTTTTCATTTTTACAATTTTTATATTTTTTTTTTCCTTTTAGTTATTTTCTCATCTTGTTTACTTTTTTTGTTGTTTTCTCTTGTTTTTGATAAAAAATAATTAAAACGCCAAAACTTGTTTTCCTTATAAGCACAGCAGTTTTTTGTTTTTAAGTATTTATATTTTTTTTTTTAATTAATTTATTTTAAGTTGTAAGTTAAATATTGTATATTATTTTATTTTTCTTTTTAATTTAGTTGATTCGGCTTTGTTAGAAATATATATAATATCAAAATTTACAAAACAAAAAATAATTGAAATTAAGAAAATAACATATAAATTTTGGTAGTGGTTAGGTGAAGACTTGGTTTTTCATTTCGTTATAGAAATATATATTACAAAAATAATAATAATAAATTTTTAATTGCGGTTGTAAGGGAAAAGTATTAAAAAAATATATTTTAGTTGTTAAGTAAGAATATAAAATTCAAATCCAATCTTAATATCAACTCAATCCATGTGACATCATACATTTAATTGACACAAACATTATTCACTTTTTATATTTAACTCTTTTTTTTTTGTTTTGTTTTTTGTTTTATTTTATAATTACACATTCATATTACATATAAATTACATATTTTCTTTTTTTATTTATTAGTTTTTCTTTTTTTCTTTTGCAAAAGTATAACATAAAAGTAAAGTGTCTGCCGTTTTGAATAGAATTAATTGGAGAGTGTGGTTTTGAAAAAAGGACGGCGGACGGAAACGGCATGAAATTCGTGAAATCGTTTTGAGGTTGAGTCTTAAAGATTTACAGTGGCATCTGTTTAGGCAGATCTCAATCAGACGAGGAATATGTCTTTTTAAGACTGGACAGGAAGTATCTAATGATAAATTTGAAGTGTTCGTTTTAAAATAATTACAACTACTCATATACGTACGAATTAATTATAGCTTTTCCTTGATAGGTGGTAGGCAAAGACATAGAGAGATCAATCTAATGTTCCCGTGGACAACTCCATCTCATGCAAAATAGATTTAAGCAGGCAGCTTTCGCAATATACAAAAGGCAGAGCTGTGCTACACACCCGGGCTTTTAAAATAAGATTTTGGCCTAGTTAATGCCGAGGAAACCCAAAACGTGAAAATTCAGGCATCCATTCTGAGAGTGGAGTATTTTAGAACAAATTTTGGGCTGAGCTCTTCTATACGAATAGAAGTACAATTACGGCATCATCGTCAAAGGATGTTTAAGCGTTTAGTGTTGCTCAGTTATTGGACGGAAATATGACAGCCAAATATAGCTGCTTACAGCTGAAAAGAGTCATTGTCCGGTACAAGAAATTCTGACTCCAAATAAGACAAATCCCACAGAAATTGGCAACCCAACGTAGTTTTTAATACAACGTATTTAACATCGACCTAGATTTGTTATTCCACCTTGCCCAAAGCCCAACCTAGCAATAATTTACCAATACGAGTAGACTGGCTCTTGACAAGCATTTGAACTCGAAATATTCTGAAGTCCTCAACGGATATCTGGTCGAATCAGAGAAGAAACACGGACGAGTCTATCGACACTGCTGAAGCGTTGTATTGATTGTAGCTTGCTTGTTGCTAGACGAGATTCACAGATATCTAGAAAATATCTAGACGGAACACGACAATAATGCTAGAGTCTGGTCGATTCATGGAAGAAACTATTCCAGGAGCTTTCTGCTGAGACATTGGATTCATTGTACCTTGCTTATTGCTGGACGAGATCCAGAGATATCTGGACGATTTAGAGAAGAATCACAAACTATTCTCTCGATACTAATGTCGGAGACTGTCTTTCTGATTTCTAGAGGTTGTTCCCTTATGGAATGACTTACATGAAACTTTGGTCTACGAGTATTTCGTGCTCATAACCACAGGTTTAGTGGTTTAAACCGGGTTTCTAAAGCTTACTACAGAGTGATCTGCAGTAGCATCGAGCTGATAGTACGTCAGTGGCGATCATTCGTTATACCCGCAATGGTGACCAAACTTTCATATTCCTAAGCCTGATTTATTTTCAAAGCGTATCCTTGTAAATGCTAGAGTCAGGACAATCGCAATCAGAAGAAGAAAGATCATGGGTCTGGTTCTAGGATACAAAGAAAAGACAGGGGCTAGGCTATCTTTTCCAATAAATGTGATCTTAAGATAGTGGGTGCCATGGCAAAGCTATCACAATCGAAAACATTATATGTATTCCAAGTGTTTAGATAGTGACCAAAGCAAGGCATTTCAGATATGGAGTTTTGATCTAGTTTCAATAAACCGAATGAGAGTCTCAAAGGCGACTCTGCGAGTACTGGTTTCTTCAAAGAGAAAATAAGCGATTTCCTAACAAATTTTTGTAAGATCTAGTTCAGTTCAAAATTGGATTTCGAGAGAGGCATCACACCGAGAAACGTCTTAATACTTCAGACTTTGATTTTCAAACATTTTTAAAAATACGTTTTTGGCTGATAACGTCCAAATGCTGTGGATTCTTAAGTTTCTTAGTTTTTTCAAGACGTTAAGAAGCCAACAAGTGGGATCAGATATCTTAATCTCGTGCTATAATTGAATGTCCTGTAAGAGTACCAAAAGCTACAGTAATGAAACACAACCGTCACGAAAAAGTGAAACGCAAATTAAACTCAATATAATAAATATTTTTGAGAGTTGTTGGAGGTAAGCAGAAAGATTAGTAAAATAACATCTTTGGAGGACTGTACGCGACATTGTAAGAGTAAAAGTGACGAGAATCACGAAAAAGTGAAACGCTAGATTTAATTTAGTATTGATGTATGTTGATCCAATAGAGAGACTAAAAAGGGGGAAGAAGTATATTTTAGAGACAAAATGCAACCTAAGCCATTCTTTTCTCTGATCTATCCTACAACAGAGGGCATCTGAAATCCGAATGATGTTTTAGCGAACAAAAAACATAGATTTGAGGAAGAGTTTAAAGGGCAGTACTAGATTTGTCATTCGAGTAGTTGTAGTCCTGGGTAATATAGTTATTTGTCATGACATTAGTCGGGAACTAAGATCCACTCTCCAATTAAACCTTTTCACATACTATACAGAGGATTTGGAAAAACTTATAACATTCATCCATAATTGTAATAAACCTCAAACTCACCAGTATAGCTTTGTCTAACCTACAAATGCTTCATAAGTGTTTCCCAAATGAAAAATAAAGAAAACCAAAGGCGAACAGAACTTACAGGATTGTAACCTTACCCCTAATCCAAAGTGTATCCCCCAAAGAAAGTAAGAAAATTTCAAAAAAAAAAAAAAAATTTTAAAAATCTACTACAAAATCTACAAGTCCTAACTAACCAGATTCTCGACATCAGAGACCATAACTTCCAGGTCTGAGGGCAGTTGCTGTTGTTGTTGCTGTTGCAGTAGTTGTTGCTGGTGATGCTGATAATGCGGATTGAATTGATGATGATGACTTGAAGACGCGCTACTACGACTACCTCTCCGGAATTGATCGTGCGAACTGTTACTGTTGCTACTATGACTACTAGGACCGCTGCTGGCCTGTTGCAACCAATCGAAGGCGGAACGCGGCGGCTTACTATTGATATTAGTGTTGTCATCACAGGCGGCAGTTTGGGGGCGTGTACTACTAAAACTAGGATAATTGCTAAAACTATTAAAACTATTACTAGTATTGCTGCTACAAATAGGTTGAGTTGAATTCGAAGAAGCTAGAGCGGCGGCAGGTGTCGAAACCTGACGCTGAAAATTAGCTGGCGTATTGAGGCTGGCACGGGGTATATTACTGAAACTACCCCGAGCTATTGAACCGCGATGTGGTGGTGGTATTTGATGCGGTACCGGTGGTGGTTGCTGTCCAGGCGGAGTATTATTGCTGGAGCTACGTTTTAAAGGCGGCGGCGGAGGCTGCTGTGGTGAGGGCGTCTTGGTGTCATTCGTTGTCGAGTTTTCACGGCGTAAATTCAAATTTGAATTGCTACGCTTCGTTGCAAGTTGAAGATTCCCCGCTGCCGTTGTGGACGAAGAGGTTTTCAAATTCAGACTACTGCGCTTTTTCGACTTGGAAAGGTTCGTCTGACTACTGCTGGGGTGGATTAAATTCTGAGTACTGCCAAAGTTTCGACTCAGATGAACGGAATTGTCGCTGTATTTACGGCTGGCTTGATGCTTCGCAGTGGATTGATTTGATATGGAATTACTGCGACTGTAGCTGTGTGGCTGTTGTTGGGTGCTGAGATTTGTATTACTCGAGCTGCGAGACATGCGTCCCGTCGGCTTCGTTGTACTGGGTTTCGGATCCTTTGTGAGAGTGCTACCTGGGATGGATCCCTCGTTGGTTTTTTGCATGTTCTCATACAAAGGAGTACTGTCAGTTGGAATTTGGGATGGTGGATGCTTGGGATTTAGAGTCTCATAGTTTGGTTCACTATTTGTCAAGACTTGACTTTCTTCTTCTACATTGCGGCGTAGTAGTAGAGCGGCACGTTTTCCTCGTTCACTACTCAATTTATCTGGTACTACTGCTGCGGCGTTAACTCGTTTCTTATCACCGGAGCGGCCTTTTCGTTTCATTTTATTAAGACCGCTTCCTATCACATGTGTCTTGACCGCAGAGTTTTTCGATAGTTTTAGAGATAATTTAAATGGCGGCTTATAGACTACCTGGAGTTTAACCTTCTCATTACTGAGGTTACCCACTGACTTGGTTTTTTGAGGTGACTTCTGAACAAGTCGCTCGGGAGTGGATTGTGACTTGGACATGACTTTTCTAACTTTTGATGAGTGCTCAATGTGTGACAGTGGTTGGGAGACTATTGGTGATTCCAACAGCCATTTTTGAACCTTGCCAAAGGTATTCGTGTGTCCACTGGATGATATTCGAGAGTTGTTCGAGTAGTCTATGATCTCCTTGTGCTTTTTGCTGGATTTGATCTTTTGTTTTGATTTTGCTTCGGCGGCTTTGGTGAGTACCGGAATGTCTTCTGTGGCATTGGGTGGAATTGCTTGTAGGGGGTTTGTGGTTATTCCAGGAATTGGAGCTGCTACACGGTTTTTCTTGCGCTGGGTCTTCTTGATAACAGCATCCCGTTGTGGCTTAGAGTTGAAAATGTTTTGTGACTTTTGAGTGGTGCTAGCTATGCCGTTGGTAGTTTTGCCAATTATCTTTGTTTTGACAGATCTTTCGCCTCGGACCTTTTTCTTGAAGGGAACTTTCGTGCGGACGGCTGTATGTACGATCACTCCGTTATTGTCCTCCGGCAGACGTACCGTTTCTGTTGTCGCACTGTGAATTATTGTGACCGATTTCAGTTTTAAGTTGGATCTCTTGGCCAGAAGTTTCGTGCTGAGAATCTGTGAAGGAAAACAAAGTGCAATTAGTTGAAGTAGGAACTGGGTACAAATTCGAATGATATAGCGATATAGCGATAATTAAGAATGGATTGGGTGAGGCGGTAAATGGACAATGTAAGTGAATGTGGAGAAATACGGTGAACAATAATAATACAATTACCCATTAATCTACGTACAGATATCAAAGCTGGAAAATGTTTTCGAAATTGCGTTCTTAAGTGAGTTTGGAGAGTTCTATAAGCAACCTAGTCAGACATGATATTTTACAATATAATAGTGAACATTACCCTACGCTTATCATACGAGACTTTGGGCTTTTGACGTCAAAACCCTTGCGTCACGAAAAAGTGAAACGATTACAATTTGAAAGGTGCATCGTGCAGCAGAAGCATTGGAATTACTTTGGTGAATGGGACAAAACTTGTAATCTTCTAGACTAGTCCGTCTTTCAACGAAACAACGGTATAATATTACAAGGTAAATACATATTCATTGCTCTATTATCGGCATATAGGGCTGTTGGAGAACTCTGGACGATCAAGGACACCAAATACTCAAAATTTAACTCTGACTTGACTTAGCTAGTTATGAGGTATAAATTGTCAACAACACCAGCGGGCCATCGTGTTCGGAGTTTTGGGATGCTAGAGTTCCCTCTAAGTCCTCCTTAAAGATCTGAATTACTGCTCGACTATGCTTCTAGATGTGTACCTAAGGTGGCTCACTCATCTATATGACATGGTAAGTGAATTCCATTGCACAGGGTACTTCGTAATGGAACCGTCTTTGATGGAACTGCCACTTCCTCCTTCGAATTTTGGCGTCTAATAGTTTTTGGCGGTTTTAATGCGGTTTAACCAGAAAATTCTCAAGACATTTGTAGTTTTCTTGTGATGGTGTTGGTTTCTTTATAGATACTACACCTACAGTGTAGGTGGTTTATGTGCTGAAAACATTGCATCTGCAGTTCAGCCCCATTATTCTCTGAGACCATTTTATAGAAAGCTGCTTACTTTCCCGACTTGCTGTCCGCCGATGAATTGAGCTGAGATATTGAAAGGCTTAGGGCACTCATATTTGTTTTGAGCCGAGTTTACTTGCTTCTGACTTCAAATTGTTGGGTAGGCAGGCAGACATCATCAGCCTAGCGAAGATGTTTAAGATAATATGTCATCGTCCATCTTAGCCCCGTGTTTCTTCCAGACACAGCTGCCTAGATCACATCACTGATTTTTACAAGGAATAGCAGTGGCGAAAGAATGCAACCTTTCCCTTAACACTTTATCGCATTGGAAGACATGACATTTACTGCCGTCATAGCGACTAATAGCTCCCCTCTGCAAAGCTCGCCGGATAGCATGTCGATTCAATGGATTCTCGAAATCAATGAACGGCAAATGCATACTCGACACATTGTTCAGTGATAACCGGCAAGGTGTTGATGCGCAGAAGGATTCAGCTCGAACGCATACCTGTTCAATGTTCTTTCGGCCAATTCAGAATTATTCTAACTATTACGAGTAGTTTAGCTACAGCTGGAAGAACATATGTACCTCTCCAAATGCTATATTCCATCATGGGAAGTTTAATAGCTATTCCGTCTTCAATCGTTGGCAAAGGCTTCGATTTTACATGCTTCCCTATGTAGTGATTGTAGGATTTTCGCTGAAGTGCTGGGGCGGCTTGAAAGAGTTCAGTCGGGATGTGGTCTAAGCCAACCGTTTGTTTTTTTTTTTCAGGCCTTCATGGCTGAAATCACTGTGGGAATTACTTGGAGTTTGGAACTATGACCAGTTCATTAATAATATTGTGCAAGAGACGGTCGTGTTGAGGCACCTATTTGCTGCGTCTTCATCTTGGTGCCAATTGGTCTTACACTACACTGAAATTCTTTTCTCCTCATGAGGTGCTGCACTTCTAATTGAGGCCGAAGCACTGCTGAGGCCGCTGCAATCCGCACTTTGCGTCTAATACTTTCACGAATCCATCTCACGGTATCTGCGGTCAGCTCTGTGCTTCTACTTTTTTTCCTTCTACCGACAATGTTGTCCGCCCCAGACGTAGAAACATTGTTACCAGCGTTCCAGTGGTAGACGTTGATTTCAGAAGCGCTTCAGTTGATTCTGTCTGTATTTGTGACAAAGCGGTTTCTTATCCGTTGGCGCATTTGGGGAACCCGGGCAAGTTTAAACAGTTTCTGTTTAACATGTACGAAAAAGTGTAGAAGCTACTATTCCAATGTTTCCTCCACGTTTGTTATAGTCGTCTTGGATGTAATTTCTAAAGCCTTGCAAACTGATTATTCTGGTTCGAGGTTCGTTGTCTTTCAGTCGAGACCTAGCTGATGTTGTCGTAGTCCTTGTGGTCAAACAGTGAGCTCCCAATAACCAGGGAGATAATGTTGCAAAAGTCAACAAACCCTTCGCCATTGTCATTTCATGTGTCCCCAATGCCGTGTGGTCCTAACATATTTTTGAAAGTCTTACTGGCATTGCCTACCTTTGCGCGTTAAAATCTCTCACAACGATCACAACATCTCCGTTAGGCATTAGTTGGTGCCTTCAGATGTCTAGTTTGTTCTCACTAAAGTTCCATGAATTTGGAATATTGGTGACACCCCGTTTCTTTGTCAAGGAGAGTCCTAGCATCTCCAACCGTTAGCCATGATCGATAGCTAATGATGGTCAACAAAGTATCCGTCTGCATATGAGCTGCGTATTGCCGTTTCTCTAATATCTTCACGATGTCTTTTAAATCACGCCTAACGACTGCTTGCTCTAAAGCGCCGGAAGAACTAGACCAAATAGACGATAGGAGCACTAGAATAGGGCTTTCAGTCAATCTTCTCAAAAGTGAGATTGTTTTCTTTACGAGATGAAAGAAGCTTATTGGTCTGATTCATCTTCACCATCCGTTTCGCCAACTAAGTTAACTAATTGGTTTACTAGAAAATAAACTTCTTTGTACTAACATGTGGCGAAAACTTTCGGTACGCTGTCGGTTTTCTCCAAAAACATGGATCTTTCACCAGAGAGGCTCCTCTGGATCTACGTGGCCCTGAAAATCCTATTTGCCGGTTGTTTGGTAGAACAGCTTTCAGCTGAATAGTAACTCTCCCCAGCACATCTAGCCCTGGTGAAGGATAAGCGTACATTTCTTTCAATGGCAGTTAAAAAACAGGAAAAAAGGGGGAGAAGAGTGAACTATCTGCGTTTGTAACGACTGCGAAGCGAATCATGCCCGACTTCCCTTACAAATCAGCAGCATTCTTAATGTCCATTAGCAGAAAGCACTTTTTTTAACATCTTAGTATGCCATACACAGGGCTCCCGCCCAATTATTAAAGGGTCATCTCTGATAAAAAGCGGGGATAGATTCACTGGTCTTTTCGTAATGCTTCTCAGATTTGAACGCCACTGAAGGTTACTACGATTACCAGTTACAATTTGCCGGTTATAGATCATGTTGAGTGGCAGGACTACCGGTAGTCCACACCAAGACTAGACTTTAGAGCCCTGCGTGCTTCGATCCATGCCTGAATTTTTAGAGGTAGGCCCCCTACCGGGAAAGTCACGGTGGCTGTGGCTTAAACTTAAAACGCAGCAACGGTCTGCCAGCTGGTTTTGACGCGATGTCGAGTTGCAGAAAGTACTGGCTGTCGTGACCCTAAGTTCGGCAAGATATTTTAGGCTGGCCTGGATTCATATCAAGGCTGGAGCATGTGCCCACAACACAGGTTCTGCATTTGTATTACACTACTGATGTGATGCGGGCCAAGCATGTACTGGTATTAATACATGATGACCTTGCAGAGCGCTTCCTCTTGTATCACTTTATCACTGAATCGTGGCTTTCTACGAAAGACTGGAGAATGAGATTAAAAGAATGATTTAAGGAGTGTAATGAATAAATGGAGAGAATATCTCTACTAACTTGGTGTGTGTTGCCAGGAGAGCCTGTGGATTCACTGCGGACCAAGAGTAGGTAATGTAAGAATACCACCAAGAGAACGCTCTTAGCGAACAATCGAAGTGCAAACCACAACTGTAAACGACGTAGACATTCTGGGATACCTGTAGAGATAGCAATTTGTAAACGTAGTTTTTAAACAGATAGTGGACACTTAAGGAACATTCTTCTGACCAGATTTCATTAGCTGATGCTTCCAAATAAGTTATTGAATTAGCTTTGTGTTTACTTCCTTACTCAGTCGACCTGGAATGTAGTCATTCTGATAAAATCACTTAGACCAGAACACGCCCATGGCATGGTAGGTGATAATGAGCTAACACCTTTCATTCGTTCATCAAATGCTCTGTGACTGTCCATGCCTCTGAAATTTTCCGTGGAAATGATCCTGAAATGAAGCGTAAGTATCGACAACCAAAAAGACCTGCAACGTATCTACATATACCACTATTCAAAAATCTGTTAAATCGTTCTAACAAGCCATTCTTATATCCTTCAATCTCTGTACATGAATTTCAAATACGAAAATGAAAAGAATGACCTAATAAACTACATACGAGTATGTAGGAGTATATGTACAAGGAAGCATCATGAGTAGCATTCTTACAACACATAATAAACACCATTGTGGCATGAATCTCTATCCGTAGTTTTACTTCCTTCCATACTCAACCTACAAGGACATGAACATGAACGACAAGCTCAATTTTCCACACTCGACTAAACACATTCAATAGTCTCGATTCCCGATCATATAATCATCTCTTCGATTCCTCTTCCATCCGTAGCTGTGCTCTCGTTCATCTACAGCAGTTGAAAATAATTCTAGCGATACAAGGATACTCGTACGGGTACGAATACACACACATAGCCCAGGCAGCCTACATACACACTGGCAAACAACTTACTCCTTGGCACCGCATCCGTTTCATCCTTAACGTTTATCGCTCACCATTTGGCCAATAATCCGAACAAACTGAAGACGACCATCATCAACAACAACAACAACAACGATGTTTTTGCGAAAGATAGACAGAGATAGAGAGCAAGAAAATTCAATCGGAATACAAATAAATAAATTCAGGGAAGGAGGAAAAATAAGTAAAGACCAAGGATAAGGGAAAAGGGTAACCGGATAGCCATGTAAAGGAAACGGAAATCCAACAACAAAATTCTATAAAAGGGTATTTCGCCACTAACCCACCGTAAGTGTGGTGGTGTGGTAAATGCAACTCCATTACTTACCAGCAATAGGAATACTCCAAGTACAGCCAGGACTACCGTATACCAGTTGGTCTGTATCCACTTCTTGAATGATGCTATACTCTCTTCGGACAACAGCAACTTTCGTAGCGTAGCCAATGGACCGGAAGGATCAACTTCACGACATTTCTGGAAGACATCACAGTATCTGCAAGGAGACAAAGTGGATTTATTAACTTGAACAGGAAAGGTCTGCCCGTACAGCTTTGAACGGTACTTACCCGTTGTAGTCATTGCATGGGGTTCCTGGTTTGGCGAACATATCTGGCACATCAAAGGGTGGCTCATTCCATTCGAAAGAACTGCGACAAGGCAGTCCTTCGCCCGGTTGCTTACAGCACAATTCACAGGATTTTGTCTTCGGATCACTGGGTCCCGGTATGCATTGACACGATTCCAGTCCGTAGGCAAGACAAATGCTACCAGTGCATTCGCCCATATAACACACGAATTCCTTATTACAAATGGTCTTGTTGGGCTTGTACACCGAAGGTGGACACTGCGGCATGCGTCCATCACAGAAGCTTGGATCGCGGCATCCGTTGTCATCGCGACACTTGTCGCCGAACTTCAATTTACAGTCGGTGGTGCAGCAGGGTCCTTGCGATGGACTGCACATAGCACGCGGAGTTAACGTACAGGGCCGCTCATCAAGTCTGGCATGTCGGGACATGGGAAAACAACAGCTGTCCTTACAGTCTTCCTCCCAGCCGCAATCGCACTGTTCACCCGGTTCGACGACACCATTTCCGCAAATGGACGTCTGCGGTTCGGTAAAGCAACCTTTAACGCTGCGTGCCTTCGCATTGAGGACGGGTTCAATGGATTTCAGGGAACACGGTGAGAATTTGTTGTTGTTACGTTTGTCACCCGAGGTGGCACGAGCGAACATGATGTAGTTGCCATCCTCTCCCCCTGGTGTACACTGTTCTGGGTCGTGCTGCAAAAGACAAACGAAAGAGGAAAAGCAAAATTAGTGACACTGACAGTGTGAGATAATGTACGAGTACAAGACAATTGAGAAAGGCGTGGTAATGGCACTAGCACTAGTACTAACATCAGCACTGTCATCATGACATGCCGCCGCAAACACTTTGGAAATGCATAAACATAAATGCACGCGTCAAGCACACATGAGCACTCACATGCAGCGCGCACCTGTGTAATGAATTGAATTTGTCAGTTTGATGTCATGTCAGTTTTATTGAATTTCCAACGTTCGAGCGCACAGCTCTCACCAGGAAGGTGGTAGTTGGGAATGTCTTTGGGAAATGTCACCTGCAAAGGTACGACTTATGGGTGACGCGTTGGGTGATGTTTTCTGTGTTCTGTTTTGTTCTGATCTGTGACCACCCGGTGGGGTGGTGAGAATAATTGCCGACAGGAAATGCAATATGTTGCGCGTTGAATGCATTAATTGTTGACTCACAAAGGCTTTTGTTTCGAAACGGGGACAGGGAACGCGACCAGCGGGCGGGAAATTGATTCAGCGTAAACAAAGGATTGTTTGCAGAGTTCCTTGAGAATGAAAAGTCAGCAGAGTGTGATTGGTAATTGAATTAGGTTGATGTATGCAAATATGCAAGCTCAACCCAATTATTTGTTTTTGTTTTTTCTTTGTATTATAGCTGACCCAATTATACGTACGTATTGGAAGAGATAATGAAACATGGGTAAGGACGGGGCACAGTATTCAAATCAATTAATTTGATAACGACCACCCAACCTCAGATAGTGGGAAAGTTACTCCTTTGAACAAATGTTTTCATATTTTGATTGTAGTTCTGCGGGCGGATGGATTTGTCAAGTTGACAGCTAATAGCCAACAAGAGGGGATATTGACAGATATGTATCTCTGAGGAAATAGAAAGAGCGGCAGAAGAGTAATCTCTATATCGATACCTCCTTGCAGTGGGTCCTAGACAGCCACCTACAGAGTAATACACCTGGTCTCGCGAAAGCTCCAAAATAGAAGCTACGAGTACACATATACTAAAGCTAATAAGGCATTAAGGCAGACTTGGGTTGCTGAGAGTTCGATTCACTAAGTGGAGTCTACTAAACCTTAGTAGTGTCCAAGCTTGCCAAAATCCGAGAGTCAGTAGTGCGATAGAGACCACGTTCGAGGACTGGAAAAGAGAGCTTTGCAGCTAGTAGCTGGCTTAAAGTCAGGAACCTAGACTCAATGAAACGTAAATGAAAATTTCGGCATACTTTTCTGGGTCCCAGATCACAATGGACTCCTGAGAAATAATATCTTAAAAGTCTAAGGACTTAAACCAGGTTGCCTACTACTGCGAGAAGCACTTGTGTCTTCAGGACACAAGAGAATTCTGCGAGCTGCAGATTGACTAAAAAATATGGCCTTCTACGTCTGCTGGACAATCCCAGTTTTTCACAGGAAAACTGATTGTAGACAACCCAAAGGTATCTTTCATTCTATTACAGTTAAGCAAATCACCTGAATATACTAGGCTCGGGCGACAGAGTAACTCAGAAGAATTGTGACAGTGACAGATTTTTTTCTGTCAGAATGCAGCACTTAGAAAAGGAACTAGTCCATTGTACTCCTTGTATGTTCCATAGAAAAATAAGTCAACACATTTAGTAAATTACCTAATGTATCAAGACGCACCTAGTCCTTATCACAAAATTCAAAAATATACCCGAGTTCCGTTGGAGACATGGTTTGACTCGGAGTTAAAATCAAATCTAATAAACTTAAATAATATGCAGTTTTTTCCAGGTCAAAGATGCCGCAAAGGTTGGTATCTATTTAAAAAAGTGTCATAAGTGTCATACTATTAAAAAAATCATCACCAACCGACTTATTGGAGTACGTATTCATTGAGGTTAGGACTATTAACGAAATTTTCCTTCTGGGGTGCATATATATGACTTCGGATGTTGCACACCATACGCTAATAAGAGATGTGCTCGAGGAATTATCTCCTTTGTATTCCAAAATCGTTATATATGGTGACTTAAACCTAAACATCTTAGAAAAGGAAAATAACGCTTTTAAAGAACTGATTGAGTCCCTTCGTCTGAGTTTCGTAAATAGTATCAATTCTACTCATTTTGCACCCAACAAAACACCCTCTTTAATTGATATTGCGTTAGTGTCTGGAGAAAATTTTGTGCTTCGGTACGATCAACTTCTTGTTCCAGCATTTTCGCATAACGACGTGATTATTTTAACAGTCAACATACTTTCAATGAGAACATTTTATGCCTTTTTAAAAAGCATGTGCGAGTGGTAAAAAGATCTCATGAAAGCCCGGGATATCCTATACAGGAGATGGAGACGGTACAAATGTCCTGAAATACACACAGAGTTCAAAGTTGTTTGTAATGCAGTAACCTCATTAATTAGATCTAATAAAAGGTCATTTTATGCAAACAAGTTCAATGCAGTTAGCTCAAACACCGACTTTTGGAAGACTTTGCGCTTACTCGGTTTGACTTCTGAAAAGCCAACCCTTCCAAGCCTCATCAATTTAGACGAACTTAATGCTAAATTTGTTTCTGCATATGATATACATAATCCGACAAATATATCTGAATCGCAATGCAGTCTACCGACGAAATCACTGTTGGTAAAACGATCCTTGACATTACATCTAACGCAGTTGGATGGGATAATATCGTTCCCAAGTACATAAAAATCCTGCTTCCAGTCATTCTCACTCATATAACCCATATTTTTAATTCAATACTGACTATGTACTTCAAACTTTCCTGAAAGTTGTAAAATTTCTAAAGTGGTGCCAATTCCGAAATTTCCATCGCGCCCAGAAACTGAATATCGACCCATTGCCATACTTCCATTTCTGAGCAAAATCTTTGAGACTAACGTTAGTAAACAAGTAAAACATTATTTAAATGATAAACAGCTTATTACAAACAGTTAGTCGGGTTTTCGTGCTAAGCATAATTACACTACAGCTTTACTTACGGTTTGCGAAGATATGCGTGAGGGCTTAGGCCACAAAATGTTAGCACTAATTGTGTTTTTAGACTTTACTAAGGCATTTGATTATCTTGATCATAAAATACTAGTCATGAAACTTCGGACCCAATTCTTGTTCGACCGGTCTCTATGTAATTTGGTGTGGTGTCGTCATATCTAAGTAATCGGTCACAGTATGTGTGTCATGAGAAAAAGCGCTCATTTTGTCTTTTTGTTCCATCAGGCGTTCCCCAAGGATCCGTTTTAGGACCCCTACTCTTTATATGTTTGTTATATAAACGACTTAGCCGTGCGTCTTGTGAATTGTAAACGTCATATATATGCAGATGATGTGCAGATTTATTCTGTTTTTCCCAAATCCCAAATTAAGCAAGCGATAATTAATCTAAACGACCAATTAGAAACAATTTCTAAGTGGTCATTTGAAAATAAACTGAGTCTTAATCCAACAAAGACTAAAGCAATGATCATTAATGCTAGCCGAGTTAAAGTAGACATTCCTCTTCTTTATATTAATCGAACTCCAATTGAATATGTTGAAACATTCAAAAATCTTGGGGTTTACATGAGCCAATAATTTACCTGGAGGACTCATATTACAAAAACTGCTTCGAAAGTTTACGGAGCCCTTAGAGGACTTAGTCTAATCTCCAACTATCTTCCCGCCAAAGTTAAGTTAAAGCTTGTAAAATCATACATCCTGCCTATTCTATTATATGGGTGTGAAATATACTCCGACATGAATTATGAATCTCGGCAAAAGCTGCATGTTACCTATAATAGCCGTGCGAGATACATATTTGGCATAGGAAGATATGAACATATCTCTTTCTACTCCCATCAGATTGTAGGTTTGTCAATCGACGAATTGATGAAATATCGAACTACACAAAATTTTAACAACAAAACAACCGGAATATCTATTTGAAAAAATTAGTTTTCCGCTTAATGTTAGAATGTTGCAAGATGCATATATGTTAATACATCTAGACAATTTTTTGTAAACTCGATTCGCCTTTGGAATAGCTTACCCGTAGATATAAAGCGCACGACGAACAGAACCGCCTTTAAGAAAAAAATTATTTCTTCATTACGCTAATAATTCCTAATAGATTTGCCTACTTTCCTACCTCTTCTTTTCCTTATGTTTCTTTTTATTGGTACTTTCTGTTCCTTATCTCTTTCCTTTATTTAAACTTAACTCCTTAAACTAAACTCAAATTAAAGTAATGTACAAAAGCTTGTTCTATTTTTTAAAAGATGTGTTTTGTACACAAGTCTTATGTGAACAATGAATTCAATATTAATGCCTGGAACTACCAGACAGACGGTAACCCTTTTTTCTCTATGAACGGCAGAACTGCGAGCAACAACATTAACACAGCTGCAAGCAAGCAGCATCAACACAGCCAATAGGATAATGAGCAGATCACACCACCACGCAATGGAAATTTCCACTGTGTCATCGATGCGGCAAACGGTCGCCTTTAGTATAATTTCACTTACTCTTGTTTCAGCAGTCAGCGAGTGCAGTTGCATTACCTTTACAGTCCATTGTTTTTTAATTCTTCTTTTTGAGCTATCGAACAATTAATAATAAACTAAACTAAAACTAACCAGTGTTGCAATCGAAAACCTGGAGGCAAAAGTAAAGGCTTTCGAGAAGGCAATTGAAGTTGCATACAAACATTTCCCCCATGATGAAATGAGGATCTCTCTAATCTTAGCCAAATGACCAGAACGATTTTCAATATCTGCTACAAATACAACTTATTTACAGTCCTTACAAGGACTGTTAAGGACCGTATAAAAAAAAGCCTTAAAGACATCCAAGAAGCAGGCCTACGAGGGGCGTTCAATATATTCTCGGTATCGATATGAAGGAAAATGCGAATTCAATTTAAATTGTTTTTATTTTTCAATATGATCTCCCCTAACATCAATGCATTTGTTACATCTTGAGATAAGCTTTTTTAAACCCTCAAAATAATAAATTTCCTCTTTCTCTGCAAAATACCGACTTGAGTTCTTCATCATCCGAAAATCTTTTTCCACGAAGACATTTTTTCAAATCCGGAAACAGGAAATAATCACTAGGGGCAAGGTCTGGACTATAGGGTGGGTGTTGGATTTCTTCGAAACCACAATCTCGCACAGCAGCCTTGGAAACTCGCGCCGTGTGAACAGGAGCGTTGTCATGAAGAAGCAACACACCCGCTGCGAGTTTACCCCGTCTTTTCTTTTTAATTTCCTCCCGCAAATTATGCAAAGTGGAAGCGTAGGATGTGGCGTTGATGGTTTCACCTTTTTTTTTGTACTCAATGAGCAAGATTCCCTTTGAGTCCCAAAAAACTGTGGCCATGAGCTTCCCGGCAGACGGAGTGACTTTGAACTTCTTCGGGGGGTCTGTTCCTTTTTTATGCCACTGCATGGACTCTTGTTTGCTTTCAGGGTCATAGTGGTGGACCCATGTTTCGTCCCCAGTAACAATTCGATCCATAACACCGTCCGCGTTCTCACTACACATCTCCAAAAGCTCTCTACAGCATGCGATTCTCACTTTTTTCTGAGGCGCTGTGAGCATTCGTGGCACCCACCTTGCACTTACCTTTGAAAGGTTAAGATGGTCATGAAGAATGGTGTGAATGGTACCAACTGAAAGCTTGGTGATCTCTGCCATCATTTTCACCTTTATTCGGGCATCCTCAAGAACAAGTTTTTCGACTTCTTTGATGCTTTCTCCCGTACAAGCAGTAGCCGGGGCGCCGAAGCGGGGGTCGTCTTCAATGCTCTCTCTGCCTCTCTTGAACTCACTTGACCACTTTTGCACAGTTGATAATGAAGGTGCGGAACCCTGGTAAACAGCCACCATCTCTTCATGAATAGTTTTTTGACTTTTTCCTTGCTTAGTGAGAAATTTAATTACAGCGCGATGCTCAATTTTCACCATCATCGCCTCAGTTGCCATTATGATTCTGTTTAACTAGAGATAAAACGCGAATTAATAATCACATTTATATGAAATTTTACATGAATGCACTAAAATAATAGTATTACTTGATAAATAAGTCAATTTATATATGCAACCACAGCTTCACCCCGATACCGAGAATATCTTGAACGCCCCTCGTACATGGACTATTGCCATTTAATAGAAACCCTCACAAACTCCGCCAGGCTTAGCAAAATTCTACTCGAGAAACCTTCTAACCCTTCTTTGGACAGAATCCTCTGCGGAGACCCTGGCACTCCTGATGAAAACAATTTCAGTACAGAATCAGTCAGGTCTTGGCAAGTATGTAAAACCTGCATCCAGCAACCAACCAGCAATATCAATTCAATCATTTCTAAGGAAAAGATTTCTTGGGCTATTAACAGCTTTTGCCGGTTCAGATCTCCGGGTCCTGACGGCATATTTTCTGACATGCTACAGAGAATGCGAATCTTAACAACACCTGGGCTAGCGTCAACCTTCAGCAGCTGTGTAATACTGAACTACGTACCCTAACTTGGAGAAACGGTCGAGTGGTATTTATACCGAAGATAGGTACCCGCGGCCACGAGTCCTTGAACGATTTCAGGCCAATTAGTTTAACCTCCTTTTTACCTAAAACCAAAGAGCGTGTCTTAGACATCCACATGCGAAGTATTCTATTGGTAGAAAAATCATCGCTATCCAAATCACAGCACGCCTATTGAGGTGGTGCGAACAATCGAAAAATCCATGGACTACAAATAATATACCCTAGCCTCCTTCCCAGACACAGAAGCTATTCACAAGTCTCTGATCGAGCCGGGCAAAGAGGAATTTATTAACCAACGGATAGTTTCTATGCTCAGAACAAGAATTATTCAGGAAACACTAGATAAGTCACTTAAACAAATGCGCCCATAGACAAACGTCACAGGGTGGCGTTATTTCTCCTCTACTCTGGCCTATGGTTATGAACAAAATTCTTGCAAGACTAGATAGAGAAGGGTCGAAGTGGTTCGCGTATGCGGATGACGTGTCATTTTAATGTCAGGGATGTAACCTTCCGTGATAAGTAAAATCATGGAGGCTGTTCTGGGACGTAAGTTGTGGCTATTCACTACTAAACCCAAAATACCTGATTTTACCCTTCTCTGTCTTAACAGTCAACCGCTCACACTATCCTCGAGCCCCAGGTACCTGGATATCATGCTTGACCCACAACTTAACTGGAAGCAAAACATCGAACACAGAGTAAGGAGGTAATTTGTCGCGCTCTACGCCTGCAGCAAAACCTTTGAAAAGTCATGGGGACTTCAACCAAAGCTGACCTCGTGGATGTACACAGTAGTAGTGCATCTAATACTCACCTACGGGTCACTAGTATGGTGGCCCGCGTTGAGAAAAGACATTAAAAAGGCTCCAAAGGACAACCAGTATAGGCACCACGGCGCATTGATGTCGGCCCCAACCTATACGCTTACTGTGCTCATTTATCTTCTGCATCTCCACCTACACACAAAGAATACCGCACTATGCAGCGCAGTCAGACTCAAAGAATGAGGGTGCTGGACTGCACGGCATTACTGCCATAACAACATCCTGGACTCGTTTCCACCCGACTACATCACATCCAAACTAATCGTCAAGAAAAACTTCCACGTACAATTTGCCACCAGAGTTCAGAGAAAGAAAGGCGAAGTAGCAAAAGGACCTGCACCGACGGCCAAAGATGAACTGTGCTGTAGGGCCCGGCGTCTACTCAGAATCACTTTAAATATCAATATCATACCCCTTGACGAATTTTTCCAGAGTTTTCCAGCCAGAACTACTGGCAATCTGAGAAGTTTGCACGCAACTCGGGCGTCCTTGAAGAGACTCAAGCCGCTGACAAGGATATTGACTTGGCTACCATATCCTCAAAACTGGTGTAGGAGCGCCGGAACAAGCTTGCCCGCCTGAGTGAACGCTTTAGGGTCACACTGCTCTGGGTTCCAGGGGACATTGACTAAAAGGAAATAAGCATGCAGATGAACTCGCCAGGCAGGACTCAGCTCTGCACGGCTCACTCGCGGTAAAGGTCCGCATCGAGACAGGAGCGGTTTAAGCATAAGTCAACTTATTCTTCCTCAGAAGGCCAATCTTCAATCAAGAGTGTTAACCAACTGCGCAATATGAAGGATAATATGATCGAGGTCAAGGATAATCATGGCGATAATTACGGCGCATTAGCCAATTGAAGACCACGCGGCCAAACTAGGTATCCTATAGAACCAAAAACGAGATAGAAACTCTCGCCCTGTGCAAATGTTCCGTACTAGCAAGAGTGTCTGACTTGCTTGCACTAAACCAACCATTCTTCGACGACCCTAATGACATCTCGGGTAAAGGGGTACGAGAGCTAATCTGTTTTCTAACTCCACTGGCTAAATCTAAGCACCGACTGTCTCACATTCTCAACCTGGTCACACGAATCGTGGTAATAAAAAGGCACATTCTAGCGCTACTTGGATTCATGGTGAGCCGCCACCTCTACCTGCCAGCTTCCATCATATCAGCGTCAAGTATTTTTGTAGGAAGAACATTCAAAGAGATAATGCTCTGCGAAGTCGTTATCAATCTCATAGAAAGCATTGCATGATACACAATAAGGTGCTTACGATAAGCATAGTGCACAGCCACGACTGTAGTAAGTAGTCCACAGTCTTTCCTAATAAGGGACGACAGAAAAGACATTGATATTTAAGAGACATCAGGAAGCATTCGTTTGGTTTACTGGAGTATTGGAGAATCATGCCACTTGCGGTTATGTTCATAAGAGACCCAACTACCAATGGAAGCCCTAACCGAGGACGAAGGCAGTCTTAAGGCTGGTTTAGTTGATGCTATTGAGGCCTCAAAGTGAGACGAAGTGAATTCAGCTCTCCGACTGTTCTTAGAGTAACCCTGCAATCTTGCTTGAAGTTAGCGAGGCGAATTGGCTGTCTCAACTGACTTTGCTCCCTCCAGAAAGACAAGGCTCCATAACATTCCTTTCCTGGCTCAGATTCTCGTCGAAACCATTCTCGGTCACAGGGAGAGTCGACCTCATATTTTTAAGTCAACAAAGTTCTACTTTCAAAACGGAAGGTCATAAAAACTCCAATGCATGTTGCACCAAAGACTACCTCTTTTCAAACGGAAGATGGCCTTGAGAGTGCGTCTTGAGCAGAGGCGGGCGTGCGAGGCAAAACCCACATAAAGCTCATATAGACAATTCTTCGGAATCCGGTAGAAGAATCGTGAGACCTTATTTTGTTGATCCGATGCGGATATCTGTCCCAACACATCCAACCATTGTGAGAAAGTTCCACATTGAATGGCTACAAACGCAAGAGACCGACAGCGCCTTATCCGATGGAGTTTCACTTAACTTTTCGAGGATACGATCCCGCCAACATCGAACGCAGAAGGCCAGTGGCATCACTCCAAAGAGCAATCAGATAGGCCATCCCTGATATATGGGGCTTCCACTCGCCTTAACAAAGAAACTGGTTACATAGATCAAATTTTTACATCACAACAGATCTTGGAAAAAATAGGGAGGTCCAAATCGAAACCCACCATCTCTCCATCGATTTAAAAATCGCATATGACAGCAACTATAGAGATGAACTATACAGAGCCAGGTCTAGTTACGCAGAATGTCAGAAAAGGACTCAAATAAGGCGATGCGTTGTCATAAATAGGGCGGCCCAACTATTGAAGGAGAAGCCACAAAGATGGGTGCAGCGGTCAATGAAGGAAAGGCAGGATATAGGTACTCGTATGCTGTCAACAAAGACGGATACACAACATCGACACCTAGAACAAAATGTCACGATAGGCAGCTTAAATTTGAATGCAGTAAGGGACTCTATCTGCCACGAATCCACCGTCAACTCGGACAACGACACCAGTGCTGCTTCATTGGGTTCAGACGGCAATTGAGTAGACTTAACAAAAAGACCCTAATTATCTCAGCCTTATTTCACGGCGAAGAAGATTGGACACAGACGAAGCGGGGCGTAGATTGCAGTTCCGTTTGCTACAATGGAGAATGGAGAATACATTTTAACAGCGAACTGTACCGCGATGCCGACCTCGTCAGAAAAGCTCGGATAATGCCGTCTTAGAGGGCTGGGCCACCTGAACACATGGACACCAGCGCAACGGGCCGGAAAGTTTTAGACTTTAGCCCAGAGGGACAAGGAAGTAGAGGACGACCTCATCTTAAGTGGCGCACACAAGTGGAGGGAGATCTCAGCCAACTTCATGTGCGCAATTGGAGGCAGGTAGCAAAAGGGGGCATGTTAGTAGAGGGTCTGGTCCAGCACGAAACATAATGCCACCTAACTAAATAAGTTAGTAAGGAGCATCGTGAACGCTTGGTCCACCGGACAACCGCCTCATAGGATATAATTGGCGTTATCATAGCCATGAGACATGAGAACTTGGCAGAAAGCCGAAAGTGCCTTGGAGGCTTTCCCAGCGACATGTTTAGTCCAAATAATTTTACTAGTTTGCCATCCACCTTCGTTGGAGAAACGGATGGTAGTTCCTTTTAGCATCAGCTAGCTTTGAGAGGATTGACTACAAGCCTATTTCTAGCGCACCTATCGTCGATCACGTACAGAGTTGATACCGCAGACACTACACCTGTGTATGCCTAAGCGTAGAGATTTGAACTATGGAGAGCCTTAATGAGTCAGTTGAGCAAAATTTAACATGGCAGTGGAGACAGGACGTCAACTTGCAGGCAATCAGGGTTCTATTCATCAGCATTGCTCTTCTCTGTAAAACTACTAAGTGTAATCGGCTGAGTTACACCTGTCCTCGAAAGTTGTGTTGTAGAAAGCACTCTCAATGTCGTTGAAAATGCCCAGCATGTGGCAGATATTTACGCCTTTCACTATGCGTTGGAGAGGCATGTGGTTTTGGTAATTGAATGCGATGCACCTCTCCAATTGTTTTCGTAGCCTCAACACTAGACAGAAGAATATTAGTAAGGTTCTTTCCATTGAGCTTCAAGTGTATCTTGCTACGAGAAGAATTGAGTAGTTTCCAAACTTAGTCCAGTCAGCCTCTGGTGTCCTCACTAGTTAGGTGCGCTTTTTCAAACTTCTCGTGTTCGCTTAGTCTGATGACCACCTACTAATTTGGCTTACTCCGAAGAGGGAATTGAAATGGAGGGATTTTAGGCTCTCCTAGATCCAACGCTCGTAAAGGCCTGGATGTCGCTTTTAGAAGACTCGACGATGATCCAGAAAACTTCGAAATACAGAATGACAACTTTCTGTGGATAACCAGAAGGGATTAAGCGGGTAACTTGATCTTTGTTACAACTCCCATGTATAACAAAGACTAGTGGACCTCTAAACGTCTAGTAGGGTTTGTATTACAATTGTAGCAGAGCTAAGAAAAGCTTTCCATTAATTTTGTTTCGCTTCCTTTCCCGTATCTCATCTGGACACACAACATGACCTATCGCACATTTTTCATCAACTACAACCCAGCACATTAGAGAATTTAATTTGAAATATGGAGTGGCCTTCCTATCTTATGTGGTAAATAAGTCTTGGTGACAATTAGAGTTCCCCACACATTCATTTCTTTTGCCAGGATTCCAGGATAATATTAAGTAAAACAAAAAAAAAAAATATTCCAAATCTCAAGAGTCATATCAAACAGTGTCACATATTTTCTTGTTCTCATTTACTGCATGGATAGGAAAAGTTTTTAATTTATGATCTCATTAGGCATATCTAACGAGTATCCGCACAACATGTTCCCCACTTCTTCTTCCGTCCTTGATGTGCTCCGCCTTTGCCAGCTAACTGAAACAAATTAAATAGCCGTGGTCTGGTCCACCGGAAATGAAAGTTTTCCCATCGTGTCCTTATTCTCTGACAGAGAAAAGTACAAAAAGTTAAAAAAAAACAAAATAAAAAATATTAACACAGAAGTCTTGCTCTAACCAGATGGCGTTAGCAGCACATTGCCGCTCAAGTATCTTTCCAGTAGTCACCCATTTAGCCCAACAAATTCACCCAATTTTGTAGCGACTTTAATGGCATACGACAAAACTGGGCTACAAACTTTCCTATGACCACCTCGAGACTCGCACTGTGGATATTTCTACAGCTCTTGTCTCCCCTAAAAAGTACGACGGACTTTGTCTTCTGCAGACCTGAAGCAAGAGCCAGAGTCAGAGTAGAGCTTACACGCTCTGCAAACCGAATCTTATTTGTTATGTACTTAAGGACCATAAAAACAAGAACACAAAACTCATTTGCCTTTTGGAATGCTCAATTCAGAGGCTACGTATAAGTATGAGACTATTTCTCCACCAGCTGGGGGTGGTCAAACCAGACATAGGACGAAGAGATTGGAGTAAACTCCATGACGTGCAATTTCCATTTCCCAGAGGAGCATTGCAACAACGACAGCGATTGCCGTGCGTCGTTGGAATCTAGTCTCCGTCTACTATTCCTACCACCAAAGCATGACAGAACAAGGACATGTATGTGATATTTGTTTTTTTTTGCAAGAAACTTTGAATATCCTTTTCTTTATTTGATTTTTTTTTTTTATATTAGTTTCTCCTTTGCTTCCTTCACTTCTTCAGTTTGGTTTGCTTTTGCTTGGAATTCATCTGGAAACTGCTTCTAAATCGAAGCTTCTTCAGGATATTTCCATTTATTCCGGTTGTCCTCTATCAGTTGGATGAAGAAATTCAAGATGCTGTGACCGTACAACTTGCCATTTCCTAATGAGAAAAAGGACTTTAGGTACTTTGGAAACTTCTTGAGTTTGGGTCCTTCACCGAACTCTGAGCAATTCTCACTATTGATGTTGTTTTTGCTTTGGCTTTGGATGAAGAAGGAAGACACCTGACGACTGACACTCTTTGTCAGGGTTGAACAATAAAACCTTCACCCTTCCGGGGGTTCCAATTATTAAGTATCGGCGCGGCGTAGGAGTATTATTAATTTTGAATTAGAATTACGGATTACCGAAAGTTCAAAGGGCTCCATGAATTTATTTAGTTAAATGCAGTCGCCTTTGATCTATTTAAATTGATAATGCCAAAGTTCTTCCCTAAATGGAAGGTCGGAAAGGGATGTACTCGTACTTGCCCCTACTAATTAGGGAATCCTTGGAACTAGTTCTAAATGCCATAAATACCCCTTATAGATTTCACACGTGAAATGACACCTTCTGTCACCAAAGTGAAGCGACGAAAATGACGCATTTCGGTCAGAAAAAGGTGAAAACGGATACCAAGCTGCGAGGTTTCTATATTTGGAAACGGATCGACGAATGGATTATTCATTTAGAGATAAAGAATGCGCCTATATTAAGCCTGTCAATTGAAGGCGTTCAAAATCAAAATATGATTTCATTGAAGGTCTGAAAATTGTTTTGTTCTTAGTGTCGAGTGCCAAAATATGGATACGGTTACCAGGAGACGCCTCATACTAAAGGGTGTTTTTTTAGAGGTTTGGTTTTTAAACTGGCAACACTGTTTCTACAGATTGTCAATTTGATAGCTGAGAGCTGATTTGTGGTTCGTACGTTTTGCTATTTTACGATGAATAGATTAACGCCAGAACAATGCGTGCAAGTTGTGCACACTTATTTTGACAACCATGGTTCGGTTCGTCAAACTTATCGTGTGTTACGTTCATTTTACGGTCGACATAAGGGTCCATCTGCGCAAGTTATTCGGAGCACGATGAATCGTTTTCGCACCACGTATGCTCTAGTGGATAATACGCATCCCCAAAGACGACAAACAGTGCGAACAGAAGAAGTTATTGCCGTTGTGGAGCGCAGTGTTGAGGAGAATCCGAATGAGTGGATTCGCCATCATTTACAGCAATTGGAGCTTTGCCCATCCACTTTGTGGAAGATTTTACGGAAAGATCTTGGCTTAAGAGCTTATAAGATCCGGCTTGAGCAAGAGCTGAAACCGCGTGACCATTATACGCGTCGTAGGTTCGGTGGTGGGCCGCTTTTACCGAGATGCCCTTACAACCATTAAAACTCACTATTTGGTGTGCTTTATGGGCTCGTGGAATCATCGGCCCATATTTCTTTAAGGACGATGTCGCCCAGAATGTTACCATCAATGGTGAGCGCTATAGAAACTATGATTTCTGACTTCCTCAGTTGAATGGCATTGACGTGATAGAGCTTTGGTTTCAACCAGATGGCGTAACATGCCACGCGGCACGCGGCACCATCAATCTATTGCGGGAACTGGCCTCCACGATCCTGTGATCTCACACCTTGGGGTTATGTGAAGTCACTAGTCTATCCCGATAAACCAGAGACGTTATTGCTGATATACTCGTACAGCCCCAGTTGCTCGATCAAGTTGTCGAAAATCGGACTTCACGATTAGGCTTCATTCGGCCGACCCGTGGTGCGCATATGCCTGATATCATATTTAACCAGGAATGGCCTAAAATTGTCTACTAAACAAAGCTAATACCATAGACGGTAACATTAGCTCCAAGTATTTTATTTCATATTGAACTTGCATACCTCTAAAAAAAACACCCTTTATATGCATGCCAGTTGAAAAAGATCTCAGTATCGCCAGATACAGTCCACATTCAGATACTAAAAGTTGGATTTTACACCCGCGTTCTTGAGCAGTGGTCATTTTGTTTACAAATGTGGGAAAAACCGCTTTTGTGATTTATTGAGAAGTGATTTTTGTTTTCATAATTATCAAAGTTTATAGTTTTTGGTTGTTGATTCAGCACTTAATCATGACTCCTTATACAAAGACGGTTGTCAAATGCCAACATTTGTAGACCTGCATTGCAAGAGTCTTACATAAAAGTCAAGCTTTGAAGTCCGATGAATTTATTTGAGGCTATTCATGTCTTGAGTAATCAAATCGTTAAAAGCGCAAAAGGTAGTAGAAACCACAATCGAGAAACGATCTGCAATCATCTTCCTTCTTAAATAAGGCAAATCGCAGTACGAAGCTGCTTGACAGTTGAAGGTCTCATTGAACGACACGCTCAAACCGGAAGTCTTGTAGGTAAATCACGCTCAGTATGTCAAGAGATACAACCAAACACGAGAATCGGCCAATAGTCACAACAAGCGAACACGGAATAGACCTTTGTCGCTTACAACGATCAAAGGAAGTTTAAGACATGCTGGAGTACGAGTATTTGGGTCAGTTACTTTTCGACAACTCTTGCTGCGACCTCAAAACAAACAGAAAAAGTTCGAATGGACCAAAAAGCATAAAAACTGAACGGAAGAGGATTTCAACAGAGCTTTATGGAGCGATGAATCCAAGTTCGAGGTAAGTATTTGGATAAACAAAAGATGCTATCACACTGTTAAGTTTCTATCGTCGAACATGGAAGCGGTTCTATTATGGTCTGGCAATGTTTCAGTTTAAGTAGAGTGGGAGATCTTGTGCGCAGGATTGGAAAAATGCATAAGGAGATTCGTATTTCAGTAGTAAAACAAATAAAAACACGTCAAGACCTTGCCAGGACTACCTGGCTATTGTGGGAAGTGCTGTATAGAAGGGTCCGAAATCAATGCTCACCATTAGAATTTGGGGGCCTGCATGGCGATTGATCGGGAAACTACTGACTGTTCAAAACATGGATTGGACTAGTGGCGCAACAATCAAGTTCGTAATGTAGTGCTTGCTTTACCTCCTCGAGGTGGTCCCCGGGCAACTACGTGTATAAATCCTTATACAGGTAGGCCAAAATTGCAAGTGCGAGATTATCTAGGGTCTTATGCCTAGACTAGGTAACCTGGGCCAGTAATCCGCGTTACCGAAACCAGCCCGCTACGGAAACCGACTTAATGCCTCGGATAAGGACTGATAACACGTTGACGACCTTTGGCTATCGTACCCGGACTAAGATTGGTTTCTGGAATGTGAATACACTCCTTGACTCTCAGAGCGAAAGACCTCAGAACGCCAGATGCATTTAATTAGAGCATGAGTTGATGCGATATAAGCTGGACATATTGGGAGTAAGCGAGGTAAGATGGTTAGATGCGGGTGCGTACCAATCTCCAACACGTACCACTGTACTACTCTATTCCGGAAGACCAACCGATAGCCCTCGTGGATATGGAGTTAGACTGCTGTTAACACCTACAGCACACAGAAGCCTATTCTCCTGGCAGCCGCACGGTGATAGGATTTTAACAGCCAGATTCCGGACGAGAGTACTTCGTGTCACCATTATACAGTGTTACGCCCCCACGGATGGTTCGTCTGAGGAAAAAAAGAAGACCTTCTACAACCAGTTGGGAGCTGTTTATAATGCAACACCTATTGCGATTGTGATGGCGGACCTTAATGCCTAAGGTAGGCAGCGATAATGAAGGGCTCAAACATGTTATGGAACGGCACAGATTAGACAACCGCAATGACAACGGCGAAAGATTTGTTGACTTTCGCAACGCAAATCGTCTTGTCATAGGTAGCACCTATGAGTTTGAGCAAAAGACCTGCCATAAAATAAGTTGGGTGTCAAATGACAGGCAAGCAACCTCCAACCAAATCGACCATTTTGCCATCGGTCGTCGTTTTAGAAGTAGTCTTCTAGACGTCCGAAACAGACGAGCAGCGGACATTGGGTTGGTACGAGATTACCATCTTATGATAGCTACTGTCCAATTACGCACTTCTGCCATTTGAAGATCTAACGACACAAGAATACCTAGGCTCAACGTAGACCGACTGAGAGCTCTCACAGTGCTCCAAAAACTAAGGGATCATCTCTAACGAGGAGTGGAAACAATCAGCAGCTCACTGCCCGCCACCATCCAAGACCATTGGTGTGCTGTGAAAACTGTTTTCATATCAGGCGCTGGGAGAGTAGTCGGTCGATCGCAGGGAAATCATAGGGCGTGACTTTCCGAGGACACCTGGAGAAGGATCAACGAACGAAAACAACTAACACCTCGAATTGCAGCAACTCCAGCAGCAGGGAGGATCGAGCTAGAATCCCTATATCGCATGAAGATGAAAGAAGTGCAGCGTAGCGTGAGAAGTGACAAGCGCATTTACATCAATGCGCTGGCTACGCAAGCAGAAGAAGCAGCAGCGAGGTGCGACAGCAGAACCGTTTACAGAATTACCAAAAGCTTATAGGTGGTCGAAGCTCTACTCAATACCCACTGAAAGGCTTAGACGGTTAGTTGCTAATATCAGATGAGGATCAACTGAACAGATGGAAGGAGCATTTTGCTTCGGTTCTAAGCCGAGTATTCGCCAGCAATATGCACCCAAGTCAGACTGAAGTGTCCGTAGGAAGAATTCGGAACACAACCCCCAGTAAGGAAGAGATTATTGCCGCGATATTTGCGGAGCTGTTTCTAGCTGCGCCAACGGCATCAACTGAGCTACTGTTCCCACTTGTCTCGAGAACATGGGAAGCCGAGAGTTTTCCGGACGAGTGGAAGAAGGGAATGATCGTCAAGCTCCCTAAAAAAGGCAATCTAATGCAGTGTGAAACCTGGAGAGGTATCTGCGTGCTGCCTGCTGGGGTGAATCAAAGAACACCTCGAAGACACACTATGTAGATGCCGAACATGCAGGTTTCCGCTCTGGATCCTCCTGTGGCGACCACATCAACACCTTGCCGATCATCATCGAGCAGTGTGTTGAGTACCGATCACCACTTCACCTGCTGTTCATCGATTTTGAAAAGGCGTTTGATAGTGTCAATCGGGAATTTATCTGGAGTGCGTTGCGCAGATGAGGCACTCCTGATTAATTAATAGCAATTATCAAGGCTAAATATGACGGATCCACATGTCACGTCTTACACAGAGGAAGACTGTCTGAGGAATTCAAAGTTCAAAGCGGGGTTAGGCAAGGCTGCATACTTTCAGCAATACTGTTTCTATTGGTGATTAGCGATGTGTTGAATGCGACTTTGTTAACAGGAAATGGAGGAATTCGATGGAATCTTACATCTGAACTCAAACACCTTGACTACCCCGACGACGTATGCCTTCTATCTCACAGAGTAATGGACCTTCACCAAATCCACAACAAATGTGGAGAGGGAAGCAGACGTCATCGGGCTGAAAATAAACTCGGCAAAAACAAAAATGATCAGCCTTAGACCAAACTCATCCACTCATACATATATGTGTTGCTGGACAGACGGTTGAGAGAGTAGGGAGTTTCCAATACCTTGGGAGTATTGTCTCAACCGATGGGGATTGGATATAGCCAACCGCATAGGCAAAACAAAATCGGCGTTTGTGATGCTATCCACAGTTTGGCGAAGTAATGCAATTAGCTTAAACACCAAGCTACGACTGTTCCGTTCCAACGTTGAATCCGTGCTACTATATGGATGTGGTACCTGGAGGGTGACCACCACTATCACGAGGAAGCTGCGAACGTTTGTCAGTAGGTGCCTACGCTACATCGTAAGGATATTCTGGACAAGCCGTATTTCTAACGAACAGCTTTATCAGAGAACGGACCATGAACCTATAGGCACAACCATACGAAGACGAAAGTGGCAGTGGATTAGTCACACTCTCCGAAAGGGTAACAGGTCCATAGCTAACCAAGCGATGCAATGGAACCCGCTTACTCAGGACGGCAGGATGCGCGGCGGTCTTAGGAGTACGTGGAGCAGAACAGTTGAGAAGAAGCACGGCAACTGGTAAAAAGTTTGGGAGAGCTGAGGCACATTTCCAGAAACCGCACTCGATGGCGCGTTGGCATAGTAGAGGCCCTAGCATCCACAAGGGGATACAGGAACGAATTAGTTTGGAATAAAATTAAAATGTTGTTCTTCTTATTTTGGTTTCATATACTCGTACATGCTCCCCTTTCACTTCCCATGATTATTATTCTACTACAGAGCTGCTTCTGATGTTTGGTTTTTCTTTTCCTTAGAGAACTGAGAAGGGGGATTAAACTTTTGGCTGCAGGTATATTTAAGATATCATAAAATTCGTTCCATTATGTCCTGGGATCCAAAAAAGGCTCATTTCAATCGCCCTCCTCACTGCGGTCAAAGAACTGCAGCGTAGAAAACAGACGCAAATTTTCCTAACGGGGAGTGAAATCAAAGGTTTTTCTCCCAAAACGACATTCGTGAGGACTCGACGACACTCTTTCCTGTCTAGCATTCTGAATGAAACCATTCCTGGGCATAGGGACATTCAATTTCGTATTTTCTCAGCAACAGGAGTTCTGGTGTCTTTTCATTGGAAAACATGTCCAAGCCAGATTTCAAAAGCAGTCGGCGCACAAGGTCTTCAAAACTTCAGTACGTGTTGTACAAAGGCCACTTCCTTTAAATGGACGACGGCTTTGACAGTGCAACTTTTGATATGAATATGGAGGCGAAAGAGATTTATTAGTTCGTCCTTAGCAGAGACAGGAATACTAGCGAAAGCATATACAGCGTCCTTTGGAATCTTGTAAAAGTACCTACGCCATATTTTCGTGAAAGCATGTTCCCCAACACAAACGACACTTATCACAGTTGTGTAGACCCAAAGAACCCTCCTTAATGACAAGTTACATGCCTTACCAACAGCTCCTTTACACTTTTTTGTTTATTATTTAGAATTTTTGTACACAGCGCGGGCGAAGAAAATTTAGGGAGGAAGAAAAGAGAGGTACCGACGTACATTGGTCTTAAATGTTGGCAAGTTATAACGACCAGGAAATAGAGAGCTCGGCAGGGCATTCCATAAGCGAGTTGTACGGCTTAGGAACGAATTACGATATTTCAGAGTGCGTCCGAAAGTGAGCTTGAGGGTATACTGATGAGCATTTATAGCGAGCCGGGTGTTACAATTAAAAGTTTGAAGGGGCGGAATGCTACTGGGGATTTCAGTAGAACACTGGTGGTGGAAATAGCGATGAAACAGAGCGAAACACGAGACATGGGGTCGGTGTTCGTGGGTGTTCATTGTCTGAGTGATATTTTGATCATCTATGGGTTTTATCGCATGGTTTTGAATCCTATCTAGCAGGTGCAAAGATGTGGGCATTGTACTACAATATATATTGAGACCTGATCAAAAGGGGTGAGATATTTCTTAACTCGGTTGAGGAAACCTAGACATTTAGCAGAATTTTTGGCGACACCGAATATGTGGTCATTCCAACGTAAGTTGTCACTGACACACATACCCACAGTGGAACGTATTTCGGTTTCGACAATGCAAGTGCCATTCATGGATAATGACTGCGTATCTAAATTTCGCTTTAATGACAGTAGACAGCATTAAATTCTACTCTGTTAGGGGTTCCCCAATTAGGTATGCTGTTAATATCAGTATTCAATGGGCTTAACATGTGCTGTCGTTCCCGTTCTGCAGCCGAACAGCACGAAAGTGAGTCCGGAAACGAATATAAAAAGCAGAGAGTACTGCCGCCAGCAAAGAAGCGGTAGACCAGATATCATTGATGAAAATTAAAAAGGGTGGCGGAGACAGAACGGAAACCTGCGGTACACCAGCATTTATTTTGTGAATGTCAGGCTTGAAACCATCCAAGACAACTGGAATTGAACGTTCCGAAAGGTAGTTGCTAATCCATGCCAAACTCTGTCAAATGCCTTAGAAATATCAAATGCAACTATCTTGCTGACGCCAGATTGATGTACGCTTTGGTTCCACTTTTCGCTGAGATGTGCCATCAAATCACCAGTGGACCTGTTCCTACGAAAACCATGCCGGTCATTGGGAAGTTTTCGCGTTCCGAGATATTTCATGAGCTGACGGTTTATCAGCGCTTACATGACCTTGGAAAGAAGGAACTTAAGTGCAAGAAGATTCGCCTTTTTTAGGGATAGGCTGGACAAATGATGTTTTCCATCGACTCGGAAAGAGTCTTAAAGAGTAGGATGTGAAAAAGCTTGCGCAGTGGTTTTTTCTCCAGCGAGGAAGAACACATCTTCAGAAGAAGGAGAGATTTACCATCTGTATCAGCGGATTTGTGAATGTTAAGATCTTTAAGAACTCTTGTAGTGTAGTAGACACTGCCGCAAAGTGTGCAGCAAGCAAATTGGCCTTGTCCAAAGAGCTGACAGCTGGAATGTCATTGTAAATGAGCGTTTGGATTAATTTCTAATTTTTTTGACAAATGAAGGTGAAGGTAAGGAGTTCTAAAGTCTAACAGCATGGATGAAAAATAAACGCGAAGAGTTATGGTAATTATAACGGCAATGAACTAGGTTGATGATCTTGGGGGTGTTATACAAGTAACATGGACTTTTAGTATTAATAATTTTATGTAAAAATATACAGTTCCTGGCATTGATGTATTCTTGCAAAGTGCCACTAAACATCCCTAGCCAACAGAGAAATGTGGTTGCATCTGCGGATGCTATAAATATAACGCACTGCGTCGTTAAAAGCAACTTGCAGTTTACGCAGGGATAACGAGTCAAGGCTGCTCAGCATATTTTATGAGGGGTAAGACTAAGGTCAGTACTATTTCCGTCATGTTTTTCGTGATGTGAAAAAAGCAGTGATCTACAATTTGCGAAGTCATCTTTAGACACGGTCAATCACTACGTCAGTGTGATTATACCCAGACAGAGTACAGCTTACTGTGTAGCCAATACTAGTAACTGACTCACATTGCATTGGAAACAACCCTTTGCGATCGGGCGGAAAGAAAACTGTACATCAATTTAACTGCCCTTTCGCAGAAACCAAAGTTATTCCTGAGCTGCCAACACAGGATTTTATGATTCACATTCGAAAAGTCTAGCAAACAAAGCAACGAATTTTTACTCCTGTCGTAGTCATGCCTTATTTCTTCCAGTAAATTAACCTGAAATCGGATTGTATACCATACAGCAACTTGTTGAGTGATAAGTGCTTTATTATTTGCTCAGCCACAACTTCCTCAAATACCTTTGACAGACAAGATAGAATCCTAACTGGTCTAAAACCAGCAGGAGAAGATGGATTACGTTTCTTTACTATTGGCAAGACTCTTGCAGTTTTCCAGATCTGAGGAAAAAGTTGATATTGTTATACACCAGTTGATGACATGGGTGAGATGAGAGATAATTTGGGGTAAAATAAGTTTGAAGGATCGTATTGGGAGGCCATCTTCACCAAACGAATTTGACTTTACAGCTGCTATGCTGTGAGTGATTTTGACTTATGTGGCTACTACAAAGTCTTCAAATATTGATACAGAACTTACAATGTCTACTCTCCGATTATAATCAAGAGCACACTCAGAGCCATTGCTTCCACTGAAGATACCACTTTTTCGTAAGTTACTCCAAAGTTTTTTCGCAGGGAGGGAAGTATTTAATTTGGAGGCATAAAAGTTTCTCTTTGATGTATTGGTTTTTGGTCGTATTGAAATTTCACACGCTTAAGAAAGGTGTTGCAGTCATTTCTGACTCGTTTGGACTTTTTTTTCGGTTTTCCTCTGGTCTTGTAGGACCGAAAAAACATTTCTCTAACCCTAACAGCCTCTTTACAGCTCGAGTCGTACCACGCCTTCTTTTTTTGGTTTGATACTCTTAATCTGATAAAGGATAAAGGATCTCATTCCAAGGAGAATAGTGTCAGTGATCATATCAGCAGCGCCATCCACGTTGTTATCGAAGAAATATAACGACCAGTTAAAATTCCTCAAGAAGCTGTTAAGTCCGCTACAATTGGCTTTCTCGTATTGCCATACGGTTCTTTTAGGAACCTAACTGAGTGGTCAGTGTACGAGAAATTAGCTGATATGACACAGTAGTCTGACGAGCCTAGAGGGAATAGTACATTGATCTGGTATTTGTCAGGATGAGAAGTTAGAAACAAGCCCAGGGCGTTGGCGGTATGACTATCAACCCTGGTATTCGTGTGGGCTCATTTATAAGCTGGGTCAAGTTATTTTCCGCAGTCTACAATGCATTGGAAGTTTTGAACGCGTCAGGTTTTGTCCAAAAAAATCATTTAATTTTTTAGTTTCAGCCCAAAAAGGTTTGTTATCTAGGATGGGAGGCAAATACTTAACATCGTTGGAAAAACGGATCGAAGCGTTTAAGTATTAAGTGAGTCGGACAAGTCAGCTTCGGTTTGAAGGGGATTGATTTAAAAGGTCATTTCTGGTCCACCAATCGACGATCACAGTATAGCCGCATATGTCTGAGCTTATACCTTAGAGCCATTGAGAGCTAAGCAGTGAGTCCAACAATATGTACTATAGTAGTGGAAGGAAAACGTCAATCCGGGGGCAAGCACATCATCATACATTGGCTGCTGTAAGCATTCGATGTTAGGGTCTTATCCGCCAACTCTACTCTATGAAGTGGACAACGATCTTTCTATTTCTAGCTAAGCACTTCTATTATAAAATTGGCTTTGCAGGTTTCAACAAGTGCATTGATATTTTCGCAAAAGTCTTTATAAGATCAACTCTTTGGAATTCAGTTTAGCTTTCTGCTTTGATCTGTAAGGATTCCGGTTTTCCTCCACGTTCTATTACGGAAAGAGTGACCTGCAGGAGATTTTCCTGACTGCACACATCGGTTGGAAATATTTGATAAGGAAGAAGTTCGGCTTCTCAATATCTTCCTTTACCTCCTATTTCATTCTAAGTTTAGGAGGAGCATTGACGGACTTGTCAATCTCCTTCTCCTTACTTGATTTTCTCGGATTCCTCCTCTTAAAGAGACCTCGTATCCAATTCAGATTTGGCTGAGAGCTAACATTATTGACAACCAGGTTAGACAACAATATGAAGTCCAGAGGATGTATCCCACGTTGTATTTGCTATTGGATCAAGGAGTATTCTGACCATTAGAATCGCAGAATGCGATAAGTCCCATGTTCCTGGAATAACAATCTTTTCAGTAAATCCATTTACTGCCTCTGGTGGGGATGGAAGTACCGGATTATCAGGGAAAATAAGTTAGGGTAGCGATGAACTTGTAGCATTTTCCGTTTGCTTCATAACTGTCATAACTATCACAGATTTTGGATGCAAAATTATCCAAATATAGATGGTAAGAGTGAACAAAAAAAAAAAAAACAAAAACTTACAAAAATAGAAGACCTGTAAACATTTGAAAACTCAGATGCGTTTGTCCGACGGATATATGAACATACGTGCAGCTTTGTGAAGATGAGCGCTGTTGGCAAACTAAAGGTTTTCTGGCGGAATATTGACTAAGCTTCGTCAGACTACTGCAGGGATCTTTGTGCTTAAGACTATTTTCTCCAGCATTTCCAGATTTATTGCTGCTAATACCTAATAGCGATAAAAGGTCGTTCCAGATAATCTCCAGAATAATAATACAACATCCTTTCGGTTGTTGAAAGGTGCAGGCAGTTGACCACTTGACCCACACTATTTCAATTTTCTATAAACAATTTCCGAATTACTACAGATGCCACGTCCACACCCTCACAAATCAATCTTCCTTGAGTTATGTGTATTTATTGTAGTTTTTTTTTATTTTTTAAGTCATGCCTCAAGCAGGACATCTCACACGTGACAAACAAACGTTCATAGTCCATTGTCACCCGTAATGCCAAACTCACCGGTGATCCAAAATTATGGCCAATTTCATGGGCCAAGGTGACATGTGACACAGCCGGAGGTACGTGCTTTCCATAGTTTAGCAGTGTAACGATTCCTGTATTCAGTGACTTCAGTGAGCCTCTATAGTGCTGAAAAGAGAGAAACAAAAAAAAAAACATTAAAATTAATATTTCACTAGCCCGTAAAATATCCTCAAAAGGTGCACACATTTACAATAAAACACACACGCCCACAAAAATGTGAAGAAAAAAAAAATGGAAAGGGTAATGAAAATTCTCATGGACTTTTACGTCATGTTCATGGCAACAAAACATAACCTGACCACGGACAGATTTTAATCGATTTTTAATCCACCCACACCCCTGCCAACACTAGAAATAAACAAACCCATCAGATACGACTACTCATGCCACATACATACGAGAACATTCATAAGTAATCACTGTATTTGGATGACCATGACAACAGTCCTTTGACGGGAAAGGTCATTTCAGCTCCAGGTATGATATATTCGTACATACATTCCTACGAGTACGGATTTGGCTGCGGATGCTGATGCAAAATGCACTGCTCTCTCCTCACCCAAGGGAGTCCTTCCGATTTATTTTGAATCCGAAAGAAGAGAAAAAAAAGGCGCAAGTTTCCCGATAAATATTTTAAAATTCCTTTTTAACAGTGAAAACGTGTATGCATATTCAAAAGTATTTGTAAAATCGTGTTTGAAGAATGCAGGCATTGCCTGGATTCTCCAAACAAGGGATAACAACAAAAACAATAGCAAGGAGCGCTATGACAAGCAGTTTTCTCCAACCCACCTACCAATGTCGAAAGACAAATTTATTCAGACATAATCCGGGAGGAGTACTCCTGCAGAGAATGGCGATTTGCAGATTGATGTTATAAATAATTCAAGCAATGTGTGCTTTTAATCCTTGGGAAAGGATTTCGATTCCTTACACTTCCGCCAGCGGAGTACAGACATATGCGTAAACAGTGATGCCAGCATGTTAAAAAAACATCGATTTTGAGTTGGAGTTGGAGCTGGCGATGTGCTTTTGGAAAATCCGCTTAATCCCACGAAGAAGAATAAGGTCGGTTGGTGGTAAAAACTCTTTGAGTTATATTTTGGTCGGATTAAAATTCACTTATCGATGAGTTTTGTTTGAAAATAAAAGAAGAAAACAATTTGAATAAGCATGCAAGCTTTTGAGGTCAGAATTGGGAGAGATTTACATCCTGGTGCACATCTGTGTATGTTTTTGCTGATTTGCTACAAATCTTTCTGAAAGCCTCAAATCTTACTATTTGCGACTCCTGTTGATTCGAAGACTCCGTTCTCTTATCTGGTTGCTCTGTGGGCAGATGACAACCCGCCGAACTTTCGTGGATGGATTTCCGTAAATATCTTGACTTTTAACATGGAATCGAACCAGATACTTTCACACTATGTTGCTTCACTTGACGGATTGGTGTATAAGACAAGGACACTGTGCACCACAGCTGTAGCTGGAATCTATGCAGGCCTATTAGAAACTGATTCCTTGAACCACATTGTCTCATTGAAACTTGGTTTTACAACAATCGGCTTACGTTTTGTTTCATGAACATACTGTCGGATTTCTTTGCAAAACAGTTCCGGATTTCTCTGATGTAAACACGGTCAGGAGTCAATGAGATACAAAGGGGCTGGACACTCAACAGTAACAATGATGAATCCGCACCTGTTCGTAACGCATGACGGTTATTGGGTTCAACTCAATCAAATAATGAATCTAGCGTCTCGAACCTGAATCTTAGAAAATGCTGACAATGAAAAAGGCATAGATGTCTTCTCGTAAAAATTTATAAAAAATTTTCCAAGCTCTGCTTCATGGCCCATTTCAATTTATGGTCATTATATGTTGCTTCTGGAGGAAGATTTCAACTTGATTTCTCCCGGATACGAGCGCGTAGCCTTGTTTTACTACATCTCTGATCGGTATCAGGTTTGATGAGATGAGAACCACACAACAAGTTAATTTACCCCGCATTCACTCTGGTTTTGTAAGTGTATGGCTACTTACTTACTTACCACCTATCAAGATCTAGTGAAGCACTGTAAGTTGGATGAGGTCCTATTCCACGCTATTTTAGGTTCACACTTATTCTACTGCGTAGTCCCTCAGGATAAGAATCGAAGATTCTCTAGACCGGAGCTGCGTTGTCCAGCCATCTCAAACCGTGATCCGTACAATTCGTGGTTGAATTCCCTCTTCCATTCCCCTTCAATACTAACGGCACCGGAAATTACCCGAATCGGCCAATTGTTTCATCATTCGCTTTCGACTAGGTCCAAGGTTCTGCGCCATAGAGCAAGACCAGGATGATTTAGGCTCTTATACAAAGCCAGTTTGGTCAAACGATAGAGGGCTCTGGTATTGAATTCCCTCCTTAGCCAAAAGAAACAATAATTGGCAAGAGTAATTCTGGGTCTGATTTTGTAGATATAGCCAAAAGCCTGATAAGCGGACAACATCTTCGCGATATCGCTAGACTGCAGAATGTTTAAGTCAGTTTCTGTTGCAACAATCGGTAGACTATTTACTGTTCTGCTCTTTGAAAAACACTTCAGCTGGAGCGGAAGTCTAGATTCAACAACCAAATTAGGCTGTCTAGGTCCGTATTGATGGTCTTTTTTTATTCTACATAGAAATCTGTGGAGCTCTTTCCGGACGGTGAATTTTCCCAATTTAACCTCCGTGACATTCGAAGTCTGGGTGCTGTGTACGACTTCAATTGGCCTACACCCGTAAAAGATCCAGCAGGTGTAGCAGACCAGGGCTTGCAACGGAAGTTCGCGGATTATGCTCTTGAGCAGGCGAAAGTTGAACCTTTAACAGGACCCATATTAGGTTCCATAAACAAGCAAGATTGCTGGTTCTGAGTGAGACAAGTTCAAAAAAGGCTCATAAGGCTCAATTACGTTTATGAAATTGTACTACTTTGGGTGGTCTTCACGGTGTTGGCACATCGGTACATATTTTTTCAGGAGCTCGGTTTACAGTCAATGACCCACGTATATACTTATATACTTACTTACCTAGATGGCGCTACAGTCCGGAATGGACCATGGTCTTAGCTAACACGCCTCTCTAGATAGAGCGATCTTTTGCCAGCTGCCTCCAGGACAAGCAGGACTGCAATGATCAGTGTCATGTATAAAGTCTATTTGGTTGTTCGAGTTAGAGTTTTACTACTCTATTGCCTTCCAAGCCCAAAGAAGCAGCGATAAGTAAGAGTGATTCTTCGCATGATTTCAGCGCCGGTGTCGTTTTCGAAATTGATAGCGGAGCCGAGGTAGATAAAGTCCCTTACTCCCTCAAAGGGATATGAGAATAGACAAGCCTCTCGCGGTGCACCCTGGATAACGCTAAAGGTATAATCATGTTGGGATAGCGAACATTTTCAATGAGAACCCCCCTCAATACAATAGACAACCCACATAAACGATACTTTTCAGCGCCGCATGACTAGGAATATAGGGCCTTCTCTCTGAGTGGTGGCCATTACACAGGACTTTGGAACAAAATGACATTGATGTGGTATTCCTGTAGGAAACTCACTACATCAATGAACGAACTCTATCGTCTCGAGTTAAACTAAATGGTTTCTGCTTGATAAGCGCCTCTATCATCATGCGTACGGCAAAGCAATATATATCAGGTTTTCAGTCGAAAATGTGAGGCTGATTAGAATTAAGGAAAACGATAACGTGTTTATCGATAACATTTAAACCTGCCCGCACTTTCCGGCCAGTAGAGATGATCCTACCGTACGAACACCCCGCCATATACGCCGGAGATTTTAACTGCCACAAAAATCCCTGGAGATACCACACGGATGACGATAAGGGCGCAAAATATGTAGACTGGGCTGACATAAATCGTCTGACACTAACATTCCACTCTAGACGTTGGAACCGCGACTAAAACCCAGATCTGTGCTTCGCTTCATCCAATGGCTTCGAAGGGGAACAACAAGTATCTAGACAGGTCTTACCTGATTTTCCTCAAAGCCAACACTGTCCAATTGTCCTGGAAAGCGGGATAAAGATCCCGTTGGTAAGCTCCACCCAGTGGCCAAGGTGAAACTTTTAAAAGTCACCATGGCAAAATTTCGTCAAGAATCTTGGTTCTAATGTCCGCTGGATGCCTCCAGCTGCCGAGAAGTATGGGCGCTTTGTTGGCATCGTAATAGCCACAGCATAGAAGAACATCCCACGCGGTTATCGGTTTCAGGAGAGTGATGACGCCGAAATTGTAGAATCAGTCTTACAATGTTTAGACAACGCACGAAAAGAAAGGTGGGTAAAATAACAACACAAAACCAGGACTTTACTCGATCAAGCAGAAGTCCTTTGGATCCTACCTATCACACCAACTTATGATTGCTCAGATTGTTGAGGTTTCCAAAGCAAAGTCGAGCGCGACATGTTAAGAGGTTATTAAAGGAGCTTAAAAAGTGGACCCCTTTAACCTTTGCATACTCTCGAGCTTTCACTAATACCGAGCTGGAAGTAATCATCACCCTATGCAAGCATGGAAAAGCCGCAAAAGTTGATGGGATCATCTGGTTTGAATTTATTAAACATTGCGGGAAAAACACTAACATCTGGCTATGCATCCGGAAACCTGCTTATTGAGTTCAAGAAGTCAAAAATCATTGCGGGGGCATAGCCCCGTTTTCATCCGTAAATCATGTGCGAGTAAAACTATCGTTGGTTTTATATGGGTTTGTCCGCTTCATCTACTGAAATTGCAAACCACTTATTTGCTCATTTTTCATTTTTAAATGCATTTTATTTTATTAATCATTAACTCTTACATACTAACAAAAAATGCTTAAATGCTAGCTAAAAATTATTTAAAAATCTTATACTAACTTACTGGCCCCACACAGGCACTCTAAGCTACTCTAAATTCTTATATATATGTCTTTCGACTTTGTTTATATTTTATTTAGGTACTTATATTCTATGCTTAAGGCTAAGAAAAGAATTTAACAAAAAACTTAGCATATGGGCATAATTTTTTATTTTTTATAAAAACTTAACATCTAACTTAAAATAAACCTTATATACTAATATATATATGTATTTCTTAAATACTAACCTAAACCTATGCAAGCTGGCCATCGCTATTCACAGAGCAAATAGATTGGTCAGCTCTGCCCCATTAGTGAGGCTGGTCCGTAATTGACGGAAACGACGACGAAACATCTTCTCCATCATTCAACCACCAGAAATGCTGGTGCTGCCAAACGACATTCCTGTTATCGCGATTCCCCACCGCCCTGCTGAACTTGAGACGATCCACACTGCCGTGTGCGACGTCTCTGTTGTAGTTGAGTAGCCTGTCCCCAGCTCTCCGAGCGACATGGAAGATTAACGGGACCGCTGATCTATCCTGGATCAACCCTATCTGATCTAGGTAGAGGAATGCTTCCGGTGGAACGAAGCCATCAGAGCGCACACTCTCGTGGTAAAGGTAATTGGGGTAGTAAGCCCCAGATATCAGATTATTCGTCGAGGTCATTGCTCTTCCAATGTGTCTTCGAGTCAGCTTAATTACGAAGTTGTCCACTCATATTAGGTTCGCCCTGTTGTAAAGGACCTCATTACGATAAAATTTTTTGTACTCCGACTCTGGTGTCCTGTACAAGCGAAGGCAAGCCCTCTCAAACACCCGAATCTTTTCCATTAAGCTTGCTCGTACATTGAACCACACGCGACACCCGAATACCAGCATGGACCTGATAAGGGCCATGTAGCAGATTACCTTTACCCTCGCATCGAGTTGGCTGCTATAAAACAGTCTCTTTGTAAGGGCAAAAGTGCCTTTGGCTCTGGCCAGAGCAGCATCTACATTTTTGTCAAAATACAGAAACTGATCTAGCCAGATCGCAAGGTATCTGACTACATTTCGACAAGCAAGAGGCAGTCCGTGTTGTCCAATGATCGAGAACTTTCGCCAATTTTTTCTGGTATCCCTAGAGGCCCCAGACAAAGGCGTCCTAAAGAGAATGGTTTCCGACTTCTGAAAGTTGATTTTCAACTTCCAGTCATCGCAAAATCGTCTTATCTGATCGAAGTCACGCTGCAAGAGAGTATTAATGACCTCGATTTTTGGACCTGTTCTGTACGCTATCAAATCGTCTGCGTACGCAATAGTATGGGGAAGTGAACCTATCAAGTCGCTTGTATAAATGTTGAATAGGATCGGCGAATTGACCGCGCCTTGCTGAAGACCATTTTTAATTTGAAATATTCCAACAGAAGTCACATCACCATTTTTCACGATGAACTGTCTGTTGGTTAGCATATTATAAAGAATGTACAAGAGTGGTTTACTGATCCCCAGCCTAGTCAGCTTATAGAAAAGACCCTCTAACCATACGGTGTCGAAGGCCTTCTCCAAGTCAACAAGGCAAGCACCAGTACATTGTTTTTTGCCTTTATTCCATTGGATATCGGACACCAGTTTAGACGCGGCATGTGAGATATCATGTCCCGCCTTAAAACCGAATTGATTATCCGGAACTATATGTTTGTCCTCAACCCACCTAGACAGAGCTCTATTGATTACTTTTTCAAACACCTTACTGATATTCGGAAGGAGACTTATCGACCGGAGATTGGCCGGATTGGATATATCCTTTCCCTTTTTGGGGATAGGTTGAACCACCGCCGTTTTCTAGTGCGCTGGATAATGTGCATTATTCATTGCATTATTAAACAGGGTGGTGTAAATGTCCACCGCTTCTAGAGGAAGATGTCGCAGCACGATGTTTGGAATACCATCGGTCCCCACTGATTTCTTAGCCCTGATTGTGTCGAAGATCTCATGGAGCTCTTCCTTCGAAATGAACTGAGGTAGGTCACCCTCTCTGGTAATGACATTATTTGCCATATTTTCGTCGCTGAACCGGGTGAAACCAGAGCCCTCGGATCGCCAGTTCCCTATTTCATTTCGAATGTAGAGGTCGTGCACCAAGACGCGATTGTCCAGGTCATAATTAGGGCCAATGGTATCAGTGGCCTTGTATATTTCCTGGACAGTCGCCCCTATGGCTTCAACCTTCTCCTGTGGATCCTCGATCACAAAGAAGTCGTCATCATCAGCGGCCTCATTTGGATCAATACCTGCTATTGTCAGTAACCGTTCGTTGTCTGTGGTCCGGGCTATTTTAAGACACTGAAGACCGTTTTGATTTTTTCTCCGGAATAGTTTATTTATTTGCGGGAACATATTCGGGTTGCTGGTGTTCACAGCCCGAACCCTGTTGTTCCAATACGAACTTACAGAAATTCTGTAATTCTCTTTTATTAACGTTTGAATATTTTTAATTGACGACTTCAGTGTCCTAATCTCCGGGTCTTGTCTGTCAGTTAACTGTCTGTACAAGTTTTTGAGTCTTGTCAGAAGTCTACTTTTCTGTCGGTGCAGTGCGTTAATAGTAGGATTGCGGAACAGGTCTTCGTTAGTCGTACGTCGATAGCGCGGTATTGTAGTGTCCATAATTTTTTTAATTGTCTCGTCCATTTGTTTTAAGTAATTGTCGATCTCCTCGTTTGACAAATTCCTATTGGACGATGGGTGGAATGTATTCGAGGCGAGTGCTCTTATCAAGGTTGCGGAGAAGCGTGGCCATCGAGTCTTACTGTAGTTGTAAGAATATCTTTGGACAAACTCCTCCAATTCCGCAATTTCGTTGGGAACTGTAATTTCGTTGCTAAAACCGCAATGGTCACTGTCATACACGAATGTGCGCAGACAGTTAAGCGTTTGTAAATTCGTACCTGTCAGTCGTATACGTTCGTCATACAGCAGTAGATCCAAATAAGACCCGCCTCTGGGAAACGACGGGCTATCCTTCGCTTTAAGACCGAGTCTGTACATGACATCGTGCTGACCCCACCAATCGAGTAGTAGGTTCCCTCTAGTATTTGGCAAATTATTTCTCCAATCTCTGTGTTTAGCGTTGAAATCCCCACCGATTATAAAATAGTTCTCCCCCGATTCTAGCCTCAGAAGTCGAAAAAGCGTGTCGAGCTCTGTAATAAATAAAGTGGATTGTGAAGTCTCAGGTGCATAAACAGAGGCCAAGTACAGCCGCTTTTCACTGCGGAGCGGGACTGCCTCCAACACCCGGAACCTGCGCAACACTCCCTTGTACACTCTGTGAAATTTTATACCTTGTTTAATGAAGATCGCGACACCGCCTCAACATTTGGATCTGGGCCGGTTTCTCTTCTAACAATGTAATTACTGTAATCAGTGAATTAAAATTCACCGCAAGGACCTTCAAAGTTTGCTCCACCATATCCATTACGACATGTGTTGCGTTAGGCCTGGTAGCAGCGCGTAGATCTGGTCCACCCGTTTGGCCTGTTCTTGTACCTGCTGTTGCAGCTGAGCCATCTGCCCTTGGATTGCGAGTAAGATGGCTAGCATGTTAGGTGCAGCCTCCGTTGTTCTCGGCATTGGCGCCGAAGAAGCAACAGTGGCTTGTTGTACCATAGCCCCCCTACCTGACGCCATTTTGGCGTAGGAAATTTGGGACGTGACGGCTGGTGAACGTGAACCTCACAGGTGAACGTTTGACCTCAACCTTCTGCTGCCGAGCCAGTTTTGCTTTTTTAATGTCAGCGAACTTAGGACAACCCCGATAGTTTGCGGTGTGTCCCACGTTCCCACATAATACGCACGAGAGCTGCGTCCTATCGGATGCTCCGTCCCTACCCAGAGCACACTCCTCGGAACTGTGGTTCTTTGAGCACTTCACGCATCGAGGCTGCATTTGGCAGTTCGACGCGGCACCACTTATTTGCTCTTGACAATGTTCGAGATCGAAAAAAAACGTTGCAGTTTTGTTCCGAGAGCTTGATCTGTTTCTCTTGTATGACGGGACTGGAGGACTTAGACTTTAAGTACTCGCATCTCTGATAATTAAAACGCTTTGTATTCTCCTCACATCATCTTTCCTACCATCATTAGATGGTAGTCCTTCAGACTGAGCATCTTCTGAAGAACGTTCGATCTATTGGGTTTCTCAGGACAAGAGGTCAAGAATATAACTGACCAAGCACTTGTCTTCCTGAAGGGGTTTAACCGTAACATACTGAGCCTCTCCGGATTAAGAATTCGTGCCTTGCCGCGATTGAAAAGACCACGTGTGGATTGTCGTTATGAGTATTTCGGGTACCACATATATCAGAACTTTAGGATCTTTGATTCTTAAGCCTTCCTGTCAAAGCCAATATGAAAAGAATACAGAAACGCTATAATCAGCCAAGTTGTAGTTAAGCTCATCAACTTGGTTTTTGTTTTAATAGTTTCAACTTTCGGAAGTTCTTGGATATCAAACTGGTCCGGCGTATGGTTCGCCAAGATAAAGATCTTCAGATCAACGAGCCCTGAGGACGACGATCTCGACATGATCGTCCACGAGAACAAGCTGAGAGGATATCCGGTTGATCGCATTCAGTATAAACAGCAACAAAAGTGTCCCCAGTGTCATACAATCGTATCTCCAGCACTCGAAGAGTTCATCTCTGAATTTGCTAGTTTGACATTGGCATCACCCAGTAGACCTGGGTCAGTAAATCGACAATTTGAGTACACCGCGACAATAAATACAACATTTTCTACAAAAAGGATACAGATGAGCTTTGAACCTATATACTAATCAAGAAACATATCAAAGCATTTTTATGTCTTTATATATGCAAATAACAGCTCTACATAGTCTCTGCGTACATGGCCCAAGAAAAACGATCACCGTGCCGGCAGGCGAAGTTCAACACATGGTGTCGCACCTTCACGACAAGAAGGAGTTTCCACTTTTAGGATGTGATGCCAACGCAAGTGTTTCTTCACTGATTCTGGAATTCACAGAGAGCGCTCTGATTAGTCTAGATGCTTGGGCCACAAGTTGTTGACTTGACGTTAATCCGAGTAAAACTGAATTAATGCTTACCACCAAGTACAAAGTGCCGACTATCAAGCTTTCACCTCTGCACAACCAAAAACTTACTTTATCCTTCAGTGTAAGGTACCTTGACGTCATCCTTGACCCTCAAGCTCAATTGGAAACTAAACATAGAACACAGGTAAAGAAAGAAAGCATACGAACTGTGTACGAACATTTTAAGCGTACAAAACCCCTTGAGCGCGCGCTAATTATAAAAAAAAAAAAATACGCTTATAGCAAGACCTTTAGCAAAAGGTGGGAAAATTGTTGGTTAGTCCCATTCTTATTTATAGATCGCTCGTCTTAAGCAAAGCCTACAAAATCACAAAACTTAGCAGAGTCCAACGAACAGCTGGTATTGGGACCACAGGGGAGCTACCCGTATGATCGAGGCCGACAGAAACTCCAGCGTCATATACCGCCCATGGACTTGCACATCAAACTCATCATTTCGTGTAGTGCTATATCAGACTCAGAGAATCTAAAGATCTTGATCTATTGCCTAGAGTTCTGGCTTCGACCATAACTGACTACACGATACCTAAACTCAATTTTTCTGATAATATCCAAGCCTACTTTCCGGAAAGTAAGGAATGGAACAATAACCCACACATATCGCATTACCAAGTATCGATCTTCACCGATGGCTCCAAAATGAATGGAATACGGGGCTGGAGCAGGTATGTCCTCTTCGGAAATGAACGCATCCAAATTGTACCCCCTTCCAGACTCTTAGAGTGTCTTCCAGGCGGAGGTACTAGCGATTAGAGAGGCCTGCAAAGCCTCAGCTTCATTACCATAAATAGCACAGAAATTTTTATTGACAGATAGGCTGTTATCAAAGCACACTATTTCGTTCTCTAAACTAGTAGAACAGTGCAAAGAAATTATCACGCAGCTAAGAGCTCAGTTTATTATCACTCTCCTCTGAGTTCCCGGCCACAGTAACATAGAGAGGAATGAGAAAGCCGACGCGATAGCCAGATGTGGCTTAACCTCGATGTGCCTCTTGCGGAGTCAGTCTGTTCCCCGATAGGACCACCAAGGGCAGAATTCTCAAAGACTTTCTCTCTATTGGCAACTCTAGTTGGAATAATCTAGAAACCTGTACCATATCGCGACAAATATGGCCCGCCTACAATAAAAACCGGACGAATGACTTAATCAGCTCGCACCAAGACAGGAACAATCACAGCAATTACCACGGGTCACTGGTCAATTGGCAAACACTCTGCCAAGTTAGGCATTCCTTTAACTCCTACTACCCTAGCTGTCACAACTCGCACTATTCCGCTTCCCTTGTGACGCCCGGAACTAGCCAGAACCAGGCATCGCACACTTTGAAAACCCTTTTTCAAGGAATTATCAGAGATTTCTGGCATAAAATTCTGCAACATTATCACCCGACATCCAGGTCACGTGAGTTGTGGTATCAAAACGGCGTATCCGCGCTACTTATGTTTTTGGTAGGACCTTACTAGATAACCACATCTACAATACCTACCTAGACTGGATGTCAGCGTGTTAGTTTGACAATAGATGAGGGCTAGTTTTATTTGCATTTGGTATCTACGAGTAGCTCGAATAACTCAGGATTAAAATGGCATGCAACAACTCTTCGTTCTGGAATTAACAGATCTTCAAGTTTAGTTTGAACCCATAAGATCTCAACTTTTCTAACTACTTCATGACAAGTAATGATACGCTCGAATTGTTTGCATAGATGCGCTCTGAAAAAAATAAGAAATCTGCAGTTGAAAACTACACTCTGTAAATATGTTTGTAAAGGGTGACCAGACAAGAACGATAGGGAAAAAGATTTAAACGGGGTGAGATATAAAATTGATTCTGGCTTTATTTTGAAGCTATGTTCATGCCATTATGTGTGGAATAGGACATCATTCAAATGGTTGCTTCGGCTTCGCTGGCAGTGCTTCAACCTGCTGGTCCAATTTTTGATGACTCGGTCCAATATGTGTAGCGTTATTCCGGCAATAGCGTGTCGAATGTTTCCCTCAAGCTCGTCCATAGTGGTCGGTGTGTTAGCGTAGACTAAGGACGTAGCCCCAGGGAAAGTAATCGACTGATATCAAATTGCATGATCGTGGCGGCCAGTTAATGAACGCTCACAGTGAGAAAACTTCGAACGCTGTGTTACTTATATCGATGTTGTCGAGCTTTGACCACAGAAAGTCGGTTAACATCGCTCTGTAGCTAAGACCATTGACAGTAACGGCCCGGTGATGCCGCCATGCCACAAACCGCACCAAACAGTCAATCTTCGTGGATGCACTACGCTTGGCCGAACACCTGTAGATTGCATTCGCTCTAATAATGGATATTCAGCTTGTTGACATAGCCGCTGAGATAAAAATGCACCTCGCCCGAGAAGATGATTTTTTGGCCAAAATCCGGATCTCCGGCCAACATTTAAAGTGCCCAATTAGCGAACTCGCGGCGTTGTCTATGGCCGTTGTCTATGGTCTATGTGTTTTTTGTTAGGTTGGTAAATCTGTTGTTGACATTCCCTCTAAATCTTAGCGTCATAGCTTGACATTTGCAAAAGTTACGTAGCGAAGAGCACATCTATCTCTGTGTGTGTTGGCTATTTTTTACAATTTTAGAAATGGATTTCAATTTGCAACAACGAACTTGTACTCGTATTAAATTTTGCGTAAAAACGGATTTAATGGTGCGCGAACGATGGAAATGTTGGAAAAGTGTTTCGGCAACGATTCTCTAAAGAAAACGGTCATTTACAAGTGGCACGAGCGCTTCAAAAATGGTCGTGAGTCGATCGAAGATGATGAACGCAGTGGCAGACCATCGATATCGACATTGAAAACCGACGAAAACATTGATGAAGTAAAAGAAATGTTGGTCAATAGCCGAAAATCACAGAGATAGCGAAGGACTTGAACATTGCCTATGGATCCGTCCAAGACATTTTGGTTAATGATTTGGGTTTCCGTCGTGTAGCAGCAAAGTTGGTGCCAAAACACCTCAATTTCATGTGAAAAAGAGACCGTGTTGACGTCGCAAAAGAGATGATTTGCGAGGCTGAATCCGATCCCACATTCATCAAAAGGATCATTACTGGAGATGAGACGTGGGTTTATGAGTACGACACGCAACCCAGACATCAGGCAAGTGAATGGCGTTCACCAAATGAGCCGAGACCAAAAAAGCCACGTCCTTTTCAGTCAAAAAAGAAGGCAATGCTCACGGTTTTCATGGATTACAACGGTGTAGTGCATCATAAATTTTTGCCAGAAGGCCAGACAGTAAACAAAGAGTATTATTTGGGCATTATAAGACGTTTGCATGAAGCAATTCGCCGAAAGAAACGAGAATTGTGGGCAGAAGACTCGTGGATTTTGCACGATGATAACGCACCGTCGCACAGTGCCATCATTATTCGTAATTTTTGACGAAAAATGCAACAAATACCACCCAACAGCCACCGAATTCACCTGATTTGGCTCCCTGTGACTTCTTTCTGTTCAATCGAGTTAAAAAACCACTACGGGGAACGCGTTTCAGCAGCCGAGAGGAAGTAATGGAAAAATCTCAGGAAGCACCGAGAACTGAATATAAAAAATGTTTCAAGGATTGGATCAAGCGCTGGCGTAAGTGTGTTGCAGTCGATGGGGATTACTTTAAAGGGGACAATAAAGTAGATTTGGATGAATAAACTTGTATTTTAAATTTTCTGAATACATTCCGGAAACTTTGAAGGAACTTGATCAAGGTGGTAAGATGAAATGGCAAACCTTAGTGAATATTTTGACAGCTGGATGTCACTGGTAACATTGACGGCTGCTGAAACATAGAAAATATGACATAATTATGTCAATAATGACAATAATGACATAATTATCACTTATTCTTGCTGAGTGACAAAGGGAATGCCACTGATAGTTCGGCAAATATGAAAGGAGCAACAAAACGCGAAGTAACTTTAAACAAACGGATTCGATTCAGTTGCATTTAGAATTTTTTCCGCAATTGCTCTATTGACTGTTCATTCCCAATACCTATTGCAATGTGAATTTTCATAAATAAAGTCCTCTCCAGAACGTATCCATAGATACGGCCTTAGACCCCTAATCGCGGCAAGAGTCATATCCGTCTTTTTGGATATTCAGATACTCCTTGATGTAAGGCTGGCTTTGTGCAAAGTTTTCTAAAGCATTTCAGTTCAACCAAGTAGATTATGAAGCTTATCACAAGCCTCACAAAGAGAGGTTTATACTTTCACTGCACGGAAGCAATCCAGGAGGATCATAAGAAGATGTTAAAGCGTAGAATAGAAGTCGGTTAAAGTATCTAAGATCAAAAATGACGGCAAAATTCACAATTGGTTCGGAGGGATAATAGCTCCTAAGATTCTACGACTTAATCGAACTACGAGTACCATCACTAAATCTCGTGATGTCAGTACAATTTGCTGAGACGAAGCATCAATGGCTCAGCGACAGCTAAAGCGTTTATCAGATCTCATGAGACATCGTTATTTTCCCCACAAAAACCCTGTATCCTGTTGTATGCTATAGAAAATTTGATATGGGGACACGTTGTTAAAATGAAGGAATGAGCTCCCACCAACGAAATGTGGTTTCCGTATCCAATTCCATTTGAAATTAAACTTATAGATACGTTAGTCCCATCAGTTTCTTTATAGTTATGGTATTTTCCATTTCCACAAAACAACACATCACTACTGTCGAGGATAAAAGTACGATGGGTGATTTCCAATTCCAATAAAAAATGAGATACGAGTTTATGCATCCACCGTACGAACACAAAGCACACTGGATTGTAAAAAATTGAAAACAAAAAGGAAAAAAAACCAAAAAAAAAATGGAAAAATGAGAGAGAAAAAAAAAGTAATAACCAAGTACTACCCTGCATAGCCGTACAATCGTTCGAAGGGTGAATAGGTACTCGTATCGTACGAGTGCTCCTTTATCCTTCATGATGAAGATGAGAGTGGTATTGAAATTGCTCAACAATATGGAACCCCCTTTCAGAAGGAAGCGCGCGCTTTCACTTCTCAACATCCATCAATTCCAGTAATATCTGCTGTTCACTAGGCAAACTAGGAGTATTGAGGAACTTTTTCATTATGTGAAACGACGGCGGCATCCCGTTCATTCTCGAGCTACGAGTATTGCCAAGTGATAAATTTCCAATTCCCACGGCTTCTTGTCAGTGTCCCAATAATAGGAAAAGCAGATCCTACTCCTTATGATTGGGGTGGAGGGTGAGAAAGAAAGAAAAAAAAAAAAAAAAAAAACTTTCTGCGGTTATTAGAACACAAAAAACAAAAATTCCTCATCACATTCATCTTCGTCGTCGGTTTCTCACTGGTTGGGTTCGATTTTGAGTTCGAAAAGCCGACAAGAGAGTTAATTGAAAACCTATGTAGACATTAGGTACGCGGGCATACAAGTACTCCTATTCTCGTCTAACCTTTATCCCGGTCAGCTGCTAGGAGCCAGCCACCATTGATGCTGGGCAAACATCAATTTGTGGGAAAACCTAATTTCTGTTTCCTGTTTTCTAATATACTATACAACTATACAGCCTCCATTAAAGTGTTTATTTGAAAAACCCGTCTCCCAGGCAACCCTATGGTGGTTTCTGGTTGTGTTCATCAGAACTGGCAGGCAACATTGCCTGGTTGAGAGTTGTGGCAGTCGCCTAAGGATACCAACAGGAGCTGCGGGTTCTCGATTTACTGGAAGTTGTGTTGGATAGGTTTATTAATGTTGCCTCTGGCAATGACGAAGAATCATTTCATTATATTCTGGGTGTTGATGTTGGCGAATGAATATCCTTCGAAAGTTGATTGAGAATAATTTGCTTACGAGTATACGAGAGCCTGATGAATGAGAATTAATTATTATTTTCTCTTTTCTTTTTCATTTCCTTCCTTTTCTTCGGTTGTTTTTGGTGAGGAATTTCTAACGAAAGACAATGCGAGTAGATGCATGGGATATGATGTTGACTTAGTCGTATTTTGCGGAAAGTTTTAACGAAATTTGTTCACGCACTTTGGCGTATGTGGAACATTTTTCCACACGCTGATTGTCATTGGGAAAGTTTTGAGGAATAAAAATAAAATAAAAATATGCGCACGTGTTGCTTAAATCGAGAGGTCGACCATGTACAAGTTGGCTGGTACATCTGACAAGGGAAAATCCAGATATTGGTTCTGGGTATCCATAATTTGTTCTGTGCGGATTGGTACAGATCTTAGATTACGTGGGTAGACGAAGTCGAAGTATAGAGGGGCTGTCGATGTTACCAGGGGAGTTTTCGAACCGAATTGGAGGAACCTGTGTTACACCGCTTCAATCCAGAGATTATGGGTGGTATAATAAGTTCACCAAACTTGATTAGCGTATTCAAGAAGAGGGCGAACAAATGATATAAAAAGAGGCTTCGTAACATAGGGGTTGGAGAAATACTTGATCAAATCAAGTGCGGAGGTGGTATTTATTTATGATACTATCAATACGGGAACGAAAATTGAGTTCTCTATGACAAATAACACCTAGGTCCCGTAATTCACTTACTAAAGGAGCAAGTTGATTAAAAATTAAATACGTACGAGGAGAAATTGGGATGTGCTTATTGCTTGGCACTTGCTAACATTGAGCTCAAACATACAATACGAGGGTACTCCCCGAAGTACCCGACCTGACGTATAGATGGCGATTGTTGTTTAAAAAGAATGACAATTGTAGAAAGTACCAACTTTATAAAGCTTAAATTTGACGTTTGACGACGCTACGCTGTTTAGTATTTGTTCGGCAACCATCAATAGTGAACGCTCTCAATGAATTCTTAAATATGGTCATCGTTATGTGATACAACCTCCACCGTGAGCATTGAACTTGTTGAGTTGTAGATCCTGAGTAAGATCAATGAATCTCGAGAATTTCTACAGAAGTGTCCTGAAACTAAAAGAAGATGCCCCCCTCCCCCCACCTGCTCAACCTCTTTCCACCCTGGGTTGGATCGAGGTGTCATACGACCCGTGCCGAGGATCAACCTGGCTGAGGGCCCAGCTACTCCAAAAATAGCTCAGTCGCGAACGGAGTATCCGGATAGCTGGCGACTTCCGGATTATCTAGCCTTTTCTCTGCTACTCGTTAATACCGGGAGGTAGGATAGTGACTGCACCGAATACCGGCAAGACTCCTGCATTGTGGAGTGGAGGTAAAACTGTGGCAGACCATGGTGCACCATCCTCTAAAGTCTGAAGGCAAACGCAACGAGCTTAAAATTAAATCTTCAAAAAGTGATAAGACTGTGTATAACCTCAGAACTTCTTTACAAGAAGAAGAAAACAGACTCTTCTGACTCATCTAATGTAAAAATATGTCGTCGTCCACATCTCCAAAGAAGCTAAATAATTGAGGATCATCCAGCTAATTTTTTTGGACTAAACACAAGCGCCAAAGACCTTCAAGAATCTCCAGGTTTTCCGCCACGGTAAAGGTGCTTTTGCCAAAACCTGAGATTTTCGCTTCAGGATTCTGAAGGCTACGATAAGACCAATTCGATCATCTGCGTCAGTTGTTTTTTTTTTCTAATTTGCGCTCGCTCAAGGGATTCAAGTACCCTTAAAATGCTTGCACACAGCGCCGGCGAAGGAAAATCAGGGAGGATAGAAAGAGAGATACCGGCGAACGTTGGTTTTAAATGTATGAAAGTTATAATGACTAGGAAATAAAGAGCTAGGCAGGCATTAGATAAGCGAGTTGTACGGCTTAGGAACGAATCACGATATTTTAGAGAGCGTTCGAAAGAGGGGTTGAGGGTATACTGATGAGCATTCACAGCGGGACGGGTGTAGCGGTTAAAAGCTTGAATGGACGGAATACTACTAGCGATTTTTATGGAGCACTGGTGGTGGAAATAGCGATAAAACAGAGTGAGACAAGAAACATTACGGCTGTTCTACAACCGAAGAGCAGGCACGTGAGTTCGGAAACGCATATGAAAAGAAGAGAGTACTGTCTTCAGGAAACGAATATATTGGACTAGAAGATCATTAATGAAAATTAAAAAGGGTATCGGAGACAGAACGGAAGTCTGGGATCACACCCGCATTTATTTTGTGAACATCAGACTTGAAACCATCCAAGACAACTTGAATTGAGCGTTCCGAAAGGTAATTTCTTATCCATGGAAGATGTGAGTCATCGATCTCAAATGCACGCATTTTCGACAAAAGAACCTGATGTCAAACTCTGTCAAATGCCTTGAAAATATCAAGTGCAACTAGCTTGCAGATTGATGTACGCTTTGGGTTCACTTTTCGATGAGAAATCCATCAGATCACCAGTGGACATATTGCTACGAAAACCATGCTGTCGGTCATTGAGAAGTTTTCGGCTCTCGAGATGTTTCATGAGCTGGCGGTTTATCAGCGCTTACATGGCCTTGGAAAGAAGGGACGTAAGTGCAATGGGTCTGTAGGAGGAGAGGGAAGAAGATTCGCCATTTTTTTAGGGACGGGCTGAACAAATGCTGTTTTCCATTTACTCGGAAAGAGTCCTAAAGAGTAGGATTTATTCTAAGGCTTGCGCAATGGTTTTGCCAGCGAGGAAGAACACCTCTTCAGCGGATTTGTGAATGTTAAGATCTTCAAGAACTCTTGCTACTACTTGAAGATTCGACGCAAGTAAGTGTAGGCGGAGACAAAGCACTATCTGGGAGTGTTGAGTTGGCCGCAAAGAATGAAGCAAGTCCAAAAAGCTGACAGCTTGAATGGTATTACAACGTCATTTGACGTATATATCTATCTGCGAAGATACGTTTGCTTTCACCTTTAACAAATGGTTTGTCTCGGCTGCATGAGGCTTCCGTGACTTCCCCGGAAATGCAAAGGATGAATTGCACTCTTAAAATTAAAAGATGTTTGGGATTACACATCAGCCTCTATACAGAGAGGAACAATTTAACTGGTATTGACGAGCCTTTTGATCACTTTTAAATTGATTCAAGAATGCAATGCACATATAAACGAGATCAGAAGGATAAAATAATGAATTTCTTAGGTAAGGCTTATGAGAGAAGCTCATAATCATTGGAACTGTCTGCATCCTTAGGTTAGAAAGCCTTGACGGTTAATTTTCTTGTGAGTACGAAGGCAGATGTCACGACTCGCTTAAACGCCGAATGATCAAATATTGACCTACGTTACGTACTTAGAGGATATTCGTTCGTAGCACAATGCTCTTGCTAAACACTTAATTGTTATTGTTATAAGGGGCAACACTTGTTGCGATATAGCTTTGACAATTAGACTGCGAATCATTTCATCTGAGAGTAGTCGGCTTATGATAGCATCAGGTTCCAGGTACACGGCACTGAAGTGATAGGCGCGAGTACTTTACAAATTTTACCGCTGAAGGATTTACTCATAAAGGGAGTACAATGGATTTTTTCTTTGCGGGAGCGCTGGGATTAAACAGAAAGAAAACTCATTTTCTGGCAACCGCGATCGATTTATCCTAGGTCGGAGTGTCTTATACTCCGACTTTGTACTTATCGTTCAACACCTACCGCTATGGATACTCATGTAATCAAAAGGAACATTATCGTGTGCATCCATTAAGTTGTAGTAAGAGCCGTCAAATATTTCGTTGGTTGTGGGTCACAAGTCGTTGGAATGTCTAAAATACTTCTAGTCGTTGAAACCTTTTTCCAATGGTTCCGCAAAAGCATCATAAGATGATCGCTTTGAACGGTGTTTTAATATCTGTGAGATTGTGTATAGCGAAAGCTTTCGAAGACGGGTCTTGGATCTTAGGATGAGCTATTAAACCTTGTGATACATGAGAGAGCCAGAGAACCATCTGGCTAATGCCATTACACTAAGTCATATATTGGCGTCGGTTTATCGCGAGATGATTACTCGGATCCTTCTGACAAACATAACTTATGCCCTCTATCGCATTAAGCCTATGCGCCATCGTATGAAGTTTCCTCCTATGTATCGCTGCTCTCCTCAACATATAGTTGAGTGATACCTATTTGACTGTCTTGCGGCACGTGTTTATCGATCGACCCACTATTCTTCCGTCTTGGGTTAGCGAATTCTATTTCATTGCAATGTTGGCAATTCCCATCGTAAAACGTTACCAGAGATGTATTATATTTGTGACAGAAAACCTTTAATATGCTTCGCAGATACCTATGGACAAATTTTTGCAGTATTCTCGTGATTGCTGTGCTTACTTTTTACGTGCTACAATCAACGGATTCAACGATAAAGCGGAGAAGATTGAACTTATCCTTTGCGCTTATTGCATTGTTTCTTCGTAGTTTGAATAAAGACGACCTTACTGGACTATATCCTGTTTGGTTCCACCGTCAAGCAAGACAACACTTTCAAGATATTGAAAGCTTGGAAGAGAGCAATCTACATTAATTGGCTTACAAACGCAAACCGAACTGATTATGCAGTTGGGGGCTGATATTTTGTTTTTGCCACCACTAGGCCACATTTCCAAGGGTAGATACTCGTATTAGAATCTATCGATTTTCTGAAGTCTGTCGTTAACAGAGGAGAATCCAGTGTAGAAACCAGATGTTTTTGCACGAATGCATGTGGCCCTACTGCCTTGCGGTTTTGGTGGTGTTTCTCTAATGTTTAGCAGAATTTGGGTAGTTTTTGCCTCAGGTTGATTAACCTGAGTTGGGTGCATATCGCCTGTTAAAACTTTTACCAGCCGTTGGCTAAGGCGGTGACTATCTGCTAGCTGTTAGCCGATAGTGCGCTTCCTGTGTTCCAGAACCCAACAAGTTGATGTGGTTGCCCACTCATTTTCAAGCTGAGTTGGTCACCTTCAGTTTCTTACTTTCGTCGATCATTCCGTCGGAAAGCCACATGCTAGTGGTATTTCATTCATTTGATCGACCTGCAATGCTTCCTGCACCAGATATTACAACACTTTTCACAACACTCCAATAGTTAAGAATGTCATCGGGCAATAAGCTGCTGATTGTTTCAATACCTTGTACAAGATAGTCTCTTAATAATCCCTTGGCACACTGGGTGGTCCTTTAGCCTCACGATTTTTAACCTGAGTATTCTGGTTTAATCGTTAGTTTTACACAGTCGGACTGTATCTATCATAAGGTGGTTATCGCGTGCGATTCCTATGTCAGCTTTTCATCAGTTCTCGATGTCCAGAAGATTGTTTCTAAAGCGACAGCAGATAGTAAAATGATCAAGTTTGTTTGAGGCAGGTCGCCTATCTGTTGACATAAGACTAAATTTGTGGAAGGTCTCTTGCTTTAATATAGGGCCATGGCATGACATACACTTGAGAATGAGATTGGTGTCGCAGAATTCAACAGAGCGCTCTTTACTGTCAAGTTCACGATTTCTGGTAACATGCCTGAGCTCGTAGCTTTTGTTGTCTTTGGATTTAAGTCAATCAATTTTGTTGAAAATAGCACTCGAAAAATTGTAGAAAGTGTCATTTTTATCATCAGGCGAGAGCGGCGGTGAAAGCACTATATAATCGTGACGCGTTGTAAGACACCCCTGCTTCGGGGGCTAGCTCGCTTAAAAGTGATTCTTCCCTGATTCCAACCATCTTATTTGGCTCATTCCTACATCGCATGTATCCCCTATCAAGTTGAAGGAACGCGGCATTGGGGAGGTATTCACTTCTTGAGTCGAAAAGACCCTTCAATAGCACCAGCAGATGTATTTCATTATTCTCGTCGTCAGCAAGGTTGACTAAGTTGATCCTCTTCGTAATATATCATCCTATAACAAGAATATTTAATAAAGGACGTTTAAAATTGTAGTTAGCCTTGAGTTCCCAGTAGCTTTGAAGAGGCACATCATTTCTCAGAATCCCTTAAAAAAGTAGTACCTTAATGAAATTACAAGAGTGCTGTGAAGTGGTAATTACGACGTTTATTTCACGAGTTACCATGAACGAATATGTAATCCTAGTATAAGCGTTTGCGTAATACACTTCTCCTCATTATATCATAACACTTAAACCTCCCACACGTCAGGGACTTCTACTTAATGCCGGAACTCTTCAGCATTAAACCTCAATGCAAACAGAATTGTTAAACTTTTCTATATTCAACGCCAGGACTACCCGAAGGGATCACAAATTGTATGAAATTTTTGTACCCGAGTATTTGGGTCATTGGCTCCTTTGCATATCCCAGATCCATGTTCCCAGATCCCAGTACACTTACTCGTACTCAACTCATATACTCTTAGCAGTCGCAGTTGTACTCGTATTCCCTTTCCGATACAATTACTCGTTTGAGTATTTTTCTTCATTTCCATTCTCTCTGCATACATAAATTAACGACGTTAGCTTGGTATCCCTTGGAATATAGAAATGGATATTTGCAACATTCCCTTTTACTCCTTGTTCTCGTCCTGACCATCCTGTTTCCACCCGTTACGTTAAAGTTAAAATGAAAAATGTCTTTTTCAGTTTTTTTTTTTTTTCACTTTAATCCTGTGGAAACCGACATTTTGTACGTTTCGTCCTTTTTTTTCTGAAATTACTCGGTTTTTTTTTTTGTTTTTCGAAGAGAAGAAAAACGTAAAATAAAGCTAAAACAGGACAAAAGGGAGGTGGGGAGGGGGACGGAAAACAGGAAACAAATATGTAAACTGCATAAGACATATTTTCGTCGATTAGTCAGAGCGTTTTCGTCCTGTCGTCGCCGTTAAGTTTTGAGTTTCTTCGTTTTTTTTTTGTTTGTTTTTTTTTTTTTTTTTTTTTTTTGAAAAGGACGTGTGCAGGCTGGAGGAAAACTCGGCAGTGGAAAGTGAAACGTGATTTATGGACTTGTGTCACAATTTGCAAATGTCGCAATGTATTCGAGTATGCATTCACATTGATCTGGTGGCCTCATTTGATTGCCATTTCTCTTCGGCTTCGTGTTACTTTTGGATGTTTGCACTTAAACAGGAACACATGGCGCATAGTGTACACTTACACGGACACGTATGAATTTGTCGTATGTTGCATTTTCCGTAAGTGAATGTCCTTTAGCCTGATGGAGTAGTTCGAGTTTTTCCTACTCACGTTACTAAGGCTTATAGAGCGATTTCGGGGTTGTTACATTCGGAAGAAACACTTCAGAAACAGAATGGGGCTTATAGACTTGAGAAGGTTTTCGCTTTTGAGGTATTTCTTGTACAGGAACAGGACTGCCCTTTTTTTTGTATCCGTGACATGACATTTAATATCCTGATATGCACATATGTATTTCTATAGCAAGGAATGTTTTTCTAGCGATTATGAAGAAAACCAGGAACGTGTGCTGCACTTTTGGGTTACGGGAGACATGATGAAACGGCAAATTCAACTTTGGGATTCATCCCAGTGCTGCTCTAAATAATGCGGTCCATGAAGAGTATGGTGCTATCATGCTGCTTTCCATGCGATTTGTCTTAAGAAGGACAAAAGTGCAAGAGGTACATATTAGGAGGTATTGGCTGGACTACTGAACATGACGAGTTTAAAGGACCTCGATCAAACCCAAATAAAAAATCCACATTTTTCTGGCTATAATGGTGGCTATGAAGGGGCTTGCAAAAACATAGGAACATATGTCGAACACTATAGTCACAAGGTAGAAAAACAAGCAGACTTTCTATAATATACATATCCGAGAAATGTTTACGAATAAACCATGGTTTGTCCTAGGTCAAACTCGCACAAGAAAGTGTGTTTTTGCATTTTGTGTAGACCTGGTTCTCATAAAGGAAGTTATTGCCATCGTTATGTGGTGTGGAGTCGCGTCATTTACGCCCAGAAAAATAAAGTTTTCTTAATGAGTTAAAAGTTCAGTAAGATGGTTATTAACTTTTCTGCTGAGGCAAAACAAGAGTGCTACCAGCTTCTTAGAGAATTACGACAGCACTTTTCCCTATTTGCCTAGAGAAACACAACTGTGCTGACATGAGAAAAAACCGACATTGCAACCCTTAACTCGATACGTAAGTAGTCCTAGCAATCGGAGAGAGCATGCGAACCTTTTCTAGCCAGTTAATCCCCGAATTTATTTTCCGCGATTCCAATGTTACTTATGAGCTATATGTATGTATCTAAGGCTCAACGAATTTGAACTACCGTGGTTAGATGAGTCTTGCATTCCCAAAGGTTAGCTTGAAGTTTGGAAGCAGTGAGAAGGTATAGCTAGGTACTAAGCATAGCTTGGCTGTCACCTTGAGTTAAATCCCAAGTTATTGGACTCCATAAAAGCGATAGTAATACGACTAACATAAAAGTCATCAAAGTTATCAAGTGAATTTGTAGAGTGGTGAAAGCCCGCTACTTTTCAAAACGTGAACGTTGACCTAACCAAATGTTTTGAATCAATTTCCCTTCCAGGAAAAAACTCTTGCAGATCGCGTTAGAATGCAGATCTCCGGTGATTACGCCAGAAAACCAGAAACCTTCCAAACAGATCCTTTCAGATCTTGTTGGTAGAACTCTAAAGAAAATGCTTAGTGGTGGTCTTACACTGGTCTATTCTCGGTCTGCACCTTATTGAAGTATTAACTGACAAGTTCAAATTCAACCACTGTTCAAGATGAAATGCACAAGAAATATGTAGGCTTTCAGTTAATCTTGTCAAAACTGTCCGGTCTAACTCATTTTCTAACGAAACTAAGTATTTTGCTGTAACTTCGGCTACCAAATTTCATTGGACTAAACATTTCACGTCGAAAATCACCAGTGCCTTTCATAAAAAAAGTCACTGCTGCTTTTATCAACCTCAAAAGAACGGCCTGTCTCGGCTGCATGGGGCATTTTCTAGCATGTCTGGCTCTACTTTAAACGCACTAATGAATTTCCCTTCACTAGATATCCTCCTTGATAATCTTCTGCACAACAAGCACTGGAGTTTTTATTAATTTTATTCTCTTGACTCTAGTCTTATGGACTGATGCAATCCAGAACACATGTTGTTGCGAAAGTGCGAAATCGACTTTCCCAATGCTAGGGCAAGAATCTGAGCCAGGGAAGGAATGTAGTTGGGTTTTGAATGATGCCTTCCAAATGGTTCTAGGAACCGGCGCCAATGGATAGCGGCTTGTAAATGCAATTTGATTCGGTTAGTCAACGTCAGAATTTTCACTTCGCAGCCTTGCTTAGTATCGTTCATCGGTGTTTGTGTTTTCTGTGTTTGTTTGTGATTATGACTAGGGAATTCAGGGTGAACGTAGCCAATATACGCGGAGTAAAAAGTAAACACTTTTCTTCGTACGTCCACGTCTGTAAATATAGACCAGCTGTATTTTCACTTATTGAAACACAGGTCGATCCCCGCCCACACTCTCAGATCATTCTAGTGCCATTATTCTTCTCTTAACGCAGTTATTAAATTCCACCACAATGTGAGCCGTGTTCCAATCCGGAGTTCAACTTCTTGCGGTTAAAATTCCATCTCAGTAAGCAAGTTATCCACTATTGCTTTATTTACAGAAGCCCCAAACTGGACAGCAACTCGACCTTTCACGAGTTTGATGCGCTGTCTGACTCCATTCAAAGAATTGTATCCCTGTGTCCTCATACTGAAATTGTTATTACGGGCGATTTCAATATACACAATTCTGGGTGGCTTCGCATTCTGGACAGTCAACACCCGAACGACAGATGTCTCTTGTGTTTTACGTAGGTACCTGCCGTGAAGGCTAAACAATGCGTTGATAAACGCTCTACGGGTAGTACAAGTACTACCACCAGTACCAGATTCGAAGTCGTGTGTAAGGCACGAACTACCGCTTTGGTGAAGGGTCGAGGCCTATCTAATACCTCAGCCATTCTGTGGGTCATGGCACCCAGTTGCAATGCAACTCCACATCGAGCAGATCAATTGGTTCCATACCAATCCCATGGTTTAGCACAGGTGGTAGTACACTACACATATGCTAAGCCATGAGATGTCCAAGCAGCAGATGTCCACATGAGCAGTTGAGAGCTTCGTTGCGGAAAACAACTTGAAGCAGCTTGTAAATGAGCCCACGCGAATACCAGACGTTGATAGTCATACCGCCAACACCCTGGACTTGTTTCTAACTTCTCACCCTTATAAGTACACCGTTGATGTGCTCTCCCCTCTAGGCTCGTCGGACCATTGTGTAATATGAGCTAATTTCTCGGACACTGACTACACAGTTAGAGAAAAGATACGTAAAAGAACCGTATGGCAATACGAGAAAGCCAATTGGAGCGGACTTAACAGCTTTTTTAGGAATTCTAACTGGTCCTTAAATTTCTTAGATAACAGCCTGGATGCCGCTGCTGATATGATCCCAGAAACTATTCTCTTTCGAATGAGATGCTTCAGCCTTCATCGAATGAAGAGTATCAAACCAAAAGAAACGGCATGGCACGACTCGAGCTGTAAAGCCGCTGTCAGGGTTAGAGAAATATATTTTCGGTCCTACAAGATCAACCCAACTGAGGAAAACCGGAAAAAGTTCAAACGAGCCAGAAGTGACTGCAACGTCTTTCTGAACAGTATGAAATTTAAAATACGATCAAAAACTGTGCCAAAAAATACTACAGGGTCCCAAATTGATCGTTCGTCAAAAACATTAGAAACACTGCCTCATTCTTCATCCCAACGCCCATTTATAATGACATTCCAGCTGTCATCTCTTTGGACAAGGCAAATCTGCTTGCTGCACACTTTGCGGCCAGATACACACTCCCGGATTGTGCTTTGTCTCCGCCTACACTTGAGTGCCCCGAATTTTCAATGGGACGAATCCACTTTCGCACTCGTGTAGTAGCAAGAGTACTTAAAGATCTTAACATTCACAAGTCAGCTGGTCCAGATGGTATATCTCCCCTTCTTCTGAAGAGGTGTTCTTCCTTGCTGGCAAAACCACTGCGTAAGCTTTTTCATCAATCCTACTCCTTAGGACTCTTTCCGAGAAGATGGAAAACAGCATTTGTCCAGCCCGTCCCTAAAAAAATCGGATCTTCTTCTCTCTCCTCCTACAGACCCATTGCACTTACGTCCCTTCTTTCCAACGTCATGGAAACGCTGATAAATCGTCAGCTTATGAAATATCTCGAAACACGAAAACTTCTCAATGACCGGTAGTACGGTTTTCGTAGCAACAGGTCCACTGGTGGTGATGATCTGATGGCATGTCTCACCGAAAAATGGAACCAAAACGCACATCAATCTGGCGAAAGCAAGATAGTTGCACTTGATATATCTAAGACATTTGACAGAGTTTGGCATCAGGCTCTTTTGTCGAAAATGCGTGCTTTTGGAATCGATGGCTCTCTTCTTCAATTCAAGTTGTCTTGGACGGTTTTAAGTCTGATATTCACAAAATAAATGCTGGTGTACCCCAGGGCTCCGTTATGTCTCCGACATTCTTTTTAATTTTCATTAATGATCTTTTGTCTGCGAATTCTAGTTCAATATATTCCTTTGCTGACGACAGTACTCTCTGCTTTTCATATGCGTTTCCGAACTCACGTCCCTGCTCTTCGGCCGTAGAACAGTAAGGGCAGTGTATGTTACGCTCACTAAATTCCGATATCAACATAACCAGTTGGGGAGCTATCAACAGAGTGGAATATAATGCTTCCAAAACACAATGCTGTCTGCTGTCATTAAAGCGGAATTTAAACACCCAGCCGTTATCCATGAATGGCACTTACATCGTAGAAACCGAAAAACTTTCCATTCTCTGTATGTGTGTCAATGACAACTTACGTTGGAATGACTACATATTCAATGTCGCCAAAAATGCTGCGAAATCTCTAGGTTTCCTCAAGCGATGTAAGAAATATTTTACCCCTACTGATCTGGCCACAATATATAAGGCATTCATTCGCTCAAAATTAGAGTACCATGCTCACATCTGGTCAGGTGCTCCTCAAACATCTCTGCATCTGCTAGATAGGATTCAAAACCGTGCGATAAAACTCATAAGTAATACTAATATCAGTCAATCAATTGACACCCTCGAACACTCGAATGTCTCCTGTCTCACTTTGTTTTATCGCTATTTCCACCACCAGTGCTCCAGTGAAATCGCCAGTAGTATTCCGCCCATTTAAACTTTCAACCCTAACACCCGGCTCGCTATGAATGCTCATCAGTACACCCGCAAGCCCATGTTCGGACGTACTCTAAATATCGTGATTCTTTCCTAAGCCATACAACTCGCTTAAGGAATGCCCTGCCGAGCTCTCTATTTCCTAGTCGTTATAACTTGCAAACACTTTCGTTTCTTCCTCCCTAAATTTCCAAATTTCCTTCGCCCGCGCTGCGTACAAACATTTTAAGGGTACACATATGCCAGGAGTGCGCGCTAACTATATGTATAAAAAAAAGAAGATACACGCAATCCTGATGGCAATAAATTGCATTGTCAAGCATCGGCGGCGGGACGAAGTATCTACCTCTGTAACCTACTCTCTCTGCTTTGACGAGTGTAACGCTTCTCTAAATGCACTCGGAAGACTGAATTCGCTGAGTTTTGTTCGGGCCCCAGGTCACGGTGAGATCAAGGGCTCAGAGGAATGGAGAACCAGAACATGAGTATGGACCGCCTGCGCGCTCGGTTAGATTTTCTATTGATAATTGGATCTCGTGTGAGCATAACTGGAGACGACACAACTTTCCAGGATGCCGGTAGATCAAACCAATATTTTCCATTGTCTCTTAAAGGTCAGTGACCATCCTGTTGTCCCTTAGTAGAAAAAGTATAGATTCGTTACTAGCGTCGTAATGATGCACGCTTTTGGTAAGCAGCTAAGTGTGCTAGGCAGAAAGACACAATATCTTGTGAATGCACTGCATTGGATCTTCGGAGGCACTCAGCGCTTATCATTGAAGCATTTACCTATCTTGCTACGAGAGACTGAGAAATTCCATTAAAAGGAACACACATACATATGGTATGTATGACCTATTTGAGTGATCTGTCTCGACTTGTGTGGGTGTTTTCATACACGTAGCCGTGTGGGTCGAAACGATCCTTCTCGGTGTCAAGCCGCATGATTTGGGAAAAGTTACCTATCACCTCCAGAAAACTGACCGTTTGCTGCACTCTGCAACAATGTGGCGGATAATCTGTCATTGAGCTTCACAATCGAAAGCGGAACAGCAAATATGCGCATCTTCCGTGGTTGGTTCGGATCTCGTTGAGCGTCGACCAATGGTTGCGCTGTAGGTCAAACTCGAAGGGCCGGCATGATGGATTCAGGATGGTGATATCATCAGCTTGCATTGATTTTGTCCAGTCTGCTGACCAAGTGATAGGTGCTCGTATTGAAAGCATTAGCGAGCTCTTCAGCGAGCTTCATGGTTGGGTGCCGAGATTTTAGCTTCTTCTGCTGTAACAGGAGCATAGCAATGTCGTCGTGGATGGGCAGTTCAGCGTTTGCCAGCGCTTTAGTATATTCCCCTGATAGTGTGCTTAAATGGCACAGATGGAGTTGGACAATGTTGTACAGCACAGGAAGCCATTGTGTTGAGGTTGATTATGGTGTTGGGAATGAGTCGCATGGTATTGTTGAGTTGAATGTCGACCTTGAGCACATGTGCATCCCACTAAAGCACAGTATTCTGCTGTGAAGTATACGAGTGGAAGTGCCGCAATACGAGGCGTTGATACACTTGAACCCCAGTGCGTTTTTGGATTAAGTTGTTGCGGGTTTTGGTGAGTTTTCCAGCAACATTTCTAGGATGTTTTTTTTATGTAAGGGATCTGTCTAAGTTTACGCCTAGGTAATTTGGGTGTCGGCTTTGGCTAGGTGAAGTGTTTTACACATGCTTAGGCATAGTCTCCATTGTCTAAAATATACATTGAGTTGCTCAAGGTCTAGGGTTAGGGTTCCTTTTGTGTTCGCTATGCCATTGTCAAGTCATCTGCATATCCAAATTTCCTGGATGTCATCGCAGGTAATCGGTGATGCACATAATAATTAAAGAGCAAACGAACTAGGACGGCAAACCGTTGTTAATCTTTCTCACTTTGCTTTTGTTATCATTGATAAAGACTTGGAACAGGCGGTTTAAAAGTAGGTTGTTGACAATTTCATCCTTCCATAAACTGTCATACGCTGCGGTTAAGTCGACAAGCCTGTCCTGAAATTCTGCCTCAAAGTGTAAAGTCTATGATAGCTTCTGGTCCGTACAATTTCTACCCGCACGAAATTCGGCTTGTTCGACAGGTACGAGCTTGTTGATGGTTGGGTTTATTCGATTACTGATAAGGCATCTGAGTAGTTTGCAGCAAATACTTAAGAGTGCTATAGGACAGTAACTTTCAGATGCATTGCTAGATTTACCGGGCTCGAGAATGGCTATAACGGCGTTCGTTTGAACGCCGTTGGGACTATGTCGAATTCAAGTATGTTGCTGTAGAATTCGGCTAGCATCGCTTTCTTCTATGTGCAAGAAACTCCGTGCAGATGCCATCGAAACTCGCCGCATTTCCTTTTTTTTCTGGCAATAACAAAATTTGATGACTGCGGGGTATTGGTCTTGAGATTTCTCAGAGCCTGTTTTATGGTGACTGTATGTTCCTTGTTCACGGGGGCACGAGAAACATCCACTATGACGTTAACCATTTTGTTCGGGTCAATGCAGGGCTTTGTGGTGTGTACCCTGAAATTGTCGTATAGTCGTTTACTCTCTTCGGTGCATCCAGGAATCTGCTTTTTGCGAAATCCTTGGGGAATATGTTTTTTGGCAGTTGCATAACCATCCCTATAAATCCATTGTCAGTGGCTGAACAATCCTGAAGCATGAGTCAAGCTGGTGAAAGAAGCAATTGCAATCGGCCTTAGTGGAGATACAGCGCGGCTTTTGTTCGGAAGCAGCAATCTGGATTCTGACATCGATTAGAACTGGACGGGAAGCAGGCAGGGAGTGATGTTCCGTACTACAGCTCCGGATTGCAGCCCCTTTTGCTTTTAAGGAAGATGTCGACTTACGGATTAGTCTGAAGTTTTTAGTGAACGAGGAGTCAACGTTTCCATTTTTGGTGGAAAAGCTACTCTCACTTTTCATCAGGACCTTGTATGAAGAAGAAGTGCTTTTCATCAGTACCAACGGTCTTACTAGATGGCGCAAAAGTCATCACTTTATCGAAAGATGCTATAATTTTTGCAAATGGGGGCAAATGTCAATTTTATTTTGACATTTGTGAAGTGAATAGATACAAATTTTACGTCCACAAGACATGAATCGCTATAATTCGTCGGTGGTGATGGCGCAGCATGAATTTTGGTGCAGCATGAATTTTGGCGCAGATTTCCCTGTCGTCCAACACCAACTGGGCAAACACTACGATGTTCGGCCGCTCGCCTATAAGAGTATGGGATAACACGAGATGCTGCCAGGACTGACCGGACCCGGAGCAGCCGTTCTGCTGAGAATATCGTAGCTGTGGTTGAAGATGTTGCAGAGGACCCGGAGTATCGACCAGACGACGTGCCAGGCAATTGGCACGGTCTTTACAGAGAATTTTGGTGAAAGCCTATAAGATGCTCCCTCACAAAGTGCAGACAGTACATCAGCTGTTAACTGTTGACAGCCAAGCACGTGTAACCTACGGTCAAGCCATGCTGAATCGTTTTAGCGATTTGCACTGGCTGGCAAGATCGCCTGATTTAACCGTTCCAGACTACTTGTTGAGGGGTTTTTTGAAGTAAAGAGTCTATGTCAACAAGCCTCAGACTCTTGAAGCCCTCAAAGAGAATATCCGTCAAGAATGCGAAGACCTATCGCCGGAAGTTTTGGCAAGAGGGTAGCGGCCACCTAGCCGATATCATTTCCTCGACTAAATGGAACAACATTTAAGACATCAAAGGAGAACCAAAGTTTTTCATTCATACAAAAAAATGACAGCCAAAAAACATTGGCTGACAACTTTGTACATATCGTCCAGCTTTATGATTGTTAGTTACTTGGGTCCCGGCAGCCTAGAACGTCAATTTCAAGGCTGAGACTGAAACTCTTTGGCTTTCCCTCGGTTAGATATCAGCGGGTTTTCAGAGTTTTTCTGATCTTTTAAAGATTTTAACCAGATTTTTGGTTACACCGAGTATTTCCATCTGCTACTAAACACCTTTGTAGACGCACTCTTCAAGGTTCCAGTTATACTTTTATATATTTCTTGTCTAGATCTGTAAAGATTTCGGAAATACCGATATTACTTTATAACCTTCTCAGCATTTCTATTACAAGCGAGTGTCTCCGACCACTCAAAAAGCATGTGAGGTTCTCTGCGAATAACCCCTATAAGATCTGTAAAAGCAATCTTAGGGTTGTCTAGTAGTAACCACCTCCAAAAAAATTTAACCTCCGCTACGCAGTCTTTCAAGTGAAAACCGAAAGGCAGAGGTTTCCAAAAAAACACACCTTTGATCTGCTTCTATTCAATTGGTTTCCAATGTTTAGCTCTTAAAATTTCTTTCGAATCGAAAATAACGATACTCGCCTTTCATCAAATTCTCATTGAATTAATAAACAAAGTGTCGCTTACAATTCTGTGTCACCCGAAATTGAAACCGAAGAATCGAATTGGCCTCTGTCTAGCAATTTTCCGGAATCATTCAGAGTTTATTAGATATGTCAAAGCTCAAAGAAACCCGGACCTGCCTTCGTTCGTTGACAGATTCCATTTCAATTAATTTCCTACCATTTCTACTTTATTACAGACTTTGTTGCATTCAATTGACCAAAGGCATCTCCGATTCGTCCCCCTGAACCGGCCGGACTCCACCTAACTTTCGGTTGACAAGAATCAATTAAAATCTCTGAGGCACAAGTCAAGTATGTACTTTCGTTTGTGGTCCCTAAATGTCAAACTGTTAATCGAAGAAGTCAACTACTTTGTCGTTAACGTGTAGGAAAATCCAATAAAGTAACCAAGTTTCCTGCATCACCAAAAAGGCTACGGATACTAACTTATGTGCATATCTAAAATGTCTTTAAATATGGAGTCATGGGGAGCCGGATACACATCCTCTGGCTTTTTGGTGTTTTCTCATGGTGTGTAGCAATAACAAAGAAAGTCAGTAGGTAGGGGGTGAATTATTTGACTCCGAATACACACTTCCGAAAATGGGAATTCAATACTCGTACTTGGAATGACCCAATTGCCAAATGATTATTTGATGCACACTGTTGATAACGGCATTACGAACTTCAATATGCATGTGCAGTCAGCCCTTGAATAGGGTGACCAGAAATGTACCTCCCCCGATTGGGTATAATTCCATGTACCCATGTACCTCCTGGCTCGATGCTTTTCATTTGGTTCGAATAATTCATGACAGTTGGATAATTGGAAAATGATGTTGTTGCTGGGATACGAATAATTTCAAAGCGATTTTCAAATTTGGATTCCATGGGTTTGCTTTTTTTCTGGTGCTTGAATATGAAATTGCATATGGAACGACTACCGTAAAAATGACGGTGTTGTAGAAAGCGATAACGGGCGTTTATTTAAATGTTGTCAATTTGTCATTGAATATTTGGTTTTGGTAAAATTATCTGAGTTTTTGAGTGGCAAACAAAATTTGAAAACCTAGATGAATCTAGACCTCTCTCAGTGTGTAATATTGTACCTTTCTACCCAGTTCTAAATGGCCAGTTATTGGTGTAGGTTTTCCGACGAAAGTACCATATAAATCTGTTTACTCAAACTTTAATGGCCAGATTCCTGTTGGAGTTTAATTCTTCATCTCCGGGTGCATACGTTCTACTATACCGATGATGTTAGCTAGTTTTAATTTTTCAACGGCGATTGACAGTTGATACCTGTGGGACTCATGATCTCCATTTTAAGGAAAAGAAGACTGACTGAGTCACAGCTTACGGAATCAGTCTTTAGGATAGATTTTTTGGTGTTCTGCGCGTTTACTTCGAAAAGACTTTTTAGCATGAAACATATCTAAGGAAACATGGATACGAAAACACGCATCACTGGGTCTGGATTTCTAAGCAGTTTCAAAATGATGAACTCAATTTCACCACAATTGTTCAACGAGTTATTTCAACAAGGAGTCGTAATATATGAAAAATAACATAGATTCATAAATTCACCATTGCGTCGGTTATTTTCTCCTTGATTCGGTCCTAATACCACCATCAAGGCAGTCGAAAAACTCTTCGATTATTGTGATCAGAAAGATCGAAATTTTTAAACGTTGCGATAATATTTCTTAGAAATCTTTTTAGGGAAGTCCCAAGTGAAATTTCAGAAGCTATCTCATCTGTAGTATTTCCTTTCCTTTCCTTCTTTGGCTGCATTGTCGTGGAAAGAATACTTAAAAGTCAAGGTTCCTAAGATTCTGAAAAGAGCCCAAACGAGGCGTCGAATTAAGCGCTAAACACATCCAGACTAGATGTAAAACGGTTAAAAGAATGGAAGCGACTTAAAAGGATAATGCTTCAGGTGGTACTGGCAATAGTCACAATCCATCCGTGGTCTTTTCGACTGCCGCCGGGGTACGGAATTTGAAGACTCAAAGCAACATACATAATCAAAAAATCCTCCTCCGATTTAGACGCTGACCCAGGAGCTGCTGGATCACTTGATTCAGATGACTCCTGAACGATTAAGAGCGTATCGGAGAGCTCCGCCTGGTATGGTTAAACTCCATCAGAATAGACCAGTGGTCAGGCATCCCGTGGGCTTAAGTGAACATGAGTTCACGTAAAACTCTACAAAATTCGGTACATCTGTACCGAACAGTGCCCCCACCCAATTACCAAGGCTAGGCCCCTAAATAACGTAGTTTAATAATGAATCGGGGCCAGAGCACTGGTCTTATCGTAATGGCCTTCAGATCAATACCACTGAAGGGTGCTACGGTTTGACCAGGTACATTATGAGCAGTCGGTCATAAAGCATGGACTACCAGTAGTCTTCCCAGGTGCCATGGGAAGTTAAAGTCCCCGGGCTTCGGTCCGGGCCTGACTTGAAAGAGGTAGGGTCCCTAGTGGCAGCGTCATGGTGACTGTGGTTCAAACTTGAAACCTGAAGGGCGTTCCACAAGTTGGTTGATTCGATGTGGAGTAGCAAATAAGTGCTGTGTGCCGTGACCCTAAAATTGGTAAGAGGTTTTAGATCGGCCTTGACTCAGACCAAAGTGGAGTTTGCGCCCTCAACACAGGTTCGGGCTCGAACTCGCCTGGCTCCCATGGATGTGAACTTAAGTCTGCATGACAGGTGTTCACGTAAAACACTGACTGTGTCCCAAATAGAATCAAGAGAAAGAAAGTTTCCGGCATTCTCCAAGGACGATATCCGGATGAAACCGGTGTTGCAACCAATAAAGGGCTTCAGCTCCAGTGGACGCAAATCGCATGAAGCGGTTAAACCCATCGACAAAGACAAACCATCGTTGGTTTCACACGCAAACGATGTACTAATAAGGTCGGCGCTACAATCAGTAAAGGTCGTAGTTCTAGTCGATAGAAATCTGCTGATGCGGTGAAATCCCCTCTGGGAAACAACTCTGACGGTGGCCTTTCCAGCACACAAGATCCGGCTGAAACCAGGAAGCGTTACAGTTCGCGTGGACGGAACTTGGATGTCACTGGAAAACCAACCTCCAAGAAAGCCCCGAAACGCCAAAAGGCAGAGAGACCGGTGCACCTATAAGGATCCCCCTATCATCTCTTTGCCGCTCCGAATTAGGAAGGCTGGCATTGACAACAGTCTGAACGACCGACGTTGAGTGTTTATCAACTGCGTTAGGTACCCAAAGCAGAGGGCTGCGATATGGAAAACGGATTGCTTGAAGTGAAGTTCTCCACACAGCAAACTCTTGAACGGTTGAATAACTCTGTGCCGAAAATTCCATCCCTAGAAACTAAGACCTTCGAGGTTTTCAGACAACTGAAACTGACGCGCGCCACCTTATAGGTTCCTAGACTCGACACTGAAAAGTGGAAAAGAGAAAGAACCGGGGAAACAAGGATGGATCTTCTCTTGTTGTGGGCTTAGACAATGCTTCTGTCGAAACAACTAAGTCTACGTATGACTCACATCCCTATTATCTGCTTAACTGCTCGCCAAGAACTTTAGACCTAAGTACAAGTCTAAATACGTTCTTGCTGAAAAGCGCGGAGAGAATGGTCGAGACCCATGTGCGCAAAAGTTCGAATGCATCCTCTATCAGCGATGCAACACTCGCGGAAGATCTTGCGAGAGTGCGTTGCAAAATTTGGCATGCAAGAGTGAAGGTATAGTCGACAAGAAGAAATACGCCCTGAGCATTTCCATCGACATTAAGGGTACTTTCGACACACAATTTTACGCGGCATGTGTAACTCGGCCAGACCACACGGCGTAAATGAATTACTAGTTTTCTGGATAAAATAAGACGCTGATTGCCGATGCTGATTGTAGCCAGTATGTGATGCCGGATGTAAGCAAAGATTGCGGTATTCTGTATCCACTGCTACGGTGAATGTTGGCCAATTCACAGCCTAACGCTCTCAATAGTTGTTACGTCTACTCTCAAGCATGTATAGGTAGCTGTATTATCTGTTGGATTATGGTTAGCGATTGTCGGCAGCATTTCACATGGTCAAAGTGCACTAAAAATGGATTTTCAGTCAATCTGACTGTCTAACTCATATAGTGCTTAAAAGCATCATGATCCAATCCTCCAAGGAAGTTAAGGCCTTGGGAGTCATCTTGGAGAACAATCTTCTTTGAACTAAACCTGTCGCGCCTAAAACCTCCAAGGCGATGTTGGTTTCAGTTAGTTTAAAAAAGTGTTTGGCAAGACATGGCGCTTTACACAGAAAAGGGGCCATTGTCTCTACTGCATGGGGCAATACCCTAGTTGACCTGGCTCTGCTCTAGACGCACTGATGCATCTTCCTCCCCTTAATGTTCGTACCATGGCCTGAACACCTCAGCCTCTGTTTGTAAAAAGTGATCTTTGGTATAACACGCATTGGGGTTGATAACCTTTCGCGCAGACTGTCTTTTGACTCCGGCTTAAGGATATGAGGTCGTATGCAATGACACCAGGACTCTTGCTGCAGATAAAACACGAAACACATGAAAAGATTTCGGCTAGAATCTAAAGCCAAGAAAGAAATGTAGTCGGGTCTTTATGGGTGACTTCAAAATCGATCTAGCAAAGGCCGTTATTGTGTCTTTGGAGAACGGCAACGTTAGATTTCACTCCACGTTAGGAAAACTTGCTTTCGTTTTCCAAGAATCCTGTTGGCAATGAACTATATTGTGAAGAATCGGTTCAGAGGGCGGAGTGTATGCATCTATAGCAAGAGTCCAGCGATATCCAAGCTAGTCTGAGAATGCAAGGGTTCTCTCAACGTGGTCAGAAAGCAGGATTGAGTCACAATGGGATCACGGAAAAGAAAATCGCCGAAGAGCTTGGAAGCAACGCTAGGACTGCCAAAGTTCTTGGTTAGGGCTACCATTACCAGAAGGTATCATATGAACAAAACTGTAGACGACATGGCTCTGCAGGTTGCCAGTAGAAAAAAAGTCCCTATTTGCCTCAGGGTTATACTGCTATCCTATTCGTCGATGATAGTGCACAAACTTATCTAAACACTTATATGGTATCTTAGGTCTTTGTGATATTACTTCGATACCTCACTTTGTCATTATGTGCAATCTGTTGAGTTTGGTCTGGTCTAGTTTTCATTGCTAAAATAGACCGGTTTGTTATGTCTTCTAGTCGAGATTGGATCATCCTTACCATTTTACAGTCTCTGGAATTCAATTTTCTATATCTCTAGCATCAACTACGTCTGTATTACTAAGCTTTCTTCTTTATCTCTGTGGGTCTTATTGTCTCGACATATTGCTTCACCAGGCTTTGGTACATATTGTTAAAAATCGATTTCGTGCTTTTCATGCTCTTTCTTATTTCTTCAGAGGACATGAGCTTGTTTGCGCTCTTCAACAAACCAGCAATTTTGTCGGGAGAAACGCAGCTCATACGAGGGGCGTTCAACCTATTCTCGGTATCGGGGTGAAGCTGTGGTTGTATATATAAATTGACTTATTTATCAAGTAATACTATTATTTTAGTGCATTCATGTAAAATTTCATATAAATGTGATTATTAATTCGCGTTTTATCTCTTGTTAAACAGAATCATAATGGCAACTGAGACGATGATGGTGAAAATTGAGCATCGCGCTGTAATTAAATTTCTCACTAAGCAAGGAAAAAGTCAAAAAACTATTCATGAAGAGATGGTGGCTGTTTACCAGGGTTCCGCACCTTCATTATCAACTGTGCAAAAGTGGTCAAGTGAGTTTAAGAGCGGCAGAGAGAGCATTGAAGACGACCCCCGCTCCGGCGCCCCGTCTACTGCTTGTACGGGAGAAAGCATCAAAGAAGTCGAAAAACTTGTTCTTGAGGATCCCCGAATAAAGGTGAAAATGATGGCAGAGATCACCAAGCTTTCAATTGGTACCATTCACACCATTCTTCATGACCATCTTAACCTTTCAAAGGTCAGTGCAAGGTGGGTGCCACGAATGCTCACAGCGCCTCAGATAAAAAGTGAGAATCGCATGCTGTAGAGAGCTTTTGGCGATGTGTAGTGAGAACGCGGACGGTGTTATGGATCGAATTGTTACTGGGGACGAAACATGGGTCTACCACTATGACCCTGAAAGCAAACAAGAGTCCATGCAGTGGCATAAAAAAGGAACAGACCCCCCGAAGAAGCTCAAAGTCACTCCGTCTGCCGGGAAGCTCATGGCCACAGTTTTTTGGGACTCAAAGGGAATCTTGCTCATTGAGTACAAAAAAAAAAGGTGAAACCATCAACGCCACATCCTACGCTTCCACTTTGCATAATTTGCGGGAGAAAATTAAAAAGAAAAGACGGGGTAAACTCGCAGCGGGTGTGTTGCTTCTTCATGACAAGGCTCCTGTTCACACGGCGCGAGTTTCCAAGGCTGCTGCGCCAGATTGTGGTTTCGAAGAAATCCAACACCCACCCTATAGTCCAGACCTTGCCCCTAGTGATTATTTCCTGTTTCCGGATTTGAAAAAATGTCTTCGTTGAAAAAGATTTTCGGATGATGAAGAACTCAAGTCGGCAATAAATGGAGAAAGAGGAAATTTATTTTTTTGAGGGTTTAAAAAAGCTTATCTCAAGATGTAACAAATGCATTGATGTTAGGGGAGATTATATTGAAAAATAAAAACAATTTAAATTGAATTCGCATTTTCCTTCATATCGAGAATATATTGAACGCCCCTCGTATGTTCCTGCTGACTTTTTCATACCAATGAAAGAGTTTTTTAGAGGCAATTGCAACGGTTCAACGTTAAGTCTGGGATTTCCACTGTCCACAGACACTCGGACATCTATAGCAAAGAAGGAGTGCCCTGCGTCTATCGTATGACGATTAATTTATGATCTGGCAACCACAAAGTCAATTAGCCTAATTACGCCAGAAGTGATGTTGTGTAGACTTTCTGAATGTGCTATTAAAGACGTTCCTCTTTTCCTATTTTGGTGTTAAAATCGCATTAACATTTTGTCGATAAACGTACTTCGAAACACTGTTTGCAGCTATCGCCTATTTTTCTTGTGAATGCGTGAGCGTGTATCAGCGCATAGTGTTAGCGAATTAAGCCTTGATGCCAGTTATTACACTGCGTTCGCGCACATGCCGAAAGTTTTCCAAATCTGCAATGATGTCTACTAGCAGTCTATAGGCGTTACTTGGTTGCACGCGGTCTGTTCTAGGTCCATACACTTTGATATGAACGTCATTGTCCGTATTTGCAGAGTATTTCCTCTAGAGTGAAATCGTCCTTTCGGCCTGTTGCTTCGCAGCAGCAGTTTTTCCTCCTCTGTGTAGTAATTACTTGTACCACTTGTTACTTGAAGGGGCATGCCAGGTAAATCAAGTCCGGCTAGACGAAACTAGTAGCCGGTGGCTAAAATGTGCACAGTGCATATGTAGTTAACATATAATGACATCATCATGTTGATACCGCTCTGTAGTATCTGCCTTAATCCTATACTTGAAATATCCAAACACATCCAGCACGTAATGACTATGATGCTGAGAATCACAAATACTTCGAGAATTCAGTCATCGGATGTCATATATAGATTGACAGTACTGAAGGACATGAATGATATATGCGAATGTCATATACCAGTACGGTATAACTTGTCCTTAGTGCTGTCAAATTAAAAAAAAAACAAATGGCGAAGCTTGTCATTAATTACTATCCGTGTAAATCCCCCAGCCATTAACAAATAACTTATTTCGTCCTAAAATCAAAAATAAATTTCACCACACTGACATCAGTCCGGACTCTTTGAACGCAATAAACCTCAGTCGAAAATCCAAATGAATACTTGCTAAAGTATGTTTCCTGTCCTCCTGCTAACCGTATCTCCAAATGTATCCCTAAGACGAATTTAGGAACATCAGTGAATACGAAAAGTCTTCACTGCTGTGCTACTAATAAAATTTTTATAGTAACTTAACACCATTAGTCATCTCCGGAGGACACTGGAGGCAGCTTTAATAGAACCCAACCTCCAGATATCCGCTGCCAGTAGCATAGCTAACCTCTTGACCCATCCTCCTTTGGCCGAAAAGCAAAAGGGACATTTCCACTTCCAATTTCTTTACTTTTGACTTTGCCCTTAGTTCTTCCACAGTCCCGACTCGGTCGTCCTTTTCTTTATTTTCTACTTTTCATTTGACTCTTCTAAAATGAAAAAATCATAAAAAGTCCATTTCAGGAGTTTATCCTAGTCAAAATGTTACATCGCCCATAAAAAATAATTCCTTTCTTTCCGAAATGAAAAAAAAAGGATAATTTATCCCAGTCTGACCGCAAGCGTTCAGAACAAAAGGATGGTCGGTGGAATGCTCCTTCCCTATTCACCATATGAGGCTTGTTAATCCAAGGCAATGGCCTTCGTCCTGTATAAATCCGTTGGTGTATCCTATCCAGTGTCCATTTCGACCCACACACATGTCCGCGCGAATTATTTATGATTTAAAATAAAAATTTATTTCAAACTAAGTATCCTTCAGTCAGGATACGTTGTACAATACATCACTTTCACAAAAAAATTATGAATTGTTACTTTTTTACACTCCTTACTTATGTACGAGTATGAGTATGAGTATGAGTATGAGTATTGTATCGTCCTATCTATGTTAAGTATCTTTGTGTATTTATTCGTATTCATGGTTTTTTGCGGACAAAAAAAAAAAAAGAGAAAATGAAAGTGAAGGATAAATCCTTGAAGTATGGCTCAGACATATGGTGCTAAGGGTAGCTTAATATCATGCACATGAGCGGAGTAATAAAATTGGATAACAGAAAAACATCAGCTGAAAGGACAATCAAGTAAATTTCACCGAATAAAAAAGGATAACACAACAATTCAGGAAATAATCCTCGAAATAGAAGAATGAACAACATGATGGGAATTGAATGAGAAACGATAAGCGATAAACGTGAAGGAAGTTCGCAAGAATACAATTTTTGGATTTTCTTTTTATTTTTTTCTCAAAAGCTTGCTTATCATAGATACCCGGGTACAGGTACGGATGTATCATGTTATTGTTTGTCTGTATTCTTAAGATGCAGAAAGAAAACCACCACAGATACTCGTACTTCTTGTTCAAGTATCGCTGGAGGCTGTTTGAGGAGTGAAAAGTGCTTTGAAATCAAAAGTTGTTGAAAAAATTACGAATCAGACAAATACAAATACAGTGGGTGTCGAAGGTTATGTTGCCTATTTTTAAAGACAATTCTGTCTGGCTTGGATCAAGGACTTTTTATGAAGTTTTCATTTTAACGAGCACAAGCAAAACAATAGATACGAGCGTCAGCAGACTAATCTCGGTTTTACGAGTATTTATAGATGGCAAAACCCACATAAGTGTTTGTATCTTTGCAGGATATTGAAATAACTAATGCTGTTTAGGTAGATTTGGAAGGCACTAAACATTAAAATGCGGAAGGAACATGCGAAATTCGGTAATTCCTGGAGTTAGACGACATCGAAAGGGTCAGTGGTGCTTTAGTCGAAGCTGGATCTTAAGCCATATGGACTAAACCAAACTGTCCTTTCCAAAGATTTTGTAAAGTATTCAATGTCCGTAAACTTAGTATTACTTAGATGGTATGTCCTTTGAGGACTCTATTTTGTACTAAATTTGTCATGAGTTAAAGAGGATATACATACGAGTATAATCTTCACTCTTTAGTACGTTATATTCTTTCTTTAGTGTATAAGCCTAACTCCCTAAAGAGGAAAACGGCGGTGATTCGTACAAGTTCATTGATAAAATATACGCGTGGTGCCCCTTCTCACCTCATTACCTAGTCGAGATTAGACGGATCAATATTCTCTTAAGTAGATCATTCTCAAAGCTAATGAGCGGGCAAAGTGCCTTGATAAGCATTGCTAGTGCCACTGCTAGTGTCTTATTTCAGTAAAACTGGCTATTCTGATGATGGAGCTCTTTTAACAAGTGGTCCCATCACCCGTAAGACTATAAAAGAATATTAATATAGTTAAAAACAGAGACACAACTGCCAACTTCGGAGATTATTCTTTCAGTGAGTCGATTTACATCTGACAGCGCGGTGATGAGCACGAACTTCCATGAAAGGGCTCTATTGGCTGAAAGGTCAATCAATCTGTTAGACGTGGCAGACACATTCGATTCTTCAAACTTGAATCCTTGCCACTGCTGTTATCGCATCCGCCTCATGACTTTAGGTAATCGCAAGAACTAGTAGGTTTCACCATAAAAACCCTCGGAGAGTTTATACGCTCCTGCATAAAAGGGAAGATATTTGGAACAAAAAGAACAAAAAAACTATCAAGCTGAGCGACTAACATTGCTGACAAGCAGGACAAATCAGTTATAGGCTCTACCAGAAGCAAAGAAAAAATTAGGTGACATTAGATCGTCAACTGATTAACAAAGGCGCCCCATGCCAAGAAGGTATGCTGATGATTTATCTTCATAGAGGATAAAGGCTACCTTTATGGTGTCCAAATCCTACGCTAGTGGCCAAGATTAATGTGAAAAATGATTACTCTATCCTTCAATCCGTTCTACTAGATTTCCAAATCACTATCGCGACACAGCTGCGGCCAGACGTCAAGTTAGGAGTTACGACCAATGATGAGATCTGGATTCAGCCGCGAGTCAAAGTATGGATTCATCCTAGGATCAACGAGCTCAAGACTTGCTGAGGCTTGTAGTTTTCCAGAATCGAGAATTGAGTCAAACGCATCAGGGAGATTAGGGTCTCTAACGATAAACATGGATTTTTTTATGATAGGCGAGACGTATTCCTTCAATGGCAACAGTCGATATAAGGCTCCCTAAAAGTATTATCTTCGACGGTCTATAGGTCAACAGTTCAGAGAGAAGCCCTAGTCTTTTTTATTGTTTGCTGTACAGAGAAGGAGACTTGTGGCTTTTTACCGAGAGTCGAGAAGATGTTACACTTTTTTATAGGTTGAAATGAATTTCCTGTTTTTTCTTATATTGCTTGGGAATCGAACCCAGACATCAAGAGCATTTTGCAGATCTGTGCGCTTTAAATCACGTAGTAGTGCAGGAATGTCTTTCTTGATTACGAAGTAAAGGAGCTGAATAGCACATGAAAGCAACAAGTTAGGGTGGCGCAAAAAAACCCGTTTGTTCCAAAAAGCTACAGAATTGCTGCTTTCTTCACATTATTGAATGCAGACAACGATCGGAACCTCGTAGGGTCTCAAGCTGCGGAAACAATATCCTCAACACGTCAGATTATTCTAAATTGATAGAAAGTATCAGTAATGTACTGGAATGCGATTGAAAGCTCTTCGTAAAAGGTGGCCACTGCCTTACTCTTATCTGGCAGGCCATTATGAAGCTTTGTTCTGACATATCATGTCGTGTAGACTGATTAACAACCGGATCTACAACAAACACCTCGAACCACATAGACTCCATTGGGGGTTGCCTACAATTCAGAAATGGCGGAAGCTGATATCAACATAAGTCCAGATAGTTCTAATGCCCAGACAAGCATTAGAACAATACTCAGATACAACTTCAGGATTCCGAAGTTCTTGAACACTAGGTGTGGGGAAAACTGTAGACCATCACCGGACTGATAGAGATGTGTGAAAAACGTTCTTATCACAACTGGAGGACAAATGTATGTATCATATATCAGCAAGAAACAGAGAAATCACAGGACATGGATACATCGATGCAAATCGATATGCGTACGGTACTCAAAATTGCAATAGCAGTAGAGATAGCTGAACTTGAAGCCCAATATCAGTGAAAGATGTAACAATCTCTGTCAGATCACTGCTCTAGCAATAAGTCGCGAATGTACAGCAAACAGGCGTGACAAAATGATCGTTTTATCAAGCAGCTCATCGGGAGTCGATGCCCAAATGAGCAGTCTGTGAAAATTCTAGCTGTAATTTGATGATAATAAATCCAGGAAATGAAAGGGATGTATATCAGCGCAGTCAAGCCATTACGATAGCACTGATATTGTGCCGAATTCTCAAATCTGCAAGAGCCCCAGAAATTTCAACAATGATCAGGGTCCTCAAAAAGAATTAGACAGTGTGAATCAACGGCATACCTTCGGAGTTTTCTAATATCCGTCAAAAGTTCGTCGGCTGAGATTTTAAAGCTCATCGTAGGAAGTGCATGAGAAGAAGAGTGATGCTCGGAGAAACGGACTGAAGACATGATCGTTGGATTTAACTATTAACTCATAACAAACAGGCTTTCGGTCTAGATTTTCTTACACTGCCTATATAAATCCACTGCCCATGATCTTATAAAAATATGTTAAGTAAAGGCCCTCGACCAACTTGAGTATGGATTTCATATTACAGTTTAGCGGAGGAGAAGGGCTTTTGATAATGCCATCGCTATTTTCAGGGCTACATATTATGATATGATGATACAAAATGTAGTATTCTACTCAATGGAAAAATGTCAGATGCTTTTGAATTCCAGAGTGCAGTACAGCTTCCTATTTTATACAAGGTGCTGCAACAGTCCGAACCTGGGCTTCAGGGCACCCTTAATTTAGTGCGATCTTGCGCTAATCGACACCAGTTTCCTATACGTGGTTGGCTGGGGACCTTTTTTAGCTGGTCTTTACAGGGTGAATGACCCGAACTCCAACTTTTTAAAATGCTATAATTTTTTTATTTTTTGATAAATTTTATTGTGCCAAAGCAAAAAATGTTGGAAAATACATCAATTTTCAAATTGTATCAGTAGTTTTCAACATGTCCACCTTTGGCGCGAATAATGGCCTTGAGACGGCCGAAGAAAGCATTGCACGCTGCACGCAAGTGGTTCTGCGGTATTTTGGCCCATTCCCGGCGAAGTGCTTGTTTGAAGTGATCCAAACTTTGGTATTTTTTAGTGCCAACCTTCGCCTTCAAAATACCCTAGACAGAGAAATCCAACGGATTAGCATCCGGAGAATTTGCAATCCATTGTGTCGAAGAAATGAAGTGTGGAACATTGTTTTTTAACCAATCTTGGTTGACGCGCGCTTTGTGAGACGGTGCCGAGTCTTGTTGAAATGTCCACGGTCTCCGACCGAAATGATTGTTTGTCCAAGGCTTCAATACTGCCTCTAAGACAGTTTAACGGTATACGATCGCATTAATTTTGACGCCACGGTCCAAAAATACGAGCGGATAGCGACCATCGGCGTTCGGTTATGACGGCCCAAACCATCACCATCGGTGCTCCCTGCTTTCTGGTGGCCGTCCGAAGGTGTAAATTTTCGAAGGGCCTCTCTGGCAAGTAAACTCGGTCATTTTGTTTGTTGACATATTGCTCGATAACAAATTGCGACTCATCGGAAAAAACCAAATTCGGCAACTCACCACTTTCGTGCAAGCATAGCAACTCCTTCGCTTTTTCGACTCTAACTTTTTCCCGTTGCATTGTAAGATCATGTGCTTTTTGGAACTTCAATGGCTTGAGCCCAAGCTCATTTTTCAGTATGTGTTGCATCCGTTCCAACGATATGTTGAGCTCACGAGCCATTTTTCTTCCACTTCGACGCGGATTTCGCTCAATTCGAGCCTTCACTTTCCGAACCCTTTCTGCCGATGTTGCTGTTTTTTTATGACCACCTCCATGGCGTTTTGTAACGCTGTGACGGTAACGGTAACGAGCTATGGTTCGAGACACAAATGATTTATTCACGTTGAGGTGCTGGAGGGCTCTAACGATAGCTACTTGTAGTTTTTCAGCCAAACATAAAGCAATCACACTATCATGTTTGAATTCCATCGCGGATAAAATTTTTTCAACTCAACTGAGACGCAAATCGTTTAAAATGCTTGTAAATAATAAAGTTATCTGTCATGTATCAAAATTTGAGCTGACTGTCATGAACGGTTTGGAAATTATAGCAGTCGAGTTGGTTGCAGTTCGAGTCATTCAGGGTGTAGTTTGGACATCGCTATTCAGATCTTGTTTTGGTCAGGTGGATAAAGTTGACACCATCCACGTTGAATGGCTCATTTTGCCAAATTTACGCAGTCTGCTAGAGTCGTTGAAAATCTCCAGCACCGACATTGATTACACTTTTATGTTCTCAACCATTCTTAGGTGCTCCAGTTCGGTACTTGTGTCCTTGCTAAGGTTTCTTCACATTTTGGTAGAACCTCCGAACATCATTTCTGTAGAAAAACCTCTCCATGGCCTCGATACATCAATTCTCTGCTTTACTGCTTTTCTTTCTGAGAAGCAGATGATCTTCCCTTCTTCGCAGCGCCGCCTTGTATGCCTCTTGTTATACTCCATGTGCTTTCCGGCACTCTACGTCAATCCAATAATTTCGTGGAGATGGTCAGGTGAATCCAGCCCATAAGATGCCGCATCTCTTATGGCTTACTGGCAATGTCATTTCTAGTTTTCTGCGATTGATGCTTGCAGCGTAGGACTTCTTGAAAGATGTTGGGAGACAACAGCAGTTTCATACGAATGTAGCCGTTCATCGTCAACTTTCTTCAGTGTTCTGCTGTATATCCTATATCCCATTCACAGTCGCACCTTGAATGCAACAAGATAATGTCCAGAGCCGACGTTGGCTTCCCGAACTGACGGAACATCTAGAAGACTGGAGCTGTGTCAATCGTCGCGTCGATCACAATGTGATCAATCTGTTTGAAGTTGGTTTTTTTGTGCCCTCTATGGCTATTACGAAGGTCGCGAAGTTGATTAGCAGAGTCCATTGACGGAGTTGGTGTCGTGTAAGACACCTTGTTTTGTCTGTCCCATTTGCGATAAATTTACCCGTAATAGGGTAAATGGGATAAATTTACCCGTAATAGGGTAAATTTCCTTTCGGTCCCCTGGAGCTGGAGGGCAGCTTTGGCACCAATGGTGCACCAACCCCACTCCTCTGAAAGCTACTCACATAGGTCTTACGGTAGATTTTCTCCTCTGAGGAGAACGAAGAGATTCGGTCGCTGAAGGCCTAATGACGTTAGGGAGACTCAGGAAGAACCAGGAACTTAAGGTAAAACAGGAGGTCCACCAAAAACACCGTTATCGGAGCCCGTACGTTAGACGGGAGACTCGCAGCGGGCAGCATAAGAGCAGACGTCTGGAAGTCGTCGATTGATGGGGAGGGATGGTCCTTAAAAGTCAGACACTCCAACACGATAATGACGCGTGGGGGAGAACGGTGTCTGGAACTTACACCCCAACAAAATCCAAGCAATATAAAGGTTTGAAGAACATTACATCCCACAACCGATGTGGATACAATATACGCATCACATCCCATAAATAATGTAGATGCAGCTAGCCAGGGAGCGATTGAGGGAATAACAGAGGAGCAACAGTAGTATGCACTCGGACGACCAGCATAATCAAACACACCACAGCGATGTCAGGTTTGATGGGTAAAGGGACGACGAGCCCTTTTTTAAGCTAGCACCCCACAACGGAGACTTGTAGGCGACGGCCAGGAAATAAAACAGCATCCAACGAAGGAACATAGAACATACAAGCAACAAAAACGCACAGCAATCATGTGGTGCTACTCGTAAACGCTTACCCAGATGTACTTACCAATGACCTGCATATGAATTCTATGGCAATGACGTCTGCCGAAAAAACCTAGACTTAGTTGACGATGTCTAACTACTCACGTATGGGCTGCTTGTGCCTTGGAAATAATAATAAAAAACTTCAAACAAATCGAGAAGGACTTAAGACATATCTTTGTGAAAACTGAAATCTTTTGCAGATACTGGTAGATGGCTACATATTATCGTCAAAGTATCCTAGCCGAGTGGCATGCCAAATAAAAAGCTACATTTTAAAGATGGTCAGGAGCCTATAGTCAACACTATACATTGTTTAATAGAATATAAGACATAGCTAAGAAGAGTTGAAAAACATAGTCAAGGATACTTCTTGTACATTTCATGAGTTGGAGAGAGCTAAAATGCGCTGCAGGAAAACTTTAATATGAAAGTGTGTCGAAATGAAATCGATAAAGAGTGTCTTTGGAGAAAGGAAAATTACGGCTTTTTATTGCTCAACTTACCAGAGTACACAGTGTGATCTCGAAGAAGGCCTAGAACAAGAAAAATTACGATCGCATTTGCTATCCATACATACTCGTGTCAGACTTAATACTGAAACCATAATACCGGAGATAGTAAAATAACTTCCAGAGATTTCAGGTAAATGTAACGATAAGTTCAGTTCCTTAAACAAGCATCTTTAAGACATTATTCCATTCCAAGATTCTCCGACAAACTATTAAAGAATTTTCCCTGAAATTGCGTAAAAATGTTCATTAGAAATTTTTCGCAAATTCGCTTAGAAACTCTTAAATGAACTTCGTCACCATCTCAACGGACCATCACTTGGGTAAACAAATGACAAACTGTTCACTATTTTACTTGAAAGAAGTTTCAAATTAATTGTTGTCAGTTACTAGCGGCGACTCCTTCAAGTAACTTCCCTAAGGACATAATTAGCAATCATTGCAAGTAGATACTGAGTATCCTTCTCAGCGAAGCGAAAAAAAAAAAAAAACAAAAAACGAATAGAGCACAACAAATAGACGAGGACTTTCAACAACAATTATCCGGCAAAACTTTCTTAATGAGCAATTCTTGCTATCCTCTGTCCAACCAATGTTGTCGCCTTCGCCCAACGATACTGAGTATCCCAGCCTAGACAACTCCTACTCGTACTATTCCCATTGGCAATCTTAAATCCGACAATCTGTGTGCTCTAGTTCTTTTGACAGAAGTTACGGGTATTGGATGACTCAGTGACGCACACACTTTCCATGTTAATTAACATTTTTAAGTGATTCCCCCGCACTCGAAAAAAAAAGGACACCAACAATGGCACAGTTGAATTTATCCCTTGACGACAATTAATTGACAGCATTTAGCGCGTCCGTGACATTGCCTCCACTTGTACGAGTATAATAGGCCAGCCTGTTTGCGCCAATTATTGACAAATGACACAATGTCCTTTAAGGACATTCAATAATTTCTAATTGAGAAACATCGTTTCTAATAGGCTTCCCGAAACCAAGCAACCGAGAGAGCAGTTTAATATTCTCATCAGGTTAACGACGATCGTTGTGATGTGGACCAAGCGGAGGAGGATGACGATACCATCTTGGACCTCTTGGTCCTTGGTATTTCATTCGTACCACGGACTCTGTTAATTAGTCTAATTAGTCGCGACAGTCAATTTCAGGCTATGTATGCCGTATGCCGTGCAATTTGTTTGTTTGTAATTTAATTCGCTTCTTATTGTAACAAATAATTAATTTGTCATGGTTTGGGTTGTTAATTAAGGGACTAGCGGCCAGGAGAAGACCAGGATAACCACAATTATTGTTATTGTTAACACGATCCACGAACAGAATGCAGCATAATCAATATTCAAGCATTCACAAGCTGTATCCTCATTACTGTTATCAGCCAAAATGATTATCCTTAATCAGTAAAATGTCAACTTAATTGCAATCAAGTTTCGGTTGTTATGCAACCTCTGTGGTCGCCTATCGGAGATACACAATGCCATCAATACCTTGTGCATTGAGGGACTGTTGTATCTAGTTGGGATACGCAGATGCAGTTGCGACAGTGCGTGTGGAGATTTCCGGACAACGCAAATGGACGGATAGTTGATGGGGGCTTGGTTCATAATTCAAGCATCTCATCGGTCATCGTGTTGGCATATGACTTCTTATTGTTGCACGAATGACTAATTGCCAACCAATTGTGACCGTTAATTATGAGCAATTACGTTTATTTAGTCGGCTATAATTCAGTTTTTTTTTTTTCCGTTGAGTGATGCACTTGTAGTGGTAGTCCACATAATGATTGAATGTAGCTGACAGGGATGAGGTGAAGAACCTTGAATATGGGGCTTTATGCCACGTCAATGGTTTTGTGTACATAGCTTGGCCAAATTCAGCCGAGGTGTACGAATAATGTCACAACTATAGACTCGGAAATGGAGGAGTTAGATATTCCTTAAACCATACTCCCTACTAGACAAGTATCTGACAAATGGTAATCCAAAGGATAGCAAAACATATGTCAAATTGACGATAGTAGACAGATAGTACTTTTTGTGAGTGAGGAAAGGACGTAAGGAAAATTGAGGAACATTAAGACGTCGAACCAGCTGGTGTATTTACTTCTTTGAGTAGGAGAGGATCAAAATATTTCTGGCATTAAGTCGGTCTAGGAACCAAAAGAGAGATTAGACTAACCTTGAATTTAGTTCTACAACTGGTCAATCATCCTCAGTATGAAACCGACTACGGACTCCAAGATATTTGAGCTTACTTTCCCTTTGTACGCGCTACATGTGGCAATGTTTTCTCTACTGCATTGTGTCTCCAGATAGAAAGCTCCGTCCGGAGTGATAATATGCATTCCTTCTAAATGTTATAGACATCTTATGAAACTGATGAGTGCTTTTCTGACCAAGTGTCACTGTATTATAAATTGAATTCAACGCCAATTAGTGCAAAACATCGCTCCAAGAATCACGTTCAAAAGGGCCGTCAAGAACATATTCACCCGCTGTCACTAATCCATGCTTCTGCGCATGGTACTAAGTGTTTTCTGATCACTAAACCGTCTTCTTGTGAACGAAATAGCGATTGACAAGTTGAGTTCTTTGTTGTATTTCTCATGAGATGTTATCCTAGAAATTTTGACAGCCTATCGCAGCATTCTGTATAATACGTCGGAGCTATGCGTCTTTTCTTATTTACAGTATTTACCTACCTCTCAATCACATCAACGAATAAGCCCATTTTGCAGCTTCTTCTTTCATACTAACAAACGCATCAGTGAATGCAAATTGTTGCACTGACTTTTGGAAAGTTGTGCGCTTGGTGTTGTCTTTTGAGCTTCACACAATTTTTCCAACTGTAAAGGCATCAGCATCCATGTAGAGAAAAGTGAGCGTTCTCTAATCCTAACACAATCCGACTAGTTTAGAAGGAATCGTAAATTTTGACATAGCTAACCTCTATAGACACGATGTTTCGTGTTGACTGTTGACTTGTTGACGATGTTGACTTCTCGGGCTTTCTCTAGGATCTGGCATAGATCTGGCTTCACACAATACGGCAAGTAGGCTGTTGTACGCGATGCTAAAGAGCCTCTATAGTTGGCGATGTTTAGAGAGTTACCTTTCTTATGGAACAAGCAAGTGATGCCGAGGTGCCTTCCATCATGAAAATGAATCGATGTATGCCAGATAGCGATGATATCTAAAGGGTGATCAGATTGCAATGATAGTTTTTCCAGTTGTTATGCTTCAGCAGCTGTCAAAGTTACCAATGACATCCAGTTGTCAAAATATTTAGTTTTACGCTTGGCGAACGTTCGGAAATTATTTAAAAATATCGAAATCCCGGCTCAGTTGTAAATACGCAACGTGAATTTCGTTGTGAGGTCGGTCATCATCATGGCTGCAGTGTGCAGGCAATTCGTCGCACCGTGGAAAAGTTTGAGCGTCTTAGTCCACCAACCAGACAAAGATTGGCGTGAAATGAACAAAATTTAGCCGCCGTAGCGGCCAGTATCAAAGAAGCCCCAGAAATGTCGATTCGGCACCGATCAGCTGCATTGGGCATTGCCAGAGGGTCAACTCGACTTATTTTGTGGATTAATTTGGGCCTACATCCGTATAAGATTGCGTTGACGTAAGAATTGAAGCCGGACTAATTGGGCGCTGGAAATGTTGGCCGGAGATCTGGATTTGGCCAAAACATCATCTTCTTGGACGAGCCCCATTTATGGATCAGTAAATGGCAACAAGCAAAATTTTCGTTATTGGAGCAAACACAATCCACAAGTGCTCGGCCAAGTATCAATGTGTCCACAAAGATTGACTGTTTGATGCTGTTTATGGCATGGTGGCATCATGGGCTCTTATTTTTTCCGAAATGAGGAAGGTGCGTCCGTCAATCGTCTCAGGTATAGAGCAATGTTAGGCGACTTTCTGTGGCCAGAGCTCGACAACATCGGTATATCCGAGCTGTGGTTCCAATAGCATGGCGCCACATGCCATACAAGCGACGCAACGCTCGAAGTTGTTAAGGAGAAATTTGGCGACTGGGTCATCTCACGGTGAGCACTCTTCAATTGGCCGCGCGATCATGCGGTTTGCCACCACTCGATTATTTTCTCTGGGGCTACGTCAAGTCCTTAGTCTACGCCAAAAATCCAACCACTTTGGACGAGCTCGAGGCAAACACTGGACACGCCATTGCCGGAATAACGACACACACATTAGACCGAGATATAAAAAATTGGACTGACCGCTTGAAGCACTGCCAAGGAAGCTGAGGTGGGCATTTGTGTAATGTGCTAGCTATTCCACACATAGTGGCATGAATGTAGCTTCCAAATAAAGCCAGAATCAATTCTATATTTCACATCGTTGTTGCTTTATATAAATTTTTTTCCTATCGTTATTATCTGGTCACCCTATATTTTACAACAGTTTGGGGCCTCTATTAGTTATTCCGCTGATGCGAATGTCATTCATTTCATTTTGCAGGGTCCTTTATTCATTTTTCAGGGTTGTGACAGTGAATTCATTCTTATGCGACATCCTGGGTTGCTTAATGACAGTAAAATCTGCATGTGCTCGGGTTGTAAACCACGCACATCGCCCTTAACTTGGAGAGTCAAGCCCTTTCTGTACCAATTGAGGAAAAAATGGGGCCGTAACTTTAAGAGCCAGTAACACGTTTTACCACAGCTGTCGTTGACCTATTAGGGTTTGCTCCGCTACGGGCTCTATTTCAGCGCACTGACTTGGCTTGAAAATCGTTTTTAATTTTCAGCTTCAAAAATATTGAAGAAGTCCATGGAGAAGACGTCTGCCATTCTAAATGCTGTCACTGTTGATACAAGCGCATGCATTTTTAGGTGTATGTCCACCTTCAGAGGTTCAGTCGTTTCTGATAAGACATTTTAGTGCTACTGTATTCACTTGCTAAATTTTTTGAATTTGGCATGTCAAGTCTGAATGGTTGAGTGTCTATCCTACCGCCATGGTCGTTACTAACGCATCATTTTAGTACTCGTAAGTACAATGACAAGTCGAAAATTCAAAATTTCAGATATTTATCTACACTTCAAAGGACCAAATACTTTTAATCGTTAAATTCATTCATCCGACTATACTAGCGCCTTCCAAGCTTATTGGTTGCATCAGGGCGGTCAACATCCGGTAGTAACCACATGAGGACATTTAGAGACAGCCAGGTCACCACAAAAGTCATTGAATCCATGAAAATAAAATCCAAACTTGTGCATCGCTGATGGAAATGTAAAGTTCTTTGTGCTCTTTTTGTCAAGCTGTGCTAAGTCCTTGGTCATGAGAAGTGGTAGGCAACAAACGACTACTGGACTTGGCAGTGCGTTATATCTTGAGGATCAAAGTGTAGGGTTTTCCATTAAGAACAATAAATCCTTTTTTGGTTAATGTGGACGCACCCTTAATGCTTTTTTGCGAACCGCCATTACAATTTTCCTTGTCAATGTCTACCATTTAGTCATCGTTCCGTACTCGAACGTTTACAAATTATTACAATTTATTGCCAAAATTTTCAGTCGGTGGCCTTAACTTTAAGAACGCTAACGCCAATTTATGGTCGTTGTAATCGTCCTACCCGGTTCGTATTTTCGTAATTTGGTGCAAAAATTTGAGTCCACATTTTCTTTGCCCAATGTTCGGGTGCCAGTGAGAGAAAGAAACCTAAGGATTGGTGAAAATGTAGAAAATATTCCACGCCGTTCACAGGAATTGGACATCGCTCAAACAGCATTGTGGCGAATTTTGCGAAATTGGGTCAAGATCTATTCCAGATGACCATTTGAAGCGTCGAATTTTCTCAAATTGGTCTCTGGAAATGGTTACAACCGATTCGGAATTTCGTCGCAAAATGATCCTTAGCGACTTGGCTAAATGGCCTTGGCAACAAGTAAAATATGCGCTATTGGACGGCTACAAGCGCACACGTGATCCATGAGACGCTGCTACGAGTACATTCACAAAAAGTAACTCTTTGGTGTGATTTTGATTACGGTGGAGTCATTGGGCCGTATTTTTTCGTTGGTGATGCTGACTGCTACGTCACAGTTAATGGAAATCGCTATCGGGACATGTTGGAACTTTATTTTTGCCCGCAATAGCGTGAACTCAACATCGGCGCCACTTGCCACACAGGGGGAGAAACAATCGAGCTACTCGTATTGAAGTCAAAGCTTGGTGATCGCGTTATCTCAACAAATGGACGACCAGTCAATTGGCCGCCTCCTTCGTGCGATTTGATACCTCTGGACTTTTTCTCTGGGCTGCGTCAAGTAATTGTTCTACGTCAGAAAGCCAGAGACGTGCTCAGAGCCAATATTGAATACGAAATTGGCCGATGACTGCAATGAGTCGATCACTGCAAGCGCGCTATATCTTAAATGAAGTCGAGTTCCACTCATAATGGTATACGATGCACTTTAATGGGAAATAAAAGTTCTGTTCGATAGGAGTATCTCAACTAGTTTGTGTTTTAATGCAATTTTCGCAGACGGTTCGAAAACAGAGGACGGAACAGGTTCTGGTTTTCTTAGAAGGCCCAGAACTAAGAGGGTTTATAAGACTACCGGACGCAAGCAGTGTCTTCCAATCAGACGCTCTGGTTGTCCTTAGAACGGTTGAGCTAATGCAGATGAGATCGGTATCCGGAAGAGACATCGCTTCTACATCGATAGCCAGGCCGCATTTAAGGCAATGGAATTGACCAACATCAATTCTGATACCAGTCAGAGGCTGTCGTACAGTGCTCAAGGCATTATGCAGTCAGAACCGAGTGAGACTATGCTGGGTGCCAGGACACTATAAAAGGAAATGAACAAGAGGATGAGCTGGCAAGAAAAGGAGGGCTACTCGATAATAGTGAGGTTGCCAACATCAAATCACCCCTTTGCATAGTAAGGGGCATTATCGCGGAAAAAATCATAAAGACTGCCAACTTAAAGTGACCAAGTCTTGAAGGACACAGGGTATCCAAGATTGTTTGGTCACTTTTTGACGGCAAAAGATCTAGAAAGCTAATAAAATTAAACAGGGATAAGCTTAGGACAATAATAGGAATTCTGACAGAACACTGTCTCCTGCGGAAACACGCAAAGAGACTCAAATTGTCAGATATGGGTATTTGCAGATTCTGCGGTGATCTGCAAGCTGTTGAGGACATAACCAACATACCTTGAGAATGCGAGGCAATATCGAAGAAAATTTTTAGGGAAATTCTATTTCGAAAACCTATTTAGAAAACCTTTTGCAATAAAATTGGATGTTTTACCAGGGAGATTGTTTAGGTTCTTGCCATTTGTAGATAAATTCAACTGGTTCCACAGGGATCGCGAAGGGCCCGTTGTGGTGCCTGGTATCTATGTGATGGCTTTTCCATCATACCCCGGTTTTAATCTAACCTAACCTAGTCCTATCTGGAAAACCCGTGCAGTGGAGCAGACTATTCTCGTAACGATAACGATAGACGGAAAACTTTTGCAGCAGTGAAATATCCACAAAATAATGGTAGTAGCGTATGCAATGAAGGTGCGCTGTACTGACGAGAGCCTTTGTATAGGCTTTGAAGACGAAGACTAACGAAAAACTACCTTTTTGGGTTTAGGTCTTAGCTTTATTATTCTGATGAAGGAAACCTTAGGAATATGCTATTTCCATGTTTCTGCAAAACCACCTGGTAAGTCATGTACTAGTCCCCGACTCCCTCCCATTTTAATTCCCCCATTTGAACATCACAATAGAAAGAGGTCCAAGTTCGACGAGACGTAGCGATCATGTACGACCACTGTTACCCCATCAATTCACAAACCCACAAACCTTGAACTCGATATTCAATTTGTTATATTGGTGGATTCTGATGCACAGCTCTTATATTTTGTCATTCAATCTCCGCCTTTACTTACTTACTTAGATGGGGCTATAGACGGGAGTGGGCCAGGGCCTCAGCTAACATTCCGCTCCAGTTAGTGCGGTCTACTGCCATCTACCTTCCATTGCGCACACGAAGTTGGCTGAGGTCCTCTTCCACTCGTGTGTGCCACCAATGATGAGCCCATCCTCTACTCCGTTGTACTTCTGGGTTGGAGTCGAAAACCTTCTGTATCCACGCGTTCAAGTTTATATTGCCATCTAATCCGGCTTTTCTGCCGAGGTCGGCCTTGCTGTAAAGCCCGTACGTTTCTCTGTTGAAATTTCGTCTGTTGATAATTCTCAATTGATGCAAATAGGACCGAAAACTACCTGAAGAACATTTCTCTCAAACTGCCCGTTAGCATTTTCATCCACTTTCGGCAGTGTCCACGCATCTGCGCCGTAACTGGCGCAACTGAGATCATCAGTGTCTTGTTGTTTGCTCGAGGGAGGACTTTACTACTCAATTACCTTCTAAGCTCAAAGAAGCAGCAATTAGCAAGGCTGATGCTTCGCATGATTTCAGCCCTGGTGTCGTTGTCGGAGTTAACAGCGGAGCCCGGGTAGATAAAGTTCCTTACTACTTTAAAGTCGTTGCTCTCTACTTGTATCGTGATGTTTTGTCCTAGGCGTCGATATTGTGTGTCCCTCTTTGTTGACAGCACATACCTTTTCCCTCGATGACCGCTAAACCCACCATAGCCACTTCTGCTTTAATAGTCGCAGTGTTCTTCCCATTATGTCAATGTCGCCTGCGTATCTGAGTGACTGAACCGACTTTTGGAAAATGCGGACTCTGGGCTTGACTCTGGAGTTTCGCACAATTATTCCAAGAACCATGTTGAAAAAATCGTATGACAGACGCCTTAAGCCCTTTTCTAACATTGAAGGTCTCGGATTTGTCATTACCGACCTTGACGGAGCAGAGTGCATTCTCCATACTTGATGCACGGTCGAATGAGCTTAGGAGGGTTGCAAAAACCGGTTATGGCTTTGTGTAGTTCGGATCTATAGATGCTGTCATAGCGGCTTTGAAATCGATGAACAGGTGTTGTGTATCGGTTTGGAACTCCTGGGCTTTTTTAAGATCTGCGGTAATATGAAAGTTTGATCTATGGTGAATTTCCCGGCTTAAAACCTCACTGATAGGTGCCATTCCAACTATTCACGAAGGGTGTTAGGCTGAAAACACATCGGATCAGTAAAAAAGTTTTTTGTTGACTTTTGAAATAACAATACATTGAATCTTATGAGCCAAAACCGCACAAAAAAAAAAACAACAAGGCGAAACAGAAAGACATGTTTCGTTGTCGATAACTGGAAAGTTGTTTTTCAAAAACTAAATTTCGTTGTTGGTGCGTGTTGAAATACTCGTAAAAAACGTTTTCCTGAAACAAAAAACGTTTTGACTGATTCGATGTGTTTTCAGCGTTCACATGCGACTTATTCCCCTGTATTTGACGCAGTTCGATTCTTTAGGATCTGTGGAGATTAGTTGATTTATGCTCCATATCCAATCATCACCTGCTGCTTTAAACAGTTCAGCAGTTAAGTCATCGGGGCCAGTAGCTTAAGCTTGTTCATGGCTGTTCTGATTTCATCTCAGTCAGGTGGAAGGAAATGTTGTCTGTCTTAGTTCAGGTTGAACAGTACATTCTGCCTGACAGTCGTCACCACCGCTTAACAGTCTGCAATATAACTTTTCCAGATTCTCAGCACCGCTGTGGTTCTACTATGAGGTTTCCTCCTCCATCCTTGCAGATTTCTATTCCGGCTTTGGTAAGTTCGTTTCACTTTTTTGGTAAAACTTCCGAGCTTTATTCCTCAGGAAGCATCTCTCTAAATCCTCGATTGAGCGCTTTGTGACCTATTTCCTTTTCGTCCTGATATTTTTCATATCTTTTCTGCTCGTAGAGCTCGTGAAACCATTTTGTTTCTTCTGCAGGGTGTACATCTGCCTGCATTCATCATAGAATCAGGGCTTTCTTTGTTGGAGCAAGTTGAAACCCATATATGTCTCTGCTTGCTCTTTGGCAGTGATGACAGCCGTTTTATACATTCGATGCTGGCGGAGTCGTCGGGCTCATTGAGATGTTGAGAAAAACTCGATTGGAAAAGGCCCTGGCGATTGTAGCCGTTCGATGTTGAACTTCCTCACAATGGTTCGCTGGCTTTGGGCTGTTACGGATATCCACATCCGTATTTTGGCTACAATAAGATAATGGTCGGAGCCGATGTCAGTGGCTCGGAGCGTTCGGACATCCAAAACACTGAAGGTGTACCTTGGGTCTATCGCAATATAATGAAATTGGTTGACGGTCAGGTCACTTTGTGGATATCAAGGTATGGAGACCGTATAGTAAAATTACATCCCGCTTCGAAATCAACAAGCCTGTGTCCGTTTTCGGAGGTGCTAGTGTGAGGCTGTACTTTTCGACCGTATTACCAAAGATGTCCTGCTGGCTCCTTGAAAACCTAGGGCTTCTCTTAATTTACATCCCTCTATAGCGAACGGGGTCAACTGAGGAGTCTTTCTTTAGAACTGGGTATCCATGTCAATTTGACCGACGTTAGGTGGTCCCTTTTGAAAGATATACTTCGTACACCTCCCGGATTAAGCGGCTCGGGGACATTTGGTTGACGACAGACTTTCCTGAATCGAAATGAAAAGGGTTTCGTTGATTGGAATTGGGCAAACCCTCATTCCCAAAAAGTGAATACGAGTACAATTTCAAAAATAGAAGTCTCAATATAGACGACAATTCAGGTGCAATATTCCTAGCTATGGAGACTCGGTGTGGCATCCACATAACTATTTCAAACCACTTCTAAGTGATGAAGGAATTTTGGGAATATTATACCATATATCGTACCCGATGAATATCTCCAGCTCTACGTGACATAAATATAGACTTTTCCCTTCTCATCGTTTCGCCAGTTGCATAAGACGTGCTATACATACATGTGTTCAGTCTATTTAAACGCCGTAAATATGTCCTTGCTCAATATTTACATTAGTCGCAAACCTTCTTCTCTTAGTTAAGCCTTTTTGAATTGAAATTGGAGTAAATTGTGTAATTTTGTGTTTAAATTTGAAAGCAATGCAAAACCACTATTCAGGTCGATCGTGCTTCTGCCATAAAGTTTTGAAATTTTGACTAACCATTTGCACTCTAAGGGCCATCAGAGTGGACACAAATTTTGCATCTATTCTCAGCTGCCAGCGGACACCAGAATATATTTACAAACTCAAACAAGACCAAAGCAGATTAAATTTTACTCTGACTTCCTTTCATCGAATGCGAATGCAAGCAATAGATGTACTCCCAACATCAGGTACTCAATTAACTATCAGATCCACTACAGGCTTTTTCTCCATCCATCAGCTGCACTCCAATGAATCCATGTGGATCTCAAAATATCCATCAAGGATGCAAGCTCTCTCACATTCAAACACAAAACAACAATGGGCTTGTTGTACTTAGAATCGCATTGAATAGATAGAATTTTCACCTAAAATATGTTTGAAATCCCTCTCCTGCCACAGCATGTTCCAAGTCATAACTACAAAAGGCCTGCAGGTGAATTTGATGTCAACCACCCCGACCGACACAAGTTTACATCCCTCATCGTTGAACTCTGCTGTCCAATTAAAGACGACCATAACATTTCTAATCTTTCATGAATTACTGACTTATCTGCCCTGCCGGACTGTCTGCCAGTTTGTCTGTTAGCCTTTAAGTCTGTCCGGTTGTTTATTATGAAGGCCACTCTCTCTGGCAATGCAATTTCGACATTAAAGCCACTTTATGGTACTTGCCAAACCGCACCCAGTCCTTATCTCTGACCTGAAAAGTATCTCATCATTAAATTAGTTACTGCACCTTGGTCCTGTGATAAACCGACGACGAGTCCTTGTTTATATTTGCACTCATGTTAGTGTAAAATCGCCGGCCTGACCGGGGGTCGAGAGATGGTTATATAAAAAAAAAAACAAGAAAAAATCAAATATGATGTGCCACTCCATGCTGTCAGTACTAACCGTCGAGCAGCAGGACCTATTCCTTAAAACACTCAGACTGTACATACTGGACAAACCTGGTTAATATTAATTCTGTAGACGGACGGTAGGACAACGCGGTGCAGTAGCCTTTTTTGTTTTACTGTTCGCCAGGATAAGTCATCGTTCGACACAAGGGCACTCTTTTTGTGAGTAGCGTTGGCTAGAGTTGGTTTAGTCCTTTTTTTTCCTATACACAAGCACCACCTATATATACATCATGGTGGCATCAATCCAAACAAATCAGGATTAATTGAATTTCACAGAACATTGTGGAAAAAAAAAAAATATTCCGGCAAAGGTAAATACTTGCAGTCGGGATGTGGAATAGGACACGATGGTAATGGTATCCGGAGGGCCGTATTGCCATTCGTATTTCGAGTTTTTTTTACGCGTTCTGCCCCCAGGTGATGGAAACTTTATTTACATGTAAATGTGCACTTTTTTGTCTGGTGGCCAGGATCTTTTCATTCCCGAAATGGGTTTTTGCGCGTTCGATTGTTAGAGCGGAAGTGTGAAAGTGGGTGCAGTGACTACGTGGCTGGCCCAGTGTCCTAAAGACTTAGGCAATCCTAGGACAATACCCGAACTTGTGGGATGTTTTGCTAGTGAATTGGAAAATTACTCTCAATCATGTTGACATACAAGTTTTCAACAACACACAAATACGAAAGCACACACTTTGAAGACTCATTTTAGGATGTACAGCTACTGAAATACGTGTTTCTAGGTATTTTGGTTAAAAGGAGTGTTGGAGGTTGGGGATAACAAATGTTAGATGCCTTTCACATGTGTAGTCTCTGGTCATCGTTCCTCAGTGGACATGGCAGTTTGAACATTATCCGAGTGTTGCCCATGGCATATAATGCATCTGCAGGAGTAAATGCTGGTATACCATTAGAGAGCTTAAAATGCCAGTGAGACAAGGTTACAGTTGGCGATAGCTTGTGTGCTATGTGTGGTCATCTAAGGGCGAAACGGATAAGTTCATTGGGACACAAGAGCCCAGTGGACATTTTAGTGTTTTGTATACCGCCTTCGGGTAGCTTAACAGTCGGGGATAGTTGGATGACTGGATAGCTAGATGAAGGAAAGCATGGCTATCCCTGGATGACTGGATAACGGAAGCTGGTTGGCTTAGTCTAGTGCTTTGTTACAAGGATTTAGTGAATTTCGGTGAAGCGAGACCGATGTTGCATTTCAACGCGACGGAATTGCTCCTATAGTTTTGGACTTTGGGATTCTGTTTTGCTTCTTTTTTTTTTTTTGTTTTGGCAGCGACAATTTTGCCCAATGTGTCACTGTACATATAGAAGTAGAGATAAACATACGCGGATTCAACTGCAGGCTAATATGGGGACAACGAAACTCTTTGTGTTCATTTGTGAGCGCTGCAATATTTTCAATGTGTGGGCAAGCAATTTTCAGATAAATGTTAGCATTTTTTTGTTTTTGAAAATTGCTGTTTTTATTGTGATTAAAGCGAATTGGATTTCGGCAACGAATAAGGCTTAGGATGATGGATAAATCGGTAAACTGTGGAGAAGCCATAATCCTATGAATACTTTAATATCGACGGACACTTCTAGTTCTACTCACTGACCGACAAGCAACAACTTTAAGCAGTGTTGTCTTGGTCAGAAAAATTTATAGAAAATGCTTGAATCAGAAATGTAAGGACTCATAGTTCAGATAAGAGTAATTCAAATATTCCAGTGGTTTTGGTGGTTAAATTATAGAAAAATGTTATTGTGAAGAATAAATTTAGTAACGATGGCCGCACAGAAAGTTAAAAAATAAAAATTGGCCGAGTATATTTGGGTTAAAAACGGAAGAGTACTCATGCCCAGGTACTTATATTTCTTAACATGCAATATCCATTTTTATTTTTTAAGTATTCCGTTTGTCAACTGCGGAGATGCTGACTCTCTTGATCTCGTTTTTAACCTTAGACCGTCGTCCTTCGTTAAAACGACGACGCATAACCACCAAGGCAAGATTCAAATTCCGTATGTCTGGTTTGCGTTTCGACGATAAATCTGTGCGATTTCAATTAGTTGGTGACAAACTCGCTCCCATCAGGAAAACATGGGAAATGTTCGTTCAGAAATGCAGAGAAAATTATAGCACCGGTCCATACCTTACAATTGATGGGCAGCTACTGGCATTTAGAGGCAAGTGCAAATAAGCCAGGCAAATATGGGCAAACATGGTGGATGCATTACCAGATTTAGGCAAAGCCTCAAACACCACTAAAATCACACTTGGAGGGTTCTATGTTTAAGAACTGACGAAAACCCTTTATGGGCCAAATAGGAATGCAACACTGGACAACTGGTTCACATTCATATCGCTAGCATAATCGTTAGGAAAGCAACCGTACAATTGGACAATAGTTGGCACTCTTCGGTGAAACAAAACAGAAATTCCAGGTGAGCTAAAAAACAAAAAGGCTCGTAAATGCGGTACGTCCATCCCATCTTTTGTTACGATAATAAGTTAACCCATTCATATTATAAACAAAAACCAAGCAAATCGTCGGTCATCGTGCAACGAAGAAGGCACTATCAATCCCATTTCAAATAAGCCAAACATGGTGCAGCTTTACAATAGCACCAAAGGAGGAGTTGATACTCTCGCTCAGATTTACAGCGTGATGAGCTGTTCAAGAAAGACGAACAGGTGGCCGATGTACCAATTTCCCGGAATTTAAGTCTCTTTTAAAGCCTGACCAGATAAGAACGATAGTGAAACAAATTCAAATAAAACAACAACGGTGTGAGACATAAAATTGATTCCGGCTCAATTTTGAAGCCACGTTCATGTCATTATGTGTGGGATAGCACATTATTCAAACGGCCGCCTCGGCTTCGTTGGCAGTGCTTCAAGCGGTCGGTCCCATATGTGTGACGTTATTCCGGCAATAGCGTGTCGAATGTTGGCCTGGAGCTCGTCCAAAGCGGTTGGTTTGTTAACGTAGACTTAGCCCCAGAGAAAATAATCGAGTGGTGTCAAATAGCATGATCGCGGCGGGCAATTGATAAACGTTCGCCACGAAATGATCCAGTCACCAAATTTCTCCTTCACAACTTCGAGCTTTGCGTTGATTGTATGGCATGTAGCGCCATCTTGTTGGAACCACAGCTCTGACCACAGAAAGTCGGTTAACATCGCTATATACCCGAGACCATTGACGGTATGATGATGCCGCCATGCTATAAACCGCACAAAAAGTCAATCTTTTTTGGATGCATTGATGCTTGACCGAACATTTGTGGATAACGGAAATTTTGCTTCTTGACCAAAATCCGGATCTGCAGATAACATTTCCAGCGTCCAATTAGCGAACTCACGACGTTGCCTATGGCCTTCCGGCTTCAATTCTTGCGTCAGGACAATCTTATATGGATGTAGGCTCAAATCCATCTGCAAAATAATCCGGGTTGGCTCTCAGGAGATCCCCAATTCAACTCATCGGCGCCGAATCGACATTTCTGGGTCTTCTGCAACACTGGCCGCCTTCTCAGTCTAGTTGATGGCTTAAGATCCAAAAGAGCTTACTCACGCTCAAACTTTTCCACGGTGCGACGAATTGCCTGCTCGACATGCCAACAATAACTACGAATGTTAGAGCGGATATACAAAATGTACTTTCAATTAATACCTCAGAAGATTTTGAAGCTAAAATACCGACAAAACGAGCTGGACAAAGTAAGATTTGCGCAGTTTGTCCTTCTTCCAAACGAAAAATGAGATAGATAGCACGTGTAAAGTGCCATAAAGGCCTGTGTGGAGAGCATAAAACGGAGTTTGTTCCCCTTACCTAATATGAAAAATGTTCCTCTTTAGGTTGGGTTAGGTTAAAGCAGGGGTATGATGGATAAGCCATCACACAGACATCAAGCACCAAAACGAACCTTTCGCGATCCCTGTGGAACCAGTCAAATGTACCTTCAAATTGCAAAAACCTAAAAAATCTCCCTGGTAAAACACCCAATTTCCCTGCAATAGCCAAGGCCTTTGAAGTTCGTATCGCCTATGTGTGTTATGTCACTGACATTGTCCAGCAATTACAAAATATCAATCAATCAACGGTACCAGCTTAGGCTTTTCCGATACAGCGAAATATTTGGGTCTTAGTTCTGACAGGAGACCTAATATTCAAGAAAGAGTAAGGAAAGCTATAGTAGATTTGTTTCCTTGCAAAAAGCCATTGGGAACAAATGGGGCTTTCAACCACGCATTACCCACTGGCTATATCTCTAGGTACTGACATACGGAGTGATTGTTTGGTGAGCGGCCTTAGATAATGCATACAACAGCAGCAAACTAATTTCAAAGGACAGCATGTCTGGGCATAATCGGACCCTTACGTACTATCACTTCTGCGGCACTAGATATTCCGTTTTACTCGACACTCCTCGACATTTTCAGCAGGCAAGTGGCTGGTAACGCAGCTATTCGCATTAAAGCGACTACACAGTTGACAAATAAGTTAAGCCACGCTAACATTCTTAATACACTAGGAACCTTTCCGGAGAACAACGATTACACCATGCACCAATATTGATTTGACAAAGGCAAGAACAAAAGCATCCCCTCTAGATCCTTCTGAGAGGAAGATCCTTTCATTGATGACAATTCAATCTACTTCTATAATGATAGATCTAAAATTGATAACGGGGTTGATGCCGATGTTTTCTCAAATAAGCCTCTCCTTCCGTATTCCAAATTAATGTAGCGTGTTCCAGGTGGAAACACGTGATATCTGCAAAGGATATCCGCAGCTTTTCGGATAGTCTGCACTCATCCTCACTAAATTCTAGAGCCGCCCTTGAATGCCGATCATCTCTTAGGGAAATGGCAGAGCAGTTAAAACTTCACCTGAATTGGGTGCCGAGGCACAGAAACATTCCAGGGAATTGTAGGGCCGACGAACTCACCAGATTGGAACTACTCTACCTAGACGGTAGTAGAGATGTATTTGCCAATCGCTACGTGCAAACTATTATTAAAGCTGGATGCTAATGTCTAGTGACCAAACAAGTCTGTGCAAAGCTGGATCGGAATACAATAGCTCTAAGAGTTTGATCTTTTAAATAAAAGGAAACATTTCTGCGCTATTATAGGTGTCATCACTGGACACTGTCTTATAGGCAAGCATTCAAGAAGGCGTCATTACAAATGATTCCTGTAGAAGCTGCATGGGCCTACATCTACTTTGTAGATGCTTAACTATCTCCCAAAGAAGGTAACTCCACTTAGTAGCTTTCTTCTACAATGACTTGAGCGATCTGAACAATATACAAGTTAACAGCTTCATCAGAAACTTAAACTGGTTCCACGAATAGAAGGATCACAGATACACGTGGCGTCAACATGGGCCTATAGGCCTGAATGAGTTAGTTTCTCCAACGGCCACTCCTACCTAACCTACATAGTTGCAGGCCAACTCTTACTACTGCGAGACGAGCAAGTTATCACTTCACGATTCTAGCCATAACTCGGATCCGATCCATCACCTGTTCGAGAACCTCAAAGGAAGGCAGCTTGTCAACCATAGATGTATCTATGTTATTTCTCAATAAAGCGCGAATATTTTAAAGAGAAGGTGTAGCATAGTCTTAAAGGAACCAGAAAACATTTGAACAGGTCACCAAAAGCTACGGAGAATATAAGTTGCTCTTTTGAAAATTGTAAAAATACTAAAGGGTACTACAATCTTCAAGGATTTTGACCATAGCGGTCGACCAACTATGACTTGCACGGAAAGCTGACTGAATCGGGGATAACAGACCGTGCTGATTGGTGAACGTGGAAATTTGGTTTGCCAAGATCTTCTTCAAGACTTTTAACAGACATGGTAAGTTGCTTATCGGTCGGAAATCAATAGGGGACGAGGGTTGAGGTTTTTCGGGACAAGGATGATCTTGGTCAACTTCTAATTGTCAGGAGAAGTTGAGGTAGTAATGCAGAGGTAAAATATGAGAGATTCTATCTTCACAAATCTAATGGATATACCATGTTCTCCTATAGCATTGGATTTTAAGTTTCGTACTGTGTTGACTACATCAATTTCCGAAACAACACCAAAGTCGAAAACAAAGTCGAGAATGAGGTCATTATTGGGGATAACACTTGGTTTGTTAATAGGACTAGATAAACGAGGGTTGTCTGATAAGTTTCCGACCGAACAATGATACTAGACATTTTTTTTTAAATTTTTTTTTATTTTTCTACATAGTCTCCATGTAACTCTACACACTTCACCCAGCAATGCTCCAATCTCTCTAACCCGTCCAAATAGTACTTGGCGTTTTTCTCTGCAAAATAATTGTTCACGAAGGTGACTGCCTCCTCATTTGACGAAAATCTCTGTCCTTCGAACGTAGTTTTTAGATGATTGAACAAAAAGAAGTCGCTTGGGGCTAGATCTGGTGAATAAGGCGGATGATCAAGCAGTTCAAACAGTAATTCATGAATTTTCGCCATGGCAACCGCTGAGGTGTGAGACGGCGCGTTGTCTTGGTGAAACAGGATTTTCTTTTTCTGCAGATGTGGGCGTTTTCTGTAATTTCTGCCTTCAGCTTGGCAAGTAATGATCGTAGTATGCTCCTGTAATGGTTTTTCCTTTTCGAAGATAATCGATTAAGATAACTCATTTACTATCCCAAAAAACAGTCGCCATCACTTTCCCAGCCGAAAAAACAGTTTTTGCTTTTTTTGGAACCGGCTCGCCCTTTGCAGTCCACTGTTCTGACTGAATTTTTGTTTCCGGCGTATAATGGTGTATCCAAGTTTCATCAACAGTTCGGTGCCAAAACTCGGATTTACTGCACCTAAACTGCGCCAACAGAGCGTTGGAAATGTTCATACGAACACGTTTTTGGTCTAACGTAAGCAAACGCGGCACCCAACGCGCGGACAGCTTTCTCATGCCTAAATCTTGATTTAATATGTAACAAACACGTTCCATGGACAACTTTAGCAATGTTATCGTCAGTGGTTGCAGTTTTTGGACGTCCCGAACGTTCATCATCTCCCAAACTCTTACGGCCACGTTTAAGTTCAGCTGCCCACAATTTCACAATTTCAATCACCGAAATGCATTATTTCGGTGATTTAAATTGGGAATGTTGTCAACTGTGGCCTGTTTTCCAACACCAACTGAGCGTAGATTGCTCGATAGTTTTTTCGAGCTCAATTTTGATAAAAGAATATCTTCTGGTAATAAGGGTGGGGTTATTATGTGTCCGACAATACTCGTATTTCTCCCAGTCGCAAATCGTTGGACTTATTTTCCATTTAACGTATAGCTTATTACGGATTTTTATCGCTCGGTGAACTTCACAATTGAATCATGGACACTTTTTATTACGTATTGCAATAGGGCTCTAGAAAAAGGGATTGCAAGTAGTTAGCTTTGTCAAAATAATAATTTCTCCAAGGTAGCTGGCTCGCATCAGATTGCAATAAATCATTATTAACCGAAGAAAAGTATCTGAACTTAAATGTTGTCGGTTTTGTAAGACGACACAAGTCAACGCTAGTACAAAATATATGATCATGATCCGACATACCGGTCAAAGAGAGCTGGTCTTTGAAGGCTTGGAAACCATAATAATATCAAGTAGGCTTGGAGGATGATTAGGAGAAAAGCGAGTATCAAACGAATTGATAACTGCCACTAGTCTTTGTGCTTTTGAAATTGATTGCGATAATTGAACTGTGAGTTGCTACAATACAGGGCTTTCATGTCCTTACAATAATTGTTTCCAATGTCTACCCAAGACCCGACTTCAATATATAAAGGCCTATTTGAACTTTCCATTTTATTTTAGTCGTTTTATTATCTAATATTTACAGAGAGAAACACCCCTAGTTTTCAACAAATCATTCCGAGTATATTTCTGACAAACGAGAATTTGATTTAAAAAAAACGGCTTCCCTGACTCTGACAACTCAATTGAAGGCATGGAGATACCCTCATAGAAACCCACCTTCCCTTCAGAAGTGATTAGATATATACGAATATATATTTTTAATTTGAAAACCATTTCGATACCGGAAGCAGTATATCAGAGCAATAGCAGAAATCATTTCTATAAATATAAACAATTCGTTTATTAGTGGTGGAGCCAGAGATGGGGGCAGGGGCAGTGGCAGAAGGCAGGGGCTCAAACCATAAAGCAGAGGCTTCTCAATTACAATGTACATATAATAATAGTACGAGAATGGTTCATGAAAATTTGCAACACCCACATACCCGTCCCCTCTCTAATAATAACTTTGATTTTCCATGTGTACGCAATTTGGTATTCCCCTGCCCCTGGTGCACCCGTTCGGCCTTTTCGAATAAATGAAATATGATAACGAGAGCAAATATCATCTTCTGTACCAATTATGGATACCGTTTGAGTATGAGTATTATTTGCGTTCATCTGAAGTAGGTATGAGTACTGGCAATGGTTTGGCACGACTACGGTGGAAGCGGAATGTAAAGAATGTACACTGTTGCCCAAGGAAATAGTCTAACCTGATTTAAATGACATTGATACTAATTCATTGCATCTCTGTACGAGTTATAACAACTTTTTGTATTGAACGTGGTAACAAAGTTTGCAAAGCTAAAACAAACAATTCACAATGCTCATCACCAAGGGCTTGATATTAGTGGGAAGACTATTCCAGAGGCACACTAAATGTATGAAAAATTGACGACTGCTCACCAGGAACTTGTGTCTGGGAGTTATTATTTTTTTTTTTAATTGATCTGCAATAAACGTTAGCTCACTAATCAGGATCAAGCTGCAAAATCTGTTGCTAAGCGAACGCTCAGATGTGCTTTTGTGAGGCGACACTAAACTTAACCAGAATCAAAAAGTTGGCTACAGTGGTTACAATGCATATAGAAGGAACCGTCTTCACTCCACACGTCGGGGTGGGGTCACTTATAGTGGGGATTTAATGAAGTAAATAGATCGTAGGTATTCCTCTTCAGAGTCGAAGGCGAGTGTATGTGGTGCCGCTTTATGCATCTGAAGCACATCCCATTTAATTTATAACTGAGCTCGAAATACTTTTTCGTTGCCTTCAGCTTCAATCAGAAGAAAATTACTAATTTCTGGCCGGAGATCTTAACGCCAGACATGCGATATTGGGAAACAATCCGGCCAATAGTAGGGGAAACCAGTTACACTACTGGTGGGGTCAACATATGATTGAGAACAGACTTGAGTTGTAAGCGACGAAAATTCCATCTTCCTATCAGCTGGCTATTTTCTGGGCTTGGCAGCTGTTTTCTAGTACGATAGTGATCATTATACGCCATAACACGGATCCCAACTGGATCCGCTAACGCAGCTGGAGTAAGTGTGGTTTTCATGCTTCTCAAGAATCTTAACGCGTAATTTACGTTTGAGTGGAAACAGCACTTGAGAAACGAACGTTGTCAAACGAACTATGGAGCAGGCTATTCCTCGGGTAGAATACTCCGACGAAAGCCAGATCGAAAAGTACAGAACTCCAGCGATCAAAGCATTGTACGCACACAAATGTAAACTGCTCTCGGGCCTTAAAGATCTCTAAAGACGGCTTACTAACAGAAACGACCTTCGGGGTCAGGGAATACTAAAATGACTGATCAAAAACTTCAAACAATTCATTAAAGGAAATTGCAGTAAGTTTGTAAGTCTGTACTGGGGCAATAAGATTCGAACTAGAGGGCTGCACAAATCTTTCTAAAACTGACCCTTCACTACTGTACAGTTCTTCCAAGCGCTATACTTTAGTGTAGTGTCGATAACAAAAACCTGTATTTGAATATATTGGTGAAACCAAGCACTGTCCTTCAGTGTAGCATGTATGTCCACTGATAAATACTACGGCACTTGAAAAATTTCAAATACAATGATGACAGTGCTTGTGTTCTGTTGTGAAGCAAAATATCAAAACAAAAAGCGATAGTGAAGTAAAATAACGGTAAACTACAGGAGGCATAGCGAGTGCATTAGAACATGATAAGATGCAAAAACGAATGTAGGTAGTATGTCATATCATGAAGTTCGCAGTGCTCGCAACGATAAGGTGGAAGATGGATGTTTTAGATGTAAGTAAATTTTAAAAAGTGAATTTGTTTTCAATATTTTTGATACATTTCAAATGATTATATGGCTTGTTAACAGGAGTCCACAACCGAATCTATTGCAAGCGATGCAACTGAAATAAAATTAAAAATAAGCTGAAAAAGTGGTCGCAGCAAAGTATGGGACATTTTTGCAAGTATTGAAACTAATTCTGGCGAAGAAGTACCAGACTTTTTGGTTTGCCGCAAATGTGTAAATATTTATAAGCATAATAAGAAAACCACTTCAAATTTGGTGAAGCATAAATGCTACATAAACACTAAGGAAAAAAACAATTCTGCAGTTCCTAAAATTGGTGCGGACAGTGTTACAAAAAAAATTTCAGTTGACATTTTTACAAAATAGGTGGTAATAAATTATAGACCATTTAAAATCGCAAGTGACACCGGTTTAAAAGAAATCGCGGAATTTTTCGTTTCCATGGGAGCTAAATTTGGTCCAAATGTTGATGTCGTTACTTTCATGCCCGATCCAACGACAATTTCACGTAATGTCGAGTCAATGTATAGAACCAATTTAGAAGAAATAAGTAGTGAAGTTTCTACAATTATTGACATTGGATATGGCTTAACATCGGACTTGTGGACTGATGATTTTTTGAGAAAGTCATATTTAGCTCTGACTATCCATTTTGTAAAGGATGACAGCATTTACTGCAGACTCTTGGGTATGAAGGCAATGGATAATGAGAGGAATACAGGTTAGTTCATTGACAGTATCATTTTAATTGTAAAATAACTCTATTAATTTTTAAGCACAAAACGTTCACACAAAAGTAATCAAATTGCTATTAGAGTTTGATTGCACCTTAAATAGCAAGGCAATAATTGTAACTGACAGAGGCTCCAATATGGTCAATGCTTTTCGATCCTACAATCATTTGTTCTGCATCAATCACTTGCTGCAAAATACAATAAAAATATCGATGAATGAAGTGGAGGAGATATCTGAAATCTGCAAAGCTAGCTCCAAACTAGTAAAATATTTCAAAAAATGTGGAAGCAAACCTAATCTCTCAACAAGTTTAAAAAGTTATTCGCCGACGCGTTGGAATAATTTCTATTACGTATTTATTTCTATTAAAAATAATTGGAATGAAATAACTTAAATATTACAAGAAAAAAATTAGCTCCACTTAAAATTGCTTGATCGAAGTGTTAGAGTTATTTGAAGAAGCTCTCAAAAAACTTGAGGGCGAAAAGTATCCCACTTTACACTTGATGATAGTTTATATTGATAAACTCTTGCGAAAATGTGCAATTAAAGACTGCGATATACTACTAAGAATTTTAAGAAGAAAATTCTATTTTATCTTAACACTTTAGTACTAGAAAAACTAAATGTTTTCCATAAAGTAGCTCTTTTTTTATTTCCTCCTGCAAACAAACTTTTGCAGTTCAAAGATGAGGAAAATGAGTCTATTAGAAAAGCAACAAAGGGAATTATGTCTGAATTTGTTGAAAACCAACAATCAAGTGATGCTGCTAGTACAATACTCGTAATTTCCCAAAGCAATTACGAATTGTTTGGTAGATTTGTTTCTCAACAGAGCTCAACAAATTCTCTCGACAGAGTCTCCGAAGAACTGACGATGTATGAAAATTCAGTTATACATTTTTACGATCAGTTTGATGTATTAAAATGGTGGGATACAAATAAAAATCAATTTCTTTTACTATATAAAACAAGTTGCAGGGTACTTGCTATTCCTGCTTCAAGTGCAGCTTCAGAACGATTTTTTTCTCATGCTCGAAGTTTATTGACAGAAAAGAGATCTTTAATGGGCGGTAATTCTGAAACTATTAATCAAATAATGTTCTTAAACCATAATTGCTCTTTTTAAGTTTTTTTCTTCTCGTAGTTGAGTTTTTAGTTATTTTGTTAACAGCAAAACAGCAAAAATGTGTATTTATTTTGTTTTTCTTCTTTTTTTTTTAAATAAAATTACATATGTACATACATACAACATATAAATAAATAGAATAAACATTTTTCAAACCTTTTTCTTTTTTTCTACAAATTACAACCGAAATCAAATGCAGAAGAAATTAGTGTTTTGTAGTAGTTTACTGTTTTCATAACTACGTAAGAAAAGAAGCTGCAAATGTAATACAAACTATGAGTGCATATGCGAAATACATACGCGTAATTGCTTTTTACCTTTGTTCTTTTCCTTTTTTTCCAGTATTTCTTTTTCTCAAAATAATCATTACCTAACCATCAGGCTATCCTGTTTTAGATCTAGAAAGCATTGCAATTGAAACTGTTATCAACCCTTGCAAGTGCACAAAAAAGAAAAACAAATCGTGCTTCATTTCGATAAGTTTAAACGTTCTTCTACTTCACTTTTGTTTTACTTCAGATTTATTCTGCCTCAATTTTGTTCTGCTGCTCTATTGTCTTGTCGTGCGGTATTTGTATGTATTCGAAAAACTTTCGTCAATAAAGTACTTGATTTGTAATGAGAGTGAACAAGAGAGACAGTATTTGAAATGAGAGCTGATGGCTTGCAGAACATTTTTGATATGCTTGTGCAGCCCTTTAATTCGAACTAGAAATCCAGTAGTCCGAATATGTTTCCGCAAGATAAATAAAATATTCAGGCAGCAAGATCACAATGAGATTCAATGTGTCCAAATCTACAGATGACAGAAAACAGGCAGACACTACTGACCGTTGGCATAAGTCCAGAAAGTGCCGATTCAGGAGACTGTCATTTTCGTGGTCGAAGACCCACATAAGAAAGTGGTTTTCCGGTTCGCAGTAATCATGACATTAACAACAGGATCTATGTAAATCATTATTATCTGCGCAGAGAACTTCAAAATTAGTGATCCGAGAATCCCGTATTCGGTGATAAAAATGCAGCAAACGTCATGCCAGCTTCCTCGCATCTGTGAGTCTCTTTCTGAAGTCTCTGAAAAATAGAAAGTCGTCGGAAGCAGACGGTATTCCAGGCGCCGCCGTATTAAGACACCTGCCCTTGGAAGTAGTGGATATTTTTACTACACTCTATAATCATGCGCTGGATAATGCAGATGATTTTCCGACGCATTAGAAAATAGCAGGAAAGAGGATAGCATCCTATCCCGGATAGAGTTAGAATTAATCCTGCTAATCTTCTGAATATTGAATCGAATGGCTTCTAGAAGGTCGTCAATAGAGCGCTGTTAAGGTCGGTTGAGGAAAATAATATAATTCCGGAAAATCAGTTTGGTTTTATGGCGAGGCATGACACTATTCATGCTGCGTCAAAGTTGATCGCCGACATATGAACAATGGAATAAATTCAAGAATCAGTCTGCAGGTGCCTGCCTCGTTGACTTCCACACCGGTTCGAGGGGCTTTTCCATAAGTTGACCAGGATGGGCATGTCAAAACCTCTGCCAGATATGATTTGCAATTGTCAAATGTGGCAACGTCAATTGCTAAAATTGACGGCTTACAAAAGGAGGTGGTGATCTCTCCGATATTGTTTGACATTTACACAAGTGATTTAAGTAGTCGGTTCCCTCAATCACCCTATAGCGTACGCAGACGATTTAGTGGAGTACCGATCTGGTCCAAGAATCGAAGCCATCAGTACTCTTCTGCAGCGTGATTTCGATTGAAAATTGAAATTGAAAATCAATTTTCCAAAGTCGGAAACAATCTTGTTTAGAACTCCATTGAGATGGGCTTCTACAGATACCAGAAATAATTGGCGAAATTTTGCCAGAATTGGACTATTTGGCTTGATTTGTTTTTTGACAAACATATGTGTAGATACTTGTTTCGCTGGAACCAAGAAGGCTGTTTCACAGCGGTCAACTTGTCTCCAGGGTGAAGGTCATATGTGGCTCTACTCAAGGCCAGTCATCGCGTATGGTTGTCCCGTGTGGTGCAATGTAGCGGAGTATCAGATGGAAAGAATCCGGGTGTTTAAAAGGCAATGTTTTAGGACCGGTCTCGACTTGTACAGACGGGTACGTTGCCAATGCTCAGGGGCTTCTCCGTTTTAGTCCCGCGATTGCGGATAAGGATCAGATCGATGGCGAAAAACATTACACTGAATTCTGGTGGCTTCAGGAAGGGCAGAGTGTTGATGCGCTCCCCTAAGTCGGTACTTTGCTAAGGTAATAAGTTGGATTAAGAGTAGTTAGTGCGGCGCCTTTGAGAAGTGCCCGGTGCTTTATGGCAACGGTTAAGTCTCGACGGTGATTGTGCACAATGTTGACGAATTTAAGGCGGACATAGTTTTGAGTTTTAGATATGATATGACATCTAAGTTTTTTTCTAAACCTATTTTTCTAAGAAATTTTATAAAGATCAGATAAGAATGATAGGAAAAAAAATTTAAATAAAACAACAACGGTGTAATATATAAAATTGATTCTGGCTTTATTTTGATGCTACATTTATGCCATTACGTGTTGAGTAGCACATCATTCAAGTGGGCGCTCCGGCTTCGCTGACAGTACTTCAAGCGGTCGGTTCAATTTTTAATGACTCGGTCTAATAAAGCTGTCTTTATTATTGGCGAAAATATGTGAGTTTAGCACAAACTTTTTTAAATGGAATTACTATTATACTGTTGCTGATAAAAAATAAGACCTCAAAGGACACGAACACTTTTGGTTTGTCGCATTATACCCCGTGTTGCAAGTACTTTTATAAAAAAAGAAGAGGTGTCTTTCAGAAATGAAAGGATTGCTTTCAGAAGCTAAGCTACCTGCTATTTAACTAGCAGAAGAAGAACCCGCCAATATGTCTCGATGAAGTTTCCAGAATCTCCAGCTAATACACTAATAACAGGTATGGCGATATTTTGACAGGCTTGACCAAATGCAAAGGGGAACAAAATATAAGCAATTGACAAGACATCAATCCTGCGTGGAGCTGCACGAAGCATGGAAAGAATAATGTTTTTCAAATTAGTTAACGTGTATAGGTAGATTGAGGGTGTCACGTTGCAAAGGGAAGTTGCCATAGAGCTTCTTTAAAATCACAATTTAGTTTCCATTTCGAAGTTGCGTTACCCAAGTCTCCCGCTGCGAAAGCAACGCGCTTTTCCTCACAGTACCAACACAGCTTATTAATAATATGAAAAAAGTTGTGTCAAAGAGAACAGGCGTACTGTTGGAGGAAGCGAATAATTGAGATATGTCCGTGTAAAGTTTCTCATGCTGCTGCACGAGCTTAGCAGTAGAGTCCTTCAAAACATAGTATGTGATAAGCGATCTTGCTGGATATCAGACATTAATAGACATATGTAGTAAGACTTATAAAATCGTCAAAACGAAAATTAGATGCTAGGGATGCTATATTTCCTCGACTAGAAAAAATCAAGAGGTATCAAGTAAATGGGGACGTGCCACAGGGTTCAGTATATGACCCTTTGCTTTAAGCTGATGCCTAACTCACAAAAGAAACGTAATTTTCCCTAAACGAGGCCATATCGTTAAGATCTTTGCTAAAGAAACAAGTCAAGTAAGTACACAGAGGAGGAGATACCGATTCACGTTGTTGCTGGATATTTGACTAGAGATTTCAATTCACTAGCCCACATTGGCGTCACCTATAAGTTTCATCGCACAGTTTTGAATTCTATCTAGCAAAAGCAGAAAAGTCTTAAGAGCACCTAATGTGAGCACTGTACTCTGACTGAAGACAACCGGACATTGAATATTTTGTTATTATAAAGTATAATGTCACCAACGACGACGCAAGTGCCACCCATGGATAATGGCTGAGTGCTTTAATTTCGCTTTGACGACAGTAGGCAGCATTGCATTTTGGAAGGATTCAATTCCCTATAGTTGGTGCTTTCGCAATTAGTTTTACTATTAATATTCGAATTTAATGAGCGTAATATACGTTACTTTATCCTTCTACTCCTTCGTCGCTAAAAGCAGCGGCATGAGCCTAGAAACGAATTTGAGAAGCCGAGAGTACTGTCACCAACAAGTAATAAACTGAATTAGAATTGATATGCAAGTGATCATTAATGAAACACGAAAGATCCTCGGAGAAAAAACAAAGCCTTGTGGCATACCAGCATTTATTTTATGGATGCCAGACTTGAAACCGTTCAAGACGACTTAAATCGAATGTTCCGAACAGATTCACCGATCCCAACTTCGACAAAATAACCTAATGTCATACTTTTCGGAGTCGATCTGTTGCTACAATTCGTACAATCAATTATTAAGAAGGTTTCGTGCATCGAGATATTTCAAAGGAAGAAGCTTTTCCTTTTTTAGGGACGAGCAGTTTTCCATCATTCGGTAAGGGTCCTAAAGTATAGGATTTTTCAGAAGAAGAATCAATGAATCTATAGGTACACGTACTACTACACAAGTGCGAAAGCGGATTCATCCATTTGAAGATTCGACGCGCTCAAGTGTAGGCGGAATCGTGTTTTTTCTTTTTTTTTTATAATCGGCGCGCGCTAAAGGGGTTTTGTACCCTTAAAATGTTCGTACACAGCGCGGGTGAAGGAAATTTAAGGAGGAAGAAAAGACAGGTACCGATGTACCTGTTTGTTTTTAAATGTTTGTAAATTATAACGACCAGGAAACACAGACATCTGCAGGGCATTCCATAAGCGAGTTGTACGGCTTAGGAAAGAATTACGATATTTTAGAGTACGTCCGAAAATGGGCTTGAGGGTATACTGATGCGCATTCATAGCAAGACAGGTGTTACGGTTGAAAGTTTGAATGGGCGGAATAATACTGGCGATTTCAATGGAGCACTGGTGGTGGAAATAGCAATAAAACAAAGTGAGATAGGAGTCATTTCGTCGGTGCTCGAGGTTGTCAATTGATTGACTGATATTAGTGTCACCAATGAGTTTTATCGCACGGTTTTGAATCCTATCCAGCAGGTGCAGAGATGTTTTAGGAGCACCTGACCAGATGTGGGCATTGTACTCCAATTTTGGGCGGATGAATGCCTTATATATTGTGGCCAAATCAGAGGGGGTAAAATATTTCTTACATCGCTTGAGAAAACCTAGACATTTCACAGCATTTTTGGCGACATCGAATATGTGGTCATTCCAACGTAAGATGTCACTGACACACATACCGAGAATGGAAAGTTTATTGATTTCGACGATGCAAGTGCCATTCATGGATAATGGCTGGGTATTTAAATTTCGCTTTAGTGACAGCAGACAGCATTGAGTTTTGGAAGCATTAAATTCTACTCGGTTGATAGTTCTCCAATTGGTTATGCTGTTAATATCGGAATTTAATGAGCTTAACATACGCTGCCGTTCCCGTTCTACAGCCGAAGAGCAGGGGCGTGAGTCCGGGAACGGATATAAAAAGCAGAGAGTGCTGTCATCAGCAAAGGAATATATTGGATTAGAAGTGGCAGACAAGAGATCGTTGATGAAAATTAAAAAGAGTGTCGGAGACAGAATGGAGCCCTGGGGCACACCAGCATTTATTTTGTGAATATCAGACTTGAAACCGTCCAATACAACTTGAACGTTCCGAAAGGTAATTTCTAATCCATTGAAGAACACATTCATCGATCCCAAAAGCACGCATTTTCGACAAAAGAGCCTGATGCCAAACTCTGTCAAATGCCATAGAAATATCAAGTGCAACTATCTTGCTTTCGCCATATTGATGTACGCTTTGGTTCCACTTTTCGGTGAGACATGCCATCAAATCATCAGTAGGAAGTGTTCGCGTTTCGAGATATTTCATGAGCTGATAGCCGCAAAGTGTGCAGCAAGCAGATTGGCCTTGTCCAAAGAGCTGACAGCTGGAATGTCATTGTAGATGAGCGTTGGGATGGAGGATGAGGCAGAATTTCTAATGTTTTTGCTGAACGACCAAAAATTGTTACTACCTTTTGGACATTGCAGTATGTTTTGCCTCAGTTTTTGGTCGTATTGGAGTTTCACATGCTCGTTTGAACTTTTTTCGGTTTTCCTCTGTCGGGTTGGTCTTGTAGGACCGAACAAACAATTCTCTAACCCTGACAGCTTGAGTCGTACCATGCCTTTTCTTTTGGTTTGATACACTTCATCCGATGAGGGATAAAGCATCTCATTCCAAAGAGAATAGCTTCTGTGATCATGTCAGCAGCGGCATCCACGTCGTTATCGAGGAAACATAACGACCAGTTAAAATTCATAAAGAAGTTGTTAAATACGCTCCAATTGGCTTTATCGTATTGCCATACGGTTCTTTTAGGGATCTTTTCTCTAACTGTATGGTGGGTGTACGAGAATTTAGCGGGTATGACACAATGGTCCGACGAGCCTAAAGGGAAGAACATATCAACCGTGTACTTACCAGAGTGAGATGTTAAAAACAAGTCCACGGTGCTGGCGGTATGACTATCAACGTGTCACAATCTAAAAGCTGGCTACAATATTGTGTAGTAGACAGATTTACCTTGCCCAACGAGATAACAGCTGGAATGTTTTAATTAATAGATGCGCGGGTCAAGTATGAGGCAGAGTTTCGTTTTAGACGAACGGCCAAAACTCTTTATTACCTTTGGGACATTGTAGTGTTTTTTGCCTTAGTTTTCGATCGTATTGAAATTTCAAAGGCGTTGCAGTAATTTCTGACAGGTTTGGACTTTTTTGGGTTTCCTCTGTCGGTTGAGTCTGTTGAAACTGTTTCCTAACCCTGATATCCTCTTTACAGCTCGAGTCGTACCACGACATTTCTTTCGGTTTGACACCTTTCATCCGATGGGGGATAAGGGATTTCATTCCAAAGAACATAGTGTCTGTGTTCATATCACCAGTGGCATCCACGTCGTTATCGAGGAAATATAACGACTAGTTAAAATTCCTAAAGCAGCTGTTAAGTTCGCTTTCTCTCGGTTCTTTTATGAATTTCTTTCTCAATGTACGAGAAATTGGCTAATATGAGAGATTGGTCCGACGAGCCTAGAGGCGATAGCATGTAAAGGGTCCACTTATCTGCCATGGGATTGGCAGAATGACTATAAACGTCAGGTACTCGAGTGAGGAGATTTACAAACAGGGTAAGTATCAGCGAAGATCTTAGTATATCGTCCTCGGAGTATCAACGCCATCCCTAAATGTTGATATTGAAATCGCCCGCAATAGTCTGTCCCACTCACTGCGGTGTTCACTTGTCATAGATAAGTTTTGTCGACTCCGAACGGCGAGAGCATATAAGTGAATTTTTAACGGTAGCCCTGTGATTCCCCGTTGAAGGGATGACGTCAGAAAAAATTAACTACATTCTCGGCTCTTCGATATTAGCGCCAAGATAAATTCATGCCAATATTTAGACAAGCAGCCCTAGCAGTAGCAGTCGTATGAACCACAATATGAGGCCGTCATACCCAAACTCCTGAAATTGCACGAGAACTGCATCAAACATCGAGTCAAGCAAATACTCAAGATGGAGATCTCAAATTTAGACTTCTGACCATTAAGAGGGTCTGAGATATAATGAAAGAAAATGAAGCCTTCTTGGTCATTACTGGTCTGAAATCAACAGTGAAAGTAAGAGAACTATCTTAGCAGCATTAAGTTAAATACGCTTGATTATAACAGGGTTGGTGAGAGAAGATGTCTAATAACTTTCAATTTTTAAATCTCTCTGCTGGTAGTACGAGTATTTACTCCCCAAAAGTATAGGCACTAAATGTGTGCAGTTTTGCAATTAGGCCGCACTCGTGCTCCAGGAACCGGTCAAAAGCATTGCTAATTCAAGAAATTCTCTTCGACACGAAAACAGTGCAATCAGTTAGCCTTCCTGGCAGGATCCTAAGATAATTTCTGTGGGCAATCGGTATGTATTGTAGTTTAAAGACGCTCTAATGAGGAAAAATCGCTAAAACGGATACGCACCTCCTTTTGTATTTGTAAAAAAAAAAAAAAACAGAAAATCCAAGCTAATCCTATTACAGTAGACGATACTGTAGGTAACTATCGCTCTACAGTGTGTGTATGTGAATCAAAAATGCATGAAAATATTAAAATTGCTCACTACGCTGTACAATACGGAGTATAGAGAATCGCATTTCATTTATAATGTTTATACAGAGTCCTTAAAATGGGAGGTAGGAAGCTAGATGGATACTATTGCACACGAATACTTTATCTGTGCATCTACGAATCCACCAGATTCAAGTACACATACGTACGAGTACATCTACATAAACACGAGTAAAATGTATCTAAATCTCTGCAATAAATTTATTTTCCAGCGATTTTATTTGCATGGCAAACGAAAAACCTATAAAGCTTCGCCTAGATGTTTAACGATATCAAATTTTTGGGCTTTGTTTCAGCGCTGGCATACCATGAAAACCCGAATCCGGAATACGAATGGCACTGTGTAAGAAGTACTGAATTGAACCAGGATGAAAGGGGATAACTGCAATTTTGTGGGATATCGATGTGAATTGCCGATATATATTTTTTTTCTTTCATTTCTTTCTCATCCTGTTCAATTTTATCGCAAATCTCCTATTCGCGTGTACAAATTTTTCGGCACTTCGAATAGAAATGAACAATTTCCCTACCGACCGTTGTTGAATTGAAATTGCAAATGGAAATTCCAAAAAACAGGAGCATGCACCCCCTCCGGGAAAATATTGTCAGAGGTATATGTAGATACATTTATTCGGATAATGCGAGTAAATGTACTCGTATATAGTACGAGTACCGTGTAGATATGATACAATTTATCGTATCTTTGCGTACGTATACTGTACGTAGAGCAGGAAGAGAAGGGCAAACTGCAGTGTTTTAAATTGGAAAAGCGGGAAAACCTCCCAACGGCAAGGATTTAAATACGAGGTTAAAAGATTCTCAGAATTTAAATCGAAATGAATATAAGCCCCTTAATATGAAATATGAACTCGACGTTTGCTGTAAAGCCAAATGATACTAATGAATTCATCCGAATATTGTAGACAGGCGAACTTTTACACAAGTTTTTCCAAGAAATGCACATAAATTTGTGGAATGAATTTTTAAGGATTAATTAACATATTCAACATGTTCTGTCATACGGACAACACGGACCTCTTTGGATGTTTAACTATTGGAAAACTTGGAAAGAGGGTTGTTTGTTCTGAAAAGATAGACATAATACAAAAGCACTCTGACGATTGTTTTGGATTTAACAGCTCAAAGTTACTGGTGTTTTTAACATTTCCCCCAGGGTTTCGTCCCAGCAGGGGGAGTATGCTCTATCAAAGATCAGGCTGAAAATAAATGGCACGGGGGAGAGAACTGGTGCCGTAAGACGAGATAACTCATGTTGAAAGCTGTGCAATTTGTCAGCCAGTGAGAAAAATCTTGCCTACATATCATGCAGGAACTGTACGCCATCACTGTATGCCATCAACCTGCTAATGCTAGAGTAGCTATTGTCAGTCGAAACATCCTCCGATGACAACTGAAGGGAAATCAAAATCATGGACTTTTCCCTCCTGAGGCGATTGACATCAAGTGTAATGTGGCGAAGGGTATGGGTCAATAGAACAGTGTGCGATCATATGCAAGAAAGCATCTATTTGCTTTTCACTGGGTCAAACTAAGCTGATACACAGCCACCTCTTCACGCTTCCGGATAGTTAATTCAACAACCGTTTAGTTGATGAATACACACCCGTCAAGAGCTTCAGTCATATTAGTCTAACTTCCTTCATGTTGAAGAGCATGGAGAGAATTGTCGAGCTTCATGCGCTCAAGACTGTTTTGCGAATACATCTTCTGTTTAAGAAACATGCCTATCAACGCGGAAGATCCTGCGAGAGTGCGTTTCAAAGTCTGGTGGCCAGAATTGAAGATGCATCCGACAAGTACATCTTGTGCATTTCCATCGATATTTAGGGCGCTTTCGACAACGAAACATGTGCAACATGCCTAGAACACTTGGAGTAGAAGAATCATCACTAATGCAATAGAACCATGATTGCGGATGCTGACTGTGGCCAACAAGTGATGGCGGATGTTGCCCATAAGCCGACATCCAACCACCACTGCTATTGTGTATGTTCGCCCAGTTATTGCGTTACGATCCCAATAGTTCCGACGTCTACGTTCAGGCATACGTACTCGTAGATAATGTAGCTGTATTTTCTGTTGTATCATACATAGTGACTATCTGCTCTACATTGCTGGCAGCATAGACGTGATTGACGAGTGGTTCACAAGAAATGGGGTCTCGATCAGCCGTCTCAAAACTGAGATTCTCTGACTCATCTAGTGCCTAAGGAAGCGTTTCTCCAATAAAAGCTAAGCATTTGGTTGTCAGCCTGGATAACAAATTTCTTTAGACTAAATATGTCATGTCGCAAATTTTCCAGGCGCTATCGGCCTTCTTTAGGCAAGATATGGGGCTTTCCACCGAAGAGGGTTCTTTATATCTACACGGCTATGATAAGGCCAATTATATCTCATTGCCGATTGTCTGCTTTTGCCTGACTTTAAAGAAAGGCCTGTCTCGGCTGGGTGGGGGCTTTTATGGACACGCTTCTCTCTGCCCTAAGTGCACTAATGAAGCTTCTCCCCCCGATGCTAGTAACATGGGTTGCAGGGTCAAAGTAATTTTCTATTTAGAAAAGTAGTCCTTGGTACATGACGCTCTGGAGTTTTGATAAACTTGTGTGCTGACTGTCTTTTGACCCTGGTTTTTTAGACATGCTACCTAATGCAATCATACCAGAATTCCTGATGCTGAAAAAATACGAAATCAGCTTTTCCTATGCCCGATAATGGTTACGGCCAGAATCCAGGAGCGGAATGTTGTCAGGTCTTCACGAATCGCTCCAAAACTGACCTAGGTTGCTTTTCTGTTTTTTTTAGGGAACGATAACATCGTTTATTTTTTACGCGCTCTAGGAATTTAGCGTTATCTTAAAATGTTTGCGAATGAAAGAGAGATACCGATGTCGTTGGTTTTAAATGTTTGCAGTTTATAATGAGTAGGAAATGAAGACCTCGGCAGGACATTCCATGTACGGTTGTACGTCTTAGGAAAGAATCACGGTATTTCAGAGTATGTCTGGAAATGGGCTTGAAGGTAAACTGATGAGCATTCACAGCAAGATGGGTGTTAGGGTAGAAAGTTTGAATGGGCGGAATGCTACTGGAAATATCGATGGAGCACTGGTGGTGAAAATAGCGATAGAATAAGGTGAGACAGTAGACATTTCGCCGGTGTTCGACATTGTCATTTGACTGAACGGTATGCCAATGAGTTTTATCGCACGGTTTTGAATCCTATCTAGCAGGCGCAGAGAGATTTTTGGAACACCTGACCAGATGTAGGCATTGGACTTCAATTTGGGCCAGTTCAAAGGGGGTGATCTAGTTCTTACATCGCTTGAAGAAATGTAAACATTTCGCAGCATTTTCGACAACACCGAATATGTGTTCGTTACAATGTAGGTTATCAGTAACACACATACCGAGAATGGGAAGTTTTAGAAGTGTTCGGCTTTCGCGTTAATGACAGTGTTTTGGAACCATTAAATTCCACTCTGCTGTTCCTGAAGAACAGGGACGTGAGTCCGGGAACGAATATGAAAAGCAGAGGGTACTGTCGTCGGCAAAGGAATATATTGGATTAGAAGTTGCAGATAAAAGATCATTGATGAAAATTAAAAAGAGTGTCGGAAACAGAACGGAGCCCTGGGGCACACCAGCATTTATTTTGGGAATATCAGATTTGAAACCATCCAAGACAACTTAAATTGGACGTTCCGAGAGGTAGAAACTCCATTGAAGAAGAGGGTCATCGATTCCAAAAGCACGCATTTTCGACAAAAGAGCCTGATGCCAAGCTCTGTCAAATGCCATAGAAATATCAAGTGCGACTATCTTGCTTTCGCCATCAAATCCTCAGTGGACCTGTTGGTACAAAAACTGTACTGTCGGTCATTCAGAAGTTTTCGGCTCTCGAAATGTTTCATGAGCTGACGGTTTATCAGCGTTTCCATGGCCTTGGAACGAAGGGATGTAAGTGCAATGGGTCTGGATTAGGATTGATGAAAAGCTTACTCTGTAGTCTTTCTTCCAGGCGGATGTTTACTTAATCCTGATGGAATGAGTTCTATTATGAAAGAAGTGTGGAATGGGCGAAGTAACTTGAGGCGAGCCGAGCTAAGCTTAAGACCCTCCTGAACCCTTTGGCCACTTCAAAGTTAGTTCGAAAATGGAAGCCTTCACGGGAAATGAAATCGCCGATGAACTTGCTAGACACACCTCGTAGTAGGGTTTTTCAGGACCCAAACCTGCGTTAGGACATACTCTAAGTTGCCGGCAGACCAAAAGAATGCTTCCCGACGTCAGCGACTTTATGCTGCCCTACAGTAGGAAAACTGCGGCTGAGTACTGACGGAACACCACGCTCTTGTTTAATGCCTAACAGTGGTGGACATAAGTGACACAACATCCTGCGAAAAGTGATGGCAAAGCGGAGCACTAACTTTACGAATGTGTTGTCGACGCTGATGTGCTGGTTCCTGATACTGTAAGAACTTTATCACTGAAGCGCTTACTCATCTTTCTATGAAAGATCGAGAAATTTCCGTAAAAAAAAGGGCAAGGATTACAATGAACTAGTTCATTGTCTAATTGCTGTATTCTGACAAAAAACAAGCTGGGATCGTGTGCCGGTCGTAAAATCTATCTCGCAGAAAAATACAAGGCAACAACTAGGACACAAAATGCTATTTGTCATGACAACGGCAAACGTTTAATGTATTTGCACTTGGAACACCCATATAGGTATCTCTATTCGATTAGAAGACATCCTCGTCACATATAAAGCAGCAATATAGGAGATAAGATAGATTGCGCTTGGCACATTCCCTATATACGCGAAGCACTTCAATATTAGTTTCTTTGTGCTCACGATTTTAGAAATGAGAAAGGAAAAGTGACGAAGGATGCGTTTTAGATGCCTTTCGTACAAATAATTAAGATTTCGTGCCACAGTTTTTGAACTTTGCTTACACTTCTACGTGATCAGTGATATTCGCAAGTGCCTTTCCAATATTTTCGGCTTCATGGGGTCTTTAGGAATCGGAACATTTCACGTTGCTTCGCTTTCTAAAGTCACCATCTTAAATATAATCAACACTCGAGATGGATTGTCCTTTAATAAGGGCGCTTCTGGACCCGACGCAACAGTTTTTCTATACAGAGGATTCCTCCGAAGAAACGTTTGAATAGCATCTAATCTAAACTTATCTAGCATTTTGATCCGAGTGAGCAGTGGAATATTGTGGTATGAGTTGGAGCGTCTATAGCTAATTCATAGAAAAACTGTCATCTTTGAGTCATTTTTACAAGAGAAACGAGGAAGAGGAAACAACATACAGCTCAAAGCGCCTGCTAAAGTGTTCACAGGCTAGAGGTCCTGCCATCAATAAAGTGTTGCTTTCTAGCTACATCCTTGATTGTCATCTCTTGAATAAAAAACAAGACAGGGCATATAACGACGTTAATGTCCACCGAAAACGTTGCCAAAGATTATGCAATATTGCAAAATGCAACAGAAAGTTTGCTTTCATATTGACTGAGAACTTGATATACTATATCTTACCGACCATAAACCGGGTATTGGTGCCATGAAGAATCCCAAAAGCGACCCAAGGAATGCGATTCACCTCTCAACACCACGTCGTGAAGACACGGTTACAGCAAACTTGAAGAGCAACCGACAAAAGTTCCAACCCCGCCAAAGTTAATGCCAGCGGAAAATATCAGAAACTCTACCGATAAATGCTTAGCGGAATCGGTAACTCAAAAGCGCTCCGAAGTGCGGTATGCAAAAACTCAGCAGAAGGTTGTGTCGAGGTTAGCTCCCAAACACAGGGTATGAAACCCAAGAAAACTCCTCGTCCTGACGCTATTGTTATTAAGACATGTTTCGTATGCCGACATGTTTCGGAAAGTGAAATCAGATCCCACTCTTAAAGAATTGAAGAGCGAACGTGAACCGTATCCAAAAAACATCAAGCGGAGATCTCTTGCTTTCGTTAAACAAATCTACGACCGCGGAATTCAAAACAAGAATAGGTGAAGACGCTAATGTATCAGCCTTAACCCACGCGATCATGCTTGAATGCATAGACATAGACGAAGTAACGTCGAAAGAAGAAATCTGCGCCGCCTTAATGGACAATGAAGCAGGTTTTGAAATTGCAAAGTCAACCATTAAAGTGTGAGGAAAGCCAACGGGAGAACCCAAACTGCAACCTTAAGCCCTCCAGCAGAAACCGCGAAGAAGCTGCTGGAAATTGGAAAGGTGCGAAAGGCCACCTGGCAAAAGCGTGCAAAAGCTGCAGCGATCGATCATCTACTTGCATTCGATGTTGGAAAAAGGTCACAGTCGAAACCTAAGTGTTTCCTTTGTACCAGAAAGGGCGGAAAAATAGGGTATATTGCGGGAAGTACGAGAGGCCCAGATTACAATAAGGCGATAGAAATTGCATCCGCGAACATATGAATATTTTGCATTTAAACCTAAATCATTGCGAAGCACCCCAGGTTTTACTACAACAATCCGGGCGTGAGTTAAAAATTGACGTTGCGATCCATTGCTAATAGTACAAAAAAGTAAACGGAAACTCCTGGGTGTGCGATACGACTATTGCGCCTACGGAAAGGTATCTATCCAAGTATACTCAGCCCGGCCTAACGATTTTTTACGCACGATAAGATCAACGGAATCCATGTATATAGCTATTGTATTCCACTCAGTCTTACAATCGATAGCTTCGAAGCCGTGGTCGACAGACTAGGCAGAACCCCTCTTTTAATTGCAGGCGATTTTAATGCCTGGGCTACGGAATGGGCAAGCACGGTAACACATTGAAGAGGAGCCATCGGTCTAGATGCTCTCTGTTCTTTAGACGTGGTACACCACGTACACCTTGAGTAGAGCGAGAACGGGGCCCATTATTGACATAACCTTCATGAGCAGTAGCCTGCTAAGAAGAACTAACTGGCGAGTCAGTGACCATTACAAGCACAGCGATCACAGGGCTATTCTAGTTAGGAGCGGTACCAGTAACATGGCTACATTAAAATTATCCAGATGGGGAGCAAACATCTTAGACGAGCTATGTTATTGGCGAGGCAGTAGTAGAAGCAAGCACCGCAACGGTGTTCGTAACGCAGGTATTGCAACATATAGTTAATGCATGTAATGCGTCTATGTCTAAAACAGGGAGCAAAAAAACATAGACAATCGGTTATTGGCGGAATCTCGAGATCGCAGAACTTAGATCGGCGTGTCTCAGAATGCCGAAAACACCCAAGAGCTACGGAAAATATATCGAAAAGCACGGACTCGGTTGAAGCTAGCGATCAAGTTCAGCAAGCGAGAATGTGTTAGGAACCTCTGCGACCAACTTAATGAAGATATGTGGGGTAAGGCGTACAACATAGCCACAGGGAGATTAAAAGGTCCCCGAATGCAATCGCCAACGTGTCTGATATTACTTCGGAAAATAGTGGAGCGATAGTGCGGCTTGGCGGTATTCTGAACCGAACGCTAAAGACTGCGGTGCGAACCCGACTGGCAATATTTGTAAAAGCGTACAAAGCGTTCCTTCAAGAGGGCACTTTTCCAGAGCCTTGTAAGCGAAAGCGACTAGTACTGCTGCCGAAAGGAAACAAACCACATAGTGAACCTTCGTCTTACAGGCAGCTTTGTATGCTCGACACGATGGGAAAAGTCCTCTAACGAATAATATACCATATATCTAGCGGAACATTGCATCGTAAGTAAGCAATAGATGATATCAACGCGGTAACAAGTAGAGTCCAAAGTCCAATCGAAGGAAAACGTTGGAGAGGAAGCACTAAAAAATACTGCGCTGTAGTAACGTAGGATGTGCGTCCAATTCGGCGAATTGACAACGTAGTATGCATTGTCTCCGTCGAATGCAAGTACCGGTGTATTTACTAAAAACCATCTCAATTATTTCTGACGACAGAATCAAGAAATATCTAATAACCGGCGGTGTACCACAAGGATCCATCGTAGGTCCTCTACTATGGAACGTGATGTATGACGATATCTTAGGTATAGCAATCCCACGGGAAGCATCACTCATCGGTTTCGCGGATGACATCGTAGTCGTACATATAAATCTTCTGTAATGAGACCGTAAGAACAATAAAGAGCTGGCTCCTCGGGGCCGGAATGCAACTTCCGGATCAGAAAACCGAAGTTTTACTTATCAGCAGTCGGAAAGTACGCGAGACGATTAGTCTTAGAGTCGGAGAACACGATGTCATTTCACGACCAATTATTAAATACTTAGGGGTGGTGATTGATTCTCGTTTAACATACAAGCACCACTTGGAATACGCTTGAGAAAAGTCTTCAAAAGCGGTCGGTGCACTGTCAAGGCTCATCAGCAATGCCGGAGGAGCAAGACAAAATAAAAGACATACAGTTATACGTCTTAGAGATATGGTCGAATGCAGCGAAAGAAAGATCGTACGCACGTGGAATTAAGTCCGTATACAGTCTGTGCGCTTTAAGAGTCGGATGCGCATTTCGCATGGTATCCCATGGGGCCATATTCATCGTGTCTTCAATGCCGCCCATCGACATCCTCGCCGATGAATTGAAACGAATTGATTGTATATACAAGCGAGTACTAAATAGTCGGTTAGACACCTACAGAAGAAAATGCGAGAGAAAGCACAGCATAGCAGCCTGGCAACAACAGTGCGACGAATCGCAGAAACGAAGATGGACGCATCGCTGATACCAAGGGTCAGCATCTGGATTGGTCGGAAACAAACCAAACAAACTTCTACTTGACGCATTTTCTAAGGGCTGCTATAGGAAGTACCTCTTTCATCGGAAGTACGAGACTATTCCATACTGCTCTCGATGCGATAATATATCAGAGAACGTGTATTTTTTTCACTGTCCGCGTTACGAAAATGATAGAGTGGCACTGTGGAATAAATTCGGCGAATGGCCGAGCGTTAGCCGTATGATCTCCAGTGAAGAAAACTGGATTCCGGTAAGTGACGGGACAACAAGAATTCTTAGCGATTCTGGATACCTAGAACACATACGTGCTACAAATTAGCGATACAGCAACTGATTTATACCGGTCCTTACGAAGTAATACCTAACTGTCGTTACGTGAAGGTAAAATTCGGTGTGCGAATGTTCAAGAACCCGGCACTACCGACGGAATACGGCCATCGGTGACTATGCAAGGTTTCAAAACAATTAAAATAAAAATCGGAGTTCAATTCAACTGACTCAAACAAATAAAGCCGCCTAAGCCAAGAAGAAATTTAAATTTCCTTGTTCTTGCCAAAACCTATGTATGAACAAGAAAATGCTCTCTCTAATGAAGATCTCCCAACATTTTAATGGAGCCCGAAACAAAGCAACCCAGAGTCCATTTACATAAATGTATTTCGAAAGTTAGTCCCACTAGTCCTAATAAAACGGAACCTCCGTCAAACAAGCTTAACATGTCAATCAAAACAAAAGCCGTAACTAAAGACATACGAGTATATTCATTTAAGCTCCAGTTAATGAACTCTAATGGCTTATGTCATGTGTCACTTTCGACAAAAATATGCAAAGCCGACAATTCAGCTCATTTGTATCTGTCAACGAAACTCTTTCCCTTCAGCCCACCACAGGACCTTGATATGTATATCCCATTCCAACATTTCACCACGTTCAAGAAAGCAACAAATGTTTGACATTTTTCACTTTGAAACTATTTTTCGGGAACTGATGCAGCAAATTTTCGCCATTTGAAAACCTCAATTCATGTCATATGTGCTTGGTTGATGTTTTAAATCACATCAAACAGTTGACAAGAAAATCATATATTCATTAGTCCAACCACGCACCCACACATCCCCTGAAAAAAGTAGGAAGCACTTCTCACAGTCTGATCTATGCCATTTATCACTTCGATGGAACTAGTTGGCTCATGGCATAGTTGTTGTTGGTGTATCGTCAACGTCATACAGTATCGAAACACTACTAAATGACAAATAGAAAAAAGAGGAGGGGGGAAAAAAATAGGAGTATCTAGAACTGAAATCCATAGCAACAATTCTTCGTCATCTTCTCGTGCCATCCATGGCTGGAACTATTAATCATCTTCGGATGATTTATTGGGATTTCAGCAAACGACTTAACATACACACAAAGAACACAATTTTCCTATTAGCGGGAGGAGGAGGATACTCGTGGAAGCCAAGACCAAAATCGGGACAGGGATGGGGAATGGGACCGGGACCGAGACCGAGACCAGGACCGGCAACCAAAGTAATGCGATCCTGTACATCCTTCAGTCGAGTGGAGGAGAAATATTGAAACTATTTTCGTAATTTATTGTTGAGCGACTTATGAGAGATTTCGATTAGAGAATGTCTTTCTGTCGTATTCTACTTCACAACAAATACTAGCACATTCGCTTCGCCAAAGCGAAGAAATCGATAACTGAAAGGATGAGTGGAACAACGTTAGTTCTAAAGGCGGTAGGACGAGTATTCGCCATTAATCGAGATACCCGATAGTATTGATGCAGGGAATTAAGACAATGCCATTGGATTTGGCTTTGGTTACGATGATGAATTTTCCAGATCCTTTAAATATTTATACTCTTAGTGAGTTTATAATTCTCACAATCCATTGCTTTAAGTGGAAATGAATTCAGGTTTATGTGGTGCTTAATTCGAAATGTTCAAGGAAACGGGGAGCCGAAATAATCTCACAGCTACTACTCTAAAAATCCAATCATTCTCAATTCGTGAGAGAAGAGGTAAGATAGCAGGAGGGACCCATGTAGGAAGGAAGTAAAGTAAAGTGCTTTCCATTTTTCAGGCTTGTCAGAAGCCGGCCAGATGCTGGTCACATCAGGCGGGACGGAATTTGTCAAGGACGTAGAAGTGTGAAATTATTGCATTCATTGACTTTGGTAGCGACTACATAATACTGCGCAGATCGAATGGAAATCGAACGCAGATTTGCAACACTGCAGCATACTCTACATTACGAATAGTTACATCTAAATAGTCTGCAGACGGTTGGCTATATTAGGATGACTGTACGAGAAGATTACCCCGGATCAAATTTCGACAAGATATGGAATTTTTGTGCTTACAGAACCCATTTGTATTCAAGGTAGGTAGGTAAGAGTGGATGTTGGAAACAACAACCCACTTAGGCCTATTGTTGGCCTATTGTTATGCCACGTGGATCTATGATCCTCTTTCTCATGAAATCAGTTTCAGCTTATGATGAGGCCCGATCCCTGAAATCTAGACATTTTGCAGCATTTTTGACGACACCGAATATGTGATCATTCCAACGTAAGTTGTCGCTGACATACATACCGAGTAGGGAAAGTTTATCGGTTTCGACTATCCAAGTGCCATTCATGGATGATGGCCATTGACCACATTGACGAAGTTTTCTTGCTTTCCACCAAATGACAGCTAGCATGGAGAGGGCAGCAAATCCTCAAGACCTAAGATCAATAATCGATTGATCGTGAAACTGTTGAGTGTCATATAACTTAGATTAGTCCAGTAGCGCAAGAATGAAGTTCGTACCGAACTGCTTGCCTTACTTCCCAGTCGTGGTTCCCGGTAACTCCATGAGTAAGCCCTTACTCATGCAGGCTAAAATTGCAAGGACATTACCGGCCAGAAGCATTACACTGGCCTACACCGTCATAACGGTCGAAACTCTATACGGAAGAGATAAAACAGATGTAATGAACCAACTAATGGCGTCGAAAAAAATGGAATCACTGACGACCCTAGCAAACGTTGAAAAGACACCGACGTTCGAATCTGCCCCGTGGAATGTTCGCACCACGTGCAGCTGAACAATTGGCACAGCCCCTTGACCGCTATCACACAAATATCACCGCCATAACATATTTTGGACATAAGGACATAACAATTTTGGGCTTAAATAAAACACAGAGTAATTGAGATATCGAGCTGAAATTTATTCCAGGTATATGGTAGTACACATGTTGAATTTAAGTATGGAAATCGATCTCGTTTATATGACTACCACGAGCATGTTTGTAGCAATCGATTCTTTCGAGCTAATTTTCCACCACTCTTCTACACATATCGGCCGGAACGTTGGCAATTTTGCGCCCGATATTCTTCCTGAGCTCCTCTAACGTTGTGGATTTGTTGGCATAAACCAATGAAAAAAAATCCAACGGCGTTAAATCGCATGAGAGAGGTGGCTGTGTGGCATCTGGCACTATATTGTTGGAATCACATTTCACTGATGTCAAGTCCATCCAATTCTGGCCAAAAATAGTCTTCCAACATGGCACGGTAAAGAACTCTATTGACCGTAACATGGCGATCATTTTCATCGACGAAAAAATATCTCCAACATGAAATCCACACCACACGGTCACTTTTGGTTGATGTAATGGAGTGTCTTGAAGCATATGTGGGCTTATTGCTGTCCAATAACGCATATTTTACTTATTGACAAAGCCATTAAGCCAAAAATGAGCTTCATCGCTGAGGATGATTTTTCGATGCAGAGCCCAATCGGAGAAGTTTCGGCTCTTCAAATGATCAAGAAGCTTCAGTTCTTGACTTAATTTGAACGTATAAGACGACTAAGATCCTTTCGCTAAATTCGCCACAATGACTGAGAAATTCCCAATTCCTGTGAACGGCGTGAAAACAACTGATTTGGCCCATTTTGAACTGAAGCACTTATGGCTGCGATATTTTCGGTACTTTAACCGGTGAGTTGTCTCACTGGCATGGAAACATTCAATAGTGAATATGTTGACCCGAATTTGTCTCTTGGGACGATTTTTACAACCGAAAATTGGAGTAAGCGGCCTTAAAGTTGCAACGACCTACACAGAATTTCGTTAGAGATTTTTAATAATTTCCAAACGTTGATCGTTCGAGAACTTCACAATGATAAACGCGTAAACCTTGACTGATATTTTGACATTGGCAGATCATAAAAAAAATGTTTAAGGGTGTATGAAAACACAAAATTTTTATGTCCCTATTGAAAAACCCTTTACAATGGTGATTGATACAGAGAACAGAAACAGAGCTTATTCGGATACGGATTTGCAATATGCGGCAGAATTTGGCAAGAAGTCTTGAGCTACCAACACGTTAGCGAGCGTCTTATGACAATCCGCATCAAGGCTAAATTTGCTAACATAAGCCTAATATGCCACCATGCCAAGGAAGACAAGGACGATACCACCAAAGAATGTTTCTATGAGCTCCACGACAAAACATATGATAGGAAAGGAAGCATAGACTACACGACATCAAGTCTGGCAACGGACTTATGCTTTTTGACTTTGCAGAAGAACGAAATATTACATAGTAAGCACACGATTTCCTCATCTCAATATATACCAAGGGACATGGCGGCCCCCGGATCAGGAAACGCTAAATCAAATTGATCAAATTGAGATAGAGTATAACGGAAGTCTGAACATCCGAACGGGGCAGCCAACATTGACTTGGCTGAGACCGATAGAATCTTTGCCTAACGCATATCACGAAATCTCTTAAAAGCCCCTATGCCGCCAACATTAAGTACCGAAGCCCAGTGGCAACGCTGCCAACGTGCTATCAGGGATGCCGCAACTGGTGTGACGGCAAGCACATCTAGCTAAACAAGAAGGACGAGAGCGGCTCGTGAACTCTACGAGCAGAGGAGACGGAAAGCACGACTTCTCCAGAACAAGAAAAAGGAGCACGACAAGCACGCAATCGATCGAAGATATTGTACTCCAGAGACATCGCATATCAATTTTATGAAGAGGTGAAAGAACGTTTCGAGGCCAAATGGCCGGTAAAGTTATCTATTCCTACTTTAGGCGCTAAAGCATGGGATCTATCGAACGTGGATAAAGTTATTCCCAGTTGTTTCAAGAGAAAAATCCTTCAAAAGATACTGCGTCCCGCTTGCGTTGACGGGCTTTAGAGAAGAAGATTCAACGATGAGTTATGCGAGCTGTACAGCAACATCGACCTAGTCAGAAAGCTGCGCATCAGTCGCCTGGGATGGCTAGGACATATAAACCGAAAGGAAAAATGCTATGGCCCGCGGAGTTTTCGAATCCTACCCGGAGTGACAACGCAGTAGAAGGAGAACTCATCTTAGGTGGAGCTCAGAGGTAAAAGGGAACCTACATCGATTTGGAGTCCGCAACTGGGTTCAGTTAGCTAAAGACGGAACTAGCTTTTTGTTTATTTTTGTTGCATGTCATAGTTTTCGTGAACGTGACTCCATTTCATCAACATGAGCCTATTCATTTTCCAACAGCTGGTAATACAATTTTGGTGACAATAGCGAACCAAAAGACATACATATGAACGTTTAAACTTCTACATATGTATGCCCTCTTCAAATTGCCATTTTAGCACACCTTGTCTCAGCTTATTTTCGGATTATTTAGTCCAAACGTCGCAAAATGCTGCGAGAGGACTTCTCATAAGGAATCTGCACAGAATGTATGAATGTGCCAGAATACATTTATTATAAATAATGGCCTATTTGTTTGAAACTATCATGGTTTCGCTAGATTATTTTAAAAAGGCTCCCACAATTACTTGTTCATATTTCCAACCATTCAAAACCCCAACTGACACATTTATCTTAACCTATTCCCCTTTTCTTTGATATCTATAAGCATCAACTTACCCCATTCTTTTCACAGACACCACCAGCGTTCTTAAGATCACCCGTCCACGCAAGTCCTAGCGTTCCCATTTCGAAATCACGATACGTAAACATGTACGCCAAGCAAAAGGCATCATAGTCCTCCTCTGTAAAGATACAATTCGAAATATTTAAAAAAAAAAAAAATAAACAAGAAAAGTCTGTATAACGACAAAATAATTAATAACAAAAATGCGTTCCATTAGAGTAGGATCCGCCCGACTGGAATAATAAGTTCATGTCACGCTGGACAATACAATACCATTGTTGCGGATGGCTGAATCTCGGGCGTCTTTCTCACGATGCCCGTCAGACGATGCAGCACAATTCGAGTACATTGACTACAAATGCAGATAAGTGTCTCCCTCGATTTTGTAATGCCATCCCTGTTTACCACTTAAGACTACACAAAAAAAAAAACCCCACAACCTGACCATCATCAATTTTTCGCCCACCTGACAAAGAGCGGTGCAAAAAAAGTATCTTATCCATAAACGACCTGAACCAACAATTTTCCCTTTTCATATGCAAATCCATGTCGGTAAGGGATAATTTATCATGACAAATTCTGGAGGATGATGTGCAGCAGCAGCACGTAGCAGCAAAAGGAGACTTCGAAGTAGGGAAACCAAGTTACGAGTATATGTATCACAAGGAGAGCGAGAGACGGTGACTATGAATGAGAACGTGTAGCAACAATAAGCAGACAAATTTTGCGTTGCGACATCTCGTAAGTATCTGAAGAGGAAATGCGGTTGGATTTTGTGGCTGAATGAGTCCATTATGCTTAGCTACGAACCCTACCCCAGCAACATCCGTTGGGTTTTCGGTTATAAAGAAAAATTCAATTTCAGCTTCAGGATTAACGGATGAAAATAGAAAGTAGGAGTACTCCTACGTGGAATTTTTGGATAATATGTCATATTTAGTACACAAATTTCCAGGATTAATTCAATAATGTCTCATGAGCATCAATCATGCAGGCAAAGCCTTTGAATGTGTCACACGAGTTTATGCAATCTATCACATCACATTGTGACAAAGCATACTCGTAGCAGTGTAGCTTCGGATTGATTTAGTGAAACTTGCAAAACGGATTTAGTCACTTTTATTTTCGAGTTTACATATCTGAAACGTGTGGGAAATCTTACAATGGTTCGAGGTACTAAAATCGAAAGTGCTAGGAATGAAAGAAAGACAACCTTTGTCAGAAAGTTGAATGTGTTCGCAATTATAGTGATAATGACAGGTATGTGTCACATAGTTACAAAGCCCTGTTTCCTCTGAGGCAGATACCACGTATTCGTGGTAACTATGGCGATGACGAAGGGCTGCATGATCCACTTAAGAACAGCAAACCGGCTGCAATCCCCCACGTGAAACAAAATTTTGAAAAATCACCTTGTTAGCTACTCACTAAATAAACATGCGCTACAGTGTGGCATTAGATACTCTGGGCATCAACAAACAAGCTCCTTCAACAAGCACGGTCTCTCGCCTAATGTCTCCAGTGCCACACTTCAAGTTAATTGAGATCTCCTTCAATCAACCTGCGTGCGCCACCTTAGATGCGATTGCTTTGTACTTCTCTGTCCCTCGGGGTCTGACGCGAAAACTCTTTGGGCTGTGTTGTACATTTTTCAACATACTTAAGGCATGCCATCCTCTGTTCTCTACTCTGTTACTTAATTGCCTCCTAAGCCCAAAGAAACAACAAGAGTAATTCTGTTTGTAACTGCGAAGCCAAGGTTGACAAAGTCCTTTATTTCCTCGAAGTTATAACTGCCAATAGTGACATTCTGTCCAAATCGTCGGCGATGTCCATTCTTTTCTGAAGACAGCATGTACTTTGTTTTGCACTCGTTTATCACCAGATTTATTTCGGTCGCTTCTGCCTCAACACTCACGATGGCTCACTGTCATTGTCCGATCATCGTGGCCAGTGTATTCACACGATTTTGTTTAGGGCGATGTTAAAAAAATCACACGTCACCGCGTCGCCTAGTCTGAAGCGTTTTTTAATAATGTAGGACTTGGTTAATCCATTACCGACCTTGATGAAGCGGCGATATTTCTCAATAGTCACCCTGCACAACTTGACGTGATCGCTACAGTTAAAAACTAAAACATGGTGTTGTAGGAGTATAGTTCATCCTTATGTACGCTGTCATATGAGGCTCCAAAGTCGACATATAGATGGTGAGATGATGAGAGATTCCCGGGTTTTTTGAAACGATCATTTAATGCATCAGAAAAGATTTTATAGAGAATGATTACGAGACTTATTCCTCTATAGTTGGCGCAGTCAAAGGGGTCTCCTTTCTAGTGGATTGGATAAGCAATGCTGGATTCTATGCTTCGGTTATGCTTTGTTCTGAAATGGTGCATCGAGGTCATCTCTAGCTGTTTCTAATAGATCAATAGGTAATCTGTTTGCGCCAGCAACTTTTTTCAACTTTAGCTTCGATATTGCTTTCTTAACTTTTGTAAGAGGGACGGAATTCCGTCTTCTTCATTCAAGCTCATTCTACCTCACAGCGGTATTTTGACTATCTTCGCCATTATACAGTTCTTCCATATCCTTAGTTTTGCCTGCGACTCTACCAACTAGTTGTCCATGTTCATCTTTACAGGCTTCTATTCTAGCTTTTAGCCCTGTTGTGATCGTTTTGTTCTCGGATAAACTTTCGAAGGCCTTTCTGGCAGTCGTATCTCTCCATTTCCTCGATCGCGCGCTTCTCGTGCTCCTTTTTTCATTGAAGCCTGTGCTTTTCCTTTCTTTTCAATTCCAGAGGTTTGTGGCGACGTTTTGAAAATTCCCATTGGTGTTCACCGGGCTAGGAATTTGAAAAGGCCTGAGGGAAACGCGATCGGCAAAGATTCTAGCAGCGTCTTGCGATTGCAGCTTGCGCCGTGGTCCTACTGACTCTGCTGTGTTTTTGATGGTTGCAACAAGGCAATGACAAGAGTCGATTTGGGTCCTTGAAAAGTTCGGCATACGGAATGCTCCAAGAGTGTGTGGCGTTGGTCACAATGTGTTCAATCTGTTTGTCGGTTGATTGATCAGGGGATAGACAAGCCAATTTATGGGTGTTGATATGCTGAAATCAAGTCCTGGCTACTAAAAGATTACGACTCGTTAGAAATTCTTAAAACCTGAACCTGTTGTCGGGCTTGATGTTACGCAAGCTGTGCATTCCGATGACTAGCTAACAGATCGGACTCTTGCTTGCGTTAAGAACTCCTTGCACCACAAGTGCACTTCGTCCTTGATGATGACTTCTTACCCTCTGTAGGGGCAAAGCAAATCAGGCTTATACTTCTGTATTTTGTCTTGATGTGGATTGATATAAGGCGTTCGCTTATAAGTTGAAAGCTTAAGATGTCGTAATCTATTTAGGGTACCTACAATTCCAAGTAAAATGCCTAAATTCGTGGTCTTTAAAACATTTGCTGAGGTCGTCAACATTATATCCGCGGCTGTGGTTGTTTTTTTTGCACGCTGGGGATGTTTTACCCACGTGCAGCCGCCTACCTGGATGTTCTCGGTACTTATTAAAAACTGGTGGAAAAATGTTCCGGATAGACAGTCCCGTGCCAGTAGCCCCGCTGAGGTTATGAGGCCCGTCATTGAACTGTTTAGGTTTCTTGGGCCGCCATCTTTACTGCAGAATTCCCACACAACTATTGACATCCACTTAGACTTGAACACCGAATACTTCGAAGTAGCTCTAAAGGAGGTATGCAGTGGAAAATAAGTAGCTTAAATTTACTAGAGCCGTGAATGTCTTCATTGATCCATATATGGGACTCCTCTGGCGTATTCTTGATGAAGGAGTAGTGACATAGCGCGAACACACTCCCCATCTTAGTCAGAGGTAATAAGTAAGCTCATAGGCTTCAACACATAGAGTTAATAGCAGGAGTTGATGGGCAGAGATTAAAGTATCGACGCTTGTGGCTTCATAAAGCGCTTGACCACCATTCAAAGCCTTTATCACCTTAATTAACGCATCTATTGTTCCGCATCTTTAGTGTTACAACACTATACGACGAGCGATATAGAAGACCGAGCACAAGTCTTTTTGTACCAAGTCCCCTCCGACCATCCAGACTTAGAAATTCTGCAAACAAGATTTAAATGCTGCAGATATAAGCTACGAAACGAACGGGGAATGCCACAAAATTGTCTTGTCACTTAAGTCACGTAAAACTGACTGATACGTGGAACAGTCTTTCCCTATTAAAGACTTTTGTGAAAACATCGAAACACTTAGTGAAACCGGTGTCTTAAAATTCTTAAAAGGGACAAATCAGTTAGACTGGAAACATTCAGAGGATATGATGACAGATACACTGAGACCGTAGTAAAAACTCTTCTTATGCTTGAGACTCATTTCCAGGTGACTTGATCAGAACCGACTCACAACCGGCTCTTATCAACGAACGTAGCTGGTATCCGTCACCGGTTATGGTGGCGTATAAGGAAAGCAAATACGCAGTTGTTGACTTTGACGGCTTCAAATAGCCCGACGCAAACGGCTTATTAGCAGTTACGCTGCAAAAAGTTATGGACCAGCTGCTGGCACCTTTGAATAGAATCTCTAAAATGGAAAGAGAATATAACTCAAAGTAGCCTTTATACGGAAAATCGGAAACAATTATTACACAGTTCTCCAGAGCTTCAGACCAATTAGCCTGACTTGCGCAGAAACCGCTTTACGAATACATCCTCTCCACTGCTATGCTGCATCTAAACCGCAGGCTGACGTGATCAACGACTCAAAATTGAGATCATTCTCCTTAGGAAACTGACTGGTTGCACTCGTGAGTTCTTAAAGGCATCACCATCCGTTTCACCAACAAAGCTACGTGATAGGATGTTTCAATGGAGTGTTTGGCGAAGTTTCACAGCAATAAAGCCGAGTTTTTGCGTCGATTCATAGCCATGGATGAAACATGGTTCCATCACTTCACATCCGAGACGAAGGAACATTCAAGACAATGGACTCAATGGGGAGAATTCGCTCCAAAGAAGGCAAAAACAGTTCCATCTGTAGGCAAGCTCATGGCGTCTGTTTTCTGGGATGCGCGTGGGATAATTTTCACTGGCTATTTTCAGAAAGGTAAAACAATCAACGGCGTGTACTTTGCGAACTTATTGCAGCGTTTGAAAGATGGAATCTGGAGAAAACGGCCGAATTTGGTGAAGAAAAAAGTTCTGTTTCATCAAGTTCACTCATCCGTCATTGCGATGGCCAAAGTCAATGAGTTAGAGTTCGAATTGATTGCTCATGAACCCTATTCGCCAGATTTAGCCCCCTCCAAATTTGAAAAAATGGCTCGTTGGTAAAAGATTTGCAAACAGTAAAGATGTGGTGTCTGCGGTTGATACAGCCATCAAGGAGCACGACGATTCTCATTATAAACAGAGTATCAAAGCTAATGAGCATCGCTGGGAAAAGTGTATTGAACGAAAAGGAGACTACGTAGAGGTGATGAGCTATATTGAGAAGAATCTGTGGAGAGGAATCTGTGGCAACTCGAGTTTAGAGCCTTTCTGAACCCTTTAACCACATCTAAGTTAGTTGGAATATGCAAACCTTCTCTACTGGTATTGCAGACGGCATAACTTTAGGTACAATGTGCCTGCAGCCTAAATACGTCTCTAAATTTTCAACCACTTTGCTCTAAATTTTAGACTTCTAATTGGAGTCGTAGCAGGGCACTACGCTTTTGACAAGCACCTAGGTGTGCTAGGCGTAAGTCAGATAACCTCCTGCGACACTTGCTGTGAGACTGATGGCTAAACCACTGCCAAAAGCGAGAACTAAGCAATTCGATTTGCACCTTGTCATGCAAAGAACTTTAGGTTTCAAAGAACCCCTAATAAGAGAGGTGCGAAACAGTGTATATAATACAGTAGAGCTTGTAGCCTTAAGAGCCAACCGTAACGTCAAATAAAATACCACATTTTTAATACTAAGATCGAGTTCTTCATCTCAATGGAAGGATCTACTATATTTCGGAAAGGCAGTAAGCACAGCTTTGAAGGTACCCATTATACTTTCCATGCTATGCATTCAATAAAATCGCATCGATTCACAAACGGTGGTAAATTCTACATTGCCCAATGCCATCAAGAAGTCTAAAGAAAGTTGTAGCAATGACGTATCTTAACCACGTCCACCAGTCGTAGATTATCTACCTTCAACGCGATTTACTTTATTTTGTCGACCATTATCAGGGTCAACAATGATGTCCCAATAATACTTATTGTGAGCTATTTTGGGGGAATATAGTGCCTGTTAAAGAGCTGAAAAGTGCTGAATTTCATTTGTCATCTGCCGTCCCCGTAGAGGCTGATGGCGCACTTCTTTTAAGTTATCTAGCAACAACGTGATAGATTTTCATGGCACAAAATGGATTTTTCCAGACTACAGATGGTAAAGCTTACTGCAGTTCTGGTAAATGTTAAGGGAAATAGCCGAATTCATTACTAAAGCTTCAAGTGGACCGACGTATTACGATAGGATCACAGCCTGCAATTTTTGCCTTCGTCATAGAAACAAATACAAGTCATATCAAAAACTAGAACAACATTGATTCAATTAACAACCCATGTAAAGTCAAAGGATAACTTGAATGTTTACTCTCTAGGATTAATATTTATCTTTTTGTTTTAATAAAAACATCAAACAAATAAACTTTAATGTGGTTAGTTAGGTCAGCGGCCATGGGCTTAAAGCATACATAATTAATTTTTGTTATATTTATCAAAATAAATTAAATTTAAAAAATGCCTACAGTCATTCGAATATTTGAATAATAATTTTTCAAAATCCCAATTTGAGGTTTTTTCCGTTGAAACCGTATACGAGTATTTGCAATTCCAACGAAAGCCTAAATCAAAATCCCGACCTTATTGTTGAATATTCGATATTATGCAATTTCAAATGACTATTAAAAAAATATTTTTTATTATTATTATTTTGTTTTTAATTTAACCGTAAATAATGGAAATAGGCAAAATAATATTTATTGCCACAGAAATTGTTCAATTTTGAGGTCATTGGGACGCGGCGGAGGGTTCGCATTTGTTTGCGGACGAGCAAATTTATGGTTCGGCGGTCACGTTTTTTCACTTAGCAATGATCTGTGATGTGGTGACTGCACAAATTTTCTGCTGATAAATATTAATGCTGATGGTGAGCAGTGTATAATTAAGGACATCATCGGATGCAGTCAGGACAGAGTTTAAAGTGAAATTCATAGCATTTTTGGGAGAAGTGTGTTTTTACGCCCACGCTACGACATGCACTTCTTTAAGAATTTTCTGTAGAATTCTATTAATGCGTGTAACTAGGCCTTGTGTGGGATGAGAGTTCTGGAGTGACTATAGCACAATTCTCTTCGACTGTATTGAACCGTGTGGCACAAGTTGCAAAAGGACTTGGGGTGAATGTAATGGCATACCACTTATCACGATTTAGCAAATTTCGGCAACATTATTAGAGTCATTGGGTTGCCACTAAGATCTACTCGGGCCATTGGGCATCACGGACAAGTACTGGGGTTAACAATCTTCGGATATATTAGTCTAGTATCTCTGTTTGCAATTGACTTTGCGACGAGTGCGAAACTCCGAATTCGTATACCTATCTACTTATTTATCTTATACTTACTTAGGGGCGGGTGGTAGTGAGTACGCTCGCCGACTACTACTTAAAATGGTCTGAGTCCAAAATGCGATTTCTGTGATGTTCCCAATGGGAATGGGGCAATGGCAATGCAAAACTTTAAAAGTTTGGAGACTATGCAGAAGCCCCTCACTCTAATGGCGTTCGGAGTCGTCAAAAAATCGTAAGTCTCTTCTCACTGTGCATAAAATGACACGGTGGACAGAAAAATGAGTGCGAAAGGTTGGGTTTTGGACCATTCCGGACTGTCTACATACTTTGCTTATTTTTATCTTAATTCTGTGACTGCCTGTGCGCCATCGCGTTCGGAGTTCTGTAACCCCCTTGAATTCCCTCCAAATTATCCACAAAGATTTGAGTTCACTCTTCGACCGTAATAATTCATGACTGCCTACGGCGGCCTACTTGTGTGATTCATTAGATAAAAGGATTCCATTGTATGGCGTACTTTACAATGGAACTATCGCTGATATTTTCTCATCTGTCTAGAGGTTCCTGAAATATTATTACAGTTCGGCCAGTAGATCCTCGAGATGATGGTAAGCCGTCCATTCATGAATAGCTTCCTATACCCATAAAGTAGCGTTTGTTGGGAATAGTCACAATTTGGTTTTTGTCCTGAAAGCACTGCATCTCCAGACTTAGATAGCATGTCGAACTCAGCTTTTGCTTTGCTAATATTGGTATCCACATCCAGTTCTGTACCGCAATCTGCTAACTTTCTGGGATCAGCAATGTTGAGTAGAACGGCAGACCTCGTGTCTAGACAAACCTTCTCGTAACATAGCGGAGTTCAGAACCACAAGATCCGAGCTCAAGAGGGCCATCAATTCGAGCAAAAAACAGAAGTGGGACGATCTCCGCCGAGACATAAACAGCGACCCCTGGGGGCTAGGCTACAAGGTCGTAATGCAGAAACTGGGAGCCTAATCGGCACCGCCTATTCTAAACGAAGCCAAGATGGAGTGCATTGTAACCACCCTTTTTCCAACTCATCCGGTTAGGCCTCCCGACAACACGCCAGCCCGACGATAGGAAACTCCAGGTTTTAGCGAAGAAGAGTTGGGATTAGCCATGCAGACAATGAAAAACAGAAGAGCACCCGTCCCAGATGGAATTCCAGCAGAAGTAATAAAAGTGACTGCCCAAGCATACCCTAACCTGCTGCTCAACATGTACAAAAGTTGCCTCGAAGAAGGCGTCTTCCCAAAGAGCTGGAAAAAGCAACGATTGATACTGATCAGCAAAGGAAAAGGAGACCCAGACTCCCCATCAGCGTACAGGACCTTATGTATGCTGGACATTGCATACAGGAAAAGCTGCTCAAATCACGGCTCACAGATGCAGTACAAAGAGCGAGAGACTTGGCACGAAAGCAGTACGGGTTCCGGAAAGGACGCTCCACGGTCGGAGCTATTGAAGAAGTGGTGAAGTCTGTTCAAACCCCCCAACAAGGAAGTTGCCGCTCTAGGAAGATCGTTTTGCTGAAACGCATTCAACTCAGCCAGTTGGAATGATATACTAAATGCGCTAGAAAATAGATTCAACATCCCTATCTGTTACATATGATGAAGGACTATCTCAGGCATCGGGAGCTGTTCTACGAGACTACAGAAGGCCTACGAAGAAGTAACATCTGGAGCAGCACAGGGATCAATCCTGGGACCAGACCTCTGGAACCTCTCCTATGATGATATTGGCGCAAAGAAAGTTGAACCAAGTCATGCGACGAACAACCTTCTGGATGGATGAGCACGGTCTTAGTTTGGCAACAGACAAAACTGAGATAGTCCTTCTGACGAAGAAGAAAATCCCGACACAAATAGACTTCCAAATTGGCTCTGAAGTCATTGAGAGCAAGGACGCGGTGAGGTATTTAAGATTGAGGCTTGACACAAAACTAACTTTCTGGCAACAGATAAAGTACGCAGCGAAAAGAGCCTCTAGAATTACAACATCACTGAGTAGATTAATGGCGAACATAGATGGTCCAATGCCAAGTAAGCGTAGACTATTAATGTCGACAACGCATGCCATTCTCCTATATGGAAGTGAGATCTGGGCAGACGCGCTTCGACAAGAAAAGTACCGGAAGCAGATGGCGGCAGTGCAAAGACGTGGAGCTCTACGCGTGGCTAGCTCTTACCGAACGATGTCGGAACCAGCCGTCCTTGTAGTCGCAGGAGTAACTCCCACAAAAGAAGTACGTCTACGAAAACAAGACGGAAATCGGATTGGAAGCGACAATTGACCAAGCAGAGCAGCAAACGATACAGAAGTGGCAAGAGCGCTGGATCTCAGAGAGCAGAGGAAGGTGGACAGCGAGGCTGATAAGAAATGTGGCTGAGTGGAAAGGCCGGAAACACAGGGAGGTCAACTACTTCGTCACCCAGTTCCTCACCGGATACGGAAATTTCTAAGCATTGGACAAAGTGTATAGAGCTCAAGGGAGACTACGTTGAAAAATAAAATTATTTTTTTATCAAAAAATCTGTGTTTTAATCCAAAAGTCACAGACTTATTGACCCGCCCTCGTAGGATCGGCAAAACTGATAGCCCAGCCTGCCAATACGGCGACTCCCCAGCAGACGACGTGCATCACACATTTTTTGCCTGCAGAAGATGGGAAGTCCAACGCACAGCACTGGAAAACAGCATTGGTGCCTTCAACCCAGAAAACATATTAGATAAAATGCTGACGAGTGACCTGAACTGGGGAAGAATTTGCCAGTTTCTGGAAGATATTCTCAGAAGAAAGAAAAGAGAAGAAGAACAATACCGGGAAAGCACGTAAACCCGAAAGGGCGTACAGCATTACTAATTACTGGAAGAAAAAGGAGTTACAACAGAATGTAATCATTTCGTGTCTGATATAGCTCTCTAGCTCAAAATTCGCCTCCTAATCAAGCTCATCCTGTAAATCTCATAAGCCTTCTTCGATGCTATTAACTCTAACTTCGGTGGAGTCTAAAATAAACAGAAGTTTCCCGATATAGATTTTCACGATGGATTTTGAAGGGCAGTCAAGACATCGTGAATGCTGGAATTTCAAAAGGAACTTTGTGAGGAAAACCGTAAAGTAAAAATAGGGTAAGGGGGATTTGCCACAAATTTTTTTTGTTGTCAACATAGTCACGTTAGCTTGAGTTTACGATGAAGCGGTATATTGGACCCTCTATTGAAAGCCTTAGGCCTAACAGAAAATAAAAGCAGAAAGTAAAAAACTTCCACCATATTTCGGCTAGTGAATCCGAGGTCGCGTAAGGGCTACTGGGGACTAAAGTGGCATGGTGAGGCTTAAAATAAGCCACTTTGTCAAAGTTTTGAAGGAATGCTTTAGTCGGAATTAGCAGGCAGCGAACGATCGCACTAATCGAAGATTTATCTCGGTTATTTCGACATTTTTACAGCTCAAGTAATTTTGAGAATTAGTCGACATCTGGCCTAAAAGCGAGGCTAGTGTGGATTCCTACACTAGGTTGAGGGTTACTCCCGGTTATGCTGACTACCCATCAACCTAATACATATATTGTACTATATATTATAAAACGATAAGGAGTCATAGATAGTCGATAGATAAGCGCAGACCTCAGACCTTCACAAAGTGGATATAAAGAATGTAAAGATGTGAGTTGATAATGGAAAATGCCATGTGATTCATCCTTTTCATGTGAGGTAACGGGCGTTTATAATCCCAATGGGCTTATTTCAAGCTACTAAGTCATGTCCTCACACGGAAGAAGTACAAATTTGTTAAAGAGTGCATTAATGACTGTCCCGACGATTGGCTCATTCTCTTTGAAGTTGAACGGCTGCCAGCGCAACAATCTGCCAAAAACTTTTCTAATCGATTTTTCCAATATTTCTAAAACTATCGTATTCTGCGTATAGAGGAGGAGTAACGACATTTCTGACTGTTGTAGTATTATAACAATGAAATCCTTGCTGTGACGAAGGTTGGAGACAAACCAATTCAGCAAAACAGGTGACGTACAATACGGTGATGCTAAAGAGAACGAAAGCTGCGGCTAAAAGGCTTCCCAGAAAGAAAAGGAATGAAAGTAGGATCGAATGAGGCCATCTAAAGGTACCAACGAAGAAATTACGTTCGAATTATTCGACAAAAGGTGAAAAAAATATCTCAAGAGGATAAATGCCGGGGCTGTAGTAGGAGATTAGAGTTACAACCGGCAATGAAAACTTGGAAGACTTACTTTCTGAGACTATTCCAACATTCCTCTGTGTGGCATAGTGAACCATCAAACATGGAAGACGATCCACTCACCTGAATAAGCAGAGGCCATGTTATGTGATAGCAATATCAAAACTAAATTTAGCCAACAAGCTTGATACAGCAGACTTTTCTCGCTTACTTAAGATTGTGCTACAGCCCGGGATGGACCTGAACCTAAACGAACAAATTTACTCATAATGCCCACTGGGTAGTAGTCGTTTTATTCGGACCCTTCTGAGCAGATCGATGTCACTATACAGTTTGTAGTCAGGATTAAAGCTTAGTCGAATAAGTTTTCTTTCAAAACAGCTTAAGTAGGTCCATTCAATTCCTGACAAAGTCCATACATCTGCGCCATAAAGAACGATTAAAATGTGCAGGGTCTTTTGGAAAATGACTTCGAAGTTGGAAAACGTTATACTTCATTTGATCTCGGAGCTAAATATGCTCTCAAAATTAATGACGGAGCCCGGGTAAAGTCACTAATTACCTCAAAGTTATGTCTATCTGAGGTGACGCTCTCTTTGAGATGTCTGTGTTAATAGACGCTCTTTCTATTTAAGCTGAACTATTTGAAGTAAACAATCCATCTGAAGAAAATATGTTGACTCTAAGGTTTATGGAATATGGTTAGACGAGATTATACCCTTCATATGAGTGGATTTTCAGAATCATTTGCCCAATCTCCAAGAAGATAGACAATCGGGAATGCACATACTACACAGGCGCACCAATTCTCAGCATCGTGTGTAAGATTTTATTTACCGAATCATGTTATCGCCAGGAACTTTTTATCTACGTCCCGAGTGGCCTACTAAAAGGCATAGGAAATCTACCACCGACAAGATACTTAGGCGTAGAAACATCACTTCGTGAGCGATTTCTTATTAGTCGCAAAGGAAAAATTGTGACTCATCAAAGGTACTAAGCCACGTTTCTTACTTACTTGGCCGGTTTCTTCTTAATATTCCGTACTTTTCCCAATCAAGCTAGCTTATCCTTTCGAGAAGACGGTTTCTCTTGCTTTTAAGGAGTTTTCCTTGGTCAGGCGTCGAAAACACCAGCTGCCAACACCTGAGATTGGAGCTTTGTTCATCTGTGACCTAACTGACTTCTGTGATAAGGTTTTCACAGAAGTCCCGATGTAATGCATTGCTAAATGATTGTCAAACGATTCCAGGATACAGTTTCCACACCTTGATATCAATAGAGATGCCTCATTAAAACCGATCATATTCTGATCAACGCCTCCTCCAAAGTGTTGGATGCCCAAAGATTCTGAGAAGCTAACATTAACTCGGACCATTACTTTGTTGTAGCCAAGGTATGAATGCAAATATCCGTAACAACCCAAAGCCACTAAGCTATTGTGAGGAAGTTTAATGTCGAACGGCTACAAACACAAGAGACTGCCAGGGCCTTTTCCGATCGAGTTTCCTTTAACCTCTCGCGAAATGCGAATGTGGAAAATCAGCAGCATCACTGTCAAAAGGGAATCAAACCTGGGCCAAAAAAAAAATTCTTTTTTCAATGATGATGCCAGCAGACAAACCTGGAAAAACAATGGACGGCCTATGTTCTAGGCTCGCTCGCACGAGGAGCGCTCAATCGAAGTCTTGGAGACGTGCTACTAGAAGAATGAAGTTCGGAACTTTTACCAAAAAAATAAAACAAACATTCCACGGCTGTGAAGCTCGAACAGGAATGCACAATGATGGAGAGAGGTACCTCGTAGTACAATCACAGTCGGTGATGAGAATCTGGAAAGATTATTTCTGCAGACCGTTAAACACTGATGACAACCAACATCCTACCATCAGCCAGAATTAACCACCCAACCTGGACGAAGACAGATAACAATTCCGTTCACCCGACCAAGATAAAATCAACACAGCCATTTTCAAGCTTAAATCCAAAAGTTCTTCAAAAAGGTGTGCGAAGCTCACAAGTCATTTCCAGAGGCACCATATTTCAAAAGTCTGTTCAGTTACTAGCAGCAGACGACATTGAATGGGAAGAACAAAGCGAGCTGGCAGAAGAGCGATTCCGACTATTGAAGTAGAAGCGGAAAAGGAAGTGTTCAAGGAAGTGAATACAAAGGGCACTTTGAGGTTGTAAACCACCTCAGCTCCGCTCTCAACTCCGATATGCTGCCACTGCGGAAATCATGCGACAAATCACTGTTGCTAATCGCTGCTTCTTAGAGCTTAAAAAGCAAACAGAAAGACATTATACAAGCCACTGATAATTCCAGTGGCGCCAGTTGCGGAGCACAAGTGTAGACACCTTATTAGTTATCAGCATGATTTCAAAACCGCTCCTTGATATTCGCTTACCGAAACGTTATTCTTTGACTGGCCCAACTTTGACGGATTTGCTAGGTGCTCTAGTGCTAAAGCGAAAAGCCAGAACAGGATGATGGGTAAAGGTCCGTAGTCAATGATATCTCTTTAAAGCTGGTTGTCCATCAGAGTCTTACCTATCATCTGATTAAATATCGTAGTACGAACGGCTTAGACATAATTTTCTTTAATCCTGACGTACTTTTTGGGCTGGGTTTAGAACTAGGTGACTCTTGTTTGATTCCAAATCCTATCCCTTCTTCAGAAATCACCGACACCGAACTAGTTTTGATTTTACCAAATTTTCCAGTAGATGACTAGTTTTTCATAATCACGGTAGTCATCACTCTGAAATCCAGAGTTTGGTTTACGATTATCGCCTGCATTCCTGAAATGCTGCTGCAAAATTTAATTAAAAGCCGTCTAGAGAAAACCTTGTCCAGGAAATTGGGACCACTCCTTAGTCTTGAGAAAGAATTCTACTGATAATTTTCAATTGCTGGCAACTCTGCTGTAAAAGGCTCAACAGTACATCTCTCATCCACTCCAGTACTGATCCCGATTTTAAAGTTGAAATACCATATAGAGATATGAGTGCTTGAAAGTACAGTGCTCGACCAAATCCAATGCCCTCTCCATATAAGGAGTCTCAAAGGGAAAGGACTTTGATTGTACATCGAAAGTCAAAAGGAGTACTTACAGCAGGAGCCTATGTACCAAAAACAATGCGTATTATGAGCTCTATTTCTTACTATAATTCCTTACAGGAGTGGGACACTCTGAATTTATTTCTAAATATTTCCAATAATCTATCAAGGACTTGAAGCTTCAGATGTGAATGAATGAGTCCTCAAGAGTAAATACAGGACCAATTCAAGTAGAGAGAAATGGCTCCCATGACTCTTTTATTTCAATTAATAAAACAACAAGTAGACAAACACATTCATCCGAATGGTCCTGAGAGGATATTCATATCGTGTACACCTTTTGGAGCTTCCTGAAGCAAGTCATCGACTCGACATTGCAAAGCAATTTACTTTTTCTACTCTCACACGTAGGTGAACAATGCCCAGTCATCGATTCGTCCTTCCTCATTTTTTGTATTTATATTCGTACATACATACTCCAATGTCATTTTGTAATGATGTACTACCCATGCATATCCTTGGAAGAAAATTTATTACCCAAAGGTGAACAAAAGCAAAGGCTCGACTAACATGAGGGATATGAAATAATCATCTTCAACTCCAGTTCACTCCATATCTTGTGAGGGATGGAAGGGTTTCCCTTATAAATAAAGTAATAAGGTCCTTAGTTCTCGGAAGGAATTCGTCATCTCCTTTCTCTCATTAATTCTCTGGGGGATTGGCTTGTGTGCCGCCTTTATATAAATATTACTCACCCAACCCAGTCCTTTTTGGTTTTTTTTTTTTTTTTAGAAGGAATAACGTTCTTATAGAAAGTTTGTCTGTCCTAACATGACAACAAAAGGACGGACGAAGGAAAAACCAAAAAAAAAAAAATTAGAAAAAAGAATAACTGGTGAACAAGTTTCATTTATTTTTTTTGTTTTGCCCAAGTTTGGGGATAAGTTAGTAGTTTTCTGGGGAAGCAGGATTTTGACAGGATTTAATAAGGAATGATGAACTAATAAAGGAAATGAGCAGAAACAAAGTTTTTCCGTGCCCTTAAGTAGGGGATAGTGATGCCATAAACACAGAAAAGTTGGAAATTCCTGAAATTATCCAAGGATTCTGATTGAAATGTCGTTGAGGGCTTGACGAAAGGAAACAAGCGAACCAACAAAAAAAGAAGGAAACACCAAAGTTTGAGCAAAGTAAATCAGTACTCTTAGAGGATTGCTGGAGATTGTGCAATGAAACTTTTTTTTTCTTTTTTTTTTTGAGAGATTCATATGAACAAGATTCGAACATGGTTTTGCGTTGTTTCTGAGGCTTAATTGGAGAAGTTCTTTAACCTCTTCCCTTGATGTTGATATAGAAGGATGTGTTTCAAACAGAACCTTCTTTTTGAGCAAATTCTTTTGGTTACAAGTGAGGGTTAGGCCGAAGAATATATAAATTAATCCAATACATCTCTGTTATCCTAATTTTTCTTTGGAATTCCACCTCTAAGCAGAATTTATATTTTTCGTCGTGCCATTAAATGCCGTGTATATCGGATTCCAACCAGCTAAGTAGCTAGCGTGGAAAGCGAACGCATTATATGGAGTATCGAGCTCAGATAAATAAAAAGCAAACTGGCATTCATCTGTTTATGTCTCTAACCGAAGACGAAATCCTCCAAAAACCAGTCGATTCTTGACGTATATTTTGTCTGCTGACGGTGCGAGAATATACCTTTTTCTGGAAATACCCATCTTGTGATAACGTACAACTTATGTTTTTTGTTGGCGAAAATCAAGAGCCACAGAATTAGGACAGGCTTAATCCAGTCACCAGCAGAGTCATTATAGTACTTATTTTTAAAGAATGCATAATCACTTCACTAATAAAGTGTCAACGGTATCTGAAGTGATCAGAGTCTACTACCTACAATCCGAAGTGAGCTGAGCACCCTGTAGGATGCAGTCACTTGTGCCTAGCATATTCAGGATTTTGGCTACGCCAGTGACATATGCAAATGCAATGCCACAGTTCACGGTCAGTCCCCTCAAACCTCCAAGAATTGGGTCACCAACATCAGGTCACCGTTGACCGATATCTCGCGGCGCAATGAACAACGTTACTCACGCGGGGTTTCGACAATACACCAGCGGCCTAAAATCTGTCCCGCTAAGAGAAAACAAGAGCGACGATGGCTTTTTGGACATGCTGGAAAACATTTGTTTATCTGTCTGCAATTTGAGTAGAGCCAACCTTACATAAAACCAACTGTCAGAAGAGGTCTTCCTCTGGTGCGCTTTCCCTTGGTGATGAATTGGACGATTTTTCAAGCTATGGGGCTTGTACCATTCGGCTTTACATATCCGATGAATTCTGACTATTTTAGCAAATTCCATGTTGCTGGACGGCCCATACAATTCTTGGTTAAATCCCAGCAATGCTCTCCGTCGAAGCAGCAGATTCGAAGATACCTCCAAGCACTCTTCTAACGAAAGTGTCCATTCCTCTATGCTACAAAAGAAGAGCAGTTTTCGAAAGGGCGCTATTTCGGTTGGGATCTGCTTCCCAATTGCCTCCTGAGCCAAAAAAAAACAGCGATCGTCTAGACTTATTCTTTGGATGACACAAAGGTGGTGACTTTGTTTATATTCACTACGGAACCTGTGTATGAAGACAAAGTCCAAGTAATGCCTGTTTATTATGATGTTTCTTCTGAGTCGTCGATGTTGTACGTTGTTTCTCGATGACCACATGTGCTCGTATAATACTTCGTTTCTCCTTCGTTTAGCGCTAGAAACATATTTGCGGCTTCAATTCAGTACTTGCAAATGCCTTACAAGCAGCTCGCTGTATTTTTCCAGAAATGTCTATGTTACACGCATAAGCAAGCAATTGTACAGAGTTTTGAAAGATTGTGACTCAGGTATTGGCTTGCGAGTTGTGCACAATACTTTCCAGTACTCGACATCAAATGTTTCTGTAAAATAATTACCTACTCTGACGGAACAGCGAGCTTTCTCCATGGTCATCCTGCAGAGCCAGAGGTTGAGCTTGGGCTACCAGGGGAGTCAGCATGGTGGCAGATAACTTAACGACCTACATAGGTACGAGGGGCGATCAACATATTCTCGATATCGGGGTGAAGCTGTGGTTGTATATATAAATTGACTTATTTATCAATTAACACTATTATTTTAGTGCATTCATGTAAAATTTCATATAAATGTGATTATTAATTCGCGTTTTATCTCTAGTTAAACAGAATCATAATGGCAACTGAGACGATGATGGTGAAAATTGAGCATCGCGCTGTAATTAAATTTCTCACTAAGCAAGGAAAAAGTCAAAAAACTATTCATGAAGAGATGGTGGCTGTTTACCAGGGTTCCGCACCTTCATTATCAACTGTGCAAAAGTGGTCAAGTGAGTTCAAGAGAGGCAGAGAGAGCATTGAAGACGACCCCCGCTCCGGCGCCCCGGCTACTGCTTGTACGGGAGAAAGCATCAAAGAAGTCGAAAAACTTGTTCTTGAGGATGCCCGAATAAAGGTGAAAATGATGGCAGAGATCACCAAGCTTTCAATTGGTACCATTCACACCATTCTTCATGACCATCTTAACCTTTCAAAGGTCAGTGCAAGGTGGGTGCCACGAATGCTCACAGCGCCTCAGAAAAAAGTGAGAATCGCATGCTGTAGAGAGCTTTTGGAGATGTGTAGTGAGAACGCGGACGGTGTTATGGATCGAATTGTTACTGGGGACGAAACATGGGTCCACCACTATGACCCTGAAAGCAAACAAGAATCCATACAGTGGCATAAAAAAGGAACAGACCCCCCGAAGAAGTTCAAAGTCACTTCGTCTGCCGGGAAGCTCATGGCCACAGTTTTTTGGGACTCAAAGGGAATCTTGGTCATTGAGTACAAAAAAAAAGGTGAAACCATCAACGCCACATCCTACGCTTCCACTTTGCATAATTTGCGGGAGGAAATTAAAAAGAAAAGACGGGGTAAACTCGCAGCGGGTGTGTTGCTTCTTCATGACAACGCTCCTGTTCACACGGCGCGAGTTTCCAAGGCTGCTGCGCGAGATTGTGGTTTCGAAGAAATCCAACACCCACCCTATAGTCCAGACCTTGCCCCTAGTGATTATTTCCTGTTTCCGGATTTGAAAAAATGTCTTCGTGGAAAAAGATTTTCGGATGATGAAGAACTCAAGTCGGTATTTTGCAGAGAAAGATGAAATTTATTTTTTTGAAGGTTTAAAAAAGCTTATCTCAAGATGTAACAAATGCATTGCTGTTAGGGGAGATTATATTGAAAAATAAAAACAATTCAAATTGAATTCGCATTTTTCTTCATATCGATACCGAGAATATATTGAACGCCCCTCGTAGATATGTAGGTTAGGTACGACTAACCAATTGTGACAAGACGAGTAGGTGACGCCCATAAATAAGCGTCCTGTCCCCAAGGCAAAGCGTTATGCAACCCGTACTGATGTCCGAATGGTGCTGGGGTCAGAAAATTCATACAGCATCGGTAACAGAGCCCTCCAGATTCCTGGCGCCCTCTGGTTGCAATGCAGCTTTACCAGATTACAGAGGTAAGGTGGTGGACTTCCCTTTTCCCATACTCGTGCGATCAAATTATGAATCAAAAAAAAAGAAGAAATTCCGTTTAGGAGAAGTTCTATACCACCGCCGTTAAAAACAACTGAGGGTGCGAGGCAGGAAGACAGCAAGGACGTGGGAACGTCATCTGAACAATTTGGTGGTAGTTTGATGTCCGAAAGAAACCAGAGAAAAAAGGAAAAAGCGTGAATTCATGTAATTCCTGGGAAAGAACATCACTATACTGATGGGATTCATCAAGGGAAAACCAATATGTGTCATGAGATTAGAAGGCTGGCTAGTGCAATGCGTATGCAATACAACTGCGTAGTAGATTGCGGAAAAGTTATGACGGTATACAGTATAGCGCCTAAAGCTACTCAAACCATCCATTAATCAGCAACGAGAGAATTGGCGCCCTAGATCTAGGGACTAAATCTCCAAATAACGAAGAACCTTCGACACTGTCATACAAACAGTGGAAAGGAAAGAAAACGCCCCTGAGAAAAACCCAAGACGGACGGCGAAACCGCGAGACAAAAGTCGAGTGGAACAGAGTCGTAGAAAAAGAGCGAGACAAGATAAACGTTAAGCCAGCCGCACTGGTGATTAAAACGATTGGAGAAGTTCCTTACTGCGATATACTCCGAAGAGTGAAGACCAACCCTGAGATAAATAGCTTGGGCTCTGATGTAGCCCACCAAGGGAGAGTTATTGCTTGAGCTCAAAACAGCGGATGCAATAATAAAGTATGACAAGTTTTTGGGGAATTGGCGGAAGTAAGATCCCTAACACACGATGTGCCATATGAGGTCAAAGACCTAGACAAAGCCACTATAATGGAAGAGATCCGAGCTGATGACTCAAAAAGGGTCTGTGGAGACTATGGCTTTGAAGAAAAAATTATGACGACCCGAATAGGCTTCTTTCGAATGAAGGTCAAGGCGGTACATCTTTACAGTTCTTATGCATCTCCAAACAGCTACTTTGAAGAATCCACTAGATAGGCTAGTGCATGATGCTAGAGCTCGCAGCCCAAAAATTATGGCTGGACAAGCTGTATCGTCACGAGACGTAATACTGCTGTATATGGGAAGGCAGCACACCTTTAGCAAAAATGACGTGGGCTCCATAGTTGATATCACTTTTGTAACGAGTTCCCTAGTGAGAAGCACCAAGTGCAGAGTCAATAACAAAGAAGAGAGAACCAAGAACGCTTCCCAAAAAAGGCACAACGACTGGGGTGGAAAATAAGCACACTGCACGAAGACTCTTTTACCGTGATTTTTGGAGAGTCCACAATAAACCCAGAAACAGCAAATGCTATGGCCGCAGAGGTTACTAAACAAGTAACAAGGGCTTGCGAGGCATCCATGGTCCGGAAGAAGTCAACAAATAACCGGCCACCAGTATATTGGTGGAACTAAGTGATATCAGAGCAACGCAGCACGTACCATAGAGTGAGAAGATTATTCCAGGGGTCCAGAGGTTTGCGCTACCATTAGGATCTACAGGTGCAATACAAAGATAGGCAAGGGGGCCTGAAATTAGCCATCCGGAGAAGCACAAGTAACAGTTATAAAGAACTCTGCGAGCGAGCAGATGTAAATCCTTGGGGTACCGCTTACAGGACAGACATGGCAAAACTCAAAGGCACTAGGGTCACACTCACCCTCATGCCCTCTGCAATCACAAGCAGGTTGTACAGAAGAACTTCAGGAAATACAGAAGATCGCACCCGCCTGGGAAACGGAACTCTTGGACGTATGCAGATGACTCGATGATAATAAGTCATCTAGATTGGACGACATACCAAATAAGGCCCTTAAGCTAGCCATCAAAACAAACACAGAACCATTTGTGGAATGTACATATAACAAGTGCTTTTCCAGGCCAATGGAAACACACAACGTCTGGTGCTTCTGTCTAATCGGAAAAATTCACCAGATAGACCCTCGTCATCCTGCTCCAGATATCTATTAAATACTCGTACAATGGGAAAAATACTGGAGGGAATCATATGCAACAGACTGGAGGTGGCAATCAATGAAGCCGGGGGACTCTCAAACCATCAGTATGGATTTAGAGAAGCTCGTTCTACAATAGATACAATGCGGAGGGTAACAACAATACAATCTTGGAAGAAGCTAGGCGTAAGATGGAGAGGAGGTACAAAGAAATATGGTGCTGTAATAACACTGGACGTCAAAAATCCATTCAAGTAAACTGGGGACGTGTACTGCACTCCTTTACAGTAATGATGGTCCCAGATTTCCTAATTAAAATAATACTAAGTTCACGGTTCATGTCCTTCGATACCGACGAGGGAGTAAGGCAATAATACTCGTACATACCTGGCGGAATACCACAAGGATTGGTACTAGGTCCCATCATGTGGAACATTATGTATGACAAGATTCTAAGGCTTGAAACCCCAAACAAGGCAAAAATCATAGGCTTTGCTAATCGTTGTGGCAGCGCAACACCTACAAGAATAGAGGACATAGGGAACGAAAGTATCCGAAAAGTGAAACGATGGATGGAAGCAGTCCCCTTAGAACTCGCAGAACATAAAACGGAACCAGTGATAGTGAGCAGTCGCAAGAAGGGTGAGATAATCACCATCAAGGTAGGAGATCAAAATATAACGTCAAAGCCGGTGATCAGATACGTAGGTGTGATGATCGACGGTAGGCCAGCGTCCGACTGAATAATGATGAATATTGGAGGACCCGGCCAACAAACGAGACTTATTCTGTCAAGGGTGGTGCAGTCCGTACTGAATGCGGCACCAATATGGGCGGGCCAAAACAGTGAAAATTAAGTTTTATGCAACAAAGATTAACTCCATTAACCGTATGTCTGCGCTGAGAGTACGCTGCGCCTATCGAACGGTGTCAAACGATGCTATATGTATTATTTCGAGAATATTAACAGCGGATATCTGGGCTAGCAAACTACAAAGTTGTTGTGTAAGCCAAAATTCGGGATACTCTAGCTTCAGGCAAAGACATTGAGCTGGAAGAAAGACAGAGAAATATGAGAACTTGAAAGGAGAGTTGGAATCAGTTTTCAAACGGAAGATGGACTCATCTATTTATACCGGATATCCAAATATGGACGGACCGGCACCACGGAGAAGTGGATTTCAATCTCAGCTAGCTCCTAACCAGACATAGCTGCTAATTTGAACATATTTGGGCTTGATGAATCTCCTATCTGTTTAAGCCGCGGAGAGGACAGAGAGGACGAACACCACCTATTTTCCCAGAGTGCACGCTTTTATGTAGAGGGTAGAGATCTGTAAAAAAGAATTGGAGAAATACCGACTCCTGTGAACCACATGTTAACACTGAGCGCCATATGGGATGCTGCGAAGCAGATTGCAGCGATAACCATGAGGGAACTTCTACGGATAGAAACGGTCAGGCAGAGCAACCAAACCCAAACGTCATGTCTCTTGAAACAAAGAACGGCAAACCGGGAAAGAAGAGCATAATATGACTATAAAAGGAGTACATGGACAAACAAGCCCTTGATTTCTTGCTTAAAGCTACTACCCTACCCCACGAAGTTACGAGTATGCCTTACGGCGGTTCCGTGGCATAAAACAAGGATGATGATTCTTTGCGGAGGTTAGGTTTAGTGGGTTAGAGTCTCACTTTGACACCTGCACGGTGTCCTGTCATCATACTTCCCTCTCCAAACAACAACAATAAAGAAAAGGGTTAAACTGTTAAGTAGGAATACCAAACAAGGAAATGGCTTCGAATAATTTTTCCTGGTGCAATATCATAGGCGGTCTTTGAACCGACAAGCAGGTTCTGGTTGTCGATTTGGAGTACGACTGTCTTTTCCAAGGTTTTCCATAAATTATATAAAAATCTTGGCGATGGTAGACTTTAGATTTAGTGAATGCTCTCCACAAAGTCAAGTCATCTTTGAACAGTTCGTCAGTCGTGATGTCAGTACCGGCAGCCTTGTTGGACTTAAGCCTGGATATGGCTATCCTCACTTCGTCGAGATCGTATGGAAGGTATTGTTACCCATCATCATCGAGATTGAATGGTTCGTTCTACTTGACAGCGTTATCGCCGTCTGCAGAGTCTGTCCGCAGAGATAGTACTTCTATGTCCTCAGCACTGACTGCGAATCTACTATTAAGCTCCCTTGTTCTTCCTTGAAGGTTTCTGTTCGTCGGCATGTCATGTTCTTTTCCCTTCTGGTAAAATTTTCTCGCTTTACTATGTATAACCTCTCTCATTGTCCTTGATCTCGCGGACCATGTGCATTTTTTCTTAATTCTGAGAAGCCAGTGCTATTACCACATATGTCACCGATTGACGTGATGTTGAAAACGGTCAGTAGAAAGTAAGTTTCCGTTTGAGGGCGTCACCCTGTAGGCTTCAGAAAGATACTGTTGGAGTAAGTAATAGTCACCCATCATATTTCAGTGGGCTTCTGGATGGTGTTTCAAAAAACTGAATTAGTGTATCTTTCTTTTTTGGGAACTGGTACTTCCATACATTTAAAACGCATAAAAAGACATTGAAAACTGAAAAGCTACTGCACATGCCAGATATTTATCTTGGTCAGGCTTTGATAGCTAGAAGTTGGCAATTTATGACCTTTCTTTGTGCTAAGTTCAATGGTTCTAACGTCAACGTTTAGGTATACGTAAATGTGGTGGCAGTGTGAACGATGATCTAACCCTAAGTGGAACAGTGTGGGATGCATCCATGCCTAGAAGAACAAACAGCAAATAAAGACACTTCGGGCAAGATGCCTACAAACTCCACGTAAGGTCTAGCGTTGAAGATGGGGCCTAGAATTCTAGCAATGCCTGAACGCTTTTAAACTGGCAATGAGCTATTAAAATTGGGCCATCAAGAAGTGTAAAATCGCGTGATTTAAACGCTTTTATGAGTAGGCCGACATTAACCCATGGGGTTCGGCACACCAAACAGAACCTACAGAACCCCTCTAATAACAGGTCCAATAATGCTGAAATCCATAGTAGAGCATCTTTTCCCCCAAATTCCAGCAACTATGTGCAATATTGTAAGAGAAGTCAGTGCAGTGGACATTCCACTAATTACTCAGGAGGAGCTGCTCCAGGCATGCAACAAAGACAGGCCACAACAAAGCGCCCGAACCCGACGGTATTCCGAACAAAGCAATAAAAGCGGTTATAAAAAAGAGAGCATATCTGTTTATGATGACGATGCAGAAGTGCCTCAAAGAAGGAACGTTTGCCGAAAAGTGAAAAATGCAACATTTGGTCCTGCTATCAAAAGGAAAGAAGAAAGAAGAAGAATACTGTTGATGCCATAAGGGCAGTAGTTGATACGCAAAAGGCGCCATCGAAGGGAAAGATGGTTCTACCGCACAAAAGGAGTACTGTGTAGTAACGACGCTGTACGTTAAAAATGCTTTTAACACGGCGAACTAATCATTCATTAGAAGATTACTCGCCAGGAAGGATACACCATATTACTTGCTGCGTATAGTGACGAGCTATTTCAACAACAGGAAGTTGAAATATAGTACAGATGAAGGAGAAAACTACTGTCGGACTTCCACAGGGATCGGCCTTAGGGCCCATACTGTGGAACATCATGCACGACGGAGTCCTACAATTGGCGTTGCCAATGGAGGTGACAGTAATTGGATTCGCCGATGATATTGCCGTCGAGAAAGTAGGTAAACAGATTCGTAATCCGCTACAAACAAGCAATTGTCCGGATTAAGGTTTGGCTAGCAGCCGCCAGCCTAGAACTAGCCTACCATAAAACAGAAGCTGTCCTCATAACTAGTCTAAAAACTGTCAACGTCCAGGTTGGTGACCAAATAATCAGGTCCGAATAAGCGGTTAAATATGTTTTAGTAATGCTAGACAACAGATTACGGTTCCAAACATACGTGGACTATTTAACTAAGAAAGCATCGCAAATGCAGAGAGCTCTTCGCGCTTATTGGCTAACATTGGTGGACCAGGATCCTAATCTCCAGAGTTATCACATCGGTTCTGTTTTATTCAGCCCCAGTCTGGGCGCAGGCACTGAGGAGGACGGAGACCAAACGGAGACTTCCGCCAATAAACAGACTCTGGGCGATACGGACAATCAGCGGCTTTCGAACTATATCGGACGAGGCCGCCTTTGTTATAGCTACAATGGTTCCCGTCGACATTGTTGAAATGCCAACACGATGGCAATGGAATCAATAGGATCAAAATTGAAGAAAAGGCAGCGTCAATAGCTATGTGACAAGCTCCCAGGGATAATACAACGAAAGACAGATAAACATACAAACTTATACAGACAATCCATGATTGGGTAGAACGTAAACATAGAGACTGCAACTAAACCTAACGCAGTTGCTGTCAGGCCAAGGTGGTTACGAAAAAATTTTCAAAGTTTTGGGCACGACAGCTCACCATCTTGCCCCGAATGCCCAAATGAAGATGAAGATACGGAGCACGCGGTATTTTATTACCCACACTTCAGGGCATGGAGAAACACTCTGCCCAGCCCGTCGCTAATCCTCGATCACATGTTGCAGTCGGAGGAGGATTGAGACGAATTATATATTTTTATAACCATTCTACAAAATGAGCTACGGAGAATAGAAAGCAACGACCGAAGTCTTAGAAGCTGCAGTAACCTCAGAGGCAGATGACACAACACGAATAGCTTGATTTGCTAACCAACTCCGCAAAGCTACAATATATCTAACTGCAGTCCCGCGAGGAGAGTGGGCGAAGTGTGTAGGGTGTAGTTTCACGCATATGTATTCCTGAAATCGAATAATCAAGCTAGCGAAATGTGCATGCTGGTAGCCCGGGCTACTGGTATCTATGAATCTATGAAGATTACACATACTTTGCCGCAATCAAACACAAAAAAAAAGATGGGGTAGTAGCTGTACTGTTTTTTGGATCATGCCTTTCAGAGACAAAGAACTTTCAGTCAATCCACTTAAAATTGAACTTCTCTGAACTAAATATGTTATGTCGAGAGCCTGTGGGGTGCTGTTGCCCTTCTGGCAGTGTAAAGGAGTTTTCGGGAAGACATGGGGCTTTCTACAGGAGGTTTGATCTACATTTCGAACATAAGATCAAATATACTCTATCCGTCGGTTGTGTGGTGCAGCAAGCTTTCACAAAAATATGACAATGCTACTTTCACCAGATCCTAAAGGACAGTCTTCTTCGGCTAACGAGTTCCTCTAGCAAGCTTGGCTCTGCTCTAAAGATCACAGGCTTAGCTCTTAAAGCCATCTTCGGTTTAAAAATAATTTTCTATCAATACGCACTGGAGCATTAATAACTTTGCGAGCCAATTGTCTTTTGACTCTAATTTGATGGAGATGCTGATGCAATGAAGTACGAAATTGTCATTGCCTGCGTTCAGGAAAGGTTTCGGAGAGAATCTAAGCCATGAAAGGAATGTAGTCATAGGTGGATGGTTCCAAAACCAAATGACGGTGTTGTCTTTAGGGCGGAAGTATACGTTAGATTCCATTACTAGTTAGGAAAACTTACGTCTTCCTTCCAAGCAGAGCTATACTCAATCTTGATGGGAATGAAATTATCATAATGAGGTAGAGGGAGCATAGCACCACTTTCGTGCTAGACCAAGCAAACTTTATCTGAACTCAGTCTACGAAAGTCTGATAATTTCCAGTAAAAGAACAAACAGAGAGCGGAAAGGACTAGCTCTTTGTCTGAGTGCTCCAACAGAAAAAGATGAGGTGTAATTCTGGGCTCGATAGTGGAAAACCTCGAGCTATGCAGTAACGCAGGGTGCTTATTCACATCTAAAAACCTCGAGCTCCTAGAACAGCCGTCTTTTCAATCTTTTCCACAGGCTGTTTTGGTAATTATAAATTTCTGTTATTGGTAATGTTATTGGGTCCATTCTTAGAACACCATAATGAAACTAGCAAGAATACATCTGTTCAAAACATCCGATGTTCTGACATTGAACAGATACTTGTGCCGTTTTTCCTTAGTTTTAAAAGAGTTATTCCGCTTTTCTCTAAAGCGAATCCAGCCAGTTCTTTTCGATGTATTTTTGTTTTTCGACGAGGTGAAGTTCCGCGTTGTATTCAGGATTGAACATATTTATATTAGTCACTGTGGCTTCTGAATAGGTTCTTCAACACACCGTGTTCTATTGCATTTGGGTGGCAGTGGCTCAACTGGTAGTGGACTGGCTTCCAAATCGGAAGGTTCGGTGTTCGAATCCCAGCCTCGCCCGAAACACATATCATCCATTTTTTCAGTTAACGAAAATCAAGTAAGACGAGTAGTTGACTAGAAATTAACATCAAGCCAACTTCCACTAAGAATTTGGTCTCCCCATTAAATGTTGGATGCCACCTATGGAGCGAAATAACCACTCTCTCTCTCTATCCCATTTTCCAAAAAACTTAACACATGCTGAGGCATTATAAGTGTATTCATACCCACTTGAGTGTTAAGTTCTTTAAAAAAAAAAAATAAATGAATTTGCTGCTGTCGAAAAAACCTCTTGGGAATTCGCATCGGCACATATGACAACACACAGAGTTCTATAACCCCTATGGTTGCCGGATGAATGTTGCGTTGAATGGGGGCATCTTTAGCGAACCAGTTTCATCCAATGAATATCTCTTTAACATCTTGAGATCTGAACGAATTCAACTTAAGAGAATTTGTAAAGCCGTTCAAATTGTTCCAGAGAAAGGACCCTACTATGAAGAAAGATAACCTATCAGCAGCTTCACTAGTCCCCACTAGTGGTTAAGTTAAACTAACTCGTGTTACGAGTTTTTGATAAGGACTCTCAATGATCATGCAGATTGTATCTTTGCTCAGAGTGAGATTTTAAAAATTGGAACCACTAAATCCTATGGCCTAAGTGCCAATTATATTCCAAAATAGCCCTGCTTCTTTTGGCGTTTAAAGGACCTTCACCCATCACACCCAGAAAGATTTAAATTTTAACATTATAATCACCGCCTACTTCCAAAGATCACCAATAGGCCATTGGGTACAGAATAAAGCAATTCCCTAGAAATCTCGTTAATGGCCACCACGATACCACTTTTACCAACACAAGAAATTCTATTTAAAATTCATTTGCTCTAAATAACCTCACAATCTAGTGCTAAATTCAATTACCTTGGGAAAAAGCAAAAATAGCTTATCACTGTCTACTCTGTATACAGAGATAAAACCGTTTACTTTTTTACCTCCTTTCAATAGACTCCTTTGCTGAAGCTTTATATTCAAGAAGCATACACCTTAACTCGCCCCCGGATCCATTCTAATTGAATTTCAGCACAAAAAAGGAGAAGTCAACTCTATTACCATAATACGTACATAAACATGAGCAAATTGAACTTACGCGCCCACATTTACGACTACGAATATGCCCTACCTAGTCCCGACATAGAACGAACTCCTTAGATATCAGGACATTCACCTATCTCTCAGTATCAGTGCCGGATATGGATATGCTCTTTTAATGTCTAATCCACACCGAAACTGAAACTGAAACTGAAACTGAAACTGAACTAAGACTCCATTAGCAAATATTCCACTATTGCTCTCATCTAATTGTTTGGAAATTTATTCATTATCCCGAGTGTTAAGAACGAATCTTATTCATGAATTTCGAATCAGATACGGTTAAGGCTACGTATACGAGGACTAGTAGTTTATGTGATAGAAAAACTTTTCAACTTAAGAAGTAGGTATACGAGTATCGGTGAGTACCTTGCACTTACCACACGTACTATGGTATAGAGCTCTTTCCACTCATAAAATACAGATGCAAGTAGGTACTTCTAAAGATTCGATTCTATAAGGATTTGACTCTCTACAATAACGAAAAAAAGAAGAAAAGTAACGAATCTGACATATTCCACCACATTCTTGCAGAAGAAAATATTTTCCACTCGTATTTCTCTGAAATGGTATTTCTAATGAAAGGAATTTCTTCGCTGATATACGGGTTAAAGTAGCGCGTAATAGTTCATCCTTCATCCAACTCGTCGAGTCAAGGATTTCAATTACAGAAATTATGATCGTTGTTAACTTTTAATTACGTGGCAGAAGGAATCGATTGGTTTATCGTTTATCGCTGACCGTGGAAGTTGGAATGGGAAATCCTTTCTGCTTCACTGGAGTCAATGCGCAGCACAGAATTAGGATGAGGGTATGGGGTCTTTGCAGCAATCCCAGGTACCGAAGACTGATTGTTACTTTAAACACAATGAAGCATGTGTCCCTGGGTTATTAACTGAATGAGCCAAAAAAAAAAAAAGTGAAAGGGGGGAATGAGGGATATTTTTAATTTCCAATTAAAGTTCAAGGGTTGAAAAATTATGAAAGTGAATTACTTTCATGACAATATTTACCTTTTCATACTCAGACCTTCGTAACTAACTTTCGCAGGGGGCCGACATTTGAGAATTTACTTTGTGGAAGGCTATCAATATGAAATGAGTTTGACCTAAGAGCTCCAACTACTAGAGCTTGAAAGGGTAGATTCTGTAGAGAATGGGTCAAAATAATTTCATTAAAAATGAAGACAAGGTGAAATTTGTCTTTTTGTTTTTAATTTGTTTCTACTCTAGTTAACGCGCCCAAAGTTGTTTAGGGTTCGGATTTAAAAAAAAATATTCTTTCTATTGAAAAAGGTGAAGGGTTTCAAAAATTATAAGGGCCTTCGGCCACACTGGCAATTTAGGTTTAAAACGTCAATAGCAGCTTGATGGTAATTTAAAAAGCAGATACAGGCAATCTTGCCCTACAGCAATGGTGGGCCACGGATGTCGAAGAACTGCATTGGAAATGTAGGAAGCATTTCACCTACGCCGGTCAGAATGTAGGTGACTGGGAAACGTACAAGCTATCTTAAAGGATCTACAAATGAGAAGTGAGAATAACTCAACGTAGTTCCTGGCGTAGTTTCTGTGAAATAATCACCAGCACCGTACCGTATCGACCACCGACGATGGTCGGAATCTCTCCTGTGCTGCACACAAACAAAAAAAAAAAAAAAAACCACAGCACACGTCTGAAAAAAAAAAAAAAAACCATAATAGTGCAGTGCCATTAACAGAAACAAAAATATCACACAGTGCGGGTATCCCACCTGTCCCGCTCCTGATCGTTGTACTGTTGCTTGCACTCGATCACTGCCGTTACTGTATTTGTCATACGGTACGGGCAGTGACTGAGTGTATGTAACAACCGTCCACATCTCTCAGATCACTCTGATCTGAAGCTACCTGGCTACGAACTAGTGCCATTATTCTTCTCTCACCGCGGTCTCGCCATTTACGTGCGTAGTGATGTAGCTTACCAAATTCCAATCCGGAATTCAATTTCATGTGGTTAAAATTCCATCTGCGTAAGTAAATTATCCACTACTACTGCTTTATTTACAGAAGGACCAATCTGGACAGCAACTTGACCTTTCACGAGTTTGATGCGCTGTATGACTCCATTCAAAGAATTGTATCCCTGTATCCTCATACTGAAATCGTAATTACGGGCGATTTCAATATACACAATTCTTGTTGGCTTCGACATTCTGGACAGACAACACCAGGAGGACGGAGTGTTGAGATCTTCGCTGCGGAAAATAACTTAACCCAGCTTGTAAATGAGCCCACACGAATACCAGACGTTGATAGTCATACCGCCTATATCCTGGACTTGTTTCTAACTTCTCACCCTGATAAGTACACCGTTGATGTGCTCTTCCCTCTAGGCTCGTCGGACCATTGTGTCATATCAGCTAAATTCTCGTACACCGACAACACAGTTAGAGAAAAGATTCCTAAAAGAACCGTATGGCAATACGAGAAAGCCAATTTTAGCGGACTTAACAGCTTCTTTAGGAATTTTAACTGGTCGTTATGTTTCCTCGATAACGACGTAGATGCCGCAGCTGATATAATCACAGACACCATTCTCTTTGGAATGAGAAACTTTATCGCTCATCGGAGTATCAAACCAAAAGAAAAGGCATGGTACGACTCGAGCTGTAAAGAGGCTGTCAGGGTTAGAGAAATGTATTTTCGGTCCTTTAAGACCAGCCCAACTGAGGAAAACTGGAAAAAGTTCAAACCAGCCAGGAATGACTACAACGTCTTTCTGAAGCGTGTGAAATTCCAATACGACCAAAAACTGAGGCAAAAGATACTGCAATGTCCCAAAGGAAGTAACAATTTTTGGTCATTCGTCAAAAACATTAGAAATTCTGCCTCATCCTCCATCCCAACGCTCATTTACAATGACATTCCAGCTGTCAGCCCTTTGGACAAGGGCAATCTGATTGCTGCACAATTTGCGGCTAGGTCAATACTCCCAGATTGTGCTTTGTCCCCGCTTACACTTGAGTGCGTCGTGTAGTAGCAAGAGTACTCAAGGATCTCAACATGCATAAATCCGCTGGTCCAGATGGTATATCTCCCCTTCTACTGAAGAGGTGTTCTTCCACGCTGGTAAAACCACTGCGTAAGCTTTATCATCAATCCTACTCTTTAGAACTCTTTCCGAGCAGATGGAAAACAGCATTTGTCCAGCCCGTCCCTAAAAAAGGCGAATCTTCTCTCTCCTCCTACAGACCCATTGGACTTACGTCTCTTCTTTCCAAGGTCATGGAAACGCTGATAAACCGTCAGCTCATGAAATATCTCGAAACACGAAAACTTCTCAATGACCGACAGTACAGTTTTCGTACCAACAGGTCCACTGGTGATTTGATGGCATGTCTCACCGGAAAGTGGAACTAAAGCGTACATCAATCTGGCGAAAGCAAGATAGTTGCACTTGATATTTCTAAGGCATTTGCCAGAGTTTGACATCAGGCTCTTTTGTCGAAAATGTGTGCTTTTGGGATCGATGACTCTCTTCTTCAATGGATTAGTAATTACCTTTCGAAACGTTCAATTCAAGTTGTTTTGGACGGTTTCAAGTCTGATATTCACAAAATAAATGCTGGTGTGCCCCAGGGTTACGTTTTGTCTCTGACACTCTTTTTAATTTTCATTAATGATCTCTTGTCTGCTACTTCTAATCCAATATACTCCTTTGCTGATGACAGTACTCTCTGCTTTTCATATTCGTTCCCGGACTCACGCCCCTGCTCATCGGCTGTAGAGCGGGAACGGCAGCGTATGTTAAGCTCATTAAATTCCGATATTAACAGCATAACCAATTGGGGAACTATCAACCGAGTGGAATTTAATGCTTCCAAAACTCAATGCTGTCTGCTGTCACTAAAGCGAAATTTAAATACCCAGCCATTATCCATGAATGGCACTTGCATCGTCGAAATCAATAAACTTTCCATTCTCGGTATGTGTGTCAGTGACAACTTACGTTGGAATGACCACATATTCGATGTCGCCAAAAATGCTGTGAAATGTCTAGGTTTTCTCAAGCGATGTAAGAAATATTTTACCCCCTCTGATCTGGCCACAATATATAAGGCATTCATCCGCCCAAAATTGGAGTACAATGCCCACATCTGGTCATGTGCTCCTAAAACATCTCTGCACCTGCTAGATAGGATTCAAAACCGTGCGATAAAACTAATTGGTGATACTAATATCAGTCAATCAATTGACACCCTCGAGCAGCGACGAAATGTCTCCTGTCTCACTTTGTTTTATTGCTATTTCCACACCAGTGCTCCATTGAAATCGCCAGTATTATTCCGCCCATTCAAACTTTCAACCGTAACACCCGTCTTGCTATGAATGCGCATCAGTATACCCTCAAGCCCATTTTCGGACGTACTCTAAAATATCGTAATTCTTTCCTAAGCCGTACAACTCGCTTATGGAATGCCCTGCCGATCTCTGTGTTTCCTGGTCATTATAATTTACAAACATTTAAAAACTATGTACATCGGTACCTGTATTTCCTTCTTCCCTAAATTTCCTTCGCCCGCGCTGTGTACGAAAATTTTAAGGGTACAAAACCCCTTTAGCGCACGCCGATTATATATATAAAAAAAAAAAATCACAAGTGAATTCTTGAGATTACAACAACTCCTATCCTTTGTACAACGAATGCTAACTTGAATCATTTAAAGCAGGTCGATATGCTTGTAAATACCCACTTTCCTGGCTGCACTTCAACAACCCACGTCAAACGTTATACTTTGAGTATTTTTTATAGCCAAAGCTGTAACTCCATCAGTATGTCATCCTTCCAGGTCAAGATCCGCGAGTTATTTCTCAACCTACACATCAAGCGTAGTCTTAATCATAATAGACAACATATCAAGGGTCGACACCAAAAGATAAACCAGTTGAGACCGTACTACACTCACTCTTAGGAGCTAATGTGCTACTGTGCTCTTAGTCATTAATTGGCGCTGCTTACCAATTTGGAGGTCTCAGAGTGTGGTGTAGTAGCTAACGTAGATGACGTAGATGACGTCACTTTAACATTCTCCATTACGTTTTAGGTATACTCTTCTCTTGAACACCTAGCTGTGGCCTTAGCGCTAATATGTTTTTTCCCCAAAATCATGTTCATCTTTCTATTCACATTTCACATTTCTATTTGTTAGATAAAAATATTGTGTTTTTCATTCCCACCTCAGTTATTGTGTTACTTATCTGTTATTTTATTATGAACCTGGATAACGATAAGACAGTCCCATACCGACAATTTGCATGGATCTCTTCACAACATGGGCATAGTACCCCGGCGTTAAATCCCAGACCCTACAAATTAATTTGTATCATTCCCTTGATAATAATAATAATAATGATTAGGGTGCTTGAAGCTCAGAGTGATGGGTTCCACATCTGCCATCTTAACGCACAAAGCATCTTGCCTAAAATTGACGAATTCCGCTATACCTTTAATAATTCTGGTCCTGATGCGGTTTGTGTGTCCGAAACCTGACTGCACACAGCCAGAAAAAAGAAGTCTGTTCCCTTAATGGCTACGAAATGTTTCAAGCTAACCAAGGTGGTCGCACTGTTGGAGGCGTTGCTGTTTGCCTACGAAAACCACTCAGGGGCAAAGTCATGCACGAACCACCTTAATGGTGTCCTATTTCCAACAGTTACTCAAGCGAGTTAGACGTGTTTTTCTTGTTCTCCCTATTCACCTGTTTAATTTTCAGTTCTAAATGTAGTTAAATTGAATTTTCCGGTTAATAACCCCCAGTGCAGGAATTCATTATTTTTTTTGTCTACTGGTAGATTTCAGTGCAAAAAAAGCCCCCTATCTACAATAAAAAAAAAAAATAAAAAATAACTCGACCTATATTTATACCCCCACTGACCTACACAACCAATTTAAACATTTAAACATGTCTCGCGGAATTGCCAAATGTGTTGTCGATGACAACAATCCTGACTGGGTAGCATGCAAGCGCATTTGTGGGAACGCCTTTCATGCCGTTTGTGTCGGGTTAAACAAATGAAATACGGTGTTTATTAAAGAATTCTCCGATAACCTACTTTTCTTCTGTGATAAGTGCAAGAGTATCTCACTTTTGCAAGCGCTTTTGGTAATAAAATGCATAAGCGATTCAAATGACCCCTACCAAGACGCACTCGCCAAACAGATTACGGACAAAATTTCGGTCATTGAAACTCCCATACGTCACCTGGATAAAGTGTTGAGTGGCATTAAAACTATGTGTTCTGCGCAGGTTATCTCCAACCAAAAAATCTGCGAGTTAATAAACTCCCTGTGTTACGACATAGACATTCATTTCCATTCCTCGTCACACAAACAACTCTCCCCTAAACAATGCTCGAAGATATCTTCGATAAAGTGAACCATGTCGATGACGAACTTACTGCGACTCGATCTCTCGTATGCGATATTGAACATCACATCGCAACTATAAACAGCAAAATCGTTGATACATCAAACTTCACGCAGCCTTACCAGAATGTTCCCTATAAAACATCGCTCATGGCTGGATTAATGGAACGCTCACCCCCACATATGAGTCATCTGCGGACGGTTCAACCCACTGATTCCTGCGAAGTTTCTTCCAACTTTACAACAGAGAACACTTCTATATCAGCTCCTCCAAGCGCTGATCCACGGAAGCTTATCAGTCATTTTAATTCAACTTGGACACCTTCCGAATGGCAACGTAGACTTGATAAGCTTGCTTCGAAGAATCAATTGGTCACTACGCTTATTATCAAAGGCGCCCTTCCAAACGTTGACGCTGAGTGGATCTCAAATTTCTCCGAAAAGAAATATGGCATTACCATTAGCCACTGCAATTTGTTTCCTACATCTCACCACAGAAGCAAGCGGAGCTTCAAGCTGAATCTCTCGGCCAAATACGAATGGTTAACCCATAATCCACCCAGCAACAATTTCAAACATTGAAAGATGCGCGTCTGTATATGGTGGGATAATACGACCAAGAAGCAGGATAAAGTCAAGCAGTCCGTCATACCTAAACCAACAAATAAGTCAGCAAGTAAATCCAATTTGCCAAGACCCACCTCCTCTTCCCACAACAAACTCAACTCCAATTGGAGTTTTAAAACCAAAATTTTTCCTAATTTTAAGCCTCCCACCCATACTCCAATCCCCCTATTCCACCACTAACCAAGCCAAAACGTCAACGTGTCTCTTTCGACTTAACCTCTACAACTCAAACTCCCACCGCTCAACCCCTAACACACACGCCTTTCCGTAATTTCGACCTCAGAACTGGAGCTTAGTATCCTAATTTCATCAGTTCTCACATTTTAAACCCTACTTCTGAAACCCCATCCGTTGCCACACCAAACTCATTAGCCACTCCATCTTCTATTGACCCCCTTTCGCCATCCAATGTTAAATTAAAGCAGCAAACTAACGATACCACCGAATGTCGTTATGCAAATATACGTCTATATCTCGCTTATCTGCACGATAAATCCCACTCGGTGTACTATGAGGGTAAAACAAAAACAAGCGTCATGGTTTCTATCCAGCAGGAAGACTTCCCTATCGACGTTACCAGTCTCAAGAAACTTTATATAAAGTATCACAAGATTTTCAATACGCCCCCCCCAAAAAGTTGCAGACGATCTTGCCGCTCTTCGCCACTATGTACACTCTGAAAGTGTTTCACACCTCCAATGCAGTCAACTTTACCACGATAAATTTTTTCGACCCTAAAAAGTCATGCAAAAACCACCCTCTCAACTTCTATTATCAGAACGTAAGAGGACTGCGTTATAAAACCCACGCCGTTTTGCGACAATCTCATGGTCCCCCATTTGATATCTACGCTCTGACCGGAACTAATCTTATCGCCAACATAAAAAACCAGGAGTTATACCCTCTTTCTTTTAATGTTTTTCGGGATCTCCCTGTCGAGGTGTCCTACTGGCTATTCTCCTAAGCTCGACTTTGTGTCAGTTAAAATAACACTTACTCGTAGATACTTGCATGTTATGTGTTGCTACATTCTTTCGGCGCAACCTAATGAATCCTACCAACTTGCTATTGCAGCAATCGACAATTTGATCGACTTATCAGACTCGCTTGGTGATATCATTATCTTCGGCGATTTTAATCTGCCTCAGCTGAAGTGGACTCCATCGGAAGACATATCTTTTTTCATCGCTTCCAATCCCATTTCTACTAAGGAATGCCTCTTCTTAGATCGGCTAACAGGATCTAAGGCAATTAGACCTTATCTTGACTATTTGATTGTTGAAATCGCATGTAAAACTGAAAAGCTAATACTTTGTGTTTAATATAAGTTTGTGGATAAGTTTTATTCCATTGCTAGATGTTCTTGAGGGTATTTCCTCAAACATAGTTATCTCTGGCGACCTAAATTGCAACCTAATGGATTAGTCTAAATCAGCCTCGTTTATCGGCAACTTGAAATCATTTATTTTATCCGCGGTGAACTCAAGCATTCCCACCCATTATTTAGAAGACTCATGCTCCATTCTTGAAGTCTTCTTTATTGGAGACATCTCTAACCTGCTTTTTTATGACCAAATTTCTGCCCCAGGGTTTTCCAAGCACGACTTGATATATTGGGTATATACGAGGGCAGGTCAATAAGTCCGTGACTTTTGGATTAAAACACAGATTTTTTGATAAAAAAAATAATTTTATTTTTCAACGTAGTCTCCCTTGAGCTCTATACACTTTGTCCAACGCTTCTCCAATTTTTTATCCCTTCCAAAAAAAATGATTTGTCGAGGTCCTCAAAATAGGCCTTTGTTTGCGAGATGACTTCATCATTGGAATCTTTTTCCACCAAGCCATTTCTTCAGGTTTGGGAACAAAAAGTAGTCGCTCGGAGCCAAATCTGGAGAATAGGGTGGATGAGGGAGCAATTCATAGCCCAATTCATGGATTTTTGCCATGGCAACTGCACATGTGTGCACCCTTGCATTGTCTTGGTGGAAAAGAACTTTTTTCTTGGCCAAATGAGGTCGTTTTTTTTCAAATCGTCATTGAATCGGTCCAATAAGTTGGCATAATATTCCCCATTGATTGTTCTTCCCTTTTGAAGGTAGTCAATGTGGATTATCCCGCGTGCATCCCAAAAAACAGTCGCCATAACTTTATTGGCTGACAAACCCACCTTGCCCTTCTTTGGCGCCGATTCACCCTTAGAAACCCACTGTTTTGACTGTTGTTTGTTCTCTGGTGTGTTGTGATGGATCCATGTTTCGTCCACGGTTACAAAACGGCGCAAAAACTCCTCCATATTGCGATTAAACAACGCCAAACCTTCCTGTGAAGTTGTTACACGATTGCGTTTGTGGTCGACTGTGAGCAAACGCGGCACCCATCTTGCGGAAAGCTTTCTCATGCCCAAGTGATCATTCAAAATTGAAACCACTGAGCCATGCGAGATCCCTACGGCTTCCACAATCTCTCGCACTTTCAATCTTCGGTCGGCCAACACCATATCGTGAATTTTTTCGATTGTTTCGGGTGTAGAGACCTCAACTGGGCGTCCAGGAGGTTCGGCATCTTCAGTGCTTGTACGGCCACAACGAAATTCAGTAAACCACTTTTTTACCATTGAAATCGATGGTGCAGAGTCCCCATAGTATTTGTCAAGCTTAGCCTTGGTCTCGGTAATGGTTTTTTTTCGCAAGAAATAATGCTTAATAAGCACACGAAATTCACTTTTTTCCATTTTCTCCTCAAATTAGTGAGTAGTCTGATAAAAATAGCTGTCAAACACTTCAATTGCCACCTGCTGACCATCAAGTGAGGTTTACTTCCTCCCATGCTCTGTTAAACCTGGTGCAAGAAGAGGATGATTTCCTATATAAAATCGTAAGGAGCAACGAAGACCATTTCCACTTAAGCGGTTATGTGAATAAACAAAATTTGCTTTTCTGTAAATCCACTAAGAGCCATTGTGACTGTTTGGAGTGGCATTTGCAGTGAAAAAGTGATTGGCCCTTGTTTTTTGAGGGCGCCGACGGCACCACCGTAACCGTAACTGGTGAGCGCCACAAACAGCTGCTAAACGAGTTATTGTTGCTGCAAGTTGTTGAATTGGGTCTCGAACATTGTTATTCTTGCTCCGTCAGAATAGGGTGACGATGGAGATTTTGAATCACCAATTTCCAGGCCGTGTGATCTCCCGTCTTGCCAATTTTAATTAGACGGTGCGATCGCCAAATCTGACGGCGCCAGACTTTTTCCTTTGGCTGTTGTTGTTACAAAAGTATGTGCTACCACTAGCGTGTGGCGATGAAATCGAACTCAGGACTCAACGGGCTGTTACCGGTGCGTTTCTTAGTACTGAAACGAAAAGTGCCAAAATGGGATTAGCGCTACATGAGGGCAAATCCAAATTATGCTGGCAACAAGAAAAGATACACAACATCCACGAATTAGACAGAACGTCACAGTCGACAGCTATAACTTCGAGGTAATAAAAGGCCTTTGCCTACCTTGGCTCAGTTATCAACTCTACAAATAACACCTCAGCAGAAATAAAATGAAGCATCACTTCTGCTAATAGCTGTTTCTTTGGACTAAGAAGGCAATTGATCAGTAAGGCACTATCCCGAACAACTAAGGAGATTCTATGTACTCGTAAGAACTTGATCATCCCAGTCCTACTTTATGTCGCTGAAACATGGACTCCATCGGAGAAAAATCTTTCGTGCAATATTCGGTCCCATTTACGTTGGCGGGCTTTGGAGGAGAAGATTCCACGACGAACTATTCCAGCTATATGGCGACACGGTCAGAAAACCTCCCCATCAGTTGCTTGATGTGACTCAGGCATGTGGAGCGAATGGATACCAGCTCGCAGAGTCTACGAATCTAACCCAGATGGACAACGCAGAAGAGGAAGACCTCACCTTTGGTGGTACACATAAGTACTCGTAGAAGCGGACCTCAACCAACTTGGAATACGCAACTGGAGGTATTTGGCTAAGGAACACAATAACTCCAAGTACTTGAGATGTGACATTTATGCAACATTGCCGCGTAAAACTGTTTTGCTATAGATTTTTACAATTATGGAACGAGGCGATATCGAAAATTGTGTCCTTGTAGTGGGAAAATGGAATCATTCATAGTTTTGTGAAGTTATGAAGTTGTTCGAGGATACAAGAAGAGTTGGGAGTGGAGTCAAAGTTCTGGCGGCATGTGTACTAAAGACTCCGAGTGCAATCCTCTATTGAAAATTTCGCGAAACTCCATGTCTTGCGTTGAAAAAAAATATTTGGCACTCGCACCGAGCACCCTACAAAGATTGGGCGCTTACTTGCAGTTGTATTGAAGTACGAGTACATACGAAAGCTCTGCGCAAACGGTAGGCAAGGTACGATCACTGACCAATTCTGTTCATAGCCGAAATCAAGTATGTTTGGGGTACTAAAAGTGAAATATTGTGTCTTAAACGCAAGACTTTCCCAGATTTTGAACAATTTTCCCATATTGCGATATGTGATAGGTCACAGCATTTTACGTGTTACTGGAAAGCAATTGACAGCCATTTCGAATAAAGCGTTTTACAACTTGTCCCTACTGAATGACCCAAAATATACTGCAAAATTATTGAAAAGCATTGACTGCTTCTCGTTCAACATCAATTTATCCTTGTACCTGTATTTCCTTGTTTTTATCTTTTATGTTGAACAATTTATGTGAGTTAAATGTCCCTAAAAAATTCGTTATGTTGGTCACGTCACAAATTCAACCAAATCACCAACCTTTTTAAGCAGTATTGGTTCAATAACAAAACGTATAAAACTTTTCTCAACTGTTCCTGCGACAAACCTTCAACACTTACGTCAGTTTCGTATTCAAAACGGATACAAACCATAGCAACACTTTCAGCAATTAATTTAAATTAGTTAGAGCTACTACTTTTGAAATAAAAAATAAAATAAAAAGTAAAAGTTAAATCAAAACAACACTCGTACTTACCGGAAAAAAGTTCTAAAAACTTTTCCACACCATAGTTGCCGGGGAAACGATAGCCAGGATCCTTAAGTGCATTTGCATTGTGTACTTTAATCCGTTTTATCATAAACGTGATGTTGTCAGGCTTCCCGTCGCCATTAAAGTCTGCAAATAGAAATCGGAAATTGTGCTGAAAACATTAAAACCCCATCCAGGACGATTTTGTATTGTGCACTATCTAATATCAATTGTGTCCTAATGGCACCTGAATAAAATTGCAAACCAACCCAGACACGACACAAAGTTGCAATTCAAAGTTTTATTTTCTGTTTTTATTTTTTTTTATTTTCTTTTTTTGCCGTTCAAGGAAAGTGGACATATCCTGTCCACTACCTCGTAGTATCTAACAAGCTTTCGCAACTAGTTCTGGTACTGAAGCTCGTTCTAGTTCTAGTGCTGATGCTGCATACCGAGTTTCCTGGCTATAATTGGGTCGTTTCCAATGATTTCAGGTTGTGATTCACTTAGATTGTCCATTGGACTTAAAAGAAATCAATATTGTCATATGCAGAAGCGGATATGTGGAGGCCGATATATAGAGAGGGGGAGTTATGGGAGAAAAACCAAGACTACGGTTGACGCATTAGGGGTGGTTTTATCTTCATCATTGTGACATAAGATGAAACGATTCAATTTAACTCCGACATGATGTTTATTGAAATTGCAAAAGTTTATCGGATGCAATGAGCCGATGCATTAAACTATAACGACCAGGAATCAGTTGGGGGGGTGGTGTTATCACAGGTTGCTAGGATGGGGGGAAATCAAGGTTATGGATATTATGGGGATGAAAGTAGATTGTCTCCGAGTCCTTGAGATCCAGCGACGTGATTGCTTGGGGTAGAGTTTAATATCCCATCAGGTAAGGGAAATCCAGTCATTAAATTTGATGTCTTCTTTTATTTACAGAGATTGGCTTGTTTTTTTTTTTTTTGTTTTTTTTTAATGGAGAACGTGATTCTATGTAAAATGGTTTAGGTATAGAACGGGCGTGGGTTTATGACAATCAACCTGGTGTCGTTATTAAAAATGAGAATATGGTATTAAGGCGTAGGCTAAATCAAAACTGTCCACAATCCGGGGGTATCTTAATCGACGTTGAACGCAAAGCCAGAAATCGTAAATTATATTGGGAACATTTTCAATCTAAGAAACACCACACACCAGCGGTGGTATGGAAATACATATACGAGTAAGTCCATAATCCCCGAATATATGAATTCCTTTATGAAAAACAGATTATTTGTGACAAGCACGAAAGCAGATAAAAGTTGGATGTAATCACATCATCAGAGAATCCAGATATGTGTATCCCTTCCATTAGCACGAGATAAACTATGATTGCATGGTTCAATTGCATAATTTAGTAGTATTTCGATAGTCGAAGACATACAGATCACAATTTAATGCCAATTGAAAAACCTGATGCTCCTTATGATTCCTGGGATGTTACGTTAGACCTGTTAAAGTGTTGACTTTTGACAATTAAATTTGTGGGACATATATTCCCACTTTACATGAGCTAGTTCACTAACGCCAAAGGCACCGGGTTTAGCGTACACCCTAGACATCTGCGGTATTCTCTCTCACAAGTGAACGAGATTACCAAATTCGCATATTAGTACCAACTTTGTATGAAACTGAAGGGCAAAGGATTGAAATTCATCAGAATATGTTATTTATAAGGGTCGATGGAAAAATATGCAATGCATTGACGGAAACATCTTCGACTCTGAGATGCTATGTCTGTGGGCTAACATCAAAGCAATTTAATAATATTAATAAATGCAGAAAGACAAACATTATAACCGAGTCTAGGTTAGAACCCACGCCATTTTCCGCCAATCTCATGCTCTCACATTTGATATCTACGCTCCGACCAAAACTAATCTTATCCCCAATATAAAAAACCAGGAGCTATTCCCTCTCTCTTTGATTGAATATCCCTGTCGAGGTGTCCTACTGGCTATTCACAACAGCCTGGACTCCTCTCTCATTGCAACTTCATCTTCTCCTAAACTCGACTTTGTGTCGGTTAAAATAACACTTACTCGTAGATGCTTGTACCACCTTGATCAAAAAGTTCCCGACCACACCCACTATGTGGCGCTCCCATTGTTCCGATTTGAGTTCTGTTTTTTTTTTTTTTAAGTTGGTAAATCTGTTGTTGACATTCTCTCTAAACCTTAGCGTCATAGCTTGACATTTGCAAAAGTTACGTAGCCAAGAGTACATCTATCTCTGTGTGTGTTGGCGATTTTTATAATTATAGAAATATTTAAATTTGCAACAACGAACTTGTACTCGTATTAAATTTTGCGTAAAAAACGGATTTAATGGTGAGCGAAAGTTGGAACTATTGGAAAAGTGTTTCGGCAACGATTCTCTAAAGAAAACGGTCGTTTACCATTGGCACGAGCGCGAGCGGTTCAAAAGGATCATTACTGGAGACGATACGTGGCCGTGGGTTTATGAGTACGAAACGCAATCCAGACATCAGGCAAGTGAATGGCGTTGACCAAATGAGCCGAGACCAAAAGAACCACGTCATTTTCGGTCAAAAAAGAAGGCAATGCTCACGGTTTTCATGGATTACAACGGTGTAGTGCATCATGAATTATTGCCAGAAGGCCAGACTGTAAACAAAGAGTACTCGTATTATTTGGGCATTATGAGACGTTTGCGTGAAGCAATTCGTCAAAAGAGACCAGAATTGTGGGCACAAAACTCGTGGATTTTGCACCATGATAACGCACCATTGCACAGTGCCATCATTATTCGTAATTTTTTAACGAAAAATGCAACAAATACCATCCAACAGCCACCGAATTCACCTGATTTGGCTCCCTGTGACTTCTGTCTGTTCAATCGAGTTACAAAACCACTACGTTGCAGTGGGTATTACTCTGAAGGGGAAAATATAGATTTAGATGAATAAACTTGTAGTTCCAATTTTCTGAATGCATTCCGGGAACTTTTTGATCAAGTATATTGAGGCCAGATCAGAGGGGGTAAAGTATTTCTTACATCGCTTGAGGAAACCTAGACATTTTGAAGCATTTTTGGCAACATCGAATATATGGTAGTCCCAAAGTAAGTTGCCATTGACACACATACCGAGAAGGGAAAGTTTATCGGTTTTGACGATGCAAGTGCCATTCATGTATAATGGCTGGGTATTTGAATTTCGCTTTAATGACAGCAGACAGCATTGAGTTTTGGAAGCATTAAATTCCACTCGGTTGATAGTTCCCCAATTGGTTATGCTGTTAATGTCGGAATTTAATGAGCTTAACATACGCTGCCGTTCCCGTTCTACAGCCGAAGAGCAGGGACGTGAATGAATATGAAAAGCTGAGAGTACAGTCCTCAGCAAAGGAATATATTGGATTAGAAGTGGCAGACAAGAGATCATTAATGAAAATTAAAAAGAGTGTCGGAGACAAAACGTAACCCTGGGGCACACCAGCATTTATTTTGTGAATATCAAACTTGAAACCGTCCAAAACAACTTGAATTGAACGTTCCGAAAGGTAATTACTAATCCATTGAAGAAGATAGTCGTCGATCCCAAGAGCACGCATTTTCGACAAAAGAGCTTGATGCCAAACTCTGTCAAATGCCTGGGAAATAACAAGTGCAACTATCTTGCTTTCGCCAGAATGATGTACGCTTTGGTTCCACTTTTCGGTGAGACATGCCATCAGATCACCAGTGGACCTGTTGCTAGGAAAACCATATTGCCAGTCGTTGAGAAGTTTTCGTGTTTCGAGATATTTCATGAGCTGACGGATTATCAGCGTTTCCATGACCTGGGAACGAAGGGACGTAAGTGCAATGGGTCTGTAGGAGGAGAGACAGGAAGATTCGCCTTTATTAGGGACGGGCTGGACAAATGCTGTTTTCCATCTGTTCGGAAAGAGTCCTAAGGAGTAGGATTGGTCTTCTTCAAAGAGGTGACAGCTGGAATGTCATTGTAAATGAGCGTTGGGATGGAGGATGAGGCAGAATTTTTACTACAATGGGAGTATTGTATTGTAGTATTTCTTGCCTCGGTTTTTGGTGGTATTGGAATTTTACACGTTTAAGAAAAGCGTTGCAGTTAGTTCTGGCTCGTTTGAACTTTTTTCGATTTTACTCAGTTGGTCTGGTTTTGACGTACCGAGAAAACCTTTCTCTAACCCTCATAGCCACTTTACGGCTCGAGTCGTACCATGCCTTTTCTTTTGGTTTGATACACTTCATCCGATGAGGGATGAAGGATGTCATTCCAAAGAGAATAGTGTCTGTGATCATATCAGCAGCGGCATCCACGTCGTTATCGAGGAAACTTAACGACAAGTTAAAATTCCTAAAGAAGTTGTTAAGACCGCTCCAGTTGGCTTTCTCGTACTGCCATATGGGGAGGGGGAGAGCACATCAACGGTGTACTTATCAGGGTGAGAAGTTAGAAACAAGTCCAGGGTGTTGGCGGTATGACTGTCAGGTCTGGCATTCGTGTGGGCCCATTTACAAGCTGGGTTAAGTTATTTTCCGCAGCGAAGATCTCAACACACCGTCCTTCGGGTTTTGTCTGTCCAGAATGTTGAAGCCAACCAGAATTGTGTATATTGAAATCGCCCGTAATCACGATTTCAGTATGAGGATACAGGGATACAATAATTTGACTGGAGTCAGACAGCGCATCAAACTCGTGAAAGGCCGAGTTGCTGTCCAGTTTGGGGCTTCTGTAAATAAAGCAGTAGTGGATAATTTGCTTACGGAGATGGAATTTTAACCACAGGAAACTGAATTCCGGATTGGAACAGGGACCACATTGTGGTGGCTACATCACTATGCACATAAATGACGAGACCGCGATGGGGAATGAATAGTGGTACTAGTTCGTAGCCAGGTAGCTTCAGATTAGAGTGATCTGAGAGGTGTCGGCGGGGATCTACCTGGGTTTCACTAAGTGCCAAAACAGCTGGTCTGTATTTGCAGACATGGACGTACGCAGAAATGTGATTACTTTTTAGCACGCGTATGTTGGCAATATCCACTCTGGATTCTCGAGTCGTTATAACGAAAGTCAAACACAGAAAACACAAACACCGACGTTGCAAAGCGCAGATGTGAAGTACATATTCAGAGTTGGTTTACCGAATCAAATTGTTGTAGGTGTTATGCCCTTACAACAATACGAAACAGCACACCAACAAAATTCATACCCACAACCCGCTATCCATCAGTTGTTACATACACTCAGTCACTGCACGCGCTACATGACAATGTAATACAGCAACGGCAGTGACCGGGTGCAAGCAACAGTTTGACCAGGGGCAGGAAGGTTATGATGCCCGCACTGTGGATTTCTGTTACACTGCACTCGCGCGTTGTTGTTGCTGTTTTTTTTGTTTGCCCTCCACGCGAGGAGCGAATTACACAGTGCACTTGTCGATGGTCAGCTCGGCACTCCATATAATATATGTAAATTATAATACCTTCACAAACTTAACTGAATGTTGAAACTAAAATCATTTTCCATGTTTCCTTGATTGGTCATGATTGTTTTTAGTGTTTCAGTATGTTAGAATGTCACATTTCAATGTCTTTCAAGATGTTCCCCTTCTACAAAAAATAGAAAAACAAAAACAGCGAAAACTCTAAAGTGCGAAGAAGCCAGTTTTAAATTGGATGGCAAAACTTTATCCAGGAAAAGAAATTGGAACACGAAACTGGTCGCAGGACACAGCGACATCCAAGCTTCAACCTAAAAAAATATATATATGCTGATTGACAAGACTCTGATAGCATAATAGGTAACCTATTTATACGAGAATCTGCTGGTAAACTTTGTCTGCTATAGGAATCTCATTTAACTAAATTAAATTTAAAAACTAAGTCTTACCTGTGTTCTTGTAAATGGAATTGGCTCGCTGCACATGTCTGGTTATGGCCTCGATGCTCGACTCATCGGAACCCATTTTCTGGAAAAACGTATGATCTGCCTGCAGATACAGCATACAAGTGATTTTCCGATCATACATAGCCCGTGCTGCCACACTACTTCCTGCATCATGCATATCCTGGCGACTACTCAGCATGCCATTGTAATTCTGTGACATCACCACATCTGGATTGTAGTTGTTCACAATGATGTTTGGCTTCTTGGTAGCCCCATTCTTTGTAATTATCTCCACATGGGTCTTATGACTTGGACGGGATGACCCGCTGTTCGTATTGCTATTACCCCCAAACATAGTCGTCCAATTGGTGTTAAAGAAATTATTAATGAAATTCCCATCTGGTGACCCCGCCGAGGAGTCATCCAAAGTTCGATTGTTAAAGCTACTCACAAGGATATTCTTGTGCTTAGTGAATGTCTTTCGAACGCCATTGTTGTTGGTGTTATAATTGTATGTGTAATTATTGCTAATATCACCACTGGGATTGTAGTTGCTCACTATGATGTTACGATTACGATTTGAATTTGTCGTATAGGTGGGCATATTACTTCTCCATGTTACCTCCTGTTGTTCTGGTAATCTGGTATTTTCTGGAGGTCGATAGTTGTTAGAGTTGTCGTTGGATGTCCTAGAGACATCCTCGCGACTTGTATCGTGACTTAATATACTATAATCATCGTTGTATGGTACATCCAGATCGAGTGGAAGTGGTGGATTTCTATCCTCTGCGACTTGCTGGAAAAGTTTTTTTTTTAAAAAAAAAAAAAAAAAGTCAACAAATTACAAATAAAAAAGATAAAAACTAAAAATGAGAAATTCAATTAGTTTGTAGTGGATAAAGCGGTTCGGGTAGCTTTCAAAAAAGTTTTAATTAAATTGCTTGTCCTACACATCGTATACATTCTTGGGATGGAACCATCAAGTGAACGGAGAACGGAAGTGGTTTTTGCGTTTAAAAATCCGTTTCACCAGGCTCATGGATACACGTTGTTGGGTGTTTAAATTAAAATCCAAGGTCTTGTTATGTTTTGGAAGCACAAAATTGTTTACAGTCTTTGATGGATGTTGTGGTTAAAGGGAAACTCTAAGAAAAAAAAAAAAGGAGTGGGGTTGTGTCCAGAATAAAATACATATGGTATATCAGAAATAGAGGCCATCGATTGCCTTGCTTCGACAACTATAGCCTGGGTTGGTATGGTCGTGGACATATTCATTTGAATACTGAACAATTTTGTAATATAGTCAAATATCCTATAAAATGTGATAGATTTCAGCTGGAGGGGTTCAGAAAACAATACTATTACCCCAGTTAAGATGGGACCAGGGCCTCTACCATTACACTTCATGAGGTAGCGTGGTCTTTGGGCAACAGACATCAGTTACGTATTTCAAGATGTTTAAATAGGCCTTCCTCTAGTAAGTTATCCATCCAGATAGGAATTGAAGACTCCTCGGGCTGAAGAATTCATTCGCTTTCTGTGTCCCAGCAACTTTACGCGACTGATGAGCATTTCTCTGACCTGGTCAATAGCCCGTAGAATTCGCTGTCGAATTTTCTCCTCCAAAACTGTTATAATTTTTTTTCAACTCATATGGGAACAAAAATCTCACGAAAGATCTTGCGCTCATAAAGACTAATAATTTTTATCTGTCTTTGCTAATGCCCATGTTTCTGTGCCAAGGAGCGGGATTGGGATGATTAAGGTCTTACATGAAATCTCTTAAGAATTTCTGCACAAGGCTTTATTACTTTTTTGCTTTTCTAGGTCAAACAAGAGTAACTCTTCGTTTGATTTCTGCTAAGTTGACCAGATGTCCTCGCAACAGGAGGATAGGGTAGATAAATCTGTCTATTGTGACCTTTCATCCGATTTCTCGGTGTTGTACATACTTTTCGGATGACAACATACATATACTCGTACTTTGTTCTTCAGTAATTCACAGGCCAATCCACATTTTCCGCTTCTGTTTCGACACTTGAAAACGTATCAGTGATAGCTCTTCGTGCTCTACCAACGATGCCATTCTCATCAGCCCATGCAAGTACAATAGTTGCGCAGATTTTTGGAAGATTATGCCTCTAGTTTTGGCATTGCAAATGGTAATCAAGAACATGACAGCCTTGTCTAAACCCTTTTTTTATATCAAAGGTCTCTGTGAGATCGCTTTTAGCCCTTACGGAGCAGGTAGCGTTCCCCATTGTCATTCTAAGTAGGGACAAAAATAGACATGGCTCTGCATGGCTCCTTTTATAGAGGAAGTGTTATGCGAACTTGAAATCTATAAAGAGGCGGTGAGAATCTATTGGGTTTTCTCTAGGATCTGCCGTGTTGACTCACCCGGCGTAAAACCTCACTGATATGGGCCAACGTGGTAGCTGAAAAATAGTTTCAGACATTTACATAATACGGCAGACAAGACCTTGTACGCAATGTTAAGGAGACTAATGTCTCTATAATTGCGGTAGCCTTGATGATGACCTCTCTTTCAGGTACACTTTGCTACGATCAAATCTTGTAACGAGTTGGTGTACTCGTATGCTTCCTTTTGTTTCGACTAAGTAGGCGGAAATCTTGGCTTTCGTCGTCCAAGTCTAACGTTTCTTTCTATCATGCAGCGGAGTTTGGGGATTAGCGACGTCTATGTATAGAAGTGGGTTTTTCACATCATCAGCATCTACTCCACTGTGGTACTTAATTTCTCTGCTCATCTCCACAGGTTTTCGTTTTACACTGTGAAAGGTTTTTTTTTTTTAAATTTCTAACGTTATTCGTATCTATTTCTTCGGTTACATGCGTTTTCTCCTTCACTAATAGTACCCAGGAGCCGCTCTCGTACTTCTACGCAGTTCCGCTTCAAGGCTTCCGCTTCTTGGCATTGATAACTTTGACCTATTGAAACGTATGAGGGCTGTGAAGGCTTTGACGAGAGGTTGAGCTATACGTGATTACCGAAATTTTCTACATAAATACTTGGGCTGTAGATAGATAGTGATTTGAGCCTACATTAGTCGCTCGCACTGTTTCAACATCTATAATACAAGAGGAATTTCTTGCGTCAATCGCAAGTGATACACCGCCCCACAGTAAAAACAATTAGTCTAATTCTAACATGTGGGTCATGTTTTCGAGTGTAATACCAAAGATCTCTCCTTTAAATGTCAATTAAGACTTACGGTAATTCTCATAGGTTTCGTGAAGATGCGTTCGGTCTATTAGCTACAGCTAGAGAATTTTTGCCTTAGTCTGATGCTTACAACAAGCCCGCTCCCAAATTGATGATGCCCTGTTCTCTGTAGCAATCACCACCGTACTTCCTGTATGGCACTGACATTTGTTATCTAGGGACAACAGTCTAGTTTCTCGGCTGTGCCTGCATGGTTAAGGTCGAATGTGCATGTTCGAACGTCGTTGTCCTATTATCATTTTATATGTTGATCAACCGTAAATCTGTCGTTTTCTGAGACTGCTGTTTATTCCTCCTAACCTATAGTCTCACCAGAAGCAATCTTGAGCACCTGGAAACCTAGCGCTAGTGTTAATGTCAGATAACCTATCGAGATAATTGGAATCGAAACACAAATCTGTCGAATTTCAGTGCGAGCTAAGCTAAAAATTACTTTCTTTTGGATAATGTGGCAGCGTTCTTTTGGTGAATGTTTTTTTGGCGCTGGTTTTTCCAACAACACTGAACACTTATGTCAAAGAACTAACACACATAACAGCATGGTTTGAAAGCAATCAGTAATGGAAGATCTAACTCTCAAAAAAGCATCCTTTATGGAAACCAGTTGAACCTTATCGGCTTTAACGTACATGTTCTGTGCAATTCAAGAATCATTCCCTACACAAACGACGATTCTGTACCTTACAAGGGTCCAGATGAAGAAAATGCTACGAATGCTATACTATTTTTCCTGCGACATATTGCCTATGGATGTCAAGGATCATGTCGTCTTTTACGACTCTTGATCGGGTTCGTAGTGTAGTGCTTGTTTTACCTCAGGTGGTCCCCGGTGACTGCATGTGCAAACCCTTACTCATGCAAGCAAAAATGGCAAGGACACGCCCGGCCAGTAGCATAAAACTGCCCTATGCCGTCGTAAGACTCACAACCTCATACGGAAGAGATTAAATCGATGCAAAAAACAGCCTCAGATAAAAATGGATTTACTGTTAACGACTCTTGCAAACGTTTAAAGGACAGCAACCATCGGATCAGCACGTAGAATGTTCGGGCCCTTAACAGGCCACATGTAGATGAGCAATTAACAACGGCTCTTAACCACTATCACGCAGATATCGCCGACATCCAAGAAGTGCGATGGGATTGGCCGACCACAAGGAGTCTGAAAAAATTGGATACATACTATGGTGATTGCCATAGGGTAAAGAAACAGGGCTTATTCGGATGCGAATTTGGCATATCCGCAAGATTTAGGCCAAGAAGTATCGAGCTTCCGACACGTGAGTGAGCGTGTGATAATCGGCAGCAACCTAGATTCGCTAACATATGCGTAATATGCGCCCATGCCCTTACGGAAGACAAGACGTCGCCACCAAAAAATATTTCTACGAGATCCTCGACAAGACATATCAGCAATCTCCCAATCTTTGGTAAGACAGTTAGTAAGCATAACCTACCCGACACCACGTCTGGCAATGGACTTAGGCTTATTGATATCGCTGCGGGAAGTAATATCACTATAGCAAGCGCACGGACTTCTCATCTCAATATACACAAGGGGAGGTGGCAGTCTCCAAACAATGAAAGCTAATTCAATTTGATCATATTGTGGTCGATCCAAACCCTCCGGGCAGCCAACATTGACTCGGATCACGATCTTGTTGAAGCCAAGGTTCGAACGTGGAATGCGGACAGCGCCACAACAAAGAAAAACTACTGTGAGAATATATAACGTAGAAAAGCTGCAATCGCAAGAGACCACCAGAATTTCCGCTGAACGCGTATCCCACAACCTCTTAACAACTCCTATGCCGCCAGCATCAAGTACTGAAGAACAGTGGCAACGCTGCCAACGTCCTATTAGAGAAGAATGTAGTTAAGCTGAAGAGACAGGAAGAACATAGACTTCTTCACAATTATATAAAAGAGCACGAGCAGCGTGCGATCGAAGATATTGAGAGGCTGTACTCTAGGAATAGCGTACGAAAGTTTTACCAACAAGCAAAATAACGTGTCTGCGGAGATGAAGAAGGAAACCTTGTAGTAGGGTCATAGTTGATGCTGAAAATATGGAAAAACTGACTGTATAACGGCAAAGAAGCCCAATATCCCACAGTCATGCAAAGTAGACCATTCAGCATAGACGATAACAGCCAAAACTTTCGTCCTCTTAACCAAAACGAAGTAAGGATGGCAATATCTAAACTGAATACCAGCTATTCAGTTTTCGTTTGAGCCATAGAACTTCCTCCTTCTTTTACCACAGACTGCATAACGGTGAAGAAGCCCAACATTCTGCCCTGAGGCAGCAAAGACCACTCAACTTAGATGATGATAGCCAAAATTTCCGTCCACCTGACCAAAATGAAGTAAGGAAGGCAAAAACTAAGCTGAGAAACAACAAACCACCTGGACCTGACGCCTTATCGACCGAGGCATTCAAAACTGCTTCAAATAACTTTGTGGACAGCATACACTAACTCACTTCTCAGATCTTGTCAGAAGAGTCAGAATGGAATCTCAGCATCATTTGATTGATCCACAAAAAATTAAACCCCCTCAACTGCGCCAAGTATAGAGATATAAGTCCCCTCCACATTGCGTTCAATATCTTATCTGCCATATTATGTGAACGTGATTGGCCCCCCTATCAGAGCGCTTTCGGACCATGAAAGTCCATAATCGCCCAAATCTTCATACTCTGCCAGATCCTGGAAAAAACTCCAGAAGTCCAAGTCGATACTCACCAACTTTGGTGAGGCATTTATAGCGATCAGCCCCATAGAGTCCAGTCTAGTTTTGGTATTCCTGCCAAGCGCGTCCGTGTGTGCAAAATGACGAAGGAGAATGCTCGCTGCTCCATCAAAGTCGGTAACAATTTACCCGAGACCTCTGATATTAACAAAAGTTTCAAACACGATGACGCGCTGTCATTGTGACTTCTTTAACATCATCCTCTAAAGAATTGTGCGCAATTCACAGCGGCAAAATTTTTCACAAGTCTGTGCAACTACTAGCGTACGCCGATGATATCGACATAAGTGGGATAATACAACGCGCTGTTACCGATGTGTTCGGTACTACTGAAACGAAAGCAGCAAAAATTGGCTTAGCGCTACAAGAGGACAAAACCAAGTATACTCATATGCTGTCAACAAGAACACCAAATCGACGAATTAAAGAGATCGTCACAGTCAAAAGGTATTAAGAGACTACTTTGTCTACCTTGGCTCTGCTATCAATTCCGCCAACAACACCTCAGCGGAAATAAAACGAAGAATCACTCTTGCCAATCGCTGTTTCTTTGGGCTAAGAAGGCACTTGTGTAGTAAGGCCCGAACAACTAAAGAGACTCTGTGTAAGACCTTGGCCGTCCTAGCGGATGAATATAGAGTAACTTCGGGTATTGTGGAATATGCGGGATGCATATACCTAAGAAAGGTGAAATGAGGCGATGGGATTCAGATGTGATGCGGAAAGCTGTAGAAGCTGTAAGAAATGGAGAAATGGGCATTTAATTAGCATCAAAAGCATTCAGTGTCCCACATACAAGCCTTCACAGGATGGCTCGAAGTGAAGAAGATGTCGATAAGCTAATGGCTATTCCTCTAGGATGCAAGCCGGTTTTCAGTAACATCATCGAAAGTGAGTTGGTGCACTATGCTCTTGAGATGGAATCTCGAATTTGGGGTCTGACTAGAAGCGACATTCGCTCCCTTGCATTTCAAGTGGCTAAGAAAAATGGCATTCCGACGGAGAAACGGTCTTACAAGAATGTGCTGGAAAAGATGGGTTATACGGTTTTCTTAAGCGGCATAAGGACAAATTAAGAATTCGTGCTCCAACTGTAACATCTTTCGACAGAGCCAGAGGCTTTGCAAAGGAAAATGTAGAGACCTTTTTAAACCTCCTGGACGGAGAATATGAGAAGCATAACTTTTCAGCAACAGCCATTTGGAACGTTGACGAAACTGGACTTTCGATCGTTCAGAGCAAACATTCGAAAATCTTAGGAAAAAAGGGAAAAAAGCAAATTGGAGCAATGACATCTGCTGAACGAGGTTCGTTAATTACAGTGATTACTTGCATGAGCGCAGGCGGATCTTTTGTTCCACCTTTTTTTATTTTTCCTCGTAAAAATAAAAATGCACAACTGATGAAACATGCTCCCCCTGGATCTGATTCGGCTTGCCATATATCTAGCTGGGTACAGGTGGATATATTCACAAACTGGTTCCACCACTCCTTGAAACACACAAAGCCAACTATAAAAAAACCCATTTTACTAGTTTTGGATGGTCACTATAGCCATACGAGGAACATAGAATTATTGGAACTAGCCCGTGAAAATGGCGTCATAATTATTTCACTTCCCCCACACTCAACTCACAAGTTGCAGCCGTTAGACAGGACATTTATGGGGCCAATGAAAATCTATTACAGCGAAGAAATAAGGAAATTCACACGCGAAAATGATAGGAAAGTAACCCAGTTTGACGTTACTGAAATATTCGCAAGAGCCTACCCAAAGGTGCAGTCAGGCGAAATTGCAATAAATGGATTTAAATGCACTGGCATTTATCCATTCAATAAAAACAAATTTTCTGATGCTGACTTTATCGCTGGAGAAACTGACGAAAACGAAAAACCGATTCATGGAAACATCATCATTGGAGAAGAAAACAACGTTATATTCTCTCAAGCTTTTGCATTTCACTCATCTCCTTCGGTTGCCGCGAGTACAAGCAACCATTTGACCCCGTGGGATATATCACCTCCACCAAAAATTCACCGGCCGACAACGAGTCGCGGAGGACGGACGTCAAAACCGACTGTTCTTACAAAGTCGCCATATAAAGATAAACTAAAGCAAGGCCTCCAAACAATTAAAGAGTGGAAATAAAAATTTGGCAAAGGACATGAAGGATAAACCTAAACGTGCATTGGTAAACTCTTCTTCTAGTGATTCTGGCACCAGCCTGATTTTAAAAGAATCTGATGATGAAGAAATGTTTGCTGATGTTCCGCACAATAAAGAAACGACGTGCATGTTTTGCAATGTCTCATACAGGGACGATGTCACGCCAAAGAAATAGAGTCAATGCTTGCAGTGTGATATGATTTGGGGCATGACACCTGTCTTGCACGTGGTCAAGCAGTTTTTATCTGCGAATCATGCGCAATGTAGTTGATGCAGTATATATGTAGACATACCTAGTCGTATGTATATATTTTGACAATAAATAAAGTAAAGTAACATTATATAATCTGTCTTAATTTGTACTTTATTTGGTCCACATTACCTTCCAATTTTCAAAATCTCGATTTCCGAGGTGCATTAAGTTTTCACAAAAAATATTTCTTAAAAATAGTGCCAGCTATTTGAAACTAATTTTAAAACTTAAACTAATTTTAAAAATGCATTAAAGTCGTAGATTTTCTACGTGGACTTTGGTTGCAGCGACGAAAAAATAAATGGGTATTCCACAATAGCCGAAGTTACTCTATCCTCAGTTATTTTGAGAGAAAAATCCTTCGAAAAATATTCGGCCCCGTTTGCGTTGACGGTCTTTGGGGGAGGAGATTCTACATGTCGCCTAGGACATGTAGAGCGAATGGACACCAAAGCTTCGGCTCTGAGGGTCTTCGAATCTAACCCGGAGGGACAACGGAATAGAGGAAGACCTCACTGTTACGCAAAGATAGGGCTAACTGGAGGGTCTTGTTAGTTGAACTGTAGCGCCACCTAAGTAAGTAAAAAAGTTCGAAGTTGGTCCAAAATTGTTCAACAATCATACAAAGAAAATTCGTGTTGACTCAACAGGCAGTCACATTTTCGATTATAGGTCATTCGCTTCTCAAATGAGGCGGGGATATATAAATCTCATTGATCAAAGAAAAAAAAAATCCAATTCTGGAATTGGCAGAACTGTGGAAAAAAAATCACCCCAAGATGAAATCGTAACATATTGACCTGGTGCTATCGATTGACAACAGACGGTCAAATGTTACGTGTTACTAATGTCCAAGTGGTAGATAAAATATTATACTTACAGGCGGCACGAGGCGGCTTATACCAACCAGACAAAAAAACGTCCGGTCTAGCATGACAATTATAATTACTTCCATACTCGTACGCATCAAAAGTTTATTACTCAAATGTGTCATTTACTTTTTGGCAATATCCTCCCGCCAGACACGTGCCTCACATAACAAATAGGCATTCTTTCAAGCATTTCGTTTATCTCCTCTTGCGTTCATTAATTACTCGGTAGCACTGGGGGAAAAAAGAAAAATCTCTCACATGCCCAATTCAGAGATGGATTTTATTTCCTTTCTAAGAATATCACCCCAACTCAGCTCAAGCTGAACCAACGTCAACCCAGTAAACATCATAATACGGATAAACAGGAAATAGGAAATGACCTGTCAATCTCACCCTGACATGCCTTAAATGGGGAAGATTCCACTTGCAACACGAAGACCATTAGTTAACTATCTCTCTCCCAACATGACTCAACGTTTCTTCAAACACAAAACCAAAATGAGGTCCTTACTAACTCGCACTCTAACCCAATCTCATAACACGCGACATACATACATAAATGACAACCTGACGTGGCACACAATGCCAATGTACGAGTACAAGTATTTTGCAAGAACAGAGACCAACCAACACCGGATGGGGAAACATAACCATTTCGGAATTATTCCCGTTTGGAAAATAAAGAAATTTCCGCTCTACTCGTGCTACTCGTACTCGGATACTCGTATACCCCTTGTTCTGTATCTGTATCTGTATCTGAATCTGTATTGCATTTAAACCAAATTGTGTTTATGAACGCAGAGAAGGTTAAACGGGACAAAAGCAACAGGGATCCATTTCAGTTATCCGCAGCATTATCCTTTCAAGCCAAAATCTTTTCTCAGTACACAATGAAAGCGAATGAAATAACTCTGCATCAACCTACGGATACCTATGAATATACCTATCCTCAGCAACCGAAAACAACAAAAACAAAATAATAAAAAACAAAAAACACCCGTCTCTGACAGTCAGACAGATAGACAGACAGACAGACATCATAAAAGGAAATGAATCCTGGATTTTATCGAATGGAAAGGACAAACAACAAAAGATTCTCACATGGATTCAGGAGAAAGACAGAATGTGTGTAGTGTGTTTTGGTATACGAGTTGAGATACTCGTAACTAGGGCATATGCAGTGAAATCCTTTGGCGTACTCACCTCATCCGGAAGCCACCTCTTCCGGCGGTTATGCGAAATCGATACATCATTTGAGTTATCAACTTTATTGCTATTGTCGCCTCTCAGTAAGATATCCTTTATCGACGATGGCAGCGATGACTTGGCTTGCATTCGTTTTCGCCGCTTCAAGTCATCCAGCAGCATACTGCGACGTAATCGTTCGCTGGCACAGTGTTCCGATTCTGCACCTGAATGTGATGACGATGACGACGATGATGTTGATCCTGATGCTCCTGCTGCTGCTGCTGCTGCTGCCGATGCCGATGTTGCTGTACCACCAGCACCAAAAGACGACGTTGATGGCATATAGACATCGGTTAACTTATATACAATCGAATGGACACCGGATGCCAATAGATCCTTTGAATATCTATGCGATGGCTCTACATAAAATTGCTCGCAACTAGTTTCGATGGTGCCATCGAGAAGGTTATCACTAGTGAGTATGGCATGGACGTGAGAATTTTCATCATCTGCAAAGAGATACAAAAATAAAAAATTCAATGTATTAGTGAATGGTTTAGTGAGTCGTGAAGATATTAGAAATGCACTATTACCAACTTAAGCTAGAATATCTTTTATGATCGTTTTCCGTTACGTGTGAAGACAGTTCGAAATGGATAAAAATTGCTTCTCGTAATATTTTAGAACCCCTGGAGCATTGGAGCATAGGAGCATAGGAGCATACTCCTTCCAAGTGGCCAGTGTAATGTATGGATAGATACGAGCGTCTACCTAGCGTTTACGAGTATGACTTGAATGGAAAATGTAATCTATATTTCCTTTCAATTTTGAAGGAAATACAAGTACCTTTATACAGATAGGTTACTTCTTACTCGTAAAAGATAATATGTATGAGTGGCTCCATAAAAGCGATCTCCGAATAGAAGGGTTTCCGCACGAATGTGCTTTTAGTTCTTGATATTGTTAGCAACACGGGAAATTGACACTCCAGGAAGGAATCCGAAGGTACCTGACAATGAAGTTGATATGCTTTTGCATTACAAGTTCCTCAACTACTTACTCGTATCCTGGAAAACGGCACGGCATCTCGAGACAAACATTGACTTGTTAAATACAGAATCATCGTGCTCATCATCTCTTCAAGAAAGTCTTACTTTCGCCCCAGGACAACAATCAAACAGATACTCGTACTCATAGGTGGAAAAGAAACAAAAATAAATTGCTTCCGAACTATTCGCATGGAACTTTTGGGCTTCACGCTGTCAACTACAGCTTATGTAAGGAGGCTTATTGACTTAGATGATAGGGTTAGAATAGACGCCTTATTCTTCAAAACTAAACGAGAGTTTACGGGGCACGATATAGTCAACGAAGAGCTTAGCGTTACATCACGGCTCCCTTTGGGCAAACCAGCCGAAGATATCTATGAGCCAAATGTAAATATTATGTCAGTCCATCATGACCTTTCAGATTTCACTCTTTTTTTTTTTTTCAATTTTTATTTATTGACAAAATATAAATAATTTTTTACAAATATAAATGATCAAGGATACAATGAATTTGTCTAAGAAATAGTTTTGCACAATCTGTTGCCATATGGCAAGTGGTGAAAGTACAAGAAAAAATTTAAAACACAATAACAGAATAAAACAATATTGATGGGGTAAAGTAATAGGATATTACTTGCAATGTAGATAAAAATATAAGAAGTAAATTATAGTCAATATATAACATTCTAATGAGAATCGAATCTATTTCATAATGGTTAAAAGTGAGAAGACATTTTTTAACATTTTTTTAAAAATACAGAGGACAACCTCTCACACCTAAGGTTTTCTGGCAAAGAATTAAATAATCTGGAAGCTGTAACATAGTAGAATCGACAAAAGTGTGCTTTATAAATAGGTAGAATAGTTACAAAGTCCCTCATGTTAACACGTAAATTATAATTTTCATGAAACCTAACATCATAGAAATCTGAATTTTCGAAAAATATCTTTAGCACTTTATAACAATCTAAATGTCTTAATGGAAGAATTTCTAGGCTTTTGAATAGTGCAAAACTAGGCGTTCTCCGATTTACCTTAGACATAATTCGTAAGACATGCTTTTGTTTAATTAATAAAGGTTTTATTTTATTAAAATATGCACCACCACAGCAAGAAATACCATACTGCAACTTAGATTTGAATAAGCCATTATAAACCATTTCTAGAACTCGAATATTGCAATAGAGGCTCAGATGATACATTTGCCTGACTACCCTATTAAGATACTGTTTTAGGTATAGCGCGTGATCGTTCCAATTGAGCTTGTTATCCAAAATGATACAGATACAAATTTACGCAGTTATCGCTTGAATATGAAAGTGCAGTATCATCAGCAAATGCTGTGATTCTGCCTTTAAAGGTTTGGATGAATAGCGTGTTAACATACATAAGGAACAATAAAGGACCCAAAACTGAGCCTTGCGGGACTCCAATATTCATGTATCTTATAGAACTAAAAGCATTATTAATTTTTACTATTTGATTCCGGTTTTCAAGATAGGAAGTAAACCAATCATAAATAAAACCTCTGAATCCAGCATTAACTGTATCAAAAGCCTTGGTTATGTCAATGAATAGGCAAGATGGAACTTGAGAAGTATTCAAGCTGTTCTATATTTCCCTAATCAGTTTCAATAACGCACTTTCGGTAGACCTACCTCTTCTGAAGCCCCACTGGAATTCGCTAAAGAACTGAGACTTGTCTAAAAAAAATCATTCTTGTTTTCATTCCTCTTTCAAAAACTTTAGAGAAAACCGATAACAGCGATAACAGATAATTGTTTAAGGACTGAAACGAATAAAATCTGTAAATTTTAATACTGGCTATACTTCTCATGCGTAAAAATTGCAATCCCATTTTGTACCCAAATTAGCCTGTATATTCTCTAGTTTCAGTTTGTTATTGATTCTAGTTCGGGGCGGTTTAATATATTTAGAAAATATGAAGATTCAGGTTTTCGCCTAAAAATCATCCTCAGTAACGAGGGACATTTGACACCCGCTATAGCTCCAAACAGACCAATCTTTCCATTTTAATAAATTGCAGCTGAAAGCCTTGGATGATATGTGGTCTCAATAGGACAGTGTTACTTGCCACACAGCTCGTCATACAATCGACTTATTGAAGACGAAGTTTTTTGATCGTCTTGTAGCCAGAAATGGTACTGTCCATTGGCAGTCCCACTAGTGAAATTTAATACCATAGGACCATTTTTCTTGGGGCTACATTGAATCACTGGTCTATGGCAACAAACCAGGAATTTTAGACAACTCGGCCAGCGCCAAGATCAATGGCATCCACTTCTACAGCTGCCACCGTCCGCCAAGACTGTCCCGTGAACAATACTTTTGCCAGCAGCTTTCTATCACGAAAAAACGACCATCGGCCTGAGATTTTCGAGCTCCTAAAAAAGAAACCACTCCAAAATGACTGGTCCAAAGTGGACAGACACACTTTTGGATAGACAAACGTTTGAGGAGGAGTGCTAAAGAGCACTTACAAACTAAGACCCGACAGCTCAGATGTTGGATCTTTTAATTACTGTATATGATGCCAAGAAGAAAGCTCAGCTCATTTAGCTTACCCTGCTGCTCACCCTTTGCAGCTACCACCACAACCACTCCGGTCTTCGAATACAACCCGGATACAATGCGGTAAAGTAAAACCTCGTCTTCTATGACGAACTCGAATGAAAACGAATTTTAACCAAATTGGCAAGCGCAATTGAAGGCTGTTTGCACAAAGTCACGCTAAAAAGTAAGAAATGCTGGTTAAGGTTTAGGTCTTCCTCTACTGTACTGTCCCGCTGATGTTCTTTAGTTTTACATGTTTCATCCATCGTAGTCATTGTGTTTGGACTCTTCTGAATAAGTACCTAGGAAAGTACATCGCTGTAACTTCTTGTCCTCCATTAATCATCTATGCAAACAATCAAATGGAACTCTCAGAATTTTCCTCGCAAAAGAGCGTAGGACGGTCTCAACCATTCTTAATACAGCCCATGCTCCTACGTCATAGAACGCGTCTAGGATCATTAGAAGTTCATGTAAGTTCAGTTGTTCGAGTGAGGGCTTTGCAACTCAATTGCCTTCTTAGCCCAAAGAAACAGCAATTGGCCAGAGTTGTTATTTGTTTGATCTGATGACTGATGTCGTTTATCTACCGGAGTCTAGGTAGGTTGCTTTATCTATGTAAGGTGACGTGCTTTCCGAGATATTTGCTTGGCGATTTCAGACAGCCTTAACGTACAACGGATTGCTCCGACTTCGCAGCGTCTAAAGCCATACTCACGACCGTGTGTTACTTACATCACACTGTGTTCTTCCACTTACATAAATACATACACATATCAATATCGTCGGGGTATGTCAATTCATTCACGAACGATGCATGTCAGCGGGTCGCCTTGCGGAAATCCTTGTTTGACTTGAAGGCCTCGCTAAGGTCTTTACAGATCTTGCTGGAGGAGGGTACATTCTCTACCACAGACATTGCTCCGTTTAATTCGTCTCTACAAATATACAATAGGTGTGGGGCACTTTCCTGGGCTTAAGCCATACTGTTACGAGTATGGAACCAGGTCAGGTTGTTGACAAAGGGCGCAGTGTGCTCAAGCAATGCAACAGATCGGATCGCGTATGGGATATTGAAGAAACGTTTACCTCTTTTCTGCCACGGTTGGAAGGGATCGGGTAAACAATGCTGAAGCTCCATTCATCAAACATTCATTCGACCATATCTTGCAAATTAGTTAGTGTATGCTTGCTTTACTTCATCCAAGTTTCAGTCGTGCAATAGCATCTGCCCCTTCTTCTGACAGCCTAGTTTACATCACTGCATGTGTTGCATTGGAAAGATTGGCAGTTTATCACGGGAGGCAACTCTGATGCCTATTTTCCAGTGGTATTACTGGTTTTCAGTCATACTGGCGGCATAGAACCCCTTGGGATATTTAAGGACACTTAAACGTAAAGTGCACTGATTTTTTGCTTTGGAATGTTCAAGATATTCGCAGCCACACCGTGACTACGAGTACAACAAAACAATGGATTGAGGATCAGCATCTCCAGACCTTAAGTCTTCCTCCACATACAATTGCATGAAGTGCTGCAAATTATCTGCTTTGCACCTGCACTGCTTGTGGAGTTAACCAAAGTGGAGTTAATCAAATCTTTGTACTTCTGGAGTGGTTCGACCTGAGGAAACCTAGAGCCTGCTTTGACATAGATTTCAGGCAATTACCTAGCCCAAAAAGCAACAATTCATTGGTGTAGTCTTAAATATGAAGCGGTTACTGCCACTATATGATTTGGAGGTGATGTCGCAGATATGAGAATGATAAAGAGCTCACTTAAGCTTACCCTGCTGTTCTCATAATTGCTACGTATGTTGGTTTGTTGCAGATAATGAAAAAAGTGACTAACGACAAAGCCATCGAGCCTTTGCGTGTCAGTGTGTTGATGACATTGCATATCATGCTGCATCGCTTCAACTTAATTATTTTTTAGACTACGTTTCCCCCTGGGTCACTTAACATTTGCTGCATACAAAAAATCTTTCTGAACGATACAGCCCATAGAAGCGCTCTCAAACCATCTACACATAATTTCGTAGTCTTAAAGAAGAAGACTGAAACTTCCACAAACTCGTGAACTGGGAAATGTTTTTAAGAAATCTATTCATGGTCCTCCGTTTAGGACACTTCCACTTCTCTTGAAGTATTTATTCCAGCGGCAACCCTGCTATAAAACTGTCGTGCTGATAAAAAAAAATGCTCCTGAAGCCATACAAACCCACAATCGTCGTGGCAATCTATGTGCTGCCCTATTTTTTCTCTGAGAAAGACCGCCCGGCACTATGTAAAGCCATCCCAAAGCTATTCCACCATCTAAGTTCACAAAACAAACAAAAAACCAAGAACACTGAAATGGATTTATGTCCTCGCGTTTTTATGAAAGGATATCTGTGGTTTTAACATACGCAGACCTCGTATACACACAGCTGCCTTGTTCTGATGAAAAACGCGATCCTTTGTCGGAATTTGCCCTACAAAGCCAATCAAAAGAGCAATGCCTGCTTCTAGCATGAATGTGTATTCGATTTTTGTGCAGGTATTTCGAATCATTAGAAAAAGGATTAGACACGCACCTATACACCGAAAGGACAACTGACACGTGTGAAAGTTGGCAAAAAAAGCCGACAACTTGACTAATTAGGGACGACACACAACAAAGTGTCAGATTAAGGAAGCAATTAATTCAAATGCCAATGCATAGATAAGACCAAGAGTATGGTACGAGTATGTATGTGTACCTGCAGCAAATAGCGGTTATTAAAATTATTATATTCTCCGTGGTTATTTAACAGAGGTTTTATGAGGCACGGTATGATGTGTTGCACGATGTCCTTAAGGATTCCTTAAATAAATCAGGAAGTCGTCGAAAAGTTTAAGTGCGAGCAGATTAACGCTATCGCATATGCTTCACAGACACTTTGCTTTTAATTGAGAATATAAAATTTAACCATGAATAGAGGATACGAATTTCTCTAAGGATATCCAGCAGTTTATTAGCAGGGCAACTGGTTTTAATAGTCCTTTAACATGGCATTTCAGGAAGATGAACTTAACGCCTACCAGTTCGCGTTGTGTGGTTATGTGTGAGTCAAGATGTCTGGGATTTCTATTAAATTGAATTAGCCAGCTGGGAAGAGTAGATTTCCTGAAAAGGGAATGAAAGAAGGGTTAAGAAACTTCGTCAAGATAGGAAGAAGTGGTTCGAGTCGTTGTGCAAGAGATGAGTGTTCGAAGAAAAAAAAAAAAAACAACAATCGTTACGCAGACTTTCTCAAAAAGGGTATCCGAGTTATTGAACATTTTATTGATGTTGCCTAATACTAGCTAAAAAGAGCTAGTTAAATGGTAGTGATGCGATGCCATGTGTATACAAGCGTTCTCACTTAACCTCTCACTACCAACCCTTACTCTCATGTCCATGTTGGGGACTAGTGGGTGCCTAGTACCTCGACTGGAGATTGGGTAACCAACCCCTTTGGAAGGTCGTTGGTGGGAGAGGACGAGAGATGGCGGGAGGAGTGTCTTCGCACTTAGGCAGTTCTTCTTGTACTAGGCGGCAGCGGACGGATTCTCTAGATAGAATCAACGGCGGCGTCTACAGTTCTAGTTAGGCCGAACTACTAAGTGTAATCCCTATATGAGCTGCTTCGACATATTTGGATACCAGGTCTATAGCGATCTCCAATACTGAGCCAAGGTGTTGGAAAAGAGTTGGTGGCGGATGAACCCTTAATGGGTAGACTTACCGAACGAGGCCTTAAAACGCCATACAGTGAGTAGTCGCCGTTGATTGACAGCACCACCTTGAGCTCATAATTTCATTCGTTCGTCCCCTGTACTCGTGTAATTCGAAACAGGACGTCTTTTATGTGGGTTCTATGTATTCTGACATGAAAGTTAAGAACTTTAAAAAAGGCTCTCAAAAAGGTCCAATTGCATCCCTGCTGGTATTCGTATCTTTCGTATCTTCAAGCTATTATTCCCCTCACAGGTCTAGTTTACTTTGGAGATTATGTTTCACACTGAAAACGGACAAACATTTGAAGAAACGAACAAACAATAAAGACAACGACATACGAATAGACACTTACGACTAAGAAAATAAAAAAGATAATCTCCTGAAGGATATTGATATTACCGGAAATATGCTGCTTCATTACATTTCGCCAGAATTTTGGTTTAAATTTTTATTTTTATTTTTTTTTTATCTAAAGGCTCTCACAGAGAATTCTGCGTACGGCCCCGACTAGAATATCCTTGTGTTTGTGGAATAGAATTGAATTGAATATTTTGTGGGAAGCTCATGTTGGTGATAAGGACTTTTTCTTTTATGCATCCATCATAACATGGAGATTCGTTTCGTAACACGCCACAAAAAAAGAAGAAGAAAAACAGGCGACCACGTACGTATTGTTGGCATGTATAGTACAATAATTCATTCTCGGTCGCATTTGTGTGGGAAAGGATATTAAAAATTTTCCTTTTTTAGTGATAAGTCGGTTTTTATTTACAGGATATTAATTTTTGCTGAAATATGTGCGTTCAGAGGATGTCTTTATTTACTGCTGTTTATCCTGTGTTTGCTCATTGAGTTGTGTGTGGCTGTGTGTGAATGGAAAATCGTTCGTAGGAGACTCCGTCTGGGAGGTCAATATTGATAGCTAAAGCTCCGGAAAAGTGCTCGGAATCAAGGAACTGAAGACCCATAAAGTGCTTTACGATTATAAAAATAATACTATTAACAGATATATTGCCTTCATATACAATACGTATGTATGTATGTACATCTGAAAGGGATCAATAAAATTATATTTCCAATTTATCCTCAGAAGAACGTGAACGTATGTGAACGTGCCTGTGTATGTATGTACGAGTACATATGCTTTGAATATAAAATACTCGTAGTAAGATGTTTTAGCAAAATAAAAAACTTAATAAAATGTGGCGTTGAATTTATGTAGTTCTTTAAAACCATATTTTAATGGCTCAGGACTTCTGGTAGAGCCCTCCAACAGAAGTTGCAATAATGAAAGGAGAACGTCCTTGGTAGGACAATTAGTAAGCACAGCCAATACGACATCACGTCTGACAACGGACTTAGGCTTATTGACTTTGAGGCGGGATGAAATATCACTATAGGAAACGCACGGTTCCCTCATCACAATATACACAAGGGGACATGGCGGTCTTCGGATCGTAGAACGCCAAATTAATTTGATGTCATTGCAATAGACGTAAGGCTTGCATGGGCCCCTTGTTGCAGCCACTGTGTGAATGACTATTTCCCAAGCGCCATAACAACGAAGGACTACAATGAGAAGATAGGAATAATAGTAATAACAATACGTAAAACGTAGTAACGCTGCTGAGGGTGTATCACAAAAATGCTCAACAAAACGTATGCCGCTAGTGTCGAGTACTGCAGACCAGTTGCATCGCTGCCAACATATAATCAGGGATGCCGAAACTGATTTGCTGGGTTTGATGAGGTATGCTGCCAAGCACATGCAGCGGCGCTGCAACGAAAGAAGAGCGCCGTTCGTGAGTTCTAGAAACAGAAGAGACGAGAAGGACATTGGCTTCTCCACAAGAATATAAAAGAGTACGAGAAGCGCGCTAGGAAAAATTTGCGAGGTTGTACTCTAGGAATAACGAACGGAAGAACGTGTCAAGGTAAGAAGTCTGGAGTAGAATCAGAGTCGGTGCTGAGAATATGGAACAACATTCTATGTAGACTGCATAATTGCGAAGAAGTCCGAAATCCCACTGTCAATCAGAACAGACCATTTAACTTAGAAGATGATAACCAAAAACCGCCCACCTGACTAAAATGAATCTGAAAACCAACTATCCAGCTGGGCGTGACGGCTTACCGGCCGAGGTATGGAAATGACTTTGTGGACTGTGGACTTATTTCTCAGATTTGGTTAAAAAAGTGTATGCCTGATGAACGAAATCTCAATATGGTTTGTCTGATCCATAACAAGCGAAACCGCCTCAACTGCCCAAGCTATAGAGGTATAAGTCTCCTCAACATCGCATACAAGGTTTTATCTGACATATTGTGCGAACGTCTGAAACTCTTCGTCAGCAACCTAATTAGCTATTCTCAGTATTGTTTTAGGCCACAATCGACAAAATCTTCACACTCCGGCAGATCTTGGGAAAAACTCAGGAAGTCCAAATCGATATCCACTATCTTTTCATCAATTGTAAGGCCGTATATGACAGCGTATGGGAGCGCCACACGGTGATGTCCCCCGGGAACTGTTTAATCAAGGTGGTATGTTTATAACACATATAACACATTGGCTGAAAAGTCTGTGCCGTTTCTAAGAGAGGGCACCACTTGAATTGAATCCATACCATTTTCAGTTTGTACTAACCTTCAAAAGATACGTGTATAAATTTGACAGCTGTCGGACGATTAGTTCTCGAGATATACCGTTGTGAGTGAAGCAACTTTTGTTATTGTGAAAAAAATGGATTCGAAGCAATTTCGTGTGTTGATTTATCATTGCTTTTTGATGGGAAAAAATGCAGCCGATGCAAAGAAATGGCTTGATAAGCGTTACCCGGACTCTGCACCAGCCGAACGCAAGTGGATTGAAAAATTTAAAAGTGGTCATACAAGCACCGAAGAAGATGCACGCAGTGGACATCCAAAAGAGGTTGTTTCAGATGAAAACATCAAAAAAGTCCACAAAATGATTACGAGTGACCGTAAAGTGAAGTTGATCGAGATAGCTGAGCCTTTGACGATATCAAAAGAGCGTGTTGGATATATCATACACGAATATTTGGACATGCGAAAACTCTGTTCAAAGCGGGTGCAGCGTTTGCTCACAGTCGACCAAAAACAACAACGTGTTGATGATTCAGAGGAGTGTTTAAAGCTGTTCAACCGTAATAAAGCCGAATTTTTGCGTCGGTATGTGACAATGGATGAAACTTGGCTCCATCACTTCACACCAGAGTCAAGTCGGCAGTCAGCTGAGTGGCGAGCAGGCGACGAACCTCGTCCTCGGCTGGCAAAGGTTATGGCATCCGTATTTTGGGATGCACATGGAATAATTTTCATCGACTATCTCCAAAAGGGGCAGACTATCAACATTACATTGCATTGTTGGATCGTTTGAAGGACGAAATCGCAGAAAAACGGCCGCATTTGAAGAAAAAGAAAGTGCTATTTCATCAAGACAATGCACCATGTCACAAGTCGATGAAAACGATTGCAAAATTGAAAGAATTCGGCTACGAATTGATTCCCCACCCACCGTATTCTCCAGATTTGGCCCCCAGTGACTATTTTCTATTCGCAGACCTCAAAAAAATGCTCGCCGGAAAGAGATTTAAGACCGATGAAGATGTAATCGCCGAAACAGAGGCTTTTTTTGAGGCTAAACCGAAATCGTACTACAAAACTGGTATCGAAAGATTGAAAAATCGTTTCAATCAGTGTATCGCCCTCGAAGGCAACTATATTGATAAATAAAGTTGAATTTTGCAAAAATTTTGTGTTTTACTATAAACCGGCGCGGACTTTTCAGCCAATGTGTTAATTGTATTAATAACAGCTCTGGGCGCCAATTTTTTGTTTATATCATCATTAGAAAACTGCGAGGAACCAGGCATTTCGAGAGTGTGATATTTAGATTTTTGGCTGATATTAAGTAGGTCCCGTTTAAATAAGAAAGCTTCTCTTTCATTTCCTAAAATGTGTTTCATCAGATTAAATTTTAGTTTAAATATCTATTCTAGTATGAATTAAGCTTGGACATAAATATGTAAAATATGTAAACTGTTACAAACTTAAAGGCTTTGATTCCATATGTAAGAGATGTCAATCAATAAATGAAGTGAAATGCACGAATCATAGTATCAGCAAAAAGTTGAGAGACTTACTTTCCTAAAATCTTCATCCAGGAAAAAACTCTTCTGGGCAACGAGAATTCTTATGTAAGATTCTCGTACACTTTCTAAGTTTTGCTGTTCCCACATCGTTGCAAAATTATTCATTAAGAAGTCTTTAGATTTTGTTGTCCAGTATGGTCGTTGAGTGTTGTTATGGATTCTCAAAATTTTGTTGCTTTGTGTGTTATTAGCTAGACCAAGCAATTTCTTCAAAACTACCGTTTGAATTACTTCAATTTTATTTCTAGCTTCTAGACCCCATATCTCGACACAGTAAAATGCAGTCGATTTAATCGTCGACTCAAACACTTTGATTCGTCCATCCAAATTTTCCTCATAGCCTTATCAGTTATTGCTCCAGCTGTTCTTGCTTTGGTTTTAAAAATATTTAAGACTTCATTCCAAGAACCAATGCGATTCAAGTTTACTCCCAGATATTCGAAATTATCTACATCTTCAATCCAATCTCTTTTATATCGAAATCTTTCCGGGCAAGATATGCTTTTTCCTCTAGCAGGATTCATAACTTTCAATTTCTCTGGGTTTAATATCATGTCCTTTGTGTCGAAATATTTGTCTAGCGCTTTTGTATACGAGTATTTTTCCAGATCCGATTCTGATTTTACACAGAAAGCAATATCATCAGCATATGAAATCAAAATTACATTTGGGATCTGTAAAAAATCCACTCCCGTCAGTCCTTCGCTTCTTAGAAATGCCTCAAGATCATTTCTATATAGATTAAATAGTAGGGTACTTGATGAATCACCTTGTAGTACACCCCTCGTGATATTTGACTTTTCAGTCAGGTCATTTGTAGTTTTAATAGCAATCCTGGTTTTCCAAACACGCCGATTATTTTTCCACTTGCTCCAATAGACCTAAGGTGAGCTCATAATATTTCGTGATTCACACTATGGAATGCTTCTACAAAAAACAACTTCCTTCCGTTTTCGCAAAAGTAGTATCTGCAATTGCATTTAGAATAAAACGATTATCAACATATTTTCGTCCTTTTCTGCAAACGTTTTGAAAGTCAGAAATTAATGCCCCTCTTCCGGCCACTCTTGAAATCGGTTTGATAAAATTTGCGTGTAAATTTTCATTAGGGCTTTTCCAACAGGGTGATAGTTTGCTGGTAGATACCTAGCTCCTTTTGGGAATATCATTGTTAAATCGATTTCCACCGGTATCGAATCGATTTTGAAAGAAAGGGTGCAGATATGCAAGCCATACGTTTGGCACGTGCTTTAATAGTGCGTTTGCAATCTTATCAGGATGCGCGGCTTTGTTGTTACGGTAAACCAAGTAGTAGGTACTCCACTGCCTGTATCGGGGAGAATTTGATTATTAGTGGCTATATACCTACTCGTAGATCAGCTAAAGCTACAAGTATCAATGAGGTACTCATCGTAGCCAGTCTACGAGTATGTTAATCTAGAACCTGCTTAGAGTTCCTCAATGTTGTCACTAATCTCGTAATAAATTTGATGGAAATAAACTAGATGTCATGAAAAGGATGTGCCCTATTTCAGATTATTAGTTACCGTTTTTCACAATTTGGCACATTTATTAAAGCTACATACATACATCTGTAGCCTGAAACATAATCTCTTCTTGTATCCAGAAGCGTACCTATATACACCATGAATGACTGCAACCAAATTCAGACTGCTATAATTTCCAAACCGTTCATGATAGTGAGCTCAAATTTTGACACATGACAGATAATTTTATTATTTACAAGCCTTTTAAACGATTTGCGTCTGTTGTTTTCAAAAATTTTTATCCGGGATGGAATTCAAAGGTGATAGTGTGATTGCTTTATATTTGACTCGAAAACTACAAGTAGCAATCGTTAGAGCTCTCTAGTACCTCAACGTGAATAAATCATTTGTGTCTCGAACCATAGCTCGTTACCGTGATACTGGCAGCGTAGCAAAACGCCATGGAGGTGGTCATAAAAAAACAGCAACATCGGCAGAAAGGGTTCGAAAAGCGAAGGCTCGAATTGAGCGAAATCCGCGTCGAAGTGGAAGAAAAATGGCTCGTGAGCTCAACATATCTTTGGAACGGATGCAACACATACTGAAAAATGAGCTTGGGCTCAAGCCATTGAAGTTCCAAAAAGCACATGATCTTACAATGCAACAGAAAAAAGTTAGAGTCGAAAGAGCGAAGGAGTTGCTACGCTTGCACGAAACTGGTGAGTTGCCGAATTTGGTTTTTTCCGATGAGTCGCCATTTGTTATCGAGCAATATGTCAACAAACAAAATGATCGAGTTTACTTGCCAGAGAGGTCCTTCGAAAATTTACACCTTCGGACGGCCACCAGAAAGCAGTCACCAGAGATGGTGATGGTTTGGGCCGTCATAACCGCCGATGGTCGCTGTCCGCTCGTAGTTTTGGACCGTGGCGTCAAAATTAATGCGATCGTATACCGTGAAATTGTCTTAGAGGCAGTATTGAAGCCTTGGGCAAACAGTACAAAAGTATTGGTACAATCTGCTAGTGAGAATGAGAACATGAATATATAGGATTAATGTTTCCTGGTGTCTAAAGATTAATTTGTTACGAGAATGTGACTACTAAGTTCAGTACTAAGCCAAAGTAAGACCGAATAGTTAAATGAGAAGAAAATTAGCACAGGTGAGTCTGAGAAAATGGTTGGCTCAATATCAAATTGCTATCAGAATCTGAAGTTCTGTGCTAACCAATTTTCCAGATAAAATATTAAGAAATCCTTCAAACAAACAAGGTCTTAACGGACCGCCGGTCAAATTCATTAAAATTTTCGTAAGTAAATAGTCCTCTAAGAAGCATTGTAGATAGCGTTCTCACCCGAGTATGGTTTAGCAGTGAAATATCATGGTATAAACAAGGATACCGATTTGAAACCGATAAGCACTTGCCTTGCATCATATACCCAGTTGACAAGGAAGAAACTCCATCAAAAAGAATTTCCACAAGGTTTTGGATGGAGTCTACGGAACTTGTACGGAGAACGATGATAAAATTATCCTCAAAGACTTCAGCCCTAAACTCGGCAAATTTCTGCTAAATATCGTCTGTTCGCCTTCTGCAACACAAGAATCGGAAAATATCAGTGTTGTTCTCAGCCCACCAAATCGAGAATAGGTTCCTTTTTAAGACTGCTCCCAGTGCTGGAAAACACTAATCCATTTCACGTCGCCATAGACCATCTTTTCATCGACATTAAAGGCATATACGGGAGCATTCATCGCAGCGAGCTCCATAAAGCGATAATCGGCTATGGGGAAGTAAAGCTCTTTATTTGCCTCGGGACAAATGTGAATTCCACAAACTACACCTTGATGTAAATTCAACGAAGAATAGCACCAGACAACCGAAAAATCTAAGACAACTTATCACAAATCTTACCAGCAAAATATATGATATGAGATCCCATCTTCTAAGAAGACGTATGGATGAGACGATGGAAACATGAACTTTGAGTGCTGTTTAAAAATGTGGATATAGTCATAGCAGGGAGGCCAAAAAACCACCAACCTCCCGTTCGAATATCATGTGTCAGAGAGCTCCTTCTAACAAATTGAAGGCATTCCACCAGAGACAGTATGGGGTGAAAGAGGAATATAACCCAGTCTATCTGAAGGATATTTGATACACATATTGTCTTTGTAACTGTCACTGGTTATAAAAAGATATCGATCTAAGGAATTGATTAAGAGCTTAACGTAGAGTTCATAAAAATGTCACCCAAACTATGACAAGGTAGCAAAGGTCTTTGCTAAAAATCGCCTTGACATAAGGGCACCAAAGGAGCATACGAAATGACAAACGCAATTATATCAGTCCACTGTCTACATAATCAGACCAAACTTCAAGCCGGTGCGACAGGAGCATCATTTACTGAATTACGACCAAAGAGCTGACAAGTGGCTGTAGTTCCAGATGAAAACCTCAAACTACTTTCGAATGAAGGCCAGCTCAAACGATGAAAGGGGCATTTCGGCACAGTTTCGAATCGTAATTTTGTATAGTAAGCGATGTGCAAGATATCACTTGGGCTCAATGTATGTATCGATCTAGATAGATTAGGCCATATGGAATTAAATTAGACCTATTATTGATTCTAGGAACTCATTTTGGTGGTCTAGGTTCCATTTTTTATGACTAACTCCAAGCCAAGAGTAACCCTTGATACCTATCTTAAACTTTTGCCAATCCTAGGGTCATGTTGCACGGTGATTTTCGACATATCGATCCAATTGATAAGACGAAATACTCTTCCTGCGATATATGTAGTCATAGATTCTAAGACACTCTTACAAGTGGATGCTCCTCTAAAAGTATGGCTGAAACCGCTATTTAAGGGCTTCTGACTTCCCTGATACCTTAGCATACAGACCTTGGAAAAAGCTTCGAAACTTTGTGCCCACTTCAGTATGGAGTCCGAATTGCTTGGTCTTACATTTGGTCTTATTACCATTCCACAAGACTGCTGCGCCTCTGACCAATTCATTGAAAAGACGTAGTATGGGCAATATGCCTTGATACACACTTGAGTCAGATTGAGGCGCTCCTACGGACACAAATGTACGAATACCTACCCAATAAAAAGGCAGTAGGACTTGATGGAATTCCTACGAGCAGAGCAAATAATATCGGCCACGGTTAACTGGGCTCACTTATGATAGAACCGTGGGATATAGACAGCTTTCCTGAGAAATATAAAAAGAAAACCATAATTGCCAAGATTCCTGAGGGAGAAGTTCCAATCAAGCTCGATATCTACGGAGTTATTCTCAGTAAATAAAACAGCCCTCTAACTAATCTGTCAACCACATCAACTCGCTGCAGATCTTCAGGGACGAACTGGTTGAAAATCTGTATCAACTTCCCCTCGACAGATGAGAGTATCCTATAGAACATAGCCAAGTAAGTCGGCGAAGCAAAGTCCGTGTTTGGAATATTGTCAGTTGAGACCAAAGCAGTTATATGAGTTCAGCACCTGGATAGTGACCACCACATTCATTACCGATTGCATACGTAACATCATACAACTTTCTGGCCCAATCTTATCCCTATTGAAGAACTTTGCCAAAAAGAAGTGGATGTGGAGTGGGCATAGTTTCCAAGTAGTAAAAACTCCATACTCTATCAAGTCTTGCAATATAATCCATTAGCCCTGGATGGCTGAATACGTGTCCTGCCATAGATTTGTCATTAAGGAAGCACGGCAACTAAGGGCGGTTTATGCATATGACCAGAAGGCATATTAGAGACTCAAGAGCCCATATGGGGATGCAGAGCATAAAGGTCGTCTTCAATTGACGACACATACGAGTAATCCACCAATTCTCATAAGGAATCACATGAAAATACCGTTGTATGACATACAAATACGAATAACATCCTCATCCTTTAATGAGGATTCTCTCAAAGTATTCCACTACAATTCCCAAGTATATAATCCAATCTCCTTAATCCAATTATGTAGCCTCTCAGAAGAAGAAGGACGAAAATAAATACCACATTAAACGACGACTTTATTAAATTTCTCTCATGCTAGAAAAATAGCAAACAAATATAAGAAGAAAAAAATCTTTAAATTACATCAAGCCCAGGGATTGAAAGGGAAACCACTAATTCGCCACGATAGAACAGAGGAAGGAAATAAGAAAAAAAAGATACAGAAAAGGCAAACCAATTCGAAATCACAAATTGATCGACACAGCTCACTTTGAAAAGGAGTTCAAATCGTCCCCAGAGATGGAATTAAATTACTGTCATAAACTTCAATAGACAAGTTATCGTAGTTATTGTCGATATTCCCCCTATTGTCATCTCCTGAAGGAATATTTCTCTTTTAACCAACCAAAGGACTAGGTATCCAAAGAAAATAGAAGAACAGATTTCGTCCTTTTTTTTTTGTTTGTTCTTTCCTTGAAATCGGAAAAGCTAATCATTCAACCCCATAAACCTCGAAGTTCCATCTCTCTATTGATTCCTTGAGAGTAAATCTCCTTTCAATTCTCCCATGGGACATGCTCGTACTCATAAATTGCCTTTTAGACTTTTTACTATCTCTCTATCTATCTATCTATCCTTAAGTTGGTTTCCCCTTTCTCTTAGATGAGAAGATTTTAGTTCAGATGAGGATAGTAAGAAGCACAAGAAATATTCCTGTCAATGAGATTTAGCAAACATAATAATTCACAGTTAAAGGATGTGGAAGGATATCTTGATATTTTTTTGGAATCACGCGACATTCAACGCCAAACGAAGCAAAGTTTTCCCCAAAAACCGGGGAACACCAACAATGGCAACCGGGACGCAACAGCGCCGGGGAACTATTCGAGGCACAACGACGTTCCATCGCAGTTCTATGGAAACAGAAACAACAACTCTCAAAGAAAGTCAAGTCAAATTGAACGAAAACTCAATTATTTTCATGTTCCAAGGATCTTGCCAGTTTTCGAGTGTTAAATTGCTACGAGTATCTCTGGTAAGGTATCTCACCTAGCTTTGGATACAAATAGATGGTGTATTCTGTACCATTTTGTAGATTCACGATTCACGATTCACACGCCCTCTTTTGATTTATTTCCCAAGTGAACCTTAAAATTCAGTGTACGCGCGCGAATTCTCCAAATTCGTACTCATTCATGTAGTCATACTGATACTCGTATACCGGAGTAGAAGGAAGAAGCGAACGTCGTTCATGCCATGGCAAACAAAACAAAAAGGATATACAAAGGATTCAGACAAGTGAATTGGAAGACAGGTGACGGCTCGTACACTTTGCATCGCACCCCATCGATTACACAGGAGAGTTTGGAATCGATGTGTGTTGCCATACCACCATTCTACCAACCAAAGGGATAAAAGATACTTTTCTTACCATTTCTGTGGCTTAAAGATATTTCGATTCTCTCCAAGGATTGATTTACAGTTTTTTTTTTTTCGCGCTCACGTAAAATGGGAAAAAGAAAACAGAAATGAAAGAAATCGGAAGCTGATTGACAAACGATTCACCTCAATGAATTCGCAAAGGATCTGGAGAACTGGATCTAGATGCAGATCTAAACTCCATTATGAGGTACTCGTGCTCGCACAGATACCAGTACTCGTACTCAGGAACTGGTGCTTCCATGAGGAGCCTGTCAAGTGGAAGATGGATTTTTAGTTGTAATGATACTTTAAAGGATTTCTTTTCAACATCGCCTTTGCTATCAATTATTAATGCCCTGTCGGTGAGAGTAATCTCCACATGTATGTATGTACTTCCTGTGCTTTTCACAAGTATAACAAGCACACGAGCTTGCCAAAAGGATTAATCGAAATTCAAAAGTGTTTCTATTAGATCCCAAGATACGAACGAGTACTTACTCGTACTGTCTCTCCGATTAGCATATTGATTTAGAGATGATGATGTACACATGCCGGGATGTTGATAACCTGAGTTAGTGAATGGAAATCTGGCAAGGATTATGTACCAGCTGAAGCAGATCCCAAAGGACAGGCATTGACATTGTAGAAAATTCGCAGATGTTCCAAAGGTGGATTGTTGTTACGTGCAGTGTGGCAAAGGATTAAAGGTTAAAATTACGAAATTCCAGTTACATACATACTTACACAACCCACACCACAAAATAACATCTGCAGGAGTACAGTGTTACAGAAAATTATGTACGCACACAACCCGCAGGATAACCAATTGTGTAAATTGCTAATGTACGACGTCACCAGACATCATTAAACAACTGCCATGCCTTCATTAATCAAATCGAACTGCATGGATATCGGAACGGGATAGCTACTCGTACATACACATACAATACCAGTATAACATGGTTCTGATCAATTGCGCTTTGGGTCTAATTTGAGTAAAGTGCTTACGAGATTTACGATATGACTTAGGACAATTGCCTGTGAATTGCAAGATTATCATTACAAACTCGAACGGGTAGAATTGCTGGAATACTTGCACCAGACCACCAGATATCGGGATCAAGGATTTAGTTTTAAAATTAATCGATACCTTTGGCAGGGCGTTGTTGGAGAATGCGTAGACTCATTGCATGTTTATGATAATCATGTGCTTGACCATCCAACTGGACGGGAAGACGGTAAGGACATGGATGAAGAAGACTGAACTCTTCGCGTTATAAGGACTTAGCTTAAATTCCTGCAGCCCCGGTAATATTTAGAAGAAGGAGAACCGTTTATATGAATTCCTAGAAAAACTGATATGTCTCCATCCATTGAACATCGTATGAGTATTTACCTGCTAACAGCGTACATTTCCGCTTTATCTACATAGTTTAGGAGGCTCGCAGAGACTCGATTTCCATAATGAATTCCTATGATTTGTCAGAGAAAATTAACTCACCATAGCAGATAGAACGATACAAATTCTGCAACTCTGTTGTAAAAAATCAGTCTCGTGATATCAACCGTTTTAGAGCCTACGGACAGCTTTAATTTTCTTCAATTGAGTCTGTCGATTATCCTCGACGTTGCTCCCAAGGTTCTTCCAATTTACTGCTGAGTTCGTAGTGCTACAAAAGGCTTCTGGGCCATTGAACGAATAAGTGGAACCGTTTCATGGCAATTTGTTGGTACTCACCAGAGTCTTACCTCATTTCTTTGAGACAAATGTACTGTTTATACAAGTACTGCTTATATAAACCTTTCAATACTGCTGCTGACTGCATGACGCACGAACCAAATACCATTTTCAGGATACTTGGTTTAAATAAGTTTTACTAGCAATACATATGTGCCCGGAGCACATGATGCTCGGATAAGGCTGATGCTTCAACCAGAAAAGGTCGGAGATCTGGTCGATGCAGCGAATTCCTTGCTGAAAAACAACTTTAGTGGTGACTTTTTTCCGGTTGAAATAGCCTCCAAGGAAACCCCAAAACGACAATGGCGACCAGATCGGCGTACATATAAGGATGCCGCTATCACCAATCTGAGACTTGGAATTGCGAAGGCTGGCAATCACATTAGCCAACTGCGGGAGCAAACTAAGGCAGAGAATATTTGCATTCAAGCAGAGGGCTGCAATATGGAAAGCGGAACCCTTAGAGTAAATCACCTCCCTGGAAACTAAGACTTTTCTGATTTTCCAATACACCAATACTGACACGCGCTATTATCTGGATTCCGGGAAAAACGGAAGATGTGTTGATCAGATCCTTCATACCCAGAAACGTGGACCCAACATTCAAAAGTGGAAAATCACAAAGAGGGAATGAAACAAGGACGACTCTTCTCTCGTTGCGGGCCTAGACAAAGCCATTGTCGAGACCATTAAATCAAGGTCTAACCTACGTCACTATCTGAGATTTGGAAGGGTAATTTCCCACTATATCTCCAAATGAGGGGCACCTGCGCAGCGATTGATGTAGGAACTGCTGATTGTCCTATAACATGGACTCAGCCAGCAGCACAACAATCAAGTTCGTAGAAAAGTGTTTGCCTTACCTTCCAGTGATGGCCCCCGGCAACTGTATGAGTAAACCCTGGCGAAATGGCAAAGGCATGCTCGGCCAGTAGCATTATACAGACCTACGCCCCCATACTGCTCGCAACCGTATACGGAAGAGACTTAAATTATGTGACGGATAAACTATAGTAATGCCCCCGGATAGAAATGGATTCCCTGTTCAAGACCCTTGAAGGACAACTACCTTCGGATCTAGGCGTGAAATGTTCGGACTCTTAATTGGCCACTTGCAGTGGCCACTGCTATGCCGGACATACTCGTAAGAATTATGGTAAACTGGAAAATTTATATACACTGTTGTGATTGCTATAGGGAAAAGAAAGAGCGCTTATTCGGATTTGCTATAAGCGACATCAAAGCTAAATTCACATCCAGAAGCCTACAGAAGACGAGGACGACGTCACCAATGACTTCACTAACGACTTCACCAACGACTTTTTCTACGATCTCCTCGATAAGACAGATGAGGAATGCTCAAAATATTTCGGGATAGCAAAGGAAAACATCTTTGGAATGGCAGCCGGTAAGCATAGCCTACACGGCACCAGGTCTGGTAACAAACTTAGGCTTATTGACTCTGCGGGGGTACGAAATATCACTACAGTAAGCACATGCTTTCCTCAACTCAATATATTGTACACAAGAGGGCATGGCTTTCTTTGGATCATGAAACGCTAAAGTAAATTGACCACATTGCGACAGACATACGGCATGCCTCCAGTATTCTGGACGTTTGAGCGTTTCCGGCAGCCAACATTGACACGAATCACCACCCCGTTGCAGTCAAGGTACAAATGCGGATTTCCCAAGCGCCACAACAAAGAAGAACAACTGTGAGAAGCTGCAATCCCAATAGACCACCAGTATCTTCGAAGATCGCGTATTCAGAAATCTCTCAACAACTCTTATGCCGCCAGCATCAGGTGCCGAAGACCAGAAGTAACGCTGCAAACGCGCCATCAGAGACGCTGCGCCTGATGCGCTGGGTTTCACCCCACAATTCAACGAGAGCCGCTCGTGATCTCTACTAGCCGAAGAGACGGGAAGATCACCGACTTCTCTAGAAAAAGAAAAACCAACAAGCGCGCGATCGAAGATATTGAGCGGTTGTACTGGAGGAAGAACGTGCGAAAGTTTTACCAACAGGTTAAAAGAACGTGCCTAGGCAAGAAAACCCATACAGAAGCATGAAGTAACGAAGAAGGAAACTTGTAGTGGAGTCGCAGTCGATACGTAGAATATGGGAAAACTTTTTCTGCAGACTCTATAACAACGAAAAAGCCCAACAACGCGTCGTCAGACAGAATAGACCATTCGGCTTATGTGATGATTGCCAAAACCTTCATACACCTGAAGCAATATCTAAGCTGAAGACCAACTATTCAGCTGGACTTGACGGCTTACCGGCCGGGGTATTCTAAGATGCTGGAAATGACTTTGTGGAGAACATACACCAGCTCATTTTTCAGATCTGGTCAGAAGAATGTATGCCTGATGAATGGAATACAAAAATATTCGGTGTATCTCAACCAACTCTAAACAGTATACGTGGTACACACTTGTAGCTGAATACTCATTACATTACACAACGAATATTTCAGTAGCGTTTCTATTTTTGCTGTGGAGTACAATCAATTGTCAGTCGGGAGTTGTGTTTCTCACATGTTGTTGCTGAAAGCAACTAAGTTTAAGGCGTGACATTTCATTCGCGTTTTTTAGTTTTATTGTGTGAACATTTATTTTACCTGTTTTATCTAAACATATATCTGTAAGATTTAAGTAGAAGATGTGTACTTTGCAAAGGCATATAAATTTCTATTACTTAGCATTGTAAAATATACGTGTTTTGCTAAAAATGTTTGGTGTTATCTATACGAGCTAAAATGAGTTCAGCTTAAATTCTTAGAATTTAGTTTCATAGTTTATTTCATATAGATACATAGAGCTTATACTTAAGATACAAAGTGATCGAATGAATTGTAAAGCTTATACAAGGTTGTGACGGAATTAAATAAAAGTAACAACAAATATAATAAAATAAAATAAATAGCATATGTACAAATTTTGAAATTGGTATGTGTAGATACATTAAATACTAGTATGCGAAAAGAAGATAAATATTTAATAATTCAAAAATTTGAAAAACAAAATAAGGAGGAAATGGGAGAAAAAGAATAGAAAGGAATAAAGAAAACAAAAAAAAAGATGAAAGACCAGACAAGGCGTTGCTATGAAAAACAGAACTAGCGAGATGGGAAAACTTGCAATTCTTTTTTAAATTTTCCGCTATCATTGATTTCTTTTAAAAAAAGCGGTAGTGGATTCCAAAGTCGAACAGCAGCGATGAAAAACTGTCTTTTCGACGTTAAACAAGAAAAGCGCGGAAGTATTAAACAAGCTGATCTAGTTAATGTCGGAAACTGGAATTTTTTATATAGGTACGTATGACGTGTTTTTAAGGTATTAGATATAAATTTAATGAAATTTTCAAAAGTCATCCCAAGAAGGTTTTTAGAGAGATGTGAAACATGGACATGCTTACGTAAGGTGAACACATATCGAATAATACTATTAAAAGCGACTTGGAGCTTTCTCTTGCCACAATTTGCAACGATTTCACATCCGTTATGACGACAGGAATGGCTAGAAATTTTGCAAGTTGTTAACGGTCTAAATTTCTGAGCTGTCGATAGCGTTCAGAGAATATCATAGGTCTCACCGACAGCAGAGTTTATGTGGTCGTTCCGTATCAAAATTCTGTTGAAGACGATCCCTAAATTTTTAACTGAAGATACCATCTTCAAAGCTACGTTGTCTAAATAGATAGATGGGAAGTACGACAGGTCCAAAACTTTTCTGCAAATTACCAAGCATTTGCTCAAGGTCCGGGTTAATATTTCAGGAACAATTTTCAATCAAACCAAGTGGACAACTCTGGTAGATTTGAACATCGTCAGCATAAATCTGTATCGAAGAGTGTATTATTTTATTTGCTACCTCGTTAATGTACAGCGTGAAAAGAAGTGGGCCCAAAATTGACCCTTGGGGAAACCCTTGGGTCAACGAAAGAAAATCTGTTAAAACGTTATCAATAGATTCAGCCTGTTTTCTATCACTAAGGTATGATGAAATAAGATTTGTTGCAAACCGAGAAAAGTTGAATGAAGCTCGTAGTTTTTCGCAGAGTACGGTATTGTTAACCGTGTCGAAGGCTTTGGAAAAACCCAATAAGGTCAAGGAGAAGAAGATGACATTGTCTTTTTTTTTTTTTTTCTAATGAGCGCGCGCTCAAGAGGTTTTTGTACCCTTAAAATGTTCGTACAAAGCGCGGGCGAAGGAACTTTAGGGAGGAAGAAAAGACATGTGCATTGATTTTAAATGTTTGTAAGTTATAACGACCAGCAAACACAGAGATCGGCAGGGCATTCCATAAGCGAGTTGTACGGCTTAGGAAAGAATCACGAAAATGGGCTTGAGGGTATACTGATGAGCATTCATAGCGAGACTGGTGTTACGGTTCGTCGGTGTTCGAGGGTGTCAATTGATTGACTGATATTACTATCACCAATGAGTTTTATCGCAAGGTGTGGCCAGATCAGAGGGGGTAAAATATTTCTGACATCGCTTGAGGATACCTAGACATTTTTTTGGCGACATCGAATATGTGTTCATTCCAACTTAAGTTGTTACTGACACACATACCGAGAATGGAAAGTTTATCGGTTTCTACGATGCACGTGCCATTCATGGATAATAGCTGGGTATTTGAACTTCGCTTTAACCGACAGCAGACAGCATTGTGTTTTGGAAGCATTAAATTTCACTCGGTTGATAATTCCCCAATTGGTTATGCTGTTAATATCGGAATTTAATGAGCTTAACATACGCTGCCGTTCCCGTTCTACAGCCGAAGAGCAGGGGCGTGAGTCCAGGAACGGATATGAAAAGCAGAGAGTGCTGTCATCAGCAAAGGAATATATTGGATTAGAAGTGGCAGACAAGAGATCATTAATGAAAACTAAAAAGAGTGTCGGAGACAGAACGGAGCCCTGGGGCACACCAGCATTTATCTTGTGAATATCAGACTTGAAACCATACACGACAACTTGAATTGAACGTTCCGAAAGGTAATTTCTAATCCATTGAAGAAGAGAGTCATCGATTCCAAAAGCACGCATTTTCGACAAAAGAGCCAGATGTCCAATTCTGTCAAATGCCTTAGAAATATCAAGTGCAACTATCTTGCTTTTGCCAGATTGATGTACGCGGTGAGACATGCCATCAAATCAGCAGTGAACCTGTTGCTACGAAAACCATATTGCCGGTCATTGAGAAGTTTTCGTGTTTCGAGATATTTCATGAGCTAACGGTTTATCAGCGTTTCCATGACCTTGGAAAGAAGGGACGTAAGTCCAATGGGTCTGTAGGAGGAGAGAGAAGAAGATTCGCCTTTTTTAGGGACGGGCTGGACAAACGCTTTTTTCCATCTGCTCGGAAAGAGTTCTAAAGAGTAGGATTGATGATAAAGCTTACGCAGTGGTTTTACCAGCGTGGAAGAACAATTCTTCAGTAGAAGGGGAGATATACCATCTGGACCAGCGGATTTATACATGTTGAGATCTTTGAGTACTCTTGCTACTACACGACGCACTCAAGTGTAAGCGGGGACAAAGCACAATCTGGGAGTATTGACCTAGCCGCAAATTGTGCAGCAATCAGATTGCCCTTGTCTAAAGGGCTGACAGCTGGAATGTCATTGTAAATGAGCGTTGGGATGTAGGATGAGGCAGAATTTCTAATGTGTTTGACGAATGACCAAAAATTTTTACTGCCTTTAGGGCATTGCAGTATTTTTTGCCTCAGTTTTTGGTCGTATTGGAATTTCACACGCTTGAGAAAGACGTTGCAGTCAGTTCTGGCTCGTTTAAACTTTTTTCGGTTTTCCTCTCTCGGGTTGGTCTTGTAGGACCGAAAAAACAATTCTCAAACAATATGCTCATAGATAGGCTCTCTTTTGCGCCAACTAGGTTCCTCAAAACTATTTCTACGGCTTTTGATTTCAGCGAGCGATTCGTCAATGCTACTGTACCATTCGTCTTCACCTCAATTCGTGAATACTTCGACTCTACCTGGTATGTCTCGAGGAATAGCATTGCTCTGAATATGGTCCTCACCACCTTCTTCTTCACCGGTTAGCACACTTGGTTCTGGGGGAAGTGCAACTAAATCTATCTCCATAACATCGTCTTCCTCAAGCATTACAGCATCAAGTGCTTCTTGAAGCCAAGACTGATGAATGTTCGTTTAGCCATTTTTTATACAACAATCACCTTTGAAAAATAAGAATAATATGTACCTTTGATGTTCCCACTGGCCCCAATTGGGGACACCGTTATATAACTTTACCTTCTATAAATAATGTTCAACTTTCCTCGGATAATAAAATTTTATTTTATATTCTACAACATATTAATGTAATTTTTGTAAGAAAACAAACAGACTTAGTGGAAAAACTAACAAATAAAAATTACTTATTTGGTGGTGTGAATAAAAACTGAGGGAACACTCCGAGTTAACACTCACGAGTAAAGTGCTTTCGTTGAAGGGAACACTCAATTTGGAGTGAATTAAAAATTTCCTTAAAGTAAGTTCTTCCCCTCAAGTTGAAATTTGAAAACAGGAGCGGAGAGCTGTCAAATTTAATTGTCAAAGTTTTTTTTAAGATAATCAACAACACAGGGAATATTCATTTTCAGAAATGTTTTTAAACATAATTCACGACGTTTCGAGGACACAGCGGATAATTTCAAGGACCTGTATAGATTCGAGTTTTGTAATATGAAGTGGTTAAGCAATCAGTTCTTGCCGATATTCTTGAAGAAACGCGTGGTGGTGCCATACCAAGAATTGAGAAAATGAAAATATTCCTTCGATACATTGGTGAGCCGCGATTCCAAGTTGGAGTTGGTGAGAATATTGGGATTCATAGATCCACTGTATCGAAAACAGTTTGGCTATACCACCTTAATCAAAAAGTTACCGAAATTTATTCAGAAAATTAAAAATACAAGTGTATTCATCTAAATCTATATTTTCCCCTTCAAAATAATCCCCATCGCCTGCAATACACTTATGCCAGCGCTTGATCCAATCCTCGAAACATTGTTTATATTCGGTTTTCGGTATGTCCATCAGTGCTTCCTGCCATTACTTCCTCTCGGCTGGTGAAACGCGTTCTCCGTGGCGGTTTTTTAACTCGATTGAACAGACGGAAGCCACAGGGAGCCAAATCAGGTGAATTCGGTGGCTGTTGAATGGTACGAGTATTTGTTGCATTTTTCGTCAAAAAATTACGAATCAACACACACATCGATAGATGTACTCTTGGCTACGTAACTTTTGCAAATGTCAAGCTATGACGCTAAGATTTAGAGGAAATATCAACAACAAATTTACCAACTTAACAAAAAAAAAAAAACAGAACTCAAATAGGAACAATGGGAGCGCCACACGGTGCTGTGGTGCGGGAACTTTTGGGCCAAGGTGGTATTATACATTTTTCAAACTTTTTTAAACTTTTTTTTAACGTTTTCAAGTATAAAAGTATCCTCCAATACACACTCAATTTACTCAATCCTGTTCATCTTTATTCACACCAAAATGGAGGGAACACTCAGATACGCTCAACTGTCAAAAAATTTGAGTGGATTGTTTTCGTTAAACTTAACGAAAATTATTTTTATTCACACCATCCATTTTATGTATTTACTGATCAGTGAAACAAACAACTCCACAAGATGCGCGGCAAAATCACTTTTAACTATTTCTGATTACACTTTTGTCTAATAAGCTTCTTAACCATCAAATGTCAACAAAAGAAAGAAGAAGGTGTCCTCGTTTGGGCACGGCTGCCGTATATGGGTTAATTTATTTTCAAAAACAACATAGCAACATATCAAATGGAATAACTTGATGCACTCACCTTTCAACAATTCTTCTAAATCTTTTGTTTCCTCCAACGCTGTTAGAAATTTTGCTGGCTTTATGTATTAAAAAATCCTTGTTCAGATTGTGTGCGATTTACTACGGAATCTTGTTATGAATGGTAAATTCCAATGTAAAAAGCATTATCCCATTCCTCTCGGCATTTCCTTGAATTGCGAATCAATTTCCGTTTAATCCCGTCTAACGAATACGGTTTTGTTCAAATTAGCGAGATTCCTTGAGAAATTTGTTCACGTTTAGAGTAGTAGGCAAAACGTTATGTGTTCACATGATTGAATTGTTTACGTAACTCTAACAACATCAGCAGGGAACCACAAAGACCCATAGGCCTCCGTATATGGTTGTCCCTAAGGGACTAGCAAATTCCTTATTACCAAACCTACCCGGACTTCTTTTGAACAGCCTCTATCCTTCCAATCAACACTTCACTGATTTTTAAATACCACACAAAACCCACAACAAATCAAAAGGTGCTCTTGAAAACTAAAAAATACCACCCAAGAGGGTACGAAGAGGATTATTTTTTTGTCCTCTCCAGCCCCTTGATAAGGGATGGCAGCTTCCTCGCCATTCTTAATTCCTTCTCTGTGCAATGTACCGCATGAATGGAAATACAAATTTTCGAGAAACGAAACAAGTTTCTTATTGAATTCGTAACCCCCCCCCCCCCCCTCCCCCTCACAATCTACTATATAACACCAGTGGAAAAAAAAAAGGATAAAAACAAAATTGTTAAGAAAACTTTTAAATTTACAAATTAATCTTAAATGACCATAGACGGATGCTTTTTAGGGTGGTTGCTGGTTAAGAGGACGGACGACGGAGAAGCTAGGGGTAATGAAAAGCTTCACAATGTAGCCATAGCCGGATTCGAGCCTTGTTATTTCATCCTCAGGTCTTCGCTTCGGACTTATTGTTTTGTTTCACTGGCGCGACTATTCAATAACGCCCGAGAGGACCTGCTTAATGAATAATGAATGTGGCCTGAAATGGAAAAACGAACCTGAATTTGAATCCATCCGAGCTGGAGTTGCCACCATCCCAACAGTTTGGCATTCATCTGCCACCGCCACAATCACTTTCGAGGATTATCTGCTGGTGAAGAGGGTGCCTTGGGGTAGGGGTAACGCGGTAGTACGCCAGAGTTGGCCCAAGTGATTTTTAAACAAGAAAACATGAATAAATTTGCATTTAAATCATTTGGGGTCGCTTCCGACGCCCCCTTGATGACAATTTAATTGAAACTCTATTGTCCTTATGGTAAAATGGCGCCCAACACGGAAATGAAATGGATTGGAGAGGAGACGAGACGATGGGGGATCTGTTGATGGTAATAGGGTGCATGGACCTGGGAAAAATACTTACGTGGAGGACACACACCCTCGTAAGTGTGCAGTAAGTACAACAATGTTGGGAATACACTTTGAATTGGCATTAAAGCGCAATTATGTAGATTTGCTTTGTTTCCAGCTTCTTCTACTTTTTATCCCGACCCCAACCATGACTCCATCTCAACTGACAGCTCGCGGATCTTTAGCGCTTTCGCATCGACAAGCCAAACCAAGCCAAACCAAGCCAAACCAATTGCGATGAAATTTAATTGAATGTGAATGCAACGACGAGGGTTGAATGAGTTGGATGGTGACGCAGGATTAGGTGACGCTTTAGATTGGCGGGAAAGGAAGAAAAAAAAAAAAAAAAACATCAACTCCCCGATTCACTTGTTGTAGGAAAGTTAAATATTTTTTTTCTTCTGGGGTCTTGCAAAGAAAAAACTTGCCCTCGATTGACGGCGCAGTCGAGGGATGGTGGAGCGTTTTAAGGAAAGGAAATTTTATTTTTCCGCCAGTTGATGGTTTAATGGAAAAAGTTGACAAAGGATTTCTTGCAAAGAAACTGCCTGCTTCTTCTCCTGCGGTAGCTGCTTCACATTTCGATGAACGCATTAAACAAATTCTCCTTTTTCCAACTTTTCTCTTTTTGGTGTCCTTGGGATTATATCTGACTTTGGGCACCTACCACATGCCTGCGGTGTATTCGGTGGCATTTTGGGCTTGATCTTCTCCATTGTTTTGGTATTCGGATATAAGTATTTGATTTTGCTGTGAGATAATCCTTAATGCCATGAAATTGATTAATTTTCTGCACGAAAATGCGAACGTACGTTTGTATGTACGAGTGGTATTTGCCACTTAAAATAGAGAGAAAAATACACATATACGAGTACGAGTACGAGTATAGTCGTAGAAATATCCTTTCTGAGGCAAATTGTATTGAACAAAGTAGAACAAGGACACTGGTGCTAAATAGACAGCTAACGTTCGTGTTGGGAAATCGAAAGTACGAAAGTACTCATGTACATATGTGTGTGTATATAAGGGACATACACTAGGAGTTTGTTCAGTCCTTGCAAGGGCGAAAGTGGACGCGAAAAAGGGGAGGAAAATAAAAACTAATTACGTGTTCTCATCAAAAATGGACCAACACTATGCTTTGCCATTAAACGAGGAGCACCAGGACTATGATGGGGAGGAGATTAAAGCAAAACAGAACACGAACTGCCGGAGAGGGAGGTCACTTTCGATGTGATACTTGAGTATTCAAGTATGTGAAGGACTTTTATAATCAGTTTAAGGATATAGGGTCATCAGCGAATTTGCCCTGCAATTAAAGTGTTTTTTTTTGTCCCCCATCGTCCTACTTTTTTGTTCTTTTCATTGCGACTGTTGGGATAGATAAAGTGGATGCAATAATTGTCAGAGAATTTCAATTAAAAATCGCCATGTGTTTGCAGAGAAGTTTTTCAATTCGTTTCCTCTTTTCGTTGCTTTTTTCTTAAAATTGCTTTTTTTATTTTTTATTTTAGATCTGGGCAATTAGTTTCCCAATTAGTTTGAGAGTACCAAGTTGTGCGAAATGACAGTCCTTTGAATGTCGTCCGACACTTTACCATCAAAACCCTATCTAAGCTCAGTAAAGTGAATCTGTGGGTAGGAAATAAAATCGGCTTTGGTGGAATTAGCGTTATTACAACAAATTAGAAAGCTCAATGGAGCTCATTGAGTCAGTTGAACAGGTTGAAACACGGTGACACTACCCCCTGGATAATCCAAGAGTAAACGAGATACAGGCTATCGATGCTTTGGGAATAAGCGAAACAAGACTGTAAAAAGCGGACTAGGATTAGTCGAAACCCCGAAGCAAAGTAAGATTAAAAAAGCTATGCTACTCGTACTGGGGAACTGCGTGGCGATTAATGGGGAAACTGTTGACTGTCATTGGATTGGGGCAACAGCGCAACAGATGTCACTTGTGTTTTACGTACATACCTGCCGTGATAAGCGCCCTTCGGGTAGTACAAGTACTACATTCACTACCAGATTCGAAGTAGTGTGTAAAGCACGAACTTCCCCTTTGGTGAAGTGTCGAGGCCTATCTAATACCTCCGCCATTCTGTGTGTCATGGCAACCGGCTGCAATGCAACTGCATATCGAATATCGAGCAGGTCAGTTGGTTCTATAGCAATCACATGGTTGAACACAGGTCGTAGTACACTACAACATATGCTAAGGCATGAGATGTCCAAGCTCCATTCGGTCTACTCTCCCCGCGATTTTTGGTACAAACCTACAGCCACCACGATACACCCACAAGAGGGCCAACTCCTAGGTCAGGCCGGAACCATAGTTCCGGGGCTCTTGACCTCCCGTGGTACCAGAATATAGGTTCCGGTCAAGCTTCGCAACCTTGCGGTTACTTCCAGTTAGGCACCTTACAGCCTAGGACTGGCAACCTTTACACGAACTTAAATTCCACCCGCTAACTGCCTACTGCGTCTTCAAAATATTTCTTTTGCAAAGCTACGGGTTCTTTCGAACCGTAAGGTATCAGTGATAACTTCACTGACATCGTAGGCCTCACCATTAAAGATGATGCCCATAGCCTGCAAGTCCCTAATGTCTGAGTAATTAGGACACTCACATAGGACATGAAGCCAGTCCTCATAGGTGGCTCCACATGAGCAGCTCATAAGAGAGTCATGCCCGGTCAACAAAAAGCCCTGGCTGAGGGTAAAGTTCCGTTCAGGAAATACTCTCATGGTCAGCACATCCCTTAAGAAGCCATAACTAACTGCCTTTTTCGCTAGCATCCCATATAGATTGCCATCTAGATAGAACACATGCGTGTAGCTAGGTTTTATGCTACCTCAAGGATAGGCCATCCACTTCTAAACCCAATCTCGCCTATTTAGAGGGAGACCTTTTCTGATCCTGAAAGCAATACCACGACGTATCACTTCCAGATCTAGAGGTTGTACTCCCAACAACACCTGCATTGCCTCTGTGGAGACAGTGTGGCAAGGCGACTCTTTGGCAAGTCAAGATCCGACTACGGCCATCTACAGTCATAGCCCTGCCGTACCATATTGATGTTCCATACGTTGCATAAGCAACAAAAAGGCCATCATATGTGATACGGACAGAACGCCTGTTAAGCCCCCAGTCAGATCGCAAAATGCGCCTTACATGGCCTACAGCACTCAGAATACGTTGTCTCATCCGAACCAGGTGAGGCATGAAGTTTACACGCTCACCCAACGTTATGCCTGGATATGTGACCTCAGTCACACCGCCGACTTCTTGTATTAATAGCAGCGCAACAACTAAGTTTTATTACTCGTATTCCCCAGTGTTGGTCCCCGGTAAGTAAAATGATAAGGGCATGCTCGGCCAGTAGCATAATATTGGCCCACCCCGTCATAGGGCTCACAAACTTATACGGAGGAGTTAAAAAGGATGTGACGAACCAATTAATGACATCGGATAGGAATGGATTCACTGTTGACGACCCTTGGAAACGTTTAAAGGACTACGAAATTCTGATCTGCATGTGGAATGTTCGGACCCTTAAGAGGCCACGTACAGCCGAACAACTAGCAGAGGTCCTTGACTGCTTTCATGCAAATAACACCGTAATTTAGGAAGTGCGATGGAATGGGCCGAGCAAACAGAAGATGACAATCTGTGATATCTACAAATTTGGATGCGGATTTGCAATATGCGGCGGACTAAAGCAAGAAGTCTTGAGATTCCGACACATGGGCGAGCATTTTATGACAACCCGCATCAAGGATAAGTTCGCTAACATTTATTTTCAAAGAACTTAACACTTAAGCGTTAAGATTACACTTAAAATGCCTGAGCACGTATTAAGTTTTTAGGAAAATGCGGTGGCATCCAACATTTAATGGGGAGACTAAATTATTAGTTGTATTCTCGGCAACGACTCATCTTACGTGATTTTAGTTGTCTGAAAAAAAGAATGTCTTTCAGGTGCAGTTAGGACTGAACGCCCAAACCGTCCTATTTGGAAGCCAATATATTACCACTTGAGCCACGACCACCCGCTATCGCTCACATACGCCTAATATGCGCCCATGCCCCCAGGGAAGGCACGGAAGACACCACGAAAGAATGTTTCTGCGAGCTCCGCGACAATACATATGAGCAATGCCCAAAGTATTGCGCCTAGTATAATTCCAACGCCAAGATAAGGAAGGAGGACATCTTTGGTAGGACAGTTGATAAGAATACCTTACACAACATAACATCTGGCAATGGACTTAGGGTTATTGACTCTATGGCCTATATGCAAAAGGGGACATGACGCTCTCCGGGTCATGAAACGCCAAATGAGATGAGATCACATCGCAACAGATGCAAGAAAGGTCTCCAGCATTCTGAACGTCACAAGAGACCGCCAGAATCGTCGCCCAATGCGTATCTCGAAATCTCTCAACAACTCCTATGCCACCAGCATCAAGTACCGAAGGCCAGTGGCAACGCTGACAACGTGACATCAGAGAAGCTCCAACTAATGTGCTGTGTTTCACCCAAATACCACCAAGAAGCTTACAAAGCGGCGCTGCAACGAAAGGCGAGAGCCACTCGTGAGATCTAGGAGCAGAGGAGACTGGAAAAACATCGGCTTTTTCGGAAAAAGAAAAAAGAGCACGATAAGTGCACGATCAAAAATATTGAGAGTTCGTACTGAACCAATAACGTACACTGGTATTATCAAGGTAAAAAGAACATGTCAAGGCAAGAAGGCCCGTACAGAAGCCTCTAGAAATGAAGAAGGAAAAGAAAGTAGTAGAGTCACAGTCAGTACTGAGAACATGGAACAACTTTTTCCGCGAAAAATCTCAACATCCCACCGCTAGGTAGAAAGACAATTCAACCTAGACGATGATAGCCAAAGCTTCCACTTGACCAAAATTAAGTAAGGATAGCAATATCTAAGCTGAAAACCAATTATCCAGCCGGACTTGATGGCTTACCGCCCGAGGTATTCAAAGCTGCTGGAAATGATTTTTTAGAGAGGATACTCCAACTCATTTCTCGGATCCTGTATGGATCTCAGTATCGTTTGCCTGATCCACAATATGGGAAACTGCCTATAATGCCAGCTATAGAGGTACAAATCTCCTCAACATTGTAGGCACGATCTTATCTGGCATATTTTATAAAGGTCTGCAACCCTTCATCAACAACCTGATTTGCACTTACCAGTGCGATTTCAGACCAGAAAAGACCACAATCGACCAAATCTCCACACACATTTATAGAGACAAGCTATAAGTACAGGGACTTAATAAAGACATTGGGTGTCGAAAAGGGTTTTAAACAAGATGACGCGCTGTCCTGTGACTTCTTTAACATCATACTTGAAAGAGTTGTGCGGAACTCCCAAACGAACTCCGAAGGCACAATCTTTCAAAAGTCTGTACAACTACTAGCATACGCCGATGATATTGACGTGATTGGCAGAACTCAGCAGGCTGTCACCGTTGCGTTTGCTGATTTGGAGCGGAATTTTCTAAAATGGGTTTATGGAGGCAAAATCAAGCATATTGTGTCAACAAAAAGTGCCACACAACATTGGCGAATTGAACAGAGCGTCGCAGTCGACAACTATAATTGTGGAGTAGTTAGGGACATTATCTACCTTTGCTCTGCTAACAATTCTGCCAACAACATCTCAGCAGAAATAAAATGAAGAATCACTCTTGACAATCGCTGTTTCCTTGGGCTAGGAAGGCAATGGAGAGGCAAGGCCCTATCCTAAGAACTAAGTGTACTTTATATACATATATGTACAAGACTTTAAACATTCAAGTGCATGAATGATATCCTCAGTCGGATGAAGATGATATCTTCAGTTGTTTCGAGAGAAAAATCCTTCGAAAAATATTCGGTCGCATTTATATTGAAGGGATTTAGAGGAGAAGATGTAACGACGAACTATACGAGCTGTAGCGCGATATCGACCTAGTAATAAAACTGCGCATCAGACGCCTGAGATGACAAGGACCAATGCTCCGATCCGCAGATTCTTCGAATTTAACACGGAAGGACAACGCTAAAGAGATAGACCTCAGCCGAGATGGAGCGCACAAGTAAAAGCGGACCTCAAACGACTTGGAGTGAGTAACTGGAGGCAGTTAGCTAAACAAAGGGGTAACTGGAGAGGCCTGTGAGTTGAGGTCCAGATTCACCCCGAACTGTAGCGCCACCTTAGCGTCTCCAGTCAACTGCCCCTAGTTTTAGTTTTAGTTTTAAATGCATTTTATTTTCTAAATCATTAACTCTTACATACTAACAAAAAATGCTTAAATGCTAGCTTAAAATTACTTAACAATCTTATATTAACTTACTGGCCCCACACAGGCACTCTAAGCTACTCTAAATTCGACTTTGTTTATATTTTATTTAGGTACTTATATTCTATGCTTAAGACTAAGAAAAGAATTTAACAAAAAACTTAGCATATGGGCATAATTTTTTATTTTTTACAAAAACTTAACATCTAACTTAAAATAAACCTTATATACTAACATATATATGTATTTCTTAAATACTAACCTAAACCTATGCAAGCTGGCCATCGCTATTCACAGAGCAAATAGATTGGTCAGCTCTGCCCCATTAATGAGGCTGGTCCGTAGTTGACGGAAACGACGACGAAACATCTTCAACCACCAGAAATGCTGGTGCTGCCGAACGACATCCCTCTTATCGCGATTCCCCACCGCCCTACTGAACTTGAGACGATCCACACTGCCGTGTGCGACGTCTCTGTTGTAGTTGAGTCGCCTGTCCCCAGCTTTTCGAGCGACATGGAAGATTAACGGGACCGCTGAACTACCCTGGATCAATCCTATCTGATCTAGGTAGAGGAATGCTTCGGGTGGAACGAAGCCGTCAGAGCGCACACTCTCGTGGTAAAGGTAATTGGGGTAGTAAGCCCATTGCTCTTGCAATGTGCCTTCGAGTCAGCTTAATTACGAAGTTGTCCACTCGTATTAGGTTCGCCTAATAATGTTGTAAAGGACCTCATTACGATAAAATTTTTTGTACTCCGACTCTGGTGTTCTGTACAAGCGAAGGCAAGCCCTCTCAAACACCCGAATCTTTTCCATTAAGCTTGCTCGCACATTGAACCACACGGGACACCTAAATACCAGCATGGGCCTGATAAGGGCCATGTACGAGTAGCAGATTACCTTTACCCTCGCATCGAGTTGGCTGCTATAAAACATTCTCTTTGTAAAACTGCCCTCAGTTTAGTAGGTTAAGTGACCTGAGGCCCGCTTCCACTTGCATGCGCCACCTGAGTTGCAGCCTTCCTCTGCTGCGCTGTCTTTCTGGGGCAGATTCGAACATCTTTCGGACCGCTGCATTGGCTAAGTCGATGTCGCTGTAAATCTTCCTCTAGTCACCGTCTATGCAGAAGGGACCAAAAATCAATCGAAGTATTTTCCTCTCAAAATAGTCAAGAGCACCCTCATCGATTTTTGATGAATTCTTCGTGTATGCGCCATAGAACAGGACTGGGATTATTAACGCCATGTATAGGGTCACTTCTGTTGTTCGAGAGAGAGTTTTGATTGATATTGTGCTTCTTGTGTTGGCGCGTTCTTCACCGAACATGATGTAATGCAGAGCTGAAGCAAAGTTCGTACGTTTTACAAGCAAATGATGAGGAGAGAACATAGAACTGTACATTGAAAAAAAGGAAAAATGTGAGAAGCAATACATCGAGGCCGCTTGTAAAAATCATCTATAGAGACCGGATATACGGAGGTAAGGCATCTAAGGCCAAACACGAGCAATTGTGCAGAATAACGATGAAGAATCCTCTCTACTCCGTATTAATCAATCGACGTCCATAGTTTTAAAAACGACTAAGACAAGGTGTAGTTCAGTTCCTTCTTTAACATCCTGCAATGCTTAAGGTATTTATACGAGGCCAGTGCGTCAATAGTGGGGCACAATTTCAAAAAATCGGTGTTTGCATCGGTTCGTATGACACCATATTAGTAATAAAAGAGTTGTAGCTGTTAATCGCTGTTTCTTGGGCCTTGGAAGGCAGTAAACTGATAATACATACCTTACCATCGAATATTTTTTATACAAGCCCTTTACTACCCCAGTCCAATGGCTCAATGGAAATATGACCGCTAGTAAGGGCTTTCTTAGTTGTCTTGTACGTGACTCCATGAACATTAACCTGAACAGAAAAGTGCGTAGCTCCAGCTTGAAAAGTCTCCGATTCATACCCGCAGGCACAACGTGGTAAAGGAAAACCGAACCTTAGGTAGCACGAATAAGTTGAAGTGCTCCTCAAACATCTTGGATTGCGGAACTGTAGTCAGTTAGCTAAAAACCGTGCTTACTGGAGAGATTTTTTGATTTAAGTCAAGCCCACTCTGGTCTGTAACGACCGACGTTTAAGTTGGTAAGGTAAGTCAAGATCAGCGAAATGCTTGACTACGATGAAGATAAATCGTTTTTCACTTACTCTCTCATGGAATTATGGACCTGTATTATATGTCGACAAGTGTACAGAGGAAGTAGGCAAAGCCAGTCTGAAAACATGGAGCAATAAACATAATGAACAGAGAATGTATGATATAGGTAATTTATAGTACTTTGGGCGAATTGCCTCGGTCGATGACGTGACTGAACATAGTCAATTGAATCCGCAAAGTGACGCCCACATGCCGAAAGCTGTCGAAGATATGACAGGACAGTGCAATATGTCTATATACCAATATACGATCCAGCGTTGAGTCTAGTAGCAAACACTCATGTAAACAAAAAAACCCACGCAACCTCTGCAAGATCGTCTGGCCCAAACACGTCTCTGAAGAACATGGAATAGAAACTTGAAAGCACAACAATCCAATGAGGTAAGTAGAATTGGAAAGGGTCACGCTTTTCAAAAAACTAAAATCAGAATAATATGTGGAGGTCCCAGAAAAATTAATTAGCTACTGACAAATTTTGATAAAAGCGCGCAAATGGTAAATGAGGGTGAGCTAAAGGATCTTCACTTTCGTTTTGAATATAATGTTTGAGTCAATGGCTACCTTTATTGTCGCCTTGATGAATTTTTTCGACACGGAAAGAAGAGCTTCAGAACAACAGCACAAGTAGTAAGTATACCTCGTGCAGGCGTTAGAAGCAGTTGCCCATATATTACTGATTAAGCCTAGGTACAATACCTACCTACAGATTCCTGGATCTCCAAAAACGCAGGTAATATCTGGGCACACAATTCTGGACAACATCTGGAGACTAGCGAGAAATGTTTTCCTAACGCAGCCTTGGGGCCTATCGGTACGAGGCACATGAATTTCAGCAGATACATGGGGTCAGATTGAGGAGTGTATTTCATTTGATTTTAAATTGCAGAAGCAGTAGAGAATTAGAGATGTCTAAATGTCCTTGTACAAAATTAAGTTCCACGAAGTGTAAGAGGTGGCAACTGGCAAGTGTTATAACTGCAACACTTGATGCAAAATTATCTAACTCCATATGTGTCACAATCGAGGAGCTCACCGGGAAACTCAGCTCAGAACAGTATCTTGTGCTGATATCCGATATACTACATCGATCAAAAAGTTCCCGGAATATATTCAGAAAATTCAAAATACAAGTTTATTCATCTAAATATATATTGTCCCCTTAAAGTAATCCCCATCGACTGCAACACACTCATGCCAGCGCTTGGCCCAATCCTCGAAACATTTTTTATATTGGGTTTTCGGTATGTCCATCAGTGCTTCCTGCGATTTTTTCATTACTCCCTCTGGGCTGCCGAAACGCGTCCCCCGTAGTGGTTTTTTAACTCGCTTGAACAGTAAGAAGTCAGAGGGAGCCAAATAAGGTGAATTCGTTGGCTGTTGGATGGTATTTGTTGCATTTTTCGTCATAAAATTACGAATAATGATGGCACTGTGCGACGGTGCGTTATCATGGTGCAAAATCCACGAGTTTTCTGCCCACAATTCTGGTCTTTTTCGGGGAATTGCTTCACGCAAATGTCTCATAACGCCCAAATACTCGTAATACTCTTTGTTTACTGTCTGGCCTTCTGGCAAAAATTCATTATGCACTACACCGTTGCAATCCATGAAAACCGTGAGCATTGCCTTCTTTTTTGACTGAAAACGACGTGGTTTTTTGGTCTCGGCTCATTTGGTGAGCGCCATTCACTTGCCTGAATGGCGTCTCGTCTCCAGTAATGATGCTTTTGATGAATGTGGGATCGGATTCAGCCTCGCAAATCATCTCTTTTGCGACGTCAACACGGTCTCTTTTTTGCATGAAATTGAGGTCTTTTGGCACCAACTATGCTGCTACACGACGGAAACCCAAATTATTAACCAAAATGTCTTGGACGGATCCATAGGCAATGTACAAGTCCTCCGCTATCTCTCTGATGATTAATTTGCGGTTATTGACCAACATTCCTTTTACTCATGCTCCATCAATGTTTTCGTCGGTTTTCGATGTCGATGGTCTGCTATTGCCTTCATCATCTTCGATTGAGTCACGACCACTGTTGAACCGCTCGTGCCAATGGTAAACGACAGTTTTCTTTAATGAATCGTTGCCAAAACACTTTTCCAACATTTCCAACGTTCGCAGACCATTAAATCCGTTTTTTACGCAAAATTTAATACGATTATAAGTTCGTTGTTGGAAATTTAAATCCATTTCTAAAACTGTAAAAAATCGCCAACACACACAGAAATAGATGTACTCTTGGCTACGTAACTTTTGCAAATGTGAAGCTATGATGCTAAGATTTAGAGGGAATGTCAACAACAGATTTGCCAACTTAACAAAAGAAACAGAACTCAAATCGGAATAGTGTGAGCGCCACACGGTGGTGTGGTGCGGGAACTTTTTGATCAGAATGGTACTCGTATATCATTTGATTTTAAATTGCCGAATCCTTAGCAATAGAGTTATATAAATTTGAAGGAAAGTATCACGTAATAAAAATTAAGTACCACGAAGTGTAAGAGGTGGCAACTGGCAAGTGTTATAACAGCAACGCTTTTGCTTTACAAGGGTGGTCGTGGCTCAATTGGTAGTGTATTGGCTTCCAAATCGGATGGTTCAGGGTTCAATACCAGCCGTGCTGGAAAGACTTTTTTTCAGGCAATTAAAATCTCGTAAGATGAGTGGTTGTCTAAATACAACATCAAGTCCACTAATAATTTAGTTTCCCCATTAAATGTTGGATGCCACCCATCATGTAGCGAAATAACCACTGAGCCCAAACATCTTGCTCTCTCTCTCTATCCAATTTTCCGAAAAGCACTCCGACTTTTGAAGATTAAGCTCTTTTTAAAAAAACAAAAAAGATCTGGCAAACTGACACAAAAGTATCTAATTCCATTTGTGATACAATCGAGAAGTTCACCGGGAAACTCAGCTCAGAGGAGTATCTTGTGCTAATGTCAGATAAATATCATCACTTTCGCCTTAGAAATTCATTTCTTTATTTAAAAATATGTTAAATACAAATCATATGCACAATAACACAAAAAAAGCTATTAAGTATCCCGCATAAAGCCGAAGAAATTTTGAAGGTGCATAGATAAATCCCTTAATTCTACTTAAATAGAATTAGTGTCGGATTTATCGAGTCACGTTCATTTACAGAAATCTAATTACTATCTGTTGTTATAAGATTGTGGGGTTTAAAGTTAACAAATTTTACCTTGGATAGAACGTTTAATTAATTTGTTAAATCGCAAACCTGATTACATTATTAATTTGGTTAGATTCAAAGCCAAACAGCCATTCTTTAAGTTTTCTGCAGAATTAAGAGGGTTATTCAATACAATGAACTTCAAAAGGAAGCTTACTGAATAGCCTTGATGCTATGGAAGAATAAAAGTTTAAAAATTGATGAGTGTTATACATTGGAATAAAAGCCATGCTTCCTTCTCCACTGAGAAGTTCATTATCCGTGCCTCTTTGGTTTAATAAATTGCCACTTCTTAAGAAGAATATTTTCAAGACTATAGAAGTAGATGTGCTTCAATGGAAGAATTTTTAACGAGGCCTTCTTTTTCATATAATACATACGTACGATATGTTTCTGTGCAACCAATTGAAAGTACCTCCTCAACATGCGGGTCCGTATTGTAACTTCGTTTGTACCAGACTATAGTAAACTGTAACTAACAATCTTCTAGAGCAAACATGATACATAAGATGGTACATACTCGTACTGTATGTAGTCTTTATAAGATGAGTTTTAACCGATGCTGTATGCGTACACCAATTCATTTTCGAGTCTATTTCAAGCTCTAGGTATTTAGAAGTTTAGTAATCTCAGTAAGAAGAGATTTAGGAGAGCACGCGATACCATCATAATCTGTTGTACTATTTCCAGTTACAGATCCAAAGGTTCCAGAGTTCAGGAGCGTATTTTTGCATCCACAGCAGTGGTATTTAATAACCGGATGGTATTTTATCACTAAGAACCAATTTGTGCATTATGAACCGATGTCTCAAGATCTTAAGCTGATATCAGTCCAAAATAGAAGACGCAATCCTGTCAGTTGCCCTCTTAAAGTTTGGCTAAATATTGACTTTATATAGATACGAAGTAGAATAGGCCCAAGTATAGAGCCCTGCTGGATGCCAGCATTTAAATCATGACTGTCACAGAAGTTACTATTAATTTTGACGATTTACTTCCTATCCTTTCGATCAGATGAAAATCAATTAAGTAGAAAACCACTAAAACCAGTTTTTTCTAATTTTACTAGTATTGGGCGATTATTTGTATTTGAGTTGATAAACCAATGCTTGCCACTTACTTCTTAGAGAGTATTTTATGTGAAAGTTCACCACGATTACGTTTTAAGTGGTCCATACGGAGAGTCCGATTTTGAATCCCTTTTTCGTGCATATTGGCCGGTATCTCGCTAATAATACGTGCAATGCTGTCTTTGTCGCTGGCAAAGATACTATCAGTACAAAATTTTGCAGACGCTGAATATCTCTTTGGCTCAGTTATGCAAGATTCTAAACAGAGGTTGCAACCTCAATGAAGCCCGTTATGAAGGGCAAGACCGTGGGCATACCTGCTGAGTTTTCTAAGCTAAATACATTGGCAATGAGCACATGCTAAAGAAGTCGTCAAATTACCGAAAAAGAACTATCCAACGGCTATTACAAAATAATAACAGAGATAATTCCAGACAAGATCAAGAAAGACCTGGATCCCTGATGATGAATACGAACCACTTGAGCGTAGACATCTGATTTAAAAAAGCTGCTTTAAAAAGGGGTGTCCGTGAAGATGACTTCTTCTCTAAAAGTTCAAACCTAACTAAGTATTTTGTTGCTTCCGTATTACAAGAACCATTTAAGATCAAGCAACCGCCTTGAGAACAAAGACCGCCTGAAATGCTAATTTCTGGCATAACAATCTTCCTAAACATGGAAATAAAATCTGTATTTTTTTAAATTAACTCCACATATGTACATTCCATTAATGAAATCATTTGACATTGACTACGTCTGTTTATTTCACCATCAAAACGAATTTCCTTTTATCGCATATCCTTTGTAATGGCATTCTTAAAAAGCCTCAATATCAATTTGTCATTTACATTTGCATAAAAGCTTTTACCTCCAACTATGGCACGTTAAAAAAGAACTGAACTCTGACAGAAACGACTCTTGGAAATATCATATCAGACGTCAATGCATAATTAGCTGAGGTTCAGGTTGATAGATTTTATTGGCATTTAGAAGTTTTTCATTTGAAGAGCGTTTAATGAAAGATACATTAATTAGAGCATAGTGATTTTTTGTATCGCTATTTGAAAGAAGATGGTGATTGGGTAGGCACTGAATGGCATCAACTCTTCGATACTGATAAACCGTCAGCTAATGAAATATCTCGAAACACAAAAACTTCTTAATGACCGACAGTACGGTTTTCGTAGCAACAGGTCCACTGGTTGATATGTCCAAGGCATTTGATAGAGTTTGGCATCAGGATATTTTGTCGAAAATGCGTGCTTTTGGGGTCGATGACTCTCTTCTTCAATGGATTAGAAATTACCTTTCGGAACGTTCAATTCAAGTTGTCTTGGACGGTTTCAAGTCTGATATTCATAAACTAAATGCTGGTGTGCTCCAGGGCTCCGTTCTGTCTCCGACACTCTTTTTAATTTTCATCAACGATCTCTGCTACCTCTAATTCAATATACTCTCAACTGCACTTTCGGACGTACTCTAAAATTTGTTGATAATCCGTACACCTCGCTTTTGGAATGCCCTGCCTAGCTCTTTATTTCCTAGTCATTATAACCTTCAAAGATTTAAAACCAACGTTCACTGGTACCTCTCCAGCGGTGCTGGAAGTATATTATCACTTCACACCGACTGTGCTATTTTTTTTTAGTGTGAAGTAGGTTAGTGGCCTCGGCCAAAATACGAAGGAATTCCTCCGAATTCTTCAGTCCCCCATGTAACAGCAATGAGTTTGACATGAAAGTTGAGGATTTTACCCTGGTTGTCAATAAAGCAATGACTGCTTCCTGCCCCCTGATTCAACCTAGAGGCAAGAAAAAGGCGCACTGGTAGACATAAGCACTGCAACCGTTTAGAAACGCATGCAGGAAACTTTGCAAATAAGCAAAAAGCACAAGACAAGTGATAGACTGGGCCTCATATAAGGAATTCCGCAAAATATATAAAATAAAAGTGAGGAAGGCAAAGCGACAATGCTGGAGGTAACTCTGTGGCAAAATAACAGATACCACTGAGGCATCGCGGCCAACAAAGATCGTCTCCACCAATCCTATGATATCTAGTTTTTTGAAGAAAAAACCGATGTCTCTAGACAATTTCAAGTGCTGAATCACTCAACCTGCTATTGGACACCCACTTTCCAAGAAGCTCACTATTCACGGCAAAAACAACTGACGATTACAAAAAACAAGCTGCTCTGGGCGCTGCATAGCTTCAAACCATACAAGTCGGAGCGGTATAATACTTGCTGAGCTACAATGGTCCTCAGTTATTATCCTGCCAATGCCAGAAAATATCATGAGCAGCTGCGTAGAGATGATGTGTATTCCCTTTGTCATGGTGAGAAGTTAATGTGGTTTTATACACCAAAGGACCTCAGATCTATAAGTCTATCATCATTCCGTCTTAAGACTCTAGAACGCCTATTTGATATCCATATATGATCCAGAACTGATCAACGACTTTTGTTAAAAGCTTAACGTGCCTATTGTAAAGGACAGTGGAAAAGGAAATAGCGTTTCTGGGCATTGAAGATGCCTTTAACAATGTCAACATATCGGCAATCACAACTGCACTGTCAACTCTGAAAGTAGATGACTCACTTGGGGAGTTGATCTGTCTTATGTTAAGTAGTAGGATTATCATCTCCAAACTGGATGGGGTTTCTGCTAGAAGATGTGTCAGCAGAGGTACGCCTTCTCTGGAAATTAGTGATCAATGAACTGCTGACGTACTTAAAAGCGGATGACGATGCTGTAGCCGTCTCAGGAAAGAATCTCAACACTATTAGAGAACTCTTACCGTAAAATCTTAACAGATCGGATTCGGCTGATCGTTGTCGATTGGGAGTCAACCGCCATAAAACTGATCTTATCCTCTTGTCACAATCAACGGTACCAGCTTAATCTTCTCCATTGGGAAGAATTGAGGCGTTCAACTTCACCTAACGCACTGATTATACTTCTCCATTATAAAATCGGTACTCACGTGACGGTGTGATTGTCCGGTGGACGAACGTTAACAACGCAGCCAACTGCTGCAAACTAAGCGAAGTCAGTGGAGCCGTGCCTAGCGACACTCGATATTCTGTTTCACTTGATACCCCTCGATGTCTTCATCTATTCACCTTAAAGCGACAATGGAAAAAGAAACTATTTGGCCACGTTAATATCCTCAATACATTAGAAATACTTCAAGAGAATATCTCCTTCCGCCAGGTTGAAGAAAAAGATGATATATGCAAAGGATATTGGCGGATAGCCAGACCGCTATCAAATCCCTGGACTTAGTCTCAGGAAATTGCAAAACCGTTTGTGATTGCCGATCATCTCTCAGGTAGATGGCAAAGCAGTTCAACATCCACCTATATTAGATGCCGGGCCGCAAAGATATTCCAAGGAATTGTAGGGCAGACAGGCTCGCCAAATTGGTACCACTCTACCTGTCCTACCTGAAAAAAGGTTTCATCGGTATACCAATCGCTAGATCCACCAAAGGTGGGAACTGTTAGAAGAACAATTCATAGGTGGACAGCTGGATCAAGAAGTCTAGCGACCAAGAAAATATGGCCAAAATTGATCTTTCTAAATAGGAAGCATTTCAGCGCTATCATATGTAGGTGTAATTACTGGACACTGCCTTAGAGGCAAGCATGCATGGCATTTTCCCAAACGACTTTTGAAGAAACTGTATGGACGAGAAGGAGGAGGAGACAATCCTCCACCTACTCTATACTTATCCAACTCTCTTCCAAAGAAAACTGCATTTGGGAACTTTCTTGTACAATGACTTAAGCGATCTAAACAATATAGACGTTAACAGTCTCCTACGATTCGTCAGAAGCTCAGATTGGTTCAAAGTATAGGAGGATCATAGATTCACCTGGCATCACAATGGGTTGTGTCTCGATAACCACTGTAACCCAACTTTTCGATTACGTGAAAATCCTATTCATGGAAAGGACCTAGTGCGTCGAAAAATATCATACTGAGTTTTGACGCCTTTTTAGCTATGTTCAGCCGAACAATAAGTGGATGATCAAAAACTGTGACCAATCTTTACGCCGAAACATAATGATAATAAATAGACGATGGCACAAAGGAATGTTTGCACGAGCCTCTCAACAAAACGTATTGGCAACGGTTTAAGTAGATGTAAAAATCGCTTAAAATAAATCTTACGACAAATTAGAAAGGAGGATCTCTTTACCGGTACAGTCGAGAGTGTAGCCTATTCGACACTTTGTCTACAAATGGGGTCTTGATTTTGCTGCGTGACAGTTTCCTCACCTCAATATTCTCAAATGAGCCTGGCGGTCACCTGATCATAAAACCAAATTAACCAAATTGATGATGTTGTGATCAACTCAAGACGCTCTTTCAGTATTATAGATGTCCGAACTTCCGAGTAACCAATGTAAATTCGGATCCGAAGTATGTCTATGGCATGACAGACGTCAAACAACGAAAAAATACTGTGAGAAGATTTACATTGAATGGCTTCAGTCGCACAAAAAACTGCCAGAAAATTTACCGATCACGTATTCCTCAAGCATTATGCAATCTGTTAGATCAGCCGCATCGATGCCAAGAGGCCGAAACTGAGGTTCTGACCCAAATAGTCACGAACCCGAAAAATCGAAATCGATGCTCACATCCTTAGCGATTTGCAGGCCGCGTATGACCCCAAGAGACGAGCTATACAGGTCCAGCATTTCAGCCAAACCCAATTAGATTGAGCAGAAGGACGATAAGAACGCTCGTTGCTGTGTAAGCCATCTTCGGGAGCCATCTCATTGATACAATTTTCCCAAAGTCTGTGTCATTACTTTTGTACAGTACGTTGGTAACATGTACATTATTAGTAGAACGCAGCGATATGCTACTGTTTGCAAGTATTAAAACAGGCAAACCCAAGTATCATCGAATCTTAGAGAAGATTACATTATTATAAATTGGTGGAGCAGTGTTGGGCGCGGTAAGTACCTAAATGGGGGACCACATGGGAACTCGATGCACAGCATGCTTTTGACAACAAAAAAAACGCCATACGGGCATAGTGCCCTTTCGTAAAAATCCCGTAGTTTACAAATTTGTTTGTAACTTGGAATGGAATGTAAATGGAATTTTGTTTACCTCGGCTTCGCTATAAACTCCGACTAATACACCTTTTCAGAAATAAAAGCCTATGAGGGCAATTGCGTAATAAGATCTTTCCAAAAAATTCCAACGAAGCTTTATAATTCCATTCCTGCTCTATAGCGCAAAATTATTGACTGCTTGCATTGATTTGCTTTGGAGAAAGAGACATAACATCGAACTCCATAATCTGCACAGTGACATAGAGCTGGTCGGAAAAGTGGTTATCTGTCGGCTAAAACCTGTGCTGGCCAAAATCTGTAGCCCGAATGAATATTAACGCTCCGGTCCGCAGAGTTTTCGATTCCTGACCAGCGGTAGCGCGCTTAAGTAAAAGGATATCTGCCCATGCCATCATGGAATATGCAACCGCAGAGGGTTATTGTTTGATCGCTAGGTTCACATTGGACTGAAGATGGAAGAAATTGACCGATCTCTCACTACCTTGTTTATGAATCTGCTTAATGAAAGTGCAAGATAAAGTGATATTGGCCTAAGAACACAACTGCCCTCCGAAACACACAGCAAGCAGGAGTCAAAGTGACTAAGAACATTTAGTATGTGCTTTCTTAGAGTCAATCACCAGAAGACCAAATTCGTGTCCTTCACAAACCAAAGAAACGTGCCACAATTCGATTCACAAGGTGGCAAAGAGAGCGAAATACTTGGGAATGGTCTTCAATAGAAAAGTTAGTTAGAAACAGGATGTCAATGAAATAGGAAAAATATATGGAATGGCACTAACCGCTGAGTTGGAACAATCTGTTACATCAGGATCTACAATACATATGCAAGAATCGGTCGCTAAAAGTGTTTTGTAGATCGTCCAAACAAGTAATTGGATTCTAATTCTGCTAGTTTTTTTTAAGTTATTTCATGCACAGACTCTGAAAAAGTACATGGAATGTGATGCTAGCTTCTAGCATACCTATCTCTTACAGGACTTTAATAGACCACTGTGCTACTTGTCCGACATGGAACAATTGAATAAAAATGAACCAAGGAAAAGAAAGTCAATGTCTATCTACACAGATGGATCAAATATAGATTAAGGAAGCGACGCCGATTAATTCCCAGGGCTCTCTTACCACTGAAGTCTCTTCTTAGCTGAGATTCTAGCAATTACGGAACCGCACCAATGATGGAAACACCACGGAATTTTTTTAATTGAGATAAGTGCGTCGAAAACATGTTTTCTACTAAACTCAATCGCTGTTACAGCTCAGAATAATACTGATCACTGTTGGGACCTTGCAAATAGCCGGAAATGAAAAGGCTGGCGATGGGGCAAGAAAAATATCTGTAAAAAATCACGATCGGACCCTTCAGTCAACCGAATGAATGCTCTAAAAATTCAGAACCGAAATGGAAATATAAGCTACCTTTGACATATAGCGGAAGCTTTGATCACAACATGACAAGAGTCGAACCAACAAGCTTTTATAGTATGAAGAAATATCGTTGTCTAAGTGGGTAGGTGCCTTCATTGTTCATAACTTCCTACGGAACCACACAGTAAAGCTAAATCTTAAGGAAAACGACAAGGATTTAGGCAGTGGTTTACTGTTTTCGATAATAGTATAGGCTTTGCATTATCCGTCATAAGTTTAAAAGATTCATCATCCTGTGCAACAAGGTTTTGTACCATAAATTAAGAAGATGTCTATCGACTGATAATTCTGTTTTATTTAAAATTAATTTACTCAACTTACATTAGCCTGGTGTCTATGTGATGGCATATCCATCATATCCCTGTTTACCCTATTTAACTTACAAGTGCATAGTTTAACAATCACAAAATTGGTTCGAGGCTTACCTGAAAGAAAAAACATAAAATTATTGATAAATCAAATTGTCCAAAAGTATATAACAATTATATAATATTTATATTTATTATGTTTACATTATACATATAAGAAAATTAGGAAAAGTTGGCCCAGAAAAAATACAAGCCGCAGTACTTAAGAGAATTAATAATTTTGAAATCTGAAAAGCATGACATAATTATGGCGTCAAGGATAAGTCTACTACTTGGATGTTAGCCTAAAATCTGAAAGTCGGTTGCTAATCAATTTGTACATCCAGATACCTGCTCGTAACACAACTTCCAAAATCCTTCGAAAACAAATGTACGTATGAATTGAGAGATGGAAGCTTGTAAAGGATTTCGAAATATTATGATAAAGTTCTGTCCGTATTAAGATGAAAGCATCCTCTAGCTAGATTTCGAATATGGGATGTGCTAGTCCCTAAGAGACAAGCATACACAGAGGCCTATTGGTCTACTGTGATTCCCCGTTGATATTGTTTGTGTATTATATTATTATTATTATGATAGGTCCTGCCTACCTTGTGTTGTGTCAGTTTTACAAAAAAATTTGGACAAATCCAGTCGAAGTGTGTTGCACATGATGTGTGCGGGCCGATGAACGTTTCATCGTTTGGTGGTGCAAAATATTTCATCACGTTCGTTGATGATTTCACTCGTAAGATTTTTGTTTATTTTATGAAAAATAAAAGCCAAGCATTTGAGATTTTTAGACAGTTTAAAGCAAGTGTAGAACGTGAGACGGGAATTCAACGACTACTTAAATCGTGAGGGAATCCGTAGACAGCTTACCGTATCTTACACCCTACAACAAAACGGCATCGCGGAACGTGTAAATCGTACGTTAATCGAGTATGCTACTCGATTCAACTTTACCTGAATCGTTGTGGGCGGAAGCAATACAAACGGCATCGTATCTGAGGAATTGTTCGCCAACGAAAATCCTCGGAAATGTAACACCATATGAAAAGTGGACTGGCACGAAACCGAATGTATCACACCTGGAAGTTTTCGGCACCAAGGGAATCATGCTAAATAAACTACCACGGAAAACCAAATTTTCTGCCAAGGGTACCGAATGTTTTATGGTGGGTTACGCAGTAAATTCTAAAGCATATAGGCATTATGGTCCGATTAAAAGAACGGTAGTAATAGGACGAGATGTCAGTCAAGTTACAGATACTAAAGAAGAACTAATTATGCCTGGAAATAAAATGCAAGCGCGTTATAGGAATGATGTGGATCATGAACCAGATTTTCCTGAAAAAGTGGCTGTGATGGAGCAATCTGAAGAAGATAACTTTGATGATGCTGTGTGCGATATAATAGACTCTGATGTTTCTAATAAGTCGGGAGCAAGTGCTGCTGCTGCTGGTGAGACTGCTGTTGATGCTGCTGCGAGAGATTGTGGGTGGCCGTGGCTCAAGTGTTAGTGGACTGGCTTCCAAGTCGGAAGGTTCGGTGTTCGAATCCCAGCCTCGCCCGAAAGACATATCGTCCATTTTTTCAGTTAACAAAAATCAAGTAAGACGAGTAGTTGACTAGAAATCAACATCAAGCCAACTTCCACTAAGAATTTAGTCTCCGCATTAAATGTTGGATGCCACCCATGGAGCGAAATAACCACTGAGCCCAAATATCTTTCTTTCTCTCTGTATTCATACCCACTTGAGTTCTTTAAAAAAAAAAAATTGTACTGCTTTTAATGTTATGAAGGATGGTGATCCTGCTCAGAAGTCAAGTCTTGGATCTCGAATGCAGTTGCGTTCAAGAAAGCTGATAAATCCGCATACGAAAAATATAAATAATTTGATGAAAAGTAGTGAGCAGTTGGCATCCTATGACAGTAAAAGAGGGTTTAGAGGGCCAGATGCAGACAACTGGAAAGCAGTTATGCTGTCAGAGTATCGATCGTTGGTTAAGAATCAAACGTGGAAATTAGTCAATATGCCTGAAGGTCGTCACCATATAAGATGTAAATGGGTTTTCAACATAAAATAAAGGGGTTCCAGTAAGATATAAAGCAAGGCTGGTCGCGAAAGGATGTTGCCAAAGGTATGGCCTTGATTATAAAGAAGTTTTCTCCCCGGTTGCACGATACTCATCTATAAGATTAATCCTTACTTTGTCTGTTTAGTACGATCTGCACGTGCACCAGATGGACGTTTCGACTGCGTATTTAAACAGGAAATTAGAGGAGGAGGTATATATGCGGCAACCAGAATGTTTCATTGACGAAGGTAATAAGCGGAAAGAATGCAGACTCCAAAAATCGATTTATGGGCTTAAACAATCGGGACTTATTTGGAATCAGGACTTGGATCAAGCGCTACGTGAGATTGGCTTTGTAAAATGTAACGGTGACGCGTGTGTATATGTATGGAATATACGCAACGAAACAAATATAGTAGCAGTATACGTAGATGACATCTTACTTACTTGCTCTAACATCACAAGATTAGAAGATATCAAACGCAAAATTTGTTTGCGATTTGAAGCCGTGGATAAGGGTCCGGTAGATTACTTTTTGGGTATGGAAATCACCAAAGGCAAAGCAGGCATTCAAATCTTCCAGAAGCAGTTCATAAGGAATTTGCTGAAACAGTTTAATACGGACGGGTGCAAAAGCTGTTCAACGCCTTTAGAGCCGGGGACTAAGTTTCACAAGTGTGACGATTGTTCAGGGTGTCAGAAAGTGGATCAAAAGTTATATCAACCGCTTATTGGTTCGCTGACATACTTAAGCACGTGTACATGCCCGGATATCACTCATTCTGTGAATAAACTAGCACAGTTTAACACGAACTCGCATATTGAACTTTTAAATGCAGCCAAACATTTGCTAAGGTACCTAAGTTCAACAATCAACTTAAATGTTATGTTGATGCCGACTGGGGTGGGAACTGGGTGGACCGCAAGTCTTACACCGGATTTGCATTCTTCTTAGCTAGTGCTGCAGTTACATGGAATAGCAAAAAACAAAGCACTGTCGCATTAAGAAGCACCGATGCCGAGTACGTTGCCCTGTCATTGCCTGCAAAGGAAGTGACGTACCTCAGAAGTTTTTTGAAAGAAATTGGATTCGGCGAACTCGTAAACAACCCTACAGAACTTTTTAACGACAACCAAAGTGCACAGAAATTGGCAAGGAATCCAGTCTTCCACAATCACACCAAACATATTGACATCAAGGCGCACTACGTTGGTGAAGTTGCAGCGAAGGGGTTTGTTGCACTTAAGTACGTATTCACGCTTGGCACGATGTAACCACTACACTTCGTCACTTTTTGTGGTTTTTACTCCTGTATTATAGACGTGTGTCCTAAACTGCGGTGCGCTCATAGATCTTTTAATCCAATCGAGGTTCAGAAAGCCGTGCATTTAAGGAGTGCATTTCGTCTAAAGGAAGTACTCGTAGGTTGAGCTTTATCTCTAGTGCAGCTTGAGAAGTAGGCCTTAATACTCCCGCTACTGTGACACGAAACACGCTAGTGTTTGAACTTTTGTAAGTGTTTCGAGATAATTGCTCCTTTCCACAACTCTCCACCAAACCAAAGTGCCATTGGTAAGAATGGGTCTAACTATGGCCATGTACATTTAGTGTATTACACATGGTCTTAGTCTCCAACGTAAAGAATGCTCTTGGTTTTTTTTTTCGGTTTGATGATTCCTAAATATCGATGATTCCTAGATATGTAGCTTCGGAAGAAAGTTGTATCCTAACACCGTTGATTCTAAGAAGATTGCGAAGATTATAATTTTCTAGCCTTCTTTTTCTTGTGAACATGGTTTTTGATAGATTTAGCCCTAAAATGCTTTGTGTTATTCATTTTGGGAGTGTGTTCAAGACCTACTACATTAGTTCGGTAATCGTTGGAAGATGTTTTCGTAGGCTACTACCTCAGCACCCTTCTATTCGTGACTTGTAAGGATACCTTTACAAAAAGAAGACACCGAAGGGAAGAAATCACTTCTCCTTTCTCCTGCAACCGTTTTCATGACAGTGTTTCTCCCAAATTCTGAATTGATAATTCTCCTCTTTAGCATGTCCGCGATCCATTGTGCTAACGTTGTTTCTATATGGAGCCTGTCCAAAATTGCAATTATAGATCCGGCGTTTATATTAGTAAATGCTCCTTTGGTATCTGGAAAGGTGGCGATGGTGATCTGTTAGTAGTACATATTCTTTTCTATGGTAGCTACAACCTCATGTAGTGCCGTCTCTATTGATTTTCCTTTAAGCTAAGCGTGTTAAGAACCGCATAGGTCATGAGATTTCGGATAATAGTAAACTAAGTCACGATTATAGTGTCATTGAAATAAGGACTGATAATAATTCAATCAGAAAGTTGCTTCCTATAACAAGTCACTGAAGTAAGAGTGGAATATCCAGGCAATCATCTGCAGCCATCCAAAAACGATAAAGCGCTCTGAATAGCCACGTATTCACAGGAAATATACAAAACAATCGCTCTCATAGCTGTTACAATACCTGCAGTTTGAAGGAGTCAAGACGTATTAGATGTCGAGTAGGCAGCTTCCGGTATCCAAGGCTTGTATGTCGACTGCATCAAGTTATTTTGAAAAATCATTCGAGAATACATTGACGGAGTTCGCTTATGGAAAAATAAACCTTCACCAAGTGACACTCATGGACCGATTAGACGGATGAACGTAAGATTGGATGAAATACATTTACTAACTTTCTTGTATGGCGTTAGAACAGAAGAAGACTCAAAGACATCCGGATAGCCATTTTTTAGATGTCCTAGTCATATCATAGGCTTTACTAATGAGACATTGATATAGCTGTACGGCCAGCAGATATCGCTGCTATATCCTTTTTTTCAAAACCGTCAACGCAAGTGGGACTAAATATAACTCGAAGAATGTTAAAGACAATTCTGATTTTCTGTCCGGCTCGTCGACGTGATGTTTTCCTTCTTGTTGAAACCATACTCGTACATGATACTTGATTTTGCCCCTATTTGCAAGTAAACCCATGTTTGCCGCCCCTATTTCGATACTCCAAGTATCGCTATAGTAATAGCGACGTGTCATGTAGACTAGGCTGTCTTAGGTTCCCTCTTTCCTATTCTGGCGTGAAAATCGCCTAAAAGAATTTCAACGTCATACATGCATACGTCTCCCAGCTTCTGTTAAAATGCTACATACTTTGGTAAAATCTTCTACTTGTTAGCAGTCGAATTTAGCCTCGGTGGGAATTGTAACAATGCCATGGTTCACATGCCCTTGGACAAAACGGCCCAGATATTGTGGAGTCAGAAATTGTTCATTCTCCACAATCTCTACTTCAGTACACCGAGTAGTTCTAAATACGTTGAAGCGGCCAATATAGGGAATCTGCAGTGCTGAATCTTGCTTCAATTGCGTCAATTTATTTGCGGTAACTCCTATTTTTTAAGGATTAGTCATTATAGGATGTCTTCGCTTTACTATTTTGTCGCTTTTACAAGTTGGCCAAGTCGCGTTTCCAAGTGTTTCCAGCACTGGCCATCACAATTGGCGTCGCTCAGTGCGTTATTTAGTTCACAACACCGGTCCACTATTTTTGACTTGAAAGAAACCGAATAAGCCAATGCAGGATCTACATTTGTGTCGACCAATTTTTGTTTTATTTTTTTACAATAAGCACGCTCTCAGGGGATTTTGGTACCCTTAAAATGCTTCCACACAGCGCGGGGGTAAGGAAGTTAGGGAGGGAAAAAAGAGAGATACCGATGTGCATTGGTCTTAAATGTTTGCAAGTTATAATGATTAGGAAATACAGAGCTCTACAGGGCACTCCATAAGCGAGTTGTATGGCTTAGTAATGAATCACGATATTTCAGAGTACGTCCGAAAGTCGAGTTGAGGGTAAACTGATGAGCATTCATAGCGAGACGGGTGTAACGGTTGAAGGGATGAGGGAGTGGAATGCTAATGGCTGTTTCGGTGGAGAACTGGTGGTGAAAATAGCGATAGAGCAAGGTGATACAGGAGATATTACGCCAATGTGCGAGGGTGACAATTGACTGCGTAATATTGGCATCACCTATAGTTTTATTTTGAATTCTATCTAACAAGTGCAAAGAGGGCTTAAGGGCATCTAAAAAGATTTGGGCTTTGTACTCCCATTTCGGATGGGTAAATAATCTGGGAGGCCCGATTAGAGGGAGTAAAATATTTCTAACGTCGCTTGAAGAAACCTAGACATTTCGCAGCATTTTTGATCAAACATCACATCACATCAAAAATGTGGTCCTTCCAACGTAGGCGACAGTCTACACACATAGAATGGAAAGTTGTTCAGTTTCGACAATACAAGTGCCATTCATGGATCATGGCTGAATCAATGCTGCTATACATATGTGTAAGGCTATACTAGAAAACTCTTTAGTTAGCCGGGTGTTTAGCTAAATGCCTCCAGCTGCGCACTCCAAGTCGGTTGAGGTCCCCTTCTACTTATGCGCACAACATTAGGTGAAGTCCTTCTCTACTGCGTTGTCTCTCCGGGTTATATTTGAAGACTCCGCGGTCTGGAGCATTGGTGTCCATTCGCTCTTCAAGTGCTACATCTCAGGCGACAGTTTTCTGACTAGGTCGAAGTCGCTGTAGAGCAAAGTACAGTTCGTCGTTGTATCTTATTTGCCAAAGCCCGTCAATGATCTGAGACCGAAAATTTTTCTCTCGAAACGACTTCATCCGATTTCTATAGATTCCTTGCTACAATACCATAAAGTGGGACTGGGATGATCAAGACCTTACGAGTGTATAGAGCCTCCTTAGTTTTCGGGATAGGGTCTCACTATGCGACTGCCTACTAAGGTCAAAGAAATAGCGATTAGCCAGAGTAAATTTTCTTACTATTTCTGCTGAGAAGTTGTTGGCAGAATTGGTAGCAGAGCCGAGGTAGACAAAGTCTCTAACTACAGCAAAATCATAGCTGTGACGTTCTGTCCAAATCGTCGATGTTGGGACACACAACAATTCTTGTTGACAGCTAAACTCATTTTGGCAACTTCCGTTTCAATACAAGCGAACGCACTGGTGACAACCCGCTGAGTTCGGCCATTCATCTCAATACCATCGGCGTACGGTACTATTTGCACAGACTTTTGAAAGATTGTGCTTCCGGTGTTCGCACAATTCTTTCAATGACGATGTTTTAAAGAAGGCACAATGACAGCGGGTCACCGCGTCTAAAACCATTGTGGACATCAAAGGGTTCGGGAAAGTCGCTACCGACTTTGACGGAGCAAAAAGCGTTCTTCATCTCATTCTGTACAGACGGACGAGCTTGGCAGGGATGCCAAAACTAGACATGGTTTTATAAATGCTATCGTATACGGACTTAAAATCGATGGAAAGATGGTATCGATTTGGACTTCTTTAGTTTATTCCAGGATGTCCTATAGTGTGAAGATTTGGTCGATTGTGGATATTCTTGGTATAAAACCAGGGAGCGATCAGGTTTTTGGCCAAGTGTTTCAGATATTCACACAATATGGCAGATAAGATCTTGTATCCGATGTTGAGGAAACTTTTACCTCTATGGATTGTTCAGTTGAGGGGTCTCTGTTTTTGTGGATGGGGAAAACGTTGCTGAGATTCCATTCATCAGGCATACACTGTTCTGATCAGATGTGAGAAATGAGTTTGTGTATGCTCTACACAGAGTCATTTCCAGCAGCTTTGAATACATCGGCCGGTAAGCCGTCAGGTCCAGGTGGTTTGTTGTTTCTCAGCTTAGTTTTTGCTTTCCTTACTTCATTTTGGTCAGGTGGACGGAAGTTTTGGCTATTGTCATCTAAGTTGAGTGGTGTTTGCTGCCTCAGGGCAGAATGTTAGGCTTCTTCGCCGTTATACAGTCTGCGGTAAAAGAAGGAGGAAGTTCTATAGCTCAAACGAAAACACATAAATACCGATCTCTTTGAAACTCCCGTCTATCAGCAGCTCATCCATCAGCCCTTTGTGTCCACTGCTAAACATAGACCTCCTCTAAGTGCTTCCACTGGCTTCGACGTTGAGCCAAATTCATCTAGTTTTTTGCAGCTATCTTCTTGATGTCGATGCTAATAGTTGTCCTGATCCACGTTGCCCTAACTAAATCAGGTCTTACCTCAGAAGTCAGCTTCATCTACTCTGGCGATGTATTCGATTGATTGAAAATCACGTCGTGTTTCCCGATTCCCGATTCACTTAACTAGGACGTTATGAGTTCTTTTTTTCCCAGTCTACAATTGAATGAGAGGAATCTGTGGATCAAATAGCAAAGAACGATTCAGATATTGAATTGTCGTCGCATGGTTGCCTCAGGCATTTCATAGGAAATGAGCAGGACTGTCCTTGGTCCTACTATTCTGTTCTTGCATTTATTGATAAAATGGGGACGAAACGAAGAAGTCGACAAAGGCAAAGATCAAAAATATGAATGAGAAAGATACTCAGTTGAATGCTTTAAGGGAGACTGGCTGATATTTTTTATATTTAATTCCAAATGAGAGCCCTTACATTCTACCTTTTTACAAATTAGAACACATAGTCTAATGTCTCGTGGAACAAGAAATACACTCTCAAAGTTTCCATTTGTCTGTATCGACATTTGTATGTGGCAACGATAGAGAGGCTTAAACCAAAACTCGCTGACCCCAGACGCAAATTGCACGTTTCTTTTCTAATATCGAAGTTCTGTCAGAAAATTTTGTTAATATCAAGCACAAGCCATCGAATATGTCTAATAACATGTTTCCCACCACAGCTACTCATCAAAAAACGAAATCAAGATCCATTCTTCCTCCGGCAAACTGCTCCACACGTGAGGGTCCCTAGGAGTACTACTATGTTAAGATCTTTGTAGGTCATTTACACTAACCCATCATGAATGATACCTGCAATACATGTCACACATATTTTCATTATCCCTGTAACATATATTTTCATGGCGGCCATATTGCAGGATATTTATTTACTCCTTACCAACACGTGGAGAGTACATTTTTGTGCAAACATTTACTTAAGTTCACCCTCCATGCTCCACATTCACATCCACCATCTTCATCATGACAAGGTGAAATATTCGTTTCTAATACGAGGAATTAGAAGTGAAGAAGATGAACAAATAAGAAAGAAAAAAACCTGACACAGTATGTACATATACGAGTAAACGAGAGTCGAGTATGAAGTCTAGAACACCAATAACGTGCTCGCAAAGCACCTGACAGTAATTCTGACATGAAAACCTCTCTATCTTCCTCCCTTTTAGTTTGAGCAGAGCTTACGAAATGCCTGATGATATGTTTTCACCCCTAAATCTTGACATGCAACAGAAGACAACCTAATAACAACGTTTCCATCTCAAGGTAAACAGAAGAAAAAAACAAAAAACAAAACAGAAAAACACATAACAGTCCTAAACGTTGTTTAGCAAATGATTCTACATCACCTCCTCCACCACCACCTACACAGAATAACCCAAAGCTCTTGGAATAACAAGTTCACATGCAAATAAGCGTTCCGAAACAACTACATGTTCCTAGGTACATCTTTTACTTAGTATTTTATTAATAGCAGGTAATTTCCACAAAATCTATCTACGAGTACGTATCTGTAATTTGCAGTATGCAAATAGCCATAGCTGCGGGCCCACCTTAATCCTTCGTCACCGGAATGGTTATTTCGAATTTATTCAATCTCTACATCCCATTTCTGTCATATTACCAGTGTTGAAGTTTGAGTCAGAGTTCGAGATGGAGTCCTCTCCAGCTCTCCGTCCATTATCCCGTCAAAGCGCCGCCCCTGGCTCCTGTAAGATATTTCTTTCAACTTCCAAAGCTATACCATAGAGCCAAAAGGATAATTGTGCAAAAACCCAAAAAAAAAAAAACAAAAATTGTTGCTCCCTCGTATGTTTGCTTCCTTATTATACATTTATACAATTTGTTCGCTCCTTCTCAGTTCTCGGATGGCTCTATACAACCGTATAAGAGCAGAGGATAACAGGAGTAGCATGAATTTTAGGAGTATCTGCACTCAAATTCGTATTTATTCACGTAGCAGGAGATGTGCGTTTCATGTTTATTTATTTTGTTCCTCATCACGATGAAGAGAGGAAATAAATAAGGACTTCCCGTAAAGTCCTTCCCAACGGGATGTTTGATGAGAAAATATTTTTTTATTTTATTTGCTCATTTCCTTTCGTAATTTTCCAGGAATAGTTTTATTACATAAAACCGATGAATACGAGGAGAAGCCAACCGAAAAGATATTCTTGAATCGAGAAGACTTGCTAAAGAAAAACTACTTACTGCTATCGACTTAGCAGCCACATTCCGAACTAGCTACCTTAGGCTGAATTATAACCAGTGTTGCCACTCTATTAAGAGTGTTAAGAAATAAATTTTAATTAATTGGGTGGAATGATCTTGGAAGGGAAAAGGAGAGATATCTGATTAGTTGTTCTTCGAAGCAATATGCATTAATGGACATTATGCATATTGCTTCGAAGGAAAGGGGACGACTGTTACCAGCAATGCCAACTCTGTTCAACGTTTCTTCGACTTCCACCTCAACAAGCTATCCCTAAAAAAGTCCTTTAGTCTACTTACGCCTTTCGTCCCATCATTTGATTCTAGTTACAAGATAATTTTGATAGTTCTAAGTTTGGTATTTAAGCCTATCACAAGGCTTTAATAAATCTGTCCAGGGTTGACCCGACCCAAAATAAAATGAAGTCAGCTGCCTACTATTTCCAAACGAGCTCTCAAATTCTAGCTCTAACAAAGGCGAATCTTCCTCTCTCTCCTCCTACAGACCCATTGCACTTAGGTCCCTTCTTTCCAAAGTCATGGAAACGCTGATAAACCGTCAGCTAATGAAATATCTCGAAACACGAAAACTTCTTAATGACCGGCAGTATGGTTTTCGTACCAACAGGTCCACTGGTGATCTGATGGCATGTCTCATCGAAGAATGGAACCAAAGCGTACATCAATCTGACGAAAGCAGGATAGTTACACTTGATATTTCTAAGGCATATGACAGAATTCGGCAGCAGCCTATTTTGTCAAAAATGCGTGCATTTGGGATCGATAACTCTCTTCTTCAATGGGTTAGAAGTTTTCTATCGGAACGTTAAATTCAAGTTGTCTTGGACGGTTTCAAGTTTGAAATTCACAAAATAAATGCTGGTGTGCCCCAGGGCACACATCAACGATCTCTGGTCTGCTACTTCTTCCAATATATTCCTTTGCTGATGACAGTACTCTCTGCTTTTCATATTTGTTCCCGGACTCACGCCCCTGCTCTTCGGCTGTAGAACGGGAACGGCAGCGTATGTTAAGCTCATTAAATTCCGATATTTGATTATGAAATTTAAACACCATTATCCATGAATGGCACTTGCATCGTCGAAACCGATAAACTTTCCATTCTCGGTATGTGTGTCAATGACAACTTATGTCGTCAAAAATGCTGTGAAATACCTAGGTTTCCTCAACCGATGTAAGAAATACTTTACCCCTTCTGATCTGGCCTCGATATATAAGGCGTTTATCCCCCCGAAATTGGAGTACAATGCCGGGTGCGCCAAAACATCTCCGCACCTGCTAGATAGGATCCAAAACCGTGCGATAAAACTCATAGGTGATACTAATATCAGTCAAATAAGGAACACTCTCGAACACTGACGTAATGTCTCGTGTCTCACTCTGTTTTATCGTTATTTCCACCACCAGTGCTCCATAAAAATCGAAAGTAGCATTCCGCCCCTTCAAACTTTTAACCGTAACACCCGTCTCGCTATGAATGCTCATCAGTTTACCCTCAAGCCCACTTTCGGACGTACTCTAAAATATCGTGATTCATTCCTAAGCCGTACAACTCGCTTATGTAATGCCCTGCCCTGCCTCTTTATTTCTTAATCATTATCATCTTCAAACATTTAAAACCAACGTTCAGCGGTATCTCTCTTTCCATCCTCCCTGATTTTCCTTCGCCCGCGCTGTGTGTATAAAAAAAAAAACGGAAATTAAGATCGACAGGGAATAGGAGGAATATTTTCTAAGAAGAGAGTTTGACATCCGGAAGTTATGGCTAAAAGGTTCAACTAAGCCACAAATCCATGCCACTATTACGCAAAGGCAACTACAAAGTCCGACTCGGGATAACATGATGCAAGATCAGATCTTTAACAGTCGCCTTGCGTAGAAAACCGAAGAGGAACGCGAACCACCATGCTGAAGATTGTACAAATAAATTTTCACCACAGTAAGGCGGCCCGTCAACCTTGTCTACTTTCTGACTAAGGAAGACATCGACATTGCCCTCATTCGGGAATCTTGGACAACGCGAGGCAAAATAAGAAGGCCGAAATCATAAGAATTGGTCACCTACAAAGCCAAATCAGGTAATTAGAGTCTGTGTAGTTGCAAAACTTATCTCCAGGCTTATAGGCAATGACGATCAGGCAGTAGTCAGCTATGAGCGACGAATAAACCGCCGATCAAGCTTTCCTCAACATACATGTCGTATGAGTCGACTGATGAACATCTTCCAGCAATATTTATCAACAAAGTAGGGCAGGACAGGTCCGAAGTGATCATATGTGATCATATACAATAGGATTGCACAGACACAAATCCTCGAGGTGAGTCCCTATTCCAGCAGCAGTAATGAACCAATGTTTGCAGTTAAAAATAGACGGCCAGAATATATCTGACACCCTTCCCGCAGCACCTGAAAGGTATCTTCAGACATATCATTCTCTGATCATAGAATGATCAAGCTCAATGGCAAAGACAAAGAAAATACTAACTGGGAACAGCAGATATACGAGGACGGGTCAATAAGTCCGTGCATTTTTGAATTTCTGACCTCTTTACTGAAACAGCAACACTGCTCCTGTCAACAGGCATTTGTCAGTTGACTCCTGTCAAAATTTAAACTTGCTGCGTCAGTTAGTTTGTGTTTGACAGCTATTTTTATCAGACTACTCACTAATTTGAGGAGAAAATGGGAAAAAAAGTGAATTTCGTGTACTTATTAAGCATTATTTCTTGCGAAAAAAAACCATTACCGAGACCAAGGCTAAGCTTGATAAATACTATGGGGACTCTGCACCATCGATTTCAATGGTAAAAAAGTGGTTTACTGAATTTCGTTGTGGCCGTACAAGCACTGAAGATGCCGAACGTCCTGGACGCCCAGTTGAGGTCTCTACACCCGAAACAATCGAAAAAATTCACGATATGGTGTTGGCCGACCGAAGATTGAAAGTGCGAGAGATTGTGGAAGCCGTAGGGATCTCGCATGGCTCAGTGGTTTCAATTTTGAATGATCACTTGGGCATGAGAAAGCTTTCCGCAAGATGGGTGCCGCGTTTGCTCACAGTCGACCACAAACGCAATCGTGTAACAACTTCACAGGAAGGTTTGGCGTTGTTTAATCGCAATATGGAGGAGTTTTTGCGCCGTTTTGTAACCGTGGACGAAATATGGATCCATCACAACACACCAGAGAACAAACAACAGTCAAAACAGTGGGTTTCTAAGGGTGAATCGGCGCCAAAGAAGGCCAAGGTGGGTTTGTCAGCCAATAAAGTTATGGCGACTGTTTTTTGGGATGCACGCGGGATAATCCACATTGACTACCTTCAAAAGGGAAGAACAATCAATGGGGAATATTATGCCAACTTATTGGACCGATTCAATGACGATTTGAAAAAAAAACGACCTCATTTGGCCAAGAAAAAAGTTCTTTTCCACCAAGACAATGCAAGGGTGCACACATGTGCAGTTGCCATGGCAAAAATCCATGAATTGGGCTATGAATGGCTCCCTCATCCACCCTATTCTCCAAATTTGGCTCCGAGCGACTACTTCTTGTTCCCAAACCTGAAGAAATGGCTTGGTGGAATAAGATTTGACTCCAATGATGAAGTCATCTCGCAAAATAGAGGACCTCGACAAATCATTTTTTTTGGAAGGGATAAAAGAATTGAAGAAGCGTTGGACAAAGTGTATAGAGCTCAAGGTAGACTACGTTGAAAAATAAAATTATTTTTTTATCAAAAAATCTGTTTTAATCCAAAAGTCACGGACTTATTGACCCGCCCTCGTAGATCAACAACTTTATATGCTTGACGGACTCAAAATTGGAATCCCCGCCGAAATAGCCTATGCAGCGGAAAAGCTGGCGATTATCTTCAGCCAGGCTTTTAACCAAGCACGCCTTACGAAGGTTAGTAATCCAAGAACTCCCCACATTGGTGGGCTAAAGACCATTGCCATTAGGAAAGAATTAAGAACACTTTTCCACAAGCACAAATTTGTGCCCCGACTAGGACAAATATAAGGCCAGTCTGAGGAAATACAAGAACGCAATCTGCAGTGCAAAAAAGAAAAAACAATGGAGAAAGTTTTACTCCAAAACTGAAAGCAGAACAGAATGTACGTGGCTGAGGAAAGTCATATCTAAGGAACCTGCAGTAGTTGAAGATCTAAGACTGAAGCTTTGGGACTCCTTTAGAAACACACTTTCCTGGATGCACTCCTACTCCAACAGCAGTAACAAATTCTTCCCTTCCCAATATGAAATACCAAAGTGGGTACTAGAAGAAAAGAAAAGAAGCTGCGTTAGGGACTTATTTTCCGCTTACAAATCCCCTGGCTTGGACGGAATCATACCAATCATGCTTCAAAAAACGAAGCAGGCTGTGACCCCGTCCCTAAAAAGACCAATCAGCAGCAGCATCAAGTAGATCAATTAGGGATAAGAGCCAAAATGCTAGAGTGAAGTAAAAGTAGCAAAAGGCAGGTAAGCCCAACCATACCCATCCAAAAGACCCAGGCCCATAAGCCTGCAAAAGTGCACCCAGGCCTACAAAAGGCAAAGGCACGGAAACGGCTCCACATGAAGTTTTCAGCACGATTGAAAAAAGTCTGCACGACAAAGAGCACACATTAGCGGTCTTCCTTGACACTGAAGGAGGCTTCAACAATGTCAACTTTCCCGCTATAAGTAGAAACTTAGGAAATGCTGGAGTTCATCCTGCACTAACGAACTCGATAATCGGTATACTCTGCAACACTATTTAACACGGTATTTAGGGTCACCACCTCAAGGCTCATCCCTTAAGGAGGACTGATGTCATCTTGTCTGTGGACCCTAGTGGTTAATGAAATACTCCTGAATCGAAAAAGGGAAGGAAGCTCTGGGAATCCACCCGCAAAAAATATAACTTGATTTATTCACACATAAAAGGATAATGCTACCACTTGACCTTTCTTCTATAGATGGGACAACTCTTCGCCTATCGAATACATAGTATCGTACTAGGTTTGTAGTAAACTGAGTTTGAAGCTCTATGTCGAAAAACTTGAAAATAAAGCAACGATCGCCTTCTATGCTTGCAGCCGTATATTTGGAAGAAAATGGGGATCTAGGCCCAAGATTATCCTATGAATGTACAAGGCCCATCTTAAACTACGGCAGCTTAGTATGGTGGCAATCCACAAATAAGACAAAAGTACAGAAGATTGCATGTATAGGCACGACTCATGCCATTAGAACGACGCCATCGGTTGGACTGGAAAGCAGCGAAAAGCATTTTAAAATGAATGGGTGGAAACCAAACCCAAAGTGCCAATCCTTACAAGTGAACTGAGTTTATGTTCCAAAACACTCCATCAAGACTTTGAAACATCATTTGTTTGTATTTTCCCAATTACAGAGCCATGGAACAGGAAGCAAATGGTACAAGACTCGGTATCCATTTTCATGGATGGATTAAAGATGGAGTCAGGAACCGACACCGGGATCTCTCTGACCAATTGAACCAATACTCACGAAACCTGCCAGTCTACAGCAGTGTCTCCCAGGCTGAGATATTATCAGAAGCAGCCAAACTTGCGGCAATAATGGCAATATCCCACGAGGAGGCCATCGCGGGAGTCAAAAATAAATCAGGGCTTGTGAAGCCCGGTCGCGAAGATCTTAACGCTATGCTGGATCGCTGGCCACAAAGGAATGGCATGCAATTAGTATGCAGACGAGCTAGCTCGAAAAGGATCCTCCCAAGAAGGGAAACTGGCAGATGAAAGTATTGAATCTCCATTCTACACTCTGAAAATACAAGTGGAGCGAATGATAGAAATAAGAGCCAATGGAAGGTGGAAAAACTTTCCAACCTGCGGGACCTCAAGAAAACTATGGCTGGAACCCAGCAAATTCAGAACAAGTAAGATTCTCTTGAAAAGCAGACTTGAATCTACGATTGTTTGATTGTTTACAGGCCATAATCTTCACGGGGCGCATGCAATTAAGATGCGCATTACTGAGGGTCGAACTTTTGAGGATGCCCTCCACTTTTTGTGCCACTGTCCCAGCCTCAATGATTTAAGGCAAAGAAATTTAGGGGGTTAGTAACCCCCTATCACCTATCAGACCTATCTCATGCTTCACTTACATCTCATTTCGGATTCGAGGATGGAACAAGATGGCTTAGACCCACTGAGGGTTTAAACGAAAGCGGAAACCGGAACTAGGAACCGCAGTAAATTTCCCCATCCAAGCATCATAATAGACCCATTGTGATGAGGTATATAATGGACTCGGCTCCATATACCTCATCAACCCGCCAACCTAACCTAACCTAACCTAGATATTCAGAGAAGACCAGGAATCTTCCAGAAGATGCAAAGCGGAATCAAGATTTCAACATATGATACATAGTAGGGCGGCTCGAAACTCGTTACAGGTACATAGCTGTAGATGGCTTCGGAAAGCCATTGAACACTAATCTTAAATTTTGCGAAGTTAAAACGACCTGCATTGCGAAAATCAAGCCTCCACCACTTTGCTCAGGTATCACCCAGCATAAAATTTCGGGAGGAGACTGCACTTCAAAGAGGAAATTTTCAGTAGGCCTAAAGGAGAACTGTGTGCTGCATATGTGGAAGTGCCACAAACTAAGACCTTCGACTCATTGCATGTTGATATAAGAGGTAAGCAGAAACCTATGTGGACTGGTCCAAAGTGGTCACAGGAAGTTTATTATTCTGATTACTGGAAAGGCAGGTCCAATTATTAAGAATTCAGAGAGACCAATCATAGACTTTTAAAATGATTCCAATCTTTCCAAACCCATTGGCAATTGAATGGATTGCAACAACCAATGAAGGTAGTGCGAATCAACCTGCATCATATCTCAATTGACTCTTGTAGAGCTGCAATTATGCTATGGGTACCCGTGGTTTAAGTGGTAGTGTGTTGGCTTCCCAATCGGACGGTTCGGGTTCAATACCAGCGGTATTGATACAACATCAAGTCAATTTACACTAAAAATTTGGTCTCCCATTAAACGTTGGATGCCACCCATGGAGCGAAATAACCACTGAACCCAAACATCTTTCTTCTGTGAGAAGGGCATCAAATGGTCAACTTATAAAAATAATGACAAGTTCCTTCAAAACTAGATCAGATTTGGGGAGAGAAGATCCTGGAGTATTTTCACTAATTTATCAAATCAATCCTCGAGACACCTTGTCTCTATTAGGAGATGGGATCGCATGTGGGCTGATGTCCTGGATGTCTTAGCAAACAAACACTTCCTTGGATCAAAGGTTTTTTGAAAGCCAGGCCAGACTGTAGAAAATATATGAAAGGATTTATCACTAAGGTAGTATATGTAAACAAGCTACAAGATTCCTACAGGACATGTGGATGCTGCCTGATGCTGCAAAAGCCGACGGAATCTATTGTTAGATGGATCAAGTTTTTTACTTTCTGTCGGAAGTTAGGCTACGTTCCAAAAGATTGGCGGATGGGCTTTGTTATAATCAAACCCTAAGCCAAGACAGCTGGCTAGCTACAACTTCAGATAAGTCATTATGCCCTCGTTTCGCCTATTTCAGAAATATATGTCAGGGTCGTTATTGGATACCGCGAGCTATCTTGAAATCTACTTTTATGGACTGATACCTAAATAGAAAAGATCTCTCTACTATGGAAGGAACCATCAACCATTTCGATTCTGGTGCTATCATAAGCATGCTCAATAAATAAGCTTTGCATTGGAGATGTGAATAGCATGGAAACGGTCAGCAGAAGGATACCTTAAGCCGACATCCTCCCACCACTTATTTGACTACTTGTACTGGACGTTGGTTTTTAAAACGACTGTGGTGCACTGGTTGTACGTGAATGTATTGAGACCCATTTCAAAGTGTACATGGACTCTCTTTCCTTACCAAACCTAGTGAAACGCGGTTAGTGATGAAAATTGACTCTTTGTTTGCAGAAATTCTGACGGTTTCAAGATGCCGGCAGATACGGCTATTTTTAATTCGCCGTACAACACTACAAGTCAATTGTTCCCTCGGAGTAAGTTGCAAGCATAGTCTATATCAGAGAATGAGGCATCGGATAAGGCTCCCAATTCTGTAGTAATAAAATCAAAGTTTGTAAGTTCATGTGAAAGATACATCTAAATGAGATGCCCAAATGCAATCCGGTGTACTGGTACATATGCTCGGTATCTTATCTTACGCAGACAAAATCCCAAGGAATGAGTTAACACTGCAATCCTCGTGCCTTCTCCACCCTCCAACTATAACTTTAAGTTCTCTGAAAAAAGTCCCTGGATGAAAAAATCAATGGGGAGACGATCCGCTGGACAAATATGGACACATACGGAATGGCTTTGGCTGATCCACGACAAGAAAAATTCAGGCTCATTATCATTGAGCACTGTGCCATTGGTGTCATCATCTAAAATACTAGTTGAATATATTTACTACAATAGGTGTGTAGAAGAGACGGACGTCATTCTGATACGAAAGGTACCTCTACTGTCAAAACTAATTGTATGCTCGTACATATATACGCTCTGGCATCTGCAATACCTTCGTATCTCCAACTAAATGCTTGGGCATACGCACATCTTTCCGATTGATGTATTCTTTTATTAGTTTTTACGAAATTAACTCTCCTCAAGGATCTGGTTTCTTGGCACACCATTTCATCCACATTTGGCGGCTTACAAATACATGCTACATCGCAAAACTCACATCATGTTCATGAAGGTGTTTCGGTTTAGCTTAAGCTGGGTTAGGTCAGAGTGATCCTCGATAAGTTTCACTTTGGCCAGTGGTGGTACCTCTGGGACAACGTGAGAGGGCCATGAGCTCGCTACGACTTGGAAATTTATCAAGTTCGGTGATTTTTATAGAGCACAGATCATTTAGTTTTCAGAAGTGGTAACTGCCTGGGGATTGTAAAAAGAAAGGGCAGTAGAAGAGGAAGCCCACCACAGATTTCTCTTCCTCTTCAGCCCTGCAGCTCCTGCAAAAATTATTGGCTTTGAATGGCAGAGTATCTCATGACTGTAACTTAGGAGATACACATATCCCTATCCTGAATTTCATCAGCTCTCGGTCGCTTAAGATCGAGTACGGGCCATAGAAGTCTAGATATCTCACAGCAGTCTTGATGAGTTCACCTATGGCTGGTTTTGGTAAGCGCTTGAAAGTGTAGACATTCGTTACCACGGAGCCAAGTCTGGCTAGTTCATCAGGGAAGTCGTTCCCCGGAACGTCCGAGTTACAGAGTGGTGCTAAGAGCATATCGTTACGCAGTCGCTTCAACCCTCAATGTTCACAATTAGGGATCTGATTGTAGCTTGACTGTCTATGTATTTACGAGTATACTGAAATATGCGACGAGGGTAGTGGATTCAGTTTGAGGTAAGGCCTGATGAATAGATACGACCTCCGCTCGAAAGACGCACTGAACTGAAAGATTTGAATAGACAAAGGTTCTCAGAGAAGATCCCTGCACCCAGGCTTTCAATTGTATAAGAACCAGCTGTGAAGATGGAAATTTGCTGACTGAATTTGTCTTCTCGTTGTCTCTATTCATACCCTTCTGGGACCAGGTGACTGAAGTGAACGTTAAAATCAGTTTCAGTTAAACGAAGGTTGGTTGAGTGAGCAAGGCAGCAATGAAGCGTAAGTAGATTGGCATGTCCTAAATTTAACTCTAATCCTTGCTGAGCTGAGTTGACTGTAATCTATATACCGGAAAATGCTAAAGGCAGCAAATAGATAAAAGTTTGGAAAGCTGCCGCTGAAGACGGTAATAGTGCGCCAGTAATTCTTACCCAGGCAGCTTGTTGCATTTTTCCTAACAAGCTGATGATAGTCCAATTTCCGGCTTTCTGCAATATTTTCTTCCAACTTGAGTTTGGTGTCCAGAATGAGGTCTAGATGGATTTCAGGTTACTGGCCAGCTGCCTGATACTTGCTTTTCTTATAGAATATCTAAATGTTGTTTGTGATCGTTAGACTTTTTGATGTGTCTAAGTTGACCTTCTTCTTTTAACCGTCCTTTTTTAAAGCTGTATGCGAACCTCTTCTGTAAGTAGTCACCCTGGAAAACTTGTGTAAAGGTTTCATGACACTGTTACATAGGCGCATCAAAAGATCTGTGACCCAAGGGTTTAATGTGACCTCTGCCTATTTTAGACGTTTAACGTCAAAAATCTTTTTTAAGGCAACTTGCTCCAAGATTTTCTAGTTGATGACCGAGGTCTATAAGACGCTGCTTCAGGATTGAGTCACAATTGATACTTTTTATTCGGTATGTTCCTACATGGAATAGATCACATCGCATGTCGACTTTATTAACTGTGGATGTGTTTCCTTCGCGATAACGCAGTCTTGAAGTCTTGCTGTAGAGTCAATACGTCCGAAATCGTTGACTTAAGTGATTTCGCAGAGGGTGAGGCTAGGTTTACTAACTCATCCGGAGCAGATATTTAACATACCCATTGAAGTCACCTCCACCTCCAGTCACATCTCCACCTCCAGTCACACCTCCTTGGTGTTAACCTCCGACTTATGAACTAATGTTGTGGAACGTACAGATCAGAGTCAAAGTGCCTGTAAGCTTTCCTTAACAACACCGAATTCCTTCTGCCCAAAACGAATCAACAACAAAGTTTTTACAGTCTCGTTTGATACTCGTAGCTCTGCTAAATGTTGCAGCTCATTCGATTTTCCCTTCAGGGTTAACGTGGTCAACGGCTGGTTGCGTTACAAATGAGCTTGCAGTTAATCCTTCCTTAAGAAGGAAGCTGATTGATCTGATTCATATAATCTCAAAGGTTCATCCGACGAAACTATGAATTCAGGCGTCACTCTTGATAAAAAACTGTATTTAGACTAAAGATATGGCGCCAGTAAATTTGTATAAGCAAGCTTTCTACAAAACATAGGGCTTAGCCTCTAGATTACCGCGTCTATAATAAGTCCAATTATAACCTTTGCGGCGGCTCTCATGAAAATACGGTACTGCATTTACCAGACCCCAAAGAATAGTCTGTCGGCAGCAATGATGGATCTGCCCTCCGTTGATATTTATATCATGAGCTGCACTTTTAAAGTAGTGGACGTGTTGACGAAGTTGAGCACCGACTGCCTTTTGATTGTCGGGTGATGGATAAGTGGCCTGATGCAATGACACTAGAACTCCGGTTGCTCGAAAGTATGATTTTCCCTGCGCTCAAGAATAGATTTGGCCACAATCTAAGACAGGAAACAAGAAGGATCTCAACGGATGGCTCCAAAACTGACCTGCATCGCTGGTGATTTTTTTTAGGGCGGTAACTTTAGAGACCACTCTTCTTTAGAAAAACCTGCGTCTGTCTTCTAATTGGAGATACATGCAATCCTGATGTCAATGAATTATGTTGTGCGGATCAGAAGCAGTCTTACTGAAATTGTTCGGACCGATCGACTAGATCGATATTCTAGATATTGCTCAGATAAGGATCTTTTATCAGATGTAGCTGCATTGGGACTAACTGCCTTCTTACATACGACTTCGATTAACAGAAAAACAAACAGGTAAGACCGATTCAAGAATTTTTTATAAAGGACGAAGCGTGGCTTTTGCGTGCGTTTTAGGTGCACACTATCAGTTTATAGCCCTAAATGCTTCGTTTGTGGTTTATCTCGCTGGCAACTGTATTTTTTCTGAATCCATCTCGAGGATATAAGGCACGATAGTGCAAAAGAAGTCAACATTTTTTTAATTAGAATGGCCGTCACCAACTGGCCAACTTCACTCAATTTCTCCTCTGAAAGGCTCATTTCGCTAAGAATCACGCTTGCATGTGAAAAGTTGGTACCTGGACTTCCAAAGTGTGGGCAGTGAGAAATTGCGTGGTCTGTATTATCTTCCAGGTTCGGACAGAATGGACAGATTGGAGAGGAGTCATGCCCGAATTTGTACAGATATTTCTTGAACATACCATGACCGGTTCGAAATTTTCTATTCAAGGTCCTAAAGGGTCTTTCATTAAGCGCTTCCTATCTTTAAATTTAAATAAAACAAAGTGTGTGTGAGATATCTTCGAAATTTTTTATTCGTTTGAAAGGCCTATCGATGCCATTATGTATGAAATATAAGATCGTTCAAATGCTCGCCGTGGATTCTCTGGGTGGCGCGCATCCAAAATGTCAAATTTTCCATGACTCTTACACATAAATCAGGCTGAATTTGACTGATGGCATGGGTTATGTTAGCTTTGAGGGCCATTGTGGTCTGTGGCTTATTCGCATAGACCTGCGACTTCAGGAAACCCGACAAGAAAAAGTCTAACGGGGTCAAATCGCACGATCTCGGTGGCCAGTTTAGGTGATGTAAACTGCATCACCATGTCCTTGAATCGTTCGTGCAGAATTTCCAATGTGGCGTGAGTTGTGTGGCACGTAGCGCCGTCCTGTTGAAACCACATGTCGTCGGTTCCATATCATCCAATTCAGGCCAAAAGAAGTTGGCAATCATCGACCTATAGCGCTCGCTGTGGACGGTGATGGCCTGGCCAAAGAAATATGGACCGATGACGCCGCTAGCCCAAAATCCACACTAAACATTGACTTTTTCGGGATGCAATGGACGCTCTTGGATCTCATGTGGATTGGTATCGTCCCAAATTTGACAATTTTGTTTGTTGACGTACCCTCATCAAATTAGGGTCAGTTTCCACTGCTCCAGAGCCCATTGGGCGAACACACGTCGTTGTCTATGGTCGTTTACCTTCAGCTCCTGGGTCAGTTGAACTTTGTACGGGTGCAGGCTCAAGTCACGACGCAAAATTTGCCAAGTTGTGGTCTGCAAAAGGCCGAGTTCTTGTGAGCGACGCGAAATCGACTACCTCGGATTCTCCTGCACACTCTCTTAGACAGCGGCGATGTTTTCAGCAGATCTTGCGTTTCGTCGACGTACGGGTGTTGGTTTATCGTTTACTGGAACCAGTGGACTCAAATTTATCCACCACACTGCGAATTGTCCTCTCGGTAGGACGATTATGGCAACCGTAAAATGGGCGAAGGGGGCGGAACGTTGCCCGAAGAGAACACCCTTTGATAATACAATTTTATCATTTGCACGTGTTGTTGGATGCTATGTCCGTCCATGGTGATTTGGCAAAACAGACTGAATAACTGACAGCCAATTTGATAGATGTATCAACTATGGCCGCTATCAACTGTCAAAGTTTGGAAGTCCCTTTTGGAAGACCCTGTATTTTGTCGGCCCGCCGCTTTCTCTGAGATGGATCCGGAAGGCGCTGATTGTTCTCAATTACTCTACATATTCACGATATCTTTCTCCTAGATCCTTTTTTTGCCAGCACGCCCGCCCATACTAGAGACGCTTACTTTATTACTGAGCTAACTACTTTCGACAGTTATGTCTGAGTCCAGCGATGTTTGGCATCGACCAGAGCCTTAAAGCTAAGTCTAATATCAATCATATTGGTCTCCCGTATGGTATATGCTTGCATTCAACGACCGTGCTGCTGGTGATAAGACCTGCTTTTGTTGTATATTATTCTAAAATCAGACAGCAATTAAGCCAAGTTTTGACTCGGTAGATCCCTTGGTTTTTTGCCAAGTCTACTGTGTGGATAAAGTCGATGGCGATTTCGTTCGCAAAGCTTATTACGAGTACATTCAAGTTTGGGAGCTTTGGGATCTAAGGATACCGTGATACATAATACGAGTATTCCATAGAAAAGGACCTAGGACGGATCCTTGTGGCACACCTGCTGTAACGTTGTAGTGATTGGTAACCTCGTTAGTTTCACAGCTAAGCTTTCTGTTCCTGAAGTAGCTGGATATAATTCTGAGGATGCCAATAGGTACGTCTATTTTAGCAACAGCATTCATTAGAAAGGTTCAATGAATTGAAAGCATTTCTGATGTCTAATGTGACCACTACATAGTAGGTATTCCTTTGTTCCAAATCGCCATCGGCTTCCCTCGGTCGCTGCGACTGCTATACCAATCACTGGTTTGATCCCATCTACTGTGGAGCGGGATTTTCGGAACTCGGACTGGTATTTCTTCTGCTAGTGTCACCAGAATGATCTCTTCTACAGTTTTTCCTATGACATCCAGAAGCACATGGGGCGATACGACTGATGAACACCTGGAGGTTTATTTCCTTTGGGAAGAAGGAAGAACGCTGTAGCGTCCAGTGATCTGCCCCCTCTAAAGATGTCCGGTCTCGATGTAATTGCTGCTTTAAGGGCCCTATTTGGTATTTCATCCGGGACTGGTGTTTTCCTGTCGTCATGGTATGGTACGTGTATTCATATGTGTACATACATGTTTACAACTAAAAGAGGCCGCAAATCTACTTCGCCGTGGAGCAGGCTTTAATATTACAATAGCAAAAGGTAAACAGTGGCAACACTCGTATTATGCGCGTATAAAAACTTACTCAACCCTAAAAACTCCAACCTCTCTCACAAGCCCTTAATAGAGAATATCCTTCAAAAATAAATTACCCAAAGTTGGGAGTACACCATTATGTAACATACATACTCGTATGTGTATCTGTGAGCATGAGGTTCATATGTAGATAGATGACGATAGACCAAATCGTTCAAAAAGGAATTCTGGCCCAAATCATGATACACGAGCCCTCAGGTAGGATATTCGTATGCGTATTTGGAGAGATACCCTGCGCACGATAGTCATGTCTCATTTTTGTAATATTAGGCAGGATAGCTCGTCCCATAAAGAAATTCTTATATCCTTTTTTTAAATGTTGCAACTAATACCACTAGCCGGGAAGAGCCTGCACGTAAGGATACCGGAACGAATCCAGGATATCTATGCATAGACAAATCAAAATAAATATCCTCATGAATTCATTATGCATTGTTACCCCGGATGGAGCTAGGATGGGCCAGAACTGGTCGGAATGGGTTCTCAGATGGTGGATCCCTTTTTGATTCTTTCCGTGTTGTGATGGTCGTGATGGGTGTGTGTATGTATGTAGATTCGAATTTAATAATAATTTACCGGCTGAGTCCTACGAGCCGTTCATCGTAGACATCGTGAACGTCGTCCTAGTCATCGTCATCGTGGTTGTGTCAGGAATAATAGAGTTTTCTATGCTGCTGCTGATGATGATGATGTTGATGTTGATGATGGTTGGTTCGTCCTTTCCGTCGCGTTGCTTGTACCTATGCATTCTTAGTTGGATCGGCCTTGCTGTCGTCGGTCGTACGGATTGGTATCCGTATCCGCTGTCGTCGCATCGAAACCAAATGGCTTCGGGTGGGAGAAGTATAAATTATGTTTGTTGTTTGGAATATGAATGGGATTACGTTCCGCTTGTTATTATGTTGAGCAAGGTTGCTGGGTTTGCTTCGGGGTTGATGGTTTGGGAAGCTTGTCATAAAATGAGGTGAAAAAAGGATGTCCATTTGGAGAAGGTGAAAATTGTAAAGAAGAGTGGTTAGGGGACGAAACGAAAGGTCTGCTGCTTGAAACGATATTTCAGGAACGAAGCCTTTTTTCAATCAAATATTAATAAAATTTCTGACTATTTGCCAGTCAGTGGAATTCAAATAAAATATCAGAGAGACGGTTGCTTCTGCTGCTGTTGTTGTTGTTGTTGTTATTATGGTTATTTGCTGTTGTTGCGCAACCGAAATTGTTGTTTATTTGATGGAGGAGTTTAAACGTTCGGAATTCTCGGAATTACTGAAATATGCTGACTTTAATGAGGTAGAACATTATGATTTGACTTGAAGGCAGGAGAAGTTCCTTTATTATGAGTGCACAAGCCATTGGAGGGAATGGGAATTGATGGAAGTGCTGGAATATAGCAAGGGTTTAATGCCTGGAAATAGATTTGGGTTCAATACCCTGGGGTAGATGTTTATTGTCAAAACAGAAAGAGAAACGAAGCAGGAAATGGGTAACATGTTTTACGACGACATTTCTTTGAAGCATTAAATAAGTTGGAATTGCTCACCGTGGATACCACCTACATAACTTGACAGTTACAAATGAATTTGATTTTGATGAACCACTATTATTTGTCAATATTAAGTGTGTCTACAAAAAGGGGCGCCCTAATGTTAACAACATCAATAAAATCGTCCGTAAGCGGAGCTTATATTGGAGTGAGGACTGAGGTAGACTGGGAGAAATGTATACATTGAAGGATCATTAATAAAGGAAAATTCTCAGCTTCCTTCATAGAATCCGTGATTGATAGAATCAGGTACAATAAAGACGAAAAATGAGCAGCAACAGTGTATCCAAGGACATTCTCATATTTCATACGCACCCAGAAATAGTAAGTTCCGATTCTTCGACAAAAATTCAAAGTCTTTAAGTTGAAACAGCAGGAGTTTTACACTTATTCAGTATGTTCATTCGTACGCATATGAGAAAGCTCAACATCAAGGAAACTATGATATGAAACAGGGCCGCTGTCTTTCTAGCCCGATCCACATGACCAACTGAACCTTCTTTTGGATGGAAGAACCAACTGTTGAGTTATAGGGATACTGGTACTACTTATTTGTGCAAAACAAGTTGTGCGCAATAGTAGCTCATGGAGAGGTCGACAGAGTTGATCAAAGTGGCGCTCATATCTATAATATGGCCGGATAAGCTTGAGTGTGAGTATATCAAAGGCGCCAGAATAGTACACAAAGCCTTCAAGATCTGTTTTAACGATCCTCATAATCGACCAACTATCTCTAATCGTCATATTGTGAATAAATTTCAAACACTACATGACATAAATTCAACAGTGGATCAAGATCCAAAATTTTTATATTCAGCTTCGATTTTGGTCTTCGCCTGTGCACTATGAGGAAACTGTTGCGAAAAAATCTCGGGATACACTCGCAGACGATCCAGGCGGTATAGGAAATAAAGCCACGAGACCATGATTTGTGCGGGAGTTCGCGGATTTAGTTTCTAAGGAGCTTGGAATCCATCCTCAATTTTGTCGATTAATCACGTTCAGTGACGAGGTTCATTTCTGACTCGATGGGCTTGCAAAGAAGCAATTTTACCATTTCTGAAAGAGGCAACTGCACTGTTTGGTTCAATGGTTTTTTTTTTTTTTTTATTTATTACAGTCAATGGCCAACGTTACCGCACAATGATCAGTGATTATTTTTATGAAAATATGGACGATGTGTGGTTCCAGTAGGATGGCGTTATATGCCAAATGAAACCTTTGACTTACTGAGGACTCGATTCAAAGGCAACATTATTTTCTTTTTATTTTTCAAAGGACGACACAAATAAAGTCCGGGATTTTACATCGGGGTACTACATATGCCCATGTGGCGTTTTTTGTCAACTGCACGCGGAGTACCGAGTTCATCTCGGTCGCCCATCTAGGTAATTACCGCGCCTAACACTGCTTGATTTCGGTGATCTAGTGGGAACCGATGCTTTCAGTGTGGCGAGGTTCGAAGAGTCTCCAAGGCAACATTATATGGTGATAGGGACAAGAAAATTGGCCGTAAAGATCATTTGATCTGACGCCATCCGGTTTCTTACGGCAAGCCCACTATTTGGTATATGTTGATAAGACACAAAATGTTCTAGCCTTGAGCGCCAGTATTAAGCTCGTTGTTGGTGACTTAAAGCCAAACGCTCGAAAGAGTGCCCACAACTAGACTAATGGTTGCGCTTCGTCGGAAATAGCCGAGGAATCCATATGACTGAAGTTATATCACAAAATAATCTAGTAAATGACGAATTAATTTGACGTAGCTTGGAGTAGTTCCTCCACTAAATGGTACACGAGATGGAGAGAGAAGCACACGTCGTCAGTCTCAAATTGAAGGTTAAGGCGTCTGAAATTATGAGTCTATATATCCAAACAAGGAATGATTCAAGGACAGCCGATAAAGAAAGAGCGTGTGTGTGCATTGCCGAACTCACTGAACCGTAATAGCAAGGCAAAGCCCTGCCTCCTCGCCTCCAAGGCGCACACGAAGGCTGAGGTGTCTTTCAACTGGAGAGCGCCACCCAAAGCTAGTGGAATTTAATGCTTCCAAAACTCAATGCTGTCTGCTGTCATTAAAGTGAAATTCAAATACCAAGCCATTATCCATGAATGGCACTTGCATCCTCGAAACCGATAAACTTTCCATTCTCGTTATGTGTATCAGTGACAACTTACGTTGGAATGACCACATATTCGATGTTGCTAAAAATGTTGCGAAATGTCTAGGTTTCCTCAAGCGATGTAAGAAATATTTTACCCCTTCTGATCTGGCCAAAATATATAAGGCATTCATCCGCTCAAAATTGGAGTACAATGCCCACATCTGATCAGGTGCTCCTAGAACATCTCTGCACCTTCTAGATAGGATTCAAAACCTTGATTGATGATACTAATATCAGTCTATCAATTGACACCCTCGAACACCGACGAACCGTAACACCAGCCTTGCTATGAATGCTCGTCAGTATACCCTCAAGCCCATTTTCGGACGTACTCTACAATATCGTGGAATGTTCGGACTCTTACTAGGTCAGGTGCCTCCGAGCAATTAGGAGAGGCCCCTGACTGCTATCACACAGATATCATCGTTATTCAGAAAGCGCGATGGGATTTGTCGGACAAAAGGAGGATGACAAACTGTGATACTTTAAGGCCGCGTATGACAGCATTTAGAGAGACGAGCTATATTGAGCATGTCCATCATTGGCATCCCTGCCAACCTCATCCGTCTGTGAAGAATGACGATGGAGGACGCTCGCTGCTCGGTGAAAGTCGGTAACGACGTACCCGAGACCTTTGATGTCAAAAAGAGTTTTAGACAAGATGACGCGCTGTCATGTGACTTCTTTACGATTATCCTTGAAAGAATTGTGCGGAACTCACAAGCGAACACTGAAAGCACAATCTTTCAAAGGTCTTTGCAACTAAAGGGTGTTTTTTTTAAAGGTTTGGTTTTTAAGCTGACAACACTGTTTCAACAGATTGTCAATTTGACAGTTGAAAGTTGATTTGTGGTTAGTACCTTTTGCCATTTTGGTTCGGTTCGCCAAAATTATTGTGCGCTGCGACCAATTTACGGTCCACATAATGGTCCATCTGAGCAAGTTATTCCGAACACGATGAATCGTTTTCGCACCACGTACACTCTAGTAGATAATACACGTCCCCAAAGACGACAACAGTGCCAACAGAAGAATTTATTGCCGTTGTGGAACGCAGTGTTGAGGAGAATCCGACTGAGTCGATGCGCCATTGTGCACAGCAATTGGAGCTATGCCCATCCATTTTGTGGAAGATTTCACGGAAAGATCTTGGCTTAAAAGTTTATAAGATCCAGCTTGTGCAAGAGTTGAAACCGCGTGACCACTATAGGCGTCGTAGGTTCGGTGAATGTGCCGAAAACATGATTGAATATGTAAATAAACAGAAGTGCCGAATCTGGAGTGGAGAAAACCCAGAAGCCTTTGTCGAGACTGCCTTACAACCATTAAAACGCACTATTTGGTGTGCTTTATAGGCTGGTGGAATCATCGGCCCATATTTCCAGAATGTTACCGACAATGAAGAGCGTTGACTTCTTCGTTCTTCAGTTGAATGGCATTGGCGTGACAGAGCTTTGGTTTCAACAAGATGGCGCAACATGCCACACCGCACGCGACACCATGAATTTATTGCGGGAAACATTTGCTGACCACATAATTTTGCATAATGGACCTGTGAACTGGCCTCCACGATCCTCTGTTCTCATACCTTTAGATTACTTTCTTTGGGGTATGTGAAGTCACTAGTCTATGCCGATAAACTAGAGACGTTGGACGATTTGGAAGTATTGAAACGAAAGCTGTCAAAATGGATATAACGCTACATGAGGGTAAATCTAAGTATATGCTGTCAACAAGAAAGGACACACAACACTGACGAATTGGAGGGAATGTCATACAAATGTGGGTGTTAAGTTTTTTAAAAAAAACAAAACGCAGCAGAGGGAGACTATACTCCTCACAAGTAGAAGGGGACCTCAACCGACTTGGAGTGCGCAATTGGAGGCAGTTAGCTAATGACCGGGCTAACTGGAGAGTCTTGGTAGTTTAAACCCAGGTTCACCCCGAACTGTAGCACCACTGAAGTAAGTAGCTTTTCTCTCGAAGCAACCATGATAATTCTCGTCCGTTTTAGTTGATGCTTCTGCGACATACCATATAGTAGGACTGGGACGATAAGGGTCTTAACCAGTGCTTTCTTCTTTGCTTGTGAGAATGTCGTTTTTCTTAGTTGCTTTCTTAATACAAAAGAAAATGTGAATGGCAAGAATGACCTCTAGTGTCAACGCTTAAATTTACAACGAACGCCAGATGGACAAAGTCTTTTACCACCTCAAAGTCATAGTTTGCGCAAGGAGCTTGTTGTGCCGTCGATATTGGGTTTTGTTTTTATCGACAGCACATACTTTGTTATACCCTCATTTACCGCTTAAGTCATTTTAATCGCTAAGAAACAATTTGCTTATTTCGTGCTATGATTCCAGCGTACCCTGGCGGGGATGCCGAAACTCCTCTTTATATATGACGTCATATGCGGCCTGAAAATCTTTAAGCCGGTGGCGGATATCAACTGGAAGTTCATGAGCTTTTTCGAAGATCTACCGTGAAGTGAATATCCCGTCCCTGGCGGATGTCTGGTAAAGACAACTGCTATCTGATTACTGACGATGCTGGCATTCTTTTTACAGGGCATAATGGCATGCCACCATATTTTACAGATGACTTGGAGTAAACTAAATCCCTGCCTTAAATAATTAGGCAGTTAATCCGTCTGCGCCTACAGTCATACTGGTCTTTAGTTTAGATATCGCTACACAAAAGTCGTTTTGGTCGGACGGACCAAGTTGTTGTTGATGTTGTTGTCTACGGCGTTAAACAAACTGCCGAAGTTGTCCAAATTTTCAGCAGAAACTGTGGCTCTACTATTTCGTTCTCATTCTCCATACTTTTGTTTGGTGTTTGATTCCTCGGCAAGTTTTTTTTAGTACAACCGCTAGGTCTTGAAATTGATGTTTCTCTGCTTCATTGTTTATTCGTAGGCTTTGTGAGCAGCCTTCTTTGCAGCCGCCTTGTATGACTCTTATTACGGTGCGTGCACTTGGTGAAACTTTTCGCCGAACCAGGGGTTTTGTTGTGGTCAACAAATAAACTAGCCGTTGCGTGTAGGCTATGTTGTCCAATATTAAAATCTTCAAGTGGCATCTCTACGTTTTGCTTACGACATTCTAGTCGATGAGCTCGCAGAAAGTGGTCGTTTTCCCCTGTGTGGACGTGAAGAAATATCAGAACTACGTGGACGAATCTAGCTTTGATGCGGATTGTAATCAAGCGTCCGTTTAGGATTTATTGTCTTAAGGACTGAAACGAATAAAATCTGTAAATTTTAATACGGGCTATACTTTTCATGCGTAAAAATTACAATCCCATTTTGTACCCAAATTAGCCTGTATATTCTCTAGTTTCAGTTTGTTATTGATTTTAGTTCGGTGCGGTTTAAAATATTTATAAAATATGAGTCAGGAGGAACGCCGTAAAAAGATCATCGACAATTGCCTCGAAAATACTTCGCGTCCAAACCATTTCACCACAAAAAATTTAAACATAGCACGCAGTACAGTGGATTCTCTTATTAAACGATATTTGGAGACGTTGACAGTTAAGCGAAAACAGAAAAGTGGGGCTAAAAGTGGAGCACATGATACAAATTTGGACAGGAAAATAGTTGGTACCATCGTAAAAACCCGGACTATGTCATTCAGAGATGTTGCTCGGAAATGTAATACCAACCAAACAATGGTACAAAGATCTAAAAAATGTAACGGTCTAAAAACACGAAAAAAACAAAAAATACCAAAAGTTACTGAAAAGCAAAAAAAGTCATAAAAACACGAGCCCGAAAGCTGTATGAGTTGATCGGCAAGAAGATAGCATGCTTGGTTTTGGATGACGAAACTTGTGTCAAAGCCGACTTTACTACTCTTCCAGGTGCGCAGTTTTACAACTCGTTTGAAGCTGAGATTCTTCCGCAATCAACAACATCGATTGGGATGGAAAAATCCGGGTCAAGATATCTCGTTTGGCAGGCCATTTGCCAATGTGGACACAGAAGCTCATCGTTAATTACAACGGGAACAATTAACGGAGAAGTGTACATTAACGAGTGCCTACAAAAACGGTTGATTCCTTTCTTAAGGGTTCAACATTATTTTAGCCAGATTTAGCTTCAGCTCACTATGCTCATGTGACGTTGAGCTTTCTTGTTGCTAAAAATGTCGACTTTGTCTCAAAAGACATGAATCCACCCAATGTTCCACAGTGCCGTCCCATTGAAAGGTATTGAGCTTTGGTCACAAGCTAAATTGAGGAAAAGTGAGCAGTGTGCAAAGGACGTAAAAGATTTTAGTGCTAAATGGAAAAGAGCGTCCAAAAAGATCACGGACGTAACTGTCAACAAGCTTATGAAGGACATTCGAAAGAAGTTGAGGAAAGAATGGGAACCCAAATAATTTTTTTTATTTTTTGTAATTGTAAATGAATTTAATAAAAACAGAGTTTTAAAGCAAATAAAAAAATTTACATGAATTATGAAAATATTTTTTTTTTTGCTTTGAAGTTTCCAAATTTTATGCGTTTCACTCCTTAGTATTATTCTAACATCAAAATAGGCACTGCTTCTGCTCTCCATACTTCGCACATCTTTGACAGCAGTGATATCGGTTTTATGCCTGTTTAGCCATTAATTTGTCGGTTATGCATGCCCTGTTAAGGGTCCGAACATTCTACTTGTATAGCCGCAAGTTATTCGTATACTAGGATCGTCAATATCAAGTTAATCCATATCTGAGGCTGTTTGTTGCTTCGCAGCATATTGTGCTTTAAATGTTCCGGCAGTTTCCCAAACGGCACAACCGACAACTTAGAGAGGCACATTCTTCAGAGGCCAGTAGCCAACTATAGGGACTTGAGCACCGTCGTTGATTCTTTTGAAAGTCTGTCTGTGTCTTCATTCTTTATTCACCCGTTTGAGGTCACCATAAGTTCGCAGAGGAGGACCCGTTTAGGACCTTAACTTTTGTTAGATTAATATGCGAGTACATTCGAACTGAAGTCGGCATGATTCTTTAAAATATGGGCAGATTGCTATAAGACAAATGTTTCTATCAGACTGTTGAACATACTGCTTCTTGTCGTGACGACATTGTAGATCATTTCCCCTGAGACAGTGGCTTGCTTTAGGCTGCCGGTATTAGGCTTCTGGTTTTCGTTTTTGGTACCCATATTTGCTTCTATCCACATTTTAGTTTTGCCATCTTACCATGTCGAGTAAAGCAGATTTGAGTGGACCGATCAGCTCTTGGAACCTTATTAGCAAGACACTATGTTAGCTAAACTCGGTTTCGCACACATTCCCTGAAAAGCCGAAATGATGAACGAGTGAACAGAGCTATTTTTGGCAAATGCAAATGGAAGTGTTACAGAAACTCGTAACGCAATAGGCAAAAGAACAATTCACACTTTTTGTGCCTAAGCCCAGATTTTTCTGGTGTAGTCAACATTTCTTTAGGAAGGTAGGAGTGGCAGATGAGTTCAAGAGTCCAATAACCACAAGGGCAATTTTAATGCGACAACTAATATGACTTAATTGTTGAGTAAAGTGGATCGGGGTTTCACTTCAGTTGCGATGTACTCAGTTCTAAAGGCTGTAACTCTGGCGATATTTATAGAAGTTTTCTCAAGCAATCTGTAATCTGGACATATCGTCCAGCAATTAAGTAGATTATTCTTGTAAAAGAAATCCAAAAATTGTTGCCATGATCACTCCACACGGAATGTCTATTTCCTCTACACGCGAGCAGTGACGGGCTGAAGTTTGCCTGAGTTTGTTTGTTTTCGAATATGAGGGAGTACCTACCACCAAACTCAGGGCTGCTTTGAGGCTGTACTTGATTCGAGGATAAAGTAACCAACCTTTGTAGTAGAGGATCATCCAAGAAGTGTCATTTTAATTTTTTTTTAATTATTGAACTATCAATATTCAACTATCATTGCGATAACTTTAATCAAGCAAAAGCTAGGAGAATATTAAATATGGGCCGATACACACTCGTACAGCGTGTTAAAATAGTGAGAGTTCACTACAAAAATGTTGAGAATATTCCGGAAATGTTTCGTAAAGTCAAGCGCCTTCTTGCACAGCTATAGGGAATTTAATCGATAAATTTGGACGTCTCGAACAGGTTAGTGATGTGAAGACTCCAACTCGTGCTCGTTCGGCAAGGCCAACTGAAAATATCGGCGCCGTAGCAGAGAGTGTGACTGAAAACCCAGGTGTATCCAATTCAAAAGGATCACATGAATTGGACGCGGATAGGTCCACCACTTTGCACCGAATTTTACATAAATATCTTGTAGCTTGTAAGGTCCAGTTAATATATAAATTGAAGCCAGTAGACCACGCACAACGCAGTACTTTCGCTAATTACAAGTATGAGCAGAAAATGTCATGATCACAAGATCATGGTTTTTTACACAAAATTATTCTAAATGGTGGAGCTCATTACCATTTCGCTGGGTACGTAAAGAAACAAAACTGTCGCATCTGGAAGTCGGAAAATCCAAGAGAACAACCTCTCCATCCACAACGAGTGATACTTCACCGTTTCCGTGAATGGATTGCGCTATTGAACGACGCTTACTAATTTTTTTTTTGCCTGAAATTGATGCTATGGACGTGGACAACGCTCATTTTCAGCAGGATGGTGCCACCCGGCAGACAGCTGGTGAAACAATGGTTCTATTACGTGACAAATTTCCTGGACGTATGATTTCTCGAAATGGAGACTTCAATTGGCCGCCGAGATCGTGTGGTTTAACATTATTAGGTTTTTGATATTTCGAGACTATTAAGCCTTTATGAAGCCCACGACAAGCCTGCTATGAGAGTTGTTATTCGCGAAATACTCGAATAATCGAAGGAATGGCGGCTTGTAGGCAGAGACGAGGCGGTCATTTGGCAGGCATTATATCCGATTACGACCCTCAGAGCTTGCACTTTAGATTGAAATAAAAATGTCACCACTTTTCATAAAAGTGTTGCGTGTTTCTCGTTTTTGTAATAATGAGACCTCTTGTTTTATGACCACACAGTTGTGATATTCCGGATTGAAGTTATGTTTCCAAGTAATTTGGTTGCATGCTAAGCTTCCTGGGTCGCAAGCATTCCCTTTGTAATGGAACAGGCTGGTGGTAAACGAATCAATCGCCTCAACCTTAAACTCTATCTTCAAGTCAAAGCCCCTGGCCATCCTGACCATCTGCCCACTATGCCATTCCTTTCTTACATACGAGTATCTGTACATTCTGTACGCAAAACTGTCTGCCTTCTGTCTATCATTTTCTATTCCAATCATTAACACAATCAATGTCAACCGCATAGGCAAAGCAAAAATGCTTCTGTAATTTTCTTAAATTTCAATAAATCAAAAAAGATAGCGCCTGCCAATTTAAAATCACACCAAGTCCTGCCAAGATAAAGAATATCATCAACATAACTTCATTCTAGAACATGAAGCAGAGTCGTCTCCTATTAGTCGTATCTGTCGCGAAAAGGTTGTCTTCTACATTTCACGTGCGAATGCACTCGACTGATTTTTTCCTCACCCACATTTCCGTCTTCATTTTTCCTATTTTCAAAATTACGTTCACTTTTTGATCTTCAGCTACATTCCTCGAAGAAAAAAAAGAAAATCAATCGAATGAGCACATCGCAGTCATTTCGATTTCAGCTCAAGTACAACACCCGTATCTTGTTAACCCTCACACCAAGGAGTACCAGCGCGGCGCGGCGCTGTGCGGCGTCCAAGCCAAGCTAAGGGCGCTACAACGAATTTATAAAGTTAATCTTTTAGAAAATCGAAATTTTAGAAAATTTCTCGTAGGTACCCTAACTAGGCAACGGATATAGATGATTGAAGGTAGCGCAGAGGAGGGTAGGGTAGGGTTCGAGAAGTATCCGCGTATATTTGATTTCTATGACTGATGGTAATGTGGGCGATAGCATGTGCTTTGAGTTTGAATAAGTTGATTGGGGATAACATATACAAGCACATTGCATTACGTTTCGGTTCAGTGAATCCATTAGGAGGGTTGCTATTTTAGGTGAATGATATGAAGGTGGCATTTATGGTGATACATGGATGCTGGGATGTTGGGATGTATGATATTTTGTCATGTTAGTGTAGATGTGGGTTATATATAGTAGAATGGGACCTGCTGACAAGTGTATTTTTCTGATAAACATCCGAAACTGACAAGAGTGCAAAAATCTTAGAGATACAGATATCAAACTGTCATTTAATCGGCTCGTAGAACAATTAATTGGATAGAACCTTTCACATACAAGAAAATAAAGAAATTCAAACAGTGCAAGTCCAACGAAAGCCCAGGCTCAATGGGATGGACCTTCACTTTTAGCTGAATTGCCTCTTGATTAGATAATACAATATGGAATGACGCCTATATGTACAATAAGATAGAAAGATAGCTCTACTTCATAGATTTGGGGAGATTGTTATTAAGGGCCCTTCAGAGTCCTCGCATAACATCCATACAGGAGCCATGGGTTTGGAATAAACGCATATGTGGTTTCAACTGTGTTAGGGTTTAAGGGGTAGTCCAAGAACTTGGACCTACACTTGGGCAGTTTTGCAACCAAGATTATGCTGCTGCAGACATAACACACGTAGAATGGCACAAATTCATCGTTGCGTCAGTGGTAGCTGAACTCTTTGAATACGGTGATTCCAGGACGATGGGACATATCATATGCTGCGATCCAGTAGTAAATGCAACGTGAGATGCAATGGCTTCCAGTGAACATTTGTTACAAAGCAAGTAATGGACTTAATGCTATCCAAAAGGTATGTTAAGGAGATTACCAGCTGGAGGTCTCCATATCAAACCATAGGTTCATCGAATCCAAAATCGGATGCAAACATCTTGACTTTAATTGGTGAAGAGGAAGAATCCACAGAAAACTAGCTAAATACGATTTAACGAGGACCTTAGCAAGTCGGACTGTGATCCGACTCAACACAGGATGAAACAACACCCTCACCAAGTGCTAAAAAGATGAAAAATGTGTTCGATAATAAAACATGTTCAGTCTAGTAGGTGCTCAGAAATCCAAGTAAAGAGGATTTAAACTTATTCGTGCTAACCATTGACCTCAGATCTGAAGACAAACAGTTCCACAGTCGGCCAGTTTGGACAAAAAATTGACGCTCGGACAAAAGGTAAGACAATCTAGGTTGTACAAGAAATAGAGAAAGTGTTATTGCAACAAATTGAGTTCAAGGTATGGGTCTGGCTCATGAGTTTGGATTATGTTTCTTAGAAGGCAAAGAGATCTGAATTTTAAAAGGTAGCAAAGTGGGAGATGTGACCTCGCTGCCTTATGTGAAAAACGTATGTAGCTAGGCAGCTTTAAGTGCATTGAAGCTATTGTAGTGGGGTTTGTGAATATTTCACATCCGTGTAGTAAAATTGGCAAAATAAGAGTTTTTGCCACAGTACTCGCAAGTTCGCCTTTCGTTGGAAGAAGGTATTCAGTGACCTATAGAGAACGCAGTCCAATATAAACCTTGCCGTTGTTAATGTGTGTGTCCCAGCTAAATTAAAATGCGGAATTGAAAGTCACAATAAGGAGCCAACCCACTCTATGAGTAATTGATTTATATGGACCGGTTGAAAGCCTGAGGGATCAATAAATCTTCGATGAATGACAAGCACATATGCACTTTGCAGTACAGTACAACGTTAGGCACACCAATATTGTACAAAGAGAAAAGAATAGGTCAAAGGACAGATCCTTGTGGTACGCCATTTTGTACATTAAGAAAATTGAAGAAATTTTCACCATTACAAACGGATTGATTCCTTCCCTACAGGTAGTTTTTTTTATAATTGGCGAGTGCACAAGGGATTTTGTGTACCCTTAAATTGTTTGCTCATAGCACGGGCGAGGGAAAGTTAGGGAGGAAAAAATTAAAGAGACAAAGAGACCGACGTGCGTTGGTTTTAAATGTTTGCAAGTATTAGTGACTAGGAAATAAAGAGCTCGGCAGGGCATTCCTTTAGCGAGTTCTACGGCTTAGGAAAGAAAAATGATATTTCGGGATATGTCCGAAAGTGGGGTTGCAGATATACTGCTGAGCATACGGTTAAAAGTTAGAAGGGGTGGAATGCTACTGGCACGTTCGATGGAGCACTGATGGTGAAAATAGCGATACAACAAGGCAAGACAGGAGACATTACATCGGTGTTCGAGGGTGTTGAATGACTGTGTGATAGTGTCATCACCTGTGAGTTTTACCGCACGGTTTTGGATTCTATCTAGCAAGTGCAATGGGGTCTTATGAGCACCTGACCAGATGTGAGCATTGTAATCCAATTTCGTTCGGATAAACGCCTTATTTATTGAGGCCAGATCAGAGGGTGTGATATATTTCTTACATCGCTTGACGAAACCTAGACATTTTGAAGCATTTTTGGGGACATCAAATATATGGTAGTTCCAACGTAAGTTGTCATGGACACACATACCGAGAATGGAAAGTTTTTCGGTTTCAACAATACAAGTACCATTCATAGATAATGGTTGCATTGTGCTTTAGAAGCATTAAATTCCATTCTGTTGATGGTTCCCAAATTAGTTATGCTGTTAATATCGGAATTTAATGAGCTTAACATACGCTGCCGTTCCCGTTCTATATCCGAAGAGCAGAGACGTGAGTTCGTAAAAGAATATAAAAAGCAGTGAGTACTGTCGTCAGCAAAGGAATATATTGGATTAGAAGTGGCAGACAAGAGATCGTCGATGAAAATTAAAAGAATGTCGGAGACAGAACGCAGCCCTGGGGCACATCACCATTTAATTTGTGAATATCAGACTTCAAACCGTTCAAGACAACTTGAATTGAACGTTCCGATAGAAAATTTCTAATCCATTGAAGAAGAGAGTCATCGATCCCAAATGCACGCATTTTTGACAAAAGAGCCTGATGCCGAATTCTGTCAAATGCCTTAGCAATATCAAGTGCAACTATCTTGCTTTCACCAAGTTTGGTCTAGACTTTGGTTCCACTTTTTGGTGAGACATGCCATCAAATCACCAGTGGACCTGGTGAGAGTCGGAAAGAGTCTTAAAGAGTAGGATTGATGAAAAAGCTTACGCAGTGGTTTTGCCAGCGAGAAAGAATACCTCACCAGAAGAAGGACAGATATGCCATCTGGACCTGTGGATTTATGTATGTTGAGATCTTTGAATACCCTTGCTACTACAAGAGTGGGAAAGTGAATTGGACCCATTGAAGATTCGACGCACTCAAGTGTAGGCGGAGAAAAAGCAAAATCTAGAAGTGTTGAACTGGCCGCAAAGTGTGCAGGAAAGAGAATGGCTTTGCCCAAAGAGCTAGCAGCTGGAATGTCATTATAAATGAGCGTTGGGATGGAGGATGAGGCAGGGTTTCCAATGTTTTTGAAGAACGACCAAAAACTTTTACAACCTTTGGGACATTGTAGTATTTTTTGGCTCAGTTTTTGGTCGTATAGAAATTTCACGCGCTTGAGAAAGACGTTGCAATCATTCCTGACTCGTTTGAACTTCTTTCGGTTTTCCTCTGTCGACTTGGTCTTACAGGACCCAGAAGATATATCTCTAACCGTGTCAGCCTTTTTACAGCTCGAGTCGTACCATGCCTTTTCTTTTGGCCTGATACTCCTAATCCGCTAAGGGATAAAGGATCTCATTCTAAGGAGAATATTGTCTGCGATCATATCAGCAGCGGCATCTACGTCGTTATCGAGGAAACATAACGACCAGTTAAAATTCCTAAAGAAACTGTTAAGTCCGATCCAATTGGCTTTCTTGTATTGCCATATGATTCTTTCAGCAATCTTTTCTTTAACTGAGTGGTCAGTGTACGAGAAATTAGCTGATATGACACAATGGTCTAACGGGCCAGGGTGAGAAGTTAAAAAGAAATCCAGGATGTTGGCGGTATGACTATCAACCTCTGGTATTCGCGTGGGCTCATTTACAAGCTACGTTAAGTTGTCCTCTGCAGCGAAATCTCAACACACCCTCCTTGATGCCGAAGCCACCCAGGATTGTGTATATTGAAATCGCCAAAAATAACGATTTCAGTATGAGGATACAATCCTTTGAATGAAGTCAGACAGCGCATCAAAGTCGTTAAAGGTTGGATTGCTGTCAAATTTGGGCCTTCTATAAATAAAGCAGTAGTGGATAAATTACTTACGGAGAATTCACATGAAATTGAATTCCGGATTGGAACGGGGACTACATTGTGGACTCTACAGATGAAGTGGAAAAGGTGAAACAGCTTTTGAATTTACTGCAAAGAATATTATGATTACCGCATCAAAAGCCTTTGAAAAATCAACTAGAGTTAAGAATGTCGGACGATTCCCATTCAAAAACTTACGGATTTCTTCTACCACCAATAGTAGCGCAGTATTGCAGCTCCTATGGGGTTGGAAGCCAGATTGATGCCTGCATAGAAGATCCTTGTTATTAAGATACTGATGGATTTGTCTTCATGCTGATTCGTCAAAGGCCTTTGAAAGGTATGGCGTATTTGCAATGGGTCTGTATTCAGTTGCATTCTTCGATCCCTTCTTGGTGATCGGTAGCCACGGTAGCAAAAGTTTCACAAATCTTGGCCAGTAGAATTGGACTTCACTTCCACAACATCTACGTCGCTCAGTCTGTGTAAGAGATAGGCACTTTCTGGGGAGCATTCATACTCCTAAATGGGTTACCATTTGCAGCCACTACGCGAAGAAACCAGAACACTTCGAAGCAAGTCACTCTTAAAGAAAACTAGAATCTCTATAGATCGAAGCAGAAAAATATAAAAATCGAAGAATCCTTCTTATAAAGACTTTTGCAAAAAAACGACGGTGAAACCAGAAGGCTAGTCAATGTCCTCAAAAACGGAAAAAAACTAGAATTAATCAGAAAATCTGATGGCACCTACACTGAGTCGAAAGCAAGTAACCTAATTGCTTCCTTTGATGGCTTCCAGTCGCCTAGCACCGAAGGCATATACCTAGTTATGTTACAAACAGCCATGAAAATGTCCTGTTAACTCTGAATATAATCTCTACAGCTAGTTTGTCACTAGCACAGTGAGGGTAGCCTCTACATACCGAAAATCGTCCGCCAAGTGCTTCAGACCTATAAGCCTGACTGTTGAAGAGCATGGAAAGGTTGCTCGAGCTCTATGTACGCAGGTAGAACTTCTTTGCGAATGCTTTCTTTGTCCAAGATGCAACATGCCTACCAATGCGGAATATTCTATAGGAGTGCGCTTCAAAACTTGGTGGCCACAATTGAGGAGACACTCGACAAGACGGAATACGCGCTCGGCATTAACATCCAAATTGAGGGTGCTGTCGGCAATGCAACTTTTGACAATATGTTTAATTCGACCAGACAATAATAGCGAAAAGGACACTAATGGCGGATAGTGACTGCGCCGAATATGTGACGGCAAGGGTAAACAGGGGTTTCCCGGAAGCATGCGTCCTGTCTCCACTGCTATGCTATGTATGTTGATGGACACACTGCTTAACGCTCACAATAGTTTTGACGTCTATGCACAAGCATACGTGGATCATATTGATAGACTGTCTGTTGGATCGTATCTAGTGACAGCCTTCTATAAAGCGCTGGCAGCCGTAGATGTGATCGACGATTTGTGCACTAGAAATGGGCTATCTTACTGGTCCGAATCATCTAGTGCTTAAAGGCATCACCATCCAATTCTCCAAAGAAAGCTGGTAATTGGGTGTCATCCTGGATGACAAAACATGTTTCATCGAAAATCTCTAGAGTGCTGTCGGCCTTCTGGCAGTAAAAAGAAATTGTAAGCAAGACATGGGACCTGTCACCGAATACAGATCTACACGGCTCTGATAAGGCAGGGTGTCTAGTGAAACTAGTTCCCACGAAAATACGTCATTGCTGCTTTTACAAGACTCCAAAAAAACTGTCTGTATCGGATTCATGAGCCTTTTCCTAGCACGCCTGGCTCCCCTCTAGACGCATTGATGAATCTCTCTCTCCTTGATATTCACATCATGGTCTGCACTCTCAAAGCTTAACAGTAAGTGGTCTTTGGTATAACACGTACTGGATCTCTGATGACCTTGTGTCGGGTCTTATGGACATGCCGCTGCGGAAAAAACACAAAATCGATTTTCCCTGTGATCAAGACTGGTTTTGGCTAGAATCCGACCCAGGAAAAGAATATAGTCGGGTTTTCACGGATGGCCCCAAAACTGATTTAGAATGTCGCCTGGAGGACGAAAACGCAAGATTTCACTCCGCGCTAGGAAAACTTGCGTCAGTCTTCCAAGCGGAGATGGCAACGAACTATATTGTGAAAAATCGGTGCATTTGCATCTGCAGCAACAACCAAGCTACGCTTGCTGAACTCTCTTACAAATTCCAAGCTAATTTGAGAATGCAAAACTTCACTGAACGCAATAGGAATTGAAATCGCCGATAAACTTACCAGGAAAGGTTCAGAGGAGAGTTTTCTAGTACCCGAACCTACATTGGGTTTGCATACGCTCTTGGTCAGGGCTTCCATTAAAGCTGGGTCCATATGAGATCTATAACTGCGAAACTGCAAATGGCATGGTTCGCCAAGGTGCCGCGTCTCTAAGGCGTCAGGGTCTTTCATGCTGTCCGTCACTAGGAAAGACTTTAGGCTGGTTACTGGCGTCGTAACGAGGCAGAACGCATTTTCTAAGCATATCGCATACGCGATACAACATCATGCGACGCTTGCTGTAAAAGTGATGACAACACCGCAGAGCGCTACCTCGGTGATTGTCCGGGCAACGATCGCATCAGGCTGCAAGTAATCGGCTCTGTCGTGTGGGGAGGTGGTTCTGTAGCTACTTTGTCACTGATGCGCTTACTAATCATTATTCGAAAGACTGACAAATTTCAGTAAAGGAAACTAACAAGGAATACAGTGGAGCAGTTCCCTATCTGAGTGCCCTGGCCTTAAGCGTAAATTAACCGTCGTTACAGACGCAAATGTTTCATCTATTCTTTGCAATATACTAAGTTCCTGGTTGGTACGATTGCGTTTAACAAACGAATGCTTTCCCAATGGGGAGTTAAGTCTAAGGTTGTCATCTATCGAAATGACACCAACGTGACATTCTCTATGGATTTCGGGACCGTTCATGAAGATACGATTGCATTTCTTTCCCTGCCCAAATTCTTCCAGTCGATTTAATTTTTTCAACGCAAACCTAAAGCTGGGTGTCATTGCGTGAAAGACTCAAAAAGTCTTCTAAACTCTAGCGTGCACCGTACCAAGGACCACTACATTTTAACCTGAAGATGGTTTTGAGAATTCAGTCCAAAAAATTACTGGCCCCATATCCTGTCTAGAGCGCCTTGAACGTTTTTGACGCGACATATTCAGCTCAAGCAAGTTTGTTATTTAGGGCATGCTGAGTGGAGTCATTGGAAATTGAGATTGGAGACACTTCTTACTACTAGTTGAGAGGATCTAGTCAGTTTTCTCGTACGTGTCTGGAGAATAACCTCAATTTTAAGAAGATAGACTGAAAGACGATTCCTGGACATCAATCATCAGTTGTGTGTAATATGAATCGCTTCGTCATAATACTACCATTGCTTTGTCTACGAACTTAAGGTTCGTCTATGCCATGAAGTCTGGCCAAATTAAACAAATTAGACTTGGATTTTCGATGCACCATCGCGTGAAGATTATGCCAGGTGAGATCAGCAGCATTTTCAAGCTAAAGACATGGCTCCAGAAAGGTTTCGAATTTCGGATCCTCAAATTGAAAAAGTCCATGGGAATATGCCAGAAGTCTACAGCTTTGAGCGACTCTCTGGATAGTCTAACCGTCTAATGGAGTTTTTCGATCTAACCGTTTCACTAGAATTCTAATATGAGAACAGTCTTCATCCACATATAATGGAATAAGCTTAGAAAACTAGAAGATCATTTGATCCAGACCATAGGTTAAGTCAAATGATGATTTAGAAGGATCGTGAGACTCAGCTTCTGAGATATACTTGTAGTGCCAAACTCCCCATACGTTAGTTTGCAAAATTGATCGGAGAAATCCATAACCGTACCCTAGTACGGTGGTCCTTTCAAAAAAACTCCTTAAGACGTGTGTATTGCTGTGCGAAGTCTTGCTAACTTTTGGAAGCATTTTAAGCCATCTGTCCTCTGTAGTCATAAACCCTTCTATCCAAAGTGTTATATCGAAAATTTCAGGATTACTTGTAAATTTGTTTTGTCAGAATCAAATGTGATTTGCGGACTTCTTCTTCCGAGACTATGAAATTGTGGGAAAAGGTCAAAAAGATTTTCAATATACTGCATCTTATAGTGCATATTGTACCCCTATTGTTGAAACCCAAAGAAATTATCTTAATACCACAGACAAGATGCCACGTAGCAATCCCCACATTTTCCAAATTGGTTAAGAAATTAAGCCAAGTGCCACTTAACCCTGTCTAGAAGTATGATATCTACCTTCATTTCAAAATGTACTCCCGCTTTCCTGAATTACTTTTCCACAAGTTGAAGACGTCCTACGTCAGAAATGTTCCCTTACGTAAGAGAATATTACAGTCAAACTACCCCCTACTGAAATTATCAGAAACATCCAAACGTATCTTCCGTTTCACCTTGCCATCCAAGAAGGATTCGTACTTCTAGAAATTCAAAGAAAAACCCATTCCTTGAAATGGCAATCTCAAATTTCTTTGTAACTGAACCGGAATCTATTACCCTTTGTAGTTTGGAGTAAATATAGAGGTAATGGCAGATTTTTAGTGCAACTTCAACTAAAAATTCTCTATATCATCATTTATTCCCTCTATCTCTGTGTACGAATACAAGTCGTCGTATCTCTATCTATCTATCCCTGTGTTTCTTCCACCGTTAAATTTCTATTCATTGGAAAAGGAATAATGTTCGCGTGCGTTATGCTTCATAAATTTCCTGGTACTCTTTGTATTATACATCCGGCCAAGGCGGTACTGGCCTGGTGGTCTACCAAGGATGTGCACTTGTTTAGTTTAGAAATAGGTTTTGAGGGTAAAATATGAGCAGGTGAGTCCAATGACGAAACCATAATAACTCATGCGATTTTTAGTCATAATTCTAATGCTACCCTTTCTATCTAAGGGATGGTGAGGCGAATGGTGGTGGTTGTAGTGCGGTTGTAGTGGCCTGCTTTTGTTGTTTTGTATGAGAACCACTTTTTTAGTAGAAGTAAACCATTTGAGGTGGTTTACAGTTCATATCGTTGCAATTACACAAAAAACTCCACATAAGGATACTAGGGCGTATGAGTACTTAAATCATTTCACAGGGGTGGGGTGGAATGTTATTTCAGAGTGCATTCAGTGTAGTTGAAGGAGATTATAGTGTAATGTTGGCAGTTGGCATGCTATGGAGAACACAAAAAGACATATTTGGCATTCCTATTCTGGTCAGCTACGAGTTAAGTTGGATCCTGGATTCGATAAATAATGACATGATGGTAATAATATTATATTGTTGATGTGGAACCATGACCTAGATCACGGCCCCTTAGGAACGCGAATTAAACTGGTAAAAGTGACTACAAATCTCTACCTAGCCCCATGGTTTGAAACGTGAAGAGATACCATATATCCAGTTCAAGGATCAAGCGATAGCTAGAGATGAGTGACAGAATAGAAGCTGGGTGCACATTATTATGGTGGATAGAGAGTGACTGTTTCTCAGGCAGACATCCGAAGTTTGTTTAATTATTCGCTTCATAATGGAAATGATTTCAACTTTCAACGAATGCAGGTGAATAGAGGACAACGCTCACTACAGTATATTGGATTCCAGTTCTACAAGAACTTACCAGAGAACATCAAAAACTCCAGCAACTTGCATGAATTCCAAAGAATAATCAAAGGATAATTTGGGAAATGAGTTTTGGGTATTTTCTAAGAAAATATAGGTCTATCTCCGATGATGACATCATTTATCGAGGATTTAAGATTAGTGTACCCTGACCCATGTTAACGGCAATTGCTCTGTTAATGTCAATGGTAGAAAATTCGCTTAGGACTTTATTTTTAGAACAAATATTGGCCTTTGTTACTGGGCTTAAGAGGTCTGACACCTCGATCGGAAAGACCGAGAACCTTTTGCCCCGAAATCTTTCTCGCCATCTGCATTTGGACAATTCTGTACCCACGAGTAGGGCACATATTCGTCGTCGCTTTAACCTATTCTGCCTGTGAATCGGTATTACCGCCCCCACAAAGGGCAGAAGCCAAACTCACTTCATACTATGATTCCAAGAATTTGGTACTTATTATACGCTGCAATACTTAAGCTAAGAATCCTTTCTGTAGCAGTGACAAACGCAACGTTAATGGCAATCAATTATTGCAAGTTATACTATCTAGCCTAGTTGCCAAGAATGATGCCTTTCAAATTTCACAGAAGGAACTTATGTTACACTCTCATGCTTGAGACTCTCTTCAGAAGTAAGCTGATCATAATCAGCTCACGCTCCTCTCCTAAAACTGAAATTGCACTGAATAACACAATCCGCAGTAGTTGGTACCTGTCATAGATTTTGGTGACTGAGGTAGTCGCCTTGCACCAATCAGAAAATATGATGATCGGCCACATCCTCAGACTAATCAATCAGACTTCCTTCATGCCAAAGAACATGGCATAAACGGCAAAAAACGACGTTCCAAATAGAACCTCTATTCACGAACAACAGCTAGGCAGCATGCTTACCAATAGCATCATCAAATGGGAAGGAGTACGCTCTGTGCATTTTCTTCGATGCGCAATGCAATTTTTGACGGCGTTCAACTCAGCCAGACAACACGGCATAAAATAGGGTTTGATTGCGCACGCTGACTTTAGCCAATATTTGGTGGCTGAGTTAAACGGGGGCTGCCCGCAAGGCGGCACCTTGTCTTCTCTATTGCTCCATTGTCGTCAAGTTGCTGCTCAACACTCTCTATAGTTTCTACGTCTACGCTCAGACATATGCAGTTGATGAAGCTTTACTGGACATTGAATCATACTGAACATGTTCTCTATTATTACTTACTTACTCAAGGTGGCGCTACAGTTTGAGGCGGACCTGGGCCTCAACCAACAAGCGTCTCCAGCTAACCCGATCTTTGGCCAGCTGCCTCTAGTTACGCATACTAAGTTAGTTGAAGTCCTCTTCCACCTGCTTGCGACACCTGCGTCGTGGTCTTCCTCTAGTGCACTGTCTCTCTGAGGCAGATTCGAAGTTCTGTCGGACCGTAGCATTCATCTGCTCTACATGACGCAGCTATCTCAGTCATTGGACCAGTTCGTCGTTGTATCTCCCCTCCACTCATTGCCTATGCAGACGGAAACTAAAATCACCCGAAGAATTTTTCTCTCAAAATTCGAGAGAGGTCTTTGCTGGTCAATTGCCTGCTTCGCCCAAAGGAGCAGCAGCAAGAGTTATTTTTCGTTTGACCCCAGCCCTTGTGTCGTTGTCTAAAGTATTGGTGGAGCCTAGGTGAACAAAGTCCTTAACTACCTCAAAGTTATATATGTCTACGGTGGCACCGTGTTGACGTCCGAGACGTCGGTGTTGGGTGTCCTTTCTTGTTGACAGCATATCTCGGGTCTTGCCCACCTTCGCCGCTTCCGTTTCAATACCCGCGAAAGTGCCACTGACATGACGCTGCTTTCTGTCGATTATTTGCCGATTCTGCCGAGTAATTGGACGGTCTGTTGGTTGTGCCTCTTGTGTTGGCGCGTGAGGTTTGCACTATTTTTTTAAGAATGATGTTAAAGTGACAGCGCATCGCCTTGTCTAAATCCTTCGTCATCAAAGGTCTCGACAAGTTCCTTACCGTCCTTAATGAAGCAGCGTTCTCCACCGTCATCCTGCACAAATAGACGGATATGGCTGGGATGTCAAAACTAAACATTACTCTGTATAGCTCGTCTCTGTAGATGGTGTCATACGCGGCCTTGAAATCGATGAATAGGTGGTGTATGGTATATCGATTTAGAGCTCATGAGTTTTTTCCAAGATCTGCAGTAGTGTGAATATTTGAATGATGGTGGACTTTCCTGTACTAATCAACCAGATGGTTGACGAACGGCTTTAGGCGTTTACACCATGTGGCAGAGAGGATCTTGTAGGCGATGTTAAGTAGACAGTCCAGAGAGTCTCTTTTCTTGAGAATCGAACAAAACAATGCTGAGGTTCCATTCATCTTTTTCGTCCGACCTTATTTTGCAGATGAGTTGGTTATGCTTCTTAACAAGTCATCGTCTGCCGCCAGTCAAGCCGCCCGCTCCAGGAATTTTGTTGGACTTAAGCTTAGATATAGCTATCTTCACTTCAACCAGGTCGGATGCATGGAATACTAGCTCAACATGGTCCAGTCACTGGTTTGTCACCGCCGTTACACAGTCTACAGATATGCTCTTTGCAAATACTCCGCATCGACTGCGACTCCACTACTACGATCCCTTGTTCGAATGTACAGGCTTCGATTTCGTGGCAAGTTTGTTTACCTTTTGGTAAAACTTCCAAATCTCATTCCTGAACTAGCATCTCTCAATTTCCTCGACCACTCGCCTCTCATGCTCCTTCTTTTTTCCTCTTGAGAAGCCGGTGTTCGTCTCTCCTCTTCTATTTATAGAGCTCGTGAGCAGCTCTAGTCCTTCTTTGCAGTATCGCTTTGTGTGCATCTGGCTTAGGTGCATGTGCTTGTCGGAAATCGTCGTCAAGCCAGGTGCTTCGTTGTGGTGGCCGAGTGATACCCAGTACGTAAAAGTCGGCATCTCTGATGGCTTTTTCGCAATATTGCCACTGGTCTTTAAGAGATTAAGAGAGAATCGATCGGCAAAGGATTTGGCGATCCCTTGTGATTGCAGCCGTTCGGGGTCGAAGGAAACAGTATTATCCGCAACCGTACCTTGGCTAAATCAAGATGGTGGACCGATTTAATGTTGACCCCTCGGAACGTTCGGACATCCATAACGCTGGAGAAGTGCCTTGCGTCAATCACAGTGCGGTCAATCTGGTTGACGGTTGATTATTCAGGGGTTCTCCAAGTCCCCGAGTTGTGAGAACCGCGTGCTAGCTACAACAATGTTTCGCCCCTCCGCAAAGTCGACTAGGCTGAATCCATTATCGGAGGTGGTGCCGTGCGGGCTATACTTTCCGACAGTACTGCAAAAGATGCCCTCTCTTCTATTATTATCTATCACCATCTGGTTTTCCACGAAGCTAAATATTTGGCTATTATCCTGGATAGCATGTTTCGGCAAGACATGAGGCTTGTCACAGAAAATAGTTCTCTGGAACATGGTTATGATTGGACCAATCTTGCTCTTACCTTTCAAGAAAATTATATACTACTCTTTTACAAGACTCCAAGAGATGATCCGCCTCTGCTGCATGGAGACTTTCCCCAGTACATCTCTCTCTGTTCTAGGTGCACTGATGAATCTCCCTCGCGTTAGAATGCATATCATGGGCTCCGGTCTCGGAACCATTTTCCGTTTCAAAAGCAATAGTCTTTGGTGCAATATCCACTGTAGTGTTGACGACCGTGTATCAACTTTCTGTCAAGTCTGGTCTTATGTACATGCCGTCTGAAGCAATGACATCAGAATTCCTGTTCCTGTGAAAATAGAAAACAACTTCGATTTCACGGATGGCTCAAAAATCGATCTAGTTTGTGGCGCGGGTGTCTTTCTGAAAGACGACAACGTTAGATATCGCCCCTAGTTAGGGAAACTTGCGTCTGTATTCCAAGCGGAGATATACGCATTCGTGATGGCAATGAACTGCATATTTCCCAGAATCCGTGGATGGAGTGAAGTATATACGAATGCAGCGACGAACCTTCTCATCACTTTCGAGCTACTTTGAGATGACGAGGCTTCTGTGAACGCAGTGAGATCGGCGTTAAACTTTCTGGTCATGTCACAGAGTAGAATTTCCCAGGACTTGCGTACTCTGTTGGGCATTCCATACAGACTTGGGTTTCGTATGACCCTACAACAAGTAGCTTGGCTCCCCACGATGCCGGTAGATAAAACGAATACTTACCGATGTCTTTAGGAGATCTGCGGCTTTTCTGCTGTCCCTCAGTAGGAAAGACTTTAGACTCCTTACTGGCGCTGTACCGCAAAACGACGCATTTGCTAAAGTGCAAAGTATGACAGGCGACGTTTGTTGTGAGAGTGAGCAATTTCTCTGTCAGCATCCGGCCAATCGATACCCAATGCTGATGTAGTGCGTGCTGGTACTGAAGCACTATAGCGTTTACACATCTTTCTACGAGAGACCGCTGAATTCCAGTAAAAGAAGATGCAACTAAATGGAGATTCCAATATCAAACCTTTTTTTCTAGTTGAAATGATTACTGCGGATTCGCTTCTTCAAACTTGCATTCGACTTGTTTGCATACTTAAGCTCCTGGATTTTTTAGGACTCCTTCTGATATTCTCTGAATATTGCCTTCAATGGCAATGTGAACCATCAGCCCGTAAATTTAACCAAATGATAAATGGAAATTAGGCAAACTTCGCTCATGCGACATCTAAAGCGATTTATCATCACGTATGCATCCGTTGAGCATATAATCAGCTTTTTGAGTCTAATGAAAACGGAGTACGTTAAATTCGTGTCATTAAAAGTGTGCAAAAGAAAATCAAAAACAAAAAAACAACAAACAAATTGGAAAAACATGAACAAGTAAACAACCGCCATCCCCATGTACCAATTCAAAAGTCTAAACATTTTCACTTTTCATTCCACTTAATTTAATTTTCATCCACAGGGCCAACGAAAGGGTTGGAGGGGGGACACAATCAAAAGAACAGAAAATAACACCACGAAAAACAGCAAAACACAAGTACAAAACACGAAATTCTATGAAGGAGGAAGGTGAGTTGGCAGGGTGGTTGTGGAGGAGGATAACCAACCGCCTAAAGCTAAACTCTCAGTGCTGCGTCGACAATTATGCTTCACATTATTAATGGGACCGCAAATATACAGTGCAAAGGCATAGAGTATATGTTGAGGGTCCTTCAATTATGTCACCTCCCGTCAGCCCGCACAGCCCCTCTACAACCGTAATTCAGAATCTAGTGCCGTCATTAGTCCTATCCAAAGGATAAAAGCTTTTCTGAGACTGTGCTACCCACTCCAGTGTAGCTGTACGCATAAGCTTGCCAACTGCGATCTCGTCACCATCATCTGGCTCGCGCTCAATTATTCTGCATTACTGTGTTTCCTTTTTTTTCTTTTTTTTTTCTACGTCGCTTTGTCCTCCCCTTTTGGTATTTTTGTTCGCGAATCCTTTTCCTTGCACACGGGGGAGCGAATACGGCTACTGGCAATGGTACCGAGTTGAAGCGCTCTCACATCTTGACGATAAATACTCATTCAGCGAAGCATTTCTATTATCCTTGAATAACTGAGCGCAAACAACAAACACAGAGGGCGGTGATTATAGTGGTGATGGTGGCTGTGGTGGTTGCCTTTAGCAACCAACGTAGTGAAGGGGCATGGACAAAACGAAAAAGAAAAAAATATCCTTCCACAGGGAATCTGAGGAAAATCCTTTTATTGTAAACCATTTGCTTATCACATTCGACATGACGGCACGATGGTGGAAGGTGCCAGTATGCAATTTATCTCCTTCTTTTGTTCCATATTTTCTCTCCACCCTCGACCAGCGTCCTTTGCGTACATTTTTTTCTGCTCTTCACTGTTTCTTTCTCTGTTATCCTTGCCATTTATAACAATATTTGCGGTAGCTGTAATTTTTTTCCCCCATTTTAATGCATTGTTCCCTGGAGGAAAGAAAGGATACTGAATGCCTGTGTGGCAGCAGTTGTGGGTGGGTAGGTGGCACTTCTTCTTTTTTTACTTTGCCTGCATTTGTTTGCTGCAGGACTCGTGACATTTCTGCTTGCCCAGTGTTTTTTTTTGTCAGTTTTTTTCCCTACTCAGTCATGTCCTTTTGGAAAGAGATGTTTTTTTTTTTTTCTTTTTTTTTTCTTGGTTTTCTATTCCCATTGTCATTCGAGCAGTGCGAAAATTATGAGACAAGAAGAAAAAACAATTTTTTATTCGTTTTGTTTTGGGCATTTTTTATTTGTTCCTTTTTTGAAGTCACGAGTCGTCCTTTTGTTGCAAAAGCGTATTGTCCTTTTGATTTACTTGGTGTCTGGTGTTAAGAAGGGATTTCAAGGTTGCGGGTGAGATGATGTAACAAAAGAGGATTTAATGGACAATCAAGGATAGTGCGTTGTGTGTTTCTTGTTATTTTTCTCTTTTCTTTTTTTCCCCTGCCGTTTTCAGATTTGCTGAGGGATCCTTGAGTGAAGTGAGTTAGGTGGATTTGTCAAATATTTTTGCTATGAGGGAAGAAAGTGTAAACGGTTTTTATCTTGCAGTTGTGACTAAAAGCTTTATGAAGCTAAGTAAAGATGTCCTAAACGATGATGGCCAATGATGAGATTTTTTGGCAAGAGCTCTTTTGCTGATGGGACGATAATCTTAAGGAAACAAGGAAGGAAGCAATGAGTGGAGGTGACTTATGTTTTATCATAAGGATTTCCCGGAAAGACGACTACAGTTTGAAGCGGATTTTTTTTCTATTTTCATGATCTTGTGGTCACCATTGAAATGGGATTTTGTCATAAAAAGTAAAAGGTCTATTTAAAGAAAACAGCAAGGAAGCACTTTGAAGATTGCTAACTGAACCACGATTTGAGGGGATGAATCATAGTGAATCTCCGTATGCTTTGAGTTGGCTTTCTAGGAATAATACCGTTTGAACTTGTTTTGAACTTGTGACTAAAGGTAGCCTGTAGTGATGCTATAATTAGCAATATTTGTGAGGGCATACTCACATTATACGATAGCTTTGGTTCTGTCCAGTACGGAAACGACGCACAGTAGAATTGGCGCCCAGGCGATTATTTTGAAAATAGACATCTACAACTCCAGCAGTGGAAAATGTGGTAGTATGTTAGAAAAAGAATACTCACTCTAGCACTCGGCAACTTATAGATAGGGAATAAAAATATGTTCCTTCAAAGCCTGCAAAAATTTATGCTAGCCTCGTTGATATGAAACTCAATTTGCCAAAAAAAATCCATGGAGTGTTTACTACACATGTAGCATGGATTTCACTATACAGAAAAATGTCAAGGATAAGTGTCGAACAACCAAAGAGTGAACAATCTGTACGTGCAACGACACCAAATTCTATCGAATGTCGACAACAGCAAAAACGATAACAGCTATTCGATGAATTAGAGAATAAGGTGCAAGTGCAACATGCGGCTCATGGGGTATCTGCACTCGCATATAGTGTGCACATAGTATGTAAACAACTGATGGAGAGAACCGCCGCTGTTGTGTGATAACGTTGCCAATCACATTAAGATCGAGCACTTAGTAAAACTCGATGTATGAGTTTGTATGCAAATCAAATTGGAATAGATTGGTGAAACAACAGATCCTTGAAGCATTTGGTTACCTGTGAAGACATTAGTAAATTCCTATTAAAATAGCTGCTTCCCAAACCTTGGCAGGCCTCAAAGCGAGTACTACATACACATATGTATGTTAGGTACATTGTTATTGAGTTGGTGATGAGGGTCAAAATTTTATGTTTTTGGTTAGCCAACAGCAATACGACCAAAACTGTGGCAAGAAATACTACAATGTCCCAAAGACAGTAAAAACTGTTGGTCGTTCGTCAAAAATATTAGAAATTCTGCCTCATCCTCCATCCAAACGCTCGTTTAAAATGACATTCCAGCTGTCAGCTCTTTGGATAAGGCCATTCTGCTTGCAACACTCCCAGATTGTGCTTTGTCTTCGCCTACACTTGAGTGCGTCGAATCTTCAATGGAACGAATCCGCTTTCGCATTCGTGTAGTAGCAAGAGTACTCAAAAATCTCAACATGCATAAATCCGCTGGTCCAGATGGTATATCTCTCCTTCATCTAAAGAGGTGTTCTTCCACGCTGGCAAAACCATTGCGTAAGCTTTTCTATCAATCCTACTCTTTAGGACTCTTTCCGAGCAGATGGAAAACAGCATTTGTCCAGCCCGTCCCTAAAAAAGGCGAATCTTCTTCTCTCTCCTCCTACAGACCCATTGCACTTACATACCTTCGTTCCAAGGTTATGGAAACGCTGGTAAACCGTCAGCTCATGAAATATCTCGAAACACGAAGACTTCTCAATGACCGGCAATATGGTTTTCATAGCAACAGGTCCACTGGTGACTTGATGGCATGTCTCACCGAAAAGTGGAACCAAAGCGTACATCAATCTAGCGAAAGCAAGATAGTTGCACTTGATATTTCTATGGCATTTGACAGAATTTGGCAACAGGCTCTATTGTCCAAAATGCGTGCTTTTGGGATCGATGACTCTCTTCTTTAATGGATTAGAAATTACCTTTCGGAACGTTCAATTTAAGTTGTCTTGGATTACTTCAAGTCTGATATTCACGAAATTAGTGCTGGTGTGTCCCAGGGTTCCGTTCTGTCTCCGACACTCTTTTTAATTTTCATCAACGATCTCTGGTCTGCTACTTCTAATCCAATATATCCCTTTGCTGATGACAGTACTCCCTGCTTTTCATATTCGTTCCCGGACTCACGTCCCTGCTCTTCGGCTGTCTGCTGTCATTAGAGCGAAATTTAAACACCCAGCCATTATCCATGAATGGCACTTGCATCGTCGAAACCGATAAACTTTCCATTCTCGGTATGTGTGTCAATTACAGCTTACGTTGGAATGACCGCATATTCGATGTCGCCAAAAATGCTGCGAAATGTCTAGGTTTCCTCAAGCGATGTAAGAAACATTTCACCCCCTCTGATCTGGCCTCAATATATAACGCGTTTATCCGCCGGACATTGAAGTACAATATCCACATCTGGTCGGGTGCGCCCAAATATCTCTGCACCTGCTAAATAGGATCCAAAACCGTGCGATAAAACTCATAGGTGATACTAATATCACTCAAACAATGGACACCCTCGAACACCGACGTAAGATCTCGTGTCTCACTCTGTTTTATCGCTATTTCCACCACCATTTCTCCATAAAAATCGCCAGTAGCATTCCGCCCCTTCAAACCTTTAACCGTAACACCCGTCTCGCTATGAATGCTCATCAGTATACCCTCAACCCCACTTTCGGACGTACTCTAAAATATCGTGATTCGTTCCTAAGCCGTACAGCACGCTTATGAAATGCCCTGCCTAGCTCCTTATTTCCTAGTCATTATAACCTTCAAACATTTAAAACCAACGTTCACCGGTACCTCTCTTTCTATCCTCCCTGACTTTCCTTCGCCCGCGCTGTGTGCAAACATTTTAAGGGCACTTAAATCCCTTGAGCGCGCGCAAATTATAAAAAAAAAATAAAAAATATGTGGAGCAACACCCCACGCAAGATCTTCGGAAATAATCAAAACATCCCTAGGTGATCCCAGAATATGCAGAACTTAGCGGCTTAGAAGCTAACAGTAGAAACGGCAATAACCAATTTGGATAAATGATCCAAATGTATTACAATATGTCTGAGTTCAAAGATGAAACCAAACACCCATCTTCTGTCAGAATCTAGGATTCTAAGGATTCGAATGCAAAAAATGGAGGATGGAAAGAGTACTCGAGCAACCTGTTTATCACTGAACGAGTGTTCAATTATCGAAGGGAGCAAACACAAATCAACGGAAGACATAAAATCGCCGTCATTAGTGGGTTACAACCTCAAGCCGAAACTTTAACCAAGTGGCGCTACAGTCCGAGAAAGACTTAGGCCTCAATCGCCATGTGTGCCCAGCCAGCTGTTTTCAATTTCGCATGCCCAGTTTATTGAGTTCTCTCTACCCTTGCGCGTGTCACTTGACACGGGGTCTTGTTCTGGTGCATTTTCCTACACTAAAGGATTCGAAAACTTCCCATCCGCTCTACTTGTCCCAGTCACCTAAGCCGATAAGCTTGGTTCATGTTACTGTAAATGTTCTCTTCCATTCGAGGTCAATGCTGTTAGGCAACATTAAAACACTTTCAAATGCTCAATAGAATCCTCACCCATTTTTTGATAAAGCCCATGCCTCTGCGCGTAGACGAGGGCTGGAACGATCAATGTTTCATTCAGCACTGTTTTGGTTGTCCGCAACTTTATATAGCGAGAAATATAACAAGAATTACTCTTCGAATTATGGCTAAGGTATTTTCACTGTTTATATTTACTACATAGCCGAGGTAGAGAAAGTCCTTGACTCTCTTAAAGTCATACCAGCCTATTGTGACATTTTGTCCGAGTCGCCGATGTTATGTATCCTTTTTCAGTGACAGCATGTATTTCGTTATTCTTTTGTTTTTCGATAGGCCCATCTTAGCCGCTACTGCTTTAAAGAGCTTGTTGAGTTCTGCCTGTCTATGGCTATGTCAACCGCAAAGGCCATTAATTAGTTGGACAGACTTTTTCGTGAATGCTCCTGTGGTGTTGGCTTGGATGTTTCGCACATCATTCTCAAGTACGATGTTGAAAAAATTGCATGACAGTGAACGCCCATTTTGGGAGCCTTTTTTTGAAAACAAAAGCCTCGGTAAAATTATTAACAACCCTCAAGGAATAGCTTCCCGAATGGCCATCCTGCAAAGCGAGACAACTTTAGGGGAAATATCAAAACCTTACATCGCTTTGTTAAAGTTTTTCTGATATACGCTGTTACTGGCAGCCTCGAAATCAACAAATAGGCGAATGGTATAGTTTTAGAATTCAAAAAGATTTTCGTAGCCTGAAACCACACAGACACTGACGTTAAGGAGGCTGAAGCATCAATAGTTGGCGCAGAATGGATGGTTCCTTTTCTTTATAATCGGACATACAATGCTGAACTTCCATTCATCTGGCATGATTTACTGGGACCATACTTGATCCTCAGTAAGTCAACTGTCACCACCACGAACAGCTAGGCTGGTATCATGGACAGCTTTGTTGGACTAAAGTTTTGATATGGTTGGATTATGAAATATCTCGAACGACGAAAACTTCTCAATGACTGGCAATGCGGTTTTCGTGGCAGCTGGTGTCAATAAAAAGCGGAACCAAAGCGTACACCAATCTGATGAAAGCAAGGAAGTAGCACTCGATATTTCAAAGGCATTTGACAGAGTACTGCAACAGGCTCTTTTGTCGAAAATGCGTGCACTTGGGACACTCTGCTTTCCATATTCATTCCCGGACTCACGTCGCTGTTTTTTGGTTGTAGAACGGAAACGGCAGCGTATCTTAAACTCATTAAATTCTGAAATTACCAGCATAACTAACTGGGGAACCGCTACCAGAGTAGAATTTAATACTTCCAAAACACAATGCTATTATCCAGGAATGGCACTTGCACCGTCGAATCCGAAAAACTTTCCATTCTCGGTATGTGTGTCAATGACACGCTATTATACATTGGTATGACCACACATTCAATATAACCAAAATGCTGTAAAATGTCGAGGTTTCCTGAAACGATGTAAGAAATATTTCAATCCTTCGGATCTGGCCTTAATATAAAAGCCATTCATCTGCCCAAAACTGAAGTACAACGCCCAGATCTAGTCAGGTGCCCACAAGACCTCTTTGCATTTGCTAAATATCATACAAAAGAGTGCGGTAAAATTCATATATGATACTAATATTACACAGTAAATTGATACCCTTGAACACCGCCGTAATATATCCTGCCTCACTATGGTCTATCACCATTTTCACTACCAGTGCTCCGCCAAAATTGGCATTACCATTCCGTCCCTTTAAACCTTCAACTGTATGGCCCATCTCGTTCAACAGTATGCCCTCAAACTCACTTTCGGACGTACTCTGCAATATCGTGATTCTTTCCTAAGCCGTACAACTCGCTTATTGAATGCCCTGCCGAGTTCTTTATTTCCCGGTCACATAAAAACATTTAAGACCTCTTTTTTTTCCCCTCCCTAACTTTCCTTCGACCACACTTTCAGTGTACTAAAAACCCATTGAGCCCGATAATTATAAAAAAATAAATAAAAATAAGAATCTTAATTCGTCGAGGACAGGTATGAGGAATCGTTGCTAATCATCGTCCAGGCTGTAAGGCTGGTTCTGTCTGATAGCGGAGTATACATCTTTTAAAAGTCTGCATAAATGGTTTTTCCATATCCTCAACACTGACTGCGAATCTGTCACTAGATTCTCTTGTTTTCTACTCTGATGACTTGACTTGTTCTATTATAGTAACTTTCTCGTAAAATTTCAAAACGACTTTCCTGCAATGGCGCCTTTAATTTTCTTCGATCTCGCCCTTCTTCTCGAAGAGCTCATCCTGTTGGTCCTCCACTGCTGCGCCACTCTATATAATTCTGCTTTTCTGCACGTCGGAAGCCGACATTAATCGCCAAACCGCCGGTTTCGCAATGGTGGTCGAGGGAAGGCTAGTATATCAGAGGCGTCGTCTCCAATGGCTTGTTTGTAGCCTTGCCACTGAGTTTTGGAACAAGAAACTATAGGCACAGGAATCGACCAAAATTAAGTGACATTTGGTTATCAAAGTTGCAAATTTTCGACGCCATGTTGGCCTCTCGTAAAGTTCAGACATCCTCAATACTAGACGACTTTGCATAGATTCAAATATGATCAATTTGGTTGGTGTTAGACTAATCATGAACTACAAGGTTCCTCTGGAATATCGAATGTGCTGTCCTGCAGGCTATACATATTTATCACCTTTACTACCAAAAGTCGATATATGTAACTTGAGGAGCTCGGTGAGAATGTAAACAATATGACAGCAAAGGATGGCTGTTCAATGTTCATAGAACATAAAAAAGGAGATCCCGCAAACAACTATTAAAGCGCTGTGCCAACACAACTAACACTGTTTCTTATCCGACGATGCGACGAATCTAACAATGGAAAAACATCCGTGTTGATACAACAGATACTTGACAGAAAGCAACTTCACAAGAACATACGAGTACGTCCATTACATTACATTACACCCAACCATTAACTTCTTGCAATTAAGTTCTAGATGCATCTACGTATTTACATCGCAAAAGAAGCTGGATGATGAATAGCTGCAATGAAAACCAGGGGCTAGGCCTTGGGTATTTGGCTCTCACTTCCGATCTTGTCAAGTTAACGACATAAGTTCAGATGGCCGACTTGTACAAACCCTTAAGAGTTTTTGTTCTGTTGATGAACTGCCTGCAGCATTGTTCAAGGGAGGAGGTCAGAAACTTAACAGCATGAACATGCCATCAAGGACAGGGTCTAATGAAATGTGCAACGCAACTGGAATCTCATCATACACTGCGGAATCCCATATAGTTGTCTAATATCGCATACAAAGGTATACCAAGCATATTCAGAGAAAGGTTTAAGGCCGTCGTGAAAAAATTTACTCAAATTTGTGTACCTTAAGACCTGACAGAAAAATTGTCAAGGACTCTTCACATTCGTTCTACAGCGAGTTGTAAGACATTGTAGTTCTTTTTCAAGCAACTTCTGCAATGGAGGAGATAGTCTGCACTCATCAGCATTAGATTTTATAGTGTCATGCTGCAATCGTAGGCTGACCCCACCAGCATAGGAGCTAAAGTGAAACGTGCTTAGGACACCGAATAAGACTGGCCTTTCATGTAGGCAGGACAAAATATTTTTTGCCACCAAACAAAACGATCTGGCATTTTGGATAACGTTCCACTGGTGACAATTGCCCAATTTACCATCAATTTACAATACAACGCTCACATCCCCGAGATGAATTACTAGCTTGGGTCTAACCGACCCCTCGTTCTAGGAATTTCAATACTCGTATTAGAACTGGATTTCCAGATTGGGGGTTGTGCCGCCGGGGTAACTTACTGGCCATGGAAAACAAAAAAAAATTTCTACGAAACAACAACAAGCTTCGCATACGGACGGATCTACTGTCGACAACCGGAAGTCCAGGACTGCAAAGCAGATATTACCGCTATCCAAAAATACCATGGGATGGGCCGGGCAAAAGAAAAATGAAAAACTGCGACATTTACTACGGGGATTGTTGTCGACAGCAAAAGCAGCGACTATTTAGATGGGGATTTGTTGTTAGGAACAGACTTAGGCAAGAAGTTTTGAGTTTCCAGCATGTGAACGAAAGCCGCGCAATAATACGTATGAGGGCTAAGTTTGCTAGCATTAGCCTTATTAGCGCGTACACCCCTACAGAGGAAAAAGGTGACGACACTAAAGATAGCTTCTACGAGCTCTAGGAGAAGACTTAATGGCAGTGTCCTTGTAAAGCTAGAAAGAGAGAGCATCTTTGGTAGCACTGTCGAAAGGTATAACCTGCACGATACCAACTCCAATAACGGATTCAGACTAATCGAATTTGCGGTGGGGCGAAATATTGTGGCAGCACGCGGTTCTCGCATCTCGATATTCATATGAGCACTTAGAGGTCTACTGATTAATCAATCATCAACCAGATTGGCCAACATCGACTCGGACCACACGAACTTATTATAGCCGAGCTATAGTTGCGTACACCCTGAGCATCCATCGAAAAGACAAGCTAATACTGTGAGCCAAATTTGGACGGCTACAATCGCAGGGGATAGCCAAATCCTTTTTCGATTGAGTTTAGCTTAATCTCTTAAGAGGTCCTATGCCGCCAGCATCAAATATCAAATACCAGCGGCAACATAGCCAAAAAGCCATCAGAGATGCCGCCTCTGATGTGATGGGTTTCACTCGGCTACTCGGAATATTATAAAACTCACGCGCCAATACAAGAGGCACAAACTTTCAAAGGTCTGTCCAATTACTCCCATACGCCGATGATGTTGACATAATCGGAAGAAAGCAGTGATGTCCGTGACACTTTTGAGAGTATTGTGACGAAGGCGGCCAGGATGGGTTTAACGGTCAACGAGGGCAGGACCATATGCTCGGACAAATATAACTTTGAGGCAGTTAAGGACTTTGTCCATACTTCAGACAAAGACATCAGGGCTGGGTTCAAACGAAGAATAGCTCTTACCAATCGCTGCTTCTTTGAGCTAAGGAAGGCAATTGACCAGCAAAGCCCTCTCTCGAACAACAGAAGTGAACCCATATAAGACCTTAGCAATTCCAGTCCCTTAGACTTTATCAAAAATGGATGAGGGTGCTCTTGGCTATTTTAAGATGAAAATTGACGGTGAGTGCAGGAGGAGATACAACGACGAACTGTACGGGCTGTACAGCGACATCGACTAAGCCAGTGATGGTATCATAACTGAGATGCCTGGGTCAGGTAGAGTAGATCTAACACCAATACTGCGGTTCGAAAGATCTTCAAATCTGCCCCAGAGATACAGCGCAGTTGAAGAAAATTCGGACTCAGATGGTGCGCGCAAGTAGTAGGGACCTCAACTAACTTGGCGTTCGAAACTGGAGTCAGCTGACTCAATATCGAGCTGGCCGTAGACACTTGTTAGTTCAGGCCCAGGTTTACTCCGGACTGTAGCGCTACCAAATAAGTAAGTAAGGTAACAATTGCCCCTTTCGAGTAACCAAAGATCTTTAGTCCATTACTGAGGCTAATGATAACAAGAACAGGCAATACTTGTGATTTTGAACTTAGTAGTTAACTAAAAAGTAGAACAGTCTATCGATGAACGAAAATAACTTCTTACAAAACACTTCTTCCCATCATGTTGCTTGGCTCTGAATAGTGGTAGACGACGTATGAAACGAGAGGATATCGGCGGCATTCGAATGGAAATTTCTTTGCATGATCTGCGATTAGGTCTACCCAGACAACGTGCATACGAGTATCTCGAATTATTGTAGATGGAACACAAAATTCCATTCATTAGGGGGACCTCGGCAATGTTCTAATCTCCGTCGGAAGGACTAAGTTGATATGCTAACAGCAAAGTAAATGAAGAATATATTCATAGGAATAATATTCACTTGCCCAACGACTATGAAAAATAGAAAGCAAAGTTCAGATTTAGCATTTGCATTGTGGCACTGTTCACATAATAGGTCGATACATAGTAGCAACACTTCATAATCATAAATTAAAATTAACCTAAAAACCCAAATCTACTCCAAAAACGCGAGCACTACAAACTCTTCACGGTTGCCTAGTTGACCCTCCCAAGCCAAATTTCTTTTGGTTTACCCAACAATTTCGACACTTGCGTAAGAAGTGCATGAAATTACCGACTCAGTAATCTTGCACTGCAATTTTCCAAAAAAACAAAAAAAAGAAGACAAATCTCTCACGAAAGTTAAACCTTCAGAGTCAAGTTTCAGTCCCTCTTACAACCATAAAACAGAATCCTTTCCCCAGAAGTCAAACTCAAACCCAAAGTTACAACATTCCAAGTGCCCTGAGCACAAAGTAAAAGTAAAATAACTTTTCTTTTTCATTGTTTTCGCGAATCCACCATAATTTTCCAGATACCAGCAACCACCATCAGTATCAGGAATCCTATTACCGAGCGCTTTAAACGAATTCAACAATAAAAAGCTTAAAAAAGAAGAAAGAAAAAACAAAACAAATCCTTTCCAGCTGCAAGTCACTTCCTCCGGCACTTCTTACTCATCCCGTTTTGTGTCTGAATATGTACGAGTATATGTTAGGACATCTTTTTATTTTGTGCTACGAAATCCTTTTAACAAATTTCTACCAGAACCTTTGTAATCTTATTTTTTTGCAATTTATTTTAGTGTCCTTAAGAGAACACCGTTATACATATATACAAATATATAGAGCGGGCGTAGCAAAACGTCAGGGAAGTAAGATACGGATGGCTTCTTTGGAAAGTTCCTTTCGCATCATTTGTTTCGCTGGCATTTCGAAAAATTCTCTAACTTTGTTGGAAAAGTAGCTGGAGGAGTAGCATCAGCAATAGCACATAAACAACGTATGCTTCGCAACGAAGGCGAATGCATTCTTTATTTTTTAATTCACCTAGAGAATGGGATCAAGTCAAAAGTGCCCCAAGATCAGAGAACCCCCTGGCAATGGCGATGTCGAGTCAGCAGGACCAGTTCGTACTCGTAAAACATCTGCTACTCATGGTGACAGCAGTGTTAGCGATGCAATTTTGTAATTCTATGCATGAAATAGTAACAGATACTCGTACTTCTAAGACTATTGCCGTAGTTATGACAAGTTCTTTAAGAACTAATTTGAATCTAAGGCCGCCGTTCAAAACGAGAATTAACAATATGCGAATTGAATTTTAATACGTCCAAAGCTATACGGATTCAAAAGCAGGCAAGTCTATTCAAAACATGAAATTGTCACTGTTTAAATGGTGTACCTCAAGGAGGTCGACTATCTTCTTTGCTATTAAACTGCTGATAATCCTGCTTTTGGAATGCCACTGCTGATAGACGTTTGCCGATGTAGGGTTGAAAAGTTAAAAATGTCGGCGAATGTAATTCATATGCGCCACTATGCCGAGAATGAGCTGAAGAGAATGCGTTGCGAAGACCAGTTTTTATGGAAAGCTTGCAATGCTGACGATTGACCCACGAAGAGTCTCTGGACATAATAGAAATACAAGATCAAAATTAGACTCAAATTATATGTACATATATCGGATAGCTAGAAGCCCATGGGGAATCGGTCCTTTAAAAAGTCACAACTCTGGGGTATAGCTATAGCCGCACCATGCTACAATATGACATTTTCTGTGAAACTTGTGAGTAGCAAAAATTGTAAAATCAAATTTAAAATGATTTAATTAACAGTGTAGAAGTTGAATCGTTGGTGCTAAAGTTGCAACATATGTTAGCTTGCAAAAGGATTTTAAGAAAGAACCAGCATCGATTGAAGATTTCTAGTCAAAAAAAGGAGAATGACTTATCTTTATCGTTACTGTAATCAGGTCACCCGATGGTATAGAGGTGTAACAATACCTGTGTGACATTGACCACAGGTATCTTTAGCTATTCCTCAATTCTTTTTAGTTGCATCATGCATCTTGGAAACCACAAATTGAAATTGCCTCATTAGAAGGACAGCAAAAGCAAAGATCCATCACAGAAGCACAGTATTCGAATAGGTCAATAACGTTGCAAAATTTATATGAAGAGAGCCGATCTGCCGAACGTAGAATTTGCTTCCTTTATTCAATCGTATAGCTCAGTCCTGAAACACTAAAATGTCTGATGTTCTTCGTTTCGGTAGAGTTAATCTTCAGCGCAACGTTTCCTGCGGTCCTTCCCACGCCAGTTGTCGTCATCAGCTTGGTAAAAATTACTTACAACGGGTGATCAGATAGCAATGATAGTTTTTTCCAATTGTTTTGTTTCAGCAGCTGCCAAAGCTACCAATGACATCCGGCTGTCAAAATACTCAATAAGGTTAGCAATTTCATCATGCATCGTTTTACGCTTGCCGAACGTGCGGAAATTATTAAAAAAATATTTTCGAAATTCCGGCTCAGTTATAAATACGCAGTGTGCAATTCGTCGCACCGAAGAAAAATTTGAACGTGAGTACACTCCTTTGGATCTTAAGCCACCAACCAGACAGAGATTGGTGCATGAATGAAGAAAACATAGCCGCCGTAGCGGTCAGTATCGAAGAAGACACAGAAATGTCAATTCGGTGCCGATCAGCTGAATTGGGCATCGCTAGAGAGTCAATCTGGCTTATTTTGCCAACATCCGTATAAGATTGTATTGACGTGAGAGTTGAAGCGGGATGACAATAGACAACGCCGTGAGTTCGGTAATTGAGCGCTGGAAATGTTGGCCGGAGATCCTGGCTTTGGCCAAAAAATCATCTTCTCGGACGAGGCCCACTTTTGGCTCAGCGGCTATGTCAACAAGCACAATTGCCATTATTGGAGCGAACATAATCCACAAGTGTTCGACCAAGCATCAATGCATTCATAAAGATTGACTGGTTGGCGCGGTTTATGGCATGGCGGCATCATCGGACCTTATTTCTTTCGAAATGAGGAACGAGACACAATGGTCTCAGGCACAGAGCGATGTTAACCGGCTTTCTATGATCAGAGCTCGAGAACATCGATATATCCCAGCTCTGATTCCAACAATGCAATACAATACATGCCATACAAGCGACGCAACGCTCGAAGTTGTGAAGGAGAAATTTGGCCACTCGTTAATCTCGTGGAGAGCGTTCATAAATTGGCCACCGCGATAATGCGTTTTGACACCACTCGACTATTTTCCAAGTTGTTAGTCTACGCTAACAAGCCAACCACTTTGGACGGGCTCGAGGCCAACATTCGACACGCTATTGCCGGAATAACACCGCACATATTGAACCGACTGCTTGAAGCACTGCCGGCGAAGCCGAGGCGGCCATTTGAATGATGTGCCATTCCACACATAATGGCATGAACGTAGCTTCAAAATAAAGCTAGAATCAATTTTATATTTCACACCGGTTGTTTTGCTTAAAATTTTTTTCCTATCGTTCTTATCTGGCCACCCCCTATATCCTATCCTGGAGCGTCGATCTGAGATGGAGGGCGACGACCCAAATCTTTCCGAGGTGACAACCAAGCCGACGGCCTCCACCTATTGCACTCTGTCGGATATGGAAACCCGAGACGAATCAAGAAGAGTCCTTTATAATCAGAGGCTGAAGATGGGCACATTTTCAAAATCTCCCAAACGCCTCCCACGGGGTTGGGTGGTATAAGACAGTCGCTTTGCAAGGGGAAAAGTAACTTTAGCTCTGACCAGAGCTAACTAGCTTGCCAACTATAACAGGCAAGTGGTTGCCCGTGTTGTCCTATGATCGAAAACTTTTGCCAATTCTTAAACATGGGCGATTTTTGGGCGCGGTAGTTATTTTGATCCAGGGGTGGTATCGTAACACACATTTAGTGGGAAGACTAAATTATTACTGTAATTGGACTTGCAGTTGTACTCTAAGCTTATCTCACGTAATCTTCGTTGCCTGAAAAAATGAATGCAGCCAACTATAAATTGTTTCCCACTCTGAATTGTAATGTCATAAACGAATTTTACCAAAACAGCAATCATAAGGAAGAATAATTGGGTATTTCTCGTTGAAAGATAACGTAGAACAGGTAAGACTTCAGCTTGAATTATGGTTGCAACGAACCTTCCGTATACTTGGAAGATTCAACTCAAACCTCTCCGTTTCAAACTGAGAACTCCGTTTCAATACTAGCGAACGCACTGGCGACAGCCCACTGAGTTCTGCCAATTATGTCAATATCAAAGGCTACTACTCTAATAGTTGCACAGACTTTTGAAATATTGTCCCTCCAGTGTTCGGTTGTAAGTTCTGCACAAGTCGCATAACCGCTCGTCACCTTATTTAATACCAAAGTTCTGGGTAGTATTGAGAAGGACACGAATGAGTCGAATCGTTCTTACACATAGCGATTGGGGCTGTGTCCATTCACTTCAATAAGGATTTTTCTGCTGTTTTTTTTTCATTTGGGTCTGAGTGCATAAGCCTATGTACATCGATTTCAGAATCTATCCGGAAGCTTTGAAGTTGTGTCTCTTGACACACCGGCTAACCATAACGCTGCCCTTGTACCCATAGTTATTCTTTTTGCAGTAGTGTGGTTTTTTTTTAACCACACGGAGTCTTTGAGGCAATACTTTCAATCAATATGAGCTCGAGTATTGAGCAGGAGAAAACAGAAAACAACACATTCGCTCAAAGCTAAGAATGTCATGCTTTAGTCTGCCACTTGCAACAAATCTGCACCAACATGGACGTTGTTTCTGTTCTCTGTGGCAGTCAACGTATTATGTGTCACAATTTACCCCACTTGCTAGATTGCGGCTATATCAGCTTTATTACGGTCTAGGGAATCCATTAGTTGTTGGCTTGCAAGTGGCCTGTTTTAGGTCTGAACCTCTTCGTCCTTTTTTCATATTGCAGAGTCGCCAAAAGTAAATAGTAAATCCGTTCATATCCAAGGTTCTTGGTTGGTTGGCGACAGTGCGAGTTTTACAGAATCGGATAGTTAATAAAAATAAACAACTGGCTTCCATTAACCTTCTATTTATCTTCAGTAGTCCTTTGTTTATCTAATATAGAGGGTTTTACTTTTCTGTTTGATTCAAAGTGACATCGTTGAGCATGACACTGTAACTTTCGTTTTCATATAAAGACGTCTATGTGTACTTAATACGTTCTCTAAAGAAGCTTATCGTTAGAGATGCGGTTCCGCCAAATTGTCATGCTACGCAAAAGTTAGCACCTTTCTATTGAAACTGTTTATGTTGCACTGAATTCGTGTTGATTTATGCTAAACTTATTGCTTTTCGAAATCCGTCACGAAAGCATCCTCAATTTTTCTTAAGCCTCAAAACTCGGGACTTCTATATCGACTTCGGAGGAAATCGAAACACTTGCTCATCAAAAATCCAACCTCGTGCTTACCTCATTCCATTTGGTGAAAATCTGAAAGTCATTAGCCGCTTAGCAGGCAAGGCAAGCTCCATCGCCACCGTGCCCTCATCAGGGTACTGCCAACACACTTGGATCAATCGCACTAAAGCGCTTTAAAGATGAATTACCTGCCCAATCATTAGTGCCGGTGGGCACAGGTAATATTGCGTCGATAATAAGAATTTCAATAAATTGTCGCACAATAACTTCCACAACAACCCGGACAACAACCCGGACAACAACCTGCGTTGTACAATACCTATCACAGCAAGAGTTGCAGTTACAGTTCTTGCAACGAAACCAGAATCTCCAGTAGCAACACCTGTTTCAACAATTAAGCAGTCAATATCGGTTGATGAAGCAGTATCAGCAACAGCTAAGGCTACAGCAAAAAAAAAAGACTGCAAAAACAACAACAACAGCCGCAGCAATCTCTACAGGCGACGGCCCTTTAAGGTTCTCTTTATTTTTGGAAATAGGAAAAGTCACACGGAATCATGTCTGACGAATATGGAGGCATCGTTACAGTATCGTTTTTAGCCTAAAATTCACGAACAAGCAATGAAGTGTGAGCCGCTGTTTTTGTTCAAAGCTCGACAATTTTGGAACAAATTTTGCTGCCACGCATTTCATACTCAAAACATTCGAAAAAATTTCATGGCATGAGCCAATCGATATGCCAACATCTTCAGACTTCTCTGATTGTGATTCGGAAACCGTTTATAACCATTTCTTTCATCGGTTGCTGATGTGCTAGGGCGTCCGGGGCGTTCGTTACCTTCAACGACTTCACGGCCTTCTTGGAAACGCTCATACCACTCATAAACTCTTGTTTTACTCATAGCGGACTCACCATAGGCCTTTGTTAACATCTCACATACTTTGTTACGCTTTATTTCATTTTTTACGCAAGATTTGATACGAATTCTTTGATCCATTTCTTTTAATAAACGAAAATTGTCGAGTTCATAAAATTACGTCTAACCTTAGCGGCTGCCACAGACAAAGCAAACAATGAATACAGCTGAACTGAACTACATACTTTAAGGGCATGCATGGTATTCCAACATAATAAAACAAATTTGACAATCGGACTCTTCAAACACGCGAAATTTAAAAATTCGCGTTATTTTCTGAACACACCTCGTACAATTGCCACAAACATCAATTGCTATAACAACAAGACCAATAGTAGTAGAATTGTAATAGAATTGTAATAAAGGGTCTCATTAAGCGCTTGCTATCTTTAAATTTAAATAAAACTAAGTATCATCGAAATTTTTTATAAGCGGCTTCTCCCAAATGTCAAATTTTTCATGAATTTGACCGATGGCGTGGGTTATGTTGGCTTTGAGAGCCGCTGTGGCTTGTGGCTTATTCGCATAGACCTGTGTCTTCAGAAAACCCCACAACAAAAAGTCTAACGGGGTCAAATCGCACGATCTCGGTGGCCAGTTCACATCACCTCCACGTGAGATGACCATGCCCTCGAATCGCTCGTACAGAATTTCCAATTTGGCGTGAGCTGTATGGCATGTAGTGCAGTCCTGTTGAAATCACATGCCGTTGGTGTCCACATCATCCATTTCAGGGTAAAAGAAGTTGGTGATCGTCGACCTACAGCGCTCACCGTTGACGATGATGGCCTGGCCAACTATATGGACAGATGACGCCGCCAACCCAAAATCCACACAAAACAGTGACTTTTTCGGGATGCATTGGACGCTCTTGGATCTCATGTGGATTGGCATCGTCCCAAATTCGACAATTTTGTTTGTTGACGTACCCATTTATCTAGAAATGGGCCTCACCGCAGAAGCTGATTTTTCGATGGAAATTAGGGTCAGTTTCTAACTGCTCCAGAGCCCATTCAGCGAACACACGTCGTTGACCTTCAGCTGATTGGCCAGTTGAATTTTATACAGGTGCAGACCCAAGTCACGACGTAAAATTCGCCAAGTTGTAGTTTGCGAAAAGCCGAGTTCTTGTAAGCGACGCGAAATCGACTGCCTAGGATTCTCCTGCACACTCTCACGGACAGCTTCGATGTTTTCGGCAGATTTTGCGTTTTGTCGACGTATGAGTGTTACGTACGTACGGAACCAGTGGACCTAAATTTATCCACCACACTGCGAATAGTCCTCTCGGTAGGACGATTATGGTGACCGTAAAATGGGCGAAGCGCGCCGAACGTTGATAAAACAACTTTATCATTTTAACGTGTTGTTGAATGCTATGTCCATCCATGGTGATTTGGCAAAGCAGACTGAATAAACGACAGCCAATTTGACAGATGTTGCTTCAACAATATGGCCGCTATCAACTGTCAAAGTTCGAAAGTCCTTATTGGAAGAGCCTGTTGTAATAGTAATTTTCATAACACATCCAAAGCAAGTATTGCACGCAGTGAAGTGATTACTTATTGCCACAGCAGCATTTAGTGTTGCATGTTGATGGACCACAACCATCGCCGCCTGATTGCCTACCACAACATTTGACCAAAGAGCAACTTTTGCCTCCGACGACGTCTGTGCATTTGGAGAATAAGAGCTACGCGTATAGTCCACAATTGCAGGAGTTTTGTTTATCGCATCCGAAAGCGGTTTCGCGTGGTTTAGCTGGTGCGCTGAAATTTGGATTTGGGTTTATTTTCAACTAAAACGTTGGTTGAAGCGAGTCCGGATCATAGTGTTGAAGTGCGAAGGTAAGTCCGATTTTGCGTGCATATCTCAGTAGTAAAATATGCATACGACTGTAGTGAAATATGCACAATATCAGGCGTCTAGCTTTCAAGGCAGCTTGAAGGAGGAACGTGAATAAGGGTCAACCGGTGCATACATAATATCTGATTCAGACTCCAAAGACTCAAAGAGTAGTTCAACAGTGAATGGCAAACGGAGACGGATGAACAATGGAAACAGGATGTTCAAATTCGCCACTAATGTAGATCTCTCAGACGAGCGTAAATGACGACCGCAACTAGCCGAATTGCAAAAGCTCCCCGCTTTCGCTCGTGTGATATTAGCCGCAAACATGCTATCACATATCACCTATGTTATGCTCAGAATTAACACAATCCAGCTGTACATGAAATTACTGGGAAGACTGAAAAGTTTCCGACCGAACAATGATATGTTACAAGAAACTTTTTCTCAAAATTTTGTTTTATTTTTCTACATAGTCTCCTTGTAAACCATCTATGTCCTCCGAGCGCAGGTTTTAGATGAGGGAACAGGGAACTGATGAGGGTGAATAAGGATGGTCAAGCTGTTCAAACCGTAATTCATGGATTTTCGCCATGAAAACCGCTGAGGTGTGAGACGGCGCGTTGTCTTGGCGAAACAGGATTGTTTTTTCTGCAAATGTTGCCGTATTTCCGCAATTTCTGCCTTCAGCTTGGCAGAATGATGCGTAGTATGCTCCTGTAATGGTTTTTCCTTTTTGAAGATAATAGATTAAGATAATTCCTTTACTATCCCAAAAAACAGTCGTCCTTTGCAGTCCACGTATAATGGTGCATCCAAGTTTCATCTACAGTAATTAATCGGCACAAAAACTCGGATTTATTGCGCTTAAACTACGCCAACAGAGCGTTGGAAATATTCATTCGAACACGTTTTTGGTCTAACGTAAGCAAACGCATCACCCAACGCTCGGACAGCTTTCTCATTCCTAAATCTTGATTTAATATGTAACAAACATTGGACATTTTCGTAACCTCTACTATCTCTCTCACTTTAATTCGGCGGTCGTCTAACACCATTTGGTGAACTTTAGCAATGTTATCATCAGTGGTTGCAGTTTTTGGACGTAACGAACGTTCATCATCTCCCAAGCTCTTACGGCCACATTTAAATTCAGCTGCCCAAAATTTTACTGTGGTAAATGATGGTGCAGAGCCGCCATACACAGAGTCCAACTCATTTTTGATTTGCGTAGGCGTATTGCCTTTCAAAAACAAGAATTTAATAGCAGCTCGATACTCAATTTTTTCCATTTTCACAAAAAACACTCACATCAACTCATTCCAACGACTGTCAAATAAAAACTGCTCGTCCAAAATGACTGAACCTTCGGTAAGTAACTGTCAGAAGATGCACAACTAGCTTTTATTGACGAGTGCCGCTATCTTTACGTTGCGGTCGGAAACTTTTCCGACAATCCTCGTAAATTTTGTGCAATTAACATCAACGTTGGGGTGGAATCCATAATCTGTACGAGAAGCATATAAGTCGGAGGATCTTTACAAAGAAAATATTCCTGCGTATAGATTTATTCAAAGACCAGGTGATTTGGTGTGGCTTAATGCTGGTTGTGTTCATTTGATGCAAGCGGTCGGCTGGTGTAATAATACTGCCTTGAATGTTGGTCCGTTAACAGTGCGACAATATTCAATGGCTATCGGGAGATATGAGTGAAGTAAGTTGCAGAGTTTCAAAAGTATTGTGCCAATGTTGCACATAAGTGGAAATTTACCACGAAATATCAAAGTGTCAAACCCAAAACTGTTCGAGCTATTGAAAATGTGTTTGCTGCAGACAATTAAGTATATTTTTCTCACACTAGACTGGAAAGGGGTTGAAGTGCATGTTCATGGTCGCGGAAAGAAGAAGCGTCGCATTACTGCGGACAGTGCGAAGCGGAAATCTTCAACATACTTTTCATTTGTGAACAAGAAAAACATCACGTTGTTCACCGCTTCCACCGACGAAGGTAAAACATTAATGGATCGTGGTTAAATTATTTTTTTTATTATTTTCCTTAAGCCCAAATCTAGACTATTTTGATTTTTCGTCATCTCTTACACAAAACACACAATATATGTATATGTTTAATAATCTACATGTAGGCTAAGTTTAACAATTTTTAACTTCTCTTACTACAAGTATATTTCTTTATAAGAAAACAAAAAACAAAAAAAACCTAAAAAAAATTATATTTAGGAGAACGATACAGAATGATATTTGTATGTGAAATATAGTGTTAATTTTTTAAATAGTTTATAAGTTACACACATTATATCTAAAAATGCTTAATAGAAATACCTGACAAAAGGGTTTATTTTTAAGTAAATAAAAAAAAAGCAAAGGACTCAAGTTGTCAAAGGTTATTTCAAAGTCAGTGAACAGCTAAGGACTAGAGAACACTTGCTTTCGATGCATTGTTCCGGAGATCTTTGATATGGTCTATGTTTAGGGATCCAGCCTGGGTCTGAGTGGTCACCTATCTTATTGTTACTTAGATTTCATTTATAATCATGCTTCCTTTCAATTTTTCTGGCTCCTACTCAAAGTCCTGTTTTTGTAAATGAGATATTGCTTTCAACGTATCTAACTGGAAAAGTTCAGCAATCGATGCATAGTACTATTTTTTTCCAGACTTGAGACGTCCGGTGTATGTATTCAGCAATTTATTGCCTCGGAAGGGTCGCTTGTAGCAGGGAATAAATGCTCAGTAGGCGCTTATCCGAATTCTACAGGCTGCTATATGGTTCTTCCACGGAGTGTTTTTTAAAGAAGATTCATTATTGCTGCTGCAAACCGTTCTGATGTGTTGATGAATCTATTCTTATCACATTTGGCACTGAGTTCGTATTTTTTCTAGTTCATGAGATACAAGACTTCTAGTTCATGTTTCTCTATAATACATACGTAAAACCACAGAAATTTAGCAGTTCGCTCATGGATCTGCTGCAAGGAACGTATGACTACGTATCCCACCATATGCCAACTTGCATGTTCTTCAAAACTGAGGTGCTTATTGCTTCTGCTTCTATGGTGAGGTGATGCTTAAAATGTTGACGCACCAGCGATTTTAGAAGCCTATTAGTGTTATACTCTTAATCGCATTCCAACTTGTACAACATGGTGGTCGTTGCCATTGCTCTGTGCTGTTCGGGATATGTACAATACTGTGTCTTACGTATCGGCGTATCGCTGCTGGATACACAGCAGCAGGGTGGTTGGAGATACTATTTTCAAAGGCGAAAGCAATCGCTACAAAACATTAGATGGTCGACATTTCTTCTCAAAACAATTGAGCAGATTGTCAACATCAACTTAATAGAGTTGTTTTCCATACAAATGGATCAATGGAGCATACTCAAAGTACTTTAGACATAAGGGAAGTACAAACAAATGCAGATCTTTGTGCACAATTCACACGAATACATCCTAAAGCAAATCAGAAAGAGATAACACGGTGTCGGTCTAAGTCCGAATGTTGGGGATGTACAGGTGACAAAACAGGATAAACTTTACACAGGTAGGTAGGTGGGCAACACTAACCATCAATGATGCCATACATACTCACATGTTGTTAAGGAAGTCGGTGTGTTGCCACATCATGTGTCACAAATTTCGGAGAATCAGACCAAGCGCAGAATCATTACCGAGCTTAATTTTCTTGCAGGTACCATACTACTGTGAGACAGAGTGTTGAATATTACTTCTTATAAAAGTGAAGGGTGTCCATTATCTTGGCCATTAAGAGGAACATGTTGATTACTTAAGTGCAATTGCAAATTGTTTTGTTAATTTCAGAGGTGGCGTAGGAACTGAAACCGAAAGGCGAAAAGACTGCAAGAAATCCAGCATAGCTAAGAACGCATCTTGTCAGCTATCTGTCTCCATCTTGAAGTCGTCACGGTGTTAACTGAAGCAGTCGTTGAACGCTTCGTATATCATCCGTGTCTTTTGTATCTTACACTGAAAATTTCGGATTAGAAATATGCCCGGGACTAGAAGATAGCGACAGATGATCCTTGTGTGCATTGTTTATCTTGATAGATAGTAACTAAAGATATATGGTTGAGATAACACAGAAACGATTTCGAGTTTTTGTGATACCACCGCACCACACCACCGTGTGGCGCTCCCATTCTTCCGATTTGAGTTCTGTTTTTTTTTTGTTAAGTTGGTAAATCTATTGTTGACATTCCCTCTAAATCTTAGCATCATAGCTTGACATTTGCAAAATTTACGTAACCAAAAGTGCATATCTTTGTGTGTTGGCGATTTTTTAAAATTTTAGAAATGGGTTTAAATTTGCAGCAACGAACTTGTACGAGTATTAAATTTTGCGTAAAAAACGGATTTAATGGTGCGCGAAAGTTGGAACTATTGGAAAAGTGTTTCGGCAACGATTCTCTAAAGAAAACGGTCGTTTACCATTGGCACGAGCGCGAGCGGTTCAAAAGTGGTCGTGAGTTAATCGAAGATGATGAACGCAGTGGCAGACCATCGACATCGAAAACCGAAGAAAACATCGATGAAGTGAAAGAAATGTTGGTCAATAAGCGCAAATTAACCATCAGAGATAGCGGAAGACTTGAACATTGCCTATGGATCCGTCCAAGACATTTTGGTTAATGATTTGGGTCTCCGTCGTGTAACAGCAAAGTTGGTGCCAAAAGACCTCAATTTCATGTGAAAAAGAGACCGTGTTGACGTCGCAAAAGAGATGATTTGCGAGGCTGAATCCGATCCACCATTCATCAAAAGGATCATTACTGGAGACGATACGTGGCCGTGGGTTTATGAGTACGAAACGCAATCCAGACATCAGGCAAGTGAATGGCGTTGACCAAATGAGCCGAGACTAAAAGAACCACGTCATTTTCAGTCAAAAAAGAAGGCAATGCTCACGGTTTTCATGGAATACAACGGTGTAGTGCATCACGAGTTTTTGTCAGAAGGCTAGACAGTAAACAAAGAGTATTATTTGGACGTTATGAGACGTTTGCGTGAAGCAATTCGCCGAAAGAGACCAGAATTGTGGGCAGAAAATTTGTGGATTTTGCACCATGATAACGCACCGTCGCACAGAGCCATCACTATTCGTAATTTTATGACGAAAAATGCAACAAATACCATCCAACAGCCACCGAATTCACCTATTTTGTCTCCCTGTGACTTCTTTCTGTTCAATCGAGTTAAAAAACCACTACGGGGAACGCGTTTCAGCAGCCGAGAGGAAGTAATGGAAAAATCGCAGGAAGCACTGATGGACATACCGAAAACCGAATATAAAAAATGTTTCGAGCATTGAATCAAGCGCTGGCATAAGTTTTTTGCAGTCGATGGGGATTACTTTGAAGGAGACAATATAGATTTAGATGAATAAACTTGTATTTCCAATGTTTTGAATATATTCCGGGAACGTTTTGATCAATGTAGTATTTTTCTATATACTCGTTTGTTACATGTGTATGGATCCTACTATGAAAAGATCAATAATAATTTGGAGACAATATCGTTGGCTCTCTGTGGACCTTAATCTACCCAAGATTAGTGCTTGCAAAGATACAGTTTGCTTGCAAAGCCCACTACCCAGTATCTATGGCGTGAACAACATTCGGGTTTGAATTGGAATTCCCTTCGGGTTTGAACTGTATAACCTCACTATCAACGATAATGCTTTTGTATTGTCGCCATCGGTACTGATCAAGTAAGGTGATACAGTCCGCGAAATTAATTTATACGCACTGGTTTTTTTGCTGGTTTTATTCGTAGAAAAGCTATGCAGTTGCAAGTTGTATTTTTATGTAAAGGATATATAAATTTGTTTTAGAAAAAAAAAGGGATTCAAGCTTCGATAACATTATTTATTCGGACAAAAACTGTTTCTAACTATGGAATTCATTTATACGCACAAGAAAACACATAAAGAACAAAATAAGTAAATTAAATTTTATTCTTAGAAATACTATTCAATATATTCTGTTGAATGACTGTAAATATCCTATTCAACATAGAATTTAAGAGGTTAGAAATAGTGGCGTTGTCACTGCTTATCAGGTCTTGCTTATCTATGGGGTTTAGGTCAGGACTACATGCTGTCCAACGCATGATGGGGATGTCCTGTTGTCTGAACCATTCTAGCGAGTATCGAGAAACATGAACTGCCGCGTTGTCCCGTTGAAAAGCAAATTCTCGATTAACCACAACATTTTCCAAAAATGGAATAAGAAATGCATCCACCATTTCGCTGTACATTTTCGGATACATTTTGGTTGGAACGAAACATAATTAGGCTTTTCCAAAGAAGGAAAATGCTCTCCATATCATCACACTTCCCCCGTGAAAATTTCGGCTCATTCTCCGTGAATTGGTCTGACGTAAGTCATGCCATTAATTGCTAAAACAATCCGGCCCATCCAGGTTAAATTTTTTTTTTCATCAGAACAAATTCATATGATCTCTGGCGAATGTTTGGTCTTCATGATTGGTCTTCAAAAAAGATGTTTTTTGTTGTTTTTTAGAAATTGCATTTGGAGTACTTGATAAGATTTTTTGAAGTCAGCGTTTTGTTATTGACAAATCAAATTTTTGGTTGCTTCAATGACAATTCGAGTTTTTTCCCTTCGAGTTATTTTGTGCTCCAGCCTTTTCGATCACCACTCTTTTCATAGGTATCGCCTTTTTTTAAAAAGTTTCTCATAAGTTCTTCAGAACGACCGATTTCCTGGCAATTGCCCTGTTGGACACATCTCGCTTTTTTAAAACAGTTCTTGCAACTTTTTCTTCAACTATTAAGTACTTTCCCTTTGCCATACTATTTTTAATGAATTTTGCCTTAAAAATAATTTCACGTTTGATGAAACGTGCCGCCAAGATATCCCATGCCATGGGCAGTGGCTCATTGACTGGGTTGCCTATTATTGAAAGCCAAGCAGGTGATTCCAATCAATCTCATTTCTGTCACTGACGGTCAGACCTTCATGGAAATCGAATTGTTCTACAAGGGTATCCAACCAGCCAGTAACGTTGGTTTATCAGTGTCACGTGTCGATTCAGTTGCTCAGAACAAGGTGACGAGACAGGTCGCCAGTGTGTTCCAAAAAATTGGAAATTGCCTCGCTTAATTGGATTCCAATTTGGATTTTGCCACTCAACAGTTGTTGAATTGTGGTGTTCATCTTACTGCAATGTTGGAACAAGGGCAATACGCGCCCATTCAAGATGCACTGCGAAGTCCGTGGACATGGCTTGTATCACACAGTTAATTCGAAAATAAATTTCCACAACAGAGCCGAACAAGGTCCTTTTAACCAAACTGTTTCGGAAGGCAAAATTTTCGACACTGTTGATGCCAAACTTAAGGATGTTGCTTCGAAATTCTTGTAAACATTCAGCGATTAAATTGTATTATACCCTCTTTCACCGTCAGAAGTAACACCTTATGTCTTACCATTGTCTGTAGCTGTTTTCACATCACACCAACTGCTGCAAAGACGACTCAGTTAAAGTAAGGAACTGGCATTAAAGCAACTATATGAGCGAAATACTAAACAATTACTCAAGATGAAGAATGGATTTTATACGTCAACTTTAATCAAGCTCTCTTAACTGCATAGTGGTCCTTAAATCTGTAGAATGTCGGGAAAAACATGACATTTTGTCACTCTGTACATGCTCTCTGCATGTCTGAGGGTCTATAATTTTTCTGACGACTTCGAAAGACGGTAGAGTGCGAAATATTTTCGTATGCATCATACTTTTCATGCCTACAACCAGGTGCCATACACATTCTTTTTTTCTTGTCTTCAGTATGCGGATTGGGGATTAAACCCAGGACGTCTAGTACTGTAGCCAGCCAACTTAACTACTAATCACGCAGAACAAATTGGAAAAGATTCTCAAGATTAAAACCATATTGGTGACTTGAACAACAGATTTTTTCGATAACCAAATCCGCTCTATCCAAGCACGACTGAACTCATTGAACTCATTGATCTTGAGCCCGAAACTCTGCGAAATCTAGTTCTGTCAACCCACATCATGCTGGCAACCGAACAATGTGGCATCTTTGCAGACTAGACTTTATTTCCATAAAGACATATACTCTTGCGTGCCATCTCCTATCTATGGATGATGCAGCTCGAAGGACCATTTTTGTGTTTTCAGCATTGGCCCTAATGCTGCACAGAACGCAAGATAACACATGCGATTCTCGTATAGAGGATAGTTAGCTCCATCTGTCGTCACGTTTAGTCCATACGCGAGTATGGTACTACAGTACTAAAGCTCTCAGAGGGGTCAGTGGATAAAGATTTGTAAGTAATCTTGGACGCAGAAAAGCCATTTCGACGAAGTGATAGGAATGAGTTCCGGCTTATCCTGCTTCTTTCTTAGAGAAACAAGAGAAACAAGTAAGACCCTAGGGCACATGTAAACAAGGGTCTAACCAAACCTGTATGAACAATCCGACAATACAAGAGAATAGTACAGTATCAGAATGATTCCAAGAGTACTTCAATAGTACCGCAAGCGGCAACACCAATAGACAGTCAGATTTAAAACTAAAGCTGGGAAAAGGACCTCTTAAATGCAAATACACTTGTTCCGAATTCACAGAGAAATAAAAGTCGAAGTAAAAGATATGGAAAAGAGAACCGAAATTGGAATTGTTGTTGTCGTTACGGTAATTTTCAACCCTTTTACATGAGTGGCTTGGCCGCGCTGGATGACTGTTATGTCTTTCTTATTCCCAGCCATTTACCATTGTGCAATGTATTGAAACAAAAAGAGGATGTGTAGTGAAACGAAAAGGAACAAAATGTCACCCACCCTTCCGGTGCTGCTCCCGCTTTGTATCCTTAAGTGTACGACGACAATATGGATGGCACTCGTACCCTCTACTTTGTCAAAAAGCTCCACACGATCCCGAAAAGGATAAAAGAAGAATGCCCTTTTGGCAGCATTTACAATTTCATTACATTCTAGTGTGTGTCGCTGTTGTACTCTTGGTCGTTTTATTGCATTCGACAAGTATTCGTATGCAGCATATCCTGCACATGGCCACAGAATCCCTTTTCGACATCAGTGCATTCGCTTTCGCTTTCCTTTTTGGCATTTCCCTTTGTTTCTTACGTTAGGTGGCATGTGACTTAACCTTGTTGAACACAAGGAGCGTTCCTTGCTTTTGGCTGTGGTTAAACAAAGCTCCTGGTTGTTGATAGGGTAGAGAGAGAATGGGATATGGCGACATCATCATCGAGGACGCGAGAAGGATACGACGTTCTGTTAATTCTTTAGCAGGTACCTTGTGTTGCATGTACATATGTAATCGTATGTACATATGTATGTCATATTGTTACTCTTCCACCTTATGTGTTACTGACTCTAACTCTGACTCTGGAGTCAGCTTTCGGTTTTGAAATTGGAAAAGGGTTGGTGGTTGGTTGGTCCTTGAAGTGTTTGTACTAAGCCGTACATACTCGTATGTGGGTGGGTACATAAGTGCCGCTTGTATGAATTTGTGATGCATGTAGTGGAGGCATTGTTGCATATTTCATGTGAATCGTTCAAGTGACGGGCAATTGAATGTTTGCCAACAAAATTTGCGATGATGGAATAATTAAGTTGTATACGGCGGTTGTACATGGATGTGTGTGTGGGGGTATGTATATTTGTTTTTCCTGAGAAGTTAAGTGAAAACGTCAAGGAAAAGGATGAATGATGTATGGAAATTTCATTTTTTTGTCAAGCACTTGGTGAAGCTTATTTGAGTAGCTTTGATGTATTGCAGAGACAGAATCGTTTACTTGAAAAGTGTACGTCTACTAAGCACTCTGCGGTAAATGGGTTTTGGTTTAGTGAAGTGGAAACTCGATCTTAAAGGCTCTTATTTTTGAGAGGGGTTTCGGTATTGTATTCATTTTAACTTGGAAGCGTGACGTTTTGATGGCGTTGACTAGTGAAAATTGCTTGAAACAAGGAGTGTGTTTGCTGTTTCTATAAACTCTTCACAATATGTACCAACAGGACAAGATAAAAGTTGAGGTATCCCATTTGGTACATGTTAGTTAAGTAATTAATAAACGCAAGTCCTGAACTACGATATTTGCCCAACTCCCTGCAAGGATAAATATGTGCTGCCTGAAGAATGATTTTACAAACATCTGGAGAGATGACGTGAAGTGTCTCGTACTTGGAATCTTCAAGATTTAGGGCGGAGAGGAGAGCATATCTGATTAGGCAGCTGGAACGTATAGTCTGCACGATCTACACTGATCGACTTCTAGATTATCGGACCATCAATTTATTTCATTATTTGACTTTAAGTCACATCTGACTTTGAGGAGGTCCCCTAAGATTGGGGCTTTTCTATGAGAAGTCTAGATGTATGACTTCGTAAAGTTTTCATCTCTGATTCAACCTCCTCTGGCCATATGGTCAAGCCAATGGCTCCGGGATCTCCTTCAGTTGATAACATTCTACGCAGGTTGTTTGTGAACCGAAGATGCATTGATTCATAAGCAGGTTCAGTCCACTTAAGTACTCAAGATCAGATGGCATTTTTCCGATATAGGTTTATCATAGCAAAAATCACTCTATATGAGACGTTCAGAGTAGTGGTTTTCATACCTAAAGCAAGTAGAAACCCTCATATTTATCCACATCTCCCCTGCGACAATAACTCTATTGAGAAGCCAGCTTCTCAAAAGAAGGAGCACCAACATAAAAAATTGACTTCAGTCTTTAACGGACTACTTAGACTTCTGCAAGTGTCTTACCCAGCTTAAGCTCCAAAAGTGTGGTTTGATTTACATCCAAACTGGTGAAGAGTCAACTTAAAAAAAATAGAATCTCAGCTATAACATTACGTATTCTGCCTGGGAACCAACCAGTTTCTAAGAAGGGTTCCTGAGGACCGTTCTAGACATCAAAATGGATTTGAAGCCAAAGATCCAAAATAATGTAAGCAAAAAGGGGCCGATTTGGCTAATGGGGTTCAGTATTTTGTCATAAGTACGCGAAACTAGGTAAGGTGTAAAGATCGGTCTGCATGTGCATCAGCAGTGCTTTAAGATCTACTCTCACAGTCAAACCAAATACCATTCCATCTTCTACCTCAAGACGTATATGGAAAGAAGGTGGTATTCATCTGAAACCTGCCACGCTGTGGACCGACCGTAAATCTAAAAAGGAGACCAACAAAGTAGAATACATCGTACTCATACCTTTCTTCGTTTATCGGCATTCGATTGATTGCCACAATCCTGAGCGGCCATGATTGGATTAGCAATGTTGGAACGAAGACATAATCTATCAAAGTATTTACTGATGACTCAAGAGCGAATCAAGAGATGGGAAGCAGACCTTTCCTCAAGTAACTTTCACTTTGTACTTATATTCGCCTATAGTGATTTTATAAATAAACTTTGCCACCTAAATGACTCTCTCTTGGCTAAAGGATATATATTGTATATGTATGTAAGGGAAGTAAACTACTGCCACCTATGTCTAAACAGATTGGAGTTCAAAACCCAATCCGCTGGGTATCTTGTCACCGGACCTTGTCTGTGAAAGTAGCGCAATCGGATATGTCCATTTAATCTATGAGAACGTGAAGGGATACTACACACTATAGATCTTAATTTGTGGTCAAGCTATATGTGGTCGACGAAACCGATGGTTGTTAGTCATTTAGCGCAAGCTATTGCCTTACCAGGCGGGACTGGTTACCAGGCTTTTCGGGCTATGCTGTTTGAGCAACTCTAGAACGATATACCACTCAATGCAGAGAAAAAGATTTGAACGCACCTACACTAGGTCGAAAGCTTAAGACATACTTCCCAGGCAACCTGATCATAACCAACTTGCAACCAGCTTCTACTACAGAAGCTGCAAGTGAGCTGAGTAACAAAATCCGCGCCAACTGGTATCTGTCATCGGATTTGGTGACGAACGAGGCCTTCAATTAGGCAGTTGTTTTATTTGATGGCTTCAAGTCGCTCAGGACCTATGACATAACTTATATTCAGTTATGCTACCAATAAGTTCAGAACATTTGCTAGCAACTCTGAAGAGAAACATCGTAGCTAGCCTGATACTAGCACACATGTCGAACATCTGGCGAAGAGTGAAAGTAGCATTTACCCTGAAAATCGGAAAAGACAACTACAAGCTCGCCAGAGTTTCATACCCATCAGCTTGCCTTCTGATGAAGAGATTGACGAAGACTTATGCGTGCAAAACTGCTTTACGAATGCATTATCTATTCAAGATGCAACATGCCTACCAACGCACAACATCCTAGTGGGTAGGATTCAAAGCGCATATTATAAGCAGTATGCGGATAGTATTTTCATCGACATTGAGGCAACGCAACTTTTGACGGTCAGATAACACGGCGTAGACGAATCACTAGTTTTATGGATGAAAGCAATACTGACGAATGGCATCCTAATTGCGGATGCTGATGACGAGAGTAAGCAGGGATTGTCAGTGGTCCAATTTCCACTGCTATAGTGCATGTTAGTGGATTCAATATTCACTGTTTAATGCTCAAACAGATGATGTAGCCATAGAGCCTGCTGTATTATGATTAGTAACTTCCGTCTCTAAAGCACGGGCAGCTCTATACATAATCGATGATTGGTGCAATAGAAATGGGCTATCAGTTGATCCTCTCAAACCTGCGATTGAAAAGGAGCAAGATTATTGCTATGAAACATCTAGCGCTGAAAGGCGTACAATCGTTCTTTCAACGAAACTAGGTTTTTGGTAGGCATCATAGATATTCAGTATCTTTTGACTAAACATGTTACGTCGAAGCCTCCAAGGCGCTGCCGGCCGTCTAGCAGTGTAAAGGAGTTTTCGGCAAGACATGGGGCTTGTCACTGAGGAGGGTCTATGATGAGACTAATCATTCGTCGATTGTCTGAAGTAACAAGCTTTCATGGCCTGTAGGCTGTATGGGACTTGTCTGGGTCTCCTCTAGATGCTTCCTCCCTATGGAATGCAATCTCAAAGTCATATTCTTAAAAAGGAAATGGTCTTTAGCACAACACGAATTGTAGTTTTGGTGACTGTTTTTTGATTTCGGCTTCTTGGACATGCCAATTGATGCAATGACAATAGAACTCCTTCCTTGATGAAATACGAAATCGATTTCCTCTGTGCCCAGGAATAGTTTCGGCCAGGAAAGGAATGTAATCGGGCCTTAACAAATCAATCCAAAATTAATCTTGGACGCAGTGTCTGTTTGGAGGACGATAACGTTAGATTTCACTCCCCGTTGCGTCTGGATTCCAGGCAATGAACAATGTTCTTTAGAATTGGTAGAGCGGAAGGCGAATTCGCTTCTGTAGCGACAGCCAAGCTGTGCTTAAAGCTTTGTTGCACACTTTTACCCCCTTCCAAGCTAGTTTGAGAAAGCAAGGCTTCTCTTAACGCAGTCCCTAAGCCAATGTACTTGGAATAAATATGTACATACGTAGCTTCAAATAGAGATTTATGTGGGAGGTACCTTTCAAATACAAATAATACCGACAGAGCAGATCTAACGACTGACAGCCAGCAAACTTCGAAAAAGGTCGAATATTGTCAACTCAGCTAAACCTAGTAAGATTCTGTCGAAAGCGATTGACGGACAAATCATTTACGAGCATCCGCTTACCAGGAAGTTAGAGTTGTGGAGAAAACTCTCCCTTCTATCGGTGAACATACGTATGTATGTATATTGGGAGAGAGCTAAGTCAAAGAAATTCTTTGGTTGAAGACATCCTGCTTGCGCGTTACCAAAAACAAATCAAATGCACGGAAGATCTTTGAAATAAATTAATAAATTGTTCGGGGTAAACCGAGACCTAGTCCCTCCTACTCACTGTCACTTGTATGGGCCTGCCATTGTCCGCCAAAAGGGTGGTGATGTCAGTAAAGAGAATTACTTTTCCTGCTTTTTGGTCTTGATGTTGAATCCAGACCCTTGGCGAACTTTTCCACTGCAACACGTCACTACGGCAGCAATTTGGGTTACAGATATTTTAATAAAATTCGAGGACGAACTTTGTTGCCAATCACAAGCTACCAATTTAGTACCTAAAAGTGGCATCTTCGTAGTAAAAGTCGATATTAGCGCTTTTGTTGCCAACTATGACACACCAATTGAATTTGGTGAAGGCATGGCTACAGGATCTGAACCAAATGGTTTTCTTTTTGACATTCGAAACAAATGAGGAGCTGATTTTGGTATTACACGGAGTCACCACCTTATGATTATTTTCATACGACATGGGACAACATACGCCACGTGTAGGTCAATGACGCGCATGACCAAGTATAACTTCGAGAGTCTACGTATTCCTTTATTGCTCCAACAAATAAAGGAACAATTTGTTTTGAAGATAAAGTCTACGACAATATCCGACCAAATAAACAGAGACGACCACCGGAATGTTGTCTAGCAAATTTTCAAAACAAGAGCAGGATGCTAAAACAAACTTTTTTAACAAAAATTCGAAGAATCCGCACAATGATGTGAAAGCAGGACGTATTTGCATAGTATCGCAAAGGGGCTATGAAAAGTTTGGTCTCGGATGAGAACCGAAGATAAAAGGAGAAATTTGCTGCCATCGACACAGGCTCAATTTCTATCCTTCAAACAACCTTGGGATAGTATCAGTAATTAAAGCACTTAAAGAAATATTTATGGGTGCTGCTCAGGTGCGGGTTTATAGGGTTATATCGTAGGACGATCCCTAAAAGTAACCAACACAAGAAGACTCATTGCTTCCACGGGGCGACCACCGGTAGACGGTGGTTATTTCACAACTAACGAACTCCCTTTGATGATATTTCAGGCTGCATATGCTCCGTGAACTCGTTAGGCTGTAGTATTGGAGGGTTTTCTCGGTGCTGTGTTCTAACACTGGCAAAGAAGGTGCTTAGGCTCTAGTTTGCGAACTTCGGATACCGGGGTATCTCCGGTCTAATTACTCAGTAAAACGGGCTATGCTGCTAGGTGACCTACATATCCCGATTACTCGTGGAATCAAAATTGATCCAGCAAAATTTTAACTTTAGAGAATTATGCCTCTTTAAAAGTGATCGCTGCAATAGAAACTGTCGATCGGACTGATGCTGCCAACTCTGACGCTGATATGAGAAGTGAAGAAGAGAATGTATCCCTTCTATGTGACTCCCACTCAAGACACTTTGTGCGATGACACAATCAGCATGCTATCGGATGAGGATGTGTACCATCCGTTAGCACGAAAGTAGCCGTAGATTATCTGAACGAGTCACTAAAATCACCGGCTACATTAAACTAAGACCTTCGAAGAGGAGACAGTTGAAACAAGCTTTGAAACAATTTGATCTAGAGATTGCCATTTCCAAAATCGAAAACAATGGCACAGAGTCTTAAAAAAAACCCCATTCGCCGACTCCACTCCCTCAACTTCGTAAGCTAAGAGAATTCGAACAGGGAATGCTACATTCGTCAAGGTTCCCTATAGCAAAGTGGGCCGTGTCAGGCTGGGTGTGGTCCGGGAAGACAGGAAGGACTTATCGTTGTTTCGAATGAGATTCGAGACGAAGAGGTGAAACCATCTTTTGTCAACTCTACAAGCAGGGCTGTACCTGTCGAAACAACATCTTTAATACGTCTGCAGCTGAGGAAGATAGAGCACGTGAGCTACCCTCAACAAGCAATCAGAAAACTCGCGATTAACGCAAAAAACGACAGCTGCAGGCAGACCCAAAAGTAGCTCCCACCATGAGAATGAGACAAAAGGGCCGCTCAGTTAGCGAGTTTTCCATACGGTGAAGAGTCGACAACAAACCTAACCGCATATGGAACTCCGCGTATAGCCGGAACACGGAAAGTACTGCAGGAACACCTGTACTGCGCTGAAGGTGCCTCGCATACCTTTAACCAACAATGCGCAAGACAGACTAGCCCTTGGACTAATTCAAGAATCTTGGGCTACTGAGGGTACGATTTTTGGCTTCATAAATTGGAAAAATTGATCAGAGGGCTGCGCTACGGATCGGTTCTAAAATTTAATATCTCCTCATTCCAGAACTTAATACCGTAGACCACGTGGCAGCTATAATCGAACAACCTCAGGTGAATGAACGCAAGAGTTCGTATGCGTCTCCGACTATTTTCCCGGAGATATAAATACGATACCTCCTGTTCTTTTACAGGAGTTGTTTGAACAGTGCTACCGTCACAATTGGCATGTCGTTCTGGGATGTGATACCGCAGTAACGCATAGGATAGCAACGACAATAACAGAAAGGGTGAGTTGCTTTCAAATTATATCTTTTGCAAAAATCTGCTTCTATGTAACAGGCGTCACAAATCGACTTCTATCAATTCTGTAAGAGAGTAGGTGCTTGAGCATACCACCTCGTCTCCCTTACCGCATACTTTTATCAAGGATTGGCATGTGTCAGATGAGGAATATCGGACAGAGCCAAACCAGATACATGAAGAAACTCACGAGCTGGAGTACTTTTAAAGCAAATCTCGCTATCAAAGCTAACTCATTGCCTTCACCTCTTCAGTCCATTGGAGGCGTAAATGAAACAGCGGGTCAAATAAATGAAACTATTATCTTACCAATTAAACGCAGTTGCAAATTGAAAATCCAAGAGGGCTTGCGATAACCTGGAAAAATTGACAGAAATCTCGCGCCTCCAAAAAGTTCGATCAAAGGACTGTACTGTGATGGTACTTTCATAGCTAGTCGAGGGGAGACTCTAAAAAAAAAATACTCATTTCCCAAACTCGATCCTTTTAAACAATACACAGTATGTCAATGCTGAAGCAGAATTAACGGCTGGTCTGGAAATGTGCTGAGCATAGACAAAATTGAGTGGGCCATATACTCATTCAAACCATACAAGGCACCTGGAACAGACGGAATCTTCGCAGCATTGAAGCATTGATAGGTCTGGGCCACATTCTTCCTACTCTAGCCGCCTTATTTAGGTCTAACTTCAACTGCAGATATATCCCACAAATCTGAAGGGAGTTAAATGTAGTCTTTATCCCCAAACCAGATAAATCTAGTCAACTTCCCAAATCATATCGACCCATAAGTCTTAGATCGTTTTTTTCTGGAAGAAATTCACCTCTGCACCCCCACCAATACAGGAAAGAAAGATCCACGGAAGGCGCTCTACTGAATCTGGTAACACAGATTAAAGAGGCCTACCGACAAAAGGAGTTTGCACTATTTGCCTTTCTAGATATTGAAGATGTCTTCGATAATACCAAATGGGAATCCATTTCGAAAGCCATGTCTAAAAATGGGTTAGAGGGGTGCTTGAAAACCGGAAAATAAAAACAAATGACAATTTTCAGCACGGTCAGGCTACTACAAACAGGAAAGATTCATCACTCAGATCACATGGATTAAAGGATTCTGTTTCCGAAATACCCGAGCTTGACATGATTTGCGCGGTAAACGTCCACATACCTAAAACTCTGTGCTTCGGCAGAAGGTTCAACACAATGATCCCAAGCCGAAATACCCGAGCTTGACATGACCTGCGCAGTAAACGACCACCTACCTAAGACTCTGTGCTTCGGCAGAAGGTTCAACACAATGATCCCAAGCCGGGAAGCATGGAACTACAAAAACCCCACCTCAAACCTTAACCTGGTAGATTTTTTTTTCTAAAGAACTTAACACTCAAGTGGGTATGAATACTAGCATGTGTTAAGTTTTTTGGAAAATGGGATAGAGAGAAAAAGAAAGATGTTTGGGTTCAGTGGTTATTTCGCTCCATGGGCGGCATCTAACATCTAACGGGGAGACTAAATTCTTAGTGGAAATTGGCTTGATGTTGATTTCTAGTCAACTACTCGTCTTACTTGATTTTCGTTGACTGAAAAAATGGATGATATGTCTTTCGGGCGAGGCTGGGTTTCGAACACCGAACCTACCGATTTGGTAGCTAGTCCACCACCACTTGAGCCATTGCCACACAGATTTGGTCCAAACGCCAGAATTTCGCAATCAATGCGAAAAAGTCTCAGTTGGCTCCAAATCAATCTTGAACTGCTTCAATACACCACAAGGCCTCTCCCAAAAGAACGGAGTAAATCTTTGGTGGGTGCCTGGTCACAGAGGTATTGTCAGAAATGAAATGGGTGACGACCTGCTGGAAACGGTTCGGCTAATTCTTTCATCGGCCCTGAGCCGTTCTGTAATATTCCGAATTTCGCAATTAACTCAACTTTAGGGTGTTGGGAGGACAAAATGTGCATATCCCACTAGGAAAAGATCCCAGGCTCAAAGAGCCATCAAACCCTTTCACAGAAAATAAAAAGAATCCCTACAACTCAATAGGGATGATATCAGAAGATTGGTTGAATTTCTAACCGAACACTGCCAGTTTCGATATCACCTACACAAGATAGGGCTCATTCAGGAAACTGGATGTCGTGTTTGCATGCAAGACAACGAAACTACGTAACATATCGTAAGTGAATGCATGACTCCAAGTGCCCTAAGGAGACAATTCTTCCTCAGAGAAATTTTAATCCACCCGACAGATTCTCAAAGTCAACAAAAGAATTGAGTCTCTCTTGGCTCGTAATACAGCTTTTATATCGCAGTGCATGGGTGTCATCCTTGTAAATTGGTCGAAACAGTACCTTTGACCAGAATTGGAGACTTAATCCCAACACGATCCTTTGGATATATAGTTTAGCGTCCTCAATCTTATATTCGGACCAACATTGTGCAGGCTGTCTAGAATGACTTACACCAAGAAATCGGAATACCTACGTAAACTAAAAGCATTGACCCGCTTTTAAGAATAAGGACAAGTGAGAATTTTCACTCTCCATGTATCCGAAGGACAAAACAAGACTAGTCCATCAAATACAATAGAAAAAAAACCACAAAACTCAAACACCCCTACAAAAGCCATTGTATTTCGGATAAATTATTAACTAAAATCCATTAGCTGTCTCGATGCTAAATGTACCTCCTTTTCAGTTTACTTTCATGTAAATCACATGCCCACAAACACTAGGTACTATCCCCTTTAAACCACCGCGTCCATCCTCGATAATTTTCGTATGCGAATGCCCGTGTCATGACTCATGCCTAACTGAAATCCCGGCTCGTCTTAAGCACCGGCAACAACACAACGACAGCCATAACAAGTTGTCTGCCATCACAGATGTTCTAACATCAAGCTGATTTGCATTATTTACGCCAACAAAACACATCTTACAACATGACACCATCAAGGACATCATTCCAGTCTGAGCCCTAAATAGGGTATAAAAGGCAAACGAAGGCGGGCAACGTTTAGTTTCCTTTAATCAAAGTTTGTTGCCAAAGTCGAGGTTGCCATTGTTGTTTCTGTTTTTTTTTTGTGTTCATTCGTATTTGTTGTGCCCTCCAAATGTATCTACCCTTCCCAGCATACGAATACTTACACTACCCACTCCTTTTTTGGGGACTTATCCAAACTAGGCAATTCTCAAACAAACAGAAATACTCGTAGCTCAGGGAAAATCAAGTTTATCCTTGCGAAGGAGGATGGGAGTAGTATGTAGTTGATTCTGATTCTACTCAAACAGTTATGAGGCTTTTCGGATCAAAATGATCTAGAATTTTCTAATAAGGTTAAATTGCTGTAGGTTGAAGTGCTGTATATATTGTATACAAGTATCTACGTGTAGATATCACCTAACCAGGTGGAGGGAACGGTGGCACATTTTCGCCAAAGGGAAATCCAAATACAAAATTGAAATGAAATTCACATTTGTTGCTGTTCGGTATGCTAACGACAGAGGCAGCTGGAGAATCCGAATCAAAAGTAGAAGCAAAACTAGAATCATCCACTGAGAGGGTAGCGCTGAAGCAGATGATGTTTTGCTCCTGGTTCTTGTGATGGTTTTCGTGTTGGTTTGATTCTAGTACTTGGTTTTGGAGATGTACCCTATTATAGAGGCTACGAGCACGTTGATGTTTGCTGATTATTAGAATGTGATGGTAATACCTAGATGTAAGGATAAATTGAAAGATTATACGATTTATCGATGGTAATTGAATATCGAGGAGAGCAATCGATTTTCGAATCTTCCCAACGACTAGGTAGTAGGTACCCCAACTAACTGGCAGGCAATGGCAAAAAGGAAATTAAATGTTTAACAGGTAAAAGGTAAATGGTAGTTAGATTTGCAGGCATGTAAGCATTCCCCTGACAAATGGCAAAAAGGATAACTACATTTTGATGAGAGAGAAAATTGTTTACATTTCTTGATTAATTTTAAACGAATTTATTGGGAAAAACTTAATTTATATGCAAGGCTGGGCTCCAATCAAGTTACGAATGAATACTGATGTCGATTGACCTTCCTGGGGACAGACACAAGGTGATGCAAATACGTAAGAAGGAGTCTGTAAATTGAATTAAATATTTACATTTATCTGCCTGTCGGATATGTCGCAATTTGTCTTGAAAGATCAATCTTCAATCGAAAATTGCTGCTTCTGAAGTGTGAGTTCTAAAATAAAGGCGAAATAATGATCGGTCTGCTAAGCTCTAAAGCATACCAGTGAGCATACAAAAAAAACTGAATGAAATGACACAGGCGATTTGTTCTAATTCAAATTCTTCTTCTAGATCACGGAAGTGCATTCAACTGCCCACATCTGATCCATTGCACTCAGATCCTCCCATAGAAACGATGATGGAGAGCATCGTTAGCTTAAGGGAAGAGCTTATATCTCTTCGGTATTCAAACAGCTTGTCGCTTTCAAGAAGCAGTCACCCCTGAACAAAAAGGTATTTCTTGAAAAATTTGTCAAGATCAAGCAGAGATGAGTTAGATCTCGGAAGTGGTAACTGCCTAGGAGTTACATTCTGGGCAGTTGCAGGTAAAGTGTGCCACAGATTCTTTTTCCCTCTCATTTCCGTTGATCCTGCAGAAATCCTTGTGGGGAATATTCAAAGCACCTTCAAATGTCACAGTGTGTCGTGATTATGTTTGTGAGTTGGGAACTATTTCTTATTCTGAGAAATAGCTTCGGAACGAATGTCTCACAGTTGTCTTGATGTATCTTATGGCCTTAGAGAACACGTACAACTTTGGCATTTGTTTGAAGTGGGATATGATGGGCTTATAGTTGTTTAACTGTTTACTATTCGATTCTAGAGATTTAAGCCGGTCCAGTTCATTATAGACGCAGTTCAACGCGACATTCAAGCATCCCGGAATCCAATAGACCATAATCTTGTGCGGCTTAGCCATCCCGTTGAGAGATATGCGATTGTCTCTAACTACTCTCGTATCTATAGTGTTCGAAGATACTACACATATACAGGTCGGGATCTGATCCCTAATTTCGGGTATCGGATTCAAGCCGAGTCAAGCAAAGGCCTGATAAAAAGCTAAGACTTCCGCTTAGAAGATGGTATAGTATGTGGGTAGACTGCAGAATTTGTGTACTCAAAAGTCTTCAAAGAAGGTGTCTTCTCTAGACCCTTTAAAAGCCGTCGACTTGTCCCTATTCGTTTCTCTCGTATGAGTTGATTCAAGTCAATATTGAAGACACTTTCATGACGCAATCTGCATGCCAGAGAAGTCAGCAGATGAAGAAAATTTTGGAGAGCCGCGCCGTTGGGGAGGTTCCTAACGCGCCAATATTTCTTATGCTATAGCTCGTTGCGTATTTTCCTAAAGTTTGTCTTAATCTGACTTTCCAATGGAGGCCACCAATGAGCTATACCATATGTAGTATATGGGCAATTGGTCTCACGACCGTGGCATAGACCCACTGCATGACTTTGAGTTATAGGCCCTACCTTGAGCATGCAGTCCTTTTGCAGGAATAGAGCAACTGGGGCTTTTTTATTTTACCCCTATATATCTGGCACTCCTCAAGGCTGTCATATAGGTTTTTTTTATTTTCTTGTGAAGAGTGTCGGCCCCATTTAGCCCGGATTTACTGTGAGGCCGCTACCACTTGTCAAAGAGGTAAAGAATGATCGGGTTGTCTAATTTAATAAGGAGCCCATTAAGGACTAGGTTCCATTGTAGAGCTGAGAATACACCTCCTTGAGGTGCCTCCCTATATGGTTTCTTTCTTGTAGAGCAGCGACCAGAGGTTTCCTTTATGAATCTGCTGTTGGGAATGAAGTGATGTGAGTTACTAATAGAGTTATTTATGTTCAATTCAAGAAGAGTGTTGGTCGTCGAGGAGGTATCAACGATGTTGAAGGCTCCCTCGGTACCAAGAAACATCACCTTGAAAAAAACTGATATTTTAATCGGTTAAGTGGGAGTGTATTCCGGTATCAAACGATTTTCATTTTTGGTAGGTATCCTGCTAATTCGACAGTCTTCTGTGATTGATACTGCACTTGATGTGCAAATCGAGGATTATGTCAGGAGAAATGAGAGACTGACGAGTCTAAGGCCCTTCGGAATGGCTTGGGTATAAAATCTACGCTTACTTCAGTTCAGGCACTGGGTGTTGTACTGATAGCTAAACAGGCTTTCTAGATGCATAATAGAATGTTTCAGACATCTTTAAGTTATGCGAATCACAAAAACTTGTAAGATTCGAGGCCTTAAACTGTTCATTTAAGCTTTTCCACATATGTACAATATGTAGATCACGTCCAAGTAGATCAGTAGGTGTATGGATTTTCTCAAAGTAGATTTGAGGTGAATTGCTAAAGTGCAGCCAAGGAAGTGAGTGTTTATAAGCAGATCCGCAAATTCTTCCTCGGAGTCACCATCTGCGGCTCCAGTACGCTTGAAATTCGTGATGTTTTGAACAGAGCTTGACGTACTCCCCAGGAATAACTTGTGATGGTCATTCCTTAGCAGAAACTACATCAGGGCATACTTTGGACCTCCCTGACCTCTCGTTTAAAGATGGTTAAGAATGCGGTGTAAATTTCTTAGTCACTTTCAAACTTAGATAGTTTGTCACAGTTAAAATTCTCCTTAATCTTGGGACGTCGATATTGGCTCACCGCTTCGTCTACCGACGTTACGACAAATGCTAGTGGGAGCCAATTGCTAGTTCGATATGCTGAACTTTAAGTATCAGTTTCATTTTGGTCCAAAGTTAGCCGCCAGTTCGTGGGCGTTTTTGTGAAAAAATTTATTACGACCTGAAACTGACGATGGACACTAACTGTAGTATATTTGATGGCTGATACGATTCAAGAGCCATTTGGTGCAGTGATAAGGTCGGGACCTAAAAACAAGACATCAAACCGTAGTACCATCGACATTGAAGGGATCTGAATTTAAAACTCTGTTACTTGCGAAAAAAAATGATAAACAGCTTAGTGTACGACGTGACAAGTATAATTACAGGAACGCTTTAGCTATACAGGCATGCTCAGGAATGCTCATCTGTACACCCTCAAGCCTACCTTCGAACGTATTCTGAAATATCGTGATTCGTTCCTAAGCCGAACAACTCGCTTATGGAATGCCCTGCCAAACTCTTTATTTCCTAGTCAGTATAACTTGCAAACCAACGCACTTCGGTATCGCTCTTTTCTTCCTCCCTAACTTCCTTTCGCTTTGTGCAAACAGCTTAAGGGTACATAAAATCCCTTATGCGCGCGCCAATTATAAAAAAAAAGCTATACAGGCCAAAGATTTAACAAACTGGTGCAAAAGTAAGACCATTTGTGTTACAAGTAAGGACCTCATCGAGATACGCAACTCAAAACAAAACAACTCTTAAAAAGCTCAGGCGCTTCCTTGCTCATATCGGATGAGGATTAGCTCCGGAAATGGAGAAAGCACTTCGGGGTGAGAAACAGAAAATTCTGGAATATCTACCGAACCCAATAGTAATACAGAGACTGCAACTGTAATCGAGAAAACAAGGCCGAAGGCATTGAGGTAGGGGGAATTTTTTGAAACTGCGCCAATTAGACATGTAGAGGTACGGTATTTTGCCAGAAAATTAAAAATATTTTTCTAAGCAAAAGTAGCAAGTAGTCGACGAATTAAACCATAGAAAAAGAAATACCGTTTCAAAAGACAGCTTCCTTTGCAAATGTAAAAACTGGAGCCATAACCAACGTCCTCACAAATATGATGCTGATGGATTCTATAGTTACTAAGCGAAGTAAGGTTAAAAGGAAGAGTGATCCATGACAACCTGAAATCGGTAGGTATGCACAAGTATCCAGGAAGATAATGGGAAAGTGAACTCCCAAAATCCATTATCGGGGGAGGATATAACAAACGTTGATGTGACAATCAATATTTCCAACGGACTAGATGGAATGGCTCTATGTATACAAGCTTTCAAAATTGGTTTATAAAGAAAGCCTTAAACAAGGTAGCGCAAAAGTTGTCACTCAACGTTCCTTGGCTTACATTTTTTGTTGGGAACGAAAAACTTTGTTTCTGCTTTTGGATTATGTTTATTTGATGTCTTAAATTTTTACCATTAAGCCGAAAAAATGATATCGGCTAAATGGCTGCTGATATTCAGACTCGATTTGTGACATTTTCCATCACTATTGCCAGAACTTCCGGCAATAGGTCCGCGTATTCTTGACGGATATTTTCTTTGACGGCTTCAAGAGGCTGAGGCTTGTTGACATAGACTCGTGACTTCAAAAAACCCTACAAAAAGAGGTATGGAACGATTAAATCAGACAATCATGCCGGTCATTGCAAATCGCCAAAACGAGAGATTAGGCAACCCGGAAATGCAGCCCTCAGTATTTCAGTTGTGGCTCGTACAGAATGCGCTGCTGCTCCATCCTGTTGGAACCACATGTTCTCCAGGCCAATTCATCCAATTAACGAAGGAGAAAGTCGTTGAGCATGGCGCTGTAGCGCTCGCCGTCCACAGTGGTCGTTTGGCCCGCGGCGTTTTCGAAAATATTAGGCCCGATGATGCCTCCAGCGTAAACAGCACAACATGCAGTAATTTTGAACGAGCGTAGAGGTTTTTCGTAGGTTATACGCCGATTTTCGGTGCCCCAGAAGTAATAAGCTTATAAGCTTATGCACATCCACAGAGATCAAAATCGGCCGCGTCGCTCATGATGATTTTCGATGAAAAGCTGTCTCCCTCGTGGTCGAGATTCAGGATGGCTTGAGTGTAGATTACAAGCGCATGTATTGTTGACGTGTATATTGTGTCTGTTTACTTCACAAATGTCAAAGTAGAATTGACATTTGCCGCCATTTGCAAAAATAATAGTATCTTCCGATAGGATGATGACTTTTGCGCCACCTAGTACATTAACTTAAAAACTTCTAGGAAAATCTATCGGTTATGAAAAAAGATGTGAAAACTCCAATAGAACTACTGTATAACCAAAAAATAACTAATTTTTCTGAGTTCTCGAAAAATGTGGTTCTTCCGTTGATTGCGGTCGTTGCTTTTTTGTGCCACCGAAATCAGCTTGAATATCTTTTTCTCTGCTAGAGAATTCAACCCAATTTTAGAAAACGTTGCTGCAGTAGCGGTAGTCAGATAACGTCACTACAAACTCAAAGAAGCTGCAGCTCCCATAAGAGGAGTTAAAGTTCCATATTCGGAATCATCAAAACTTTCTTACAAGTCGAATAACCATACTTTGCAGCTGCAATTTAAAACGATAATTCGAATGAAATGAGAAATTGTCTTTCAATACTCCACGATTATGTTTATAAAGAACGGAGGACCGTAGATAACAGCGTGAGCTCGCTAATTGGGCGCTGGAAATGTTGGCCGGAGATTGGGGTTTTAGTCAAAAAATTCTATTCTCGGACGAGTTCCATTTTTGGCTCAGCGTCAACAAGCAAATTTGCTGTTATTGGAGCGAACATAATCCACAAGTGTTCGGCCAAGCTTCAATGCATCCACAGAGATTGACTGCTTGGTACGGTTTATAGCATCGCGGCATCATCGGACCTTATTTGTTTCGAAATGGAGAAAGAGACAACGTTATCTCAATGGTCGCATATGAAGCGATGTTAACCGTCTTTCTGTTGTCAAAGCTCGACAACATCGATATATCCGAGCTGTAATTCTACCAAGACCGCGATAAATGCCATACAAGCTACGCAACGCTCGAAGTTGTGAAGAAGAAATTCGGCGACTGGGTCATCTCACGGCAAGCGCTCATCAATTGTCTGCCGCGATTATGCGGTTTTTCAATTATTTCCTCTGGGGCTACGTCAAGTCCTTAGTCTACGCTAACAAGTCAACGACTTTTCACGAGCTGGAGGCCAACATTCGGCACGCTATTACCTGAATAATGCCGCATATATTGGACCGAGTCATCAAAAATTGGACCGACCGCTAACAGCACTGCCAGCGAAGTCGAGGCCGCCATTTGGATGATGTGCTATTCCACACATAATGGCATGAACGTAGCTTCCAAACAAAGCCAGAATCAATTGTATATCCCAAACCCTTGTTGTCACCCTTTACTTGCTTAAGATAGCGCTACACTCCGGGGTGGACCGGAGCGGAGCCCCAACCGTCTCCAGCCAGCTCGATCTTTAGTTAGCGGTATCCAGTTTCGCACACTAAGTTGGTTGAGATCCTCATCCTCAGGGAGGATTCGAAAAATTATTGGACCGGAGCATTGGTCTCCATCCGCTCTACATGACCCAGCCATCTGAGTCTTTGGATCTTCAGTTTTCTGACAAAGTCGAGTCATTATCGCTGTACAGCGCGTACAGTTTGCCTCCTACACTCACCGGCTATGCCGAAAATCACCAAAGAATTATCTACTCAAAGCAGCCAAGAGCATCCTCCTCCAATTTTGATAAGGTTCATACCTCTGCAGGACTGGGATTATTAAGGCCTTAAATACGGTCATTTTTCTTGTACGAGAGAAGGCGTTGTTAGTAAATTGCATTCTTAGACCAAAGAAGCAGCGATTGGCAAGAGTTGTTCTTCGTTTGATCTCAGCGCTGGTGTTTTTGTCTGAATTGAGATCGAGCTTAGGTAGACAAAGTCCCTAACTACTGCAAAGTTATATCTGTCAAAAGTGACGTTCTCTCCGAGTATTGGGTGCCCTTTCTTAGTCTTCGCGGCTTCAGCCACAAAACTCGCAAAAGTGCCATTGACATCACGGTGCTTCCTTCCGATTTTGTCAACGTCATCGGTGTGCGCGAGTAATTGAACGGACTTTTAAAAGATTGGGCCTCTTGTGTGAGTGTGTTTTCCACTATTTTTTCAACAATGATGTTAAAGAAATCACATGACAGCGTATCGCCTTTCCTAAATCCTACGACATCAAAGGTCTCGGTAAGTTTTTTACCGACATTGATGGAGCAGCATATATTCTGCATCGTCATCTCCAAAACTAGACGTTGCTCTGTATAGCTCGTCTCGACAGATGTTGTCATACACAGCCTTAAAATAGATGAATAGGTGGTGTGTATCAATTTGGAGCTGATGGGGTTTTTCTAAGATCTGACGTAGTGTGAATATTTGGTCCTTTCCTGGCCTATAGCCATACTGATATGGACCACACCAATGGGTGGCGGTGCTCAAGTAGTAGTGGAATGGCTTCCAAATCGGAAGGTTCGGTGTTTGAATGCGAACCGCGCCCTAAAAACATTCATTTTTTTCAGTTAAACAAAAAAAATAAAAAATCAGGTTGTTGACGAAAGGCTTCAGGCGTTCATACAACACGGCTGAGAGGATGTTGTAGGGGATGTTAAGAAGACTTTTGCCTCTGTAGTTGGCAATGCTGAGGTTCAATTCATCGGGCATACTTTCGTCCGACCATATTTTACAGATGAGGTGGATTATGCTCCTTACCAAGTCATGGCCTGCCGCTTTGAAATCCTCTCCAACAGCTTTGTTGGACTCAAGCTTAGATATGGCTACCTCCACTTTATCCGAGTCGGGTGGACGGATTAGTTGGTCTACGAGTGCATCGTCCAGGTTGAAACGTTCATTCTGCATGACAGCGGTGGTTGACTTGTCATCGAGGTTATACAGTCTACAAAAATGATCTTTCCAAGTCCTCAACATCGGTACTGAGACTCTACTACTATGTTCCCTTGTTTGTCTCTACAGGCTTCGATTCGGGGTTTGTCCCCGTGTTTTTTTTTTACCACTGGTAAAACTTCCGAAGCGGTTTTATTTACATGCGAAAAAGCCATAAGGAAAAAATGGGAACTACACCTAACCATTACAGTTGACCACTGGTCTGGTCGTACTAACGTATGATGTAGCAGGCTTTGAGGGGCCGGTCAACAGTTTAACACCATGGGGATTAAAAAATTAGTCCACCTGTATATCAAGGGAGTTGTTATATCTTCCTCCACTGCTGCACTAAATGAACTTGTTCACCTCCAACCTCTGGACTTTTATACTAAGCAGATGTCAACATACTCAGCTCATATTCCACATCTGATGAGTACTTGGACGCTGAGATATTTGTGGAGAGCCGCACAACCACAAACATCCTCCAAGTCACTGAGAACTTGGGAATGTGACTAGCTAAGAGGCTAATTTCGTGTAGTCCTAAACCAAATCCAATTTACCTAAACAGATATGGTTTACCCTGGATCAGAGATATTGAAAAAATATCTTATATGTGAGACGGTCACATACGAGTACAGGCATTTCAGGGGGAATCACCAAATCACCAGATGTCCCTGCTTAATTTGCGGCCCGCAAAAGCTGTACGGTTGAAGACGAAGGGGAAATCGTTCTTCGTTTGCTTTTCAGCTGCCGTGCTTAATCCACCGGAAAAAGGTTGTGTGCTTAATTTATTCTTTGATTATCTAGAAATACATATGTATGTACATATGTATGCATGTCCGATATAACGGTCAGAAAAGTTCTCCAAAAAGTACCAAATTTTGTTTAACTTTCTACATGGTTCTGAAGAGCCTCAATCCAAAGGGATAATTGCTCCAGAAATACTATCCACAACTGTCAAAAAAGTGTTCGAAAGGGGAAAAAAAAAACATCCTTAAAGTGCCAAGCTACAAATACATTAATTTCCAATAATGTGTCTATTTATAAACTGTCATTCCAAAGAAATCACTTTACTCCGTAATACTCGTATGTGTATCCATTGAAAGAATTTCAAAGCAAGAAACTTACGTCAACAGATCCATGCCATAGATAAACTTTCACTTCAATCCGCCTATCCGACTAGAGACGTTTGTCGTTACGTAACGTCTATGATAAGTTCCATAACTTGCGTAGGTTTCATAAACCGCACGCCAGAGTCCAAGGAATTAACATTTTCTCAAAATAAATTCTTTTTTCGGCTTTCAAATGTGGAAATGTACGAGTATTCGTACATACGAATGAATACAGAAAAGGAACAGCTCCATAATCTAGAATTTTTTATGAACACAGTCTCTCCCATTAAAGTTATAGACACGCTGTTTTCCTGAGTATTCGCACACACTCTCGCCATTACACCGTATCATGTCAGTCATTCAGAGAAACTTACAAAAAAAGAAAAAAAAAATTATCGTCTAATAAGAGCCCATCTGGCGCCTCCATTTGCATGTCCTTGAATCTGAATGGCCAACATAAAGGCTTCTTCTTCTCACTTCAAATAACATAGGGATACCAACAATAACACCATCACCATCACCGCCACCTGACTAATTCAACATACTCGGTTTGACCTTTTTTTCGGCCTATTCTGTTTTCGTGGTGCCTGTCAGTTTCACGTTTCACATGCCCTTATCTGTTGAAGTAAGGAGCACGCTTTTTGTATGTTTTCGACAGACACGGAGCACGAACTTACATGCATACATATGTACAATATACATAGATACAAGGTGGTCGTACAAAAGAATCTATGGCCATCCGCCTCTTCGTTCGTCCTCATCAAATCACAATTTGGACGAAATTAAAGTTTTATCACGTCCAGGACATTCATTCATTCGCTTAGGATTCATCTAGTGTGTTCGTTTGCTCACTACCAAGAATAGTCTTTTCGAAGTGAAGCAGGTGGATGCTGTGTTGGATAGATATGTACATATATTCTCTCACATCCCATATACTCGTACACATAGTACTCGTAGTCCAAAAGAGGTCCTCTGACCTGCCAAAAGGATATTCACTTCAATTCGATTCTTTTGTCGAATGGGTCCTGGTCCTGATTCGAGCCCTAGTGTCAGTGCTAGTCATTTGTTTACCAGCAAAACAATATCAAGTGTGAACATTTGTTATCCTGTGAGGATGTGTGAGTCTACTACACACCCACATGTCCTCTCGAAAGCTGTCGACATTCAGACTTCTTTCCCATTTTTTTGTTTTTTTTTTCTTGTGTTAGACAAGAAGGTCAAGGGACAAATCTGTGTCACTTTGCAGTCGAGTCTTCCGAAATTTATTTGAATCTCAGTACGCCTTCAGATGTGCTCACAGAGCAAAAGAGAGAGGGAGGAAACGCATGGTAAGATGGCATGTGTTAATGTTTGTTTCTTTTTACAGTAGGACGAAATTCCAAAGGATGTTATGTTTTGTTGGACACATTTACACGCAGGATGAATGCCTTTAGGGAAACAGGAAGTATTCATTGTGTTTCTGGTTCCCTCGTCCTGCTTCCCATTCTTGTGTAAATGAGATAATTTTTCGGATGCCTGTGCTTATCCTCGGCTCGTGTTCGTGTTGAAAAGAAAACAGATACTCTTACAAACACACAAAAAAATAAAACACGACACGTTAAAAGATTGGTTAAGGAAATTTTATTTTTGCTCTCTCACACTTAAGCTCCTAACCTCTTGGTAGTCGACGTCGACGTCGACGTCGACTCCTTCGTCAGGAGAGTGATAATGCCGAATTCTATCCATGTGCTGGGCGGAATTGGAGGCGTTGAGTGATGGGAATGAGTAAATCTCATGTCTAAAGTTATACCCTTGATAAATGAAGTTCTTTCGAAGCACGACTTGAATTTTTGTAAATGTTCGTACAGAGGGTGTCAACAAGAGGACGTCCCCTATTAAGACAAAGCGTCAAAGTACCACTTTGTCAAGGTTAATGAAATGTGTGCCAATTTTTCAATACAGATATAATGTCTGTCTGTTTGTATGGATGTGTATCATTAGATTGTTCTGCAGTTCTTGAGTTTTTCACCAAAAGATTTGTCTCGAGATATATGGCGGACATAACTTTACTTAAGTATTTGACAATGGAAGTCGGTACTGAGACAGGAAGCACTCTTGAAAATGTTACTGAAGTAGGCAGAAATTTTCGTGGCAGGGAATGCTTTGAATTCTTGCCAAGTTTTGGAGGATGGCTAATTTTTAAAGCAAAGTACTCGTACGTACTCCATGAGAGGAAGACTCTGAGAAACTTGTTATCTTCTCTCTGTCTGCCTTCGTTGAGTGGTAATGAATGGGAGATAGGGCTAGGACCAGGACGACATTGTTGATTGATGCTTAAGTGTATCATTAAGCTTTTGTCAGATGTTACGACGACTGGGCTTTTGAGGTTTGATTTGTTTGTTCAGAAAATTAAATGTTGTTGTGATGAAAAACAATTTAAAAAATATAAAAATGTAACTCCGACACAAGGTACCTATTTTCTTTTTTTTTTTTTTAACATGGACAGAGCAAATGGAAGGTATTTGGAAGCTGTTTTAGAATTTGGCCGGATCTATGGTACAACAATCGGTTTAAAATTCTAAGGCGAATCAAATCTAAGTAGACCATAACGGCCCACGTTTGAGCTTGTTTGAACAATCTATAAAATTCAAATGAAGAATTTCCGGTGCTGGATTTATTCCTGGTTGGCCTCAACCTGACGATGCTAAGTCTTGCAATTTTGACTACCCATCATTTGTGTTTCTTGTACCACTTTGTGGTAGCCAACGGGTACTACTCTCAAGAGCAAGAAGAATGTAGCAACACTTCAGTGCTCAGTCCGCAATGACTAACTTTAAAAGGAGGACATCCAGCGAGTGAATTTACATGAATTCATCCACATTGGATGAGTCAATGAGAATTTTTAGGAAAAGTTAGGTGGCTCAGATAGAAATGGTGGCGAATGGACCCCTAACGTGGGCTACTGGCTCTCGAAAATTCGACCATTTCATCCCTAGGAGTACCAGAAAGAGAAGGATCTCTAGATCGGGATTTGTGTCTGTTAGCAAAAAACCAATTCCTTGACCCTGAAATATACAATAAAGATGACGTTTGAATCATAAAAAGCGCAACAGGACAGAGGCGGAATAAGGATAAATAGCTGTGACTTCCTCTACAGTGATTAATAGCACAAATAACGCCTATTTGCATGTGGATTTCGCAAGAGACAAATGTCTCTTGTGACAAACTTATGTCTCCGCCGAATAATAGAAAAGACACTTCCCAAGAGGTCCTCGAGAAAATCAGTAATTTGTTAAATGTGCCAAAATAGGAAAGGATCTTTGGTAGTACAATCGAAAAACATAACCTCACTTAGACCACGTCTGGAAATGGACTTGGTTTAATTAACTTTGTCGGCAGAATATAAATATAACAAGCACACGGTTTTCACATCTCAGGAAAATGTGAGTTACCTGTCTATCAAAGCGTCAACCAAGTAGAACAAGAACGACGAGTTCGCTCTACCACTTATTACTTATAGTACAGCTACATGAGATACTCATATCCGCAGGTCTCATGCGCTTCATCAACGGTAGCAAATTTAATGTGTTGCACAGGACAGTCAGAACCCTTGAGGATCTGGTGTATGCAAACTGCATGCAGGCGACCAGTGTCTCCGATTCCAAGATGCCGTCGGAAACGGAAATTCACACGACCTTGAAGAATATCTACACGTAGCAAAACTCGCCTACGAAGCGGCACCTCATGGAAGGACGAGAGCAGCTCGTGCGCTAAACGAGCAAAAGAGGAGGGAAAACTATCGGCTTCTCCGGATTGCGTAGGGGAAATCCACTTCTATAAACTGTTAAACGACACAAAAGATACGCTGCCAAGTAGAATGAGGCATCTTGTTCTCGCATCTTGGGCGATAAAACTACAATTTCCATGTAAAAGACTAAAATTAAGTAAGGATCTCTACACCAACTTAAAACAAGGACAAGCAGCAGATATCTTAGGGAGTACAAACACCAACTCACTGTTTGACTTTGTCAAAGGAATGTATGACTGACGAATGAAACATTAGTGTCGTTTGCCCAATCCATAAAAGATACGGCCTCTAACCTGCGACAGTCTAAGCGTTATCAACCTTGTACACCTATACCTCGATCGGCCTCAAGCTTAGGGTTTAAGGCTTAGTAAGTGCAATAACTTACTTCCGTAGATGGCGCTTCAGTCCGCGGTGGACCACTCCAGCTAGAGCTGTCTTTTCCTAGCTGCCTACAGTTACGGACACGAACTTGGCTGTTATCCCCTTCCACTTGTGTACCGCTCCTAAGATGAGGACGCTTTCTACTACATTGTCCGTCTGGGTTAGAAACGAAAACTTTCCGGGCTGTGACGCTGCCGTCCATTTATTAAAGGTGTGCTAGTTATGTCGGCATCCCTGTACAGCCATAAACGTCTCCTCTATTCTCCATTGATGCAAACGGGACTGAAAATTACCCGAATGTCTTTTCTCTCGAAGCGCTCGAGAGAATTTTCATCCATTTTCGTCAGTATCCAGGCTTTTGGGATGATCAGTGTCTTAAGTCCCATCTGGTTGCTCGAGAGGGGACTTTACCACTCAATGGACTCTATAACCAAACAATCAGCGGTGAGTAAGAGTAATTCTTCGCATGATATCCGCACTGGTGTCGCTGAGGGAGTCGATAGCGGTGCGTCAAAGTTTTTAGACGTTTTGTTCTTTCCGTCAATGTTGTGCGTCCATCTTCGTTGACAGCATCTACTGTGGTTTTCCTTCGTTGACTGCTAAGCCCATATTTGTTGTTTCTGCTTCAATAGTGGCAAACGCTCCACTGACAGCTCGCTGCGTTCTTCCCATTATGTCGATGTCGTTTGCATATGCGAGTAACTGAACAGATTTCTAAAAGAAGATGCCTCTGGATTCAACTTGCTGAGAAAATCACACGAAAACGTATCGCCTTGTTTAAGTCCTTTCTGAAATTGAAGCCATTGGTTGTTTATTACCGACCTTAACAGAGTAGGGTGCGTTCTCCATCGTCGTCTTCCATAGTCGAATGACTATGGCTCTGTGCAGTTCATCTCTATAGATGCTGTCATATGCGGCTTCGAAATCAATAAAGAAGTGGTGTGCGTCGATTTGGAACTTCTGCGTTTATTTCCCAGATTTGCCGTGATGTGATCTATGGCGGGCTTTCATGGTGAAAACAACACCGATGCTGGCCGGTCAGACGGTTTACAAAGGGTCTTAGCCGTTCATATAATGTGGTAGACAGGATTTTATATACGATGTATATATTCGCCAGTAGTTAGCCCAGAACGGGGATCTCACTTCCTCAGGGTCGGAGAATCAATCAATGCTGAGGTTCCATTCTTCGGACATACTTTCGTCGACCCAGATAATAGAGATGTTTGCTACGTATCAATTCCTCACCTTGTAGGTAGGTAGGTAGAGGTGGCGATTTACCATGAACCCAAGTAGCACTAGAATGTGTCCTTTGTTACGAGTATTACGACTCGTGTGACCTGGTTGATTATATGTGTTGCTGAGGATGTGAGACAGTCGGTGCCTAGGTTCAGCCTGTGGAGTTAAGAAAACCCATTCGTATTCGTATTCCTTTACCGAATATGTCATTAAGGTCGTCGGAAAAAGGTTGGTTTAGTGTACGATGTCTGACTCTTGCTGACGCCGGACACTTGCAGGTAAATTCACGCACCTGGAGCAGTGGGGGGTTGTAAGGTATACCTAATTTGACCACATGGTCTCCGATTGGCCAATGCCTCGTGATTATCGCCCTGATTCTGGCGTAATCTGAGCGGGTTCAGTTTAGTAGGTCTTTTGTTATATTCTTATTGTTGGTTGGCCATATCATCCTTCCAGCCTTCTGCAGGAAGTGTAATTGGATGTGTCCTTTAACCGCTCCTAGCCTGGCTGCAAGTGAGCCCTGTAGAGCTGAGGCCTGCCTGGCCAATTCATCTGTACACTCGTTTCCTTTTAAGTCACTGTGCCCTGGAGCTCAGAGTAGTGTAACTCTTAACTGTTCGCCCAGGCGGGCAAGCTCGTTCCGGAACTCCTGCACCAGTTTCAAAAATATGGTAGCGAGTCGATAGCTTTGATAGTGGCTTGGCTATCTATGAGGATAGCGATGTTTTGTTTGTGCGTTGCGTCACGTCCGAGTTGCGTGCAAGCCTCTCGGATTGCCAGTAGTTCCGCCTGAAAGACGCTAGAAAAATCTGGAAAGTGTTCAGAATAGACACTGGCATCAACATCACAGTTCATCTTTGATCCGTTGGTGAAGATGACCATGTCGAAGTCCTTTACTACTTCGTCTTTTCTTCCACTAAGCTGTGGTGGGGACTCCTAGGTGGCTGCATATTTTTAGGTTAATTTGGGTGTAGTGTAGTCCATTGGAAACGTGAATGTTGCTATAGCCGTACTGTCTTTATCTAAGTGGAATGGTTCATTCTGTCTGGCGGCAGGATGTTGTTCGCCAATACCGTTTAACAGCCTGCAGAAATTACCTTTTCAGATTCTCAGCACCCACCGTAGCTCTAGTATGAGAATTTCTTCTACTTCTCCATCCTTGCAGATTTTTAATCGGACTTTATAGCTTTGGTAAAACTTCCGAACTTCTAATGGTACCACCTCTTTAAGACCCCAACCAAGCACTTCTCGTGGTCTTTATTTTTTCTTCTGGGGAGCCTATGTTCTGCGCTTCTTTTCTGCTCGTAGAGCTCGCGAGGGCCTTTAGTTCTTTTCTGCAGGGCCGCACTATACATCCATTCTAGATCTGCTTGTCTGCATTCGTAATCGAACCAGGTACATCAGAGTACATCAGAGGCGGAATCTCTGATTGCTCTTTGGCAGTGATAAAACTCGTCTTTAACGTTATATGCTGGCGGAACTGTACTCCTCGGGATGTTGAGGGAAACTTGATCAGAAAAGGTCCTGGGAATGGTTCGAATGGTACCTTGCGTATACAGCAATATGATCCATTTTGCTGATTGGAAGTCAGTTCAGGTCCTCTATGGTTACAGGTACATTACTACAAAATTAATAAGACTGTGCCCAGAGATGATGAGGTGGAGGCTGTTCCTTCCGACCGTATTACCAACGATGCCCTCCTTGCCTAGCTTGTCATATAAATAAAAAAGGACGATTTTCGCGTCATGTTTAAGGCATTGCTCGTGGCTTTCGTCGAGGAGTTATTATAGGCAGTCTCTGGTAAGCTAATCATTCTCCTCCTTCGGTGCGTGGGCGTTTACGAGGCTCATGTTCGCGAAGTTAACTTTTATACGAATCGTCGTCAGGCATTCACTTACATAGCTGAAGTTTAAGGCTTGTTCCGTAGATCTTCCGCATTCGAGTAAACACTGTAGGTGCTGTCTCGCCGCTTGTCAGTAACATTCCCCGTAGTAGATATCCCGCTTGTTCAACCATGGTTTGTCCGAACAGTCCCATCGCGCTTCTTGGATGGTAGTTACGAATATCTATATCTGCTTTGTGGCATTCTAGCATCCCGGCTAGTTCTTCGGCTGCATGTGGTCTGTTCTTTAATCGTTTGCGATGATCGATAATAGTAAAACCGTCATTATGTGAGCCGTACAATTGAGCACGCCAGAATTATGCTACTGGTGGCTACAGGATAAAACATAAATTTATAATTGTTGGTCACGTCTACGTTGAGAGAATTTGGAGGATAAGATATGGAAGCGAACTTTACCAGCTGTCCAGAAAAATCAACCTGATTAAAAATGTGTGCTTAAGTCGTCTGAGATGCCAAGGACATACTGGAAGAATCGATACCATGGACCCAGACTGGAGAAGGTCTAGGTTAACCCCGGACATGTGGGTAAATAAGTATGATACGTAAAGTCCGTCAAAGTTTACACCAATTTAAATTTAAACAATTAACGAGGAGACAGGGCCACATGATGATTATTTACGGTCTTGGTTCACAGTCTCTTCGTACATCAGAATACAGAGCCACGGAATATTTCAAAAATGAGGTTCTAGGTAGACCTGACAAAGCTACTTGATAACGTATGTTTTGTTATCCTTTACCATTCAACTACATCTATAGGTTTGAACCTTGGAATCTCCACATACTCAAAAACTATATAGAGATTCTGTCGAACAGCTTAACAGTAGCATGGAAATACCACAACCCACATCATTAGTTGATTCCATAAGAACTTTTCTGATTTAAGTTCTAATTCCACAAAACAGTTCTTCAATTCCAACACAACCATTAACGTCTGCTTCCCTAAATCTGACAAAACGCCAGCTTTGTCCTTTGTCTAGCCACAATGAGAGGAGTGCACACATCCAAATGTAAGTCAGACAATCCTATGATGCGACCAATTGCACACATTATAATCACCATTCACAGAACTATCTATTATCCGTGTATACTTCTCTAGCTTTAGATGCAGCTCTTGTTCCATTTCCAGACATCATATCTCGAATATACTTATTACATTTTCCTCTTCCAATGATGAATAGAAATTGAAAACCGCACACACACAGACAAGGAGAGAGAATAACTAAAACCTTGAAGGAATCCTTAGCTTACCATTGTTCGTGGTAGCCAATTAAGGGAACAAAAGTCTTCCAGTTCGCGGAGGAGAAGTAGCTACAGTAACCACATCGTTGGTATAGAATCTCCGAAATAGTACTCCAAAGACTAAGGCCACGTATGCCTTTTACCAACAAAGCAGACAACATCATTGCTCCTCCATTCAATTGTCATTCAATTGCAACTTCGCTCAGACACTCAGCTACCCGTATATCACGATTCACGAAAAACCAAACACATACACACACACACACACACTGCATTCAGCCAGGATACTCTGTTTCTGATTGTGTTTCTCTCGTAAGTGACAGCTGTCAGCTCATTAGGGTGCAACCGCAAGTGAATTTCATACGAAACGAATACGAGTACTCGTACGAGTACGTATACGAATATAAGCGAAAAAATGAAAAAAATAAACATGACCGTAACTTACCTTCTAACGAACCAGTGTATATCCTTGAGATGTCATAATCCATTGGTCCGAGGGTGTTCTCGATTTCGACATCTGTCGCAAATACAGAGAGCGGATCTTGACGCAGAACAAGTCGAAACTCCCTGTAACAAGAGAAGATTTTTATTATTAGTCAGCAACGGCAACAATTGTCCAAGGACCAACAGCAATAACAACAACAGTAACAACAGTAACAACAGTAACAACGTCAGTAATAGAGTGTATCTGTGCGTAATTTGAAACCCATCGACAATCTCTAAGAACTACTGCCAGAGACTGAAGCAGACAACACAAGAAGCAGAACAATGCTGTGTACAGTAAAGAAAACTCATAGCGGCGGAACCATCTGAACCATCTTAGCCATTTCAACTATCTGAATTGTGGTAGTCATTGCCGCCGCCGCATCGAATGCAAATCGAGACACAACAACGAGGCGGTAGAGATGAACTTAAGTGTTGGTTGATCCAGAGGATTCCATGAAGCCAACCATGTGGAACCGTGTGATGATGGCATCGCCATGGTCATAGTCACAACCACAGACATAGGAATAGCCATAGTCGACCTTACTCAAGGGCGCTCTTGGCTCAACCGTCGTCGACTGAAGGAGGTGTAGGTGGTGGTTAAGTGCAAATCAATGTTCTTCAAACGTTGTCTCTGTATACATACTCGTAAGTATGACCGTACACACTATGAGTAATGGAAACTGCGACATGGTTTCAGGATGGTTACAAGAGTCTACCATGCTTGTACCCTGGCTACTCTGATTCTGATTCTAGTTTTGGTTTCAGCATAGCTGTACTACGGATGCACAAAGATGACAACACCGAGGGCAAGAAATGCATTCCAAGTCGTCGTCGGTGTTGTAATTTCAGTTGGAACGGCTAGTAGGCTAGAAAATTAATTGCCATTGACAGCTTCGCGCCCGCCGCACTTGGCGGTCTTTGTCAATATCGGTCGTTGAAGATTCTATGTACATCCATAGGTACACAAGTATATACGTATACTTATTTTTATCATGAAGGTCACGATGGTTAAGCAGAGCACGGCGTAAGTCAGGGCTGAGTGGTAGAGGAAAACCTTCGGCAATCTACGAGTATTTCCGCGGCCTTCAAATGCTTTTCTTTCTTAATGGTGGGAGGGCATTTATTGATTTCCAACAACCCCCATCCGCAATGAGGGTTAAATGTCGTAATAAGGGCAAGTGCTAGCATTTACGTTTTTTGCATAGGGAGCAAGCAAACAAAAAAAAAAAAAGGAAAAGATGTGAAAAAGTAGAGGAAATCATTTTTTGCGAGATTTAGGTGCTTTTATTGTAAAAGCCTGGTAATGGCATCTGAGGCATTTAACACCCCCAGAGGAGTGGTGTTTTTCTGTTGTTTTTTTTTCCCAGACTGTTTTTTCTGTGTTTTTACTGCTTACGGAGGAGGGTAGGTGTGAGAGTAAATATTTCATCAGAGCTGGATACTCAATATTGTCAGAATGTTGCTTCCAAACAAAAAAAAAAAAAAAAACACGAAAGTGAGTAAAAAAAACACATTTGAGGGTCTGGAAGAAGTGGAGGCGACGTGGTATAATCATCATAACCAGATTGGGTATTCATGTAAAGGCAATCAAAAGCACTTAACAGAAGACAACAGTTCAATGAACAGAAGCGAACAATTTAGATGTTAGCTATGTGATTTTCTTCTCTTTTTTTTTTAGCCAAAATCAGTCTTATTGTGGATGAGGTTTATCAAGCAACTGGTCCTTGATTGCCATATTAAATTGTCATTTAGTTGAAGCGCTCCGTTTTGCGCTTAGCGAATTGTGTATGGCACGAGTATCTAAGGCAAAGAGTTTTACCGCGTCGTGTTTGTAGGGAGCACTTTACACTGGGAGCATACTTATATTCGCTCCACATACGCTTCGTTTAGGTTCTACCGCTCCTCGGGAAGCGCAGAAAGTCAACGACGTGTGCTAAACAACGTCCGAAAATATTGACTCCGTGTTGAGATCTTCGCTTAAGCACAAATATAAACTTTTCCAGATCTACGACAACATACCAAGCACTACTTTTGCTTCTCCTATTCTGCGCCCCATATCAAGCTCGGCACCGCCGAAATCACACTTTCCTGTCTTCGACTGTCAGCCCAGTATTTGATGTATTTGACTCACGTTTTTTAGCTTCAACTGATTTACCTTCAGCTGTACGCTATTGGGGGCCCCCGCCCAATTACCAAGGCTTCGCCCATCAATGACGTTGTCTTCAGATGACGCCTCTGAAGGTTGCTACGATTTGACCAGTTACAAGTTGCCGGTCATAGGTCTTGTTGGCGGCTGGACCACCGGTAGTCCATACCAGGACTTAAATCACGGTACCTTGGGAGTCAGGAGCCCCCCAGATTTCAGTCCGGGCCTGGCTTGTTTGAGGTAGGCCCCCTTGTGGGAGCGTCATGGTGGCTGTGGTTTAAACCCAAATCGCGGGAAAGGGTCTAACCCATTGTAGAGTTGCAAATAAGTACTGAGTGCTGTGACCCCTAGAACAGTAAGAGGTTTTAGGTCGGCCTCGACTCATACCAAGGGTGAAACTTGTGCCTCCAACACAGTTCCGAATTGGTATCAAAGGATTGACGGAGAGCGATGGCAAGGCGTAACCTTGCTCCCTATGCATGTATGGGCATCCCATAAAGATAAGGTCTACATGACAGGTGGTTTACTTTAAAAAAAACAAGAGACGTTCTATGTACTCTATTGTACTCTATTGGGCTTGGTTTGCAGTTTGTGAGCCATTTTATGTAGATATACGAGTACAATGCTGTGTGATAACAAACAGATATCACTACCGAAGTCAGAATATGAGCTAAATTTTCTGGGCTCTAAGTCCTTGCGGTCCTAGATTTAAGTCTTGTGGATTAGCATGCAATTTAAAAACCAAATTTACGGTGTTGAGACTCTAACCATCGATTTAAGTCACAAAGTCTTAGGCTACAATCCCAGCTCCCGATTTAAGGCCTACATTTTTAGGCTTGCAATTCCACTTCTTAATTAAGCTTTAAAATTCAATCCTTAGATCTGCAGTATAAAGATTTAGAGCCTTAAGATGAATGGCTAAAGTTTCAACAGCAGGTTTTCTATCTTGCCGACTTAAGATTCTAGCCTGCGATTCTAGGCGCCAATTTACGGTTTCGAGATTTAAACTCACATTTTTAGCCCTAGACTTTCGGCCGGTAGGTTCCTGTAGAAAATTTGCAGGCTTGCGATTTAACCTCGCAATTCTCACTCTAGATTTATAGTTTTGTGGTTTAAGCCTGCAATTCTAGTCATCAATTTACGGGCGTTGAGGCCTTGATGTGCAGCCTATAAATTTAACATCGCAATTCTAGTCGTTGTCTTCTGCTTTTGAGATATAACCCTGCAAATCTAACACTAAATTTACAGTCTTAAACTTTAAGCTTGCCCTTCTTCACTGTCTATTTTAAAATTTAGCTGTCTATCTTGAAGATTTAGCCTGTAATATCAGACTAACACTTAGAAGACTTGAGATTAAAGCTTACCCTTTTTGACTTAATCCTCAATCTTGAGATTTAAGTTTGCAACCCTGACCCAAGATTTCCTGTCTTCAAATGTAAGCCTGCATTTCTGCCTGCACTTCTGGGCACGAATTTACGAGCGTTAGGATTTAAGCATTAGAATGGAACCTTGCAAACCAAGCCCTAGATTTACAGTCTTGATTTGCGGTCTTGAGAGGTAACGCTGTGATTTTAGCATTAAATTTGCGGCTTTAGGATTCTGGCTCTAGATAAAAGCCTGCAATCGTCGCTATAGGCTATAACTATAAGCCTGCAATAGAGGCCTGTATTCACAGTAGTTAGATTAAGTCTGCAGTTCTAGTCTATACCTACCAACCTTGAGATCTAAGCGAGTAATTCTAGCACTAGAATCACGGTTATTAGATTCTAGCTCCAGATTTCCGCATTGAGCCGCAGATTTAAACTCAAAGCCTGCAATGCTGGCCTTTCATCCAGGGATTCTAGCACAAATTTTCAGTTTGGACCTTTGACCTGAAATAAATGCTTGAATTTTCAGCGCTACATTCAAGCGTAGAATTCTAGTCAAAGAGTTTCCCTCTTATCAAATCTAAGGTTTCCGATACTAAAATGGATGACTCAATAGAATTACGACCTTTAAATTGTACCCTGTGATTTAGATCTACTGGGCTGAGATTCTAGCGTACAATTCCTATTCTAGATCTATGGCTTTGAGATTATGGCGCTATATTCAAGCTTGGCCTGAAACTTTAAACTAAGATCTACGAGCATGCAACTCGAGCCTTAAATTTACGGTACTGAGATTTTAGCTTCTAATTCTAGTCTTACATTTACAGTCTTGAGATCCTATCCTGCAATTTTAGCGCTTGATTTTCGGCCTGCAGATTTGTCTCGTATCCATCGATTTGACATGTGTAAGTTTAAGGAATTCTAGCCCTATATATGTAGGGCATCGGATTCTCGCATTAGATTTAGGGGCTTCAGACTTAAGTCTGCGATTCTAGTCCTAGGTCTTCAGATTCTAGCTCCAAATTTACAGACTAAAGATTTTGGGCAGAAAAAAAGGTTGGACTTCCACCTGAAGAATTAGACTATTATTCTAGCCCAAATTTTATGATGTTGAAATCTAAGCCTGCCATTTAAGCTTAGACTTACAGCCTTATAATTTTGGTTAGCAATTTTAGCCTTTGACTCTAACCCTGAAATACTTGCCTTCAATTAGAGGTCTGAATTTATGGTCTTGGAACTTAAGCCTGAACATCCAGCCCTGGAATTACGGTACAATGGTCTTGGCTTCAAATTCTCGAGCTTGATTTACAATTTTGAGATTTTAGCTTGCAGTTCTTGCCGTTGATTTACGGTCTTCAATTTAAGCCCTAGTCGATAAGTGCGCTGAGATATTTTCCTGCAATTCAAACCCAATATATAAAACCATGAGAACTTACCCTGCAATTCTAGGCTTAGATTAAGCCTAAAAGTCTAGCTCGAAACTTGCAGTCTAGCCCAAGTCCAGTTTGCAGTTCCAGCCTTAATTTAGAACTTTGGTATTTGATTGTAAATCTTGTTTCTAAATTTTTAAGAAATTTTGGACGAAATTCAAAGACCAGCTCCAAATTTTTGAGTTAAGTTGCAACCTGCAATTCATTCATGGTTTTGCAGTTCATGTCTTAGATTTACGCCTTCAAAACTTAATTTGAATCGCATTTTAGCCAACAACTCTAGGCTCAGACTTATGATTTTGAGACACTAACATGTACTTCTAGGCCTGGATTTGCGATTTTCAGGCTTAAGTTAACAATACTGGTCGATACTGAGATTTTAGCCCGCAATTCTGTGTCAATGAAAAGGAGGAGCGTGATTTTTGTAGTCAGAATAGTGACGCAGAGCATCCGACACATTTTTACAATGCCAAAAAAACAATTTGGTGATTATCATGTTCCAAAAGAACATAGGGTGCCGCGCCCTAAAACAGCGAACAGCAACAAGTCTGGATATCAAATGTAGACTATGCAGATTCGATTATTAAAGAGACACCACTAGTCTGAGTAGATAGGTTGAACTCGTGTCATTTAAGTCATACTAAAAGCATTGCAAACCGAATGAAGTGGAAAAAACAATCATCAGGGTGCTTTCGGAAAAACTGGGTAGTTAAATGCTCGTATATACACTGTAACAGTCAGTTTAAAATCTTCCCGGGGAAAACCCGACTCCAATTTTGATCAGCATCGACGCCAGAACAGTCGTTGTTTTGTGCTTAATACCAAAAATATTTCTCCAGTAGATGATTAGGATTTAAATATATCGAAAATCTCGCTCTAGATAGAGAAGGAGTCAGATAGATTCGAACTTTGGCATATATTGCCTCGTACTCGTACTCGTAGACTGGTTCAATGGCATTGGCTGGATTCGGTTTGCAGCCGTCATCGAATTACAAAATTCTCATCCTTCGTTCTTAAACGCTTTCTGTGTGCCTTTCTGTAACTCCATTAAGCCAATCGAAACCTTGTCAAATATCAATTTCATGACATTCCAAAAGTTAATCTATTTTATCAATTGTCAATGTGTATGGAATGTCTTGTATAGCAGGACTCGAAACAGTAACTAAACTCCTACTTGATATTAAATCCTTAAATCCGAACAATGCCCACACAACAAAGTAAACCACGATAACCACAAATCCCAATTCAAAACTGATTTCGCATTATTTACTGTTAGTTTGATACGCTTTTGTGATAAACTTTCGAATTAAATATTTGTTACCCAACATGATGTCAAAGTATCGAGACCAAGGATCCCACTTCAATACCATCGAATCCAACAACTACGAGTACCTATCTACATACTCGTATGTACGATGTACGACTATATCCTCGCTCATGTAACCGCACTAACAAACTGCAAACTGTCTCCCTGTACCGATGCTGATGCTACCCCAGGACATTTTCGGTTTGGGCAAAATTCAGCCAAAGCTTTAAGTACGAATATCTCAAATGATCAAAATGAAGAGCAGGAAAATTCTTCTTTTTTCTTTGGCATTGGGAGGTGGTGAAACTTTACCATCTGCAACGGGGCGAAGTACTATTTGAGAAAAGTTTACTTCCGACATATACAATGGAAAGGATTCTTCTCTAGGAATTTAATGCGCAAGGATACACAGCTAGGGAAGGACGGATTTCAAATTATGATGGCAAACTTTTTTTCTGGTATGCATACATAAACTCTCATGCAAAGAGGACTTGGTTCTAGTAAAGTTCTTTTCAAAACTATCGTATTTTTTTTCATTGTTGTTTGTGTCTTGCTGCAAAGAAGTGGATCCTTGCGACAAATCACACACAAATGCTTAGCCAAGCCCGTATGGTTTCCATGATTAAATGTTGTCAAAAAAAGAAATTGCTCACTTCTGGAGCAATAGGCGTTTATCCCATGATCATGAAGAAGGTGGTACAACAGACAAACAGACCCCATTAGACGAAAAAGAAAAGTTTTCTGCAGGTAAGGCCGGCATCCTTGAAACTTTATATGCAAAGTTGAACGCAAGCTGTCCGATAGGATAGTATGAGATTGATTGGTGTAAATATGATAGAAAAGGGATAACGACGTTCAACTATTTCAATGTCTAAACAATATTTTGAAAATTCAAGTCCCTAAAGAGCTCGGCTCGGTATACAAGTCATTATTGACTTGCCCTCCTTCTTCTGTTGTTCCATTTTAAGGCAACTTGAAGGCAACCTTTGGTATGAAGAAGGATTGAAACTGTCAGAATAGAGCATCCGATGCTTATTGTGGTTGCAGTCTTGCCACACGGAAACCCGACTCCAACACAAGTTACGATAATACCTGGTAGGGACATAAATACAAAACAACTTCACAAAATTGCGAATGATTCCAAGCGGTCGCAACGTCCTAAAGATATCGCCTTTTTCCATGTTGCATTTAATTAGGCCAACTACAACAATACGATTTTCGATGTTGCCCCATTCCATGATTGTAAGCAATTAATGTTAAAAACTTTTTACGTCACAATAAAGCATAAATATCAACTGTCAAATCGCAATCAATACGAAATGGATGCGCCCAGTGTTGCATTCGTAATGAGTGAGTTCAGTTGTGTACCACTATTGTTGACTTGACTATGTATAGTGTCTTGCCTCAGCGACCCTTGCGACTACCATAAATTAAGCTGTGATAGTCCGGACCAATCTCCGGCTATAAGTTGTAATCTTATGGACAATAACATAAAAAATAAACAGAAACCAGATGTCGCGATGGCTAGAGACCATCTTAAAAGTAAGGATACACAGGTACCACCGGTATCCTAGAAGAGCGCAAAGGCTTAAGAGCTCGCATTACAGCAAACTCATGGGAATGGAGAGCTGGGGTTTTTTTTTTGCTATACCGAATTAAAAGGAGGGAAGTACATCACACAGAAGAAGAAGCAAATAAATAGGCACAGCAGGCGGTTGCTTCTCTAAGTTCGACGTTCGTGTCCATCTTAAATGGATTTTAAATGCTTTCACAGCGGGGGCAATTAAATAGAGCTTAGTAGCTAGGCAGGACGTGTGCCTATTGGGAAGTAACCTTCAGTCCTGATTTTATTTATTTCTTTTTTCACAGGTTAACCAAAGAAAACGATATTGTCGTTGGGTCAAGGTTCACCCCTGGGTGGTCGAGGAGCTGAAAGAACTTTCTTTGGTGGCGTGGTCCTTGTCTACCTTAGGCGAATGGACGCATATTAGGCTTATATTAGCGAATTTAGCCTTGATGCGGGTTGTTATAAGACTCTTGCTGTCATGTCGGAAGTTCAAGACTGATTGCATAAATCTCCTGCATACGGTAAGTCAGCATCCAAATAAATGCTGTTTCTTTTCCCTACAAGCCACCACAGTATATATCAGAGTGTTTCATCCTCCTTACTCACCCATCCGATCGCACTTCCTGGATGGCGGAATTTGCGCGATAGCAGCCAGGACTTTATACGTACAGATCCGAAGGTCATTGTCTTTTAAACGTTTGTCGACAATAAATACATTTTTATCCGAGCCATTAGTTGATTCGTCCCCATTATGGCGTATGCCAGTATTATGCCACTGGCCCTGCATGCCCTTGCCATTTTAGCATACATGAGGACTCGGTATTCCGCGGTCGGATGACTTAATGGGGAGTGAAATTAACCGGTGTCGGTATCCGAAAAGACACCAACAAGTTGACAGGATGGGACAGGATGAAATCCAAATACTTATCTTCTTTGGAAAACGGATGGCAATGCAAGTAGAGTTTATGATTGAGACTGAGTATACGATATTTTTGGACGTGGTTATCTGGCCCAGCCGTTTCCCTAACAGATGTCGTTGCTGATACCACCTTGTGCAAACGAAGAACGTGTGCTCGGCGGTATCCTTCAAGAAGGGCAATAGTCGCATCTGGGTGATGCTTTCATTCTCATGCGGTGTAGATATGCGTTAAACTTCTCGTGTCCAGGGAGAAGCCGGATAAGATAGTAATTCACCACACCATGGCTTCGATCCAGCCACGGGCTCATCACCGGTATGAGTGGCTGTGTCAACCTACCCACAAACTCGTCATTTCATTCCTGCTACCAGCAGGCCAATGTTCTATTTCTCTTATCACTATCGTGTTCGGATTCCGTTGACAGAAATTTATCTCTGTGCTCTCGAGCTAGTAACACGATCGTGATTCTCACCATCACCATAACGGCTGCCGCGGAGACCGTGCCGTAAGCACACCCGATCCGAAGGGACCCGATGCGTTGTACCGAGGTGAGTCGCTTTTGGAGACCCCATCTCGACATCGCATCCGCCCACACCTCGGCGTCATACAGCAATATAATTATATACATTAGGTATATACTCGTATATGCGACCAACGCTAGTAACCTTTTTTTTGGACATTCTTGGGCCATCAAAATGGGGCATCAGCCTTGACAGTACTACCCAAAGGTTAGTCATCAGTCGACCCACATTCCGCGCGAAGCACAACGCTCGCGCACTACTGCACCTGCTATGTTCACACGGAAGTGGGAGGCCGTGGCTCTTGTGGTAGTGTATTTGCGGTTCGACGTTCAACCCAACGGCACCGGAAGACATCCTTTTTTCCAGTTTTTTCTAGGCAACTAAAATCTCGTGAGATAAATGGTTGCCTAAAATACAACAACATGTCAATCTACACTAATAATCTAGTCCCCCCATTAAATGCTGGATGCAACCCATGCAACGAAATAGTCACCCAAACATGTCCCTCTATTCAATTTTCCAAAAAACTTAACACGTGCTCCGGCATTTTAAGAGTAGTCATACCCTCTTGAGTGTTAAGTTCTTTAACAAAAAGTCCCCGCCGAACCATTATTGTGTGGTGAGGACAACCATCTTCATTTTTTGGGCCGCCAGCTCAAACCCGCGACCCTGCAGCCAGTCAGGTGCGATAACTTCGATTTAAAGATGCCGGCTCTCAACCCTGTTCTAAAAGTACAATTGTCTCGGAATGTTTAGTTAAAGTCGAGTTTAGGTCTTACGTTATCGGTTTCTTAGCCAAAACAAACTGCGATTGGCAAGAGTGGTTCATCCTTTTATTTCTGCAGAGGTTTTGTTGACAGAATTGATAGCAGACAAAGGCCCTTATAGCTGTCGACTGGGACGTTGTCTCCAACTCGTCTACATTGTTGATTTTGCCATCATTTAGCGGTTTAGCGCATTTTAATACTAACAAACGCACCGGTGAAGGTCCGCTGAGTTCTGCCAATTACATCAACATCATCGACGTACGCTAGTAGTTGAACAGACTGTTGAAAGATTATGCATCCAGTGTTCACTTGTGGGTTCTGCGCAATTCTTTTAAGGATGATGTTAAGAAGTCACATGACAGTGCTTCATCCTGTCTATAGCCGTTTTTGATATCAAGTCTCTCTTAAGTCGTTGCCGACATTGACGGAGCAGCGAGCTCTTACACAATCGTCATTCTGCACAGACTGACGAGCTTGGCAGGGATTTCGAAATTACACATGGCTCTATAAATGGTTTCATATTCAGCCTTAAAATCGATGAAAAGATGGCGGGTATCAACTTGGACTCTTGAACTTTTCCAAGGATCTTCCGGAGTATGATGGAGGCCAATCAGAATGTTCACAAAGCGTTTAAGATGTTCACACAACACAAAACGGCCGATAAGATTTTGTACGTAGTGTTAAGGAGAACTATACCTCTATAGTTTGCGCAGCTGACTAAGAAAGGTCGTTTTTAACAGCTTTGAATAGATCGAGCGGTAATCGGTCAAGTGCAGCTGCTTTGCTGGACTTAAGCTTAGATATTGCTAGCCTCACTTTATTTTGGATGTGGACAGACGTTTTTACTATCATTTAAGTCTAAGTTGAATGGTCTATTCTGTCTGACGGTGGGATTTTAGGCTTCGTCACCGTTATACAGTCAGCAGAAAGAAGTGTTTCTATATTCTCAGCACCGACTGCGGCTGTACTGCCAGGCTTTCTTCTTCATCTCTATGGGTTTCTATACGGTCTTGTTAATATTACAAATCAATCCAATATATGGTATTTGATATTTACTCACCCACAATTGAAGTACAATCCCCACAACTAGTAAGGTGTTCCTAAAACATCTCTACACTTCTCAAGTCGACAAAATTTGTTAGGGAATGCCAATATTACCTAGTCAATTCGCATTTTCCAACACCAACGGAATGTCGCTTGACTAGGTTTAATCCCTTTTTCCGGCACCAGGGCTCCATTGAAATTGCTATTCGGGAGTACTTTAAATATCTTGGCTCTTTTCGAAGCCATTTATCTTGCTATCGAGATCTTTACCTACGCACAGCTTTATCTCTCTTCCTTTCCTCAATATTTGCCCTCCGACTGAACAAACAAAAAAAAAACAGTAGCTAGTACCGTTTGTGGGTTGCCATCAAACTTAGCTGCCTTGAACTAAGTTAGGTTTATCCTATTCTTTGTATTGTTGAAGTACTCCCTGTTAAAGGCTCTTAAATGCCGGAAAATGCATCATTTCCAGGTTTTATATGTATGAGGGTTAATCGAACTGTATTCGGAAAATGGTTACAGACGAATTCTTTGTTACTTGAAGAGTCATTGATCAAATCAAACCATAGGGTCTATGCTCTATCATTACAACATACGTCTGATCTCGTTCCGAGTTTCTGTGATGGTTTTAGGGGGAGTTATCTACGATAGGGTCGCCGAGCTCCATTTCTGCGAGAAAGGCGTCAAAACATCAGCGAAAGGGTATCAAACGGACGGTTTAGATAACGTTCTGGAGCTCCTCAACAATACAGTATTCGAAAATAAACCGTGGACCTTTCAACAAGACTGCGCTCCAGCTCATAAGGCAAAAACGACCCAAACATGACTCAAAAACCTCGATCTGAACTTCATTTCCAAGAATAATTGGCCATTAGACTACAAACTTTGGTCCGGTCTGAAGACCATGGCTTGCACGACTCTATATCCAAGGATTGAGTCTTTGAAGGGCGCCTTTGTCCGAGCAGGTGGAAAATTGCCCAATGCATGAGTTGCGTAGCCAAATCGACTTCGGCGTTGCTGGAAGAGAAATGGGGGCCAATTTGTAGCTACTGAGTGACCCAATAAATAGAAAAAAAAAATGTTTGAAAAATATTCATTCGTTTTCATTTGTACCCCAGCATTTCCTAGGTACAATCATCTGCTTATAAGAGCATTTGGAAACTGTGGTACCTACACAAGGACGAACTGCAGAATACACCACAGAAAAACAAACAAGGACGAGGACAAAGTCGATGTTGTCGCAATTACTATAGCTATCATAAAGATATCCGCTCTGTGAATTCTGTTCTAACATCCTCAACTGCAACTGATACGGTACACTGGGACAGGAGAATCGATTTCATATTCACAGCCAAAAGCTTAAAGGAGTTTAGCAATGACCACAAAACGAATCCAGAGAGTATTGCTGCTCTTATCACCCATTAATGTCCTTGTTCCATTGGGAAAGTCTCATTTCTACATTTTTGCTATAAAGTCGGACAGTGAAATAGCTTTCGGGCAATCAAAAACTGTATGACCAATCTGACCTCATTGGGAAATGAATCCAAAGGATAGTGAATACCCGCAGATGTGTTTCTGGAGTCCATATTGATGATGTACTGCAGAAAGTTTGAAAATATGTTTTGGCCGGTAAATGTATCCAATAGAAAAGCGAGAGAAATAGTTATAATCACAGCACTTACGTCGCGGTTTATTCAATGTGAACGTTTGTGATTTACAAAAAGGGAGAAGAACACTTCGACCTTATGGTATAATGCACGAGTATTGCAGATCCTTAAGGTCGCATGAAAGTTCCTCTCATGCTATGTACATTGCTCCCCAGAATTTAATTCGTGCACCATTACCTTGTCTCGCGAAGACAAGCATTGTCTCATCCACTTCATTAAGGACTCTCAGAAAAAGATGGGGACCTTCGGTTGACATATCCTAAACTGATGGTTACATTGTGTTCAAGACTCAAGAAGATGTTTCGAATACTCAATCGATTAATGAAGGCCTTTTTCTTTTGTATGTATTTTTCCTGGATATTTTTTGAGTCTTCCCATTTGGTTTTCTAATTGCTTGAGGTAACATCCGAGTACGTGACTGTTCTTAAAACTCCTGGACGTGTTTGATGTTTCTGCTTTTCTGATTAGTTCAAGACCTTAAAGTACTCGTATGACTGTTACATTGCTCTGGACTGGACCATTCTTCTAGCTTCTATTATCTAATTTGCTGGAATCAACCATATCCCGATTCGGAGATATGGGCATCAGTTGTAAAGGAAGATTCGAATGGTTTTGAAAGTACATCTACTAGGTGGGTCATAATGTGTGACCCTATCGGAAAGTGCCATAGAAGGCGTCGGAGGTCAATCCCGCTTTGACATATGTGAAACAAACATAATTAGAATTTGTGTGAATTAGCAATGGAACGATGTACTCCTGAAGAATGCGGAATAATCCTCACGATGTTTTTGATAAGCAATCCGTCAGTGATTTTGGCGCAAAGCGCATTTCGTGACGTTTTCCTGGCCGCCCGGCTCGACTGGTCATTCAATGTGGCATTTAGCTGCACGGCTCTTATACACGGAGTAAGCTCTGGAATGCCTCGTACCTCTCGTTGTAGAGGCTTGGTCGACATCGACCAGACAACGTGTCACGCAATTGGCCATTCCACGCACGTCTTTGCGGCGCATTTTAGTGAATGACTTGAAGATGTTTTCTTACAAAATGCAGATAGTTCATGGGTGGGTGTTAACCGTGAATCGCATCACCTGAATCTCAACGAAGTGGACGATTTTGCGTCAAAAATAATCATGAGTGACGAGGCAAATTTCCACCTATGTGGATACGTGAACAAATAAAATTTTCGATTCTGGGGCACTGATAATACGTGATTAACGCACGAAGAGCCGTTACATGCATGGTGTGCTGTTCACGCTGCAGGAGTCATTAGAACATTTTTTTTTTTTAGAATGACGACGTGGGCCACACGATCACTGTGGAAAGCGAGCGCTATAGAGCCATGATCAATGAATTTTCCATCCCTCAATTGGATGAATTGGAAATGGAGGACATTTGGTTACAGCAGTACGGAGCAATGGCATGAGCCACAATGTAAAGCAGACGTTTTTCGGTCGTCTGATATAGCGTTTTGGTGATTTTCACTGGCCCGCACGATTTAACCGCCGTAGATTTCTTTCTACAGGGCTATTTAAAATCACGTTTTTATAAGGACAAGCCACAAACTTTGGTAGCCCTCAAGGAGAACATCCGTCACGAATTGGAAAGCCTTTCGCCAAAGTTCTAAAGAAAACCATGGGAGATGTTGTAAAAACAGCCCAAATCTACATCTATCCCTGTGTATGTTGGCGATTTTTTACAATTTTAGAAATGGATTTAAATTAGCAACAACGAACTTGTACTTGTGTAGTGTTTTGAAAAGTGTTTCGGCAACGATTCTCTTAAGAAAACGGTCGTTTATCAGTGGCACAAGCGGTTCAAAAGTGGTCGTGAGTCAATCGAAGATGATGAAAGCACTGGCAGACTATCGACATCGAAAACCGACGAAGACATTGATGAAGTAAAAGAAATGTTGGTCAATAACCGCAAATTAACCATCAAAGAGATAGCGGAGGACTTGAACATTGCCTATAGATCCGTCCAAGACATTTTGGTTAATGATTTGGGTTTCCGTCGCGTAGCAGCAAAGTTGGTGCCAAAAGACACCGTGTTGACGTCGCAAAAGAGATGATTTGCGAAGCTGAATCCGATCCCATATTCATCAAAAGGATCATTGCTGGAGACGAGACGTGAGTTTATGAGCACGACATGCAATCCAGACATCAGTCAAGTGAATGGCGTTCACCAAATGAGCCGAGACCAAAAAAACCACGTCATTTTCAGTCAAAAAAGAAGGCAAAGCTCACGGTTTTCATGGATTACAACGGTGTAGTGCATCATGAATTTTTGCCAGAAGGCCAAACAGTAAACAAAGAGTATTACGAGTATTTGGGCGTTATGAGATGTTTGCTTGAAGCAATTCGCCGAAAGAGACCAGAATTGTGGGCAGAAAACTCGTGGATTATGCACCATGATAACACACCATCGCACAGTGCCATCATTATTCGTAATGGTTTGACGAAAAATGCAACAAATACCATCCAACAGCCACCGAATTCACCTGATTTGGCTCCCTGTGACTTGTTTCTGTTCAACCGAGTTAAAAAAGCACTACGGGGAACGCGTTTCAGCAGCCGAGAGGAAGTAATGCAAAAATCGCAGGAAGCACTGATGGACATACCGATCACCGAATATATAAAAAATGTTTTGAGTATTGGATCAAGCGCTGGCATAAGTGTGTTGCAGTCAATGGGGATTACTTTGAAGGGGACAATATAGATTTAGATAAATAAACTTGTATTTTAAATTTTCTGAATAAATTCGGAAAAAATTTTGACCAAGGTGGTATGTACGTTTATTTTTTGTGACCCATAGAATTGTTTGTAGCGTGCTATATCACAAGCCTAAAGACATCAATTCCAAAAGCAACTCTATAGCTGCAGATGGGTTCATTCTTATAACTTCAACAGAAGAACGAAGATCTTTGCAAATTACTAAGCATACTCATGATTTTCACTGCATATTCGATGGCTAGTACAGCCCAATTCAGCGTAATAGCAGGACAAGTAGTATGTTGTCATTTTCATAGAGTTCACTGCTGACATATTGGTTAACTTCTCCAGCAATTATTCACAAAAATACTTAACATAAACACGACCTTTTTCCGCCTCCGTTGAATTGATGTATCGGAAGTAGTGAGAGTTTGCGTGCCCTTTCCTCACAAAGCTTGGTATAATTGTCTGTGCTTCTGACAATTTCCAAAATTCAGATTTTGAAACAATGTCTATTTCTAACATGACCAATGCTCGGATTGATTGCTTTAAAGATAACTTAAAAAAGCTAGGAATCTCCCTAATCCCAAAATGACGGCTAAAGTATCTTTCTAAAATGAGGAAGTCTAATACCCGTATATTTTATTAACAGGTTTTGCACAACACACTTCTAGATGCGCTTATCAATAGGTCACCGATAAAAAAAAAGAAAAGAATCACCGTGTTGTTCCAGCCAACAACCCGTCTAGCTGATGGAACGGGATAAGTAAGTGGCCACGATATTTGAGTGGAGACGACGACGTTACAAAGGGCAGGCAGCCTGTCTAAAATATGAATATCGACGATGCACAATCACATCACAAGGGGCATCCGATAGCAATAAGGACACCCGGAAAAACTTGGTTCCTTAGCGAACAAGAAGTATGAAGAAAGGTCCTAATGTTTTCTGGTTGCGCCTTTTTCCGTTTTTTTTTATGATTAGCGCGCGCCCAAGGTATTTTATGTTCCATTTAAATGTTTGCACACAGTGCGAGGGAATACCAAAAGCAGATAGTACTGACGCCAGCAAAGGTAAACAAGAAAAAGTGTCGGAGACTGAACTGAGCCCTGAGGCACAGCAGCATTTATTTTGTGGATATTGGACTTTAAACCGTTCAAGACAACTTGAATCGAAGGTTCCGAATAGTAATTTACAATCCATGGAAGAAGAGATTCATCTATCCCAAATTTTCAACAAAAGAGGCTGATGCGAAACTCTGTCAAATCCCTTAGAAATATCAAGTCCAACTAGATACTCGTATAATAGTTGCCTTCAAATTTAATGTACGCTTTTCGACGAGACATGCCATCAAATCACCAGACCTGTTGCTACGAAATCATTGAGAAGTTTTCGTGTCTCAAAATATTTCATAAGCTTTCGGCTTATCCCCGTTTCCATGACCTTGATGGGAAAAGAAGTAAGTCTAATGGATCTGTAGGAGGAATGAGAAGAAAATTCGACTTTTTTAGAGAAAGGCTGGACAAGTGATTTTCTCTAGCAAAGGGTCCCAAGGAGAAAGATTAATGATTGGTTGATTTATTCTCATGCTCAAGCAATGTTGGATTCCTACAAAATAAACCGCAATATCGGAGAAGTAAAAGCTTTTACATCTAGAGAGCATGGTTCCGATCCAAGTTAGCGCATTACTGGCTGTCCAACGTAGAATCGGTACTGATACTCTATAGTAACAAGGGTTTACAACCGTTTTAGTCGATATGACTTATTATCTTACCATATGAAGACTCTAATGAATATGACCTACCTCACGGCGTAGCTCAGCTGTAAAATGTGTACGTAGTGCATGATGCATAATTGTATCATAGTAAGTTGCCTGACCGGAAAAAGTGGAGATCAACTTTCAAGGGCTTGAAAATAGAGTCAGACCTTCCTAAACAGATTTTAATTCATCGATACTTCTGAACATAAGCAGAGTGATTCAAACAGAAAGGATATCAATCATCTCGCATTAGAAGACAAGATCTCTGTTCATTCAGCCCATTGATTCAAGACGTATGGGGTTAGCAACATAAATATAAGCTTGATTGAAATTTCTGCTAATAATATCTATCACTGCTTACGTTTTGATTGCAGAATCTAGATCTGCCAAGCCCGCTTCCATTTGGAAGTGCTCACAGCTCGAAAATCCATCCGAAAATAAAGCCATTTACAACACGCTCATATGAGAATCACCATTACAAACTATCTTAAAACAATGGAGCGAAGAAGGCTGTGATCCACTTAAAAATAGACTCGAAAACTAGGGAAACGTGGCCTTCTGGTTTAAGGCAAATTGACTTCGGTTATGGTCATAAACATCTTCTTCTTTCTACAGAACAAAGGATCAGAACGTTTCCAATTTCTGACCGTAGAATCACAAATTTCTAAAACAGAAAAAAGTCATCTGCTCCAACTATCTCACTATCCCAAGAGACTACTTTCTAAGATTCTTGACACTTTCTTGTTCAAGATATTGTATGAGTGCCACATTTTCCATGAATTCATGGCTCCTTCGTATTACATTTTAAAATTTAAATTTATTTTAGTTCAAGTTTATTGCTGAATTCCCTCTAGTTATTTCCAAGGACAGGCGACAGAGCAAAGGAAAAAATAAATTTTGACGGAAAAAAGGACGAAAATTAACAAAATAACTTGTCATCCCCTGCTAGCAGCCCTAGGTATTCCTACTACCCTGTGCTCAGATATATGAAACACACTTGCTGCAGTCCCATTCTACATACTATCTCTAGTAATAAGCGCCAACAGATGTATCTCGTATCTTTCCACGGAAAAAGACTTCAAGCACACTCTGTGTGTCTGTCTAAATGTAAGGTGATGCATGTGGTATTTTCGGGCAGCTAAAACTTAACCAATTCACCTCTGCCATGTGGAATCCAAACCACTGAGACTTTCCACTAGCTCCCAGCTCTATCAGGCCACAGAGGTTACTTTAAGTACTACGAAATAAATTTTCCTTCCAAATGGATGAATCCAGTCTCTGGGTAGGTGGGTACTGGGTAGATGGTTAGATGGTTAGATGGTTAGATAGGTAGGTGAATAGGGCGTAGAAAGCCTGCTATCGTTGTTTTTAATGTCACTCCATGTTCTTATGGGTAGATGGTGATGAAGATAATGTTTGAGGTGGGTACACTTTCAAATGAATGTGAAGTAACAGGTAAGGGGTTGCTATTTAGCCAAAGGACATAAAAGGAATCTGCACTATGAGGATGGAGCGATGAGCACCCAAAGTGCTTCAATTCAAGTATATCTCACGGTTTTACTTCAAAGATACTTCATGTGTTCCTAGTTAAGTGCTTTGGAACTTTTCAACATTTTCTAAATAATGCGGATGTCTTGAAGTTGAATGTAAAGAGTTTGGGAAATTGACCCTATTTTTGCTGGCAAGTGGTATTCGGTGATAAATATCTTTTAGGGTTATTGCAGTCTCAGCACATATAAATACACCTACTGGTCTGTATGAAACAGAAGGAAGATTCTTTAAGGATAGGAACAAACGAGCTAAAGTAGTAAATATCTTTTTCGTTTTTAGGTAAAAAAGGGATGTTGGATTTTTATGGAGAGCTATCAGTGAAAAGGAATCTTACCTTCTTCTTCTAAAGATACTCAGAAGACTATTACAGTAATAGAAATCGATTCCGTTGCCCTTTGATTATCAACAGCTCCCAAACTCAACTGACCGTGAACCAAATCATTCAAGGCGATTTTAAGCAAGATATTTTTTTTCCTCGGGACAGTGCAATCAGACGAAGAGATTGTATTCCTTTTCTGGAATTTCTCAATCTTTTATAGAAAGATGAATTAGTGATAAGATGCTTAGAGCACCAACATCCACTTTACCACCGAGTCACTGCAACCTAATAAGACCGTAAGCCGGACATTCACAGAGATAGTCCTCCGCAGTGTCCTCATAAATCTCACAGTTGGTGCCCTTTTACGACCCCGGTAAGTAGTTTACTGTGTTTTCTTCTAACGCCCGAATTTCTACTGTTGGTTCGGGTCCTGAAAAACTTTCCTCTGAGCTTTCACGTGATTCCATTGTGATCTAGGACCAAATAGAACTCATTGAATTCAGTTTTCCGACTGCGGACAGAGAAGCTATTCATGTTTGGCCTAGCATTGAGGAAGCAAAAGGAATCATTCTGTCCTTAAGCGCAGCTTGGCTATATCTACACACGTCGATACTTCTCCATATCAACCGATTCTTCACAATATACGAGTAGTTCATTGCCATGACCAGGAGTGATATCTAATGTTGTCATCTTTCGGAAAGGCACCGGTGCCGCATCCCTGGCCAGGTTTGGAAGTTTGGAGCCATTTGTGAAGAGATCACTCTATTTCTTTTCCTGCAGAGATTCCAGCCGAAACTATTTCTGTTACAAAGTTGAAAAGTTCCAAAGATTTCGTACTTTCGCAGCAAAAGGAGCCCAGAGTCAAAAGATAGATGGAGTGCAGGTTCACTAGCTAGTTCTACGAGAAAACTGACGCATAATATAAAGTTACTGTTATCAAAGCTGTGAAGGTAGGCGACAAGCCGCTTGTGTCGCCGAAAGTCACTTTGCAAAAGCCGATTGCAAATTGGAGGTTTTCAACCCGGGATGTTCAGTCCAAAAATGTTTATTTATCGTGAGTAACACCCGAATACCTTAGCTTCGTTTGACGAACGGATGATGATGCCTGAATGATTCAGAGCAGTCAGTCAAGGATTCACTGAAAACTCATTTCTGGTACCCCAACGTCGATAACCGTTGACGCTAAAAAATATTTTAGACAAGGTGATGCGCTGTGAAGTGACTTAGCATCATCCTGGAATATGTTGGACTTACAAGCGAACACCGGGGGCGAAACTTCTAGCGTACGGCGATGACTTAATCGACCGAATTCAGCTTTGCGTTCTCTAGTATTGCAACAGAAGCTGCCAAAGTGGGTTTAGCGCTAAATGAGAGCTAAACAAACCAAAAAGGCACACACAACATCGACGAATTAGACAGAACGTCAAAAGCGACAGTTATAATTGCGAAGTGGTAAAGAACTTAATCTACATTGGCTCAGCTACGAATTCTGCCAACACCTCAGCAGAAATAAAATGAAGCAGAAGGAAACGCTTGCCAATCGCTGTTTCTTTGGGCTAACAAGGCGATTGAGTAGTAACTAAGGAGGCTCTATATAAGACCTTGATCATCGCAGTTCTACTATATGGCGCAGAAGCATGGACCCTATCGAAAGCGGATGAATCGTTTCGAGAGAAAACTATTTTGAAAAATATTCGGTCTCGTTTGCATTGACGGGCTGTGGAGGAGAAGATTTAACGACGAGCTATACTAAACTGGGCATTAGTCACCTGAGAACATATACAGCGAATGGACACTCATCCTTCTGCAAACAGAATCTTCGGATCCAACCGAGATGGACAACGCAGTAGAGGAAGATCTCAGCTTAGGTCAACCGAATTGGAGTGCGGAACTGGAAGTAGTTAGCTAAAAATCGGACTAACCGAAGAAGCTTGTTAGTTGAGGCTAAGGTTGACCCCGAACTGTACCGCCACCTAAGTACGTGAGTAAGCTGGTTTAGTTTTAGTTTTAAATGCATTTTATTTTTTAAATCATTAATTCTTACATACTAACAAAAAATGCTTAAATGCTAGCTTAAAATTACTTAACAATCTTATACTAACTTACTGGCCCCACACAGGCACTCTAAGCTACTCTAAATTCTTATATCTATGTCTTTCGACTTTATTTACATTTTATTTAGGTACTTATTTTCTATGCTTAAGGCTAAGAAAAGAATTTAACAAAAAACTTAGCATATTGACAAATTTTTTATTTTTTATAAAAACTTAATATCTAACTTAAAATAACCTTAGTCTACCTAACCTATGTACACAATACGCACATACATACATATAGACATTATACACAATGACATACATATACTAGTATATACCTATGTATATACTAATATATATATGTATATCTTAAATGCTAACTTAACCTATGCAAGCTGGCCATCGCTATTTACCGAGCAAATAGATTGGTCAGCTCTGCCTCATTAGTGAGGCTGGTCCGTAATTGACGGAAACGACGACGAAACATCTTCTCCATCATTCAACCACCAGAAATGCTGGTGCTGCCGAACGACATCCCTCTTATCGCGATTCCCCACCGCCCTACTGAACCTGAGACGATCCACACTGCCGTGTGCGACGTCTCTGTCGTAGTTGAGTCGCCTGTCCCCAGCTTTCCGAGCGACATGGAAGATTAACGGGACCGCTGATCTATCCTGGATCAACCCTATCTGATCTAGGTAGAGGAATGCTTCCGGTGGAACGAAGCCGTCAGAGCGCACACTCTCGTGGTAAAGGTAGTTGGGGTAGTAAGCCCCAGATATCAGGTTATTCGTCGAGGCCATTGCTCTTGCGATGTGTCTTCGAGTCAGCTTAATTACGAAGTTGTCCACTCGTATTAGGTTCGCTCTGTTGTAAAGGACCTCATTACGATAAAATTTTTTGTACTCCGACTCTGGTGTTCTGTACAAGCGAAGGCAAGCCCTAAGGCAAGCCCTCTCAAACACCCGAATCTTTTCCATTAAGCTTGCTCGTACATTGAACCACACGGGGCACCCGAATACCAGCATGGGCCTGATAAGGGCCATGTAGCAGATTACCTTTACCCTCTCATCGAGTTGGCTGCTATAAAACAGTCTCTTTGTAAGGGCAAAAGCGCCTTTAGCTCTGGCCAGAGCAGCATCTACATTTTTATCAAAATACAGAAACCGATCTAGCCAGATCCCAAGGTATCTGACTACATTCCGACAGGCAAGAGGCTGTCCGTGTTGTCCAATGATCGAGAACATTCGCCAATTTTTTCTGGTATCCCTAGAGGCTCCAGACAACGGCGTCCTAAAGAGAATGGTTTCCGACTTCTGAAAGTTGATTTTCAACTTCCAGTCATTGCAAAATCGTCTTATCTTATCGAAGTCACGCTGCAAGAGAGTATTAATGACCTCGATTTTTGGACCTGTTCTGTACGCTATCAAATCGTCTGCGTACGCAATAGTGTGGGGAAGTGAACCTATCAAGTCGCTTGTATAAATGTTGAATAGGATCGGCGAATTGACCGCGCCTTGCTGAAGACCATTTTTAATTTGAAATATTCCAACAGAAGTCACATCGCCATTTTTCACGATGAACTGTCTGTTGGTTAGCATATTATAAAGAATGTACAAGAGTGGTTTACTGATCCCCAGCCTAGTCAGCTTATAGAAAAGACCCTCTAACCATACAGTGTCGAAGGCCTTCTCCAAGTCAACAAGGCAGGCACCAGTACATTGGTTTTTGCCTTTATTCCATTGGATATCGGACACCAGTTTAGACGCGGCATGTGAGATATCATGTCCCGACTTAAAACCGAATTGATTATCCGGAACTATATGTTTGTCCTCAACCCACCTAGACAGAGCTCTATTGATTACTTTTTCAAACACCTTACTGATATTCGGAAGGAGACTTATCGACCGGAGATTCGCCGGATTGGATATATCCTTTCCCTTTTTGGGGATAGGTTGAACCACTGCCGTTTTCCAATGCGCTGGATAATGTACATTATTCATTGCATTATTAAACAGTGTGGTGTAAATGTCCACCGCTTCTAGAGGAAGATGTCGAAGCACGATGTTTGGAATACCATCGGTCCCCACTGATTTCTTAGCCCTGATTGTGTCGAAGATCTCATGGAGCTCTTCCTTCGAAATGAACGGAGGTAGGTCACCCTCTCTGGTAATGACATTATTTGCCATATTTTCGTCGCTGAACCGGGTGAAACCAGAGCCCTCGGATCGCCAGTTCTCTATTTCATTTCGAATGTAGAAGTCGTGCACCAAGACGCGATTGTCCAGGTCATAATTAGGGCCAATGGTATCAGTGGCCTTGTATATTTCCTGGAAAGTCGCCCCTATGGCCTCAACCTTCTCCTGTGGATCCTCGATCACAAAGAAGTCGTCATCATCAGCGGCCTCATTTGGATCAATACCTGCTATTGTCAGTAAACGTTCGTTGTCTGTTGTCCGGGCTATTTTAAGACACTGAAGGTCGTTTTGATTTTTTCTCCGAAATATTTTATTTATTTGCGGGAACATATTCGGGTTGCTGGTGTTTACAGCCCGAACCCTGTTGTTCCAATACAAACTTACAGAAATTCTGTAATTCTCTTTTATTAACGTTTGAATATTTTTAATCGACGACTTCAGTGTCCTAATCTCCGGGTCTTGTCTGTCAGTAAACTGTCTGTACAAGTTTTTGAGTCTTGTCAGAAGTCTACTTTTCTGTCGGTGCAGTGCGTCAATAGTAGGATTGCGGAACAGGTCTTCGTTAGGAGTACGTCGACACCGCGGTATTGTAGCGTCCATAGTTTGTTTAATTATCTCGTCCATTTGTTTTAGGTAATTGTCGATCTCCTCGTTTGACAAATTCCTATTGGACGGTGGGTGGAGCGTATTCGAGGAGAGCGCACGTGTCATGGTTGCGGAGAAGCGTGTCCATCGAGTCTTACTGTAGTTGTAAGAATATCTTTGGACAAACTCCTTCAATTCCGCAATTTCGTTGGGAACTGTAATTTCGGTGCTAAAACCGCAATGGTCACTGTCATACACGAATGTGCGCAGACAGTTTAGCGTTTGTAAATTCGTACCTGTCAGTCGTATACGTTCGTCGTACAGCAGTAGATCCAAATAAGACCCGCCTCTGGGAAACGACGGGTTATCCGTCGCTTTAAGACCGAGTCTGTACATGACATCGTGCTGACCCCACCAATCGAGTAGTAGGTTCCCTCTAGTATTTGGCAAATTATTTCCCCAATCTCTGTGTTTAGCGTTGAAATCTCCGCCGATTATGAAATAATTCTCCCCCGATTCCAGTCTCAGAAGTCGAAAAAGGGTATCGAGCTCTGTAATGAATAAAGTGGAATGTGAAGCCTCAGGTGCATAAACAGAGGCCAAGTACAGCCGCTTTCCACTGCGGAGCGGGATGTAAATGACGACTGCCTCCAACACCCGGAACCTACGCAACACTCCCTTGTACACTCTGTGAAATTTTATACCTTGCTTAATGAAGATCGCGACACCGCCTCCACATTTGGATCTGGGCCGGTTTCTTCTTCTAACAATATAATTATTGTACTCCAGTTTGTGCTTATCGGTTAGCTTGGTTTCGCTAGCGAAAAGCACATCAGGAGTTTGGTCTTGCAGCAATTTAAACATCGCGGCTCTTCGTTCGATCCTAATCAGTGAATTTACATTCACCGCAAGGACCTTCAAAGTTTGCTCCACCATGTGCGTACCCATTACGACATGTGTTGCGTTAGGCCCGGCAGCAGCGCGTAGATCTGGTCCACCCGCTTGGCCTGTTCTTGCACCTGCTTTTGCAGCTGAGCCATCTGTCCTTGGATTGCGAGCAAGATGGCCAGCATGTTAGGTGCAGCTTCCGTTGTTCTCGGCATTGGCGCCGGAGAAGCAACAGTCGCTTGCTGTACCGTAGCCCCCCTACCTGCCGCCATTTGGGCGTAGGAAATTTGGGGCGTGACGGCTGGTGTTTGAAACCTAACAGGTGAACGTTTGACCTCCACCTTCTGCTGCCGAGCCAGTTTTGCTTTTTTAATGTCGGCGAACTTAGGACAACCCCGATAGTTTGCGGTGTGTCCCACGTTCCCACATAACACGCACGAGAGCTGAGTTCTATCGGACGCTCCGTTCCTACCCAGAGAACACTCCTCGGAACTATGATTCTTTGCGCACTTCACGCATCGAGGCTGCATTTGGCAGTTCGACGCGGCGTGCCCGAACCTCTGGCAGCGAACGCATTGTATAACGCCCTCGCTCCTTTTTAATTTTTCCCAGTGAACCACCTGGTAGTCTAGGAAATTTATACTCCTTAGACTATCCAGACGGCTTTCGGGACTGAGCTGCACCAGGAAGAACGGCAGACTCCGTTTCTCCCGCCTGGCTCTAGCTGTAGTAAATGGCTTTACCCCCACGAACTTGAGTCCTTCGCACTCCTTCACTTTGAGCAGTGCCAGGATCTCCTCAGGATCAGAAGACGGTTCCAACCCCTTCAGCAGCATCGATTGCCGCTTTTCACACTTCGGTGTGAATGAGTAGTGCTCCGTCGTCGTTTCCTTCAGTAGCTCTTTCACTTTCGCGTAGCCTTCCACTGTATTACAGTGGATGGCATGGCGATCGTTCCCCAATCTCTTAATATTAAAATTATTACCAATGACCAACTTACACTGGTCCTTGGTAGCATTTACCTCCAATTTATAAGTGTTGATGGGAGGCACCTTCTCCTTCTTCTTCTGCTGCTGCTGCTGTTGTTGTTGTTGTTGTTGTTGCTGCTGCTGCTGCTGTTGTTGTTGTTGCTGCGGCTGCTGCTGTTTTTGCAGTTGCCGTTTTTGTGGCTGCTGCTGTTTTAGCCGATGCCGTTGTAGTGGCTGCACTTGTTGTTGCTGGTGTTTCTTAACATTTTGTTGTTGTAACACTTGTGCTACTTTATTTACTTGGTGTTGTTGTTGTTTCTGTTTTTGAGCAAGCTGCTGTTGTTCGGATTGCTCTTGCTCTTCTCTCTTCCTTCTTACCATTTGTTTTTCTTTTATGGCCAGCACTCTTTGCTGTAGCATTTTGATGCTGCTACTTATGGCCTCCATTTCTTCTTCTTCATCTTCAGATTCGCTTGTTGCCAATGAAGCGAAGTTGTTCTTTTCCCCCACTCCGCCAAGCAGCTTTACAGTGGCCGTTGGTTGGGTGGGACGTTTCATTAAGTTAGAAGTTGGACTAAGCTTCCTCCTTCTCTTTGTTTTTGGGGTTTGGCTCGAACTGCTCGAAGCCTCACCTGATATTTTAGCAGATCCCGCTATTAGCATAGCGGACCGCTCTTCACAATCCATCACGTGATGGACAACGCTTTACCACCACTTTAACTTTATTGTTTCTGAATTTATTTTAAATATGTAAGAATGAAAAAAAAAAAAGACGTGTAGAGTACACACTGGGATTCGAACCCACGACCGCCAACTGTCGGCCGAGCACACTGGCACTTTGCTAATTGGAGCCTATATGAACTTCCTCGAATGTCTCTTTGTCACTGATTTTACTAATCACTATTCACTCGCAAGCCGAAACACGTGTGTTCTCCACGGAGATATGTGAACGACCACGTGAGTAAGCTGGCTTGATAAATCGTTGGCTACTCTACCCTGTACAGGAACTGTGAAAGTGCGGAGAGCGTGGAAATAGCAATATTTTACAATGTCAATCAGGTGAATGTAAGATTATCCTTATTATGAATCCAGTTCCAAACCGCAATGTGTAAACAACGCAGCTGCTATGAATATGTCACATTCGTGTATCTAGCAAGTGCTTTTGGCTAGATAAGGTACGATAAGGTAATACGCCATTTTCATACTCATATGTGCGAGTTTGTTATCGTTGTAATTTTTTTAGGACGTTTCGGCAGTGGTTCTTCCTTTGTTACTTTCATTAATGTTGTAGTAACGCTAGTGAATAATAAAAAGGAAGCAATGAGCAAACGAAGGATTGCTTCAGCTGGACCAGCTAGAGGAAATTCAGTTCTCATCAGTGAGTGGAAAAGGTAATCACTGCTTTTTATTAATGTTATCTTTTAAGTAATTAAGATAATCAACTTACTTCTGGTTCCCTCGTATTAGTTACTTCAGTAAGATGAACACAATTAAAATTTCAACAATTTGATGACAACTAAAAGAAAATTTAGACAAAGATACAGACGTGCAATATTTTGAACATACAAATCCTACTGATGGTTTGCTGGCCGGAAAGGGTGTTTTGAATTACTTTTCACTTAAGTAACTATTTTGTTTCGACTTGGACAAGTGGACGTGGGCAGAATCTCTGTTCATGTAGACGAAAAAGGTACTACAACACACAATGTTTTTACCCTTGAAGAAGATGCTGATGAAGTAGATTTGTCAGGCATCCTTAGCACAATTCGTCGTTCCTGAAAAGGATGAGTCATGTATGCAGTAGTGACGAATAGCGTATTGGTGTACAGCTACTACCTAAATGAGAACAAAAGGAGATAAAAACTTCAGAATATGCAAACAATTTGGGAAGCGGTGGGTAAACTACGTTCCAGTCGAACGCTTATGCTACTCGTGGCTCCTCGCAAGAATAAACGTAACTGGAACTGTTGTATGTACTAACGTAAGTGAAGAACTACGCGTGTTGATCTGCTAAATGTTTAGGGCCATGGATTCTTATGATCAACAAAAGCAATACATTGACCATCATGTATAGAAGATGGATAAAAAAAGAACAAAATCTGGAGAGCAGCAGGAGAAGATTTATTTATCGCTACAGCTTCACCATTTCTACTAATAACAATAATAAGGTTAATGAGTGTCGTGCGTTTTTTTTTTCTGACCACAGTCAATTTATAGGATGCTATCGTAAGATGTGTGGCTAAATCCCAGCACGGATTTGTTAATCGTGGCCGTAACATTCCTAACAAAATCTCAGCTGAAGCGGCAAAAATTATGCGTCAGCACATTTTCAGCTATCTCACTGTTGAGTCGCATTACTGTCGAGCAAGATGACGAAAAAAAAAATATTTTAAAGCGCAGTTAAACACTACCTTTATGTATAGAGAAGAAGGATGTACTCCAGCTTCTTCGTCAGAGTACAGAACAACTTTTCATAGCTTCAACTTTGGATTTTTTCAAACCAAATAGATATCAGTGCAGGAAATGTCAAATTTTCTCTACCGGATAACACAACCAGAAAAAACATCTGGAAGGAAGAACGTTAGCCCGTCAATCACTCAATGGGGGCAAAATTCTTGCCAAAAGTGATCGTTCAATGCTGGCTGCCAGTAGAAGTGCTAAATACGCCGAAGTGTCCTTGTGGTCAAATACAATATTTTACCTACGAAAATTGGCGGTTATAGATGGTATGTATGTTGGCTGTCAATTACCGTCATTTATTGAATTTAATTTCGTTGATATTTTTGACAGATGTCATATAATTGTGGCAATTTTAGTCATGGAGTCCTTTAATACGCAACAACGCATTTTTTTATTCAATCTTATCACGATCTGTAAAGGTAACATTTCGTAAAATTTGTGAATTTTTCGGTCAACATAATCGCCCTAGTGAGCCAGGAATTCGTGCACTGGTGAAGCGTTTCGAAGAAATTGGTTCGGTATCGGGTCAAGCTCCATACCAGCATCCTCGGCCACCACGTACACGCCAAAACATCACCACTGTGAGCAAAAGTGTTCAAAACCACCCAGACACCTCAATTCGTCGCCGGAGTCAACAATTTGGCATCACTTATGGCACTTTATAGCGAATTTTAAAAGTTGATCTTCATTTGCACGCCCATAAAATCCAAACTACACAACAACTGAAGCCTTTGGATATCTACGACGTTGCCGATTTGTTAACTGGATGTTGGAGCCTCAGAATAAATTACGAGTATCATCGAATTTGATTTTTTCCGATGGATGGATGAGTACGTAAATAAATAAAATTGTCGTTTCTGGGGACCAGAAAACCCATACGGGATTCACGCAAAACCACCCCAAAAAAGTCGCTATATGGTGCGGATTATGGGTTCGCGGCATCATTGATCCGTACTTTATCTAAGATGAGGCTATGGAGATAGTTACAGTGAATGGAGATCGTTACCGCAACATGTTGACCGGCAATTTTTTTTCCAAAATTGAAGGAATTGAGTCTGGATGATCTCTGGTTTCAACAGGATGGTGCTACCGCCCACACAAGCCAAAATCGCATTATTTCGGTTAGAGGAGAAGTTGATTGGCATCAACGGTCATGCGATTTGACACCGTTAGTCTTCTTTCGGTGGGGTTATTTGAAGAGTAAGGTCTATGCCAATAACCCAGCGACAATTCAGGATCCCAAACATAACATTCAAACGGAAATTGCGGCCATTTATTATGGGTTGCGTCAATAGGTTTTCGTCCACCTCTTGGGAATCAGCAGAATAATACCACTTAGTTTGAACACCACTAGATATAAGCACCAGCACTCAGTTGTCGCTAGCGAAGCTTAGCTCCACGGGTAGCGAACCCGGCAAAAAGTCGTATACATTCCTAGGTTCGAGTCCCCATGTCGGATAGCAGTCGTCCTTTTTTTTTTTGTTTTTTTCGTTCTTTTGGAACAAAATTTCCATCGTCATGTTATGGTGTGATGACCTATTGTTGGGATTAGCGGAGCTGTATGATCAGGAGATGTGGTCCGATGAACCAGTTGTTAGGAGAGAAGGACGTACCGTTTGAGTGTTGAGTGAAATTTGGAGGCTTCTTGGTGGCTGGGTTGGAAAAGAAAGGTCAGGTTGTGAAGAGCCAGTCAAGGAGATCGGTCGTAGTTCAAAAAAAAAAGGTCGAGGAAAATTAACTGACGAGTGCGGGAATTGTTTAACGAAAAAAACAGATGTACGGATATAAGGAAAACAAAAATAAAACAAAGGATTGTGAGATAAGACGGGATTAGTGTAGACTTAGTGCCCTTGTTCGTTCCCCTACGCATAGGACAAATAAATGAAATAAAAAAAAAAAAAAAAAAAAAAAAAAAAAGAAATAAAGAAAAGTGTTATCTTAATTGAAAAGGCAGAAGAACAAACCCTTGAACCAAGCGGGAAATCCGTAGCTGTTCGGTAGAATAATAAAAAAAAAAAAAAAAAAAAAAAAAAAAAAAAAAAAAAAAAAAAAAAAAAAAAAAATATAGAAACGATCGGAAAACGTCTTTTCTTGTGTGCGTAATAATTTTTCCTTGGTGGCTGGAGATCGTTAGACACTCCGAGTTCTTTGCCCTATTCATTTTTTTTTTTTTTTGTGACCATTGGGTGCTTGTGTTTGCAATAAAAAAAAAACCGACTGGAGTCAAGAGGATCGAGACGAATCGAGCCGGACTGGAAGCAGCGATATTTAGCAGATAAGGATACATATATTTATAATAAATTATATATGGTATATATATTATTATACGTATTATCACGCTAAAATTCTCCATACGCGGGCATATGTACATTATATAGTAGTGGGTTCGCTTCAGCTGATTTTGCTGTTCGTGTCGCGAATGATAGAAGTTCTGGGTTCGTTCCCGCGATTTTAGTTTAATGTTTTTTTTTTTTTTTTTTACTTCCTTTTTTTTGAGTTTCTTTTCTTTTTTTTTGGTTTTCTATTCTAATCGTAAGCTATTTGGATTTGTTAAGGTAGGATTAAGCTAGATTGTAAGCTCGAATTTGTAATTACACACTTACTTTAAGTGAAATTAAAGGAACCTCAAATTTTTGTAACGTTGGAGAAAACATTCGTTTTTTTTTTTTATTTTGTTTGATTTGTCATAATAAAAGGAGCGCGAATCTCACATTTAGTCGCGATTCTGGGTGTGGGTAGTTAAGCGGAAGAGCAATCGCGTGGCGCCCATTTTCACCATCTTAACCTACGACCACTCTTCGTGGTGGTCGGGCACTCTTCCGTGGTACGACGCGTTGGATAGAGAATTCGGCGGTAACACATTGACCCACTTATTCTTCAAAAAGTCAACGATAATTTTGACTTTCGGATGGTCGCTTTCAACAGAAGTCGTGGCAGTCACAAGAACGATGTCGTTCTCCATTCGTAATTGCCATAGACCGAAATTCTACATTGATTTCATAATAAATGTGTGTTTAATGCAATGAAAACTTCCACATTAGCTGTTGGCTCACCCTTTATCATGACAATTTACAACGCAGGTAATTGAGAAGCACAGTGTTATTTTTGGGAGGAAACTCAAGAACAACGAGGAAGCTTGGAGGTCTCTACTTGTGTCTACTAATACGTAAGGTCTCAAAGTAACATTTCTTCCGTTAAAGTCATCTCCCATGGATGTGGAGAACAGCAAAAAATAAAACGATCATCACAATATGCACGGCACTCTATGATATTTTGAACCCGGATACATAGAAATGGGATGTGGTTCCATGAATTCCCACATTGAAAAAAAATCCGAGAATGTGCCTATATAAAAGGTCTTTCATTAAGCGCTTCCTATCTTTGAATTTAAATAAGACAAAGTGTGTATGTGATATCATCGAAATTGTTTATTCGTTTGAAAGGCCTATCGATGCCATTATGTATGGAATATAACATCGTTCAAATGTCCGCCGCGGCTTCTCTGGGTGGCGCGCATCCGAGATGTCCAATTTTCCATGACTCTGACGCATAAATCGGGCTGAATTTGACCGATGGCGTGGGTTATGTTGGCTTTGAGGGCCGCCGTGGTTTATGGCTTATTCGCATAATCCTGCGACTTCAGAAAAGCCTACAAGAAAAAGTCTAACGGGGTCAAATCGCACGATCTCGGTGGCCAGCTCACATCACCTCCACGTGAGATGACCTTGCTCTCGAATGGCTCGTGCAGAATTTCCAATGTGGCGTGAGCTGTATGGCATGTAGTGCAGTCCTGTTGAAACCACATGTCATCGGTGTCCACATCATCCATCCAGGGTAAAAAAAGTTGGTGATCGTCGACCAACAGCGCTCACCGTTGACGATGATGGCCTGGCCAACTATATGGACAGATGACGCCGCGAGCCCAAAATCCACACCAAACAGTGACTTTTTCGGGATGCATTGGATGCTCTTGGATCTCATGTGGATTGGTATCGTCCCAAATTCGACAATTTTGTTTGTTGACGTACCCATTCATCCAGAAATGGAACTCATCGCTGAAGATGATTTTTCGATGAAAATTAGATTCAGTTCCCAACTACTCCAGAGCCCATTCAGCGAACACACGTCGTGACCTTCAGCTCTTGGGTCAGTTACATTTTGTACGGGTGCAGGCCCAAGTCGAAACGCAAAATTCGCCAAATAGTGGTCTGCGACAGGCCGAGTTCTTGTGAGCGACGCGAATTCTCCTGCACACTCTCACGGACAGCTTCGATGTTTTCGGCAGATTTTGCGTTTCGCTGACGTATCGTTTACTGAATCAGTGGATGCAAATTTATCCACCACACTGCGAATAGTCCTCTCGGTAGGACGATTATTGCGACCGTAAAATGGGCGAGGCGCACGTAACATTGCCCGAACAGAAAACCCATTTTGATAAAACAATTTTATCATTTGCACGTGTTGTTGAACGCTATGTCCGTCCATGGTACATGCTTCTACAATATGGCCGCTATCAAGTGTCAAAGTTCGGAAGTCCCTATTAGAAAACCCTCTTGGAAGACCTTATACATATGTATGTACGTTCCTCCAGAAGCTTTCCAAGTTCACACACAGCTGTACGAGGGCTTCGTGGATTTCAATTATTTCAATCAGGGAGCGATGAAACGTCCCTTGCGAACTATTTGCTGGTTGAGGTACACAGGAGGTGAACCGTATAAAATTTAGAAAAAAAATATTACCCTGATGAAGAGTTTTTGGTAACCGAAGTCTTGGCTTCGGTGAATACTTCGCTTCCAAAAAAATACTATTATTTTTATAAAAATCTAAAATCGTGATGCCTTGGCGAAGCCAAACTTTTCTCAAGATTCCGATTCTGGCAATGAGAACTGGAGGATTATTCAAGTATTGGGTTGTACCACATGAAATGTGATTTACGCTTAGTCGGAAATAAGAAGTTCTCGAGTGAACATCTGTTAAATTTTCTGTTTTTTATAAAATAAAGTGGTACGTGTGCTTGACGTGTGCAAAATTTTAGGGCTCGTTACAAGTACCGTTATTTATTTTTCTAGGAATTATTCACCATGCTGTCGGCAGTTCAAATTTTAAATGGGACATGATGCGTCATTGGCAATGTAAAACATTAGCGGTAAACGAACGCACTATACGACGTTGGTTTGGAAAGTTCTGTTCGGGAGATTTCAGCCTCGAAAATGAATCACTTGGGAAGCCAGAAACATTAGTTGGGGACGATGTTTTACGAGCAACGCTGGATGCGGCCCGGCATGGGAGTATCTCCAATGACAATAAGTCAATACCTTTCTCTCATAGGACGGGTAAGGAAACTCAATAAGTGCGTACCCCAAGCACTGAATGAATACCAAAAACTACGGCGCCTGGAAATCTGCGCATCGCTTACATTAAGAAACCAAACTGAACCGTTTTTGCACCGGATAATCAACTGTGATGAAAAGTGGATACTGCATGATAATCTTAAAAGATCTGGACAGTGGTTGGAGGCAGATGAAAAACCAATACACACCCCCAAGCCCGATCTTCGGTTATGGTGACAATTTAGTGGACATCGAAAGGGCCAATCCACTTTTCATTTCTTCAACCAGGAGAAACGATAAACGCTATCAAATATTGGGACGAAATCGACATATTGCATGCTAAATTGGCTGAAAAGCAACCTGCGTTGGTCAATAGGTATTCAGCAGGTATTCCCTTGAACTAATTTCTTTCAGTTGATGAGATTTGCTGACAATTCTACCACATTCCATTCCAAACCGCCTTTCACTATTATGGCCATTTATTTACCACTACTAGTTTTCTCTGTCCGAGTTTTTTTTTAAAGAAACCATCACCGACCTTATCGTCGTCAAAATGTAACAGAAATCTAACATTTCACTTATTTTCTGCAGTTGAAGTGTTTTCTAATTACTTTCAACAATAAACGGAGGCAATGTACCCCGACAAGCCCTGTTAACCCACAGTAACCCCTGTCAATATAATAACCAATCTTCAGTTACCCCCAACAACTAATTTAATTTTCTTTAAATTGTTAAATGCTTACAACAAAAAGTGATTTACTAGAGCCACTTTGCCTTCCTGTTAAATTGCAACGAAATTAAACGCATCCCACTGCTGTATTCCATGTCAGCCATACCTTAGGTACATCCCAGTTATATCCCAGTAGCCCGTAAATCTGTTCAATCCCGACCCATGACCCGCTCACATTTTCAATATTATATAATAATATCCTTCGTTCATAACTAGTCCATAAATCCTGGCAAAGTACCATGTAGAGCAAAACTATTTAAAGAGCTTCCTGCTGCTGCTGCAGCTCCCCAGATCCCAGATTCTAGCTTGTAACTAGTTCCATTCGCAACACTGGCTCCTCCATCAGCCTCCCGACAACCACCCAGTTTTTCCATAGTCAAAACGAAGGATGCAGCACGCAGTGTTCGTCGTATGGGATCAAGCAGCTTACACATGTTCGTGCTCCTGTTACGGGTATTGTTGGGTGGCTGGGTAATGCAGAAGGATGTAGAAGGACGTAGTTACAAAATGGAAAAATAATAGAAAAGCCTTTCTGAGTTTTCTATTTTTCTTTTTTTCCCAGTGTTCGCTGTTCTTCTCTCTTTTTTACCATTTTTGTCGTTCTTGCCGTTTGGCCTGATTAACCTGGCCTGTAGGATGCATACGAATAGCACATTGCCAGGAGTAACATGGGACATGAGAAGCCGCTTAGCAGACTATTTCACATAAAGGGGTGACCAGCATTATTGTTTGGGTTACTACCGGGTCTACTAAGAGACGACAAGTGAAATTTGAATGCACACTCACGTGGTGGAGTGCATTAGTAAGGGTAGCAAACACATCAAGATTGGGTGCAGCAGGGCAACTACGAATATCTGTACCATTACCAGTTTATCGATCTACTCAGGGACTTACCCTTACTGCCTTTTCTGAGCGAACGCAGTTAAATTTTAATTGATTGCACTCGACACACAATGGGTAGCAAGCTATGAGTATGGTCCTTTTGGTGTTCGGGTGGATAGCTACGATGATTAATTTTGATTACCCAGCCGTTATGCAATAATGCTGCGAGTATCTGTATCCCTGTCCTACTGCAGCTGGTGTTGACGACACAGCATACAAAAGATTCTGCTTTTCTGTAGTTCTGTGGCACATGCCTGTACACTGGTAATTAAGGCTGCAGCACGTGAGGCCTTACACACAGAATCCACTATGCTCATGCAATTAGCGTTGCCTGTCCTCTGACTGAATGAAGACCATCTCCAGAACATAATCAACCTTGGGCTTAACCACTACAGTCGAGGCTTAGTGTGACGGGGAGCAATGAATGTCTACCTCTGCGTTACGCATATATTAAGGAAGGTCCTGTGGATGGGATAGAGCCTACCCAAAAATTCCTCACTAAGGATACCTAAGCCATAACTCATTTAAATCAGATCATGTTATTCGCTCGATTAGTATGCGTCGTTTTTATGAATCGTTTTCATGAGCTATTGCTCGTGAGCGATCTAATTACGTCTCGCCTGGGTGAATATTAAATTGCAAATTAAGTGCGAATCAAGGTCACAGAAGGGAACACATTCCAACGAGATCCTGACTGTGTAAACGATTACTCAGTGAAATGAATTTTTCCAAGCGTAATGAAACCCATTTCACAGTTCAAACATCAAACGTTCTCAAGTACATCAGCTAAAGGGATGAGATGGTTTTGAAATCGAATGCCTTGCGGCAGAAATGGAATTAATTATCTTAAAGGATTGTGTCTATATGATTGCAAGGACTTCTTCAATTTCACCCCACCTGGGGCCATGTTAGCGAAGGATCAATGAAAGAATCCAAATCGATTGTGAAATTGCCGAAAATTTGATCGCCAAAATGGGTAGAAGAGACAGACGAGAAGATAAATTCCAAGACTTCCAAGGATACTTGTGTGTCCTTTGTTGTATTTTCAATTGAACGTCTGTAACCCTTTTGTTCTGAAAATTTGTTGAAAACTCTAATGGAGAATTCTTTTGTAAAGAATTTTAGCCATGTTCCGGTGATGATTTTATTGGAGAGCGGAAGTATCCATAGATTCTTGAAACAGCCCCCGGACGGCCAAACTATATTGATGGACAATTAATTGAAGAAAAGTTTCACTTTTTCTGCTCCTCCCACCCTCTGACTGGCAGTGGAATTGTGAGAACACTCTTCGATACAATTGAAAATTTAAATGGAATTCGATTCAATTAGAATGTGGAATCTGGTGCTGGTTGGAGAACTTGTTCAAATCTGCAACTATACAGGACTGCAGCTTGTGAAGCCGTACAACAAACGAATTCATTCTTTGAGTTAAAACAGCAGAGGGGCTCATACACGTTGTTGAAGTGTACCTTTTCCTGGCAAATCCCTAGGCAAGTCATTTCTTTTCTTTTGTCCCTAAAATATAATTACTTTTCGGTTTTAAAATGTACTCGTATTCGAAAATTGGTTCTTTTTGTAAACAGGAACTCGTATGGCACACGTGGAGCCTTTATGTGGTTGGATTTCCCAGAATACCATACCATGGAGCCCTTTCAACTGTCACCTGATTGCTTGTTTGCCTGGCCTTGTAATGTAATAAAACAATTTTCACAACAATAGCCTTTTGTTGTTTACGCGCATATGTATCTATCTAATTCGATTTGAAAACAAAGCGCAGCGGAAAGGGTAATGGAAAGCATGGTTTCGTTACTGGTTTAAATGTATCCAGATTGGAAAGGGAGTAACAAACTCGAATCCGTATCTGTTTGGAAGCACGCTACAGATATTAAATGCCCTTCATATCAAACACATCAATGCCTGAAGACCATTAGCTGGAGCGTCATTACGCGCTGGTTTGACAAAAATCGTGGACAAGTGAATGTCATAATTGCTTTTCTTATTACTAGAAGGAAGAGCAGATCGGCCTGTGAAATATTTGGACTCCAAGGAAGGGAATAGAAAGCTTCCACGATGGAAGACCAATGCTCGAACTTAAAAAGTTTTTCCAGAAAATAAGAACAGCATGCCAAAATTCCAAAGGCCGAAAACAAGCTTTCGAAGATGCATAGGGAAAGACGCATAAAAGTGAAGGCGCCTTTGGTGCTGAAGATTTGGGAAAAAATTGTTTATAACTCCAGGATGACGCAATTATATCGGTGGTACTACTGCACAGAGAAAATCAATCAACAAGCCCCTCCAGCTAGCACGATCTCTCGCCAGCTGTCTGCAGCACCGCACTCCAAATTGGTTGAGGTCCACTACCACGTGCCACCTTAGACGCGGGCGTCCTCTCCTGCGCCGTCACTCGAATATAGTTTGGGCTGGAGCTGTGGCGACGATATACTAGTCACCATGATTCAATCATCTCCGACGTTGGATCTGTAGACGCCTGAAACTCCTCCATCCCCCGTCAATATAAATGAAACGGCCAAGTGCTTCTATATTTGCTTTCGACATGGTCCAAAACTGTTCGCTCTAGAAGAGGAACTGGACAGACCCCTATTCTTGTACTCGTTTGGACATACGAGACAGAGTTCTGTTGCTCATTTGCCTCCTGTGCACAAAGAAACAGCGACAATGGTGACGTTCTGACCAAGCCGTAGGTGATTTGTAAAATTCTGCCCTCGTTTAGAACCCTTCATGAACACTTCATTGACGGCTCGCGGTATTCGTCCAGTTAGATAAATGTCATCTGGCCAGTGAGTTTTGCACAGTTTTTTCCCGTCGTCCTGCACAACTTGACGAGCTTGCCACGTCTCTGGCAAACAAAATCTAGAGCCGCTGTCTTATGCGGCTTTGAAATACGAGTAGATGGTGAATGTCGGTCTGAAATTTCGGCTTTACCATTGTGGACTTCCCTGGCCTGAAACCGCACTGGTATGGACCGACCAGGTTGTTTAATCTTGGTGGGGGCTGAGGTCCCCATTTATTTGCTTTAATAAAAACTTAATCTAACTTAAAAACTAGGGCCAGAAACTAACAGAATGATTTAAAAGCTAGGAATGTTGGACAAGATCTTGTTTCAGACAAGGAGTGCTCAGGTTGAAATCAAGAACGGAGAGGTTTGAGTTGACCTTTCGGAGTATACGGGAGATTGGTTCATTGGAACCATAAGAGGTGCGGTGGAACGAAATAGAGCTGAAAAGGAATGCGCAGTCTATGGAACCTGAGAGCAGTTAACGAATCAAAAGAATGTCAGCAATATTTCAACGTTCTTCGAACGAATTTATATTGAGAAGTCCGAGGCGGTCCTGATAGGGAGGTAAGATTAAAGGGTCGTTCCAGGGCAGTCCACGGAGAGCAAATCGAAGGACTCGAAATTGAATACCCTCGATTCGGGAAACATGAACTTGGTGAGAGGGGGACCATGCTTGACTGGCACACTCAAGCAGTAGGCGAAGAAAGGTAAGAGATAGAGATCTAGTTTCATACGGGTTGGAAAATTCCTTGGACCACCGTTTAATAAAGCCGAGTGATGAATTGGCTTTAAGGATCATATTATCGATATGTGAACGGAAATTAAGCTCGAAAAATATGCCAATGTCTTGAAAAGAGTGACCATAGAGAAAATAAAGTCACGAAGGAAACTGGTCGCATTTACTTGAGAAGGCTATATGTAGATTGGCATTCGGTTCGAGGCAGTTTTTGTAGCACCAGGTTGAAAACCGATCAAAGTCTTCTTGAAGAAGGGCAGAGTCATGGGGAGAAGATATAATTTTACAAAATTTTGAGTCGTCAGCGTAAAGGTAGAGGGAGTAATTGTAAGAATAGCAAAATCGTTAATAGTAAAAATGAAGAGAAAAGACCAAGATGACTGCCTTGTGGAACTCCAGATGGGGTCAGGTATGGAACAAAAAGGGGGGATATAAACCAAACACTATGATACCGGTTTAGCAGATAAAAAGAAATCCGTTTTAATAAAAGAGGTCTGCCGAGGACAGACAATGTGAAGAGGATCGGTTGATGAGATACCTTATCAAACGCTTTAGTGAAACCGATTTCTTTGCCATTTCCTAAGGCTGCGAGAGCAAAGGCACGAATTCCGCTAGGTTTGTGGTAGCATGATCGAAATTTAGAGTGAGAAAGGGACCAACCGAGAAATTTGGTAGGACACTGAAGTAGAGGGATGTAGTACGAAGGAGTTGCGGGAAAATGATTGTTTGAAGAGAAGTGCTATTGAACCCGAAGACCCTATAGAGTTCAGGAAAAGACTGTTCTCTGATCACAACATTCGAACAACATGTGACAGAGTTTATCCGGTAGGAGATTAACATTTAAAAACTTAGCGAGGTCCGACGCCGCCGGTGAGTAACCTTGCCCAACCTACTACCCTCTACTCTGGCAAGCTAATTAAAAGTGAGACGACGGTATTCGGAAAGAGTATGAGTATTGCCAGCAAGATTGCAGAGTAAAATGAAAGAAATCATTACGATTCAGCGGAAAGTTCGACGCAGGATAAGGATAAGATCTAATAGTAACAGGTTAGGTACAACCTAATGACTAACGGTGATACCGTAATTACCATATATTGGATCACGGTAGAAAGCGACAATAATACTCTTGACGCGTGAGGCATATTTGAACACCCAAGATATCAGAAAGGCAGCGAATATCGAACTTGATAGACAACACTACGATTAGACGAGGTTTTAGAAATTACCAACAAAGAGATCAGGCCCATACGTGCAGATATGGAAGGTTAGGCCTTGGTAGTTCAAGTACTACACTTGCAAATAGTGGTCAGAGACTACTTGATTAAAGTTTCTTAAATAAAAAGCGACTTACAACTTGGGGTGCAATTATTTTAATAAAATATTTATGTAAGTGGTCAAGAAGTCCACTCAACTACGGTACATCGTAAGGAGATGACCAGGACATTAAAGCAACACTACAAACATTGCTTTACATCATGACTGCATAAGCTTTGAATCGAGTATGGTTACTATGGAGATACAAATTTTGCACGGTCGACTGTTAAGGATTCTCATGTTTACTTACATAGTATACGACGTGCGGTTAATGTTGAAATTACTTGCCTCATCCTTGTCTTTATATAGCGGAAGAAAAACGCTATGAAAGTATTCCCAGTGAAAGAAATGCCAACAAAATTTGACCGATCCTCAAGATGGGAGATACATTTTTGCATAGAATTGTGACGCTTGATAACAAATGGGTTCATTGCGATAATCGCAGCGGCGTTACAGTTCGGGCTGAACCTGAGTCTCCAGTTAGCCTGAACCTTAGTAAACCGCCTTCAGTTGCGCACTCCAAGTCGGTTGAGGTCCCCTTCCATTTGTGCGCACCATATTATGTGAGGTCCTCCTTAACTGCTTGGTCCCTTCGGGTTATGCGAAATCTCTTCGGGACGGACCATTGCTGCTCCGCCATCTCAGGCTACTGGTGCGAAGTTTTCTGTTTAGGTCGATGCCGCTGTATAGCTCGTTCAGTTGGTTGTTGAATCTTCTCCCCCAAAGCCCGTCAAGTCAAAGCAGATGGGACCGAATATTTTTCGAAGCATTTTACCCTCAAACCGACTGAAAATATCTTCATCCGCTTTCGATAGAGTACATAGTTCAGAGCCGTAAAGTAGCACTGGGATGATCAAGGTATTATATAGACCGTAATGACGTTGTGAAGTCCCTTCTTGTTGACAGCACGTACTTGGTTATGTCCTCATTTACCGTTGGACCCATTTTGGCAGATTCCGCTTCAATACTAGGGAGCGCACTGATGACAGCCCATTGAGTTCTCCCAATTATGTATGCTAGTACTTGCACAGAGTTTTGAGAGATTGTGCCTCCAATGTTCGCTTTCAAGTTTGACGTTAAATAAGACATAAGACAGTTCGTCACCTTTTCTAAAACCTTTTTTGACATCAAAGGTCTCGGTTAAGTCGCTACCGACTTTGCACAGACGGGCAAGCTCGGCAGGAATCGTAAAGCTGGGAACAGCTCCATATAGCTCGTCTCTATAAATGCTATCGTATGCGGCTTTAAAATCGATGAAAAGATTGTGAGTATCGATTTGGACTTTTTCAGTCTTTTCCTGACGAACAAACAAACGCTCTCAACAGTTTGAACGTCTACGCTCAGGCATATCAAGATGATGTGGCAGTACTATCTGTTGGATCAAGTCTAGTGTTTAGCCTTTAAAGCACATGGAATCCTAGATGTAATCGAGAGTTGGTGGACTAGAATCCTTTTAAGAGTAAGGTTGATCTCCAAACGAGAACGAGGATCTGACTGCTTTGGTTCATCTGAAAGGCATCACCATCCGTTTATCCAATAATGCTAAGTATATATATATATATATGTTTGTTATCACGGGTAACAACTTTCTTTAGAACAAAACCCGCCATATCGGAGCTTTCGGCGAAAGGGGCTTGAAACAGAGGAGGGTCCTTTAGATCTACACGGCTAATATAAGACCAATTATGTATATCCTATGCGTCGGTTGTTTTTTGGAACAAGCTTACGCGAGAATACGTCACTGGTGCTTATACCAGACTACAAAGTACGGTCTGTTTTAGCTCCATGAGGCTTTTTCCTAGCACACCTGGCTCTGCTCTAGACGAACTGATGAATACCTCTCCCATTGATATTCATATCATGGTCTGCTTTCAAAACCATCTTTGAGTTAAAAGAAATGTTTTTTGGTTCAACACACTGCAGTTTTACTGACCTTATCACCGTCTGTCTTTTAAATATGATGTTGTGGACAACCCGTTTGATGCAATGACACTAGACCTTTTGTTGCTGCGAAAATGAGAAATCAACTTTCCCACTGCCTAGGAATAGTTTCGATTAAAATCTGAGCAAGGAAAGGAAAATTTAAGATATGACAGTGATGTCTTATTTGAGGACGAGAAAGTTAGATTCCACTCTTCATTATGAAAAATTGCGTCTGTCTTCTAAGTAGAGATATACGCAGTCCGGATGGTAGTAAACTTTATTGTGAAAAATCGGTGGAGGGGGTGAGCTATCTACATGTGTAGCGACAGCTATGCTACGTTAAAGACCATGCTGAGTAGTCTCACTACTTCTAAGCTAGCTGGAAAATGCAAGGCTTCTCTGAATGCAGCCGGACGGCTGAGTTCACTAAGTCTTGTTTAGGTACCAGGTTACAATGGGATCACGAGAATTGAGACGCCGATGAATTGGATGAGCAATTTTCAGAGGAGAATTTCTTAGGACTCGAAGATGCGTTAGAACTGCCTGTGTTTTCGGTTGATTTCATATGCACATAACAGCAGATAGCGTCACTTTTCAAGCTGCCGGGAAGCACTACTAGGAGGTACTCTGCTTACTGGCGTCATAAGGATCACTATGATTTTGCTAAGCACTTTAGTAAGTTGCGCATAAATAACAGAACATCCTTCGACGATTACAGCAGCGCGTGTCCCCGGTGAGTGTCCGGACTACTTTCGCATCGGGACGCATGTACTCGGTGCTGATGTGTTGGGTACTGATATTGCTGCCACCTTATCAATTAATGGCTTACTTATCTTTCCACAAATGAATGAGGAATTCTATTAAAAGAAACATACAATAAAATGCGTACAATGGACTAATTCTTTGTCTGAGTGCTTTGTTTCGACAGAATGAAACTCTGTATACCATGTTACAATAAAGTCAAAGCTTAATCATTTAACTTGATACAGCTGGAAAGTTCAAAAGGTCTTAGCTCTCACTTAAAATACTATATATTAACAGATGCAGTACATCTTATCCACTCAAGTCAGATTAAAGAAAACCTCCAGACCGAGACAAGATAAATCCTCTTTTATTTTATTTTTCTACTTCCATTATCCTCCAACCGTAAACACAGTCTTTAATATCAATTTCCATCGCCTCCTTGTAGTTGTATGTTCACTGACTTATGCATAGTATACTCTAGATCCCCTGGTAACCTCTCGACTTCAGTCAACAAGATGTGAACAGACCAGACTTCTTTCATTACTTCAAACTCTAACCTCTTCACATTTTCTCCGAATCAAAATACGTCACGGACAGTCACAAAAATTCTCTCATGAAATAATTTATCCTTGTTGGGGTGGAATTTCTTTCAATTAACCCTCATCACAGTCCTTCCGGAGAAAAAAAGTAATATATCTCAAAAACAAAAACAAACTCGCTTCAAAATATTCAATTATACGTTGCTGCTTTTCCGGTCTTTATGAACCGCCAAAATGTGATTTCATCTAGGACCCAGTCACACTTGGCCTGGGTTATTTCATTACCAGTGAACTCGTGCAACATTATGCCCCCAACACCCAGACGGTCCGGAAACCCTCCAAACCACCGAAATCGAGCGTTCGTTGTTAAGGAATCAAAACTCTATTACCCCGCAACCGTAAAAAAGCGGATACACAAACCATTCAGCAGCCAAACAACCAACAACAGTTATTAATAACAATAATTCCCGCCATTTTTTTATTCCTTGTTCAGTACAGATACTTAAACATTGACCTCACGCACTCCGAACAAAATACTACGATTCGTTCGCAGCAAGGATATTCCCTCCACTATGCCACCAGCAAAAAAAAAAAAACAAAAATGTATTAGACTCCATCTAAATATTTAAATTTAAATTAATGACTTAAATTTATATTTTGCTTGCTCCTGGCTGTTTGGGGTTGAGAACGGTCGGGCTTGTTATAGCATTGAAGAGATATTTTTCATACCCCGTACCGCCGCGACGGAGCAGATTCGATTTAGCCGAAAGGATAGTTCAGGGTGGGTGAGAAGGGCCCGGAGGATAGGGGTACCAGCCGTTTTTTCTAGGATTCAATTTATGGAACACAAATTATTGGCAAACGCGCAACACAATTTCAATTTCTGTTTTTTTTTTTTTTATACAGAATACAGTAGAGAAGTATTGTTGTTGTCTTTGGGGTTTTGATATTTGCACTTTGATAGGGAGTAATTGAATTTTTTTTGAAAGGGGGGCAGCAATAACGAATAGCACTTACCTATCGTGAGCGAAGAAATTCAGTTTGATGGTATGCGAAGGTCCGTATTCGCCGGAATGGAGGTCTCGTTTTTTTCGATGTCGCTTTTGTTCGATGTGCTTTTGGTGGGCGGTATGTAGCTGTTCTTGATCAAAGTTCGCCGCTTCCCAGTGCCGTATGAAGGGGCTGAGGTGCTGTGTGTGTCCTGGAACAGAGAGAATATTTTTATTTTAAGTAATTGAAGTTGGAAAAAAGTATAGTACTCGTAACAATAAAAAATAAATAAAATTAGTCCTTCGAGCCGGAAATTTTTATAGCCTTTTTGAATATTTCCGGAAGTAAATTTTTCAAAAATTAAAACATTCAAAGGCATCACATGGATGTCTGTAGACTATTTTTTTTTTTGGGGACACGTCAAATCACTTGTCTATGCCGATAAACCAGCGTTAAGTGCAGCCTTGGAAGAAACCATTGCTCGTACGAAATACCAGCCACTATGCTCAGAAAAGTGATCCAAAATGGGAGAGTTCCGTATGGGCCACTTAAAATGTAGTCCTGGTCGGCATTTACATGAAATAATCTTTTAAAAGTAAATGGCAAGCATCGATCTATCAACTCAAATAAAAACTTTATTAGTAAACGCTAGGACGTAAAAAGTACTAGGACCCATCACATCACCGCCCAGTACCCGGTGCTTAGCAAAGGCCTAGCAGTGACTACTATCAGTCAGCGGGAAAGTCGCAGGTGTCATTCGTCGTTCTTAAGAGTACTGTCATCTATAGTTATGTTCATATGAAATCCAACTGCCAGTGGAAGTCCTAACGAAAATAGCGGCCAGTCTTAACGCAGATTGGAGCGCTAAGAAACCGTCCTTTAAGTCATCGAGTTCATTGGAGAACTCATTACCATGATCCCATTGTGTCCTTGGACCCAAGCAAGGATCAGAGGATTCAGCCTATAGACTGCCTTCAGTCCATCCATTCTTTCGTTGTCATTAGGATTGCGTATTTATGTGTTTGGAAGACAAACGCATGTTTTCCTAACGAGAGGCGAAATCTATCGCTGTCGTCCTGCAAAAAGATACCAGTGACCGCATCATAGATTGGTTTTGGATCCATCTGTGAAGCCATTCCTGTCCTGTCTCGAATTCTGGCCGAAATCATTCCTGAGCACAGACAAAGTCGGCTTTGTACTTTCCAACTAACAGAAGTTGTAATATCATTGATATTAGGCGGCATGCCGATAAGATCAGTGTCAAAAGTCTGTGGCGCAGGGTCTCTAAGGTTCCAGAGCGTGTAGCGCCGCTACTTTTTGAACGGAAGATGACCCATGACATGCGTGATAGGGAAAGCCCTATGCAGACGAGACGGACTGTACTTTTAAGTTTGATAGAAGCAACAGTGACGTATTTTCATGCAGCTTGTTTCATAAGACAACGAACGCATAGAACATGATTGGCTTTAATATACGGGTGAGTCAATAAGTCCCTGAAATTTAAAACAGATGGCGTTGCCACCTCAAATCCAACATTTTGCTTGTCAAGAAGCAGAAGCGTTCAAAAGAACGCACCCATATTTACAGACAGATCTATCGGATAATTTGTATGATATTGGGCGATAGGCGAGTGAAGGTCCGCGAACATGAAGAGGCTATGGCTTTTGGAAAATACTTGGATATCAAAAAGTGCCGCGTTTGCTAACAATTAATCCTCCGACAACTTCAAAGTAGTGTTTGGCGATGTTCAATCACAACCCGAACGGGTTTTTGCGCCGTTTCGTAACCGTGAGGGAACCATGAATTCATCACAACACATCAGAGACCAAGGAATAGTCAAAACAGTGAAGTCTCTCCTGGTTAATCGAAGCCGAAGAAACCCGAGGTGCGTCTGTTGGCCAACAAGGTCATGGCGACAGTGTTTTGGGATGCGCGCGTTGTCATTCACATCAATCACCTTGAAAAGAGTAAAACGATCACCCGAGCCTATTATGCAGAGCACTTGGATCGATTCGATGGGGATTTGAAGCAAAGCGACCGCATTTGGGGAGGGAAAAAGTTCTCTTCCACAAGGAGAACGCACCGGCGCACAAGTTTGCAGCCGCAATGGCAATATTGCATGAATTGCGTTACGAATTGCTCCCTCATCCAGCATATTCTCCAGATTTAGCTAGAGAAGGGGCTCGGTGGTAAGAGATTTGGGTCGAATGGAGAGGTTTCGTCAAACAGCCGAAGCATATAAGTAAGTCTTATCATAGCCGTGTAGATCAAACCGATATTTTTCACTGACAGACCCCATGTTTTGCCGAAAGCTCATTTATATTGACAGAAAGCCGACAGCCACTTGGAGGTTTCGCTGCGGGACATGCGTAGTCCGAAGAAGTTTGTAATCCAGGACGATACCCAAATACTTACCTTTGTCAGACAAACAGATCCTGATGCTTTTAAATACCGGACGAGTCAGAGAGGTCAGTCTTATTCTTCTCATAAAAAGAGTGGCATCAGTTTTGAAAGGATTTGCTAAAAGCCTATTTCTAGTACACCAACCGTCGACCACCTCTAGGGATGACTTTGTTTGAGGGCAGATATTAGGAATATTGAGAGTTAAATCAATCAATGTCCTATTAATTAGCATTGCTTTTGTCGACAAAACTAGTGATTCATTTAGACTCTGTTATCTGACCGACCATCAGAAGTTGAATTGTTGAATGCACCATTAATGTTGACGAAAATGTAAAAGTCGTATTCCTCCTTGTCCAGTGGCCCTTTAATTTTAAAACTCAGTCTCGCTTTATCCTTCGTGCTTGTGGGCATGTTGTATTTTGGACAGAGTAGGCATTCGCACAGCAGTTTTGGGTACATGAAGCTCAACCATTCTCACCATGATCTTTAAGGTGGGAACTTACTAAGTTCACTTGCAGCTTCGGTAATAGGAGAAGATTGTGAGCTCGTTCTTGTCAAGTTACATGGCAGTGAGTCTCAAACAAGAAGCAAAGGGTCTCTGTTCTCAACTACGTCCTTTTGATTTGCATATTTTGAGGACTTTGAAAAGCCTACTGATATCAGCGAGTATTTCACAAAAGTCTTTATAGTCCAAGATAGCTTCTTAATTTGTTTGTGCTTCGATTTGGAAAGCTTCCAAACTTCCTACAAATTGGTTTTCGGTTACCTGTTTATAACTTTCCGGATTTCCTTAAATCGTCACCGCAAATTTGCGTAAGGGCGATCAGAAAGAGCTTGTCCTCTCTGGACGCGACATATCGAAACATTTGCCAGAGAACCTTATAGGTTCTAGACTTCAGAGTTTCTGACGCACCTGTGAGCTTCTCCGTAAAGTGCGTGTAGTTGTTTTTGGTGGATACTTCCTCTTCAATAAGGCAAGATCTCACTTATGGTCTTTCCTGAAAGCCTCCCCTAGTTTTTTGCAGCCAGTAATTTCTTAAGTGTGAGGTCGCATACTTGTCTTACTTTGTAACAAATGACAACCGGGACAACCAACTACGATTTAACGGCCCTCTCTAACATAAATTTGGTAGATTGAGGTGTAATTGTAAAAAGATTTACCAGAAAGGCTCATACTTTCAGGTTTATCTTTCATTAAAACAACCGGGCATCCGGTCAGAATGTTACTTTACATGATAGTTTCGGAAAACCGTAGAGGTTGAATAGGCTCCAGAAGGGACACGCTTTGTAGTGCCCCTGTTTAAGATTCAACTGGAAGAATTAGAAAGCTTGCGCTATATGTAAACCGCAAAAAGACAAAGGATGCGATTAAAGATGGTGGTAAGAAAATAACTATGCAAAACCCATTTCTAGTTTCCAAGTTATTTCAAGTGTGCAGACCTTGAATATGACTTCGAAAAATACTCAACGGCATCAATATCTCGTTGTTCGGACAAAGATAGGTGATGGTTGGATAGCAAAATTCGTTCAGCTTTAATCGGAAACTGCCAAAGAGTTGTTGAAGTCTGATTTGGATGCACATACGAAAGCAGTGAATTTTTTACGGTTCTGTTCAACAGGGACATAGAAATATCCGTTAGTTTAAAATATGCTAACACAAATTGCAGAATGGTAAAATTTACACGACAGCGGATCTCAAGAACGCATGTTTTCATGTCTCTGTTGAAGAGAGCAGTATAAAAATTCACTGTTTTCCTCATTGCTGATGGGGAATATGAATGTAAATGCATCCCTTTCGGGTTGTCAAACCCTCCAGCCGTTTTCATGAGATTTATAAGCCAGTTTATTCGTGATTTAGCCAACAGAAATATCGTTTATACGTACATGGATGACCTCATTAGGTCAGCAAGAGATGTCAACGAATATACCACATGTGTGAAGGATATAAATGGCTAAATTACATTTATAGTTAGAGGTATAGTTTAAAAGTAATAACTCGATAAGGACTGACTTCAAAAATGAGTTTGTTACAACCCGAGAAAATAACAAGCAGAGGTTCTTTGCAGGCGTGACGTCGGCGATTAAGTGTAGGATAACTGCGCCTACATTCGACCATCCTGTATTTCGTCCGCCCCGGATGAAATGACTTCGTTGTCACCTAGCCATGGTTTCATCACGACAAGTTGTAGTGTTGTTTGGCTGCCACTCGCTTCGCTGTGTAGGATCCACCACTTTCCTTTTATGGAAGGGAAATCAGAGAAAAGTTTATCGCCCATTCCGAATTTTGTTCTTTTTTTTGCTACTAGGTCCCCCAATTTATACTCTGCCGTTGCCTTTGTTTTTCTATTAAATGCGTCTTGCATTTCCAACTGTATTTTTTGAAATCTGTTGTCGAGTGGAAAACCGAACGCCTTCTTTCTTGTCATCATGTTGGTTGAGTAGCTCCAGCTTTACTATCTCCAAGATAGTAATACTAAATAGGACGTCAAGCGCAGTCAGTTGAATCGATCTTTCCAACGTGCTGATAATCGCTATTTGTACCATTTTTCAGACGAATTGGCAGAGAGCCACCGGAGTACTTTAATAACAACACGGTTTGAACGTTCTGCTTGCCCATTGCATATTAGTAAACTGGTAGTTCAACATTTTCGTTTGCATTCTTTATCAGCTATAAAATGCCTTATATTACCGGAACCCAGTACAATCAGTGGCAACTTTATACTTAGTGCCCATCAGGTATACGCGGAACTTTAGGAACAGCGAATGTCTCCAGAACATAACTATGCCATCGTTATTCCGATCCTTTGTTCTTGCGACTATTGTAAATACTGGATGTCTCTGATTATTATCTCCTCGCTGTAGAAAAATAGCTTCTATGCCATCCTTGCTTACATACGTGTGCTCCTCGGTTTCTGCCTGTCGCTGATAAATGTCGAGTACTGGTTTACTAGTGAGAGATTGTTTCAAAAGAGCGATAGTCTGTCGCTGAGGAGCTGCAATAATAAATTTTGAATTTGTCATAATTTAATATGAATTGATAAAATTTCTAAAAAACGCTGTCACTCCGAGAAACTCCTGAAGCTTTTTCAAATTTGTTGGTTCCGGAAAGTTAGACACTGCGTAAAGGACTTACCGTACCATTCTCTACATTCTTCCAGTGCAACCTTTAATTTCGAAATACTTCCTTGCTCAAAAATGTATTCAGAAAATTACAAATACAAGTTTATTCATCTAAATCTATATTGTCTCCTTCAAAGTAATCCCCATCGACTGCAACACACTTATGCCAGCGCTTGATCCAATCCTCGAAACATTTTTTATATTTGGTTTTCGGTATGTCCTTCAGTGCTTACTGCGATTTTTTCATTACTTTCGGAGGAGAAAGAAGTCACAGGGAGCCAACTCAGGTGAATTCGGTGGCTGTTGGATGGAATTTGTTGCACTTTTCGTCAAAAAATTACGAATTATGATGGCACTGTGCGACGGTGCGTTATCATGGTGCAAAATCCACGAGTTTTCTGCCTAAATACTCGTAATACTCTTTGTTTACTGTTTGGCCTTCTGGCAAAAATTCATGATGCACTACACCGTTGTAATCCATGAAAACCGTGAGCATTGCCTTCTTTTTTGACTGAAAATGACGTGGTTTTTTTGGTCTCGGCTCATTTGGTGAACGCCATTCACTTGCCTGATGTCTGGATTGCGTACTCATAAACCCACGGCCACGTATCGTCTCCAGCAATGATCCTTTTGATGAATATGGGATCGGATTCAGCTTCGCAAATCATCTCTTTTGCGACGTCAACACAGTCTCTTTTTTGCATGAAATTGAGGTCTTTTGGCACCAACTTTGCTGCTACACGATGGAAACCTAAATCAATAATCAAAATGCCTTGGACGGATCCATAGGCAATGTTCAAGTCCTCCGCTATCTCTCTGATGGTTAATTTGCGGTTATTGACCAACATTTCTTTTGCTCATTCTTCATCAATGTTTTCGTCGGTTTTCGATGTCGATGGTCTGGCACTGCGTTCATCATCTTCGATTGACTCACGACCACTTTTGAACCGCTCGTGCCACTGGTAAACGACCGTTTTCTTTAGAGAATCGTTGCCGAAACACTTTTCCAACATTTCCAATGTTCGCGCACCATTAAATCCGTTTTTTTGCGCAAAATTTAATACTCGTACAAGTTCGTTGTCGCAAAATTTAAATCCATTTGTACTCTTGGCTACGTAACTTTTGCAAATGTCAAGATATGACGCTAAGATTTAGAGGAAATGTCAACGACAGATTTACCAACTTAACAAAAAAAACAGAACTCTAATCTAAATAATGTGAGCGCCACACGGTGAGTGTGCCCGGGAACTTTTTGATCAAGGTGGTACGAGTATGTCCCTATTATGATACCCCATTCCATGAGTTTGGCAGTGTTGTTTAGGAAGCCAAACAGGGTTCAGCCAGTTCAAGAATATAAGGCTTCTAAAAACACTGTCAGAAACCTGCGCCCTTGACCCAAATAATAATGAGATTAGCAGAAATACGATATTCAAAAAAACTTCTGAGGCCAAATTCAAAAAGGGCCTTATGGGTTGTCCATGAACTCAACTCTAGATAGATGGCGATACTATGGTTTCAGTTAGACATTATCACAATCTGTTATGTCCACAATTGCTGAAAGCTTTAATTGAACGCCAAGTTCTCTCTTCATTTTAGGGTGGCTTACAGCTAATCCAGTTAGACTAACCCAAGATCACTAAGAATTATCACACATCTGTCATAAATTCGTATCTACGAACTGTTATAGGAGGCTTGACTGGACAAATCAGTTGTGGAAGTATATATCAGTAAACAAAAAATTGAGTTTAGAAAATGCCACTTTAAAATCGGGGCCATAGATTTAAAGAAGTGCCGTCTACATCCCTTCCTTGACCAAATGACGCATATGTAATAAAATTTAGTGGTACCTCAAGAACAATTAACGTATTCGAAATGTAAATACCACACAAATTATATGCTTAAGACAGACTCTTCTTGGGTCGATATACTGAGAGTAATGCCATTAGTGCTCATGCATAATCATGAACTCTTTATTGTCCTACAACCAGGTCAGGATTCGAAGAATTACGTGTAATTTGTCAGAAGATTTTATGTTGCTACCCACAATTAAGCAGGTCATGTTGGGTAATGATATGTACACTCTGTTGAGCTCTAATGATAAATGAAATGGTGTCTCTGTTTGTTATGTGATAGTTTGATAGTCAATAATTACATGATTATCACCTTGTCACAAATTGCTTGTACGTTATGTCATTTACTTGATTCGTAATCAAAAAGATATTGGGAAAGCTTGCTAAGAAATTACTATTACGTCCTGGATGAGCAATTAATACATTTCATCAACAGTTTTACTATTAACTGGAGTGATATGTGCGATCATTCATATTTTGTGTATTTTAAATGATACTCCTTCAAGGGATACGCTTTCTTGAATGATGTTCCTTAAAACATCAATAAAAAACCGAAGTGGTATACTACTATAAACAATATGGCAGACAATACAAGTTTATCCTACTTAGTGAAACCTTTCTAACTCTACATATTAGTTGGCTAACCCTCAGTTAACCCAGGTCTCGCTCTAATTATCAGTGTCACATAGGAAGAGATACTCGAATTATCCTACTTCCTCGACCTTCCCTGGTTGATGTCAAAAACGTGCCGCCGGAACGCCGTTCGCCGTCTTAGCCGCCTGATGCACAATGTTTTTTTTACCATTAAATCTCCTCCTCAGTTAATTGTCAACATCAGGGCGACCTATTCCAAAGAACAACGGTCTCGATGGGGCCTATTTCCCTAATAGATTCAGCTTGCTTTTATTTCTTTTTCTTGCCCGATTTATTTCACAGTTGCCGACCGAGCGCAGCGTATCAGTTTGTGTTTCACTAATTAGCAATATAAACTCATTGAGAGTAAACATGACGGGTCAAATACTTCCAAAGAGCAGTCAGTTTTCTAGCAAAGTAAGAACGCATTCTGTAATACATGGACCTTGCCGCCGAGAAGGATCTTATGGCTGTGATAAGACCACTTCTATTTGGACGAGGGGCCTTTCAATTATTCGTTCCCATTAAAACGAATTTGGTTACCAGACCATGTTCTGCCTAGGCTGAGGCCCCAGATTGCTATCAAGCAGATATAACAGCAAACCAGGAGGTGCGATGGAACAGGCTGGGCAAAAATTGGATGAAAACTATGACATCTTCATCAGCTACTGCTGCAAAGAAGGAAGACAATTTGGATTGGATTTGCTTAAGAAAAAAGTCTTAAGCCTTCGGAAAATGAACGAACGCCTCATAAGAATCGGTATCGACTGGGTAAGGATGCCGTCTTTGAGTCAGTCATCGGAAAACACAAGTCCGACAATGGATTCTGGTTTTATAGGACGCCAGGGCTCGGTTGCCGCATCTCAACATCTTGAAAGGGGCTTGACTATCCCATGATCAATCGATCGTGAACAAGATTGACCACACTACGGCCGACGCCAGACACCCTTTTAGCATTATAGATGTCCTTACTTTCCGAGGAGACAATATCGGCTCGGATCATTACCTTGTTTCAGCCATGGTACGAATGCGGATATACCAGGTACAACGTCATCAAGTAAGAGCAGCAAAGTTCGACGGCGAAGAGTTGCCATCACAGGAGACTGTGAAAACCTTCGTCGATAAAAATCCTATCCGCCATACACAAACTATAGAACACCAATGGGAATGTTGTTAACGAGCCCTCAGAAAAACTGTTTCTGATGTGATCCATTCCATACAAAGCTGCGCTGCTTGGAAGGAAGGAATCCGTACTCATGAGGTCTACGAGCAGAAAAGAAAGGAAGAGCACAAGCTTCTCGGAAAGAAAAAAGAGAAGCACGAGAACGCGCGATTGAGAAACGAAATGATTTCACTACAGGAATGACGTTCGATCATTCGTCGTATCAAAGAACATTCTAGGGATACAAAGCCAAAATGGAACCCTGCAAATATGAAGATGGACAACTAGTAGTAGAGTGGCAGTCTGTGCTGAGAATATTGAAAGACTACTTCTGCAGATTGTATAACGACGATAATGGGGAAAATACCGCTGTCAGGCGGAATGAAGCATTCGCCCTGGATGAAGACAACAAAGAATTCTGTCCCCCTGGATCAGATGTCAAGGCAGCAATATCAAAGCTTAAGTCTAATAAAACTGCCGGCCCAGTCGGACTGATTTTTTTTTTTCTTTTCTGTCGGTACAAAGCACTCAAACACAGAACTAGTCCATAGCACTCATTATAAGCTCCTCTTTATGGAATTTCTCAGCCTTTCGAAGAAAGACGAGTAAGCGCTTCAGCCTTAAAGTGCTTACAGTACCAGCCCCCAACAGGTTGACGCCGAGTACATGTATCCACTGAGGTAGAGCTCCGTGGTGCTGTCATCACTTTCACGGCAAGCTTCGCAGGATGTGATGTCCCTTATGCCCAGCACACTTAAGTGTTTAGCAAACCGTAGTTTCCCGTCACTACGCCACTAAGCAGCATGCAGTGTCTCCTGATGTGGAACAGCAGCAAGCTTTGCCTACAACCTGGAGTGCCAAGCCCTTGCAGTTGTGCTCGTATGAAACCTAATAATGACGCAAGCAGACCTAACCTAGAGTTCGGGTCCTGAAAAACTCTACGCTGAGCCATGGCTAGGAAACTCATCGCCGATTGCATTTTCCGTGTACAAATACAAAATACAAAACTTGTGAATTTAGCCTTCCGACTGCGTTCAACGATGTCTTGCATTCTGGAGCTATCTTGGAAGTGGTAAGAAGGTCCAACAAGGTTATAAGAGCAGCTTAGCTATCTCTATAGATGCAAATGCTTCGCGCACTCTACGGGTTTTTCACAATAGATTGTAGTTCGTTACCATTAGGATTGTGTATTGTATATATCCGCTTGGAAGACAGACCCAAGTTTTCGTAACGAGGGATGAAAGGACTCTACAATGTCATGCCTAATTTTATCATTCCCGACTTTGGAGAATCTTCGCTTCTGTATTGAGGTCGTTAATGCAAAACCCGATACCTTCAATTTCAAGAAAGATTTTCGGCAAGGTGACGGACTTTCGTAAGTCCGCACAAATACTTTCGCACGCGGATACCATTTATTTGATTGGATGAATATGACGTGACGTTAATGAAGCTACCAAAATAGGTATAACGGCAATCGATGACAAAACATATTACATAGGGTCATCAGAAAAGGACGCACACCACTGGCGGCTTGGCCAGGACGTCGCCAATGACAGTTATAACTTCAAATTAATTAAGGACTTCAACTACCTTGGCGCCCTAAGAAATCGGACTCAAAATTAATCTTGCCAATCGCTGTTTATTAGAGCGCAGGAGGCAATTGAATAACGCAACACTGTCTCGAAAGACCGTCGCACTTGTATTGACGGGGAATTGAGAAGGAGTTTCAACCAAGATCTGTATGGGTAGTAAAGCGACATCGGTCTAGTCTTGCGTCTATGGATTCAACCTCTGAAATCGCGGCGCCACATTGAATGAATGGACACCGCTGTTCAAGTCCAAATAGTTTTCGATCCTAGCTCCCAAGGAAAACTCAGTAGAATACGACCGCTGGAGACGCTTGTTGGTTGAGGTTCAGGTTCATCCCGAACGGTAGTGCCAACGAAGTAAGTAGGTAACCGTTCAATTAAATATTTCCTATAGACGGCTTTTACACAGCGCATGAGTTTGATGCGCATGTTTTGGTTATTTTCTTTTGAACTGTCATTCTGTGATGCGCGCATTTTTACACGAAGCCTTTTTCTCATTCTTTGATTGTTCATGTTATTTGACAGCTCTCTTTCATTTCATGTATGCATGTAGAATGTTGAAAGCAAAATAAATTATAAAAGCAAAATTGGCATTTGCAGAACTAAACAATTTATTGGACTCTGCGGAAATGATTATTCATTGCATAGATACTGACTACAGTTAGCACAGGTACATTTCATATTTGAAAATGAGATCGTTTGTTTATTCTTTGGTCCATTTGAATTCATCCGCTATACTGAAATGTTGTGCTCGTAACAACAGCCAAAGAAGTAATAAAGCAAATGCGAAAAAGAAAGAAGAAGGTGAAAAGGAAGTGTCAAAAACATGCAAAGCAATTCTTGCCCGCCGTGTATCGGGAAAATTATCCGTCTTATCCATCTCCTTTGCTCTTATTTGAATCTCTCTAAACATGCGCTGTGTAAAAGCAGTCATAGGTATCAATTTTCAAGGAATAATCTGTTTCAGCTGAATGAAGACTTTGCTCAGCATGCATAACTTTCCTCTAGGCATAGTGATGATTCTCCTTTCTCATTACATTGATGCCTCTCAAAGCCTCCTTCCGTTTAAAAAGAAATAGTCTTTGGTAGAACTCGCAATGGCATTTCGAAACCTTCCATTACCACTTTCTTTTTCGTTCTGGTCTTACCAGCATGGCGTCTTATGCCATTTTAGAAACAGAATGTAGTTTTGTGACTTTGAATTAGATAAAGCTCGTAGCAAAACAAGGGCAGAGGAGGTATTAAACAGAGTTTACCAGCATGACACTTTGAATATGTAGACTTTTTTTTTCAATATTCCCATCAAGGATCACTCAAATGGATTGGGCACCCGCAAATCTTATTACTATGTCACTAAACCACGAATATCTTTAATTTATCACATAATCACCCGAACAATCGACCATTTAATGTACACTTTATCTTGCTTTGATTTCTCTTTTTTGTCCGTTCTTACAAACTTTTAGAAAAATATTTAGTTTTTAATTGTTAATTGCAAATTAAAACTAAATTAATTTTTGCTGGTTACAGTCAATTTTTTTCTCTGTTTCAACTTCAATAGTAAAATCACCTACCATATTTCATTTAAAACTAATTCAAAAAAATTAGATTGAATGAGAATGATTAACAATTGGTTAATTGTCGTCTAAACTAAATTAAATTAATTTGTAGTCAACACTGCAGATAAGGTCATCCTATAGAGCGCCAGAAATATCTCTTCTCCGAGATCGATGACTCTATTTTGATCAATGGATTATTTGTTCAAATACTGGTCTCCCTGACAAAGAAGATGCAATTTCAGAAAATGTAAATTGCTTGTCTGCAGGAAGATACCTACTCGTACTTTGAAAAATACCACAGCACCGATGATGGTGTGAAATTTCTTCCTTCTACGAAAAACCACTTGAAAATTTATTCGCCTTGAAACAATCTTCTTTTTCTCCCTCTTCGTCGTCTTCTTCTGACAAAGATACAACTTTACTCTTCCGGCAGAAGTTTGCAACTTGATTTCATAATAATTCTTATCAAAAGAAAAACTTATGTAGCTGGAACAATTATAATTTATCAGCTCCTCTCATTCGCAAATTACGAAGTATCACACGAAAAGTTATGACAACTTACACTTTGGTGCTGCTACTGGTACTGGTGCTGGTGCTGGTGGTGGTAATTGAATTTTAAAAGAAAAAAACTAAAAAGAAAAACATGAAAGTTATGCCACTGGCTGTGTTCATGCAACGCATTTACGTGCGTCCAATCCGATTACATCGTCGTTTCCTTTTCCTTCTGAAAGCAAAAGAACGACTTCTATTGTCGTCGACGACGACGATAACGGCGGCGGTGGCAGAGCCGACGATGATGGCAACATCGCCTACAGTGAAAACTTCTTGGCTACCAGAAATGCACTCTCTTTGTTGTAGCGTTGTTGTAACGTCATCGTCATGTAAACCATCACCACTGCCATTGCTTTAGACATCGCCATCGTCGTCGTCATCGCCATCGCCACTGGCATCGCCATCGCCATCATCATCACCACTGCCATCACCATCGCCATCGCGGCTATTGTCGTTGTCAGAGTTGGAAGCACTTAAAGACTCCATAAGTAGCTTTGACGCCAAATATAGTAGGGAACTGGGATTCGATGACCCCTTTCAGCAATTAACTATTCAAAAAGGGGAATCGCAGCGTTGGAATCATGAGCATGACAGGTCTAGCCAATGTTGCAGTCGTTCGTTTACTTTTGCCGGTCTCCCTGTCTTCCCTATTAACATGGACATCCACATCGACATCCACACCATCACCGACATCAACATCGAAATCTTCTGGCGAATCACCAGCGACACCTGTTCCAATGAGAATCCCTCTTTAGTGACAATTACAATGGAAATTTATTCAGGTGAGCAAATGAAAAATGCAATCAAATAGCACACCTTTCGATGGATGGATGGTTGGTTGGTCGGTTACCTAGTATCATATGGGTAAAGCAGCACTCGCTGCAAAATGGCACGCATTTACCCTCTTTCTAGGAGCACACCAGGCACGTATGCTTGAACGACTTCGCCATGAGTAGTGCTGCACAATGGAACACGCCTCGCACTCTTGAGAAACTCAACATATCCCTGATTCCTGTCACAATGCCAGTGGCAGCTAACACATGAAGGGTGCAGTCATCCCCATTTCCAAAACCATCTACGAGTATTCGTATAGCCAAGTTTAGATGCCAATGGTTGGATGTAACCGTACCTGTGCACGTGCAACCAGCTGCTCTACTGTGTGCATAGGTAGACTCTTATCTTCTGCATGCATGCATTCATTCATTCCATACTCTGTATCTTTGGATGCATGATACATATTTCTGTGATCACGTTTTGCGGGTTTGGCCAACACGCATAAGGAATGTGAGTTCCCTGTCAAGCCAAGAAGTGAAATAAAAAAAAAAAACTACCAACAAGGAACGAAAAAACGAAAGCAAACAACACAAGCGACGCCAGTGACAACAATGACAATGATGACAAACTAATTCGCCAACACACGCGGAGACGACAGGCGATGTCGTCTGCCAAAAATGGAAACTCGTATCGCGAAACAATAAAAGCAGCAAGTCCAAGAACAAAAAGTCGCTGACAGGTTTTTCGCTTTTAATTTCTAAAACAAACTCAACGACAACGACCATTCGTATGACTGCGGATGGTTTCGTATCCATTTCCTAATGACAATTTTGTTTGTGCTGCCAGAATGTGCCTGTCAATGACCAAAAATATCTCAAAAACATCACCATCATCGCAGATGAACTAAGACGATAAACTGGCAACGAGTTCCAATTGACTCAACGTTCGCCTCTGGCTCCTACTCCTACTCCTACTCCTACTCCAGATTGAAGACAGGGGTTTCATTTTTTGTTTCCTTTAGTTTTTGGAAAGTTTAATTGGGATTTGTGACATCACGTAGTTCGCTCGAGTTAGCTTCGGTGTGAGCGTAGGTGTGGGCCTTTCCCCAAACTGACAATCAAGCACATGGAGGAACTTTGAAGAGTTGGAGTTCATGGAAGTTCACTTCGTTTTTTTGGAAATGTGTGGTGTTTTGTTGGCGGTTGCCAAAAGTGGTGTGTTGTGTTGTTGTTTCAGTGTATAATAAATATTTTCCATAGATAAGAAAACGTCACTGCTCATTTATGTAAGCCAGCAGAAGGTCCATTGCGTACAAACGACGGTTGGTTTAGTGGAACTTCTAGTCTGAATGTCTAGAGGCTTATTAACTCAATGTTGGTTCATTCGTCCTGTTCTGCAAGCAAGTTACTGCAAAGAGTCCTGCTTCTCTCAGAGGGTAGAACAGTAACACAGCAGGTAACAGATAGACCCATATCAGCCCGCAGCTTCATTCGTTCTGTTGCATAAATAAGCTTGCAGCATGAATGGCTTTAACACAGGGATGATACCAAAGGCGATGTTTTTTTCATATAGACTACGCCGCCGCCAAAAGAGTTCTAGCTATTGTACATGTGACATATTCTACCCAGCTTGATAGACCACTTTTTGATGCCGTTTTTGACCGAGCTTCATACAACTATAAAGAAGAGGGTTCTGATGAAATTATATATGCATTGCCAACCACACGTCAGCTCCCTCATAGCCTGAGATGTGCATGTAATTTTGTATGCCACATAGGGTCACCGTAATCGCACTTGGATTTCGAATTCAGAAGATTAATGCACGCTTCTTCAGCTTCTGATCTGATCAACAGGCTCGTTGTCCGTATGTTGTTCTTCCGAGGATATCGGTGTCGATAACAGTTGCTATAACCTGAATACCACTTGCTTTTTCTTGGAAGACGCTTCTTCCATATTTTATTTTGAACTCCTGATCATTGGACTGCTGGTCCCGTGCCTTTATCTATTTTAAACCTCGCCGTAGTGGTTTGATTATTACTCAACTCATACCCTTCGAGAATTCCAATAGACTGTGAAGGAGCAGTTTTGGGATCCTGTTTTTAATTAGATTGCTACATTCATGCAGCGAAATGGAAGAGAGGGGTGGCTTTAGATTGTGGCTGATCGCATGTGTCCCTCCCGCAACCTAGTAGCCGCTTTGGTCATAGCAGTACTAATTCAGTGGAATGAAGCTGAGTATGGTATATGATGCTGCTGAGGATCTTGTCCAGCTGGTTTTAGTTTCTGATGCATGTGGTCTTCTGAATTTTAGTGAGAAATAAAGCTGGGTAATCTTGACATGCTCCTCCAGTTCAATTTGGAACCTAAAATCACACCTAGGTGTTTTAAGGTCCAAGCTCGGTTACCTCAACCTCAGGGGCTAGGAAATAGAAACTGATCTCTTGTTGGTAACCCAAAAAGGATTGAGGTTCAGCATTAGTCCGTAATTGAGCCTTTAACTAAGAATCCAAGTCGCACGTTATCAGGATGCACGTATCGTCAGCGTACGCTGTCGAATTAAGGCACTTGTCCTCGGGTATTACTAAAATTTTGTTTATAATAAGGAGCCGTTCATCTTGATTATTTGTAATTTATAATGGCTCGGGAATGCAGAGTGGATACAACAACTCTAAGCGGGTTAAAAAGTAGACACTTCTCCGCGTACGTCTATGTTTGAAAATACAGGCCAGCTGTTTTGGCACTTAGTGAAACACCTGTAGATCGGCGCTCACACATCTTAGATCACTCATATCTGAAAAAACCTAACAACTTACTAGAGCTATTACACTTTTCTCACCGCAGTCTTGGTATTTACGTGCGTAGTGATGTATCTTACCAAACTCCAACACAATGTGATCCTTTTCTAAACCAGAATTGAACTTCGTGTACAGCCCTAAACTGTACAGTAATTCGATTTTTATCGAGTTTGACTTCATACCAGCATTAGTATCATTGTATCCTTATACTGAAATTGTTTTTGAGGGCGATTTCAATATACACAATTCTGTGTGGCTTCGACACTCCGGACAGACAACATGCGAAGGAGTATGTTGAGATTTTCATTGCGGAAAACAACTTAATCCAGCTTGTAAATGAGCTCACAGAAAAACCTGACATTGGAACCCTAGACATGTTTTTAACTTCTAACCCCGGGTAAGTACAAAGTCGATGTGCTCTCCCGTCTGGGCTCGTGGGACCACTGCGCTATATCAGCCAATTCCTGGCGTACCAGACACACAGATAGAGGAAAGATTCTTAAATGAACCGTATGGCAATACGAGGAAGCCCAATTGAGCGGGCTTAACAACTTCATTAGGAATTGTAACTAAACCTTAAGTTTCCTCAATAACTACGTAAATGCCGCTGCTGATATGATCACAGACACTATTCCCTTTGGAATGAGATCTTTTATCTCTCATCAGAAGAAGAGTATCAAACCAAAGAGTGGTACGACTCGAACTGTAAAGCGGTGGTCAGGGTTAGAGAAATGTTTTCTCGGTCCTATAAGACCACCCTGTCAGATCAATACCAAAAAAATTCACGCGCCAGGAATGACTGCAACCCCTTTCTTAAGGTGTTAATTCCAGCCGAAAATTGATGCAAAAAATACTACAATGTCCCAAAAGTAGTAACAACTGTTGGTCATTCCTCAAAAACATTGAAAATTCTGCGTCATCATCCATCACACCGCTCATTTATAGTGGCATTCCAGATGTCAGCTCTTTGGATAACGCCAGTCTACTTGATGCACACTTTAGAGCCCCCTACACTTGAACGCGTCGTGTATTAAATGGGATGATTCCACTTTCGTACTCGTGTAGTAGCAAGAGTACTTAAATAACTTAATATTCTCCTGGTCCAGATGGTATATCTCCCCTCCTTATGAGGAAGTGTTCGTCCACGCCGGCAAAACCATTGTGTAAGTTTTCCCATCAACCCAACTCTTTAGGGCTCTTTAAGAGATGGAAAACAGAATTTGTCCAGCGCTCCCTAAACAAAGCTTCTTCTCCTCTGTCCTCTTAAAGACCCATTGTACTTACGACCCTTCTTTCCAAGGTCGTGGAAACACAGATAAACCGTCAAAACATGATACATCTCGAAACACGAAAATTTCTCAATGAGCGGCAGTACGGTTCTCGTAGCAACAGGTCTAGTGATTTGATGGTATGTCTCCCCAAAAAGTGAACCCAAAACATACATCAACTATGAAGGCAAGATACAATAGTTGCACTCTGCAAGTGCAGAGTTTAGCATCAGGTTCTTGTGTCGAGAATCAGCACATTGGGGATGACGCATCTCCTTTTTAAGTTGATTAGAAATCACTTTTCAGAGCGCTAAATTCTTGTTGTCTGATATACGCAAATTAAATGCAAAATGTACCGTAGGGCTCAGTTCTGTCTCCAATACTCATTCTTGTGTTCATCAATGATCTTTTATCTACTACTTCTAAAACAGTGCATTCCTTTGCTGATGACAGTACTCATATTCATATTCATTCCTGGACTTACGTCCCTTCGGCTGTTGAACGGGAACGATAGCGTTAATATCGGCATGTGTGTCAATAATCTAAATCAAATTGAGCATACTTCGATAGAGGTAAGGTACGCATCCAGTATTCTGGATCACCACCTTGTTTCCAAGTGCCACAACATACGAGTAGAAGTGCTATGAAAAGATCATGTAGAAAAGCTGCAATCGCAGGAGACACACACATTCTTCGCCGAACGCATATCCCGAAATCTTCCAACAACTACAGTACTATGCCGCCGGCACCTAGCACCGAAGACCAGTGGCAACGCTGCTAACGTGCCATCAGAGACGCTGAACTGCTGGGTTCCACCCGACCATAACCAGGAAATCCCGGATTTGATGGCAGAACAGACCATTCGACTTATTCGATGACAGCCAAAACTTCGTCTGCCTGACCAAAATGAAATAAGGATAACAATATCTAAGCTGAAATCCAACAAAGCTGCTGGTCCTGACGACATACCAGCTGAGATATTCAAAGCTGCTGCCAATGACTTTATCGAGAGCATACTCCAACTCATTTCTCAGATCTAGTCAGAAGTGAAGTAGGTATGCCTGAAAAATGGAATCTCAGTATCGTTTGCCCGATCCAATAATAAGGCAAAAAAGGAGACCCCTCAATTACCCTATAGTAGGGTAGTCTCTTCAACGTCGCATACAAGATCTTATCTGCCATATTGCGTGAACGTCGGAAGTCTTAGTTAACAACCTGATTCACAATCCGGCAGATCTCGGAAAAAAATCAAGAAGTCCAAATCGATACTCACAATCTTTTCATCGATTTTAAGGCCGCATATGACAGTATTTATAGAGTTATATAGAGCCATGTCTAGTTTTGGCATCCCTGCCAAGCTCGTCCATCTGTGCAGAATGACGATGGAGAACGCTTGCTGCTCCGTCAAGGTCCGCAACGACTTAACCGAGGTGTAAAAAAAGGTTATAGACAAGATGAAGCGCTGTCTAAAACTTCTTAACATCACACTTGGAAGAATTGTGCGGAACTCACAAGCGAATAGCGGAGGCAAAATATTTCAAAGGTCTATGCAGTTGTTAACGTATGCCGATGACGTTGATATAATTGCCAGAAATCAGCCGACCTTCACCTTCACATTGTTGGTATTGAAACGAAAGCTGCCATAATAAGTTTAGTGTTACATGAGGACAAATCCAAGTATATGCTGTCAACAAGGAGGCACACACAACATCGATGAATTGGAAAGAACGTCACAGTCGAAGTAGTAAAGGACTTTGTTTACCGTGGCCCTGCTATAAATTCTGCCAAAAGAAATAAAAGGAAGCAGAAAGAAACTCTTCCCAATCGCTGTTTCTTTGGGCTAAGACGGCAATTGAGTAGTGAAGTCCTATCCCGAACAACTAAGGAGACTCTATATAAGACTTTGGTCATCCCAGTTCTAATTTATGGCGCTGAAGCATCGACAGCGGATATCTTCATCCGTTGCTCCAGTTGCTCCGAGAGAAAAATCCTTCGAAAAGTATTTGGTCCCGTTTGCGTTTACAGGCTTTTGACGAGAAGTTTCAACGAGGAAATATACGAGCTATATAGCGGCATAGACTTGGAAAGACAACTGCGCATTACCCACCTGATATAGCTAGAAAATGAAAAGCGAATGGACACTAATACTTCGTCCCGCAGGGTCTTCGGATCTAACCCGGAATTGTCATTCTACAGTAGAGGAAGACCTCACTTAAGGTGGCACGCCACAACTATAGGGTGACCAGATAGCAATGATAGCTGTTCCAATTGTTATGCTTCAGCAGCTGTCAAAGTTACCAATTACATCCAGCTGTTATCGTCAATGGTCTTGTGTAACATATATAGCGACGTTAACCGAATTTCTGTCGTCAGATCTCGACAACTTCGATATATCCGCAAGGTGGTTCCAACAAGATGGCGCCACATGCCATCCAAGCGACGCAACGCTTGAAGTTGTGAAGGAGAAATTTGTCGACTGGGTCATCTCGCGGTGAGCATTCATTAATTGGCCGCCGAAATCATGCGATTTGATACCACTCGATTATTCTCTCTGGGGATACGTCAAATTCTTAGTCTACGCTAATAAGCCAACCACTTTGGACGAGCTTGAGGCCAACATTCGATACACTATTGCCGGAATAACGCCGTACATTGGACCGAGTCATAAAAAATTTGACCGAGCGCTGCAATCACTGCCACCGAAGCCAAGGCGACCGTTTGAATGATGTGCTATTCCACACATAGTGGCATGAAAGTAAAGCCAGAATCAATTATATGGTATATCTCGCACCACTGTTATTTTATTTAATTTTTCCTATCGTTCTTATTTGGTCACCCTATAGAAGAGTATCTCAACCGACTTGGAGTGCGCAACTGGAAATAGTCAGCTAAAGACCGGCATAACTGGAGACGCGTGTTAGTTGACACCAAGGTTTAGCCCGAACTGTGGCGCCACCTAAGTGAGTAAGGCACAGCGATGTGCGAAATACTTTTCCCCCTCTGAACTGATTTCGATATGCTTGTATAAGGCCTTTATCTGCCCAAAAATTCATGTACAATGCATACATCTGGTCAGACCTGTAGACCTTTCTGCACTTGCCAGATAGAATTCAAAAGCGTACGATAGAACTTGTAGGTGATACCATTCAGTCAATTGACACCATCGAACACCTACGCAATGTCTCCTGTCTCAATTCATTGTATCGCTATTCTTACCACCAATGCTCCACTGATATTGATAGTTCGACATAAGCTCAACCCGTCTTTCGGACATACTCTGAAGCATTCTGAGCCGTACAACTCCCTTATGGCATGGTCTGTCGAGCTCTTTATTTCCTAGTCATTATAACTTGCAAACATTCAAGACCAACATACAATACATAAGAATCTCTCCGTTTTTTTTTCCTTCCTAACCTCCTTAGGGCCTTATCACAAAAAACAAAAATAAAAATCAGATGAGGAGCCATACTTTCGCGGTTTCTTTAAATACTCGTACCTCCTTTCTGCAGCTTTCGTTCACGAATTTTATGTTGATCCTGTACGATTAGACCATCGCGGAAATCCAGTTATGGGGGCTGGTGTCCAGCTGAGTTCTGGGTGGAATCGCTCATGTGCTTACGCCTATTCTTGGACCACGATGTTGAATTACTTTTAGTGGAGATATTTCTCTATATTCGATACTAAAATACTTATGGAGTGTTACGGCACTGCCGACCTCTCTCGCATGTTTACATGTTGTAATTTGGACAGATATTTATAGCCGCTCACATCTCTAATATACGACCACTCCAGAATCATTAGAAGAAAAGACGATAGATTAATTCGCACCAGAATTCGGGAACATAATCTACATTAAAGCATCCAAGGTTAATTTGGTTGAGACCTTGAATATTGGTTTCCGCAAGCTCTTACACTTTTATAGTCCAATGTTGAAATTTCTGGGTGCCTTAACAGGAGGAAAGAATTGTGCTATCTATCCTAAACAAATCCACCATCATTATTTACGTTTTCAATATCTAGAAAGGGAAATTTGTTGCATCATCACCACATTGATGAATTTTGGCAACAATCCATTAGATAATTTCAAAACTGTTTGCATTCAAAGATATCTTTGTCACGTTGTAAACCAACTACCGCAGTTCATATACTGCATTAGTACGCCTAAATAATTCACTGAACGAAGGGTGCTTCACTTACCCTTCCCATGAAGTTGTCATTGGTGGCTTATTGGTTAAACGATGTCTTGCGAGGCTAATGGCGCTGGTCTGGGTCTTGGTCTCGGTCTTGGTCTTCATTCTGTACAACGTTGGGGTGAGGTGCGTACTAACCGCAAGTTAATATTCAGTTTCCCTGAAATCTATTCGACCGTCCGCCCTTCTGATACGCTTGAGTAAATCAATAAGGGCGCTGAATACGCGATTGAGGAAGAGCTCTTGCGCCCTGGTGGTCTGGTCAATCGCAAATAATTAACTTCGCATTACATCTGCTTTAGCTAACCGCATCGATTACTTGCGGAAAGCTGACACAGACGATGATTGTTTGTATATGGTAAACCGTGGATTTGTGTATGTGTATGTTTGGTTTATTTATAAGACAATTAGACTGTTTTGCAGTGCCAGTATCTTAAGAGCTTCCGGCAGATGGTGACATGGGACGAACGATGTTAGTAATGTTTACGTTAGAGCGAAAAATGCAAAAGACTATTGTTCTGCATCTCAAGAATTTTAAGAGTATCTACAGGGTGAAACGTTATGGAACACACTTGTTTGTCTGTTTTTTATTAGAGGAAACAATGTATTAACAATTATGGAAGAACTTGCAACCGCAAATTGAAAGAATACTTACAACTCTGAGCATACTTAAATAATATATACTCGTATCTAATGCGTTACAAGTAAGTGTATTTCTCCCATGTACTCGTATATGCAATCGTATAGGTACCACAGATACCGGAAATCCCGGACGGGTGTTGGTTACCTAAATAATAAGAAAGAACTTCTGCCGACTAACACTTCACAGCTTCGTAAGGCTTATATTTACGTCTTCCCAAAATTGTGGAATGCTAGTAAATACCTTTCTCTACTAGGGAACACTGCTTTACCCTACTCTGATAAGGTCGCTGGAAACATGAGATAGCACAAAGTGAGGCTAAAGTTAACGCCAGCAGGACAGAACAGCTTAATATTGTGAGGGTCCTGAAGTACCCGAGTATCGATGCCTCGATAAAAATTTTCACTTGGTCTACAATTTAATATTTAATAGTGATATCATAATTTTCATGGAAAATTTCAACCTCTTGCGCCCCTTAACGACTGGTACGTCATCCAAAGTATTGTAATTTCAGTCAGACGTTAGTCAGACGTGACTACAGCTCCTGATGTATGCGACCAGGAATCGTAGTTGGTTTCACCCAGCTTATCCACTCACAAACACAGAACCCGTCATTCCGACACTTTATTCGCACAGCACTTTAAGCCTTATTTCGTGGAGAAAATTCTCAATTAGAGACTCAACTATGAAGTTTTTTGTAAAATGACCGATTTTCGAACCGAAACTCCAAACAATATTAACAGCACCCAAACTCCATAGCTTGTTGGAAACCCAGTTAGTCTTTGCAAAAGAAAAACACAGTAATTCGTCTTAGCTCTAAAACAGCAAGTATTGGCTGTCTATTAAAATTCAGTTCAGCTCATATAGTTTCAAGAATATACGAGGAATTAAGTCCGGCCCGTTCGGTCCTAGGGAACCCAAAAAGCGCTTGGCCCTCCAGGTTCGGGGCTGTGCGTGGGGTTGACTGCTCAGCCTGGCAAAAGAAGATAAAAAACTGTGATGTTTACTACAGTGATTGCTACAGTGTACGTTCACTTACACTTAAGTTAGCAGTGTCTATTTGGATGTGGGTTTCATAAGCCGCAGACTTAGGCAAGAAGTCTAGAGCATTCAACACGTGAACGTCTTATAACATTCCGTATCAAAGGTAAATTCGCTAACATCAGCCTTATATGCGCTCAGGCCCCAACAGAGGAAAAGGACGATGCTACCAAAGAAAGTTTCTACAAACTCCTCGACAAAACCTACGAGCAATGTCCGATATATGACGTTATAACCGTCTTAGGCGACATTATTGCCAAAATTGGAAAGGAGGACATCTTTGGTAGCACAATCGGAAGACATAGCCTATACGACACCACATCTGGAAACGGACTTAGGCTAATCGATTTGCTGCGGGATGTAACATCACTATAGCAAGCAGACGGTTCCCTCACCTCAATATTCACAAGGGAACATGGCAGACACCATATTAGCAAATTGTCAACCAGATAAATCATGTTGCGATCAACGTAAGGCACCCAAGTATTTTAGATGTCCGAACATTCCGAGCAGCCAACATAGACTTTGATATCTCAGACGCCACAACAACGGGGAAATACTATGAGGAGATTTAACGTTGAACGGTTGCAATAGCAACAAGCCGCCAGATTCTTTACCAATCGCGTATCCCTCAACCTCTCGAGAAGTCATTTGCAGCCAGCATCAAATGCTGAAGACTAGTGGCTTAGATGCTGAGAAGCCGTCAGAAAGGCCGCAACTGACGTGTTGGGTTTTACCCTCCCACCGCCACGAAACCCCTGGTTTGATGAAAAGTTCCGCCAAGCATATACAGCAAAACAACATCCCCACAAAGCGGCGTTGCACAAAAGAACGAGAGCCGCTCGTGAGTTCTACGAACAAAAGAGGAGGGAAGAACATCGGCTTCTCCGGAAGAAAAAGAAAGAGCATGAGAAGCGCGCGATCGAGGAAATAGAGAGGCGCTACTCCAGGAATAATGTTCGGAAGTTTTACCAAAAGGTGAGAAAAACGTGTCAGGGTAATAAGACCCGAACGGAAACCTGTAGAGATGAACAAGGAAACCTTGTATTAGAGTCACGGTCGGTGCTGAGAATATGGAAAAAAACCATTCCTGCAGACTGGTAAACTGCGAAGACGACACAAACTCCGCTGTCAGGCAAAGCGCACTATTCAATATTGACGATGCAAGTCAATAATTCCGTCCATCCGACCAAAATGAAGTGAGGATGGCAATATCTAAACTGAAGTCGACGGCCAGACGGCATACTATTTAAGGCAGCAGGAGGTGACCTGGTAGAGAGAATACACCAACTTATTCCCAAGATTTGGTTGGACGAATGTATGCCTGATGAATGGAACCTCAGAATCGTTTGCTAGGTTCACAAGAAAGAAGACCCTCTAAACTGCGCTAACTATAAAGGTATCAGTCTCCTAAACATCACATATAAGATCTTGTCTGCCATATTGTGCAAGCGCCTGAAACTATTTGTCAACGATGTGATTGGAGTCTATCAGTGCGGTTTTAGGCACGCTAAATCCACAACTGACCAAATATTCACACCATGGCAAATCCTGAGATCGATACTCACCACCTTTTTATCGATTTTGTCTAGTTTTGGCATCCCTGCCAAACTCGTCCGCTTGTGCAGGATGACGATGAAGAAAGCTGGCTAATGCATCAGGTCGGTAACGACCTAACCGAAACTTTTGATGTCAAAAAAGGATTTAGGTAAGGCGACGTGCTATCATGTGACTTCTTCAACATCATACTTGAAAGAATTGTGCAAAACCCACAACCCAATATACGAGGTATGATCTTTCAAAAGTTAAATTGCTTGCATGCGCCGACGATATTGATATTATTATTAGAACACAGCGAGATATCACTGGTGCGTTTCCGAGTATACTAAGGAACAGAGCGGGAAAAATGGGTCTTGCGGTAAACGAGGGCAAAACAAAGTATACCCCTGACTGCTATAATTTCCAAACCATTCATGACAGTGAGCTCAAATTTAGACACATGGCAGATAATTTTATTATTTACAAGCCTTTTAAACGATTTGCGTCTCAGTTGTGTTGAAAAATTTTTATCCGCGATGGAATTCAAACGTGATAGTGTGATTGCTTTATATTTGGCTGGAAAACCACAAGTAGCTATCGTTAGAGCCCTCCAGCACCTCAACGTGAATAAATCATTTGTGTCTCGAACCATAGCTCGTTACCGTGATACTGGCAGCGTTGCAAAACGCCATGGAAGTGGTCATAAAAAAACAGCAACATCGGCAGAAATGGTTCGGAAAGTGAAGGCTCGAATTGAGCGAAATCCGCGTCGAAGTGGAAGAAAAATGGCTCGTGAGCTCAACACATCGTTGGAACGGATGCAACTCATACTGAAAAATGAGCTTGGGCTCAAACCATTGAAATTCCAAAAAGCACACGATCTTGAACCCCAACAGAAAAAAGTTAGAGACGAAAGAGCGAAGGAGTTGCTACGCTTGCACGAAAGTGATGAGTTGCCGAATTTGGTTTTTTCCGATGAGTCGCCATTTGTTATCGAGCAATATGTCAACAAACAAAATGACCGAGTTTACTTTTCAGAGAGGTTTTTCGCTAATTTACACCTTCGGATGGCCACCAGAAAGCAGGCAGCACCGATGGTGATGGTTTGGGCCGCCATAACCGCCGATGGTCGCTCTCCGCTAGTATTTTTGGACCGTGGCGTCAAAATTAATGCGATCGTATACCATAAAACTGTCTTAGAGGCAGTATCGAAGCCTTGGGCAGTCGGACGCCGTGGACATTTCAACAAGACTCGGCACCGTCTCACAAAGCGCGCGTCAACCAAGATTGGTTAAAAAACAATGCTCCACACTTCATTTCTTCGACACAATGGATTGCAAATTCTCCGGATGCAAATCCATTGGATTTCTCTGTCTGGCGTATTTTGAAGGCGAAGGTTGGCACTAAAAAATACCAAAGTTTGGACCACCTCAAACAAGCACTTTGCCGGGAATGGGCCAAAATACTGCAGAGCCACTTGTGTGCAGCGTGCGATGCTTTCTTAGGCCGTCTCAAGGCCATTATTCGCGCCAAAGGTGATCACATTGAAAACTACTGATACAATTTGAAAATTGATGTATTTTCCAACATTTTTTGCTTTGGCACAATAAAATTTATCAAAAAATAAAAAAATTATAACATTTTAAAAAGGTGGAGTTTGAGTAAGTCACTCTATATGCTGTCAACAAGAAGGGACACCCAACATCGATGAATCGAATAAAATATCACAACCGACAGCTTCGAGGTACTTCGGCTCTACTATCAGAACTGAAAATAACATCTCTTCAGAAATCAAACGAAGAATAAAGCTTGTCAATCGCGGTTCATTTGGGCTAAGAAGCCAACTATGTAGTAAGACCCTCTCCTGAACAAACGAGGAAACTCAATATAAGACCCTTGCAATCCCAGCCCTGCTCGATTGTTCCGAAGCATGGACCCTTTCTCCAGAGGATGAAGATGTCCTTGGTCATTTTGAGAGCAAAAATTCTTCGTAAGATATTTGGTCCCGTATGCGTTGACGGGTTCTGGAGGAGATGATTCAAAAACGAACTCTACAAGTTGTGCAGCGACATCGATTTGGTAAAAAAAAAACTGCGCATTGGGCGATTGAGATGGCTGGGGCATGTAGAGCGAAGTAACACCAACGCTCCAGCCCGCAGAATCTTGGACTCTAATTCGGAGGGGCAACGAGGTAGAGAAAGGCCTCACCTTAGATGGCGCGCGCAGGTGGAAGAGGACCTTAACCAGCTTGAAGCGCGCAACTGGAGGCAGTTAGCCAAAGATCGCGCTAATAGGAGAGGCTTATTGGTTGGGGCCCAGGTCCAATCCCAACTGTAGCGCTGTCTAAGTACGTAAGTAAGTAAGTAGGTATGTCACGCAAAATTCAAGCGGTAATCAAGGTGGACATACAGAGTACTAAACATTTTTTTATTCTCCGCTTAGATAAAAAAAAATTGGAATCCACTTAAATTTGCTTAAAATGTTTATCTTTAAACTTAAATTATTGCATTACACTAACACACTGTTGTACTACGCTAAAATATTACTGTAAACACTCCCCCACTAAAAAGTTTCTATCAGAGGATTATTCATTAATAATTTATGAAAGCAATTTCTAGCACAATTTTGTATCATAGCTGAAATGAAGTCTTTTTAAAAATTCGGAGGTAGTAACTTTATTTGTCCAGTACGGTGTAGACATATACTCGTATATGTATATGTATGGACAAGAAACGTTTATGTAGTGCTACCAGGAGGTAGCCTACTCATGTGTGTTTTGTTATTTCAGCTTTACTTTGGCTTTTCAAAAGTCTCAGGCTTTTGGTTTTTATGAAAAAACTTCATTCATTAACTTTCACTTCAATTTGATGAAACTCGTAGATATTCATAACACAGAGCTACAACATATTCGTATTCACTCTTCATAAAACCGGAAGTGCTCATGCATCAACCGAACGTTTCGGACGTACTTTTGGATGGAACATTCCGAAAATAAAATAACAATCTATAAATTCCATATGAGGAGTAGTAGGATTTTTACAATCCACCATCCGGACTATGTACAAGCAATAGAAACACTCCAAGAGGATACTACACCCGGCAACGGATATATATACATATGTACATCCTCTTACGAGTATATCCGTGTGTATTCGTATCTAGCAAAATTTTCAGTTTATTACCGCTCCCATTTGATACAAGTTTGGAGAGTTGCTGGTGCCTGATTTTTTTTTTTATTCATATGGACTTACTGAGCATACAAATTACCTCGTCGGACCGACAATTTTAAGGTTTTTTTTCCCGAGGATTTCCTTTCGCACAAAATACCTAGAATCCATCTGTGTTTTATCCAAAACGAACTTTCGCTTAAATGTGGCTCCGTTGGGATTTTTTTTCTCTGCTTTCTGCAAGTGTTGGCTTATAGGAGGCATCTCTCACCCACATGGTGTAATTCATTTAGGTCACTTCCACTACAGATCACAGGAGCGGCTCGTCGGTTCTAGGGATACGATATACTCGTACATACAATGCACTGCTGTGGCTATGGCATAAGTGCTCTGTAGCTGGAATAATAAACTCGGTCCGTCTAGTGTGTTTTCATAAAACTCATTCGAGGATATTACTCCATCCATACACAATATGTACAATACAAACATATACAGACGAATAGAAAGATGAATGAGCGGCGCAGAAATGGCGTGCCATTGCTACGAATACTCGTATTTCCATCAAAAGGATCCTTCTATGTGAGTTTTGTTTACATTTTGCCATTCGGTTTCGGTTTCGGTTTCAATTCGACTTGGTTAGAGCCTCTTGTGGGCATGAATTCTGCAAGTTTTTCTTTATGATCGTTCTTTGGAGCAATTCAAAAAATTTAATGATGCACATAAACCGTCATACAAAGAGAGGAAACCTCGAAACCAGTCCTTAATGCTGATGTGTTTAAATCAAATTAGCGTTTACGAGTATATTCAATGAGGAAAACGGAGACGTAGAAGAGGAGATTGAAGTGCATTAACAACAACTTCACAAAGCAAATACAGACTCGGTCCTTTTGATTTGTACATATCCACACCAATCGCGGAGTAATCAAATTAAGAGCCACATGACGTCCACCCTGTATGGTGCTGGTGCCACCCCCTACTAAAATTACCACGCTGATGGAAAATTTGGATTTGTTGCGAGTGGAATCCCACTAATCGGGAAGTGTTATCCTGATGAAAACTACCCGGGATGTCGAATCCATTTTCATTAATTTCTCCGGATTAAGTGGGGGAATTACTGGAGGCGAATTAGAAATTTTCACTCAGCGTTAATTTGAAATTTTGTATCTGTTTTGATGTGGTTGGCGGATTGAAAACTTTTCTCTACTGATATGGATAGTTTCGCATAGATAATGCCGGTGCAGCCACAGAAGTGGGGGAGATACGCATTAACGGGTTTGTTTTTTTAGAAAATGCACCTGCGGGTTCGAATTATTATTCCATTCCCATTAATTTGCTAATTGTGCTTTACAAAATGGTTAAATTATTTAGACTATTGTAAGGGTATTTGATTATGGATTTACTCTTTGTTAAATTATATCAGAAATCAGTAGAAGGAGACTTTTGGGAGTATAGGAGTATAGGATCATCCAACAAGAGATGTCATTTTAAGTCAGTGGAAAAAGGCATCATTTTTACGAAAAATGGTGATATTTTTATTTTAATCTAAATTAAAAACTCTGAGGTTAGTAATGGAATACAACATCCGCCAAATATCCGCTTCGACTCTGCCTACAAATATGTAGTCATACTTTTGATGGAATTTCTCATCACATTTTCGCATAATTGCGGGTGTATTTCACGAATAACAGCTCTGATATTGTCTTTTAGTGCGTGAGTGGTTGGTGGAGCATTGGCGTAGACTTTACCTTTGACACAGGTCCAAAGAAAAACGTCGAATGGTGTTAAATCGCAATATCACGGCGGTAATATCAGAGACATTGTTTCACGTGGCATGTGGCGCAGTCCTGCTGAAAATAAAAGTCTCCCACATCCCTAGCATCAATTTCAAGCAAAAACACGCCAGTCAATATCGTTCGGCAATACAATACGCTCACTGAAATAGTCGCGCCAGCATCACTTTCGAAGAAAATATGGCCCAATGACACCCCAGCCCAAAAACTGCACCAAACTGTGACTCATTGCGCATGGAGACACGAGGCTGTTCCACTAATTCTTTGAGTTTCCGGAGCCTTAGATGCGATAGTTTTGTTTGCTTACGTACCCACACAAATGGAAATGAGCCCCATCACTCAGAATAACTTTGTGTAAAAAATCATGATCTGGGTCATTCACTTCCAGCACCCAATCAATGAAAGTACGACGCTATGCGTGGTCTGCTGCCTTCAATCCTTGTAATCTTCTTCAAACATGTAGGCCAAGATCTTTATCCAACATACGGTGTAAAGTAATTGCGAATAGGCCCAAGCCCAGGTGTGTGGTGTTTAGTCACACTCTCAGCCATGGCGATGATATTTTCAGCTGACCTTGCAGGTCGAGTGCAAATTGTAGTCCTCATATCACTAACCTCTATAAGACGTTCAAATTTATCGATTAAATCCGCTATTGCTGTTCGAGAAGGCGCATGATGATGACCAAAAACAGTACGAATTTTACATAAGATTTTCGCGATATTTTCACTGTTTTTGTAGTGAATTTTCACTATTTTAACACATTGTGCGGATGTATATCGATCCATACTTAATGACCTTACTTCTACTTATCAAAAGTCAATGCAATGATGGGTGGATGTTGGTAGTTCAACAACGGCGCGGAATTTAAAATGACACCTCTTGTTGGATGATCCTTTGACTTATTACAAAATTGCAAAAAATGTCTTTAAATGCTGAGCGTGGTGAAGACACCACTCACCTTTCTGTTCCTTTAGTACCTTTTTACCATGTCAAACTGATGACTTTAGTAATACTACTGCCTGTAGGTCTGTCGACCAGAAAATGTGGTAGTCAGGCCACATGACAAAATCATTTCCGCAGACTGCTTGAGGGCGGCAATGACGCAATTTCTGCTCCTTGACAGAACGAAACATGAGTAACGAAAGCCATGACTTCTGTTCAGGACTAAAATGAAATAGGAATAGCAATATCTAAACTTAATTCCATCATTTGTGTAGCCCAGAATATCCACCCGCCGACCCGATTTAGTTAAAGGCATACACCATCTTACGACCGAAAGAAAGAATGCCCGATGAATGTAAGTCGTTTGACCGATTGCCAGGAAAGTGAGCTACTTAAATTGCGCCAATAGTAGACTATAAGTCACCTCAACATCGCCTACAACAAGTTATTTAATATACTATCTGAGCTCAAAAAGTCTTTGTCAACAACCCGGTTAGTCCATATCAGAGTCTAACCACAGTCCACCACAGTCCACCTCAGACAAATGCATGTCAGAGGGTCGATGAAAAAGACGAGCTACTCCATCAAGGTCGGTAAAAACTTCACCCAGACCTTCGTTAACAAAAAAAGATTTAGGCAAAGCGGCGTATTGTCATGCGAGACACGACCTTTTAAGAGTCCGTTCTATTCTGACGTTGATATAATCAGAAGAACGCAGTGTGATGTAAGTAACACGTTCCTTAGTACCATTTCAGATGCGGCAAGAATAGTTTTAGCAGTCAGTGAGAGCAAGACTATCGCGACAAATGGCTTACTAAGAACGTCAATTCAGACAGACAGGTTCAACTATTAATTCTCACTAAAGCACCAGCGCTGAAAGAAGAGGAGGCCTAGGAAGGCACTTGAATAATAAGGCGTTGTTAAGGAGACCATAATCATCGCAGTCCTAATTTACCGCGCAAAACAATAGAAGTTGGCAAGTGAGGTTTTGAAGAAGAAGAAGATGTACAAAACCATCGACCTCCTTAAAATGTACACCTATAAGTACACCGACTTCGTAAGAAAATTGTTTAAGATGACCAGGATATGAAGACCAAATGGATACCAACGCTCAGGTCCGAAATCGCTTTTGCCGGCACGCTTGGTGAAAGGAGACTTCAACCAACTTGGAGAGGATTATTGGGTTTAAGCCGAGTTTAAGCCACCCAGGCACCACTTCCGACAGTCACATGTTCACATAACGTAAGTAAGCAAAATTAGAGGGATTTTTTGTCTTTTTATAATTTGCGCGCGCTTAAGGGATTTAAGTACAGTTAAATTGTTTGCACACAGCGCGGGCGAAAAAAAATTAAGAAGGATGAAAAGAGAAGTACCGGTGAATGTTGGTTTTAAATGTTTGAAGGTTATAATGACTAGGAAATAAAGAGCTAGGCAGGGCATTCCATGAGCGAGTTGTACGGCTTAGGAACGAATCACGATATTTTAAAGTACGTCGGAAAGTGAGCTTGAGCTTTGATGAGATTTCATAGCCAAACGAGTGTTACGGTTAAAAGTTTGAAGGGGCGGAATGCTACTGGGGATATCTATGAAGCACTGGTGGTGGAAATCGCGATAAAATAGAGTGCAACACGAGACATTACGTCGGTGTTCGAGGGTGTCCATTGTTTGAGTGATATTATTACCACCTACGAGTTTTATCACACGGTTTTGAATCCCATCTAGCACTTGACCAGATGTGGGCGTTGTACTCCATAACGCCTTATATACATATTGTGGTCAGGTCTGAGTGGGTGAAATATTCCTTACATCGCTCGAGGAACCCTAGACATTTCGCAACATTTTTGGCAACGGTGAATTTGTGGTCATTAGAACGGAAGTGGAAATTAACACACATACCAAAAATGGACAGCCTTTTAGTTTCGGTGACGGAAGTGCCATCCATGGATAATGGCTTGGTGTTAAAATTTCGCTTTAACGACAGCAGATAGCATTGTATTTTGGAAGCATTAAATTCTACTCTGTTAGTGGTTCCCCAATTAGTTATGCTATTAATATCCGAATTTAATGAGCCTTACATACGTTGGCGTTCCCATTCTACAACCGAAGAGCAGCGACCTGAGTCCGGGAACGAATATGAAAAACAGAAAGTACTATCGTCGTCAAAAGAATATATTTGATTAGAAGTAGCAGACAAGAGATCGTTGATGAAAATTAGAAAGAGAGTCGGAGACACAACGGAGCCCTGGGGCACATCGGCATTTATTTTGTGAATATCAGACTTAAAACCACCCAAGACAACTTGAATTGAACGTTCCGAAAGGTAATTACTAATCCATTGAAGAAGAGAGTCATCGATCCCAAAAGCACGCATTTTCGACAGAAGAGCCTGATGTCAAACTCTGGCAAATGCCTTAGAAATATCAAGTGCAACTATCTTGCTTTCACCAGATTGATGTACGCTTTGGTTCCACTTTTCGGTGAGACATGCCATCAAATCACCAGTGGACCTGTTGCTACGAAAACCATATTGCCGGTCATTGACAAGTTTCCGTGTTTCGAGATATTTCGCGAGCTGACGGTTTATCAGCGTTTCCATGACCTTGGAAAGAAGGGACGTAAGTGCTATGGGTCTGTAGGAGAGAGAGGAAGATTCGCCTTGTTAGGGACAGGCTGGAAAAATGCTGTTTTCTATCTGCTCGGAAATAGTCCTAAAGAGTAGGATTGATGAAAAACTTACGCAGTGATTTTGCCAGCGAGGAAGAACACCTCTTCAGAAGGAGGATTTGTGAATGTTAAGATCGTTAAGACCTCTTGTTACTATACGAGTGCGAAAGTGGATTTGTCCCATTGAAGATTCGACGCACTCAAGTTTAGGCGGAGACAAAGCACAATCTGGAACTGTTGAGCTGGCCGCAAAGAGTGCAGCAAGCAGATTGGCCTTCTCCAAAGAGCTGACAGCTGGAATTTCATTGTAAATGAGCGTTGGGATGGAGGATGAAGCAGAATTTTAAACGACCAAAACTTTTTACTACCTTTGGGACATTGTAGGAAATTTCAGATACTTAAAAAATGCGTTCCTGTCTCGTTTGAACTTTTTCCGGTTTTGCTCTGACTTCCAGTCTTGCAGGACCGAGAAAACATTTTTCTAACCCTGATAGCCTGTTTACAGCTTAAGTGTATTTTCTTTTAGTTTGGTAATCTTCATCCAATAAGGGATAAAGGATCTCATTTCAAAGAGAATAGTTTCAGTGATCATATCAGCAGCGTCATCCACGTCGTTATCGAGGAAACATAATGACGAGTTAAAATTCCTAAAGAAGGTGTTAGGTGAGCTCGTATTGCCATACTGTGTATACATACTCGTATTGCCATACTGTAACTGTGTTGTCAGTGTACGAGAAATTAGCTGATATGACACTATGGTCCGCTGAGCCTAGAGGGGAGAACACATCAACGGCGTACTTATCAGGCTGAGAAGTTAAAAACAAGTCCAGGCGTCATATGTATTTGCATTTTCTAAATGGTAATTTTGTGAGAAGCTTAGAGCTAATGCTTTTGACTTTCCATATTTGTTAAATAGGTACTCGAGCCACTTTTAAAGGGAGGAATTAGCTTGGTCTTATTTATTATTTTATAATTTTGAATACGTTCCAAACGAACTTGGTAGCTTCGCTTTTTATTCCTTCTTATATTATTTTATTTAGTTGGACAGAGTCCGACGATATTTTTACCATTCTCTTCTGTGTATGTTCCTAATTTTGATTATGTACTCGTAATTCTAGTTTCTAGTTTTTAAATCTTAGAAATATTGAACTTTTCCCAAGCGCGACCTGTGAATTTGTGAAGTGACTGGATTATGGTCAGAGGTAAGCTCACCTTATGGAATTGGCTGACACATGAAACCAGGGACATTCGACACAAATGAGTCAATAATAGACGAGAGGTAGCCATGAAATAAGTAGGACTAGGTGGAAACATTATTGGCAAATCAGACAGTAAATTTGCCCAGGAGTTTGGTCGAATACGACCCCAACCTCTATGGCTGCAATTCAGATCACCACCCATTATAGACGCACAATTGAAGGCAAGACGTTTTTCTTCGCGCTCGCAAGTTTACTCTGCAAACAAAACTTTTTGCGCAAATAGTGGTCCGGATACCAATATTAAAGCTAACTGCGGTTAGTGTCTCTTCAGTTAGTCACAATTCATCGAATTGAAGCCACCAAATTCGGCAGGTTAATTCCCATGTTTCATGAGATAAATATGCGAGGATAGTGTATTCATACAAGGATCTACTCAGGATGATCATGGCCATAAAGGTAAGAGAAAACACCTGATATGACGTGGCTTTATTACAACTTGTTGGCAAACTTCAGTACACTCGTATCCCATTTGGCACCGAACATATGTTACTTGCAACTGCCATTGCAATGGCACTTAAATAGTTTCCCATAACTCTAAATGGATCATCTCCTTCACTTCATTTACGGTTTTAAAATTGTCCGTTCACAATACACACATTCTGTACCATTGCATAGCGGATTAAATGAAATAGTCCTCATGAATTAAAAAACAAAAATACACTCAATCTCACAATCTCATGGTTTCATCGTTTCAATAATTTAACACGACACTGCTGACAGAAATTGTATAAAAATTGTACACGACAGCGCTACACACAAGGCGACCCAATTAAATGAAAATTGCCATATCGGGTGAATGTTATCATTAAAATTGTCCTCGTCGTATCCTATAGGTCCTACGTTCTACATATGTACGTCCAATGCCCTACGTACTACGGCCTACATCCTGCGTGTGTCGTGCGTCCATATCATTCAATATGGGCTCAACTCGTCTCCTGTTTTGTGGGGTTCTTTTTTTTTTTTCTTTTAACTGCTGCACTATGCAATTGCATTAATTTTTCACCGACCAGGTATGCGTTTTTCTGCTGAACAAACACGCAACAAAATAAGGCGTGGTCATCGGTGTGATAATTAATTATTGCTGCAAACGAAAGGACGACTACGACGAGAATATTGAGGACAACCAGGAGAAGCTTTAGTATAATTTTTACCTACTATACCATGTATTTACGCACCTGAGGCGATATTCTCATTTTGAGTATTGAGTATTAAATGCATGGATGTCCTGATTGTGTCTGTATGTAAATACATTTAAATAAACGTTTTAATTTTTTGCAAAAAAAAAAAAAAAATATGAAAACAACAAAAGGGATTAAACTGTGAGTTTTGAGTTAATTAAAAATATTGCTTGCACTTTTGTTAATGGAATATGTCACGCACCAGACTGTGCCACAATGGTGTCAGAGGCATGTTGATGTTTTCTATCGATAAAATTTTGTTTTGACGTTTCAGTGTCCGGATAAGTATAGGCAGGAAATATGTCATATTGAACTCATCCAGTTCTTAATAAACAACCACTTATCTGCGTGTAAGGATAACATTTCACTCATTGTGCTGACGGCAATACATTGCAACTCCATGGACTACCCCGATTTTTAGAATATGAATGCATATTGTGAAGAAGCACGTACATGACACAAAGGCGGCAAGACGCGATAAATGCAGCGTAACCATCAGCTGAGGGGTTTCGAACACATTCTCAGTAATCATCGGCGAGAGTTAAGGAATATCTATCTCCAAATCGTAGTATAGATCAAAGGAAGATCCACAGAATCGGCTCTCAACGAAATGGTTTATCACTCTAGCCAGGCAAGTAATTTTAAGTGGGGTCCATATACGATTGAAGACTTTTATCGAGGTCCGTATTTACAATCTTAATTGAATTTTGGAAATATAAGGCGGTATTTTTTGTTTCAATTTGGGCTTAGAACTTTTGTACCAAAACAAAATATTTTTTTTAACTTATTTTTTTAAGTTTTAATGAATTTGCTTTAGTATACCCTGTTATTCTGCAATGAATTTAAGTTTATAAAGTAATTTGAATATTTCTTAAGTCAATGCAACAAAAATTGGTTGCTCCTACGTGCTCTTAACAGTACTATGGGTCAACGAATTTTTCACTTTTGTGTAAAAAACCACTCATACGTTATACGGCATTTTTTTAAATGAAAATGACTGGTGTTATTTGTTTACTTTTTTTTTGCGTGATCAAAATTTAGATTGAGGTGAGAAGAAAAATAATTTGAGCAAAAACATTTAGGGAGAAAGAAGTAGGCCGTCTAATAAATTTACACGTTTTTAATGAGAATGTCCCGTGAATGTTTATGTTACAAAGTATTTTCTTACCTTCTTAATAACAATTAACAATTTTTCCTATTAGGATCATCAGGTTTCACAGTTGTGACAAAACAATATTTATTTGACACTATGGAAGAAAATTTCCAGGGGAATATTAATGAAAAATTAAGTACTACTTCTTCTTGTTCAACACAGCAACTTGCAAATTTTTAAGCAAAAAGTAGCAAAATTTTCGTGCGACCTTAAACGAAAATGGTTAGAATGAAGAAGAAAAAAGAATTTCTTTTTAGAAAGCAATAAATCATGATTTGAAGGAACTTCGTCAATCCCAAACACAACTGCCGGACCAGGTAGACCTGAAAAGTCATTTGAATAACTTAGTGATAGAAGTACAAGAAAAACCGAAAATATTCGGGAAAATTTTTAAACCGAGGAACTAGCATTTGCAATTAAGATGAAGTTAAGAGAGGCAGGGAAGAATGATGCTTCTAAAATAATTACATCGATTTTAAAAACACCCCAAAGAGCGCGGAAGTATACATAGACAAGCATATCTTGATAACCTTACGGAAAATAAAGAAAAATTGCCGATATTAAAGGCACTTACAATGTTTGTTAAAGCAGGATTATCGCGAAAACAATATGAAATTATCGCAGCAACAAATAAGGGCTTTTTTCCTTGTTACAGAATCCTTCAAAAAGCCAAAAAAAGATTGTTATCCTATCCAAGAACCATACACTGTAACTGAAACCTTGGCCGAAATATCCCCGCAGAATTTATTGGATCACACTATAACTCGATTACTTATGTATTTGCATAATGTTACAGCTAGCCTAGATGAAAATGAATGCAAGTCTCTAGCGCTTGAAAATAGATCAGAGTCAGATGCATTCATATTTCAAAGCTCACTTGTTCCCTTGCGCTTGGTTTGTGGTTCAAAAATCATTGGGCAAAATCCGACCCGTCTTCTTCCCGATTCTGTAGAAAAATTCAAATCAACTTTGTTAAAGAAAGTACAGACACTATAAAAAGTGAAATAAACTACGAGTATGTTCAAGCCGAAATTGATTCACTAGTAAAAACTACAATGACTAACATGGAGGTAAAGCATACATTGATTTTTACTATGGTTGATGGCAAAATATGCAATGCAGTAACTGAAAGTGCTATCTTTGCGGATTGACATCAAAAGAATTTAACAAATTAAGTAAACCAAACTTAATTAATGAAAAATCTATTGAGTTTGGGTTGTCTATCCTCCATGCTCGAATCAAACTTTTCGAAACCCTTCCGCATATTTCTTATAAGTTCCCAATAAAAAAATGTCAATTACGAACCTGCATCGGAAGACAAAGAGACATGTATGATTCGAAAAACTCATATTCAAGAAGAATTTAGACAAAAACTTGCTGGTTTTGGCAACACAAATGACGGAAACACCAGTCGAAAATTTTTTAATAACCCGGAACTTGCCGCTGAAATATCGGGAATCGATTTGCAGTTAATTTTCCGCTTTAATAAAAATCATTCTAGAGACCATTTCAAGTGGATTCAAGATTGATACTGGCAAATTTCGGTTGTACACCATGGATACAGCTAGGTTTTATGTCGAGTTATACCCATGGTACTCTATGACTCCAACCATGTATAAAATCTTAATGCATGCATCTGTAGTCATAGAACACGCCCTGCTTCCTATTGGTCAACTACGAGGGCGTTCAATATATTCTTGGTATCGATATGAAGGAAAATGCGAATTCAATTTAAATTGTTTTTATTTTTCAATATAATCTCCCCTAACATCAATGCATTTGTTACATCTTGAGATAAGCTTTTGTAAACCCTCAAAAAAATAAATTTCCTAAATACCCATTTATTGCCGACTTGAGTTCTTCATCATTCGAAAATCTTTTTCCACGAAGACATTTTTTCAAATCCGGAAACAGGAAATAATCACTATGGGCAAGGTCTGGACTATAGGGTGGGTGTTGGATTTCTTCGAAACCACATCCTCGCGCAGCAGCCTTGGAAATTCGCGCCGTGTGAACAGGAGCGTTGTCATGAAGAAGCAACACACCCGCTGCGAGTTTACCCCGTCTTTTCTTTTTAATTTCCTCCCGCAAATTATGCAAAGTGGAAGCGTAGGATGTGGCGTTGATGGTTTTACCTTTTTTTTTGTACTCAATGACCAAGATTCTATTTGAGTCCCAAAAAACTGTGGCCATGAGCTTCCCGGCAGACGGAGTGACTTTGAACTTCTTCGGGGGGTCTGTTCCTTTTTTATGCCACTGCATGGACTCTTGTTTGCTTTCAGGGTCATAGTGGTGGACCCATGTTTCGTCCCCAGTAAAAATTCGATCCATAATACCGTCCACGTTCTCATTACACATCTCCAAAAGCTCTCTACAGCATGCGATTCTCACTTTTTTCTGGGGCGCTGTGAGCATTCGTGGCACCCACCTTGCACTGACCTTTGAAAGGTTAAGATGGTCATGAAGAATGGCGTGAATGGTACCAATTGAAAGCTTGGTGATCTCTGCCATCATTTTCACCTTTATTCGGGTATCCTCAAGAACAAGTTTTTCGACTTCTTTGATGCTTTCTCCCGTACAATCAGTAGCCGGGGCGCCGGAGCGGGGGTCGTCTTCAATGCTCTCTCTGCCTCTCTTGAACTCACTTGACCACTTTTGCACAGTTGATAATGAAGGAACCCTGGTAAACAGCCACCATCTCTTCATAAAATAGTTCTTTGACTTTTTCCTTGCTTAGTGAGAAATTTAATTACAGCGCGATGCTCAATTTTCACCATCATCGTCTCAGTTGCCATTATGATTCTGTTTAACTAGAGATAAAACGCGAATTAATAATCACATTTATATGAAATTTTACATGAATGCACTAAAACAATAGTATTACTTGATAAATAATTTATATATACAACCACAGCTTCATCCCGATATCGAGAATATGTTGAATGCCCCTCATATCAGAAACTAGAAATAAACACTTCAGGTAAGTTACTTTTTAAAGGAAATAAATAAAAATAACAAAGGTAAATATTACTTAATAATAAAATTTAAACTTACAGACTCTACCGTCTAAGGTATGCTAGGAAATTCTCTAGAAGAGATTGTAATATAGATGTCCTCAACAGATTACCTCTTATTTCTGATCCACTCATAAGTTGTCTCAAAAAGCTGGTATTGAAGTCAAGACAGTCATTTTCCAAGAAGACCCGAGAACTGCTTCCTTCCGAGGACTCAAATATAAATAATGAAAGATTTTTTTCTCTAAGTGAAGATGAAATTAGCGAAGATTCATTTGATGAAGATTATTGGGCAGAATCCAGCGATTAGTTTCACCGTTATTACAAAAAAAAAAATAATAATTTACCCTAATATGCTAATCATAACAAACTTTTTGGCATTTATTTTAATTAAAACACATCTAAAATAAAAAGAATGTACTGTATATTGTATTCTTATGTGTGAATATTCATTTTCTAAAGAAATAATTGCAAACCCAACGAAAAATAATTTTGGCCAGGTGTTTGATGCAAATACTCCTCTGTGCGACTGTCTTGTTTTTTAAAATATAGTTCACGCGGGGAACAGCAAAAGCGAAGAGTATCATCAAGGTAAGCGTCTGATACTCTGATACAAAGGATATTTGTTCTTCAAAAAATTCATTTTTGAGAAAGACGATTCGCATATATGTATATGGTATGTTGAGCCAAACATAGTAGCCAAGGTGATAGCTAATTTTTTAGTATTTTGCAATTTTGATATTTTTCTGAAACATGTTTACCCTAAAATTCATCAGTGGATGCAGTTTAATACTTTTGCAAGGGAATATCTTCTTGCAGGTCAATTAATTCCTTTTGCAGTGAAGTCTTTGAAACACCGAATAACCTCGCAGCCACGTCAGTCCATTCTGTACTGCAGCGGCTTCGTAAGGTAATTTAAGGAATTGAGATAGCTTCCCAATCTCTGCAAAGTCTTGGAATCCTACAGCAAATTCGTTTTTAAGATCGGACAGAAACTTTGAAAGCAATGAAATGTCTTCTTCTTCAGAGTTCTCCTTTTTACATTCAAGAATTGTTGGAAAATGAATAAATCCCTGTCTAGTAATATCTTTTTCAAAAAACATCCAGATTACAACCAAAAGCAGATACGCTTTGTATCAGATCAAATATTAATTTTCCATTTCCTTGTAACGCGATGTTAAGCTCATTTAAATATTTCAGAACATCTTTTAGAAAAGCCACGCTGGCACATTGTGCTCTTTTGTTATGAACTCCAAGTGCTTCCTTGCCTCCGATATATCCAAGCTTTGCAAGAAGGAGATAATTTGTTTTTTAAGCAGCCAGAAACGTTCAACTTGACCTTTACTTAGCCAACGAATATTGTTGTGTTGCAGTAAGTCCGAATACGCCGATTTGCATTCAGAAAGAAACTCTTTGAACTGTCGGTGCTGAAGAGCAGGACGAGGTCTCACAAAATTAATCAACTTGACCAAACTGTCAATTGTTTCTTTCAATGTTGCACTTAGTTTTCCACAAAGGGCTTCCTGGTGAATTGAGAATAGTAATAAAAAAATACAGAAATAAATACCTGGTGAATTCTACACTGATAAGATATTAGACCTGCATTCTTATCTCTTATTCTCTTTACTAATCCTTTTTCTTTGTCAATCATCGCTGGAGCCTCGTCAGTTGAAAGCGACACCACTTTATCATGACTCATGTTGGATTTTATTATGAATTCATCAAAGGGCTTGAATAAATCTTCTCCGCGTGTGTTACTTTTCTACGGCAATATTGCTAGCAACTCTTCGCTGAACACTTCACTTTGAATGTCAAAAAGTCTCACGAAAATAGACAGTTGTTCATCATCAACAATGTCACATAATTCATACAATGCTATGGCGTAGCAAGGTGCCAGTTGCAGAATTTCGAGCAAAGTGCTTTTGACGTCAACAGCCAAAATTTCGGTTCTTCTTGTATTACTTCTTGCCGATAATGGGATACTTCGAAATGCAGCGACAACATCCTTTTTCTCTTCAAATAGTGCCCTGGCCACTTCCAACACTGAGATGGTAACATCTCAGAATCCTTTTCAGCACACATTTCATCATTCTCATCCTCTTCGTCTTCATTTTGTGTGAAAGAAGAGGGCCCACAAGTTTCAAGAATGTCATCTTCCGTTTGATCACCAGAAATAAAAGCTTATCATCCACAGCGACGTAGTCGTCAAAACTGGGTAGATCTTGTTTATCGTTGGAAATAAGCTTATTCCATTCCTCAGCCGTACCGTTGCATATTTTCTTCCACCCTGTTCATGAGTCTCTTCGGATATTTCTATTCTAAACCCAGATTTTTGAAAGCAGTTCTTTATTGTGGTGTCGCTAACTGGATAATAAGCTTTAATTGCGAATCTCATAGCCTGGAGTACCTTCTGCTCCACGGATCTAAGAATGTGAAATACGACTTCTGTCCAATAATAGGTTTTAAAATTGTGTAAAACACCTTGGTCCAAAGGCTGTAGTTTACTCGTGGTGTTAGCAGGAAAAAAAAAATCTTAATAAATTGCAGTTCTGGCAGGGTTATGTGAGCTGTACAATTGTCGATAAATAGCAAAACCTTTCTCTTCTTCGTCTTCATTTATCATTAACCAATATGTGAAGATCTCGTTCGTCATTCATGCTTTTTTATTATTCTTGTAGTCTACTGGAAGTGTTTTTACACCTCTTAGACATTTTGGTCGATTGGATCGCCCAATAAAAAGAATATGAAGCTTTTCAGTGCCGGACATATTGGCACACAAATGTATTGAAACACGTTCCTTGCTAAATTTCATTTTTAAACATGAAACATGAAAGTTTTAAACATGAAAGTTTTATCCGGAAGACACTTGAAAAATAAAGCCGTCTCATCTGCGTTAAAAATGTTTTCAGCGGTGTAAGCGTTTAAAACAGATAAAAGACTTTCAATCCAACTGTCACATAGATTTAGATCTACAGCATTACTTTGCCCACAATTTTTTTTAAAAACTAAACCATTTCTTTTTTTAAAACCTTTTAACCAACCGTTACTTGCCGGAAATTGACTGATGTTTAACCTAGTCGCAAAATATTGAGTTTTTCTTTGATTAATGGCCCGCTGGTTGGTATATTTTTATCGAAGACATGTTCGGATGTTCCGGAGCTCGATTTCTTTTCAATTTGCCATGACCTTCAACACATCCAGCCTCAATTTTCTCCCTGTCTTTTAAAATATTGAAAAAAGTTGATTTAGGCACATTCTTTGTTCTCTCGATTTTAAATTCTCAAACTTATCTAATAACTTTATGTTAATTTAGCACTTATTGATAAACAGTTCAACTTACGCGTCGACATTTTGAACAATGCACAACTCAACACAACAACAAAGGAATTGAACTGAGCTATAAAATATGCGCATATCCTGAGAGACATGAAGCCAAGACAGGAATCGAAAGGAAGATGAGAAAATGCAAAAATGTTTGAAGAAAAAATATTATAGACTCACTTACAAAGGTTCTACTCCTCATCATCCCACTTATAGACGTGCTTTTTTGTAAATATGAGCTCAGCTTACAGAGGCCAGACATTTTCTCTTAAAGAGGTTTTTTTTTAATAAAACTGATGGTGCGGCACAACTTGGCCCACTAAAAGAGGTATTCCACTTATGCAGGCTCCACTTATCCAGGTTCGATTATAATAAGTTCGTGCTTTTCTTGTAACAAGTTAAATGTGCCTGGAGTTTTACTTTACCAGCTCCACTGCCAAGAGGAACATTCTTGTGGAATTGCTGATGAGTTGTTTCGTAATGTCGCTTTAAATTGGCATATTGGAACAATAGGAACAATTTTACCGCATATGAGGCATGCTGAAACAGCTCGAGGCTGATCATCAGGCAGCGTAAAACAATATTGTTCAGTCCACTCGGTCAGAAACTTCCTATTTTCACTGTCCACTTTTCGCTTTTTAAGATCCATATTAATGGTACGAAACGTTTTTAAGCACGAGCAATTATAAAAGCTCGGCAATAAGATCACACAATGGGATTGACAGCCGACTCGACCGCAGAGAGAATTACCACCTTGATCAAAAAGTTCAGAAAATTAAAAATACAAGTTTATTCATTTAACACTTATGCCAGCGCTTGATCCAATCCTCGAAACATTTTTTATATTCGGTTTTCGGTATGTCCTTCAGTGCTTCCTGCGACTTTTCCATTACTTCCCCTCGGCTGCTGAAACGCGCTCCCCGTAGTGGTTTTTTTAACTCGATTGAACAGAAAGAAGTCACAGGGAGCCATTTCCATTTTTCGTCAAAAAATTACGAATAATGATGGCACTGTGCGACGGTGCGTTATCAGAGTGCAAAATCCACGAATTTTCTGCCCACAATTCTGGTCTCTTTCGGCGAATTGCCTCATGCAAACGTCTCATAACGCCCAAATACTCTTAATACTCTTTGTTTACTGTCTGGCCTCCTGACAAAAATTCATGACGCACTACACCCTTGTAATCCATGAAAACCGTGAGCATTGCCTTCTTTTATGATTGAAAACGACGTGGTTTTTTTGGTCTCGCCTCATTTGGTGAACGCCATTCACTTGCCTGATACCTGGATTGCATGTCATACTCATAAACCCACGTCTCGTCTCCAGTAATGATCCTTTTTATAAATGTGGGATCGGATTCAGCCTCGCAAATCATCTCTTTTGCGACGTCAACACGGCCTCTTTTTTGCATGAAATTGAGGTCTTTTGGCACCAACTTTGCTGCTACGCGACGGAAACCCAAATTATTAACCAAAATGTCTTGGACGGATCTATAGGCAATGTTTAAGTCCTCCGCTATCTCTCTGATGGTTAATTTGCGGTTATTGACCAACATTTCTTTTACTTCATCAATGCTTTCGTCGGTTTTCGATGTCGAGGGTCTGCCGCTGGGTTCATAATCTTCGATTGACTCACGACCAATTTTGGACCGCTCGTGACACTGGTAAACGACCGTTTTCTTTAGAGAATCGTTGCCAAAACACTTTTCCAACATTTCCAACGTTCGTGCACCATTAAATCCGTTTTTTACGCAAAATTCAGTTCGTTGTCGCAAATTTAAATCCAATTCTAAAATTGTAAAAAATCGCCAACAAACACAGAGATAGATATACTCTTGGCTACGAAACATTTGCAAATGTCAAGCTATGACGCTAAGATTTAGAGGAAATGTCAACAACATATTTACCAACTTAACAAAAAAAAAAAACAGAACTCAAATCGGAACAATGGGAGCGCCACGCGGTGGTCCCGGGAACTTTTTGCTGGTGGTATACAAAAAGAGAGAGTACACTTCGCAGGTTTGTTTACTTTGTCATATTTGAAATTGCATGAAGGAGTTGCACCCGAACCTACCTGTATGGAATAGTGAAGCATATGGTATTTTTGTACAGAGTTTTCAGGATCCTTGCAAGCAGTATTTCATTTCATGCATCAAATAAAAGCATCGATACTCCGGTAAACATCGGTGTATCGGATCGACACACATTTATTTACATAAAATTTTGTAATAAATATCAACTGCATTGTTTGGTGCAGGTATGGGTGTTGAATGTATGAATGGTGGGCTAGTTATAAAAAATATATGTGATTGAATTGAATAGGTAGTCAGCATTTTTAAAAATATTTGAAGGTACAAGGATTAAGCTGTTGCTGGCCACCGCTCTAGCCTGTTCAAAGTAGATCAACAAACTGATAAACTGGGAAGTCAGAGCTCAGTCCCTTACTGCTCACTTGCTGAGGAGGTTTACATTCCGTTTAGAGCAATCAAAACAGAAATTTGCTTTAACATGATTGGAAGAGCTTAACCAAAATTAACTAGACTTACGAGTTGTACAATATCCAGAAAGACAGCAAAACAACAAGGAACGACTCTCTCTAGAGATATCGCCAAAATAACAACGGACACCTGCTGATACAGCCAAACAAGTAATTCCACTTGTTGGTGGAATTTTAATCTCAAAATTCAATAAAAAATTTAATAGAAATGTTATTACAATATTAGTTTATACAATTAGTTATGAGAATACATAGATAGACATTTTTATTAAAAAACAGAATAGCGATAAATGTCCGATTATTTAAATTATTTCAGTGTGGGATGAACAGAAATTAATTTCATGTACAATATACAGGGTGTCCCCTAATTCATCACGGAAAATATGGGAAATGACTTCGGTATATTCTGAGAAAAAAATCGTTATTTAGTAAGGGTCTATCTCCAATGTTGACATCATTTATCATTTGGTGTACCCTGGACCATATTAACGGAAATTTTTCTGTTAATGCTAATAGTAGAAACTTCGTTTAGGACTTTATTTTTTAGAAGAAATACTAGCTTTTGCAACTGCGTTTAAATAAAGCCGATACCTTGTTTAAGTCTTCAGCTACCCAATTTCTAAGCCAGTTTCATTTTTCTTGCCCATGCCAATGAGGTTACTTTTTTCCAGAAAATGCGTAATAAATATAACGTTTTACTAGTTTTTTTTATAAACTTAACAATACTAAAATAAAATCATTAACAAGTTTGCAAAACAACCCACAGATGTTATGTTACTTGGGAAAACCTGGAGCAGGTAAAAAAAGGAATTTATCAGTTTTTTACCCACGCTTCTAACAACAGTTGACAATAAGAGTGGTTTTCCAAGAATTAATAATTTTCCAATCATTTTTTTAAGATTGCATAGCTATTGACAAGTTTTAAAGCGTGCTCGTTTATTTGACTACTTGTCAAAGCCCTCATTTCCTTACCCTGTCCCTTAAAAATTCTCAGAAAGACTTAGGTTTGGGATTCGAAGGCCCATTCTGAAAATTTACCAGAGAAAAATGGTATAAAAGATTAGAAAAAAAATTAATTCATTAGTTTATTATTTTACGCTTAGGTTACAGTTACTTAGAAACGCTATTTGAAATGTCTGCATTTAGAATCCAAGAATACGCAGACATTATTTACGTTTATAGGTTGTACAATGGAAGTTCCATTAGTACGCGACAAAGATACAATGAACTTTATCGTAACCGAAGCACAGTGTGGGAATCCGCACAATTAGCGGAATTTCATTCAAAAAATGATATGCTCCAATTGAAGCCAAAACCGGTTTTTCTTAAAGTTTAAACACTCAGTTGAACGATGTGAGAGAATTATTGGGAAAATATAATAAAACGAAAAAAAAAACGAGCCATGATGCTGCAGTTTGTGATAATCTCTGAGGTAAATGGCTTGTGCAGGCAACTTGGAATTCTCATGACTAAATCTTGATTTCATATGTAACAAACACGTTCTTTGGACATTTTCATAACCTCTACTATCTCTCTCACTTTAATTCGGCGGTCGTCTAACACCATTTGGTGAACTTTAGCAATGTTATCGTCAGTGATTGCAGTTTTTGGACGTCCCGAACGTTCATCATCTCCAAAGCTCTTGCGGCCACGTTTAAATTCAGCTGCCCAAAATTTCACTGTGGTAAATGATGGTGCAGAGTCCCCATACACAGAGTCCAACTCATTTTTGATTTGCGTAGGCGTATTGCCTTTTAAAAACAAGAATTTACGAGTAATAACAGCTCGATACTCAATTTTTTCCATTTTCACAAAAAATACTCACATCGACTCACTCAAAAGACTGCCAACCAAAAACTGCACGTCCAAAATGACTGAAACTTCGGTAAGTAACTGTCAAAAGATGCACAACTAGCGTCCACTAGCTTTTATTGACATTTCAGTCGGAAGCTTTTCAGACAACCCTCGTACGAGTATGGAAAGGAAAGCCGGAGGGTTATTCTTGCTAAAATCGTTGTTAAGTATTAGAAAGGCTACTTACGAAGGTGCAACATTTTAAGTTATCAAAAGCCTTTGAAGTCCAAAGCAGAGTTTGGCATTTTACCACCGCTTATTTTCCTGGTGATAATAAACGATGCGATTCGCGCAGCACTGTCGGAGGAAAGACGAGGTATTCAATGGACAATGCGATATTATTTGAAACATCTTGATTACGCTGCTGATGACATCCTATTACTCGCGCACAGGGTTTTGGATCTACACCATATGAGTCAGAATCTAGGGGTTGAAGCCGTGAAAAATGGAGCAGCTAAAACTAAAGTCCTTGGTCTTTCAAGCGCTTTCTCCCAAGCGGGACAGGAGGTCGACATAGTGCAGAGATTTCATTATTTTGGAGGCACCATGTCGGCTGGCGGTGGCACCGAACTCGACGTTATTAGCGGAATCGGGGAAGGCAAAAGCTTAAGCTGTGGAAAAACAATGTTTACAGCACTACGGCCAAGCTGCGATTGTTTCTCTTCAATGTCCTTCCTTAACAGATATCTCTGCGCATCATTTTCATAGTATTTTGGACCCAACCAAATCTCAAAGACAGAACTTCATATTAGGACAGGGTAGAGGCCAATTGACATCAATATACAATAAGAAGAAGAACATGGTTGTGGATTGGCAATAGAACCCGCTTACCCAGTCAGGTAGAAGTGCTGGCCGCCCAAAGCAGACATGGTGCAAAACAGTTGAGTAAGTAGGAGTCGAGGACACTTGGAAAGATAGCCCGCAGATGTAACTAATTAGATTCAAATAAGAAAGTCTTGAGCGTCACTGGGCAGCGGCCGAGTTCGGAAGCCCGTAAAAAAATAAATGGCACAACATAACCTGGGATGGTGTAGACAGTTCGTCGGCAATACGAAAGCACCATGGCCAAAAGCCGAACTACGTGTTGTCGATAGGAAAGAACATCTAGATTTCAACAGACCTAAGAGACGGTTGAACATCTAAGTATATGACTGTACGCAACCTTAGACAGCTCAATCCCAAGCTTAACACCAAGGAATGGGAGATTATTGGAACGGGTAGCCACGCCAAGCACGGCATAAAAATAGAGGTCAAACATAGCCTGAAATCCATGCATCTACTAATCAAAGCCAACTACTTATATACAAGGCATGGGTCAGGATAATCCGATGCAACATAATTTTCACAGTCGCCCTGCGTAGGTAGCTATAACAAAATGCGAACGGCCATGGTGAAGACCATACAAATAAATCTACCAGCGCCAACCTTGTCCACCAATTCGTATTCATTCCCAATTCCCCCACTCGGGCATCACAATTGTCTACACAGATAGAAGTGCGATGAGGTGTAGGGCGACAGCAATGGGCTCCAGATACCACATCAAGTCGCAAAACTTAACTTAACCTAACCTACACCTTGTCACTTAGGACTTAGGTTACAATGGGATCATGGGGAATGAGATTGCCGATGAACTTGCGAGGTAGAGCTCAGAGCAGAGTTTCTCTGAACTTGTAACTTCAATGGACAGTTGACATGATTCTTCAGGATGCCGGCAGGCCAAACAAATGGTTTCAGGCGTCTTTAAGTGGTTAGCGTCTTTCCACCCAATAGCAAAAATTGCAAACTGTTTGCAGGCGTTGTATCGGGGCAATGCGCTTTCCTGTGACTATTGCTATGAGAGTGATGACGACACAGCGGATAACTCCATGTGCTTCCGGCCTACGGACGCAACAGACTGCTAGTACGTGCTGCCGATATGGTAGGTTTTTCTACTTCTACCAATGGCTATTCCATGGACTAGTTTTTTGTCTGAGTGCTCTGTTGCTAACCATTAGGTAGTCAGAAATATACTTTGGATTGGTGGCGTGATGGTCGTAACTGGATTCTCAAAATTCGCTAATTTCTTATTCAAACTCAAAACAGCCTCAAAAGATTTCTTCCCAGTTATTCCTACGATTGAATGAACAATCCAAGCAATGAAAAATTCTTCATAAATAAATCAGCTTGACCTTAACGCTTCAAAAAACATTGTACTGGATGGGTCACACAAAGTACGGCTACAACATTTACAATCCAAATAAATTGCCATAAGCAACAGCGAAAAGAAAAACATTAAAAAAAAAAAGCAACATTCACCAAAGATGATACTTAAATGGAATACCCCATGCGGAAGATACTCGTACATCGCGCGTCTAAGATTTTTCTATGAAAAATTTGAAAACATCTTAACCTTGGCATTGAAAATAATTTATTTTCCCTCGCTGAAGTGTACTCGATGTTATCGTTTGATCCCCGCTAAGGTAGGGTAGGATTTGTAAAGGAAACTCAGCAGCTTTGGCTTTTTGGTTTTTCTTGATTTCAGCCTAAATTGGCATTTAGCTAGCCCACACCCAAAAAAGGCCGACAAAACTGACTCCAAACAGCTTTCACCCCCCAGTTTTGTAGACGAAAGACTGTATAATGACAGTCATCATCCCTCAGGCATAAAATCTCATCTCTATACCATCCAATGGGGTAATGAGGTTTATTGTGTCGTCATCATCATCATTACGAGGCGACCCAAAAACTTAACCTTGAACGTGTTCTCTATGGTTCTGGCCCATCATTTACCACCTGAGTACCATCGGCATAATGACACGTAACCAACAAAACACATTCTCACATTGAACACACAACAGACAACAATTTTACTTGGAATTATGTATTTCCGGAAGTGGCAGGGGCAAACAAAAAAAAAAATAAAAGAAAAAGTCAGCCTCGAGGTCATAACCGAGCCCGTAATTAACATCGCCATTGTCTGAACAGGGAACAACAATAGCGTCTAAACGAAGCTAAAGGCTGCAAAAATATTTAAGACGTCTCAATTTTATTTTGTTTCCCTTTGTTGACTTCCTGCCTTTATTCGTCCCTCATGTATATGAGTATACTCGTATTGTGAAACGAAGTCATCTTCCCCTAGGACGTTACATTACACTTATACAATTGCTTTCTGTAATCGATTTTTTGTTGTCTTCTCTTGAACTGCAGTAATACTTGCTATAGTTTGTTATGGATCTGGAAGTTGGAACTCCTTATCTCTATATATGTTATGTACTCGTATGCCGCATGTTCGTAAGATTCAATCAATGACTTCTTAGGAGAGAAAGTAGGTTGTGAGGAATGTAATTACCATGGCTGGCCCCACAGGGAATGGGCGCTGTGAGTATTTTCTAGATCAATTCCATTATACGGTTAAGGTACTCGTATTCATTCCTTAGCTCGTCCTTGTTTTCGTACTCGTACTCGTGCTCATACTCGCACTCATACCTACTCATACTCCAAATCGCATCTCTTCGTCTTCATTATTAGTTTTGGGTTCTTTTCTATTTAGGGAATCGACGGAAGGACTAGCAATGGAGTTTACTTGTTCCATGTCGATGTAGGATGAATGGACCTGGCATAATGGACCCAAGGATGTCGGTCGACTCCTAATGTTTCATGTCTGGGTGATGCTCCAACTAATTTGCCTTTTTTCGGGCTACAGCATCCGAATAATAAATGATGTTGTCGAAGATGTTTTCTTAGGGCGGGACCAGGCGTCGCACCCAGCCTGGAATAGGTTCAACCTGCTTTACAAGGTTCTGATGGAATCTTCTACTCTGGGTCTCATATTGATGTTTTAATTTTGCTTTTACAGCATCGTCGATGAGACAATGATTTCTGTCCTTCTGCTGTTAGGGTTGAAAGTCCCATTTTGGGTGATAGTATCATAGAATCATAGATGAAGGACGAATTTGACACTTTTGTGCGATAGTTCGGCTCTGTGACATGATGGCGTTAGACGGGAAGTTAATTTCCTTAATGAAAGAGAGATTTCTGAACGTGTCGTCAATGGGTTTAGGGGCTATTAAGGTTTGACGAAAGGTATAACACAGATTGGGTTGCTATTGTAATGAGTGAATGGCTGTTTACATGAAATTATTAAAAGTTTTAATGGAATCCTGGATTAAATTTGTCTCTCTACTTGTTGATGAGTTGTTGTACGTGTTGTTGTTACACTACAAGACAGAACGTATTGGTGTTAGGTATGCATTTTAATTTAAACTCTTTCAAAGGTTGACACAATTTGTGGGGTCCTGAATGATATCCTTTTAAGGAAATATGAATGAAATGGAGATGAATGTTATTTTTAATTATACCAAAGGAAAAAATGGAAAATGCTTAAGAACAAATATTTGAGGGCTGTCTGATGAAATAGACTCTTCGGTGAGGATTTTCTCTGAGACAGGGAGTATCAGGGACATTTCATACTCTATCACAAGGTTGGTTACCCTTTACTATTGCCACTATTCCCTGAAGTTAATTACTGACCCATTAAATAAGAATGAAGATACTAAGAAACTTCGGTGATGAAGACTCCCAAGTAATTGGCGCCTGAAGCAAAAATATTGTTTGGTTTCGTCCTCTTCTTTACAGAAGAAGCAGTTACTTGTGTCTAGCACCCTTGAGTGTTTTCACAATACGTATTCGCCGAAAAGAACCTACGTGGTTTGCCTGAATTCGATTGCCCTGATATCGATACCAGATGTATGGTTTTAGTGAGTCCGACTCATAGACACAGATAGTCCTGAAGCTGGTAAGACTTAATATTTTTTTCACTGAAATAATGAGGATCATATTTCCCAGCACTTTAGAACTTCTGATAAAATTCGACCGCTTTATGTGCATACTGCCTTAGAGGCTGATTGGGTTCACTCACACAATGTCAAAAATATATTTCCTCATATTGCACTCTCGAATTTTCCTACTCGATGTGTCTCAACCGAGTATCCACTTGGTTTCATTTGAAAATAAGATCAGGATACCGTGCGGCAACGGTTTATAGAATATGAGAGGGTTCTACTACAATACCGCTTTATCGAGTTACGACTAACGAAGACCGGTTCCGCAATCCTACTATTGACGCACTACACCGACAGAAAAGTTGACTTCTGTCAAGACTCAAAAACTTGTACAGACAGTTAACTGACAGACAAGACCAGGAGATTAGGACACTGAAGTCGTCGATTAAAAATCTTCAAACGTTAATAAAAGAGAATTACAGAATTTCTGTAAGTTCATATTGGAACAACAGGGTTCGGGCTGTAAACACCAGCAACCCGAATATGTTCCCGCAAATAAATAAACTATTTCGGAGAAAAAATAAAAACAGCCTTCAGTATCTTAAAATAGCGCGGACAACAGACAACGAACGGTTACTGACATTAGCAGGTATTGATCCAAGTGAGGCCGCTGATGATGACGACTTCTTTGTGATCGAGGATCCACAGGAGAAAGTTGAGGCCATAGGGGCGACTTTCCAGGAAGTATACAAGGCCACTGATACCATTGGCCCTAATTATGACCTGGACAATCGCGTCTTGGTGCACAACTTCTACATTCGAAATGAAGTAGAGAACTGGCGAGCCGAGGGCTCTGGTTTCACCCGGTTCAACGATGAAAATATGGCAAATAATGTCATTTCCAGAAAGGGTGATCTACCCCCGTTCATTTCGAAGGAAGCACTCCATGAGATCTTCGATACAATCAAGTGTAAGAAATCAGTAGGGACAGATGGTATTCCGAACATCGTGCTTCGACATATTCCTCTAGAAGAGGTGGACATTTACACCACAAAGTAATCAATAGAGCTCTGTCTAGGTGGGTTGAGGACAAACATATAATTCCGGATAATCAATTCAGTTTTAAGGCGGGACATGATATCTCACGTGCCGCGTCTAAACTGGTGTAGGATATCCAATGGAATAAAGGCAAAAACCAATATGCTAACCAGCATTGGTGATGTGACTTCTGTTGGAATCTTTCAAATTAGGAACGGTCTTCAGCAAGGCGCGGTCAATTCGCCGATCCTGTTCAACATTTATATAAGCGACTTGATAGGTTCACTTCCCCATACTATTGCCTACGCAGACGATTTGGTAGCGTACAGAACAGGTCCAAAAATCGATGTCATTAATACTCTCTTGCAGCGTGACTTCGAGAAGATAAGACAATTTTGCGATGACTAGAAGTTGAAAATCAACTTTCAGAAGTCGGAAACCATTATTTTTAGGACGCCTTTGTCTGTCGCCTCTAGGGACACCAGAAGGAGTTGGCGGAAGTTTTCGATCGTATGACAACATGGGCAGCCACTTGCTTGTCGCAATGTAGTCAGATATCTTGGGATCTAGCTAGATCAATGTCTGTATTTTAACAAATATATAGATGTTCCTCTGGGCAGAGAGACTGTTTTATAGCAGCCAACGCGATGCGAGGGTGAAGGTGATCTGCTGCATGGCTCTTATCCGGTCTATGCTTGTATTTGGATCTATCGTGTGGTTCAACGTTTATTGGAAAAGATTCGGGTGTTTGAGTGGTCTTGCCTTAGGGCTTGTCTTCGCTTTTACAGAACATCAAGATCGGAGTGCATAAAATTCTATCCTACTGAAGTCTTATACAATAGGGCTAATCGAATAAGGGTGGACAATTTCGTCATTAAGTTTCAACAATGACCTCGTCGAACAACCCGATCTCTAGGGCTTACTATCCAAATTGAATTGTATTTATAATGAGAGAGACGGCTTTGACTGCTTTATCCCTCCAGAAGCATTCCTCTACCTCGATATGGAAGGGCTGATCTAAGTCGCTCGAACAGCTGCGGACAGGCGGCTTAACTACTCCAGAGACGTCGCACATAGCAGTGCGATGCGTCTGCGAATCAGTAGTGCGGTGTCGCAACATGAGGGACAGCAGCACCAACAGTTTTGGAGGCTTATTGAAGGAGATGAAACTTCTTCGTCGAATACTTCTAGTGCTAGGTAATTTCATTAGGAAGCAAAGTCGGTTTCTTAGCCGTGGCCGTTGCCGGTTTAGGATAGTTTTAAGAAAAGAAAAAATATAAAAAATAAAAATAAAAGCTAAAAAAACAATTATAAAACAACTAAAGAGATGGGTGGCAACTTTTGCAAAAAAAACACCGGGTTCAAATCGCCAAAACGGCAGATCACACGGCCTGGAAATAGGTGATTCAAAATCTCCATCGTTGACCCAGCTGTGGGAGCGGTTTCTCCGACCTGAAAGAACCGACAATACTCAAGACCCAATTTAGCAACTATCGACAAAAAATACTCGTTTAACATCTGTCCGCAGCCCTCACCAGTTACGGTTACGGTGGTGCTGCCAGCGTCCTAAAAAAAAAATAAGGGCCAATCAATTTTTCACGGTAAATGCCGCACAAAACAGTCACTTTGCGGGGATGCAATGGATCTTCATGCATTTCATGTGGATTCTCCGTACCGCAGAAACGCAAATTTTATTTATTCACATAGTCGCTCATTATGAATTTGGATACGGAATCATCTTCTTCTTGCAATTGGTGAACGGTTTGAATTTTATAGGGGAACATGTTCAGGTCTTTCACCCAAATCCGACGCAATGAACATTTACTAATGCCAAATTGTGAGCATTGTTGTCTCGTCGATGTTTGTGGTCTCTCTCGGACGTCATCGGTCACTCCAGTGATGTTCTCGGTCGAACGAGCAATGCCGGGCTAGCCACTACTTGCGACATTTCTTGTGCACCCAGGTTGCACGAGACGCTCAGCCAAATGCTTAATTGTTTGCGCATATGGTGCGGAACGACGCTGCATTAAACCAACACTCCGGAAATTGGTCAAATAAGCAGTAACAATAATTCCGCGTTTTTCTGGTGTTTATTGATTATTGTCGACTCTGTCTACATTATATGTAAATATCAAAGCACAATGAAACTTGACGTCATTTGAAAAGATTATGGCACATTCACATCATGACATTACTTTTGGCCCACCTTGTAGAAGAAAGCTCCTAAGTGAAGTTTCCTTCTTTGGGAGAAAACTGGCCATGTACAGAGTAGGTGGAGAATTGTCTCCTCCTCTTCCTCGACCATTCATCTTTTGCAGAGATCACCACTAAAGACGCCAAGCCTTCTTGCATGCTTGCCTATGAGACAGTGATGACACCTATGATAGCGCTGAGATGTTTCCAATTCTGAAAGATCAAACTCTTCGAGCGACTCAGATCCAGCTTTGGCCAGATTTGTTTGGTCGCTAGACATGTTGACACAATAGTCAACCTAAGGTTACTTCTTTTATTAGTAGCCGGCTTCAGTATAAGTTTGCATGTAGCGATTGGTATACAGTTGATACCTTTTTTAATTAGGATGGGTAGAGTGGTTTCAATTTTGGCGACATAGTCGACCCTACAATTCCTTGGAATGTCTCTGTGGCCCTGCTCCCAATATAAGTGTATGTTGCACTGCTCTGCTATCTCTCTGAAAAATGATTGGCAATCAAGCGCCATTTTAGAATTTTGTGAAACTGAGTCCAGGAATTTGATAGCGGTCTGACTATCCGTAAAGATGCGGATGTCCTTTGAAAGGATAAATATGTCAAATTCCTTATCATCACTAGTTATAATGCAGATCTTAAGAAGCCAACGATACCTTGCTCTTGGACGCGACCATAAAAACAACTACACCATTCTGACTTGCACCGAAACTACTAAAGGAGGGTGATATACTCGTAAATGTTATTTGGATGTATCCTCAAGTCTTGACTTTAGACAGAACTACACCTTATGGTATCTCAATTAAACCATCAACCAGTATCCATATCGCCGATGGATTGTGTAGTCTGTACACAGTAGAATTTTTTGCAATCATATTCAGATTTTTGCAACGCGTTTCTAATACCTGTAACTCACTCCTAATGCCTTAGGTTCCAGCTCTGTTCCCCTGTACCAGCAAAGTTCAATACTCACTTGCTAAATTTTACTAATAGGATCCCATTCAACGTGTAGAGCGAGTTTCTAAAACCGTTCCGCGACACAATAAAATAAAATAAAAACAAGCGAGTTTCAAGTCGGAATATGCCACTTATTCATCGACGCCGACACCATATACATATGTGCTCCCATTCGGGTACTCCGCAGTATGATAAAAAGTTCTTAAAACTGATTTGTATATCCCGAGTTAGGCTGTTCGAACTTTTTCAAACTTTTGCCGGATTTCTGCGGGAAAATGTGACACCATACATATGACTTTTGCAATGTAGCACTGCAGCACGAAGTGTCCAGTTGATGCGATACACAGACGATATTGACATCTTTGCACATTTCCACCATTCCATGAGTCGTGGACGGCAATTGACCAGCCATGACCGACAATAAATTGGACAATGTCACTACTGATACGAGTAACTTGAAAGTGGTCAAGGAGTTCACCTTTTTTCGCCTTTAACATAAATTAAATCTCGCGTCCCGAAAAACAAAGCTAATGTCCCTCGAAACCCTGGTCTTAATCGTTTTGCTTTATAGCAGTGGGTTTTTTGAATTGGGAACACCTTTTGCACCTACTGCCAATTTGGAGCTGACAGGTGAAGATTGCAAATAGCGGGAATTTATTTCAAAAACCATAACCTAGTTCGCTTGAAACTCACATTGTGATACTTCCATTTTACGGCAGACTTAATCATCCATCCGAGCACTCTTATAAGAATACACATCCGCAGAGACGCCGAAGAGTACGTACCGAAGAAGCGGTCGCTGCTGTGGAAAGAGGTATTGAGGAAGACCCGACTGAGTCGATTTACCATCGTGCACAGCTATTTCAGGTGTGTTCAGCCATAGGATCTACTTCGTGCAAAAACGTTCAGTGGTTGCTGCTATGTAAAACAGGATTGCTCTTGATCCTGTTTTTCGCCACAAAATCCTGTTCAGTTATGAGGTTCATTCCGTTCATGCTAAAAATACCTTTTATATACAGCTTAACTTTAGAAGACAAGCAAAGCATTGCAAGGGGGAGAAGATGCAGCTGCAAGCTCTCTGAGCTATGCCAAGATCTAGAGGTAGTTCATACAGTAAAATTGTGAGAACTGCTCCGGCTAAACTATGTATAAAGCAAATTGGTGCCAATGCATTTGTATATTCCAGTCGCAGCTCCCATCCTCGTAGTTGTGGACATCCCTGCCAAACCTGTTTGTTTGTGCAGAATGACAAACGAGGAATCACACTTGCCAATCGCTGTTTGTTTGGCCGAGGAAAACAATTGAGTAGCAAGGTCCTATCCTGATCAACTGACGAGACTGCATATAAAACCTTGACCATCCCAGTCCTACCTTATGGCGCTGAAGCATGAACTCTATCGAAAGAGAATAAGATGTGCTCAGTGGTTGTGAAAACTGATTGTTCGTTTCAGTTCCTAATTTTCCTCATTTCATTCTGCACGAAGTGCATCGAGATGATTTTCACCAAAAAGAGAGACAAGAGAAATGTATTTAATGAGCTCCACTTCAGGGCCCGTATTCCTTCGGGCAGTTCATCTGCTCAAGGCCTCACAGAGACCTGTACTTTCTAGCGGCCTGTACGCAGAAATATAAAGCGATCAATGAGAGATTGATATAATACTCGCACAGCAAGTGGATCCTCCTTGTAAAATTTAATTCAACATTAAATACTAAATCTAGGCATTAACCTGTCCACTCAAGGAATATCTACTAATTCGCTACGGCTAGAAGGACGCATTTTTCTCTTCAATTTGAGCATATGTGGATTGTCCTTCACTGGAAGCTGGGTGAACATTACTCTTATTCTTTCATACAAATAGAGAGTAAAGGATTTGTGTCAACGTATTTAATGGCGCTTAGCACCTAGCAGGAATGCCTTTGATGGCTCTTCTCCTTAAATGATGAGAAGTGACTCTTGCTAGAATCAAGGAAGAACTTATTCTCAGTCAAATGAATTGGAACTGTTTCGGGATACGAACAGATATAATGCTAAGTTAACGACACCATCAAACGTTTTAAGGACTACAAATTTCGGCTCTTCCTTTGGATTGCTAGAACCCTTAGCAAACCACGTGTGGGCGAAGAAATCGCAGAGGCCCTAGACTGGTATAAAGTAGATATTGCCGTAATCCAAGAAGAGCGATGGGATAGGCTGAGCAAAGGATCAGGATGACATTATCAAAGATGGATTCTACGATTCTCTTGACCAAACATACTCGTATGCTTAGTGCCCCAACTGTCATACCAAAAGTTCGGTAGGAAATTTTAACTCAAGACTGGCTAACCAAGCCCGTCAGACAATAGATCCATTTTAGCAATCAACACGCGTATCCACATCTCAGCAACCATAAGGGGACTTGTCTATCCCTGGGTCAATCAGTTGATCACACTGCGATCGACGCAAGACACCCCTCTAGCATTCTAGATGTCCTAACTTTCCGAAGAGTCAATACCGCCTCGGATCATCCTTGTTGGAGCTAGGGTATGAATGGGGATATCACAGGCACAACAGAGTCAAGTCAGAACACCAAGTTTTGACGTCAAAAAGCTGAAATCGCAAGATATGCTGTCAATGAAGCTTCTTCGTCGTCAATAACAAGCAAATAGGGCTGCATTGTGTCTAAAGATTGAAGCTGCTTGCGGGCTCTACGAGCAGAAAACAAAGAATGCAAGAAGCATGCGATCAAGATAATTGAATGACGCAGGAATGACATTCGAATGAAAGAATAACACAAACATTCGAGACCTACAAAGCTAGAATGGAAAGCAGCAAAAATGAATATGGACAATTAGTAGCAGAGTTGCAGTCGGTGTTGGTTTCAGGTCAGGGAAGCCCAGGACGGCAAATCTCGGGGATCATCCGGAAATTTCAGATCAACCATCATGATCTATTCGCCGACTTCAAAGCCCCACACCACAGCCTGCATAAGGAAGAGCTATACAACGCTTTGTCTAATTGTGACATTCCTGACAAACTCGCCATGTTGTGCAGGATGACTTTGGAGAATCCTCACTGCTTCATTAAGGTTGATAATGGATTAACTGAGACCTTGAAAATCAGGAAAGGTCTTTGACAAGATGGAGCACTGTAATATGACCTTTTTAACATCTCAAACCCAGTAGGTAACAGTAGAGGCCTGATCTGTTTTAAGTTGCAACACAAAGTATGTTACATACTATCGAGAGAGGCTTGTTGGCTAAAGCCCAGACTTTAGAGCCACCTAATTAAGTAAATATCCTATAACCCCGTGTACCTACTCATGATATGAATTACCAATATCAAAGATTTATTTCATTTGAAACCCAAATTGCTGAAAATTAAAAACATTTCTCATCTCTGACAGCATAACTACCATTTTACTCGATTGCTGCCCTAAAATTTCCCGCAGTTCACTGTGCTCCATATGCGTTGAACCACAACACTACCATTTACGTGGCTCTTGAACCCTTCCTCTTCAATAATTGGACCAAAAAATATGTGCGCCTACGTTTCTACGATTATCGTTTTCGATTAACACCTCGTGACAAAATTCCAGTGCACTATTACATCCTCCATAGCACAGCAACTACAGTGATAGGCGGGTGAACAGCAAGGGGAAAAAAATGCCGACAATTTCTGCATGAATTCCCCCCGGAACTAAATACAGTAATCATGGTTCCATTCTGATAACTCCACGTCTGACACAATCACCTCACGCGGAACCTAGTACCAGCGAAATGTTCCCCCTGAAAAAGCCTCCACCCGCATTCCTTGCGTTGTAAATACTCGTGTAGCGCTGTACCATGCTATGTAGCAGCTATGTCACAGTCTCGAACACACACATAAACAAAGACCTAACCCATTGCGAACTAATTTTCCACGTAAGTAATTACGAGACCGAAAATGTTTTGTGCAAAAAGAAGGGTTCACGGTCCTGGTCCCGAGACGACAATAGTGCTACTACCACAGTACATTGCCTGCTTAGGTTGTTGGTAAAACTTTGTACCCCTAAAGCATTGGCCCTTACAATTTAGTCGTGCTTGATGTTACTCCCACTCCTAATGCAGGTGGTGACTCCAATCCATGAAAATTAGAGATGTGAAAGTTTGAAGTTCAGTTAGATACAATTTCACGCGGGTTGTGGCAGGTGTGCAAGTATAAGCTGCAGCCCCGTTCCCAATATTACGACGTGCACCATCTACATGGGGTGCTCCATTATTAGCCGTGGTACGGATAACTTATGAGCAATAACCGATCAACCACGAAGGTGCTTCTCTGAGAATCGAAAATGATTGAAACCATTTTGTGGAGATTTTGTACGACAGACAAAACGGTGGAGGGGGAAGCTATTGGGGGTTAAGCCGCAAGATAAATGAATTTTAATAACCAGATGGAAGGTATGTAATCACTTTGGCAGTTCTGACGAAATCGAGGTTTTGTTTTGAGGTCAGGCAATTACTTTTACGAATACGAATAGAAGCTAAAACCAGTTACTGGCGGCACTGACTGGCAAAATAATGAAGTTCATATTGGTGTACCGGGTTGGGTACCTTATGGCTTTTTGGTTGAAAGGCAAATGAAAATGTCTGGGATCTTTGTTCTACGGGCGCACATTGTACACTTTTGAGTCATGATTGCCTCAGGTGGTACACTGAGTCATGGTGTACTTTGTCAGAAAGGTTAACAACGAGGTGATTTAGGTAGATGGATGTAAAATGTGCGCAAAATGGATGCGGATACGATATGTTGGGTTGAAAATATGAAACGTAATTTTCCTTGTTGAGGAAATAAAGTGAGTTGTCGCTAGCTCATCACAATTGTTGGGTGGTATCTTATCAGGAGGTTAGAATCTGTTTGTGGTTCTTAATTGTCGTTCGCAAAATACCCAAAGTAATACGTTAAGGGATAAATAACTTCAAGTGTGTTGCAGTCCAAAATCACATTATCGCCTCCTGATTGCGAGGTATCATATTAATAGTGAACAAATGGTAAATTGGTATGTATACGAAGTAGTAAACCCGGGCTAGCAAATGTGTAGTTGTCAGTGCAGCACAAAAATACCACGAGATGGGCTTAAAAAAAGAAGGATTACGATCTCGAACATCCATGTTCTTCACAAAGCTGACGTAATCCTTCTTAGCGTACTGGGAAAGCGAAACTTGAACGACCCTGATTGTTTTAAGCGATCAAAATTGGCTCACTACCTAGTCGCCTCGAAAAGTACGACCGCGAAACCGCCTCATGGAAAAGATCCGGAAAACTCCACTGTAACTGACAGTGTAGACACTAATAAAATATACAAAGTTGAAAAATAAGGCATCAGCCTTAGCGAAGATACTCGAACACCAGAGGGAAGACAAACCCTCTAATAATCGGGCACAACCCTTCTTGTCGAAGATCGATTTGGGGAAGCTACATAGAGTGATTAAATCTTGCCTTCGCATCCTGGACTGTCTTGGTAAGAAGGCGGAAATGAATTAGACTTCAGCAGTGAGGGGAATCATTTCCAAAAACCCATAAATGTGAAGCTCAAAACTCTGACCAGCGCACCGTACCTGTGGACGCAGGAGAGAGTATGTTAGTGTTGGTATTCTGTTGCGCGTCCAAAAAAGGCCCGGATCCATCCCCAAGTTGTCCTTGGTTAAAACCTCCTCCAATTCGTTTTTTGAGGCGGTTCAAGATAGTCTCTTAGATGGTGTTAACGATGTGTCCAATCATGACTGGACAATCATAACGACAAATATTGGTTTTACTTACTAAAGCGCCTCAATGAACGCGCCACAACCTGCTATGTTCCACCTTCCATCTTCTAGGCACATCGGCAGACTTAGTAAAATTTGACATAAAGCTGACGGACGAAGATCAACGTCCTACCAGATCTCTACGCCACCAAGAAGGTGATCATGAGTCCATCCATCGTTCACTTCTTGACAGACGATTACATTCTTTTGCTTCCAGGACCAAATTTCCCCATTAAATTATGTAGGTGGTGAAGCTGAAGTGTTAACACCGCGAGACATCGCTGGTGTTAAGAAAATTTTCATGAAATCAAAATGTCCAGTGGAGACGGGTAGACAAGAAATATTTCAAGAAATAAATGTCCTGCTTTTATTCAAGACATCTCTGTAGACGTCAACCCTGAAATTTTTTTGACAGCGCTTATCAGTTTGACTTCGAATATTAAAAAAATAAAAATAAATAAACAAAGAAGCAAAGATGAGTGGGGTATGTCGCAGAACGAAGTTCTCAATTTAATTAATAACTTTAAGGACAATGCATGTCTTTGAAATTACCACAAAAAAAAAACAGGGCAGACCTCCAAACCTACTCAACCAACCACTAACAGAATGAAATGTCATTTGCCCACCTAAGTCAAAAGAAAAAATGACAGACGAAATGTCTCAAATTTAGTCTCATATACGAGTATTTGTGTCTCGTGGAGACGCGGTGTAAGGAAGGCTGGCCTATCGGACACACTCTTTCAGGCTACCCGTTCGTAGCCCGATAAGTCAACAAAACACCAAAGAACGACGATGAAGGACTAATCTTCAGAAGATCTGGACGACCCATCATTGAATTAGCTCCACCACCCTGCCATACAGTTAAACGTTATAGAGATTCACCTCACAAGGCCAGACACGCCGCATCAAATTTTACCAGGTTGCACGGCTTATCTAGAACAACGTCTTCGTCTGCAAAAGGAGATCAGAAGCACAAGCTTCAAGATCACTTAAGTACCCGGATGCTGTCCGGATTGACCCCGAAGAAGAATTCTCAACACATATGGCTGCACTTCAGCAATCCACCGCAAACCTGATTTGCAAAAAATCGACTCAGCAACAGATAATTTACCTAAAAAAGTTAGAATCTGCAGTTTAGAGCTTCGAAACTCACGGGACCCTATATAATTACAGAATGCTTTCCAGAATGTTATTCAGAAAGATTGTTAAGCTCTCGGTACAATACCCAGTATCTGTAGTATTTATATCCAGGGCAGTAAAACATACAAATGTCTCCTTCCTACTACACTAAGTATTATCTCGATAACAAAAGGTTGCCGAGTTACCAAAAATGTTACGCCCCAATAAAAATGAATCTTTCTCAATGTGTACAGAATAATGGCATTCCTTGCTATAGAGGCAGCATTCGAAAGTCATCACCTCCTGGATCATCTACTCTCTTTACCGACAGAATATAAATGGTACTGGCTGCAGCTTGACCCTCTTCATTCTCAACACAAGAGAAAGTTTTGGCCGATGCTCTACAAGAAACCTCGTTGGCGAGCAACCCCATATGATGTTCTCCCTCCTCTACAATTGAATCTAGCCTGCTTGAGCACATGTGGCGTGATAGTTTACGCAGACGACGATACCCTTCATGCCCCCAAATTTCTCTCATGGTCTCAGCGTATGTCCGTCCAAAAAGGAGTCACTTTTATTTACTATTATATACTCGTACATACTCATCATCAATTTATATGACATCCTTCTCAGTTTCTCCAGAAGATCCAAGTATCTACGCCTTATCCTGACAGCATACTAAGATAGACAAAAAGTGATGGAAGCCAAAACAAAAAGCTCTAGTTGCAGTCTATTCGTGCAAAAGAGCTGTGGACTTACGGTGAGGTCTTCAATCCGAAGTCATCCACTGCTTCTGCACCTCGGTAGTGAGACCAATTCTCACTCAGGTGTTTGGGGTCCTGTACTAAGAAGATGGACTAATACCAGCCTGATAGAAGAAACGCACCCAGCTGACTATAAAAGTTTAGAACCTCTTCAGCATTGACTTTCCAAATATTTCTTCATGTTCTACCTATGGACTTTCCGACATACAGATTCCATTTACATTCCGACCTAAACGAGGTACATCCCAGTCTATTCACAATGAATCCTGATCAATTTATTTATCTGGAATTGACTTAAATCATCTGATTCCAGTAAGGAGCAATTGGGGACAGCACAAAGTCTGTGTTAGTGAATTGGTTTCCATCTCCAAAGACGGCTATATGTTAGGTGTGCCGAAGACGTTGGTGCAGAGACCTTCTCTGAGGTTCTCTACATCGATACTGTATTGTCTTCCAGATTGCCAACGTCAATCCACCAATGTGTGCTCTTTAACACCCCATAGGCCGACTGTCAACACAAATTCCGATATTAGCAGCATAACCAATTGGGAAAATATCAACAGAGTGGAATTTAATGCTTCCAAAACACAATGCTGTCTGTTTTCGTCAAAGCGAAATTTAAATACCCAGCCATTATCCATTAATGGTACTTACATCGTTGAAACCGACAAGCTTTCAATTCTCGCTATGTGTGTCAGTGGCAACTTACGTTAGAACGACCACATATTCGATATCGTCAAAAGTGCTGCGAAATGTCTAGGTTTCCTCAAGCGATGTTAGAAATATTTTACCCCCTCTCATCTGGCCACAATATATAAGGGATTCATCCGCCCAAAATTGGAGTACAATGCCCAAAACTGGTCAGGTGCTCCTAAAACATGTCTGCACCTGCCAGATAGGATTCAAAACCGTGCGGTAAAACCCATAGGTGATGATAATATCATACAGTCATTCAGCACCCTAAAACACGGACGTAATGTCTCCTGTCTCACCTTGTTGTATCGCTTTTTTCACCATCAGTGCTCCTCCGAAATTGTCAGTAGCATTCCACCCCTTCTAACTTTTAACTGTAACACCCGCCTCGCTATGAATGCTCATCAGTATACCCGCAAGCCCACCTCCGGACGTACTCTGAACTATCGTGATTCGTTCCTAAGCCATACAACTCGCTTATGGAATGCCCTACCGAGCTCTTTATTCCCTAGTCACTATAACTTGCAAACATTTAAGACCAACGCACATCGGTATCTTTCTCTTTTCCCTCCTTAACTTCCCCTTGCCCACGCTATGTGCAAACATTTTAAGGGTACACAAAATCCCGTGTGCGCGCGCCAATTATAAAAAAAAAAAGAACGGTGACACATCTGAACAAATTTGGCCCAAACTCAATCCTTTGCGATATGTATATGGAAACTCACAAATATAACTTCGGGATACTGAACGGCTGGAAGACTTCCGCAGCGATTGAGTATTCCTCTGAACGATTTTTGCTGGAGTTGCAGTGCTTTATTTTGGTATGCATCAAAATTCAATCCCTAGGCAGTTACCACTTCCGACATCTAAATGATCTCTGCGCTATGAGGATTGACAAATTTATCAACAAATCTCTTCAGTCTCATTAGTACTCGTAGCTTACGTATCGACCTCCAGTACAGTGGTATTAGTATAGACATACAACTGCTCCAAATGCATCTCAACCGCTCTATGCTTACCTTACCTAGTCAAAAAGTCATCCGACATTGTTCTATCTTTTTGGACTGCATTAACATCTTGACTCAGCTCATAGCCTTCGCGGTTATGTCTTTCGATTCAGCTTCTTCACACACCTGAGTCGAAGTCCTACAACAGAATAAGCGGAATTCATTCTTTGTAAAACATCATTCTGGTCTTTCAAGCTTAGTTGTTTTGCCAAACCGGATCAGAAGATGTTATATCTCCTGGGATAAGTTTTCGTCGTAAGTGAACGGCTGACGACGATTCGTATAAAGCATAAATTCGGCAGCAAAAACTTCATAAACAGCCACTCCTCGACAGAGAAGAAGGGCAACATTACCAAAGGCTGTTTCTATTAGCTTTTCGATAAAACCTACCTACGAGCAATGTCTTAAGTATGACGTGAACATCGTCCTTGGCTAGCCAAGGAGCGTATCTTTGGTAATACACAGGGTTACTAATTTTTTAGTGGGACATAGGATGACTAGCAAACGGTGTCCGCACCATAATCCATGATATCCAAAAAGAGACCTGTGTGTCTCCTAATCAACAAACTATTGCGATCGACGCAAGGCCCTCCTCCAATGTTTTGGATGTCCGAACGTTCCGTGCAACTAACATCGACTCGAAATATTACCTTGTTATAGCAAAGGCATGGAGGCGGAGCCATTGTGAGGAAGTTCAATGTTAAGGCTACAATTGCAAGAGACTGCAATGCATTTTTCGGCCGAGTATCCCTTAATCCCGTGCCGCCAGCATCGACCGTAGAAAACCAGTGGCATCACGGCCAACGAGCAATCAGAGAGGCCGCCTCCGATGTGCTGGGTATTAATCGACACCGAAAAAGAAAAACCTGGTTCGATGACGACCCTGCAGAGAAGAAAAAAGAAAGAGCACGTTGAGCACTCGATCGAGATCTTAAGGAAGTGTTACCAGAAGAATTTAGTTCGAAAGTTTTACCTAAGCTGTAAAGTCCGAATAAAAATCCGCAACGATGGAGGATGAAAATTTCATAGTAGAACCACAGTCTGCGCTGAGAATCTGGAAAGATTTTTCTGACGGCGAACTACATCCCACCGTCAGGCAGAATGCACCACTCAACTTGGACAAAGGCGGGAAACATTTCCATCCACTCAACCAAGACGATGTCAGTACAGCCTTTTCCAAACTCAAGTACAATAAAGCTGCTGGACTCGATGGCTTAACTGCCGACCTGTTTAAAGCAGCAGGTGATGACTGGACACGGAGCATAGATCAGTCAATCTCCAAAGTATGTCCGGCGAACAGAACCTCGGCATTTTTTGACCAATCCTAAGGACCTGAGCCAACAGATAAAATCTTGCCGCATAAGACCCTTGGTAAACTGTCTGCCCGGCCCATATCAGCGTGGGTTCAGGCCAGAAAAGTCCACCACAGATCAAATTTTCGCATTGCAGATCTTGAAAAAACCCAGGAGTTCCAAATCACATCAACATCACACACAACCTTCTCATCGATTTCAAAGCCGCATATGACAGCATCTTTAGAGATGAACTACACAGAGCCATGTTCAGCATCCCCGTCAAGCTCATTCGACTATGCAGGATGACGATAGAGATTGCACGCTGCTTTGGTAATGACAAAACCCGAGACCATCAAAGTCAAAAAAGGACTTAAACAAAGCGATGCGTTGGCATGTAATTTTTCAACATCACGATAAGCAAATACGTGTACACATGTCCTTCGTACTGATAGCCCTAGCACGGGATTAATGAAATTACATTACGGTGAAGCTGGTTAGGTGAATTTAGTTTCCTTGCTTTCGAGTTCAGGTGCCGCCCCGCCGATGTCGATGAAAGCACCTTCAAAACAATTTATTAGTTATCTTTGCGACTTGAAACTGGTCGGTGTTATTTAGGGTCAGAAGCAACCATGGTAAGAGCATGGAAACTTCAGTCTTACCCAACAAATTGTATGCCTCGAGAGTTTTCACATATCGGATTGCGCCTGCTGTGCACATATCCAACTCATATTTAAAAATCTCGTTCTGGACGTAGATTCTATTATTGGCCTACCACTTGCTGTAACTCATGCAACGCCGAATCATTTTCTTTCACAGTTAGGAGGATTAGATATTTCGAGTTTGAAGTCACCTGTCATTAGTGGAACATCTATATGCTTTTTCGATAGCCCTGAGTTGTGAGATAGAATTTGTCCACATCGTTCCTGCCAACAATGAGGCCTTTTATTTTATTTAAGCTCTCATTAATTATCACAAAAGTAAGTCCTGTCAATTACTATGTTCAACACGACCATAAATACTGCTAACCAATTTCACTACTGGCCTAAGTCCTTTCTGATATTTATTGAATCCAAGTTATATGACAAAATATCACGCTAAATATGGTAAGCCTCCCCTAAATCTATCTGAAGCCTGTAATAAATAACTTAACCTGTCCGCTACGAATGTTATTGTGTCCTACAAATGAATTACCACAAGATAACGCGACAAAACCCCTGCAATACTACGACAAAGCGCAAAAAACCTGTCAAATAATTCATACTCCCATATATGACCCCCGAACTGGTTCTCATAAAATATGTCCCTCCGAGAAGTGCGTTAACACTGAAGGTCTTGCTAAAAAAAAAAGAAAAAAGTCGCCGTGCGCCGTAAAACATGTTGACCTATAAAAGCGTAAGTAATGTCAGCGAGAAATACACCACTCCGAGCACTTAAAACCAAATTTACTTGCCAAGAACTCATGGTGGTTCTACCTCAATAGTCACTTGATTTCCACCATCGGATGTCGCTGGCTTTGTTTTTTATATTTATGGAGTTTTTAAGGCCCCCAAGCTGATAGTGCGAAATTGGCATTAAAAGGAAGAAAAAATCACCTTTTCCACTTGACTGCTAAGGAGGTGATTTATGATGCAACAAACGACAGCGATAAAAACTTGACGGATGGCTAAAAACCCAGTAATACAGGTTGTGAGTACTTTCGCCTTTGAAGAGCCACCAATTTGACTGCAACCTTGAGGTTAACACCACTGAGGTCAAGGTAGTTTAACAGGAATCCAACAAATTCACAAAAATAGTAAAATTTTACTCAAAAGCACCACTTTGCCAATTGTAACTTGCGGATATCATAATTAACCAAATTGATTGGTGGTATTTGCAGAGTACCCAGGGAACATTTGTGTCAGCCACAATTCAAACTCCGAAAACCCTTTATGAGTTGTTTCCCGAATACCCGGGTAGGCCTATGGAGTTTGAGTCTCTGTCTATTTTGTCCATTTGTCAACAGATTTATTCGTGCTGCAATATTAATGTCCAATTACCATGTCAAATGGTAGAGGCTGAAAGGATTGGCCTGGTAATTGAATTGCTATCCACTAACTGGGAGCACCGGAGTGATATTGATTTTGATGAAGATGGTGCAGTAATAACATTTCGACTGACCGAGTTATCGATAGTTTCAATTGAATTTAGAATGAACACAAGCCAACCACAGAACTTATGTATTTGTACGGATAGCAGTCCTTTACAGGGTGGTCGGGTTATGAAACTTTGGTTTATTTGATTACTTCAGTAAGCAACAAGGGCTTCCTAAACATCGTTCCGAATAAAGTATCCATACGTGTTATGCCTTCGTTGATATGAACAATAAGTGCGGACCAGATCAGTGGCTAGATTTGATGGTTTTTGATTGATGGTTGACACGTTTTAGGGACTGCAGTATTATTACTGGCGACAGAAATAGAGAATTCTATATGAAAACTGGAGAGTTGGAAAACGATTAGGGCTATATTAACGATAGCCGACACCAACTCAAATTAAATGATTTAATTTCATGAACAAGTTGACAATGCTCCATTCACAGAAGTTTACTGGTTAGGATTCATCTCATGCAAGATTTCACAATGGCACGAGTGAGTGAAATCCTGAAGAGAATATACGAAGATTTACTGGAACTCCATTCGGATGTTGGTTGCCTTGAAGACTTCCTGCTCTAAGAATCAAATCGACACTAGAAGAGCTTCAACAAGGTGATAGAAACCGAAAAACCTTCGATAAGAAATAAAAAATTAGTAGATCAGATGGTTCTAAGATCTAATGAGTATGTTGTAGGCCTATTAGATTGTTCCCTGTGTCCAACATCAATAGCAAATATATATTCATTCTTCCCTAGCCAATATGTAATCCTAGAGGTGATACCAGAAGAAAAGAAAATAAACTGGGTTATAGACTCATTCTCCGCTGTATTGGTCCCATTAGCCTAACACCACACATTTCAAAAACTTTAGAAAAATTGATTGACATTCGGATTCGAAGTAATCTGCACCCTGAAGACCTAGCCGCAGTCCAGTATACCATATACAAAAGGTAAAGGCACGGAAACGGTCATACAAAGTTATCAGCATGATTGAAAAAAGCCTGCACGACAAAGAGCACATATTAGCGGTCTTTCTTGACATTGAAGGAGCCTTCAACAATGTCAACATTCCCGTTATAAGTAGAAACTTGAGACATCTTGGAGTTCATCCTGCATGAATGAACCTGACAACCTGTATACCACGCAACAGGAATATCAATGCAACACTAGGTAACACGGTATTGAGGGTCACCACCTCGGGGGGACCCCTTAAGGAGGAGTGCTATCACCTCTTCTATGGACCCCAGTGGTTAATGAGATACTTCTATATCTAAAAAGTGAAGAAATAAAAGCGTATGACGTGGTTCTTATGGCCGCCGGCAAGTTCCACCTCACGATCAGTGAAATCCTAAACTATGCCCTTACAATCCTTGGAGGCTGGGCCAAGCTCTGTGCGTTGTGAATCAATCCGCAAAAAACAGAGCTTGTTCCATTCATACATAAAAGGATAATGCCACAATTTAACTGTACTTCCATAGATGGAACAACAATCCTACTACCGAATAGCACTAAATAATTAGGTATCATCCTAGGTACGTAGTAAACTGAGTTGGAAGCCCAATGGTGAAGAACGGATGAAGAAAGCAACGAAAATGGAAAGCTAATCCCACGACCAGGCTATGGATGTACACGGCTATTGTCAGACCCACCTTGCAGCTTAGTATGGTGGCAATCCACAAATAAAACGAGCAACTTTCCAGAAGAATGCATGTATGTATATGCACGACCCATGCCATGAGAACGACGCCAACGGCGGGACTAACAAATATACTAGGCCTCCTACTCCTAGAGCTAAAGCACTTTAAGATTGAGTCAGCTAAATGTGTGAAAACCAAACCCGAAAGGACACGACTTGTTTTCTACAAGTAAACTGATTTATGCTCCAATACGGACTACATACTACCCCATCAGGACTTGGAGTTACCATTCGCCTGCATTTTCCCAATCAGAGAGGAATGGGACAGGAACCAAATGGCACAGGACTCATCATCCATTTTCACGGATGGATCAAAGATGAAGACAGGAGCCGGTGTCATGATCTTCTCCGTTAAATTGAACTTATGATGATCACGATGCCTGTCGGACTACAGCAGCGTTTTCCAGGCTGAGAACTTAAAGGCACGAGGATATTACTATATTTGTTGACAGCCAGGCTGCCGTCAAGGCCATCGCGGTAGTCAAAATCAAATCGAGGTTTGTGAAACGCTATCGCGAAGAGCCTATTGCTCATTGCGCTCAGCATAAAGTTACGTCCCTGGCCACAAACGAGTGTCATGCAATGAGCATGCAGACGAGCTAGCGCGATCAAGTTCCTTACTAGAAAGGGACCTGGCAGAACAAAGTATCAAACCCCCACTCCGCACTCTGTGAATGCAAGTAGAGCGAAAGTCATAAACCAAATCCAATGAAAGGTGAACAAATCAACCAACCTGAGAGACCTAGAGGCAGCTATGGCCGCAACTCAGCAAATCCAGAATAAGTAATATTCTCTTAAAACGCAGAGCTGAACTATATGGTATATGCTTGTTGGATTGCTCACAGACCGTGATTTTCTGGGCGCGCATGCAATAAAGCAGGGCCTTACCGACGACGACCTCTGCAGAGGCTGTTATGTCCCCACAGAAGGATACCCTCCACTTTTTGTGACATTGTCCCGGCCTCAATAATTTGAGGCAAAGAACTTTAGGAAGTTATTACTTACACGACCTCTTAGAATTATCTGCTTCTTCACTTGCATCTCCTTTCACAATCACGGATGCAAGAAAATGGCTTATACCCGGTTCAAACGAGAGCGGAAACCAGAACTAGGAACCGCAATAAATTTCCCCATCCGAACATCACAATGGGTCTACACAGACCTAAGTGTGATGAGATATAGAATGTACTCGACTCCAGATACCTCACCTACCCGCTAATCGAACCTAACCTATTAAGTTTATATAACCGTCATCCAAGAAATGCGATGAGACAGACAGGACAAGAAAACACTCAGAAATTGAGAAATCTTCTACGGTGACTGCGAATTCTTGAGAATTCATGACTCAATGCGGTCTTAAGGTCAAAATCTGTTCCAGCCGAGTGATAACAATTCGGATCAGGAACAAATTCCGCACATGACTCAAATGAGGAGTAAGGCGATGCTATCAAGGTAGGTTTCTACCACAATAATGACGATAAGGCGTGGAATAATCCCGAGAAATCAGGAGAAAATCATTTTGATTACATGGCGATCATCGAGAGGCACCTTCTAGAATAATGGTTTTTTGGACTTGCCCAGAGGGACTACTTTGAAGAAGTCAGAGTCCGTTTACGTATGCTCCGAATATTCAAGGGATAAAATGAACACATCAAATATAAAACTCATTCGAAGCCTATGAAGGTATCCATCTATCCATATCCGATTAAAGCGATGGGGGGGTGGGGGATGACTTGGTAAGGAACATGCGCCAACTCAAAAATATCATCAAACAATAGTGTGCTGATGAATAGGACCTCAGCACTGTTTCCTCGGGAAATAAACCTCTGTAAACTGCTATCATCATAGAGGCGTCAGCCTTCTTAACATCGTACAAGATCTTGTCTGTCGTTTTATGCGAACTCCAGAAGCCATTTACCAGCCCCCTAGCGGTGCAATTATAGGCCATAATCGGCCACATAATCACACAATGGCAGATCGAAGAGAAACACCCAAGAAGTCTTAATCAATGCGCACCACACTTTTCTTGACTTCGATGCCGCATATAACAGCATCTATAAATGGCAGCTATATATCTCCAGCTCCACATCTAGCTTTGGTATCTCTGCCAATTTCGTCAGATTGTGAAGAATGGCCATGCAGGACGCTCGCAACCAATATCAGTGAGACTTTTGATGTCAAAAAGGGTTTAGACAAGGTGATAAACTTGTGTACACCTTTGACGTCGTAATTAAGAAAATTGTGAGTTTCATTGGCCTAAGAAGTAAAAGGCCTTCTAGAGATGCACTAACGAGACTCTTCATAAGACCTTTATCATCCCAGTCCTGCTCTATATCACAGAACTTAGGATGTTAGTGAAGGAGGATGAAGATATCCTTGGGCATTTTGAACGCAAGATTCTTCGAATGATTTTTAATCTCGTTCGTGTTGACAGGAGGAAGAGGAACTAAAACATCGAACTCTACGAGCTGTACAGCGACAATGACCGCGTCTGAAAAGTGCGGATCACCCGCCTGCTAGCACATGTACAGCAAATAATATTAGCGTTCCGGCCCCAAAAGTCTCTTATTCCACCCAGAGGGACGATGCTATAGAGGAAGACCTTGTCTTAAGTAGTTAGGATACTAAGCAGAAGACTGCCGTAATTAAGGAGACTTATTACTTGAAGCCCAGCCCTAACCCAGACAAAAGTGTAGTCTAAGTAAGTAATAAACTGGAAATTTGCAAGGGTACTTATTGCCTTCTTTTGGCATGCTTTGCCCACGATCATGTTACCCATTTAACTGGTGATAACCTCAAGCGGCTGTTCGTAGCAGCGGAGAGGTAAACAATTCGTGTCATAATAGGATGGGATGTCAACCCTCATCACACTGAAAGGGAGCAGTATTGGTACTTCCAAGAGTGCTGAATCAATTTTTGCGACAAAGTACACAACAAAACTCATTGAGCATAATAAAGAGTTGCTGTTGTGGCCTCCGAAGTTTACAAACTGAACTATCTTTTCAGATCCCTATATCTTTAATTCTGCCTTTATGTTGCCTCTTCTCGAAAACTAGCTTTCAGAAAACAGATTGATATAGAGAAACCCTCAACCAGTTACTTATTTTTAAGCTGTAACGTCGCACTTATCAATAATAAGTTTGATGGTAAACCCAAGGACCTTATCATTGTGTCCAATAAAGTGATTTCTTGTTCTTATCTCCTTATTTGACAAAATAACTATGGAACCAGATCTGCTTAGGATACGGGTAATTGCAGGAAAAAGCTGAAGCCATGAAAAATGTCTCCAAAACTCGAGCTGTGCTTGTGTGCTTGATTTTTCTCTCATCAGATGGCATTTAAATGCTTTAAAAGGTTTCGTGGCAGGACACTGTCTAATATGCAAACATGCAACAAGATTCGTCGACAACCTAAATTGTCAAGTGAGTTTAAACCAAAAAGGTTTACTATACCACAGAACAACTTATCGTATTTATCCGAATCTTCGTTGAGGTGCACTTAGAGAAGATGTAAATGCATGCGCTGCCTAGCTAATTCTGGAACCAAACAGATTCTGACACAGTCTCCCGTGATTATGTTTCTGAGTCAGGTCTATGAGGTTGATCAGATGCCTTGATCGCTTAGGATCGGGTACGGTACCTAGATATCGCATAATAACCTCTAAGAGTCTACCTTAACTAACCACAGAGATTAATTGACAATATCAAATACACCGGGCTGATAAAAGTTGACACTTCAGTTTGGCAGACAGTACAGTGTATACATAGGTAGACGGATTCATGTATGAGAAGTTCTCGAAAGACAACCCTAAGCCAACGCAATTTGCTACCTATTTGCGATTTGTGAAAATGGAAAAAGACTTACTGCGAAATATTTTGTGTTCCCACCAGGGGATTGAAGTCAGCGTTGAAGTCAATTTCCGTTAATTGAAATTCGGTTGATTGGTATGCAACGTGCATAAACTGACATGTTCTAGCTTTTCCCAGTGCTGAGTGCCTCTCCTGATTGCAGAGTTTATTGCAATCTGCATGCCAAAAAAAGTCGATAGGTTATAAAGCGTGACCAGATAAGAACGCAACGAAATTTTAAATAAAACAACAACGGTGTGAGATTTAAAATTGATTCTGGCTTTTTTTTGAAGATACGTCCCATTTTGTGTGGAATAGCTTATGCTATTGCTAGCAGTGCTTCAAGCAGTCGGTCCAATTTTTGATGACTCGGTCCAATATGTGCGGTGTTATTCCTGCAATAGCGTATCAAATCTTGGCCTCGAGCTCGTCCAAAGTGGTTGGCTTGTTAGCGTAGGCTAATGACTTGACGTAGCCCCAGAGAAAATAATCGCGTGGTGTCAAATCGCATGATCGCGGCGACCAATTGATGAACACTCGCCGAAAGATGACCCAGTGGCAAAATTTCTCCTTCACAACTTCGAGCGTTGCGTCGCTTATATGGCATGCAACGTCATCTTGTTGGAACAACAACGGATATATCGATATTGTCGAACACTGACCACAGAAAGTCGGTTATTGACCGAACACTTGTGGTTTGTATTCGCTCCTGTAATGGCAATTTTGCTTGGTGACATAGCCCCTGAACCAAAGATAGGCTTTATTGGTTAACACTCTTCACAAGACTCTCTTAATATCTTACTTAAAGCTAACTTGTAACCTATCTTGACATTGGTTAGCAGTACTTTAGATTGCTCATTCATGAATGTCAGCAACACAAACGGAAATAGGCTAATGTAAATGACTACCGTTTATGTCATCCAAGTTACCAAGCAAGCGGTTTTGCTTTTGGTTGAATTTAATATGCACCGGGGAGATCAATGTCAACCGATGCATTGGCATTCTCTGGTGATACATGTTGACAACTATTGTTAACATATGTAACTCGCGTGATTCGTGACATGTGTCATGCCCAGTTAGCATTCCCATTTGAATTTTATTGTCAAAATTCGTGTTCTGTGAAAAATGTTTTTCGCACTTCGACCATTTCACGGTCGTCATAATAGACCTACTGAGCAAGCAAATCAAGTCGTACTGACCAAATTTCGTAACAATTCAACGCGTACAGAGCAAAATGTTGCTGCTGTATCTGCCAGTGTTAATGAAGACCGTGATTTGTCCATTCGTCACCGTTCATAACAATTGGGATTGTGTGACTCGACTACGTGGATAATTTTACGCAAGGATCTTAGTCTAAAACCTTACAAAATATAACTCGTGCAAGAACTGAAGCCGAACGAGGGCCTTAGAAAAGCTGGAGGAAGAGCCGTTTTTTTATCGAAAATGATAAGCAAATCTGCCGTATTTGGTCCGATGAACAACCTCAGGTAATAACATACAAGAGTTGCCAATTCACCCAGAGAAATGCGCTGTTTGGTGCGGCTTATGGTCCGGCGGAATCATTGGCCCGTATTTTTTCAAAGATGATCGTGAGAACAACGTTACCGTCAATGGCAACCACTATCGTTCAATGATTTCGAACCTTTTTTTTTTCCGAAATGCACCAGCTGAACCTAGTCGACATGTGGTTCCATCAAGACGACGTTACAGAGGACGCGAATATCGACCAACTGAGAAATGAATTCGCTGAGCAATTTATCACTCGTTTTGGACCCGTGAATTGGCCGGATAGATAGTGCGATTTGACGCATTTAGACTATTTTTTATAGACATACGTCAAATCACTCGCCAATTGCAGCCTTGGAAAATAACATTGCGCGTCTTATTAGCGAGATGCCAGCCAATGTGCTCGAAAAAGTGATTCAAAATTGGACATAAAACGTAGTCGTAGTCAACATTTACATGAAATAATTTTTAAAAAGTAAATGGCAAGCATTGATTTACCAACAAAAATGTTTATACACTTTTGCAATTTTCCTGTATTTATTTTTTTTGAAAATTAAAAATCAAACGCTTAAAAAATCACCCATAAATTATTTCTATCTAATGCAAAATTTTGTCATCCCTGTTGAGAAGCGTCCCTGCTTGTCATGAATAAAACATTCCGGATTTTCCTTGAATATTTTTACTTGATGAATTTTAGGAAACAGGATAACATTAAGTACGCTCGTTTGTCCATTTAAGAAATCCCATTGCATGAGTTTACGAATAATAAAAATTCAAGGTCCTGCTGTCATAATTTGTAAAGCTTTATTAAAATACGAGTATGTAACTAAGAGTAAACTCAATTACATGCCTGTGCAAAACATACCGTATTTCCGTGGGTTTTAACTCATTGAAAGTGGTGTTTGTTGTCATTTGAACAGAGTTATGGACTAAACAAAGTAAGAAAGGTCAGGTTTAACAATAAAATGGCAAACAATTAATACAGTGGTGTAATTAGAAATCAAGTAGTAGCAGATTTCAAAGCAGAGCTAAAGCAAAAACGTGCAACCAAAAGGTATAAAATGTCATCATCGACAGTATGCGACATCATTAGATTAGGTTAGATTAGGATGTGCCATCACAGACACTAGGTGCCAAAATGGGCCCATCGCGATCAAACGGCAAGACCCTAAACAATCTCCCTGGTGAAATACCCAATTTCCCTGCAAAAGCTACGAAGGTCTTTGAAGTTCGTGCTGTCTATTTCTTCTATATTTTCGAAAAAGTATTTCCTTAAGAATTTTCTTCGACTATGCGATATTGCCACGCATTCACACAGTCTGTGTGTTATGTCCTCAACGTTTGCAGATCTGCACATATCCGTATCTGACAATTTGAGTCTCTTTCTCTGTCAGAATTCCTATTACTGTCCTAAGCTTATCCCTGTTTAATTATTTTTTTTAACTCCCTAGATCTGTTGTCGTGAAATAGTGCCCTTGGATACCGTGTCCATTCGACATCGTTAAAAAGTATCGAAATGTAAAACCGATCGAAACCATTCAATCTGGTAAACGTCCGAGAAAAACAACAGTGCGAATCGATCGAAAAAAAAAGATCCTTAACGACACTTGTTTATCTTCAAAAAAGATTGTTTGCGAACTCAATCTTTGAATTGATGCAAGTTCCGTACATAAGCGTTTGGACCATGGTGTCCACCGGTGAGGGTGGTCTGAAAAGTTTCCGACCGCAACGTAAAGATAGCGACACTCGTCAATAAAAGCTAGTGAATGCTAGTTGTGCATCTTTTGACAGTTACTTACCGAAGTTTCAGTCATTTTATACGGGCAGTTTTTAGTTGACAGTCGTTTGAGTGAGTCGATGTGAGGGTTTTTTTGTGAAAATGAATATCTTGTGATATCAAAAATGAGTTGGACTCTGTATATGGGAACTCTGTACCATCATTTACCACAGTGAAATTTTGGGCAGCTGAATTCAAACGTGGCCGTAAGAACTTGGGAGATGATGAACGTTCGGGACGTCCAAAAACTGCAACCACTGACGATGACATTGCTAAAGTTCACCAAATGGTGTTAGACGACCGTCGAATTAAAGTGAGAGAGATAGTAGAGGTTATGAAAATGTCCCAAGAACGTGTTACATATTGGGTATATAACCTAATTCGTGCGGTTTTTTTTTCAAAATTTGAACGTTTATTTAAGAAAAACATGTACAATAGTATTATTCAAAGTATTGCCCATCTGAAGCTATGACTTTTCCCATCGGCTTGGCAGCCAAGAATAAATCAAGCCAATTTTTGATATTCTGCTCTGATGTGAACCGTGTTTCAGTGAGGGCGTTCTGCATCGACCGGAACAAATGGTAGTCAGAAGGGGCAAGGTCTGGGCTATAAGGCGGGTGAGGTAAGACTTCCCATCCACTGTTTTCCAAATAGTTCTTAACCGGAATAGCAACGCGGGGCCGAGCGTTGTCATGATGGAAAATTATTGCCTCGTGTCTGGTCGCATATTCCGGGCGTTTTTCGGCCACTGCTCTCTTCAAACGGATTAATTGTGTTCGGTAGCCTTATCCATTGATGGTTTCACCCGATTTTAGCAGCTCATAATACAGCACACCCATCTGATCCCACCAAATACAGAGCATTACCTTCGCGCCATGGATATTCGGCTTTGCCGTTGATTTGGCTGGTTGGCCGGGTTTTACATATGATTTTTTGGGGTTGTAGTAATGGATCCATTTTTCATCACCAGTAACAATCCGGTGCAAAAATGACTTCCTTTTGTGGCGTTCCAGCAGCATTTCCGACATGCAAAACCGCCTTTCGACGTCTCTCGGCTTGAGTTCATGTGGAACCCAATTTTCTTGCTTTTGAATATATCCAGCTGCTTTTAAACGTTTTGAAATGGCTGCTTGAGTGACACCCAAAGATTCTGCGAGCTCTTCTTGTGTTTGGCAACAATCTTTATAGAATAAGGCTTGCAGTTCTTCATCTTTCAACTTTTTTGGCTGCCCAGGACGTTCATCGTCTTCCAAGCCAAAACCACCACTTTTAAATCGTGCAAACCACTTTTGGCACGTTCGCTCAGCTAACGCATGTTCACCATAAACTTCCACCAAAATACGACTGCTGACTTTCGGCAGCAGTTTTCTTCATATTAAAGTAATGAAGAAGAACTCCCGGCAAAAATACTTTTTCAGGCACAAAGTTGGACATATTTGAGTGAAAAAAATTATTGTTGTTATATGAATGACATATACTGAATGACGTACAATGACAGTAGCTTTCCAACGCATGTTCCAATGGAATAATACAAGTTACGCCATCTCTTAGCAAACCGCACGATATAACCAATTAAGTTATAGACCCAATATTAAATCAAGATTTAGGCATGAGAAAGCCGTCCGCACGTTAGGTGCCGCGTTTGCTTACGTTAGACCAAAAACGTGTCCAAATGAACATTTCCAACGCTCTGTTGGTGCAGTTTAGGCGCAATAAATCCGACTTTTGGCGCCGATTAATTACTGTAGATGAAACTTGGATACACCATTATACGCCCGAAACAAAAATCAGTCAAAACAGTGGACTGCAAAGGGCGAGCCGGCTCCAAAAAAAGCAAAAACTGTTTTTTCGGCTGGGAAAGCGATGGCGACTGTTTTTTGGGATAGTAAAGGAGTTATCTTAATCGATTATCTTCAAAAAGGAAAAACCATTACAGGAGCATACTACGCATTATTACTTGCCAAGCTGAAGGCAGAAATCGCGGAAAAACGGCCACATTTGCAGAAAAATAAAATCCTGTTTTACCAAGACAACGCGCCGTCTCCCACCTCAGCGGTTTTCATGGCGAAAATCCAGGAATTACGGTTTGAACTGCTTGACCATCCGCCTTATTCACCAGATCACCCAAGCGACTTCATTTTGTTCCCTCATCTAAAAACTGCGCTCGGAGGACAGAGATTTTCGTCAAATGAGGAGGCAATCACCTTCGTGAACAATTATTTTGCAGAGAAAAGCGCCGAGTATTATTTGGACGGGTTAGAGAGATTGGAGCATCGCTGAGAGAAGTGTGTAGAGTTACAAGGAGACTATGTAAAAAAATAAAAAAAAATTTAAATGTCTTGTATCATTGTTCGGAAACTTTTCAGACAACCCTAGTATCATACGTGGATAAATGACTTCAGCCCTGTGTGTCTACCGGTGGTCACAAGATATTCATTTTGTTTATACCAAACGAGTTGTCGGTCCCCTGGTGTACTAAAAAATAAGTCGGGTTTAGCAAATTCGGGTGTTTTGATAAAAAATTAACGTTTTTCTAATGCGTAGTATTAAACTTTTCTTTTATTTGACAGTTCATTAGAAATTCATTTATCAAACTTGAAAATAAAAAATAAATTAAACAGTTCCATTAGTTTGTTTCATTTATGTGCTACCTCAAAGCAAGAAATACACATTGGAAAATTGCATTGATCGCAAATAGTGTTCACTCTTTTAGCATTCTTTCTTGCATATTCACTTCCTTGTTCTTTTGACATGTTGTTATAACATATTGTGCATCTTTTCCGAGTAAATCTTTTCTTCTTGAAGGCAGTGCTTTCGCTTTGTTGCTGAGGAAGGTCGGGGACATATTAGCGCTTGCCTCTCCTCGAAGCTTTCATGAATAAGACCTTCAACGGCCTTTTCCTTGAATTTAGTGATTGCCATTTTTAAGTTATTTATTTTATTATATAAAATTGAGGCGTTTACAATAGTGGTTGCAGCCAACAGATGAAATACTACCCTTTTATACCATTTTAGTGTACGTCGAAGATATGGTGAATAGGCAGACATTTGATCAGACAGATCTATGAACGCTTTTCCTTTATTGTAATCCACCACCATACTAGGCTTATTTGTAACTTTTCTTACGCTTGTAATGGGCTGCATTGAGCTATCATGTTTGGTTCTCAGCATAAAAACATCCCTTTTATCCTTCCACTTCAGAACAATAATTGCAGCCTCATTTTGCTCAGCGTAAATTTCACCTTCCTGGAGTTTCGATTTGATGACATTAGGGGGATTTTTTTCGGTTCATTCGAAGAGTGCCTAGCAAATGTGTTCGTCTCCTCAGTCAAGCTTCAGCCAAGGAAACACTTGTGTACCAGTTATCAGTGTATAATATCCTTCTGCAGTCCGAAAGACCTTCTGATACCTGATGTGTTATCTGTCCTATCTTTTCTCGTATAAATCTTGAATGCCCATGTATACTATGTATAGCTTGGGCACATAGGTTGAATAGTTTCATACCGTATCTACACATGTCTTTTCTTTGGAATGTACTGACGAAAATTCGACCTCGAAATGGAACATTACTCTCGTAAATGTGAATTTCTTCCTCCGGAGTATATGTAGGCTTCTTTGAATTTCAATTCCAGATCCGTAATTTTTGATAAACGATCGTTTGTTCCAAAACTATTATCCGCAAAGTGAAGCATACCAAGTAACATTTCAAAGCGGTTTCGGCTCATATTTTTGACATTTTGTTTTCGGCTCAATTGGGGCAAACGAACAAGGCCCATCCACGAAATGAAACCTAAAAATGTTCGAATTTCTTCAGGGTTGGCTTCCGTCCATTGAAATAATCTTTGTTTTTGACGTGAGGTACATGGTGTGTTACTCATTTTTTGTGCAGAAAACATTTTTTCCAGGAGCTACTGCATCCTTCGCAAAATCTTTACAAAATTGTTGTCTTACTCCATCAACAGGCTGCATTCTAGGTGCTGTGTCGTCGCTCCTGGTCTACTTGAATCTTTTTCAACGTCACCTTCCAAAACGTCATCTTCCCGAGAAACTGCGCTACTTGAACTTTCTTCCTCCGTAAGGTGATTGAGGTCATCAAAAGGATTGTCAGAAAATCCAAGTCGCGGGTCTTCTTCACTTTTTGAGTTACTCAAATCTTCAACTACTCTCTCCCATTCTACTTGAGGGCATCTATCCCATTTTATTAACGGAAAATGAAGCAACATTTCTTTAGGAATGTCAAAATATAAAGTGTCCACGGGTGGCGACGACGAGAGTTCGTATAACTTTATTGCTTCCGATGGAAATATTCATGCTAGATGCAAGAAGAGAACACGTCTTCAGTCACGACATTGTCGTCCAACTGTGAAGCATGGTGGAGGGTCGGTTATGGTGCGGGGATGTTTTTCGGGCGAGGCATGTGGCTCGTTATATAAAGTAAGTGGTATTAAGGATCGTTTTCAACATAGGGATATACTGGAATCGGTAATGTTAACATATCAGTATCAACATGATACTGACCACAAACATTCTTCAAATGAGGTTAAGGAGGGTTTTGCGGAAAAAGAAATTGTTGTGCTAGAATGGGCGTCGCAATCGCCGGAACTAAACCCTATTGAAAACCAGAGAATCATCTTGACAGCAGGTAAGTTCAACGACGCACACGTACAAAAATGCTCTTATGACGTAACTGAGGAATGAATTGGAATGAAAGATGTGAGGAGGTGCTAAAAAAAACAACTGTTACTTGACAAAATATTAAGTAACGAAAAATCAGGTATGATTTACTGCAGGTTTTACAGGTTTCTCTGCAAAACTTGTTGATGATAGTTTTTTTATTATTGTTACGTTCATAAGGAAAACATCGTGACCTGAAGATCAGAAATTAGCGTGGGTAAGAAAAACGGAACAGGCTTAGAACTACATAGATATCTGGATACTCACACGGCAAGCAAGCATTTCTTCTAACAACAAAGACGATTCAGCATACACCAAAGTAAGCCCTTACTTAAATCCTCGATAAATGATGTCAACATTAGAAGATAGACTCTTACTGTTTAACGATTTTTTTTCTTAGAATATACCCAAGAATCGTGTCCCGAATTATCCTAGACGAATTAGGGGAATATAATACAATAGTAAAAAACAATTATTGCGAAACATGTTTTAGATTTATACAACTTATCTTCTCCAAAATTGACAACCAGTTTCGCATATGTTCTTCCTGTCCCCTAGAATTCACAAAAGTAAAATATTCGAGAAAAATCCGGTTTGTTTTGCACAACAGTGTATGTTACTTTGGCGATTGAATCTTTTGCGAATTTTCTTTTCGTTGTACCACAATCTTAAAAGTATATATAAGCTTATCTGTCTGTATTTAGACATTGCACCTCTTCTATTGCTTGTCGCTCTTTAAGTGTACTGGGACCGACACAATGCCCCTACTGTTACCGCATGTTTTCGAGTCACAGATTTTTAACTTTTCTACATTCTTTCTAATCTTTAGTGCTGGGTTCAGGCCTGAAATGCTTGCCTTCTATCCTTTGCAAACATTTTCATCGTTTCGTTCCATCTGCACGTATCCTCATTCATGTGGATTCAGCCTCTTTAAACCCCGAGTTTTTCTTGAATTTTGAAGGCATTCTCACGCTAACAAAATTCGATATTTTGGGTTTAATTAGCAATTTTGTGGCTAGGTTTCATTGAACCCCGTTTTGAAAATGGCAAGTGAGTCTATCGCAGCACAAAACTTCTTTTATTCCAGGGTTCAGCTACATTATTCCGCGAAAAGAGGGACTAACGCAAGACCGAATTCTGAAGCCTTTTTCGGCAGTCAACGCGTCTGCTTCAGGAGGTCTATTATTTCATCATCATCATCACTATTCAAAAATTCTGTTGATCATATGGATGGAATTGTATTTGATTATAACCCACGTCCTATGGTTCTATTACCTGATAGAGGAATGTTGAAGAACACCTATGCAAGTAAAATAGTCAAAGATAAATATTTAGATCTTCAGCGCCAATAATAAGGTCCCATAAGTGTGATGATAGTATCATGTATATATGTTACATATGTATATGCTCCAAATATGTCCAAGTTACTTAAATCAGAGTAAACCTCACGTCATCGTTGACTTCATCCACCACTACGACTAGCATCTTCATTTCTGTGAGCGACGAAACATTCCTCCTCTATGATCGTAAAACCAAAAGAAAAGAAGTCCAATGGTGAAAAGGGTAACATTATCAAAGGATTTAAAACTACACAGAACCTCAATGCACCCGCAGATACATTTATCCATCACCATTAGTGAGTATTTGTAATTATGAAGTTTTCACTTTCCAACCCGCTCTTACGAACTTTCAATCTCTGACAAACAACAATACTCGTACTTTCTTAAATCGATCTCAATCGAGAAATTGCTTTGACTACGTTGTTTCCTATAGCATTCAACCCTCTTTGAAAAGTGGGCGTCGAGACTCCAGTTGAAAACAGACCAAATCAACGTTTTTTTTTTACTTTCATTTTGGTTTTGAGTAATGAGTCAGATTCTAGACACAAAGCAACAATAAATAATGTTTTGTTTCTTTGTGTGTCACGCCCATCAATCCCAACAGAGATACAAAGATACAACGATGCAAAGATGCATCTCAAACGACAGAGTCAAAGTGTAAATATTTATTCATAAAACAGTCTGTCAGTCAAGCCTCTAAAAAAAAAAATCCATTTCAACACAAATCCACCGGCGACGTCGTCTCACCTATCCATCCGTAAAGGCATGCACAACGAACAATTAAATAAAATCGTCTCTCTGATCTGTATCCAGGCGAAAGTCAACAATAATAAGTCGCATTAGTACAGAGAAAATCGTAAAAAGAAAATCCTCAAGCAGAAGGTTGGAAATTAAATCCTGATAACCGAGCTTCTTTGTGTCCATCTTCAGCACCTGCGGTAGATGTATCTTGAAGGATTCAGGCGAAATGCTACCAGATTTAGCGGATTTGTTTTACCTTGCAATGGTAAAACATTGTGTTTCTTTGCTCTGTAATCTGTATGTATCTAGTGTTGTCGTGGGTGTACTGAAAGTACATTTCATGAAATAGTACTAACGATGTTACCCATCGGTCTATGTACCTAGTGCTAGAAAATGTTTCGGAACATTTTTCAAAACAAATTTTTCTATTTATTGGGTCACTCAATGGCTACAACTTGTAGAACAACTTATTCGAAATGGCCACCAATTACCTTCCAGTACCAGCGAAATCGGTCTGGCCCCTCATCGATTGAAGTACGGACCTCATGCTTTGAAAAATTTTCCACTCGGACAAGGACGGGTTTCAAAGACTCAAGCCATGGCCTCCATATCGGGCCACGGTCTTGCAGTCAAATGGATTGAGGTCTGGGCTACCAGTTGGCAAATCATTCGGGGAAATGAAGTTCGAAACGTGGTTTTTGAGCCAAGTTTGAGTCGTTTTTGTCTTATGAGCTGGAGCGGAGTTTTGTTGTCCACCGGCATATGTGCGAATAGTGTTTTGTTGAGGCGCTCCACAGCGTTGTCTAAAACATCCATTTGATACACACTCGGCGACCCAATCGTAGGCGACACCCCGCCAAACCATCACAGAAACTGGGTGGTGGCCAGGTTTAACTCTCGGAACGATTTCAGACGTATGTCATGATGACAGAGCATACCACCTTGATCAAAAAGTTCCCGTACCACACCCACCGTGTGGCGCTCACAATGTTCCGATTTGAGTTCTGTTTTTTTTGTTAAGTTGACATTTCCTCTAAATCTTAGCGTCGTAGCTTGACATTTGCAAAAGTTACGTAGCCAAGAGTACATCTATCTCTGTGTTTGTTGGCGATTTTTTACAATTTTAGAAATTAAATTTGCGACAACGAACTGAATTTTGGGTAAAAAACGGATTTAATGGTGCACGAACGTTGGAAATGTTGGAAAAGTGTTTCGGCAACGATTCTCTAAAGAAAACGGTCGTTTACCAGTGCCACGAGCTGTCCAAAAGTGGTCGTGAGTCAATCGAAGATGATGAACGCAGTGGCAGACCATCGACATCGAAAACCGACGAAAACATTGATGAAGTATGAGCAAAAGAAATATTGGTCAATAATCGCAAATTATTTTGGTTAATAATTTGGGTTTCCGTCGTGTAGCAGCAAAGTTGGTGCCAAAAAACCTCAATTTCATGCAAAAAAGAGACAGTGATGACGTCGCAGAAGAGATGATTTGGGAAGCTGAATCCGATCCCACATTCATCAAAAAGATCATTACTGGAGACGAGACGTGGGTTTATGAGTATGACATGCAATCCATACATCAGGCAAGTGAATGGCGTTCATCAAATGAGCCGAGACCAAAAAAACATCAAGCAATTCGCCGAAAGAGACCAGAATTGTGGGCAGAAAACTCGTGGATTTTGCATCACGATAACGCACCGTCTCGCACAGTGCCATCATTATTCGTAATTTTTTGACGAAAAATGCAACAAATACTCGTACCATCCAACAGCCACCGAATTCACCTTATTTGGCTCCCTGTGGCTACTTTCTGTTCAATGGAGTTAAAAAACCACTACGGGGAACGCGTTTCAGCCACCGAGAGGAAGTAATGGAAAAGTCGCAGGAAGCACTGAAGGACATACCGAAAACCGAATATAAAAAATGTTTCGAGGATTGGATCAAGCGCTGGCATAAGTGTGTTGCAGTCGATGGGGATTACTTTAAAGGGGACAATATAGATTTACATGAATAAACTTGTATTTTTAATTTTCTGATTAAATTGCGGAAAAGTTTATGCCTTATGCCTTATGTCTTAACAACAGACCTGCACAATAGATTCCACCTATTGCTACTTCTGGACATTGAATTTCACATAACTAAACAGGTTCCATAAGCCGCATTGATAGCTGCAGCAAATAATACACGAAGTGCAGTCGGAATGATCTGGCCACCACCACGATGGATGAAATCAGCGCGCAAGGTAACATCACAAATATTAAACTGGACACCGCTCACATTTTCATCAGATAAAACACCCTCTTTCGTTGCCCACTGGAAACCCGCAACAACGGAAACCTTAATTCCATTCAAGTACTGCACTGATTTTGTGCAATCGATGATAAAGTTTGGACCAGTACAATCGGGGCCGAAACACCCAATCTTACGGGCTTCAGTCACATCGTAGTCGTGTCTCTTTGCCAAATAACGAGCACAGACTTTAAAGTCATCATTTGAACTAACATCGCCGTTGTCAATGTCTTCTGGTAGTCTATCTAGCATTGGGCAAGCTTTCATTATAAGACGACTGTGCTTGTTGGGCGACTCAGATAAACACAATTGATTTGAATCTTCAATGAAGGTTTCCTTTAAGCATATTTCCAAGTGCAATTCACCAGCTCCAGCAATGATGTATTCGCAAGATTCTTCAATAATAAACTGCACCATAGGATTGGATTTGGCTAAACGTTTAAAACCTTCAACAAGTTTTGGTAAATCGGCTGGATTTTTAGATAGGAAGGCAACACGCACAACAGGCGACATGGAGAACTTTATAACCTTCATGCTGTGGGCATCCTTAAATGTGGTAATAGTTCCAGTTTTCACCAAGAACTAAACCCCAATTGTTACCAGATAGAGCAGCTTCAATAGCCTCAACATAACGACCCATAAGACATCACATTTCACACCAAAATAACGCGCCGAAACAGTGACGCTGTACATTGAAAATACTCGTTCAGTTGTGTTAACTCAACGTGCATATCGTCGAAAATATCGTGGCCAACAAGCACCGTCTGACAACACTACTCGTCGTTTGGTGTCGAATTCGCCGACATGCCGTTCATCAAGACGTTCCAATGTACTGGTTGAAACGGTAAGAGAGAGTGTTATCGAGAACCCACGTGTGCCGTATCGTCACCGTGCTCAGCATTTTGGCGTCAGTGGAAACACCTTGCGGTGATACACCTTGAAGAACAATTTGCATTTGTTTCCATATAAAGTGCAATTTACTCAAAGAATATTGCCGACCGACTGTCCACGTCGCTTGGAGTGCGGTCAAACAGTCGCTCGAATGTTTGACACTAAATCTGATATTTGGAAGCAAATTTTGATGACCGAGGAGGCCCATTTCACACTCTCTGGCGCCGTTAACAACCAAAATTGCCGCATTTGAGGAACAGAGAATCCACACGAGATCCATGAAACACCATTGCATGAGCAAAAAGTAACAGTTTGGGTCGCCTTTGCGCCAAAACCATCATTGGGCCATTTTTCTCCCATGGGCAGCTCTCCATGGGAGCTCAACTGAACTGGTTTTTGAATGGCTCACACCAAGAGTGGATACTTCTATAGGACTCCTATTTATTCTGGCTCCCTTAGCCTCAGTCCTTGTTACTGTGCTCCATCGAATATGTTTCATGTCGGGAACGCTTCTAACAGAAATCGTTTTGGCGTGAACCGTATGAATTTAAATCAGAGGGCGAAGGTATACAAAGTTCGCATATTAGTGACTAAGCGCCGCCTGAATAATGGATCTATTGACGTATGCTTATAGCTAGGCCGAAGGGAGGATTGTTGGACAGTTATGGATGGAAGAGAGGTAGATTTACATCAAGTATGCGTCACCCAATTGACGATTCAAATGTTACTCAATCTGATGAGCAGTTTAAATTGTACAAATCCTTAATAAAGGATGCTGTTGTTACTAACAAAGACTTTCGTGTCGAAGTTTCTATGACTACCGTCATCCAAAAACAATGTGTAACAACGCGTATCTAGAATGTGCAATCCACCCTTGACCAAAATAGCGCAATTCAGTCATCGGCTCCAATGGAGATATCTATTACCTACTTATGTAATTGATTCTACAGCCATATAAGGACAGAATAATCTCCTTTCTCATACGCATACCCATTACATCAGCACCATTGTTCGTCATGCGCAAAGGATCCTTGCACTGACGTACGATGTCTCCGAAGATATCATTTGAGGTGCAAACGATTTTTATATTTTGTAGACAACAAATGCCGAAATATCCCCATTTTATCACGGGCAGAGAACAGAGATTTATTTTTTGCAGCATCTGTTGCGTTTGTTTATAACAATAACCTCCGCCTTTGAAGTAATTTCTTGCATCAGGCGATTTTGGTATTTTCGATTACCATAACCATATTCCTTTGGTACTCGTAAACCTACTAAATGAAATCTGCCACCTCGTTACCTTTGATTTCCGGACCAGTGTATAGCGGCCATGTTAAAGATAAAGAAGCTACAGCTGTCAAATTTGGAGGTTATAGTAAATTATATTGGGCAACTCACCATGGAAAATTACAGTGTTCAACAACGCGTGCAAAATTCTCAACCTTTACCATTAAAATGAGTGCTCAGTTCGAGCAACGTTCCGAGCGCTACGTGATTTTTACGGGGCACACAATCCTCCTGTTGCGTTGTCTATTCGTGGTTTGGTGGACAAATTCAAATCAACTGGTTCAGTAAACAATCAAATAACACCCGTACGTCGTTGAAACGTGAGGTCTACGGAAAACATTGCTGCAATTAGTGAGAGTGTGCAGAATAACCGGAGACAGTCACTTCCTCGTCGCGCCCAAGAACTTGGCTTTTCGCAGACCTCAACTTGGCGAATTTTGCATCGGGACTTAGGCTTGCACTCGTATAAGACTCCGATCTTCAGCCACCAGCCTCATTTTTTGGTTAATGGCTATGTCAACAATGAAAATTGCCCCATTTAAGGGGACAAAATTCCACATAAGACTCATCGGTTGCAAATGCATCCAGAAAAAGTCAGTGTTTGGCGGACATTTTGATCCGGGGGCCATTGGTCCCTTCTTCTTCCAATGAAGCTGGCACCGCCGTAACTGTCACCGGCTAGAGGTACAACGAACTTTGGGTTTAGCGTGAACAAATTTCTGAAAAGAATTAATTTCACGGGATGTCCCTACACCCATGGAAGCAAGGATACGCCTTACCATCGTATACCCTTGGAATGAGTCGAGGCCGATCTAAAACCTCTTGCTGATCTTATGGTCACAGCACCTATATCTTGGGTCAAACCAACAAGAGGCCCCTTTCCGCGATTTGGGTTTAAACAGCCATCATGACTCTCCTTGCGTCATGACCTGCATTCTGCCTGATCCGGAAACTATTGATTGCTAAGAACTTGGTCTGGGCCAGTAGAGCAACAATCAGTCACGATGAAGTCCCCGGGCAACTATTTGCGTATCCCTATATACGTAAATAGGCTAAAACTACAAGTGCGAAAGGCTTAGCTTTCGAGGATAGGTTACGGAGGTTGCTCGTAACTGAAATCAAAACCGCTACCAAAACCATTACGCCTCGGATAAGGAATGATAACATGTTGACGACATTTGGCTATTGAACCCGAACAGAGATTGGTTCTCGAATGTGAATACGCTTCTCGACCACAGAAGTGAAGGTCCTCAAAATGCCAGATTCCTCCAATTAGAGAAGGAATTCATGCGGTATAAGATGGAGATCTTAGGGATTAGTAGTTAGAAGGTTGGGCTCGGGTAAGTTTAAGCTCCCAACTCGTATCACTGTACTACTCTACTCCGGAAAGGCACCTGGAAGCTATCGGAAATCTGGCTTGGATTGCTGCTTCCCAAAAGAGCTCTCAAAAGCTTAATTTCCTGGGAGCCTTTAGACGAAAGGATCCTGAAAGTCAGGATCGGAGCTCTCTTCTGACGAGGAGAAGGAGGCCTTTTATAACGGGCTGAGTGCTGCTCAGACTGCATGCGGAGACTTCATAATGGCAATGGGAGACTCGAATGCCAAGGTTGGCAATGACAATGATGGAATCAGGCATGATGTTTGGCGACCGCAACGACAATGGCGAGCGTTTTGCCGATTTTTGCAACATCAGCAAGGGTGCAGAGAGAAGCTGAAATCGTTGGGCTAAAGATCTATACGGCAAAAATAAAAAGGATTAGCCTTGGAATTTCCTCATCTAACCAAGTAAAGATTTCTGGACAACCAGTTTAGATGGTAGAGAATTTTCAATATATTGGGAGTATTGTCTCTTCTGATGGTGGGACCGAACTAGATATAATCAGCCGGAACGCGAAAGTAAAGGCTGCGTTCGGAATGCTCTCCAAAATATGGAGAAACATCTCTATCAGCCTAAAGACCAAGCTATGGCTCTTCCGCTCCAATGTTGAATCCGTGCTTCTTTATGGGTGCAACACTTGGAAAGTCACACCCGCTGTCACAAGAAAGCTGCAAACGTTCGTGAATAGATGTCTGCGAAACATCTTGAGAATTTTCTAGCCCAATCGTATCTCTAATGATGAACTTCATGCGAGAACAGGTCAGGAAACCATTGACTCTATCATACGAAGACGTAAGCGGCAGTGGATTGGACATACACTTCGCAAAGGTCGTGAGTGCATTGCGAGTCAAGTGATGCAATTGAACCCTCTCACGCAGAGAGGCAGATGATTGGGTCAACATAGAAATACTTGGCGAAGAACCGTCGAAGAGGAATCAGCACAACTGGGGGAGAGTTGGAACGAGCTGATATATGGTATATCTTCAGAAACCGTACTCGATGGTGCGTAGAAGTCCTATGCCCAGCACGGGGAACCTCACGGACGTTATAGGTCCGAGGACCTAACTAACTATGACACCCCCAAAAGGGGCCTAACTCAACATGCCAGGCCCGGACCGAGATCCTGGGGGCTCCTGACTCGCATGGTACCGTGATTTAAGTCCTGGTTGCTGGTAACTAGTCAGATCGTAGCAACCTTCGGTGGCGTTATCTGAAAACCGTCAGGATAAGACCAGTACTTGCTCTACCCTTGATAATTGGGCAGGGACTGCAAGGGGTATAGATCGATGTTAACCAATTTTGTGTGGCCTAGATTGGAAGATTTGGATCTCAATGACATGTGATTCCAACAGGACGGCGCTACCTGTCACACAGCGCGTGTATCAATGGATCTTTTTCACGACAAATTCGACGGCCACCGAGGTGTGATTTAACGCCATTTAACTTTTTCTTGTGCGGCTATGTTAAATCGCCAATCTATGTGAATAAGTCGCAGGCGATTGAAGCCTTAAAAGTCAGCAGAGCAATGCCATCAATGATATGCAGCTGGATATTTGCGGCGTAGCCTCGCCGGCTCTTTTATTTACACAAAAAATAAAGATATCTTGTGCACGACTTGTTTTAATTAAATTTGTAGCTCGAGAGCTCTTAATAGTAAACCATGTAGCAGTTTTACACCTCCCTCTCTGTGTATAAAGTTCAGATGACAAAAGCAAATTTAGCATTTGTACTGCCAAAGAGAGCTTGTTCGCGTCCGTCTCGTGTACGCTTTCTTAGCAAAATTTTATAGAACGATAGAGCTAATTGTCCTCTAACTTTCGGCATGTCCTAGGAACGAAGACCGCCGAAGCACACTGTCATAGCGATAGACTTTCAATATAAATGTTACAGACTTCAACTGTCTAAACGGGTTTCACATAGATCGATCCATGCGGTATGAAAACGAATAAACTGTAGTGAAACCTTCGAAGTTCATTCTTAGGTCGTAAAAAGCACCGAAATCAACGATTTACAGTACGTTGCACTTAATCCTTCGGGAAATTGCTCTATCCACTGAATTACGTTCCTCTCTGTACCAACTATTCCGAAATGAAAAGGAGTATCCAAAGTAGTAAATTTAAGGTTCCTATACTCGTAGTAGTAGCAGAAAGACTACTATAGACTGAACTACAAACGACTCTTTAAGCTGGATGCATTTTTATGGTCCTTTCTGCTTTCATTTTCCCATTATGTCTTCTTGCTCGTGTCAAAATTATCACACACCCACCCTTATTCCGTTTTTTTTTTTCTTCGCAATAACACTGCCTCCTTATTTTGACGGTCTACAGCGCTCCAGCTTTCGCCATCTCGCATAATAAGGAGCTATGTGCAGAGAGGATAATGCACGGAGCACGGATAAGAAAGTAATTTCGTTTGGTATGGATTTTTTTTCTCACTCTTCGTCCTTTTGTTTGGAGTGTTTTTCTTTCTTGGTTATGATTTTGAGATGTTTTCTTATTTTTCTGCGCTGTTTCCTCTATTCGTTAACTTAATTTATATGCGATGGGGTTCAGCGTTTAGGAGGTAAAGCAAAAAAATAAATACAAAATCGTGTGCAAGGAAAAGTATCCAGAGCATAACCGTACGGAAGCTTTATTAAGGATAATGGCAATTTCATTTTCTGTCTACCTACACCTCTGTTCGTTGTTATTTATATTTGCGCTTATTTCTTTTTTGTTTTCTTTTTTTCTCAATTTTTTTTTTGTTGTCTGCGTGTTTATAGAATTCGGATGCTAGGAATAGAAGCAAATTACTTGTGCAATGGAATAAAAGCAACAGAAAATGAGTCATCGCAGATGTTGTACTTTTAAAGTAGGACTATGACGAGCAACTCTTAAGAGTATGGCAGAAGACTTTAACAAACTTTCGATTGGAGTTTTCTCTTTCAATAAATATTAACGTTGACTTGTTTAAAGTTGCCTGGAGGCTTCTATGAAATGTTTGTTGAGAGTTTTTGCCTTAAATCATTTGAAACAATTCCAGTTTGGGGGAGCTACAATTTATGACGACAATCGGAAAGGACAACAAATTTCGAAAGAAAATATTGCAAAGAAAGAAAGGCGGTTAGTATCCGAACAAGGACTAGACTGGTATTTAATACGGTCCTGGCGTAAACACGAGTATGTTTACCTGTGACTTAAGTCCCTGTCGAAAGATGAATGGCACCTTGTACATATGTGCCAGACACTTTTTTGGGTATCAAAACTCTATCATAAACAATTTCAATTGAGTTATTGAAAATGAAGACATATTCGCTGCAGGATCCTTGAAAATTTTTTATGAAAACATAATCTCACCTTCATTTGAAGCCGTCCAGGAATGTCTACCGATTGACACTGGGATTGTGGCACAAAACGGAAAAACGCCAACCAGAAAATAAAAACAACTTCGAAATCCCGCAAACATTGTTGGATAGCTTTAAGTACTTCGTTGACGAAATTTAGCTATAGATAGAGGGCTGGCAACAGATTTCAGTGGACTAGAAGTTGGACATTTTTAATTTTTTTTTTATAATTAGCGCGCGCTCAAGGGGCTATTATGCCCTTAAAATGGTTGCACAGAGCATGAGCGAAGAAAATGTAGGACCGAAGAAAAGATAAATGTCGATGTATATTGATCTTAAATGTTTACAAGTTATAATAACCAGGAAATAGAGGGCTTGGCAGGGCTTTCCATAAGAGAGCTATACGAAAGTGGGCTAGAGGGTGTACTGATGGTCATTAATAGCGAAACGGGTGTTACGGTCAAAAGTTTGAAGGGGCGGAATGCTACTGGCAATTTATATGGAGCAATATAACCCATGTTTCACTCTGCTCCAGGAAATTACGTCTACTGTGGGTCAGATATCCAAAAGACTCCAGAGCAACGCAATGAAAACATCCAAATAAGGCGCCAGACTTCATTTTTCAGTCAGCACAAAGCACTTGGATAATAGATACCCCTTGTAAGTTCGTTTTATTGAAATTTAACAGTCTCTCATAGAAAGATGAATAAGCGCTTCGCTAATAAAGTGGCTACAGAAATGCTGAACTGACGAAGCTGCCAGGAAACTTGAGGTATCACCAACAGCTGCTCTTTTTGTTACTTATATACATTCTACTCGAAGTACAACTTAAGGCTTTGTTCGTAGAAAAAACAAGTGGCCACGCCTGGGCAACTCAAACAACTTTAGACTCTTTCAGATGATTGGATTTTTAATTACATAGCTTACTTGCGTGCATTTTTAAGGTAATCCAAATGATTTCATATGTAGCCAGAATATTCCCATCCTCAACTTTGCTAACATCATCACAAGGGGCCTACGTTTGGCCTAAATAGATACATTCTTCGAAAGCTTGAACTTGTCTAGTCTAAACCTGGACCTTCGGTATAGAAATGTTTAATAACTTTGACAATTTTCAAGCGACCGGCTTTAGTAAGCACGGTTTGAAAACGTAAATTTAGTACAATTTCAACAATGAATAACTTTACACTGAAAGAACGCGCCGAAATAGTGACGCTTTACATTGAAAATAATCACTCGGTTGTGTTAACTCAGCTTGCACATCGTGGAAAATACCGTGGTCGTTCTGCGCCTTTATAGAGCACGGGTCGGTTGTTTGACAGCGTCCACGTCATTCCAATGAAGCTGTTGAAGCTGTTAGAGAGAGTGTCGTCGAAAATTCAAATGACTCGTATCCCCGCCGATCTCAACCACCAAACATCAGTTAGACCACTTTATGGAGGATACGGCAAGACCTTCACATGTTTCCATACAAAGTTCTGTTGACTTAAAGGTTTTTGAAAACAAACAAGCCGCGTCTCTTGGCTTACGCGAATGGTGTCATTCGAATGATAGACACTGAAGCGGATTTTTGGGAGCGATTTCTGATGACAGACGGCGCTCATTTCACCCTTCTCTGGCGGAGTAAACAAACAAAATTGTCGCTTTTGGGAAAACTACAATTCTCACATAATTTATGAAATACCATTTCACGATGAGAAAGCGACTGTTTGGGTCGGTATTTCCCCCAAAACCATCATTGGATCATTTTAAAGTTGGAGAGACGGTCGATGACAGTCGATATCAATGGTTGTTGGCGCACATTCTGTGTCCGCAAATGCGTGAAAAAAGTAAAAAGGACTTCTGTTTTCAACCAGATGGAGCGCCATGCCATTCTGCATACCAAATAATGAACTTTTTGAAGCCACAATTTCAGGGATGTGTGGGTGGTAGAACAATGACATGGGCTGGCCCCTAAAATCTAAAGATTTGACTTCTCCGGACTTCTTCCTGTGGGGGTATTTAAAAAGAAAAAGTTATTCCAACAAGCTGAAGACTCCAGATGAACTCATGAACAACATTTGTGCCGGAATAGCTGCGATATTACTTGAGACGTTGGTCAATGCCAAAAAAAGGGACCAACGTTGCATCAGCAATGAAAGTGGTCACTTAACCGACATTGTGTTCAAAAAATAGTTCACATAAACTGTGAAGGACCAAACTAAATAAAAACTGGCGACACTATAAAATCAATTGTTTTTTTCTTCTTAAAGTTATTAAACATTTCCTACTTTCGGTAGACATCAACGGCCACCACTCCCATTCACGGTGTTGGATACTCACACACCAACTTGAAGAGGACCCCAATTTATTGATTCGTCGTCGTTCGCAGCAACTTGGCTTTTGCCATCCATTATCTAGCAATTTTTGCATAAAGGTCTTGGTCTCAAGGCTTGTAAGATCCAAATGGTCGAAGGGTTAAAATCGCGTGAACCTTTATTGCATCGGGAGTTCAGTGACAGATTTGGCGTATTTGGAGCGAGGATAATCCTCAAGAAATTCACCACTGCATCGTTTTGCGGATTGTATCCTGGTGGCACCATCGGTCCTTATTTCTTCAAAAGTGAGCCCAGAGCACAAGTTATTGTTAATAAACACCGGTACAATGCGATGACCAACGCTTATTTGTACCAAAATTTGTATGGCATCAGCGGGGCATCAAATTAGAAGAACTGGTGGTTCCAACAGGATGGTGCTCCACCCCATATTACTAACGAAAACATCGCTTTACTGAAAACGAGATGGCAATAGAGTCATTTCAGGAAATGGACCCTTCAGTTGTCCAGCAAGATCGTGCGACTTCACGTCATTGGATTATTTTTTGTGGGGATGTAATAATAGATCGCCTCTTCGTGGCACATCCTGTATACTACATACTACAGTTTAACCAATTGCAAATTAAACAACTTTAACGCTAATATTGACATTTTCACCACGCCAACACAACCGGCACTCTTCAACCCCAACTGACAAGGCGTACCGAACCATCTGTTTGAATATGCCAACTTAACGTAAGCAAGATTAAAAGCGACTACGTATCTAAACTATTCCTCACTAATATCATCGATTTAGCCGTCATGCAAGAAACACATTCTGCGTTGGACGATGTTGAAAAGTCTAGAGGAATTGTCATCGGCTACTATCGGATCGAAGCCACATCCCACAGCAACCTACGTCAGAAACTGCATAGTGGACGCAAAACTAATAAATGCAGACTCCAGTAATAACATCTTTGCAATAACAACCCAAATTGGAGGTAACCTAATGATCAACCCACAGCCTTCATTGGCGATTTCAACAACTATTATAACCTCTGGAGGTTTGAAAACAACGACGACAATAACGACATGCCAATGCAATGGGCAGACTCAAACCAATTGCACCTAATCTTCGACGCAAAGCACAGAGCCACCTTTCACTCTCGGTGCTGGCGAGGAGGATGCAACCCGGCCCTGTGATGCGAAAAACCATCCTCTGCCTGCTGCCATAACAGTCCAGTCCGATTTCCCGAATAGCCTAATCGATATCGGAGTCTATCTAACTGCTTCCATACAAAAGTGGGGAGCAGCTTCACCAAGGCCGATTTGAATAGCTTCTCTCACGAGCTAGACTCATGCTTAAGGTGTATTCCGCCGCTGAGAGAGAATTACGAAAGATTTGTAGGAGTGATTACGGCAACTGCGAAAAGACATATTCCATATTCTGGAGCCCCCAAACTGGCAAAAATCTACTAAGATCGCTTGACTAAACCTACAAGAAGGAATGGATATCAACGGTCAACAGCCTCAGCTTCACCCACTTTAGCAGGAAAGCGTGAAGTCTCATACGTAAAATTGGAGGAAGCAGTAGCTCTAACACCACAAAGTTTTCCATGGAACTGAACAAAGTGGCCAACCGCATAGTGGATGTTTCTCGTGCCCCCGAGGACAAAGATAGTCACCAGAAAACGGGCTCTTAGAAACCTCAAGACCAATACCCCATTGTTATCACAGTTCTTGGGCAGTTTTACATCTGAAGAGGTTAGCATCGCTCTTTTGGCAGTAAAAACATGAAAGGCAGCTGGTTTCGATAGCATCCACCGGGAGTTTTTTGCACATAGCGGAAAAAATACAAGGCGATTGCTAGTCGAAATCTACAGCAACTTACTCGAACCAGGCATAATCCCAACGACGCGGCGTTCAGACGAACGAAAGTTATAGCTATTCTTGAGAAAGTATGCGGTGCGTCCCACCAGTTCTATAGCACTCTAAAGTACTTGCTGCAAACCACTTATCTGTAATCGATTAAACCCTTCCATCTATGGAAGTCGGATTTCGTGCGGTCAGAAATTGTACGGACCAGGTCGCACATTGAGTCAAAATTTGAGGACAGACTTAAAATATGTGTTCCTTTTCTTGACTTAACCGCAGCTACTACACCATCTGGAAGGATGGGGTTATCTTTAAACTGCTGAAAGGGATCTCGCCCCTGAGGATATCGCTTTTTATCAACAAGCTACTTCCAAACCGCCTGTTCGAAGTCTTCATCAATGATAACAAATGCAAAGTGAGAAAGCTTAAAATGGTTTGCCCCAGGACTTCGCTCTCGGTCCTTTGCTCTTTGATCTTTCCATCAGCGATATGCTGCGACCACATCGAGGAAATTTGGGTATGTAGATGACTTGGCAATCGCCACTCAGGATAAGGATATAGTGGACACAGAAGAAACCCTAACCCTAGACCTTGAGCAACTCTATGCATATTTTACACAACGGAGACTGTGCCCAAGCATGTCTAAAACAGAAGTCTCCTGCTTCCGGCTTACCAGCTAACTAGCGGATTATAGATTGAACGACCAGTTTAACAACACTTTACTTAACCACAGGCGAAACCCAAAATATCCACGCGTAACCTTAGCCAGATCTAAGAACACCCAACAAGCTCAAAACCCGCAACAGCATAATCCAAAACCTCACTGATTCAACATGGGCTTCAAGTGCATCCAAACTTCGTACTGCTGCACTTGCACTCGTATACTCTATGCAACACTGCCCCATTTCATCTGCGCCGTTTAAGCACACTATCGAGAGAACGTACTAAAGCGCTGGCAACCACTGAATTGTCCATTCACGACGACATCGCTATGATCCTGTCATGGAAGGAGAGACTAAAGTTCCTCAGACTTCCACAGCAGAATGGACAGCTGATAATATTACGCTGCACCCATCTTGCTGACCCTTCGGGTTTAACCTAAAGCGCACTCTCCGTTCCTACGCTCAACAGGATCAGAACCAACCATAGAATATGCGCTGGTTTGCTGTTCCGCTGATTGATACTTTGAAGAGAAAGCATTGCTCGGTGTTGAAAGATCTGGCATCACCGATTCTATTCTTTCCTAGAGGGCGTCAACATTCGACAAGTTTGAATTGGCCTAAATTTTAGTAGCTTTAACTTTAATCGTTCTTTTTGCATTTGACTTCCAAGACGTTCGAAACGTTCATACTATTGTACTATAATTTACTAAAATTGTTAAATTCGCCTTTAAATACTAAACGTAAGAATTTTCTTTTCATATTATTTTACATATATATTTCAATAATCAATTCATTGTTTCTTAGGAAATTTTATCAAAAGCTTAAGCAGAACAAGTAAAATTCAATTGTAACATAGCGCTTAATAAAAGCTTTGATTAAAATTCGGACATTTTTTTTAAAACATTTAACAACAATAAAATTTCGTTTATCAACTTTACGAAATCACCGAAATTGTCGCTGGAAAAGCCTGAAGATTCACCAGCTTGAAGATCGCCGGAGGAAAATTAGTTCGAGCATCGACACACGTGCCTAACCTTCAACCTTAACAAAGGGTAAGTACCATTTGAGTTTTCTTTTGCCTTATGCTTTCAACAACCAGTGAAAATGTTCCATTCACCTCCGCAATCAAACGTTGCAAGTGATTTAATCACACACGACAAATCAGCGTTCCCCACTAAGTCGAATGCTTGCAAAATCTCTGAATCACAACCGTCTGCACCCCAAGCGCCCCCTCTGCTTCATCAGCAAAGTGCTTCGCAGCCTCCGCATAACAACCTGTTGCTTTCGCGTAGTCCCCTGCCCCCGTATTTTCCTCTGCAAACATTGAACTCGGACCCCAAACCCCAAAAGGCGGCTTCGGTCAATTCCAGAACTTCATCACGCAGAAGACTTTCCCTTCAACTAAAACGGCTGGAAGAAGAAAAATCGATAGAGGAGAAGTATCTAGCAAAGAAGTACGAACTTTTGCAAGAAATGACATCTGATGATGAAGACGACATTGTCGAAGACGAAGTGCCCACAACGTCAAGAAATTGTGTAGAAAATTGGCTGAAATCCCAAAGCATGCAGCAAAAGCAAACGCCTAGACCAGTTGTGCCAACCAGCAGCATGCTGAACAACACATGGTTTGGTACCAAGGTACAGCAAAATCCAAGGAATTCTACATTGCATGAAAACAATCACGACCCACAACCGAGATTCACAACAGCAGTCCCAATCAATGGTTTTCAAGAAGTTCCAAAGCTCTCTCATCGTCAAATAGCCGCGCGGCAATCGACATCCAAAGACTTGCCAAAGTTTAGCGGAGACCCTGAAGATTGGGCTTTGTTTATTAGCTGTTTCGAGAGCAGCACGAGGACTTGTGGATTTTCAGATGAAGAAAACTTGGGAAGACTCCGTGCCAGTCTTAAGGGAAAAGCGCTTGAAACTGTGCGCAGTCGTTTGTCACAGCCTGGACAAGTAAGCAGGATTATTTCCACTCTGGAAATGATGTTCGGTCGACCTCAATTCATTATAAATTCATTGTTGCAAAAAATTAGAAGTGATTCGGCACCCAAAGCGGATAGATTGGATTCACTTGTTAAATACTCTCTAGACGTTGAGAACATATGTGCAACGATGGTAATGAGTGGATGCTCAGCGCATCTAAATAACCCCATTTTATTACAGGAGCTTGTTGAGAGGTTACCACCCACTATTCGTCTTAACTGGTCGATTTATAAACAATCACTTCCAGTAGTGGACATTTCGCAATTTAGTTCATGGTTGTATGAAGTTGGACGAGCAGCACATGATGTTAGTTATATTTTTCCAGTGCAGGAACGAAGAAGCGAACGAAGACAACGGCAGGAGAGCTCATATATAAACATTCACGATGACACCTCAGCCAAACAATGTAAAATTTGCAACAAAAATTGCTCTTCTGTTGAAAAATGCACAACTTTTCTTAACCTCAAATTACAACAACGATGGTCTATGGTAAAAGAAAGAAGATTATGCCGAATATGCCTGCGTTTTCATCCCAACAGATGCTCGTCTAATCGACTGTGTGGAGTAGACGGATGTACATTTCGTCATAATAGGCTGCTACACAAGTACAACAACAACACCCAACTGACCACAGTGTCGGATAAAACAGCTTCAGCTCTGCAAGTTCCAGTTCGAGCAGTTCCAGCTTCGACAATTCCAGCCCCGACTGTTACCGCCGAAACTTCAAATGCAAACCCCGTCGTCAACAACACACACGTTTTGTCTTCGCCCAAATGTAAACAATCAACAACGCGTTTTGACAATCAGTCAAACGAAAACAAAATTCTCTTCAGGGTGATACCGGTTACTCTTTATGGGAAGTGCACACAGGTGGAGACATTTGCCTTCCTAGATGATGGGTCATCCACTTCTCTCATAGAAGAAGAGCTAGCAGAAGACTTGGGGATAGAAGGAGTGCATGTGCCATTGCAATTGAAGTGGACAGCAAATACAGTGCGGGAAGAACCCAATTCGAAAATGATAACACTTTTAGTTTCTGGCAAAGAGGAGAAAAATAAGTATTCAATTGGTGGCGTACGAACCGTGAAAACATTGGATTTACCCCAACAATCAATCGACGCATCCAGGATGGCTGAAAGGTACAACCATTTAAGAGGGATTTCCTTAACATCATTTTTTAATGCGAAACCTCGTATTCTAATTGGATTAAAGCACTGGCATTTGGGAGTTGCACTTCGAATAAGAGAGGGAGGTATACAAGAGCCGCTTGCAACAAAAACACGTTTAGGCTGGATGGTGTTTGGCCCTTATGATGCAAAATCAAACCTCAGTGTGAATTACCAACTATATATATGTGAGTGTCGTCGAGATGATGATGCACACCTGAGCGATGCTGTGAAGGAATATTTTGCTACGGAAAATCATGGAGTTAAAAAAGTTTCACTGTTGTCTCCATCCGAATGCGTAGCGAAACGAATTTTAGATGCTCATGCCAAAAGAATTGGCAATAAGTTCGAAATTCCACTGTTGTGGAAAACAAAAAATATTAGTCTACCAGACAGTAAATTGAACGCCTATAGTCGACTTCAATGCTTAGAAAAAAGAATGGTAAGAGAACCAAACCTTCGACACTTGATTTCAAATCTTATCGATGACTATCTGTGCAAAGGTTATGCGCGCAAAATACAACCGAATGCAGTGTATAGCGAGAAGACATGGTATTTACCAATTTTCCCGGTCTTAAACCCAAACAAACCGGGTAAAATTCGAATTGTATGGGACGCGGCTTCAAAGGTAGGTGGAATTTCCTTAAATTCAGTTTTATTAACTGGGCCAGACATAACATCGGATCTTCTTGGGATTTTGTTTCGTTTTCGAGAACGTAAAGTGGGCCTGTGTGCGGACATAAAAGAAATGTTCCACCAGGTCCGTATACAAAAGGAAGACCAAGAAGCTCAGCGATTCCTCTGGCGAAACATGATAACAAATGATGTAGAGACGTATGTACTTGAAGTTATGTCTTTCGGTGCGACATCCTCGCCATTCTGCGCACAATACATTAAGAATAAAAATGCAGAAGACTTCATGTTGCAATTTCCAGATGCTGCTGATGCCATAATACGAAATCATTATGTCGATGATTTTATCGCTAGTTTTGATAGTGAGGAGAAGGCTGCACAGGTGGCAAATGATGTCATTTATGTACATAGGCAGGGCGGATTTGAGATCCGCAATTTTATATCAAATTCACAAAATGTAATTGATAAACTAAGATGTCATAGTGTCAATAGCGATTTATGCATACCTATGCCAAGTGCTGAAAAGGTGCTTGGACTATGGTGGTCTCCAGAGAAGGACACTCTCTTATTCAAATTTAACAACAATCGGATTAGTTCAGAAGTTGCATGTGGTAATAAAGTACCAACGAAGAGAGAAGTTCTCCGATTGTTGATGAGTGTATACGATCCGTTAGGGTTAATTGCAAATGTTATGATCAATTTAAAAATCTTGCTTCAGTCGATTTGGAAATCTGGTATCGACTGGGATGAAAATATTAAAGAAGAAGAGTTTTCAATGTGGAGTAAATGGCTAAAAATATTCCCACTTATCAACAACATTCAAATATCCCGTCTGTATGTCACAGTGCTGAACTTCTCTGATGCAGATGAAATCGAGCTTCACATGTTTTGCGACGCAAGCGAGGCTGCCTTTGCTTCAGCAGCCTACTTACGAGTTTTAGTTGGAGAGGAGTCTGAATGTCGATTAATAGCTGCGAAAACAAAAGTCGGTCCACTGCGTCACATATCTATTCCGAGGATGGAGCTGGAAGCTGCAGTCCTTGGTTGCAGACTAGCTTCTAAGATTTTGGAGAGCCATTCCATCAAGTTCACTCGGCAAGTTTACTGGACTGATTCAAAGACTGTAATCCACTGGCTAAAGTCACCTAATCAGAAACTGCAGCAGTTTGTTTCAGTGAGAATCGGTGAAATTCTTGAGAAGACAGAAGCGTTAAATTGGAAATGGGTGCCATCGAAATTAAATGTGGCAGATGAGGCCACGAAGGTCCGAACGAACTTCGATTTCTCTTCGGAAAGTCACTGGTACAGAGGACCTGATTTTTTGTGGCAGTCAGAACAGTTTTGGCCAAAGAGTGAGTTTAACTTATGTTTTCCAGACACTGAAGTTATCGAGCAGTTTCATCATACAACCGTAAGTCAAAGTATAATAAATGTTAAAAAATTTTCAAAATGGGAAAAATTGCTTTATACCATGGCAAGAGTATATCAGTTTGTCGAGTTAGCCAGGAAGTCCAAACGTGAATTTCTTTTCATGCACTGTATTGATGAAGGTGAGCGGTACTTGTGGAAGCAGGCACAGAGTGAACATTTTGCAGAAGAAATACGTCTCCTTAAAACAGCGACTGAAGAGAAAAAGGTCAACGTTCCTAAAACCAGCACGCTCAACAAACTCTCGCCTTACCTTGATCAATATGGAGTTCTCAGGATTGCTGGACGAATTGACGCAATGCTCGGAGTGGATTTCGACACAAAGAGGCCGATTGTTTTACCGAAGGAACATTACATAACAAATTTAATTCTAGACCATTATCATCGAAAATTTCGACACCAATACAACGAGACTGTGGTCAATGAAGTCCGCCGGCGTTTTCATATTCCTGGTTTGCGTGTGTTGATTAGAAAAGTGAAGCGTTGCTGCCAACAATGTCGAAACACAGCAGCCAAGCCAGCGATCCCAATAATGGGAGAACTACCTGCAGCTAGGCTTAAATCTTTCACAAGGCCTTTCTCATACATCGGGATGGATTACTTTGGTCCAATGTCTGTAGCAGTGGGTCGACGAAGGGAAAAAAGATGGGGAGTGCTGATAACTTGTTTGACAGTAAGAGCAATCCATGTGGAAATTGCACACTCGCTTTCAACGAGCTCTTGCATTCTTGCACTACAGCGCTTTATCGCAAGAAGAGGAATGCCGATACATATATACACCGATAACGGTACAAATTTTCGGGGTGCAAGTCGAGAATTGCGCGCAGAGATACAAAATATAGAAGGTAAGAAACTGGTTGAAGGTATAGGTGAAGGTAAGCTCAAATGGTCATTTATTCCTCCAGGAGCTTCTCATATGGGTGGGAGCTGGGAGCGATTAGTTCGCTCGGTAAAATCAACTCTGGCACAAATTACTCCTACCAGAAATCCGAGTGATGAGCTTCTCTTGACGATGATGGCAGAGGTTGAAAGCATCATAAACTGCCGTCCGTTGACGTACATTCCCGTTAGTGTAGAGGACAAAGAAGCTCTAACTCCCAACCATTTTTTACTGGGTTCATCGGATGGTTCGAAACCTTTGCTGAACAATTCAGTAATTCATTTTGGCGAAGGTGGATTCGCGAGTACCTGCCGAACCTTACAAGAAGGACGAAGTGGTTTCAGTCTACTAAGCCGATTTCTATCAACGATGTTGTTATTATTGTAGATGAGAGCAACGCCAAAAATTCCTGGCCTAAAGGTCGTGTTTTGGAAGTCAACCCGGGCCGAGATGGAAACATAAGGAGCGCTGTTGTACAAACGAAAACCGGAGTTTATACAAGGCCTGTTTCCAAGCTAGCAGTTTTAGATATAGCCAGCTCTGATGAAAGTGGTAAGATGGACCAATGCTCCATCATACCAGGGGGGAGTGTTGAAAGATCTGGCATCACCGATTCTATTCTTTCCTAGAGGGCGTCAACATTCGACAAGTTTGAATTGGCCTAAATTTTAGTAGCTTTAACTTTAATCGTTCTTTTTGCATTTGACTTCCAAGACGTTCGAAACGTTCATACTATTGTACTATAATTTACTAAAATTGTTAAATTCGCCTTTAAATACTAAACGTAAGAATTTTCTTTTCATATTATTTTACATATATATTTCAATAATCAATTCATTGTTTCTTAGGAAATTTTATCAAAAGCTTAAGCAGAACAAGTAAAATTCAATTGTAACTGGTCGAAAATTGGACCTGTAGAATGCGCTCTATACGAGACAGCTGCGGTTGATACGCCCTAAACTATTTTTAAGAGTTTAGTGACGTGAAATAACCTTTCGAATGAATTTTATAAATCGCCATCAAGTAAATTTCGGTTTGTGTTTTATTTAAACAAAATGAACCTTTTAACCTTTACCTTAGTAGCTCTTGAACTTGTTAAGAAACCCTCACACAACTATAGGGAATGTATAAATGGACGATATTTCAACTATGGAGTAATACTAAGTCGTAGATCCTTAGACCACTTTGGCTTGGTTAGACCCCCTTCAAAATTAAAGAGTTTGAACCAGCTTTATTCCATAAAATTGTTCACTACCTTTTGCAGCTTGCAAAAGCAGACCATATCAAACGCCGTAATTACTCCAAGATTCCCAAGCCCATTCAATTAACCACTTTTCTAAATAATCCAGCAAATAACCCTTCAAAAACTGGACGTTCCACTTTATGTGCTCTTCTCTACGTAGATGTACAAGTACTTGATCTATTAAAAAAGGACCGGAGTCTCATTCACCGAATCAACTAATTTACTCCTTTCGCAGTTGAACTACGCCAATATTAGAGAGCCTTGCAAATTACATTCGTATTTGTACCCGTTCTCATCTCTCGTCTTTGGTGCATTGAATCCGAAAAACATTTGCCTGACTTGCCATCACATCTACGGACAGGATATGCATTCCAGGGCACATAAAATAAATGCCAAATGCAGCGAACTATGAATGGTCTACTGCGAATGACTGAATCGAGCATCGACTTGAACTATGTAATTCCCAGTGCTACCAATTAGCGCATAGACATAAAGTCCTTAGTGTACTCAATCTGATTCCGGAACTCCGGCACTCAAACCGGTAGTCCCGACTGCCATTCGTCTTCTAGTTGATGAGCAAATATTTCCCGAATTTTTGCGAAAACACTAGAAAATTTGGTGCACGCTAATTAAGAGCAAACAAAACTACGGATACATTTTTTTCGTCTATGCGAAGATATTTTGGTGCTCCGGTCATGCCATTGCATTTCACTTTCGATAGGCCGAGGCGAAAATTGAATTCTTTCACAGATTGATCTCCTGGAGGATTATTCTTTGTGGTGCAATTGAAGTCCTCATCACACCTAGACTCCTCTTTGGCTGCAACTAATTACTAAGAGCCCCTCAGAGGCTGCATACAAAGGAAAACCACATGAAAGATTGTATCTTTTGCAAATACCCAACGCTCCAAAGATGCTCGGCAAAACAGGATAGAAAAGGGTTAAAAGTGACGATGAGGAAGGAAGGAAGGAAGGAAAGTGAAAAGTGTAGGAAAAAAAAATTCTCATGTTCCACATAAACTGAACAAATTTTTGGGGTAAATTCCTTTAAATTCTACAACCATGATGCCGACAGCAACGTCGACAGCTCCAAGACAACCAAACCTAGATAGATGCTGAAGCCAGGAAGACGCAGGAAAATGCCTTCATTTGAGTAGTTGAGAATCCTTACTGCAGCTGGAATGTAGGCATACTGATAGATACGCGTAGTTACATATGTACTGTACTCGTACATGTACATACGAGTATGTTTGCATGTACTTGGTGTGGAGAGATGTTCTTGCAAGTGGTTGTGTTCTGGGTTGTTACAGAGGTTGTTCTTTTAACGTCTTCTATTTTTCGGTTCTGCTTTTTGTAGGTTAAACGAACAAATCTGCTCGTTTGGATTCATGTCCTTTCTAATTGCTTTCGCAAAAATGATGATGATAGGTGGTAGATGGTAGGTGGTGGCTGGTGGGTGGCGGGTAACTCGAGGAACGAGCTGGAAGATTGAAGGCAATGGAGCTTTCGGTAATGTTTAATCAAGTGGGTCATGTGAATGAAATTTTGCATGCATGTTCAAACACAAGTTTCAATGACAATGACATGCGGCAAGGAGGAGGACGAGATTGTGGTGCTGATGGTGCTGTGGTTTTTGGAATTTTAAAACCAGCCACACTACATAACTTCGTTTGAGGTTTGTTATTGGGCGTGCTTGTGGAAATACTTCGTTATTACACACTAGACCCTCAAGGATTGAAACTTTACAACATTAAAATGTCTCACTAATAGATACACTTCATTTGTCTTCGCGTATTTAATGGAAAATTTTTCACAAGACTATAAGCACATACTTGGATTAGTGTAAGACCTTAAGGACATCTTTCTTTTGGCAAGTTGGTACTTAACATGCATAGTAGTTCTGTCTGGTTTGGCCTATCTTTTGCGCTCTCATGTTACAACTGAGACCCATTTAAAGTTTGAGCTTCTTTTATGTTGTTTTTTCGTGTACGTAAAGTATGATAAGTCATATTAAAGGATCATTTGCTTACTGCCGTGCAGGGGACATTCTCAGTGGCATGTTGAAATTACAAAATCTTGCGTCCTATGCAGTATGACTCTTGAGTCAATTTCGTATTTAAAAAAATCTGGGCCATTGGTTGCCTATGGGGATATGTCTTAATCAACATTTGCAAGATTAAGCAGAATTTTCAAGTACCATAAGCATAGAGATTAGAAGCATAAAGTTCGACAGCATAAAGTCTCTGCTCTGCTCTGACTCCAATTAGTTGAATGATGACTCAGTGGCTATTTCAATCGGCCTATAAGACTGACATCCAGAATTTAATAGGGAGACTAGATTGTCAGTATAGTTTCGAGCGGAGCGGGGACCACACCACTTCTATTAAGGGGTTATGGCCTGTCCAGAGCAATGTCTATAGAAAACTTATCCTTGTGGTTAGGGCAGCAAATTGTCTATTAACGTTTGGATCCATATCCCTGGCTGCACTCTGAGTTTGTAACAACTTTGAAGAAATTTTTTCACAGAATATCAACCCATCCACGATCTGAGAGCAAAAGCTATGATAGAATCTTTCCTGTAAAACTATAAAGGGTGAATTACTCGAACTTCAACTTTTTAAAATGCGCTACAATTTTTTCATTTTTTTATAAATTTTATTGTGCCAAAGCAAAAAATGTTGGAAAATACATCAATTTTCAAATTGTATCAGTAGTTTTCAATGTGTCCACCTTTGGCGCGAATAATGGCCTTGAGACGGCCGAAGAAAGCATCGCACGCTGCACGCAAGTGGCTCTGCAGTATTTTGGCCCATTTCCGGCGAAGTCCTTGTTTGAGGTGGTCCAAACTTTAGTATTTTTTAGTGCCAACCTTCGCCTTCAAAATACCCCAGATAGAGAAATCCAACGGATTTGCATCCGGAGAATTTGCAATCCATTGTGTCGAAGAAATGAAGTGTGGAATATTGTTTTTTAACCAATCTTGGTTGACGCGCGCTTTGTGAGACGGTGCCGAGTCTTGTTGAAATGTCCACGGTCTCCGACCGAAATGATTGTTTGCCCAAGGCTTCAATACTGCCTCTAAGACAGTTTCACGGTATACGATCGCATTAATTTTGATGCCACGGTCCAAAAATACGAGTGGAGAGCGACCATCGGCGGTCGGTTATGACGGCCCAAACCATCACCATCGGTGCTGCCTGCTTTCTGGTGGCCGTCCGAAGGTGTAAATTTTCGAAGGACCTCTCTGACGAGTAAACTCGGTCATTTTATTTGTTGGCATATTGCTCGATAACAAATAGCGACTCATCGGAAAAAACCAAATTCGGCAACTCACCACTTTCGTGCAAGCGTAGCAACTCCTTCGCTCTTTCGACTCTAACTTTTTTTTGTTGCAGTGTAAGATCATATGCTTTTTGGAACTTCAATGGCTTGAGCCCAAGCTCATTTTTCAGTATGTGTTGCATCCGTTCCAACGATATGTTGAGCTCACGAGCCATTTTTCTTCCACTTCGACGCGGATTTCGCTCAATTCGAGCCTTCACTTTCCGAACCATTTCTGCCGATGTTGCTGTTTTTTTATGACCACCTCCAAGGCGTTTTGCAACGCTGCCAGTATTACAGTAACGAGCTATGGTTCGAGACACAAATGATTTATTCACGTTGAGGTGCTGGAGGGCTCTAACGATAGCTACTTGTGGTTTTCCAGCCAAATATAAAACAATCACACTATCACGTTTGAATTCCATCGCGGATAAAAATTTTTTAACACAACTGAGACGCAAATCGTTTAACAGGCTTGTAAATAATAAAATTATCTATCATGTGTCAAAATTTGAGCTCACTGTCATGAATGGTTTGGAAATTATAGCAGTCTGAAGTTGGTTGCAGTTTGAGTCATTCAGGGTGTAGAATGCCTTTCAGGGTGTTAGAGCTGTTCTGGTATACCATATATCTTAAAGACTCTTTTGATCTCGACATAAAACTTAGTGACTTGGCTGTGGTAAACATAGTTCTGTACTCTAAATAGGCTACATCGCTCGTGTTCTCCCGAAAGATCTCACATATATCAATCTGACATCCTAGCTCCCAAAGATCATCGGAAATGTGTGGTGGCTTAGGTAGATAAAGTGGCTCACTAAATGTTTTGAAAATACCCACAGTAACTCCCAATATTCTAAAATTAAAGGCACTTTCCTCTTGGACATGCAGCTGTCACTTGTCACATGCAAGATACCATGCATCATTCCTCTCACGCTATACAGTATCTCCTTGAGAGGAACCCAATCCCGTGCCCTCGTGGAATAGTGCAATATACATACATAGATAGCCAAGAAGTCGTTAAAAGTCAAACATAAAATAGTTGAAAAGAGCAGTATCATGTTGGGCTCTGGAACACTCCAGAACACTCCAATATACCGGGGAATCGTGATTCATGAATATGTCGACTTGGACCTGTAGAAATAATAGTTCGCAGCTTGCCAACTTCAAGCCTATGATGTCATGTGATACAACTCACTTAAAGGGAGAATGATGAAGAAAGTTGACTCACAATTATATTCGTAGAACACTTTGCTGATGAAACACACGCACAACGACATTTGCAGAAGTTGCGGTGATAAAGAGGAAAGTCCGTTGTTCGAGAAGTCGCCTGAGACAATATGCAAATGTCCTGCAAGAAAACAAAGGTAGTTCATTTGCTCCTTGGGCTGCCTTGTCGTATGGGAAGTCGTAAGGCTCTCAAAAGAAGTGAATCTCAAGTGAGACGTCGAAATAAGCGCTAAGGACCTCCTGACATTACCTGCAACAGCTATCTACTTGGAAGAGTTGCAAAATTTTGTTGATTCCTGGCATGAACAATGAGGAGATTAGTGGAGAATCTCAGCCAATTATGGTTAAACTCCATCCAAATCGATAGGCAACTAGTCAGAGTGCCCCTTTAAACGACTTTACGTGGGAAATCGAGAAGGTCGAGCACGTCTTAGAAAATGCATCCTCTGAAGTTCAGCCGTCTAAGAGGCAGTTGAAATGAAAACAGAGGTGTGACGAGGAGGCACAATGCAGATGCAATCTGATTCTCGATTGCCGAATGCTTACTCCTACACTTTTTAGCAGCGATAGTTAAGAGAGATAAACTGTTGAGAATGGCACCGACTAAAATCAATAAGCCTCACGAAGCTGGAGAAACTAAAACCTAGGTTTTCTTAAGCCTCAAATAGGACAAATAAGACGAAATCTTCAGTCGAATCGTACTAAAGGAAATATGCAAATACAAGAAGTAGCTCTTGGCCTCCCAAGACCTAGACGAAATTTGCTGCCACCAGCAAATTCTACACCACAGGCGACATCACGTGGAAATGCACTCCCATGAAACCCGCGAAACACCAAAGGGTAATAAACTGCTGGCAATGATAACAGTTACAACACTCAAAGGGACAAACCTCGGCAGCTGACTAAAACCGAGACTGTCAGCATTCAAACGCACATATGACAGCCATATCAAAAGAAGTACGTAGCCAACTCTATAAAGACTAAGGATTTTTATTTCAGAAGGAAGACAACAAGTAATAGCTTAACCCTATCCAATAGGTACCCTAACGAGATGATAATTTGGTAAGTAAAATCAAAGGTTTCCATGTCAGAACGTAAGTATACCTTATTCCATAGTAAATAATCCGAATTCTTGAAAAAACTGGACACGCTCTACGGTAGACCTTGAAAAATCAGTCAAAACTCCGCCAAATTTCAGAGCAATAAACAAGGTAGAGAAAGCTGTTCCTAACCTGGATGGTACTAAATATTTTGAACTAACCTGCCACCGCACATTGCACATTCTATGATGGAATACAGATCTGCAGCGACTAGTGATGACATACAGTTGTGAGGACAAATGTGGGCACTGAATAGGCTATCACCAGCACCGATGAAAATTTCTGCCTAATTTTACAGAAAGGTACAAATCAGTTGCTGTTAATTCTGAGTTTAATCTTTAGTGCTAGCCTGCCAAATAATGAGAGTAACTTTAACACCGCAAATTAGCGAGGATAACATCTCACAGCGTTGAGGCAACCTGCATCCTTAGTTAGGGCTTTCATTGATAGTTGTTACCCGTTTGAACACAGCGATAGTTGTCATGAAACTGCAGGCTGAATTCAGACCACATGAATGCATACAGACGTCTCTAAATACTCAGCGGTGTTCCTGCCACGGCAGAAGCGACTATAGCATACTCAGTAGCATACCAGGTTCGTCACACTTGTGTTAAGATTTTGTTGAGGTTCACGCTGTAGGCAGTAGATATTAGTCGTGGATTGCAAGTACTTTACGACTTTCGACGAAATATTGAGAAACCTTATTCAAATGAAAAAAAAAGTACAAAAATTGTCAACGTGGCGTAGTGGTTAAGTTCATCGACTACTACGCTAGAAGTCTGAGTTCAGTTCTAAGCCATGTACGAGTACCAAAAATCACAAAAGAACAGAAACACCTCAGCAAACAATGTTAACTCTCCGAAAATTAAAACGCGTGATTTCTCGTCCCATTTACTTGCTTTACTTTAAATACCTCGATTGCGCAACATTCTGGGGTGGATCTGGATCTCAACTAATAGCCTCTCCAGTTAGCACGATCTCTGGTGCCTTCAGTTGCACACACCAAGTTGGTTTAGGTCCCCTTTCACTTGTTGCGAGTCCAGGTTAGAATCGAAAACTCTTCGGACTGGAGCGTGGGTGTTTATGCGCTCTACATTACGCAGACACATTAATGTACACTTTTCGGACCAAGTCAATGTCACTGTACAGCTCGTAGAGTTCGCCGTCAAATCTCCTCCTCCAAGCCTCGTCAATGCAAACGGGACCAAAAATCACTCGAAGAATTTTATGTTTGAAAGGGCCAAGGGTATCTTCATCCACCGTCGCTGAGGTCCACTCTTATGCGCCATACGACAGGACTAGGATGATGAGGACCATATATGGAGTATACTTAGTACTCCTGAACAAGGCCTCATAGTTCTACTTTTTAAGCCGAAAAAGCAGCGATTGGCAAGAGTAACTCTTCCTTTGATTTTTGATGAGATGGTGTTATCAGACTTATTAGCAGAGTCCTAATTTTGGCAGCTTCCGTTTCAATACTAGCACTAGCGTACGCTAGTAATCGCGCAGCCTTTTGGAAGATTGTGCTTCCGATGTTCGCTTGTGAGTTCGGCATAATTCCTTCAAGTATAATGTTAAAGAAGTCACATGACAGGGTGTTACCTTGTCTAAAACATTTGTCGACATCAAAGGTAGCAATCTTGATGGAACAGCATTAATCTGACCAGGATTGACAAGGATACCATGCCTAACCATGGCTCTGTTTAGATCGGCTCTATAGATGTTGCCGTATGCGGACTTAAAATCGATGAAGTCATGGTGTGCATCGATCTGAACTTCTTGGGTTTCGTCCACGATCTGTCGTAGTGCTTCAGGCGTTCTCACAAGACGGCAGATAAGATCTTATATGTGATGTTAGGGAGACTAACGCCTCTATAAAAGGCTCAGTTGTGGATCGGGCAAACGGTGTTAGTATTCCAGTCTTCAGACAAGCTTTATGTCGGCCAAATCTTGGAAATGAGTTGGTGGATGCTCTCTATCAAGGCATCTCCCGGCGTCAGGTAGGCCGTTTGGTCCAGCAGCCTTATTGGATATAGCTATCCTCACTTCATTTTGGTCGGGTAGACTGATCTCTTGATTCTCTCCGTTCAGGTTGAATTGTTCATTCTGCCTGGCGGCGGAATTTGGGTTGTCCTCGCAGTTTGACAATATACAGAAGTAGTTTTTCCAAATCCTCATTACTGATTGCGACTCTACTACTACTTTTCTTTGTTCATCCCTACAGCTCTCTGTCGTCTTAACACGTTCTTTTTAATTGTTCGTCAAACTTGAATTGCGAGGAGGTGGTCACCACATTAGTTGTTGGATTTTGATGGCTTCTTGGTATCGATACCACTGTTCTTCAGCACTTGACGTTAGATGCAAAGGACATGTCCAGCGGTTGAGGGATATGCAATCGGCAAAGCTCTCACCGCTTGTTGCGATTGCAACCATTTAAAGTCAAATCTCATCACAGTATTTCTTCATTTTTGCGGTGTGTAAGATACTCGTAGACCTAACTTGGCTACAACGAGTTGATGTTCAGAGGAATGTCTTGCGTCGATTGTCGATACCAAGATTGGGAAGCCTTTTGTTAGATACTCGTATAATGATGTTTTGCCCCGTGGCAAAGACAATTAGCTTTACTCCGTTTCCAGATGTGTTGACATCAATCCTTTTTTCATTTTGTACCGCTGTACCGATCTACCGTTGACGACATCCGTCCTTATTCGAGGCTTTTGGTTGCTTTGCACCCTTAAGCTTTATACATGGCCGGGTAGTTAACCCCACGATAACCGCCAACATGGAGGACCAGGCTCTTTTGTGACCACTTGTGTGAAAGGGATCGGATATTCTGGAGCCAGTAACCTGCTGCGGGTTTATAAGAGCTGCTGTTTATCCAACTAGAGCTCATCATCCATCATCTCGATTGCAACACCCAGATCAGTTCTGAAAAGCTTTACGGACCTCATCTCCAAATACGGTGTAGTAGCCTATATAAGGTATCTGCCATACTGACCGTTGAAGCCACCGTTGTTTAAATGACTCAGCCGCCATGTGTCCTGCTTCTGAGACTCAGCCATACAATAGTTTCTGCCAGTGAACTATAGTGTTTCCAGTACACAGCGGTCTCGCTCAGCAAGACTTGACCTGCTAAACTTCTAAGCGGTCGGTGAGTATATTGCTCAGTCTTCTCTTGTTTATGGCCCTGGTTATTCTACTTTGCTTCGCATACTATTACTGATGTTCAAAAAAACGGTACTTAAGGGACATTCAACAACAGTGTGAAGAAGATTGAAACTAAACCATCCTGTTTGCGAGCGTATTGCAATGTTATCCGACTATCCGATGACTAAAGCGTTTCCCGGATGCACAAATTCCATCATTCTGATCTGAAGTTCAACGAAGAGAGGGTTATCCCTGTTCTTACTGCTGCTTGAAGGACAAAAATCTGCTTTCCTATAAATCACTCCTGCCAGTACTTTAAAATCTGGCTTCTTATTGGGGTGATGTAAACTAGTCATTGCCCCACCCGATTGTGCCGGGTGGTTCCGCTCTTTTCAATCGCTAAGTAGAAAATTTCAAAAATTTTCGAAAACTTTTTTTTTTTTTTGAATTGTGTTCTGTTACAATTTATTAAGTACCACTCTTGTACACCTTGTTCCAGAATGCGCATTTGTGTGGTTTCTCGAAATCGTCCTCGCTCTCTCCGCTATCAGCGAACACTTAAATTATAAATTTCATTACGTACTCCGTATTTTCATAGTTAAGCTCCGCAGTAATTACCTGAAAACATGAAAACATAAAAACTTCTACCCGGGAAAATGAAAATAACGAGTTAGTTCAACATCAATTTTAAGCGGATTCCATTAGCTCCCCGTAATGGCTTCTCATTCCCAATATGAGTTGCAGAGTCCTATCCATTCGGGGGGGTACCTAACCTACCATACCATGTACTCGTAGCACCACCACCTACCATCACTTGTGTACAACCAACCCTTGCCGCGAGTTTGGTTGTTTGGATGTTTGGATGGATCGCTTGTTTTGAAGGGATTTCAGCGGCAGGAAGTGGTATAGATGCAGCAAAACTTTTCACATTTCCACTTTATAAAGCAGATGCTATTAATTATGTCAGATGAAACGCGCGCGACACCCTTTCGGGCGTCTCTATCGTGCGGCGTTATATCTAAATGGCCGCTGTAACAATAAACCACACGATGTGGCACTCAACAGACTGAGCGAAAATTTCTCGCTCTAATTATTTAATTAAAATTATGATCAAGCGGGTGTTATTCCATTTTTGTTGCTGTTGTTGTCTCGCTGATGGTGAACGACGTTGCCGTTGCCGTTGTTGTTGTTGTAGGTGTTCAATTCTTTTGATACACTTGGTAACTATAGCACGGAGTGAGCTGGTGTTGGAGTCTATCGATTGCGTGATTTCCATACGTGGTAGGTCTACTTTGTTGACGCGGAGTGTATATGTTAGTATTCCTTCGTAGTACGCGTGTCATGGCACTTTATTGTCACCAATGATACGCGTATCTAAGAGCTCTCAGATACGCTTTGGAGATTCGATTCCGTATCCAGTTTTATGACCATGTTGTGCGAAATTGTGCGCGGGCTTTTGAGAAAATTGAAAAAATAAAAAAATACCAACAAATGAAGAAATCGACGAGGGAAAAATCGGGCGCAATAGATTGTTTGTGTTCGTATCCAATTCGATGGCAACAATAGCAACCGGCAACGGCAATACGAGTATTATGCAACTAGGCGTCTGTGAAACAAAGGGAAAGATGCAGAAGCCTTTGTTGAGAACTGAGTTGATGCGATGGCACGATTGTGAGATTGTATGATTGTGTGGAATGTACGACTGCAAATTGTGGAACGCAAATTGCAATTGTGGATTACGTAAGCCTTGAATGCATCAAGGGTTATAGGTTAGTTGGTAAATCGACACAGCTGGGTCCTTTGATATTTAATTGGCATATAAGGTAAGTGGCACGTGAATAGATTTGTTTCATGGATTCGTTAGTGCTGACTTGGTACGTCTATGTGGAGTTTGTATTGGCTACAATGGTTGTGCTACTTGGAGCAAAAACTAATACTTTTTGCCAATGCATTGAGAGTCAGAGTTTAACGTAAACAACAATCAGTTGTTATTTGTTGGAAAATATGAACGACATTGATCTGAGAGGCGAGAGCTGCTCGTGAGCTCTACGAGTAAAAAAGAAGGGGTGAGCACAGACTTCTCGGTCAGAATAAGAAAAGCACGTGAAGCACACGATTGGGAAAATCGAGAAGTAATACTGCCGGAATGGAATTCCGTCCACCTGACCTAGACGAAGTTAAGGTAGCAATATCGAAGTTAAAGCCTAATAGCATAGCATAGACCTGTGCTAATTAAAACAGCTAAAGACGCCCTGGTTGGGAATATACACCAGCTCATCTGTAAGATAAGGCCAAAGAAAGCATGGAATCTCACCATCGATAATCCGATCAACAAGGAGACCCTTTTCACTATGCCAAGACAAATCCTTAAACTATGACAGATTTTGGAAATTACCCAGGAATTTCAGATCGACAATCATCACCAACCCAATTTGAGCGCGCTCAAGGCATTAAGTTACCCTTAAAATGTTTACACACAGCGCGGGCGACGGAAAATCAGGGAGGATGGAAAGAGAGGTACCGGTGAACGTTGGTTTTAAATGTTTGAAGGTTATAATGACTGGGAAATAAAGAGCTGGGAAGGGCATTCCATAAGCGAGTTGTACGGCCTAGGAAGGAATCACGATATTTTAGAGTACGTCCGAAAGTGGGTACACTGATGAGCATTCACAGCGTGTTACGGTTAAAAGTTTGAAGGGGTGGAATGCTACTGGCGATTTCTATGGAGCACTGGTGGTGGAAATAGTGATAAAACAGAGTGAGACACGAGACATTACGTCGGTGTTCAAGGGTGTCCATTGTTTGAGTGATGTTAGTATCACCTATGAGTTTTACCACCGCACGGTTTTGGATCCTTCTAGAAGGTGCAGAGATGTTTTAGGCGCACCCGAACAAATGTGGGCATTGTACTCTAATTTCGGGCGGATAAACGCCTTATATATTAAGGCCAGATAAGAAGGGGTAAAGTATTTCATACATCGCATGAGAAAACTTAGAAATGCAGCATTTTTGACGACATCGAATTTGTGGTCATTCCAACGTAAGTTGTCATTGACACACATACCGAGAATGGAAAGTTAATCGGTTTCGACGATGCAAGTGCCATCCATGGATAATGGCTGGGTGTTTAAATTTCGCTTTAAGGACAGCAGACAGCATTGTGTTTTGGAAGCATTAAATTCTACTCTGTTAGTTGTTCCCCAATTAGTTATGCTGGTAATATCAGAATTTAATGAGCTTAACTTACGCTGCCTTTCCCGTTCTAGAGCCAAAGAGCAGGGACGTGAGTCCGGGAACGAATAACGAATATGAAAAGCAGAGAGTACTGTCATCAGCAAAGGAGTATATTGGATTAGAAGTAGTAGACAAGAGATCGTTGATGAAAATTAAAAGGAGTGTCGGAGACAGAACGGAGCACTGCGGCACACCAGCATTTATTTTGTGAATATCGGACTTGAAACTGTCCAAGACAACTTGAATTGAACGAAATTTCTAATCCATTGAAGAAGGGAGTCATCAATCCCAAAAGCACGCATTTTCGACTAAAGAGCCAGATGCCAAATTGTGTCACATGCTTTAGAAATATCAAGTTGCAACCACCTTGCTTGTCCCAGATTGGTGTACCACTTTTTGGTGAGACATGCCAGTGGGCATGTTGGTACGAAAACCGTACTGCCGGTCATTAAGAAGTTTCGTGTTTCGAGATATTTCATAAGCGTTTTCATGACCTTGCAAAGAAGAGATGTAAGAGCAATAAGTCTGTAGGAGGAGAGGGAAGAAGATTCGCCTTTTTTTGGGACGGGCTGAACAAATGCTGTTTTCCATCTTCTCGGAAAGGGTCCTAAAGAGTAGGATTGATGAGAAAGGTTACGCAGTGGTTTTACCAGCGTAGAAGAACACCTCTTCAGAAGAAGAGGAAATATACCATCTAGACCAGCGGATCTATTTATGTTGAGATCTTTAAGTACTCTTGCTACTACATGAGTGCGCAAGTGGATTCGTTCCATTGGAGATTCGATGCACTCAAATGTAGTCGGGGACAAAGCACAATCTGGGTGTGTTGAGCTAGCCGCAAAGTGTGCAGCATGCAGATTGGCCTTGTGCAAAGAGCTGACAGCTGGAATGTCATTGTAAATCAGCGTTGGGATGGAGGATGAGGCAAAATTTCTAATGTCTTTGACGAACGACCAAAAATTTTTGCTGCAATGTCCCAAATGCAGTATTTTTTGCCTCAGGTTTTGGTCGTATTGAAATTTCACACGCTTGAGAAAGACGTTGCAGTCATTTCTGGCTCGTTTAAACTTTTTTCGGTTTTCCTCTCTCGGGTTGGTCTTGTAGGACCGGAAAAACATTTCTCTAACCATGACAGCCTCTTTACAGCTCGAGTCATACCATGTCTTTTCTTTTGGTTTGATACTCTTCATCCGATGAGGGATAAAGCATCTCATTCCAAAGAGAATAGTTTCTGTGATCATGTCAGCAGCGGCATCCACGTCGTTATCGAGGAAACATAACGACCAGTTAAAATTCCTAAAGAAGGTGTTAGTTGCGCTCCAATTGGCTTTTAGGAATCTTTTCTCTAACTGTGTGGTGGGTGTACGAGAATTTAGCTGATATGACACAATCGTCCGACTAGCCTAGAGGGGAGAGCACATCAACGCAGGGTGAGAAGTTTAAAACAAGTCCAGGTTATTGACGGTATGACTATCAACGTCTGGTATTCGCGTGGGCTCATTTACAAGCTGGGTTAAGTTATTTTCCGCAGCGAAGATCTCAACACACCGTCCTTCGGGTGTTGTCTGTACAGAATGTCGAAGCCCACCAGAATTGTGTATATTGAAATCGCCCGTAATCACGATTTCAGTATGAGAATATGGGATACAATTCTTTGAATGGACTACCACACCGTATCAAACTCATTAAAAGTCGAATTGCTGTCCAGTTTGGAGCTTCTGTAAATAAAGCAGTAGTGGATAATTTGCTTATGGAGATGGAATTTTAACCACATGAAATTGAATTCCTGATTGGCACAGGGAATACCTTGTGGTGGAGTTTGGTAAGCTACATCACTACGCACGTAAATGGCAAGACCGCGGTGAGAGAAGAATAATGGCACTAGTTCGTAGCCAGGTAGTTTCAGATCAGAGTGATCTGAGAGGTGTGGGCGGGGATCTACCTGCGTTTCACTAAGTGGCAAAACAGCTGGTATGTACTTACAGACGAGGACGTACGCAGAAAAGTGATTACTTCTTAGCCCGCATATATTGGCTACGTCCACCCTGAATTCCCTAGTCATAATTACAAAGAAAAACAGTTAACACAAACACCGACGAAGCTAAGCAAGGCTGCGAAGTGAAAATTCTGACGTTGATTTATCGAATCAAATTGCTGTAGGTGTTATGCCCTTACAACAATATGAAGCAGTGCATCAACAAAATTTTCACTCACAACCGGCTATCCATCAGCTGTTACAAACACTCAGTCGCTGATCGTACCGTATGATAAATGCAGTAACGGCAGTGATTCAGTGCAAGCAACAGTACATCGACCAGGAGCGGAAGAGCTGGGATACTCGCACTGTGTGATACTTTTGTTCCTGTTAATTGCACTGCACTGTTTTGTTTTTCTTTTTCACACGCGCGCGGTGGTTTGGGTTTTTCTTTTTTTTTGTGTGCCGCCCAGGAGAGATTACGAGTGCAGAATGACGTGTGCACTCGTCGGTGGTCGACACGGTAAGAATGGGCTTAAATATAAAGCTCATCCCTATTCCTGTACATCTCGCGAACAATTCACCGATTTACAATCTCCCATAGATCTTCTACCGGGTTGAGATCGAATTACTGGGCTGACCATTCCATAGCATTGATTTTCTGATCTCAAGACCACTATTGAACTATTTTTAAAACATGCTTCGGATCATTATCCTTCTGAAATATCTTTTTCAGTGGCAATTCCTCCTCAGCATGTGGCAGTATAGTTTTTTCAAGTATACTTTTGTAAGTAAGTCGGTATACATATAATTCGATCTCAATCGAACCAAATTCATGTCCAGAGAAACATCCTCAAGCCATAATGTTATTTCCTCCATGCTTCACAATGCCCTTTAAATATCGAGGATTCAATGCTTCATTGATTGACCGGCGAAAGCCATCTGACCGCTTGGATTCGTCGGAAAATAGTACCGTTTTCCACTTCGATACTGTCTGGAAATATTTGCAAATTTCAGTCTTGCTCTTTTGTTTTGGGCTGAAATAAATAGTTTCTTTGCGATCCTGAATGATGAAAGACCACCATCAACATCTCCCCGACAAAGTGCCTTGGCGCTAACTTTTGTACTAAGCTCGTTCTGTAATTCCCTTGATGACATAAATTGACTATTCTTTATCGTCCTAATAACTCTTGGCCTGCCACTTCGGTTCATCACCGATTTCGGGATTGAATACTTTTTGGATAATTCAGATTGTGAACTATCACTTTTACAGTGTGTTTGACAAAAGCGTGTGGCTAGTAAAAATTAACCAGTTAGAATTATTCCTCCTCTAATCCGCAGTCAAATTTTACTTCAGTTGCATATCGTTTTTGAAAGTTACAAGACGTATTCCGTAATGAGTGCTGTACTATATATGTATAAGGTTCGGTGTGAAGCCGTGTTTCTTGTTGCTCATCCACGGGGACCAAAATTTACCGTTACAGCTGCAACAAATTATCTCAGAAGGTCAGAGAGTTTTGTGAGGAAGTAGGTGAAACGATTTAACGAACATGGAAACGTTGACGATTTGCCAGAACGGGGAAAAACACAAACCATTTCAAAAGACGTTAAAAGCAAAGATTTTAATTACAAAGCCGTTCCGGTCAAGCCTTTGTTAACCGAAAAAGATTTCAGTTGGCTTACCTTTACAACGATATAGACTAGTCCAAAATTATTTCCCCTGACGAGGCTTCATTTATTTTTTTTATTTTAAACAATCCCTTGAAACGTGTGTGGACTGCTCACAATGAAACTGTCGTCTAACGAACTGTGGAAGATCCGGCAAAAGTGCATAATGATGGTTGTTTCTGTGCGGCGGGTTTCGGAAAATTGGTGACCATTATCGAGTACCTTGATGCTCAAAGAATGATCCAACTATGCAAGACAGAATTCCTATGATAAGCTAAAATGTTATTCGATCGTGGATAGGCCCCTACAAGAGGACAACGATCGTAGTCGTTTTTGTCAGGGCTTCAAAGCGAGAGATGACGTCAATGTGTTGGGTTGGGCATCTGAGTCCCCAGATGGCAATCCGATTGAAAATGTCTGGCGACTTATGAAGCAAAGGGTTAAAGGAAAATATATAAGGATAATAAAACACTCTAAACTGCTTTTAAAAAGAATTTGGTGACAATTCGCAAAAAAATTGGCTCTAAGTTGCCGACAAAAGTGCGAGGCGATAATTGGGAATGGAGCAGACTAGACAACATATTAAGTACATCGCAAAACACGAACTTGCAATTTTAGTTGCTTTAGTTTTGGCCAACACTGTATGTCAAAACATGTTAACAAATCTCGTAAAAAAAACAAGAACAAAACAAATAGACTTACTAATTAGGTATATCAGTTTTAGATGCTGCTTCTAGAATTTAAAATCAAACTCACCTGAAAGTAAAAATAAAAGATAATTTACTATAAGTATACCGTTATTTTAAAAGTTCATATATATATATATTTTATTTATTAATTTAAAGTAAATGAACATATTTTACAGTTAAAGAAGTGTTTAAAATTCAATCAAAGCGCAACGTTAATATTTGCCCGCCTCATCATAACATATTGACCCACATCTTTAACTGCGAATACATGTTTCCTCTAGATACACCGCTCAGCATGAATTCGATTTTAATTACACGTTAACTGTTCAAGTGTATGCTACCTCACAATTTTTATATGTATACTCGTACGAGCCAAGTACCGTATTGAATAGAATCAAATGAGATACGAATGTAAGATGGTCAAGATAAAGTAGTAGCCCCGGGTGCGAAATCAGTAAGCTGCCTAATCCGTCATTACGTTTTTTCTTGTTTAAATCAAAAAAAAAAAAAAAAAACTTCAAAAGTATCTCATTTATCTTTGAAACTTTTCCTTCTTTTTTCTTCAAATGCCTAGTCATGTACATAGATGAAAGTACAATCAAACTTTCACTCTCGGGAGGTTTACAAACGAGAGATATATGTACACAAATGAATTTGTGCAAATAGGAATATAGAAATGGTAAGATAATATACATATGAGTACAATTACATATCTAATATCCATACAACTGGGATGAGTTGGAATGTTTTCTACTAAACGGAAAATAATTAAAGCTTACACATTCAGACGCTACTGGAAAACATTACTCAAATATGCTAATGCAATAAATCATTTGTATTCCTGGGCTTTTGCTGAAAACCGGGAAAAAGCCGGTTGTGAAGGATGACATCTACATAACATAAACCTACAATACTTCGTTACAATAAGGACTAAGAAAAGCAGAAACACACAGACTCGTTTTGCCGCCAAGTGAGCCTAACCCTCAATTCAAGGAATCGACGAACGAGTTTCTTCAACTTCATTAAGTCATCCAAATTCCAGGAACTGCCGAGCAGAATCACAACTTCCAACCGCGCTACCTGCCCTGTCGTGTGTGATATCTTTGTCGTATTTGAACTTACCGGCACAATAGAGAAATACCTCTAAAGGAACGAAGACGATAAAGCCCACATTCTCGTAATTGATGTAATTCATCCCGGAAATCAGGTTCTTAGTCAAACTCATTGCTCCAACAATAAACTATATTTTTATTTTATTCGCTCCTGTATCCCCTTGTGGGTCCTAGGGCCTCTATTATGCCTACGCGCCTACCACATATTCAATGTCGCCAAAAATGCTGTAAAACGTCTAGGCTTCCTCAACCGATTTAAGAGATATTCCTCGCCCTCTGATTTGGACTCAATATATAAGGCATGAGTCCCCCCAGAACTAGAGTACAATACCCACATCTGGTCTGGTGCTCCTAAAACATCTCTGCATCTGCTAGACCGGATTCAAAAACATGCTGTAAAACTCATAAGTGAAACTACGTAATATCAGTCAGTCAATTGACACCCCCGAACACCGACGTAACGTCTCCTGATTCACTTTTATCGCTATTTCCACCACCAGTGTTTCATTGAATTCGCCAGTGGCATTCCGGCCATTCAAACTCCCAACCGTAACACCCGTCTCGATATGAATGCTCATCGGTATGTCCTCAAGCCCAATTTCAAACGTACTCTAAAATATCGTGATTCGTTTCTAAGCCGTACAACTCTATTTCCCGGCAGTTACAACTTACAAACATTTAAGACCAATGTACATCGGTACCTCTCTTTTCTTCCTCCCTAAATTTCCTTAGCCCGCGCTGTGTACAAATATTTTAAGGGTACACAAATCCAGGAGGAGCTGTTGGTAAGGCATGTAACTTGTCATTAAATAGGGTTCTTTGGGTCTAACAACTGTGATAAGTGTCGTTTGTCTTGTGGAACAAGCTTTCACGAAAATATGCCACAGGTACTTTTACAAGATTCTAAAGAACGGTGCATATGCTTTCGCTAGTATTCCTGTCTCTGCTAAGGACGAACTAATAAATCTCTTTCGCCTCCATTTTCATATCAAAAGCTGCATGGTCAAAGCCGTCGTCCATTTAAAGGAAGTGGCCTTTGTACAACACGTACTGAAGTCTTGAAGACCTTGTGCGCTGACTGCTTTTGAAATTTGGCTTGGACATGTTGTCCAATGAAATGACACCAGAACTCCTGTTGCTGAGAGAAATTGAATGTTCATATGCCCAAGAATCCTCACGAATGGCTGCAAAACCGATCTTGCATGTAGGGCTGATGTCGTTTTGGGAGAAAAACCTTTGATATCACTCGTTAGGAAAACTTGCGTCTGTTTTCTAGGCAACATTTCTTTGGCCGCAGTCAGGAGGGCGATTGAAATGAGCCTTTTTTGGATCCCATCACATAATGGAAGGAATTTTATGATATCTTAAATATACCTGCAGTCAAAAATTTGAGCCCCCTTCTCTATGGACCTGTCACCCTTTCGGAGAGTGTGACCAATCCACTGCCATTTTCGTCGTTGTATGGTTGTACCTATAGGTTCATGGTCCGTTCTCTGATAAAGCTATTCGTTAATGATACCGCTTGGCCAGAATATCCTTAAGATGTAGCGTAGGCACCTATTGACAAACGTTTGCAGCTTCCTCGTGATAGTGGTGGTAGTAGCATAGCATATAATAGCACGGATCCAACGTTGGAACGGAACAGTAGTAGCTTGGTGTTTAAGCTAATTGCATTACTTCGCCAAACTGTGGAAAGCATCCCAAACCCAGATTTTGCTTTGTCTTTGCGGTTGGCTATATCCATTTCGGTTCCACCAACGGTTGAGGCAAAACTCCCAAGGTATTGGAAACTCTCTACTCTCTCAACCGTCCGTCCAGGAATGCATAAATGAGTTGATGAGTTTGGTCTTAGGCTGATCATTTTTGTGTTTGCCGAGTTAATTTTCAGCCCAACGACGTCTACTTCCCTCTCCACATTTGTTGTGGATGTGGTGAAGACAGAAGGCATACATCGTCGGCGTAGTCAAGGTGTTTGAGTTCAGATGTAAGATTCCATCGAATTCCTCCATTTCCTGTTAACAAGGCCGCATTCAGCACATCGCTAATCACCAATAGAAACAGTATTGGTGAAAGTATGCAGCCTTGCCTAACCCCGCTTTTCACTTCAAATTCCTCAGACAGTCTTCCTCTGTGTAAGACGTGACATGTGGACCCATCGTGATAATTGCCATGAGTTTATCAGGAGCGGCTCTCCTGAGCAAGGCACGCCAGATAAATTCCCGATTGACACTATCAAACTCTTTTTCAAAATCGATGAACCGCAGGTGAAGTGGTGATCGGTACTCAACACACTGCTCGATGATGATCCACAAGGTGTTGATGTGGTCGACACAGGAGGATCCAGAGCGGAAACCTGTATGTTCGGCGTCGAGTGTGTTTTCGAGGTGTTCTTTGATTCGCTCCAGGATGATTTTAGCTATTATCTTGGCCACAGCAGGAAGCACAGATACCTCTCCAGGTTTCGCACTGCGTTAGATTGCCTTTTTTAGGGAGCTTGAAGATCATTCCCTTCTTCCACTCGTCCGGAAAAAACTCGGCTTCCCATGCTCTCCCGTCAAGAGAGAACAGTAGCTCAGCTGATGCCGTTGGCGCAGCCAGAAACAACTCCGCAGGTATGCCGTCAAGTCTTACCGCCTTATTGGTTTTCAGTGCTTTGATCGCGGAAATAATCTCTTCCTTACTGGGAGTTGTGGTGTGAATTCGGAAATTTCTTTCTACGGACACTTCAGTCTGACTTGGGTGCATATTGCTGGCGAATATTCGATTCAGAACCGAAGCAAAATGCTCCTTCCATCTCTTCAGTAGATCCTCATCCGATATTAGCAACGAACCATCTAAGCCTTTCACTGGGTGTTGAGTAGAGCTTCGGCCACCTATAAGCTCTTTGGTGATTCTGTAGACGGTTCTGCTGTTGCAGCTCGCTGCTGCTTCTTCTGTAATTACGCTTGTCACTTCTCACGCTACGCTGCACTTCTCTCATCTTCATGCGATATAGGGACTCTAGCTCGATCCACCCTGCTGCTGGAGTTTCTGCAATGCGAGCTCTTGGTTGCTTTCGTTTGTTGATCCTACTCCAGGTATCCTCGGAAAGCCACGCCCAATGGCTTCTCTGCGATCGACCGACAATCCTTTCAACACATGATGTGAAAACAGTTTCCACAGCACACCAATGGTCTTGGATGGAGGCGGGCAGTGAGCTGCTGATTGTTTCCACTCCTCTTGTTCCCTAATTCTTGGCGCACTGTGGGAACTCTCAGTCGGTCTCGTACCAACCCCATGTCCGCTCCTTGTCTGTTTCGGGCGTCTAGAAGACTACTTCTAAAACGGTGACTGATGGCAAAATGGTCGATTTGGTTGGAGGTTACTTGCATGTCAGTTGACACCCAACTGATTTTATGGCAGGCCTTGTGCTCAAACATGGTGCCACCTATGACAAGACGATTTGCGTTGCAAAAGTCAACAAATCTTTCGCCGTTGTCATTGCGGTTGCCTAATCTGGGCCGTCCTATAACATGTTTGAACCCTTCGTTGTCGCTGCCTACCTTGGCATTAAGGTCCCCAGGACTCTGCGTGCTGTAGGTGTTAACAGCAGTCCAACTCCATATCCACGAAGGCTTCCAGTTGCTCTTCCTGAGTGGAGTAATACAGTGTTACGCGTTGGCGATTGGTACTCACCCGCATCTAACCATCTTACCTCGCTTACTCCCAATATATCCAGCTTATATCGCATCAACTCATGCTCTAATTAAATGCATCTGGCGTTCTGAGGTCCTTCACTCTGAGAGTCAAGGAGCGTCTTCACATTCCAGAAACCAATCTTAGTCTGGGTACGATAGTCAAAGGTCGTCAACGTGTTATCAGTCCTTATCCGAGGCATTAAGTCGGTTTTCGTAGCGCGGTGGTTTCGGTAACGCGGATTGCTGGCCCAGGTTACCTAGTCTAGGCATAAGACCCTAACAATCTCGCACTTGCAATTTTGGCCTGTCTGTGTAAGGATTTATACACGTAGTTGCCCGAGGACCACCTCGAGGAGGTAAAGCAAGCACTATATTACGAACTTGATTGTTGCGCTACTGGTCCAATCCATGTTTTGAACAGTCAGTAGTTTCCCGATCAATCGCCATGAAGGCCCTCCAACAATAAACATTTGAGGCTGTTTAATGACAAAATTGTCCACTCTTACTAGAGTCATTAACATATGATGTATGGTATTTCTTCCGACTCTGGTGTTATATTCAAGTGAAGGCATGCCCTAAGGCAAGCCTTCTCAAACACCCGAACTTTTTCATTAACACAAGGCTGGGGGAGGAGTAGGGCGGTAGGAATAAAGAACATTTTTTTAGGGACAGCTTGTTGAGGTGGAATTCGAAGAGAGGTTGGACATCGTTGACTTCTCGTTGCATTCGAAACATTGGTTCAATATATCCGTAATTTGTTCGGTAAAGATTGAGGCGAAATAGGTGCAGGGTAAATGGGTTAGTGTCCAGAGAGATAAGTTGAAATAAAGAGGGCTGCCAGCTAGAATCGGAAACTTTTGGAAGTGGGCGGACAAATGTTATGTAAAGGGATTTAGTGGCATAAGGGTTGAAGAATTCCTTAGACCACAGTTTGATAAAGTCAAAAGTGGAGTTGAGTTCAATACCACAGATTACACAGAGATCACGCAATTCAGTTACCAACGGGACGGGTTAATTTAAGATTGAATAAGTACGAGAGGGAATTGGAAAGCATTTACGAGTATATGTCATTGCTTGGCACTTGTAAACATCGAGCTCAAGGATTTGGCACCAAGGAACAAATCTATCCAGATCAACCTGCAGTGGAAAACAATCAGCGGGTGATGAGATACGTCGGAAATTTTCATGTCGTAAACGGATATGTATGAACTTTTGATAACAGAGTCGATATCATTAATTATTAAAACAAATAGTAAAGGCCCAAAATGCCTACCTTGAGGTACTCCAGAAGGAAATTGGAAACCATCGAGCTAAATAGAACATTGTAATATCGATCTTCTAAGTAAGATTTAATCCATATGATAAAACGAGATTGAAAGCCTCGAGCTTTCAGTTTCAACAGAATGACTTTATGAGAGATTCTTTCGAAGGCTTTGTTGAAATCGGTAGCGATCACATCAACTTCTACCCCGTGTACAACTGCGTATTTGACACGACTTCGATAAGGTTTGTGGTTGTAAATCGACCTTTTAGAAGTCCATGTTTATTTTGGGAAAACATAGATTTGCAATGAAAATACATCGAGTCATAAATAGCTTGAGGAAGCAGGAGACCTTGGCGATGGGTCCATAGTTAGAAATTTCCTCCTTGACACCTTATTTGTGCAGAGGAATTATTAACCAGCTTTGCTGCAATCCTACTTCTAATGTCATATTCCAGCAGAAGTCATATCGTTCAATGAGCTGTCTATTGGTGAGGATATTAACAAAAATTTACTTGTGGCTTGCATATGCCCATCATGCCTAGCTTGAATATTAGTCCAAGTCGACATCTCCAAGTCACTTTTACCGATATTTGAAAAGAGGCTTATCGATTGAAAATTCGTCAATTCAATACATCCTGACGGATGTTTAAAAAATCCTGCATCTGCCATCTGGCAGCAAATATGTAGTCACTGATGATCCTTTAAAAAAAATAAAAGTTGGAACAGTTTCCAGTACCTTACTGGGTAAAACAGAGTACTCGAATTTTTAAATTGCGCCAGTCTTCTTCCAAAGTTGTGAAATGGTGCTCTCCACCTAAAAACTTTAGCTTCGAAATGGACCAAACGAAAGAAATGTCTTTCTATAAACGATTCATCGATTTCGAGAAGGCAACCGACAAGCGAGTAATGGAGAAGAAGAAAGCGGTAAATTTCATAAATAGAAGGTTTCAAACAAAGATACATTTTGCGGAGGCTAAAGAAGCTTACTGCGGTTATTCCAAAGGATGCCACCCAAGGAAATCATTGACAAAAGTTTCGCTTACTTTTGTAATTATGTAAAAGTTCCAGACTTTACCAGTCAATTGAACGTCTTGCAACTTGATTTCGCACAGAATTCAGTAAATTACTACAGCAATCCTCTCCACCACGTAATGGAACCTAACAATTTACATAAATCCAAAAAATAGCCCATCTAACCCTTAAATACTCGTATCAACAAACCTTTCTCTTGACTATATAATAAGGTAAGCTTCCAGCTCCAAGACACTTCCTGCATACCGTATTCATTTTATCCGTCCAATTCGCACACACCTCTTCCTGTGAACTTGCTTGCATACGCCGTCACTTCCTTCTTCCGCTGTTCCATAGTAATGCAACATGGAATGGAATCCAGAATTTCATAAGGCAGACGGAAGTGAAATGGAGGAGAAAAAGAAAAAATATTGTAAACTAGAAAAATACCATCATTCCCCCCTTTCGACACCATCGACGAGTCAAATCGATAGATGAGAGCTGGCCATTAACCCTGAAGAGCCCACTTTCAGTTGCTCAAGCTCGAAAATGATAAGAACACTGCCAGGGGTGAGTTTATTCCGGATGGTGTGTGTTTATGTTGAGGTGGGTGAGGAAAATAAAATAATTCCAGCCACCATGTCTGGCAATTCTTTTCTTTTTGCCACCCATTTACATTTTTTTCTCAGACGTAGTTGCCCGCGTCGTTGGAAGTTGGCAATCCTTATTCTCGCATACTTGTAGATACTCGCATGAGTCATACTCGTTACAATAATTGATAAATTTCCTCCCTTTCATGTGGTGTGTAGTACATATGGATGTATACCAAAAACAAGAAACATTGGCAGACACAGCCTCAGCCCTTAATGTCACCCTCTAAATGGTAATTTATTATCCTGTCATTCGCAGGCGCAAACTGAAGAAATAAAAACTAAAAATGACAGCGAAATGTTTTCCTTCGTTTCGGCTGCCATATGTACGAGTATTTACAACGCCATCATCGCCGCCGCACCTCCGCTTTTTCTTCACTTCATCATCATATTCGTATTCATCACCATTGTGCGGATGCGGTGTGAATTTGGAAATGCATCAGATGATAGTTCCACCCTGTTGCATGTTCGGATTGGTTATTGTTCTTTGGTTTTTGGAGAGTGGGTATTGCAATTGGTTTCATTTATTCATGCCGGCCGGCAAAACATGGAGACTTTTGGATACCAGGACACAGCACGAGCCATGTCCCAGTCCAATTATTTCCTTTTTTGTCTGACTCATTAACTAACGGGCAAAACCATCCTTAGGGAGCTGGGGAACCCCAACAAATCAACATTCCCGGCCTCCTGCACACTTACAAATATATGTGCGAATAAATATTTCATTTCATGTTACTTAACCGAGCAGACATACGAGTACTTGGGCACTCGTACCATTCAAACTACTGATACCCATAGTCATGGGACAAACTAACTGCATTTCGAATAAGAAACAGAAGAAGACACCGTCCTTTGATTCCCATTAATAACACTAACCACCACCACCCCTTAGTCTGGGTTATGTCTTCCAATTCTTAGTCACATTTCTGTGGGTTTTCCCATGGAATTCGTACGAAGAGTTCCTTACCACGATTCGCCACATCTATTCACCACACATCCAAAAAATCCCAGGACGATTTTATTGATTAAATTCCATGATTCATGGGACTGTTCGGGGTTATTTTCTTTTCCTCCCGTTTTATTTTGTCGTACCCTCAAGCTTTTTCGAACCCACTCTTGCCATTATCGCTTGGGGCTTTGTCCTCAATGGAGGGTGGCCTATGGTTTATGGGGGCTGGTATAGCAATGTGCTAGAAAAACAATGACATTTCTCTACTTTGTTTAACTCTTCTCTGCGCGGTCTTCTTCCTTTCGCTAACTTTCCCCTTTTTGCAAGGCGTGTAGCCGTATGTTGCTTGTCCCGTCAGTCAGAATATATTTTTAGAAAAATCCCATTAATACGTTATAAACGTAAGAGTATCTGTGGCAGTGTGACCACAGTTGTATTTTACTGTTGTATCCATAGATAAATTGTGTGAATTTCAATTCGATTGAACTTATTCCCTAATGCAAGATCAAATTTATTTACCTACAATCTCCTTTAGTAACTCATCTTCCGTTTCACCGTTCCTTCGCATTGTAGGGATATCTATATCGACGGAGTACACCCGACAAGTGGAGATCTGCTCGGCCATCGATCGCGAAACTGCTGACTGCCCTAAAACTTGAATTAGGTCAAGAACGCAACACCCAAGTTCGCATTGTAGTGCTTGCTCTACCGATAGCATAATACTGCTCTGCGCCGTCACGGAAGAAATAAAAAAAATTACGAACCAACTAATAGCCTCAGAATGTTACGGATTCACTGTTGACGACCCTGGCAAGCGACAAAGGAACAGCGACCTTCAGATCTGCACGTGGAATGTTCAAACTTTCAACAGGCCACGAGCAGCCGATCAATCAGTAGAGCACCTTGACTGCTATCACGTAGATATCACCGCCATCCAAGATATACGAAGGGATGGACCGGACAAAAAGAAGATGAGAAACTGCGACATCTACTGCGAATGTTTTCGTCGGCGAAAGCAGCGCTTATTTGGACACGAATTTGTTATTAGAGGCAGACTTAGACAAGAAGTCTTGAGTTTCTGGCACGTTAACGAGCGTCTCGTAACAATCCGTATTACGGCTAAATTTGCCAATATTAGCACCCACGGAGCAGAAAGAGGCACCAAAGATAACTTCTATGAGCTCTTGAACAGGACCTGCGAGCAGTGCTCTAGTTTTGACATTAAAATCGTCCTCGGACAGCTTTGGTACTTTTTGCCGGAAAGCACTCGTATAGCCTGCACGACACCACCTCCGATAACGAATTCAGGTTAATCGATCTTGCGGGGGGGACATTATCGAAGCAAGCACGCGTATCTCGATACTCATAAGGGGACTTGGAGAACACCGGATCAATCAACTGCCAACGAGATTGACCACATTGCGATCGACGCAAAGCATGACTCCAGTATTATGGATGTCCGAACATTCCAAGGGACCAACATCAACTCGGACCATTACCTTGTTGTAGCCAAATTACGGTTGCGGATATCCAAATCCTTTTCCGATCGAGTTTCTCGTAATCTCTTAAAAACTTCTATTCCGCCAACATCAAGAATCGAAGACCAGTAGCAACATTTCCAAAAAGCCATCAGAGATGCCACCTTTGATGCATACAAGGCGGCGATACATAGAAGGACTAGAACTGCTCACGAGCTTTACGAGCGGAAGTGAACTAACGAATAAAAAAGAAGGAGCATGAGAAGCGCGCGGTCGAGGAAAATATGATTCGAAAGTTTTACACCAATAGAGTCGCAGTCGATGCTGAGGATTTGAAAAGAGCATTTCTTTTGACTGTATAGCGGCCATGACGAACCAAATACCGCTGACAGGCAGAATAAAACTTTCAACCTGGACGATGTAGCCCAACAATTCCATCCAATCGATCTAGATGAAGTGAAGATAGCCATAGCCTTAAGTCCAACAAAGCTGCTGGAGTGGACAGCCTGGCTGCCGAGTTCTTCAAAGCAACAGACAATGACTTGGTAAGGAACATACACTAAATCATCAGTAAAATACGGTCGGACGAAAGTATGCCCGACGAACGGAACCTCAGCATTATTTGACAGATCCTCAAAAACAGTGACCCTCTGAACTGCGCCAACTACAGTGGTATCAGTCTTTTTAACATGGCCAACAAGATGTTCTCTGCCACATTGTGTAAACGCCTGAAGCCGTTCGTCAACCATCTGATTGGCTCATATCAGTGTGGGTTCAGGCCAAGAAAGTTCACCATGGACCAAATATTTACACTACGGCAGATATGGAAAAAAACCATGAGCTCCAAATCGATACACACCACCTATTCATTGATTTTAAAGCCGCGTATGACAGCATCTGTAGAGACGAGCTATACAGAGCAATGTCTAATTTTAGTATCCCTGCAGGATGACGATGGAGAATGCACGCAGCTCCATAGAGTTCGGTAAAGAACTCACCGAGACCTTTGATGTCAAACAAGGATATCGACAAGGCGATGCGCTGTCATTCTTGAAAAACTAGTGCAAAACTCACGCGCCAACACAAGAGGAACAATCTTTCAAAAGTCCGTCACATTACTCGTCTCCCGACGTATCGGATAGAACGTCAGCCTCAACAAATTAACTTTGAGGTAGTTAAGGGCTTTGTCTACTTAGTCTCCGCTATTAATTCAAACAATGACGCCAGAACAGTCTATCTCGGGTGGAAACTGTGTCATAACGCATAAAAAAAATCACAGAAATTAACTCCACATAATCCTTTTGGATCTAACACCTGGCAATTTGAAGTGGACTCAAACAGGAGAACAGAATAACAGAATTTTCCCTTAGAGTAGTTGGTCACACTGTTCCATAAAACATCTATCTAAAGGTTTTGCTAAGCTTCGAGGTTGACTTTTATGTTTTGTCAGTTGACTTGTGGCCAGTAGGAGGAAATGTTAATGTCCATGGTCAACAGCTGGACCTGTTTATTGTCTCTTTTGCTCTTTGTTTTATTTCTTTTAATTGAAAGGCATTAGAAGTTCTTTTCGAAAGACAGCGACATGCTTTGAATTTTGCAACACATTTCCTCAGACTCTAGAGTCCGCGTTAGACCTGCAGTGCACTGCAAAACCTCGAATGAATACAGCTGAACGTATTGAATTCTAAATTTGAAACTTCGAACATTAACTCGTAAAGGATTGCAGTGGAGAAGAACTTCTGCACAAAAACAGTCGTAGCAATATTGTTTCAGAATCATTTATGAGGCGCGACAAGATGTTAGGAAATAGACATAGGTCAGTGAAATTTACAACATTTGAAATTGAAAGTTTGTTCTACTGCCCATAACTCTGGAAAGTTAAATATGCCAGAGTTTGAAGCAGGTGGAAGAAAAGTAAAGATGTCATGGTAAAAGTTTTCATACCGAAACTTGGATAAGTAACTTTGGAGAACACATAAAATGAAAGGCATCATCTGATGGGTGTCCTTACCCCCAAGTATGATCCGGACTTACATGACATTAATCGATTCGAAAAGCAAATAAAAATCCACTTTCGACGGGTCTAAATGGTTAAAATGGTATTAACTTGTAAAATATGAATCACTGGTCTTAAACGCCCACTTCATTCGCCCTGCAGTCCTCGATCTACCTACATCTTTTAATGACTTTCATAATAGACTTTTGCAATTAAAAATTTATCCAACACACCCTATGGGGGAGTAAATTTAACATTTTCCACAAAACAAAAAAGTCGCGACGCCAGTTCTTTCACAATTTAAGGCCATTTTGACAGTAAATATTCGTAACGAAAGGACGAATTTTCTTTTGTTTTCCCATAAAATCATGACATCCTGCTAGTGCCATGTAATCGCCATCATCAACTTACAATCACAATGGCGCGTCGCGTCGCCTCGCGTCATCACCATTATCACCACATCGAAAGTAGGTCTGAATTTTTACAAGGCAGCCTCATGTATTCCATCAGAAATCACTATGCAATCGACCAAACCGAACGTCACGACCACCTACACCGCAACATTTACAATAAGTAACTGCGGGTTGTGTGTGCACATAGTGCAGTCCAGATTCGTGTCCTGTTCGTGTAAATATTTAATTATCTTCTCTGCATCTCATTAATACCGCCCTACGGCATGTCCTTTTCCCAATAATGTCAACCGTAGGAAAATTTCTTTCATCGTTGGTTCAGGATTTTTTTTCGTTTTGTCTCGTTTTTTTTTTTTTATTCTGACTCATTTGGTATTCAAAAAGTGCAGCCAACTTCATTTGTCATCGTCAACAACAGTGGTAGCAGCTGTAAGACACAAACAACAAGGATCACAGTGAACGGCATATTATTATGCCCAATGCTTTTGTTATTCGCTTGTAAGTAAGACTAGGACTCAACTGAAGCATTGCTCCAATTTGATTTCTTTTTTTTTCGCTCTCCTTCCTCTTCATCTGGTTGCTGTTGTAGCAATGTCATAACAAGCAAGAACAGAACTCCCGTCAAAGATAACAAAAGATTGAATTGCATGGACCTTAGATTACTGGGTTTACAAAAAAATAAAAAAAAAATCCGGCAACACAGCCTGCGATAGGAGAGAGAGAAAGGAAACTTTGCAAAATAGGTAGGAACACGTTCGCGTGAACGTGCTACATAAGCCGGACGATGTTAGAAGCTTTCGCCACTATGCGAACAGCTGCAGGTAAAACAGGATAATAGACTACAAGCTAACAAAACGCAGTTGCATTTGTAGTTGCCTCAGGCTCCATAATACATTTATCCATTCATTCACTCATTCATTCATTCATGCATAGGTTCCTTCTTGTAATGTGCCAACAATGGTGTAAAGTTCAAAGTGAACAGTCTGGCATGCAAGGTCGATATCAGTAAAAGCAACATAATTTTTGATTTGTACTCAAACTCCTAACGAGAAAACTTTTGCAATAAAACTTTGCTGTTTTCAATGACTTCAATTTATCATCTTACGATTTTCAGTTTTCGAAATTGTTGAACCGAACATTTCTAAAAAGGAATTGGCCGTCAAATATGCGAGCCATGATTCGTTGGGAATCATGTTGTTGTCAACCAAATCAATCGGAGACCGTTGACTAGACAACAAATAGCTCTGCTGAATGCGGCCATTGACATTCGATGTCAAGGAAAAAATGCAAACAGCTGACAGGTATTCGACATGCTAGTGGTTCTAAAAAAAATAAAATGGAATCGAAATCCCACATAAAATATATTTTTAGTAACATTTATTGCCTCCACACCCAATGACAGTCGACCAGTTGACAGCTGTCAAAAGAGACAGGTACGTACTAGGCATGTCCGCAACCCAAACTTTGATAACAGCGTAGTGCAAAGCAATAACAGGATAAGTGTCACTCGTGTGTATGGTCAATGAGGTGCATATGCATGTACTATACATTTGCCCAGAAGTTCCACGGCCGATCGGCTCTTCTGATACTCTCGGAACGTAGTGTCCGCTGTATTTCTTATAGACTCTTTTTACTGGAACTTCTCCATCAACGAGTTTACACTCGTCAGCACCTACTACAGCAGAGAAAAGTGCCCGCAGCCTGATGCGAGAGTAGGCCGCAGACTCACAGGGATAATGCTTCGCGGATGTTGTGTCATTTATTCATAGCAGACTTGGGTTTTTAGCAAGAGTGTAGTGCCCCGTTACGATGCCAGTAAGCAGCTTATAGTCTTTCCTACATCAACAGCAAAGTCGCCGACCTCTTAGGGAGATTGCGAAGCACTCGTTTGATTTGCTGGCATTCGAGAGAGCCATGCCATCTGCAACTATGCTCCCACTGTCCAGGGCAGCCTTAATAGGGGACACAGGCAGTGCAAATGCAGGTTCGAGTGTTAACAAACCCTTCTCTGATCTATATCAAGCAAGTTCATCAGTTATCTCATTTCTAGTGATACTACGAGGGTTGTCCGACCGCAACGTAAAGCCAGCTGTACTCGTCAATAAAAGCTAGTGAATGATAGTTGTGCATCTTTTGACAGTTACTTACCGAAGTTTCAGTCATTTGTCATGCGCAGTTTTTTAGTTGACAGTCGTTTGAGTGAGTCGATGTGAGTGTTTTTTGTGAAAATGGAAAAAATTGAGTACCGAGCTGTTATTAAATTCTTGTTTTTGAAAGGCAATACGCCTACGCAAATCAAAAATGAATTGGACTCTGTGTATGGGGACTCTGCACCATCGTTTACCACAGTGAAATTTTGGGCAGCTGAATTTAAACGTGACCGTAAAAACTTGGGAGATGATGAACGTTCGGGACGTTCAAAAACTGCAACCACTGATGATAACATTGCCAAAGTTCACCAAATGGTGTTAGACAACCGCCGAATTAAAGTGAGAGAGATAGTAGAGGTTATGAAAATGTCCAAAGAACGTGTTTGTTACATATTAAATCAAGATTTAGGTATGAGAAAGCTGTCTGCGCGTTGGGTGCCGCGTTTGCTTACATTCGTTACATTACGTCCAAAAACGTGTTCGAATGAACGTTTCCAACGCTCTGTTGGCGCAGTTTAAGCGCAATAAATCCGAGTTTTGGCGCCGATTAATTACTATAGATGAAACTTGGATACACCATTATACGCCCGAAATAAAAAATCAGTCAAAACAGTGGACTGCAAAAGGCGAGCCGGCTCCAAAAAAAAGCAAAACTTGTCTTTTCGGCTGGGAAAGTGATGGCGACTGTTTCTTGGGATAGTAAAGGAGTTATCTTAATCGATTATCTTCAAAAAGGAAAAACCATTACAGGAGCATACTACACATCGTTACTTGCCATGCTGAAGGCAGAAATTGCGGAAATATGGCCACAAGCTGACTAAATTTTAGCCGTGCTGGGTGCCAGCCTGTGGCCTCAATTGAGCACCGGTGTTATGTGGCTAGAACTAGACCATCGTTCGCATACGAAAATTGTTTGGATGTAGTGTTTGGCATATCGTAAATATACAGGTTGAACAGAAGTGGGGCCAAGACCGATCCTTGTGAAAGACTGTCGTTGAGTTGCCTGGATTTGCTCGCGATGTTGTTGAGGAATACTTGGAAAAAGCATGCTGTTGATCAGGTTTGCTGTTGTTTTGCAACGCACCGTTTTCAAGAGCTTGTATACCATTCTTGTACGCCAGACCATATCGTATGCAGTGCATCATTTTCGGTTTCAATAAAAGTTGTTAAGGCGAGTACCTGGTCGGTGTAACTACGGTGCTTTCGGGACCCAGCTCGTTTTACAGGGATAACTTCATTGATATGGACTTCAATTCTTTTTTATATTGTACGTTCGATGATCTTATAACATACGCTTAAGACAGCAATTGGTCAGCAGCAGTCGACTTTATTGCCTCATCTCCGTCGAAGTATTGCAATGATTTTTGACTTCTTTTACTCCATAGGCAGCTTTCCGGATGATGGAATACTATTTTAGTGTTTTTACCGCAATTTTTTATAAATTCAGAATTGATTCCATCAACTCCATCAGCTTTTCCATACTTCCGGATGGCGTAGGCTACTTCCAATACGATAATGGCGAAAGCTCGCGAGTGTGCAGGGGTTATAGGGGTCTTCTTTTTAAGCTCCTTTCTTAACAATTTGGATGTTAACTTTGTCCGACTTCGCTTTGGAAACCTCGACTATCTGGTATGCAATCTGGTCTGGATCAATCTTGGGTTGGTGTGATGGGGAGGAATTTAGCCCCCCCAAGCTTCCAAATAATGCTCCAAGCCTTTCTGCTTGATCGAGTAAAGTTTAGGTTTTAAGCCGTTTTTTTATTTCCGTGCATTATCTAAAGATTGTAAAAGTGTCACCACTCTCCTGAAATTTTTGATACAGTCTGTCACTAACAGCACTCTAGCCGATAACGTGAGATGTGCTTCTTTGCTGTGACTATTACGGTGCCAACAAAGCGCCCATAGTTTTTCGCAGCAGAAGGGGTCCAGTGGACATTAGAGTCGATATCTTTGGTGAAATCTTGTCACGAGGGCTTCTAAAAGTTCCACATTGGCCGCTGGGTGAATATTACCAACGGCATCTTTATCGCGGTTTCTAGGACAATTGGGCGATGTTGGCTTGGAGGAAATTCGGATAAGACCCGTCTAAACACTCTTTATTCACGTTCGCTTCGGTTGGTTGAAGCGAAGCACAGATCTGGGTGGTAGTCGTGCTTCCAACATCTAGAGAGGAAGGTTCCCCTGTCCTTGGCATGTCAGCCCAGTCTGCTCATAATATGAACATCAAGGAGATTCATCGGCGCTTATAGAGCAGATACAGGTATGTTAGAGAAATATCCTATGCAGCCAGGTATCAGCAACAGCAGTGAAGTATTTCCGTGAAAACTTATTTCCCCAGACAACCGATACGTAGGATATAATTGGTCTTACAATAGCCATGTAGATCCAGAGACAAGCCCCTTGTCTTAGCTTAAACATCTTTATACTGCCAGAAAATCGATCGTGCCTCGAGGGCTTTCGAAACGACATGTTTCGCCCAAAAACATTTGTTATTCAGAATGACAAGCACATACTTAGTTTCGTTGGAGAAATAGTTGGCGATCCATTTATTCACTAGATGACTCAAGCCAGTCAACTTCGTCCTACCCGTAAAGAGAACAACTTCAGTTTTGAGAGGATTGACTGAAAGCCAACTTCTAGTGCACCAAATGTCGATCACGTCTAGTTCTTGATTAGTTTCAATAGGTACCACTTCTACCAATCAATTTCTCGATATTGGAGGAGAGCGGTTTTTAACACTCGTGACACCTCTACGTCTTACGTTTGCCTCACATTTTATTCTCCTCTTAAACTGCCCTTTAGCTCTAGTTTTGATCTTCTGGAGATCTTCAATCTATTCGGTTTCCCAGGACAAGCCGTCTAGTCCAAAATGTTGACCAAATGCTCCTCTATTCTGGTGAAATTTAACCACAAAATGTTGAGCCTCTCTGGTAGCCCCTCCATCTTTACAGCCCAGTTTCCCGAAATTGTTACCGATAGAACTGCAGGAATCATCGGAGTTGAAAGATTTAGCAACTCCTGAGTCAGTAACTAGATTGGCGGAAGATTTGTTATGTTGTTGTTAGTTATAACCTCCAGAGTTAATGTCCTGCCCGCGATCAAGAAGACTACGGATGTATAATCGCTATTATGAGTACCAACTGGAGGTGAGGTCACCTTTGTACTACTTATCCGTTTAACGCTCGTTCGATATCTCACAGGGGTTCTTTACAGAACCTTCAGATCATTGACTCGTATGGCTTTTCACTACAACATGGCAGCGAAAGAAGGAAGGAGTCTATGGAAACGGTGGTTTATCTTGTGGCACGAAGAGTTCGTTTTCTTTCGCGGCACAGTAAAACTGCATTGGACAAAAAAAAAAGAAAATACGGTCAATGTTATATTGAGGTTGCTTAATCATATTGCTACACACAATATGTGTGAGTAATATGCCGACAATATCGTACAAGGCGATTTTAACGGCAGGATAGAAAAGGAGAACATCTTTGGTACGACAGTTGGTATATCACACCACGTCTGACAATGGACTTTGGCTTATTGCCTTTGCGGCGGGGCGAAATATCACTATATCAAACACACGGGGACATGGCGATCTCCGGATCATGGAACGCTAAACCAAATTAATCACATTGCAATAGACGTAAGGTATGCCTCCAGTATTCTGTACGTTCGGGGCAGTCAACATTGACACGGATCACCACTTTGTTGGAACCAAGTTGCGAACGCGGATTTCCCAAGCGCCACTGCAAAAGAGAACTAATATGAGAAGATATAACTCGCAGGAGACCACCAGAATCATCGCCGAACACTTATCTCAAAACTTCTCAACAACTCCTACGGCGCCACCACCTTGTACCGAATACCAGTGGCAACGCTGCCAACATGTCATCAGAGAAGGTGCAACTGGTGTGCTTTCGTCCGCCCACCAATCCTTGGTTTGATGAAGAATGCCGGCAAGCATATGCAGTTAACAAGAAGACTACAAAGTGGCACTGAAACAAAAAAACCAGCCGCGCGTAGCTCGTGGCAGATACGATGTGAGGAATATCGGCTTCTCCAGAAGAAGAAAAAATAGCACGAGAAGCGCGCGATCGAAAATGTTGAGAGGTTCTAATTCAGGAATAACATAGAGAAGTTTTACGAACAGAAACAAAGAAAACCCGAAGGAAATTTTGTAGCAGAATCATAGTCGGTTCTAAGAATATGGAAAAACTTTTTCTGCAATGTAAAACGGCGAAGAAGTTTAGTATCTCGCCGTGAGTCAGAATAGACCATTCAACTTAGACGATCATAGCCAAAACTTCCATCCACCTAACCAAAATGAAGAAACAATAGTAAAATCTAATCTGAAATCCAACAATGCAGCTGCACCTGACGGCTTACCGGCCGAGGTGTTCAAAGCTGCTAAAATTGACTTTGTAGAGAGCATGCATCAATCCATTTCTCGGATCTGGTCAGAAGAGTGTATGCTTGATGAATAGAATTCCAGTCCGATTTACAGAAAGGGAAACTCCCTCAAATCGGTACCCACCATCTTTTTATTGATTTTAAGGTCGCATATGACAGCATTTATTGAGACGAGCTAAGAGAACCAAACTCGTGCATTTGTGCAGAATGACGATGGAGAACGCTCGCTGCTCCATCAGGATGTCAAGGAACCAAGTATGGACCCCATCGAAAGCGAATGAAGATACCCTCAGTCGTTTCGGTCTCGTCTGCATTAACGGACTTTGGAGGAGAAAATTGAACGACGAACTATACGAGCGGTACAGAGACGTCGACCTAGATAGAAAGCTATGCATCAGTCGCATGAGATGGCTAGGAAATGTAGAGCGAGTGGACATGTATGCTCTGGCCCACAGAGGCGTCGAATCTAATCCGGAGGGATAACGCATTAGGGAGAGTGAGGTGGTACGCACCTCAACCGATTTGGAGTGTGTAATTGGAGGCAGTTAGCTAAAGATAGGGCTAACTAGAGATGCTTGTTAGTTGAGGCCCACGTTCACCCCGAACTATAACGCAACTTAAGTATGTAAGTTAGCCGTTCAACATTGAATCTCTACAATATTATGTTTGCGTTGACGTAGTGTTTGGGATGTACATAGACATACAACGGCGGAGTGGCTTCAGAAGGCCTAATAAAGCAAAACTAATTATGACATAATGGAGCAAAATATGTTACAGAACTGCAATCGATGGCATGTCTAAATTTAAACAATAAGATCAGAAGTAGAAGCATTGAGAGTATAGCGACAAGACTTGCGATACACAATTAGTCCAGAGTACCAGCTAGCAAATTGGTTAAATAAGTTCCTGTCGGTACGTACAATTTTTGTATAGCAAATCTGTGCTGAAATAAATCAACTAAAGTTGAAATTATTATTACTAACCGCACACTTTGCCATTACTAAGAATGCGCACCGATTACAATAAAGTGCAAAACATACTGAAACAAAAAAAGCAATCTTGCTCCTGTTATGCACGTACTCGTATGATGTGCTAGGTATCGTCTTAGCTATGTCTGAATGGGGGTTACTAATAATTTTACTTGGAAGGACAGTTGGTCCCAGCAGAAAACACTGTAAGCCACATGTCTCTTCCCAGTCTGAGACTAACATATGAAAGCAGCAAAATTCGACTTTATTGATCAACATAGTCTCCTTCTAGAGTGGTACAATCCTTCAAAATACGCTTCAATTTCGGCGATTGGCTCTTCATTGGCGTCATTTTTGAGGTTTGCGAACAGGTAATAGGATCCATGCTTCATCCAATGTCACATACCGCGTGAAAAAATTATTTTTATTTCGCTTAAACAGCTCCAAGCAGCGCTCTGAATCATCAACACATTGTTGTTTTTGGTCCAAACGCGATATCCACTTCGAACAGAGCTTTCGCATACCCGAATACTCGTCCAAAATATGATGTGCATTGCCTATTGATGGCTTTATGATGTCAGCTATCTCACCCACTTTCGCCTTATGGTTGTCCAAAAAGATTTTGTGGATTTATTTTATGTTTTCCGGCGTAACAGCCTCAATTGGGGGCCCAGAGAGTTTAGCTTCATCTGTGTCTGTACGACCGCGTTTGAATCCAGCACGTCCGCGACAAATGATTGCTTACGACAGAGCAGATTGCTTGCAACACTTTTCCCAGCCATTCTTGAGTTTTAACGGTAGTTTTTCTCATCAACTACGAAGCTCGTTTATCGCCATGGCTTTGAAAATAACTCTATACCAATACTTTGCGTATCGTTTGAAGGTTGGTACTAATTAAAAATCGTATGAATAGGTTATTAGAGTCGCCATCTATGTGTCAGTCTAAAGGACCACTTCAATCTTTTTACTGTTTATTTAATTACTTTTTATTTATTTATTATAATTTTTTTTTTCTTGTCAGAAATTAAGTGATTTAAATGGACGTAATGCCGAGCGAACGTTATGATGATCTTGAGCCCAACAAGTGCTGAACACTTCAATGACTTCTGTGACTTAAACTTAGTCTCTTAGAGAGTTAGACAGACTCGATGGACTGCCTTGTTGTAAGAACCAAAATGAATATGAATTTAAGAAAAAAAAAATTCTTTAGAGACTTTTTCTCTCTCGTCCATCAGACACGATGACCTTTCACCAAAATATCTGGTTTCAATCACTGTATTGTGCGTTCTTGTTCACTAGACCGAATGAGTGTCATCCATATTTTTAATGAAGTATTCATTGATCATGGTCTACTGATTATGTTGTCCACCGATCGTAACGTAAGCTAATGCCTCATTTTTGAAAGACCGTGAGCACCGCTTAAATGATGCAATTTTGTAGATGTAATGTAGTCTAAAAGGTCTCTTCTGAATTGCCATCACTTTATATTGAAGTGGGCATATGTATGTAATACAAATATAATGACCTTACGCCTTTCATTTCTTGACGAGACGCATCTTTTATGAGTCAAAATTTTACGAAATTATTTTTCTACAGTTCGATGCACGATTATAAAGTCGCAAAGTCTTCATTCCAAAAAGCTGTACGTAACCTTGAAAAGTGGATAGATTGGACTCTATATGTCGTTGTCTATTAACAATAACCTTCCAGGCTATATTCAAACCATATCCAAAGCATCAAGCAAAAGGACAGCCCAGTTGACGACCTACAGAATAACAACTTGAAAAGAGATATTTTTGCAAAATCTTTTTGATATTCAGGAGTAGCGTCTAAAAATATTTGAAGGGACAAGAGGAAGAAGGGCCTATATGACCTTACGCATGTTTTGAGATAATCGCAGTTTAAGTTTTTCTACTGGGTACTTTTTCTTTATATTCAGAACGATGAACAACATTTCCCAAATTGTTGCTTTCTTAAACAAGTTCTTTGGCACATATTTATTACTCCCTAGCCTATAACAGATTTTCTCAGAATTTTAAACTTGTGCACATGAGCCCCTTTTCTACTGGGATACGAGTCGGTCTGAGAGGCTTTATGTGCATGAAAGACTTTAGTGTCGAGCATAGTTTTGAACTACCCTATTTTCTGTGATATCTCCTACCTAATTACAACAAAATCATTGTCGTATTGAGGCAGCAATACAGGTATTGCTCACATGCAAAAATACGTTCCTTTCTGCTGATGTTTTTCGCGAAACTCCCAAAATTTCGATCTGAATCCAGGTAAGTGTGCCCGATAATAGGAAATTTATGGTCTATCACCGTAAATTTACCTTGATGCATTAGAAGTTTGTAAATACATATGATGGCGAAATTCTTATTCTGCCCAGCACATGAATCAGACCATACCACAAGATAACTGATAGAACAAAAATCAAAATTTTGCACAAAGGTATAAAACGCACTTCAAATTCCAGCCCTCCCTCTTTCAGATTCATTCTTAGTTCAGTTAAAAAATAGGCATTATTGCCGTTCCAAAGTTATAAAACCATAACTGATGCAAATAGAATGCAAAAGTTGTTGTTACTCGTAGTTCAGGTAATGGTATGGTTTGCCATAAGTCCAGTGTTACGTAACAGAGTTCACCATGTTTAGCACGTTCCCTGTGTATGTTTTGTTGTTCGAACGCAGCCTTATACTCGTAGTTTTCGTGATGCTCAAGTGTGGCTCCCCCAGCATCACAAATTGAGCACGTATCACTACGGAGCTGCCCAAAAGACAAGTTAAATTTTGAATTAAAAATTTTGGAGTAAGTACAAGCTTCACTTTATATTTTTCAGGCAGCTTCAACGAAAGACTTAATTCGGATGATAAATATTTTTTATAAGGGTTTCTATGACGGCTGTAATACGATGATTCAGCTGGGAATTTTGAAACCGCAGCTACTCGTACTACTGCCTGTTGTACTTCTTCAGGAGTTTTCATGGGCCGATTCGAGTGCTGACCTTTTCTATCTTTTTGCGGCGAAGAAGAATCTACGAGGGCTGTTTGATGAGTACCCGGACTAGAAGATAGGTGGCGCTACTGAGCCAACATTTAGTACAACCTATTTTAGCCCGCCTGTCAAAATTTGGTGACAATCTGGCGCTTAGCATTGTTTTGACACACCCATTTCAAAAACACTAAGTTTTTTGCGACAGTATCGCTTCGTGATTCGATTCTTGTTTTTGAGTGGTAAAATCTGCGGGAAATCAAGCCCATTCTCGATAGTGTATATGGGACCTTCACCTTCCCGTACAACCGTCTAACATTGGCGCGCAGAGCTTCGCCGTGGCCGCACGTCGGTTTTTGATGAACCGCGCTGAGTTGACCCAAAAACGGTTACCACAGAGGAAACCGTAGATAAAATTCATGATCTCGTATTGGCGGACCGCCGAGTGAAAATTCGCGAATTAGCTGAAATAGCAGGCATCTGAACTGAACGCGTTAGCCATATCGTGCACGAAATTTTTGGCATGAGAAAACTGTCCGCATGATGGGTGTCGCGTTTGCTCACACCGGAGAACAAGCGCAATCGTGAGACCTCTTCAAAGAGTTGCTTGGCCCGTTTAATCGAAATTCGAAGGAGTTTCTGCGTGGTGTCGCGACTAGAAACATGGATTCATTGGTACACAGCAGAGACCAAAGAACAATCGAAGCAATGGGTTTTACCCAGTGAACGTGCTCCAAAGAAGGCGAGGACCGTACCTTCGGCCAGATAGGTGTCAAAACAAAACTAAGCGTCGGATTGTCACCAAATTTTGACAGGCGTGCTAAAAGAGGTTATACTAAATGATGGTGCACTCATTTTGGCTCAGTAGCGCCACCTATTTTCCAATCCCGGTACTCATCAAACAGCCTTGGTAAGCTTATTGTATGACTCTAACTTTCTTTCGGTTTATTTGGGATAAGTCATAAAAAGCAGTCCAGTTCTGCTGACATCGATACAACGTTTGATGATTGTGAGCGCTATATTTACACGTAGCAGTGACGGTTGTGACTTTATACTTTTAAAAAGCAAACCGTTTTTGCTGTTCTTATCAAGGAGAATTTTGTTTTCAGAACAGCGTAATCTGTATTGGTCTGAAGACAACAAACCCAATTTTATTTGCTTAGCCTTTACTCTCTTACCGTTATAGAGCATGTAGGGTAAACTTCGATCTCTACCAAGTGCTGCCTTGTTTCTTTTCCAATTTTGTGGTTGCGTCATTTTCTTACGTGGATACTGGGGAACTGGAGACGGCTCCAGTTTCTGACTCAAATTTTTGTCTGAATTTGACGGAATGATAATCCAGGATTGTATCGTACCTCGGATCAATTTGCACTTTACCGTCTTCAGTTTGCATTTCAGACTTACACAGAGTAAAATAAACTTCCACATGGCGACAAAACTTCGCGGCTTCTGCTTTTGCACTCCCTCTGCTTAGGAGGTTCGGGTTAAATTAGTTTTATCACCTTGTGACCTTGATGTCTGACTAGATAAATGCAACGACGACGAGCGAGAATAAATAAAAGACCAGCTTTGCAGTTCAATTGCATAGGATTTTTTTAATGAGAATTTATTTGGTATATAGGGCACCGGTAGCCGATAGCTAACGCCGCATCTGTGACTTCTGTTTCAACACATAATTTTGCGCGGTGTTGTTTGTAGTTTCGTTTTCTAAGCGGCAGTAAAGAATGAACGCCTGCAATAATAAACTTGCGGCATGTGCCATCTGAATCAGCACAAACAAGCTAAGCACTTGAGTAGAAGAAAGGCCTATGACACAAAAATGCTACATATGGTAGGTCCCTCTTGGCGCTTTTTGTTGCGCATAACTTCTTCTGCACCTCTGTAATTTCCAAACTATCCACGAGATAGCTCCAGAAATCCATATTTTAGAATAACCATCCGTAGCAACGTCTATGTATGGTATGTAGTCAAATAAAAAATTTCAAAATGTTACATAGGCCACTTGTCCCTTCAATTTATAATTTAAACTATTCTAAGCAACACAAGCCAGAAAATTAATATTGGGTTGTTCAAAAGGTGCTGTTTGATGCGGCCTTCAGAAAATAACGTTCTACCATTCAAGGACTTTTGCAAGGAGTGACATAAGTGGAAGTCCGATGGCGCAAGATCTGGGCTATGCGGTGGATTTGACATCACATCCCAGTTAAGCTGCAACAATTTTTGCCAAGTGAGCATTGTTGTCGTGAAACATCACATGCTTACGATTGATCAGCTCGGGATGTTTCAGGGGATGGCATCACTTAATTGCTGCAGCTGTTCACAGTAGACAACGGAATTAAAGGACCAGCTCATAGAAGACTGGTCCCTTAAAATCCCACCAGATTGACCGTATCATCATCTTTTGATGGATGTCCGCCTTTGCTTGGCTTTCCGGTGTTTCATCTCACCTACTCCAGCATTTTTTCCAGCCGAGATGATACGCTTCAAGGATGGATCGTTTTCTTCGCGTTCGGTGAGTTGCTGAATTTCTTTCAACGCATGCGGTACCCAAATATTGAACTTCTTTACGAAGTCAAGCAATTTCAAGTGGCCCTGATCACTTCCAATGGAGCGAAAGCAAGCTTCCGAACTATTGAATACTTATTTTTTTTGCACAAATAAGCATTTGCTTTATGTAAAGCATTTGCTTCTTATGTCGTCAGCCTCGGAATGCCTACCGGAACGATGAACGCTTTCAGCTGAAAAATGAATCGGGCGAACCAGTTCGGATAATGGAGTTTTTCGACGCATTTCTCCTGTAAACTTTACGCAACTTTTCTCTTGTTCCAGTTGCCGTCTTCCCTTTTTTTGAAGTAATAAAGCAAAATATGGCAAATATGTCAGTACTTCCGGCGATAGGTACTCGAATTCTTGACGGATATTCTTTTTGAGGGCGTCAAGAGTCTGAGGCTTGTTGAATTAGAATCGGTCTTTCAAAAAGCCCCACAAAAAAAAAGTCTGGAACGGTTAAATCAGGCGATTTCGCCGACCAGTGCAAATCGCCAAAAAGGAAGGATTAGGCGACCGGGAAATACAGTTCTTAGAATTTCGACTGTAGTCTATGCAGTATGAGCCGTTGCTAGATCCTGTTGGAACCACATGTTCTCCAGATCCAATTCATCGAATTGAGGAAAGAGAAAGTCATTGAGTATGACTCTGTAGCCCTCGCCGTCCAGAGTAGTCGTTTGGCCCGCGGCGTTTTCAAAAAAAAATAAGCCCGGATGACGCCTCCATGTAAACAGCACACCATGCAGTAACGTTGAGCGGCTGTAATGGCTCTTCGTGGCTCTTATACGCGGATTTTCGGTGCCCCAGAAGCAATAATTTTACTTATTCTCATATTCAAAGAGACGGAGGAAATGGGCCTCGTCGCTCATGATGATTTTCGATGAAGAGCTGTCTCCCTCGTGGTCAGGATTCATGATAGCTTGAGCGTAGGTTACACGCACTTGGCTGTCAACAGCTAACAGCTTATACACTGCCTTCACTTTGTAAGAGAACATCTTACAGTCTTTAACTAAAATTCTCTGTAAAGACCACTGATACGTGACACGTCGTCTGCTCGGTACTCCGGGGTCCTCTGCGACATCTTCAATCACAGCTGCGACATTGTCAGCAGAACGGCTGCTGCGGAGCCGGCCAGACCTGGCAGCATCTCGTGTTGTCCCATACTCTTCAAGGCGAGCAGCTAAATGTCGGAGTGTTTGCCCAGTTGGTGTTAGACGACCGGGAAATCTGCGCCGAGATACACGCTGCGCCAACACCACCGACGAATTATTCCTCAAAAATATCGTAACAATTATTCCGTGTTCTGGCTTTTGCGCCACCTACCATATGTCATGCTCAGATACAAATAAACGTGAACAAAGACATCAATCGCAAAATCAAACGCAACAAATATTTTCGGTCCTAGAAACATTTGAAAGCCACCAACTATGAGTATGTCCTTTAAGTTTGTAAAAAATTGGCCTACACCCTTTTGATTGGGAAATTTCATTAATATGCCAACTTTCCACCTTGATCAAGTCTTTTCTTGTCAAACACATTGTACCTTTGAATCGGAATAAAAGAAATGAACGCGTACGAGAGTTGAGCTTGCCATTACGAGACAACTTCCGTTTCCTGTTACCGTGCACAAATCTGTTTTTTATTCTCGCCTTTAAAAGTTCGCTGTTTGCATACAAAGTAACTGGCAGTAGAGGCTTTTCCTCTACAGTCACACTTGCTCCAAGACCACCCAACAGTCAGTACAAGGACTAGAAATAGGACTCCCCTCTCAAACTTTAGCATGCATACTCGTACACTCCACATCAACATGTTTTAATGGAGTGCAGGCAATAGTGACGGGCAAATATTGTAGAAAAAAAAAGGAAAAAATTCACATTTCAAGACAAATAATGATGAAGGCGCACAGGCACATACTCGTACTGACATACAAAGGACCACATGGGCACACAAAAGCCGTTCTCGGCCTCCTAGAAATAGGACACGCTTCAATGGCCATCACCGTGCTCCACTCCGTCAAACTGCTGTCATTGTGTTGAGGCTACAAGGACTTTTTTTTTTTTCTTCTATCTCGTGTCTGATGTCTCATGTCTTTAACGGATACATGCATCTACTATGCTACAATACATGGCAACAAAGATAATGACGTTCATGTCATTCATTGTTGGAAATCATAATAAAGTTTGATTTACAAAGTAATTACCACGTTTACGAGCGGAAGCCTGATTTTTATGGAGCGTACCCTCTGTTACCCGTACTCAACATGTAACCGATGTATCTGCCACCCTCGAGCAGTTACTTACTACCCTCCGTGTTGGAGAGGAGCAGCAAGCAGGATCCGAACAACGAGCCCGCCCCAACTAACCGATTTAAATGTTCTGTCTGCACACAGTTCATGTGGAACACGTGCTAAAAGGGTTCGAATTGCTCCCAGAATGCTGACAAAGACTGCCTAGAGATTGCCAAGAACGAGCTGAACGAGCTGAACGAGCTGAACGAGGTGAACGAGGTGAACGAGATGGTCCTGAGCTGGAAGGAGGCCCATTAGGGCCACATTTGGATGAATGATTATTTTTATGGGTGATTTGTTTTGGGTGAAATTGTTTTTGTGTTGCCTCGGCTTTCAGTGATGAGGACGACAGAAAAAGGGTGGCAAATTTGTTGAAGCTTTTATCAATGAAATCCGGAGTGAGAAGAATGATTTATTGAAGAGGAAGAACACGGTAATTTTATTATTCTTTTATTTTCTTCTGTTTTCGGGGGTATTTCGACAGCAATTACGAAAAGTACAATCGAAAAATTATGTATTACTGGAACACACCGTTATGATAAATTTGATTTCTTAATTGGTGTGTATTTGTTTGTCAGGTCGGCTGGTGGTGGTAGCGAGTACTAATGAAATTTAACCGTCAGCCGACGTCATTATTTACTTTGAACCATGAACATGGACACTGAATGGCGGAGGTTCCCTTTACACCCGAAACGGGCCAGAATGATGACATTAAAATAGCGCAAATGGAAATTTCAAAACCGAATGTTAAATTTCGAATTCAAATGCAAACACTGCTCGATCGATTCGACAATGGGGCTGACGCGGAAATTGGCATGAATTTTATGCTGCTGCGGCATGTTGTTGGTTTTGTAACCGTTAGGTGGAATGTGAGCGTATGTTTGTAAATTGTCAATTTGGTTGCTATGCAATGTTATAGAATTGGCAGTGGTTTTATGGGGGGAAAAAAAGTGACAAAAAAACCGCTTGTACTCGTATACGGCCTGCACGATGGTTCTATTTAAATTTGCCAGGATGTTGAGGTTTGTGTGAAACGAGCTGTTAAAGCGAGAGAATGTTTAAAGCAGCCTAACAACATTTTGATTTTCTAGTAAATTTAAATATTGTATCTATTTAAAAAGATACAAATGTCAGGTATTCAGAGTTGCTAATGGTTAATCCCAATAGTTTTCAGTGTCAGTTTTTATTTTCAATTCATTTTTCCATTAACATAAAGAATTCTTGCATATACAATACATACACCTATACAATTATTGAATTATTGAATTATTAATCAAAACAAATCCTGAAAAAAAAAAACACTTTTAAAAGGGTGAGCCAACAGATAGTGTGGAAGTTTCCTTTAAATTAAACACACATTTATTGTGGAATCAATGTAGAATTTTATTGATTAATAAAATTCGGTCGATGGCAATTATGAGTGAAACTCGACATCGCTCATAAGACTACCATGGTTTTTGTTGTAAGCGACCATCCGAAGGTCAAAACTATCCATGAGTTTTTGAAGAATCGGTGGGTGAATGGATGGATGGATGGAAATGGCCATCCATCACATCTATCAGTTTGGATGTTATGTTTAAGATCCTGAATTGTCACTGGGTTATTGGCATAGATCTTACTCTTCAAATCACCCCACAGGAAGAAGTCTGAAGGTGTCAAATCACGTAACCTAGGATGCCAATCAACTTCTCCTCTAACCGAAATAATGCGATCTTCAAATTTCGTGCATAATAAATTGATTGATTGATGGCTTATGTGGGCGGTAGCACCATCCTGTTGAAACCAGAGATCGTCCAGACCAAATTCATTCAATTTCGAAAAAAAAAAATAGCCGGTCAACATGTTGCGGTAACATTCTTCACTCACTGTAACTGTCTCTCCACCCTCATCTTCGAAAAAGTACGGACCAATGATGTCGCCAACCCATAGTCCACACCATACAGCGACTTTTCTGGGATGCATTGGCTTTTTGTGAATCTCATATGGTTTCTCCAGTCTCCAGAGAGGACAATTTTGTTTATTTACGTATCCATCCATCCAAAAATGGGCTCTATCGCAAAAAATCAGAAATTGATGACAAATTACCCTGGCGATCCAATATCCAGTTAACAAATCGGCGACGTCGTAGATGGTCCAAAGGCTTTAATTGATGTGTAATTTGGATTTTATAGGCGTGCAAGTGAAGATCAACTTTTAAAATTCGCCATAAAGTGCAATAAGTGAGGCCCAATTGTTGACTTCCGCGACGAATTGAAGTGTCTGGGTGGTTTTGAACACTTTCGCTCACAATGGTGATGTTTTGACGTGTATGTGCTGGCCGAGCATGCTGACATGGAGTTTGACCCGATACCGAACCAATTCCTTCAAAACGCTTCACCATTGCGCGAATTCCGGACTCACTTACGAAATATTACTGGAATGGAATATAACATCATGTCCTCCACGGAAGTTCTTGCAGGACTTGATTCTGACAATGTAATTTTCGATGACTTTTCGACACATATCAAACAATAATTCCGCCATAACTTGACGAATATCCATTTTCAAAGCGTCTAGAGCTTGTGGATTATGTGCATAAACACGGTCCTTTGCATAGCCCCACAAAAACAAATTCAACGCCGACAAATCACACGTTCTTGTTAGCCAGTTCAAATCGCCAAAACGCGAAATAACTCGTCCAGTAAATTTTTCTTGCAATAAAGCCAAGAGTGAGATGTGGTACCGCCCTGTTGATACCATATTCTTCCCCATCCATATCTTTGATTTGAGCGAAGGATTGACGGTTAGACCTTCCTTATTTTCGAGGAAGTATGGACAAATGACACCGGCCAACTAAATGGAAGCAATGGGCTTTTGAAAGTTACATGTGACGTATTCACTGGGTAAAAAATGATCCTCATCGCTGAAGTAAATGTTGTGTGAAAATTAGTCATCCAAACGCTGATGTTGAAGTACCCAATCGGCGTATGTTCTACGCATTTCGTGGTCAGCTGGCTTCAATTCTTGAGTGAGTTGACCTTTATACGGGTATAGATGCAATTCCAAGCCCAAATGCTGTGCTCGCCGTGAAATCGATAGATTTGGATCTTCTTCAACACTTTCATTAACGGCAGCCATATTTTCAGAATAGCCTGCATTTCGATGATGGATTGGGCCTTAAGACATCTGTAACAGTCTTTCGATTTTTCTTACAGTTTTGCCTATAGCACGCTCAGATGGACGATTATGTCGACCATTATCTGCTCGTAATACGCGAAACGTACATACTACAGAATCACTATTTTTGTAGTTAATTTTCACAATCTTAACACATTCAGCTATTGTTAAACGATCCATATTGTAAATGGCAAACCTTGAACTAAAATTACACAGTCTCAGTGGCGTATGTGATTGAAACAGGGATGTCAAATTCCGTCACGAGTTGGATAATCCTGTAATTTTTTAACAAAATTACCACAGGTGGTACATAATTTTCGTAGTTTTTAATAAATACGATCCTAGACTGGGAGTATGAGTACTTCAATTCGGTTTACTATCAATTTCAAGACCAAGATTCCTGCCATCAAACCATAATCCAGTGGATTCAGATCTGGACTCCCCGACGGCCAATCTTCTGCTGCTGTCAGGAATATTAACTCTGAGCCACTCCTGCGTGGTTTTGGCTTTGTGCCCTGGAGCAGAGTCCTGTTGGAAGATCCATCTGTATCCATTGAAAAGGGTATTGGTCAAACCCTTCACAGCACCCTCTAGCACATTTTACTATGGTAAGGGACCCCTCACCAAACCATTACAGAAACGAGATGATGTCCACGTTGAACCCTTGGAACAGCTTTTTCCGGTTCCTTAGGTGAAGTGGCATACATTTTGTCATTTTGTTTGTTGCAAACTTCCTCCACGGTAAAAATGTTCTCATCTGTAAACAGAATGTTTTCATGGCCATTGTCCGCGTGCCACTGCAAAAGTCCCTTGCATCTTTCCAGCTTAATTTTTTTTAGTTAAAAAAGAGTTAGAAGATGACCCGTGGACCGACGATAGGCTTGCATATGCAGATCATCCCGAATTAGCCTAGACAAGAGTCTGGTTGATATATCCAATTCCTTGAACATGATCTTCTGCTTTCTAAGGGGATTTCTCCGAATTCGTTCACGCACTGTCTTTACTACCGCATTCATATGGACGACGCGCGGACGACCACTTCTTGGCCTGTCCTCTATTACAGACAATTCATCGAAGCGAGCTATAGCGTGATAAACGAATATTCTCGATATTCCGAATGGTTTTAGCAACTCGAAAATTTGACCAGCACTCTTTCCACACTTATGCAACGCTATTACCGCGACTCGATTCTTTTTAACCCTCCACCGAATGTTAATAGTTTGCAAACTGAAACCAAACTGACTAGTATTCTGCACTGATCAGTGCATGTGTTCTGAAAAAAAAGCTAACGGTTCTGTTACCGCAAGAAGTTTTGAACGATAAGCGCTGGAAATTGTGTAACAGACAGTCGTTTTACATGTAGCAGGAAGGACTAAATGATAAATGTTTGCAACCTGCATTATGAAATATCTTAGGGGGCGAAATTGACAACGGTAGAAGACAAATTGAAGAACATTGTTTTAGTTTTGTCACTAATTATCAATTTTTGGAGACAAAGCCCATGCCTTAGCTGCTCTATGTCATGGTTTATGTTAGCAATTAAATCTAACGCAGAGCTATAAGAATAAGCCGTTTACTTTTGAATTGAATTTATGTAAGTCAAAAAAGAAAAGGTCGGACCAAGTACTGCACCTTGTGGTACACCAACTTTAATATTTGAAGATGTGCTACAACTATTTACAATTTGTTTACTACCAAGCGCCTTAGTGATATCAATAAAAATAGCAGCAGCACTATTTTTTTATTTTTCAAGCTTTGTAAATGCTCAATAACTTATGGGCCCCACATATTTCAAATCGATAATTCAACACTCCCAACGCCACTTAAAAAAAAAATCGCATGAACGAGGTGACCATTCGAGCGGACCATTTTTCGAGATTACACTATTACCGAACTTCTCCTTCAATAGATCAATTGTTTGACCAGCTGTGTGGCATGTGACACCATCTTATTGGAACCACATATCACTGATGCCAAGTCCATTCAATTCTGGCCAAAAATAGTATATCAACATGGCACGATACCGAACTCCATTAACCGTAACATGTTATCATTTTCATCAACGAAAAGATAAGGTTCAATCACACCTCCGCCATGAAATCCACACTAAACAGTCGCTTTTTGTGGATGCAATGGAGTCCTTCGACGCACATGTGTGTTTGTTGCTGTCCAATAATGCATATTTTGCTCATTCACAAAGCCATTAAACCAAAAATAGGCTTCATTGCTGAAGAGGATTTTTCGATGAAATTTAGGATTTTCTCTAAACTTTTTCAGAGCCTAAGAAAAGTGACTGACTCATACAAAGAGGGATATATAAAAAAAGATCTGTAAAAGGTAAAGTGACAATCCTGGATTTCATTCCTTGACAAAATTACAGAAACCTCTGAGGCATCGCGGCTAAGAAAAATCCTCTCTACAAATCTTATGATGTCTAGTTGCTTGAAAAAAAAAACCGATGGCTTTTGGACAACCCCCAGCCAGAACTAATGCAACCGTGACCAAAATTCATGGTCTGATTACAAGAGACAAACTATTTGTGCGCTGCATAGCTTCAAATCATACAAGTCTGCTGGTCCGGACGGTATAATACCTGCCGAGCTACAAACGTCCTCAGATATTAACCTGCCTACGCTTGAGAACATTACGAGGAGCTGTGTAAAACTGGTCCAAATTCCACTGTCATTGAGGGAAGTCAATGTAGTTCTCATTCCTAAGGCCGGAAAATGCTCTCATATTGTCCCAAATGACCTCAGACCTATAAGTCTATCATCTTTCCTTCGGAAAACTATAGAACAACTTATTGATATCCATATACGAGCTAAAATTGATCCAAGATTTTGTCAACGGCTCAACATGCCTTTTGTAGAGGAAGGTCGGTGGAAACGGCTCTGCACTCACTGACTAGCCCATTGAACGATCCCTACAATATAGAGAGTACATAATAGTCGCTTTCCTGGACATAGAGTGCGCCTATAACAACACATCCGCAATCACGACTGCGCTGCCAACTCTGTAGGTACACGGAGAGTTGATCAATCTTATGCTAAATAGCAGACTAATCAACTCCAAACTGGGTGGGGCTTCTGCTAAAAGATGTGTCAGCAAAGATACGCCGCAAGGCGGTGTCCTTTCTCCCCTTCTCTGGAACTTAGTGGTTAATGAACTGCTGATATACCTGGAAGCGGGTGCTATCAGGATGATTGCCTATGCCGATGACGTTGCTATAGCCGTCTTAGGTAAGTGTCTTAATAACATTTAAGAACTCACTCTAAGCAGAGTCCAAAGAACACCATGTCTATGCATAAGCTGAGCGGTACGTTCCACTCCCTACGCGGCATTGGATATTCTGTTTCAGTTGACAGCCTTCAGCAGGCTAAAATCTGCGACTGCAGCTATTCGCCTTAACACTAGTCTATATTTAGTATCAAATTGACACATTTTTTTTCAAATAAGCAAAACTCCTAATAATTGTAATGCTGTTGCCAAACGCTCGCGGCTCACCGAGCTACTTTCTCGTCTAGTTTCCGTAAAAAACAAAATTGTTGCCGCCAGAGGGCTTTGAAGGCTTGTAGAAGAAGTTATTACACATCTGATGTTTGGTGTCAATTTGATATCGCCAGTGCTGTGACACTTCGTCCGTTATTTCTTATTATTCGATTGTGCGCCTATTCGCGATTTGCTCGATCTGTGGGTCCAGCGCTTGAAAGTTATGTATGTTCCTGGCAAATTTCTGACGGCCGATGAGCAACTGCTGCCATTTCGTGGACGATGTAGTTTTCGACAGTACATTTCGTCTAAACCTGGAAAGTATGACATCAAACTTTGGATTGTAGCAGACGCATGATCGCTGCATGCCTACAATAAACAAGTCTACGTTGGCCGTGACAGAAATCAATCAAGGTCAGCGTGTTGTTCTGATCTGTGATTCTTTTCCATTTTTAGGAATGAACGGACGCAATGTCACTTGTGACAATTTTTTTACATCTTACAGTTTGGCACTCGAGTTGAAGAAGAAGTAAATTCCGATTGTCGGCACCATAAGGAGATACCGTCAGCGCTGATTGACATGAAACGAAAACCAGTGCTGCATACCGAAATCGTCTACAGCCATGCAGATCGTGTCACGATCGTGTCATACGTGACCGAGAAAAACCGCTTCGTAACTTTGCTTTCGACGTATCATGCGGCCGTTCACTTCGATCCAGCTGACCAGGCAAAAAAGTCCAACATAATTCACTTTTACAATAAAACGAAGGCTGGTGTCGACACTCTCGACCAGATGGTTGGCACTTATCGGTGTAAACGCAGGACCAACCGATGGCCACTAACGTTGTTCTACAACATTCTTGACATTTCGGCTTTGAATGCCTTCTTGATCTTCACCCAATTGTTCCCGGATTGGAACAAGAGTAAGAAAAGTTTCCGCCGACGATTGTTTTTGTTGAACTTGGGCGACGCCTTATGTGAAGACAATATCAAAGCTAGGGCACGAACATCACATGGTATACATGCGGCAGAAGTTTTTCGTCGTGTGCGAGATCCAAGTTCATCAATTTCAACGTACTCCTCTTGCTTGAATTCTCCATCAACATCATCACAAGCATCAGCATCGGTCGAAATGCTAGCGGTCAACATATTGATTCATCAGCCAACCACAAAAAAACGGGCTAAATATCACATGTGCCCTCGAACTCCGAACGCAAATGTTCACAGTGTTCGCTGTGATATGTGCGTGAGACCAACTTGTACGGAACATCGTTTAATTCCTTGCGAGAAATGCGGAGTACGAGTATTATAGCTTTTTTTTGACTCTACAATCGGCTCTCTAAACCTTGTCAAATTGACACCAAACATCAGATTAGCATCGCAAAACTAAATATAGACTAGTGATACGACGACTACACAGTGGACAAATAATTTATTTGGCTACGCTAATATTTTAAATGTATTAGGAATCCTCACAGAGAACATCGATTACACCATACCTGAACTTTGGTTTGACAAAGACTTCCATGTAAGCTTCCCTCTAGAACCTTCTGGGGGGAGGATGCTTTCATGGAGGACAAGTCAATCCACTCTTACGCAGATGGATCTAAAACCGATAGCGGGGTTGGTGGCGGTGTCTTCTCAGATAAGCTAAATCTAAGCCTCTTTTTCCGTCTTCCAAATAACTGTATCGAGTTGCAGGCAAAAATTTTGGCGATTAAAGAAGCTCTGTCCTGGCGGAAGAAAAACGTCATATCGGCAAAGGATATCCGCATCTTTTCGGATAGTCTCATTTAATTCTACAACCGTCTTTGAATGCCGATCATCTCTTACAGAGATGGCTGAGCAGTTCAACCTACACCACGGAATTGTAAGGCCGACGAACTCGCCGAAATTGGAACCACTCTACCTACTCTATCGGAAAAGCGTAGCGTAGATATACCTATCGCTACGTGCAAAGTAATATTAAAGCTGGATGCCAATAAAAGAACAGACCTTAAATGGACTGTTGGACCAACATATCTAGCGACCAAACAGATCTAGCGAAAGCTGGATCTGGATAGCTGTAAGAGTCTGATCATTAAAAATAGCAAACATCTCAGCGCCATCATAGGACACTGCCTTATAGGCCATCATGTAAGAAGGCTTGGCGTTTTTACAAACGATTTCTGTAGAAGCTGCATGGACGAGGTGGAAGAGGAGACAATCCTCCACCTACTCTGTACATGCCCAGCTCTGTCTCAGAAGCGAACACTTCGCTTAGGAGCTTTCTTCTACAATGACTTAAACGATCTAAAGAATATACACGTTAACAGTCTCCTATGCCCCATCATAACCTCAAATTGGTTCCAAGAGTAAGAGGATCACAATAGGCCTAAATGGGTCTTTCCAACAGCCATTTTTACCTACCTACCTACTATCACCTTTCCTTAATATCAGTATAACCTCTGCAGTTTTTAATGCATCAGAAAAAGTACCACCACGGAAACTTTTATTAAAAATCTGCGTTAAGACATGAGATCTTCTTAATAAAATTATTAGACCATCCATCTCTCGTTGATGAGTGAGAATTGTTTAGAGAGTTTATGATCGGAAATAATTCACAAGATGAAAGCGGGCCATAAAAAAAGCGATTGGCTTAACTCCGCTCATTCGCTAAAACAGTCTTCCACACTGTAATTAGTAGATTCAGAGAAACCTCCACTACAAAGAGTCTTGGAAGCAACACTTGTAAAATTTTGGTTAAAAATATTAGACTGGAATTAATTATACAATACAATATTATTTCCCTGACAAGATACACTGTTGGGTTTATTTGAAAGTGGTAGCTTTTTATTTATAAGCTCATTAACAACTGTCCATTGTTTTCTTAAATAGTTTCTACCTAGTTGTAGTTTGTGGGTATAATAATTATCTTTGCTGAATAGTCACTTCCGCGGCGACTTCCTTGCACACACTGTTCTAGAGATGTCAAAGACTGATATCATTCAGTTTCTTTCTACATTTAGAAAACAATTTATTTTTCTTTTCAATTTTTTTTTAATAAAATCGTAGACACACGTGGCTTAAGTCTTTTAACTTTACACTGTCTTTGGGGTTTCAATAAGACATGAACTAACATGAGCTTTTAAAGATATTTGCAAAGATGTTAAAAGCATTAGAGGAATTACTTTCAAGGTAAACAACTCACCAACATTTATGCACTAGAACATGGTTAAGATGTTCGTAGTTCAATGCTGAAACTTTCTCAAACTATTCAAACTTTTTAGTTTATTTCATCTTAGTGTCGTTACGAACTTATTAGTATTTTTCAACGTTTGTCTTTACCTCAATGTCATAAGCATGGCGTGAGACCGTCCTTGATAATTTCAACACCGGAAGGCTATCTTTGATATCGTAAGAAAATAAATCTGGAGTGAAATTTAAAGCTCAGAATACATAAACGGCTATGGCGGTTTACTGAATATAAAATCGTCATCCAAACAGGATATATGTATTTCGATAGACACAGGGCGTAGGTCCAATATTGTCCATTTTCAAGAGTTTCGAAGGGCCAACGCTGGCTTGGACCATAACCTTGTTGTAGCCAAGCTGCGAATACACATTCCCCAGACGGCAGTACGCTGAATAAGGACTATGGGAAAAGTTAGGAAAAGAGGACATCTTTGACCTTACTGTGCAATGGAATATTAACAAAGCTAAAGGCTTCATCGCCTTAAAATTTACAAAGGAATCTGGCGCTCACGTGATCGTTAAGCAATCAACGCAATTGAATGATGCAGGACACATCTCTTCTATTTTAGATTTCCGAACAATTCCGAGCGGTCAACCTTAAATCGAAGCACAGCTTAGTTGCAGTCAAAGTACGTCTATGGATATCACAGATGTCAGCGTGGAAAAGTTGTAATCGCAGCAAAGATCAAGAAGCGAACGTATTTCCCTCAACCTCTGGCCATTGAAGTGCAGAGACTAATCTGCTGAGTTTTACCCGATCAGAGCTGCGACACTTCTGGTTTAATGAAAAGGGCAGGGAAATACATAAAGCAAAAGAACTCGCCTATAAAGCAGAGTTGCATAAATGAATAACAGCGGATCGTGCACTCTACGAACTAAGGAGGAGAGCAAAACCTGGACTTCTTCGAGAAAAAGGATGAAACATGAGAAGCAAACGTGTTACGTGCAAAAATCCTCCATTCCGTTTGGTCCTGTTGTTGTCTGTTTCACTCCTCTGCCCTCCTGCCTTTTCTCCCTAAATCCTATATTCTTTATTTCCAGCGACATAAATTTGTAAAACCCCCAAAACCCCAAATTCAAAAACCAATAATTGTGAAAGAAAGCTCTCGATTCCCCACGATCCGTCCCCCTCATTCGTGTCTGAAAGAAGATTTACGGGCCTCACAGTGGAATTTATTTATAAAAGTTTCCTTCCTACTTGGCGGTCACTAATTGGGCTCCCTTGTCCGAGGATGTAATATGGACCCAAGCAGTCGCTCGACAGATAGAACGAACATTACGAAAACGCAAAACATCGACTGGTGTGATTGGGTGGTTCCATAGGGAGGCTGTCAGAGCTCTGGAAGTGAGTCCCTTTGCTCTGATAGCTGAATTAGTGGAACCACCTATGAATGTGTGTGTGGGGGGGAGAGGCAATGAGCCAAAATGCGCGGCTAGAGTAATTGAGATCTAGCCGTCATAGCGGACAGTGCCACCATTTTGAATAAAAAAAAAAAACACCAACAAACGACCAAAAACAAAGTAACGATTAACGAACAACAGAACAGATTAACACAACAAGCTACAGAGGTAAATAAAATAACGAGGGCAACACATACCCATCAGCCGCATCAGGAGGAAAACAGCTAAGTACCCCTTGTATTTTTTTTTAACAAGTGTGATCTTCCACTGCTCATGGTTATGTGTGCTTCATAGAATCCCGTAAGGCTTCTTACCGTTTTCTCGGCAAACCCCGTAACCCTTTAGCGGTTACTTTTAATACGTTCGCGACTCCGTAGCCACCCAGTGAGTCATCCAATTTTGTGATCGTACGGACAAACCCAGTGTAAATTTGTCCGTCGGCTGACAAACCCAGTGTAAATTTTTGTTGGCTAAACTTTGAGGTAGGCAACCCCTTTGGTATCCCACGATTGTGATTTCTTTTGCATCATATATGGCCTTTGTCACCCCCCCCCCCCCTTTTACAAAATATACATACACTTAAATTCCCTATCAGGGAAAATCTGTAATCGGTGTTTGTTTTTATCTGGTTTTTCCCATTTTCCATAAAAATCGGGTGGCGTCCAATTACACATCGTTTACCTTCATTTTCTTCCTTTCCGAACCCTGCTTAGAATATAGAAAAACCTGTTCTACAGACTGCTAAATGACAGGAATTACCCAAACTCGGCTGTCAGACAGGACGAACAATTCTTGGGCGATGAAAGCCAAGATTTCTGCCAACCAGGCCAAAATTAAGAAAAGATAGCATTATTTAAACTGGTTCGTCGGACGGTCTACCTTCGGAGTTATTTAAGGCAGCAAGAGATGACAAGCATACACAAACTCATTTCCTAGATTTGATCCGAGCCAAGTATACCTGATAAATTGAACCTCACCCTCATTTGTCCAATTTATAAAATAGGAGACCCTCTGAACTCCACCAACTCTGGACGTCGCCTTAACATCGCGTACGAGATATTGTCTGCCTTATTATACGACTGACTGAGATGATTTTTCGACGGTGCGATTGGTTCCTATCGGTAAGGTTTTACGCCCGGTAAGTCCACAATTGGCCAAATACGAAAACTGCGTCAGATTTTAGAGAAACTCAAGGAGATGAAATTGGTACTACCCATTCCTTTATCAATTTCAAAGCAGAGACATGTCTAGTTCTGACATCCCTGACAAACTCCTCAAATTGTGCATAATAACGATGGAGAACGGTCATGGAACGGAATGAAGATACTCGTGAAAAGCAATGTTACCGAAACTTTTAATGATGAAAATGACGTCCAACTACACTACAGTGCGTAGGTAAAGGCAGCTGGTCAAAGACCACGCTATCTGCAGAGGTTTATTGTTTGAAGCGTAAGTCCATTCGCATCATTTGTTATAGAAGTTCAGAGAGGAATGGGATAAAAATTAATCATTTACGAAAGAGTCAATAGCACCAATCTGCATAAGTGGGTCCAAAATGTATGTTGGCATTGGCGCGGAATTCTACTCCAAACTACTCGGACTATTCAGTTCTATTAAACTTCATCACTATAATAGCGTTTTCTCAAACTAAGTCTCTGGCAATATCAGCTTGCAGTGGTGACGCTATGATATGCTGAATTCATTGATCGAATCTTGTCAGGCGCATTTGAAAACGGCTACAGGTTCTTGCTGTGTAAATATAAAACTGCGCAGGTTTCCGAACTTAGATTTGTTCCGAGAAATTCAGGAACGGATAAGCTGACAAGAAAACGTTTATCTCTTGAATCAAATCAGGCAGACATTTCAGTAAGGATCCCATTGTGTAATCTCAAACAATCGAAAGGGAGCGGACAGGATATAGTGCGTACTCCGACTCTCGTGTCATTATCAGAAAAATGCATAAATATGTTACTAATACAAGGAATCTTACAGGTCAACAAAGGATGTCTGTCCTTTCTTGTGGGTATTATCTCCGAGCATAACATACCGAGGCATCATGCAAAGAAAGTGAAGATTGTGGATGATGATGAGAATATAGCACACTTTCTTCGTCACTGTCAAGCACTCTGTCATATTAAAAATAGAAATTAAGACTAATCTTCAAATCTTTTATTGATTTACAGACATTTGTAAACTCCTCAGGATGGCTTACATAGAGTATGGGAATCAAAAGAGCTAACGCCTCACGATAGATCTACATTTACCTTAGCGTGAAGGATGCAAGCCTTTCCTATCCCGTCAACCAAATACCATAGATCCAAAAGTCTTTTCGAATATATTTCTCGACTTAAAGCATTAGTAACTGAACTGAACTCAACTTCCAGGGAGAAACACAGTCAGGACAGCGGTTGCAAGAAGAATTCCACACGAGGGAGTGATTTCTTCCATTCTGTGGCTTCTTGTTGTAAACGACATCTTTACAAATTTCGAACAGAAGAGTGTTAGGGCAGTAACCTACTCCGACTACACAGCCATTCTGGTATGCGGAAAACATCTTTCAACAATCAGCGAACTAATGTACTCGGGTTTGAACACAGTCGCAAAATGGACAACACAGGAGACAAATCCATAACGAAAAATCCATCAAAAACCGAACAATTGTTCACAAGAAAAAGAAAACAAGAAAAGTCTAATCTTCCCAGAATCAACGGTGTTAGGACACAACTTTCATCCGAAGCTAAATATCTAGGAATCATCCTAGACAGCAAGCATTAGGAGCACTCTAAGCATGCCAGAGAACCTTGGGGACTAAGACCATGTAATTATAACACACACAATACATGGCCACATTTAGACCCATTCTTACCTATGGTGCGCTGGTTTGGTGGAAAGCCGTGGAAAGGACTAGTTATCTTAAAATACTCACACAAGTTCAGGGACTAGCATGTGTCGCAGTAACATAAGCGTTAAGGTCTTCTCCTCAAGCTACACAAAAGATAATGCTCTGCCCCCATGTTTCAGACGAATTCCTTAAATCCACGTCTTCCAACAGTTCGATCTGACTAAAAGAATCAAGCCTATGAACGCACCGCAATTTAGGACACGCGTCTGTAGTACAGGAGTACGCATCATCACAACTGTCAAAGTATAGTGACAACATCGTTCCCAGGGTGGACTTTGATGGGAGTTTCTCCACATTATTTTTTGGAAGGCATGACTAGTTATCTGGCAGTGCCACCAACAATAGAAAACTATACATCTAAACGGATGGATCCAAAACGGAGAAAGGTACTGGAGCTGGAGTCTATTGTGTAATGCTCGAGATCCAGGGCTCCTTCAAGATTCCGTACGAAAGCAGTATTTTTCAGGCAGAAACATTTGCCATTCGTAAAGCTGCACAGGCTGTACTGCTCCTGGAACTTGATCGCTCAATATCTCTCTCTTTGTGGAGAGTCAAGCAGCCATAAAAGATTTGGCAAGTGACACCACCAGATCAATCGAGGCACAAAAATATCGTCAGGCTTTAAGTAGAGTTCATGAATCTCAGCGAGTGGATATCTGCTGGGTACCTGGACACATGAAATTGGAATTGACTAAGAAAGCGGATGAGCTAACCAGAGAAGGTGCCTTTCTGCAAAGGAGTAACACACAAAACGACTAAATGGAACTTATAACTACAGAACAAACCAACAAAGCATGGATCTCCATCTCATCCCGCTCTCTTTGGCCAAACGTAGACAGCGGAAGAACACGTACCCTCCTTGAACTCAACATAGAAGACATCCGTATCATTACAGATGTCCACTACCTCATAGGAAGGATGGGCAATAGAATAGAAGCCTCTTCACAATATTATTGCAGAAGCTGTAGGAACAACGAGGAAATAAAGATTATCACAAACTTGCTGCGACTGTTCTAACCTTTTTTTTTCTTTTTTTTCGGACCTGTCCACTATCCTCCTTTTAATGAAATTTATCAGTCTTTCGAAGGAAGATGCGTAAGCGCTTCAGTGAAAAAGTGCGTACAGTACCCGCATCTACCACGTCAGCGCCAAGTACTAGCAGCCCAATCCAAACATTGGCCAGACATTTAGAGAGGTAGTGTTCCGCGGTGTCGTCATCACTTTTTTATAGCAAGCGTCCCAGAATCACTTAACAAAGCAACTTAAGTGCTTACGACGAAAGTAAGCAGCCTGGATTTTTTACTATCGAGGGACACGAGGAAACCCGTTGACCTCTTAGAGACGTCGGGAAGCATTTTCTTGGTCTGTCGGAAAGTTAGTTATGCTCATACGAAACCGATCTATCAATGCATGCAGACCTAACGTAAGTTCGGATTCTGAAAACCTCTGCCCTGAGCCTTGCCTAGCAAGTTCATCGCCGATTTCATTTCACGTGATCCCATTAAGGGATACTCAGGGACCCAGACAAGACTCAGCGAATTTAGCCTTCCGACTAGGTTCACCGAAATCTTGCATTCTCGAACCAGCTTGGAAGTCGTAAGAGAGTTCAGCAGGTCTCTAAGCGCAACTTAGATGTCACTACAAATGCAAATGATTGGCCCTCTCCACCGATTCTTTACAAATTAGTTCGTTGTCATCAGGATCGCGTATATCTCCGCTTGGAAGACATACGCAAATTTTCGTAACGAGGAGTGAAATATAACGTTATCATCCTCCAGAAATACACCAAAGCTCCCCCTTTAATCGATTTCGTCAAGTCAAATTTCGTATTTTTTTACCACAGCAGGAGTTCTGGTGTCATTGCACTATACGGCATGTCCATACGACCAGAGTCAAAGAACAGTCGGAGCGCAGGGGCATCAAAGCCCCCGTGCGTGTTGTACCAAAGAACACTTCTTAATAAATGGAAGATGGTTTTGAGAGTACAGCCCATGATCTGAATATCAAGGAAGGACGAGAGAGAAATGTTCCGGAAAGTCCCCATGCAACCGAGACAGACCATTCTTTGGAATCTGGCAAAAGCGGCAATGAGGTATTTTCGAGAAGGATTATTCCACCGGACAACCGACTTATAGGATATATTCCGTCTTATCATAGTCGTATAGATCCAAAAACCATTCTCCCTGACAAGCACCATGTCTTCCCGACAGCTCCTTTGCACTGTCAGAAGGCCGACACCTTTTAGTCCATAGAAGTTTGTTATACAAGATGGTACCCAAATGCTTTGGAGAATTGGACGGTGATTCCTTTAAGAATAAGATGAGAACAACGTCAGTTTTGGGAGGATTGACTGAAAGCCTATTTCTAGTGCAGCAATCGTCGATCTCGTCTAAGGCTGCCTGCGCTAAAAAGCAGACAGTCGCTAAACACAATCCGCTACATCATCCGCAATGAGTCGACCAATACGCACCATAGCAGTGAAGACAGAACACCGCCTTGAAGGGAACCCCGGACGCAGTCAGCATCCGCAATCAGTGTTCTATTCACCAGAATTGCTTTGATGCTGTCAAAAGTTGCGTTGTCGAAGGCATCCTCAGTGTCGATGGAAATGCACTTTATTGTTGGCAGTATGTATTGGCGATCTACTGCAATCGTTGTAAAGCAAACAAACTCAAAACGTGTCCGAGTGCTCTGAATGTAATAAACCAATAAATCCCTCAAAATTCCATTAGCGCACATCCCATGACAATACATTGATATTTGCATTCGCCAATAATTACTGTCAATATTCGGTGGAACTAGATATTCATGTTACCGTCTCTCCGTTGAGAATTACGAGTCCCATTTCCTGGAATTAATTTTGAATACCAGCTACAGCTACAGCTACACCTACATACTCGTATAGGCCAAGGACGAGGTACACATGAGTACCTTCCTGTCGTAAAATTGTTAGGCCACCACATACCCTTGGGATCTAATTTAACCAACACTTTGGCATTACGTTAGACATTATATTGTCAGGCATAGCTTTAAACCTCTTCAAGTTCCCCCTTAACTCATACAGTGCGGCTATAAAATATACGCCACTTGAGAAACTTTTAACGTATGCAAAGAAATAAAAAATAAAAAATAATAAAATGAACTCAAATGTATGGTGGAAACATTTTCCACTTATTTTCTCTTGGTTGTCTCATTTTCGCCACTGCCGGGACAGCAAGTATGCCATTATCATTGCCCATCAAGACGAAGCCATGCCAGTGTACCAACCGACCGACTTAAGAGTGCCACATCTGCATACATTCCCCAACTGGCAGGAGCTTGTTTCACACTCATTCCACATTCACCAGCTTCTACCACCATCATGTTGCTCATTCTCATCATCGTCCTCACCATCACCATCAACGTCATCATCATTATGTTCTTCTGTTTCTTGTTGTTTCTTGTTTTTTTTTTTTTTTTTTTTTGTCTCCTTTGCCTTGTCTCCTTTTCAATGCACCTGATTACGTTCAGCAAGTTTTAGTCCATTCCGGCTTTTAGAACAATTCCCGCGCTTCGCAAATCTGCAACCTTGCCACTTTCGTCGACTGAAACACAAAGGGTGGAACCGTAGGCTGTGCGCCGCCGAGAGACGCTACTTTTCCAAGTGTTTTGTTCAATTTAATTCTTCACCGCATCTCAAACAATGAAAACAGCAACAGCAACAACAATAACAAAACAACAACAAGAACAAGAACACATTTTGCCAACTCGACGATATGTGGGATAAGAAGTCGGCTTGAGTGGCTTACGCTATACACAGTACACACCCTGTAGCGGCGAAATAATGTCAACGAATATAAATGCGTCCTTTTGTTGCGTGTTTCCCATGTCACTTTTGCGCTCACCTGTCGAGGCATAGTACGAGTACATATACTCGCTCGTACGGGTAGCTAACGCTTTGACGCTTATGCTCGATTGGGGGTGGCATTGGGAGGGGAAAGTTGCTGTTGCTATGGTATACAGGTGTATTGCCGGTGACACCATAACACCGACAATGTTGACGATGATGACGATGATGATGTTGATGGAGTTGCAAGGTGCCGCATAATCCGCAAGATGGATAAGTGCGGGCAAAAGTGCATTCACTTTCTGTTTTTTTTTTTTTTTTACTTTTTTTGTTGCTGATGATGCGGAGTAGGTGGAGGGACTGCAATTGGAGACTTCTGCCAAAGTGGGTACGTAACCTAGCTGACGTGGTATTGTGTTGTGCTGGCGCTCCACAAGTATTGTGCCAGAAACCCAGAAACTTTTTTTCTTTTTTTACTCGATGAGTCGGTCTGGTAAGTTTTTTTTTGCTCTGTTGTACCCCCCCCGCCCCACTCTAATTGTTGTTTTTGGCTTTAGTGGCAAATGGGTGATTGGAAGGTAGTTTGGCAGATGGCTTGCATTTGCTCGCGCTGATCAAAGGTGGGCTTAAGGTTTTAAAGGTCCAACATTGGGGTTTAATCATGAGGCTGCGGTGGGCAAGACTGTGGTTAGTACGGATGTGGGGAATTGGTTGTTTGTTTTTTTTTTTGGCTGTGAGGAATGATGGTTTCGTGTAACAACACACAAACGGTAATGCGAACGAAGTGCTCTTTTGGGGCTTTGTTTGTATTTAATTTAAGCGGGCTCATGTTCAAATTGAGTTAACAGTATCAATTCAGCACTACGACGTATTGCACGAGTATTTTTTTTAAAGTTTTTTCGCTAAAGTGGAAGAAAATGAAGAATTAAATGAGTGAGGGACATTGGCGGTTTTGTGTAAGTGAATCAAGGCTGGGATTTAAGTCATTTGGCGCCAGATGTATGCCACTGACATGCTAGAGCAGCATTACTTTTAAAAGGTCATGATGTGTAGTTGGAGGCATTAGCAAGTTTAACAGCGATAAAGAGGTTGTAATACTTGCGATCTGGGTATGTATAGGGTTGCTATGTAGAGGCGATTCTCATATCACTAAAAAAGTGAGGAGGAAGAGGAATTTGTGCCACTTTGCTTGTAAGGTAAAATAAGAATCCCGGTTACGAGTTAAACAGACAAAACGTCCAGGAGACGGTATTTGTTTCCTTTAGCGGTCACCTGGTTTATTGGTCATAAAATTGTTTGCTTTGACTCCGGATTTGTAATAAAAATCACAGGAATGGCTTTGAACGCTCAATAAAAAAACATTTTTACGGATAACCTAATATAGAAAAATCAATGTTTGTTCGTATTTTATGCGTTAGCGAATAGGGTGTATGAGGAAGAAATTCGGACTTAAACTCATTGATCTTGGCCATTGCGATGACGGATGGGTGTACTGGTGCATTGTTTTCATGAAACAAAACTTTTTTCTTCGCCAAATGAGGCAGTTTTTTCTTGATTTCATTTTTCAAACGCTGTGTTGATTGTTTTCCCTTTCTGAAGATAATGAATGGAAATTATTCCATTAATGCTTCGTCTCGGGTGTGAAGTGATGGAACCATGTTTCATCCACGGCTATGAATCGAAACAAAAACTCGGCTTTATTGCCAACCACTCAATTGAAACATCCTCACGACGCTGTTGTTGTTCCGTTGTGAGTCATCGCGGCACCCATCTTGCGCATAGCTTTCTCATGTCCCATTTTTCAGTCAACATGGGGTGTACAGCGCTTTTTGAAATGCATACCATATCTGCTAGTTCAGGCACTTTCAGTCGACGGTCATTTTGCTGAACTCACCTCATTTGGTCGACCACTGCGCTGTTTATCTTGGCAACGCGTACGGCCTCGCTTAAACTCTGCCACCCAATATTTTATTGCTATAAACGAAGGAGTAGGCTTCCACAGGGTAGAATCCAGTTCCGTTTTGATGTTGGTTGGATTGAGGCCTTTCAAATGAAAGTCTTGTATCACATAACGATGAGCAATTTTTTCCATATTTCAAAATTCATTGCGAGCTTTCACTATGAATGGCTGCCGAACAAATACTAAACAACATAGCATCGTCAAACTTCAAATTTAAGCATTATAAGGTTGGTACTTTCTACAATTGCCATTCTTTTTAAACAACAACCGGTATACGTCAGGTCGTGTACTTCTGGGGCTACCCTCGTATGTGTGGAATAGCACATCATTCAAATGGCCGCCCCAACTTCGCTGACAGTGCTTCAAGCGGTCGGTCCAATTTTTGATGGCTCGGTATTATATGTGTGGTGTTATTCCAGCAATGGCCTGTCGAATTTTGGGCTCGAGCTCGTCCAAAGTGGTTAGCTTGTTAACATAGACTAAGGACTTGACGTAGCCTCAGAGAAAATAATCGAGTGGAGTAAAATCACATGATAGCGGCGGCCAATTGATGAACACTCGCCATGAGATGACCCAGTCGCCAAATTTCTCCTTCACAACTTCGAGCGTTGTGGCATATAGCGCCGTCTTGTTGGAACCACAGCTCGGATATATCGATGTTTCCGAGCTCTGACCACAGAAATTCGGTTAATATCGCTGTATACCTGAGATCACTGACGGTAACGGTGTCTCCTTCCTCACATTTCGAAAGAAATAAGGTCCGATGATGCCACCATGCCATAAACCGCAACAAACAGTCAATCTTTGTGGATGCACTGATGCTTGGCCGAACACTTGTGAATTGTGTTCGCTCCCATACTGGCAATTTTGCTTGTTGACATAGCTGATGAGCCAAAAATGTGACTCGTCCGAGAAGATGATTTTTTGGCCAAAATGCGGATCTCCGGTCAACATTTCCAGCGCCCAATTAGCGAACTCACAGCATTGTCTATGTTTGACCGGCTACAATTCGTTCGTCAGCACAATCTTATACAGATATAGGCCCAAATCCAACAGCAAAATAAGCCGGGTTGACTCTCTGTTGATGCCTAATTCAGCTGCTCGGCGCCAAATCGACATTTCTGAGTCTTCTTCGATATTGGTCGCTACGTCGGCTATGTTTTCTTCATTTCGCGTCAATCTCTGTCTGGTTAGTGGCTTAAGATCCAAAAGAGTGTACTCACACTCAAACTTTTGGACAGCGCGACGAATTGTCTGAAGCCATGATGACGACCGATCTCACGACGAAATTCACGTTACGTATTTACAAGTGAGCCGGAATTTCAATATTTTTTTAAAAACTTCCGCACTTTCGGCAAGTGTAAAACGATGCATGATGAAATGGCAAACCCTACTGAATATTTTGACAGCTGGATGTCATTGGTAACTTTGACAACTGCTGAAAGATAACAATTGGAAAAACTATCATTGCTATCTGGTCACCCTATACATGCGAGTGAGATTGATTAGTACCCTTTTTTTCAGTGAATACAGGAGTATATCGCGGTAATCGCTTCGACAAAACATATGCCTCCCAAGTACATATACAAAGCTTCATCTGCTCGAAAGTGACCAACACTGGGAAACAGCATTGACATATGCTAGTTGTCATCCGCAACAAATTCGAACATTATTCGCCATCATTTTGATCACATGCTCGCCATCCAACGCGAAAGATTTGAGGGAACAATTCAGAAAGGATTTGAGTGAGGATATTTTGCTGTCCGTACAGATAGCAATGACAATTCCAATGAGTTTTCGGACAATTTTTTCAATCAAGCTCTGATCGAAGTCGAAGACATATGCTTAGCCATCAATAACAAAGCACTCATTCAACTTGGCATGATTGTGCCACAACGTTCTGCACTTTTGAGTGTGGAACAATTGGCCTACGGCACAACTACATATATCGCGTCAAATGGCAGAGGTGATCTGTTCTTCCTTGATGCACCCATAAGTTTGCTATTGGCTCATATTCGATCTCAAAATGGAATCGCTTTGGCTCTTGCTTCGTCAGGCATTGCGGCTACATTATTAGATTGTGGAGGTACAGCGCAGTCGGAGCTCAAATTGCCATTGAATATGGATCTGGTTGGATGGCTAAAATTCTGAAAATTGTCAAGCTCATTGTATGGACCATGGCTCATAAGAAATCATTTGAAGCGCTTGATTGAACCATTCAAGATTTACGATCAAACGCATAACCGTTCGATCGTGAGAAATGTACCAATCGGAAATGCACCCCCTCCGAGATACAAAGGTTTTGAATCCTATTGAAAACAACATCTTCCAAATTTACATATGTGTGTATGGTAACACATGGGGTATTCATTTGCTTCATTTAAGCCAGTTGACCTCGAAACATTTAGCTCAACAACTCCACGAGGAGTTATCTCTAGATAAGAACGCTAAACCATTCTAGAATGTAGTTTTTCTTGTTCTGTCGGAACAAAGTACTCAGACAAATAACTAGTCCATTGTAATCTTTGTAAGTTCCTTTTAATGAAATCTTTCAGTCTTTCGAAGAAAGGCACTTTATCATTGAAGGACAGAAGTGCTGCTACAGCACCCACCGCGTCAATGCCGAATATCAGCACCCTGATACGAATGTCAGCCGGACATTCACTTTCCCAGAAAGCATCACAGGATGTTGTATAACTTATGCCCAGCACATCTAAGTGGTTAGTAAAAGTCGCCACGACGCCAGTAAGCTGCCTGCAATCTTTCCTGCTGAGGGACACCGAGAAGGCCGCTGACCTCCTAGTGACGTCGGGAAGCATTCATTTGGTCTACCTGTAACCTGGGGAGTCATGCCATCTGCACTAGTGCTCTTATGAAACCCAAATGTCAATGGAAACCTTAGCCGACGACGCAGGCAGACCCAACGTAGGTTAAGGTCCTGAAAAACTCTTTTTCTAAGCCTTGCCTGGCAAGATCATCGGCGATTTCATTTCCCGTGATGTCATTGTGATTTAGCCTTCCGACTGCGCTCAGTGAAGTCTTGCATTCGTGAAGGAAGTCGAAAGAGATTTCAGCAAAGCTGTAAGCGCAGCTTGGATGTCTCTCTCCACCAGTTCTTCACAATATAGTTCGTTGCCATCAGAATTGCGTATATCTCCGCTTGGAAGACAGACGTAAGTTTTCTTAAAGAGAAGTGAAATCTAACGTTATCGTCCTCCAGAAAGACAGCAACGCCACATTTTTCACGGGACTTTCCTGGTTCAGATTCTGGCCGAAACCAGTCCTAGGCACAGGGAAAGTCGATTTCGTATTATTTCCGCAACAGGGGTTTTGGTGTCCTTGCATCAGACCATAAGACCAGAGTCATAAGACTGCCGGCGTGCAAAGTCATCAAAGCTCCAGGTAGTGTGGCGTCAAAGACCACTTCGCTTTAAACGGAAGATGGCTTTGAGATATGGATATCAAGAGGAAGAGTCATCAATGCGTTTAGAGCGGATCCAGGTATGCTGGGGAAAGCTCCCATGTAGCCAAGATAAACCGTTCTTTGGAGTCAGGTAAAAGCAGCAATCACGTATTTCCACCAGACACCCGAGACATACAATCATATCCTTATTAGGACTTATCATAGCAGTATAGATACAGAGGAGCCTTCTCAGTGACAGGTAAGACCAATGTTTTACCTTTGCACTGCCAGAAGGTCGACAGCGCATTCATCAGCTTTTATACATAAAACTAGTGATTCATCGACGCCGTGTTATCTGGCCGAGTTATACATGATCAAAAGTTGCAGCACCCTCATCTATCAAAAGTCCCAAAGCGTATTCCTTCTTGTCGAGTGCGCCTTTAATTTTCCCTACCAGGCTCTGAAGCGCACTCACGCAGGATCCTCCGCGTTGCTATTCGTGTGTTGCATGGCAGACAGAGGATGCGTTCGTAAGCCAGTTTTGTACACTATTCTCTCGATGCTTTTCAATACGAATGAAGCCAGAATTATAGCTGCTTCTACGCGAGCGTGTAGGTCTCCTTTCCAATTTTCGGTATAAAGGCTACCCTTACTGTTCGCCAGCATTCCGGTATGTACGAGTATGACAGTGCCAGGCTAGCGGTGAAGATTATATTCATATTTACTAGCCGCTAATCTACATATACCTTTTTCTAACATAACTGGCTATATGCCATTGGTGCCAGGTGGCTTGAAGCCATCAAGGGAAGCAACAGCATGTTTAACGGCCTGGTCCGCCACCACAAACGATGGGATACGAGTATACCAGCTACGGCGTGTTGTTATTCAGCTCACTAGCACCTTCGTGGAGGTGTTTGTAAGCAGGTTCCAATTGGGTTAGCTGGGAAGTGAGCCCCTAGCATGAGACGGAGAGTTTTCGCTTTTCTGAGTAGTTCCAGCCTGATTAATCTTCCCTTTTTGAGAACTTTGATCAGCCTACTGGTATCACCGACAGTTTCGACCTTCTCGCAAAAGTCTTTATAAGCGGCAGTCTTCGAAATTCAAAAAAGCTTCTTATATCCTGCAATAGCAGTGCTGTGTTCATAATAACTAAGAACCTGGCAAGTAGTCACAATTTACGCCAGCACCCGGTGAAAAGCTTGGATGAGGACCAGTTAAGAAAATGGAGGGACTACTTTTTCGTTGCGGGAAAGTAATCGCCTAAAAACAAAGACAAGCAATCGTCTATCAATAAGAATGAAATCACTACCGCGATTAAAATACATAAGACATACACGGTGGCAGGACTTGACGCAGTTTTTGACCGCAGAAGGTCTAGAACAGCATTAAGGAATGTCTCGAAAGTAACCACGATAATGAACAAGTCAGTTTCCATTTTGTATCCCCCTGCGTAGATCAAGACGTTACGGTTAACCGTATTGATTTTGAAAAATCGTTCGATAGTGTGAACAGAGGGTTCATCTGGCGTACCTTTCGCCAGATGAAATCAATTGCTGGATTTTATCTAAGCGAGTTATGAAGGTGCAAAGCATCACGAGATATATAGGCGTTGGAATTATAAAGAATTTGAAGTCCAAGGCAACGTTCGACTGGGTTACATGTTATCGTCACTTTTTGGTTATTACCCGTATGCTTTGCAGAGCTTCTGTGTGGTCGAAACACTGGCCTCCTAGGACTGCTTTTGACAGATCCAAAAAGATGGAAGTCATAAGGTGATAAGTTTGGACTATAGGGCGGATGTTGCAGTAGTGCCCATCACTCATGAATCTAATTTTTGCATCGTAACGTTAACTATATGAGGCCTGGCGTTGTCATGTACAAGAATGATACTTTTCCTTCGAAATGACAATTTCCAGTCATTCAATAATTCATAATAATATTGCGCATTAATTGCGCGTCGGACGTGGGAAAATTAACTTAAAAAGCACCCAGACGGTGCCCTCTTGCCGCGTCTTCTATACCCCCTCACTCGCCTATTTGAACTCGAGCGTGTAGTGGTACATTGTGAAGAAGGTTGGTCACAGATGACGATGCGATGCAAAAAACCTTCACCTTCTTGCTGGAATCGATTTACAATAGGATCCGCTGCCAAGTCTCCATTCCATGTCGCTTGTGATCCTCATTTTCATTCATATTCATTTCATTTGTAATATGGCTCTTACATGCTATACAAAAAGAACGCTTAAAAATTAGCTTCAATAAAATTATTTTATTTTAACTTACTGGCCCCAAGCAGGCACTCGGGGTTAAACCTAATGCATCGCTTGTGATCCTCCGATAACAGACGTGGAACTCGCGAACTAGCGAAATCCCAAATCACTTGTCATAATTCGTTGAATATTCCCGTGACTGACGTTCATTTGAACGTTTGAAGAAAGTCATGCGCCGATTTCCTTCTATAAAATTTTGGACTGCCCCAATGTTGGCCTCGTTCGCACTAGTCATTTGACGGTGATAATGGCTCTCGTTCTCAACCTTTTCACGCCCTCCAAAAAATTCGTTGTGCCAAGCAAACACACTCGTTCTTGACAGGGTGTTATCCCCGAACGGTGCTTATAATTGCCACAGAACTTCGGTTCGGTTCACTCCCTCCTTGGTGATAATCCGCTGCTCCAAGGAGACATGCAATTCTTTTGATACTAAAGAGAGGTTGCGATCGGTTTTCCATTGTCTCCAATGGTACAGACAACTTTCACGTCAACCCCTTCCAGATCATGGACCCCACAGTCCCGTTTATATTTGATACTCCGTCGTACTTTTACTATGTTGAAGAGGTTTGGCTCCTTTTTAATATCATGGACCTGCAGCAGACGCAGGTTGCAAGGACAAGCACGGTAGAATTGAGAAATAATTCCACTAAAATAAGTCCATATTGCAGAGCAACAGGGAAGTAATATCGAAACAGATATTAGCAATAGCATATCGAAAGCTAGCTTTACATTCGGTATAGACAAATAGAGGACTGGCTATGTTAAGAGACGCTCCACTGCCAAAGAAGTGATATTCAAACGGCATTATTACCTTCCTGGTCCCTGTGGGACCTAAAAGTCAATGCCGTGCTAAAAAGTCCTATAATCGTAGCGATGATTTCGCGAAGTAAAAAAGAATGCCGCTTAAGCAATGAAAATAAGTATGAGGACCGTAAGGTGTCCGAACCTATTATATAAGTAGTAGAAAGGTGTCAGGCAGCATCTAGGAAGAGTCCCACCAACGCAATTACCGATAAGTGACAGCATAGTCCCTTTTGAGGCGCTATTTTATGCCATGACATTTAAGGAATTGACGAAAGTAACACCTTCCCTGCCGTGGTTACAGTGGTCTTCGAATGCAATTGAGACGATACTTTTGTCTTATGGGCATATGAATATGACAACATACCACCTTGATCAAAAAGTTCCCGGGGGACGTCACCGCGTGGCGCTCCCATTGTTCCGATTTGAGTTCTGTTTTTTTTTTTTTGTTAAGTTCGTAAATCTGTTCTTGACATTCCCTCTAAATCTTGGCGTCATAGCTTGACATTTGCAAAAGTTACGTAGCCAAGAGTACATCTATCTCTGTGTGTGTTGTCGATTTTTTACAATTTTAGAAATGGATTTAAATTTGCAACAACGAACTTGTACGAGTATTAAATTTTGCGTAAAATACGGATGCGATGGTGAGCGAATATTGGAAATGTTGGAAAAGTGTTTCGGCAACGATTCTCTAAAGAAAACGGTCGTTTGCCAGTGGCACGAACGGTTCAAAAGTGATCGTGAGTCAATCGAAGATGATGAAGACCATCTACATCGAAAACTGACGAAAACATTGATGAAGTACTCGTAAAAGAAATGTTGGTCAATAACCGCAAATTAACCATCAGAGAGATAGCGGAGGACTTGAACATTGCCTGTGGATCCATCCAAGATATTTTGGTTAATGATTTGGGTTTCCGTCGTGCAGCAGCAAAGTTGATGCCAAAAGAGCTCAATTTCATGCAAAGAAGAGACCGTGTTGACGTCGCAAAAGAGATGATTTGCGAGGCTGAATCCGATCCCACATTCATCAAAAGGATCATTACTGGAGACGAGACGTGGGTTTATGAGTACGACACGCAATCCAGACATCAGGCAAGTGAATGGCGTTCACCAAATGAGACTCGTATCATGACATGAATATGCCCAAAAGTGACTTCCTCAGTAAATGTTGAACAATTGCTCGTTTCACTTAGGGTAGTTCTGAAGTTGACTTTCAAGACTGGCCCCTCTATGATCACTTGAAGAAGCAACTAAAAGTTCAAACCCGTAAGAAGGTTATACATAATCGCAAATAAATCAGCAGACCCAACTAAAAGACCTCTTTAAATACATAATGACAAATCTGTTCCTTTTCTCAGTTTTTTGTAAAATTTTATAACTTAAGCCAGTTTTCTAAAAAGAAAACCAAAATGATGTACCATTAACTTTAAATCCAAACTAAATCCACTTTCAATCAACACTTCTCCGTATTCGGTTTATTTTCTTGTTTTTTTGTCTTTTCTTGCTATTAAAAAGCAATTTTAAAAAAAACTCAAACTTTCATCCACTCCATCAGCATTTGGCAATAGGAAATCTCCATTTTAAATCCAGTTTCGTTCTAAAATCAATTTGAGAATTTGTTGTTTTTTTATTTTGTTGCTTTTTTCACTCTCCCTATTTGGTCTTTCTTCGGTTCAGTGGAATCGCTATAGCAACTAGGAGATACATAAAATGAATGAAATCTCTAAATGATTAATGAAGATATAAACATTCGGAGATTCGAAACCGAATAGATGAATCCAAGAGACAGAGCAACATTCGATTTGTTGGATCCCATTTCCTGACTGAATTGAAAATTGCAAAGGATGTCAATAAAAAATTCTAGAACTGAAACTAAAGGACAAAAACAGAAATAGGAATACGAATACGAACGGATACGTTATGGCGTGTATGACAAATACTATAGTAGTAAATTGACGACACATTACTTGGGAACACACATGGCAGGACACTTGATTTTGAATTATTAAAAACCTTCCGACAATAAGGAACGGAAATCAATCAGACTTAAAATTGTTGTTCAGGTTACGTTATGTACCCATATCCCCCTAGTCCGTTGAACTGAGCTGTAAACTTTCAGCATCAGAGTGCTAAAATTAGACGAGGGTTCCTAGAATTACATGTGAGGAAATCTATGTTTAGGAACGTCAGCGTCGGTTTGGAAAAATCCTTTCAGTAATAATTTGACTCATGCACAAAGACAACTGCGGATGAGGTACTTCAGGTTCTTTATCCATTTTTTAGGACTCCGTTAATATTCAGAATTCACTGATAAAGTGTTCCACAAAGTGTTGTTACTTAGAATACCATATGTCCACGTTTATCATTGCTCTATACAATGTCGAAGATATAAGAAATAGCCATGTCCTTATCGAGCAGGAAATGACGATTCTTTAAGACTGCCGTGCGATTTTTTGAACCTGTTAGTGGACCTCATAGAAAGACAGATAGACGTTAATACGAAGGGCATAATCATCTTCAAGGTCATGTTTTAAAATTCTTCAGTACACTCACTGAACAAAACGAAATGTTGGCGTTTGTAGGGAAATTTTAAGGAAGTTAAAGTGATTGTTTCCTCTGGGGAAATCTGACAAGGACATTAGTCTTCTGACTTAAGGAAGAGCCACAAAAAACACAAAAAATCAAAATCACTTTGTATAAACATCCTACTTCTGATGGCTTCTTCTAAAGCCAAATGGTAGACTTCGCAACTTTGAAAAACCATCCGAAATAAGCCAAAATTAAAATATAAACCTCAAGACAAAAATTTGTCAACGTTTCTAGATTGAACAATGGACAGGTGGACAACAACACTCCGGTTAAAACAGCCAAAACACTCCAAAATCAGAGCGTATTGATTCAGAAAGAATGCCTTTTTAAGGATAATGTTGTGTAGAATGCTGAAGATCCATCTAAAGGGATCCATCGATAGGAAAAAACTTAAATAAAACAACAACGGTGTGAGATATAAAATTGATTCTGGCTTTATTTTGAAGCTATGTTTATACCATTATGCATGGAATAGCACACCATTCCATACGCGTCCAATATGTGCAGCATTATTCTTGCAATAGCGTGTCGAATGTTGGCCTCGAGCTTGACCAAAGTGGTTGGCTTGTTAGCGTAGACTAAAGACTAGACGTAGCCCCAGAAAAAATAATCGAGTGGTGTCAAATCGCATGATCGCGGCGGCCAATTGCCGTGAGATAACCCAGTCGCCAAATTTCTCCTTCACAACTTCAAGAGTTGCGTCGCTTGTATGGCATGTAGCACAGTCTTATTGGAACCACTCACGGATATGTCGATTTTGTCGAGCTTTGACCACAGAAATTCGGTTAACATCGCTCTGTACCTGAGACCATTAACGGTAGCGGTGTCTCATTCTTCATTTCGAAAGAAATAATGTCCGATGATGCCACCATGACATAAACCACATCAAACAATCAATCTTTGTAGATGCATTGATGCTTGGCCGAACATTTGTAGATTGTGTTCGCAACAATAACACAATTTTGCTTGTTGACAAAGCCGCTGAGCCAAAAATGGGCCTTGTCCGAGAAGATGATTTTCTGGCCAAAATCTGGATCTCCGACGAACATTTCAAGCGCCCTATTAACGAACTCACGGCGTTTGCTACGGTCATGCGGCCTCAATTCTTGTACCAGCACAATCTTATACGGATGTAGGCCCAAATCTAATTCCGCTGACCGGCGCCAAATCAACATTTCTGGGTCTTCTTCGATACTGGCGTCTACGCCGGCTATGTTTTCTTCCTTTCGCACCAATCTCTCTTTGGTTGGTGGGTTAAAATCCTGAAAGTGAACTCACGCTCAAGCTTTTCCACGGTGCGATGAGTAGTCTGCACATTGAAGCCGAGATGACGACCGACCTCATGACGAAATTCACGTTGCGTATTTACAATTGAGCCGGAATTTCGATATTTTTTTAAAAATTTCCGCACTTTCGGCAAGCGTAAAATGATGCATGATGAAATGGCAAACCTTACTGAATATTTTGACAGCTGAATGTCATTAGTAACTTTGACAGCTACTGAAACGTAACAACTGGAAAAACTAACATTGCTATCTGGCTACCCTGAGTGGCCATCTGAGTGTTTAGTAAATAGTCAGAAAGGCTCTAAATTTAGAACATTTTGCAACGTCAGCTGCCTTCTAACATCGAACCTACATATGTACGAGTACATATGTATATATGTACAATATAATGCTTTTTATTTTACTTTTATTTTTACTTAGATGACTCAAGAGTCTAACCTGGGCTAAATCACTCCGGTTAGTGGGGTGTTGGTAGTTGGCAGCAGCCTCCAGTTGAAGCGTTTGAGCTGTGTTCGACAGGTTACAGCTGTCTAATTCAGAGGTTATTATGACTAATATTGGGCAAATCATAATGGAAAATTACGGTGTTTAGCAGCGCGTGTAAATTATTAAGCTTCACTATCGAAATGAGTGCTCATTTCGAGCTACGTGATTTTTACGGTGCACACAATCGTCCTGTTGAGTCGACTACGAGTATTTATCGTATGGTGAACATATTTAAATCCACTGTTTCAGTGAACAATCAAACAACACCCGTACGTCGTTTGAACGCGAGGTCTGCACACAACATTGCTGCAATGTAGGAAAGTGTGCAAGATAACCCGAAGGAGTCAATTCCACGTCGCGCCCAACAAGGAAACAAGGTATAAGGATTAAAGTCAAAAGAATACAAACATTTTATAGGAAAGATACTCGAACATGTAAAATTAGCTGTATTCTGTCCAAAACAAAAATCGGTTAGCATGCTCTTTTTGTTTAGACACAGCTATGGAGATAGGATGGCGGCAAGCTTAGAGAACAAGGCGAAGAATACCATGCTAGCCTCAGCTTATATGCCGCATGCAGACAATGGGTAGTTCATGCACTTGTGCCGAATCAAGAAAGGCTGACCTGGTAATCGGCTGCGTTGTATACGCACATTACAATCAATGGAGAAGCACAGACGTCTACGCCAGAGATAAGCTAATTTTTGAATTTATTATTTATTCCAAACCTGTTGTGTGTAACAGGTCAAATCGTTCCACGTTTCATACAAAAACCAGAGAAGAAATTCTCGACTTACCAATCATAAACATGCATGCTCAAACATTGTCAATAACTAGAGAATAACTACTAAGGAATTCTATAGATGTCACTTACTATCTAAAAAAGAAATCCCGAAATGCTAGGCAAATTAAGTGGACGGCGTACTCCCATATTTGGTGAGCGAAAACATGGAACTTCCTGATAGCTTTTTTATTAACTATGCCGTAAACTAAGTAATTTCTAACCTAAGGAAAGCCTTCAGTAAGAACCCTCCCATTTATAGTCATCGCAAGCCCACCAAACCTCCTTGGTGGACCAGCGAACTAAAAAGACACAGAAAAGAGGTCGGAAAACTTCATAGAAAAGCCAAACCCACTACAAGTAACGAGGATTGGATCACATATAGGTCCGAACTCAACTTCTACCAAGAAACAATCTTGGGCTTTATTTTGCGAAGCAATAGTAAGTACCATCGAATCGTTAGGTTAAGGAGAGTCCTATCCAAAGATCCAATAGCCCCGGGATAACTGAAAGACTCCAATGAAGTCTGGACAGAAAACTGCCAGGAATCACTATTGCTTCTTATGGAAAGTTACGTCCATAAGATGTTGGTGTAAGGATATTGGCGAACAGGTATAACTGACACCACAACATCAACTCCCAACGAACCCATAATCTCTAGCCTGATCATAGAGAATAGTATAATACGGGCGATCAAATCGTTCAACCCTTAGAAATCGGCGGGAACTGAAGAGAAAATCCTGTCGATGTTACAACGCGCTCTTCCATATAACATACCATGGCTTAAAAATATCTTTACCGGTAGTCTAAAGCTGGGCTACGTTCAAAACAAGAGGAAAGTCGTAAAAGTGGTTTTCATTCCCAAAGCAGGAAGTGGGTAGGTCTCCACTGCTAAGGAGAACAGACCCATAAGTATCTCCTTGTTCTCCACTAGAGAGAATTGTAGACCGACTTAGTCGTATAAGACAAAAACTCAACAAACACAAACAACATATGTGGTTCTCAACACAAAAGAAAATCAGTAAAGACAGCATGACGCGTGGTTCGAAAATAATATGCACTACAAAGAGTATGCCACGGCCGCCTTTCGAAATATAAAAGGAGCATCTAATAATATAAACACCGGATCTATGTATAAGAACGCCCTAGGACAAGCTCCACATTGAAACAACGATAGCACAATGGCTTGAGTACATGGTAAAGAGCATAATTACTGCAAGAGGAACTCCACAGGATGGAGTGATCACATTCTGTGGCTTCTTGTTGTAAACGACATCCTTACAAGTTTCGAAGAGAAGTGTGTTAAGGGAGTAGACTACGCCGACAAGATAGTCATTCTGGTGGGAGTAAAACATATTCCAACGATCAGTAAACTAATGGAGTCGCCCTTGAACACACTCGTAAAATAGACAACACCAAATGGTTAAGAAAGCTGCGAGTATAAAGGTAAACTCTTCTCAGAATCAACGACGTTAGGATACAACTTTTATTCGAAGCTAAATATCTAGGAATCATCTTAGACGATAACGTGAGTTGGAAGCGTAACATCGAAGAAAAAGCATTAGGAGCATTCTACACGTGCCAAAGAACCTTTGGTAAACGTTGGGGACTAAAACCATGTTTAATACACTGGATGTATTGCACATGGCCTTAGTTAGACCCATTCTTATCTATGGTGCGCTGGTTTGGTGGAAAGCCGCAGTCTACGTTAAGGTCTACTCCTCAAGCTGCACTAAAAATAATGTTCAACCTTCTTCCTACAGAGGAATTCCTTAAATGCACAGCTTCCAAAACGTCGATCAGAATAAAAGATCAGGCCTATGGAAGCACCGTAATTTAGCACACGCGTCTATAATACGAACTGACGAAGTGTAGTGACTACATCGTGACAAGCGTGGATTTTGATAGAAGTTTCTCAAAGCATGGATAGCTAGAAGTGACTGTGCCATGCGGGAGAAGACGTACCTTCTTCGGACTCAACACGCAACATATCCGTATCGGTACAGATGTCGTAACTGGAAACTGCCTCAGAGGGAGAATGGGCAGAGAATAGGAGCCTCTTCTCAAGATTATGGCAGAAGCTATAAAAACGACGGGAAAATAGAGACTATCCCACACTTGCTGTGCGGCAGCCCTCATCTCCGTGCCAAACACTTGGGGTACAGACTTTTTGGAAAACTTGAGGTCATCAAGAAAACAATAATTCTGGCGGATTCTTGTCAGACGTGCGTTAACGCGAAACGCGCGGAAGTCTAAGGACTTCTTGCTTAATTCATCCGCATACAACTAATTCGCTCACAAATAGACACTGCTTCTGTTGTAGAACGTACCAAATAAACAAATGTAGGGGATGGCGATACTATCTTAAACTCTTAGAGGAGCCCCGCTACTACCTTTTCCTCACCTTTATGACCGCCGAGCACAAGTAATTCGAAAGGCGGCCAAATAGAGTTTGGTGATTAGGCTAATCAGCAACCTCAGACATGCTACATAGTTTCAGCTCAGTCATACTCTCGCCGGAATGAAGGGAATCTGCCACAGTTACCCCTTTCTCTGTTCCTGCCTCCAGATGTTATTGCAATCGCTTAGCTGTTGAAATGATGAAACGTTATACACTTAGCCCTTTTGCCACTTTCTCCATTTTCCACGCTCGATTTACTGGATGCATCGTAGAATATGTTGCAGAGGAACCGGAGTTAAAAGCTCAAAGTCAATGGCTTCCAGGGTGGTACGGTTTGGCCATATGGTGGTTGAAGTCTCCGAAATACCCTATGGGAAAGTGTTATAATTCTTGCAAATAGCGGCAAATGTCAATTCTTCGTTGATATTTGTGAAGTAAACAGACAACAAGACATGAATCGCTATACTCCTAAAGGACGCGGAATAATTGTTACGATTTTTTTTTTCAGAATAATTCGTCAGTGGTTTTTGCGCAGCGTGAATTTCGGCGCAGATTTCCCAGTCGTCCGACACTAAATGGACAAATATTACGACGCACGCCTAGAAGAGTATGGGACAACACGAGATGCAGCCAGTTCTGCCCGGCCCCGGAGCAGCCGTTCTACTGAGAATATCGCAGCTGTGGTTTAAGATATCGCAGGGGACCCCGGAGTATTGACCAGACCACGTGCTTCAATCGGCGGTCTTTACGGAGAATTTTAGTGAAAGACTGTAAGATGTTGCTTTACAAAGTGCATGACCTGTTGACCGACAAACGCGTGTAACTTTTCATCGAAAATCATCATGAGCGGCGAAGCCCATTTCCATATCTGTGGATGTGAGAATAAGCAAAATTATTGCTTCTGGGGTACCGAAGATCCGCGTACAACCCACGAAGAGCCATTACACCCTTTCAAAGTTACTACATGGTGTGCTGTTTACTCTGGGGGCGTCATCGGGACTCATTTTTCGAAAAAGCCGCACGCCAAACGACTACTGTGGTCGGCAGAGCTATGCTCAATGACTTTTTCCTTTTCCTTAATTGGATGAATTGGAATTGGAGAACATGTAGCTCTAATAGGATGGAGCAATGGCGCATACTGCTAAAATTTGTTAACAAAATTCGGAATCAGCGGCCTCAATTTTAGGAGCGCTAACGTCAATTTTCCATCGGTATAATCACCCCCTCCATTCGTAATTTAGTGCAAAAATTTTAATCAAATATTGCACTGAAAATATTGAAGCCAGAAGTGCATCATCAACAATTCAAATCAATCTATTCCACGCCGTTCGCAAGTATTGCGGATTCCTCAAACAACATTGTGGTGAATTTTGCGAAAGGATCTTGCCCTACAAGATCAAATTGACTCAAGAACTTAAGACAGATGGCCATTTGAAGCGTCGAACTTTCTGAAATTGGCCTCTAGAAATGGTTACAACCGATTCGGAATTTCATCGCGAAAACATCTTCAGCGATAGAGACCATTTCTAGCTAAATGGCTTTGTCACCAAATAAGCGTTATTGGACAGAAACAAGCCCCCACGGGCTTCATGAGACGCCGCTACATCCACAAAAATTGACTGATTGATGTGGTTTTCATGCCGGTGGCGTAATTGGGCCGTATTTTTTCATTGGTGATGATGGCCGCGACGTTACAGTTAATGGAAATTGCTATCGATACATGTAGGAACGATATTTTTGGCCGCAATTGCGTGCACTCAACATTGGTGAGATGTGGTTTCAACAGGACCGCGGCGGGCCAAACAATTGAGCTATTGAAGTCAAAAACAAAGATGAACATATAGTCCTTAATGGATAATTCGATATCAACATAAATACATATTTATCTGGTTAAGTACTTATGTGGAAGCAGCTTAAATTCGAGGCAATTTTCAATCAACTCGTCGCTGAATTCACCCACAAAACACATGAGGACTTTCAAAGGACTTAATGAAAGTCAATGAAACAACAAACAATTACTCCAATTCATAGATCACATGTCTACGGTTAAGACAATTTATGCGTGTGTGTGTGTGTGTGTGTGTTATATCCTCAAAGCTCTTAATCACCGACAGAACAAATAATTGCTTTCCTATTGGAAGTGTACGAGTATCTTCTCGTTTTTTTTTTCGTTAAAACCTCCAAAATACAAGATCTTAACAGAAAGACTTCTTCAATTCATTTCCATAGATTGGAAGGTTAAAGGATAATGAATGCTCCCTAAGTGAAGGATCAAAGACAACAAATAAACACAAAAACCCCGTCTTAATCATTTAGCACGAAAGATACTTTTAATTAAACAAATTAGTCGTGGTGCCAGAGAGGATTTCAACTCTTCCAAGCATCTATCATGAATGTACATACAGAGTACATACGTTTGTACATTATCCCAGGATTCATGTTTCAGTTGCTTGATAAATGGTAATGAAGAGGAGCACCCACATGAGCTAGGACCAAACAAAACCAAATGAAACCGAACCGAACCGAACCGAACCAAGACCAAATCCAAAACCAGTCAAGGTGATGTTTTTGTTAGGTGAGAGTAGTGTGATGTTGATGGTTTTTAGCAATAATGTGAAATAGGTTAACGTGGTGCTGATGCTTGTATCAGTAGCAATGGTTGGGGGAAATTCACCATGTTTGCCCCAGATACGACGCAGGACGACTCTAGAACAAAAGCCACATGTGCTGGGGGATTAATAGAGCATTTACGTGATGAATACTCGTACATATTGTGAAAGTATTTTACACGCAAAATATCCGTATCTAGGAATGTTCATTAGCATGCATTAAAGGCTAATGTTTCGCATCCCTATTACAGCAACATGGAATACTCATATGTGAAAGAGTATCTACCTGGGGTATTATCCTTTTTCTGCACTTTTCTAGGAAATTACAAAAAATAAAAACAACGGAAAGGAAAACCTGAAACATCCATCTAGGGACAGAGATGCTTAATCTTTCCTTTGAATTGAAATAAACGGAAAACCTGGAAAGTATTCGATCCTAAGAGAGATTGGTGTGTGTCCCTCTTAAGGACTTCGGGTTTTGGTTCATTTCTGCTGAGTCTGGACGGGTTTTGTAATTCTATTTTTCTCAAATGAATGTTTTTTTATTTTTTTTTAAATGAGGTACAGAAAAGGTTTCATGTCTTTTTCGATACGTGTGCATATTTGCTTAAGTTGGATATGGAGATTGACTGGAGGCCAGATTAAACATTGTTTGGTGGACTGAGAGTCTTTAAATTTTCTCTTCGGAACTGATCAAAATCAGATTATGAAAGCTTCCTTGGTTCTACTATCATATACGAATAATTCGTAAAATCCTTTGAATTTCATTTTTTCAAAAGAGATCTTCAATAAATTGCATGCTCACCCTCGCACTGTCATTAATGTATCCTAGAGTGTGTACATGTTTCCAATCAGTCCCAAAAATATACAGATGTATCCTCGACTTCATATAGAGAGTATGGAGATATGATTAACAACCTGTCGGTCCATGGATCATCATCAAGATTTTATTGGTTTTTTTTTTATATGATTTAAACGCCCTTCTTATAACTCCGCTAGTTTTCGCCATAGTCAGTCCGAAGTCTAAGGGTGTAAACGTGACTAACTTAACCTGGATGGTGGCAAAGCCCAAATTTGTTCCAACTTAGTACCAGAGAACACCAAGAGTTAAATAAACTTAAGCCTGTGAATGGTGAAAGAGATCTAGTCTAAGGGGCTTCTCCCTTTCTGTGGTTGAAATTGAAATGTTTGAGTTGACCTTCTGCAGTATATTGCTTCAATGAAACTATAGGTGTACAAGGTATTGTCTGCCGGAAGATGAAATAAAAAATAAAATGAGTTACGAGGGTTGTTGTTAAGGGAAATGGGGAAATGAACATTGTAGATGCTGAGCCCGTGCGTCCTCCAAGGCTTTTGAAATAAACATGGTTGAGATGATTTGGGATGGAGCTTAGACAAAAAGGTCGTACAAGAGTATATCTCGAACACCAAAGTGAAGAGAACGAGGTTCCGTCCCGGACACATGAGTGGTGCACTCAAGAAGGGAGCGAATAAAGCTGGAAAATTCCTTGGATCATATCAAGATTGTGTGCACTCATAGTTACAATGAAAGGGAGAGGACTTCGGTAACCGCAATGTGAAATATCAGACGTGGCTAAAACAGGGGCTCAAAGGCGTACCAAAGCAAACTCTTCAATAATGATGCACAAGGTAAGCAGATATCCATTTTAATAATAGGGGTTCAAAGTTGAGGGCAATCAATTTAAATCGGACGGAACTATTATTCAGGTATTTCCATGCAAAGAACTTGAATTCTACGAAACCTGTGCAAGCACAGCTGTGTGATTTACACCGCGTATACCATACATCTTTCAGGCAAAACACAATAAGAACACAACAGGGATCTTATAGCCAGATCCACCCATAACAATTTGAGGTTTTTTGGGATACTTAGAACTCAGGTTATGTTATTAGCTTCTAGCCAAGATTTCGAAACAGAGATGGTGCAGGACCAGTTTACAGCGAACCAACGGCAAGGCTCTCTTTAGTACTAGATCCTCTCAAGGGTCGGGCTCTCTAGGTTAGGGATCGAGCATTGGGTACGAGTGTAACATACCACCTTGATAAAAAAGTTCACGTACCACACCACCTTGTGGTTCTCCCATTGTTCCGATTTGAGTTCTGTTTTTTTTGTTAAGTTGGTAAATCTGTTGTTGACATTCCCTCTAAATCTTAGGATCACAGCTTAACATTTGCAAAAGTTACGTAGCCAAGAGTACATCTATAATTGTGTGTGTTGGCGATTTTTTACAATTTTAGAAATGGATTTAAATTTGCAACAACGAACTTGTACGAGTATTAAATTTTGCGTAAAAAACGGATGTGGTGGTGCGCGAATATTGGAAATGTTGGAAAAGTGTTTCGGCAACGATTCTCTAAAGAAAACGGTCGTTTACCAGTGGCACGAACGGTTCAAAAGTGATCGTGAGTCAATCAAAGATGATTAAGGCAGTGGCAGACCATCGACATCGAAAACTGACGAAAACATTGATGGAGTACTCGTAAAAGAAATGTTGGTCAATAACCGCAAATTAACCATCAGAGAGATAGCGGAGGACTTGAACATTGCCTGTGGATCCATCCAAGATATTTTGGTTAATGATTTGGGTTTCCGTCGTGCAGCAGCAAAGTTGATGCCAAAAGAGCTCAATTTCATGCAAAGAAGAGACTGTGTTGAAGTCGCAAAAGAGATGATTTGCGAGGCTGAATCCGATCCCACATTCATCAAAAGGATCATTACTGGAGACGAGACGTGGGTTTATGAGTACGACACGCAATCCAGATATCAGGCAAGTGAATGGCGTTCACCAAATGAGCCGAGACCAAAAAAACCACGTCGTTTTCAGTCAAAAAAGAAGGCAATGCTCCACGGTTTTCATGGAACACAACGGTGTAGTGCATCATGAATTTTTGCCAGAAGGCCAGACAGTAAACAAAGAGTACTCGTATTATTTGGGCGTTATGAGACGTTTGCGTGAAGCAATTCGCCGAAAGAGACCAACAGGGATCTTATACTCAAATCCACAATTGAAAGATTTTTTGGGATACTTAGAGTTCAGGTTATGTTATTAGCTTCTAGGCAAGGTGTCGATGGTGCCGGAGGAGCTTCCAGTGAACCAATGGCAAGGCTCTCTTGGGCACTGGATCCTCTCAAGGGTCGGGCGCTCCAGGTTAGGGATCAAGTATTAGGTAAGAGTATAACATATGTTGGAAAGGAGATCCGAATATGGATGACTTTACAACTGACAACCAACAAGGCTTAATTCGCCGAATTAATGGCTTATGCCACCACAGAGAAGAAGACTATCCTAAACATGACGACAAGAACTCCTTCGAGTGATTCTAATGCAAAGTTATAAAAATAGAGCGTTTTTGGTGGCACAGTCAGGAAACAAAATCTCCAGGATGCAACTTTTAAAAATGTTTAAGTCGGGGAGGTTCTGTTGCGATGCAAATGTTACCAAACCTCTCATCCTCATCATATACAGTTGTTGAATGTCAACAGATGCAAGGCACATCTCTAGACACAGCTGACCATTTTGTAGACAAGGGTATATCAGCGGTACGTACTCACCTAATATCTATACAGGAACAGGTGTGGAATAAACGCATCTGTGGTTTCGGATGATTAAGAGGTTTGACAGCACTTATATGCCGAGCAAATGGCACGATCAGGAACTTGTCTTTTTAAGCCAAACTCACTCTCACCATCTAAATTTGGGTAATTTTGAAACCCAGATTTTGGAGCTGCAGACATAAGCTATGCAGAGAACGGAGAATGGGATAAACTCGTCACTGCGTCAATTTATTTTCCCTATAATTCGGTATTACTGCCATCACAGAATCACTGCCTACTGTGGGTCCAGGAAGACGTTATCTATCAAATGCTGTGATGCTAATATTTGTTGGAGCAGTATCAAATGCAACGTCTAAGACAATTATCGCCTGGAATTCATACTATAGTCTGACACGGTTGTCAACAACGTTGGTGCCCAGCAAATATTTGTTATGAAAGAAAGACAGCAATTAATCGACTAAACGCTATCCAATAGATACATCGAGTTCAACATGAGATGCGAGGTCTCAACATTGTTGAAGAGAAAGAAACCGCCGAAAACCAAACTGGACACGATTTAAGGAGGAGCTCGGCAGGTATGAGAGTGTCTAAACTCAGGACAAAATGAAAGCTAGAGAAAGCTATTCAGAACCTTAACGGGACCTCTACCAAGTGTTTTGAATTAACATGTGCAGCTAGAAAATAATCGTGTAGATGGGCCGTTCCTTTGTGGACGCTGATCTGCAGCGACTTCATAAGGAAACCAGAAAACCACTTAAGACTCATTTGAAGGAAGACTGGTGTCTTTACAGGTCAAAGTAAAATGAATGCAAGGAACTTATTCTGATTTCAAAGAGTGCCTATTATAAAGACCTCCGCGAAAAAATCGAAACTCTTGGTGAAACCAGTAGGCTGATCCAAGTCCTCAAAAGGGGAAAATCAACCAGGCTCCAGCCTGAGAAAATCCGATGGCACCTACACTCAGTCAAAAGTGGAGACTCTCCTTCTCATACTTGAGGAACCAACCCACAACCGACTCATATTTACGAAGCCGCCAGAGTGATAATTAACGTAACATGCCGTAGCTGGCACATTTTATCGGTTGTGTTGGCGGATGAGGCCATCAAACATTCTCCTGGTTCCTTAGATGCCTTCAACTCGAAGGCCACACATAGCATATATGTAGAGATGTTACAAAAACCTCTACCAGCCGGTCGTAGCTCTGAAGAGACCCTTCACTCATTGCCTGACACTGGCGTACATACCAAAATCCTGGCGAACAGTAATTGTAGCCTTTATACCGAAAATCGGAAAAGGAGACTGAACGCTCGCCAAGAGCTTCAGACCTATAAATCTAACTTCCTTCATGTTGAAGTACATGGAAAGAACGACGCAAAACTGCCATTCGAATGCATCCTCTGTCTGCTATGCAACACGCCTGAGTAAGATCTTGCGAGAGTGCATTTCAGAATCTGATAGGCAGAGTTGCAGACACTCGACAAGAATGCTTTGGGCATTTTCATCAACATTAAGGCCGCTTTCGACAACATAACTTTGTTGTTTTGTGGATAAAAGCAATGTTGATGAATAGGACACTGAATGCGGCCATAATGTGATGACGGGAGGTTGCCCGCAAGGCGGCGTTATATCTCCACTGCTATGGTGCATTTTGGTCGGCTCACTACACAACGAGCTCAATAGTTCTGACGTCTATGCACAAGTATACGTGGAAGATGTAGCTGCACAGTTTATTGGATCGTATCTAGCGACTGTCTCCTCTAAAGTGCAGGCAGTCCTAGACGCTGTCTGATCTCTAGCTTTCTAGTCCTCAAAGGCATCGCTCTCCAATTCTCCAAAGAAGCTAAGTATTTGGGTGTCATCCTGGATAACGAACTTCTATGGACTAAACATGTTACGTCGAAAGCTTATAATGCACTATCTTCCTTCTGACAGTGCTAGTGAGTTGTTGGCCATGACCTATGTCTTACCTGTCACCGAGAAGAGTTCTCTGGATATACCCAATTATGATCATATGCGTCAATTATATCATATGCGTCGGTTGTCTGGTGGAATAAGCTCTCAATAAAATATATACGTCATTGCAGCTTTACCAGACTCCAAAGAAGGGTCTGTCTGACTTCTCTCTAGACGCATTGATGAATCTCGCACCCCTTTATATTCAAATCATAGACTGCATTCTCCAAGACATCTTCCATTTAAAGAACAGTGGTGTTTGGTACAACGCGCACCGGAGCTTTGATGACCTTGCGCCCTGACTGTTCTATGACTCTGGTTCGATAGCAATAACACCAGAACTGCTGCTGCGGAAAAAATACGAAATCGACTTTCCCTATGCTCAAGACTGGTTTCGGTCAGAATCTGAGCGAAGAAAGTCGGATTTTCACGGATGGCTCCAAAACCGGTCTAAGACGCGGCGCTGGTGTCTTTCTGGTAGGACGACAACGTTAGATTTCACTACGGAGATATACGCAATTCTGATGGCAAACAACTGTTTTGTCAAGAATCGGTAGAGGGAGAAAATGTTTGTATCTGTGGTGGCAGCAAAGCTGCGCTTAGGGCTTTCCTAAACCCTCTTATGACTTTGAAGCTAGTTCGAGAATGCAAGACATCGGGAGGCTGAATTCTCTGAGTCTTGTCTGGACAGATACCACATTGCTGATGAATTTCCTAGGCAAGGCTCAGAGGAGAGATTTTTAGGATTCGAATCTACATTAGGTCTACCTGCCCTCTCGGTAAGGGCTTCCATTGACAGTTGCGCCTCATGTGAAATTAACTGCAGATGGCATGACTCTCCACATTGCCACACCAAACGAATGCTTTCCGATGTCTGTAAGAGCTCAAGAACTTCCTGCTGTTCCTGAGTCGGAAAGACTGTAGTCGGGACACTTAGCTTTTGCTGAGTACTCAAGTGAAAGTGACACGAAGCAATACCTTTGCGAATGTCCCCCCACTCTCGCATCAGGCTGCAAGTACTCGCCTCTGACGTGGTGGGTGCTGGTACTGAAGACATACTAATTTTTCTTCTAAGGACTGTGAGACATCAGTAACGGGAACATACGGGGAGTGCAATTGACTAATTATTTGTCTGAGTACTCTGTTCCGACAGAAAAAAAAAACGTACTGCGATGAAAATGACGTCAAAAAGCTGTAATATTGAGGGACTATTGCATCGAGTATCCCAAAACTTTTTGAGAAAATGATGGTGGATAATATGGCACTGCAAGGATAAACGAAAGAAGTCCAAATAAATAATCAACACTCGTTTATCAATATCAGGGCTCCATGTTAAGACTCAATTTTAAGACAGAATCTATAGAGAAAAGCTATTTGAGCCATATCAAGTTCTTTCATCCTTGGCAAACTCATCAGATTATGCAGAATGACGATGAAAGCACTTGCTGCTCGGCAAAGTTTTGAAGCGATGTCACTAAGATCTTTGATTGCGAAAAGAGCTTGGACAAGGTTATGTGTGACTTCTATAGCATCGCGCTTGAAAAATCATGAAAAATTAGCAAACTTTTTGGTGGGGGCTGAGGCCCCCAAGCTTAATCTAACTTAAAAACTAACAGAAAGGCTTAAGAGCTAGGGACCAAGGAAGTGATGGAGGAGATCTTGTTTGAGACGAGGAGTGCTCAGGTGGAAATCAAAAAGGGAGAGGTTTGAGTTGACCTTTCGGAGCATTCGGGAGATTGGTTCGTTGGAGCCATAAGAGGTGCGGTGGACCGATAGATAGAAGAGTCGAGGACAACGTAGATTATGTGGGTTTGTGTTGAAGGAAACAGAGTTGAAAAGAGATGCGCAGTTGATGAAAGCTCAGAGCAGTCGATGAATGAAAAAAATGTCAGCAATATTCCAACGTTCTTCTAACGAATTCATATTTAAAAGTTTGAGGTGGTCCTGATAGAGAGGTAAGATTAAAGGCTCGTTCCACGGCAGACCACTGAGAGCAAATCGGAGGAATCGACGTTGAATACCCTCGATTCGGGAAACATGAACCCGGTGAAAGGGGGACCAAGCTTGACTGGCATACTCAAGCAGGGGGCGAACAAAGGTGATATAGGTTACATCTGGTTACATACGTTTGAAAATGCCTTGGACCATCGTTTAATAAAGCCAAGTGATGAGTTGGCTTTGAGGATCATCTTATCGATATGCGAACGGAAATTAAGCTCACAGTCGAATAATATGCCAAGGTCTTGAAGAGACTGAACCAGGGGAATTGGTTGACCATGCAGAAAATAAAATCGGGGAGTAGACGGGTTGCATTTACGTGAGAAGGTTATAGATTGACATTTGGCTATATTAAATTCTAGGCAGTTTTTGGGGCACCAGATTGAAAACGGATCAAGGTCTTCTTGAAGAAGTGCAGAGTCATGGGGAGAGGAAATAGTTTTAAAAAAATTTGTGTCGTCAGCGTAAACGGAGAGGGATGAGTGCTTAATGGCCGTCTCAACATCGTTGATAGTAAGAATGAAGAGAAGTGGGCCAAGATGACTGCCTTGCGGCACTATAATATCGGTTTACCAGGTAAGTAGAAATCCATTTTAATAAGAGAGGCTCAAAGCCGAGAGCAGACAATTTGAAGAGGATCAATTGATGAGATATCTTATCAAACGCTTTAGTGAAATTAGCTGCGATAACATCGATTTCTTTGCCATTTTCTAAGGCTGAGAGATCAAAAGACACGTATTCAACTAGGTAGTTGACCTCACTTTTAGAAAACCATGTTGTCGGGGCGAAATAAAAGGCTTGCATTTGAAGCTTAAGGCTTCGTATAAAATGCTTTCAAAGAGCTTGGGTATATGAGAGAGTTTAGCAATGGGTAACTTCATGCTTAGATCCCTTTTTGTGTATCGGGATTATAAAAGAGGTCTTCCAAATCTGGGGATATTCTCCCTGTGTAAGGGATAGACGAAAAAGGTAGCAAAGGGGTAGAGACAGGTTGGAAGAGCATTTTTTAAGAAACACGGCGGGAAGTCCGTCTGTGCCAGGTACAAATTCATCTTTAAGATTTAGTAACTTTTCTTCAATAACTGCAGGATCGAAATTTTGAGAAAGGGACCAATAGAGAAATTTAGTAGATCATTGAAGTAAGAGGGATCTGATACGAAGGAGTTGTTGGCAAATGATTGATTGAAAAATGTAGCAAAAAAGTTGGCGATGGTAGGAGGATCACTTGAAGATTTGCTTACTTTTGCAATTAACAAATTGAAAAAAGGACTTGGGGTCATTTATGAGATTGGTTTGCGCACTATTCAGGTAGCACTGATAGAGAGAGTTATAGAGTTCAATGAAATGAAGATATGTACCTAGATAATTGGAATAGCCGGAAGAAGAGTGGGTGCGAAGGAATACCGCCCATAACTTGTTTCTTTTGTTTCGTAGAGAGCGAAGTCTACGATTATACCAAGTAGGGGGTGTAGAAGAAGTTTTATGGCGGGGGTAAGGCACATAAAGGGAGATGGATTTGAATATTTCTCTGTAAAAAATGAAGAGAGCATCAACCAGAGATAGATTGGTAAACTCGAAAGAAACCTTGCTTAGATAGGTGGGATCAATTGTGAAGATAAGGCCTAATTGCCTTTCCATATAGTTGGAAACGCCACTGACTTGGCATAGACTAGAGTCTGTTAGCCCATCTCAGAAGAGACATTCCTTAGTAGAAATGGAATTGGAAGCGATGAAAAAAGATAGGTCTTCAGATGGAGTACACTTCAGCTGAGGCAGATTAAAATCGCCGAAGATAATGATATCATCAAGCGAGACTGACAAGTCCATAAAATTGTCAATTGCTGCAATAGCAAGTTGGTAGGATTCGATAGGTTGCGCCGGAAGAACGTAACAACACATGACATACAAGCATCTACGAGGAAGTGTTATTTTAACCGACATAAAGTCGAGCTTAGGAGAGGATGAAGTTGCAACGAGAGAGGATATCAGGCTGTTGTGAATAGCCAGTAAGACACTTCGACAAGGGGATTCAATCAAGGGATCATCATCCCGAAAAACACTAAAAGAAAGAGGGAATAACTCCTGGTTTTTTATGTTGGGGATAAGATTAGGGTCGAAAAAATGTATCGTGGTCAAGTCGACTGCGTTGGAGCTGTGAGACTGTTTTAGAGTGTACATAGTGGCGAAGAGCGGCAAGATCGTCTGCAACTTTTTGGGGGGCGTATTAAAAGACTCGTGATACTTTGTATAAAGTTTCCTGAGACTGGTAAAGTCGGTTGGGAGGCCTTCCTGCTGGATAGAAACCATGACGCTTGTTTTTGTTTTTGTTTTGTTTATCGTGCAGATAAGCGAGATATAGGCGCATATTCTCATATATCAACAGCAGAGAGACTCTGCAAACCAACAGCAGAGAGACAAATTCAAAAAAAAATCTGTTCAACCAGAAGGAAAGGACAATATCGGCCAATCGGACAGAATGTTACAACAGCAACTACAACTTCGAAGTAGTTAAGAACTTGCCAATCGGGGTTCCTTTAGTAACTTATACTACTTTAGTATACAGTAAGCGGGCAATTGAATAACAAGGCCATGAAATTAGAAGTAAATATCATTCGTCGTTTTGAAAAAAAAAAGTTGTTTCGCCCGATGATTGATTCAATTTATATTGACGGATTGACAGCGACATCAGCCTGGTCAGAAAGTGCGTACTAGCACTCGTGAGATGGCTAGAACTTGTAGAGCGAATGGATATTAATGTTTCGCACTGAAAAGTCATCGATCCTAACTCGGAGATATAACGCAGTAGAACAAAGTCTATTTTTACCTGACGCACACAGTTGAAAGGGATCTCCACTATCTTAGAGTACACAATTGAAAAGAAGTGACTTATTGGTCGAGGCTCAGACTCGAAAGCTCCTTTGTACGAAATTTGAGTAGGGCTCCCAGTCAAAGTCTGCTCCATTGGCAACCTTAAGCTCTAAATTATATGCCCTGAACCGTATGACAACAATACTTGAGACAAAACTACCTCGACTCCCTTCATACAATGGGTCAAAAAGATTAATGTTTCTTGGCTAAGTTCCCTTCCAATTAAACTGTCCTCATCAGCGAATTCGAATGAAACCACATTCAGCAACCGGTGCTGATGATTTTAACAAACTTATCACGCCTCGCAACATGGCCTACGGCTGCCCAATTCGATTTTCACCTCCGACAATAACGGAATTCCTTCATTAAGGAGATGGCCATATTGACCGCATAAATTCAATTCCTTTTCATTTACATTTTCTTTCTTTCGTGTTCGTGCTTCTTCGTTAATTCATTTTTTTTGTTTTTTTTTTTTTCATTTTTTCGCTAATTAAGGACCAACCACAAGCACCACCATGGTCAGCACTATCCGTACTTCCGTTTTCGAGTAGAAAACCTCGGCGAAACGAAACGAAACGAAACGAACGGTTACGCTTTATGAAACCGGCACAGCGGTAAAGAGAGTGAATCTGCTTAATTATTCGGACAGGATAATAACTCACGACAGCTGTGCCGAGGCGAAAGCATTACATTACCGAAAGGATTCTTTTCTTTTCCGTTGGTTAAAAAAGGAAAATAAATGTTTCCCTCTTTCTAGTGAAATAAATTTTTATCATTTGATTCGTGTCGACATCTGAGCCATGGTCTTCGTACTCGCAAAAGGCTCGTATCCGTATCTCGAACGCTTCAAAAATTTGAAGAAAGGCATCTGTTATCCTCCGTTCAGGGTTTTGTCCTAGTAATTTGTGATGATACTAATCAACAACATTTATAAATTAGAAGACTCTTTCGTCCTGATTTCCCTACCACCGGTTATTAACAGAAACCAAAAAAAAAAAAAAAAAAAACACGTTCTACCCCCCCACCTCGTTGAGAATTAACGTTCATCCGAAGCCTGTGTGGCGAGAGTGAAACAGGGTGGCAAAAAGGTCCTGCAGGAGTAATAATTCCTCTCATTGTGAGTGATTTCCATTGATTTTCCCGTGTTGCTCGAAACAATCGCTCGATGATTAATTTAAAATTTGTTTTCGCTACGCTTGTTTTCTTTTTTTTTTTTCTCTCTCTCTCTTTTTTGTTTCCGTTTGCATGAATACATGCATGAGGAGGAGAAGGAACAGTGGGAAAACTTGGACAGAAAGCAGATCGAGAAATTGAAAATTACTCGATTCTCGATTCAGATTGGATCTTAATTAAATTTCACAGATGAATGCATGTTTCAACTTCTTTAACACACCGACCGACAGAACAAGGATAACGTGGCGGGTCGATGTGCGTGGGTGTAAAGGGTGTTTGTACTCGGATGGCCAGCCGTAGGGATTTCCTATTAATCATTTGTCCGGTGGAAATTTCCTTAGCCAATTCTCCAATACAAATAGAGAAATGGAAAAAAACAAAATAGCAGAATATATATAAACTTTGAACCTTGCAAGGACTCAAAGGAATTTCCAGAAACCCCCGTCGACATTCGCCCCCTTTCACAGCAAAAGGATATAGTGGAAGTGGAATAATTGCAAAGTCAAATAGGTGGAACTGGATATTCGATTAATTAAAGCGAATTCGAAAGGAAAACATAGATCCAATCGGGACATGCTTAAACTTTGATAAAGGTGCTAGTGCCGGTGCTATTGCCGGTGCTAGTGCTAGGATCGGTGTTCAACCCTGCGACTTGTACTGAGAAGGTAAGGGTCTAAATTTTCATAGCTAATTAACGTTTGATTGAAAGGTGAAGTCATGCGTTTGATTGCCGTTGATATAGAAAGAAAGTAAGGGATTTTCCCAAGTCAGAAGTGGGTATTCTCCATGAGTCCTGTGCTCATTCTTCATTGATGCGTATATGTAGTAGTTTTAGTTGATTTTGTATCTGTAGTCAGGAGCTGGTGAATATATGTATTTGATGTGAATCATCCATATTTACATGGGAGTGCTGAGTATGAGTATATTACTATAAGAATTCTGAACATTTAAAACTTGTAATAAGGGCTTTCGAGCATGAATTCAGATAAGGAATTTAAGTGGTTGCGAGAATGCATGCAAACCCCAGCTTAACATCTTCTATTCCCAGCTACTTGAGGAAAATCTTGCAGTTGGAACGAAGTCCTTATGTTATTGTTTACCACTTGCACCATTCCTTTGTGCCTTTCATTCGAAAAAAATTCTATTGGTGGAAAGATCCTTGCATGGATAAGTTGTATTGTTCACGAGTGCAGTTAGGAGTTGTTGGAATAAAGCTGCACAATCTTATACCAAAAGATCCTAGACATTGCCAAATCAGGAGCGCATTTTGTACCTACTTATATAAGTTCATCAACTCGACCTAAGCCGGGATAAGGAGCTTGAAGCCACAACCCACAACGAACACAGTAATGAATGGGGAGGCACATTCGTTTTTATATCTGCCCCGCTATTGGCATTATTCAGATAGTATATGTAAGTTAAGACTGAACGCTTTGAAAGCTTTAAAATCACCCTCATCCAAAGCACTTGCAATAGAGTTGATGGGCAAAGACTCAAATTAAGTGTAGCCATATGTCAATGGGGTGCCACAAAGCTTCTGGTCCATCAGGTAGCGGGTTTCTCATTGGGTCCAACCTCGGCCACATGTGTCTATAAAGTAGATCTAATGTCATCTAAAAGAATGAAAAACTGCGAGATATACTCCGGTGACTGCTACCAAGGAGACGGATTTGTCACTAGAAGCCGACTTAGGTAATAAATTTTGAGTTTGAGGTACGTGAAAGAGATCCTTGTGAAAACAAGCTTCAAGGCATAATTCGCCAATATAAGCCTTACATGTGCGCACTAAGGTGAAAGACGATGGCCCTAAAGATTCAACAACTAATTTGATAAAATAGTCGGTAAACATAGCCTGCGCGACACCACCGCTGACAATTCATTCATGCTTATCGATTTTGCTTCAGAGCGAAATGTCATCATCTAGGCATTCATAAGGGAACCTGGCAGTCTCCTGATCAATCCATCACGAACCATATGGAGCATATTCCTATCGACATAAGGCCCGTTTCTAGTATTCTAAGTGTCCGAACGCTCCGAGGTGCCAACATTATTTCGGAAACCAACCATGTTGTGTCCAAGATAGGAATGCAATGAAAGAAGAGGAGATTTTGAAAAATACGCTGTAATTCAAAATCGGTATGCACAACCTATTTGTCGATTCCAAGGTAACCTTTGACAGTGGTTTTGAGATCAATACTAAACTCGTCTGGGTTTGTAGGATGACTATGGAGCTCACTGCCCCGGGACGGGACGGTAATAATTTTACCTTTGACGTTAGAAAAGGATTTCGCCAAGACGACCCACATCGTATTTAAAAGCCAACAAAGTTTGGCATAGTCTTTCAAAAATCTACAATTTCTTGCCTATGCAGATGACATTGAATTGAAGGAAAAGCGGCGGATAAATCTGATTGTAAGCGGAAGCAGTCAAGGACTTTATTAATATATACAACGGCACTAAAGAAGACAACATTTTAACTAAGAAGAACTCTTACCAATCGCTATTTTGCTGCGCTCAAGATGCGAATAAAATAGCAAAGCTTTTTCTCGGAGAACCAAAGTAGTGCTTTATAAAATATTGATCGTAAAAGTCCTCTGTGGTCGTGTCTCCATCGACGAAGAGTATGAGAGGAGGGTTCATTGAGAATTATACAGCCTATATAGCTTTAATACATGGCTTTAGCTAAAAAAGTTCGAATTCTTAGACGGAGTGGACATATAAAGCGGATGGAGACCAGGGCTTCAGCTTGGAAGATCTACGAGTCGATCGCCGAGGGAAAACGTCGCAGAGGAGAGCTCATACGCAGGTACTCCGCGTTAGTGCAGAGGAACCTCAACTTGCTTGGCGTGCGAAATTGAAAGCAGTTAGCAAATAAGAGACTGAAGAAGCATGTTGGTTGAGGTCCAGATCCATCTAAGAAGTGCATATATTGACTATAGTTCCGGTTGCAGCTTGAACTTCTGAACTACTTTGGTTTGGGGGCATATTTCTTTTTAATGTCTTCCGTTGCTTAGCCTTTGCGCATTTCAATAGCTAAAAACTCGTGTCTTGTTAATGGAATCTCTTGCATTTTCTCCACCGAAATAAAGATTCGGTTTTCCTAAATTTGGGAATCCATCTTTTGGAGAGCTTGCAAGAAACTCTGGCCTTTTGATACAGCACGTTTCGTTATTTTGTTGCATTCGCTTGAGAGCATTCTGCGACAAATTAAGGATTTCGTTGTTGTAACCAAGGAACACCCAGCACATTGGAGTCGGCTTTTCTAATGATTTTTTATCAGCATTTCCTCTCGTCCTCAGTGCTTCAGATTAAGAGATAGTCGATCACCAAAAACTCTTGCGATCTCTTGTGATTGTAGCCATTTAGGTTCAATCATCATTGTTTTTTGGGAAGTTTATGATATTGGTAGAATAATATAGTGTTCTAAGATACCCAAGAAGTGCCCCTCGCCGATCGCAATGCAACCAATTCGGTTGACAGCTGTTTGAGAGTCTTCCAAGGCCCTTTGTGAATATTGATATAAGAGAAACAGCTACTAGTCATATTAATGTTTCACCTCACAACAATGTCTATAAGTCTAAACCATCATTATCGTAGTAGTACAGGGTTTGTCTGAAAAGTAATGTCAATGAGCCTTTAAAATGTTTCAGAATAGGCTCCTCCTGCCTCGGTTCCAGAGAGGCTTCCAGGCATTGAAGGCATCACGATAGGCCTCCTCCGGAATGCCCTTCAGAGCCTTGGTACCAAACCTCTTTGACTTTGCCCACTGTTCCGAAATGATGTCCCTTCATAGAAGTTTTCGAGCGCGGAAACAAAAAGAACTCTGGGAGAGACACGTCAGGACTGTAGGGCGGGTAGGGAAACGTTGGCACCTTTGAATCGGCCAGAAAGCACGTCATGAGGAAGGCAGTGTGGGTTACAGTGTTGGTGAAGTTTCCAATCGTCTGCGATGTCGGGCCGGACGCGATTAACCGTCCGTTTGAGTCTCTTAAGTATTTCCTAATAGAATTTGGCGTTGACGGTTGTACCATGTGGTGCAAGCTCATGGTGAACCTGCCTCCTGATGGCAAACAGCGCACTGAGCATGGTTTGACTTGCCGATGTTGGCCTTCGTGGGGCGAGTGGTGTGCCACTCGGCATTTTACCTTTTTGTATCGGGGTCGAAGTCAAACACCCAAGACTCTTCGCCGGTAATGACATTGTCTAAAAACGTGTTGGTGACCCACCAATGTTGTATGTATAACTGGATAGCTTCTTGAGATACCAGTGGACTAAGTTAGTGCTATGAAGGGTGTCATAGGCAATCCAATGCTAGGCACTCAGTAGAGGGTTGACTTGGCAAACATTTTATCTTTTTGAGTTTCGTGGTGCGATAAAAACAAGAGGAGGGAAATCTTTCAGGGTGAAGGTTTATAACATCAGGTCATCACCTGTGCATCGTGGTTGTCTACCAGTTAATGACGATTTCAGGTCTTTCTCTTATCTAGTATTTACCGCTCAGCTACCTGATAACTTAGGTCAGCCTTGGTATAGCAGCAAGATCTCATACATTCCGGCGAGCATAGGACGGAACTCACACAGAAATTCATGCAGCTCCTAATGGGTCGTACCCTCTACTACCCTTTGCCCGGATGGACCTCTAGAGCTGCCTGTGGTCGGGGATCATAAGTACACCAAATGTTATAGGTTGGCGTACTTCACACAAGTCCCAAAGTTTCTGCCACATTGAGTCGTCCGTCAACGCTTTGGGCACCAGCTTCGCACACACTTTTCGTATCTGCAAGTTGTCCGTCACAATCTCGTGAATGGTACATTTTGGAATATTTAGTGCCTGTGCCACTAAAAAAGAAATATTCAAACGATGGTCTGAACTCAACAATTCTCTCACGCGTGTTACACATGACCCCTTCACTGACAAACAATCATCACCAAAGGCCGTTCAACTGCGGACTTGCCCAGTTCCACACAAACCTCGATAGCAATTCGTTATTCCAACGCTACATTACGGCTTGCACGGGAGACCGGATGGCCGGATATGACTGAACGACCGCGCGTTTGTAAGCTAACTTCCCGTTCCGCCGATGCCACGCTTCGCAATAAAATCACTGAAATTACTTTTAGGACAATATTTGTGTGGTACAGCCTATAATTTGCAACAGTACCAAGAAAAAAGCCTTCATAACGTGTTCTAGACTTTCGAAAAAACCGCCAGAAGAATTTCGACGACATACCTATGGCAGTGCTCACTCGCTTTGCCGAGCAGGTCGTTAAAGCTATCTTTGGTGCATTTGTCTGACTTTCAATATGTATGCATGGTACGACATATGTATGCATGGTACGCCATCTGTAGTTTCGGTATAGAAATGTTTGCTTCAAAAAGTTCATTCTTTAGCATGCAATGTGGCATCGCGCATTTGCAGACAAACAAAGTGCGCCAACATCCACCGCCTTTGCAGCCAGTACCAAGTGGTGAAGACCAGTGGTTTAGATGCTGAGAAGCCATCAGAAATGCCGCAACTGACATGCTGGATTTCACCCGCCCACCACCACGAAAAAACGGGTTTGATGAAGAGTGCCGGCAAGCACATCTAGAAAAACAACATGTCTACAAAAGGACGATTGCGGCTGGTGAGCTCTACGAGCAAAAGAGGAGGGAAGAATATCGGCTTCCCTGAAGACAAAGGGAAAAAGCATGTGAAGCGCGCGATCGAGGAAATAGAGAGGTCCTACTCCAGGAATAATGTTCGGATGTTTTATCAAAAAGTAAAAAGAACGTGTTAGGGTAATAAGACTCGAACGGAAACCCGTAGAGATGAACAAGGAAACCTTGTAGTAGTGTCATAGTCGTTGCTGAGGATATGGAAAAACCATTTCTGCAGACTGCTAAACGGCGAAGACGATACGAATTCCGCTGTGAGGACAGCAATATCTAAACTGAAGTCGAACAAGGCTGCCGGACCGGACGGCCCACCCGCCAAACTATTTAAGGCAAAAGGAGATGACTTGGTAGACAGCATACACCAACTTATTTCCAATAGTTGGTCGGGTAAATGTATGCCTGATGAATAGAACCTCAGCATCGTTTCCCCGGTTCACAAGAGAGAAGACCCTCTAAACCGCGACATTATAGAAGTATCAGTCTCCTAAACATCGCACATAAGATCTAAGCTGCCGTATCGTGCGAGCGACTGAAACCATTTGTCAAAGATCTGATTGAACACTATCAGTGCGGTTTTAGGCCCGGTAAGTTCACAATTGACCAAATATTCAAACTACGGCAGATCATGGAGAAAAGCCAAGAAGTTCATATCGATACTCACCACCTTTTTATCGACTTTAAAACCGCTTATGACAGCATATACAGAGACGAGCTATACCTAGCCATGTCTACTTTTGGCATGCCTGCCAAACTCGTCCGCTTGTGCAGCATAACGATGGAGGAAGCTCGCTGCTGCGTCAAGGTCGGTAACGACCTAACCGAGATCTTTGACGTCAAAAAAGGATTTAGGCAAGGCGACGCGATGCAAAATTCACAAGCCAATACACGAGGTCCGATCTTTCAGAAGTCTGTTCAATTGTTTGTATACGCCGACGATATTGATATTATTGGTAGAACACAGAGAGCTGTCACTGGTGCGTTTGCGAACGTAGGAACAGAAGCGGCAAAAATGGGTCTATCGGTAAATGAGGACAAAACAAAATATATGCTGTCAATAAGAAGGGACACCCAAAATCGACGAATCGGCCAGAATGTCACAATCGGCAGCTGTAACTTTGAGGTAGTTAGGGTCTTTGTCTACCTCGGCTCTGCTATCACATTTCAAAACGACATCTCTTCTGAAATCAAACGAAGAATAACGCTTGCCAATCGCTGTTTCTTTGTAGTAAGGCAACTTTGTAGTAAGGCCGTCTCCCGAACAACCAAGGAAACTCTATATAAGACTCTTGTAATCCCAGTCCTGCTCTATGATTCCGAAGCATGGACCCGTTCTAAAGCGGATGAAGATATACTTGGTCGTTTTGAATTGAAAAATTCTTCGAAAGATATTTGAAGGTTCTGAAGGAGACGATTCAACGATGAACTCTATGAACTCTACGAGCTATACAGCGACATCGACCTGGTCAAAAAACTGCGCATTGAGCGTTTGAGATGACTGAGACATGTAGAGTGAAATAACACCAACGCTCCAGCCGGAAAAATCTTCGACTCTAATCCGGAGGGACAACGCAGTAGAAGACAGCCTCGCCTGAGGTGTCACGCGCAAGGGGAAGGGGACCTCAACCAACTTAAAGTAGGCAATTGGAGGCAGTTAGCCAAAGACCGCGCTAATTGGAGAGACTTATTGGTTGCAGCTCAGATCCACCCTGGACTGTAGCGCCGCCTAAGAAAATAAGTAAGTAATTGATCAGATCAATACTATCCTTATACTGTCTACCAGACAGGATAAATATAACTGAAGGAAGCTCGTTCGCATAAAACGAAAACAATACCGGCCCAAGGATGGATCCCTGTGGCACCCCATGCGAAATAGAAAGCTTATATCACACGTGGTTACGCACAGTCACACATTGTTAGCGAACCATGGGCGTGCATACTCAGTGGTGTTTATTATGAAGTTACAGATGTGGGCTATGAATGGAGGTGGAGAATTTCTAAAAATCAAGGGCTTATTTCATCCAAGCGTACTGCGTTGGATTTTTCCACACTGATTGTAAGGATTCAACAAATATTCAACAAGGTTTTGAAGGAATCGATATGTGTCATAGAATTCGTTCAGCTTACGAGCATATCGCTTCCAATGGTGAGAGCAAATATTTCACTCACAGGATAGGATAGGGTACAGACTTATGAGCAATACTTTTTGAAAAAAAAAAAATAAAAACAATTTTACTTACTGTTGGACGCATCCGAACACTCAAAGAATACCCATGAAAATGCAATGACACATGTACTTCCTTCTCTTGTTTAATTCACATCCGCTTTATACGAGTAGGTATAGTGGAGTCCATTTCGGTTTGCGGTAAATTTCGAAAATGAATTTTACGTTATGTCCACCCTAATCGGTAGTCACATTCAGTGATTGCACTCGAATGCACTCAACAATTTTATTGATTGTCTTAGCGTAGCAACATAACCAACATCGCCATGGGTCACGTTCCTTGAATGATAATTAATGAAAACACAGTCTCCGACAAAAAAACCAAAACACTTACTCATTGAATAACCATTTTTATGCAAAAAGGTAACCAGTTGAAGCATATACACATGCACATATATATATAAAAAAAAAATACTATTATGCATATTTTGTTGGTTTTCTTTCTTCCTTTTTCGCAAATGAACTTTGTTTCATTCTAGTAGAAATACGTAAAAAAAAAAAACCGTAAAAGCAATTGTTAATCGTATAAAAATGTGAATTACACAATCGGATAAATTTTTTTCTTGTGGTTATCGGTTGGCTGTAAGAAAATAAAAAAAAAACATTTTCACCTTTAAAACTTGGAAATTACCCGCAATGGCAGGCAAAGATGATCAGCGTTCCGTAACCGTATGTGAGGTACCGTGTAATGGTGGATTTAAGTCATTAGACCAGTAAGACGGCGAAGAGAAAGAGATAACATAATTAAATTACTCGTAAGATTATCGATACAAATTTTATGGAAATATAGAGAAAAGTTATCTAGATGTTTTACTTGTTATTCCATGTGGGGTTTATAGGAATTTTTAATTCACTTTTTGCATTTTTTTTTAGCTCGGTTGGAAGTGAAAGTGAAATGGCTGATGCTGGAGACTAGGTTCTTTGCGGTTTGTTAATTTTATAAACTCTTTCGTAATATATTTCCGAAACGGATATATGATATCTATGCATGTGAGGAGATAATAAATAACACATATTTATTTCTAGTTTGGTCTTGCTGGAAAGTCTGTTGTGACTTTTGGGATATTTTGTGACGGAAGCCGATTACACTTGGAACCCTTCACCTTTCTTCATATTCGAGGTTACTACATAGTTCAAGCAATATATGTTCTTTTATCTCAGTATTCTCGAAGTAGAGGCGGTACTCACTTTTGAGGGACAGGATCATTTTCTGAAAATGCCATCTCACACCAGAGAATTCAGAGAAGAGGTAGGAAGAGGCTTCCTGATACCTTCCTGTAATGAATGAAAACAATTTTGATATTACTCCAGTATGTTAGGTGTTGCTCAATTTTTCGACTGTTCAGTAGGTTAGATACTATTGCAGAAGATTTTAACACATATGCACCTAGAGGTCTGGCATAGGTGACCTTTATGCAGACAGAGTCATACCATGTTGCACTTGATAAGAACTTGATAGGCTCTCAGGCAATATTGTCATGCATTTGCAGTTCATACAGAAGCCAGTGCCTTAAATCCTGCTTGACTTTCAGCGGGTACATTGAAGGCGCACATTTATGTCTGTTTGGACACTGGCACACTTAGGCCACAGTAGACCCATTGTGATACCACTGGATCTGCTACGTGGAAAAAACCTAAAAATTTCAGAGAATTTCAACTTGAGCTTCTGATGAAACGGAGAAGATCGGCAGCGTTGGTTTCTCAGAAATTGCCGAGTTTGTCTAAAAAGTATGAGCCCAGAAACTGTTTCCTAATGCCGGATAGGGCTGGGCAAGTGAAGATGAGATGAAAAGTCTTTTCATCTTCCTTCCCATCCCTACAGCTTCGACCGAAGTCATTTGAGAGGATGCCACTGCATTCCGATTAGACAGTGTCCAGCAATGGCACCTATGAGGTGTACGAAGCTACGAAGCGTTTGTGATCCAACTTAGGCCAGATCTATCTGGCGACATGACACGCTACACCGTTTGTAGAATTATAATTTTATAAGTATCCAGAGTCATGTGCAAAGATCTAATTTTTTGTGAAATTTTTAATGTTGTACCGAGCTAAACAAGTTCATCTGTTCTACAGTTTCCTGGAACGTCATAGTAGTCTGGCGCCCAGCGGAGGTGATTATTTAACTGCTCAGAAATCTCGTTGAGAAATACGCGGGAACTGAAGGCGGTTCTTGATTTAGCAGTGACTGATTCCAGGGACGTAATAGCTGCCTGGATGTTAGTGTAAATACAGATATCTTTGGCCAACTCCATTTCAACCAGGAGAGAGTTTCGTCGTGGCTGTAATTTTTTTTATGAATGAAAAATTGTTGGTTCTGCTTTTGGATTACGTTTACTCGTATGTCTTAAATTTTTTTCCAATGATATCGGTTTAGTAGCCGCCGCCAGAACTGATGGCAATTCGGGCCCGATTTATGGTACTTTCCATCACTCTTGCCAGAACTTCCGGCGGTAGGTCTTCGCATTCTTGACGGATATTCTCTTTGAGGGCTTCAAGAGTCTGGGGCTTGTGGACATAGACTCGTGACTTCAAAAAACCCCACAAAAAGAAGCCTAGAGCGGTTAAATCAGGCGATCTTGCAGGCCAGTACAAATCGCAAAAACGAGAGATTAGGCAACCCGGAAATGCAGCCGTCAGTATTTCGGTTGTAGTACGTGCAGTATGCGCCGCTGCTCCATTCTGTTCGAACCACATGGTCTCCAGTCCCAGCGGATCTAATTGAGGAATCGCCGTTCACAGTAGTCGTTTGGCCCGCTGCGTTTTCGAAAAAATAAAGCCTGATAACGCCTCCAGCGTAAACAGCATACCATGTAGTAACTTTGAGCTCTTCCTGGGTTATACGCGGATTTTCGTTGCCCCAGAAGCGATAATTTTGCTTATTCACATATCCACAGAGATGGAAATGGGTCTCCTCGTTCGTGATGATTTTCAATGAAAAGTTGCCTCCCTTGTGGTCGAGATTCAGGATGGCTTGAGCATAGGTTACATGCGTTTGGCAGTCAACAGCTGACAACTGACGCACTGTCTGCACTTTGTAAGGCAACATCTTACATTCTTTCAACAAAATTCTCTGTAAAGACCGCCCATTGATGCCCAATTGCGTGGGCATCACGTTTGTTGTTCCATACTCTTCTAGGCGAGCGTCTAAACGTCGTAGTGTTTGCCCAGTTGGTGTCGGACGAACGGGAAATCTGTGCCAAAATTCACACTGCGCCAATACCACCGACGAATTATTCCGCAACAAAATTGTAACAATTATTCCGCGTTCTTTAGGAGTATAGCGATCCATGTCTTGTTGACGTGTATTTGGTATCTGTTTACTTCACAAATGTCAAAGTAGAATTGACATTTGCCGCCACTTGTAAAAATTATAGCATCTTCCGATAGGGTGATGACTTTTGCGCCACCTTGTATACATTATCCCTGATAGGCACTGCAGTGGCCTGGAAGGCGGAGGGAAAGAGCTAGATTTAGTTTCTCAGAGAAGCTTCTTTATCAAGTAATGTTCCATCCACCTAGGCTTGACGATTCGAAATAGTAGCTTTGAAGCACTTATCGAAGTAGTATTTGGTAGTGGTGTGTCTTCTAGGATTTGTCCTATAGAACCACTGTGAATAGGGTTTCAATCTCATGACTGCGTTGGCTGCGTTAGTCGCTTGCCTAAGATATGTAGAAGGTGAAATAGAGAATGGTGTCTAGTGCAGCGAAGGGAGTGGCAGTAACATGAAATGTTATTTCGCTCAGTCGGAAATAAGAAGTTCTCGAATGAACATCTGTGCCAGACCGTTAAATTTTCTTTTTTTTATAAAATAAAGTGGTACGTTTTCTTGACGTGCGGGAATTTTAGGGCTCGTTACAAGTACCGTTATTTTTTTTTTCTAGCAACCATTTACCATGCTGTCGGCAGTTGAAATCCGAGCCCTCTTCCTTTACGAGTTTAAAATGGGACATAATGCGTCATTGGTAATGAAAAACATTAATGACGCATTTCTGGATGTAGCGGTAAACGAACGCACTATACGACGTTGGTTTGGAAAGTTCGTTCGGGAGATTTCGGCCTCGAAAATGAACCACATGGGAAGCTGGAACCGTTAGTTGACGACGATGTTTTAAGAGCAATGGTGTATGCGGACCCTACGAAATCGGTGCGGGAAACTGCACAAAGCATGGGAGTATCCCCATATGAAAGGTAAAGAAACTCGATAAGTGGGTTCCTCATGAACTGAACGAATCTCAAAAACTACGGCGCCTGGAAATCTGCGTATCGCATACATTAAGAAACCAAACTGAATGGGTTTTGCACCGGGTAGTCACCTGTGATGAAAAGTGGATACTGTATGATAATCGTAAAAGATCTGTGTAGTGATTCAATGCAGATGAAAAACCAAACCACCCCCAAGCCCGATCTTCACCCATGGTGACAATTTGGTGGACATCTAAAGGACCAATCCACTGCTCATTTCTTCAACAAGGAGAAACGATATCAAATATTATGAGAAAATCGCCGCATTGCATGTCAAATTGGCTGAAAAGCAACCTGCGTTGATCAATAAACCAATGCTAGACCACATACCTCACAAGTAACGGTGCAAAAACTGTGGCAGAAGGGATTTGAAATTCTTCCGAATCCACCGTACTCTCCTGATATTTCACCACCCAATGGATTACCATCTTTTCCGCAATCTGGATTCAGAAGTTCCTCCGGAACCGAGCAGAGGTCACAAAAGCCTTTGAACATTTCGTTGCCTCAACAAGTTCTACGAAAAAGGAATGTTTGACCTTGTATCACGTTGGGAGAATGTCATAGATGCCAACGGATCCTATTTTGATTGAATAAAAATTTACGGAAAAATAATATTGACTTTTAAATTTCTACTATAACATAAAATCGGACATTTCATGTGTTACAATCCAATTTTAAAACTCCGTGCATACTACAAGCAATAAGAAGGCTGATATCTGGTCTTATGGACATGGACGTGGACATGGACATGCCATCTGATGCAATTGCACAAGAACTCCTCCCATTTTAACAAAAACGAGATCGACTTTCCTTTCCCCAAAGCTGGCTTCGATCAGAATCTGAGCCAGAAAAGAAATGTAGTCGGGTCCTCACGGATGGCACCAAAACTGCTCTAGGATACGTCTGTCTTCCCAGCGAAGATATATACAATCCTTGTGGCAATGAACTAAATACATGGTGAAGAATCCGTGGAGGGAGAGAAGCATTTGCATCTTTAGTGACATTTAAGCTACGCTCTTAGCGCTGCTGAATGCTCTTACGACTTCCAAGCTAGTTCCAGAATGCAAGATGTCACTGAATGCAGTCGGAAAGCTAACTTCACTGAATCTTGTCTAGATCCCAGGTCACAATGAGATCATGGGAAATGAAATCGCCGATTAACTTGCTCACGAGGGAGGGTTTTTTAAGACACGAACCTACGTTAGGTCCGCCTGCGCCTTCGGTTAGGGCTTCCATTGACAGTTGGGTTTCATATGAGCACAACCGCAGATAGCATGACTCTCCAGATTGCGGGCAGACCAAATAAGTGCTTCCCGACGTTTCTAAGAGATTAGCGGCCTTCCAGTAGGAAAGACTACAAACTGCTTACCAGCGTCGTGACGGGGGACTACACTTTTGTTAATCACTTAAGTGTGCTGGGCATAAGTGATATAACATCATGTGATACTTGCCGTGAAAGTGATGACGATATCGCAGTGTAGTACGAGGTTTGTCTGAAAAGTTTCCACCTTCGTGAACAATTATTTTGCAGAGAAAAACGCCAAGTACTATTTGGACGGGTTAGAGTCCAAGTTTCAGTCGAAAACTTTTCAGACAACGCCCGTACCTCTGTGAATGTCTCAAATCCTTAAAATGTTTGCATACAGCGCTGGCGTAGGAAATTTAGGGAGGAAAGAAGACTTACGATCGCATCAGACTGCAAGTACTCGGCGCTTGATGATGTGCTGAGTGCTGGCACTGTATGTGCTTTATCAGTGGAGCGCTTATTCGTCTTTTTTCGAAAGACTGGCGAATTCCATCAATAAGAACTTATAAGGTCTACAATGACCTAGTTTCTTGTGGTAATGCTCTGTTTCCGACAGCCGACAGGGGAAACAAAACCAAAAGGCTGATAAATTGACGAGGAAAAGTTCGACGCCAAATAAGAGATGTATCAAGAATATATCCATTGAGCGAGTGCACACTGAGAATAACTAAAACCCTTTGCCAATATACAGTAATGCAAAGTCACGATCTCTAGTTAAATTTGGCCAACAGAACGCACGAGTCGCCTATTCTACATACTCGTAATCACATGAGAGTACCCCATTGACATCCATGCTTAACATCTGAATCTGCGCCACTACTATGTTACTTATGCCGAAACCACAGTGACGAGGAAGAAATTGAGTCTGTTCGTTGTTTGCTGTGTCCTTCTGTCCGCGAATGAGAACTTTGGGTACTTACTTCTTCGGAGATAAAAGTAGGCCTATTATGCATGCTGTCATAAAACACAGCCCTTAGGCTGCAAATATCAATGGCCAGCTATTTGATGGTGAGTGGAAGATAACATACACCGAACAACTGACACTGTACGGCCTAGTGACATGGATTTGGTTAGAGGGCTGATCGAAAATCCGTGCTTGTCGAGTTCACGGGATACCCATATATCCCTTGTGACCAAGATACACCCGGCCAGCTCCTACCATCTTTCGGTAATACCAAATTCGGAACTTGTGTTAAAACCATGAGCTTCACACTTGGTATGACTCGAAGTGGACCTAAAACATCTTGCCGATCTAAGGTTCACGGCACCCAGGACTTATTGCAACTCTACATCGGTTGAACCAAGCATGGAAAACCCTTTCTGCGACGCGACCACCAAGACGCTGATCTAACAGTAAGCTGGTTCATGTGGAGCACATTTAAAAGATTGCTCCAACCTGAAGAATTTTCGAATCAATGCCAATGCTGACACGTAAAGCCGGAAGTTTGCTGTGAAGTTGATAGGGGACTCATCTTGACTGCGGTCTAGGTCACATACAGTCGCCCAGCTGACATCAAAAATACAAATATGTATTCTTACCTCTTGATCGTTTGAATTTCCTTGATCTTGCCCTCAACAATATTTGAAATTGAAGTAAGTCAGCAAGATCCTATTGCTACTGCTCTAAGATGGTATCGAAAGTCCATTCAAATCATTTGCTTGGTTCACTGAACTTCGAGGTCATTAGCACTGAAGGACACTCGAGATAAATCGATAAAGTTTTTAATTCATTTCGCCCTCTGTGCTTTAATTTATCTTTCTGCATCCGCGGGACTGATACTTTCTGCACACAAACGTTAAAAGTCTGCTCGTATCTTTCTTTACATTTTTTTTTTCTTTTCTCTCAACATCTTATTTCAAGACTGCTTTATGTGGTAATATAAAACTTTTCTTTGCCTTTATGTTGTCTAGACTGAAAAATTCATTGCTATCTAGTACCTTTTTGTGGGGGAACGGTTCACTTGAATTGAGCTGTGGCAGTCAGAAAAACCACAACGTACTAATTTATTCGGAAATGTTAAATCAACCGAAGGAACCCATCAAAAAAATTCTCCAGTAATTATTTATATTCCACACAAAGAGGAAGAAGAAGGAAAACGCCAAACAAATACCCGAAGGGACTTCACATCACCACTCCACTTAAAGGGAAGTCACGAAAATATCCATCATCATTTTTGTGCGCCAAAAAAGGTCACACTCATACACTGCTGAGCAGGGCAATTTTGACAGGCACCATCGAAGTTGCATGCACTTCTCAAAATGCACATAGGAGCAGGACCTGATGCTGGTGCTGGTGCTGGTGCTGGTGCTGGTGCTGGTGCTATTATGCTAGTGCGGATACTTGTGTTGGTGGGGGTAGTGGAACTATGTCACGAGTGGATTGTCAATATTCGTTTGCATAGTACTCTCCTTTTAGTGGAATGAATTTATTTTTTATATCAGTAAAAGGGACAAGATATACTCGTAACTACAAGATATATAAAAATCCACTTCCTTGAGTCCTCAGACGTCAGTTTTCAAAGTTGGAAAATAAAACCACAAATGTATTATTATTCTCTGGTTCTTTTGATTTCATTTACGACCACTGGGAGTAGAAAATAAAGCACAAGGAACCAAACACAAAAACAGAAGACAAACTTGCCAATACGCAATGTATAGTAGGAACAGTCTTTCCCTAGAGCAGAGGGACAGCTTACGAGTATACCAAGTACACCGAGTGTAGCGAGTAATAATAGTAAAAGCAAACCGCATGGGCACAGGATATTCGTATTTATTATTTGTACTCATACCAGGACCACTGAAACTGAAACTGAAACTGAAACTGGAATCGATTCATGTTCTGCTTATTTGCTTTTACGACCTCTCAAATGAAATAATAAAAACGTGAAAAGCAAACTGTATTTCAGTTTCTGTTTCTGTTTCTGTTTCCGTTTCAATTTCAGTTTCTTGCAGAGCCTGCTGTAAAGGGGTACTCTACTATTGTAGCTACTGCATCTAAAGAGATCACGCGCCATCAAGCTTCGAATCGATGGTAAAACGCAGGAAAAAGGGATACAGTCTTTTTCCTCAAGCGTAATGCTCGTAAAATGTGTATTTTTGCGGATGGCATGGCGTGTATTTCCGTTCAGTGTTGTCCCTTTCTCATACCAACCGAATACCACAGATAAATGTTTTAATTTATTTGTAAACATAAAATAAAATTGAAATAAAAAAGCAAACAGGAATACGAGTAACAAGAAGAACGGCAGCAGGAAAGAAGTTTTCCCGTGACAAACAGGTGGAGTGGGAGTCGAGAGAAACTTAAAATAAATGGCGCCCAATGTGGGACCGGCACGCTTGCAATGTTTTCTCTCGTGTAGACAGGATCAGGAACCACTCAGAAGTGCTGGGCTTTATGTCTTTTTGTTGAACATGTACGAGTCGGAAGGAAATTCAGTTTTGCACGCAATCAATTTCTTGGTCTCTCCTGTTGGTCTTGGGGTTTTTATGGCTCTCCCTTCGATTTTACGATATTATGTCTAATTACGATCCGAATCGACGTCGGAGTTGTCAGGATTGTTAGGACCGTAGCAATCCTTGGAGTCGTCGTTCAAGTCGGTTGAAGTTGGTCGAGTCGGGTTTGAGTTCTTAGTGTCGTTGGAGTCCTTGTCTTCGTTTTCGTTGTCGTTGTCGTTGCCGTCTTGTGTCTTTGTGTCATCGTAAGGATTTTAAGGATAAAGTAGAAATACAAGTACAATTCGTTTTCGTTTCCGTAGTAGCAGCAGTGGTAGGTACTGCTCAGGACAGTTGGCATTTCTATCTTAAATCTCAAATGCTGATATGCAAATTGTAAGCAAGAGGATACTGTGAAAACGGATTAAGTTTCGCAGTTGTGTTTGCTCGCTCGATTTGAAGAATGGGCAATGGCAATGGAAATATAAAATACCATCGAGCACATAAAATATTGCGACTGATAAGAAATGCTTTGTTGTTCGTAACAATGTTATGTTGGATGCGTGTGTAAGTTAGACCGTGTCGTGTGGGTGCTCTTAAATATTCACCCAGCTCGTATTACTCGTATATATATCCTGTGAGAAAAATTTCGGGAATAAACGAAGATAAAGGTTTTTTAGATTTACGTTAAGGTTTTAGGTTTACGGGGTTTATTGCCAAAATGTTGCGGATGTAACTTAGGTTCTTGACAGTGGAAGATAAATTATCCCACAAAGAAATTCAATAAAAGGTCACCGAAAAGAAGGAAAATCGTCGTTTTAGTGCTGAAAATCTTATAGCTATCTGAAAGCCGTTTATTGTTTGTATGAAAAATAAAAATAAATAAAACTGATGGCGGGGAAGAACATTTATTTTTTAGAGGTTATGCCGGAAGTGCTTCATCGGCAAACATTTATATTGAGTATCTTAAATTTTTTGCCAAAGAAACGAAGAAGGAATTTATTCCAAGAGACATAAATTGTGTCTCAAAGAAGGAAGAGCTCCATATGCGGGGTGTTTTTTTTTTTTTTTTATCAATTGTTGTTTTAGGGCTTAAGTAGTTTTTGATACTTCTTTTGAAGCACTTTGTGAAAGAACAGAAATTCATAATTTTGTTTGATGAAAGGGGATGATAGTCAACCTTATGAAAGGGTTTATGATTCGATATGATGGGTATACATCCTAAATAACTCTAGAAGTCTAGTCATATCTGCACGCCGATGGTTATCGCGCTAATGAAAACCCCATTCATGTATACTATGTGTGTCCCAAAATTCACGCAAGACTTGAATTTTGCGCGATTTGTAGGGTGAAGTGCTGCCAACGAAAAGAAAAAATTTATTAAAAATGAAGCGGTACACGAAAGAACAATGGACTTTCATTGATGAGCAGTCTTTTAAAAATATTGCAGCTTTGTCAGCTACAGTTCGTAATTTTCCTGCAAAATATGGTCGGAATAGTGATTTAACTTCATCAACTGTGAAGAGATTAATTTAGAAATTCAAGGATACTAGATCTTAGAGACTCTGGCGTTCCTTCAACAAGTCGGTCAACACAAAACATCGAAGCAGTTCGTAAGAGCGTTGCTGAGAGTCCAGGAACATTAGTTCGGTACCGTGGTAAAGAATTCGCCATTTCGGGAAGGTCTCTATAGCGCATTCTCATGAAAGATTTGCTTCTTTATGCAAATAAAATGCAATTGACTCAAGAGCTGAGGCCTACTGATCATGCACAGCGAAAAGAGTTTGTTGAGTGGACTATGGATCAGCAACAAGTGCGTGCTGATTTTTGAAACAAAATCATCTTCGGTGATGAGGCTCATTTGCATCTTGATGGCAATCCACGAATGATTGTTGATAAACAAAGGCATTCACAACATGTTACTATTTGCTGCGGATTTCTTTGAAAATGCGGCTGATCAGGCATTGACAGTTAGTTGTTGCGCGCTCTCGCGACATGATAATCCAGTTTTTTGTGCCGAAATTGCAAGATATGGATGTGGACGACAGGTTGTTTCAATAAGATGGTGCCACATGCCATACAGCCAAGAATCAATTCAATTACGGCGTGAGTCATTACTCGGTCGTGTAGTTTTCCGTTTTGGTGATCAGAATTGGCCGCCCAAATCATGATATTTGACGCCGTTGTCTAAGATCTATGTCATCAAGCCAACGACCTAGAAGGAGCAAATTGATTGCTGTATCAATGAAATTCAGCCACATTTATGCAAAACTGTTATGGAAAATTAGGGCAAAAGAGTGCGAATGTTGTCAAGTACATCTGAAGAGAAATTCTGATCTGAGTTGCAGACTCAAAAATATATATATGCGCGCCTAAGCACATACAATCTAAATGTCTACAAAAGATGACCTGACGAAGTCGGTATTTGTTAGGTCCCACAGAAAGCATATACTAAAATTTGGAGGATCATATCCCATCTATATCCCGCAGTGCTAGCTGCAAATTTGAAAAGCCGGATTCGACATTAATTGCAATGACCAGCTTTATGCCTTGTAGAAGTAGTATCATGAGGGCCGTTTTTGTTCCCAAAAAAAATGCCACCTGCCTTTGGCATCTGACTACTTCTGCGGAGATTGGAAAGTGAAGCGAACGTATGGCGAACCTATTGCACCACAAAATATGCAGAACTAATATGTGACGTACCTCAGCGAGCTGTATCATAAAAGAAAAATAATTTGGCACCGCGTATACGGACGGATAATTTATTAACGGACTTTGGCTTCTTCGGATTTTAGAACGCGAAAATCTACCTCGAGACACTATCAGAAAGCATTTACAACGATAGATTAATACAACTAGAGAAGGAGTTCATTGCGCTACGAAACTGAATTTTTGAAGCTAAGGGTTTCATTATATGGAAACCGTACAGCGACTGTAGAAGTAAAAATCGCCATGTTACACTCTGACAGAAACATCGGCTGAGGATGAGAGGGCAACTTCTATATTCAATTGGGTTTAACTTTCAACTAACACTTAACAGTGGCATCGCAGTCGTGATGGGAAATATCAACGCCATGGTTAAATTCGACAATATGACTCTCAAGTATCTGATGGATATACACAATCAGAGATCTACATACAAGGGCAAGTCGTTTACTGATTTCAACAACGCCAATCGCCTAATAGGTGCATTGTATGAACACCGAACTTGGCACTGGGTTTCATCTGATAAGCGGTTAAGATCGAATCAGATAGCTCAGATGTGAGACATCTAGACTATTCAACTTAGACGGCCTTTAGCAAACTAAAATCCAACAAATCAGCTGGACTTGACGGCTTACCGGCCGAGATGTTCAAAGCCGCTGGAAATGACTTTGTGGAGAGGATATACTAACTCATTTCTTAGATTTGGGCAGAAGAATGTATAGCTGATGAATGGAAGCTCAGTATCGTTTACACAGAAAAGGAGACTTCTCTCAACTGTGCCAACTATACAGATATAAGTCTCTTCAACACTACGTATGAGATCTTACGAGTATCTGCCATATTGTGTGAAAGTCTAAAATCCTTCGCCAACAACCTGATTGGCCCAAATTAATAAAGCTTTTAGACGAGGTGACGCGCTGTCATGTGACTTTTTTAATATCATACGCGTACGCCGATGATATTGTGATATTGACATATTTGACAGAGTTCAGTGGGCGGTCACTAGTGCCTTCGTTAGTATTGAAACGGAAGCTGCTAAAATGGGTTCAACGGCAAACAGAGCAAAACCCAGTACATGATGTTAAAAAGGGGCGCACGACATAAGCCACGGTAGACAAACCTGGCTCTGCTATCAATTCTACCTCACTAGAAATAAAACGAAGAACCACTCTTGCCAATCGCTGTTTCTTTGAACTAGACGGCAAAAGAGTAGTAACGCAACACCTTACATACTCGTATGTAACTAAGGAGACTCTACTTTATGACGCTGATGCATGAACTCTATCAACACCGAATTAACATATCCTCAGTCGTTTCGAGAGAAAAATCCTTCGAAAAATATTCAGGCCCGCTTGCGTTGAAGGGCCTTAAAGAAGAAGATTCCACGACGAACTATACAAGCTGTACAGCGATATTGACGTAGCCAGAAAATTGAGCATCACTCGCCTGAGATTCTTAGGACATGTAGAGCGAATGGACACCACAGAGTCTTCAAATTTAACCCAAAGGGACAACGCAGTAGAGGAATACCCAACTTTAGATGATGCGCACAGGCAGACTGAGTCCTCAATCGACCGGAGGCCGTTAGCTAAGGTTCGGGTTAACTGGAGAGACTTGCTATTTAAGACCCAGATTCACCCCGAACTGGAGCTTCACCTGAGGGAGCCGAAATCAAAATTCCCAGGAAAAATACTGAAATACTTTGGGATTGTTCAATTCTAAGATAATTTTAGCTTCGGAACCGAAATAGTCAACTGATCTGGGCCCACATCATAGCACAAGAAGTCTATGACAAATATTCTTGAAAACTATGTTTAGAAGCATTTTGGTAAAGGACAGAGAAACTACATCTGAATTTTATCAGCTGTTCAGAAGCATGAAGTTGAAGCTCAGTAATGTCTGGAAACAAAGAAACTAAGGCGTAGTGCTAGATGTGAAAAGTTTATTGTATCAGCGCTTTAGAGGCATAAGGCAAAGACTGAACAAACTGGAAGAGCCTACTGAGGGAGGCAGCTTAAAACAATACCCCGCAAAAAGCTTAGACGGTTCTAACTGGTATCGGACTAGATTGGACTCAAAGTACGGTGGATCTGGACAACAGCGCAAGGGTCGACAATATGTGCATCTCGGAACATATAAACTACGAGAAGATCTTCGAAGAGCTATCGTTCATCATTGCTAGTGGATGTAATGATTGATATTCCACAGAGATGTGGAATGATGGAAAGATCACTACGTTTCACAGAAGAGCAATCTAATGGGTTTGCAGGGTATAACAAAATACTAGTGGATATAATACTGAACAGAAACAATTAGCATCTGAATTGAAATCTGGGTATTACCTGAATAAAACTTGAAAATGGAATGTCTTGGTCAGGAGCAATATATCTGAGGAAGAGTAAGTATAGGGGTTGGCTATTAGGCAAAGTATGACTGGACTGCATTCTTGTCTGGTATAACAAAGGATGATATCTACGCCGCACTGTCTGAGGTAATAGACAGTGACATCTTACCTAAAACCGCTGACCTAGACTGCCTTAACAAGGTCTCTCAGCTTTTACATACTATACGATTGCAGACCTTCAGAAGAAGGAACTAATATTCCGCGGCAAGTAGAGAAGGGCTTAGGGTAATTGAGCAAAAGCAAAGCCCTTGGTTATTCAAACTGGACATTCAAGACAATAGCTTAATATAAGAATATAAGTAGTCAAGAGGATATAAACATCAATCATAGAAAAATATACGGCGAAGAATCGACATTATTTCCACTTTTAATCTCACAAAGTATATCGTCTTATCTTTGTTTATACACAATTTGATAGCTATGGACAATTGAGGTCTTGGGTAATAACTAGGATTAATCTTGTGGAACAAATCTTCACTCTCTAATATGGTTCGGTGATATATTCTCTTACAGCCAAAAACTAACTTCTTATGTCTTTGACTTTCATTGCGGCAATCAACGATGAAGATGTAAAATAATTCACTTTTGTGCATCTGGAGTTGATATGAAAACTCATTTTGACGCCTTTTTAAATGTTAGTAAATGTCTATTGCAACTTCCTGAGAGCATCAGACACTTCATCCAAGAATGCAACAAGCTACTTGTAGTTGTAGAAGCATCGTTGGGGAATTCTAACGGTGGCTCTTCAATTTTATTCCATTTGCAAAGTATAGACTTTTTCAGCATGCCGACTGCAATTAAACCTACCCTCAAGCTGAAAGACACTCAGTAATGGAAGGAGCTAAATGTAGATCGTGGAATACTACTCACTCTTGCGGTCTCGTCAAGCAACCAACCTTCAATCAACTGAAAGTGACTTGGACATCTGATTCCAGAAGAAAAAGCAAAGCTTTTTCAGTAAACATTTTCCACGCTCACAGGTTTAAGCATCAGAATCTTCTCTAATGACCTCTGGCATACACAAATCCATCAGTTTACATACATATGGGCAAGAGAGCTCACCATATTGCCCCGAATGCCCAAATGTAGATGAAGATACGGAGCACGCAGTATTTTATTGCCAATATTTTTATATTCATGGCATGGAGAGCTACTCTGCCCAGTTTGTCGATAATCCTCGATCACTTGTCGCAATGGGAGAGGAATTTGGCGAAAATATATATTTTTATAACAACTCTACAAAATGAGCTACGGAGAATAGAAATGCTAACAAAAGAAACAGCAGAAGCCTCAGAAGCTGCAGAAACCTCAGAAGCAGGTGACATAACACGAATAGCTTGATGTGCTTACGAGCCCCGCAAAGTAATACGGGAGCGGTCAAAGTGTGTGGGGTGTGGGTTAGCAACGTAGGCATATTTCTGGAATCGAACATTCAGGCTGGTAAATCGTGCATGCTGGTAGCCCGGGCTACTGGTATTTTTGGTGCAACTAAAAAAAACACAAAAACATACATAGGATACTGTACCGTTAATTCGGGAGAGGTCAGAGGCTGCCAAACATCTCTCAATGAATTGGGAGCACAAGATCAGGTTAGATTCATTGACCTTGTGGTTCCCGTAAACTGGACATGCTCGGATCCCCTAGAACAAATAATACGTAGCTCTTTAAGGCCAGCCATAGGTCGAAAAAATTGTGAGACATGTGGACTAATATGCCCCATACCCGATCAAAGGATTTTCGCAAACTTTTTTCAGTGATAATCCTATTACATGCTTGGATATTGCCTCCCAATATCTCGTTGGGAGAATAAAACGGATAGCCTTTGGAGAAAAGCATAACAAAGAAGCCAATTTGATTGATGTTTCAGTAACATCTGCTACAACCAATTTTAAACTATGACCACATAGCTTAGACGTATCTCTCACATCCCTCAACCACACAACCAGTTTTACGCCAGCAAGAGTGTTGCAGAAATCGGAATAAATGATAATCTAGCGATTCAATGTGAAGACAATACGATGTATCATAGCTTCCCAGACTATATCTTTCCATTTTTGTCCATTCATCAAAGATATATGTGGTCTGGCGTTGTCATGATGAAATAGAACACTTTCCTGTTGATCTATTCTGGCGTCTTATGATATATTCAATTGGTCCCTTCAACCGCATTAATTGCTGGCAGTAGACATTCAAATCAGTCGTTTGACCAGACGGTAGTAGCTCATGATGGATGATAACCTTCTAGTCTCACCAAACACAGCATCACCTTCTTTGCCGTCAATTATGGCTTTGCTACCGTTTGAGGAACTTCATTGTCGTATTATTCCCGTCTTTCATCACGCGTTACCATTCGCTTCAAAAATCAGTTCATGAAAGTTTATTTACTTAATTCATAAGGTCATCAAATATCGAGCTTCTCTTTGTAGCCAGCTCGTTCCAAATGCTGTTTTCCTGTTGATCTGAAGTTCGTTAGTGATGTCATAGCTGCTTATGCTGAACGTTCTCCATGATCTCATCAACTGTTTCATCTTTCACATAAAAATTGTCAGAACGAAAGCGGGAAAATTATCTGTTGGGAGTAGTTTTCCCTAGAGTACCTTCACCATAAACAGGACGAATCTTTTCACATTCCTGCCCCGTATTGCAGCAAAATTGTAAAATATGGTATACCGAATTTTCTCGGAAATTTCATTTAGTCTTACTTCCAAATAAATGTTCATACAACGCACCAATCCCAAGGAAATTTATCTTCAAATCACCAGCTGACCTGTCAACTATCAAACATAAAAAGGGCATTGACAGATGCAACCGACTGTCTTAAAAGAATGTTACTTCAAAGCCAAGTAAACAGAATAAGCCCCGATACTTTTTTTCCAACCTAAGATTCAGCCGACTTCCCATAGTTAATATTATATTTCGCACTTCGCTTCCAAGTTAGATGATTAACCCTTAGTTAGAACTTGCGCTAGGTGTAAGGGCGGTGGAAGTTCATCACACTGACCACAGTAAAGGTGAGTTGGAATCATCGATTGTCGTCATATTTCCGTCCAGATCTCTGCCGCTTCGTGGTCTTGGAAATACAATTTGTAGCGCCAAAAAAAATTTGTAACCAAGATTTACTTGTCACAAGAGTCGGTTTTCTTTGATACAGTTGTCCATTGTTCTGAGTAAAGATTCCTCTTTTATGACAAAAACGCGAAAGAGTTCATTGAACAGCAGAAACCGATAAATTGAATCCACATCACTGTCACACCACCGCCCCGGGTCAAAAGTATCTCAAAACACGATTCCGACACCAGAACCGACATAAATGTATGAATAATTTTTCATAAATTTACTTAACATGAAAAATTTATTGCCACAGACACCGGATCACATCTCTGGACAGTAAGAAGAAAAAATTAGTGAAAAAGACCGATACAACTGTAAAAGGTAATTCCCACTACCACATTCTTGAAATCAGTTTTTTTTTTTTTTTTTGATAAAAAAAAAGATAATCAACATATACATAAAGATCAACATCTACACGAATATACGAAGAACCAACACTCTGCCATCCGCTGCAAAAGAGCAACAGCTGATTTTTTTTTTCTCTTCGTCCAGAGATGTTTGCGAATTTGCTCACCACATTGAAAGGAAAACAACAAAATACAAATTCGGCGATCAAACTAAATACACTTGCAAAAATATAACTCGCTTAACAAGTTTTTTATGTCATAAAACGTCTACAACCACACATGCCAAAATCGAAAGAGTTCGCATCTAGAAAAAGACCAAACTTGGAACAAAGTATCTGTGAAATGAAAACCGAAACCAAATCCCACCGAACACACTTCGAATTATCAAAATTATTCACTTTAATGACAAGCACAAGTAGATTTTGTGTTCTGTCATTTAGTGGAGTTTTATGTGACTTTTGGCCATTTGACATTTAGATGAGTTCCGAAGATAAAATGACACTTCCATGCGATGCGGATTCGCCTCATAGACGTCGAAAACAGACCGCACAGCAACGACATTGACCTCTGAGGTAAAAGAACAGAAAAGAAAAACAAAACGATGACGCACAGATGACAGCAGTCAGACTAAGGAAACCGGGATCTGGCCCGTACATATTTACCATCATCATGGAATACATTATGGCTGCCCCCCTCCACCTTCTATCTATCAAGAGATTCGTTCAACTAAAATCTAGAGATACTCGTACACGAGTACATACTCGTAGATGTATTCAAAACAACATGGATGGAATTATGTATTGTACTCGTATTATTAGTTGACGTAATGCCCCAAGAACTCTGATACTCTGATCTCGTTTGACAGATAGAGATGTTTGACATTGCTACTAATGTAACATTTATGATTTTTATCGCTCAGTTAATTGTCTATTTCTTGTGAAACAAAGTCCAATTTTCTTTTCTCTTTGACAGATGCTGTGGTCGATTTTGGAGATTGTTGATGGGGTGCCGTCGGTCGGTGTCAGGGTTGGTGGATTTTATGCGAATTTCTGGGAATCGTATTTCCAGCGAATGACCACCTTTTTGTTTGTGGATGTCTTTTGTGGACGGACGGACGGATTTTATGTAAGTGGATTTAATTGCAAAGTGCTGGTAATAAATTTTATTTTTCTTTTATTCATTATTCGTTAGGTATCCATTTTACAGTTGAGAGGCTGCATTAGCTTAGCTTGGCTTGGCTTAGCGTGTGCTTTTGCTTTGGACTTTGCAAAAACCGCATAATTATTCGTATGTCTCGGTGGCCATTTTTAATTATTCATAAAAAAAAAAAAACTAACGTTGAAAAGAGCATTTTTCAATCGTCGTACTCGTATGTACGAGTGTAGATATGCCGGTACTGCGGAGTTAATTATGAATTTAAATATTTTCAGGGCCTACAAACGTGATAAACATGCTGAGAAAAATGCAAATGGGACGCTGTGGATATACCATACATAGCTAATGAATTCTATCACGCGCTGTTTTATTATTGAAGTTGGTGGAAAATTGTAATGCAGTTGCGCTTTGTATTGCATATACGAGTACGTTTGCATACCCGAGGTGATGTTTTACATTTTAGAACATGACTGTTCTTAGAGATAAGGCGATAATTTTGATAGTTTATGTCAGTTAGAGAAATTCCCGATGTCAATTAAAACATTTGTTGTATGACGTAAACCTTGAATCTTTCCCTTGCCCTAAAACCACATTTTTCATTCAAAAATTTCAGTTTACACTCCAGTGCCGATTTTTGTGAGTTTTTCAGTGGATGCACTCTAATTTCCAAAGCAATTCTCTGAACTCACTCAAAATATCTTTTGACAAATGCCATATTTGTGCTGCAGATTGTGGAATGGTATAGGCCTCAACAACATTTACAAATTATCCAATTTTTTGTATCGAAATTCGCGGTCAGTTACATGAAACTAACTCTAGTTTTCGGCCAATATAATCGTCTCAATAAGCGACCTATTGAACGTTTAGTAAAAAAAACATCGGGTCAACTTATTCATTCCATTAGGTTGCCGCGCCAGTGAGATAGCGAAACGCCAGAAGTGAAGACAATATTTCCACACTCAGGTCAATATGTCAACAGTGCATTGTCGTTGTCAAGAGATGAGCATCTCTCGAGCGTCCCTGCAGGGAATTTTGCAAAAAAAAACTTGGCTATACCACCTTGATCAAAAAGTTCAATTACAAGTTTATTCATCTAAATCTACATATATTGTCCCCTTCAAAGTAATCCCCATCGACTGCAACACACTTATGCAAGCGCTTGATCCAATCCTCGAAACATTTTTTTTATTCGGTTTTCGGTTTAATGCGATTTTTCCATTACTTCCTCTCGGCTGCTGAAACGCGTTCCCCGTAGTGGTTTTTTAACTTGATTGAACAGAAAGAAGTCACAGGGAGCCAAATCGGGTGAATTCGGTTTCTGTTGGATGGTAGGAGTATTTGTTGCCCAAATAATACTCTTTGTTTACTGTACGCCATCCACTTGCCTGATGTCTGAATAGCGTGTCGTACTCATAAACCCACGTCTCGTCTCTAGTAATGATCCTTTTGATGAATGTGGGATCGGATTCAGCCACGCAAATCATCTCCTTTGCAACGTCACCACGGTCTCTTTTTTGCATGAAATTGAGGTCTTTTGGCACCAACTTTGCTGCTACACGACAGAAACCCAAATCATTAACCAAAATGTCTTGGACGGATCCATAGGCAATGTTCAAGTCCTCCGCTATCTCCCTGATGGCTAATTTGCGGTTAGTGACCAACATTTCTTTTACTTCATCAACGTTTTCGTCGGTTTTCGATGCCGATGGTCTGGCACTGCGTTCATCATCTTCGAATGACTCACGACCACTTTTGAACCGCCCGTGCCACTCGTAAACGACCGTTTTCTCTAGAGAATCGTTGCCGAAACACTTTTCCAACATTTCCAACGTTCGCACACCATTAAATCCGTTTTTTACGTAAAATTGAATACGAGTTCGTTGTTGCAAATTTAAATCCATTTCTAAAATTGTAAAAAATCGCCAACTCAAACAGATATAGATGTACTCTTGGCTACGTAACTTTTGCAAACGTCAAGCTATGACACTAAGATTTAAAGAGAATGTCAACAACAGATTTACCAACTCAACAAAAAAAATAGAACTCAAATCGGAACAATGGGAGCGCCACACGGTGGTTATTCCGGGATCAAGGTGGTATGTCTGCATGAGATATTGGCCCTAGAGCTACTTAAACCCGCGTGATCACAGTACGTGTCGAATTTTCGCTGATTGGGCTCAATTGAGGATGTAAGAAGATCCCGATTTTTATCAAAAAATCATCTTCAGTAACGAGACACATTTTTGGTTAACTGGCAAGATTATTAATAAGCGAAATTACAGTGTATAGTCACGCCAATAGCAGCCATTGTAGACGAGCAAGTGTCTTTGGGCCGTATTTCTTCCGAGACGATCTCCGCCAGTCGGTCACTGCCAGTCGGTCACTGCCAATAGGGACCACTGTCTCTCCATGTTAACCAATATTGCAACTGGTTTCAAGAAGACGATGTCACATTCCATACGGTTCATGACTCAATTAACTTACTGAAGCCGAAAGTCGGAGATCGTCTTATCACCAGAAATGGTACGGTCTATTGGCCGTCCCACTTGTACGATTTAGCGCCTTTAAACTATTTTCTTTTAGGATATATAGGGTCCGCCATCTAACGTTTTTTTTTTCAACTAGTGCTTATTTCGTGAATGGTAACACTTAGCTCATGTCTGATTTGACAGATAATTAATTTTATCCTTCCGCTGAACGAATATGGTTGTGTATACGCTTCGCTAAGTGGGCCTGCGATCGACTTAGAGAAGGTGCCGATTTTGCCAAAAAAATCATCTTTTCAGATGAAGCTCATTTTGATCTTGGCGGGTATGTAAACAAGCAAAATTGTCGCATTTGGGGCACAGAAAACCTGCACGCATACTGTTTGGTGCGGATTTTGGTCCAGAGGCATAATTGGGCCATTTTTCTTCGAAAATGAGCAAGGAATGGCCGTTACAGTCACTGGCGATCGTTATAGGGCCATGTTGAACGAATTTTTGTTCACAAATATTGAAGAGGAGGATATTGGCAACATTTGGTTTCAACAGGACGGCGCTACGTGCCACACAGCCAAAGCTACACTCGATGTTTTGCGCCCTGTTTTTGAAGATCGCATTATCAGCCGCAGAGCTGATGTCGTTTGGCCACCCCGGAGCTGCGATTTGACACCGTTGGACTATTATTTATGGGGTGCCGTAAAAATAAGTGTTACGCCGACAAGCCAGAGACAATTGACGCTTTAAAGGACAATATTCGTGAAGCCATTGGTGAAATACAGCTGCACACAATCGATAATGTGCTTAAAAATTGGACCGATCGTGTAGGCTACTGCATGGCCAGCCGAGGCAGCCATTTGAATGAAATTATTTTCCATTATTAACGGGAAGGATTGTACTTTCAAATAAAAAAAGAAATTTGAGAAAATATTCAGTAGTTTTTTTTTATAGCATTTTCAAAAAAAAAAACATTTTTGGCGGACCCTACATAAAGTGTCAAGAAGCCACACATCTTGGACGACTTCCAGATGAACATTCGACGAATACCTGCCAAATTTTCATGCAAGCAGTTCCGTGGAGGCCTTTGAATGATGTCAGATTTCACAACTTGCAAATGCCGTCGTATTTGACATTTGCGAACTAGACAGCTGCAGTATATAAACAGACAAGCAATGGAGCGCTATACTCCGCAAGAGCGTGGAATAATTGTGTCGATGTTTTTCACCAATAATCGGTCGGTGGTGTTAGCGCAGTGTGAATTTCGACGTCGATTTCCTAATCGTGTGGCGCAATCTGAGCAAACATTCCGGCGCTTAGCTACTCGACTCGAACAGAGTGGAACCACAGGAGACCATGCAGGGCGTGGCCGCCAGAGAACTGGTCGTTCGGCCGAGGATATTGCGGCTGTGGCTGCCGATGTCGCTGAGAACGAGGAAACATCATCAGACTACGGGCCACGCAATTGTGTGAACGAATTTTAGTGAAAGACTTACACATGTTCCCGTACAAAGTGCAAGCAGTGCATCAGTTAATGACTCCTGACTGTAAAGCCAACCTCAGTCTCAACAACGAAGAGGACGATTTTGTGTCGAAAATCATCATGAGCGACGAGGCGCATTTCCACTTAAGCTGTTACGTCAATAAGCAATATGTTCTTTTCTGGGGTCCTGAAAGTCCGGGTGTGATGCACGAAGAGCTATTACATTCACTTAAAGCCACTATGTGGTGCGGCGTTTACGCGGGAGGGGTGATTGGGCCGTATTTTTTTTGAGGACGCCATCGACAATACGGTCACTGTTACTGGCGAACGCTACAGGGCCATGCTAAACGAATTCTTACTGACGGAATTGGATGAGCGGGGCTTGGTGAACATGTGCAACCGCACACACAGCACGAGTCATAATGGATATTGTGAAGGAACCGTTTCCTGGTCGCGTAATAAGGACTGAACCGAATAATATCTGTAAATTTTAATACGGGCTATACTTCCAATGCGTAAAAATTGCAATCCAATTTCGTACCCAAATTAGCCTGTATATTCTCTAGTTTCAGTTTGTTATTGATTTTAGTTCGGTGCGGCTTAAAATATTTATAAAATATGAGTCAAGAGGAACGCCGTAAAAAGATCATCGACAAATGGCTCGAAAATACTTCACGTCCACACCATTTCATCCCAAAAAATTTAAACATAGCACGCAGTACAGTGGATTCTGTTATTAAACGAAATTTGGAGACGTCGACAATTAAGCGAAAACAGAAAAGTGAAGCTAAAAGTGGAGCACATGATACAAATTTGGACAGGAAAATGGTGGGTATCATCGTAAAAAACCGGACTATGTCATCCAGAGATGTTGCTCGGAAATGTAATACCAACCAAACAATGGTACAAAGATCTAAAAAACGTAACGGTCTAAAAACACGAAAAAAACAAAAAATACCAAAAGTTACTGAAAAGCAAAAAAAAGTCATAAAAACACGAGCCCGAAAGCTATATGAGTTGATCGGCAGCAAGAAAGCGTGCTTGGTTTTGGATGACGAAATTTATGTCAAAGCCGACTTTACTACTCTTTCAGGTGCGCAGTTTTACAACTCGTTTGAAGCTGAGATTCTTCCGCAATCAACAACATTGATTGGGATGGAAAAATTCGGGTCAAAATATCTCGTTTGGCTGGCCATTTGCCAATGTGGACACAGAAGCTCATTGTTTATTACAACGGAATAATTAGCGGAGAAGTGTACATTAACGAGTGCCTAAAAAAACGGTTGATTCCTTTCTTAAACAAACACGAGGGTTCAACATTATTTTGACCAGATTTAGCTTCAGCTCACTATGCTCATGCGACGTTGAGCTTTCTTGTTGCTAAAAATATCGACTTTGTTCCAATGTTCCACAGTGACGTCCCATTGAAAGGTATTGGGCTTTGGTCAAAGCTAAATTGAGGAAAAGTGAGCAGTGTGCAAAGGACGTAAAAGATTTTAGTGCCAAATGGAAAAGAGCATCCAAAAAGATCACGGATGTAACTGTCACCAACCTTATGAAGGACATTCAAAAGAAGTTGAGGAAAGACTGGGAACCGAAATATTTTTTTTATTTTTTGTAATTGTGAATGAATTTAATAAAAACAGAGTTTTAAAGCAAATAAAAAAATTTACATGAATTATGACAATATTTTTTTTTTTTTTACTTTGAAGTTTCCAAATTTTATTCGTTTCAGTCCTTATCCCGTTTTGGCAATTTGGCATGGCCAACAAGATCGCCCGATTTAACCATCCCAGATTTCTTTCTTCGGGGCTACTTGAAGTCGGAGGTTTATGCTAACAAGCCTCAGATAATCGCAGCCTTTAAGGAGAATATTCGACAGGAATGCGAATAGTTATCACCGGAAATCTTGCGGAAAGTCATGGAAAATGCGATAAAACGGGCACTAATGTGTATCAACACTGACTGCAGCCCCTTGGCGGATATCATCTTTTCCACTTAACAGAAACAATCGTAAAGGTCCAAATAAAGATTTCCATCACTCAAAACTATTTTTTTTATTTAGTAAAAAATTAATTCAAAAACAAAATTGGATGATTAATTTTGCGCTACCTTGTATTTCAAACCAAAATAACATTTTCGTTGATATCTTAAACGCACGGGGCGCATCTAATCTAGCACGAATATGCTCTGTAAATTTTGTTATTTTCTGGGCACAAATGAGAAAAAGTTTTCAGTAGGGAAGTGCTTACGGAAAGAGCACTCACCATTAAGTCCAGCAGCGTGATACTGTTCCACGGTACATTTTGTACTCTCTAACCGAGCACGCAAACAATCATAACCAACGATTGGGGTCGTAGAAAATTCCCCTCTAAGCCTTGCGTAGTGAGTTCATCGACGATATCAATTCACAATGGAACCGGAAAGCATCCAGGAGTACTGTGGAAACATATTCAATGTCCAGGAGGTCGGGTAACATTGCATCAGACAGCAAGTCTATAAGATCAGAATCAAAAAACAAGTCATCAAAACTTCAGTGCATTTTGTACCAAAGATCACATCCTTTTAAACGAAAGATGAGTGGAGCCGATGATACGAATACTCATCCATTTATCAGTCGGTCTACGGCAGAGCAGTGTTGCACTTTCGTGAAAGCTTGTTCTACTAAACAACAGACGCATAGATATAGAATACATAATGACTGGAAAAACGGATCTTTATGGCTTTATAAGTCAAACCCGTCAGCTTCTTCCTTCCCGATAGAACAACCTCAGTCTATTTGTAGTGCACTAATCGTTGATCACGTGTAGAACTGCCTCAGTTTGAGAGCAGACTGTTACTAGGCCAACATGCATCATAGCAGTAGAGAGAGAACTCCGCCTTGCCGTCAGCGGCTGTTTGCAACCGCAATCATATTTTTTCTAAGACAGCATCAACAGTCAAGGTCTTATTCACCAGCGTTTCTATTATCCACAAACTTACCTTTTCTACGCTGTTCTGTTCAGCCCAGTTGCACATTCCGTCAAAAGTTGCATTGTCCGAAGCACCTTCAATGCCGATGAAAATGTCCAAGATCTTCCGCGTTAGTAGACAATCTGCATCTTGGACAAAGGATGCATTTGGAAACCATACATTCAGCTCAGTCAACCCTGCTCTTCAACATTAAAAAAGTCAGACTTATAGGTCTGAAGCCCTTTGGCGGGCGTGTTGTCCTCTTTTCTGAGTTTTTATATGAAAGCTACTCTCACGGTTCGCCAGGGTTTCGCCATTTATGCCAGTGCCAGGCTAGTAGTAAAGATGCTTGACTTAAATAACTTTACTGTATATGTATATGCCATTAGTGCCAGGCGACTTTAAGCTTTGAACGGAAGCAATAACTTATTTGGTGTCACATTCGTCACCACAACCGATGACAGTTACCATGTTGAGTAACGCAGCTTCCAGCTTTGCTGATAAAAGCTACGTAGTTGTGAGCTGATTCTGATCAAGTTGCAGGAGAATTGAGTCTTATGGAGGAGAGAGAGTCTCTGCTTTGAATCAGTGTAAGTGCCGTCAGATCTTTTGTGTATTTCAAGTGGGGGGTGGCCGTGGCGTAGTGGTACTAGCTATCGTTTCTCACTCGGAAGGTTAAGGTTCGAATCCTAGCCACAGCAAATTTTCATTTGTGTAATTGGAACTCAGTCAGAAAAATCTGCGTGTGAAGGCATAACACTGACATGTACAGATTTGGCTGTTGTAGGGTTTTTCAAGCACAAAGCAACCGTTAAAAATTCACAACCTCACATTCCGAGAGAAGAAAAATCTCCGTTCTATCCGGACTCCCACCCCTGGAGAGTCAATATCGAAACCAAACACACCTGAGTTTCAAACCACTACATCACAAACTTTCCTTTCTCCTCCTTCTATCTTTCCGCCCGCGCCATGACAACAGTATAAGGGTATTCATAACCCCTTAGGCGCGCGTAAATTATAAAAAAAAAAAAAAAGTCTGAGGGGCCTGTCGGTTAGAGAACTTTCACCAACTGGTTGGTTTCACCGAGTATTTTGATCTTTTTGTAATACTTCACTATTCAAAATCCAAATAAGCTTCTTATATTCTTCTTATTTTGATCGGTACGTAATGGTTTTCAGATGATGCCACCAAAGGTTGCGACGATTTGGTCAGTTACAAGCTGCCGGTCATAAGTCGTATTTAGTGACAGGACCACCGGTAATCTATACCAGGACTTTAAATACGATATAGTGAGAGTCAGGAGCCCCCCGGACTTTGGTCCGGGGCATCACGATGCCTGTGGTTTAAATCTAAAGTCGCAGGAAGGGAAGACACTTCCTGCGACTTTTGATCCGATGTAGATTTTCAATAAGTATTGAGTACCATGGCCCTAAGATCGACAAGAGGTTTTAGGTAGGAGTCGACTCATACCAAGATGGAACTGTTTCCTCCTCAACACAGTTCCGCTTTGGTATCAAAGGAATGACGGAGAGCGACCGCAAGGCGTATTCTTGCTCCCATGCATGTATGGGCTTTCAGTTAACTTAAGCCTACACGGCAGGTGTTCACTTACAACACATTGACACATTATATGGATTCCAGTCTTCCTCCGATTTAGTTTTAAGTGACAGCAGATCTGTGTTATACCATGGAACGTATAGGAGATGATTGTTGAATTTGCAACTATCTGAAAAAGTAGTCGGAGAATATGCATCGCAACGTATAAGAACTCCGATCTTCCTGGAATCACATTGATTTTGGCTATTGCCTTCGGTGGCTAATATTTACTATATTAACAGTTGAGATGGGATGATGCCTGCGGTATTGAATATATCATTGCGTTCTTTGCTATTGAAGGGCCTGGTACCATCAACTTTAAAGAGGACCTTAATTGCCAATAAACTGAATCGATGGTAAAAAGTGAGAGTAGTTCTTATACCAACTATCCAAGGAAATAAAGAAAAAAAAATCTTCGGCGATATGTAAAGTTCGACCGGGCAAATTGAAATTTCCATCTCCACGAGTGAAAATTTTGTTCACAGAAAAGATTCATTGTGGCTCCTACTTAAATATGGTATAATCGCTTTGATAAATGCTTTCCTAAAGCTCCGGGATCTGCCTAATACACATTAATAAAACCTCATATACAGGGTCTTCCTGTAGATAGGGTCTTCCTTTCAGAGACTTCCGAACTTTGACAGTTGATAGCGAGCATATTGTTGAAGCTATATCCAAGAGCGTTCAATGCATCCCGAAAAAGTCACTGTTTGGTGTGGATTTTGGGCTGGCTGTCCATATGATTGGCCAGGCCATCATCGTCAGCAGCGAGCGCTATAGGTCGATGGTTACTATCTTCTTTTGTCCTGAATTGGATGATATGGACAACAATGACATGTGGTCGTTGACACAGATCCCGCCACATTAGAAATTCTGCACTAGCGATTCGAGGGCATGGTCATCTCAGGTGATGTGAACTGGACACCGAGATCGTGCGATTTCAGGTCTATGCGAATACGCGACAAACTACAGTGGCCCTCAAAGCCAACATAAACCTTGCCATCGGTCAAAATCAGCTTAATTTATGCATCAGAGTCATGGAAAATTGGACATTTCGGATGCGCACCACTCAGAGGAGCCGCGGCGGACATTTGAACGATGTTATATTCCATACATAATGACATCGATAGGCCTTTCAAACGAATGAACAATTTCGATGATATCGTACACACACTTTATTTTATTTAAATTTAAAGATAGGACGCGCTTTCTGAAAGACAAAATCTGTTAGGATTCAGCAATCTTTCGATTTAAAAAAGCAGCATCTGTTTGGCACGTGGTGGCGTGTTTAAGTTCGTCGATTACTGCACAAGAGCGTTTGGGTTCAAATCTCGACTGAGACCAAAAAAAAAAAAAAACAACTTTTAATTTTCCCGCAGGCAATGACAAGCCTACGAAAGTGCAATCTTCTCGGTGTCTCTCACTTCCGCTTTTTGAATCTGGGAAAAATATTAAGGGTCTCCTGTCACTGTAAAAATGGGTAAACGAACAACACAGTGAGTGGCAGAGACTAGTTTACAACGGACTTTATTTATCTGTTGGCCAAGCCACATTCTAGTTTTGATGAATCGACACGTACATTAAGTTTTGACGCTTGTCCCAAATCCAAGCCAAAGGTATTGATCTCGCGCCTTAGTAGATGAAGACGTCCCCAACCGCTTACCTTACCTGACAAGCCCCCGTTTTCTATGGGCAAGTGCAAATGGAGAATGTATGATATAAGCATAGCTTATTTGATGCTTTGAGGAGGCAAAACTTTTCTAAACGCAGTGTGTGGGTTGCTTTTCCTTAGCATTTTTTAAGTTTTAGTTTACGGTGAATAAGATCGATGATTGAAGACTAAGCTCGTAGGAGTTCGTCTCAAAACCGGAACTAAAGTTACAACTGTTTTCGTCCACTGCCAAGGCTTAGATCTACAGTTGGTTTCCTGTAAGCACAACTATAACCGGCATGCCTCATTAAGATGCATAAAGTCAAAAAAGTTTCAAACTGCTAACTGCTACCTTAACTAAATACCAAGTTTTTAAATTAATGCCTTAATGGTTCTACTCTACCATTGGGCCTACACTTGCTCCTGGCGATTAATGCCGATTTACTCATCTTTCTAACAAAGACTGAAGGTGAACAATTCCTTCGTTTCGACGCTCGGTTTTGATAGAAAAAAAACGTAACAGAGGTTTAAAAAATGTTCTACACTGGTAGCTGTGGTTTTGAGGTATAATTTACTAGCCTATTTTCCAAGGAAGTATTTGAAAAACATTTACAATGACAGTAAGCCCTAAGACGGTAGTCGGATGCTGTCAGAATAGCTTTACGACTGACACCTTGATAAAGATTTCCTTTAGCAAATTAAATGCCTTCAAAACGCTTCGAGTTGTGAAACACGAAAGTAACGCCCTATTGGACGCTGACTTTGGCAGTAGAAATCTTGCACAACAACTAGACAAAGCTGATTCCAAATTCTGTTGCTAAAATGATGCGAACGTACTCCAAGAACAAGAAATATAGAACCGTCGAAACTTGAACTACACTGGTTCAATCACGTCCAGAATTGGCATCGAGGGCTAAACGGTTTTGAATATGCCTGTAGGTAATGCTTATTGTTGGCATTTAAACATTTACGCCTCGTTATACGAAAAGGTTTGTTGTTACGCTTTAGAGCAGCATTGTTCAGTAGTTTTAGTTCCGGATAAGTGCCAGACAGTCAGTTTCTGAGCTACGATTTCAAAAGCCTAAAATCAATGAAACCACTGCAAATGCGGTTTTCTTTTGAAACAAAATACCTAAACCATTTTCCTTTGATTCGAATTTTATCTACATAAATCTCATAAACCAAAGAACCTTCAACAACTCCCAACTGCTTAGCAATTCAATAGTGCAGCGCACTTTGAAACTATTCAAAACCATTCTCCTTACATAAATGCAGGATAAATTCACGCACAAAATAATGATTCGTCCTATTTAGCATTTTCCAAAGCTTCTATCTTCAATATTATTTCAAGTGAAAGCGAAATGAATTCATACAGAGGGTTGCAGAGGATTTCCAAGAGAAAGAAAATAAAAGCAACAGAAATCACCCTCAATGTCATTCTTTTCACTGGATTTTCATTTGCTGCATAAAAGCAGGGTTCTCCATTATTTCTCTGTAATCCACTTCTACTTTAATAAATCGAAATAGGACGGACAGGGGTGAAAAGGAAGAAAAGAAATTCTAAAATCAACATCCCCTTTGCAATTCATACTCCGGGATCCGTTCGGTTCAAGGTCACTGGAGCAGGACCCAGCCAAACATCAATTCGACGCCAGAACTACCGCCCGTACCTTGGCAGTAAAAAAAAATTAAATTTTTATTCAAACGACAAATAGCTGGCAACCTTTTAAGTCAATTTTTTTTCTTTTTTGTAATTCTTTTCAAATTTTTTATTGCACTCATTGTTTGACTATCGCACATTTTCGACGCTAAAAACTTTAGTCCTCGCAAAACGGCCACTGGGACCGCGGGTAAACACAACAAACTGAACACAAATATTCATTGGAAAAGTGCTACTATTCCACATATTACAAAAACAATAATGAACAAGCATCCAACTGCAAACAAAGACGTTCTGATGGGGGGAAAAAAAATCCACATCTTTAGAGTATCTATGTAAGCATCTACTGTAGGATGGGCGGCCTTGACCGAAGATTTATTCCCATACTTCGGCGACTGTCCAAGTTTAAAAAATTGAGAACGGTTTCCTAATGCAAGCGCCAGAGTATGCAGAACGCAGACCCTGAATGGAACTGGTCAAGAAGGCCGCATGAATAAACCAGAGATCCAGCCACAGAGCAATATAACAGAAAGAGGAAGCTGTATCCACTTCAACCATTCTCGAAATTCAAACAACAAAATTACCTCAGTTCGATGCCAGAAGACATGAGTTTTGCCGCTCTTCCCCCCACTGTTTTCATTCGACAGAGTGATTGTGATGAATTGAAGAAAAAAAAAAAACAAAAATCCATTTCTAGATGAAGACCAGAGATAAGTAAAGAAACGATTCACGCAAAAGAGAAGGAAAAAAAAATAGAAACCAAATAACATAAAACGTCTACAAAATCGCACTTGGCAACATTTCAATGAATCCATACTGTTTACACACCCAAGGTTGCCACCTTACGTCTAATGGGAGTGAATCTGTTAAACTACGTATTTTGTACATCTCCAGTATCTTTATCGGCGATAAATCTTAACGGAACTGGAATTAAACCTTTAGGATGCAGAAATCTTTTCTTCCGATCAACAATTTAGGTTCGAAAGTTGAATGGGAAACCTCGTCGTCGTTATCCTAACCCATTTGTCCCCACCATCTTGCATATCTTGCAACAATGTCGTTGTACACTTTCCCGCCGTGATAAAGCCCAAACTTCTATGTCCATGATGATTAGAGGGAACAATGTTGGATTCCACACCTCGTTAGGAAAACTTGCATTTTCCAAGCGGAGATATACGCAATCCTGATGACAACGAACTATTGGGTCTACAAGTAAGTTTCCAGCGTTTGTCAGAGAAGACGCCACCAGTGGATCCCGGGCAGAAATGTCAGACCCCATGTGTTTTATTTGTAGGTTTTGTATCTGTCAACAACTTTGCAACGTTATATTTGAGCAGTTCTATCGGTGTCGTACATTTTATAGAGCAAAATTATGACAAGTTTCCAGCCAAATAAACGTCATTTGCGGGAAGCGCTGCTTTTATTCTTCAATATGAAGAAAAGTGCGGCTGAGGCCTATCGTTTGCTTTCGGAAACTTATGGGGCGGAATGTATTGGTGAATCGACGTGCCGCGAGTGGTTCAAACGGTTCAAAAGTGCTGATTTTGGAGTTGAAGACAAAGATCGCCCCGGAAAGCCGAAAAGTTTTGAAGACGACGAATTGGACGCTTTACTGGATGAGGATCCGTGTCAGATTCAAGAAGAACTTGCTGCATCATTGGGCGTCACGCAACAAGCCGTTTCCCTGCGCCTAAAAGCACTGGGATTCATTCAAAAGGTTGCAAACTGGGTGCCGTACGAATTGAAGCCAAGAGACGTCGAACGGCGATTTTGCATGTCCGAAATGTTACTGCAGCGGTATAAAAATAAATCATTTTTGCATCGTATTGTCACTGGTGATGAGAAATGGATTTATTATGATAATCCTGAACGCAGAAAATCGTATACAAAGCCCGGCGAGCCCGCCCAATCGACGCCTAAACGAAATACTCACGTGAATAAGGTCATGCTCTGCATATGGTGGGACCAAAAGGGTGTCGTATACTACGAACTGCTTCCGAGTGGTGAAACCATCAAAGGACCATTATATCGAACCCAACTAATTCGTTTGAAGCGGGCATTAAAAGAAAAACGGCCGGAATATGAGACCAGGCATGAGTCCGTCATTTTTCATCACGACAACGCTCGGCCACATGTTGCGGTTTCGGTGAAAAACTATTTGGAAAATAGTGGATGGGAAATTCTGCCTCACCCGCCTTACAGTCCAGACTTGGCACCATCTGCCTACCACTTGTTTCATTCGATGCAGAACGCTCTTACGGGAATACGCTTCAGCTCACTAGAGGAAATCAAAAATTAGCTCGATACGTTCTTGGGCTCGAAAGACGAGAAATTTGTTTGGTCCGGAATTCATAAATTGCCAGAAGGATGGGGGAAAGTTGTAGCTTCCGATGGACGATACTTTGAATAAAGCATTGTAACTATGTTTTCATAATAAAACTTCAAATTTTGGAAAAAAAAAAGCGCTGGAAACTTACTTGTAGACCCAATATATCGTGAAGAATCGATGGAGAGGGCGAAGCAATTGGATCTGTAAAGACAGTCAAACTGCCCTTAAAGTCTTGATGAACCCTCTCAGCCTGAAGGCTGAATTTGCTGAGTCTTTTCTGGGTCCCAGGCCACAATGTAATCACGGGAAATAAAATCCCCGATGAACCTGCTAGTCAAGGCCCAGAGGAGAGTTTTTCAGAACCTGAACCTACGTTAGGGGATCTCATATGAGCATAACTGCAGATGTCATGACTCTTTAGGTTCCTGGTAGACCAAACGAAATCTTCCCGACGTCTCTAACAGGTCAGCGGCTTTCGTTTTCCTCAGTAGCAAAGGATGCTTACTGGATTCGTGATATCCACTACGCTCTTGCCTAAGTGTGCTGGTCATTATTGATGCAATATCCTACGAAGTTTGCTGTGGAAATGATGACGGCACCACGGAGAACATCTGTAAATGTCCGGACTACGCTCGCATTAGTCTCCTGGTATTCGGCACTGACTTGGTAGCTGCTGGTACTGTAGGCATTTTATCCCTGAAGCACTTACTTATATTTCTTCGAAAGACTGAGAAATTCCATTAAAAGTCCCGCTTTCGAGCTTTGTGTCCTGCTGTCCCCAAAGAACGCAAAATGTCCCGCTTTGAAAAAAAAGGCCAACCCATATGTATGCATGTTTCGTTCATTACACTCATTTTCAATAAATGTACGAGGGCGGGTCAATAAGTCCGTTACTTTTGGATTAAAACACAGATTTTTTGATAAAAAAATAATTTTATTTTTCAACGTAGTCTCCCTTGAGCTCTATACACTTTGTCCAACGCTTCTCCAATTTTTTTATCCCTTCCAAAAAAAATGATTTGTCGAGGTCCTCAAAATAGGCCTTTGTTTGCGAGATGACTTCATCATTGGAGTCAAATCTTTTTCCACCAAGCCATTTCTTCAGGTTTGGGAACAAGAAGTAGTCGCTCGGAGCCAAATCTGGAGAATAGGGTGGATGAGGGAGCAATTCATAGCCCAATTCATGGATTTTTGCCATGGCAACTGCACATGTGTGCACCCTTGTATTGTCTTGGTGGAAAAGAACTTTTTTCTAGGCCAAATGAGGTCGTTTTTTTTCAAATCGTCATTGAATCGGTCCAATAAGTTGGCATAATATTCCCCATTGATTGTTCTTCCCTTTTGAAGGTACTCAATGTGGATTATCCCGCGTGCATCCCAAAAAACAGTCGCCATAACTTTATTGGCTGACAAACCCACCTTGGCCTTCTTTGGCGCCGATTCACCCTTAGAAACCCACTGTTTTGACTGTTGTTTGTTCTCTGGTGTGTTGTGATGGATCCATGTTTCGTCCACGGTTACAAAACGGCGCAAAAACTCCTCCATATTGCGATTAAACAACGCCAAACCTTCCTGTGAAGTTGTTACACGATTGCGTTTGTGGTCGACTGTGAGCAAACGCGGCACCCATCTTGCGGAAAGCTTTCTCATGCCCAAGTGAGCATTCAAAATTGAAACCACTGAGCCATGCGAGATCCCTACGGCTTCCACAATCTCTCGCACTTTCAATTTTCGGTCGGCCAACACCATATCGTGAATTTTTTCGATTGTTTCGGGCGTAGAGACCTCAACTGGGCGTCCAGGACGTTCGGCATCTTCAGTGCTTGTACGGCCACAACGAAATTCAGTAAACCACTTTTTTACCATTGAAATCGATGGTGCAGAGTCCCCATAGTATTTATCAAGCTTAGCCTTGGTCTCGGTAATGGTTTTTTTTCGCAAGAAATAATGCTTAATAAGCACACGAAATTCACTTTTTTCCATTTTCTCCTCAAATTAGTGAGTAGTCTGATAAAAATAGCTGTCAAACACAAACTAACTGACGCAGCAAGTTTAAATTTTGACAGGAGTCAACTGACAAATGCCTGTTGACAGGAGCAGTGTTGCTGTTTCAGTAAAGGGGTCAGAAATTCAAAAAGTCACGGACTTATTGACCCGCCCTCGTATATATACTAAAAATAATATTGCTCACAGATAGACTTCCAGAAACAAACTTCCAGACAAAGAAAAACTAAAAACAAAAATAGCAAAAAAACAGACTTGAAATTCAAATACAAAACTGGGTAGTTAATACATACGTAGGTACTTTATGCTCTGTCCCTCCGTGTACCGTATCTGTATCGACTATGCATCTGTAATGTATCGTTTGTTTGAGAATGAGAAAAGTGGTAAACGAACGAAGCATATTTTGATTGATCGTTTTAAAACTGAAACCGTTAGATTCGGTTTCAGAGGAACATAGAATGAGCGAAAACTACTTATATTTTCTCTTTAATGATTGCGGTTTAGCATTCGTATTCGCATGTATGTCTGTTCATTTGTGTGTCTAGTGTATATAAACGTAATATTTTTGAAACATTGAAATGCATAAACGCAATTGTACGTTTAATATTAACTTACAAACTAAGTATCCGTTAATAAAACAAAGGAGTGTCCCTACAGACGTAACGTGTGAAAAGTGCCGTACAGATTTCAGTGTTTCGCATAGTGGTGCTAGTAATATCGAGAAACATTTACGGTCCGAAAAACACAAACTATCCGATAATGCTGCCGCTTTAAGTTCATCGATGCTCAATTTCTTGAAGAAAACAGATTCACCATCTTCCAAGGATTTTGAAGTTGCTGCAGCAGAGGGTGCCTGGACCTATCACACTATACAGGAGAATCATAGCTTTCGCTCGAACGATTTTGCGTCTAATGAATTAAAAGAACACCTTCGTAAGGCTAATTGTATAACTTTATTAACGGACGCTTCAAACCATGGCTCTATAAAATTATTCCCTGCCTTAGTACGCTACTTTTTACCATATGAAGGAGTACAAGTAAAAGTTTTGGAGTTCCAAGAGCAACCAGGCGAAACATCGGATATAATAGTTGATTATTTAAAACAAATATTGACAAAAAAGTATTGAACTAAAATCAAAAATGGTGGCATTTTGTGGAGATAATACCAACTGTAATTTTGGAGGCAAAAATAGAAAAGGAGCTAATAATTTTTACGTGAAATTGAACACGTATCTTGGAAGGACACTCGTAGGTATAGGCTGTGGAGCTCACATAATCTATCTACAATGCAATCAAAACTGCTGCAGATTGTCTACCTATTGATTTTGAATGCATAATTGTGAAAATTTATTCATTTTACTACATTTATAGCGTTCGTGTTGAAACACTTAAAGAATTCTGTTACGCCTCTGACACAGAATATAAGAAACTTCTCGGCTACAGTAAAACTAGGTGGCTTGCGTTGATGCCGGCGCTAGAAAGAGTGTTACAAATGTTTCAGCCTTTAAAAAGCTATTTTCTGAGCATTAATAAGTGCCCAAATATTTTAAAAGATTTTTTTAACAATCCTAGCTCAGAATTATGGTTATTTTTTATGCACGCTCAGTCAGCTACGTTTCATCAAGCTGTATTAAAAATCGAAGGACAATAGACGCCGCGAATGAAATAAATCAGCTCATAAACAATTTAAGCCAAAAAAAGAATTCATGTTTCCTTCCCTATGCCACCCGTAATATAATGGCGAAGTTATAGGAAACTGGTGCTGTCAATGAGGACAGCGTAAAAACTGCAGCAGCTCAATTTTACAAGACGAGTAAGGAATATTTAGAGCAGTGGTGTCAGTTTAACTCTAAAGTTGAAATTTTTTATTGGGCGAACCTAACGAAAGTCCCCTCTTGGGATAAAGTGACGGACTTATTAATTAAACAGGGTTTTCTCAGCAAAACTCAAGATACAGGAGTTTTTGATGAGTTATCACTCATTTTGAATTATATAACAATTCAAAAAGTGACAAATTGGAACATCAATAAAATAAGTGCTGAAAATCGTTGGGTGGAAGTATTTACCCACTTTCATGCTAAAGATATATCTCACGCGAATTTTTTTACAATTGTAGAGTACATTTTCTGTCTACCAGGTAGCAATGCCCCTGTTGAAAGAGTGTTTTCTCATATGAATAAGATATGGACCAGTGAAAAAAATCAGTTGGGAGTCTCGACTTTGAAATCTATTCTTATAGTAAAGGGTAACATAAATAAATCATGTCGACAATTCCATGCATATTTGAAAACAAAACCGGGTATTTGAAAACAAATCTGCTCATCAGAAAAATATAAAGAAGCAACCCCCGCAACTGCTCAAGATTAATTTTATTTTTGTGTGTTAATTTTTAAGCAAACATTAAAAATAAAACAAAAGAAATGTCTAATATTTAGGTTTAATTATTATATTTGCTTTTGCTTTTAAAAGCAAAAACAAAAATGAAAAATGAAATAAATATTAACTTCCCATATTTTGAATAATTTATTTTAAAAAAGAAATAAACATTTGTCCCGCTTTGAGAAGAAAAAATTATGGTCACCTTACATTAAAAGGAACTTACAAGGAGTGCAATGGACTAGATCATTGCCTGAATGCTCTGTCAAGACAGAAAAAAAAGAAACTGACATACATAATTACGTACCGCAACGCAATGTATAAAGAATTATACTACCTTTATGTATAATTTTCCCCTTACTAGCTTTATGTACAATGAGTTGAGGAGAAAATATTCAGAAAAGGATTTGACAAGGAAAACTGAACGATGATCAGTCTAAGACAAAGTTAATATATAGTGAGGTCACTGATGATGTACCCATATAACCGCCTGCCTCTGAAAGAATCAACTCTACATGGCCCACTCTTCCCATATGTCCATTCTTGCTTAGGAAATCTTGACACACTCTACAACTATACTACGAATATTATTGACACTTCTCTTCAGAGACAGGTACCTCAGCGACCTGAAGGGGTTGACGATGTTATCTTTTTAAGGTACGACAGAAACAAATTACATGTTTTACTTATGACCCCAGCACTATCGACCCTATGATCTTCTAGGATGCAGTCACGGTAAGGCAAGATGCAGATTTTACCCTATATGTTTCTTCGAGATTCCTTCCTTTTGACATCTCGATCTTTGGTCTCCTTGATTAAGGTCCCGCATAATACTTTTCATAACACCAATATTCTTGAAGCTTAATTGCAGCAATACTGCTCGCAGCAATGCGTGCAGCAACACACACGACGTTTGACATTTGAATATTTTAAATTAAAATGACAATTTGATTTAACGTTAAATGTCAAATGATAAAAAAATGTACTAAATTAAACTATTTTACTATTCTACTACTACTACTGGTTTGCATCAAGATTAGATATAGCGGCAATGTAAACAAGTAATACGAACATGTGTATTTGCTTATAAAAGATTCGTACTCTCTTGTTTTGCTAGACAGTTTTTGCTGCACCAATAACTACACCATTTGCAGTGCCGAATTTGAAAACAGGCCCGGCTGATTAGTACATAACACGTTCAAGCAGCAGATGTTCTGCGTTTCGGATCTTGTACATGTGCAGAAACGGCAGAATGGGTCATCTGAATGATCATACTAGTTATATGCGCAGATTTGCTTGCAATAACGTCCAATCCCCGATTTGAATTATGTAAGTTGGAACTTCGAGTCGCTGTGGTTTCGCCCCTTGCTATACATTAATCTAAGTTGAGAAGAAGTTTATACGTTCCCAGTCCCTAAGTTCACGTGTTTTTACCAATGATATAATTTACCTTTCTCAGATACTCCTCCTATATCGCGTGCTGCCAATCAAATAAGTATTCGGCCTTAGATTATGATGTTGGCATCCGTTTAGATTTCGACAATATTCTTCAGTACTTTTTATAGGGCTTTGATTCTATAAGTGTGTTTCAGTTTCAACATAGAATCGAGCGCTCAACTTTTTGCGCAGGCGCTTCGCCACCCCTAGCGAGCAGTTTTGACTTAGGGCAAAGCTCCTGACTAACGTGTTTAGTATGGTTGAACATTCTGGTGCAGTTGATGAGCCTTTTTGGGGTCGTACGTGGCAATTTGATTTACGTTTCCCCATCTCGAATTGTTAAGTTTTTTAACAGTCATGGCCACATATGACAATTTTAACAAGAAGTCAAACGCAGACCATACATTCTTTTAGAACCAATGTCCTCTAGTCAGGTGAATATGAAAAAGGTAAGCTCTGCTTTACAGCGTCCATGCTTCACCTGGAGGAAAAAGAACCGGTGAACCGACCTATGGTTAATGTAATTGCACAACGCAATGAATTTAAAAAGCTTGCCGCTTTAGGTTGCCGTGTTTCCTGTTTAAGCTAAACTGGTATTCCTTATTATTTCTAGATGGAAATCAAAGTACTGGGAAACCGCTTATATTTTCTGTTACGACGTTCTTCGCATACAGAATCAACAGACGGGCTAAATGCGATCATCGTCAGATCTAACTTACTGATACATAGTAGTTTGCATCCTTAGGTGCATTTTTTTGACATCAGTATCAGCGCATAATTTTCAGATCCCAAAGAAACGGTGATTGGCGTTAACTATTGACATTTGGATAGTTTGGGAGCACTGACATTTTAGTAGTTCAAAAAACGACACATGTTTTGGCGTTCCCATACAAGTTATCACTACGAATGAAGAATGGGTAGCGTTGTTGCTTTCTGTATTGACTCCAATAAATATCTTGCAATAAGTTAGCGCGTATAGGTTCAGTCGGTAGCGTAATTTACATGTGGATTGGAAATAAGCGGTGATACCAATGTCAAAAAAAAACCTAACAAAATTCGAAGATAAATGTTCTTAAATAGCGTAATTAAGGTATGTTCCTCTATACGACACTGAGATGCTTCAACTGTAGGTAGAAAGATACTTATGCGAATTTATCGAAATATATTACAATAAAGTTTTACGAATTCTTGCTGGACAAACTTCCCTCGCTTATCGCGCAAACTTTTTTCGGTCCTCGGTAAATATCAAATTCGATAAAGTGCGACTTGAGTTAGACCATGAACGGCGAAGAAAGCGGAAACCAGAACAGCTATCATAGCAGTAGAGGCATTGAATAGGAATCATAAAAAAGAGATGCTCACATCGTATAAGCGATAGAGGAAGTGGAAAATCGAAGCAGCGAAGAGGAAGAGATTCAATCGGCGGAATTACTAAGAAAGAGCTGGGTCGCTTGCTAGAGGGAAACAGTGGAATTTGCAATAAATAAAAAGAGTACGTTGAGTAACGCTAACGAAGGATTTGCGCGCAGTTCCGCTGCCGCTTAACAACAGGATGTGCAGCTGGGGAGAACTACATACCCTCCGATGTATGAGTTTAAATCACTCGCGATCTTGTCACTGTATAAAGGCAAAAGGCGACACGAGATGCTAAAACAACTGTTGATCGGTGAAAATATAAAGGCAAAAGGCGACACGAGATGCTGAAACAACTAGCGATCGGTGAAACTATAAAGGCAAAAGGCGACACGAGGTGCTGAAACAACTACCGATCGGTGAAACTAATGTCGCTTACTATGAGAATATGCTTTAGAATTCTGGACAGTCATCAACGTAGTATCATTAAACGCGATGGGAACTATTGCGGTTTCATGGAAAGTAGGTTGTCGTATGACGAGATTCAACGTTTACGGGTAAAGATGGGGAAACATCGCAATACTTGAAAAGGTCTGCATATCATCCCCATCGATTTGGAAAAAGTGTTCGACAAAGTTCTCACAGATCTCATATCGACGGTAGTAACGAAGGCACTATCAAATACTTAAGACGTCCAAACCCATAACTTTTATTTAGGAGGATTTATCGTACCGAACCGCAATTTGATATACTTGATGATGATGTCGCCCGTAGAATGAACCTGGAGTGACTTAACATAAGTAGCGCCAAAACTCCGCAGTATTTTCTGGTAGAAAAATGCGCCTTAAAGTCGTACGCGTCACAATGTAGGATGATGCAAGAGAACTATAATGGAAAACGGACAGCGGCAAAAATAAAATTATTACCATCCTCAGCAGGTGCAACAAAACGTGATCTACTATGCCTGTATACGCATTCACGGAAGTCTTCACTTTAAGAAATTGATAATGGACGAACTACAGCTGACCTTGGCATGTTCAACGGTTCGGTGTTCTTTGCTTTCCAGTAGGTGCTTTTTTTCTTAAATTCTGGTTCTTAAATTTCAACCTGAAATACAATCGATCCGTTAAGGTGTCAGCTCCGACATTGCTACGTCGATATCTTTGCATTGTAGCTATAAGAGCGGAGCCCACTCTTTTAGTTTGCGAAAGTCAAAAATTTTCAGTTTCATGTTTTTTGCATCCAGCTTATCTTAGTTTCTACTTTAAGTGAAGGATCTGTCTTTGATTCCAAATCAGGACAATCTAGGAACTGAAGGAGTAAGTATCGGTTCTTTTTATATGTCCTCGCCATCGGAACTTTCAGTAAGTCAAGTCAAAGCATGTTAGCAGGATGTTAAGCTCGACATAAGAGTATACCACCACCTGGTAGCCTAAAACGCGTTTAAAAGTCTAAGTGATTTTTTTTTAAGTATTTAAGTTCCATACAAAATTTGTCTTCACCAAGTTGCAGGTAGTCTTTACTATTACAACAGCTTTATACGGTTAATTATGAATGCAATGACAGTAAGTCAAAGAGGAACATAGGATTTATATGCGCTAGTAACACTTTTAAACATTAGAAGCACTCTCTGAAATAATCCTTGCCGCCTTGAAGAGGACCAAAGTGGTGGTCAATTCTCAGCAAAATGGAAATTCATTCTGAAGTTGCAGATACACTACATTTATAAGTGTACAAGTAGAATTCGGTTTATTCAATTTTACTTTACAAAACTTCTCCCCAATTTACTCGAACTCACTCCTCACAAAAAACTACAAAGTGGCAACACTAGAAAAACACTGCAACACCAGCCAAATACAGCATCGTCCCTGCAGATAAAACTTTATTAGGGTGGCGAATTTGAGTGTCATCTTTATAAACAAATACAGCAGCAAAAATAACAAAAATAACAGCAACGAGGCAACGAAGCAACGGGGCAACTAGGCAACCTTTGATTATTATGGTAATGAAAATAGTAGAAACACACAAGAAAAGGATATTCGTAATAAAGGATTGACAATGGCCACTCTGTTATCGAAAAGCCGAAGACATGCACTGCCAGATCCTGCGCTAAGTAACGCTTATTTCAGCTTCAGTTTCAGTTCCAGGTGCTCTTGTCCTTAGGGTATTTCTGCATATCCTGTACGAGTATATCTGCCTGGGAGCAGTACAAATCCGAACATACTCATCACTACAAGAATCAAAAGCATCAGCCAACGAATGCCCTTCTCCTGATGCAGATTGCTTATGTTGAAATGTGTGTGCATAGCTTTTGTGGACTTTCTGGAATTGTCCGCAGGTGGGCTAACACATTGTTTCGACTACCTCCCACCTCATCGTTTCTGCTTTTGTGAATAAATATTCGAGGATGCGAGAGGATTATGCAGAAGTGTAAAATGGATACCCGACTGGAAATCCTTTTTTAATACCTGTAATTAATGAGAATGTATTATACACATTTGCATGTACATTTGTGTGCATCGTGTTTTTAGAGGGCTGTGCTGGGGTCAGCCGTTTCGCTCATGAATGAAAATGAGACGAAATTGAGACTGGCGGATGGTTTCTGCCAGGGTTATCTCTGCAGTACACGGATGATTTGGAATTCCTTATTTTTTTTTTTTTTTTTTTTTTTTGTTGAACTGGAAATGGAAGCTATTGCAATCGAATGCAATTGAAATGGCTGGAACTGAGGTTTTAGTGTTGGTGTGGCCCATAAAAGGGGATAGTGCAAAATGCTAAGCCGGATTATGGAAAGGATTTAAAGGACAGTTTTCGACATTAAGTTTTGGGATTATTATTATTGTTTTTTTTTTTCAGTATTTATGCAAAAGCATCAGATGTTTAGATAGGGGATAAGCTCCTAACGTTTTAATTGGGAAAGTTGTTCCTATTCATTTTTAAAGGCAGCATAAACAGAATATCAGACAGAATATCGTCCTTTCAAAAGTTATTAATTAAGATAACAATTCGATATCCTTTAAAGTTGCATGTAATGATTATTTTTAGTATAAGTGAGATCTGTCGGGATACTGATTTCATCGGCATCCCATATCCTTCCTGTTCTGTACAGTGCATGCTGTTGTCAAACAGGTATTACTTTGGTTTGGTATAGTTTGGTATCCAACAGGTTCTTGGAAATGGAGGGAATGCTTTCTTAGTTTTTTATAAAGGCAGACACGACACGAGAAATTGAAACAATTTACCGGTTAAGCACCTGAATATGGCATACAATGAAGTCTTATTAAATTGGAAGAGCGTTATATTAAATTTAATGGTTATCAATGTGGGTTCCTGGGAAGCAAATCGATTTATGACAACTTTTAGGAAAAAGTTGACCATCAACCCCATCGATCCGAAGGAATCTCTCGAAAATATGTACGTTTTCATTAGAAGGAAATAAAAATTCGTAGAGGGGATGATTTGGTAATTTGAGACTAACGTTGTAGTACACCGCAGCACTTAGATTAGGGTCAATTGACATTAACCCCGCCAACTGGATACTTATAATAGAAAACTCCGGAAGCCAGGAAGGTTGCGCAAAAGTCCCATACTAACGCGTCCCTTCCCTTCGCTGTACATGACTAAGTGGTTAATAAAAATTATTTGATGACATATGGTCAAGGTAAACTATGCTTACATAATCTGCACCTAAATCAGGCGAGCTACGATCTTTTAAGCAAAGACATTACTAATTTTTTTCTATACTTCAGTGTATACAGTACACCATGCGGTAACTTTGAGCGGATGTAATGACTCTTCGTGGGTTATACGCGGATTTTTGGTGTTCCACAAACGATAAGTTTGCTTATTCACTTATCCACAGGGATGGAAATGTACATCGCCGCTCATGATGATTTTCGATGAAAAGTTGTCTCACTCATGGTCGAGATTCGGGATGGCCTGAGTAGCTTGCCCGGCTATGTTTACCAACTTTAGGAGTATAGCGATTCATGTCTCTTTGACGTGTATTTTGTATCTGTTTACTTCACAAATGTCAAAGTGGAATTGACATTTCCCGCCATTTGCAAAAATTCGATCATCTCTCGATAGGGTGATGACTTTTGCGCCACCTTGTATCCATGGGCTATTGCTGATTGATCCTTAATGCGAACTTACTTAACAGTTTTCAGTTTCATCAGACTGCCACGGAGCTGATCGATAGAGGGCGGTTAGGGGACCTTAAAATCATTTGTGCGCTTGCTGTATTAAGATGAATAGAAAACGTTCCAAAAGAAATAGCTGAGGTTACCAATCGTCCTCATTTGCCAAAAATAAAAGTATCAAAAGATGCATTTTCTGTGCCCAATCAAGAGTCAGAGGATACATATCTGGCTCGTTTTACTGTTGAAACCGTATTCTGCCTGTCTGCGTTGAGCTATCGGTATATATATACAATATATCAATGTATATGCTGTCAACAAAGAGGGACACCCAACATCGGCGCCTCGGACAAAACGTCACAATAGGCAGCTACAACTTTAAAGTAGTAAGGGATATCAACTCCGATAACGACACCAGTATGTAAATTATAGGAAAATTACTCCTACTAATCGCTGCTTCTTTGAAGTTAGAAGGGAACTGAGTAGTAAAGCCCTTTCTCGAGCAACTAAAAAAGACATTGAGACACTGAACAACTACGGTCCGGAAGCTTGTGCACTGACGAAAGCAGATGAAAATGCTCTCGGGCGCTTCGGTCCCGTTCGCATTAATGGAGACTGGAGGAGACGTTTCAATAGCGAACTACAATATGACGACCTTAGAATTCTAGGTCACGTTGAGAGCATGGGCAACACTGTCTCGGTCTGCAAGTTTTTCGACTCCAATCCTGGTACAACGCAGTAGAGAAGGCCCCTACTTAGTGGAGGAGGACCTCAGTAAATTGGTGTGTGTAACTGAACCGCGCTAGCTTCAGACGCATGTTAGCTGAGGCTTTGGTTTTATTTTCTGCTGCGTTTTTGTATTTTCGTTGTTCTTGAAAACAGGGGCGTTAAGTTTGTGTCGATGTTAACTGGTTTTTCTATAGAGGATGCTGTATACTTGTGTGTTCGAATATTGAAGCATTATTTAGTGTCAATGCATCTGAGTAGTAAGCATCCAGCTCAAAGATGCTTATGCAACAGGTACAACTTAAATTAACATGACATTGGTCGTTAGCCGGTGAAGTTTGTTAATTATTTCGGAGTTCACATCGTAACTTACAGCTATCAGGTGCTCAACCATTTTGAGTTTAAAAATCGCTGTTGTGTTCACACCTTATGTACATTCGCATCTTAAGGGTTGATCCGGTAAGCTTTCCTCTTATTGAATATTGATGTTATATTTAATATGGAACCTGTGTAGTCGACCATATTATGCGATGGTTCTTTCGACCTTTCTCTAGTATTTTTTTCCTGTGAATTTGTTAGGTTCATACAGCAGTTTTGAACGTGTTATAAATTGCCTAACTGACTTTGAACATGCTCTTGATATGAGCAAGAGTACGGAAATATGAGTACATCTCGTCAGACGCCGACAATTGCATCGTTTCAGGAAGTAACTATCTTTTATCCAAATTGGATCAGTATCACCCTCCTCTATCTCTTAGAGTATCTTACAATAACGTCTATAACTACAATCTGAGCATTCGTATAGTTTTAATTTTCGCAAGACAGACTTCACAAAACTAAATAACCTTTTGAGTGCAGCTAACTTCAACTACATTTTTAACATTACACGTACCTCTATACATAATGCCCTTGCCTGGTTCTACAATGAAATTTTCAACTGTTTTAGACCATCCGTCCCATTTATGCCCCAGAAAAATCTTTCGTCATCTCCACCCTGGTATACTAAAAATTTACGCTCACTTCGTAACCGAACAAGTAAGCTCTGGCGTATCTACCTTGAATCTCGCTCTGATTTTAATTTTTCCAACTACATCCATGTCTATACCCAGTTTTCCGAACTCTATGGGTTTCTTTATGCTCAATATATTAGCCGCATACAATCTGACATCACCGCCGATCCCAAACGATTTTTTCGTTTTATCAACAGCATAAAAAAAAATCAGACAGCTACCCTTCAAGTCTGACAGTCTCCAATACATCGTCGAGTGATCCTGAAATAATAGCAAACTTATTCGCTAATTTCTTTAGCCAATCGTTCTCCAACCACATGTCAGAGCTCGGCCATTTCTTTCTATTTCACAGAACGTCTTCGCCTTGCTTTGGAAACTCCTAGCTAGCCAAACTCTCTTGCATACCTAAGCTTTTCGAAAGTATCGTTTATGATGCAATATTTTTACATTGTAAGTTTATACATATTTTCCCCTCACCAACACGGTTTCCTAAAAGGTATGCATAAATCGGGCTCAATATCATAGATGGTGTTGGTTATGTTGACTTTTAAGGCATCAATGGTACGCGCATAAGAAAAAAGCCTAATAGCGTTAAATCACATGACCTCGGTGGCCAGGTCAAACGGGAGATAGCCATTTGTCGTGCAGAAGATACACTGTTGCATTAGTTGGAACTACAAGACATTGAGGTCCATATCTTCCAATTTAGGCCACAAAAAATTGGTTATCATCGACCTGTATCTCTCGGCGCTGACAGTTATGGCGGTGACAGTTTCATTTTGGAAGAAATACGGGCTGGACCAAAATCCACACCATTTCCACCTGATGAGTCTCATATGGATTCCTTGTTGACATAGCCAATCCAATTGCTTTAGAAACCAGTCAGCGAATGGTCGACACTGACTATGGTCGACGCTGACTATGGTCGACGCTGACTATGGTCGTTTACCTTCAGTTTATGGGTCAATTGGATTTTTTATGGATCCAGACCTAAGTCCCAAAGCAAAATTCGCCAAGTTAAGACCTGCGAAAAACCAAATTCTTGGGCGCAACGAGGAATTGCCTATCACTGGCTATCCCGCACACTCTCGCTCACTGCAGCAATATTTTCTCCAGACCGAACGTTTCGACGGCATACCGGTATTGTTTGATTGTTTACTAAACCAGTTGATTCGAATTTGTCCACCAAACGACAAATAGTCCATTCAACAGGGCGATTTTGTGCACCGTAAAAACTACGTAGCTCACGTAATGTAGCTCAAACTGAGCACTCATTTTGATAGCAGAGTTTAATAATTTGCACGCAAAACTTAACACTGTAGCATGTACTTAGGGGGACAAAATGTATTACCCTATCGGAAAGTGCTATCGATTTTACAAATGGTGTCGGATGTCAATTCGATTTTGACCTTTGCAAGTCAAATAGAATTTTTGTGAATAAGCAATGGAACCCTGTAATCTCGAAGACCGCGAAAGAATCGTCACGATGTTTTTGGTGAGGATTTCGTGCCCGTTTTAGTGACCGCCCGACTCCCATGTATCACTCATTGCGGTGTTAAGCCGAACGACTCTAAGAGACTGGAACAGCACGGGACCGAGCAAGCCCTTGAAAGACTTGTAACTCTCGTTCGCCAGAGAATATCGCTGCCGTGGCTGAAGATGTGACAGGCAATTGCCCATTCCACGGACGTCTTTGCAGCGCATTTTGGTGAAATAATTGAAGATGTTTCCCTACAAAGCGCAAACAGTTCATCAGCTGATGAGTGTTGACCGCGAATAGCGTCTAACCTACGCTCATGCCCTTCTGAATCTTAACAACGAAGTGAACAATTTTGCGTCAAAAATAATAATGAGTGATGAGGCCCATTTCCACCATTGTTGATGCGTGAACAAACAAAATTTGCGGTCCTGGAGCACTGAAAATTCCCGAGTAAGTCATTGATAATCTTTTTTAAGAACGGCGCCGACCAAACGATCTTTGTAGATGAATGCATTGGACTAGGGCACGTGTGGTTCCAGCAAAAAGGAGCAACGCCGCATACTGCTCGAGCAGCAACCGGCTTCATAAAGCAGGCGTTTCCCGGTCGTCCCGACGTTTTGGCGGTTTTCACTGGCCCGGACGATCACCCGATCTGACCACCCTAGACTTCTTTCTATGGGGTTATTTAAAGTCACGGGTTTATGTGAACAAGCTACAAACTCTGCCAGCCCTCAAGAAGAACATCTGTCAAAAAATGGCCCGAAATTCTGAAGAAAACGGCAGCCACTTGATTGATATCATTTTCAAAACATGCTGGAGAAAACACTTTAATGCCTAAATAAACATTTGAAAAAACGAAATAAATTGGTTTTATTCTATTTCAAAGATATAACCTAGGGAAACAAGGCCATACAATATGGCCAACCTTGTAGCTTCTTTAGCATGGCCGCTGTACACTGCAAAAATACAAACGTCCCTATTGAAAAACACGTTACAATTATGGTCTGATGATAATCAGATGAAGGATTGTAGAAACATGCAGCAATACCCTGAATAGCCAGGACAATGGAAGAGCTGATAAGCTGATGGGAAAGCGGTCTGCACTGCGTAAGTCACCAACGCTTCTAAGTTTCACTACAGTATGAAAAAACCGCACTTCCTGGTTAGACCAAACCACTGTGATGGCCGTTTTGTCCCTGGCAACGTCACGGGACACTAGATGTTCATGTTGCGTGCGGAAGACATACCTTTTCGTGGCCTGATATGTGATTGTTCTTCTTTCTCTCTAAAAGAAGAATGAGGACATAGGGTAAGTTCTTCTTCACACAGTTAGGGGATTTTAGTATATTGAGCTGTGTAGCACTCTGAAATCTATACCACTATCCGGGTAGTCTCAACCTGGCACCTACTATTCATATTTCCATCGTATAGGCACAATGGGTCTTCTGGTGGTTCTTTGTATTGGGTTTACGCCACAGGGAACGCACACTGCACAGAGCTACAAAGATGTAAAAATATTTTATTCAATGCTTAACAAGTTGTGCCAATTTTTAAAGTTTTAGTGCGAAGTTTCCAAAATATAGAACATAAACCGTCCCTAGAGGATCAAAAGTCTAAACGCGAGGACTAAGCTTTAGAATAAGAAACAGAACTCTACTCAATGCCCAACTAAAACCCCGAACATACCAGCCCTGTGATCAGCAAAAAATGGTACTTGTACAACCAGGGATGTCCACTAGTTTGTTTTTAATTAGTAAGTTAAAGAAATAATTTTGTTATTAGTTGTTCAATTACCCTTATAATTAAGCCGTGAAGGAGCTAGCTTATATAATTTTACTAGACTCTGCTTACGAGTTATGTAGGTGGTGGGAACGTGCAATCAATAATTTGACTCATTCTATTGATTATTCCCAAAATACGTGTAGCCACTTAAAGGTCTTCATTAAGTTCATTTTGGCATTTCTCTGCTATCCTCACGTACTATAAATAAAGTTACTCTGCAATAAAAAGTTCTTAGCCTTAAATCTCGAAAACCTAATTATCTGCGTGTTTAATAAAAGTAATTCCATACATCACATGGTGGGCAACAAATAGCTAAGCCACATCATCAATCACCCCAAACCGATGAGCTGTTTGCCACACATACGAGTATTCGTACGAGTACTCGAAGGTCAGAAGCAGATTTTATACAACTCCCAGAGGCATTATCCAAATTCATGAGCTGAATCAAGCACGAACATTCCAATATATTCCCCAATGATCTAAAAATCCACTTTTGCCAAATTCAAAGTTCCCGATAGAAAGAGAAAACTTCCTCCAAAAAACAAAAAAAAAAAAAAAAAAAGAGATACGAAAACGAATATAACTGCTTTATTGACTTTTGCTTTCCTTGCCACGCCAATGTAGGCAACTCCTTATATGATGACAGTTCTGTTGATGGAATTCCATTTGAAAGTGACAATTAACCAACAAACGGTTCTTTTGTTATTCTCGCCGACCTGTCATTCGCAATGCAAATTGACTTTTAACTTTCTTCCATTTTGCTTTCGTTCAGGCAATTAGCATAGAATATGTTGCGATTACTCGTGTGCTTCCGCCCTCAAATCAAAGAAAATCTCCTGTTTTACGAGAACGACAACAAGAATTCAGAACTCCGAAGTCGTATGTGTGTCGGATGGTGTGTCACTTAAAATAAATCACAGATGTCAATAGAATCGTCTGTCGTATAGACAATTTACTGACCAAACGCCAACGAATTGACAGAGTGAGAGATTTTTCTCCCAACGATTACTCTTCGTCGTTGTCAATCAAGTCCAAGTCGAGTCTAGTGTTTCTCATTCTTGACTCGACTTGACTCGACTGGACTTGTCTCGACTTAAAAACGAAGACCCTGCCGCCCACATCAGGAGTCAATCAATCAAAAAATGTAATTAGTTGGAGCAAAATCTTGAAGTTCGTTTGCCGGAAAGCCAAATGTCAAACGTTCGTTCGTTTTCCATTTGTCCAGAGATTCTGCTGGGACTTGTAGAATTTCTATTCGTTAATCTCTTTGTTCCAGTTCCTGTTGAGTTGAATTGGATGTGGCGATCATCAATTGCTGTCACATGCGCTTGCGTGTATGTACTCTGTACAGTGTACACTTGCGAAGAGGCTTAAGAAAGTTATTCGCATTACCGTTGCTGGCGTAGTTGTTGGCTGTCGTTGCTATTGTGGTAGGGTACTTAAGGTGTGAAATCTGTTGTGGTCCAAATAGACCGTTAGACTCGTGTGAAATCTAGTTTACACTTCCGTTTTAGGTCAAATTAAATTGGTTTAATTAAAGGTGTACACACAAGTCTTTGATTATTGTTAAACGTAATTGCATTTAATTGTGGTAAAACTGAACGGAGCAGCAAACGAAGACATCGCCGGTTACATAATTCACTTACAAACGCAAAACACTTTGAGATGCAAAGAAAATGAGACATTATTACTCGTACATTACAAAAGCCGCCATGGGTACTAACAGGTTGAATTGGGTATAATTAAGAAGAGTTATTGGGATGAGAGGCTTACCAAGGTGAAAGGTACACCAAAGGTACTTTTATAAATAAATAGGTGCACTTATAACCTTTGACGTGTTTAGGAGTTTGTTTTTTGTTTTCTTCAAGATTATGTAAGAAAAAAAAAACACTCTTTGTGAACATGCCCCTAGAGTTGAGTCATGAATTTTTATTTGAATAAATGACAAATGGCAGCAATGTCAGTTGAAAAATAAAAGATGCAAATCAATTTGCAACAGCCGGTTCAAGTTAAACTGGATTTTCTACAACTTAAGCGTGACCACCTGACGTTTTATGCGACCTATTATGATTTGAGTTTTCGTACTTTGACAATTAAACCAGTTCGCTTGCTGCGGGTATTTTAACATGAGTCAGACGATTTTCCGGTTTTTGTACAGGTGCTTACATTCAATGCAGACTAGTTATCGTTTAGTAGCTTTTTGATTAGTTGTTCACCTTTTGACAGTTCGGCAGTATGTTGTAAAGACGTCATTACTCATTAGCATTCGAAGGGAACAAGTTTGTAGTCAAATTATTAATTTCGGTAGCCTCATGTTCAGATGACCAAAAGACCACAAACATGGCATGTCATCCATACAATTTGAGATCTCCCGAAAATTGATCCAACTGTGTGACATGGCAATGGAAAACACGCGACGCATATCTCAATTTTGTTCTCGTCGGATCTGTTTTAAAGTGACATTGTAGGATATGTCTAGTTTGATGCGCACCTTCATGCGATGATTTTTAGTATCGAGATGGAGCACTATCAAGAACAAATCCGGTTGGATACGCCTGGGATTCTCGGATGATATAAGCATTTTGGATCCTTCGTATTTAAAGCATTTCCCGTAAGTTAAAGAGCAAGCAGAATGGATTGGTGCAAAGGAATCCGACCAAATCCAAGATTACATGGCCAGCAGAGGAAGAAGCATAGGCGCAATGTTACTGTTGATGAAGTACAACTAAGGTGATTACCTAATTTGGGTAAGCTCCCACGGTGGCAAAAAAACAGTTCAGGCACAACCTACAACCTCTCTACGAACAGATATAATGCTGACGACCCCAGCAAATGTTTAAAGGACAACGAATTTCGGCTTTGCAGATGAAATGTTACGACACTTAAGAGACCACTTGTTGTCTAACAACTTACGGAGGTACTAGACTCCTATAAAGCAGATATTGCCGCAATTCAAGAAGTGTGATCGGATGGATCGGGCGTAAAGCAGCTGAAAAATTACAAGATCTACTACGGCCAAGGAAGAAAATGCTTACTTGGATGTAGATTTGTTGTTTGAGGCAGACTTGAACTTAAGCGAACGTTATGGACTTCATATATCTTGGCTTTTCCGCAACGACAACAGCGCAGAATTCAAACGCAGAATTATTCTTGCCAATCGCCATTTCATTAGGCTCAGGGGACAATCGAATACTACACCCTGAATGACTCGAACTGCAACCAACTTCAGACTGCTATAATTTCCAAACCGTTCATGACAGTGAACTCAAATTTTGACAAATGACAGATATTTTTATTATTTACATACCTTTTAAACGACTTGCGTCTCAGTTGTGTTAAAAAAATTTTATCAGCCATGGAATTCAAACGTGATAGTGTGATTGCTTTATATTTGGCTGGAAAACCACAAGTAGCTATGATTAGAGCCCTCCAGCACCTCAACGTGAATAAACCATTTGTGTCTCGAACCATAGCTCGTTACCGTGATACTGGCAGCGTTGCAAAACGCCATGGAAGTGGTCATAAAAAAACAGCAACATCGTCAGAAATGGTTCGGAAAGTGAAGGCTCGAATTGCGCTAAATTCGCGTCGAAATGGAAGAAAAATGGCTCGTGAGCTCAACATCTCGTTGGAACAGATGCAACACATACTGAAAAATGAGCTTGGGCTCAAGCCATTGAAGTTCCAAAAAGCACACGATCTTACCGGTGTAAGACAACAGAAAAAAGTTAGAGTCGAAAGAGCGAAGGAGTTGCTACGCTTGCACGAAAGTGGTGAATTGCCGAATTTGGTTTTTTCCGATGAGTCGCCATTTGATATCGAGCAATATGTCAACAAACAAAATGACCGAGTTTACATGCCAGAGAGGTCCTTCGAAAATTTACACCTTCGGACGGCCACCAGAAAGCAGGCAACACCGATGGTGATGGTTTGGGCCGCCATAACCGCCGATGGTCACTCTTCGCTCGTATTTTTGGACCGTGGCATCAAAATTAATGCGATCGTATACCGTGAAACTGTCTTAGAGGCAGTATTGAAGCCTTGGGCAAACAATCATTTCGGTCGGAGACCGTGGACATTTCAACAAGACTCGGCACCGTCTCACAAAGCGCGCGTCAACCAAGATTGGTTAAAAAACAATGTTCCACACTTCATTTCTTCTTGGATTTCTCTGTCTGGCGTATTTTGAAGGCGAAGGTTGGCACTAAAAAATACCAAAGTTTGGACCACCTCAAACAAGCATTTTGCCGGGAATGGGCCAAAATACTGCAGAGCCACTTGCGTGCAGCGTGCGATGCTTTATCAAAAAATAAAAAAATTATAGCATTTTAAAAAGTTGGAGTTCGAGTCATTCACCCTGTATAATAGGTCTCTCTTATGAGAGATCTAGATTAAAGGTACAAGGATCTTGTCGAAACCGGTTGAAGGTCTTGTTTCAAGTTGAGATGCATCACCTCCTTATTGGTTTTAGGTGCGCCTATATAGTACTCCTAACATTACCTTTTGAAAGGAACTATAAATAGTTTTGAAGTCCCTGTTAAACTTATTCGGTTGTGCAGAATAACAGTGGAGCATACATAGCAACTTTACTGAACCGTTTGATGTCAAAAAGCTTTTGACAAGGTTATGGGTCAAGTTAAGTAACAGTGGCCGATGGAAAAACAAACCCACTTAGGCCTATTGACGCATTATGATGCCACGTGGATCTGTGATCCTCTTCCTCTTGGAGCCAATTAGAGCTTCTGACGAAGCGTAGGAGACTGTTAATGTCTATATTACTTACTCATTGTAAAAAAAATCAACTAAGTGGAGCTGGAAAGAGGATTGTCCCCTTCTACAGAAGTGGTTTGTAAAAACGCCAAGACTTTTTGCAAGCTTGCCTATAAGACAATATCCAGTGATGATACCTACGATAGCGCTGAGATGCTTCCTGTGTAGAAAGATCAAACTCTTAGAGCGATTCAGATTCAGTTTTGGCCAGATCTGTTCGGTCGATTAACATGCTGACCAAGAGGTCCACCTAAGGTTTGTTCTTCTAATAGCATCCAGCTTTAGTTTTAGTTTGTACGTAGCGATTGATATACCTATTTCAGGAGCGGTTCCAATTTTGGCGAGTTCGTCGGCCCTACAATTCCATAAAATATCTCTGTGGCCTGGCACCCAACATACGTGGATGTTTAATTGCTCTGCCATCTCCCTGTGAGATGATCAGTAGTCAAGGGCGGTTTTCGAATTTTCTGGACCGAGTCAAGGGATTTGATAGAGGTCTGACTATCCAAAAAGATGCGGATATCCATTGCAGATATTACATTTTTCTTTAGCCAGGACAGGACTTCTTTAATCGCCAAAATTCCCATCTGAAACACGCTACAGTGATTTTGAAGATTATCTGAGAAAACACTGCCACCAACCAACAGTCTTGGATCCATTTTTGGCGTGGCTATACGCCGACATTATTTTAAGTTCATTATTGGGAGATAAGTGCAAGGGATCTGCAAAGTGCCTGCAATTACTTTCGTACCCTGGTGATATAGACATAATGGCCAGTGCAAACAAAATTTAATCATGAACCATACATACATAAACAACGGCTTTGACATCTGCAACATGAAGTTGGTACGAAACAGCATGGATCAACCCTTTAGCGCAAACGTAGATATCAGGAGATGGGTTGTGAGGTTCCGATAAATGGCAACACACGTATTGGCCGTATTGCGACTAATTCGTAATGCCTTAACTTGGAGCACATTTATCCAATTATTAAGAGATGCCTAAAAAGCTGTCACGTCGTTTGTTATGATAGCGCTATCATTGGTGAAAAGAAGACAAGTCGTTCTAGGTTCGTTAACGTGTTGCTGCAATAGAAACTCATGCGTGAGTACCTTGGTGTACTATTTAACATCATCGTACATATCAATTATTTTCGGTACGTTATGACTTTATTAGAAAGAGTGAACATTCCCATTTGTTATGGAATAGGATTTCATTCATATAGCTGCCTCGCAGCTCCGAGGCGGTCAACTGTCATTGCCAAGGCGGCTGATAACACGATTACTGGTCTTAGCGCGCAAAAGATCGATTATTCAATGGGTTGTGTGGAATGGCGCCCCATCGTGATGAAACCAAAGATCGTCCAAGTCCATGTCTTTAATTACACTCTACAAAAATTCGGTAATCATGGTTCTGTAGCGCTCACCTTTGACCGAAATGGCGTTTCCACCACCGTTTTCGAAATAAAATTTCTTTGGCAATTTTGTTTCTTATCATAGACGCCGATATAAAAATGCACCTAGTCAGAAAAAATGATTTTTCGGCAAAACTCGACATCTAATTCGAGCTGTTGTAAGGCTCAAACTGAGAAGCAATAACGAAGCGGATGGTTGTTTGCCGTCAATTGCTGAGTTAATTGGATTTGTAAAGGGAAATACTATGAGCAGATTTAACGTTGAACGGTTGCAATCGCTACCAGACCGCCAGAACCTTTGTCGATCGCATATTCCTCAACCTCGACAGAAGTCCTTCGCAGCCAGCATCAAGTGCTGAAGACCAGTGGCTTTGATGCCGAGAAGCCATCAGAAATGCAGCAGCTGACGTGCTGGGTTTCACCCGCCCATCATACTTGAAAGAATTGTGCAAAACTCACAAGCCAACACACGAGGTATGATCTTTCAAAAGTCTGTTCAATTGCTTGTATACGCCGACGATGTTTTATTCAAAAGTGCGTATCCACTTTTCCAAAAAACGCTCCGACTCACTTCCATACTCACTTTTGCATATAATTTCAAAGTTAGCAGACTCGATTTCAGTTTGACATTAAATCTCGCGGCTATGTTCGCAGTGTTGGTTTCAAAGTTGCTTTGAATGGCTTTCCATTGTGCGAATTCATTCGTACTTTAAATTTCATTTAGTGCGTTTGCTTCAGTTTTATATGAAGATTATGGTTTTAAAGATTAAATTTTAAGCCATAACGAAATTAATGAAATTAAATTAACCTAGCCCAGTTAACCCAATAGAAATCAAAAGCAAAAGTATTTAGTTGCTTTTTCACAAACATTTATTGCTTTTTCCTTAATATTTTCTCCGATAAACTGGAGCTTTGGTAGCATTTTGAACGCAGTTTTGAAAGCAAATAAGCACCTCCGGACACACTAATTTTAAAAAAGGTTCAAGTTCCTTTTTAGGTAGAAGAAAAATAACTATTTTTTCCAAGTGTAAAAAGCCCAAAAGAACGTTCATTATTGACTTACTCTTTCAAAACATAAGTTGATCCACGAACACATCCCAGAATAGGGAGAAATGGGATGCTGCCAACCATCAGGAAACGAATAAATCCCCTCTAGTTGTATGTTGCGACATCTATAATTCAAATCTTTTGTAAATCTATCCTCACTTCTGAAAATGAACTAAATTATTCCTACTTTTGATTTTGTTTTTTTTTTGTGTGGAAAAGTGGCTAAACGCTTTTGAATAAAGCACGCCTATTGATATTATTGGTAGAATACTGCAAGCTGTCACTGGTGCGTTTGAATCGGCCAGAATGCCACAATCGGCAACTACAACTTTCAGGTAGTAACGGATTTTGTCTACCTCGGCTCTGCTATCACATCTGAAAACGACATCTCTTGAGAAATCAAACGAAGAATAACGTTTGCCAAACGCTGTTTCTTTAGGCTGAGAAGGCAACTGTGTAGTAAGACCCTCTTCCGAACAACCAAGAAAACCCTATATAACACCCTTGTAATCCCAGTCCTGCTCTATGGTTTCGAAGCGGATGAAGAGGGAACTTATATGTACTCCTGATCTGTACAAGGTATACTATTCCTCGATCCGTATTGGCAATTTTTTCGGTTTCGCAGGACGGTTTGTTTAGACATAAGATCTACGATAAGATCAGCTGAGACTCATCAAACTGAAAGCGAACGTTCAGTCAAATCGACCGTTTTTTACTTAAAACCTGAATCATAGACATCCGAAACTAATGCCAAAAAGGCATTTGAATGGGTCCGGACCAGCAGATTAGCCTAAGCCTCAAAATATGTTCGCCAAAAACAAGTAAAAGCTTTGGGATTTTCTTTTGCACTTACTAATTAAGAAGCACCTCGTTATGTCGTCATGGCCCTTTTCATGATAACGTAAATAAACACATTTTTATAGCTGAAAATAGGCAGAAAAGCAGAATAGTCGTAAAATAGGAGCAACAGATGAGCAGTGGAATTGCAGCCACTTCAGCAGTAAATAAACACAAGAGAGAAGTCTTGTATCCTCTTTTGGTATCAGATTAGATAAGAAGAAAACACACGACAGACGTTAGCCACGAAAGCAGAAAAAGAACGATGTACATCGATTGCTGACTTCCGATGAATACCAGCTCAGGATATCAGTGCTAAGCCGGTTGATCGTCAATTAATTCTCACAGTCTTCAAACAGAAACTCCCAGCATCTCAGAGACCAAAACCGCTATCACCCCTTTTGAATGGTAAGAACACTTGTCTGCCTTCGCCTTAACGTATGGATCTCCACCAAATGGTCGAAAAATGTTAACCTAAAGCCAAAGTAGAGCTGGGTAGAATTTGCTGCTTTATTGCAGACCAGTTTTGACAGCGATTTTATTCTGGTGAATCGTTAAGCCCGAATTCTCGTTAAGGCGATTAGAACATTTATAATTTGAATGCTAATTGCATTCTTACGTCCGTCGTAGGGAAAGTTCAATGACTTAAGAACAAGTCTCGAGAAGTTTATATTTATATTTATTTATAAATTAGTCACCTGTTGTACAAAGTGACCACAATTATTCATACATATGACTCAATATCATTGGGAAAAATATTGCATTCACTTTTTTAATAAGTAAACAGAGCAATTTTTGAAAAGAAGATCCTACCAAATATGTCAAATCAATAAAACTAAAATCACATCATCAAAAATGCGACAAAGTTACCTTGTGTTACTACCCAAAAAGGTGTTGCAACACAATTATCACAAATCGGCAAATGAGTATGTTCAAAGTGCGGTCATGGATCAACCATTTCGGAACAATCCGACCAAACAAAGGCAGGAGCTTTGATAAATTAGCGGTAAACCCGTCACATTCACCAGACAAATATACAAACAAAAACAAGAAAGAAAATGAAAATAAAAATAAGAGAAAGATAAACTCAAAATGACTCACCTGGCATACGTAGTGGCGATGGACTGGCCATGCCAAAAAAAGTTCCTTCATAATCCTTGTGCGCCAAAAGGACGAAAACACCAATAAGTATCCAATTCATGATGTCGTTGCTCTGGTGACTCCCCTTCACTTATTGGAGCACTATCAACAACAACAATGGCAGTGATGATGATAGTAGTGGCTGTGTGATGGTATAGATTTGAAGAAAAAAAAAAGAGCAAAACAGCTTCCGGTCCTAATGCCAAGGATAGCGTAGCGTTATCACCTTGATACTACAATAGACCTGCAACTGGTTTGTTGGTAGTAGTACTACAACAGCTTCTACTGCTACTACTGCTGTCAAAACAGCAGCAGTGTCGATATTTGGCTGCTTGACAGCGATGATAATATTGTCGATTTGAGACTGAGTTATTACAACAGTTGACACATGGAATTATTGGCAATGACATCCCAATAAAAAATTTAAAAAAAGAATAATAATAATAGTAGGAATGCTCAAACCGGATATTCCTCTTTCCGACAACAAAATCACTTTATCATGAACCGTAAGCAGACATTTTTATTATTATATTTTTTTTTCTTTTTTTTTTTTTTAACTTAGGATCTAATCTATGTATTAAACTATGACACTATGATATTTATCACTTTGTATTTTTATTCGTAAACTCTTTCACTGACACTGAAATGAGAGAAAAATAAAAATTAATGAACACACTGTAGAATAGGAAATGACAGATGCGACAACCGAAAACCCGTTTCAAAATGGTTTAACTTAAAAATTCCAATTCAATTTGCGATTCCAATTTTATCTGGTAAAAAGTCCGAAAAATTCGAAATATTATCCTTCACCTCGGTCCATTGGAATTGATGGCCGGCTTTTAACGGTAAACTTGCAGTAAAACAACAACACCACCAACAGTAACAGCAACAGCAACAAAATTCAGCCGGCAATAACTTCAGCTGCATTTACCTCTGTCACATCCTGTTTTATTCAACAACTACGAAGAACGACGACGACGACGAGAACGACAACGACAACGACGGTGACGATGACTATGACGATGACGATGACGATGACTTTCAAACGGAACAAGACGCACGTTCAATTCATCCGACGACGTGAGCAATTTTCTACAACACAAAAACTCGATTCATTTACAAACGGGATTTTACCTTAGACTGCCACATTCGCATCCATGAAGTTGAGGGAGCACACCAATTTTATGCCACTGCATGTGATTTCTGATTCCTGATTCTTGTTCTTATTGTGGTATTTGCCAAAGGCAATTCGACCATACAGAGGGCGTGTATGAGTGCCAAAGTGCAGTGATAAGAAAAACATGTTTCCAAACAAACGTCGACTCGAAAATTCTATAATACGGGCACTCCGATAGAAATTGCTCGAAAGAGAATTCTGGTTTGAACGTTCTAATACGAGTAGATGGGAAAATTTTCAATTTGTGGAATGACGTTTAATTAGATTGGACGATAACGGGTGACAGATTTTAGATCCAATTTGGTGGTGATTTACATATGAGCATTTTATAAAGCGGTGTTCAGTCTGTCGAATTCGGTTTTTTTTTTTTTTTTTTTAATTTATGTAACATACTTTGGCGTGTTTCTAATTTGACATTTAATACATACGTCACACTCTTTGATTTGCAGACAATTTATCCCATTTGTGACGTTTTCTTTCTATCAATCAGAGTGACATTTCCAGGGAAAGTTGGTTGTCTCTTTTAAAAACTCAAATTCACATTAGAGATTGACAGAATTATAACAAAAGGTCAGACATGGGAAGGTCAGAATATCGAGAATATTTGGAAAACCGGATTCACTCTTAGTGATTGTTTAAGATTTGATATTGAATCTTAACACTAGTTTATACGAGGGTTGTCTGAAAAGTTTCCAACCGCCACGTAAAGATAGCGGCACTCGTCAATAAAAACTCGTGAATGCTAGTTGTGCATCTTTTGACAGCTACTTACCGAAGTTTCAGTCATTTTGGACGCGCAGTTTTTAGTTGACAGTCGATGTGAGTGTTTTTTGTGAAAATTTGAAAAAATTGAATATCGAAGTAAATTCTTGTTTTTGAAAGGCAATACGCCTATTCAAATCAAAAATGAGTTGGACTCTGTGTATGGGGACTTTGCACCATCATTTACCACAGTGAAATTTTGGCCGTAAGAGCTTGGGAGACGATGAACGTTCGGGGCGTCCAAAAAAAGCAACCACTGACGATAACATGGCTAAAGTTCACCAAATGGTGTTAGACGACCGCCAAATTACGAGTAAAGTGAGCGAAATAGTAGAGGTTCTGAAAATATCCAAAGAACATGTTTGTTACATATTAAATCAAGATTTAGGTATGAGAAAGCTGTCCGCGCGTTGGGGGCCGGGGTTGCTTAAGTTAGACCAAAAACGTGTTCCGAGTTTTGGCGCCGATTAATTACTATAGATGAAACTTGGATACGCCATTATACGCCCGAAACAAAAATTCAGTCAAAACAGTGGACTGCAAAAGGCGAGCCGGCTCCAAAAAAAAGCAAAAACTGTTTTTTCGGCTGGGAAAGTGATGGCGACTGTTTTTTTTGGGATAGTAAAGGAGTTATCTTAATCGATTATCTTCAAAAAGGAAAAACCATTACAGGAGCATACTACGCATCATTACTTGCCAAGCTGAAGGCAGAAATTACGGAAAAGCGACCACATTTGCAAAAAAAAGAATTACGGTTTGAACTGCTTGACCATCCGCCTTATTCACCAGGTATTTCGGGTAAGAATCGAAGGCAGGCGAATTAACAGAACGAGCGGATGAAGAAGGGACAGGTTGTTCAAGCACCCCGGAACTAGAATCTTGACTAGTGAGGGGGGTTGGTAGATGAAGATGAAGAAGGAATGGTTCGGTTAAGTATATGGGAGCTGATAAAATTAGGATATTTGACTGATGGGGCAACGTTAGTTGGAACTTGGGTAAAAGGCGCAGAAGCAAGGTTAAATGAAACTCTGTTTTGAGGCGGCTTTAAAGGTTTGGTAAGGGGAACGAGAGGATTTGGTGTCGCGACTCTAGTGTTCTTTTTGGATAGAGTGAGGGGAATCTTGGACAGATTTGGGTCTTAAATGACCAGTTTGATTCGGGATGTTGATGGGATAGGGCAGAATTGTGGATGCTATCTTTTCTTTTATTAGCAAACTTATTATATACCATATCCTTCCGTTGGGTGGTGACCATCTTTTCCGAGATTGGTATGCCGTCCGAAAATTTGAACATCCAATGGTATTTAGTGGGTATACGTATTTTAAAACACATGCCATTTTTGCTCTTCACTTTGCCAACTTGTTTACACTTGATGTCGTGTATACCAAATTTCTTCCTAAAAAGGTCTTTGATGTAGGACGGGCTTGCGTGACGTGGGCCACGAAAGAAAGAAAGTAGACAGCTCCGGTTTTTTTGTGGCTTCAAGATTCATTTTATTTAATTTTTGAATTCTGTTGGTCTACTCAGGGATACTCCAGGATGTCTCAAAAGCCCTAATTATTGGCAATGGTCTTGGGACTGGATTGGTGATCGAAGTTGCATTTATCGTAGTGAGTTGAACGGGGGCTTCGGTGGTAATGGTTATTAAATGAGTTGGGGCTGAAGTGGTTGAGGGTGATGTATATAGCTCGTCGTGTAAGGATTTGTTACACGGATATGTGCTTTAATTCCTCCAATATCTGCATTGTGGTTGATCTAGTGGATGCAGCTTCCTCACTTAGAAAATTGAGGTCATGTTGGATGGATCCGATGTTTTCGGTATGTTCAGCATGCTTGAGATGTAGAGGAGTGGGTTGGTCAGCCAACGTTGACATAATTTTTCCCAACTGAATTGAAGTTGACTGAATCGCTGGTAACGTGTTTGAGCAGTGAAACTTATCAGAATCTGCTAATTTAATTATTTTAGAGTGTTGTCCAATACAGCTGATTTTATAATGGTTATACTGTTATCGATCGAAGAGTTTAGATTATCATGGCTCTCGGAAATGAGTTTGGTTACATTTTTACCACTGAATTGAACTTCGCATTCCAGCTCTACAATCGAGTCTGCAAGCCCAATTAGTTACTGGTTATTACATTTTATAGCCAGCATTATATGTGCCAGGTAGATGGTCCGGCACTCTAAACAGAAAAAGCAGAATATGCGCTTATACTCTTCGAGATGAGTTTTAGCATTGCTACTTAAACCAATGCATATGGGATCGAATTTCTTTCCACATATCCCATTGCATGTAATCATTTCCACTGTGTTAGTAGGTACAGCGCAGTCAGCAAATCCACAAGGACACAAAGTCACTGTGTTTTGATGACACTGAGAACTTATGGTGTAAGTGATTAGGAACAAGTAAATCTGTTCGAATGGGGTCAAACACGAAAAAAACCAAAAAAAAAAGGAAAAAGGTCAAACAGAAAAACAAATATTTACAATTTATCGCGGAGCGAAATTAAAACACATCCCGAACTTGACGGTGGGTTTTTTGACTAACTGACTGTTGCCAAAAGCACGCGTGTCACCGGGCTACTTTCTCGCCTAATTTCCGTAAAAAACAAAATTGTTGTCGCCAGAGGGCTCAATTTGATATCGCCAGTGCTGTGACACTTCGTCCGTTATTTCCTATTATTCGATTGTGCAACCTTTTGCTGTGAATTATTTCAGATTTTTTTTTTTCAAACAATTACTGCAAAATGAGCGATTCTGCGAACAGTTTGTACGGCAAACAGAAGACAGCGATGATCTGCCCGAATTCTCGGAAGATGACTGAAAGTGATTTCGAAGATTAATAACAGTGACAAGAGTGATGCTGATTTTATCGGACAAGAAAAGCGTTTGGAAATCGTTGCTGAACCGGCACAACGCTCTCAAGTCGAAAAACGAGAATATTCAGTAAGTGCGTGATCCAATGCCACCATGCCCATCAGTCTCGACAAAGATTTCGCTTCTCGTCAGGGTTTGTTTTGAGTTTTTTGCAGGGCCAACATCATTTGCGAAATCTCGCATCAGCAATCCAGTGATTGCGTTTTTGCTTTTTATCGAGCCAGTAGAGAATATTGTGGTACAAATGACCAATTTATACGGTGTTCACAAGCATGGCGTCACGTGAAAGCCGGTTGATGTGTCTGAAATACGCGCCTTTTATGGACTTTTGTTGTTGGCTGGGGCATATCGGTCGAAAAGCAAAGCAGCTGATGAGCTTTGGACTGCTAAGCATGGGCCACCAATTTTCGCAGCGACAATGGCACTTAGTCGCTTTCGAGCCATTAGCCAACCGATTCGATTCGATAACTGAGAAACTCGGCAGAGTGTACGCGATAAGCTAGCGTCTATTCGCGATTTGTTCGATCTGTGGGTCCAGCGCTTAAAAATTGCGTATGTTCCTGGCAAATTTCTGACCGCCGATGAGCAACTGCTGCCATTTCGTGGACGATGCAGTTTTTGACAGTACATTTCGTCTAAGCCTGGGAAGTATGGCATCAAACTTTGGATTCTGGCCGACGCAGGATCGTTGTATGCCTACAATAAGTCTACGTTGGCCGTGACAGAAACTGTTCAGCAGAAATCAATCAAGGTCAGCGTGTTGTTCTGGATTTGTGCCAAGGTATTTCTTCTTGGTGTACATGCCTTTATTTTTCTCTGATCTGTGATTCTTTTCAATTTTTAGGAATAAATGGACGCAATGTCACTTGTAACAATTTTTTACATCTTACAGTTTGGCACTCGAGCTGAAGAAGAGGCAAATTACGATTGTCGGCACCATAAGGAAAAATCGCAAGGAGATACCGTCAGCGCTGATTAACATGAAACGAAAACCAGTGCTGCATACCGAAATCGTCTACAACCATGCAGATCGTGTAACGATGGTGTCATACGTGCCCAAGAAAACCGCTTCGTAACTTTACTTTCGACGTATCATGCGGCCGTTCACTTCGATCCAGCTGACCAGGCAAAAAAGCCCAACATAATTCACTTTTACAATAAAACGAAGGCTGGTGTCGACACTCTCGACCAAATGGTTGGCACTTATCCGTGTAAACGCAGGACCAACCGATGGCCACTAACGTTGTTCTACAACATTCTTGACATTTCGGCTTTGAATGCCTTCTTGATCTTCACTCAATTGTTCCCGGATTGGAACAAGAGTAAGAAAAGTTTCCGCCGACGATTGTTTTTGTTGAACTTGGGCGAGGCCTTATGTGAAGACAATATCAAAGCTAGGGCACGAACACCACATAGTATATCGTATATGCGGCAGATGTTTTTCGTCGTGTGCGAGATCCAAGTTCGTCGATTTCACCGTACTCCTCTTGCTTGAATTCTCCAGCAACATCATCACAAGCATCAGCATCGGTCAAAATGCTAGCGGTCAACATATTGATTCATCAGCCACATCAACCACAAAAACAACGGGCAGATTTTTTTCATAGATTTTTTCCAGGTGACTGTTAGTAGTGAGAAGGAAGGAGGTAGAGCTCAGTGTGAGACCTCATTAATGTTGCTCCAGTAGTGACCGAAGATTACCAGAGAGCTTCCTGGGGGACGCAGATCGAAATGACATCTGGTGGAAATATGACTGCTTTCTGATATCGAATATCTGCTATCAGTGCCAGCTTGGGAGATCGGGAGAACTTTGCGATGGCGTTAAATTACATGGTTAGCAGTGTTATAGTTCGGAATATGAACGAGCGTCGTTCCCAAAATTATCGCCCCAAGAAGAACAAGGTCGCACATCAGCAGAGCTATTGAGGCACAGTGCATTTAATGATAAGGGTTTCCCGAAGAACTAGAACGATGAGATGATCGTCCAATTTCTACAGAATGGCGATTTGATGGAGTGCAGAAATTGCCAACCAATATGTGCTCTACTGACTACGGCCCTGGACATGATCAAAATTACATTTGAACTACACCCTCGATGCCCAACAAACAAGCTGTCGCTCTGGATCTCCCTATTTGAAGCAGATAGGCACATTGCCGATAATTATGATACAAAACATCGAATGTAAATCTCCACTCTATATGCTTTTTTTACTTTGAGAAAGTATAGTATAAGGAACTCGAGGGAGATAAGACTGTTGATATTGTTAAGAATACGTTTGAAGTTGTAAGATCCCAACGGTAAGCTGTCAAACACTTTTTTCCTTATATGTTAACAATAAGCGATGTTTTCAGTTACTCTATCAAGGGCGGTAAACCCCTCATCATTAAAAATAGGACTTAAGCCAGGCATGGCATTGTCATGCAATTTCTTTAGCATCATAATATGAAAGATGGGGCTGGGCGAAACTCGCATCCCATCACTAGAGGCACATCCACTCAAAATTTTGCTCAATATTCCTTACGCTGACGATATTGACAAAATCGGAACGACGCAGCGTGATGTCAGTAACGTATTCCTAAGTGTTACTTTGAGGCGGCGAATTAGGGCTTTGCTGCCAACGGTTTTGTAAAAGGTAAGAGAGCATTAAATGTACATAGATGTCTCGATATGATGACTTATAGGCTTTGTCCACTTAGACTCCGTTTTCTAACAACGACATGGGCGCTGAGATTCGTCAAGAATTGCTGTCACTTTGGGAAAAAACAGCAATTAAATAAGAAAGCCCTCTCTTGAACAATTAAAGTGATTTTATGGTCCTGGTTCTGCACTACAATGCAGAAGCATGAAAAAGGTCGCCACCGTAGGCTGTTTTGACAGAAAAATTATTCAGGTTATCTTCGATACCGTTTGGGGGGACTGTACTGCAACATCGGCCTACCCAAAAAGGTCTTTTAACAAAGAAAAGTTTGGTGCCAGTCGTCCGGCTTAGAGAATCTTTGAAAGCACGGCGTATTAAAGAATGAGCTCAACAGGCATGCCGCGCGCAAGTGGAAACGGGCCTCAATTCATGCGACGTGCGTAGCTTGAGGGAGTTAACTTACAATCAAGTTGGATGGAGAGCTTTGTTGGTTAGAGTCCAGGTCCATAAGCAGCAGAATTAAATCGGAATGAAATCTTGATTGGAAGACATAAACTACGCTGACGAGATCTGATTGCTTCAGCATAGAGTTATGAAGCATCGCCAAATGATGAAAACTTAGACTCCATGCTGAGCAGTAGAACTTGCCTTAAATGTGTCAACTATTTCAGCTAACCTAACTGGACCGGAGATCAAAAAATTCGGTACTTTACGAGCCCGTTGCGAAGTACGCTATGTTATGCTTATTAAGGCAGGCACAAAAGCCTAGGCAATCATTACTGAAAAGTTTTAGAGAATTCGAGGACACTTGTGATTTGAGCGGACACTGCAGCACGTTGTAGATAATCGAACTAGATAGCATTGAGGAAGCCCCATGATCAATAGTAAACGCGTTGTGAAAAGAATTTAAAAGAACATCTTCACTTGAATACAATTTATAACACTTTTTTCAGAATGAGGCACTCAGACATATAACAGCACGCGAAGTCGCGAACCAATTGATAAAAGAAGCTTAAAGGTGCAGTAAGATAATGACTTCAACATCATATTGTCACTAAAACTTGAATTAAATTTTTCAGATCCGTGGACGAATATCCCCATGGAGGAATTATAAAAAACGTAACAGGAATACGCTAAACTGGTACGCGAACATTGAAACGTACGCAGCGAAGTTATGTTTAACAATGAATAAAATAATGTTAAACAACTCTGTTTAAAAAGTGTGACTCAAAATACACGTCTGAGTTTTGGTAATCCGCCTCTTCCCTTGCATCTCAGATATGACGCATAAACTCTATTAAAAAACGAATGAGTTAAAGGCGATGAATAAAAAAGATTCCATTATGCATTGCAACGGCCGTCCCCCGACATCAGCCTTGCTAATGACTCTAGAACGACATTGAGGGCACACAGATAGAAGACTTCGGTTTTATCTCGGAGGAAACATGGGCCCCCAGAAGATTCCGTCTCTTGTGGTGCATATAATGATAAACAATCACAACCAACCGTAAGTATACATGCTGTATACGTAGGAAGGCGTCTTGGTTGATACCCAGTTCCCAGACCGTCTCGTTGTGCCATCTAAGAAGTAAGGTAAAACGAGTATAGTGTTGTATTTAAAAATAAAACTACAAAACAGTTGCTGAGTTTCTTCTTGGTTTAGAGGTATATTCTTCGTTCACTGCCGCTAGAAAATCTATGATATGCATATCGTATATACGACTGAGATGCAATCAGGCAAACTCTCATACAGCCAGTTTAGTGATGCCCATTTTATTACCTAATTTAGCAGTCGATGGTCTCTGCCTCCGACACTCTGTCGGCAATGGAAACCGATGGCGAATTAAAAAGAATCGGAGGATTGAAATGACACCGTGGTGTTGGCCTCGGCCGCACTCATTCTGCGTAGAATGATGTCATCGTAATCCAGGAACCATGGATTGTAGAAGGCGTGGTTCATGAACTTGGGACACTTGAATACGTTCCGCTCTATAAAAAAGACAAAGGTAAGATCAGAATTTGTATGTTAGTGAAATGTAGCCTTAAAGTACTCTTATTTTCTAATATCAGCTACCCAGACATAACTGTCGCTGGACTGGAGACTGCCAAAGGCCCCTACTGGCTGGCATCGGCATATCTAGGTCACGACCAAGTGGGCCCTATCTTTGATGACAACCTAGAAAAGGAGGCCTTGGAAGCTGGAACGCAAAAAATTGGCCTCATAACCGTGTGCGATGCTAATGCACATCAAACGGTATGGCATAGTACCGACTCTAACGATTGATTGCAATATACTACATATCACTCTTGTATCCGACAACATCACTCAAATGATAACGAACTGTATGGTAACATCTGAACACTCTTTTTCAGGCCACAGATATATCCAATTCAGTCTGAATGATACTCCACCTCGACAACTAGCATTTGGGAATTATCGGAAAACTGATTGGCCAGAATACTATCCTTTGAACTCTTACGTCCCCCGAGTAAATGTCAAGGATTTCATCACGATCTGGCAATGCTGCTTGCTGCCCTTCCTGCAAGAAAAAGCAGCGTTTGTGGGCATCAGCACTAAGACTACTTAGAAACGCATGCAGGAAACTTTTCAACCAAACAAAAAGCACAAGAAAACTGACTGACTGGGACTCACTCAAAGAATCCTTCAAAATATATAAAAAAGAAACTGAGGAAAGCAAAGCGAAAATCCTGGAGGTCATTCTGTGACAAAATAACAGAAACCGCTGAAGCATCGCGGTTAAAAAAAATCCTCTCTACAAATCCCATGATGCCTAGCCGTGTGAAAAAAAACGATGTCTCCTGGATGACCCCAAGTAATGAATCACTCAACCTGCTACTGGAGACCTACTGCAGCCGCGACTAAAATATACAGTCTGTTTAAAGAGACAAGCTGCTTTCGGTGCTGCATGGCTTCAAACCACACAACTCTGCTGGACCGGACGGTTAACACCTGCCGAGCTACAAAAGTCCTCAGATATTATCCCGCCAACGCCGGAGAATATCATGAGGAGCTGCATAGAAATGATCAACATCTCTAGTCACGTAGAGAAGTGAATGTAGTTTTCATTCCCAAAGCCGGTAAATGTTCTCATGTGTTCCCAAAGGACCTCAGACCTATACGGCTATCATCCTTCCATTTGAAAACTCCAGACTGATTGATTGATATACGATCTAAAATTGATCTACGACTTTTGTCTACGTCTCAAAATGCCTACTGTAAAGAAAGGTCTACATCATAGAGAGTATACAATGGTCGCGTTCCAGGACAAACATAGAAGGTGCCTTTAACAACACTGACTATTCTCGTAGACGACTAATTTGAGGAGAGTATCAATCTTATAAAGTCTTGCTAAATAGCAGGATAATAAACTCCAAACTGGATTGGACTTATGCTAAAATATATACGACGCAAGACGGTGTCCTTTCATCACTTTTGTTTGACTTAGAGATCAACGAACTGCTGATATCCCTAGAAGTGGGTGGTTGCCTATGCGGATGACGTTGCTTCTACAGGTAAATCTTAGCAGATTAATCCGTTGGTCGGGTCGCTTGGGTGTAAACTCCCATAAAACTATTTCCTCTTTTCCGGGAAATATAAAATTCCAATCATAGACCCTCCGTCAATGAACGGTACCAGCTTGGTCTTTTCCGATACAGCGAAATAGTTTGACAGCAAACTAAACTGGAAACCTAATATTCAAGAAAGAGTTCTATCCTCTTGAAAAAACGCCATTGGGAGCAAACGGGGCCTTCAAACTCGGACTACCCACTGGCTACTATATAAAACTGATACTAGCCTCCGGGGTGGTTGTCTGGTAGACGGCCTTAGACAATGCAGTCAACTGCAGCAAACCAAGCAAAGTCCAAAGGACAGCATGGCTGTGCGTAAGCGGAGCCTTGTGTGCTACTCCCGCGCTCTGGATATTCTGTTTCACTTGACATTCCTTTATATTTTCAGCAGGCAGTTATCCACCTTAAAGCGAGTACGCAGTGGCCCAATAAATTATTTGGCCACGTTAATATTCTTTACACACTAGGAATCCTTCCAGAAAATATCGACTATACTATGCCCCAACTTTGGTTTGACAAAGACTTCCATGTAAGCATCCCGTCTAGATCCGTCTATAAGATAGATGCTTTCACGGATGACTAGTCAATCCATTTCTATACATATTGATCCAAGACTGATAGTGGGGTTTGTTGCGATGTTTTCTTTCACCTTCCAAATCACTGTAGCGTGCTTCAGGCGGACATTTTGGCGATTATCTTTAATCTGTCTGGCAGAAGAAATACGTGATACGAGGGCGATTCAATAAGTCCGTGACTTTTGGATTAAAACACAGATTTTTTGATAAAAAAATAATTTTATTTTTCAACGTAGTCTCAGTTGAGCTCTATACACTTTGTCCAACGCTTCTCCAATTTTTTTATCCCTTCCAAAAAAAATGATTTGTCGAGGTCCTCAAAATAGGCCTTTGTTTGCGAGATGACTTCATCATTGGAGTCAAATCTTTTTCCACCAAGCCATTTCTTCAGGTTTGGGAACAAGAAGTAGTCGCTCGGAGCCAAATCTGGAGAATAGGGTGGATGAGGGAACAATTCATAGCCCAATTCATGGATTTTTGCCATGGCAACTGCACATGTGTGCACCCTTGCATTGTCTTGGTGGAAAAGAACTTTTTTCTTGGCCAAATGAGGTCGTTTTTTTTTTCAAATCGTCATTGAATCGGTCCAATAAGTTGGCATAATATTCCCCATTAATTGTTCTTCCCTTTTGAAGGTAGTCAATGTGGATTATCCCGCGTGCATCCCATAAAACAGTCGCCATAACTTTATTGGCTGACAAACCCACCTTGGCCTTCTTTGGCGCCGATTCACCCTTAGAAACCCACTGTTTTGACTGTTGTTTGTTCTCTGGTGTGTTGTGATGGATCCATGTTTCGTCCACGGTTACAAAACGGCGCAAAAACTCCTCCATATTGCGATTAAACAACGCCAAACCTTCCTGTGAAGTTGTTACACGATTGCGTTTGTGGTCGACTGTGAGCAAACGCGGCACCCATCTTGCGGAAAGCTTTCTCATGCCCAAGTGATCATTCAAAATTGAAACCACTGAGCCATGCGAGATCCCTACGGCTTCCACAATCTCTCGCACTTTCAATCTTCGGTCGGCCAACACCATATCGTGAATTTTTTCGATTGTTTCGAGTGTAGAGACCTCAACTGGGCGTCCAGGACGTTCGGCATCTTCAGTGCTTGTACGGCCACAACGAAATTCAGTAAACCACTTTTTTACCATTGAAATCGATGGTGCAGAGTCCCCATAGTATTTATCAAGCTTAGCCTTGGTCTCGGTAATGGTTTTTTTTCGCAAGAAATAATGCTTAATAAGCACACGAAATTCACTTTTTTCCATTTTCTCCTCAAATTAGTGAGTGGTCTGATAAAAATAGCTGTCAAACACAAACTAACTGACGCAGCAAGTTTAAATTTTGACAGAAGTCAACTGACAGATGCCTGTTGACAGGAGCAGTGTTGTTGTTTCATTGTTATCAATTCCCGCTATGGGACCCTTAATTCGTGACCTTGGTCGCCAAGATGATCTGATGCTGTCCCTTTGTTGAAGTATTGGCTTTAAATGCACTGCTGCTTGACTTCTTCGATACTGCTTCTGGATGAAATGCCGGGTCTTGAATTGGCCCCATTCCATATGGAGGGTACTCATCCTCTGTACCAGATACGCCCGATTCCATCGGTTCAGGCCGTCTTTGACGAAGTTGCTATAGATGCTCTCGATCTGTTTTCCTATCTTATACTGCTCATCTAAAAGCTCGTGCATGCTTACGTTTGCTTGAAAAATCTTCAAATTTTCAAGTCTCAGGTCCCATGGCATGATCGCCAAGAGGTGTTATAATCTATTCTACTACTCATTATTGATTTATTATCAAAAAAATCCAAGACTAACGTAGTAATTACTTGCTTACTAATTGCGTCAGTTCACCGTTTAGTTATTGCTTAGTTTACAATAAGCGTGTTTGACCTACTTCGTGATTGTTTATTTGCGCTAAAGGGTGAATGCATTCACTCAACCTAATGTTTACAATTTTTCTTTATGCCTACTTTAACACAATTTGACCCGCCCTCGTATCTGCAAGGAATATCCACATCTTTTCGGATAGTCAGGCCTCTATCAATTCCCTGGTCTCAATCGCCTTTGACTGCCAATCATCTCTTAGGGAGATGGTAAACATTTACCGAAGTTGGATGCTTGGGCACAGAGACATTCGAGGGCCGACGAGCTGGCCAAAATTGGAACCACTCTATCTATCCTACTAGAAAAGGGTAGCAACAAATAATACTACACCTGGATTCTATTAGACGAACAAACAAACTGCTGAGTCAACATATCTAGCGACCAAACAAATCTGACCAAAGCTGAATTTGGAGTTTAATCTTTCAAAATAGGAAACATCTCCGTGCCATCACAATTGTCATCACTGGACACTCTATTATAGGTAAGCATGCAAGAAGACTTGGCGTTTTTACAAATGAATTCTACAGTAACTGCATGGAAAAGGAGGAGGATAGGACAATCTTCTGTACATGCCCCGCTCTCTGCCAAAGAAGGAAACTCCACTTAAGTAGGAGCCTTCGTCTACAATGACTTAAGCGATCTAAACAATATAGACGTTAACAGTTTCCTACGCTACGTCAGACTCAAATTGGCTGCAAGAGTAGTAGGATCACAGATCCACGTGGCATCATAATGAGCCAACAGGCCTAAGTGAGTTAGTATTTGCAACAGTCACTCTTACATATAATGTCTATTTAAGCCTGCAACAGATTTCCTTAGGATATTTGTTTTGGATTTCAGGACATTATTAAGTTCTTTGACATGCAGATATGTACATATGAAAGTGTGTAATGCTCCGTATTGCGGATACTACCTCATCCTACTCGTCCTTCAATAAATTTAAAAGCTAAGCAATGTCTTGTTTTCGCCTAACTTTCGGGTTTTGGCTTTCAGAGTTTGAATCTTCGCCATGAAGGCAAATGAATGTGACATAGCACCAGGATTCTTTTGTCAGTTAAAACTGACAGCATAAGTAGTTAACACTTGGTAGTCAGCATGTTACTATCAACCTACTTCGTGGGCTTTATGAATTGGGTCTGGGTGGTTTGCTGCCTTTTTCAAGAAGGCCAGATTCAAAAACTCTTGAAAATTTTTTTAGATATAAACGTGTTTAGTTGCTAAACAAATTTACATGAGCCGTCAGCCTTCAGCTTTTGCAACATTAAATTCACAATTGAAGGCTAAGTAAAGACGTTTTAATCCCAATCGCAGATAAGAAATTAATTACGCTTTGTACTGGCCGTCAGGGCAAAGTTCATTAATTAGGATTAATGCTCGTAAAGTTAATTACAAATACATTAACACAGAAGTTAGTAAGAGCAATTTGCAACTTCTATAGAAGTGACTAACCCTTTTGTCTCATTTAAATAAAACCAAATTCATTTGAACTCTTACAACTCTTTACTCAATCATTAATCGAGGGAAATAAATGATTTCGACGATCTACACGTAATTAGATTACACGCAAAAATGTATCCCAAAAATGGTGAGGGAACGTCAAAACCTGTTGTTTCTGCGTAGTACTTGGGAGAAAGAATTTCAAATGGCAAAACGAATGTTGGACTAACCCAGCTTGGCTAGTTAACCGGAAAGATACTGTCATTTGTTAATTTGTCAAAGGAAATATGAATTAATTTATACCGATCAGAAATTTGACCAGACAAAAACGACATTTCAAATTCAAGTTTAATGACCATAGCGAGTATACTCGTAACGAAAGATGGACACATACATACATACAACTTCAACCTTTGAGAGATAAATGTATGTATATAGTATTCACTGCCAATTCATTTGTAACATTGAAATTTAAAAAAAAAAAAACACCAAAAAGACCATTTTTAGAGAAAAAAATCTCTGAGATATTTGAGCGAAAAGAAATTTCAGGGAATGGATGAGTCTGCAATATTTTTTGAATGTAACGTGGATTACGAAGCACTGCTTTAACCAGATTTGCGGTGGAACAATTTTCATATTTCGAACTCCTGTGGATCTAAGAAATATAGGTGCTGGCACCGCGTAAGCAAATTTCCAGTTTAGAGAGAATATTACTATGTACGAGTAGATGAACCAAAACATAAATTTGTAGAATTTGTAGAGAACCATCAGGTTTAACCTACTACACATTGACTACTAACAGGATGCTTACCCATGTTGAGGGGTTAAAGGACTTGTTTGGGTAAAGGTGCAATAGCAGCAATAGACAGCGGAATAACCGGAGAATTTGAAGTTCACGTTGGAGTACAGCAGGACAGTGTACAAAGTCTGTTGCTTTTTAATGTCATGCAAGATTTTCAATTGAAGAAGCAGATCAACGAGTCCGGAACTTCTTCACTTCTTTTCGCCCATGATAGCGCTATTATAAGCAACGACTTGACAGCGCTTCAAGCAACTCTAAATAATTGGAGATAGTCGTACTAAGACCGAATATATGGAATGCCGTTCTTCCGAAGCAACAAACGCAACTCCTGACATGTCTTTAGAATCGTGCCAAATTGCGAAAAATTTAAATTTACTTAGGTTCTGTCGATAACCATCATTGCGATGAAAATATCTCACATATAGTACTCGTAGAGTCAGTGTGGGGCGCTAAAATGGCACTTTTGACAGAAAACGCCGCTTAAATTTACTAAAACTTGTTATAAATGGTGTTTTTTTTAGAGATTAGCTTTTTAAACTGGCAACACTGTTTCGAAAAATTGTCAATTTGACAGTTGAAAGCTGATTCGTGGGTAGTACGTTTTGCCATTTTACGGTGAATAGATTAACGCCAGAACAACACGCGCAAATTGTGCAAACTTATTTTGAAAACCGTGGTTCGGTTCGCCAAACTTATCGTGCGCTACGTCCATTTTACGATCGAAAAATCGTACATCTGAGCAAGTTATTCGAAACACAATGAATCGTTTTCGCACCACGTACACTCTAGTGCATAATACGCATCCCCAAAGACGACAAACAGAGCGAACAGAAGAAGTTATTGCCGTTGTGGAGCGCAGTGTTGAGGAGAATCCGAATGAGCCGATTCGCCATCGTGCACAGCATTTGGAGCTATGACCATCCTCTTTGTGGAAGATTTTACGGAAAGATCTTGGCTTAAAAGCTCATAAGATCCAGCTTGTGCAAGAGTTGAAACCACGTGACCATTATATTACACGCGCCGTAGGTTCTGTGAATGGGCCGAAAACATGATTCAGCTTGATCCTCATTTTCAAAGCAAAATTTTGATGAGGTCCATTTTTGGTTAAATGGATATGTAAACAAGCTAAATTGCACAATTTGGAGTGGAACAAACTCAGAAGCCTTTGTCGAGACGCTCTTACAACCATTAAGACTCACTGTTTGGTGTGCTTTATAGGCTGGTGGAATCATCGGCCCATATTTCTTTAGGGACGATACCGGCCTGAATGTTACCGTAAATGGAGAGCGCTATACAAACATGATTTCTGACTTCTTCGTTCCTAAGTTGAATGGCATTGACGTGACAGAGCTTTGGTTTCAACAAGATGGCGCAACATGCCACACGGCGCGACAGCATCATTTTATTGCCGAAAACATTTGCTGAACGCAAAAGTTTGCATAATGGACCTGTGAACTGGACTCCACGATCCTGTGATCTCATACCTTTAGATTACTTTCTTTGGGGGTATGTAAAGTCACTAGTCTATGCCGATAAGCCAGAGACGTTGGACGATTTGGAAGTCAACATTCGCCTTGTTATTGCTGACATACGGCCCCAGTTGCTCGATAAAGTTGTCGAAAATTGGACTTCATGATTGCGCTTCATTCGAGCTAGGCGTGGCGCGTATGCCCGGTGTCATATTTAAACACTAATGGCATAAAATTATCTATTACATAAAGCTAATGTCATGGACATTAATATTAGCTTCAAGTGTTTTATTTCATATTGAATTTGTATATCTCTAAAAAACACACCGTTTTTATGACAGCCATTTGTCCCGCCTTAACATACGCAACGCAATGTTAGATGTTGTGCGAAAAATATAAAAAAAAATCACAGCGACGGAATTGAGCAAATCCGGTCCAAAAAGCGATAGAGGCTCAAGTTCCAGCCAAGGTTCAAAGAAGGGACCGAAAGAAAAATTATTGGATCACTCAAATGCAAAAACATCAGCAAGTTGTGATCCAAAATAGAATGTCTTGTAGAATGGTTTTAGGGTCCGCAGATTTAGTGAACGCCACAAGCGATGCAATACCCGTGCAGATATATGAGAAAAAGATGTAACATTAGTTTTAATTATACGCGTTACATATTTCCACGGTTAATAAAAGAGGAACAAGAAGACAGACAATAGACAGACAATAGGCAGACTCCAGAATGGTAGTGCGCAATGCGGTAAATGTACCTTTAGTGTTACCAGCGTACTGTATTAGTTCTTCGAAATTATTTTGTATGAGGCTCTAAGCTTCCAATGCAAATCACTTATTTCCCCTAGACAACATGGCTTCCTGAAAGATAGGTCAACCACCACAAATCCCGTTGAATTCGTATCCTTTTCTCTCTCTGCCCTAGAAAATAGCAACGAAGTCGATGTAGTTGCAATCGAATTTAACAAGGCCTTCGATAAAATCTCTCATCGATTAATACTCTTCGAATTGTCTGCACTCGGCTTTAAACCCATACTGTTAAAATGGATATCCTTCTACCTCGAAAACCCAGTCGGCTCCATTTTTGGGCACCTCTGAAGTTCCACAAGGCAGCCATCTCGGTACCCTTCTTTTTATATTAACCATAAATGATCTCGACAGGATCATCAGACACTCGTCTGTCTTCCTTTACGCCGACGATATCATATTTTTCAAAACCATTTCCTCACCCCATGACTCCTTACTCCTTTAACAAGACCTTGTTACTTTTCGATCTGGTGCCTCAAAAATTGTTTGGAACTTAATATCGCCAAATGTCAATCCATCACCTTTTCACATAAGCGGCACCAAACCCCTCCCCATCTCTACCTTCTCCACAACCAACCTATCGCCTCCGTTCAATCCCCTCGCGACCTTGGCATTCTGCGTGATAGGGAGCTCAACTTCCGTTTACATATGGATGGGATAACCCTTAAAGTCAACTCCGTACTAGGTGTTGTAAAACGGTGGTCCAAAGAATTCACCAACCCATACGTGGCCAGGTCTCTCTATATTACCTTTGTTCGCCCCCTCCTAGAGTACGCCAGTCAAGTGTGGACCCCATATCATCCTGTTCATATCTCGAGAATCGAAAGCATCCAGCCCCGCTCTCTTCGATTAGCTCTTCGAGGTATGCCCTGGGACGATTCTTTTATTCTGCCCCCCGTTGAATGCGCATCCCTTTACAACTCTATTTTCCTCAACACTAACCCTCGAAATCTACGTACCCCTCGACCTTCTATCTGCCAACCTACCATACCTCCTATGGCGCGAACGAACCAATCTCCCGTATGCTACATAAAATCAATTCAAACCCTACCATCTTTATTCATCACTCCAACCAGTCTTAGTTTTAAGTTTAAGTTTAATTTTAAGTTATAGCTTGTATTAAGCCGAATAAATGGGGACCTTCGCCCCCATTTTCGGCAATCAAAGCACCATACAAATACCATGTAATCTCTGTACCAAGATGGCGTGTCCAATACTTATAACTTCTAAAAATATTTTTTCTAACAGTTCAACAGCAGAGTATATGGTGCTATGGATCAAAACATTCCTTAACCTCAAAAGAATATACGAACACTATTTTATTATCTGCCACATGAGTATCATAGTTCTATGAATGTGAACTATGCCAACTACAGATGAAACTAACGTAGTCATACTGCGTAGGTTACTGCTCGTTTGAAAAAATAGAATGGATATAAAGGCCAGACCAGAGAATATTGATCTCGAGCTCGTCTAAAATGGTTGGCTTGTTAGCGTAGACTAAGAACTTGACGTAGCCCCAGAAAAAATAATAGAGTGGTGTCAAATCGCTTGGTCGCGGCTGCCAATTTTAGAACGCTCGCCGTGAGATGGCCCAGTCGCCTTCACAACTTCGAGCGTTGCGTCGCTTGTATGGTCTGTAGCGCCGTCTTGTTGGAACCACAGCCCAGATATGTCGATGTTGTCGAGCTCTGATCACAGAAAGTCGCTCAATACCTGATACCATTGACGGTAACGGTGTCACCTCTCTCATTTCGAAGGAAATAAGGTCGGATGATGCCGCCATGCTATAAGCCGCACCCAATAGTCAACCTTTACGGATGCATTGATACTTAGCTGAACACTTGTAGATTGTGTTCGCTCCAATAACGACAATTTTTTTTCTTGACATAGCCGCGGAGCCAAATATGGACCTTGCACGAGAAGATGATTTTTTGGCCAAAATGCGGATCTCTGACCAGCATTTCCAGTGCCCAGTGGTCGGCTAGCTTTAATTCTTGCGTCAACTCGATCTTATGCGGATTTAGGTCCAAATCCAACCGCAAAATAAGCCGAGTTGACTTTCTGGCGATGCACAATTCAGCTGATCGGTGCCCAATCGACCTTCTTCGATACTGGCCGCTACGGCCATGATTTCTTCATTTTGCACCAGTCTCTGTCTGATTTGTGGCTTAAGGTCAAAAAGAGTGTATTTATGCTCAAACTTTGCTACGGTGCGGCGAATTGCTTGCGCAATGAAGCGATGATGGCGGCCGACCTCACGACGAAACTCACGTTGCCTTTTTACAACTGAGCCGGAATTTCGAAAATATTTTTTTTAATAATTTCCGCACGTTCGGCAACCGTAAAACGATGCGTAATGAAATGGCAAACCTAACTGAATATTTTGACAGCTGGATGTCATTGGTAACTTTGACAGTTGGAAAAACTATCATTGCTATCTGGTCACCCGTTATATAATTCAACAAATCCAAGACAGTCGGTTACCTCAAAGAACAAATCTTAGTCAAAATACGGCAAAATGAGCTGGAACCGAGAACAAAGTTTTCAATATCATGACAAATAGGTCGCTATAAGTTTGTCTTTGATAACATACTAGATGCAGTGAAAAGTGACCTCCTTGGGAATTACAATTTTTTTTTTTTTAATGATTTTTTTGTATTATTCAATACAGTCCTCTTTTAGTTTGATACAATTATTCCAGCGATTTTCCAACTTCTTGATCTGCAAAATACTCCTCCGTGGCGTCGATGATTTCCTCGCGTGAGCTTAATTTTTTATTGATGAGCCATCTTTTGAGATTTGGGAAGAGATAATAGTCCGAGGGATCCAAATCCAGTTACCAATCGACGCCAAAAGTCCGCCCGATTCCGCACCAGCAAGTCCAAACACTCTTTCAAAGTGCTCTCGCCTTCGTGTTTTTGGTCATGCGCTGCACCCAGCGGCAAGATAACTTTTTCATATGCAGAATATTGCCCAAAATATGGCGTGTGCGCTCAGTACTAATCTTTGTGGTATCTGTTAGCTGGCGCACCTTCACTTTCCGGTCAGCTAACACCATTTCATGTATTTTTTTGTCATTGTACTCTGTAACCGCATCGGAGGGCCTGCCGCTGCGGACTTGATCGGTAGTGGAGTTCCGGCCACCACAAAACTCTCGAAACCAATATTTGACGGTGTAATCTGACGGAGCATTAGCCCCACAATATTTATCAAACTTTTCTTTTGTTTCCTTCGCCGTTTTGCCTCTCAAAAAATAATGTTTTATGAGAGAATGAAAATCGTTTTTGTCCATACTCAACATGATGCCAAACACGTCAACAACAATCAGCTGTCAAAACAAAACTAAAGACAGTATCGCACTGCAATTTGGCATGTCTGCCTAAATATGAACGGACTTCAAGGCACCATAACCTTTTTTGCAGTAACAGCGCATTCTGGCGGTCAAGGAGGTCACTTTTCACTCCATCTAGTAACATAAGTGCAATGTTTTTATGAGTCTTCTTAAACATACGTAAGAAAGGAACTCCAGGAATAGCTTTAGGAAGCTTTGTTAAGGGCAAAACGAACTTTTAAGGGGAGCAACACCCGGATAAGGCCTGTAAGACATGAAAAAAGGTCACTTTTGCATGTGTTAAATGGATGAGGTTACTCAAACTACACTTGCAGACAGAACGAAACACTCTACTTATCTGATGAAAGTCACGATTTCCGTCCATCCAACCAAAATGAAGTATATGTAGATAGTAAAATCTATTGTAAATTGAAGTATAACAAGATTGCCGGCTATTTAACACTAAATCCCGAGGCTATATTGAAGGAGCGAAGGTTACTCTGCTTATCGATCACTAGTCGCTCAGATGGCTCATGAACATAAAGTTAGCCAAACAACAACATACCAAGCACAGGAGGTCATCATGAAATTTATAATTGATGTCTGTAATTCAAATCTGGTTGTAATAGAAAATATTATAAGAAAAAGTTTCTACCGGACAATTGAAGTTGAGTTCTTTTACTTTGAGTTTCAATGCGTACGGTTGAACGGACCATTAAATCAAGTTGTCTGCGATTTTGATTCATAGATTAAAAAGCTATCCAGTAAGCATACGGCTGCCCCGGACCACACATAAAAATATTCGTAGCAACTATTTGTTTAATTAAAGGAGGAGATTCGCTTAAAACAGACTCACTTTGCAAGATTTTGTCAAGGGACAACACGCCTGGTGAATGAAACCTCAGCATCGTTTGCATGATTCATAATACTGTGCACCTAACAAACTTGCTCGAATCTACGGGCATCTGTGTCTTTAACATGGCGTAAAAGATCTTGTTTGCAGCATTGGATGAACACCTGTAACTACATATTTGTTAACGATTTGATTGGACTCGAACAGTGCGGTTTTGGATCAGGTTTGCCAATATTTGACAAAAATATTGACACAACAACGAATCCTGAAGAAAACGGTGAGATAAGCTGCATACGCTAATTAAGATCATTTACCCAACGCAGCGAAATGTCCCTGGTACATTTGCAAATATTTAAACAGAAGCGTCAAAATGGATTTAGGTGTGAATAAGGGCAAAACCAAGTCAACAAAAAGGAACATGCAACATCAACGAATCGGACGGAATGAATAGTTATAGCTTTGAGATAGTTACAGGCTTTATCTACTACAATAGCCCTACTATTGACTCTGATAAAACAAATTGTTGCACTTGCTGCTCATGGTTTCTTTATTCTAAGAACGCAATAAAATTAAAAATCCTTAACAAGAAACACTAAGAAGACTCTTTATAAGATCCTAAGAAGTGTTGTGTTCTATTCCATAGAAGCATGAAGAGACCCCCAAAACTGTTCCAATCATTTTTGGTTGAGTTTGCGTTAGAGTGTCGGAGCCTCTTAGGGCCGTATAGTATCATCAACCTGGTCAGAAAAGTGCATATCAGTCGCTTGAGATGGCTACGACCTATAAAATGAATGTACACTAACACCAACACCAACAACAAATATTGATTCTTAGAAGGAAGGTCAAGGTAAAAAAGACCTTGGCTTATGTGTCGCGTATCTCCCCGCTTTAACTCGAAAAATTGATTGATTAGGGCGCTGTCTACTTAATAAATACGTAAAAGAAAGGGAAATTTAAAAACAAAAGTCATATTGAGGTGACCGGGACCTGCGTGGGTATTGATCGGGAAATTGCTGGCTGTCCTATAACTATAACTTGGATTTGCCCAGCAACGCAAGAATCACGTTCGTAGGGATGTGCTTGCCTTACCTCCCAGTGGTGGTCTATGGTAGCCAGTTGAGTAAACCCAAACTCATGCAAGCTTAAGTAACAAGGGCATGCTCGGCCAGAAGCATTATATTGGCCTACGACGCTATAGGGCTAACAACCCAAAGCAGAAGAGATTAAAAGGAGAACCAACTAATGGCCTCGGATAGAAATAGATTCACTGTTGACGATCCTTGTAAACGTTTAAAGGACCATGACCTTCGAAGCTGCACGTGAAATGTTCGGGCTTTTAACAGGCCACGTGCAGCCGAGCAATTAGCAGAGGCCTTTGAATGCGGATATCACCGCCATCCAGAGAGTTCGATGAGATGGGCCGGATATAAGGAGGATGAAAAACTGTGATATACTATACACTATGGTGATTACAATAGAGAAAAGAAACAGCGCTTATTCGGATGCGCATTTACCATATGCAGTAGATTAGACAAGAAGTCTTGAGGTTCCAACACGTCTTATGACGACCCGCATCAAGGCGAATATGCTCCCTTGGAAGAAAAGGACGACATCACCAAAGAATATTTATACGAGCTCCTCGACAGGAGGATGACACCACGTCTGAAAAGACTTATTGACACTGCGGCGGGACGAAATGTCACTATAGTAAGCACACGGTTTCCTCATCCCAATATATACAAGGCGACTTGGCGGTCTCCGAATCATCAATGGCTAAATCAGATTGATCATTTTGCAATAGACGTATGACATACCACCAATATTCTGAACGTCCGAATGATCCGGGCAACCACCATTGACTCAGATTACCACATTGTTGCAGCCAAGGTACGCGTGCGCATTTACCAAACCCCACAACAAAAAAGATACAACGTAAAAAAGCAGCAATCGAAAGAGACCGCCAGAATCTTCGCCGAACACGTACCTCAAAATTTCTCTACAACCCCTATGGCGCTCGTGAGCTCTACTAGCAGAAGAGACGGGAAGTATATCGGCTTACTAACAGATAAAAAGAGCGTGTCGAGACAAGAAGACCTGTACAGTAATTTGTAGAGATGAAGAAGGAAAGCTTGTATTAGGTGGCGCAAAATTAATCACCTTATGGGAAAATGGTATAATTTTTGCAAATGGCGTCATAGATCAATCATATTTGACATTTGTGAACTACAACAAACAAGCGACGGAGCGCTATACTCCGCAAGAGCGTGGAATAATTGTGTCGATGTTTTTGACCAAGAATCGGTCGGTGGTGTTAGCGCAGCGTGAATTTGGACGTCGATTTAATAAAAGTGTCGCGCCAACTGGGCAAACATTCCGGCGCTTATCTACTCGACTCGAGCAGAATGGAACCACAGGAGACCATGCAGGGCGTGGTCGCCACCGGGCTGGTCGTTCGGCGAAAATATTGCGGCTGTGGCTGCCGACGTCGCTGAGAATGAAGAAACATCAACCAGACGACGAGCCACGCAATTGGGCATCACCAGACGGGCCCTACAGTGAATTTTAGTGAAAGACTTACACATGTTCCCATATAAAGTACGAACCGTCAGTTAGTGCCTTCTGATCGTCAGTCGCGTGTGAATTATTGCAAAGCCATCCTCAATCTCAACAACGAAGATGACGATTTTGTGCCGAAAATCATCATGAGCGACGAGGCGCATTTCCGTTTAAGCGGTTACGTCAATAAGTAAAATTTCCATTTCTGGGGCACTGAAAATCCGGGTGTGATGCAGGAAGAGCCATTACACCCACTCAAAGCCACTGTGTGGTCCCGTGTTTACGCGGGAGGAGTGCTTGGGTCGTATTTTTTTGAGGACGCCATCGGCAATACCGCCACTGTTACTGACGAACGCTACAGGGCCATGATATACGACTTCTTACTGCCGGAATTGGATGAGCGGGGCTTGGTGAACATGTGGTTTCAGCAAGATGGTGCAACCGGACACACAGCACGAGCCAAAATGGATATTGTGAAGGAAGTGTTTCATGGTCGCGTAATCTTCCGTTTTGGCGATTTGGCATAGCCAGTAAGATCTCCCGATTTAACCATTACAGACTTCTTTCTTTGGGGCTACTTGAAGTCGGGGGCTTATACCAACAAGCCTCAGAAAATCGCAGCCCTTAAGAAAATCTTGCGGAAAGTCATGGGAAATGCGATAAAACGGTCACAAAGACGTATCAACACTGGCGGCAGCCACTTGGCGGATATCATCCTTTCCACTTAACAAAAACAATTGTAAAGGTCTAAATAAAGATTTCCATCACTCAAAATCATTTTTTTTTTATTTAGTAAAAAAGTGGTTCAGAAACAAAATTGGATCATAAATTTTGCGCGACCTTGTAGTAGAGTCATAGTCGGTGCTGAGAATATAGAAAAACTTTTCCTGCTGACTGTATAACAGCGAAGAAGTCTAACATGCAGAATAGTTGAAACTTCTGTCCTTCTAACTAGAACGAAGTAAGTATAGCAATATCTAAGCTGGACCTGACGTCTTCCCGGCCGAGGTATTGAAAGCAGCTGGAAATAACTTTATGGAGAGCATACACTTACTCATTTCACAGATTTGGTGAGAAGAGTGTATACCTGATGAATGGAATCTCAATATCGTTTGCCCGATCCAGAAAAAAGGATCCCCCCTCAACTGTGCCAACTACATATATATAGAGGTATAAGTTTCCTCACCATGGCACACAAGGTCTTATTTACCATATTGTGTGAATGTCTGAAACCCTTCGTCAATAACATATCAGTGCGGTTTCAGACCAAATTTTCGTACTTCACAGAGCCTGTAAAAAATTTAAGTAGTCCCAATCGATACACACCACCTATTCATCCATTTTTAGGCCGCATATGACAGCATTTATAGAGACGACCTATATACATAGAGCTGTGCAGAATGACGATTGGGAACGCGACTTAACCGTGACTTGTGACAATCATTCAAAAGTCTGTACAACTACTCGTACTAGCGTCAGCAGATGATGTTGACATAATTGGGAGAACCAGCTGTCTGTTACCGGTCCTTTCCCTAGTATTGAAACGGAAACAGCCAAGATAGGTTTAGCAGTAAATGGTAACAAAACCAAGTACATGATGTCAACAAGAAGGGACACGTAACATCGACGAATTGGACAAAACGTCACAGTTGACAGCTATAATTTCTAAGTAGTAAGGGACTTCATCAATTTTGGCTTTGCTATCAATTCTGTCAACAACACCTCAGCAGAAATAAAACGACGATTCACTCTTGCAAATCACTGTTTCTCTGAGCTAAGATGGCAATTGAGTAGCAAGGAGTCTCTATATAAGACCATGATCATCCCAGTCCTACTTCATGGCGCTGAGGTACAGACTCTTTCCAAAGCGGATGAAGATAAATCCTTCGTACAATATTCAGTCCCATTTGCGTTGATGAGCTTTGGAGGAGAAGATTCAACGACGAATTATACGAGCTGTTCTGCGCTATCGGTCTAGTCAGAAAACTGCGTGTCAGTCGCCTTAGATGACTGGGATATGTAGAGCGAGTCTTCGAATCTAACCCGGAGGAACAAATTAAAGGAGGAAGACCTCACTTTATGTGGCGTGCACAAATAGAAGGGGACCTCAACCGACTTGGAGTGTGTAACCGGAAGCAGTTAGCTAAAGATCGGGCTAACTTGAGAGGCTTCTTAATTGGGGCCCAGGTTCAGCCCGAACTGTAGCGCCACCTTCTCAATTGCTGTATTTATAGAAATTTCGAATCTTGTTGATGGACTTACTTTGTAATTCCTCAGTTAGATACTATGAATTTTTTGAGAAAACGTTGTTGCCGATTTCAAAAACAATCCAGGTGGCTGAAAACTCATCAGCTTCCTGATATCGCCTTTTTGAAGTTCATAGCTAGATTGGATTTGTTGCGCAGTGGTTGTATATGACTATTATATCTTCCGCAGTATCGACGGTTATGTGACATGTGGCATCGTCCACCTATAAGCGGAGTATTAACTGTAACTGTTTGTTTTTGAACAAGTAAAAACCCGTGATTTTTGGTAAATTTGGTTCACAATTTTACTATGTGGCTTGCGTCATAACAACGCTTGCATACTGTGCAAATTTCTGCGTAATTTCGAAAATCGAGACTCAGTTCGCGGAAGTTATTTAAATAAGCAATGATCGTTTTAACACTTCCGCATAATCTTATTGACAATAATAGTGTTGGAGTGTGTGTACCGAAAAGCTGTAGCATTGTTCTGAGTTGGACCTGAATGATCCGATTCGCCATCGAGCACAGAGCTGCATTTGGAGAAAAGAAAATCCAAAATCCACAAGCAAATATTAAGACAGCGTTCAACCAAGGAAAGCCACATCAAAAATGATGCCGGACATTACAGTCAATGAGGAACCCTATTACTCCATGGTTAATCACTTTTTCATTGCTCAGTTGAATGTCATTAAGGTGGAAGAGCTGTAGTTTCAACATGAGTAGCAATAAGCGCCAAAATCAATTCTGATGGAAATATTCGATGCGTGCTTAATTTCGAGTAATGGACCTGTTAATCGGTCTTCAAGATCGTGTGGATTACTTTCTATGAGTATGTGTGAAGCTGGTGGTGTATGCCGATAAAGCAAAGATTTTCCAGTTGGAATCCAACATTGCCGATATACAGCTCCAAGTGCTCGAAAAAGTAGTCAAAAGTTGAACTTCCATATTGCCCTTCCATATTTAAGCCGATACATAGGTCATGAAATAGCCTTTCATAGTATTAAATATTACAGAATAGAGCCAGTAAACAAATGTCCGGCCGATAGTGTATTTACAACAGAATTTGTGATTCTTGTTTTTGAGTTTTCCTTCTATTTACTTTACTCATCAGGTCAGAGCAAATAGCTCATGGGTAAAGCTGATAAAAGCCAAAATCTTTGTCTAATATATCCGGGAAACCTTTCAAAACTTATACACATGTGTTACTCTGAAATATCGTGCTTCGTTCCTAAGCCGAACAACTCGCTTGTGGAATGCTCTCTATTTCCTAGTCATTATGACATTTAGACATATAAAACCAACGTACATCGGTACCTATCCTTCTTCCCTCCCTAAATTTCCGTCGCCCACGCTATGTGCAAACATTTTAAGGGTACCTTAACCCCTTCAGCGCGCGCTAGTATATAAAAACAAAAACAACATTCACCATCATACGAATAGTCCTCTTCAAGTGTCAATCAATAATGAAGTAAAAAGATTTTATAAATGATTCTGCATAAAACTGCCAAACTTCACGCTGTTTAGATACTTAGTGGCCGTTTTGGTCCCTTGTGTCAAAAAAAAGAATAAAACAAAAATAACGCTGACGCAAAATACCCATCAAACCATCAATGACATCATCTAAACATTATTTAATCGGTCATCTCATCCGAATTAAGAATTGACTGAATTAACAATGAGGACTAAAGTGCCTTAAGAAAAACAAGGCGAAAAGCCGCTTTCTAAAGAAAAATGCTGTAGGTGTCGCTGTAATTGGAGATTTTGCATAAATTCTGTGTCAACTTGATCCAATAACCTAGAAAATGAAGGTGCTTTTGACAAAAGTCGACCAAGAGTATATGTATAAATGTCAGCCGTCTTTTGTCCGATCAGATTGCATTAAAATTGTGATGCAACAGCGATGGATGTAACTCTTATTCATATTATGGTATGTACACATGTACATCTAAGTCGCCCCAATTTCTGACAATTACAGTATCACAAAAACCCCATTGTCATCAACAACAGACCCTGAAATATTGAACAAAGAAAGTTTGCTTTCCTCCCAAGAGCAAGAGTATGAATTGAATTAAACATGTACTCGTAACTAGATGTCAGTTTGAAAATCACCTTTCCTCCACCACACGAATATTCAAAAGCTTCATCAAGTAGGTACGTCATGCTCGTACTCGTACATTCATCTGCAAGTGCAATTTAAAATTTGACAGGAAATCAGTGGCATTTCCAACTATAGGTAGTAGGTACCTACTTAGTTTTAATTGAAAATAATAAAAACTAATAACTTTTCCAATCAAAAACAATTGCGAAAACCATGAAAACAAAACAAAGTCAACTTTGTTGGTAAGTCTATTGAAGAACTAACCAAACAAAATTTCTGCAAGTGACAGTTCTCGTACTCTGCCTGTCACTCAGTCAAAGTTCTTCTTTAACACATTATCCGATTGCCGTCAACCGTGAAAATTGTCGAAAGAAAATTCCAATTTCCTTGGGAAATCCAAAATTACCGTCAAATTCAAGAGACAGCGAGAGAGAAAGAGAGAGAGAGTAAGAGACAGAGATCTCCTTAAAACGCTCTTATGACCTAGGAGAGAGCTTCTTTGTTAACACAAATACTTGCGCAGTGGTGATGATGGTTTGTCCATTTTTATTTCTTCTCTCTCCTCGTACTCTATTTGTTTTTTTGTTTTTCTTCGATATAAAAAAAAAAAAAACATGTTTTTAAAATCGTGTTTGTTGTTGTTTAAAAAATTCCATTCCTAGTTTGCAAAAATAACCAAATTAAGAAAACGTTTTTGACATTTCGATATTCGTTTTTGAAATGTGAAAATGGGGGCAAAGTGACATCTGACAGCGGTCATATTTATGCATCACTTGACAGTTTGGGCTGTTTGCAATTATTGACAACGAGGCCATTAGGCCTTGGTCATACAAATTTATGGTCGGATGCGGTGTACTGTGGCATGGTGAAGTGTAGTGTGGTGTGATGTAGTGTGGTGTGGTGTGGTATGGATGTGGTTTGTTGTGTGGTAGTACATAACGTACGTAACAACTGCAGCACTGGGGTATTGCGAGATACGATCTTAGTCCCTACTACTCCCACTTCCATCTTGCTCCGTCAATATTCGCATAACGTAGAGCAACAACAAATGTCTGGAGCACCAACACACAGATGGCTATGTTTCCCTCTTATTTCTCATCTTTTACTCGTATTTCACCTGAGAATTATTATAGTATCTCGGTTTTTTCTTGAAGCAATCCAGAAGCAAGAACCCAAAGAAGGCGAACGAAGCAGAACGGATTCGAAAGAAAAAAAATAAAAAATAGAAAATTAAAAAAATATAAATTCTTTTAATCACGTAAACTCGGTAAGGTCGGGAAAATCTAGAGTTTTTCCAGCATTTCCTTCCGTTGATGTTGATGTTGCTGTTGCTGTTGGTGAGGTTGTGGCTGTTGCTGTTGCTGTTACGTGTTGTTGTCATTGGTTGTTGTTTTCCTCGTTGTTGTAGGGTAATAACGATTGTTTTGTTGTTGTTATTTTTTCCTAACAATCGAATTTAACTACGAAGGTAAACCACTCATACACCGTGGAGTGGTGCTGTAGACCATACGAGACGAAACGAATGCTCGGGCTATTCAACAGTGCCGTGCCACCATTATTTAACACAAACACAAACAAACACATGACACGGCTGGCCACACTATTAGGCAAAAACTGAATTTCGTATTTCAATTTAATTTTTTTTTTTCCTATCTTTTTTTTTTTGCGATTTTAATGGGATTTTCGCTTTCGTCGAGCGCGCGATTATTGAATTGGGAATTTCGGTTGTACGAGTGTGCTAGTAACTACTGTATTGCTAATTGAATTTAGCGGATAAACACTTGGGAATAGAGATGATTTTGAAATCTTCTCTCCACCACCTCCAATTGGCATTTGAGCACGTTTTTTTAAGCGTGACGACTGCAGGATTTTTACCTTTTTTTTATTTTTTGAATTTTAACTTTTCTTTCTCAACTAAAAATAAAGTACGACGCGTTTTTGAGTAAGAAAAAAAAAAATTGAAACGAACGACGAACGAAACAGACCGCGGCACACCAACCGAACCGTTTCGTATCTAACCGTCGACTAAATGTTGAAAATCTTGGCCAAGAGATTCAACAGCAGGTAGTTTGGCCTTTCGGTTCGGATTCAGTGTATTTAGATACAACTGACTCTTCGTTCCGATTGGAATTTTCTGGTTGACTCTTTTTTTTTTCGTTTTGTTGTTTGCATTGGCCATTTCACAGATACGGAAAATCTACAAGTTGTAAAGAGAGTGAGGTGTGCGAGTGTGAGTGTCTACCTGTATTTCGCATTTTCTTGTCCGACTTGGTTAAGTGGATGGGATAAAACAGTTGAAGACGGCAATTGCAGTTGTGTTGGGGAAAATATATAGCAGCAGAGCATAGAAACTCCCACACAAAGAGTAAGTGGTAGATGTTGCCACATCGCGTTGGATGGTGAGTACTAAGGTATTCAAGTGTTGCCAATGGCAACTCCTTTTATTCTAATTTTAATAAATTCTGATTAATCGCTTATAACTCTAGTAGGTACCCACAATATCAAGACATGCACTGCAAAGTCGACATCACTCTTAGAGAAAATATAGCAGGAAGTAGTGTTATTTACTCTGTGTCGCGTTAGAACGCCAACAAGCAGTTTGCAGACTTTTCTACTGAAGAGAGCAGCAGTGCCTTCAGCGCTTTTCGACATGGCGAGAGATATACGAGGGGCGTTCAATATATTCTCGGTATCGATATGAAGGAAAATGCGAATTCAATTTAAATTGTTTTTATTTTTCAATATAATCTCCCCTAACATCAATGCATTTGTTACATCTTGAGATAAGCTTTTTTTAAACCCTCAAAAAAATAAATTTCCTCCTCCTCCATTTATTGCCGACTTGAGTTCTTCATCATCCGAAAATCTTTTTCCACGAAGACATTTTTTCAAATCCGGAAACAGGAAATAATCACTAGGGGCAAGGTCTGGACTATAGGGTGGGTGTTGGATTTCTTCGAAACCACAATCTCGCGCAGCAGCCTTGGAAACTCGCGCCGTGTGAACAGGAGCGCTGTCATGAAGAAGCAACACACCCGCTGCGAGTTTACCCCGTCTTTTCTTTTTAATTTCCTCCCGCAAATTATGCAAAGTGGAAGCGTAGGATGTGGCGTTGATGGTTTCACCTTTTTTTTGTACTCAATGAGCAAGATTCCCTTTGAGTCCCAAAAAACTGTGGCCATAAGCTTCCCGGCAGACGGAGTGACTTTGAACTTCTTCGGGGGGTCTGTTCCTTTTTTATGCCACTGCATGGACTCTTGTTTGCTTTCAGGGTCATAGTGGTGGACCCATGTTTCGTCCCTAGTAACAATTCGATCCATAACACCGTCCGCGTTCTCACTACACATCTCCAAAAGCTCTCTACAGCATGCGATTCTCACTTTTTTTCTGAGGCGCTGTGAGCATTCGTGGCACCCACCTTGCACTGACCTTTGAAAGGTTAAGATGGTCATGAAGAATGGTGTGAATGGTACCAATTGAAAGCTTGGTGATCTCTGCCATCATTTTCACCTTTATTCGGGCATCCTCAAGAACAAGTTTTTCGACTTCTTTGATGATTTCTCCCATACAAGCAGTAGCCGGGGCGCCGGAGCAGGGGTCGTCTTCAATGCTCTCTCTGCCTCTCTTGAACTCACTTGACCACTTTTGCACAGTTGATAATGAAGATGCGGAACCCTGGTAAACAGCCACCATCTCTTCATGAATAGTTTTTTGACTTTTTCCTTGCTTAGTGAGAAATTTAATTACAGCGCGATGCTCAGTTTTCACCATCATCGTCTCAGTTGCCATTATGATTCTGTTTAACTAGAGATAAAACGCGAATTAATAATCACATTTATATGAAATTTTACACGAATGCACTAAAATAATAGTATTACTTGATAAATAAGTCAATTTATATATACAACCGAGAATATGTTGAACGCCCCTCGTAAGTTTGGTCTGCCACCAACCTGAAGCATCCATATAAAGCTCAGCGAATTTTCTTGCCTGTTAAACTATTTTAAGCTGAAGTTTGAAATGAATATTTCATTGATTGTGGTAAAGCTGTCATGGGTCGAAATCTATTGCAGTTGAACCTCGTCCTACTCAAATCTGCATTGAAGAAGAGAAACCTCTACGCCAGCGACTTCAGGACGCTTTAACAACTTAAAGACGCAACAACGGCAACGACATAGCTGCGATGATGCAATTCCTCTTGTCGAAAATGGACGAACAGAAGAACAGTCTCAATGAACAAAAGAAAAATCTGGAAGAACCAAATAACAGCCTCGAACAAAAAGTGGGCGATCAAAAGTAAAAGATAAATAAAAGACAAATCTGGAAGAACAAAAGAACATTCTACAGTCGACAAAAAATTCGAACAATTGGACAGCAAAGCGGAGCAACTGGCAAAAGAGCTCGACGCAGTGCGAAAACAGAAACTGCGACAATATTCTTTAAACATTCAAAGTAGAAAAGAGTTGAAACCTATTTCATTCGATGGTCAGACCTGATGGTCTGCGTATAAGAAGCAGTTTGGAATGGCTGCTTATCCGAACCACTGGGACAATGAGAAGAAGTGATTTGCCCTAGCAATGGCCTTACACGGTTCTGCAGCAGAATTGTTACAAAAAATCGACATCGAAAAGCATAAAGACTATATGACTTTAGAACGGGCTATCAAGAGACGGTTTGGATAGCCACATGCAGAAAGTTTAAAAGGCTCAGAGGGGGAACACTGCAACAGCTCCAAGCAGACGTCAGTCGACTGGCACATTTGTCATACCCCACCGCAGGCCAATGAATAATCGACGAAATGGCGAAGGGCATATTCATCACGAGAATCTCAGATTCGAAGCTACAGTCAGCAACAAAGATGACCGGGAAAAGAACGCAGTCAATCCGGCCTACAAAGAAAACATTCCGTCCGGAAAGTAGCATCTGGTGAATGCTGCTGCGCAAGACAAAGTGCCAAGCAACCAAATACTCTGCGGGAGAGACGAAGGATACGCTGTTACAACTGCGATAAAATAGGACATCTTCAAGGGCATTGTAAAGAACCGATATGACGAAAAGGCTGCCATCGCTGGGGTAACAAACAAATAGAGGAAAAAACGGCAAAGCTTCCCGAAGCCATCAGTTGGGAAATGCTTACTACGGGGCAGAAGTCGGCGGCGCCAGGGCAACCATCCAAGTCTCGCAGACAAAACAATGCAATGACAGTCTTCTGGCGAAAGTAGTTAGTGGTAAGGAAGCGAAAGAACAAGCCGCAATCCAAACAATCAGGACTGAGCCGGAAGAAGGTTGGAGTACAGATTCAATCCGTTCCTTCCAACAGGCAGATAATGACATCCAACCAATATTGGCCTGGAAGGAACACGAGGGAAGACCAAGCTGGCAGGGGATATCTGACCGGAGCCAAGGTCTGATGGCATATTGGAGATAGCTCGACTCGCTTTGTGTGCAAGATGGTTTGCTGAAGAGAAAATGTCGAAATGCAGACAGAACTACATCACGTATGCATCTCTTTATGCCACGGTCCAGAGTCAGCCAAGTGCTCCACGAAATACAAAAGGAGTCTCAGGAGGTCATTTGTGAGAAGGTAAGGGAACGTTTCTATTGCCTAAGGACAAATCAAAATGTCGAGAATTGGTGCAAAAAGGGCATAAGGTGTGCGGCTACCAAGGCCCAAAATAAAGCCACAGGAAAGAATGCAACAATACAATGTCGGAGCACCATTCGAACGAATAGCTATTGACATCGTTGACCCGTTTTCCGAAACTTATAATAGCAACCGATACACCATCGTGGTTATGGATTACTTCAGTAAGTGGCCGGAAGTGTTCGCTATCCCAAATCAAGAGGCTAAGGCCATATCCGAACAAATATTCAACAACTCAACTGGGTGAACAGATTTAGGGTGCCAATGGAGCTACGAGTACACTCTGATCAAGGCGAAACTTTGAAACAAAAGTGTTTCAATATCTGAGAATAAGGAAGACAAGGACAACGCCACTACACCCTCAATCTGATTGAATGGTCAAGCAATTTAATAGGACATTGAATGAGCATTTGTCTAAGGCCGTCGGCAGTTGCCACCGGGACTGTGATCAACACAGACCCCTCTTCTTAATGGCCGTATATAGTTCAACAGGACATATATCATCCGGGATCTTATTTGGTCAAACAGTTCGCTTTACAAGTGAAACGGAATTCGGATCCCCACCTACGGAGTCCAAGGAGCCAAGAAAAGATGAAGCTAGCGAGCAACCGCATGAACACTAGATACGACATCAAAGCGAAATCTTCCGGCTTCTACGACGGATACCTGGTGTGGCTCGTAAGAAAGGCAAATCACCAAAAGCGCAATAGGATTAGGAAGATCCATACAATGTGATAACCTGCATTAACGACGTTGTCTACTGATTCCAGCGTCGGGATGGAGGAAAAATGAAGGTGGTCCGTGAATGAAGTGGTTTGAGTGGTGTGATAACCACTTAAGATGTGAAGAGCGTCATCTATATTTGAATAGCAGAAGATTTCCATATTTGAATAGCAAAAGACCCCACCTTCGGAGAATGGAGAGTGGAATCTGGCATTGTACTGAAGTCCTATAACTTGGATTGGACCAACAGTAGAACAGTCAAGTTCGTAACGTAGTCCTGTTCATACCTCCAAGTGGTCGTGTGCGGTAAGAGCATGAGTAAATCCTTTACTCTGTGCCTAAAATGGGAAATACGTGCTCAACCAGTAGCACAATACTGTCCTACCCCTTCATAGAGCTCACAGTCCTATACGGAAGAGATAAAAAAAAATGTGATGGACCAGTTGATTGCCTCGGATAATAACAAAAAAGTTACAAAGCAGACATAATCTATTACCATTGTCCAAGAAATGCGAAGGAGTGAACCGGACAAAAGGTGCATGAAAAACTGTGATATCTACTACGGAGAATGCTACAGGCAACCGGGGCGACAAGGACAACAGTCGCAGTGTTTATTCGGAAGCAGCTAATATTCGCCTTAAGAGGAAGACTTGGAAAACAAGTCTTGATCTTCAAACATGTAAGAGGACGAATTCGCATAAAGGGTAAATTCGCCAACATAAACCTCATAAAAGTCCACGCCCTTACAAAAGAGGCGACCTTACCAGAGACTGCTTCTACGAGCTCCACGGCAATTGACTAAATGCGACATTGGAGAGTTGAATGCCTAGCTAGGCAAGGAGGAAATCCTTGGTAATAGAGTGAGAAACTACATCACCAGCGTAAATGGACGGACACAGGTTTATTAATTTTGCGGCGGGATGTAATCTAACTATAGCCAGAAACGGTTTCCACACTTTGATATTCATAAAAGGATCTGGCTGACTCTTGATCAACAAACCGTCAACTAAATTGATTGTCTTGTGATCGATGCAAGCTACACCTCGACCGAACATTCCGAGCAGCTAACATCGACTAGGACCAATATCATCTTGTAGCCAAGATACGGATGCGAATATCCGTAACAGCCCAAACTATTTTGAGGAAGTTCAACGCTCGCGTCCTCTACGAACAGAAGAGAAGGAAAGAACATGGACTCCTCAGAAAAAAAAGGAAAGAGCACGCGAAGCTGTCGATCAAGTCTTTAGAGTGATGATACCGGAGGAATAAAGCTGGTAAATTTTACCAAAAAATAAAACGAAGATGCCAAAGGCGTAAAGCATGAACAGAAATCTGTTCAGATGTAGATGCTGAGAATCTGGAAAGTTTAGTCTGCAGAATGTTAGACGGTGATGACGAAAATCATCCCAAGACTAAGACAGATAATATTTCCACATTTCTGTCCACTCGATCAAAATGAAGTCAGGACAAACATTTCTAAGCTTAAGCCCCAGAAAGCTGTTGGACCCCATGGCTTACATAACTACTGAGCTGTTAAAAGCAGCAGATGATGAATGGGTTGATCTCACATTACGGCAGATCTCGAAAAAAATCCCAGGAGCTTCAAACCGATACTAACTACCTCTTCACTGATTTCAAAGCCACGTATGGCAGCATCAATAGGGATGAACTATAGAGCCATGTCAAACTTTGACATCTCTGACATGCTCATAGAGGATGACGATGTAGAATACATGATGCTCCGACAGGGTTGGTAATAATGTCAGAAAAAGACTTCAACCAGGCGATGTAATGTAATTTGCAAGGGTTTGTCAAACTCATAAGTCAACTGCACAACTATCTTTCAAATGTCCGGCGACATTGGCATAATGAGAAGAACACAGCGAGCAGTCAATGAAGCAAGAGCGGCAAAGATAGGTTTAGCGGTCGACGAATTCAAACCAAAGCATATGCTGTCAATAAAGAGGGACATACAATATCGACTCCTAGGACAAGCGGAGTTTATCTACCTCGGCTCCGCTATCAACTACGACAATGATACCAGCTAGGAAATTATGTGATTGGTCACTCTTGCTAATCGCTGCTTCGTTAGGCTTAGAAGGCAATTGAGTAGTAAAGCCCTCTCTCGAGCAACGAAAAAGACAAAGACACTGCACAACCCATTTTTGATTTACGGTCCAGAAGCTTACACACTGACGAAAGCTGATGAAAATGCTCTTGGACGTTTCAAAGAAAAAGTTCTTCGGGTAATTGTCAGTCCCGTTTGCCTCAATGGAAACAGTATAGCGGGCGGGCCGTACAGCGATGCCGACCCCGTCAAAAATTCTCGAACACCCGGCTTAGATGACTACGTCATGTTGAGCGCAGTGCTCCAGCCTAGAAAGTTTTCGACACCAAGCCAGAGGTACAACGGAGTAGAAGATGACCTCATCTTAAATGACGTACACAAGTGGAGGGGGACCTCAGCCAACTTCATGTACGCAACTGGAGGCCGCTGGTAAAAGACCGCGCTAGCTGGAGAAACATGTTCGCTAAGACCCTGGTCCGCCCCGTACTACATAGATGGGTAGAACGTATTTTACTGCAGCTAACGCGAAGTCTGAGAAGTTCTCTTCATTGAATGTCTGACAGACCCCGGTCTTTTCCAATTAAATAGTATAACCAAAAATCTTGGAAGACAGCTTAATTTTATCTTCTCTACTAATGAGGATAATTGAAATCTTCCACAGAGTAATCATTTTTTCTCTGATCCTTAAAAGCAACTCCGTCCTATGATAACGTATGTTACTTAAATTTTTGTAGTGCAGGCTACGGTTAACTAAACAGCTCACTAACTAAGACCAATTTTAACGCTCTCTACGACAACATCTTCTTAATGCAATCATCTCCACCCTACTTACATACATCGGAGCACGTTCCGTCGTAAATTTTTATAATTACCACCTTGTTTACACCCAATTCTCTAATATTTGTGAGTCACTTTATTTGAATTATATAAGCAATTTGAATCACTGTGTAATCTCTGTTTCCAAAAGCTTTTTTCTTCAATTTATTATTGTTAAAAGAAACACGGATAACTACCCTTCCAAACGAAAACTCAGCAATACATCATCTGAGGATCCTCAAATAATCGCTATCTGAGCTAGTTGCTCAATTTTTTAGCAAGTCGGTTGCTAACTACTCCGAAAACCCCGATCTTCTCCTACTTGAACAGTTGTCCGTAAACATCATTTATTTCCGTGGATATTACTCTAGAATTAGTGAAAGGAAAGGCTGAAAACTAAGGACGAATACTCTGCTGGTCCTGATGATCTGCTCGACATAATTTTATAAAGATGTATCAATTACTTGGCACAACCTCTCTCACAGTTCTTTTTCGGTTCCCCGTTTCTTAGGGTAATTTTCGTAGTTCCACGCACATAATCTCTAACCAAAAACGCCGAAAGTCGAAATTTTCAATTATAAGCCCATTGCAAAACTCTTCTCCATTTTAAGACCCTTCGAGAACATTATATGTAGATGACTCAATGACAACCACAATCATAATAGGATTCGCATCACGTACTCTAGAACAATGCAAAGAAATAAACCTAAAAATGACGTGCCACAAGGAAGCTATCGCGGTCCTCTTTTATTTGCCCTGACAATTGACGTGTCCTTGTTAATTCGTATAAAGGGTGATTTTGTAACAGCTTTAGACTTTTTTGTTTAGATAAATACAAATTAACTCGAGGACGACTTATCAAATTTATTCGTTTAATATTTTAAAATAGTTTCAGGCATTAGATCCACCACGACTGCCTCGTATAAAGCGCATTCAAGAATTAGGGGGGTTTATCGAGTATTATTCGAACAATGTTTTATTCGGAAGGGTCAATCATTGCTGGCTTATCGGCATAAACTAATGACGATGTAGTCCCACAGATAATAATCCAATGGCGTCAAATCACACGATCTTGGTGGCCAATTGACCTGTCCATTTCTTGAAAAGACTCGTATTTTCAATAAAGCGATATTTTCGTTGGTAGTATGGGGTGGAGCACCATCCTGTTGAAATCACAATTATTCCACATTTGTGTCACCAAAATTTGGAAACAAATAATCATTGATCAGCGCATTGTACCGGTGTCTTTTGACAGTCACCGATAATGCCATCGACGGACAATCCACACCATATACATAGTACATTTTTCTGGATTCAATAGCGTCTGGTGAATTTCTTGAGGATTGTCTTGAGGATGCTCTAAATAAGACAATTCTGTTTGTTTACGGAGCCGTTTAAGCAGAAATGAGCCTCATCGCTGAACAACATTTCACGCTAAAAACTGAATCAATTGCCAGTTGATTTAAAGGCCGATGAATGAATACTCGATGAATCTTGTATCAATTGGGTCTTATAGGCCTTGAGACCAAGATCTATATGCAGAATTTCTCAACTAGAGAATGGACAAAGGTCTCGTTGCGAAAGATGAGGAGTCGATAAATTGGGGTCCTGTTCAACACAAGTTTTCACAGCCGCGAAGTTTCAGGTGGCCGTTGATTTAAGCCATAAATTGCTCGAAGTTCTCTATAAGTTTCGCTAACAGAGATTCGATTTTGGAAATAAATTTCAACGATGTGCAATAGTTGTTGTAGCGTCAATGCTTCCATGATCAAATAGTAAAATGTGCTGAAAATAAATAAAGCTTGGCAGCTCAATCTGACAGCTGATTTGACATTTAATCGCTATTAAAAGTATAACACTGCAATATAAACCCCCATTATATTAGGTTGTGATATATAACATTAAAATCATCTGGCATATTTGGATTTTCTCTGATGGCTTATCAGGTCCTCCACTTTGGGTCGAAAAATTTTGAGCTATAAAGTGCACTCGAAAACCTTTACATGGACACCATGAACCCATTCCCAAGGGGCTAAGCGGATTTAACTTTATTCAACCTAACCAACTTTTCCTCAAAACTGCTCTCTCCTTTCCTATGCCGTTTGTACACTATTTCAACCCCACAGGACTTGGAAAAATTGTTAGTTTCAAGTTTAGGATTTTAAAGGCAGTTGGTGTGCAAAATGGCAAAATCACTAAGAGTCACCTCGGCGGTCCTATGCAAGGTGCATGTAAGAGTTTGCTTTGGCAAGGCAGTCTCGCGCACATATAGCACTCGCTTTCTCCATGCTATATATCAGAAAATGAGACTGATTGGTCTGAGGCTCTTGGCAAGAATGCTGTAATTTTTTCTCGATTTTCGATATCAAATCTATTTAACTGCTTGCTAGATTAGGAGTAAGGATTCTCTAGAGTTTTCAGTAGTTTTTTTCATAGGTTCTTGCACCACAACTGGCATATGCCAGACACAAACTACGGAGAGTTGCCAACTTAGCCCGGAGTTTCTGAATCTTTTCAGTTCAGGTCTAAAACTTTGTCCATTTTAAAATATAGATGTGGGAGCCCTTATGGTTACTGTTGGCACTAAACCTCTTCAACTTTTTTTTTCGGAACAGAGCACTCAAATAAAGAACTAGTCCATTGTACTCCTTATAAATTCTTCAGTGATCAGGTGCCTACAGTACCAGCATCCACCATTTCGGCGCTAAGTACTTGCAGCCTGATTCGAGCTTAAACCGGACATTCACAGACTACACTACACTTCACTTTCACAGCAGGTGCCGCAGGATGTTGTATAACTTATGACCAGCACATTTAAGTGCTTAGCAAGAGTTCGTGCCCCGTCACGACGCTGGTAAGCAGCCTGCAGTCTTTCTTACTGATGGACAGCGGGGAGGCCGCTGACCTCTTACAGAAGAGTTCAGTATGTCTACAGTTGCGCTCATTTAAAACCAACTCTCAATGGAAGTGTAACCGAGGACGCAGGCAGACCTAACATAGACTCAGGTCCTGAAAAAACCGCTGAGCTTTGCCTAGCAAATTCATCAGCGATTCTATTTGCTGTAATTTCATTGTGACCTGGGACCCAGACAAAACTCGGTGTATTTAGCCTTCCAATTGCTTTCAGAGATGTCTTGCATTCCCGACCTAACTTGGAAGTCGTAGGAGGACGCAGCAGTATTCTAAGCGCAGCTTGGATGTAAATGCTTTGCCCCTTCCACGGGTTCCTCGCAATATCGTTCGCTGTCATCAGGACAACTTTTCCTAACGAGGAGTGAAATCTAACGTTGTCGATCACCAGAAAGACACCAGCACTGCATCCTATATTGGTGTTCGAACCATCTGCGAAGACCCGACTACATGCCCTTTCCGTCTCAGATTCTAGCCGAAACCACTCCTGGTCACAGGGAAAGCCAATTTCTTATTTCTTCTGCAGCACGTGTTCTGGTGTCATTGCATCAGACAGCATGTCCATAAGACCAGAGTCATGGGACAGTCAGCGAGCAAGGTCGCCTACGCTGTGTTATCTGGCCGAGTTACACATGCCATCAAAAGTCGAAAGCACCCTTAATGTTGATGAAAATGCCCACCACGTACTAGTATTCCTTCTTGTCGAGTCCGTCGTCAATTCTGCCTACCTTGCGGGTTCTTGCAAGATCTTTCGCTTATCACAAGCGTGCTGCGTCGCAGGCGGAGGTTGCTTTCGCAGTGCAACATGGATCTCGACCTTTCTCTCCATGTTCTTCAACATGAAGAAAGTGAGACTTATAGGTCTGAAGCTCTTGGCGAGTGTGTAGTCCTCTTTTCCTGTATTCAGTATAAAGCCTACTCTCACTGTTAGCCAGGGTTTTAGTATGTATGCCAGTGTCAGGCTAGCAGTGAAGATTGTCTTCAGAGTTACCAGCAGTTGGTCTATACGTTTTTGTAACATAACTGGGTATATGTCATCATCGAACTCTTAATGGAAGCAACACCATGTTTGATGGCCCCATCCGTCATCACAAACGATGAGATATACAAGTTGCGACGTGTTGTGTTATTCAGCTCACTTGTAGCTTTGGTAATAGGAGCTGGTGGTGAGCTGGGAAGTGAGCCTCACACATGAGACGGAGAGTCGGCGCTTGATGCCTGATCTTTCCCTTTTGACAACTTTGACCAGCCTACTGATTTTACACCTTCCATCTTTTCGCAAAAGTCTTTATATGAGACAATCTTCGAAATAATAAGAATTAGAATAAGCTTCATATATTCTTGTTGCTAAGGACTCTAGTTTTCTACCAAATTAGTCTTAAAGGACCTGTTTAGAAGTTTTCTTTACGAAGTCACCGCAAATCTGCGTCCCACCAAGGAATGAGCTATCTGCAGGATTGTTTCTACCTGGACATACCATTTAAAATCCAATGGTGAGGGTTCAGGTTATGAACGGCTTCCTTTACAGTTTGTTTTGTCTGTCCTGAGCTTAGAGGCGGCACTGCTGGTCTTCCCGAGCTCCTCCTTAAATCGTGTGCAGTTGTTTTCTGCGGATTCAACAAGATCGAGATTTCCCATTCGATTCCGAACTCGATGTACCTATGCTCCTTCGCAAAACTCAATCCTTTCGAAATGTTATGCATATCTAGAATAACTCGAAGACTCTGTTTTAAGCCATTGCGAATTCAGCGTTGTGCACGACATAAGACGCTTCAATTGTCTCGGAATCCCAAACTCGGCCATCGCATTATTCTGTCAGTTTTGAGGTCAACAAAGTCATGAAAACATCCTTCCAAGAGTGAAGGTTTAATGTATCAATGCAAAACGTAATTTACACTGGAGAGGATCTGGTAGCCAATATGAAGCAATGATATGTCCCGGTAGTTGCAAGACGACTTTTCTTGATAATAAATCTATCCCCAGTTCACTCAGTTCTTGACTCCTTGAGCTGAGAGACAGAGAGGTTCTTTTCTTTTTGATTCGGAGCTCTTTCTCCTGCTTTGTTTTAGCTCAGTATGGATTACAAGTTGTGGGACTTGTTCTTTACAACGTCTCCTTGTATGCTTCACTTGCTGCTTTCTTATTCAGCATGCACTCCTTAACATACCACAACGATATTGTGGGGGTTGAACTACAGTTACCTCATCCACTTCCCGAATAGAAATCTGCATTATAAAAGTAGATGGTTAAGCCCTAAATTGTTCTGCAACGTGATCGGAATCGACGTTTTACCTTCCACATTTAAATTGCATGTAGTTGGATTAGTCAGTTTTTCTACCATCTGGGGTTAGATACATTGTTAACACCATGCTCAACCTCCAGCTCAGCCGGAGTAGAAGAAACACACTCTTGCCTAGAACACAGCTGCAAATATAAGACATGGGCTGAAGCAGGCGACGAACCTCGTCCAAAACGACCAAAAACTCAACAGTCGGCTGGCAAGGTTATGGCATCCATATTTTCGAATGCACATGGAATAATTTTCACCGACTATCTCCAAAAGGGGCAGACTATCAACAGCGACTATTACATTGCGTTGTTGGAGCGTTTGAAGGACGAAATCGCAGAAAACGGACGCATTTGAAGAAAAAGTAAGTGCTGTTTCATCAAGACAATGCACCGTGTCACAAGTCGATGAAAACGATGGCAAAATTGAATGAATTTGGCTACGAATTGCTTCCCCACCCACCGTATTCTCCAGATTTGGCCCCCAACGACTATTTCCTGTTCGCAGACCTCAAAAGAATGCTCGCCGGAAAGAGATTTAAGACCGATGAAGAAGTAATCGCCGAAACAGAGGCCTATTTTGAGGCTAAACCGAAATCGTACTACAAAACTGGTATCGAAAGATTGAAAAATCGTTTCAATCAGTGTGTCGCCCTCGAAGGCAACTATATTGATAAATAAAGTTGAATTTTGCAAAAATTTTGTGTTTTACTATAAAACGGACTTTTCAGCCCATGTGTTAAAATCACTGTTCAGTAGTTGCATGGACAGATATTCATGGAGACTACGTGGACTTGAATTGTGCTGCAACATGAATCGTATCTGACATTTACAAAGTGAGATACATTGTGAAGAACGTTCAGAATTTAGCACTGTGTGTAGAATCCGTCCTATTGCAGCTAGCTTAACTTACCTAATCAACTCTAAAAGGAAGGGTCTCTTGTCATACAGATACGAAAATGCTATGATCAATTAAATTAAGATCGCTATACCGAATAAATGCAGCAGAAGGTTTCAAAGTAAGTTTCAGGAATATTTTTCGAGTGTTATTTAGCTAAGAGTCCTCACGCAGTACATGGCCGATTTACGAGTGCATATGTGAAGATGCAGACTCGTCATCTGAAGATTCCACGGTGCTCAAAGAAAAACGAAGGACCTCGCAAAAGATCGCAGTTGGAGTTACTCCCACAGCCTCGTCATCGTTCCATAGCATATCGAAGATGCATTTAAACAATTGTACAACATCAATTGTAGTTATAAGGTACGAAGAAAACCTGGCCATCACAAATATAGTTCCATCCCATAGCTGCCAACAAATTGACAGAACAGCACAAGGAGCATCATAACGTTTTTGTAAGAATATACGAATACACCAAATTATTATTTACATATCAATGGCAACACTATTTCTAACCTTACGCGATGCTATTGCTTTCTATTCTACCCTTAAAACCCACCCTAACTGAACACATACTCTGGCTCCATGTGAATTCATTCAGAGCGGAAAAAGTCTATATCGCATGCATTTACCAAATAAACATTCGCCTGTTCTCCGTTACTGTTATTCCGCGCAAGTGCTTAAGGAATGTTTATATTTTGATACACTGCAACTTGAAGAACAAAACTCAACCACCCTCCAATGAAAAAACACTCAGCAAATCCACCCTAATGGTTGTAGTATTCACTCTATAGGTAATAAATAACCTGCAATAGATGGCACTGCACACCCATTATTTACTGTTGCTCTTTAAATTTTAATCAAATTCTAATTGACATATTTTATTTATAACATTTCGTGAATGGCAGTCGATATAATACCATTTAAAAAAACGTGGTCTGTCTTTGGTGGCGACATCAAACTGAATGTGGCTATAAAACCGTTGACGATGATAGACATCGTGAAGCACTACCTACGGATCATTGCAACAAGAGGTGTCACTTTAATTTTCGCGCCATTGTTGAACTGACAACATTCAACTGTAATTTATTTTTTGGCTTAAATTAAATAATTTAAGTTAAATAAATTTCTTGAAAAAATAAATATAAAATAATACATTAAAATAAAGAAAGCAAAAATTTCGTTTTTTGACAGAGCGTTGTCCATCTCGACTTACAATTCTTTCAGACTCATCTTCGGTGCTATAAGTTTTCTTTTTCTATATAATCTGAGGGCGCTCAATAGATTTAGGTACCCTTAAAATATCTGCACATAGCACGGGCGAAGGAAATCCAGGGAGAAAGAAAGAAAGGTACCGGTGAACTTTGGTTTTAAATGTTTGAAGGCTATAATGACTTGGAAATAAAGAGCTTATTAGGGTATCTCATAAGCGAGTTGTACGGCTTAGGAACAAATCACGATATTTTCGAGTACGTCCGAAAGCGAGCTTGAGGGTATATTGAAGAGCATTCATAGCGAGACCAGTGTTATGGTTAAAGGTTTGAAGAGGCGGAATGCTACTGGTGATTTCTATAGAGCACTGGTGACGGAAATAGCGATAAAACAAAGTGAGACTGGTCAATTAGGTGATATTAATGAGTTGAGTTTTATCGCACGGTTTTGAGTTCTATCTAGCAGGCGCAGAAATGCTTTGGGCATGCCCGACCATATGTGGACATTTTATTCCAATTTTGGGCGGATAAATGCCTTATATATTGAAGCCAGATGAGAGGGGGTGAACTATTTCCTACATTGCTTGAGGAAACCTAGACATTTCGCAGCATTTCGACAACAGCGAAAATGTGGTTATTCCAACGTAGGTTATCATTGACATACAGTGAGCGACAAAAGTCTACGTACGACCACCATTCTTGCAACCCAACGAGTTCAAAAGCATTATGAAAAAATCTAATGATGCAGTTTTGTTTCAAATCTCGTTTTATTAATAATACGCTATAAAATAAATAAATTTAACAAAAACTTAACAAGTGATTCGCAAAAAACGAAAAATAAATAATGACAAAATTCTACATACGGCATATTAACTAATATAAACATCTTTAATCCTTTAGGTAAAACTATTGTAAATGATAAATTTAATATTTTGTAGGTCCACCATGTGCATCTAGAGCTGCCTGCAAGCGTCTGGGCATTGAAGCAACTCAATTATTTAATTCATTAACTGTTATGGCTTACCACTCTTCTTGGAGCTTCTGTTTTAGCATTGGGGCACTACTTGTGGCATATCTTCTTCTCTTGCGTTCCAGAATCTCCCATACATGACAATTTGAGCGGTGTGCTTGGGATCATTGTCCTGTTGGAAGATCCAACTCGTGCCAAGATTTAAACTGTCGACGGATGCTTTCAGGTTAAGTTCTAAAATAGACTTGTATTGACAGCGACCCATAATACCTTCAATAAAGGCTAGGTTTCCTACGCCAGAAGCAGCTGCAGCACCCTAAACCATTACTCTGCCACCACCATACTTTATCGTAGAAACCAAATTTTCTGGATTCATTGCTGTGTTATATTTTCTCCAAACTCTAGCTCTCCCGTCACTTCCAAATATATTATATTTTGATTCGTCAGTAAATAAAACTAGTTCCCAGAAATCCTTTCCTTTTCCAATGTGTTTTTGGGCAAAATCTAAGCATAGTTTTCGGTTTTTTTCACTTATTAAGGGTTTCCTGCGTGGAGTTTTGCTGTGGAAACCGTTATTATTGAGAGCCCTTTGAACTGTGCGTGGATGCACAATTGTATTTGATCTTTCTGCCTACCCTTTAGACAGCAAGAATGGTGGTCGTACGTAGACTTTTGTCGCTCACTGTACATACCGAGAATGGAAAGTTTTCGGATTTCAACGAAGCAAGTGCCATTCATCGATAATGGCTGGGTATTTAAATTTCGCTTTAACAACAGCAGACATCACTGTGTTTTGGTAGAATTAAATTCCATTCTGCTGATAGCTCCCAATTAGAAACGAATATGAGAAGCCGAGAGTACTGTCATCAGCAAAGGAATAAATTGGATTAGAAGTAGCAGACAAGAGATCATTAATGAAAATTAAAAAGAGTGTCGGAGACAGAACGGAGCCCTGGGGCACACCAGAATTTATTTTGTGAATATCAGACTCGAAACCGTCCAAGACAACTTGAATTGAGCGTTCCGAAAGGTAATTTCTAATCCATTGAAGAAGACAGTCATCGATCCCAAAAGCACGCATTTTCGACAAAAGAGCCTTATGCCAAACTCTGTCAAATGCCTTGGATAATCAAATGCAACTATCTTGCTCATTCGCCAGAATGATCTACACTTTGGTTCCACTTTTCAGTGAGAGATGCAATTAAATCACCAGTGGACCTGCTGCTACGAAAACCGTACTGCCGGTCATTGAAAAGTTTTCGTGTTTCGAGATATTTCATTAGCTGACGGTTTATCAGCGTTTCCATGACCTTGGAGAGAAGGGACGTAAGTGCAATGGGTTTGTAGGAGGAGAGAGAAGAAGATTCGCCGTCTTTAGGGACGGACTGGACAAATGCTGTTTTCCATCTGCTCGGAAAAAGTCCTAAAGAGTAGGATTGATGAAAAAGCTCACGCAGTGAGGAGATATACCATCTTGACCAGCGGATTTGGGAATGTAAAGATCTTTAAGAACCCTTGCTACTACGCAAGTGCGAAAGTGGATTTGTCGCGTTGAAAACTCAACGCACTCAAGTGTTGGCGGGAACAAAGCACAATTGCAAGTGTTGAGACGGCCGCAAAGTGCGCAGCAAGCAGATTGGCCTTGGAATGTCGTTATAAGTGAGCATTGGGATGGAGGATGAGGCAGAATTTCTAATGTTCTTGATGAACGACCAACAACTTTTACTACCTTTGGGATATTTTATTTTTTTTGCCTCAGCTTTTGGCCGTATTACAATTTCACATGCTTAAGGAAGACGTTACAGTTCTTCCTTGCGAGTTTAAACTATTTTCGGTTTTCCTCTGTCGCGTTGGTCTTGAAGAAAGATTTCCCTAACCCTGACAGAGTCTTTACAGCTCGAGTCGTACCATGCCTTTTCTTTTGATTTGATACTCTTCATCCGATGAGGGATAAATGATCTCATTCCAAAGGTAATAGTGTCTGTGATCATATTAGCAGCGGCATCTACATCATTATCGAGGAAATATAATGACCAGTTGGAATTCCTAAAGAAGTTGTTACGTCCGCTCTAATAGGCTTTCTCGTATTGTCACACGGTCAATCGTCTGGATTGAATTGCTCTGGAATAACTCTTCGCTGTTTTCATTTCCAAATTTGTCAAGGTGGTTGTTTAATAATACGAAAGCCATTATAAATTTGTTGGCCAAATTTGGCCAACATACAGATATAAAGCGACGCAATTTTTTTTTCAGCAACATGAATTTTGTAAGATAAAAGGATTGTTTGCAACAAAAAAGCGTAACTTGTCCTTTAATGCAAATAGTTTTACTTTCGAAACACAAATGTTCACATAATTTGACTTAAATAATATTTCATCATCTCTTTTACCTTTTTTAACGATTTGAATTAGTTATTAGCAATTCATCAACAAGTTTTAAGTAATTAAAAGTAAATTAATATTTATAAAATACTCGTATATGACCTATAAAAATGTCAACTGCATGTATTTTGGCAATTTTTTCCTTCATTCTAGTGAAAAGAGTCAATGACTCGTCCAACGTTCTACTTAATTCACCGTTATGGTTGTACGAACTCGCAGCATAACAAATGCCTTCCCAAAGAAGATTTTAATAGAATCGATCGCTAGAGCCGTTGGTGGGTTTCTGATGCTTTGCTGCCAAAAAATGAAAGAAGATGGTAGTCGTAATTATCACAAGCATTTTGTAAACAAATCTCAGGCATAACAGGGTTTCCATCAGCCTTACTTCAGCGACCATTTGAGGTCTTCAGGACAACTTTTATGAATGCACCTGCGAACAAATTAAAAATAACTGGGTAGTCTAGAAGAATGGCCATCTTTATGGGTAAGAGGATTTTACAGAAGTTTTATATTTTATACTTAATTACTTACTTAGGTGGCGCTACGTTTCGGGGTGAACCTAGGCCTCAAATAAGAAGGCTCTCCAGTTAGCCCGATCTTTAGCTAACTGCCTCCAGTTACGCACTCCAAATCGGTTGAGGTCCTCTTCTACTTGTGCGCGCACCATCTACGGTGAAGTTTTCCCCTAACGCGTTGTCCCACCGTGTTAGATTCGAAGACTGTGCGGGCCGGAACATTGGTGTCCATTCGCTCTACATGTCCTAGCTATTTCAGGCATCTAATTCGCAACTTTCTGGCTAGTTCGTTGTCGCTGAACATCTCGTATAGTTCTCCTCCAAAGCTTGTCAACATAAACGGGATCGAATATTTTTGGAAGAATTTTTTCTCGTTTCTATGTAAACGTTGGGTATCGATTTGGACTTGTTGAGTGTTTTCCTGGATCTGCCGGAGTGTGAATATATGTGATTATGGAATTATCTGGTCTGAAACCACTCTGATAGGACCCAATCAGGTTGTTGACGAAGGCTTTCAGACGTTCGCACAATATGGTGGATAAGATCTTTTATGCGATGTTGAGGGGATCTGAGACATGAGTTGGTGTATGATCTCCACAAAGTCATATCCAGCAACTATGAATACCTCGACCGATGTTTTGGCTATGATTGTTTTAGTGGAGTGGTCTATTCTGACTGATGGCGGGATTCTAGACTTCTTCGCCATTGTACAGTCTGCAAACATTTTTTTTTCATATTCTCAGCACCGACTGTGACTCTACTAAGTACAAGGTTCCCTTTTTCATATCCACAGGTTTCTGTACAGGTCTTCTTGCCTCGACACGTTCTTTTTATCTGTTGCCAAAACTTCCGTAGGTTATTACTGGAGTACAATCTCTCAATTCTTCAATCGCGCGTTCTCGTGCTCTTCTACAGCCACGAGCGGCTTAGTAGTTGTCGAGAGATTTCAGGATACGCGTTCGGTGAAATGAAATTTGCGATTGCAGCTTTTCTGCATTGTATCTTCTCAGTGTACTCTTTCTTTGTTCTGAGGCTTGGAATCTCCGCAATCGCTACAACAAGGTGGTGACCTGAATCACCGGAACGCTCGGCCATCCAGATAGCAATGTGATCAATTTAATTTCGCGTTTAATGATCCGGAGACCTAGTACGATTTTAACGTCATACTTAAGGCATTGCTCTTACATAAGTGTAATCGAAGAACTCGTAGAAACATTCTTTGGTGGTGTCGTCTATGTCTTCCGTAGGCTTATGTTAGCGAATTTAGGTACAGGTTGTCATAAGACTCTTGCTCACGCTCGCTTAAGACTTATTGCCTTAGTCTGCTACATCCGAGGGTTGTCTGAAAAGTATCCGACCGCAACGTAAAGAGAAAGTGGTCAACAAAATAGTTTTTTCTATGAACCAATCTCTTGCTTTGAGTTATATAAAAGTATAATGTTGCTGGACGACTCGAATTCTGCTAGGTTGAATAGTTATTCAAATGCTTTTTTGAAGAAAATCTGTTTTAATGTTGTTGATGTCTTAGCACACATTTTCAACAAAAGCGTATATTGCTCTATTTTTCCGGATAGATTGAAGATAGCTGAGGTCATTCCTATATTCAAAAAAGATGATAGGACTAAGCCAGATAACTACAGGCCGATCTCTCTCCTTACGGTCTTCTCAAAAATTTTTGAGAAAGTAATAAAGAGGAGAGTTGTCGCATTTCTTGAAAAACAATTATTCTTTAGCACTAACCAATACGGCTTTAGAGCGGGCAAATCAACAGAAGATGCACTTCTTAATTTCTGCGGTCAGGTGCACGATAGTTTAAATTGCAAAAGAAACACTGCTGCTCTTTATATAGATATCACAAAAGCCTTTGATACTGTTGACCCCGAACTCCTATTGGTTAAATTGGAAAAATCGGGTCTCAGGGGCTTTATTCTTAATTGGTTTGCTTCATATCTCAAAGATAGGAAGCAAATGGTTAAGATTGGGAATTCTTTCAGTGAAATTCGAGATGTTCGGATCGGAGTTCCACAGGGCTCCGTTCTTGGTCCTCTATTATTAATAATCTTCATTAATTCTATCTTTAACCAACAATTAAAGTGTAATCAAACTGGTTTTGCAGATGATATTGGGTGCGTATATTCAAATGTGTCTGTCATGGATTTGATTGCTGATGTTAACCATGACTTGGAAATGCTAAGACATTGGTTTGGTATTCACAAGCTAGTTATTAGTGATAAAACTAAAATCATGTTTTTTAACTTACCATCACTAGACAGGCACTCTCCTAAATGTATCTTTCATAGTTTTGATTGTAAGAAAATTTGTTTTAGTGTAAGTAATTATGTTGCTAATAACGGTCAAATAAACTCAAATTCGAAAAGCCTGACCTGCTCTTCAAAATGTTTTTCTATTGAAAATGTAAATGCTTTTAAATATCTGGGTTTAACTATTGACAACAATATGAACTTTAGTATACATACTTCCTTACTAAAAAAATATCTTCTAAAAGCAACATATATTATGTATCACCTAAAGAAACTATGCTCCCAGAAACTTTTAGTAACAATTTATTATAGTTTGGTACAATCTAAGTTGCAATATGGGCTCGTATTTTGGGGTGGTACTAGCAGTAATAGTTTACAACCCCTAATTATATCTCAGAAACATATACTAAGATTAATATGGAAAAAACAACGCAGTGAACATAGTTTTTGCTTGGTCTTTAAATCAAAGATACTTCCGCTAAAACATCTTTATTTTTACAAAGTCTTAAAAATATTTTACTTAAGAAGTGGAAACTTATTAAATCAAAATTTAACTACCTATGGACTTCGCAGCACAGAACGATGCCTTGCTAATATTCCACCTCACAATACTCATCGCTTTTTTACATTTCTACACTTCAATAGCACCCAGACTATTTAACAGGTTACCTTTCGAACTTCGAACCATAAAAAAAATTTTGACTTCAATGAAATAAACAACTTAATAAAAGTAATTATATAGCGTAGCTTTTACTTAAGAAAAAAGCTTTTTTTTATCTTATGCATTAAATGTTCAACCACAACGCTTTCAGCTCATCTAATCTTAATCACCCCACAACAATTGTATTTTATCTTAAGTTATAAATTTCCTTAAATTAATTTAATGCATCCGTCACTAGTTTTTCTTTAACTAAAGGATGTATCATATATTCCTCAATATAAATTGATGTAATATCTATTTATTAATATATTGTTTAATTATGTGCTCATTGCTTAGAATAAATAAATGAAAAAAAATGAGATGAAGATAGCGGCACTCGTCAATAAAAGCTAGTGAATCCTAGTTGTGCATCCTTTGATAGCTACTTACCGAAGTTTCAGTCATTTTGGACGCGCAGTTTTTAGTTGACAGTCGTTTGAGTGAGTCGATGTGAGTGTCTTTTGTGAAAATGGAAAAAAATGAGTATCGAGCTGTTATTAAATTCTTGTTTTTGAAAGGCAATACGCCTTTCATACGCCTTGTATGGGGCTCTGCACCATCATTTACCACAGTGAAATTTTAGACAGTTGAATTTAAACGTGGCCGTAAAAGCTTGGGAGATGATGAACGTTCGAGACGTCCAAAAACTGCAACCACTGACGATGACATTGCTAAAGTTCACCAAATGGTGTGAGACGACCGCCGAATTAAAGTGAGAGAGATAGTAGAGCTTATGAAAATGTCCAAAGAACGTGTTTGCTACATATTAAATCAAGATTTAGGCATGAGAAGGCTGTACGCGCGTTGGGTGCCACGTTTGCTTGCGTTAAGCCAAAAACGTGTTCGAATGAACATTTCCAACGCTCTGTTGGCGCAGTTTAAGCGCAACAAATCCGAATTTTGGGGCCGATTAATTACTGCAGATGAAACTTGGATACACCATTATGCGCCCGAAACAAAAATTCAGGCAAAACAGTGGACTGCGAAGGTGGAGCCATCTCCAAAAAAAGCAAAAACTGTTTTTTTCGGCTGGGAAAGTGATGGCGATTGTTTTTTTTGATAGTAAAGGAGTTATCTTAACCGGTTATCTTCAAAAAAGAAAAACCATTAGGGGAGCATACTACGCATCATTACTTGCCAAGCTGAAGGCAGAAATTGCAGAAAAACGGCCACATTTGCAGAAAAAGAAAATCCTGTTCCACCAAGACAACGCGTCGTCTCACAGTTCAGCGGTTGCCATGGCGAAAATCGATGAATTACGGTTTGAACTACTTGACCATCCGCCTTATTCACCAGATCTAGCCCCAAGCAACTTCTTTTTGTTCCCTCATCTAAAACCTGCGCTCGGAATACAGAGAATTTCGTCAAATGAGGAGGCAATCACCTTCGTGAACAATTATTTTGCAGAGAAAAACGCCAAGTACTATTTGGACGGGTTAGAGAGATGAGAGCATCGCTGGGAGAAGTGTGTAATGTTACAAGGAGACTATGTAGAAAAATAAAAAAAAAAATGTTGAGAAAAAACGTCTTGTATCATTGTTCCCTGACAACCCTCGTTTGTCAAATCCGCATCTGAATAAAGACTGATTCTTTTCCCTAAAGCAGATATCACAGTTTTTCATCATCTTTTTGTCCAGTCCATCCCAAAGCGCTTACTGGATGGCGATGATATCTGCATGATAGCAGTCAAGGGCTTTTGCTAATTGTTTGGATGCACTTGGGCTATTAAATGTTCGAACATACAACATGCAAATGCAAAGATCGTTGTCCTTAAAACATTTAAAAGTGTCATCAACAGTGAATCCGTTTTTATTGTCAAACAAGAGGGACATACAACATCACGATAGGCAGATACAGCTTTAAGGTAGCTAGGGACTTTGTCTCTTGAGTAGTAAGACCCTCTAGCGTCAACCAAAAAGGTTTTACGCAAGACACTGATCATCCCAGTCCTGCTTAACAGCGCACAAGCTTGGACACTGACGAAAGCGGATGTAAATGGTCTTGGGCGCTTAGCGAAAAAAGTTTTCTGGGTAATTTTCGGTCCCGTTTGCATCAATGGAGAATGGAGGAGGCATTTCAACAGGGAACTGTATGGGCGGTACAGCGATGCTAATCTCGTCAAAAAACCCCGGATAACCTCACTTAGATTTCTATGTAAGCTTGAGTACATGGACACCATACCCAACACAAAAAATAATCGTAATTCAGCAGTTAACACAAAGCCGGCGATAATGTTTGCGTCTGTTAAATAATATCTCTAGTAGGTAAAGAAGTAGTCAATCATACGAGCCTTGACAAAAGAAGCCGCTCTGTGTAAAAAGTACTATAGAACTTTTGAAAAAGTACGCTTTCATCGTCTTTCTACCCAATCTGATAGCTCGTCTTTATAGATGCTGACAGTTTCAGCCTTATGGGAGACAATACCTTGTACGCGATATAAAGGAAATTGATGCCACTACATATGACACAGTTTAGCGGCTCCATTCATACTTTGTTTCGACCCGAACTTGGAATCTTGATCATTATACGAGTACTAAAGGACGGGTCTCCAATCTCAAAATCAACAACACGAGTGGAGAACAGATCATGACCTATTTAGTCCTTCAAGGCTTTGATCCTGTCGCACGGGGCAGAATGTACGATTTTGTGAACTGTAAGACCAGAGATAGAAGATTCCCCATTCACGGAATATCAGCACCATCTAGATCAAGACGACAACCATCGACTTACTCAGAGAAATTCTAAAAAAGATCCCAGCATCCCGCAAACCAGAGAACATTTTACTCTCCAACCCAATGAAGAAGGAGCAGAAGTAACAAAGAAGTGTTTCAATTGCACAGAACAACATCCAGCAATAGACTGTCCAATGTTCGTAAGTGACCCGAATCGAGAAGCCTTCTATATATTGCCATTGTATATTAAACTATTGCGTAAAGCATCGATTCGACTATCGTTTCCCTTGCAGATCAAGGCAGTATCTTATACGCAAAACCTGTCGAGGACCTCACTTTACTGAAATGCATCCTGAATCCCCTCCGATCATGACTTATCTTTCATCAACTAGAAGCACTAAGTCTTGATCCAGACGAGTTGAGCCACTGTATAAATATTGGCCTTGTGTTTCCCGATAAGGCAAGTTACATGAGTGATATTCCTTCTGCCAATTGATAGAAGTCTCGCGGTTGTTATCTAGTTAAGATCGATCTAAGCGTTCATGTGTCACAAGGATTTCTACTTTTACTTTCCACTGAAGAGGATTTGATACAAAGAGTACAGATATGTACTTGTAGTTGCCTTAAATATCGCTGTCTGGCTGCTTCTATCAAGCGACAAGGTTTTATCACTGTACCAGTAGTTCTTTTGCTTTTTTGAGACAATGAGCGTATCTTTATTATTTTCATCGGCTGTCTAAATGGATTTTTTTTTCCCCTTTCTGCGAATGCTGATGACAGCACCGCAAATCTGATCTGAATGATGAACTGATTCTCTTATTAATCAAAGGAGAACATCTAGCCAGAGTTTGTCCGTGGTTTATGGTTTCTATTTAAAAAAATCATCATCGTGAAATGGCGTATCGCGACCACTTGCTGGTGCTGCGCTCTGATCTGTGCCAGTACTTATCGGAACTGTGTTGGCTTTCGAAACTCTTCTTTTTTTGAATTTCTTTTTTTCTTCTTTATGAATTTCCTTCTACTCAAAGGAGTAGTAATGACAACAATAAAATAACACGAAGTTACAATTTACACCGCCAATTAAAGTTAAGGCTGTAGCTATAGGAATGCGTACAAAAATGTGTCCCGAATTTTCACCAAGACACTACGTTAATGAGATACTAATGAAAGCCTAAGTCTTGTCTTCTTTGAATGGTGGTTGTTGCTTTTGGATTGGCGAATTTAATTTAATTTATCACGTTATTTGGATAGCAGCAGGGCGGAACAGCTGTAACTGTATTACTACCTACACCAGGCTGATGTTTCCTAATTCACCATGAGTTTAGATTGTTACAATTCGTTCGCTTAAGTGATAAAAACTCTAGGCTTTTTGCCGTCGTTTACAGCTCATATCAAATTCCTAACAGACGATGTTCCGTTCTCTGTAGTATATTTTAGTATTATTGGTCCTTTTATCCGGTGCATTCCATAACACTGCAGTGTTAACTGCTTTATATCAATCCTAAGTCTCCGCATATCTGAAGTTCTTTTCCGTTTTTTTTGTTTTGCAAGGTCGATATAACAATGAATTCGCCCTTATCTGAGATTCTAGGCAATTTCGCAGCTTTACTTGTTCCGATAGATAAGTCCAAGCACAAACTCCAATCTTGAGGACCAGTATTCAAGTCATTAACTCTCCCGTTATTGAACCCATAAAAGGTTAGTTCGATATCATTTCTAAACCTGAAATCCTGACTAGTCTAAAACAGTCTTATTGACATCAGCTTCGGATAGGTTAAAGTAGCTCATATGAAGTACTAATGACTAATGACTCCACCGTCTGGCAGAGCATTAGAGTATTATTATTTTCCTCGCACTTATAAGCTTAGCAAGTCAAGTTCAGCCGTTGCCTACTCCGCTCTAAAAATGGGCTCTTGTCTTTGTTCTCGTGGTAAACCTGTGCTGGCCTTTGTTTCCTTCTAAAAACCTCTGTTCCATTTTGTGTGCTCCAGATTGAAATAGGCCGTGCTTTCGTATTTGAAATAGAATAATCCACCTGTACTGAGTCTTTTATGAATTGAAATCGACAACAAATTGAAAAAGTTGTTTCGAGAAAGTCCTTAAAACATTTATTTATACAAAAAGAAGAAGAAAAATATTACTAACAAAAACAATTAACAAAATAAAATATTTTTTTCTTAAAGACGAAGCCGGATAACATCCTAGTTCGCCAACACAGGTGTCTGTACAATGTTCGAGTAAATATAAAACAAAAAAAGTTGTAAATAGTCTCTAGAAAGGTTGTGCTTACATTAATGTATATATATGCGCAATGCGTTATCTAAAACAATTATTAAATGGTTTACTTTGTTGCAGGAATGTCTGATAGTTACAGTTTCATTTAAATACGTACTTAAGCTTAAACATCGCGATATTAAAATAAAATTAGAAAACAAAACTAAAAATGTTACAATTGTGCCGATCTCTAAACTTGGCTTAACTACTTTTTTCTTATAAATCATTTCTTAAGGTAACCAACCCAACTTGAATTTGAGATCTAAGCGAATTTCTTTTCTTCAGGTTTGATACCGAAATTAAGTCGAAGTTGTTCTAGGAACACAAACGTGAGGATGGTGTGAGGACCAAGACGAACAAACGCCGGAATGTAACCCTTAAAGAAGCCCATTGGACCTAAACGAGCGGTAAACTTAACAATGTCCCATAGGCCCTTGAATTCACCTGGTTTGGCATTCATCGTGCGGGTCTTTAGGACATCTAGAGGTTGAGTGAGTGTAGTTGCGATTGCGCCAGCTCCTAGTGATGCAATGAAATGTGTGCGCACGTCATCCTTGAAGTGTGGTTGCTGCAGAAGCATTGATTTGATCTAGAAAAATTAAATCGTTAGTTGATGTTTTTGAAGGTGAGTAAACCATTTTTGATATGAACCTGATCATAGAATGCAATTTGACCAACTGTCATCAAAATACCACGACTCACTGCTGTAGTGGCACCAGAAAAGAGTTTTGTGAATCCCTCATTCCGATACACACGGTATAGGCCATCAATTGCGTGTTTATAGCTGAGTTTCGATACCAATTAGACAAGATCACGATATTTAAACACTTCAACTTACTTTCTCCTCGATTCTGGGGGCAATTTGACGTCATTTTGCATGCGCACGTTCACCATATCAGCCGGTGTTCCCACAAACCCACCAACAGCACCTGATATACTGGCTAACATCACCTTGCCCATCATGGTGTTGGTATCGATACTAGTTTTACCAACTTCGTACATACCAAAACGAGTAAGGGAATAGGTCATTTGACGCAGGACAGAGGCTGACAATCCACTGTAGAAAGCAGTTATACCTGATGAAGTGAATCAAAGTTAGTTCTATGTACTCCAGAAAATGACAAAAAAAGCTTACCTTGTTCTCTGAGGATTTTCACCGTCAAAGCGAAAACATTTAACTTTCCTTGTTGCGTTTGGAGTGTGACTTTGATCAAATCCAACGGATGTGTGCAACACGCAGCTCCGGAGCTGGCAATCCCACCGAAATACCAACGTCCTAGACGGGGTGGTGCAGAAGAGTTCTGGTCGGACATGTTTCTATTGTTTTTTGTACTTTAGTTAAATCTGCAAGAAAACAACAACACAAAAAAAATAAGTTAGAGCTCCAACTATGAAATTTAAAAGGGGGAAATTTTATCTTGAGATAACAAGAGATCGTGTGTTAGCTAAGTATGTTTGCCAGTTCAGCTACAAATAAAGGTAATTGAAAAAGTTGGTCAGTTAAGAGCGAGTCAAAGCTAAGGTAGTATTAGGTACTTGAATGTTTCCTTTTTACCGAGCAAGGTATTTTGTTCAATTTAGGCGAGTAGTCTCCATAATAGGTCACGTTTTGGTGCAGCAAATACTGGTAGACATTTGCATTATCCATCATTATTCCCCTGGGATATAGTAATTCAGTACCTATTCCAAATTGGAGATTAGTAATGAGGCCCACATTTTCCTAACCCTGAGACGGACTTAACTTTTCTTACTAACATTAATCGATCGATTGCAGCGTGTAAGGACCAGTAAAAGACGCCATGGGGTGGATAGTTTTGAACGAATATAACCATATTTGCGAAAGGAATCGGCTGCAGAGATGGAGCAAATGTCTTTTCAGAACAGCTAACACTGGCTTTTCGCTAAATGTTTAGATTGGAATACCTCAGTGTGACAAGTCGAGATTACGCTTGAACAAGTGGGATGCGGGGCGATGAGTACATATATATGTATCTAGGTAGCAGTGCCATTAACACGTCTCAGACTCAATAATGCGTAAATATAGTGATATAAACACGTAAGAACACGCGAATGATTTCAAGGCACTGGCGAGAAGGCTCAACCACGAAAATATTTTTTCCAGATTCGGAGAGAAAACTGAAGGAATCAATTAAGAACTGGAATTGTCCGAAATATGTGGTATAAGTCACGAAATACATATACGTAGATCATCTTAGCTATGGATTTCGAGGAATTGGCTACCTCGAAGTTGTGCCTGCAGGATGAGAATGCTGCTTCACACACCAGAGTCTCGTAATGGTTGGCAACATAGGTACTAGAGAGCCACTGGGAAGAAATCCAGAAAATTGATTTAAATGACTTTCTCTTGACCTTTCCAATTGCCATAAATAGTTTACGACTGTATAATGGAACGTGCGACATCATCTGTCGCATGCAATGATCCGTTGTAAAAGCACTGGCTTCGAATGAGTTTTGGATGATCAGAAAGAGAGGTGTCATTTGAAAAAAAACCACTTCGTCGCATACTAGGAGGGTTAATGAGGTAGAAAAGAGATAAGCTATTTTTATGAGAACATAAAGCTAAGATGCGAACATTGTATTGATGTGGTCACAACAGTAGACGACAGCAATCTAGTTTTGAGTCTTCACCTAAGAGAAAATCGAATTTCTTCAGACTTTGAAGTAACCAACTGGAAATTAGGTGGATCCTTATTGGTATTACGAGTAGTGATTATTTTTGTGTGCCTTAATATCTCGATGCCATCGAGGCGCTGCTTCTCATGCATTCATTGAGAAAAGCTTTGTCGGTAAACCATTAGAGCCAATCGCTTGCTTACTTTCCCATCGGAAATGGAAATCCGTCCTTTCTTAATGAAAGTGAAATCCGTTATTGGTCTGATACTTTGATTAATGCTGCTTCAGGTGCAAAGTTCACGCTTAAAATAAGGCTATGACTCCTTCATTAGGAACTGGCTCGCTAATAGGTGTTTGTGTCTGTTTTAAACTTATGCGCTCGAAGGACTTTTAGAGTTGCTCGATCGTAGTCATCTAAATGCAGCTATGCAAGCCGAAGGATTACTTCTATCCCCAAACACCAAACTTATTTTTTAAGAAAACTCGATGAGACATACTGAAGCTATGTTGATCAACTATTGCCTGTGTAAGCTCAAGTTTCATAAGTTTCAAACTGATATCAGAGCAGATTTTTGTTTACGAAAGGGTGGGTAGATTATTTCATTGGAAAGAGGTCAAAGGAAACTAGGTAAGAAATCATCTAGCTTTGGTAAGGATATTATCGTCATTGCAAGTAGTCAGTGAATGATAGTAGTCAAAAACTGGAAAATCGAATCAACTTTTCGACGAATTGATTCTTCAATCCGTCAATATATGTTGGTAAAACAAATCGAAAGAGACTCGCAATTATTTTATTTAACTTTAGGTGACGCTACAGTCGGAACATGGGCTTCAACTAACAGCTCCCCCCTGTTAGTGAAATTTTGTGCTAATCACCTCAAGTTCTGCACACCAAGTCGGTTAAGACTCCTTTTCACGGGACCACTTGGGACCTGACCTGGTTTTCAGTGTAAACCAATTCATGATCGGGCGGACGGATTTTTGTCAATCTTCGTTCAAGTTGAATGGTTCATTCTGCTTGATAATGGAATATTAGTCGTTTTCCTCGTTAAACAGTCGGCACAAATAATTCTTCAATAATTCAGTGACGAATGTAGCTCTACTATTACGTTCCCATCCTTAAATCTGCATGGTTTTGTTCGGGAAGTCTGCCTCTTTATCTTTCTGATAGAACTTCCAAACATCATGTCTACATTAGTACTTGAACTCGATCGAGCCCTTCTTTCTAATTTTCCTCAAACTCCTGCTCATTGAGTATGTATGTCTCTTGTTTTGCTACAAGAAGTTGCTAGCACTCTTCATCAAATTAGGGGTATCGCTACCGTGGTTGGATGAAACACATCAGATGCGGTATATCTCGTGCCTTTCTGACACCATTGGTCTTCGGCGGTTAATCTTCCTAATATAGTATGCACTTCTTGGGAGATTTTGGAGGACTCGATTAGAAAAGGCTCTAGTGATTGTGTTAGATTACGCCCGTGCTTTCCGCGTCAAAATGCGGAGAAGAGCATATGTGCGGAGAGAAAGACTTTTGTTAAATCTTTATAAAGATTCTTTTATTAAATTTGTATAGCTAAAGGCCCGCTGTGTAACCAAGGTCTGCGACCTTTATTGTTTAGAGTAATTGTCAATCTCTGATTTTGACCTTCCCAACCACTGCCTTTTATACTAAATTTGTAGATAATTTTGCTTGCATTCTTACGCCATAGCCTCAGTACAAAATAATTCCCCAATGCATTTTTCATTCATTGATTTGGATTTACGGTTCGATCGTCCTAAGTGTCCCAGTTATTTACCCTTTCGTTCGTACGATCGGTTGGTAATTTGATTCATTTAGTGTACAACTGTATGCTGCTTAAGTGCAACGACACTTATTGCTTGACTGCGTTGCTATTGTAGGCATTTTGGCTTTGGCCTATATAGCACGCTTCGGGGTGAATGCATTTGAAGTGGTTACAAACAGCGCAAAGTGGGTTATGACGTTGGTATGGGAATCACTTGTTCTGGACTTTGTGTCTCGATTATGGGTACGAATTATGATGTACTTGTTGCTATTGGAAGATGCAAGTGTTGCTTATGGGGTGGGAATATAGCAGTGTAGTGGAGTACTACAATAGTAGCCGTTTGACGTTAAATTTCTGTGGAGACCTTATTCATGGAAAGGAATTTCCAGAATATAGGGAAATTTCATCGTAAGATGATAGATAAATAGTGATACAGAGTGACATGCCAAGTTACGAAGGACTACGAAGGAATGGCTTGACATGGAATGCCTATGTAAGTGCGCTGGTTTTGGCCACATAAACAGGAGAATGGAGTCGGCTATAACTCTCAGCCGGCTCTTGTTTCTGAGGAGTTTTACCACTCCCACATACAAATAAACAGAAAAAAACAGTGGTTCAACCATGGGTCTCATAATACTGTAGCAAAAGACATAGTATACTGAGCCTCCGAGTTAGTAAGTGTAAATATGAAGTGTTTGAGATGTTTTGGTATCATGAGTGGGACCAGAAAATTCTTTAAACTTATAAGTGGTCTAATCAGTGGCTTGAGAATTTATGTATCTTTCTTCAAATGCGGAATTGATCACTTTTGGGTTTTCTTATTGACGTTAATGTGCTTAGATTGGAAGCGTATGTCATAAAATTTGTATAATGCTAACCAAGAATGAAAACAGCGTTGCTTGTACCAACACATGCTTTTGCATCGAAGCTGGTGGAAACTTTTCGATATGAGCTCGTCTCTCTTTTCTTTAAGAGTTTGAGCAGATATATTATTGGCGAATTAAGCTTTGATTTGAAATGTTATAAGGAATTCGTGGCTTCACGTTCTTCTTGTTATAATCCGTCTCTTTATGTAAACACTGCTCTTAGTCATAATTCCTTTGCTGAACTTCGCATTTCTTGGTTAGATCTGCTGTAACAGTTTTGGACCCTTGCAGATTATCTGCCATTCTGCTTGCTTAGAGCGTCAGGTTTGGTTTGATTTAGTGCCAAAGAGGACTTTGACGTTGGGGAATTGTTTAAGGCTGTCATTAGATTCTTTCCAACAACTTTTTCAAAAATTTTAACCTAGCTCTCATCGACGGTTTATATCTGAATATGTGAAGCTAGCTTCTAGATACGAGGGCGGGTCAATAAGTCCGTGACTTTTGGATTAAAACAGATTTTTTGATAAAAAAATAATTTTATTTTTCAACGTAGTCTCAGTTGAGCTCTATACACTTTGTCCAACGCTTCTCCAATTTTTTTATCCCTTCCAAAAAAAATGATTTGTCGAGGTCCTCAAAATGACAAGATGACTTCATCATTGGAGTCAAATCTTTTTCCACCAAGCCATTTCTTCAGGTTTGGGAACAAGAAGTAGTCGCTCGGAGCCAAATCTGGAGAATAGGGTGGATGAGGGAGCAATTCATAGCCCAATTCATGGATTTTTGCCATGGCAACTGCACATGTGTGCACCCTTGCATTGTCTTGGTGGAAAAGAACTTTTTTCTTGGCCAAATGAGGTCGTTTTTTTTTCAAATCGTCATTGAATCGGTCCAATAAGTTGGCATAATATTCCCCATTGATTGTTCTTCCCTTTTGAAGGTAGTCAATGTGGATTATCCCGCGTGCATCCCAAAAAACAGTCGCCATAACTTTATTGGCTGACAAACCCACCTTGGCCTTTTTTGGCGCCGATTCACCCTTAGAAACCCACTGTTTTGACTGTTGTTTGTTCTCTGGTGTGTTGTGATGGATCCATGTTTCGTCCACGGTTACAAAACGGCGCAAAAACTCCTCCATATTGCGATTAAACAACGCCAAACCTTCCTGTGAAGTTGTTACACGATTGCGTTTGTGGTCGACTGTGAGCAAACGCGGCACCCATCTTGCGGAAAGCTTTCTCATGCCCAAGTGATCATTCAAAATTGAAACCACTGAGCCATGCGAGATCCCTACGGCTTCCACAATCTCTCGCACTTTCAATCTTCGGTCGGCCAACACCATATCGTGAATTTTTTCGATTGATTCGGGTGTAGAGACCTCAACTGGGCGTCTAGGACGTTCGGCATCTTCAATGCTTGTACGGCCACAACGAAATTCAGTAAACCACTTTTTTACCATTGAAATCGATGGTGCAGAGTCCCCATAGTATTTATCAAGCTTAGCCTTGGTCTCGGTAATGGTTTTTTTTCGCAAGAAATAATGCTTAATAAGCACACGAAATTCACTTTTTTCCATTTTCTCCTCAAATTAGTGAGTAGTCTGATAAAAATAGCTGTCAAACACAAACTAACTGACGCAGCAAGTTTAAATTTTGACAGGAGTCAACTGACAGATGCCTGTTGACGGACTTATTGACCCGCCCTCGTAGTGCTCAAAATGAAGTAGGGGAGAAACACTGGAATTTTCTACCTCCACGGGTATTTTACATGTTGCTCCTCCTCGATTATCTCAACAGTTCTAACGTCTACTCTCTATGCAGACGATGAAGCTGTACTATTTGTCGGATAACGTTCGGAACTCCAGGAGTCTCTAGGAGTAAATGACGATCAGTGCACTAGAAGTGGACTTACAGCCAATGTATATAAAACGGACCGACATAAGGTTGTAAAACACCAGCCGACATAAGGTTGTAACTACCTATGGAAACAGTTGTACGGCTCGTTCATCTCCGGATTAAGGTGTGACAAGCTCCAGAAACTTAGCCGACATCAAAACTAGAACCAAAAAAACCAGCCGGCAACATCGAGGCAGACAGGATACGCCTGCTGCATGTCCAATTTTCACAATTATCATAAGCGATAGGATAGGTTACATGTCCAGTAACCTCCGAAGAAGGGGATGCCCAGCTCATTTTAAGAGAATCGATAATCACAATTAGATACAGCAGGTTAATCTGAACCATGCTGAAACTGCCTCGAACAAGTAAACGCTGTAGTTTCACTCCGGAAATATTTATTGGATTCATTTGATATTACAAAATAGGGGACCTTTAAATATACAGGATCTTCCAATAAGAACTAGCGAACTTTGACAGTTGATGGCGGCCATATTGTTGAAGCTACATCTATCAAATTGGCTGTCATCTATTCAGTATATTTTGCCAAATCACCATGTATGGACATAGCGTTCAACAACACAAGCAAATGATGGGTGTTCTGTTCGGGTAACGTTCCACGCGCTTCGCCCATTTTACGGTTGCCATAATCGTTCTACCGAGAGGACTATTCGCAATGTAAATTTGAGTCCACTGGTTCAGCAAACGATAAACCCGTACGTCGACGAAACACAAGATTTGCCGAAAACATCGCCGCTGTCCGTGAGAATGTGCAGAAGAATCCGAGACAGTCGCTCACAAGAACTTGGCCTTTCGCAGACCACAACTTGGCAGCCGATTAACCATAGTCTTCTAAAACAGATCACATTCGAGGAACCGCCGCTCCTCTGATATACTCAATGAACTTGGATAGATACAAAGACATTGAAAATGATGATGACCTAGTAATTACAGTTACTGATACACAGAACGCATAACATTGCGTTTCTTATTGGTGTATCGAGTAGGTTCTGTCAATAGATATTAAAGGCAAAGGAGAAGAAAGCAGAATCTCGGCTTAATGACTTTCAATGGCACAACCAAACATTGCTCTGATGATAATCTCAAAACCTAAGATCAACTAGCTACAAAAACTAAACTGGATATCCTTCATCAAAAATAACAACAATAAAGCTTCAAAGATTAAGGTGAAGATCATAGTGGCCATGCAGATTTATCGTCCACTTATCTACAGTCAGGTGCCTTCTTGCAGTCTCAAATAAGCACAAGGAGCACCACATTTTACGACGCTTGTCATAAGGTCGACGTTTGCACACATTCGTCAGGAGAATTCTTTTTTAAGTGACCGTATCTTCTGAAACCTAAACGAAACTGCTGCTCATCAAAGACAAATATGCCAATGGAAAAGTTGGCCAAAACTCGCAAGACATCGTCGAAATACTTACTCTCTCCGCTCTTTTGCAAAGGGATTTCACAGATTTACGGCTGAGTAAGAGAAGCACTAAAATGAATTAACCGGAGACAAGACTTCGGAACGAATCATGAATCATAAATTTGAGATTTGATTCCTTGTTTCGTATAGAAACCGAGGGCGGCACGAAAACTGTAACACCTACCAAGAGGTGGAGCTAATATCGCATATAGTAGTGCTCTTACAAGGCTGATGAGTAATATCGAAGGCAGAAAACAGAATAAAAGACTTGCTGTATGTAGAGGAAATATCTTAAACGCCGCAAAGATTAATCTTACACGAGGGCAATCATATTTGTCTGCCGTCTAAACGCACTAAGAGTCGCCAGTGCGTATCGATCTGTTTTCCATGATGCTATACTCGTAGTATCTTCAATGTTTCCTGTACACATCCTTGTTGACTCAAAAGCTAACAAGTCCAAAATGGCCCTGTAAACGATGAAAGAAGAAAACACAACAGAACCCGCAGTATCGCAATCTGGCAACAACAATGGAGCATATTCTTAAAAGGAATATGGACCCATCGCCTTATACCCAGTATCGATGTATGGATCAATTAACGACGAAACAAACTTCTATTTGACTTAGTTTCTGGTAGAACAAGGCTGTTACAGGAAATGTTTGTTTAAACGCAAACATGAAGACATTGCAGACTGTCCATAATGTCAAACTATCTCGGAAAACGCAGAACGCGTAAGGATAGCCTTACCGGAGCAATTTGGAGAGTGGCCCAGTCCCGATAAAATACTCGCATGCTTTAAAATGAGGAAAACTGGACGCTAGTTAGTAATATAGCAGAGCATATACTCAGCGATTTTAGACAGTTAGAGAGTCAACGTGAGGCGAACGTAATCGAAAATAATGGAATCGTATAAAGTAAGCTAAGTTTTCAAGCTGATCTCCCTCAAGATTGGAGCACGGGACCACAAATCTGTCTATTCAGGTGGACGTGCTTTTAGCCGGTAAGAATCCGGCACTACCAATAGGAGTTGGCTCAATGGTATCCCCTTCAAGGTTTCCACCATCCAACGCAAACAAATAAAAATAAAGCGGAAACTGGACCCAAACAGCCGACAGAGCAATATAATAAAACTTCTAAATAGTCAATACGGGTACGTTTACAGGTAACAACCTAAAATTATCGCGATAGGCCAACATCGATAGTGGATATCCTACAGACAACGCGTATCAGATCGTACTGCCAAGTGCAAACACCCCTTCTCAAGGTAAATGCAGCTTATGTCCCAATGGTGGTTTGAAGGAAGAATTATGGTTTTACTCGGCGTTATGATAAAATAGATGTATGCATATCTTTGTAAGGCACTCTCAAAGTGCAAGAACAGCTTCAAAGGTGGTAAACGCTGAACAAACCTCGCCCACCCCATAATCAAAAAGTGCAGTTGAAGAATGCTTATTCACAAAACCCCCAGTCCGCATTTAATTTTTATTAGCAATTTCCCTCCTCCAGGTGTCAAACTTTCAACCACATACACAAACCACTGCAAGACACCTGTTGACGCCACCAAAAGATGTCACCCCATACATCGAAAAGAACAACTTTGCACTTGAATCCACTAGACGCCGGACGTTCAAGGCCACCAAATCTCACTCATTCACCATCGATGGAACAAATCGATATCACTTGCCCATGGCCTAAAGCACTTATCATTATCAACTAAATGACATAACACTGCGTCAAAATCACATCAACAAACTAACTGAAAGGAGCTACAAACCTTTGAGCGCTTCTTCGAAGTTGCCCCTGGACGGCACTGGATACAGGTTCACTGGACAATCAACGGGACAGGGAGACGGACGCACCACTCTACCTCACATGCACGCAACTCACTTTCACCTGATTTCACCCCCACGGAATGCAATTACGGAATGTTGGACGACGATTACTTTAAACTCAAAACGAATTTCAAACAAGAAAACCGAATGAATTGAAGTCCATGCGAATGTTGATCATTTTGCGGTGTTTCAGATGAATGACTACTGCTGTGAAGCTGGTGGCGAAACACCGCGAACAAAACTAGAAACCTCTGGCCAGCGCGAACTGCGTTATTTGGAATTCGGACGTGTTTCCTGGAAAAGCAGGCAGTATGAGCTTGAGAAACTATGACGTGTGGATATACAATCACAATCAGCTGTTATTTCAAAGAAATTCTTCTCATCGACTTAAGCGCCATCTAGTCATGTTGAGAGAACCCTTACTGATAACCAGAAAACTGTCACTTTCTACATCAAGTTTGACAGTTTCAGCGACGAAGTGTTTTTGCCAGTTTTCTTGTGCGAAAGTTTGTTTTTTCCAGTTCCTTTTTTCTTTATTATTCCGCGGAGTTTCATTTCAATCTGTTGATTATATTCTCCCCAAAGGTGAGTTGTTTATTGTTTAATTGTTTTGTTAAAGAAAATTTGTTGAAATTGCTCGTATTTCACCATGTGCTGTTGAATATTTTATGTGACAAAATGTGGTTGTGTTTAGTTCGGGTTTGGGGGTAATTCAATCAATTTTAAATGCAGTTTTGGGACAGAAAAGTGCAAATTCTTTGTATGAATGTGATTTGCAATGAAATAAGTTGAATTATTGCTGATTTAGTTTGTAGTCAGAGTTTGTGGAGAATTGAAAATCACTTCTTTGTTGTGGCCGCCTAGTAAACAATCGTGTTGCCGTGGTGCAAAGGAAAGCAGTGCTGAGTAACAAGTAGTGAGCATGGTTTGTTTATCAAATGTTTGCCTTTTTTGTGCTGTGTTTAACAAAGAATAAGCCAGCTGATTGCTTTTTGGAGTACTTCCAAAATGTACACGAAGCAGTACTTGGCCGCCACAAGGGATTTTCATTCGATTTGGCAAATATTTATGAAATTGGCACTTTAGCGGATTCGCGTCATGTCCCGAAAATTGTTTGATCTACACATGCATATGTACAGGGTGCCTGACTCGAACTCCAACTTTTTAAAATGCTATAATTTTTTTATTTTTTGATAAATTTTATTGTGCCAAAGCAAAAAATGTTGGAAAATACATCAAATTTCAAATTGTATCAGTAGTTTTCAATGTGTCCACCTTTGGCGCGAATAATGGCCTTGAGACGGCCGAAGAAAGCATCGCACGCTGCACACAAGTGGCTCTGCGGTATTTTGGCCCAATCCCGGCGAAGTGCTTGTTTGAGGTGGTCCAAACTTTGGTATTTTTTAGTGCCAACCTTCGCCTTCAAAATACCCCAGACAGAGAAATCCAACGGATTTGTCGAAGAAATGAAGTGTGGAACATTGTTTTTTAACCAATCTTGGTTGACGCGCGTTTTGTGAGTCGGTGCCGAGTCTTGTTGAAATGTCCACGGTCTCCGACCGAAATGATTGTTTGCCCAAGGCTTCAATACTGCCTCTAAGACAGTATCTCGGTATACGATCGCATTAATTTTGACGCCACGGTCCAAAAATACGAGCGTAGAGCGACCATCGGCGATTATGGCGGCCCAAACCATCACCATCGATGCTGCCTGCTTTCTGGTGGCCGTCCGAAGGTGTAAATTTTCGAAGGACCTCTCTGGCAAGTAAACTCGGTCATTTTGTTTGTTGACATATTGCTCGATAATAAATGGCGACTCATCGGAAAAAACCAAATTCGGCAACTCACCACTTTCGTGCAAGCGTAGCAACTCCTTCGCTCTTTCGACTCTAACTTTTTTCTGTTGCGGTGTAAGATCGTGTGCCTTTTGGAACTTCAATGGCTTGAGCCCAAGCTCATATTTCAGTATGTGTTGCATCCGTTCCAACGATATGTTGAGCTCACGAGCCATTTTTCTTCCACTTCGACGTGGATTTCGCTCAATTCGAGCCTTCACTTTCCGAACTATTTTTGGCGATGTTGCTGTTTTTTTACGACCACCTCCATGGCGTTTTGCAACGCTGGCAGTATCACGGTAACGAGCTATGGTTCGAGACACAAATGATTTATTCACGTTGAGGTGGTGGAGGGCTCTAACGATAGTTACTTGTGGTTTTTCAGCCAAATATAAAGCAATCACACTATCACGTTTGAATTCCATCGCGGATAAAAATTTTTCAACACAACTGAGACGCAAATCGTTTAAAATGCTTGTAAATAATAAAATTATCTGTCATGTGTCAAAATTGGAGCTCACTGTCATGAACGGTTTGGAAATTATAGCAGTATGAACTTGGTTGCAGTTCAAGTCATTCAGGGTGTACATATATCAGCATGAGGAATCAATTGCCGACCTGGAGGACGATTTGGCAAGCGAAAATTTTGTGCCGAGATAACATTCAAACGGTTTCGAGAAAAATGTGTACAACTTAACGAATTCTCGCACACACTTTATTATCAATAACTATGAACCCGCAGGAGGATTAACGTGAAGCAAGAACTAGTCGCCCTCCTCGTTTCTTAGATGCCCAGGAAACATGCTTTTCCAGCTAGCGCGATCTTTTGCCAGCTGGTCCCAGTTCCGCACATGATGCTGGCAGAGGTCACCTTAAACTTGTGTGCGCCTTCTAAGATGAAGTCATTTCCGGTTGGAGTCGAAAACTATCTGGGTTAGGACGCTGGTGTCCATGCGCTCAAGCTAAGCTAGCCATCTAAGCAGGGTGCATGGCTGTACAGCCCGTGTAGTTCGCTGTAATAATGTTTTTTTGGTTGCTCCAGAGAGGGCTTTAGTATTCAATTGCCTTCTAAGCCCAAAGAAGCAGGCATTAACAAGAGTGATTCTTCGCATGATTTACACGTTAATGTCGTTCTCTGAGTTGATAGCGGAGCCCCTTACTACCTTCAAGTTGTAGCTATCTATCGTGACGATTTGTCCTTGACACTGATATATGTCCCTTTTTCTTGACACCATACATAATATTTTTTTCTTCTTTCCTTGGCCGCTAAACTTATTTTTGCAGCTCTGTGTCCTGTGCGTTATCTAGTAATTGAACATACTTTTGAAATATGGTGCCACTGGCATTGACTTGTGAGTTTTGCACAATTCTTTCAAGAATGATATTGAAAAAATCACATGACAACCCATTGCCTTGTTTAAGTTTTGTCACCACCGACCTTGACGCAGTAGCATGCATTCTTCATCGTCATTCTGCATAGTCGAATGAATTTGGCAGGGGTGCCAAAACAAAAAACAGCTCTGTACACCTCATGTTCATACAGATGCTGTCATATGCGATTTTGAGATCGATGAAGAAGTGGTGTGTATCGATTTGGAACTCCTGGGTTTTTTCCAAAACCTGACGTAATGTGAAAATTTGATCTATGGTAGACTTTCATTACTTAAAACCACGCGGATAGCGGCCGCTCAAATGGTTTACGATACGTTTTAGGTGTTCATGACAGGCAGGATTTTATATGCGATGTTGAAGAGATTTATTCACCTGCAGTTGGCGCAGTTCAGGGGATTTCCCTTTTCTAGGATCGGGCAGCCAATGCTGAGGTTCCATTCGTCGGGCAAACTTACCTGCTGCGGTAACAATATAATAAAACTGGAACCACGCTCCAACAACGAAATAATGATAGCTTCGTTGAAACAATTCCAGTAGTCAAACGATTTCGTGGTCAACTTAAAGAGACTTCTCGCGCAGCAATTTTAAAATAGAAGCTATAGAGACAAGATTGTGGAGTCAAGAAGCAAAATCGTGCACGTTAAGTAAGAACTGCTGCTGGAATAGCTACTCCACGAGCTAGAGTCTACGTATCGGTTGAAGATGAGAGAAGTTTACCGTAGCGTACGAACGTGATAAGCGTAACTACATTAATGCATTGGTTACAGAAGGAGAAGAGGCCGCTAGTAAGTGTGACAGTAGGACAGTCTACAGAATTACCAAAGAGCTCACAGGTGTTCAAAGCTCTAAACAACATCTGGTAAAAGACACAGACGGATCTCTGCTAGTTTCGGATGAGGACCAGCTCAAGATGTGGAAGGAGCGCTTTTCTATGGTTTTAAACCCCGTTTTCGCCAGTGACCCGCCCGTAGTAACAAATTCCCGAATACGCATTGTATCCCCCAGTAGAGAAGAAATCTTTACCGCAATCAGAGCACTAAAGAACAACAAAGTGGTTGGAGTTGACGGTATTCCCGCAGAGCTTTTACGAGTAACGCCAACAACATCGAATGAGTTGCTGCATCCAGTGCAGTGTTAATAGAGAATTTATCTGGCTTGCTTTGCGCAGGAGAGGCATCCCAGATAAATTGACTGCTATTATCAAGGCTACATATGATGGATCCAAATGTCACGTTCTGCATAAAGGATGGTTGTCCGAGGAGCTTGAAATCCAAAGTGGGGTTAGACAGGGCTGTATACTGTCCCCAATACTGTTGCTGTTGGTGATAAGTGATGGCACGCAGCTTTGCCAATTGGAAATTTATAAATTTAATGGACTCTGCAATCACAAATCTCGCATAGCCCAGACGTACTCGTATGCTTATTCTCTCATAGGATCATGGATCTCCATCAAATGACAACAAGAGTGGAGAGAGAAGCTGAGTATTGTCTCTACTGATGGCGGGACCGAACTAGATATACTCGTAATCAGCCGAATCGGGAAAGCAACGCCTGCTGTCCAAAATATGGAGAAACAACTCTATCAGCCTAAAGACAAAGCTACAACAGTTCCGCTCCAATGTTGAATCCGTGCTTCTTTATGTGTGCAGCACTTGAAAAGTCACACCCTCTGTCACTAGAAAGCTGCAAACGTTCGTGAATAGATGTCTGCGATAAATCTTGAGGATTTTCAGGCCCAACCGTATGTCTAATGATGAACTCGTGCGAGAACGAAGACGTAAGTGGCAGTGGATTGGGGTGCTTCGTAAAGATCGCGAGTGCATTGCGAGTCAAGCGATGCAATGGAACCCACTTACGCAGAGAGTCAGGCGAGTGGGCCGACCTAGAAATACTTGCCGAAGAACTGTCGAAGAGAAATTAGCACAACTGAAGTAGAGTTGGAGAGAGCTAAGATACATCTCCAGAAACCGTACACGATGGCGCATAGGAGTAGTGGAGGCCCTATGCCGAGGACCTATATAGCAAGAACTACTCGAAGCATTGCCGTTTACGTTCGAAGCGCGGTCGAAAACTCAGGTTTGCCGACTCCACATCGATCCCAAGAATATTGCATATGACAAACAACAATCCACCGGATTTCTCATAAAGACTTGAGCCATAAAGCCTAAAAGGATCAATTGACGTAATAACTCAACCTTGCCGACCACCATCAGCGACGTAACTTTGTCAATTGGGTGCTAGGAATGAAGGATTTTTAAGAATAACGCACATTTCCATCTTCAAGGATTTGTTAATAAGAAAAGCTTCTGCGTTCGGGGCTTAGGAAATCTAAGAACGGTTGCTGAAAAACGTTTATATCCACAACAAGTTTGCCGAGATTATTGGTCCTTATTAGACTGCGTTACGTGCGTTACGGCGAAACCACTTATTGTGTGTATATGACTCTTCTTCTTTTATTATCAGTTGAAATACGCAACACTTACAACTATATCTAATGCTACATATTTCTCTCACGTATTAGCTAATTTAGAGGTCCAAGGATTTACTGATGTTTTTGCATTCGAGTGATCCAATCATTTTTCTTTCTGTTTCTTCTTTCAACCTCAGCAGGAATTTGAATTTCTATTATTTCTTAGACCAGATTTTCGGCGAACTTCATTTAATATGGCCAAACCAGCTGATCTGTTCAGCCTGAAGTTTGTCCACTGTTTCTTAATGTTGACAATCGTAACATATTCGTTTCCGACGCTGCCATTTTCACTTTGAACTACTCTTTTATCGCCCAGCATTGCCATGCGTATGCTAAAGCTGTGCGAACGGCTATCGTGTATATAGCAAACCTTTAAGTGGCATTTTTTTGTTCCAAAACACTGCTGAGTCTCCTGCCATTTAAGTTGCTTTAAGCTAATTCTATGTGCGAAATCGAAATTACCTTGATGGTTAGCAACAGCGTAAGCCTAAGTATCTTTTGCACATCGGAACGATGGCTTCTTCTAAATAAATGTCAGGAATTGGGTTTGCTATTTAGAACGTTGTATGAAGACATCTGCAAATACCGAAAAGAGGAGACGAAAGACGCACATTTTAAGGTGCTGTAACGGAAGACTAACGGGAAAAGTATTGCGCCAGTAAAAGGTTGGAAAAGAAAATTCTGCGAACGGAGGAAACAAACAACATATGCAATCTCACTGCTCAAGAAAGTTGAAAAGTAACGCGATGGGGTCAAATTCTTAGGAATGATACACATCTGACATCAATGTCTGAACGCACATTCTTCGAAACAGTAAAGGAAACCTACAAGGTTACAGCATTTTCCAGAATTTATTGAATGAGTATAATGTTGGGAAAAAGAGGATGGAAGAGAATAATTCTACCTTTCAGTATAGAAGAGATTGGAGGAGCTACTAAAAGACTAAAAAAGATAGAGCCCTGGGCTGATTGTTTGTCAGGAAAGCTTTACAAATGCGGATGTGATGTTATAGTAGGGTGCGTGCGGAAAATCTCTGTTAATATATGTGTGGACGAAAGTATGGCCGATGACTGGATAATCAACTCTATACAATTCATCTACAACCTATCACATGTGACGTATAAGGTCCGATCTAACGTAATTTGTGAATGTCTCAAGCACGCGTTTGGGTAAAGCCATAAATGTCAGTATGGCTTTTGGCCCAGGGGATCAACCATAGATCAAATTTTTACATTGAGACAAATTATGGACAAATTAATGTTAAGGAATTACAAAGGAATTCTGTAAAAACTAGTCGCACTATGACGCCAGACGTTAGGAAACGCGCGACGCAAAGTGCAATTTGAAAATAGTTCCTCGGAATCATTCCAAACATGTACGGAATTTCGGCTAGAAGAAGCGCTATCACTTCATTCTAGTTCTGGAACAAATAGTGCGATATTGTGACGATGACATCGACATACTTATGACGTCTCCATAGAGGCTTTTACGACGGCTGTACAACAAAGGCGTTGCCAACAAAGAGAGAAATAATAGTAATAAGGAGCTTATCTGCGTCGGTAGGTGCGCGAATGAAAGCTTAGTAAAAAATCGAGGAAGACATGTAAGATATGCAGTAAGGAACCATTGCTTATTGTGTTCTTTTAGCTTGGAAGACGAAATGAATACTCTATAAAACAGTAAGTGCTACAATACGGCGCTAAGTCCTAACCATAAAGGAGGAAAGCAGTGTCGATTTTTGAGAGAAATTTCTTCATTGTAAGAGCATAGTATATAATAGGTTGGTAGTAAATGGAGAAGGCATATATAACTGAGCTCTATGAGTTGTATCGTGTATGTAGTCGAAAAATCCAAAACATATTGACGACACAGGGCCGCCGACCACATTGACAATAGTACGAAGAGATTCTTGGAATCCCAGCCCCTAATTTCAAACGAAGGTCCTTTTGAAGGGGGAGATAAAGGGCCCAGGCACGTAGATATTGAAAGGCTGTGTTGTCTCAGACAGAGACTCTGTAAGAAAATGCTAGTAGCCGGTCAACAGAGATACTATTTATATACAGGGTGCGCCATCTTTTATGTCGGTATGTATACATTGAATAACTTTGACATTTATTAACCGATTGACTTGAGTAGACATGCTTTTGAAGCGACAATTCAGTACAATTCGCTTCACACCGAAACAGCCTGCCGAAATAGTGACGCTGCACATTGAAAATAGTCGTTCAGTTGTGTTAACTCAACGTGCATATCGTCGGAAATATCGTGGTGTCGAATTTTGTTGAGCACGGGACAATGGGGAATCGTCGACATGGCGGTCATCAATGCCCAAGACGTTCCAATTAACTGATTGCAGCGGTAAAAAAAGAGTGTTGCTGAGATTCCACATGTGTCGTATCGTCACCGCGCTTAGCATTTTGCCGTCAGTGGAACCACCTTGCCGTGCATTTTGAAGGATGATTTGCATTTGTTTCCGTATAAAGTGCAATTGACTGCGCTTGGAAAACGGCCAAACAGTCGCTCGAGCCTGATTTTTGGAAGCATATTTTGATGACCGACGAGGCCCATTCACAAGCAAAATTGTCGCATTTGGGGAACGGAAAATCCACACGAGATCCATGAAACACCATTGGATGACCAAAATGTGACTGTTTGGGCCGGCGATTGCTCCAAAACCATCATTGAGCAATTTTTCTTCAGGGAAGGCGAAACAGTCGATGGGAATCAATATCGGTGGATGTTGGCTCATTATATCTGTCCATAAGTGTGTGGAAAAGGTCTGGACGGTTACTGGTTTTAACAAGACGGTGTGCCATGCCACACTGTAAATCAAACAATGCAGTTTCTGCAATGAAAATTCCCTGGCCGTATGCTGTCAAAAAATGTCGACATTGACTGGCTACCCAGATCCCCTATCTGGGGGTGTATATCGCGTATTACTCGAACTATGTTTTGCTCCAAAGTATCAATCGTTGCTAGTTTATCGGCATAAGCTAGTGACTTGACGAAGGCCCACAGAAAACAATCCAATGTCGTCAAATCGGACGATCTTGGTGCCCAATTGGCGGCTCATTTCTTGAGCTGTCTCCATTGCCAAAACGTGTTTTCAATAAAATTATGTTTTCGTTGGTAGTATGGGGTGGAGCACCATCCTGTTGGTACCATAGTTCTTCCACATTGATATCACGCAAGTTTGCGAAGAAATCATAGCATTGCACCGGTGTCTATTATCATAATCATCATAAAGACTGATGATGTCACCACAACGATGGATTCTGGTGAACTTCTTGAGGATTGTCCTCGCTCTAAATACGGCAATTCTGCTTGTTTACGTAGTCATTTAACCAGAAATAAGCCTTATCACTGAACAAAATTTTACTTTAAAAAACTGGGCCAACTTCTGCTTTAAAGCCTAATCACTGAACACCCGACGCATTAAATGATCACCCGGCTTTAGCTCTTATAAGTCTTTAGACCAAGATTTTTACGCAAAATTTGCTCCGAACGACGAGCAGTCGATAAATTGGGGTCCTCCTCAACACAACCTTCCACAACTGCAGTATTTTTTTCAGAGTGACAATGTTCTCGTTCGTGTTTGTATCTGAGCATTTAAGACCGTGAATTTGGTACGAAAATGAAATAAATAGCCCTTTCAGGTGGCCGATGATGTCTACCGTAATTTCACGAGGTACTCTATTAGTTTTGATTTTGGAAATAAACTGCAACGATGTGAAGTCGCTGTTGTGGCGTCAATCTTTTCTTGAAGCTCTGCTGAAAATAAATGAGGCTTGGCAGATCCATACGACAGCTGATTTGACTTTCATTGAAAAGTCTAATAAACAAAAACACTCATTACCCCCCGATTTTCTGAGTAAAGTACTCGTAAATCTACGTTTTTGTATTTATCAATATCCTTAAAGCTTGTGCGCTCATAATTAGTAATAAAGCGCGTGCCGAAATAAAAGAACAATTCGTTTTTTTTTTAGTTCTACTTCACTGTTCTACCTCATTTAGTTTTCCCTTATTAGAATTGTTTAATCAATTTTTCCTGTTGAGTAAAAGGATTTCACAATAGATCCAACACATACGAGTACAGTACGTTTGGCAAAAGCGTATGGTTTAGAAGAAAATCCTCTTGACGGAGGAAAACAAGTTTTTTTTTATAATTCTTGGCTCGTGTCTTCCATTCCCAATTATCGCCTCACACAGCTTTCCACATGGTCCTGCGGTAATTGTCGCCAAATTCCTTTTAAAATCAGCCTAAGCTGTTTTATTGTCTGTACTCTTCTGCTTCATAAGTCCTCAAACTGAGATGGCCTATCTAACAAATTCAGGTCTTTGAAGACTTGACAGATACGATTACGATTCCGGTTTCCACGTCCGAACACCATTTCATAGGATGCCAACAATCCTTTTTTGTACAGTACAGTTGGATCAGGCTTTGAGCATGAAGATTTTCGGTGTCTAGTCCATATCTTTGTACTCGTAACAATAGGCCCATTGAATTTAAATCGAAAATTTCTGATTGTCTGATAGTCATGCATCAGAGCGTATGTGATTCCGTCCGATTGTGCGCCCTCGGCTCATTTTGTTTTTATATAATTAGCGCTCGCTAAAGGGGCTTTTAGTAGCCTTATAGTGTTAGCACCCAGCGCGGGCGAAGGCAAGTTAGGGAGAGAAAAAAGGGAGATAGCTATGCACGTTGGTTTTAAATGTTTGCAAGTTGTAATGACTAAGAAATAAAGAGCTCGGCAGGGCATTCCAAAAGCGAGTTGTACGGCTTAGGAAAGAATTATGATATTTCAGAGTACATCAGAAAGTGGACGTGAGCTGCTTCTTTAACTTCAGCTTCAGTAAAAACCACAGTTTCTTCTTCATGCGTAGCAGCTAACGGAATGGTACTGCGCGGGAATTTTTGGTTTATAAGTACTCTTCCGCGTTAAAGCACTCTTTCCACCATCGCAAAATTCGGTCCTCGGCGTTAGCAGGTATCCTTGCTCATTTTGAGTATGTTTCAGTGATTGAATGAGCCTCTTCTGAGTTTTTTCTTCTTCGTTGTGTCGCAATCTTAACAAATATATGTTCGCTTTCATTGCTTCTATTGCTTGTCTTTTGCTATTGGTTATGTGGGTACTGCTTGTAATTCCTGATGCAATGTGTCTACTGCTATCGCTTTCTTAGCCTCTTTTTTTGTAACGTACTGGTACGCATTTTATTGGATTCACCATTCAAGCTGTCCACGCTTGAAAGGCTTGCGTTTTGTCACTTACAGCCATTTTGATTTCATCCTTCCACCACAATGTTTCATTACTTATGTGGAGCCGGGCTTTTTTGACACCGAACAGAATTTTTACACTATAACATTTTTTCTTCGAAGTTGTTCCACATACCTTGTGCGCTTAGCTGTTCTGCTTGGTTTATGGCATCTTGAAGCCATTCTACCAAGTTTAACGCACAGAGCTGGCATCTTTTCTTATTTAAATTCTGTTAGTTTATTTTCTCTACTAATGTCGAGTCTCGTTAGCTTTTCTCTGGTTTCTTAATGAGAAATATTTGTGACAAGTTAATTTAAGAAAACAACACAAGATCGCTTGAGGTGCAGTATGCAGCTTCAATGTCAATGCGTTACTTGCCTGTTAATTCTAGAAAATACTATTTCTAATCTTCACCCAATTACCTAACAATTTTGTTCCTTAATTGTAGACGCAGCGCATTCAAATATGACCTACACATTAGCTATGCAACTTGTTGTCAAGTGATTTATAGCGTTTCCCGGCAAAGGGCGAAGTCTCAACGTTGTTATGCATTATAGACACATATTTACGTTCTTTTTAATAAGCAGCAAACAATTTATTTAAGTATACAACAAGCATTACAATGTATTAATGTTAAACTTGTGGCAATGCCTGCGTATCTATGATAGAATTCGACTCATTATACAACACTTCTGTTGTGAAATATCCCAAACTACTAGTAAGTGAATCTAATTGAATTAAATGCAGAAATGTGCTAATCGTGTTCCACATTTCACATAATACATATGCTGGATCGATTTGATTCTATTTACTTGCCACCAACAATTTTAGCAGGCGCTAACTAACCTAAAAATAAGTCGCTAATCCAATAAAACCGGCATCACTGGCTCTTTCGACAGGTGATGAAATACCTTACTTAATAGAAAAGAAGTATTTTAATAATTAAAGGGTTTAACGACACGCGTTTCGTGCTCAGTTAAATCGTGTATTTCACTATCTTTTGGCTGGATAACCAGATTCTATCAAACAATTAATTCCAAACACGTACTTGTATTTGTGTTGTCTTTTGGTTAGCACGAGGTCGTGCTTAGGGAAGAAGTGTGGTTGAGGTGAGTAGATGGGAATTTTTGGAAGAAATTCTTTTTGTAGTTTTAAATATGTACTAGGATAGTCCCAGAGATACCCGACCTAACAAAGAGAATACAAAAAAATTGGGGAAAAATATGTTTATTTCTCTACGTAGTCTCCTTTTAGTTCAAAACACTTTTCCCAGCGATGTTCAACAGCTTCGATACCGTGTTTATAATGATAATCGTGGAGCTCCTTAAAATAGCCATCAACCGCAGTCTCCACCTCTTTACTGTTGTCAAATCGTTTACCACCGAGCCATTTTTTCAAATTCTAAAAAAAAAAAATAATCCGAGGGGGCTAAATTTGGCGAATAGAGTGCATGAAGAAGCAATTCGAAATTTAGCTCATTGATTTTGGCCATTGGGATGACGGATGTATGATCTGGTGCATTGTCTTGATGAAACAAAACTCTTTTCTTCGCCAAATTCGGCCGTTTTTCCTTGATTTCACCCTTCAAACGCTGCAGTAAGTTCGCATAATACGGCGTGTATTATTGATTGTTTTTCCTTTATATAGATAATCAATTAAAATTATTCCACGTGCATTCCAAAAATCTGACGACATGACCTTGGCTGCAGATGGAACTGTCTTCGCCTTCTTTGGAGCCGATTCTCATCCTTTGAGTCCATTGTTTTGACTGTTCTTTCGTCTCGGGTGTGAATTGATGGACCCATGTTTCATCCATGGTTATGGATCGGTGCAAAAACTCGGCTTTATTGCCAAACACTCAATTGAAACATCCTCACGACGCTGTTTTTGTTCCATGTGAGTGGTCGCGGCACCCATCTTGCGCGCTTTCTCATGTCCAATTTTTCAGTCAACATGCGATATACCTAACATCTTGATCAAAAGTTCCCGGGGGACACCACCGTGTGGCGCTCCCATTTTTCCGATTTGAGTTTTGCTTTTTTTGATAAGTTGGTAAATCTGTTGTTGACATTCCCTCTAAATCTTAGCGTCACAGCTTAACATATGCAAAAGTTACGTAGCCAAGAGTACATCTACCTCTGTGTGTGTTGGCGATTTTTTACAATTTTAGAAATGGATTTAAATTTGCAACAACGAACTTGTACTCGTATTAAATTGTGCGTAAAAAATGGATTTAATGGTGCGCGAACGTTGGAAATTTTGGAAAAGTGGTTCGGCAATGATTCCCTAAAGAAAACGGTCGTTTACCAGTGGCATGAGCGGTTCAAAAGTGGTCGTGAGTCAATCGAAGATTATGAACGCAATGGCAGACCATCGACATCCAAAACTGACGAAAACATTGATGAAGTACTCGTAAAAGAAATGTTGGTCAATAACCGCAAATTAACCATCAGAGAGATAGCGGAGGACTTGAACATTGCCTGTGGATCCGTCCAAGATATTTTGGTTAATAAATTGGGTTTCCGTCATGTAGCAGCAAAGTTGGTGCCAAAAGACCTCAATTTCATGCAAAAAAGAGACCGTGTTGACGTCGGAAGAGAGATGATTTGCGAGGCTGAATCCGATCCCATATTCATCAAAAGGATCACTACTGGAGATGAGACGTGGGTTTACGAGTATGAGTAAACGCAATCCAGACATCAGGCAAGTGAATGGCGTTCACTAAATGAGCCGAGACCAAAAAAACCACGTTGTTTTCAGTCAAAAAAGAAGGAAATGCTCACGGTTTTCATGGATTTCAATTTTTGCCAGAAGGCCAGACAGTAAGCAACGAGTATTATTTGGGCGTTATGAGACGTTTGCGTGAAGCAATTCGCCGAAAGAGACCAGAATTGTGGACAGAAAACTCGTGGATTTTGCACCATGATAACGCACCGTCTCACAGTGCCATCATTATTCGTAATTTTTTGACGAAAAATGCAACAAATACCATCCAACAGCCACCGAATTCACCTGATTTGGCTCCCTGTGACTTCTTTCTGTTCAATCGAGTTAAAAGAAACCACTACGGGGAACGCGTTTCAGCCGCCGAGAGGAAGTAATGGAAAAATCGCAGGAAACACTGACGGACATACCGAAAACGGAATATAAAAAATGTTTCGAAGATTGGATCAAGTGCTGGTATAAGTGTGTTGCAGTCGATGGGGATTACTTTGAAGGGGACAATATAGATTTAGATGAATAAACTTGTATTAAAAATTTTCTGAATATATTCCGGGAACTTTTTGATCAATGTAGTACACCGCTTTCTGAAATGCGCTTTCTGAAATGCCTGTAAAGAGTACAGGCCTCCAGTTGTCCATAGTCCAATCCGAATGCTTACGGGCGTAACTTAAGCGCGCTGCCCGATGTGCCCTTGTCAGTTTCGGTCGAATGGCACTCACTCTGGACCGTTGACCATCTTCGTGGGTTGATTACCCATGGTTTGATCACTTACTTGAGTGCCAGTAAATTGCCGCAGTTGATTTTGTAACGCCCAGGCGGTTACGGTACGCTCCCGACTTGCAATTATTCTTACGTACCCGTCTTCTTGTGCAGTGGTGACTCTGATTCTTCCTGTCCCAGGCTCCTTGCTATACTCCCGGTTTCTTAGAAGCATTCCCAGACGTTTCGAATAGCTCGCCGCGGTACACCGATACGAATTGCGACAGACCTTTGAGAGTCTCCCTCCTGAAGCATATTTACCGCTCTTACTGCGCTTTCGATATCCATATCATGCCGTAACACTTAGCGACAACGCTTAGAATTAGACTGAGAAAACAAGTATAGGAAATTTTGCATTAGTTATTTTTTAGAGCAATGCGCTTTCTCTGCCTTCCTTGTAGTTGGAGGCATCGGTAAAATTGTTGCTCAAAGTATTAATAAATGCTCATAGACATGCAAGCTATACAGTTAAATTCTTCGCTTCGATAATTTAATAATTTTTAGACAAAAATCAAAATAAAAATTCGATGGGCCCTATTTTGTTTTGAGTAGTATAGTTCACGGACTTTTAATCGACGGTCATCCAATACCATTTTGTTGATTCTTTTCAACATCTCTGGTGCGATGTTCTTCTTGGCAACTCCTACGGCCTCGCTTAAACTCTGCAACCCAATATTTTACTGTTGTAAACGAAGGAGCGGGGAGTAGAATCCATTGATGTTGGTTGGATTGAGGCCTTTCAAATGAAAGTATTGTATCACATAAGGATGACCAATTTTTTCCATATTTAAAAATTCATTGTGATCGTTCAGTATTGATGGCCGCCGAATAAATACTAAACAACATAGCGTCGTCAAACTTCAAATTTAAGCCTTATAAGGGTGGTACTTTCTACAATTGTCATTATTTTTAAACAACAATCGCCATCTATGCGTCAAGTCGGGTACTTCTGGGGCTACCCTCGTAAAAGACATAAGACATCGACGGAGGAGCATGCTTTTATTCCATCCATTTCCATTTCGGATGAACTTTGTTGAGTCATAATTGAGAATCGATTCCATAACATGTACTATCAGTGTTTCTTTTTATTACTGGCACGAGTCTATTGAATTATGAAATGTGAACAATGATAAAGATAATCGGACGGACACTCGCACTGATAACAAACAACAGGTTCAATAGTTCATAGCTCACTACTCACTCGTAGAATAATCATCGTATTTTATGCGAGTGCTTTGGGAATATGATTAGACAAGCACGATGTATTGTACATATGACCATACACTCTTTGCAATTGATCATTTACTCAACAGATGTTCCATTAACTCTCCTAAATCCGGATAGTTTTGTTTTACATAACTAAAGAAACAAATTTGTTTCAGATACACCTTTCCGAGTATTTTATTTGTCAGCTTTAGGAAAACAATAGTCGCGGTCATTTTCAGAGTATGAGTGTTGGTAAAACGAAGTTTAAAAGCTTTCAATGCAAATATATGGAAATGTGGTAGAATTTGTGTGATTTCAATGGGCAGTGACTTAACAAATCAATAATACCGGTACGGTATGGCAATCACAGCAACATTCAACAGTTCAGTCAAAGCAAATTAAATGAAGCTTCTTCAATTCGTTATTGGTACGTCACAGTAGCGCCTGTATGGGCCCCACAGGTCGCACGTCGTCAGATTAATGAAGTGTTAATTTCAATGCATACAGCAACAACTTTAATGGCAAAGTGCCAGACAAAAACACGAAATCGTTTCAGAATTCTTTGCAGGTAAATTGAAATATTCGATATTTTGTTTACATGATTCTATTGTATTTCCTGTCATCCTTTAGCAATATTATAAGTGAGCAGATATGAAGCAATTAAATAATGATCGTACAAATGAAGGCAACGGATGTTATAAAGGGTGTACGATTTAGGCCTATTATTTTACAGCTGATGCACGTAGGGTGACAGATGTCATTTATAAATTTGAAAAATTCACCATGAAACGCTGCACAGTGACACAAAAAATCCAAATCCTTGCATTTTATTACTAAAATTCATGTTCTATCGCTGCGACAATGCGACAACAAAATTTGGTCAGATGAAAACTGTATTAAGTCAGGGTTTGGGAGCAACTGACACGAGACTGTAGTTTTACAGTCGTGCTATATTTTACTGTTGTTTCATTGTTACCAATTCCCGCGATGGGAACCTTAATTTGTGACTTTGGTAGTCCGAGTTGCTGACAAATCAATTCGGAGATGAAGTGCAGCTGAGATTCCAAATCCAAGATGGTACGACATGGCATTGTGGTTCCACATGGATATTGACTACGTCTACCACCGCTGTCGCCAAGATGGTCTCATGCTATCCCTTTGTTGAAGTATTGGCTTTAAATGCTGCTTGACTTCTTCGATACTGCTTCTGGATGAAATGCCGTGTCTTGAATTGGCCCCATTCCATATGGAGGGCACTCATCCTCTGTACCAGATACGCCCGACTCCATCGGTTCAGGCCGTCTTTGACGAAGATCCTATAGATGCTCTCGATCTGTTTTCCTATCTTATACTGCTCATCTAAAAGCTCGTGCATGCTTACGTTTGCTTGAAAAATCTTCAAAACTTCAAGTCTCAGGTCCCATGGCATGATCGCCAAGTTGTGTTATAATCTATTCTACTACTCCTTATTGATTTATTATCAAAAAATCCAAGACTAACGTAGTAATTACTTGCTTACTAATTGCGTCAGTTCACCGTTTAGTTATTGCTTGGTTTGCAATAAGCTTGTTTGACCTACTTCGTGTTGTTTATTTGCGCTAAAGGGTGAATGCATTCACTCAACCTAATGTTTACAATTTTTCTTTATGCCTACTTTAACACAATTTGTAGAAGCGACAGCGTGTCCGATGAGGAAGATCTATATCTGGTTAGGTTGATCTGCCATCAGGCTCCCAAGCATCGCCTTTAGACGCGTTTATCGTAGTTGAACGCCTGAAGCCTTTTGTCAACCAAATTATAGGTCCCTATCAGCTAGGGAAAATCTGGTCAAATCGACAGATAGACAAGAGTTCCAGACAGATCGACGGACGTTTTTGTTGGTTTTAAGTTCATTTAGGAAAAGTAATTATTCAGAGCTCTTTCTAGCTTCAGCGTCCTTGTAAAGGTCGTCTCTTTGGGCAACATTTTGGTTTTCGGTTGTCATTCTCACAAAAATAATAAGAACCTCACAAAAAACTCAATACGAGTGCCACAATCTTTTCAAAATCCGTGTACATAGTTCTTTGTATGATATATTCTGTTGATGTTGACATAAAAAAAGGAGCCAAACGTCCTGTCAGTGAAGCTATTGCAGGCATCGTAAACGAAACAACCAGATTTAATTTGGGAGTATACTGGAACAAAATTAAGTACATGCTGCCAACAAGTCATACAAGATCGACTGCTTGGATTAAATGTCACCATCGACAGCAACAACTTTGAAGGTGGAAAAGATTTAATTTATTAGGCCTCGCATTTATATCTGACAACAGGTCATAGAAATCGAACGATGAGAGAACGTGAAAGATGGCTTTGTTTAAGATCAAAATCATCTCAATTCTACTTTGTAATACTTTTAAATTCGGATGCAGTTAAGTAAAAGTACTCGTATCTTTGATCGTTTCGTTAAAAAAGGTTTTCGTTCAATAAATAGTCTGAGATGGTTAGGATACAACGTATGCTCGTGAGGGAAGAGATCTTTCAAAAATGGTGTTTGTTTTTTCAAAAGCTAGAGAACGTTTTTTTTTTCAACTACTATAAGCACATGGTTTCGGCTGTTTTTGGCGATGGGGAACGGTCCAAATTTGGGCTGATCCAATTCGCGATAAAATGTTATCATTAAACCAAGTCCTTAGTAAGCCAATGGTTTCATGGGAATAATGGTACGTAGCGCCATTCTCCTGGAACCACATATCGTCCAGATCAATCCCGCCCATATTGTCCTATTGTACTTTTATTGCAATAAATGCTGGGTGATGTGACCCTAATATCGGCTAGAAATTTTAAGTCGGCTTCAATCCATACAAGGGTGGAACTTTTGCCTCCAACACGGGTTCCAAGTTGGTATTAGAGAATTGATGGTGAGCAGTGGCAAGACGCATCCTTGTCCCCATGGATATATGGGCATCCCGTACGTACGCGCAAGACACACCATTTTAGCTAAGTCAGCATTTCAAGTCGGTTGAGGTCCCCTTCTACGTGGGTGCGCCATAAGTCCTCTACTTCGTTCTCCCTCCGGGTTGGATTCAAAGACACTGCGGGCCGGAAAATTGGTGTCCTAGCCATATCAGACGACTGATTCGCAGTTTTTTGACTAGGTCGATGTTGTTGTACAGCTCGTATAGTGGGATCTTCTCCAAAGCCCGTCAACGCAAACGATTTTTCTCTCGAAACAACTGGGGATATCTTCATCCGATTTCGATAGAGTCCATGCTTCAACGCCATAAAGTAAGACTGGAATATATATCTTCTATATGCGTCTTATATAAAGCCTCCTTAGTTTTTCGAGATAGGGCCTTACTACTCAATCGCTTTTTTAGCCCAAAGAAACAGAGATTGGCAAGAGTAATTTTTTGCTTTACTTCTGCTTAGGTGTTGTTGGCAGAATTCATAGCAGATCCAAGGTAGACAAAGTTCCTAACTACCTCGAAGTTATAGCTGTCGATTGGGTCGTTCTGTCCGGGCTGATTACCGCTAAACCCATGTTGGCAGCTTCCGTTTCAATACCAGCGAACGCAACGGTGCAGCCCGCTGAGCACTCTCTATTATGTCGTTATTATCGGCGTACGCTAGTAGTTGCACAGATTTTTGTCCAGCGTTCACTTGTGAGTTCCGCACAATTCTTTCAAGTATGATGTCAAAGAGATCACATGACAGCGCATCACCTTGTCTAAAACCTTTTTTGACTTCAAACAGTTAAGTCGTTACCGACCTAGACATGGCTCTATATAGCTCGCCTCTATAAATGCTATCTTATGCGGCGAAGATTCTGGCGGTACCTTGAGATTGCAGATTTTCTACATTATATTTTCTCACAGTGGTTCTTCTTTGTTGTGGCGCTTGGGAAATCCGCATCTGCACCTTGTCAGCAACAAGGAGTGATCAGAGTTCATGTTGACTGTCCGGAACGTTCGCAGATCCAGAATATTAAAGGCATACCTGACGTGTATCGCAAAATTATCAATTTGATTTAGTCTTTGATGATCCGGAGTCCGTCTTGTCCCCTTGTGTATATTGAGATAAGGAAGTCGTGTGCTTGCTATAGTAATATTTCGTCCCGTCACAAAGTCAATAAGCCCAAGTCCGTTGCCAGACGTAGTGTCATATATACTTACCAACTGTCCCACCAAAGGTGTCCTCCTTTCCTATCCTGGGATTTAAATCGCCTAGTACGAGTTTAATTAATGTCATACTTTGGACACGGCTCATATGTTTTGTCGAGGAGGTCGTAAAAACATTCTTTGGTGGCGTCGTCCTTGTCTTCCGTAGAGGCATGGGCGCATAAATATTACGCTTATATTAGCGAATTTATCGTTAATGCGGATTGTGTTAAGACGATATGTCATCCCATCGCAATTCCTTGATAGCAGGCAAGGGCTTCTGCAAATTATTCGGCTGCACGTGGCCTGTTAAGGGTCCGAAGATTCCACGTGCAAATCTGAAAGTCGTTCTCCTTTAAACGTTTGCTAGGGTCGTCAACAGTGTGTGAGTATTTTGGAGGCGGCTGAACTTAGTAAAACTAGCAAAAATTAAGAGTAAAGGGAGGAATCGATGAATGAAGAGAATGATAGCTATGTCTCTGGGTTTTTCAAAGTATTCAGGATAAGAAGTTTGAGGCGGTCACGATAGGGAGGTAAGATAAAGGGGTCATACCCAGGATAGTTCTCGAAGGGCAAATTGAAGGAAATGGCGTTGAATGTTCTCGACTCTGGATATATGGTATGAACTCGCTGAAAGGGGGACCACACTTGGCTGGCAAATTCGAAAGGGGGCCGGTAATGTAAAGTGACCTTGTCACATAAGGGTTATAAAATTCTTTAGACCATCGTTCGTTAAAACCAAGTGATGAGTTGTCTTTAAGGATTATCCAACAATATGCGAACGGAAGTTTATCTCTCTATCGTATAAAATCCCAAGGTCGTGAAGGGATTGATCCTGGGGTACAGGTTGGCCATGCAGAAAAGTCGAGGAGGAGATTGATCATGTAAGGCCTTACATGACACTAACTGGAAAACCTATCGAGGTCTTCATGAAGGAGAATAGAGTCTTGGGGTGACGAAATAGTTTTGGAGAACTTAGTGTCGTCGGCGTAAATGGATAGGGGGCCGTGATTAATAATCCTCTCAAGATCGTTTATAGTTAAAATGAAAGAGAGGGGAACTAGATTTCTGCCTTGTGGGAAGTGACTAAAATCGGGGTTGAGAAGGCTGACCTGATAATAATTCTCCACATAAGAAGATAAGCATTTTAATAATATTGGGTTAAGACCGAGGGAAGATAATTTGAACAGGATCAATTGATGTGATATTTTATCGAAGAGTTTACTCATTCAGTTACCGGGGACAACCACTGGGAGGTAAGGCAAGCACGTCTCCAGCAACTTAATTATGGCCCTGCTGGACCAATCCAAGTTATAGGACACTCAGCAGTTTCCCGATCAATCGCCATGCAGGGCCCCCTAGCCTTCTGTTAGTGAAAGAATTGTTGCAATTGGTTCAGTGGTTCCAGAGATTACCCCTTACTAACAAACAAACAAATTTTACCTCTTACAATATTAGTATATAGGTAGACATCTGCGTTTCAAACATCTGTAAAACCTTCGGTGTAAGGTTGTCCATTCAGTCTTCGATAGGAAGATCGTATGAGAGCAATGCTTTAGTTCAAATTTGGTTATCACAAAGAAGAATTATATAAGTGGGGCCGATTCTAACTGCTATCAAAGGTTAATGTCACACGGGGAATGAGGAAGAATGCTTTGTTAGTTAAATATAGGTATACTCGTATCCGTATCAAGTAGATCTAACATCAGAAGTATATTTGTTTGCAATTCTAGAACAGTGATATGAAAATACTGATAAAATCCCGCGATAGCACCGTGTTTCGTATCTTTAATTATGTTTTGTTGTTATTGAAAAGAAATTAAAATAAAAAATCGAATCCTTCGAATTTGGTAATATGACAAAAAGTCCATCCATATGGTCGCATAAGTTATCCTTAAATTAGATTACTGCGGGTGTTTGCAATAAGTCAACAAGTTATTTAATCACTAACCCTGTAAATCAAGTGTTCTACAACGTGATTAGATAAAATACTAAATCTTATCGCATATCCAAAGTTTAATTTTGTTTTTTTTTTGTAAGTAGAGTCAATATTTCACCCTAAACAAATTGAGTAGGAAGTAAATTGACAGTCGAGCAAGAATGTATTCTCATGAAACAAATGACTTAGAGTTCGGACCTAGCCCTATGATTTGAGAGTTTCTCTAAATATTGAATTAGGCGACGTCGTTTATCAGATTAATGGCAAACCAACCAACTCCATCTATATTCTGGTACATTTCTAGACAATCTATAGGTCTCTTGCAACTTCATCGTTTGATAGCAACATCAAGAAGATTTCCATGAACAGCAACATATACTCTAATTATACAGAGCATTGACTTTAATTGTTTAAACAGGCTGACATCAGTCGCTGCATAAATGAATGTCGCATTGTTAGAGTAATACTCGTAATACTCCGCTGAATGTGCGCCTAACAAAGCAAAATGCAAAGCAAGTGCATTGTACTCTACTGATACAAGCCAATTAAGACACGCTGAAAATAATTTAAATGCAAATTCATTGCTGACGAATTTTTAAAATGTTTATGACTGGGCACAAAGCACAAACAAAATCAGAAACTTATTCACCGAATTAAAAACACAAGAAAAATTAGTTTTTTCTTCTAAATTTTGCAAGAATTTCAGATGAAGATTTCGATAAAAATCTACAGATTGTGCTCGTACAAAGAAATTATTGATTCTAAAAGTATTTGGCGATTGGATTCTCCTCAAATGTAGCCACAAATTACGTTTTACAATTTGAATTCACTTTAAATCCAACAGAGATTATTTCCTGTACATCTGCTCATACAGAAAAACCTTGAGAGTGCAAATAAATTCCAATTGAACGAAACACAAAATCGTATGATTCAGCTTCAATAATCTACAATACACATGCGAGTACTCGTATGACCGAAGTTGCTTCAGAAGTGGATCATGGTTCCGGTCGAGCAAGCAGTTTACATAACATAAGAAGTAAAAAACGTTCCAATTGCTGCTGATGTTTTTATACAAAATTGAATAAAGAACCGATTCAACTTTGACTGACGCATGATGAGTACCAAGAGGTCAGTGTTCATACGTCAAGGAGGAGTTTCATTTTCGGATTAAAGAGGTTTTACTGAAATATATTCATTTCTTTCTTTCGTATTCACTTTGTTTTTTCATTTGTTTCCAGCAGCACATCTTTATGACACCGTACTCTCTTATCAGCTTTAAACGCGCCACACTCCAATTGATTGTTACTATCCCAAAATATATACTAATTACATAGTCACACTTCCACCGATTAGAACAATTAGAACGGGGGGTAATCAACAAATGAGTACAACCGTGGATGTGTCACTGGGTAAACATAACTTAGAATAAAAGTATTATTGCTCCACCATAAAACGCTGATAAATTACACCATTCCTGGGTACTGCTGTCCAATGTACACGCACTTGAACTTGGCAATCTACAAATATGCTCGTCGGGTGGGCACGAGAACGCACATCTGGGAAACGTTGTTTGAAGCAAGATTTTCTTTCTCATAAAAGTTTTCATCCAAATTTCATATACATACCCGCACGGATACAAAGCGATGTGTGTTCTAAAATTAAATCTTCCGGATTTCATCGATATATATTGAGATTGGTATGAGACGATTTACATGAAACATAAACATCCTGCTCCAAATAGACCCGAAACAAAACGAATGTTTAATTTATGCCGGAAGATTAAGCAAATGTTTTCATCCCTATATTCCCAGCAAACATCGTTTTTTTTTGTTTTTACAAAAAATTAATAATACGCGAGGGCGAGATATGGAAAATGATATACGATGATTCAAAAAGTGACTCTCTAACGCTCAATGAGTTTGATCCACATTTTCGTAGTTATACACACGATTTTGATAACACAAGCATTAAAATGAATGAATGGCGGTCGCGAGGAGAGGAGAAGAGAAGATGGGAAGAACCACTCTTAGGTACTCGTAAAACACTTTACGTAAGCTAAGCTGAATAGTGAGAGATTAAACTCTTATAAAGCTTCTGCTGCACCCGTTTGTGAATGTGCAATGCATTGCATCTCACCCTTGTTTAATAAATTACTGGGTCACTAGCATGCAGCAGTTGCATGTGCTTATTCGGTCGCAAATCTTGCTATAGATACCCTACTCATGCACGACCATAATTTGTACTCGTATGTTTGGGACAGATTTTCGTCATAAAAAAAAACACCGCAAAGGTGATTGCTTTTAAGCAATAAATGGCAATAAACACATTAAGCTTTAAGTTTCTTAGAAAACAACCGGTATTCGCTCTTTGTCGGCGTCGAACAAATTAATATCGCTCGTATCGATTATGAAATACTCTATTTCCTACGTCGGTTCAAAGAGCAAAATGAGCGGTCGGACGATTGATATGAGGCTAAAGAAGACACATTCAGTTTGTATTTTTTTTTTTTTGCTTTTTGCATTCCATTTACCTTAATGTGTAGAATGTAGATACACTTCTGCAGTTGAGATATTTTGTCTAAATGCACTTTCACTGTCTTGTTAAAGACTTAATGACTAACGGCTTTATTCTTAACACTAGAAGCACTAAGGTACTCGTAAAATAGACTATGCAGAAACCAGAACAACAAAACACACGCACGTCGGACAGATAGAGATTCACACGTGTCGTAGCTCGTTGAAATATTCCCACATTCACCAGCCTCGGTCTAAACTTGACTGAAGAAAATTGTACACTTTTGTTAAGCACTTTAGGCGGCTGCTAGCTACTACTTGTTGCTCCAAGAAACACTTTAAAGCTTCAACGTTTTTGCATGTATTTTTTATTTTGCGTATACGACTACTTTTTTTTTTGCTCTGTCGAGGATGATCACATAAAAGCTTTGCTTTGGTAGTTTCCAATGTTGGTTTTAGTGGTCCGAAAGATAAAACAATCAGCTGAGAGTATCTGAGCGTTTTAACTTGTCCCACTCAAACGACGGTGGCTATTGTTTATACTCAAAATCATAAGAAAAATGAGAAGAACGGGTTTTTGAATAATTTGATTGATATAATGTACTCGTACATACTCGCAGTCGGGTGAGAGAATTAATCGCCTCAGCTGAAACTACAAAAAGTATCTATGTGGGTTTGGCAATTACTACACGTGCCGTCTCGGTTTGTTATTGTTGTCTTATTTTTTTTTGTTTTTTTTTATTAAAATTTTGTTGGGATTATTTTTATTGTAACTTATTGACGTAGATTTTGATGGATGAATTTTCATGAAATATATCCAAAAAATAATATTTATCTTTGGCTAAAGTCATCGGCTATAGAGTGTCTAAATGATGATATTGGAAATTGTTTGTTAACAACAATTTGTCAACAACGAATCTTCATTTTTGCATGAAGAAGAAAATTGTCAAAAAAAGAAAAAAGAATGCCATTCTAAATATACCTACAACCGGTGAAGATTGAGAATTTAAAATGTATTTGTTGGTGACTGGGTGGTTCTTTAATAATGAAATAGGTTTTATGGCGAAAGTCTAAGGGTGGTTAATCGGTTACCTAATTAGATACAATTAATCTGCCATCATCACTAAAGGTGTGAGAAAAAGTGAGCTTTAAGTTTCTGACGTAGTTTTTCAATTAGTGTACACTCAAAAGATTGAGCACAGCGTGGGCGAAGGATTATTAGAGAGGATAGACAGAGATATTCCGATGTACATTGGATTCTAATGTTTGCAGGTTATAATGGCTAGGAAACAAGAGCTTGGCAGGGCGTTCCATAAGCGATTTAGTAAGGAATTGCGATATTTTAGACTACGTCCGAAATTGGGTATAATTTAGAGTACGTTACGGTTGAGGGGGCCTAATGTTACTGGCAATTTCGTTGGATTCCTGGTATTGACAAGAGCGATGGAAAAAGGTAGGGCAGGAGACATTTTGTTCGACGATGTTAATTGACTGTGAGTTTGCCTATGAGTTTTATCGCACGATTTTGCATCCTATCTACCGCGATTAGAGAGGTCTTAGAAGCACCTGACAAGATGCGGGCACTGTGCTCCAATTTTGGGCCGATGAATGCCTTATACAGGGTGAATGACTCGAACTCCAACTTTTTAAAATGCTATAATTTTTCTATTTTTTGATAGATTTTGGATAAATGTTGGATAATACATAAATTTTTAAATTGTATCAGTAGTTTTCAATATGTCCACCTTTGGCGCGAATAATGGCCTTGAGACGGCCGAAGAAAGCATCGCACGCTGCACGCAAGTGGCTCTGCGGTATTTTGGCCCATTCCCGGCGAACTGCTTGTTTGAGGTGGTCCAAACTTTGGTATTTTTTAGTGCCAACCTTCGCCTTCAAAATACGCCAGACAGAGAAATCCAACGGATTTGCATCCGGAGAATTTGCAATCCATTGTGTCGAAGAAATGAAGTGTGGAACACTGTTTTTTAACCAATCTTGGTTGACGCGCGCTTTGTGAGACGGTGCCGAGTCTGGTTGAAATGTCCACGGTCTCCGGCCGAAATGATTATTTGCCCAAGGCTTCAATACTGCCTCTAAGACAATTTCACGGTGTACGATCGCATTAATTTTGACGCCACGGTCCAAAAATACGAGCGGAGAGCGACCATCGGCGGTTATGGCGGCCCAAACCATCACCATCGATGCTGCCTGCTTTCTGGTGGCCGTCCGAAGGTGTAAATTTTCGAAGGACCTCTCTGGCAAGTAAACTCGTTCATTTTGTTGACATATAGTATTGCTCGATAACAAATGGCGACTCACCACTTTCGTGAAAGCGTAGCAACTCCTTCGCTCTTTCGACTCTAACTTTTTTCTGTTGCGGTGTAAGATCGTGTGCTTTTTGGAACTTTAATGGCTTGAGCCCAAGTTTCTTTTTCAGTATGTGTTACATCCGTTCCAACGATATGTTGAGCTCACGAGCCATTTTTCTTCCACTTCGACGCGGATTTCGCTCAATTCGAGCCTTCACTTTCCGAACCATTTCTGGCGATGTTGCTGTTTTTTTATGACCACCTCCATGGCGTTTTGCAACGCTGCCAGTATCACGATAAGTTATGGTTCGAGACACAATTGATTTATTCACGTTGAGGTGCTGGAGGGCTCTAACGATAGCTACTTGTGGTTTTCCAGCCAAATATAAAGCAATCACACTATCACGTTTGAATTCCATCGCGGATAAAAATGTTTCAACACAGCTCAGACGCAAATCGTTTAAAAGGCTTGTAAATAATAAAATGATCTGTCTTGTGTCAAAATTTGAGCTCACTGTCATGAATGGTTTGGAAATTATAGCAGTCTGAAGTTGGTTGCAGTTCGAGTCATTCAGGGTGTATATTTTGAGGTCAGATTAGAGAAAGGAAACCTAGACGTTTCGCAGAATTTTTGGCGACATCGAATATGTGGTAATTTCAGTGCAGGCGGTCATAGACAAACGCTGAGTATGGAACGTTTTTCAGTTTCGACAATGCAAGTGGCATTCATGAATAATGGCTGGGTGTTAAAATTTCGCCTTTTGTTTCGGAAGCATTTACGAGTAATTGTACTCATAGCACTCCAATTAAATATGCTGTGCATATCGAAATTTAATGAGCTTAACATACGCTGTCATTGCCGTTCTACAGTAATCACGGACATGAGTCCGAGAATGAATATGAAAAGCAGACAGTACTGTCGTGAGCAAAAGAATATACTGGATTAGAACTAGCCAAATGTAAATTTAAAAGAGTATCGGCAACAAAATTAAGTCTTTTGGCACTCCAGCATTTATTTTTTTTGGATACCAGACTTGAAACTGGCCAAAACGACCTGAATTTAACGTTCCGAAAGATAATTTCTAATCGCCGATCCCGAATGCATGCATTTTCGACAAAAGAGCCTGATTCAAACTCTGTCAAATGCTTTGAAATATCAAGTGTAGACTGTAGTTGCTGTTGTGCGAACCTGTTGCTACGAAAGCCTTACCGTCGGTCATTGGGAAGTTTTCATATTTCTAAATATGGTATTCCATGAGCTTTTATCAGTGCTTCCATGGCCTTTGAAAGAAGGGACGCGATCACAATGGGTTTGTAGGAGGATGGAGAAATAGACACGGCTGGACAATTGCTGTCTTTCATTTTCGCGGAAAAATTCCTAATAAGCACGCAGTGGTTTAGCCATCGTATAATATTTCTTCAGAATCACCGGATTTGAGTATATTGTGATCTTTAAGTACTCTTGCCTCTACACGAGTGCGAGTTTAATTCCATGATACAATCTGAAAGTATTGAATTGGCTGCGATGTGCCAGCAGATTGCTTGTCCAAAGACGTCATCGGTTCGATGAGGGATAAGTTTCTGATGTTTTCAACGAACGACCAACAATTTTTACTACCTTTGGGACGCTGTAGTATTGTATAATTATTGGTTGTATAGAAATTTCAGATGTTTAGGAAAGCGTAATAGTCTTTTCTCGATCGTTTGAACTTTTTTCGGTTCTCCACTGTCGGGTTGGTCTTGTAAGACGGAAATATTTGGTCTCTATCCCTGACAGGATCTTAACCACACCTTTTCTTTTGCTTTGGTATTCTTCATCCGGCAAGAGATTATAGATATCATATCAAAGAGAATGGTGTTTATGAATTAATTAGTAGCGGTATCCACATCGCCATCGAGAAAATACAACGACCAGCTAAGAAGATGGCAAGTCTGCTCCAATTTAAGAATCTTTTCCCTAATTACCTAATATGCTACAGTCCGACGAACCTAGAGGCAAAATCACTTGTGCTGGGTGTTGGCGTTATGAGTGTGACTATGAATTGTGACATGTGGGTAGAGAAGTGAACACTTCATCTAAATACTCGTACTCATACGCTATATTTACTCTGAATTCCCGAGATAACATACAAACAGAAAAGTCACAAGCAGCGATGGTACTATTGTACGAGTAGTTATTTTCATGTTGATATTCCAAATTTTAAACATTGGTGTTCTTGTTTTTCTGCACTCTGATATGTGTACCCCTACTGATAAGGCAACATCTAAGATTGATTATCGGAATTTTGTTTTTATCGACAGCCAATTGCTCTAAACAGACAGATAATCAACTCACGTGTTTTAATTCTGTTTCGTTCGGAGTGTTTTCAACTTTATTTTCAAATTTGAAAAACAAATTAAAACTACGTCACTGTATATTTTGGTAGAATTTTAAATAAGATGAAACGAAGTTATATGTAGGTTGCTGCTTCAGTTTTGAGAAAAACAAGTAAAAACAAATATTTGTCATCGAAAATGGCTTTATTGTATTTTAAAATACAGCAGGGCTTCGATAATCGGAACACTCGCTAATCCGAACGCATCAGTAATCCGAACGATCCCCTTGGGTGCGGGAACGAGAGCGAAAATTCGAAAAATTGATTTAGCTTGAGCCGACTGTGACTCGCAGTGCCACAAACACTACGCAATACTAAGTCTGTTCCTTGAGGCCCGGTGCACATGAGCTGCAACGTATATCTTCCTATCTATTTGGCAGCTTTTGTGCACCGGGCCTTACTTTTTCCAGTTTTTAAGTTGACGCGCAGAGTAAGCAGATGTACCGGAGAACGATGACGAAGAATGGTATCACTTCACATCAACAATCCCAATAATACGCAGATACAAACATTTGGGTCATAAATCGTGGAAGATGACATCTCAATGCAGGACCATTACAACCCTTTAGCTGTCAATCATCATCGTCAACAACAAAGGGGGGACGTAAATTTTGGTTGCGCAGTAGGCCAAAGGGATGACCACAGGCTAACTGCATATCCTCAGGATGGACAGCTGCAACGAAATGATTATAAATAGCGAGGATCTTAAGTCATCAGTTATCAATTGTCATTAAAAGTGAAGTCAGTAAAAGCTGTCTTATTTATTGAATCGGGCTCACATTTTTTTACAGTCTTGTTTTATTTAACACTGTTGAGTGGTGTTTCTTCAACCATTTCGTGTGCTTTTTAAATTATGGCTTCAACATCGAAGAAAAGTGAGAGATTTCGGACTAGATTTAGCAAGGTATCTCGTTATCAGTTCTTGCAATACAGTATAACATTGGAAAATCCACTATTTTTGACATTAAAAGGAAGGAGGAAAAATAAAATCATTTGTAATAAACACAGAAAAGGGTTCAGGCACCAGAAAAACCTTAAAAACTCCTGAAAACTCCCAGTTTGAAGATGCTTTATTTACGCGGTCTTTAGAGCAGCGAAAAAAGAACGCCCCTTTGTCAGGTGAAGTATTGATGGAAATGCCAAATTTTTCCAAGAAAGACTTGAAAACGGAAAGTTTGTTGCCAGTAGAGGAAGGTTAAATAATTTTAAGAAAAGGCATGGTACGAGGGCGGATCAATAAGTCCGTGACTTTTTGAATTTCTGACCTCTTTACTGAAACAGCAACACTGCTCCTGTCAACAGGCATCTGTCAGTTGACTCCTGTCAAAATTTAGTCCGTTAGTTTGTGTTTGACAGCTATTTTTATCAGACTACTCACTAATTTGAGGAGAAAATGGAAAAAAGTGAATTTCGTGTGCTTATTAAGCATTATTTCTTGCGAAAAAAAACCATTACCGAGACCAAGGCTAAGCTTGATAAATACTATGGGGACTCTGCACCATCGATTTCAATGGTAAAAAAGTGGTTTACTGAATTTCGTTGTGGCCGTACAAGCACTGAAGATGCCGAACGTCCTGGACGCCCAGTTGAGGTCTCTACACCCGAAACAATCGAAAAAATTCACGATATGGTGTTGGCCGACCGAAGATTGAAAGTGCGAGAGATTGTGGAAGCCGTAGGGATCTCGCATGGCTCAGTGGTTTCAATTTTGAATGATCACTTGGGCATGAGAAAGCTTTCCGCAAGATGGGTGCCGCGTTTGCTCACAGTCGACCACAAACGCAGTCGTGTAACAACTTCACAGGAAGGTTTGGCGTTGTTTAATCGCAATATGGAGGAGTTTTTGCGCCGTTTTGTAACCGTGGACGAAACATGGATCCATCACAACACACCAGAGAACAAACAACAGTCAAAACAGTGGGTTTCTAAGGGTGAATCGGCGCCAAAGAAGGCCAAGGTGGGTTTGTCAGCCAATAAAGTTATGGCGACTGTTTTTTGGGATGCACGCGGGATAATCCACATTGACTACCTTCAAAAGGGAAGAACAATCAATGGGGAATATTATGCCAACTTATTGGACCGATTCAATGACGATTTGAAAAAAAAACGACCTCATTTGGCCAAGAAAAAAGTTCTTTTCCACCAAGACAATGCAAGGGTGCACACATGTGCAGTTGCCATGGCAAAAATCCATGAATTGGGCTATGAATTGCTTCCTCATCCACCCTATTCTCCAGATTTGGCTCCGAGCGACTACGAAATTGACGAATCAGGCTTGTACCAGACAAAACGCTGGCGTTTGGGTCAGAGAGCAGGGCCTCAGTTTCCAAACTATCGAAGGAGAAGATCACATTTATGCCAGGCGCAAACGCAACCGGAACGCACAAACTGCCTTTGTTAGTTGTTGGCAAAAGCACAACGGCCACGTGCATTTGCAACTGCCAAAAATCATTAAACAGGTCAAAGAAATGCTTGGGTTACAAGATCAATATTTTTCGAGTGGCTAAAAGGACATTTCATTCTCGAAGTAAAGAAATTTTTATTGAGAAAAAAAACATACCGCTAAAAGCACTTTTACTTCTTAATAATGCACCAGGGCATCCGCTTGAAAAAGATCTGCAATCGATCGACGAAAATTTCACTGTTTTGTACATGCCATCTAATTACACAACGCTTATTCAACCCATAGGCCAAAATGTGATTGAAAACTTTAAAGTGACATACAAGAGAAAAGTCCTATTGCAAATATTTGGCCAGCAAGAAGTTGATCCAAAATGCGCAGTATCTAAACGGCTTAAAAATACCACAATGAAAGATGCAGTGTTTTCATTGGCCCAAAGTTGGCAGCAATTGTCTTCAAATTTGATTAAAAAGTCTTGGAAGCCTCTGTGGCCTTCGTTATTCGAATCAGAGGAAATGTCTAGCCAAGATGTAGATGATTTTGGTCATGAAGATGATCGCCCATTAAGCAGTTTTCGTAACAGATTCTTTTCAGAAGTAGACACTAACAATTTCTTGTTAAGCAATGATGATATTGACTGCCAGGAGCCGTTAACTGATAAAGACATAGTAAGACAAGTAATGAAACAACAGGACATCGAAAGCGAAGAAGAATTGGAGTCATCGGAACCAGTTGCAAGGATTCTACATACTCAAGCTGTGTCTGCTCTAAATACTAGGCGGATTAAATCGATATTTCGATTCCAGAAAAAATGTTATTACGTAAAATAAGGGATAAAGTGTTTTCTATGTCGCTAAATACCACTCGTCAATGTACTATATTGGTATTTTTTAAAAAGCGTAAGTACGTATATTGCATTACCCTCTACCTTGATTCGCTAAGGTATAAATTTAGGGTGTTCGGATTATCGAGGCTCTGCTGTAGTCCACGAAAATCAATACACTTAACTCCAAAACGTGCATTTTAAACGCCTAAACCGCTTCTTCTGGTGTCGAAAAACGTTGTTACTTACTTACTTTACTTAACGGGCTCCCAACCCGTGGAGAGTTTCTGCCTGAGACACTTCAGCCTTCCATCCTCTACGATCCCGGGCACGCTGCTTCCAGTTATCCAGACCAAGCGCTCTGGCATCCGCGCTAGTTTGGCCTTTGAAACGTAGGTTCGGTCTTCCTTGTCGTCTTGAACTTGAGGGCTGAGATTCGATGTGACCGAGCCAATGTAGTCGACGTATTTTGGCTTTTTGGACTACACCCACATCTTTGTATAGCTCATAGAGTTCGCGGTTGTATCTTCTCCTCCATTCGCACTCCTCGCACACAGGACCAAAAATCCGTCGAAGAATTTTTCTTTCGAAGGAGCCCAGAATTAGCTCTCCCTTTCTGGACGATAGTCCAGCACTTGGCGCCATACAGTAGAACTGGCAGGATAAGAGTTTTGTGAAGCGTACATTTCGTCCTTCGAGTAAGGAATTTTGAGCCCAATTGCTTTGCCAAACCGAAGTAGCAGCGGTTTCCTATGGTAATTCTTCGTCGGATCTCCACTAGGGTGTCATTCGTGGAGTTGATGTTTACTCCGAGGTAGATAAACTCCTTAACTACCTCGAAATTGTTGCTCTCAATATTGACGTTTTGTCCTAGATGGTGGACAAATGATTCTTTGTTTGTTGATAGCATGTACTTGGTCTTGTCTTCGTTTACTCCCAGGCCAACGACTTTCGCTTGTTCTTCAATCGCCGTGAAAGCCTCTATCACGGAACGCTGGAAACGCCCGGTGATATCAATATCGTCCGCATATCCCAGGAGCTGGACGGACTTGTTGAAGATAGTGTCTTCCGTGTTGACACCTGCCTTGCGCACTATCAGCTCTAGGACGAGATTGAAGAAATCACATGATAGCGCATCACCTCGCCGAAATCCGGTGTATGTTTGAAATAGTTCGGAGGAGCTTCCAAACTGCACGTTGCAGTGCGTGTTTTCCAGTGTCACGCGACACAACTGGATCAGTTTTGCCGGGATCCTGAATTCGGCCATCGCCATATAAAGCTCCTGACGATTAATGCTATCATATGCAGCCATGAAGTCGATGAAAAGGTGGTGACTCTCGACTTGAAATTCGTTGGTCTTTTCCGGGATTTGTATCAGTGTGAAAATTTGGTCTATAGTCGATCTGCCGGGCCAGAAGGCACACTGGTACGTGCCGATTACTGTGTTGCAGAACGGTTTGAGACGTTCACACATTACGTTGGATAGGATCTTATATGCGACATTAAGCAGAGATATACCACGATAGTTCTTGCAAGACATAGGATCGCCTTTTTTGTAGATGGGGCATATGGACCTGATAGTCCAGTCGTCGGGCATGCTTTCTTCCACCCATTTTTGATGTTATTGGGTGCGAAATCAAGGTTTTGCGACGGTTGACTCATCAATTCGACGTTTTGAGCGCTCAAAAAGTCACTTCTTTGAGCCGACCTGTGAGAGCTCGCATTGTCGTGGTAGAGAATGACCCGTGTTTGGCGGTAGCTTTTCCTTATTTCTCCAAATAATTCTGGCAAACAAATAGTAGTGTACTATTCCGGATTGCCGTTTAAGGTTGCTCTATGGAACGGAGGACACATGTTCAGTTTTTCCGAAAAAATCGGAGAAATAGGCTACCATTTGCTTCGCGAACAACTGTTGTTGGCTTTGGCTTGTCTTGCAAGACAATTACAGTTGGCTGCTGTTTAGCTTCGGGCTCATTTGTGTAGATCCATAATTCGTCACCTATCACGATCTTATAGACGTCTTTCGAAGCACCGCTAACAAATTTTTTCAACACTTCTTAGGACCAATCGACACAAGCCCTTTTTCGATTATGCAGTATTCAACGCGAAAAAATCTTTTTGTCGGAAAAATGTTCATCCAATATTAAATGTACTCAAGTGTACCTAATATCCAAGCATGCCTCGATTTCACAACAAGCCACTTGACGATTTTGCATTTTCAGTTCCTGCGGCATTGATATTTTTTCGCACAACAACCGATTTTGAACGACTTTCACGGAATTCGTCCTGGAGCAAATTCGGACGACCACGACTGAATTCGAAAAACCAGCAAAATACGGCGGCCCGGAATGGTGTTTCGTCACCAAAAGCCGAAGTAGTTTGATCAGCAAACTGTTTTTGAGTTAATTCACGTCGAAGATCATACAAATTCATAGCACGAACATGTTCACTATTTAATTCAAATTTTTGGCTGAAATGGATTTCTGAAGTCTCTGTCAAAAACGCAAATAGCACTCGTATGACAAAACGTTCTGAGCACGTGTACCATTAAAAACCTCAAACTTGACGATGCGGATGTCGTATTTGACGTATATACACCAGTTTTGCCATATCTCAAAACTTAAGTAGCAATGAAAAAGTCAGTACGATATTCAGTTGATTGTCGAAAATCAACTTGTTAGCTCTCGACGCTAACAAAGAATTAAAAAAAAGGATTTAAGAATTGTTAACATTAGACAGAGTCCTATGTAGTAGATCATCTTTAATAAATTATTTATATTTCAGCATAAGCTAAATGCGATTATGAACAGTAAATGTTTTTCCAAAAGTTGCTTCTTTAGAGTGGTCGATTCTGCGAAAGAGGCATTTTGATTGATTTTAACATACACTTCAGAGTTTTGAAAGTTTTAATTTTCTGATCATGCAATTAACATGGCTTCATTGCGACATTTAGTTGCTTAAGAATAGATACAAGCTGACTTTTAACATCATTAGGTCTGTTCCAGGACTTTAAATTTGTACAAGAACTTGTTCCCGCGAGAAAAATATTTTAAAAGAAAATTGTTACCATTTTCCACACGGTGTTTTTCTTTCGACAGGAATTGTAAAAAACGTCGAATCAATTGAATTCTAAAAGAACTGTCAAACTCGTAAAAGTTTAAATTTGTGTGAATTGCGACAATTTTATGGAAATGAGCTCAAAAGAAGACTTGGACACGGACAAAGAGGAGAAAAAAGAGCTCCGAATGGAAGTATGTAAATTGTTCGCCTAATACAATAGAACAATCTAAGAATCTCCCTCCTGCTTTGCAAACTTTTTTTCGTTTTGTCTTGATACTTTTGATGTTAGACACATATTTTACAAAAAAAAAAAACATTCCCGTGACATTTTAGGTTTAAAAGAGAACTCATCCCTACTCCCCAAACTTAAGCAAACAATTCTCTCTTACAAATTGTTACAAAAATCTCGGGGGAGCAGACCTATTTATGATGAATGAAAAGGTAATGAAATGTCAATGAGTGTTTTAAGACAAATGGAACTACTCGTTTTGCACTATTAGTTGGTGCGGTATTTTCATCTCCACAGCTGCAGACTACCGCTGACGCAAAAGAGAAGTCGGATATATATTTATAGATCCACGAATACCAGCGCCACATGGATGGAAGAATAATAGTACAAAAGTACGACATCATAGATGTGAACGTGTATGTATACAGTACCCCGCCGGGTCATTTGTTTTGTACAGTGGGGAAGTGTTCCTGTGACGTGATAGAAGTCGACGGTTTCCGGGCGCGAGCAACATCATGCTTTTTCAGAAATTAACTACCAAGTGGGGAAATATCGAAAACAGAATCCGCTTCCTGAACTTGGAAACAAAAGCTATCAAAATGTATTATTACGAACCGGAGCAATACAAGAACGGTGTTTCCGTCATCTTGACAGCTGAAGTCTTAGATATATCTAAGATATACTAAACACTCGGCATTGATTACATACTGCAACGGTGGAAACCAAACCGAGGTAGATTACCATCTCCTTCTTCGCGTATAGTTTCATTTAATGTTAATGTTCTTTATCCTACGCGTCTGCATTGCTACTGCATTGCTTGTGGGTTTGACTAAATTTGCTGACGATAAGACCATCCTACAAGCCACTCTATTTTGAATCGCCTCGTTGGTGAGGCCATGAGTTTGCTGGTGTTTTCGCATCTGAGTGACCCAGTGGTTTTTTCCTTTCAGCCTCTTTTTTGAACCTCGGCTGGAACATTTCGTTTTGGAACGGATCACTGAGATAAAGAACTAGTCCATTATGGAGTACAAGTTCCTTTTAATGCAATTTCTCAGTCTTTTGAAGAAAGACGTGCAAGCGCTTCAGTGATAAAGTGCCTACAGTACCAGCACCCACCACGTCAACGTTGAGTACCAACAGCCTGATGCGAGCATAAACCGGACGTTCATAGAGGTAGTGATCCGCGGTGACATCACTTTCATAGGAAATGTCGCAAGATATTGTACCACTTATACCCAGCACATACCTAGTCCTGCCATAAGTTCTGTTACAAAAACCCTAAAAAAAACCTGTAAACATATTGTATTCAAAATTGTTTCATTTAGTAGACCACAATATTGATTATTAAAAAAGATTGGAGTCAGTCGAAATGACTGTCTTTTCCTTTAACACAAGCTTCCAAACGGTGTGGCCGTTGGGCTATAGCGGCGCGTACGGTTTCCATGGAGATCGTGGACGCTGCTCTGGTTAATGCTGTTTTAAGGCTTTCCATATTTCTGTGGGGAGCCTTGCAGGCCATGTTCTCCAATTCGGACCACAAACCATAATCCGGTGGATTCAGATCTGGACACTCCGACGGCCAATCTTCTGCTGCTATAAAGCCAAGAATATTCCCGCAAAAAGTCTTGAACGATAAGCGCTGGAAATTATGTAACAGAACTTATGGCAGGACTAGGCATAAGTGCTTAACAGTAATGCCCGGTTACGACTCCAGTAAGCAACCTGCAGTCCTTCCTGCTGAGGAAAATCAGGAAGGCCGCTGAATTCTTAAAAACGTCGGGAAACATTCGTTTGGTCTGCCTGCAACCTGGGGAGTCATGCCATTTGTAGTTGTGCAATGGAAACCTTAACAGATCTAACGTAGGTTCAGGCCCTGAAAAACTCTTCTCTGAGATTGGCCTGGCGATGTCATCGGCGATTTCACTTCCCGTGATCCCATTGTGACCTGGGAAGATGGTTCAACAAGGCTTGGCTGTCGCTATAGTTATGAATACTTTGACACTTTCATCGGTTCTTCACAATATCATTTACTGTCATCAGGGTTACGTATATCTCCGCTTGGAAAACAGACGCAAGTTTTCCTAACGAGGAGTGAAATTTAACGTTCTAAATCAGTTTTGGCTCCATCCGTGAAGACCCGAATACGTTGCTTTGTTGGCGTAGATTCTGGTCGAAACCACTATTGGGCACAGGCAAAGACCAGGGTTATAAGACAGTCGGCACTCAAGGTCATCAAAGCGCCAGTGCGTGTTGTACCAAGGTACAGCCCATTTTATGAATATTAAGGGGAGGAAGATTCATCAATGCATCTAGAGCGAAGCCAGGCGTGCGATGGAAGGTCCCCATGCATGCAGTCAAAACAGACCGTTCATTGGAGTATGGTAAAAGCAATAATAGTGTAATTTCGTGAAAGCTTGTTTGACCAGACAACGCATAGGATAAGACTGCCCTTATCATAGCCGCGTAGATCGTTCTCGGTGCCAAGCCCCATGTTTTCCACCATCCAACAGACAGGACAGCTACATAATCCGCGTATGTTTGCGCATAGATGTCAGAACTATTGAGTCCGTGGAGCAGTGACTCACCGAACATGCAATATAGCATTTTGGAGCGCGGTCCTGCAAGGTTTTTCGCATTGGTAAGCGTGCTGCATCTGTTTTTTTTTTTATATTTTTTTCTTCTACAATTTTTTTTTCTTAAATCTACACTAATCCTACCTAAAACTATGTAAGCCGGCCACTCTTCACGGTGAACTGTTTACTGGAGAGCATATCAAAAAGAATATACAGCAGTGGTTTACTAATGCCCAACCTGTCCAACTTCAAGAAGAGTCCCTCTAACCATACGGTATCCAAGGCCTTTTCCAAGTCAATCAGGCAGGCACCAGTGCACTGGTTCTTGCCTTTGTTCCATTGGATATCAGAAACCAGTTTAGACGCGGCATGAATGATATCATGCCCCGCCTTGAAACCGAATTGATTATCCGGAACTATTTGTTTGTCCTCAACCCACTTAGTCAGGACTCTATTGATCACCTTCTCGAAAACCTTGCTGATGTTTGGCAGAAGACTGATCGAGCGGAGATTCGCCGGATTGGATGTGTTTTTAACCCTTTTCGTGATGGGATGTATCACCGCAGTTTTCCAATGCGCTGGATAATGGGCATTATTCATTGCATTATTAAACAGGGTGGTATAAATGTCCACCGCTTCTAGTGGGAGATGTCGAAACACAATGTTCGGTATTTCATCGGTTCCCACTGATTTCTGATTTCTAAGCGATTCAAAGATCGTTTGTAGCTCTTCCTTCTAAATGAACGGGGGTAGTACTCTATCGTCGGCGGTGACATTATTTGGCATAGTTTCGTCACTGAACTGGGTGAAACCCGAGCTCTCGCATCGCCAGTCCACTATTTCATTTCGTGCTTCGGGCCAGTGATATCATTCGCCTTGTACACTTCCTGGAAAGTCGCTCCTATAGGCTCTACCTTCTCCTGTGGATCCTCGATCACAAAGAAGTTGTCATCATCAATGGCCTCATTTGGATCGATGCCTATCATACTATGAGCATGTGCTCGTTCTCCGTCGTCCGGGCAACTTTGAGACATGGAAAGTCGTTTTGATTATTTCTCCGAAAAATTTTATTTATTTGCGGGAACATATTCGGGTTGCTTGTGTTTACAGCCCGAATTTTGTTGTTCCAATACAAACTTACAGAATTTTTGTAATTTTCTTTTATTAATGTTTGGAGGGTTTTAATCGACGACTTCAGTGTCATGATCTCCGGGTTATGTCTGTCGGTAAACTGTCTGTACAGCAGTCTACTTTTATGTCGCGGTGCAGTGCGTCAATGGTTGCGTTGCGGAATAAGTCTTCGTTGTCAGTGTGTTCGTACAGAGGTATCGTTTGCCAGATTTTTGTTAAACGGAGGATAGAGCGAATTCGAGGAGAATGCTCTCCTCAGTGTTCTGAAGAAGTGTGTCCAACGCACCTTACTACAGTTGTAGGAATGCCTTTGAACAAACTCTTCGAATTCCGCAGTTTCGTTCGTAACGATTATTTCGGTACTGAGACCGCAATGGTCACGATCATACACAAAAGTGCGTAGATAGTTTATGGTATGTTGGTTAGTGCATGTCAGGAATATTCGTGTGTCGAACAGCAAGAGATCCAAATAGGACCCGTATCGAGGAAACGACTTACTATCCGTCGCGTTAAGGCAGATTCGGTACATTAAACTGTGTTGACCCCACCAATTGAATAGTAGGTTCCCTCTAGTATTTGGTGGTTTTATTTCCTCAATCTTTATGTTTGGGGAATCTTCGCCGATAATAAAATAATTCTCCTTCAATTCCAGCCTTAGGAATCGAAAAAATGTCTCGAGCTATGAGATGAATAAGGTGGATTAAGTAGCCTTAGGTGCATAAACAGACACCATGTATAACTGCTTTCTACTGCGAAGAGGGATGTACATGACGCATGCTTCCAGCACCTGAAACCTACGTACTACACGACTGTATACTCTTTTGTAACGCAGTCCTTTTCTAATAAAGATTAGTTTCGCTTAACAAAAGCACATCAAGGGCTTGGTTTTTAAGCAACTTAAATAGTGTGGCTCTTCGTTCGAACCTAATCGTAAACTGTAAGGACCTTCAGGGTTTGCTCCGCCATGTACGTACCCATTCCAGCTGGAGGTGCTATAGGCCTTGCAGCAGCGGGTATATTTATTCTACCCGCCTAGCTTGTTCTGTTATCTGACGTTGAAGCTGAGCCATCTGCCCCTGAATTAAGTGTAAGATAGCTAGCATGCCACGTACAGGTTCCGGTGCTGTAGGCGCTCGGACCTGAGGACTCAGATTGACTACCTGGAGGATTATTATCACTGGTTTAAAGTATTGGTCGCAAAGTCTAATCTGTAATGTTAGAAGTATCATAATCCTGTTTACCTGCCGTTCATAATCCACGGCTTTATCGTTAAACAATAGGCTACCCGGGATAGTCTTTGATTCGCAAATATACTTTCGCTGGTTTTAAAAATTTTGTAGAGTGTATCTTCATGTTTCTGTTGCAAAATACGCCTTCATGTGTATGCGGAACAAATTTTTTTTTTTTTTAACAATTTTGCATTGAGGTTACATTTTTTTCGGATTTTATTTTTAAACGTTAACCATTTAAGAATTAAATTGTCCTGACCTCATAAAACGGGAATAAATATTTGATGCACCAAATTATCAACACTACATATAACGTTACTGAATTTTTACAGGGTTCCAGCCTTATCGCAAGTCCCAAATGAACCGTAAAGCCATGCTATGTAATGTTATACTTTAAAACTTTATATAAAAAAAAAAAATATTTCGAATAAAAAAAGAATATATACGAGTATAAATAAAACCAATAGCTTGGAAATAGATTACCCTTTTGGTGGTGGCCGATAAGCAAAACCGAGTGCGTATCTCATCAGTTTTAACCGCACAAAATGTTCAGGTAGCGAAAAATGGTAAAAACTATTACTTTAACGACCAACTGCGCCATGTAACCACGTTGGTTTTTGTGTATCATAAAATAATCATCATTGAGGTTCTGTTATTAATGGAACAGCACCATAAAATACATGTGTTCAATTTCCAAGCAATCATTTATATATATTTTTTTTAAAGTGAAATATCTAACGAAAACATCAATTGAGTTGATGATGTTTAACTTTGAAGCTAATCGCTTCTAATTGCTCTTACAATTTGACAGATTGGCAAGGATTGATTTTAATGGTGGATTACCACAAACAGACACAAATTAATCTTTGCTAATGAGGCAAATTTAATCGTAAGAGATGTACTTCATACGAGTACATACGCAGATACTTTGAAAAATGGATTTTATCTTCAGAAGGATAATAACGATGTCCTATGCATGTGCGAGTATGTACAATGATATTATGCTTAGGTTGTGAAAGGATTTTGAGATAAAAATATGTTTAATCGAAGTGAAAGGAACAAATTTCACAGTTTAACTTGAAGTATTTCATCTGCGAATCAGGTCGCATTCTTCTTCAGCAGCTACTGAGATTGTGATTGAATAAAATGCGAGTATGAAGGATTTATGTCGTTAGGACACACCTTAGAGACCACAATTTTAGTGCTTGTAGTCCATGTAAAGTTCGACTTTTCAGGGAAATCCACGCGACCAAAAGGCTCAAGCTTGTAAGAGATGAAATACCCGGCAGATAACACGGTGCAGACGAATCTCTGGTTTTGTAGATGAAAGCAATGCTGGTGAATAGGACACTGATTGTGAATGCTGACTGCGGCCAATATGCGATGGCGAAGGTAAGCAGTAAACTTCTCTGGACTAAAAATGTTACGTCTAAAGCCTCTAAGGCGCTTTCGGCCTTCTGGCAGTGCAAAGGAGCGGTCGGCAAGACATGGCCCCGTTGGATCTTGACTATGATAAGAATCAATTATATCCTATGCGTCGGTTGTTTGGTGGAACAAGTTCTGACGAAAATACGTTATTGCTGCTTTTACCAGAGTCCCAATAATGGCCTGCTTCTGCTGTATGGGGGCTGCTGAATCTCACTGCTATTCATATTATGGGCTGCATTCTCAAAGCCATCTTCCGTTTAAAAATAAGTGGTCTTTGGAACAACACGCACGGAGGATTTAACAATTTTGCACTCTGGTATTACAGAGATACTGTCTGATGCAATGACACCAGAACGACCTGCTGCAGAAAAAATACAAAATCGACTTTCCGTGTGTCCAAGACTTGTTTCGGCTAGAATCTGAGCCAGAAAAGGATGCGACGCTGTTGTCTTTCTGATGGATAACAACGTTAGATTTCACTGCTCATTAGGAAAATTTGCTTCTGTCTTCCAAGCGGAAGGAGGGGGCGAAGCACTTGCATCTGTAGTGGGAGCCAAACTGCGCTTAGAGACTTCCAAGCAAGACTTCACTGCACGCAGTCGGAAAGCTAAATTCAATGTGCCTTGTCTGGGTCTCAGATCACAATGGGATCACGGAAAATGCAGTCGCCAATGAACTTGCTAGGCAAGGCTCAGAGGAGAGTTTTTCAAGAACCTAGCCTTCATTAGGTCTGCTTGCGTCCTCGATTAAGGCTTCGATTGACAGTTGGGTCTCATATAAGCTTACCTGGAAATGGCATTACTTTTGAGGTTGCCCGCAGACCAAACGAATGTTTCCCAACGTCTCTAAGAGGTCAGCAGATCTTCTGCTGTTTCTCAATAGGAAATTTGGTTTGCCATTTCATCAGAACAACGCTTTCAAATTGTGCAAATTTATTTCAAGAACCGTTGATGGTCGGCTACGTTTTTTTAAAATAGACATAGTCGTCCGCCTGAGCAAGCAATTCGAATAATCGGGGATGGTTCTTGCACTACTCATACCCTAATTGATAATACGCATCTGCAGAGACCTCGTACAGTGTCCACCGAAGAAGCTGTCGCTGCTGTGGTGCGTAGTATTAAGAAAGACCCGAATGCATCGGTTCCCCATCGTTCATAACAATGAAGCTATGACCCTCCACTCTATGGAAGATTTTACAGAAAGATCTTGGCTTACGAGCTTAACAGATCCAGCTTGTGTGAGAATTGAAGCCGCTTTACTATCATGTGCGACGTATGTTCGTTCATAAATCGAAATTTCCGCATTTGGTTAAGAAAATGCACAAGCCATTATTGAAACGTCGTTATACGAGTAAGTCACTGTTTGATGTGTTTTTTGGGCCTGTGAATTTGCTTACAAGATCGTGTGATTTAACACCTTTACACAGTATTGTCTATGAGCAAAACTGCGCGAATAAACAAGAGACGGTGGATAGCTTGGGAATCAGCATTCCGCGTTATTGCTGATATACGGTCCTATGTGTTCGAAAAATTGATCGAAAACTGGACCAACAGATTGCGCTTTAAATGAGTCAGCCGCGTGATCATGTACTCGAAATCACATTGCATGAATTAAATCCCGAGCAGGAAAAGGTAGCAAATTGGCCGCAAGGCCAACCACATTTTTTCAAAAGTGATTTGTTTGTTCTGCGTATAATCTCAAAAAAGGCTAGTTTTGAAATCATATAATGGCAGGCGGAAGTATAGCACTCTTTTGACCGCAAAGGGAGTCTGTATAGGCCAAGCGTGGAATCCAGCAAATCAACGCAACCCATCTACTCGTACATATTTGCATAAACGTCAACAGCTTGAGGAGCAAGTACCACATCAAAAAGTTCCCGGAATTTAGTCAGAAAATTAAAAATACAAGTTTATTCATCTAAATCTATATTGTCCCCTTCAAAGTAATCCCCGTCGACTGCAACACACTTATGCCAGCGCTTGATCCAATCCTCGAAACATTTTTTATATTCGGTTTTCGGTATGCCCATCAGTGCTTCCTGCGATTTTTCCATTACTTCCTCTCGGCGGCTGAAACGCGTTCACCGTTGTGGTTTTTTAACTCGATTGAACGGAAAGCAGTCACAGGGAGCCAAATCAGGTGAATTCGGTGGCTGTTGGATGGTACGAGTATTTGTAGCATTTTTCGTCAAAAAATTACGAATAATGATGGCACTGTGTGATGTTGCGTTATCATGGTGCAAAATCCACGAGTTTTCTGCCCACAATTCTGGCCTCTTTCGGCGAATTGCTTCACGCAAACGTCTCATAACGCCCAAATAATACTCGTTGTTTACTGTCTGGCCTTCTGGCAAAAATTGTAATCCATGAAAACCGTGAGCATTTCCTTCTTTTTTGATTGAAAACGACGTGGTTTTTTTTGGTCTCGGCTCATTTGGTAAACGCCATTCACTTGCCTGATGTCTGAATTGCGTGTCGTACTCATAAACCCACGTCTCGTCTCCAGTAAGGATCCTTTTGATGAATGTGGGATCGGATTCAGCCTCAGAAATCATCTCTTTTGCGACGTCAACACGGTCTCTTGTTTGCATGAAATTGCGGTCTTTTGGCACCAACTTTGCTGCTGCACGACGGAAACCCATATCATTAACCAAAATGTCTTGGACGGATCCATAGGCAATGTTCAAGTCCTCCGCTATCTCTCTGATGGTTAATTTGCGGTTATTGACCAACATTTCTTGTTTTCGTCGGTTTTCGATGTCGATGCCACTGCGTTCATCATCTTCGATTGACTCATGACCACTTTTGAACCGCTCGTGCTTACCAGTGCCGTTTTCTTTAGAGAATCGTTGCCGAACCACTTTTCCAACATTTCCAACGTTCGCGCACCATTAAATCCGTTTTTTTTACGCAAAATTTAATACGAGTACAAGTTCGTTATTGCAAATTTAAATCCATTTCTAAAATTGTAAAAAATCGCCAACACGCACAGAGATAGATGTACTCTTGGCTACGTAACTTTTGCAAATGTCAAGCTATGATGCTGAGATTTAGAGGGAATGTCAACAACAGATTTACCAACTTAACAAAAAAAAAACAGAACTCAAATCGGAATAATGGGAGCGTCACACGGTGGTGTGGTGCGGGAACTTTTTGATCAAGGTGGTATTGCATAATATGATACCACATACATTGAACTAAGGTTTATCATAATCGGTTTGAAAAAAAAAAAACAATTTGGCGAAAAACTCGTTTGAAGTTTTTTATCATCGATTTTTGTGAATATTCTTTAAATAATCAAATGGGTCAATTGGCTATCCCGAGTCCATGTAAAAACCCGAAAGTAGTTCTTTCTCTTGCGAGCCGTTTTTTTTTTTTATCAGTACGACGTTCTAGTGACCGCGGCATGTTGCTGAAGCACAAACAAATTAAAAAATTGGGTGAATGGAATTTTGTATCTGTATACGTGTTATTTATTCGACGTTCCTCCGAAGTGTTGAAGATTTTCCGATAATGGCATACTTTTCGCTTCCAAAAACTACTCGTATTAACTTTATTAACTTGGACATGACCAACCATTCTAAACAACGCCTACACTACGAGTACATACCCAACTTACTAATCCTTAATTTATTTTTTTTCTTTCTGTAGTATTTAATAGTTATGTAGTTGTCAAAAGTCATTTGCGAATATACTCGTATACAGATACTAATTGTTGTTTGATAGTTCTATCTCACTTAATTACAACTGATCAAATTGCCTGTGAATTTTTGAAAAGTATTCACTACACCCTACAATAGAAACTCAACTTATTGTTGGTAGTTATATATGTACATATAATAACTATAATTCGTAGTTATTAGTTGAAACCAATTTGTCTCCTACATTGCTTGGTTCACTTAAATTTCTTGCAAATCTATTTTGGTTTTGATTACTTGCTGTCAAGAGGAAAATTTAGTGATAAGATTACTAATCGTTAATTAAATTGTAACTACTCCAGCTATGTACACACAACCATGACGATAAATAAAGTCCTAAATAAGAACGTTTCGTTTCATTGGGTACAAACTGTACATTTTATAAGTATTTTTAGATAATTAAGCAATCCAAATAACGTCTATCCAATAACTGATATATGTATCTGTGCTATTATTATGTCTCTAAAATGTTTCATGGTGTTTATATTTGCGCCTCTTTGTTCAAAGATGCTTTTAGAAGTTGTTTTCGCAAACAATTTAAGATTTAAGGTGTCGAAACTCCCATATAACCTATTTATACATTCTAGATAAATAAAGTCGGTTTCTATTTGAGTATACAGTATTGTGCAAAACCTAAGCAACCATATGAAATCGACATTTCACAGTGAAATTTTTCAACTTTCTGCAACACCAAATAAAAAGAAATGAATATGGATCGATGTATATAAGAGCATATTTTGAAATATATAACTTTTTGAGAAAATAATAATACTGCAGAATTAAAAAAAATTGCCAAATTTAGTTGTGCAAAACCTAACGGCCATATTATTCACTTCGGGTGTAAATCAGGTTTAAGTTCAACTTACACCCGACCATTTAATCCGCATTTTTTAAAACTGTGTAAAACAATTTTTAAACCGATACGATTGTTTTAAATCTACGTAATGTCAAATTTCACATGACATATGCTTTCTTTCGTTGTTTGTCACATTTTAATTGGAAATTGATTTGATGTGTGCCAATAAGTTTTGTGTAATTTTTATTGAAATAAATTGAGACGGAACGAAAAATCAAAGGTGGCGGTAAGATACGCGATGAGGGCACCTACAATAGCAGTGATCGCGAAAATGAGCAAAAGCTAAGGCCAGCAAAAAGAGGAAAGTGGTTTTCACAAATGGAAACCGACCTTCTGTTGTCCATGGTGATATCCTCAAATGTTAACAGCATGGAGACAAATCGAATGACAACCAAAGGACGCTCGATGGGATGTGAGCTAATAACAATGTCGTTCAATGTCTCTCCCGGTGTCATGGTGAGTATTTCATTCATTCGCTGTTCATTATTTTCGTCTCTAATACAGTTTCGTTTAAACAGCAAAGAACAGGAAAAGATCTTAGGGATCGGATGAGCTGCTGCTGTTCTAGATGTTGTTATTCCCGATCATGTTGTTCTCGCCGTAGTCTTTGTTGAGATGCATTTTGAAAGCGAAACCCTACTGCCAGTCGATCAGCAAACACATTTACGATTACTTCGCGTGCGATTGACCAACGAACAGCACGACCAGGACGAGCATGAGGACGGATTTGCGGTGGTATTGAGGGTAGTGGTGAAGGTGGTTCGACTTCATTTAACATTGGCTTATTCATGTCTCGTGGCAGCGGCAAATCATCTGTATCGACGTCGTTGAAATCAATGCACAAATTGTGCAGCATGCAGCAGACAATAATAATTTTCTGCACCAAATCGAGTCGATAAAGTTGTATTCCCGTTACCAAAATCGGAACGCTTTAAAACTCCATACTGGCGTTCGACGACGTTACGCGTTGTTAATATCGATTTTTGATATTGCTACTCTGCAACCGTGAGTTATTTTATTTCCAACTTAAACAAAATAATATTTACATCCTTTTGTTCGAATAACTGCACAGAGCAGTAACAAAAGAGAGAAAAATGAAAAATGAAAAAAGAAAATCAAAAACGAAATACGCAACATTTATAGTAACACTAATAATTACAGTTTTGGGCGAAACTTGCGACCCAAAATTTTAGGTTAATACTCTCCAACTGACTCTTAATTGATAAGAAATATTAATTAATGGAACGACGCACTCTGCGTGTGCTTCCGAGCGCGAATTGTTTGACTTCTCTGATTGAACTCAGTGTTTAGTTTGTTTTTAGTAAGCTGACGGACGTTATGGATGGGAGAAAGCGCACAAACGCACACATAAACGGGGACAATGAAGTGAAGATGGGGGCTTAGTTGTCTTTCTTCATTCTGGTTGGGATCATTCAGTAGATGATGGATTCCCTGCCGGGGTCCATTAAGCCAATAGCGTAACAGATGGCGAGGAGAGACAGACCAAAGATCACCATGAACCACAGGATGATGTTGAAAATCACTGGGTAGTCATCGTTGTAGTACTCAGCGAGATTGAGATTTTTAGTCGCTTAGCACAATTGAGTTCAGCCTTCCCGGCAATGGCGACTAAGATACCCTCATCCTTGGAAGCCTCTTCTATGGCGGCAGAGAAGTTGTCCAATGCGTTTGAAATCAATTTTAGAGCTTCAGTCATGGCGGGCGGCTTTTCTCCATGAGCCTTGGCAATAGGGGCCAACGACAGGCGAATGGTGAGCTGTGTTAGTGGTTCAGCAGCAGTGGTGTTCTTGTTGGCGATTTCATTGGGCGAGGAATTCCTTGCCCTCTGAGTGCAAGTCTGGCTTGAGGCTGTTTGTGGCCTTTAAGTTGGTCACCTGCGCTGGTGTATCACCAGCGGTGAAAGTGACTAGAGCATCATTCAACTGGCTCAAATCCAGTGTAGCAACATGTTCATTGTATGACTCTACCTCAGAGCTGAAGGCATTGAGGGATTCCTGCGATGCACTGCCTGTCAGTGGATAGGACTTCGCTTTGGTATTCAAATTCAAATGATCAATGCCAGAGACCAATATTGCCACTGCAGAAAGTGTGAAATGGGTCGTTTATATAGAGTCCACTCCATTTGGTCATCCACCCGGTAGCCCAAGGAAGCGGACAGTACATCGCCTAAACTCTCACTATCTAGCTTCTCGTTGCCCTTAAAATCCAATGAGGATGGTGAGTTCAGCACGGAGAACTCTCCAGAGGCTTTAATTGCAATAATGCAGAGGGAGAAACTCACCCAGGTTCGCAGCATTTTTCTTATTTCACAAAATTCTTGATCATATGACAAACGACGACAATCCACTTCGTCGTGGTCCAAGTTCCGATGACGTGTGAATGGTGTGCAAAGATAGAATGCATTGCCATTATTGCCAACATTGCGACATAATCGCCATATACACGATTTTCCAATTCTTTGTTGACATTTGGCTGGCTGAAAATGGTTTGATCATGAGCAGAAGCTGGCCACCGGGCAACAACATTTTGGATTCGCAAATTGGCATTGGAAATCGTCTGCACGTTCAATGAAAAATATCCATGGCGATTTCGAAATGCTTCACTCTGTGAATGGCAACAAAATCAAGTGAATAAAAGCAGAGAAAATATGTAAAGAAATACTTACAATTGCACCTCCCGGCGAAATCATGCGAATACGGGTACAGTCTATGGCTCCAATACATCGGGGAAATCGGCCAATTCGGCGAATGCAGTCGCTTTGGCAAGTCGCTCTTGTTCTGTCCGTGGTATGCGGATGATTGCGTGAAGGTGTCGCAAAATGGCATCGCATACCCTTGGCAAAATATTAGCAACAGTAGGTTGCGCAATGCCTATGTAATTGGCTGCAGTTTGCTTCGTATTGCCACAGGCAAACAGACGCAACACAGCCAACATCTTATGTTCGGCTGAAAGCTCTCGTGACCTAAAATGAAGACAAAATAAATAAACCAATAACGATATTTAGGCATTGAATACCATACCGACGTTCATCACTATCCAATTCCTGCCGGATCATCGAATGTAGCCACCAAAATGTCTCTTTTTTTGAGCCGAAAATACTTACGGAAATCCACGACATCGTAATCGCTGACACAAGCCCGGTTGTGCATTCGGTACATTCGACGACGAGGACAAAGTTGACTAACCATCTGCTGTTCCATAAGCTCTTCGATTAATTCGTCTTCTGACGACGAAGCCATCAACATTTTGTCAATATCGCGAATAAAAACCATTTTTTTTATATTTTATTTCATATTTGGATTAAAGTAAGTGAATAATATGGCCGTAAGCAACTTTGTAATCCAATGTAAAATGGAAAGATCTAACAGTACTTTTCCAGTCAGGTCACACATAAAATGCTATAAGCTCTTTGTCTTTGATCTTGTCTCCTTATCTCTGATCAGTTTCCTGTTAACTTAGATGCGTATTTGATGAGATTTAATAATGTCGGGGCAAATATACTCCGCCTGTTTTAAACTAAAGCTTATTGAAGAATTTAAGTCTGGCAACTCTCTTAAAATATAAAATTAGTAAAACCATCAACCGCAGCGACTTATGCCAATCAGGACCACTGCTGGTGAGTTTTGTAAAACTGACGAACAGTATGCTGAAACGTTTGCGGTATACCTAGAGGGTAGATTCCAAAATTTCAGGGTTTGCTGACTGAGAAAGAACTTGATGTGCCGCTGCAGATGGGCTGGCCGATTACACCAATAAGAGTAGAAGAGGTAATTGAGGTAGTCAAGATTCTGCCAAAGAAAAAAGCTGCGGGGCATGATAGGATATGCCACGCCACCCTGAAAGTTGTTCCTAAGCGAGCGATTTTATTTATACTCGTAGTATTGATATTTGATGCTATAATCAGAAGGCAGTACTATCCGTCTAGCTGGAAACTAGGGAGGATCCACATGATTCATAAGCCTGACAAGCCAAAGAATGACCCAGAGGCATATCGTCTAATTACTCTGCTCCCATCGCTCTTAAAGGTCTTTGAGAGGCTCATCATATCCAAGGTTGTAGACCTAAAAAATGTCTTGCCGGATCACCAATTTGGATTTCGGGAAGGGCATGGCGCCATTGAACAAGTCCACAGATTGGTAAATCACATCCTCAAGGCGTACGACAATAAGGAGTACTGCAACGGCGTATTTCTTGATATCAAACAGGCATTTGAGCGGGTCTCTTAGTTAAAATCAATAAAAAACCTACCCGCCCCCTTCTATATCCTTTTCTGTTCATATTTAAACAAGCACCGGTTTCAAGTAAAATTGAGAGCTTCCATCTCAACTGCCTATGCAATGAAAGCTGGTGTGAAACATGGAAGCGTACTTGGACTATTCTTTTACTGCCTATTTACTTCCAAATCCTGGAGAAGCCATCACGACCATCCCTGGAGAAAAGGCATTACTCGCATCATACGCAGATGACATCTGCTTTTTTTATTTGGCGCCATGTGAGAATAGAGCAACTGACGGTGTACAGACGTATCCCAACCTGCTTGAGAACTGGGCTCGCAGGTGAAACATTAAGCTGAATCCCCACAAATTCAAGAACGTCTGTTACACCTTACGCAAGGAACAGGTGCCTCCAGTCCGGATCAATAATACGTCGCTGCAGAAAGGTCAAGAAGCCAAATATCTGGGCGTCATCCTTTACCAGCGACTGACCTTCACATCGCATATTATGGCAACTCTTTCGAATTGCAGGTTCAAGCTTGCACGGCTTAACTGGATGTTATGCCGCGATTCGAAACTACCGTTGCGATGTAAAAAGAAGGTATACGAAGCCATCATTGTACTGACTTGGAGCTACGGAATCCAGACGCTTCAGGACCGTAACTTAAGCGAATGGTACGTTCGAGGTTCGACTCTTCATCGTGACCTAAATTTGGAGCCCGTTGAGCTTCTAATTAATCGGCACTGTAGCAAATACAGCAACAGACTTCATTCGTACATGACCAGACTAGCAAGGACTCTAGCAGACGACCGGCCTATCACCCGGTTAAAATAAAACTAGAAATAAATTGTAACCTTTGATACACAAAGGCATGGATTAAATAAAATTAATTGTAATATTCCTGTTATGGCCAAATTTTGCAGGTCGTTTCTGGAAGAAATAAAAAAAAGAAGGAAATCCATTATTTCACGTCTAATAAAGCATATCATGCAACGGGAGTCGTTGAAAATTTCCATTTCGGCGGTAGGCCGAACATAAGACAACAAGTGGAACAGATAGAAACATTTGTGATGTATTGTAATTAAAAAACAACCATTTATAAGTTCAAATGAAGTTGTAAAATTACTAAATTTAAACATTGATGCTAGCACGGTCTGTAAACGTGCTAGAGTACGAGAATAATCTTCGAAGTTATAGGCCGTGCAAGAAACCCATGCTCACAGAAAGGCATTTAAAGAACAGGTTGTGCAATTAAATCATTTAAACATAATTCAAACTTAACTCTTTTCATATTAGACTAAATTTTGAAAGAAAATATTAACACTGGACCCCTGAAAAATGGAAAACACTTCTTTCCAGCGATCAGTCTAAGCTTAATTTATTTAATTCTGATGGGATTTGTCATGTCGGACGGTGTAAAGACCAACGACTTAATCCTAGATTCTGCACACCCACTATTAAGCATGGCAGGGGGTGTATGTCCATTCCATGAAATCGAAGGAATTATGAACCGATTCAAATTCAAGTTGATTCTAGAATCAGTAATGCTACCACATGCACAGTGAGAAATGCCACTCCATTGCGTGTTTCAACAGGACAACGATTCGAAACACATATCAAAGTTGGTAAAGGAGTAGATAAAGGATAGTGGAATTCAAGCCCTTGATTGGCCGGCCCAATCACTCGACTTGAATCTCATCGAAAACCTGTTTGCCATTCTTAAAATCCGAGTCGCTGTACAACGTTTTTCCAACAAGATAGAGCTGTACAATGCTTTGAAAAGTGCGTGGGAAAATACATTACAGGCTACAATTTCAAAGCTAATTGCTTCTATGCTTAGGTTTTGCGCAGCAGAGTTTGGCTATACTTTTGATTTTCGATTTTTTTTTAATTTTCGTTTTTTTTTAATTTTCGTTTTTTTTTAATTTTCAAGTGTTACTATTTCCTTATAAAGTTGTGAATTTCAAAATATACTCTTATGTACGTCATTCGATATTCATTTGTTTTTATTTGATGTGGTTGAAAGTTTAAAAAATTTACTGTGAAATGTCGATTTCAGATGGTTGCTTAATTTTGGCACAATACTGTAATACTACATACAGTATGTACATATATGGAACGATTAAATTGTATGCTTTCCATTCTGTAGCTGACGCATCACAGATGAATTTCCGTAAATATAAAATGAGTGCAAAGTTTATTTTGTGTATCCCAGCCTGGGTTAATTTCCCTATTACATATGTTATATGAATACAAGTAAATAATAGCGTAGATATTCAAGATATCGGAGCAAGATATTTTTAAATATTTGATGAATAGTTAAATCTATTTTTAAGGCTTTGTAAGTAATTCAGCGTACTTAGAGATAGTTCTCTATGGAATCCAGAGACATCAAACGCATTAGTAACGCATATTTTCAGATTCCTAATAAAGGATGATTCATGAGCATATTTTAAATTGAAAAAATAACGCATATTTTGTATGACATGAGCTGCCCTGCTTATTTAATTTGAAAGCGGTATTCAATACAATTGTATGTGGAAAACAATTCCGGGCATGTGCAGACCTATGTTACATACTCGTATTTTGTATTCCAGGTAATCAAACGATAATTGAAATTTTTGGTTACACTTTGGCGCATTTCTTGTATAATCAAACCGATACCGTCCCGAATATTGTTTTTTAATGCTTCCGTAGTTCGATCAACTTACTTATTTACTTACTTTTCAGGTAACCCTTAGAGGGTCAAATCCTGACGGCCCAGGGCGTAGTGATTCCTTGGGTTACTGTTCGTCGAATCTCCACCATGAAGTCGTTTGTGGAGTTAAGATTTGGTCCGAGGTGGGTGAACTCCTTGAGTACCTCGTAGTTGTTGTTGTCGATAGTGACATTTTTTCTAGGTGATATGCGGCGAAACGGTTTTTAGTCGACAGCATATGCCTTGATCAAAAAGTTCCCGCAACACACCACCGTGTGGCGCTCCCATTGTTCCGATTTGAGTTCTGTGTTTTTTTTATTGTTAAGTTGGTAAATCTGTTGTTGACATTCCTTCTAAATCTAAGCGTCATACCTTGACATTTGCAAAAGATATGTGGCCAAGAGTACATCTATCTCTGTGTGCGTTGGCGATTTTTTACAATTTTAAAAATGCATTTATATTTGCAACGACGAACTTGTACTCGTATTAAATTTTGCGTAAAAAACGGATTTATGGGGCGCGAACGTTGGAAATGTTGAAAAGGTGTTTCGGCAACGGTTCTCTAAAGAAAACGGTCGTTTACCAGTGGCACGAGCGGTTCAAAAGTGGTCGTGAATCAATCGAAGATGATGAACGCAGTGGCAGACCACCGACATCGAAAACCGACGAAAACATTGATGAAGCAAAAGAAATGTTGGTCAATAACCAGAAATTAACCATCAGAGAGATAGCGGAGGACTTGAACATTGCCTATGGATCCGTCCAAGACATTTTGGTTAATGATTTGGGTGTCCGTCGTGCAGCAGCAAAGTTGGTGCCAAAAGACCGCAATTTCATGCAAACAAGAGACCGTGTTGAGTCGGAAAACAGATGATTTGCGAGGCTGAATCCGATCCCATATTAATCAAAAGGATCATTACTGGAGACGAGACGTGGGTTTATGAGTACGACACGCAATTCAGACATCAGGCAAGTGAATGGCGTTCACCAAATGAGCCGAGACCAAAAAAACCAAAAAAGAAGAAAATGCTCACGGTTTTCATGGATTACAATTTTTGCCAGAAGTCCAGACAGTAAACATTTGGACGTTATGAGATGTTTGCGTGAAGCAATTCGCCGAAAGAGACCAGAATTGTGGGCAGAAAACTCGTGGATTTTGAACCATGATAACGCACCATCGCACAGTGCCATCATTATTCGTAATTTTTTGATGAAAAACGCAACAAATACCATCCAACAGCCACCGAATTCACCTGATTTGGCTCCCTGTGACTTCTGTCTGTTCAATCGAGTTAAAAAACCACTACGGTGAACGCGTTTCAGCCGCCGAGAGGAAGTAATGAAAAAATCGCAGGAAGCCCTGAAGGACATACCGAAAACTGAATATAAAAAATGTTTCGATGATTGGATCAAGCGCTGGCATAAGTGTGTTACAGTCGATGGGGATTACTTTGAAGGGAACAATATAGATTTCGATGAATAAACTTGTACTTTTAATTTTCTGAATAAGTTCCGGAAAATTTTTGATCAAGGTGGTATATTTTATAAGTGTGCTATACTGGAAATTGTCAGATACATACCTGTTTTTTGAAAAACCGACGACGGCGAATATTACTCGTACTACAGATGAGGCCAGTTTTAAGATGATTTACTGAAAGCTTGTACATGGATCATCCATAGGTAGTACCACCAATCAGTGACCGTAGATATTAGAACTACTGAGATTGCTGAGCACTTTGACAATAGAATAGCTTTTGTAAATTTGAGTTAACTAGCATTAATCTGATCCACAAAGTTAAGGGTTCGTTGACTGAAATACCAACTTCCAAAAGAAACTAACTGACTAACTCAATATTAACTAAAGTTTCAGCTATATACGCGTAATGCCAAATCGTCCTGCTAAGAATTCCTCTCGCAAAGATAGTTCTTTTATTCATTCTCCCGACTGCAAGTGTAACATTTGATGTTTTTCACTAACACCAACTTGCTTGATCCCATTCATTGGCATTTTAAATTTCTTAGTTGGTTTTTTTTTAATTAAAACAAGTTTGATCGTTAAAACATTTTCTTAGTAAATGATTTTAAAGATTTAAGCCACATCCCGCATGCTGGTGTGCTTCGTATAATACTAGTAATCGCAGTATGGTAATATGCAAAACGCTGACATTTTTTCCGTGGTTTGTGACGCATTTCGGTGTGAAATTACGTCACGGAATAATTTAAAATTTGAAGACAGATTACGTTATAGTCTACAGATACAAGATGTACACTTTCTGCTCACCCTGATTTCAGGTGAAAGCAAGAGGGAAGCTTTCCAATCTATCAATCACTATTGGATTTTTAATAATTTATCTTGCCTAACTTCCATCTTGCTTAGTTCTTGTTTCCTTATAGACCAGTGAGCGCCGAACTGGCTAGACACCTTCCGAATTTTTATTTCCATCGAGAGTATAGTCGTATTAATCGGACCTGATCTCTTGGAAGTCTTGTTAAAATAATTTTTTTTTTATTTATAATAGTCTATCTGCTCGGCAGTGTCAACCTTCAAAATTTCGGAGCCATAGCTTGACATTTGTGAGCAACGAATTTGCATTAAATTTTGTGTTAAGAACAAAAACATTGGAAATGTTGAAAAAGTATTTGGACAACGATGCGTTAAAGAAAAATGTGACTAACTATTAGCATTTATGCTTCTGAATTCTGAAATGGTCGTAAAGCTGTCGACGATGCCCACCGTCCGACATCAAAGAGATTTGATTTACTGGTCGTAAACTGCAAGTTGACCAACATCTCATTTGAATGCGTTTACGGGTTTAAAAACAAAAACATCAATTGAGCTTGAAACGTGTCTCTACAAAGCTAAGGCCGAAGGACTTGAAAACCATAAAAAAAAGAAACATGGTTTCTGAGCCTGATTCCGCCCAAACATTCGTCAAACGTCCCATTATTGGTGACGAGACGTAGGCTTATCAGCACATAAGCGGACATCAAGCAAGTGAAAATTGCACTCCAAATACGCCAAGACCGAAGAAACCATGTCCTTTTCAGTCAAAAAAGAAGCCGATGCTTACGTTTGTTATGGATTACAATGGTGATGTATTGTACTAGGTGGCGCAAAAGTCATCACTCTGCCGGAAGATGCTATAATTTTTACAAATGGCGGCAAATTTCAATTCTACTTTGACATTTGTGAAGTAAATAGATACAAAATACAAGTTAACAAGACATGAATCGCTATATTCCTATAGAAAGCGGAATAATTCGTCGGTGGTGTTGACGCAGTGTGAATTTCGTCGCAGATTTTGCGGTCGTCCGACACCAACTGGGGAAACACTAGGACGTTTAGCCCCTCGCCTAGATGAGAGATGGGACAACACAAGATACTGCCAGGTCTTTACAGAGAATGTTTGGTGAAAGGTGTTCCCTTACAAAATGCAGACAATGCATCAGTTGTTAGCTGTTCACCGCCAAGCGCGTGTAAGCCGTCCTGCATCTCGAACACGAGGGAAACAACTTTTCATCGAGCGACGAGACGCATTTCCATCTCTGTGGATATGTGAATAAGCAAAATTATCACTTCTGGGGCACCGAAAATTCGCTTATAACCCACGAAGAGCTATTACACCCGCTCAAAGTTACTGCATGATTTGCTGTTTACACTGGAATCATCATCGGGTTTTATTTTTTCGAAAACGCTGCGGGCCAAACGACTGCTGTGGACAGCGAGCGCTGCAGAGGCATGCTTAACGACTTTCTCCTTCCTCAATTGGATGAATTGGGACTAGAGAACATGTGGTTCCAACAGGATAGAGCAACGGCTCATATTACACGAGCCACAACCGAAATTCTGAGGGCTTCATTTCCGGGTCGCCTAATCTTTCGTTTTGGCGATTTGCAGTGGCCAGCAAGATCGGCGATTTAACCGTTCCAGACTTCTGTTTGTGAAATTTTTTGAAAACTCACGAGTCTATGTCAACAAGCTTTAGAATCTTACCCTTAAACGGAATATCCGTCAAGAATACGAGGACCTATCGCCGGAAGTTCTGACGGCGGTCACTTAGCCGATATAATTTTCTCGACTTAATGGCAAACAATTTAGGACATCAGATAAACATAATCCAAAAGCAAAACCAAAGTTTTTTCATTCATAAAAAAAGATTACAGCCAAAGAACATCGAGTGACAACTTTTGCGCCACCCTGTATATCATCAACGCCTTCCTGAAGGTTAGACTTAATAAGGAATACTATTTGGGCGTTATGAGACGTTTGCGTTACGGTCTCAATTTTGAAAAGACAATTCGAGGATTCGATAAGGCCCCATATTAAAATGCATTGATTATGCGTGCATCTCTAGCCAGAAATAGCACAAATACCATCCAGCAGCCACCAAATTCACCGGATTTGTCTCCGTGTAAATTTTTCCTGTTCGGCTGACTCAAAACACTGCTTCGGGCAAAATGATTTAACAGCCGAGAGCAAATGAGAGCACTGAAGGTCATACCGAACGTCGAATACCAGACATGTTTCGAGGGCGGGGTAAAACGCTGCCTGAACGCGACTATATCGATTTACACTGTGTTCCAGAAAAACGTGCGTCAAATTACTACTTCTACTTTAGTTACACCCACATGTTTGTAGCCAAATTATTTTCTGCATTTGATTGCCGATGCTAAATTGCGCAACGCAGAGTTTAGACCGGGATTGGAGCAACATCATATTTACATCATCATTATGTATATTCATATTGGAAGAAAGCCAGGACAAAAAAAGATTACAATTTTCTGCAACGCACCGTAATATTGTAGATCCACTAAAAAATTCATGTTTATGGATGCTTTTCGGTTAAAGAATTCAGAAAGTTAATAGCATTCACACAAAACCTCGATTCGGAATTCATGGTAATTAAACCAGAAGGGTTTCTAAGTCTGACGCACTCTGTATGGACCAAATAATTACGACTGGATTTTCTAAGAGGATCCATCGGAGGAAAATGGTATAGAGGCATTAGATTGGCCGTGCCAAAGTTCCGATGCGAATTCAATAGAAAATGTGTGGTCTTTAATGAAGCAGTGACTTAAGGGGAAAAAAATAGCCACGATAAAACAACTTGCTGTCTTGAAGCTAATTTGGAGAGGCCTAAGTTTAGAATATGCACAAAAATTAAGTGAAAGTTGCACTAGACGATGCCAAGCGATTATAAATAATAATGGTGACTGGACTCCTTACCAACATAATTACGTAACTCGTTTTACGCACGTTTTAGTTGAACACACTGTAAATGACTAACTATCATCTCAAAAATAAATTCCAGACACTTTTTGAACAAGGTGGTTGGCTTCATTGTGTGCGCGATCATAGCACCCAACTACAAGATCTTGTCTTTTCTTCTTACACGTGTTCAGCACGAGTTTGAAGCAGCTCAAGGGAAGGTGTCACCGATTGTCAGTCCTAGATATTGATTTAAAACCAGCAGCCTGTACAAGATATCATTCGTACATATACATACATGAGGCGAGGCTTCCATCTACTCGTAAGCTCTTGTCCTTACGTCAGAATCGTAATCCATAACTTTTCATCTTGTCATTCCAATATCCAATATTGAAAATTTAATTTTAATTTATTCAAATAAAGGGTGTCCAATTAAGGCCGCCTATCTTGAATTTTGCCTCATTTTGTTTTTTTTTTTGTATCGGTCGTGCAGCGTTTGTTTGTTTGTCAGCTATCATGTGGGAACATTAAGGTTTCGTCATGGACACGAACGCACAACGCATAGAAATTGTGAAAATCCACTGCCGAAAAGGTGAATTTTTCAGTACTCCATAATGCACCTTCTCGGCGTACAGTGGACCGATTAATCGAGAAATTTCAGGCGATTGGGTCAGTTCAGTTAGTTAGTAAGAGTGTTGACCAGAATCCTGCCACCTCGATTGGCCATCGTTTCCGGAAATTGAGACTCACGAAGCAGTTTAAAGTGAATTTTGACTAAAGCTTTGCATTTGCAAATTCAGTTGACACAACATTTGAAGTCAGCAGACCATGCGCAGTGCCGAACGTTCCCAAAATGGATCTTACAGCAACAACGAGTGAATGGTGGGTTTTCGATGAGTTGCATTTCGAATTTGATAGCTGTGTCAGCAAACAGAACTGTCGCATTTGGGGAGCTGCGAGTCCAAGAGTGACCCATCAACGTCCCATGCATCCACCAAGAACCACTGTTTGGTGCGTGATTATACCGTTCTTCTTCGAGAATGCGTTTGGCATTAACGTGAGATGATAAACAACTTCTACTGGCCTCAAATTGCTGAAATGAATCTCCAAGACATGTGGTTTCAACGGAATGGCGCGACCTGGTACACAGCGACCGAAACAATGGAATTATTGAAGACGAAATTCGAAGGTAGAGTTGATAAAGTTAATAGAGAGATGGCAATATGAATTGGCTGCCAAGATTTAGCGATTTGACGCCATTGGATCTCTTTTTTTTTTAATGAAAGGTGTGTGCCAATAACCCAAGAACAATACCTGAACTGAAAGACGAGATTCGACGCGCCATTGATGAAATTGACACTATGGTAAAATGGTATTGAAAATTTTGCCAAAGGGTCTAACGTGTGCCATTAGCCACGAGGCCATTTATCGGATATTGTGTTCCATACAAACCTCCACGGCTACACTCTTTATTAAAATAAAAACATCAGAACTTCCCAAAAAAAGACTGCGCTTTGTTTTTCAAATTTCGAAATGTGTGGTCTTAATGGGACACCCTTTGCGACTAGGAGTGATCCCATATGTATCCATCACTTCGTTTGCCTTTCATCAGGCTGAGCAACTTAAATTTTCAGTAAACGCCAGAAATTTAGATTGCAAGGTTCAGTCTAAAATAAGACTGGAGTCTGTTAGCTTGAATTAGACCGAGCTTCTACGGGAAAATATAGCTTAGAACAATATAACCTGCGCTAGGCAGAAATGTTATGGCGTCAAAAGAACACTCTCCTAAATCATGTCGGCGAAAAACGTCGTCTAAAGTATATTTACCACCACCCCGTTTGCAAAAGTTAGTGAGCAGAAGTATCTTTTGTTGTAAATTACGAGTTCGTGAGAATTAAAAGTTGTTTATCATTTCATATGCCAGAGTGTCTATCAGCTTCACAGAATGTTTGATAAATGAGAGATCCATCAATATCTCAATTATGTTTACCACTTTGTTCTACGAGAACAAATTTCGGAATCTTATTTATATCCTTTTCCCGGTCTTATTCATTCAAAATTTAGTCTGACGGAATACCCACGTAGACAGCTGAAATCTTTTCAGTTTATGCCTTGATTGATTGCACCCCGCTATGAGATATATTTAGATTCTTGCCAATTTCGTGAAATGAAAATTATCTGCTAGTGACCGAGAACCTAAAGAAAGGCTATTCTGGTGCTGAATCCACTCGAAAGCGTTCTTTGTTATGGTAATTAAACAAGGGTATTCTCTCTGAAAAAATGAGGTGACAACATTCAGTTACAATTCAACACATCCCGTTGAATATAAATATTTTAAATATGAAAAGACTAAGTCTTGTGGCAACTCCAAACCAAACAATATCCGACAAGTTAAGACTCTTGAATTTTCTCTCTCTAGGTTCATTGTCAATAACGCACTCATGTTCGAAAGTCGCGTGTAAAATGTTACTCCGAGTATTACGCAAAATCGCCAGACTCTTGAGCTTTTGCTGGATAGGTGAGATTAGTTGTAGAGCGTCTGGCTCTCAGTATACAATAGATACTGAGCATGAAGCTTTTTGTTTCCATTTGCTTTTGGATCAGCTCATACTTTAAGTGTTTATAATTTTTATCGGCATTTTGACTGGGTCACTTTGTTTATTGTTAAGTGTGAGTTGATTTTAAATTAAAAAAAAAATAAAAAAAAAAAAATTGTGATAAGACCAAGAGGGACCACACATCAAGTAGAACGTAAGTTAAGTACTCGTATGTTTATGTTATGATTGTTACTAAGTGCAATGAGGTGGTGATAATGTATAAATGAAACATATCCACTCACGATCGGAGTATCTTTTTGTCAAAATATTGAACTTAGATACTATCTATTGTACATATTAATTGTGCCGAGAAGTTGTTTATTCACACTTGATTCTGACAATCTGCGAGTATTGTATTTACCTAGTGAGGTACTCACTACTCACATGTGAGAGATTTCTCGACAATTTGCAAATTTAAACATTGTTCCTAGTTTTGTATTTGCTCGTTGTCGTAACTACAAGTGTATAGATATATTCAATATGTAGACAAAACGATTAGATACTTTCTATTCTGATTTATATACTCTGTCATTGTGACTCACATCGGCCCATTAGCTCAGTTGGTTAGAGCGTCGTGCTAATAACGCGAAGGTCGTGGGTTCGATCCCCCCATGGGCCATGCCTTATTTTGTTTTTTTTTTTTATTTTTTTTTTTTATTAATAGTGACAATTCGGGACATCACCCCTTTTATGATGTGTTGTTCTAGATACACATCAATACCAGTGGGCAATAATTGTTGTGCGATTTTGTAAATGAAAGCGTTCATGTGACACAGCACGAGATGTGAGGTACGTGTATGCTGAGTATCTCGTGCTGTGCGTGTAATCTATTTCAGCTAATAAGTGTGTCAAGTTCAATATAAATCGAATCAATTAAATTTGTTGGTTTTTTTTTTTCCACTACACCACAAGGGTAAATTTTGATAGATTTATTTAGGCAAAGTGAACTAGAAGTAGTTTCGATTAAGTGTGTGTCATTAGTATTTACATACATATATTGAAGTCTATTGTTTATATTGGTTGACTTGTTGAAAGAGTCATATAAGTTGAGACATATGTCAGGGAATATGAGTACGTCGTAAGCCATATTTTTATAATTGACATAGTTTTTAGTTTATTCTTGTTTCCGGTCGGAACTGAGGACCTAGACAAAGTACTACGAGGGTTGTCTGAACAATGACCGAACACTGATACAAGACATTTTTTCTCAATTTGTTTTTTTATTTTTCTACATAGTCTCCTTGTAACTCTAAACACTTCTCCCAGCGATGCTCCCATCTCTCTAACCCGTCCAAATAGTACTTGGCGTTTTTCTCTGCAAAATAATTGTTCACGAAGATGATTGCCTCCTCATTTGACGAAAATCTCTGTCCTCCGAGCGCAGTTTTTAGATGAGGGAACAAAAAGAAGTCGATTGGGGCTAGATCTGGTGAACAAGGCGGATGGTCAAGTAGTTCAAACCGTAATTTATGGATTTTCGCCATGGCAACCGCTCATGTGTGAAACGGCGCGTTGTCTTGGTGAAACAGGATTTTCTTTTTCTGCAAATGTGGCCGTTTTTCCGCAATTTCTGCCTTCAGTTGGGCAAGTAATGATGCGTAGTATGCTCCTGTAATGGTTTTTCCTTTTTGAAGATAAACGATTAAGATAACTCCTTTACTATCCCAAAAAACAGTCACCACCACTTTCCCAGCCAAAAAAAACAGCTTTTCTTGGAGGCGGCTCGTCCTTTGCAGTCCACAGTTTTGACTGAATTTTTGTTTCGGGCGTATAATGGTGTATCCAAGTTTCATCTACAGTAATTAATCGACACCAAAACTCGGATTTATTGCGTCTAAACTGCGCCAACAGAGCGTTGGAAATGTTCATTCGAGCACCTTTTTGGTCTAACGTAAGCAAACGCAGCACCCAACGCGCGGACAGCTTTCTCATGCCTAAATCTTGATTTAATTTGTAACGAACATGTTCTTTGGACATTTTCATAACTTCTACAGACTATCTCTCTCACTTTAATTCGGCAGTCGTCTAACACCATTTGGTGAACTTTAGCAATGTTATCGTCAGTGGTTGCAGTTTTAGGTCGTCCCGAACGTTCGTCATCTCCCTACGGCCACGTTTAAATTCAGCTGCCCAAAATTTCACTGTGGTAAATGATGGTGCAGAGTCCCCATACACTCGATACTCAATTTTTTCCATTTTCACAAAAAACACTCACATCGACTCACTCAAACGACTGTCAACTAAAAACTGCGCTTCCAAAATGACTGAAACTTCGGTAAGTAACTGTCAAAAGATGCACAACTAGCATTCACTAGCTTTTATTGACGAGTGCCGCTATCTTTACGTTGCGGTCGGAAACTTTTCAGTCTGTCATAGAAAGATTAGATTTCCACTTCGGTGGAACGCTTGCAGCCTGTCGCAGGAAAGTTGTTGTGCTCTTAGAGAAGCATTCCGAGATCTCCGAGCCAACTGTAGAGTCATACCATCTGGAATTACGCTCATATGAAGCCCATCTGTCAATGGAAACTCTTGCCGAGGAAACAGGCAGTCCTACCGCAGGATCGGATTCCAAAACAGCGTCCTCTGAGCCTTTCCTAGCAAGCTCATTAGCGGTTTCAGTTCCCATAATACCATTGTGACCTGGGATCCAAAAAAGACTCAGTAAACTTGGTCCTCCCACTACCTTCAAAGAAGCCTTCGCTAGGAAGATTTTAAGCGAAGCTCGGCTGTAGGAACAGACGCAGATTCCTCCACCAATTCTTCACAATATAATTTATTGCCATCTGGGATTCAACATATTTTTCTGTGCTTCATTTTTACGTTAACTACTTTTTTTCATTGCATATCGTTCAAGGGCTAGTGCTTATTTTGCTATTGTTTCCTAGTTTCATGTGGAGTTAGTTCGTAACGTAGCGTTAAATTTACTCGTGTTCTTTGTGGCGGCAAAATGCACCCAAAATCTAAGGCAGAATTAATTCGGGAATCTCGTAAACGTAAGCGAGACCAACGGCGAAAATCTAAACGCCGCTGATTGTAAACCGGAATCAGCGAATACGGCATCCTAGACTTAAAGCAAAGCTCAAAATTTAGGAGCAGAAACGTAAATCCGAAGAATTACAAGCCGATAATTCCATTTGCGAACCCTTGCGTAAAGTCTTTGTGAGCGAGCGCATCGCTGCTGATATAACGGGTGACCAGTTAGCAGTGATAGTTTTTCCAATTGTTATGTTTCAGCAGCTGTCAAAGTTACCAATGACATCCAACTGTCAAAATATTTAGTAAGGTTTGCAATTCCTTCATGCATCGTTTTACGCTTGCTGAACATGCGGAAGTTTTTAACAAAATATTATCCAAATTCCGAAGAAGACCCAGAAATGTCGATTCGGCGCTGATCAACGGAATTGGTCGTCGCAAGAGAGTCAACTCGGCTTATTTTTCGGTTGGATTTGGGCCTATATCCGTATAAGATTGTGCTGACGGAAGGATTGAAGCCAGACGAACACTAATTCGGCATTGGAAATAGTGGCCGGAAATCCGGATTTTGGCCAAAAAATTATCTTCTTGGACGAGACCCATTTTTAACTCAGCGAATATGCTGTAATTTAAGCGAACACAATCCACAAGTGTTCGGCCAAGCATCAATGCATCCACAAAGATTGACTGTTTGGTGCGGTTTATGGCATGGCGGCATTATCGGGCCTTGTTTCTTTCGAAATGACGAAGGAGATACCGTTACCGTAAATGGTCTCAATAGAGCGACGTTAACCGACTTTCTGTGGTGAGAGTTCGACAACATCGCTATATATGAACTGTGGTTCCAACAAGACGGCGCTATATGCCAGACCTCCTATTAGGTCGAAAACCGGATTGATGCCTGCCTAGAAGATCCTTCCTATTAAGATATTGGTTGATTTGTTTTTGTGCTAATTTCTTGAAGGCCTGTGACAGGTATAAGAGGATTGAAATTGGCCTGTATTCAGTTGCATTCTTTGATCTCTTCTTGGGGATTAGGAGGATTTTTACTCTTTTCCATTCAGAAGGAAACTTCGAGGATGTGAGCAAGCCATTAAAGATATGGGCTAGATAAGGCACATTATATGATAGCAAAAGCTTCACAAATCTTGGGTTAAGACCATCGAAGCAAGTAAAATTGGACGTAACTGAGAGAAGGGCTTCCACAACATCTTCACTTACTCTGTTAAAAGAATAAAAGACACTCTCGAGCTTGAATAATGGCTGAAACTGGGGGGCATGCTGCCATATGGGTTGCCATAGGAAATAAAATTTTTCTCCACTTGGAAGACAAACGTAAATTTTTTCCAAAAAGAAACCAGCGCCGGATCTTAGCCAGCCATCTGGCTGGGCACAAGGAGAGTCGATTTCGTATTTTCGGTTTTATTTCTTCAGTCGGCATGTCCACAAGATCAGAGGCAGAAGACAGTTTTGGTCGCAAGTGAGTATTGTACTAAGGACCACTTTTTTTTGGTGTAATATGGCTTTGAGAGTATAGCCCCAGGCGTACTAGAGAGTCCCCATGCAGCTAAGACAGACCGTCTTTGCTGTCTTGTACAATAAATGCAGCAGTGATATATTATCGTGGAAGCTGATCCCACCAAACAACCGACCCGTAGGATAGAATTTGTCTCAGGCTAACAGAGAGTACATCTACATCATCTGCATATACCTGAGCATAGACTTCAGAACTATTGAGTTAGTTTAAAAGTAAGTTGACCAGCATGCACCATAGTAGCCGCAGGACATTGCCTGCCGGGCAGCATTTGTTTATTCCGCAGGCCGTTGGCGGGCATTTTGCGTCTTAGACAGATGTTGTATTCGCAAAGTAGTTTCGCGCAAATGAAGATTGACCATGCTCTCCATGCCCTTCAACACGAAGTAATTCAGTCTGATAGGTCTGAATCTCTTGGCAAGCGTGTAATCACCTTTTCTGATTTTCAGAGGTATCAGCGGTTGGTCTATTCCTTTCTGTAGCATAACTAGATGTATGCCACCGATACCGAACGATGGAAACCATCAAGGGAGAAGCAACAGCGTGCTTTATTGCGTCATCCATTACAACTACGGATGATCGTTCCCAGGTACGGCGTGTTGTAGAAGCTGATTGTGAGCTGGTTCTGTTTAGGTTATCTTGAAATTGAGTCCCAAGCGTGCGACAGAGGGTCTCTGGTTTCGGCTCAGTATAGGTGCCATCCGATCTTTTCAATGTTTCACGTCTGGCTGATCTGCTGGTTTCGATTTCTTTGATCAGCCTGCTGATCAAACCGAGCATGAAGAAGGTAGAAATCTCTCCGCAAAAGCCTTAATAAGAGACACCGTATTGAAGACTTTTACTAACCTGCTGTTTTCACCGAGTGTAACCATCTTACAGCCACTCTTCGAAATTCGAATAAGCTTCTTATATTCCTTTTCCTCTGATCTCTAAAGATTTCAGTCGTCGAATTAATCTTAAATGACTTGTTTAGTAGATTTTGTAAATCTGCGTTCTACCATGGAACGGGCAATCTGTAGGAGTGCTTCCTGGCTGGACACGTCAACCCAAAGTCAGGATGCAGTTCATGTTACCTACCTTTTTTTGTCTTCTTAGTATTGGGATAGCATTAACAGGCCTGCCGGGCTCCTTCTGAAAGTCGAATCGAGCTGATTTTTACGGATACCTCTGATCGGATTCTGAAGCGTACCTGTTGCATAACGTTAAGTTGACTACTTGCTATCTAACTTTCGTGACAAATAATGACTGAGTGTCAGTATTGCTGTCAATCAGGTCAGGCGATAGTATGAAACCCAAGAGATGATGGGGTTTCACGTTGCTCGTACCCCAAAGAAGTAGTCTGACCATTAGCATCGATGCATATGATAAGTCCCATCTTCTTGGAATGAGTTCGGCTACTGCCTTCTGTGGTGGCTGTAACACCTTATTATAGGGAAAATAAGCTGACGTAGCGAGGAATTTTTGTTTTTCTCCGTTCGTTTCGGAGCTTATGTCTGGATAATTAAATCTTAGTTGACAGTGAGAATGGTTTCGGCACAACAAGATATGCTTATTCTTAGGTCATTGCAGTTGTGTTGTACAACCCAATCCATATTCAGCACCTTAACACTAAGGATGAACCTGAAGCGTAAATAGACGTCCAAGAAGGCTAATAGAAGATTGTATCAGTGTTCCGGGTTGATTTCCAAATATAAACTCAGATATCCAAACACCTGCGCCACACAGATGGGACGAATGTCATAGAATTTAAGGGACATTGTATGTAACATATGTATATGAATATTCTTCCCTTGTACAGCACAACATGAGTAATTCCGAGCGAAATGTCGTGAATTCACAGGTGACTACGTATCGCTAGCTGAAACATCGGCACAATGACGGCTTATAGTTTTGAATAAGCAAAACCTATTACTTACTTATATTGTGCTACAGTCTGGGGTGGATGTGGGTCTTAATCACAAAAGCTTTCTATTAAACATGGTTTTCGACCAGTGTACTCAGGAGCTACTACGAGGGCGTGAAATAAACGCATCTTAATGTGTAGTTATAGTTAAAGCACTGGTCATCGGCAGATCAACGCCTTTCAGCGTCTTCCCCAGTTGTGGAACCCCCAACTTCTAGAATAATGCTTGTAGGAGTTGAAAATTGCTGCATAGGAGTGTGCTGGGTCGAGTCAGAGTTTTGTTAAACAAAACAAAATATTTTAGGAAATTAGGCAATATACTTTTCAATGTGATTAACAGTAGATTTCTGCTTTACTATGGCCGCCACTGTGGCCCATTAGCTCAGTTGGTTAGAGCGTCGTGCTAATAACGCGAAGGTCGTGGGTTCGATCCCCCCATGGGCCAGTTGTTTTTTTGCTCCTTCGTATTTTTTTTAACCAAATTTAGAGTCATAGTTTCAGATAAACATATAGAGGATGGATTCCTAGAATAATACATTGTTACCTTGCCAATAGTGTCCACAACGGGCGGGAATTGAAAAGCTCAATGCGAATAAGGAAATGAAATGAATGAAGGAATTGCTTGTTGGCGTTTGCAATGTCAATCGTCTTGTTGAAGAAACATTATATATCAAAACAAGCTACATATGTTTGTGCAAAAATTCTTGGACACCACCTAATGGGAAAATGAATATAAGGCCGATGGATTGCCGTCTTAGACGCTTTCTTATAGATGCTGAACTCAAATGAGGGGGACCCATTACATGGTGCATGCAAATACGAAACGTGCATTCAATGTGAATTAAAATCGTTTGATTTTTTTTTTAGCAACAATGACATATTGTTTGCAAAAGACTATATACTGGCCCATGGGGGGATCGAACCCACGACCTTCGCGTTATTAGCACGACGCTCTAACCAACTGAGCTAATGGGCCACAGTGGGGGCCATTGTCAGGCAAGACAGTCGAAAAAAATAAATAATAAATTCTTCATCCCTTCCATCTGTGCAATCCGAAAACGTTTGTCGTTGCTTAGTTTTGCATGGTCGCCAACATTGAGTTACTCATGCTCGAAGCATTCTGGCTGCTTTTGAATGATGTTTGCGTAACTTGAGCCTGCTCATTTTACCCCTTTGCCAAAGGGAGCCGGATATACTGGGCTTCAAAAACCCCTAATTGGAAGGCATTCTTTGCGTAAGTTGTTAAACATGTAATTTGATCTTTCTGGATGCTACTGTTAACTTCTACTGAAATAAAGTTTTTTATGCACAGTCGAATTCGAAATACGGTAGTTTCTTTTGTTTCTAATTTCATACTTTAAGACCATCTTAAAAATACATTGAAGAGCTGTTCAAAACGGCATGCGATAACTTAGTAACGAGCATACACCAACTCATCTGTAAAATATGGTCGAACGAAGGTATACCGTTTGTCCGATCCTCAAAAAAGTAGACTCTCTACATTGCGCCAACTACAGAGGGGTCAGTCTTCTTAACATCACCTACAAACAAATATACGTGGGGAAAAAAGTAATCACTTTCCTGCGTACCACAGGTAGACCCCCGCCGAAACTTCTCAGATCACTCTGATCTGAAAGTACGTGGCTACGAACTAGTGCCACTACTCTTCTCTCACCGGGGTCTCGCCATTTACGTGCATAGTGATATAGGTTACCAAACTCCATCACAGTGTAATCTCTGTTGTAATCCGGAATTCAATTTCATGAGATTCAAATTCAATGAACCAGAGCTTCTTTATTTTATTACTTATTTTAACTGATCGTTATGTTTCCTCAATAACGACGTGGATTGCGCTACTGATATGTTCACAAAAACTATTCTCTTTGGAATGAGCTCCTTTATCCCTCATAGGATGTAGGGTATCAAACCAAAAGAAAACGCATGGTACGATTCGAGCTATAGGCTGTCAGAGTTAAAGAAATGTTTTTTTCGGTTCTTCAAGACCAACCCGACAGAGGAGAACCGACAAAAGTTTAAACGAGCCAGGAATGACTGCAATGTCTTTCTTAAGAGTGTACAATTCCAATACGACCAAAACCTGAGACAAAAATACTACAATGTCCCGAAAGTGGTAAAAGTTGTTGGTCGTTCGTCAAGAATATCAGAAATTCTGCCTCATCCTCATTTACAATGACATTCCAGCTGTCAGCTCTTTGGACAAGGCTAATCTGCTTGCTGCATACTTTGTGGCCAGCTCAACACTCCCAGATTGTGCTTTGTCTCCGCCTACACTTGAGTGCGTCGAATCTTCAATGGGACAAATCCTCTTTCGCACTCGTGTAGTAGCAAAAGATCTTAACATTCACAAATCCACTGGTCCAGATGGTATATCTCCCTTTCTTCTGAAGAGGTGTTCTTCCTCGCTGGCAAAAGCGTAAGCTTTTTCATCAATCCTACTCTTTAGGAAAGAGTCCGAGCAGATGGAAAACAGCATTTGTCATGCCCGTTCCTAAAAAAGGTGAATCTTTTCTCTTCTCCTACAGACCCATTGCACTAACGTCCCTTCTTTCCAAGTGGGGAACCACTTACAGGGTAGAATTTAATGCTTTCTGCTGTCCTTAAAACAAAATTTAAACACCCAACCATTATTTTGAATGACACTTGCATCGCCGAAAACGAACAACTTTCCATTCCCGATATGTGTGTCAATGACAATCTATGTTGGAACGACCACATACTTGATGTCGACAAAAATGCTGCGAAATGTCTAGATTTCCTCAAGAAATATTTCGCCCCCTCTGTTCTGGCCTCAATTTATAAGGCGTTCATCCGTCCAAAATTGGAGTACAATGCCCACATCTGGTCACCTACGCCTAAAACACCTCTACACCCACTAGATAGGATTCGGCGTGATGTTTTGGCATCCCTACCAAACTCACCCGCTTGTGCATGATGACCATGGAGAATGCACACTGTTCCATCAAGGTCGGTAAAGAACTCACCAAGATCTTTTCTGTCAAAAAAAGAATTTAGACAAGGCAACAAGAATAGTGCAAAATTTATGCGCTAACACAAGAGGCACAAACTTGCGAAAGTCCGTCCAATCACTAGCATACAGCATGATGTTAGTGGCGCTTTCGCGAATATCTTGGAGAAAGCGACGAAGATGGGTTTAGCGCTCATTGAAGGCAAGACCAAGTACGAGTATATGCCGTCAACTAGAAAGGACACACAACTATGACGTCTCGGACAGAAGTTCACCCTCGAGAGTTATAACTTTGAGATAGTTAAGGACTTTGTTTACCTAAGCTCCGCTATCAATTCAGACAACGATACCAGCTGTGAGATCAAACGAAGAGTAACTCTTGACAATCGCTATTTGTTTGTGCTAAGAAAGCAATTGACTAATTAAGCCCTGTGACCCTGTATAAGACCTTAATATCCCCAGTCCTGCTTGCGCAGTGGCATGGGCTTTATCAAAAATTGATGAGGCTGTTTCGAGACTGTGAGTGAAGGAAGAGATACAACGACGAACTCTACGGGCTGTACAGCCAGAAGAGTGGAGGTCCAACTACTGAGGTGGCTGGGTCATGTCGAGTGGATGAACACCAATACTCCGGTCCGAAAAATCTTCGAATCCGCCCCCGAGGGACAAAGCACTAGAGGAAGACCGCGATTTAGGTGGCGCTCGCAAGTAGAAAGGGACTTAATCCAACTTAGCGTGCAAAACTGGGGCAGCTGGTTAAAGATTGAGTTGGCTGTAGACGCGTGTTGGTTGAGGCCTAGGTCCGCCCCGGATTGTAGCACCACCTTGTGAGTTAAAGTGAATTAAAAATACATTTAATTTTATGAAAGTCTGGTCACTATTCGATACTCGTATATGTAGCTACCTCTAGTGTAGATGCGGGCCTGTGGTATTCGTGATCATTCCCAATGAAGCGCTGAGTTCAACGTTTCCCTCTTTTGATATTTTTTTTGTTTCAAAAGTGCACCATATGGAGAAGTTCACCGGATTCAAGTGACCATGACAAAATTGTAGAGTTAGACAAGCTTTTAAAAACTGTTTTAATTTTATCCGTTGGCACTGAATTACTTGCGTGCCGAAGGGATCGCACCATTTAGGACCCTTTTCGGTACACATTCTTACTCTCTGGTCTATAAACAACGGAGGGTGTGCGTTCGTAAATACAACAGATAAAATCATCACAGAAACAAGCGCTTGGATACGAACAACAATCCGGTTATGTAAATTATCGTTCGATTTGTTTTGGAAGGACACACGATCATTTGACTTGTACGTAGTGCTGAACAGTAAAAATGTTCTCATCAGAAAAAATCTAATTTTGCAGATTACCCTCTGCGTGCAAGACTTTTTGAGCTTTTACCCTTAAATTACCGTTTGTGCCTGTGTTGAAATCTGTACTTTTTGTATCCTGTAGGGCTTAAATTTAAATTAATTTTTCCGTGCCATGGTATGCTTCGGTCAAATACGTTCAGATTTTTAGACAATTTTGCTATGCTCTGACGTGGATTTCTTTGAATTTGAGCCATTAACTTTGCGACCATATTTCAAGATGTTGTTATTCCACGATTGCCTCGAGATCGAGTAGCCTTGCTAACAGTATCATCGTTTTGCAATACACAAACATTTTATTCTCTCACAAGTCCTGCAGCTCATGAACAATGGCTGGCTGCGTTTTTCCGACCTATGCATTCTCTACAAATGAGTACAGTTCTTTCTATTAGACACTGTCGTAGATCCTCAAAATCGGTAAAAATATGGTCTAAGAACTTCGACAAGTCTGATAGTAAGAACCGCACTTTTACTCGTAATGGCCAATCAAGTTGTTGACCAAAGGCTTTGACGTCCAAATACTTCGTAGGATAAGACCTTGTGAAGCAAAGATCTCATTATTTTCTTTTAATGTAAACACCGTCACCAACCCCGCTATCAGTTTTAGATTCATCTGTGTAAAATTGCATTGCTTGTCCTCCATGAAAGTATCTTCCTCCCACAAGGATGATCTAGAGGGGAAACTTACATGAAAATCTTTGTCAAACCAAAGTTCATGTATAGTGTAGCCGACGTTCTCTGCGAGGATTCAAGTGAAAGAGAATACCCAATGCCGCGGAGAGAGTAGAACGTAGGGCTCCGCTAATGCATAGACATGCTGTTCTTTAGACTCTGCTTAGTTTGCTGCAGTTGGCTGCATTGTCTAAGGCCATCCAGCAGACAGCAACCCCGTAGGTGAGAATATGTCTTATAACTAAGATGTATAGCCAGTGGCTTATGCGAGGTTGAAGGCCCCATTTGTTCGCAATGGCTTTTTTGCAAGAGAATAAAGCTATTGTAGCTTTCTTGACTCTTTCGTGAACGTTAGGTTTCCAGTTTAGTTTCCTGTCAAAAATGAGACGCAGAATTTTGATGTATCGGATAAGACTAAACTGGCACCGTTTATTGACTGGGGTCAATATAATTGGAATTGGATCTTCTCAACGGGTTAATCTGTTAAGATTAATTAGGTATTAGGATGCTTACCTGCACGACTATAGCAACGTCATCCGCATAGGCAATCACCCTGCTACCACCCGCTTCCAGATATATCAGCAGTTCATTAACCACTAAGTTTCAGAGAAGGGGAGAAAGGACACTGTCTTGAGGCGTACCTCTGCTGACAAATCTTTTAACAGAAGCCGCACCCAGTTTGGAGTTGATTATCCTGCTCTTTGGTATAAAACTGATTAACTCCCCAAGTGAGTCGTCTACCTGCAGAGTTGACAGCGCAGTCGTGTTGCGGATGTATCCTCTATAGCTCCTAATCCCCAAATTAAAAATAAATTGTTAATTTGGATTATAACGACTGTGAAATGAAAAATGAAGGTCGGTTAATTCAGGTGGAAAATTTTGAAACAATTTTTGTCTCATATACCATATAACATAAGGCTACGTCACATTTTTCACAGACCGAATCCAGTGCACTTTGAAAACTTGCAACTTATTTTTTTTTGTCTGCCCATTGAGGCCAGTGTTCGATTTGATCTTGGCGAACTGCTTGGGGAGATACATGTTGAGCAGGTCCTTTATGCTTTTTTGCCAAGAGTTCCGGTTAAATAGATCGGCGTTTTGTCGAACTAGTTTGTGTCCCCATCTTGCATAGGGTTTTTGCAGTTTCCAAGCGAAAATCTGCCGATGCCATGATGGTTTTCTCAAGAAGCTTTATATATTTGCAGACTCTCTTGTAGAGCAGTCATGCGTAAGCCATCGTAAGGTCCAAGTAGTGGTAAAACATGCGCATCTGCCAGCGTTTGCTCCTCAATCATATCTTATACCCATTATGCTGTCAATTAGATCTACACCACCCATATGTCGATTATATTCGCTCACAACACTTGGTCTCGGGATGTTGATATACCTTGAGTTTTTTTTGTCGCATCTCTGAGCTTCCGATATTGGATTTTGACCAGTGAATGTAGAAGCTAATGTAACCAATTTGTTGTCCTTCCACACAACTGTAGACACGTCAACGCGGTTGACATTAGCTACATACTCTTCAGAATAGCCGCGATCTTTCTTCGTAATTACTTTTTCTGACGATAGCTTGCAGTCAGGTAATCTATTTGTTCTAATAGTACCAAGCCCAAAAATACCTTCTTTGGCTAAGTACTCCAAAAGACGCCAGGAAGTGAAGTAGTTATCGAAATAAATTCTGTAATTTTGGTGTCGCGGTATAATTCTCGATAATCCTACTACGACGTTGGAGGACGTTCCTAAGTCTGGCTCATCAGCTCCGACGACATTTTCCTTGCCAGTTTCAACCTCTGTCGTAAACGCAAAACTAGAAACACCACTCAGAACATACAATTTATAGCCCCACTTATTTTTAACATATTTCGCTCTTTTGTGGAGCACATTTGGTCATCTACACAAACTCGTGTTTCTAAAGGAACTTTTGCGTATGCTTCGTTCAAGGCACCAACATCTGGACGGATTTTGAAGATCCTATCGGCGTCAGGTTCTGTTCTTGGAAGACATTTGGAGTTGGACATTTTCAAATCATGGTTTGTTGAATCAGAGGTGTACTAAGGATGGAACTCCAGTGGTTAGTTAGTCTGGGAAGCCAAACCAATGTCATAACGTAAACCAAACCTATAAATTGACGGATGTCGGTGTCATTCACACGAATGAATTGTTTGGATTTTTTTGAACCAAATAGAGGTTTGTTTCTATAGAAATTTCTATAGAAAAGGTAAAAAAAGAATTGTGTTGGAGTTTCAAGATCCAATATTTCAGCTCTCTGTGATTCGTCTCCAATAAAAGCTAACTGCTGTGCATTCAGTTCTAGGTTTTTCTTTTTTCATCGCAATCTAAGCTTTTCAAGTTTTGATCATTTTGCGATATGACCTGAATAATCAATAATATTTGAACTAGATCAGAATTAGAATTATGATCGTTATCATCCAATCTGTCTAATAATCCGTCCATATCAAAGTCGACTCCCATCAAAGACTCTTCAGTAAAATCTTCGAGATCCGGGTCAAAATCGAGGTCTGCAAAGCTATCGTCATCAAAATCGAGACCATCTTCACTTTCAGAATCATTTTGAAGTGCAACATCGATCTCATTCTCATGAAATTCTCGTCGGCGAGCCATCCTAAAATAACATAACAAACACTTTCAACACAATGTAGCCTACAGGACACAAACTCAAATTGGCACTTTATACACAAACAATAATAAAAGCATTTAAAACTGTAATAACTCTGTGAACTCTGAACACTTACTTTATAGTTTTTCACAATAAAAATTCACCAAATAACACAAAAACTATTTTTTATTATTTTTACCGGAGAGCACGCGTCAACTTTTTAGAAATTATAATTATTATGTTGCCTGCAGTCTACTATAAGCTATATGTCCAGGATGGCGACCCCATAGTGTACTTTTTATATTGCAGGGATCGTTCGATGTGACTAGTCAGGGAATGCAGAACCGTTTCCACGGACTTTCCTTTACAGAAGGCATCTTGAGCCGTTGACAAAAGTCTTGGATCAATTTTAGTTCGTATATGGATATCGATCAGTCGTTCTACAGTTTTCAGAAGGAACGATGATAGACTTATAGGTCTGAGGTTCTTTGGGACAACATGAGAGCATTTTGCTTTTTTCAGTTTTTATGCATTTTTATTTGTATTACTTAATTTACTCTTACATGCTAGACAAAAAAACGCTTAAAAATTAGCTTAAATAACTTAGAAATAATCTTATACTAACTTACTGGCCCCATGCGGGCACTCTAAGTTAAACCTAACACTTAAACTATGTCTTTCGACGGATCTTACAGTCTATATTTCTTTTTATATTTAACGAAACTAAAACTAAGAAAATCAATTTTAAGTAAAAACTTAGTATATAGACATTTTTTTTTTATAAAACTTAAACCTAAAAGCCTACACACTACCTACAAATAAATCTTAATCTACTTAAACTACTTACATCTAATATGTACATTTATTTTTTTTTATTTTTTTTTATTTTTATTTATTTTGTTTTGGTTTCATATATTTTTTTCTTACAATCTAACTAAAACCTACCTAAAACTATGTAAGCCGGCCACGACTTAATAAACAAAAATTAGGCTGGACCACTCTGCTTCACATGAAGCTACCTATCACTTCAGGAGTTCGACTACGAAGCATCCTCGCCTTCTTCAAGCCACCAAATTGCTGGTGCTGCTGAGCAACATCCCTCCTGTCGCGACTCCCTACCGCCCTACTGAACCGGAGACGCTCCGCACTGCCATGTGCGACGTCTCTGTCGTAGTTAAGTCGCCTTTCCGCAGCTGTTCGAGCGACGTGGAAGATTAGCGGCACCGCCAATCTGTCCTGGATCAGACCTTTACTATCTAGATAGAGGAACGCTTCTGGAGGAATAAAGCCGTCAAGGCGAGCTCTCTCGTGATACATATAATTCTGATAGTAAGCCCCTGAGATCAGGTTGTTCGATGAGGTCATTGCTAGTGCAATGTGCCTTCGAGTCAACTTAATAACAAAATTGTCCAATCTTATTAAGTTCGCCCTATTGTACAAGACCTCATTGCGATAGAATTTTATGTACTCAGACTCTGGTGTTCTGTATAAGCGAAGACAAGCCCTAAGGCAAGCCCTCTCAAACACCCGAATCTTTTCCAATAAACTTGCTCTCACGTTGAACCACACGGGACATCCAAATACAAGCATGGGCCTGATAAGGGCCATGTAACAGATCACCTTCACCCTCGCATCGAGTTGGCTGTTATAAAACAGTCTCTTTGCAAGGGGAAAAGCACCTCTAGCTCTGGCCAGAGCAGCATCTATATGTTTGTTAAGGTATCTGACTACATTTCGACAAGCAAGTGGCTGTCCATGTTGTCCGATGATAGAGAACTTTCGAAAATTCTTTCTGGTATCCCTAGAGGCCCCAGACAAAGGCGTCCTAAACAGAATTTACCGCACCTTGTTGCAGACCGTTTTTAATATTAAATGTTCCAGCAGAAGTCACATCGCCATTCTTCACGATGAACTGTCTACTGGAGAGCATATCAAAAAGAATATACAGCAGTGGTTTACTAATGCCCAACCTGTCCAGCTTGAAGAAGAGTCCCTCTAACCATACAGTGTCGAAGGCTTTTTCCAAATCAATCAGGCAGGCACCAGTGCACTGTTTCTTGCCTTTGTTCCATTGGATATCAGAAACCAGTTTCGACACAGCATGAATGATGGCATGCCCCGCCTTGAAACCGAATTGGTTATCCGGAACTATATGTTTGTTCTCAACCCACTTAGTCAGGACTCTATTGATATTACTGATGTTTTGAAGAAGACTGATCGAGCGGAGATTCGCCGGATTGGAAGTATCTTTATCCTTTTTAGGTATTGGATGTACCACCGCAGTTTTCCAATGCGCTGGATAATGGGCATTATTCAACAGGGTGGTATAAATGTCCACCGCTTCTAGTGGGAGATGTCGAAGCACAATGTTCGGTGTTTCATCGGTTCCCACTGATTTCTTACTTCTAAGCGATTCGAAGATCGTTTGGAGCTCTTCCTTCGAAATGAAGGGGGGTAGTAGCCTGTCGTTGGTGATGACATTATTTGACATATTCTCGTCACTAAACTGGGTGAAGCCCGAGCTCTAGAATCGCCAATTCTCTATTTCATTTCGAGGGCAGAAATTGTGCACAAGGACTCGATTCCCCAGATAATATTGTACGAGAGCATTTTGCTGCTTTGGGAATGAAAACCATTGTATTAAACAATGTTATAAAAATAGACTCATTCGAAAAAGTAATAACTGAGGTTATTTTCAAATTCACTCTATTACATTGGCCGCTACTGTGGCCCATTAGCTCAGTTGGTTAGAGCGTCGTGCTAATAACGCGAAGGTCGTGGGTTCGATCCCCCCATGGGCCAGCTTTATTTTTTTTTTCTCCAGCACAAAAAATAAATTATTTTCTCTTTTGGAAATTTTCCTGAACCGATTTATGTTCCCCATAAGATGCTTTTTTAACTATTGTAGCAGAATCTGACAAGAGATTAGAGGATGACACCTTGGTTCTTCTAGATAATATCTTGTGTGTTAATCGAACTTTTACCCTAAAGATGAATGCATGAATAGTGGTTCTGCCATAGACATCTTCTCTGCTTTCATAATCAGAGGTAATTTTGAAGCCTGGGAATATTTTCTTAGAAACTGAGGATCTATTGTGAATTCTCAGCTGACGGAAACATGTGTTGGCAGTACTGATATTTCACTTCGCTACAGAATCGGAAGTATTATATAGCCACCATATGTTGTACTAGGTGCCGTCAATCTGGCGATGCCGATGCTGTAACAATGACGACATATTAATTGTGGTTATGGAGGTAACTCCTTTTGGGGAACAAACAAAAGCCTCGAATAAGGATGGATTCACTGTTGACGGCATTGGAAAACAAAAACGAAACAACGACGTTTGGACCTGCATATGTCCAAACTTTGAACAGACCACGTACAGCCGATCAAATAATGAAGGTTCTCTAGCCTACTATAAAGCAGATATCACCAGCATCCATGAGTGCGGACTCATATGCGCTTGATAAAAGGAGGAAGAGAACAACTTTTACATATGGTATTACGGTGTCAGAAGGCTGTAACTTCCAAAACAGTTGGTAAAACTGCGTCAGTATTTCGTCTAATGATACGAGGTTGGTTTCATTGTTTACAAGCATGCAGAAGCCTCTGCGTTTCAGTTTCGTGGATTTTTTTAAAATTCAAACGTAATATTGCAGCAGCGTTATAGTAATAGTAATATTTGTTTATTCTGTTACAATATTTACAAGTTTAGCAGAAATAACAAAAATACGCGTTGGCTTTTGCCGTCAGCCGAGAGAAAGAAATTAATAAATTTGTAATTACTAAAAGGCTTCATTTATAATTTGTATCCTATAATTCAATACACATTTTAGAAAGTTGTGTAAAGTATTCCAGTTTGCGCCGTTTAGGATGTTTGTGATCTCATTTAGTGTTAGGGCATTTTTTCCCCAAAAGGATCTCCTGATTGAATTTAATATGGGACACGTTCCAGTAAAATGCCGGACATCCTCCTTCGTTCCCAGATTGCACAGTGTATGTACATTCGTCTCCTCCGTTGTTTCTCTATGGCATATAGTTCAGGTGTAAAAGTTCGCCTCTGGCTTTGAATATTGTTGAGATGGACTCTACGCTGTTCCGGTCATTAAAGTAGCTATTTTCCTCAAGTTCATGTTGTAGTGTTCTGTACGTGGATCTTGATTGGCTTTGTTGACTTTGCGTCTCGAAAAGCTCCCGTGTTGAGTAGTGTATTTTTTTAAGCATTTCGTTTAGTGTGCTCTCCCAGTTTGTTTCATTTCCGATTAGTTCGTGCAAGGGCACATTGTGTTCTTGGCTGAGCCTTGACCATTCCGCAAATAAATTAAGGTTTCGGTTTTTAAGATACATAGCAACCTTGTGGGGAAGACGATGACTTGGTTGAGCAAAAACTTTTCTGATATAGAGGAAGTGCAGTGAAGATATGTAGCGTTGGTAGTCCAGTTTCCAGATGTAACATGTAAGTTGGTGTATTTTCAGGCAGCCTAAACAGTTTCTTAAAGAAGTATCTTTGGAGTTTTTCTACCTCTTCAAAATGCCAAGCCCCTCACACTTGTGCTGACCTCATTGCCGCCTCGAAAATCTTATACTTCACACTTGGTGCAACATTCCTTTTCCCCAGAATTCCTTTCCAGTTGCAATTAATCGCACGTTTAGATTCAGTTTCTCTAGCAGGTGTTTTTTGAAGGATGCCTGTGAGGTGACCAGAACTCCGAGGTATTTGTATTCCTTGACTATATCCAGTTCCACGTTCTGCCAGGTCTATTTTTCATTCCTTGTGTGACGCCCCCAACCATTTCGAAAAATCAAGACTTTGGATTTGCTGGTATTAACTTGCAGGTTCCACATACGCTAATACTGTTGCAGCTTGTTAATCATAATTTGGAGCATGCTTGGGCTTTCTGCGAAAATTACTATGTCGCCTGCGTAGAGTAAGAGTTTATAGGAAATTCCTCAAGAGGCAACCCGCTCGGAAGGAATTCAACTAGATCATCCAAAAATATTGAAAACAGAAGAGGACTCAAAAGACACCCTTGCTTTACTCCAGATTTTGTTTGGAACCGATTAGATAAGATATTCCCGTCCCACACCGCCGCTGTATTGCCTTCGTAAAATTGTTGGAGTACCTTTAGAACTTTTGTTGAGACTCTTATGTTGCTGAGTTTAAAAAATAGTGATCTTCTATCGATGGAGACAAAAGCCGCCTTAAAGTGTACAAAGAAAGCGTATAGTTTTTTTGCTCGGTCCAAGTAAATTCGAGCGATGTTTGTGAGAGTAAATATGTTGTCAATCGTGGAGTACTCCTTACGGAACCCGGCTTGAAACTAGCTTAGCAGGTCGTTTTCACATATCCAGGTTGTTAAGCGCTTCAAGGTGACTCCTGTAAAAATTTTGGTAACACCATTTAGAAACGAAATCCCTCTACACATACATAGTTGGATGGATCGTTTGGATCTGCTTTCTTGAGAATTATACTTTTTTTGAAAGCTTCTGGAACTTCGCCGGTTGTAAATATATAATTGTATGTTTCCGTGAGCTTCTGCAGGAAGTGGTCAGTTGCATTTTTGAAGAACTCATAAGCATTACGATCTTCCCCTGGAGTTTTATTCAGGCGGCACCTATCTGGGGCCTATTGTATTTCTTTCCGGTCCACTGGTGGATTCAGCAATTGTTCGAAGTATTCCGCCAGAGTAGTCGCTTCAACCTTGATACCGTATCGTTCAATGCTTTAGCCAATTTCTAAAAGGACTTGCTGTCTTTGGTGTGCGCAAGTTTTAGCGACAAATTATTTATGTAGAGTTTTTGTTTTTCTTGACATATGATTTTAAAACTTCTGTTTGTTTGCTGGTACATACGTTTTATATGGTCGGTGCCTATGCGTCTTAGCAGACGAAAGTAGGCGAATGATTTTTTTCTAGCTCTTTCACATTCCCAATCATACCAGTGCTGCCGTCCTGGTCTTTTTGTTTCTGTTTGCAAGGGTTTAGCTGCGTTCAAGATGCAGTTCGTGAGGATTTCCGTATCTCTAGCAGATAGAAAGAAGTTCGTTATTTTCTATATTATTGATTTCCAGAGTAAGATTCGCTTTGTACCTTTCTAAGATTCCGTCTTTCCAGCGTAGTTTTTGAAGAAGGCAATTTTGCTGAACTTCGGTATTGGTTTGTCGCAAATTTAACTCTACTTTGACGGATATTTTTAGGTGGTCTGAGTGTGTTGATTCGGAATCTTGTAGGTCTGTTGCATACTTAAGCCAGTTCCCCTGTAACAGACAGTAATCAATTGTTGAGCACGCGGTACCTCTTAAGAAAGTTAGATTTCCTTGTTGATCACTATTGGTTCGTCCATTAAGTAACGAGAGTTTCGAACATTTCGATGATTTTTTTCCCGTTTGCATCGGTAACTGCAGCTGTTGGCTTTCTCACTTCTCTCAACGATCCTTGCAGCAGCTCTGGTTCAACATTTAGTATTTGATTGAAGTCTCCAATGACCAGAATATCTGTCTCGCCTATTTCCAGCAGAAAATTGTACAAACTCGTGAAATCGTTCATCCAGTTGTTGCAATTGATGTAAGTTGGAATAATGTACAATTCTAGGTTCCCAGTTTCAACCTTTACTAAATGTCTGTCGAACTTTTTTATAAAGCAGCATCCGATCTTTGTTACTAAACCTTTTTTTATTCCGAACAAGCCGCTGGCACTGCCATGTATAGAAGTTCTTACTGCTGGAATCCAAAGAAGAGAGTGATGATTGAAATAAGACTCGAAGCGTTCCATATTTTTGTCCACGAACGTTTCAAAAAGTAAAAAATATATCGTATTGGGTATATAAATATATTCGTGCGGTTTTTTTAAAAATTTGAACGTTTATTTAAGAAAAAAATTTACAATAGTATTATTCAAAGTATTGCCCATCTGAAGCTATGACTTTTTCCCATCTTTCTGGCAATTTGTGGATTCCATCCCAAAAGAACTGCGCCGGCTTGGCAGCCAAGAATGAATCAAGCCAATTTTTGCTATTCTGCTCTGATGTGAACCGTATTTCAGTAGGGGCCTTCTGCATCGCCCGAAACAAATGGTAGTCAGGAGGGACAAGGTCTGGGTTATAAGGCGGGTGGGGTAAGACTTCCCATCCACTGTTTTTCAAATGGTTCTTAACCGGAATAGCAACGTGGGGCCGAGCGTTGTCATGATGGAAAATTATTGCCTCGTGTCTGGTCGCATATTCCGGGCGTTTTTCGGCCACTGCTCTCTTCAAACGGATTAATTGTGTTGGGTAGCGTTGTCCATTGATGGTTTCACCCGGTTTTAGTAGCTTATAATACAGCACACCCATCTGATCCCACCAAATACAGAGCATTACCTTCGCGCCATGGATATTCGGCTCTGCCGTTGATTTGGCTGGTTGGCCGGGTTTCACATATGATTTTTTGCTCTTGGAGTTGTCGTAATGGATCCATTTTTCATCACCAGTAATAATCCGATGCAAAAATGACTTCCTTTTGTGGCGTTCCAGCAGCATTTCGGACATGCAAAACCGCCTTTCGACGTCTCTCGGTTTGAGTTCATGTGGAACCTAATTTCCTTGCTTTTGAATATATCCAGCTGCTTTTAAACGTTTTGAAATGGCTGCTTGAGTGACACCCAAAGATTCTGCGAGCCTTTCTTGTGTTTGGCAACAATCTTCATAGAGTAATGCTTCCATTTCTTCATCTTCAAACTTTTTTGGCTGCCCAGGACGTTCATCGTCTTCCAAGCCAAAATCACCACTTTTAAATCGTGCAAACCACTTTTGGTACGTTCGCTCAGCTAGCGCATGTTCACCATAAACTCCTACCAAAATACGATGACTTTCGGCAGCAGTTTTCTTCATATTAAAGTAATGAAGAAGAACTCCCGGCAAAAACACTTTTTCAGGCACAAAGTTCGACATATTTGAGTGAAAAAAAGTTATTGTTGTTTACGCCTCAAATGAATGACATATACTGAAATGACATACAATGACAGTAGCTTTCCAACGCATGTTCCAATAGAATAATAACAATGGAATAATACAAGTTACGCCATCTCTTAGCAAACCGCACGAATTAAGTTATGGGCCCAATAGTTATTTATAAAATTAAAAAAAATCACTAAATAGCAATTTATTAGCTAGACCTGCTACTCGTATGTTAAACGAAAGAATATTAAAAGAAACATTGCTTAAATTAGTTAAACTATTTGAACGGCTGACATCATTAGAATTAAAAGCGCTGTATTCGCTCATTTCTCACAGTTTGAGAGCCACCGGCTGCCGCAACATCTGGATCATATGACATTTCTCCATCGCGTAGTAAACCGTCGAGAAATGTCATTCTGCCTGCTTCGTCACATGCCAAGTTCTTGTTTCTATCGAAGTAAAATGTGTATAACGCAACAGCGTTATATTTTTAGTGGAAGGTCATAAGTCGCTATCGTTAGAGTCTGGCGTGTCTCGAACCATAGCACGTTGCAACAATATTAACAGTGTTGCAAAACGCTATGGTGGTGGTCGGATAAAAACAATATATCAACGCCAGAAGTGGTTCGCAAAGTGAAGGCTCGAATTCAACGATATCGTCGACGGAGTGGCAGGAAAATGTCTGCTGAGCTGAAGATATCAAAGACAACCATGCATAGGATATTTAAAAATGATCTCCAACTAAAGCCTTATAAGTTCCAAAAAAGACGAAATCTGACCGATGCAAAAAAAAAAGGTGAGGTTCGATAGAGCAAAGCGGCTGTTCCGCTTGAACGAACGTGGGCAGTTGCTGAATATCGTGTCCCCTGATGAGAAATATTTGCCAATCGAACAATTCGTGAACAAATAAAACGATCGTGTTTATTTATCGGAAAGGTTATACGAAGATTTGAACCTTCGATTGGCCTTGGCTCTGCTACAAATTCTGCCAACAAGACGCCAGTAGAAATAAAACGAGGAATTACTCTTCCCAATCGCTGGTTTACAAGTTGTTTCATTGTATTCAAGAAATCGTCCGTTTTTTAGCGGAAATCAACTCTTACATAAATTGGGACATACTGGGCAATCAGTTCTTCTTTTGCAGCTGTTAAATAGGGATCCGGGCCCATTTTTTGTTGATTTTTCTCCAATTAATCGTTGGCCGTTATTTATTTATTTTTTTAGAAATTCATTCGCTTACATATTAAGATATCTTTTAGTTGGCGCAAAGCGTGTTGAAAGTACTATAACATTATGTACAACATATAATAGATAACTTTAAATTAAAACATTTTAGTTTACATAAATTCAAATTAATGGTTAAAGTTTAAGATTAATTCAGTGAAATTATTATTTACAAATTAGATTCTCTAATAAACAGAATGTGATAGAATAAGATTTTTTTTTAACTCTTTTTTTATTTTTTTAAAATTTGAAATGATTTTTAAGAACTGTGGAAGTGAATTTGTTAATTAGTGGATCGTAGTTCCCGATCACTATACATGTTGTAACTTCTAGTATCCGTTGAGCTTGTCTTCTTGTATTTAGTGTATGTCGTAAGGGTTGCAGAAATCGTTGATCACTGCTACATAATGTAGCAATGTTGCTATCTGGAAGATTGCTTTGATATCTCAAACTTGAGTTAGTAGGTCTAATAAATTTTACAAGACGATGTTGTAGATTAGTTATTTTATCCAGACGGAATTTTGCTGCGTTTCCCCAGGCCAAAATCCCGTATCTAAAGCGCGACTCTGCCAACAAGCGGTATTTAGTTGAAGACGCAGGACATTGATGTGTTCATGCCACAGAAAATGCTGGTTGGTAGTGGATAGCGGTCATTTCGATGAAATATAGTTTCCATTGGCTTGGAATGAGTCTGAATGTGCATCACCTTTGTTTTTGGTTGCATTTATGATCAGCCCGTTATCGTGGCGCCATTCAGATACAGCTTTGAATTCGTCTTGCAATATCTTAACGGCTAAATGCAAGTGTTTGTGTTTTACCACAATTGCGATGTGATCGGCATAGGCATACGAGTAGACGTTACATTTTTTTTAATGATCTCAACAGCTCGTTTGTGAAAATAACGAATAATATGGGCCCCAATTTGAAACTTTGTGGTACACCGTATTTGTTCGCTTTTGCTTTGCGTATTTTATCAGACACCTAACTCATACTAGGTAGCGCAAAAGATGTTCTTCGGCTGTAATTTTCTATATGGTTCTGCTTTTGGATTATGTTTATTTGATGACTTACATTTTTTCCATTAAGTAGAAAAAATGATATTGGCTAAGTGGCTGTCGCTAAAATTGATGACCATTAGGGTCCGATGTGTTGCATTTTCCATCACTCTTGCCAGAACTTCCGGCGATAGGTCATCGCATTCTTGAGAGTCTGAGGCTTGTTGACTCGTGACTTCAAAAAACCCCACAATAAGAAGTCTGGAACGGTTACGCGAGAGATTGGGCGACCCGGGGTCTTCTGCGACATCTTCAACCAGCGATACTCGCACCAGAATGGCTGCTCCGGGGCCGGACAGACCTGGCAGCATCTCGCGTACTTTTCTAGGCGAGCGGCTAAACGCCGTAGAGCAGGAAAATCTGCGCCGAAATTTACGCTGCGTCAACACCATCGACGAATTATTCCGCGTTCTTTAGGAGTATAGCAATTCATGTCTTGTTAACGTGTATTTTGTATCTGTTTACTTCACAAATGTCAAAGAAGAATTGACACTTTCCGCTATTTGGAAAAATCATAGCATCTTCCGATAGGGTGATGACCTTTGCACCACCTTGTATAAATTAAAGATTTGTATTTAAGAAAGTTATTCAACGTACATCCGAAAATTTTTCTGACGTGCTCAGAAATGTGATCATACCTTCATAAGTAGAAGATGTATCGAGCAATATGGTTGGAAAAAAATGTTAAGCTCATTCATGGTGGCATAAACAGGGTTATCGAAGATCTCGCAAGCATTATTTTAGTTTTTGGTGGTACTAACCGAACAGTATCCCAAAAAAAAAAAACATAGACTGCCGTAAACTTTTCCTAACATTGTATTAATGTGGTTTGTTCAAGTAAGAGTATTATTGACAATGATTTCTAATTAGAATAATCAAACATTGAGTATCCGATGTTAATTGGGGGAACACTTAATGAGCTGAAAGTGGTTTTGTAGATTGCCGTCGTTTTCTATTTGCTTCCGTTCAGACAGAGAAGGTGCTTAACGGACGACTTTCGTTTACGTTCTAAGTCATCGTTCAATTTGGACGTACTCTCGGCAATTGAGTCAGGATAGTCAGCTGCGATACATCTGTACATCATCAGCAAACATGTGCATTTTTGAATGTTTGACGACATTTGGAAGTTCTTTGGCATGCATTAAAAACAAAATCGGTCCCCGTATGGAGCCTTGCGGAACTCCGTTAAGGACTGGGAGAAATTTGGAGAATCGTTCATTGGCTACCGTTTAATCCTGTGGCATTAGACTTTATTTCCAATAATGAAAGCTTTACACCCTCGTCGCATAATCTTTTAAAGCTAAAACCATTGTTATTGCTAAGTGATTCAGATGCAGTTGGAGGATTATGGCAATATTAGGTGAAGTGACAGTTAATGTCGTCAGGAACATCTAACGTAGGTTTTGCTCCTGGTAGCGTTGGTGCAATCATTCTCTTATAAAGCCTTCGTAAGTTTCGGTATGTTTCCATATTATCCTATGTTTCCATCGCTGGAACCTCGTAAAAAAGTAACCTGGTCGTCAACTGATTGTACAATAGATTGCAAATGTGATGCCATTCTGTAGTTGGCAGATCATGGATCAAGGAATCATTATTTATGTTTTTAAAGTCTCTGAATGTAACTTTGGTTTTTGTTTTATTCTCTAAGGTTATAAACATCAAGTCTTGCTCGGAAAACGCTGAAGCTGAAAGCTGGTTCTACTAGATGGAGTGAAAAGTAACCTCCTTGAAAGCCAGAATGAGCTGCTTGAAGTCCGTTCATATTTAGGCAGGCATACCAAATTTCAGTGCGATACTGTCTTTGGTTTTGTTTTAACAGCTGATTGTTGTTGACGTGTTTGGCATCATGTTGAGTATGGACAAAAACGATTTTCATTCTCTCATAAAACATTATTTTTTGAGAGGCAAAACGGCGAAGGAAACAAAAGAAAAGTTGGATAAATATTATGGGGCTAATGCTCCGTCAGATTACACCGTCAAATATTGATTTCGAGAGTTTCGTGGTGGACGCAACTCCACTACCGATCAAGTCTGCAGCGACAGGCCCTCCGATGCGGTTACAAAGGACAATGTCAAAAAAATACATGAAATGGTGTTGGCTGACCGGAAAGTGAAGGTGCGCCAGCTAGCAGATACCACAAAGATTAGTACTGAGCGTAAACACCATATTTTGGGCAATATTCTGCATATGAAAAAGTTATCCTGCCGCTGGGTGCCGCGAATGACCAAAAACACGAAGGCGAGAGCACTACGAAAGAGTGTTTGGACTTGCTGATGCAGAATCGGGCGGACTTTTGGCGTCGATTGGTAACTGGATTTGGTTCCCTCGGACTATTATCTCTTCCTAAACCTCAAAAGATGGCTCATCAATAAAAGATTCAACTCACGCGAGGAAATCATCGACGCCACGGAGGAGTATTTTGCAGACCTTCCGGAAAACTACTTTTCGGACGGGATCAAGAAGTTGGAAAATCGCTGGAATATGTGTATCAAACTAAAAGGGGACTATATTGAATACAATAAAAAAAACATTTAAAAAAAAATCGTCAGTGAGAGGGCAAGTGATTTAGCACTTTAAACTTTTTTACAAACAGGTTGAACTTCGCTTGTTAAGAAGGTTAGGGTCAAGGTTCAAAGGTGTAAAGCATTTCAGCGTCTTATGTAGACTATCTTAGATGGAGCTTACCAATGCGGCTGAGTCCCTTGAGGGAGGAATTTTAGTAGCAGCTGTAGGGCCGTGGCCTTCCACAAACTTGCTGCTGCTAGGGGTGGAGGAAGTGATAGGAGCATGGCTTGCCACAGTCTTACAACTCCTCGAAAATATGGTTTTAGGCTCATTGCGCTTGCCTTTAGAGGAAGGTGCACCATGGCCTGCCACAGTTTTACCTCCGCTCGACAATGCAGGAGCCTTGCCGGTAGTCGGTGTAGTTACCGTACTATCCCCAGGTAGGAAAGCAGTACGGCATAGGGTTTTTTTAGACTTTGTCCATAGTTAGATCCCTCGAGTAGCGGAGAAAGGATGGTGCATCTGTGCAGAGTTCCGCTGTATATAGATAAGGCTAGCTAATCCGGAGGTCGATAGGTAACTAGATACTCCGTTCGTGACTAAGCTATTTTTGGAGATGCAGGCCCTAATGGGTCGTATGACACCTTGATCCAGTCCAGGGGAAAAAGGAAGGAGTGCTTGGGAAGGTGGGAATGGTGTTGATGATACAATGTCAATCAGTGTGGGTGTGGCATTGCTATAGACAAAGCTACGCATGGTAAATGCAGAATAAATGAGGCGCGTGCGTTTAAGTTTGATTGAAAGTCTAAGAATAGATCTGTTTTTTTCGGTCAAACTTTCGTGTACGTAAATTGGCTTGTGCGAATCTTATCTAACTTTGTTTAAGATGATTTGCCGTGAGTGTAGACGTCGAAAGTTCGCAATCCGCTGCATTATTTCCGTTTTTTCCTGCGTGGAATAGAACTTAATGACAACGAGAGAGTCTTGTTTCGGTTTTGTCCTGAATATTCTGCTGATCTGTGGTGTTTGAAACGCAGCCGAAATGCAAAGCTTATGAAAGATAATTTTCAGATTTGCGTTTGAGACATAAGGAAGGCCAATTAGAATGACTCTTCAGGCGATTATGCGATGGTGACATACGCAAGGCATATTTAGTAGCACTTTAATAATGCTTAACTTGTTCGTTCCTATATCGTCCAAGGCCTTCGCTAAACTATCTGCGTCCATTCTTTGAAATAAAGAATGGTAAGTTCAATACTCTATGACGTTGGTTACGTACGAGTATAAAGTAGAATTGTCCGGGTACTGAACTTTATTTTTCATTAGGCGGACAGACGTTCTCTTATTCAATTTACCCGATCTGAATATTGAAAATTTGCGAACATTTTACAATTCTCTTTCCTTAGATCGTTTTAATTATACAAGATGTATGTGGCTATCATATGAGAGATTTGAAATGTACATTTTTAGAAGACGGACAATTTGTTCGGAAACTAAACATTCGTATGAAATTGTGGTCTAGTATTCGGACAACAAACAGATATATTGGACTTGTATATATTATTCAATCATTTTCGGTAAGAGAAACTAAACAAATAGTCGTTAATTAAATTTTCCAATTGGTCTCAGTAATTTTTTCACACTCAACACAACATCGACTACCGTCCTCTTGAACCCCTGATACGAGCTGTCACATAACTCTTACAGCTGACCGTGAATTTCCATAAAACTTTGCATGTGTATGCGCAATAAATAAAGGATTGTTATTTGATAGCTGTCTAAGACAATTGAAGTCAAATGTGCTTATTTATTGTTAGAAATGGACACTTCTTTCCATTATAATTGCTTTATTCAGAATGAATTTACGATTTCAATGTGGTTAAAGTAAAGTGAGTAAAGTTTGTCGGCGTTTACTGCTATTTGGGTTGACAAAACAGAACGGAGAGGTTATTATTCTGACATTTACATATCTTAAGTGAACGACGTATTGCTCGGATACTGCCATTATCTGGATACTAGTGCCCCCACTCTATGCTGTCGAACACTTTAACTGTACGAGGGTGAATAAAAAATTCCATGCAAATTAAAGCAGATGGCGGTGATCTGATGGCATGTCTCACCGAAAAGCTGAACGAAAGCGTAAATCAATCTGGCGAAAGCAAGATAGTTGCACTTGATATTTCTAAGGCATTTGACAGAGTTTGGGGTCAGGCTCTTTTGTCGAAAATGCGTGCTTTTGGGATCGACGACTCTCTTCTTCAATGGATTTCGGAACGTTCAATTCAGGTTGTATTGGATGGTTTCAAGTCTGATATTTACATTAAATGCTGGTGTGCCCCAGGGCTCTGTTCTGTCTCCGAAACTTTTTTAAATTTTCATCAACGATCACCTGTCTGCTACTTCTAATCCAATACATTCCTTTGCTGATGACAGTACTCTTTGCTTTTCATATTCGTTCCCAGGCTCACGTCCCTGCTCTTCGGCTGTAGAATGGGAACGTCAGCGTATGTTAAGCTCGTTAAATTCTGATATTAACAGCATAACTAATTGGGGAACCACTAACACAGTAGAATTTAATGCTTCCAAAACACAATGCTGTCTGCTGTCGTTAAAGCAAAATTTAAACACCCAGCCATTATCCACGGATGGCACTTGCTTCGTCGAAGCCGATAAACTTTCCATTCTCGCTATGTGTGTCAATGAAAACCTACGTTGGAGTGACCACATATTCGGTGTCGTCAAAAATGCTGCGAAATGTCTAGGTTTCCTCAAACGATGTAAGAAATATTTCACACTCTCTGATCTGGCCTCAATATATAAGGCGTTGATAGCCCAAAATTGGAGTACAATGTCCAGATCTGATCGGGTGCGCCCAAAACATTTCTACACCCGCTAGTTAGGATTGAAAACTTTCGGACGTATTCTAAAATATCGTGATTCGTTCCTAAGCCGTTCAACTCGCTTATGGAATGACCTTCCTAGCTCTTTATTTCCTAGTCATTATAACCTTCAAACATATAAAACCAACGTTCACCGGTACCTCTCTTTCCATCCTCCCTCCGCGCTGTGTGCAAACATTTTAACGGTACTTAAATCCCTTGAGCGCGCGCAAATTATAAAAAAAAAGACAAAAACATGAATCAGTTTTGCAAAAATATTTGCATATGGAAAAGCTATCCGTCAGATGGGTTCCGCGCTTGCTCACAATTGACAACCAACATAATCGTTTGGGAGTTTCAAAGGAATGTGTGGCGATGTTCAATCACAATCCAAACGAGTGTGGACGAAACATGGATCATCACAACACACCAGCGACCAAGGAACAGTCGAGAAAGTGGACTTCTCCTGGTAAATCGAAGCCGAAGAAGCCCAAGGAGCGCCTGTCGGCCAACAAGGTCATGGCGCCAGGTTTTTTGGGATGCGCTCGCTGTGATTCATATCGATTACCTTAAAAATGGTAAAACGATCACCGGAACCTATTATGCAGAACTGTTGGATCGATTCGACGTCGATTTGAAATAGAACCGACCGCATTTGGGGAAGAAAAAAGTTCTCTTCCATCTGGACAACGCACCGGCGCACAATTGCGCAGTTGAATGAATTAGTTTACGAATTGCTCCCTTATCCAGCATATTCTCCAGATTTAGCCCCCCTGCTACTATTTCCGGTTTTCAAACATAAGGAAATGGATCGGCGTTAAGAGATTTGGGTCGAATAAAGAGGTCATCGATGAAACAAACATCAAAAAATTGGAGAAACGTAGGACAAAGTGTATCGAGCTGAAAAGAGATTACGAGAGGAGTTCCAAAAGTACTCAATCTGACGTATAGATGGCGGTTGTTGTTTACAAAGAATGACAATTGTAGTACCAACATTATAAAGCCTAAATTTGAACTTTAACGACGCTATGTTGTTTAGTATTTGTTCGGCAACCATCAATAGTGAACGCTGTTAATGAATTTTTAAATATGGAAAAAATTGGTCATCCTTATGTGATACAATACTTTCATTTGAAAGGCTTCAATCCAACCAACATCAATGGATTCTACTCCCCGCTCCTTCGTTTACAACAGTAAAATATTGGGTTGCAGAGTTTAAGCCAGGCCGTACGAGTTGCTAAGACGAACATCGCACCAGAAATGTTGAAAAAAATCCACAAAATGGTATTGGATGACCATCGCGTCGATTGAAAGTGTGTGAACTAGCAGATATGGTAAGCATTGCAAAAAGCGCTGTACATCGCGTGTTGACTGAAAAATTGGACAAGAGAAAGCTGTGCGCAAGATGGGTGCTGCGATTACTCAGAATGGAACAAAAGTAGCGTCGTGAGGATGTTTCAATCGAGTGTTTGGCGAAGTTTCACAGCAATAAAGCCGAGTTTAACAGGGTTCACCGCTTCACATCCGAGACGAAGGAACAGTCAAAACAATGGACTCAAAGGGGAGAATCGGCTCCAAAGAAAGCGAAGACAGTGGCATCTGCAGGCAAGATCATGCGTAAGTTTTTTGTGATGCGCGTGGGATAATTTCCATTGATTATCTTCAGGAAGGAAAAACAATCAACGGCGTGTATTATTCGAATTTATTGCAGCGTTTGAAGGGTGAATCAAGAAAAAACGGCCACATTTGGCGAAGAAAAAAGTTTTGTTTCATCAAGACAATGCACCAGTTCACACATTCGTCATCACTATGGCCAAAATCAATGAGTTTAAGTTCAATAAGCGGAAGTTCGCGTATTCCACCGCCTTGCGGCTGATTATTAGTACAGCTTCAGTCTTGTGTGCAGCTTGTTCCAAGACCCGTAGACTCCAGCCATTCCTTTATCTATACAACTGCCTCGTCTGTGTCAGACTCCGCCTCGTGAATGTGCTTGGCTACTGTAACCACTGCTATGTCGTCAGCGAAGCCAATAACCTTGATTCCCTCAGGCAGGGTTAGTCGCAGAACTCCGTCGTATATAATGTTCCATAGGGGAGGTACGATACTTTAACCTCCTGTTACTGAAGTAGTCCGTGACTATCCTCAGGAGATAGTATGGTGTATCCATCCTGGCCAAGGATCTCCTGATAAAAGGCCTGCTCGCCGAGTTGAACGCGTTTTTTACGTCGAGCGTTACTACTGCGCAGTATCTTTTTGTCCCCCATTTCCATCTTTTCCCTTGTATTGCTTCAGTTGCTGTATCTACTACCGCCTTTATTGCATCGATGGTACAACGAGATTTTCTGAAGCCGTACTGGTGATCTGACAGCGCTCTATTTTCCTCTGCCACCGCAAGCAGTCTGTTGTATATAATACGCTCTAGGATCTTACCTAGAGTATCAAGCAGACATATTGGGCGATACGATGATGGTTCGCCGGGTGACTTATTGCCCTTTGGAAACAGCACTAAGTGTTGCAGTTTCCATGGCGTAGGGAATATCCCCTCCTCTAGAGACCTTTGCATCGTCGCTAGGAAGATGTCCGGTCTCGTCTTAATAGCTATCTTTAATGCGTTATTCTTCGCAGAGCTGTCTAAAATTCCTTGACTTACTCTCTTTACTGGCACTTTCCAGTTCCCGTCTTGCCAACTTAAAGTTGGTTAGCCGTTCTTGGAAATCTTGTCTTCCTCTGGATCTCTGAAATCTCGTCGGTCCACCAGTAGCAGGGCACGCAGCACGCTGCGGTAATGGTCTGGATTAGCTGATGAGAAAGGGCTTCAGCCGATCCATTGTTCGTTGTGGCGCTGGTGTTTAGCATTTTCTTGAACATATCTTTGTTCCTTTTTGGCCCCGTTAGGGTGGGTCACAGTCTGCGTTTCTCTTTGCCGACATTAAATTAGATAGCCTGGTGATCACTATGGGTATATACTTCAATGACTCGCCATTTGCTCATGTATGTGATGTCGATGATTGACCCTCTGCCTGCCTTTCGGAACGTATCCGCAGCACTTTCGTTGGCGAGACTTATATCCAATCCTGCGAAGGATTCGAGGAGAGCTCTCCTCCTTACGTCTGTGGTTCTAATTCCCCAATCAGTAGCCCATGGGTTGACATCCCCAGCAATAATAACTGGGTGTTTTTCTCGTGTGTCAGCTATAATGTCGTCCAACAGCTTCATATAATCCGCCACTGATAGACTGGGGGACGCATAGCAACTGTAAAAATGTACACCATTTATCTTAGCAGATACGAAGTGGTCTCCCCGATGTCCGACTGACTGCAGTGCATGGTTCCCACAGGTCCATATCGTAGCCTTTTTTGTGTTGTCATCTGTTCAGCTGGTTCCGTCTGTGGATTTATACGGTTCGCTTATTAGGCTTACGTGGATTCTTTTCTCCCTTACTGTTTAACGCCAGAAGGTCCTGCGCGGCTGCGCAGTGGTTTAGATTTATCTGGACAACATTCATCATATTAATTTGGTCAGTGCCTTCTTGAGTACCGGGCACTTGCTGCTATCAGCCACGTGTACAGCGTTTTCTGGCGTGACCATCTTAGACCCGAAGCATAATGCATCCTCTGCATTCTTTGGCTATGTGACCTTCTTCTCCATAGTTTCTGTACTGCTTGGGTCGGTCATATTCGCTCTTGCATTGGCGCGCCGTATGGCCAAATTCCAGACACCTAAAGCTTTTGGTGAGGGCCTTTCGAACACGAATACGGTTTTTTACCCAGCCGACTTACCAGATTCCAGCAATTTGTTCGCCATCTCTACCGGTAGACCCACTGTCGCGATCTGCGTGCCACCGTAGTCCTTCCTAAGACTGAGCACATTTCCTTCGGCAACTCCTATATTGTACTGCGCTTTGATTGCATCGCAGATGTCTCTCCTGGTGGTGACTTCGTCAAGGTCTTTGATTTCCATCGTGGATCTCTGGACTAAAGTGCGGATTTCCGCCTCTGCGCCAAGATTTTCATCGATTTTACTCCTGAATTCTTCGGTTCTGTCACCAGATTCGCGCAGCTGGAACAACTGGCCTCTTTTCTGGCTTCTCCTAATCTTTGTAACCGATTCACCCAGGTTCTGGAGTTTGGAGTCCCCTTCGGCGTATGAAAGTTCGCCCTTGCTTGCCACCATGATTTCGTCAGGGCGCGCTTTTTCACGCTCGGGCTTCCCTGGCTTCTTTTTGGGAACCTTCAACCAGGCGCTGCTGTCGCTCTTGGCCTGTTCTTTGCTCGTCATCCTAGGGGTTATTTGACCATTTGTGGCCTGCTCATTCATTGTCGATTTGGCAGGCTTCTTGGGATGGGCCTTGTTGCTCTCTCTGGCATTGCTTTCCGGCATTCACCACGTGATGCCTTCTTCGTTTCGACTATAGGCGGCGACTTCGGCCGGTGTTTCGAACTCGGCGACTCTATAGACTCTAGCCTTCGTATGGGCCCCGAAACCACCATGGGGATGTTTGGGAGGTGTTGTTTTTGCTGATAACTCCCTTGGGCTTGTTATCACGCATCTCTTTCGCCAAGAGCTCATAGAGCTTTTTGATGCTTTCTGAATGCATTGGTTGGTGAATTGATGGTCTTTTACCATCCTCCAACATTTGTACTAGGGCTTTTATATGTTCCCCTAATTTGTGAAATACCGAAGGCTGGTTATTTGGATCCAGCACCATCCACATACTTCTTTGAGGCGCTGCTTCTCCATCAGGACTCCTCTTACGCGATGGCGGCTGTTTAGCCGGAGATCTTCTCACCATATCGAGCTCTTCCGGAATGGGTTCTCTCCGTTGATCTCATTCTCCTGGTGTTGTTGGGTTAATTTCTTTTGGGGCCTCACTCAAAGCCGCTGTCAATGCTCGGGTGTGTAGTCACCTAGCGATCCCATGGTTATCTATGCATGCAGTGAGGCCATGCAAGGGTTGACACAGACCCTTATGGGGTTATGTGCCAGAGCCGGATCGGTGCTAACCAGGAATATTACATCTGGACCTATACCACCAACTTAATGGCGACGAAACATTGAACGTACTTTGCGGCCTGCCAGGGTTTTAACAGCACAGCATTAGTCTGCAAGTCATTTCAACAGAATTTCACTCCTGCTTACTCAGGTAACAGAATACTGCAAACGTCAGCCCATATATCAGTCTATTCTAAAAACTTTGTTTCCAGTATATCATAATTACGACCTTACTGGGTTCAGTCGTAATGCCTAAAAGGCAGTAATGAAAGAACAATGTCCACTGGTAGGTACCAATGGAGCTATGGTTTCCCACGGTGCCACCTCTTTACCCGAGAGCTAGGAGATGAGTTAGCATATAGTTGAAGACGGTGCCGACTCGTCTTGTCACAGAAAGTTCTTAGGGGTTCGTGTGACCTTTTCAGCCGCGCCCTCCTTTTCTGCCGCTCTCGGTCGGGGACTGTTTATTGGTTATTCACAGCTAATCTGCATATCTGCAGGCCGATCACCATCCGCCACCTGTGACCACCCCAGTAGCATGAGCTTAGCCTTTTGTGCACGTCTTGCTTCTTCGAGCATGTTTGTGTCTACGTGTTTCAAAAGCGTTTTCAATATTCTTCTTCCGCTCTTCTGTTTTTACTTTTACCAATAATTTCGTACTCATGGTACCCGGGTACCCGGTGGCATATGCTGTGAGTTTTTTTGGGTGGCAACACAAGGGTTAAAATATGAGTTTCAGGAATCGTGCCCTGTTGTCTTCGAAAAATGCAAACCAGAAAAAAACTAAAAAAAATTTTTCAATAGCTATCCTATCCAGTGCTTCGTAATGGATTAGCTAGCAACCCTCTTGAAACCCTCTGAATCATTCAAATCTGTCAGATTACATCACCATCACTCAAATTTCCATTCACATTTAATTGCCATCAAATCAACTTAGATTCCCTCTGAATCCTACTTTTGAACATATAGGAATCCACGTTGCCTGTATGTGAGAGTACTAATGCGAGCACGCTTTCCTGCCGGCTTTTCGGAATCAACAAGTGAACATTTTCTTCCCTCTGTCGTCATTAGTCGACAGTCTTACACGGTCCTCCAATCTCATTAAGTATTGAAGCATTCCCCCCGGTGAATTTGCATTCAATTTTGAAAATAAAAAAAAAAATTAAAAAAAAAAATGAGAAAAAAAAAACGCCGTCTTATTTTTGTACGTTTGGTTTTGTGATTTTGTTTCTGCTTTTCAACCCCCCATGTGCGCTTTTGCTTTGCTTCTATACACAAATGAAATCCACGTGAGTTTTTCGTTTACACGTTCTTGCCTTCGTCGTCGCTTGTTCCAAAAGATACTCGTATTTAGAACCAAAACAAAATCCGAGAACTGACGTAGTCGAAAGTCGATTTCCTGTGGCCGTTTCTTAGCGCCTAGTAGCGAAATTTCTCTTTAGAACATTTCTGAACGTACTTGAAAAATTATCTCTCATACTTGCATCGCATCCATAGGGTTGGTTGGTTGGTTAGTTGGTTGTTGGGGCGCGTGTTATCTGACATCGTTGGCATGCTCGTACGTTCTGGGATTCAGATTGTTTGTATTTAATTTTTTTTTTTATAATAAACAAAATAAACAGCATGTCATTAACTTAAAGCTTGGATGGTGAAAGTTTACCGCCCAGAGATCTATTTTTAGTCTTTCTTCATTGGAAGCTTGTGGTGGTGATTTCTACTTACCCCGAGTTGAGTGCATAGAGGGGTTGAGATGTGCGCTTGATTTTATAAATCTAATTACGATTAAAATCATTGCGGTATTTCTGGGTGTGATAGGGATAAAAGAAAAATCATTTTAATGAGTTTCTTACATTTCTGACATTTCTAGCGTTTCCTTTTAAACGTGTGATATGCGGTTCGTTAATGAAATCGAAGTTTTTTTACACGTTTGTGGTAATTGAGGGGTGGGAATCCTTACAACTTAGCTATTAGCACACGTAGCAGATGCTCATCTTCTTGGGACTCCTCATCAATCATAATTTCTTAAATATAAACTGAGCTGAGCTGAGCTGAGCTGAGCAGTTGCTGGGAAAGTTTGTGTCCTCGCCAGAGTTTTTCTTACAAGGTTTCTGCATTGGAAAAGCATAAATTTCCGCAGGTACCCGAACGAGAACAAGGTGTGTACGAATACATACATATTTTGTTTGCCATGCTGTGCTGAGATGGACTTACAAATTTTTTGGAGAAATATACTCGTACTTATTCCCAAAGGTATAGGGGCCATTTATTTCTATCTAACGCTCAAATGGTTTAGTTCATGAAAAATTTGATAATTTTATTCGTCCCTCGAGGAAGTAACACCAAGTCAGATTATGGAATTCATTATTTGAATTATTCAAGAATACGGGTATTTGTTATTTTTTTGCTCCTCTTGTTTAAAAAATGTGGGGTGGGTTAGGAACTTGTGAGAAGCAATTCGAAAAGACACAAAAAGACGGAAGCAATTCGTTTTGAGATTGGGTACTACAATAACAGGAAGTAATTCAATTACTACCCGTCGTCAGAAAAGAATAATTTTAAGTAAATTGAAAATATACCATATACAAAGGGAAACTTCTCTTAACAGCTTTCGAGGGGTTCTTCTTAAGTGCATCGCATTATAAAATTTAAATAAAAAAATTCGTGTTGGCGTTCAACAACTTACACTTACTTACACACCATATAGTGTTTCTTACTTAACGTAGATACTCGTATGTATTTTGACTTCGCTTGTCTTGCAACAGGCTCCCTCCATGTCATCGCCAAAGATCTGGATTCCTGCTGTCGTACTGTGCTTCTTCATGTCTAGCTGATTAGGTAAGTACCTAAAGCGGCGTTAGGTGGGACCAAAGGGCAACCACTGCCATTCTTTCGTATTTTGATGTCTATTTATTCTGGTCGATATACTATTTGGCTAGAAAATAATTAAGATGTTGCGAAAGTATCTACAAGGTGGCGAAAAATTATTCACCCTATCGGAAGATGGTATAATTTTTGCAAATGGCGTCGTATGATTACGAGGGTTGTCTGAAAATGATACAAGACATTTTTTCTCAATTTTATTTTTTTATTTTTCTACATAATCTCCTTGTAACTCTACACACTTCTCCCAGCGATGCTCCCATGTCTCTAACCCGTCCAAATAGTACTTGGCGTTTTTCTCTGCAAAATAATTGTTCACGCAGGTGATTGCCTCCTTCTTTGACGAAAATCTCTGTCCTCCGAGCGCAGTAATTAGATGAGGGAACAAAAAAAAAGTCGCTTGGGGCTAGATCTGGTGAATAAGGCGGATGGTCAAGCAGTTCAAACCGTAATTCATGGATTTTCGCCATAGCAAGCGCTGAGGTGTGAGACGGCGCGTTGTCTTGGTGAAACAGGATTTCTGCAAATGTGGCCGTTTTTCCGCAATTTCTGCCTTCAGCTTGGCAAGTAATGATGCGTAGTATGCTCCTGTAATGGTTTCTCCTTTTTGAAGATAATCGATTAAGATAACTCTTTTACTATCCCAAAAAACAGTCGCCATCACTTTCCCAGCCGAAAAAGGAGTTTTTGCTCTTTTTTTAGAGCCGGGTCGCCCTTTGCAGTCCTCTGGTTTGACTGAATTTTTGTTTTGGGCGTATAATGGTGTATCCAAGTTTCATCTACAGTAATTAATCGGCGCCAAAACTCGGATTTATTGCGCCTAAACTGCGCCAACAGAGCGTTGGAAATGTTCATTCGAGCACCTTTTTGGTCTAACGTAAGCAAACGCGACACAGAACGCGCGGACAGCTTTCTCATGCCTTAATCTTGATTTAATATGAAACAAACACGTTCTTTAGACATTTTCATAACTTCTACTATCTCTCTCACTTAAATTCGGCGGTCGTCTAACACCATTTGGTGAACTTTAGCAATGTTATCGTCAGTGGTTGCAGTTTTTGTACGTCCCGAACGTTTACGAGTATCATCTCCCAAGCTCTTACGGCCACGTTTAAATTCAGCTGCCCAAAATTTCACTGTGGTAAATGATGGTCATCTCATCTCATTTTTGATTTGCGTAGGCGTATTGCCTTTCAAAAATAAGAATTTACGAGTAATAACAGCTCGATACTCAATTTTTTCTATTTTCACAAAAGACGCTCACATCGACTCACTCAAACGACTGTCAACTAAAAACTGCGCGTCCAAAATGACTGAAACTTCGGTAAGTAATTGTCAAAAGATGCACAACTAGCATTCAGTAGCTTTTATTGATGAATGCTGCTATCTTTACGTTGCGGTCGGAAACTTTTCATTTGACATTTGTGAAATAGACAGCTGCAGTATATAAACAGACAAGCAATGGAGCGCTATACTCCGCAAGATCGTGGAATAATTGTGTCGATGTTTTTGACCAATAATCGGTCGGTGGTGTTAGCGCAGCGTGAATTTTGACGTCGATTTCCTAATCGTATCGCGCCAACCGGGCAAACATTCCGGTGCTTATCTACTCGACTCGAGCAGAGTGGAATCATAGGAAACCATGCAGCGCGTGGCCGAAAATATCGCGGCTGTGGCTGCTGACGTCGCTGAGAATGAAGAAACATCAACCAGACGACGGGCCACGCAATTGGGCATCACTAGACGGACCCTACAGGGAATTTTAGTGAAAGACTTACACATGTTCCCATATAAAGTGCAAACCGTCAGTTAATGCCTTCTGATCGTCAGTCGCGTATGCAAAGCCATCCTCAATCTCAACAACGAAGAGAACGGTTTTGTATCGAAAGTCATCATGAGCGACGAGGCGCATTTCCACTTAAGCGATTACGTCAATCAGCAAAATTTTCGTTTCTGGGGCACTGAAAATCCGCGTGTGATGCACGAATAGTCATTACATTCTCTCAAAGCCACTGTGTGGTGCGGCGTTTACACGGGAGGAGTGATTGGACCCTATTTTTTTGAGGACGCCATCGGCAGTACGGTCACTGTTACTGGCGAACGCTATGGGGGCCATGATAAACGACTTTTTACTGCAGGAATTGGATGATCGGAGCTTGGGGAACATGTGCAACCAGACGGTGCAACCGCACACACAGCACGGAGCCTCAATGGATATTGTGAAGGAAGCGTTTCCTGGTCGCGTAATCTCCCGTTTTGGCGATTTGGCATGGCCATTTTACCCATACTAGACTTCTTTCTTTGGGGCTACTTGAAGTCGTGGGCTTATGTCAACAAGTCTCTGACAATCGCAGCCCTTAAGGACAATATTCGCCAGGAATGCGAACAGTTATCACCGGAAATCTTGCGGAAAGTCATGGAAAATGCGATAAAACGCGCACAAATGTGTATCAACACTGGCGGCAGCCCCTCCACTTTTCCACTTAACAGAAACAATTGTAAAGGCCGAAATAAAGATTTCCATCACTCAAAATCATTTTTTTTTAATTAGTGAAAAAGTAATTCAAAAACAAAATTGGATGATTAATTTTGCGCCACCTTGTATATGTATTTATGGAAGCTTGCAGCTTCCTTGTGACGGCGTTAGTCAACTTCTAACTGATTGGATTATCTAAGCTTGGTTTTCTTGTTGAATACATTGCTTCTTCAGATATTCTATGTGATAGCAGGTAAATTTCATCAACGTAGTAAAGAACTTTATTATATGATGTTTCAGCGCCAAGTTTCGTCCAGAGTTGTCCGTATCATATCACTTATTTAATAAGAGGAATAGTAGTGGCAAGAGAATGCAACGTGGTCGAACTTCAAATTCCTTCTACCATTGTGTAAGACATAACTTTTACCGTCATCATACGTAGATGGTCTTTATAATACCCCCCGCAATTTTCTCCTCTTCACAAAGCTTACTTACTTACTTACTTCAGCCAGCTCGATCTTTAACCAACTGCCTCCAGTTTTGCATGCTAAATTGGTCGAAGTACCCCTTTGCACTGCGCTGTATCTCGGGGGAGGATTCGAAGATCCGACCAATGCTGCGGTCCGATATTACCCAGCCACCTCAGATGTTGTACCTTCACTATTCTGGCTGAGTCGATATTGATGTACAGTCCGTACAGTTGGTCGTTGTATCTTCTCCTCCGCTCACCGTCTATGAAGACGATGAATTTGCCTTTCAAAATAGCCAAGAGCACCCTCATCCATTTTTGATAAAGTCCTTCAGACATTCACACATGCGGCAGGCGATGTTAAGAAGGCTAATGCGTCTGTAGTTGTCGTAGTTCAGGGGGTTTCCTTTCTTGAGGATGGAACAAACATTCCGATTGCATTTATCGGGCATACTTTCATCTGATCATATTTTACAGGTGAATTGGTGTATGCTCCTTACCAAATCATCGCCTGCCGCTGTGAAGGGCTCGGCACTCAGCAGCCTTGTTGGACTTAAGCTTAGATATGGCTATCCTCACCTCATCTAAGTCAGGTGGACGGAATTGTTGATCTAAATCGTCCAGGTTGAAAGGTTCATTCTACCTGACAGCGGTATTAGGTTCGTCATCGCAGTTATAAAGTCTATAGAAATGCTCTTTCAGCATCGACTGCGGCATTACTACGATGTTCCCTGGCTCGTCTCTACTGGCTCTTTTTACCTTTTGGTAGAACTTCCGAATCTCATTCCTGGACTAGTGTCTCTCAATTTCCTCGACCATGCTCTTCTCATGTTCCTTCTTTTTCCTACTGAGAAGCCGATGTTCGTTTTTCCTTTTCTGCTCGTAGAGCTCGCGAGCAGCTCTCGTGCCTTTATGCAGCGCCGCTTTGTGTGCTTGCCGGCACTCGTCAAATCAGGGGTTCCGTTGTGGTGGCCGAATGAAGCCCAGCACATCAGAGGCGGCATTTCTGATTTGGCAATGTCTGCGGTCTTCGATACTTGATGCTGGCGAAATCAATCTTAATAGATTAAGGGAGACTCGGTCGGTAAAGGATTTGGCTCAACACAAAAACTGCTAACAAACACAACAGGATAACAAAAACGCACAAATTATCTTTTCCCTGATGGGGAATTTATGGTCATATATTTGTTTTTCTTTTTTTTTTGGTATTCGTTCTTCTGTTTCTCTTTTTTTGTTGGCTCTTGCCCTTAAGACGATAAGACGATATCGAATGACCTTATCCGCCTTTTTGGCCATTGCCGCCACTCATACACACACACACACATGGGGTTCCGTCAATTCAGCTGTTAGAGCAAAGGGAATCACATCCAGAGCTCCAACAGCTTCTCACTGAATCCCCATCCAATCACACCAGTCGATGTTCTATGTTTGTGGGTCATGTTTGTTCGTTCTGTTTGTTTTGTCATCCAAGTGATTGCTTTGGTTCGAAGCCAGCCCTCTGAAACGAAACCAAAACTAAGGTTGAGAGCTTTAATTGATACCGCCGGATAGGGAGGAAAACTTGTTTTACCAGGGGTACAATGGGGGTCAGTAAACCTTCTTGCAGACATAGGGAACCGAGGATCGACCGCGGGGAATTGTGGGCTTTCCTTTACAATTTCGTTTTTAGTTATTTTTGTTGGGGTAGGGGGTTATACAAATTTATAATCCTGGGGCAAACAATATCAGGTACGGTGGGCTCGCAGCCATTGCCAATTGTGTTGACCTCTCGGGGCATCAAGGGGCGGACCGTCCGTCCACTCGAGTCTCCAGGCCGTCCGCCTGGCTCTATCAGGGGTACCTATGTGGTCGTCTCTGGAGCTGTAGGCCAGGGGAGGGAACTGAATTCAGAGGATCCAGTGAATCCCACCTGTACCGTGGCATCAAGACCATGACGGGAAGTAAGAAAAGAAGGGACAACACAAGAAGGGGAAGGAGAAAAGAAGAGGCCAACAGACAACAGATGGAAAAGGGAGTGGAGGATTTTTGGGGCGTGATTTGCACGCAATAGTGTCTTGCGTCGATCGCAATGTGATCAATCTGATCGACGGTTGTTTGATCAGGAGTTCTCCAAGTCCGCTTGTAAATATCAAGGTGTTTTAACCGCGTATTAGCTACGACAATGTTTCGCCCCTCGTCAAAGAATCCGTTATCGGAGTTGGTGTCATGCAGGCTATAAATTCTAGGCTATATAGTACTAGCAAAGATGCCCTCTCCTCCTAGTACTACTCGCAGGTCTTGTCCAAGAGCTCGTAGAATCCATCTTTAGTGTCGTCGTCTTTCTCCTCTGTGTGGGCGTGCGCGCATATAACACTGATTATTACGAGGCGCTCGTTCACTTGCCGAAAGCTCAAGACTTTCTGCTTAAGTCTGCCTCTAGCAACGAATCCGCATCCAAATAAGCGCTGCTTTTCCCCTTGATAATAATCGCTATAGTAGATATCGCAGTTTTTCATCCTCTCTTTGTCCGGCCCATGCCATCGCATTTCTTGGATGGCGGTAATATCTGCTTTGCAGCAGTCCAGGATCTGCGCTAGTTGTTCGACTGTACGTACCTAACATTGCACGTACAGGATTTGACAAATAAAATATATACGAGTAAATTTGTTTTTAAAAATATCAGCTGGCTTCCATTTGGCATAGGTTTTTCTTTGTATCAGCATTTATGACTAGACCAGGTAGATTCCGCAAACTCCATTCCGGACTTCCTTCGCTTTCATGCGGAATGTAATTTTTCTAGCCTTGAAAATAAGCGATATTGTACTTAAGCTGTGTTGCTCGTGGAAATAATTTTTCTCCCCGACGTCATAGTCAAGAATCCCGTATGTGTTCCTGGTAAGACTTTCCTGCGGTCTTTCTCTGAAAACGGCACAGGTGGGTAGATCGATCTCCATCAACAGCTCCTGAAGAGTTTTTTTCCAAGATATTACATTCTAGACATTGTAGTCTATCAGGGAAATATATCGTGTTCGCTGCATAACCTAAACCATTCACTGAACAATTGAAGTTTCCATGGTGTGGTAAGTGCATTGCAATCATGGTATATGCGGGGGACGTTGACACGGAAGTGAAATTATTTTTAAAATGTAAACAAAGTGTAGCCTTATTGTGAAAATATATAATGTTGACAGAACGGTTACCAAGTTATACATATAGTTTCGCGTATTTTCAGGTAATCTGAAATTTTCTTTTGATAAAGTATCTCAGTAGTTTTTCAGCTTCTTCTTACCGAAAAATACCCCGTACTTGAGCCTCATTGCACATGATAGACCTTACTACTGCTTCATAAACTTTATACATTGTGTTGTTGTTTTTACAAAGTTTAACATTCCCAGCTGCAATTTATGAGGGCTGTTTGAAGAGTAAGTACCCGGATTGGAAGATAGGTGGAGGTACTGAGCCAAAATGAGTGTACCATCAGTTAGCATAACCTCTTTTAGCCCGCCATTTAGTGACAATCCGACGCTTAGTTTTGTTTTGACAGCTTTCCGGCCGAAGGCATGGTCTTTGCCTTTTTTGAAGAACGTTTACCGGGTAAAACCCATTGTTTCTATTGTTCTTCAACTTCATTTAAAATCAATTTAAGATTATTACAAAGTTAAAGCTGTAGTTTAAAATAAAGCGGAAAATAATAGTAATCAATCTGTAACTTAAAGTTAGTGTGGAAAGATACCGAATTAATAATAATATAAATATACAATAATTGATGTGGGGGAGCATCGATTAATTGAAATTCAAAATTTAATTAATTATTTAAATAATATAATACATAAATACAAAATTCATTAAATGTAAATTCAAATATAAATTCATTGATTCATCATTAACAACTCTAAAATAAAATTGAAGAATCTGACACAAAAAATACCATTGAAGGGGCTGTAACAGTGTAGAAGCGCGAAAAGTGGGTTGTGCAGGCAAATGGAATATTTACCAGTTGCATGTTATTTATACGAAGACTATAAAACTGATTTGTTCTACTGGGAAGATTTCCGCTTTGCTTAAAAAATTCTTTTAGCACTTTAAAAACGTAAAGATGTCTCATTGGTAAAATTCGCAGATTTATAAATAATGGCCAGCTCGGAGTTAGACGATTTTTTTTACTAATAATTCTAATTAAATGTTTCTGAGCTATCAATAATGGCCTAAAAGAGTTGTTATAAGAGCCACCCCAACTTGTAATACCATACTGCAAATTGGAGTGGGCAAGGCCATAATAAATTGACTTTAACACTTTTGCAGCGCACTGTTGCTTGATGAGGTACATTTTGCGGGTTACAAGAAGCATATGCCTTTTAATAGTATGAATATGATCTTTCCAGTTCAAGTTTCGGTCAATTAATACGCCAAGGTATTTAAAATTTTGCACAGACTCAATTTTAAAGCAACTATTTGAACAGGGGAAGCTACAAACAAAAGTACTCTTTCCACAACTATGTACAGGCAAACAAAATTTTTTGAAATTGGGTGCATGGAAACACAGATTAAAATTTACTAAATCATTGTTTGATAGGCTGAAGGACATTAGTTTTGTTTTTTCGCTAATAATCAACTTCTGTTCTGAAAACCAAAGTCTGAATGTTTCAAGATCTTCTGAAATCTTCGCAATACATTCGAATATTGTATCAAACTGATAAGTTAGGGCTATTTCATCTGCAAACGCTGTTGACACACCTTTAAGGACAGGACCAAGAACTGATCCCTGTGGAACGCCATTTCTTAAGGTACGCGAATCACTAAAACACCCATTTACATTGACCTTTTGATTTCTAACCTTGAGATACGAACAAAACCATTTGTGGATAACTCCTCTAAGACCGGCATTGTATAATTTCTTCAGCAGAACGTCGTGGTCAACCAGGTCAAACGCTTTTGTCATGTCAACAAAAAGAGTCATTGTAGTTTGTTTGCGGTGAACACTTTCATATAACTGGCCACATACTCTTAGGATTGCATCTTCCGTTGACATTCCACTTCTAAATCTTTGGTCTCTGGTGTGTACCAATGAATCTATGTCTCATCGACGATCACGAAACGACGCAGAAACTCCTCTGGATTTTGATTAAACAGTGCCAAGCACTTGCTTGAAGTAGTCTCACGATTGCACTTGTTCTCCGGTGTGAGCAAACGCGGCACCCAACTCGCGAATTTTCACTCGTCAGTCCGCCAATACGAGATCATGAATCTTGCCCACGGTTTCCTGTGTGGTAACCCTTTTGGACCACCTGGGCGCGGTTCATCAAAAACCGACGTGCGGGCACGGCGAAGCTCTGCAAACCAATGGTAAACAGTTGTACAGGAAGATGAATGTGTCTCATACACACTATCGAAAATGGGCTTGATTTCCTCGCAGGTTTTGCCACTCAAAAACAAGAATCCGATCACGGATCGATACTGCTCTTTTTACATGGTCGCAAAAAAACACTAACACGACACATGGTACATTCATTTTGGACCAGTAGCGCCACCTATCTCACAATTCGGGTACTCATGAAACAGCCCTCGTATGTCGCTTTTGCCTTCTTTTAGTTTCCCTCGCAAATGTTTGTTAAAAATTAGACGGGGTGTTATCATAGCTCGGAGATATTTAAACTTCTGCGCATTCTCTAGTTTTCCGTCTTGCCATGTTAATTGTTCGTCCCTTTTACTATATAGTGACTAGTTTAATTTCGGAACACCTTTATTTTGGACAACCTTACTTGACACCCATCCTGGCATCTGGGCTGCATCCCATACTGCAGCCGTATTATTTTCGTACAGGCTTTGCATAACTTTGAGTAACTTTGTTGAGACTCCGAGATTACTTAGCTTGTAGAAGGTCGCCCTTCTGTCAACAGAGTAAAATGCCGCCTTAAAATCTACGAATAACGCATACAGCTTCTTGGCGGTGTCTAGTATATTTCCAGTCAGCAACGTCAGCCATGTATCGTGAGAGGCGGCTTTCTAGTTTTTGAGCAGCTCCTGGTGTGTGTGGTAGTTGTATATCAGGCAGTTTGTTATTTGAGGTTAGAGTCTCATTTGTAAGATGTAGTTCTATTAGCCCGACGCAGAATCCTCAATCTGAAAGGCCATACTCCTTTTGTGACGGAGAGCATATCAGACCGGATAGATTAGTGTCAGAAATCTTGTCAGAGAATGTAAGCGCCTCTGTTGACCATGGGGGTCAATCCAGCATTTTTTCTGCCTTTATTCCTGGGAAACTGCAGTTGTTTGATTGATTTGAAGTGGTCCTCAATGAGGTATGCATACATAGATCAAGTAGGTGCTTCGCAATTATGTGGGTATTAGGACTGACCTGGTACCTAGAAAAGGATGATGTTAAACTGCTTTGCTATCATGTTTCTGTCAAACAATCAACAGATTACCGAGTAGTGTTGAATTAAGCCTTAAAGACGCTGCAATGATGTGTACAATTCAAGGGCAAGTAATGTCTTTAATCTTTCAAGTTGATATTTCCTCGTCGAAGGGTTAAAGCTGAGAAAGTGCCTTGGATTGGCCACGATGCACGTGATTAGTCTGGTTTTATTTTGGAAGCTAAAATTTTGCTTAATGTTATTATTCACAAGTTCAAGAGCTTTGTTTTTCTGATTTGACCTCGCTGGTCCCTAGGTATTATATCCCTTCCGCGATTTTCACGCTTGTAATTCCAAGATTCCTTTCTACAGTAGTGTTCTGTGGAATACCTAAAGTTATAGAATACCGGTTTCTCTTTTTATTCTCCTTCTTGCCCCGATACCTCCTTAAGTGTAGGGCCATAAGACAACATTACATATGGTAACTGAGTCATTGAAATTCATTTTTCAAACCCAAAGAAGCCGATAACTTGTATATTTTCAAAAGAATTGTCTCACTCTTTATAGCTCTACGACGACCATGTGTCATCTATTCTTTTACGATGGAGCGCACAAAAAAAACCAAAAACTTCTCTCTCTCGAAGTGCCAACGCTGTCTGGCCGGCAGAGCTAAAACAGTCCGTATTACTCCACCAAATAGATAAATTACTCCCCTAATCGATGATAATTTATTGAATTGACTTAATATGCTCCTTTCTTTCACTTTATTCTCTTTTAGTTTCTTTTAGTCAAGTTCACGGTTAAGGTCACGAGGAAAGGACCTTGCTATACATATCGTGGGTGCATGCCATTGACCTAAGCCAATTGAAAGGAAGAGGATCTTCTACCAACTAGTCTCGGTTCATATTCATAAATTCTCTCATTATCGACATAGACATCTGCTGTTTGTTGGGATATTTTTGGTTTTCGCCAGAGGGATAGTTGGAATGTGAACCTAACGAATTTGTTCTCACAAAAATGAAACTAATGTTGAAAGCAAATCTATCGAAAGGAAACTCTTTTTCTGAAAAGGGATATATTCCGGTCCTTTATTAAAATTTATTCTGTCGAGGATTCAGGTTCGCTCCGTCCATTTGTCTCAAAAACTGTCTGAGGTATGTATATGTATGCATATGTCATATGACCATTGTTAGAGAGAAGTGTTGGTGAAGGAAGACTCTACCATCCGAACGGACATATCTGAAACTACAATACAATCTTTGACAGCTCTGATAAATTGATACCTTGTCCTTCGTGTCGATACTTAGCCAGTTGACATCCGTTGGACGTTGGGTTAGAAAGAAAGTAAAAACCATTAAGTTAGACTGGAGGACGACAACCAACATTTTTAAGAGAAAGGACCTCCCTGTTAGAAATTAATGAATAATGTGTAATTTTGAATTTTACTAGGAGAAATTGGAACATTTTTACCAGTATACAGGGGCACCATGGACGAGGATTGACACAATAACGACTGACTGAACAACGCATGAATTAGGGAAGCATTTGAAGTTGACTTGCTTTACCTCATCGTATTAGTCCGTGAAAACTGCGTGTGTAAACCCTTATATACTCGTATGTATGTTAACCATTATGCATGCCAGGAAGAACTTCTTATATGGAACCAACGGTTCTGCCTGCATTCAGGCTTTTGAACAGGTGATGCTCTTTGAAAGCTTCTTTGACATGTTTAAAGCACAGATCTGAAAGAGACGAGAACTGTGGGGCTACTGACATCGGTGAAAAAAATTGAAACGCATAGTGCGGTGAAGACAATCAGCGGCTATTTTAATTTAGGCAAGGAGACTTGAGTTTCAAGCATGTGGACAATGCGCATCAAGCTTAAATTTGGCAGGATTAACCTAATATGCTCTTTTACGCGCACCCCAATGAAGGATAACTTGACAAAACATATTAATCTTCTAAGCAAGATGTTAAAATATTTTTGGGTGATTTTAGCGCACAGCTAAGAAAGGATAACATTTTTGATTATACTGTCAGCAAATATAGCCTGCATGACACCAGCACCGAAAACGGATTCAAGCTTATCGCCTTCTCGGTACCAGAATCTGGATGTTCGAACTTTCCGAGAGCAACATTGACTGGAACTACTACCCTGTTGTCGCCCCTATTAAGAAGAATTACCGCGAGAAAGTTCCCCTGATGTCCTGCGTAATCTCGCATGATGTCCTGCGCTATCAGCATCTCTCCCGAAACCCAGTGGCAAAGCTTCCAACAAACCATCAGAGTTTCCCCCTGTAATGTGCCAACTTTCGCTCAGCCAATACTGCGAAACTAGTAGTTTGACGATGAATGCCGAGTGCATATAGAGGGACAAGGGCAGGTCATGAACTCTAAGGGCAAAAAACTAATAACGAGCACAAGCTTCGCAGGAAGGAACGAGAAATGCAAAATCAAAGAAATTGGAAGAAGGTAAAAGGAGCATGACAGGTCAACAAAATATAAACGGAAGCCGGCAAGAACGATCAGGAATACTATGTAGTGATAGACTTGCAGCCAGTGCAAATGACAGTCTGAAGACTGTCCAATGGCGATGACGATCTACACTCTGCTCTCAGAAAGAAAGAATGATTCAACATGGGCGATGGCGGGGAACAATTTCTGTCCACATGAATCCAACAAAGTGAGAAACCTATTCCCAAATTTACGCCCAGTAAAGTCGCCGCTATTGATGGCCAACTGCCGAGTTGTTCGAGGCAGTGGGAAATGTAAAGGAAATGTAAAACGCATGCATCAACTCACGGCTAAACTGTGGTCGGATGAAAGAATGCCAGGCCAATGGAATCACAGCATTGTATGCCCGCTCCTGAAGAAAGGAGTCTCTCTAGTAAACACCAACTACAAGGTACGGCAAAAGTAGTATTATAATGTGAATTGACTGCCATTTTGTTAGAAATTAAAAAAAAATTGGGCTCTGAAGGTGTAAAATTGGTGACATTAAGTTGAAAAAATGATATCGGTCAAATGACCACCTCGTTTTAAGGCACTTTGAATTGTTGCTCGCAAAACATCTGGCTCCACTGTTGGCTTTAAAGACTTGGAAGGCTTGTGATTTGTTCTGGTAATCGTGAGATTTCAAAAAGCGTCAACTTAAGAAGTCTGGCGTAGTCAGATCTGGCCGACCAGTTCAAATCGCCAAAACATGAGATCACACGGCCTGGAAATTGATGGTTTAAAATCTCCATCGTTGCCCGAGCTGTATAAGCGGTTGCTTCGTCCAGCTGGAACAAACAATGCTCAAGACCCAATTCAACAAGACGTTCCAAGCCTTTAAGTCGTTCATTTTTCATAAATTGTTCAAGTGATTGCTTAGCTTAATCGGGCATTTCTATTTATTTATATTGTCATTCCCATCCAAATCAAAAGGAACTAGAAAAAATGTTCGAAGCACGCCTGCTCTCTGCCACTACATTGAAGAAGGTCCTCGATGCCATCAAGGACTTGCTCAACGAGGGTACCTTTGACTGCAGCGATTCTGAAATTCAGCTGCAAGCAATGGACAACTCCCACGTTTCACTGGTCTCTCTAACTCTCCGCTCGGACGGATTCGATAAACTCCACTGTGATCGCAAAATCTCCACGGGCATGAATCTCAGCAGTATGGCAAAGATTCTCAAATGTGCCAATAACGACGACAACGTAACGATAAAGGCTCAGGACAATGCCGACACTGTTACCTTCATGTTTGAGTCACAGAATCAAGAAAAGCTCTCGGACTACGAGATGAAACTAATGAATCTCGACCAAGAGCATTTGGGTATCTCAGAGACTGAATACAGTTGTGTTGTGCGTATGCCGTCGATTGAATTTGCTCGCATTTGTTGAGATCTGGCGCAATTTGGCGAGTCTGTGCTCATCTGTTGCACCAAAGAAGGCGTCAAATTCTCGGCTTCTGGTGATGTTGGTTCTGCAAATGTGAAATTGGCACAAACTTCATCCGTCGATAAGGAGAATGAAACGGTCACCATTGAAATGCAAGAACCCGTAACACTTACATTCGCCTGCCGCTACCTGAACGCATTCACAAAAGCCACTCCATTGTCCAAGTGCAGCTGTCGATGTCGGCAGATGTGCCTTTAGTGGTTGAATACCGCATTACTGACTTGGGATACATTCGCTACCACTTGGCACCGGAAATTGAAGACGATGAGAGCTAAGTATAAAGGGCTTTACCCTTCTGTCGCTGTTAACTTTGTGTTTATCTAGATTTACGAGATTTTCTTTGTTCTCTTTGTACCAATTGTATGATTTCTAAGTAACCGTTGTTTGATGATGAAGGTATTCTGGAAAGGAAAAAAAAAACTTGCGGCAAAAAAACTCTTTTAAAATTTGTCTGTAGGTCTCCCCAGTTACGGTTACGGTGGTGTCGTCGGCGTCCCCAAAAAAATAAGGACCAATCACATAACCACTTAAATAGAAATGGTCTTTGTCGCTCATTATGATTTTGGATACGAATCCTCTTCTTGCGCTAGGTTCAGCAGAGCATGGGAATAAGTTAATTTCACTTGACGGTCAGCAGGTAGCAATTGGTGATGCAAAATTGTATAAAGGGATCAGTCCCCTCAAGATCGTCTATTAGATCTTCTTTGCCGTGCTAAACAATCGCCTGAAATTTTATGTCAATCAACTAATTGGTCCTTATCTGAGCGGTTCCAGACTTAGAAATTCAACCATCGACTAGATTTTTACATTGTATTACGGCAGCTCCTATTTGTCGGTTTTAAGGCCGCCTATTACAGCATATGCCTCAAAAAATTATACGAAATCATGTCCGGTTTTGGTGTACTTACAAAACTTCGCAGGCTCTGCTGGATGACCATGGAGAAAGCTTGTGAGGGTCGCCAATGATTTCATCGAGATCTGATGTTAAAAAAGGCCCCCGACATTGCAATCCTTGTCATGAGCTGAGAGTATTTTACGGAACTCATAAGCTAGGCTTTTAAAAATTTGTACCACTACTTGTCCACGCAGATTAGTAGGCATTATTGACAGAACACAGCTAGCGGTTTGTGAGACATTTGCAAATATTGAAGCAGAAACCGTGAAGATGGGTGTGACCCTAAGGCATCAAGAAGGAACGATAATAGAACTGTCTAAAAGGTGGTTTAACTGGCATGGCTACCGATTTTACTTCCGAAGGCGGAAGTGATAATTGATAGATCAGATCCTACACCATGAAGTGCAATAGAATCGACTCACCCAGTTTTGTTTGCAGAATAAGTCATTCTGTGCAAAACTGTTCGGAAGCAAAACAAGAGGAACCCAAACAGAAATGAGTAAAAATCTTAACAGGAATTCGTATAACCCTTAATCATATAAAAAGGATTCCATTCTACAATGCCCACAGTTTCGAAATCAACTTCTAACACTTAAAATATAAATTTCATGTACAAAATCTGAGTACTTTTAGACAGACATGTAATTGACAGATTGATCCTTATTCCTTCAATCTAAACAGCCTCCATGTGGTGGGTACCTGGATACCTACGGACATTGTACAATAGTATGTTACTAGGATTAAATTGTAATACCTTGAGCTGAAAGCTATTATATAAAAAAAAAACCCTCAATGAAAAATCAAATATTGGCTCGGATAAAGCTCACCCATGAAACTGATGACCGCAAAAAATGCCCTAACTTTGTACAAACCAGGTACCTCTGTCCAGCTGACAAGCGTTCTTGGTTTTCCAAGGAACTACTACAGGTGCCATACGACAAAAAACGAATTTGGAATAGTATCTTGCTTCCGTGTTCACACCCGTTGACGAACGGCTAGTCATACTCCGAATCCAGACTAGTTTCCATGATATACAAATCGTGCTTGGCGGCAGAGTGGTAAGCGAAGGTGTCGATTACATATCTAACAACTTAATGAGGTTGATCGACTTTATCGACTTTACCGAGTTAATATAGTAGCTTGTACCAAATTCTCGTAAATACTCAAAGCCACCTAGCTATCCCCTGAACGAACATGCTCTTATATTGATCACTTTGCCATTGACGTAAAGCATGCTTCAAGTCTGCTGAATCTTCAGACGGCATGTGATATCAATATAGGCTTGAACCACCACCTTGTCGCAGCCAAGGTTTTATCTTCGCTCCCTACGATAGAGAAACAATTGGTGCCATCAAGTGCGTCGACGACCCCACAGTATACTACTAGAGGTGACAGACATTATTTCAGAAGTGGATATTGAAAGGGGAAGACACAGATCTAGAAAAAACATCTGCAACGTATCCTGTGTAAATTTACTTGTCTGACCAAATTTATAAAAAAAAACTTTTCTTTAATTACAGCATCCTTCGATCACTGCTAACAAAAGCTTCGCCCAGGGTATGGGAAGCAACACAACAATAATCGTTCGGCAAAAAGAAATATTGCACTAGCGAACCACCAGTACATTAATTATTTGATGTCAACGACGTCGTTAAGCTGCAGGTTGATGCAGGCTCCACAGTCTTACGTGCTGTTTTCCTGGAACAAGATCAACCCATCACCTTTGCATCAAAATTTCTAAGAATTTGAACAACACTGCTCACAACTCGAAAATGACGCATTGACAATCAAGTTCGGATGTGAGAAGCTCCGCTAATATGTTTGGGGGAAAGAGGAACCAGTAGAATCTGAAAACAAACCACTAGGAAATATTTTCCAAAAGCCAATCCATTCCTCACCAGCACGAATCCTATGTATTCATTAAGCAGGGATAGCCAAATAATACCCACACTATTGGAAGGTGACGTAATAAAATACGTACGAATACATCAGGTTCCCTTTGGTTACGCTAAATACTTACATCGTGCGAATGACGCAGTGTTTATAGCAATAGACTTGTTAACTTTTACTATATTGTAGTCACAGACAGCTACTTGAACAATTACAAGAGCAACAATTTTTTTGTTTCAAATGCAATTCCTCGATATGTAAAAGTGACAATGGTCCACAATTTTCAAGTGTCGAATCCAAACATTTTTGTGCTGAGTGGAACAGAGAACTAGCTCACCATCCAGATGGAAATGGACTTGCGGAGTGAGCAGTCCAAACATCAAAAAAAAAATTTAAAGAAATGCGATTATAACAACTCCGACTACAAATTGTTCACTTTAAACGATCTGAACATGCCAAGAGGACCTCAATGAACTCCTACACAGAGACCTTACTCCAGAAATTTATGATTAGTGCTCTCTGCAATCTTATCCTCACACTTATCACAACCTCCAATGCTGAACATTCCAGACGAATGCGAGAAAAATGTAATCGACAAAATAATTTCACCAATAGAACATCAAAAACGATAGTTGGACGTCATGTACATCCAATATCGTATAACGTGCAGGAAAACTACAGACACATATTTCGTCGCCATAAGACAATGCAGGCGACCGTGGAGATTGAACCCAAAACTGTCGAAGACCAGATACAGATAGCAAACTCCCACCAACAGACGAAGTCACTTTGAGATCAGTAGTACCCGAATCAGTGTCCTTGCCACCGTTCTCATTAACGGCACTAACAATCACAACCACAAATTAGATAAGTTAGGCCAACACAATGTCTTCGTCATTCGGCGTTTTATCGTTTCTATTGCCCATTAGCATAATTTTGCCTAGGATCTGATTATTCCCCACGGTTTAATTTACGCTTGCTCTGCGTCCTTGTCATCATGAAAAGGTGGTAATTGTGTCACTTAGCAGGGAAAGCCATTAAGATATGAACAGCTGTCAAAAACTACTGCCTCTCAATAGCCTTTCTCAGTCGCTTGCCTTAAAATATCCTCGCTTACAGTTTTTCTAAATTCTGTAGTTCTCTTAAATTATTTTTTTAAAAACATTCTTCTTTTTTTTTAATTAATCTATGCATCCTAATTAATGAATAAATGTATTTTTTCGTCTTCTTTTACAGCTCCAACCCCGTTTTAACTTCCCCTGAACTTGAAAATGGCTGCGTCACTTCTAATCGCCTGTGGCCTTAACGAAACTAAACTACCTCCTTTTATTCACATCAGTGAAGAGTCAAATATGGACGGTGGTTTCCTCATCACATCGATTCTTGGACAACGCCTACGTGCACCTTATGTTACTACAGCATTAATTGGCCTACAGCATGGATACCAGCACTATCTCAATGCTGGCATGCGACTTGGTTATAACTTGGCTCTATTCCTAGATAAGAAGTTCTTCATCATCGATGCGCTAAAGGGCATCCATTACGACCAATGGAAGTCATCTTGGCTAACCGAAGGTGACGCTATATCCAATGCATCACTGAAATACATTCGCAAAAAACTCAAATCCGCAGAACCTGGCGCATCACTAACCTTTATTGTTGACAATCTATCGATTCTTTTGAATTTGGGCGTAACACCCGAAGGTTTACTACGTATGTGTCATGATTTACATACTCTGGCTATTGAAAATCCTGGCCTAACAATTGTCACTAAACTGAGTACATGTGATGTACAAGAAGTCCTCGACAACAACATTGCCAAACTTGCAGATGTCCATATCAGGGTAAAACAATTGAAGAGCGGAGTCTTCCGAGAAGTTGATGGAAAACTATCAGTTGTACGTGAAACTGCCAATGGGTGCTATGAGGTAACCGAACAACAGAAGGAGATATTGTACAAAGTAAACGAGAGAAGTATTAAAATTTTCAGTCCTGGCGAGGTTGGTGTGAAAGTTTAAGAAATTTATTTTTTTTTTTTTTTATTTTAAATAAAATTTCTATTTTTCTCAACAGAGTCGTTTTATTTTGAACACAGTGGAACTTTCCAGAACGTTTTGCAGCGGAATCTATGGGCGTCTGTAAAGAATGCGAAATGCTCATTTCAATAAACACCCACTACGGCCGACTAACCTCATAAATTGTTCGTTTGCTGGGAATTTTTCTTTCTTCTTCCAACGCCCTGGAGGTATTTTTTTCATTCAATCGAAAAGTTTTGAATCTACATACGTCTATTTGCTCTCGAAACCAAAAGCATCCCAGCAAGAATTTGTGGTTCATGGTGTTCCCTCAATAGCCCATTGCCAATGCATGGTGTGCTATGCAAGCCATAAAAGGCGGAAAGTGTATCAGGATTTATTGAACCTGATGTGTGTAGTTGATTGGAGTTTAATACTTGAACGAGGCGTTTGCCAAATTTCGAATGCAGACAATCGGTTTTTAATATCGACGTTGTATAGAGTCGATGCCGATCCCGACAAATAGGGCAGAATTTAAAAAAGGATTAGAATTTGAGAGTTAAAGTGATTGATTAATTGGGCTTTTGTTGCGACTCTGCAATTTTTTTTCTTTAACTTTTCGAGCACAACATAAATGAGTGCAGTTCGTACCCGTTTTTAAACGAATTTATGGTGGATGTATTTGGGAAACTAAATGCCATATAAAATTAAAACCATCCTCAATATAAACTTGAATATTTTGAACGACAATTTGTTAGATGATACCATTTTTGAAGCGTTGGTGCATTTGAAAAGGCAGACATCGAAGGCCAAGAGTCAATCACTACATAGACTTGAGGAAATGGAAAGTTTGGCAACGGATCTATCTGAAGATCTTGATATTCATAAATACTTAGCTAAAACTTCTGAATAAAGAAGTTGAAAGATTTGGCAAAGCTGTCTTCTTACTATGTCATCTTGTTCGTGGGCTACATATTATAAAAAATGCTGGCACATTTGCTTTATTTTTCTTTTAACATTCCACTCTATGTTCTTACTGAGTTTCCTTAGAATCGATATCTTTGCCATAAAAAGCCTTGGCATGCTAGTGCAGAGTCTGTCTTCTCTTGCGTTACGAAGGTTTGCTAGTTTGTACGTTGATGCTACCGTTTATACTTTTCGCTATCCCTATCCTAGGATAGGTATGCTCTAACTTGCCATACAGCTACATCGTCTGTTTGGACGTCTTAAGAACGTTAAGCAGTGTGTAGACCAATATATAGACAGGTCGCCGCCTTTCGGGCAACAGCAGCTTATCGCCGTCATCACTATTGGCCACAATCACTGCCAGCATCATTGTCAGCGTCATTGCTTTCATCAACAAAACTAGTATTCTCTGATTGAATTACATTTGTCAGCAGTTGCATTGCTGTATGCAACTTTAATTTTCCGCAGCAGATTTTATAGAGCAGTCTCGTAGGATCTTCTGCGTCGGTAGACATGCTGCCTCTTGGGTAGAGGATGCATTTGCAAAGCAGTTTTATGCACATGAAGCTCATCTATTCTCTCCATGCTTTTAATAAAGAAGAAAATGGAGCTTTTGGGGAGCATGTAGGTGCTGTTCGCCAGGAGTTCGAAATGCATCCGAGTACCACAGAAAAGGGAAGATTCCCTTTAGAGCTGCCAACAGGCGATCTATGTTATATCTTTTTGTAACATAACTGGATGTATCCCATTGATCCCATCAATAGAAGTAAGACTGATGACAGATACCATCTATAGCGGTTGGGTAATTTTTCCCTTTTCATAACTTTGACCAAACAACCTAAGACTACTCTTGGTTTCACCGGCATTTTAATTCTTTTCGCATAAGTCTTAATAAGAGACACTTTTTGAAATACGAATAAGCTTCTTACTCGTATATTCTTTTTGGTTGGATCTGTATAGTTTCCAGTTTTCCTCCAAATTTGTCTTAGGTGACTCGTTTAGAAGTATTCTGTCTGCAAATCTACGTTCCACCAAGAAACGAGCGATCTGCAGGGTATTCTCCTGGTTGGAACTCAAAGCATTTAGGGAGAGCACCGTTCAGATCCTGAACAGCTTTCTCTTTTTTTGTGTTATTATGAGCTTAGGCAGAGCATTTACGGATTTGCCGAGCGCCTACTTAATCCGTATTAAGTTGGTTTTACGTGAATTACTCCTCTTCAACAATACACAGACCTTGCATAAGATTCTGAATTCGATTTACCTGTAATTTGAAATGAAAGCCTTCGATAGTAATCTTCTAAGCGTACCTATTGGATAGCGTTGAGTCGATAACTTGCTGTCTTACTTTCGCAACAAGTGTGCCAATACTATTGACAACCATGTCAGACAATATGAAGTCCAGGAGATGATTCCCACTCACACTGGAATTGCTACTGCCCAGAAAGTACTATTTTCTGAGTATTGGGATCGCAGAATATGATGCCTTGATTTTCCTTGAATCATAGTATTCAATGCATTCGACTACTGCTTATTATATTAGCGGGAGTACCGAGTACGAGTATGAAATTGGCAATTGCCCAAGTGTAGGCGGTGAGAGATGGCTCAAAAAGGCAAGTTCTACACCTTTTCCGTTCTTTCGGAGCAGACTCAAGAGTTTTCGAGAGGTGACAGCGGTGTCTTTATAGATAACAACTCATTTGGCGTTTTGTGTTGTTTCTAGGGGTGGATTTTCCTGCGACATACAAATTCCGTGTACCCAAACTGCAGCTTTTGCTGATTGGTGCACTAGTATCAACCAGATTTCCTGTGTGGGGAAGGCCATCATCAGGGTTGTTTCTCATGGAGGTTTTGGTCGCATCAATCGACAATCGATGGTTTTGACCACTTCGTCTTTGTTTCGGTCCAATCTAACGAATGCATTGTAAAAGAACCACAGGGTTCATCGGAGTCGAAAGATCTGTCAACTCTTGAGTCAACGCCTAAGTTCACGGGGGACATTTATTTAGTGTTGGAGCATTCAGAATCTGTATCCCAGCTGGGATCAAGAAAAGAACAGGTTTCATCTATCTAGTGTTTAACAATTTAAAGTCTAGTCTGGCCGTCTTTCATTGAGTTCTTTTCGGTACTTTAGAATCTTTGACTCTTAAGCCTATATAGGTTCTGTTGTTGGTACTCTTATTATCACACTTGAATCTGTGTGAATATGTATACGTGGGTTTTGCTGCCTTCATCCTTTGTATCAGTGCTAGTACATTTCTTTCAGCTAATGTACACATTGGAAGGTGAGACTAAGAATAATTAATGTTAAACCGCCAACTGATCATCTGTATCCTTTATGATTATATCTTCTGGACGAACGTGTAAAGTTGTCATGGATTGAGGCAAAAAATTATAACAAAAGCCATGATTGAGAAGACGAAATACGGCAAATCATTCTGGGTGGATGGATGTATATGTAGAAAGTTACCCGGCAACTGGAGGATGAGGATAGCAGAATGAATGAATTTAAATTCAATGTTCAGGGCTGCTTTGCCTGGTGGCAAATACTGAGTCATAAAACTCTGCCTTGACGATGTGTGCCGTTTATTAGACGAGAAATCCTTGGCCCTGATGGATGCACTGTTTCGGTTCAGATGATATCCAAATTCACCAAAAACCTGCGTGAAGTATTCAAGGAGGAAGTGTGAAGCGCCAGAATGAAAATTGTAGCAACAAAGTGTCACCCCATACAACAGAACAAGGGCGCAGTCAGAGGTACCAGAAACTACCGTGGAAACGGTGACACCGATGAATATTGTAATAGGTAGGCAAACATAAAACAGCTTCAGGGTTTGAGGGTAAATTGAAGAGCGAGCATTCATGGTGTGATGGGTGTTACGATTGAAGGTTTGAAGGGTCGCAATGTTACTGTCAATTTCGATGGAGATGGATGGAAATAGCAATGGAATCAGGTATGGCAAGGGGCTTTACGTCCGTAGTGGAGGGTATTAATTTACTCTATTACTTAAGAGTTTTATCGCACGGCTTTGAAACCTATCTCAGAGGTGCAGAGAAGTTTTGAAAAAAGCTGACCAGATGTTGGCATTGTTCTCCAATACGTGCTTTATATTTTGGGGCTGATCAGACTGAGTAAAGTATTTATTACACCGCTTCAGGAAACTGCTTATCTCGTAGCAAAAGAATACACAAGCTGGAAGCCAACAGATCATCTATGAAAATTGGAAAGATTGACAGACAAAGCGGAGTCTTGGGGTCCACTAGTATTTTTTTGTGGATAAGAGATTGAAAACTCGTATTTTACAAATTTATGGTGATGGAATTTTAGAGCTTATTGACGTCTTACAGGTTGAAATTAGATGAGATCATTGAGGAATTGGAGGTTGAAGAGGAACCTGGCAACATTATTTTGTTTCCTCCTGACGATGGAATGGTTATTGACGAAGAAAGTGGAGATGAAAGCGAAGCTAATTTGCTAGATATTCCTAGTCGTATGTATGCTTCGGTCTCGAGTAGAGGTATAAGGTTAAGAAGATTTTTGTAAAGACGACCGGGAGGAAGAAGAAGAAGAATAAGTCAATGGGTCTGCACTGAAGAAGAAGAGGAAACAGCACAATATTGTAGAAATATGGCCCAACAACACTTTTTCCACTGTAGGGTATTCTGGGGACACTGGATCCCCTGGGAGACTTGACCCTGGGGTATTATTTTCGCAACAAGAATTGTCTTCTTGAAATAATAAAGTCGCATCACTGCATTTGATATTGAAAATTACCTCAGACGTCATGTTGCTAATCGCACGGAAGAACTTGAACTTCAAGGGTGTGTTTCGTATTAACAGCTGTAAAGATCTTTTTCTTAAGTTTTTTGTGTATTTTAATTTTTTTTTTTTATATTCTCTTACGAGTAATTTCGTTGTTTATTTTTATTATTACAGCGAGCGTATAAGCTAAAGGAAGCTGCTAAAAGAAACGTGTTCTAGTAGATCCCGAGAAACTGAGGAAAGCGCTTAAAGTGTTGTAGAAGGCATGACAATAAAAAAAAACTGCAAAACTGTTTGGAATACCTGTAATCACACTCAAAAGACACTATCGCAAACATCAGCAAGCAAATGACGGGGATATAAGTTACACCCCTAATTATGTGCAGTCTATAATATTTTCTGTAAACGAAGAAGCATTATCTATTTGTTGCATACCTCGAAAAAGCCAGTAAGTTACACCACGTCTTATCCACACATTCGGTGAGGAAACTTACTTACGAGTTTGCTGTGGCAAATAATGAACCTCAGGAGAAATACAGTAAGCAGCAAAATGAAACAGCAAGTTCTAATTGGTTTTATGGATTCATGAAAATAAATTCGACGCTTTCTTTGCGTGTACTGAGGCCACTTGAACAGGTCGCCGAGCTTTAACAAGCCCAACACTTAACAGTTTTTTGAAAATTTGACAAAGTATGTGTAACGCTGGTGCATAATGGAATGTTGACGAAACTGGATTGCCTACATTTCGCAAACCAAGAAGAGTAGTCTATTGTAGTAAGAGCTTGAAACAAATGAGCAAAATAACGGCTGGTGAACTGGGTAAACTGGCTACTGCTTGTTGTGCCATAATCGCAATCGCAAATCATATTCCGCCCTTTATGATATTCCCATGAAAAAATTGGCTGGACCGTATGCTCAAAGGTGCACCTCTAGGCACAGGCGGAAACACTTATCCTTCAGGCTGGATGACTTCCGTCAACTTTAATAATTTTTTGAAGCATTTCAAAAAACTTACCAAATCCTCTTTAGAATCCCAATCTTTAATAATTATGGACAATCATTACAACTATATAAGCTGTTAGTCCCTAAATTCTGCAAGGAAAATAGGGTTCATCTTACCATACCTCCGCACATTTCCCATAAGACTCAACCACTAGACAGGACAGTTTCTGGAGCTTTTAAAGCATACTACAACCCCGCTTCCAATAACTGGATGCTCCGAAACCCTGGTAAGGTTTTGACTATTTATGAAATTTCAGAGTACTTCGGGAATGCTTTTCTACGAGCTTTCACTCCGCAAAATATACAAAGCGGTTTTTCGAGATACGGGTATTTTCCGTCCAACTGCGAAATTTTTACTAGCGATTTTATTTCGTCTGATGTTACTGATAGACCTGAACAAGGTGGTTTGGTTGAAAAGATGAACAGACAGCCTTTGAGATCGAAGCATTTTATCCAGGAACTCAGAATTTTCAATGAACTTGAATTGATAGCGACCTCAATCCTGATGAAACACAATTAGCTTTGCATTCGTCCTCCCGATAATTAACATCTGGAAATCAAATTATTGTTGAAAGGCCAATTTCATTGATAGCATCGCCTCAGCCGCCAACATCACCGCAGCCACCAACATCCCGAGCATATACAGGGTGTCCCCTAATTCGTCAAGGATAAATTGGGAAATGATTTTTGGGTATATTCTAAAAAAAAATTCGTTCCACAGTAAGGGTCTATCTCCAATGTTGACATCATTTATCGAGGATTTAAGAAAATGCTTACTTTGAGGTACCCTGACCTATGTTAACGAAAATTTGTCTGTTAATGTTAATGGTAAAGCTAAGCTTTTAATTAAAGCTTTTGTAACTGCGCTTAAATAAAGTTAATGTCTTGTCTTGTCTTCAGATTCAATTTCGAAGCCTGTTCCATTTTTCTTGCCCATGCTAATTTTTGACTTTGAGGTCACTTTTCTCCAGAAAAACCGTTATATAATGTGAAAGTTTGCAGAAAAACCCATAGTTTTTATGATACTTGGGAAAACTGCAGCAGGTAAGAAAAAGAATTTATGATTTTTTACTTACGTTTTTAACAACAATTGACAATACTCGTACGAGTGGTTTTCCAAGAACTAATAATTTTCCAATATTTTTTTAAAATTGCGTGCTATTAAAGAGTTTTAAAGCGCGTTCGGTTATTTGACTACCTGTCAAAATCCGCATTTCCTTACCCTATTCCTTAACAGTTCTTAGAAAGAGTTAGGTTTAGGATTTGAAGGCCTATTTCGAAAATTTACCAAGCAAAGATGGTATAAAAAATTAGAAAAGAAAATTAGTTCATCAGTTCAATTCTTTGCGCCAAGGTTACAGTTGCTTAGAAACGCTATTTGAAATGTCTGCATTTACAAACCAAGAATACGCAGACATTATTTACGTTCATGAGCTGTGCAGTGGAAGTTCAACTAGAGCGCGACAGAGATACCATGAACTTTATCCTAACCGACGACTTCCTAGTGAAGGAGTATTTTGAAATACGTATCGAAGTCTTTGAGAAACGAGATCGGTTTCAAAAATACGACCTAATGCGGGAGCTCCACAAATAAGAAGAATTTCGGCTGATGAAGGAATACTGGAAGCTGTTACAACTGATCCATCAATCAGAATCAGACGCTTAGCTTTGCAATTCAATGTTTTCGGACATAAAATGTCTAATGTACTGCATGGAGAAAGTCTTTATCCATTCCACCCAACACCTGTGCAAGAATTGCTTCCCGATGATTTGGAAAAGAGACTTGAGTTTTCTAACTTGTTGGTGCAGCGGAGCTTGGATGACAATGAGTTTATTAGCAGAAATCTTTGGACGGACGAACCTCAATTTACAAGATATGGGATCACAAATTTTCATAATCTTCATACGTGGGCTGCGGGCAATTCATGTACGAGGGCTATTCCAAAATCAATCTCCGAAGTGAAAAATATTTTTTTTTAAAAAACCAAAAACATTAATTTTTTGCACAAAATAGTTTTAGTATTAACATCTTAATTATTTTTCTACATTTTTGGTAACGTGGGACGAGCTTTTGTATACCCTCCTTAAAAAATGGCACCGCAAGTGCGTCGGGGCATTGATTCACACCGTTCATAAGTTTCTCATTACTTCCAAAATGTTGAGATGCAATGGATGATTTCAATTTTGAGAAAAGGTGATAATTACTTGGTGCCAAATCAGGACTGTAGGGAGCGTTATCAAAAATAGCCCAATTGAACTCCTGCACTAAAGTTTTTGTGCGTGCAGCAGTGTGTGGTCGTGCGTTGTCATGCAGAAGCACCACACCTTTGGTAAGCATTCCTCGTCTTTTGTTCTGAATTGCTCTTCTCAACTTACGTAGAGTTTCACAGTAAGGTTCCATAAACTCGGTCAACAATATGCCTTTACTGTCCCAAAAAACTGTCATCATTTTTCGATGGGAAAAAGTTTGTTTGAATTTTTTTGGCTTGTTTGGGGAATGAGTGTGCATCCATTGCTTTGACAGTTCTTTGCTTTCTAAGTCTACATACTGGGCCCAAGCCTCATCTCCAGTCACAATTTTCTTTAAAAATTCTTCATCTTCCATTTCTAAATGTTCGAGAAATGCTTTTCCTGAATCGACACGTATCTCACAGGCGGCGGGAGATAAAATTATATTCTCCATGTTAAAACGGCAACTATTTGAAAAATACTGAACGAAAACGGTCGAAACATATTATTAGGGAATAATGTACTGTTTGCGATATGCAGAAACACGTCACCGAAGTGCACGTATGTAATGAATTGTAACACATCGAAGGTTTATTTTGGAATAGCCCTCGTACAATGAGACATAAGTCATTTCAACACAAATTGGAAATAAATTAATCAGCCCCTTAAAACTACCAGCTAGGCTGAATTCTACAAACTATCTGCAGTTTTTGCGAAATGATTTACCAGAACTATTGAAGGACATTCCGATGGTTCAACTAGCTCCATCACATTTCCAACAGGATGGCGCTCCAGCTCACTATGGTCGCGAGGTTAAGAACTGGCTAGATGAAGAGTACGGTAACCGTTGGATAGGAAGAAATGGGCCAGTTCACTGGCCTGCAAGATCTCCTGACCTCCCAGTATTGGATTTTTTTGTATGGGGAAGACTGAAAGAATTTGTTTATTCAACCGGAATAGCAACTTTAAGTGAATTGGAAGAGCGTATTTTCGAAGAGCTCATTAAAAGTGAGGTAGCAGTTAGCATCAATAAAGATTCGCAGTGAAATCAAAAAATGGGCTCTAGCATTCATACAAAACTAAGGAAGACACTTTGAGCACCTGTTATTGTACCACATGAAATGCCCGATTATCGTTCAGTCGGAAATAAGAAGTTCTCGAATGAACATCTTTCTTTTTTTTATAAAATACAGTGGTACGTGTGCTTGATGTTTGAGAATTTTAGGGTTCGTTACATCGAGCCCTCTTCCTTTACGAATTTAAAATGGGACATAATGCGTCATAGACAATGAAAAATATTAATGACGCAATTGAGCATGTAGCGGTAAACGAACGCACTATACGACGTTGGTTTGTTCGAGAGATTTCAGTCTCGAAAATGAACCATGTGGGAAACCAGATGCGGACCCAACGAAATCGGTGCGGGAGATTGCGTAAAGCATAGGAGTATCCCTAATGACAATAAGTCGCCACCTTTCTGTAATAGGAAACTTACAAAAACTCGATAAGTGGGTACCCCATGAACTGAACGAATCTCAAAAACTACGACGCCTGGAAATCTGCGCGTCGCTTACATTAAGAAACCAAACTGAACCGTTTTTGCAACGGATAGTCACCTGTGATGAAAAGTGGACACTGTATGATAATCGTAAAAGATTTGGGCAGTGGTTGGATGTAGATGAAAAACAAAAAAAAAGACCCCCAAGCCCGATCTTCACCCAAAAAAGGTTATGGTGACAATCTGGTGGACATCGAAAGGACCAATCCACTTTTCATTTGTTCAACCAGGAGAAACGATAAACGCTATCAAATATTGTGAAGAAATCGACATATTCATTCCAAATTGACTGAAAAGCAATCTGCGTTGGTCAGTAGGCGCGGTCCGATCCTTTTGCATGACATACCTCACAATTGACGCTGCGAAAACTGTTGCAGTTGGGATTTGAAATTCTTCCGCACCTACCGTACTCTCCTGATATTTCCCCAACGGATTACCATCTTTTCTCCAATCTGGATTCATATTGCCAGCAGAAGGTCTTCCGGAACCGAGCAGAGGTCATAAAAGCCTTTGAAGATTTCATTGCCTCAAAATGTCAGCACTTCTGCGAAAAAGGAGCATTTGACCTTGTATCACGTTGGAAGAATGTCATAGATGCCAATGGATTCTATTTTGATCGAATAAAAATTTAATTTATTATAGATTCAAATTTAGCATGGGAAAGAAAAATGGAACAGGCTTAAAAATTAGATATCTGAAGACTCAAACAAGATATCAACTGTATTTAAACGCATTGATAAAGAATGGTATTTTTTCTAAAAATAAAGTCTTAAACGAAGTTTCTACTATTAGTATTCACAGAGCAATCTCCATTAACATGGGTCTGGGTACACCAAATTTAGCCTTTTCTTAAATCCTCGATAAATAATGTCAATATTGGAGATAGACCCTTACTATAGAACGATTATTTATTTTCTTAGAATATACCCAAAAATCATTTCCCAAAATATCCTTGACGAATTAGGGGACACCCTGTATAAGAACTCCGGAAGAAATTCGTCCGTTTCCTAAAGCACCTCCACGGAAGCTTGCTCAAAAAGGATGTAAAAAAAGGTTCGACAAAGATATTGACATACATTCCCGAACGAAAAAAAAACAAAATTGAAGAAGAAATTTTATTGCGAGAGATGAAAAAAAAAAAATATAAAAAGATGCAAAAACAAATTGCGAAGGCAAAATCTAATATGACTGTGATTTTTCCATCATCCTCCGAAGACGAATTGCCACCATCCCCTGAATCGACATTCCATGTATCTGAAGACGACAATCAGTCATTTCGTTCATCTACGAGTAGCTGTGAATTATTTAGAAAATCAAAATGAGCTATGCTTTTGATGAAAAACCGAGTACCTACACCGTTATGTGTTTAAATGGCCAATAAAGAGAGATATTTCCGAAATAAGAGGGTACCAAATCGTTAAAAAAATACATGCACTAATCTACAAAGTTAACACCAATCGATTTACGAGTATTTTGCTTTAATTTAAAAAGTCCTTAAAAAAGTTTAATTTGGAGTAAAATTTTATTTCTTTTTATATAATTTATAATAAAACTTTTTCCCATGTTACTAACAAAATTTATATGAGTAAACATTGTTTTCTTTTTTAATATATGGAACGGGGTAGAGTTGATCCCCCTATAACTGGATCCAGTCTCCCTCAAACAAGGACACTTGGTTACTTTTGACAATTTTAGAAAAGGAGCTAAAAATCTAACTTATATTGTTTGTTTGGCCTAACAATACGATAAACAACAAAAATGATTCCAAATCCGTTTAACTGAGAAGGAAGTATATCTTATACAGGGCTTTCCAATAGGCACTTCTGAACTTTGATAGTTGGTAGCAGCCATATTGTTGAAGCTACATCTGTCAAATTGGCTGTCATTTATTCAGTCTGTTTTACCAAATCACCCTGCATGGAAATAGCCCACATCTGGTCTGGTGCTCCTAAAACATCTCTGCACCTGCTAGATAGGATTCAAAACCGTGCGATAAAACTCATTGGTGTCAGTCAGTCAATTGACACTCTCGAACACCGACGTAATGTCTCCTGTCTCACTTTATTTTATCGCTCCACAGAAATCGTCTGTAGCATTCCGCCCATTCAAACTTTCAACTGTAACACCCGTCTCGCCACGAATGCTCATCAGTCATCAGTATACCCTCAAGCCCATTTTCGGACGTACTCTAAAATATCGTGATTCTTTCCTAAGCCGTACAACTCGCCTATGGAATGCCCTGCCGACCTCTGTGTTTACTGGTCGTTATAACTTGCAAACATTTAAAAACAATGTACATCGGTACCTGTCTTTTCTTCCTCCCTAAATTTCTTTCGCCCGCGCTGTGTACGAACATTTTAAGGGTACACAAACCCCTTGAGCGCGCGCTCATTATAAAAAAATAGCGTTCAACAACACACGCAAATGATAAAATTGTTTTATCAAAATGGGTGTTGTGTTCGGGCAACGTTCCGCGCCCTTTACCCATTTTGCGGTCGCCATAATCGTTCTACCGAGAGGACTATTCGCAGTGTGGTGGATAAATTTGAGCCCACTGGCTCAGTAACCGATAAACCAACACCCGTACGTCGACGAAACGTAAGATATGCCGAAAACATCGCGGCTGTCTGTAAGAATGTACGGGAGAATCCGAGGCAGTCGATTTCGCATCACTCACAAGAACTCGGCATTTCAATGACCACAACTTGGCGAATTTTGCGTCGTGACTTCGGCCTGCATCCGTACAAAATTCAACTGACCCAGCAGCTGAAGGTGCTCTGGAGCAGTTGGAAACTGACCCTAATTCTCATCGAAAAATCGTCTTCAGGGATGAGGCCCATTTCTGGATGAATGGGTAAGTCAACAAACAAAATTGTCGAATTTGGGACGATACCAATCTGAAAAAGTCGCTGTTTGGTGTGGATTTTGGGCTGTCGGCGTCATCGGTCCATATTTCTTTGAGAACGACGTTGGTCAGTTCATCACCGTCACGGCGAACGCTATGGGTCGATGATTACCAGCTTATTTTGGCCTGAATTTGATGATATGGACACCAACGACATATGATTTCAACAGGACGGCGGTACGTGCCACACAGCTCAAGCTAAATTGGAAATTCTGTACGAACGTTAGACTTTTTCTTCTTGTGGGGTTGTCTTAAGCCGCAGGTCTACGCGAATAAGCCATCGATCAAATTTAGCCTGATTTACGCGCCAGTCATGGAAAATTGGACATTTCGGACACGCGCCATCCACAGAAGCCGCGGCGGACATTGGAACGATGTTATATTCCATACATAGTGGCATCGAATGAAAAATTTCGATGATGTGTGTGAGAACTTTATTTAAATTTAAAGATGAAAATGCTTAATGAAAGACCCTTTACTTTCTGAAATAATTTAAATTTAAAAAGGGGGGATCAATTGTCCCCCAGGTACCCGATGAAGAAGTTTTAAATCATCCGGGCGAACTAGCGACCACTGAATGCTTTGAATTGAACAGTGAAGATGTATTGTAGTTCAATTCATGGCAGTTATGAGCAACTTGTACGCTTTGCAGAGAAACTACACTCTAAATGTAACAGCTGATGAAATCAGAGTGTACATTGCAATACTGGTGCTCATAGGTTACTTGAGCAGAATGTTCTGGGAAGTAAGAAGTGACACCCGAAATAAACAAAAAAGTGGCTTCCAGTATGAGACGAAATAGATTTTTCGAGATTCATCTTTGTGATAGTACACCTTTACTGTCCAACGACAAATTTGCTAAGGTCCGCCAGTATTTCTGAAAAGTTGTCTGAAAAATTTTCCACCGAACAATGATCCAAGACATTTTTTCTCAAAATTTTTTTTTTATTTTTCTACATAGTCTCCTTGTAACTCTGCACACTTCTCCCAGCGATGCTCCCATCTCTTTAACCCGTCCAAATAGTACTTGGCGTTTTTCTCTGCAAAGTAATTGTTCACGAATTTGATTGCCTCCTCATTTGACGAAAATCTCTGTCCTCCGAGAGCAGTTTTTAGATGAGGGAACAAAAAGAAGTCGCTTGGGGCTAGATCTGGTGAATAAGGCGGATGGTCAAGCAGTTCAAACCGTAATTCATGGATTTTCGCCATCGCAACCGCTCATGTGTGAAACGGCGCGTTGTCTTGGTGAAACAGGATTTTCTTTTTCTGTAAATGTGGCCGTTTTTCCGCAATTTCTGCCTTCAGCTTGGCAAGTAATGATGCGTAGTATGCTCCTGTAATGGTTTTTCCTTTTTGAAGATAATCGATTAAGATAACTCTTTTATTATCCCAAAAAACAGTCGCCATCACTTTCCCAGCCGAAAAAACAGTTTTTGCTCTTTTTTTGGAGCCGGCTCGCCCTTTGCAGTCCACTGTTTTAACTGAATTTTTGTTTCGGGCGTATAATGGTGTATCCAAGTTCCATCTACAGTAATTAATCGGCCCCAAAACTGGGATTTATTGCGCCTAAACTGCGCCAACAGAGCGTTGGAAATGTTCATTCGAGCACCTTTTTGGTCTAACGTAAGCAAACGCGACACAGAACGCGCGGACAGCCTTCTCATGCCTAAATCTTGATTTAATTTGTAACAAACACGTTCTTTGGACATTTTCATAACTTCTACAGACTATCTCTCTCACTTTAATTCGGCGGTCGCCTAACACTATTTGATGAACAAATAGCAATGTTATCGTCAGTGGTTGCAGTTTTTGGACGTCCCGAACGTTCATCATCTCCCAAACTCTCACGGCCACGTTTAAATTCAGCTGCCCAAATTTTCACTGTGGTGAGTGATGGTGCAGAGTCCCCATACACAGAGTCCAACTCATTTTTGATTTGCCCAGGCGTATTGCCTTTCAAAATCCAGCGTCCAAAATGACTGAAACTTTTATTGACGAGTGCTGCTATCTTTACGTTGCGGTCTTTCAGTCTTTTCAGACAACCCTCGTATTTCTTTCGAAATGTGAAAGGAGACACCGTTACCGTCAATGGTCTCAGATATAGAGCGATGTTAACCGACATTCTGTGATCAGAGCTAGACAACATCGGTATATCAGAGCTGTGGTTCAAACAAGACGGCGCGACATGCCATACGAGCGACGCAACGCTGGAAGTTGTGAGGAAGAAATTTGGCGACTGGGTCATCTAACTGTGAGCGAGTCATGCGATTTGACTCCATTTGATTATTTTATCTGGGGATAGGTCAAGTTGTTAGTCTACGCTACCAAGTCAACCACTCGAGGCCAATATTCGACACGCTATTGCCGGAATAACACCGCACATATTGGACCAAGTCATCAAAAATTGAACCGACCGCTGAAGCACTGTCAGCGAAGCCGAGGCGGCCTTGTTCTTTTATTTAAATTTGTTTTCCTATCGTTCTTATCTGGTCACACTTTATAATAAATAATTGTTTGGATGGAGAAAGAGGCAGAATTTTTGATGTTTTTGACGAACTACCAAAAGTGTTTACTACCTTTGTGACATTGAAATATTCTTTGCCTCGGGTTTTGGTCGGGTTGAAATTTTACACACGAATGAAAGGTCTTGCAGTCACTACTGGTTCATTTACAAGTTGGGTGAGATTGTTTTCCGCAGCAAAGATCTCCACACCTTCGGATGTTCTTTGTCCAGCACATTAAAGATATCCAGAATTTCGTATATTGAAAAAGCGCGCAATAATTATTTCAGTATTAGGATACGGAGATACAATTCTTGAATAGCATCCGTCAGTGGATTACTCGTTAAAAGGTGAATTGTCACCCAGTTCAGGGCTTCTGCAAATAAACCAGTAATGAACACTTTGGTTACGGAGTTGGTTAAAGTTTGACCACACGAAATTGAGTCCTAGATTGGAACATGCCGGTGGAGTTTGGTAAGGTAACTACGCACGTAAATGGCTATCCCTTTATTATAGCTTATCTACCTCGGTAGATTCTGTGCACAGCTTGGTGATAATTTACCGATAGAAAGATATGATGACGGTTGCCACTTAGGAAGTCGAAAACAAATACCTGAATTGTAAAAGCATTTTCGCCAAGAACGGATCACCGATTCACTTGGGGTGTTATTGAAGAAGTTGGTTTAGGATCATCACTAAATTTGTCATATGGCGTCCTGGTGAAAATGTTAAAAGTAATGGCAAGCATATCCCTAAGATACAATAATTTGCATTTATTGAAACTGAACAACTTTGTCGTTGCACTCACTCAAATATTCATCAACCGATGCTTGAGAAACATACTTCCATCGCATTGCACAAAGAAAAGGAAAAAAAGCTAAAGGAATTTGCAACTGCACTAAGTACGTGCTTCAAAGATCTTCTTGTCCTTTTTTCCACTGGCTACTATGTTACTTATGTTCTAGATCTAGAATGTGTACTTTATGTATGTTTTATAGAACAACTGGGCATTATAATGAATGAATTGTAGTTAACCAGTGTAAGTAAAACAGCGATAGATACAGAGTTTGCTGGCAGGCTAAAAATAAGTCGTTTCCATCCTGTGGATGATAATATTTAAGATAATAGAGCACAATAATTCCAACCCCCATAAAAATTATTTGAATAAGGTCATGGTGAAGTATGTATGTTGCCCAGTTCGTTCTTTCCTGGATGTATCTGTCTATCTCATTTCTGTTTATAATATCTTTTAAAGGAGAGAGAAATGACATCACTTCCTACAATACGATAAAGTAGTGGGTGTCTATCAGCTTATGGAATAAAACGATAAGGACTTGCGTATCTACCCACATCCCACATACGGAGAAAAGGTAAAGAGACTGAAATAATACAAAATCGACGACGTAGTTCGCTGTGTTAACAAAGGCAACTCATTCATCCTCTCTCGTATATTTTTGATTTTTTTGAGAAAATTATTGTGGCAAATTAATTCGCTTTAACAATGCACATTTGATCCTTTTTTGAATTAATTTTCAAACTTAGGAGAATATTCGAGAAAATTTTCGAATTTGACGAAAGAAGATTTTTACGTCAATCATTAAAGTTGTTTCAAAGTTATTGCTCATCGTGAAAATTTGCTGAGGTAACCGAAGATAATTACAGGAAACCTTAATCAATTTGTAATTCAATATTTTTCTTTTAGGAGCCCAGATTAAGTTTCTTCCAGAATATCCCGAACTTTGTTAATTTAGTTGGTTGTCTGACTTTACAACTTTTTAACAGTGAATTATATTTAGAGTGTTGCGGTAGACTTTCCCCCAATACGGTTGACTCTCTTTCCTGTATGAAGTCCTTTCGGTCCCTCTATTTTTGAGTAAAAATACCGAGCTCTGGCGGAAGTGGAGGGCAGCCATGGTCCCATGAGCCAGTGGTCGTCCATCAACTACAGACTTCGGAAAACAACCCACGTAGGTGCTACGGTCGGTTTTCTCCTTAGAGGAGGACGAAAGGGCTCGGTCGGTGAAGCCTTAGGACGGTAGGAAAACTCACGGCGAACCAGGAACCCTGAGGTGCGACAGGAAGTCCACCAAAAGCAGCATTTTCGAAGCCCGTAGGGTAGACGGGAGACTAGCACAGTATATCTGAATGTCGCCGACGAGTTGGACCTCAAAACGATGATAACGGGTGGGGGAGGACGACCCTTCAAGCTTACACCCCAATAAATGCCAAGCAACATTGAGGCTTAAGGAACAACACATCCTGCAAACGATGTTTGTATCACATCTCACAGTAGATGTGGATGCAGCAAGTTAGAAAGCTAGCATACAGCAAGGCGGTCGGTGGGTGGAGGGACGACGATCTCTTTTATATTGTAGTAACACCCAAATGAGGGTGCAACAGTAGTGCGCATAATTAAACACACCCCAACAAGGTATCAACTGTGAAAGTCAGGTTCAATGGGTGAACAGGCGACGACAACTTTTAAGCTAGCACCCCACCTAAGGAACACCGAAGGAGCAGCAGGGACATGTAGGCTGACGACCAAGAAATGAGACAGTACCCAACAACAACAGCAACGAATAATAATAACCTCCCCTTTCTCTTACGTTAGCGTATGACAATGGTCTTAATCGCGTTTCTTATGAGTATTCTTACAGTTTTAATTTTCATAGGGCTAACTACGCCAAACTGAATAATCTCCTCAGTATGGCCAATTTTGAATTTCTTTACGATAATCCCAACCTCACGGTTAACGATGCTCTCGCATCCTTTTATACCGAAATTTTCAAATGTCTCTCCCAATCTGTACCTTTTTTACCCAAAAAGAATCCCTCATCATCACCACCCTGGTATAATAAAGAGCTGCGATCTCTTCGTAATAAGAGAAATAAGCTCTGGCGTACTTACTTAATATCGCGTTCCGACATCGATTTCTTTTACTACCAGTCTGCCCTAATAAATTTCTCTGTACTTTGTCAAACTCTATATGACAACTATTTAAACCAAATGGACCGCACACTCATTTCCGACCCCAAGCGATTCTTTCAGTTCATCAAAACTAAAAGTAAATCGGATAACTATCCATCATCTCTGAATTTTCTAGATAAGTCCTCGGAGGATCCCCAAATTATAGCAAATCACTTCGCAACTTTTTTTAGCCAAGCGTTCGCCATCCATTCCCAAGAGCCAGACCACTCTTACTTTTCCTACTTAAATAGCTGCCACAAACAACTTTAGAATATGTGTCTATAACTTTAGAGCAAGTCAAAGATAAAATAATAAACCTCAAAGATGATTATTCCGCCGGCCCTGATGATCTTCCCCCTATATTTTTAAAGTCATTTATTATTCCCCTACATAAAAAAGGCCGAAAAGATGATATTTCCAACTATCGACCAATTGCTAAGCTGTCCTGCATACCTAAGCTTTTCGAGAGCATTATTTATGATATAATGCTTTTCCATTGTAAACCTATTGTTTCCCAAAACCAGCACAGATTTCTCAAAGGTGGATCTACGACCACCAACTTAACGGAATTTCAGCAAAGCCTTTGATAGGATTTCACATGATATAATCCTTCTGAAATTAAAAGCTCTTGGTTTCCAAATAAACTTTATAACATAGGTTCAATCATATTTAAATGAAAGACAATACTATGTATTATTTAGGTCCATGATTTCTGACCCAATTAAAGCCTCCTCTGGTGTCCCTCAAGGCAGCCACCTTGGCCCCTTACTATTTATTCTGGCCATTAATGATGTTGATTGCATCATTAAAAATTCATACATATCTATTTACGCAGACGATATGAAAATCTTTAGATATATAACCTCTTCCTCAGACAGCCTACCACTACAGGAAGATCTTGACAGATTTTGTACTTGGTGTCAGAAGAATTTTCTTGAGCTTAACGTCAATAAGTGTCAATCTATAACGTATTCCCGTAAGCGGCCCCCTACTTCACCTCGCTGCTATCTAATCTTTAATCTGCCTGTTCCCTTAGTGAATGAGTTGCGTGATTTAGGTGTTATCTGTGATAAGGAACTCAATTTCCGTTCTCACATTGATAATATAATAAAGAAAGCCAACTCTGCCCTTGGCTTCATCAAGCGCTGGTCTAAGAAGTTTTCCAATCCTTATGTTACCAAATCTCTTTACATAACCTTTGTTAGGCCTCTTCTTGAATATGCAAGCCAAGTTTGGTCACCCTACTACAGAACACACATCCTCCGGATAGAAGCTGTTCAACGCAGGTTTTTACGATTCGCTTTACGTGGTTTTCCCTGGGATGATAGCCAAATCTTACCACCTTATACCGACCGGCTGAAACTTATAAATTTACAACCCCTTTCTATACGTCGAAAAGTTGCCGACATTCTCTTTATTCATCAAATTTTAGTTGGGAATATCGATTGTCCTTCTTTACTTCGACTTATTTCTTTTAATACCAACCCACGCAATCTTAGGTCTGTGCCACTTTTCTGGCTCAATCTTCACCGAACGAATTGCGGACACTTGGAGCCAATGTCTAGAATGCTTCGTGAAGTTAACGATATTCTGCCTCTCTTCGACTACCATCTCACCAAACTCTCTCTTAAAAACACTCTTATTTCCACCTATGCCTCACATCCTAACTTTTTTTAACCGCTCCCACCCTTTAGTTTTTATCTTTAGTTTTAAGTGAAAATTGTTAGTTCTAAGAATAAGCTTGCATTAAGCAATAATAAATCTGTCCGGGGTTGACCCGGGCCGCAAATACATCTGCACTGGAATAGAATCAACCTTAAAAACGCATTCAGGATCATAACAGCCGTAAAGTGCCGCAGAGAATTCTCCATACTCCTAGTTTTTGTACTCAATCAAGTCCTGGCCCACTAAGGATGACGAACATGTCCTAAATAATATCGAAAGAGAAATTGTTTAGGAGGCCGTATATCGTTGACGGGTTATGCGAAATTTGATAATATTCCTTCCATTTCCCGCTGTGCTGATCATAATATTCCTTACATAAAAATGAATCCTTAAATTCATTTAAAATTTGAATAAATACAAATAAGGTAGGCATGACGAGTACTAATGTGTAGTAATACATATCTACAACGATATGCCAAATACTAATCCGCCGACATTAATTGCAGACTAATTAGCATTAACGTTGTAACTTGTGTTACTCATTTATCACATAATTGACTGCATAACGTAGAGGAAATTACCACATTTAATCTAATTGCTTATTATCTAATCACAAACGGATAGTCGATTAAATCCAAATATCGTATCTTTGCATTACAAAGGTGTGCTCTCGTCCACTCAATCGAAATGCCTATAAATCAATGGTTCAACGTACAGTAGATGTGCTGCACGCACTATCTGCAGCCAACAAGTCCAGATAATAAATTATGTCAATAACTGTAATAATAATAATAATAGTACGTACATAAACAAAAATGTAATTTGTTGTCCTCGCAAAGCAAAAAAAAAACTCACAATTCGGTAAAAACGCGTTTTCCAATTGGGGCGCTGGAAATTTAACAGTATATGGCAGCCATGTTAGAAAATCTGCAGCTGTCAAATTTCAAGTTTATAGTAACTAATATTGGCCAAATTATTATCAACAAATCTATCAAAATGAGTGCTCAGTTCGAGCTACGTTCCGTGCGCTACATGATTTTTACGGTGCACAGTCCTGTTGATTCGATTATTCGTCGTTTGGTGGATAAATTCGAATCAACTGGTTCAATAAATAATTAAACAAGACCCGTACGTCGTCGAACTGTAAGGTCTGCAGAAAACATTGCTGCAGTGAACTAGAGTGTGCAGGATAACACGAAGTAGTCAATTCCACATTGCGCCCAAGAACTTGACCTTTTGCAGACCTAAGCTACAGACCCCTACAAAATCCAATTGACCCACGAACTGAAGGTCAACGACCATAGGCAGCGTTCTGCATTGGCATTCAGGAGTAGTTACAAGTGGACCACGATTTCGAAGGGAAAATCATTCTTCAGCGACGAGGCCCAATTCTAGATGAATAACTGTGCCAACCAGAAAAATTGTCGCCTTTGGGGAGATAGCAGTCCACAGAATAACTCACTGTTTGGTGTGGATTTTGGTCCGGCGGCGTCATTGATTCGTACTTCTTCCAAAATGAAGCTGGCACCATCATATCTGTCACCAGCGAAATGTACAGATCGATGATAACCAATATTTTCTGGCCTATATTGGAAGATATGGATCTCAGTGACATGTGGTTCCACCTAGACGCCGCTACGTTCCACACAATGCATGCAACAATGGATCTTCTACACGACAAATTCGATGTCAACCGGCCACCGAGATCGTCGGGTATATGCGAAAAAGGCACAGACGATTGAAAGTCAACATAGCCAATGTCATTTATGCAGTCGACACAATAGGAAAGGATACCCTAAAAAGCGCTCGCCAAGCCATACTTCACGTTCACTGAAGAATTTTCTAATCTCTTATATAACATCGTCGCTTAAGCTCTAATTATTTAGGGAGATTTTAATGTTAATTTATTATTTAATTTATTTGACAGCTATCATGCTTCTTTAATGAAGCTACTAGAATGGTATCGTTCATTGAATTTGAATTTGGTGGGGGCTACCGCCCGTATATATTTCGCATAATACAAGCTTAAACTAACTTAAAAACTAACAACAATTATGGGCTAGGAAGTAAGGGAATAGTGGAGGAGATCAAGTTTAAGACGAGAAGTGTTCAGGTTAAAATCAAAAAGGCCGAGTTTTGGGTTGACCATACGGAGCGTGCGGGAGATTGGTTCTTTAGAACCATAAAAGGTGCCGTTTGAATATAGGAGGGACGAGGACAGCTTAAATTACGAGGGTTACTGTTGAAGGAAATAGAATTGTAAAGGGAACCGCAATACACAGAATCACAGTGCTAGCGATGAATGAAGAGAATGTCAGCAACGTATCAGCGTTTTTCGAGGGTATTCAGGTTGAATCTTCAATGGGACGAATCCACTTCGCACTTGTGTAGTAGCAAGAGTACTTAAAGATCTCAACATACTTAAATCCGCTGGTCCAGATGGTATATCTCCCCTTCTTCTGAAGAGGTGTTCTTCCTCGCTGGCAAAACCACTGCGTAAGCTTTTTCATCAATCCTACACTTTAGGACTCTTTCCGAGCAGATGGAAAACAGCATTTGTCCAGCCCGTCAGTAAAAAAGGCGAATCTTCTTCTCTCTCCTCCTACAAACCCATTGCACTTACGTCCCTTCTTTCCAAGGTCATGGAAACGCTGATATCTCAAAACACGAAAACTTCTCAATGACCGGCAATATGGTTTTCGTAGCAACAGGTCCACTGGTGATTTGATGGCATGTCTCACCGAAAAGTGGAACTAAAGCGTACATCAATCTGGCGAAAGCAAGATAGTTGCACTTGATATTTCTAAGGCATTTGACAGAGTTTGGCATCAGGCTCTTTTGTCGAAAATGCGTGCTTTTGGGATCGATGACTCGAAATTACATTTCGGAACGTTCAATTCAAGTTATCTTGGACGGTTTCAAATCTGATATTCACAAAATATATACTGGTGTGCCCCAGGGCTCCGTTCTGTCTCCGACACTCTTTTTAATTTTTATCAATGATCTCTTGTCTGCCACTTCTAATCCAATATATTCCTTTGCTGATGACAGTACTCTCTGCTTTTCATATTCGTTCCCGGACTCACGCCCCTGCTCTTCGGCTGCAGAAAGGGAACGGCAGCTTATGTTAAGCTCATCAAATTCCGATATTAGTAGCATAACCAATTGGGGAACTATCAACCGCGTGGAATTTAATGCTTCCAAAACTCAATGCCGTCATTAAAGCTAAATTCAAATACCCAGCTATTATCCATGAATGGCACTTGCATCGTCGAAACCGATAAACTTTCCATTCTCGGTATGTGTGTAAATGACAACTTACGTTGGAATGACCACATATTCGGTGTCGTCATATATGCTGCTAAATGTCTAGCACAAGTAATGTAAGAAATACTTTACCCCCTCTAAACTGGCCTCAATATACAGTGTGAATGACTCGAACTCCAACTTTTTAAAATGCTATAATTTTTTTATTTTTTGATAAATTTTATTGTGCCAACGCAAAAAATGTTGGAAAATACATCAATTTTCAAATTGTATCAGTACTTCTCAATATGTCCGCCTTTGGCGCGAATAATGGCCCTGAGACGGCCGAAGAAAGCATCGCACACTGCTCGCAAGTGATTCTGCGGTATTTTGGCCCATTCCCGGCGAAGTGCTTGTTTGAGGTGGTCAAAACTTTGGTATTTTTTAGTGCCAACCTTCGCCTTCAAATACACTAGAAATCCAAGGGATTTGCATCCGGAGAATTTGCAATCCATTGTGTCGAAGAAATGAAGTCAATCTTGGTTGACGCGCGCTTTGTGAGACGATGCCGAGTCTTGTTGAAATGTCCACGGTCTCCGACCGAAATGATTGTTTGCCCAAGGCTTCAATACTGCCTCTAAGATAGTTTCACGGTATACGATCGCATTAATTTTGACGCTGCCTGCTTTCTGGTGGCCGTCCGAAGGTGTACGAGTACATTTTCGAAGGACCTCTCTGGCAAGTAAACTCGGTCACTTTGTTTGTTGACATATTGCTTATCGAGCAATGGCGACTCATCGGAAAAAACCAAATTCGGCAACTCGCCACTTTCGTGCAAGCGTAGCAACTCCTTCGGTCTTTCGACTCTAACTTTTTTCTGTTGCGGTGTAAGATCGTGTGCTTTATGTAACTTCAATGTTTGAGCCTAAGCTCATTTTCCAGTACGTGTTGCAACCGTTCCAATGATATGTTGAGCTCACGAGCCATTTTTCTTCCACTTCGACGCGGATTTCGCTCAATTCGAGCCTTCACTTTCCGAACCATTTCTGGCTGTTTATTGTTTTTTTATCACCACCTCCATAGCGTTTTGCAATGTTGCCAGTATCACGGTAACGAGCTATGGTTCGAGACACAAATGATTTATTCACGTTGAGGTGCTGGAGGGCTCTAACGATAGCTACTTGTGGTTTTCCAGCCAAATATAAAGCAATCACACTATCACGTTTGAATTCCATCGCGGATAAAAATTTTTCAACACAACTAAGGCGCAAATCGTTTAAAATGCTTGTAAATAATAAAATTATCTGTCATGTGTCAAAATTTGAGCTCACTGTCATGAACGGTTTGGAAATTATAGCAGTCTGAAGTTGGTTGCAGTTCGAGTCATTCAGGGTGTATAAAGCGTTTATCCGCCCGAAATTGAAGTACAATGCCCACATCTAGTCGGGTGCTCCCAAAACATCTCTGCACCTGCTAGATAGGATTCAAAACCGTGCGATAAAACTCATAGGAGATAATGATATCACATTGGACACCCTCGAACACCGACGTAATGTCTCCGGTCTCACTTTGTTTTATCGCTATTTCCACCACCAGTGTTCCATAGAAATCACCAGTAGCTATGAATGCTCATCAGTTAACCCTCAAGCCCACTTTCGGAGGTAGTCTAAAATATCATGATTCGTTCCTATGCCGTACAACTCGCTTATGGAATGCCCTGCCTAGCTCTTTATTTTTATTTCCTAGTCATTATAACCGTCAAACATTTAAAACCAGCGTTCACCGGTACCTCTCTTTCCATCCTCCCTGATTTTCCTTCGTCTGCACTGTGGCCAAACATTTTAAGGGTACTAAAAAAATAGTCCCTTGCGCAAATTATAAAAAAAAAAAATGAATGGTATCGGGTATTGAATTTGAATTTGGCTTAATACAAGCTTAAACTAACTTAAAAACTAGGACTTAAAAACTAAAAACAGTTAAGGGTTATGAAGTAGGGGAATTGTGGAGGAGATCAAGTTTAAGACGAGAAGTGATCAGGTTAAAATCAGAAAGGGGGAGGTTTGAGTTGACCTTACAGAGCCTGCGGGAGATTGGTACGTTTGAACCATCATAAGAGGTGCGGTGAATGGAATATTAAATTACGAGGGTTAGTATTGAAGGAAATAGAATTGTAAAGAGAACCGCAATCCGCAGAACCAGAGAGCAATCGATGAATGAAGAGAAGGCCAGCTGCGTCCTTTCGTTTTTCGAGGGTACTCAGGTTAGTTTGAGGCTGTCACGACAGGGAGGTAGGATAAAGGGGTCAGCCCAGGGTAGACCTCGAATGACAAATCGAAGGAAACGACGTTGAATATTCTCGATTCGGAATATATGGATTCGCTGAAAGGGGTACCAGACTTGCCAGGCATATTCAAGAAGACGCCGGACAAGGGTAATGTAAAGTAACCTTATCACATAGGGGTTGCAAAATTCTTTAGACCATCGTTTGATAAAACCAAGTGATGAGTTGGCACTAAGGATTATCTCATCAATATTTGAACGGAAGCTTAACTCTCTATCGTATAATATTCCAAGGTCGCGAAGGGATTGAACCTGGGGTACTGGTAGGTCATGCAGAAAATAAAGTCGAGGGGGACATTGATTGGACTTACGTGACAAAGTTATAAATTGACTTTTGGAGTTCATAGCATTTTTTTCAACACCAAAAACCAATCGAGGAGAATAGGGGACAGTGTTTAATAATCCTCTCAAGATCGCTTATAGTTAAAATGAAAAGGGGGGACCTAGATGGCTGCCTTGTGGGAACTGAGAAGCCTGATCTAAAGTGAACGCTGTAATAAATTGTTCTCCAGATAAGAAGATACCCATTTTTATATTGTAATATGGGGTAAAGACCGAGGGAAGACAATTTGAAAAGGATGAATTGATGTATTATTTTATCGAAGGCCTTAGCAAAATCTGTAACAATAACAGCGATTTTGTTGCCATTTTCTAGGGCTGAAAGCGCAAAGGATACGAATTCAACTAAGTTCGTAGTAGTTGATTTACCTTTCAGAACTCCATGCTGACTGGGTGATATAAGTGCCTTGCACTGAAAGCTTAGAACAAGCTTATACAATTTTTTCGAACGTTTTAGGTATGTAAGAAAGCTTAGCTATGGGATGGTAGTTAGTTACTTCATTCTTTGATAGCATTAAGAGATAAAACATTTCTGTGGAGTTAATTTGATGGTTAGTAAAAATAAGGTCTAGTTGCCTACCGATGAAGTTAGGGACACCACTAACTTGGCATATGCTTAAGTCTGTTATACGATCAATGAATAGACAATTCTGGGATGAATAGACATTTTAACGCGTTTGACGAGTTAAAAAAGAAGCGATCATCCGATGGGATCCACTTCAGTAGATAAGGGTATCGTCGAAGGAACCACTTAGGTCAATAGCAAGGATATAGGATTCAATAGCTGAGTTGGGAGAATGTAGCAACACATAACGTACAGGGGAGTGTTATTTTAATTGAAATAAAGTCAAGTTTGATAGAAGAAGAGATATCGATAAGAGAATACTTAAGGCTATTGTGAATAGCAAGTAGGACACATCTGCATGGAGAATCAAATTTAGGGAGGGGAGGATCATTAACCATAGTGAGAGGAAGATGACAATAGCTTCTGGATCTTTATGTCAGGGATCAAATAGGTTTATATAAGAGCATATACGTGGAGAGAGAGACGATGAGATTTAGACAAAACTGCACGAGTTTTAGAGCGCAAACCTCTTACTTTTTGGTAGTAAAATGTAAGAGGTAGTTTGTTGCGTGGAGGAGTAGGGGAGTCTAGATGAGATGCAGGTAAAGAAGGCAAGTTAGGAACGGACAAATTTATCATGATCAGCTCGGCTACGCTGAAGGTGAGAAATTCTTTAAGAGTATACATGTGGGATAGGTAGCCAGACCGATGCAGAGATACCCTACTGAATGTACGACAAACTTATACATAACACACACACATAACTACGTAGAAGACGCATACAATTCATACCCAAAAGATGACAGAACAGTAAAATCATCCGTCGCCAAACGGAACGAAGACCACACGAAATACAACAAAAAACACAAGAGAACATCCGACTGAACGGTGCATACATAGTGCAAGCACACGACAGATAGACCGATGACACCGCAACCAACGAAGAAACACACAGTGGAGACAAACAAGTCAGAGTCGACCGTTACCTTTTTAAAAATCCAGCAAGCAAGTAGAGTAGTATTTGAGTCTTATTTGAACCATTGTGCTGGCCGGTCGCTTTTCGTCTTTTCCCTTTAAATAAATATAAAGTATAGCAAGAAGTCGATAGTGTTTTCATTGGGATTGAAATCCCACATATGTACATAGCTGCAGAAAGTAGCGAGCTCATCCGCAACCTTTTAGGAAGGTGTGTTGAAAATTTTGTGGTGCCTGTTGTAAAGTTCCTGTGACTAGTTATATGTATCAGCACGAAGACCTTCCTGTTGGATGGAGACCATGGCACTTGTTTTGATTCAAAGCTCACAGAGTCAGATTTATCGTAAATACATGCGAGAAAGAGACGTAAAGACACGCGAGAAAGAGACGTATATTTTCGTATATCTCTTTATCCCTCAGCCTAGAGAGTGCATAACGGAATTAAATGGTGTCTAGATTTTTTTGGGCCAATTTAATGTTATATGGCGAAAGGTGATCCAAAATAGGGGCAGGAGGCCGTAAAATCGAGGAAGAAGGTAAGCTAGAAGTGGGATTTAAGATATGCGAGCTGATAAAGTTTGAATATTTGGCTCCTGTTGTAAGATTGAAATTAGAAAAGTAGTTTGTAGTATTCATAGGAGGGGGTGTGGGCGGTTGAGCATGACTGTATCAAGGCCAGGTGTTAAATTAAAAGAAACGTATTGGGGCTTGGATGGAAGAGAGGCACTTGGTGCTTTTGTGATGAAACGTGAAGGGCGTTGCTTAGGGATATAGACAAGAGGAGAAAAATTGATGTTGGGAATATTGTGCATTGTCTGATGGTGATAACGTAACTCTTTTTGAAAAATCGAGAAATCCAAACAAGATCTGGGCAATTTGGGGCACGTTTGACGAGTAGGGGAGTGAACATCTGATTCGACATGCGGAGTCGGTCTAGCCAGCTTTGCCACTCTGAAGGTGTCCACGTAGTATTAAATTGTTTTCATGAGGCGGCGACAGGAGGAGTTGGCGTTGGATCAGTTGTACCACCATACGATTTTTGGGTTGGAGGGCTGGTGCGAGGATTTGCAAGACCATCGATTTTGGGACATACTGTTTCAATGTGGTTTTGCAAATCATTCAACATTGTTCAATTCGTAGTGAGTTCATCATCAAGCTCATTGATTTTATCGAATATAACGTCAAGCACGGACTCGTAATGCTTTGTGAGTGAATGGTTGTATGTTCCAAATTGGAGGTGGAGATTGGATATGGATGACTGGAGATGAATATCCAGGATAGATGCCTAGATCACATTTATGTACGTTATGGCAATTTTTTTTTAAACTCATGTGACAAGTGCATTTTCGATATTAAAATATCCGATCACGAGATTATAAGATTGTATATCCACTACTTTCTTAGAAAAAGAGCAAAGGTGTTCATGTTAATAGTATTGTGTGTGTTTATGTGAATCTTGGAGTGACGTTTATTTGGAAAGTGACACTTCTGAATACTATTCAAGATTTATTGTTTGCCCCACCAAACATATTAAAAATTGCATTTTCATCGTGCCCTTGAAAAATTCAAACAAAAGACACCCCATCTTATTGAGAAAGCTCGAGTTAGATGCTTTCTTTACGCTCATTTGGTTTAGATCTTATCTTCAACTGAGGTGTACCTCAAAAGCCTGTATTAGGACCAATTCTGTTCTTTATATATGTCAACACTCTGTTAAAACATTATTTATTGCGTTCGCAGATGACATCTACAACTTGAAACATCAAAGTGGTATATCCGGTGGGGGTGGAACACATAAGAATAAATAAAGTCGTAAAAAGTGACGACAACTAAACTATCCGATGTTTCGTGATTTGAATATTCTTCCTGTGCGTCATCTGTTTTGCTTTAAAGTACAATACTAACAACTTTTTTTTATGAGATCAAGAAATCTTAATTGCAGATTAGTATCTGATCATAATCTACGTCGTAATTTACTGAATGTTGTTTTATGCCGTCTTTTTAGTAAGTTTCCACATTCGATAACTAACAGTTTCTGGATCTTCGGTGACTTTTAGATCTAAATTATACAAATTTAGAATCCACTCTATCTGGTATGCTGTTATAACTTAAGGTTGTTTGTCTTTTTAGAACAATTATTTTCCTTTGTTTTCATAGTCATATGCTAAAACATCTTCAAGCTTTTGTAACTATCATACTAACAAGATGCAGAAAGACCTATAAAATGGTACTGAAACCGGTAAATATGATATTGACATAATTGCGAGATCTTAGTGAACTGTATTGAAACAGAAGCTGCCAAATGAGCTCGTAAATGAGGTCAAAACCAAGTATATGCTGTTAACAAGAAGGGACAAACAACATCGACGAATTGAACAGAGTGTCACAATCGACAGTTATAACTTTCAGGTAGGAGGGACTTTGTTTACATTGGCTCTGATATCAGTACTGCAAATAACACCTCAGTAGAAATTAAACGAAGAAACTTCCCAATTGATATTTCTTTGGGCAAAGGGGGCAATTGAGTAGTACTATTAGGCCCTATCCCGAACCACTAAGGAAACTTTATATAAGACTTCGATCATTCCAGTCCTACTTTGTAGCTCTGAAACATGGACTCTACCGCAAGCGGATGAAGATATCCTCGGTTTCCTGAGAAAAATTCTTCGAACAATATTCAGTCCCGGTTGCGTTGACGGGCTTAGGAGAAGAAGATTCAACGACGAGCTGTGTAGCAGCAGTTGCTTGAGATGGTTAGGACATGAACACCAATGTTCGCGCCCGCAGAATCTTTGAATCGAACCCGGAGGGTCAGCGAAGTAGAGGGAGACCTCACCTTAGATTGTGCGCTTAAGCAGAATGGGCCCTCAAACCACTTGGAGTTGGTAACTGGAGGCAGTTGGCTAAGGATCGAGGTAACTGGAGGCACCAGGTTTTCTCCGAACTGTAGCGTCACCTATGTACGGAAGTAAGTAATTACTAATGGGCTCGTTGCCGTTGGTCATCGCCCCTGCGAGGTTATTTCGTATCATCTTAATAATGTCAATCTTATTTATTCGAACCCGTTTGCTCCAATGAATTTTTTATTGAGTATTTCTCACTTACGAGTAAACTCCTTGAATTAAAAATGCTCCATGACTGATAACAAGTACCAGGCATGCTCTACAACATAGCTAATTCCCAAGTAAATTCTCTTAAGAACACTGGAGCAGAAGGCCATCAAAACTGCCGAAAGATAAAAAAATAAAAGTGATTTTGGGAAAATCCTATTACATGACTTAATTAGGATACTACACCCTGAATGACTCGAACTGCAACCAACTTCAGACTGCTATAATTTCCAAACCGTTCATGACAGTGAGCTCAAATTTTGATACATGACAGATAATTTTATTAGTTACAAGCTTTTTAAACGATTTGCGCCTTAGTTGTGTTGAAAAATTTTTATCCGCGATAGAATTCAAACGTGATAGTGTGATTGCTTTATATTTGGCTGGAAAACCACAAGTAGCTATCGTTAGAGCCCTCCAGCACCTCAACGTGAATAAATCATTTGTGTCTCGAACCATAGCTCGTTACAGTAATTCTGGCAGCGTTACAAAACGCCATGGAAGTGGTCATAAAAAAACAGCAACATCGCCAGAAATGGTTCGGAAAGTGAAGGCTCGAATTGCGCGAAATCCGCGTCGAAATGGAAGAAAAATGGCTCGTGAGCTCAACATCTCGTTGGAACGGATGCAACACGTACTGAAAAATAAGCTTGGGCTCAAGCCATTGAAGTTACAAAAAGCACACGATCTTACACCGCAACAGAAAAAAGTTGCAGTCGAAAGAGCGAAGTAGTTGCTACGCTTGCACGAAAGTGGTGAGTTGCCGAATTTGGTTTTTTCCGATGAGTCGCCATTTGTTATCGAGCAATATGTCAACAAACAAAATGACCGAGTTTACTTGCCAGAGAGGTCCTTCGAAAATTTACACCTTCGGACGGCCACCAGAAAGCAGCAAGCACCGATGGTGATGGTTTGGGCCACCAGAACCCCCGATGGTCGCTCTCCGCTCGTATTTTTGGACCGTGGCGTCAAAATTAATGCGATCGTATACCGTGAAACTATCTTAGAGGCAGTATTGAAGCCTTGGGTATACAATCATTTCGGCCGGAGACCGTGGACATTTCAACAAGACTCGGCACCGTCTCACAAAGCGCGCGTCAACCAAGATTGGTTAAAAAACAATGTTCCACACTTCATTTCTTCGACACAATGGATTGCAAATTCTCCGGATGCAAATCCGTTGGATTTCTCTGTCTGGGGTATTTTGAAGGCGAAGGTTGGCACTAAAAAATACCAAAGTTTGGACCACCTCAAACAAGCACTTCGCCGGGAATGGGCCAAAATACCGCAGAGCCACTTGCCTGCAGCGTGCGATGCTTTGTTCAGCCGTCTCAAGGCCATTATTCGTGCCAAAGGTGGACATATTGAAAATTACTGATACAATTTGAAAATTGATGTATTTTCCAAAATTTTTTGCTTTGGCACAATAAAATTTATCAAGAAATAAAAAAATTATAGCATTTTAAAAAGTTGGTGTTCGGGTAAGTCACCCTGTAGTAACTGCACTTTTTTGCAATACTTAAATGACCCGTTACAAAACTGGTTCGTTATTAGAGTGAAGCGTAGTTTGCGTTTTGTGTGAGAGTAGTTTTACTATAAAATTGAGTAGTTTCAAGTTTCAATATAGGTCAAGATGGATAAAAGCAAGGAGAATAGAAAAAGAATAATAAGGAGTGGCTTCTGACGTCACTTTCTTTCCCTTGCGTTGTGTCAAAAGCTAAACGTGGCCGACCGGTTATTTCATTTGAAAATTCCTCGGAAAAAAGCAAACGTGCTAAAACCAAGCAACTGAGTGAAGTAACTTCAACCCCAGAATTAGCTTACGCTACTGACATGAATTTACGAGCTGAAGGTCATACACAAGCTTCAAAACTTTTAAAAGATATTACTAAATATCCAGAAAATGCTAAGTGTTATCAAGAAGCTTACCAAAAAACCATAAATCCACAATATCTATTGTCAGCTGAAGATGCACTATCCGTCCTGATAGAAGCTAAGCTTTCCCGTGAACAGTATGATGTGATAAGAAGAAGCGCTCCAAAAAAATTTCCATGTTACAAATTAATATGGGAAGCTAAAAAGCTATGTTACCCAGCAGACATTACTGCAGGTGAATCGGGTGCATCCGTCAGATTGCAATCTCTATTACATCAGATAATGCGTTTTTGTCAAACGTCAAACATTGGATGCTGTTTTCAATACCCTAAAAGGTGACCAACTTGAGAAAATGTGCCTTATCTCTAAATCGGGATTTGATGGGTCGTCGGGACATAGCTCTTATAAACAAGCCTTTCAAGACTCTGAAGCTAGTGATTCAGCTGTTTTTATCATATGTTTTGTACCGTTTCGATCAATGGCTAAACCCAAGTCCTGCATCTACAAGGTATCGTAGGCCAATAAGTATTGAATTTCGGAAGGAATCTATTGATGTATGTATTCAGGAAAACAGAAAAATAGAAAATCAGATATCAAATCTTCAAGAAAGCATTATTAATATTGGTGCAAACACATTAAAAATTCGTCATGAATTAATTTTACCAATGGTAGACGGGAAGGTGTGTAATGCCTTAACAATGAAATGCTTTTTGTGTGGTGCAACATCAAAAGAATTTAATAAAATAGATGAAATGGTTTCAAGGGAGTGAACACAGAAAATTAGAGATTTGGGCTTTCTATTTTGTATGTTTTGATTCGATTCTTCGAATGTCTATTATTGGGTCTATAACTTAATTCGTGCGAGATGCTAAGAGATGGCGTAACTTGCATTATTCCATTGTTCTTATTCCATTGGAACATGCTTTGCAAAGCTACTGTCATTGTACGGCATTTCAGTGTATGCCATTCATTTGAAGCGTAAACAACAATAATTTTTTTTCACTGAAATATGTCGAACTTTGTGCCTGAAAAAGTGTTTTTGTGGGGAGTTCTTCTTCATTACTTTAATATGAAGAAAACTGCTGCCGGAAGTCATCGTATCTTGGTGAAAGTTTACGGTGAACATGCGCCAGCTGAGCGAACGTGCCAAAAGTGGTTTGCATGATTTAAAAGTGGTGATTTTGGCTTGGAAGACGATGAACGTCCTGGGCAGCCAAAAAAGTTTGAAGATGAAGAACTGGAAGCATTACTTTATGAAGATTGTTGCCAAACACAAGAAGAACTCCCAGAATCTTTGGGTGTCACTCAAGCAGCCATTTCAAAACGTTTAAAAGCAGCTGGATGTATTCAAAAGCAAGGAAATTATGTTCCACATGAACTCAAGCCGAGAGACATCGAAAGGCGGTTTTGCATGTTCGAAATGCTTCTGGAACGCCACAAAACGAAGTCATTTTTGCATCGGATTTTTACTGGTGATGAAAAATGGATCCATTACCACAACCCCAAGCGCAAAAAATCATATGTGAAACCCGGCCAATCAGCCGGGCAAAGCCGAATGTCCATGGCGCGAGGGTAATGCTCTGTATTTGATGGGATCAGATGGGTGTGCTGTATTATGAGCTGCTAAAACCGGGTGAAACCATCAATGGACAACGCTACCGAACACAATTAATCCGTTTGAAGAGAGCAGTGGCCGAAAAACGGCCGGAATATGCGACCAGATACGAGGCAATAATTTTCCATCATGACAATGCTCGACCCCACGTTGCTATTCCGGTTAAGAACTATTTGGAAAACAGTGGATGGGAAGTCTTACCCCACCCGCCTTATAGCCCAGACCTTGCCCCTTCTGACTACCATTTGTTCCGATCGATGCAGAACGCCCTCACTGAAATACGGTTAACATCAGAGCAAAATATCAAAAATTGGCTTGATTCATTCTTGGCTGCCAAGTTCTTTTGGGATGGGATACACAAATTGCCAGAAAGATGGGAAAAAGTCATAGCTTCAGATGGGCAATACTTTTCATAATACTATTGTACATGTTTTTCTTAAATAAACGTTCAAATTTTGAAAAAAAACCGCACGAATTAAGTTATATATCCAAACATTTGTCATACAAAATGGCGAATTCGTGTGGATCAAGACAAATAAATCATTTCAGAAAATAAAGCTCGGATACAGAAAGAGTTTAGAGAAAAGTTTGGCCTTATTGTAGACAAACCAAAACCCGGTTTTGGCAGTAGCAACGATGGAAACACCGCCAGACGTTTTTTCCAAAATCCTGAGTTGTCCGCAAAAATTACAAATATAGACATTAACTTAATAAAAAAGTTTCACATTATTTTGATCACGATATCAAGTGGATTTGATGTAGATCCTGAAAAGTACAGGCTGTTTGCACATGATACTGCCAGGTATTTTGTGTCTTTATACCCGTGGTACAACATGCCACCTACTTTGCATAAGTATTTGATTCACTTCTTCCTATCGGACAATTAACGAAGGAATCACAGGAGACAAGAAACAAGGACTTTAAGCGCTACAGAAAGTATGATTCCAGAAAATGTAGCAGAGAAAAATCTAATGGGATATTTTCAATTTTTTTTTACTGAGCTCTGATCCAGTTATCACCAGTAAGCAAAAGCCTGTCAAAAATAAAGTTAAGAATATTCCCAGAGAAGCATTCTTAATGTTAAAAGTTCCATTTTTAAATAAATCAGATGATAATGCAACAGTTGATGATGATGAAGATGATGAAGATGATGGTGCTTTAGTGTATCTTCTATAATTAACTGTTTTGAACAATATACGTATTGAAGAAGGTGAGGAGCACTTATGTATAATTGTTATATTAAGCATTACCCGATGAATTCAGTACGTATTATATGACATATGTACAATGCAAAAGTTCTCTTTAAGTAAATAAAATTCTTTGATGTGTTTATTTGATTTTTCAACAATAAAAATAATGTTCCTTACCAAAATTTTTATTTTTTTGATTAATATATGATTAATATATGCCTATGAAAACATTCGATCCACTTCAGAAGGTCTAACATTTCTGGTTTATTTGATGGCAGGTATGAGGGTACCCTGCCCCAGTGTGAGACGCATACAAAGCCAGCTATGACTTTACATATGTGCCTATACATGAGATGGAGCGAGTTATGTATTTGTCTAGCTCTCAAATACAACTTATTTGAATAATATCTTTCACACCACTGACCTGTTATCTTACACTAACTTAGCATAATACCTAGACTAATACAAAACACTATATAATACAAGAAGAGTTGGTAGTTAACAATCATGTTTATTCGCAAACTAGGTCAACCGTTGTCGCTGGAGTAATTCTGTTGCTGGGCTATCCCATGCTGCTAATCTTCTCGGTGTTTACAAACAAAATCCAAGCCAAGCCAAATTTGGTTGTTAAGCTGAGGGTTTCCGTTACGTGTTGATGATGCTTTTGGTGTTGTTGCCAAGTAATGTCTAGGTAGGTATTATACTTTGACGATGGTAACAATGGGGGTGACGATGCTGATGTTGTTGCTATGAATGTAACTCCTGCATTGTACACTCAACCACGACGCTACTTCCGAGTTAGTGCCGTACCAAGAGCGTTACACCCTATCTTTTGGTTCCCTACTCCGATTCTGTCGCCTTTTCGTTCCTCTCCCATGTCTCATTCAGCTCAAACCGTATCACCATGCCCCCTACCCCCTCCCGGTTCCTATCGCTTTTTCGTTTTATCGAATTTTTAGTATTCACAACGAGATGGGTTTTAAGGAGGATTGGAAGTGGAATAACTTCATTGATTACGTAGGAGTACTACTGGTGGAAATAGTGATACAACATCGTGAAGTATGTTGGATAATGTTAGTGTCATTTACAAGTATTATCGCACGGCTTTCAATGCTATCTAGTTGGTGCAAAAGGGACAGAAGGGATTCGTTTCATCGGAGTTCGAAATCAGTTACTGTCGCTTTTTCGTTTCATCGGAATTTGGAACTACTGTGAAATATGCCATACTACAATATAAGATGAAGCTCTACGTTTTATGAATGTGTATTTCGATAACGAGAAGATGTTATGAGTAGATGCTCAAACTTATGGCGTTATCGATTGGGTGACAGAAGCCTTCTTTTTGCATTCCGGAGTGAAAAAAATGACATGGGTAAAACTGTTCGAGGTATGGTTTTCATTTCAGGAGCATCATTTCTCTTCTGCAGGACGTATAAATACAAACGTCAAATAGTATTGTGTATCAAACCAGATTTTGGTGTTCAATCAATCAATGAGTTTGGTTTCAAACTCAAAATAAATTTTTAGTATTCCATTGGAGTTCAAATTGCCCAACTTTCGGAGAGAAACCAATCGGTGACAATTTTCGTGTAATGAATTTTTTAAGATTTTCGACGTGCATTAACTTAACAACAGTGTGCCGATAAACTCGATTCGACTTTTGGTGATGTAGTACCATCCCGGGACACCTGGTTTTCCAAATTCAATCATGCTCGTCTTTTGCTCCAGGACGAATTTCGTGAAGGTCATCTGAAATCGGTTGTTGAGTCAGAAAACATCGATGCTTTGCGGAAACTATGCGGGCAGATTCGACTGTGACTTATCGTGAAATTGAGGCATGCGTAGGATACCGCATAATTTGACAATCGCTCAAAAAAACGGTCGCGTCGATTAGTCCAAAGAACAAATCCGATCGCGGTCCTTCAAAAGACGTCTATAAGATTGTATCAGGTCAGGAATCATGGATCGATACATATGATCGCGAAATTAAACAGCTGTTTGCACTTTACTGTATGGGTTTTTTAAGACGACCCCAATTCAACAAAAGTTGTTTGCATATGAAGCACTGCGAAGCAAATGGTCGCCTGATTATTCGGAAAAACCGGGCATCTTACCACCGTGCCATTAGAGCAACGTATAAAAGGTTAATTCGGAATGTTACACCACCATTTGTTTGCCAGAAGTTTTTGGAGAAATAAGAAAAAGCAACCGCTACACACGGATCATTCTGCACCACGACAGTGCAAGTTCTCATAGTTCGGATCAAACAAGTGACTTCTTGAGCACTCAAAACAACTTATGGAGATGGTTTTGCACCCAATGATATCTATCTATTCTCCCACATCAAAAATAAATTCCGAGGTCAATATTTTTTCGAAGCCTGCAGAATCAGTTGATGCGTTTAAACCGCAACGTGCTTTATTACCGGTACGAACAGGAACAGCCATTAAGACGATAAAGTATGCTGGTTAGGGAATCCATGAATATTTAGAACAACAAAAATTACCAAATACACGAGGATATAAATCAAAATCATCGGTGCCGTTTAAAGTCACGTAATACACCCATGAGAGTAGCCACGAGGAGTGGAAAAAAGTCTGGAGAGACTTCCCAACGGCGAACAACTTCATCACCAATCTAACTGTTCCCGTACCAGGTCTCAATCTACCAATTCATCTATGGAAGCAACTCAACAGTATCAGGACTCAACACGGGCACTGCGCAGACTTCCTGTCCAAGTGGAGTGCGATAACATCCAGCGCATGTGATTATGGTGAATCCTGCCAAACAATTAACCACATCGTATCCAACTGCCCTCAACATATGTTCAATGGCAACATAGACGATATTCACAACATTACACCTGATGCTCTTCTCTGCTTAAATAACCTAAGTAATAACCAGACCTGTAAAGTACTTAGGTATTTCAGGACTTCAGTTCTCTCAAGTACAAGTACTAGGTACTGGTACTGCAGTACTCTGGTACTGGTACTTGAAAAAAGGCAAGTACCAGTATTTTTCAAGTACTTTTGTACAAGTACCAAGTGTCACGTACTTAAGTACCAAAGTACTTGGGCAGTACTTCGTTCCACCAACGATTGGAACCATCCACCACTGGCGTACTGAATTTCGATGCGATTGTACCAGCACAAGTGTCGCCGAACGTTTTGGTCGCCCAATTGAGGTCACTACACCAGAAATGGTCGATAAAATCCACGGTATGATATCAGACGATCGGAGAGTGAAAGTGCGCGAACTTGCAGAGGCTACGGGCTTATCACATGGCAGTACGGTTTTCATAGCAACAGGTCCACTGGTGATTTGATGGCATGTCTCGTCAAAATGCGGAATCAAAGCGAACATCAATTTGGCGAAAGCAAGATAGTTGCACTTGATATTTCTAAGGCATTTGACAGGGTTTTGCATCAGGCTCTTTTGTCGAAAATGCGTGCATTTGGGATCGACGACTCTCTTCTTTAATGGACTAGGAACTACCTTTCGGAATGTTCAATTCAAGTTGTTTTGGATGGTTTCAAGTCTGATATTCACAAAATAAATGCTGGTGTGCCCCAGAGCCCCGTTCTATCTCCGATATTCGTTGTAATTTTCATCAACGATCTCTTGTCTGCTACTTCTAATCCAATATATTCCTTTGCTGACGACAGTACTTTTTGCTTTTCATATTCGTTCCCGGGAACACTAGCGTATGTTAAGCTCATTAAATCCTGATATTAACACAATACTGACTGCTGTCGTTAAAGCGAAATTTAAACACCAACCATTGTCCATAAATGGCACTTGCATCGTCGAAACCGATAAACTTTCCATTCTCGGTATGAGTGTCAATGACGACACATCTGGTCGGGTGCGCCCAAAACAGTGTGCACCTGCTAGATAGGATACACAACTTTCGGACGTATTCTAAAATATCGTGATTCGTTCCTAAGCCGTACAACTCGCTTATGGAATGTCCTGCTTAGCTCTTCATTTCCAAGTCATAATAACCTTCAAACATTTAAAACCAACGTTGACCGGTACCTCTTTTTCTATTCTTCCTGATTTTCCTTTCGCCCGCGCTGTGTGCAAGCACTTTAAGGGCACTTAAGTCCCTTGAGCGCGCTCAAATTAAAAAAAAAAATTAGAAATTTGATGTCATTGAATTGCAAAGCGAAGCGTATTATGCTGATTGACGGATCGGCTTCCAGTATTTTATTAGCCGAGATTCTTCTTACTGGTGGAGCTCCCGCGTTAGGTTGTGTATTTGAAACTGATCTCGTTTCTCGAAGTTTTCGATACGTATTTCCAAATACTCTTTCACTAGGAAATCGTCGGTTAGGATAAAGTTCATGGTGTCTTTGTCAAGCTCTAGTTGAACTTCTATTCCACAGCCCATAAACCTGAATAATGTCTGCGTATTCTTGATTTGTAAATGCAGACATTTCAAATAGCGTTTTTAAGCAACTGTAAGCTTGGCGTAAACAATAAACTGATGAATTAAATTTTTTTTCTAATCTTTTATACCATTTTTGTTTGGTAAGCATTCCAAATAGGCCTTCATACCGCAAACCAAACTCCTTTCTGAGAACTTTTAAGGAACAAGGTAAAGAAATGAGGGTTTTGACAGGTGATCAAATAAACGAGCACGCTTTAAAAAAATTATTGGAAAATTATTAATTCTTGGAAAACCAAGAATGATTGTCAACTGTTGTTAGAAACTCTGGTAAAAAATCATAAATTCCGTTCTTTAACTGCTGTAGGTGTTTCCAAGCATCGTAAAATTTTTGGACTTTTCTGCAAACTTGATAATGATTTGTTTTTGTTATTGCTACGTTCATAAGAAAAAAATAGCAAAACGTTATGTTTATTACACATACCATATTCTGAGAAAAGTGACCTCAAAATCAAAAATGGGCATGGGCAAGAAAAATGGAAGAGCCTTGGAAATTGAATATCTCAAGGATCAAGCAAGCTATCGACTTTATTTAAACGCAGTTATAAACTAGTGTTTCTCCTAAAAATGAATTCAAAAACGAAGTTCCTACCGTTAATATCAGCAGAGTAATTTCCATTAACATGGGTCTGCTTACACCAATGTAAGCCTTTTCTTAAATTCTCGATAAATGTTGTCAACATTGGAGACAGACCCTTACCGTAGAACGATTTTTTTCTTACAATATACCCAAGAATCATATCCCAAATTATCCTTGACGAATTAGAGGACTCTCTGTATATTGTAAATAATCCCTGCAGGCCTAGACGTATGAAAGTTCTTCCAATGTTGCAGCAACAAAAGAGTTATGTGATGAAGAAACATTTTCTAATTAATAAGGTAGGAATACCCTGGAATTTTTAAGCCGCGTTTACGAAAATCTATTGCACATAGAACCAACTATGAATTGCCACTAAAATGTACTGGCCATGATACTCGTACCCAGAGCATGGAATAATACACGAGTAAATATCCAAATACCTAATCTTGACCGAGAAGCTCTTCTCTGCAAACAGGAAGTCTTTAGTATTTTCTAGGTGTTATCCACAGGTGCTTCAATTTCACCCTGACCCATAAAACAAAATTCTCCTTGAAGAACATTCATTAAAGTCTTTAACACTGACTAGAAACATGATAAGGAAAAGTATGAATATAAACATTTATTTAGACAAACATTTCAGTGGCGAATTGAAAGCTTTTTAATTTCCATGAAAAGTTTCGCAGCAGCTTTTTCGAAATTCCAGTCAAAATGCCAATAAACCAGTTCGTGGACTGTGTCGCTGAGAATATGTAGACAATCTATGCATACATTCGTGCTATACGAAGATACACAGATTCAATTGAATGAATTTTCAAAAATTTAAATTACCTACACTGCAGCATCAATCATACCATTTCTGTTTCCAGGATGTTAAACCTCAAAGGACAATTTATTGTAACGGCTTTTTCATTTATGTAAATATGATATAATTTAAAAGAGGAATAGAATTTGCGGGAATATTCCTCAAGAGGATTGATGAATATTGCTTAGAGCACACAAATCCCTCTACAGGAAACACAATATGATGCCAAAGAAGACAAAAAGCTTCTCTAATGGCTGTCAGGGGAATAGGGTCTTTCTACAGGTGCCTCTGGATTCATTTCAATTGCCGATACGTCTGTAAGAGGAGGGCTTTTGAAACGCTCCAAGGTAAATTTTGAACCACTATTCCCAGAGTCATATTCCCTGAGATAAAAAATAATGTTGAAAATCTAATTAATTTTCTCTTTCTTTGCGAAACTAATTTCCGTATACCATATAACCGATATCATATTTCCGGTATAAATTGATAATATTGTAGACTCCTGCTTCTTGGCTCTTGGGTTTGGTGCCATTGTAAAGATTGAAACCGAATCCTAAAGTTGCTGTGAGCGGAAACCGGACAATATGCGATTAAGCTCAAATTTTCGGTAGGGAATCCCCGACACGAGTAGCTTCAGATGTTATGAGGACTTTCGAAGGAGACCATTCAAAAAAAAATATTTAATTTAGAAGAAACATGAACTATCCCGATTTTTACCGTCGCTTTAATTCACTATCTAATACATACGTAATGAGCTATTGGGTTTTCATTTGGGAGATAAGGGAGATGGATGCTCAAACTCTCAGAAGATACGAAGATGTTAATTTTTTGGATTATGTGAGATTTTGTGGGAGTTCTTGAAAAATAGAAAATGCCTGGCATCTTCCTGCACCAACTTTATTTTGCTGTGAAGCACCGCATTTTGGTGTTTTTGGGTATGTAACACAGATTGCATTGATAGACCTTGCTCCATAGAGTACGAGTAGCACATATCTGTACCAAGTTGTTACAATTCTTTTATTTTTACCACATCTATTTTCCACCATAAGATTCGCCCTTTTGGACTATTTGGTGTCATCATTAGTTCAGTTAGGCGGCTTAAGAAACAATGTCATTGTCTATTTCCGTACTTCCATTTACGGCTGGATAAAATACATCCAGGAGGAGTAACACTAGTCAGAGACTTCAAATATCAAAGCTTAGACACTTGACCTTTGTGTAGAATATAATATTTAGCCCTCTCATATGCTTTGATTTTCTCATAAGGACTTCGTTTTTGGCTGTCGAAGAGTTTTCCGATTATGTCGAGGAAAATCTGATTCTGCTTGTTAAACGGGTAGTGCTCATCATGAGTGTTCTCTTATCCTTTTTAGAAATATCTTTTTTATAATTATTGACATTAGATGAAAGAACGCAACTGGTTTTTACATACTAGCCGATTGTGCTCCTTTAATGAAGTTTTATTCTCCAGATTATCTGGGGTAGGTAATGTGCTTGTAAACTCTTGGAACATAACATACATAACGAATTTGTTGGGATAACTCCATCACTGGAGTCCAAGGAATATACCACTGCCTACCGACTGCTTAGGTATTCCCATCATGGTGTTTTCCGCCGCAATATCTACCAGTTAAAAGGAAGAAAATGGACAGCTCTAAAAGTAAATAAGTTGTCATCTTTGTGGGCGATGACTGCTTTTAAATACTATCCTCTTTAGATAAACATATAGCTGTCTTCGAAGCAGATATGCGAGGCCTGTTCAGAAATTCCGACCTTAATTTCTGTTGGCAAAATAAACAAAGTTTTGGCGGGGGAGCTTACTGGCTATTAGCACCATTAAGCCACCGCTACGGAGTTCAAGTATGAGCGCGTGTGAGTAACAGTGGTCGGATCTTATTTTGGAAGAGAATGGCAGATAAAGTTGAACAAAGTTCATCAAATTTTGTTCAAAGCTTGAGGATTCTCAAGTGGAAACAAGTCTTGGATTTAGGGGTATGATCCAAAAACCAAATCGCAGTCCTCAGAATCGAAGCATACACCATCCCAAGGCCCAAAAAAGCAAGACAGATTCGTTGCAATGAGAAAGCTGACTGTATTTTGTGACTCCAGTGGCGTGTTCCATCTGGAGTACACCCCACACAGCACGACTATCACCAAGGAGTACTACCGAAAGGTTCTGCGTCACTTTCGCGGTGCAGTGATCTGCAAACGGTGGAACCTAATAGGAAATAATAATTAGCAACCTGATCATGTTGACAAATATAACACACCTGTGGTTCGCCAGCCTCATCACTCTCCTCACCACGATTCATATGACTTCTGGCTTTTCTCGAAGCTGAAAATGCCTTTGAAAGGGACCAAATTTCAGACTAGAGGAGACATCATTTAGCAGCTCAAGAGGAGTACTTTGAAGTTATATAATTGCATTTCAATAAAGGTTGATTTTATAAATAAAGGTCGGATACTTTTTGAACAGGTCTCGTATACGTTTCAAATAAATTTAAAGGGGCATAGGGGATTATAGTGCCTGAGCATCATCATTATTTGACTTCGAACAACTCACTTTAACTCTTTCCAACTTTTCAAAAATACCCACGATTTCTCCTTTATTCTTAAATACCCAGGGCGTGACATTCCTCTGCATACCAACGTTAGCTGATTCAACAGCAGGGCACCCTTCCCATTGAAGTTGGTTTCGGTTCTTAGTGTGAGACCAATGCCACTTCCTTCGTCGATTTATGATATAGATAGGCTTCTATTTTGTTTGATATGCAGTTTGGCCAAAAAAAAAGAAACACTCAGAATGAGGGTTTTGGGTGTGTGGAGTGCTTACTTTCTCAGTACTGCACAGATACTCACTCAATGCTGAGACATACAACATAGCTTTGCTTAATATAAGTGCAGTAAATGCTGTTTTTCTAGACTTTGAATAGGGTGCCGAATAAAGTACATATGACTTTCCAATACTTCAGCCCAAGTATTAGTCGGCACGATCCACTCTAGATAAGGAAAGACAACAACTTCCTCGACGCCCTGTAAAGTAATGTAAAGTTTAATGAGAGTGTTTTAAAGGAAAATTGCTTTAGTTCTTGACGCATTTATGTATCTGAAGCACTTTTCTGTTTCTCTTGGATTGTAAGTCCTGAACCATTTGCTGGGTAGCTGTAACCTCATACGAAATCAGACAGATGTCGACAGCATAGTGCAAATAAGATGCAATGACTCGTGTATACAAAACCTGCTTCACGGATAATACCATTCATCATAACCAGAAAAAGAAGCGACTATTAAATCTAGTGCATTTAATTAAAAAGTATAAACAGCTTCCGTCGTATGTGGAAAACAACATTTTGGGTCTACATATTGTACATAGCTTTAAGGGGCCAGCGCGGCAGTTGATTAGCAACTTGCAGAGTGTTCTATAATTTAGATTGTGCCAGCAGTGGTGGAACCAAGTTCGCAGCGAAGTGTGTGGTGGCCCGTGGTAAAATAGTAAGCACAAGCCCGCCAGTAACTTTACACTGGCCTACGTCGTCATAGGGCTTATAACCCTATTAGGAAGAGATCAAAATATGTGAAGAACGAACCAAAAGGCCTCGAATAAAAATGGACTTACTGTTGATGGCCCTAGCAAACAACGATTTTCGAATCTGCACGTGGAATGCAGAGGCCCTTGACTCCTATCATAATATCATCGCCCATCATGAAACAACGCTTATTCGAATGGGGTTTTGCAATACGCAGCAGACTTAGGTAAGAAATCTTGACCTTCCGAAATATGAGAGCGTCTTATGGCAATCCTCATCAAGGCTAAATTCGCCAACATAAACTTAATATCCGCTCTACGAAAGACAAGGGCGACGCCATCAAACAATTTTTCTACAAGCTACACGACAAGACATATGAACAGTTTCCGAAGTATGACATTAAAATCGTACAAGGCGACGTCAGGATAGGAAAGGAGGATATATTTAGTTGGACAGATGGTGAGCATAGCCTACACGACACCACTTCTGATAACGAACTTAGGTTTATTGACTTTGAGGTGGGACGAAATATTACTACACAAACACATGGTTTCCTTATCGCAATATGCACAAGGGTTCTCCGGTTGATTAAACTCCAAATCAAATTGATTATGCTGCGATAGACGGCATGGCTCCAGTATTCTGGACGTCCGAAAGTTCCGGACAGCCAACATTGACTCGAATTATCCCTTGTTGCAGCCAAGATGCGTGTGCGGATTTCCCAAGCTTCACAAGAAAGAAGAACCACTATGAGAAGACATTATGTAAAAAGCTGTAATCTTAAGAGACTGCGAGAATCTTCGGCGCGTGCATATCCCGAAATACCGCCGGCATCAAGTAGCGAAGACCAGTAACACCGGCCATCAGAGACGCCGCAACAGATACGCAGGATTTCACCCGACTACCACAAAGAAGATAAAAAATGTCGGCAAGCACATGTATCGAAATAAGAAGCCAGCAAAGCTGCGCTGCAACGAAGGACGAGTGCTGCTTGCGAGCTCCAAAAGAAGAAAAAAGCGCGCGATCGAAGAATTGTGAGGTTGTACTCTAGGAATAACCCCCGATAGTTTTACCAACTTGTAAAAAGGACGTCTCGCGGTAAGAAGACCTAAGCCTGTATTTATGACGAAGGAAACCTTGTAGTAGAATCACAGTCGGCGCTGAGAACATTGAATGAAACTTTTTCTGCTGACTGTATCATGGCGAAGAAACCCAATATTCCGCCATCAAGCAGAATAGAACATTCAACTTAGACGATGATTGGCAAAACTTCCGTCTAACTGAGAAAAATGGAATAAGGCTAAAAAGGATATCTAAGCTGAAATCCAACAAAGCAGCTTGACCTGTTGGCTTACTGGCTGAGGTATTTGAGGCTGCAGGAAATGATTTTGTGGAGAACATATTCCAACTCATTTCTCAGATCTGGTCAGAAGATTTTGTGCTTGACGAATTGAATCTCAGTATCGTTTTTCCGATCTACACACAAAGAGACCCACTAAACTGCGCCATCTATGTATAAGTCTCCTCAACATCGGATAATAGATCTTCTTTGCCATATTGTGTGAGCGTTTGAAACCTGATTGGTCCCTATCAGTGCGGTTTCAGACCAGGAAAATCCACAATCGAACAAATCTTCATACTACTACAGATCCTGGAAAACACTCAACAAGTCCAAACCAATACCCACCATCTTCCCATCGATTTTAACATTAATAGAGACAGGTTATATAGAGCCATATCTAGTTTTGGCATCTCTGTCAAGTTCGTCCGTCTATGCAGAATGATAATTGAGATCGCTCGCTGCTCCATCAAAGTCGGCAGCAACGTAACCGGGATCTTTGATGTCAAAAGGGTTTTAGACATTATGTGGCTATGTGACTTCTTTATCATCATGCTTGAAATAATTGTGCGGAATTCACAGGCGAACACTGGAGACACAATTTTTCAAAAGTCTGTGCAATTACTAGCTTACGCCAATGCTATTGACTGGCACGGGTGCGTTCGCTAGTATTGAAACGGAAGCTGTAAAAATGGGTTCACTCTAAATGAGGGCAACACAAAGTATATGCTGTCAACAAGAAGGGATACACAACATCGACGAATTGAACAGAACGTCGCAATCGACAGCTATATTTTCGAGGTAGTCAAGGACTTTGTCTATTTGGGCTCTACTATTAACTCTGCCAACAACACCTCAGCAGAAACAAAACAAAAAAATCACTCTTGCTAATCACTGTTTCTTTGAGCTAAGAAGGCAATTGGGTAGTAAAGCCCTGTCCCGAAAAACTGAGGAGACTTCATGTACGACCTTCGTCATGCCATTCCTACTTTGTGACGCAGAAGCATGGACCCTATTAAAAGCGGGTCAGTCGTTTCGAGAGATAAATCTTTCGAAAAATATGCGGATGTTTGCATTGACGGGCTTTAGAGCAGAAGATTCAGCAACGAACTATACGAATTGTTTAGCGACATCGACCTAGTCAGAAAACGGCTAGAATATGTAGAGCGAATGGACATCAATGGTCCAGCCCGCAGTCTTCGAATCTCACCCGGAGAGATACAGCAGTAGAGGAGGACCTCAATTTTTGTGGCATGCACAAATACATAGAATGGGACCTCAACCTACTTGAAGTGCGCAACTGGAAGCAGTTAGCTAAAAACGGGGCTAACTGGAAAGTCTTGTCAGTTGAGGCCCAGGTTCACCTCGAACTGTTGCGCCACCTATGTAAATAAGTATGTAAGTAAGAAGAATTTTATCCATACTCGTGGAACTAAGCAACTAGGGCCAATAATATCGGGTGTACTATATGCACAGATGCACTGAGAAGGCGAAAGGAAACTTAGCTGATCGATTGACTGATAGGAAAAAAGAATTTTAAGGCAGTAAGATTTCATTCTACCTCACCCCATGCCGGTGTTGGAAAATCATTGTTCAAAACTTCGGCTTAACTAGTACGTCTCATATTCATGCTCAATTGCTTGCCCCCTCGTGGTTGTAGCCGATCAACTGCAAAGCATAAGTTCGAGTTCGTCAAATTTTTACCATGCAAAACAAGAAGTGCATCTCTGGTTGTAGCCGCTGATGAATTCCTGTGATAAAGGGCATATGTCCAAAATGTCAATTGTCAAGAAAAGAACTAGCAAAAGAACAGCCGGCTACATTCGTAGGAAGACCTACGCTTTCTGATCAAGATAAGGATGAGGATGATTTATAAGCAAAGAAGAAAGAAAGATCTATTTCTTAAGTAAAGAAAGAAAGAATGTGACAAGCGCGGGGTCGTAGATATAGCAGGATTATAAGACACTAGTTGGCCATGCAAAGAAGCAACTTGGGAAAGTATAATTCCCGATTTTGTTCTCGCTATTTCCAAAACTATAGTATTGAACGACAATCAATTCATGCCAGAACATTTCCGCAATCATTATTCCATCCAGCAAGTTAATCACAATCTGCCTAACCCCCAGTCCAACGCAGCTGCTAAACTAATTATACAGCCCTTTAAGCAGACGTTAACATCAGAGCGATGACGTTGATGATGATGAAAAGCCATCGACAAAGAAGCTTTATGGACCCACTTCTCTTTGCGCCATGAATGTGGAGTATGCAAATGAAAAGTTGTCTTTTCACGCAAAGACAAATGGATTAAGCCAGTCATCCGAGAATTATTGGGATGTACAGAAATAAAATAGAACTAGGCATTAATTGACCTTGTCATCAAAACTAAACTTGAACACCAGCAGTTCCAGATGATGATCAAGAATGAATTGTTTACGAATACATCAAGGGTGGAAATTGCAAATGCTTCGGTTTTGTTAATCCAGTTTTATGACTCAATCCAAAATAACTCACGAAGAGGAAGTATCAAGTGGAAGAAGATGTATTAGAAGAAATACAATTACCATGCCCACAAGTGATTGAGAGTGATTCAGTCATAGAAGCATATTGGCCATCACCACCTGTGATTAAGCTCTCATCACCTATTCCTCTTGAAGGACGTATGCTCTATATCATCAACTTCCAAACACCTCTTTTCCATTTGAGCTTGGGTAGTCAGATTGGCAGATAAATAAAGTGGCGAGTAGCCTCCGAAGATCTAGATAGCATCCAGCGATATTTCCGTGATTAACCAATATTCGGCTCTGGCTTTTCTTTACAATTTCTTTGTCGTGAATTCACCAAGTCATCACTCAATTGTTAGTAGAGCCCCCGTCCAATAACACAGGCTACGTCTTTTCAACGGTGGCGCGGCGTAGTCTAATAATAAACAAGTGTAAAACAAAGCTGGTCTGATGACTGATGTACGAGTACTTACCATTTGACTGATACTGATACCTTGAGCAGAGGCTTAATTCTGGCACAATGGGAGTGAGGAGCCACTGGAACTTCGGTTCCAGCCTGACTTGTAGCGATAGGCACCCTTGTGGGAGTGTGATGATGGCTGCGGTTTAAATCTAAAATCGCAGAGAGGTTTACCCGACTATCGTGGGAAACCCCAAAATGTAGCAAATACTACAGAGCGCCATGACTCTAAAATTGGCGGAGGTTTTATGCAAACCTCATCCTTCCTTACCAAACGGTAAGTCTAGCTTATATGATGACTTCAAATTGCTACTGATCTGAATGAGGTTTCACCAGGATGATCTAAAAATCAAGAATGGGGATTATTCCCCACACAAGTTACGCGCTTTAATTCCGAGTGTGATGGGGCTTAAGTCAAATATGACAGGAACCCACTCGTCTGTCTGCAATCAATTTTCTCTTTCGTAACCAGTATTAAATAAAATATTAATAAATGAGGTTAAGCTATTAAATTAAGCGAGTTAAACCCAACTGATCAAGGTGAGTATTTTTACGACTTCACATGCCACCTTGATCAAAAAGTTCCTGACCACACCCACCGTATGGCGCTTCCATTGTTCCGATTTGAGTTCTGTTTTCTTTTGTTAAGTTGGTAAATCTGTTGTTGACATTCCCTCTAAATCTTAGCGTCATAGCTTGACATTTGCAAAAGTTACATAGCCAAGAGTACATCTATCTCTGTGTGTTTTGGCGATTTTTTACAATTTTAGAAATGGATTTAAATTTGCAACAACAAACTTTTGCGTAAAAAACGGATTTAATGGTGCGCAAACGTTGGTAATGTTGGCAAAGTGCTTCGGCAACGATTCTCTAAAGAAAACGGTCGTTTACCAGTGGCATGAGAGCGAGCGGTTCAAAAGTGGTCGTGAGTCAATCGAAGATGATGATCGCAGTGGCAGATCATCGACATCGAAAACCACGAAAACATTGATGAAGTAAAAGAAATGTTGGTCAATAACCGCAAATTAATCATCAGAGCGATAGCGGAGGACTTGAACATTGCCTATGGATCCGTCCAAGACATTTTGGTTAATAATTTGGGTTTCCGTCGTGTAGCAGCAAAGTTGATGCCAAAAGACCTCAAATTCATGCAAAAAAGAGAAATGATGACGATCCCACATTCATCAAAAGGATCATTACTGGAGACGAGACGTGGCTTTATAAGTACGACACGCAATCCAGACATCAGGCAAGTGAATGGCGTTCACCAAATGAGCCGAAACCAAAAAAAAACACGTCGTTTTCAGTCAAAAAAGAAGGCAATGCTCACGGTTTTCATGGATTACAATGGTGTAGTGCATCATGAATTTTTGCCAGAAGGCCAGACACCAGACAGTAAACAGAGAGTACGAGTATCATTTTGGCGTTATGAGACGTTTGCGTGAAGCAATTCGTCGAAAGAGACCAGAATTGTGGGCAGAAAACTCGTGGATTTTGCTTTTGCAACATGATAACGCACTGTCGCACAGTGCCATTACCTGTGATGATCACCTGATTTGGCTCCCTGTGACTTCTTTCTGTTCAATCGAGTTAAAACACTACTGCGGGGAACGCGTTTCAGCAGCCGAGAGGAAGTAATGGAAAAATTGCAGGAAGCACTGATGGACATACCGAAAACCGAATATAAAAAGTGTTTCGAGGATTGGATCAAGCGCTTGCATAAGTGTGTTGCAGTCGATGGGAATTACTTTGAAGTAGTACATAGATTTAGATGAATAAACTTGTGTTTCCAATATTCTGAATACGTTCCGGAAACTTTTTGATCAATGTAGTATGCAATTGACAAAGGACGGTGTCAGTATTCCCCTAGAGATAAACTTCTACAATTACCATAGCCATTTACTTGATAAGTTGGTTTGGATGACCTGGATGACCACTAATAAATATTAACTGGTATTTACGGTGAAGTTCCTGGAATCAAGATTTTACATTTGTTGACCACTCACAAAAGTATCTATCTACCAATTTCATCGTAACTTTTATACCGCAAGCCTCAGCTCACATGCACACATGCATTTAGGTTGAGTACACAGAATTTTATGGAAAGCACCACCTGATGGAGGCATACAATTTAATTTTTACAATTTTGATGAACTGTATTCCTGCCTATATACCACAACATACCCCATGAACTATTTGCAGAGTTTCAAACATTTTCCAGTTCCAATTTTCTCCGAATGGTTGGAGAGAAATCACTCTCGCAAGCAGAAATTTCTAAAATTCTATTTCACAGTCCAACCATTCGCCAGATTTTACAGGATACATCCCCATGCAGCGTAATGATTCCTAACATTTACTCTGCCATCGTTCCTAGTCAGAATTACGAGTACACATTTACGATTCGCATAAACCAGTGAATCAAGTGCTGCGAAATGCAAACCTCAAAAACACTATTTCACAGTCCGCAACATTCAATTCGGCGATTTATGGCCGGAAATACAGGGAACTCTGTTTTAATGGATACTGTCGGCAATGCGGTAGGTCTAACGTCAACATTGTGGTAAAGCCATCGCCAATACTATACAGGCACTATCGGTATTCCGGCGAAGCCACATCATGAATTAATAAATTAAGGAGCGATAATTCCCCAAAACGGTTGTTAAAGTTCCAAGGCGAAAACATAGAAGTGGTCACTTTAATAAGGTCATCATCATTTAGGATCTATAACCCACCACCCATCAGACAGCATCCTGAATCCAATACCCAACACCCAGGAAAGATAATCATTCCACTCCGACCTGCTCTCTTCATAAAGATGCAATTTCCAGAAGTAGACGCACTGCTTTTAGTGTTTCCGTCAATGCCATGGTTTCTAATGCTAAATGAATGGAGCAATCCGATTATGGAATTGGGTTCTTTCGACGTCATCAGTAAAAGGAGATAACATAACGGAAACTGAGTGAAAAAATATGGCCTAGGGATGTGCTTATCTGTGAAGTCCTGTGGCAGTAATAATAAATTCGTTTATGAAGAAGCGAAGAAGAATATGAGATGATATGGGTTTTGGAAGAGATCCGGCCAATAATAATATGGTCGAAGGGACTGAAGGACCTAGACTTCTGGGTGTAATTTATGATATGATGAGGAATTTCTGGATAGTTAAAGCACCATGAACTGAGTAAAATGAAAAGAAACTATTTTTAGACGAAGAGAAGCGACAGTAAATGATGTGCCATGGAAGACCGAAACTCGTGTGGATTTTATGACGATGTGATTAAGAGAAAAAATTGTTTATATCGAAAAAAATACACAATTTTGATTCGTCATATAACATACATAACAGCGACCTATTGCGGGACCAGATGTTATGTCAAGAACGTTTTCGCATTTTTCAGGCATTGTTTACGTTGGAAACGGTTCGCTGATGTGAGCAGCATAAATAAAGCTTTTCAGGTGCCAGGCTTTTGAAGAATGTATCGTAAAGTGTGGGGCAAAATATCTTTGTGTCTATTTACGTCCATCGAAGAAGTTTGTTCGCACTTAAACGTGTCTTCTACGGAATGCAATGCTTCGGAATTAAAATATTTTTGTATGTTTAGTGAACGGCTCGATTGCCTTGAAAATGATTGTGTGGGCTTTTGTAGTTGGAATCGATCTGTTAAAAGCACTTAAATATCTAAACGATATGTAAATGATTTTAAGTAACAAACGGCAATATTTGTCAATTTACTGCGAAGACCTCCTTCCAAATATAGATAGCTTAGACGACGAGCCTACGAGATTAGTATCGTTGGCCTGGTGCCCAACACCTACGAACCATTATTGGATTCAGAGACGTTAAGTTCCTCATCCTTACATATTGTTGATAAAAAGAAAGTCCAGAATGTTAGATATCTCCTCACCTCTCTCTTACCTCTACCGTGAGCATCGAACTTGTCGAGTTGTAGAGGCTGAGTAGGGTCAATGAATCTCGAGAAATTCTACAGACGAGTCCTGAAACTAAAGGATGCTCCCCCACTCCCCTTCCTAAGCACTCCTTTTTGTGCTGGGCTGAATCCTGGTGTCATTCGAACCGTGCTGAAGATCAACCTGGCTGAGGGCCCAGCATCTCCAAAAAATAGCTCAGTCGCGAAAGGAATATCCGGATACCTGGCGACCTCCGGATTAGCTAGCCTTATCTGTATACAGCGGATCTCTGTACAGATGGACCATACTTTCTCCTCTACTCGGGGGACCATATTATGGACAAAATCTTAAAAAAAATAAAACCCGAGGCCGGTACTTCTTTAATACAGGGCGGTAGGTAAAACTGTGTCAGGTCATGGTGCACCATCCTCTAAAGGCAAGCGCAACGAGCGTAAAACCAAATCTTCAAGTGTTAAGACTGTGGGAAGTTATGGTCCTATCACTTCCTCCACCGCTAGCAGCAGCAAGTCTGTGTCAGACCACGAACTTATTGCTGCTACTAAAACTCCACCGCCTAAGGCAGAGTCAGGGGCTCAGCAACATCGGCAAACTCCATCCATGGTGCTCTACATCAGACGCCGAAATGCTTTACGCATTATCAAAACCTTCGGATCGGAGAGAAGTGCGCACATAAAGAACAACATTGAGTGGGCTAACAACATCCTAAAAGACGGATAACACACTGCTTCCACTGCTCCCAAAACACGAAAAGACTCTTCCAAGCGCAAGAGATCGTTAGAGGAAACCGTGCCGGTTCCCAAGGCCCAAAACTCACAACACCAAAACCCCTGGCCCGTCCAGCAGCGCATCTCTGAGGTCTTTCAGCGAAGTCCTAAAGGACGCAATGATGAACGCGGTAATCGGTAGGAACGACACCGATGGATCAATAACACCTGAACGGTTGCAGTTGGCAAGTTAAAGCTTTCGAGCAACTTCTTGGCCATCATGCTGGAAAACCCCGGACCACATCCCACCACAAGCGACGCTGGCTGGCACCAAGGCCACGTCAAACTTATCGCATGTGCCACTCAAAGATCTCCTGATCTGTTCACCAAAGCCATATGTGGATTAGGAGGGATTTGGCCAGGTGAGAAACTCGAGGTCGGGTCTAAGGAGGATATCTCTAGAAGACCTCGAAATCGCACCTGGATTCCAGCCGAACCCGCCACCCCAGAAAGCATTCTGGAGATCATCAGGCTCAGCAACCCGACCCTTCCGACTTATCACTGGCAAGTTGCGAAACTGGAAGAACTAAGGGGCTCTCATAGATGCGCGTTGATCGTGATCAATAAGGAATCTCTTAGTACTCTAGCGTAGACAAAAGGCATGATTCGATTCGGATTCGAGTCAATTCATCTAAAGGTCCACAAAAAGATAAGCTGGATGCTGATTAGCAACCTCCTCCTCCTTTAACGGAGACACCACCAAATACAACCTTAGATCTTGGATATCTTTTAAAGAAATGAACAGCGACGACTCCAGTCTATTCGAGGTGGCAACTAAGCCGTCGGTCTTCTCTTTTGACATCCTGTCGGAAATGCAAACCAATCACGAAGCCAAAGGAGGTCCTATACGATCAGAGGAAGTAGATGAGCTCTTGAGCACATCTTCAGAATCGGAGGACTTTAACAGCACCGCGGTGGAGGCTACTCTGGTAAATTGTAGCAATGATACGGTTTCTCCAGATTAAACTCCATCACTCAAAAAAGGTTTCGGCCGCTCTTATTCTGCGCCTTTCCAAAAACGCAGAAGACATCATCCTAATCCAGGAACCATGGATCGTAGAAGGCGTGGTTTGTGGAATTGGGACACCTTTATATGCTCCGCTCCATACAAGAGACAAAGGTAAGATTTGAACTAGTATATTAGTGAAACGTGCCTGCATGTATTTTCAATTCCTAATCTCAGCGACCCCGACTTAACCGTTGCCAGACTGGAGACTGTCAATAGTTCATACTGGCTGGCATCGACATATCTTGGCCACGATCATATGGGCCCTCTCCCTGGTGATAACTGGCCTTAACATCGGATGCGTCGCTAACGCACATCACACGGTATGGGGCGAACCGACATCAACGACAGAGGTGAGTTACTTTTTGATTATATTATAAGTACTAACCTCATTGTCTGCAACATTGGCAATGAGCCCACTTTAGTAACAAGAAACCGACAGGAAGTGCTAGTTATCACTCTTGTTTCCGACAACATAATTCAAATGTTAACGAACTGGATGGCATAGCCTGAACACTCACCACATATACATCCAATTCAGCCTGAGTGATGCTCCTCCCAGCCAACTACTCGTAGCATTCCGGAATTATCGGAAACTTGACTGTCTAAAATACAGAGCAATACTGTCAGAAACAATACCCTCTGAACTTTCAAGCCCCCCGCGTGACACCAATGTGCTTGACACGAAAGTCAGGGAACTCACCCTGGCTCTCAATAAGGCTATGGCCGCTTCCTGCCCTCATATTCACTGGTAGACATCAGCACTGGGACTGCTTAGAAACACTTACAGAAAACACTTTTCAGCTTGGCAAAAAGCACAAGAAAAGTGACTGACTGGGGCTCATACAAAGAATCCCTTAAATTATACAAAAAGGAACTGAGGAAGGCAAAACGACAATCTTGGAGGTCATTCTGGGACAAAATCACTGGAAGCTCCTAGGCATCCCGGCTAAGAAAATTCCTCTCAACAAATCCTATGATGCCTAGCTGTTTGAAAAAAACTGAGGGCTCTTGGACAACCTCAAGTGATGAATCACTCAACCTTCTACTGGACACCCACTTTCCAGGTAGCTCTCAATTCGCGCCCAGTAGCAACCTAAACAGGACTACTGTGACCGTGACCTCTCTTCTTCTCTGGAACTTAGCGGTTAATGAACTTCTGATATACCGGGAAGCGGGTGGTAGCAGGGACGGTTGCTATAGCCGTCTCAGACAAGCATCTTAATACCATTAAAGAATTCCTTCAAGTAAATCTCAATAGATTAACCTGGTAGGCAGATTGTGGAAGATTAGCGGCACAGCCAACGCTTCTGGAGGAACATAGCCGTCAAAGCGAACTCTCTCGTGCTACATATAATTGGGGTAGTAAGCCCCGGAGATCAGGTTGTTCGATGAGGTCATTGCTCTCGCAATGTGCCTCCGAGTCAACTTAATAACAAAATTATCCACTCTTATTAGGCTCGCCCTATTGTACAAGACCTCATTAGGATAGAATTTTATGTACTCAGACTCTGGTGTTCTGTATAAGCGAAGACAAGTCCTAAGACAAGCCCTCTCAAACAACCGAATCTTTTCCAATAAACTTACGTTGAACCACACGGGACATCCAAATACAAGCATGGGCCTGATAAGGGCCATGTAACAGATCACCTTCACCCTCGCATCGAGTTGGCTGTTATAAAACAGTCTCTTTGTAAGGGCAAAAGCACCCTTGGCTCTGGCCAGAGCAACATCTATATGTTTGTTAAGGTATCTGACTACATTTCGACAAGCAAGTGGCTGTCCATGTTGTCCGACGATAGAGAACTTTCGCCAATTCTTTCTGGTATCCCTAGAGGCCCCAGACAAAGGCGTCCTAAACAGAATGGTTTCCGACTTCTGAATGTTGATTTTCAACTTCCAGTCATCGCAATATCGTTTTATTTTATCAAAGTCACGTTGCAAAAGTATGTTAATGACCTCAATCTTTGGGCCTGATCTGTACGCGATTAGGTCGTCTGCGTATGCTATGGCATGGTGAAGTGAACCTATCAGATCACTTGTGTAAATGTTGAATAGGATCGGCGAATTTACCGCACCTTGTTGCAGACCGTTTTTAATGCTAAATGTTCTAGCAGAAGTCACATCGTCATTCTTCACGATGAACCGTCTACTGGAGAGCATATCAGAAAGAATATACAGCAGTGGTTTACTAATGCCCAACCTGTCCAGCTTGAAGAAGAGTCCCTCTAACCATACGGTGTCGAAGGCCTTTTCCAAGTCAATCAGGCAGGCACCAGTGTACTGGTTCTTGCCTTTGTTCCATTGGATATCAGAAACCAGTTTAGCCGCAGCGTGAATGACATCATGCCCCGCCTTGAAACCGAATTGATTATCCGGCACTATATATTTGTCCTCAACCCCCATAGTCAGAACTCTATTGATTACCTTCTCGAAAACCTTACTGATGTTTGGAAGAAGACTGATCGAGCGGAGATTCGCCGGATTGGAAGTATCTTTATCCGTTTTAGGTATGGGATGTACCACCGCCAGTTTTCCAATGCGCTGGATAATGGGCATTATTCATTGCATTATTAAACAGGGTGGTATAAATGTCCACAGCTTCTAGTGGGAGATGTCGAAGCACAATGTTCGGTATTTCATCGGTTCCCACTGATTTCTTACTTCTAAGCGATTCGAAGATCGTTTGGAGCTCCTCCTTCGAAATGAAAGGGGGTAGTACCCTATCGTTGGTGATGACGTTATTTGACATATTCTCGTCACTAAACTGGGTGAAGCCCGAGCTCTCGAATCGCCAATTCTCTATTTAATTTCGAAGGTAGAAATTGTGCACAAGGACTCGATTCTCCAGGTCGTGGTTCGGGCCAATGATAACATTCGCCTTATACACTTCCTGGAAAGTCGCCCCTATAGCCTCTACCTGCTCCTGCGGATCCACGATCACAAAGAAGTTGTCATCATCAACGGCCTCACTTGGATCGATACCTGCTGCTACAAGTATTTATTCGTTGTTCATCGTTCGGGCGATTTTGAGACATGGAAGGTCGTTTTGATCTTTTCTCTGAAATATTTTATTTATTTGCGGGAACATATCCGGGTTGCTGCTCTTTACAGCCCGAATTTTGTTGTTCCAATACAAACTGACAGAATTTTCGTAATTTTCCTTTATTAATATTTGTAGGTTTTTAATCTCCGGGTTCTGTCTGTCAGTAACCTGTCTGTACAAGGTTTTTAGTCTTGACAGCAGTCTACTTTTATGTCGGTGCAGTGCGGCAATAGTTGCGTTGCTGAACAAATCTTCGCTGTCAGTGTGTTGATACCGAGGTATCGTTTTGTCCGTTTGATTGTCTCGTCCATTAGCCTTGGGTCAATCTCCTCGTTTGACAGGTTTCTGTTGGATGGTGGGTAGAGCAAATTCGAGGAGAGTGTTCTTGTCAGTATTCTTGAGAAGTTTGTCCAACGCACCCTACTATAATTGTAGGAATGCCTTTGAACAAACTCTTCCAATTCCGCAGTTTCGTTGGGAACGGTTATTTCGGTGCTGAGACCGCAATGGTTACTGTCATACACGAAAGTGCGTAGACAGTTTGTAATTTGCTGATTAGTCCACGTCAGTTATATTGGTGAGTCCAACAGCAGGAGATCCAAGCAGGACCCGTGTCTGGGAAACGACGGACTATCCGTCGTCTTGAGGTGTCTAGTCGATACATCACACTGTGTTGACCCCACCAATTGAATAGTAGATTCCCTCTAGTATTTGGTGTATTATTTCCCCAATCACTATGTTTGGCGCTGAAATCCCCGCCGATAATAAAATAATTGTCTTCCAATTCCAGCCTCAGGAATCGTAAAATGTTCCGAGCTCTGAGATGAATAAGGTGGATTAAGTAGCCTTAGGTGCATAGACAGACACCATGTACAGCCGCTTTCCACTACGGATAGGGATATTCACGATGCATGCTTCCAGCACCTACGTACTACACGACTGTATACTCTTTTAAAACGTACTCCTTTCTTACAAAGATCGCAACTCTCTTAATGGAGTTGGGTCGGTTTCTGCGTACTATTTTGTATCTTCTGTGCCTCTTTTGGTAAGCTTAGTTTCGCTAACCAAAAGCAATTTAAATAGTGCGACTCGTCGTTAGAGCCTAATCAGTGAATTAAAGTTCACTGTACGTACCCATTACGACAGGAGGTGCGTTAGGCCAGGCAGCAGCGCGTATATTTGATCCACCCGCGCTGTCTGTTCGATTATATGACGTTGCAGCTGAGCCATCTGTCCCGGAATAGAGAGCAAGGTAGTTAGCATGTCAGGTACTAGTTTCGGTGCTCTAGGCGCAGGGGCCTGAGAAGCAACCTCCGCTTGCTATACCGTATTTCCCCTACCTACCACCATTTGGGTATAGGTAACATAAGGAGTAACGGCTGGACTTTGTACATATATGCACGGAGGGACGTTTAACTTCCACTTTCAGCTGCCGAGCCAGATTTACTCTTTTGATGTAATTTGCGGTGTGTCCCGTGTTCCTACATAAGGCACAAGTTGGCTTTTTTCAGATGCTCCGTCCTTACCTAGAGCGCATTCCTCAGACTTGTGGTTCTTTCCGCACTTCACGCATCGAGGCTGCGAGGCAGCGAACACCTTGTAAAATGTTGTCGATTCGCTTTAATCTTTCCCATCACACAATCTGGTAGTCCAGGACTTTGATGCTCCTTAGACCGTCCAGTTTGCTATTGGATTGCCTTTGTGAACATCCGGCTCATGTTCGCATCATGTACTCGGTGCTGACGTGGGGGTGCAGGTGCTGTGAGCACTTTACAACTGACGCGCATACTCGTCTTTCTTCGAAAAAATGAGAAATTCCTTTAAAAGGAACTTGCGAGGAGTACGATGTACTTACTAGTCCTTTGTACTGTTCACATACAAGGCCTGCTTTTGCGTCTGTAGTTGTTTGATTAAGAAAGATTTGAGCGGCTTCGCATTTATTGAGGTAAATATGGATGGGCTTCATCTATTTTTGGCTATCTCAAGGATTACGCTTTGATATGCAACGCATCTATATTTTTGTTGTCATATTGAAGGCATTTGAAACATCTTATGGTGTGATATACCCAAGCTTTCTACAACCTGTAGCGAGTGGTTTGTTTGCCACATCAGTTGAGACGTTTACATGGGTCGGTTAAGTTCCATTCCTTCTCACTTTCATGGACTTGATAGCATGTGTCTTGAGACTGGTTGCCATTGAAATTTGCTCTCCGATAACCACAAGTGTAACTGTCCGTTTGTAAAATCGTGTCAATTGCCAACAACAGGGCAGCTAAAAAGTAGTGGTCTCAATTTGAATCATACATTTAAAAAAAAGTAACAGTTGGAAGGCTACCCGGAGTTTCCAATTTTTGTTCTATTTGCCGGTAAAGGGAGATCTGTTACGGAACCGATTTTGCATTGTCTTCGGTTAAAATATTTATAATTATTTCTTGTGCCAGACGAGATAATTAAATTTAATACAGTCTTTGGTAAGAGACGTATTTTTAGCCTTTGTTGAGGGCTCTATACAGATTTAAACAGGCTCTTCTTCTTCTGTAAATCATCGTTAAGCCTCATCTACGTCTATTCAGATTTATCCTCTAAACTATCCAACATAAAGTTATCCAATACGATAACTGCCTCTCCGCCTTATCTCGTTTAGTTTGACATACTCCTCGATGAATCTAACCAGTGTTTTTGAAATACATACTTATAAATTCATTTCTCAGGGTCTTCATTCATTTCCAGACGTCCTCTTAGATTAATGGCTTACTAACTACAATAAACTTCAAATCTTTTTCCTATTTCCCATAATTCTTTTTCCCATCCAATCATACGTCATAATCTCCACGGCCGACGATTGTACCCGACCTAGACTTTGTAGTTGTATTCAATTCATCCGGATAGTCACATGACAAACGACGACCACACAAAGGCCAGGAAGATACGAGTAACCTACCCACGGGACCGGTCATATTACCATTCAAATTGCTTCTTCGCATTCTAAACATCGAAATCGATAGATACTTACAATTGATCTCAGCAGTCAGGCAACCCACGATTCGAATGCTGTGATTGCTCTCTAACCGATTCCCATCTGAATAGCTCCCTTAGTAGCCATGTACGAGCAATGCATGTTGACATCTCTGACCGTGAAGGGAGGGTAAATGGACAGACGTATCGACTCTCGGATTCAATGAAATACGATACGAGGGAATCACGAATTTCACATTCTTCAAAGAAAAACGTGATGCTAATGTAGTCACATATTTAGCCGAGTTCTGAGGTTTTGACTCTGTTGGAGGCTTGACTAGGTGCTTGGAAAGGGGCCTGATGGGGTGTCTGCGAAGTAGTTTACGTTATAAGAAATTCTTTCGTTAGAGGAAACATGCACGCAAGTGATTGAAAACAAAAGTTTTCCACTGCTCGTTCGTAAATCTTTTTGTGAAGTCAAACCCACGTCACAACCAGGAAGATATTCGGATAAAAGCGTGGATTCCTTCTCCGTGGGTCATTGAATAAATCCTTCCTGAATGGGATGAAAGAAGATACAATTTTTTTTTGCCAGATTTTCTGGGAAGACTACGTGTGTATGCTATTCAAATCAAAAAAGAATGTAGTTCAGTGGTTGTTAACAGGTATTCTAACGTGGACCAGCGTGTTGGATATGGATTCGTTGTGGAGTTGTGGCATATTAATGAGTGGGAAATACTGACTTTCTAAGTTCACATCAAAGAAACTGGCTGTAATAGAGTTTCTGTTGAACTTTGAACTGTTTCAAACCTGCACCAGATTCAAATTCGTTTATACCGGGATCTGGACGGCGATTAATCGGGAATCTGCTAACTACCCTATGACTTGGATTAAGCCAGCAGTGCTTGCCTTACGTCCCAGTAGTGGTCCCTGGTAACAGCATATGTAAATCTGGCATGCTCGACCGGTAATATAATACTGGCCTATGCCGTCATAGCGTGGAAACCCATCAAACAATTGATCTTTTGTGCGATTTGGCGATGTCAATTGGCTCGCAGCTGCGATTTGACAGAGTTAGACTTTTTTTGTTTCGTGAAATGGAGCCAAAAATAGTCAATAATGTCTTGGAAAATTAGGCTGACAGGATGATCTACTGTGAAGGCACCCGATGTAGCCATATGAATGAAATGGGAATATTTTCTCTTTCTAAAAAAGTCATAAAATACTGAAAATAATTGAGTTTTGTTAATTTTATTTTATTTTTAAAAAGAAACTTGCATTTGGAGCACCCTGCATAAACGAGTCACTGCAGGGTTGTCTGCAGTGATTAGTATTGGTTTTGTATTTTAATGGTACCAACAAATACCATTACGTTTTTCCGTGTTTGTATGTGTTGATTGATTCGAGCTTCGTTGGCGTAATGTAGCTTGACATCGTTTATGGTTAGATGCGATTGCCAGTTAACAAATCATCGACTAAGTCCCTTCAATTTTCTGTGTCAACAGGTATTCGTAGTGAGATGATATTTCGATCTATTTTGGATAAGTTGCTTCCATGTGAAATGGTTTCCAACTTGGACGAGTCTCTTGACATCATCGTTCTGAAAGGTGGCTGTAATTGTTTAAGCTTATGGCAGTATGGGTTGCATCCAGTTGTTTTGAAGAATTCTTCTCCGACAGAGTTTCTGGATAAGACTTTTAACTCGTTAAATAAATGGGACGGTATTTTGTCATCTAAGTCGACACGCTCACATGCCAACAGAGGAAAAGAATGATGCTACCAAAGAAAGTTCCTACGAGCCCCTCGACAAAAACCTACGAGCAATGTCCGATAAATGACGTTAAAATCGTCCTAGGCGACTTTAATGCCAAAATTGGAAAGGAGGACATCTTTGGTAGCACAATCGGAAGACATAGCCTACACGACACCACGTCCGGAAACGGACAAAGGCTATGTGCGCGGGACGTTACGTTACAATAGCTAGCACATGGTTTCCTCACTTCAATATTCACATGGGAACATGGCGGACACCAGATCAGCAAACTGTCAACCAGATAGATCATGTTGCGATCGACGTAAGGCACTCCTCAAGTATTTTAGTTACCTGAATATTCCAAGCGGCGAATATAGACTCGGACTAGGACTACCTAGTTGCAGCCAATGTACGTCTACGAATATCTCAAACGCGGCAACAACGGGGAAATACTATGAGGAGATTTAACGTTAAAAGGTTGCAATCGCAACTAGCCGCCAGAACCTTTGCCGATCGCGTATCCCTCAACCTCTCGAGAAGTCCTTTGCAGCCAGCATCAAATGCTGAAGACCAATGGTAGAAATGCTGCAACGGACGTGCTGGGGTTCACCACTACGAAACCCTTGGCTTGATGCAGAGTGCCGACAAGCCCATGCAGCAAAACAACATGCCTTCAAAGCGACTCTCCACAAAAGGACGAGAGCGGCTCGTGAGCTTTACGAGCAAAAGATAATGGAAGAACATCGGCTTCTCCGGAGAAAAAAGAAAGAGAAGCGCGCCATCGAAGAAATAGGGAGATGCTACCCCAGAGATAATGTTCGGAAGTTTTACCAAAAGGTAAAAAGAACGTGTCAGGGCAATAAGACCCGAACGGAAGCCTGTAGAGATGAACGAGGAAACCTTCTAGTAGAGTCACAGCCGGTGCTGAGGATATGGGAAAAACCATTTCTGCAGACTGCTAAACGGCGAAGACAACACAAAGTCAAGAATTCTGTCTACCCGACCAAAATGAAGTGAGGATAGCAATATCCAAACTGAAGTCGTACAAGGCTGCCGGGCCGGACGGCTTGCCTGCCAACTATTTAAGGCAGTAGAAGATGACTTGGGAGAGAGCATACACCAACTTGTTTCAAAGATTTTGTCGTATGAATGTATGCCTGATGAATGAAACGCTGCATCGTTTACCCGGTTCAAAAGAAACGAGACCCTCTAAACTGCGCCAACTGTAGAGGTATCAGTCTTCTATACGTCGCATATAAGAAATTGTCTGCCGTGTTGAGTGAGCGAATGAAACCACTCGTCAATGATCTCATTGGACCCTATCAGTGCGGTTTTAGGCCCGGTAAGTCCACAATTGACCAAATATTCATACTATGGCAGATCCTGGAGAAAACCCGAGAAGTTCAGATCGATAATCCGCACCTTTTTTTTATAGATTTTAAAGGAGCATATAACAGCATCTACAGAGACGAGCTATACAGAGCCATGTCTAGTTTTGGCATTCCTGTCAAACTCGTCCGCTTGTACAGGATGACGAGGGAGGAAGCCCGCTGAAAGGATTTAGGCAAGACGACGCGATGTCATGTGACTTTTTTAACATCATACTTGAAAGAATTGTGCATAACGAGGTATAGTACAATCTTTCAAAAGTCTGTTCAATTGCTTGCATACGCCGACGATATTGATATTATTGTCACTGTGCGGTTGCGAGTATAGGAACAGAAGCAGCAAAAGTGGGTCTAGCGGTAAACGAGGGTAAAACAGAGTATATGTGGTCAACAAGTAGGGACACCTAACATCGGCGAATCGGTCAGAATGTCAAAATCGACAGCTATAACTTTGAGGTAGTAAGGGACTTTGTCTACCTCGTCTCTGCTATCAAATCTGAAAACGACATCTCTTCAGAAATCATACGAAGAACAACGCTTGCTAATCGCTGTTTCTTTGGGCTTAGAAGGCAACTCTCCCGAACAACCAACGAAACTCTATATAAGACTTTTGCAATCCCAGTCCTGCTCTATGGTTCCCAAGCATAGACCCTTTCTAAAGCAGATGAAAATATCCTTGGTCGTTTTGAGAGAAAAATTCTTCGAATGATATTTGGTCCAATATGGGGGGATACGATTCAACGATGTCCTATACGAGCTGTAAAGCGACATAGACCTGGTCAAAAAACTGCGTATTAGGCGTTTGAGATGGCTGGGACATGTAGAGCGAATAAACACCAACGCTCCATCCCGTAGAATCTTCGACTAGTAGAGGAAGGCTTCGCATTAGGCGGGCCGCGCCAGTCGAAGGGGACCTAAGCCAACTTGGAGTGCGCAACTGGAGGCAGTTTTTTCTTTTTTTTCTTACAAAAGAACTTAACACTCAAGTGGGTATGAATACACTTATAATGCCTCAGCAGTGTTAAGTTTTATGGAAAATGAAATAGAGAGAGAAAGAAAGATGTGGCTCAGTGTAACCACTGGATGGCATCCAACATTTAATGGGGAGACTGAATTCTTAGTGGAAATTGGCTTGTTGTTGATTTCTAGTTAACTACTCATCGTATTTGATTTTTGTTAATTGAAAAAATGGATGTCTTTCGGGAGAGGTTTGGATTCGAACACCGAACAGCGCCAAAGGCGCTAATTGGAAAGGCTTATTGGTGGATACCTAGGTCCACAACGGATTATAGCACCGCCTAGGAAAGTCGATGTATAATAGCAGTTTTCGGAGTTTCTTCTGGTCGGAGTCGGAAAAACATTCCATTACTGCTTTCTTTAAGTTTTCATACTTTCTGCTTTCAAAATCTTTGCATCCATGGATGCTACTACTGTGTTAGGCATGTTGAAAAGCAGACTTCGATCTGTGGGAACCAGATCTCCGGCATTTCGGTCCTGAAAGGCAGCATTTTTACTGAGACACGCACGACTTTTGCCTCTTGCCGCTATTTTCAGGTTGATCACGCGTGGATATTGGGGATTGGAGTAACTTTTCCTATTTTCATGCGTTCCTAGCAGATCAACAAAAAATGTCTTGGATATGCGTACTTCGCAGTGCCAGGTATTAAGGTAACCACTTGCATATAAGTTCAGCTCACTCCAATCGCTGGTTTACTACTGTATGCGGGCTTCCCGACTATCCATAAATTTTATTCACTACTCTACAGCTGCACGAAACAACTAGTTTTTAAAGGCTTATTGGTTGTGAAGAGGAATATCACATTTAAAACAGAAGTAACTACACCTTTGATGTAATAAGTTGAATGAATGTCCAACCCTTCTGTGCCATCTCTGTGTAGACATAGTAGCAACACCCACAATATTTCATTTAAGTAGGTCGAACCATAAATTTTGCCTCCTTAGAATTAAAGTTCCAAACTATTCCTTTAGACTGCAATGTACCAGTCGTAAATGTAACCTCACGACACTATAACGTGGTTTTATTTTAAGTCCCTACCTTCCTCTCATAAATCCATTATTTCTGTTTTGTTTTCTTTTTTTTTATGTGGTGTTTCAGAGTTACAGACTCGTACAAAGCTAAATGCAATAAATTTGTTCGGCATGTGTGACTCACAAAGGACATTGGTCATAAATAAGCAATCAAAACACGAATCCAACAATCCCTGTCCCCCTAATACATGGTCAATACGGGACTGCATGTCCCAACTAAATCCTACACATTACTGAGGCTCTTAAAAAATATACAAAAATAGATATCGTCTTTCTATTGGATTATTCCTTGACAATTATTTCTAATGTCGAAATCGAGTTGAATAAATAAAACGATGAAATATAAAGGACACATGCACATGTATTCGTACCCATGCAAATGTCAGGTCTGATTAGGCCGCTACTTGTGTCAGAATCGTACTCGTATGTATCTACACCCTTAGCCTCAAAAGCATCGTAATACGCTATTAGACGATGGAAGGTGACTTTCATCTTTTGGTTACATGTACAATATTTTATTTCACCAGGCCTTCAAACAAAAAGTCAGGAGCAAAAGTACTCTTTGGAATGTCACATACGCCTAAAGTCATCGCTTCAATCGGCATGTTCGAACTCAATACACCGATATGTCACGTAAATTGGATTGAATTTCCAAGTCGACACTAGATCTACATTTGCAAGGCGATTACTTCCAGAAATATCGCATATTGAAAATTATGACATGAAATGTTGGAAATCATTAGAACCAGGCCAAGTCGAACAGACTTTCGGCAGATAGAGTGATAAAAATGCAGTTCATTGGCCGGAGAATATGCTGGGGAACATGAAAACTGAATCAAAGAACGATAGAAATGGTTTTATCTTTTCATCGAACGGGCTTGAATGACAATGACAATGGAAATGACAATGGCACAAATGTCTTTATTGGGTGTGGTGTTGCTGAAACTGGTATCTAATAGAAGCGGAGTTCGATTATAGTTAGCTGAACGTGCTGCGAACTATATATTGACGTTCGAAAGGGACACCTTTTATTGCGTGCCATTCAATAAAAACCACATAAAGCCTGCATACATTTAAAGATAGTAAAAAAGTTTGTATGCTGAGGAAGGGCTTTGTGGTTTTATAGGTCTTTCCACGTGAATAGAAAGCGCCAATAAGATTTGAGATACATTTTCTTAGTTTTAGTGGTTTTCTTTGTCTTCGCTTCGTTTTAATTGGAATATGTTGAACTGGATTTGTGGTTAATTCTCGGACGAATAAAAGAATATATTACAGCCAGAGTTTTCTATTGGTATGATGGAAGAATGGGCAAAACCGCATCATCATTTCCCCTTGGTGCCTCCTGGATGGCTATCTGATTGAGAGCCAACGATACGTATGGAGCCGAACAGTCTGAACAGCGTAAGTTTGCCTTGGTAGACTTCAGCATCTATATGTGGGACGAGGCGCCTCTTACTGACCTGATGGACAAATGCCCTCAGATGTCTAACAAGACGTCTTAAGAAGGAGGACATTCAGTGGAGAGATTCGCATCAATTGAATCAACAGCGACGTTCCAATCAGACTAGTGGAAGCTTTACTTGAGCTGCTCAGTTCAATAAGGAACGTTCAAAAATGAGATGGGATCTTGAAAAAGAGATGGTGAGGGATGAGCCCTTCATCAGCCAACCTCCTAAGTGGGTTATAGGCATCGGGGCATCTGAGCCTTGTCTCAGAAGCTAAAACCAGCCTCTCCAGGTTGGAGGTTGTGCGAGCGGTAACTTTCAAACAACGGAAAGCCAATTATGCTTCGAAGCAACAAACAGGGCTCGGGTACGGACGACTCCCACAAATGAAACAAGGACAACGACCTTCGGAACTGCACGTGGAATGTTCGGGCCTTTAACAGGTCAAAATATTGAGAGTTTGTACTTCAGGAACAACGTACGGAAGTTTCACAGGTAGAAAGAACATGTCAAGACAACAAGACCCGTACATAAACCTGTAAAGCTGTATACCCATTAAGACCGCCTATTTTGAAATTTGAAAAAAAAGGCAGTGTTCATTTGAAAACTTGGAGGTTACGTATGGAACACAATATTCCATAAATGGCCGCCTTTTGTCGGAATTTTCGATGACATTTTGCCATGGTGTCGGCTCAATTTCATCATTTTAGATTTTCACAATTTACATGCGTTGTGTATCCGTGTAATGCTCCATGACTAAGCCTTAATGTTCATATATGATAGCTGTCAAACAACAACGTTGTACGACTGACTCGAAAAAAAGCACAAAATTGCAAATAGGCGGTCTTAGTGTGACACCGCTTTAGAAGGAAACCTTGTAGCAGTAGATCACTGCTGAGAGTATGGAAAAATTAATTCTGCGGCGATAAATATGTTACGAACACCCCGTCTTCAGGCAGAGTAGAGCGTTGAACTTAGAAGATGACAGCTATAATTTCCGTCCAGCTGGCCAAAACGAAGTTAAAATAGCAATACCTAAGCTAAAATCCAAGAAACCTGCTGGACCTGACGGCTTACCGGCCAAGGTATTCGAAGCCACTGGAAGTGACTTTGTGGTGAGCATACACCAGCTCATTTCACAAATCTGATCAGAAGTGTGTATGCCTGATGAATGAAATCTCCACCCTCAACGGCACCAACTATAGAGGTATAGGTCTCCTCAACATTGTTTACAACCCCATATTGTGTGGACGTCTGTCTGGAACGCTTAGTGAACAACCTGATTGGCCCTTATCAGTGCGGTTTCAGTTCACAATCGACCAAATTTTCACATTCCGGCAGATCCTTTTTCCTCGGAAGAAGCCCAAATCGATAGCTAACATATTTTCATAAATTCTAAAGCTGCATATGATAACATTTATAGAGACGAGCTATATATGTAGACTTCTGTCTATTTTTATCATACCTGCCAAACTCGTCCGTCTGTGCAGATGGTCGATGGGGAATGCTCGCTGCTCCGTCAAGGTCGGAAACCGAGACCTTTGATGTCAATAAAGGTTTCAGACAAGGTGATGGTTTATCATGTGACTACTTCAACAGTGTTAAGGAACCCATAGGCAAATTATTTCCAAAGATAAAAACGGTGGAAAAAGTGGAATACGATACTTTATTGTTGCTTTATTTTATGGCTGACATGACCGGCATCCTTTGAATGCCATGAAAGACTAACTTTGTAAAATTACAAAATCAAGAAAATTTTTTGCCAAAGCAAATAAATTCATAATTCTTACCTTTTCCATACAAAAAAAATACTTCTTTGATGTTGTTCATAATTTTTTTTAATGTAAAGAGTGACCAGATAAGAACGATAGGTAGGTAGGTAGGTAAGAGTGGCTGTTGGATATACCAACCCACTTAGGCCTAATGGCCCATTGTGATTCCACGTGGATCTATGATCCTCTTACTGATGTAAGATGATGGAGCTTCTGACGAAGCGAAGGAGACTGTTTACGTCTATATTTTTCAGATCGTTTTGGTCGTTGTAGAAGAATGCTCCTAAGTGAAGTTTTCTTCTCTGGAAGAGAGCCGGACATGTACAGAGTAGGTGGAGGATTGTCTTCTCCTCCTCCTAGTCCATGCAGCTTCTGCAGAAATCATTTGTGAAGGTGCCAAGCCTTCTTGCGTGCTTGTCTATGAGGCAGTGTCCAGTGATGACACCTATGATGGCGCTGAGATGTTCCTTATTTAGAAGGATCAGACACTTAGAGCGATACAGATCCAGTTTTGGCCAGATTTGTTTGGTCGCTAGACATGTTGGTCCAACATTCCACCTAAGGTCTGTTCTTTTATTGGCATCCAGCTTTAATATTAGTTTGCACGCAGCGATTGGGATACCTATGCTACCCCTTTCCGGTAGAATAGGTAAAGTGATTCCAATTTTGGCGAGTTCATCGGCTCTACAATTCTGTGGCCCGGCGCCAACAGAGGTGAAGGTTGAACTGCTCTGCCATCTCTATAAGAGATGATCGGCAGTCAAGGGCGGTTTTAGAATTCAGTGAGACTGAGTCCAGGGATTTGATAGCGGCCTGACTATCCGAAAAGATGCGGATATCCTTTGCAGATATCACGTTTTTCTTCAGCCAGGACAGAGCTTCTTTAATCGCTAAAATTTCCGCCTGGAACACGCTGCAGTGATTTGGAAGGCGGAAAGAGAGGCTTAGATTTAGCGTGTCTGAGAAAACACCGCCACCAACCCCGCTATTGGTTTTAGATCCATCTGTGTAGAGATGGATCGACTTGTCCTCCATGAAAGCATCTTCCTACCAGAAGGATCTAGAAGGGAAGCTTACATGGAAGTTTTTGTCAAACCAAAGTTCAGGTGTGGTGTAATCGATGTTCTCTGTGGGGATTCCTAATGTATTAAGAATACTGGCGTGGCCAAATGGATTATTTGTCCACTGTTTAGTCGCAGCTGTTTGCCTGATGAAAATATCGATTGGTGTTAAATGAAGAAGAATGTCTAATGCCGCAGAGGGGGTAGACTGCAATGCTCCGCTTATGCATAGATATGCTGTTCTCTATACTTAGCTTAGCTTAATGCAGCAAAAAGAACGATAGGAAAAAAAAAATTGAATAATACAAAAACGGTGTGAGATACAAAATTGATTCAGGCTCTATTTTGAAGCTACGTTCATGCCATTTGTGTGGAATTCCACATCATTCAAATGGCCGCCTCGGCTCCGCTGGTAGTGCTCCATTCGGTCGGTCCAATTTTTGATGACTCAGTCCAATATGTGCGGCGCTATTCCGGCAATATCATGTCGAATGTTAGCCACGAACTCATCCAAAGTAGTTGGCTTGTTAGCATAGACTTAGGACTTGACGTAGCCCCAGAGAAAATAATAGAGTGGTGTCAAATCGCATGATTGCGGCGACCAAATGATGAACGCTCGCCGTAAGATGACCCAGTCCTTCACAACTTCGCAAAAATCGGTCTTGTACAGTCGGGGCCTTTTCCGGCTGATCCTTGGGGATCAACGCGTAGGAAAATCTCCTTAGATGAATACGATTAGAACTGGGTAAAAACTGAATGTCGAACTGAGGACAATAAATTAGAGAACACTGTTGTTTCTTTTGAGTACAACATGTCAAACATGAGACATGTAACCTCGTTTAGTACAATTCTTTATTTTTTCTTTAGTACAAAATTAATTAGCAAAAATATGGCGAACTTGTTTTGTTGGTGCCAGGTTCAAACGTCTTTTGGTATGTATTTTTCAAATAATTTAGTTTTAACATTGATAAAAATATTCATATAAATGGTTTTAAGCTAAAATTGTACTTTGATTGAAGTTGCGCAATGTGTGTTCCAACAAGCCTCGCCCGAGAAGATGGTGTTTTTTGGCCAAAATACGGATATCCGGCCAACATTTCCAGCGCCTAATTAGCGAACTCACGGCGTTGACTATGGTCGTCCGACTTCAGATCTTGCGCCAGCACAATCTTATACGGATGTAGCCCCAAATTCAACCACAAAATAAGCCGGGTTGACTCTCTGACGATGCCCAATTCAGGTGGTCGGCGCCGAATCTGAGCCGGAATTTCGACAATATTTTTTAATAATTTCAGCACGTTCGGCAAGCGTAAAACGATGCAGCATGATGATATGGCAAACCTTACCCAATATCTTGACAGCTGGATGTCATTGGCAATTTTGACAGCTACCGAAGCATAACAATTGGAAAAACTTTAAAGAAATTGAGTAAAACTTCAAAGAAGTATTGGGTCTACAAGTAAGTTTCCAGCGTTTTTTTCCAAAATTTGAAGTTTTATTATGAAAACATAGTTACAATGCTTTACTCAAAGTATCGTCCATCGGAAGCTACAACTTTCCCCCATCTTTCTGGCAATTTATGAATTCCGGACCAAAAAAATTTCTCGTCTTTCGAGCCCAAGAACGTATCGAGCCAATTTTTGATTTCCTCTACTGAGCTGAATCGTATTCCCGTAAGAGCGTTCTGCATTGAACGAAACAAGTGGTAATCAGATGGTGCCAAGTCTGGACTGTAAGGCGGGTGAGGCAGAATTTCCCATCCACTATCTTCCAAATAGTTTTTCACCGAAACCGCAACATATGGCCGAGCTTTGTCGTGATGAAAAATGACAGACTCATGCCTGGTCCCACATTCTGGCCGTTTTTCTTTTAATGCCCGCTTTAAACGAATTAGTTAGGTTCGATATAATGGTCCTTTGATGGTTTCACCACTCGGAAGCAGTTCGTAGTATACGACACCCTTTTGATCCAACCATATGCAGAGCATAACCTTATTCACGTGAATATTTCGTTTCGGCATCGATTGGGCGTGCTCGCCGGGCTTTGTATACGATTTTCTGCGTTTAGGATTATCATAATAAATCCATTTCTCAACACCAGTGATAATACGATGCAAATGATTTATTTTTATACCGCTGCAGTAACATTTCGGACAGGCAAAATCGCCGTTCGACGTCTCTTGGCTTCAATTCGTACGGCACCCAGTTTCCAACCTTTTGAATGAATCCCAGTGCTTTTAGGCGCAGGGGAACGGCTTGTTGCGTGACGCCCAATGATGCAGCAAGTTTTTCTTGAATCTGACACGGATCCTAATCCAGTAAAGCGTCCAATTCCTCGTCTTCAAAACTTTTCGGCTTTCCGGGGCGATCTTTGTCTTCAACTCCAAAATCACCACTTTTGAACGGTTTGAACCACTCGCGGCACGTCGATTCACTAATACATTCCGCCCCATAAGTTTCCGAAAGCAAACGATAGGCCTCAGCCGCACTTTTCTTCATATTAAAGAATAAAAGCAGCGCTTCCCGCAAATGACGTTTATTTGGCTGGAAACTTGCCATGATTTTGCTCGATAAAATGTACGACACCGATAGAACTGCTCAGATATAACGCTGCAAAGTTGTTGACAGATACAAAACCTACAAATAAAACACATGGGGTCTGACATTTCTGCCCGGGATACACTGGCGGCGCCATCTCTGACAAACGCTGGAAACTTACTTGTAGACCCAATATTTATTTTTGTATTGAAAAGGCATAAATTATGAATTTTTTGCTTTGTCAAAACAATTGCTATCAATTCTGCTAACACGATCTCAATAGATATAATCACTCTTGCCAGCCGCTGCACATAGGAGTATTTACATCAAAAACCTGGGCAAAGGTCGATTTTCTGAAGAGTGAAATTGAGAAGTAAAAGCTTTGTGTAGGGGACGGTATTTATACATGGGTCAATATGATGCAGTTCTTTTTTTTGTATTAAAGCATGTGGTGTGATAAAATGAGTTCAAAGTTAGCTGCTGCATTATTTGCATTTGTTTTGCAACGCTTGACAATTTGGTGAGCGTAGTTGTGATTGTAAAAGTCAAATTTTCAAAACTCAACTTTAGGTATGTACTCGTATTATTAATTTGAGTTGAATTTTGGAAATATGGTATGTGTTAAGCAATATTTTTTTTTCTTTTTCCGTTTTCAGCAAAAACAAATAAATTTATTGGCTGTCCGACTCGTGACCATGCAACATAAAACTGGCCATGTGAAAAACATGGATTTTCTAGATTCAATCCGCGCACTTGAAGTTGAATGGGGAAATGCAAACCTTTGAAATCAAATGTCATGTCTTTGGAAATGATGGGAATTCGTGAGATGAGCACATCTTCTTCTTTTGATTTTCCCTTAATCAAAAAGTTCCAGACCACACCCACCGTATGGCACTCCCATTGTTCCGATTTGAGTTCTGTTTTTCTTTTGTTAAGTTGGTAAATCCGTTGTTGACATTCCGTCTAAATCTTAGCGTCATAGCTTGACATCTGCAAAAGTTACGTAGCCATGAGCACATCTATCAATATGTGTGTTGGCGATTTTTTACAATTTTAGAAATGGATTGGAATTTGCAACAACGAACTTGTATTCAATTTTGCGTAAAAAACGGATTTAATGGTGCGCGAACGTTGGAAATGTTGGAAAAGTGTTTCGGCAACGATTCTCTAAAGAAAACGGTCGTTTACCAGTGGCATGAGAGCGAGCGGTTCAAAAGTGGTCGTGAGTCAATCGAAGATGATGAACGCAGTGGCAGACCATCGACATCGAAAACCGACGAAAACATTGATGAAGTAAAAGAAATGTTGGTAACGCAGGACTTGAACATTGCCTATGGATCCGTCCAAGACATTTTGGTTAATGATTTGGGTTTCCGTAGTGTAGCAGGAAAGTTGGTGCCAAAAGACCTCAATTTCATGCAAAAAGGAGACCGTGTTGACGTCGGAAAAGAGATGATTTGCGAGGCTGAATCCGATCCCACATTCATCAAAAGGCTCATTACTGGAGACGAGACGTGGGTTTATGAGTACAACACGCAATCCATACATCAGGCAATTGAGCCGAGACCAAAAAAACCACGTCGTTTTCAGTCAAAAAAGAAGGCAATGCTCAATTTGCGTGAAGCAAATCGCCGAAAGAGACCAGAATTGTGGGCAGAAAACTCGTGGATTTTGCACCATGATAACGCACCGTCGCACAGTGCCATCATTATTCGTACTTTTTTGACGAAAAATGCAACAAATACCATCCAACAGCCACCGAATTCACCTGACTTGGCTCCCTGTGACTTCTTTCTGTTCAATCGAGTTAAAAAACCACAACGGTGAACGCGTTTCAGCAGCCGAGAGGAAGTAATGGAAAAATCGCAGGAAGCACTGATGGACATACCGAAAACTGAATATAAAAAATGTTTCGAGGATTGGATCAAGCGCTGGCATAAGTGTGTTGCAGTCGATGAGTATTACTCTGAAGGGGAAAATATAGATTTAGATGAATAAACTTGTATTTCTAATTTTCTAAATGCATTCCGGGATCAGGGTAGTAGTTGTCATGATCATCAGTTTCTTCACATTACACAACCGGGGTGGATTAATGTTTCACAAGAGATTAGTTGGCACGCCGACTTTAAGTGACAATTTGTGCGGCGGCACACTAGGAAGGTCCAAAGAATTTAAAAACTCTATTGGATAATTTACCACTTCGTCCGCATTTATGATGCTGTCAAGCAATTCTTTCTTGAACTGCGTGGATGTTGAGTTGTTCGATGGATGGCACATTGATGAAAAAGTTCAATGGAAATGAAATAGGTTTTTTGGTACTTCTCCTTCACCAATGTTCAGTAGATGCTTGGAAAATGTTGCTGCCCGCCCATCGCGCTGCAACTGTACGCGCATATTGGTCTTTAATTAGAGTTTTTGCACATGTCTCCAAAGATACGATACTTTGAGGCAAGCATTAATCTCATCAGATGGTGTTGTCGCCAGATAATAAAACCAGAGCGCCTCCGAACGGTTGTGCCATTTGATCGTAAATCACGAATTGTTCGATCAAGCCCTTCAAGCGATTTCTTCTGAGCCATGGCACATTCGTTTCTTAGCCATGCCAGATCCTTTCGAAATGTTACATGTTGAAGTTTCAGAGAAACACATATTCAATGGCAATTTCAACGCCGAATGAGCTGTACGTCCACCATCTAATAATGAAGCCGTAATGCCTGATGAAACAAGAGTAAAAGCGATTCCATTTTGAGATCAAATGTGAGCCAATAGCAAACGTTTTTCCAGTGCTGCCGGGTGCATTTGCAATTGCAATTGTGTTGTAATCCAATTTTTGTTCCGCAAGTAAAAGTTGTTTGTTTCCTTCAACAAATGCACGCAAATCATTAGCATTTTACTGCTCTTTTGTCAGTAAATTAAGGTCAAGTGCAGAACGTTGTGGCACAATCATGCCAAGTTAAATGAATGCTTTGCTATTGATGATTAAGTACATTTCTTCGATTTCGATCAGAGCTTGATTGAAAATTATTGTCCGAAAACTCAATGGAATTGTCGTTGCTAACGGTATGGACACGGTGCAATATGTCCTCGCTTAAATCCTTTCTCAAATTTTCCCACAAACCTTTCGGGTTGGATGGCGAGCATGTGGTCAAAATGATGGCGAATAATGTCGCTGATTACAGCTGGCATATACCTGTGCCAATGTTGTTTCCCAGTGTTTGTCATTTTCGAGCAGATGAAGCTTTTAGCAAGCTTCTCTGTACGTCTGTCATTCTACACCATCAACCATTCTCAAATTTGCAAATGATGTAGGACCTTTGACATTAACCAACAGCGTTCTCAAATAGTAGCACTCGACATTATTTCGATGTACTGTGTAATGCGTCAGACGATAGCCTTGAACACGCATTCCTTGCTTACGTCGTAGGAATTTCTTGGATGTAGCATTCCATGTATAGCACTTTGGAATTTCTGCGTACAATAATGTGTTGGGAAGTTCATCTTCTTCACACAGCGCAAAAAATGCTGTAAGTGTTGTGTGCGCTGGTGCACATTTCGTGCAGTGTCTGCCGTGAAATATTGTATACTCCTTGTCCATTTTCGAGGTGAACACTATGGCAAACTACATTGGGATGGCGAATGTGAATTGGGAAACTTAAAATACGCCAAACAGCATCATTGCTGCTGATATATAGACCTGTTCGAAATTGACTCGCTTGATCGTTGCGCGCATCATGTCTATCAATTCTGAGTACTGCCATATCGCTGCCTTTGTTGATGTATTTGCATATGTACGAGTATATACATGATGGATTTGATGGAATGACAATATTCGATGTTGATATGAGCTTTGAATGTTTTCGATAACAAAGGCGAATATGGCACAACCCATCTGTTGTCGATTCCAACGTCAACATTTCTCATTCTGATTATTGTTCTACGACCCCATCTTCTGGTTTTCGGCATCTCTATTTTTGATATCCGTCATCACCAGTGCGTATTTCATGAGCTAAGTTTCTGGGATAATTTTTCGTGCATTTGTTATCTACCATGCAAGGAGATTATACTAATCAATCTCACTCACATGTATTACGACAAAAAATAAATTTTCTTTGCGCACAATTCTTGGTCACTATTGTGGTTACTGCAAACGCAATGCTGCTATGGAGATGCGGAAGACACAATACAACGCTGGGTTTATTTCTGTCACATTCGAACATCTCACTATTTCAATGCTCTTTCAAATACATTTGCCGGAACGACACGCGCGAGTTACGTTTTATACGGAATCTTATCAATTTTAAAATTAAAACATCTGTTTTGTTTTTTTTTATCAAGGGAACGATACAAATTAATTTGTAAGGTCCGGGATTTAACACCGGGGTACTATGCCCATGTGGCGTTTTTTGTCAACAGCACGCGGAGTACCAAATTGCCATGTGGTCATCCATCTACGAGTACGTACTTACCGCGCCCAACACTGCTTGATTTCGGTGATCTGGTGGGAATTTCTTCTTCTTTATTAAGGTGATCTGATCCAATTTTTTCATTTATGTGTCCTGTTGGTATTTGGTCATTTTCAATCGAAAAATTGTTGACTTCAAAATAGGTATCTGTTATTTCAGCTTGAATGGGTTGCTCAACAACAAAGGTTTGCTGAAAATCAGAATTGTTAACTACCTCCATATAGGAGTACCAATTTTGAGCAACATATAGTCCTTCTGATACAATTAAATCAGGTTTTATATGTGTAGGTCTTATAACACATTGGCTGAAAAGTCCGTGCCGTTTTATGGTAAAACACAAAATTTTTGCAAAATTCAACTTTATTTATCAATATAGTTGCCTTCGAGGGTGACACACTGATTGAAACGGTTTTTCAATCTTTCGATACCAGTTTTGTAGTACGATTTCGGTTTAGCCTCAATATAGGCCTCTGTTTCGGTGATTCGGTCTTAAATCTTTTTCCGGCGAGCATTATTTTGAGGTCTGCGAACAGGAAATAGTCGTTGGGGCCAAATCTGGAGAATACGGTGGGTTGGGAAGCAATTCGTAGCCGAATTCTTTCAATTTTGCCATCGACTTGATGAAACAGCACTTTCTTTTTCTTCAAATGCGGCCGTTTTTCTGCGATTTCGTCCTTCAACGCAATGTAATAGTCGCTGTTGATAGTCCGCCCCTTTTGGAGATATTCGATGAAAATTATTCCATGTGCATCCCAAAATACGGATGCCATCACCTTGCCAGCCGACTGTTGAGTTTTTGGTCATGTTGGACGAGGTTCGTCGCCTGCTCGCCACTCAGCTGACTGCCGACTTGACTCTGGTGTGAAGTGATGGAGCCAAGTTTCATCCATTGTCACATACCGATGCAAAAATTCGGCTTTATTGCGGTTGAACAGCTTTAAACACTCCTCTGAATCATCAACACGTTGTTGTTTTTGGTCAACTGTGTGCAAACGCGGCACCCACTTTCAACACAGCTTTCGCATGTCCAAATATTCGTGTATGATATATCCAACACGCTCTTTTGATATCTTCAGAGCCTCAGCTATCTCGATCAACTTCACTTTACGATCATTCGTAATCATTTTGTCGCCTTTTTTGATGTTTTCATCTGAAACAGCCTCTTTTGGACGTCCACTGCGTGCATCATCTTCGGTGCTTGTATGACCTGGTGCAGAGTCCGGGTAACACTTATCAAGCCATTTCTTTGCATCGGCTGCATTTTTTCCCATCAAAAAGCTATGATAAATCAACACACGAAATTGCTTTGAATCCATTTTTTACACAATAACAAAAGTTGCTTCTTTCACAACGCTACGAGTATATCTCGAGAATTAATCGTCCGAGACCTGTCAAATTTCTACACTTATCCTTTTGAAGGTTGGTACTAACTGAAAATGGTATGGATTTAATTCAAGTGGTGCCCTCTCTTAGAAACGGCACGGACTTTTCAGCCAATGTGTTATAAACGCTACCAAATTCCACATCGACAGATAACAAACAAATAATTTTGGTAGAGCCTGAAACAACAAAAGTTCTGGACATTAAGTTTGGTTTGAAATTTAGTGCAATCGTAATATTTTAATTTTCTAATACAGCGTTTTTAATATCGATGACAACTCCAAGGTCTTTGAGAATGTCAATTCCAATTAAACCGTCAAAGTAGTTAAAGAACTTGAAAATTAGGAATGATAGCTTTTTGTCAGTTTTAAGTTCAGGTAGACCTGGTAAAACTATATGTTGGTCAACGAGGTGGGTGTTAAATATTGTCTTGATTTCATTTGGTTCTATTTTGGTTGGTTTAAAGTGTTTAGCTACGCCCGGATTTATGAAAGATCCGGTATCTATAAGAAATTTTAAAGCGGTATTATTCGAACTATAGATTGTTATATAAGGTAAAATATTGGAGCCGAAATTATTGATATCTATTAGGTATACAACTTAATTCGTGGGTTTTTTTTTTCAAAATTTGAACGTTTACGAAAAGCGTGTGCAATAGTATTATTCAAAGTATTGCCCATCTGAAGCTATGACTTTTTCCCATCTTTCTGGCAATTTGTGGATCCCATACCAAAAGAACTGCGCCGGCTTGGCAGCCAAGAATGAATCAAGCCAATTTTTGATATTCTGCTCTGATGTGAACCGTATTTCAGTAAGGGCGTTCTGCATCGACCGGAACAAATGGCAGTCAGAAGGGGCAAGGTCTGGGCTATAAGGTTGATGGTTGATGGTTTCATCCGGTTTTAGCAGCTCATAATACAGCACACCCATCTGATCTCACCAAATACAGAGCATTACCTTCGCGCCATGAATATTCGGCTTTGCCGTTGATTTGGCTGGTTGGCCGGGTTTCACATATGATTTTTTGCGCTTGGGGTTGTCGTAATGGATCCATTTTTCATCATCAGTAAAAATCCGATGCAAAAATGACTTCCTTTTGTGGCGTTCCAGCAGCATTTCGGACATGCAAAACCGCCTTTCGACGTCTCTCGGCTTGAGTTCATGTGGAACCCAATTTCCTTGCTTTTGAATATATCCAGCTGCTTTTAAACGTTTTGAAATGGCTGCTTGAGTGACACTCAAAGATTCTGCGAGCTCTTCTTGTGTTTGGCAACAATCTTCATAGAGTAATGCTTCCAGTTCCTCATGTTCAAACTTTTTTGGCTGCCCAGGGCGTTCATCGTCTTCCAAGCCAAAATCACCACTTTTAAATCGTGCAAACCACTTTTGGCACGTTCGCTCAGCTAGCGCATGTTCACCATAAATTTCTACCAAAATACGATGACTTTCGGCAGCAGTTTTCTTCATATTAAAGTAATGAAGAAGAACTCCCCGCAAAAATACTTTTTCAGGCACAAAGTTCGACATATTTGAGTGAAAAAAAATTATTTTTGTTTACGCTTCAAATCAATGAGACAAAGTCGTGTGCCCCATTGAGGAATACGACTGAGCAATGAAAATCAGGAATTATCATTTGAAAAATCAAAAGTGACCTTTGTTTGACCTCGAAAATGGGTCTCAAGGTCAAACTCGTGGTCACCATCTTATGTCCCCTTCAGAACCTTGTGACTTTTGTCTGAAACATTTTTCGCGATATTTCGTATTTTTCGAGTAATTTGGATGTCTCAAGTTAAAAAACTCACCCTGTATAGTACTTGTTCTTTTTCTTTGTACTTCTGTTGTAGTTTTGTTTTTTTTTTACACACTTGGAATAAAACTCTGTAGGTTCTTTGTACTAGGAGTTAATACTGCCACTTCGATTATCGTTCGATGTGTGTACATTAGAATCCAGGAACTTGAATAAAGCTACTGTTTAAACGTTCACTTATAAATTCGGATTCCACGGAATCTTATCAATTTTAAAATTAAAACATCTTTTTCTTTTCTTTTCTTATTTTATTATTCTTATTAATTATTAATTATTTTCTTGATATTTTCTATAGGATTGCTTCTTATCAATTAACTTACTAATACTTAATCAACTCGTTCCTCGAAACTCACTCCAACAAACTCCTTCGCACTTCCCATAACGCTGCTTTATAGCAACTTGATGCTTTACTTGTAAACCTCACTCAGATATGATAGGCGGAGAGGGAGTTGTGAGAGGGAGTTTGCAGCTGAAATAAAGTTAAGAGAATCTGGAAAAAATGCTGCGTCGAAAGTTTTAACGGAAACATTAAAAACTCCTGAAAGAGCCCTTAAGTATAAAAAAGCTTACTGTGATAGCCTTAAAGAACATAAGGAAAAACTACCGATTCTTCAGACTCTTTCGAAGCAGGTTGATCGAGAAAACAATATGAAATTACCGCAGCAACAAAAAACGGGTTATACCCTTATTACAACTTACCTCAAAAAGCCAAAAAAATTGTTATGCTGTCGAGGGATCATATACTGTGACTCAAACCCTAGGCGAAGTCAATCTTCAGGGTTTATTGAACCACACCATACATCGATTATTAATGTTTTTGCAGGATGCAACACACACTTTAACCCTTTCAATATTTACGGGACACATACGCCTCGTTAAATGTTCTCGTTTTTCTAAAAGGCAAATATTTCTATATTTTGTTAAGCATTCTTTTCCCATCAGAGTTTTACTTGCAATGTGAGTATTTACGTATGGTTTGATCCCGTTATATCTTGTGTTCGTGCACAATCAAGCTTCAGTTTTACAATTAATGGTGACACGTGCTAGGCCAGTGAGCGAAAAAGTTGCGTTGTTTTGCAAAATTACGCGTGTTTTTTTCTAAAACTTGTTGATAATGGCAAGGTAAGCTAATATCAATACGAATTACTCGTATAAGGCTGATAGCTCATCTGAAAGTGGGTCTGATTTAGAAGGAGAGGAGGCCATTTTGCCGGAGGAACAAGAGGGGGAAATGTACGAACCCATAGCAGAAGGGCAGCTTAACAGCGATATAGAATGGAACAACAGTAAAATTAATTTCTTGCCTCGAAAATAGATTCCAAATTTTATGCAGCCAATAATTTTCTAACATTGATAGAAGTTCAAAAGAACTTGAGGTTTTCTTTAAAGTGTTTCCAATAGGTTTATTTATAAAAATCGCCGATTGCACAAATAAGAAAATTGAAATACTAAACAGAAACATATTCAATAGCAACAGGCAAGCTTCTTCTACCGCTAAAAAAGCAAAACCGTCAGTACAGGGTACGGATCCATATGAAATTATGGTTGTTGTCGGTGTATACTTGGTCATGTCTTACAACCGAGTACCACACATGCATATGTACCGGTCAGAAAACTTGTGTTTGGACAATCCAGTTATAAAAAATGGTATAAGCCGAGATCGATTTCTGCTTCTGTCATCAAAACTATAGATGAATGAGCCAGAAAAGCCTTCAGATGCTATGAAAACATACTACGTTGATGAAATGGTTTCGTATCTAAAGTATACCTTTAACAATTGCGTGTTCCAATCAATCGATGAGGCTATGGCAAAATTCAAGGGCAGGTCTTCTTTGAAGCAATACAACCCAATGAGACCATCAAAAGAGGCATCAAGGTTTGGGAACGATGCGATTCCACAACTGGATACATCTACGATTTCGACATTTACTCAGGGAAGGAAATAGTTCCAACCGAAGGTACTCTTGGAGAACGAATTCTACGGAAACTGTGTTCCATACTCTCAAATCCCTTAGCCGTTATATGTTGCGATCGATTTTTTACTACCGTACACTTAGCTCAAACTTTGGAGTTTGGTTTAGTAGGCACAGTTATCAGAAAAAGGAAATTGCTACCAAATCTTGATGGCTCAAAATTTGAAAGGGGAGAATATGTCTTCAAATTTAACAATAATGGATGTTTGATATGTAAATGGCAAGATCAGCAATTGCCACACTGATACCATAGCATCTGTACAAAGAAAAAGTAAAGCAAGGGACGTTATGCAAATTCCATGTTCTGACTCCATTGCTTTTTACAATAAATATGTATATGCGCGGAATGGATCTTTCAGATCAATTTTTATCTCTTTATGATCTTAACAGGAAATCCAGGAAATGGTGGAAGAGAGTTTTTCAAAAGCTACTCATGGTTTGAGTATCTAATTCTTGGATTCTTTTTCAAGAAACAAGGCATACGAAGATACGCACAAGCGGGCGCCCTTCCTAGCGATTAAAAGGTTGTCAGGAGTTGAAGAACATCTTCCGGTTGAGGGAACTACACGCCGTCGTTGTAGAAGCTGTGCGGAGAAAGTGGAGACACGTACCAAAACAGTTTGCACTTCTTGCAATATTCCTTTATGAATGATGTGTTTTGCCAAATATCATTGGAATTAACCTATTTACATAGCATACTACCTATACATTCATACTCGTTTCAATGTAGATATTAAAAAGTGGAGTTTACATAATTGCATGATTTGTTTTTTGTTTTATTATGATACTATTGGGACACATGTGTCTCACTGACATTTACTGATGGGACAACCCTGTGCCAGGACTTTTCTCTGTCCTTAGATATCCTTTTTTTGAAATGTACAACAAGACAAATTATTTGGACCATAAGCAACCACTACACATCATAAAAATCTTTGTATCTATAAAAAAAAAAAATTCGTATTGAAAGGGTTAAATAAAGCCAAATGTAAGTCCCTCGAACTAATTACTAAGTGGAGTTATGACGGATTCCAGCAAATGCAATACAAACAAAAATTCGAAAATAATTCAGAGTCAGATGCTTTTAGATTTCAAGGCTCACTTGTTCTCTTGCGGCTGGTTTGTGGTACAAAATTTTGTTAAAGATAGCACAGACATTGCTAAAAATGAAGTCAGTTATATTGAGAATAAAATCGGCTCTCTAACCAAAACTGAAAATTCTAATATTGAAGTAAAACAACTTCAATTCATTTAAATAATTTATAAAGCTTGGCCCGTGTAGTGTTGTGTAGTGCCCCGTTACGACGCCAGTAAGCAACCTGTAGTCTTTCCTGCTGAGCGCAGCAGGAAGACCGCTGACTTTTTATAAACGCCGGTCAGCATTCGTTTGGTCTGCCTGCAACCTGGGGAGTCTACAGTTGTGCTGATATGAAATCGAATAATCAATGGAAGCCTTATTCAAGGACGCAGTCAGACTTAAGGTAGGTTCGAGTCCTGAAAAAATCTCTCCTTACGACCCAGATAAGACTCAGTGAATTCGACCTTCCAACGGCGTTCAGTGATGACTTGCACTAACAGACTAGCTTGATTTAAGCGGGTTCAGCCAGACTCTGAGTGCAGCTTGGCCGTCACTACAGGTGTAAATTCTTCGCCACTCCACAATATAGATAATTGCCCTCAATATTGCGCATATCTCCGCTGCAAGTTTTCCTAACGAAGAGTGAAATCTAATATTGTCATCTTCCAGAAAGATAACTCATATATGGGTTTTGGTGCTATCAGTGATGATCCGACTAGATTCTGGCTCAGATTCTGGTCGAAAAGACTCTTGAGCACTGAAAAAAATCAATTTCGTGTATTGTCCGCAGCCAAAGTTCTTATTATTTGTTATAAGACAGTCGGCGCGCAAGGTCATCAAAGCTAAAGTACATGTTGCACGAAAGACCACAGCTTTTTAAACGAAAGATGGCTTTGAAAGTGCATCCTATGATATGAATATCAAGAGGAGGGAGATTCATCAATGCGTCTAGGGCGAAACCAGGCGTGCTAGGGAAACCATCCATGTAGTTCAGACAGACCGTTCTTTGAAGTCTGGTAAAATCAGCAACAACGTATTTTCGTGCGAGCTGGTTCCACCAGGCAACCGACGCATAGGACGTAATTGTAGCCGTGTAGAGCCAAAGGACCCTTCTCGGTAACAGGCCCCATGTCTTACCTCTGTTTTGCATTGCCCGAAGGCTGACAGCGCTTTAGAACCCTTCCATTCTGCCTACAAGATTTTGCAGCGCAGTCTCGTAAGGTCTTCTGCGTTCGTAAGCGTGTGGCATCGCAGACAGGGGATGCATTCGCAAAGCAGTTTTGCGCACATGGATCTCGACTATTCTCTCCATAACATAAAGAAAGTCAGACTTATAGGTCTGAGGGTCTAGGTGTGTAGTCCTCTTTCCTAATTTTTAGCATATAGGCTACACGCACTGTTCGCCAGGCTTTCGGCATCTATGCCAGCTCTTAATGATTGTTTCCTGTCTACCATGAACAGCTTCGTAACTTTGGCAATCGAGTATTGGAAATGCATGAAATTGGCCAAGATTTTTACCGAAAAATCATTTTGGTTTTGTTAATAAGCAGAAACCGGAATTGGGTCTTAGGATATCCTAGAATGACTGTCCGTAAGCCTCGCTGTCCATAACATGTTATTTATTGGTAAGGTTTTTGGGCAGGAAGCATTATTGGATCTTTGGAAATGACGGGGGGGGGGGGGGGGGGGGGCCCTTTTGCCTTAAATGCAGTGTGCTATTAAACCATGTTCAGTGAATTTTTATAGCCGGAATTAAACGGTGTAGATAAGATGCCACGTGCGCCACAAGTGGCGAAAAAATTGTTTTTCCAAACCGAAGTCGGCCCCGAAATCATCTGATTTTGCGTGATCTAATACCTATCGACTTGTTTCTTTGCAGCCATGTGAAATAGGTGGCTTATGCCAACATTTCCTAGTCAATTGAAGGACTAGCAGCCGACATCTCTTCTGTAATCAAAGAAATCGGGCTGAAAATGTTCAAACTTGTGATGAAAAATTCTACCAAAAGAGCCCAGATGTGTGATAGAGGTTGTGGTGGTTATTTGGCTAATAATATTTACAATAGCTTTTATTATTTTTTTGGGCAAATTTTCGCCTATCAACAAAAATAAAAATTAAATCTAATTTCATAAAACTTAAGTATGCTTTTCATAAACCAGAATGAAACCTCTTATTGGAAAACCCTTCACTACCTTTGTGTCAACTGTACATTCAAACAGAAACCGGAGATGACTTCGCTCTACCTTTGAAAGTTTCAATTATTCAGTCGGGACAAAAAAATAATTGTAATAAGATAATAACTCATTATCTATTGCAAAATTACATTTAGCACAACACCGATTACTGAGAGAATGATTCTTCCTAGCACGACAACAATAAATTTGTTTGGTAAGCTTTAATTGAAGTAGACAATCAATCAGCACCTTGGGTCACGTTGATTTTAATTGACCATATAAACACAATAATTATAAATTACTTTAATTACCAAATACCCCATGTGGGTAATCTTAACAACCAAACGGAAGCTAGATAAACTTAACTAAAACACCAAGAAACGATAAACTTTAAATAACGAGATAACAATACCAATTTCGATAATGAGTATCTGACTAAGTGGGAAATCGTTGGTGATTATATATATATAGGTATAGCTATAGGAATCCTATCGCACTCGCTTTAATTCCCTTTGAACAAGAAGTGGAAACTGATTTATTGTAGTTTGATTAGCACAGTTTATTGGTCTAATTGGCCTAAGGGATACCCAGAGCAATCCTGCAGCGCCCCAATCTTTTCTTTACTAAATCCATCAGTAGGACTTTTCTAATTAATAGTCTTGACAGTCAGGTTGGCGCCATACATGCTAATAAAGATATCACTGTACACACTACATACAAGTATACTGATCACTTTGGTTACCGATCTCATTTCGGCAAGTCCCATCCGCGACTTCTTCCTTTAGGTGGGAGTTGGACTAGAATATCTTCGCAATCCTTCTTGCATGCAGATAGGATAATCTTCCTCAGATTTGACTCTTACTTACTTACTAACTTAGATGGAATTACAGTTCGGTGTACACCTGGGCCTCAACACAACAAGCTTGTCCAGTTTGTCTGGTCTTTAGCTAACTGCCCTTTAGCTGAGATCCCCTTGTACTGGTTTAATTCGAAGGCTCTGCGGGCCGGAGATTGTTGTTCATTCGCTTTACATGTCCTAGCCATCTCAGCTGACTGATGAGGAGTTCTTTGACTATGTTGATCTCGCTGAATAGCTCGTATAATCCGTTGTTGAATCTTCTCCTTCAAAGTCCGTCAACACAAACGCTATCGAATATTTTTCGAAAGAGTTTTCTCTCAAAACGGCTAAGGATATATTTATCTGGTCCTTGCTTCTGTGTCATAAAGTAGGACTGGAATGATCAAGGTCTCACATATGTAGAGTCTCTTTAGTTTTTGGGATAGGACCTTCCTACTTAATTGCCTTTAAAAAAAAACAGCGGTTTAAAAAAATTGATTCTTCGTTTTATTTCTGTTGGGGTGTAGTTAGCAGAATTCGTGTCCGATCCAAGGTAGACGAAGTCTTTAACTACCTCGAAAATAAGCAGCCGATTGTGACGTTCTCTCTAATTCGTCTATGTTGTGTGTCACTTCTTGTTGACAAATTACTTGGTTTTGCATTCGCTTACCGCTAAACCAATTTTGGAAGCATACGAGTAGGTTTCGATACTAGCAAACGCACTGGTGACAGCCTTCTGATCATACGCTAGTATTATAGTTGCACATACTTTTGAAAGATTGTACCTCCAGTGTTCACTTGTGAGTTTTGCACAATGCTTTCAAGTACGATGTCAAAGAAGTCACATGACAGCGCGTCATCTGGTCTAAAATATTTTCTGACATCAAAGATGTCCCCAATTTCACCCAATTTTTATCTTCTTATGGAGAAGCCGATGTACTTCCCGTCACTTCTGCTCGTAGAACTCACGAACAGTCCACGTCATTCTTTGCAGCACCGACTTGCTGGCTTTTTGTTTAACTGCATGTGCTTTTTGGCATTCTTCAACAAACCAGTGATTTCATGGCGGTGGTTGGGTGAAACCTAGCACTTCAGTTGCGGTATCTACGACGACACGTTGGATACGCCTTGGGCGAAGATTCTGGCGGTCTCTGGGGATTACATTTTTTCTACGATATATCTTCTCACAAGAGCTCTTCTTTTTTGTGCCGTTCGAGTCAATGTTGGCGAAACCTAACATTCGGACGTCCAGGTATGGAGGTATGGCTTACGTCTATCGCAAAATTTTCAATTTGATATAGCGTTTGCTGATCCGGAGACCGCCGTGTCCCCTGGTATATTTTGAGATAAGGAAACCATGTGCCTGCCATAGTAATAATTCGTCCCACCTCAAAGTCAATAAACCTAAGTCCGTTGACAGAAGTGATGTGGTGTAGGCTATGCTTACCAGCTGTCCCAATAAGGATGGCCTCCGTTCCCATCGTGTCTTCTAGTAGGTCAAGTACGATTTTCACATCATACTCGTACTTCGGGCATTGCCCATGTGTCTTGTCGAGGAGCTCGTAGGAACATTCTTTGGTGGCGTCGTCCTTGTCTTCCGTAGGGGCATGGGCACATATTAGGCTTATGTTAGTGAACTTAGCTTCGATGCAGATTGTCATAAGTTAGTTCGTGTCGGAAGCTCAATACTACTTGCCTAAGCCTGACGCATATAGGAAATCCACATCCGATTAAGCGCTGTTTCTATTCTCTATAGCAATCACCAATTACCATAATTTTATCACAATTTTAAAACCTCCTTATGTCCGGCCCATCCCATCGCATGGAGTTGGACGTCAAAGACATTTGGTAATTATTGGGCTGTACGTGGCCTGTTAAGGGCCCGAAAATTTCACGTGAAAATCCGAAAGTCGCTGTCCTTTAAATATTTGCTAGGGTCGTCAACAGTGAATTCACTTTTATCCGAGACCATTAGCTGGTTTTGTTACATATTTTAATCTCTTCCGTATAGGGTTGTGAGCCCTTTGACGGCGTAGGGCACTGTTGTGCCGTTTTAGCCTGTATGAGTAAGAATTTACTGCATTAGCAAGGATTTACTCATGCTGGTACCTGGGACCACGATTGGGAAGCAAAGCAAGCACTTCGCTACGAACTTGATTTTTGCGCTGCTGGACCGGTCCAAGTTGTAGGACGCTCAGCGGTTTCCGACCAATCGTCACGCTGGAGACAATGATAACAATAATCAATCTCGGAAAATACGTTAGTATTTCAATTGAGTACTAGAAGCGCGCTGTCGAGAAAATAGAGAGACGCTATTGCAAGAATGACGTCCGAAAGTTTTTTTCAGAGAATAAAACGATAATGAACGGAATCCTGCAAAGTTGAACATGAACAACAGCTACGAATATGGAAGACTACTTCTGTATACTGTTTAACGGTTAAAATTCTGCTTTATCCTTTTTCAAGGAGCGTCCGAAACTATTCATGAACAATCTGGTTGGTCTATTTTAGTGTAGTTTCGGGCCAAAAAATTATACCATCGATCAAATATTCACACTATGGCAGATTACGGAAAGATCCGGGAATCTGATCGGCATTCAGCATCTATTTTTCAACTTCATGTCTAGCTTTGATATCCCTCCGAAACTCAAGTTTTGCAGGATAACTATGAAGAATTCACGCGTAATGAATTAACCGAGATCATGAATATCAAGAAAGGCTTAAACAAGGAGACACACTGTAAGGTGGCGTTTTAACATCATCTAGAACGAATCGTGCAGAATTCACTAGCCAACAAAGAGGCACTTTTTGTTAAATTTGCACAAATATATACTTAATACGAAGATGACATGATTGATGTGATTGGGCAGGCAGGTTGGCGCGTCAATGAATCTTTCATGAGTATTGAGATAGTAAAAAGGAAAAGCACATGTTGTCATCAGAAAAGATCGCACATCACCATTGGTATAACTTCGAGGTAATTAAGGACTTCGTCTACCTTGGCTCTGCAGTTACAAGCAGCAACAGCATCTGCGCAGAAACCATACGCAGAACGATTCTTGTCAATCGCTGTTTCATTCGGCTAAGGTGGCATTTAAATAACAAAGCCCTACCTCATAAGACCAAGCTGGCTTTATACAAAGCCCTTATCATACCGGTCCTGGTCTATGGCGCAGGGGCTTCGACTTTGACCAAAACGTATGAAAAAGCAGCACTTTAGATCTTGATGGAATTGACGGGGGGTAGAGGAAGAATAAAGGAAATGATTGCGTGTTTAGTCAGGCGGATATGGGTCCAACAGAATTTGAACAGACTGCTAGCCAAGCCGACTATTTTAATCCTTTCGCAAAAGTATTTATAAAAGGTAGTCCTCGAAGTCCGAATGAGCTTATTTATTTTTGTTGTTTGAATCTGTCAAAATGCCAGTCTTCCGCTAAATTAGTCTTATGCAAGTGTCTTGCTTAGAAGTTTTTGAATTTTCTTCCGTTGAAAATCTGCATTTCACGCGGGACCTTCTAGAGTTTTTTTTCTGGCTGGAGAACTCAATTTAAACAATTTTTGACGACATTCAGCTTCATAACAGCTTCCTCTACCTTCTGTTTTGATTCAGATAAGGACGTGAGTCATATTTGGATTCAATAGTCTCGACCAAGGCCAAGGTCTAAGCTTATAAAGACAGATAAACTGATTTTGCGTATTTTGCTCCCTATGTGATAATAGACTCTGTGCCTTTCAGTCTCTAGGCTTCTAGTCTAGGCTTCTGAGTATGAAGCTGCATCAAAACATGCTCCATTTCTCTGAATGGCCAGAAGATAGCGCGAGCCAGCTTTGGTGGCCTGAAAACCTAAAAAGTCTTCACTCCAATTTGGGGGAAATCCTTATCGCATTCTCTTTTTCTTGACCTGCTTTCACATCAGCGTCATTCAGACTGTAGTCATCGTCAGCCTTCATAACTTGAAGCATCAGAGAGATGACAGCGGCATCTTGGAGGTAAATTTCTCCGCAACATCCAAATTCAGTCCACCCAAACTGCAACCTTGGCAGATTGCAGCGGCGATTTTAACCAGGAATACCCAACGCCTGGGCTTTTTTTCTCTAGGCGAATTTGACTACATCAAGCATCATGTACGGGTAAAGCCACCGCTGGTTTTTTATTGTCAATTTCGGCTTACTGCTTTCGTTTGGTTGCATAAAAGTTTTATCCGGTATAAGGAAATCCATTGACAGAGGGTGTGTCAGAAATATTTTTCCTGTTGGGTCTATTCAAGCAGGAAGAAAAGGATGCAGTTTTAGTTCTGCGAGTTTGGTCGGTTTCAGTGGGTGTAATTTGTGGCGATCTGTTTTACCATTACTTTGCATCATAAGTCTGCCTATTGTCTTCTAATCTTCAACTGCCGGTGATGGTAGTCCTTCTGAGTGTGCCTATTCATAAGCCCGTTCGACCATTTCGGTTTCCAGGGGTAAGACGTCAAAAAAAACATTTTCACCAACCAACTTCCAGTTCATTCTCCCGAACGTTCTTTCGCCGACGGTAGGTTTATTAAAGCAGCAATAACTCTCGTTCTAATCCTGAATGGGCCGCTGGCCAAATCGGCATAAAGGTTTGACTGTGCTCGTACTAGATGGAGTGAAAAGTGACCTCCTTGGGAATTAAAAAAAAAAATTTTTTTAAATGTTTTTTTATATTATTCAAAAGAGTCCTCTTTTAATTTGATACACTTATTCCAGCGATTTTCCAACTTCTTGATCCCGCCCGAAAAGTAATTTTCCGGAAGGTCTGCAAAATACTCCTCCGTGGTGTCGATGATTTCCTGGCGTGAGCTGAATTTTTTATTGATGAGCCATCTTTTGAGGTTTGGGAAGAGATAATAGTCCGAGGTATCCAAATCCAGTTACCAATCGCCGCCAAAAGTCCGCCCGATTCCGCATCACATTCTTTCGAAGTGCTCTCGCGTTCGTGTTTTTGGTCAGGAGTGAGCATGCGCGGCAGGATAACTTTTTCATATGCAGAATATTGCCCAAAATATGGCGTGTGCACTTAGTACTAATCTTTGTGGTATCTGCTAGCTGGCGCACCTTCACATTACCGTCAGCCAACACCATTTCATGTATTTTTTTGACATTGTCCTCTGTAACCGCATCGGAGGGCCTGCCGCAGCGGACTTGATCGGTAGTGGAGTTGCGGCCACCACGAAACTCTCGAAACCAATATTTGACAGTGTAATCTGACGGAGCATTAGCCCCATAATATTTATCCAACTTTTCTTTTGTTTCCTTCGCCGTTTTGCCTCTCAAAAAATAATATTTTATGAGAGAACGAAAATCGTTTTTGTCCATACTCAACATGATGCCAAACACGTCAGCAACAATCAGCTGTCAAAACAAAACTAAAGACAGTATCGCACTGAAATTTGGCATGTCTGCCTAAATATGAACGGACTTCAAGGCACCATAACCTTTTTTGTAGTAGCAGCGCATTCTGTCGGTCAAGAGGTCACTTTCACTCCACCTAGTATATACATATCTTCCAGGGTTCACCATGTGGCACAAAGCAAGGATTTCGTATCAAAAATGCCTGAAACACTACCGATTTAATGAAGGAGTTAACCGCTAAATGGTTTTCCGCAAGTGGAGCTTGATATAGTCATGATGGAGCCCTTTTACTTGATTCCACAATAGATCACGTTCAGTGATTTTTCCTTGTATACATTTCCACAGTCAAGGTTGAAGGCTTTAACCTTATTCTTCAGAAAATATCGCAGAGAATTTACGTGATAAACATATCGCTTTAGTGAAAACTACATCTTACCATTTCTTGACTTTGTTTACTTTCCCGACAGCAACGCATCGAATGCTCATTTTAGTCCTCGTCCTTGTCCTTGTGTCAATGTATCCACTCGTACAACTCTACGGATTGGCACTCGTGCATAACAAAAATATTTGTCTACCCTCTTCCCACAAAAGGAAATACAACAAAAATATGATGCTTGCCCCTCATAAATACGAAATTCCTTTTTTAAAAAAAAATTCTATCGGTTCTCATGAGTTTTTTAACCTACTCGTACCACTATGGTCTGCCTTGTCTCATCTCTATTGAAAATAATTTTCTTCAAGAGGTCGTATCCATTCTATATCCATATCGGTGCTCGAACTATTGTATATATTCGTAAACTTTCTTTCCATATTTTTTCGATAACTTCTACTTGAAAACATTTCCAGTCAGCCATGAATCCTTATTACAATACAGGTCCACCTAATGTATCCAATTAGACGGATCCATTGAATAGGTAGTCGTCATCGTTAGAGAATCTTGAATGAATCGAATCATCACATGTAATCAAATATGAAAATTCATATTCCATGGTTTCAAAGGAACAGCAGCCATCATCGAGAAGAGAATGTCATGACATGAGTTGACATAACGTTTTAAAATAAAATGTAAATGTGTATTGAAAACAAGCAAACACGAGTAGCTACTGCAAACAATCGAAGGATTGCCTTTGAATTTTAGATGAATAATTTTTGTGCACTCAGGATGTGAGAGCCTTCTGCACGGGGGTGGTGTTTTGATGTGTCATCTTTTCTTTCAGAATTTAAAAACACACATCGCGAACATTAGAGAACGATGGATTGGAAAACTTCAAAGGTTTCGCGTCGTCTCTAATTTATTTTCTTCGAAGGATGAGAATATCCTTTTCATCAGAATTTGGATGCTAAATGGAAAATGGATACAGCTAATGGTCTACTTGAATCCAATACTCAATGCTCAACCTGAGTTCTAACTGAAACATTTTCAAAGGAAATGTTTACGGCATCAGATTTTTCCATCATTAGCATTCTAAGGTAAAAGTTTATAGTTATTTGAGGATGTATCTCAGATGTTGACTTGATTACTCGTAGGTTGCCCCAAAGTAAATCTCTTATGCTACTTTATTTTCATGGCTTCTCATTTGCGTGGTAACTGATAATAAAACCTGGTGGGCTTTCTTTATCTACTCAGTAGAGCAATGAGCTTTTGGATTAATTTTGAATTTTGAAGTGGCGCCCACAGAAATGGAAAAGGTTACTTAATATGATTTCCTTCTTTTGAAATATCTAAAGCAACCTCAATTCTATAGTCTTCCCAGAGTTGATTCCAAATGTGAAATGTCAGTCTTCTGTTTTAACATTATATCATTTCTTTTTAATTTTCCAGTCGGAACAGAGTACTCAGCCAACTAGTCCATTGAACCCCGTATGAGTTCCTTTTAATGTAACCCTTCAGTCTTTCGCAGAACGATGAGTAAACGCTTCAGTGATAAACAGTACCAGCACCCCCCACGTCATCGCCGACTACCTGCAGCTTGATGCAAGCGTAAACGTAGTGCTCGGCGATGTCGTAATCATTTTCATAGTAAGCATGGCAGAATGTTGCATCACTTCCCCATCACATTTAAGGGCTCAGTAAAAGTATAGTGCCCCGTCACGATGCCAGTCAGCAGACTGTAGTCTTTCTTACTGAGAGATAGCTGGAGGGCCGCTGACTTCTTAGAGACGTCGGGAAGCATTCGTTTGGTGCCAGTAAGCTAGAGAGTCATGCCATCAGTAGTTGTGCTCATGTGAAACCCAACTTCCAATGGAATCCGTAAACGAGGCCGCAAGCAGACCCAACGTACATAGGCTCGGTTCCTGAAGAATTATCCTCTGAGGCTTGCCTAGCAAGTTCAGTAGCGATTTCATTTCCCGTAATCTGATTGTGACCTGGGATCCTGACTAGTTTCAGTGTATCACAGTATCCTTCCGACTGTGTTCAGTGCAGTCTTGCGTTCTCGAACTTGCTCGGAATTAGTAAGGCTCTAAACGCTTGGCTGTCGCTACGGATGCCATAGATTTTTCACAATCACTACTGCGCACAGGCGCAAATTTTCTCAACGAGGACTGAAATCTAACATTCTCGCCGTCCAGAAAGACACCAGGGTCGCATCTTAATTCGGTTTTGGAATCATCGTTGACTACATTTCTTTTCTGACTCAGATTCTAGCTGAATCTGGGGAAAAGGAAAAGTCAATTTCGTATTAGTTTTGCAGCAGAAGTTCTGGTATCATCACATCAGAAGGCATGTCCATAAGACCAGAGTCAAAAGACAGTCGGCGTGCAAGGTCATCAAAGTTCCAATGCGTGTTGTCCCAAAGACCACTTCTTTTTAAAAGGAAGATGACTTTGAGAGTGCAGCCCATAATATGAATATCAAGGGGAGAAGGGTCCATCAATGCATTTAGAGCGGAATCTGGCGTGCTAGAGAAATTCTCCATGCAGCCGAGGTGGACCGTTTTTGTTCCACCAGACAACCGAATAGGATATAATAGGCCTTATCATAGCCATGTAGAACCAAAATACCCTTCTCGGTGGCAAGCCATATGTCTTGCCGACAGGTCTTCTGCACTGCTAGAATTCCAAAAGCGTCCTAAAGGCTTTCGACGTAACATGTTTAGTCCGTAGAAGTTTGCTATCCAACATGACACCAATTAGATGGTGATGCCTATAAGTACTAGAAAAGTCAGACTTGACAACTTCCTTCTTCTCGTAAACAGAACAACCTCAGTTTTGAGAGGATTGACTGAAGTCCATTTCTGCTGCATCAACAGACGATCACGTCTAGAGCCGCCTGCGCTTTAGAGCAGACAGCCGCTAGATACGATCCAACAGACAGTTTAGCTACATCAACGGCATATGCTCGTGCATAGACGTCAGAACTACTGAGCGTGTTGAGCAGTGTGTCGATCATCATGCACCATAGCAGTGGAGACAGAACGCCAACTTTTAGTCAATCTCAGTTTACCACTGCCGTCACAGTCAGCACCCGCAATCAGTGTTCTATTCACCAGCATTACTTTTATCCACAAAACTAGTGATTCGCCTACGCCGTGTTGTCTGGCCCAATTACACATGCCGTTAAAAGTCGCGGTGTCGAAAGCACCCTTATTGAAAATGACAATGCAAAGCACGTATTGCTTCTTAATAGGTCCGGCAGTTGGAGCGCTAGGTTCTCCGTTTCTCGATCCAAAGTGTCTCTCCTTTGGGGCGGTTTCTCGAAAATCACAGCATGATGGTCACTTCGCTGACCTACCATTTTGTGTTACGTGCGAAAGCTACTGACAAAAGTTATGTCTGTGATAGACACTGTGTCCGCTTTTCGGAAAGTAATTTTCATGCCCTCGTTAACTAAAAGGTCGGGCAAAAGTAATGTCTTATTGTGAGTGTGTCATAATTTTTGCAAATAGCGTCAAGTGTCAATGTGGTTTGACATTTATGTTGTAGAGAGATAGAGAATTAGTTGAAAATACGTAATGGAGTATCGTGGTCTTACACCATGTGCGCGAACAATTGAGAGTGCAAGTTGGGTTCACCATAGATGTCGCAAGAAGTGGCCGGCCCTGTATGGCTCATTCAACCGAGAATATCACTGCTGTGGCCGAGGAAGTCTGAGAGATATCAATGAGACGACAATGCACACAATTTGCCATCAGCAGACGTTCATTGCATCGAATTTTGGTGAAAGACCTTCCCTTATAAAGTGCAAACCGTTTATCAATTGCTGCCTGCTGACCGTAAAGTGGGGCTAACTTACTCTCATGCTCTGTTAAACCTAGCGGAAGAAGAGGATTTCGTATCCAAAATCATAATGATCGACGAAGCCCATTTCCACTTAAGTGGTTATGTGATTAAACAAAATTTGCGTTTTTGGGGCACGGAGAATCAACATCCAGGAAGAGCCATTGCATCTCCTCAAAATGACCTTTTGGGGCTGCATTTGTAGTGAAAAAGTGATTGGCCCTTATTTTTTTTGAGGACGCCCACGGCACCACCACCGTTACCGTAACTGCTGAAAGCTACAGACAGATATCTAACGAGTTTTTCTTTTCCGCTGAATTGGGTCTCGAGCACTTTGGTTCCAGCAGGACGGAGCAACCCCTCACATAGCTCGGGAAATGATGGAGGTTTTGAATCACCAATTTCCTGGCAGTGTGATATCCCGTTTTGGCGATTTAAACTGGCCGGCCAGATCGCTTTGAGGTTGCTTCAAATCTCGCATTTGCTACAACAAACCACAAACTTTGCAAGTCTTGAAAGCCAACATTGAAGAAGAAATCGCCAATTTGGAGTCAGATGTTTTGTGAGTAACAATTCTAAATACCCTAAAACGAGCACAAATGTGCATCAACTAACTTTGACCGATATCAGTTTCTCAACTTAATGTCAACAATTTTACAACTTCACGTAAACTTTTCGTGAAGACAGAATCCAATTTTTTTCATATCTAACAAAATCGTAGCCAATCCACATTATGCCATTACTTTTGCCCCATCTTGTACTTCCTACTGTACTGTGTAAGCACTTAAAGTCTTTCCGCAGCAACCTGATTGATCCATATCAAGGTGGCTCTCTCAAACAACTAAAATGTCTTGTCATCACAATTCTGGTATGTTTCTATTTTGAAAAGTGTGGATGAGATTGCTCTAGGTTGTCTTCGAATAATCGTTGGTCCCGCCTGCCTATATAGCGAATGGAAAAGTTACAGTAATGAACCATATGAGCTGTACAGTAACATTGACGTTGTTACTCGTAAAAACGTGGAATACAACGACTATCATGGAGATGTTTGTCATATCAACTATGAGAACAACACTGTCCCCTCAATATACAGAAGGAATGGTATACCAAAATAAGAAGTTGTCAAGAATGGGTTTTCTAGTAAAGCATGACCGCGCCATAAAGCTCTCTGGTCCTGAAAATGTGTGTGATCAAACTATAGGCAGGGGAAGGGTGCATCTTGAAAGATACGTTCCCATTAACATCAAAGATTTCTTTGGGCCGACACAGAATACCACCGGGACTAGCAGGGCTCCATGCAACCGGAAGTATAGAGACTACTCAGTTTTCTTTTTTATTTCTTGTCCAACATTATTTTACAATCTTCTTAAATTGGTTATTCTGATGGAAAGTGGAACGTATCTCTTGAAATCTATTGTGTTGCCTGACCTACATAACATACCTTTTCCGTTCTTCCTGCTAATTTATAATGGCTTTGCAGCCAATTATTGATCGTGGGACTCCCATGGGCGGAGGTAATAATCTAACTCTCAATGATTAAGGTTCTTGGTGACCAAGAGACTGGTCTAAGAGTATGTCATATAAATGCTCAAAGCTCGTTTCCTAAACATGATGAGATTAGGGACCTGTTTGAAGGCTCTATGGCTGATATTGTTTGTGTCGGGGTAAAAGACGAAGTGTTTTAAATGAATGGTTTTAACCTTTTTCGTGGTGATAGAATAGGAAGAGTCGCTGGTGGTGCTGCAATATATTTGAGGAAAGGGTTGAGATGCTATCCAAAATGTAAATCTACAGCTGGAAGTGAAATCGACTATGTCTTTGTGCAACCCAAGTCCATGAATGGTGATCTTCTTATTGTCTACAGACCTAATAAGCATATTGATTTCACTCCAATTCTTAATCTCTTGGAAACAATATCGGTATATTATCCGAAGATCATTGTTGGTGGTGATTTAAATAGCAATCTACTGGTAGAAAGAACTATTATTGAGGGAGTGAGGACACTTAATGTGTTCCCTGTCAACACGAACAATGCTACACATTTTACCGCAGATTCTAGTACTCTTCTTGATGTTTTCTTCCTTAGCGATTTGGACTGCCTGCATCCGCCTTCTCTAAACACGACCATCTATTTTTACCATTTGTCTTCATAATAAATTTTCCTGCTTTGTACCATGAATATAGAGATTTTAATAGCATTGACTACCGCCAGCTGGTGCTAGACTCTCATACTGTTGAATGGGATCGTGTGCTTTTTCTGTCCTCTTCCTGTGATCAAGCTTGTGTTGATAATATGGAAATTGTTGCTTTTTTGTTATTCGTTAAATCAAATGCTGTTGGTTCTGACAAAATACACCTCAAATTTGTCAAAATAATTCTGCCAGTCATTCTTCCTCACCTAGTGCATGCCTTTAATTATGTCATAACCACTGGTATTTACCCCGCTCAATGGAAAGCTGCTAAAATTGTGCCCATTCGCATAAGTCCCAAAAGTACAGACTATCGGCCGATTTCTATCCTTCTTTATTTATCTAAGGTCTTTGAGAGAGTGTTGTTACGGCTATGATTAAAGTGGTAGATGATATTAGGGAATCATTGGATGAGGATAAAATAATCTTTCTAGTTCTCCTGTACTTTTCGAAGGCCTTTGATACTGTGGATCATATTAATTTGTGCAATAAACTGTCAATGTCGTCATATCTTCAGCATAGAAAACAAGCCGTCTCAGTGGGTTATCATTCGTTCGACTTTCTCTATAACTGCAGAGGAGTTCCACAGGGTTCGATTTAAGAACCGCTTCTTTTCTCCCTGTATGTTAATGAAATTCCCTCAATAGTATCTTCACCTTCATCTATTCATATGTATGCCGACGATGTCCAACTGTTTCGTAGTTGCCCTCTTGGTATGATAGAAGATTGTGCAAATGCTATCAATATTGATCAGGTAATAATGGCCTCTATTTAAATCCCCTTAAAACCAAATGTATCGTTATTAGCAAAAAAATCGTTGAACCTCTCCTATTTACTCGATGTTTTGCTTCGAGGCTCCAAAATCGACACTGCCAGAAATTTAGGAATGACTTTCAATAGAACACTGACATGGGACACACAGTGTACGGTATGTTACGGCAGCTGTTGATGTCACATACAGAATTATACTCCCCTGAAAACACGTACGTTGCTAGCTATTTAAAACACTCATTACTCCTGTACTTAGTTATGGTTGTGAAATTTTCTGTAACTATGATGCTAATAGCAGAACAAAGCTTAACGTCGCTTTTAACAATATTGTGCGTTTTGTTTACAACCTAAAACATTTTGAGAGAATGTCCAACTCTACAAAATCAATTTACAGCATGACACTTGACCACATACTTCGTTACAGATCATTGGTTCTGTTATCTAATGTGATTCAAACTAATCAGCTTAGTTATCTTTTTAACAAGCTGCGTTTTAGTATTTCTAACAGATCGCTGCATATTATACACCCCCGTTTTTCTTGCCTTATATCAGAGCGACAGTTTTTCAGAAACACCTTCCCCTTATGGAATTCCCTGCCATGGCTTGTTCGAAGGTCAGGCGGTGCTGCGCGATTTCGGACTGAGCTTAAGTCCTTTTTCCTCTGCAACTAAGTTTAACGTATTAAATTTCATCGGAAATATAGTGGAGATGAACGACTAAGTTTGATTATAAATTCTTTATTTTATTTTGCTAGAATTTTTTGTTCTCCTTTTCTTTTTATCTTTTTTCTCTCTTTTTTCCCCCTTTTAATTTTATTTTTATAAGACAACTACGAGTATGTCTTAAAGTGCAAGTTTTTTTCATGAAATAAATAAATACTAAATACTCTAGCCTCCCGCTTAAGGATTTGCATAGAATGTGGTCTGCAGTCGGCAAAAAACTGAAGGTGCCATTGGTAGTCCTAATTAAATATTTTCCCAGTAAGCCAAAGCGCCTGTCTAATTTTTTTATAGATTGCCAAGACCAAAAATCTATTTGTTGCATATTTCCAGGTACGTCAGGACTATTGAGATTCTAAAAAACCTCAGGACCGGTGATCTTGTCACACTGGGTTCAACCACATGATTTGAGACTAATATTTTTGAATGCACTTTCCTTTGTGGAAACAACTTCCGACAGAAGAATTCATGCCAATCACCAGCAATTTAACTGGGGGGAATTACATTTTATATGCAATATAAAATATTTAAAAAGAAATTAAATTGTTTAATAGTACATAAGTAGAATTTCATTAATGGTAAAAGCATCGAATCCCCAAAAATCACCGCATTTATTTGACATTTAAAATAATAAAATTAAAAATTTATTCGTGTTTACATAAGTCAAAAGCTATAGTCATTTAATTTGCTCATAAAATAAAATGTTAATTAGAAAAGTCATTAAAGCGTCCACTATAGGACCCTAATTCATTAATTTTATTTGCTCAGAAATTCATATTGCCTTAAATGGAAAACGTGGTCTTGGATATTGTAAAAAACACTTAACTGGAATTAGGACATATCAAATTTCAAATTTATTATCTGATTTTATGACCTAGTTTTGCGACTAACGAAAGAACAAAAAATAATAAAACTAGAGAAGCCCATATAAGAAGGTTTCGCATATGTAAATTGCAACTTTTTCGTTTAGCAACACGATCCAGATATTTAAAAGTTCAGCAAATTTTTATGGGGCTCCAAACAGCTTAGGCAATCTGAAACCTTTCGCATTTTCAGAAATTGCATTTAAGATAATTTTGAGAAAAAAAAATTGTTAAATGTCCTGCAGCGTCATTAAAATATGAATTACACCAATTTTTCCGTGGAGGCCAAATGATTTTATGACACTAACATGTCTGCCCGTAAGGTGATGAAAAATTAAATAATGGATAACATTGTTATGTTTCAGCAGTTGTAACAGTTACCAATGACATCCAGCTGTCAAAATATTCAGTAAGGTTTGCCATTTCATCATGCATCGCTTTACGCTTGTCGAACTTGCGGAAATTATTAAAAAATATTAGCTACAACGTGATTTTCTTCGTAAGGTCGGTCGTAATCATGGCTTCAGCGTGCAGGCAATTCGTCGTACCGTGGAAAAATTTGAGCGTGAGTACACTCTTTTGGATCTTAAGCCACCAACCAGACAGAGATTGGTGCGAAATGGAGAAAACATCGCCACCGTAGCGGCCAGTATCGACGAAGATCCAGAAATGTCGATTCTGGATCTGCGATGCCGATCTGAATTGAGCATCGCAAGAGGGTCAACACGACTTATTTTGTGGTCGGATTTGGGCCTGCGTCCGTAGAAGATTGTGCTGACGTAAGAGTTGAACCCGGACAACCGTGAGTTCACTAATTGGATCCGGATTTTGGTCAACAAATCATCTTCCCGGACAAGGCCCATGCCCATTTTTGGCTCAGCGGCTATGGCAACAAGCAGAATTTCCATTATTGGAGCGAACACAATCCAAAAGTGTTCGGCCAAGCATTCACAAAGATTGACTGTTTGGTGTGGTTTATGGCATGGCAACGTCATGGGACCTTATTTTTTTGCTAAATGAGGAAGGAGGCACCGCCACTGTCAATGGTCTCAGGTATAGTGCGATGTTAACGTTTTCTTTCTGTGGTTGGAGCTCGACCACGTCGGTATGTCCGAACTGTGGTTCCAACAAGACTGCGCTACATGCCATACAAGCGATGCAACGCTCGAAGTTGTGAAGGAAAAATTTGGTGGCGGGATCATCTCACTGCGAGCGTTCACTCGATTACTTTCTCTGAGCTAAGTCAAGTCCTTAGTCTACGCTAACATGCTAACCACCACTTTGGATGAGCTCGAGGCCAACATTCGACACGCACATATTGGATCGCGTCATCAAAAATTGAATCGACCGCTAGAAGTACTGCCAGCGAAGCCGAGGCGGCCAGTTGAATGATGTGCTATTCCACACATAATGGCGTGAGCGTAGATTCAAAATAAAGCCAGAATCAATTTTATATCTCAAATCGTTGTTGTTTTATTGAAATTTTTTTCCTATCGCCTCTATCTGGTCACCCAAAATTGGAAACCATATTTGTTGTTTTTGTTTCTGGAGCCAATATACGATACAACTGATGTCTTTAGTTTTTTCCCATTAAGCCGAGAAAATGACATCGGCTAAATGACCGCCATCAGAATTGATGACCATTCGAACCCGATTTGGGACATTCTTATCACTCTTGCCAGAACTTCCGGCGATAGGTTCTGGAATTCTTGACGGATATTCTCTTTGAGGGCTTCAAGAATCTGAGGCTGGTTGACATAGATCCCCGACTTCAAAAAACCCCACAAAAAGATACCTGGAACGGTTAAATCAGACGATCTTGCATGCCAGTGCAAATCGCCAAGACGAGGCGACCCGGAAATGCAGCCCTTAGAATTTCGGTTGTGGCTCGTGCAGTGGCGCCGTTGCCCCATCCTGTTGGAACCACATGTTCTACAGTACTAATTCATCCAATTGAGGAAGGTGAAAGTCATTGAGCCGTCCACAGTACGGCATAATGCAGTAACTTTGAACCGGTGTAATGGCCCTTCGGCGGATTTTCGGTGCCCTAGAGGCGATAATTTTGCTTATTTACATACTACCTTGATCAAAAAGTTCCCAGAATATATTTAGAAAATTGGAAATACAAGTTTATTCATCTCAATCAATATGGTCCACTTCAAAGCAATCCCCATCGACTGCAACACACTTATGCCAGCGCTTGATCCAATCCTCGAAACATTTTTTATATTCGGTTTTCGGTATGTCCATCAGTGCTTCCCGCGATTTTTCCACTACTTCCTCTCGGCAGCTGAACCGCGTTCACCGTTGTGGTTTTTTAACTCGATTGAACAGAAAGAAGTCACAGAGAGCCAAATCAGGCAAATTCGGTTTCTGTTGGATGGTATTTGTTGCATTTTTCGTCAAAAAATTGTGCATTATCATGGTCCAAAATCCACGAGTTTTCCGCCCACAATTCTGGTCTCTTTCAGCTATTTGCTTCACGCAAACGTCTCATAACGCCCAAATACTCTTTGTTTACTGTCTGGCCTCCTGGAAAAAATTTATGATGCACTACACCGTTGTAATTAATGAAAACCGTGAGCATTGCCTTCTTTTGGTCTCGGCTAATTTGGTGAACGCCATTCACTTGCCTGATGTCTGGATTGCTTGTCATACTCATAAACCCACGTCTCGTCTCCAGTAATGATCCTTTTGATGAATGTGGGATCGGATTCAGCCTCGCAAATCATCTCTTTTCCGACGTCAACACGGTCTCCTTTTTGCATGAAATTGAGGTCTTTTGGCACCAACTTTCCTGCTACACTACGGAAACCCAAATCATTAACCAAAATGTCTTGGACGGATCCATAGGCAATGTTCAAGTCCTGCGTTACCAACATTTCTTTTACTTCATCAATGTTTTCGTCGGTTTTCGATGTCGATGGTCTGCCACTGCGTTCATCATCTTCGATTGACTCACGACCACCTTTGAACCGCTCACTCTCATGCCACTGGTAAGCGACCGTTTTCTTTAGAGAATCGTTGCCGAAACACTTTTCCAACATTTCCAACGTTCGCGCACCATTAAATCCGTTTTTTTACGCAAAATTTAATACAAGTTCGTTGTTGCAAATTTAAATACATTTCTAAAAATGTAAAAAATCGCTAACACACACAGAGATAGATGTGCTCTTGGCTACGTAACTTTTGCAAATGTCAAGCTATGATGCTGAGATTTAGAGGGAATGTCAACAACAGATTTACCAACTTAACAAAAAAAAAACAGAACTCAAATCGGAAAAATGGGAGCGCCACACGGTTATTCCGGGTGGTGGTAGAGATGTCCTTGAAATTTCTCTGCCTTTTTTCTGCAACTTTCTTTAATATTTTGAACAATAACTAGTTTAGCTCAATGTCCAATCAGTTTCAGCTGTGTCTTAACAGTGGCCAATAGGCTTATAATCGATATCAATGTTTTCTAGAAGATGACAGCCTGTACTTCGAGTCCTCAAACTTGATTCAGGTGAAAATGTCAGCAGACAAAAGCCTATTAAGACTTCCCTATTTTTTTCCTGTAGGAACACAGCACTCTGACAAATAACTAGTAGATTGTACTCTTGCTTTTAATGAAATCTTTCAGTCTTACGAAGAAAGATGAGCAAGCGCTTTAGTGATGCCTACAGTACCGGCACCCACCACGTCAGCGCTGAGCACCTGCAGCCTGATGCGAGCGTGAGCCGAACGTTCACAGAGTTAGTAGATGCGGTGTCGCCATCACTTTTACAGCAAGTATCGCTGGATGTTATGTCACTTATGCAAAAACATTCAAGTGCTTACAAAAATTGTAGTACCCCGTCACGACCCCAGTAAGCAAGCTGCTGAAGGATAGCAGAAAGGCCGAAGACTTCCTAGAGATGTCGAGGAGCATTCGTGGTCTGCCTGCATCCAGGCGAGTTATGCCATCGGCAGTTGTGCTCATTTGAGATCCATCTGTCAGTGAAAACCTTAACCTAGGAGGCAGGCAGACCCAGCGTAGGTTCGGGTTCTGAAAACCTCTCCTCTGAATCTTGTCTAGCAAGGGTCACTGAATTTAGCCTTCTGACTGCGTTCAGAGATCTCTTGTATTCTTGAACTAGCTCGGAAGCTGTATGAGGGTTCAGGAAGGCTCTACGCGCAGCTTGGCTGTCGCTACAGATCCAAATGCTTCGTCCCGTCCACCGGTTATTCACAATTTCATGTGAAGTGAAACCGAAAGCTGTCGTGCTCCAGAAAGACACCGGCGCCACATTTGTTTTGGAGCCGTCCGTGAAGTCCCGACTGAGTTTCTCTTCCTGGCTCAGATTCTGGCCGAAACCGGTTCTGGGCACAGGGAAAGTCGATTGCATATTTTCTGCACAATAAGAGTTCTGTTGTTATTGCATCGGACCGTATGTCCATAAAACCAGAGTCATAAGACAGCCGGCAAGCAAGTCGTCAAAGCTCCAGTTCGTATTGTACCAAAGACCATTTTTTTAAACGGAAGATTGCTTTGAGAGTGCAGTTCATGATATGAATATCAAGGGGAGGGAGATTCATCAGTGCTTCAAGAGCGGAATCAGCATGGGAGAAGACCCATGCATCTGAGACAAACCGTTCTTCCTAGTACGGTAAAAGCAGCAATTAGGTATTTTCGCGAGAGCTTATTGCACCAGATAACCGACTTATAGGTTATAATAGCCGTGTAGATCCAAAGGACACTTCTCGGTGACAAGTCCCATGACTTGCCGATAGTTCCACTGCATTGCCTGAAGGTCGGCAGCGCCTTATAGGGCTTTTGACGTAACATGTTTAGTCCAGAGATATTTGTTATCCAACATGACACCCAACTACCTAGCTTCTTGGGAGAATTGGATGGTGGTGCCATTGACCGGGCAGCTTCCCGCAAAGAGAACAACCTCAGTTATGAGAAGATTGGCTGAAAGCTCATTACTAGCGCACCAGTCGTCGATCACGCTAAGGGCTGCCTGCGCTTTACGAGTGCTGTTTGATGAGTACCCGGATAGGTGGCGCTACTGAGTCAAAATGAGTGCACCATCATTTAGTATAGACGTCTTTTAGCCCTCTTGTCAAAATTTGGTGACAATCCGACGCTTAGCTTTGTTTTGACACCTTTCCGGGCGAAGGCACGGTCTTCGCTTTCTTTGGAGAACATTCACCGGGTAAAACCCATTATTTCGATTTCTCCTTGGTCTCCGGTGTGTACCAATGAATTCATGTCTCATCGACGGTAACGAAACGACGCAGAAACTCCTCCGTATTTCGAGATTAAACAGGGCCAAGCACGTCTTTGAAGTGGTCTAGCCATTGCGCTTCTTTCCCGGTGTGAACAAACACGGCACCCATTGCGCGGACAGTTTTCTCATGCCCAAAATAGCGTGCAGGATTTAGCTAATGCGTTCAGTTGAGATGCAAATTTTCACTCGGTGGAGGTCCGCCAATACGAGATCATGGATTTTGTCTACAGTTTCCTCCGTGGTAACCGTTTTTAGGCCACCTCGGCGCGGTTCATTAATAACCGACTTGCGTCCACGGCGAAATTCTGCGAACCAATGGTATACGGTTGCACGGGAAGGTGAATGGGTCCCACACACACTATCGAGAATGTGCTTGGTTTCCTCGCATTTTTTGCCACTCAAAAACAAGAATCCGATCACGGAGCGATACTGCTCTTTTTTCATGGTCGCAAAAAACACTAACACGATGTTTTGAAATGAGTGTCAAAACAAAACTAACTAAGCGTCGGATTGTCTCCAGATTTTGACAATCGGGCTAAAAGAGGTTTATACTAAATGATGGTGCACTCATTTTGGCTCAGTAGCGCCACCTATCTTCCAGTCTGGGTACTCATCAAACAGCCCTCGATGTCCTACGTTATGCACCTCACCGATCGACACGGTGTATATAAGGGGTCAGTATTGCTTTCTTATTGGTTCTAAACTATCTGACTCGTTGAACATTTAGTATATTTCTAACTGGAGGAATGTGAAGCATGAAGTGAGCAATGTGAATAAGTACAGAGTAGAAAACTTGTTCTTGGAAGACTTTCAATAGCTACTCTCTCAGCTTCTGAGCACTCATTAATGCCATATTAACGTTAAAGTTATTACAATTGTTTGCATTTATAAAGTGCAATTACATTTTACAATTGAGATAACTGAAATTTTGTTCAAAATCTTATTGCAATGAGACACCCTTTCTATTACATTTCATACCATATATGCTTGTCTAGGACTCGTAATAGTTGGCAAACTATTTGTGCCCACCAACAAAAACTTTTTCAACTGCAATGCCAACGTAAACATGTGCACTTTACAGGTCTTCTTTTTAATTCAACTCTTGTGGAAAGAAAAGAAAAAAAAAATGCTATCATATGCAATTATCATAAAAACTAAATAGAAAGAAAAATATGTTCCACAAAAGAAATCATAAAAATAAGAAAAACATTTTGAGGAAACTTTTAACATGGAAATGCTAACGTTAAGTGTTTACGTTTACGTCTCCGTTTACCCACATCTCCATTGGCTCCTTTGTTGGTTGTGCAAGGACGAAATGACTGCATCTGGAGAAGCGTTTCAATGGAACTTATAAATGCAATTACTCGTAAAAGAAGGAAAGCTATCACTCTGACAGTGCTGATGGTAACGATGCCAACAAAGGTCATCATCATAGCTACAGAATGTCACTTGTGGTAATGTTCGATTCTTATTACAATACTTTCTCGATCTCTACCCCCACCAACAGGACACTATACAATTTCTCTTCATATAATTGAAAAGAAAGCGATTCTTCTGCATGTCCTTGGTATCCGTACATCCAGATTCGTTAGTTAACATCTGCATTCGCTGTTGAATGTTGTCGTCCCTACTTTGGTGGAATGTACGAGTATGGTGCACGGTGTTTAGTGAGGGTGTTCCGTTCATGTCCCAGGATTTTCAATTGTTGGCGTATTATAGTATATTAGGTGTATGTAAATACTATGCTCCTGGCCAAAACATGTTTCCTATGTTGCATACGGAAAACACATAGGTAACGCCCTCACAGGTTGCAGAGAGCTAATAAATTCAATTAATAACACATGTAAGGTAATTTCGGTTAGGAAAATTTGTTAGACGTACAGGTGTGAGCAAAGGAAACATGGTGTGGATGTGGTATCTAATATAAACAATTCCATGTAGACAATGTTAAACACTTTGCTTAGGGTGTGAAACCCCTTTTTACGTATTTTATCGAGTGAAAGTATTTAATTAGCACACCCAGCAGGGGGTTACTACGAATTAAAGTGCGCAATGCACGGTTGGCTGTCTTTATGGCCTTTACTGTGATTTTGAAAATCCCATACAAACGATCCGGCGGGATTAGAGGATCTAATTGGAAATCTTCCATCTGGACGTCCATTTCAAACAGCAGGCGTTGATTTTTGTTGTCCATTTAAAATTTACATTCGAGTTTGAGATAAAATGCCCATGAAGGCTTATGTCTGCATTTTCGATTGGTTGGCAACGAAGGCCGTCCACATGGAATTAGTGGGCGATCTCTCAACGGAGGCATTTATTGGCGGTGCTAGGAAGGTTTATATCCAGACGAGGGCTATGGATCACAATATTTTGCGATAACGACACCAATTTTATCTGCCCAAAGAATGAACTTTTAGATCTGAGAGTCATCGAAATGCCATCACTGACCTTTGCTTAAAGGAGAAAAACAACTGGCGACTGACACTCTCGCGGTCACCCCATTTTGGCGCGCTGTGGGAGGCTGCTGTGAAGGTCACGAAACAGCATTTGACCCGAGTTCTCGCAGATACATCGCTGACATACGAAGAGTTGAGGCAATGTTGAACTCGCCCCCTCTTACTCCGTTGTCATCAGATCCCAATGGCATTGACACCGGGACATTTTCTGTTCGGGCAATCAATTTCCTCATTTCCAGATCCTGACATTGCAAAAAGTAAATCCAGCAGCTTGTCACACTTTCGTCAGCTTCAGTACATGCAGCAGGCATTTTGGCGACGTTGGTCAATGGAATACTTGCACTTACTTCAACAAACAAATAAGTGGCATGGATCGCAACAGAATTCAAGTACTGGAACGTTAGTTATCATCAAGGAATACAACATTCCCCCACTCACACGATTATTGGGCAGAACAACCAAAACTTTTCCAGGTAATGATGGCGTCGTGAGAGTTGCAGAGGTTAAGACAAGTACTGGTCTGTATAGGAGATCCGTTATCAACCTTTTTCCCATCAAAGATGAACCTGAGCAGATGTTCATGATGGCAGGGATGTTTAAGACAGCCCATTCTGTTCAAACCACCACAGCAGCAGAGCAACTTCATCTTCAGTAGGCAAACCGAGATCAGAAACTACAGATCGCACAGAAGTTCTTCTTAATTGTCAATTGAACTGTCATCTAGTGATGAACCATTAAGAATTTGTTTAGACTTGGGTTCAGGGATTCTTCGTTATAAATGTGTCAAAGTGTCATATTCCTTATATGAGCCTCTCCAATTAGCACGGTCTTAAGCTCATTGCCACCAGTTGCGCACTCCCAGTCGGTTGCGGTCGCCTTGTAGTTTTGCGCCCCACCTAAAGTGAGGGACAACTCTACCTCCAGGTTCGTTTCGAAGACCCTGCGGGCCGGCGCACTTTTGTCCATTCGCTCTACATGTCCCAGCCAGCTCAGGCGACTGATGCGCAGTTTTCTGACCAAGTCGATGTCGCTCTGCATCTCATATAGTTCGTCGTTGAAACTTTTCCTCCAAGGCCCATCAATGCAAATGGGACCGAATATTTTTCGGAGGAATTTTTATCTCGAAACGACTGAGGATATCTTCATCGGCCTTCGATAGAATCCATGCTTCAGCGCCATAAAGTAGGGGCAGGATGATCAAGGTCTTATATAGAGACTCCTTAGTTTTTCGAGATAGGTTGAGGTAAGGCCTTACTACTTAATTGGCTTCTTAGCCCAAAGAAACAGCGATTGGCGATATTGATTCTTCGTTTTATTTCTGTTGAGGTGTGGGTAGAATTTATAGAAGAGCCAAGATAGGCAAAGGGCCATGCTACCTTGAAATTAGAGCTGTCGACTGCAAAGTTCTAGCAAATTCGTCGATGTTGAGGGTCCCTTCATGTTGACAGCATTTACTTGGTTTTACCTCCATTAACCGCTAAACAGATTTTGGTAGCTTTGATTTCAATCTACCGAACGTAGCGGTGACAGCCTGCTGAGTTCAGTCATTTAAGTCAGTATCATTGGCAGGAGTAGATGCGCCTGCGGTGTTCGCTTGTGAGTCCCTCACGGTTCTTTCAAGTATGATAGGAAAGGCGTCACCTTGTCTAAAACCTTTTTGACATTAAAACTCTCGGTGAAGTTGTTACCGACCTTGACGGATCAATGAGCGTTCCCAATCGTCATTCTACACAGACGGATGAGCTTGGCAGGTATGCTAAAACTAGACATGGCTCTATAGATTATGGGTACGATTTGGACCTTTGGGGTTTTTTCCAGGATTTACAGGAGTGTGAAAATTTATTCGATTGTGGAATTTCCTGATCTGAAACCACGCTGATAGGAGCCAATCAAGTTATTGACGAAGGGTTTCAGGCGTCCGCACAATATGGCAGCTAAAATCTGGTATCCGATGTTGAAGAGACTTATAGACGGTTTACTATTTTGTGGATCGAGCAAACGATGCTGAGATTCCATTCATCAGGCATAGACTCTTTTGCCCAGATCTGAGAAATGAGTTGGTGTATGCTGTTCACAACGTCATTCCCAGCAGCTTTGAATACTTCTGCCTGTAAACCGCCAGGTCCAGCTGCCATACTGGTTTTCAGCTTAGATATTGCTATCCTTACTACGTTTTGGTCAGGTTGACGGAGTTTTTGTCTGCCATCATCTAAGTTGAATGCTGCTTTCTGACTGGCTTTCGGGGTTTGTCGCCGTTATACAGTCTGAGAGTGAGGTTTTCCATATTCTCAGCACTACAGCTAAGACCCTACTACAACGTTTCCCTCTTTATCTCTACGGATTTTTGTACGGGTTTTGTTGCCTTGACGCGTTCTTTTTACCTGTTTGTAAAACTTGTAAAACTACCGCACGCTTTCGCTGCAACACCGCTTTGTACGCTTCTTGTTAGCTACTTCCTGATATTTGGTGCTGGCGGCATAGGAGTAGCTGAGAGATGTCATGATACGCGTTTGGTGAAAAATCGGGCTGTTTGCTGTTTTTCTACGTTATACCTTTTCAAAGTGCTCGTAGTTCGTTTTTGTTGTGGAGCTTGGAAAATCTGCATTCGCACCTTGACTGTCAGTCTTGGCTTCCCGGAAATTTCGATCATCCAGAATACGGGAGGCTATCTTAAGCTTGCTTCTGTGCTTTTCCAAGCATGATCTTTACCCGCATAGTTCTTCTGACTTCCTCCGATGTCATGCCGTCCCTGATCTGGACTCCAATTCGTCTTCTTTGGGCTCCGGTAAAATAGAAGAACTTCTCATTTGTTTGTTCTGGTTTTTTACGCTTTTCCAATTTCGCATCGCTTGGCATGTTGATAACCTGAGCGTTCTGCCCGCCCTGGCTTGGTGACTTTACTGGAGATGAGATAGTGTCATCAGTCTCCATCTCTGTATGTGTTATAGGAGAACGGAGTAGAGTTTCTTCATCGCACTCCGTAATTGTGTTCTTATTTCGTTTTTGTTTTATTTGTACTTGGTCTTCCATGTACGAGTATATATCCCACGAGTAGAGCTCCGCTATGGATGTAATTCTATTTAGTACCAGAAGGCGTCCGGTATTTGGACTGTTAGTGACTGAGCTATTTCTCGGCTCAGATAGGGACGACGCTGTGATTCAGCCCATGAATCTTGACAACTCCAAGTCCATATTTTTCGCCACATTTCAACAATACCTAAAAAAGTAAAAACATTTTCCGCAATGTGCAATTTATCGTCTCTCTTTCTTACCTATGGGTTTTTTTTAGCGTAGAATCTTCATGGTCGTTACCAGCTTCGCACTTTCTCGCAGAAAATTCAATGGTCGATCTCTGTAAATACTTTGAAGTATATTGGTTCCTTTTAGTTTCGACAACCAGTGCAAAGCGGTTTGTGGAACGGCCAAAATCTGGAAAATTATTGATCTATGCTAGTTCATCTATGCTTTAAGTAGTATGCTCACAGCATTCACTTCTGACCTCAATTTCCCAATTATTACAGAAAAAGGGGTGGACCCTGGACGGCGATTCCACAATCCGGTGCATACAGATTTCGCATTTTCCTCCATGTCGGTGTTAGTCTCAACAGGTAAGTGCACCACAACGTTGGATTCGGTGGCTTTTTGCAGGAGCTTATCCAACTGAGTTTCGAGTTATTTGTTTCACTTCTCTAGTTAGACAATTCTTTCCGATATCTCATCGCGACGGATTTTTAACTCAGATAACTCTGCACATAAATGCTGGAAGTCGGACTTCGATGGTAGTTCTTGGACTTGTTCTTTCTTTATTTTTCTCATCTACAATAGCAATTTTTTTAATGTTTCAAAGCTGATACCGGTAAGTTTTTTCATCTTGACTCTGTTTTTTTAAAATCACTGAGGCTAGGGCATCTTTTTTCGTTCCTATAATGTTCTGGGGAGACTTCTAAAACGCCTCTTTTATTCATTAGTAGGGATAGATTTGCGAACAGTTTTCCAGTAAGGCCAGTATATGCCTTTAGCGCTATAACTTACTCTGAGTAAGCACTTTAACTGGAGATGGTCTTCTCAGATTGTATGTATATTTGCTCTTGTTGCTGTACATTTGCTGGAGAACTTTTTTCGCCGTTCTTTCTTGACTGATGACAATTGTGAGTCCCAAGGCCAGGTTATCTACGAGTACGAGTATATAAAGGGTAATTTTTTTGCTGTTTTGTTCTTCAGTGTTCTATATTTGACAGATCAAAAGTGATTCGTGACATGTGTCAAACATAATCACCTAGTATTGCCATTTCATCATGAAAAGAGTTATTCCCTAGCAATGCTTACAAATTATCGAATTTTATTATCAAAGTTCGTGCTATGTGAAAAATATTTTTCTACTGATTAAGCAATTCAAGCCATAGTAACCAAATTTCGCAACAATTTCACGCCACTGGACATCAAGCCACCTACCTGTATGCGTAGAGTGCGTATGGAGGAAAATATTGCTGCAGTATCCGCCAATGTTAATGAAGACTGTGATTGTCCATTCGCCGCCATTCGCAGCAATTGGGATTGTGTTACTCGACTACGTGGAAGAATTTAGGCAAAGATCTTGGTCGAAAATCTTACAAAATCTTACAGCTCGTGCAAAAACGGAAGCCGAACGACCTGCCATAGGTTCGAATTTTCGGGAAGTTGACCTTAGAAAAGCTGGTGGAAGATCCGCTTTTTTATCGAAAGATTATCTTAAGCGACGAAGCTTATTTCTGATTGAATGGGTATGATATACTCGTAAAACTGCTATATTTGGTCAGAAACCTCAGGCAATACAAAAGCTGGCAATGCACCCGAAAAAATGCATGGTTTGATGTTTGGTTTATGGTCCGGCGAAAACATTTTTTCAAAGATGACCATGAGAACAATGTTACCGTCAATGGCGCTCGCTATCATTCAATGATTTCGATCTTTTTTTTGTCCAAAATGCACGAGGTGAACCAGGTCGACATGTGGTTATAGTAAGACGGCGCTATACGCCACACAGCACGCGAATCGGTGAACTAATTGAAAAATGAGTTCGGTGAGCAATTTATCTCTCGTTTTGGACCGGTGCGCAGTGTGAGAATTCGCCCATCTAGCGGAATTTAATTAAAAAAATAACTTGCACAGATTGATGTAAAAACTAGTTTAGCTTGCGGCTTAAACCTTCTACTAATCGATTATTAATGAACTGTTATGTGGGAGTCATGTAAAATAAAAATAATTGGTCTTGAAGTTGGAGTTGCTTATAATTTCAGTGAAAATTGGCTTGTGAAGGTAGTTTTGATTTTATTTTTTTTACGAGCGCTTAGTTTGTTATTTATTGAAAGTTTTGTTTGTATTTTATAAAAACGATATCAAGAAACTGAAAAGTAAGTAAAATTATATTCCACACTGTGTTTATATTATTTTTTTTTTGTTAAATTAAAAAGAAATTATATTTTTTCTGCCATTTTTTGCATTTATGAGAGAAAAACTTTAAGTGTTCAGTGTTGTTCGGATGGGAGACTATATGGATTTTAAAGCCTGATATCTATTATTTAGCGCTTTAAGTTGCTGCGCATAGGTGCGACGCCTATACACTTTTTTTTCACTTTCGACTTGGCTTTGAAATAAAAGTATTTTTCATAATTTTCAGAATGGCTTTCGCAATGACAAAAAAACAAATTTTTGAGGTTTGGATTTCCAAAATCAAAATAAAGCGTGTTGATGCTGTTTTTTCATTTGTGATGGATTCTTTTGATGAAATTATATTTTCTGAAGATGCAATCAACTCACTTAAGGCAACTATAAGGCTTATCTGTTTTAAGTTAAGTGAGATGTGGGCCAAAAGTGGTAGGCACAGTGACCGCTTCGAAAGCACAAATTCTTCCTGGCCACACAAATTTTTAGATGAAATTCCATCTTCGTCAAATGTTAAAAAAGGAGGTGGACCAAAACAAAGCTTTGAGGAGTGCTGCGAAAAAATAAAAAAGAAGAAAGTGCAAAGCCTCTTGGATTCATTTAGTTTTGAAGAAATTGAAATTGCTTATGAGAAAAACTTAAGGAAAATTGGAAAGAGAGATACTGCCGCTGTAGTCAGGAAATTGTCACTTAGTTCCCCAAAGAGAGGTTTGTTTTCAATATTATATTATTTAATCTTTTATTTATTTTAACTTAACTTAAGGTACGAATTTAAAGAAAAATTTCGAAACAGTGTCGCTTGATCAAATATCTTTACCTGCTGATGAAGCGTTAGCTTTGATCGTGGATTCGCAGTTATCCACTCATCAATATGAAATTATACGACATCAAATAAACAAAGTCGTTCGAAATTTACTGCCCTCATACGATAAAATTAAGGTATCTAAAAAAATGTTATCCTGATCAGAAAAGTGTGTCAGATTCGTGATCTTCAGAGCTTAGTTGATCATAGTGTAAGGCGTTTATGTTTGGCTCAGAAAGATGTATTAAGCTCTGAAGAATTTAAAACAGAACTTAAGGAATTATCTTTGCTTTTTAAATGGGGGATGTGACGGAGCTCAGCAAAAGACATTTAAACAAAAATATACATCTGAAGAATGTTTCGACGAAAACCTTTTCAGCATTTCGATGGTTCCGGTTCAAATGTACTTTTTTAAAAAGGAGCTTAAGACTATACTTTGGAAAAATCCTACCCCCTCGCCCACAAGATACTGCCGCCCCATTAAGCTTGTCTTTGCAAAGGAAACAAGAGACTTGATAAAACAGGAAGTTAATCAAATCGTTGAGCAAATATATGCATTGTCAGCTGTTGAAATTCATGAGGAAGAATTTCATATTGCAGTAAAACCAATTTTTTTTACTAACATTGGTAGATGGCAAAGTGTGCACTGTCTTGTCATCTGTGACTTCATCATCTCAAACATGTTACATATGTGGCGCAAAGCCATCTGAGATGAATAATGCTAGTATTATTTCCAGAAAGTCTGAGAATCTGTTTTCAATGTCCTTTGGGCTAAGTCCTCTAAATTCTTGGATTCGATTCATGGAATGTATCCTTCACATTGCATACAGGCTTGATGTGAAGGTTTGGCAAGTCAAAAACCAAGAAAATAAGGAAAAATGCAAAACCAGGAAAAAACTTATCCAAGACAGATTTAGAAGGGAAACTGGCTTACTCGTTGATATGCCTACCCAACAAGCTGGGAATACGTACGATGGGAATACGGCAGGGCGGTTTTTCCGAGACGAAAGGAAAATGGCTGACATAACTGGTATTGATATAGAGCTTATAAAAAAGTTCCATATTATTTTAGAAGCTCTGGCGTCTGGGTTTCCGATTAATTTAGATGCTTTTGACATATGTGCGACGAGGATTCGGGATTTGTATCTTGAGAAGTGCGGGTGGTATAATATGCCAGTAAGCATCCATAAAATATTGTTTCATGGCAGACAAGTGATTGCTTCTTGTATTCTTCCGATTGGTCAACTTTAAGAGGAAGTGCAAGAAGCTAGAAATAAAGATAATACAAAATATCGCGAACTATTTACAAGAAAAATTTCACGGTTGGACACAATGACAGATCTTCTTCATAGACTGTTGATAACTTCTGACCCATTACTTAGGTGCATTCCGAAAAGGAAGAAAAGTGTTGTTGAACACGAAGTCCTGGAGCTTTTAAATGTTCCAACCTAAAATAGAAAAGTTCTTTTAGTGTCTGTTTTGTGTTAAAATATGAATGATTCTATGCATTTAATTATTACTTTTAATAAATGTTAGCAAATATTAACACCAAACTTTTCTCTGTGAGCGTTATCAATTTTTTCTATGGGTCCACTTATGTGCAGAAAACGTGTACTTTCAGAACTCTGTTCATTAAAAATTTGGCAAAATGTGTAAAATATTGTAGTTTAATTTCATACTTTAGATATTTATGATGAATCCTAAAAAAAAAAATTATCAAAAAGCTTAACTTGGAAGTGCTAATAATTTAATTCCGCTAGATGAGTGAATTCTCACACTGTGCAGTGAATTGGCAGGCTAGATCGTACGATTTGAAGCCTTTAGACTATTTTTTTATGGGAACACGCCAAATGACACGTCTATGCCGATAAACGAGAGTCAATTGCAGCCTTAGAACCTTAGAAGATAACATTACGCGTATTATTAGCCAATATGCTCCAAATAGTGGTTCAAAATTAGAATCTCCGTATGGACCACTTAAAATTTAGTCGCGGTCAGCCTTTACATGAAATAATTTTTAAAAAGTAAATGGCAAGTATTGATTTGTATTTTTTGACAACCAAAACCCGAGCGCTTAAAAAATCGCCCATTATTATCTACTGTTGAATGTTTTGTTTTCCTAAGGCTAGCTTTTTAACTCTAGAATATTATTTTTTTTACTCAAACGTATAACCTCTCATTAAGAGCCTCCATCATGATTTTCACTGTGAAATGAAATGCCCGTGCAGTTCCTTGAACCGCTTGCATCACCTTTTTGGAATATCGGCCATACTACGGATTTTGTGAAGGCTTCCTCTACCATACACTGATCCAATATTTTGTTGTACGAGTATGCTGTTGCTAGCTCTTCAGTCGTACGTTATTCTATCTTTTTGTGGAGCTTTGCTTAGCTTTACTTAAGCATGCTTTTAATTTCATCAAGAGCAAATGGTCTAGTCCAAATCCGGGATTTCAAACAAATTAGGTACTCGTACATACGATTCGCTACACATTTTCGGTAGTAGTTTTCAAATTCCAAAGCGCTTATGTCAGGGCACACTTGCTGTTCGTGATATCTTAACCCCTTCGATAGGCGCCACCAATCTTTGCTGTCTTTAACCGTGTTTATTTTGAAGTATATTTGTTGGCGGTGTAGTGTTTTAGTACTTTCACAAACTACTTTATATTCTTGTTGAGCTCTCAAGAATATCAGTTTTACCGGCTGGTTTTTTGTTACTTTGCTCTGAGAATTGTAATGTATTGGGGCAGTACTTATTTATTCTTACTCCGTAAAATGTGCTGTTTCCTCAACATGTGAATTATAATTCTGCAGTTAAGTTTATGCTGATTAAATAAAGTTAGTCTGTCCTTTTCCACCGATCGAACCGGGTGTTATAACTAATAACTCACAAGGCGACGAGGATGGGATATGGCTGGGTTAACTTAATTGTGTTGACGAAGCAAAATCAGGAGCACCTAAAGTTGAGTTATTGGAGCAACAGTGCTGTGTGAATATGATCGCCTAGCCTTTTTTAAAATCAAATTAAATAAATTATGTGAACTATTAGAGGTTGTGACTGGTGGTTTAAGGAAGTATAGAGGCCATGGTGCAGTCAGCATTTCATAAATAGCCCATAGCTTTAGAAATCCTTGTGACAGAGAGCAAGAAACGATTTACACTTTTTTGGGGCATGTTTGGCTAGATTCTTTGCATCCCGAGCGGAAATCATTTCTTGCCTCCATGGATGCGTATTTTATAAGTAACTTAATTTCAAGCATTGCCCCAAGATCAGAGAACAATAATGAAGTGTCTAGGACTTAAACTAATTTGCACTAATTTTTGACCAAAATTTGGAAAAGCAAATCATTGGACTTGAAGCGGACGTCATCTTGGAGGAAAGTGCAAGGACAATTATTTTTAAGGCGTACGCAGTACTATTTGGGTTACGGAAAAAAATATAATCTTGGGTTAGAAAGGCTAATTAATGTTGGTATTTAAAAAAAAAATCATCTAGTGCCATTTTTTAAAGCGTATTGATTCAAATTTGGGTGGTTTCGATTTATGATATACTGATAATGGAAAATGATTTGACGAACGCGTTCAGAATACCAAAACTGTTTTAGATAGAATGCAAAAAATTTAATGTAACGGCCAGAGTAAAATTTTTCCAGGAAAAGGTTGAGGGACGCCATTACAGCGAGATGAAAACTGACGCTATTGTAAATGCACCACCAAAAGACATACCACAGCTTAGGTCTTATTTACGACTATCATCATGGTCCATGGTTGGACATATACCACTTCAAAATTTTTCCACGCTCTTTTGTCGTGAGCTGTTTGGATGCAATTTTCTGGAACCGCTTTTTTGATTTCGCCAGTCTATCGTGTTGGTGGCCTTCGTCTGTTTCTGACGTCTTCTCTTGGTTTCCATTTCATAAGTATTTTTGTCCAACTGTTGTCTGCAGTCTTCGCCACGTATCTTGCCCACCTCCACTTTGCCTTTGCAATATGCCTGGTTATAGCAATGACTCCAGTCCTTCTTCGAATTTCTTCATTTGGAATGCGGTCCCTTAGTGTTATACCCAGCTTTGCTCTTTGGGCTATTTCGAGCTTGTTAATAGACCATATAAGGGTTAAGCTCTCAGCTCCGTAGGTTATAACGGGCAGTATACATTCAATTCAATTCAGTTCAATTCAATTGAATTTATTAAAGTATTAAGGGTACAATAAGACATACGTCTTTTATTATACTGAGTTATAACAATTCAGAAAATTATACTATACAATCATTAAACGCTACCTGCAACTTTCGTTGTGACAAGGAATCAACTTTACTATAAACAACTTCCGCATATGTTATCAATGGTAGGATGATTGTGGTAACAAGCTTTCTTCTAGTATCGATTGGAGTGTAACTAGAGGTCAACCACAACTTCCGCAGGCATCCATAAATACGTTTAGTTACGTTATTTGGTCATATCCGGACAATTTGCTATTGATGATAAAACCTAAATTGATGACCTTATTAACTATTTAGAGAAAGAGAGAAAGGACATTGTAGAATTTGAAATAGGAATTACCTGCGACTTCTTCAGATTTAAAGTTAATCCATTTGTTATAGACCAACTGTGAATATTGGCAAGTTCAAAATTTGTCAGATTTATACAATAAGATCACCCATCTTGCTAGAATCATTGGTGAAATACAATTGAATATCACCTGCATATAGGTGTACTGTGGGATGTTTACACACAGGCGGAAGATCATTAATAAATAATGAAAAAAGGATAGGTACCAGAATTGAACCTTTTGGTACGCCTTGGTTGACTGGTGAAAGAGCAGAAAAACTGTCAGAGTTAACAACAACTCTCTGGAATCTCTCAGACAGGAAGCTGTAAATAAGTCTCACTGCACTGTCACTAAGTAAGAAGAGATTTCTCAACTTCCAGCAAAGCATCTTGTGATTAACTTTATCAAAAGCCTTCGAGAAGTCAAGTAGACAAAGAAGTGAGATGTGTCTATTATCAAAATTCTTTCTGATATCTTCCAGGATGTTAACCATAGCAGTGGAAGTACTATGGTTAGCTCAGACTGAGCTTCATATAGTAGCTTATTAAGACACTGGTGTTTTTGAAGCTGTCTCGCTATGAGTTTCTCTAAGACTTTTGATAAGCACGGAAGGATACTGATGGGTCTAAAATCAGAAGCGGAAGTTGGTGGTAACACAATGGTTGAGAATATGAGTTAGGTGGGATACTATGAGAGGTAGGATTAACTTAGCAAATTTCATAGGTACCCCGTCCTCCCCAATGGCGTTAGATTTTATTTCCCTAATTGAATCAATTACTTCAATTTCGCTAACCGTTTCCACTTCAAATTGCCTTATGCTTGAAAGAGAGTGATCTTCAGCAAAGTTGAAACCACATTCATCAGACTGACTTTCAACAAAGAAATTGTTGAGAATGTCAGGATCAACTTCACATTTGCCATTAAGTTTTGTGTCGGAAACTCCAATGCTATGTAGATTATTCCAAAGTTTCTTTGGTGGAAGTGGAGACATAACAATTCTTTTTAGCATTGCGTACAGCAACGTGCGATCTATTACGCATTACCTTATAAGCATGCCAATTTGAATCAGAAGAAGTTTTTCTCCATTTACTATAAAGGCGGTTGCGTACTTCAATAGTGTTCACAACTTCAGTTGTGAACCAAAGACAGCAATTGTTTCGAATTTTGACAGTCTTTAAGGGTACAAATTGTTCAAAGAGATCAATAATTATATTTTGAAAACTGTTGAGCTTCTCATCTAAGTCTGAACGCGAACGATAATACATCCAAGTGGTGTGGAGAGCAGCTGATTGAAGGGCATCAATTTTAACAGATTTATAATCACTGTAAGTGAATGTTGTAGGAACAGCTAAGTGGTCAAGCTTTATGTTATAAGTGCAGAAAACGAGACTATGATCGGAAATATAATCAATAGAAATCTGATCGAAAAGAAGTACAAATGATGGGTCTGACACTAAAGCCAAATCAAGAAGACTTGGATTATCACCTTTACCAAAACGCAAGGGTTACGTAGTGTTGTAGTTTTGGAGCCCAAGAGAATGAGCACAATCTTTTATATGAAAAGCCCGTGCATCGTTTTTAAATAAATCAGCATTAAAGTCACCGCAAACAATAACGTGTTCAATGTTCATACTGAGCAGAAAATTCAGCAAGGCTAACAAAGAAGGGTTGGATAGAACAACCGCGGTCTGGGGCGTAAGCACAAGCAACTACAAATTTGGTTGAACCATCATGTAACTCAGCAATTAAAAATTCACATTGGTCGAATAGCATCCCAGCCTAGTCCAATACGTCGTTGGATTTCATGGGTTTGGTTGTCTCTTGATATGCTAACTTCGTGTCTCAGATATTTGTATTTGAATACCTTTTTGATCTCCTTTTCATCTGCTGTCGTAAGGTTTCCTAGAGTTACTAAGTTAATCATAAATTTTGTTTAATAAACTAATACCCAAGAAAATCCGCAGACATCCGAAGGTATAATTACGAAAAAATACAACAACGCATAGAAAAAGACAAAAAAGTTTTGAAATTTGATGGGAAAAACTAAATAGTAAAACTCAAGAACGAAAACGATGAAATTGTTACAAGCAAAAACGAAATATAACGTTTAACAAAAACGTTTAACCAAAATCAACCAGACACCAACTTGTAAACTCTGGATCGTAGGAAATGGCGAACATGACGGTGGAATAATTGCCGAGATCCCGAAAAGAAATGAAAAACATCAAGGCTCCAGGCGAAGACTAGATAGGGGTAGATGCCATTAAAGTAGGTGGAGAAAGACTAATGCGAAACTGTTTAATATGCGCATTGAGCAAGGAAAAATACCAGTACGGTAGATACGGTGTATCTACCTTATCCACAAATCTGGAAAACTACATTGAGTCAAGTTGTTAACGTAAACACTTGCCGTGCAAGCTTAGGACCCATTCGAGCAAGGATATGCCTTGCCATTGTCTGCCGCCTTCCTGAGTACCTATCCGGAACAGTGTTGTAGGCAAAAGTTCCACCCTTGGCATGAGTTAAGGCTGACCTAAAACCTATTATTGTTCTTAGAGTCACAGCACCCAGTACTTTTTGCAACTTTACATTGGGTCAAACCAACAGGAAGATGCTTCCGACGATATGGGTTTAAATCACAGCCACCATGACGCTTCCATAAGTGGGCCTACCTCAACAAGTCAGGCACGGACCGAGATCCGGAGAGCTCCTGATTACCATGGCACCGTGATTTAAGTCCTAGTAGGGACCGGTGGTCCAGCCGCCAAGAAGACCTATGACCGGCAACTTGTAAATGATCTAATCGTAGCAACCTTCAGTGGCGTCATCTGAAGGAGATAAGACCAGTAATATGCTCTGCCCCCGCTTTTTATTAGACAACGTCATTGATGGGCGAAGCCTTGATAATTGGGCGGGGGCCCCGGAAAAACTACAGACCGATTAGTCTCCTGCCGCATCTTTACAAACTGTTCACAAAAATTATAACAAAAAGAATCAAACAAAAACTCGATTTCTTTCAGCCACGAGAACAAGCTGGGTTTAGAAGCGGCTTTAGCATGAATGACCACCTGCCATCAATAGAATCAGTTATCGAGAAATCAGTCGAATACAACAGGCCAACAGTACTAACCTTTGTTGATTTCCAAAAAGCTTTTGATACAGTCGAAATATATAGTGTTATCGAAGCGCAGAATAGACGGAACGTACCTGCAACATTTGCAACACATATACGACAACGCTACAGCATGTGTTGTGCTACATGAAAAAAAAAACAAGGACATATCGACGGCATATGACGGCAAGGGGCACTAATTCACCAGAACTTTCTACAGCGGTTCTGGAATATGCGTTCAAAAATAAAGATTGAGACGACAAAGGCATAATGTCGACGGAGAGTACCTAAGCCACAAACACTTTGGGCATGACATAGTCATTATAACTGATATCCTCCACAACGCGAATGCAAGGTTGAACGAGCTGGAAGCAGTTTCAAAAGCATAGGGGCTAAGTATAGACTTTCAGAAGACTTATTTACAGCTAATCAATTATTATTCTATGATGGTTTTCTGCCAAATCTTTCATCAAAACTACATGTTTTATATAAATTGTTACGAAGAACGTTAGTTAGATTTGAACCAAAGAATGTAATAAGGTTTTTGAATGCATGAAGAGGTTACTCACCCGTACAAGTATCCATGTACACTTTGACCCAACTAAAGAAATTATAATTTCGTGTGATGCTAGTCCAATAGTATAGGCTGTGTTCTTTAAATTGTTAAGGGCTGTTAAACGGTGATGACGAACCGTCCAGTCTGCATGAAGACAGACAAGTTTAAGCTGCTGGACCCGATGTTAAAAGAACTACGTAGGAAGTGTACCTAATTGGTATAAACAATTAGGTAAATTGCTTTTGACACGCTTGTTCATTTTAAACCCACTCAATGAGAAATTGTACACAGTTGTTCATTTTATAATGTGTGTTCCTTTCTATCAATGTACGAGTATGTATGTACTCATGTAATATCTAAGCAGAATTTGTAAGGCTCTCATTATGATTCGTTCTTCAACTGTCAACGAGATCGGTTAGTCCAGCAGAAACATTGTGCGTATTAAACTAAATAGTTGTTTGAAGTATATTAAATTTATAACGAATAAAGAAGTCAGTAGTTTTTTTTTTATTTGTTTTCTCCATCGTCATCATCATCAAACACAAAACACATTCGTCAGCACGTGACACAAGGCTAAGAGGAAGAGGAAGCATGAGTAGCAAATATTCATTTATACATTATTATAATTTACATATCACATCATAAAATAAAATTTACTGCAGTCCACACCTCTTTCATTATTAGAAATACATATCGTCGCAGTAGATCGAATACCTCGTAACCCAGAAAAATTAACTTTTTAGGTAATGATGCACTTTGTTGTAAAAAACATTCCGGATCTAATGAAAAATACTTTGTAAGCTTTGACACGATAATTTCAAAGCTACGCACAAAAATAACAATACATCCCCCCCATGCGTTTTCGTTGCTGGAATACCACGTAACCCAGAGCCAAACCTAGTAGGCGAAAAAAAAGCAAATAACGGTATCGAGCAAAGTAATAGAAAAATAGGACTATAATCTGTAATCAGCTAATTCTGCTAATGAAAGTGATGACGACGGTCTTTCCGTTACGAGTGAAAGAGGTCTACAGAATAATAAGATCGGGGAACCAACTAGGAAAAAGCCCAGTAGGAAATCTGATCCGAAGAAGTGGAAACACCAAGAAAACAAAAGGTTGCGACTGAATAAAAGGCATACATGGGTTATAGGCGAACACAGGCTGGACAAATCTAATAGGATACACCTCGAGTAGGAATGTGAAAGAAGAAACTCAACGAAAAGAAATCTTTGATAGATTGTTGTGGTGAATCATGTTCAAAAAATCAGCAAGGCAAAAGCCTACAAGGATGCGAAACAATACCACCAGTTTTGGCGAATTCGCTGTGTACTCATCGGTGAAAGCCGACCAATCCAGTGTTTTCGGTATTCCTACCAATACTGCACAGAACGTCCTGATGGTAATGCAAGCTCCCATTGCATTATGCACGAGCTTCATCTTCTAAGCTATAGCCCCTTATTCGAGGCATGAATCAGGTAAATAACCTTATACTTAGAAGAATGCAAGAATGCCCCCCTCTGCGGCATTAGATATTCTGCTTCACTTGACACCCCTCGACATTTTTAGCAAGCAAGTAGCTGCGACTGCAGCTATTCGCCTTAAAGCGACTAAACAGTGGACAAATAATTCATTTGGCCACGCCAACATTCTTAATACATTAGGAATCCCCACAGAGAACATCGATTACACCACACCTGAACTTTGGTTTGACAAAAACTTCCATGTAAGCTTCCCCTCTAGATCATTCTGGGAGGAGGATGCTTTCATGGAGGACAAGTCAATCCATCTCTACACAGATGGATCTAAAACCGACAGCGGAGTTGGCGGCGGTGTTTTCTCAGATAAGCTTAACCTAAGCCTCTCTTTCCGCCTTCCAAATCACTGTAGCGTGTTCCAGGCGGAAATTTTGGCGATTAAAGAAGCTCTGTCCTGGCTGAAGAAAAACGTGATATCTGCAAAGGATATCCGCATATTTTCGGATAGTCAGGCCGCCATCAAGTCCCTGGACTCGGTCTCATTGTGTTCTAAAACTGCCCTTGAATGCCGATCATCTCTCATGGAGATGGCAGAGCAGTTCAACATTCACCTCTGTTGGGTGCCGGGCCACAGAGACATTCCAGGGAACTGCAGAGCCGATGAACTCGCCAAAATTGGAACCACTCTACCTATCCTACCAGACAAAGGTAGTATAGGTATACCAATCGCTACGTGCAAACTAACACTAAAGCTAGATGCCAATAAAAGAACGGACCTTAGGTGGACTGCTGGACAAACATGTCTAGCGACAAAACAGATCTGGCCAAAGCTGGATCTGAGTCGATCTAAGTGTCTGATCCTCTTAGAAAGGAAACATCTCAGCGCCATAATAGGTGTCATTACCGGACACTGCCTCATAGGCAAGCACGCAAGAAGGCTTGGCGCTTTTACTAACGATTTTTGTAGAAGCTGCATGGACGAGGAAGAGGAGGAGACAATCCCCCACCTACTCTGCACATGCCCAGCTCTCTCTCAGAGAAGGAAGCTTCACCTAGGAGCTTTCTTCTACAACGACCTAAACGATCTAGAAAAAATAGACGTTAACAGTCTCCTACGCTTTATTAAAAGCTCAAACTGGTTCCAGTAGTAAGAAGATCATAGATCCACGTGGCATCACAATGGGCCAATAGGCCTAAGTGGGTTGGTATTTCCAACAGCCACTCTTACCTAACCTAACCTAACCTAGAAGAATGCAGGGAAGAAGGCCAAAAACCGCTATCCAGATGGTATATTACCAATCTTTTTCTTGAAATGAACTTGTCCATACATCCGGTAAAAAAAGACAAGTGTGACACTTGTGTAAAACATGAGGTAGGCCAACTTTCTGACGAAGATTGGTAACTATGTACACAGGTCCCCGAAAGACCGTTCACGGCTAGAAAAAGCGCAAGACAAAGAGCTTGCTCAGCATTAAAAGCGCGTAGTCTTGACAATGGACTTGCAAGCAGTGAAAGTGACTCCATGGGTTAAAGCGAGTGTAATTTTTTATAAGACGAAGCTTTGTTGCCACAACTTTACTGTGTATAACCTTTCTACTCGTGCGATTTGTTGTTACTGGTTCGATGAAACCGCTGCTGATATCCAGTTCATCCAGTTGTATTTTGGAATATCTTGAGCGATTTTTAAAAGGCGTTACGGTTCCTATTGTATTCTTTAGTGATGAGTGCACTTATGAAAACCGTAATGCGATCCTATCCAATGCATTTTTATCTTTTGCGGTTGACAACAATAAGGAAATTATTCAAAAATTTCTCGTTGTTGGATACATACAAATGGAGTGTAATAGCGTGCGAATAGAAAACGAAATAAAAGGACGTGACATTTATATTCCTCCTTGACTATGTAAGGTTTACAAAGGACTCTCGAAAAGCACCATTTCCATATTATGAAGTCAGAAAAATAGTTTTCTCTGGTTTTAAAGACTTCACGATTAAGGAATATCAGAGATACTCCTCCATAAGGCCGAGCAAAGTGAGTGAACGATATTGATGAATGACATAAAACTAGTTTAATCTATTTCGTTACAGGTTGTCCGTGATCCAGTGGTAACTGACTTACGTGCCTTAAAGTATTTACCGACTGGTGAAATACATTTCAAGCTCGATTTCGATCATGATTGGTCACCACTACCGCAAAGAAGTAAGACGGTAACTGAAAAAGCAAACTGGCCAAGAATGTACCAAGAAGAAAGAAAGATAAAAAAAAGAAAAGTACTTGCATTTGCATTTGCAAGAACTTAAATCAGTGATCCCCCATATTAGTTTGCATTTTTTTTTATAGATTTCATATAATTAAACTAGTAATTAAAATTAAATTAAATCTATAAATTAATTTAAAATGAATTCAATATTATGTTTTAAAAATTTTAATCTTACTTTTAAATAAAATACATTCTTTTCTTGTTAATAACATTCTAGATATTTTCTCCTCTTCTTACAATATACAGTGGAAATACCACATAAGCCAGAAAATTTTCTTAAAAATATCAGCATTGAATTTACGAAATAAACTAAGTAGCTTGAACGCCTTAATTTTGCTTTTTTACATTCATGATTGAACAATTTGTTTCTGGGTACGACACTTCTACTTTTGGGGCCCTCCTTGACAAAAATTTCATCAACGGAATACAATTTCATGGGTTCTTCAAAAACAAACTGTACATGATCTAATTTCGTGGATAAGTTCTGCTGAAAAACTTCAATTTGGTGCTTAGTTAAAGTTAATTTTGGTAAAAGTTGAAGCTGAGTTTCATTTTGCAAAGGCGATACGGCATTCAATTGAAGCACCAATTCAATTGGCTTGTGATTTTGAGCACCAAATCTTGGGGAGTTTTCTCCCCATGCATATCGCTTCGTATTCTGCCTTTAACAAACGTGAGCTCAAACGATTTCCAGAACTCTAATAACTTCACCCATCTTTCATCCAAAACGTTGTCCATAGAGTTTCTTTCAAACAATAACTTTGATGAAGTAGATGACAACTGATCAGTGCATGCTTGGTCTAGACCAATTCTCGCGTTCAAATCACCAATAAGCATTATATTCTGCTTTCCAAAGTAGTTAAGAGCGTTCTTCATTTCATCGAAGTCATTGAAACACTGTGTACAGTTAAAATAAGCTGGAAATAAGTAAATTAGTAAACGGTTCAAAATTCGAAAGAACATACAGCATTCCTTTTAAAACCAAATAAGCAGCCGCTCTTTGCTCTTCCTTTTCTATTAACTTTAACAGCACACTTTTCAAATTGCCACTGAATTCAGTCACCCTCTTACAATATTTCACTCCATAATTATGAATTTCTATTTCGCTTATTCCAGTTCAATCAATCTAATAACCTAATTTCTCACCTAAAAATTGTTATCGTTGACGCGTCCTTTTTATTGTTAACCTACTAGTCTGTTAATTGCGTTTAGTGAATTTTTTTATTTATTTTCTCTGTATTTATTTTTGTGTTGCTTTTTGTTTTCCCGGTCATCGTCCTGTCTTCTTGAGGATTAACCAACCGCTTCATTAATGACAACAATGCTGACTTTGCTGGCTGTAAGAGGATCTGCGGCAAAACATTCCATGCTATTTGTGTCGACTTAAATAAAAGAAATACGGTCTTGATTGAAGAGGTTTTGGAAAATCTGCTGTTTTTCTGTGATGAGTGTATTAATATATTTCTTCACATGTGCTCCCTGCAATTTAGTGTCTCAGTGACTCCGATGAATCCAATAATAACTCACTCATCAGACTAGTAGCGGACAAACTTTCAATCTTCGAACACAGTGTATGATATGTGGAAGACTTTGGTCAGAGTATCAAAAAATAAACTGCGCATTTAATTCAATTAGAAACTGCGACATGTAAAAATGAAGAAACATTCCACCGCCACCTCGTTAAGGTGTTAATTGTAATTATTTTCTATCGGTTCCGCAATGATGGACTCCAACAAGGAAACGTGTAGCTCCATAAACTATCTCCGGGAAGACATAGACATTCATCTCCAGTCATCCACACCCAATCTCCATCTCCAATCTGCAACATACAAACATCCACTCTCAAAGCAGTATGAGTCCATGCTTGACTTTGTATTCGATAAAATCAATCAGAACCCATCCACCCCCGCACAACAAATACAATATTTTAATTTTAACTTATTTGTTACAAACCGAAGCCGAATCATTGCCACATCCACTGCCAACAACCCAACCTCTAGGTCTTCGCACCAGACCTTCGGGTCAAAAATCTTATGGCTTTATAATTGCTCCATTGCCAACTCCTCTTCTCGTTGCCCTACGGAAACCTGTCACACAATTTAATACGACATGGACACCTTCGGAATGGCAAAGCAGGCTAGACCCACTCCGCACAACGAATCAGATGTTCACCACCCTACTCGTCAAAGGTGCCCCAAATTACGCATATCAATCAATGTAAAATATTCCCAACATCTCACCACAAAAATAAACGGAATTTCAAGATTAACTTACCAGTTAGATATGAATGGTTATTGGTTAACCCATTCAACACCAACCCCAACCTCGGAAAGATGCGGGTCTCCAAATGGACATATCAACCAACCATAAAAACAAAACGAAGTAACGTCTCATTTAAAGTTAATTATGATTCTTCCGGATCCATTCTCCATCCACACCCCAAACCTGACACCAACTGGAGCCTTAAAAACAAAATATTTCCAAATTTTTCCGCAAAATTTTAATCTACTATCTCATCAAATCCTCTTTTGATTTTACCAACCTATCTTTATCTAATGCTGTCTCCATTTTTTAAAATAAAATATTTAAAACCAATTCTCTTTACATCCACTTTTCACGGCATAGAACTACTTCTCCTCCCTGGTAAAACAGAAGACTTTGCTCTTTACGAAACAAAAGAAACAAATTATGGGCTGTTTTTCTTCGCACCAATCTTATTCTGACTACTCTGACTAACTTGGAACCTACCTGTAATTCCCTCAGCTCTAGAACTGCCTCTATCAGCGCTTTCTCGACACTCTGCAGACCAACCGTATCAACGATCCTAAGACTTTTTATCAATTCGGCAACTAAAAAAGACAATCAGGCGGTTACCTCCTCTCTCTCGTTCGACAACATATCATCGACCGACCCACATACAACTGCCAACTATTTTGCAACCTTTTTTAAACAATAATTTGCAGACAACTTTTTCGTAACTTACCCACATATTTCAAGTACCTACATTCCCAATTTCTCCATTGGCCCCTCTCTCTCTCTCAATCTTTTTATCCTACCCTTATCGAAGTTACAAAATCTCAATAGTGAATTTTTACCCGGGCCAAATAGGCTCCCAGCAATATTTCTCAAAAACTGTGCTTCCAATCTTTCGCACCCACTTTCCTCTCTATTTCATCTATATCTCACACAAGGGGAATTCCCCCAAGCTTGCAAGACCTTTTTCATAATCCCAGTCCTCAAAAAGGGATCAACGAATGAAATAACCAACTACCGTCCCATTGCTAAGCTTTCTCACATGCCTGCAATGTTCGAAAGAATTTTATATGAAGTTCTAAGCTTTCAGTACAAGTCGCTTGTATCACCCAATTAGCATGGATTTCTGAAAGGTAGATAAACTATTGCAAACTTAGTTGAATTCGTATCCTTTGCCCTTTCAGCCCTAGAAAATATCAACGAAATCGATGTTATTGCAACAGATGCTGCTAAGGCCTTAAATGAAATATCTCATCTATTGAACCTCTTCAAATTGTCTTCCCTCGGCTTTGACCCCATATTGATAAATATATAGCCTCGTTTAAGGCCAGCCTTCTCAACCCCGTTATTAGCCACTTCTGGTGTCCCACAAGGCAGCCATCTAGGCCCTCTCTTTTTCATTTTAACTATAAACGATCTTGGGAGGATTATTAAAGACTGCCTCCTATCCATTTAACCAGATGACACTAAGTTCTCCAAAACTATTTCTTCTCCAAATGTCAATCTATAACTTTGTCATGTATGTAAGTCCAGTCAATTTCCTCTTCGACTTTAGTTTCTGCATGTCCAACCTGCACCCCAGGTTCAATTCCTTCGAGACCTTGGAATTTTATAGGATAGAGAGTTAAACTTCCGTTCGCATATTGAAGCTGTGTCTTATTGGTAAGTGACTACCCAGCTAAATAATATATACCTTGGCAAACAACAACAAAAACGAAAAGTGTCGTTAAATAGGCCAGTAAATAAGTGAACATCGAATTTAGGAATTCTGAAGGTTGTCAGACTTCGTTCATATAATCAAAATATAATATCATATAATTTAAATTCACAAAAAAACAAATAATAAGAAATTAATTAATCATAAATTAATTAATAATAAATTTAAAAATAATTATAAAATTATAGTATGCTCTCCTGAGCGAACATTTTTTTTTAAAGAGAAATTATTTAATTTATTGTATATTTACTTTACTCTATATTCTCCATCTTGTTAATGAAAGGACAAACAAAATTTAATTGTTGGTTCAAATATTGCATTATCTTTTATTAGCTCTTTAGCTAATAATACATTTTGGATTTTTTCTGAGTCCAATCTGTTACCCATTTCATCTTTTAATAAACAAAGCTGGGAAAACTTTCGCTCAGCAGAAGCACTACTGTGTGGAAGACAGCATAAATCAAGCATGTAGGCTGCTAGTTCTTCAAACATTGAGCTTCCTAAACTATTCTTTTGTTTGTTCAATTCCACCCATGTTGCCATAATGTCGGTATTATGAGGTCCACATTTCAAAATAAGATCGAAAGCCCGAATCAACAAGCGCCACTGCTCATTTAAAATTTTCAAATTAGCTTTCTTATAGGGAAACTCCTTAAACAAATTTAGAATGGTTGGCTTACTGCCTGAAGCTATCATCCAAGGATCTAAGTACTTTGGTATATGCATTTTAGTATTATTAAGGTCAAATCTTTGATTAAGTTGGTTACATAGTTCTATATACTCATTTCGAGCGTATATATAGCACAGTACTACATATGTAGTGCAAGTGGTAACGCTGTTCCCAATACAGATTCAGGAATAAGTCCAGACGTGGAAGTAGTAGTTTAATTGCTGGATTTGTGTAAAGATGCATTTGAGTTGCAAAGAGAAACGAAAAAAAAGATTTGGGTGAAGTCGTGGAGAAAAGTGAGGGATGAACGTGGTTAATTTTACTTTATTATTGATCTATAACTTAGCGGTTTGCTAAGAGATGGCGTAACTTGTATTTTTCCATTGTTATTATTCCACCGGAACATGCGTTGGAGAGCTACTGTCATTGTACATCATTTCAATATATGTCATTCATTTGAAGCGTAAACAACAATAATTTTTTTTCACTCAAATATGTCGAACTTTGTGCCTGAAAAAGTGTTTTTGCGGGGAGTTCTTCTTCATTACTTTAATATGAAGGAAACTGCTGCCGAAAGTCATCGTATTTTGGTAGAAGTTTATGGTGAACATGCGCCAGCTGAGCGAACGTGCCAAAAGTGGTTTGCACGATTAAAAAGTGGTGATTTTGGCTTGGAGGACGATGAACGTCCTGAGCAGCCAAAAAAGTTTGAAGATGAAGAACTGGAAGCATTACTCTATGAAGATTGTTGCCAAACACAAGAAGAGCTCGCAGAATCTTTGGGTGTCACTCAAGCAGCCATTTCAAAACGTTTAAAAGCAGCTGGATGTATTCAAAAGCAAGGAAATTGGGTTCCACATGAACTCAAGCCGAGAGACGTCGAAAGGCGGTTTTGCATGTCCGAATTGCTGCTGGAACGCCACAAAAGGAAGTAATTTTTGCATCGGATTGTTACTGGTGATGAAAAACGGATCTATTACGACAACCCCAAGCGCAAAAAATCATATGTGAAACCCGGCCAACCAGCCAAATCAACGGCAAAGCCGAATATCCATGGCGCGAAGGTAATGCTCTGTATTTGGTGGGATCAGATGGGTGTGCTGTATTATGAGGTGCTAAAACCGGGTGAAACCATCAATGGACAACGCTACCCAACACAATTAATCCGTTTGAAGAGAGCAGTGGCCGAAAAACGGCCGGAATATGCGACCAGACACGAGGCAATAATTTTCCATCATGACAACGCTCAGCCTCATGTTGCTATTCCGGTTAAGAACTATTTGAAAAACAGTGGATGGGAAGTCTTACCCCACCCGCCTTATAGCCCAGACCTTGCCCCTTCTGACTACCATTTGTTCCGATCGATGCAGAACGCCCTCACTGAAATACGGTTCACATCAGAGCAGAATATCAAAAATTGGCTTGATTCATTCTTGGCTGCCAAGCAGGCGCAGTTCTTTTGGGATGGGATCCACAAATTGCCAGAAAGATACGAAAAAGTCATAGCTTCCAATGGGCAATACTTTGAATAATACTATTGTACATGTTTTTCTTAAATAAATGTTCAAATTTGGAAAAAAAAACGCACCAATTAAGTTATATACGCAATATAAGAGAGCTGCAAATTGCTGACGAGAAATCTTTCTTCAATTAGGAAATAAGGAAACCTTTCAGTTGCTTCTTTTGCTAATAAAAGACGATCTGCAGGAAAAAAAACACCATGCCCGAAATTACAGCAGAGCAGAAGTTGGCAGCAACTTTGAGATTCCCGATTTCGACATAGATACCTTTCGAACATACCCGTAAGCATATTCAAATGGAAAAAAAGTAAACAAAAATATTTAACCGAATTTGATTTACATATTTCAATTGAAATAAATATTTATAACGTTAGAACTGCACGCTGGATCTTTGAGCAGACAAAGGCTCCCCTCCACTAGATAATATTTTGACATCTAATAATGGCACGGGTACCAACTTTGAAATATAGATGGAAAGTGAGTGTCCGAGTGAGTAAAGCGTTTTATTGGGGTTCGATTGCTTAGCTGCGTAGTCACTTACCAATAAAACACAGCTGTAGAATCCATGAATATTGAAACTCAAAACATTTAAATAAAAACCGTCGCTTGGCGAGACGGAAACCCGAGATGCGGCCTCTGTGTTTCATTGTGAATAACTAAGCTGAATTCGATGTTGCCCGGATTCGCTCACAGATGGGGATGCAGTGTGTTTGTTGCTTTCACTTGACGAAGAAACGATCGATGACAGATCAACAGCTGTCATGTCTAAGCCATCAAAAAGTGTGTTTATTTCTGTAAGACAATCGAATGATCCGTACTTGAAACCACCGTTTTTACTCCGTGTAAAGACTTTTTCTCTAAACCGCAGTTTATCAACATAAACAGTCATCCTCATCTTTGACTCTGGCATCCTTTCATGCAATCACCATTTGATTTTAAGCAAAACCCTTCGGCTCCTTCTGATTCCTAGTGATAAATCTTTTCGTACAGAGATCGGCATTCCCGCGGCTTGAAGCTCACCGAACACTAGATTGTGTGGATCTAAACTTCACCATATGCAGGGAGTTTTTCTTGATTTTGATTGACAATGGTCGGACTTCATCAATGTCGACATTTAGCACCTGCAGCAATCCTGTGCATAGGTTTTCCACTTTCAAATGTTCTGTTCCATTTTCAGTAAATGGCACATGAAATAAAAGATTTTCTCGTTGGCTCCTATAATCGTAAGAAGTGACTCTACCTTCGCTTCTAGATCACACCATCGTTTCTCGGCCATCTTAAGTCTCTTTTTAAGGAAAAAATGTCAGATGAAAGTTGTTGGATATCACTTTTTCCTGCTAGATCTCTCAGTTCTAAATCCAAAATATCAGATAAGAATGAAAGGGTTACCAGCATCTCTAGGAATTTTTGGTTGAAGGTATCTTTTCGGGGAATTCACTCGTATTGCGTGCAGTTTTTTTTACTCATTTACCCAAAGGGTTACAAAAGTTGGCTTACAATAAGCAAAGTGCTTTTGCATTACATCTTAGAACTAAGATTTACGATTTGAAGGACGATTTGTGCAATCTTTGGTTTATATATGTTTTCCTGATTGTTTTTCTCAAATATTAATGTTTTTTCGATTCTTTTGTGTATATTTATTTCTTTTTTTTTTTTAAAGAGAACTTACAACATTCACAACTTGATATTTAAACACCAGGCTTGCCACCACAGGTTCCATATTCTAACCGTTATCCACCGCATACTACTTATTTCGCTTAAACAGCTCCAAACAACGTTCTGTTTGTTGCTTTTTTTATGTGATGGGAGCAAACGTGATATACACTGCGAACAGAACTTTCGCATACCCAAATACTCCTGCAAAATATGATGTACGAAGGTAGTATCAGAAGTACCCGACCTAACAAAGAAAACACAAAAAACTTGGGGAAAAATATGTGTATTTCACTACGTAGTAACATACTCGTACAATAAACTTTTCCCAGCGATGTTCAATAGCTTCGTTACCCTCTTTGTAGTGAGAATCGTCGAGCTCCTTAAAATAGCCATCAACCGTAGACTCCACCTCTTTACTGTTGGCAAATTTTTTACCAAGCCATTTTTTCAAATTCGAGGGGGCTAAATCTGAAGAATAGAGTGCCTGAGGAAGCAATTCGAACTTTAACTCAGATTTTGGCTATCGCGATGACGGATGAGTGAACTGGTACATTGTCTTGATGAAATAAAATTTTTTTTCTTCTCAATGAAAATTATCCCACGCGCATCCCAAAAAATTGACGCCAGGGCCTTGCCTGCAGATGGAACTGTCTTCGCCTTCTTTGGAGCCGATTCTACCCTTTGAAGCCATTGTCTTGACTGTTCCTTTGTCTCGAGTGTGAAGTGATGGACCCATGTTTCATCGACGCAAAAACTACGCTTTATTGCTGTGAAACTTCACCAAACACTCGATTGAAACATCTTCACTACTCTGTTTTTTTTTCCATTGTGAGTATCCGCGGCACTCATCCAATTTTTCAGTCAACATGCGATGTATAGTGCTTTTTGAAATGGCTACCATATCTCCTAGTTCACGCACTTTCAATCGACGCTCATCCAATACCATTTCGTGGATTTTTTTTAAACATTTCTGGTGAATTCAACTCATTTGGTCGACCACTGTGATGTTCGTCTTGGAAACTCGTACGGCCTCGCTTAAAACCTGTCACCCAACATTTTGTTGTTGCAAACGAAGTAGCAGACTCCCTCATAGTAGAATCCAGTTCCAATTTGATGTCGCTTCAATTGAAGCTTTTCAAATGAAAGTCTTGTATTAACGATGACCAACTTTTTCCATATTTAAGCATTTATTGAGAGCTGCATTATAGTGGATGGCTGCTGAAAAAATCCTAAACAACGTAGCGTCGTCAAACTTCAAATTTCAGCTTTACAAGGTTGGTACTTTCTACAATTGTCATTCTTTTTACGTCAGGTCGAGTACTTCTGGGAATACTCCTCGTACACAGTCTATTGATATCTTTACAATGTCAGCTACTCGTATCTCACGTACTTTGGCTTTACGGTTGGCCAAAAACGATTTTGTGGATTTCTTCGATGTTTTCCGGCGTAACAGTCTCATTTGGGCGTCCAGAGCGTTCAGCATCATTTGCGTCTGTAGTCCGTACGACCGCGTTTGCAAAGCGCAAACCGCAAGCCAACAGCAAAGGATTCTTGTTTTTAGTACCCTTAAAATGTTTGCACACAGCGCGGGCGAAGGAAAATCAGGGAGGATGGAAAGAGAGGTACCTGTGAACGTTGGTTTTAAATGTTTGAAGGTTATAATGACTAGCAAATAAAGAGCTAGGCAGGGCATTCCATAAGCGAGTTGTACGGTTTAGGAACGAATCACGATATTTTAGAGTACGTCCGAAAGTGGGATTGAGGGTATACTGATGAGCATTCATAGCGAGACGGGTGTTACGGTTAAAGGTTTGAATGGGCGCTGGTGGTGGAAATAGCGATAAAACAGAGTGAGATACGAAGCAGTACATCGAGGGTGTCCATTGTTTGAGTGGTATTAGTATCATCTATGAGTTTAATCGCACGCTTTTGTATCCTCTCTAGCAGGTGCAGAGATGTTTTGGGCGCACCCGACAAGACGTGGGCATTGTACTCCAATTCCGGGCAGATAAATACCTTATATATTGAGGCCAGATCAGAGGGGGTTAAGTATTTCTTACATCGCTTGAGGAGACTTAGACGTTTCGCAGCATTTTTGACGACACCGAATATGTGGTAATTCCAACGTAAGTTGTCATTAACACACATACCAAGAATGGAAAGTTTACCGGTTTCGATGATGCAAGTGCCATCCATGGATAATGGCTGGTTGTTTAAATTTCGCTTTAACGACAGCAGACAGCATTGTGTTTTGGAAGCATTAAATCCTATTCTGTTAGTAGTTCCCCAATTAGTTTTGCTGGTAATATCAGAATTTAATGAGTTTAACATACGCTGCCGTTCCCGTTCTATAGCCAAAGAGCAGGGACGTGAGTCCGGGAACGAACATGAAAAGCAGAGCACTGTCGTCAGCAAGCTAATATATTGGATTAGAAGTAACAGACAAGAGATCGTTGATGAAAATTAAAAAGAGTGTCGGAGACAGAACGGATCGCTGGGTCACACTAGCATTTATTTTGTGAATATCAGATTTGAAACCATTCAAGACAACTTGAATTGAACGTTCCGAAAGGTAATTTCTAATCATTTGAGGAAGAGAGCCGTCGATCCCAAAAGGACGCATTTTCGACAAAAGAGCCTGATGCCAAACTCTGTCAAATGCCTTAGAAATATCAAGTGCAACTATCTTGCTTTCGCCAGATTGATGTACGCTTTGGATCCACTTTTCGGTGAGACATGCCATCAAATCACCAGTGGACCTGTTGCTACGAAAACCATATTTCCGGTTATTGAGAACTTTTCGTGTGTCGAGATATTTCATGAGCTGACGGTTTATCAGCGTTTCCATGACCTTGGAGAGAAGGGTAGGAGGTAGGTTTGTAGGAGGAGAGAGAAGAAGATTCGCCTTTTTTACGGACGGGCTGGACGAATGCTGTTTTCCATCTTTTCGGAAAGAGTCCTAAAGAGTAGGACTGATGAAAAAGCTTACGCAGTGGTTTTGCCACCGAGGAAGAACACTTGTTCAGAAGGAGGGGAGATATACCATTTGGACCAGGGGATTCGTGTATATTAAGATCTTTAAGAACCCTTGCTACTACACGAGTGCGAAAGTGGATTCATCCTATTGAAGATTCGACGTACTCAAGTGTAGGCGGAGACAGAGCACAATCCGGGAGTGTTGAGCTGGCCGCAAAGTGTGCAGCAAGCATATTGGCCTTGCCCAAAGAGCTGACAGCTGGAATGTCATTGTAAATGAGCGGGCAGAATTTCTAATATTTATGACGAACGATCAACTATGTTTACGACCTTTGGAACATTGTAATATTTTTTGCCTCAGAAAGACATTGCAGTCATTCCTGGCTCGTCTATACTTTTTTCGGTTTGGTTGGTCTTGAAGGACTAAAAAAACATTTCGCTAACCCTGACAGCCTCTTCACAGCTCGAGTCGTACCATTCCTTTTCGTTTGGTTTGATACTCTTAATCCGATGAGGGATAACGTCGATTCCAAAGAGAATGGTGTCTGTGATCATATCAGCAGTATCCACGTTGTTATCGAGCAAACATAACGACTAGTTAAAATACCTAAAGAATCTGGTAAGACCGCTCCAGTTGGCTTTCTCGTATTGCCATACGGTTCTTTTAGGAATCTTTTCTCTAACTGTGTGGTCGGTGTACGAAAAATTAGCTGATATGACACAATGGTCCGACGAGCTTAGAGGGGAGATCACATCAACGGTGTACTTATCAGGGTGAGAAGTTGGAAACAAGTCCAGGGTGTTGGCGGTATGACTGTCATCGTCTGGTATTCGTGTGAACTCATTTATAAGCTGGGTCAAGTTATTTTCCGCAGTGAAGATCTCAACACACCGTCTTTCGGTTGGTGTCTGTCCAGAATGTCGAAGCCACCTAGAATTGTGTATATTGGAATCGCCCGTAATGACGTTTCAGTATGAGGATACAGGGATACAATTCTTTGTATAGAGTCAGACAGCGCATCAAACTCATTAAAAGTCGAATTGCTGTCCAGTTTAGGGCTTCTGTAAATAAAGCAGTAGTGGATAATTTGTTTACGGAGATAGAATTTTAACCACACGAAATTGAATTCCGGATTGAAACAGGGACAATATTGTGGTGGAGTTTGATAAGCTACATCACTACGCACGTAAATGGCGAGACCGCGATGAGAGAAGAATAATGGCACTAGTTCGTAGCCAGGTAGCTTCATGCAACAGATTGACCAGGAGCAGGAAGAATGTGATGCCCGCACTGTGAACTTTGTTTTATTTTGCACTCGCGCGAGTTACGTTGGCCACCTGATCCCCTTATCACCCCCCAACCAAGTCAACAAACCACCCAACCACCCACCGCATACACAACTTCAAGAACGACGACATCCGGTCACACGCCGATCATGTATTGTATCTATTGTACATTGTGAAATCCACAAAATTGTAATATCTAATGCAAATGACACCACGAACCTGTCGAATCAGCGTCTGCTGCATTTCCGACCTAATTTTGAATCCAAAGTTAGTGGTATCAACTTGTATACGATAGGTTAGATGTTTAAGAAAATATTGTAAGCACTTCAGTTGTTCGTGAGCAGTAGAATAAATCAGAGTTTATAACGTTTAACCAAAATGTGCAGTGCAGTGCATTTGTGCGTGTGCACTTGTCGATGGTCAACTCGGCGCCCCACGTACTAAGAATGACAAATGACCGAAGTGTCATTAAATTTTGACACGTATCTTTTGAAGGTTTAGTACCAACCTGCACTGCATTTATATGTTATTGGAGTCGCCATATTTATTTAGTTAATGATCTGACTATTAATTTGCATAACTGAATAAAGAACATGTCACAAATCCATGTGACTTCATAAGCAGGGTTCCATGATACTCGTACTTCGAATATTCTTCTTCCTTTCTTGTCACATTTGTTTGTTGTTCCAATTGACTTGAGCATAATTCTCTAATTAGAAATTCGATCTCTCAATAATAATAAAACAAACATACATCTCACGATGATAAACAGTTCGTAACATATGTCACATATGTGGAAAACTCAAGGTCAAATTGTTACTTCACAGAGGTGCACGAGTGCGAGATACGATATGTTGACCCAAATACCGCCCTCAAATTTATCATGAAATACAATAGGTAAATCACTGATCATTTTATTGCCTTTTTCGAGTCCACCCACTGGAGTAGTTAGTCTTACTTGAATCACGTAATTCCACAATTCGACCGGAATATGGTATGTCATCTCCTAATACAGATGGGTAGATACAACGATACGGTGTATCCATATGAAAGACAGTAACTCACCCAAATATGGAAATAAATCACAAAGTTAATTGCCAGCTTTTAATAAATGACAAGCATTCCCACCTGTTTGGCCAATAAAAAAAAGTCAAGTTGTCACAAAATTGTATACGGGGGAGAGTAAGTACAGTATATGTACGTATGTGTACTCGTATATGTATTATCACAGAGTATTATACGGATATAGAGCAAAGGTAAGTCATCACCTAGGTGGGTAAAATGTAGGTTCACTCTGTGGAGAGACATTCTTCAAATGGCCTCAGGTCCTTGAATTACATTGTTACATTGTAATCCAAATAAATTCTTTCTGACGTTATGAGGGCAAGTATACTCGTACATCTTCTGAAATTTTTAAATAATTAACTTGTAGCACCTCTTTGAGGTTCGAGAGTTCCAGTATTCTTCCATGTTAGCGATTATAACGAGATACCAAAACGGTTGGGTATCTCCAACAGTTGGGCTTTCTTGAAATTCTGAGGGAAAAACCTGCTTGTGCCTATCACTCTAAATACTTAAGAACATATCTTTAAGTAGAAACTTAGTCATCTAGAATTTCGTGGGGATATAGCTCAGTGGTAGAGCATTCGACTGCAGATCGAGAGGTCCCCGGTTCAAACCCGGGTGTCCCCTTTGTACTTTTTTTTCCCAGTTCTCGTTTATTTATGTACGAGTTAATTTTTTTCATTTTGCTAATTGTGGTATATTGTGAACTTTGCTCGTAATGTGTGGGGCATGTTCCACTTGTTTATAGAAGCACAAGATGCTTGATTATAAGTTACGGCGTGGGGGCCGCCAACGGTAACAAAAAATAGTTCTTATCAGCTACGATGTACGAGGTTTTATCGAGACATTTTCAAGAAGTCATGAGATGTTATTGCAACAGGAAAAATTGTTCATGTGAAACATCTTAAAGAGCAAGTTAAAAATTTATTTCCGCTGTTTCATATCTAATCAGCAGTACTACATCAGATTATTTCGTATGTGCGGGTATATTCTGATGATTAAACTACAATATTTTTTATTATTTTTTTTATAGATTTCAACATTTGGACGGCCCTCTCCGCGCCGCCGTTTAGCTGGTGGTGATACGGTTTTTTTTTTTTTTTTTAATAATATTATTTGCTTATAGAAAGTTTTCATTTTAATGGATCCGAAAAGTGGATTATTGTCGGAAAGGAAATTACTTTAGCAATCCAAAGATGTAAAAAACCTTTCTAAAAATCGTTATCACCTTATCTGAGGTTCACCAAGTGAACATCAATCCACTGCAAATATGGTATGTGTCCACCAGCAACAAGAATACGTACATTGTCTCTAGAAGAAAATAAAAATTAATATTACAATAATTCCCTCAAAAGGATAAGAAGTAGCAGGCTATAATGTAAGTGGTACACTGACTCCCCTTCTACATTATTGCAGACATACATCAAACGTTCGAACAAAATGTCCAATGTCGCGATCTATTGGGTTGTTAGGAAAGTAATTTCGTGTCTGTTTTTTTTTTACGGAAATGAAAGACGATTTTCTTATAGTGAATAAACATTTTCTTGAATTAAATGTTGTCCATTCTGGCCCAATATCTTTTTGCTCTTTGGTAGCAAAGAAGTGATCTAGGCGATTTTTGACCTCCTCATTTAAAGTAAAGGTTTTACCGTCCAAAAAATTTTGAAGAGGCCGCAGCAAATAATAATCAGAAAGCGTCAGATCTGGAGAATATGGTGGATCAGAGAGTATATCCTATCCCAGATGTAAAAGCTTTTGGCGTGTTATCAAACTTGTATGAGGTCTCGCATTATCTTGGTGGAACACTACACGTTTTCTATTAATCAATTATGGCCTTTTCTGTTTAAGTGAATCATTCAATTTGTCCAACTGATGATAGTACACTTTAAAATTGATCGTTGCGTTGTCCGGTAGAAGCCAAAAATAAAAAAACCATTCATTTTAGATCCCGCCAAACAGATAGCATCACCTTCTTCTTGATGAATATCGGCTTTCAAAGTGTTTGAGCAAGTTTATCTGTTTTACTTCATGATTTCTTGCACTTTAAATGGTTATAGAAAACCCATTTCTTGTCCCCAGTGACGATACACTTCAAAAATGGATAATTATCTTGACGTTTGAGATGCAAATCACAGACATCAATGCGACAAGATAGACAAAAAAGTCCTTAAACATTAGCTTGACTAACTTATACCGTACTACGAATATCATAACTTACTGGCCCCATACGGGCACTCTAAGCTAAACCTAACATTTAATCTATGTCTTTCGACGTAATTATTTACTCCATTATACTATTTCGTCCCTAAAAAAGGCGAATCTACTTCGCTCTCCTCCTACAGGCACATTACACTTGCGTCCCTTCTTCCCGAGGTTATGGAAACGCTGATAAACCACCTCGAAACGTGAAAACTTCTCAATGACCGGCAGTACGGTTTTCATAGCAACAGGTCCACTGGTGATTTATGGTATGTTTTGCCGAAAAGTGGAACCAAAGCGTACATAAATATAGCGAAAACAAGATAGTTCTACTTGATATTTCTAAGGCATTTGACGAAATTAGGCACCAGGCTCTTTTGTCGAAAATGCGTGCATTTGGGATCTATGAATCTCTTCTTCAATGGATTAGAAATTGGCTTTCCGAACGGTCAATTCAAGTTATCTGGGATGGTTTCAGGTCTGATATCCACAAAATGGTGTGACCGAGGGCTCCGTTCTGCCTCCGGCACTCTTTTTATTCTTCATTAATAATATCCGACGACAGAACTATTGTTTTTCCTGACTCTGTTCTTCGGCTTTAGAACGGAAACGCAAGCGTAAGGTAAGCTCAATAAATTCCGATATAAACAGCATCCCTAAATAGGGAACCTCCAAGAGAGTGGAATTTAATGCTTCCAAAATGCTGTCAGCTGTCGTTAAAGCGAAATCCAAACACCCAACCATTATCCATGAATGGTGCTTGCATCATTGAAAGCGAACAACTTTTCGTTCTCGGTATGTGTGTCCATGACAACCTACGTATTCGATATCGTTCATAAATACTGGCAATTATATAGGTATCCTCAAACAACATAAGAAATACTCCTCCCCTCTGATCAGGCTTCAATATACATATATTCGCCAAAAATTGGAGCATAATTATCACATGTGGTCAAGTGCTTCTAAGACCTCTCTGCAACTACTACATATGTTAGGATTCAAAACCGTGCTATAAAATTCATGAGCGATGATAAGTAATACACTGTTCAATGACAAGATCGATTTTAATTTCACAAAACCAATTTTTAATTATTTAAATAATTTAAAAACTTAGACTAATAATTTAGAATAAGGAATTGCACCCATAGGTGCTTTCGACGACTGCGAAGGAACGACTGGATGGAGGCAGAGAAAAACTAGACAGTTGTCACAAAGTGGGGTGCGTTCACTGATGTGCGTTTTTGTAGCGCTTTATTTTATTCGTCATTCTTGGTCGTTGCACTACTACACCCAGTCATCTTCGAACATCGACGAAATGTCTTCTGTCTTACTTTGCGCTATCGCTATTTTCAGCACCAGTGCTCCACCAGCACTCGTCTCGATACAAATGCTCATCAGTTTACCCTCAAGCCCACTTTCGGACGCATATTGAAATATTGTCATTCTTTCCTAAGCCGTACAACTCGCTTATGGAATGCCCTGCCGAACTCTTTATTACCTGCTCGTTATAACCTTCAAAAATTCAAAATAAACGTACATAGGTACCTCTCTTTCTTTCCTCCCTAACTTTCCCCCGACCACACTGTGTGCAAACGTTTTAAAGGTACTTAGCGCCCGCTAATTTAAAAAAAAAATGTTTTTTCTAAAAACCCAAAAACTTAGCAAATTAATTTCTTTTTTACATTTAAAACAAACTTACGAACTATCTGAATAATTATCTTAATCTACTTAAGCTATCTTAATTTTAGAGAAATCGTTTTTTTTTTAAAAGTTGCTACCCAATTATCCGTTCGTTCGTTTTATTTATTTTTATAATGTTTCTTGATATATAGTATATTATTTTCTATTTTTATTTTTTCACTTTTGTTTTATTTATAATCATAAAACTAACTTTATCCTATCTAAACTGTGTAAGTCGGCCGTGGCTCAAAATATTAAGCAATCCAACTTTGCCCTCAAATTGGGATACTCCTAATTAGATGGAAGCGACGAAGGAGTTTCCCTTCCCCCAGCAGGCCACCAAAATTTCTGATGCAGCCGAGCAACATCCATCAAATCACGACTTCCTACCGTCCTACTGAACCGGAGACACTCCGCAGTGCCATGTGCGACGTGTCTGTCGTAGTTGACTCGCCTGTTTACAGATGTCTGAGCGACGTAGAAGATTAGCGGCACCGCTAATTTGTCTTAGATCAGCTCTTTTTTTTTATCAAACTAGAGTAATGCCACTGGGGGCATAAAGCACACGCTTTCGTGATATAGATAATTGGGGTAATAAGCCCCGAAGATTAGATTGTTCGTCGAGGTCACTGCTCTAGGAATGTGGCTTCGAATTAACTTTATGACGAAATACAATAACCCAGTCCTATTAGGATCACTCTGTTGTACTATATGAGACTTCATTTGGATACAATTTATTTTATTTACTATGACTCAGGCCCTCCCAAACACCCGAATCTTTTCCACTAAACTTGCTCTCACGTTTAACTACACAGGCCATCCAAATATTTACAAGCATGGAGCTGATAAGCAGATTACCATTAATCTCGCATCGAGTTGGGTGCTGTAAAACAGTCTCTTTATAAGGGCAAAAACACTTTTTGCTCTGGCCAGGGCAACATCTCTATATTCTTGTTAAAATGAAGATATTGATCTAGCCAGATCCCAAGGTATCTGACTACATTTCGACAAGCAAGTGGCTGTCCATTTTGTCCGACGATAGAAAACTTTTGCCAATTCTTTCTGGTATCCCTAGAGGCCCCAGACGAAAGCGTCCTAAACAGAATGGTTTCCGACTTCTGAAAATTGGTCTTCAACTTCCAGTCATAGCAATATCGTTTAATTTTATCGAAGTCTCTGTCGCTCGATGTTTGGACCTAAATTCATAAGATTAAATAGGATCGGCGAATTGACCTCATTTTATTGCAGACTATTTTGAATGACAAATGTTCCGGCAGAAGGCGCATCGCCATTCTTCACGAGTAACTGTGTACTGGTGAGGATATCAGAAAGAATGTGGTTTACTTATGCCCAACCTGGTCAGCTTGAAAAGTAGTCCTTCTAACCGTAAGGTGTCATGTTTTATTTCTTGCTTTTGTTCCTCTGGATATCAGATACCTATTTAGAGGCGGCATGCGAGATACTATTCCCCGCCTTAAAACTGAATTCATTATCCGGAACTATAGTTTTGTTCTCAACCCACTGAGTCAGGATTCTATTGATCATCTTTTTGAATACCTTGCTGATATTGGGAAGTAGATTTATCGACCGAAGATTCACCGGATTGCACGTGTCTTTATCCTTTTATGGGAATAGGATGCACCACACATTGGTGGTGGATATCGGGCAATATTCAAAGCATTATTAAACTCCTTCTATTGAGAGATGTCGAAGCACAATGTTCGGTATCCTATCGGTTCCCGCTGATTTTTGACTTCTAAGTGATTCGAAGATCATTTGGAGCTCTTCCTTCGAAATGAGCGGGGTAGCTCCCTCTCGTTGGCGATGACATTATTTGCCATATTTTCATCATTGAACTCAGTGAACCCTAACATCTCGAATCGCCAGTTCTCCATACCATTTTGAAGGTAGGAATTGTGCGAACGAACAAAGGACAAGGACCTGATTTTCCAAGTCACGGTTCGGGACAATGATATCATTCGCTTTGTACACTTCCTGGGAAAACTCTCCAATGGCTTCTACAATACCTTCTCCTGCGAATCTTCGACCACAAGAATTTGTCATCATCGATGGCTTTTTCTAGACCTATGCCTGCTGTGAACAGTACTTCTTCATTAAGCGTTGTTCGGCCCATCTTTAGATACGGAAGGTCCTTTCTCCGAAATATCTTGTCTATTTGCGGTAACATATTCGGGTTGCTGGTGTTTATTGTTCCAATATAAACTTATGGATGCTCTGTAATTTTCTTTTATTAATATTTGGAAGTTTTTGATCGACGAGTTCAGTGTCATGACCTCCGGGCTATGTCTGTCAGTATAGTGCCTGTACAAGGTTTACAAGTCTACACTTGTGTCGATGCAGTGCGATAATAGTTGCGTTGCGGAACGTGTCTTTGTTGTGAGTATGCTGATACTGAGGAATCGTACTGTCTAACGAAGTTTTTATGGTCTCATCCATTTGTTTAAGGCACCTGTCAATCTCCCTATTTGACAGATTCCTGTTGGTCGGTGGGTAAAGCGAGTTCGAGGAGAGAGCTCTTGTCAATGTTCTTCAGAAGTGTGTTCAACGTACCCTTTGAACAAATTCCTCCAATTCCACACTTTCGTCGGTACTATCATAGACGTAAGTGCGTAGACTGTTAATGGTTTGTTGGTTCATGCCTGTCAGTTGTATTCGCATGTCGAACAACAGGAGATCCAGATAGGAGCCACGTCTGGGAAACGACGGACTATCCAACCGAGACGGTACATAACACTATGCTGACCCAACAAATTGTGTAGTAGGTTCCCTCTAGTGTTTGTTGTATTATTTCCCCAATCTTTATGTTTAGCACTGAAGTCGCTGTCCATTATTATGAAGTAATTCTCCCCCGCTCCCAACCTTAGGAATCGAAAAAGTATTTTGAGTTCTGAAATAGGTTTAGTAGCTTCAAGCACATAGACGAAGAACGTATACAGCCGATTTCCGCTACGGAGTTGGGTCGGTTTCGTATTATTTTATACCTCCTGTACCCCATTTGGTGTTTTTTGGTAAGGTTACCTTCGCAAACCAAAGTACAGCTCTTCGTTCGATCCTTATTAGTGAATTTGCATTCAACGCAATGACATTCTACCCGTAGAGACGTACGGTGATACGAGACTCGTGTGTGACTTTAATCAAGTGGTGGTCTTCTATGCACACCTCCAATTTCCGACAGAATAAATTTATTCTCTCTTTGCTGTTAATTCAAGACGAAAAGAAGTGTTTTTATTTAAATCGGCATTGTTTTCTACCCCACACATATTGTACCAAGTACAAAACTCTACACACCCCAACAATCTGCAGAAGCGTCAGGAGTCGAATCACTCCCTAATGTTTTCCTTTATTATCGACTGGGCGTAGGTGACCATACTCTTTCATATATCCTCACAACTCAACATCGAGTAAAGGATGGATAAGATAGCAATTCATCTCATCATGATTTCGCTTCAACCACTGGCTCAGCACGGATATGAGTGGTCCACAACCTCATCACCCTATTCCTGCTGCCAGCAAGCCAGCTTTCTATCCCTCCTCTCGCTACCTTGTTCGGCTCCCCGAAACAAAAATGCCCTTTCTGCGGTACCGAGCCAGCAACACGATGGGCGCGATTCTCGTAATTAACAGAACAGAAATCAACGGAGGAAATATGGTAAGGGAATGCGATCCGAAGGGACCCGACGTGTAGTAACGAATTAAGGTGCTTTCTGTTACCTGTTATTCCGTTTCAAGCAATAAAGATTTAGCCACCAACGCCAGTAACCTTCCTTTGGTCTTTTGCGGGCCACTAACATCGGGCATCAGCTAGGCGGTGCGGCTGCAAACTTGGTGGATTTATCAGTAGGCCTTTCAATGTGCTCCCCAAAGGTAAATCGTAAGTCAACCCACATCCTGAGGTACTGAATCCGCGAGATTAATACGGAAGTCCCCCGAACGGTCGGTGAGGATAACCAACTTAGTTTCTTGGGCAGTCAGCTCAAAACTGTGATTCCGAGCCAGTCCGTCACTCTCGCGACTGACAACCGGATCTCGCCTTTATGACCAGTGAAACATAGCCCCCAAAGCCGGTTACTCTGGTCGTAGCAGTCTGTCGTATATGAGTTTCCACAGATCGGCGGCTATTCCCGACGTCACCTGTTCTTTCTCCGTGCGTCGTGTCGTACTGGAGTACTGGATAGTAGAGATATCTATCCAGTATCTTTCAAAGGTAGTCTGGTACACTTTGTCATTTCAGATTGAGTATAATAGTGCAGCTTCCCGAGCTGTTTGCAATCATTTTAAGCGTATTCATAACGCTTTAACCGCGGTCTAATTAAAACAAAAAAACCGAACTTTCAATTTAAGGATCAGAAAATCGTGGATGCAGGAAGCTCGTGACATTGTGCCGAACAACGTAACGTGAACCAAGACCACCCAAGTGTTTTAAAGTCTGAAATGTATTTATATGTACGTTCGCAAATATTATCAAATGAGCTAGTTGTAGCCGAAACATGTGGCCCTTTACGTAATAAAAGCATAAGGACGTAATATCGACGATTGTATGTATCTCAAAGTGTGACGAGATTTTACTAATCTTGATTGAATTGGATTTCTAAGGTATTATTTAACCGAAACATTGCGCCTTAGCCGGCAATAAACATGCCGAATATGAAACAAAGAAAAGTAACCCGCCACAGTGTCCTGCCTCATTCATTTAACTCAAACAAAAGTGAAATCCACACCCTTAAGGCATTTACTGTCCTGAGATTAATGGAAAATGAATCAATTCTGTTTTCAATCTGACTTTGGAAAACTGAATACTAACCCGCTCAGTTTTAGAATCACAAACCAGAAAATTAACTTCCATTCACTGCACATCAAACCCATTAGAAAATGAAAATCTGAATTCACTTCAACTCAAATCCTTTATCGACCGAGGGGCAGATCCCTCACAAACAACTCACTAACAACCCATCACTGAGATCTAAAATATGAGGGATGAATAAACACCATCAACGTCAGGTACATGGTATTCCACAGCACAGGTCCTGAATCATCGTAATGCCATCTATGCCAGAAAAATTGGCCTTGCACGCCACCGGCTACATCGGCTACACACTGTGGACGTTTGGTAACCTCAATCAATCACATCGACCATTCAATTGGAAAATCTTCCAAAAATATAAAGAGTAATGTAAACAGTGTAAGTACTTATGAAACCAAAGCAACTACTGAGCAGAATACCGAACTTAGGAATGCAATTCTCCCAAAGTTGAACGGTACGTGATCTAAATTTGGGATGACTTGCAGCCATTTAGCCAGACTGCGGTGTGGTGTGTGAGTTGTAAGTCATCTTTCAGTACTCCTCCGCCATAGTCATCAGGGGAAATGGTTTTTCTTGGAAAGAGACTGAACCTGCAAAAGATACTTTCATAATACAGCGCCTAGGCGTTATTGACCCTTAAGAGGCTCAAAGCCACTTCAAGGAAGGCAAGCATCGATAACTTCTCCGAAGCGGAATAAATGAAGTCCAAGGATAATTTTGGAATTTTTCGATGAACGAACTTCTTGAATTTGCGTACTCCTCGTCGACCAGGCGATGTATGTTAATGTTTACCGAGTTCTTTTTTTTTTTAATTTCAAGAAAACATCAAATGTGAGCAGTTTTCTAGGGGGTCTCGTGATGTAAATCAAGGTGGGGCTATTCTATTAGCCATCATCTCTGTAACTCTTCAACTTTTTAATGTCTAGAAAGTTCAACACTCTCGGGGGTGGATGAGCCACAAGTGCCATGAAACGATATTTACGGCATTGACTTTGAAACTTAACAGTGTTTATGTTTGCCTTGTGGGGCGGTTCATATGTCAGAATGTTTTCTATTTGCTCGTTATTTTTACGACAGCCTTGTAACTTTTATTTGCGTTTGCTTGATCGATGAATGGAAAGTCTTATTGGGAAATTGGAAATTGGGGTTTGAAGTTTATGCCAATCTCTGTTTCTGTGTACGTAGGAGGCAACTGATGGGAAAAGCATTGTTTGAGGATTTTGTCATCCCAGTCTTATTGTATGGTGCGGAGGCATGGTCTATGCGGATGAAAATGGTTTTGGTTGCTTCGAGAGATTTGTGGTCCTGTCTGCTGAAACAAAATTTGGAGGAGAAGATAAAATAGCCAACTGAGTGGGGCTACACCGGAATATGGTGCAATCTTTGGTAAAATAAAGACCCTACACAGTGCACATTCTTACCTGCGTATTGAATTTCCGGAATTCGAACAACAGAAAGGGGCCCTATAATGCTAAAGAGTAGATTTCGCTGCCATCCAGAAATTGGGTTGAGATGGGCCAGACAAAAGGAAGTCGTGATAGATACTACGGTGACTGCAGCAGAGAACAGAAACTGCAGTCAATTTAGTTGGTGATTTGTTCTAAGCGTACATTATGGCAAGAAGTTTTGATTTTAAGGCATTGCAACAGTCGACATCAAGGCTAAAATCGCCAACATGCGACTGATATGCGCTCACGCCACAACAGAAGAATTGGAGTACGCTAACACTGAATATTTCTACGAGTTCCTTGGCAAAACCTTTGGACAATGTTATAAGTATGACGTCAAAATCTTTTAATATATATTTTCAATGATGATGATGTTACTCTTACGACTCTTACTCTTACCTCCACGTGGTGAACCTTGAGAGCCGGGTACCTCTGCCTGAAGGTAGGGTACCCAACCCCATAGTGGCGGATAGCTGAATGGCCTACAGATATCCAGGTTAGCTGCGAATAACCAACAAGCAGCCCCGACCAGGAGCGGCAAAAACGAATGGTATGGTGGAAAAAAAGCAAGGGTCCAGTGAAATTTTTGTGACAGGAAAAGTAGATGCCGTCCATACATTAGGATCCTGTCCCAAAAGCAAGACGTTATGCGACCCGTACCGAAGCCTGAATCATGCTGGGGACAGAAAATCCATACAGCATCGCTGATGGAGCCCTCCAGTTACCTGGTGCCCACAGATCCTAATGTAGCCTTACCACATTACAAGAGTCGCTGATGTGGTGGACTTCCCTTTCCCCCATACTCGCGGGATCCAATTATGAATCAAACAAATGTAAACAGAAATAAAACAGAAAAAAAAATTCGGGGCTGCAACTCAGGAAGAGAGCGAGGACGTGGGGACGCTATCTGAACCAGTAAGTGAATAGACATTCTCGCAGATGCAGCCGAACCTTCCCCTCAGAGAAGCATTAACTGGTAATTTGACGTCCGAAACCATCACGGAATTAAGGGCCAAAGAAACCAGCGAAGAAAGTGAAAAGCGTGAAACCATGCAACCCCTGGGAAACAACATCACTACACTGATGGAATTCATCAATTCGCAACGAGCGAATTGGCCCCTTCTTCTTCTCCATTGAAACAACAGCCAGAGCCAAAGCGAAAGAGGACCGGATCTCCAAATAACGAAGAACCATCAACATTGTCATACGCCGAAATCATCCCGAGAAAAGTAGGAACGGTGGCGAAACATAGCGTTCATAAGTTGTAAAGGAAGAAGAGAGAAGGATTTTTGGACAGGCGGCAACACCCCGAGACAAAAATTCTGGTGTAAAAACTGCAAGACAGGACCACATTAAAGTAGGGTGGAACAGAGTCGTAGAAAAAGGCCGAGGCAAGATACTCTTTAAGTCGGACGCACCGGTGATTCACCGAAAGATGAAGTCCAACCCTGAGCTACATGGCTTGGGGTCTGATGGAACCCTTATAAGAAAGACGACGAAGGGAGAGTTAACTGCTTGAACTGGAAAAAGCTCGGATCACTAAAGTAAAGTACGACGGTGAAATGGGGGAAATGAGATCCCTAACGCACGAGGTGCTCATTAGGTGCGAAGACCAAGATGACGTCACTATAAAGGAAAATATCTTCCAATCCCTGACGGAGCAGTTTGAGGAAGTGCGAGGTATGCAGGCCTCATTCATTAAATCTATGAGGATAGTCTATGCAAGAAGGCAAACCGCAATCATTAGCCTCCCGGTAAACGCTGGCAAAAAAATTCTTGCGGCTCTAAGCATGAATATCGAATGGACATCATCGAAAGAGAAAGAGTTGTACGCTGCGATGTTTTAGGTGCCTTACTTTCGGGCACCTAGTAAAGGCGTGTAAAAACACGTCAGATAGTAGTAGTGATAGCGTTAAGTGTGACCAGAAAGGCCATGTGTTCAAGAACTGCCAGGACGTCCTTTGCGAAGAAACCACTGCGAAGAGGAGTATATGAGTATAGGACCTTCTAACACAAGCCGGTCGCGAGTTGAAAATAGTTGTCACTGTGAGCAGTAAATGAATCTCGACGAAAAAGTTTGGGCAGTTGATGACTCAAAAAGAGCTGCTATCTGGGCCTGTGGGAAGTACGGCTTTGAAGGAAAAACTTATGACAACCGGAAAAGCTTTTGTTCGAGCAAAGGTCAAGGGGGTACATATTTACAATTGTTATGCATTTCTAAAAGCACCTTTGAGGAATTCCAGGGTATGTCAGATGGGATCGTGGATGATGCTAGAGATCGTAGCCCAACAATTATGGCTGGAGACTTCAACGCATGGGCGACTGGTTGGGGCAGCACTCGGACCAATAGAAGAACAGAGGCTCTGCTAGTAGCTGTATCGTTACTAGATGTCATACTCTTTAATATGGGAGGCGAGCACACCTTTAGCAGGAATGAAGTAGGCTCCATAGTTGATATCACCTTTGTAAGGAGTTCCCTAGCAAGAGGTGCCAAGTGGAGAGTCTGTAACCAATATATCCACACCGACCACCTGGCCATCCAGTTTGAGGTACAACCGAGGAGAGCGAAACATTAACGCCCGTCAAGGAAGGCACGACGAATGGGGTAAAAATAAGCACACTAGACGAAGACTATTTTACTCAGAATTGAAGAATCTACAATAAACCTAGGAATATCACATGCTATGAGACTCCTAAACTAGTAATAAGGGCTTGCTATGCATCCATTATCCGGTAGACATCAACAAATCGCCAGCCACCAATATACTGGTGAAACCAAGAGATAGCAAAACTACGCAGCAGGTGCCATAGAGCGAGAAGACTATTCCAGCATCCAGAGGTTTGCTCTTCCATCAGGATCTGCAGTTGCAATGCAAAAATAAGCATTGAAATTAGTCATCCGGAGAAGCAAGGGCAATATCTTTAAAGATCTCTGAGTGCAAACAAATGTAAATCCGTGGGGTACCGCCAACAGGGCAGTCATGGAAAAAAGGAAAACTCAAAGGCACTATGGTACCCTCATCTTCATGCCGCCTCGTAATGCAAAAAAATAGTATCGAGATTATTTCCACCACAAACACAAACAGAAGTACCTCAGGAAATACAGGGCAACGCAGCCGTCACGGAAATGAAACTCCTACACATATACAGAGTTCCCGATGATAATAAGTCATCTGGATTAGATGGTATACCAAACAAAACCCTCAAGCCATCAAAACAAACACAGAACCATTTGTACAATAGTATTATTCAAAGTATTGCCCATCTGAAGCTGTGACTTTTTCCCATCTTTCTGGCAATTTGTGGATCCCATCCCAAAAGAACTGCGCCGGCTTGGCAGTCAAGAATGAATCAAGCCAATTTTTGATATTCTGCTCTGATGTGAACCGTATTTCAGTGAGGTCAGAAGGGGCAAGGTCTGGGCGATAAGGCGGGTGGGGTAAGACTTCCCATTCACTGTTTTCCAAATAGTTCTTAACCGGAATAGCAACGTGGGGCCGAGCTTCAAATGAATGACATATACTGAAATTACGTACAATGACAGTAGCTTTCCAACGCATGTTCCAATGGAATAATAACAATGGAATAACAAGTGTCTAACAGAAGGGGTTTTTCTAGACAAATGGAAAGAAGGAATGAGTGAGGCCTGATCATACCGTCCCATATGCCTCTTAGGCACAATGGGTAAAATACTAAAGCGAATTACATGCAACCGACTGGAGGTGGCAATTAATGTATTCGGGGGACTCTCACACCAACAGCATGTGGTTCTATAATACGTGGGGTAACCACAATTTTGGAAGAAGCTGTTAAAGGCACGAGATGGAAAGGTTGTGCAAAGATTTATAGTGCTGGACGTCAAAAATGTGTTCAACTCTGTAAACTGAGAGAGCTGCACTCCCTGAGAATAATGATGGTGCCAGGGTTCCTAATTAAAGTAATTCGAAGTTATTTTAAGAAACGGTTCCTGCAGTTGGATACCGACGTTGGAGTAAGGCAGTACCACATATCTGTTGGAGTACCACAGGGAGCGGTACTAGGTCCCATTCTGTGGAAATTTATGTATGGCAAGATCCTAAGGCTTGAAATCCCAAAAGAGGCAAAAATCACAGGCTTTGCCGATGATATTGCAAACGTTGTGGCCACAAAACACCAGGAAGAAATAGAGGACATTGGAAACGAATGGATTTCTATCTTAGCCCGCTCCTAACAGCACATAGCTGCTTCCGAGCTTATCTGAACAGATTTGTGCTTGATAAATCTTCTATCTGTTTAAATTGTGGAGAAGCCAGAAAGGCTGCAAAACACATACTTTTTCAGTGTCCACTGTTTCGTATAGAGCGTAGAGATCTGGAGAAAGAATTGGAAAAAATACCGACTACCGGGAACATATGTTAACGTCGAGCGCAATATGGGATGCTGTGAAACAGATTGCTGCGATATTCATGAAGGAACTTCGACGACTGGAAACATGATTGATTATATTGTTATCAATGCCAGATATTTCACCAATGTTTTGGATGTCCGAACTTTCTGATGACCTTCATTGATTCGAATTATCACCTCATTGTAGCCAGGGCACGAAAGCAGATATCACAGGCACAAAGGTGTCAAGTAAGGCCACCAAATTTCGACGTTGAAAAATTGCAATCTCAAGAGACCACCAGGATCTTTGCCGATCGCATTCCACTCAAGCTCTCTCAAAGTCCTAGCCGCAATACAAAAACCATAGAACACAAATTGGAGTTCTCAACAAGTCTCGAGAGTAGCTGCTAGTGATGTGTTTGGTTTCCAAGCGCCACTACAAAGGAACCTCTGGTTTGAAGATAAGTACAAATAAGAAGCGCTTAAAGCTGCTCTGCATCGAATTATGACAGCTGTTTGTCAGCTCTATGAGCCGCAAAAAAGAAAAAGCATAGACTCGCCATCGAGGAAATGGAGAGGTCACGTCCAAAAGTTTTTTCAGAGAATAGAATGAACATGCCACGGCTACAAAACTAGAGTGGAGGCCTGAAAAAATGAACGTGAACAACTAGTAGTAGATTCGCAAACGGTGCTGAGAATATAGAAAGACTACTTCTAAAGACTACTTCTACTCCTGCCCCTGCCCTGCACGGGCAGGAGTCAACACGGAAGGCACTATCTTCAACAAGTCCTTTCGGTTGCCGCGACGTGCGGAAGATATTGACATCATCGCTCGTTCCCAGCAAGAACAGGAGAAATTTGTTGGCCTTAAAGTAAATCAGGAAGGACTAAGAACATTCTACCAAAAAAAAAAAGCAGCATCTGTCCACCGCCTAGGACAAAACGTCACCATCGATAGCAACAATTTCGAGATAGTTAAGAGTTCACCTACCTCAGAGTAAACGTGAACCTTGTTCAGATCCGATGTAGAATTACCCTGGGAAACCTGCTACTTCGGTCTGGCAAAACAATTGGGTTCAATACCCCTAACTCGAAGACTGTATGGCGCCGAGTGCTGGACGATAAGCGGGAATGGAGAACTGATACTGGACTCTTTCGAAAGACAAATTCTTTGAGGGGCGTATGGAGAAGAACATACGAGTACAACCGCGAACTCTATGAACTGTATCAAGATGTGGATGTAGTCCATATAGCCAAAACACGTCGACTAAATTGGCTCTGCCACATCGTGACTTGGTACCCAGATAAGACTCAGCCTTCGACTGCATTCAGTGAGGTCTTGCATTCTCGAACTAGCTCGAAAGTTGTAAGATGGTTTAACAAGGCTACAGATGCAAATGCTTCGCTCACTCTACCGATTTTTCACGATAGAGTTCGGTGCCATCCGGATTGTTTATATTTCCGTTTAGAAGACAGACGCAAATGTTTCTAACGAGGAGTTTGGAGCCATCGGTAAAGAACCGACAGATTCTTGCCGAAACGATAACATTTATGGCTGAATGGGTTTTACACTAGATAGTCACTAGATATGACCCAACAGACCGTACAGTTACATTATCAGCGTATGCTTGTGCATTGATGTCAGAATTATTGGGTGCGTTGAGCACTCGCCATCGGATATCGGCTGTAATCAGGGCCACATTAACCTGCATTAATTTCTTCCGCAAAATTTTTGAACCATCTATGCCATGTTATCCAGCCGAGTTACATATGCCGTCAAAATTGGCATTGTCGAAAGCACCGTCAATATGAGAATGACCAACGCGTATTCCAGCCTACTAGATTTTGAAGCACACTTTCATAAGATCTTCCGCATTGGTAAGGATGTTGCATCGCAGACAGAGGACTCATTCGTGAAGCAGTTGCACATGAATCAGACTTATAGGTCCAAAGCTCTTAGCGATCGTGTAGTCCGATTTCCGATTTTCGGTATAAAGGCTACTCTCTCTGCCTGCCAGGATAACAGCGAAGTTTCTCTTCAGAGCTGCCAGCAGTTGGGGTACGTGTACCTTTTGTAGCATAACTGGATATATTCGAACATTGTCATGCGACCTGAAGCCATCAAAGGAAGCACCAGCATGTTTGACGGCCCCATCCGTCACCACAACCACAAGCAATGAGATGGGGTTTTATCCTTTCGACTCTGTATAGGTTTGATCAGATTTTCCGAGTGATTCCAGCCTGGTTGACTTTCCCTTCTGAGGACTTTGACCAGTTTACTAGTTTCATTGACGCGGATTTTGGAAATCCGAATTAGCTTCTAATATTCCTTTTACTTAGATTTCTAAAGACTCCAGTGCTCCTCCAAATTAGTGATAAGGGACTTGTTTAGAAGTTTACTTAGTCGTTGCAGATCTGCGTTCTACCAAGGAATACTTGGTAAGGGTACCGGTGTTTGTTCAAATTCTAAAGAGCTTCGTCTAGCTTTTATTTGTCCTAGTTTAAGAGGATCACTGCTGGACTTGCCAACAACTCCTTCTGACAGGGAGACCTGATACGAGTATATGGTATGTAGTACTTTCCAGTCGCTAATCTCCCTAGCATACCACTTGGATAATGTTAAGTTGCTTACTTGCTGTCTAACCAAATTTGTTGACAACCAGGTCAGACCATAGTATGAAATCCAGGAGAAGATTGCCTCTTACGTTATATTTTCTACTACACCACAACATGCTTTGGGCATTGTCTCACGCTAAGGGTAGTCACATAGATTTTGGTGTGTTGAATGATCCCTTAATTAACCGTCGCTAGGCCTTGGAGTTCTTGTATTGTTGAGGAGTCCTCGAGCTTCATTTGTTCATAGTTGGACCATAACTAACATAAAATGGTGATCTCTTAACAGTGTCGGGGAGGACTAATAGGGCTATTACATGCACCACTCTTTGAAGGATAGAGAGCGAAGCAATCTTCGCTCTAAAAGAACATAATTTGAATTAAAATCGCGTTTTAAGTAAACGTAAGTAAGACCAGACCAGACATACTGGTGACAATTTTTTTCGATTACGTTGGCATGGTTCCAAGTTTTTCAAGATATATTTCTAGAAAACTGTTTTTTAAACTTGTAAACTACACAACACGCAAAAACTGTTACGCTACTCGTATGTCTACTAAATTTTATCTCCAATTAACGCCTCTCAAAGCCATCAATCCTTCAATTGCTCTTCACATTCGCACTTGATTCCCAAATACATTACCAAGTCACACAAAAATCATTCCACTAGAACGCTAAGCCCTCGCCGACTATCATGAGGCTCATAAATAAACACCAATCACTTGTAAATGGGCCCATTCAGTGCACTAACATTGACAACGTCAATAAAAACCACAAATCGCAGGAATAAAATTGCCTCTATTCGAACATATCGGCTTCGTACTCGTCCCGATTTTATGAGTTCAATTCCCCGTAAGTCTGATGGATTGCTGCTTAACGAAATAGCGAACATAAACTTATAATTTACGTACCTCAAGATGTGTCTGTTTAACTAGCGATTCTGCCTCATAAATGAGTCTATTTTGGCGCAGGTCACACCCTGTTTAATCAGCCTTTCAGCGGTAGGAGTTTTCATAAAATTTTAGGGCTCCTTGGGGATTCTATGAATTGTTGGTTAATTGAAATATTAGCCACGTAGGGATGACTATACGGTAGCCTTATTATTCAGGCCAAATTATATATTAATTTATGGAATTAGAAGATGAGTTCAGGACATACTCAGTGTTCATGGTATTGAGATCCTTTGCCACATGACTTTGTCATTATATTTCGATTAGGTAACCATATGATGATAAAAGATATCTTTGAATTGGGGGAGAGTAACAATTCAATGTCAGTCATGCGTTAATGCATGCGTAATCATTACTGATGACACAGAGTGATTAAGGACATCACAAGGAAGTCAACGTGTTGGTATATTCTTTGTGAAGTTCCTCATATGGAAATATTGCTGGGAAGAATGGTATACTCGTATGAAGTTGTCGTGCTAAACTCAATTATAATTCAATGAATTATTACTTAACAAAATTCTATAAATGGAATATGGTATGTTGGCGGATCAACGCCTTAGCATAATCAATACTGACGAGTGAGACACTTGTACTTTGTACTGGATATCAAATAGACACCTAAAAATATCTTCAAATGTGTACGAGTAGGTCGTTGACTGGTTTTTTCAGACAATCTTGATATTGGAAATTTGTCGAGATGATTTATTTTTAATTTTAAAACAGCTACAGAGCGGTTGTATTTGCCTATGGTAGAAAATACGTCTTATCCGCTGAATCCTTGAAGATATCTTGTAGCATTCGTTTCGTTTGCGTGCAACCTGGCGCCGTGTGAGGTGGGATTGATTCACTGATTGAGGGCCGAGTCCACCTCCGACAGCTTTATTATGCTTAATACAAATAAAACATAAACACTAAACTTAAAAACAACAACGTGGATTAAGAGTAAAGAGCAGACTTGAGGGAGAGTTTAGATTGAATAGACTCACATTGAAGTGAGTTGCAACAATGCAATAACATCAATGTTACGAGCTAAAAGTTGATGAAAAGGATTAATGCGAAACTGGTTAATCTTCATTGTATAGATTCTACGTCCAGCATATGGGTGCAGTAGTACAATAGCAAAAAGAATATAAAGCTGATTCGGGTTTGGAATAGTGCCTCATGTAAAACTTTTGCTCAAAGACCGAAACTGTCGATGAAACCAGCAGACCTTTCAGAGTCGTCAAAACGGTAAAATAAACCAGACTACAATCACTCAGATTATCTCATGGCACGTGCATTGAGTTGAAAGCAGAGACTCTTCGTCTCATGATTGAGGTTCACTTCCTATGTAACCTAATTCTAATCCTAGAATCTGATCGAATAATGCCACCGTAGCAAATAGCCATCTCGTTCTTGGATGCGATGCCAACGATGACAACAACATCTGTGATAATAGCGACAACTCCAGAAGGGGTGAGTTACTTTCAGATTAAATTTTTAGCAAAAATCTCCTCTTAGGTAATAGAGGTAGGAAACGTACTTTTATCAATTTGTAAGAGAGGAGGTACTTGACCTTACCATCGCGTCTCCCCTTTTGGTGTCGGGCGACGCATCTATATCGGACCATATGCACATAAATTTCAATTTAGGATGCAATGTCGTCCAACTAGGTCCAAGAAGATACATGTAGTTTAGTTCACTTCAGTTCAACTGCCATGGTATTCAGTTGCATTCTTAGTTTGCTTCATCATTTTGAATTGTTTTTTTCGCTCCTTCCACCTAAATTTTGTTGTTGCTGACGAGCCCTTTTTATTGTTGACCTACTAGTCTGTTAATTGCGCTTAGTCTTCGGTCTTTGTCATGTCTTCTTTAGGATTAACCAACTGCTTCATTAATGACAACAATGCTGACTTTCTTGGCTGTAAGAGGATCTGCGGCAAAACATTCCATGGTATTTGTGTCGACTTAAATAAAACAAATACGGTCTTCATTGAAGAGGTTTTGGAAAATCTGCTGTTTTTCTGTGATGAGTGTATTAATATATTTCTTCACATGTGCTCCCTGCAATTAAGTGTTTCAGTGACTCAAATGAATCCAGTCATAACTCACTCATGAGACTAGTAATGGACAAACTGTCAATCTTCGAACACAGTGTAGGAAGTGTGGAGGGTTTTTGTCAGAGCATCGAAAAACAAATGAGCATAATGACGTTTCAGTTTTTTCAGTTTTTATGCATTTTTATTTATATTACTTAATTTACTCTTAAATGCTATACAAAAAAACGCTTAAAAATTAGCTTAAATAACTTACAAATAATCTTATACTAACTTACTGGCCCCATGCGAGCACTCTAAGTTAAACCTAGCACTTAAACTATGTCTTTCGACGTATCTTACAGTCTATATTTATTTTTACATTCATTGAAACTAAAACTAAGAAAATAAATTTTATATAAAAACTTAGTAAATGGACAGTTTTTTTAAATACTATTATAAAAACTTAAAACTAAAAACTTACAGACTACCTAAAAATAAATCTTAATCTACTTAACCTACTTACATCTAATACATTATATATACATACATGATATATATATACCTAATATATAGATATATGTATGTATATATATGTTTTTTTTTTTATAATTTTATATTTTTATTAATTTTTTTTTGTTTTTGTTTTTATATATTTTTTTTCTTAAACCTATCTTACTCCTACTTAAAACTATGTAAGCCGGCCATGGCTAAAAGAAAAATTAGGCGACCCACTTTGCTTCACATGAAGCTAACAAGTATTGGATTAATTCGACGACGAAGCATCCTCTCCTTCAAAAAGCCACCAAAATTGTTGGTGCTGCTGAGCAACATCCTTCATGTCGCGACTCCCTACCGCCCTACTGAACCGGAGACGCTCCGCACTGCCGTGTGCGACGTCTCTGTCGTAGTTGAGTCGCCTGTCCGCAGCTGTTCGAGCGACGTGGAAGATTAGCGGCACGCCAATCTGTCCTGGATCAGACCTTTACTATCTAGGTAGAGGAACGCTTCTGGAGGAATAAAGCCGTCAAAGCGAACTCTCTCGTGATACATATAATTAGGGTAGTAAGCCCCGGAGATCAGGTTGTTTGCCGAGGTCATTGCTCTTGCAATGTGCCTTCGAGTCAACCTAATGACGAAATTGTCCACTCTTATTAGGTTCGCCCTATTGTATAAGACCTCATTACGATAGAATTTTATATACTCAGATTCTGGCGTTCTGTATAAGCGAAGACAAGCCCTAAGGCAATCCCTCTCAAACACCCGAAACTTTTCCAATAAACTTGCTCTCACGTTGAACCACACGGGACACCCAAATACAAGCATGGGCCTGATAAGGGCCATGGGTATCTGACTACATTTCGACAAGCAAGTGGCTGTCCATGTTGTCCGACGATAGAGAACTTTCGCCAATTCTTTCTGGTATCCCTAGAGGCCCCGGGCAAAGGCGTCCTAAACAGAATGGTTTCCGACTTCTGAAAGTTGATTTTCAGCTTCCAGTCGTCGCAATATCGTTTAATTTTGTCGAAGTCACGTTGTAAAAGCATATTAATGACCTCAATTTTTGGACCTGATCTGTACGCGATTAAGTCGTCTGCGTACGCTATGGCATGGTGAAGTGAACCCATCAGATCACTTGTGTAAATGTTGAATAGGATCGGCGAATTTACCGCACCTTGTTGCAGACCGTTTTTAATGTTAAATATTCCAGCAGAAGTCACATCGCCATTCTTCACGATGAACTGTCTACTGGAGAGCATATCAAAAAGAATATACAGCAGTGGTTTACTAATGCCCAACCTGTCTAGCTTGAAAAGGAGTCCTTCTAACCATACGGTATCGAAGGCCTTCTCTAAGTCAATCAGGCAGGCACCCGTGCACTGTTTCTTGCCTTTGTTCCATTGGATATCAGAAACCAGCTTGGAAGCAGCATGAATGATATCATGCCCCGCCTTGAAACCGAATTGATTATCCGGAACGATATGTTTGTCCTCAACCCACTTCGTCAGGACTCTATTGATCACCTTCTCGAAAACCTTGCTGATGTTTGGAAGTAGACTGATCGAGCGGAGATTCGCCGGATCGGAAGTATCTTTATCCCTTTTAGGGATGGGATGTACCACCGCCGTTTTCCAATGCGCTGGATAATGTGCATTATTCATTGCATTATTAAACAGGGTGGTATAAATGTCCACCGCTTCTAGTGGGAGATGTCGAAGCACAATGTTCGGTATTTTATCGGTTCCCACTGATTTCTTACTTCTAAGCGATTCGAAGATCGTTCGAAGCTCTTCCTTCGAAATGAACGGTGGTAATACCCTTTCGTTGGTGATGACATTATTTGCCATATTCTCGTCACTGAACTGGGTGAAACCCGAGCTCTCGAATCGCCAATTTACAATTTCATTTCGAAGGTAGAAATTGTGCACAAGGACTCGACTCTCCAGGTCGTGGTTCGGGCCAATGATGTCATTCGCCTTGTACACTTCCTGGAAAGTCGCTCCTATAGCCTCTACCTTCTCCTGCGGATCCTCGACCACAAAGAAGTTGTCATCATCAACTGCCTCATTTGGATCAATGCCTGCTGCTACAAGTATTTGTTCGTTGTTCGTCGCTCGGGCGATTCTAAGACATGGAAGGTCGTTCTGATTATTTCTCCGAAATATTTTATTTATTTGCGGGAACATATTCGGGTTGCTGGTGTTTACAGCCCGAATTTTATTGTTCCAATACAAACTTACAGAATTTCTGTAATTTTCTTTTATTAATATTTGGAGGTTTTTAATCGACGACTTCAATGTCATGATCTCCGGGTTACGTCTGTCAGTGAACTGTCTGTACAAAGTTTTTAGTCTTGACAGCAGTCTACTTTTATGTCGGTGCAGTGCGTCAATGGTTGCGTTGCGGAATAAGTCTTCGTTGTCAGTGTGTTGATACCGAGGTATCGTTTTGTCCATTGTTCGTTTAATTGTCTCGTCCATTAGTTTTAGATACCTGTCAATCTCCTCGTTTGACAGATTTCTATTGGACGGTGGGTAGAGCGAATTCGAGGAGAGTGCTCTCGTCAGTATTCTTGAGAAGTGTGTCCAACGCACTCTACTATAATTGTAGGAATGCCTTTGAACAAACTCATCCAATTCCGCAATCTCATTGGGTACAGTTATTTCGGTGCTGAGACCGCAATGGTCACTGTCATACACGAAAGTGCGTAGACAGTTTGTAGTTTGTTGGTTAGTGCATGTCAGTTGTATTCGTGAGTCGAACAGCAGAAGATCCAAATAGGACCCGTGTCTGGGAAACGACGGACTATCCGTCGCTTTGAGGCCGAGTCGATACATCACACTGTGCTGACCCCACCAATTGAATAGTAGGTTCCCTCTAGTATTTGGTGTATTATTTCCCCAATCACTATGTTTGGCGTTGAAATCTCCGCCGATAATAAAATAGTTATCTTCCAATTCCAGCCTCAGGAATCGTAAAATGTTCCGAGCTCTGAGATGAATAAGGTAGATTGAGCAGCCTTAGGTGCATAGACAGACACCATGTACAGCCGCTTTCCACTACGGAGGGGAATATACACGATGCATGCTTCCAGCACTTGGAACCTACGTACTACACGACTGTATACTCTTTTAAAACGTATACCTTTTCTTACGAAAATCGCAACGCCACCTCCCTGAATGGAGTTGGGTCGGTTTCTCCGTACTATTTTGTATCTTCTGTGCCTCATTTTGTGTCTTTTGGTAAGCTTAGTTTCGCTAACCAAAAGCACATCAGGGGCTTGGTCTTTAAGCAACTTGAATAGTGCGGCTCGTCGTTCGAACCTAATCAGTGAATTCACATTCACTGCAAGGACCTTCAGGGTCTGCTCCGCCACGTGCGTACCCATTACGACAAAAGGTGCGTTAGGCCAGGCAGCAGCGCGTATACTTGATCCACCCGCGCGGTCTGTTCAGTTAAATGACGTTGTAGCTGAGCCATCTGTCCCTGAATAGAGAGCAAGATAGCTAGCATGTCAGGTACTGGTTCCGGTGCTCTAGGCGCTGGGGCCTGAGAAGCAACCTTTGCTTGCTGTACCGTATTTCCCCTACCTGCCGCCATTTGGGCGTAGGTAACATGGGGAGTAACGGCTGGAGTTTGTAAATGCACGGGTGGACGTTTAACTTCCACTTTCTGCTGCCGGGCCAGATTTATTCTTTTGATGTACTGGAATTTGGGACAACCCCGATAATTTGCGGTGTGTCCCGTGTTCCTACACAAAGGACGTTCCGTCCTTACCCAGAACGCATTCCTCTGACTTGTGGTTCTTTCCACACTTCACACATCGAGGCTGCATTTCGCAGTTCGACGCGGCGTGCCCGAACCTTTGGCAGCGAACACATTGTAATATGTTTTCGCTCCTCTTTAATTTCTCCCAGTGTACAACCTGGTAGTCTAGGACTTTGATACTCCTTAGACCATCCAGTTTGCTGTCGGGATTTAGCTGGACCAGGAAAATGGGCAGTTGCCGCTTCTCCCTTTTAGCTCTGGCTGTGGTGAAAGGCTTGACCCCCACGAATTGGAGCCCTCCGGATCAGTCGACGGCTCTAACCCCCTCAGCAGCATTGTTTGCAGCTTTTCACCCTTCGGGGTGTAGGAGAAGAACTCCGTCGTCGAATCCTTCAGTAAATTTTTTATTTTATGATAGCGCTCCACTGTGTTACAATGGATCGCATGCCTATCTAACGATAATCTTTTTATAAAAAAATTGTTGCCTATGGCCGGCTTACATAATTCCTTGGTTTCCTTTAGCTCCATCTTAAAAGTACGAGTATTTATCGGTGGAACCCTTAGTTTTGAAATTTGTTGTTGCTGCCGTTGTTGTGGCTGCTGCCGTTGTTGTGGCTGTTGCCGTTGTTGTTGCTGCTGCCGTTGTTGTTGTAGTTGCTGCTGCTGCTGCTGCTGCTGTTTTTGCTGTTGCCGTTGTTGTGGCTGCTCTTGTTGTTGTTGCTGGTGTTTATTCAGCTTTTGTTGGTGTTGCTTCAGCACTTGTGATATTGTTTTTGTTTGCTGTTGTTGTTCAGTTTGTTTGTGAGCCAGCTGCGTCTGCTGTTGCTGTTGCTCTTCCCTCATCCGTCTTGCCGTTTGCATGTTTTTTATTGCTAGCACTCTTTGTTGTAGCCTTTTGTTGACCGTGTCTTTACCACTTCGGCTACCGAACGGTTGTGAAATTCTTGTTTAAAAGTATACTTATTTACTTTTTTTTTATTTACTTTTGACACTTGTAAAGCCGAACACAAAATGCTTCTCCTCTCTGCGGAGATCAATGAACGACTGAGCATAATGACGAACTCACTAGAAATGGAACAGTGTTGAATGATTTGGAAAACTCCATTGAAACAGTATGCCACAAAATCGCACAACAATACAATATTCTGTCGCTGCAGCTGATATACAACATTGTTTCGTCAAAAGTGTGGGGAAAAAATCAACAACTAACTCTGCTGGTAACATTTCGAGCAACAACGCTAACACCAAAGATGTTGTTTGTGTACATCTTTCTTCCCAAGATATTAAGAGTAAGATAATGAAAAGCAAGAGGACTGCAACAAAGAAATTAAACTCGTCTTTATTTGCTCCGGATTCTTTCAATAGGATCTATTGTATATTAATCATTCTTTTACAAGTTACACTAGAGCATTATTTATGGAAGCTAATAAATTTAAAATGGAAAACAATTACAAATATTTATGGTTTCAGAACTCACAAATATTGTTGAGGATAAGTAGAAAAAGGTAGAATTGCTGCTATAAGATCGTTTGATGATTTAGTAACCTTGGGCGATTAGAGCCTAAATATGTTTGATCCAAACGATATCTTCGATCCTTCTAGCACCAATTCACCTTCCATTATACATAGTTTAGGTGACAGTTTACTACATTGTGTTTCTCATAAGGCTTATTCTTTTCTTGTGGTACATCAAAACATACGTAGCTTGCGACAAAACTTTGATTTGTTGGTATGCAATCTTGAAGCGTCCGTATATTTACCCGATTTGATTTTTGTTTCAGAAATATGGATATTTGCATGTGAAAGGAAAAATTTTTTATTGTAATTCCCGGGTATAACTTTTATCCTAATACAAATGAATCGTATTCGGCAGGCGGAGTAAGATTCAAAACCTTATTATTCTAGGTGATCTTAATATTGACATCCTAGCATCAACCTCAGTCTCGGAGTCACTTCTGTGCCTTATGGCTGCACATGGTCTTACTTCCTTTGTGAATGAGCCTACAAGACCTATTTCAAACACCTGTCTACACCATGTATTCGGTCGTTTTCGTAATATATCTCCCGATCAGTGTGAGGGTGTTAATCTTGACCTCTATTTCATTTTTTTTTCATTTCATTTATTTATTCCAAGCAATGAGTACATAATTAAACAATATATTAATAAACTTAATAGATATTACATCAATTTATATTGAGGAATATATGATACATTCTTTAGTTAAAGAAAAACTAGTGACGGATGCATTAAATTAATTTAAGGAAATTTATAACTTAAGATAAAATACAATTGTTGTGGGGTGATTAAGATTAGATGAGCTGAAAGCGTTGTGGTTGAACATTTAATGCATAAGATAAAAAAAAGCTGAGTTTTTTCTTAAGTAAAAGCTACGCTATATAATTACTTTTATTAAGTTGTTTATTTCAGTGAAGTCAAAATGAATAGATTTTTTTTATGGTTCGAAGTTCGAAAGGTAACCTGTTAAATAGTCTGGGTGCTAGTGAAGTGTAGAAATGCAAAAAAGCGATGAGTATTGTGAGGTGGAATATTAGCAAGACATCGTTCTGTGCTGCGAAGTCCATAGGTAGTTAAATTTTGATTTAATGAGTATCCACTTCTTAAGTAAAATATTTTTAAGACTTTGTAAAAATAAAGATGTTTTAGCGGAAGTATCTTTGATTTAAAGAACAAGCAAAAACTATGTTCACGGCGTTGTTTTTTCCATATTAATCTTAGTATATGTTTCTGAGATAAAATTAGGGGTTGTAAACTATTACTGTTAGTACCACCCCAAAATACGAGCCCATATTGCAACTTAGTTTGTACCAAACTATAATAAATTGTTACTAAAAGTTTCTGGGAGCATAGTTTCTTTAGGTGATACATAATATATGTTGCTTTTAGAAGATATTTTTTTAGTAAGGAAGTATGTATACTAAAGTTCATATTGTTGTCAATAGTTAATAGACAGTATTGGTTAGTGCTAAAGAATAATTCTTTTTCAAGAAATGCGACAACTCTCCTCTTTATTACTTTCTCAAAAATTTTTGAGAAGACCGTAAGGAGAGAGATCGGCCTGTAGTTATCTGGCTTAGTCCTATCACCTTTTTCGAATATAGGAATGACCTCAGCTATCTTCAATCTATCCGGAAAAATAGAGCAATATACACTTTTGTTGAAAATGTGTGCTAAGACATCAACAACATTAAAACAGATTTTCTTCAAAAAAGTATTTGAATAACTATTCTATATTATGGATCACTGCATGACAGGTATTTGGATACGCGGTTTAAAAGATCTTAGAGGCGAAGTTAGAGTTCCTACTCGTACCGTTACTAAAATGAGTTTTGAACTACTTAATTTCAAACTAAGGTCAAAAATGATTCTTCTGTCGCTTATAACTCCTTTCTAAAGATACTGCAGTCTCATTTTAGCTCATCTATCTCTCGCTCTCTGCCAAGAAAGTCAGAAATAAAACCTGGATAAGCAACTCCATTCTTAAAAGAATTAAGCATAAAAACAAGCTTCGCCGGAAATGTGTAAAGCATCCGCTTAATTCTGCACTCCGGAGTCGCTTTAAACACATATCTATTAAAGGCAACAACGAAATTCGATCGTGTCGTGACAGATACTATACTTCTAAAATGCGGAACGCTCAAGGGAACCCTAAAAGGGAATGGGAAGTATTAAATAGCATATTGAACCGCGATTACTCTAAAATACCTAACCCTATTGGACTTGCGACTGATAACTCTATTGTCAAAGATCCTACAATAGTAGCAAATATTTTCAATGATTTTTTTGTTAAAGTTGGTGAAGCGTCTCCCTACAATTTAAGATCTGAATACTGTTCGAACTGTATGGCAGGGAATCTGGTGGAAGATCCGGTTTGTAGAGACAGTTTCTTCTTTGAACCAATCACTGGTCTTGAAGTGTTATCCCTTATAAACTCGCTTAATCGCTCGCCTTCCTGTGGAGATGATGGCCTCTCTAATTACATATTACAGCACATCACTCTGAAAGTAGTAGATATACTCGCTTTCCTTTTTAACCTAAGTATTTCCACTGGTACAATGCTTGGCAGGTTAAAATATGCAAACGTTCTACCAATTTTTAAAAAGGGCAACAAAAGAGATTAAAACAACTACAGGCCTATCTACTCTCTTCCATCTTGATAATTCTTGGAAAAGCTGTCAAAAATAGAATTCTGCGGTTTCTGAAGAGAATACAGTCCCTTGCAATATGGCTTTAGGGCGGGACTCTCTACTGAAGATGCTCTCATGAGTTTCTGTTCGATTATAAATAAAGGCCTGGACTCGAAAAAAAGCTGTGCCGGTCTGTTTGTTGACATAACCAAGGCTTTTGGTAAACCATACAATTCTCTTGAGGAAATTACAACGGGCTGGATTTCGAGGAGTTATTTATAGTTGGCTGGTATCGTATCTCAAAGATAGAAAGCAAAAATTTAAAATTGAAGATTGTTTTAGTGAGAATAGGATTATTAAACTAGAGGTACCCCAAGGGTCTGTATTGGGCCCTACTCTTTTCCTAGTCTACATAAACTCCCTGTTTCTCCAATCTTGGCATCGCGTACGACTCTGTTAGCCACCTCCAGCTAGCAGCTGATATAAACCATGATGTAGACCTACTGAGAATGTGGTTCGCCAAACATATACTTATTGTCAGCAATAAAACGAAACTAATGTTTTTCAGCCTTAGGTTGCAGGCTGTGCCGGACCTCGATTTTCACTTTCATGCCGCTAATTGAACTCGCCACATAGTTTCGGTTTGCACGTGTAATGAAGCTTCTTCTAAAACTGTGTTTGATGTGGATATAGCGTGTCATGCGAACTGTTTTAAAATTGACATAGTAAATAACTACAAATACATGGGTGTTATTATTGACCAAAATATGAATTGGTCTGATCATATTACAAACCTAAAACAGTATCTTCGTTCTTGCCTCCGTAGTTTGTTTCATCTTCGTAAATACTGCTCAAACAATAGTTTAAGAAGTGTTTACTATGGCATATTTCACTCAAAACTATAATATGGATTAGGAGCACGAAAATCCAGTCTCTACTTGTTTTACAGAAATGTGCTATACGAACGATTTGCGGTGTTCCTCGACTCACCCATTCCATGGCACCCTTTAGGAGCCTTAAAATTTTGCCGGTTCGACATCTTTATTACTACGAGGGCGGGTCAATAAGTCCGTGACTTTTGGATTAAAACACAGATTTTTTGATAAAAAAATAATTTTATTTTTCAACGTAGTCTCGCTTGAGCTCTATACACTTTGTCCAACGCTTCTCCAATTTTTTTATCCCTTCCAAAAAAAATGATTTGTCGAGGTCCTCAAAATAGGCCTTTGTTTGCAAGATGACTTCATCATTGGAGTCAAATCTTTTTCCACCAAGCCATTTCTTCAGGTTTGGGAACAAGAAGTAGTCGCTCGGAGCCAAATCTGGAGATTAGGGTGGATGAGGGAGCAATTCATAGCCCAATTCATGGATTTATGCCATGGCAACTGCACATGTGTGCACCCTTGCATTGTCTTGGTGGAAAAGAACTTTTTTCTTGGCCAAATGAGGTCGATTTTTTTTCAAATCGTCATTGAATCGGTCCAATAAGTTGGCATAATATTCCCCATTGATTGTTCATCCCTTTTGAAGGTAGTCAATGTGGATTATCCCGCGTGCATCCCAAAAAACAGTCGCCATAACTTTATTGGCTGACAAACCCACCTTGGCCTTCTTTGGCGCCGATTCACCCTTAGAAACCCACTGTTTTGACTGTTGTTTGTTCTCTGGTGTGTTGTGATGGATCCATGTTTCGTCCACGGTTACAAAACGGCGCAAAAACTCCTCCATATTGCGATTAAACAACGCCAAATCTTCCTGTGAAGTTGTTACACGATTGCGTTTGTGGTCGACTGTGAGCAAACGCGGCACCCATCTTGCGGAAAGCTTTCTCATGCCCAAGTGATCATTCAAAATTGAAACCACTGAGCCATGCGAGATCCCTACGGCTTCCACAATCTCTCGCACTTTCAATCTTCGGTCGGCCAACACCATATCGTGAATTTTTTCGATTGTTTCGGGTGTAGAGAGCTCAACTGGGCGTCCAGGACGTTCGGCATCTTCAGTGCTTGTACGGCCACAAAGAAATTCAGTAAACCACTTTTTTACCATTGAAATCGATGGTGCAGAGTCCCCATAGTATTTATCAAGCTTAGCCTTGGTCTCGGTAATGGTTTTTTTTCGCAAGAAATAATGCTTAATAAGCACACGAAATTCACTTTTTTCCATTTTCTCCTCAAATTAGTGAGTAGTCTGATAAAAATAGCTGTCAAACACAAACTAACTGACGCAGCAAGTTTAAATTTTGACAGGAGTCAACTGACAGATGCCTGTTGACAGGAGCAGTGTTGCTGTTTCAGTAAAGAGGTCATAAATTTAAAAAGTCACTGACTTATTGACCCGCCCTCGTACAAGGTGCTTAAAATTTTCTTTATGGGAAGTGGTTATTTGCAGAGCCCGATCTCTGATGCCCGCAGATCTACGCAGCAACATCCGATTCCTGGTAAACATACCTTCATTCCGAACCACTCATTTTAGAGACTTCTACTCCGTCGTAAGCTTTAAATTATTTAATCGTCTTCCTGTTTCGATTCGCGTGCTCACAAAACGTTCATCTTTCTTAAACAAAATCAAAAGTTGGCTTCTAAGTTTTGATCACAATCAAATTGAAGTTTTGCTGTCCTACGTAATTTAATTTTACTTAATACTATTTCTAGACTTTCTTTAATTATTGTTCAAACGTTAAAATATCACTCCCATCTTAATTCTTAATTATATTATCTACATGAAATTCTGCTGATGTGGCATTCAACAGTATTTGAATTCTAAATACGAATGTCACTATATATTCTTAATTTAATATATTCCTTAATTGTTACCTAGTAGTTAGAATTAACCTGCACATGTATTATCCTAAGAATATTGAATAAAATAAAATAAAATAAAATAAATAAATAAAATATTTCAATTTTGAGTGAATTGCTACAAACCGAAGCCGAATCATCGAACCATTGTCATATCCACTGCCGACAACCCAACCTCCAAATACACGCACCAGCCCTTCTGTCCAAAAATCTTCTGATGATATAACTACTCCAACGCCAACTCCACTTGTCGTCGCCCTACGGAAACCTGTTACATAATTTAAAACGACATGGACACGTTCAGAGTGGCTTGACAGACTCCGCGCAACAAAGCAGATGTTCACCATCCTACCCGTCAAAGGTGCCCCAAATTACGCAGATGTTGCTTGGATCTCAGAGTTTTTCAAAAAGAGGTATGGCATTACCAATGTAAAATATTCTCAAAAATAAATGCAATTTCAAGCTAAGCTTACCGGTTAGATAAGTGTTCTACGTCGGACTTAACATTATTGCATTATCCCGATCAACAAAGAAGACTTAAACAACCTTAGTCATCACATTGAAGGCATCCTAAATAGTTGCAAAAGAAAGATTCCTAGGTAGTTTTGCCTAATCTGCGTTAGTAACCAAACAGACCCAAGAGTAGGTTATGAAGAGCATATGTACAATACCGATGAAGGCCTCGTTTCTTTAGCATACACACATGCGGATCTAAAATTCAGTGCGTAACCCGCGCTAATCATAAGGCGTTAATTAGAGGATTTCTGGTTGAGACTTAAGTCCAACCTAAACTAATAAGCCTCTCCAATTAGCCCGATCATCACCTAACTCCCTCCAGTTGCGCGTTCCAAGTCGGTTGAGTCTTCCTTTAAGCCGTTGTCCCTCAGGGTCAGATTCGAGGAGCATTGGTACCAATTCACTCTAGATATCCCAGCCATCCAGGCGAACGACATACAGTTTTCTGACTAGACCGATGTCGCCTTACAGCTCGTATAGTTCGTCATTGAATCTTCTGCTCGAAAGCCAGTCAACGCAAACGAGATCGAATACTTACGAAGAATTTTTCTCTCGAAACGACCAATGATATCTTCATCTCCTTTCAGTAGAATCCATGCTTCAGCGCCACAGAGTAGGACTGGGATGATCAAGGTCTCATATACAGTCTCGCTGGTTCTTCGGAATAAGGCCCTTACTACTCCTAGCCCAAAGCAACTGACTTGTTTTATTTCTACTAAGGTGTTGCTGTCAAAATTTTTAACAAAGTCGAGATAGACAAAGGCCTTTACTACCTAAAAAATATAGCTGTAAACTGCGAGGTTCTGTCCAATTCGTCGATGTTGTGTGTTCCCTCTTTTTGACATCATAATTTGGTTTATCCGTTTCGATATTAGGGAACGCACCGTTGACAGTCCTGCCAATTATGTCTATATCGTCGGTGTATTCTAGTCATTACACAGACTTTGAATAGATTGTGCCTCCGGTATTCGCATTTGAATTCCGCACAATTCTGTAAGCATCAACTTGTCTAAAACTTTTTTGACATCAAAGGTCTGGATTAAGTCGTTGCCGACTTTGAAGGAGCAGCGAGAGTTCTCATATAGCTCATCTCTACAAGTGCTGTCATATGCAGCTTAAAATCAATGAAAAGATAGTGCGTTTCGGTTTGGACCTCTTGAGATTTTTCTATAATCTGCCGGAGTGTGAAGATTTGGGCGATTGTGGAGTTTCCTTGTGCGAAATTGCACTGATAGGGACCAGACGTTCACACAAGATTGCAGATAAGATCTCGTATCCGAAGTTGAGGAGATATATACCTCTATACTTGGCGCAGTTGAGGGGGTTTTTTTTTTTGTGGTTCGGGCATGCGGTGCTGAGATTCTATTCAGCAGGTATACACTATTTTGCCCAGATCTAAGGAATGAGTTGGTGCATGCTCTACATAAAGTCATTGAAAACCTTGGCCGATAAAGCCTGAGGTCTTATTTATGCTTAGAAATTGCTATCCTTACTTCATTCGGGTCAGATGGACGGAAGTTTTGTCTGGTCTGGTGTGTAATGGTCTATTCTGCCTGACGACGACATGTTGGAATTCTTCACCATTATACAGTATCCAGAGAAAGTTTTTCCAGGTTCTCATGACCGACTGTGACTCTACTACAAGGTTTCCATCTTCATCTCTATAGGCTTATTTACTGGTCTTTTTGTCTTGTCTGGAGTACAACCTCTCAGTATCTTCGATCACGTGCTTCTCGTTCTCTTTCGTTTTTGATCTTCCAAAGAGCCGATGTTCTTCCCGTTTCTTCTGCTCGCAGAGCTCACGAGCATCTCCCATCCTTCATTTCTCCGCTACATTGCACGCTTCTTGTTTAGCAGCATGTGGTTGCAGTTATTCTTCATCAAACCAGGGACTTGATGGTGGTCGGATGAAATCCAGCACATCAGTTGCGGCGTCTCTGATCGAACGTTGGCAGCGTTGCCACTGGTGTTCTGTCCTTGATGCTGGCGGCGTAGGAGATGTTGAGGGATTTCAGGATACACGTTCGGGAAAAATTCTCCCGGGCTTTTGCGATTGCAGGTTTTCTGCGTGTTAAAAGATGCAATAACCAAACCAACAAGAGAGGAAAAAAACCCGTTTATTCGAATGACTTCGTTATTATTTTTATTGTTGTGTTCTCGACGATTAACAGACGAATGACCCACTGTGTATTTTAACTTACGTGAGAAGTCATAGTACGCGTAGTTCTTCTTTTTTGTGGTGCTTGGAAAATCCGCATTCGCACCTTGGCTGCAACATTTCAGAGATCCGAGTCTATGTTGGCTGCCTGGAAAGTGATGACTTCCAGAATACTGGAGGCATATGTACTTTACGTCGACCGCAAAATGATTAATTGTGAGACTGCCATGTGTCCTTGTTTATATTGAGATAAGGAAACCGTCTGCTTGCTATAGTGATATTTCGTACAACGCCCCGCCAAGTCAATAGGCCTAAGACCATTGATAGACATGGTGTCGAGTAGGCTATGCTTGCCTATTATCCTACCAAAGATGTCCTGCTTTCCTATCCTGCATGGGCGCATATTAGGCTTATTTTAGCGAATTTATCTTTGATACGGATTCTCATAAGACGGTCGGTCGCTCACGTATTAGAAACTCAAGACTTTTTGCCTAGGTCTGCCGGGTATGATAAATTTGCATACGAATAAGTGCTATTACTGTTCCCTACAACAATCACCATAGTATATATTATAGTCTTTTTATGCTCTTTACACTCTGCTTATGCTCGGCCCATCCCATCGCACTTCTTGGATTGCGGTGATAGCTGCGTGGTAGCAGTCAAGGGTCTCTGCCAATGGCTCGGGTGCATGGGACCTGTTTTATGGTCCGAATATTCCTCGTCCCGATCCGAAGCGCTGTCCTTCCAAATCTATTTCCAAGGCCATTAGCTGGTTCGTGGCCCTCTGATTACATGAGTAGGGATTGCTTATTTTATCATAACCAGTTTCCCAATAAAGCCTACTATTAGTCCATTGATTTTCTTAATTCATATTCCTTTAGATATATTTTCTTATTAGACGTTCTACAAATTTAAAAAAAAACGGAATTTAAATTTAAATCGACGTGGTGAAATAAAATACTGCGACACAATAGCATCAGGACGAAACTCTTGAAACAATCTGTCAAAAAGACTACACCCCGAGGAGCAGTTCCTGCACATTGCATTTGTCTACTGGCCTTGTCAATTTCGAATATATAACCCACTCCTATGGCTCACTGTACTTTACTAAATAACTAGATCCAAATTTAATGACCTCGTAAATTAATGCCAAGAAATTGTAATTGTAACACTCGCAATCGAAATGGAGATCTTCTACGTGAACAGAGATACATTCACATAAAACATACGTAAGCAACGGTAGACGAGCCTGCTTCCGAGATGCTGCCTTAGCTGGGGTGTATCAGCATCCGTATTTGCCCATGCATAATGAAAGTGAAAGAACCTTCTAAACAAAAAGCAATCAAAAGGTAAGGAATTGGCTTGTTAAAAGATTTAACTACAATTTTCTACTAAATACCAATGACATACCCTTACCAGTAATTTATATTCCAATGCTACCTGTGGGATTCACTTGTGTGGATGCCCGCCTCTATGTAATCGCCACGGGAATTCAACCCGAATTGGAAGGCGAATTAGAAGCAGAATTGAAAGGCTCAACGTACAACTTAACAAGAATATCGTAAAATGGGGTTTTGTGCTATGCTCCACTTTATTGCTACCTAACACCGAACTTACTCAAACCGAAAGGTATACCTTGCTTCGTATTTAGTCCTTTTTGAGGCTCTACGACATGAACAACGTCAAGAAACTGCAACCTGTTCCTAGAGGTAGCGTGATGAGTGCCATAGAAAAGAATCCAAAACAGCCTGAGCAAGGCAATAAATTGAATTTTTATTAGGGTCGTTTAAGTCTCCAGTTTTGTTAGGATTCCATCTTGCGCTTAACGTTAAGATAGGAGCGTTCGTCCCCAATCATATTAGATCTCTTAATCCTGCAAGTGGCATCCTGTGTGCGTCTGGAAGGGGATCCTGCATTCAATTACAGATAAATTAAGTTAATGTATGTTTAAGCCTATTAGGGGTATTAGTCAACAGTTCCTAAGCGAACCGGATTTGCTTTTGTTTTCCGGTTCCTTTTTTGTATACTCTCTCTGACTTTATGGGCAGTAAAAACGTGAAAAAACCGAAAATGGACAGCGAAACCGGTGCCAATAAAAAATTGTGAATTACAAGTTCTGGATATTTTTTTTTGGATTTTTTTATTTTCAATTTTGATTCACTGAACCGGAAAAATTCACTTGAAAAGTTTTTACAGTTCTCCCTTGACATTTTTAAAATCTTTTATTTCGTACTTAATCAAGTTAATTAGTCGAAGGAATTCAAAGTAGCCATCTCCGTAATCGGGGTCCGCTTCGACATGAGAATAAATTATTTTCAAGCACCTGGTAATGAAGTAATTTTATAGATTGTGACGAATGGACAAACCAATTTGTAAACCGAGACGAGTCATTTAGAAACTTGTTTAGGAGCACACTGGTAGTGTCGGGTATAAGCACTGCATATCCTATAGTCTGGTAACGCCATCAGGAATGTAGTGCAGTAGTACTCCTGGCAACTAATTCCACTTTTATGCACAAACAAAGGATGAGATACAAACCTAACTGCATAAGCAACTTTATTCGAAAAATTTAAATTGACAAGGTTTCTCCTCCGCAAAAGAGCATATTGACAAGATGTGTCCGGGTGTCTGAGACATGGTTGGTAACACTCCCTCTCGGTATGACGACTGTGAACAGTGCACTCCACCGCATCCATAGCCCTGAGATCGAGGACAGCCAATCGTACAGCTGGTCGTTCGTATACTCCAGAGCTCCATAAAACAGCACCTGAATATCCTTCGAACGTTTTGTTCTGATAACCATTCCTTTCGGCCAGCAGTTTCGTGGGTTGTTAGTGTCAGTTTCATCTGCCTCAGTACTGTCTTGGCAGATTGGGAGGGATATAGATTTAGTGGAAACAGATGTAAATGTCTCCATTAGCTTCTTCTTGTCAACACTGGTATTAGCTTCCTCCAACTGTCGCGCTGCACAATGAAAATTTTTGCCGCAGCTACAGCGATGTTCTCAGTGCTTTGAAGTTGCTAAGCGCCAAAATGGAGGAGTCTATGGATAGAACATAAGGCGTGTAAGCAAAACCCCCAATCGCTTTTCGGTTTTTCGCAGAATTGTCAATATGCTTACTTACGCACTAATGGGTTCCATGTCCCTACACGTACCCTGAGAAGCTCCTGGGACTACTTCATGTGCAGAATCTGGAACTCAAAGCCGATACGTGGATAAGGACTCTCCTAGGAGCCTAGAAGGCAGTACGGGCAGCATTTTCTGCTGTCCCTGAACAGGGACTGCTTATCATACCTCGAAAAATCGAAAGGTATGGTAAGGTACAGCATGGGTAGGCTTAACACCACCAAGGGAAAGGACGAGAAGGAATCACCCGAAGATGATGGAAGTGCTGCGGATAAACCTGCACCATAGTAAGGGTGGAGTACAGGACGTCACAACCGTACTCATACAAGAGCCCTGGATCAATAAGCACAACAAAATTCAGGGTCTTAGGCTGAAATATTACGAGGCAGAAGGTAAGATCAGGACCTGCATCCTTATCAAAAACCATATACTCGCAGTGTCATTTCTTTTGAATAATTACAACTCAGGAGATTTGACAGCGGTAACCTGCGAAAGGGAGCGTGGCAAATCACTCTGTCTGACCTCGGCCTACCTCTCCTATGAGTCCGGGGTTATGATCTCGAAGAAGCTAAAGGACTTGGCAAGGCAGAAAAATGGATGATGGTACTGAGCTGTGACGCAAACGTGGCCCCCGCCCAATTATCAAGGCTTCACCCATCAATGACGTTGTCTAATAAAAAGAGGGGGCAGAGCATATTACTGCTCTTATCGTAAACATCTTCAGATGACGCCTCTGAAGGTTGCTACGATTTGACCAGTTACAAGTTGACGGTCATAGGTCTTGTTGGCGGCAGGACCACCGGTAGTCCCTACCGGGACTTAAATCACGGTACCATGAGAGTCAGGAGCCCCCCGGATTTCGGTCCGGGCCTGACTTGTTGAGGTAGGCCCCCTTGTGGGAGCGTCATGGTGGCTGTGGTTTAAACCCAAATCGCGGAAAGGGTCTAACCCATTGTAGAGTTGCAAATAAGTACTGGGTGCTGTAACCCTTAGAACAGTAAGAGGTTTTAGGTCGGCCTCGACTCATACCAAGGGTGGAACTTGTGCCTCCAACACAGTTCCGAATTGGTATCAAAGGATTGACGGAGAGCGATGGCGTATCCTTGCTCTCATGGATGTATGGGCATACCGTAAACATAAGTCTACATGACAGGTGGTTTACGTTAAAAACCAGAGACTAATGTGACGCAAACGCCCATGGCTGAAAGTCAGTTTTATAGTAAAACACAAAATTTTTGCAAAATTCAACTTTATTTATCAATTTAGTTGCCTTCGAGAGCCATACACTGATTGAAACGATTTTTCAATCTTTCGATACCAGTTTTGTAGTACGATTTCGGTTTAGCCTCAAAATAGGCCTCTGTTTCGGCGATTACTTCTTCATCGGTCTTAAATCTCTTTCCGGCGAGCATTCTTTTGAGGTCTGCGAACAGGAAATAGTCACCGGGGGAAAAATCTGGAGAATACGGTGGGTGGGGAAGCAATTCGTAGCCGAATTCATTCAATTTTGCCATCGTTTTCATCGACTTGTGACACGGTGCATTGTTTTGATGAAACAGCGCATTCTTTTTCTTCAAATGCGGCCGTTTTTCTGCGATTTCGTCCTTCAAACGCTCCAACAACGCAATGTAATAGTCGCTGTTGATAGTCTGCCCCTTGTGGAGATAGTCGATGAAAATTATTCCATGTGCATCCCAAAATACGGATGCCATAACCTTCCCAGCAGACTGTTGAGTTTATGGTCGTTTTGGACGAGGTTCGTCGCCTGCTCGCCATTCAGATGACTGCCGACTTGACTCTGGTGTGAAGTGATGGAGCCAAGTTTCATCCATTGTCACATACCGACGCAAAAATTCGGCTTTATTGCTGTTGAACAGCTTTAAACACTCCTCTGAATCATCAACACGTTGTTGTTTTTGGTCGACTGTGAGCAAACGCGGCACCCACTTTGAACAGAGCTTCCGCATGTCCAAATATTCGTGTATGATATATCCAACACGCTCTTTTGATATCTTCAGAGCCTCAGCTATCTCGATCAACTTCACTTTACGGTCATTCGTAATCATTTTGTGGACTTTTTTGATGTTTTCATCTGAAACAGCCTCTTTTGGACGTCCACTGCGTGCATCATCTTCGGTGCTTGTATGACCACTTTTAAATTTTTCAATCCACTTGTGGATGGTTCGTTCGGCTGGTGCAGAGTACGGGTAACGCTTATCAAGCCATTTCTTTGCATCGGCTGCATTTTTTCCCATCAAAAAGCAATGATAAATCAACACACGAAATTGCTTTGAATCCATTTTTTTCACAATAACAAAAGTTGCTTCACTCTCAGCGGTATATCTCGAGAACTAATCGTCCGAGACCTGTCAAATTTATACACGTATCTTTTGAAGATTGGTACTAATTGAAAATGGTATGGATTTAATTCTCTTAGAAACGGCACGGAAGCATTGATATCAACTCAAGAGCTGAGTGTTTGTACGATTTCATTCTATCTTCCAAGCTCAGTATTTGTAACAGAGGGAATTCATCCACCTTTGTGATGAAATATAGGCAGGAGGCGATAGGTATCACCCTTGCTACAAATACAGAAGACTTAGAAATAAGGGAATGGGGAGTAGTCGACGAAGGGTCAATGTCGGATCACCGATGGGTACGCTTCAAGGTGAACTTTCAGAACAGGGTATGTAATTTTCAAAGAAAACGTAAGAGGATTGATTGGGTCAAGTATACAGAAGTGGTAAATATACACCTGGATAACCAATCAATATTGTTAACTTAAATAGGGCGGTAGAAAATATACAAACAATGTCGTTCGAGAAGACTTGTCTGGCTAACAGAACACCTAAAAGGGCTCAACCAAAATGGTGGAATAGGGAGATAGTTGACAGTGAAGTGACAGTATATGGAATAAGTACTGCGAATATATTGCGGTAACAATCGAGGTTTCGAGGTTACGCAAAATGCTTTTATAGGAAGCGAGCGTTCCAAGCTATCTCAGAAAAAATTACGGAACCTGGGCTGTAGTCAGCCAATAGGTTCTGGCAACGCTGGTGGAAACCCACTTTCCGGGATCCACATTATCAGATGACCCTGGCATTCTACGGCAAACTGAGAACATTAATCTCTCTCTCTCTCTCCGAAGAGGAAATAGGTGTTCTAATGAATAAGAAAAAAAGGTGGGCAATCCAGTCCTTTAAGCCGTACAAATCTCCCGGGCCGGATGGTATTCTACCGATTATGTTACAGTAGGCACCGGAGGTATTTATCCAAAAAATTATAGAACTTCTTAGAAACAGTCTAAAAATTGAGATTCGAGGGTAGTTAAGTTGGTTTTTATACCTAAATCTGGCAAACAGGGGCATATAACAGCAAAAGAAATCAGACCAATAAGTCTGTCATCATTTATACTCAAAACCCTGGAGCGATTATTGCAGATTCACATTAGGAATACATAGATGCAATAATGGATTTTTGACTGAGTCAAGCATGCATTAATGCTAGGAAAATCTGTAGAAATCGCCCTGCACGAGGGGGTGGGGAAAATAGAGAATAGTCTACACTTCGGAGAGTTTGCGATGTCGGCTTTCCTCGATATTGAAGGTGCCTTCAATAACGTGAAGTACACCACCATTAAAAATGCTCTAGTAGACGCTAACATTGAATAAGGCATTACAAACTGGGTTTGCAACATGCTTGCAAGCAAGAAAATAAACTGTTCCATTGGGCAAAGCTCGGTCAGAATGTCCGTAATCCAGGGTGGAATCATATCTCCACTCCTGTGGGTGATGGTTAACAATGACATCCTCAAAAAGCTTAGTACAATGGGTATAAGTGCCACGGCATACGCAGATGACGTGGTCATAATAGTGCAGAGAAAATACTGAAATATTCTAAGCACCTGGGCAAAGAGCTGTGGTCTCAATGTCAACCCTTCCAAAACGGAACTGGTTCTTTTCACTAGAAAGAACAAGATACCTCAATTCAAATTCCCAAAACTCAACGGTGTGGAACTGTCCCTTTTGGACAACGCGAAGAATCTGGGTGTGATTCTGGACAGAAAACTGAACTGGAATCTTAACGTAGTGGAAGGAATCAAAAAGGCAATAATGCTCTTTTTATCTGCAAAATAACAGTAGGAAAAATTTAGGGCTTAAAACCTGCTACGGTGAGCCAGTTTTTCCTACTTTTATACGGTGGTAGTAAGACCCATACTTATATACGGCGCACTAGTGTGGTGTTGTTGCTTTCCACAAGAAAATAATTTACGGAAAATTAGCGGCGGTTCAAAGAACAGCTTCCATAGCAATTACAGGTGCGATGCTGCCTACGGCAGCATTAGACACCTTTTTGCATCTAATCCAGACCCTTCTTTGCTCGGCTTCGACATTCCGTATGATATACGAGGGGCGTTCAATATATTCTCGGTATCGATATGAAGGAAAATGCGAATTAAATTTAAATTGTTTTTATTTTTCAATATAATCTCCCCTAACATCAACGCATTTGTTACATCTTGAGATAAGCTTTTTTAAACCCTCAAAAAAATAAATTTCCTCTTTCTCTGCAAAATACCGACTTGAGTTCTTCATCATCCGAAAATCTTTTTCCACGAAGACATTTTTTCAAATCCGGAAACAGGAAATAATCACTAGGGGCAAGGTCTGGACTATAGGGTGGGTGTTGGATTTCTTCGAAACCACAATCTCGCGCAGCAGCCTTGGAAACTCGCGCCGTGTGAACAGGAGCGTTGTCATGAAGAAGCAACACACCCGCTGCGAGTTTACTCCGTCTTTTCTTTTTAATTTCCTCCCGCAAATTATGCAAAGTGGAAGCGTAGGATGTGGCGTTGATGGTTTCACCTTTTTTTTTGTACTCAATGAGCAAGATTCCCTTTGAGTCCCAAAAAACTGTGGCCATGAGCTTTCGGGCAGACGGAGTGACTTTGAACTTCTTCGGGGGGTCTGTTCCTTTTTTATGCCACTGCATGGACTCTTGTTTGCTTTCAGGGTCATAGTGGTGGACCCATGTTTCGTCCCCAGTAACAATTCGATCCATAACACCGTCCGCGTTCTCACTACACATCTCCAAAAGCTCTCTACAGCATGCGATTCTCACTTTTTATCTGAGGCGCTGTGAGCATTCGTGGCACCCACCTTGCACTGACCTTTGAAAGGTTAAGATGGTCATGAAGAATGGTGTGAATGGTACCAATTGAAAGCTTGGTGATCTCTGCCATCATTTTCACCTTTATTCGGGCATCCTCAAGAACAAGTTTTTCGACTTCTTTGATGCTTTCTCCCGTACAAGCAGTAGCCGGGGCGCCGGAGCGGGGGTCGTCCTCAATGCTCTCTCTGCCTCTCTTGAACCCACTTGACCACTTTTGCACAGTTGATAATGAAGGTACGGAACCCTGGTAAACAGCCACCATCTCTTCATGAATAGTTTTTTGACTTTTTCCTTGCTTAGTGAGAAATTCAATTACAGCGCGATGCTCAATTTTCACCATCATCGTCTCAGTTGCCATTATGATTCTGTTTAACTAGAGATAAAACGCGAATTAATAATCACATTTATATGAAATTTTACATGAATAGTATTACTTGACAAATAAGTCAATTTATATATACAACCACAGCTTCACCCCGATACCGAGAATAGTTTGAACGCCCCTCGTAATACATCCGGCTGAGCCAATGCAGATGAGATCGGCATCCAAAAGCGATATCGCTATCTACACCGATAGCCAGGCCGTATTCAAGGCAATGGAATCGACCAACGTTAATTCTGATACAGTCAGGAGCTGTCGCACAGTGCTCAAGGCACTTTGGAGTCAGAACCGAGTAAGACTGTGCTCGGTGCCAGGACACTGCGGTATTAAAGCAAATGAACAAGCGATCGAGCTTGCAAGAAAAGGAGGTCTACTCGGCAATAGCGAGGTTTGCCAATATCAAACCACCCCTGTGCATAGTGAGGGGCACTATCGAGGAAAAAGTTCAAAGCTCTGTGGCCGCTTTTTGATGGCGACTGTTTAGGTTTTTGCCATTGGAAGACAAATTCAATTGGTTCCATAACCCTGTTTAACCTAACCTAACCTAACCTATTTACGTACTAAGGTGGCGCTACAGTTCGGGGTGCACCTGGGCGTAAACTAACATGCCTCTTCAGTTATCTGGCATCTAGTTGCGCATTTCCATTCAGATGATTTCCCATTCTACTTGTGCGCCACATCCAAGGCGAGGTCTTCCTCTACTACGTTGTCCCTCCGGGTTAGATTCGCAGACGCTGCGGGACGGATCATTGGTGTCAATTGGCTCTATGTTTATATCCTAGTATCTCAGGCGACTGATACGCAGTTTTCTCACTAGAACAATGTCGCTGTAAAGCTCGTATAGTTCGATGTTGAGTCTTCTCCGCCCGTCAACGCAAACAGGAACGAATATTTTCCGAAGGGTTTTTCTCTCGAAAGGACTGATGACATCTTCATCCTTATTCAATAGTGTATATTCTTCTGTATCACAAAGTAGGATTGGGATGATGAAGATCTTATTTAGAGTCTCCTTAGTTGTTCGGGATAAAGCCATATTATTGCATTCTTAGCCCAAAAAAACAGCGATTGGCAAGAATGATTCTTTGTTTTATTTCCGCCGAGATGTGGTTGGGAGAATTTATAGCAGAGCCAATATACCCAAAGCCCCATACTACCTCGAAATTAATGCTGTCGATTGTGACGTTCTGTCCATTTGGTCGATGTTATGTGTCCCTTCTTGTTGACAGCAGATACTTTGTTTTGCTCCCATTGTGACAGCTTCCGTTTCAATACTAGCGAACGCATCCGCGACAGCCCGCGGACTTTTGTCAATCATGTCGATATCATCGGCGTACGTTAGTATTTGCACAGACTTTGCAAAGATTGTGCCTCCCGTGTTCGCTTGTGAGTTCAGTACAAATCTTTCAAACATGATGTTAATGAAGTCACATGACAGCACGTTACCTGGTCTAAAACCTATTTCGACATCAAGGGTCTCGGTTAAGTCGTTACTGACCTTGACGGAGCAGCGAACATTCTGAATCATCATTCTGCACAGAGGGACGAGTTTGGCAGGGATGCCTAAAGTAGTCATGGCCCTATATAGCTCCTGTCTATTTAAAAATGCTATCATTTGCGGCTTTAAAATCGATGAAAAGATAGTGGGTACTGATCTGTACTGCTTAAGTTTTTTCCAAGATCTTCTGGAGGGTGAAGATTTGCTCGATTCTGGATTTTCCTGGTCCGAAACTAGGCTGATGGGGACCGATCAGGTTGTTGTCGAAAGGTTTCAGACATTCACACAACATGGCAGATAAGATCTTGTATCCGATGTTGAAGAGACCTATACGTTTATATATAGCTGGCGCTGTTGAGGGGGGTCTCCTTTTTTGTGGATCTTGTATACGGTGCTGAGATTCCATTCATCAAGCATATACAGGTCTGAGAAATGGGTTGGTGCATGCTTTCCATAAAGTCATTTCCAGCTGCCTTCAAAACCTTGGCCGGTAAGCCCTCAGTTTTGAAGTTTTGACTTTCATCGTATAATTTGAATGGGCGGCATGTTGACCTCTTCGCCATTAATCAGTCTGCAGAAAAAGTTTTTCCATATTGTTAGCAATGACTGTGACTCCACTACAAGGTTTCCTTCTTCACCTCTACAGGTATCTGTACGGGTTTTCCTGCCTTGATACGTTCTTTTGACCTGTTGGTAAAACTTCCGTATGCTATTCCTTTAGTACAACCTCTCAATCCGTATTCGCACCTTGGCTGCAACAAGGTGGTGATCCGAGTTAATGTTGGCTGCCCTGAACATTCGGATGTCCAGAGTACTGAAGGCATGCCTTACGTCTATCGCAAAATGATCAACTTGATTTAGCATTTGAAGATCCAGAGATCGCCTTGTGTACATATATTGAGATGAGGAAACCATGTCTTTGCTATAGTGTTTTTTCGTCTTGCCGCAAAGTCAATATGGGTAAGTCCAATGTCAGACGTCGTGTCGTGTAGGCTATGCTACCAAAAATGTCGTCCTTTTCTGTCATGGCGCCTAGTAGGTTTTCCATACCATACTTCAGATATTGTTCATATGTGTTGTCGTGGAGTTTGTAAACGCATTCTTTGGTGACGTCGTCCTTGTTTTCCGGGGGGCATTGGCGCATATTATGCTTATGTTAGCTAATTTTGCCTTAATGCGGACGGTCCTAAGACGCTCGCTCATGTGTGGCAAACTCAAGACTTCTTGCCTAAGTCTGCTGCATATTTAAAATCCGCATTCGAATAAGCAATGTTTCTTTTCCCTAGAGGAATCACCAACCTCCTGATGTCCGGTCCATGCCATCGCACTTCCTGGATGGAGACTATATCTATAGATAGCAGTCAAGGGTCTCTGATAATTGTTTGCCAGCACGTGGCATATTAAGGGTCCGAACATTCCAAGTGCAAATCCGAAGGTCGTTGTCCTTTAAACGTTTGCTATGTTTTGGTGAGTCCATTTTTATCCGAGCCAATTAGTTGGTCCGTCACATATTTTAATCTCTTCCGTATAGAGTTGTGTGTCTTTTGATGGCATAGGTCAGTATAACAGCATGCCTGAAGTTACTGAGGACCACCACGGGGAGGTAAGGCAAACGCTTCGCTATGGACTTGGTTGTTGCGCTGCTGGACCAATCCAAATTTAACGACATTGCTGGTATCTGCTACATCCAAACCACTTTCGAAGTAAATCTCTTCTTTCTTCTGGTGAAAATAATTGTGTAGATGGCAACATGATAATACTATTGTCGAGACCTTGTCAGGATTCAAATTTATTATTATAAACGTTATTATGAATTATACATGCCAAAAACGTTTTCTGCTACACCTCTAGCGCGTGTTAGTCGGTATTTAAAAATAATTTCTTTCTGACTATACGGCTTCATTATATTTTCTATTGATGGAAAGGCAAAATCAGCAACAAGTACAAAGGGAAAATTTCCGCTGAAGTCCGATGAAGGTTCAGGATTAGGGATATTCACCGTTTTATAGCTAAAATCACATGACCCGGAATCAGGGGGCTTTCTTTATTTATATGCTTCCCGTCTAAAGAACCCACGCAGAGAGGAAAATTCCAAATTTCTTCAAAAAATTAAATTTCTTTTTTCTATTCATCTTCGTTTTTGGGTAACTGAAAAAGAAATGAAATACTCAAAATTCTTTAGTTGATAAATATATAATTATGTTTTTGTTTTCATTTCAGATTAATGAAAGTCCTTCCAATCCCGGGCCATTAAAAAGACACCGGGCCATGAAGGGGAGAGGTAAATTGATTCACCATAAGGATGCTGTAATACAGCGAAAGGATGGGTTTCACTGTATTCCGAAATGACAAACCACCAACAAGTTCTGCCGGAAGAATGATTGCGGACATACTTTTTCATGGATGTCAGGATAAATTAAATAAATTCACTGCCCGTGGAGTACAGAAATTATTAGATTCTTGCAGTGACAGATCTTTCACTCCTTTATGGAGTGATTCAAGCATGTCGTCGCCTTCGCTTCCATAGCAACACGTTTTTCTTATGCAACAAACAGAGTCTACTCATCTGCTTCAACTTCAAACAAATAGCAACAGCTGGAACACAATGGCGTCGTTGTCGTAGACGCAGTTGCGGTCGCACGTGCTGTCAAAAGTTGAGATACACACAAGTTGAAGTATATGTATAAGTGTGAGTACAATGAGTCGCCTCCTGAGTAAAGTCAGAAGGAATTGACATCCTAGCAAGTTTTTTAAAATGTCTTTAGATACTAGTTAAATTTTGAATTTAAAATGTTTGCATAAGTCAAACCGTCATTTTAGTAAAAAAGTACCACCATTAGCTTGTCCTTTTAAACATTTTTCTCAAAGTTATAGCTTTTTTTCTAATGCCCTTCAAAATGTCAATTTCTCCTTCAATGAAGGAGGATTTGACAGTTTCGTAAGGAGGTTTTGCCAGTATTTCTAAAAAAAGAAAACAACAAAATATTAGAATGTTATAACATAACTAATTTATTTTTTGTTTTTAATAATTAAAAAATTCGGTCCGTCTTTGGTTTTTTAATCTACTTTTTTATAAATAAAAGTTTTAAAACGTAAAAGCTCAACACAAAAAAAATAGATTAACAAAAATAAATAGCACTTCGTAAGCATTTAATAAGTAAAAGTACTTCAAGAAATTATTTAAAACGCATAAGAAATCATCGAACATCAAAACGTCTAAAGTCAACATTACAAAATATTTTTGGTCTCGATCTAGAGCTGCATGGTAGGTCAATTGGCAACGGCAATTTCGCTGCAATGTCAGCCCTCAAAGCCAGACCTACGTCCTCTACAACTAGCTCATAAAAGAAGTTTTGAAACATTTAACGACGATAATATTTAATTGTGTAGGGCAACGAACTTGTGTTGTCAACACTCTGAATGATATGTACAACATAATAAAATATTTCCTTTGTCCCGAACTTCACAAGGATTAAATCGTTAATTTCAGGTCTGAAATTTAAATTGAGTTTCAAGACGTTGCATTGGTTTGATGAAGGCTCTACTTCTTCGCTTGATATTTGAAGCGTATCGGATTCGTCCGGAAGACTCATTGCACCCTTCTCAGAAGATGTTTCACTGTTACTATCAAGAATTCGTTTTATAACTGGATTGGACCTTATATTAGTTTTTATTGCTTTCACAATTTTTTGTGTAGCAAATTCTTCCAATTTGTTTTTTTTTTAGGTGTTTTTGTATAGATCTTTGACGTTCCAGCATTAGCACGGCTCTTCTTTTTAAGCATTTTCGGATATGGGCGAACAGCTTCCGGTGTTATATGTATCGGATCACGAACTTTGGCTGATGGAGAACTTTTAGGACTCCTGGCATTTATTGGGTCTACAAGTAAGTTTCCAGCATTTTTTTTCCAAAATTTGAAGTTTTATTATGAAAACATAGTTACAATGCTTTATTCAATGTATCGTCCATCGGAAGCTACAACTTTCCCTCATCTTTCTGGCAATTTATGAATTCCGGACCAAAAAAATTTCTCGTCTTTCGAGCCCAAGAACGTATCGAGCCAACTTTTGATTTCCTCTACCGAGCTGAAGCGTATTCCCGTAAGAGCGTTCTGCATCGAACGAAACAAGTTGTAGTCAGATGGTGCCAAGTCTGGACTGTAAGGCGGGTGAGGCAGAATTTCCCATCCACTATTTTCCAAATAGTTTTTCATCGAAACCGCAACATGTGGCCAAGCGTTGTCGTGATGAAAAATGACGGACTCATGCCTGATCTCATATTCTGGCCGTTTTTCTTTTAATGCCCGCTTCAAACGAATTAGTTGGGTTCGATATAATGGTCCTTTGATGGTTTCACCACTCGGAAGCAGTTCGTAGTTTACGACACCCTTTTGATCCCACCATATGCAGGGCATGACCTTATTCACGTGAATATTTCGTTTCGGCGTCGATTGGGCGGGCTCGCCGGGATTTGTATACGATTTTCTGCGTTTAGAATTATCATAATAAATCCATTTCTCATCACCAGTGACAATACGATGCAAAAATGATTTATTTTTATACCGCTGCAGTAATATTTCGGACATGCAAAATCGCCGTTCGACGTCTCTTGACTTCAATTCGTACGGCACCCAGTTTCCAACCTTTTGAATGAATCCCAGTGCTTTTAGGCGCAGGGAAACGGCTTGTTGCGTGACGCCCAATAATGCAGCAAGTTCTTCTTGAATCTGACACGGATTCTCATCCAGTAAAGCGTCCAATTCCTCGTCTTCAAAACTTTTCGGCTTTCCGGGGCGATCTTTGTCTTCAACTCCAAAATCTCCACTTTTGAACCGTTTGAACCACTCGCGGCACGTCGATTCACCAATACATTCCGCCTCATAAGTTTCCGAAAGCAAACGATAGGCCTCAGCCGCACTTTCCTTAATATTAAAGAATAAAAGCAGCGCTTCCCGCAAATGACGTTTATTTGGCTGGAAACTTGCCATGATTTTGCTCGATAAAATGTACGACACCGATAGAACTGCTCAAATATAACGCTGCAAAGTTGTTGACAGATACAAAACCTACAAATAAAACACATGGGGTCTGACATTTCTGCCCGGGATCCACTGGTGGCGTCATCTCTGACAAACGCTGGAAACTTACTTGTAGACCCAATAGTATTTCATTTTCAGTCATGATTGAGCTGTTTTTGTTTGGTGAAGTCTGTTGAACATTTATATCAGTTGTAGTTTCCATTTCAGATACCATTATCGGCTCTTGAGTATAAGCTTCATGTTCCTCTAAATAATCATCTTCTGGAAATATAATGTCATTGAATGGATAGATACCAGTTGATAGAAACCCTAATTATTATGTTGTCTGTGTTAAATGATCGCTGAAACGGTTGGTTTGTGAGATAAGCTACATCACTGATGTTAATAATTCTGCCCGGATTGTTTATTAAAAAGTTATTGAATGTCCTTTTACACTGTGCTTTAAAACTTACAAAAATGAATACATCTAAGGGCTGCAGTTTATGCGATATATGTGCAGGAAAAGAGAGCATACGTAATAATTCCACTTTCACGAAAAAATATGATTGGTTCAAGGCTGCAGTGCGATGTATGATTGTCAAGCAATAACAGAATTGGATTTGCCTTGTAGCAGTTGCTGTATTGTTTTAAATGAGCCAAAACGCCCAGGAATATTTCAGCTTTCATCCATCCACTGTCAGAGAGCAGACCAATTGATTCTGTTACAGAACCGGTCATAAAACTGGGGTTCATTCGTTTTTGAGGGAATACATAGACAGGCGGAACATGATTCACTATGGCATTGCCAAAAAAGGAACTTATACTTCTCATACAGCCGTTTGAGGTTTTGAAAAAAACTGTCCAACAGGTGCTATTTTGAATCCATGAAGACGGGCCATTCTGGTATTTTCGGGTTTTCGCAGACTTAGAGAACTGTTGCGGTTCATAAAGCCAGGAAGCCAAGCCCTTCTAGCTTGCTCATTTGTATTCCAACTATTTGGGTAAGGGATTTTGTTGATTTTAGCATATTGAAAAACAAATTGTTTTGGCAGCTCATATGTTAAACCAAAGTGAAGTTTAGAGCATTTTTTGAAATATTCGACAAGCTCCTTTTCTTGAGCTGACGTAAGTATTTGTCTGTAGGCATATTTCGTGTTATTTTCTGTATTGATTTGCTGTCCTTAACGTTTTTTCTTCAGTCGGAAAATTAAAGTGGTGCGATTTATACCATATTTTCCAGCTGCACTGCGAACTGATTAATTTTTTTGCCTCTTGAACGTTGACTTCGTTGATATTGCGGGAAGGATATTTTTTTTTTAATAAATGTTTGGTATTTTAAAATATAACTAATGAGGGAGGATTTAACACTGTCAATTCCTTCTTCAGCAATGGTGTCAAAACCTCCTTTTAGTCCACTTTTGGAAAATAATTAAAAAAAAAAAATTATAGAGTTGTTGCTCAGGAATATCTATGGTATACTCGTATTATGATTTTAAAACAAATGAATGTGTTATACATTTCACTTAAAATAACTAAAACTACTTACTACCGAAACTGTAGTTAGTTTACTTACCACAAAAATTACATCAACTGGGCTCAAAAACAGATAATTTGTCTACGTCACTCAACGTTCAGAACACAGTGATAATTTTTTGAGGACTCAAATCAATCGTAACTATCTTCGTTTTCTCATCACTTATAGTGCTGCCAATATCTTAGTTTTTGAGAAAAGTGCTACTGTCAATTCCTCCCACATGCCAAATCCTCTTGACTTTACCATTTTTAATATTCAGTCGCGCGACGAGGCTATAGATGTAAACAATGGAGGAACAGCAGATTGAAAAATTTATAACATATAACAAAAGAGAACATATTGGTTTTTGTTAATAAAAAAATTATATGTCAAAATGTTCGGACTTCATTTAATGAGGTAATACAGGGTGACAAAAAGTTCATTGTGGCTGAAAAGGAACTTTTCCTTTGTCAAGAAAATAGCTGGTGAGTTCTTGACGGACCCGAAATGTTTCTTCTGCTCTATTATTGGTTCCACATCTCCGAAGAGGTAACAAATCGTTAATTTCTTGACGCCACATGCCATCACATTGTTCATCGTTTGTACCATACGTGTCACAATATACTTCAGGGCAGTAAGAGTGGTGGAAGTTATGTAAAATAGTACATGCGAGAACAACTTTGTCTGCGATTATTGGTTGAAATACAATACACTTTCCCAGCACTCAACAACGAGCTGCTAAAAAGCATTTTCAATAACCCGTCGAGCTCTCATTTGCCAGTAATTGAACACTTCCTCCAGCTTGTTTAACAGACCTCCAAGATTTGATCTCATTTGGTTCTTCCGTAAGGGAAAGGCGCAAAGTAGTGCGGTGTAATCATTTCAGAGTTTGTAAGCTTTTCCGGTGGTGGTAGATTTATATCGCTTGAGAAGATTTTTTGGCCAATAGATGAGTTGCGGAAAATACCAGCAACCACCCTGGCTACCGAAGGCTCCAACATCGACAGCGGTGGAAATATAATTGGCATCGCATATAGCCAATAAAACAATTAATATACTTCGAACCTGTATTCGGCGGACACTTGATTCCGATATGCTTGAAACCGGTGACAGCAATTCCCAAAACACTTGACAAGTTTCCACTATTGTTTTCCGAACTGTTGATAATTCCATTCGAAAAGACCAGGCCAAATAATGTGGCGCTATTCCTTGGGACAGATACCTTTAAAAACAAAGAAAAATCACATTCAGGAAAATCATCAATTTGGAAGCTACATACATTAGCGTTAGCACCACTTTGCACTCCGGACCTATAAGTTTCCGTATGGATTTCTTCGTGAGCGATTTTTTTACCATGAATTCCATCATGTTCATGCGAGTTGATTTAAAAAAAAAGATCCGGGTCGTGCTCCTTTCTGAAAGCAAAAGTTGTTTGATAGAAACCTTTGCTATTCCTTTCTCGGTATAGAGGACGTACCCATCATCTTCGTTTCTTTGATTTTAAAAGTTTGTATGTTAAATAACACATATTCACCGTTGTCATTAAAAACACACTTTTTTCTTCCTCCAATTAATTTCTATTTCAAAAAACTGGTTGCTTCAACTAATTTTATTTGGATTTGATAAACACAATTTCAATCCAGCTGACATTAAAAATGACATATGTAAATGTATAACTTCACTGTGGACAGATTTCTTGAGAAGGTACGCGACAGCGACAGCGGCTACGTCTACGACAGCGGCTACGCCTACGACAGCGGATACGCCTACGACAGCGTTGTGTTCCAGCAGTAAAGCAGCACAAAAGAACTACGAGTAATTCTGACTGTTGTTTGTGGCGCGATTTCTGACAAAAATTTTAGGTCCTCAAGTGTTTCCCCGCTTGCATTGTTCAGATATACAATCTCTTTTCTTTTAAAGAATTTATAAACTTTATTTTTATCCGAACGTTAACTAAATTAAATAAACAAATGTAACATTTTGACCTAAATGTAAACTGATTAACATAACGTAAGAGTACGATTGTTATCCAAAATTTTGTATGACAGTTTAAAAATGTAAATATGGAAATAATTTCCGGGAGAAGAATAAAGGCTCTTTGCTGTAACACTTGAAGAAGGAACAACGTATTTTCTTTTAACTCGTATTTTTATACCTCACATTTTATACCCAACACTTATCTAATAAAGTAAAGTAAAACCCTACACACCCCAATATTATAGATAGCCGACCACGGGGGTAATAGGTTCTCTCAATAATGTTGTTCTTTTGTCATGACAATTGGGCTTATGTTTTGTAGCAATTCCATGAAACTGATGCTATTCATTGAAGTCATTACATGATATTTCTTCCAACTGAACAACAATTCCACCTTTAACAAGTTCGATGCGCTGTCTGACACCACAAAAAATTGTATCCCTACATCCTCATACTGTAATCGTTATTGCGGACGATTTCAATATGGATGGCTTCGGCATTCTGGACAGACAACACCCGAAAGACTACTTCGCTGCGGAAAACAACTTGACCCAGCTTGTAAATAAACCCACGCTGACACCAGACCTTGATAGTCATAGAGCCAATACTCTGGACTTAGTTTTAACTTCCTACCCTGCTAAGTACATTGCTAATGTGCTTTCCCCTCGGGGCTCGTTGTGTCATATCATACATTGAACAAACAGTTACAGAAAAAATATCCAAATTGACAAAAAGAAAACGCCAATTGGAGCAGACTTAACACTTTCTGTCATCTCACTAAGGCACGTTCTCCTGTTTGCGGACGGATTTTAAGGATGGAATCCAAGGTGTCACAGTTGCGGTTAGGTCGAACTAGATCTATCATCATATGAGCTGCTTCGAAGTACTTAAATACCAAGGATCTCTATAGGGATCTCCAACACTAAATCAGGGTGTCGGAAAAGGGTTGGTGGCGGATGAGCCCTTAATTAGGGCCAACGTCAGCTCTCACATCCGCGAAGCGGGTTACTGGCTCCTGAATATGGTGCGGCCCCTTTTGTCCTAGGGGTCCCAAAAAGGGCATGGCCCTCCAGGTTGGGGGTTGTGCATGAGGATAGCTGCCCAACCATGTAAAAAAGTAATTGTTACAAAGCGATCAATAGCATCGGATAAGAAACGATTCACTGTTGACGACCCTGCAAAACGAAAAAAAGACAACGACTTTCGGATCTGCACGTGGAATGTTTGGAACTTGAAACGACCGCGTGCAGCTGAACAATGAGCGGAGGCTCTAGACTGCTATAAAGCAGATACCACCACCATACTGATGAAAGACGAAAAACTGTGATGTTTACTACGGTGATAGCTATAGGGAACGTAAGCAGCGTCTATTTGGATGCGGATTTGTTGTAAGCAGTAGAACGCTTTATAATAATCCGTATCAAAGGCAAATTCACCTTATATGCGTTCACGCCGTAACAGAGAAATAGGACGACACTACTAAAGAAAGTTTCTACGAGCTCCTCAACAAAACCTACAGATAATGTCCAATGTATGACTTTAAAACCGCCCTATGTGACTTTAATGCCAAGACTAGAAAGTAGCACATCTTTGGTAGCACAATCGGAATACATAACCTAAACGACACCACATCTGGAAACGGACTTAGGCAAATCGATTTCGCTGCGGGACGTAATGTTACTATAGCAAGCACATTATTTGCTCATCTCCATAATCGAAAGGGAACATAGCAGACATAAGATCAGCAAACTGTTAACCAGATTGATCATGTTAAGATCGACGTAAGGCACTCCTCAAGTATTTTAGATGCCCGAACATTCCAGGCGGCTATCATAGACTCGGACCACTATCCAGTTGCAGCCAACACAGCAACGGGGAAATACTATGAGGAGATTTAACGTTGAACGGTTGCAATCGCAACAAGCCGCCAGAACTTTTGCTGATGGCGTATTCCTCAAACTCTCGAGAAGAAATTTGAAGCCAGCATAAAGTGTTGAAAAGTCGGCCAGAATGGCACAATTGACAGCTACAACTTTGAGGTAGTAATGGACTTTGTCTACCTCGGCTCTGTTATCACATCTGAAAACGACATCTCTTCAGAAATCAAACGAAGAATATCGCTTCTCGAACGACCAATTAAACTCTTGTAATCCTAGTCCTGCTTTATGGTTCCGACGCATGGACCCTTTCTAAAGCGGATGAAGATATCCTTGGTCATTTTGAGAGAAAAATTCTTCGTAAGATATTTGGTCCCGTATGCCTTGATGGGCTCTAGAGGAGACGATTGAACTCAACGAATTGTACAGCGACATAAAAAAACTGCGCATTGAGCGGTTGAGATGGCTGGGACATGTAGAGCGAATAAACACCAACTCTTCACCCCGCAGAATCTTCGACTCTAATCTGGAGTGACAACGCAACGGAAGAGGGCCTCGTCTTAGGTGGCGCGCGCAAATCGAAGAGGAACTAAACCAAATTGAATTGTGCAACTGGAGGCAGTTAGCCAAAGACCGCGCTAATTGGAGAGGCTTATTGGTTAAGGCCCAGGTCCACTCAGGACTGTAGCGCCACCAAAGTAAGTAAGCAAACAAGCCTCAGCCTCCATCCCAACGCACGTTTATAATGACATTCCAGCTGTCCGATCTTTGGACAGCGCTAATCTGCTTGCAGTACACTTTGCGGCCAGCTCAACACTTTCAGATTGTCTCCACCTACACTTGAGTGCCTACTCTCCGCTTCGTATGAAGGGATATTTTTCCACGTTGGCAAAACCACTGCGTAAGCTTTTCCATCGATCCTACTCTTTAGGACTCTTTCCGAGTAGATAGAAAATTGCATATTTTGTCTAGCCGTTTCAAAAAAGGCGAGTCAAGTGCTCTGTCCTCCTACAGACCCATTGCACTTACTTCCCTTCTTTCCAAGCTCATGGAAATGCTGAATGCTCCAGTGAAATCACCAGTAGCATTCTGCCCCATAAGCCGCACAACTCACTGATATGCAAGTTATGCCGAGCTCTTTATTTCCTAGGCATTATAACTTGCAAACATTTAAAACGGACGTACATCGGTACCTCTCGGTGTTTACTCCTTCGCCCGCGCTGTGTGCAATCATTTTAAGGATACTCAAATCCTTTGAGCGTGCGCAGATTATAAAAAAAAAAACAAAAGAACTACATTTTTAATATTGTTCTTTTTTTGATTGCCAAAGCAATTAACATTGCACACAAGCCGAATACGCCAATGCTCCATTTATTAGGACACCCTGACGACAAATAATATTGGTGCCAACCGTATTAATAGTGTGTGGAGAAAATAGATTTTCACAGACCCGTTTGTGTAGTGTATGGGCGCTATTAGATATAAGCAACGTAACATCCTGCGACTTTCGCTGTGAAGGTGAGTAGTGCTATCTTTTGACCTGCCTACGCTCGTATCAGGCTGTAAATACTCGACGCTGCTGTGGTGTGTGGGCTAGTACCGTAAACCCTTTATCACTCAAGCCCACTACATTCTATTTGGCAGCGTAAATAAATTCAGTTTGCAATCTTGAACTCCAAATATGAGTTGGCAAATTGTCTCCTTATAGCTTAGTGCGTTTGCAGTCACTCTTCTGTTGCTCTCATCAGCAGTCGTAAAATTAATTCACAAATGTTTAATGTGAGCAAAGGTAACTGACATCTAAATAACTCTGGCCATTTTTCATTTGTGCAACGATATAGCCGCTTGGACAAATGTCAAATACTAAAAGTTCACAATGCGATTCCTTTGTCCTATCCGTATCTGTGGAGCCTTTCATTGTCATAACAGATTTAAAATCCAATCAAATGTGAAAGGACAAAATAAATCTTCAATTTGGCCAGAGATAACAGCATCGAGACAGAGACCGAGTCCAGTACTCGTATTTAGGTTTCCCCAAATGAATAAAAATCCTCTCATCGAAAGAAAATAAATGTCAAAATAGATAAAGATCCAGTTGTCAAATGAAATTGATTTAAAAGTCACTGTCAACAAATTTCGATTTCTCGCACTCACTCACAGTTTACGAGTAAGTGCGATGCTCTTAATAGACGTCAGACAAATAAGAACATCAGCAGCGAGGTCATAACTTGTCCAAGTCCAATGAAGTTGGACGAAGTCGGATGGATATACAATACATTTCAACTCCTCCATAATACTCCTCTATTGCCATGAATGGCACAACGAATAGAGGTCTGTGTACCAATGGGCCGTAAAATATCCTTGCGCTCAGACAAAAAGCCAATAAGCAACAAATTTGGTTCGATTCATGGGCATTAGGGTGACGATGTTTTATTTTTCTATCTTCAAATCATACCCTTCCCATCACTTTGACGGCATGGAACTGTCACTTTTTCTAGTTTATCCTTTCGGATCGTGCAATAATGAAAGCCATAAAAATGTCCTTTCGACCGGATTTACGTTTTGGCGACGTCCACTGGAATATCATTACAAGATGAAACATCAAAATTTGTCAGCAACAAACACACGCTTATGTTATTCGTATACCCGTACTCGTACTTGAACACCCTGTCATTTAGACCGAATTAACATGGCAAAAACGAAAACAAACTATGGGTGAACTGTCAAAGCAAAACTTTAAGGGGTCAATGAAACCATAGCCTTAGGCAGGATTCGGAGGGAAAGTCCGCTTAAATTTTGTGCGCCGAAATGTTAATCAATTACAGGCAATGAGCATTTTAATTGAATCGAATATTTTATGGTCGCGCTTGTCAGATGACAATTTCCAAGTGGTGCAGATATATTTCGAACAATTTCAACAGTTTCAAAGTTGCGTACTCTTAATGATAACCGCAGTCAGGCTTATGGATTGAGTGGGGGCCATAGGACGTAGGGCTCGGGGTGTGACACTTTAAATAGCTTTTAAGTGCTGGGAATGTAGATAATCGTATCTGATGCAGACGGTAACAGGAGGCAGTCTTATGTCTGCCCGTGCAATTGTTCTTTGGCTGTGACGGTGTTTTATTTATGAAGTTCGAGGTGAGAGCGATTAAAACCCACAGAATGGCTGTTGAGATTGCTCTTAAGTGAGTGTCACATATCTGGTGAATATGGCAAAATAGCCTTACCCAATGCTTTGCTTTGGGTCAGGGATATTTCACAAAAAATGTTTTTTTAATGGAATAATGGTGCAGATTAGGGGGTAGAACAGCAGATGACCACAGTTATTTCAATAAAAAGGAGTTTGAGTTACATTTGAAAGGGTGTGCATAACATGAGTGCTTTAGACAGGGTTAGGGATTCATAAAAGTCAAGGACTTCATCTATCTAGGGTGAGGAATAAAAAATTTCCTCTGGTCTGCTAATGGAATTGCTGAAATTAACGGGCTTGCGACCATTGAAGAGCCGCTCCCTGTGATATGGCAACCTATCACTCTTCTCCAGTTCAGACATGCTGTTACCAGCATCTGCGGACCAACGGATATGCGTCTTCCTTGTCATCTCGTACCATGGGGATGTGATTAAAAATCCTCTTGGGTGGAGCTTTATTACATCAAAGTGTTCTGGGCTATAACCACATCTCAATATAGCTCACAGAGTTTGTGGTTGTGTTTTTTTTTTCCCGTTCGTCCTCCTTGCATATGAGACCAAATATTCATTGAAGAATTTTTACCTCGAGAGTGTTCAACGTCTGCTATTCTTTTCTGCTTATCGTCCAACACTGGCTCCATATAGCAGAACAGACAGAACCAATGTGACGTTTTGTAATAAACGCTGGAGATATTATTCTTTGATTGTTGAGAATGTGTACTTGAGTATGTCGTCAACTACTTCAAAGCCAACTCGTTTCATCTGTTCTTCAATTGACATGAAAACATCTCTGACGGAGTGTTGGGAACGACTGAAGATGTCAAAGTCTTCTGTTCACCAGCTGAACAGATTTGTTGGAGAAAGCGGCTTGTGTACTATATATTCCAGCACTCGATTGAAGAAATTACGCACGAGATCCAGTGCACGTTTAGAATAGTTTAGATGAACTGCTTACTCTGGCGTCACACTGCACAGCTGAATCAGTTTTGTTGGGATTCCGAAATTAGTAATCGCCTTGCAAAGAGTGATGAAGGATATTGTAGAGACTTTGAAGTCGATGAAGGGATGGTGGCTCTCGACTTGAAATTTGTCCAGCATTTGGTTTAGTTTGAAAATTTGGTCGATTGCCGGCCTGCCGGAATGGAAGCCACACTTCAGGCTTCAGGCGCACACGCAATACGTTGGATATGTTCTTTTACGCAAGATTAAGCAGGAATACCACATTGATCAAAAAGTTCTCACCGTGTGGCGCTCCCATTATTCCGATTTGAGTTCTGTTTTTTTTGTTAAGTTGATAAATCTGTTGTTGACATTCCCTCTAACTATCAGAGAGATTGCGGGGCACTTGAACATTGCCTATGGATCCGTCCAAGACATTTTGGTTAATGATTTGGGTTTCCGTCGTGTAGCATTTTCCATTTTCATGGAAAAAAAGACCGTGTTGACGTCGCAAAAGGGATGATTTGCGAGGCTGAATCCGATCCCATCAAAAGGATCATTACTGGAGACAAGACGTGGGTTTATGAGTACGACACGCAATCCAGACATCAGGCAAGTGAATGGCGTTCACCAAATGAGCCGAGACCAAAAAAACCACGTCGTTTTCGTTCAAAAAATTCAATGCTCACGGTTTCCATGGATTACAACGGTGTAGTGCATCATGAATTTTTGCCAGAAGACCAGATAGTAAACAAACAGCACTCGTATTATTTGGGTGTTATGAGACGTTTGCGTGAAGCAATTCGCCGAAAGAAACCAGAATTGTGGGCAGAAAACTCGTGGATTTTGCACCATGATATCGCACCGTCGCACAGCGCCGTCATTAGACGTAATTTTTTAACGATAAATGCAGCAAATACCATCCAACAGCCACCAAATTCACCTGATTTGGCTCCCTGTGACTTCTTTCTATTCAATAGAGTTAAAAAACCACTACGGGGAACGCGTTTCAGCAGCCGATAGGAAGTAATGGAAAAATTCAAGGAAGCACTGATGGACATACCGAAAACCGAATATAAAAAATGTTTCGAGGATTGGATCAAGCGCTGGCATAAGTGTGTTGCAGTCGATGGGGATTACTTTGAAGGGCACTATATAGATTTATATGAATACTCGTAAACTTGTATGTATTTTTAATTTTCTGAATAAATTCCGGGAACCTTTTGATGGTGTGCCTTGATAATTCTTACATGATATAGGATCGGTTTTTTTTTGAAAATATGCGTTTAATATAGAGTTGAGAGTCCAGTCAACTGGTATTCTTTCAATCTGCCAATACCTGATTAATATGGTGCATGCACCATACCACAATATTAGCTCTCGGTTTGAAAAGCTGCTTTAGTAAACCGTCGAAGTCGGCGACTTTTATTGTTCTTCAGCTTTTTGATGTCTAGGTTTTCTTCTTGAACTACTGGCTACACTAATAGTACTACTAGTTTGCTTAGCTTTCGCGGGACTCTTCGATATCCTTGAGCTGGGAGGTTGCGTGATATCTTTTTTTTTGCCTACCTTCATCTATTCTATTTTGCGGTGCAGCGCTTGTTCTCGCACACAGCCTTCATTAAACGAAAGGCTCTTTGTCGTTAGTGGCTGGTAGCTATCTCTGTAATAACGTGGCGAGACTGGTTCCACGTATTGTTGACGTTTGTTAATGGTGAATGCACACTGAAAAGTATTTTGCTCAAGAGCTCTCTGTGGGCTATAGCTTCCAAGGTTGAATTCCCGAAGGGGAATTAGAGCTTTTTTTCATGGGATAGTCGAGCTCTGGAGTTGACTGCAAGAGGAAATGGCCAGAGTCGACGTTTTCCACTCTAAATGTTGGACGGGTGTCTACTATCTACCATCTACTATTACCACGTGGTCGATTTGGTTGGCGATTCGATCATCGGGAGAACAGCAGGTTGCTATGTGTTTTGAAAACTGAGTAGTATTTATGACCATATTACAAGCTTATGCAAATCGATTAGCCAGAAATCAGCATGTCCGTACATAAATATTGCAAGGTGGCATCTATCCTCCCCTCTCTGAAACGCAGTAATTAAAAAACTACAAACATGCCTGCGAACGAAGAGCTGCACAGTGATTGGATATGTAAATGACGTTGCTACTGCCGTGTCGGCAAAATTGTTCAAATTACTTAAGGAAACTGGAGGTTAAGCGTAGCCTAGTTTTATATTAGCAATTAAAATAACATTATACCCCAACGCCGCTTTCTTACATAAGTGGAGTGCTTCTTAATAATTAGCGCATAACAGGCAACTTCGAGTTAATTGAAGACTTAGCAGCGGAAAATAACCTAGACTTTGTATTACTAACCGAAACGCATTTAACAAGTAATATAGAAAGATGTGAAGTGAGTTTACCAGTTCAACCCAAAAGAATACCTTGGTGCGAAGAAAACAAATCTGGATCTCATCAGTATAAATAACTTACTATAGGGCAATGTGGACTATAATAAACACTATATAGAGCTGAAACAATTACATGGAGTGAAAGTATGTTTATATAACAGAGTCGTCGTAACTATGAGTAATTTAAGAGTGGACTGGGATAGAAACAAACAAGCTAGGAACTCGTACAAATATCAGTATAATAGAAAAAAAAGTGCTTATATTGAGCGGAAAATTAGTGAAAAAGCTGGAGACCAAAAAGGCCTATGGAAAGCGTTAAAACAAAAATTTTTTAAGGAAAATAAAAATGCTCAACCTGAACTTAAAATTAGCGGTATTATTTTGAATTCGGACCTATGTAAAAATAGCAAATGAGTTAAATATTGGTTATATACCTTAATTTGTGCGGTTTTTTTTTTCAAAATTTGAACGTTTATTTAAGAAAAAACATGTACAATAGTATTATTCAAAGTATTGTCCATCTGAAGCTGTGACTTTTTCCCATCTTTCTGGCAATTTGTGGATCCCATCCCAAAAGAACTGCGCCGGCTTGGCAACCAAGAATGAATCAAGCCAATTTTTGATATTCTGCTCTGATGTGAACCGTATTTCAGTGAGGGCGTTCTGCATCGACCGGAACAAATGGTAGTCAGAAGGGGCAAGGTCTGGGCTATAAGGCGGATGGGATAAGACTTCCCATCCACTGTTTTACAAATAGTTCTTAACCGGAATAGCAACGTGAGGCCGAGCGTTGTCATGATGGAAAATTATTGAACCGTGTCAGGTCGCATATTCCGGGCGTTTTTCGGCCACTGCTCTCTTCAAACGGATTAATTGTGTTCGGTAGCATTGTCCATTGATGGTTTCACCTGGTTTTAGCAGCTCATAATACAGCACACCCATCTGATCCCACCAAATACAAAGCATTACCTTCGCGCCATGGACATTCGGCTTTGCCGTTTGCCGTTGATTTGGCTGGTTGGCCGGGTTTCACATATGATTTTTTGCTCTTGGGGTTGTCGTAATGGATCCATTTTTCATCACCAGTAACAATCCGATGCAAAAATGACTTCCTTTTGTGGCGTTCCAGCAGCATTTCGGACATGCAAAACCGCCTTTCGACGTCTCTCGACTTGAGTTCATGTGGAACCCAATTTCCTTACTTTTGAATATATCCAGCTGCTTTTAAGCGTTTTGAAATGGCTGCTTGATTGACACCCAAAGATTCTGCCAGCTCTTCTTGTGTTTCTCAACAATCTTCATAGAGTAATGCTTCCAGTTCTTCATCTTCAAACTTTTTTGGCTGCCCAGGACTTTCATCGTCTTCCAAGCCAAAATCGCCACTTATAAATCGTGCAAACCACTTTTGGCACATTCGCTCAGCTAGCGCATGTTCACCATAAACTTCCACCAAAATACGATGCCTTTCGGAAGCAGTTTTCTTCATATTTAAGTAATGAAGAAGAACTCCCCGCAAAAACACTTTTTCAGGCACAAAGTTCGACATATTTGAGTGAAAAAAAATTGATGTTATTTACGCTTCAAATGAATGACATATACTGAAATGACGTACAATGACAGTAGCTTTCCAACGCATGTTCCGATGGAATAATATAAGTTACGCCATCCCTTAGCAAACCGCACTAATTAAGTTATAGACCCAATACATAACATACAATAATTATATAAGGTTATTTTTTAATAAGAACTTTACTCTAATTTCGAAGACATTTAGGTTTAATAAATTCTTAATTTCACTTGGAAGTCGGTTGAATAATTGAGCACCTTTATATCGCAAATTGACTTATGAAGCCGCTCTTCTGTGTAGGGGTAACTGAAAGTCGGCAAGGTTCCATAGAATATACCTGTCGTTTGTTGTATAAATCACATTTTGCAGATACACAGGATACATGTTTTGCTTTTTTTTAAAAGTCATGGCTAGGGCATTGAATTTTAACCGTTGGGAAATCCTTAGCCATCATAAAGATTGAAACATGTCTAATATAGGAGTTTGCTGGTCACATTTCAAAATGATTCTCATAGCCCTATTTTGGAGTATTTGAAGTTTGTTTTGATATTCAATGGGACAAATAAACACGATCGATGAACAATAGTTAAAATGTGGAACAACTATAGCATTATAGAATATAGTTTGAGAATTCGTTGACATATTTCTCCTAATTCTCAAAAAGAAGCCTATCTTTTTTGATATTTTGAGTTTTCCTAAATGGGAATCAAATTTAAGTTAGTTGTCAATGTATACACCCAAGTATCTAACTTCTTTAACACATTTAAAGAGTTCGCCATTTATTGTAATGTTTACAATAAAGTTGTTCCTATCAACACCCATACACTTAGTCTTTTGAATATTAATCTTAAGTTTTTTACGCAGGCAATTATTCATTTTAGCCATTTCGGATATTGAAGGATATTTTCACTAACACTTGCAAAAAGGCATACTTTTGAATGAAATAAGGAATCTCCGACGTCGTTTATGTACAATAGAAAGAGAAAAACGCCAAGGATAAATCCTTGGGGTACACCAGCGGGTATCTTCTGTCGGCTTGATCATGATTCTATAATACGCATTTTCTGAGTTCTTCATGTAAATAACTTTTAAACTACTCTAATTTCTTTTCACGAATACCATATTTATAGAGTTCACTCGCCAACATACACCGATCTATTGTTTCAAATACTCGCTTTAGTTACGAAAACACCGTTTCTAAGAGAGGGCACCACTTGAATTAAATCCATACCATTTTCAGTTAGTACCAACCTTCAAAAGATACGTGTATAAATGACAGCTGTCGGACGATTAGTTCTCGAGATATACCGCTGAGAGTGAAGCAACTTTTGTTATTGTGAAAAAAATGGATTCAAAGCAATTTCGTGTGTTGATTTATCATTGCTTTTTGATGGGAAAAAATGCAGCCGATGCAAAGAAATGGCTTGATAAGTGTTACCCGGACTCTGCACCTTGAGAACGAACCATCCACAAGTGGATTGAAAAATTTAAAAGTGGTCATACAAGCATCGAAGATGATGCACGCAGTGGACGTCCAAAAGAGGCTGTTTCAGATGAAAACATCAAAAAAGTCCACAAAATGATTACGAATGACCGTAAAGTGAAGTTGATCGAGATAGCTGAGGCTCTGAAGATATCAAAAGAGCGTGTTGGATATATCATACACGAATATTTGGACATGCGAAAACTCTGTTCAAAGTGGGTGCTGCGTTTGCTCACAGTCGACCAAAAACAACAACGTGTTAATGATTCAGAGGAGTGTTTAAAGCTGTTCAACAGCAATAAAGCCGAATTTTTGCGTCGGTATGTGACAATGGATGAAACTTATCTTCATCACTTCACACCAGAGTCAAGTCGGCAGTCAGCTGAGTGGCGAGCAGGCGACGAACCTCGTACAAAACGACCATAAACCCAACAGTCTGCTGGGAAGGTTATGGCATCCGTATTTTGGGATGCACATGGAATAATTTTCATTGACTATCTCCACAAGGGGCGTTGTTGGAGTGTTTGAAGGACGAAATCGCAGAAAAACGGCCGCATTTGAAGAAAAAGAATGCGCTGTTTCATCAAGACAATGCACCGTGTCACAAGTCGATGAAAACGATGGCAAAATTGGAAGAATCCGGCTACGAATTGCTTCCCCACCCACCGTATTCTCCAGATTTGGCCCCCAGCGACTATTTTCTGTTCGCAGACCTCAAAAGAACGCTCGCCGGAAAGAGATTTAAGACCGAAATCAAGGCTTATATTGAGGCTAAACCGAAATCGTACTACAAAACTGGTATCGAAAGATTAAAAAATCGTTTCAATCAGTGTATGGCTCTCGAAGGCAACTATATTGATAAATAAAGTTGAATTTTGCAAAAATTCTGTGTTTTACTACGGCATGGACTTTCCAGTCCACGTGTTAAATTTGCCCTTCTCGTTATCTTTTTTCCATTCACTTCTTACCCAACTAATAGATGTTTCACATGGGGGTCCCCGCCTAAATCCAGAGCTCCACATACAAAATTTTCTTTTCCTCTACAGTGCACATTAATTGCCTACAAACTAATGTCTCCAATATCTTTTCATAGATAGGTAACATATTTATATGACTCCATTCGCCTGGTATTAGTTATTCTTTCAATCGGTACGATGTCCGAAGTCTTCCAACTTTCAGGAAATACTCCATTTCGGAGAGATAAATTAATTATTTTGAGTAGAAGAGATAAATTTTCACCTTTAGAGTCCAATATTATATTGCGATTTAACTCATAGCAATTACTTTTTATATTTATTGATTTAACTATCTCTATAAGTTCATATACATTAATTTTACAACATCGAAAACTACTTTCCCAGAAGGGAATAGTGTCGGAATATTGAACATATGGGATATTATTGTTTAGGTCTATAACACTGGTAACGAAAAAAGTACTGGGTCTATAACTTAATTCGGTTTGCTAAGAGATGGCGTAACTTGTATTATTCCATTGAAACATGCGTTGGAAAGCTACTGTCATTGTACGTCATTTCAGTATATGTCATTCATTTGAAGCGTAAACAAAAATAATTTTTTTTCACTCAAATATGTCGAACTTTGTGCCTGAAAAAGTATTTTTGCGGGGAGTTCTTCTTCATTACTTTAATATGAAGAAAACTGCTGCCAAAAGTCATCGTATTTTGGTGGAAGTTTATGGTGAACATGCGCTAGCTGAGCGAACGTGCTAAAAGTGGTGATTTTGGCTTGGAAGACGATGAACGTCCTGAGCAGCCAAAAAAGTTTGAAGATGAAGAACTGGAAGCATTACTCTATGAAGATTGTTGCCAAACACAAGGCTGCACTCAAGTTTAAAAGCAGCTGGATGTATTCAAAAGCAAGGAAATTGGGTTCCACATGAACTCAAGTCGAGAGACGTCGAAAGGCGGTTTTGCATGTCCGAAATGCTGCTGGAACGCCACAAAAGGAAGTCATTTTTGCATCAGATTGTTACTGGTGATGAAAAATGGATCCATTACGACAACCCCAAGAGCAAAAAATCATATGTGAAACCCGGCCAACCAGCCAAATCAACGGCAAACGGCAAAGCCGAATGTCCATGGCGCGAAGGTAATGTTTTGTATTTGGTGGGATCAGATGGGTGTGCTGTATTATGAGCTGCTAAAACCAGGTGAAACCATCAATGGATAATGCTACCGAACACAATTAATCCGTTTAAAGAGAGCAGTGGCCGAAAAACGCCCGGAATATGCGACCTGACACGAGGCAATAATTTTCCATCATGACAACGCTCGGCCTCACGTTGCTATTCCGGTTAAGAACTATTTGGAAAACAGTGGATGGGAAGTCTTACCCCACCCGCTTTATAGCCCAGACCTTGCCCCTTCTGACTACCATTTGTTCCGGTCGATGCAGAACTCCCTTACTGAAATACGGTTGACAACAGAGCAGAATATCAAAAATTGGTTTGATTCATTCTTGGTTGCCAAGCCGGCGCAGTTCTTTTGGGATGGGATCCACAAATTACCAGAAAGATGGGAAAAAGTAATAGCTTCAGATGGGTAATACTATTGTACATGCTTTTCCGAAATAAAAGTTCAAATTTTGAAAAGAAAAACGAATTAAGTTATATACCCAATAATTTAATTATTATTAAGAGTTTTTTACGAACTAAAAAAACACTCTACGAGTACCTTCCGACATTTTCAGACTTAGCACAACCTCACAGAAGGGAGGTAAGGCAAGAAGCCATCCTGCTAGCCTGGGCTAATAGAGGTACTTCTCAGGAAGTAGGACAAATCAATCAGTTTATATACCGTTGTAGCAAAGACTAATGACGGGATAGTTGAAGTGTTTTCTCAGACATGCTCGATCTTAGTCTTCCTGATCACTCTATCATATTTCAGCCAGAAATGATGGTGACAAAATAAACGTCGACTTAAGAAAACCATGATATCCGTTGAGAATAACCGCATCTTTTAAAACAACCACGCTGCAATTCAATACTTGAAATCAGTGCTTGTAAATTTATTTTAGCTTTAGACTGGTTCACAATTTAGGCGAACAATTTAGTATTCATCGCGTATGTGTCTACCAGGCATACCAATAAATTTCAAAGCTAACGAACTCACCAAAATCCGTGACTATACTGACTATTCAACCAGAAAAGGGTACCTTAGATGTGCGGATCTCCATATATTCGTATAAACTCATTTCATCAACACCAACATATGTAGGTGGACAAGTTATTTGGCTGGATGTAAAACAATTGACAACATGAACGCTACAATAGATGTTGTCACTGTCCTTAAGACATAAACGCCACCGTGACGTATAGCTTGAATAAAAGTGTTTTTTAGTCAAAAAAAGAAAAAAATTACTCGTATTAGTCAACATAGTCTACTTTCTCAATACACCTTGGCCAATGTTTCTCTAATTTGTTGATCCATTCCAACTAATAAGATTTGTCGAGGTCCTCAAAATGCACGTTTGTTTGAGCGATGATGATTTCATTGTTGGAAACAAATCTTTTTCTGCCGAGTTATTTCCTCAAATTTGGAAGAAATCAATAGTCACTGGGGATAAATCCAGAGAATATGGTGGATGAGGGTGCAATTCGTTCTTCAATTTGTGAAATTTTACTTTGGCACTTTCTCGCTGTCATTTTTCTTTCACCGTTTAACGAGTTCAATAAATTGCCAAAATATTCGAGTTGATTGTTTTTCCACGCTCGACAGAGGAAAAGGACGATGCTACCAAAGAATGTCTCCATGAGCTACTCGACAAAGCTTACAAGCAATATCCGAAGTATGACGTTAAAATTGTATTTGGTGATTTTAGCGCCGTAATGGAAACCGAAGACATTTTTAGTGGGGTGACACCACGTCAGGACACGGAATAAGGCAAATAGACTTTGCTCCGTGGCGGGATATCACTATAGCTAGCACACGGGTTCCCAACCGTAATATCGACAAACGGACATAGCGGTCACATGATTATCAAACAAGACATTCCTCCAGTTTTATAGATATCCGTACTTTCAGAGCTGCGAATATAGACTCGAACCACTATCCTGTTTTAGTCAAGATACGTCTAGGGATATCTTCAACACCACAACAAAGAAGAAACACTGGAAGGAGGTTTAATGTTGAAGAGGATGCAATCGCAATAAACTACCAGAGTCTTTTCCAATCGCGTATCCTTCAAATTCTCGATATTTCCTATGCAATCAACGTCAAGTGCTCAAAAGTAGTGCCATCGATGATGACCAGAACCCATCAGAAATGCTTCATCCTGTGTGCTAGGTCACCTCCACCAAACCCATGCTTTGAACGAGAGCGGGCCGAGAGCTCTGCAAGCAAAAGAAAATGGAACAACATCGGCATCTCCGGAGGAGAACGAAAGACCAACCAACGGAACTTTTACCAAAAATTAAAAAGAATTTGTCGAGATAGCAAAACCTGAACAGACACCTGAGGTGATGAACAAGGAAACATAGTAGTAGAGTCACAGTCGGTACTGAGGATATGGAAAATCACTTCTGTAGACTGTTAAACTGCGAGGACAGCCCAAATTCAGGCAGAATGAACCATTAAACTACGACCGTGAAAGTTAAGAGATCCATCCATCCGGCCAAAATTAGGTGAGGATAGCAATACACAAGCTTTAGAACAACAAGAGTGATGGATCGGATGACCTACAATACTTATCGAGCTATTTAAGGCAGTGGAAGGTCACGATGACGCCCCACTCATTTCCAAGATTTCGTCAGCAGAAGGCATGCCTCAAAAATGGAATCATCGGAGAATAAAATTGTGCGTTGAAAATGAGGTTCAAGCTGAATCACGTTTTCGGCCCATCCATCAAACCTACGACGCGTATAATGGTCATGTGGTTTCAACTTTTGCACAAGCTGGATCTTCTAAGACAAGAACTTTCCGTAAAATCTTCCACAGAATGGATGCGCATAGCTCCAAATGCTGTGTACGATATCGAATCGACTCATTCCTCAACACTGCGCTGCGCAACGGCAATAACTTCGTCTGTTCGCACTGTTTGTCGTCTTTGGGAATGCGTATTATCTACTAAAGTGTACGTGGTGCGAATATGATTCATCGTGTTCCGAATAACTTGCTCAGATGGACGATTATGTCGACCGTAAAATGGACGTAGTGCACGATAAGTTTGGCGAACCGAACCATGGTTTTCAAAATAAGTTTGCATAATTTCCACGCGTCATTCTGGCGTTAGTCCATAAAATAGTAAAATGGCAAATCGTACTTACTACAAATCAACCTTCAGCTGTCAAATTGATAATCTGTAGAAACAGTGTTGCCGGTTTAAAAACCAAACCTCTAAAAAAAATACCCTTTACTTGCGTACGCTAATGTCTAGCCGAGGCGTCACTAGTGACGTTCGCAAATATTGGAACTGAAGGCAAGAGAAAACTGGTTTAGTCATGAATGAGGGCGAAATAAAATATATTCTGTCAACAAGAAGGGACACAACATCGACGAATCGGATAGAATGTCACAATAGACAGCTATTACTTTGAGTAGTCAAGAACTTGTACCTCGGCTCGGCTATTAAATCTGATAATGAAATCTCATCAGAAAGATACTCTTGCCAATCGCTGTTTCACAGACAAATGAATAAATAAGGTCTTATCAGAAAACACTAAGGAGGCTCTATAAAACTCCCTCGTCATTCCACCTAAATTAAAAAAAAATCAAAATTCTTCAATTTTTGGATCCATTTTCGTTTACGGAGTAGACTTAATAACGAGCTCTACAAGCTGTGCAGTGACACTGACTTTGTCAGAAAAGTGTACATTAGTCGCCTAAGATGAATAGAACACGTACAGCGAATGAATACCAACGCTCCAGCTGAAAGGGTCTTCTATTCCAAACCGAAAGGACAACGCAGTGGAGGAAGACCTCAGCTTAGCTGACGCACGAAAGTGAAAGAAGACCACAACCTACTTGGGGTGCGCAGCTGGAGGCAATTAGCCCAACTAGAGAGGCCAAATTAAGTAATAAAGGTAAGTAAGCTTTAAATTCGGATGGATTTGAGCTAATATTTAAGGAACCGCTCTAATAGCGATTGGGTGTTACTTATCATAGGGGCCAATTTAATTTCGTTTGGGATATCATTGTATAGAATTATGGCATTCTTTTTGGATTACCAAAAACATCCTTTTATAACAAGGAAGCGTTCTGATACAGAAACTGTAATGTATCGATGGTGTATAGTGTCCACAATTGTAGAAATCGACGACAAAGTACATACGAGTAGTTTCACGCAAAACTTCAACCTAAGCGAATTATGCTGAACTTTATCTTTTACTCAGCACCATAAGTAGTATAGTTTAGATATTACAATGTAAATGTATTACAATATTTAAAAATTCTATCTCCGGCTTCCTTGTTGACATGACCGGTTAAATTGAAGAAACCCCAAAGGACTTCTTCAGTATAAAATCCATAAGAAATTTTAGGATACTATTCCTTTTTAAAGACACGTTTCTATGATAATTAACCTATATTTCTTCAAGGGATTGGGAGATATATTTTTTGCCTTCCCTTCAGTCCATATCTAGTAGGGCAAAGGGCTTCATTACTTAGGAAATTTATTACCCATTACTGCCATTTGGCTACTCGTATTTCCCATACCTTTCTTCCTCGTCGCCAATACATTTGCAGATATGTTGGCCCATGCGAAAGCCAGAAGGTGGAGTATCTCCAAGTACATTACTTTGCAAATGTATTGTTATTCTGTTGTATTAATTCCTGATAAGCCCGCACTTCCTGAAGGTCACTTGAACGAGTAGAACATAAGGTTTGAGTGAAGTTGAACACACGTGATACTCCTGCAAATGCCATTTTTGTAAGAGTTCAAGTTCAAGGAGTAAATAATTAATTTGAAGATATTTATACGTGACATATTCTGCAATGGGATTTACTAGGAACTGGCCATTGACCATATTGACATCAATAAAATGAGGAAGTCATCGATTAGTTTCTTTTATGGTGTATGAACTAAATAGCCGTTGTTTCTGTAATCTTTGGTTAAGTACTATTGTAGTTTATGTCAGCAAATTGTTGTTGACAGGAAAAGAGTGGCAAATATGTGTGGCATTGTCTTGGTAGATAGTTTTCAGTAGCGTCCATAACAACTGATTTATAATGTAGTTAGACAAGGTAAGCAAGTTTTTATAACTTACAGGTTACTGTAGATCTGAAAAATATTCAAAGTTGCAAAGTTCTGTCGATCGTTCGATAACCATATGGAAGGATCATTGCGTAGAAGTACGATATCAAATAAGCAACACTGCAAGTTTGCAGTAATTGCACCGAGTAATATGCACTTCCCTGTTTAGCTCGAAGTCACTACAATTATATAGATTAGTGTCAAAGATCTGTAGAAACTGTGTTAAAATAACTTGGATATTATTTTTTTTGAATGAACTGACCATTCGGGACGTCCGAAAAAGATTTCTCAGCCTTTTGTCGAAAGGTGAGTAAAGGTTTTTCAGGCCGGATACTCATACTGATAGTGCTGTGCGGTGTTTTCATCACTCTCACAGAAACTGTGGCAGGATGTTGTGTCTAATATGCTTTCCACAGTTAGGGGTTAAGCAAAAGTTTTGTGTTTTATTGCGGCGCCTGTGAGCTGTTAACAGTCTATTCCTTCAAGGTAGACACCTTGGTCAATTATTATTTATTCTGAATCAGAGTGTTTACTTGGTACTTGGTGTCAGAAGAATTTCCTTGGGCTTAACGTCTGTAAATGTCAGGCTATAACTTATATCCGTGAGTGCCGTTCTACTTCACATCGCTACTATCCGCTCTTTAATCTGCCTGTTCCCTTAGTGAATGAGTTTCGTGATTTTATCTGTGATAAGGAATTCAATTTCTGTTCTCACATTGATAATACAACCGGAATGTATTCAGAATATTGAAAATACAAGTTTATTCATCTTAATCTGCATTTTCAACTTCAGAGTAATCCCCATCGACTGCAACACATTTATGCCAGCGCTTGATCCAATCCTCGAAACATTTTTTATATTCGGTTTTCGGTATCTCCATCAGTGCTTTCTGCGATTTTTCCATTACTTCTTCTCTGCTGCTGAAACGCGTTCCCCGTAGTGCTTTTTTAACTCTATTGAACAGAAAGAAGTCACAGGGAGCCAAATCAAGTGAATTCGGTGGCTGTTGGATGGTATTTGTAGCATTTTTCGTCAAAAAATTACAAATAATGATGGCACTGTGCGACGGTGCGTTATCATGGTGCAAAGTCCACAAGTTTTCTGCCCAATATTCTGGTCTCTTTCGGCGAATTGCTTGTCTCATAACACCCAAATTATACTCTTCGTTTACTGTATGGCCTTCTGGTAAAAATTCGTGATGCACTACACCGTTGTAATCCATGAAAACCGTGAGCATTGCCTTGCCATTGACTGAAAACGACTTGATTTTTTTGGTCTAGGCTCATTTGGCGAACGCCATTCACTTGCCTGATGTCTGGATTGCGTGTCGTACTCATAAACCTACGTCTTGTCTCCAGTAATGATCCTTTTGATGAATGTGGGATCGGATTCACCCTAGCAAATCATCTCTTTTGCGACGTCAACACGGTATCCTTTTTGCATGAAATTGAGGTCTTTTAGCACCAACTTTGCTGCTACACGACGGAAACCCAAATCATTAACCAAAATGTCTTTGACGGATCCATAGCCAATGTTCAAGTCCTCCGCTATCTCTCTGATGGTTAATTTGCGGTTATTGACCAACATTTATTTTACTTCATCAATGTTTTCGTTGGTTTTCGATGTCGATGGTCTGCCACTGCTTTCATCATCTTCGATTGACTCACGACACACACAAAAATAGATGTACTCTTAGCTACGTAACTTTTGCAAATGTCAAGCTATGACGCTAGCTATGATTTAGAGGTAATGTCAACAACAGATTTACCAACTTAACAAAAAAACAGAACTAAAATCGGAACAATGGGAGCGCCACACGGTGGTGTCCCCCGGGAGCTTTTTGATCAAGGTGGTATGATAAGAAAGTCAACTCTGTCCTCGGCTTCATCAAACGCGGGTTTAAGCAGTTTTCCTGTCACCAAATCTCTTTACATAAACATTGTTAGGCCTCTTGTTGAATATGCAAGCCCTATTACAGAACTCATATCCTCCGTATAGAAGCTGTTCAATGCAGGTTTTTCCCTGGGATGGGGACCGTGCGCTTTAGAACCAACACGGAAGAAATTAGCGACTGTTGCGACCGAAAGATAAATTAAAGACGAGCAGAGTTTCTCCTAAGGATTCTGAATACAAAACAGCGTTCTGTTTTATTGTTGCGATAGTAACATATTTATACAGAATTTAATTACAGTTTTTCACATATAACGTGTACGTTATTTGTTAATATTTGAAATTTAAAGCGAATTCAACAATTATGAAAACATGGCGACTGGTACACAAAGAGCGCCATCTAATTACAATAGTTAAGACATTTTTTGGTATAAATCATTTATGCATAAAGTTTTGTATGTACGAGTACATACGAGGGGCGTTCAATATATTCTCGGTATCGATATGAAGGAAAATGCGAATTCAATTTAAATTGTTTTTATTTTTCAATATGATCTCCCCTAACATCAATGCATTTGTTATATCTTGAGATAAGCTTTTTTAAACCCTCAAAATAATAAATTTCCTCTTTCTCTGCAAAATACCGACTTGAGTTCTTCATCATCCGAAAATCTTTTCCACGAAGACATTTTTTCAAATCCGGAAACAGGAAATAATCACTAGGGGCAAGGTCTGGACTATAAGGTGGGTGTTGGATTTCTTCGAAACCACAATCTCGCGCAGCAGCCTTGCAAGCTCGCGCCGTGTGAACAGGAGCGTTGTCATGAAGAAGCAACACACCCGCTGCGAGTTTACCCCGTCTTTTCTTTTTAATTTCCTCCCGCAAATTATGCAAAGTGGAAGCGTAGGATGTGGCGTTGATGGTTTCACCTTTTTTTTTGTACTCAATGAGCAAGATTCCCTTTGAGTCCCAAAAAACTGTGGCCATGAGCTTTCGGGCAGACGGAGTGACTTTGAACTTCTTCGGTGGGTCTGTTCCTTTTTTATGCCACTGCATGGACTCTTGTTTGCTTTCAGGGTCATAGTGGTGGACCCATGTTTCGTCCCCAGTAACAATTCGATCCATAACACCGTCCGCGTTCTCACTACACATCTCCAAAACCTCTCTACAGCATGCGATTCTCACTTTTTATCTGAGGCGCTGTGAGCATTCGTGGCACCCACCTTGCACTGACCTTTGAAAGGTTAAGATGGTCATGAAGAATGGTGTGAATGGTACCAATTGAAAGCTTGGTGATCTCTGCCATCATTTTCACCTTTATTCGGGCATCCTCAAGAACAAGTTTTTCGACTTCTTTGATGCTTTCTCCCGTACAAGCAGTAGCCGGGGCGCCGGAGCGGGGGTCGTCCTCAATGCTCCCTCTGCCTCTCTTGAACTCACTTGACCACTTTTGCACAGTTGATAATGAAGGTGCGGAACCCTGGTAAACAGCCACCATCTCTTCATGAATAGTTTTTTGACTTTTTCCTTGCTTAGTGAGAAATTTAATTACAGCGCGATGCTCAATTTTCACCATCATCGTCTCAGTTGCCATTATGATTCTGTTTAACTAGAGATAAAACGCGAATTAATAATCACATTTATATGAAATTTTACATGAATGCACTAAAATAATAGTATTACTTGATAAATAAGTCAATTTATATATACAACCACAGCTTCACCCCGATATCGAGAATATGTTGAACGCCCCTCGTATATATGTGTCAACTAATGATTATGATGATGATGATGACGATGATGGTTAAATTCTGAGCCCCAACATTCCCAGCATACATTTTTCTGAAATGTTGGTGTGCTTGAATCGACCTTCAATAGAAGAAGACCAATTTTCTCCCCGGTAAAAGGGTTCAAATGGTTGAATGGACGCAGTAAGTTTTGCGCTCCTACTTATCGCCCTGATTTCTTCTGTGAAGTATTTTATTTGAGTAAGATAAATTATTCTCTGTAGAGTGCTGTCCATGTTCTCAACTATAAGATGTTCACTTCGCAGAGATGTTGGATTTCTTAACTTCTTAAGAAACCTTTTGACGTATGCCATAACTCGCAGAGTTTTCGTATATAAACTAAATCGATCTATTATATCCAGCATATAGTTTTCGTCTCGTTTTTGATAGACTAAAACTATTTTTCTCATTTCCAACACTGATTCCTCCGGTGAAGTTAATGTCCCTAAAGCGGATGGCCATTTTTACTCTTACTGTTCAAGGAAGGCTGGTCCTTTGAACCAGATCGAATTCTTCACTTCAACTACCGTACATCCCCCACAGACAACGTCTGCTGGATTGTCTTGTGTTGGTACGTTTTTTCATATGACCTGCCTCCTGCCTTCGCTACCCTATTTCGTCGACGTAAAACTCAGACATAAGAACTGAAGCACCTAGGCTCGAGTGTTCTTTAAGTTTCTCAGCCAAGTAATGTAGGCAAAGGGATTGCCAAAATCGGCGCAGATGATGTACCGAATGTTATGGTAATTAATTGGTACGTTTGTACAGGAGTTTCACTTTCTCCCCATAAAATAAACTCTAGTCTGCTGTGCGATGGATGTACTAATACCTGTCGATACATCTTGACGACGTCTTGATACACGAGGCAATGAATTCGAAAACGCAGCAAAATAATACAAAGTCCGTCCTGTATTGTAGGACCGACCATAAGGATTCCTTTTTAGGAAATTTGCGACGAAGTGCAACAAGATTCATCGAAAACGACGAGCAGTTTTGTAGATTCACTATCAGATTTAATTACGCACTGATGCGGTAAGTAGTGATGCGGTAAAAATCTTCTAAACGCGATGTCGTATGAAACTCAAAGATATTTTTAAAGGGGTAGTTGAACCATTAGCCGACCGCTAGATAGAACTTCTATGGCGTCCTTGAAATGCATTTCACATTCCTTTTGCTCTTCTGACCACTTTAACCGATGCTCCTGAATTTCTTCCATCTCCCAGAAACTTTCGCCATACCGATCAAGCAAATCCTCTTTTGCGTTGATGCAGCACTATTTTTTCTTATTGTCAAATTGGGTTTCGTGTCTTTCTGACACAATACAACCTAACTTTGTTCTTTACACCGATGGTAGTCCCTCGCCGAGTTTAATCTCACCTTCTTGCAATAAATCGAACAAATCCATTCGAGAAGGTTGATTGAAGGATTCATCTGCGTGTACTAGATTCCCAGCTAGATTCCAACCAGTGATCCTGAGCGTTTGCTCCGGCTGAGTTTAAGAAAAGGTGAAAAGGACGTGCATTTGATTGCCTTGATATTGGTGTTGCTTTTGACTGCTATTAAAAAACCACGTGATGTATGGGTATATTCGATACACAATCGGGTATGTTTACATTGATACTACATCTCCCTTTTTCTCTAGTATGACGTTTTGCTTAGTACTTCATCAATGTTTTCGTCGGTTTTCGATGTCTATGGTCTGCCACTGCGTTCATCATCTTCGATTGACTCACGTCCACTTTTGAACCGCTCGTGCCACTGGTAAGCGACCGTTTTCTTTAGAGAATCGTTGCCGAAACACTTTTCCAACATTTCCAACGGTCGCGCACCATTAAATCCGTTTTTAACGCAAAATTTAATACTCGTACAAGTTCCACACGGTGGTGTAGTGCGGGAACTTTTTGATCAGGCTGTTATCTTTTCCAGCAATATACTGTGGTATAATATTATATTTAAGGAGCCTTATTTTCGTTCTTTGAATTGGTACGGAATAACTTGAACAAAGAGGTTTTTCTAAGATAGAAATCAGAGGCTTATGATCCGCATGGATTACCTTTTGCCCACAAAAGAAATCTTTGTACATGCGTACACCATCGCCAATAGTTCCTTCTCAATTTGCACATAATAAATTTCTGTTTATGATAAACTCTTTGAAGCGTAACTTATTGGCTTTCCTTCCTCAAGGAGGCAACCTCTTAAACCATACTTCGAAGCATCAGCTAGGATGAGAATTGGATAGTCCAGATTGAAACTATGTGACATAGTGAATGTAGATACACTACTTTTTATACTGTTGTGTCCACAAGACACACATATTTTTGGGCAATAAATCCCTTAGTGGTTATGTGAGCTCAGTTAAATTTGGAATGAAGTCTCTTAAATAATTTATAGTACCTAAAATTGTTTGCAATTCCTTTCGACTGGTGGGTGGAGCAATGTTTTGTAACGCTTCGATCCTCCGAGTATCTAGTTTTACACCTTCAGCTGAAAAGACATGACCCAAGCATCTTACTTGTTGCATTTTATTGTATATTGCAATTAACGTGGATTGAACTTAATGTTAAACAGCTAGATTTACATCATGTTCATTCACGGTCTTTCCTCCAATATTTGATTATGTCATCAATATACCTAGTCCTGCCATAAGTTCTGTTACACAATTTCCAGCGCTTATCGTTCAAAACATCTTGCGGAAATAGAACCGTTAACTTTTTTTTCGGAACATGTGTACTGATCAGTGAAGAATACTAGTCAACTTGGTTTCAGTTTGCAAACTATTAATATGGAGTGGAGCGTTAAAGAGAATCGAGTCGCGGTAATAGCATTGTATAAGTGCGGAAAAGTGCTGGCCAAATTTTCGAGTTACTAAAACGGAATATCGTGAATATTCGTTTATTGGGCTATTGCTCGCTTCGGCGTATTGTCTGTTGTATTCGTCCGTACGAATGCAATGGTAAAGGCAGTGCGGGAACGAATTCGGAGAAATTCCCAGAGGAAGCAGAAGATCATGTCCAAGGAATTGAATATATCAACCAGATCCATGTCTGGGCTGATTCGGGATGATCTGCATATGAAAGCCTATCGTCTTCTAACTCCTCAACTAAAAACAATTAGGCTGGAAAGATGCAAGTGGCCTTTGCAGTGGACAATGGCCATGAAAACGCTCGAAAATGTTTGCTGTGGAAGAAGTTTTCAAGAAATAAATTGACAAAATTGATACCACTTCATCTAAGGAAATGAAAAAAGTTCTTCCAAGGGTTCAACGTGGACATCATCCCGCTTCCGTAATGGTTTGGTGGGGGTATCTCAGCATGGTGTCACATCCCTCCATTTCTGTGAAAAAGGCGTAAAAGGTTTACCAAGAAGATGTGCTAGAGGGTGTTGTGAACTGTTTGACCAATACCCTTTTCAATGGATACAGATGGATGTTCCAACAGGACACTGCTCCAGCGAACAAAGCCATAATCACTCAGGAGTGGGTCAGAGTCAATATTCCTGGCTTTATAGCAGCAGAAGATTTGACCTCGGGGAGTCCAGATCCGAATCCACTGGATTATGGTTTGTGGTCAGAATTGGAGAACATGGCCTGCAAGACTCCCCACAGAAATATGCAAAGCCTTAAAACAGCATTAACCAGAGCAGCCACCACGATCTCCATGGAAATCGTACGTGCTGCTATAGCCCAGTGGCCACACCGTTTGGAAGCTTGTGTTAAAGCAAAAGGCAGTAATTTCAAGTGAATCCAATTTTTTTAATAATCAATATTGTGGTCTAATAAATGAAACAATTTTGAATGGTTTTTTTCTAATAGCGTTTTATATTTGTAACAGAACTTATAGCAAGACTAGGTATACAAAAACCCCTGTCAAGTTTCCAAAATATTTCATGTTAAGCTTTTGAAATTTTTCTGGGACAATTTTCACACCAAAAGTAAGGACATTGAATTGATAGCACCCAAAAGGAGTACTGAAAATGGTAAATTTTTGTGATTCATCAGTCAGTCCAACTTGCTAAAACCCCTCAGTCAAGTCAAGCACTGTGAAATAACTCATCCCTGCCATAGCTGTCCTAAAGTCATCAAATTTCGGTATAATATGAGGTCTGAAATGTTTCCACAACATAAAGATAGCGGTACTCGTCAATAAAAGCTAGTGAATGCTAGTTATGCATCTTTTGACAGAGCAGGTTTTAGTTGACAGTCGTTTGAGTGAGTCGATGTGAGTGTTTCTTGTGAAAATGGAAAAAATTGAGTATCGAGCTTTTATTAAATTCTTGTTTTTGAAAGGTAATACGCCTACGCAAATCAAAAATGAGTTGGACTCTGTGTATGGGGACTCTGCACCATCATTTACAACAGTGAAATTTGGGCAGCTGAATATAAACGTGGCCGTAAGAGCTTGGGAGATGATGACCGTTCGGGACGTCCAAAAACTACAACCACTGACGATAACATTGCTAAAATTCACCAGATGGTGTTAGACGACCCCCGAATTAAAGTGAGAGAGATAGTCTGTAGAAGTTATGAAAATGTCCAAAGAACGTGTTTGCTTACGTTAGACCAAAAAGGTGCTCGAATGAACATTTCCAACGCTCTGTTGGCGCAGTTTAGGCACAATAAATCCGAGTTTTGGGCCCGATTAATTACTGTAGACGAAACTTGGATATACCATTATACGCCCGAAACAAAAATTCAGTCAAAACAGTGGACTGCAGAGGGCGAGCCGGCTCCAAAAGGAACAAAAACTGTTTTTTTTGGCTGGGAAAGTGATGGCGACTATTTTTTGGGATAGTAAAGGACTTATCTTAATCGATTATCTTCAAAAAGGAAACATTATTACAGGAGTATACTAAGCTGAAGGCAGAAATTGCGGAAAAACGGCCACATTTGCAGAAAAAGGAACTCCTGTTTCACCAAGACAACGCGCCGTCTCACACCTCAGCGCTTGCTATGGCGAAAATCCATGAATTACGATGTAAACTGCTTGACCATCCGCTTTATTCACCAGATCTAGCCTCAAGCGACTTCTTTTTGTTCCCTCATCTAAAAACTGCGCCCGGAGAACAGAGATTTTCGTCAAATGAGGAGGCAATCACCTTCGTGAACAATTATTTTGCAGAGAAAAACGCCAAATACTATTTGGACGGGTTAGAGATATGGGAGCATCGCTGGGAGAGGTGTGTAGAGTTACAAGGAGACTATGTAGAAAAATAAAAAAAAAAATTGAGAAAAAATGTCTTGTATCATTTTCAGACAACCCTCGTACATCCATTTAGCTCCCTGGGATCAAGACATATTCGTAAGTACCTGTCTTACTTTTCAACCACTACCATGTTGTGCGCCCAGTCTGAAGGTTCATCAACCTTTGCAATTATGTTACTCTTTTCCATTTGTTGTAACGTGCTGTTAACCTTATCCCTAATGCTTAACGGCAATCTTCTTGGTGCCTTACTAACTGCCTGTGCACCTTCTTTTAGCTTAATAATGCATTTGTCCGGGAATCTTCCTACTCCAAAAAACACTCTACTATTTTTGAAATGAACTCCGATACTTCAACCGAATTTATTCTTCGCAATAAACCTAAATCCAAGCACGACCACAGTCCCAACAGTGGTTGTAATGACGTATCCACTACAAAAACTTCACACTATAAGAATAGTCTTTATACTTTGTATTTAATGTGACTTCGCCTAATGCATTCAGTTCAGATTGAACCCCCATACGCCTCCAACACAACTTCACATGAGGTGAGCTTAGGCAAAGCCTTTAATTTCATAAAACTCTCCTAGGCAATATACTGACCTGAGGCCCAGTATCAAGCTTAAATGCCACACAAGCGTTTTGAACTATCAAATCTTCTAGCCAGTACGAAGCCTTGTTTATGGAATTAACAAAGAGCACATCATCATCAAAATCACATGTTCTAACAATATCACTAACCTGGCAAACAGCAGAGAAATGATTTAAGTGACCGAAGCTGTCATTTCCCACCAACGCCGAAATATTTTTCAGAGAATGTTCAAAAGGTTTTCCTTCTTTTTGACTCCTCGCAAAGAAAAGAAACGTCTCGTGCACTATATTTCTATGTGGGTTGCAATACTTTGTTGTATGTTTTTTTTTCTTCAACCGACAATTCAAAAGTATGGAATAGTTCAATCGCTTTGCCTCCCGTACAACTTAAAAATCTTGCCACTTGGATTGCACCATATTCCGTGTCTGTCTATGTATGTTGCAGTAGCATATGTGTGTTTTGAACCTTTTCCAATTCTCACGCAGATTTCCCTCTAAATTCAGTTGCTGTGGTTTCGGAAAATCCATTTTTTTATTGATCACTTATTAAAATTTCACCGGCTGCGCCATGTAATGTGAGCTTAAGAAAAGATGAAAAGTACGTGTATCTATATACTCGTACAATACTTCAAGTGTCTGTATTTGATTGGCTTGACATTGGTGTTGCTTTTGACAGCTATTAAGAGACCAAGTCATGTATGGTTATGTTCGATACACAATCGGGTATGTTTACATTGATACTACACCCAGTTCACTGGATGGCGCCACTAAAAATGCTTTGTGAAATTAGCGATATTCTGCCTCTCTTCGACTACCCCCTCAACAGACTATCCCCTAAGAACATTCTCCTTTCCACCACTTATGCCTCATGTCCTAGCTTCTTTAACCGCTGCCACCCCTTAGTTTTTATCTGTAGTTTTAAGCGAAATTGTTAGTTTTAAGAAATAGCTTGAAATAAATTTTAATAAATCTGTCAGGGGTTAACGCGGGCCTCAAATGAAATCAAAATCAAATCAATTCACTATACTACACACAGTAGACTTAAAGATGCCACTGGCCTTGGCTTCACCATTTCAACCGACTGAATGGGGACTCAAAAATATTTTCCGCACATTGAAAATAATTCATGTCACTTACATGCGAAGGGGAATTCTCCAATTTCTTTAAAATTGCTCGCCGTTAGAATATAGAGTCCTTCAACACACTTAATCCGTACTTGTGAGGACATTTTAAAACATAAATAAGCACAAAATGCTTACCAAAGCGCTTTCCACAAGGCACTAAGAGATACAGACACAAACACAACGCCCAACAAAATGGCATTTGAAGGAGCCAAGAGGCAATTGAAAATAATTCACGAGTCCCTAAGCTGATCTCTGGTAAAATTGAAACCGTTGCTGTAAATTGTCCCCAATTTGTCCTTTTACGCATCCTACAAAGGATTAACTTGAATATTTCAGAAAAAACAATTTAAGTACTCCCACTTTTGAAATACAAAATTATCCAATTGCAAATTCCTCGGCACAATTTCAGGGTACCTATCGTTTCGGGAAGGAAAGGACATTAATTCGGTGGACCAACAGGTCGACTCGTATTTATGAAAGCAAAGGACAATTTCTCGTAATATCGGAGTTCATTGACCGCGTCTGTAGTAAGTCGGAACAATGACTTCAATTACAAACGCCATAGCAACATTTACATAATGTGATTCCTTGGAATCATGCCTCTTCTCCCTATAAAGGACTTCCAAATAGCTGATGCTGTAGATTGCAATCACATGTCAAAGCACAGAGTAAGCAGTATGAGGGCTAAGCAAAAATTCAGCTCTCATACAGTCGATGGAGCGATAGGCGTTCATATACAATATTTCTTTGACGAGAGTCCCCATCCTTGTTTGCGTTTTCGCTGTGGTTCTTAGACCAATCTTGGGAGGCTCATTGATTGGCCAAATCAGGACTCGTATCGTGTAATTTATTTTTCGTTCGATAAAATTGTAATTAAACGCTTAGTGGTATCGGATGACCTGACCTCCCCTTCATCTAATGGCGCTGTCAATTTCCTTTTATTTGACGTTTCTTGGCGGTTCGTGATGGTGGTTTTTTCGGGGTTGTGCTCGTGTAGTCGTACGAGATTCATTCGCCGGAATGACTTTCATTTAGGGTTACAATTACATTTGTCGGAGTAATTGATTTTGGAGGTGAACTAGCAGTGGTTGACAAAAAGGGAAACAGGTTAATGGAACAATTCCTAAAATTACACCAACTTACGAATGTATGAATGTGATTACTTTTTTCGTTGACCGTTAATTAATTAGGCAGCTGATTGAATGTGCTCAGGATACGGTTCAAGAGCGTGCATTTTATTGTATTGGGTTAATCGGTAAATTGCGTTGTAGGCGAATGGTATGCATAGTACATTTCGATAGTCTGTTGGGTATGGTGTCAATGGAATTTTTTTGAAAGCCTAATGCAATCTGATGTAATATCAGACGAAAACACATAGACAACTAAATGAATTTATCCTCTGTGGACAAATGCAATTTCGCAGAATTAAATTCACCAAAAGCCCGACTGCTCTATGTGGGACACCACACAGACAAAGGAATTCTAAGGAGTTGGCCACCTGGGTGTTGGGTGTACATATTTGTATGTACGGGGACGCATTTTCGCAGAGTGAAAATTCCCAGATTGTCAGAGGATTGAATGTTTACTGACTTTGTTACTTAGGGACTTTGCTCCCCTCCCAATAGTGCTTTGAGGATTGCTTTCTTGTTATGCGAAAACACAGCTGTTCATTTTTGATTTGCAAAGCCAATTCGATTTTTTTTTCAAGCTCAATTCGCATATCGTTCCTGTACCAGCATTCGTTGTTGTAAGGTTTGTCAGCTATTTTCTTAAATATGACGAAAAAAGTGTCCTAAGGAACTAAACAGGAGCACAGAGGTCTCCTGTTTAGTGTGGCAAGTTACCTGAGGCATCTTCCGAATTATACTCGTATCAAGTTTTATCCTACTTCGAGCTGCCCCAAATATTGATTGGAGATCTTTTTGATCTAGAGCAAACAATTAATGAGTTCTAGCCATCGAAGTTGTTGAATTGGAAATCATCCCACTAGGTCCTTGATACTCGCGTTTGACGGGTCGCACACGTCAACCAAAGTTTTCTCCCTAAAAACTGACAGTTGAGGATATGTTTAGTTTGTAAAATGTGAAAATGGTTTTCCACTCCCACTATTCTCCACATCAACAAGGTCGTTTAGGGTAGGTAGGTAGGTAAGAGTGGCTGTTGGCCCATTGTGATGCCACGTGGATCTATGATCCTCTTACTGATGGAACCAGTTTGAGCTTCTGACGAAGCGAAGGAGACTGTTTACGTCTGTATTTTTCAGATCGTTTAGGTCGTTGTAGAAGAAGGCTCCTAAGTGAAGTTTTCTTCTCTGGGAGAGAGCTGGACATGTACAGAGTAGGTGGAGGGTTGTCTCCTCCTCCTCCTCGTCCATGCAGCTTCTGCAGAAATCATTTGTAAAGGCGCCAAGCCTTCTTGCATGCTTGCCTATAAGACAGTGTCCAGTGATGACACCTATGATGGCGCTGAGATGTTCCTTATTTAGAAGGATCAGACACTTAGAGCGATACAGATCCAGTTTTGGCCAGATTTGTTTGGTCGCTAGACATGTTGGTCCAACAGTCCACCTAAGGTCTGTTCTTTTATTGGCATCCAGCTTTAATATTAGTTTGCACGCAGCGATTGGGATACCTATGCTACCCCTTTCCGGTAGAATAGGTAAAGTGGTTCCAATTTTGGCGAGTTCATCGGCTCTACAATTCTGTGGCCCGGCACCCAACAGAGGTGAAGGTTGAACTGCTCTGCCATCTCTATAAGAGATGATCGGCAGTCAAGGGCGGTTTTAGAATTCAGTGAGACTGAGTCCAGGGCTTTGATAGATGCGGATATCCTTTGCAGATATCACTTTTTTCTTCAGCCAGGACAGAACTTCTTTAATCGCTAAAATTTCCGCCTGGAACACGCTGCAGTGATTTGGAAGGCGGAAAGAGAGGCTTAGATATAGCGTGTCTGAGAAAACACCGCCACCAACCCCAACAGATGGTTTTAGATCCATCTGTGTAGAGATGGATTGACTTGTCCTCCATGAAAGCATCTTCCTCCCAGAAGGATCTAGAGGGGAAGCTTATATGGAAGTTTTTGTCAAACCAAAGTTCAGGTGTGGTGTAATCAATGTTCTCTGTGGGGATTCCTAATGTATTAAGAACATTGGCGTGGCCAGGTGGATTATTAGTCCACTGTTTAGTTGCTTTAAGGCGTATAGCTGCAGTCGCAGCTATTTGCCAGCTGAAAATAGCGAGGGGTGTTAGATGAAGCAGAATGTCTAATGCCGCAGAGGGGGTAGACCACAATGCTCCGCTTATGCATAGGCATGCTGTTCTTTGGACTCTGCTTAGCTTAATGCAGTTAACCGCACTTTCTAAGGCCGTCCATCAGACTATCACCCCGTAAGTACGTATCGGTCTTATGACCGAGATGTACAGCCAGTGTTTTATCCGAGGTTGAAAGCCCCATTTATTTCCAATGGCTTTTTTGCAAGAGAATAAAGCTGTTGTAGCTTTATTGACGCTTTCTTGAATGTTAGGTTTCCAGTTTAGTTTTCTGTCAAAAATGAGACCCAGATATTTTGCTGTATCGGAAAACACTAAGCTGGTACCGTTTACTGAAGGAGGGTCTATAGTTGGAATTTTATATTTCCTGGAGAAGAGGACAAGATCAGTTTTATGGGGGTTTATTCCCAATCCACAGCGATCTGGCCAACGGGTTAATCTATTGAGATTTAGTTGAAGGAGTTCTTTAATGGTATTAAGATGCTTACCTGAGACGGCAATAGCAACGTCGTCTGCATAGGCAATCACCCTGCTACCTCCCGCTTCCAGGTATATCAGCAGTTCATTTACTACTAAGTTCCAGAGAAGGGGAGAGAGGACACCGCCTTGCGGCGTACCTCTGCTGACACATCTTTTGGCAGAAGTCTCACCCAGTTTGGAGTTGATTGTCCTGCTTTTTAGCATAAGACTGATCAGTTCCCCAAGTGAGTCGTCTACCTGCAGAGTTGACAACGCAGTCGTGATTGCGGATGTGTTGACGTTGTTGAAGGCACCCCCTATATCCAGGAAAGCGACCATTGTGTACTCTTTATATTGTAGGGATCGGATGATGTGGCTAGTCAGTGAATGTAGGCATGTTGAGCCGTTGATATCAATCAGTCGTTCTAGAGTTTTCAGAAGGAAAGATGATCGACTTATAGGTCTGAGGTCCTTTGGGACGACATGAGAACATTTTCCGGCTTTGGGGATGAACACTACATTGACTTCTCTCCATGACAGTGGAATGTGGATGAGTTCTACACAGCTCCTCATAATATTTTCTAGCGCAGGCAGAATAATATCTGAGGATCTCTGTAGATCGGCAGATATTATACTGTCCGGACCAGCACAGACTTGTATGGTTTGAAGCTATGCAGCGCCCAGAGCAGTTTGTCTCTTGTGATCAGACCCTGGATTTTGGACCCGGTTGCAGTAGACCTGTTTGGGTTGCTACTGACCGTGAATTGCGAGCTATCTGGAAAGTGGGTGTCCAGTAGCAGGTTGAGTGATTCAGCACTTGAGGTAGTCCAAGAGCCATCGGTTTTTTTCAAACAGCTAGGCATCATAGGATTTGTGGAGATGATTTTTCTTAGCCGTGATGCCTCGGAGGTTTCCGTGATTTTGTCGCAGAAGGACCTCCAGGATTGTCGCTTCGCCTTCCTCAGTTCTTTTTTGTATAATTTGAGGGATTCTTTGTATGAGTCCCAGTCAGTCATTTTCCTTGTGTTCTTTGCCAAGTTGAAAAGTTTTCTACAAGTGTTTCTGAGCAGTCCCAGAGCTGATGTCCACCAATGTTGCATTTTCTTGCCTCTAGGTTGAATAAGAGGGCAGGAAGCGGCCATAGCCTGATTGAGAGACAAGGTCGTTTAAGAAGGCGTCCATACTTCTGACGGATCTTCCTATCAAGTAATAAATATTTCCATTCATTTCTGCTGTTTGGCTGTTTTCTGGATCAAAGGCAACAATTTGTAGGTCTTACTTCTCAGTCAAAGGGCATAGGAAGAGCTTGCATTTGATAAGAAAAGCAATGTTTAGCACCTTTAAGTACTTTGCCAGTTCGTCTACCTTGCATCTGCTCAGGATATAACTGTGATCTGAACCTAATATCAAGACGTTTGGATCTTAGGCGATTGTTGGCGACGCCAAGAAATGTAAGTCAAAAATATTTATTTACTTCACATCCGTACAGTATGATGAGCAGAACGAAAGCTTTGATTAGTTTCATCTTTACTTTGCTGGGCAAGTACTGCCGAGTTCATTTGGCCTGAGAAGTGCGACGAGGCTTTTCGCATTCTGAAGAATGATTTGGTTTCTTTTCCATGCGTTTAAGTCCGTCTGAAAGGAAATATCCGACTTTCGACCGAGAACTACTCGCCATCAAACATTTTAGATATTTCGTGGAGGGTAGACAGTTTACTGTTTTCTCCGACCATAAGCCACTCACAAAAGCAGTATGCTCAAAGGCGGAAAAAATGCCACGTCAAACTCGCCAATTGGAATTCACAGCTGAATTCACTACAGACGTTCGCTATATCAAAGGCCTACATAATATTGTGGACGACACCTTATTGCAGTTTGACGTAGAGGTTATAAATTCTAACTACATCGATATTCCTAGTATTGCAAACGAGCAAGATTTTGCCGAAGAATTAAAGTGACTTGTAGCAGACCCAAATTCGTCAGTCAAACTTTCAACGATAGCCGTCCCGATTTACGATGTTGGCTTTTGATGTGAGATTTCTACCTAAACAAACCGCCCATACATATCCGATATTTCCAAATGCACCAGTTTCGAAAACCATCATAAACTTTCACATCCGAGCGCTAGAGCCATGCGCAAAGTTATAATATTTTTGGCCAAAAATAAACAAGGATATTAACAGATAGACGCAGGTTTGTGTGCCATGTCAAGCATTAAAAATTACTAGACAGACAAAATCAAAGCACGGAAAGTTTCCAGTCCCTGAAGGTAGATTTTCACACATCCACATGGATTTAGTAGGACCTCTTCCATCTTTGGAGGGTTACACATATTTATTGAAAAAGTACGTACCATCCGCAAGAGAACAGTTCGGCAGAGAGGTTTCTCAGACGCTCCCACGAAGAAAAAATGGACTGGTTCTCTAACTTGCCTTCGGCTTACCTAGGCATTCGTTCCACGATACTAGATGACTTAAATACAACACCCCCTCAATTGTTGTATGGTCAAAACTTACGGTTCCCCGCAGAGTACCTCATTGTAGTACTCGACAAAACCGACAAAACATTCACTATATTCATGAATGATAAAAACATACCATCTCGATCGATAGATTAAAACCCGGGTTTTTAGCTAAAGAAAATATTACCATGCGACCAGTCCTTACATCCAGAGTTAACTTCAGTGTAAAAGTAACCAAAATTATATATTTTTTTTCACTCAAGTTTAATATATTTTTACGAAAATTAATCAAATCATTGTGACTTTTAAAATTTTAAAGAATTGTAAAGTAAATTGTCTTGGAAGAGAAGTGACTTCTATATCGGACAATATAAACAAATGAATGCTCTAGTTAAATATGCTCTGGCCAACTTTAGAAACCATTCGTGGAACAAAAGACTACAAGGTTTAGATAAGGGAAGTCAACCATTCTGGAATGTCATTAAAATAATAAAGAAAAAAATTACCTATATTCCTTCACTAACGTTTGGTAGCTCTGCAATGTTTTCTTGCCCCTAAAAAGCAAACCCGCTTGCAGTTAACTTCTTTAAAAATCATTCGATAGGTAGTAGGGCTTCGCCGACAACGTACAATCAATCTTCCGTTGACCAGTCTGTAAACTTTGTTAATTTACATTCCTCTTTTAATGATATTACTCTAACACTCCTTAAAGAACTAAAAGATATTATGAGTAATTTAAAAACGAGGAAAGCCTTCGGTTTTGATGGGATAAGAAACCTCTGTCTTAAAAATCTCCCAGATTTTGCTCTTATTAAATTGACGGATCTCTTTAACAACTGTCTTAGATTAGGATACTTCCCCAATCACTGGATAACTGTTAAGGTAATTCCAATTTTAAAACCTGGGAAAGCACCTGACTTACCTTGTAGTTACAGGCCAATTAGTCTGTTAAGTTCACTTAGCAAGTACCTGGAAAAAATTATAAAGAACAGAGTTCTAACTTTCGTTGCTAACAGTGCAATTTTGCTCCCAGAGCAATTTGGATTTACAGTTTTTCACAGCACTACTCATCAAGTGCATCGGGTCACAAATCATGTTAAAAAAAATCTGTCAGAGGGAAAAATTTAATTAAAATCATCCAGTCATTTCTATCTACCCGAAGTTTCAAGGTATCCATTAACGAGAGCCTCTCAAACAATGAACTGATGCATGCTGGAGTTCCCCAGGGATCTGTTCTTGGACCATTGCTCTTCAATATATATACGTCGGATTTCCGCAACTTGAACATTTATTCCTCAGATGCAATCGGTTTCAATACTGAAACTAATATGCAATCAGGCTTAAATGCTGTCGAAGCGTATTGTAGTAAATGGAAAATTAAAATTAATCCTACAAAGACTCAAGCTATTTCTTACACACGTAAAAGGAAAGCTTGTTTACTTCCAAGTACGAGTCTTCAAATCAACGGTGTACAAGTCGAGTCTAAGTCGAATGTAAAGTATCTTGGCATTCACTTAGTAAACGGTTAACATTCAAGCTTCACATTCAGGAAGTCATTAAGAAAATTAATGTTACTATTGGGTGTATAAATAAATTCGTGCGGTTTTTTTTTCAAAATTTGAACGTTTATTTAAGAAAGACATGTACAATAGTATTATTCAAAGTATTGCCCATCTGAAGCTATGACTTTTTCCCATCTTTCTGGCAATTTGTGGATCCCATCCCAAAAGAACTGCGCCGGCTTGGCAGCCAAGAATGAATCAAGCAAATTTTTGATATTCTGCTCTGATGTGAACCGTATTTCAGTAAGGGCGTACTGCATCGACCGGAACAAATGGTAGTCAGAAGGGTCAAGGTTTGGGCTATAAGGCGGGTGGGGTAAGACTTCCCATCCACTGTTTTCCAAATAGTTCTTAACCGGAATAGCAACGTGGGGCCGAGCGTTGTCATGATGGAAAATTATTGCCTCGTGTCTGGTCGCATATTCCGGGCGTTTTTCTGCCACTGCTCTCTTCAAACGGATTAATTGTGTTCGGTAGCGTTGTCCATTGATGGTTTCACCCGGTTTTAGCAGCTCATAATACAGCACACCCATCTGATCAAACCAAATACAGAGCATTACCTTCGCGCCATGGATATTCGGCTTTGCCGTTTGCCGTTGATTTGGCTGGTTGGCCGGGTTTCACATATGATTTTTTGCGCTTAGGGTTGTCGTAATGAATCCATTTTTCATCACCAGTAACAATCCGATGCAAAAATGACTTCCTTTTGTGGCGTTCCAGCAGCATTTCGGACATGCAAAACCGCCTTTCGACGTCTCTCGGCTTGAGTTCATGTGGAACCCAATTTCCTTGCTTTTGAATATATCCAGCTGCTTTTAAATGTTTTGAAATGGCTGCTTGAGGGACACACAACGATTTTGAGTGCTCTTCTTGTGTTTGGCAACAATCTTCATAGAGTAATGCTTCCAGTTCTTCACCTTCAAACTTTTTTTCCTGCCCAGGACGTTCATCGTCTTATAAGCCAAAATCACCACTTTTAAATCGTGCAAACCATTTTTGGCACGTTCGCTCAGCTAGTGCATGTTCACCATAAATTTCCACCAAAATACGATGACTTTCGGCAGCAGTTTTCTTCATGAAGAGATCTCCCCGCAAAAACACTTTTTCAGGCACAAAGTTCGACATATTTGAGTGAAAAAAAATATTGTTGTTTACGTTTGAAATGAATGACATACACTGAAATGATGTACAATGACAGTAGCTTTTCAACGCATGTTCCAATGGAATAATACAAGCTACGCGATCTCTTAGCAAACCGCACGAATTAAGTTATGGACCCAATATAAGGATCCTTTACCCATTCATATGCAAAAATTCAAAATTCAATGATGCCAATGCCGCGCAGTGTTGGGCGCGGTAAGTACGTAGGTGGGTGACCACATGGGAACTTAGTACTCCGCGTGCTGTTGACAAAACGCGCCACATGGGCATATTACCCCGGCAAAATGATGCTTAACCTTTCCTCGTTTTTTTCAACAAAGTAATTACATATAATGGCTAGAAATGGTTACAAATAGAATCAAAAACTTTATCGCCAATATAATATCTCTTGCTTTTCGTCCGATAACGACTTGATTTCCAGATTAGCCTCATGAGAGTATGACTTAATTATTTTGAATTTATTTATTTATTTTATCTCTCAGCATTTTGTCTATGTAGTGTCATGAAATGGCAGCGTTTAGATACTTTTCTCAAGTCCTTTACGAGGTCGGTGATAATATCGCCACTTTTCTGGCCACGTTGATTGAACGTAAATCGGTGTACAATTTCATTTGGCTTTGGGTGGAAATAAGCATCTAATCTCTCCACGATTTCTTGGAAAGACACGTCTTTTGGAGTCAGGATTTCCTCATAGGTTGACTCCCTAACACATAATAAAAAATTAGCTCTCATGGATACCTCGTTAGACATTCCATTTGCCTCAAAATAAAACTCCATGCGTTCCTTGTAATTATTTCAGGATATTGTTGATTGAAACTGCTCCAATTTTCCGAAAGTCTGCGAGGACGTTTGGTTAAGTGCAATTAATCGCTTTTTTATTCGAAAACTTCTTTGTTTTATCTCACAATTTCAAATTCTTTTTTTTTTGTTGCGGCTTCTTCTTACAGTTCTCCTGCTGTCAAAACTGAAGTCTCCTGTCAACTCTTTATTACAGAGTGACTCCAAGATACCACACTTTATTTTGATGACGAATGAGGAATGCACGTTCACTTGTCTCCACAGCGTTTTCCTCTCTGCGGTTCCTCTCCTCTAAGAGCTTTGCCCTCATAGCACTTAGTGTTGGAAGCTAATCCCTTGACTCGATAGCAATGGCTAGGACGAGATTTTCGCATGTACTAGGCAAACTCGAGAACATTATTATACTTACCAACTCATCTTCCATTTTAATATCAATTTCCATCAATTCTTCGGAAATATCGAACAATTTTTTTAAGTGACTACGCATAGTATCACTTTCCGGCATCTTCAGGGACAGAAATTGCTTAAACAAAGCCACTTTCCTGGCTGGTCCTCTCGGTGGATGGAGTTCTTTTAACTTTGTCCACGCTTCTATGAAAAAGTTGTGAAGATTTTACACTAAGTAAAATTGTCGACAACACCATCTCATCCTTACCTTCCCATGCTGTCACTTCGGCTCCATTAGTTGCAGATAACACGGATTTCACATTAGCGCCTGAAACGTTAGCCCATAGATCGCTATGAACTAAACCAGCTTTCATCTGCACACTCCATCCATCATAGTTCTCCTCATTCAACTTATCAATTTGAAGATGCAGAGCTCATTTTAACCTTTAAAGTACGGATTTTTAGAAATTTACTAAATACTGACGGTATACTCGTATTAATACTTTGCGTGGGACTGGGCCCGTAACCTTTTTTAGGACAACTGAACAACTGGAAGCAACTGGTTTATTATACAGTAATCGTAATAAAATACAGCTGTACACATTTGTATACGAGTATAGAAGCTCTTAAGTGTATAAAAGTTTTAGAATATTTTATTGAGAGTTGCCAGTAGTATACAAATTCAAATTATTGACACAAATAAATAACTAACTTCAGCAAAAACAAGATCATCTCCAAAGATGCCTCTATATGCTTCTGAAGTTCAAGCTTGTATGCGATGCTAAGGAACGTCTGTATAGTTGGCGAAGCTAAAATGGTCCGATTTCTTGTGATTCAGACAAACGATGTAAAGGTTCCAGGTTTATTAGACATACAGTGCAGTTCGAAAAATTTTGGTCAAACTTTTATTTCGAATCTTGTCAAATTTGTTGCAATACCTACATATTTTTTAATGAGGATTTGTTTTCTTATGCGGTTTCAATCATTTCATGATACATTTAGAGTGTTAGCATTTTTCACGAGGGAGAAAAAAGTTGTTAGACCGAAAAATGGGTTTTTTAGGTACCTGCTTCATTTTTAGGGATTAAAGAAAAATGCTCTATTGGTGCAAATTCTCTATCTAATTAGTACTTTGTTGGACCTATTCTTGCTTTTATTACAGCTGCACATCTGCGAGACATTGACTCAGATAGGTTTTTCCATGTGGAAAGAGGTATGGTGCTTCGGGTCCGGATAAGTAAATTTTTTAGGCTTTCAATTGACTCTGGACGCTTCTTCGTAACCTTAAGTTGCATTATTGACTAGATATTCTATAGATTGAGATCTATACATACATCGACATTATTTTCTTCAAAGTACTTTTTAAGCTGAAATTAAAAAAAAAATGCAAATATTATTTTCATAAAAGTTCTAGCTTTGAGCTAGGAGCACTGTCCTGTTGAAAAATGAATCTGCAAATGTCACCATAAAGCCCCAGCGCAAAGGGCTCTAGTACATTTTCCGGAACCCGTAGGTAAACTTCTGCAGTGACTTTCGATTCTAGGAAGACCATTCTATCTTTTTCATCTCCAGAGAAGCATCCCCAGACCATCACACCTTCAGTTTTGGGGGGCATCCGTAAGATCCATTCAGAGCTCAGCCTTTCCTTTTGTTATCTTCGCACAAGAATCCTCCCATCTCTAACATGCAGCTTAAACTTTGGTTCGTCGGAAAAGATAACATTGCTCCACATGTCTTGAGTCCAATTATGATGCTCCTGAGCCCAGAGCAATCGGTTTTCTTTGACTCTTTTTGGAAAATCCGGCTTCAGTACTGGCTTGAGTGCTCTAAGTCCAGCTTTCACGAGCCTTTTCCTCACTGAGCATGACGAAATTATTTTTCCTGTAGCTCGACACAGATCGTTTTTAATATCCACCGAAGTCTTGACCCGATGCCTACAGGTGTAAAGCACCAAAAAAAAACGATCTTTCACTGGGGTCGTCTTTTTTGGTCTTCCTGATCCTTTCATAATAACATCGACTTTTATACACTATTTGAACAACATTTTGCTAGTGCAAAAAAAAACCCCGTATCTCTCATAAATTCCAAGAATAGCGCCCGAAAAGGGTAATAAAATGTTTGACAAACATTTTTCGAAGGGCACTGTACATACTCGTAACAAGGTAGTACATACGATTGAAAAATGGAAATAATTTTGTGTAGGCTTTCTACCTTGGGGACCTGCAAAGTGCCTGATCGGGAAACTGTAGATTACTCAGGACTTGGTCTAGGCCAGTAGCGCAACAATCAGTCACGACAAAGTGCTTGTTTTACCACCTCGTGGTATTCCCACGACTCGTACGAGTACGTAAATAGGCTAAAATTACAAGAGCCAAAAGCCTAGCTTTCTAGGATAGGTTACGGAGGTTAGAATTCTTCGTAACTGCAATCAAATGATAACACTTTGACGACTTTTGGCAACTGTACCCGTACAAAGATTGGTTTCTGGAATGGGAAGACGCTTCTCGACAACGGAATTGAAGATCCTCAAAATGCCAGATTCCTTCAATTGGAGAAGGAATTCATGCGGTGTAAGATGGATATCTTACATCTTAGTGAAGTTAGATGGCTAGGCTCGCGGAAGTTTAAGTCTCCAACTCGCAACACTGTTCTAGTCTACTCCAGAAAGGCACCTAGAAGCTATCGGGAACCTGGGGTTGTATTGCTGCTTTCCAAAACAGCTCTCAAAAGCTTAATTTCATGGGAGCCTTTAGACGACAGAATCCCGAAAGCCAGGTTCCGGACTAAAGTACGTTGCGTCACCATCATACAGTGTTACGCCCCAACGGAGCTCTCTTCTGTTGAAGAGAAGGAGGGCCTTTTATAACCAGCTGTGTACTGCTTATGATAGTATACAACGCGCATACATCATAATGGTAGTCAGAGACTTGAATGCCGAGGCTGGCAACGGCAATGATGGAATCATTCATGTTATGGCAAAGCATGGTGTTGGCGACCGCAACGACAATGGCGAGCGTTTTGTCGATTTTTGCAACGCCAATCGCATTGTAATAGACCATGTTTGCGCACAAGACGTGTCACAAAGTCAGTTGGGTATCGACGGACAGCCAATCAACTTCCAGCCAAATTGATCACTTCGCGATCACCCTGTGATTTAGACACAATCTCCAGGACGTTCGTAACAGAAGAGGTGCAGACATGGAAATTGCCCGGGACCACCATCTGATGGTTGCTACCGTAAGACTACGTACTGCTGCAGTTTGGAGATCTTAAGAAAACATCCGAATTCTTAAGTTTAATACCGATAGGCTAAAGGATCCCGCAGTACAATAAACAACTAAGGGACCACCTTTCACAAGAATTGAAAGCAAGCAGTAGCTGGGAACTCACCTCCATCAAAAACCATTGGTGTGCTCTGAAAATAGTCTTCATATCCGGTGCTAAAAGTATAGTCTTTGTCTTTCCGAAGAAACTTGGGCTAGGATCGAAGAAAGAAAACACCTTAAAATTCCCATCGCAGCTACTCCAGCAGCAGGGAGAAACTAGCTAGAGTCTGCGTATCGCATGATTATGGGAGAAGTTCACCGTATCAACGCGTTGGCTACAGAAGCAGAAGAGGCCGCTAGTAGGTGTGACAGTAGAACCGTCAACAGAATTACCAAAGATCTCACAGGTGTCCAAATATCTAAACAACACCTGGTAAAAGACATAGACGGATCTCTGCTAGTTTCGGATGAGAACCAGCTCAAAAGGTGGAAGGAGCAGCTTTCTGCGATTTTAAACACTGTATCCCGCAGTAGAGAAGAAATATTTACCGCAATCAAAGCAGCGAAGAGCAACAAAGCGGTTAGACTTTACGATATTCCCGCAGAGCTCTTATGAGTAGCGCCAACAACATTGAGTGAGCTCCTGCACCCACTTATTGAGTGAGCTTGGGAAACAGAGAGTTCTCCTGAAGAGTGGAAAAAAGGAATGATTGTCAAGCTCCCAAAGAAAGGAGATCTAACGCAGCGTGGAAACTGAAGAGGAATTCGCGTGATGTCTGCAGTAGCCAAGGTAATAGCAAAAATCGTCCTGGAGCGAATAAAAGACCACCACGAAAACACACTCGACACCGTACAAGCAGGATTACGCAGTGGATCTTCCTATATGGACCAGATTAACACCTTGTGGAGCATCATCGACTAGTGCTTTCATCTGGTGTTTATCGACTTCTAAAAGGCATTCGACAGTGTCTATAGAGAATTTATCTGACTTGTTTGGCGCAGGAGGGGCATCCCAGGTAAATTGATTGCTATTATCAAGGCTACAAATGATGGATCCAAATGTTACGTTCTGCATAAAGGAAGGTTGTCAGAGGAGTTTGAAATGCTAAGTGGGGTTAAGCAGGGCTGTGTACTATCACCAATACTGTCCCTGTTGGTGATAATTGATGTACTGCATGCAGCTTTGTTGACTGGAAATGGAGGAGTTCTGTGGACTCAACAAGGGTGGAGAGAGAAGCTAGAATCGTTGGGATAAAGGTCAATACCGCAAAAACAAAAACGATCAGCCTTGGAATTTTCTTATCTAACCAAGTAGAAATTACTGGGCAACCAGTAGAGATAGTAGATAATTCTCAATATTTTGGGAGTATTGTCTCTACTGATGGCCGACCGAACTAGGTATAATATGCCGAATCGGGAAAGCAAAAGTTGCGTTCAGAATTTTTTCCAAAATATAGAGAAACAACTCTGTCAGCCCAAAGACTAAGCTACGATTGTTCCGCTCCAATATTGAATCCGTTCTTCTTTATGGGTGCAGCACTTGGAAATTCACACACGCTGTCACAAGAAAGCTGCAAACTTCTTGAGGATTTTCTGACCCAAACATATCTCGAATGGTGAACTTCATACGAGAACAGTTCAGGAATCCATTAACCCTATTATACGAAGACGTACGTGGCAGTGGATTAGGCATTCGCTTCGTCAAGGTCACGAGTGCACACGAGTGGGACGACCTAAAAGTACTTGGCGAAGAACGGCCGAAGAGAAGTCAGCAGAACTCGAGAAGAGTTGGAGAGGACTGAGATACATCTCCAGAAAATGTACATGATGGCGCGTAGGAGTAGTGGTGGCCCTATGCCCAGCAAGGGAACCTCACGGACATTATACGTCCGAGAACTTAAGTAAGTAAGTTTCTACCAAATCATCTTCGACCACCTTGAATAGTCTGTCAGATAGGCCGCCCGGCAGTAGCCTAGTTGTATCATACTTAGATTTTTTTTGCTTTCTGAGCAGTTGAATCGTACACGTCGTCTTACAGCCGAAATTGGGTAGTTCCCGCTGGTTAAACTACCTGCAGAAGCTCAGATTTTGTTGACTTTACACATTAAACATTGCGCGCTTTTCGTTTGCTCTTTTTTCCTCCGGAGAGGTGGATATTGCTCTCTCACGAGAGTCACCGCATTGCTTGTATTCGTGCAGCGCCGCTTCACAGAATACTGGCACGTCATATGTTACATGTATGTGCTCACCGGCATTCTTCATTAAACCAGATGTTTCGTAGGGGTGATATGCTCGCGCGTATCAAACTGATGTTGGCGACTTTAATTTTCAGCAAATCCGTTCCCAAATATACGCTGCTTTCTCTGTGCAGTCACCATATTACATGTCGCAATGATTTATCCTCTCACCGCACTATTTGGACAGTCTTGATATATTCCTAACAAAAATTTAGGTCCGGCACTAGGTGTTCGTCTGGACGTGGGCTCTTCAATGTACAAATGTTCAATGTTCAGATCTGAATGTTGTGATCTTTTTTTGTTCCACAGGGTCGCGTAATTAACCATATACGCAAGCTGCAACGAGCTGCGACCAAAGGAAATTCTATTGCTCCAAAGCGGTTTACAGGGATTCAGATACGGTTTGGTACTTTGTTGACGACATTTGGCTATCAAACTCGGACAATAATCTGCAATGACAAAACCCGTCTCGACACATTCCTAGAAATGCCTCAAGACGCCAGATTCCGCGTGTGTTCAGTCCAAAAATGGTTCGGTACTATGGAATACGACTCAGCAGCACAACAAAAACCCTATCTACTCAGGTAGACCAGCTGAAAGCACTTGGTTGTATAGGAAACGGCTTAGATTGATGGATGAAGCAGTCGGATACTCGCAGTGTAGTTCAACGAACCGTTCGAAGATGTATATCATCCGATAAACAGAGACCGTCTTACTTTAGAAACTGAAACAATTAGCAGCACAATGCAGAAAAACGTGGATGACCACTGGTGTATTGTAAAAAATGTTATTGCAATTGGGGCACGTACTGACGAGGGTAAGAGCTAGAAAAGTTAAAGCACTTCGCTATCTGTAGAATGATCTACGAGCGTACAACAATAAGGTTCGGATTGCAGTGGCTTTATATAGAGATAACTGAACTTGATGCCTACTGTCACATAAGACAGATCGAGAAGTTCAGCGCGGTGTAGGACGTGACAAATATCAGAACATCTTATGTATTGAATAATGCTTCCTTCAAGAACCATTAGCATCACCAATGAACAGTTGCTTATAGTCCTCGCACTTAACCTCCTAGTGACACCAAGTTCCTCAAGACAAACAAAGCAGTTGGTATTTATTTGTAGCAATACGAACTACTTGATCCTTTCAAAAGTGGAAAGTCTGAAGGATTGTGGAAACTAGAGAGGTATATAGATTAGTCCAGACAATAGGTGGAATTGTTCATTTTAGAACGGACTTTGATTATTTGACGATGGCTATCGCACTGGATCCTACTACATCGACCACGTAAGCACCCCACGGATCATAATAAAAAATAGATTGACTTTGAGAATCCTTTCGACAGCTTGAACCGAGATGCATGTCAGAAGCACCGCAGCTATACCGTTTTAGCTATTATCAGCTGTATGAGGGTATGTCTCTGCTGTTTTTGTTTTGCTAGTTGCCTACTTTCACATCGGATTACGGACCTTCATCTGATGGCCCAAAATCTAAAAGCTCAGTCATATAAAGTGGGACTTAAAATGAATAAAGCCAAATACACATTAGCGCACAGGAAGTCACGAAAATGAACTGCATTGTCATCAAACTTGATGTCATGTCGTCGCCTTCATACTGTTCTTTGCAAAAAATGGATATCATGTCATGTCCATGCACTTTGTAGGGAAGCTCACGAAACATGCAACACACTACCGCGCATACTAATTTTAATATTCAATTTTCAAATGCGTGACAAAGTGACGTTCGATACAAGTGAAATAGGGTACAGTGAAAAAGAAAAAAAAATTCTAAATGACATTCTATCCAGAAAAGAGTGACACACTGGAGGTTAGCTTTTTGTTTACTTTTTGGAAAACAATTTGTGCAGGATTATCAACTTTTGTGTTGACGAAAAGTTCGACAGACCCGACACAGACGAGGTCGACCATCTGCAACTAGATCTATTAAAAATGATAAACGACCGAATTAAGAAACAGCGGATTAAAAAAGATTAAAAGTAAATTAGCATGTTTTTGTTTACCGATTGGCATTTATATATTCACATAATCTATGTATTTCTATTCTGAAGATGCATTTAATGTCTGTAGCACATCTCGTTATCCAAAAATCCCCGTACTACGGACTTCCAGTCACTCTCGTTTGGTGAGCTCATATAAAATTCTGCCAGCAACGTCCACAAAACTTCGGTGGTTTTTATCGATCTTACGGTCTCCAAGCTAACTCGAAATTTCATAGATATCACTTAATTACTTAGGCGGCGCTACAGTCCGGGGTGGACCTGAGCCTTAACCAATAAGCATCTCCAATTAACGCGACATTTGGCTAACCACCTCCAGTTGCGCAATCCAAGTTGGTTGATGTCCCGTTCTACTTGCGCGCGCCACCTAAGGCGAAGCCTTTCCCTATTGTGTTGTCCATCCCGATTAGAGTCGAAGATTCTGCTGGCTGGAACGTTGGTGCGCAAAGCGCAGTTTTTTGACCTGGTCGATGTCGCTGTACAGCTCGTAGAGTTCATCGTTGAATCGTCTCCTCTAGAACCCATCAATGCATACGGGACTAAATGTCTTACGAAGAATTTTTCTCTCAAAACGACCAAGGATATCTTCATCCGCTTTAGAACGGGTCCATGCTTCGGAATCATAGAGCAGAACTGGGATTACAAAGATCTTATATAGCGTTTCCTTGGTTGTTCGGGAGAGGGCCTCACTAAACTGTTGCCTTCTCCGCCCACAGAAACAGCGTTTGGCAAGCGTTATTCTTCGTTTGATTTCTGAAGAGATGTTGTTTTCAAAAGTCTCTTACTACCTCAAAGTTACAGCTGTCGATTATGACATTCTGGCCGATTCGTCGATGTCGGGTGCCCCTTTTCGTTGACAGCATATATTTTGTTTTGCCTTTTGAAAGATCGTACCTCGTGCTGCACACAGTTCTTTCAAGTATGATGTTGAAGAAGTCACATGACAGCCCGTCGCTTTGCCGAAATCTTTTTTTGACATTAAAGGTCTCGCTTAGGTCGTTACCGACCTTGATGCAGCAGCGAGCTTTATCCATCGTCATCCTGCACAAACGGACGAGTTTGACAGGGATGCCAAAATTAGACATGGCTCTGTATAGCTCGTCTCCGTAAACGCTGTCATATGCGGCTTTAAAATCGATAAGGGGTGAGTATCGAACTGAACTTTTTGGGTTGTCTCCAGGATCTGCCATAGTGTGAATATTTGGTCTTACTTACAGGGGCCTAAAACCGCAACTTATAGGGTCCCATGAAATGGGACCACAACAATGGTTTCAGGCGCTCGCACAATATGGCAGGCAAGAACTTATATGCGATGTTTAGGAACCTAATATCTCTATAGTTGACCTAGTTTAGAGAGTCCCCTTTCTAGTGAACCGCGCAAACGAAGCTGAGGTTCCATTCATCAGGCATATATTCATACGACTAAATCCTGGAAATAAGTTGGTGTATGCTCTCTACCAAGTCATCTCCTGCTGCCTTAAATAGTTCGGCGGATAGGCCGCCCGGCTCGGCAGCCTTGTTCGACTTCAGTTTAGATATTGCTATCCTCACTTCATTTTGGTCGGGTGGACGGAATTCTTGACTTGCATCACCAATATTGAATGGTTCGCTCTGCCTGACAGCGAAATTTGTGTAGTCTACGCCGTTTAGCAGTCTGTATGTCTTCAGCACCGACTGTGACTCTACTACAACGTTTCCTTGTTCATCTCTACAAGTTTCCGTTCGGGTCTTATTACCCTGACACGTTCTTTTTGCCTTTTGATAAAACTTGCGAACAGTATTCCTGGAGTAGCACCTCTTTATTTCCTCGATCGCGCGCTTCTTATGCTCTTTCTTTGTTTTTTCGGAGAGGCCGATGTCCTTCCCTCTTGTTTTGCTCGTAGAGCTCACATGCCGCTCTCGCCCTTTTGTGCAGCGCCGCTTTGTAGACATGCTGTTTTGCTGCATGTGGTTGCCGGCACTCTTCATCAAACAAGGGTTTCGCGTTGGTGGGTGGGTGAAACTCAGATGGCTTCTTGACATCTAAGCGACAGGTCTTAGGACTTGATGCTGGCTGCAAAGGACTTCTCAAGCGGTTCAGGCATACGCGACGGGCAAAGGTTCTGGCTGCTTGTTGCGATTGCAACCGTGCAACGTTAAATCTCCTCAAATTATTTCCCCGTTGTTGTGGCTTCTGGGTTATCCGTAGACGTCTATGTTGGCCGCTCGGAATGTTCGGACATCTAAAATACTTGAGGAGTGCCATACGTCGATCTGGTGTCTGGCATGTTCCGTTGTGAATATTAAGGAAACAGTGTGATTGCTATAGTATCGTTATGTCCCGCAGCGAAGTCGATTAGCCTAAGCCCGTTTTCAGACGAAGTGTCGTGTAGGCTATGTCTTCTGATTGTGCTACCAAAGATGTTCTCTTTTTCAGTTTTGGCATTAAAGTCACCTAGGGCGATTTTAACGTCATGCATCGGACATTGCTCCTAGGTTTTGTGGAGGCGCTCGTAGAACTGTCTTTGGTAGCATCATCCTCTTCCTTTGTTGGCGCGTGAGCGCACATAAGGCTAATGCTAGCGAATTTACCTTTGAAGTCCAAAACTCAAGACTTCTTGCCTAAGTCCGCCGCTCCCAACAAATCTACATCCAAATACACGCTACTTACGTTCCCTATAGCAATCACTGTAGTAAACAATACAGGTTTTCATCTTTTTTTTGCCCGGCTCATACCACAACACTTCCTCGAAGGCGGTGATATCTGCTTTATAGCAGTTGAGGGCCTCCGCTAATTGTTCGGCTGCACGCGTCTTGTTCAAGGCCCGAATATTCCACGTGCAGATCCGAAAGTCGTTTTCTTTCGTTCGTTTTGCAGCTTCGTCAACAGTGAATCCGTCCTTATCCGCGGCAATTGGTCGCTTCGTAACAATTACTTTTTTATGTGGTTGGGTAATCAGACGGACAACCCCCAACCTGGAGAGACAAGCTCTTTTAGGGACCAGTAGGAGAAAATTGGCAGGACCAAATTCCGGAGCCTACAACCCGCTTCGGGGATGTAAATGGTGCCGTTGGCCCTTATTAAGGGCTCATTCGCCACCAACTGTTTTCCAACACACTGAGTAAGTGTTGGAGATCCCTATAGACCTAGTATTTAAGTACGCTGAAGCAGCTCATGTAGAGATATCACTAGTTCGACCCGCTGCGGACCGTAAACAGGAGAAAGTGCCTTGGTGGGATAGCACCCCTCGCCTTCCTCTCTCGTCAGCTGCCACCAACGACCTTCCACAGGAGTTCGTTACCCCATCTCCAGTCAAGGTACTAGGCACCCGGCAGTTACCACGTGGAGATGAGTAGTAGGAGTTTATGGCGTGGGGTTAAAGTGAGAACGCTTGTGTTCTCATATAATCCATTTACCATCGTCTTGACCACTAAAATGTATTAATATAAATGCGGAATATTTACTACATAGTTATATACCTACAATCTTTGCTCCGGTTCAATCGGTTGTTTGTGGGAATGTTTTTTTAAAAGGAGTGCCACCAGATTCAGAAAAGTTTTAAATTTCTTGAAGACGGCTCAAGCACGAACAAGATTACTGGCAGGTTGACACCATAGATCGTGGGGACTTTACTGCTTTAAGGTTAGGTCGGAAATTTGGGAAAATTTTAGGCCTTGTATATGTTTATTGTGATTTTTTTTCCGTTTGGAATGCGGTCATCCTCCACTCACATCCACACACATAGCATTGTGCATCTGTAATTTCGCCTTCCTTGTGAAGAGTCTTCGTTGTTTATCAACTATCAAACAACTGGCAATAGGCATGATTTAACTACCATCCTCTTCTCTCCCTTGTAACCGACCGCTTTGTTAAAATTAGAGAAAACTGTATTTTAGAATTTTCCTGACGCTAGCCAGTATTGATTTATTTAAAACATAAAATTCGAGCTTATCATCTCCACTACCATCACAGAAAAGTGTCCTTGCCGGGGAAAAGTAGAACAATATACCGGTGTTCAGGCGCTAGACAGTACGGCTGCGGTTTTGTTCTTGCCCAATACCATCTGTCAAGAAGGAAACAATTAGAAATTACAATTACAAAAACTGTTTGCTAAAAGTAAAAGAAGTCGAATTTTGAAATCAGTGAAAAGAGAGTACCACAATCCAAAAAAAAAAAACCATCATGGCTCAGGACAGCGCAAACGAATCCCGTCTAACTGTCAAAGACCTTCCCACCACTAAATGGGGTCGTGACCCTCGCATCTGAATACCAACATTCCCTGGTCATCACCACCAATGAAGGTTGTGCAGCCAACAACACTCAGACCGCTTTACGAGTCTACTAATCGAATAGCATTGCAAATAATTGAGAGTCCCGTCTACATGTCGGTAACATTGACAACAATGAAGCTAATACCTTCACCACCATCCCGACATAGGATTAACATTTACCACAACAATGGCACGACCGAGTGTTATAAGCACCACCAGAACGTGGAGATTCATGCGACAGTAATTTGATCTCGCATCAGGAAAATTATAATCAGAGCTCTGAATTAATTTCCATGTGTGAAACCGTGATAGAGGAAGATTTCCGTTGCTCTATTGTACTTGATTATGTTGCTGACTTTGGGAATCACTCCCTAGTACCTTCAATACCCTCGTAAACACCAAGGCATTGCAACAGGTACTGCCTCTGACATCTATAACCCCAACATTACATCATCAAAATGTCGATCAGCAACATCATCGTTCATCACCAACAACACAATCCCCAGTACTGGTAGCATTGCCTTTGACAGATAAACCCGCAGCAATTGCTCTAGGTCCAGTTACTCCAATGAGACTATTTCAACCCTATGTTGTATCGATTAGAATCGAATCATCAGGTCCAGTCTTGATGGCTCATCAAAATGACAATATCGCTTCTCTATCGACACCAATCATAACCATCTGTCGATGATCATTTGGGCGACACATGGAAGAAGCTACATGCTGACAAGGGGCAGAGGAATTAGATTTCCAATCGGATGAGAATTCGATTATAGTCTCAGAAGTACCCGACCTAACGAAGGAAACACAAAAAATAGGTTTATTTCTCTACGTAGTCTCTTCTTAGTTCAATACACTTTTCCCGATGTGCAATGTGCAATAGCTTCCATACTCTGTTTATAGTGAGAATTGTATCCATCAACCGCATACTCCACCTCTTAACTGTTGCCAAATTTTTTACTACTAAGCCATTTTTCAAATTTGGAAACAAAAAATAATCCGAGGGGGCTAAATCTGGCGAATAGGGTGCATGAGGGAGTAATTTGAACCTTAGCTCAGTGATTTCTGCCATCGCGATGACGGATGATAAACTGGTGCATTGTCTTGATGAGATAAAACTTTTTTCTTCTCCAAATCAGGCCGTTTTTTCTTGATTTCATTTTTCAAACGCTGCAGTAAGTTCGTATGATACACGCTGTTGATTGGTTTTCCTTTCTGTAGATAATCAATGCAAATTATCCCACGCGCATCCCAAAAAACTGACGCCATGACCTTGAGTGCTGATGGAACTGTCTTCGCCTTCTTTGGAGTCGATTCTCCCCTTTGAGGTCATGGTTTTGACTGTTTCTTCGTCTCGGGTGTGTAGTGATGAACCCATGGTTCATCCATGGTTATGAATCGACGCAAAAACTTGCTGTGAAACCTCGCCAAACACTCGATTGAAACATTCTCTCGACGCTGTTTTTGTTCCATTATGAGTAATCGCGGCACCCATCTTGCGCACAGCTTTTCAGTCAATATGCGATGTGCAGCGCTTTTCGAAATGCCTACCATATCTGCTGTGACCAATTTTTTCCATATTTAAAAATTCATTGAGATCGTTCACTATTGATGGGCTGCCGAACAAATACTAAGCAACATAGCGTCGTCAAGCTTCGAATTCAAGCTCTATAACGTTGTCACTTTCAAAAGGTTGTTTTTTTTTAGAGGTTTGCTTTTTAAACTGGCAACACTGTTTCTACAGATTGTCAATTTGACAGTTGGAAGTTGATTTATGGTTAATACGTTTAGCCATTTTACGATGAACAGATTAACGCCAGAACAACGCGTGCTAATTGTGCAAACTTATTTTGAAAACCATGGTTGTGTTCGCCAAACTTATCGTGCGCTACGTCCATTTTATGGTCGACGTAATCGTCCATTTGAGCAAGTTATTCGGAACACGATGAATCGTTTTCACACCACGTACACTCTAGTGGATAATACGCATCCCTAAAGACGACAAACAGTGCGAACAGAAGAAGTTATTGCCGTTGTGAAGATTTTACGGAATCTTGGCTTAAAAGCTTATAAGATCCAGGTTATGTAAGAGTTGAAACCGCGTGACCATTATACGCACTGTAAGTTCGGTGAATGGACCGAAAACTTGTTCTCCGATGAGGCCTAAAGCAAAATTGCCGAATTTGGAGTGGGGAAACGCTGAAACCCTTGTCGAGACGCCCTTACAACCATTAAAACTCACTGTTTGGAGTGCCTTATGGGTTGGTGGAATCATCGGCCAATATTTCTGTAAGGACGATGCCATCCAGAATGTTACCGTCATTGGAGAGCACTATAGAAACATGATTTCTTACTTCTTCGTTCCTCAGTTGAATGGCATTGACATTAGAGAGCTTTGGTTTCAACAAATGTGGCATGACGCAACATGCCCCACGGCGCGTGACAACATCAATTTATTGCGGGAAACATTTGCTGAGCGCATAATCTCGCGTAAAATACCAGTGAACTGACCTCCACGACCCTGTGATCTCACACCTTTAGATTACTTTCTTTGGGGGTATATCAGGTCACTAGTCCATGTCGATAAACCAGAAACGTTGGACGATTTAAAAGTCAACATTCGCAGTGTTATTGCTGATATATGGCCCCACTTGCTCGATAAAGTTATAGAAAATTGGACTTCACGATTTCGCTTCATTTGAGCTAGTTGTGGCATGCATATGTCCAATGTTATACACAAGAAAAAATGGCATAAAATTATCTATTCAATAAGGCTTACATCATAGACATTAACATTAGTTTGAAGTGTTTTATTTCATATTAAATTTTTATAGCTTTAAAAAAAACTACCCTTTACAATTGCCATTCTTTTTAAAAAACAACCTTCATCTATACGTCAGGTCGGGTACTTCTGGGTCTACCCACGTAGTGCTAACTTGAAAACATCCAGTCGAGAATTTGTTCGACAGATTTTTTTTTCGATTTTGAAACTAACTTCTTCCGACACATTAACTGTAAAACATGGAAGTAAGATCTCACAGGTGACGCAAAATTAGTCACCCTATCGGAAGATGGTATAATTTTTGCAAGTGGCGTCCTACGTCAATCATATTTGACATTTGTGAACTAGACAGCTGCAGTATACAAACAGACAAGCAATGGAGTGCTATACTCTGCAAAAACGTGGAATAATTGTGTCGATATTTTTGACCAATAGTTGGCCGGTGGTGTTAGCTCAGCGTCAATTGCGACGTTGATTTCCTAATCGCGTCGCACCAACTGGGCAAACATTCCAGAGCTTAGCTACTCGACTCGAACAGAGTGGAACCACAGGAGACCATGCAGGGCGTGGCCGCCACCGAACTGGTCGTCCGGCCGAGAATATCGTGGTTATGGCTGCCGATGTCGCTGAGAACGAGGAAACTTCGATCAGACGACGGGCCACACAATTGTGTGAAAAATTTTTAGTAAAAGACGTACACATGTTCCCGTACAAAGTGCAAACGGTGCATCAGTTAATGCCTCCTGACCATCAGTCGTGTGTGAATTACTGTAAAGCTATTTTCAATCTCAACAACAACAATCTCATGAGCGACGAAGCGCATTTCCACTTAAGCAGTTACGCCAATAAGCAATATCTTCATTTCTGGGGCACTGAAAATCCGTGTGTGATGCACGAAGAGCCATTACATCAAGTCAAAGCCACTGTGTGGCGCGGCGTTTACGCGAGAGGAGTGATTGGGCCGTCTTTTTTGAGGACACCATCGACAATACGGTCACTGTTATTGGCGAACGCTATGGGGGCCATGATAAACTACTTTTTACTGCCGGAATTGGATGATCGGGGCTTGGTGAACATGTGCAACCAGACGGTTTCCTGGTTTTGGAGATTTGGCATGGCCAACAAGATCGCCGCATTTAACCATTCCAGACTTCTTTCCTTGAGGCTATTTGAAGTCGCGGGTTTATGCCAACAAGCCTCGGACAATCGCAGCCCTTAAGGAAAATATTCGACAGGAACAGTCACCATCGGAAATCTTGCAGAAAGTCATGGAAAATGCGATAAAATGGGAACAAATGTGTATCAACACTAACAGAAACAACTGTAAAGGCCCAAACATTCAAAAATAAAATTTATATGGGCATAGTGCCAGTATAAATAAGTTGTTTGATTTTCTGAACATTCCGCCCGCCCCAACGACTGCTTCAGGGTGTTGAAGCTTCTTGATCTCGATGTTCGATGCGATTCTCGTCGATAGTTGATGATACTGGTAATAGACAAAGCTTTGAAATAGGACGTTTTAGAATACTTGCCTGCGTTTTGATACCTGACTACACGGACAAATCCGTCGGCTCCGGGATGAGTGTCGATTACACGAGCAAGAGGCCATTTTGATGGAGGATAACGTTCGTCCATATGAAGAACAAGTGAGCCTAGTTCGATGTTAGATGATGGATGATGCTAATTTATTACTTCTTGCATGCTTGCATGTACTCCATCGACCACCTATTCCAGAATCCGTAGCGCATTTGGTGTATTAGTTGATACCGAAAAAGTCTGGATTGTGGTAGATGAGTTAAAGATGGTTCAGGGATTGTATTTAATGCTTCTCCGATGATCAAATGACCTGGAGTGAGAGCTTCCAGATCATCCGGGTCTTCAAATAATGGGCAGATTGGTCGTGAATTCAAAACGGATTCGATTTGAGCCAAGAGGGTCGACAATTATTCGTATGTTAAGACAGCTTCCCCAACAACTCTTTTTATGTGAAACTTTACGGATTTGAGGGCTGCCTCCCACTTACCTCCAAAATGAGGAGCGTCTGGTGGACTGAACTTCCACTTTGTTCCATCGTTTGCAAGAAGATTACTCAAAGTTTGAAGACCTTTAGATGCAGCGTCAAACAGTTTCCTCAGTTCAGCATCAGCTCCGATGAGATTCGAACAACAATCACTTAATAATGTGGAGCAGATTCCACGGCGACTTGTAAAACGCTTGTAAGCAGCTGGGAATCCTTTCGTCGAATAGTCGGTGGAGAATTCCAAATGAACAGCTGATGATGCGAAACATACGAAAACTACAAGATAGCTCTTGTAAGTTTTTGCGGCCCTGCCTCTCCAAGTCTTGATCGTAAATGGGAAGGCACAATCTACACCTGCATGTAGAAATGGCCGAAACGCTTACGTTCGAAGAGGTGGTAGTTGACCCATGATTTGTTTGGTATTGGTTGCTCGATGACGTATGCAGACCACACAGCGATTTATAAAAGACCTTACTGGATTACCACAAATGATTCAGTATTTTCGTCTTAATGTAGTCAGCATAAGTTGAATCCCTCCATGTAAAGTAGATTTATGAATGTGGTCCAAAACCAAAGTTGTTAATGTGAGGACCTTGATAAGATTATGGGGTGTCTCATATCTGGATCGATTTTAGCATGGCGAAACCGCCCGCCAACTCGAAGAATACCCTGCGAATCGATGAACGGTGTTACACGATAAAGCGGACTTTTTGATTTCAACCATATTGTCGCCGAGAGTTGTCTGATTTCATTCGAAAAGTAAAGCAATTGTGTGACTTTAATCCAAAAGATTCTTGCTTGATTTAACTCTTCAGGTGATAATGATTTGAGCTTGATTGAAGATTTTACCTTGAAACGATTGAAAGCTGATAATGCTCTCTTACACCAGGAGGTTATACGTAAAAGTTTTATGAGTGATGAATGCTTATAGATGAGGCCCCAAGTAAATTGGCTGTCAATTTAGACCAAGCGTGCGGTGAATAGGATGACCGTCTACAGTAAGTGATGCCGATGGGGCTGATTTTTCGCTTGACGAGACTTCTTCAAGAAGCGCTTCATGGTTTGCAGTCCACTTTTGCAGAGGAAAACAGCCTGCCTTGAAGAAATTTATGATTTGGTTAACTTTTGCCTTACTTTCTTCAATGGTGGAACAGCCGACATAGATGTCATCCACGTGGATGTTTTCCTGTACTAAGTCCTTGGCTATTGGAAAACGGTTGTTTTCCAATGGTTGTTTGTCGTATGACCCGATTGACCAGAAAGGGGCTTATGAGCAGGAACTCGATTAGATTACTTCCTTCAAGCCACAATATGCGCTGATAAGTCCTGTCCTCAGGATGAACTTCGATTTGGCGGAACATCTTCACTACATCTGATGAAAAGGCAAACTTGAATTGCCGCCAACGAGTCAGTACGCCTGGTAGATCCACTTGAAATCGTGCAAATGGTTGTTGAGGGAAGTGCCTCGATCCGTCCTTAACGATCCATTGAATACAACGTGAAGTTTTGTCGTTGTACTCAATTCATGAACAACACCATGATGAGGAATCCTTTGATTGATTGTCTGATGGTGTTCTGCGCATATGCCCAAGATCCTCACACTCTTGGATAAATTTAGAGTACTGGTCAGAAAGTTTAGGATTTTGCTTGAAGCGATTCTGCATACGATAAAGCATCTTGAGGGCAAGAGAACGAAAATCCCCAAAATTCGATGGGTGTGATTTAAAAGGGAGTCGCATAATATAACGACCTTTTGCATTTCGGCAGCGAGTTGATTTTAAGATTTCCTCGCACTCTTCGTCTGATGTCATCCGATTTGATGTAGTAGATTAAAAGGATTCTTCTTGCATCCAAAATCGCGATAATAACTCGGTGAGTTCTAGGTCCAGATGGCAATGATAGATACGCGCTGCGATAGAAGAAGAAGCTGTTGATACAACGCCTGATAAGATCCACCCTAAGGTAGTATTCTGTGCTATTGGCGTTCCTTCTTCACCCTTTTTCAACTCTTCTTGCAATGTAAGTCCATAGATTTGTACTCCTAGGATAAGGTCTACAATTCCAGGTTGATAGTATTGAGGATTTGCAAAGTTATTCCTTGCAGATGTGTCCACATTTTCGGAGACATTGCGTTGATTTCGCAGCTGAAATTATTAACACATGACGATAAGTTAAATGAAACTGATGCGTCGATGAGAAGTCTGCGCCGATACCGGTTATTGAGAGTGCTGAGTGATGTCTCCGAAGTTGAAGATCTTGAATTAGACGTTCTGATACCGAATTTAGTTCAGACCCTTGATCTAAAAATGCTCGTACGGTGTGGAATTGTCCTGTACTTGATTGAAGGTTATTTGGTACAAAAGAAAGATAGGAATTACAATTCAAAAAACAAAGTTTAAATGGGCATAGTGCCAGTATAAATAGATTGATTGATTTTCTGAACACGTAACAAAAGTGCCAATTAAAAAAACACCTGCAACATACTCGTACTCGTATACGAGTATGAGAGCCGTGCGTCGTCAACTCATTAAGGGCTCATCATTCATCATCTCTATTTCTGCACCTTGAGTAGTTTTGAAGATCCTCAAATACGTTGAAGTAGCTTATATAAGGCACGAGTATCTGCTACGGTAGGTATTAGCGTTCGCCTTCTGAGGTTCAGTTATCCTGGACAGAGATTTGCTATCATTAACGCACGTTGAAGTTATCACGCTATTTATGTGAACTCAGCACACGCGCGGGTTCCCACATCCACCGAATCTGCTGGGTTGCATAATATGCTCTAGCATTTGTGTAAATACACCGGATGATTAATGTTTCATCTTGGGTTTTCCCATACCGAGCCTTCTGCTGCGTAAAGTTTAATGTTGCATATTCCTTTTTGTTGAAGATTTTATTTAGGTAATAAATTCAAGAGAACCATAAGTTAATACTGTAACTAGAATTAAGTTGAACGCAATAAAGAGACTCGTCTCTAGAAAAAAATATTTTTTTTTTTGTAAATCTCCATAAAAAGTCGTTTACTTTGACAGGTTTGGCAAGCAAAATTCAGTTAGACAGCACTCGGTGGCTAGCATGAGGGATAGATATAAGCACAATTTTATGCGTAGCCACAATTAGATCAATGGACATCGGGAAGATAACACCGGTTAGTGTCTACTCACATCAACATCCAATCACCAGATTGTAGCATTCTACAGCATGTTTGTATCGTCATATGCACAGTAGAGGGTTTTAGAACCCAATCGTTGAATCAGCCTATGTTTTTTTTTTTTTTTTATAATCAGCGAGCTCTCAAGGGGTTTTTGTACCCTTAAAATGTTCGTACACGGCGCTGGCGAAGGAAATTTAGGGAGGAAGAAAAGACAGGTACCGATGTACATTGTTTTTAAATGTTTGCAAGTTATAACGACCAGGAAACAGACAGATCGGCAGGGCATTCCATAAGCGAGTTGTACCACTTAGGAAAGAATTACGATATTTTAGAGCACGTCCGAAAACGGGCTTGAGGGTATACTAATGACTAATGAGTATTCGTGGCGAGACGGGTGTTACAGTTGAAAGTTTGAATGGGCGGAATGCTACTGGCGATTTTAATGGAGCACTGGTGGTAGAAATAGCGATAAAACAAAGTGAGACAGGAGACATAACGTCGGTGTTCGAGGGTGTCAATTGATTGACTGATATTAGTATCACCAATGAGTTTTATCGCACGGTTTTGAGTCCTATCAGCAGGTGTAGAAATGTTTTAGGGGCACCTAACCAGATGTGGGCATTGCACTCTAATTTCGGGCCGATGATTGACTTTGTTGATGATATCAACATAAAATAGTTATTTTCCTTTATTATTCGCATTTATTGCTTAGGTTAACAATATTTGTGTTTTTATGTGTCAACATTTGTTTTGGTATTCTTTTAACTTGCACTTTGTCGCTTCGTTTTTATTGCCTAGGCTAGCAAAATTTTTATATAAATTCAGTTGAAATAAAGTTACTCGGCTCAGTCTTGTTATTTAATCGAACCAAGCCTTTTTGCTACCTAATGTGAGGCTGCATTAGGCGATTGAATTAAAAAATATAAAAATTCTAAATAGTAGAATTTACATGGTCCTTCTAGCCGGATCAGCTGGAAGAGAGAAAAGTGATTTGTAAATATTGGTACTAGACCAATACACAGAAATAAGTGAAATCGAAGACATGGCGTTGAACCAGACGAGAAGCACGGAAGAAGTGCATCGATTATGGATTAACATCAAGAAGTGCCCAGCAAAATTTATAAAGTTGAATGTGATTAAGAACATCTTTATACGTATTATTGAGAACTTGGAGTTAACTCAGAATACAGTTTACCTAGCATTCAAATTGGATCAGATTAGAGAATACTGGACAAAGCTGGTGACAATGAATGACGAGATCATGTCCTCATTGGAAGAAGCCGATTACGAGCAGGAGTACGTGTCCAACAACGAATTCGTTGAGCTGGAGCAAATATATCAAGATGCTTACATCCAAATTAAGGAAGCAGAACAACGACAACACCAACCAGAGGCAGTAACTCAACAAGCTGCAACACATTAGGAAATCAAACTTCCACCAATAAGCATTCCATCATTCAGCTGCAAGTATGAAGAGTGGATATCATTTTGGGAACTGTTTTGGAAACCTTAAGCGATGTTGAACGAGCTCAATATTTAAAAGAAAATTTAAAAGGAGAAGCAGCAAGGATTGTTAATCATTTGATACCGACATCAAGCAATTATGCAACAGCTATAGAATTGCTAACGAACTGGTTTCAAAATTCAGCAGCATTGGTCAACAACTACATCCAAAAATTGCTTACTTTAAAATCAGTTCGACATGAAAATGCGTTCGATTTGAAAACGATCATGGATATGTCAAGGGAAATCTTGCACGGTATCAAGATATCAAGAATTTAGGGGTCGACGTAAGCTCCTGGGATCCATTAGTGATTCAGTTGTTATGTCCGAAACTTGATTTTGAATCAAGGAAATTATATCAACAATCCAGAGGAACTTCAACAGAAATTCCTAAACTAAGCGAATTTTTTGACTTCATCGAGGCTAGATTCAGAGGATTAGAAAGCAGTCGTGAATTCAACCGTTAACACCAGCAAGTACGAGTAACAGCCACAAAAAACCATTTGACTACAGTCACAGAGTCGAAATGAGTTGGGTGCAGCGAGTCTCATCAATTGTATAATTGCAAAAGATTTTTAAGTATGAAGACGAAGAATCGATTGGACGTAGTCCAAAGGTCGAAATTGTGTTTTAACTGTTTACGAGATGGGCATACCGCAAGCGAATGTGCGACGAAGAGGGGTTGCAAAATATGCGCACAACAGCATAATTCGTTACTTCATTTCCCTCGAGGTGAGAGTACAGTAGTTTCTGTAAAAGGAAGAATATCCAGTGAAGAAGTTTCAACATCAACACTAATCGCTACCGCATGTCAATGTAATAGGACGGTATTACTAGCCACAGCCATGGTGAACATATGCATTGGAGGAGAAGCTAGACTCGCACCAGCTCTGATTGATCAAGGGTCTCAATTAAAAGTTCCATTGGTCAAGTATGAGTCAAAGATCATTGGAATAAACGGTCATGCTACAGAATTCATCGCAGCATGCCGCTTTATCATCCAATCAATTCACGATGAAAAGGTCAACTTGGAGGTAGATGCTCTAGTAATGCCAGTTATTACATCAAGACTTCCAGCACAGCAAGTTACACCCAACCAGTGGCTACACATCCAAAGGGGTTGAAGTTGGCTGACCCATGGTACGAACAACCGAAGGAGATTGAATTACTAATTGGATCAGACATTTTGCTGCAATTTTTGACGCATGGACTAGTCAAGGGTCCAGCCAATACTCCAATGGCACAAAATACAAGGTTTGGCTGGATACTATCGGGACCAGTCAGCACCATCTTAACATCAAGGAAGAAGGCACAAGTTAATAAACTCACATCATGCATCAGTGTGTGCAGTAAAGATGAAGACTTAAAGAAATTTTGGGAATTAGAAGAGGTTCTAAGTGCAAAGATCAAGTCTACAGAAGACGAAATGTGCGAGAATCATTACCAAACGATGCACAACCGGGATGAAACAGGGCGTTACATCGTCAAATTGCCACTGCTGAAGGATCGCAGGGTTTTGGGAGATTCACGCAAAATGGCATTAAAGCGATTCTTTGTGTTGGAACAAAGATTCGCAAAAAATGAGAGTCTTCGGGATGAATATTCCAATTTTATTCGAAATACATTAATCTTGGACATATGGAGGAAGTATCCAATGGTTATACTGGAAAAAGATATTATCTTCCACATCACGCAGTGATAAAAGAAGACAGCACTACGACCAAATTGAGAGTGGTATTCGACGCTTCGGCAAAAACAACATCTGGGGAATCGCTAAACAGCATTAAGATGACCGGTCCCACGATACAAAAGGATTTGTTTTCCTTGCTACTTCGATGGAGGACGTTTCCAATCGTCTTCACAGCTGACGTCGAAAAAATGTATCGTCAGATTTTAGTCGATCAGGAGGATCGAAAGTTACAATGTATCTTGTGGAGAGAAACTCCAGGGACCCGATCAAAGAATACGTCACATACGGCACATCATTTAGCAATTAAAACTCTATGCCAGCTAGCCGAAGATGAAAAACAAAAGTATCCATGGGCAAGCCAAACATTGCTTGACGGATTCTATGTAGACGATTGTCTAGGAGGTGCAAATTCACTAAGGGAATGCCAAGATCTTCAGAGGGAATTGATGCAGCTACTTCGGAATGGTGGATTTAACTTACGCAAATGGACATCAAATAATGCAGCATTCATAAAAGCGTTGCCAACCGAAGCAATTGACATGGAGCCGGAACATGACTGTAATAGTGACACAACATTTAAAATTTTGGGAATAAAATGGTGCCCAGGAACAGACGACTTCCAATTTAAAGTCAATTTTTCGTCATTTAGCACAAAGGGTACCAAACGAGCAATATTAAGTGACGCTGGCGAAATTTTCGATCCTTTCGGTTGGTTGTCGCCAATTACTATCAAGGCAAAGGTCATTATTCAAAGACTTTGGCTTTTGGGCATCGGATGGGACGAAAATGTTCCAATGAAAATTCGAAACGAATGGAACGAATTCAAGACAAGACTATCAACGAAGGCTCTCAAATAGAGTTACATGGATTCGCAGATGCATCAGAATCAGCATATAAGCCTAATCGCGTCCAAGACTAAGGTGGCGCCTGTGAAGCAAGTTTCATTGGCACAGTTGGAACTATGCGCAGCAGCACTACTTACAAAGCTAATAAAGTACATCAGAGAGCAAAAAGACACGAATTATACCAAGGTTTTAGCATGGTCAGATTCTACCATAGTATTGAGCTGGTTGAAACAACATCCAGTGAAATGGAACACATTTGTCGCCAACCGGGTATCCTATGTGCAACAACACTTTAAAGGACAATGGAAGTTCGTATCCGGAAGAGAAAATCCAGTTGACATTCCGTCTAGAGAATCATTTGGAGATGCCGTAGCTGAAAACTCAACCTGTTGGCATGGTCCAGAGTGGTTAAAGGAAGATCAAAAATATTGGGATATGCAAGATATGCCTGAGATTCGAAAATCTCAAGCTTTCTTGGCAATGCATCCGAGCAATTCTTCACACAAAGACGACATTTATCTCAATTTTTCATCGCTTTCAAAACTTCAACGCGTAAGTGCATATTGTCTACGGTTGAAAGCCAATTGCCAACGGAGCAAGAAGCATGTACCATTACAATATGGCAGGCTAACGGTAAAGGAGCTACTGGAAGCAGAAAGAGCGTTGGTAAGGGGTGCTCAACGAAGTTTTTCTGAGGATATGAAGAGTCTAAATGCAAATAAATCACTGAAATCAAACAGCAAGATGTCATCACTGAACCCATACATCGACGCCAATGGAATATTGCGGGTGGGAGGTCGGTTGAAACATTCTCATTTATCAACAGATCAGAAACATCCTATGATTCTGTCATCACGCATCCACTGACAAAATTAATCATAAACAAGACTCATAGCGATACACTTCACGGTGGAGTGAAACTAACTCTGAATCACATTCGAAGAAAATTTTGGATCATCCGAGGGACCAACACTGTCAAGGCCATAACAAATCAATGCATCAGGTGTTCCCGATTTAAGGCCAAGGAATCAAATCAACTTATGGGACAATTTCCGGAGGCTCGAGTAAAGTTCTCACGGCCATTTACACATTGTGGGGTAGATTATACGTTGATTATACAATCAACATACGATGCTCACAAATTCGAGGCGTGAAATCTCATAAAGCTTACATAGCGCCGTTCGTTTGCATGGCATCAAAAACAGGGCACATTGAACTGACTTCTGATTTAACAACGGATGGATTCATGGCAGCATTGCGACGTATGATCAGCAGAAGAGGATCTGTACACCATCTCTACAGCGATAATGGAACAAATTTTATTGGCGCAAAAAATATTATTGATGCACTACAATTCACGCTAGCCGAAGACGCAATCCAGTGGTATTTCATCCCACCTGGAGCTCCACACTTTGGTGGACTCTGGGAAGCCGGTGCTAAGTCAGTCAAATATCATTTGAATTGCATCATAGGAGAGCCCGGAAAAGACCGAGTCACCGCAACAACGTCGGAGGAGGCAAAATGTTGATGATATTAACATAAAATAGTTACTTTCCTTCATTATTCGCACTTATTGCTTAAGTTAACAATATTTGTGTTTTTATGTGTCAACATTTGTTTTGATATTCTTTTAACTTGCACTTTGTCGCTTCGTTCTTGTTGCTTAGGCTAGCAAAATTTTTGTATAAATTAAGTTGAAATAAAATTACTCGGCTCAGTATTGTTATTTAATCGAACCAAGCCTTTTTGCTACCTAATGTGAGGCTGCATTAGGCGATTGAATTAAAAAATATAAAAATTCTAAATAGTAGAATTTACAGGCTTATACCATATATTGCGGCCAGATCAGAGGGGGTAAAATATTTCTTACATCGCTTGAGGAAGCCTAAACATTTCGCAGCATTTTTGGCGACATCGAATATGTAGTCACTCCAACGCAAGTTGTCACTGACACACATACCGAGAATGGAAAGATTATCGGTTTCGACTATGCAAGTTTCATTCATCTAAAATATAATGGCTGTGTATTTGAATTTCGCTTTAATGACAGCAGACAGCATTGAGTTTTGGAAGCATTAAATTCCACTCGGTTATGCTGTTAATATTGCAATTTAATGAGCTTTACATCGCTGCCGTTCCCATGTTATAGCCGAAGAGCAGGGGCGTGAGTCCGGGAACGAATATGAAAAGCAGAGAGTGCTGCCATCAGCAAAGGAATATATTGGATTAGAAGTAGCAGACAAAAGATCATTAATGAAAATTAAAAAGAGTGTCGAAGACAGAACGGAGCCCTGGGGCACACCAGCATTTCTTTTGTGAATATCAGACTTGAAACCGTCCAAGACAAATAGAATTGAACGTTCCGAAAGGTAATTTCTAATCCATTGAAGAAGACAATCATCGATCCCAAAAGCACGCATTTTCGACAAAAGGGCCTGATGCCAAACTCTGGCAAATGCCTTACAAATATCAAGTGGAACTATCTTGCTTTCGCCAGATTGATGTACGCTTTGGTTCCACTTTTCGGTGAGACATGCCATCAAATCACCAGTGGACCTGTTGCAACGAAAACTGTACATCCGGTCATTAAGAAGTTTTCGTGTTTCGCGATATTTCACGAGCTGACGGTTTATCAGCATTTCCATGATGTTGGAGAGAAGGGACGGAAGTGCAATGGGTCTGTAGGAGGAGAGAGTCATTTCTGGCTCACTTAAACTTTTTTACGGTTTTCCTCTGTCGGGTTGGTCTTGTAGGACCGAAAAAACAATTCTCTAACCCTAACAGCCTCTTTACAGATCGAGTCGTACAATGCCTTCTCTTTTGGTTTAATACTCTTCATCCGATGAGGGATAAAGCATCTCATTCCAAAGAGAATAGTTTCTGTGATCACGACCAGTTAAAATTCCTAAAGAAGTTGTTAAGTGCGCTCCAATTGGTTTTCTCGTATTGCCATACGGTTCTTTTAGGAATCTTTTCTCTAACTGTGTGGTGTATGAGAATTTAGCTTATATGACACAATGGCCCGATGAGACTAGAGGGGAGAGCACATCAACGCAGTACTTATCAGGGTGAGAAGTTAAAACAAGTCCAGGGTGTTGGCGGTATGACTATCAACGTCTAGTATTTGTGTTCACTCATTTACAAGCTGGGTCAAGTTGCTTTCCTCAGCGAAGATCTCAACACACCGTCCTTCCGGTGTTGTCTGTCCAGAATGTCGAAGCCAACCAGAATTGTGTATATTGAAATCGCCCACAATCACGATTTCAGTATGGGGCTACAGGGATGCAATTCTTTGCATGGAGTCAGACAGCGCATCAAACTCGTGAAAGGTCGAGTTGCTGTCCAGTTTGGACATATAAAGCAATAGTATATAAAGCAATAGTAGATAATTTGCTTACGGAGATGGAGTTTTAACCACATGAAATTGAATTCCGGATTGGAATAGGGACTACATTATGGTGGAATCTGGTAAGCTACATCACTACGCACATAAATGGCGAGACCGCGATGGGGAAAGAATAGTGGCACTAGTTCCTAGCCAGGTAGTTTCAGATCAGAGTAATCAGAGAGGTGTGCGCGGGGATCTACCTGTGTTTCACTAAGTGGCAAAACAGCTGGTCGGTACTTACAGACGTGGACATACAGAAAAGTGATTACTTTTTAGCCCGAGTACATTTTCTACGTCCACCCTGAATTCCCTAGTCATAATTACAAACAAACACAGTAAAAACAAACACCGACGATACTAAGCATGTGAGAGCCGATTGCGTCGGTTTGGAACTGGGTTTCACTTTTAAAAGGATGGAAATCGCTACACTTCACGCCAATTTATACTGGTAAGAACCACAACAAGTTCCCTTTGAAAATTTCAAAGCAATTCTCTGATGAATGTAGTTCATTTAAGTTTCGAAAAACCCGCATTTACGTAAAAAAGCACTCCAGCAACTGATAATGAAATTACACACTTTTCAAGTCCTTGAATTAATTATTTATTTAACTTTTAGTTCTGCAGAGACATTTTGCAGAGCAGATTGAAGTTTGCTGTGCATTTCAGCTTGATGAACTCATTGTTCGCATCACTTGGAATAATTTTCCGGACTTATTTTTTTTCACAAGTAATATCTACCACTTTTGTCGCATAATGAGATACTATACATTTACACTCTGGCGTTCTCTGAGAAATAATGAAACAAGTGATTTACATCTTGTCTACTCTGGCTCAAAGGAAAATTTTCTTAAATATGCACTATCCACAATTCCACCCACTCTTTTCACTTTCTGCACTCAAGTTGCACCTCAAAGTAACTAGATACCTTGCAAGTGAAAACTTGAACTGTGCATCCTTCAGGTGAGCGGCTAATGACTTTTTAATTACACCATCAAAGTCTCGCCCTCTTAGAACGTCTGAGTGTGAAAGTTTCTCTGGAATTTTTATTAGATCTTAGGAATTACTGCGTCTTGCCAGAGTTCCATAAATAAATTCCATGAGTCATTGTGCACAGTCGACTTTCTTAGAAACTCAGTAAATCAATTAATTAATCACAAGGCACTTTCCAAGTAATTGAGTCACCAAATTCTATCCGTTTTGTGACGAACGTCTACAATATTTTCGAGAAGAATGCATTTTTTCAGCCTTATAAGGTGTGGACTAGATTCTTACAAGTTGGTCCATAAAATTGCAAAACCTCTACATAATAGCTTGGGCAGTTAACTGTTAAGAAGTTTTATTCCGAATGATGGGTTGCGGTCAGTCATTGCCTCAAAATGGAACTTTAAAACCTTGTCTTTGCCATAAAACTCAATTGGCTGGATAATAACAATAATAGTAATCACCATAGTCATAGTCATAGTCATTGTGATAGTCATAGATGTATCTACAAGCCCCCCGATACCTTGAGGCACTTCATCGGAGAACTATTAATTCTTTCTGGGGAAAATCTGTTTACCCTCATTTGGAATTAAATCTCCATATTCCCGCTTATGGCAGGCAAATGGATGGTGGATACAGAGACTAGCAGACGGTCTATAGTCTGATGTCTATACGTTGGCTTTGGCATGTCCTCAATGTCAGTAGTGAATAAAAATTTATTAAGATTGTCTTTAATAGACACATTCGGGATACGAGATTATGCGTGTCTGTGTATTGTTTAAGGTAAATGTTATTCAAAATGCTGTTGTGGAATTCGAAATATTTTCGGGATCACGTAGACTTTGATATTCGCATCTATGAGTGGTAGATACGGAGGGGGGTATGTCATAAAGACGGGTTATATTTATTTGCTTAGTTTTGGAACAAGTTTTTGAGCCATATTTTTAAGGATTTGCATTGAAAGAGGTCCTTGTATCGGATGGGACAAAATTGAATCTACTCTAATTCCAAAGATAACAATTTCTGCAGACTTAAAAACAAAATATGCCGAAGAGGATGTTTTCGGCTTTGAAAATGGAAAAGGTTATTCACACTTGACTTTTTGTACTGGAACTTATGGAAGTATCTTTACTTGTTCTGGATGCTCTGTTTGTTGATATTCAAAGTGATAAGTAATTTGTTTACTATTTTAAATATGTAGCGAGTAATCAAACGAATGATTAAACATTATGGAGGTGAACCCACAGGATTATACAAACTTTAGAAGGTAGTCGCTACAGCGGCCGCAGGAATTCTGAAAGCCCAGCTGATTTAGGATCTGACCAAGGAGTTTTTTGAGCTGTTGACTCCGATGACTCCTGCAATCATTGGGTTGAAACTATGAAGAGATCGCTGGAGAGGCTCAGCCTGTTGGGCTGAACTCTATTGGTTAGTCAGAGTGCTGTTGTTGATGACTTTCCTAGGGAAACCGATAGGGTTGGACGGCCTCTAATATAGGCCCATTTGAAATGACCACCGTGAAATGGAAAATGCACGGCGGAAGGGGATAAAACGTGCTGTACTAGGCGGGAGTGCTAAAAATCTCTCTCCTCCAGCAGAGACGTAGAAGAAAAACGGCTTGAATCAGGAAGCTATCTGATCGACCGGCGGAAGTGGCGCCCACTGAAACCGATCAAACTTCTGGAACTGAAACTTCATCCTTCAACTTCTCGAATAGGGCCAAACGGAATAAATATTCTGACACTCTCTCTGTCATGGTGGCCTGATACGCATACGATGGCGGGATGCAGCCAGTCACTTTTTTTTTTCGACTTCATACCCAGAACTCTGGGCCCGACACAGAAAAGTGAGTTATTTGAGGAAGACTGGAATCTTTATAGATCGGAGTAAAAAGAATAATTCGGTAGTTGAAGAATGCCACGTACAATGATCGTACCACTCGATATCCAAACTGGCTTTCTGGATACATCCTACGTTCAAGAGGTATCCTGGTGGGTAGAATTCATAGGGCTCTCGACAAAAAGGAGTGCTTGATCGTCATTCTCATCGACATTAAATCGAACTGAAGGGGATGAATTCGATGGATATGACATCTACATTAAACACTTTAATTTGGCTGATGATGTCTGTCTGTGATATTTCACCTTCGCTCAAACTCAGAACTCCTATTGCTGTGAAAGTACGAAATCGACTTTCTCTGTACTTAGGGAAGATTTTGCCAAAATTTAAGAAAGGAAAAGCTTGTAGTAGGGCCTTCTCTAATGGTTTCAAAATCGATTTAAGATGCGGCACTAGTGTCGCTTTAGAGGACGACAATGTTCGATTTCACTCCTCTTAAAGAAAACTTGCGTTTGCCTTCCAAGCTGAGATATACACATCCTGATGGCAACGATTTATACGAAAAATCGATGGAGTCCGGCTGAGCTTTGTAGTATGAATACACTTATAATGCCTCAGGATGTGTTACGTTTTTTTGGAAAATGGAATAGTGAGAGAAAGAAAGATTTTTGTACTCAGTGGCTTAGTGGAAGTTGGCTTGTTGACAACTATTCTTCTTACTTGATTCTTGTTAACTCAAAAAATTAAGGTCTTTCGGGCGCGATTGGGATTCGAACACCGAACCTTCTGATTTGGAAGCCAGTCCACTACCACTTGAGCCACGATCACCCACTTAAAGGCACTTAAAGGGCCTCTCATTGCTTCCAAGTTAGTTCTAAACTTCTCTAATGCAGAAGGCTAAATTTATTCAGTCTTGTTTGGATCCCAAGATACAGTGGGGTTACAGGAAATGAGTTCGCTTATGAACCTCTAAAGCAAGGCTCAGGATATCGTTTCTCAAGACTCAAACCTTCGCTGGTATTACCTCCTGGTTTCAGGTTCCATTGGCAGCTGGATTTCATGTGAGGACATGCTGTCAGAACAAACGAATGTATTCCTACGTCCCTAATACATCAGCGATTTTATTACTATCCCCTAGTAGAAAAGATTGCACACTGCATACTAGCATCGTTATGGGGCTACGCTTTTGCTAAGCACATAAGTGAGAGTGATGACGATACCGCGGAATAATTTCTCTGTAAGTGTCCGGCATACGTCAGCATAAGGCTGGTGATGTGGTGAGTCCTGGTCATGTAGGCACCTTATCGCTAAACTGGTTACTAATTTTTGTATGAAAGGCTGAAGGATTCTAGTAACAGCAACGAACAAGGAGTACCTTAACTAATTCTTTTCTGACAGAAAAAATATATTTGGTTATTTTGATTGAAATTTTCGATGTCATTTTGATATTAGGACAGCTTTAGAAATGAGATTTGACAATATAGGAGTACTTAAGTGCGGGATCAACACTGAACTTCACGCGCCAATAACACCCTCAGATTTGCGGCAATTCACTGGCTCTGATTTTCCTTTTAATGTCACTTTGCATACTGGGTTACATCATATTAGTCGTACACCGCAAATTGGACTAAAACCAGAATGGTGCATATGTATTTGGGTTCGTTCTAGGACAAATAATGCCATCATAGCTAGGCGATTCATAGATTAAGAAATTGTTGATATCCGAAGAGGTACCTGCTATTGAGATTATTCTATCTGAAAGCTCCTCCAGATGGAGTTTGTGATCTCTGATAAGTGGAGAAGAGGATTTTTGGAGTGGCAAATGGTCAACCGAGCCAGAATCATATACCATTTCATTCATCCGAAACGGTAACATTTACCTCGGATACGGTCTGATACTTTGTTGATGACCACTGGTTACATACCACGGCAAACGATGGGGTTCTTGAACGTCCATACCATCCTTAGCATTGCAAAAGAGGGTCTTCAAAATTAAATATTCTAACAAGAGCGGAGTTTCATGCAGTACAAACTGGACTTCTCCAGCCTACCCCTAGCCTCACCAGATGATGCGAACACGGCATCAAACACTTTGAAGCTACCAACAAATGGCTGGCTTATTTTGGAAACTATGAACACCACTAGCGAATATAGGGCAGGACTCTCAAGTGAAAAGTGACCTCCTTGAGAATTAAAAAAATTTTTTTTTAATGTTTTTTTTATTTTATTCAATATAGTCCGAGGGATCCAAATCCAGTTACCAATCGACGCCAAAAGTCCGCCCGATTCCGCATCAGCAAGTCCAAATACTCTTTCGAAGTGCTCGCGCCTTCGTGTTTTTGGTCATGCGCGGCACCCAGCGGGAGGATAACTTTTTCATATGCAGAATATTGCCCAAAATATGGCGTGCGCGCTCAAAACTAATCTTTGTGGTATCTGTTAGCACGCGCACCTTCACTTTCCGGTCAGCTAACACCATTTCATGTATTTTTTTGACATTGTACTCTGTAACCGCATCGGAGGGCCTGCCGCTGCAGACTTGATCGGTAGTGGAGTTGCGGCCACCACGAAACTCTCGAAACCAATATTTGACGGTGTAATCGGACGGAGCATTAGCCCCATAATATTTATCCAACTTTTCTTTTGTTTCATTCACCGTTTTGCCTCTCAATGTTTTATGAGAGAACGAAAATCGTTTTTGCCCATACTCAACATGATGCCAAACACGTCAACAACAATCAAGTGTCAAAACAAAACTAAAGACAGTATCGCACTGAAATTTGGCATGTCTGCCTAAATATGAACGGACTTCAAGGCACCATAACCTTTTTTGCAGTAGCAGCTCATTCTGGCGGTCAAGGAGGTCACTTTTCACTCCATCTAGTAGAGCCTTATGTATCTCTTCTTCTTCTTCTTCCACGTTGGGAGAACCACTGCGTAAGCTTTTTCATCAATAGGTACTGCTCTTAAGGAGCCAACATTTACCCAAACCTGTCCCTAAAAAGGCGAATCTTCTTCTCTCTCCTCCAATGCACTTACGTTCCTTCTTTCCAAGGTCATAGAAACACTGATAAACCGTCAGCTCATGAAATAGCTTGAATCACAAAAACATGCCATGGCTCACCGAAAATTGTAACCAAGGCGTATATCAATCTGGCGAAGCATAGCTGCACTTGATATTTCTAAGGCATTTGTCAGTTTGGCATCAGGTTCTTTTGTCGACAAAGCGTGCATTTGGCATTGATGAATCTCTTCTTCAATGGATTAGAAACTATTTTTCGGAATGTTCAATTCAAGTTGTCTTGGACAGTTTCATGTCTGATCCGATTTGTCGCCGACACTCTTTTTACTTCTAATTCAATATATGTATTCCTTTGGTGACGACAGTACACTCTGCTTTTCATATTCTCATTAAATCCGGATTTAAATAGAATTACTAAATGGGGCACCACCATAGGAGTGGGATTTAATGCTTCGAAAACACACACCCAGCCATTACCCATGAATGGCACATCCATCGTTGGAGCCGATAAATTTTCCACTCCCGGTATGTATGTGAATGACAACTTAGGTCAGATTGGGCACATATTTCCTCAAGCGACGTAAGTAATACTTAATACTTCTAATTTGGCCTGTATATATATGGCATTTATCTGCCTAAAACTGGAGTACAGTGCATAAAACTGGTTAGGTGCTCGCACTACCTCCCTAGGATTAAAAACGGTGCGATGAGACTCATAGGTGATGCTAATATCATCCAGTGGCATTCTGCCCTTCAAGTTAACCTCAAGCCCACTTTCGGACGTACATACTTTGAAATATAGTGATTCCTTCGAGCACTTTATTTGCTAGTCATTATAACCTGCGAACATTCAAAACCAACGTACATCGGTATCCTTTTTTCGTGTTGAAACATTTTAAGTGTATTTTCGCTTTTGTTTTCTGTTTTTTTTTTTCAATAAATTTACTCTCACGTTGAATCACACAGGACATCTAAATACAAGCACAGACCCGGTAAGGGCGTTCCCTCTCCTTTGAGTTGGCTGCTACATATAAAACCCAGATCCCAAAGTATCTGACTATATTTCGACAAGGAATTGGTTGCCTGTGTAGTTCAATGATCGTAAACTTTTACAATATTTTTCTGGTATCTACAGCGTCCACTGGCAAAGTTGTACTAAAAAGACTGGTTTCCGACTTCGCAATATCGCTCAAACTTATCGAAATCCCTTTGCAAGAGTGCATTAATAACCTCGATCTTTGGAGCTGATCTGTTTGCTATCAAATCCTCTTGGTACATTATGCTATGAAGGAAATCGCTTGTGCGAAAATTTAGTAGAATCGGCAAATTAACAGCACCTTATTTTATTTTGTATATTCTGGCAGAAGTCACATCGCCATTTTTCACGAAGAACTGCCTACCTGCAAACATATTGAAACGAATGTATAGCATAGGTTTAGTTATGCAAGCTCTTCAACCACACGGCGTCAAATGCCTTCTCCAAGTCAATCAAGCAGGATCTGGTACAATACATTGTTTCTTCGTTTTGTTCCATTAGGTATCTGATACCAGCTTCGATGCGGCATGTAAGATACCACGTGCCGCCTAGAAAACGAATTATTAACCCGGTTCTGTGTATAGTCAGAGCAGTATTGATAGCCTTCTTGAATGTCTCACTGCTATTCGGAAGATTCGCCGAATCGGACGTGTGCCTTTTCCCCTTTTAAGAACAGAATGCAGTCAAGATTCGGGTCACTTACACCTATATCGTTCGGTTTGCTCACTTCCTTTCGAGTGGTCCTTGACCTGTTAATATACATTTGTGGCCCTGTGTGGCCCTTATTATCTACAGATGAAGAACCGTGAGTCTGGCCAGTTCGACGTTTAAACTAAAAATTCTTGAAGGCTCTCCCTGATTTATGGTCCACAAGTATCATACGTAGATAGCTTTGTTTCGGTACACTAAAACTTGTAAATAATCACTTATTTTGTCGTTACGGTGAGAGCTGCTTGGAATAAGGATAAACGTTAGAGGTCTAGTCTATTTTTTTTGCGCTTGTTGTGTTCTTGGTGTCTAACATGTTTTATTCGTCTGGTACCTCGTGAAGGACACTGGCCGATTTATTTGTAGAGAACGAATACGGCTCTGTGTGTTTTGTTATCAGGAATTTGGAGCCGGATGCCTAGCAGTTTAGGCAAAAATGATTGTTGTCCCTGGACGCTAAGACTTGTATCTTTGCCTATGAAGATTAGATTGCTGTATAGTGTTTAAGGTGGTAGGATTACTGGAAACCAGCTTGTCTTTTGAAGGCATGCCAACAAAGATTTTGCTTTTTCGTCAATTTCTGTATGTACATTTCGATTCCACGAATATGTCCGAAGAAAAGAGTCAGTCGGTGTTCGGAAATCAGTTAGGCCTATTCGCAGTCGGTTGTTTTGTACCACTATCTGACCATTCAAAATTCGGCAAGGGTGATTCAATATTTTGGCGCTAAAATGACGTCGGTCACATTAGTCTGCTTAATTGTGGACCGCATAACTCATCAGAGAGTTTTGGGAGTAGTGTGGCATCATCAAAGAGTTCCCATTGGTAAATAAGAACAAAGACCGGGGGTTGTATTTCCAATAAATAAATAAACGTTTTTCTCCTGCGTTGATATTGATTTTTACAAACATTTATTGGATAGTAAAAAGCAGAAACCACAACAGGTGGCACTCAAATTTATTGCAAAATTTATTTTTCATTTCGTAATTTACAATTAATAGTAAATAATTATTTTAAGGGATATAGCCCAGTGGATACACCCTGTATTAGTTTTTAGTATGTGTATATCCATAGCATAGATGATAACGATAGGGAAAAATTTAAATAAATCAACAACGGTGAAATTGATTCTGGAGTCTCATTAAAATAGCCACCTCTGCTTCGATGGCATTGCTTCAAGAGGTCGGTTCAATTTTTAATGACTGGGTCCAATATGTGCAGCGTTATTCCGGCAATTGCGTGTCGAATGTCCACCTCGAGCTCGTCCAAAGTGGTTGGCTTGTTAGCGTAGACTAAGAACTTGACGTAGTCATAGCGAAAATAATCGAATGGTGTCAAATCGCATGATTGCGGCGGCCAATTGAAGAACGCTCGCCGTGAGATGACCCAGTCGCCAAATTTCTTATTCACAACTTCAAGCGTTGCGTCACTTGTATGGCATGTAGCGCTATCATGTTGGAACCAGAGTTCGGATATATCGATGTTGTCGAGCTCTGATCACAGGAAGTCTGTTAATATCGCTCTACGCTTGACGGTAGCATTGACGATAATGATGACTCCTTCCTCATTTCGAAAGAAATAAGGTCCGATGATGCCGTCATCCCATAAACCGCAGCAAACAGTCAATTTTTGTGAATGCATGGATGTTTGGTAGAAAACTTGTGGATCGTGTTCGCTCCCATAATGGCAATTTTGCTAGTCGACATAGCCGATGAGCCAAAAATGGACCTCGTCCGAGAAGATGATTTTTTGGCCAAATTCCGGAACTACGGCCAACATTTCCAGCGCCCAATTAGCGAACTCACGGCATTGTCTATGGTCAATTCATGCATCAGCACAATCTTGTGCGGATGTAGGCTCAAATATCTGGCAATGCCCAATTCAGCTGATAGGCGGCGAATCGACATTTCTGGGTCTTGTTCGATATTGGCTGCTATGGCGGCGATGTTATCATCATTTCGCACCAATCCCTGTCTGGGTGGTGGCTTAATATCCAAAAGAGTGTACTCACTTTTCCACGGCGCGACGTATTGCTTGCACACTGAAGCCATGGTGACGACCGACCTCACGACGAAATTCACGTTATGTTTCTACAACTGTGCCGGAATTTTGATAATTTCCGCAAGGCAGCAAGCGCAAAACAGTGCATGACGAAATGGCAAACTTTATTTAATATTTTGACAGCTGACATCCAGTTGGTAACTTTGACAACTGCTGAAACATAACAATTAGAGAAACTATCCTTGCGATCTGGTCACCCGTTACAGCTGGCTTGAACTCGTTCTTGAGATTAATGCTATGTAGGTCTAATGAATAATGGATATGGTTATATTCGGCTTTACTAACAATTGACGTAGTTCTACATTTGTTCGTTGTAGCATTGGTGATTTGATTTCTTCTTTTATTAGTTTGATGTGTAGGTCTCTATGGAGGTTATCATTACACACGTACCAAGGCGAATTGGTAATACACCTCAATACCTTATTTTGGAATCTTTTTACAATTTGGTGGTTAGTTTTCTTTGTACAGCCCCATAGCAGTATTCCATACATCCATAAAGGTTTTAGGATTTGCTGATATATGGTATGTGCAATTTGTTGCACACATTTTCCAGAATTTAATATTTAATTCTTCCTGTTTCTTTTTGACATGCTATTCATGCCTAAGTATTTTGCCGTGGTTCCAAATGGTATGACATTTATAATTTCAGTTGTAAAATTAGTGTGCGTTGACTTTGATGCATGATCCGCGAATGTTGCTATGATTCCTTCGGATGGTTCAGGTAAATCTCTTGTGTAAAGTAGGTAAAGCACAGGAGCTAGTATACTACCTTGAGGAACTCCTGCCGCTACTTTATTCTTCATATTTCACTGTAAAATGGCGTTCGGAGATATGTGGCTTAAGCACTAAGTATAATTGCTTGGGTAGACCCCTTTTCAATTTAAACAGTAGCCCTTATGCCAAACTTTGTCGAAGGCTTGTGCTACATCCAAAAACAACTCTTCTTTTCATTGCATTCCGGATATTATTATTGTTTCTGAAATTTGGATTTATGGGTTTCAAATTAACGATTATCATCTACCGGGTTTCCTTTTCTTTGCGAATCCAAATGAAGATTATACTGCGGGCGGTATCGGCTGTTTTATTAAAGAGAAACTAATAGTTCATGAAGCTAAGTATGTCGACTTTCAGAGCGCAGACATTCTAAAGGTTTCTGTTAGGTTTAATCAGATAGATTTTGTTATGTTGTCTGTTTATCGTCTACATATGTTCAATGTTTTGGCGTTCATAGGAGAATTTTCTTATCTGCTGAACACAGTAAAAGCAAAACAACTAATTATGTATTTTGGGAGATTTCAACATTAATCTGTTAGATAGTAGCGAAACTGTGTCTAATTACTTGGCCCTTTTGCCCTTCCACGGTTTAGCTGTTTTATAAATGAACCCACTCGGTTGTCTTCAGATATGTGTTTGGATCATATTTATGGGCGATTTGCAGACTTTCCAATGAATGCCTGCGAAAGGTGCATATATGACTTGCAAATCACTGATCACTCAATGATAGGCTTATTGGTGAATACTTTTCAAAGCAAAAAGACCAGCCGTATCGAAGTTAATAGCCAAAAGCAAAAAACAAGAATTGATTTTATAAAGCTGACAAATCTTCTACTTTATGAGTGCTGGGACGATGTTTACATGGAAAGTGATGCTTCTGCTTCTTATGATGTGTTCATAACTCGCCTTAATAAATTTATATCAAATTGCTCCTCTACGGAACCCTTGAAAAAATCTAAAAAAAAACTAAAACCCTGGATATCTAGTCAACTCATTGAAAAAGTAAATATGAAACACAAGCTAAGAATAAAATGCTCCAAGAATCCCATGAATCTTAGGCTGAAAAATAAGTTTAAAAAGCTATGTTTGGATTTAAAAAAAGAAATTGCCTTTTGCTGCGATAATTATTATCGAATTAAATTCATTTCTGCTAAGGGTAACCTTAAATCAGAATGGCAAGTATCATTCACTACTTCTGAACAAGTCTCGTTCTACAACAAAACCCCATTTAATTTGTGTGAGCAATTGCGAACTGTTAGACAAACTTGACATTGCTAATGCTTTCAATGAGTATTTCACCTCAATAACAAACAGCATACCAACACAAACAGTCCTGAGAAATTGCACTTGTTGTTACAATTCAATAATTGGGGGAGGTGACCTGTCGCAATATTCGAGCTTTGCCTTCGAACCAATCACTGCTTTAGAGCTCCTAAAAGCAATTGGATCCCTAAAAAATTCGAACTCTTGTTGCATGCTATGTTATTGACGTCCTGGCAGTCATTTTTAATCGCAGCATATTTGCAGGAACATTTCCCGTGGCACTCAAATGCGCCGACGTAATTTCACAGTTTAAAAAAGGCTCTGCAGACGATATGAAAAACTATAGGCCAATTTCACTTCTGCCCACTTTTAGCAAAATATTTGTAAAAGTTGTTAAAGAGAGAATAATGTCTTACTTGAAAAAATTGAGTTTTTCAATCCTTTGATATGGTCGACCATACTATACTGTTGGATAAAATGGAATAAGCGGGTTTTCGTGGGTTCATATTAGAGTGGCTTAGATCATACCTATCAAACAGATCTCAAAGAGTGAAGATTGATGGTATGAGAAGCGAGATTCGTTTCTTCAGTTTGGGAGTTCCTCAAGGTTCTGTGTTGGGACCCATTTTATTTCTAATTTATATAAATTCACTGTTTTCACTAAACTTCAGAAGTAGAATTACGGCGTTTGCAGATTATGTTGGCTGCTCATATGGCTCTGAAAGTGTCTTGGATTTAATCTCCGACATTAATTGGGATCTTAGTCTATTAAGAATTTGGTTCACAGAGCACAATTTGAACATTAGCTTAAAGACAAAAATACTGTTTTTTAACTTAGCTTTCCCAAAGAGTATGAATTGGTACGTTTACTTCCACGCATCAGAATGCAAAGGTATGAATTAGCAGGGTGTTATTGTGATTCATTTTGTAGCAGTCTTAACTGTAGTGATAATTGCTTTTTAATTCAGGAAGTAAACGAGTTTAAGTATCTTGGGCTCACAATTGATTCTAGGATGTCATTTGCAAGCCACACAGAGTCCCTAAGGAAATATTTTCGAAATACCCTGCGACACTTTTTTTATCTAAAAAATGTTTATTCAAAACAATTATTAAAAATCATTTATTATGGTGTCTTTCACGCTAAACTCCAGTATGGAATTGTTTGTTCGGGGGGCGTGTATCTGAATAAAATCAAGCTCTTACTAGTCTTACAAAAAAGTGTAGTTAGAAAAATCTGTAACAAGAATCGGCGTCATCCAAGTTTCCCATTGTTTTGTGATATGAAAATTCTTCCAGTTCGTCATTTGTATTGTTTTAAAGTGTTGAAAACGTTCTTTCAGAGATCAGGAAATTTAAATTACGGACTTATATCTAATTACAATCTACGGAGAAACTTTTCTTATGCTGTGACTGTATCCGTTTTCCGTACAACTGCATTTCGTAATTTTTATAATATCTCTTCATGTCGACTATTTAAATATTAAAATGATAAGAGTTTCTGGAATATTTGAAAGGTCCATAAGGTCTTGGCTTTTTAATTATGATTCACAGAACGTGGAATACCTTCTCTCTGATTTTCTGGTGTAAATAATGGTTTTTTTTTTTTTCTTCTAACTTCCTCTTAACTTTTCTTTATTTTTATTTAGTTCTTTTATTTTGATTTGCATCCTTCACTTTTCTTTGTAAATATAATTGTATCTCAAATTAACTTGTTCTTTGAATGTAATTAAACGGGTAACCCCACCCATATATTAATAATATTAAAACCCATTGAAGTGGCATTTGGCACTATTTTAATACTTTATGTATAGAAAATATAAAATGTCACTATATTATTTCTTTTATTTATATATATATATTTTTTTAATATACTTAATGAATTATTGTGTTCAAATCATGTAAATTTTACACATGTATTATACGTATATAATGAAATAAAAAAATACTACTACTACTACAATGCTGAATACACTTTCTTATATCGTGTGTTGTTTTCTATTGTGTTTACGATCCGATGGATTTGTTCGATTGTCGAATGCCTTTGGTATGAGGTTTCATTCTTCAATGACGAGCTGTAGTCTTCTGAAGCAACTTTCGAAGTGAAATAGGACGATATGATTTTTTATCATTTGCTGGGTCTCCAGTTTTATGTATCATTATTATTTCCGCTACCTTCCACTGTCGCAGAACATACTTTATTTTAAAAGTTGCATTTAAGATGTATTGTATCTTACGCTTTTTCAGCGAGTTGTTTAATGATTTCACCCGTTATGAGGTCATACCCTGGTGTTTTTTCGGCTTGCAAGTCCCTTTTTATGACATATTTTAATTCTACAATAGCAGTGATACTGGACGGATTTCAAGGTTGTCATTTCTGCGCACTAAAAATATATTTTCATCTAAAGTTTGTCTAGGAAGTGGCTGAAATGTTTGTTCGAGATATTTTGTCATTCTTTTTTCTTATATGCGAAGGAAGCTTGTGTTATTTCAAGTTTCTTGTGGCTTTCCAAAGTGAGTAATCAGTTTGTTGGGTTCTGTAGATGTGCGCTCACTGATATGCGTTCAAGTTTATTACCTAGCTCAGGGGTTGGCAAGTAATTTTAATTGGGGTCCTGATACGGTTGAAAACTTTTATCGAGGTCCAGAAAAAAAAACTCATAATGCTTTGTATTTTTTTTTATTTTGCTTCATTTAAGTAACTGCAGAAAACACAATAGGTGTAGAAATTACAACGACGGTCTTGAGCTAGTTTTTAAAATTTGGTTCGCTCGGGGAACAGCAAATGCGAAGAATGTTGTCAAGGTGGACGTCTGATAATTTCGAACGATATTTGTTTTTCAAAAAATTCATTTTTGAGAAAGACGATCCGCATATATAGTAGTCAAGCTGATAGCAAGTTTTTTACAATTTTGATATTTTTCTGAAACATGTTTACCCCAATATTTTTCAGTGGATGCAGTTTTATACTTTTGCAAGGAAATATCTTCTTGCATATCCATTCTGCTACTGCAGCGACTTCATAAGATAATTTAAGGAATTGAGATAGCTTCCCAATCTCTGATAAGTCTTGAAATCTTACAGCAAATTCGTTTTTAAGATCAGATAGAAACTTCGAAAACACTGCAATGTCTTCTTCTTCAGAGTTCTCCTTTTTACCTTCAAGAGTTTTTGGGAAATGAATAAATTCTTGTCTAGGAATATCTTTTTCAAAAACATCCAGCTTACGACGAAAAGCAGACATGATTTGTATTGTTTGGTGCAGGTATGGGTGTTGAATGTAAGAATGGTGCCCTAGTTATATAAAATATATGTACATAATTGAATTGAATAGGTAGCCGGCATATTGAAAAATATTTGAAGGTCCAAAGGGTAACCTTCCGCGGTCCGTTTCCGGTCCGTCTGTTGCTGGCCACCGACCTAGCCTACTCAGCACTTTTTTGTTCATAGGTGCGCGATGCTTTTGCGATGTTTTACGTACTTTACGTTTCTTATGGACAAGTTCTCTAACTCTAGTAGGATATATGATTTTGTTTTACAATGAAATAGGTATTGTCTTTGGGTGTACTGTCCCATGCTGATAATTGTACGATTTCTGTAAGCTGGCTCGTATCTACTACTTCTTCAATTTGATTGTTGTTTATTAGATGTACTTGTAGGTCAATTCTCACATCAATTAGGTATCTGAAGAAGTCTCAATTTGTTTTTTTATTTGTAAGTTTTTTGGGTCATCGTCATTATTACAGGGGAATGGTCTAATGAACGTCTATCGTCATCTTCCACGTATATATGGTTTTGAGATATGCCCTTCGTGATGAAAATATTTATAAAACCATATCTTATTTGGGTCCGTTGGTCAATAAGTAGGTTTTTTCTCGCTTTTAAAATCACATTTCAGTGTTTTTCCTGCTTCAAATAGTTGTCCCCCTTTTGGATTTGTTAGCCTGGAACCCTAAAAGTCTAGATTTATATAATCCTCTATTTTTAACTTATGTTTCAGCGGGGAAGATATTCTTGCACTTGCATTTTATTGATTATTTTTTTATTAGGAGATATTTTTTCTATTTACGAATTTATGAAAGCAATAAAAATTATTTCATCCCCATATACATAGGCCAAATTAGCGTGAGCATTCTAATAGATGTGGTTTTGCTGCGGTATCGAATGGCATGCAAACATTTCAGGTTTCGGATTTTAATCTGTGCGAACCAGGAGATGTGTGGCTGTTTTGAAACTTTTTACTTTTATTATGCGAATTAATAGCAAAATCCAATTACAGCGAAGTGTGTAATTACCACACGATAAATAAATATTCAAATCTAGTTGAAAACACTTATTGAATTATCACTAATTTATTTCAGTTGTTTCTGGATCGAAATCGTGGTTTGTCCTTCATAAAAAAATCGTTTAGCTATGATTTATAGCATAGTTAAGGACGTATTTAAACTTGCTAACATGATTTTTCGCATTACAATTTTTTTTATTTAAATTAAAACATGGAAATGCGATATAAAATACTATTTGTGCAGCAGGAGTTTTAACATACAAAGCGAGGGACACTTACTAATGGGAAAAATCGAAAGAGGAAAGAATATAGTGGGGAAAACGAGACAATCTATGCCATGTCTGTGAAGTGTCTGTGAGATCGCTCATCGTAACCTGGGACCCAATAAAGATGACACGAATTCAGACTACTCGTTGCGTTTAAAAAATCACATTTCGATTTCGCAAGACATTTCGCGTTGATGGACATATTGCATCCTGAAACGATGCATTTGCAAAGCAGTTTGGTGCATATAAAATAAAACTATCAGAGAAATTTAAGATATAGGTCGTTTAGGAATCTAGATGTGAGGTCGTTAATATCCTATTCTCTTGCCGGATAATTAATCCATGTGGGTGAGACATCTGCCAGAAAATCTTTCGTTAGAGAGACGGCGCAAAGTGGAGTCATATCTCCATCCTCTGAAACAAGGAGGCCAATGCTGCTAATGCTGAATAAAAAAAGAGTCAACCACTCCCTCAAGGTCATTCTCAGAGGAATATGCATTCTGGGAGGACAAAACATTCAAATTCTATACAGACATAATTAAATCTAATAAACGAGGTAGATGCAATTGTTTTTTCAGGCAGCCTTAATCAAAGGTTCTCATAATTTTTGATAATAAAAGAAATCTTATCTTGGTAAAAGAAAAAGTTGGTATTCTCTAAGGATATCCATTTTATTGGGTGCCTGCACATGGAAACATTCAAGGAATTGTAATGTCGATGGAATTACAAAGCACGGAAATTAGAAAAATATAACTTTTGTATACCGTTTGCCAGATGTGAACTCATGTTAAATTAACCTTCATCTCATCCTTGTGTAGAAAACTACACAAAAAATTTTTGTTTTCTTAATTTTTCAAAAACCACTAATTGCAAACTTCCGGAATTTTCAGACTTTCTTTATATCCTTGATTACCGAAAATAAAACGTATCTCCCCATAATAAAAATGTGTATGGCGGTTAATAATGCACTAATTACGCTGTCTACCCTCATGTGTAGATTTCTACACATATGGACAGTAAGTGCATATCGTATAAAAAGTCATTTGCGTTAAGTGTTTTAGCAAGTGAATATCGTTTGTATATTTAGTGAAATTTATAAAAATAAAAGATAACAATGTCAAAAGCAAGATATCTGATAGAGGAAGAAACGGAAGCATTTTTGAATGAAGACGATGGCGATATCAGTGATGTTTCTGGAGACAGTGATGACGAATTTGTGCCAGAAGAGAATATTGATGATGACGATAGCGATTCTGACGAAGAGCAAGCGAGTGGCTCAAATGAAACCAACGAATCAATTGCTGAAGTTGAAAATGTGGATCCACTGCTTGTTTCGAAAGATGGTATTGTTTGGCAACTACAGCCATTTCAGCATCAAAGTAGTAGATTGCGGAATGAAAATATAATTTCTCTTCATCCTGGTACAACAAGATAAGCCAAAGCTCGTATTGATGGCATCAAAGATGCTTTTTTGCTTTTCTTCCCACCACAAATTGAAAATACCATTTTGAAGCATTCAAATGCGTATGCACAAGCAACATATGGTAAGGATTTCAAACAAATCGATTCGAATATGTTTGCAAGCATATATTGGTGTTTTGATTTTAGCTGGTGTTTATAAGTAAGTCCTAGTTGCTTTCTTTCTTATTTCAACTGATTCTTGACTTTTTTACTTTTAGATCGAAAAACGGAACTACAATTGAATTGTTTGATGATATTAAAGGTCGTCCGGTGTTTAGGGCAATTATGTCGAAGAAAACATTTGAGTATTTGAAACGAGTTATTCGTTTTGATGATGTCATTAGCAGAAGACAGTAACGATCTACAGATAAATTTGCACCGATTCGGGATATATTTGATAAATGGTCCAATCTATTGTGTGACTACTACAACCCACATGAATGTGTGACAATTGATGAGCAATTACTTGGTTTTCGTGGAAGATGTAAATTTCGTCAATAGATGCCATCAAAACCAGTAAAATACGAACTAAAATTCTGGTTGCTGGTTTGTTCTTATACCTGCTATGTTTGGAAAATCCAGCCATATTTGGGAAAGGCGATTGTAGCCAGTTCGAGTGAAAAAAGACAAGGCGAACGAGTAGTTTTGGATCTCGTTAATGGCTTGAAAGGTCACAACATAACAATGGATAACTTCTTTTCCTCATATGAGGTTGGGCAAAAATTGTTGTCAAAGGGCATTACAATGGTTGTCACGATGAGAAAAAATAAAAGAAGCATCCCACCAAAGCTTCTTGAATGCAAAAATAGACCGTTGTATGAATTTACTTTTGCATTTACCGAAAACACAGCACTTGTTTCGTACATTGGACGGAAAAATAAGTGTACCGTGTTGCAAAGTAATTTGCATAACTCAATTGAAATCGAATCGACTGAAAAAAAGTTACCAGCGATTATAGCCTATTACAATAAAACAAAAGGTTTGTTCATATACTACTTTTTGAAATTTCAAGACTCTCTAATGTTTTTTTTTTTCATTCAATATAGGCGGTGTGGATACGGTTGACAAAATGCTCACTTGTTACAGCTGTAAAAGAAAATCTAACAGAAGTGAATCCGAATTGGCAAGCAACACAAAAAACAACAGTAAGAAGGAATTTTCTACGTGAACTTGGAATATCCCACGCAAAACCACTTATGGAAGCTAGAAGTGCGAAGCCAAGATCAGCATCGTCTGCTTTATTGCTTGCAACTGTTTTGGAAGAAAGTTCACCATCGTCACCTTTAGAGGATGTTTCTGCATCAACTTCAACAAATCCATGGTCATTCTTGACCACCGTTCCACCAAAAATTAAAGGCAGAGCAAGATGTCACGTTTGCTATGAAGAAAAATCCGCCAAAAAAATAATGTATATGAGACGATTTGTTGTTTTTGCACAAAAGCTGAATGTAAAAATCAACATAATCGAAATGTATGTGTAAAATGCATTCAAGAAAAATTAATTTCAACCTACCTACCTTCTCTTGTTATTTTAAAAATAAATTATAAAAGCAATTTTTCGGTTTAATTTAATAAAGAATTTAGAAAATACATTGAAATCCCATATGTGTAGAAATCTACACACGAGGGTAGAGAACGTAATTTTTTTTAAGGATAAGATGAAGGTTAAATACTTAATTACTTAGGCGGCGCTACAGTTCGTGGTGAACCTATGTCTCAACTAACAAGCCTCTCCAGTTAGCCCAATTCCTAGCTAAGGTCAACTTCTACTTGTGCGCGCCATCTAAGGTGAGGTCTTTCTATAGTGCGTTGTCCCTTCGGCGCTTGGATTCGAAGACTTTGCGGACCACAGCATTGGTGTCCATAGAACTTAACACTCAAGTGGGTACTACACTTTAACTTAACACGTGTTAAGTTTTTTTTTTAGAAAAATGGGACATAGAGATTGGGCTCAGTGGTTATTTCGCTCCATGGGTGGCATCCAGCATTTAATGGGAAGACTAAATTATTAGTGTAATTGGACTTGTTGTATTCTAGGCAACCATTCATCTTACGTGAATTTAGTTACCTGAATAAAAGAATGTCATTCGGGCACGGTTGGTATTGAACCTCGAACCGTCCGATTTGGAGTCTAATACACTACCACTTGAGCCACGGCCAGTTTTCTGACTAGGCCAATCCGCTCCGAGTCCACTCCATAAAATATGGGATGAATAATGTCTTCTATATAGTCTCATAAGTTATCCGGGATATGGCCTTACTATTCAATTGCCTTCTTAGCCCAAAGAACAGCGATTGGCAAGAGTGCTTTTCATTTTATTTCTGTTGCGGTGTTGTTAGCAGAATTTATAGTAAATAGCCAAGGTAGCGTTGATTTTTTCTCCAATTCATCGATGTTGTGTGTCCCTTCTTATTGACCGAATATACTTGGTTTTTCCCTAATTTATTGCTAAACCGCGGTGATAGCAATCTGAGTTATTTACCATCATGCCCATGCACAATTCTTTCAACTATGTTGTTAAAGAAGTCACATGACAACGCGTCATCTAATCTAAAAACGCTTTTAACATCAAAAATCTGGGTTAAGTCGTTACCGACTTTAACGTAGCAGCAAGCGTTCTCAGACGGTCGTGCTTGGCTGGGATACCGAAACTAGGTATGGCCCTATACAGCTGGTCCCTATAAATGCTGCCATATGCGGCCTCAAAAAGAGGGAGCGTATCGATTTGGTCTATTTTTCAGGATCTGCCGGGTGTGAAGATTTGGTCGACTGTAAACTTTCTTGGTCCGAAAACGAACTGATAGGGGCAAATCAGGTTGTTGACGGAGGATTTCAGAGGTTCACATAATATTGCAGATAAGCTCTTGTATGGAATGTTGAGGAGACATATAGTTATCGCCGCTGAGGTTTTTTGGATCCGATAAACGATACCGAGATTCTATTCATCAGTTATGCACTCTGACTAAATCTGAGAAATTAGTCGGTGTAGGTTCTCCTCAAAGTCGTTTGGAGTACCTTTGAATACCTCACCCGGCAAACTTACGGGTCCAGCAGCTATGTTGGATTCTGGCTTAGATTTTGCTATCCTAACTTCGTTATTGTAAGGTGGACGGGAGTTTTGGCAATCATCGTCTAAGTTGGGTGGTCTTCTTCCTTATACAGTCTCCGGAAAAAGTTTTCCCATATTCTCAGCACCGAATCTGACTCAACTACAAGGTTTCCTTCTTCATCTCTACAGGCTTTTGTATGGGGTTTCTTACCCTGACAATTTCTTTTTACCTGTTGTAGAGGCGATGTTCTGTCCGTCCCTTTTGTTCGTAGAGTTCACGAGTGGCTCTCGTCTTTAGACCCAGCGTTTCTTTGTACTCTTCTTGTTTCGATGCATGTGCCCGCCGGCATTCTTCATCAAACCTAGGATTTCTTGGTGGTGGTCTTGTAAAAACCAGCACATCAATTGCGTCATCTCTGGTGACATGTTGGCAGCCTTCCTACTGGTTGAGAAATTTCGAAATACATGTTCGGCACAGATTCCTTCCGTTTCTTGCAATCGTAGCTTTCCTACGTTATGTCTTCTCATGGTAGTTCTTCTTGGTTGTGGCGATTCAGACCTTTGTTGTAACAGTGTGGTGATCGAAGTCAATTTTGGCTGCCCGAATTGCTCGGAGGGCCAGAATTCTGGAGGCATGCCTTATATCTATCACAATATGATCAATTTGATTTAGCGTTTAATAGTCCGGAGACCACCCATGTGTATATTGAGATGAGAAAACTGTGTGTTGTTATAGTGATATTTCGTCTCGCCACAAAGTCAATTAGCATAATTCCGTTGCCAGACGTGTCTTGCCGAAGACGTCTTCTTTCCTTTCCTTCCTTAAAATCGCCTAGTATGATTTTAACGTCATTCTACTGGCATTGCTCATATTTGTTGTCGGGGAACTCGTAGAAGCATTCTTTGGTGTCGTCGTACTTGTATTACGTAGGTATATGGTGTATCGTCATAAGACAGTCGCTCATATGTCGGAAGCTTAAGACTTCTTGTCTTAGTCTACCATCCAAATAAGGGCTGCACTTGGCCTGTAAGGGTCCGAAGATATCGCAACTTACTACAATAACGATCTAAACGACTTGAGAAAAACAAACAGTATATGTCTATTATGCTTCCTCCGAAGTTCCAACTGGTTCACGGCTGGTTAATTGTTATGTGTCAGTATTTGGTGAGGTTGCACTTATGTACAAATTCGTATGACTCACTAATCCTGAGACCTGGGGGAAGACCACTAGGGCTACTCTATCACAGACTGCCAAACACCACTTTTCTCCATAAATCTTATGGAAGTCTGGGCTACGACAAGCGATGTAATGTCTTTGGATAACCTGGAGTTACTCTACATGAAAAAAACTAAACAACATGCATATTCCCACGAAATAAAAAGAGTGCCAGGTACCTCGATCTCAATCTAAACACAACTGAAGTGGAAAGATTATGCTGCAAAACCGAAAAAGCTCTAGTTGCCCTCTGTTCGAGCAAAAAGATTTCGTCACAATCGTTAGATAGATTCTCGTCTGGCTGTCCGCACTTGAAAAAGGACACGAATCAATTCCACGTTAAGAACCTCTCCAAGGGCACCCCATAAAACTGTGCCTTATTTGTGTCTATTGAAGTTTCTGGCTAGGTTAAGTCTCAGATTTTCATCAGCCCTTGCCATCAACTGCTCTCTACCGGTGACTATTCTCACCAGGATATTGTCGTTGCACCATTTGCCTTACAACCGTCGATTTCTTCTCAAACTTCTATACCTGCTAATTCGGAAATTATTGGTGGGCTTTCTGATATAGCTTCTCTACCACTTTGCGCAGTTCTAGAATAGCAAACACCAACTTCATCATTGTGTCGATTCCCTGCTCTTCCTTTTGAGTTGCAATTTTTATTGTTATTCTAGCATAGTTGCTCGTTGCTGAGCCTTTGGCAGGACTTATCAACCGTAACTACTTCCCTGGTATAATACATAGATGCTCTTGGAACCCGGGTTAGCTGCTTCAATTGGCAAAGCGAAAGTATGTGCTTCAGCAATTGTCTTCCTCCTGGCCCTTTCTACTGCTGATTGTAACTTTAAAATATTATTTTCCCTGACGAATGCATGTACAACAAATGTTTCAGCCAAAGAACGTCTGCTTAGAGCTAGTGCCCTCGATGCTGTATTCGGCTTCGTTACTAGACCAAACTTTTTACCAATGCCTTGTAGCAATGGCATAAAGAATAGCTGATCGTTCGATCATCGATCTTTTGCAATATTTCTGCAGCTGGGTGGTGCATAGAATGGTGTAACGTGAATCACTTCCTCTTATTGACCCACTTGTTTGCAATTGAAGACATCTCAAACTGCTTCTTTGATGTCGGTCGACCATCTAATAAAGAAAATTCCAATTTTTTCCTGCTTTCCGATAGTTTCAAGCACTTTTCCTAGTTTCTCAACTCAACATTGTATGCGCGTAATAGAAGGCTCACTCACATGGTTAACCATAGATGCACTCCTCAGCACAACTGTAAGAAAATTGCGCTTATAAAGCTAACATATGATCACATATGGCAAAGAGATAAACACAGGACAGTATGCTGCTGGAAAGAGGGAGCTGCAGGCTATGAAATGGTAGTGTACTAAACGTTGTGCAGTTACTGTGCAACGCCTCGCTCCATCCACGCAGTTACCAGTAAAATGATCTCTGTCGACCTTGACAAGTTTTTCGAGAAATCTCTATGACCAATCTCTTCCGGAGCCCAGTAGTAGCCATGGAATCGCTATCCCACACTGGTATCACAATGGATGAACAACTTGTCAAACGGCACCTCAAATGAGGAGCACGAATGAATTTCTTAAAGAGAGCCGTTTCAAAACTGAACAAGCTACCTGGGCTTTAAGTTGGCCTTCCAAAGTTCTACCGATTCTGGGTCACACACCTGACGTATCCCGTGCAGACATGTTGTTATTCAAATTGATTAATTTTTTTCTTGTCAAAACCAAAAGCGTTAACATTTAAGCCTCATTAATTGGAGACTGCTGATGACATTCATGTATCCAACACATAATTCTTAGAATTAGAAATTGTTTTTTACAAATGCTCCTTGGCAGTGCCTCCAACCGTCTCCTTTGATCAACAGGCACAATTATCTTAAGACTGCCAATATTTGCCGTTAAATGCTCATTCCTATTGCGCTGTACGCAATGGCTATTCGGAACCCTGTTTAAGGAGCTTACTCAACTATGTAAATTGGGACACTTTAAAGTACTAAAAATTCGTATCTTACTAAGTTCCATCTCTGTCAAATTCCTAATCTATTTAGCTAAGGACAATTTCCATAGCATAGCCCACAAAAAAACAAACTCCCACTCAATAATTATCCAATAGAACGAGCCATTTCATCTCCTCGTCAAGTCTCAATGTCATTTATCGAGGTAATTTCCAGTTCGTAACTGCATCGTTGAGTCCCTTTTTGGCCAAAAGTGTAAGTAAAACAATTTTTTTTACCAAAAGAAAATATCCTCTTCAGAGGATTCCCCTCGGGCATAGGTCAAATTCTCATCCAGAACAGTAGAGACTTTTCTAGAACAAACAAAAGTTCTCAGGATCGAGTGTAATTTGTGAAATGAATTCACAGTAACACCATTACCGTCGTCGCCATCTCCAAGACTGTTCTTGGGAGGGTTGTTATTGTGAAACGACTCTATGGTCGGCTAGGGGATGGAAATTCAATGAAAGGAAAATCAATTGCAATCAGCTAAATGAAATTGAAAGATTGCTCTATTTGTCTGGGAATGTTTGCGCCTCATTTGTTGCGGTTGACATTGTCAGAGCTAATACATAGAGAGGGCTATGATAGGGCTAGAGGGTGACCATAAATATTCACCGGCTTACCTTTGGCTGGTTGTTTGACTATTGGAAGAGATGTTTCACCAGCTTTATCAGTTTCCACCGTTGCAATCGAAATGGGTGATTTCTCCCCCAATCGTCGCAAGGATTAATGGATACCTTATCTACTTCTCCCGATAAGTGATTTCAAAAATAATAATACGAGTAAATTTTAAATAGACAGCGCTTTGTGCGTGTACGAGTATGTGGATGCGTGCTGGATTTCAGCTGAATTCGGAATACGGTTTTTGAAAAATTCTCGAAAATATTTTAAGTGAAACTGTAGACAAATTGTGTAATTGTTTTAGAAAAGTAACTTAAGCCAGAGTTGTAGATATCTCTTGGATTTGTCAGGAAAGCAATGCGGTAATTTATAATTGAACAAAGAGACCTATTCGTAGGATGCGATTTGTATATCGAAAGCAGTAGGTGCGACCAATTTATTCAAGAAGAATGAGACGGGTGGATTGGAATCGGTGTCTTTCAGATTTTTAAGTGAAATTTGTGGATGTCAACTCTGGTAGATCTGGTGATGCCGAAAATTTAACAAACAACTCCCGGATATGACGTAGTTCATATCCCTGCTATGAAGTACTGGCGTTTATTTTTCACCGGAATATGGATAGAAAACTATTGTGGGAATAGATATCAGTTAACGCAAGGCAATTCGACAAGTTGAAAAATGAGAAAGTAAACTTGACGTCACACATGCACTTGTAGACATTGCATGTCACCGTAACATGAAGCGTGTGACGGAAATGAGCAATCGTTTCCCTTGTGGCACATTGAGAAACGGAACCGAAAACCCTTGCACGCGCTACTCCTTCCATATGATGAGAGGAACGTGTAGAGCAGGATAAGTTATATATTAGAAGTAGTCGTTATTTTGATTACACAGAATATCAAATGGGAGAGAATGAGATTGACGTAAAACGGCGTGAGTTTTAGAAGGTGAGAAGAAGGTTTTTGCATGACTTTTTAGGGTCGACAAAATGTATCGTGGTCAAGTCGACTGCGTTGGATGTGTGGGCCTCTTTTAGAGTATACATAGTGGCGAAGAGCGACAAGATCGTCTGCAATTTTTTGGGGAGGCGTATTGAAAATCTCGTGATACTTTATATGAAGTTTCCTGTGACTGCGGGGACCTTCCAGCTGAATAGAAACCATGACGCTTGTTTTTGTTTTACCCTCGTAGCACACCGAGTCGGATTTATCGTGAGATAGGCGAGATATAGATAGAGAGCCGCTAGCAACATTCGGTGGTATCGCTAGTTTGCTGCGATAATTTGGCAATGGATGGTGAAAGGGGGTTAACAACAGAGGGGTTTGCTGTCGCAACGGTTAGGGTTTCTGAAGGGGTTGAGTGCTGGGAGTTTGAGTTGTGGGGGTTAAGTAGAGGGAGTTCTTAATGTTTGTATTGAGAACAATAGTTTGAGTTTGAGGAATCGAAAAGGAGGTCTCAAGTGTCAACCCCAGATTTTAAAATTTAGCAGCATCTTTACAACCGACCACTTTAAGGACGACGAACTGCTGTTACGGACGATCTACCTGCTGAGCTATAAGTAAAGAGCACGAGCCCACTGACCAACACTTGGTCACAGAAATGTATTCCTGAGAAATGGAACTTCAGTGTCGTTTATACAGGAAAGGAGACCGTTAAGACTGCGCAAATTATTTGTCATCAACACTCTTAGCACCGCGTACTTTATCACGTCTGCTGTATAGTATGAACGCCTGAAACGCCTGTTACACCCGCTAGGTCTAAAGTTCACGGACCCATTATCCACCATCTTTTTATCAATTTCAAATCCACATATAATAACAACAACGAATTTGTACAAATCTAGGCCTAGGTCAAAGAGGCCTTTGATATCAATGCGATCTATCGTCTGATTTCTATAGTAGAAAATATTTTGCAACATTTGCTAGCCAATACCAGAAGCATAGGTTAGGTTAAACAGGGTTATGATGGATGTGCTATTACACAGACACCAGACTCCAAAACGGGCCCATCACGATCCCTGTGGAACCAGTCAAAAATCCTAAATAATCTCTCTGGTGAAACACCCAATTTCCCCGCAAGCCAAAATCCTAAAAATTTTCTTTGAATATGCCATATTGCCTCGCATTCACAAAATATGTCTTCAAAAGATTGCAGATCACCACAGAATCTTCAAATATACGTATGTGACAATTTGAGTTTCTTTGCGTGTTTCCACAGGAAACAGTGTCCTGTCAGGATTCCTATTATTGTCCTAAGCTTATCTCTGTTTAATTTTATTAACTTCCTAGAGCTTTTGCCGTCAAAAAATGGCCAGAAAGCCTTGAATACCCTGTGTCCTTCAAGACTTGACCACCTTAGGGTGACAATCCTCATGACTTTTTTCTTCGTTAGTGCCGCTTACTATGCTATTGGTGGTTTGATGTTGGCAACCTTTTATCGAGTAGCCCTCCTCTTCTTTCAAGCTCATCTGCTTGTTCATTTGCTTTTATACCGCAGTGTCCTGGCATCTAGCACAGTCTCACCCGGTTCTGACTGCATAGTGCCTTGAGCACTATGCGACAGCCCCTGACTATATCAGAGTTGACGTTGGTCGATTACATTGCCTTGAGTGCAGCCTGGCTATAGATGTAGATAGCGATATCTCTTTCGGATACTGATCCAAGCTGCATTAGCTCAGCTGCCTTGAGGACAGCCAGAGCCTCTGATTGGAAGACACTGCTTGCATCCTTGCTTGTAGTCTTATAGACACTCTGAGTTCTGGGTCTTTTGAGAAGATACCAGAACCTGTTCGTTCCTCTGTTTTCGAGGCGTCATTTCAATTTCATTTAACCTGATTGTTGCATTTTTTTCCCAATTCTCCCTCTCCGGATATATTATGTCATACGGGATGTCGAAGTTGACCAAGGAAGGAATTTCATCCATTAGAATTGGATTGTTTGGTAGTAGCTCTGCTAGGACCATGCCATGTCCGATACTATTGCTCTTGAAGTAACCGAAACTAGTGAGTCGTATTGCACTGTTCACAGCAAGTTTTTTGATCCATAAATCGAGCGGTGTTAGGTGCAAAAAGGTGTCCAATTCTGCCATAGAAACCGTTAGTTGAGCCGCCGCTAATTTTCCGTAAACCGATTTCTTGTTTGTTGCTTACTAGTGCGCCATTTGTAAGTATGGGTCTTACCACCACCGTATACAGCCAGTACACAATAGTAGGTTTTAAGCCCCAAATTTTGAAGATAAAAAGAGCATGCCTTTCTGATTCCAATTCAGTTTTTGTCCAGAATCACTCCCGGATACTTCGCACTGTCCGAGGGAGACAGTTCCACTTCGTTGGGTTTTGAGAGTCTGAATTGCGGGCTTTTCAATTTCTGGTGCCAGGAGCCAGTTACGTTTTGGAAGGGTTGGCATTGAGACCACAACTTTCTGCCCAACTACTGATCGTCTTCAGGGCAACCTCCATAATGTCGCTTAAAGTTTTTTACCTGCGCTATTGTTATCATGTCATCTGCATGTGCCGTGGGACTTATACCCATTGTCCTAGGCTTTCTAAGGATATCATTGATAACCAGCACCCATAGGAGTGGCAATATGGCTCTCCCTTGAGGGGTTCCCCTGGTTACAGACATTCTAATCGAGCTTGGCCCAATGGAACCGTTTATTTTCCTTCTTGCAAGCATGTTGCAAACCCAATTTGTAATATCCTGTTCAATATTAGCGTCTACTAGAGTGTTTTTAATGGCGGTGCACTCCACGTTATTGAAGGCTCCTTCAATATCGAGGAAGTCCGCCATCCCAAACTCTTCTCTGTTTTCCCCACCACCTCGTGCAGGGCGGTTTCTACAGATTGTCCTTTCATATATGCTGCATGCTGTGACTCAGTCAAAAAGCCTTTAAGGCCTCTGTTCCTAATGTGAATTTCCCATAATCGCTCTAGGGTTTTAAGCGTAAATGATGTTAGACTTATTGGTCTGAAATCTTTTGCTGTTTGCCAGCTTTAGGTATAAAAAAAACCTTAACTTCCCTCCAAGCCATTGGTATACACCCTATTTTTAGACTGTGTCTATGAATTTCCATAATTCTTTGGATTGCTACCTCCGGTGCTTTCTGTATAATAATCAGTAGAATACCATCCGGACCGGCAGATTGGTATGGCTTAAAAGACTGAATTGCCCACCGTAATTTTTTCCTATTTACCAGAAGCATAATTTTCCAAAATCCTGTGCAAAAATTTGCATAAGTCAATGCTATAAACATCAAGGACGAACGCAATAAACCGCCATTTGTGCTTTTGCAATATTAGAAAAAAAAGAAGCGACGCACAGATTCGACGAATCAAATAGAATTAAACAATTTACGGGTGGAATTTTGAGTTGATTCTGAATTTTGTCAAACTGGACTTCTTAACTCTGTAAGGACACCTTGAAATTCAAACGAAGAGATATGGTAAATTTGACAGTCTCTGCTTCTATGGCCTATCAAACAAATTGAATAATAAGGCTTTTTCAAGAAACACCAAGGAGACTCTATTAAGACTCTTTTCATACCCGCCTTACACTATGGTGTAGAAGCATGGGCGCTAGCAAAGGTGGATGGAGACATACTGGCAAGTTTTGATCGCTGCATTCTTTGACTGATTTTTGGTTCCATATGCAATGACGGGTTTTGGAAAACCAGAATTAACAACGCATCCTACAAGCTGTACAAGGGCATCAACCAGGTCAACCACAGCTATTTCATGAAGCAAATATCTGATGTGCTTGTCTTTTTTATATTGCTGTGCATTAATCATATAAAGAAAGTCACTTGAAATTGATTGTAGACATCAGTCAATCTTACTATCAGTGGATGTAAAAAAAAACTCCTGTTAATCGGTAAAGCTATTTAAAATTTCAATGTGAAATCTTAATCATAAAGTTTGAAAAGAAACCCCAAAACTACAAACAAACAAAGACTACAACGAAATTCTTCATTATAGCAGAAGATACACAAAATACATGACCATCTTTCGTTGAAACTAAACTAAAAAGATATAAATCTTCTGTTTTTCCAATCGAAAAAAGCGAGGAGAAAAAATCTATCTGAAAGCAATGACTTTCTATACTTCAACACACTGTTTACAAGCCTCAACTCGACCGAAATCATAAACCAAAATGTTCGCTCTTTTGTGTGAATCGACCGAAAGTCATTGACCCCATAAAACAAATAAAACTCCTTTGCACGCATAAAGATAAAACAATCCGCTCCAGTCTCCAAATAAAAGTATGCATGCCAAAAATAGAGTTCGTTCAGATGAATGGGTACGATAAGTCTCTCCTCATTTTATGACATAAATTTAAAACTATTTCACAAGACTCAAACTCATCAAAGTCGAGAGAAACTGTACGATTACTTCTGACCAAGAAATCATGCAAATCAAATCCATGACTCAAAACTGACCTTCCCAAGTGATTCTCGTCCAAATTCAGTCAACGAAACCTTAAAAAAAATCTCATAAACCTTGTTAAGTCATCTGCTGAAGAGATACGAGTACTTTGGTGATACCCTTATTTGCCCATAGACAACCAACGACACGACGATGGTGACGGCGAAATTAAAAGATTTTGCCGCATGGTTGTGCTTTATTTGATAAACAAGGCGACGCGATGCAGGACGAAGACATACATAAATTCACGGGGTACTCACGTGGACAAGGTTAGGGTGTCCTTTGCAAGACCAGGAGACCAGGAGACCAGTTTTTGTGATTTTATTTGTTCATACCACCACAAATTTATTCGCTAGTTATTAAGTGAGCTGATTAGATTGTTGAGATACTCGCAGCACCAGAAGAAAGACGTCTTTAGTATGCACACGGTGTCGGGACTTAACAGAGCGTTGAACGTTGAAAGCACAGACACCACCAGAACCATGACACGAATCCAGTACCAGTTTTTGCTTACTGGTCGTAAATTTTCCCCCTCGCTGAGCTGGAGAAAGCTACAAATCACAATAGTGAAGGATTCTAATAGGATGCGGTTAATACATGATGATAACTCAAAGCACACGTACTACGTTCTATGGTATGGGATGCCTCAAGGATAAAAAGGTCTGATGTAAAATTTGCCTAAGCTAAAGAAGTCTCTGTCAGTTTGTGATAAGGATTCAAAAAAAAAAAAAGGAAAATTCAAATACATACCAGGATCCCCTTGTTTTTCTTGTCCGATAGATTGAACAAGATTTCCTCATTCCATTTGGTCTGGAGTGGGAAGCTGGATATTAACTTCTGGATATCTGATGTCAAGTTGGATATAAAAATAATGAAGGAACGATAAAAAAGGATTTCCGATTTACGGAAAGAGGATACTTCTCTTGGATTAGCTATAGAAACCCAAGGAAATGGATAAAGTATGAAAAATCGTGGGAAAACTAGGATGGGGACAACCAGAAGTCAGACAACATTTTTTCCCAGAACTATGTGGTGACAGTACATTTCCAGAGTTTATTGAAATAGATGCTGGCACTATAAATAATGATCAGGAAAAGTAATGAAAACTGACACCACTGTGGAACTAGACGTATAGTGTGGCAATCCATAGCACACGTTTTTAAATGGATCGGGCAATTCTGGCCATTCTGGAAGGAACTTAACTGCTAGCTTTTGGTGTTAAACTTTTCGTTTTGTTATTCAGCACGTCATCAGCACGAATTAATTGCTGAAAAGGCTTAACTTCACCACGATGGACAAATGTATATCTTTGCAGAAATTTGATGGACCACTATTAGGTTATCTACGTGCACATGATTTGGAAGGCGTTCTCGAAGGGTCCAAAATGCTCTAGCTACTTGGATCCAGAAAGACAAGAAGTCACAATTAATAATCACTTCGTAGATGGACTTTTACCAGCCAAGATGTGGACTAAGCTTTTCTCCATTTATGATCAGAGATCTGGAGTCACACTCAGCAGAAGTTCTATGAATATAGAGTAGTTTCCAAATTGTTGGTGAACGTCAATTCCCTGTTTGGAATCAGCAGTGTGGAAATCAAATTAGATGTCTCAGGTAAGGTTCGTTTTCATACACTAATGGATGTAATTTTTGTTCCCAGTATAGGATTCAAGTTATTCAGCGCCAGTTCAGCTGACATGCATGGTGCTACTACGAGCTTTAAGAATAATCATGCGGAAGTTAGACGAAACGGACAGATGCTCCTATTTGGGCATCATTGTGAAGCTTCTCGGCTGTATAAGCTCTGCCTAACTATTATTCAACCAGATTTTGCAAATATCTCCATTGTTCCCAGGATTGATACATGGCATAAGCGCCTTGGATATCGACACAATCAAGCAGTCTGATATAAAGAAACAGCTCTCTAGAAGTGAAACTGAAAAATTCTTCTGCAATGGATGTGCTTTGGGAAAAAGTCATCGTCAGAGCTTCGTGAAAGATGCAAAGTCAAGAAAGAAGGAACCAGGCGAGCTAGTTCATGCCGATCTCTATGGAGGTTCCATGTATTTTCTGCTCATCAACTACGATTTTTCAAATTACAATCAAGTTTATTTCTTGCACGCGAAATGTTATACTGCATCCAAGTTCGACGAGTTCAGACTTTGGCAAGGAATTGTGTTCACCATGAGTTTTCGACAATATACGAGTATGTTCCGGAACAAAATGGTTTTATTGAAAGGCAAAACCGTACAGTAAAGGAGACTGCTCTCTCAATGCCTTATGATTGTGGTGCCCCACAATTGCTTTGGGCAGAAGCTGTCAATACAGCGGTGAAGGTTGCAAACATTTACCCCGTTTCATTGAACAATTGGAAACCGCCATTTGAGCTATAGAAGAACATATCTCCTAGCTTCAAGACTCTTAACACTATTGATTCCAGCGCTTGCTATCATATTCCAAAAGAACATCGCAAAGGATTGGATGCAAAGAGTAAACAGGCTACAGATTGTATAATTGAACAAAAATCGTAATAAGTCGTGACGTCCGATTCAACGAAGAAGGATTATTTTTTGAATCTACAAATACAAATTTAAATGAGTCATCAAGTTTCTGCATACTGCTTTTCAGTAGTATTTTTGAGCTCGTACACGGAAAATATATGCAACCCAAGTCGCTACAAGGCAAGACTTGTTGTACAAGGATTTTCTCAAAAAATTGGAATCGACTACAAGGAATCCAATGGTATGATTTGATTCTTTATGAATTTTATTCTCAATTGCTCTCTTGTGACTCCACCACCAGATATAAACATCATAATAAAATCTGGAATCGTTTATATGGCCTTAAACAAGCTCCGCGAGTTTGGAATGCAAAATTTAAAGAAACGCTTAACAAGTTTAATCTTCAACAGTGCCCAGCGGACTCATGTGTTTATTTGATGAATAGCACTGACATTTTGATTCTTGCGCTTTGCATTGATGATGATGTATTCTGATCGAGCAAAACCATCTTCTATAGTCTGATGCAACATCTGAATTGATTACAAGCTTCACATTTTCTCGGATTTCATATCATCTCTACGAAATTAAAACACGTCATCAATCAGAAGCAATATTGCAAAGGAGTCTTAAGAAAATTCGATATGGATTCTTCATCACCAGTAAGTACATCTGCTGATCCAACAAGACAACATATCAACATTTCCTTTTCGAGAGGCCACTGGAAGTTTTATGTACCTCGCTGTTCCACTCGACCTGATATTGCCTATGCGGTGAATATTCTCAGCCAATTTCTAGACAACCCATCTGATACACATGTAACAAGCGTCAAGAGCATCCTCAAGTATCTGAAAGTAAGTATGGATTATGGAATCGAATACTCCAAAGTTGCAGAATTTGTGGAATTAACTGGATATTATGATTCTAACTTCGCAAGTGATATGAACACTAGCCGCTCCTGGACTGGACATCTGTGTATGCCAAATGGATAATGTGTTACCTGGAGCAGTGAAAAGCGGAAAACCGTATCTTTATCATCAACTGGGGCTGAATATGTATATAAAAACTTGTTCTGCAGCGAAGGAAGCGATGTGGTTGCGAAAGTTAAGCCAGGTTAAGCCTATGGTGATTTCATTAGATTAGAGCTCATGATTCTTGAAAGTGTAATAAACACGGCTATATGTTTGAGATAGCTAGCAGTGATATCATCTGCCTCATTGTATGGCTTACTTAGAAGACGTAGTTGTATTCTGCTTAATCGGTTACAGTGGCAAAGGATATGCTCTGGTGTTTTTCCGTCCTCATTGGACATAAATTGTCGCTGGGTTATTGGCATAGATCTTGCTCTTCTATCCCACAGGAAGAAGTCTAATGGTGTCAAATCGCATGACCTTCGACGCCAATCAACTTCCTCTCTATGCAATAAGTTAATTGATGGATGGTATGTGTGGGCGGTAGCACCATCCAAACCCAATTCATTCAATTTAGGGAAAAAAAGTGTCATAAGTGAGGCCCAATTGTTGACTTCGCTCACAGTGGTGTTGTTTTAACGTGTACATGCTGGCCGAGCATACTGATATGGAGTTTGACCCGATACCGAACCAGTTTCTTCAAAACGCTTCACCATCGCACGAATTCCCGACTCACTAGGGCGATTATGTTGACCGAAAAATTAACGAATTTTACGAAATTTTACAGATTGTTAATTTTTGTAATAATGTTGGCTCACCCTTTATATTGTCGACCGGCTTCAATTCTTGCGTCAGCACAATCTTCAACGGATGTAGGCTAAAATCCAATCACAAGATAAGTCGGGTTGATGCCCAATTCAGCTGATCGGCGTGGTGTCGAATCGAGATTTCTAGATCTTCTTCGATACTGGCCGCTACGGCGGCTATATTTTCTTCATTTCGCACCAATTTCTATCTCGTTGGTGGCTTTATATCCAAAAGAGTGTACTCAGGCTCAAAGTTTTCCACGGTGCGACTTATTGCCTGCACACTGAAGACATGATAACGACCGACCTCAGGGCGAAGTTCACGTTGGGTATTTACAACTGAGCTGGAATTTCGGTAATATTTTTTAATAATTTCCGCTTTAACTTTGACAGCTGCTGAAACATAACAATTGGAAAAACTATAATTGCTATCTGGTCACCCTATAGGACGAACTTTTTTTGATTTGATACAGTCTATAGAATGAACATTAGCATTTCGTGTTTGTGGACATATCGCACATTTTTTGATAGCATATGATAACTCAAACGATTAACTGATGTTTCTGGTTGTTCATTTGATGACGATTGATCATGAAGAGATCTCGAGTTCGATGCACAATAATTTGCATCGTGCGATTGGTAATCTAACAATTCAAGGTTTGTAGTACTATTTAAGAAATCCAAGTAATGCGAATCGCAGTGAGCCGTTTGTTCTATGAGTCGTCTTTATCTGTTGAAGATTGTCGGCAAAAAGATCGAGCGAGATCCAAGATTAACTTTTCTTCTTCGGTGCTGTCCGTCGTTTAATTTCTGGAATATCGCAGATATCCTAGGTATTCCCTGATACTGGATCCTACATGCATATAATGTTTTTTTCTTCAAATCAAGCAATGTTGATGGAATTTCTTTTCGGTTTTTCCAGATTGTTCCAACAATAGACATTTGTCGTCTTTTCAAGGCACACAACCAAACCACAGGAAGTAAAAAAATTGTAGTAGGAAATATTTCTACCAATCAACGGTTCTGCAAAACAACTCGCTCACCTTGATTATAAACTTTCGGAGCACAATTATGATTACGGTCAATATAAACGTGAATGTTAAATTAACACAGAATAAATTTGAATTCTTTTCCATAAAAATCACTACTACGCCAGTGCCTGCACCTGACCATACTACACTTCATAATGTAAATAAATATAATTAGAATTAAGTATGTTAGTTTTATTTGCCATTCAAATAATGTTCGATCGGCTTTCGATCTACAAAAATACTCTTTTTTAAACAAATTTAATAATTAAAATTTTAATTGGCGCCCGAGCAGGGATCAATATGAAAAATGTGTGAATTAAGTAAAAAATCAAAAGTGAAAGTCCTCAAGAAGCACAACACTATAAAAAAAAACACCGGTCCTCAAGAAGCACTTGAACACAGCAGTACTAGATCCTTAAGCGGCAGCACCGCATCGTTGTCAGCCCCACTCAAAAGAGGAAACAAGGCCTCCCAGTAAGAAGATAAAAAGGAGCTAATAAATTTGGTAGCCATTCTTCAAGATTCATCTAGCATTGTAAGTCTAATTTAAGAAGTAAAAATAAATACTGTTGCCTTCCTCTATTATGGTAGGAGCCTTCTCCAACAGACTTGAAGGATTTCAAACGCAGAAGCAAACAGAAAACAATTTTCGAATCTCTGATTCCCGAGGGTTCTTTTTTTATTATGTTCTTTTACTAATATTTGTAATTTACACTTTATTTTTTCTCGACTTGTGTCTTTTATGTCTGCGCTGGTTCTTCTTCTCCAAGGAAAATCTTTGACCCACCAAACATCGGTTTTGTCTCCCGTTCCTTGTTAAAAATTCCGTATCTATTTCTACAGTTTTTCTAGCTCTTTTTTTTCAAGCTGGAGAAGCCCCAACGGCAGTAACGTCTTCTCAAATTTCTTTGATCATGTCCGCTACCACTTCCTTTTACCCATCCACAAGATGGGTCCCCTCGCTGACTGGTATAAACCAATATGGCGCCTCGTTGTATTCCTTTTGTATTGTTCGTTAAATTAAACACTACCTTTGGTAGTCATTTTTATTTGTAAACATGGGATCGTCCCTACTATAATTCTGCTGGAATGCAATCTATTAAAATAATATTCTTTATAAAAGCCATCTCCCTTCTAGATTTCTGGACTGCGGAACAATACGTACCGTAAAGGAAAAAAAGTGGACAAATGTTTGAGTCTTCAGATATCCAATTTCTAAGCTGGTTCCAATTTTCATGCCCATGCTAACTTTTGACTTTAAGGTCACTTTTCTCCAGAAAATGCGTAATAAAAACATCGCTTTACTATTTTTTTCTTATGAACATAATAATAATAAAAAAAAACCTAAAAACAGGCTTTCCTAAAAACCCATAGATTTTATGACACTATGGTCAGGAGCTCATATTTTGTTCATTAACACAGTCTTCGATATGAAAATGTGATTCCTCGCTAAACAATACGTTCTCAAGCGTTCGTGCTATTTGAAAACGTTCCATCATCGTTCTCGCTAAGGTTTCTGGTAAACAATAGTCACTTTTGCTGAGAAACTACGTGATTTGCATTTCGTAAAGGGTGGACCAACAGGTGGTGTGAATGTTGGCTCTCAATTACTAACATTTACTGAATTCACTGTTTTTGATCTTTTTGACAGATGTCATACAATCTTTGGAAATTCTAGCCGTGTGGTCATTTACCACGCAACACCAAATTCTTGTTATTCAATCTTATTAAGAAAGTGGGCGATCTGTAATATTTTGTAAAATTCGTTAATTTTTCGGTCAACATTATCGCCCTTGTGAGTCCTGAAGACGTGTAATGGTGAAGCATTTTGAAGAAACTGATTCGGTGTCAGGTCAATCTCCATATATGCATGCTCGGCCAGCACGTACACGCCAAAACACCACCGCTGTGAGCGAAAGTGTTCAAAACCAGCCAGGCACCTCAATTCATCGCCGAAGCCAAAAATTTGGGGTGGCTTATAGCACTTTAAGGCGAATTTTAAAAGTTGATCTACATTGGCACCCCTATAAAATCGAAATTACACAACAATTGAAGCCTTTAGACCATCGACGTCATCAGCGATTTATTAACTGGATGTTGGATCGCAAGGATTTGCCATCGAATTTGATCTTTTCCTATAAAACCCATTTTTGGATGGATGGGTATGTAAGTAATCAAAATTGTCGTGTCTGGCCACCGGAATTCCGATACGAGATTCACGAAAAAGCAACGCCTTCCACGAAAATCACTGTATGGTACGGATAATGGGTTGGCAGCATCATTAGCCCGTACTTTTTCGAAAATGAGGCTGAAGAGACAGTTACAGTGATTGGACATGGTTACTGCAACATGTTGATCAGCTATTTTTTTTTTCAAAATTTAATGAATTGAGTCTGGACGATCTCTGGTGGTCCTACCGCCCACAAGATCCCATTATTTCGGTTAGAGGAGAAGTTGTTTGGCCTCGCGTGCACTGTTCATTTTTTTATTCCAATTAACACTCAAGTGGGTATGACTACACTTATGATGCTAAAGTATGTGTTAAGTTTTTCGGAAAATGGGACAGAAAGAGAAAGAAGCCTTCCTTATGGATTTACGCGGATTGTGCGTAATTTCGCGTCGAGCTTGAGCCACATGTTCTAGCATCCCTGCTGACGTTGATGGTCCCGGAAGATTTTCATTAACCATAGTCCCTTCTTATCTAAGGTTTTGACTCATAACTAACTCGCCGAAAACTGAAGTGAGTATAAAATGCGCGACGCGCACGAACCAACGAATCACCGCATTTTAAATATTACTCAACCGTGATGCGCTCCCTGCCAGAGACTAGACTCATTGCAACTGGCAAATCCGCAAATCGCATGCGTCGAACGATATCTCCCTCACTTATGTCATTCTGCTAGTTTACGAGCAATTACAATTTAAACTTGAGAATTTTCAGCCGGACCCGCTTTACTTTTTTCCTCGTAGTTCATACATTCGTTGGTTATGGGCCACCGTCCATCCAACAAGAGATGTTACTTTATTTCGCGCCATTATTGAACTGTCAAGAATCAATTACCACTGCGATCGTAAAAACTGGGTCATTATTAAATATGGATCGATACACACTCGCACAACGTATTGAAATAGGGAAAATTCACTACAAAAACGGTGAAAATATCACGGAAACGTTACGTAAGGTTCGTACTACTTTTGATCATCATCAAGCGACTACTCGCACAGCTATAGTGAATTCAAAAAACAAATTTATCTTCTCGGACAAGTTAGCGATGTGAAGAATCCAACTCTGATTCGTCCGGCAAGGTGAGCTGAGAGTGTGACTGAAAACCCAGGTGCGTCCATTTTGAAACGATCACAGGAATTGGGCCTGTCCACAACCACTTTGTACCACATTTTGCATAAAGATCTTGGCCTATAGGTTTATAAGGCCCATTTAACACAAGAATGGAAGACAGTAGACTACGCACAACGCCATACTTTCCCTGATTAGGTGCTGGAAATAAATGAACAAGACTATGTTTCCAATGAGGCTAATTTTCATTTGTCTGGATATATTAACAAACAAAACTGTCCCGCTTGGGGCTCCGAAAGCGCAAGAGAAATACAAGGTGGCGCAAAGGTTGTCATCCGATATTCTTTTGCTGTAGTTTTTTTCATGTATGACAAACTTTGGTTCTGCTTCTGGATTATGTTTACTTGATATCGTAAATTGTTTCCTATTGAGTGGAAAAAATGATATCGGCTAAGTGGCCGCAGACAGAATTGATGACCATTCGGGCTCAATTTATGGCATTTTCCATCACTCTTGCCAGAACTCCCGGCGATAGGTCCTCGCATTCTTGACGGATATTCTCTGTAAGGGCTTCAAGAGTATGAGGCTTGTTGACATAGACTTGTGACTTCAAAAACTCCATAAAAAGAAGTCTGGAACGGTTAAATTAGGCGATCTTTCTGGCTAGTCCAAATCGCCAAAACGAGAGATTAGGCAACCAGGAAGTGCAGCCCTCAGTATTTCGGTTATGGCTCGTGCAGTATGCGCTGTTGCTCCATCCTGTTGAAACCACATGTTCTCCAGTCCCAATTCCTCCAATTAAGGAAGAAGAAAGTCGTTCAGCATAGCTCTGTAGCGCCCGCCATCCATTGTAGTCTTTTGGCCCGCGGCATTTTCGAAAAAATAAGGCCGATGACGCTTCCAGCGCAAACCGCACGCCATGCAGTAAGTTTGAGCGGGTGTAATGGCTCTTCGTGGGTTATACGCGGATGTTCGCTGCCCCAGAAGCAATAATTTTTCTTATTCACATATCCACAGAGATAGAAATGGGCTTCGTCCCTCATGATGATTTTCGATGAAAAGTTGTCTCCCTTGTGGTCGAGATTCAGGATGGTAGATTATATGCGCTTGCCGGTCGCCAGCTAACAGCTGATGTACTATCTGCATTTGGTACAGGAACATCTTACAGTCTTTCACCAAAATTCTCTATAAAGACCGGCGATTGATGCCCAATTGCGTGGCATGTCGTCTGGTCGATACTCCGGGGTCCTCCACAACCACAGGCGCGATATTCTCAGCAGAACGGCTGCTTCGGGGTCGGCGAAACCTGGAGTTGCTCCATACTCTTCTAGGCGAGCGGCTAAACGTGCGTCGTAGTGTTTGCCCAGTTGGTGTCGGACCACCGGGAAATCTGAGCCGAAATTCACACTGCGCCAACACCGCCGACGAATTGTTTCGCAAAAAAACGTAACAATCATTCCGCGTTCTTTAGGAGTATAGCGACTCATGTCTTGTTGACGTAAAGTAGAATTGACATTTGCCGCAAAAATTATAGCATCTTCCTTGTAGTTGAACAACCTCTCCATCCACAGCGAGTGACAGTTTGGGGCGATGTCTTTGGGCCATAATTTTTTTGGAAATGATGCTGGTGCGATCGTTACAGTGAATGGAGTGCATTGCCGAACGTTGTATGGTGACTTTTTTTTGCTGAAATTGATCCTATGGACGTGGACTACGATTATTTTTAGCAGGATGGTGCCACATGCCTCACAGCAGCTGGTAAAACAATGGCTCTATTGCATGACAAACTTGTTGGACGTGCGTTTTCTCGGAATGGAGACTTCAATTGGTCTCCGAGATCGTGCGATTTTACAACACTAGACCTTTGTCATTGGGGCTTTGTTAAAGATAAAGTCTACGCCAATGCTCCGCCAATAATTCAGGCTCTAAAAGAAAATATCAGAGAAAACGTTATGAAAAATTTCATCAAAAGAATGATTATTTGTTGACAAAGTCAAGGTGGACATTTGGTAAACATTGTATTTCGTTAATAACCTCAGGGTTTTTACTTAAGACTCAAATATAAATATCATCACTTTTCATAAAAGCGCTGCATTTTTCTATTGATTTAAAATCACACCTCTTGCTGGAGAAAACCAGAGGAAGGAGAATGCTGCAATAAATTTTAGATACGCCTCGGAAACCAGGCAGCGAAGTGTTCGTTTGGTAACAACCCAGCAGGAGATATTAGATATAAACCTAAAGGATAAATTTATTGGCACTTGGACTCCTGGTGAATTTAAAAAAACGCCTGTTGGAAAAGGCACATTCTATAGACGATAACGTTGAAATGTGTCATGTGCACGAACAAATTGGATGTCGAACAGAATCAATAAATCCGTCGAATTTATCCAGTAGCGTAAACAAAGTATTTTCAACAAATGCGGATGGACATTTAGATGGAAAAATTGAGTGTTTTAGGTGTGGTAGAGTACGCCATTTAGATAGCAAACTTTGCCCAGCAAAAACTTCGAAATAAAGCATAAACGGCGGCATTGCTCATTTTGCTAGGAAATACCAAATCGAAAATAAATAAACGGAAAAACACATTTTCGGGGAAGTTGAATCTAAAGCGACAACGATTTGAACCATCAAAAGTCCGGTTTGTGAAAGAAGAAAACTTTAAGTGCAAAAAAAAAACGGAAAGGGGACAAAGCGGTCCATAGATGGGCACATGCGAGAAATGATTGATTGTTTTATTCGGGCTATTTGAGTGTCCATGCTCATCGATTCCGGCTCACGATTTAATTTGATTGGGAAAATGTTTGGGAAAACCTTCGTCAACCTGCTGCGATATTAGGAAACATTCGAACGGAATCGGGGAACCAGTTTCGAGCACACGCGGGAGATAATAACGTGGGGGCAACATTTTTATTTGAAGCTCCCATTGGCGTTGACCGATGGAGAAAACTGATTGCATCCTTCTATGTAATTAGGAATGGCAGACAGTCACTTTTATGTTGTTATGGAATTGAATGTTCTCTCGCCTTCTCATTCTGAGGGCCTTCTCATATTGGGAGAATGCTTAGGTCTAAGACAGGCCAAACGAGACATTCTGCCCTCCAATAAAAATGCCAATAGATATCTAAATCTAAGTCGGCACGATATCAAATACTTGGCAGGTTTCCTCACAGGACATTACGGTTAAAGATAACACCTCAACGAAATGTGATATTGTCGACTTTCAGTAGTGTCGACTTTGCCTGGAAGAAGATGAAACAGTTGAACCTATCTTATGTCAATGTTCAGCCCTCAACGGAATTATCCAATCTTATCTTTTAACGGAAATGTAATTCAATCTTACTCAAACGAATGTACTAAATGTAATTCTTAAATCATGTCCTTTAAACTGAACGGAAATAAATGAAATTGAACATGGATTCCTTTCGTTAAAGTTGTACCGTCGAGATCGGAGTTGAAATATTGATTTCGGAGATCAAGCATCAGTATGTGTCCTTCATGAGATACGAGTAGTATGAGCCACTAGGGTATATGGAGGCCGTTCCCCCCGATGTGATCTCCGACATCAGGTATTACATGCCCCATCAATTTGTATTGCGTCCTGATAGTTCTTCGGCTCGAGTTAGGATTGTATTCGATGCTTCATGTATCACTGAACGACATCCTGATGGTGGGTCCATAGGTGCAGCAGGATCTATTTTCCATTTCTCTTCCTTTTCGTTCGCATCAAATTGCAGCCATACACAAAATGTGTACAGCAAATTTTTGTTCGGCCTGTTGATAGTAACTTCCAAGCATTTTTATGGCGAGAAAATAAAAATACTGAAATTGGAGTGTTTAGATTGACTACGGTTACATATGGGACGTCATCAGCACCATACCATGCAACTTTCCCCTTCGATCTTTGGTTTTAAAGCAGGACTTCTACATCGATGATCCAATCTCTGGTGCAGATACGTTGGGAGAGGCTGAAAAGATTCGTTCCCAAATAGTGTTGGGTTTGTGTTAAAAAAGTGGTATTCGAATGAAGTAAAGTTGATGGGACAAATTCAAGCATTGGATCGGGAAACAACGCTCAGAATAAATGACAACGACGTGAACAAGGCCCTTGGTATAGTCTGGGAACCTGCAAAAGATGAATTTCAGTTCGTAAATCCATTGCATACAAGCAATATTACCACCAAAAGAACTGTTTTGGCAGATATAGCCCGATTGTTCGACTCGTAAGGACTAGTGAACGCCGTCATTGTTTTAGGAAAACTATTTCTCCAGCGGCTTTGGATCGCGAAGGTTGGATAGTATGAAGACCTTGATGATTACCTAAAAGAAGAACGGATTAGGTATCGGAATTTGTGAAGTTTCGAAGGTAAGTATTCCAAGGTACATATTTTCTAAAAACGCTGTTTGCTGTCATTTACATGGCTTTTCGGATGCTCCGTTGAGAGCATATGGTTGTTATCTCTATGTCTGTATAAAAAGCTCATCTGTTCACCTTTTAAGCGCAAAGTCTAGGGTAGCACAGACGTCCATACAGAGCTTACGAAGGCTAGAATTGTGTGCTTCGATACTTCTCTTAAGATTACTTCAACGTGTGTTGGATGCCTTTGGAAACAAATTCGGGCAGATCGTACTGTGGACAGATTCGGAGGTCCTTCTTGTTTCGCTTAACGACCACTCTTCTTCTTGGATCACATCCATTATACAGGAATTGACTAGGAGTGCAACATGGAGATATGTCAACAGCAAGTCTAACCCGCCTGATATAATATCAAGGGCAGCGGTTAAAAATGTGCTACAACCATGCTGGTTGCATGGTCCGAACTTTTTACACCACCATCCTCATCAATGGCCGGCAAGGAAAAAATCTATTCCAAAGAATGTTCCCGAACGCCGGAAATTGAATTCTGTTTTAGTTGGAGCAGCGAATAAAAATGATTTTGATAATAAACCCGAAGATCTAATTGAAAAAGCTAAATTCGTGAACAAATATACAAAAACTATCAGAGTCTTCGCATACTGCCACAGATTTATAGAAAATTTTAAGAAAACATTTTCAAGAAACGTAGGTAGGTAGGTAGGTAGGTAAGAGTGGCTCTTGGAAACTCCAATCCAAATAGGCTTATTGGCCCAATGTGATGCCACGTGGATCTATGATCCTCTTACTAATGGAACCAGTTTAAGATTACGATGTAGCGTAGGAGACTGTTTACGTCTATATTTATTAGACCGTTTAGGTCATTGTAGAAGAAAGCTCCTAAGTGAAATATTCTTCTCTGGGAGATAGCTGGACATATACAGAGTAGGTGGAACGTCAAGCGTTCTTGCATGCTTGCCTATGGGGCAGTGTCCAGTGATGACGCAGATCAGACCTAAGCTCTGTTTTTTTATTGGCATCCAGTTTTAATATTAATTTGCACGTAGCGACTCCAGTAGAATAGGTAGAGTGGTTCCAATTTTGGCGAGTTCGTCGGCCCTACAATTCCCTGGAATGTCTCTGTAGCCCGACACCCGGCAAAGGTGAAGATTGAACTGCTCTGCCATCTCCATAAGAGATGATCGGCATTCAAGGGCGGTTTTAGTATTTAATGGGACTAAATCCAGGGGCTTGACAGCGGCCTGACTATCCGAAAAGATACGGATAACCTTTGCAGATATCACGTTTTTCTTCAGCTAGGACAGAGCTCCTTTAATCGCCAAAATTTCCGTCTGGAACACGCTATAGTGATTTGGAATACCGAAAGAGGGGCTTAGACCGAGCTTATCTGAGATAACACCGCCACCAGCTCCACTATCGGTTTTAGATCCATCTGTGTAGAAGTGGATTGACTTGTCCTCCATGAAAGCATTTTCCTTCCAGAAGGATCTAGAGGGGAAGCTTACATGGGTGTTTGTCAAACCAAAGTTCAGGTATGGTGAAATCAATGTTCTCTGTGTGGATTCCAAATGTACGAGTATTAAGAATATTAGAGTGGGCAAATGAATTATTTGTCCACTATGTAGTCGCTTTGAGGTGAATAGCTGCAGTCGCAACTACTTGCCTGCTGCGTAGGGCTCTGCTTATGCATAGACAGTTGTTCTTTGGACTTTGCTTAGATTGCTGCCGTCCACCAGACAACAACCCTATTGGTGAATATCGGTCTTATAACCGAGACATATAGCCAGTGGGTTATGCGAGGTGGAAGGCCCCATTTAATCCCAACGGCTTTTTTGCAAGAGAATAAAGCTACTGTAGCTTTGTTGACTCTTTCTTGAATGTTAGGTTTCTAATTTAATTTCCTGTCAAGAATTGGAATTTCATATTTCCTAGAAAATAGGACAAGATCAGTGTTATGGGGGTTTATTCCCAATCCACAGCCATCTGTCCAACGGATTAATCTGTTAAGATTTAGATGAAGGAGTTCTTTAATGGGAACCAACGTGAATCAGCTCGAGAGTCCTAGGCTATTATGTACAACTCTTCACTTTTATCTAAAAATATTTTATTTCTAGTTTGAATATATGTAATATAATAAGCATGCGGCTTGTTTTAGGTTTTTAGCAGTAGGTTAAGTCTGGTTGATAAGAAAGAAAGTATGATGAATTGGGATGATTATTTGGGGGTTACAGTTGTTGACCGTAGAACGTAGAAAACCGTGGACTCAGATTTACATTTAGATTATTGTGGGGGTGGTATAAAGAATCCCAGATCACTGCGGCCACAGATGGGCCTATTGTGATATCCTTAATTTGGAGCTCATCCATGATGCCGCAATTGGAAAGGTGGCTACGTCTTTAAGTGAGCTGGCAGCTATGTCCTGTCCGCCGCTTCAAGGTAGAATTTACCTAGGACTTGTGTTGGTTAAACCCTTGCAGTCACAAAGTATATGTTCTGCTGTTTCCGTGTCCTCGTTGCACAGTCTGAATGTATTGCCTTGTGATATGCCCGTGGTCATCAGGTGTTTTTTCACACGGCAGTGTCCTGTGGCAAAACCTGTGGTCACTCGAATCTGTCTTCTACTCGTACTTAGTTGTAAAGGGCGTTTTTTTTTTTCAGAGGTTTGGGTTTGAAACTGGCAACAGTGTTTCTACAGATTGTCAATTCGAAAGTTGAAAGTGGATTTATAGTTAGTACGTTTTGCTATTTGCGAATGAACAAATTAAAGCCACAACCACTGGTGCAAATTGTACAAACTTATTTTGAAAATCATGGTTCGGTTCGCCAAACTAATCGTCCATTTACGGCCGACATTATCGTCCATCTGAGCAAGATATTCGGAACATGATGAATCATTTTCGCACCAAGTACACTTTAGTGGATAATAGGCGTCCCCAAAGACGACAAACAGTGCATCCGAATGAGTCGATTCGCCATTGTGCACAGCAATTGGAGCTATGCCCATCCAGTTTGTGGACGATTTTACAGGGAGATCTTGGCTTATAAAAGCTTATAAAATCTAGCTTGTGCAAGAGTTGAAACCGCGTGACCATCATACGCGTCGTAGGTTCGGTGAATGGGCCGAAAACCTGATCCAGCTTGATCCTCGTTTTCAATGTAAAATTTTGTTCTCCGATGAGGCCCCTTTTTGGTGAAATGGATGTGTAAACAAGCAACGTTACCGAATTTGGAGTGGAGAAAACCCAGAAGCCTTTATCGAGGCGCACATATTACAACCATAACTCACTGTTTGGTGTGCTTTATGGGCTGGTGTAATCATCTGCCCATATGTCTTTAAGGACGATGCCAGCCAGAATGTTACCGTCAATGGAGAGCACTATAGCAACATTATTTCTGACTTCTTCGTTGCTCAATTGAATGGCATTGACATGACAGAGCTTTGGCTTCAACAAGATGGCGCGACATGCCACACGGCGCGCGACACCATCAATTTATTGTGGGAAATATTTCCTGAGCTCATAATCTCGCGTAAAGTACCAGTGAACTGGCCTCCACGATTCTGTAATCGCCGGGTTTTAATACTTCATTTTATTGTATTAATTGGTAGTCCACATAATGGTCTTAGCATCGTGAATTGAGATGCGAATCCTTTTCTGGCTAATTCGTCGGTTTTTTCATTACCTGCATGTCCGCTATATAGCACCCAAATCAGATGAACTTCATTTGTGGTGGCCAGTAGTTGTAGGTGTTGAAGGCAATCCCAGACCAGTTTTGATTTTACTTCAAAGGCGTTAATTGCAAGTAGAGCTATTGTGCTGTCAGAGAGAATATAAATGTTTTTGTTTGTTACTCGTATAGGTTTGTTTAGATTCTCTCGAATGTAAAACTCTATAGTATTGCATGGACTTCAGCTCGAAATACGGAGCTGCTTGTATCCATACTGGCATATGTGGATAGATTAGTGCGAAGACCGTATACTCCTGCTACAGCTCCTTCATTTGTTTTGGATCCGTCTGTGTACGATTCACATGAGTCCTTGGCAAATGTTGGTTTTTTCTGGAAATGTAACCTTAAAGTTATATCGTGGTAGACATTTGTCTTTAAGTGTATTCCAAGTAGTTCGTTTTTCTTGAATTCATGAAGGATTGTAGTCTGAACTAGTTTGAAATTTGATTCATCTTCTGCGATGAGCATGTAGGCATTTACCATTGCTTCTGTCATGGGTTCTAGAAGAAGTGATGGGATGTTTAGGATAACATCAAGCGCAGCTATTCGTGTAGTTTTAAATGTACCAGTTGCACAAGTTGCACAGACACAGGCTAGTCTCTGTAATTTGTTTAGTAGGCCTGTTTTGATCTCTCCGTTGCTTTATTCCACTAAACAGTGACTGCATACGTGATGATAGGTCTCAGTATTGCCATGTACATCCATAGTGTGATTTTTAGATTAAGTCCCCAATTTTTTCCAGCTAGACTTTTATTGGTGCATAGTGAGATATTGGCTTTGTCAGTAGTCTTAGAAAGCGGAGTGTTCCACGTAAAGGAAAGGCGTCTGATAGTGTCAATCGGGAATTTATCTATCGTGCCTTGCGCAGGAGAGGTATTCCTGATAAATTAACAGCAATTATCAAGGCTTCATATGATGGGTCCACATGTCACGTCTTACACTGAGGAAGACTGTCTGAGGAATTCGAAGTCCAAAGCGGGGTTAGGCAAGGCTGAATACTTTCTCGAATACTGTTTCTATTGGTGATTAGCGATATGCTAAATGGGGCCTTGTTGACAGGAAATGGAGGAATTCGATGGACTCTTACATCTGAACTCAAACACCTTGACTACGCCGACGATGTATCCCTTCTGTCTTACACAATAATGGACCTTGAGCAAATGACAAAAAATGTGGAGAGGGAAGCAGACATCGTTGGGGTGAAAATTAACTCGGCAAAAATAAAAATGATCAGCCTAAGACCAAACTCATCAACTCATATATATATTGCTGGACAGACGGTTGATAGAGTAGAGAGTTTCCAATACCTTGGGAGTATTGTCTCAACCGATGGCGGAAACGAACTGGATTTAGCCAACCGCATAGGCAAAGCAAAATCTGCGTATGGGATGCTATCCACAGTTTGGCGAAGTAATGCAATTAGCTTAAACACCAAGCTACGACTGTTCCGTTCCAAAGGGATAGAGGAACGAATGATGATGAAATGACCACGTTTAACCCGGTTCGGTTTAGATAATTTCCTTTTCCATCAGGGGGTAAGTCGATTGCCTGTGTTTCTCTTTTCCTGTGCAAGCTTGATGAAAGGCAATAGTGATTGCCATTGCGATTATAACTAGTTATCTCAATATTGTCTATATCTCTGATGTTTTTGTTACATCTACCCAGGTTATCCAAAAGTTCTTGACAGCATATGCACCAGTCTGTGGATTTGGATTGTATTTTTCCGATAAAATAGTATCTGGGTCAAAGTCAAATATAATGTGGCAATGGTCCGACATTGAGGCTTCTGATGAGACACGCCAATTCTTTATAAATTTTTTTTATAAAAGAATGAGATCTGGGGCCTCTATCCTAATGCTATTTATAAAAGTGGGGTTGCTTCCCTAGTTTCGAATTTGTAAATTCTAGTAGAGACTCACTTCGTTTCTTTATGTCTCATCTGGTTCAGACTGTGTGATGGGCGTTTGTGTCGCAGCCTACAATTAGTTGCAAGTCCTTCTTAGCACAGTAGTCCACCAGTCCCATCAGTGGCAAGAAGTCCAGGTCGCTGGAGTCACCGAAGAGGTAAGCTGAGCATGTAACAGCTTCTGTCTTACCTGCATTGGTATGTAGCTCAGCTTTTGCAGCTACCAGATCCTTATTGGTGTGCTAAGTTAAGATACGAGTACATTCTGAGATTCAACTGAGAGTCACCTTGGTTTAGACTCAAAATATACCATTTCCTATAATCGGGGATATCTAAATATACTTATCTATGTATTGACAATACTGTGAGACCGGTACAACAACCTGTGCGTCGCATAACATCTGCGTTGGAGGACAGAGTTGAGAATAAATTGAAGGATGCGGTTAACCAAAATATAGTCGAACCCGTATATGGACCGGGCTCTAGGATTTCCCTCATTGTAGTTGGTCACAAAGAAATTCAATTATGACATAGATTGCGCCGAGCGAAAGCTGCTATTCCTAGAGAAGAGTATCATCAATTTGGATTACATGAAGATAGTCATCAGGTCACAAAGTTTATAACTCACAAAGGATTATTTACATATAAATGGTTACTGCTAGGGGTCAATTCATCTTCGGAAAACCATGTTGGCTCCTTGCCAAAATACTCTTAACTATCCCAACGATATAATAATTTTGCGTCAACAGAGGAAAAACATGATGAAGAACTTAAAGATAGTTTTCACGATAAAGACGTTCCATTGAATAAAGATAATTGTGTTTGAAAAGTAACATAGCTGAAGTTCTTGGGTAATATCTTATCTACATTCCGACATTTCGGCGGATACGGAAAAAGTTAAAACGCTTGTAGAAATCCGGCCGCCCAACACAAAGGAAGAAACATGAAGCATCTTGGGGCTAGTAACATATTTACGTAATATTGTTCCTGACCTCTCGCATGTAACAGAACCATTGTGGAACTTAATCAAAAACGATGTGAAATGTATGTGGGGAAAAGAACCAAAAAAAGCATTCTATGGGCTGAAAATCCTTACGTTATCGTACTTTAACAGTAAGAATCGTACTCGCCTTGTAGCCGACGCAAGCCCAGTTGTTTTGAGAACGAATCCCCAAAAGTTATTTCGTTTGCAAGTAAAAGTCTTTCCGGAGTTGAAAAAAGACATTCACAGGCAGAAAGAGAAAGTTTCGCATTGTTTTGAACTGCGGAACGCTTTTACTACTACCTCGTTGGAATTGAATTTAAAGTGGTAACTGATCACAAACCACCCGAAGCGGTTTTCAAAATAACATCGAAACCACCAGAAAGAATTGGGAGATAGGTGCTTCGCCTACAATTATTCAAATTCAAAGTGATTTATTAATGGGAGATCAAATATTGCAGATTCACTTTCTAGTCTATGTAAAATTGAGGATGGTTATTCTATCGGTAGCCTATGTAACCAAAATGTTTATGCAACAATTGAGGAGAGGCTGCCACGTGCGCTTACGCTAAGTGGAATTATACATAACAACTCCCATTGACATAATGTGTGTTGTTGAAAAGGGTCGAGTCTAGTAGATGAACCTTAAATGGTGATTTTTAGAGTTTGCTCTCGACTAGCTGTGAAAGTATCATCTGCTTTTTATAACACACGTAAGAGTCTGTCGAGATAAGTGTTTGGAGACGCGCGACCTCTGGTAGTTCCTTCAGGTTTTAGCAATTCTTTCTCCCAGGAACCGTCTTGGACTTTCTCAATTCTTTATTGAAGTTTGTTAAAGCGGGCCCACCATTTACGCAATGGCTCAAGTTGAGGATTCTATCATGGTAAACACCTTTTTACCATATTATGCTTCGATTTGCAAGTGCATTTATATGATGAAAAGTACTACAGTTCGTGAGTTGCTTCATGTATCCTAGTTGAACCTTATATGTTTCATCTGACACAAAGTTGAGGAGATGAGTTGGTAAAGTCAAGTATCTCCTCTCTTATAGAAATCATAACAGTCGGCTTATGAGTAACAGAGATACATAAAACCTGGTTATTGTTAAAAATATAATCTGAAAGTAACTCATCCCTACCGTTGTTGTTGCTGCTACCCCAGATGTTGTTGTAGGCATTGGCATCGCATTCAAGAACCTGATGTCATTTGAAACGGTGGCACTATTCGATCAGATCCAAGCGAGGCGCTCACGAACTCTTGCATTCCATTCCCCGATTATCGCTGACACTAGATCTTTGGTGTTAAAACCTGAAATGAGAAGATATTTAATTTTGGAACTGATCAGTGAAGCAACCCTCGGTGACTATTATTGAGCTCTCAAATCTTACCTTCAGTACACCCAGGTTCTGGAATTAATTCTAAGGTGATGTTCTCTCTTGCGCGTCGCTGGTTAAAGGTATATGGTATGAGGCACCTTTAACGTGGTGCAGGTTTTTCTGCAATATCTTGAGTGTAGCCATCATCATTTGTGCCTATACGCGGGATTTAAGCGCTTAGGTGTATGTCGCCTCTCCGCTAGATGGGAATCTCGTCAAGGGAGTCGCCTTCTGGTTTTACTCTCGTAGTGCGGGCCACATTATTTGCCGCTTGGTTCCCCGTTGATTCTTGTGTTAATGCGTTGCGTGATTGATAGTTGAGGGGAGCTCATGTGCTCTATAATCCTCAGCTGCATTCGTACTAGCAGTATCCCTTTGAGAGACTAGTGGTGCTGATTGTGGTAGAGGTAGCTGGAGTTCTGTCAGACGCGACATGACCTTTTGAGTCGTTTAGCCGTTTGAGCCGACTGTTACAATATTTATAGCACAGACCATGTGAACGAGATATCTCTCTTCCACGGAACTCTCCAAGTTCTAGTGTTTAGACATGAGTTCTGTGCATCTAAGGACGTGAGAATTGTCTCGCTAGCTAGGCCAATAATTTACGAAAACAACAGCCTTATGATATGTGGTTTCAGAAATGAATTTTCATCCACAAAATCTCGTTCAATCCGCATTTCTCTATGATTCTCGAGAAGTTACTCCTCAGTCATTTCGCAGTGGCTTCAGTGGAGCAAACAAACATCCCCTTAATTCAAGAGCTGTCAAAAGACTGCTTCACCTCTTCGTCGCGAAGCTCAATCGAAACATCTATAACTCCCTCCTGTATTAGAGCCATTTGCTCAACGTTAAGAGGGTTGAGCTTAATGTCTTCCGAACTACACCTAGTCTGATACGGCCCGGTATATTGCTATAGGGAACGTTCTGGACTGCAGCATTTTCTCTCTCCTAGCTTTCGATGTCGCGTCGGGGAAGTGGAGTCATCGGATCGAGTTCATTTAGCCTCTGTTCCATTGTTGTCGATTTTGGCAGTGGCAATCTTTACAGCACGTTCCCTAGAGTTCCTTGTTTGAAACGCCTTTTCTCTGAAGGTCTACAACGAATGTAGCCGGAAAAATTTTAGTGACTTGTTGTCAGAATCTACGGCTATTTTCGTGCTAACGGATGGTACACATAACTCATGCGATAGCATGCTGATTGTATCTTCTGTGTCTGAGTCGCGTCATTCAGAAAGGACACATTCCCTTCTTTGCTTCTCATTTCAGCGCCAGAGTTGTCAACAAATGTCCGATCGATAATTTAAGCTGCAAAGAGTACAGGTTCGTCCCTAGAAGTTAATGCTTTTAAAGTGTCTAATTTTAAATTTATGAAAGTCACCTAACAGCAGACACCGTTTTGCTGAAAGGAAGGCAGGGGACTTAAATCGGAAGTTGCCCGGTATCCGAAGTTCGCAAACTACAGACTAAGCACCCTCTTAACCATGGATCCCTCGGCGTTTACTCTTCCACCTTGTAGTTAGGGTTTTCTTTTTAAGGAGGCTAGCTCCTCTTCGTCACTCATTTTCCCCGGTGTTAGAACACGTGCATAGAGCAAAATGCTTCAGTGTTAGAGGTTTGCGAGTGTATGGAGCATACGTAGTCTGCAATATTAGCCGCGAAATAACCAGAGTTGACCGGCGGTTGCCCCTGAAGGCAATGAGTCTTCTTATTGCGGTTACTTTTAAAGACCGTCCTACGACTTTACTCTACAACCACGCATCTGACAACCAAAAAAAAATTAAACAATTTTGAGAGATTGTAAGGTTAAGAGTGAGCTAGAAATTGAAGAATGTGGCGATGATTTTTGAAGCGATAACTTGGACCCGAATTCAGATACCGACACCGAACATGAAGTATTTGTGCATTTGATGTGGAATCTCCAGAGAGTGACGAGGAAGAAAATTAAGAAGCAGGTGTGGAAACACCAGCTGCGAATGAATCAAACAACTTTGTACGTTGTACGGAGTTTTCCTTCCGCCAGAAATCCTTACGTTTCAGTGGATGATTCAGTTTTCTCATGAATGTCCCCTCAACTATAAGCGATCTGGAAACGTTTACCATTTTTGTTGATAACGAGGCATCGTTTCTGAAACAAATAGGTATGCAGAGTAGCGATAAATTGCTAATTATAACTCTTGCATCCAGAAAAAAGAATTAGGTTCCCACTAAAGGTCCAGAGATTATAAAATTCCTCGGGCTTTTACTATAGATGTTTGTTATGGATGGGCCTTGTAAAGGTGGGATTGAGAGTCGAAGTTACTGGTCGAGGACAAACCTACACAACTTTGGTATTCTGGCAATAACAAGTCTCGCAGTCGTTTCCCACTTCTTCTCAACTTCACTCATTTTATTGACTGCACCTTCATAGCGGCGGCAGGATATAGAATTGGTAAAATAAAATGACTTTTAAACTTGCTGCAGGGAAAGTTTCGGAGAGTTTTGATACCTGAAAAAAAACGGTGATCGATGAAAGCGTTATTCCTTGGAGTAGTAGTCCAGTTTTTCGACAATAAATTCCGATTAAAGCCCATCCTCATGGTGTAAAATTCTGCTCGACGGAAGGCAAGTGAAGCCAAGTCAACTAAAATTTATTTTGGCAAAAATTGGATAGGCGTGCGAGAAGTTGGTCTGGCGGAAAACATTTCCGAAGAACCTAATTTTTATTGGAAGAAGAGGGTCGTACTCCATACATTGACAGTTTTTATAGTCACAATTGTAAACACACTTCTAGTTTACAAAAAAGCTACACAAAATGGAATTCAAATCAAAAATTTATAGAGGAGGTTGCCTAAGGTCTGTTGGATCGCATGTCTCCACAACCAGTTACCTCAAGGAGGCACAACATAGAAAAAAGAAAGGAGGCTTATGGTAAAAATATAAGCTCGTAGTGCGTTGTGGTATAGTTAAAAATTCAACAGACAGAAAGACTGCTTGGAACAGCATAAAAACCCCAGCATGCGTTAGGTACTTCCCAAAATCTTCTCACTCGAAAAAGCAGTTTCATCTTTTGAGGTAAGTCAACTCAAACTGGTTTCTTTTCAGACAGTAAACGGCATTTTTTGAATTCCTCCTTTTTCTCGTTACTTGAAAACATTTTCGTTGTACCTTTTTTCAGTAAGAGATGAAATGATGTAATTTGTTTATTTTTAACTTACTTTTTTCGATGAAATAATACTGTTGTTTTCTTTTTATTATTTTTTGAGTAAAAAGCTATAAAAATGGATTCAAAATGCTGTGAACAAAACAAGAACAAACTAGCCGAAATGAGTGCTACCGATGAATGGGTCACGCAAAGAACTTCCTCATAAAGAAAATCTGTAGTCCCTATTCTCCAATGGTTTTTGATATTTCATATCCTATTAGAATTTAGGAAACCATAATCCGTAAGAGTTTGACCAACCATTCACGATATCGTAGTTATGTAGTACTGCACTGACGGTTCTAAAATATTTGCCATTCTTTGAGTAACTCAGATGATTCTGGCCCGATTTCTTTCAAATCATCGTTAAATGCTTGATGCGTGCAAATCACGCCCCAAAACTACTCCATTCCCTTTGGTCTTGTTGTTGTCTGTTTCACCCCTCTGCCCACCAGCCTTTTGTTGTTTCGTCACCGTTCTTTTCTTCTCGGTATGCTCTGGATGCCACGGTACAGGTGGGATTTGCTGGATTCTTTTGATCCAGTTCCCTCCCTCGGCCTACCGCCACAGAGATGGCCTAGAGACTCTAGCGGACGGGCGGTCTGCTCCCCCCCTTTATGCCTGAAGATGTTGAAACCCCAGCCCACCCTAATTCTATATGTATTTTTTGCTTCCAGCTACATAAATTGTAAAACTCCCAAAACCCCCAAATTCAAAAGTAACAATTGTGAAAGAAAGCTCACGATTCTCCCCGATCCACCCCCCTCACTCTTGAATACAAAGAGACTTACGGCCCCCTCAACATTATTCTTGGGAAAGGTTAGAGAGGAAACCTTTCCCAAGAATAATGTTGGTGGTCACTATTTGAGCTCTTCTTAATTGTTCCCCAAAAGTGTCCCGGTTTCGAGGGTGTAATATGGACCCAAGCAGTCACTCGACAGGCAAAATAAATAGGACGAACACGACAAAACATCGACTGGTGTGATTGGGTGGTTCTACAGGGAGGCTCTGGAAGTGAGTTCATTTGCTCTTGCAGCTGATTTAGTGGAACCACGTATGAATATGTGTGTGTGGGAGAGGAACTAGCCGTCATAGCTGACAATGCCACCATTTTTTTGTAAAGCCAAAAAGAGGAAAGAAAAAACAGAAAAAAGAGTAATGAAATTTAAACTACACGACGAACGAACAAAAAAAACCAACAAGAGGAAAGGAAAACCACACAACGAACGAGCAAAAAAAAAACCCCCACAAACAAAGACGAACAAGAAAAAAGAAACCCCCAGCGAGAAGAAAAAGGAAGCCCAGAAAGACGAGAAACCGACGGACAAAGCGACGACGAGAGTGACAGCGGCGGGAAGTACCCACTCCCCTCACCAACCCCCTGACAACCAGACAGGAGCGACCTCCAAGTAGGCAGGAAAAGAGTTACGAGTAAGTACCCCTTCGCATTTTATTGTTTTAATCCTCCCTTAAGTGGAAATACTTGTGATTCGGTGATCCCGTAAGGCTTCTTATCGTTCACTTGGCAAACACCGTAACCCTTTCGCGGTTACGGTCAGAATTGTTTCACGACCCCGTTGGCCCCAAAGGGCACCATCCTCGTGATCGTACAGAATCGTGGGTCTTCTGTTTGCCGCTAAATTGAGTTTTTTTTAGAAGATTTTAAGGGGAGCAGCCCTCTGGTGCTACACGACACCCTTTACTTGGTTCTCCCCGCTTAATAAAAAAATAATAATAAATAAATCTGCATAAATTAAATCCCCATCAGGGAAAAGTTCATCTGTTTTGTTTTATCTTGTTTTCCACTTATCTTGGCGTCCACTTACATATTGTCTACATTTATTTTCCCCCCTTTTCGAATTCCCCCGTGCTGAGCAGCCGGTGTGCGCAGCTAGGAACCAGCTGCTGGTTGCAGTTCCGGTTTTCTTTGGATTCCCTATTGGGCTTACCTTCGGTTTTACGCATTCGATTACCAACCACCATCCGTGTGGTTGCAGTTTTTTTTGTGCTCGAATTTTGGTTTTCTTGATTTGTTTGGTTGGCGGTAGCCCAGCACCTTTCTAAATAACTAATGGTCTAACTTTTAAAGCGAGGAATTTTGCAACATGCCTGCTATTTCGAATGAGTGGTCTAATTTAAGAAAAAAATAATTACATATATGTCATCGGCAGATATTGGTCAAAATTTAAGGGCCACAATTCGGCATGAAGACGCATCATCTGACAAAAATTCAAATCGATGGCACTATTCGTCTTCGAGTTATAATACACGTATATACGCACATACACAGGGTGCCAATGATTAGTGTTAGGCTTAGTAGAAGTGGCATCTCCCGACGAATGACGGTTTGCTAAATAACTTTAAAGACCCTCTGCAGCCGAACGCCTTGCAGCTGTGCTAATAAGAGCTATTTGACGGCCCTTTGTTGCGCCATCTGAGAATCTCTCCCGAAATTGCGAAGTGAAGGGGACATATGGCTAGCCTACTGCACCGCAAATTAGGATAAGTGTGCGACAAATAAAGAGGAGAATTTCAGATGGCCGAGTTCTTACTTACTTATTGGACACCGATTTTGAAATGGTAACTATTAGGGCTGACGTTTGTAGTATTCTGTTATCTGAGTAAGCAGGAGTGAACTTTTGATGAAGAACCTTTCTATCTAATGCTGCAAGTGCCCCTGTCCTTTTAAAACTCTGCCAGGCCTCAAAGAACGCTAGATGTCTCGTCGCCATTAATTTGGAGGTGTAGGTCAAGATCTAGCATTCCTTGTTAGAACCGCTCTGGCTCTGGCACAACAGCCCATAAGGGCACCATGTAAGAAACCTCGCATGGCCTCACTGTTTGCATAGTCAACCATGGGATTCCGAGGTTACTACATATAGGGGCATCGATAACGACTTTGACCCACCAACAATGAATACAATCAAACAAAATAAAGCAAACGAAGCTTATGGAGTTAACTCCTTTTAGATGAGTTCGAGGGTGCAGAGGTTACCAAGCGTACAGTCACGTACTCCTCATAAGAGTACGGAGAAAACCCCGGCTACCCCAAAAGTCTCCGGTAGCACAGCAGAAGGGAACCACCGAGCCATCTGTTTTCCACATATTGGGAGAACAGATAAAAATACTTGTGGAAATGTTGGAGGACGGTAAGAGGCGCCCTCTCCGCCTACCGATAAGAAATGCCATCGAATCGATAAAAGCGCTCTATGAAATGTCGGTGATTGCGATGCACGACGACAGATCCAAGAAAATCATTCGGCAAAGCAATGCATCACAGACATCGCCGTTTCTAAAAAACGAAGACCGGAGTCGAACGAGGAGATCCCAGACTCGAAGCGGAGGCAAAATCCACCTCCAGCTAAAGAGAATAAAAAGCCTAGGAACATGTTGGGAACGCAGAGCGAGACCGGACCGGACAAAGGCCGACAAAGTTGCCACAAGTGGTGTAAAACCAACCACAAGTGACGACAGCAACACTTGGACAAAAGTCATCAAAAATTAGAAGCGAGTCAAGACGCAAAGGTCCACTAAGGAGAAAATTCAATTCGACACAATTGTGATGACAGCGAAGGGGGAAGTTTCCCATGCAGAAATACTCCCGCAAGTTAAGGCAGACGCAAGACTCAGCATCCTTGGCGAATCAGTTACGAATACCAGACGATCCCAGAAAATTGACCTATTGATGCAACTGAAGGAGACAGACCAATTTAAGAAGATAATTGGTGAAACCCTTGGCAAAAATGTGTAGATTCGCGCTCTGACGCATTACTTCGGTAGTAAAAGACATCGACGAGGTTACGACAAAGGAGGAAATCTGCTAATCACCCGGACCGCAATATCAGCTAAATGACATAGACAATACAGACATAATTCGACTGAAAAACGCCTACAGACGCACCCAAATTGCGATGATTAACTTTCCTGAAAGCAGTGCATACAAAATGCTAAAATCAGAAAAACCCTAACTACGAGTACATGTTTCCGATGTCTTGAATTCGGCCACAATGCAAAAATGAGATTGACCGCGGAAAACAATGCAGAAGATGTGGAGAAGGAGGCCATATAGCCAAAGACTGCAACAAAGACCCGCGTTACTTCTGCAAGAAGGACAACTCGGAGAACTCTAAGCATGTAGCAGGTAGCGGAAAATGTCTTGTCTACAGGAGAGCCATTACCAGCAAGCAATCATTAAGGTAATACAGATTAACCTTAACCACTGTAGGACAATCCAGTACATCGTGTCACAAACAGCTAGAGACAAGGGAGCGGACTCGACAGCAACATCTGCATCTGCGACAAATCAGGGCTTACCGCAAATTTGGACATGTGAAAAACATGTGTACCAAGATTCCGGCGATCAGGCGGATGGGTGCGTTCACGCTTAAGAAAGACGTTGAAGTCATTCATGGCTCGTTGTTCGGTTTTCCTTTGTAGGTTCGGTCTTGCAGGACCGACTAAATATTTCTCTAACCCTGACAGCCTAACTACAGCTCGAGTCGTATCACGCCTTTTATTCTGGTTTGGTACTTCTTCATCACTCTTCATGTGATAATATCAGCAACTGCGTCGTTATCGAGGAAACATAACGACCAGTCAAGATTTGTAAAGAAGCTGTTAAATCCGCTCCAATTGGCTTTCTCGTATTGCCATACGAATCTTTTCTTTAGAATCTTTTCTCTAACTGTGTGGTCGGTGTCACTGGAATTAGCTAATATGACACAGTGATCCGACGAGCCTGGAGGCGATAGCACAACGACCTTGTACTCGTACTTATCAGGGTGAGACATTAAAAACAAATCCGGAATGTTGGCGGTGTGACTATCAACGTCTGGTATTCGCGTGGGCTCGTTTAATAGCTGGGCCAAGCTGTTTTTCTTAGCGAAGATCTCAACACAATGGGTGTTGTCTTTACAGAATGTCGAAGCCACTTGGAATTGTGTATATTGAAATCGTCCGTAATAATACCCCCCCCCCTCCCCAACTCCCAAAGCACTCCATCATTCCCCTGGGCTGGATCAAGGTGTTATACGACCCGTGCCGAAGATCAACCTGGCTGAGGGCCCAGTATCTCCAAAAATAGCTCAGTCGCAAACGGAGTATCCGGATACCTGGCGACCTCCGGATTAGCTAGCCTTATCTGTATATGGCGGATCTCTGTACAGATGGACATCCCTTTCTCCGCTACTCGTGGGACTATTATGGACAACAACCTGACAACAAAAACCGAGGCCGGTACTCCTCAATTACCGGGCGGTGGAACGGTGACTACACCGACTACCGGCAAGGCTCCTGCATTGCCGAGAGGAGGCAAAACTGTGGCAGGCCATGGTGAGCCATCCTCTAAAGGCAAAAGGAACAAGCCAAATAAAAAGAATTCAGGAAGTGTTAAGACTGTGGCAGGCCATGGTCCTATCACCTCCTCCACCCCTAGCAGCAGCAAGTTTGTGGCAGGCCACGGACTTGTCGCGGCTACCAAAACTCCTTCAGGGAGTGTTAAGACTGTGGCAAGCCACGGTCCTATCACTTCGTCCGCCCCTAGCAGCAGCAAGTTTGTGGCAGGCCACGGACTTGTCGCTGCTACCAAAACTCCTTTGGGGAGTGTTAAGACTGTGGCAAGCCATGGTCCTATCACTTCCCCCGCCCCCAGCAGCAGCAAGTTTGTGGCAGGCCACGGACTTGTTGCTGCTACCAAAACTCCTCCCTCCAAAGAGGAATCTGGAGCTCAGCCGCATCGGCAAGCTCCATCTAAGGCGCTATACATAAGACGCCGAAATGCTTCACGCATTATCAAAACCTTCGGATCCATTCCGGAGGTGGAGAGAAGTGCGGAAATAAAGAGCAAGGTTGAGTGGGCTAAAAACATCCTAAAAGATGGATTTCCCACTGCTTCCATTGCTCACAAAATGTCAAAAGACTCCTCTAAGCGTCAGAGATCGTTGGAGGAAACCGTATCGGTTTCCAAGAGGCCCAAAATTCACCCCTGTGCCATCCAACAGCAGATCTCTGAAGTCTTATAACGAAGTCCTAAAGGACGCATTGGTGATCGCGGTGATCGATAGAAGCGATACCGACGGTTCCATTACACCGGAACGGTGGCAATTGGTCAAGTTGAAGCTCTCCAGCAACTTCTTGGCCATCATGCGGGAGAACCCAGGACCACCTCCTATCACAAGCGACGCTGGCTGGCACCAAGGCCATGTCAAGCTCATCGCTTGCTCCGACCAGAGATCTCTCGATCTCTTCACCAAGGCCATCGATGGTTTAGGAGAGGTTTGGCCAGGTGCAAAACTCGAGGTCGTATCTAAGGAAGACATTCCTAGTAGACCTCGAACTCGTACCTGGATTCCAGCCAAACCCTCCTCTCCAGAAAATATCCTGGAAATCATCCGGCTCAGCAACCCGACTCTTCCGACTCATGACTGGAAAGTCGCGAAACTGGAGGAACTAAGGGGTTCTTATAGATGCGCGTTAATTGTGATCAATAAGGAATCCCTTAATCCTCTGGCGCAGACGAAAGGCATGATTCGGTTTGGATTCGAGTCCATTCATTTAAGGGTGTACAAAAAGGATGAGTTGGATGCTGATAAGCAACCTCCTCCTCCTTTAACACCTGACATCACAACCGTGGATCTTGGAGCATCGATATCCTTTCCAGAATTGGATAGCGATGACTCCAATCTGTCCGAGGTGACTACAAAGCCGTCGGTCTCCGATTCTGACACATTGTCGGAAATGGAAACCGATGGCGAAGCAAATAGAGGTTCTACACGATCAGAGATTGAATATGAGCTCTTGGGCACATCTTCAGAATCGGAGGTCCTCAACAACACCGTGGTGGAGGCGACTCTGGAAGACTGTAGCAATGATACGGTTTCTCCAGATTAATCTCCACCACTCAAAAAAGGCTTCGGCCACACTCATTCTGCGTCTTTCCAAAAGCGCAGAAGACATTATTCTAATCCAGGAACCATGGATTGCAGAAGGCGTGGTTCGTGGACTTAGGACACCCTCATACGTTCCGCTCTATACAAGAGACAAAGGTAAGATTAGAACTTGTATATTAGTGAAACGTAGCCTTAATGTATTTCTACTTCCCAACCTCAGTGACCCCGACCTAACCGTTGCCAGATTAGAAACTGCCAAAGGCTCATACTGGCTGGCATCGGCTTACCTTGGCCACGACCAAGTGGGCCCTCTCCCTGGTGATAACCTAGAAAGGGTGGTACTGGAAGCGGGAAGGCAAAAAACTGGCCTCATAATCGGATGCGACGCCAACGCACATCATACGGTATGGGGCAGTACCGACATCAATGATAGAGGTGAGTCACTTTTAGACTATATTTTAAGTACTAACCTCTTAATTTGCAATATTGGCAATGAGCCCACTTTCATAACAAAAAACCGACAAGAAGTTTTAGATATTACTCTTGTCTCCGACAGCATCACCCAAAGGCTAACAAACTGGATGGTATCGTCTGAACACTCCTTTTCGGACCATAGGTACATCCAATTCAGTCTGAGTGATGCTCCCCCTCGCCAACCAACTTTCCGGAACTACCGGAAAACTGATTGGACAAAATATAGAGGAATCCTATCGGAAACGATATACTCCAAACTATCAAGTCCCCCGCGTGACACCAATGAGCTCGACATGAAAGTCAGGGAATTTACTCTGACTCTCAATAAGGCTATGGCCGCTTCCTGCCCTCTTATTCAACCAAGAGGCAAGAAAAAGCCACACTGGTGGACATCGGCACTAGGACTGCTCAGAAACACATGCAGAAAACTTTTCAACGCAGCTAAAAGCACAAGAAAAGTGACCGACTGGGACTCATATAAAGAATCCCTCAAATTATACAAAAAAGAACTGAGGAAGGCAAAGCGACAATCCTGGAGGTCATTCTGTGACAAAATTACAGAAACCTCTGAGGCTTCGCGGCTAAGAAAAATCCTCTCCACAAATCCTATGATGCCCAGCTGTTTGAAAAAAACCGATGGCTCTTGGACAACCTCAAGTGATGAATCACTCAACCTGCTTCTGGACACCCACTTTCCAGGTAGCTCCCAACTCGCGGCCAGTAGCAGCCCAAACAAGCCTACTGCAACCGTGACCAAAATTCATAGTCTGATTACGAGAGACAAACTGCTCTGGGCGCTACATAGCTTCAAACCATACAAGTCTGCTGGTCCGGACGGTATTATACCTGCCGAGCTACAGAGATCCTCAGATATTATTCTACCAGTGTTGGAAAATATTATGAGGAGCTGTGTAGAACTTATCCACATTCCACTGTTATGGAGAGAAGTCAATGTAGTATTCATTCCCAAAGCTGGAAAATGTTCTCATGTGGTCCCAAAGGACCTCAGACCCATAAGTCTATCGTCATTCCTTCTGAAAACTTTAGAACGACTGATTGATATCCATATTCGAGCTAAAGTTGATCCAAGACTTCTGTCTACGGCTCAACATGCCTACTGTAAAGGAAAGTCGGTGGAAACGGCTTTGCACTCTCTGACTAGCCACATCGAACGATCCCTACAATATAAGGAGTACACAATGGTTGCTTTCCTGGACATAGAGGGCGCCTTTAACAACGTCAACACATCCGCAATCACGACTGCGTTGTCAACTCTGCAGGTAGACGACTCACTTGGGGAGCTGATTAATCTAATGCTAACAAGCAGGATAATCAACTCCAAACTGGGTGAGACTTCTGCTAAAAGATATGTCAGTAGGGGTACGCCGCAAGGCGGTGTCCTCTCCCCCCTTCTTTGGAACTTAGTGGTTAACGAACTACTGATATACCTGGAAGAGGGTGGTAGCAGAGTGATTGCCTATGCGGATGACGTTGCCATAGCCGTCTCAGGAAAACATTTAAATACCATTAAAGAACTCCTCCAAGTAAATCTTAACAGATTAACCTGCTGGGCAGATCGCTGTGGATTGGGAATAAACCCCCATAAAACTGATCTTGTCCTCTTTTCTAGGAAATATAAAATTCCAATCATAGACCCTCCTTCAATAAACGGTACCAGTTTAGCTTTCTCCGATACAGCAAAATATCTGGGTCTCATTTTTGACAGGAAACTAAACTGGAAACCTAACATTCAAGAAAGAGTCAATAAAGCTACAATAGCTTTATTCTCCTGCAAGAAAGCCATTGGGAACAAATGGGGCCTTCAACCTCGCACAACCCACTGGCTATACATCTCGGTCATAAGACCGATACTCACTTACGGGGTGGTTGTCTGGTGGACGGCCTTGGAAAATGCAGTCAACTGCATTAAATTAAGCAGAGTCCAAAGAACAGCATGTCTATGCACAAGCGGAGCCTTGCGGTCTACCCCCTCTGCGGCATTAGATATTCTGCTTCACTTGACACCCCTCGACATTTTTAGCAAGCAAGTAGCTGCGACTGCAGCTATTCGCCTTAAAGCGACTAAACAGTGGACAAATAATTCATTTGGCCACGCCAACATTCTTAATACATTAGGAATCCTCACAGAGAACACCGATTACACCATACCTGAACTTTGGTTTGACAAAAACTTCCATGTAAGCTTCCCCTCTAGATCATTCTGGGAGGAGGATGCTTTCATGGAGGACAAGTCAATCCATCTCTACACAGATGGATCTAAAACCGACAGCGGAGTTGGCGGCGGTGTTTTCTCAGATAAGCTTAACCTAAGCCTCTCTTTCCGCCTTCCAAATCACTGTAGCGTGTTCCAGGCGGAAATTTTGGCGATTAAAGAAGCTCTGTCCTGGCTGAAGAAAAACGTGATATCTGCAAAGGTTATCCGTATCTTTTCGGATAGTCAGGCCGCTGTCAAGCCCCTGGATTTAGTCCCATTAAATACTAAAACCGCCCTTGAATGCCGATCATCTCTTATGGAGATGGCAGAGCAGTTCAATCTTCACCTTTGCCGGGTGTCGGGCCACAGAGACATTTCAGGGAATTGTAGGGCCGACGAACTCGCCAAAATTGGAACCACTCTACCTATCCTACCAGACAAAGGTAGTATAGGTATACCAATCGCTACGTGCAAACTAACACTAAAGCTAGATGCCAATAAAAGAACGGACCTTAGGTGGACTGCTGGACAAACATGTCTAGCGACAAAACAGATCTGGCCAAAGCTGGATCTGAGTCGATCTAAGTGTCTGATCCTCTTAGAAAGGAAACATCTCAGCGCCATAATAGGTGTCATTACCGGACACTGCCTCATAGGCAAGCACGCAAGAAGGCTTGGCGCTTTTACTAACGATTTTTGTAGAAGCTGCATGGACGAGGAAGAGGAGGAGACAATCCCCCACCTACTCTGCACATGCCCAGCTCTCTCTCAGAGAAGGAAGCTTCACCTAGGAGCTTTCTTCTACAACGACCTAAACGATCTAGAAAAAATAGACGTTAACAGTCTCCTACGCTTTATTAAAAGCTCAAACTGGTTCCAGTAGTAAGAAGATCATAGATCCACGTGGCATCACAATGGGCCAATAGGCCTAAGTGGGTTGGTATTTCCAACAGCCACTCTTACCTAACCTAACCTATCGTCCGTAATAACGATTGCGGTATGAGGGTGCAGGAGTACAATTCTTTATATGAAGTCAGACGGCGCATCAAACTCGTTAAAGATCGGATTGCAGTCCAGTTTGGGGCTTCTGTAAATAAAGCAATAGTGGTTTACTTGCTTACGGAGATGGAATTTTAGCCACGTGAAGTTGAATTCCGGATTGGAACATGCATCACATTATTGTGGAGGTTGCTAGGGTGACTCATTCAATAGCCAGCCCTCAACCAGTAGTCGGCCATTTCTTGCCTTTTTTGCTTACAGATAGTTTTTAAAATAGAAATCGCCACTGCAATTAAAACGAACTCGTTCACTAAATATTATTTGAAACGTCTCGCATACATTCACAATATAGATCCTGTAACCTTCGGCAGGAACTCAAGTCAAACGGAAAACAGGTAGGTTTTTCATGCATTTTTCACCGTTTTCATGACGTTGTGTTGATTTTCTTTATGATCATTAATTTATCCTTAACATGTAGTAACAAACACATTTTTAGAAATATATTGGACAAATTAGAAGGAGACTGACTTCTAAAATAGGTTTTTGACCCTAGGCGACCACTGGTATTTTCGTGAATGAAGAAGTATTGTAGTTATAAAATCTTAACCAGTAGTCCGCCGCTTTGAAAAGTTATTTGGTGTGGGGGGTTGAGTTCTGGTAATCTTTTATCCAGTGGTCAGCCTGACAATGGTTTTGGATAAATTATTCGGTTTGTTTGGTAATGAAACTTACTTCATTATTTATTTGTCATTTAAACAAATATTTACTTTGAAATCGAAACGGCCGATTCACGAAAACTCTGAAGAACAAATTTCCCAAGAGATGGTGGCAATGAGAAATGGAATGAAGATACGGAAAGCTAGTCGAGAATATGGCGTGCTAAGGAGAACCCTTCAAAATAGATTGCATTTAAGAGTACCAGAAGGACCGCGGAAAATGGGACCAGTAGCCATCCAAAGAAGAGGAAACAGCAATTGCTGATTGGTGCATCAACCTCACCAAATGCGGATTCCTTTTGAAGTCCGATGATCTTCTGAACACAGTCAAAATCATTATTTTGGAAGATAAAAGACCTAACCGTGTTCTTGCCAATCGACCAGGCAATAAGTGGTACAAATCCTTTTTAAAAAGAAAGCAAATTCCGAAGACATATCAAAGGGTCGAGTCGTTATAACAGAAGAAGGAATAAGAAAGTGGTTTGCAGATTTAAAGAAATACTGAGACACTTTAGATGCTGGCGACATATTGAAAGATCCGGATCGGATTTTTAACGGGAGTGAGACCAGTTTCAGACTTTGTCCAATGAGTAATAATGTAATAGGACCTCATGGATACAAGAATGTCTGGAAGATCTCACAAGGAAAAGAAATAGATGCTTTAACTGTTTGTCTCTTTTTTTCTACAAGTGTAGTTTTTGCTTACATAAGACCCCCAAAGGACATTATTAAAAGCATGACGGATAATTGCTTTCTAGGAAAATCTGACATCGGCTGGATGAAGTTCGATATATTTTTTGATAGACAAGTGAATAACGGGCCAAAATGTTAAAAAAGCAATCCTTTTTTTGGTTGGCAATTTTATGGAAAATAAGCCCCTGTGTCAAAATCGCCGCTTCCAATGCAAAAAACAAATGCGCCTACATTCGAAACAGAGGATTTTAGGGAACAGGGGACTTTGGAAAGAGAGATTTCGTAGGGATCCGTAGGCGTATTTGCTTTTTGCATTGAAATGGGGGATTTTGACACAAGGGCTTCTGGAAAAGAGATTTTGGAAAACCAGATTTCATACCCAACTCAACGATAAGTTTAAGCCAATTTTGCTTTGACAAAAATATAATTTTGTATGCTCTTCCACCAAGTACAACCCACATAATGCAACCTGCCGACGTAAGTGTTTTCAAGCCTCTTAAGTTTTAATAGAAGAATACCTTCATGCTTGAGCAATGCAACCCGAAAACCATACCAGCGTTTTGACAAAGTCAAGTTTCTGTCTCCTGTTAGAGAGAATTTTGAGGAATGAAAATTTAACAGAAATTATCGTGAATCGTTTTCGAAAATGTGGGTTATATCTGTTCAATTCGGAAGCCGTCGATTATACAAAGTGCGTCTACAATAACGTAGAGGAGACTCCATTAATACTCCATCGAAACCGTCAGCAATAACGAAAAGGGGCTTCGATGCCCCTACAAAGGTCATCAACTTTATAAGCCAAGACCTGATAGATTCCGGAGTTGACGTAAAATCTGTTCTGCACATAATTCAAATGCGCAAATAAATTGAAGGCTTCAAAAGTCTACAAAATCGTAGTATTCCGATAATTGTAGAGGATTATCGATTCGTCAAATGACCTTCCCATCAGGAGACCAAGATAATGTCAGCTTCCCAACTCTTGACAACGAAGCATTGTGGAACAATTACTTGTTTAATGACGAAAACAAAATAGCATTCCAGTCATTTGAAGTGGCCGAAAATTTAACATTGACCTCCGTCAAATTGGTAGAAAATAGTCCTCTAAAGAAGAACCAAAAAGAAGAATGTGGAGAAGACATTTACCTTGACATACCGTGTGGGAATTTCGAAGTTTCGACAAAAGGCTTTTTAGTTCCTATCGAAAACCATGTGAGGCTAAAAAGCCACAGGAAAGAAACCAAATCGGAAAGTGAAGAAGGTTTTGATAAAACAAAAGAAAAATTGGGATCTTCTCATAACACATTCCTTAAAACACCAGGCTTATATCTTGTGGTGAAAAAAAAATTTAAAAATTCTCTCTCCAAAGAAGAAATAAGAAAAATCGAAATCAATTAACAGAATAGGAGCAATAACTTCTGAAGAATGGAGGCAGTTTGAAAAGGAAAACGAGGAACTGAAAGAAACAAAGAAGTCCGAGATTTTAAGAAGAAAACTGCGCACAATTGAGGAGAAAGGAAAGAAAGAAGAAGCTCGCAAAAGAAAGAAAGAACAGCAACAGAAAAGAAACACGATAAGGCGAAAAGTTGGAAGTGGACATTTCACGAATTCCTTTCATTGATATCAAAAATAATTCTTGGAAATAAAGATTTCCGCTAACAGGCCACTGACCACTGGGTAGGTTACCCTATGTTACATCTCTACGCACGTAAGTAAGACCGCGGTTAGAAAAAAAAAATAATGGCAGTACTTCGTAGCCAGGTAGCTTCAGAGCTGAGTAATCTGAGATGTGTGGGCGGGGGTCTACCTGTATTTCACTAAGTGTCAAAACAGCTGACATACCGAGAGAAGTGATTACTTCCTAGCCCGTGTATATTTTCTATGTCCACTCTGAATTCCCGAGTTACTATAAAAAGCAGACAGAAGAAACACAAACACTGACGATACTAAGCAAGGGTCCGAAGTGAAAATTCTGATGTTCGTTTACCGGATCAATTTGTTTTAGGTGTTAAGTCTTTACAACAATAGAAAACAGTCCACTAATAAAATTCATACGCACAACTCACTTTCTGTTGGTGGTTACAAACACTCAGCCACTGCTGTTGCTATGTTACATTTACATACTAAAGGGTCTTCCATAAAGCGCTTCCTATCTTTAAATTTAAAGTGGCGCGCATCCGAAATGTCCAACTTTCTATGACTCTGGCGCATAAATCAGGCTGAATTTGACCGATGGCATGGGTTATGTTGGCTTCGAGGGCCGCTGTGGCTTGTGGCTTATTCGCATAGACCTGCGACTTCAGAAAACACCACAAGAAAAAGTTAAAGGGGGTCAAATCCCATGATCTCAGTGGCCAGTTCACATCTCCTCCACATGAGATGACCATGCCCTCGAATCGCTCGTGCAGAATTTCCAATGTGGCGTGAGCTGAAGTTGGTAATCATCGACCTATGGCACTCGCCGTTGACGGTGATGGCCTGGCCAGCGTCGTTCTCGAAGAAATATGGACTGACGACGCTGCCAGCCCAAAATCCACACCAAACAGTGACTTTTTCGGTATGCATTGGACTATCTTGGATCTCATATGGATTAGTATCGTCCCAAATTCGACAATTTTGTTTGTTGTCGTACCCATTCATCCAGAAATGGGCCTTATCGTTGAAGAGGATTTATTGATGAAAATTAGGGTCATTCGCCCATTCAGCGAACACATGTCGTTGTCTATGGTCGTTTACCTTCAGCTCATGGATCAGTTGAACTTTGTACGTGTGTAGGCCCAAATCACGATGCAAAATTTGACAAGTTGTGGTCAGCGAGAGGCCGAGTTCTTGGGAGCGACGCGAAATCGACTGCCTCGGATTCTCCTTTACGAGGGTTGTCTGAAAAGTTTCCGACCGAACAATGATACAAGACATTTTTTTTTTATTTTTCTACATAGTCTCCTTGTAACTCTACACATTTCTCCCAGTGATACTCCCATCTTTCTAACCCGTCCAAATAGTACTTGGCGTTTTTCTCTGCAAAATAATTGTTCACGAAGGTGATTGCCTCCTCATTTGACGAAAATCTCTGTCCTCCGAGCGCAGTTTTTAGATGAGGGAACAAAAAGAAGTCGCTTGGGGCTAGATCTGGTGAATAAGGCGGATGGTCAAGCAGTTCAAACCGTAATTCATGGATTTTCGCCATGGCAACCGCTGAGGTGTGAGACGGCGCATTGTCTTGGTGAAACAGGATTTTCTTTTTCTGCAAATGTGGCCGTTTTTCCGTAATTTCTGCCTTCAGTAATGGCAAGTAATGATGTCTAGTATGCTCCTGTTTTTCCTTTTTGAAGATAATCGATTAAGATAACTCCTTTACTATCCCAAAAAACAGCCGCCTTCACTTTCCCAGCCGAAAAAACAGTTTTTGCTTGTTTTGGAGCTGGCTCGCCCTTTGCAGTCCACTGTTTTGACTGATTTTTGTTTCGGGCGTATAATGGTGTATCCAAGATTCATCTAGAGTAATAAATCGGCGCCAAAACTCGGATTTATTGCCCCTAAACTGCGCCAACAGAGCGTTGGAAATGTTCATTCAAACACGCGGCACCCAACGCGCGGACAGCTTTCTCATGCCTAAATCTTGATTTAATATGTAACAAACACATTCTTTGGACATTTTCATAACCTCTACTACCTCCCTCACTTTAATTCGGCGGTCGTCTAACAGCATTTGGTGAACTTTAGCAATGTTATCGTCAGTGGTTGCAGTTTTTGGACGTCCCGAACGTTCACCATGTCCCAAGCTCTTACGGCCACGTTTAAATTCAGCTGGCCAAAATTTCACTGTGGTAAATAATGGTGCAGAGGTCCCATACACAGAGTCCGACTCACTTTTTGATTTGCGTAGGCGTATTGCCTTTCAAAAACAAGAATTTAATAACAGCTCGATACTCACATCGACTCACTCAAACGACTGTCAACTAAAAACTGCGAGTCCAAATTGACTGAAACTGCGGTAAGTAACTGTCAAAAGATGCATAACTAGCATTCATTAGCTTTTATTGACGAGTGCCGCTATCTTTACCTTGCGGTCGGACACTTTTCAGCCAACCCTCGTACACCGTCACGGAAAGCGGCGATGTTTTTGGCAGATCTTGCGTTTCGTAGACGTACGTCGCCCGAACAGAACACCCATTTTGATAAAATGATTTTGTCATTTTCATGTGTTGTTGAACGCTATGTTTGTCCATGGTGATTTGACAAAACAGACTGAATAAATGGGAGCCAATTTGACAGATGTGTATTCAACAATATTGGAAGACCAAGTACAAACAATGATCAGCGGCTACAACCCGCACTGTGGTTGTTGTTGGCACTGCACTCGTGTTATCTTTTTTTTTCTCGTGCACTCGTTGATGGTCATCTCCGCGAGGCTTCGATTCCATTGCGTCAATACAGCGAGAAAGAGGAAGACGTTGCCTTAGGCGTCTTGCACAAGTACGATTTAGAAGGAGACTTTAGCTATTTTGACATAAGCAACTGGGAGCAGTTTTTCAACTTCTGGAGAGGTTCCATTCTGGAGAGTTCCATCTAAGTAATAAATAGATTTTTTGCTACATATGGCTGAGAGTCCTATGTACAGACATTACCATTTCAATACTTTAATTTTTCTGGGTAAATTAGCGATTGCTTTTTAACTGCCAGCATATTTACCAGAATATTTTTCTGCCCATACTACCTTTCTTATATGGGGCTTTAACAGCCTACCTTACACAGGATAAAGGCGTAACTATTTATTGTTGACTTCAGCCATCGTGTAGTGGAGCCATCCATGGCTCCCCGATTTCCAAAATATGTTGTCTGAGATTTCGAGCCATTAAGACTAGACTTGCAACTACCTGGGTAAAGCATTCTTTCTGCTTCACAGGCAATTTGCTGACAAATAGCTGCTTTCTGGAGTTGGAGTCACAACTTATTTCTCAATGTATAAGATTAAAGGAATGAAATTTGCTGAAATGAAGAAGGGCCATAAGGTGAACAAAATAAAAGGGCATTACGTGCTTTTGTTGATGTAGTAAAAACTTTTACTGTAAACCACTTCAAGAATTTTTTTAAGTACTCGCAATGAAATTCTATAAAAACCATAACTCACATGGATGTGTGGCTTGGCTGTGTATCAACACATCTTATAAAAAGACACTCTCTAAAAAAAATATAATAAAAACATCCCTGAAGCCATATACTCGTATCTTTGCATTATCTGCCACCAACAAACACCTACTTAAAATTCTATTGGGTCACAATTTACTCCATATCCTGTTTAACAACACGTTCTTCATCCTCAGTACATCCCTTCCTCCTTAGAAGAACCCCTTTTTTGGTTAACAAAACAACGTAAAAAACAACACTGTGTTTAATGACACACGAATCGAATTTTCTTCTTTTACTGCTCTCTGGTGATAATCCAAATAAAACCTAATCCCTTTCTTGGCTAACTCTATAAACTGGATAAACTCCATGCCATGAACTTTGCTCCTCCCTATTGTGTAGAGATGTAGAGTATCATTTATCCTAACGCCAACGTCGGCCAACCCACAAAAATCGCGGTCTTAAATTTCAATAAACCATTAATCGGCCTGAACACTCGTTCTGTCTACTCACTTTTCAACTAGATCAACTTGGGATTTCATCCATCACAAATTTTTTTCTTAGACTGATTCGCCATCAGAGTAAATATGGTATATCATATCATAGTATTGTTCGGTCTACTCGTAGATACTTTTGTTTACGTTTTTTCTATGAATGAAAAGCTCTACAATTTCGGTTTTGATAGTAAATCCGAAAAAGCTCATATTCCACGGCGAATTCATCTACACGTGCTATTTCGGGCCAAAACAAAACAAAACAAAACAGAAAAACATTTTCCATTGCCAAGAACACACATGGCCTGGAAGTTCGGGTATCCAATTCGAATTGGTTCATTCATCAGATGCAGTCATTCGACACGATTCTTGGAAGGCAAAGTCAACTTTCCAAAGCCATGGACGCAGACGGTGATTCTTTTCCCAAAAGAGGCCATCCCATCTGATAGAGACATGTAGATATATTCGCCAACCAGCTACGGCTACCCCATTCAGATACAACTCGGCTACCAGATACTGAGCGCTCGTATTCATGTTCGTAGCCATATTCGTATTCGTATTCGTATTCAAGTTCTGGTTCTGCTTCTGCCAACAGTTACCATTCACAGTATGCTCGAGTGTGGTAGGTCAATCCAGTTATGCATCTTAACCGACTGAATCGTGTATTCCCTACGAACGTTTAGTTGATATCTGTTGCCGGTAAATATCGGACGGTCGAGCAGGTGATTTCCGTGGAATTTCCATACAAAAATTTACGAAAAATTTTTCGAATAATTTTTTACGAGTATCTATAGCAATTTTCGGTATTCGGATTAATTTTATTATTTTACGGTGGGCAATTTTAATTAATAATTAAAGTTAATTTCTTCCATTTTTCGTTTTTTCGATAAATTGTGAGAATATAAATAAAAAAAATAATAATTAAATAGAAAAATCAAAAGAATTGCTTTCTGGTCGGATTAAATTCGTATCTAAGTGGCAAAGTATAAAATGAATAAATTTCCATAAGTCTTAAATAGTCACCAACTTGATGGGATCAAATTAAATTGTTCTTCTGCATCAATCGGGTGCAAATAAAACAAAAAGAATCTACAATCAGTGCCAGTGACTTTGTGGTTTTATTTATATTTCATTCAATTACGAGCCATTTAAATTTAGATAAATTAGTCGTAGATACCCCCTGAATAGGTATAAGAGTTCGAAATCATTTGTATCTCGTTGTTTCTTGTTATTTTGTGAAGTGCATGTTTTTTTTAAGCAAATTCCTAGCAGTCGGAATTTTCTGAATACACCATTCACGGTGCAGTGAAAATAAATTATCCAAGTGATAGTGAGTTAGTTCTATGAAAGAAGGTGCATTCGTGTGTGTGTATAAAGCAATAACCGTTATTTATTGTTAGGATATTTTTGCATGAACTCTGGATACAAGAGTGCAACAGCAGGTGCAGACGCAGGGATACCACAGTGTACTGAGTAGACTCGCAGATACACGGGATACGGAAGTAAGTTAGAATGCCTAGTGTCCCTGACACGTTTATTTATTACAAGTGGTGGTAATTCAGTTTCCTCTTCCTTTTTTTTTGGGAGGGGAAAGGGATATAGACGGTTACAGACTTCTAGGATGTAGACATGCAATGCTGTTGTAATCAGTGAGAGTGCTTCAAGCATCGTCTGCGTTCATTGAAATATGATTTGGCCAGCAGAAATGTATTTTTGCTTATTTTTTCTTATTTTTTTTTTACATAACAATTTTTCCATTTTGTATCGTGGGTCAATCGTTTTGGTTAATTATGATTCGGCAATAAAAATTAATGTGGATTAGGAAGCCGTGCTTGTGGCGGACGTTATTTCTATTTTCTTAATTTCTGATGACATAATTTGACATTGAATATTTTTGATAAACAAAATCGTAGGAATTTTTTTGAGAAGAGGGGATTCTTTTCATTACTGGTTGGCTTTGGTTAAGGCTTTTTGTATTCCCAAAGAAATTATTTGTTCCTTACTTTATAGCCATTAAAGAAGACTTCCAAGTGCATGGGATTTGCTTAGATTGCTAATGGAAGGAGCTTCTCGGAAATCTCTCAGTACTTTGTACATATTTCCCTTATAAAGTGATAGTGCTTCTTTTGAAGATTAAAATGATTTTTAGATTTTCCCATGGCAGGAACACCTGAACGTAAAATAATGGCAGGATGTTGTAGCAAAATATTCATTGTATCTGATAGTAGATACATTGACATTGGAATGTGTTAAACTCTATTTAATTATTTTATCAAGAACAGAAAAACATTCTTTCTTTGAAGCGGAATATTATAAGGAAAGACAGGTTGATCGTTTTTTTTTAAAAATATCAAATAAATGAAAAAAACCGTCGGATGTGGATGGAAATAGGTAAGAGACTTGTTTGCTAAGCGATTAGATTCCGAATCACTCATCCAATGACATTTTAGTTTCAAAATACTTTTCTTTTAAAGTGGTACTGACCCACTATTTGCGGGGGGTACTGCGTCCTAAGAAATATACCACCTTGATCAAAAAGTTACTGGGGGACACCACCGTGTGGCGCTCCAATTATTCAGATTTGAGTTTGGTTTTTTTTTATAAGTTTGTAAATCTGTTGTTGACATTCTCTCTAAATCTCAGTACCATAGCTTCACATTTGCAAAACTTACGTAGCCAAGAGTACATCTATCTCTGAGTGTGTTGGCGATTTTTTACAATTTTAGAAATGCATTTAAATTTGCAACAACGAACTTGTACTCGTGTTAAATTTTGCGTAAAAACAGATTTAGTCGTGCGCGAACGTTGGAAATGTTGGAAAAGTGTTTCGGCAACGATTCTCTAAAGAAAACGCTCGTTTACCAGTGGCATGAGCGGTTCAAAAGTGGTCGTGAGTCAATCGACAATGATGAATGCAGTGGCAGACCATCGACATCGAAAACCGACGAAAATATTGATGAAGTAAAATAAATGTTGGTCATCAGAGAGATAGCGGAGGACTTGAACATTGCCTATGGATCCGTCCAAGACATTTTGGTTAATGATTTGGGTTTTCGTCGTGTAGCAGCAAAGTTGGTGGCCAAAAGCCCTCAATTTCATGCAAAAAAGAGACCGTGTTGACGTCGCAAAAGAGATTATTTGCGAGGCTGAGTCCGATCCCACATTCATCAAAAGGATCATTACTGGAGATGAGACGTGGGTTTATGAGTACGACATGCAATCCAGACATCAGGCAAGTGAATGGCGTTCACCAAATGAGCCGAGACCAAAAAACCACGTCGTTTTCAGTCAAAAAAGAAGGCAATGCTCACGGTTTTCATGGATTACAACGGTGTAGTGCATCATGAATTTTTTCCAGAAGGCCAGACAGTAAACAAAGAGTATTACGAGTATTTGGGCGTTATGAGACGTTTGCGTGAAGCAATTCGCCGAAAGAGACCAGAATTGTGGGCAGAAAACTCGTGGATAACCATAATAACGCACCGTGCGTGACACAGTGCCATCATTATTCGTAATTTTTTGACGAAAAATGCAACAAATACCATCCAACAGCCACCAAATTCACCTGTTTTGGCTTCCTGTGACTTCTTTCTGTTCAATCGAGTTAAAAAACCGCTACGGGGAACGCGTTTCAGCAGCCGAGAGGAAGTAATGGAAAAATCGCAGGAAGCACTGATGGACACACCGAAAATCGAATATAAAAAAATGTTTCGAGGATCAAGCGCTGGCATAAGTGTGTTGCAGTCGATGGGGATTACTTTGAAGGAGACAATATAGATTTACTATGTATAAGTAAATGAATAAACTTGTAGTTTTAATTTTCAGAATAAATTCCGGGAACTTTTTGACAGATAAGAGACTTGTTTGTTAAGAAATTAGATTCCGAATCACTCATCCAATGACATTTTAGTTTCAAAATACTTTTCTTTTAAAGTGGTACAGATATATTGTGCCAGAAAGTCAGCTTAAGATGCTAGACTCAACATTCTTAATCAACTTGAGAATCAGTTGATTGGACCTACTTTGCAGTTCTTCAGTCGTTAAAATTTCTCTCGGAAAAAAATGTAGCCTTACTGCAGATCATCTTATTGCATTCACACTGTAATTGTTCTACAGTTTCGTCATCTAATCAATCTTCTGATACCATTCCTTCTGAAGTTTGGAGATAACTTGGATTTATTTTGGAAGGGTTTCAAATTTCTTTAAGTCTGTTGAAGAAAACGTATATTTCCCCAATAGGATAGACACACATTGATCTCCGAATTTTTGGTTGTTAAACTTACTGCTGAATTCAGGAGGCCACTGAAAGGCTTTGGGCCACTAGACGGATCGCTAAATTTTATCTTGCCAGTTTGTCGGATTTTTCATTTCCTTCAAAACCCTTGTGACCTGGTTCTCAACAGAACTTGACTTTGTTTCTTTTAGATATGTGATGAAGAGTATTGAGTTAGTGTATTACCGATTTGGAGTGATTTACCGTCTGTATGTATATGGATGAGCGCTCCTGTTCCAACAAATGGTACTAGCATTTTCTTGGATGTCATGAAGCTCAGCTTTATTTTTGGGCCATAATACCTCTACCTACTCCGGGGTTATTTTGGATTCATCCGTATACCACATGGTACCGTTAAGGCCTGACCTTGGATTTTGGAAGTCCTATACTTGTCGATTTAGGATTACTAAAATATGTTGAACCTTCTGGCAAAAGATAACGTTTTTGTCATATGGTCATTTACAGTGCAGATCATATTGAGTTCCAGAATCTCTGAGAGAAGCTTCCGATGGCCTATTGTACTGCGAGTTTCCTCTCTCCTATTTGTAATAACCTGACTGGCAGGTGTGGGAAGATGTTTCATAGAACCGGAGATACCTATGCAAGCGGAAATCTGAAGGCGTTGAAGCTTCTGGGATTGTTTGAGAAGTTTTCTCCAACGCACTACTCTTGCCTTTTTTAATTATTACAATACATTCTTATTCCATTTTATAATTAAAAAACAATAGGAATCAAAATTACAATAAATTATAAAGATAGGAGTAATTCTAGAACTAGAGGCGAATCGCTAAAATTAATTAACCATTTTGTGTGGGGTAAATGCAAATTGATTAATATATACATTAATTATGTTCACGAAATGTAAAGATTGACAAAAAAAAAAAATTAAATTCATAAGAAACAACTTAAAGACACCTGACTAGTTTTGGTTTCTAAATAAATTTTTGATTGTAGAATTATTTAGAGTGAAGCGCCATTTTTTTTAAGCTCATTTTAGAAACAAAGTGCTTACGTTTAATTTTCTTATTTCGCATAGTAATGAGTTATAGTAAAAAAGTTCGAAAAGTGGGTTTTATTTGAATGAGGAATATTAACTAAGCCTCTTCTGTTTACTCTTGAACCATAAAAATTGCTTTTCGGTATCGAACTACATCCTACGCAAGAAGAACACATTAAGTGTTTTGTAGATGTGAATATGTTTTATCGGTAAGACACGAATAGAGTAAAACAAAGCCCAATTGGACGTCAACTTGTTTTTACTGCAAAGGATTCTTACATTATGTTTTTGTGCAATTAATAATGGCTCCAAAACGTTAGAATGCGCTCAACTATCGTAGATATACCATATTGCAATTTTGAGTTATGAAGTCCATTATACTCGTATACCACTGTAATTAGTTTTTTTTGAGCAATATGGCTTCAGCGTAGAGAACATTTTGTTGCAAATTGCCTTTGCGTGTTTACCTTGAAGCTTGTTTTCTCTAGTTTAACGAGTGAGTCATTTATGACAAGTAACCACCTTCTTGTGGATGACCTTTGGCTGCTGAGAGAGCAATTGATATCCCGATAGAAGTAGTGGTTTTTCCATAGCTCACCCATCTGAATTCCATGGCTTTTGGGAAGAAATCGCGCCCGGTATTACCAAAAGCACCTTGAATATCTAGGAAAGCGTCTTTTACCTGTGATACCAAATTTTAAAGAGCGATTCCCATAGGCGCATGATTTTGGTGCAGAAGTTTACAGTATTTTCTGACATGAACACTTATTAGTCTTTCCCTTGTTTAAAAAAAAAAAACTACGTTGAGCCTATAAAAGGTAAGCCAAAGATGGTGTTGGATGTTGGCTATCAGTTACTGAATTCAATTTGTTTGATCTGCTTGACAGATGTCATGGCAATTTTAGTCATGGAGTCGCTTACCACGCAACAGCACATTTTTGCGACTCAATTTTATTACGAAAATGGGCGACCTGTAAAAGCAACATTTCGTAAAATTCGTGAATTTTTCGGTCAATATAATCGCCCTTGTGAGTCCGGAATTCGTGCAATCGTGAAGCGTTTTGAAGAAACTGGTTCGTTATCGGGCCAAACTATATATCAGTATGCTCGGCCAGCATGTACACGTTAAAACAACACCACTGTGAGCGAACGGTATCGCAATATGTTGACAGGCTATTTTTTGCCAAAATTTAATGAATTGGGTCAGGAAGATCTCTGGATTCATCAGGATGGTGTTACCCCCCAAACAAGCCATCAATTAATCAATTTATTGTGTACGAAATTTGAAGATCGCGTTATTTCGGTTAGAGTGGAAGTTGATTGGCCTTTCTGTGGGGTTATGTGAAGAGTAAGGTCTATGCCAATAACAGAGCGACAATTCAGGATCTCAACCATAATATCCAAATTGAAATTGCGGCTATTAACCCACTTATTATTCAAAAAGTCATCGATAATTTTTATCTTCGAATGGTCGCTTGTAACAGAAGCTGTAGTGGTCACATGAACATTGATGTATTTAATGAAAACTTAGCTGTTGGCTCACACTTTTAGGACGGTAAAATACATTTAAGTAGCTCTCTAGGTAGGGGAAGGTTGTGTACCTCGGACTGATTTTCGGAAAATTGATGTTTACTGCTCACCATATTATCTCAACATAGAGATAAGCCTATTTAGTATTCTTTTTAGAATCTTTATTAAATCTTTCAAAAGGGTAGTTCATTTTTCTCAGGACTTAATTAGTGAACATGGTTTTCAAAGTTTTCGTACCAAAGTGTACCTTGGACCATACAACTTAAATTTTATTAGTTGAAAAATTAAAAGTATTCTAAATCTGACAATTCATTACAAAAAAGAAAGGAATTTGACATTAAATTCTCACAAAAATTTGGAAAACAGTTTTTCGAGAAATTACAATATTAACTCTTAAGTTTTGTTTGCCTTTACAAGGTTCAGATGTTTGTTAATGCTTACACTTTCATCTGCGCTGAATCTTCATCGTTATCTGTTTCTGGAATGGGTGTTTTGAATTTAACCTGCCTGTGCTTTGGCATTTGAGGAACCATTGATATTCTCCTTTTGTTACAGCTTTTCGTTTCTTTGGAACTGACTTTTTGAGAGTTGCAGATATGATAGCATATTTTTCAGAAGTGTCTGTGAGTATCCTTGTCTTGCCTTTCTTCTTTCCACGACGAATATTCTGCTGACGTGGCGCTGCTTGGGGAAAGGGCTTTATCGCTTCAGGTGTTATAAACATGGAACTTGAAGGAAGGACCACGCTGTTGAATGGTCCTGGTAAACTGCTTGCTTCCATGTTGTCCGGCTCAGCAACTTGAGTGACTACATTGTTTGATTCATCAGAAAATGGTCGATCTGTAACGAATCTGTTGAAAAATTCCTCGTCAGTAAAGATGTTGAATACCAGTAACTTGGAATCCCTTAATAATATTCTGCTGACCAAATGCTTGAGGATATGCCTTGCCAACCATTTGAGCAATACTATTGTATATACGAGGGTTTTCTGAAATGTTTCCGACCGAACAATGATACAAGACAGTTTTTCTCAATTTTTTTTTTATTTTTCTACATAGTCTCCTTGCAACTCTACACACTTCTCCCAGCGATGCTTCCATCTCTCTAACCCGTCCAAATAGTACTTGGCGTTTTTCTCTGCAAAATAATTGTTCACGAAAGTGATTGCCCTTCATTTGTCGAAAATCTCTGTCCTCCGAGCGCAGTTTTTAGATGAGGGAACAAAAAGAAGTCGCTTGGGGCTAGATCTGGTGAATAAGGCGGATAGTCAAGCAGTTCAAACCGTAATTCATGGATTTTCGCTATGGCAACCGCTGAGGTGTGAGACGGCGCATTGTCTTGGTGAAACAGGATTTTTTTTTTCTGCAAATGTGGCCGTTTTTTCGCAATTTCTGCCTTCAGCTTGGCAAGTAATGATGCGTAGTATGCTCCTGTAATGGTTTTTCCTTTTCACTTTCCCAGTCGAAAAAACAGTTTTTGCTTTTTTTTGGATACGACTCGCCCTTTGCAGTCCACTGTCCACTGTTTTGACTGAGTTTTTGTTTCGGGCGTATAGTGGTGTATCCAAGTTTCATCAACAGTAATTAATAGACGCCAAAACTCGGTTTTATTGCGCCAAAACTGCGCCAACAGAACGTTGGAAATGTTCATTCGAACACGTTTTTGGTCTAACGTAAGCAAACGCGGCACCCAACGCGCGGACAGCTTTCTCATGCCTAAATCTTGATTTAATATGTAACAAGCACATTATTTGGACATTTTCATAACCTCTACTATCTCTCTCACTTTATTTCGGGGGTCGTCTAACACCATTTGGTGAACTTTAGCAATTTTATCGTCAGTGGTTGCAGTTTTTGGACGTCCCGAATGTTCACCATGTCCCAAGCTCTTACGGCCACGTTTAAATTCAGCTGGCCAAAATTTCACTGTGGTAAATAATGGTGCAGAGGTCCCATACACAGAGTCCGACTCACTTTTTGATTTGCGTAGGCGTATTGCCTTTCAAAAACAAGAATTTAATAACAGCTCGATACTCACATCGACTCACTCAAACGACTGTCAACTAAAAACTGCGCTTCCAAAATGACTGAAACTTCGATAAGTAACTGTCAAAAGATGCACAACTAGCATTCACTAGATTCTATTGACGAGTGCCGATATATTTACGTTGCGGACGGAAACTTTTCCCGGGTTCGCTAGCATCCATTCATTTGCAACTTTGTTGGAATATGTCTTATATGGTCCTAAAACAGTTCTGTCAAGGGGCTGCGTTTTGTGCGGGGTGTGAGGTGTAGGGTTAAAAGCGCAATTACAGATTTTCTTGCAAGGTTAATGTGAATCATGATTGCCCATAATTAACAATACCTTTTTCTCCCGAGAAGGTTTGACATGTTGAATAAAATGCTTCAAAAATTGCACAAGAAGCTTCTCATTTGACCAGCCTGACGGATTAGCGCCCCCAATACATCCTGGTGGAGCGTCGATTAACTTATGTTGCTTGAAATGCACTCTTAGAAAAATTAACATGGACGGCACATGATTTCCTGTAACATTATTAGCCACACTTATGGTGATATTGATGCCACGTTTGCCTGAGGTCATACTCTCAATTCGCTACCCCCATTTGGGTGCCAAAACTTTGAGAGGAATATGGACAGTCGAATTCCCAGTTTCGTCAAGATTATACATACTATCAGGTCCGAATTTCAAGCGAATTAGGCAATCCTTTAAGTTGTCAAAAAATGTGGTGATGTTTGCCCGATTAAAGCTGGTTGATCTTGAGAGGTTAGTTGCTTCAGGCTTTATTAGAGACAAAACTGGGTCGCGTTTTGAAAAGTCGTGCATCCAGTCAACTCCAGCAGTTTCTTCTTTTCTCCATGAATCTGGAACTCTATCCTCATTAGCTGCTGCAAAACGAAATGCCAATTTTCTTGTTGCAGATTTTGAGAGGCCACAGTATAATTTAGCTGCTGTGGTTAAATAATCAACTAAAGCAAGTTTCCTTTCGCTAGTAAAAATTTGTCTCACTTCAATTTTTGAGCGGTATTCAAAGTTATTATTGTCAGGGGTTCTATGGTATTTAAGATGTTCGAAATATTATGTGTTTTGGTAAGCACGATACACAGTATTCCTATTATTAACTACATCTAATACAGCCTCCTCCAGTGAAGTTTTATCGACCGGAGGTCTTTTTACGCCTAATTTACTGCGAGCGATTTTTCCATTACTTCCTCTCGGCTGCTGAAACGCGTTCCCCCTAGCGGTTTTTTAACTCGATTGAACAGAAAGAAGTCACAGGGAGCCAAATCAGGTGAATTCGGTGGCTGTTGGATGGTATTTGTTGCATTTTTCGTCAAAAAATTACGAATAATGATGGCACTGTGCGACGGTGCGATATCAAGGTGCATAATCCACGAGTTTTCTGCCCACAATTCTGGTCTCTTTCGGCGAATTGCTTCACGCAAACGTCTCATAACGCCCAAATAATACGAGTGCTGTTTGTTTACTGTCTGGTCTTCTGGCAAAAATTCTTGATGCCCTATACAGTTGTAATCCATGAAAACCGTGAGCATTGCCTTTTTTTTGACTGAAAACGACGTGGTTTTTTTGGTCTCGGCTCATTTGGTGAACGCCATTCACTTGCCTGATGTCTGGATTGCGTGTCGTACTCATAAACCCACGTCTCCAGTAATGATACTTTTGATGAATGTGGGATAGGATCCAGCCTCGCAAATCATCTCAACGTCAACACGGTCTCTTTTTTGCATGAAATTGAGGTCTTTTGGCATCAACTTTGCTGCTACACGACGGAAACCCAAATCATTAACCAAAATGTCTTGGATGGATCCATAGGCAATGTTCAAGTCTTTCGCTATCTCCCTGATTTACGGTTATTGACCAACATTTCTTTTACTTCATCAATGTTTTCGTCGGTTTTCGATGTCGACGGTCTGCCACTGCGCTCATCATCTTCGGTACACGACCATTTTCTTTAGAGAATCGTTGCCGAAACACTTTTCTAACATTAAATCCGTTTTTTATGCAGAATTTAATACAAGTTCGTTGTTGCAAATTTAAATCCATTTCTAAAATTGTAAATAATCGCCAACACACAGAGAGATAGATGTACTCTTGGCTACGTAAGTTTTGCAGATGTCAAGCTATGATGCTACGATTTAGAGAGAATGTCAACAGAAGATTTACCAACTTAACAAAAAAAAAAAACAGAACTCAAATCGGTACAATGGGAGCGCCACACGGTGGTGTCCCACGGGAATTTTTGATCAAGGTGGTATGTACAGCAACAAACTAAATTCAGTTTCACAATTGTGGAAACATTTAAGAGAACTAGGAATCGGTAAGCCCAAACAAGAATGTAATGAAGTTATTAAGTAATATTAACGCATTAAATGCAATCTTCACGACCCTCCCACAACCAATTTTTCCCAATCCATCAAAACAAATCCTGACATAGACGAATCACCTGATGCATTAAATACATTTTTTGACGACTCCTTCCATTTTTCTTGTATTGGGAGCACCGACCTTGGTAAAAGTTTTCTCTTCAACAAGTCTAACGCGGTTGGGTTTGACGAAATGTACACATTTTTTATGAAGGCTATCTTATCCATCATCCTTCCGTTTATAACACATACTTTCAACACCATCCTGATGACTGGGGTTTTCCCTTACCAATGGAAATTAGCGAAAATCTTACCCATTCGTAAAAGTCCCAAAAATAATAATTGTAGACCTATTTCAGTACTTTATTTTATGTCCAAAGCTTACGAAGGATAACGCAAAAACAAATTAATATCTTCCTCAACGCACACAACCGAACAGTTCGGTTTCCGCAAAATGCACGGTTGCACATCACCTACCTTAAACGTGACTGATGATATTCGCCAGGCACTGGATAAAGATCGTAGTGTGCTTAGATTTCTCTAAAGCCTTCGATACTGTAGACCGCACTAAATAGTGCAATAAACTGTTTTCACTTTATGGGTTTTCTGCTGGTGCTGTAAGATTATTATCGGCAAAAACAACAAGCATTTCAGGTATTAAATAGGATGTAAAAATTTTCTGAGAGGGGTTCCTCAAGGCACGATACTGGGACCTCTTCTATTCTCTCCATATATCAATGAACCTCCCAACATGATAAGATCATCCACAATACTAATGTATGCTGAGGATGTTCAATTACTGAGTGGAAGTCCGCTAGAGCTCATAGAAAATTGCGTCTATAACATCAACAGCGACTTGGAAACGATTGCCCTTTGGTCGAATAGAAATGGACTGTCTTTAAATCCATTAAAATTGGGATCCCATATTAATGCAGCGGTAGGTAAGGTATTCGTATATGGTGTTCTCCGTACACTATTTAATTCTTACGTATGGACGAAAGGTTTTTTACCATTGTAATGCTCTCAGTAGGGTAAAGCTTAATGCTGCGTATAGGAACACGGCACGATACTTATACGGGTTAAATACATAGATCAGACCGAGTCTCAATTTTCTCAAGGCGAATCTACAATTTCACCCTAGTTCACCTTTTATGCTACAGGACTTTAGTTCTGCTCCTTTACATAATTCAAACACAGAAACCTCGTAGCCTTTATGAATCATTACGCTTCGGATCTTCCAACAGGTCTCAAAAACTAACAAGTCCGCGCTGCTCTTATCTTTTTTCTGAGCTACAGTTTGTTATCAACGCCATCCGCTTGTGCAACTCCCTAGCATTACATGTAGGAAGGATGAGGGCCATAGCACAATTTCGAAGAGATTTACCCGCGCATTTTAGAAATAGTTAAGCTGAGATAATAGTAACAGAGATGTAATAGTTAATAGTACAACAAATCAATAATAATATTTTAACTTTTAATTTTTAAAATGAATTTGTTTCATCTGGTTTTTCTTTCCTTTCTTTCCTCTTTAAACTAAATAACAAGTAAGGATTAATTTTTCCACTAAATTTTTACATTCTCATAATATTGTTAAAGTATAGACCTGCACTACTTTATAAGATTTATTACCTTGCTGTGTAGGATGCATATGAATTAATAAATACTAACTACTAAGATATTGCGCCATTTAGATGGATCCCAAAGCAAGTGATACTATTTTTCGTTTTTGCAAGTGAACCTTTTTTTAAAAACGATACTTTGTGGGACTTCTGGCAGGCAGTGGTTTGTTTACTAATATTCTTTTTACTGTCAAAGTGTCCACTTTTAGGTTTAATTCCACCTTTATCTTCGTAGAGGTGATAAATTGATGTCTTTTTGTCAATCTAATGATATTTCGTTCATCGCTAGGGATCAGTTTTGTTTTGCTGCTTCTTTCTTCTTTATGCTGAACTAATTTCATTTTATTTGAACACCCGATTATTTTTCTAGAAGGTGTTCATTGGTTCAATATCTACTGCGACCCATTTTACCTGCCAGATACGTTTAATTTTTGAGATATTAATTTTATGTTACTTAAATATTCGAATGCGAAAAATATGTAAAACACAAATTAACACCAGGTAAACAATCCGCACACCGGAAATTTGCTTTCATTATGTATAACAGGAATTTCCTAGTCTCAAAGTTCGGTTTTTCGTAAACTTGTCTTACAGGACTACACTGAATCTCAGACAGATATTCTACACTATGTGTTTACACCTGCGAAGAAAAAATGTACAAGTCTCAAAAGTATAAAATTCAAGTGGTGCTATTTTTTTGCACCGAGCTGTAAATACCTTATATTTGCTGCTGTGGGCAATGTGTTTGTTGTTGGGACACTTTTTCTAATGAGTGTTGATGGCGGTTTTCGACTTGTTTAGTTTTTCTATAATGGGTTCTAGTGAACTGTATATCAGGATACTTATACTGCTTCACAACTTCCATACTTTCGCCGCTGTATTACCATTTTTCATTTCTCCAGTATTTTCCTCCTCCTCATTTTATTTTTTAATTTTAAATGCATTTTAAATAAATGTCTTTGGAATCTCGGGTTATAACAAGTTGCACACATTCTCGAAATCACTGTAAGATCCCGCAATACCGATACATGGACTGTTAGTGCCCTTAATCCAGACAATAACCGTGCGCTTTCGCAAAAATTAAATGCCGAGAAGATTCAATGGCATTCGTACGAAAATAAAGCGAAAAGACCCATACGCGTGGTAGCTAGAGGCTTGCATGCCTCTTTCCCTAAAGAAAACATCTTATTTGATCTTAAATAACGCCGCCGTTAACATACTTGCGCAAAAACAGCGCAGTGTTGAAAGCGAGAGGACGACCTCAAGACTCGTTCTCCCCCTTTTTAGGCTAATCTTCGACAAAACTGAAAGCCTAGAAAGGATTCTATAAATTCAACTTTGGGACTTGTTGTCAAAATTGAACCTCCGCGAAAAAACTCGAGGCTGATTCCTCAATGTGCACGTTGTCAGGGATTCAGCCATACTCAGGCCTACTGCTAGAAAGAGCCTCGCTGTGTAAAATGCGCCGGAAAACACCTGACGCGTGGGTGCAGTGCCGCGAAAGAGTCCCTAGCGATATGCATCAACTGCAGGGGAAAACATCCATTGCGAAGGAGTTGCTAAAACGACGGGATCAATCCAAAACGATGCGTTCTAAAAACGCAGGGCCAGCGAGTACGAGAAATCATAATAGCGGTTCAACCCCAAAGCCTTAAAAGAAGGCAAAGATAGCAAACGCCGTGATGGCCGCTAAAATCACCAATAACAACAACGTCAAAAATAACAATGCGCAAGTGAACTATGAATCACCTGATCCTGCCTCAAATGTTTTCTCAGTAATTCTCGAGAAACTAGAAGAACTGACTAAAACAAATAAGACAATAGTAGAACGGTTTCTCAACCTCGAAGCAGATCTGTACAACTAATCTTGACATAGAAGCTCAATATTCTTGCGTGGAATGCCAACGGCCTACAGAAAAGGCTTGATGAAATAAATATTTTTTTATATGTTTAATTTCTGAATCTCACCTGACGACACAATCGCTCGTGGAACTAAAAGGTTACCGAGACTACCACGCTCATCATCCATCGGGAAACGCAATGGGCGGGTCATCCCTATTTATAAAAGACTGCATTAAACACTCTCTGGAAGCACAAATTGAACTTGACATATTTCAAATGACCACGGTGCGCTCTAAAAATAAAAATTACTCTTTTAGTACATCCTCAATCTATTGCCAATCGCGCTGCAAAATAAAAAAACACGAATTGAAGAAAGCTTCGATCTTTCCTTCGATCATTCTACAATTACCCTTTCATTGTGCGAATCCTTGGTTAAGAAACAAAGACCACCCAGATTATCCAACAAAAGAACTCACTGGGAAGAATTCCGAATAGAGGTTGTCAAAAGTACTGAGTTAAAAGTACCGCTCAGAACGCCGTATCAACTTGAAAAAGAAGTTGAATGGTTTGTTGAAGTCATACAGCAAGCGGCCTGGAATAACACTCCACGCGAATCGAACAAAGTTGCCAGTATCGGCATAAGATATCCGCCGGAAATCAGGGAAATGATAAGGAAGAAACGAAGAGTGCGGAAAAAGTGGCATTAAACTCGGGCTCAACAAGAAAAACGTTCTTTAATAGGCTCTATAACTTGTTGAAAAAATCGATCAAGGGCTTCAATAACCAAGGTATTAATAACTACCTAGAAAGCCTCGCAGCGACAAAAGATACCAATTACTTCACATGGAGAGCCGTTAAAAGTCTTCAAAAGCCCCAAATACACGTCGCGCCAATAATAAGAAACCAGGATGACTGGGAAAAAGAAGATAAAGAAAACGCGAACGTCCCAACCGTCCAGAGAATGCCAATACGCTAGACGTAACGACGAGCTTACCAGTAAAAAAGGCTACACTTAAAGAACTTAGACAAGTTATAGACACGCTTAAGCCCAATAAAACCCCCAGATATAACTTAATTACGGGAGAGATACTTAAAGCGCTACCGAAAAAAGGATTGCTAAAGCTGCTCTATCTTATAAATGCCACCATAAGATTAGAGTATGTACCGCATCAGTGGAAAGTGTCCGAAGTTATTATGGTTCCGAAACCCAGTAAACCGCTGACTGAAGTCAAGTCATACAGACCAATACCTTTCCTCCCGATTATATCGAATGTCTTCGAACGAATTCTACTTTATCGTCTTAAACCAATTATTGACACAAATGGCCTCTTGCCCGATCATCAATTTGGTTTTAGAGGCCAACAGTCTACTGTTGACCTAGTGCTGATGTAATTGAAGGAGCGTAAGTTAGTCTGTAAACATCGGCAAGTCTTACGCGAACAATTGTTTCATATTTTGAGTTCATACCTAGATGACCGACTCTTCCGTGTCAGACACGGAAACGAATATTCCAATTTTACGACAATAAAGGCGGGGTGCCGCAAGGCAGTGTACTTGGCCCTCTACTATATCTGCTTTTTATCCGTAACGGACGATATTGTGCTAGCTGGTGACACTACCATTTTGACAACAGCTAAAACCGTCGAAGAAGCAACTACTAAGTTGCAACGTGCCCTTACACGGATTGGACAAAGACTTCTTGGATCGCGCTTAATGAAAACAAGTCTGTCCATGTGAACTTCACTATCAAGAAAATAGACAATCTACCTGTGTTTATCAACGCCGTACAAACTACTTTCGCGAACGAGGCCAAATATCTTGGTATGACACCCGACGCTAAACTTAAATGGAGAGCACACGTGAAGACCTTGAGATTAAGTATAGAGACATGTACTGGCTTCTTGGAAAGTATTTCAAGCTCAGTTTAGAAAGCAAATTGCTGCTATACAAGCAAGTGCTAAAACCGGTCTGGACATATGGTATACAGCTTTAGGGTTGTACCAGAATTAGTAACGTTAACATCTTACAGACATTCCAAAACAAAGTTCTTCGAGGGTTTGTTAATGCACCATGGTACATTAGAAACGATGATATCCACAGAGACCTAGGAGTCGAAAACGTTCAGAACGAAAATAAAATCTTTGCGCGAAAACACAAAAATCAACTACAAGGACATAGGAATATTTCTGTACAACAGATCCTTGACGAGACAAATTTATTGCGCCGTCTGAGAAGGACTAAACCTCTCGATCTAGCACGGTGATCAGCAGCACTTAATTTTTAAAGTACTCAATGAAAATTTCAATGGAAAATTGCCTGCTTTATCTTATTAAAGCAAAACTGCTTGCTGAGTGCGAACTCAGTCGTAGTCTGTATAAGGGAGGTGTTTTTTAGTGAGTAAGAATCTCACACTACTATAAGCCCAAAGCTTATGGTGTCTTTGAAGATTTCTCACCCGCCCCCTCAAGGCATTTCTTTTTTTCTTTTTTAAATTCACGTAAGATGAGTAGTTGTCTACTCGTATAATACACCAATAAGTCCAATTACACTAATAATTTCGTATTTCCATTAAATATTATGGAAATATGGAACGTAGTAACCAGTGAGCCCAAAAATCGTTCTTTCTTTCTCTGTTTCATTTTCCTAAAACTTAACACGTGCTCAGGCATTTTAAGTGTAGAAATACATACTCGAGCGTTAATGTTATAACAAAAAAAATTATGCTTCCCAGTACTAGAGGAATTCGACAAAGAAGCTTTCTCTTGTTCAACAAGCCACCAAAATCTTTGGTGCTGCCGACCAAGATCCCTCATGTAGCGACTCCCTGCCAACCTACTGAAGAGGAGACGCCCTGTACTGCCGTGTGCAACTTCTCTGTCGTAGTTGAGTTGCATTCCGTGGAAGATAAGCGGTACCTCTTATTAGTCCTGGATCAGAGACTTGATATCTATGTAGGGCAACGCTTCTGGAGGAATGCAGCCATCAAAGGTTGTTCAACGAGGTCATTGCTCTTGCAAAGTGCGTACGTGTCAACTTAGTAACAACTCTTATTAGGTTCGCCTATTGTACAAGACCTCATTGGGATGGAATTTTGTGTACACAGTCTCTGGTGATCTACTTAAGCAAAGACAAGTCCTAAGGCAAGCTTTCTCAAACACCCAAATCTTTTCCAACAAACTTACTCTCACGTTGAACTACATGGGACATCCAACAAGCATAGGCCGGACCATGTACCAGATTAAATTCATCCTCGCATCGAGTCGGCTGATATAAAACAGTCTCAGATTCCCAAGGAATCTGACTACATTTCGACGTGCAAGTGTCAGTCTGTGCTGTCCCACGATGGAAAATTTTCGCCAATTCTTTAAGGTGTCCCTAGAGGGCCCAACCAAATGCGTCCTAAATAGAATAGTTTCCGACTTCTGAAAGTTGATCTTCAACTTCCGGTAGTGGCAATATCGCTTAATTTTTCGGAGTCACGTTGCAAACGTATATTAATGACCATAATCTTTGGACTTAATCTATACGGGCTTAAGTCATCTGCGTACGTTATTTTCCTCCTCCTCTTTTAAATATTATTTATATAGGTTAACGATTAAGTTCCACAACTTACAATACTCATACGATTTATAGATTGTTAGTTGCAGCGATTGTGGTGCGTCTGCTAGCAGCATTATATCATCAATAATCAGTAATACTTTCATCTGTAGTCCTGTGTACTCAACAATGCCTGACAGAATTTAAACTATGTTTGGTCATTACCGTCTAATACCCAACCATGTCCGAAACCATGTTGATATCTACTGGTATCTTCATACAGGTTTTGGGTAATTCGTCCAGACTTCGTCGAGACATGCCCATTTTACAGCTTGTAAAATAGAGCTTCTCTGTCCGTCGTGTGAAAAGCAGATTTGAAATCCACAAAGATAGCATAAAGTTGTTTACCTCTTCCAATGAAGGTTTCTACAATCCTCTTCAAAATTAATTCATTATCGACAACAGAATATCCTGGCCTGAACCCCGTTTGGGATTCTTTGTGTAGGTTAGTCTCTTTTATCTATTTCGCTAGTAGACACTATAGAATTGCTGTAGATAATTTATAAGAAAGGAAATTCCTCTGTAAACTGAAAAAATGATCGCCTCTTTAAAATGGTTTTGAATTATTCCACCGTCAAAAATCCTATTTATCATGGTCGCGAGCTTCTACTGTAACCATTACCGTACTTGTACAACTTGGAAGGCATCGCACCAGATCCTGCAACTATATCGTCTTATAAAATATTTAGCGCCTCGATAGCTTCTTTATGTGACACCTCTCTGTCTCAGATATCATTTGAAAACCGATCGTAGCATAATGAAAATTGAACGCACTAGGGAACGGGTTTAAAAGCGTATTAAAATGTTCCAAAAGTCACTGGAACTTAGTTTCGTGTTGATTATAAAATTATCGCCTTTCAGTGTTTTTGGCGATTTCCAAAATTCAGACAGAATTTTTACAATGTACCAAACTTCGAAGAAGCGATTCGTAACACCCTTTTTGTGTTTCTCTCAGTGAAGGCTTGAATTCTATGTTTGCTCCCAAATACGAACTCTTCATTTTACCCCCATTTTACGAGTATTATCGAAATATGTAGCCTGAACCATGTGAACATTTTCATAGTTTTAAAGCAGTCTTCTTATATTTATATTTTATAATGCGTCCAATGTTGCTGAGATTCGCATCCGGTTGCATTCAAGAGTTTTATACAAGGACTCCTTGGAAGCATTTCATACCAGCTTGAGCAAAAGGTTCATATCTTTCGCATCCTCATTTCACGCTGCTCTGTATCAAAAAGTGCTAACAATCGGGAGATGATCAGAAAATGGGATTAGCTTCACTTTCATGTCTGTTAGTAAACAGTAATCGCCTTGTTTTCCAAAAAAAATCACTGTCCATTGTCCAATTTAATATTTTTAGGCCGAAATAATCACAAAGATCCAAAAACCTTCTCCCTCTGGGGAGTGCTTATCCACTCACTATCAACTTTTTCCAGCTTTGTTAACCGCTCCCTCTTCGTTGCCTATTCTTGGGTTTATGTCGCCGATTATCGTTAAACCTGGGTTATCACAGCATATGACCGCTTCCTACAGCTTCCCAAAATCTCCTTCCCTGTGACTACAGATTATATACGATGGAACAATACAGAACGTCTTGGGAAGTGTTCCTCCAGCAGAGTTCTAGGGTTTCTTTTCGACTTGATGTGAACGTACCATCTGCTTTGAGTAAACAAAACATGCTATTTGTTGGTCTTCTGAGAGACTCTTTTGACGATGTGCGGTGTCGGTAGTATCTCAGTCTTTCGCAACTCTGTATCCGGATTTGTCTCTGTGGTTTTCTCAATTCTGTGTTGAATCTTATTAATATGGACCTGTAAGTGTCACCTCAACCGACAGGTTTTGCTTGTTTGGAAAGTTTTCTCACCCTTCTACGTAGTTGTTCACCTTTTAACCATTTCAACTTAAATTTTACAACTACTTCTGCAGGATGATGTGATAGGTTCACTTAATTGAAACTATGCCTCATCTATGGCCTCAGTGGAAGGTATTGATGGAGTACATCTTTTATTACTTAATATAAAATAAATATACACAGCATTGACACGTGATCTAGAAAATGCATTTGTTTGAACGATAATTCTTTATCTCTAAACATTTAAAGATAATTTTGGGCTTATGTGCCTTACCGTCAATGCTGAAACGTATCCTGTAGGTCGAATTCTCAATTACTTTTTCGAGCATCTGGGTCTGTACATTCGTAATAACTCGTCATATAATCAACAAATCGATGGTATTGATCCTGGTATGACACGTAGCCCCGTGGTGGAACCATATACCATATAGCCAACATCTATGTCACGTAAATTTGGAAACAAATTTTCGTTGATTATCGTGTTTTGTAGGTTACTATTGACTGTTACATGAGCTCCTGCCACATTTTTAAAGAAATAAGATCCGGTTATGCCACACGTACAAACAACACCATATACAATATGCTTACGACAGTTTTGTGGATGACATGGTGTCTGAAGTGTCACTTGTCCTCACTCAAAATATGGCAACTTGGCTTATTGTCGTATCCGTGTAGTGAAAAGTGAACCTCACTGCTGAATGTAATTTTGCAATAAACTCCTCAATCATCTTGCCTTTTCAGGTTTTCACTTGTTGGGCCAATTGAACCCTTTAAGTGATTGGGACAAAATTCTTTAATCTCTATTTTATTGTTGGTCTTACGTTTTTTTTTTAATTGGCGCGTCCACAAGGGATTGTGTGTACGAGTACCTTTAAGATGTTTGCACATAGCGCGGAATAGGGGAAGTTAGGGAGGGAAAACAGAGAGATACCGATGTGCGTTGGTCTTAAATGTTTGCAAGTTATAGTGGCTAGGGAATAAAGAGCTCGGCAGGGCATTGCATAAGCGAGTTGTATGGCTTAGAAATACATCACGATATTTCAGAGTACGTCCGAAGGTGGGCTTGAGGGTATACTAATGAGCATTCATAGCGAGGCGGGTGTTACGGTTAAAAGTTAGAAGGGGTGGAATGATACTGGCAATTTCGAGAGAGCACGGGTGGTGAAAATAGCTATACAACAAGGTGAAGCAGGAGACATTACGTCTCCATTCGAGGGTGCTAAATGACTGTGTGATATTGTCATCGCCTATGAGTTTTATCGCACGGTTTTGGATCCTATCTAGCAAATGTAATGAGGTTTTAGGAGCACCTGCGCAGATGTGAGTATTGTACTCCAATTTCGGGCGGATGAATGCGTTATATATTGAGGCCAGATCAGAGGGGGTGAAATATTTCTTACATCGCTTGAGGAAACCTATACATTTCGCAGCATTTTTGGTGATATCGAATATGTGGTCATTCCAACATAAGTTGTCTTTGACACACATACAGCTCTGTTGATATTTACCCAATTGGTAATGCTACTAATATCGGAATTTAATGATCTAAGCATACGTTGAGGTTCCCGTTCTATAGTCGAAGAGCAGGGACGTGAGTTCGGAAACGAATATGAAAAGTAGAAAGTACTGTCGTCAGCAAAGGAATATATCGCATTAGAAGTAGCAGACAAGAGATCACTGATGAAAATTAAAAAGAGTGTCGGAGACAGAACGGAGCCCTGGGGCACACCAGCATTTATTTTGTGAATACCAGACTTGAAATCATCCAAGACAACTTGAATTGAACGTTCCGAAAAGTAATTTCTAATCTATTGACGAAGGGAGGCATCGATCCTAAAGCATGCATTTTCAACAAAAGAGCCTGATGCTAAACTTTGTCAAATGCCTTGGAAATATCAAGTGCAACTATCTTGCTTTCACCAGATTGATGTACGCTTTAGTTCCACTTTTCGGTGAGACATGCTATCAGACCACCAGTGGACCTGTTGTAATACGAGCATAGCGTCAAATTAGTGGTGAATCTATCCACAACACGACGAATAATATTGTACGTTCAGATGGTCAACTATTCGATCCATAAATTGAATAAAGTGCTCCACGCGCAATTCCATGATTTGGAAATGTTCTTGACGTATTCTGGTATACTTCTTCCATATCAGGGGCGCCAAATACTATCTCCATTTAAGCTATGGAAGATCTTCCCGAAATCGCTGGTCAACAAATGCAAAGGAGATCTTGCTCTGTTCAATGTGGTCAATGTGGTCAGCTCGAAAGCCTGTTCGATTTCGTGAGTAGAATCAATTCACTTGATATTGAGTTATTCTACTTACGTTATTATTCTACGGATATAACTCACCAGTTGCCACATTCCTTCCGGTTTCCCTTTGCGGGTGGCTTAAGAATCATTCCCTTCTCTCAATCTTCGGGGAAGGTTTTGGTTTGCAATGCTTTCCTAATCAGTGGGCGCGATTTGGAAGAGTTCCACTGGAATGCGTGAATGACAACTGCCTTGTTTTTCTTAAAGTATCCTTTCCCAACTTTACTTGGGTGAGGTGCGAATATGGGTATATATTGCCCCGGAAGCTGACCTGAGCTCTAGTTGGTTCATTGTTCTTTGCTTTCTTCACGAAAAATTCTATCAGAAAATCTCCGTACTGACTTGCTAGCTTTTCGCCTAGAATCTTGTGTTCTCAGTTTTGTATTAATTCAGCATAGATGGTGTATCTATCTGGGATTTGCGCTCACCGTTGTTTGAAATAATCAAGTGATGATATTGCTAAGGGATGAAATTACTCTTACATACTCTCAGATATACGGTTTTCATTGTTTATTAAAGCTTACTCTAAGTAAGGCTGCAGGAGTATGATTGATAAGTTGAAACTATTTTGGATGAGGGCTGGTAAGACTCTGTCACTCCATGCCCCAATTGTTTATATAACTTTGTGTATGCCGAGAAGATTTCCAGATATGGTATTGGCTCAACCACAAAAATTATGACCATAACTATTACAGGTAACGTTGACTTAATCATGAGCTGGAAGAATGCACCAGAAATCACCACCCATAGTGCTTCTGTTATCCATCGAGGGTGTCAGGCAAGTCAATAGACATTGGCTTCACCTTCATATCAGTTGACGTTTACAGCAGCATGCCTTTTAATCATGAGTGTCATATAATCGATGTAATCGGACACGGCACCCTGTTTCCAATTGGGCGCCGCAGACCTATAACTACGTGTAGAGCGTGCTTTTTTCTAGCTTAAACTTAAACAATTATGGAGTTAAAGACTATTTAAAAAAAAAATACATGCATGTGTATAATAGAAACCTCATCGCAGACCCAAGAATAATAGTCTACTCAAATTTGCAACACAATACAATATCTTTCCAGGAACAACCTGATTTATGGTTCAACTGGTGACAGTATCTACAAGGAAAATACTCAGTATCTTCAAGCAAGGACAACTTTCCTTTTGTTCAAGCTCTATCAATTTTGTATCTTAGAATCCAACAAAAAGAAATCGCTTCTTTTCAAATTACTCGTACATACGAAGTTTTTGTTCTCGTTGAACTTCAGGAATCAAGGAGGTTTTCGTATTTATAAAATTTTAGTACATCCCTTGAATGGATATATTATACACATTTGACTTATGAATGTCATTTTTATCTTTTATTTGGCAGATTCAATATATTTTCTTTATCTTTTCCTTCTTATAAGAGTTAATAAACGTATAATGAAATTATTTTATGTACTGGGATGAGGTGCTATAACAGCGTGTAGATGAATAGATACATCATTTATCATTGACTGCGATTTATATTTAATATTGTAATAATATTCCGTAGGTACGTGCGTATATCAACAATGTCAATAATTGAAAGGGACTTTCTCTATAGAATAAGGAACATTGTGAAGAAATCGAAATTGAAACCGCAGTGATGAGTCTAGCAAAGGGGCTGGGTGGGAGGGAATGTAAGAAATTGTGTCATAGTTAACCGGATTCTGTCCATTTACCTATTATCATTCTATGCTTTCATAGGGTAGCGCTTTTGATGTGACATATATGTACCTAGCCCTACCATAAGTTTTGCGTAGAGACTAAACAACGAAGCCCGCGCTTCGCCGTACGAATGCGGTAGTAAAGGTAGTGTGTGAACGAACTCGCAGAAATCCGCTTAGGAAGCAGAAGATCATGTCCAAGGAATTGGATATATCGACCAGATCCATGTCTAGGCCGATTCGGGGAGACCTGCAACTAAAGAAAATTAGGCTGAAAATGTACAAGTGACTTTAGGAGTGACATGCAGAAAATGACCATGAAAACACTCTGTTTACGGATGAGAAAATTTTTACCGTGGAAGAAGTTTTCAACAAACAAAATGACAAAATTTATGCCACTTCATCTAAGGAAGCGAGAGAAGTTGTTCCAAGGGTTCAACGTGGACATCACCCCGCTTCCGTAATGGTTTGGTGGGGGTCTCTCACCATTCTGTCACATCGCTCCATTTCTGTGAAAAAGTCGTATAAACTGGTGCAAAGGTTTACCAAGAAGATGTACTAGAGGGTGTTGTGAAGCATTTGACTAATACCCCTTTTAGTGGATACAGATGGATCTTCCAACAGGACTCTGTTCAAGCTCATAATGCCAAAACCACGCAGGAGTGGCTCATAGTCAATATTCCTGGCTTTATAGCAGCAGAAGATTGGCCGTCGAAGAGTCCAGATCTGAATCCACTGGATTATGGTTTGTGGTCCGAATTGGAGAGCATGGCAGGACTAGGTATATGATGTATAATTTGTAATGTCTCGGGACCTTAGAGTGGACATAGAAAGTATTCGCGGGCTAAATAGTAATCACATTCAAATTCCCTGCGAATGTCTACTCGTACGTCTATAAATACATGACAGCTGTTTTAACACTTAGTGAAATACAGGTAGATCCCCGCCCAGATTTCTCAGATTACACTGTTCTGAAGCTACGTTTTAGTGCCATTATTCTTCTTTCACCGCGGTCTCTCCATTTACGTGCGTAGTGATGTAGCTTACCAAACTCCAACACAATGTAGTCCCTGTTCCAATCCGGAATTCAACTTCACGTGGTTAAAATTCCATCTCCGTAAGCAAGTTATCCACTACTGCTTTATTTGCAGAAGCAAATTCGACTTTTAACGAGTTTGATACGCCGCCTGACTCTATATGAAGAGTTGTATGCCTATATCCACATACGAGAACTGACATCGTTACTACGGGCGATTACAATAAGTGTACGCAATTCTGGGTTGCTTCGATATTCTGGACACCCAATGTCCGAAGGACGGTGTGCTGAGATGTTCGCTGTGGAAAACAACTTCATCTTGTAAATGAGCCCACATGAGTACTAGATGTTGATAGACGTACCGCCACGACCTTGAACTTGTTATTAACTTCTCGCACTAATAAGTACACTGTTGATATGTTTTCCCCTCTAGGTTCGTTGGAAGATTGCATCACTTCAGCTAATTTCTCGTACCCCGACCACACAGTTAGAGAAAAGATTCATAAAAGAACCGTATGGCAATACGAGAAAACCTATTATAGCGGACTTATAACCTTCTTTAGGAAATTTAGCTAATCGTTATGTGTCCTCGATAAAGACGTGGATGCCGCTGCTTACATGATCACAGAAACTATTCTCTTTGGAATGAGATTCCTTATCCCTCATCAGATGAAGAGTATCAAACGAAAACAAACGGCGCGGTACGACTCGGGCTGTAAAGAGCCTGTGAGGATTAGGGAAATGTTTTCCGATCCTATAAGACCGAACCTACAGAGGAAAAAGGAAAACTGTTCAAACGCGCAAAGAACGACTGTTATGTCTTTCTTAAGCGTGTAAATTTTCAATACGAACATAAACTGAGGCAACAAGTACTACAATGTTCCAAAAGTAGTAAAACTTGTTGGTCGTTTGTCACAAATGTTAAAAATTCTGGCTCAGCCTTTATCCCAACGCTCATCTATAATGACATTATAGGTGTCAGGATAAAGCCAATCTGCTCGCTGGACACTTTCCAGCCAGTTTAACACTAGCAAATTGTGCTTCGTCTCTGTCAACACTTGAGTACGCCGAATCCGCTTTCGCACGCCTGTAGTTTTTAAAGACCTTAACATTCAAACATCCGCTGGTTCAGATGATATATCTCCCGTTTGAATAGGTGTTCCTCCTCGCTAGCAAAACCGCTGCGTAAGCTTTTTCGTCAATCCTACTCTTTAGGATTCTTTCCGAGCAGATATAAAACAGCATTTGTCCAGTCTGTCCGCAACAAGGCTAATCTTCTTCTCTTCACCCTACAGACGTAGTGAGTTTACGTTTCTTCTTTCTAAGGCCGTGATAACGCATAAAAACTTCTCAATGACCGGCAGTACGGTTTTCATTGCAACAGGTCCACAGGTGATCTGATGGCATGTCTTACGTAGAAGTGGAACCAAAGCGTACATCATTCTGGCGAAAGCAGGATAGTTGCACTTGATATTTCTAAGGCATTTGACAGAGTTTGACATCAGGCTCTTTTGTTGAAAATGCGAGCATTTGGGATCGACGACTCTTTTCTACAATAGATTATAAATTTTCGGAACGTTCAGTTCAAGCTGTGTTGGACGGTTTCAGGTCTGATATTCACAAAATAAATGCTGGTGTGCCCCAGGGCTCCGTTCTATCTCCGATACCCTTTTTAATCTCCATCAATGCTCTTTTGTCTGCCACTTCTAATCCAATATATTCCTTTGCTGACGAAGTACTCTCTGCTTCTCATATTCGTTCCCAGGCTCACATCCCTGCCTTTGGATGTAGAAGGGGAACGGCAACGTTTGTTAAGCTCATTAAATTCCGACATTAACAGCATAACCAATTGGGGAACTATCAACAGAGTGGGATTTAATGCATCCAAAACACAATGACGTCTGCTGTTGTTAAAGCGAAATTTAAACACCCAGGCGTTATCCATGAATGGCACTTGCCACGTCGAAACCGAAAAACTTTCCATTCTCTCTATGTGTGTCAATGACAACTTATGTTGGAATGACCTCATATTCGATGTCGCCAAAAATGCTGCAAAATGTCTAGGTTTCCTCAAGCGCTGCAAGAAATATTTTACCCACTCTGATCTGGCCACAATATATAAATCATCCGCCCAAAATTGGAGTACAATGCTCACATTTGGTCAGGTGCTCCAGAGGGGTTACTTTGCACATGCTGGAGAGGGTCCAAAATCGTGCGATAAAACCCATATCGCCAGTAGCATTCCGATACTTCAAATTTTTAACCGTAACACCCATCTCGTTATGCATGCTCATTTGTTTACCCTCAAGTCCTCTTTCGGAGGTACATTGAAATATCGTGATTCTTTGCTAAGCTGTAGGATTTGCTTATGGAATGCCCTGCCGAGCTCCTTATTTCCTAGTCACTATAACTTGCAAACATTTAAAACCAACGCACATCGATATATGTCTTTTTTACCTTGCTAACTTCACTTCACCCGCGCTGTGAGCAATAAAATACTTTGTGCATATAAAAAGCAAAAAAAAAAAATCGCCCTTCAAATATTATATTTTCCTTTAAAATCTTTAATATCTGCTCGGTTTTCTAATTTTTTAGACCGTATATTAGGTCTCACAAGATCAGTCATGAATTTTCTGAGCATGCATTTCGCTCATCTAGTAAGGAACTAGTAGTAGTTGTTTCCTCTGGTAAAGCTTCGTCGGAAGTCCTCAAGGTTATAATGCATGGAGTTTGTATTTACTCCGCGATAGGTACACTCCTTAACTACCTCGAAGTTCCTGCTGTCTGGGAACAGTGACATATTGTCCTTATGCGACATAGCTGCATTCATTTAAGGCTGAATCTGAATTCGATCACAGATGTGAGTAGATCTTTGCATCTCAAGACTTTCTGTTAGTGTACAAATGCGGCCTATATTGATCAACTGGGTCGATACCCACACAGGCTCTTACCAATTACTGTGCTCCATAATGGCTTGAGATATATGTACGTGTACGAGTACCATAATACGTTGCATGTGATTTTATACGCGACTTGTACAGCATACGAGTAGATATTATATCTCTGTACTTCGTAGAAGATAAATGATAGCCTTTTTTCCAGACACTCCGTTCAGCTTCAATATTCATTCATCGGACATACTCTGTTAATGGTTTAGTGCATTAAGTTCTGCTGGTAATTAAAGCTGCCGGCCTAATTAGTTGCCTCAAATTCATCTGTACTATTTCCGTGACTAAAAGTGCGCGTTCTTTTTCTGAATTCCCATGCTCTCAAGATGAACCGGCCTTTCAGCAGCAGCTGAAAATACAGTTTGGATACAGTTACTAGGTTTTTTTCGTTATTTGAAAAAGCGTTTATTCCGGCTTTGAAGTCAGCCGCCAGATGTCTGGCATTTCCATAGAACTGCCGGATGTTGTTCCAACCGCCTGACACGTCAATTTCCGTCTTTCGTACGATTTTTTTCTCCTGCCTTCTTATTATTCAATATTTTATCCGCATTACTCTTATCTTACGCTGGAGCGTCTTCAAACTGGTATGTGCGTCTTTCTTCACTTCTTTCCCGAATTTGCAATCACCGAGTTATTTTTCTGTGGTTTGCTGGTAATCTATGGTGGATTTGGCTTCCTCTCTTAGAAGTAGTGATACTCAATCGGCTACGTTTTATCATCACTGAATGGCCAACGCTCAGTCCGAAGTTCCTGACTCAGCTGCTCTCTAAACGCTCTAGCTTTCCTTTTTTTATTCTTTTTAGGCATTTTTTCGCTGCATGGAGATGATGGTCAGAGCCGACGTTCTGATCTGAACGATTGCACATTCGCGCGATCGATTTGGTTGGCGGTTTCACCATCTGAAACCAATTTTGTGAATGTGTGGTTTCGGGAACCTTGTGCTACTTATCGCCATATTACTAGCTGCTACAAAGCCAACTAGTCGGAAGTTGTTATCTATTATCCCATATAACATATATAACAGAGTACTCAGACATAAAATTAGTCTATTGTTCTCCTTGTAAAATCCTTTTAATGCATTTTAGCACCCAACGCGTCAACACCGAGTACCTGCAGCTTGGTGCGTGCGTAAGCCGGACATTCACAGAGGTAGTGCTCCGCGGTATCATCATCACTTTCAGAGCAGTCGTCGTAGGATGTTGTATGAGTCATTACAGCACATTTAAGTACTTAAAAAAAGTATAGTGCCCCGTCAAGATGACAGCAAGCAACCGGTGACGGACAGCAGGGAGGCTGCTGACTTCTTAGAGACGTCTTGGAAGCATTTTTTTGGTCTGCCTGCAACCTGGGGAGTTATGCCATCTGCAGTTGTGCTTATATGAAATCCAACGCAGGCAGACCTAATGTAGGTTCGAGTTCTGAAAAACTCGCCCCTGAGCCTTGCCTAGCAAGTTCGTCGGCGATTGTGCTAACCAGTTAATGTGATGTTTTCCTTACTGTGATTTGGCCTTGAAGTCCCTGAGTATAGCTTCGATATCATACCTCTAGCAGACTGTGCATAATTATTAAGCTGGTGTTGTGTTATGTAGCCTCGATTAAAATTAATTCTAGGCGTTTGCTTATCGGCTTTAAATCAATATGACCTTCATTGATTGTAGAAGCTGTTATACTGTTATACGTGAAGGGTTTTTGACTGAGACAAGGCAGCCATCCACTCTCATCAATTCCGGGGATGCTGTGTAAAATTGTTCACATCAAGCGCCCTGTCATCTGCGATAGCTTGATTCTTGAAACGAATATTCATTCTTCCTGAGAGCTGTAATTTGAAGACTCCGTTTTCTGGAGCACTGTTATCTATTGCCTCTATGTGTAGTAGAGGTTGTCTTCTGGTTGTATTTTCTCCTTAATCTGCCTTCTCGCCTACAAGACCAAATATTCCAGAGAATTTTACTCTCGAAATTGTTCAATATCTGCTCTGGTTTAACTACGAGGGCGGGTCAATAAGTCCGTGACTTTTTGAATTTCTGACCTCTTTACTGAAACAGCAATACTGCTCCTGTCAACAGGCATCTGTCAGTTGACTCCTGTCAAAATATAAACTTGCTGCGTCAGTTAGTTTGTGTTTGACAGCTATTTTTATCGGACTACACACTAATTTGAGGAGAAAATGGAAAAAAAGTGAATTTCGTGTGCTTATTAAGCATTATTTCTTGCGAAAAAAAACCATTACCGAGACCAAGGCTAAGCTTGATAAATACTATGGGGACTCTGCACCATCGATTTCAATGGTAAAAAAGTGGTTTACTGAATTTCGTTGTGGCCGTACAAGCACTGAAGATGCCGAACGTCCTGGACGCCCAGTTGAGGTCTCTACACCCGAAACAATCGAAAAAATTCACGATATGGTGTTGGCCGACCGAAGATTGAAAGTGCGAGAGATTGTGGAAGCCGTAGGGATCTCGCATGGCTCAGTGGTTTCAATTTTGAATGATCACTTGGGCATGAGAAAGCTTTCCGCAAGATGGGTGCCGCGTTTGCTCACAGTCGACCACAAACGCAATCGTGTAACAACTTCACAGGAAGGTTTGGCGTTGTTTAATCGCAATATGGAGGAGTTTTTGCGCCGTTTTGTAACCGTGGACGAAACATGGATCTATCACAACACACCAGAGAACAAACAACAGTCAAAACAGTGGGTTTCTAAGGGTGAATCGGCGCCAAAGAAGGCCAAGGTGGGTTTGTCAGCCAATAAAGTTATGGCGACTGTTTTTTGGGATGCACGCGGGATAATCCACATTGACTACCTTCAAAAGGGAAGAACAATCAATGGGGAATATTATGCCAACTTATTGGACCGATTCAATGACGATTTGAAAAAAAACGACCTCATTTGGCCAAGAAAAAAAGTTCTTTTCCACCAAGACAATGCAAGGGTGCACACATGTGCAGTTGCCATGGCAAAAATCCATGAATTGGGCTATGAATTGCTCCCTCATCCACCCTATTCTCCAGATTTGGCTCCGAGCGACTACTTCTTGTTCCCAAACCTGAAGAAATGGCTTGGTGGAAAAAGATTTGACTCCAATGATGAAGTCATCTCGCAAACAAAGGCCTATTTTGAGGACCTCGACAAATCATTTTTTTTTATTGTTCAGCACACGCCTCTATACCGCAGAACTAACAGGATCAACGGTTTGTAGAGTAAACATTTCATTTTTTGAGTTAGGAGTTTTAAGTCTACTTAGCTGCGGTTTCCTTAGGCAAGTCTTTGCCGAATCTCTACTAGGGGTGATTCATGGACTTGACGCTTACTCCGATGTTGTAAAACTCGTTAACCACTTCGAAGTTACTATTGCCAATAGCGAAGATTTTTACTAGTCTGTGAATAGATCCTGCTTTGTTTGGCAACTACATGTACTTGCATTTGTTAACTCGTTGACTTCAAAAGTCTCTACGATGGCGCTCTGAGGGCAACCAATGATGTCGATGTCGTCTATCTATCCCATCAGTTGGACAGATTTGTTGAAGAAAGTGACTTTTGTGTTAACATCTACTTTGCGTATAACCCATTCCAGCACTACTCGTAGATTGAAGAAATCTCATAGAGTGGATCTCCTTATCGAATGTTGCCAAATTGTACATTATATAGCGTGTCTTCCTGCGTCACTCGGCATACATAGACCAATTTTGTCAGGATCCCAAATCTGGCCTTGTAGAGCTCACATTGATATGGATGGTGCGCTTTGAAGTCGATAAAAAATCGACATGCATGCTCCCCACCAAAATGCCACATCTATGTTTGAAAAGTTCCGCTGGTAGGCCATCGGAGCCAGTGGACTTGTTGTTCTTCAGTTTTTTGGGAGTTGGGCCAACTTTTTCTATACTGGGGCGGGGGATGGCTTCTTCATTGACTCGAAGTGGGTTCTAACACTTTCACTCTCTCTACTTGATACTCATTAAGTGGCTGCTGGTAGCGCTGCATCAATCCATTAACTATTCTCTGAGCTTCGGTGATGGCAGCTGTTATAGATATTGAAGACATAACATATTTAATCTTGTTAAGCGTATCTCTTGGATCATGGTAATATTTGTCGCACGAAAACAGCTTCAAGTTTTTGAGTTTCGAGTCGTTTATAAAATAGGAACCATTTGTATCAAAGTTTCTAATGACTTTCTTATGACTATGTCACGTCCACGTTATGATAGGTGTTATAAGACCTTGGGAAGGCGTATCTTTTAGATCATCACACGACTGGATTAGTCAATTAAATTGCACTACTTTCCTTTTCCTGATAATGCTCTTGAAAGAAGTGTATTTAGGAATTTTAGTTCGCATGACAATGACATTAAAGTTCTCTAAAGGTGTTTGTTGGTGGAAGTTAGTTGTAGAGCTTGGAATCTTGGAAAATATTTACGGAAATATCTGTATTCATTAATCGTTTAAGCACAAAAGTATTTATTTGATTGATTTGTTGCCTATATAAGAAGAACTCCATATAAGACAAGACGTTTTAAATTTATTGCCATCCACAGGGTTGCTTTGGTCTAGCATCTTTTGTTTTCCTTCAAAGTACTTAACTGCATTGAGATTTCAAAATTAAATTTATAGAAGCAACATGCAAATATGTACAGCTAAGTACTTCTATTGCAGCGCACGTTTCTATTTACGGAAAAAACACTCGTATCCGTATGAGTTAATGTTCTGTCCATTCATGATTCAGAGAATTAATTTAAAATCAATAAAATATCTCCTGTCACATCAACACTAATGAAAATCAATTCCGCATGTCACGTACTTATCTGGAATATTTAATCCACATCACACACCTAATGAATCTACGAGTATGTATGTACTCGTATATTGGTACTATGTACCAATTTTGTTTATTCATGTCCCCTACAAGATAAAGATACACATGTTGGTGTAATGTGATTTAAATATTTTATCTGAAAATTCAGTAGAGCGAACAATTAATTTCAAACTGCATTTATACGACTATTTCAGAGTAAACAATTTTGGAAAATCAACAAAGCCGACGCATTGGATTTTAGAAAGGTTCACGACCGAATGCCTGTCAGTATGGATCGTAAAAAAAAATTAATAAAAACGTTTCATCTGCCTTAACCCGAATGACTTGAAAGAACTTGTATTTCATCAAATGGACTTTTATGTTTTCGTATGCCTCTAAATGTCCCCAATTATAATTGCCTTGACTGGGCGTCTTTCTTAAAGGCCTTGACTTTGGAATTATCTTAGCATCGGGCGGCGTAATATTTTAATTTTTTTTTCTGGTTTATTAGTCATGCCACTTCACAATGCCATGAGTGCTGACGTTTATGGGCTTCAAAAATTAAAACCTCACTGATTAGCGTCATATTAGAAGTTTTTTTTTTCTATTTATGGATGTGCATCTGTTTAATTGATACAATAAGATGACCGTATAAATGTTTGAGATTTAAAAAAAAACTACCGGAAACATGAAAAACTGAAAATAGGAATACATAATTTCAAAATTCCAATTTGCATGCATAATTCGGTCGTTTACAGGAGTTATGAATGTTCAAAATTGGCAATAAAATATGAGGAAATACCAAATTTTTGAGGCTCGTCGAAGAATACTTGCACGTCAATCGATTGACGTGAGTGGTTTTAAAAATAGGAATCTGTTTATTACTTAACGACAACCAGGAATTAATTATATATGCTTTAATTATATATGTTTCTTAGAAAAAATAAAATTGCAGTTTTGGTTTCGTCTTTGTAAAATGATACGCGTTCAAGCAGAACACTTTTTTGACTTTTTCGATGCGCAGCTACAGTCATAAAGGATTACGAAGAATATTGTATAGAATACCAAAATATTGGTGTATTTTGAAGAACACACCAATTTAAGGATCGATTATCTGGTTTCAAATTTTGAAGTAAACCGAAGTAATAATTTCCTGATGAAGTAGTAGAGCTGGAACAATGTTTTATCTTGCATTTATTTAACCGATTTGAAAAATCACTCTATCTTATTAGTGGTTAATAACAATTGAAATACATCCTTGATCAAAATTAAAAATACAAGTTTATTCATCTAAATCTATATTCTCCCCTTCAAAGTAATCCCCATCGAGTGCAACACACTTATGCCAGCGCTTGATCCAATCCTCGAAACATTTTTTATATTCGGTTTTCGGTATGTCCATCAGTGCTTTCTGCGATTTTTCCATTACTTCCTCTCGGCTGCTGAAACGCGTTCCCCGTTGTGGTTTATTAACTCGATTGAACAGAAAGAAGTCACAGGGAGCCAAATCAGGTGAATTCGGTGGCTGTTGGATGGTATTTGTTGCATTTTTCGTCAAAAAATTACGAATAATGATGGCACTGTGCGACCGCGACGGTGCCTTATCTTGTTGCAAAATCCACGAGTTTTCTGCCCACAATTTTGGTATCTTTCGGCGAATTACTTCACGCAAACGTCTCCTAACGCATAAATAATACTCGTACTCTCTGTTTACTGTCTGGCCTTCTGGCGAAAATTCATGATGCACTACACTGTTGTAATCCATGGAAACCGTGAGCATTGCCTTCTTTTTTGACTGAAAACGACGTGGTTTTTTTGGTATCGGCTCATTTGGTGAACGCCATTCAGTGATGTTTGGATTGCGTGGCGTACTCATAAACCCACGTCTCGTCTCCAGTAATGATCGTTTTGATGAATGTGGGACCGGATTCAGCCTCGCAAATCATCTCTTTTGCGACGTCAACACGGTCTCTTTTTTGCATGAAATTGAGGTCTTTTGGCACCAACTTTGCTGCTACACGATGGAAACCAAAATGTCTTGGACGGATCTATAGGCAATGTTCAAGTCCTCCGCTCTTTCTCTGATGGTTAATTTGCGGTTATTGACCAACATTTCTTTTGTTCATACTTCATCAATGTTTTCGTCGGTTTTCGATGTCGATGGTCTGCCACTGCGTTCATCATCTTCGATTGACTCAAGACCACTTTTGAACAGCTCGTGCCACTGGTAAATGACCGTTTTCTTTAGAGAATCGTTGCCGAAACACTTTTCCAACATTTCCAACGTTCGCGCACCATTAAATCCATTTTTTGCGCAAAATTGAATACGAGTACAAGTTCGTTGTTGGAAATTTAAATGCATTTCTAAAATTGTAAAAAATCGCCAACACTCAGAAGATAGATGTACTCTTGGCTACGTAAGTTTTGCAAATGTGAAGCTATGATGCTAAGATTTAGAGGAGATGTCAACAACAGATTTACCAACTTAATAAAAAAAAACAGAGCTCAAATCGGAACAATGGGAGCGCCACACGGTGGTGTCCCGCGGGAACTTTTTGATCAAGGTGGTATGTTACGGCTACATTGACACATAGTGCCACATACTTCTCCAACATCTCTACTCTGTCGCTTGCAGTGCCTGTCCGACGGCTCATAGCGCCCCGGTGCAAGTCGTACGCAACCTCCCCTCAAATTTGTATGCCTAAAAATTTTCTCAACATAAGTAACTTGAAATTTGATGTGTGTTTTTTTGAAGAGAAATTTATATTTTTTGACGATTGTTTTACATTTGTTTTTTAAATTTTATTGTTTTTTAATTTATATCACTATTATTGTGAGTTTTCATGAATGTTCAATAAAGGCTTTCGAAGCGGCAAATTGTTCGATGATATCCTCATATTGAATTGAATCAGCAATTTGATTTTTAATCGATATTGTGGCTAAGCCATTTAGTTGCTCTTGCGACATCGAATTGCGTAAATATTTTTTAGTTACCTTTAGCTTTGAAAATGGTCTTTCAGCTGTTGCGACCGATACAGGACTTATAAAAAAAGTTCTGTACGCGATCGGAAATAGATTTTCCATTCCGTTGCTCTTAATTCCGTTTAGTATGTCGATGATTCGAAAAAATTTAAATTGTTCACCAATTCTGCAACAACTGTTGCAGTTCATCGTCATCAATATCAGAATCGTTGCCCTTTGAAAGCGTAGTTTGAAGCTGTTTACACGACTTGAGCTAATTTTCATTTTGTCTATTTTGATTGAAATCGGTAAAATTGTAGAGAAAGGAGGAAGTTGAACTGTGCTTTTCTACTGCATCGCTCCTCAACTGCATCAGTTGCAACTTTCAAGAAAATATCAATAAAATTGTTCTTGAAACTTTCTTCCGAATTTATATCGCGCCCAGCCGCTACTCGTTTGCGACATTTTTACAACTTTTGCAGGTCCAGTTGAACCGTATCCTTCCAAACACAGTACAGCGGCCCGTAAGTCCGAATCAATTGATTGCAATGCTTTCGAAGCAATGTTAACTTGACTTAAAACGTCGTACCACATGCACACTGCACACACGAAATGAAAATCGATTTTGTCGATAATTGCTCTAGCTTCATGACGAACTCTATTCTTGAAAGCGGTTGAATTCTTGATTTCGTCCAACGCAGCGATTATATTGCCAAGATTCAGTCGAAGTGGTTTTATTGCAGCGATTCGACTCGACCATCGAGTTGGGCAAAGGTTTGGAAGTTGTTGTGATGTGGTTTTTGAAATTTCTTCGATTAAAAAAAAAAAAAATAAAATTTGCACCTGATGCAGCAGCAGCTTCATTTATGACGAGATTTAGTGAGTGGTTTGAACATGACACGAAAAATGCTCTTGGGCATTTTTTTAAAACAAGGCCGATGTTTCAGCGCTCATTCAAATGATTACAAAATATATTTAAACATTTGCAGCGCTCTTTTATATACTGAAGTCTCGCCCCGTGTTTTAATGTAATTTTTAGTAAAAATGTGTTATTTACACAAAATTTTGAGCTCGAGCGCCCTTGGCACGCTTGCCCCCCGGTGCGACTTGCGGTTGGATAGGCGCTGGCCCCTTGTGAGTGTGCTGACCTCAGTATCATTTTTGGAATATTTCGTTAATGAGATTAAGAGTTTTCAGATGTTTTCTCATTTGAGTGATCCAATTTTTAGGCGTCTTTTAACCCTTGTTAAAAATGGCAAAGCTAGCGTAGTTGATCAGCCTGAAGTTAGCCCAGTATCGATTTATGGTATGGGGACTTCTGCAAATGCATGTACTTCTTATCGGATAACGTTTTGTTACACCTACTGACATTCGTAACATTTTTGTAATTTATTTATTCCTTTGTACTCCTCGTACATCATCAAAAATTGTGAAACATATGAAAAAGCTGAACGAACAACCGTACTTAGTAGTTTAAGCGGCATTTTTCTGTCATAAAATTCTGCGGAGTTTGGCGCCATCCGACTTTATGCATGACTTCGTCATCGTAATTACCTTGGGGATTAATGACAGAGTTAAAGTCTTTAAACTTTTACTACATACATAAACATGGTGACATCCTCAAAATAGATATTAGGTTTGCGGGTCTAGACCGGCAATGCCCGTAACTTCGGCAGTCTATCGTCTCGCGCTGTAAATGGTCGACCACGTCCCAACAATCGTGGCAAGTAACGAGCGATCAAAAAACAATGATAGTTTTTCCAATTTTTATGTTTCAGCAGCTGTCACGGTTACCAATAACGCCTAGGTGTCAAAATATTCACTAAGGTTTGCCATTTCATCATGCATCGTTTTACGCTTGCCGGACGTGCAGAAATTACTAAAAAATATCAAAATTTCGGCTCAGTTTTAAATACGCAACGTGAATTCCGTCATGAGGTCGGCCGTCATCGTGGCTTCAGTGTGCAGGAAATTCGTCGCATCGTGGACAAGTTTGAGATTGAATACACTGATTTCTATCTGAAGCCACGAACTGGAAAGATATTGATGCGAAATGAAGAAAATATTGCAGCCATAGCCGCCAGTATCGAAGGTGACCCAGAAATGTCGACTCGGCGCCGATTAGTTGTATTGGACATCGTCAGAGAGTCAACACGGCTTATTTTGCCGTTGGATTTGAGCCTACATCCGTATAAGAATTTAAGCTAATTGGGCGCTGGATATGTTGGCTGGAAATCCGGGTTTTGACCAAAAAATAATCTTCTCGGACGAGGCCCATTTTTGGCTCATCGGCTATGTCAACAAGCAAAATTGCCGTTATGGGAGCGAACACAATTCAGAAGTGTTTGGCCGAGCATCAATGCATCCACAAAGATTGACTGTTTCGTGGGGTTTATGGCATGCTGGCATCATCGGACCTTAGTTCTTTCGAAATGAGGAAGGCAACAACGTTAACGTCAATGGTCTCATTTATAGAGCGATGCTAACTGACTTTCTGTGGTCAGAGCAGGTCGATAACATCGATATACATATACGAACTGTGATTCCAATAATACGGCGCTACATGACATACAAGCGGCGCAACGCTCGAAGTTGTGAAGGAGAAATTTGGCGGTTGGATCATCTCACGGCGAGCGTTTATCAATTGGCCGCCGCGATCGTGCGGTTTGGCACAACTCAATTATTTTCTCTGGGCCTACTTCAAAGCTAACTAGCCAATCAGTTTGTACAAGCTCGAGGCCAACATTCGACACCCAATTGCCGGCATAACACCGCACATATTGGACCGAGTCATCAAAAATTAGACCGACCATTTGTAGCACTAGAAACCGAGGCGGGCATTTTAATGATGTGCTATTCCACACATAGCAAATTTTATATCTCACACCGTTGTTGTTTTATTTAAATTTTTTTCCTATCGTTCTTATCTGGCCATCCTTTATACAACATTTGAGTGGTTTCTCGCCTCAGTAAACAAACATCTTCTTCGATGAATTATAAAAACACCAGCGCGCTGTAGCGGCTTTTATAGCTTTAATAGAAAAAATTTCTCATCATTTACCATCAAGGGCCTCTGTACACTGCCTTGGTGGAGTCCAACTTTAACTTCGAACTCTTCGATTATTCCCGCTCTGCATTAGCTTTCATTTTAATTCCCTCTAGCATATCGTGTATCATTTTTATATACGTGCCGGGTACATTTTGAGATTTTAGCGCTGCCCATGTAAGGTCTTTTGGAACTCTATCGAAGGCTTTTTCTAGCGAAGTTCCTCCTCAATTACATTGAATCGTGTCTTAAGTTTATCGGCTGCCTCTTATAAAGCAGCTTTGATTGACATGGAGTTTAATTGGATCTTCTATTGTCACCCATACTTTGGACAGTATGTATGTAAGTATTATTAGAGTGGACAAGGTCCTCATCTAAGTTACCTTTTCAACTAGCGCGGACTTTTGCCAGCTGCTTTCAGTTCCTCACACGAATTTGGCGCTCCTTTTCAACCTTTGACGCTGGTGTCCGTGAGCTCCAAGCAATCTAAGCTACGTTACCCGAGCTTTTCTAACAAGGTCGGCATCACTGCACAATCCGTACAATTCGATGTTGAAACGTCTCCTCTATTCTCCATTGCTGCAAACGGGATCGAAAATTACCAGAAGAACTTTTCTCTCGAAGCAACCGAGAGCATTTTGATTAGCTGTCGTTAGTTTCCAAGCTTCTGAACCGGCTGGCAGGACTAGGATGATCAGTGTCTTTTATTATGTCTGTTTGGTTGATCGAGAGACGGATTTGATACTCAATTGCCTTCTAAAGCTATACAAGCAGCGATTAGCAAGAATGATTCTTTTCCATGATTTCCGCGCTGTTTGTTGTCCTTGTCGAAGTTGATAGCGGAGCAGAGGTATATAGGCAGCTATAATTTTGGGGTAGTAATTAGCTCATTTAATTATTTTTACTCTTCCGAGTTTTTTGTTTTCATTGCTCCGCAATCTTGAGAATATTTTCTTGTTTAGCCGCGTTTTGACGTTGCTTTTTTTGCTATGCTTATTGCCACGTAATAGGTTGTAAAGGTAATACTTCTTGCTGCCTGCTGAATGTCTTTTTTGCGACATTCGTTGTCAAAACACATCTTATCGCTTTCGTAATTTTTGCTGTATTGAGGTGTATGTATTGCACGTTGGAAAGACATGCCTTTTGCTCCATACCGTGCTTTTACCACCACATATTGTTATTTCTTGGCAATTTTTGTGCTACTCTTACATTTTTCTTCCGTAGATCCTTAGTCATTTCTGTTGATTTATGATACAATATTTTGGAAGAATTAGCGGAAAGTTGGTGCCCAGAGCTGGCCTCCTTGTTTAAGTTCCCCCAGTTTGTTTTTTGGTCTGATGCCGGATGTTTTGGGTTTCTTCATCAACAATTCTTCCGCCTGCTCCCTTAGGACTATTTCACTCATCATTTAGCGTTATCCTAGCAGAAATGGTTATGAATCTGGGTTTGGTGTGCACCCCTGGCATGTAATCAAGTACCGATCTTCCTCTGCTGAATTTCTTATTCCGAAACCATTTCCTCCATTGCAGTGGTTGTATTCGCATTTTTATTCTCCAACATGTTCGTTTAAATCTGCATTGATGAAAAGCATTTTCCTCACTTGATATTCTAACTAGAAGATCACTAAAGCCGCGTAACTGCTATTTAGGGCGCGTGGGCACTAACAATATTCTAAATTAAGACGTTTAATTGTAGTTTTATTGCCATTAGTCGGTTGCTAATTTTTGATCGAGAAGTTCAGCTGTCAAGATGACTGCAACTTTGTTCTCATTTTGGTCATTGTGTACGTTTTCCTTTCTCAGTTCAATCAACATTTCGCCATTTGTTTTCTCGAACACACGATTGTTATGATTTTGCATGGCCATAATACGTTTTCCGGTTGGATACTTTTCACTGTCATTGTGCCCATATTCCACCGTGCAATATGTAATATATTTTGGTAAAGGGGTAAACTAAGAATTTAAGCTATGATAAAACGAAGAGTATGTACAATGTTCGTCACTTCTACAATGTGGAATACGTGTATGGAATAGGCAGCAGAATAGCGGCACCGATAATAGAAGAGGCAGTTCCATATTTCGATTTTAGTAACTAGTACTATTGTAAAATTGGTTAAGTTTAATTCTTCCTCAGTTATCTATTACAACAGAAATATGGATGATATTACAAATTGTATGGCCTTCCTGCGTTATGCATACTCAAACCTAGGATTAATTGTTGACCGACATAGCAAGATATTTTCGATGAACATTACGGCCGTTTAGCCGTTCCAGATGCGTATAAGGTTCTGATTAAGCTAAAAAAAAAATACACCGACGATAGCGACAATGACGGAAACTTCTCAATTGCAGAAAATCCTACTACGAGTATGTCCTAACTAACAGACGCGTCTCTCGTTTTCATGGGTGATTTCTTAAGCGTTTGGTTTTTAATTGTAAAAAAAAAACAAACACATTGGAAAGGTGTACACAATTTTTATTTGAGTTGATATATCAATGCTTCCCCTTTACTTTTTAAAGATTATTTCATGTAAATATTTACCAATGTAGTCGTGGTAAGTGCTCCAGTGAATTAAATTTTGAATCACTTTTTCGAACATATTGGCTCGAACACGTGTAATGTTATCTTGCAGGGCTGCAACTGACGCTGATTTATCGGCATAGGTGAGCGATTTGACGTATCCCCATAAAAAATTGTCTAAAAGCATCAAATCGCACAATCTAGCCGGCCAATCCACCGGTCCAAAACGAAAGATACATTACTCATCGAACTCATTTCTCAATTGGTTCATCGATTCCCCCTTTGCTGTGTGGCATGTAGCGCCGTCTTGCTGAAACCAAGCAGTAAGATAACGAAAACAATATAGGAATCATCGCGAAGAAAAAGAAGTCAACAGGGAACTTGTATGTATCATGTAATCGAGGCATGCGGTATATGATTAAAAATAAGAAATTCAGCGACATAACAAACGGATGAACTACGTGTCTAGATGCTCAAAAATGTTTTTCAGAAACGGTGCGAAAGAGATCTACTCGCATACGTATGCTGCTACACTGTTTTACGCCGGAACCATATTAGTCTATCAAGAGGTATCATCAAAGTGTTCAATATGAAATTCTATTTAGCAGTTTTGTCGTTGAAAAGATTCTAACAAATATGTTAAGTCTTATTTTCGTTTCAGGATGCACGAACCAGACTCTTCATACCGTTGTCGATATAGCCAGAACTAGGTACTGCAAGAGTTATTACGTTGATGTTGGCAAGTGTCAATTGAAAAACCAATGTTGGCGTCATCTATGACTATTATCGCCTGGTTTTCAATCTTATCCGGCAAATGCAGAGAGATAATAAGACCACCCGACTACTGTATTCTAATGTTTCGGCGAGTAAATGCTTTGCATGTTGATGTCCGATCAGACGAAGTAAAATATTTCTTACACGGCTTGAGGAAACCTAAATATTTCGGAGCATTTTTGGCGGCATCAGATATGTGGTCACTTGAACAAAGGTTATCATCGACACACTTACCGAGAATGGAAAGCTTTTCGGTCTCAACGATGCAAGTACCATTCATGGCGACACCGGCCAACAATGTGTTTTAGAACCATTTAATTCCAATCGGTTGGTGCTTCTCCTGCCATTCTTGTTCTACAATTGAAGAGCAGAGACATGAAACCGGAAACGAATATGAAAAGCAGAGGGTACTCTCAACAGCAAAGGAATATATTGGGTTAGATGTGGAAGACCAGAGAACATCAATGAAGATGAAAAATAGTGTCGGAGACAGAACAGAGCCTTGAGGCATACCAGTACTTATTTTCTTGATATAACTTGAAACCCTTCAAAACAACTTGAACTGAATGCTCCGAAGGATACTCAGCTCTGTCAAATGTCTTCGAAATATCGTCTTTCCGCCAGATTGATGTAGATTAGGTCCCACATTACATTGAGACATGTCATCAAAACACCAGCTGAAATGTTGTTACGGAAACCTACTGCCGACTCTTAATAAGTTTGTACATTTCGAAATATCTCATTAGAAAGTGCAATGTTCCGGGAAATGATTCCGAGGAAGATCAGGCTTTTAAGGAACGATGTTCTCAAAATTTTTTTCAGTTAACGAAAATCAAGTAAGACGAGTAGTTGATTAGATATCATCCTCAAGTCAACTTCCACTAAGAATTTAGTCTCCTCAGTAAATGTTGGATGCCACCCATGGAGCGAAATAACCACTGGAGCCCAAATAGCCCAACAACGCAGCAGAGGTGGACCTCGCCTTAGGTGGTGCACGCAAGTAGAAGGAAACCTCAACCTACTTGGAGTGCACAACTGGAGGTAGTCAGGCAGAGACCAAGCTAAGTAAGTAAGTTGGTACGCTCTGAATTCCAGAGTCAACGTAACAAATATACGAGTACATGTGTATGGAGGTCATTGTCAAGAATAGTATGACAATGTCGATCAAGGTGATTCATTGTTTTGAGGTTAAAGAAAACCCGCGCTTTTCTGGTAAAGAGAACATGAAGCTTGGCAAAATATCAAGCGACAGATAAAAGACAGAAACAGTCACATAAAAGGTGTTTTTTTTTTGTAGCGATTTCCTGTGATTGGCTATTTTTGGCAATAAAAGAAAATGCTTAGAATATAATACAAGAATAAATTTTAGGTCGAATAAATCTGGCTTTCTTCGTAATATTTATAAAATGACGAATTTTGTGATTCTGTAAAAGAGAATTTGGTTAAAGTTCAGTCAGTAAAAGGGCCTTAATTTATATTAATTAGGCAAGATTTACTTAAGTGTTGGCCGATTGGTTTTTGAACTCGAAAATATCTACATAAATCCTCTCACTATATTTCCACTCAATAGATATCTAGATGGTATTCAGTATTAAAAAGGCAATAGGTATTGGCCATGTTACATACGCATATGTCATATCTTTGTTCCAGTCCAGCGATGTAAGTAAACAGGTTTGCCCTTTCTAGGTGCTCAAACGTAAACGAAAAATCAGAAACGCGGATGTATGTTAAATTGTTTGTTGCTAAATTAAGAACACATTAGAAATAATCGACTATTCAGAATATCTCTTCTATAAAAAGACACAAAGCAAAGATAATGTTTTTTTTGTAAACTGCTCATCACGCAGATGCTTTCCTTGACTTTTATTAAAATATTATGTATATCCCACATTTACTTGTATATCTAATTTAAATCGTACATTCGTTATTTTCTTCTTTTGTTGACTTTACGTGTTTTCCTTTTCTATTTTATTTGTGAAGCTCTTATTTAGTTTACATTTGTTAAGCAATGTTACGCATTAGCATAACTAGCTTTACCATTAAGATCTTTAATATGTATATACCATATAAGTATTTATATATGTAAGTAAAATAAAAATCAGTGCATATTTATTGTATAATTTTACCAGATGATCATGTGGTTGATTAATGTGCAAGCCTGTTTGTTTAGCGTCTCAAATAAGTTTCGCAGTTCTTCTAAAGAAATCAATTTGCATATAAAAATCAACCCACACATTTATTTTCTTTCTGTGTTTTTTGTTTTTTTTTTTTTTGCAAAAAAATGGAATTTGTAAAAAAAAGAATTAAATGATAAAGTTAAAAAAAAAAAATCATTTCGCTGATCATTAAAAACCAATAGAGCTATAAAATCGTGTGCAATAAATATTTTTAAGACTCATTCGCAGTCATCGATTAATTTAGCAAATAAAATGTTTGTATGTTAATTTACACTTAATTAAGTTGAATTTATATTTTTTTATTTTACTTCAAGTGCGTAAATTTGAATTTTCTTTTCTGGATTTAAGTGTGGCCATGGATCAGTGAAAGGGTTGAGTTAAATGATCTTTTAATTGTTATGGGTTGGGTGCTTGATTGAGTCGGTAGTTCTGGAATTTCTTTTTATGCCATAAATTAGAAACTAAATAACTTTTGTTCAACTTATGTATGTAAATTATTTAGTCTTGTTCCATTTGGTAGATTATTCATTTCATTAAGTTTAATTGAATTCAAATGGCTTCCACGCTTAGTGACTCATGTGTGACATCTTCTCGAAAACTTGTTTGTAACTGCCTGATGTTGCAGGAGGATTGCCTTAATCATCATTTGAATGAATTGCTTAAATCATTTAAATTTGTCAGTTTTGTTTTATACATTTCCTGGTTGCAATAACCATACAGAAAAAATTAGGTGCTGTCAGGTCAGGTGACCTTAGGCGTCAACGGAATGCGGAATTTTTTGAAATCACTTTGTTAGGAATTTTCACGGTAATTCTGTCATAACCGGCCTGGCTACGTGGGAAGTTGCACCATCTTGGTAAAACTACGAGGTGTTGAAAGGTATTCTCATTCGGCGTAGCTCTGGGAAAAACATCTTTTTTTAGCAACTTTACGTGATGGTCTCTATCTCACTCCACTCTGACTCGAGCTGATTGAAGCTACATTTCATGAAGCATCTCTGGGTTTCTGTCCTTCCATAATCGACAATTTTATTTAATTAACAATACCGTTTAGGTCAAAATGTGTCATAGAATGACCCACTAGGAACTGTTTGCGAGCGTTTGAGTACGATAGCGACCACTATGGACTCGCCGCCACAGTAAGGATCCAGAACGAGCAAATACTGCTGGAACAATATGATCATGTGTTCTCATACGATTATCGTAGAGTACGGTGGTCACACTTCACTAAAACTTTGAAGCGTAATTTGCGTTCGAGCGGGATCGATCCTCCGAATAACAGAAATCTGACAAACGATGAGATTGAGCGACATTTAACAAAAATGGACATTGTAATTAAATAAACTATGGAGCAAACTATCCCTCGGATACAACACTCCGAAAACAATCAGACTAACAAATATCGAACTCCCACAATCGACTCACTATACGCACACATAAGTAGATTGCTGTCGAGGCTGAAACAGCTATACAGACGGTTTACTGACAGGAAGAACACTAAAGTCAGTGATAAAAAACCTGAAACAATTAATAAAAAAAATTTCAGTAAATCCATAAGTCTGTATTGGGGCTATAAAATCCAGTAGTCAGAATATGTTTCCGCAGATAAATAGATTATTCAGGCGGAAAGATCACAATGACATCGAATGTGTTTGAATCACACAGACGACAGACAACAGACAGCTATTACTGACTGCGGGTGTAAAACCCAGAAAGTGTCGACTCAGGAGACGGCATCTTTGTGGTCGAAGACCCACAGGAGAAAGTCGAGTTGCTGGGCGCTTATTTCGAAACCGTGCATACTGTGAACAATCCAGTTTACGGAAGCCACGATATTGAAAACAGAAGTTACGCAGAGATCACTTCTGTCTGCGCAAACGAAATCCATAATTGGCGATCTGAGAACTACCGTTTTATCCTGTTCAATGAAGAAAACGCAGCAAACGTCATCGTCGACGATGGGCAAGCTGCCAGTCACTTGTTCGTGCGAAGAGATGAGATCCTGTGCATCTTTGAGTCATTGAAGAACAAAAAGTCGGCGGGAGTAGATGGTATACCTAACGTCATATTGAGACACCTACCCCAGGAGGCAGTAGATATTTTCACTACGCTATTTAACGAAGCATAATGTGAATTATTCAGCGCACTGGAAAACAGCAGTGGTACACCTTATCCCAAAGAGGGATAAAATTAGGACCAACCCTGTTAGTCTTCGGTCAATTAGTCTACTTCCGAACATTAGCAAAGTATTCAAAAAGGTAGTCAACAGAGCTCTGTTGAAATGGGTGGGGCATAACAATATAATCCCGGACAATCAGTTTGGTTTTAGTGCGAGACACGACACCATTCATGCAGCATCAAAACTGATCTCCGACATACAGAGGAACAAATGCAAGAACCAATGTACGGGTGCTTGTCTGGTTGACTTGGAGAAGGCCTTTGACACCGTATGGTTACAGGGGCTTTTCTACAAGCTAACCAGATTGGGCATGAGGTAACCTTTGTTATATATGATTTACAACATGCTTATGGGAAAGGAGTTCGTTGTCAAATGTGGCAACGTGATTTCCAATAAAGTTTTCAACATTAAAAACGGCTTACAGCAGGGGTCGGTTATTTCTGAGATAATGTTCAATATTTACACAAGTGATCTAATAGATACCCTCAATCACGCTATAGCATATGCAGATGATTTAGTGGCGTACACATCAGGACCAAAAATCGAAGTCATTAACATCCTTTTGCAACGTGACTTCGATCATATTAAGGAGTATTGCGATGATTGGAAATTGAAAATTAATTTCCAAAAGTCTGAAACAATTTTATGTATAACTCCATTGTGAAGAATCTCTTGGGATACCAGAAATAACTAACGAAATTTGACCATTATTTTCCAGCATGGACTATCACTAGCGGTGAGAAGCGCAGTTAGGTATCTTGGTATCTGGCTTGATAAGTATTTATATCTTGATAAATATATAGATGCTTGTCTAGCTGGGGCCAAAAAGGCTTTAGCTTTGACAGGAAAACTGTTTGATGGTGAAAGTCATATGCTACGTGGCTCTAATCAGGTCAATCATTACTTACGGTTGTCCGGTGTGGTTTAATGCAGCACCGTCTTACATGGAAATGGTTCGTGTGTTTGAGAGACAGTGTCTTAGAACCTGTCTTCAATTATACAGAACACCAGAGTCTGAGTACATTAAATATTATCCCAACAAAGTCCTTTACAATGGAGCTGGACTAAACAGGATTGACAATTTTCTAATTAAGGTGATTCGAAGGCACATCGTAAGAACAATAACGAGCGATAATAGCCTGATCTTTGCGGCATATTACCCCAGTAAACTTCAATCTGGCTATATCCCTCTTAGTGCAAAGTAGGGATGGTATTCCCGTATTATACAACAGCCACCGCGGTGCGAGGGAGAAGCGGCTCATCTACGACGGGTACTTTGCCAATGCTCAGGAGCTCTTCCATTTTAACTCTGCAATTGCGACGAGTACTTTGCCAATGCTCAGGAGCTCTTCCGTTTTAACTCTGCAATTGCGGACAGGGATAGGATCGATGCTGAAAAGCAGTACACCGTAGGGGTACCTCCGAGAGTTGACCGGCGCTAGACGGTCTCGATCAAGTTTCGGAGGAGCATGTGCACCATGATGGCGACTGCCAGGCGCCCGAAAATGCAATCGAGATAGTGACCACTCGGAGCAAAAGAAAACGAGTGCTCGCCATCTGGATTACAGTTAAGTAAATTAAGAATCATAGGTAGGTTAAGTAGATATGTAGCTTAAGTCTTAAATAAAATTTAAAAAAGATAAAACATCTACGTTTTTTGCCAATAATTTTCTTAGAGAATCATATACGTAAATATGTTCGTTATATTAGCTAAGTCCTAGGATAGTTTTAAGGTTAAAAGATATTTAAACATTTTTGTCTAGTATGTAAGTTAACATATAGAAAGAAACAATAAAAATTAATTTAAAAGTAAAAAAGTCAAAATGTGTCTCTCCAGATACAAAAGTGTATATCGCTTCGTCTTGTTCAACCATTTGAGGGATTTTATAGTAAAATTAGAAGCTGGGTTTAATTTTCTTGTTATTTGAACCTTGTGCGTCCGAACTGTAAGATCACGAGGATAAGTTTTCTTTGTAATTCTTCTAGACTGGGCAAAAGTGTTTGCCTGTCTTATTAAAGCCCATCAGCTGGGATGAGTGCCGCCAAACACGTGTCTCTGGATGGAAATTACAGACTCCAATGCGTGATAACGACGTACACTCCCAGTGCTGGGGTCATCATCCCAATTATTCATTTTTGTAAAATTTAAACGCCAAAAAACAAATGGAATCGATAAATTCCACAAAAGTTATTGCTACCGTCGTTAAGATGTGGCTGGCTAATGTAGCAGGTATTAGTCAAAAGAAGAAATGAAATCCTTTCAATGGCTATACATAGTATTGATTGTCAGAAAAGTTAGAAACTATAGTCCTTGCTTTGTGTTTTTATTCAAAAATACAATTTTGGCGAACTTGAGGCAGATAAAATGATTCCGATTTTTTGATTCCCACTGATCTCTTGCTCAGTATTTAATCTGAGGACTTAGATTACGGAGGACGGACTAAAAATAACTTTTTTTCATTGCAACATATAACGCCACCGTTGGGCCGCTTAGGTTGGGTTAGGTTAAAACAGGGGTATGATGGATATACCATTACACAGACTCCAGACACCCAAATGGGCCCCCATCTCGATCTCTGCTTCCACAGGGAACCATTTGTCTTCAATTGGAAAAAATGTAAACAATCGTTCTGGTGAAACACCCAATTTCCCTGCAAAAGTGAAGAAGACCTTTGAAGTTCGTTCCGTATATTTAATCTAGTATTTCCCTACAAATTTTCTTTGTCTTGCATTCACACAGTATGTGTGTTATGTTCTCAATAGCTTGCAGATCATCACAGAATCTTCAAATATCCGTATTTGACAGTTTGAGTCGCTTTGCGTGTTTACGCATATCCATGTTTAATTTTATTAACTCCCTAGATCTTTTGCGGTCAAAAAGTGGCCAGAGAGCCTTGGATACGCTATGTTCTTCAAGACTAGACCACCTTAGGTTGGCAGCCTTTGTGATTTTTTCCTCGATTGTGCCCCTTACTATGCAAAGGGGTAGTTTGATGTTGGCAACCTCACTACTATTGAGTAGCCCTCTTCTTCTTGCAACCTCATCAGATTATTCATTTCCTTTTATATCGCAGTGTGCTGGCACCCAGCACAGTCTAACCGGGTCTGACTGTATAGTGCTTTTTGCACTGTACGACAGCCCCTGACTGTATCAGAATTGATATTGGTCTTGAGTGCGGTATCTCTTACGGATACCGATCTCATCTGCATTAGCTTAGCCGCCCTGATACAGTCAGAACCTTTGATTGGAAGACACTGTTTGCGTCCGGTAGTCTTGTAGACATTCTTAGTTCTGGATCTTTTGAGAAGATACCAAAACCTGCTCCTTCCTCAGTTTTCGAGCCGTCTTCCTCAGTTTTCGAGCCGTCTTCCTCAGTTTTCGAGTCGTCTCTGAAAATTGCAATTTCATTTGACCTGATAATTGCATTTATTTGCCAGTCGTCCCTATAGAGATATATTATATCATACGGAATGTGGAAGTCGTCCAAGAAAGGAATTTCATCCACTAGAATTAGATTACCTGGCAGTAGCCACGCTAGGACCGTGTCGTGTCCGAAGCTACTGCTTAGTGAATCGTATAGGACTGTTGCCAGCTAGTTTTTTGATCTGTAAATCAAGTGGTGTAAGGTGCAGAAAGGTGTCCAATACTGCCCTAGGGGTGATACGGAGCGCCGCTGTAATGGCGTTCTTTTTCCGTAAACCATTTTCTTGTTTGTTGCATTCCACCATATTAGTGCGCCATACAGGTCTTACCACCACCGTATATGTCACAGCCAGTACACCATAGCAGGTTTTCAGCCCCAAAGCTTTCCTACTGTTCTTTTACAGATGAAAGGAGCATTATATGCCTTTTTGATTCTTTCCACTAAGTTAAGATTCCAATTCAATTTTTGTCCAGAATTACACCCAGATACTTCGCGCTGTCCGAAATGGATAATCCCACTCCGTTGGGAGTTTGAATTGCAGGCTTTTGTACTTTCTGGTAAAAAGAACCAGTTCCATTTTGGAAGGGTTGGCATTGAGACCAAATGTTGATCGTCTTCAGGGCCACCTCCATAATGTCGCTTAAAATATTTAAGTATTTTCCCTATTATGACCACGTCATCTGCGTATGCTATAGCACTTATGCCCATTGTACTAAGCTTTTCGAGGATGTCATTGATAGCCAGCACTCAGAGGAGTGGTGATATGACTCCACTCCACGTTATTGAAGGCTGCTTCTATATCGAGGAGGACCGCCATCGCAAACTCACTGAAGTGTAAACTCTTCTCTATTTTCCCCACCACCTTGTGCAGGGCGGTTTTTACAGATTTTCCTTTCATATATGCATGGTGGGACTCAATCAAAAAGCCATTACTGCATCTGTTCCTAATATGAATTTCCAATAATCGCTCTAGGGTTTTATTTTAAGCATAAATGATTGCAGACTTATTGGTCTTAAATCTTTTGGGGTTATATGCCCCTGTTTGCCAGCTTTGGGTATAAAAATCACCTTAACTACCCTCCAAGCCATTGGTATACACCCCATTTTTAGACTGTGTCTAAGAATTTTCATAATTTTTTGGATTGCTACTCCAGTGCTTACTGTAGTATAATCGGTAAAATACCATCCGGCCCGGGAGATTTGCACTTCTTAAAGGACTGAATTAATTCTATTAATAAGAACACCTACTTCGTCTCCGGAGAGAGAGCGAGATTAATGTTGTCAGCATGCCGTAGGATGCCATCTGATAATGTGGATCCGGGACAATGGGTTTCCACCAGCGTTACCAGAACCTCTTGGCCATTTTCAGCGTATGTTCCGCAATTTTTCTGAGGTAGTTAGGAATGCTCGCTTCCTTTGAAAACATTTTGTGTAACCTCGAAACCTCGCCTGCTACAGTGGTAGATTCGCAGTACTTCTGCCATGAAGCCTTTTTTGACTTTCGAACTAGGTACTCGAATTGTTTTTTACATTCGAAGTAGGTACTCATTCCATGTAGTGTCGCTTCTGAAAAGCTTCGCTCTTTTATAGAGTTTCCTAATCGCTTTTCTTTTTAAATCTATCTCCCTATTCCACCACTTTGGTTGAGCTCGCTTAGGTGTTCCGTTAGCCGGACCAGCTTCCTCGAACGCCATTGTTAGTGCCTTACTAATATTTTCTACCGCCCTATCTCAGTTAACAATATTCTCGCAGGTGATTGATTGGTTATCCAGGTGTATACTTACCACCCAATCAGTCTTCCTAGGATTTCTTTGAGAATTACATATCCTGTTCTGAATATTCACCTTGAAGCGTATTTATCGGTAATCCGACATCGACGCTTCGTCGACTACTCCCCATTCCCTTGTTTCTAATCGTTCTGTATTTGTAGTAAGGGTGGTATCTAGCAGCTCCCGTCTATTTTTCACCACAAAAGTGGGTGAATTGCCTCTATTGCAAATATTGAGGTTGGAAGATATAATGAAATCATACAAACGTTCACCTCTTGTGTATGATGAGCTGTAGCCTCACAGCCCAGCACCAGCACCCAATTTTTCTACCTTGTTAAGTCCTTTAGTTTCCTCGAGATAACTACCTCGGAGTGGTAGGGGTCATCGGATGGGGTTAGTTTGTCCTTAATCAGCTGCCTCAAGTTTTCTACGTCAAGCTGCTTGAGATCCTCTTACCACTACAGAGGCATTCTTAGGTTCAGTGTCCCTTTGTTGGGTCGTCCCTCTGAATTAAATTCAAAGATTAATTTCTTGACTAGAATGAGCTCGCCATATAGAGGTGTTGCTTAAGAGCTACAGAAAATTCATTAAGCCATAACGGTAGGAATTCAATTTGAATAAAAAAATCGTTATCCATAGTATGGAACAAAAGATCAAGACGCTAAGCACGCTACGGACGAGAGACTCATCGGCCAACTGGTTGACAAACTGGCTGCAAATAATTCGTGTGTGGGCTGGTCTGACGATGAGTTGAACTATTTAATAGCCAGGCAACCAATCGTTGAAAAATCTAAATATTTTGACTGTTTGATCATGATTTACCGTTTTATCCAACCAGTTAACTAGTGTTAGCAACCAAACAGTCGACCTCATTCAGTAAATTTGCTTATTGAAATATTGAGGAAATTATGTTGAGTACGGTTCAGTTACGTTTTATTCTTTGCGTTCTTCACTGTTTGCTAATTTTTTTCTTTCTGTGAACTGATTTCATCAAATATCACCTGAAGTGTGGAAGGAACCTATCGCAAAAGTCGAGAGTTTACCAGTGTTGTCAAAGCTGAAATTTGTAAAAGCAAGGCAGCATAAATAAAAGCATGGGAAGAATTATTAACAAAATAAAAAGAAATCGATATAGGGAACAAGAAGCTCTTCAGATGCAGGATACTCGTATATTCGTAATATCTTATAAGACATTTCGGTCACCTGGTGTTTTTAAAAGACCAAGAGACTCAGAATAGCGGCTTTTCAACGATTGCCAACTCCTATACGGTTGATGAAGTTGACGATTTCAACTGATTGTCAACTGAACATACCTCACTATTTTATTAAAGGAAGTTAGAACATACGAAATGAAAGAAGCAAAATCCTTAAACTGGCTGTCGAGGAACTTCAGCTTCAATTTTGTTTATATCCTTCTCGAAGTTCAACACCAGTTTCAACGTCAGCACTCACTTCCTAAATTTCAAAGCATTATGGTTCAACTGCCATATGGCATTCAAAATGTCGATTGAGCAGAAGAAATTCATACTCCCCGCAGTTATTCAAATTTTTCCAAGTTATTTAATGATTCGCTACATGGATACAGAGAGATCTACTTTTTGCTGTTTTGTTTATTTTAATTTTTTGAAAAGAAAATGACAGAAAATGAAGTCTTTTCTTTTGCTTAAGATACAAACGCTGCCATGGAACCACACCGCCGACACCATTAAAATAATTAACTAATTTGCATCTAACATCTTTAGCTGAACTTTTTGAATATCTAGAGTATAATGGCTGTAAGCCTACGAGTTGGTTTTCTCCCCTCCATTGTCCTGGTATAACTTGTATCTCATTCGTATCTTCAATGTCAACACTTGCTTTAGTATAATTTTCAATGTCAACACTTGCTTTAGTATAATTTTCATGGTTGTTACGCCTAAAATAGTTATGCAAATGACACGATGCCAGCACAATTCTCGCAAATTTCTGGATGAAGATTGATTGGATTTTGGAAAATTTTAAACCTTGACACCAAAATGCTAAAAGGATTTTACACAGTCCTTCTGGCTCCTGCTGACAATGGGTAATCAAATATAGATTCTTCATCGCTTACATTTTCATGACTACATAGCTTAACCATCTCCACACTCAACCATTATAAATTCATAATTAGAATTAGCAATCCCCATCAGAACAACACTAAAATGTTTCTTGTAATTTTAGTAGTGTGATCCTGATCACGGTGGCTTTTCAATGTCAACAGGTCTGCCATCAATAGCGCCTAGGCAATTTGGAAAATTAAATTTACTTTCAAATTCGTTAGCAACAGATCGCCATTCATCTTCGGTTTGAGGAATCTAAAACTTGCAAACGGAATAATGGTAACCGAAAAGGGAACTTTACTTAATCCGAACCCGTGTCCATGAAAATCTACCCCAAGCTTTGTGAAGAAATAGATGACAACAACTTAAAATCCTCATAGGATTCACCAGACTCCAAAAAACGAAGCGTTGTTTAACTATTTTCGAAAGTTCTTCATAACGAAATATGTCCATTCTTCAGAAGTTTTTGAAGTCCTTTGGGGCAGTTTCTTTTGGTCTTTGCAATAATCGCGTGTGCATTAATTCTGGCCTTGCACTTAATCAATCTTTTGCCCAAATTATTTTCTTTTTCTTTTTTGCTATACATATTTAACACTTCCTGTAATTCTGAAATTTCATCTATTGTATATTTATGGAAGTCAGTAAAATATTCTAGCTGCACGAAGTTGGCCGATTCATCTCTCGTGCTTTATGTATGATTTTCCAATTGTTATGTTTCAGCAGCTGTCAAATTTATGAATGACATCCAGCTGTCAGAATATTCAGCAAGGTCTGCCATTTTATCGTGCATCGTTTTAGGGCTGCGGAACGTGCGGAAATTATCAAAAATTCAACGTGAATTTCGTCGTAAAGTTTACCATCATCATGGCTTCAGTTTGCAGTCAATTGGTCGCACAGTAGAAAAGTTTGAGAGTGAGTACACTCTTTTGGATCGTAAGCCACCAACCAGATAGAAATTGTTGCGAAATAACAAAAACATAGCCGCCGTAGCGGCCAGTATCGAAGAAGACCCATAAATGTCGATTCGGCTCCGATCAGCTGAATTGGGCATCACCAGAGAATGGAGCCATCTTATTTTGGGCTTGGATTTGGGCTCACATCTGTATAAGATTGTGCTGGCGCAAGAAATGACCATAGACAATGCCATGAGTTCGCTAATTAGGCACTGGAAATGTTGGCCGGAGATCCGGATTTTGGCCAAAAAATCATCTTCTCGGATGGGGCCCATTTTTGGCTCAGCGGAAAGAGCAAACACAATTCACAAGTGTTCGCCCAGGCATCGATGCATCCACAAGGATTGACTGTTTGGTGCGCTTTATGGCATGGTGGCGTTATTTCTTTTGGAATGAGGAAGGAGACACCGTTACCGTCAATGTTCTCCGGTATGGAGCAATATTAACCGACTTTCTGTGGTCAGAGCTCGACAATATCGATATATCTGAGCTGTGGTTCCAACAGCATGGTGCCACATGCCATACAAGCGACGCAACGCTCGAAGTTGTGTAGGAGAAATTTGGCGACGAATTCATCTCACGGCTAGCGGTCTTAAATTGGCCGCCGTGATCTTGCGATTTGACACCACTCGATTATTTTCTCTGGGGCTACGTCAAATTCTTGGTCTACGCTAACAAGCCAAGGCCAGTATTCGACAGGAAACTTCCGGAATAACCCCGCACATATTGGAAAGAGTCATCCAAAATTGGACCGACCGCTTGAAGTACTGCTAGCGAAGCTGAGGTCACCATTTGAATGATGTGCTATTCTACACATAATGGCATGAATGTAGCTACAAAATAAAGCCAAAACCAGTTTTATATCGCATACCGTTGTTGTTTTACTTAATTTTTTTTCCTATCGTTCTTATCTGGATTGCTCGGCTGTTTTTGATGAAGCACACCTTGTAGGTCTAAATTTTGGCCATTTCAAGTATTTGCGGCTCTGTCTCAACAATAGCGCGACGAATATTGGTTTCCAAGCCCTGAATAGTTTGCACATAACGCCATCTTCCCATATCGTCCGGATCAATGTCGTTCATATTTTCAATGGAATACGGGTAATCACTGATCACTTGGTCGAGTAACGTTGACCATTGCCTGTAATGCAAGCTCCGGCTTAAATTTTTGAAAGAATGATCAATGATATCACTAAGGTGATGACTACTCCAAACTGTGTATGTTTGTAGTATAATGTGGTTCTTCTTGGTTTCCCTCACTTCAGAGACTGGCATTTCGTTGGTTCACAAACCCAGTGAGCCTCGTCACCAAGCTCGATTTTTCCATAAAAATAAGGGCAACTTCAAGCTGGTTGTCAATCTCCAAACTCTCATCGCTAGCCATGGTCTCATGGCATTAGTTCCTGCATCAGTTGGACGAGATCTTTTCATAAAATGCTCCACGTACTGGATGGACCAAAACTAAATGGTCTCGACCGACGACGCGGTGTTGAAAATTCCGGATCTTCCGCCACATTTTCACTTGCAGCGGCTACAGTTTCTTTTGTGTGAATATTACGTTGATGCTTTGTGTACTTAGTGCCAAGTAGGATGTGTGAGGTGTCAACTTTATCCACAACACGATAAATCACATATTCTTCTAAACGTTCGCGAATTTAGGCCGAATTTTCAAAATAAGTTTGACTGATACGGAAGCGTTTATCTCATCTCGTGTAGGTCTATGTTATGGTATTCATGATACTCGCACTTTGCCAAATAATAAAATGTAATTAATGAAAATTGTCCAAACCGACAACATGGTTTTGAAGTCATTCCTGTCGGATGATCCATTTGTTAAAAAAAAAAATTTCCGTAATATGGGTACATGATACACAGCCAAGTGATAATTTCCGACGGGTTAATCATTTTCGGACATCGAAAGCATCAATGACAATTTCCACGGAGCAGCGTGTATTCTCTGTTGGCATTTTACACACGCTGAAGACATTTGCTGGGATGCCAAATCTGAGATGAGCCCGTTGTGGCAGTTTACAATCTGAAACTCGTCCATTATTTCAAAAGTACGGGTGCGATGTACAATACATCGCAATGTGTAGATCTTGATGGGGATCTTTGCTGGGTTAGAATACAGATCGATCAGCTGGTTGAGAAAAGGCCCAAGGCGATGAAGAGATTAATGTGCCTTTATATGACATGACTGTTATACAATAGTTCCTTTGTATACATACCAGAGTAACCATACTGAGATTCTACTAATCGGACTCGCCTTTTATTTCTTTGTCCCAATTCTACAAATGAGTTGATGCAGGCTCACTTACTGCTTTGAAAAGCTCCGGTGGATACACCGGGATCTCGGCTCTCATAGTTCTGCATTAGGCTGAAATTTCAGTATCGACTCTGAGTCAACTACTAGTCTAGTCTTGTCAAATAACAATCCACTCCGATTAGCCCGGTTTTCATCTAACTGCCTCCGGTTGCGCACTCTAACTCAGTTGAAGTCCCCTTCCACTTGGGGGATCTACATAAGGTGAGGTCTTCCTCTATTACGTTGTCCCTCCGAGTTAGATTCGAAGATTCTGCTTGGCCGGAGTATTGGTGTCCATTCGCTCTACATATCGCAACCATCACAGTTTTCTGACAGTTTTTCGAAGGATTTTTCTCTCGAAACGACTGAGGATATCTTCATCAACTTTCGATAGAGTCCATGCTACAGCGTAATAAAGTAGGACTGGAAAGACCAAGCTCTTTTAAAGAGTTTCCTCTGTGTTTCGGGATAGAACCTTACTCTTCAACTGCCATCCAAAAGAAACAGCAATTGGCAAGTGTGGTTCTTCGTTTTATTTCAACTGAGGTTTTGCTTAGCAGAGCCAAGGTAGATAAAATCGTATAATACCTCGAAATTATAGCTATCGATTGTGATGTTCTTTCCAATTCGTTGATGTTGTGTGTCCTGTCTTGTTGATAGCATATACTTCATTTTGCTCTTATTTGCCGCTAAACCCATTTTGGCAGCTTCTATTTCAACACTAGCGAACGCGGACTTGTGGCAATCATGTCGATATCATCGGCATACGCCTTTAGTTGCACAGACTTTTGAAAGAATGTACCTTCGATGTTCTCTTGTGAGTTCCGCACAATTCTTTCAACTATGTTGTTAAAGCAGTCACAGGGCAACGCGTTATCATGTCTAAAAAATGTTCTGACATCAGTTAAGTCATAAGCGATCATGACGGAGCAGCGAGCGTTCTCAATCGTCATTCTGCACACACGAACGAGTTTGGCAGAGATGCAAGAAACTAAACATAGCTCTATAGAGCTCGTCTCTCACATGTGCCCTTAAAATCGATGAAAAGATAGTGGGTATCGATTTGAACTTCTTGAGATTTTTCCAGGATCTGCCGGTGTATGAAAATTTGATCGACTGTAGACTTTCCTGATCTGAAACCACACTGGGGCCAATCAGGTTGTTGACGAAGAATTCAAGATGTTTTTACATTATGACAGATAAAATGTTGTATCCGATGTTGAGTGGACTTATACCTCTATTGCTGGTGCAGTTGAAGGGGTTTCCTTTTTTTTTGGATCGGGCAAATGATACCGAGATTCCATACATCGGGCATACAATCTTCTGACCAGATTTAAGAAATGACTTGGTGTATGCTCTCTTCAAAGTCACTTCCTGTAGCTTTGAATACCTCGGCCTGTACTCCGTCAGCTCAGATATTGCTATCCTTACTTCGTTTTGTTCATGTGGTGGAAGTTTTGGCTAACATCGTCTAAGTTAAAAGGTCTATTCTGTCTGACGGGGAGATGTTTGATCTCTTCGCCGTTATGCAGTCTGCAAAAGAGTGTTTCTATATGCTCAGCGCAGACTGTGACTCTACTGTAAGGTTTCCTTCTACAGGTTTCAGTACGGGTCTTCTTTCCTTGACACCTTGTTCTTGCCTGTTTGTAAAACTTCAGTGTACAATACAAAGTCGCAATATCTTCGATCGCGCACTTCTCGTGTTCTTTTTTTCTTCTTCTGGAGAAGCCGATGTTCTTCCCGTCTCTTCTGCTTGTAGAACTCATGAGCGACTCTCGGTCTTCACGGCAGGCCACTTCTTGTTAAGCTGCCTGTGTTTTCTGGCATTCTTCATCCAACTAGGGATATCTTGGTGGTGATGGGCTGAAACCTAGCACATCAGTTACGGCGTCTCTGGTGGCACGTTGGTAGCGTTGGCACTAGTACTTGATGCTGTCGGCCTAGGATATGATTCTGGCAAACTCTTGTGATTACAGTTTGCCTACTAGGCTACTGGTATCCTTAAAGGTGCATTGTTCGTTTCTTTCATTTTTCTTGTATAAAAATTGATGTTCTTCCTTCTCTTCTTGAAGAGCCAGCGAGCTGCTACGTTCTCTGGTATAAACCTATGTAGGGTAGTCGAGTTTGGGATACAGTTATTTTTGGATCTGATTCATTGGTTCATGTTATGGGAGGTGGGGGTCTACCTTAAACACACACTGAGTTACAGTGTGTTTAAAAAAGTTCCCTCAGAGAAATAGATACCAACAATTATTTAGTTATAACATCTAGTGTGTTAAATATAGAGCAACCAGATTTGATAGCCAATTGATTAGTGGTTAATTTGTATTCAAAGACTATTACCATCCATGCTTTCGTTTTCGAGATATTGCTCTTCAAACACAAAATTTTTTATTTTTTTTAAAGTTATCTCGGGAAAAAGCGCTTATAGCTTTTCTTTTTTATTATTTCGATGCGCCATAATGTTACCTACAAATTCACCATATGGGGCTGGGGCAAACGCGTCAGAGGCAGCACAGAAAGTGTGCTATATTTTGCACTTTTGATAGCGAACAGGGGCATAAATATGACACTCCTTTGGCTACCTGGTTGAAGTCTTGCAAACTCCAAGTTGGTATTTTTGTGCACCATCTAAGGTGCCTTTTTCCTTGTATCTGCGTACAAAATTTAAAGACTTCAGATACTAGGGCATTGGTGTTCATATTCCCCACATGTCCTAGTTATCTGAAACGCTGGATGTTGATATTTTGAAGCACCCTGATTCATTCGCTTTTGAAAAGAACTGTCTCCTACTACTCTCCTACGCTAAACAGAAGAACTGTGAGGGTTTGACGAAATGCGCTGCCTTGGTTCTGCGAAAGAGGTCATGATTCTTTCAACGTTTATTGCAAGTTGTACCTCTTAAAACGGTGGAAATGCCTACAGTCTCCCGAGACGCGACCGCATATCTGTATGATTAACGCCAGGAACTGAATATTGCTACACTTCCTATGGACCTCGTTAAGGGAAAGTTTCCATCGCGGGGTTAGAGTAAAGTCCTCAAAAATCCGTATTCACACTTTGCTTCGAAATAAAATATGACACAGAACTCGCTCTTTTTAAGTCGCACTATTCTGATAAAGAAAGTTCAGAGCCCACACAAAGGTATACGGCATTTAAACATTCTATCGTCCTTGGTTTATCATACACACGCATTCCAAGATTGATGCGTTCATAAAACTTTTAGGCTGATGTGAAATCAAAGAACTGGTTTGCTATTTTCGACTACTGCCTGCTGGGAGGATGGGATTCGTTGCACTGTCTAATGGTTAGATAGCTTCAGCTTCCAAATGGAATGGAATAGCATAACATCTTGCTTTTGCGGTAAAATGTATGTAGTTTCGGCTCTAGAGAACTGTGTTATCTAAAATTTATGCTGAAAACCACTGCAATCTACCTAGCCAAAATCGATCCTATCACTGATTGCTCTGTTTGCAAAAGCCATTCCCACATAAGCTGCACAATAAATCCTCCGTCGCTATTGTCCCAATTTAGCATTCAATTGCCAATAGTATGCGTGCAAACGAAATAACTAATTCTGAAGATTTCTTTGGATGCCGAAGAGATGCTCCTCTATCAACTATATTAAATCCACTCTAGCACTTATCCTTATCCACCACAATCTGCAAACAAAGGAAAACCTCAAACCTCAACTTGAAAAATCATTCTCCAGCCAACCTCAACCCTCTCTCAGACACTTCAATTACATTTCAGTTAGAGAAATGCTTAGAGAAACACTCCCTCCTAGACACATTTAAGTAATCCCATTGCTACGAGCATCCTGATGCCACTTCAGCCCCATCGTTATGTTGACCTAAATTACTTACATACGGATTGTCAGCTCAACTCCCAAATCTCCAAGCTCCTAGTCTTGCAAATTTCATTAAGAGATCCGAAAAATACTCAAATTGTGTCGAATTTAAATTTTCTCAACTAAACACCGATATTGGGGGAATAACAATGGCAGGAGACTTTAGCGACCCAAGGACGATGACAAAAACTACGAATCCATTCATTCATTCTTAGTGCCATTGTCAGGAGGCTGCAGGAGGAGGAGGACTCCTGCCCCCTAGTCTCGTCTCGATAGCAATCGGTCGAGGACAGCAATTTTCACCTTTTACCGTAGTAGACTCCTCAAACATATTCCAATATCTTGTCTTGAAGGAGAAAAAAAAGAAGAAGAAGAAAAACATATTTTTGCTTTCTTTTCAATATAACATAAATGTCCTTTGTAGGAGAATGCTTGTCAGGTTGCCACCCTACATATTCCGCCCAATTTACCCCACTATACAGCGATACATAAATCGAAGCAATTAGTTATGAAAAGTCAACGTCAACTTGAGCAATCAACGGTCTACGAGTATGAGTATGTTTAGGACCGTTTTTTATTACTAATAGGATCAACTTCAATTGCGTGGGATTTATTGTGTACGAATACAATTTTCCGGACGCCTCAATCTGAATTGGAGGCAGATTGATTGAAGTGTCCTTTTTGAAAGGAGGCTTCGAACTTCTCCTGTACTTCGAACATGACTTGGAGGGCGACTTCCATGCACGGGGATACCTATTGTTGCTCGATATACAAATATATCGATGATTACTTTGATTGCCGTCAATACTATGGTGGCACAGAGTATGAGTATCTTTCAGGCATTGGGTAGCCGTAGGCCTTTTCAATTGGGGCGCACATAAAAATTGTAATAAATTTTTGATGGGATTTTCGATTTGTTGCCGATATTTTTGCTTTGGGCGTCACGACAACAATTTCATCGATTGAAGGCAATCAAAATTTAAGTATGCAATTGGTTTGATTGAAAAGTCGTCAATGTCCTGATTTCGATTATTAATTTGTGAGTAGTAAGGTCCTTCAACTTGGAAGAAAATTGTCATGTTAATTAGGTTGTTTATGTTCGTGTCTTTCTCCCTATCCTAATTGCAATATGATTTCGTTCTTAATTCTGCTCGACAAGATACTTACACTTTGCCAAAAAACGAACACACTTCCATTTGACAATCGGATTTTTGTGTGCAGTGTGTAATTGAGTCATTTTGAGATTCTGAGATTTTGAGATTCTGAGATACAGAGATACTGAGACAGACGCACGATGCTCTTAATTTACCAGGCAGATGGTGGGAATGAGCTTCTTTTAATGTAAATCCTTTGTAGACATGGGATTTGTTCAGAGTGTGTATTTATTAGGTTGATGACGGCTGGCTAAGATGTTCTTTTACTTTCAGTTTTCGAACAAAATTCAAGCTGACAGTTACGATAGATATTTTATGAGGAAAGAAAATAAATTATTAGTCATTGTGTATATTTTAAATGATTAATAGGGTGCAGATGCCGGCGGTGTTTTGTCGGTTTTTTTAATTTTACGCTCACAAAAGAGACTAGAAAGTAGGAGAGGGAGAGACAGAGAGGTAAACCGTTGACCCCGTTTTTAAATAAATCACTTGAACCACCTGATACTTTGAAGTCTGATACTTTGGTTCTGAAGAATGATTGCTCAATGATCCGATACATATTTCGGAAATTTAAATATTTAAACGTATTCGCACTCGTAAGTCTCTGTATCTATAATATGTACATACATATATGCTATTTTATTGGTATTGTCGTATATGTTATATTGTACAAGCCGATATCCAGAGCGCTCCGCGGCACATAAACTAAATGCGTGACAGAAAGATGTATGTGACATCTAGGTGTTTTATTTTTAAATTCAAACTTGCGCAACACAGTGATTGTGATTTGGATTTGTGTGTCCATTTCGATTTTTAGAAAAATATTTTTACTTAAAAAGAGAATCAGAATGAAGTGAATACTCGTTCTAATACTTGTAAATAGACAGCGTTCTTTGCTAACGCATGAGCGTATAGATGTCGTGTGCGAAACATGGATTTCCCAAGTTTATTCCACAAACATGTAGCGACTGGGCTTGTGCTTTGTTAATTTTCATTGCAAGTGCCAATCGTACTGGAAACTTCAACAGTTTGAATTGGAATGGCTTGTAAATGGGCATCATCGGTATAGAGAACACACCAATTCAGCTCCTACAATTGCTGCCCCACGGAAGACTTGATAATCTTGCCTCGATGAATCAATTAGTAACTACGCTTCTTATCAAAGGCGCCTCCATAAACGCTGATGTTGATTGGATCTCGAATTTCTTCGAAAAGAAATATGGTATCACCATTAGCCACTGCCATCTGCTTCCAACTCTTCACCACAGATCCAAGCGCAGCTTCAAGCTCAATCTTCCGACTAAATACGAATGGTTATTCTATAATCCAGCCAGCAACAATTTCAATCTTGGAATGATGCGTGCCTGCAAATGGTTGTAAAATACGACCAAGAAACAGGATAGCAGTCCGTCTTACATAAACCAGCTAACTTATTAGCAAGTATATCAAATTTGTCAAGGTCCACCTCCTCTTCCCACCACAAATCCAGCTCCAATTGGGTCTTTAAAACTAACATTTTTCCTAATTTTAAGCCTCCCACCCATACTCCAACTTTCTCTATTCCACCCCAAACCAAGCCCCAGCGTCAAGGTGTCTCTTTCTACTTAACCCCTACAACTTAAATTCCCAGCATTCAACCCTAAAACACACTTCTCTCCCTAATTATTTCCCAAATTTCGATCTTAAAACCGGAGCTAAATATCCTAATATCATTAGTTTCCATATTATAAATCCCTCATCTGAAAATGTGTCTAACGCCCCCTCAATTTAACAGCTGCTTCGCCCTCAACATCTTCGTCCACTAGCCCTATTTTTGACCCCCTTCTGCCTCCCGCAGTTAAAGTAACTCAACAAACTTACCTTACAAATCTGAGGAACCTATATATCAAGTTCCACGAGATTTTCAATATGTTTCCCCAAAAAGTCTCAGACGGCCTTGCACTATGTGCATTCAAAAAGGATTTCACACCTTCAACGGAGCAGAACTGACAACGACAAATTTTTTCGTCCCTAACGTGATACCATTGCCCGCGTTTCAACCATCCACTCCTATGCCCTCTCGAAATAACTTTCCTATTACCTTCTATTATCAAAACGTAAGAAGACTGCGATCTAAAACCCGTGCTGTCTTCCGCCGGTTTCATCGGTTTTCGAGACGACGTTCTTACCTATCCAAATGATGATTCTCCTTGTCGAGGTGTCCTAGTGGCCGTTCACAATGACCTAAACTCTTCTTCAAACGCTGTTTCTACTTCTTCTAGGCTTGAGTACGTTTCAATAAAGATAACACTCTCCTGCAGGTCCCTGCCGGCGCAACCTATTGAATGCTACCAACTCGCTATTGACCAAATAATTCATTCCACTGATCCTCTCGATGATATCATCGTATTCGGCGATTCTACCTCTACAGCACTGAACTCCACCAGATAATGAATCTTTTTTTTATCGCACACCCTAATTCGAGTAAAGGATGCCTCTTCTTCGATAAGCTTAGAAACTCTAGCTTATGCCGAGTTAGTGGGGTCTCCAACTATATGGGTAGACAATTAGACTTCATTTTCACCACTGACCCCATAAACTCCTCTCTCTCTGTCCCTTTCACTGTCGACCATTGATAACTTTCACTTCTTCTCTCTCTTTTCTACCATTCTCCTATCCAGCATACCGCATCTGCATCTGACCCTTCTTACGACTATCATAAATCGAAATTAGTAAGTGTTCTTTTAATTTCGCCAATGTGTCCTTTCACAGTGCTTTCTCTATTTTCTACAGAGAATTATTTAACTCTATTTTTCTCAATGCCCCCCGAGGTATAACCGTAGACTTCGTTCATTACGTAACAAGACAACCAAATTATGGGCAGTTTTCCTTCGATCTTCTGCTGACTATTCCAACTATCTCGGGTCATACCTTCAATTCGTCCAGCTTTATAACGTTCTCTATCAGCGATACCTGGGCAGTGCGCAATCAAGGCGTATAAAGGATCCGAGGTCATTCTACAAATTCGTTAACTACTAAAAAATAATTGGACGGTCCCTCTCATACGAAAACATATTATCAACCGATCCGCTTACCATAGCCAACTTTTTTGCTACTCTTTTTAAGCAATTTGTTGCCGATAATTTCTTCATTCCGGATCCCTCTTATTTCAAATGCTTACTTAACTTCCCCATTAGCCCCTCTATTTCTCAAAGTTTTGATCATAAAGTAACAGAAAAGAAATTACAACAACTTAAAGATGAGTACTTACCCGGCCCAGGTGGCCTTCCGTCCATATTTCTTAAAAATTGTTCCCCCATACTTTCCCATCCCTTTCAAATCCCTTCCAGTTATCGCTCTCTCAAGGTGAATCTCCACTGATATGGGAGTCTTCTTTCATAACACCGATACACAAAAAGGGATTCAACAGGGAAGTCACTAATTACCGCCCCATAGTTAAACTTTCACATATACCCAAACTCCTCGAAAGCATTTTGTACGAAGCCTTAAGCTTCCAGTGCAAATCTCTTATTTCCCCTAATCAACAGGGCTTTCTGAAAGGTAGATCAACTACCACTAACCTCGTCGAATTCGTGTCCTCTGTTCTCTCTGCCTTAGAAAGTGGTAAAGAAGTTGACGTCATAACAACTGATTACAGTAAGACTTTTGACAAGATATCTCATAAACTAATCCTGTTCACATTGTCCGTCCTAGGCTTTGAACCCATTTTATGTAAATGGATATCTTCTTACCTGGATAATCGTTTTTATAGTGGTCGTTTCAGGTCTGTCCTATCGGCCCCTTTCTTGGCCACTTCAGGTGTTCCTCAAGGTAGTCACCTAGGTCCACATCTCTTCATCCTAACCACTAACGATCTTGAAAGGGTCGTCCACCACTCAGCACTTTCTCTCTATGCTGACGATACCAAATTTTTTAAGCCCATTTCCTCACAACATGACTCCAGCGTCCATCAAATAGATCTAAATAGTTTTTCCACCTGGTGCATCAAGAACTGCTTAGAACTCAATGTCACCAAATGTCAATCGATTACCTCCCCGAATTTACCTTCTCCACAGCCAACCTATATCCGTTATTGAGTCTATCCGCGACCATGGCATATTATGCGGCTTAATTTCCGCTCACATATTGATGAGATAATTACTAAATCAAGCTCATCACTTGGCTTCGTTGAAAGATGGTCCAAAGAATTCTGCAACCTGTTCGTGACCAGATCACTATACATCGCTCACTTTCTCCCCTTTCTCGAGTACGCTAGCCAAGCGTGGTGTCCCCTTCAACGAGTTTATGTATCCCGTATTGTGAGCATCCAGTGTCGTTTTTTTCGATTTGCTCTTCGAGGTCTACTTTGAAACGATCCTCTAATCTTACCTCCTTATCCGAGATCGTCTCAAACTCATTAACCTGAATATCCTTGAGGAGCGAAGGGACGCAGCTCACATTCCTTTCATTCACCGACTCCTCTTAGGCTCCGCCGGTTGCAAGTCTCTTTACAATTCCATTCTCTTTAACACTAACCCCCGAAATCTACGTTGCCCCCGTCTCTTTTATCTACCAATCCAACGCACCACAAATGGCTCTAACGAATCAATCTTCCGCATGCTGCGTAAGGTAAGCGGCAACCCTTCCATTTTCGATTTTAATCGCAGCACTCTCTCCCTCAAATTCGATCTCGTTCACCATCCCTAGTGATAAGATATTGCTAAACTTTAATTCTTATTAGCTTTCAAGCCCTAGATTTTAAGCTTGTATTAAGCTAAATAAATGGGGGCATTAGGACCCTCCAAAATTAAAATGATCCGTGGTAATAACACATCTTCTCCTTCGAACTTGCCAATCAGTATTGTGGCTTCGATTATGTTCGGCAATAATCGTTTGAGTGCCAGTTTGGTTCCGTAGCAAAGTTTTGATGGTTGGAGATTGCGTAGCAAAATGATGATAACTATGTACACCGAGTATGAGTTCGTGTATTGGAATCCGGGCACATCAAGTGAATTCAAAATTCGGTTGCATAATTGACGGCATCTTCATCCTGTTAATCTCTATCAATCGATTTGTATTTGGTGGAATTTCCTGCGATTTGATTCAGTATGGATGCATTAGTGACATTGTGTAAGGCAGCAAATATTGCTCGTTTGCACAGCCATAGATGGCTCACTGCTTTACGCAATCGATTAAATCCGCAATTGATTGTGTCAATTTTCAAAGTCTGGTTGCAACGCAGTACAATTTCTCGTTTCATCTATTGTTATCACGGACGTAGTGGGTGACTTTCATTGAAATGCCGAATTATTTTGGGAATTTACCGACTGTACAGATTTAGCATCCGCACTAAAGAAATAATAGTGTGATGCTATGCATAATCAATGATTCTCCATGAAACAATTTAAAAATACTTGGAGTTATAATGTTGAAGAAATATGAGACATAAATTATTGGTACAGCGATGTATTTATTTATAATAAATAATTTAAGATAATGAAATAAACAAATAAATATTATTCATGCAGCAATTTATCTAAATGATAAATAATTCTTAATAAAAATTGCAGCAATTAAATTATTTATAATAAAAAATTAATAATACGTTATATAAGTAATATATAAAATTTAGACTATTTCATGTTAGATTTTAATTCGGCGGTGTTTAAGTACGGACCATTCTTCGACGACCTCACTAAGATGAATTTCTGACCAACTTTATCTTTCGGAGAATAAAGCAGCATCAATGAGTTACGTGTCGACCACTGTTCCAACCCGAAATTCAATTTCATGTGGTTAAAATTCCATATCCATAAGCAAATTGTCCACTACTGCTTTATTTCCAGAAGCCCCAAACTGGACAGCAATTCGACGTTTAATGAGTTTGATGCGCAGTCTGACTCTATTCAAAGAATTGTATCCCTGTATCCTCATATTGAAATTGTTATTACGAGCGATTTCAATATATACAATTCTGGGTGGTTTCGACATTCTGGACAGATAACATCCGAAGGACGATGTTTTGAGATCTTCGCTGCGGAAAACAGGTTAACGCTGCTTGTAAATGAGCCACGCGAATACCAGACGTTGGCAGTAATACCGCGAACACGGTATGTGCTCTTCTCTAGACTAGTCGGACCATTGTGTTATATCAGCTAAATTCTCGTACACCCACCACACAGTAAGAGAAAAGATTCCTAAAATAACAGTATGGCAATACGAGAAAGCCAATTAGAGCGGACTTTACACCTTCCTTAGGAAATTTAACTAGTCGTTATGTTTTCTCGATAACGACGTGGATGCCGCTGCTGACATGATCACAGAAACTATTCTTTTTAGAATGAGATGCTTCATCCCTCATCGGATAAAGAGTATCAGACCAAAAGAAAAGGCATGGCACGACTCGAGCTGTAAAGAGGCTGCCAGGGTTAGAGAAGTGTTTTTTCGGTCCTTTAAGACCAATCCGACAGAGGAAAACCGGAAAAAGTTTAAACGATCCAGGAATGATTGCAAGGTCTTTCTCAAGCGTGTGCTATTTCAATACGACCAAAAGTTGAGGCAAAAAATACTACAATGTCCCAAAGGTAGAAAAGCTTTTGGTCATTTGTCAAAAACATCAGAAATTCTGCCTCATCCTCCATCCCAACTCTCATTTACAATGACATTCAAGCTGTCACCTCTTTGGACAAGGCCAATCTGCTTGCTGCACGCTTTGCGGCCAGCTCAAAACTCTCAGATTGTGCCCTGTCTCCGCCTACACTTGAGTGCGTCGAATCTTCAATGGAGCGAATCCACTTTCTCACTCATGTAGTAGCTAGAGTACTTAAAGATCTTAACATATGCAAACCCACCAATCCGGATGGTACTCGTATATCTCCCCTTCCTCTGAAGAGGAGTTCTTCCTCGCAGTCAAAACTACTGCATAAGCTTCTCGTCAATCCTACTCTCTAGGACTCCTTCCCAGCAGATGGATAACGGCATTTGTCCAGCCCGTCCCTAAAAAAGGCGAATCTTCTTCTCTCTCCTTCTACAAACCCATTGCACTTACGTCCCTTCTCACCAAGGTCATGGAAACGCTGATAGGCTATCAGCTCATGAAATATCTGGAAATACAAAAACTTCTCAATGACCGGCAATTTGGTTTGCGTAGCAACAGGTCCACTGGTGATTTGATGGCATATCTCACCGAAAAGTGGAACCAGAGAATCTGGCGAAAGCAAAATAGTTGCACTTGATATTTCTAAGGCATTTGACAAAGTTTGGCATCAGTATCTTTTGTCAAAAACGCGTGCTTTTGGGATCGATGACTCTCTTCTTCAATGGATTAGAAATTACCTTTCGGTTTCAAGTCTCGTATTCACAAAATAAATGACCCAGGGCTCTGTTTTGTCTGCGACTGATTCATATTCGTTTCGAGACTCACATCCTTGCTCTTGGCTGTAAGAGGGGAACGGCAGCGTTTATTAAGCTCATTAAATTCCAACATTAACAGCATAACCAATTGGGGAGCTATCAACAGGCCTGATAGTGTCGTCTACTTTCATTAAAGCGAAATTCAAATACCCAGCCATTATCCATGAATGGCACTTGCATCGTCGAAACCGATGCAAGTATGTGTGTCAATGGCAACTTATTTTGGAATGACCACATATTCGATGTCGCCATAAATGCTGCGAAATGTCTAGGTTTTCTCAAGCGATGTAAGAAATAATTCACCCCCTCTGATCTGGCCTCAATATAAGGCGTTTATCTGCCCGAAATTGGAGTACAATGCCCACATCTGGTCGTGTGCGCCCAAGACATTTCTGCACCTGCTAGTTAGGATTCAAAACCGTGCGATAAAGCTCATTGGTGATACTAATATCACTCAGCCAATGGAAACCCTCGAACATCCACCTAATGTCTCGTGTTTCACTTTGGCCTATCGCTATTTGCTTCACCAATGCTCCATAGTCCCTTCAAGCTTTTAACCGTAACATCCATCTCGCTATGAGTGCTCATCAGTATACCCTCAAGCCCACTTTCTGACGTGCTCTAAAATATCGTGATTCGTTCCTAAGTCGTACAACCCGCTTATTGAATAGCCTGTCTAGCTCTTTGTTTCCTAGTCATTATAACCTTCAAACATTTAAAACCAACGTTCATCGGTACCTCTCTTCCCTCCCTAATTTTCCGGACTGACATTTCTACTATTGTACTTATCGCCTGCTTATGGATTGTGACCATTTAAATTCCCGATACATTGCCTCCATTGCTATCACATGTACTCTAGCCATTGCGTTGTTGGCCTCTTTTTTGCAACGCTCACAGTCTAGCTCAAAATGTACTTTGAAGGTTTTGCTACTTCCGCTGTACTTAGTCTACCCTTGAAAGGCTCGCGTCTTATTCCTTGTCGCCTTTTTGGTCTCATCGTCGTTTCACCACGAAGTTAACTTATTTTTGTGAAGGCTGCTTCTTAGAACGCCGAACAGAATTTTTAAACTGCCCTTTAATTTTTCTTCGAAGTTGTTCTACATTCCATGCGCACTTATTTCGTCTCTTGCTTTGTAGCTTTTTGCAGGCACTCTCGCAAATTGAACATCCAGATTTGGTGTCTTTCCTTGTTCATATTATGTCGGGTTACTTTCTCGATTGATGGTGGTTTTCGTTGGTTTTTTCTGGTTTCTTGACACAAAATTTTGTCCGAAAAATTCGGTGTTGGCTTTATCTTCTTATCGCCGTTTCACATTATTTCCGCACAGATGGCAATCTGTCTAAGTTGTCCGTGTGACTGAGTTTAGGGAACTTATCTCGCTGAATTCCACGATCCGAGATCGTATCTCTTACGGCATTCTTTGTACCCATCGATTAGAACTATTTCCTGCCTTAATTGTCTATTTTCTATTGATTGCCATAAAAGTTAATTATTTTGTGATTTTGGTACAATCCGTGATGGACTTGGACCTCAATACACATGCCAGCCCTATTTTATTCTAGCTTATTCCAAAAATATTAAGATAAATATTGTAGATACTCTAAGGTAGTGAACCTTGCATTTACTAGTTACAATTTTGAGAACGGCTACTGAGTAAACGTACAGATAAAATAGCACGACAAATTTAGGATAATAGGTATACGTAGGTTAATAATGAACAAAAACAGATCTTAATTACATAATTTTTAACTAAATCGAATTCAACAATCACCAATGTCATGCTCACAGGACTCGTAAGAAAAGAGGTAGATACATTTCCAAAAATAGAGCGACATGGCCTCAAAATCTAAAGTAGTCAGGGTTGTTGTTTAAAAATGTTTGAAGTTCCAAGCGAAACCGCCTGGTACCACCAGTCTCTCGAACATGTTGATGTAAAGGGTTAACGAAAATAATTAATACTTAATTAATGGGCTGATGTGATCTGCTTGAAAGTTGAAATGCAGCTAGGCTGGTTGGTTTGAATCAAATTTGAGAGAACAATAAGACCCCTGAAATGGAAAAGGTGATCGAGTGACATGTTATAGAGCGATCTCGAATAAATAGATATCGTATCGAGAACCCGAAGACTGAAAACATTTTGGGCAATATTTTCAAAAATGTTAAGCTTGTTGTATTGCATTTACAGAAAGATCTACAGCCGTAGCTAAGAATAGCAATTATCAGTGTCTTTGCTATGTTGGTTTTAGGGAAATAAAGTTACGTGACATCCAGAGTTGACGTAACATTCCATACACTTTGCCTACAGCTGCGGTAATGTGATTGCTCCAAGTTAATATTCTGATACCAGACCTAGAATTCCTACAGTGTCCACGTTAGTCTATTTTTGAGTCACAATGTCGTGAAAATTTGAAAGCCCCGCCGACTTCTTGCTAACAACGACGCGTTTCGTTTTAAAAGCGCTTTTAGGCAGAGCCTATTTTCTTACACCATGAGGATATTCTCTCAAAGTCGATATTATTGTCGTCTAATCGGCAACTTCGATACAGTTGGACATCGTCGGCAGACATTTTCGGAAAATAGAAAAGTGCCTAAAATAGAGCATTGTGGAACACCTATACTGTTGCGAAGGAAGTCGAACGTATAAGGTCCAGCTGAGACAGTTTGTTTTCTGTGCTTAAGATGTAACAATATAAGGGTCGCAGCCAACCTGAATAACAAAATCACTTTATCCTCGTCGAGAGATTCCCTGATATCGTCAGCACAAATGATGCTTACTAAAGCCTGATTGTATAGGCGATAGTAGGTTTATTCGAGTGGATGTATGCATTGATTTGTCTTTGCAGTATCCTCTCAAATACTTTAGAGAAAAAAGCATTTTTGAATATGTAACACTTTTGCATTTTTCGATTGTGGAGGGTAGCAGTCCATAGTCAGGATAAAGTTGAAGACGTGCGCTAATGACTGAAAAGTGTCTGAGAGAATAATATTGACGTTTTTAGGGTGAATAAATCAACAGTATTGGATTTGACGGATAAAAGGGATACGAGAACCTCGGTATTATCAACACAAATAAATTCAAAGGAGCTATTAATCGCACTGTGTTTATGGGTAATAGATGTTGGTAAGGGAACCACGTTCAAGGTACGTAAAGGATACAAAACGTTTGTTCAGTTCATTTGTGTCTACGTTTCCATCGAAACTTAGTTTGTCTATTTTCTTCGCCAATTCCAATCTCTCGAAGGTTTTTCTAAAGCTGGTGTCCTTTCATCGTCGGGTTTATTTTGGTTCGATAAAAATTATTCGTTGATGTTGTTGTCCACTAGAGCTTTATAAGCTGCGATACTCTTCTGGTATGTTTTCGCTCGATGATGGATTCGAAGACTTTGCAAGCTGGAGTGCTGGTGCCCTTTCGCTCTACATGTCCTAGCCGTCTAAGCCGATGAATTTTGACTCTTTTAGTTAATTCACCGTAGAGTTGTTGGTTAAATCTCCTCGTCCACTCTACGCGGATGCAGACAGATAGATCACTTGAATCACTTTTATTTCGATATGAGTACCTTCTGTACCAGGGATGATCAAAGTTTTAAAGAGCGCTATTTTGGTGGGTAATTCAGAGCGGCCAAAAAACCAGCGATTGATGAAAGTTACCCTTCAAACGATTTCTAAGGTGGTGTCGTTTTTTATATGGTCGGCTCTATAGGCCTAGGAAGACAAGTTCTTGACAACCTAGATGTTAGTCCAGTCTAATGTAAAGGACGTCACGTCGATGAAAGCTTGTACGAATACTCATACTTTATCTATGCCTAATGTTTATGTCATCTGATGGCAACTTGGAAATAGTTTCGGACATATTTCCACCCCGGCTACCTCGTACACAGCGCATTTTAGAGGTCCAATTTTCGATCACTTTTTTGCTCCGAAGCGCGAATCGTTGATGGTATATCGGTATATACTAGTGACTTGAGGTAGCTTCACAGAAAATATTCAATGGCTTAAAATCTTGGTCGACGTCCATTTCTTGAAATGACTCTTTCAAAGGATTTAACTACCCTTAAAATATTTGCACACACCGCGGGCAAGGGATAATCAGGGAGGTTGGAAAGAGAGGTACCGGTGAACGTTGGTTTTAAATGTTTGAAGGTTATAATGACTAGGAAATAAAGAGCTAGGCAGGGCATTCCATAAGCGAATAAATCACGATATCTTAGAGCACGTCCGAAAGTGGGCTTGGGGGTATACTGATGAGCATTCATGGCGAGACGGGTGCTACTGGCAAGTTTGAAGGGGCGGAATGTTACTGGAGATTTCTATGGAGCACTGGTGGTGGAAATAGCGATAAAACAGAGTGAGGCACGAGACATTTCGTTGGTGTCCGAGGGTGTCCATTGCTTGAGTGATATTAGCATGAGTTTTATCGCACGTCGTTGAATCCTATCTAGCAAGTTCAGATATGTTTTAGCCGGACCTGATCAGATGTACTCCGATTTTGGACCCCATATATGGAGGCATGATCACAGGGGGTGAAGTATTTCTTATATCGCTTGGGAAAACCTAGACTTTTTGCATCATTTATGGTGACATATGAGGTCATTTCGTTGTCACTGACACTAATACCAAGAATGGAAAGTTTTTCGGTTTCGACGATACAAATACCATTCACGAACAATGGCTGGGTATTTAAATTTCGCTTTAACGACAGCAGACAGCATTGTGTTTTGGAAGCATTAGATTCCACTCTGTTGATAGTTCCCCAGTTAGTTATGCTGTTAATATCGGAATTTAATGAGCTTAACATACGTTGCCGGTCCCGTTTTTCTGCCTTAGAGCAGCAACGTGAGTCTGCGAGAACGAATATGAAATGCAGAGAGTTCACTCGTTAGCAAACAAATATATTGGATTAGGAGAAGGGCCCGCGATGATTGTCGTGATTCTGGCGATATCTGGGTTCTATTTAATAGGTTTGTTGTTCTACTCTCATTGTAGGTCGTCCATATCATTCTTGATATGGCGCAGTTGGTTAGCCCCCTCAATTGCAGATTGGCCTTCTGCTGGAAGTGTGTATAAATTTGCCATTTAACTGCTCCTAGCGGGATGTGGACTCCTGACGTAAGTGAGCCGTGCACAGCTGAGCCCTGCCTAGCCAGTTACGTTTTATGTCACTGTGCCCCGGAACCCTGAGTTGTGTGACCCTGAAGCATTCTCTAAAGCGGGCAAGCTCGTTCTAACAGTTTGTAGGTCATGGTAGCCGAGTCAATAGCTTTCATAGAGGTTTGGCAATCAATGTTTTATTTGTGCGTTGCGTCAAGCCCGAGTAGCGAGCAAACCTCTCGGATTGCTGATAGTTCCAGCTTGAAGATGGTGACAAAATCCGGCAAGCGTTATGATGTTGATATTTTCAGTGATTCTGAGAAGGTATCGGCCCGAACACTAAAGGTCATCTTTGATCCGTCGATGTACGAGTAGATGATCGTGTCGGTGTCCTTTACCACTTCGTCTTTCTTCCACTGATCTGTGGTGGGAAATCTGCATGCAAGTTTCTCTTGAAGGCTAGTTTGGATGTGATATACTATAGTCGGTTGGAAGCGTGACCATGTCGTTTGGTAACGAGTCTAGGATGTTGCGTAAGGCCGTGCAGTCCAGCACCCAGATTCTTTGAGTCTGACTGCGCTGCAAAGTGCTAATTTTTTTTTGTATAGGACGAGAGGCCACCTTGTGGCGTTGTTCTATAGCCGAATTTGGTTAAGTGACTATTACCTAATGTTGCCTAAATAATTCTTGTTCAGAGCATTGAGACTCTGAACAAGACTAATAAATTCCTCTATGTACAGCTCGATCAACAATTTGTGAATAGCTTCAGTGTGTACATTAATAATGGCTCGCTCTATGCCTAGGAAGGAGTTTAGGTTATATTCTACTACACTACTTCGTGGAGAGCCGTTTTCATAGATCTTTCCTTGAGATAGGTGCGCTGTGATTTGCATTGTGATGATGAATGCTTCAGATGTGCCATGAAATCCTTCGAGGACTCGTGCTCGCACTTACCTACCTTCCGTATAAACACCACTCGAGCGCATCTCCAAGAGTAGGGTTCATAGCTCAGCATTAAACAGCTGAAGATTGACGCTAGCTTCGGTATAGCTAGGTCTTGCATTCTTTCTAGTATGACAGGATGTTCGCCGTCAAGGCCCGGAAACATGAACGGGGAGAAGATGTTAATGGCCGAGGAAATCTTTTTCTCAGAAATGATCGAATTTGTATTGCTGTTGGATACAGGTTGAACTTGCGAGAACTCCCTGGTTCCGTATTAGCATCACTGTATCCGGGAAAATACGTTCCATGGAACTGTATTTCGGGTATGGTTTTAAATTCCGTCGTAAGGATAAATTTGGTCCAATTAACTCTCTTAGAGTTTCTATACGGCTTGGCGGTCTCGGCCTCAAGACTCAAATCTTAGAGGATCTATCTGTGGTCTGAGTTGTCATTGTTTGTTTTGACTGCAATGCCTTTGCTCCCTAAAAGTTCATGTAAGATAAAAGTTGTGGTCTTGCCATTATAGCAAACAGATAGGATAGTGGTTGAAATTAAAAAGTGACTCACCTCTTTCATTATCTTCTGTGCTTTCCCATACAATGAGAGGGACCAATTACATATTTCATTGATTTGATTATTTGATTGGCAGACATCTTCAGGCGATCACATAGCATGATAAAGAAGATCTTAAAGGCAATGTTGAGGAAACTTGTGCCTCTACAGCTGGCACAGACTAGAAGGTCTCCTTTCTTCAGGATTGGGAATACCATGCTGAGGATCTATCCGTTTGGCATGCTTTCGTTCGACCATATTTAAGAGATGATTTGGTGGTCAAGACACCAGTCGATGACGGCCGATTTATTGGCCTTGGGCTTGAACATGGCTATCCTCTTCCCACTGAAGTCGAGTCCCGGAATTCTCACCCTTCAACTTGCAGGTTAAATACCTCAGTCTGCTTGGCAGCGAAACGTGCTCACATAGATTATTTATATACGACACCGTTCGGTAGTTGTTACAGTTTTTCGTGTTATTTTTTCATTTATAAAGGAATTGCAATCAAGGGACGAGGGAAATAGGTATAATGGAATGATTAACATAGCAAATATAATCCGTCTCCGATGACTTATGGATCTGCAGGCAACCTGTTTTGTTGTTTATTACTCTATCATATATGGCTTTCGTAGGAGTGATTCCGATTTTGATGTACAATCAGACAACTCTATCAGCAGAACCGTTTTGGCTGGTTTAGGGGATTAGAGTGAGATTACGTTTCTATTCACTTCCAAAGGTGTCCAGTGTGTAAAATATGACACTGTCATATTTGGAGCCCACGAACTTTACCGATCCATTATTTCTAAAGACAATCCGGATACCAAAGCAGTTATAATCCTGCAGATTCTTATTTTAATTAAATTTTTTTCTCTTAGACACAATATCAAAACAAACTGTCAATAAAGTCTTAAACCTTCATATTTACATAATGTTAAAAGCTTTTCCTTCTTGTTAACTAAAAATAAATTGTGTCCCTCATTTTAAACCGAAAAAAAAATCCACATACATCCTCTATTGTGCAAGATAGTTTATTGCATTTGAAATAAATTTTTATTTAAGATCTATGATACATCATATTGTGACAAGGGAAGGGATGTGGAAACCAGATATGTATTTGCTTTATCCGAATATTTATTGTTCAGTGACTTTGCGTAAAAAGGTTGTCCTCCGTGAATAATGAAATGTCGAAAACTTGTTTTAACCGCAATCTAAGTATCTAATTATATGCGAACTAAAAATAGATACATTTTTTTCTCTGTTGATGAACAAGAATTGGTGTTGGAATTTGCACCCCCCTCCCAATTAAAGAATATTTTACATAATCGGCCGTGTCGAAATTTTTTTTATTCCAAAAAATGTTCAATCTTTCGATAGATCCTCTCATTTGATATGGAAATTGTATGCGTACTAACCTGACATCGACTGACCGGGAAATATGAATGGAAGCACGAGTATGTTTGCGCGATATCATCCTTTAATAAAAATTTACTACCACCAGTGGGAATATGGGCTGGAATTTACTACATTCTCGAAAGAAATTTCTATTGTCCACCGTTCAGAAAGGTGACATTTACGGCAGTGTCCACCACTAAAACAATATTTCTCGACTTTTATGAGTCATTACCTACCCGAAACCGTGTCGCTAATTTAATTAGTCTAATTGGAGTTTGGAGTTCCCTTTCGTATTGGAATTAATCTTTGGCCTGGGACAAATTAAAAATTCATTAAAAATTGTACTCATACTACTCGTATCAATATCTTCGGTTGTATCTGTTGCTACACATTAAATGCTGAAAGGAGGGAATCTATAGGACTCCATTTAGTTAGAAATTTTTCGAGCGTAAAACTGTTGAAACGTACTGTGCCAGCCTCCAGAAATTGGTATAATTTTCAACTTTCAATGGAGCAATTGATGTGGCACGACGAAAACGGATAATTGTGTCAGTTAAGGGAGTTTTCGCTTTCAAAACGCGAACAAAAAAGTTTCAATTGGCTAAAGCTTTTCTGGCGGTCTGACGAAATTCCGTTTACAAGTGAATTTTAAGTTTTTTGGAAGTACGATGATCATACTGAAATTGAGAATAATTAATTTTGAATTTGAAGATGGCTTTTGGGTTGAGAATTATGTGTTTCTTGGAAGAGTTTTGGAATTTTCTTTTTTAAAGTTGAATGCTGGGAAAACGTATTTCAAAGTGGTATCTCTGGGCTCACTAACAAAAGAAAGAAAATGGATTGCTAGGCAATTTCATTCTGCTTCGAGTGCCATGAAGGCACACCATCCGGAAGGAAATTGTGAGCATTAGCAGCTGGAAAAACTCGCGTTTTGAAATTATTTTGACAAATTGGCACTCAAATGCCATTTAAAGAATAAGAGCATCGAAACTCTAAAAGGGTGTTTGCCTAAGGACAGGCTCGTATTTCTGCCAATGAAAGTTAAGGAACAGGCAGTTTATCAACCTAAACTTCATGTGCAATTGAAGAGGAAACTATGCTAAACAGTTCCAGTGAATCCACTTTATTTCATATTTTTTATTGGGGCGCAGTCGTTTATTTTTTTCTTCGAATCCCTTATGAGGCATGCTGCATCCACAGCACCCACGCGCCATCGTGTTCTTAGTTTCACAGTGCACTTTTGCTCTCCAGCTTAGCCCGAGTGTTCGCGATTCCTCGTCAACTTTCCTTCACCACGTTTGCCCTACTCGTCGGCCTAATTACGTAAGTAGATCCCTTCGAATATATTCGCGATGGATGTGTCTTCACGCCGTAAGGTGTGACCAATCCAACACCATTTTTTCCTCTTTATTTGGATGTCTACAGGTTGCTGACCCGTAAACCCATGCACGTTCAGAACTTGCGGCCCCATCTTCTGAGACCGCACTTCAAATATAAAGGAAGTGGCTTATCTTCTCGATTTGTTGTCCGGCAATATGGATTTGAGCTTCTAAATTAAGGACCATTTGGTGTAGATTTATTATCTTGTTTTCTTTTTTTTTCTTATAAATTAGAGCGCTGTTAAAGGGTTATTAGTACTCTTAAAATATTTGCACACAGCGCCGGCGAAGGAAAATAAGGGAGGACAGAAAGGCAGGTACCGGTGAACGTTGGTTTTAAATGTTTGAAGGTTATAATGACTACGAAATAAAGAGCTAAGCAGGGCATTCCATAAGAGTGTTGAACGGCTTACAAAAAAATCACGATATTTTAAAATACGTCCGAATATTGGCTTGTGGGTATACTGGTCAGCATTAATAGCGAGACAGGTTTTACGGTTAAAAGTTTGAAGGGGGCTACTGGAAATTTAGATTGAACGCTGGTGGTGGAAATAGCGATAGAATAAGGTGAGACAGGACACATTACGACGGTGTTCGAGGGTGTCAATTGAATGCGTACTATTGGCATCACCTTTGAATTTTATCGCACGGTTTTGCAAGTTCAATTGGCTCCTGACTAGACGTGTGCATTGTACTCAAATGCCTTATACATTAGGACCTGATCAGTAGGAGAGAAATATTTCTCTCTCGCATATGTGGCCATTCCAACGTAGGTTGTTATTAACACACATACCGAGGGTGGAAAGTTTTTCGGTTTCAACTATGCAAATGCCATTCACGGATCATGACTAAGTGTTTAAATTTCGCTTTAACGACAACAGACAACATTGTGTTTTGGAAGCATTAAATTCCACTCTGTTGGTGGTTCCCCATTTAGTGATGCTGTTGATATCTGAATTTAATGAGCTTAGCATATGCTGGCTAATATCAAAATCAGAGAGTACTGTCATCATCAAAGGAATATATTGGATTAGGAGTAGCAAAAAAGAGATCATTGATGAAGATTAAAAAGAGTGTCAGTGGCAGATCGAAGCCCTGTGATACACCAGCATTTATTTTGTGAATATCAGAATATCAGCCGTGAATCTAACTACTAGCTAATAAAATGCTGGAAGCTCGCAGCCCCATGTAGGCTTTTGCCAATTCCGTTTATAGCATGGTTGATGGACCAATTACCTGGTTCAGGGAAACAATCGTCGAGCCCAACCGCAAGAACTACCCCTGGTACCACGAGCAGTTCCGTCAGACCGACAATCGACCAGTGCTACACGAAGCAGATCAACAATTCCGTTGCGATCGTATGGTTGACAATGAAGTCGTAAACATTCTCCGACAACGTTTGAAAATTGTGTGATGTACGAGTCTCCAGATCATATAGCCAAATTGGGGGAGTCTTGGATTAATATGAGAAGGCTACCGAAAATTGGTTCATTAAGTATGGTGATTTGGGTGGTTATGCCAATGCCAAGTTGTGCTACATGAAACAGAAACATCGATTGATCTGGGAACGTCGCCACGGAACTGTTGGCAGCGGGAGAACTCCTCTGAACAAGTCGAGTACTAGGACGAATTATTCAATTTGAAGTGATTAGATACCAATTTTTTTGTAGATAGTTATGGATAAAGAGTCCTAAAGAGTAAAGCTTAGGAATTGGTTTTGTGTAGGTGGGGACAACGCACAATCTGGAGGTGTTGAGCTAGCCGCAAAGTGAGCGGCAAGTAGATTGGCCTTGTCCAAAGAGCTGACAGCTGAAATGTCATTGTAAATGAGCGTTGGGATGGAGGATTAGGCAGAATTTCTAATATTTTTGACGAACGACCACTAATTTGTACTACCTTTGGGACATTGTAGTAGTTTTTGCTTCAGAGTTAGCTCCTTTTTGGTCGGATTGAGGCTAAAGTCATAGTGACTATTTGTCCGACACCTAGAGATGTGTTGAGTATATCTGATTGGGGTCGCTTTCTTATGAAGCGGCGACCAAAGATTTTATTTCCATATCCCTTCATGAGGTGACAGGCCTTGGACAAACCGATAAATCGAAATAGGGGAACATAAAGGCCATACGAACGAAGTTGTGTTTGCCAAATTTTTCGTATCATCCGTGAGTTTTCCTCTAGGTCTTCTTGGACGGAAATATATTCGCTATAATTTGTTTGTGCACAAAACCACATGATTTTCCAAAGAGCTCGCAAACTGCTGTCATTCTATTGTGCAAAACTGCTTGCATCCTGTTGTGCAGAATTTGCTCTCATGTATCCGTCATCGAAGTAAGGCGGCGGTTTGAAAAATTGTTTTTGATGACCTGCTGAAGGTGATGACACTGGGCTTCCGTATTTTATGCCGCTAATTCTATTGTACTCCTAAAAGCTTATACAAAATTTATTTCCTTGGCTTTGCGTAGGACCGGGATGAACATTTTCAGTTCTACGCAAGTAGTGATGGGTCTCGCAAGTAAAACTGGGAATATTCCTTATGTAGCTCAAAGTAGAAAAGTTTTTCGGGTAATTTTCGGTCTCATTTGCTTCAATGGAGAAGACGTTTCAACAGCGAACTATGTGGGCGATACAGCGATGCCAAACCCTTAAAAAAAGCTCACACTGCTCTTCTAAGTTGACTAGTTTACCTTGAGCACATATATGTATACCAGCGTCCTGGCCCGGAAAATTTTTGAGTCCAATCAAGAGGGACATTGCAGTAGAGGATGACCTCATCTTAGGTTGCACACACACTAAGTATGCGCAACTGGACGCAGCTGAAAAGGCATGTTTGATGTTGGCGGGGGCGAAGGCCCCTTAAAATTAAATTTAAAACTAAGTAGAACGGATATGAGGCAGGGAGTGGTGCGGTAAAATTCAAAGACTGTACAGTTTGAATTGATCTTTCGCAGCATACGGCAGATTGATTAGGTCGCGCCATAGGAGGTGTGGTGGGTTGGTAGAAAGAAAAGACGAGGGGTACGTGGATTACGAGGGTTAGTGCTCAACGTGACCTGAAACGATTCGATGAACGAAAAGAAAGTCGGCAACATCTCTGGGTTTATCAAGGGTGATTAACTTAATAATGTTGAGACGGTTTTGATAGGGGGGCAGAATAAGGAACGGGCATAGCTCGAAGACCAAATCGAAGAAAACGGCGCTAGATGCTTTCGATTCTCGAAACATGAATACGATCATATGGGGACCACACTTGACTGGTGGCCTGTAGGAGGGGGCGAATAAAGGTAAATAAAGGACTTGATCACGTATGGGTTAGTGAATTCTTTGGACCACAGTTTTACAAACGCTAGTGAAGAGTTGGGTTTAAGGGTTATCACATACATATGTAAATGGAAGTTGAGCTCCATATTACACAAGATTCCGAGGACATAAGTTGGTTGTGGAGAAGATAGAGTCGGAAAGGAGATTGGTGTCGCTTATGTGTCAAGATGATGGACTTGCATTTGACGATATTAAGTTCCAAACAATTTTTCGGGCACCAGATCGAAAAATTTTCAAAGTTTTTTGAAGGAGAAAGAAGTCATGGGATGAGGAAGTGGCTTTGGAAAATTAAATGTGTAAACATCTTTCTTTATTGATCGAGTTTGAATTTCAATCCTAGCTGGCGAGCGCCGGGTTAATTCAGTTGATATTGGATGCCATATGCGATTCTTTTCGCTGCGTCTACGGTTAGAACGAGGGTGTTGTGCTTCAACATGGAGTACTTAATCAAACCGTATACGGGGGTATGAGGTTGACATATCCAACATCATTGGTGACATAGCAGATGGTATCGTAGAAGATGTTCTCATTATCGATAATCCGGACGAAGCTCCTTTATCAGGTCCTTGATGTACGGGGTATATCACTGGAGGGAATATCCAAATCGTTTACTATGTGCAGATCATCTTGAGCCAGTTTCACGGACAAAGTTGAAGTCAAATCCATTACTCGTTTGTAGAATGGCAACATGTAGAAATACCCTTACTCTTAAACCGAATAGAGCCATATCCAGCTCGTCCAACACATTTTTATGGCCAAGGTTTGTGGCCACCACCTCGTGACTCTGCTCTTGATTTTGTATTCGCAAAATTTACATAACGATGCTTTCACTGCCGACTGGATTTGTCGCAATTCAATTAGTGCCGGAGGTTGTACTGTACAGCTTCATTTGTAGTTAAATGGCGTACTGATTTAATGAGGAACTTTTTTTTATTCAATAAATTTAACATCGTGCCGTCGAATGACAATAAAAATTGTTGCGAAAAGAAATTGAAATGAGGAAATTCTAACAAATGACTTAACTGTTAACTGAGGCCTTGGTCGTCCATTTCGGAGTGTAGCGCCAGCTATGTCAATATTACAAATTGGCCATATTACAAACATCGCTCCATTGAATTTCGCATAAAGACTAGAGTCGGAATTCTTGCCTGCCTATAGCATACCGACTACCAGCAGTGTGGTAACCTTGCCACTTCACTTTTTCAGCTTCAGAGATTCCGCATTAGAGGACTGGAAAATTCAAGAATGGTTGTAGAATATTATTTGTGCTACTATTTAGCGCAGTTTTTGAGCAGAGGGCATCCTTGGACCTTATTCCTGCGAAAATCAAGCGGGTGTTACCGTGAATGAACTGCTCAATGAATTTTTACGGCGGAATTAACCCCTTACTGCACGAATTATTAATTTTTTTTTTGTGAAAATGTGTTTATTCAACCTTAAATGATGAGATCAAACTGAGAAAAAAAAATTATTATTATTATTCTTATTATCAAGGGAACGATACAAATTAATTTGTAGGGTCCGGAATTTAACGCCGGGGTACTATGCCCATGTGGCGCGTTTTGTCAACAGCACGCGGAGTACTGAGCTCCCATGTGGTCACCCACCTACGTACTTACCGCGCCCAACACTGCTTAATTTCTTATATTTTAGAAGTAAGATATATGTATAAGCCATATATGGCTTCCTATGCGCTGTAGCTAAAATTTAGTTAGTCATATATGCAATTACTTATACTTCGTGAAATTCTTTATAACAATTGCGTTTGTCATTTTAACACAAAAAAACATTACATTTTTCACATACTATAATGTGAAGGAACGAAATTTGGAACAATATTGGCATAGTTGTCGGGCGTTCTTCTTTCAAATCGGATAATGGCTAATCACATCAGAACGTACCGAATCCAAAGGCATACCCTGATTTTTCGCGGGTACTGGAGAGTCAGGCAAACCGGAGGGATTGCCCCTCCGTCTGGATGTCGGTGTTCCGAGACTACTTGATGGACGACCACGTTTGTTTGTAATAACAGGTTTCCCTGACTTTCGCATATGCTCGGAAACAGCGAGCTTAAGATCATACAAAGACATGTAGGTGTTTTCGTCTGCATTGATTCGGCGCCATAACAACGAAGCATTTACAAGGGACATGTCCGCCATGTGAAAAAAAATCCGTTTGTACCACTGACGAGACCGCAAATGGATTCTGTAATAATCCAGCATGGAGTCAAGTAAATCGATTCCTCCCATATGCTGGTTATAAACATCGACACCTTGCGGAGAACGTAGGCAAACATATTTTTTATCCTGTCGAACATTGCGTCGTTTTGTTGTCGTTGGGTCGCTTCCAACGTAACCTGAAAGAAGGTTCACATTCTTGTTATCAAACCAGGAAACCAGGCTTAAATTTACTTCATCTATGATTGATACCTTTTCTTCCATGCTTCCGCGACTTCGCTTCTTCAGTTCCTTTTCTGTAGGCATATTTGAGTTTGACACACGATTGAGTTGCACAGTTTCTAAGAGAAATAAACCGTTTTTGGAGAAATATACTTGAAGATTTGGGCTTTTGAACCAGTTATCAAAACAAATCTTGTAGTTTTGATGTCGTGGAACTGTGGATGTCAATCCACACATTTGAGCTTACTCCAAGATCTGGTGCGTCTGAAGAGTACGAATTGGTTTGGTCTCCAGCAAAGATGTCGAAGTCATAGCTAAATCCACTAACGCCGCTCAGGTCTTGGTTTTTGCAACCCCGTTTGTGAGGTTTAGCTGGGTTATATTGTTTTAATTCATGACGACATTTGGTAAGGATTATTTGTTCGTCTACGGCTAAATATTCAAACGCCCACGAATCATATCCGATAAAGGACGAATTTTATATAATGGCCATCTTCTATACGGGGTACAAAAGTCTCATTATTATTAAAATATAAAAAATCTTTTGACAGCTTTGAATCCGTTACACGTTATTATTTCATAAACTTGTGACACTCCTATTTTTTTTTGACTAATACTTCCTCGCTGCCGGTAACTACACAGGACATAAAGATGACAATTCCCATAAATTTTTCCATTTCGTCTTTTGTGTTTATTGCTGGTTTGTTGATATTGTCTTGAACAGGTTTGGGGTTAGATTGCTCAGTAATAAAATTAATCATTTTAGCTGTAAACAAGAACTTGAAAACGTCTGCACTAAAATTGAGTTGTTTTATAGTATTCGGTAAATCTGTGTTACCCAAGACTTGGAAATTCTTAACATCGTAAGCTGGCATTTTCCAAATAATCATTTTAGCAGTTTTTCCTCTGGATTTGGATGCTGTTGCAGACTGTAAATTTATCAAAGGTACGTCGTTTTCTTCAGAAAAATCAGAGTCAGACTCGGGTATGATAATGTGCTTTTTTGGAACTGAACTAAGATCATCATCACAACCGGAATCAATGTCATCATCACTCACGTTTCTATCACCAGGAATAGTATTAACATACTTAGCAGAGCCATAGAAGCGTGCTGGTTGCGTTTCTGGAATAAGTGTATAGTAACCTTAAATGCATACCAAGCCACATATGGCAAATTTGGAAAAGTGAGAAAAAAACCACAAAAAAAGCAAAAGTTCATGTTTTCCCGTATTCAAGAAAGTCCAGAGATATTTTGATATTTATTCTTTAATTACTACTCACACTTTTTTCAATGCACACGGCCCGTAGCACGCGCTGAACATAATCTTCAAAATATTTGACAGATCCCAATTGCAATGTACAAATTATTAACGATCCGTTAATAATTTACGATGGAACTCTGGTTTTGATGTAATTTAGTTTTTTATGATGATGTATGTAATAAGCTTATAAAAAAATCATAAACTTCGGAGTCCAAATATGGCTTCATATGCGGTAAGGGGTTAAAACTTGTGAACGTGGGCGATGTTTGTTCCCAACAAGACAGCAAAGGTGGGCTCCACATTACGAGACTATTGCTCTTTTGCGAGAAAAATGTCCTAACCGAGTCATTTCACGAAATGAAGATAACAATTTACCGTGTGCCTTCTTTCTGTCTGGCCAAGGAAATAGAACTTCAAATGTGCGAATATGTTATGTGACTAACTGATATTAGTAATGGCAACACTATTTCTACTGATTAAAATATTAAATATCCAGTAACGAGTGAAATATATTATAACTACAGTGCAAAATACAATAGGTACAAATTAAATTCATTCTGTTTTATTGAAATAAAGGGGGGAAAATCTATTTTAACTTATAAAACTAAAACATGTCAAATATAAAGCTAAATAAAAATAAAATATACATTTCCCGTCGTATCAAAATTATAAGACACGTTCACTGTTGTTCATTCTTTTTTTGTTAGTTTCGTCATTAAATGTTTAAATTTAATAGTCAATTGTGCCACTCGCCTTGGTAGAACGACGCGTGTTCTTCTATCTAGACGCCATCATGAGGCCCAAAATGCCGAACAAAATCAGATAACACTTTTAAATTAGTGTTAATTAAAAAGAAACAGATTCAAGATATAATTGTGAATTTAAGAAAATTCATAAATATCTGAAACTAGTTTGTTGATATATGTACATATGTTATATCTTGAAATACATATTTATATTGATATTTTCAAGGGGGTTATTCGTAAACGTGTAACACACGTTTTATGCCTTATTTAATAGTACGCATTTAATACTCGTAGTACGCAGGTGTGTTTTATTTTATTTTATTATACCAATGCGGTTTCACTTTATGATAAAGAAGAAGATACGTTTTTTACTGCAAGCTTCTGCACCTTTATTGACGTAAGTAGGTTGCTACTTAAGATTTGAAAAAAAACAGGAATCATAAAAATAAATATTTCATTGTTTTTTAGAATACTCTCCATGAGGGTTAATATAATATTGCCCTCGTTTTAACCAATTTTCGAATCACCATTTCCATTCCGAATGAGGTAACTCCAAAACTTGCGTTTTCAACGTATAAATCGTTTCTTTAGGCGTCGAAATTTATATTGTGCGGGAAGAAAGCGAGTTCATTGGGTGCCAAAATAGGACTGTACAGCGGATGACCCATCTTTGGACGTTTTTGGTGCTAAAAAAAGTCATTTACTTAAACCGACCTGTGAGAGCTCGGATTGTCGTCTGGAAGAATGATCCGTGTTAGGTGGTTGATTTTCCATATTTCTGCTAAGACTTTTGGCAAATAAGTGGCGGAGTACCGGTGCTTCGAAGAGCTTGGTGCGCGAAAGACCCATGCAGTCGACTGCTGTTTAGTTTCAAGCTCATATGCATTGATCCATGATTCGTCGTCTGTCACGATCTTATATTTGTAGACGTCCGCGATCGCATTTTTGCAGCATTTCTATGGGCCAATCGACGCAAGCCTTATTTTACAGCTTGTCAGATTAATCGAATATTAAATAGCAGTTCCCGCATAGCATCGATGTTTTCTGGCACAAGATCTGATCTTGTAAAACAGTCCGGGATGGTGCATCATTACCAAAAGTCGAAGCGAATTGATCGGCACACTGTTGTTGAGTTAATCTACGTCGAAAATCGAAGAAAATCATCGCACGAAAATATTCACCATATAATCGCATTTTTTTGACTGAGATGATTTTTTTGAGGTCTCTGGAAAAAACGCAAATCACACTTGTATGACGAAATATTCTACGCACGTGTACCATCAAAAACGATAAACTTTATAATGCTGACGTCAGATTTGACGTATCTACATCGGTGTTGCCATATCTCAAAAGGAACCTATGTAGAGATAAATATATGCATATCTGCATGATTACCTGTAGGTGTGATACCGAGCTATAACATTTACATATATACCCGTATACTGACCACAAGTGTGTTATTTCTTCACGATACTGAACCTGTTTCCACGGCGCGTATTTCCAAAGATGTGAGAAAATGTGGCTTTGAAAAAATTAACCGTCTAACTTATAGTCCGGATCAGTCGTAAATTGTCTGTTACCTTTTTTTCGACGATGAAGAGCTGAAGACGGCTACTATTGCTCATTTTTCTAGGAAGAAGGGTATTCCTCTACAGGAAATTGAAAAATTGATTCTATGTTGTAATAAGTGTATCGCGGTGAAGGGGAATTTTATTGGAAAGAGAAATTATCAGTTCAGTTCGCACATGAAGTTCAGCAGTAGATCTCGGCGTACTTTTCAGCACAGCTTTGTTCATTTGTTTTGTCAATGTATGCGCTTGATGCCAATCTGCCTGAAAACAAAGATTTCGATTAGTAATAGGGTGAATCCTAACACATCAGATGCGGTGTCTCAGATTCTAGTGAATCCAGGCGTCCAGTGTCGAATTTGCTCAAAATACTTTTTAAAAGATTTGGCCATAATAATTCGTGTCCTAAATTAGTGTTGGGCCTTTGTTGGTGTTAAGGTGTGGGAAATGCTTGGCGACTGCAAGGCAGAGTTTGTGCCAGGTGGGCTATTGTTTCCAACTCCACCAGTATATTGCTCCCATGTCTGATCGGCATTAATCTTTGGCATTATTCCCCTCCGGTGGCCATTCAGTCACATTACTTACTCCCCTGGCATTAGTTTTCTTCTAGTAACAAATTCGCATCTGAAGCAATCCCCATAGTAACAGTTTTCATAATTTTTTTACACTGACCATCTCAACGCACTTCTTGGGTGGGAGTGATAACCGACTTGTAGCATTCTAGAAAGCATGGAATTGGTTTGTAAAGAGCATATTATTTTACTTGGACGGAATGTTCCAAGCTCCGAAAGAGGTTACAGCCCAAACTGGTTTTTACGACGCAATGGACTACATCGCTGAAATTTTTACCAACAAAATTTCTGCGTTGTATGAGTACTTTGTACCAAAGCTCACCTAGCTGTGCTTGTACAGATACGTTTGTACGGTCGAGTTTATTAAACTGCACTGTGACAGCGAGTACGAGTAAGTCGGGACTGAACTCGTTTTTTGACAATCAGTTCTTGTGAACGACTTTGACGGTATTGGTGTCTATTTGACGTATGCATGATATACGCGAATATCTTAACCAGTTCAATCACTGGATATGTACAAAGTGGCGCAAAAATTGTCACCCGATGTTCTTTGGCTGTAATTTTTTTTATGAATGAAAAACGTTGGTTCTGCTTTAGCTGATGTCTGGAATTTTTTTCCATTAAGTCGAGAAAATGATATCTGCAAAGTGGCCGCCGCCAGATTCTTGTCAGAACTTCCGGCGATAGATCTTCACATTTTTGACGGATATTCTCTTTGAGGGCTTCAAGAATCTGAGGCTTGTTGACATAGACACGTGATGTAATAAATAGATGCGTCTTGTTTGAATGATATAAGCAGACTGACTTTTTATTCGATATTCTACATGCCATTGTCCATTCATGTGATATTGTTGGTTGCACTGATTATAATCACGATATCATCGTACGATGAATACTTACGATTTGCTCCACTTGACTTCAACAAACCCCTCAAAAAAGTCTGGAACGGTTAATTCAGTCGATCGCCTAAACGAGAGATTAGACGACCCGGAAATTCAGCCCTCAGAATTTCGGTTGTAGCTCGTGCAGTATGCGCCGTTGCTCCATTCTGCTGGAACCACATGTTCTCCGGTCCCAATTCATTCAACTGAGGATAGAGAAAGTCATTGAGCATGGCTCTGTAGCGCTCGCCGTCCGCAGCAGTCGTTTGGCGTGGGATATAAGCCGATTTTCGGTTCCCCAGAAGCAATAATTTTGCTTATTCGCATATCCATGGCCTCGTCGCTCATGATGATTTTCGGTGAAAAGTTGTCTCTCTCGTGGTAGAGATTGAGGATGGCTTGAGCGAATGTTATATGCGCTTTGCGGTCAACAACTAACAACTGATGATCTGTCTGCAGTTTTTACGGAAACATATTACAGTCTTTCGCCAAAATTCTCTGTAAGTTCAAAGTTCCGTCGATACTCCGAGGTCCCCTGCGACGTCTTCAGCCACAGCTATTCTCAGCAGAGCGGCTGCTCCGGGCAAGCCAGACTTGGCAGTATCTCCTGGTATCACACACTCTTCTAGACGAGCGGTTAAACGTTGTAGTGTTTGCAGTTGTTGTCGGACGACCGCGAAATTTGTGCCGAAATTCACACTGCGTCAATACCATCGACGAACTGTTACGGAAAAAATCGTATAGCGACTCATGTCTTGTTGTCGTGTATTTTGTATGTTTACTGCACAAATGTCAAAGTAGAATTGATATTTGCTGTCATTTGCAAAAATTATAGCATCTTCTGATAGGGTGATGACTTTTTTGACACCAAGTATTAACTTTACTGGATCTGCGTCAGATAAGTTTTTTTTTATCAATGCTACTCTTTAGTAGTCTTTCCAAGTAGATGAATATCCAACCTGTCACTAAAAAAAAACGAAAGTTCTTCTCACTTCTCCTACAGACCCATTGCACTGATGCAATATCTCGAAGCAAGAAATCTACTCAATGATCGGCAGTACGGTTTTCATAGCAACTGGTCCACTGGCGATTTGAAAGCATGTCTCACCGAAAAGTAAAAATAAAATGCTTCAAAAGCATTTGACAGAGTTTGGCATCAGACCCTTTTGTCGAAAATGCGTGCATTTGGGGTCGATTAACCCTTTCAACAAAGGACTGGGGAAGCGCCTATTAGATAGAATTCAAAACCATGCATTAAAATTTACGTGTGATGCTACCTATTATATCAATCAAGCAATTGACACCCCTGAACACCCATGAAATGTTTCCTGTCTTACCTTGTTCTATCGGTATTTTCACCAAAGTGCTACATTGAAATTTCTATTAGCATTCACCCGTCTCGGTATGAATGCTCGTCAATTTACCCCAAAGCTCATTTTCGAGCGTACTTTGAAATATCGTTATTGCTTCCCAAATCGTGCAACTCGCGGATGGAGTGCCCTGCCGAATTAATTATTTCCTAGTCATTATAACCTGCAAACATTCAAAACCAACGTACATTGGTATCCCGCGCTCGGTACACAAAATCTCCTCGTTTTCTGACATAGAAGGTGTTAAAGATGTTGCAAACGGCTATTAGGATTTTTCTCTTGCTACACCATGCATCCGGATGAGTTTGGATGGACCTGATGTTGCAATAAGTATTGTTTACCAATGGTCCTAGACGTTCGTACAATTCACAGATATTGTGATACACGCAACTGTAAGGGAACTGATAATGCAGGAAACTACCTTTTATGTGAGCCCGGCCGTGATGTGAAACTCAGCATCATCGCGGAAATCTATAAACTTTTGCTATTACCGCAGTTTAAAAGCCTGTTTAAATGTCTTTTTCAGTACCTTGGAACGTATTGAGTCTATTCTTTATAGAACACATCGATACAATAATACGAGACACGTCTAAAAATCAGGGTTTCTTTCGCCAGTTCGTTTCGTTTTACAAAACAAAGGCCAGTAGTCAGTAACTGCGTTCGTTAAAAACTTGACATAAGTTGTAGTGGGTCCATATATTTCCTACACCAGCTTCTTTCTAGTATACTTCATGAACAGCAGTAGTACAGCTGTTTAGCTGGTAAAGATTTGTACGTGGTCTTCTTGGGATCCTTGTATTTCTCATAAAGGTCTGAAAATCATAGGTTTGTCAAGTTCACCGAGGCATTACTTTTATATCATCGCTGTGATTCTTGAATTGTGGATCATATAGACATTTACAGCTGAACCTCGTCTTCTTCTTATTAAACAATCTGAAGGGCATAGTAGCCGATTAGATCTGTAAGATATGCACTTAGGCACACTTATAAGCAAGGACTCGTACATAGAGCCTGTCTTTCTGAGTCGAATTCACTCTCATCATCTAAACCTGGCCAATTTTGAAACAAGGGTTTAGTTCTGCTGACACAAGTTACGAATCGAGTGGAGAATTGCAAAAATTTATCGACGCGTCAGCTTATTTTCCCTATGATTCGCCATAACCACCACCACCGAAAGCAGTTGAAAACTGTGGTTCCAGGAGGAACATATGCTGCGATAATTATGTTCAGAACACCTTCTGGGGCAATGTTGTCTCCCAAGCTCTAAAACGTAGCGTTATCGACAATTGGTGCGCTAACAATGGGTTTCCAGTCAATCCCCTCAAAACTGAAGTTGTTCTCTTTACCCAAAGGGGGAAGCAGATTGGTCTGGCTCATCTAGTACTTAAAGGAATTACCATCCAATTCTCCAAACAAGCTAAGTATTTGAGTATGGTCCCAAACTTCTTTGGACTAAACATGTTACGTCGAAAGTCTCTAAGGTCCTGCCGATTGCATGAGATGTACAATACACGACTATGGTAAGGTCAATCGTATCTTATGCGTCTATGTATTATCTGCTGAAACAAGCTACCACTCCAAAAAATCTGTTAACTCTGCAAGAGAAAGCCTTCACTCTTCCAGACCTGCTTCTATTCCAGACTTACTGAAGAATCTCACTTCCCTTGACACTCATATCATGGGCTGCACTCACAAAGCTCTTTTCCGTTTAAATAGAAGTTATATTTGGTACAACATGCACTGGAACTTTGATGAACTTGAGCGCCGACTGCCTTTTGGCTTTGGTCTTATCTACATGCCGTCTGATGCAGTGACACCAGAAATCCTGCTGCTGAAAAAACAGGAAATCGACTTTCCCTGTGCCCAGGAATGGATTCTGCTGGAATATGAGCCAGGAAAGGGATGTACCATAGTCGGGTTTTCACGGATGGTTTTAAGACCGATTTAGGACAGATTTCTGAAGGATGGTAACAGCAAATTTTACTCCTTCGTTAGGCAAACTCGCATCTGTATTCCAAGCGGAGATATACGCAATCCTGATGGATATGAACTATATTTGGGCGAATCGGTGGAGGGGGCGAAGCATCTGCATCAGTAGCGACAGCCTAGTTGCACTTACAACCTTGCTGTATTGTATTCTATTACGGCTACCAAGATAGTTAGTTTCCTGTCAGAAGGCTAAATTCTGTGAGTCTTGTCTGAGTCCCAAGTGAAAATAGGATCACGAGAAATGAGAAAAGTTGTTCAACACCCGAAACTACTTTGGGTCTGCCTGCGTCTTCGATTAGAGCTGCCACTGTTGGGTGTCATATGAGCATGACAGCAGATGGTATTATGGTCTAAGTTTCCGGCAGGCCAACCGAATGCTTTCCGACGTCTCTAAGAGATCTACGGCTTTCCTTATGTTTCTCAGTATGAAACACTGCGGAACGGAGTGTTCGCTAATCTTTCGCTGGGCATCGGATGCGATGCCAACGATAGAGGTGAGTCACTTTTTGATAACATTATAAGTACTAACCTCATTGTTTGCAAACTGCATGGTATCGTCTGGATACTCTTTTTCAGATCACAGACACATGCCATTCAATCTGAAAGATGTTCCTCTCCACCTACTAGCATTCCAGAATTATCGGAAAACTGACTGCCCAGAATACAGAGGAACACATTTAAAACTACTCTCCTCTACAAACTTAAGTCACCCATGCAACACCAATGACCTTGACATGAAAGGAAAGTGTTTCGGCCTGGCTCTCAATTAGGTAATGGCTGTTTTCTGCCCTCTTATTCAATCTAGAGGCAAGAAAAGCCGCACTGGTGGACATCACCACTAGCACCGTTTAGAAACGCCTGCAGGAAACTTTCCAACCAAGAAAAAAGCTACAAGAAAAAGCGACAGTCCTGGAAGTCATTCTATGATAACATAACAGAAACCTCTGAGGCATCATGGCTAAGAAAAATCCTATCAACCAATCCTTTGATGTCTAGCTGTTTGAAAAAAAGAACGATGGCTCTTGGATGATTTCAAGTGGTGAATAACTCACCAGCTACAGGCCACACGCTTTCACGGCCAGTAAAAACCCTAATAGGACTACATGACCAAAATACACGGTCTGATTACAAGAGACAAACTGCTTTGGGGGCTGCATAGCTTCAAAGCATACGAGTCTGATTGCCCGGACGGTATAATACCTGTCGAGCTACAAAGATCCTCAGATATTATCCAGCCTACGCTGGAGAATATCATGACGAGCTGTGTAGAACTGATCCCCATTCTACTATCATGGAGAGAAGTCGATAGTTTTCATTCTCAAAGCCGAATAATGCTCTCATGTTGTCCCAAAGGACCGCAGGCCTATAAGTCTATCATCTTTCCTTCTAAATACTCCAGAACGACTGATTGATATCCACAAACGAGCTAAAATTTATCCAAGACTTTTGTCAGCGAATCAACATGCCTACTGTAAAGGAAAGTCGATGGAAACGGCTCTGCATTCACTAGGTAGCCACATCGAACTATCACTACAATCTAGAGAGTACACTATGGTTGCTTTCCTGGACATAGAGGGTGCCTATAACAACGTCAACACATCCGCAATCACGACTGCGTTGTCAACTCTGCAGGTAGACGACTCATTTGGTTGGTTGATCAGTCTAAACAGCAGGATAATCAACTCCAAACTAGGTGAGGCTTCTGCTAAAAGATGTGTCAGCAGAGGTACGCCGCAAGGCGGTGTCCTCTCTCCCCTTCTCTGGAACTTTGTGGTCAATGAACTGCTGATATACCTGGAAGCGCGTGGTAGTAGGGTGATTGCCTATGCGAATGACGTTGCTATAGCCGTCTCAGGTAAGCGTCTTAATACCATTGAAGAACTCCTTCAACTAAATATCAACAGATCGCTGTGGATTGGGAGTAAATCCCTGTAAAATCAATGATCTTGTCCTCTTTTCCAGGAAATACAAAACTCCAATTATAGACCCTCCCTCAATAAACGGTACCAGTTTAGTCTCTTCCGATACAGCAGAATATTTGGGTCTCATTTTTGACAGGAAACTACACTGGAAACCTAATATTCAAGAAAGAATCAATAAAGCTACTGCAGTTGTATGCTCTTGCAAAAAAGCCATTCGGAATAAATGGATTCTTCAATCCCGCATAACCCACTGGCTATACATCTCGGTCATAAAACCGATACTGACCTACGAGATGGTTGTCTGGTGGACAATTTTGGACAACCGCCCCACTGCATATCCTGTTTTACTCGACGCTCCTCGATATTTTGAGCAGGAAGTTATCCGGCTTAAAGCGACTATACAGTGGGCCAATAAATTATTTGGCCACGCTAATATTCTTAATGCACTAGGAATCCTTTCAGAGAACATCGTTTAGACTATGCCCCAATATGGGCTTGACAAAAACTTTCATGTAAGCATTCCCTGTATATAGTTCTGCTATAGTAAGATGCTTTGATGGATCATAAGCCAATCCACTTCTATACAGATAGATCCGAGACTGATAGCGGAGTCGGTGGCGGTGTTTTCGCTTAATCTCCTTCCGTTTTCCAAATCACTGTAGCGAGTTCCAGGCAGAAATTTTGGATTTTAAAGAAGTCCTGGCTGAAGAAAAACAAAGGATATTCGCAACTTTTTGTACAGTGAGGCAGGTATCAAATGCCTGGACTCAGAGTAGAGTGCCGATCGTCTCTTACGGAGATGGACGAGCTGTTCAACCTTCACCTTTCCAGGGAATTGTGCGGCCGATGATCTACTTATTCTACTGGAGAAGGGTAGCATCGGTATACCAATTTCTACGTGCAAGCTAACATTAAAGCTAGATACTAACAAAATAATAAACCTGATGTGTCAACATGCAAACAAATCTGGTCAAAATTCACTCTAAGAAGTTGATCTTTCAAAATAGCAAACAAATCAGCGCAATCATACACTTTACACTATCTTCTAGGAAAGTATGCAAGAAGGCTTGGTGTTTTTACAAATGTCTTCTGCAGAAGCTGCGTGAACGAGGAGGAGGAGGCGACAATCTCTCACCTACTCTGTACATGCACAGCTCTCACCCAAAGAACAAAACTCCACTTATGAGCTTTCTTTCACAATGACTTAAGCGGTCTAAATAGCATAGGTGTTGACAATTTCCTATCCTTTGTCACAAGTTCAAATTGGCTCCAAGAGTAGGTGGATCATAGATCCACGTGGGATCAAAATGGGCTAATAGGCTTAACTGGGTTGGTTTTTCCAACAGCTACTCTAACCTTACCTAACCTTGCCTAAGTATGCTGGGCAAAAGTGATACACCATTCTACGATGCTTCCTGTGAAAGTAGTGACAGTAGATCGAGAAGGACTACCACTGTGAATTTCCGGGCTATGCCCGCATCAAACTGCAATGACTCGTCGCTGACATGTTAGGTGCTGGTACTACAGGCGCTTTATTACTGATTAAAAGCTAAGCAATTGCAGTAATTGGAGCATAAAAGATGTACAATGGAATAGTCCTTTGTCTGAGTGCTCAAACAGAAAAAGTAGTTACTCGTACATTCATTGCATTTATATCCCCCTTCTATTTCCTGGAGCATTTTTAGGTAGGGCCTCAACTCCTCTGCCTAAATGGGTGATTAGGTTCCAGTTCATTACGGTTTTTTGAATGGTTTCTCTGTTATGATTTTCAGCTCAGTATGGGGTTCCTGACCCATATCAGAAGTTGCAAATCGACCAAGATATGGTTTAATGGGTCCTTGAGCTCCTAATTGGTCATATAAATATCTGTAATCCGATGGAATCATAACTGACCCATTACAGAATGAATTGATGTTATGACATCTCTTAACACGATAAGAAAATTTATGTTACATGTCTTTATGATTTATTATCCCATAAAATCAAATTCGCTGACGAGCTTTTCTATAATATACTTCTGGGTAGTTAAAAGCTATTTTTATATTGACAAACATTTTCTGCCATTTTACCATGTGATCGGAAATTGGAATTCGAAGTCGTCATTCCAATGACTGGTATCCACACAGAGAAAGTTTTATGAGTTCTTCGAATTTTATTCCATCTAATTTACATACTGTTCATTCCACAGTTCATGATTCTCTATTTATGATCGCAACATGAATTTCTCCAATTTCCTTAAAATTCCAAATATACTTTCTTAAGTCAAATTTCGTAGAACTTGCGCCAATTATTGAGTAACCCACTTCGTTTAGCCTCCTATATCCGCATCTCGTATTCAATCAATAGACGAAATCACTCCAGAAACATTATTTAAATTTCCAAAAAAGCTAAAGAAAGGAATTCAAAAGATAATGGATAGTAAATATTGTCAGAGCCATCGCATTACAATGATTGTGCTGACGAAAACATTTTTTAGATTTTTAACGTCTTCATGGTACCGAATTATTATTCAAGGCCCGAGGCCAGTTAGGACCATGCCAGAATGCTATCTTCAAAATAAAATAAGAAAAATAAAAGATGAGCTATGGAAGAAGTTTTTATGGTCGAAGGTCATTTAGATAAAACCAAAATTATGTTAAAGAGCTCCGGTTGTTGTTACATTTTACCTTTACATGGACTCAGGTTGCTGGCAGTTGCTGCTGGAATAATAATTCATGTTCACCCCCTAATTGAAAAGAGAGAATTGTCACAAGATACGTTCGTTTCCATGGTGCTTTCTTTAAAATCGCTAAAAACCACGTCTTCGGCTCTCGCTCATACATATCTGCATTTCCTTATCCCGTAGAACAGGATTTAATGGAAGGGGAATCGTGTAACATATTTCCTAGCATCCCCAATCCATATGCGCATTTAGTACTAATTTTGAAATTCAAATGTTTTCAAACTTTCATTATCTAGATAATGATATTAAGCTCGTATCTATGAAGTCCTGTGCGTAGTTTTGTAGAGGAATATGCCTATTTCTGTGTTGCTTGAAATATATAAATTCTAGGCAACTAGTCGGGTGCTTGAGTCCATTATTCTAGTGGCGGCGATGATGAAACACAATGATGACAAGCATTTTCTGCTAATGAAATAATGAATGTGTATCCGTATCTCTGCCACTGTGGGTAGCGGGCGCGTGCTACTGATTCTATTAAAAATAAATCCGCCCATAATTTGTTTTGCATTTTCTATGAGATCACGAGACCAATAAACCTTTTTCGCTGTGATTTTCATTCTGTGATTCAAAGAGATTTATTTTTAACCTCCCTTGCGATTATTTTGTCAGCAAATTGCTGTTTAATACGCGTAAGTCCGTTTGGGGGGGCAGGAAAACCATAATATTGTCATATTTACGAGGGAGTACAAATTTATCTGGCAGTCAGAATTCATTATACTGCCCGAGGAGACCTTGTCAATGGGCGTTTAGCAATTAATACTTGCACATCATTTACGGATATGTACAATTAATTGCTTTTATTGAAAAATAATTGATACATAATCTGCATCTTTTTGATTGCGGGCCAATTGTAACTGAATGTGGATTCGAAAAAGGGTTCATTTTTGGCTTCTGGATTTATGAGTCGATTAAATGGATATTCGGATTGCTTATCTACAAGTCGGAGTATACTAATATACAAAAACACTCTTGAAGTATGTATGGAAGAATATCCGGATACCTTTGAACCCATTGTATAGATTGTCTAGCCAGTCTGCCCTCCTTGTCGAAGCTTTTAATGGAAACCAACTTGGGTTTAAGCCATGTTTCTTCCCTAGTGGTGCATTTAAATTACACTTCAAGTCTCAAATGCCTCTATGCAGTAGCCAGGTCCAATGTGAAGTCTTCAAAAAATTGCCAAAAGAAATGTAGAATTCTGAAACAGTACGTATTTGAGATGTTAAAGCATCGAAACATTTGGAATTCAACAAGTAAATTTAAGATGAGCCTATATGAAGCCATTAAAGTTGGACTGTCAACACCACACGAGCTCGTCTGTTGGTGGAAGCAGATATAAAAAGGAAGTCATGTACTTTTTAAACAAAATCAAGTTATCGGTGCAAAATGGAAGAGAAGGAGGACGACAGCAGCACTAAGGAAAGCTTCTAATTATTTCTGGAGAAAACCTAATAGCAGTATCCGGAGTACTAGACACGAGTAAAAGTCGAACCTGGTGGCACATATTCCAGAATAGGAAAGGAGAACACCTTTTCTCCATATCGTATATCCAGAAGATAGGATTGATCTCCTGAATTGACGCATAACATTCATTCAGTATGTTAAACGCCTACACTTGAGTACCCCGAATCTTCAATGGCACGAATCCACTTTCGCACTCGTGTAGTAGCAAGAGTTCTTATAGATCTTAACATTCACAAATCCGCTGATCAAGATGGTTTATCTCCCCTCCTTCTGAAGAGGTGTTCTTCCTCGCTGGCAAAACCACTGTGTTAGCGTTTTCATCAATCCTACTCTGTAGGACTCTTTCCGAGCAGATGGAAGACAGCATTCGTCCAGCCCGTCCCTAAAAAAGGCGAATCTTCCTCTCTCTCTACCTACAGATCCATTGCACTTACGCCCCTTCTTCCCAAGATCATGGAAACGCTGATAAACCGTCAGCTCATGAAGTAACTTGACACACGAAAACTTCTCAATGACCGGCAATATAGTTTTTGTAGCAACAAGTCCACTGGTGATCTGATGGCATGTCTCACCGAAAAGTGGAACCAAAGCGTATATCAATCTGGCGAAAGCAGATAGTTGCGCTTGATATTTCTAACGCCTTTGGCAGAGTTTGGCATTAAGCTATTTTACCGAAAATGCGAATCGACGACTCTCTTCTTCAATGGATTAGAAATTACCCTTGGGAACGTTCAATTCAACTTGTCTTAGATGGTTTCAAGTCTGATATTCACAAAATAAATGCTGGTGTGTCCCAGGACTCCGTTCTGTCTCCGGCACTCTTTTTAATTTTTATCAATGATCTCTTGTCTGCCACTTCTAATCCAATATATTTCTTTGCTGATGACAGCACTCTCTGGTTTTCATATTCGTTCCCGGACTCACGTCCCTGCTCTTCGGCTGTAGAACGGGAATGGCAGCGTATGTCAAGCTCATTAAATTCCGATATTAACAGCATAACCAATTGGGGAGCACTCAACCGAGTGGAATTTAATACTTCCAAAACTCAATGCAGTCATTAAAGCGAAATTTAAATACCCAGCCATTATCCATGGATGGCACTTGCATCGTCCAAACCGATAATCTTTCCATTCTCGGTATGTGTGCCAATGAAAACTTACGTTGGAATGACCACATATTTGGTGCCGTCAAAAATGGTGCGAAATGTCTAGGTTTCCTCAAGCGATGTAAGAAATATTTCACCCCCTCTGATCTGGCCTCAATATATAAGGCCTTTATCCACCCGAAATTGGAGTACAATGCCCACATCTGGTCAGGGGCGCCCAAAATATATCTGCACCTGCTAGATAGGATCCAAAACCGTGTGATTAAACTCATAGCTGGTACCAATATCACTCAGACAATGGGCACCCCCAAACATCCACGAAATGTATCTTGTCTCACTTTGTTTTATCGCTATTTCCACCAACAGTATCATTCCGCCCCTTCAAACCTTTAATCGTAACACACGTTTCGCTATGAATGCTCATCAGCATACCCTCAAGTCCACCTTCGGACGTACTCTAAAATATCGTGATACGTTCCTAAACCGTACAACTCAATTATGGAATGCCCTGCCTGGCTCTCTATTTCCTTCAAACATTTAAAACCAACCGTTCACCGGTACCTCTCTTTCTATCTTCCCTGACTTTCCTTCGCCCGAGCTGTGTGCAAACATTTTAGGGATACTTAAATCCCCCCTTGAGCGCGCGCAAATTATTAAAAAAAAACACATTCGTAAGATCATTGCCTAGCAGTACAAATGCGATGTGAACATGGTGTCATGCTACAAAATGTCATACATGGGCTACAAACATTAAGAAATTACGCGTATCTCTTGGATCCGTCAGTGTCTACATTCCATCAAAAATGTCGCTGTGTTCAAAACACAACTTAACTGCTTTTATCGTATAAACACCAGCTGGTAAATCTCATCTAAGCGGCACTACTGGCAATAATATTCCCGAAGGTTCCAATGGGTGCTAATAGGGTTTATCCCAGCAGAAATACCGTACCTAGAACAGAGGACTTCAAGCAGTCTACATAGCAATCAAATGCTTGTCAACGGCTTAGCAACAGTGCAATCAGCAGACAGTGCAAAAAACTGTCCGACATTTTATCAATGACCTGTATCTGCTTACTATGTATCATGCTTGCCATTTCAAAGCACACGCGTATGATTATTATTACAAAAAGACGACAAATCACGAACATGTCTTTCGTTATAGGTTATTACCTGCAGGCATTTACATATAAATGTCCCAGGTACCTGACCGTCACTCAAACTCACGGGATAACCATACATCCATGGGAGCAAGGATATATCTTATCATTGCTTTCCGTCATTCCTTTGATATCAATTCGTAACGTGTTGGGACCACAGGTACCCTCCTTGGTATAAGTCGAGGCCGATCTAAAACCTTTTGCCGATCTCAGGGTCACTGCAGCCAGTACTTATCGCAAGTCTACAACAGACCAAAACTAACTGGAAGACCTTTCCTATGATTTAGGTGTAAATCGTAATCACCTTGACGCTCCCACTAGGTGGCCTACCTCTAACAAGTCAAGCTCTGGCTTCCACGGTACCTTATTTTCAAAAGTCTGGGTAAGGACTACCGGTAGTTTTTCCCATTAACAAGACCTTAATAACCGGCAGGATGTAACGCTACTAGTCAAATCGTTGCAGCCTTCGGTGGCGTCAATCGGAAAACGTTTGCGATAAGCGCACCTTGGCATCAGCATTCAGTACGGCAGATTCTCTATATGGAGCTGCTTCAACATATTCGAAGCTGAGATCAAGAAAGCATTTCAAGGTGCTAAATTGGAGATGGCAGTTGATGGATCCTTAAAGGTCAGTGGGAACTTCATATTCCTCCACTCCCACAAAGAACTAGTCTCTTCGAACTAGAACTTCTTCCGTGAAAAGACAAGTCATCTAAGTAACTTACCAACACCCTACACATCAACGCCGAGTACCTGCAGCCTGATGCAAGCAAAGGGAGATTGTTATCTCGGCAATTTGTTTTAGTTTTTCCTCATAACATCGCCTTAATTCGTCCGAAATGAAGCTGTACTGTCTCAGTAATGACTTGGCAAAACCATACTGCGTCCCTTTAAGGGATATCGCACCATGCTGGACTGTGGCCTAAATTTTCTTCCCCTATTATTCCAAGCTCTCTAATCTGACCAATTTCATTCAGAACCGAAAACATGACCCTCAGATGGATGGTGAATTGAAGTGGACGGGTCTTTGTTGATTCGACTTCAGAATTCATGGTTGCAATGGACAAGTTAATTGGTTTCAGTGAAATCGACCTAATACTCACCTCGAACTACTTGAACATCGTGGCCATGCCGTAATCACCGAAAAGATAGGGTTTAAAGGTCTACGCCACAGGTTACAAATTGGACGGTTCTTCCTAGAGGAATTTGTGGAATATATTGAGGTGGCTCCGAAGGCAAATAACGCAAACTTATGGAAAGAGATGTTAGGCGTGTTGCCGGCACCGCTTTGCGATGTATGGTATTTAGACCGAGGAAGTGGAAGCAGATTTTCAGTATTAAGGATGCTCACAACAGTTTGGCTAGAATTGCCATCAGGGGATATGATGAAAGACTAGACATCTGTGGAGCATTTGTAGTTACGTCAGTGAGCTCTGGATACTGTCTGGGCTCCAGAAATTGGGTGCTACTCGTAACACTAGTCATGAGAATATTTACTATGTGGGTGGTTCGTCGTAACACACCCCAGGCCAATAAATCAAGGCGCACTTAAGCATGCCCATGTTCTGAACTATGAATCCGGATACAAAACTAGTTCTGCAAGAATGTTGCTGTGACGATAAGGAACAATTGATTTCCTGTTATCTGTCTGGAGTGGTGTATGACTTGTTTGAATGCTTAACTCAAAATCTCGAGAATTCCGGCCTAAGCAACGTGCCAATGTTTTTCATCTCTTCTGTGACTGAGAGTTTCCTCGATTACTCGAATATTCTCCCTGAATGGCTTAGTTTCGCGAAGCAAAAGTGTACATCCCCAACCCCTTCTACGTGCGTAACACGAAACTGAAGCACTACAAGCATGTCTATTCGGAAGATTTTAGAAAAGACTTTCGACAGCTCTGTGTAATATTTTGTGGCCATCCTAGTCTAAGGTTCGCAGATGCGGTGCACTTTATCAAAATGTGGGGCTCGAAACCGAACAACTCCATCGCCAACTTTCCAAGTATTAGCGCCATTCCATCCGCTTGTCATGGAAGCATTCTATGTTACATCTTTGAACTACCGGCAAGCAAATAAACTCATAAACGAACTTAAGCCAATTGTGCTGGTCATATGGGGGAGCTACACCGCCATTCTGCTCCGCAGTTGCACATTGAGCAACCATAATGATTTCCACTCTAGCGAAAGATGGGCAGGGTATACATCACCTCTTTCTTGGCATCGAAAATCATTCCCCGCGCTGATTGTGAGGGCATCCTCCAAGTGAAACATAAAGTTCACAACATTATACCGTGTGAGGATCAGCCTGACCAGATGGGCACAAGCAGTGGAGCCAAGTTGTTGCTACCAAGGAAGGAGGATATCCTGAAGAAAATGAAATATGAATTTGGAACTTTGGAAGAGGATAAGGAAGAAACTCACACAAGATGGTATTACCCATGTAAAGACAGAGCGCAAGGGACGAACTCTCAGCGAAGATACGACCATCGAAATTGATGATAGCTCGACGCATGTGATGTGGAAAGCAATCATTGCGATTAAAATTAAGGGATTCACTAATGAAGTGTATTCAGAGTTGTTAAATAGAAGATAAGATGCTTAGTGTCTTAAGTCAGTGCTCTGGGGTGTTGAAATCACTCTACATCCGGCGTCGCAGTATGCTGTGTTACTTAATCCCAGCACACATTAGTGCTTAGCAATAGCGTTGAGATACACAGTGAGGGAAACAGTTGCTAGAGGAACTCCACAAAGAGGTGTGATTTCTCCCCTTCTGTTGTAAACGACCACCGCACAAATGTCGAATAGAAGTGTGTTAAGGCAGTAGCCTACGTTAACGACATAGTCATTCTGGTGTGTCAGGGAACTAATGGCTTCGGCCTTGAACGCACTCGGAAAATGAACAATACGCTTCTGATTAGGGATAAATACATCAAAAACCGAACACTATCCACAAGAAAAATATAGTTATAAAAGTTTAATCTTCCCAGGATCAGCGGTGTTGGGATACAATATTCAGCCGAAGCTAAATATCTGGGAACCACCTTAGACAGCAAGCGCAGCATCGAACAAAGAAGCAAAAAACATTAGGAGCATTTTACGCATACGAAAGGACCTTCAGTAAACATTGGGGACTAAGACTATTTATAATACACTGGATATGCTGGTCATGGGTCTAACATTTTTACCTATGGTGCGCAGGTTTGCACTCTCACAAGTTCAAAGACTAGCGTGTGTCGTAGTAACAGGAGCGTTAAAGATAATGCTCAACCTCCGTCCTTTAGACGAATTCCTTGAATGCACGGCTTTCAAAAGCTTCATCTAACTAAAAGAAGCAGGCCTATGGATGTATCAGGAGCACGAACCATCAAAACTGACGAAGGTTAGTGACTATGGTACATCGTACGAAGCTTGTACTTTGATAGAAGATTCTCCATTTCCTAGCAGACATGACTGGTTAACTAATACTACCACTAACAATGGAAAACTCCACCCCTGCACGGACGGCTCCAAATAGAGAATGGTACTAGAGCAACTAGTAGAGTCTACTGTGAAGTGCTACGAGTAACCCATCCAGAACTCCTTAAAGATTCCGGACTAAAGTACAATAGTATTTTTCAGGCAGAAATATTTGCCATTCGTAAAGCTACACAGGCTATACTTCCCATGGAACTTGATCCCTCAGAGATCTCTATCTTTGCGGACAGTCAAGCAGCCAGAAAAATTTTTGGCCCATGAAACTACCAATCAGTAGAGGTACAAAAATATCGTCAAACTCCAAGTAAAATCTGAATGAAAGCCCCAACCAAGGATGCATACCTAAAAACGTCCTCCTCTGAGTCTTGCTTAGCAAATTCAACAGCGAATTTATGGGCTTTGATCCCATTGTGACTTGGGACCCAAACCAACCCTTCTGACGAAGCGTTCAATAAGGTCTTCCTTTTATGCAGATGTTGATGATGATGCTGATATTTTGCCGCCTTCACCGATGCTTCACAACATAGGTCATTGCCATCAGACAGATTCAACTTTGAATAAGGCCAAAACCAACAACATCCTGTCCACACAATGGGACACACACCATCGGCGGTGATTCAGATTGAACGTGACAATAGGGAGCTGTTTTTTTTCTGGTGCACCACGAGCTGCAGAGCAATCTATGGGAGTAAATATATGCGATGTTTTATTATATCCATGTGGACATTGGGGCACAGTCAGTCCAGCCAGTCCCAACTTTATTTCAGAGCTTATGGAAGCGTGTTCAACAGATGAGACTCACTTAGAAATGTATTATGACAGCTATTCCTTCTTTACTCATGTTATCAACCGATGACGAAACGCAGCAAGTAGAAATCATTGCACTAGAGCGAGTATAATAACATTTAAACTTTAAATCATGATTCTTATAAAGACGCGCTCAGGAGAGTAGGGAACATACAGCAGATTTTACATATCAAGGATAAGAAAAACTACGCATGTTCGAATGTAGTTGCCAGCTTTTAGTGCACTATAAGCCATTTGGAGAGGAGTGGATTTTAAAAACAAGGCCGTTGAATTTATCCTTTTCATGTGGCTATCAGTTTTCATCAGCTACTTAAACTTACTAAGTCAATTTGTTGTACCTCTGTGAATGTTGTCTTTGATGTCTTCAAATTGTTCTAGCAGTAGAATACGAAACTGGAAGGATGAGGATATTAAACTTAATTAAGTATAATACGAAAAATATTGACATGTATTACGTATTTTCGTTCAGCATTAAATTCGTTTAACGCCTCGGTTGCTTCTTTCAACATATCCCTGTATACATGATTGTTTCCCTTGACATGGCTGGGCACCAGGATCCCTTGCTGCAACACAGAGCATTTTATTTTTTGTTTGAAATAATATTTCCCACATGACATCTCCGATGAATTTTGAATTACAAATTCAAATTTTTTGTTTCGGTTTTTGTTCAAAAATACGGCAAATTAAAAATATAAAAATTGAAGTGGCTTTCGTTTGGATTCCTTAACGGGATGAAAGACTGCGATTCTTAACGCAGATGTTACTACCATGGCAGAAAGCGATAGACCCATACATCTGGAATGTTTAAAAAAGTTTTAAATCGACTTTTTCAAGTAAAAAATGATTAAACATTCGATTACGCTTCAGACATCGCTCATCAATAAGAAGAAAAGAACTAGACTCTAAAAGCATCTGAACGCTTGCTTAATAACTTATGTGGCGCTACTTTTGGGGGAGAGCCTGTGCGTGCCTCAACTAACAAACCGATCCTTAGCTAACTAGATACCTTCAGCCGCGCACTCCAAGTCACTTGAGGTCCCTTTCTACACGTGCGCGTAATCTAAGGTGAGGTCTTCCTCTACTGCGTTGTTCCTCTTGGCTAAATTCGATGACCATGGCTCCGGAGCATTGATGTCCATTCGCTCTACATGTCCTAGCTATCTCAAGGGACTGGTAGGCAGTTTTTTGACTAGGGCGATGTCGCTGTACAGCTCGTATAGTTCGTGTTGAACCTTCTTCTCCGAAGCCCATCAACGCAAACGGGACCGAATATTTTTCGATGGATTTTTTTCGAAGAGCGATCTTCATAGGTTTCGAGTCATAGGCTCAACGTCATAAAGCAGGACTGGGGTGATCATGGTTTTAGTTCTTCGGGAGAGGGCCATACTCCTCAATTGCCTACTTAGCCAAAGCAACAGCGATTGGCAAGTGTGATTCTTAGTTTTATTTCTACTGAGGTGTTGTAGGTAGAATTTATAGCAGAGTCGAAGTAGACAAAGTCCCTTACTGCCTCGAATTATACCTGTCGGCTATGACGTTCTGTCCAATTCGTCAATGTTGTGTGTACCGTTTTGTTGACAGCATATACTTGGTTTTCCCCTCATTTACCGCTAAACTCATTGTAGCAGCATCGGTTTTAACACTAGCGAATGCTCTTGTGACAGACCACTGAGTTCTGCCAGTAATGTTGATATCATCGGCGTATGCTAGTAGTTGTACAGACTTTTGAAATGTTGTACTTCCAGTAAAGAAGTCGCAGACAGACAATCACTTGGTCTAAATCCTATTCAACCATCACTCTGCACAGAAGACGAGCTTGGTAGGGATGGAAAAACTAGACATTACTCAATATAGCTGGTCCCTATAAATGTTGCCATATGTGGGCTTAAAACCAATGAAAACATGGTGGGTATCGGATTTCTTGGGTTTGTTCCAGAATCTGCCGTAGTGTGAAGATTTGGTCGATTGTGGACTTCCTTGGTCGCACACCGCAGGGATTTGGCCACATCAGTGTCTTAGACATTCACCCAATATGGCAGAAAAGATCTTATGCGCAGTGTTATGAAGACGTATATCTCTATAGTTGGCGCAGTTGGGTGGGACTCCTTTCTTATAAATCCGGCAAACGATACTGAGATCCCATTCATCAGGTATACACTCTTCTTACAAAGTTTGAGAAATGAGTTGGTGTATGATCTCCACAAGTCATTTCTAGCAGCTTTGAATTCCTCGGCCGGTAACCCTTCAGGTCCAAGTGTTTTATTGGATTTCAGCTTAGATATCCATTTTATCCTTCGTTTTGATCAGGTCGACGGAACTTTTGGCTATCATCGTCTAAGTTCAGGGGTCTAGTCTGCTTGAAGACGGGATATCGGGATGTCGCCGTTATACAGTCGGCAGAAAAAGTTTTTCCATATTCTCAGCGCGGATTGTGATACTACTTACTATAAGGTTTCCTACTTCATCTCTACAGCCTTCTGTACTAGTCTTCTAGCCTTGACACGTTCTTGTGCTCTTTTTGCTTTTTCTGGAGAAGCCGATGTTTTTCCCATTACTTCTCACCGAATTGCTCACGAGCGGCTCTCGTCCTTATTTGCAGGGCCGCTTAGAACTCTTCTTCTTTAGCTGCATGTGCTTGTCAGTATTCTTTATTAAACTAGAGATTTCTTGGTGGTGGTGGGGTGAAATCCTGCACATCAGATGGCACGTTGGCAGCGTTGCCACTGGTCTTCGGTATTTGATGCTGCCGGCATAGCTGTTGTAGAAAGATTTCGGGATACGCATTCGATGAAGATTCTCGGAAATCCGCATTCGCAACTTGTCTACAACAAGGTGATAATCTGAGTCAATGTTGGCTGCGCGGAAGGTTCGCGAATTTACTTTTGATGCGTATTGTCATAAGATGTTCACTTCACGTATTGGATGCTCAAGTCTTCTTGCCTTATTCTGTCGCATTTGACTAATCCGCATCCGAATAAGCACTGATTCTTTTTCCTATAGGTTTGTGGGCCCTATGATGGCGTAGGCCAGTATTATGGCCTAGTCATTTTATCCTGCATGAATAAGGGCTTACTCATGCTATTACCGGGGGCCACTACTGCGAGGTTAGCCAAGCACTACGCTATGAATTTACTCTGCTGGCCCAGTCCAAGTTAAGTATCTTATTATGTAAAACGGATACTACTTCCTCATTCATTTGTATATAGCTTTCGTTTGGAAAGAAATTATTATAGTCTAGGATCCAGAAAAATTTTTCGGAGGGGTTTTAACATAATATTTAAATTAAAAAAAAATTTACAAGCAATTAGCATCTTAAGTAAAATTAAATGCTCTGAATTTATTAAATATTTGTTATTGGGATTAACATTAACATTAATCCTTCTTAGCGTTTTTGACATAATATTGATTATATCTTCGCACGTTACTTCCACATCTCGATCCACGTTCAACAATGCCAACCCGATGAATTGATGGGTACAATTCCTTTTTGTAGTTGTTGAGAGCATCAATAAATGTTTTTGACCGTTTTTCTTTCGGTATTTTTGAACAATGTTTGAAGAAATGCGGTTTAAGAGCTTAAGGAATACAATTCATGAAAAATAATGAAAAAAAAAAGGTAATTACCTTTTCCATATCGCTAAATCAGCTGCGAACTCCCCCATGATATCATTCGGCCACTGGTTTTGAAAACTACGACCCGTTATACGTATTTCCCCTGCATCAAGTTCTGTGCATTTCGTTGGCAGGATATTCTGAATTTTCGACAGTAATTCACGATGATCGAGAAATCTTGATTACAGCTGACTTAAGAAATGGTCCAAAAATGGGATGAACACCGATTGACGAAAATACAATTCTGGATCGCCTTCCTGAATGTCGCGGTTTCGTTGCGTTGGGGCCTCTAGTTTCACCTCGATCATTTAAGCAATTTCCGGCTCAAAGGTAGCTGTGACAAAGGTAGCGTGGATATCCTCAGAGTTTTGGTGCATTTCATTACTTCTGGGTACAAATCGTTTGAGTATTCGGCGCAAAGGCTCAGATCGCAATGTTTTTTCTGCAGACACAGGCTGAGGTTTTTCGTCAAATTAAAAATTGGGATCAATGTTGTCAATGAAACGATGAACATAGGTGTGCAGATTGTGGCGAGCAGTACGTTAGGCTATCTTCCATTGGACTTTGAATTGCTGTTGTCTAATTCTTCCAGCGCTGAACAATTATATGGAAATACATTTTGAAAAAGCCTGACCGAATCTAAATGCTCCACACAACGAGTCTCGCAGAACTTTAGGAAACGGGTTTGCTTCGCTTCCGCACACGAGCCAATGATCAGAGCTTTTAAAACCAATCCAGCCTTAGTAGAATTTCTGAAGAAGTTCACACAGTCTTTGATTGCTCCGATACAATTTCTGATATATGGGATTTTACATGCTAAATTTAAATTGTGATTCGCATAATGAAGATATATAGCTTCTGGACAGATTCCACGAACCTTAGTGAGGCAACCATAGAACGCGCACCATCGTAACCTGTGGAAATGTTAAATTGTATTCATCGTTTGCGATCAAAAGAATTTCATTTCATTAAAAAGAATTACAAATGTATGTACTCGTAACTAAGCGTACCTTGAGATTTGATAAAACTTAAATTAACTCCGATTTCCTTATAAGTGTCCAGTAATGTGTTTGCAAGTTCTTTCCCGATTACCTCCTTTACGAGAACAAAGCATAAAAAATCTTCTTGAATTTTATATTCTCCTTCAATCTCATCCACTGAGAATTGTTCGACGCCACTTACCTCCGTGGTTTCATCTTTTTGTTTTTTTTTTTTTTTTTTAAAGAACTTAACACTCAAGTGGGTATGAATACACTTATAATGCCTGTCTATAATAGCTGCAACACATTGTGATTTTTTGATTCGTTGCACGATGTTTGAAGTGATTATCTGCCCTGTTGCTTCTAAGATTTCATTTTGAATGACATAGCGTAAATATGTAGCGCTTGCGCCAGCAGATTTTAGGTGTTGGTCCAGAATATGATCACCACTTTCGACTGCGAATCGGTCATTTTCAAAGATAGTAGCCCGTCATCCCGGTGACCCCTCAGCGCTATTCCCTGCCTACAGCACAGCAAAATACTTCGAATAATTGGAACCAACGTTTTCCTGTTTTCGTACTGTTGTTACGTGCGGCCCGAATCGATATCACAAATGACATTATTTTTCTTATTCTCATAAATCAGCATGAATTTCTCTACATCTTCTACAACTTTTTTATGGTATTCTTTTTCTTGATGCTCTCTGAATTTTTTCCAGAGCTTTTTTCTAACTTTGAAACGCAGACTGAACAAAGGTTTGCAAGATCTGGTGACTTTCTTTTCCCACTTCTTTTACGCCAAATAACATGCAAAATCTACAGTACGACCCATCTGCTTCAGTCGAATACGCTAACCACGGAAATTGGCGCAACCAAGCCAACTGAAACTTTAAATTCCTATCGCCCGAACTTGGAAATTTAAAATTAATACGAGAGCGGGTCAATAAGTCCGTAACTTTTGGATTAAAACAGATTTTTTGATAAAAAAATAATTTTATTTTTCAACGTAGTTTCCCTTGAGCTCTATACACTTTGTCCAACGCTTCTCCAATTTTTTTATCCCTTCCAAAAAAAATGATTTGTCGAGGTCCTCAAAATGACGAGATGACTTCATCATTGGAGTCAAATCTTTTTCCACCAAGCCATTTCTTCAGGTTTGGGAACAAGAAGTAGTCGCTCGGAGCCAAATCTGGAGAATAGGGTGGAAGAGGGAGCAATTCATAGCCCAATTCATGGATTTTTGCCATGGCAACTGCACATGTGTGCACCCTTGCATTGTCTTGGTGGAAAAGAACTTTTTTCTTGGCCAAATGAGTTCGTTTTTTTTTCAAATCGTCATTGAATCGGTCCAATAAGTTGTCATAATATTCCCCATTGATTGTTCTTCCCTTTTGAAGGTAGTCAATGTGGATTATCCCGCGTGCATCCCAAAAAACAGTCTCCATAACTTTATTGGCTGACAAACCCACCTTGGCCTTCTTTGGCGCCGATTCACCCTTAGAAACCCACTGTTTTGACTGTTGTTTGTTCTCTGGTGTGTTGTGATGGATCCATGTTTCGTCCACGGTTACAAAACGGCGCAAAAACTCCTCCATATTGCGATTAAACAACGCCAAACCTTCCTGTGAAGTTGTTACACGATTGCGTTTGTGGTCGACTGTGAGCAAACGCGGCACCCATCTTGCGGAAAGCTTTCTCATGCCCAAGTGATCATTCAAAATTGAAACCACTGAGCCATGCGAGATCCCTACGGCTTCCACAATCTCTCGCACTTTCAATCTTCGGTCGGCCAACACCATATCGTGAATTTTTTCGATTGTTTCGGGTGTAGAGACCTCAACTGGGCGTCCAGGACGTTCGGCATCTTCAGTGCTTGTACGGCCACAACGAAATTCAGTAAACCACTTTTTTACCATTGAAATCGATGGTGCAGAGTCCCCATAGTATTTATCAAGCTTAGCCTTGGTCACGGTAATGGTTTTTTTTCGCAAGAAATAATGCTTAATAAGCACACGAAATTCACTTTTTTCCATTTTCTCCTCAAATTAGTGAGTAGTCTGATAAAAATAGCTGTCAAACACAAACTAACTGACGCAGCAAGTTTAAATTTTGACAGGAGTCAACTGACAAATGCCTGTTGACAGGAGCAGTGTTGCTGTTTCAGTAAAGAGGTCAGAAATTCAAAAATGCACGGAATTATTGACCCGCCCTCGTATCAGGGACCCACACACGTTCGCTAACTTCGTATATTTCATTCTCGTTCACTCGCGATGTCATTATGGGGTGCCTAAAAATATTTAATTTTCTTCGACAATTTCGTAAGTTTTGTTTCTTTAATGACACTTACATAAATAATCGAAGCTGCAGCTACTGACTCATATTTATGTTTTTTTTTTCGGGTGGACTTTCCACGGGTAAATCGGCAGAATCTGTATCGATATTATGTCTTGTCGGTTTGAAAAAATCAGAAATTTTTTTTAAAGCCATTTCCATATGTATAGTCACAGTTTAGTTAACATCGTCGATTAGTTATATTAATCAGCCGTCTCAGGGAGATTTAAATGATCGACGCGGGCTTTATACAGGGAACGGACTGGCATTTGCCAAGGAAAAGAGCACTGTATAAAAATTGTTCAATATTCATCTGTCAGCTAGCATCGCAACCATTCGACGCCCTTGTATGTAAAAGAACCTTAGACAATCTATTTGACATTCTTTGTCGGTTACCTCTTTCAATTGAAATAAAGATTCGTTATGAAATGGTTGTGTTTCATTCGGAGCCCGAAAACCCTCCCCTGGATCGGCCCTGGTCCTTCAATCAACTCTTCGAAGATGTGCTAATTTTCTCATGCACTTGCTGTGATGACACTCAGTTACAGCTGATCTATTTGTCGCATCTTGGAAAAATTCCCCAGGTATTGTGCTAATGCCCACAGCCTTATTTTTCACCAGGGTCTTAATCGTGGTAGCAGTCCCACTATTGTTATGCCTGTTTAAGTATGAACAGCATGAGCCATAATGTATGACTCTATTTTCATAGGTCCAATGACTCCAAACATCACACCATGGAGTGACTTTGAATGAATGTAAAAGCCTTTCGGGCATTACTCGCGTGTTTTAAGTACTCCGGAATCGTAAATTTTGTTTGTTCACGTATCCAAATAACATTCTGGCCTACTGGCTTGTATTTGGGAATTTCCTGCTTCAAAACACTTATTCATTTTTGAAATTGTCATGATTTAGCGCCACATCGATGTGTTCATTTTATCTCCCGAGTTGATCGTCATCCACGAAATATTGCCTGCATCCTCCAGTAAAATTCTTTCCCGCTGATTCTTAAGATGGCGAGGGTTTGGTGAGAGGTGGTTATATACCTTCAACCATCTTATTTTACCTAGCCCCGAGATGTTCATCTAGCACTGTATGAATTCTCTCTAGAGGTAGGAGCCTTCTCGTGGTTTGAGGATAGTTTGTTGTCATTTGTCAACAGTCAACAGGTTGTCCACAGTCAACCCATATTTGCTTTGGCGGAGGATGCCAATATATCCCCTTTACTTTGCAATCCCCGAAGAAATTACAAAATGACGATTCAGACAGACCTTGTAAGTACTAGCAGTGTAAGTCTAAATCACCCTCACCGTCATATGAGAATGCCTTTAGATATAGCTCCCATACAACTTTTTGTGGAGAATTTTTATTTACAAGCAGGCATAGTCTGTGAGGTATGGTCAAGTGAAGGCATATTAGATACCCGCTAGGTTGCTTGAAGCTAATCAGATCAAGTGATCTGACATCCACGATAGCTCGGCGTTTGAAATAATGTTCAGTCCTTCATGTGGTCTTCCACCTGGGCTCTGGAAATTAAAAATCCCCCCGTTGGAGCATTATTGTTCATTCGCTCTTAGTGATTTAGCTAATATAGTCAAGGTGTTGAAATTTTTGGTAACTAGATACGTCATTGTTATATCCTTCATAATTCCTCAATGAGTATAAACGAAGAATTTTTCATTTGAAAAAGTTGTTTTCGTCTTTTGTTTGTTGACGAGCTTTGGGTGCTTTAAAAAGAAGGATCGCAAAACTAAACAAAAACGGCATTTTTGGAACTGATATTTGCTGTGAAGTATCGAAACTAAGCCTCTGAACTATCTCAACGTTTAAGCTGTCAATAGTGGCATGATCTCCTAGTTGTTAGATGGTAGCCCTTTCTGAAGAAAATATGGACATATGGTCTTGTCTTTATTATTCCGAAAACCAATATGCTAGGGATGAGAGATATACAATAATTTATACCGTCAGCAGTGCCCAGTTGTTGATGGACTAGTTCTGATTTAAATACATTCCACTTTAATTGTTATAGCAATAAATAAATAAATTAAACAATTAAATTATACAAAGCAGGTGCAGGGCAGAAAAGTTCTAATCCAATATTTCTAAATTGCACGGAACATCGCGTACTAATCAGAACTGAAATCCTTGCTGAATTAGACTTCTAGGATCCCGAAGTAGGGCATCGGCTTGTATTCTAAAATAAAATAATTAATTAATAGCTCCACAGAGTGGTATGTTCCAAATCATTATCTCCTAGCTCACTGTGTTGATCTTTGGTGCACAATGAGACTTAAGAGGGTAGGAAAGTGGACTATTTTTGCATACGTAAATATTTTACATTCGAAGGTTTGAAAGTGCCTGTCGAAGATGGACGTCAGAAAAGTCACTTTTTCTAGTTGCAATCGCCTATTTGTATATATTAATCCCACTTTTTCACCCTTTGTTTTTCGCTATTGGTTAAAGATTTTTATCAGTATTCCCGAACTGAATTTGTCAAGACCTTCCCTAAGAAAGCAAATTTATCTTTCTCTTCAATCACAAAACATTTAAACTTACGTCTCTTCTTTCTAAGGCCACAGCAACCACAGAAGACAAAAAAGTTCTTAATGATCTAGTTGATCGTTTTCCGTAGCTACAAGTTCACCGGTGAGTTGGCCATGTCGCGTGGAACAAAAGTCTACATCGTTCTGGCCAAAGCTTGCTAGTAGGACTAGATTTTGAAAAGCCATTTATCAAACATTTGCATCAGTCGGTCTCAATTTACCTTATACAATCTCAAGTCAAAAATCCACAAAATGAGTTCTAGCATTCCCCATAGTTCCAAGCTACATCCGGCACTGTTTCACATTTTGACAAGTGCTCTCCCATCACTTCATCATATTTCTTTGATTGCAAAGTATTGGTTCATTAAATTTTGATATTTACGGAACCACTTGTTGCAGAATTATCAGTAGAGTGGGATGGGTTCCTTCAAATGCTAATGATAACTTCAGGCGATAGGGTGATACTCTCCTGCTAATATCCCGAAATGACGCTAGCATCGTCGAAAATTAAAATGTCGTAAATATCCTTATATACAAACTTGAATTACGATTTGGTTAAAGGGAGTAGACTTTTTAGATTTCCTTAAGTAACATCAAGTCATTTTTGCCCTCATCAATGTCCCGATGTTGTCAGCACCATTCCGCCTTCTTAACCATCTCCTTGTCGTAAATTGGATTTATTCTAAAATACTCCAATTTCTTCATAAGCCGAGTTACAAATTCACGCTTTGTATTGCATGGAAAATGTCATTGTCCTTAATTCGAGTGTATGCATTGATACCCTTGGATATGCATCTTTTTTTTAACCATTACCAGGTAAAAGACTATACTTCTCACATCATTTCTTCAAGGAATTTACATATTCGCATATTTTCGTAATCGCAAGACACAATCACATATTAATCGGATTTTTTCAGACTCAAGCAAGTGGAAATAATTTATGCAGGCGCAATTTCGCAATTTTCACAATTTGCCATCAATTTGCTGTCATCATTTGTCTGGGAGAAAAACCCAACAACAAAAAGGAGGTATAAAATCACCACCAGCACTCTAGACCATTGCAGTACTCATTGAATCCCCAAGATCCTTTCAATCGTTGGGATTCACTGGCCTGAGAGTAATGCCACTTTAAAATTTTACCAAAAGGAAATATACGTAAAAATAATCCGCCGCAAGTGCTCCTCCACTCTCAAATCTTTTAAGACCAATCTTTTTCAAACAAAGGACTCCAAATTACCGACGTCGCGTCGTTGTGTTCTCATATGTGTATCATGCCATTCACGTGCACCATTCATTACTCCATATCAAGTCCTGTGAATAAATGGCTGCCAAAAAAACGACACACTCGTATATCAGGTCGCACATAAATCCTTCATGAATTTTCAAGTACAAGTACGAGTAACTCTTGCGTGTGGATACGAGTATGTTAGAAATGATTGCACGAATCCTGTCCGAGATTTTCGACTTAACAACACACATTGGTTGCGTGGTAGTTTTCTTGGTAGTTTTTCCCAATTTTTCACAGATGTCAAGGTGCTGCCACTTTCTACATTGTTGCCATTCTACAATCTTTGATTCTAAATTACCTTATTAGCGGATTCATACATACGAGTATACGAGTAGGTTGAACTCTAGACTCGACACTGTCAAGTTGAAGATCTTTTCTCACCGAGAGAGCAAACAACGGGAAAACAAGGACGGCTCTTCTCTTGTTGTGAGCTTAGAGACTTTTTAGGACCAGATTACCATTAGATCTAAGCATGACTCACGCCCCTATCTACACCTTGGAAGGGATAATTTCCACTTTATTCCCAACTGAGGGCCGACAAGATACGACTTTTGTACGAAGTCTGCTTTAGCATCCCTATGTAGGAGGCTGTCCGAGTGGAATATAGAACCTCACGTAATATCCATGAAGGAACCGTGGGTGTGGAATAAACGTATCCGAGATTTCTTTTTATGGCTTTTCACTCTCATCATCTAAACTTGGGCTCTCTTGCAACCAAGATGGCTGCGTACTTAAGCTACGAAACGAGCAGAGAAAGCTACAAAGTCGTCGTCGCTTCTGTTTATTTTCCTTAAGGTTGAATACTCCATTTCCAGGAAAAGCGGGCTGAGATGTCAATCTTCTGAACTTAATAGGTCTCGACGGTCTGTCGTCTCACATTGTAAATGGTCTACCACATCCCAATAATCGTGGCAAGTATATTTCAGAGGTTTCTCTCCTCAGTAAATAAACATCTCCTTTGATGGCTTCAAGCTTACTGGCACAGACGACGTGTATGTATAGACCAGCTGCAAGGAACTCTGAGCAGAATCTTTTTTGTTAGCCTGGCACTGAAGTAGATACGGAAGACGTGGGCAACAGTAAGAATAACCCTTATACCACTCGCTTCATACCTATCCGTCTGAAGTCGTTCATTTTGTGCGCAATATTGCTTTGCAAATGCATGCTCTGCTTAAGATACAACATTCCCACCAACGCCGAAGTCTGTGCGAGACTACGCTTCAAAATCCGGAAAGGAGGGAACGCGCTGTCCATTTTCAAATAGTTTGCTTAACGCAAGGAATCTTTTGACCGCAGGTTTAACATTATGCAGACAATTAATTTGTCTTGTGGGTATAGGGAATTCTCAGTAGCTCTAACATCTGTGCTTTCCGTAAATTCACTCAAATCTAAGATTGTTCTCTTTACGAGAAGGAGTAAGTCGATTAGTCCTACTCATCTTGTGCCTCCAGCCATCATCTTGATACTCATATTAAGAACTTCTCTCTTAAAGTCCTATCCCGTTTTAAAATAAGTGGTCTCTGATACAATAAGTACTGGCGTTTTGATGACTTGTTCCGTCTGTGTCCCGGATCCTCACGGATGGCTTTAAAACCAATTTAGAACCGGTCCTGTCCAAGCGGGGATATACGCAATCCTGACGGCAAGGAGCTATATTGTGAAGAATCGGTGTATGTGACGAAGTATTTGCACCCGTAACGACAGCCAATCTACGCTTAGGGCCTTACTTGACCCTCTGAGAATATCTGAGCCAGTTTGAGAATACAAGGCTTAGGCAGTCGGAAAGCGCAATCCATTGAATTTTATTTATGTCCCAAGTCACAATGGGGTCGCACGAAATTAAATCGTTGATCAACTGCTGATAGCATGACTTATTTAGGATGTCGATGACCAAGTGAATGCTTTTCGATATCTCTAAGAGGTCAGCAGGTTTCCTGAAGACTCCTTACTTACGTCGGTAAGCAGCAAGTGCCCCCTGTGAGCATCAAAACGACACCTTGGAACACTTTATCTGTCAGTGTCCGGCCATTATAATTCTTTGTATGGGACAAAAAGATTCGTTCTAATGTTCGCCGACTACTGGACAAGAGGGCCTGGCATCAAAACTAGCACGCCCATGAAAATTAAATCTTCTGCCTGTGAAAGTTTACTTACTTACTTGAGGTGATGCTTCAGTCCGGGGTGGACCTGGCACTCAACCAACTATTGTCTCTAGCCAGCTCGACCATTAGCCAGCTGCCTCCAATTTTCACGCTAGGTTTGATGAGGTCCCCTTCCACTTGAGTGAACTACTTGAGTCGCAGTCTTCTAATACTGCCCTGTCCCTCAGTGGAGGATCCAAATATTTTTTGTACCGGAACATTGGTGTTTATCCGCCCTGCTGTTGGTCCTTCACTCTCCTAGCTTATTCGCTGTCGCTGTACAGCCCGTAGAGTTCGTTTGTTGTATGTATCTCCTCCTCCGCTTACCGTTTGTGAAGACGAGACTGAAAATCAGCCAAGAGCACCCTCATCCACTTTTGATAAAGTACATGCCCCTGCGCCTGGTCCGGATCTATGGAGTGGGATTATTAAGGTTTTATCATTGAGTCACTTTTGTTGTTCGAGAGAGGGTTTGCGAGTCGATTGCCTTCTTGGTCCAAAGAAGAAGCGATTGGCTATAGTTATTCTTCGTTTGATCTCAGCGCTGGTGTCGTTGTCTCAATTGATAGCGGAGCCTAGATAGGCAAAGTCCTTAACTACGTCAAAGCTACGTATTGTGTATCTGTCGAGGGTGACGTTCTGTATGATACATCGGTATTGGATGTTCGTTTTTGGTTGACAGGACATAATTGCCTTCATTGAGAGTTAACCCCATTTTCGTCGCTTCCGCCTCAATACTCGCAAAAGCGCCACTGATATCACGTTGCTGTCTTCCGGTTATGTCAAAATCATTGGCGTATGCGAGATTTGAAAGACTATGCCACTTGCGTGGGCGACTGATCGCTTTATCTATATCGCTTTTTAACATCAAAGGTATCGGTGAGTTCTTTACCGACCTTGATGGAGCAGCGTGCATTCTCCATAGTCATTCTGCGCAAACGGACGTGTTTTTCAGGGATGTCCAAGCTAGACATTGCTCTTTATAGTTCATCTCTATGGATGCTGTCATATGCGGCCATAAATTCGATAAGCAAGCGGTTTGTATCGATTTGGAGTTCATGGGTTTTTCTCAAGATCTGCCGTAGTCTGAATATTTGGTCGATGATGGACTTTCGTGGCCTAAAACCACATTGATATGGTTAAGGTTGTTGACGGACGGCTTCATGGGTTCACACAATATGGCACATAGTATCATGTAAGCGATGTTGTGAAAACTAATGTCTCTGTAGTTGGAGCAGTTCAGAGGGTCTCCAAACAATGCTGAGGTTATATTCAACGGGCATACTTTCGTCCGACCATATTTTACAGATGAGTTGGTGTATGCTCTTCACCTGTGTATGCTCGCGCCTGCCGTTTTGATGAATTTGGCGGATAGGCCATACGCTCCAGCAGCTTTGTTGGACTTAAGCTAAGATATGTCTATCTTTACTTCATCCAGGTCGGGTGGACGGAATTGCTGGTCTACATCGTCCAGGTTGAAAGGTCCATTCTATTTGACGGCCGTATTTGGTCCGTCATCCTCAGCATCGACTGTGACTCTACTACAATGTTTCCTTGTGCGACTCTACAAGCTTCGATTCGGGGTTTGTATTCGTGGGATGTTTTTTTTACCTTTTGGTAAAACTTCCGAATCTCATTGATAGAGTTGCATCTCTCAATTTCCTCGACTGCACGCTTTTTTTTCTTGAGAAGCCAGTGTTCATCTCTCTTCTGCTGCTCATAGAGCTCGTGAGCAGGTCTAGCCTTTCTATGCAGAGCCACTCTTGCTGAGCTGCATGTGCTTGCCGGCACTCGTTGTCAAACCAGGCATTTCGTTGTACTGGCAAAGGGAAACCAAGCATATCAAAGGCGGTATCTCTGATGGTTTTTTGGCAGTGTTGTCACTGATCTTCGATACTTCATGCTGTCGGCATAGAACGTCATAAGAGAAACTCGATCGGAAAACTATTTGCTGATCTCCATCGGGATGTGGGAACCGCGTGCTATCTACAACAGCGTTTCGCCCCGCCTCAAAGCCGATTAGCCTGAATCCGTTATCGAAGATGGTATCGTGCAAGATATGCCTGTGAAAAGTCTCGCATTTTCCCACCGTTCAGAGTCGGCAAAAGTTAGGAGTTTTCACCGTTTCCTTCGCTTAAACTCTTCCTTTAAATTTTCGTCGAAACCGTTTGCTCGGTGTGAGTTTGGGCCGTAGCGCTTGTATCAGTTTGCGCTACATATTCCGTCGCCCGGTACTTATTGATAGCTTTTGACTTAAAGAAAGTTCCCCAGCTGACTTTTTTGAATCGTCAAAAGTCATTCATTTGTGTTGATTACACCTTAGAGAGTGATGTCATCTACTGGTGCATTCAAAAGAGACTAAACTGCGAATGGCAGGATGCTGGCAATCCCAAAGTGGGTTCCGGCCTTAAAAAGTCCTTCTCTCCCACGATTCCACTGCATCCTGGGATATGGACAAGTACAATTCCAACTTTTTAAATGAATTCAGGGCAGCCTGTCTTACTCGGACTGGCTTGGAAATGATGAGAAAATTCAATGAGACGTGAAGCACAGTCTTTCTAGAAACGAAAATTCTTCCATCAGGATTGGATATGTCTCGGCTTGGAAGACAGACACAAATTTGCCTAACGAATGATGAAGTCCAAGGTAGGCGAAATCCATATAAGTGCCAACGCCTTATCCTAGATCGATTACAGATTTAAATACATTCCTATAAGGACTCAAATTGTGGCCAAGGCCGGTCCTAAAAGTCGAGTGTTGGTATTATTGTTGCCATAAGACCAAAGTCACCTGAGACTGGGTGTTACTTACGGTTAACGAAGCACGAGTACGAGTTGTACCAAAGACCATGGGATGGATTTTAAGAAGACCGAAACTAATCAGTGCATCTATAGCAGAGAGAGGCTTGCTTGCAAAATCTTCCTATTTAATCGAAAGAAACCTTTTATTGAAATTTGGTGAAAGCTGGTGCTTGGCGTATTTTCGTTAAAATTTATTATACCATACAACTGAGACGTAGACTTAGATTCCAGATGGCTGGCTTAAAACCTCCCTTACGCTGCCAGAATGCCTAAGAAGTTATCGCCGTGGCATGTTTAGCGCGCAAAGAAATTGACTATTAGGACTAAAGTCACAACATCATCAATAGTAGTCAGCGTGAATGCTCTTCTGACAAAATACAAAATATCCACTGAAGGAAATAAGGATCTTATTGTCTTCTGTGGAACTTGGTTGTGAATTATTTAAATGTTTGGGTGAGCTTCTGTTTTATAACGCGTTTTATTGTGCTTCTTTCGAGAATCAAAATCAAGTTGTTAAATCTTACATAGCAACGCCGAGAAGAGGTCATCTAGGATTAGAAAGTGGCTACAAAACAAATTGATGGACTGTCCGGAGTGGGTCATTACAGTGTTTTTTGTTCGCTTACTTTGTGTACAGAGAAAGAGGCCTACGGTTCCTTGTCACCTTTGCAAGGTCGGTTTCAAATTTCAAAAAGATGTTTTGGGCTCTCCAAGAAGCTGTTTTCTGGTATACATTGTTCCTTTTGGTATTTGCGAGAAAGGTTGTAGGAATATGTCTTGTAGTTTATTTTCAGTTAGGCAATGTATATTATGCCTCCAATTTTTGCCCTTAAGTTGTCACAGCTCATCTAAAAAGCTGTGTGCTATTCGAGATGCCTATATTCTTGGATTTGTTCTTCAGAATTGTTCCTAATCTCTGAAGGAACTTGTTGTTACTTGGCACGTTGTTCCTAATATTCAGCTTATTCTAAGTTAAAGTTTAAATTTATTGACATCCGCTATTGTTTCAAATGTTAATCGTGCAATTAAAAAATACTGAGACATGACAATACTATCATTCTATAATGCTAATTGCCAGACAAAATTCGAATAAAATTCGTGGCAAGCGGTTGACATTTGTTCGTCATTTGCAACATACGACTTAATCGTCTGGGGTACATTTTCTTAGTGAGTCGGCGTAATTTCTTTAATGATAATTAGAAACAGGTCGATGTTATTTAATCATTATCAGGTTTCCAACTCTGACTTGCTACCTGATTGACTTCTTTGGCCTGGTTTATCAAATCAAACACGACATTGTAGTGGTTTGAGGGTTTTCACCACCTCGTGTGTCTATAACAATTAGACTAAAGTGAAACCTGAAACCATAGTTCCTGGAACTATGAGCTCATCACTGGCGCCATTTATAATATCTTATACAATATATGGTATACCCTGAAAGTATCCGGGATAGAGCCTTGTCGGAAAGTTTTAAAACACTTGGCTCAAGCGATACATTTTAACGATAGATACTCTAAGATTGATGTGCCAAATTTTCTCCTAATCGGTTATGAATTTTGAAATATTTACCATGGGCAACACTTTTCCAAAAAAAAAACAAGAGAAGAAGTTCCAATGTCCTTAAAATTTGGATCAATTCTGCCCTGGTTGCTTCCACTTACGATTTCACTTTCTGCTTTTTTACTGGCATCCCTTAAAGGTCAATGTGGCTCGTGACACTTTCAGTCTATAGTCTCCAAGCAAACGAGATCCGTGTACCGACAACAATAACATACTATAAACGATGATTTAGATGCAACTGGGACTGGAGGATATTTATTTAATTTGGCCAACTTGTTGCGGTTTACATATCTTTTTTTTTTGTGGAGCAATTTTTCGACAAGATTTATGGTCCATAAGTTACAATGCATACTCGTACTCGTATTTGTTACCCGCATTCGAATCAAATGTAAAAGATACTATCAGCATTTTTTGATATCCCAAAGAGTAATGACATTGATATCGAAATGAATCGGTGCCAGCTGTCGTTAAGACAACTCTGGAGGTAATGAAAAGTCAGCAGGAGATCGGGGTGATTTAGTTACTAATTGGAGGTCAATGTGTAGGATGGCTTGGAGAATTGATATTTGGAACAACTTTTTTTTATTAAAATTTCGGATACATCATTTGATTCTTGGGTCAGTTCGCTGATAATCTGATTATTTGTTTGAATTTCCCAAAATTCTAGACTGGTTTTCGAAATAACTCGTTTGGCGGAGTAATTAGCGAAAGATAATGTTTTGGAAGCCACTTTGTCATAAACAAACAAAATCATCTCAACATTAACACCTTTGGTTGATGATGAAGAGACACTGGCCCAGACGAAATTCCAAAAGCGTTTTTGTCTATCTATTAGCATAGGGTTGCCGATGAGACGATTGATCGTGGAGGATGTAAGAAACGGAAGTAAATGGTTAATGATGTGTCAGGCAGTCGTTAGGTCATAGTCCATAGTTTTCAAAATATACCTGCTGTACTCAGAATACTTTGTGTGCCGTCTTGTTCAGTTTAAGTGCATTGAGGTAGTTCAGCCAATATGTGGAAGATTCACTTAAAAAACTTACGAATTCACCTTCTTCTTAGGTTTGCTTACTCTTTTTGCTCGTCGTTGATAGAGATTCGAATTGGGATGGAGGAAGATACTATTTATTCATTTTATTTGTTTTATTTATTACTTTTCTTATAAATTTATTAAAATTTTTTACTCTTATATGCGTGCCATTCTGCATTGCATTTAACACAATAGTTTTGACTTCCACTACAAAGGCTTCTACAATTCAAAAATTAGGCTTGTTTCAGAAGTTCACACATTCTCAAGTAGGTAAGTGAAAGTGGCTGTTGGAAAGACCAACCCACTTATCCTTTTACTCATAAAACCAGTTTGAGCTTGTGATGAAGCATAGGAGACTGTTTACGTCTATATTGTTTAGATCATTTAAGTCATTGTAGAAGAAAGCTCCTAAGTGAAGTTTTCTTCTCTGGGAGAGAGCTAGACATGTACAGAGTAGGTGGAGGATTGTCTCCTCTTCCTCTTCGTCCGTGCAGCATCTACAGAAATCGTTTGTAAAAGCGCCAAGCCTTCTTGCATGCTTGCCTATAAGGCAGTGTCCAGTGATGCCACTTATGATGGCGCTGAGATATTTCCTATTTAGAAGGATCAAAATCTTAGAGCGATTCAGATCCAACTTTGGCCAGATCTGTTTGGTCGCTAGACATGCTAATTCACCAGTCCATCTAAATTCTGTTCTTTTGTAACCGTCCAGCTTTAATATTAATTTGCACTTATCGATTGGTATACCGATGCTACGTTTTTCTGGTAGAATAGGCAGAGAAGTACCAATTTTGGCGAGTTCGTCGGCCCTACAATTCCCTGGAATATCTCTGTAGCCCGACACCCAACATAGGTGAAGGTTGAACTGATCAGCAAACGAGGGCGGTTTTAGAGTTTAATGAGACTGAGTTCACGGACTTGATAGCGGCCTGACTCTCCAAAAAGATGCCGATACCCTTTGCAGATATCATGTTTTTCTTCAGCTACTATAGAGCTCCTTTAATCTCCAAAATTTCCGCCTGGAACACGCTACAGTGATTTGGCAGATGGAAAAAGAGGCTTAGATTTGGTTAACTGAGAAAACACCCCCACCAACCAGGCTATCGGTTTTAGATACATCTGTGTAAAAGTGGATTGAATGTCCTCCATGACAGCATCTTCCTTCCAGAAGCACTTAGAGGGAAGCTTACATTTGTCAAACTAAAGTTCAGGTATGGTATAATCGAAGTTCTCTGTGAGGATTCCTAATACGAGTATATTGGGAATAATAAATAAATTATTTGTCCACTGTGTAGCCGCTTTGGGGCGAATAGCTGCAGTAGCACCTACTACTCGTATATTCTCAAGGTAAAACTTTAATCAATTTAGTATGAAACCGTAAAAGGGTTAGCCCTTTCCAATTTGCTTAAGAGGACATTGCGGTTTACCATATCAAAAGCCTTGGTAATATCTATGAAAAGACCGGGCCACATTGGCTTCTAGTATTCTAGGCATCCGAACGTTCCGGGCACCCAACATTGACGCGGATCACCACCTTGTTTCATCCAAGGTGCGAATGCGGATTTCCCAAACGCCAACACAAGAAGATATAACGCATAAAAGCCGGAATCGCAAATGCTGCCAGCCTCAAGTACCGAAGACCAGTGGCAGCGCTGCCAATTTGCCATCAGAGACGCCACAACTGATGTGCTGGGTTTTACCCGACCACCACCAAGAAAACCGTGCTCATGTGGTTAAACAGGAAACCTAGAAAGCAGTGAAGGATGAGAGCTGCTCGTTACCTCTATGAACAGAAGAGACGGAAAGAACATCGACTTCTCCAAAAGAAGAAAACAGGGCACGCGATAGAAAATATTGAGAGGTTGTATTCCAGGAATAACGCATGGACGTTTTAACAACGGCTAAAAGAAATGTGTCAAAGCATGAAGCCCCGACAAAAGCCTGTAGAGATGAAGAAGGAAAATAAAACAACAACGGTGTGAGATATAAAAATGATTCGTTCATCATTTTGAAGCTACGTTCATACCATTATGTACGGAATAGCACATCGTTCAATTGGCCGCTTCGGTTTCACTGGCAATGCCTCAAGCGGTCAGTTCAATTTTTGATGACTCGGTCCAATATGTGCGGTGTTATTCCGGCAATAGTGTGTCGAATGTTGACCTCGAGCTCGTTCAAAGGGCTTGGCTTATTAGCGTGGTCTAAGAACTTTACGTAGCCATAGAGTGGTGTCAAATCGCATGTTCGCGGCGGCCAACTGATGAATGCTCGCTATGAGATGACCCAGTCGACAAATTTCTCCTGGCATCTCTTTTATGGCAAATAGCGCCGTCTGTTTGGAACCACAGATCAAATATATCGATGTTGTCGAACTCTGACCACAGAAAGTCGGTTAATATCGCTCTATATTTGTAACCATTGACAGTAACGGTGTCTTCTTCTCCATTTAGAAAGAAATAAGGTCCCATGTTACCGCCATGTCAAAAAATCGAGCCAAGAAGTCGACCTTTGTGGATGCATTGATGCCTGGCAGAACACTTGTGGATTTTGTTCGCTCCAATTATAGCAATTCAGCTTGCTGACATGGGCGTCGTCCGAAAAGATGATTTTTTGGTCAAAATCCGGATCTCGGGCCAACATTTCCAGTGCACAATTAGCGAACTCACGGCATTGTCTATGGTCGTCCGACTTCAATTCTTGCATCACTAAAATCTTATATGGATGCAGGCCCAAATTCAACCGCAGAATAAGCCGGGTTGGGTAGAATCGATATTTATGGATGTTTTTCGATACTGGCCACTAGGGCGGCTATATTTTCTTCAATTAGTACCAATCTCTGTCTGGTTGATGGCTTATGAACCAAAAGAGTGTACTCACGCTCAAACTTTTCCACGGTGCGACGAATTGCCTGCACACTGAAGCCATGATGACGTTGCTTATGTACAACTGAGCCGGAATTTCGATATTTTTTAATAATATCCTCACGTTCGGTAAGCGTAAAACGATGTATGATGAAATGGCAAACCTTGGTCAGGTCAGGTGCACCTAAAACATCTCTGCATCTGCTAGACCGAATCCAAAACCGTGCGATAAAACTCAAAGCTGACGAAATGTCTCGTGTCTCACTTTGTTTTACGCATTTTCTACCACCAGTGCTCCATATAAATCGCCAGTAGCATTTCGCCCCTTCAAACCTTTAACCGTAACACCCGTCTCGCAATGAATGCTCATCAGTATACCCTCAAGCCCACTTTCGGACGTACTCTTGAATATCGTGATTCGTTCCTAAGCCAAACAACTCGCTAGTGGAATGCCTTGCCGAGCTCTCTATTCCCTAGTCATCGTAACATTCAGACATTTAAAACCAACGTACATCGGTACCTATCCTTCCTTCCTATTTCCTTCGCCCGCGCTATGTGCAAACATTTTAAGGGTACCTTAACCCCTTGAGCACGTGCTGCATTATAAAATAAAAACAAGACAGCTGGATGTCATTGGTAACTTTGACAGCTGCTGAAACACAACAATTGGAGAAACTATCATTGTTATCTGGTTACAGTCGGTGCTGAGAATATTGAAAAACGTTTTCTGCAGACTGTATTATATAACTGCGAAGAAGCCCAACGTGCCACCGGCAAGCAGAATAGACCACTCGACTTAGACGGTGATAGCCAAAAACTTTAAACTAATTTTAAGCTCCTGAGGTAGTTTTTAAAGCTACCGTAACACAAACTATTGCACGTTATATCGATGCTAGGTGCGTTACCACCCTAACTAATGAGTAAAATGTCTAATTTTCTCCCACTGCTCCTTTCCGTTTTTACTTAGTACAACACTCATGTCATTGTAAAAGGTACAAAAGTAACGTTTTTCAAAAATTATCGACAAGTTTAGTTATTTTTCGGTATAATTCCTTAAAATACTCGTAATCGTTTAGATAAAAAGTAAAAAAAATGTTTTGATTTGTTTATCTGTATTATTTGTTGAACAACAAAATTGAAAAAGAAATGTTTTTATTTCATGAAATATCTATGATCTTATTTTACTTTTGTAGATATAGAAGGATTTTTCCTTGAAGAAAAATCTTATGTAGTCGTACTTTCATCTGGAAGAATTTTAATTTTGTGCGCTATCATCTTCATGAACATATCGTTTTGATCTCCTTCCTGGTTGCTGGAGCAAAAATGTTTGGGCCAGGTTTCCAAAGAACTCGTTGACGGGTAATTCGCCTGAACGACCTGTTTCGTGGTTACCAATTTGACTGGTGGGAAATCAGATTGTAATATGTTATGGTGAAATTAGTACACGAGTATATCGACGTACATATTTCCTCGGTTTGATGGCATGGGATAAAAGCACGTCGACCTCGCCAGCTCGTTAACAGAATTTTCTCCCTCAGAAAAATTGCGAAATATATGGACATACATAATGTATTTATTCGTATTGTATGTATATCCATACAAATCAACAACTTACTTGGTCTATTCAGCTCCTTTGATATCCTCGTCCATGCTAAATCTCACTTTATTATAATTCTTATAACTTTCTGACTTAGTGTTATATAGAAAAGCATGTCCTTTCACATGAAATAGATATGAATGCCACGTTGTTATTCGGCTTTAACCAAGGGCATACTGGAGCTACATATGCGACCCTTTTTTTTACATTTACGGCAAGTAAGAATTCCCAATTCGATTTGGTGTGATGACTAAATCAACCAGAACTCTACTTTTGTGAATTATTACTTGTGGGATGTTGTTCTTTCTGGTGACAGTGTTTGTTGCTACTCCGCAACAGTCGATAATTGATTAATTTAAATTTTTGGCCTAATATTGTACATTCGCTGGAAAGTATTTTTACTGCGATAAATGCGGAGTGCTTAGGCGCAGGTCTATGTGCATGCTAGACCAAATGCCCGACAACAACAAAGTGATGGAATCGAGACCGATACATTCATAAAATAATTTATAAAAGGTGTTCCTTTTAGAGGTAAACAAATCCAATATGAAATATAACACTTGAAGCTAATATTAATGTCTATGATATTAGCTTTATTTAATAGATAATTTTATGCCATTAGCGTCTAAATATAATATCGGGCATATGTGTATTACGGCTAGCTCGAATGACGTGCAATATTGAAGTTCAATTTTTGACAATTTTATCGAGCAACTGGGGCCGTATATCAGCAATAACACGGCGAATGTAGACTTCCAAATCATCCAACGTCTCTGGTGTATCGGCATAGACTAGTAACTTCACATACTCCCAGAGAAAATAAAATAAAGGTGTGAAATCACAGGATCGTGGAGGCCAGTTCACAGGTCCATTACGAAATGTTTCCCGCAATAAATTGATGGTGTTGCCCGCTATGTGACATGTTGAGCCATCTTGTTGAACCCAAAGCCCTGTCATATCAATGCCATTTAACTGAGAAACGAAGAAATCAGAAATAATGTTTCTACAGCGCTCTCCATTGACGGTAACATTCTGGCCGGCATCGTCCTTAAAGAAATATGGGCCGATGATTCCACCAGCCCATAACGCACAACAAACAATGAGTTTGCAAGGGCATCTCGACAAAGGCTTCTTGGTTTTCTTCACTCCAAATTCGGCAATTTTGCTTGTTTACATTTCCATTTAAGCAAAAATGGACCTCATCGGAGAACAAAATTTTGCGTTGTAAATCTGGTTCAAACTGAATCATGTTTTTGTCCCATTCACCGCACCTACGACGCATATAATGGTCACGCGTTCCACGGTTTCAACTCTTTCATGGCTGGATCTTGTAAGCTTTTAAGCTAAGAGCTTTCCGCAAAATCTTCCACATAGTGGATGGGCATAGCTCCAATTGCTCAGATGGACGATTATAATGACCGTAAAATGGATGCAGCGCACTATAAATTTGGAAAACCGAACCATGGTTTCCAAATTAATTTGGCGTTAATCTATTTATCGTAAAATGGCAAAACATACTAACCACAAATCGACTTTCAACTGCCAAATTGGCAATCTGTAGAAATAGTGTTGCCAGTTTAAAAACGAAACCTCTAAAAAAAAGCATCCTTTGCAAAGAGTTCATACTTTATTTTAAACCAGAATGTTCGAAGTTTAGCAGAGAATTTTTCATCTTTTGTAACGCACCTCGACTCCTTTTTTAAGCATTCCAGATATTTTTATTGTGTCTGAGATATGGGCGGATTCTTGGGGGATTTCAACTTCAACTTGCTTGATAATAGTGATACTGTTTCCAATTACTTGGCCCTTTTGGCTTTTGGCATTGCATAGTCTAGCCTGCTTCATAAACGAGCCTACTAGGTTGATGTCGGGCAGATGTTCGGATCACATTTATTTACGATTTGCCAATTTATCCTTAAGCTTCTGCGAGAAGTGCATATTTGATTTTAAAATTACCGATCCCGGAATGACAGGGCTGTTGGTTAACATAGATTGTACCAAATAAAAGAGTCGAAATGAAAATTCCCCCAAAAAAGTGACAAAAATTGATCTCATCAAGCTAAAAAACAATCTTTTCTATGAGCAGTATAATAATGTTTATTTAGAAATTGATGTGCCTGCATCTTATTCTTTTGTGTGTCGCAAAACATATTACAAATTCTATCTCCACAGTGCATTTCAAAGAATATGATACGAGATTACGAATCCTGGATTACAAGAGAACTTATTAGTAAAGTGAAAATTAAAAATAAGTTTAGAATCAAATGTTCTAAGCATGCAAACAACCTCAGGTTGAGAAATAGAAATAAAAAATGGTGCTCTCAACTTAAAAAAGAAATTCCTATTTGCCGCGATAAGTATTATCGTAATCAATTTATTTCTGTTAAGGAAAATGAATGGCTGGTAGTCAAAAGTATTCTGAACCAGTCTAACTTTAGTAAAAAACCTACTGCAATTCGCGTAAATAACTTAAATAAGACAACATTGACATTGCAAATGCTTTCAACAACTATTTCACCTCAATTTCTAGCAGTTTACCAACAGAAACAAGGCTACTGAGTTGCAATTTGTGTTCAGTTCTTGGAGACTGCGGAGTACCGTTGCAAAGAAATAGTTTGAAGTCCATAACTGCTTTTGAATTCTTAAAGGCACTTAGTTCTCTAAAAAACTCGAATGTTTGTAGTTTTGATGGCCTTTCCAATGTAATTTAAAAAAATATCGGGTGCCTCGCAGTTGATATACTAGCAACTGTTTTTAACAGTGGCATATTCTCTGGAGTTTTTTCTGAAATTCTGAAACCCGCTGACGTAGTTCCACTATTTAAAAAAGGATTGTCAGAGGATATGAGCAATTACAGTTTGATTTCACTTCTTCCATTTTTCAGCAAAGTCTTTGAAAAAATTGTTAACGTGAGAATGGTATCTTTTACAAGTTGGTTTTCAGCAGGCAAAATCAACGGAAGATGCCCTTATACATTTTTGTTGTAGCATTTTCTCTAAGCTTGATGCTAAAAACTTCAAGGCTTTTTATATGGTTAACCACACTATCTTGTTAGGATAACTTGAGAAAGCTGGATTTTATGGTTTCATGCTTGACTTACCTTACTTACCTTTTGGACAGAACTCAAATAGTAAAGATTTGGACAACCAGAAGCGAAATCCAATTTTTTAATTTGGGTGTATCCCAGGGTTCTGTATTGGGACCCATTCGGTTTCTCATCTACATAAATTCATTGCTTGAATTAAATTTCAAGGGTACCCTTGCTGCTTTTGCAGATGAAGTTGGCTGTTCTTAAGGATCTGACAGTGCTCTGAATTTGGTATCTGATATAAACTCTTAATTTATTAAGGATGTGGTTCGCCGAACATAGATTGAGAATTAGCTCTTGAACTACAATTATGTATTCTAATTTATCGACCCATACCAGTGCCAATGCAGAATTTTACTTTCTTGCACCGTAGTGTCAAAGATTCAAACTAGCAGGCTATACGTGTGTTTCTAATTTTTCAACCAATTGTGGCTCTCTTAATTGCAGCGATAAGTATTTTTCAATTGAAAAAGTGGAAGAGTTCAAGTACTTGGGGACAACTATCTATCGTTGAATGAGAAATATTTTTCATGCACTCTAAGATATTTTTTTTATTTAAAATATGTTTGTTCAAATAGACTTTTAAAAATAATTTATTGTGTTACTTTTCATCCGAAACTTCAATACTGTATTTGAATAAAATTCAGAATCTGTTAGTTCTCCAAAAAAATGTTTTGAGAATAATTTGCGGAAAACACCGTTGACATCCAAGTTTTCCGTTGTTTCGTGGTATGAAAATTCGTCCAGTCCGTCATTTATATTGTTTTAAAGTTTTAACATTTAACTTTTTCCTTGAGATTATTCACTATTGCTTTATTTACAGAAGCCCCAAACTGGACTGCAATTCGACCTTCAGAAAATTTGAAGCCCTGTCTAACTCCACACAAAGAATTTTTTCGTTGTATCCTCTTACTGAAATCGTGATTACGGGCGATTTCAATATACAAATTCTGGGTGGATTCGACATTCTGCATAGACAACACCTAAAGGACGGTGTGTTGAGATCTTCGTTGCGGAAAATAACTTAACCCAACTTGTAAATGAGCCCACACGAATACCAGACGTTGATAGTCATACCGCCAACACTCTGGACTTGTTTTTAACCTCTCACACTGATAAGTACACCCTCTCGGCTCGTCGGACCATTGTGTTATATGAGCTAATTTCTCGTACACCGACCACACAGTTAGGGAAAAGATTCCTAAAAGAACCCTATGGCAATACGAAAAAGCCAATTGGAGCGGACATAACAGCTTCTTTAGGAATTTTAACTGGTTGTTATGTTTCCACTATTCTCTTTGGAATGAGATACTTGATCCCTCATCGGATAAGGAGTATCAAACCAAAAGAAAAGGCATGGTACGATTTGAGCTGCAAAGGGTTAGAGAATTGTTTTTTGGGTCCTTCAAGACCAACCCGACAGAGGAAAACCGAAAAAAGTTTAAGCGAGCCAGGAATAACTGCAAGGTCTTTCTTAAACGTGTGAAATTTCAATACGACCAAAAGTTGAGGCAAAAAATACTACAATGTCCCAAAGGCAGTAAAATTTTTTGGACATTCGTCAAAAACATTAGAAATTCTGCCTCATCCTCCATCCCAACGCTTATTTACAATAAGAGCTGTCAGCTCTTTGGACAAGGCCAATCTGCTTGCTGCGCACTTTGCAGCCTGCTCAACACTCCCAGATTTTGCTTCGTCCCCGCGTACACTTGAGTGCGTCGAATTTACAATGGGACGAATCCACTTTCGCACTCGTGTAGTAGCAAGAGTACTTAAAGAACTCAACATACATAAATCCGCTGGTCCAGATGTAAACACGCTGGCAAAACCACTGCGTAAGCTTTTTCATCAATCCTACTCTTTAGGACTCTTTCCGAGCAGATGTAAAACAGCATTTGTCCAGCCCGTCCCTAAAAACGGCGAATCATCTTCTCCCTTCTTTCCAAGGTCATGGAAACGCTGGTAAACCGCCAGCTAATGAAATATCTAGAAACACTTCTCAATGACCGGCAATATGGTTTTCGTAGCAACAGGTCCAATGGTGGACCAAAGCGTACATCAATCTGGTGAAAGCAAGATAGTTGCACTTGAGAGAGTTTGGCATCAGGCTCTTTTGTTGAAAATGCGTGCTTTTGGGATCGATGACTGTTTTCTTCAATGGATTAGAAATTACCTTTCGGAACGCTTAATTCAAGTTGTCTTGGACGGTTTCAAGTCTGATATTCACAAAATAAATGCTGGTGTGCCCCAGGGCTCCGTTCTGTCTCCTACACTCTTTTTAATTTTCATTAATCATCTCTTGTCTGCTACTTCTAATCCAATATATACCCTTGTTGATGACAGTACTCTCTGCTTTTCATATTCGTTCCCGGACTCACGTCCCTGCTCTTCGGCTGTAGAACGGAAAGGGCAGCGTATGTTAAGCTCCTTAAAATCTGATATTAACAGCATAACTAATTGGGGAACCACTAACAGAGTAGAATTTAATGCTTCCAAAACACAATGCTGTCTGCTGTCGTTAAAGCGAAATTTAGAAACCCAGGCATTATCCATGGATGGCACTTGCATCGTCGAAACCGATAAACTTTCCATTCTCGGTATGTGTGTCAGTGACAACTTACGTTGGAATGACCACATATTCGATATCGCCAGAAATGCTGCGAAATGTCTAGAATTCCTAAAACGATGTAAGAAATACTTTTCCCTTCTGATCTGGCCTCAATGTATGAATAAGGCGTTGATCCGCCCAAAATTGGAGTACAATGCTCACATCTGGTCGGATGCGCCTAAAACATCTCTGCATCTGCCAGAACGGATTCAAAACCTTGCGATAAAACTCACAGCTGGTACTAGTATCACTCAGGCAATGGACACCCCCGAACACAGACGAAATGTCTCGTGTCTCACTTTGTTTGCTATTTTCACCATCAGTGCTAGACAGAAATCGCCAGTAGCATTCCGTCCTCGTTTCTTAGTCATTTTAACATTCGGACATTTAAAACACCAACGTACATGGGTACCTACCTTCATTTCCTCCCTAATTTTCCTTCGCGGTACCTTAACCCTTTGAGGGCGCTACTTTAAAAAAAAATAAAACTCAGATAGCCCTAATTTTAGATTAATATCTGATTACAATCTTCGTAGAATCTTTTCGAATTTTGTATCTGTACCGAGGTATCGTATTGTACTACTGCTTTTCATAAATTTTGCGTTGCTTCATAGACTCCTGGATTAATTTTACTTCATCCAGGATTGCGTTGGCTCTCCGTAGAGCTGCTATACGCATAGCGTCGTGAGGCCTACGGAGAATCGTAGAATCCCTGATCATCTCGTCGATATACTATATTCTTGTTTATACTTTTTTTGACACATGCGAACTGGCAATTTCTGGTAAGACTTCATAGCTCAGTAATCCACTTGGAGTATGGTTGATCTTATTGCATTTGGCTTTTAAAAAAAATTGTAACGTTATGTACAAACATGTACTTCTGATAAAAGATAATTCGAAAACTTATCGATTAATTGCTCATATGACTCTGAAGCTAAGTGAGAAGATCTACACAATTTACCAAAGAGCTTATAAGTCTCAGACCCATTACCTGAGGGGAAGCAAGCGTGTTTTTTACCCAACTGCGCGACCGCAAAGTCAGGGTCATGTTTTTCGCGCGCAGCTTTGTAAAAGTTCTTTCTCGATGCGCTTCCTATCTTTAAATTTAAATAAAACAAAGTGTGTGTGTGATATTCTCGTTTTTTTTTATTCGTTTGATAAGCCTATCGATGCCATAATGTATGGAATATAACATCGTTCAAATGTGGTGGAGCGCATCCGAAATGTGCAACTTTCCATGATACTAGCGTATAAATCAGGCTGAATTTGACGGATGGCATGGGTTATGTTGGCTTTGAGGGCCGCAGTGGTTTGCGGCTTATTCGCATAGCTGCGGCTTCAGAAAACCCCAAAAGAAAAAGTCTAGCGAGGCCAAATCGCACGATCCCCTTAGCCAGTTCATATCACCTCCACGTGAGATGACCATGCCCTTGAATCGCTCTTGCAGAATTTCCAATGTGGCGTGAGCTGTATTTCATGTCGTTGGTGTCCATATCAACCAATTCAGGCCAAAAGAAGTTGGTAATCATCGACCTATAGCGCTCACCGTTGATGGTGGTAGCCTGGCTAACTTCGTTCTCAAAGAAATATGGACCGATCACGCCGCCAGCCTGAAATCCACACCAAACAGTGACTTATTCGGGATGCATTGGACGCTCTTGAATCTCATGTGGATTAGTTTCGTCCTAAATTCAACAATTTTGTCTGTTGACGTAGAGAATCATCCAGAAATGTACCTTGTCGCTGAAGATGATTTTTCGATGAAAATTAGGGTCTGTTACCAACTGTTCCAGAGCTCATTCAGCGAAAACACGTCGTTGTCTATTGTCGCTTACTCTCAGGTCATGGGTCAGTTGTATTTTGTACGGGTGCAGGCCCAAATCACGACTCAAAATTATCCAAGTTGTGGTCTGCGAAAGGACGAGTTCTTGCGAGCGACGAGAAATCGACTGCCTCGGATTCTCCTGCACACTCTCACGGACAACGGCGATGTTTTCGACAAATTTTGCATTTCGTCGACATACGGGTGTTGGTTTATCGTTTATCCACCACACTGCGAATAATCCTCTCGGTGGGACGATTATTGCGACCGTAAAACGGGCGAATCACTTATAGTTGAACGCTATGTACATCCATGGTGAACATACTGAATAAATGACAGCCAATTTGACAGATGTAGCTTCAACAATATGGCCGCTATCAACTGTCAAGGAGGCCCTATTGGAAGACCCTGTATGAACGAGGGATTCTTTATTCCCTCATATCATCCATATCAAACGAGGTGTCATTAAGATCACGAGAGTAACATGTATATTAAGTGTGAAATTAATAATTAACAAGACGGTGCTATATGCCACACAGCCCAAGAAACAATTCAACTACTGCATGAGTCATTTCCTGGCCGTGTGATTTTAGTTGGCGCTTTAACGCCGCTGGACTTTTTTCTTTGGGGTTTTTTTGAAGTTTAAAGTTTATGTCAATAAGCCCACGACTACCCACGTCACAGTTCAGCCATATTTATGCAAAACTGTTGTAGAACATTTCGACAAAAGGGTGCGTATGTGCCACCAAAGCCGTGGAGGCCATCTACCCGAGATGCTATTCAATACATAACCCTACAGTATACTGCATACTTTATGAATCAATAAAAAATATTAAAATTTTTTATTACAAACCTGTGTTTCTGTTAAAATTATTTTTTTGTGCGATTTTTAGAACAACCGTTATTTCTGTGTGGGCGACTATCCATAAGTAAAAGAAACCAGTCCTCCTCTGTTGTTGACATCATGTACTCGTATGTTATGTTGGTTGTATCGCCACACATATCTTCAATGGATTTGGTCCAGAAGGTTTTAAGTTTTTTTTTTTTAACATTTTGTACCGTGGCATCCATATGCTGGATGCTACCGAGGATAGCATGTCATAAGCTCTGAACTCCAGGTGTAAAAAGTTATTTAGTGCTCAAATCTATTGGGACTACTTCATCCGTCAGCCTTTAGCAGAGGCGTATACTTAAATAAAAATCCACACTCAACCAAAATTAAAGTTCTAGAAGTAACACATGCTCAAAGCCCAAGGGTTTGATAGAACATGCAGACAGCATTCTTTCAGAGAGACTTCAATCAGCTGTCCTCATATATCATAGTGCAGACATATTTGTATAGCAAACAATTGTCTATCTCTCTCTGGAATTGAAACTTTTTAACCATGACAGCAGGATCGTTCGCAAAGTAATTAAAACAGCAAACCTCTCTATGTTTGACTACATAGGGTACCATGAAAACTTTGTGTGATACTCCCACGGGAAAGCGGCTTAGTGCTATGGTACATGTATGCGCGTCTATAATTTCAATGAAACTCCTCAAGCCGTTTAGCCATAAATTATAGGCAACCATTGAATTTAGAACATTCAGGAGGTGTTCATACCTCATTTTAGATTAGGGTTAAGGGTTATTTACACACAGCTGCCAGATCTCACCGCACAGCCTCCGTAATTCATTAGGTACGAATGCGAATGGCCACGAGTATAGCCACGAGCATGGATACTCACGCTTTCTGCCAAATGGTTTCCTTAACAAATAATCACACTGACAGGATACATTCAAGGAATTGTTTGGAAGCAACAAAACAAAGAGATTAGTTTTTGGAAAACGCTTAAGGTTGCTAAACACAAAGGTCACCACAAACAAAACTTCTTTGGTTGGCATTTCTATGCAACGATGATGGATTTAAAAGGAAAGGCAGGTAGTACAAAACCAATAAATAAGAAAAAGCGGACATTCCATGTTTACACCTTTTTGTCCATTTTGTACACGTAGTTGGAAATGAAATGATACAGCTCAGTCGATTTTTCATTCAAATGTTACGCCTGACAGAATTTTGGGATCTTTTAACCAGAATGTGAGTTGGTTTGTTTTCATTGACCTGGATTTGTTCGGTGGATATGAATACCAGGATGCCACCATGGACGATTACATTCATTGATACGAGGCTTTGTTGTGTGATGTATCTTATCCGTAGGGTTGGATCATAAGCAACACTGGACAGGAAACTGATATTAATACGAATATTACTACTGCTACTGCTACTGGCATTGCCACTGGTATTTTATCTAATCATAAAAAATTGCTTGTCACATTGTTTTGCTGGCGTCTGCCATTCTGCCTTTTTGCTTGTTGGTTGGTGTGAATGTTGTCGACTCAATTAATTAGCATCTTACCTCGATTCTTCGAAGAGTTATACGCCAACTGTTGCAGACTTTTATTTATATGCTCGGTTACACAGTTCGGACTAATTGAAATATTGCTCTGTACACAGACACATCGACCCACCACCGGTTCTGCGGTGAGTTTCCATTGGAGCGTAATAAGCGATGGAAATAACCATGCCCACTGATCTGAGAGAGTTTCTTCATTAATCACTATTTTGCGGTTGAGCTGGTCTGAGCTGGGCCGACTTGTCTATGGGTGTAGGTATGTTTGTTTTGTCCAATTATGTGGAAATATGGTCTGCAATAAGACGAATCAGGTCGATTGTTTAGCTTTACATGGATGAATTCATTTATTAACAGCAGTAATGCGATGTTGTTACGTGTTTTCAAGAAAAGAGGTGGTAAAGGGGGTATGCAATTTGGAAATCGTTAAATAATGGTTGAGTCTAGTTTTTGGATATATGTAGACTTGGACAAGGAAACGCTTCGAAAGGTGGACTGGACTGTTGATAGTTTGACTTTAGCTAAGTGAGAATCATTCATATTTTCCGCAAGTTTTTGAAATGAGAAAGCAAACTAAAGGCTAAATGGGACAAAAATCCATAATTAACAGTGCTCTGTGGAAACATTGTGACCACGCTCCATTTATAGGGTGTGAGCTTTACAACCCAAATATATGTACTTCTCTATCGTCAGCAGAAATCTACTACCCAATTTGTTGAAGGCAATATATGTACGAGGGCGGATCAATAAGTCCGTGCCTTTTGGATTAAAACAGATTTTTTGATAAAAAAATAATTTTATTTTTCAACGTAGTCTCCCTTGAGCTCTATACACTTTGTCCAACGCTTCTCCAATTTTTTTATCCCTTCCAAAAAAAATGATTTGTCGAGGTCCTCAAAATGACGAGATGACTTCATCATTGGAGTCAAATCTTTTTCCACCAAGCCATTTCTTCAGGTTTGGGAACAAGAAGTAGTCGCTCGGAGCCAAATCTGGAGAATAGGGTGGATGAGGGAGCAATTCATAGCCCAATTCATGGATTTTTGCCATGGCAACTGCACATGTGTGCACCCTTGCATTGTCTTGGTGGAAAAGAACTTTTTTCTTGGCCAAATGAGGTCGTTTTTTTTCAAATCGTCATTGAATCGGTCCAATAAGTTGGCATAATATTCCCCATTGATTGTTCTTCCCTTTTGAAGGTAGTCAATGTGGATTATCCCGCGTGCATCCCAAAAAACAGTCGCCATAACTTTATTGGCTGACAAACCCACCTTGGCCTTCTTTGGCGCCGATTCACCCTTAGAAACCCACTGTTTTGACTGTTGTTTGTTCTCTGGTGTGTTGTGATGGATCCATGTTTCGTCCACGGTTACAAAACGGCGCAAAAACTCCTCCATATTGCGATTAAACAACGCCAAACCTTCCTGTGAAGTTGTTACACGATTGCGTTTGTGGTCGACTGTGAGCAAACGCGGCACCCATCTTGCGGAAAGCTTTCTCATGCCCAAGTGATCATTCAAAATTGAAACCACTGAGCCATGCGAGATCCCTACGGCTTCCACAATCTCTCGCACTTTCAATCTTCGGTCGGCCAACACCATATCGTGAATTTTTTCGATTGTTTCGGGTGTAGAGACCTCAACTGGGCGTCCAGGAGGTTCGGCATCTTCAGTGCTTGTACGGCCACAACGAAATTCAGTAAACCACTTTTTTACCATTGAAATCGATGGTGCAGAGTCCCCATAGTATTTATCAAGCTTAGCCTTGGTCTCGGTAATGGTTTTTTTTCGCAAGAAATAATGCTTAATAAGCACAGGAAATTCACTTTTTTCCATTTTCTCCTCAAATTAGTGAGTAGTCTGATAAAAATAGCTGTCAAACACAAACTAACTGACGCAGCAAGTTTAAATTTTGACAGGAGTCAACTGACAGATGCCTGTTGACAGGAGCAGTGTTGCTGTTTCAGTAAAGAGGTCAGAAATTCAAAAATGCACGGAATTATTGACCCGCCCTCGTATATTGCAGTTGCGATATCCAGGATAAGGTAGATGAACCAGTTTCAGAATCTCTTCAGTCTTGGGATTCCCACTAAGGAATCAAAGTCAGAGGCGAAAGATCGTGATAGATAGAAATTTACCTGATCATTCTTCCATGATCAATTCCTACCGCTACATTACTCCCTCCTGATCGAACGAAGATGGTCAGTTAAACCTTCCGTCCATAAATAGTCTTATATTCCCCTTTATTGTCATCTGTTTGTGGTGGTCGGTCAGCTGTAGCGTTCGCTTTTTAAGTCTTCAGCCATTGTTCCAAGAGCGGCTTTGAATCGGTCGATGGTGATGTTCTTTCAATGTCCATTAACGTCCAATGTAAAGTACTTTTCTGCTCTATCGAAAACACGGAATGGGCCTTCGTATGGTGTTTGAAGCGGTGGTCGAACTGGATCTATACGAACGAATACGTATGGTGAAATTCGAAGATCCTTCTCTATGAAAACTGCATTAGACAAATTATTACTTGTTGGCGGCGGCTTGAGTGCTCGCTTTGTAGTCATGAGATGCTTCACAAAATCGTGTTGTGTGTGACATTTGAATGAAAAATCTCCGGGTAGACGAAGTTGAGTGCCGTACACCATTTCCGCAGGTGTTGCATTCATCTTCTTCTTGATCTAAACCCTTGTAAAATCCATCGTCCTATGCCATGGCGTTTCATGGCAGCCTTAATAAACGATGCCAACGCTCTATAATAGCATTAGAGGCAGGATGATAAGCCGTTGTGCGCCGACGTTTTGCGCTCACCAATCGATTCAAATCCTTGATGAGCTGGGACTCGAATTGGCGCCCTTGATCTGTTGTTATACGTACTGGTACTCCAAACCTCGGGAATCATAACAGTTAAACTGTAAATTTGTCTGTTTCCGTATCTATCTACCTATTACTGACCCACGATATCCACATTAATATGCTCGAATCGGTATTTTGGGAGTACGACGGAGATAATGGGCGACTTATTGTGGCGTTGAACTTTCGACTTTTGGCATATCCAAGCACAACTTGGTCCATCGACGACAGTATACTCTCATTCGTAACTAAACGAACCTTTCTGCAACCATTTTAACTGCTTCATTGATTCCAGGATGGCTCATACTAGGTACGCTGTCAAAGTCGAGTTTTCGGAAGTTTTCCATATGCTAAGGCCGCAGAATCGGTGTAAATGTGGAGCAGTATACTTTTCGATATGTACCTGAAACGATAAAAGATTTTAGTTTCAATTCTGTGTCAGATACCAACAGCATTTTTAAATCCTCGTCACTCTGTTGTTCTTTGGTCAGCTCCTCATAATTAAGAACCGTTGGTGCTTCGACTGTGTCAGCCACAAAGTTTGTCAATCTATTAAAAGCGAAAGTCAAGGGCTTATAGTGGATGTAAGTGGTCAAAACCCGATCTTTCAACATGTGCCTAAAGTGATTAACGGCCTTATATGCGGCAAGTAGTTCACAGTAGTACGTGCTTTACTTTACTTGCGGAGACGTCAGTTCTTCCGAATAGAAGCCCAATGGTTGCCATGAATTTGTGTACTGCTAAAACGCTGCTCTCACTGCCTTACTGCATTGTCCGAAGCGTCTACCATGTGGGAAAGCTAAAAGCATTGCGTTACCAAGATCTTGCTTGACGGTGCAAAAATCGTCGATTACATTCGATTACAGGTCCAGGTATGAAACGGCGATAAAAGCTGGTCATAGCAAGGAACCTGCGTAATTAGTTCACCCTCTCTGACCCTTTCTACAATGCTGCTATCCTTTCCGGCGATGGTCGAATCGTCAACAAGACATCTTAGGAACGTTAACCGAGGGTGGCCTTACGCATTTCGAAATATTTCGAAACGATGAAACCGCACTGCAGTAGGATTTCAAACGATGGTTGAAGATGTTTGTGTAGACGGATACCACCAAGATGTCATCTATGTAAACGTAGGCGAATTCGAAGTTCCTTAAAATGTCATCCATAAACCGCTCTAAAGCGCAGGCATCCCGGCGATTGGTTTACTAGAGAAATGAGCTTTCTGTGAATCCTTTCAGGTTGTTCTCTTTACGAGGAAGATAAAACTGACTAGTCTGACACATCTAGCGCTCCACGGCATCACCATCCAATTCTCGAAAGAAGCTAGGCATTTGGGTGTTATCCTGGATAGCAAACTTCTCTGGACAAAACATGTTACATCGGAAGAATCTAAGGCGCGGTGTGCCTTCTACCAGTGCAAAGGATCTGTCGCCTATCAGCGAGAAGTTCACTTGAATCTACACGACTATGATAAGGCCAATTATATCATATGCGTCTCACGAAAAAACGTCGCTGCTGCTTTTACCAGACCCCAAGAAATGATCTGTCTCGGTTGCGCTGTGTGCAAACACAGATGAACGCGCGCTAACTATAAAGAAAAAATATGGGCTTTCCCTAGCACTCCTGGCTCTGCACTTGATGCATTGATGAATTTCTCTCCCATGAAATTCATATCATGGGGTGCACTCTCAAAGCCAATTTATGTTTAAAAAATAGTGGCCTTTGGTACAAAACGCACGGGAGCTTTGATGACTGTCTTTTGACTACTGACTTGCCATCTGATGCAATGATACTCCTGCTCTTGAAGTAATACGAAACCGATTTCCCCAGTAATGGTTTCGGCCATAACCTGAGCCAGAAAAAGAATGCAATCCGGTCCTCACCGATAGCTACCACACCAGTATACTATGCGATGGCTTAGCCTACTTCAGGACGACAACGACGTTGGATTTCATTCCGCGTTAGAAGAACTTGCGTCTGTCTTCCAAACGGAGATATGCACAATGCTGATGGCAACAAACTATATCGTGAAGAATCGATGGAGGAGCGAAGCATTTGCATCTGTAACAAGAGTTCAGTGAACAGAGTCAGAAGGCTAAATGCAGTGAGTCTAGTCTGAGTTCCACGTTACATTGGGATCGCGGGAAAGGATACCGCAACCAAACTTGCTACGCAAGGCTCAGAGGAAATTTTTCAAAACTCCAATCTACGTGATGTCTGCATGCGCCCTCGAATGGGACTTCTATAGACAGCTGGTTCTCATATGAGCAACTGCAGATGGTATGACTGTCCAGGTTATAGGCAGACCAAACGAATACTTCGAGACGTCTGTAAGAGGCCAGCGGCTTTCCTGCTGTCCATTAGTAGGATGGCTATTGGCGTCGTGACTGAATACTGCACTTTTGGCAAACACTAAATTATGCTGAGCATCAATGATACAACATACTGCGGCATTTCCTGCGGTGTACTACTTCTGTGAATGTCCGGTCAATGCTTGGATCAGGCTGCAGATACTTGGCGCTGATATGATGTTTGCTGGTACCATAGTCATCGTCTTTCTTCGAAATACTGAGAATTTAATTAAAAGTAACTCGCAAGGGGTACAATGGATTAGTTATATGCTTAACTGCTCTGTTTCGATAGAAAAAAAAGCCCTGTAGTTGAAAATCGGAAATATCGCATTCTCTAAATAAGTTGCATCTCTATGAGATCGAGAAAGGTTTCTTCTTCTGTTACCTACACTTGCATTCCGTTCGCATCTTTCCTTTTCACATTTAAATGAAATTACATTTTTGATTTGGTTAGGAATTGCTGCTGGTCAAATTCCTTTCAACTTCAATTTAAAATTCTGGTACATCCACGATACTTCATGCCTACCTACTGATTTGATTTGGTTTGATAGGGTGACCTTATCGTTAACAGGTTGCCATATGTAGTCTCTTGAAATGCGGCCAATATTTGTTTTGTGAAACCTTGTGCTATATTGAAGATCTCCTAAGTTGGAGAAAGTATCTACCAAAATAGTAAACTCCAATTAGCCATGTCGTTATGTAGTCCCAAAAACAACAGTCCTAATTAAGTATTTATAAGAGTGGGATGCTACGTTATTAAATAAATTTTAATTAACAAGCTCAGAAACACATTTTTAAAATTCATTTGAAATTCAGAGTTTGAAGAAATATTGTCATTTAGATTCAAAGAACTGAATTAGGTCAGACTATGGAAAAGGTTCATAATGATTGTTATAACGAAAACTATCGCAAAATCTAAATTTGCCGTAAAATCTGAACGAATAAATATTTTATCAGTCATCGCATTGCTGGACGAATGACAATTTCAGAGATGTGAAGGCGTAAATAACATCATATCCAACAATCCACTCTAGAGCCTCCGATAATAATGTCCTGAAAGTAATTTATTGAATATATGTGCTTCCTGGTATAATTAGTCTAATAAGAGCGAGGACAGTGGACCAGAAAAACGGAACTCGTAAATTTAAATTTAAAATATTAAACACATTTCCATCAAAGGGTGCATGCAATTCTATATATCCACCCTTAAAACCAAAGAAAGCCAGATACTCGTACGCTATTTGCAATAAATCCCTACCCATCCTTTGTATTGAAATGTCAATAAAATGTCATTTTTAATTAAAATTTTTAATGCGTGCCATAAATCTCGGTCACTACCGTACAGAGTTGGAAGCATACAACTAATTACGGCCCAGTTGAATGATTTATACTCGCAGATCACGGCTACTTTTCATCCATAGCTGGAGAGGAACAAATGCCAATCTAGATCGTAAGTAGAGTCAGATACACTGACTACTTTCAACTAAATCCGGTTATTCAATATTGGCGGCTGTCAATTTTACTACACATCGCTAAACAGCAAAAAAAGAAACCTAAACCAGGATTTTATGACTTTATCTTTGTTAATGCGATGAGACTAGATATGGATTTTTATTGCTTTAAAAAAAAAAACTTGATTGTTCCCCATAAAAGAATCTTTATGACTTTTTAAAATATTTGAACACTAAACAAATGACAAAAAGTTGTGTGATTTTTACAGTAATTCTGGTCAAAAACTAGTTTAAGGGTTGGATGATTTATTATACGAGTATTCATCAAATGAAAGAATAAAAAATCACCAGCAGTAGGAAATACTCGTATTTCATGTTGGCACTTTTAAAATATGTATAACCCTTTTCAGTCGGTCGCTTATAACAGACCCATCTATTGATTTATTGTTTCATGTTATCAATCAGATACTTGGGTCTCCTATAATTAGGGAATTATTGTAATGAAGACCATTGACATATGAGCACAACCGCAGATGGCATAACGCCCCAGGATGCAAGCAGACCAAACGAATGCTTCACGACGGCTCTAGGAAGTCAGCGGCTTTCTGCTGTCCCTCGGCAGGAAGGACTGCAGATTGCTTACTGGCGCCGTGACAGGGCATTACACTTTTGGGAAGCACTTAAATGTGCTGGGCATAAGTGACACCGCGGAGCACTATCTCTGTGAATGTCCGGCTTACGGTCGCGTCAGCCTGCAGGTTCTCGGCGCTGACGTGGTGGGTACTGGTACTGTAGGCGCTTACTCATCTTTCTTCGTAAGACTAAAAGATTTTATTAAAAGGAACTTACAAAGAGTACAATGGGCTAGTTCTTTGTCTGTTCAGACAGAAGACCAACAAAAAAAAATTTTGTCGAAAAGCTTTGATAGTGGCTTACTTAAATCACGTGTCATCTCGGGGGTCTAAGGGGATCTACGATGCCAACACGCCATCACATCTGCTTTCTGGAGATGTGCTTTAGTTCGTTCTACCTTTCCTCCCTCTGCGGGTGATTCTTTTTTATCGTATTCTGCCAAATAGGTCAGATTAGCCACTGTACTGTTGGAAAAACCAACCCACTTAGGCTTATTGACCCATTGTGATGCCTCTGGATATGTGATCCTCCTAATCTTGGCACCAATGTATATTGCTTAGGTCGTCTAAGTCATTGTATAAGAAAGCTCCTAAGTGGAGCTGGTGCGATTCCCTGTTGATGGTGGATTATGGTGGACCCTAAATAGCTTGTGTTGGCTGAAGACCAGCCAAAGCTTTTAACAAACCTAATGAGGTCTATTAGTTTTACTTTGCTGGCATCCTAATGTGCTCCAATAAGTCTGTACTCCAGGTGTTTGCCACGGCATATTTGGAATTTAGGGCAGACGCACAGCAAGCGTGTGATAGTCTCTTCGTTCCTACAGCTTCTGTAGCGATGCAGCTATGCGGATGACTTTTTGTTGAGTCCGAGGGGGGTAGGTATTCTCCCTCTGTCCAGGAATGGCCAAAGGCAACGTAAGATAATATGTACAGTCACTCCTGGAGATCCATGCTTCGTTAATTCGTTGTATGGTTATAAGTTCCAACCCAGCTGGGACTCAATTGGTATATTTACAAGGGTAGTCCCAGAAGTACTCGACCTTTGTTAGAAAACACAAAAAAAATTGGGGAAAAATATATTTATGTCTCTACGTAGTCTCCTTTTAGCTCAATACACTTTTCCCAGCGATGTTCAATAGCTTCGATACCCTGTTTATAGTGATAATCGTTGAGCTTCATAAAATAGTCTTCAACCGCAGACTCCACCTCTTTGCTGCTGGCAAATCTATTACCTCCGAGCCATTTTTTTCAAATTCGGAAATAGAAAAGAATCCGAGGAGACAGGGTGCATGAGGAAGCAATTCGAATTTTAACTCATTGATTTTGGCCATCGCGATGACGGATGCGTGAACTGGTCCATTTTCCGGATGATACAAAACATCTTTCCTCGCGATGGGGCCGTTTGTTTTTTATTTCATCTTTCAAACTCTGCTATAAGTTCGCATAATACACACAGTTGATTATTTTTCCTTTCCAAAGATTATCAATGAAAATTATCCCACGCGTAGCCCAAAAAACTGACGCCAAGACCTTGCCTGCAGATGGAATTATCTTCGCCTTCTTTGGAACCGATTCTCCACTTTGAGTCCATTGTTTTGACTGTTCTTTCGTCTCAGCTGTGATGTGATGGACGAATATTTCATCCATGGTCATGAAACGACGCAAAAAGTCGGCTTTATTGCTGTGAAACTTCGCCAAACACTCGATTGAAACATCCTCACGACGCTGTTTTTGTTCCATTGTGAGTAGTTGCGGCACCCATCTTGCGTACAACTTTCTCCTGTCCAATTTTTCAGTCAACATGCGATGTGCAGCGCTTTTGAAGTGCCTACAATACCTGCTAGTTCACACACTTTCAATCGACGGTCATCCAATACCATTTTGTGGATTTTTTTCAAAATTTCTATTGAACTCATCTCATTTGGGCGATCACTGCGATGTTCGTCTTGGTAACTGGTATGGCCTCACTTAATCTCTGCCACCCAATATTTTACAACATAGCATCGTCAAACTTCATATGGTTGGTCTTTCTACAATTGTCATTCTTTTTAAACAACAAGCGCCATCTATACGTCAGATTGGGTGCTTCTGGGTCTACCCTCGTATGTCATTGTGTGTGTTACTCCTATGCATAGCTCATCCGATCTCTCATTCGCTCTCACTTTTGTGTGGCTAGGTACCCAGGAGATATCCACTCGGTGGGATTCGCAGACTTTACTTGATGACATTCTGTACTACTATTGATTTGGTGGTTTCATTTGCCAAAGCTTTTCTGACTGCTTGATTGTCCACAAAGATAAAGATCTCTAAGGGATCAAGCTCCATGAGTAGAACAGCCTGTGCAACTTTACGAATAGCAAATATTTGTGCTTGAAAAATTCTACATTCGTCCGGAATAGTAAAGGAGTCCTGGATACTTAACATTTAACAGTAGACTCCAGCTCCTGTACCTTTCTCTATCATGGAGCCGTCCGTGTAGAGGTGGAGTTTTCCATTGTTGGTGGCTGTCATGTCTGTTAGGAATTGAAGAATATTCTCTCAAAGTTCACACTTGGCACAACGTACCATAGTCACTAAACTTCGTCAATTTTGATAGTTCGTACTCCTATACAATAGACGCGAGTCCTTAATTGCGGTGCGTCCATAGGCCTAGTTCTTTTCATCTGACCAAGCTTTAGGAAGCCGTGCAATTAAAAAATTCGTCTAAAGGGAGGGGTTGAGAATTATCTCTAGTGAAGCTTGAGGTATAGACCTTAGCGTTCATGTTACTGCGACACACGGTAGTCTTTCTAATTAGAAAGACAAACTCTTAAAGCAATTCAGATTCAGTTTTCGCCAGACTAGGTTGACAAATAGTCCAAAGTTTGTTCTTGTAGTAGCAGCCAGCTTTATTCTGAGTTTCTACGTAACGATTTGTGTACGTATGACACGTCTTCTCAGGTAGGATAGGTGGATTGGTTCCAATATTGCCGAGTTCGTCGCCTCTACAATTCCCGTGAATATTTCTATGTCCCGGTACCCAACATAGGTGGATGCCGAACTGTTCTTCCATCTCCCTGAGAGTTGATCGCCAGACACGGGCGGTTTTAGAATTTTTAACTGACTAAAGGTAGCGGCCTGGCTATCGTTTGCAGAAAGCATGTTCTTCCCAGAAAGATCTAGAGGCGATGCTTGATACATGAAAATTTTTGTCAAACCAATGTTGGCGCGGAATGTAGTCGATGTTCTCTGGAAGTTTTCCTAATGTATCAATAACATTATGGTGGCCAAATAATTTATTTGTGAATAGCAGCTATAGCAGTCACATGCCTGCTGAAAATGCCGGGGGGTGTCAAATGAATTAGAATGTCCTGTGCAGCGGAGGGAGTAGGGCGTAAGGCTCCGCTTATGCACAGGCTTTTGACACTGCTTAGTATGCTGCAGATGGATGCATTGTCTAAAGCCCTCCACCAGACAACCACCCCGTAGTTAAGTATCGGACTTATAACCGAGACGTATATCCAGTGCGTAATGTGGGGATGCAGTCCCAATAGCTTTTTTCAAGAGAATAAAATTAGTGCAGTTTTCTTTACTCTTTCCAGAACATAGGATTTCCTGTCAATAATAAGACTCAGACACTCGTATTTCGCTTTATCGGAAAAGATTAAGCTGGTAGCATTAATTCAGGGATGGTGTATGACTTTAATTTTATATTTCCTGGAAGAGAGGATGAGATCAGTTTTATGGGGGTGTATTCCCAATACATATCGATCCGCCCAGCAGGTTAATCTGTTAAGATTTTGACGTAAAAGTTCCTTAATGGTGTTGACAAGCTTTCCTGAGACGGCTATAACAATGTCTTGCGCATGGGCTACTTCCAGATATATCAGCAGTTCACTGATCACTTAATTCCAGAGAAAGTGTGAAAGGACACCGCCTTGCGGCGTACCACATCTTTTAGCCGAAGCCCCACCCGAAATTTCACCACCTAGATAACAGGAGTTGCTGTGCAGTTATCAGTTGGTCTTTGACTTATTTGACCAAATCTTGGAAATAAGTTGTTGTATGCTCTCTACCAGGTCATCTCCTGCTGCCTTAAATAGTTCGGCTTCAGTTTAGATATTGCTATCCTCACTTCATTTGGTCGGGTGGACGGGATTTTCACTTGCATCATCAATATTGAATGGTTCACTCTGTCTGAATTTGTGTCATCTTCGCCGTTTAGCAGTCTGCAGAAATGGTCTTCCATATCCTCAGCACCGACTGTGACTCTACTAGAAGGTTTATTTTGTTCATCTCTATAGGTTTCCCTTCGGGTCTTATTGCCCTGACACGTTCTTTTTACCTTTTGGTAAAACTTCCGAACATTATTCCTGGCGCCTAGCGCCTCTCTATTTCCTCAATTACGCGCTTTTTTTTCTCCGGAGAAGCCGATGTTCCTCCCTCCTCTTTTGCTCGTAGAGCTCACGAACCGCTCTCGTTTTTTTGTGAAGGGACGCTTTGTAGGCACGTCGTTTTGCTGCATGTGCTTGCCGGCACTCTTCATTAAACCAGGAGTTTCGAGGTGGTGAGCGGGTGAAATCCAGCACGTTAGTTGCACTATTTCTGATGGCTTTTCGGCCTCTAACCCACTGGTCTTCAGCATTTGATACTGGCTGCAAAGGACTTCTCGAGAGGTTGACGGATACGCGATCGGCAAAGGTTCTGGCGGCTAGTTGCGATTGCAACCTTTTAACGTTAAATCTCCTCATAGTATTTCCCCGTTGTTGCGGCGTTTGAGATATTCGTAGACGTACCTTGGCTGCAATTAGGTAGTGGTCCGAGTATATGTTGACCGCTCGGAATGTTTGGACTTCTAAAATACTCCTCAAGCAACATGATCAATCTGGTTGACAGTTTGCTTATCTGGTGTCTGCCATGTTCCCATGTGAATATTGAGGTGAGGAAACCGTGTGCTTGCTATAGTAACGTTACGTCCCACAGCGAAATCGATTAGCCTAAGTCCGTTTCCGACATGGTGTCCTGTAGACTATGTCTTCTACGTGGTGTCGTGTAGGCTGTTGTGCTACGAAATATGTCGTCCTTTCCAATTTTGGCATTAAAGTCGCCTAAGACGATTTTAACGTGATACATCGCTCTTAGGTTTTGTCGAGGAGCTCGTAGAAACTTTCTTTGGTAGCACCGTAATTTTCCTCTGTTGGGTCGTGAGCGCATATAAGGCTGATGTTAGCGAATTTACCTTTGTACAGATTGTTATAAGGCGTTCACTCACGTGTCGAAAGCTGAAAACTTCTTACCTAAGTCTGCAGCGTACAAGAAATCCGCATCCACATCTTTCTTTTGCCGTGATATCTAATTTACATCAGTTTAGGTCCTCCGCTAATTCTTCGGCTGCAGGGGGCCAGTTCAAAGTCCGAACATCCACGTGCAGATCCGAAAGTCGTTGTTTTTTTTCGTTTTGCAAGGTCGTCAGCAGACCTTATCCGAGGCTATTGGTCACTTCATGACAATTAATTTGTAGGTGGTTGGGTCAGGCCCTTTTTGGGACCCCTAGGGCAAAAAGGGCCGTATCAAATTTTAGAATCAATAACCCGCTTCGGGGATGTGAGTGCTATTAAGGGATCATCCGCCACCAACTGATGACGTGGTATTCGGCTCTCGCTAGGTGATATTTCATTGCTAACTACATAGATCTCCGGGAACTGTCTTTTTTATCACAAAGTGTGGGTAAAATGTGCTACTTACTGATTGAGTATAGAATGAAACGTAAGAGTATTTTTTCATAAGATCGTATGTGCCATTCCATTAAGTGGTTGTTGGAATGTACTGTATGCTAGCTAAAACCTAGTTTTTGAATAAACCCCAAGATTGTCTGAGCTGAGGAAGAAGTTATAAAATCAGAATCAGACAGTGGCATGTCATTCAAACAGTTGGGCTGAGTCGGTGTTTTCAAGACAAAGTTGACATGGGCATAGACAAGCATTTCATAAAACAATTATTCGTTCAGAAGCCTGAATACCTATAGGCAAATATTACCTTGGTACTGGTATATCTTATTGGTACTCATATCTTATTCCGAAAAATTGTCCTAGCCACTTTCAATCTATTTGTAATAACTTCATCGCATAATCTTTTTATCACGGGTTGTCCGCACTTTTCCCAGAATCACTTCTCATAAAACACTTAGGAAAATATCCCAAAATGCTCTCTACTATTACGAACTTATGAACATATACCACCATAGATCATAAAGAGTTTATATTATCCCATTTCGTAAAGTAATTTCAGAGCTCATTTTCACATTATGCCTCGCTTTTATCCACATCCTTGACACTCTCTATTGGTGGTTACCATAACCGTGCCTAACCTACCATAACCAGCCACAATCTTGTGGTAATACCTCTTTCGTACATTTTTAGCGGAAAACATTTTCTGCTGGCACACACAGCCAGAACAACATTTCAAGGACATTCTTAAATAAGCGAATACTGGTACTACATATGTTCAAATAAAGATACGAGATACTCGTACAAAAGTGGAAGCCGAACCCTTACAAAACGTTTAGTCAACCCACACTAGACTACAGATAAAGGTACATGAAGTGAGGATAATAAGTCTCCATGGTATATAAGTGCCTAAAGGAAACGCTCTAAGCCACTCGTACTTATTCTGTCGTATCTCATTGTTTTGTTACTCCTACGCACGGAAGTAGCGTAAATTGTTGTCGCTTTTATTTTCTTTCCTTGGCTTCTTGTGTTATTTGGTTTTTACAGATACAGATATTATTTTGATTTATCTACTTGACGAGACTGAGAGACGGTACGCTCGTACATATATCTATTTACTCGTATATTTCCTGTAGACCGACAGATGTTCCTCTGAGATACAATATATCAATAGAAAAAAAATATCTGCTACTCTTTAGGCTGATTAAATGAAGACACTGTATCTTGCAGCTGTCAGAAATAATTTGGAAATATATTGTTCTGATATGACAGTTTGACGTACTACATCCGATAACACGCTAGAACATTTTTGAAAAATGCTATTTGTCTTGCCTGATTGGAAAGGAATTTCTGGCAGAATTTCTCCAATTTTTCTGTTCACATGGTTAACCGTTGCTGACTACTTAAAATGCAAATCTTCTTCGATAAATTGAGAGGAAAAATTTGGATTAAGAGGACATTGGCATTTTCGAAATGGTGTTTTTGAGGTAAAGTTCTCTAGGAAAGGGAAAGCAGAAAATATAATGAATTCGTAGCGCTACTGAGGTAATGATGCCCATCCCGTAGTTCTGCGCACAATAAGTAAAGTAGCCTTGGATCTACTTCCTTTGTTATGCTGGCAAAGGACATCTTCTTTATTGCATGAAGTTCTATTGTTATTGAGAATTAGGCCTCTTCACGTCCTTAGCTTTAAGCGTTTTGTTCTGCTCGTATAATGAATTTTTATGAACGTAAAGCTGTATATTTTTTGAGCACATTATATGTAGCGGTAAAAAATATGACCACCAGCTTTCAAAATGTTAGGGTTTCCATGGGTTATCTTTAGTACAGTGCATCAGAAAAGTATTGGCTATTTGCTTGTAGTGCTTAACAAAAAAACTTAAAAAGGAATAAAACAAAATTGTCCCGTAAATCTAAAGAGTTAGAGACCAGTGTAAAATACCACACTGAACTTTTTAAACAGGGTTCAACATAAATAGTGACCAGATAAGAACGATAGTAAAAAAATTATCTAAAACAACAACGATTTGAGATATAAAATAGATTCTGGCTTTATTTTGAACCCACGTTCATGCCATTATCTGTGGAATTGCACATCATTCAAATGGCGCCTGGGCTCTGCTGGCAATGCTTCAAGCGGTCGGTCCAATTTTTGATGACTCGGTCCAATATGTGCGGCGTTATTCCGGCAATGGTGTGTCGAATGTTGGCCTCGAGCTCGTTCAAAGGGATTAGCTTGTTAGAGTAGACTAAGGACTTGCCAGAGAAAATAATCAAGTGGTGTCAAATCGCATGACCGCGGCGACCAAGTGATGAACGCTCGCCGTGAGATGGCCCAGTCGCCAAATTTCTCCTTCACAACTTTGATCACTGCGTCGCTTGTATGGCATATGGCGCCATCTTGTTGGAACCACAGCTCGGATATATCGATGTTGTCGAGTTCTGACCACAGAAAGTCGGTTAACACCGCTCAATACCTGAGATCATTGACGGTAACGGTGTCTCCTTCCTCAGTTCGAAAGAAATAAGGTCCGATGATGCCGCCATGCCATAGACCTCACCAAACAGTCAGTCTTTGTGGATGCATTGATGCTTGGCCAAACACTTGTGGATTGTGTTCGCTCCATCCAGCTCGTTGAGCCAAAAATGGGTTTCGTCCGAGAAGATGATTTCTTTGGCCAAAATCCGGATCTTCGGTCAACATTTTCAGCGCCCAATTAGCGAACTCACGGCATTGTCTATGGCCGTCCCGCTTCAATTCGTCCGTAGGCACAATCTTATACGGATGTAGGCCCACATTCAATGGCAAAATAAGCCGGGTTGACTCTCTGGCGAAGCTCAATTCAGCTCATCGGCGCCGAATCGACATTTCTGGGTCTTCTTTGTTACTATCCGCTACGACGGCTATGTTTCCTTCATTTCGCAGCACTTTCTGTCTGGTTTATGGCTTAAGATCCAAAGGAGTGTACTCACGCTCAACTCACACGATGAATTGCGTGAATCTTTTGACTGCTGGATGTAATTGGTAACTTTGACAGCTGCTGAAACAAAACAATTGGAGAAACTATCATTGCTATCTGTTGACCCTTTACGTGATTGCGACTAGCATTGGAAGTTTGAGGCGGTCCTGATAAGGAGATAAGATTGAAGGGTCGTTCCACGGCAGAGCACGGATAGCAAATCGGAGGAACGATATTGAGTACCCTCGATTCGGGAAACATGAACCCGGTGAAAGGGGTACCAAGCTTGACTGGCATACTCAAGCAGGGAGCGAACAAAGGTAACATAGAGACATCTGGTTATATACGGGTTGGAAAATTGCTTGGACCACCATTTAATAAAGCCAGGTGATGAGTTGGTTTTGAGGATCATCTTATCGATATGCGAACGGAAATTAAGCTCACAGTCGAATAATATGCCAAGGTCTTGAAAAGACTGAACCAGGGGAATTGGTTGACCATAGAGAAAATAAAGTCGGGAAGGAGACGGGTTGCATTTACGTGAGAAGGTTATAGATTGACATTTGTTTATATTCAGTTCTTGGCAGTTTTTGAGGCCACAGATTGAAAACCGATCAAGGTCTTCTTGCAAAAGGGCAGAGTCATGGGGAGAGGAAATAGTTTTAAAAAATTCTGTGTCGTCAGCGTAAAGGGAGAGGGAGGAGTGTTTAATGACCTTCTCAACATCGTTAATAATAAGAATGAAGAGAAGAGGGCCAAGATGACTGCCTTGTGGAACTCCAGATGAGCCCAGGAATGGAACAGAAAGGGTGGATCAATTGATGAGATATCTTATCAAACACTTTGGTGAAATAAGGTGCGATAATGTCGATTTCTTTGCCATGAGGATCTTACCCAAATCTCTGCTTGGTCCGTCGCTAATGGGTAGCTCCTGAGCCCAACAAAACCCCAAATAATACCAATATCCAAGAGAAACAAGAACATTGCACTAGCCTTGGTTTTATTATCGATCGTAACCTTTCAGGTTGTAGTCATACTACCGCTGTTATTGGTCTTGTCTATGGATGTTTACGTAAACTGTGACTTACATTGTATCTTACAGTGCCTCTCATTACATATGCTGAGATTCACTATCACAACATAAACTCCAAGTAGCATTCAACGATCCAATCGGCTTTGTATATGGCCTTTGAAGATACGACCATATCTCCGAGCACTCTAAAGAGCTACTAGGCTGCACACTGCAACCATGTATCAATGCAAGAAATTGTATATTTTTACATAAAATTATTAACAATAAATCTCCGTCCTTGTCTTTAATCGTTCCGTAAGAAATCATTTTATCGTTCCCCTTCGTCGCCAATATCTGAATTCCTCACGTTTATTTTTCATTCATGCTGTCAAACTATGGAACTCACTCCCACCGCGAATCAAATTAATAGCTAATCGTTCAAAGTTTAAAAGTGCAGTCCTCCTTGTTAGAGCGCAGTATGCTCGTGTATATAAAAGAAAAACGATCTTTTAATAACAAAAGAATTCAAGATGATGTTATCATTAAACGATACACAAAGTATCGGTGGCGGACACGTGAAGAATAAGAAGTGATTTAGAGTTTTTTTTTGACATAACAAGACATTGATGACGTTACGTTTAAGTGGGTGCGTTTTGAATATAGGGTGCAACACTCCTTCAATTCTCTTCACTTCTTCTCTATCCACTCTTCCAAAAAACGCTGGAAACTAACTTTTATACTCACTTTTGACCTTTCAGAAAATCTCGCGGCTACGTTCGCAGTGTTGGTTTCAAAGTCGCTTTGAGCGGCTTTCCATTGGGCGAATTCAATCGTACTTTAAATTTCATTTAGTGCGTTTGCTTCAGTTTTATATGAAGATTTTAGTTTTAAAGATTCAATTTTAAGCCATAAGGAAATTAATTAAATTAAATTAACCCAACCCAGTTAACCCAATAGAAATCAAAAGCAAAGGCATTTAGTTGCTTTTTCACAAACATTTGTTGCTTTTTCATTGATATATTCTTGATATATACTTGAGATTGAAGGCAAGTAAGCACATTCATTTTAAAAAAGGTCCAAGTTCCTTTTTGAGTAGAAGAAAAATAACTATTTTTTCCAAGTTTAGAAAGCCCAAAAGAACGTTCATTATTGACTTGCTCTTTCAAAACATAAGTTGATCCACGAACACATCCCAGAATAGGGAGAAACGGGATGCTGCCAATCAACAGGTAACGAATAAATGCCCTCTAGTTGTATGTTGCGACATCTATAATTCAAATCTTTCGTAAATCTATCCTCTATCCTCACTTCTGAAAGTCAACTAAATTATTCCCACTTTTGATTTTGTTTTTGTTTCGTGTGGAAAAGTTGTTGCACAACTTTCCTCGATCTAATAAACTAGATTTATTCAATTACCGGGCTGCCGGCAAAACCAAAAGAAAACCAAAAAAAACAAACGCAAACCAATTTAATTGAAAAAAAAACTGAGCCACACTGTCGGTGGTTGGGATTCGCGTGAAGATCTGTCACCTGGATTTCCTGGGGAACAGAAAATTCCCTGAAGGGAAATTTGCAATGGCAGCAATATCGTTTGCTGAACAAAGTGGCTACTCAGCTGGGCTGGGTTCAGGGAAAACGATATTTTTAAATGCTAAATAAACTACAAATGCCATAATAGACTAATGGGTCATGCCGTCATGCCGTTAAGCGGCCACAACAAAACGTTAAGTCCAATGGCAGTACTGGAGGCACCACTAGATAGATTGAACAGCTAGTTGGGAACCCGATACCGACTGCAAAATCTTAACTTTTTTTTCCTACAAAAAGGGGTAAATAATGCTACTTATCTTTTTCTTTAGTACTGTTATACTCCTGTCCTGCCCGTCCTGATTTTGTCCGTATTTCCTCCTCGTTTTGTTTATATATCTCCCAGTCCTTTATCTTGCTCCTTTTTTTTTTGTTTTAATTAATTTTTCTCTTCACTTTTTTTTGTTGTCTTAAATTCTTTTTTTTTTTTGTCGCTGTCCACTCTTAAACTTTTGATGGTCAACCAAGAAGTGATTAACCCTATCCCACCGATATTAACTCGAACCGTAGGTCTCCCATACATACACGTTCATACATCCATTCGGATGACCGCAACGGGCCAATTTTGGCGTTTGTGTGCAGCGCTCCGCAAATTTGTTAAAGTGTGGTACCGTGCATTGAACCTCCGTTGCTTCCACTCTCTTATAGGCACGCACATTCTTTCTTCTTTCTTATTTTCAAAATCTGGGGAAATTTCCTCCAAGATTGGTACGAGGGCGGGTCAATAAGTCCGTGACTTTTGGATTAAAACACAGATTTTTTGATAAAAAAATAATTTTATTTTTCAACGTAATCTGCCTTGAGCTCTATACACTTTGTCCAACGCTTCTCCAATTTTTTTATCCCTTCCAAAAAAAATGATTTGTCGAGGTCCTCAAAATAGGCCTTTGTTTGCGAGATGACTTCATCATTGGAGTCAAATCTTTTTCCACCAAGCCATTTCTTCAGGTTTGGAAACAAGAAGTAGTCGCTCGGAGCCAAATCTGGAGAATAGGGTGGATGAGGGAGCAATTCATAGCCCAATTCATGGATTTTTGCCATGGCAACTGCACATGTGTGCACCCTTGCATTGTCTTGGTGGAAAAGAACTTTTTTCTTGGCCAAATGAGGTCGTTTTTTTTTCAAACCGTCATTGAATCGCTCCAATAAGTTGGCATAATATTCCCCATTGATTGTTCTTCCCTTTTGAAGGTAGTCAATGTGGATTATCCCGCGTGCATCCCAAAAAACAGTCGCCATAACTTTATTGGCTGACAAACCCACCTTGGCCTTCTTTGGCGCCGATTCACCCTTAGAAACCCACTGTTTTGACTGTTGTTTGTTCTCTGGTGTGTTGTGATGGATCCATGTTTCGTCCACGGTTACAAAACGGCGCAAAAAATCCTCCATATTGCGATTAAACAACGCCAAACCTTCCTGTGAAGTTGTTATACGATTGCGTTTGTGGTCGACTGTGAGCAAACGCGGCACCCATCTTGCGGAAAGCTTTCTCATGCCCAAGTGATCATTCAAAATTGAAACCACTGAGCCATGCGAGATCCCTACGGCTTCCACAATCTCTCGCACTTTCAATCTTCGGTCGGCCAACACCATATCGTGAATTTTTTCGATTGTTTCGGGTGTAGAGACCTCAACTGGGCGTCCAGGACGTTCGGCATCTTCAGTGCTTGTACGGCCACAACGAAATTCAGTAAACCACTTTTTTACCATTGAAATCGATGGTGCAGAGTCCCCATAGTATTTATCAAGCTTAGCCTTGGTCTCGGTAATGGTTTTTTTTCGCAAGAAATAATAGTCTGATAAAAATAGCTGTCAAACACAAACTAACTGACGCAGCAAGTTTAAATTTTGACAGGAGTCAACTGACAGATGCCTGTTGACAGGAGCAGTGTTGCTGTTTCAGTAAAGAGGTCAGAAATTCAAAAAGTCACGGGCTTATTGTTTCGCCCTCGTATTTCCCTTTGGACCGAGCTGATATTTCCCTTTACGATCATTCATTGGGGTTGCAATCAGTCTAAATGCAACACCAGTCCTTCCCAAAAGATAAAAAAAAGGAAAAAGATAATTTGCCAACAATATATGGCTTACTCACGTTTATACATCCTAATGATTATCCGTTTCTGATAATGATCGGGTGGCGTACAGTGAGGGCGAACCAAGGAACTAATCATGAGACGGGTGCAGGAGAGGGAATTCTATATCTGGAGTGCTGCCCAATGGAAAACTAAACCGAGACGTCCCGGCGAATTCTCTTATCAAGAATTAATTGAATGTAGGCCGCGCAACTAGGAACCCATTCTTTACAACACTTTTGTTACAATTTTATTTTCTGTTTGTTTTTTTTTTTGTATTTAAGGTGGTGACCGCCGGTCACCAAATAGATCGTCTGTGGCAGTCCGCCTGGTTCTGTGGCTTTGTGTATTTATTATACGCAGAGGATTCCAAACCGTCCATCTGGCTCTAGACGTACAGCGTTGGGTTTAAGGTGACCGTCCGTCACTCCACCGAGACTCCCGTCACTTCTTCTCGTGGATCCATTGGCTGACCGACAAGCATAAAAGCAGAAAGACAGAGTTCAAGAACCCACTAATTCTTCCCGCTAATATACCTCTCCAAGGAGACAACGGACATAAAGTGAACGAGTGTGGCAAAAAGCGGATCAGGCAGGAGAGACCGTGATAGAGCGGAGATGCCTTCTAAGGCTAAGGAATCTACCCGATAGGAGAGACAACACAACACAAGGGCAAGGGCCGACGATTTTGTGAACGGCTCTTGTTCACTAAAACGTTGCACGCTGGTCTTGCGTCTTCCTCCAAATGGTAACCATTTGGACCGTCCGTCCTACATGCTGTGGTTGATCCTTCAAGATACAAGGAGGGTGCACCAATGGCTGATGGACCCATGGCTGCCCACCACCCTTCTAGGATTTTGAAGAACCAACGGAAAAGAATGTGGATAAGTGAGGCCGAAGGAAAAGGGAGAGAGTAGGGCAACAAAGTGGCTAAGAACTTTTGAATAAAACACGACTAATATTGTATCTAAGTACTAGAAAAGATATCGATCTTATCGACCACTTATTTATCAATAAATGAAATGGAAATGAAATTTTCTCATATGACTCTATACAACGTGGACGAAGTCGCTGGTAACTGCTAGTAGAGAAGTAAAATTGTTCGTAAAATTAAAATATTATGTCATCGTCTTGGACCAGATTTTGAAGCTCCTATTTGTTCATCAGCATATAGAGAGACATGTTAGTGTCATAAAATGGTTTGGCCTCGACGGAACCTTTGGTTTAATTGATATTTGAATGACCTGGCAAGACATCTAACCATCTTTGTTCTCAAAATTATGCAATCTCTGAAAATGCTAAAGGCTTCGAATTGGCTAAGCAGTTTGGAATCCCATACAAATTTGCAGAACTTTTAAAAATCTGGATCTTGTTGCTAAACAAAAAAATTGCAATTTACATATGTTAAACTTTCTTATATGGGTTTCTCTTGTTTTATTGTTTTTTCGTTCTTTTGTTAGTCGCATAACTAGGTCATAAAATAAGGCGATAAATTTGAAATTTGATATGTCATAATTCCAGTTAAATGTTTTTTTAATAATATCCCAGACCATGTTTTACATTTAAAAATTTCTGAAAAATTAATGAACTAGGGACATAGAATGGAGGCTTTAAAGACTTTTCTAATTAAGCTTTTATTTTATGACTAAAGTTTTTGGCTTAATTAAACAAGAATAAATTTTTATTTTTTATTATTTTAAATGTCAAATATATGTATGGGGTGATTTTTGGGAATTCAGCAATGATTTCATCACGGATTTGATCGGTTTACCTTTGACAAAATTCTATACTAAACAATTTAATCTCTTTTTAAATATTTTATATATAAAATGTAGTTCACCCTAATTAAATTGCTAGTGATTGGCATAGGTTCTTGTGTAGGAACTTGATTCTACAAAGTAAATTGCATTCAAATATTAGTCTCAGTCTCTTGGACCCAGTTTGACAAGATTTCCAGTCCTGCTGTTTCTTAGAATCTCAATAGTCCTGTCGTACCTGCTAATATACAACCAATAAATTTTTGGTCTTGACATTCTATAAAAAAATTAGACTGACGCTTTGACTTATTGAGTAATTCTTATGGCACCTTCAGTTTTTTGACGACAGCTAGATTGAGAGACCATATTCTATACAAATCCTTAAGAGGGAGACTGGAGTACTGAGTAGTCTCAACACCTCCGGTTGCCCAGAACCCTGCTAGGCACGGGGGAATTCTGTGTCGACGCAAAGAAATCTTTAGACATATTAATGGCCACGTATCTTTCTAGATGCACCATTCCCCTGCCTATAGTTCGAACACATACATATTCAGGACCACGGAGCTTTTTGATTTACTGGTTTACTAGAAAACCAATTTTTGACAATTTTTTATTTCTGCATACCATTCCTTCTGTATATTGAGAGTTTAGTGTGGCTTTCATATTTGATGTAACAATTATCTCCATCATAGTCGTTGTACTTGACGATTTTACGAATAACAACGTCAATGTCACTGTACAGCTCATATGGTTCACTACTGTAATATTCCATTCGCCCAACGATCCTTCGAAAGCAACCTAGAGCGACCTCACCACCGACCACATTTCGCGAAGTATGATTCTGCACCATAGACTAGAATTGGGATGACAAGCCATCTTAACTGTTTGTGGAGAGCCACCTTGATATGAATCAATCAATTCGGCTCTGTTTTCACGAATAGCTTGGCTGATGGTGTAAAATTGATAACATTAAGTCAAAAAATGATATCGGGCTAATGACCACCTCCTGAGTTGATACATATTGTGCTCGTTTTACGGAATTTTGAATTGGTGATTTCTCTTCAATCTTGCCTTTCAAAACTTGCAAGGCTTGAGGTTTGTTGTGCTAAACTCCAGATTACAAAAAGCTCCAAAAGAAGAATTCTGGCACCGTCAGATCCGGCGATTTGGTGAGCCATTCAAATCGCAAAACTGGGAGATCACGCGATCTGGAAATTGGTGGTTAAAATTTCCATCGTTGCCCGATCTGTCTGAGCAGTTGGTCCGTCGTACTGGAAATAACACTGCTCGAGAGTCAATTCAACAACTGTCTGCAAAGCTCATCAACCCTCAAAAAAATATGGGCCAATCACTTTTTCACTGTAAATGCCTCACTAAACAATCACATTGAGGGGATACAACGGATCTTCGTGCATTTCATGTGGATTCTCCGTTCCCCAGAAACGCAAATCTTGTTTGTTTACATAACCACTTACGTGGAAATGGGCTTCGTCGCTCATTATGATTTTGGATACGAAATCGTCCTCTTCTAGCACAAGGTTTAACAGAACATGGGAGTAAGTTACCTCACTTGGCGATCAGCAGGCAGCAATTGGTGAGCGTTTTGCACTTTATAAGGGAACGTCTTCAGGTCTTTCACCAAAATTTGACGCAATGAACGTCTGCTGATACCAAATTGTGAGAATCGTTGTCTCGTCGATGTTTGGGGAATCTTGCGGGCGTTCTTGGCCACAGCAGTGATATTCTCTGTCGGACAAGCAATGCGGGCAGGCCACTACTTGCAACATTTGTAGTGCGCTCAATTTGGGCGAGATGCTCAGCCAAGCGCTTAATTGTTCACCCACATGGTTCAGGACAAAAAGGAGGCCGGAAATTAGTCATATAAGCAGTAACAATATCATTGCTTGTTGTGAATACTTCTGTATCTATCTGCAACACAAATATGAAAGCACAATGACACTTCACACCATCTACAAAATTGCGTGCACTCTCCATCATCATCCTGCATAAACGGACGAGTTTGGCAGGGATGCCAAAGCTAGACATTGCTCTGTATAGGACATCTTTATAGATGCTGTCATACGCGGCCTTAAAATCGATGAACAGGTTGTGTGTATCGATTTGGTGCTCATGGGTTTCATCCATGAACTGCGGTAGTGTGAATATTTGGCCGATGGTGGACTTTCCTGATCTAAAGCCACACAGATATAGGTTCAGGCTTTCAGATAGTAGCCAGAGGATGTTCTTTCTTGAGAATCAGGTAAATAATGCTGAGGTTCCATTCATCAGGCATACTTTCGACCGGCCTAATTTTACAGATGAGTTTTTGTATGTTCCTTACCAAGTCATCGGCGGTCAGGTTATCCGCTCCAGCAGCTTTGTTCGACTTAAGCTTAGATATGTCTGTCTTCATTTCATCCAGGTCAGGTGGTGGCAATTCTTGGTGTACATCGTTCAGGTTGAAAAGTTCATTCTGCCTGACATTGGTATTTGGTTCATCATCGCCATTATACAGTCTAAATAAATGGTCTTTCCAAATCCTAAGCATCGACTGCGACTCTACTCTTGTGTTCCATTGTTCGTCTCTACAGGCTTCGGTTCGTAGTTTGTGTCAGTGGCATTTTTTTTTTCTACTTTTCGTAAAACTTCCGAATCACATTCCCGGAGTAGCATTTATAAATTTCCTCGACCGCGCGCTTTCTATTTCCTCCTGAGAAGCCGTTGTTCGTCTCTCTTCTTTTGTTCGTAGAGCTCATGAGTAGCTCTAGTTCTTCTATGCAGCCCCGTTTTGTATGCCTCTTCCTTATCTGTATGTGCTTGCCGGTACTCGTCGTCAAACCAGGGGTTTCGTTGTTGTGGCCGAGTGAAAGCCAGCACATCAGAGGCGGCATCTCCGATGGCTTTTTGGCAATGTTATCGCTGGTCTTCGATACTTGATGCTGGCAGCATAGAACCTTTTAAGAGATTTAGAGAGACTCAGTCAGAAAGGGTTTTGATAATCTCTTGTGATTGTAGCCATCCGAAGTCGAGCTTCCTCACAGTATCAGGTTGCCTTTACGATGTTCGGGATATCCACAACCGTACCTTGGCTACAATAAAGTAGTGGTCCGAGTCGATATTGGCTCCTCGGAACACTCGGACATTCATAATACTATGTAGAGGAGTGCCTTGCATCGATCGCAATGTAGTCAATCAGGTTGACGGTGTTGATTGATCAGGTGTCCTCCAAATCCCCTTATGAGTGTGGAGATGAGGGAATGGCGTGGTAGCTACGACAATGTTTCGCCCCGCCGCAAAGACGATTAGCCTGAATAAATTATCGGCAGGCTATACTTTCCGACAGTTCTACCAAAGTTGCCCTCTCGTCCTAGCTTTGCATTAAATTCGCCGAGGACAATTTTAATTTCATTGCTAGGGCACTGCTAATAAGTCTTGTTAAAGAGCTAGTAGAAGTCATCTCTGGTGTCGTCATCTTGCTCCTCTGCGGTGGTGTGCGCTTTTATACGGATTGTTACGAGGAGCTCATTAACGTGTCGGAAATTCAAGACTTCTTGCTGAAGTCTGCCTCTAACAACAAATCCGCATCTTAATAGACGCTGCTTTTGCAGTCGATAACGATCACCGTTGTCAATTTCGCAGTTTTTCATCCTCTTTTTGTCCGGCCCATGCCATCACATTTCTTGGATGGCGGTAACATCTGCTTAGCAGTAGTCCAGGGCCTTCGCTAGTTATTCGGCTGCACTTAAGTTTAATGATTCGTTGTGCCTATTAGCGGATTTTTATGCCATCGTAAGCGTTAGATTCTGCAGTCTGCACAAATATACTTTGGCAAACCTTCGAGTCGCATCCTCAGAATATGGTAGCATTTCTCTACTTCCTCGACAATGCGGTTCTAATGCTACTTCGTGTTCCTTCAGTGAAGAAGCGTGCAGCTGCGGTTAAAGAAAGACATGTCTGTAAGTTGGTGGCATAGGACATCTTGACGTGAATACTCGATAGCTGTATCACTTAGGCCATCTCTTGTGATTGTAGTCGTTCGGCGTCAATTTCTGTGCCGCGAAACGTTGGGACATCCATCACATAGTATTGTGTCCTTGTGTGGATCGCAAAGTGATCAATCAGGTTCTTGCGGCTTATTAGTTAGAAGTCATTTAAGTTCCCTTGTTGATATTGAAATAGGGAATGGGCCCTCTAGCCACAAAATATTTCAGTCCGCTGCATGGTCTGTTGGAGTTATCGGACTTGATTTAGTGCAGGATAAATTTTTTAACAGTACCAGATATTGCGTTAAAATGGATCCCGATTTTGTTAATGTCATACGAAGGTCTACTTGCATTTCCTCTCTGATATTAGCTGATATTGGAAAATTTATCTTTAATACATTTGCTCTGCTCTCGAAAGCAAAATAAAGTCGCACCGGAGACTTTGCTTTTCCTAATATCTATGCCACCAAGAATGGTTTGTTATCAAGCTTTTGAGTGTCTCCAGTAGTTAACTAAGGTACTCGTGCTCCCTAGGAATAAGTGTAAATGTTTAATCTTATATTCATAAGGGAGGAAACAAAAAAAAGCACGAGTAGCGCGAGCTCGAGGAAATTTAGATATGCTTGACCAAAAAAGACTTCCGGAAGTTTTATCACAAGGTAAAAGGGACATGGCACGTTAATAAAGTAGGAACGGCTGCGATGACGAACGAAGGAATCTACTACTGAGAAAGAACAATTCCGCAAATCGACAAACGGTAATGACAACTAACATTTCGCTGTCAGACAGAACGAACCTGGTCGATGACAACATCAGAGCCATCCTCAATAACGTCTACAATATTTTCGCTGCCCTCCTATGTAATATCCTAAAACCTCTTCTCAACTAGTTGATCGGCCTTATAACTGGGGTTTTAGGACTGAAGCGCGGATGAGGATGAGACTGGCGGTGAAATAGTCTGGTTAAATTTCGAAATAGTCAAGAATTTTGCCTACCTAGGCTCCGCGGTTGATAGAAACAACCTCCTTAGAGATCACAATAGCTGCCTTTTTGGACTCAGCAAACAATTGAGTATCAGTGCCTTATCTTGGACAATCAAAATAGTGCTCTGTAAAACATTGATCTTCCCAGTCCTGACCTAGAACGCATTTGTTTCAAAGGGAGAGTGTTTCAAGTGATCTATCGCCCTGTCTGCATCGATGGAAAGTGGATGAGAAGATTTAGCCAGGATTTAGTCAGCATTGTTGTGCTTAGATGCGGAAAGTCTTCGAAAGCCCCAACTTAGCGCACGCAAGTGTAAAGGGTTCGCAGTTAAATTGGAACCAGCCAGCCCAGTGAAATGAAGTGAAGGTACATAGCATAAATTAAAGTCAAGCTCAAAGGCAAGAGGTAACCATGAGCCGTACACGATTCTGTACATATTATTTCCCATTATGCTTATGTCCATCATGCTTTGCCACCGAATATATAGGCCCTTCAGCGCCTTGAGTCATCGAATTTTCGAGTGAAACTGCAGATAGGCAGCACTATAGTCAGACTTATTAGTTTAGCTACATGTGCTCATCTGTAGAGGTATCGTTTTCAGTCGGTTACCTCTCATAAAATGTAAAATGTTTCGAATTCAGAAATTCCAACGGCATGAGCGTTGAAGCTTTTTTGATGATCGCAAGTTGTTCTATAAATGGTGACCAGATAAGAACGATAGGAAAAAAATAAAACAACAACGGTGTGAGACATAAAATTGGTTCTGCCTTTATTTTGAAGCTACATTCACGCCTTTATGTGTGGAATAGAACGTCATTAAAATGGCTCCGCTGGCTGTGCTTCAAGCGGTCGGTCCAATTTTTGATGACTCGGTCCAATATGTGGGGTCTTATTTCGGCAATAGCGTGTCGAATGTTGGCCTCGAGCTGGTGGTTGGCTTGTTAGCGTAGCCTAAGGACTTGACGTAGCCTCTGAGAAAATAATCGAGTGGTATCAAATCTCTTGATCGCGGTGGCCCATTGATGAACAGTCGCCTTGAGGTGTCCCAGTCTCCAAATTTCTCTTTCATAGTTTCGAGCATTGCATCACTTGTATGGCATATAGCGCCGTCTTGTTGGAACCACAGCTCGGATATATCGATGTTGTCGAGTTTTGACTACAGAAAGTCGGTTAACATCGCTCAATACCTGATACCATTGACGGTAATGGTGTCTCCTCCCTCATTTCGAAAGAAATTAGGTCCGATGTGCCGACATGCCATAAATCGCACCAAACCGTCATTCTTTGTGGATGCATTGACGCTTGGCCGAACACTTGTGGATTGACGCTTAGCCGAACACATGTGGATTGTGTTCGTTCTAATGATGGAAATTTTGCTTGTTGACGTAGCCGCTGAGCCAAAAATGTGCTTTGTCCGAGAAGATGATTTTTTTACCAAAATCCGGATCTCCGGCTAATATTTCCAGCGCCCAATTAGCGAACTTATGGCGTTGTCTATCCTCGTCCGGCTTCAATTCTGGCGTCAACTGAATTTTGTACGGATTTAGGCCAAATCCAACCGCAAAATAAGCGGTGGCGATTGCCAATTCGGCATCGGCGCTGGATCGACATTTCTGGATCTTCTTCGATCCTGGCCGCTACAGTATGTTTTCTTTATTTCGCACAATCTCTTTCTGGTTGGTGGTTCATGATTCAAAAGAGTATACTCACGCTCAAACTTTTCCACGATGCGACAAGATGATGACCGTCCTCACGACGAGATTCAACTGAGCCGGAATATCGATAGTTTTTGATAATTTCCGCACATCCGGCAAGCGTAAAGTGATGCATGATGAAATGGCAAAGTTTACTGAATATTTTGACAGCTGGATGTCATTGGTAACTTTGACAGCTGCTGAAACGTAATAATTGGAAAAGCTATAGCTTCTATCTGGCCACCCATTATATTGGTTTTTTTTTTAAAAAACATGTCAATATTTTTTGATCAAAAAAGGACTCTTTGTTATTTCCCCTTCTAATTCGAGCACAAATAAATCTGCCATAAGTTGCTAACTTTAATGTTCCTACGCACATCCGAATGAATCCTTGTCACATAGAGACCCACAAGCTGAAACCATGAAAATCTGCACTTAACACGGACTCGTCCCATATCCAAAGACATGACTGTGCGGTTAGCATTCGATAAAACGACTATGACCTCTATAAAAAAAAAGAAATCCCTCTACCACTCACAACTCATAAAAGTTAACTGCAAACAGGATGTACCCATAGGTATCTGAGAAAAAAAAAATCCTGTCACTGTCGAAAACTCGATAAAATATGACAATTTGATAGCAACAGATGTAGTACGTACATCCCATGCATTAAACACACATTAAAAGTACCGTTCCGGTCCTGATTTTCGCCCCGGAGCTGCCACCAACTCCATCTCTATTGGTATCCTGTCGAAAGTATTTTCCGAAGAATCGAGCTATTGACGTTTTTTTTGTGCCAAATTTCGAATGTCAATAGAATCCTCACGACTGCCGTATGTATTTTCGGGTTCTTTTTTTTTTAGATATTCACCGCCTTGTCTATGTCACCTCTAATAGCGACCCCAGGATGGGGCTGAGTTGTTTTCCACTTAACCTATATGTGAAAAGTTCATTCTTTTAGGTACGTACACATGTATATCAACGGATGGGAAACCCGTATCAAGGTTAAAGCAAGTATATGAGAGCATCTTAACAGGCTTTTCGGAACGGCAAAAGAAACGAAATCACCTAATCGTTGGGTGTTTCTAAATGCTGTCTCCGAAGATATATTGTATGTTAGATACTAGTCCCTGTATGGCTAGGACTTAAGTGGAATATTGATTCTGAATAAATAAACGAATATATGGTCTGGCTCCTTCAGTAGATTAAAAGCCTTTTGGAGGGATTTTTTTGCTGAGCTGTCGCTATGCTTGACAAAAATTTTTAAGATTGAAACTTTGGAAGACGTCCAGGGGTAGACTGCAGTATAATTCACTCAGATCGAAGGCAATGCATTGCAGTCGAGTGCATGATAAAAGTTACTTACTTCCGGAGGTAAATGGTCACTTATCAACACTTAACGACAGCGCCTGACTCAATAAATCATCCTGAATGACGAGCATTCGCAATTAATCTGCTTGATGGGCCCTTAATTGATAGCTGAAGGAAATTCTTTCCATCAATTAAATATTTTTACAATTACTGGCGAAAGAATCAATATTCAAATTTTTACATTCCCAAACTGATTTTAATGCCAGAGGAAAGATGTAAATGGTGATACGGATGCTGACGCCGATGCCAATCCCAATATGTGGGTCCCGCTGCCCTTCTGAACGTCTTTACATCATTCACCATATACCTTTCGGCTTTTAACTTTAAACGATTTAATTCAATTTAAACTGAATGCTAGAGAGGGCAAGACGGTGAGCCTTTTGACTTTCCTTTTTCAAATTTCGGCGCGTGTATACATTTAGTTCACGTTCCATTTGAGAGCTGTTTTCCGATGTTTTTTTGGTAAACAAGTCGGGAGTGGTATGTTGTCATAGGTTTTTATTTTTTCTTCCTCAGACTATAATGACATTTGTGTTTTTTTTTTTTTGTTTCAAAATAAATGTTATTTTCGAAATTGATTGCGAACAAAAAAAAAAAAACATTTTAATCGGTTGCTAATGTTTCTCATGCGCGTTTTCCCAATAAAACGCAAATCCGGATGTACGTTCTACGTTTTTGCCAACTCTTATAAGCTCAAGATTTATTATAATGACTTAATCAAATGGCTTAAACATAAGATGAACTGATTTTAAAATTAGAAAGGAGAAAATTATGAAACCGCTAAGATAATTGACGTGAACGACGGAAGAGAATATGGAAATCGATAGTTTCAGGATGCGCTGTCGAGTCAATTAACTCTCCAACTGACTGTTGGAAAAATGATGTAAAGCAAGCAATTTTCGTCATATTTTCTGCAGAGCTGGTGGCTGGCATTCCCAGAAAATATAAGTCTACGAACAGCCAGTAAGTAGAATCAGCCCTACAATCTGTTATTTAGTCCTATCTTAGTCTTCTCGAGGTGCATATTAAGGATTTATTAAAAGCAAACAGTTTTAAAGTCTGCTCCTCATAAAGGCACAACTAGACTCAAAGACTATCACCTTATCGAAAGACTTACATATACACGGTGCATTCTATGTTCCTGGCTGATTTCGTTTCTCTGTTTGACTACCACCGGGAAGTTAATAGCAATTGTTCATAGAGTATCTAACATCTCAACAAAGTGTTGCAATTACTTCAACATTTTATTTAATAATTTTGTATGTAGATAAAATCATTCCCAACGACCGGGAAATCAGGCCATCTCCAAAAAAGGCGATCCTGTGCCTTGTAAGAACTATCGAAGCATATCCTTGCTTAATGTCACATGAAAGGTACGAGCACTATCCAACGTTGAATGTTTCAAGCCGTTCTGCAACTCACTTATCGGCACCTACTAGGTTGGATTCCGGCCTGGTTTCCGGATGAGCGATCAACCAAATTTTCACACTTAGACAAATCCTAGAAAAGGCCAACGAACTGCAAATCGATACTCATACAAGGTGCCGCCAAATTAATCACCCTATCGGAAGATGGTATAATTTTTGCAAATAGTGTCGTACGTCAATAATATTTGATATTTGTGAACTATACAACTGCAGTATACAAACAGATATACTCCTATACTCCGCAAGAGCGTGGAATAATTGTGTCGATATTTTTGACCAACAATCGGTCGGTGGTGTTAGCGTAGCGTGAATTTCGTCTTCGATTTCCTAATCGTGTCGCGCCAACTGAGCAAACATTCCGGCGCTTAGCTACTCGACTCGAACAGAGTGGAACCACTCTGACGCATCACCAGACGGACCCTACAGCGAAGTGAAAATCGCAGCCCTTAAGGAGAATATTCGACAGGAATGCGAACAGTTATCACCGGAAATTTTGCGGAAAGTCATGGAAAATGCTATAAAATGGGCACAAATGTGTATCAACACTGGCGGCAGCCACTTGGCGGATATCATCCTTTCCACTTAACAGAAACAATTTTAAAGGTTCAAGTAAAGATTTGCATCACTCGAAATCATTTTGTTTTATTTAGTAAAAAAGTAATTCAAAAACAAAATTGATGATTAATTTTGCGCCACCTTTTATTTAATTTTTTTTGATCTCAACTTCTCGAGGAATTCGATGCCACCAAGGTAGAAAACCAGCGGCATTATCGCCAAATAGAGATCAGTGAGATCGCCTTTGATGTACTGGGTTTCAGCCCACCGCAACAAAGAAACCTCTGGTCCGATGACGAATGCAGAGCGGCCCTGCAGGAAGAACGAAGGTGGCTCGCGAGCTCTACATGCAGAAAAGAAAGCTTAGAGAGATGCCTTCAGTATGAGGTTCGGAAGAGGTACCAATCAACAAAACGAACATACAGAGGCAGTAAAATCCGAAGGGAAATCTACAAGCATGGAGAAGGAAATCGCATAGTAGGCCAACAGACAGTGCTGAGAATTTGGAAGGATGGCGAATAACATTCCAGACAGAATAGCAATTCAACCTAGAAGACGGCAGATGGCAAATGATATCGGTCCACCTAACAAAGATGAAGCCATGACAGCAATTGTGAAGCATAAGCCTAACAAAGCTGGGCCGATGACTTAATTGCCAAGCTGTTCAAAGCCAAAAGTGCTAATTGTATACTGAGCATAAATAAATTGATCTCCGAAATCTAGGTCGACGAAAGTATGTCCGACGACTGGAATCTCAGCATTGTTTGTCTGATCCGGCATATTACTCGTATGGGAACGCCTAATACCCATTATAAACAGTCTGACCGGTCCCTATTAAATTTTCTTGGGAAAAAGCCAAGGGTTCCCAATCGAAACACACCACCTCTTTATCGATTTCAAAGCCGCATATGGCAAAATCTACTTATAGAGATGAATTATACAGAGTCATGTTTAGTTTTGGCATCCCTGCTAAGCTCATTCGACTAGATGACAGGATGACAATGGAGAATGCACGCTGTTCCGTCAAGGCGTCCGTCAGAAACAAGAATTATGCGAACCTCACAAGTGAACTTCATCAAGTTACGCGTACACTCGTATGTAGACGTCAATACCATAATGGGACATAACAGCGAGATCTCAATGCGGCGCTTATGACTATTGAAACAGAAGCGGCAAAGATGGGATTAGCGATCACCGAAGGAAAAACAAAGTACGAGTATTGGACATAGAGAGCACACAGGCAGTTAAAACGTTAAGGTAAAGAACGCTATCTACCTCGACTCTGCTATCTACTCCGAGAATAACACCAGCACAAAAACAAAACCATGTGAAGGATCACTCTTTTAATCGGGCTTCTTTAGGCTTAGATGGCAATTGAACATTAAAGGCCTCTCTTGAACAACCAAGAAGCCGTCATACAATACACTGGTCTTCCCAGTCCTGATTTTCGCAGCAGAAGCTTGGACACTGACGTAAGTGGATGAAAGTTACTTCGGTCCCGTTTACATCTATGGGGAATGGAGGAGATTTTTCAACAGCGAACTATACGGACTGTACAGCGAAGCCGACCGAACTGCGTGCGCTAAGTGAGGCAACTTCGAAAGGCCGCGCTAACTGGAGAGACATATTACTTGAGGATGTGGTCTACCCCCGACTGTAGCGCCATCTGGGCTTCAGCCCACTGATCAAGGCTTCACCCATCGATGACGTTGTCTGATAAAAAGGCGGGGCAGAAAAAAGTACTGGTCTTATCGTAACGGTTTTTAGATAACGCCAGCGAAGGTTATTACGATTTGACCAGTTACAAGCGGCCGGTCATGGGTCTTGTTGGCTGCATGACCACCGATAGTCTTTACCAGGACTTAAATTACGGTACCATGGGAGTCAGGAGACCCCGGATCTAAGTACGGCCCTAACTTGTAGAGGTAGGACCCCTTGTGGGAGTGTCATAGTGGCTGTGGTGTAAACCCAATGTAGAGTTGCAATAAGTACTGGATACTAGGACCCTAAGATCGGCAAGAGGTTTTAGATCGGCTTCGACCCATGCCAAGGGTGGAACTTGTACCTCCAACAGAAGTTCTGCTTTGGTATCAATGTGAATTGACAAAGAGCGATTGCAAGGCCTATCCTTGCTCCCGTGAAATTAATTTTCCGCGACAGGTGTTCACGATAAATCCTTGACTCAATGTAGCGCCGTCTAAGTAAGTAAGCTTATAGATTAGGGGATTTGAATACTGAAAGAAAGTAAGCTCTACGAGATCACACAGTATCAGGTTCTCATTGAATCACCTTTAGAAATGTATTATATACCAAATATCTACAGTTTCTCCTCAATTCTAGAGGAGATTTTTAAAATTGACGACCTGTCCTTATCAATTATGAATTTTTAGAAATGTTTTGTTGCTTAGGTACAATTTATGGCTTGTTTGACTAGTGTCTTTCTGATTATAGGTTCTCTTTCGAAATCAGTAGCATTCGAGTATTCAAGGAAGGTAATGCATGTTTTAGAAATTTTCATCCTTGAAGGATTCGATTAAAATGTGGTTCGAAATATCCTGAAGTTAACATATAAAAACAAAAGTTTTTGGAAAAATCAACAAAGCCTCCATGTACAATGTAACTATCATTCCAGCGCCGCTCCATCCTTTGTATGTGCCTTTGTTTGCAGTGTTCTTTTTTTGATAGCTAACGAGTGATTTGTCACATGCGTCAAAGTTAAACGTGCTCAGTTCGCATTGGCATTTTGTCATGCAAGGACTTACACCCGAACAACGCTAACAAATTACTGAATTTTCTTATCAAAATTTGTACTCTTCGACCATTTTGTGGTCGTGATAATCGCCATAGTGACCAAATTTCGCACCAATTTCATGCTCTTGGTATGCGTCCATTCGTCGCCGTTCGCAAAAAATTGGGATTGTGCTACTCGACTACGAGGAAGATTTTATCGCAAAGGTCTTTGTCTAAAACCTTACAAAATACAGCTCGTGCAAGAACTGAAGTTGAACGACCTGCGGTGAATGGGCCCTAGAAAAGCTGGAGGAAGATCCGCTTTTTTATCGAAAAATTGTCTTCAGTGACGAAAGTCCATTTCTAGTTGAACGGGTATGCTAAAAAACAAAACTGCCGTATTTGGTCCGAAGAGCTGTCAATGCATCAGAAAAATGTACTGTTTGTTGCGGTTTATGGTACGGCGGAATCATTGGCATGTACTTTTGCAAAGATAACCGTGAGGACAACGTTACCATCGCACGCATACGCTATCGTTCAATATTGTTGAACTTTTCTTTGTCCCAAATGCACGAGCTGAACTTGGTCGATATGTGGTTCCAGCAAGACGGCGCTATATTAAGAAATAGGTCCGGTGAGCAATTTATCTCTCGCTTTAGACCGGTGAATTGGCCGGCTAGATCGTGGGATTTGACGCCTTGAGACTATTTTTTGTCGGGATACGTCAACTCACTCGTCTATGCCGATAAACTAATTGGAAGACAACATCACACGTGTTATTAGCGAGATAACAGCCAATATGCTGGAAAAAGTGATTCACTCTTACTTGTTTACCATGCTGTCGGCAGTCCAAATTCGAACCCTCTTCCTTTACGAGTTTAAAATGGGACATAATGCGTCATTGACATCAATGACGCATTTGAGTATGTAGCGATAAATGAACGCATTATACGACGTTGGTTAGGAAAGTTCCGTTCGGGAGATTTCTGCCTCGAAAATGAACCAAGTGGGAAGCCAGAAACGTTAGTTGACGACGATGTTTTAAGAGCAACGGTGGATGCGGACCGAATGAAATCGGTGCGGGAGATTGCACAAAGCATGAGAGTATCACCATTGACAATAAGTCGACATCTTTTTCTCATAGGAAAGGTAAAGAGACTCGATAAGTCGGTACCCCATGAACTGAAGGAATCCCAAAAACTACGGCGCCTGGAAATCTGCGTATCGCTTACATTAAGAAATCAAACTGAACCATTTTTGCACCGGACAGTCTCCTGTGATGAGCTCCAAGCTCGATATTCACCCAAAAAAAGTTATGGTGACAATTTGGTGGACATCGAAAGGACCAGTACACTTTTCATTTCTTCAACCAGGAGAAACGATAAACGTGAGGAAATTAACATATTGCAAGCCAAATTGCCTGAAAAGCAACCTGCGTTGGTCAATAGGCACGGTCCGATCCTTTCGCATGGCAATGCTGGACATCATACTTCACAAGGTAAGAGTGGCTGTTGGAAATACCAACCCACTTAGACCCATTGGCCCATTGTGATGCCACGTAAATCTATGATCCTTTTACTAATGGAGCTTATGATGAAGCGTAGGACGACTGTTTACGTTTATATTTTTTAGATCGTTTAGGTCGTTGTTGAAAATAGCTCCTTAGTGAAGTTTTCTTCTCTGGGAGTGAGCTGGACATGTACAGAGTAGGTGGAGGATTGTCTTCTCCTCTTCGTCATCCATGCAGCTTCTGTAGAGATCGTTTGTAAAGGCGCCAAGCCTTCTTGCGTGCTCGCCTATGAGGCAGTGTCTAGTGATGACACCTATGAAGATGGCGCTGAGATGTTTCTTATTTAGAAGGATCAGGCACTTAGAGCGATTCAGATCCAGTTTTGGCCAGATCGTTTACCAAAGGTCTGTTCTTTTATTGGCAACCAGCTTTAATATTAAGTTGAGTGGTTCCAATTTAGGCGAGTTCATCGGTCTTACATTTCCCTGGAATGTCTCTGGGGCCCGGCACCCAGCACAGATGAAAGTTGAACTGCTCTGCCATCTCCATAAGAGATGATCGGCATTCAAGGGTGGTTTTCAAATTTAATGAGACTGACTCCAGGGACTTGATAGCGGAATGATATGATATACTCGTAGATGCGGATATCCTTTGCAGATGTCATATTTTTCTTCAGCCAGGACAGGGCTTCTTTAATCGCCAAAATTTCCGACCGGAACACGGTACAGTGATTTAGAAGACGGAAAGAGAGGCTTAGATTTAGCTTATCTGAGAAAACACCACCACCAACCCCGCTATCGGTTTTAGATCCATCTTTGTAGAAATGGATTGAGGAGAAGTCTTTGTCAAACCAGAGTTCAGGTATGGTGTAATCGGTGTTCTCTGTGAGGATTCCTAATGTATTAAGAATGTTAGCGGAGTCAAATGAATTATTTTTCCACTGTGTAGTCGCTTTAAGGCGAATAGCTGCTTTCGCAGCAACTTGACTGCTGAAGATAATGAGGGGTGTCAAGTGAAACAGAATATTTAATGCCGCGGAGGGAGTAGAACGTAGGGCTCCGCTTATGCATCGGCATGCTGTTCTTTTGACTTTGCTTAGATTCTTGCAGTTGACAGCATTGTCTAAGGACGTCCGCGAGTTAGGTGCCGCTTACGTTCGACCAAAAACGTGTTCGAATGAACATTTCTAACGCTCAGTTCACCCGCAATAAGTCCAAGTTTTGGCGCCGATTAATTACTGTAGATGAAACTTGGATACACCATTATACGCCCGAAACAAAAATGCAGTCAAAATAGTGGCCTTCCAAGGGCGAAACGGCTCCAAAAAAAGCAAAAACTGTTTTTTCGGCTGGGAAAGTGATGGCGACTGTTTTTTTTTGGGATAGTAAAGGAGTTATCTTAATCGATTATCTTCAAAAAGGAAAAACCATTACAGGAGCATGCTACGCATCATTACTTGCCAAGCTGAAGGCAGAAATTGCGGAAAAATGGCCACATTTGCAGAAAAAGAAAATCCTGTTTCACCAAGACAACGCGCCGTCTCACACCTCAGCGGTTGCCATGGCGAAAATCCATGAATTACGGTTTGAACTGCTTGACCATCTGCCTTATTTACCAGATCTACCCCAAGCGACTTCTTTTTGTTCCCTCATCTAAAAACTGCGCTCGGAGGACAGAGATTTTCGTCAAATGAGGAGCCAATCACCTTCGTGAATAATTATTTTGCAGAGAAAAACGCCAAGTACTATTTGGACGGGTTAAAGAGATAGGAGCATCGCTGGGAGAAGTGTGTAGAGTTACAGTGTGTAGAGTTACAAGGAGACTATGTAGAAAAATAAAGAAAAATTTTAGAAAAAATGTCTTGTATCATTGTTCGGTCGGAAAATTTTCAGACAACCCTCGTATAACTCTCTTATCCGATGTTGAAGGCCCCATTTAATCCCAACGGCTTTTTTGCAAGAGAATAAAGCTACTGTAGCTTTACTGACTCTTTCTTGAATGTTAGGTTTCTTGCCAAAAATGCGACCCAAATATTTTGCTGTATCGGAAAAGACTAAATAGGTACCGTTTATTGTAGGAGGGTCTATAAGTGGAATTTTGTATATCCTTGAAAAGAGGACAAGATCAGTTTTTGGGGGTTTATTCCCAATCCACAGCGATTTGCCCAACGGGTTAATCCATTGAGATTTACTTGAAGGAATCCTTTAATGGTATTAAGATGCTCACCTGAGGCGGCTATAGTAACGTCGTCCGCATAGGCAATCACCCTGCTACCACCCTCTTCCAGGTATATCGGCAGTTCATTAACTACTAAGTTCCAGAGAAGGGGAAGCGCCTTGCGGCGTCCCTCTGCTGACACAAGTACCTCACAAGTAACGATGCAAAAACTGTAGCAGTTAGGGTTTGAGACTCTTCTGCATCCACCGTACTTTCCTGATATCTCCCCAACAGATTACCATCTTTTCCGGAATCTCTTCGGAAGGTCTTCCGGCTCTTCTACGAAAAAGGAATATTTGGCCTTGTATAACAGTGGAAGAATATCATAGACGCCAACGGATCCTATTTTGATTGAATATAAATTTTGGCTTTTAAATTTTTACCATAAAATCATGTGGCACAACGCAATATTTAAACATTAGTCCTACAAATTGTGAAGTCTGATGACATGAATTTCTTCCAACACGCTAGCGACTGACGTTTGTTTCGCTTATTAATTATTCTAAACTATTATTTATACAAAAAATGAGTGTTAAAATTGGAACCCCGTCTGCCGGACTGTAGTTTTTTTATTTATGATTTTCACATTATTCAAATTTGCTATTTTTAGTAACTGCCCACACCTGTCATAGCATACTCGCATACGTATATTTCTCTCATCAAAAGGCAGTTCTGTAAATAGACGGCATTTTTAAATAGATTGATCAACGTCGCGTACGTCACGCTCAGAAGACATAGTTTTCCAACGTAAGCCATATATTATGGACGGAATTTTTATTTTTCGAAGCTAAATGGGTAACTGTTTTACCTGATGTGTGCGTAACTTTTGTGTTATTATCATACATATTGCACTATAAATTAGACTTTAATTTTTTGTAGTGTGCGTCACGCAAGTAGATAGGTTTTCCTGCTGAGTTTTTAATTTGGCCTTTAGAATTTGTAATGGAGATTAGATGACGATAGGGCAAGGAAATATCGGATGAAAGAGAAGCAAAAAGATGCAGAATATAGAAGGAGAGAAAACGATAGGGTAAAGGAATATGCAATAGATAACAAATGAAGGAAGGCATGTCCTGAATAAATTTAGAAGAATTAAAAGCGAAAAATATATCAAAAATGCCTGGAAAGGGAAAGAAAAGAGTTACAAATAAATGTCTCATCCATGAAAATTGTACAATGAAACTAAAATGGTTGAATTTACTACTACCAAGACATGTTACGAGTAGGTGATATAAGTCCCACTTCAAACTGCTATCAGAATATACCTATGAGAGAAATGTATGATTGTTATTAATTTATTAAAAAATAAAATAAACTAATTTATGTAAAGATGTAAATTGGAAAGAGTGGCCTTAGTCTGAAAATAGCACGCTGAGATTATTTTTGAAGGAAACCAGTATTGAAGAGTTACTAAAAAAAAAACAAGGAAGGCTTTTATAGATTTTTTTATAGCATGTCAATATTTAATGCATTCAAAGCCATGAATTTTTGAATGATAAAAAAATTTATCAATTCAAATATTACAAATAGATTTCGCTGTGGGTGTCAAAATGAGGTTCAAAGTCGACTATGATCAAGATAAGCGTAACATTGCTCACCTCTACTGTTTTTTTTTTTGCAAAATAAATTTCAATCTTACGTCAGATGATGTGATATGCAAAAATAAAAATAAATGCGCAATATACAGTGTTGTGCAAAACATAACGGATTTTTCCTGAAAATTTTTCATTGAAGAATTCTAGGAGACAGGAATTTAAGAAAACCTATTGAATAAGTTTACAAATAGAAAAAAAAAACTAGACATTGCTATCATATTTTTAGAGATTTGCCAAAAACCTTAGCTCAACTCAATGCCATGCCTGTGCAAAACATACCGGATTTTCTTGCCTTTAAGAAAGATTTTTAGTCAGCTCAATCTTTCAACTGAAGCAAGCACCGCACGTTGGCGTTTACTAAAAGCTGGTTTTTGTTCTCTTCGACCAGCGGCAAAGCCTTCACTAACTGCTAAGCATAGACAAAAAAGTTACCATTTTATTCCTATAGTAAGTCTTTGATTATTTTGCTAACGCCAATTGTTTCCTAGACTGCAATTCGCAAGAAACCATTTGAATTGGTCAGCAACGGAGTGGAAAACTGTACTCTTTAGCGATGAGAGTAAGTTCAACTTGATTGCTTCCGATGGAAGTATTCATGTTAGACAAAAGAAGTGGACACATCTTCAACCATGACATTGTCGTCCATCCGTGAAGCATGGAGGAGGCTCAATTATGTTGTGGGGATGTTTTTCTGGTGCAGAATGTGGACCAATACATGAGATTAGTTGTACACACTGAATGACTCGAACTGCAACTAACTTCAGACTGCTATAATTTCTAAACCGTTCATGAAAGTGAGCTCAAATTTTGACACATGACAGATAATTTTATTGTTTACAAGCTTTTTAAACGATTTGCGTCTCAGTTGTGTTGCAAAACTTTTATCGGCGATGGAATTCAAACGTGATAGTGTGATTGCTTTATATTTGGCTGGAAAACCACAAGTAGCTATCGTTAGAGCCCTCCAGCACCTCAACGTGAATAAATCATTTGTGCCTCGAACCATAGCTCGTTACCGTGATACTGGTAGCGTTGCAAAACGTCATGGAGGTGGTCATAAAAAAACAGAAACATCGGCAGAAATGGTTCGGAAAGTGAAGGCTCGAATTGAGCGAAATCCGCATTGAAGTGGAAGAAAAATGTCTCGTGAGCTCAATATATCGTTGGAATGGATGCAATACATATTGAAAAATGAGCTTGGGCTCAAGCTATTGAAGTTCCATAAAGCATACGGTCCTACACCGCAAGAGAAAAAAGTTAGAGTCGAAAGAACGAAGGAGTTGCTACGCTTGCACGAAAGTGGTGGGTTGCCGAATTTGGTTTTTTCCGATGAGTCGCCATTTGTTATCGTGCAATGTGTCAACAAACAAAATAACGAGTTTACTTGCCAGAGAGGTCCTTCGAAAACTTACACCAGAAAGCAGGCAGCACCAATGGTGATGGTTTGGGCCGCCATAACCGCCGATGGTCGCTCTCCGCTCGTATTTTTGGACCGTGGCGTCAAAATTAATGCGATCGTTTAACGTGAAACTGTCTTAGAGGCAGTATAGAAGTCTTGTCAAACAATCATTTCAACCAATGTTCCACACTTTCTTCGACACAATGGATTGCAAATTCTCCGGATGCAAATCCGTTGAATTTCTCTCTTTGGCGTATTTTGAAGGCGAAGGTTGGCACTAAAAAAATACCAAAGTTTGGACCACCTCAAACAAGCACTTCGCCGGGAATGCGCCAAAATACCGCAGAGCCACTTGCGTGCAGCGTGCGATGCTTTCTTCAGCGGTCTCAAGGCCATTATTGGCGCCAAAGGTGGACATATTGAAAACTACAGTCTGAAAATTGATGTATTTTCCACCATTTTTTGCTTTGGCACAATAAAATTTATCAAAAAATAAAAAAATTTTAGCATTTTAAAAAGTTGGGGTTCGAGGCATTCACCCTGTATTATGGATCGTTTTCTGTATATGAATATACTGGAATCCGTAATGCTGCCATACGCTGAGGAGAAGATGCCACTGCGTTGGGTTTATTAACATGATAATGACCCAAAACATTCATCAAAGTTCGTTAAGGTGTGATTTGCACTGAAATATGCTGATGTGTTGGAATGGCCTTCTCAATCGCCCGATCTAAACCCTATCGATAACTTGCGGGCCATTTTAAAAAGACGGGTCAAAGACCCTCACATCGAAAAACGCACTTATGACGTCACTAAAAAATGAATGGGAGAACATTCCAAAAGAAGTTTTTGAGAATCCAGTGTCGTCCATGACTAAAATATGCAAGGAGTTCTTAAAAAACAACGGTTACTGAACGAAATATTAAGTATAACGAAAATCCGATAGGTTTTTGTTCATCGTCTGGTACAACAAAAGTCTATGTCTCAAGGCAAGGGGTTTTTCGTGCAATCTGCAAAAAGCTTTGCTTGTACTGCTTCATCTTTAAGGGTTTAGGCCACTCTACTACTCTGCACTCTACACTACTTTTCTACGTTATAATAATTAATTATATTTAGTACTTTATTTAAGCCGAATGCTCCGTACGCTTTGAAGTCGCACAATCAAATAATTCCATCTGGATTGTAATTCATTTAACCCTTTATAAGGCAGCTTTAGTTGGAGCCGCCTAAGAAAACACATGTTTATTTTTGAATTAGGTACGAAGTGTTTAAAGAAATTTTTGAAAAAAAAGTGAGGTGGCAATAGGTTTGCCACTGCCTGTTGATGGCCGAAGGAAATATGTGACCTGCAACTATTTTTTTTTATTCATTTTATTTTTATTTAGAAAACTAATTATTTAAAACAAAAAAATGTTATTTATGGAAAAGACTAAAGCATGGAGTAATGCATAATGGTACTTGGCAATGCGATTATTGATTGTCTTTGTACTGCAAAGTCTCCATCTGCGATATGTCGAAATCTCCTCAGGCATATGTACTCCTACATTTTCCAATCTACTAGATGGAGTGAAAAGTGACCTCCTTGGGAATTAACATTTTTTTTTTAAATGTTTTTTTATATTATTCAATATAGTCCTCTTTTAGTTTGATACACTTATTCCAGCGATTTTCCAACTTCTTGATCCCGTCCGAAAAGTAATTTTCCGTAAGGTCTGCAAAATATTCCTACGTAGCGTCGATGATTTCCTCGCGTGAGCTGCATTTTTTATTGATGAGCCATCTTTTGAGGTTTGGGAAGAAATAATAGTCCGAGGGATACAAATCGAGTTACCAGAAGTCCGCCCGATTCCGCATCGGCAAGTCCAAACACTCCTTCGAAGTGCTCTCGCGTTCGTGTTTTTGGTCATTCGCGGCATCCAGCGGCAGGATAACTTTTTCATATGCAGAATATTGCCCAAAATATGGCGTGTGCACTCAGTACTAATGTTTGCGGAATCTGCTAGCTCGCGCACCTTCACTTTCCGGTCAGCCGACATCATTTCATGTATTTTTTTGACATTGTCCTCTGTAACCGCATCGGAGGGCCTGTCTCTGTAATCGATCGGTAGTGAAGTTGCGGCCACCACGAAACTCTCGAAACCAATGTTTGACGGTGTAATCTGACGGAGCATTAGCCCCATAATATTTATCCAACTTTTCTTTTGTTTCCTTCACCGTTTTGCCTTTCAAAAAATAATGTTTTATGAGAGAAAGAAAATCGTTTTTGTCCATACTCAACATGATGCCAAACACATCAGCTGTCAAAACAAAACTAAAGACAGTATCGCACTGAAATTTGGTATGTCTGCCTAAATATGAACGGACTTCAAGGCATCATAACCTTTTTGGAAGTAGCAGCGCATTCTGGCGGTCAAGGAGGTCACTTTTCACTCCATCTAGTATGTTCATCAAGTACACCAAATGATTTCCTTGTTGACTTGGCTAGAATTTTTTTGCTGCTACGTGGCCTGTTTTTTTACCTTGTTTGTTTGGAAGCTTCCAATAGGCTCTTGGCCAAGCAAAACCCTAAAATAACAGTGGGATAGTTTTTGTGTCCTCACCCGGACTATAGAAGAATGCAAATCATGAGCATTTGTCTTGGCCGCATCGACAAAAAAAAAATGTGTAACCAACAAAGTTTACTTCGGCATCCTATGCTATAGGTGGCACGCTTTTGGTCGAAAAGGTCGACGCCATCCATGCGCTTGGTATACTGTTGAACTGCCAACGGACAGGGGATTTCAGCTTTGGATCCATCTTTCTGCGTTCGTGTTACCACAAGCTTCGTTTTCGGATCAAACGCAGTTGATAACAGATTTAACTGTTTCGTATCCATCCACTGAATAAAAGCTACATTTTGCCGGTTCCTCCACTTATATTCCCCTTTCATCATTTTGTTTTTTTGTGCTGTAATTTTTGGAAGTCCCTTTCGATTTGACCTCACCGTTGCAGTTGCATAAATTTTGTTTTCGTATAGGTCTTGAGGCAACTGAAAAGATGAAAAGAAAATGTGAAAGGCTAAATGCACGTTAGTGCCTTTCAGTGAGTGACAAAGCTGTTGTACAACTGAAGCTCCTAATCCTAGTTCAGGCGTACTGTTTGTTTTTTTGCCGGTGTATACATCGGACTGGTATAAGTATCCAGTTTGCGAGTCACACCTAGCCCACACTTTGAAGCCTCTTTTAATTGGTTTGAGTGGCATATACTGAGACTGTATCGGACTTTGAAAAGAACCATGCGCTCATCAATTGATTAGGACTTAGCTGCCATAGCTTTGAAAACGGTAATTCAAGGTTGTCAGCAGCGGCCTTATTTTGAATAAGCGATCTAAGTTAGCTTCTCCATATTTAGGTCGGATTGAATTGTCAGCCAAGTGAAAATTCTGCAAGATTTTTTTAAATCTTTTGCATGGCATGGCTGATGCAATAACTTCTTTAAAAAATAACGTCAATAGACGGAAGGTTATGCACACCCATCAAAACTATTATTCCTTAAAATGCCTCCAGTTCTATCATCGTTCTTCCAATTTTTGCTTTTGTTTTGTTGAGCATACAAATTGGTTTGATCGACAATAAATGTTCACTGTCTGTGAACACTTGCTTGAAAAAGTAAATTAGCCGACTTCGACTTGAGTATGGAAGTAGTTGGGCAATATTAACCGAATCAAAACTTTCACTTGACAAAAACGTCGCAAATTCGTAACATTTTATTCCAAAGGGGATCCTCGTTCTCGTCTGCACTTTGGTCGGAACTAGAGCTGCAGCATATATATCATTAGAATTTGTAAGCCGACTATCTTTTTACTTTGTTTAGGGTTATTCTCTTCAAAAATATGTTTTCAAATCTTTTGTAAAGTAAACTATTCACCAGATTAGTACATTCACCAATTTAAACAACATTTAAAAGAAACGGAACAAAACCGAAACTAGTCTTCACCTGGACGACACGAACCTTTCCGTCATCACCCTTGCTAGCACCCATTTGCAGGGCGGAACGTTGTCTTCATGGACGATTACCAGACTTCCTTCCTTGCTGTTGGGTTTGGCCGTGTGCCACTTAGCTCGCACCTGAAGATTTTCGAGGTATTCTTTCAGCCATCTCTTCCAAAAATGCTTCTTGATTGGGGATAATCGTTGCCACCTGTTAAGATAAGAAAATTTATCATTTATTAAATTTGGTTCCTGGTTTGAATTGATCGCCGATCCGATGAGGAGGTGTCCGGGAGTCAGAGCGCTATCATCGCTGGGGTCTGACGACACTGGAGTTATAGGCCTCGAATTCCGGATTCCTTCGATTTCAGCTACCGCCGTCGCTAGTTAGTCAAACGTCAATAATACGCTGCCCAAAGTATTCTGCAAAAGCGTCTTTGCGGACTTCACTGCAGCTTCCCAAAGCCCCTCGAGGTGTGGCGCTCGTGGAGGTATGAACTGGAACTCAATCAATTTTTCTGAAGTGAAATTAAAAATATTATTTCGATTAAGCGTTTTATAAAACTTGTTGCGAAATTCAATCAGCTTTGTCTTAGCGCCCACAAAGTTTGTTGCATTGTCACAATAGATTTTAGTTGGACAACCCCTTCGGCCTATCAAACGCTTTAACGCTGCTATAAATGAGTCCGAAGTGAGATCGGAAACGACCTCTAAGTGCACTGCCTTTGAAGCAAAACAGACAAAACAGAAATCTGACTTCATTTCTTGATAGATTGTCCCACAGAAATCTATCCCGCAAATTGAAAAGGGTCGATTGGGAGTTAACCGATCCATAGATAAGTCTCTCATGATTTGCTCCGGTAGCTTCGGCTTATATCCTCTACAATGGACACAATTATGTACGACCTGCCTTACTAGTTTTCTGCCCCCAATAATCCGGAACCGATCTCTCACGAAGTTGAGTAAAGCCTGTGGTCCGACGTGAAAGTTGATGAGGTGCAAATGCCGAATATAATTCATCACGAAGGCATCATCTTCATCATATTGAATGTCTGCATTGACAATGCGACCACCAACTCTTAAGATGCTCCAACCTGAATTCTCCTCGCTGAATGGACACAAATTGCGAAGCTTTGCATTTGAAGTAGTTCCTCGCACCTTCAATTCTGAAATCTCCACTGAAAACGATGCTTGTTGTATGCGACGTACACTCGCCATTAACGCTTGGTTGAGATTTTCGGCGGAAAGGTCCACGTTTGGCTTCCGATTTTTGAAAATGAGCAGACACTTTAAGACATATGCGACTATTCGTAGAGTTTTTGTAAACGAGCTATGCCTGTAGAATATTTGTAAGAAATTCTCTTCTACCCTTTTGCATATCAATACACTTTTTCTCTTCTCCTGCGACGATTTCTTCCAGTTGTTTGTTAGTTGTCCAGTAGATGCACCTCTTCCATAGGAAATCAGGCCCCGAAAACCAAGATGAGTGTTGTAAATGCTCGACGCTGCATCCTCTCGAAATAAGATCTACTTACAGGATTGTTCTCGGACCTCACGTGTCTCCAACAGACACCTGCACTTAACGACTGTATGTCGCTTACTCGGTTTCTGACGAAAGTTTCCCAGATATCTGGAGATGCATCAAGCCAGCACAGAACTATCGTAGAATCTACCCAAAAGTAAATTTGAAGGAACGTAAATTCAAACGCCCCCTTTATCTTGTTCCAAAGCTTGGCTAACATATGAGCTGCACATAGCTCTAACCTTGGCAGGGATTGGATTTCGGCAAGTGCGACTTTGAATTTGGCAGCAATTAGATTCACCGAGACAACGCCGAATTCATCTTCGCACCTTGTGTACAGGCAGCATCCGTATGCCTTGGTCGACGCGCCGGAAAACCCATAGATTTGGACACTCCTACAATTAGTCTGAAATATAAATCTGGGAACCGATATACAGTTGAGCCTTTGCAAGTCCTTCGTATACTCCTTCCAATAGGATTCGAATTTGCCTGGTAAAGGACCGTCCCAATCTAGCTTTTTTATACACAACGATTTCAAAAATATTTTTGCCCTGACAACAACTGGACAAATTAAACCGAGGGGATCAAACAACCTACTCGCAGGAGGCAAATGGTGCGCTTGGTAAGCTTAGACGATGAAAACGAGTCTTTATATAAGTACTGAAAAATATCCTGTTTAGGATTCCATGATATTCCAAGCGTCTTTGTGGTTTCTAGAACATCACTGTTTAAATCCACATTGGTTGATTCGATGGATAAATTACCGGGTACATTAGAAAGCCATTTATGGAGTTTGAAATTACATTTTTCAAGGATTGCAGTAACTTCTCGTTGAATCTGATTTAATCTATCAACCGAACTAGCTCCCGTCAACAGATCGTCGACATAAAAATCCTTCAGAACAACCTTTGCTCTCTGAAAGTGAAGAAGTAGATAATTTGGAAGAAGCTGATCTGGATAGCGATGCACAAGACGATCCATCCGATATAGAGATGGAGAATGAATTACCTAGCTCAGATTCGGGTTCACCACATATATTAAGCTTAACGTAAGGAAATATCCGTGGTAAAAATCGTCATGTATTGTCTGTCTACAGGTAAAGGTCAAACGTCAGGCAGAACACCAGAAATAAATATCTTGCATTGACATTATTGACACATTATTGCTGTTTGAAAAATTTGTGACAGATGAAATATTGGAAGAGATTGTAAAGTGGACAAACGTTGAGATATCTGTAAAAAAGCAAAACTACGAAACAATATCAGCAACACAACTTGAAACCAATAAAGAAGAAGTCAAAGCATTTATGGCTGTTCTGATATTACGTGACTTTTAAAAAACACAGATTTTTTGATAAAAAAATAATTTTATTTTTCAACGTAGTCTCCCTTGAGCTCTATACACTTTGTCCAACGCTTCTCCAATTTTTTTATCCCTTCCAAAAAAAATGATTTTTCGAGGTCCTCAAAATGACGAGATGACTTCATCATTGGAGTCAAATCTTTTTCCACCAAGCCATTTCTTCAGGTTTGGGAACAAGAAGTAGTCGCTCGGAGCCAAATCTGGAGAATAGGGTGGATGAGGGAGCAATTCATAGCCCAATTCATGGATTTTTGCCATGGCAACTGCACATGTGTGCACCCTTGCATTGTCTTGGTGGAAAAGAACTTTTTTCTTGGCCAAATGAGGTCGTTTTTTTTTCAAATCGTCATTGAATCGGTCCAATAAGTTGGCATAATATTCCCCATTGATTGTTCTTCCCTTTTGAAGGTAGTCAATGTGGATTATCCCGCGTGCATCCCAAAAAACAGTCGCCATAACTTTATTGGCTGACAAACCCACCTTGGCCTTCTTTGGCGCCGATTCACCCTTAGAAACCCACTGTTTTGACTGTTGTTTGTTCTCTGGTGTGTTGTGATGGATCCATGTTTCGTCCACGGTTACAAAACGGCGCAAAAACTCCTCCATATTGCGATTAAACAACGCCAAACCTTCCTGTGAAGTTGTTACACGATTGCGTTTGTGGTCGACTGTGAGCAAACGCGGCACCCATCTTGGGGAAAGCTTTCTCATGCCCAAGTGATCATTCAAAATTGAAACCACTGAGCCATGCGAGATCCCTACGGCTTCCACAATCTCTCGCACTTTCAATCTTCGGTCGGCCAACACCATATCGTGAATTTTTTCGATTGTTTTGGGTGTAGAGACCTCAACTGGGCGTCCAGGACGTTCGGCATCTTCAGTGCTTGTACGGCCACAACGAAATTCAGTAAACCACTTTTTTACCATTGAAATCGATGGTGCACAGTCCCCATAGTATTTATCACGCTTAGCCTTGGTCTCGGTAATGGTTTTTTTTCGCAAGAAATAATGCTTAATAAGCACACGAAATTCACTTTTTTCCATTTTCTCCTCAAATTAGTGAGTAGTCTGATAAAAATAGCTGTCAAACACAAACTAACTGACGCAGCAAGTTTAAATTTTGACAGGAGTCAACTGACAGATGCCTGTTGACAGGAGCAGTGTTGCTGTTTCAGTAAAGAGGTCAGAAATGCGGGCCTAAAAGACAGCCATCTAAATTGGGATGAACTATTTGTTAAAAAGTGGTCGGGAACAAGTTATGTAGCTTGTATGAGCAGGGATAGATTTAAATTTTTATTGCGATGCCTTCGTTTCGATGACAAAATATTAAGATTACATCGCCAGCAATCAGATCTTTTTCTACCAATCAGAAAAATATGTGAGTTACAAATGGCTCAGTGTCGAACTAATTACGAGCCTGGGACTAATGTCACCGTTGACCAACAGCTATTAGCATTCAGGACTAGGTGCAAGTTTAAAATGTGTATACCTAATAAACCAGCAAAATTTGTAATAAAATTGGTATGCGACAGTGGCACCAAGTATACTACCTCGATCAAAAAGTTCCCGGAATTATTCAGAAAATTGAAAATATAAGCTTATTCATTTAAATCTATATTGTCCCCTTCAAAGTAATCCCCATTGACTGCAACACACTTATGCCAGCGCTTGATCCAATCCTCGAAACATTTTTTATATTCCTTTTTCCATATGTCCATCAGTGCTTCATGCGATTCTTCCATTACTTCCTCTCGGCTGCTGAAACGCGTTCCCCGTAGTGGTTTTTTTACTCGATTGAACAGAAAGAAGTCGCAGGGAGCCAAATCAGGTGAATTCGGTGGCTGTTGGATGGTATTTGTTGCATTTTTCGTCAAAAAATTACGAATAATGATGGCACTGTGCGAGCGCGACGGTGCGTTATCATGGTGCAAAATCCACGAGTTTTCTGCCTACAATTCTGGTCTCTTTCGGCGAATTGCTTCACGCAAACGTCTCATAACGCCCAAATAATACTCGTACTCTTTGTTTACTGTCTGGCCTTCTGGCAAAAATTCATGATGCACTACACCGTTGTAATCCATGAAAACCGTGAGCATTGCCTTCTTTTTTGAATGAAAACGACGTGGTTTTTTTGGTCTCGGCTTATTTGGTGAATGCCATTCACTTTCCTGATGTCTGGATTGCGTGTCGTACTCATAAACCCACGTCTCGTCTCCAGTAATGATCCTTTTGATGAATGTGGGATCGGATTCAGCCTCGCAAATCATCTCTTTTACGACGTCAACACGGTCTCTTTTTTGCATGAAATTGAGGTCTTTTGGCACCAACTTTGCTGCTACACGACGGAAACCCAAATCATTAACCAAAATGTCTTGGACGGATCCATAGGCAATGTTCAAGTCCTCCACTATCTCTCTGATTTTTAATTTGCGGTTATACCAACATTTCGTTTACTTCATCAATGTTTTCGTCGGTTTTCTATGTCGATGGTCTGCCACTGCGTTCATTATCTTCGATTGACTCACGACCACTTTTGAACCGCTCGTGAAACTGGTAAACGACCGGTTTCTTTAGAGAATCGTTGCCGAAACACTTTTCCAACGCTTTTCGCGCACCATTAAATCCGATTTTTACGCAAAATTTAATACAAGTTCGTTGTTGCAAATTTAAATCCATTTCTAAAATTGTAAAAAATCGCCAACACGCACAGAGATAGATGTACTCTTAGTCACATAACTTTTGCAAATGTCAAGCTATGACGCTAAGATTTAGAGGGAACGTCAATAACAGATTTACCAACTTAAAAAAAAAAAAAACAGAGCTCAAATCGGAACAATGGGAGCGCCACACGGTGGTGTCCCCCGGGAACTTTTTGATCAAGGTGGTATGATCAATGCTATACCATACCTTGGAAAAGGAACCAATACTGGCGGCTTACCTTTGGGTGAGTATTTTGTAAAAGAGCTTACTCGAAGTATATATGGATCACACAGATACATCACCACTGATAATAATTATTACAACAACCCTATAGGCTGACAACAGTTGGAACCTTGAGCGCAAATAAAAGAGAAATACCGGAGTAAATGAGAAATTACAGAGGTAGAAACGTCGGAACATCTATATTCTGCTATGATGGTCCTTTAACCCTTCTTTCGTGTATGCCGAAACTATCAAAAACAGCTTATTTATTACCTTCTTGTAATGAAGATGGAACAGTGTCAATAGAATCCAACAAGCCAAATATGATCGAATTTTATAGAGCTACCAAGGGTGGAGTCGATACATTTGATCAAATGTGTTCAACTATGACATGTAGCAGAAAAACTAATCGGTGGTCAAGGTGTCTCTTTTACGGCATGATAAATATAGCATGTATTAACAGTTACATCATTTACTGCCACAATCATTCTACATTGGGAACAAATATATTATCAAGACGAGATTTTATGAAAATGTTACACTCGCAACTTGTGGAGCATTGGTTAAGAAAACGTACAAACCATGAATAGAAGACTTAAGGACACTATCTCCAACATTGAAAACAATGTGTAGATCTGCCTACCACTAGTCAAGAGGAACCAGGACCACCAACAAGAATACATAGTTCTAAGAGAAAAATGTGTGGTGACTGTTCTTATAAAAAAAAGCGGATGACAAAGACAGTTTGATCAAAATGTAGTATTGGCATTTGTGGTGAACATCGAGATGACTCCTGCGGATATTGCGCAGAAAAAAATCAGTTCCTTTATTTTTTTTTATCATACGTTATTCTTATTTTTATATTAATAAAAAAGAAATGGTTGCTTTTTTATTACTATTTTTTTAAATACTGTTAAAACACATTTAAGGCTGAAAAATGCTGTTTTTTGTAAAAAGACTTCTTAATGATAAGAACACTTTTGTAATGCTTTAGAAAATAAAAGTAAAATTATATGCATTATAGAAAACTACAAAAAACTGTGTTTTAGTACAGGTCGTCGAATCGACGAATAATTAGCTTATTAGGGGTAATCAAAAACCTTAGCTTTCTAGGGTTAAACGAGCTAGAGACTGTCCTCTAACTGACGAATATGAAATTCAAACCCAGCTTGGTCTTCTCTTTTTTGCTGTGGGGGAGGAAAAATAGTCGGCTTAATGCTAAAAATCTTTTCCGGACTGATGACTTATCGTCAGAAATTTTCCGACTGGTAATGAGTTGAGATGTCTCAGATTTGATAACAAAGAAACTAGAAATCAGCGTGCTTCAGCCGACAAGCTAGCTCCAATAAGAGACCTATTTGAAGAAATTGTGTCAAATTTAAAAAAAAATATTTCAACCACTCTGCATTCGTTAAATATGGTATAAAGATATATGCACTCACAGATGCTAAATTATTTTACACATCAAGTCTCGAAGTTTATCTAGGACAACAACATAAAGTTGACAACGGGTCACAGGCATTAGTCAAGCGTCATTGTTCTGGATTTGGTCGAAATGTAACTTGTGATAGTTTCTTTACAACCATCCCTTTATCAAAACAGTTTGATGCAGAATCACAAGCTAACTGTGATAGGAACAATTCGAAAAAATAAAAAGGAATTTACTGATGTAAAAGATCGCAGAGAAAAATCCAGTTTATTTGGTCACCGAAATAACTGCGCGCTAGTTTCATATGTGCCAACAAAAATCAGAAATGTTCTTATTGTTTGTACGAGTAGTATGCACACTGATGCGCAAACTGGAAAACCAGAGATAATTATAGATTATAACGCTACAAAAGAGGGTACTAACACGGTAGAAAAAATGTGCGAGAGTTATAACTACGCTAGAGGAACTAATCGGCGGCCTATGGTTATTTTTTATAGCCTTATGAATGTCGCTGGAATAAAAATATATGATATTTGGACTAAACAATGTGATCACAAAAACAAGCCGCAGGAAGTTTGTTGAAATGCTGTTATATGATCTACTAATGCCCCATCTAAAAAAAATGGGCATTCATTTTAAGTTTGCCACGAACTTGAGACTGAGGATTTTAGAAATAATCAAACTGAACCTGGATAATCTGGAAATAATCAAACTGGCCGCTGTTTATTTTGCTTGCATGAAATGTAACAAATATTTTGATCTCGAGCATGCATTTATGGTATGTTCGGTGTTCAATCTCAACTCGAATATGCAATATAATCACATCCTTAAAGTAAATTTCGCTACCTACTTTCTTTAATCTAGTACAGTCCACTAAGGAAAACGAGTTTTGTTGGTTGAGGTTTTTGTCTTTCGCTAGAACTCGAACCGTCGAGGTCGAGAGCAATAAATTTATTTTGTTAAAACTAAATCGTGGAGTTTTTTTTACTTTCGACCTAACATTCGGCTTACTACGCTTTACGAACATATGAAGATTGGATCTTTTTTTATACTTTTCCATAATTGCTCTTATTTGCTTTTATTGAATTAATAAGTTTTTGTTTGCTTTAATAGAAGAAAATATTTATTTTTATTATTTAAGTTAAGGTCCAAAAAAAAATTCGAATTTTTTGAGAGGTCAGTTATAAAGGTTATAAAGTAAAAGTTCCTATATTTTTCTATTTGTTTTATTTAATTATATTATTTTCTTTAAAATAAAACTACTTAGAAAATACAGACAAGATAAAATCTCGGTCTGAGAGACCGTACGCGAGTGTGCTGTTAGAACGCTCGAGTACAGTAAAGTTAATCTCTCTTCCTGTTTGGTTACCTTTTTTCTTGCTCCCGATTGCCTTCTCCACGTGGTACAAATTATCTACTTTGTTTAAAGAAATCGAATAAAAGTTTTTTAATCTCAAGCGGTATCTTTTTAACATAGTACAAGGCCGCCAGGTAGGCAGCGAGCCTCTTATGAATTTTAAACGCGTTTATCTCTGCATTTTTAAAGTTAGCCGCACCCATAACTTGAATAATTTACTTTAAATTTTAACTACATCTTCAAAAATATATTGCCTAAATAAGTACGTAGGATTTGTTTTATATGGCATATTTCATTTCTAATTAACAATTTTCTGGCGATTTTTCGGCGAATTTTGCAAATTTAACTTTGGAAGTGCGTCATTCGGCCAAAAATCGTTATACCAAAAAAATCCTACGTACTTCTCTAGCTGTTAGTGACTCATCATAATTCTAAATTTACAGGAGTTGTTGGTACAGCCGTAGACCCTTCCAAAAAAAAATAGAGGTCATCTGAGAAACGCTGCACACCCATCATTTTTTAAAAAAAAATATCACAAAAAAGCCCATTTTTACGGCTTCTAGAGCGGCTTAACCCACCAAGTGCGTAGCTGAGGGGTTGGCAGACAATAAGATTTAAATTTTATTTGAATGAGTATAGATGACATGCTAAGACAACTGCAAATAGACAATGATGCAGTTTCTTTCTCATCAGGATCTGATTCTGAAATTTCTTAATAAAATGTACCTGAATCAGATTCCATTATATATCCAGAAAAGGAGGAAGCACCACTGGAATTTCCTTTCTAAACAGATGATGCATTTCTTCTTTCAAAAATCCGGGAACAACTTCCAAGTTGTTAGCAATCAAAAGTGACTCGTACTTGGACTCAAGTCACAGATGTGGGCTTACCTACAGGAGTTTACTCAAGATTATGGCTTTGCTAATTTTGTCAAGGATATATAAAATCCAACGCCTATAGATATTTATCAATTATTGTTTGACAACCAAGTTGTTAAACGTTTGGTTTTTCAAACGAATTTATAGACTGGACAAAAGCACATGGAAGCAGGTAAGACATTTTTATCGGTTTGAACTTGCTTATGGGAATAAAAAAGCTGGTCATCTTCACCAGATTTGAATGATTTCTATATTACCACCCTTATGACACAAGCACGGTTTGTTGGTTGCTAGGAAATATACACGCAAATGATGGAAGTCTCGAGATGCTTACAATCACGATAAACTGTATAAAATTAAACCTGTGCTCCAAATACCTACTCACGAAAAATTTCAAAAAATGGGATAAAATTCAAGGGCCGCAGCTATATGAATGAATGCATGCCACGGAAAACAACAAAAAGGGGCTTCAGATAAAACTGGATACCGTCACGAGTTCGATACTTACACTGGCAAGTCAGCCCCTGGAACTGTCGAAATAAATCTTGAAACTACAGCTGTCAAGAGATGGCTTTCGGATTTTAAACAAAAAGACAATGTCGTATATTTTGACAACTATTTTACTAGTGTTGAGCTGATGGAATACATGCCTACGGACTAGTAAATGCAACACGAAAATGTCTTTCACGATTTCCTCCACATAATCGAATGAAACGGGCATGCTGATTGTTTCCACTCCTCGTGAGAGATGGTCCCTTAGTTCTTGACGCAATGTGGGAACTCTCAGTCGGTCTACGTTGAACCTAGGTATTCTTGTGTCGTTAGATCTTCGAACGGCAGCAGTGCGTAATTGGACAGTAACTATCATAAGATGATGATCTCGTACCAACCCCATGTCCGCTCCTCGTCTGTTTCGGACGTCTAGAAGACTACTTCTAAAACGGCGACTGATCCAAAGTGGTCGATTTGGTTGCTTGCCTGGCAGGCCTTGTGCTCAAACATCGTGACACCTATGACAAGACGATTTGCGTTGCAAAAGTCAACAAATCTTTCGCCGTTGTCATTGCGGTTGCCTAATTCGTGCCGTTCCATAACATATCTGAGCCCTTCGTTGTCGCTGCCTACCTTGGCATTAAGGTCTCCCATCACAATGACAATGTCGCCGTTGGGTGTTGCATTATAAACAGCTCCCAACTGGTTATAGAAGGTCTCCTTTTCTTCCTCAGACGAACCATCCGTGGGGGCGTAATACTGTATAATGGTGACGCGACGTACTCTCGTCCGGAATCTGGCCGTTAAAATCCTATCACCATGCGGCTGCCAAGAGATTAGGCCTCTACGTACTGTAGGTGTTAACAGCAATCCAACTCCGTATCCACGTGGGCTTCCGGTTGGTCTTCCGGAGTAGAGTAATACAGTGTTACGCGTTGGGGATTGGTACTGACCCGCATCTAACCATCTTATCTCGTTTACTCCCAATATGTCCAGCTTATTTCGCATAAGCTCATGCTCTAATTGAAGGAATCTGGCGTATTGAGGTCCTTCAGTCTGAGAGTCAAGGAACGTCTTTACATTCTAGAAACCAATCTTAGTCCGGGTACGATAGCCAAAGGTCGTCAACGTGTTATCAGTCCTACTCCGAGACGTTAAGTCGGTATCTAGTCGAAGCATAGGACCCTAGACAATCTCGCACTTGCAATTTTGGCTACTTGTATAAGGATTTATACACGTAGTTGCCCGGGGACCACCTAGAGGAGGTAAAGCAAGCACTACATTACGAACTTGGTGGTTGCGCTACTGGTCCAATCCATGTTTCGAACAGTCAGTAGTTTCCCGATCAATCGCCATGCAGACCCCCAATTAAATAGACAGACAAGCAATGTCTTTCCAATTTTCAATATCCTGAACAAATTAGCGAAAGTAAAGATGGGACTGTTTCGAAAGTATCGTTTCCAACTGCAGTTGTTGACTACATCAAACACTAGAAATACGTGGACAAGTTTGACCGAGATCTATCTACGAGTATATAAGATAGAAAAAATAAGAAATGGTGGCAGCATATATTTTTCTTTTTTTGTGGATGCAGCAGTTGTGAATGCCTTCTGTTTGTACAAAATGCTCAACCTTTCACAAATGGATATGAAGGCATTTAGACGCTCAATGATAAATGGCTTATTAACGCAAGATTTAGTTAGAAGGAATGTGATACGCCAGTTCTAGTCAAGCTTCTAAACCTATCGTGATGTTGGAAGTCCGCGTTTTTTCGGGGGCTCATCAGCCTAAACGCAGTACCAATCGAATATATTCCGTCTTGAGTACAATCAAAAACGAATTCCGAAAGAAGTTTTTATTTGTTGCCTAATTAAATTAACATTTATAATTAATTTTTACTCAAGATTAAAATTTTTATTTGTTGGGGACACATGAGTAAATTTTCTTCCTCAGTTTCCGCTCCGGAAAGAGTTACAGAATTTTCTATACAGCTACGAATCCAGCTATGCTTCATGTCGCTGGAAAGCACGCCGTGAAATGTGCAATTTGAAGATTGAAACTTTTGTCGCCATTTGGTGTGGTCTATTGCCGAAAGTTGGAAGCCGTCCAGGCGTAGACTGCAGCATAAGTCACTTAGACGGATGGCAGTGCAATGCAGTGAGTTACTTCCGGAGGTAAATGGTCACTTATCAACACTTAATGACAGAGCCTGACTCAATAAATCATCCTGAATAACGAGAAATCGTATTTAATCTGGTTGATGGGCACTGAAAGAGATCCTTTTCATCGATTGAATATTTTTACAATTTTTTCGAAAGAATCAATATTTAAATTTGTACATTGCCAGATTGATTTTTTATGCTGATTGGTGCCACAGGAAAGATGTAAATGGTAATACCGATGCTGACGCCGATGCCAATCCCAACATATGGGTCTCGCTGCCCTTTTGAACGTCTTTAAACCAATCACCGTACACCTTCCGGCTTTAATTTTAAATGTACCAAACTTCGGCACGTGTATAAATTTAGATCATATTCCATTTGAGACCTATTTTCGGTAAACAAGTCGTGAACGTCATGTTGTAATAGGTTTTGCCCATTTTTCCTCAGAGTTCATCAAAATAAACGCTATTTTCGATATTGATTTCACGCGTCAATCTTTGCGTAAGCACAAAATTTTGTTTTACATATAAATCGCTTGCTAATGTTGCTGATATATAAGACAGAGGGCTCTGACCAGTTTCTGGAATTACTTTGTACTTAGCAGCTTTGTTTATGACACTATTGTGGGCTCAAAATTTATTGTAATGACGTTATTAAAGACGTCAACTATGAGGTAAGATGAATTCAATTTTAAAGTTAGAAAGTGGGAAATTATGAAATCTGTAAGCTAATTTACCTTAACGAGATAAGATAATATGGAAATCGATAGGCTTCTGGATGTGCTGTCAAGCCAATTGACCTTCTTACTAATTCCACTATAGCAAGCAATTTTGATCATATTTTCTACACAGCTGGTGCTTGTTATGCGCAGAAAATATAAGTCTATGAACCGCCAGTAAGTGGAAGCAGTCCTGCGATTTATTATTTAGTTCTAACGTAGATTCCCTGTGCGCACGATTTCGGAAAACCGAGATCCTCACCTGGACCAAACGAAATCAAAATCAAGCGACTAGTACCATGTTGAAGGTGGATGAAATCTTGCCTGATGACTAGGTTATCAGCCTAACTACAAAATAGGTGATCTTATGTCTTGTAACAAATATGGAGGTATATCCCTGCTAATTGTCGAATAGAAGGTTCAATATATTGCGTCCATATACTATAAGTCTCAAGCCTTTCTGCAACACATCAGTTGGCATCTATTATTGTAGCTTTCGGGCAGGCAATTACATGAATAGTCGAGACTCATAATCTCTTCATCTCCATAAAAGTCGCATATGACAGCATTTATCGAGTTAACTCAATAAGGCGATGACCGATTTCAGGATCCCGACATAGCTAATCCAGCTATTCCGCGTAACGTTGGAAAACAAGCAGCCCAAATTGTAATTTGGAAGCACTTCTCCGAAGTATTCTAAACGTATACCGAATTGCGGCAAATCGATGCGCTGTCATTTGATGTCTTTAGTTTAAATCTGGAACAGATAAATCTATCCAGAGGCAGTGGTGCATAGATAGTGAAGGCATAATCTGTCGCTTCAATCGCACCTTCATAGAGCCTTTGACGGCAATTGAAGAACAGTCGAAACAACTTGTCGGATGAAACCGAGTACTTGGTGTCAATAAGCAGAAAAGCTTCGAGATTATTTTCCTGTTTATTTAAGAAAAACATGTACAATAATATTATTCAAAGTATTGTCCATCTGAAGCTGTGACTTTTTCCCATCTTTCTGGCAATTTGTGGATCCCATCCCAAAAGAACTGCGCCGGCCTCGCATCCAAGAATGAATCAAGCCAATTTTTGATATTCTGCTCTGATGTGAACCGTATTTCAGTGAGGGCGTTCTGCATCGACTGGAACAAATGGTAGTCAGAAGGGGCAAGGTCTTGGCTATAAGGCGGATGAGGTAAGACTTCCCATCCACTGTTTTCCAAATAGTTCTTAACCGGAATAGCAACGTGGTCGAGCGTTGTCATGATGGAAAATTATTGCCTCGTGTCTGGTCGCATATTCCGGGCGTTTTTCGGCCACTGCTCTTTTCAAACGGATTAATTGTGTTCGGTAGCGTTGTCCATTAGCAGTTCATAATACAGCACACTCATCTGATCCCACCAAATACAGAGCATTACCTTCGCGCCATGGATATTCGGCTTTGCCGTTGATTTGGCTGGTTGGACGGGTTTCACATATGATTTTTTGCGCTTCGGGTTGTCGTAGTGGATCCATTTTGCATCACCAGTAATAATCCGATGCAAAAATGACTTCCTTTTGTGGCGTTCCAGCAGCATTTCGGACATGCAAAACCGCCTTTCGACGTCTCTCTGCTTGAGTTCATGTGGAACCCAATTTCCTTGCTTTTGAATATATCCAACTGCTTTTAAACGTTTTGAAATAACTGCTTAAGTGACACAAAAAGATTTTGCGAGCTCTTCTTGTGTTTGGCAACAATCTTCATAGAGTAATGCTTCCAGTTCTTCATCTTCAAACTATTTTGGCTGCCCAGGACGTTCATCGTCTTCCAAGCCAAAATCACCGCTTTTAAATCGTGCAAACCACTTTTGGCACGTTCGCTCAACTAGCGCATGTTCACCATAAACTTCCACCAAAATACGATGACTTTCGGCAGCAGTTTTCTTCATATTAAAGTAATGAAGAAGAACTCCCCGCAAAAACACTTTTTCACGCACAACATATTTGAGTGAAAAAAAATTATTGTTGTTTACTCTTCAAATGAATGACATATACTGAAATGACGTACAATGACAGTAGCTTTCCAAAGCATGTTCCAGTGGAATAATACAAGTTACGCCATCTCTTAGCAAACCGCGCGAATTAAGTTATAGACCAATATTTCGGAGTAAACATCAACTCCACGAATGACACCCAATGGAGATTCAACGAAGACTTGCTCTAAGAAACCACTGCTCCTTCGGTTTGGCGAAACAAATGTTTTCAAAATTCCTTCCTTAGAAGAAGAAATCCATGCTCTTCAAAACATTTACCCCGCGATTTTTGCTATATGAAGTCGATTGCAGAAGAAAAATTCTTCGTCGTATATTTGGTCCAGTATGCAAGGAGAGCGACTACAGGAGAAGATACGAGTACAACAGCGAGCTCTATGAGCTGTATCGATATGTACGAGTAGTTAGTCCAGAAAGCTAAAACTCATTGAAAACACTACGTAACAGGAAACAGCATGAACCAAATCCAATAGACTGAAAGGCTACCGCATTTCAGGCTGAAACTCCTCAAGGGCTTGCGGCTTAATTAATAATTTGGCACATGCAGCTTAACCATAACTGCTGGTAGACCAATAGCCCCTTGTTGTTCTCCAGCTTTACAATACCTGATCCAACCTCTTCTATACCAGGCGGGTGGATGGCTTTTCCATTTTTTGAAAGCTAGTTCTCTTTACCTTATGCTCATTTAGTAGCTCCTAGCTGCTTAAATACATTTTGTATTCCCCGCGCTTTGGTGACTGAGTTGCGTTCACTATTTCCGGCTTGACGTTAACTGTCAGTTGTTTCTTAACTTTTCTTAAAAACATCCGGGATATTCCTACAATCATTGGAGTCTTTATCCTGGCTGATTGCGTAGGCGGCCTTCTGTTTCCACCCAGGGTCTTCTTCTGGCTCGGGGCTGTTCCCTCGCTGCGCATGTAGTACGCATTCTTTATCATGCCAAGGGCCTTTTTTGATATTACATTGTTGTACTGCCTGAATAGAGAGGATATCGAATGTAACAGTCTGGCAGCAAATCATTGCAGTCGAAGCGAGTGGCAGTGCGTTGAGTATGCGTTATTTTTCACAATGCAATAAATGCAACCACTTTGACTATAGTCCTCCAAGCAACAGAGTGGAACAGCTTGAACATGAAAATTTGAATCCAAGACGTTTTGCACGCAGTCCTTGCTAGACGCTACCAACATATCGAAAAAAAAAATTTTTTTTAATATTTAACGTAGCTCCCTAACTTTTTTTCTAAAGTCGAGAAGAAAGTCCGCTGAGCACAAATATGTAAGTCGGTGATAGCCTACGGCGGCCTCGTCTACTTTGATCATGTGGGTAGTTAATGCCCCGCGGAGAGTCTTTCGCTTAGATGCTCTCTCTAGGGTCAATCTACTACATCCGTGATAAGGCTTTCTTATTCTAGACGGCTTGCAGCCGAGGCCGCCTCGACCTCGCTCGCAGTGCCTCAATTTTTGATGATTTGGTACAATGTGCGTGGCATTATTTCAAAAAGGCGTGTCGAATGTTGGCCTGGAACTGGTCCAAATTGGTTGGCTTATTAGCGTTGACTAAGGATATGACGTAGCCACAGAAAAAATAATCCAGTGGTGCAAACCGCATTGTCGCGGCGGCCAATTAACGAACGCCCGCCGTGAGATGACGCAGTCGCCAAATTTCTCCTTCACAACTTCTTCGAGCGTTGCGTCGCTTGTATGGCATGTAGAGCCGCGGCGTCTTGTTGAAACCACAGCTGGGATATATCGACGTTGTCAATGACCACAGAAGGTCGGTTAACATCGCTCTATACCTGAGACCACGCTCAAACTTTTCTGCGGTGCGACGAATTGCCTACACACTAAGGCCAAGATAACGACCGACCTCATGACGAAATTCACGTTGCGTATTTTCAACTAAGCCGGAATTTTGATAATATTTTTAATAATTTCCGCACATTCAGCAAGCGTAAAACGATGCATGATGAAATGGCAACTTTGGCATGTGCTGAAACATAACAATTGGAAAATCTATCAGTGCACCCGTTATTAGGCTGGATCTTCCAATAGGGACTTCCGAACTTTAACAGTTGATAGCGGCCATATTGTCATATCTGTCATATTGGCTTTATTAGTCTGTTTTGCCAAATCACCATGGACGGACATACTTGCAAATGATGAAATTGTTTTATCAAAATGGGTATTCTGTTCCTGTCGCCATACTCGTCCTACCCAGAGGACTATTCGTAGTGTGGTGGATAAATTTAAGTACACTAGTTCAGTAAAAGCAACCAACACCCGTACGTCGCCGAAACGCAAAATCTGCCGAAAACATCGCCGCTGTTCGTGAGGGTGTGCAGGAGAATCCGAGGCAGTCGATTTCACGTCGCTCACAAGAACTCGGCCTTTCGCAGACCACAACTTGGCGAATTTTGCATCTTGACTTGTGCCTGCACCTGTACAAAATTCAACTGACCCAGGATATGGAGGTAAACGACCATAGTCAACGACGTGTGTTCGCTGAATGGGCTCTGGAGCAGTTGGAAACTGACCCTAATTTTGATCGGAAAATCATCTGCAGCGATGAGGCCCGGTTCTGGATGAATGGGTACGTCAACAAACAAAATTGTCGATTGGGACGATACCAATCCACATGAGATCCCAGAGCGTCCAGCGCAACACAGAAAGCCACTGTTTGGTGTGAATTTTGGACTAACGGCCTCATCGGTCCATATTTCTTTGAGAACGACGTTGGCCAGGCCATCAGCGTCAACGGCGAGAGCTAAAAGTCGATGATTGCCAACTTATTTTGGCCTGAATTGAATGATACTCGTATGGATACCAACGATATGCGGTTTCAACAGGACGGCGCTACGTGCCACACAGCTCACGCCACTTTGGAAATTCTGCACGATCGATTCGAGGGCGATTTGACCCTGTTAGACTTTTTCTGAAGTCACAGATCTATGTGAATAATCCACAAACCACAGCGGCCCTCAAAGGCAACATAATCCATGCCATCGGTCAAATTCAGCCTGATTTATGCGCCAGAGTCATAGATAATTGGACATTTCGGATGTGCACCACCCAGAGAAGCCGCGGCGGATATTTGAACGGTGTTGTATTGCATACATAATGGCATCGATAGGCCTTTCAAACGAATAAGAAATTTCGATGATACCTCATACACACTTAGTTTTATTTAAATTTAAAGATAAGAAGCGCTTAATGAAGGGCCCTTCAAAAGACGATTGTGTGCCTTATTTATACTAATCCATTCAAATAAATTGAAATTGAATTGAATCGAATTGAATGGTACTCAGACATTTGCTATTCAATTTGTCCTAATACATATATGCAATAGTTTACGTACGAGACAAAAAATGCTAATTTAAAAGCACTGAGACGCTGGCTAAAATAATCGAAAGTCGTAAATTTTTTTCCATGCAAATCAGCTAGCTTTTACACAAAATGAATTGAAATACTTACAACAGCTCGATACGATTGCATCTAAGTTCCCACCTAGAGTGCAATAAAGGCAACCAACCCTGAGTGCCTTCTCACTTTCAATCAAACCCGATATCGCTTCATTCAGTTCAATTCATAAAAGTGGCATTCAAATACTTGGAAAATCTTCATTCAACCCTGAAAACCACATTAAACATTTGAATTCCAATTATAATATCTGCTGCAGAGATGCTGGCTTCAATTAAAAGTTCACCAGCATTCGAAATGATTAATTTTTATAAATTTAATGCCGCACTTTTTATTATCAATCCAAACACGGACGGCAATAATGAGTGCGTCCGGGAACTAAGCCGGAGGCCACGCATCCTATACATACTACATACTTCATTCGAAATCGCCTTCAAAGCCTGGCATCGGAATACCGAGAACGCGTCCTTTGCAATATAATAAGTTGCACTCCACTAGTCTCATGAATCTTTCCGAACGAGGTCGTAAAATAAAATAGTTGCTAACAGAGGCTGAAAAACAACAAAATCGTAAAAATGTAATCCAATAAATGCTTCTGCAACTATGTTACTTGAGGTCACGTCGCGTAGTGTGAATATTTTTCCATCCTTCCATTTCGTCCAAAAGGAATAAATTATGCGTACGGGTAAGTAGCACCGTCAAATGGCTGCTAGCTATGCTCGACTGCCTGTTGGATGCAAATATTTTTCTTTGAAGAGAAAAGAACTTCACTGTTCTACATAGCTATACACTCGTATAACCTTTTCATCCAGGCGCCCATATAAAAGGTGTTAAATTGACATTGCACTTAAGTTTTAACTCGATTTTCAGGAAGCAGGAACTATCCGCCTTGCCATGTTTTTTATGCAGAGGCGAAATCATTTTATTATGCTAAGCAGGCAAGGAAGCCTGACTAAGGATTTTTTTCTTTTTTTTTTTCGTATTGAAGTTTTCTGCATTGTCAGGATAGGTGTGCATATTTAAGGGTTAGTGTGGATAAAAGTTTTTAACGAAAGTTTGCAGAAAGTATGGTCTCTTCTTAAGAAAAAAAAGTGAAAGGATTGTTTTTAAAGAAAATGGCTTTAGTCGGAAGGGGCGACGATTTTATGGAAATGAGATTGCAGTTGCAGGACCCTAGAAAATACGAAAAAGGTGAAGCACACTATAGATTATCCGTAAGCAAGTAAAAATTTCTCATTTTTCCAATCTTCCTTAAAAGTATAGAAATGCTCTTGTAAGGGTAAAATAATATGAAAATAACCAAAATTAAATTCGTGGATCATAGGACAGATCTGTGGAAATGAAAGGTAAATAAACTCGTCCAAGGTGTATGTAGGGACGTGAGTCATAACTAAATTCAATGGTATCAACAAAAGTTTTATTCAAGCCTACATTGGAAGAAGAACCCTCCTTTTTCTTCCGATTCTTACTATCTTTGGGAGAATAGGTTTTCCATTTTTCAGTCTTGTGTTCTATGTGTGAAGACCGTTGAATTTATCTAGCGTTTCCCTGAAGTGCCCCGACACCCAGAAGTGATTGCGCGCCACCTTCGCTAGCCAGAAAACCTCAGAAAGTTTTCGGCACAATTGTATTCAAGCCCTCCGCTGGAATGCGAACATTCTCTGCTTTAGCTGGCTTTCAGACTTCATCAATAAAATGTCTATACTCAGCGTTTTTTAAACATTTGTTACAAATATGTAGACCTTCAAAATCGAAGCGCCAGAGTGTGGCACATTCATTGGTTATCTGGTCATATAGTCTTTCTCGGCTTCCCTTTAGGCGGATTTCCCAGCAAAACCTTGTTGGTTGGACGCGGAAAAAACATCTTCTCTCCTTAGGTAGTCTTTCCAGTGGTATCCATCCGCTCAACGTAGCCCAGCCTATGACACAAAAGCCGAGAGATCTAAAAAATTACCATAGTGCTAAATCTTTTCAGGTAAGAATTAAAAATCATTACAGCAAGGAAGTAAACTCAACATTTGGAGTGCCACAAGGATAGAAACTTTGCGCAGGGTTACTCATATTGCTTACAATACTTCGCGTCATTATAAAAAAAAACTTCCCTTTGCTTTGCTGACGATACAGCATTAGTTGTCAGAAATAAATGTCCTGCAACCGTCCCACAGCAGTTAAATAGTGCTACGACAATTGACTCATATCAAACGCCTCTAAGACAAAGATGATGCACATTCGTGACCCACATCATATACTTAGATCAGCGCATTATTTGTAGAAACCCTGTGTGCCCAGTTACTGGGCAGGTTATAGAAATGGCAGAGTCATATAAATACCTATGGATGATATTCGGCAGGCACCTTATATGGGATATACAAATGAATTAACAGCGTTTGGACCTGAGAAAATCACTATTTGGCCTAATGTGGGATACTGACTTGAAGAAACACATCGGAATTCATATCTATAAGTTGCAAAAACTTCAATTAAGCATCCTAAAGAAAATCGGCAGGAAACGGAATTAGTCACCCCTTAGGAAAGAAAATTCAGCACATTGACAGAGCAGCAAATCTACAAGGTGGCGCACAAGTTGTCACTCGATAGTTACTTTTTGGCTGTGATTTTTTTTATGAATGAAAAACTTTGGTTCTGCCTTTTGGATTTTGTTTATCTGATATCGTGAATTTATTTCCATTAAGTCGAGAAAATGATATCGGCTAGTAGCCCCCAGAATTAATACTCGTAACAATTCGGGCCCAACAGCTAATACACTGTCTATTTGTTAAAGAACATCTTACAGTCTTTCATCAAAATTCTCTGTAAAGACCGTACCACATGGTCTGTAAATTACGTAGCGCATGGTCTAGTCGATACTCCGGGGTCCTCTGTGATATGTTCATCCACAGCTGTGATATTCTCAGTAGAATGGTTGCTTCGGAGCCGGCCAGACCTGACAACATCTCTTATTGTCCCACACTCTTCTAGGTGAGGGGCTAAACGTCGTAGTGTTTGACCAGTTGGTGTCGAACGACCGGGAAATCTTCGCCGAAATTCACGCTGCGCCAATACCACCGACGAATTATTACCCAAAAAAATCGTATAGCGATTCATGTCTTGTTGACGTGTATTTTGTATGTTTACTTCACAAATGTCAAAGTAGAATTGACATTTGCAGCAATTTGCAAAAATTATAGTATCTTCCGATGGCGTGATGGCTTTTGCGTCACCTAGTACAAGATGAAATTATCGTTGGAATACTTCGGAGACTGTCGTTTTAAGAAACCAATAGATCACCAAATAAATACAAAAAGGCGAGTAAGAGGTTTGCTCCAAACACCAGTGACCTACAACAACTACGACAGAAGAGAGCTAAGACACACTGTCCACTGCGGCCACAGATCGGCCTATTGTGATATCCTCCATTTAGATCTCATCCATGATGCCGCGATTTGTTAGGAAAGCGTTGTTGGCAAGCTGTTTTCACGTCCTCGTTGCACAGTCATGTAAGAAAACCTGTGATCAGTCGAATCTGACTTCTACTTAATTGTAGTACTCGTAGTTGTTTTGTTTTTTTGTGACAACTGCTTGGCATACAGTTTTTGGCTTGTTTGTTTCCTTTGGCTTCTCTCCAGAAATGAAGGTTCTTTCCTCTAGCCAGGTTTCAATACTTTTAATACAATAAATTGATAGCCCAATGATGTCAATATCATGATGATGTCAATTGAGATGCGCATCCTTGGCTGGCTAGTTCGCCTGCTTTTTTATTGCCTTCGCATCCGCTTTGTCTTGACACATTTATCAGATGAACTTTGTTTGTGGTGGCCAGTAGTTTTAGGAGTTGAAGGCAATCCCAGACCAGTTATGATTTTACTGCAAAGGCGTTAATTTGCAAGTGGGACTGCTCTGCTGTCGGAGAGAATGTAAATGTTTTTGTTTGTTATATGCGTGTTTAGATTCTCTCGAATGCAAAGCTCTATTGAATGGATTTCAATAGAAATACAGAGCTGCATGTATCCATACGGGTAGTGCGAGGAGTGTATACTCCGGCTCCAACTCCTTCATTTGCTTTGGATCCTTCTGTGTACCATATATGTGAGTCCATGGTAAATGTTGGCTTTTTCTGTTCCCAGTTAAGATGGTCTGGAAATGTAACCTTTAAGTTGTGGTTGCATACGTCGTAGACATTTGTCTATTAAGTGTATTCCAAGTAATACCTTTTTTTTGAATTCATGAAGAGTTGCAGCATGAACTAGTTTGGAATTTAATTCATCTTCTGTGATGAGCTTCTTTCATGAGTTCCAGATGAAGTGGTGAGATGTTTAGGATAATTTCAAGTTGGTGCAATTTTCACTGCACCAAATGCACAGACACAGGCTAGTCTCTGTAATTTGTTGAGTTTGGCCTGTGTTGGTCTCTGCGTCGTTTTATGCTACCAAACGGCGACTGCATACGTGATGATAGGTCTCATTATTACCTTGTACATCCATAGTGTAATTTTGAGATTAAGTCTATAATTTTTTCCAGCTACACTTTTTCTGGTCCATAGTGGGGTCCTGGCCTTCTCAATAGTCTTAGATAAATGAGTGTTCCACGTAAGTTTTTTATCCAGTGTGATTCCTAGATATTTGACTTCCGTTGAGAACTCTATTTTTTCACCGAAGAGACTGGCATTTCTCAGTCTTCCTTGCCTTCTTGTCTTGGTGAATTTAACGATGGTGCTTTTCTTAGGATTGGCTCTGAGGCCAACTTTGGTGCGCCATTTAGCAACGAGGTTCAAGGCCCTCTGGAGGCGATCCGAGATTGTGTCCTCGAATTTACCTCTGATTAGGATAATAATGTCGTCTTCATGTCCTTGGACATTGAAGCCATCATAGCTGGAGTATAATTAATAGTTCATTAACTACGATGGACCATAGTAGGGGTGATGGTACTCCTCTCTGAGGGTATCCTTCCGTAGCTTTCATATTGAATTTATTGCTACCTAATGAGGTTTTTATTGTTTTATCTTCTAGCATAAATTTTATCCATTTACATGTGTTGCGATCAACTCTCATATTTTGAATGCCTCTATATGTCTGGGAGAATTCAGTATTGTGAAATGCTCCTTCTATATATTCAATCCTTGTGGTAAGATTTTGCAGGGCGTATGCGGTTGATTTTCCAGGTTGATAGGCATATTGATATTTGTGAAGGGGGTTCATTTGAAGTGCCCCGTCTCTGTATGTCGAGGCATTTTTTCCACAGTTTTGGGGATCAATACCAGAAATTTTAAAATCAGAAAAAAACTGCTAAAAGAATTTTGCCTTTCTCAAGACTAGACTCATACTCGTACATAAAAAACCTCGTGCATTACAGTTTTTCAGTTGAATATTTAATCGTATTTAAATTGACCTAAGCTCACGTTATCCTTGATAAATTTGTCATTTAACCTTCTGCCTTAACCTTCACCGAAAAACTTTTATGAACATCTAGATGCAACTGATGACTTGGATCAGGGGTGAGCAGAATATGGCTCAAAATAAATACGACTAAAGAAAGGTCATCAGCACTCTGACTTCTCAGCAAATCCAGGGCCGATCAACTCAACATTTTCGGACAGAAAGCCCAAAACGCAAGAAGCTTTCTTTATCTTCGTAGCATCTATATGTTGGAAGGATGGGTAACCAGGAAAATTTTCTTGTTTCCATATACTCTCTTTAAAGGCAAAGGCAGCACAACCAATTGCAACGCGAAACTAATGTTACTTACTGTGCAAATTTACATGAGACTTCTAAACAGTCGACAACGCAATATTAGGAAAATCCAGGGTTGTAAATGCGGCTTTGTCGGAGACAGGTAGAGACTCAAAATTTTCGAATATTGAAAAACATCAGGATGCTTCCAAAGATCTACATTCGAAAGATTTCCCCCGAACTTGTATGGACGGCGTTCAGATCCCAGCATGAGACGTATGTTAAATAAGACTGATACGCGATACGTCCGTTTTTACGGACCCGCTATCGGTTTTTCAGTGGATGCCAACTACACCGGGTTGTTTTACTCATCTCAATAAATTCTATGGCAACATGAAGCAACCGGCGTTCTTTCATTCCATTTTGATGGGATGTCGAAGTTGAAACTAGTCCTAGCTTGTTTCTTCTTAAGCATTCGTAAGTGTCGTTAAAGGAGTTATATAAATAACAAGTCGGAAACTTTTCTGCTTTTCTAAAAATCTATTGAAAGGTGAAGATTTATTCAAGGAAGAACTTTTCTCAGCCTGAAGCCGCAGTAAGAAGGGTCGAAGCTTATTGAAAATAGAACCCAAATATGTTAAGAAAGATGGAAAATAGTTGTCATTACTTTGATTAAACACGTTTCTGTTTTTAGAAAAATTGGCGAGCAAAAAAATGCATCGTCTGTTTCGATGTAGGTGTTTAAATTTAAATTCGGTTGGGTACGCTGCCCCAATTTATCCACCATTGGTACCTGCCACTATAGGCCAACCATGTGCCTTAATTTCTGCAAAGGTTATACATATCCTCAAACGGAATGCCCCTAACAAATTATGTACTCGTATGTTTTTGTTGTTTCTTAAATTAATGCCTGAGGGATTGCGATTTTAAGCTCCAGCAGATCGAATAAGCAAACATCAGGAATGTGTGCGCTTCTCAATCCAATAAATCGTACCAATCCATTTCTGCTGTAAGCCCTTACGATTATTCCTCCCATAAGGCCACCAAAGACCAAAGCCCATTATTTACAGAACAGGGGGCGCAAAAAAAAGTTCAGCAGTAACTACAAAAAACAGTTGCATTAAATTTGTATTGTATTTTGAATTACAATCGAAATCGGGATTGCAATCGATTTCATCGTCGCCACAGTATTCCGTATCACCAGCAAATCGCAATTTCAACTTATGTTCGCGACAATCAATAAACAATCATGTGCCGAACATGATATAAATCTGCCTTTTATGTAAGCCATGTGTAATTGGTTTGTTATGCTCACTACATAAGAGTATACACGGATGCGTGGAGTAAGGGGACTACCAGTTGCCATCGACTTTTTGCGGATGGATAATAAGTTCTGTTTAATTGCCAGGATTCAAAGATTTTTAGGTTTTTTTTTTTTTTGGTTGTCATGTTTATTGGTGTTTTGTGTTGCTGTGGTATGTAAGAACTTGTTGCCAGGCTTTTGTGATTTCTGCCAAATATGGAAATTGATTGATGTGCCTTTCTGTGGTTGTATTGTGAACTCTGTTGTATGACAAGGAATTTGGAAGCTGAGGAATTTCGTTTGTTAAAGAGCGAAAATGTACTTTTATGTTTATGCAAATGCCTGCACGTGTTCACAAGAGGACTTTGTAGGATTCCGTGTATGAGAAAATTAGAACAATTTAGAGTTTCCACTTTCTGTGACTTTGATAAATTCCGACAATAAATTAAATAACTTGGCAAATTAATTAAAGGGACATTCAGGGCGTGCAGGATATTTGTATAAAAAGAAGCTAAAAATATTGGAAGTGGCACACTCGTGCTGTCTAGTGAAAAGTGTAATGTAATAATAATTTAGTATAAAAAGTTTGTGGGAGTTTTGAAGTGAAATGGCATATTCATCAACGCTCAGTCGAAAGTCGATTGTAAGCTTGTTTTTTTCCATCACTAATAGCAAGATAGGATTCCACTATTTCATTGATGTTAGTTGCTTCAGTATTTTTTTTTATTTTGGGAAAAACATCATTGCGGGTATATTTGCTTTCAGTTTGCCCCTTTAGTAGAGTTACTACTTCGTCTTCTTGCTTACATGCGAAATAAAACTTTTAATTTCAGTTTTAAATTACGAGTATAATGCCTTTTTTTGGTACGTTGAATTAAAATATAGCATTAATTTTCTCATAGCACATCGAGAGATATATTTTAAAGTAGGTTTACATATTTATGGAATTTTAAACAATTTTAATAAAAAATACAATTTAAGTAATAAGAATAAAACTTAACGTTTTGTATTAAAATCCGCGAAATTAGTTTTAATCAGCACTTAAGAATATCAAGAAGACTTATGATGTTCTTTCCTTCTTTCTTCAAAACTCCTCTTCGATCGTTTTATCCTATAATCTTGCAGCCTTCCTGTTTTCGTGCTTACTATGGCGGAGAATTTTCAAAAAATTTATGAAATAAAAGCGACTCTCAACATGATTACCAAAATCGAACCTCTGCGTAAAAACATAAAACTAATCCCTCAGGGCAAACTTTGTCAAGGGTTCAATCTCACGCAAACGTATTGCCAGAAAGAGCCACTTTGGGTGAAACGCGCAGGAAATCACCTCTCTAAAGACTGTGAAGCAAGCATGCAAACCTCTGAAACATTGTATTATTTGCATAGGAGAACGACAAGCTAATTATTGAGGTTCCGAAGTAGCCAGGTTGTTGCAAAAAGGACGAGATAAAGGCTCTAATCGAGCACTCAAAATTCGAAAGCAGAGAAAAGTCTAAGTCTAAGGTAAATTAAATACTATGCTCGCAAAAGCGCCACTGACATCACTCTGCTGTTCTCCGACTTCTTCAATACTCATATCATCGCCGTATACGAGCAATTGGCGGAGTTTTGAAAGATTTTGCTTCACCCATTTTTACATCAAAGGTCTCGGTGAGTTCTTTATCGATTTTGATGGAGCAGCGTGGACTCTCCATCGTCATCCTGCACAAACGGACGAGTTTGGCAAGGATGACAAAACTAGACATTGCTCTGTGTAGTAGATTCCTACAGATGATGTCATGAATGACCTTAAAATCAACGAACAGGTTGTGTGTATCGATTTGGAGCTCATTGGTTTTTTTTTTTTCAAGATCTGCGTAGTTTGAATATTTAGTCGACGGTGGACTGTCCTGATTTGAAGTCACATTGATATGGGCCATTCAAGTTGTTGTCGAACAGCTTCAGGCATTCACACAAAATTGCAGATAGGATTGTGTAGGTAATGTTAAGAAGACTGTAGTTGGCGCAATTCAAAGAGTCTCCTTTCCTGAGGATCAGACAAGGCTCGGGCATACTTTCTTCCGACCATATTTTATAGATGAGTTGGTGTGTGGCAGTTCGCAAATCATCGCCTCTCGCTTTGAGGAACTCGGCAGTCAGGACATCTGCTCCAGCAGCTTTAGTTGACTTAAGCTTAGATATAGCTACTCGTACCTTCACTTCGTCCATGTTTGGTGGACTGAATTGATGGTCTACAATGTCCAGATTGAAAGATTCATTCTGCCTGACAGCGGCAAGTGGTTCATTATCGCCGTTGTACAGTCTTCAGAAATGCTCTCTTTAAATCCTCTGCATTGACTGCGATTCTACTACGATGTTTTCTTGTTTCGTGGCATGTTTTTTTTACCTTTTGGTAAAACTTCCAAATCGTATTTCTGGAGCAGCGTTTCTCAAATTCCCCAACCACGTGCTTCTAGTGCTTCTTCTTTTTCCTCCGGAGAAGACCGTGTTCCTTTCTCCTCTTTTGCTCGTAGAGCTCGTGAGTAGCTGTAGTCCTTCTGCATAGTCCGCTGCATGCACTTGTAGGCATTCGTCGCCAAACCAGGGGATTCGTTGTGATGGTCGAGTGAAACAACGCACATCAGAGGCGGCATCTCTGAAGTCTTTTTGATGATGTTCCCACTGGTCTTCGATACTTGATTCTGGCGGCATATGGCCTCTTAAGAGATTAATGGAGATTCAATCGGTAAAGGATTTGGCGATATCTTGAGATTGGAGCCGTCCGACGTTAATGAATTTTCTCCCAGCATTTGCTTACCTTAGCGATGTTCGGAATATCCGCAAGCATGCCCTGGCTACAACAAGGTCGATGTTGACCCGTGGGAACGTTCGCACATCCATAATACTGGTAGAGTGCCTTGCGTTGATCGCAATGTAGCCAGTCTGCTACATGCATTAAAATCGCCGATGACAATTTAAATGTCATAGCTAGAGCACTGCTCGTAAGTCTTGTCCAAGAGCTCGTAAAAGCTATCTTTGATGTTGTCATCTTGCGCGCGCATACCACGCTAACACTTGATAATTTAGCCTATGTCTGCCTCTTATAACGAATATGCATCCAAATAGGCGCATCTTTTGTCATTGATAGCAATCGCCGTAGTAGATGTCGCAGTTTTTCATCCCCTTTTTATCCGGCCCATCCCATCGCATTTCTTAGATGATGGGTACCTCAATTCGGTTGTAGGTACATACCATATCGTCGTTCGACGATTTTAGAACATACACTTAACAGAGCAATTGGTGGGTAGCTGTGGGAAGTTTTCGGCGTTGTCAGCCGTTTTCCCCGGTTTAAGTATTGTAATGATTTTGGACTTATTGAACTCAATAGGCATGATTCCGGATGATAGAATATTATTAAAAAATCCGGAAATCCAGATCTTAGTGTTTCTGCCGTAATTTTTATTGATTTCAGGCTTTTCCATGCTTTCAGAAGACGGTGCCTAGTTCCAGCTTGGTATTGGTGAAATCTCGAGAGTACGCAGAGGTTATGAACGTCTGCTTTTTAAGCTTTTTCAATAATCGCTTAATATGTTTTGGGTATGAGCTTCGTCTGACTTTGCTTTGGAGACTTCGACAAGCAGGTCTGGATCGATCTTAAGTTGGTGTGATGAGAAGAAGTTTGATATCCCAAAATTCCGGATGAGACTCCAAGCCTTCCTGCTGATCGGGTAAAGTCCAGGCTTTGTGCTGTTTTTTTCCACTTTTCTTTACATTGCATTGTCGAAGAATTGTAAGAGTTCCTCTGTAATTTCGGTGTCACCACTCTCCTGAAATTCTTGATTCAGTCGGTCACTATCAGTACTCCATCCAGAAACTTACTCTTTCCGATAGCCGCGTGAGATGTGCATCTTTGCTGTTGATATTACGATGCCAACATAGCGTCCACAGTTTTTGGCAGCTGAAGGGATCCAGCAGACATATCATGAGGGCTTCTGAAAATTCCATCTTGGTCGATGAATGAAGTTTACTAAAGGGTAAACTAGTATAATTTGACGGTATTGGCTTAGAGGAAAATAAGGTAAGACCCGACTTATTGACCCGCCCTAGTATGTTGTCGCTTTCCTTGGTTTCAATCAGGCCCCCATTTTCGACTGAGGCCCTGAAATATGTATGCTGGTATGCCGTATGCATGAAGTTATAGTGTGCCTATTAAGGTGAAACCACTTAGTTTACCTCCGGACGAGAGAGGTGATTTATTTAAGTAGTAAGTTCTTTGCATGAGTACCACATTAATGTCATTTTCCTCCAATGTCCTGTGTAAACGGTCACATTTTACTCTACTGATTCCTTCAATTAATTGACAGATAAGGACAGAAAGTCTGTCTCTAGTCAAGATCAATGAAGTAAATATAACTACTAGTATCCTGTTCGCGTATTGTGAAGCAGCGCTGGCCAATCAGGAAATAATTATAACTACAATTTTTAATTGTGATTCAAAAAAATTACGTTACACTAAAAAATTGTATATAACATACGAGTATGTACAAGTACATTATTTTATGAAAAGATACAATTGCTGAAAAAAAATAGTAATAGTGTAAATTGGCAGACTTAATGTCTTGAAAATTGTAAAAATGGAGTTAGCGATAAAGTCAAATCGAATCAATTCTCCAATAACAAACAGAAGCAAATTTAGGGTTCTTAGCAGATCATTATTCGATATGTTCATTGCCTTTCTCCCAATAAATCCTTTCCCGTTACTGTTTAACACGTTTAGCGTCATCGTATATTTTTGCTGGTACCTTTTGTGATTGAAAAATTTTCCGTGCTGGTTTTTGATTGTGAGCGATTGCAATGTCGTTTACAGTTGTTTTATTTAATGTGTTACGTAAATTAAGTGTAAAACCGTCAAACTGTAAATGTGTTTACCCGAGGGCACGCGGTCCCAGAAGGTGAAATTACACCGTGGGACCACGTGTCCACTGGTGTCCCCTGGTGTCTACTTTTTTTTTTATGTTGTTTTTTGCTTGTTTACAGTAAATAGAAATGGACAGAATTTTGAAAAATTCAGACTTGGAGAGAGAAGTACAACGCGCGATGGCTTCAGACGACAACGATGGTGCTCCATGGTTTTCCGATAATTCTTTGGAAGACGAAAATTATGAAACCGAAGACGAAACATCAAGCTCAGATTCTGAAGAATATATTTCAGACGATGAAGAATATGAGCTTAGCATACCTGAGCGCTCGGTTGATGGAAATCAAACATCCACTCTTCAATGGCAGTCTGTTGCGGGTTCAAGGCAAACATTTGCTGCTAATTTTCCAGTCAATGTCATAGCATCTGACATTCATGAACAGCTGTTTGGAAAGGATTCACTTGATTTTTACAATTTTTTTCGTTCCTAACGAAGTTATCTCACTCATCGTTGCTGAGAAAAATCGGTTCGATGCTCAAAAATTGGAACAAACACCCGGTTCATCGAGCCAAAAGTCAGCGTTGCCGCAATGGATCGAAACAACAGCTCCAGAGATTCGCAAGTTTCTGGGATTGATTCAGTGGATGGGTCTTGTTCGTCTGCCCCAAATAAGAGATTATTGGTCTAAAAGCTCTCTCTACGAAAATAATATGAGCAAAGTCATGAGCCGCAACCGTTTCGAGGTTCTGTTAACAATGCTGCACTTCGCGGATAACAGCATTGCTGCAAATGATCGGCTGTCGAAACTGTCAAGTTTCAAGCGAAATTCAAAGAAGCCTACACTCCTGAAGAAGATGTTTGTATTGACGACAGCAATGTTCCATTGCGTAGAAGAATTTTTTTCCGTCAATATGTCCCCAACAAAAGGCATAGATGCGGCATAAAGCTTTTCAAACTTTGTGTTCAAGGCGGCTATACGTGGGCTTTCAAAGTCTATACTGGAAATGAAATAGTGGACAATTTATCCGTCGTAATGGAATTGATGGATGGCCTTTTGGACAGCGGAAGGACTCTGTTTTGTGACAATTGGTACACCAGTGTTTCATTGGCAAAGTCTTTGGTCAGCAGACAAACCCATTTGGTCGGCATTCTTCGAATTGGAAGAACAACCCAGTAAACGTCGTAAAGCACAAACGAAAAAAAAGGCGAAACATTTGCTGAGCAGAACGAGGATAAAATCGTAGTGATGAAGTGGAAAGATAAAAGGGAAATTCTGATGCTGAGTTCAAAACACGATAATTCGTTGGTGCCTGTAACTTCCAGCAGACCGGTCATCAGCAAAACTGCGATGGTTGTCTGCTATAATAAACGAAAAACCGTTATTGATCTGTCGGACCAAATTTTGGCATATTGGCGGTACTTACGCCGGACTTTCAAGTGGTACAAACGCTTATTTTTCCACTTGGTTACTGCTACATCCATTGTAAACTCTCTCCTTCTATACAACAAAATAAACGGCACTAAAATGAATATAACCAAATTCAAGGAAAAACTCGTCGAAGGCCTAACGCGGAAGACATCTGATGCACCAAATACTTTACCACTCTTTGTCCCGTCTACGTCTGCTGGAACTGGAACAAAGCGCAAACATGTTCTTCAGGAAGTGCCTGGGCAGAAATTACCCGAAAACGATGTGCTGCGTGCTATAAAAATATGTCTCAAGGACAAAGAGCTGCGTATGCCCGGCAAAATTCCAAAAGGATTAGCACCATCTGCGTCCAATGTGAGACCCCTTTATGTATTTCGTGCTTTAATTTAACACACAAGTACACCTAAAACTTTGCTCCTTATTTCTTTAAGTATATTGGTATGAATTCTTACAAAAAATAAAAATAAAAAAGTTTTTAAGTTTTTACTTATAATTTGCAACAAAGACCTTACTTGGTAGACCCAAAACTTTCTCTAGTATACTGAGGGACTAGAGAAACGATCAGCATATAAAAAAACATGTACATTTCGTGTCCACTGGCGGACACATGGCACTAAAGTCATAAAGGCACATGTACCACTGGTGGACATGGCGGTCTACTGTGGTGGTACAAAAATGTACCACCCGTGGACACATGGCGCTGAACGTGTTAAGCGTTTGGCTCATTTCCTCTCATTTGTGTTGAACCATTTGATCTTGGAGTCAGAATTAGGCTAAGTCACTTATATTTACAACGCGTTGTCTTAAAACTAATTTTAATCTTTAGTTCCCAATTATCTCAATGTTTTTCATATTGCTTATCAAGTTGCAGACATCGCATGGATTTTATTTCCTTTACCATTTGGAGAGTCCACATTTACAATTTTTATCACATCGGTTCTGTTCTGTATCTTTTCACCCACATAAGAGCGGTGAAGAGGTTGCTCTTCCTCATCCGGGTAATTATAATTATTAAGTGCACTTACACTCACAAAAATCTCATACGGCAGCCTATCTTCCCATGGTTTATAATTTTTTTTTTTTGTTTTTGAGAGGGTGGCTTCAGCATTTCAAGGATCTCGAAAACAATAATCACACTGCTGTCTTCCAGGGAAATATGAATTTTGCGAATAACTTCTTATACCGCCCCCAAAGTCATTCTCTTTGAAGGTCAATAAAAAAGCATCGTTGAAAATTTTGCTGTTGATTTTGTTTTTGACAATATTGTTTACTAAGCTGTATTTTCATTTTATTTTTTCAGATTTAAAGATTTAACAGCTTTTTAAAAATAAATGTTATATCTGATGAATTGCTGTGATTTTTGAGGTAAGTACAAGTTGGCAATTACTTTACTTATGGTCTTGTGTATTTTAAAATGAATTTTCGTTAAACTCGATATTGCTAAAGGTGCAGGTATGAATGCACTTATACCTTATATCATCTTATTCTTTCCAACTTACGATCTACATGGTAGCCTTTAAGGCATCAATAGCAACCTCATGTTGTTCTTGCAGCTTTAAGTACTATTTCGATGTTTACTTTTTGCCTATTTTGCCTGCTAAATGCCATGACAAAACTTCTCGAGATTTGTTTTTAATGCATCAATGTCCATATTTTGATTTTAATGACGTCTTGAGGATTCTAAAGGGTTCTATCATGCAACTCCTTCACGGATATGCGGTCTGGTCAAATATGTAATCATGTCTCATGAGCAGAGACTCAATAATGTTAGCAGTTTTCTTGTAATGATGATGAAAATTTGCGAGATACTGCATCCAGGTGGAAAGAATAATAGATCAGTTTTTTAGGCTTTTTACACCGTTTCTCCATGTTTCATGCAGCACGTAAATTGAGGTTATTGAGTAAGCTACTGTATCTTGTTTTGTTTTACCCTTAGCCGAGGAAATACTTTCAAAGCATGGGAAACACATAACTTTTCTACTAGAATACTTAGTTTTAGGATAACTCACTTTCTAAGCTGCTAATTTGCATTTATCGTCAGCGCGATTGAGTTTGCTTCTATGTATGTTCATTCGTGTCCTATTTGGACTCCCACCCCTGGAGAGTCAATATCAAAACCAAAACACACCTGAGTTTCAAACCACTACATCACAAACTTTCCTTTCTCCTCTTTCTATCTTTCTGCCCGCGCCCGGGCAACAGTATAAGGGTATTCATAACCCCTTATGTGCGTTGCTAGCATCTAAAGTAAGACACGATTGTTAAATATACTTGATACTCCTCAAAGAGTGGTTGAGTGTCCTACAATTAAGGTAGCCACTGACCGCCTCTAGATTGATCGCATTGCAATCGTGCATGATGGACCTCTGAATCTTCAAAGGGTTCGGACCACTAACTCGTCAGGGCATGGTTACGGATATCGCAAACATAAAATGAAGAGAGGAGGTTCGACGAAAGCTGCTACAATCGCAAGAGATCGCCAGGGCCTGTACTGTCTTCGCGAAGTAGACACATGGAGATTATTTATGGAACATAATATCTTCTGAATGACCGCCACGGATCTGCTTGCAGACCCTCATACTTTTCTCGAAATTTTCAATCACTCTTTCACATAATTGTGGCTCTGTCTTGGTGATGCCGGCTTCAATTTTCGCCTTCAGAGTTGGAATTGTTTGCGGATGATTTGTGTAGGCCTTGCTTTTAACATAGCTCCAAAGAAGGAAGTCTAATGAAGTAAAGTCGCACGATCTTGGCGGTTAATGGGTGTCACTGCGTGCGTAACAATTCGATTATTTCTCGACTTGTATGGCACGTAGCACCGTTTTGTAAAGTTTTCTGTATTCCTATCCTCGCGATCCGATCACAAAGAATCCTTAACCATGTCTCGGTAGCGGATTTCACTGACCGTAATGACTTTTCCGGCTCCATTTTCGAAAAAGAACGATCCTATGACACCTCCTATCAATAAGCCTCACGAAACAGGCACTCGGGTGTATTTGAATCCCGTGAATCACTCATGGATTTTCGGTGCCCCAGATGCGGAAATGGGCCTCTTCTATCTGGAAACACGATTTTCTAACAAAAATCAGAGTCAGATTCCATGTTTTCCTGGATTCAATCCAAGAATGTGCGGCACTACTGGTGGTCGGCCGGTTTTAGTTCTTGCGTTAATTTGACCTTCTACGCATGGAGAACCAAATCAAAATTCAGTGTAGTGCGGCTGTGGAGAGCTCTAGCTCCTGAGAACGGTGACGAATGGAGGTGTTTGGATGGTTTTCGACACTTTCCTTTACTGTGGCGATATTTTCCATTGAACTGAGACTTTTTTTACCTTTTTTTATACCCATAAAATTCTTGTATACAGCACGGGCAAAGGAAAAGGTAGAAAGAAAGAGAGGCACCGATGAACGTTGGTCTTAATTGTTTGAAGGATATAATGACTATGAAATGAAGAGCTAGGCAGGGCATTCCATAAGCGAGTTGCACGGCTTAGGAACGAATATTTTAGAGTACGTCCGAAAATGGGCTTTAGGGTATATTGACGAGCATTCATACCGAGACGAGTGTTACGATTAAAAGTTTGAAGGTGCGGAATGCACTGGCGATTTCTATGGAGCACTGGTTATGGAAATATTGATAAAACAGAGTGACGTTGGGCATTACGTCGGTGTTTGAGGGTTTCCATTATTTGAGTGATATTAGTATCAATCAACCAACAAAAGTCTCTACGCTGATGAAACTAATATCATTGCTTTGGCAAACCGGATCAACTCGTACAGGACTAATATAACTTTATCTACGAGATAGATAGATAGCTTTTTGTCAGTCTATTAGCTCTGATAAGACTCCTCGTCAGATTTCCAGCGCAGTTTCCTCGGCTTATGAAAGTAATTGAGTTATGAAACCTTGTCAAGAAACAATAAGTTCTGTATTATACACTCTACAATGTATTATCCTAGAGCTTACCTACCACAGATGAGGACATCCAGCGGGTATAGATCAAGTCACAAGCAATGTTGTCGCGAGTAGGTCCCGGTTATTGCATTCTCAGTAATATTCCCTTCATAATTGACGTTAAAATTATTATAATCTGTGAAGAAGCAGATGAGAAATATCTTCCTGAATGCCTTTAAATTATTAAGACATCCAACGTTAACCTCCTGTCTTGTGAAATTAAATTCGAAAATTGTCTTACTCGTGAAATTATGAAAACTCTTTGTTCTTATCTTGCATCACTTATTCAGCATTGGATCAGGTTGTCTTTCCCGTAGATACGCATACCCAGCCTTTGGTATTTGATATAGAAAATTTAATCGTTGATGCGGATTAAAAAAAAAATCCCTTTTATCTTATCTGTGAAAAGATTGAAATTGAAAAGCACGTGCGAAAGGTAAAGCGAATGTATGCAAACAAAAAAAAAATCGCAAATATTGAAGGTAAACATTTTTGGGACAAGTCGGAAATATATTGTATTGTACACATACCTTTCCATCAAATTACATAACTTGAAAGATTATGGGCAAACGCTACCTATACAAACAATATGTTGCTGGGGCCTTTTTAAAAAAAAAATTTTAGGGACAACGTTTTTGTGGAAAATGTGCGTAATATTTGAACGATTGATTTTCAATTCGCATAAATGCGAAATTCCTAAACTTTTCGTGAGTCCTGACACATGTCACATGGGTAAACATTCCTATGTGAAGTTGGGTACAGATTTTCTTATTTCAGATACTTTTGACAGCACTAACAACCCATACAAATTTATTGCTTTTTGTTGACCATTCATGAAGCGAATACCGAGAACAATAGAACGTTTTTCTGTGTGGAACAAATCTAGTTACAATGCCTTACCGCCTTCCAATTTCAGTTATATATACGTATTTGCATAACCCAATAGTATTTTTTATCGTGACTTGAATGAATATGAAAATCAGTAGCCTGGAATAAGGATGAATTTAATGTTGACAATCCTGCTAAAGAAAATAGTACAACGACGTTTGTTTCCGCATATGGAATTTTCGGCCGTCTTCAGCCAAGCGCCTAGTGAAGAGGTGCTTTCTCATTTACTTATATGTATATACATGCCCCTCCAGTGAGAGCAATTGTTTACTAGCTACTTGCACGTCAAGTTGTTTGAACTTAATCGCTTGCCATTTAAGGTGGCCTCTTCCTCTGCTGCGTTTTGGCTGATGTCCTCCCACTCAACATGCCCCAACCGTCCATAGCGCTGTATGGGCTGTTCAGTTTTTAATAAAATCTCCTTCTAAATTCTGCGTCGAAACACACTTACAGAGCGGTATTTTGTCAGAGAGTGGAGGCTGCTGATCAGCTGCCTTTTAAGCCCAAAAAGCAGCCATTGGTTGGAGTTATTTTTCAAGTGATCTCTAGTTGATTTCGTTAGTCGTACTAAGCCTGCCTGTGTCATCGATATTGTATGCCCTTTCTCAATGACAGCATATACTTCGTTTTCCCTGGTTTAAAACTAAACCAACGAGTACGTCCTCCGCTTCTACTTCAATACATCCAAAGCTCTCACTAATTATGTTGAGAAAATTTTAAGGTAGTGAATCGCCTTTTCGGAAACGTTTTTTAAGTCAAAGATCTCGGCAAAATCATTACGGATCCTCACAGAGTAGTGAGCTGTCTCTATGGTCATCCTGTAGATCCTGAAAAGTTTAGCGGGGTTTGTATAATTTCTCACGATATATGTACGCTGCCATATTGGGTGTCGATTTCAAATTCGAGGGTCTTTTCTTTTCTGCTGTATAGCATATTTCAAAAAAAAGATTGACCAAGTTAAATGCTGATCATCATCACAATTAAACAGAGGTTCTTCCGTATGCATTCAGTCAGAATCAGCAGAATAACTATAATCCAGCCAGTCAAATTCTACCGCTGCCACCAATTTCTGGTAACCATCAGCAACTGTAGCAGTAGCAACAACAGCAGCTGACATCAATGACTGCAAGGTGGCGCATGTACCCACAGCAACAGCAACAACAGATTCAGCTACCTCAAGCATATTCTCAACTGGCCTCGCAACCAGGACTTCAACAACAACAACAACAGCCAATACTAAATGATCAGTCGCAGTACCAACAACAGCAGCAACAGCAGACAAGCCCATATAACATTCAGAGTGTTGTTCAATAGGGTTTCAATCGTCTCTGGGGTCAAGACACTGTTGATCTTATACAGAATCGCCATATATTGTCGCCAGCAACTCTGCTAATGCCAAAAATCGTTCTTCACAACTAGTTTCACGAGTCCATCAATTGTCACCCCAATATAATGCGAAGCACTGTTACGAAAATACGAGTACGTGTGAGTAATCCATTATTCCAGAAGTCTAGACTACCACAGGGCATACTAATTCATAAGTTTCGTGATGTTATTGTGAGATGCCGCCCATGCAGGACATACATCAATCCGTTTGTATATTTCGCGGACAGCAATCTTTGCTACCGAGTTATTGAGTTGCAGAAGGTTTTCAGTTCGATCAGGCAACCAAAATATACGGCAATGTCACACGACGACTAGAGGTTCGTTCGAGTAGTATCGAATTTATTGCACCAAACCGGCTGTACACTTGTTCCTTTTCGACGTCTCGATAATTGCTCAACAAAGCGGATACCTGCAGAATGCCTGCAATATTCTGTCAAAGCACTTGAGCGACATGCGGCACATAGGTTGGTTTTATTTCATACAACAGTGAGGTACATTTCTACAGCATGGCGGAGGGCTACAATCAACCACGTGAAATAATTTTGATCGATATCGAGGACCCATTCCTTCCGCGACCGAATAACCTCTTAGTGAATCTAAAGGAATGCAGGATTTGTCTGAACGATTTGCAGACACACACGATCCCGGCTTTGCTATGGGAACTGCTCTTTAAGTTGCATACAAGTTGATGCAATCGTCTGGTGATCGAATAACCGTGTTTCAAACATGCCTTCCAAATAAAGGACCCGGAGCTCTGGAAAAGCGTGAAGATCTAAATAATCGATAAGCGAAAGATGTTGCACACTTAAATCAGCCACAGACTTTTATAAGCGCTATGCTCTCGACAGTTCTGGATCTCAGGTAGCTGCGGATTTATTCTTGTTGACCCAGCAATACTGTGATTTAGCTACGATATCTGGAATAAGTAAACACAGTGGTGGAGCTATTCATCGCTTCTCCTTTTTTTCTGAAGACCAAGCCACAGCAAGTGGAATCTTTCAAATAGTGCTTTGGGCGGTATCTAGTCAGAAAGATCGGTTTCGAAGCTGTGATGAGAATAAGTCTTCAGGTTCATACATTCCATGGAAACTTCTTTGTGCTATCGACAGATCTTTTATTGTTGCAAACTGTGAACCTCGATGCCGGCTATGGCATGAAAATCTCTTACGAAGAATCGCTAACAGATGTGAAAACGATATGCTTTCAAGCAGCTTTACTTTATACGAATAGCGAAGGAGAACGTCGTACTCAGGTGTACACTCTTTGCCTTCCAGTAACTGCTAGTCAGACCGAAATCATGCACTCAGCAGATCAAGAAGCGTTCATAGGACCGCTGTCAAAAATGGCTGTCTAATAACTAGTGTGATATCAATAGAAAATTATTGTAACTAAAGCAAAATAAAACGCAACAAAAACAAGTATCCCTAGCTACCTTTTTTCTCCATAAGTTACCTTGTGTATCTATATCTCATCCAACTACCTTTACTACTCCATGAAACAATCTTCTCTTACATTTTCTGGTGCTATCAGAGAGTTAGAGGGTTGCGCTCAAAAACCCGCGCTGTTTTGTCTAAATATCATGCCCTTTCTTTCAACGTTGATACTTTCTGAGATTACGATCTATCTTTTCCTTAGGTTGATGATCGTACTCTCCCTAAGGTTGACTCTCCATACCTAAGTGCCCTACTGGCCACTCATATTAGCCTTAACTCATCTACCATTGTAATCTTTTCTTCAGCTAATCTAGGATCTGTTTCAATAAAAATAATACTCCCCCATCCCAATGTTGTTAAATTTTCTCGGCTGAACCTATCGAGCGGTTGACCAATTAATCAACGTAACTCATTCCATCGGCCATATCCCTGTCTTCGGTAATTTTGATATGCCTTAGCTGAAGTGCATTTCATCGGATGACCAGTCCAGTTCAACCAAGGAATGTCTATTCAAATGCCTAAGTAAATGGAGTCTCTAACTTCATCGGTAGGCAACTAGACCCTATTTTCACTGCCCATCCCATTTTGTCCCTTAACTTTATCAATCATCGATAACTTTCACCCCCTCTTCCTCTCTCATTTTTCCAGACCTCTCTACTCCAGTTCTCTCCTTCCCAAAATCTCTTTTCTTGCAACTTCTATAAAGCAAATTTTCGTAAAGTTGATGTCTACAGTAGAAAGTCTTCTTTTGAATTTGCAAAAACCTATCCTTAACTGTTGGTCTTTCCATTTTTTTACAGTGAAATATTTGATTCTATTTCTCTTCACATCTCCTTTCCCATAAAACATCATCAACTTCTTTTCAAAGTTCCAAAAACTTAATGATGAATTTTTACCGGCCCAGACGGTCTCCTCGCAATATTTCTTAAAAAGTGTGCCTCCAGTCTTTCTCGCCCACTTTGCTTCCTATCACATCTATCCCTTACGCAAGGAGAATTTTGGCAATTTCGGAAAACCTCTTTCATAATCCCGGTTCCCAAAAAGGGATCAAAGAAATAAGTAACTAATTACCATTCCATTGCTAAACTTTTTCACATATCCAAAATGTTCGAAAGTATTTTATATGAAGCGCTAAGCTTTCAGTGCAAGCCTCTTATATCCCCCAATCAGCAGATAAATCAACTACTACAAACTTAGTTGAATTCGTATCCTTTGTTCTTTCAGTCCTACTAGGAAATGGTAATGAAGATGATGTTATTGCTAAAGCCTTTGATAAAATATCTCATCAATTGATCCTTTTCAAATTGTCTACCCACTGATTCCATATTAATAAAATGGATATCTTTTTATCTGGGAAAAAGTTACTATGGCTTCCCACACAACAGCCATCTAGGTCCCCTTCTTTTCATCTTAACAAATAAGGTGTTCCGCATAATGTGACGAAGACTTTAACTGGAGATTCCTTCACATATTTTGAGGAAAATATCATGTGGTAGGGTCGCAAATGCATTCCCTACGAGATATAGAGATTTTAAGCTGCCCTGTTTCGACTCCTATTGAAAATAACATCCTTCAAACTTATGCGTGTATGGTAACAAATGGAGTATCGTTGAACTAGTTATGAGTACTTTAATTTTTGACCTAAAATTATTAAATCAAAGCTATTGAAGATGGAAAGTGATGTTTAGTTTACAAAGCCTAAAATTTTGTCTTTGTCACCATTTTGTACTGATAAATATGTTTTAACCCCCCCTTTTTTGGCAATTTTGAAACGTGGACCTAGTAAATCCTATGGTTCAAGACGTTCAATGTTATTCTTTCTGATAAGTTACCAATGTCCGTCATCCGTCACCGTAAATAAAAGTGCGTTGTTGTCAAGTCCGGACACTTTGAAGGCCACAGAAAGGCTCCATCCCACCCTATCCACGAGTTTTCAAACACGCAATCTCACAACTCTCTATTTGCGTGACAATAGTGTGAGCATCCATGGCATCCTGCTGGAACACAATGCTAATTTTTTTCGAAAAATTCCAGGTAGTGGATCGAATTAAGCCTTGGAGAAAGCCGATAAGGCCTGATCGGCTTGTTAGCCAATAGTAGAATTTGTACTGGTTATAAAGAAATATACAAAGGGATTTCTAAATATGTTAAATGGTTACAGAAATACTGAACAAATCAACTCAAATCGAACAAATTCGAACCTGCTATGATGCAATCTTAAATAGTCCCAAGGACTCAGCCGATAAATTAAATGTTTATTTTGCCTCTGTCAGTACTAAAGTGGTGCCACATAGTTGTGATGAGTTCACTAAATGCGAATGCATAACTAATGATGTGTCATCCACTAAGAGCTTCTGCTTTGACCCAATAATGCCTTTAGAGATGTACAGAATTATTATCTCCCCCAAAAGTTCAATAGCTTCGAATATTTTTTGATATTTTCTGTCACATTTATATCATGAGCATTTTAATGGTGTTTTCCCAGACGGGTTAAGGCAAAAAGTGGACAAACCATCATTAAATAATTACAGGCCAATTTGTTGACTTTCAATATTTTCCAAGATTTTTGAAAAAGCCATAAAGAACATAATTTAAGTATTTAGACAAATTTAATTGTAAACTTGTAGTTGAATTTCTGTTCAAAGAACTCAATTGCGTCTCTCTGTATTTACTCGTACATCAAAAAAACTTTTGATACCGTCGGCCATAAAATACTTTTACACAAGCTGTACAGATGTGCATTTACAGGTGTCATGCGTATCTGCTTCTGTTTATACTTATCTGGTAGAGGGCAAAGCTTAAAACTCAATAGGCAACTCAGTTCCAATAAGATTATCCGTATCTCCACAGGAATTCCTCAAGGTTCTGGGCTTGGGCTGATGCTTTTTTTATTTTTCATTAATTCGCTCTTTTTGCAAAATTTCGTAGCAAAGTAAATTCATTCGCTCACGATATGGTGCGTTTCACAGTGACCCTGTTCTAAGTTTTTTTACTGACAAAAATCACAATCTGGGTTCATATGCATAAAATGCTAATTAGTGACAAAACTAAAATTATGGAATTATATGGACCCCTCCTTCTTTTTTGTGCTAACTCCATCAAACATAAACAATAGAAGGAATTTTTTTTTTGTAACCAGCGCGCGCTCAAGGGGTTAAGGTACCCTTAAAATGTTTGCACACAGCCCGGGCGAAGGAAGTTTAGGGCGGAAAGAACGATAGGTACCGATGTGCGTTGGTTTTATATGTCTGAATGTTATAATGACTAGGAAATAGAGAGCTCGACAGGGCATTCCACAAGCGAGTTGTTCGGCTAAGGAACGAATCACGATATTTCAGAGTATGTCCGAAAATGGGCTTGAGGGTATACTGATGAGCATTCATAGCGAGACGGATGTTACGGTTGGAAGTTTGAATGGGCGGAATGCTACTGGCGACTTCATTGGAGCACTGTTTGTGGAAATAGCGATAAAACAAAGTGATACACGAGACATTTCGTGGGTGTTCGAGGGCGTCCATTGTCTGAGTGATACTAGTACCAGCTATGAGTTTTATCGTACGGTTTTGAATCCTATCTAGCAGGTGCAGAGATGTTTTAGTAGCACATGACCAGACGTGAGAATTGCACTCCAATTTTGGGCGGATGAATGCCTTATATATTGTGGCCTGATCAGAGGGGTTAAAATATTTACAACATCGCTTGAGAAAACTTAGACATTTCACAGCATTTTTGACGACATCGAATATGTGGTCATTCCAACGTAAGTTGTCACTGACACACATACCGTTAATATTGGAATTTAATGAGCTTAACATACTCTACCGTTCCTGTTCTACAGCCGAAGAGCAGGGGCGTGAGTCCGGAAACGAATATGAAAAGCAAAGAGTACTGTCATCAGCAAAGGAATATATTGGATTAGAAATAGCAGGCAACAGATAATTAATGAAAACCAAAAAGAGTGTCGAAGACAGAACAGAGCCCTGGGGCATACCAGCATTTTGTGAATATCAGACTTGAAACCGTCCAAGACAACTTGAATTGAACGTTCCGAAAGAATTTGTAATCCATTGAAGAAGAGAGTCATCGATCCCAGAAGCATGCATTTTCGACAAAAAAGCTTGATGCCAAACTCTGTCGGATGCCTTAGAAATACCAAGTGCAACTATCTTGCTTTCGCCAGGCTGATGTACGCTTTGGTTTCACTTTGCGGTGAGACATGCCATCAGATCACCAGTGGACCTGTTTCTACGAAAACCAAATTGCCGGTCATTGAGAAGTTTTCGTGTTTCGAGTTATTTCATGAGCTGACGGTTTATCAGCGTTTCCGTGACCTTGGCAAGAAGGGACGTAAGTGTAATGGGTTTATAGAAAGAGAGATAGGAAGATTCGCCTTTCTTAGGGACGGGCTGAACAAATACTGTTTTCCATCTGCTCGGAAAGAGTCCCAAAGAGTAGGATTGGTCAAAGAGCTTACGCAGTGGTTTTGTCAGCGTGGAAGAACACCTCTTCAGAAGAAGGGGAGATATACCATCTGGACCAGCGGATTTATGTATGTTGAGTTCTTTAAGTACTCTTGCTACTACACGAGTGTGAAAGTGGATTCGCCCCATTGAAGATTCGAAGCACTCAAGTGTAGGCGGAGATAGAGCTCAATCTGAGAGTGTTGAGCTGGCCGCAAAGTGTTCAGCAAGCATATTGGCCTTGCCCAAAGAGCTGACAGCTCGAATGTCATTGTAAATGAGCGTTGGGATGGAGGATGAGGCAGAATTTCTAATATTTCTGACAAATGACCAAAAACTTTTACTACATTTGGCACAGTGCAGTATTTTTTGCCTCAGTTTTTGGTCGTATTGGAATTCCACGCACTTGAGAAAGACGTACAGTCATTTCTGACTCGTTTAAACTTTATTCGGTTTTCCTCTGTCGAGCTGGTCTCGAAGGATCCTAAAAACACTTCTCTAACCCTGGCAGCTTCCTTACAGCTCGAGCCGTACCATGCCTTTTCTTTTGGTCTGATACTCTTTATCCGATGAGGGATAAAGCATCTCATTCCAAAGAGAATAGTGTCAGTGATCATATCAGCAACGACATCCACGTCGTTATCAAGGAAACATAACGACCAGTTGAAATTCCTAAAGAAGTTGTTAAGTCCGCTCCAATTGGCTTTCTCGTACCTCCATGCGGTTCTTTTAGGAATCTTTTCTCTAATTGTGTGGTAGGTGTTCTCGTACTGGTATGACACAATCGTCCGACGAGCCTAGAGGGGAGAGCACATCAACGGAGTACTTATCAGGGTGAGAAGTTAAAAACAAGTCCAGGGTGTTGGCGGTATGACAATCAACGTCTGGTATTCGTGTGGGCTCATTTACAAGCTGGGTTAAATTACTCTCCGCAGCGAAGAGCTCAACATACCGTCCTTCGGGTGTTGTCTGTCCAGAATGTCGAAGCCAACCAGAACTGTGTATATTAAAATCGGCCGTAATAACGATTTCAGTATGAGGATACAGGGATACAATTCTTTGTATGGAGTCAGACAGCGCATCAAACTTGTGAAAGGTCGAGTTGCTGTCCAGTTGGGGGCTTCTGTAAATAAAGCAGTAGTGGATAATTTGCTTACGGAGATGGAATTTTAAGCACATGAAATTGAATTCCGGATTGGAACAGGGGCTACATTGTGGTGGAATTTGATAAGCTGCATCACTACGCATATAAATGTCGAGACCGTGATGGGGAAAGAATCGTGGCAGTAGTTCTTAGCCATTTAGCTTCAGATTAGAGTGATCTGAGAGGTGTGGGCGGGGATCTACCAGTGTTTCACTAAGTGAAACCTACGCAGAAAAGTGATTACTTTTTACCCGCGTATATTGGCTACGTCCACCCTGCATGTAGGGCGGTTTTGTTGCAACCAAAGCTTCCAATCCAATCTTTGTGGATGCATCGATGCTCGGCCGGACTTCTGGATTGTGTTCGTTCCAATAACGTCAATTCTGCTTGTTGACATAACCGCTGACGTAAAAATGGGCCTTGTCCGAAAAGATGATTTTTTGGCCAACTCACGGCATTGTCTATGGTCGTCCGGCTTGAAGTCTTGCGTCAGCACATTCTTATTTGGATGTACGCCCAAATCCAGCCGCAAAATAAGCCGGCCCACTATGACGATGCCCAATTCAGATGATCTGCGCCGAATCGACATTTCTGTTTTCTTCGATACTGCCCGCTACGGCGCGGCGGCTGTGTTTTCTTCATTTCTCACCAATCTCTGTCTGGTTAGTGCCCAAAGATCCAAAAAGTATACTCACGTTCATACTTTTCCACGGTGCGACGAATTGCTTGCACACTGAGCCCGAATTTCGATAATTTCCGCAAGGCAGCAAGCGCAAAACGATGCATGATGAAATTTAAAAACTTACGGAATATTTTAGCAGCTGGATGTCATTGGTAACTTTGACAGCTGCTGTAACATAACAATTGGGAAAACTATCATTGCTTTCTGGTCACCCTATGCTACCATTGTCGCCTTACCACTGCGAGCTCAATCCCATAGAATTGATATGGGCTCAAGTAAAAGGATGTGTTGCAAGCCTACTGCTAACTGAAGCATTTGAGAAGGTAGACAGTAAAAAATGGCTTAATTGTCTTGGACTAAAAGTTGAACCTAAGATGTTGAATGTATTGTAGATGTTTTCACCGTAACAGCAACAGAGGAGATTCCTGAGATTACAGGAACAGTGAATTTTCTTCCGATCAGTTTGCTTTTATTATATAATTATGTAAAGCTCTGCATTGCTATGTGTAATAAATAAAAATGTAACTTGTGCAAACATTATATCATCAAAACAGGTGCATGGCAAACCTATGGTAATTATCTCCAGAAATTCCGGTCGAAAAATATGCATATCATGGTACCCGTATGAGAGTTTTTATTGCGAAGTGCTTCTGCATTTCTTTGCATCAAGAGTGAACTTTTGACGTTTGTCCTAGATCACCTGTAGATATGTCGTTCCTTATAGAATTTACTGGGTTTTCTATTGGGCTATTTACTGGTCATGACGCTTTTATGCATATGAGCTAGTGAAACTCAACTTTTCTAGAATCCCATAACTCAATTTGCTGATATTTGAGGTGAGCCATATTCGCAGTGCTCCTTTCTTCTTACGAAATCCCCACCAACCAACCGTTAATGGATTGGCATGGGAATACATATCATCCTGCGGATTTTACCCCATATTAAGCAGTCACTTATACTCGTAATTTTAATTCGACGAACAGTGTGTTAAGACCATGTTAAACACAAAGAAATGTAATCATAGTTAAGTGGCTCTTCTAATGAAAAATCTTAATAGCCTTCCTTTAAAAATCCTGCTTACAGTGCAAATCCTGTGCAAACTTTCCCCGAACCTAATTTCTTTTTTTCAATATTTTAATTAGCGCGGAACAAAATATTTAGATAACAATTTGTTTTTTGCAATTAAAGTTTCTAAACAAATTGACATTTTGACATTGACAGCATAGCCATCCTCACAATTGACAGTTTAAAAAAAAAAAAATTCAAATACAAAGTTCCGTCTTCAAGTTCGTCCAACAACCCAGAACTATCGTAAAAATAATAAAATTTACGAGTATATGTCCGGTGTTTTGGAACTTTTCACTTCCCCCAAAATTGAATAAGTTTCGAAAAATCTAAATGAAATATTGTGCAAAAAAAAAACGGAAAAAAGTATCTGCGAAGTTAATTACAAACTTTCATTTAATTTCCGTGTGGAGGTCCGTTCGAATGATCACCGTTTACTTAACTTTTGCCATCTTGAACTGCACATCTGTGCGCTCTCTAGCCTTATTAGTTTTGTTTAAAAATAAATTAAGGGTATCGAATGTAATTTTCAGATACACAAGAGTAATGCACGAGTATCTTTTGACTGCTGATTGTGAGAAAGTCCAGATATGTATTTGTTAAACGCCAAATTTATTATGTTTACCGAGAAATTGGTCTACGGCATCTTGTGGTAAATAATGCTTCCTCTTCAATTTGATGCGATATTAGCGATAATTCATTCAGATTTTCCGGCCGAATTGCTGGCGTACAATTACACCATTTGCTGAGATTGATTCAGTGACGAAGGACATGCTCATGTATCAGTGTGTGCGAAGAAGTCAAGTATTTGTTGTCGATTTTACGATTTCGAGTTCGGTTTAGCCCTTTCGATTTTTACCAAGTATGCATATTTATCGGGAACTCGTTCAGAACCTTTAACCTTGAAAGTACTGGATTCACAAAAGGGAAACTGAGGAAAAGTATCTCAGAAGAAATTTGTAAAGGCGCGTGTTTGAAGTGCCTTATTTTGCTAAGGAGTAAATGGATAGCAACTGGGCGATTTGTGATATGAGAATTACACCCCCTTACTTAGCAATGTAGAGTAAACATTGATGGACAAACTTCAGATGTATTTGATCATTGAGCGTTTCGAAATAATGTTATGATTGTGCAGGTGTTTTGAAACTTTGCCGAACTTGTGGTGATGGATACTGGGCGAATGTCAGAAGTTGAAAGCATATTTGAAATATCAAGAATTTACACGACTACTCACAGGTAATGTGATTGAGTTTCGGAAAGGAAAAGTTTTGTTATGACTACAACCCCGATGTAACATGACCATTTCCTATGCCCACTTTGAATTTTTCGTTTTGTTGGTTTCTTCGAAGTTTTCTACACTGAGCTTCATTCAGTAGGAACAGTTTTCATCGATACCTTTCCGGACCTCTTTTTGCGTCAAAATCAGAAGAGGAGTCCTGAGTGGGTATACTGGGTAACCATCAAAAACAGCGGCCTCGCACGGGTGCGATTTACTAATGCGACGTTATTAAGGCTCGAACTAGCCAAAAGTACGAAGTTCTCGTAAACTTCGTGAACATAAGTATTCTTGGTTGGCAATGTCGAAAGTCTGTTTCCCATGATTCTGACTGTATATCCTCGGTGGGGCCCCACCCAATTATCAAGGCTTCGCCCATCAATGACGTTGTCTAATAAAAAGCGGGAGCAGAGCAAAGTACTGGTCTTATCGTAACTGCTTTCAGATGGCCCCAACGAAGGTTGCTACGGTTTGACCAGTTACAAGCGGCCGGTCATAGGTCTTGTTGGCGGCAGGACCACCGATAGTCCCTATCAGGACTTAAATCACGGTACCATGGGAGTCAGGTATCTACGGATCTCCGTCCGGGCCTGATTTGTAGAGGCAGGCCCCCATGAGGGAGCGTTTAAGCCCAAATCGCGGGAAGAGTCTTCCTGTTGATTTGACCCAATGTAGAGTTGCAATAAGTACTGGGTTTTGAGACCCTAAGATCAGTATGAGCTCCCGCATTGACTCTATGTATATGCTCGGTGAACTCCAGCACGCATGTGCCAGAAGAGGCATTTCTTGGTAACTTGATGAACAAGTGCCCTCAGATGTCTAACAAGGGTGAAGTTCGGCAGAGGAACTCCTCTTGATTGAATCAGCTATGCCATCCCAGACTTCCGAAATATTCGGAGCTCAGGTCAATTAGGAACTTTCAAGACTGAGGCAGGGTCTAGAAACAGGAGATGGTGGAGGAGGAGCTCTTGATGAAAGGGTTACAGAGCATCCAGTTTCTTGTTTTCAGGGTTAAGATTAAAGATCTAATCGTTCAGATTTCGGGACTGTGCTGTCCACTTACTGCAACTTACCTACCACGGATACTTCAATAACTTTCGAAACAACAACAAGCCTCGGATATGGATGTCCTTAACGACTCCAGCAAACGAATCAATGGCAACGACGTTCGAATATGTACGTGGAATGTACAACGTACTAGCCCTTGACTGCTTTACTCAGGCATCACCCCCATGCAGGAATTGCTTTAAGATGAAATTGGGCAGAGCGAATGGGAGATGAAGGCAAGAAGGCTTGAGGTTCCGAAACGAGAGCGAGCACCTTATCAAAATCCACATCAACGCTAAATTCGCTAACATAAGCTTAACATGCGCCCATGTCCCTATGCAAGACAAGGACGACGCCTCCAAATAATGTTGCTACGAGCCCCTCGACAAGACATATGAGCAATGTCCGAAGTATGGCGTTAAAATCATACTAGGGCGATTTTGACGCCTTGATAGGAAAGGAGATAATCTTTGGTAGAAAAGTTGGTAAGTATACCCTACACGACACTACGTCTGGCAGCGGACTTAGGTTTAGTGACTTTGTGGCGGGACGAAATATCATGATAGCAAAAACATGATTTTCTAATCTTAATATACACAACTGGTTATTTTGCGATCGGGGCAAGGCATGCCTTCAGTATTCTGAACTTCTGAATCCTCAGGGTAGCTAATATTGACACGGATCACAAACTTGTTACAGCCAAGATGCGAATGCAGATTTCCAAAGTGCGCCAACAAATAACAACTTCTGAGGGAAGGTATAATGTAGAAAAGCTGCTATTGCAAGACACCGCAAGAATCTTCACCGAATGCGTATCCCGAAATCTTTCAAAAACTACTTTTTCGGCAGCATCCAGTGCTGGGTGCTGGGTTTCACCCGACCAGCAAGACGAAGAATGTCTTGAAAACATTTAACACCATCGTGCATCGGTATCCCTCTTTCTTTCCTCTCTAACTCTCCTTCTCCTGTACTGTGTGAAAGAGCAGATGCAGCTAAACGGGAGGCATGCAAAGCGGCTCTGCAACGAAGAACAAGGCCTCTCGTGAGCTCGAAGAGGCGGGAAGAACATCGGCTTCTCCAGAAGAAAAACGAGCACGAGGAGCGTGCTATCGAAAATATTAGGAGGTTGTGCTTCAGGAACACTAGGTAAAAAGAACTTGTCAAGATAGCAACACCAATAAGCAAGTCAATAACCTATAGAGATGAAGAAGGAAACCCTGTAGTAGATTCAGTCTGCGCTGAAAATATGAGAGAGAAAATATATAAGATCTTCTCCAGACTCTATAACAGCGAAGTAGCTAACCAACCGGCCATCAAGGTGAATTCAAGTTAGACGATGATAGCCAAAATTAGGATACATCTGACCAGAATGATATCCAAACGTAGATCCAGCAATCCTGATTTACCTGACCGAGGTATTCAAAGCTGCTGGAAACGATTTTGTGACGACTTTCTCGGATCTGATCGGAAGAGGAGTTTTCCTGATGAATGGAATCTCAGCACCGAATGCCCGATTCACGAAAAAGGAGCCCTCTTCAATTGGAACATCTATAGAGGTATAAGTCTCCTTAACGTCGAATAAAAGATCTTATCTGCTATATCTGCCATCAGTGCGGTTTCAGACCACGAAAGTTCAGAATCTTCTCACTCGGGCAAGTCCTGAAAAAAAACTCAAATGTCAAAATCGTCTTTTCATCGATTTTAAGGTCGCATATAGTTACGAGCTATACAGAACAACGTCTAGTTTTGGCATCCGTCCCAAACTCGTCAGCCTGTGCAGAATGGGGATTGAGAACGCACCCTGCTCCATCGAGGTCGGTAACGACTTAAACGAGACCTTTGCTGTCAATAAAGGTTTTAGACAATGCGCACTGTCATGTCACTTCTTTAACATCATACTTGAAAGAACTGTCCGAATTCACAAGCCAAGACCCGAATTGCAATCGCTGAAAAGTTTGTACCACTACTAGCGTATGCCGAGGATGTCAACATAATTTACAGAACTCAGCGGACTGTCATGGGTGCGTTCGCTAGTATTGACACGGAAGCTGCCAAAATGGGTTTAGCGCTAAATGAGGCAAGTCCAAGTGTGCATTGTGTCAACAAGAAGGGACACATAACATTGCTAAATTAGACAGAACGTCACAGTCGACAGCTCGACAGCTATATATTCGAGGCAGTGAAGACTTTTCTAGGCCTTACCTCTGCCATCAATTCTAGAAACAACACCTCAGTAGAAATAAAACCAAAAAAGCAATTGAGTAATAAGGCCCTATACCGAAAAATTAAGGGGACTCTATATAAGACCTTGATCATTTCAGTCCTACTTTACGGCGCTGAAGCTTGGTTTCTGTCGAAAGCGGATGCTAGGTAGTTCTGCGCAAAATATTTGATCCCGTTGACGGGCTATCGAAGAGAAGACTAGCGAACTAGTCAGAAAACTGCGAATCAGTCGCCTGAGATGGCTATGCTCCGGACCGCTTAGTCTTCGAATCTATCCCGGGGGCACAACGAAGTAGAGGAAGACATCGCCTCTGTGACACGGACAAGTATTGTAGAAGAAGATCTCAACCGACTTGGGGTGCACAACTGGAAACAGTTCCAGGTTCACACCGAATAGTAACAACACCTCAGTAAGTATTGTAACTACAAATGGCATGGTTCGGTAAGTCAAACGAATGTTTTCTGACATCTCCAAAGTCTGTCAGTATGACAGACCTTCGACGCTTCCTGGCACCATAGCAGGCACAACCATTTTGCTAGGCCCTTAAGTATACTAGACATAAGTAACACCACACCCTGCAACGCCGCCGGGTGTTACCACTCTGGTGACAGCATTATGGATGACTGTCACTGTATGTGTTTGGCCCATGCGACCATGGCTCCAAGTAATCGGCGCTGATATCGTGGTTGCTGGTGCTGTAGATACCACATACCAGCAAAAGTAAAATTGAAGGAGTAAAATGGATAACAAAACCAAAAAAAAAAAGAATTTGGAAAGTACTCGAAATTCTTGTAGATTTCAGTTCGCCTTCCTTTCGATCTCAACGCGCCCTTGGATGTCAGTAGTCCTTTCTGCTTCTTCCTTTAAAGTCAAGTTCTTTCAATTTTGTTTGTCCCGTTTGATAGTCTCGCAACAATATATCCAATACGATAAGTTTCTGAACACAATTATCCACAGGAATCTCACTTTGTAGCTCACGCATATTTATTCGAGTTTCAAACGCCTCCATCAGCTACTCAATTTGTTGTCAAACTTTTTATTTAGAACAGACCCAATCATCGTCCTTCATCAAGTTGCGTAGGCTGCGAAGATTGTTTCGAAAAATGTTTCCAAATTACGGAATTTGGGTATTTATTTGACTACATTGTTAGCAGGATCTCTTTGTTCCCTCCTTTGATTGATAATCCATGTATCTTTGGGATTGAAATCCGACCGAAAAGTGTATGGGCTGTTACGTGCTTGTTCCTTTTTACCATTCCCGCCTTGTCTCTGTTGATTTCTTTTTTATTTGAAAAGTTTCCCTACGTTGTTTTGCGGTGATTTACTGCTCCAAAAAAATCTTTGACTATAGTTTCGAAACAAACTCTGATCATAATAAAATATCATCATAATAAAACAGCGATTTGGGGGATTTCAACTGGCTTCTATCTACGTGTAACCTACTCGTACATGCATATTTCACTTCACTTTCTTTCGGATTTACCGAAGTACAAAATCTCGAATCTATTGGGACCAATCTATGTGATGTTTAAGTCACGCGACTACTTATTGAAAAAAATAAATAAAGAAATCCCTTATTCCTTTATGACTGCTAGATATGTGCCTCCGCGCCATAGTAAAAGTATCGACGAAAAGTTTGAGTTTTCATTAAAACTTTTTGTAGAAAAAGTTCGCCCTTCTTTCCGACGACTGATGAGACTAAGACTTCAATGCAAATCTGACTCATGTGTCCTCCTCCTCGACGAGTGCTCCAATCAACTTGACGTACCGGCCCTCTCCTTGCCAATACTCGTACATCCAGGGGTAACATTGTTAGAAGTTAGTGGAATAGTCCTTTTCGTGGTTGTTGTGTAAATACTAAATTGATATTTGAAAAGTTTTGGCATTAGGCCGGAACTTCAGGGGTTAATCAAAAAGGAGGTATGGTACAACAATTTAATTCTAATTGATGAATCCTGTTCGAGAAAGGATTGATTTTTTCCATGATCCGTTTGAATTTAAACGGATTGTGAGGACATTAAATGGACCAACAGATTGGTTGAAATTTATTGCTTTGAGAAAGTACTAATCCGAGCGACAGGGCATGGCAACTAAATTTGCATTGAAAGGGCATAATATAAATCTTAGTCGTTTGTTAGTTTTAAAAAGTCGTAAATTCATTTTTACTGGCGGTGATTTATGATTAGGGTCGTAACCCGAAACGGAATAGTAATGAGTTAATAACAAGGCGATAAATAAGTTCTGGGTATATCATTGAACGTTTCCGTGGAATGTGTTTCGTGCTAATTAGAATGTCCCGAGAAACTTTTTAAATTATGTCGAATTGTTCTCATAAAATTCATAACAATGACGTGCCAGTTGACATGTACTCATAGATACGGCCACACTACCGCTTTTCACACAGCATATCACAATAAAGTAACCAACGCCGACCTATTGGAAATGGATCACGCGAAGACACACAAATCTCAAGATATGAGAATCAAGAAACCCCATCTCAAAAACACGGTTCTATAGCATCAGCAAACTGAACTGGGTGTCGTGTACAAATAGACTGAACTGAGTACCTGAAACGTTCTCAAATACTAGGAAGAGATGGCCTAACTCCCTCAAGCGGAAGCAGGTGTAAATGCGTTGCGCCAAAAAGCAACAGTTGAGGTATGTATGACCTAAACGAAGCAAAGACATGAGAGCAGATATACGTGGCCACTGAGGAGCAACCACCAATACATGAAAACAAGTATCACGAAAGATGCCACAGCTCCATGAGACTGACTAAGGATGGAACACAAGCTGCCATCATAAATCGTACAGGTGTGTGAATACATATTTTGTCGGTTAGTGCAAAATACTTGAGATCATCATGTCTTTTGGTAGGCATTGGAAGAACTAAGCTGACCGCACAGGAACATGCCTACAATGCGGAAGGAAGGGGATATTGTTGAAAAATGAACCGCGTCATCACAGTCCGCCATATGTGATCCGAAAAGTAAAGGGGAAACAGCCACTCGGCTGAAAGCTACAGATGCGCCGCTTATAAAAACGCGATTCGTGATATAGCCAAAAACAGATGAAGAGCATCCAAAGTAGCCTTAACTACGAGGGCGGGTCAATAATTCTGTGCATTTTTGAATTTCTGACCTCTTTACTGAAACAGCAACACTGCTCCTGTCAACAGGCATTTGTCAGTTGACTCCTGTCAAAATTTAAACTTGCTGCGTCAGTTAGTTTGTGTTTGACAGCTATTTTTATCAGACTACTCACTAATTTGAAGAGAAAATGGAAAAAAGTGAATTTCGTGTGCTTATTAAGCATTATTTCTTGCGAAAAAAAACCATTACCGAGACCAAGGCTAAGCTTGATAAATACTGCACCATCGATTTCAATGGTAAAAAAGTGGTTTACTGAATTTCGTTGTGGCCGTACAAGCACTGAAGATGCCGAACGTCCTGGACGCCCAGTTGAGGTCTCTACACCCGAAACAATCGAAAAAATTCACGATATGGTGTTGGCCGACCGAAGATTCAAAGTGCGAGAGATTGTGGAAGCCGTAGGGATCTCGCATGGCTCAGTGGTTTCAATTTTGAATGATCACTTGGGCATGAGAAAACTTTCCGCAAGATGGGTGCCGCGTTTGCTCACAGTCGACCACAAACGCAATCGTGTAACAACTTCACAGGAAGGTTTGGCGTTGTTTAATCGCAATATGGAGGAGTTTTTGCACCGTTTTGTAACCGTGGACGAAATATGGATCCATCACAACAAACAACAGTCAAAACAGTGGGTTTCTAAGGGTGAATCGGCGCCAAAGAAGGCCAAGGTGGGTTTGTCAGCCAATAAAGTTATGGCGACTGTTTTTTGGGATGCACGCGGGATAATCCACATTGACTACCTTCAAAAGGGAAGAACAATCAATGGGGAATATTATGCCAACTTATTGGACCGATTCAATGACGATTTGAAAAAAAAACGACCTCATTTGGCCAAGAAAAAAGTTCTTTTCCACCAAGACAATGCAAGGGTGCACACATGTGCAGTTGCCATGGCAAAAATCCATGAATTGGGCTATGAATTGCTTCCTCATCCGCCCTATTCTCCAGATTTGGCTCCGAGCGACTACTTCTTGTTCCCAAACCTGAAGAAATGGCTTGGTGGAAAAAGATTTGACTCCAATGATGAAGTCAGCTCGTCATTTTGAGGACCTCGACAAATCATTTTTTTTGGAAGGGATAAAAAAATTGGAGAAGCGTTGGACAAAGTGTATAGAGCTCAAGGAAGACTACGTTGAAATATAAAATTATTTTTTTATCAAAAAATCAGTTTTAATCCAAAAGTCACGGACTTATTGACCCGCCCTCGTAATACGAAGCCGCCCAAGCTCTGTTTACTCAGATGATTGCTTAGGTAAGAATAGACATAACCCTAACAAAAGAACAATGTAAAACATTGCGGTAAGAAGACTCTGCAAAGAGAGTGGCAATATGGGCATAGCCGATAAACTCATACAAAAAGCAAAGCTTTATCTACGTTATCCACTTTGTTAGATATCATGACGCATCGAAAGCAGAGTTCAAGCAAAAACTCGACGCACTGCTAATATACGAAGGAAATCACCGGTAATAGTAGCAGAAATTACGGCTCCATCAAAGACTTTACTATTGCCAGAAAGGCCGTAGTAAGAAAGACAAAGTAGCAAATCTCTAACTTACTCGTCTATATAATGTAGCGCAAAACTTGTCACCCAATATTCTTTGGCTGTAATTCTTTTTATGAATGCAAAACTTCAGTTCTGCTTTTGGGTTGTATTTGTTTGATGTCTTAATTTTTTTTTTACTAAGTCGAGAAAATGATATCGGCTTAGTGGCCGCCGCCAGAATTAATGACCATTCGGGCCCGATTTGTGGCATTTTTCACCATTCCTGCCAAATCTTCCGGCGATAAATCCTCGGATTCTTCTCTTTGAGGGCTTCAAGAGTCTGAGACTTGTTGACATAGACTCGTGGCTTCAAAAAACCAGACAAAAAGAAGTCTGGAACGAATAGATCAGGCGATCTTGCCTTCCGGTGCAAACTGCCAAAAACGAGAGATTAGGTGACCCGCAGATGCAGCCCTCAGAATTTTAGTGTGGCTCGTGTAATATGCGCCGTTGTTCAATCCTGTTAGAACCACTTTTTCTCCAGTCCCAATTCATCCAATTAAGGAAGGAGAAAGAGCATGGTACTGTAGCGTTTGCCGTCAGCAGTAGTCGTTTTGCCCGCAGCGTTTTCGAAAAAATAAGGCCCGATGGTGCCTCCAGCGTAGACAGCACACCATGCAGTAACTTTGAGCGGGTGTAATAGCTCTTCGTGGGTTATACGCGAATTTTCGGTGATAATTTTGCCTATTCTCATATGCACAGAGATGGTAATGGGCCTCGTCGCTCATGATGATTTTCGATGAAAATTTGTCTCTCTCGTGGTCGATATTCAGGATTCCACGTTCTTTAGGATTCATGTCTTGTTGACATGCATTTTGTTTATCGAGATAATATAGTCGAAAATATCAGAAAGAACCAAACAACTTACAATATGGTCCACGTGAGCATGCGATGCATCCATGGTACGGAAGAGAACGATTGCATTGCTAGGCTGTGATCAAAGTACATCATTCAAGATGCACAAGCAGACAAAAGTGCGAAGTAATACGGAAGGATTTCTAAATAAGGGAAGAAAGTTCGGAAAACTTAAAGCAATGTAAGAAGACCTACTTTCGAGTGGAGAAATGCACACGGATTTCCAATGAACAAGCTTTAAAATGTTATGGAATTTGGACTGGCATTCCCGCAGACCAAATAATCCTATCACTGATCCCCGAGAAGACACAAGAATCTCAGATTGATATTCACCATATATTTACCGATTTTAGGGCCGCATATGACAGTATCTATACACCCGAGATGTACAGATCCATGTCAAGTTCTGACATATCTGCCAAACTCGTCAGATTATACCGAATGGAGAACGATTCTTCGTAAGGGAATGAGGCAATATCTCAGAGTTATTTGATGCCATAAAAGGCTTTAGTCAAGATTGTGTGCTACTATATGACTTTTGAACATTATACAATCTACTTGTGGGTGTTGTGCGAAAGTCGCTATCTAATATCAGATCCACAATATTGACGTAATTGGTAGAACGTAGCGAACTATTATTGGTGTGACATATTTGCAAGCTCTGAAGCAGATAATGCAGAAGTGGGCTCAGATGCTAATGGAAAAGCCACATGCATGCTGTCAACAAGAAGGGAACCACAATATTGGAAAATCCGACAGAATGTCACTATAGACAACAACAAATTGAATGTATAGTAGTTATTCAAGACAATGATATAAGATAATGACACCTTATTCGGTGTGACTTGACCGAAAGGAAAAATGAAAAATTTAAATTGTCAGTTGTTGTTGCTTTGGCCTAAGAACTCAATTGAGAAATAAATATTATCGGAAGGGAATTTATATAAGTTCATTGCAGTCTTGCTCAATGACCCATGAAAATCCAAAGCATAAAGTATCTTCCAACCCGCAGGCTAGTTAACGTCATCAAAAGACGAAAACCAGACTGGAAGTAAACGGAATATCTGATTCACCGAGGCGGAAGCAGATACTCTCTGACTCATGCTTGAGACTCGTTTCCTGGCTAACTTGATCAGAAGCTGATCAGTACCAGTTACCTGTCCCCGGTTGTGGTGACGGGTGAGGTCATTATGCTAACATGCTAACATGTCATTTGGCTAATATTAGGCCTCGTAGAAGTAAAATCTTCCGATATACTCGTGTGCTGGTTCACCAGACAACCAGATAGAAGCCTCTACAATCGAACATCTTGTAGTTCTGTTAGCAAGCTGTACTCCACACCTCTTCGCGGCATCATTTTGGAATTACTTCGAAAATTGCTAAGTGGAGTGGACAAATGGTGAGCTTCTAGCGTCACAAAACAGGATTTGTGACGGTTGGTCTGTGGCCCAGCGAGGCGCAATCGTAAAAAAATGTATTGCTCCGAAATGCCACAGCTAGCCTCGGACATAGACTGATATTATGTTGACGACCTTCGGGTATCGACTACGGACAACGATAGGATTCTGGAGTGCTTGGACCATCATCGACTTGCGAGACGAACATTTTCAAAATTCCAGATTCCTCCAACTTGAGCGAGAGTTTTCACGATATAATATTGACATCTTGGGGCTGAGTCCTGCTGTGCTCTGGAAAACCTGCCGGAAACACTAGACAGTCCGATGTAGGACTCATGCTAACACTAATAGCAACAGCCGCCTCATATCTTGCCGGATATTGGCGGAAAAATTTCAGAGGCGGGTAAAAAAATTTAGCATCATCCAGTGCTATGCGCCGACAGAAACCGCGACTAAGGACGAAAAGATCAGCTTTTACTTTACGGTCAACTTAACAACTTAATGCCTAACGAGGACATCGTAATCGCTTCAACTCTAAGGTAGGCAATGACAACACAGCCCTTGAACACGTGATGGGAGTTCACGGCCGACTAGACCACATTCATAATGGGGAACGATTTGTAGATTTCTGCGATACCAACAGAGTCATTGAAGCCAATTTGTTCGAGCACAAGTCTTGAACCAAATCGATCATTTTGCAATAAGTCAACGTTTCAGAAATTGCGTCCTAGACGTCCGAAACAAACGTGGAGCTGATATCCGAATGTCGAGCGACTATCATCTTTTATTATCCATTATACGCCTTCGTACTGCAACCAACCATAACCGCTCAAATTTGCTTCGGTACAATACCGACAGACTTCGGGATCCCCTAGTGCGCCAACAATTTGGGGACCGTCTTACAACAGAAGCTGATACAATCAGGAGCTCAACGCATGAAGACATGGAATGCTGTGAACAATTTTTATGTATCTGGAACAATTGTCAACATCGGTACAAGGCAGAAAAGTCACAACCCATGGTTATCAGCCTAGAGACGGATCGACGATCGTATTTCACAAGCATCGGATTGCGACTGCATCAGTAATACAGAAACCCGAGTTAGAATCTCATTATGGTGTGAAGAGAAAGAAGTGAAGAATAGAGTCAGACGTTACAAGCGTTGATATAACAAGGCACTGGCCTCGAAGGCTGCAGAAGCAGCTCCCAGGTTATTACTCCGCTGACCTCGGAGTTCTAAAAAACATCCAGCGAAAAGATGGCAGTCCGCTGATTTCGGATGAGGATCAGCTCAACAGATGGAGGGAACATTATAGTGATACATAATTTAGGCGACAGCGTCATAGCCTCAAAATCGAACGAGCGTGCCGCAGCAACAAATTCCCGAATTCCAGCCGGACCTCTCAACAATACAGAGATAATAGCCGCTATCGGAACCCTCAAAAGAAATAAAGCGGTAGGCATTGATGGTATCTCTGCCGAGCTTTTTCAAGAAGCGCCAACTTCAACCGCTCATTTTTAGAGCATGGGAATATGAGCGTTTCCAAAGAAGAAAATTTGATGGAATGTGGGAACGGATAAAAGAGCATCTAGACTCAACACTTGATGCCGAACAGCCGGGATTTCGGGAGGGATTTTCTTACGAACCTTGCAAATCATCAGGGAGCAATGCATCGAGTTCAGGTCTTCGATACATTCACTGTTCACTGACTTTGAACAGGCTTTCGACAGTTTGAACAAAGAGGCTATCTGGATAGAGAGGTATCTCGAGGGTGGTAAGTTTCACGTTCTGCACAATGGTAAGGTGTGAGATAATTTTAAGGTTCATAGTGGAGTACGTCACGGTTGTATACTTTCACCGTTGTTATTCCTGGTAGTCATCAGCTATGTACTTCGGGCACCAGTAACTGGAAAAACAAAGATCGAGTTGGACAATGACATTTTATCTCAAACACCTGGACTAAGCTGACGATGTTCGCCTCCTTAGACAACAATGGATCTCCATTAAATGTCACAAAATGTACACACACAACATTGCCATACAGTAGGTCGAGAATGTCGAAAACTTTCTATATTTAGGAAGCATTGTCTTGACCGACGGTGACACTGAACTCGATGTGGGTAGCAGAATCGGGAAAGCTAAAGTTGCGTTTTAAATGGTATCAAAAATCTGGAATAGCAATGTCCAGCAGAGAAACCAAGATGAGACTGTTCAGATCCAATATAGAGTTAGTACTACGCGGGTGTAGTGCTTGGAACGCTACCAACGTTGTCACTCGAAGACAGCAAACCTTCCTAAATAGATATCTACGTAACATTTTAACGATTTTTTGGCGGAACCGCATTACCAACGAACAGGGTCAAGAACCTATAGACGTCACTATACGGATGAGGAAGTAGCAACGGATTGGTTGAAAATGGCCTATTGCGAAACATACCATGCAGTGGAAGCCACTCAGCCAGTCAGGCAGCAGAGCGGGGTGGCCTAAGCAAGTATGGCGAAGAACTGTCGAAGAGCAATCGAGACTACTGGAAAAGAGCTGGAGTGAGCTGAAGCGCATTCCAGAAATCCAAACAAGATGGCACGCAGGTGTGGGGTAAGATGGCATATACCAAGTTATGCTGCAAAATGTAAAGAAAATAATTAGTATACGCTCGCCAACAGCTTCCGACCTATCATTCCGACTTCTTCCACGTTAAAGAGCATAGCGATAACAAGTGTGCTTCACGTGCACAAAACTGTTTTGCGAATGCATTATTTGCAACATGCCTACCAACGTAGAAGATCCTGAAGACTCCACTTCAAAAAATTTTGGGCAGGATTGAAGGCAAGAAGGAATACGTTTTGAGTATTTTCGTGAATACTGAGGTGCTTTCGACAGCACATCCATATCTTCTCAAAACTGCGATTGGTTTCCCTACAGGAAGGAGGAAATTAATTGACCTGATTCATTCAGTGCTTAAAGGCATCAAAATCCGTCTCCCCAACGAAGCTTTGGCTCTCATCTTAGACAACAAACTTCAAGTTGGTTGTCCTGGTGGAACAATTCACAAGAATTCGTCACTACTGATTCTTTTACCAGATTCCAAAAATCGGCCTATCTCGACTGTTCTAGACGTACTGATGAATCTCGTTCCTCTTCATATTAATATCATGGCGGCAATCTCAAAGGATTTTGCCACCTAAAAAGGAGTCAAAGAGGTCAAGGCACTGACCTTTGATGACCTCGCACGCCGATTGTCTTTTGAACTTAGACTGATGCAATGACACCTGAACTCCTGATGCTCCAGGAATGGTTTCGAATAGAATTTGAGTCAGGAAAGGAATACAGTCGGGTCTTCACGGATGTGTATAATACAAAACCGATCACAATGTTTAATTTCACTCGTCGTTAGGAAAGTATGCGACTGTCTTCGAAGCGGAGGTATAAGTAATCCTGATAGCAGGGAACAATATTGTGAAGAATTGGAGGAGGGGATAAGTGTCTGTAAAGATAGCTAATCAGTGCTTAAGCTAGCTGAGCTAGCTAATGAGTGTAGTCGGAAGGCTCAACTCACTAAGTCTTGTTTGGGTCTTAAAGTGGAACGGGATCGTGGGATATATGATTCCAGATGATTGCCTTCATCGGTTGGAGCCTCAATTGGCAGTTGGACTGCAGCTGGCATAAATTTCTAGGATGCCGACAGACACCAAGCAAAGAGTTGGAAAGAGTTTAGACTGCTTAAAGACATTGTCAAGGCGTGCTACGCGTTTGATAAGATACGACGTCCTACGACGATTGCTGTGAGAGTGATGACGACACAGCGGAGCTCTATCTCTGTGAATATCTGATTTACGCTAGCATCAGGCTGCAGGTCCCCGTCGCCGATGTGGTGACTGGTGGTACTGCAAAAATATTACCATTGCCTTCTCTTATTTTTGTACGAAAGACAGAGAAATTTGAGTCTCTGGTAGAGGCCGTGGTCATGGTGGCAAGGAAGACTCCAAGGAATGGGTCCCAGTCACCAAATTGGGTCGTTTGGTTCGTGAAGTCAAAATTCACAGCCTCGGAGAAATCTATCTATACTCTCTCCCAATCAAAAAGCCCGAAATCATTGATTTATTTTTGGGTACAGCTCTTAAGGATGAAGTGCTGAAGATTATGCCTGTCCAGAAACAGACACGTGCTGGCCAACGTACTCGTTTCAAGGCCTTTTTCGCTATTGGTGATATCAATGGTCACATTGGCTTGGGCGTTAAGTGCAGCAAGGAAGTTGCTACTGCCATCCGTGGAGCTATCATCTTGGCCAAGTTGTCTTTTGTTGAAGTTCGACGTGGCTACTGGGGTAACAAAATCGGTAAACCCCACACCGTTCCATGCAAGGTTACTGCTGCACTTCATGGTACTGGCATTGTATCTGCTCCAGTCCCTAAAAAATTGTTGATGATGGCTGGTATTGAAGATTGTTACACATCGGCTCGTGGTTCCACTGGTACCTTGGGTAACTTCGCCAAGGCTACCTATGCTGCCATTGCCAAGATCTACGCCTATTTGACCCCAGATTTATGGAAGGACTTGCCTCCATACCAGGGGTTCTCTAGCTTCTTGGCCGACAAACCCGGCGCAAGGCACGTTGAAGCCTAAAAAAGTCTACACACACCTACACCTGTTAATCATGTCCTGTTAGTAGAGTTCGAAACAACTTGCAAGCTGTTGAAAAAATAAAATAAAAAATAAAGAAAATGAAATATCCTTGGTCGTTTTGAAACCAAGGCTTTTCGAGTGATTTTTGTATGACAGGCTCCAGATGAGCAGATAACTATGAAAGGTCTGCGACTCTTAATGAGCATGAGATCCGAAAACTGCAGAATATAGGTCTTTATTCGATGGTAGATACTATGTCAGCATTCTTAACGTTTTTTGATTTAATTTCATGTTGAGTCCCATGCTCTGCAGATGTTTAAGATTCTTGAAACCTGTTGGGTCTTAATTGGTAGGGTCAGTCTGATTGTGATTTGATAAATTTCCAATTTCCTTGTCTAAAGTTTGGTCCTTTAAATTGTTTCGTTAATCGCTAGATAGTTAGTTCGATCTTAGAAGGTGGTTTGCATTTCGTCCGCAGTTAATTTTGATCATACGAGTACCATCTAAGTATCGTCACAGTACGCATTGGTGCAGAAAAGATTAGATACAGGGCTTCGAACGTTAGGTAGTATTTTCTACGTATGTAGAACTTATCATTATTATCCACTCAAACTGTTCTATTATTTTCGTAGTTTCTCCAAAATAGCACAAAGCCGATGAAACCGAAATCACATTGCGTGTACTTTTAGAAGGATATCTACTATCTTATTTGTTAACAAATTTGTCTGTTATATTAAAAGCCCTTAAATTACAATTTTTAAATGAAAACATTTGTATCCATAAAAGTGTTAGCGCTTCATCTTATCCGATGGTGAAATTTAATTTATTGGTCTTGCTCATAGATACAAGTGGCAACGGTCGTTCTCAGCTACACGACGACGACGATGGAATTGAGAAAATTGAATATCTCATCTCTCCCAGCAGGCGAGATAAGTCGATGGGGGTCTGCCCTGTTAACATACAACGCACTCGAGAAGGGGCTTGTTAATTTCCACGTAAAATATCGCATAGATGTGCGGAATGAGTTCTTTTTTATACATTCGACGGGGTTGAGAAGGTTCATACAATGGCCCTGGGGAGGCAAACAAATTATCCGCAATAAATCTCAAGTAATGAAACTACCCAGCTGGCAGTTGGAAATTCAAATATGAGGTACTCGCAAGCCGAGGATTTCAAACGATATTTGCATGCCTTAAAGTGTGAATTTGTCAAAATCCATAACACTAAGCCAGTGAGTCTTAAATATAAGATTTCCGAACCCTTGGCATGGAATGATACCCATATTCCCTTGGTTAATAGCACATACTCGTATGTGCTTGCCTGCCATGTACCAGAGTGTGACTGAAATATTAATATCCTGGAGGCGGCTTATTTCGAGTAGCTACTCCAATATATTCACTTGAACGTACACAAGAATAAATAACTCAGAACGGGCGACGCTCTTGATGGTACTTAAGATACAATCAGGTTATGACAGAAATTCTATGTGGATTCGTACAAACATACTCGTAGAAGTCACATTTATAATTTGTTCAGTTTGCAGGAGGTGCAATAATAACCGGCTGCTCAAACCCCTACGCACGTAAATGGCTGGTGATTGTGTTAAAGATACATAGGGAAGTCGAGCAGACATACGACCAGACAATAATGGTACACGTGGGTATTTATAGTAGATAACATCGCATCTAGAGTACTAATACCGAACATTATAATATAATTATATTTAGGGTTCATTTAATGCTCTTTTCTGTGAAGAGCGTTGAAGCATTCATTTTGATTCAAAGGGTATTAGAGATGCCATAAAGTCAGAGACATTTCAGATGAATGGTGGTCTGAAAAATGGGATGAAATATACGAGTGCATAAGTATTTGGAAATGGAAAGCAAACAAATGGCTTTTGCAGAAATTTTCGAAAATTAAAGACAAACAACGTTTAAAGTTTAAGATGTTTTACCAGCATAAATATTTTTTTTTGTAGTTTGTCCGCCTTGCAGGAATACCATGTCGGTGAAAGATTGTCTTCTATTCACCTTATCAATACGAAAAGGCCTAGGTGACCTTTAAGGTTGTAGGTTCTGTGTGGAAATATATGGTGATATTCTAAGGATCGTGCTTATCTACAGCAGTTATTTTCTTTCTATCTTCAGACTCGGTTCAAAGTACAAACGCCTTAGAGCCACCAAACCGCCTTCGCCATATTTTGTACTTTTCTCGACCGATTATATGTATGTGCTTCAATTTTCTTGTTGTGTCTTGTCGATTGTTGGACTCGCCATCTATCACACTTACTTACCAGCTCAGGATCTGTGCCTATCTTCATCTTGGTTCAAAACATTAGCTGAAACAATATTATGCTTATGCTGCGTTACCTGGTGGAGTGGATGCACTGTTGGACCTTGCTTACTTGAGTTTACCACTTACTTGGGTCATTCACTGACAATTTGGTCAGCACCGAAATTATAGTCCGGTCAAGTCGCTCCACCTGGCCGAGGAACGCCCGTTGTTATCACCAGATGTTGGGTTTTATTTTGCTGGCAAAATTCTTCGAAGATCAGATCAGATATAACTCTTCGAGGATTACCAAAAGTTGCGCTCTCTGAATATCCAACTTCGTGATAACTTCTGCTGCTGACGTAATTTTGGTTGGATATATCCACGTCGTTTTGGATAAAGCGTGAACTACGGAATAATAATAATGGACCCAGGTCGTCAACGTGATGCCTTCTTAGTGATGCACTTTCTTCGTATATAGGGAGCAGGAAGTCTTCCTATTAGCCCGCTTTCAGCGCAGCCAAAATGCAAAATACCCAATTTACACCCTTAATGACTCGAACTGCAACCAACTTCAGCTATATAATTTTCAAACCGTTCACGACAGTGAGCTCAAATCTTGACACATGACAGATCATTTTATTATTTACAAGCCTTTTAAACGATTTGTGTCTCAGTTGTGTTGGAAAATTTTTATCCGCGATGGAATTCAAACGTGATAGTGTGATTGCTTTATATTTGGCTGGAAAACCACAAGTAATTATCGTTAGAGCTATCCGGCAACTCAGCGTGAATAAATCATTTGTGTCTCGAACCATAGCTCGTTACCGTGATACTGGTAGCCTTGTAAAACGCCATGGAGGTAGTCATAAAAAAACAGCAACATCGGCAGAAATGGTTCGGAAAGTGAAGGCTCGAATTGAGCGAAATCCGCGTCGAAGTGGAAGAAAAATGGCTCGTGAGCTCAACATATCGTTGGAACGGATGCAACACATGCTGAAAAATGAGCTTGGGCTCAAGCCATTAAAGTTCCAAAAAACACACGATCTTACACCGCAACAGAAAACAGTTAGAGTCGAAAGAACGAAGGAGTTGCTACGCTTGCACGAAAGTGGTGAGTTACCGAATTTGGTTTTTTCCGATGAGTCGCCATTTGTTATCGAGCAATATGTCAACAAACAAAATGACCGAGTTACGAGTTACTTGCCAGAGAGGTCCTTCGAAAATTTACACCTTCGGACGGCCACCAGAAAGTAGGTAGCATCGATGGTGATGGTTTGGGCCGCCATAACCGCCGATGGTCGCTCTCCGCTCGTGTTTTCGGACCGTGGCGTCAAAATTAATGCAATCGTATACCGTGAAACTGTCTTAGAGGCAGTATTGAAGCCTTGGGCAAACAATCATTTCGGTCGGAGACCGTGGACAGTTCAACAAGACTCGGCACCGTCTCACAAAGCGCGCGTCAACCAAGATTGGTTAAAAAACAATGTTCTACACTTCATTTCTTCGACACAATGGATTGCAAATTCTCCGGATGCAAATCCGTTGGATTTCTCTGTCTGAGATATTTTGAAGGCGAAGGTTGGCACTAACAAATACCAAAGCTTGGACCACCTCAAAGCAGCACTTCGCCGGGAATGGGCCAAAATACCGCAGAGCCACTTGCGTGCAGCGTGCGATGCTTTCTTCGGCCGTCTCAAGGCCATTATTTGCGCCAAAGGTGCACATTTGAAAATTGATGTATTTTCCAACATTTTTTGCTTTGGCATAATAAAATTTATCAAAAAATAAAAAAATTATAGCATTTTAAAAAGTTGGAGTTCGAGTAAGTCACTCTGTAGACGTAGTTTTACCAACTTCTTTGTTAATCGCAGGATGTAATAATCCCTCTTCACTAGCTCTTCTACTTCTTTAGAGCAAAATGCTATTCGTCGTCCACACTTCTTTGTGGTTCTGCTTGCATTTTTTATGGGGTAACTAAAAGTCGTCGCCCTGCTGAAACAAGATCCCTCTTTATAGGCAAGAGTTTTCGTACTCACTTTCACCTGCCTCCATTATTCTGGAAAGAAATTCATTTGTCATTACGTTACCTGCACATATGCTCAGGGCGTCCACGTGCCGTGACTTTGCTGCACTTCCATGCTCCTGCAAAATTAATATTCAATCAGCTAACCGAGACGAAAATTCCTTCAGTTCAATGGTGCCCTTAATGAGAGCGCAGTCCATTACTAACTTAAGCAGCAGATAGAGAGAATTAACAACTGCTATAGCTGTTTTCGACTTTCGACATTTTTTTGCTGTGTTACGCCATCGGATTGAAGTGATTGTCATTCTTTTGGAGAAGGATTGCTCCTAAACCTCATTTCGAAATATCCGTGCACAGTTCAGGTTCGGTATCGGGACGGTAAAGCTTGAGAACGGGCTCATGGGTGAGAGTTCTTCGAATGCAACACGATACCTCGTTCTGAAGCAAGCTTTTTACTTTCTTCTTTAAGAGATCCACGACTGGATGAGCAACGAGTGAATACGCTAAAACAAACTTCCTGAAGTAGCTCACAAGACCTAAGAACTTCTGGACTGGCACCCGGTCTAAAATTGTCGAAAATTTGGAACTGCATACAAAGATCTTGTTAGCCAATGGCCTAACTTAACTGACTGGAATACAGAATCAAAAGTACCATATCCTCTTCGCAGCTTTTACTTAAAATGTCGATGTCGTACAGTAGTACGATTTTCTTCACATCAATTCTTGAAAAACTTGGTAGATATGCCTCTGGAACACCGCTGGAGAAGCACAGAGTCCAAACGGAACTCTGTTGAACTTATACTAGCACATCGGTGCATTGTAGAGAAAACTTTCGCAGAACTCACCTGGTTAATTTAGTTTCCGAAAGTTGTAGTGGGAAACGATCTTTGATCACCAGTTTGCTCAGGCCTCTATAATCGATGCATAATCTTCTACTGCCGTTCGTTTTATTTTCCAACACGATCGATGGAGCGTAGTTTGAAGTGCTTTCCGAATTATACCTGTTTTTAGCCACTCGTCAATTTGCTTTTGGACGATTTCCTTTTCCATTGACTCTTGTCATTTTGATCGGGTTCGATACTCGTCGATCAGCTCCTACACTTCCGCTTGATAACGTGAATCAGCCAAGTTAAACTCAGAAATGTTACCACTCACACTAGGAAGGAGCTACCCCAACTTAATTTCACGGGTTCGGCTCGTATGCCTTCGTCTATTAGAGTAAGCCTCGTTCCACGCAAGACAACTTTTCCAAATTAGAGCGTTGACCTGAGGAACTTCGACGATACGACATAGATTTTTGGCTTATAAATGAATCCACCCAGTTCTACAAAGTAATGCGATAAAGTAACAGCATGCTGTTGTTGTTGCTTTTGACAGACCTTACAGCGTTTGATTGTCCTGAGTCGGGAATGCGGATCAGATTCTAAAGTATTTTTTCACATTCCGTGACCGTTCACATCCGTCCCGTGCCGATCCGAGCCTCAATTTCAGAGCCGCTGACGGGTACAGTTTTGACTTCCAACTTACCTATGTCTAGTCGAACTATGTTCACCATCCTATGGCCGTCCTTTCGTTTCGGGCAATCAGCTGAAACATTTTGGGTGCTAGGTTTCAAACTTTTGTGACTTGTTATTTCGCAATTGTACCAACGTTCTTCTTACTTCAATGTAAGTTTTGATGTGCGTGAGTTATGAATCCCTTTTACCGAGTCAGTTTGCAACATGTTGCCTCAGCAACATCACCAATAAACGTGTGTATGCAACAGCAGACGACAAGTGCATTGAGCATATTACAGAGATGATACAGCAACACATCTGCACATACAAGACGCTGATGGAAATAACAGCTAAGTGAGAGTCTCCAAATACAGTACATTCTCTTACACAACAGAGGTCTAACGTTAATTTAGTTTTATACAAATTTGATAGAGTCACTTTTGCAAAAGCATTCAAATAAAGCAGACACTATATTTATAACTACAAAATTGGTTTAATTCAAAATCATATTTATAACTCGTGCAGGTTTTGGGTTACAATGCATCATGCAAACGCTCGTAGTCCAACAGCTTGGCTTTAGAGTCAGATGTCATAAACGCGAGTTACAGAATTGACTTGTTAAACTTGTGAGTCGTCGATTTCCGATTATGGAGCGATTTAAGCTTCGCATTGAAGACCTCTTTGTGCACATCAGCAACGAAACTGACTTGTACAAATTCCTCAAGCACACGTAGCTTTTCTTTGCACCACTTCGTTGTCGTTGAGCCAGATCCTCAAAGAATTCTGTTCGTTCGAAGACTCATTTAGCCAAAACTAAGGCTCATCATTGAACACGCTTCTTCGATTTGTTCGTTTCACGAATTGAAGAGCGACTTTCAAAACACGAGGATGGAGCATTTGGTTTGTGTGTAACACCTGTATAAAGTTTCGTAAAGTGGGAATGAATTTCGTCTGAAAACTTCTAAGGAGTGCGGGAGGGTTGTGTTCTGTTTCGTGACCATGGATAAAACATGGATTCACCACAATACATGGATACCAGACAGCGGTCGAAATTATGGGTTTCTCCATGGGACTTGTCGGACAACAAGCTGATGGGAATAGTATTTTGGGATGCGGTATCCACGGTATTTCAAGTATCCTTAAAATGATTGCACACAGGGTGGTTTTGAATGTTTGCAGGTTATAAAGGCCAAAAATTACTCGGAAAAGCTCGTAAGTTAGAAAAGAATCGCGATATTTTAAAGTGAAATATGGTATATCAGATCAGCATTCATAGCGACAAGGGTATTACGGTTGAAGGTCTGAAGGGGTGCAATGTTACTAGCAGTACTCATGGAACACTGGTGATGAAAATAGCCACACATCAAGATGAGGGAAGAGACATTACATAAGTGTTCGAGGGTGTTAATTCCCATCACCTGTGAGCTCTATCTCTATCTAGCAAGTGCAGATAGGACTTGGGGGTACTTCACCAGATCTGGGTGTTGTACTACTATTTTAGCCAATAAATACCCCAGAGGTATTTCTTACATCGTTTGAAAAAACCTAGACATTTCGCAACATGGTTCATGACATCGCATATGCTGCCATCCCAACGTATATTGTCATTGACACATTTCGACGGTGCAAACGGCATTCTTGGATGTTGGCTGGATGTATAAAATTCACTATTAGGAGAGCAGACAGCATTGTGTTTTGGTTCTGCAATAACTAATTGTTGAATTGTTGTTAATATCAGAATTTAAAAACCCTTACATACGCTACCGTGTTTAATATACTGGATTAGTAGTGGCGGACAAGAGAACATTAATGAAAATAAAGGAATGTTGGTGATAGAATGGAGCCGTAGGGCGCACAGCATTTTTTGTGTGGGTATCAGACTTCAAACTGTTCAAGACAACTTCAATTTGACGTCCCAGAAGAGGATTTCTTATCCCCTGAATAATAGATTGATCATCATCAAATCACTCATAATCACTTACACAAATCATAGCCTAATGCCAAACTTCACTAAATACCTTTAAAAAATCACGTGCAACTTTCATACATTTGTGTAGACTATATTTCCACTTTTCAGTGAGATATGCCATCAACACTATTTGGATGCGGATTTATTGTAAGTGGCAGAATTAGGCTAGAAGTCTTGAGCTTTCGACACGTGAGTGTCGATAATAATCCGTATTAGAGCTAAATTCGCTAACATCAACCTTATATGTGCTCACGCCGCAAAACAACATGCTTACAAAGGGGCGCTGCACAAAAAGACGAGAGCGGCTAGTGAGCTCGACGAGCAAAAGAGGAGGCAGGAATATCGGCTTTTCCGGAGAAAAATGAAAGAGCACGAGAAGAGCACGAGAAGAGCATAATCGAGAAAATAGAGAGGTACTAGCCCAGGAATAATGTTCAGAAGTTTTACCAAAAGGTAAACAGAGCGTGTCAGGGTAATAAGATGCGAATGGAAACCTGTAGAGATGAATGAGGAAACCTTGTAGTAGAGTCACAGTCGGTGCTGGGGATATGGAAAAACCATTTCTGCAGACTGCTAAATGGCGAAGACGACACAAATTCCACTCTCAGGCAGAGCGAGCTATTCAATATTGACGATGCAAGTCAAGAATTCGGTCCACCCGACCAAAATAAAGCGAGAATAGCAATATCCAAACTGGGCCGGATGGCCTACCCACCGAACTATTTAAGGCAGTAGGAGATCACCTGGTGGAGAGCATACACCAAATTATTTCAAAGATTTGGTCGGATGAATGTATGCCTGATGAATGGAACCTCAGCATCGATTTCCTGGTTCAAAAGAAAGAAGACCCTCTAAACTGTGCCAATTATAGAGGTATCAGTCTCCTAAACATCTCATGTAAGATCTTGTCTAGCGTATTGTGTGAGCGCCTAAATCCATTTGTTAGCAATCTGATTGGTGCGGTTTTTAGCCCGGTAAATCCACAATTGACCAAATATTCACAAATACGGCAGATCCTGGAGAAAACCAAGGAAGTTCAGATCGATACTCGCCACCTTTTTATTATCGATTTTAAAGTCGCATATGACAACATCTACAGAGTCAAACTATACAGAGCCATGTCTAGTTTTGGCATCTCTTCTAAGCTCGTCAGCTTGTACAGGATGACGATGGAGAACGCTAGCTACTGCATCAAGGTTGGTAACGACCTAACCGAGAGCTTTGTTGTGAAAAAAGGATCTTCAACATCATACTTGAAAGAATTGTGCAAAACTCACAAGCCAACACACGAGGTACGATCTTTCAAAAGTCTGTTCAATTGCTGTATATGCCGACAATATTGATATTATTGGTGGAACACAGAGAGCTGTCACTACCGCGTTTCCGAGTATAGGAACAGAAGCGGCAAAAATGGGTTCAGCGGTAAACGAAGGTAAAACAAAGTATATGCTTTCAACAAGAAGGGACACCCAACATCAACGAATCGGCCAGAATGTCTCAATTGACAGCTATAACTTTGCGGTAATAAGGGACTAGGTCGACCTTGGCTCTGCTATCAGAAATCAAACGAAGAATAACGCTTGCCAACCGCTGTTTCTTTGGGCTGAGAAGTCAACCAAGGAAACTCGATACAAGCTCTTAGTAATCCCAGTCCTGCTCTATGGTTCCGAAGCATGAACCTTTTCCAAAGCGGATGAAGATATCTTTGGTCGTTTTAGGAGGAAAATTTGGTCCCGTATGTGTTGACGGGTTCTGGAGGAGACGATTGAACGATGAACGCAACGAGCTGTTCTGCGATATCGACCTGGTCAAAATACTGCACATTGGGCATCTTCAACTCTAATCCGGAGTTACAACGCAGTAGAGGCAGGCCTCGCCTTAGGTAGCGCGCGCAATTGGAAGGGGACCTCAATCAACTTGGAGTGCGCAACTGGAGGCAGTTAGCCAAAGACCTCCCTTATTGGAGAGGCTTATTGATTAAGGCCCAGGTCCACGCCGGACTGTAGCGCCGTCTAGATAAGTAAGTAAGTTCACACCAAGTGAACCTGTTGTTACGAAAACCGTGCTGCCGGCCATTGAGGAGTTTTTGTCTCTCGAGATATTTGGTCAGAATTTATACATATGTTATCGGAAAGCATTTTGGCAAAAGGGACAATCACCGGAGAATATCGTTTAAACTTATTCAACCAGTTCGAAGACGATTTGAAGTAAGACTACAGCATTTGGCAAATGCAAATAAGCCTCAATGCACAGATGCACATGTAAAGATGACACAATTTCAAAATTTAGCTTCAAATTGCTCCCTCATCCGACATGTTCTCAGGATTTAGCCCCTAACGACTATTACCCGTATCCAAACTTGAAGAAATAGCTTTGTGGAAGGATAACTGGCTCCAATAATGAAATAATCGCTCAAACAAATGCTTATTTTGGGTACCTCGACACAGCTTTTTGTTGGAAAAGAATCAACAAACTGGAGAAACTTTAGGCGAAGTATATTAAGCTTAAAGGAGATTATATTCCCAAAACAAATTATCCTTCACTCAAAACGTCACGAACTTATTGATTCACCCTCGTAAATGTGAATGATATGGAAGAGTACTCTGGTGTAAGTCTATTGGCAGCACGATTTGAAAATTATCCCTACTGAAAGTCAAAACAAAAAAATCTTTTTAGATGATGTTGAAGCTACAATAGAACCATAGAACCACACTTGTGGTGGTCGCATTTCTTTTCATAGTTTTTGGAAAAGTTATTCACTTTTATCTAGCCTGGCAGGATACAAGCAGAACTGTTTCTGCTGTTATTTTTACAAAACTTATTCCATTCATTTATCATGTCAAGCAGCTGAATGTATATTCCTTTCAATGAAAACTTATGAACAGCCATGAATAAATTTGCTGCAGCATAAGTACTTCACTCGGCACAAGGCATCTTAATGAATGGGTGGATTTATACATCCTTTTCCCCAAAGAACAATACAAAAACCCAACTTCAAACTCAGTACATCATCAAAAACAAGTGCATACACAAGGAACTTCCGGCAACTAAATAACTCCTAATTAAACAATCACAAGCATATTCTTGCAGACAATTGAAACAGTGAAACAAATATGAGCAGCACATCTCAAGCCCTGACAGCAAACTTTGTGTGAAAATTCAAAAACAAATTTTGCAAGCTCCTTTTCCGAATAACAAATTCAAATATGAAATCTGCCCCGGAGACGGATGTTACCAAATGTGCACACTAAGACATAGGGTAGATCCTTCCGTTCGGGTTCTGTTGATTGTTTATTTGTGCATGAAATTAATCAAATATTTCCCCACAAGGACTCGTAAATACTCACAGATGCAATCCAATCCGTCTCAATTGCAAAATCAATTGTGAAATCGCTCAAAGGCGTTCAATATACTCGTATCTACGAGTATATTTTTCAATCCGATTAAAGTCATTGAACAACTGGCATGCAAATGCAATTGAGTGAATCGCTTACGATTTCATACAGCACGAGACCTTTTGTCAATAATATTGAAATTGTGAAAATAACGTTTCCATTTCAGCATATCTTCTTATGGACACATGCAAGGACTTTTGAGCACCGAAGTACCGGACCAGACAAATCACTTTCCAAAGTGTGTGCAAGTGCATGAGCCATCAAACGTTTAAATTTGAAATGTTAAAAGATAGATGAGGAGTCAGGTCGGTCGTTTGAGGATGGATTCTTAAAGATTTTCGTTTTCTAAATTCGAGATACATGCTATATTCACGAATGTTTGATTCGTTTTCTGCTCTTTTCACACGTGGCCACCTTTCGTACGTAAATTGGTAAATGGAACTCTTAATGCGTGTTAGATTTTTGCTCTGGTAGTTATGATGCGAATGACTGTATCTTTAAGTACGTGACAACAACTCATACAAAAATTTCAAATGCAGAGAAGTGTTCACCTTTCACATTTTGATGTCACATGTGACAGACGGATGTCACTGAGTACGTTTTCGAATTTGAATGAATTAACGTTGACGCTATGACTTATGATTGGATTGCGAGGCGGAAATAAACTCGTGTTTGGCCGCCATTATAATTGAGTTAAGCAGATGAAGAGCCGATTTTAAAATGCCTTGCGACAATTTTTTTTTTTAATTTTTCAAAGACAATTAGCGCCCGTCCAATACCGTTAATTGTCAGGTGCAGCAGATAAATGTGTTACCTGTGAACTTTATTGGTTAAGAAGACAATTAGAAGGCTAGGCATTGTACCATATCTATCAGCGTTAGTCTGGCATTAATTACGACTAAACATCAATTCTGCATATGGTATGTTACATTCTATCAATAGGTGTAGGCAGTAAGCGAACTCCGCCATAGCCGCTCCCAAGTCCTGCTTCAGAAAGGAGAGGAATAGTCAGTGGAATAACATCACCATTGTAGTATTGTAAGTCTTACCGTGTAAGTGTAACTGAACCCTCGGACCTACACAAATACGGCTGACTAAATTACAATGCATAAGCGTGACCAAAAAAAGCCATAAAAGGGACGCCTCGGTGGAGAAATTCCCAAGAAGAGGTCAACAGCGACATCAGACGCAAATCCAGCGATAAACTTATTTTAGCCACTTTGACCCATTCGGATCTCAGGTCGAGGAATTGTCTTCGAAATTTGACCAAAATATCGAAATAGAGACGGAGCGATGGAAGAGTTTACTGCGAACCAACAGCTCGTACCCCATTGGTGGAATACTGGCACTGTCCTCGGAAGGATTTGGACTACCAGTTTGGGGGTTCTGGCGTTCGATTAAATACCCGGCCATCTAAAACACTCAATGTTGTCAAGCGAAAGCCGTCTCGAATAGGAATTATATTTCTGTTGACGACCCTAGCAAATGAAAAACGGACAAGCAAGAGTAATGTTCGAAGACGTGCAGCCGAACAACTGGGGGAGACTCTGCATTATTACAAACGGATATTAGAGCCAGAAAGTGCAGTGGGACAGACTAGGCCCAAGAAGTATGATAAGCTGCGACATCTACTATGGTGATTGCTAAAAAGAGGTGAAACAGCGCCTATTTGGATGCGGATCATCGGTGGAAAACTTAGACAAAAAGTCTTGAGCTGGAGAGCGAACAATTGACAACAAACGGCAGTAAAACTTACTTCGCTACAATAAGCCTGATATGCGCTTACGCCCCACGAGAAGAAGGACATCTTTGTCAAAGGTTGCTTCTAGCAGCTCTTTGACCAAACTTATGAGCAGTGTCCTAAGCATGACGTTGAGATCACTCTTGTTGATTTCAGCGGCAAGCTAGCAAAAGAAAATTGTTTTGGGCGCACTGTTGGAAACCTTAGTCAGCATAACACAACCTACGAGAACGCTGCGTCATTGTCAGCACACATTTCCCGCACCTGGCTATTTCTAGATCAAAAAACCATCAACCAGATTGATCACATTGTGAGCGCGTCAAGCCACAGCTCCAATTTCCAGGGAGTCTGAACGTTCCGAGGAGCTAACATCGACTCGGACAACTGCCTTGTTGTAGCCAAGGTGCCAATGAGAATAAGCGTTCGATCGGGGAACGACGCTAGGAAGTTCTATTAAAAAACGGAACGTGTTAAGGACACAAATTCCGAACAGAAACATGCGGAGATGAAGATTGGGACGTAATAGTAAAGTTGCAGTCTGGGCTGAAAATATGGAAGGATTACCTCTGCAGACTGTTTAACGCCGAAAACGACCAACACTCCGAGATCAGGTAGAATGAATCACTCAATTTGGACAACAACCGACGACAGCAACTCCATGAAGTGGTTTGGATAGCGATATCTAAATTAAGTTTTAGAATTATTTAAAGCTGTGGTAGATGACTTGGTAAGGAGTTTATACCAGAAAGTATGTTCAGTGAATGGAATCGCAGCATCGTTTGCTCAATTTTCAAGAAGGGGGACACCATCCGAACTGTGCCAGCTATGTACATAGGAACCAGTCTCGAGAACATCGCATTCGAGATCATATCTACCATAATACTCGAACGGTTAGGACCTGTCCGATATGTCCTTGTCAGTATGGTTTTAAGACTGGTATCACATTGTAACAGATCTTGGAGAAAACGCATAAATTCCGGATCGATAGCTATCATCTGTTCACCGCTTTCAAGCCCACATAAAACAAATGAGGCGAGGTATGTAAGTAGAGCCATACCTATGTAGTTTTGACATCCATGCTAAGCTCATCCAATTGTGCTGTATGGCAATGAAGAAAGCTCGCATCCCCATAAAAATGATTTCAAAAAAGGATTTCGATAAGACGAATCTTCGATATATTTCAAAATTCTGTACAACTGCTCGCATTGAAGACTTTGACATCAGCGATGTGTCACTTTCACCTTTGCCGCGATTAAAACAGAAGCGACAAAGATTAGTTAAGTAGTAAATGAAGGTAGACCAAAATACATGCTATCGACAGGAAAAGGTATCCAATACCAACGGCCTGGACAGCATGCCAATACAGGAAACTATAGTTTTGAAGTAGTAAAGGACACGAAACAACCGCAGAGATCAAGCGAAGATTCACTGTAGCCAATCGCTGTTACTTTGGACAACGAATGCAATTGAAAAATAAGTCGAGGATCAACGAAGAAAGCATTCTATAAGATCCTCTTCGGCCCAGTACTATTGCATGCCACAGAGGCATGAACTTAGGTTCCTTTAGGGTAAGTTGGTAGAAATGGCTGTTCAGAATGAACACAAGTAGCACTAGAATGAACCTTTTTGTTACCACGATCCGTGTGATCTGCATGTTGTTAAGGACGTGAAACAGTCAGTGCCTAGATCCAGTCAGTTGAGTTTAAAAAACGGATTAGATCTCGTATTGGTTAGTTTAGTGCACGCAATCTAGCTCTTGCTAGTGCCGGATATTTGCAGAGGAAATAGGAGAGAGTTTCCTTCTCATTCGCGTTCTCACAACTGCGTTAGTGGGGGTTGCATGGAATACCGAGTTTAGCCGATGGTCTCCAACTGAAATACGAGTATTCTGGCGATATCTGTGCAAGTTCTGTTAAGTAGGTATTTTTTTCTATCCTTTAACCGCTCCTAGTGGAATGTGGACTTTTGCGCGAGTGAGCCGTGCAGAGCTGAGCACTGCCTGGTCAATTCATATGCACGCTCATTTCTATTTATGTCACTTTGCCCTGGACCTCAGGGCAATGCGATCCTGAAGTGTTCCTCCTGCGGCGCTCCTGCAACAGTTTCGAGGATTTCTTAGCCGAGTCAACAGCTTTAATAGCGGCTTGCTTATCTAAGAGGATAGTAATGTTTTGTTTGTGGGTTGTATCACGCCGAGTTGCGTGCAAACTTCTCGGATTGCCGGTAGAAACGCTGGTAAAATCTGGCAAGCGTTATGATATTGATATTTTCAGTGATTCTGAGTGGACACCGAGCCCCACACCACAGTTTATCTTTGATCCATCGGTGTAGATGGCCATGTCTAAGTACTTGCTACTTCGACTTTCTTCCACTGAGCTCTTGTGGGAAGTCCTGAGTGTTAGTTTTTTTTAAGTTCAGTTCAGATGTAACGTAGTCGGTTGGAAACGTGACCATGCCATTTGGTAATGAGTCCATTTTTGTGTGGAGGACGAGAGGCATAAGATCCAGGAACATCCAGGGCATCCGTTGGGGCTGGTTTCAATGCCCCCGTAGTGCCTATACTCGCTTTCTTCGAAACCTTTTTAGTTTCGTTACGTTGCAGCTTTTGCTCAACTCAGGCCACCATATTAGTTACCCGTAGGTGAGAATTGGTTGAAGTCTCCATTTCTTTCCAAAGGTTTTGCTGCAGGCATAGTAGGAGGCGCACGCCTTCCTTACTCTGCTTTCGATATTCTGCTTCCAGTTAAGTTTTGGGTCAAGCATGATTCCCAGATACCAAGCGCTGGAGAATAGAGTGAGCGATTGACCGTTAAGACAGGGAAAAGTAAAATCAAGTATTTTGGTTTTGGTAGTGAATACGAGTAGCATCAGTCCAGTTTTGGTCGGGTGGACCTTGTCTAAAGCAGTCTCCATGATTTCACTTATCACGGAGAGAAACTTCTCTGACACTCGTATTACCACGCCAGCCGTACGCGACCACTTTGGCCCAGTCTGACAAGCACTTTGTTCATATCCATTAACCAGAGCAGAGGAAAAAGACCGCCGCCCTGCGATTTTGATTAAGTGACTGTTACCTAGTGTTGCCTCAATAATTCTTGTTCTGAGCATAGAGACTATCCATTGACTAATAAATTCCTCTATGCCTAGCTCGATCAAAGATTTGTAAATAGCTTCAGTGTCTACGTTATTTAAAGCTCCTTAAATGTCTAGAAAGCAGACTAGGGTACATTCTTTGTAGTACATGGATTTTTCGATTGTTCGCACTACCTCATGGTTAGCCGTTTCCGTGGATCTTCCCTTGATGTAGGCATACTGTGATTTTGATGGCGATGATTCTTCTACAATGCCTCGGATGTGGATGTCTGAGACACGTTCTAGGGTTTTATGTACAAAGGAGGTTAAACTAATTGGCCTGAAAACCTCCGAGGACTCGTGAACTGAACTACCTACCTTCGGTATAAATACCACTCTAGCGCGTCTCGAAGTTCGTAGTTCAGTATTAAAGAGCTTCTGAAGATTGACGCTAGACAAGGTATTGTTAGGTCTTGCATTCTCTGTAGTATAACAGGTAGTATGCCATCAGGATCCAGAGGCTTGAATGGGGAGAACCTGTTAATTGCCTAGGAAATCATTTTCGCGGAAATTATTGAATTGGTATTGCTATGGGATGTACTCGGGCTCACTGCATTCAGAAAATTGTGTTTTCATCAGGAGTCCAGAGTCTCCGCAGTTGGGCAATAGTAAATAAGTACAATAGTTGCCTTTCTCAAAGGGTTATTTGCGGTGAACGTTGTTCATCTTTCAAAGAGCTCAAGCAAGGTGTACCACAGGGCTCAATTTTCGGGCCGTTGCTATTCTACATATTTATTAACTATCTTCCATGGGTGCGTAAACACACTTCTGTTCAACTTTATATAGATGATGTCCAGCTACATCTAGACAAACCCCACAACTGACTTCATGAACTGCCTGTTACTATGAACAAAGGGCTACAACACATACAAAACTGGTCAGAAACTAGTGGATTATTACTAAATCTAATTTCTAATTTCGTATTTCTAAGGAAAGTTTAAGTTTAACTCTATTACCAACCTTATACGAGGGTTGCCTGAAAAGTTTGCGACCCAACAATGATACAAGACATTTTTTCTCAAATTTTTTTTTTATTTTTCTACATAGTCTCCTTGTATCTCTACACCTCCTCCTCATTTGACGAAAATCTCTGTTCTCCTGGCGCAGTTTTTAGATGAGGGAACAAAAAGAAGTCGCTTGAGGCTAGATCTGGTGAATAAGGCTGATGGTCAAGCAGTTCAAACCGTATTTCAGGGATTTTCGCCATGGCAACCGCTGAGGTGTGAGACGGCGCGTTGTCTTGGTGAAACAGGATTTTCTTTTTCTGCAAATGTGGCCGTTTTTCCGCAATTTCTGCCTTCAGCTTGGCAAGTGATGATGCGTAGTATGCTCCTGTAATGGGTTTTTCTTTTTAAAGATAATCGATTAAGATAACTCCTTTACTATCCCAAAAAACAGCCGCCTTCACTTTCCCAGCCGAAAAAAACAGTTTTTGCTTTTTTTGGAGCCGGCTCGCCCTTTGCAGTCTACTGTTTTGACTGAATTTTTGTTTCGGGCGTATAATGGTGTATCCAAGTTTCATCTAGAGTAATAAATCGGCGCCAAAACTCGGATTTATTGCCCCTAAACTGCCCCAACAGAGCGTTGGAAATGTTCATTCAAACACGCGGCACCCAACGCGCGGACAGCTTTCTCATGCCTAAATCTTGATTTAATATGTAACAAACACGTTCTTTTTACATTTTCATAACCTCTACTACCTCTCTCACTTTAATTCGGCGGTCGTCTAAGACCATTTGGTGTACTTTAGCAATGTTATCGTCAGTGGTTGCAGTTTTTGGACGTCCCGAACGTTCATCATCTCCTAAGCTTTTACGGCCACGTTTAAAGTCAGCTGCCCAAAATTTCACTGTGGTAAATGAAGGTGCAGAGTCCCCATACACAGAGTCCAACTCATTTTTGATTTGCGTAGGCGTATTGCCTTTCAAAAACTAGAATTTAATAACAGCTCGATACTCAATTTATTCCATTTTCACAATAAACACTCACATCGACTCACTCAAACGACTGTCAACTAAAAACTGCGCGTCCAAAATGACTGAAACTTCGGTAAGTAACTGTCAAAAGATGCACAACTAGCATTCACTAGCTTTATCGGAAACTTTTCAAACAAACTTCGTACCTTTACGGTAACAAAATGAGAACTGTTGAATCTGTCACTTGTCGTGGATACATACTAAATCGTAATATAACTGGATACAACCACACCAACGTGGTCATTGACCGTATCTATGGACGCCTTCGCAAATTGTATCTGAGTTCTTCATTTAGTCCACTACAAATACGACGGAAGCTGACAAAAGCGTTAGTATTGCCACCGTATTCTGAGGTTGTCTAGTGCAGCCTTGATTCCCTATCTCATTGTAAATTCCAAAAAGCCTTCGATGATGCGGTGCGTTATATTCACGGCATTAGCACAATTAGACATGAGAATATTTCTCCATATATTGACGAGGACTGTATACAAAATTATTTATAATCACTGTCCGTCTCATCTGTACAACAGACTTAGTTTTACTCGCTACTCAAGAACTCTAACTATTATTCCTCTGCGTTTGTTTTTTATCCATACTGCAAGACTATTGAAGTCTTTACCATCACTCATCAAATCTATATCAAGTCATTCCAAATTAAAAATTGCAATCCGGCTACATTTTTCCATTTCAACACACCGGCTTCCCACTTCGTATCCCATCACCCTTTCTTCTTATTCACTAAATCTCTAAACATTTCCAAATGCAGTCTTAGCAAAGACTTATTAAACAACAAAATTCAAGAGTGTCACAAAGCATATTTTGTAAAAAAGGTAGTTTCCCCGATACTTTTTGAGCGTAATCTTCTTACGTCAATCCATTCATATCTTTAGAACTGTTGGTTGTGGTGACGCATTTTCGATATGCGAGATACAGAAATACAATAAGTTGACGAGTATGAATAATTAACCGAATTATTGTAGAAACTATATTTTCCATATTACAATATCTAACTTAGCATATTATTTTTGAAATATGGTAAGATAATTTCGTTTATGATGCGCGCAAGTCAGATACATGCGTCATTACAGAATTTGATTAGTTATTAACGCACAAGGTCTGATACTATTTCTGTCCGATTGACTGCTTGCATAAAGCATTCAGGAAGAAGTCTTGAGAGACTGACGTAGATCATGGAATAGACTTTTATTTGTTTGTTTATGATTGTGACGATCAGTTGCTGTAACGATAAGTGCGCAGGCTGATTCGGACGCCGACTTGGCCGACATTAGGTGTGCTGCGCCACATATCGAGAGAAAGAGTTACACCTGATTTTAGTTACATGCCGAAGCGGTGGACGAGTCATGCTGTTCGTGAAGCTGGGCCCCCGCCCAATTATCAAGGCTTCGCAATCAATGACGTTGTCTAATAAAAAGCGGGGACAGAGCATATTACTGGTCTTATCGTAAACATCTTCAGATTACAGCCTCTGAATGGTTGCTACGATTTGACCAGTTACAAGTTGCCGGTCATAGGTCTTGTTGGCGGCTGGACCACCGGTAGTCCATTCCAGGACTTAAATCACGGTACCATGGGAGTCAGGATCCCCCCGGATCTCGGTCCGGGCCTGACTTGTTAGAGGTAGGCCCCCTTGTGGGAGCGTCATGGTGGCTGTGGTTTAAATCCAAATCGTGGGGGCGGGTGTAGAGTTGCAAATAAGTATTGGGTGCTGTGACCCTAAGAACAGTAAGAGGTTTTAGGTCGGCCTCGACTCATACCAAGGGTGGAATTTGTGCCTCCAACACAGTTCCGAATTGGTATCAAAGAATTGACGGAGAGCGATGGCAATGCGTACCCTTGCTCCCTATGGGTGCATGGGCATCCCGTAAACATAAGGTCTACATGACAGGTGGTTTACGTTAAAAATCAAGAGACCTTCTGTTCGTGGAGTTAAGTACATATAAACCGGCTCAAATACTGGCGGCTTTACTCTTGACGAAACATCAAATTGGAAAAAGGGAACAAACCTTTAGAATATTGCTTACAGGCCATATCTACTATAAAGCATATACGAGTATCACCGCTAAGCAAAATGAGAATTCAAAACTGTAGCGTTTAATTGAGTCTGCATTTGTAGAAACCACCAGAGTGAGACAAGAAGTTTTTAGCTTTCGGCAAATGTCCAATCGCCTTGTTACCATATTTATAGAGGGTAAATTTGCCGATATGAGGCTAATATGTGGCCATACACCTACGAAAACAAGGACGACGCCACCAAATGATAGTCCTACGAGTTCTTGGACAAAATATACATATGAGCAATGTCCGAAGTATGAGCTTAAAATCGTACGAGGCGATTTTAACCGCAGGATGGGAAAGGAGAACACATTTTGTAGGACAGTTGGTTAGTATAGCCTACACGACAGCACGTCTGGCAACAGACTTAGGCTTATTGACTTTACGGCGGGACGAAATATTACTATAGCAAGGGCATGGTTTCCCGAACTTCCAAAATTCGGCGATATTGCGCTCGGCGTTCTTTCACGGCACCGGTTTCCCCATCTCAAAATATACAAGGGGACATGGCGGTTTCCGGTTTGTCAAACCCTAAACCAAATCGATTACTTTGCGATAGACGTAAGGCATGCCTCCAGTATTCTGGGCGTTCGAACTTTCCGCGCAGCCAATTTTGACTCGGATCACCGCCTTGTGATCATCCAAAGTGTAAGTGCGGTTTTCCCAAATATCACAGCAAAGAAGAACTACTGTGAGAAGATAACGGGTGACCAGATAAGAACTATAGAAAAAGAAATAATAAAGCAATCACAGTGTGAGATATAATTCTGGCTTTATTTTGAAGCTACGTTCATGCCATTGTGTATGGAATAGCACATCATTTAAATGGCCGACTCAGCTTCGCTGACAGTGCGTAAAGCGGTCGGTGCAATTTTTAATGACTCGGTCCAATATGTGCAGTGCTATTCCAGTAATAGTGTGTCGATAGTTAGCTTCGAGCTCGTCCAAAGTAGTTGGCTTGTTAGCGTAGATTAAGAACTTGATATAGCTCAAGAAACAATAATCAAGTGGTGTCGAGTCGCATGATCCCGGCGGCTAATTGATAAACGCTCGCCGTGCGATGACCCAGTCGCTAAATTTCTTCTTCACAACTTCGAGCATGTAGCGCCATCTTGTTGGAACCACAGCTCGATGTTATCAAGCTCTGACTACAGAAAGTCAGCTAACATCGCTCTATACCTAAGACCATTGACGGTAAGGGTATCACCTTCCTCATTTCTAAAGAAATAAGGACCAGTGATGCCGCCATGCCATAAACCGCACCAAACAGTCAATCTTTGTGGATGCATTGATGCTTGGGCGAACACGTGTGTATTGCGTTCGCCCCAATAATGGCAATTTTGCTTATTGACATACATAGCTGCTGAGCCAAAACTGAGCCTAGTCCGAGAAGATGATTCTATGATCGTCCGGCTTCAATTCTTGTGACATCACAATCTTATACGAACGTAGGCTAACCGCAAAATAAGCCCGGTTGACTCTCTGGCAATGTCCAGTTCAGCTGATTGGCGTCGAATCGACATTTCTGGGTCTTCTTCGATACTGGTCACTACGGCAGCTATTTCGCACCAATTTCTGTCTGGTTCATGGCTTAAGATCCAAAATTGTGTACTCGCGCTCAAAATTTTAGACGATAAAAACCGACCTCATGAAGAAATTCACGTTGCGTATTTACTGCAGAGGCGGAATTTTGATATTTTTCAATAATTTCCGTACGTTCGGCAAGCGTAAAATGATGCATGATGAAGTGGCAAACCTTACTAAATATTTCGGCAGCTGCTAAAACATAGCAATTAGAAAAACTATAATTATTAGCTGGTCCCTCGTTATAACGTAGAAATGATGCAATCGCAAGAGATCGCCTGAATCTTCACCGAATGCGTATTGCAAAATCTCTCCACAACTCTGTCAGCATCACATACCGAAGACCAATGCCATCAGAGACACCACAAATGATGTGCTGGGTTTCAGCCGACTACCACCAAGATATCCCTGGTTTGATGAACAATGCCGGCAAGCATATCCAGCTAAACAAGAAGCCTAAACAAGGAACCTGAAACGAAGGACCAGGGCCTCTCGTGAGCTCTATGAGCAGAAGATAGTAGAAGAACATCAGCTTCTCCGGAAGAAGATATTGGAAGGATGTACGCTAGGAATAACACAAGGAAGTGTTACCAACAGGTAGAAAGAACATGTCAAGTCGGCGCTGAGAATATGGAAACAATTTTTTCAGCAGATTGTATAAAGGCCAAGAAGTCCAACATTCTGCCGTCAGGCAGAATAGACCACTCAACTTAGATGACGATAGCCAACACTTCCGTCCACCTGACCAGAAGGAAGTAAGGATAGCAATATCTAAGCTTAAACCCATACCGGCGGAGGCATTGAAAGCTGCTAAATCTGACATTGTGGAGAACTCACCACCAACTCATTTCTCAGATCTGGTCAGAAGAGTGTATGCCTGATGAATGGAATCTCAGCACCGTATGGCTGATCCACAAAAAAGGAGACACCCTCATCTTGGCCAACTTGAATACAAGATCTTATCTACTATATCGTGTGAACATCTGAAACCCTTCGCCAACAACCTGATCGGTCCATATCAGTGCAGTTTCAGAACAGGAAAGTTCAAAATCGACCAAATTTTTGCACACCTTCAGATCCTGGAAAGAGCTCTATAGAGGCTTGTCAAATTTTGACATCCCTGCCAAACTCGTCCGTCTGTTCAAAATGACGAGGGAGAACGCTCGCTGGTCCGTCAAGGTCGGTAGTATTAAGTCAAAAATGATTTTAGGCAAGATGCCGTTCTCTTATATGACCTCTTTAACGTCATACTTGAAAGAACTGTGAGAAACTGACAAGCAAACACCAGAGGCACAATCTTTCAAAAGTATATGCAACTACATATCAGTGTAGGCCGTTGATATTACCATAATTGGCAAAACGGGCGATCTCAGACGCGTTTGCTAGTGTTAAAACGGAAGCTGCCAAAATTGATTTAGCGGTCAATGAGGGCAAAACCAAGTACAGGGTTGTCCAAATACAAATTTCTTTTTAAAAATAAAATGGAAAGAACCGAAATTAATTATTTTCGGTGTATTCGAAAGGGCGAATATTCCCACTAGGCATGGAATACTATTTCATTCATTTAGCCAACTCCTGGCAACTTAATTTTCCAATTCAGACTCTATCTCACGAATGGTTCGGACGACATTTTCGCTTTAAGGCGAAATTGAATTATTTCTGAATTGTTCGCATAACGTCGAATTTGAAGACCACCCTACCAAAAAGAAAGTTCAAAGTGGTCAAAACGCAGCTCCGACGCGTCCAATTGACATCGCCAAGGCGGCTGATAACACAATTACCGATCTTAGATAACTTAGCTTGCTAGAACCTAACATCGTCCAAGTCTATGTCTTTAATTTCAGCCCACAAAAATTCGGTAATCATGGCTCTATAGCACTCACCGTTGACCGAAATGTCGTTTCCAGCAGCATTTTCAGAATAAAAAGGGCTAATGATGCCACCAGTTCAAAATCCGCACAAAGCTGTCACTCGCCGGGTATACACTGGCTTCTCGACAATCGCGTGAGGGTTTTCTGATCCCCAGATGCGGCAATTTTGTTTGCTAACATATCCACTGAGATGAAAATGCCCCTCGTCATGATTTTTTGGCCAAATTCTACTATCAATTCGAGCTAATGTAAGGCCCAAACTGAGAAGCGATAATGAGGCGGATAATCGTTTGCTTTCAATTACTGAGTTAATTGGAATTTTTTAGGAAAATGTTCATTAGGCTGGTGCGAAATGTTGAATTGTTAAAATCGATGGCGAGCTAATGTTCCTGGATTGAGTCGGACACTCCAGCTACGCCATCGGCACGTACTTTTCGCACAAACCTGCGTACAGTAGACGCAGTGGGTGGTCCTTGCGGCCAAAACTTTGGGCAACACAACGCTCAATTTTAAAATAAGTTTGCAATATTTCCCAAAGTTGTTCTAACGTAAGCGGTTCATTTCGTTCTGCAGAAATATGATACTGACTGACAGTCAATATTTCAACCGGGAAAGAGCTGTCAGTGTCAGGAAAAGATTAAAAAAGAAACTTGTCAATAAGAAGGGACACACAACATTGACGAATTAGGCAGGACATCAAAATGGACAACTATAATTTCGAGGTAGTAAAGGACTTTGTCTCCCTTGGATCTGCAATGAATTCTCCCAATAACACCTCATCAGAAATAAAACAAAGAATTACTCTTTTCAATCGCTATTTCTTTCGGCTATGAATGTGATTGTATCCCGAAACTCTATATAAGACCATGATCATCCCAATCCTATTTTAGGGCGTAGAAGCATATACCCGATCGAAAGCGGATGAAAGTATACTCAACCGTTTCGAGAGAAAAATCCCATTGGAGGAGAAGATTTAACGACAAATTTTAACGACAAATTTTACTACGCATCAGTGGCCTGAGATGGATAGGATATGTAGTGCTCCGTCTCGTAGAATCTTTGAACCTAATCCGGAGGGACAACGCAGTAAAGTAAGACCTCTCCTTAGATGGCGCGCACAAGTGGATGGGGACCTCAACTCTGTTGGAGTGCGAGGCTTGCGGCAGTTAGCAAAAGACCGGACTAACTGAATTCCAAGTTCGCCCCGAACTGTAGCTCCACCTAAGTAAATAAGCAAGCTGTGCCTGGATGAGAGAGTATGTATGCCCGTGTGTGTCAATTTGTTTGGCCCACGATAACTCTCGAAGGAATTGTGCTATCGATTTGAAGCGTCTACATGCCGAATTGCCATTAGATTTTGACCAAATAACTTTTTAAGTTATTAAGAAAAAAGCACACACAAAATAAAACAAATTTTTTTAATAATGGAGGAATCTTTCGAAACTTTTGCGGTACTAATAGAAATTTATTGAAATAGGGCCAAAATCGTATGAGTTATCCAATTTAGAACCGCGAGTGATGTACAACCTACAATCAAAGTGTCAAAGGTCCGGTCTGGACCTTAACTTTTTAACAAAATTGAATTACATATACTGTCTTTAAATAAATAGAACAAGAATTGCATGGTTCATAACAGGAGGTTCATCACTGAAACATCGGGCTAACATTTATTTCATTTTAAAGCCTAAAACCGCGGTTAGCAAGACTAGTTACAAATCTCACAATCCCTCATAAACTTCTTTAACCCATTTGTGCCCACAACTATTTTTGTGCATAGGAAAAATAATAAAAAAAATATTCTATAGGTTATATTGGAAATATGCGCTGGGTCGTTAATGACTCGTTGGGCATATAAACGCCAAATAATACGATAACTCAAAAACAAAAAAAGTACAATTTATTTTTCATTTAATTTGGTTTAAAAAATTAAAATTTATTTCTTGAAAAAAAATGAAAATGAATAACTATAGTTTTACGCACATGCTATATTTGGATTATTACTTGAAAAATTTTGTATGATAGTCCTTAAAGCATTTATCGTTGAGTGGAATTTCACACCTTTTTCGCAAGCTTTCGTGGTTTTATTCGAACATACACGGCACCTTCTTCTTTGAACACCAGTAATAATTAAATGTTGTGATGATGTTGATAGAGTAGGAACTACTGCGGTGCTTTGAGGTCCAGTAGAGCGAAGTGGTTTGCCGTAATTAGACAACAAAGTTTGGACTATATGTCTCCGAAATTCTAAATTGTCCTCCTTATAGCCAAATTGTCGTGCAAGTGTCCAGGCATTTGTAACAGCGACATCCAACATCCAGAGCCATATTGGGAAATATAATTTTTTCCTCTTATTTTTGTTCTATAATTTGAGATGTTATTGTCCATTAAATCTACTCCGCCCATAAATTTGTTATATTGCGCTTTTACAAATGGCTATTTTATTTAATTTTTTTGTTTTTCTTTGTCGGAATATCGACTTGCTTTTTGTATTGGCTCAACCCCATGCTCATTTGATAATATAGTGACAACATTATTATCTTTCCATTTGGCAGCTGCAATTTTATTTTTCTTTTCAGAAGAAAAACAGAAGTAACCTCTTGCCATTTTTTGTCTTCCAAAGGACATTTTTCGGTCCTGTTTGCGCGAACAGTTCCAGTGCCACAAAATCCCATATCACTAATTGCGGATAACAATTTCATACTTGTAAAAAAGTTGTCAAAATATAGGGAAAACTTTGTATCTGTAAAAGAACTTTGTAAAATATTTGCGAAATTCAAAACAGCACTTTCTCCCAATCCACAATTCCTGCCACCACTAGATGAGCGACCTTGGTAAATATTAAAATTTAGGCAATAACCATTAGGTAATGCCATAACCCACGCTTTATAACCAAATCTAATTGGCTTGCCTCGAATAAATTGTTTGCATCCATTACGACCAAAATGGGGGATCATTGATTCCCTTCCAATAGGTGCGAAAGTTAGAAACTTCGTATTTAATTTTTGGATTAGAGATCTTTGGCTAATTTATCATTTGCGGCAAGATGGTTGTTGTCTGCTGCGTGAAAGAATCTAAATATTTCCTCAAATCTATTGCGCCTCATAGACTTTGAGACCAAAATGTTATGTGTGTCATAAGAGTCAATACATTCTGCGTCTTGGAAATGGTACATATCCACTTAAAATGAAAATTCTCAATAACACATAGAATTCCTCATTTTCAACAGAAATGTTATGATTTTTCATAGCAGCATAATTATTTATTTCTTTCACCAGGTATTCAATTATATCTCTGCTAATGAATAATTCGAAGAACTCAGTTGGATTACTTTCAGATGAAAGTGTCAAAACTGGCGATTTGGGTGGTCCAAAATCCGTACCCAATATCGGTAAATTTATCACGTTAGACCAGTCTCGAGTTGCCTTTTTGTTCTTTTTAAAGGACGCGGATCATCTAACTCCGTTTCATCGCTTTCTATATTTGGCTTATCTCCCTGATACTGAACTTCAGCATAGGTATTTAGTCGACCTCTATTCAGTCTATCGGGATCATTACACTCTTTGTCTCCGGAATCAGAATCTGTTTCCCAGCCACAATTGTCTGGAGGCATAATATGTTATATATATCATCTGGCACATCCTCACTATTTTCAATCGATTCTGTTTCTTCCAAAATTTCTGCAGTGGTTAGTTGTTTGTTCCTAAGAAATTTATATATTAGTGTGTGTGCCCAACGGGTCGTTAACGACCCACAAACAAATGATGCAAAATTTTTCGGACATGTGAAGTAAATTTTATTCATATTTTAAAATAAAATGATACTACAATTTGTGTTTGAACAAAAAAAATATTGTTTTATAAAATAGGTAATGATTAAAGTGTACTTACAATTTTTTCAATGAAGCCATAATTCGTTCGTTGCAAAAACTAAGTTATGTATACACTTTGTGAACTAGGAGAGAGAAATAAGCACTTCGTCATAGCCAAAAGTTATTGACTAGAATGTACAGTAACGATGGCAGCAACAATTAGCCAACTGCAAGTCAAAGACATGTGCCTAGCAAGTGTATTTACATGTCGGTCATTAACGACCCGTTGGGCATAAATGAGTTAATCAAATGAAGATTGGGAAAAAAGTTACTGGACGCAAACTAAGGGCTAATATCCTAAACAAACTGAAGTTCGTACACCGATTACGTAAAAAGAAATATATTCAGCTATATTCACCTTTTTTTCAATTCACTTCAAGTATGTGTTCAATTCTTTCTTGCTCAGCAGAAAGGGGAGATAACCCGACCTGCTACACTTTTTTTTTCTCTAGACTTATCAATACCGTTCAATCTCAACCGGCCAGGCTTAACCTGTTTTTTGGCCATGTTCGGATCAACTTGTCGTAAATTCGAATAGGATATGAAATGCCAAAAACCATTGCAAGTTTTTTATAAGAAAGTCCTTGGCGTGACCCATCGGTAGTTCCCTTTTCGGCTAGTTTTGTTTTATATAGAATATATACTCAATTTAGGTAAACATTTAATTTAGAGGGTGAACTCTTTTTTTTTCCTAAATTCCTGGTCAGCAAATGATATTTTACGAATATTTTGTGCAATTTCGAAATCAACCAGATGTGAATAACAATAATTTAGAAAAAAGTACAAAAACAAGTTGATGAATGAGAATTAGGGAAGAAAGGTGTGTGGAGGAAGAAAATAACTGGAACTCGGCTTGGATTTTGTTAAACCGGTGGGCGCACTATGGATGTTACTGGATATCTTGACCGTGACTACACAGAAGCAACTAAAAAGAATTATTCAGATCCGTTGATTTTCTTCTGGATTGTGTGTTTTTTTTATTGCAACACAGGCTGTGTAATCCTCAAAGATACCAGTAGCCCGAGCTCCCAGCAAGCATGATTTGCTAGCCTGATTGCGTGTACTAAACCACATCCTACATCATACTTCGACCACTGTCCCCGCGGGACTGCAGTTAGGTACTACTTCGCGGGGCTGGTAAGCAATTTTTACTGCATCAACACGTCCTATTCTTTCGATCCTTTGCAGCTCATTTTGCACATTTGTTATAAATGTGCAAATCTCCATCCAACTTTCTTCTGACCGCACAATTTTGTCAATTATTGACTGTGGGTTTGGTATGTTAGGCTAGCGAATGCAAGGGAATATTCCATACTCTGCGTCTTGCTCCTGATTTCGGCAGTCTGGGCAAAAAGGTGAGCTGTCATGCCCGAAGCGGTGTAGATATCTTCGATACCCGCCATGATCAAATAGGAACTGCGGAAGATGGTAGCTACAGCTTCCATGCCTTCGGTTTGTCGAAACGTCTATGGATGGAATAAATCTGTAGGTCCTTATGCCCTTGGGAGTGGTGGCAACCCTGCCACCTGAAGTCGCTCTTTCTTCTACCTCGAACTTTTTGACGACTGTCGCCCCTTGGTTACTAGAAGTTCTCTTATTATAGAATCTCTGCACCTTGTCCGCTAGGATATCGATGGGAATCAAACATCAAACACCCTACTTGACTTTATATTTCTTAGTGATCTAAAACAAGTGTCCTTCTATGACCAGTTATCAGCTTCCGGTTTTTCTAATCATGGCCTTCTTCACCTGACGTTTGACTTCAAGTTCACTATACCAAATAGAATAACTCAGCTCAGGGACTTTAGAAACATTGACTACGTAGTGCTTGAAAGAGACATGTATAGTATGAACTGTTAACAAATTTACTACATGTCTTTACCTAACCAGCAAGTCGAATACCTACAAACCAAAGTGATTGAAATTTTCGAGACTTATGTGCCCATACGTAACAAAACAATTAGACCAAGCCACCATTCCTGGTTCACTCAAGAAATTCACCACCTAATGCAAAAACGGGATGAAGCTTTCTTTAAATGGAAACGTTTCAGAGTTGAAGAGTTCCGTAGAATGTACTGCTCTCTTCGCAATAAGGCCGCCAAAATTGCATATTACTCAAAACGTCTGAATCCATCACTAAGCGGTAAACTGTTGTGGAAGAATCTAGAGGAGGTTGGAATCGGAAAATTCAACGGCAACGAGCGCGTTCTTCCCTTAGTCCTAAGTAACTTTACCACTATAAATATTCAACCTCTTCCAAACGAGTCTTTTGCTTTTTCTTGCATTCAACAGGTCGACATAGTAGAGAGTCTGCGTTCAATCAGATCAAACGGAGTTGAAATTGCCTGGACTCACCTAAAGTTCTTGAAAATCATCCTTCCAAAACAACTTCCATATATTACCCACATCTTCAATCAAATTCTCACAACGTGTGGTTTTCCTTCACTCTGGAAGAGGTCCAAGATAATACCTGTCCCTAAGAATTCCTCGAATTTTTTCGAAAGGATCATGCAAAAACAAATCAATAGATTTCTTCAACTATACAATATCTTAACTTCGAAGCAGTCTTGTTTTCGCCCCGAATATAGCTGTTTAACCACACTACTCACAGTTGTCGACGACAAAAGGTAGAAGTTTGATCTCGGTCATGTTACTTTTCTAGTACTTCTTGACTTCTCTAAGGCGTTTGACACAGTAAACTCTCCAAGCTGTACAATTTTTCCTATTCGGCCATCTGCCTATTATCGTCTTACCTGGGTGGTCGTCAACAAGCAGTTTTTAGTGAGGATTTCTTGTCGGATTTTCTTGAAAATCCATGTGGCGTACCTCAGGGATCCATCCTGGGTCCACTTCTGTTTTCATTATATGTAAATACGTTACCACCCATTGTTTCGTTTTCTTCAATTGAAATGTACTCTGACGACTACATCTAAGTTGTTCATCTGTATCAGCAGACCACTACATTAGCTGCATAAATTCCGATTTAAATAAAATCTCCAGCTACAGAATCGACTTCTTATCAACGCTAAGAAGTCCGAATGTATAGTTGTATCCAGAGACCCCTTTGATACCTCAGTGCTTCCGTTGCTTCCGTTGATTTATGTTGTCAGTGAACCCATTAAATAAGTGGACACTGCTAAAAACCGTGGTCTAATATTTAACTCGACACTTAGTTGGAATCATCATATCAATAGATATGTCGGCAAAGTTTATGGGGTCCTTCGTTCCATGTGGACGTTACAACACCTTACATCTTTATCAACCCGAACTCTTTTAGTCAAGACCCTCATCACTCCCATACGGATGCGAAGTCTACGGAAAATGTGATGCCGTAAGCAGTCGAAAGCTGAATGTGGCATACAACAACGCTGCTAGCTACATTTTTAGACCGCGCCGATACGACCACATTTCTCACTTCTCCATACGTATCTCAGGTCTCTCATTTGATAACTTGCTGAAGTTCCGTTCGATTAAAATGTTGCACAATATCATTAACACACGTCAATCCTTGAACTTAGCTAATAGAATAACGTTTTGTACATCTACAAGGACTAGACATATTTTAATACCGCGTTTTACAAATCGCTTATCTTATCTTTGTAAATACCACTCGGCTTTGGAACGCCCTTCCGCGCCACATCAGCGAGATTAAAGACGGTAGAAGATTTAAAAAGGAATTAAAAACACATTTATCTAACTTAAATTAAATTTTAAGTTTCACTTTGAATTATCCTTAGTTACCTATCTAAAAATGAAATGTTCTATATGCACAAGAAAACAATTCATTTTTAGATAAATAAATGTTAGCTTCCACAATTTTCGAAAAGATATTGTATCTTCATATGTAAGCCTTCGAAATAAATAAATAAACTAAACCAATCATCCAGGCTGTAACATTAGCCGCTTCGCCCGAAATCGTTCTAAAGCCACTGATTACCCTTAATACGCTAAGACGACATGTTAATGATAATTTTCTCCATGTTTCCTCTATCCCTAAGGCCCAAATCCACACTGGGCAGTGTATAACAAGACTGAGTTTACTAGTTTGGATATTAAGATTCTTCTAGCATATAGGGGTCTTCCGACGCCTTTTGCCCGAAAAGTCGATATGAGGTATAAAGCCTAGTGTTGTCAAGGATTATGTTACTCCTAGACATTACGTATATCTTTTGATCTAATTATTTGACTTCCTATCCTTGTGTTCATGTATTACACATTTTTTTGGCTGGTTATTAGGACAGATTCCATTATGTGATACGCTAACTTCAGACAGGCGGATATTAGCCAGCCTTTGGTGTAGTTGATTACTTCGTTCGTAGCTAACTCTATCTTGCAAATACAACATTAGTTTTATCAGTTACATATGTATCTACAATGGTGATGACGTCAGCGAAACCGATTATTTTTACTCCTGCTGGCAATTCTAATTGCAGAACTTCGTCGTACATGATATTCCAGAGTAGGGGCCCCAGTACCGACCCTTGTGGCACTCCCTGGGAGATTTTATACTACTTTTTTCCTTCGGCTGTTTCACATCTCAACCTTCTATTGGTCACTGGCTAGTGACCTTCTTATAAATGACCAATTTGCTGAGTTGAAGACATTTTTGATGTCCAGCGTCACTACCGCACAATATTCCCTTGTTCCTCATAGCTATCTTCCTGCCTTTATTGATTCCTCTGCTATTTCTACCATCGCTTTTATGGCATCGACGGTGGAGCCCGCTCAAAACTGTTGATCTAATAATTTCTTCTGCCACAGTGACCAATCGATCATATATGATCCGTTCAAGTATTTTGCCCAGTGCGTCCAGTAGACATATTCGGCTACATGAGGCTGGTTCTCTGGTAAAAGTACCAAACCTTTCAGCTTCCACTATTCTGAGAAAACCCCTTTTTCAGGCACTTTTGCTTTGTTTTTATAAAGATGTCTGGTCTCTTGTGAACGGCCGGTTTCACTGCCTTATTTGGGATGCCATCAGGTCCAAGCGCTTTGTTGATGCCTGTCCTCTTGTATGCATTGCGAAGCTCGTCTGATGTTATTATTGAAAATGCCCGTGGTCCGAGGTTGTTTAATTATATTCCAAATAGTCGATGGTGTCTGCAGAAATAGGTGCCCTACAATACTTTAGCATTGTTGTACATGATTATTGTGGAGACCTACAGGCCCTAAGCTTAATCACTATCATTCTGTTCGCCCTGCCCCAAAGGTTGATGTCCGCTTCTTCGCACAGGCGCTTGCAGCATCTTGATTTTCTTTCTGTGATCGCCTTTTTTAGGTCCCTTCTTACCAGTCGAAATATGTGTAATCGTTCTTGAAAATCGGCTCTCCGTCGCCCTTACAAGCAGTTTACCACCTCTTATACAGTGAAGTTTCTGTTTCGCTGTAGGCTATCTCTATGATATTCGTTGAACACGTCCTTGTTGAAAAGTTTATCTGTCCATTTTGGGTTCGCTAGCTTACGGCGAGGAATGACCGTTTGTCTTCTAATATCAATTATTATCGCCTGATGCTCACTATCGGTATATTCTTCGCTGACCTACAATTACTCATGAAGGTAATATTGACGATTAATCCCATTCTCGCTTCCCTAAACTATTGTTTGCAATGCTTACGTACATCCAAGGATGCGAATGTTTCTAGTAGGAAACGTCTTCTGACATCGATGAACCTGCTACCCCACTTTTTTGCCCAGACGTTAAAGTCTTCGCCTATAACTGTAGAACTTTCACGTGCATATGCACTTATACTTTCTAGGGTAATTGACTTATCGTCCAACTTTTCCGCGCGTAACAGCTTATTTTTCCATGACAGTGATCATCTTGGAAGGCATGTTTTCCATATGTTCATATTATCACGTGCCTTAATTTATCGCAAATCCAGATGTTGTTTTCGAAAGTTTTATACGGCGTGCTGATCAAAATGATGTCCGTTCCTTCAAGTCTAGCCGTTTATGCCAGGATGTCCTGGGCTGTCCTACGGTAATTAAGGTTAATCTGTATTATTTTCACGGTCTTTTGCTGCTACTGGCTACATGCCAAGCGTTCTCCAGGTTGTCGTTTTTTGCAGAAGAGCAAAATGGGTGTTTGTTGCAGTCTTTGGCTGTATGTCCTTCTTTCCCACATTTTCTACATCGCTTGGGGCAGTCCACCTCATGTTCTCACTGACGTGCAGTGTGACGGAATGCAAGAGATCTGAAACACGTAGTTAAGGTATTTCGTTCCCGGACGCGACAGTTTACGCATGCAATTTTCATTCTACCTGACCTTATAATTTCGTGTGCTCTGCTTGCATGTGAGCAAATCGTCGCTATTTGGGTGCATCCATAGGGGTTTCTCAGGCTAGTTATGACTGCATTGTCTATGTCATTGAGTTGGTCTGGCTGATTCGCAGATTTCCTCCTCCGTCGTGGCCTCGTCGATGTCTTTTGCTTCCAGAGTAATGCGCTGTGTCAGAGCCTGAATCCCCACATTGTTGCCACCAAATATCTTTTTAAATTAGTCTGTATTTCACAGGATATATCCTTCAGTTGCGTCAGCTGGTCTGGATTTGTCTGATATTCGTAACGGATTCGCCGAGGACGTTGAGTTTTGGGCGCAACTTCACTTTCCGGAGTATTACTGCGTAAGAAAGTTCGTTTTTCACTGTCATCACAATTGCGTCGCGTTGAATTTTCTCCTTGGTTGGCCTTTGCTTCTTGGGTTGCTTATTTTTCTGATGACCTTTGTCAAAGTGTCGTCACTTGTGGTCGGTTTTTTGTCACTTGTGGTAGTTTGCCGGCCCTTGTCCGGTCGGTTTTATGACTTTTTGAAAGTTTTTTCCTCGCTCTGCGTGCCCGCGTTGCTGCGAGGCTTTTTATTCCCATCAGGTGGTTTTGTCCCGTTTCCGAATCTGGGGTCCTACCGTTATGCTCCGGTCTTCATTTTGTGTCCGCCACTATTTTTAGTCATGGCGATGTATGTGATGCATTATTTTGCCGAATGACTACCCTGGGGCTGTCGTCGTGCATTTCTTTCGCCAACAATTCGTAGAGCGTTTTCATGGCCTCTTACCATCCTCCAACATTTCTACAAGTGTTTTTAGCTGTTGTCCTAGTTTGTGGAAGACGGATGACTGTTGTTGCGTTGTTGACTGCTGTTGCACTCCCGCACATTCTGGTGCTGTCGCGTTTTCCTAAGTACTTCTCTGTACAATATTTGCCCGCCGCGTGACCTCTGCATACTCGGACTCCTCAGAAATGGGTTCACTCCGCAGCCTTGTCCACCTCTTTTTATTTTGTTGATTTTCTGTTACTAATGTAAGTTGAGTCCTCACTCAAAGTCACTATCGATGCCCGGGTGTGTAGTAACCTTGGGATCCCATCGTTACTTATGCAAGCACTGAGACCATGCGAGGGTTAACACAGCTCCCCATAAGCTGTACCAGAGTCGGCTCGGTTCTGACCAGGAATTTTACATCTGAACCTACAACACCAACTTAATAGTAACGAGACATTGAGCGTTCTTTGAGGCCTACCAGGGTTTTAAAGGGATGGTGGCGTTTACAGTATTAACCTGAAAGCCATTTCAGCAGGATTTCGCTCCTACATACTGAGGTAACAGAATTTTACCAATGTCAGCCCTCAAATCTAAAAGTCAGAATCGTTGTTTCCAGGCGCCGATTATTTTCTTTTAATCTCCATTCTGTGAAGATGGCCTGCTGTGTTCCAATCTTTGGTTTCCCGACACTTGTCCCGATTTTTTTGCATCATAAACTCGCCGCATGTCCCCTTCGCTTAGCAATCTCCGGAGAGATTCCCAGATAGCGCCACAAGAAGGCGTGAAGTGGCCCTTATTAGCCGAGCTGCAAGGTGTTCGGCTGCAGAGGTTCTTTCTCGTTATTTCCCGAACCAGCATCTGAGTGAAGAAGGAACTTCTATGAAGCCTAATACTAGTCGTTGCCATCCAATCTGGATGGTGTAAATTGGTGTATTTGTGTGTGTATGTGTGAATTTTTAAAAGTTCTTTTTCGATGTTCTTTTTATTTTTGTACTTGAATTGAAAGAGTGCATTTAAACTTTATTTTATTATATTTTCGCTTTCCTGTTTTGTTTGGTGCTATGATTTCGGGGCCACCAATTGATGAGTTCGTTATCATCTTACGAAATAAAAGACGAATGTTACAATGCGATCTAACTCATTTGCTTTGTTTGATTAGCTTAAACTAATGCGCACTTAACTTGAAAAGATGTGTGGACCACCATAAACTAACTAGCTTGGCCGTGATGTCATTTGTCATTAAGTTCGATTTACGATCTTACTGAAACTCGAAAGTATTTCAGAATCAGCTAGAACGAGGGGGTGTTGAAGAGTAGAGTTTACGATCAATCCGTTACAGATGATTGTTGGCGTCCGCTTAAATGCTTTTAAGACGTAGAGACCGGGATTGGCTCCTATATGAGATCAATGTGTTGAATGGGCCATCTCAGTCTCTAGATTTTAGTTAGATTGAAAATGTCTAAGGATATAACGAAGTTAAACAGCTTCAATTCATTTTAAAAATAATTTAGCTACCGTAGGACTATGCAGAAAAATTGGCTCTAAATTGTCGACATAGGGCGTGTAATATTGAGAATATAGGAGACTGGGCAACATGTTGAATACTTTGCGCATTAAGGAAATGTTAGAAGCTTTTAAAATGAAGAAGAATTTAGTTTCACTTAGTCAAGCGGTTGTTTTCTTTAAATCCAGATGCATTTGTCACTGTAGAAGATGTCTCCAACTATTTTAGTGGATAAATTGGGCATCCACCAACTATTTTAACCTTATTTCATTGCGTCATGATATCTACCACATGTACGGCTGGAAGCCTTTTAAAGGAAACTCCATGTGTACAAAGGCATCGGGAAAAAATTGGCTAGCCGCCCTCATGATTGACGTAAATTTAAGGCGACCAACATACTGAGGGATGTCAAAGCTCATGCGGCTTTTCAAATCCATTGTCCAGGACACAATGTAAGGATGTCTGTGACATCTTTTGAATAATCAAGCAGCAGTAAAACTCTATCACATGCAATTCTGTTTCAGCAAAAAACCCACAAAACAACAAAAGTGCCCATCTGCCGCCCTCGTAAAGCCAACGTCAAGTGACAACTTTTTCAAATCTCTTTCAACTTATCAGACGACGGATTTCTGATATTCCGAAAGCGAATTCAGCAGTTTGTTCGCTTTTTTTTTGTTTGGATTTGTAGTAAAAAAAATTGGGATTAACTGGCACTTGTGCTGTTTTATCACAAAAAGTTCTTTCTTCTCGATACCGTTACATCGAATAAGAGCAGTGTCAATTTCAATTGTCACAAGCACTGTGGTTCGAAAACAAACCAATAAAATCGAGTAAAAGTTTCTTCGCAATCAAAGTTGTTGACCATTTTATTCACGAGTGTCATGATACGAGTATTCGCGATTTGAAATGATTTATTTCGTGTCCTGGAAAAGACTTGAATCACAGGATGGTCTTTTGTTTTCGAAACCATATCATTGACAATAAAATTGTTGTTCGAGATGTTCAGTTTTTACGAAAATTTCCCCACAACATTGTTTTACATTCTTAAAAAGAAATAAAGTGAAGGACAACATTACTAAGCATGCAACAAACAACTAAAGTTTTTGTCTTAAATAAAATGTCATATGTAAAGTGAACGGGACAGCTGTTAACTTTCGGAAACTGTTGAAACCTTTCTTCGAGAGATTTTAATGTCGTTATCAATGTGTCCCAAAAATTTATGCCAAAAACCGTCTGCTACTCTTAAAGTTCAATATGTGGGTTTTTCTTTTATTGTCTTTGAAAAAAAAACTTGATTTGCAGCTTGACAGCTAGTTATGTGGCTCGATTTTGGGCAACTGATTTATTCCGTCTGGAATAAACCGGATCGATGTTGTTGACAAATAAACTGGACCAGGAAATTTATTTAATTTAAATAAAATGTGAATTAATTGTTGAGTGCTTTGTTCCGGTTTCTGAGTCATTAGTATTGGAAAGCCAATGTTTGGCGCCAAGCTAACATTTTCATCAAAATGTGACAGAGATTCAAATTAGAGCGGTCTCGTAAAACCCTACGAAACTATCATAAATCGCTAAATGATCACTCGATTGATTTAAATAACGAGTTCATGATAGCGTCATTGCATGTTTACTAACTCGCAATGCCTTTAGTATTCAAAGACTTGCTATATGGTATATTTACTTTCAATTTTCTAGTTCGCAGGAGTCTAAATGTTTAATTTCCAATTAATTTCTGCTTTGGCCGGCTCATCAATCGAATTGAATAACTCCGGTGTAAACCAAGAGTATATTTTGAAAGATCTGCGATTTGCTGCCGGCACCCAACTTTATCGTCTGCGTTCTTGAATCAGTGGTTCGTCATTGTCGAAAATCATTTTTCTGTTTTTCAGTGTATGGCTCGGGCATTGAACCCAGGACCGCTGACGGAGTAGTCAACGAAATTAACCACCGCGCATACCACCATCAAAAATGAGGATCTCCTCATAAAATGAAAAGATACCAATGTGCTTCTATTATCTATTTCTTGTAACCACGCTTACGAGTGTACAGTCTTTTTAAGAGCATGAAACAGACGTAGTGTCGTTCATACCTTGGCAAATTGTATAGAAGAAAAAATGCTTTTACGAACAAAAAGATCTACGACGCTAATTTCTTTTAAAGTAATCTTAACGCTAAAGTGAGAAAGCAGGACTTGTAGCATAGGCCACATGACGTATGGAAAAATACGTCGACCATATTCATTCGAACACGTTTTTGGTCTAACGTAAGCAAACGCGGCACCCAACGCGGGGACAGCTTTCTTATGCCTTAATCTTGATTTAATATGTAACAAACACGTTCTTGGGACATTTTCATAACCTCTACTATCTCTTTCACTTTAATTTTTCGCTCGTCTAACACCATTTGGTGAACTTTAGCAATGTTATCGTCAGTGGTTGCAGTTTTTGGACGTCCCGATCGATCATCATATACCAAGCTCTTACGGCCAGGTTTAAATTCAGCTGCCCAAAATTTCACTGTGGGAAATGATGGTGCAGAGTCCCCATATACAGAGTCCATCTCATTTTTGATTTGCGTAGGCGTATTGCCTTTCAAAAACAAGAATTTACGAGTAATAACAGCTCGATACTCAATTTTTTCTATTTCCACAAAAGACGCTCACATCGACTCACTCAAACGACTGTCAACTAAAAACTGCGCGTTCAAAATGACTGAAACTAATTGCCAAAAGATGTACAACTAGCATTCACTAGCTTTTATTGACGAGTGCCGCTATCTGTTCGGACAACCCTTGTAACTTCAACTTTTGATTTCAACAGAGGTTGTCTATTTTGTTGCATCCTCCAAATAAATGGTTCATGTAAAAATGCACGGAAACTCTCGTATAGAGTGCTACGATAACATCAGATTCATCAAAAGGGGCTCCCAGGTGGTTGAATCACGTGAGATTATTTTGTTCTTATTTGGAGAGCTTGTGTGGTCATAATGTGAAAGTGGATATTGAGCCACACTCAATAACAGCGGGGTATATTATGCCGACTATTTTGAGTTGGGGATTAGGATGTGATCTAACAGAGTTGACGTCTCCTTTTGGAATCAACTTAATCTTAATCACATTAATTAATCCATTCCCTTAATATTTCTAAGTGAACTGTAACCTGATTTCTATCACAGTCGTTAATGTCCATCAATCCTCTTTCCAAGTTGTCGAACTCTTTATTAAATTGTACAACACTGTGAACCGATGGTTTATCTTACCAGAACGAAAGAGGACTGCGTTCTAAAACCCACGCCGTTTTCCGCCAATCTCATGCTCTCCCATTTGATATCTATGCTCTGACCGAAACTAATCTTATCCCCAACATAAAAAACCAGGAGTTATTCCCTCTTTCTTTTAATGTTTTTCAGGATGATGATCGCGCATCCCCCTTGATTGAATCTCCTTCTCGAGGTATCTTACTGGCTATTCACAACAGCTTGTACTCCTCTCTCGTTGCAACTTCATCCCCTCTTAAGCTCGACTTTGTGTCGGTTAAAATAACCCTTACTCGTAGATGCTTGTATATTATGTGTTGTTACATTCCTACGGCGCAACCTATCGAATCCTACCAACTTGCTATTGTAGCAATTGACAATTTAATCGACTTATCAGAATCGCTTGATGATATCATTATCTTCGGCGATTTTAATCTGCCTCAGCTGAAGTGGGCTCCATCGCTTCCAATCCCATTTCTACTAAGGAATGCCTCTTCTTAGATAATCTAACAGACTCTAGTCTATGCCAAGTCAGTGGAGTTTCCAACTATATGGAAAGGCAATTAGGCCTTATCTTCACAACTGATCCCATCAACTCCTCAGTATCGTGTTGTCCCCTATCTCTTTCAACTATTGATAATTTTCATCCTCCACTTCTTCTCTCATTTTTCCACAACTCTCCCCTTCAGTCGCCTCCCCCCGCAGTTCTATTTTCTTACAATTTTCACAAAGCTAATTTCCGTAAAATTAATACCTATCTAAGCAGGGCTTCTTTTGAGTTTACCAATCTATCTCTGGTTGATGCCCTCTCCATTTTTTACAGAGAAATATTCAAATCCATCTCCCTTTATGTGCCTTACTCCTTACTTATTATCTAGGTACATATGTTCATTTCATTGAACTCTATAACTCTCTCTATCAGCGCTACCTGAATAGAGCGCAAACCAATCTCATAAATGACCCCAAATTCTTTTTTCAATTTGTCAATTGCAAAAGTAAGACTGATGGTTATCCTTCGTCCCTCGCTTTCGAAACCAAAACTTCATGTGATCCTCCTACCATCGCCAACTTTTTTGCTACATTTTTCAAGCAATCATTTGCCAACAACTCCTTCGTACCAGATCCCTCTTACTTCAATGATTTACCAAATTTCTCCATTGGTCCCTTTCTCACTCCAAATTTCGATCCTGCTGTTATTGAAGAAAAGTTACTAAATCTTAAAGATGAATTTGTACCTGGCCCAGACGGACTCTCCGCCGTATTTCTTAAAAAATGCTCTTCCAACCTGTCTATACCCCTTTCCTACCTTTTTCGTCTATCGCTTACACAGGGTGAATTTCCCCAGATTTGGAAGACCTCTTTTATAATCCCAATACACCAAAAGGGATCTAAGCATTAAGTTACCAATTATCGTCCCATTGCTAAACTCTCTCATATACCCAAACTCTTTGGAAGCATTTTATACGAAGGGTTAAGCTTCAAATGCAAGCCTTTCATTTCACTCCGACAACATGGTTTTCTAAAAGGGAGGTCAACTACCACAAATCTAGTTGGATTCGTGTCTTTTGCTCTCTCAGCCTTAGATAATGGCAAAGAAGTCGATGTTATCCCAACTGATTTCACTAAAGCGTTTGATAAGATATCTCATCAATAGATCCTCTTCAAATTGTCTGCTCTCGGCTTTGAGCCCCTCTTATTAAAATGGATTTTTTCTTACCTGGTAAATCAATATTATAGTGTTCGGTTTAGATCCGCCTTTTCTGTTCCATTCCTGGCCTCATCTGGAGTTCAACAAGGCAGTCATCTTGGCCCTTTTCTCTTCATTCTTAATATCAACGATATTGAGAGGGTCATTAAACACTCCTCCCTCTCCGTTTACGCTGACGACACAAAATTTTTTTAAAACTATTTCCTCTAGCCATGACTCTGCCCTTCTTCAAGAAGACCTTGATCAGTTTTCAATCTGGTGCATTAAAAACTACCTACAACTTAATATAGCCAAATGTCAATCTATAACCTTCTCTCGTAAATGCAACCCGTCTCCTCCCCGACTTTATTTTCTCCATAGTCAACCAATTCCCCTGGTTCAGTCTCTTCAAGACCTTGGCATATTATTCGACAGTGAGCTTAATTTCCGTTCGCATATCGATAAGATGATCCTCAAAGCCAACTCATCACTTGGCTTTATTAAACGATGGTCCAAGGAATTTTCCAACCCGTATGTAACCAGATCTCTCTATGTTACCTTTGTTCGCCCCCTGCTTGAGTATGCCAGTCAAGCTTGGTCCCCCTTTCACCGGGTTCATGTTTCCCGAATCGAGGTTATTCAATGTCGATTCCTTTAATCTTACGTCAAACCGCCCGCCTCAAACTTCTAAATATAAATTCGTTAGAAGAACGTAGGAATACTGCTGACATTCTTTTCATTCATCGACTTCTCTCAGGTTCCATCGACTGTGCATCCATTTTGAACTCCATTTGCTGCAATACCAACCCCCGCAAACTACGTTGTCCTCAACTCTCCTATCTACCGATCCACCGCACCTCTTATGGTTCCAACGAACCAATCTACCGAATGCTCCGAAAGGTCAACTCAAACCTCTCCCTCTTTGATTTACACCTGAACACTCCTCGTCGCGAACAAGATCTCCTTCAGCACTTCCTTGGTCCCTAGCTCTTAAGCCGTTCTGTTAGTTTTTAGTCCTAGTTTTTAAGTTAGATTAAGCTTGTATTAAGCCAATAAATGGGGGCCTCAGCCCCCACCAAATTCAATTTATCGGGTTTTCGGTAGGGATTCGTATTTACAAACGATAAAATATTAATGTTCGAAAGATTTCAATCCAATCACAAAAAATATCCAAGTGTGGGTACAGTATCTACGTAAAGTATCTAAAGTATTATTTAATTTTTCTTTCGCCGCTAATATGACATTAGACTAGTACTACTATGTCTGTGACTAAACCATTTCAATCAAATCATAGCGAAATGTTGTTAGACCTTTTAGTAAAACCGGATTGCCTAAAATAAAGTAAATAAATGTTGCTTTTAAAGAAACACTGTTTTATACGTAATTTCTTAATTTTTTATTTTATTTGATTCGACTTAGAAACCGGCATTTATCAGTTATGCTAACCAGACACTGAATCAGTAACTGATTTACTGACACCAACGACGAGCTATAGCAAATTAAGAAACACTTAATTTCGCCAGACTTTCTGATTAGCATTCAAAATAAGAATCACAATCATTCATCATTTCAGTTTGCATTTAAATTTACATTTTTCTAATGTCATAAAAGAAAACAATTAATTTATGCAAAGTGTTATTTAAATCAGTTGTTTCAATTCCGAACCACAATATCTATGAATGCAGAACGTTTTTTATTCATTTTTAGTTAAAATTCAACCAAAAAAATTCCTTAGAAAAATCTTATCTACAAAACTTATCTTCAATCGGGCAGACGTCATAAAATTGTTGCTAATAAAATAAGACAACCATTAAACATCTGCAATTAAAGGTGGTTTTCTTAAAAAAAATAAAATAAAATAATTAAAATATATTTAATTGGTCACAATTTCACTAATGAACATTTGAAATAAAATAAATCTAATCGCGGCTACCCTTGAGAGTATCTATGTGTAACACATGTTTTAAAATTTACAATTTTGTTTACTAAAAGATTCCATTAGAGAATCTCGATAAATATTTATGAAATTGGCAATTGGGAATTGGGAAATTTGAACAAATCAAGTTCCCTCGAAGAGAATAGAGAAACAAAATTCGGCATAATTCGATAAAGATTCGATATTTTTATAGCGCGAATCATCCGCATGACCAATTAGGTAAACTATACCATTTTATGCAGGAAACTATATAATTATATTACTTTATAGATAGCCATTAATTAAAATTATGTTTTTCTTGTGGACATAGATACAGCATTAGATGAAGATTTATGGTAGATCTAGCGATCCATCAGCGAGACAACGTTTTATTTTATTAATTATGTATATTGGAATGACATATTTTTTAATATTTTGTGTATTGTTTTGTTTTTTTTTTTTAAATGATGCTGGATCCAGTTTCCCAGTAGTCGAAATACAAGCCGAAAATACAATAGCTAAAAATAATTCATAATTCCCAGTTGGACCATTGGAAAAGGTATTAATAGACTATCTGACGCAATGTTTTTAAAATTGTTTGTATCTCTACTGGAGATTGACAACCAAAATATTAATATCACGATCTTTGGCATTTCGGCTAGATACAATAGCAAGGATGGAAATTACTGACGAATACTGACGTTGGCAGAATGCTTTTAAAGCACCTCTTGGATTAATGGCTTCTTTTATATCTTATCGACAGCTGCATATCAAGTGGTCTTTTGTACTACACCCACTGGATTTATGATGATTATGTGCTCCGACTCTGGGCTTATGCATATGACCTCTAAATTTAGATTTAGATTGTTGTGGGAGGTGGTATAAAGAATCAGAGATCACTGCGGCCACAAATGGGCCCATTGTGATATCCTCCATTTACAGCTCATCTATGATGCCGCTGCGGCAGCTACGAGTATGTCCGCAGCTTCCAGATAGAATCTACCTAGGTAACGTTGACGTGTTTCGGTTAAACCATTATAGTCACATACTAAGTGTTCAGCTGTTTCCACGTCCTCCTTGCACAGTGTGCATATGTTTTCTTGTGCTATGCCCATGGTCATCAGGTGTTTTGCCCTGTGCTCACTCGAATCTGACTTCTACTTAGTTGTAGTAGTTGTTTTGTTTTTTTGTTTGGCTTGTCTGTTTCCTTCGGTTTCTCTCCAGAAATGGATCATCCTTTACTCTAGCCAGGTTTTAATACTCGTACTTCCTTTTATTGTATTAATTAATAGCCCACAGAATGGTCTTGGCATCATGAATTGAGATGCGGATTCTTTCCTGGCTAGTTCGTCTGCTTTTTCGTTGCCTTTGTAGGCATGTTGTTTTGCTACATTTGTTTGCCGGCACTCTTCATCAAACCAGGAGTTTCATTGTGGTGGGCGGGTGAGACCCAGCACGTCAGTTACGCCCATTCTGATGGCTTCTAGGCATCTAAGATACTGGTCTTTAGCACTTGAAGCTGGCTTCAGAGGACCTCTCGAGAGGTTGGGAGATACGCGATCGGCAAAGTTTCTGGTGGCTTGTTACCATTGTAACCGTTCAATATTAAATCTCCTCATAGTATATCCCCGTTGTTGTGGCGTCTGGGATATCCGTAGACGTACCTCGGCTGCAACTGTCGATCGCAACATGACCAATCTTGTAGACAATTTGCCGATCTGCTGTCTGCCATGTTCCCTTGTGAATATTGAGGTGAGGAAACCATGTGTTGCTACAGTAACATTACGTCTCGCAGTGTCGTGTAGGCTATGCCTTCCGATTGTGCTACCAAAGATGTCCTCCTTTCCAATTTTGGCATTTAAGTCGGCTAGGACGATTTTAACGTCAGACATCGGACATAGCTCATCGGTTTTGTCGAGAAGCTCGTAGAAACTTTCTTTGGGAGCATCGTCCTTTACCTCTGTGAGCGCTTATAAGGTTGATGTTAGCGAATTTAGCTTTAATACGGATTGTTATAAGGCGTTCACTCACGTGTTCCAGTAGACGCTGCTTATATTCCCTACAGCAATCCCCATAATAAACCTTACAGTTTTTCATCTTTCTTTTGCCCGGCCGATTCCACCGCACTTGATATCTGCTATATAGCAGTCTAGGGCCTCCGCTAATTATTCGGCTTCACGCGGTCTGTTCAAGGTCCGAATGTTCCACGTGCAGATCCGAGAGTAGTTGTCCTATGTTCGTTTTGCAGGGTCGTCAACAGTGAATCAGTCCTTATCCGAGGCTATTGGTCGCTTCGTAACAATTACTTTTGTACGTAGTTGGGCAGTTAACCCCATGCACAACCTCTACCTAGCCCTTTTTGGGACCCCTGGAACAAAAGGGTCCGGACGAAATTGTAGAGCCAGTAACCCGCTTCGGGGATGTGAGTGCTGCCGTTGGCCATTATTAAACCGCCACCAACTCTTTTCCAACACCATGACTTGTGTTGGACATCCCTATAGACCTGGTTTTCAAGTACAGTGAAGCAGCTCATATAGAGATAAAGGGTCTTTAATTAAGCGCTTCGTATCTTGAAATTTAAATAAAACAAAATGTGTGTGAAATTTTTTATTCGTTTGAAAGACCTATCGATGCCATTATGTATGGAATATAACATCGTTCAAATGCCCGCCGCGGCTTCTCTGGGTGGCGTGCATCCGAAATATCCAATTTTCCATGACTCTGGCGCATAAATCAGGCTGAATTTGACCGATGGTATGGGTTGTGTTGCCTTTGAGGGCCGCTGTGGTTTGTGGATTATTCACATAGATTTGTGACTTCAGAAAACCCCACAAGAAAAAGTCTAACGTGGTCAAATCGCCCTCGAAGCATTTTTGTAGAATTTTCAATGTAGCGTGAGCTGTGTGGCACGTAGCGCAGTCATGTTGAAACCAGATGTTGTTGGTGTCCATATCATCCAATTCAGGCTAAAAGAAGTTGGTAATCGTCGACCGCTCGCCGTTGACGGTGATGGCCTGGCCAACGTTGTGCTCAAAGAAATATGAACCGGCGTCATCGGCCAGCCCAAAATCTACAACAAACAGTGACTTTTTCGGGATGTGTGCCCGCTCTTGGATCCCATGTGGATTGGTGTGGTCCCAAATCCTACAATTTTTTTTTTGTTGACGTGCCCATTCATCCGTAAATGGGCCTCGTCGCTGAAGATGATTTTTCGATGGAAATTAGGGTCAGTTTCCAACTGCTCCAGAGCCCATTCAGCGAACACATGTCGTTGTCTATGGTCGTTTACCTTCAGCTCCTGGGTCAGTTGAATTTTTTACGGGTGCAGGCTCAAATCACGACGTAAAATTCTCCATGTTGTGGTCTGAGAAAGGCCGAGGTCTTGTGAGCGCCACGAAATCGACTGCCTCGGATTGTCCTGCACACTCTTACCGACGGCGGCGATGTTTTCTGCAGATCTTGCGTTACGTCGACGTACGGGTGTTTTGTTTGTGGTTTACTGAAACAGTGGACTCAAATTTATCTACCACACTGCGAATAGTGTTCTCGGTTGGACGATTATGGCGACCGTAAAATGGGCGAAGCGCGCGGAACGTTGCCCGTCCATGGTGATTTGGCAAAACAGACTGAATAAATGACAGCCAATTTGACAGACGTAGCTTCAGTAGAATGGCCGCTATCGACTGTCAAACTTAGGAAGTCCCTATTGGAATACCCTGTACATCTGTTTAGATTATCTCAAACGCAAAGCTCTATTGCATGGATTTCAGCCTGAAATACGAAGCTGCTTGTATCCATACTGGCATGTATGGATAGCTTAAAGTTGTGCCGAAAGTTATACCGTAGTAGACATTTGTCCATTAAGTGTACTCCAAGTAGTCCTTTTTTTTTGAATTCATGAAGTATTGCAGCATGAACTAGTTTGGAATTTGATTATGTGATGAGCATGTAGGCATTTACCATCCATTGCTTCATTCTTGAGTTCCAGATGAAGTGGTGGGATGTTTAGGATAACTTCAAGTTGGTGCGGTTTTCATTGCACCAAATGCATGGACACAGGCTAGTCTCTGTAATTTCTTGAGTTTGACCTGTGTTGCTTTATGCCTCCAAACGACGGCTGTATACGTGATGATAGGTCTCATTATTGCCGAGTACATCCATAGTATCATTTTTTGGCATTAAGTCCCCAATTTTTTCCAGCTAGACTTTTACTGGTTCATAGTGAGGTCCTGGCCTTGTCAATAGTCTTAGAAAGCTGAGTGTTCCACGTAAGTTTTTGGCTTCCGTTGAGAACTCTATTGTTTCACGAAGAGTGGCATTTCTGAGTCTTTCTCGTCGTCTTGTCTTAGTGAAATTAACAATGGTGCTTTTCTTGGGATTGGCTTTGGGGCCAACTTTGGTTCACCATTCAGCAACAAGATTCGAAGCCCTCTGAAGGCGATCCGAGATTGTGACCTCGTTAAGGAATGGTTTCCTTCCGAATCTTAATAATCTTGCGAATAGCTACAAAATGGATCTAGGATGCGGCGCGGGTATCTTTTTGGGGGGGTGACAAAGTTAGATTTCACCTAAACTTGCTCCAAACAGAGAGATTCTAATGGCAATGAAAAATGAGGAAGAATAGTATCCAGCTTCTGCGTTTGAAGTGCCAATCAAGATATTTCTGAGCTCTCTCAAAACTTGCAAAAGAATGCAAAACTTCTTTGAATGCAATTCATCTGTTCGGGTCCCAGGTCACAATAGGTTACGTAAGATAAGGTTACGACGGAAAAATCTACGAGCTTGATGCGATGTGGATCTGTGATGCTCCTACTATTGCAACCAATTTGAACTTCTGACGAAGAGTAGGAGACTATTACCGTCAGTATTAGTCACATCGCATAAGCAATTGTAGACGAAAGATCATGAGTATAGATTTTTTCTTTGTGAGGAAGCTAGGCATTTACAGATTACGTGGAGGATCTGTTTGTTTTTTATAATTACTCCGGAATTTAGAGTGGATATACGAAATATCCGCGGGCTAAGAAGTAATCATTTTTTGCGTACGTTCACGTCTGTAAATACAGGCTGGCTATTTTGGCACTTAGTGAAATAGAGATAGATCCCCGACCACACATTTCAGATCACTCTGATCTGAAGTTACCTGGATACGAACTAGTGCCACTATTATTCTCTCACAGCGGTCTCACTATTTACATGATGTAGCTTACTAAACTCCATCACAATGTAACCCCTATTCCTATCCGGAAATCATCTTCATGTGGCTAAAATTCCATCTCCGCAAGCAAATTACTCCCTACTGTTTTATTTACAGAAGCCCCAAACTGGACCACAATTCGATCTTTAACGAGTTTCGTGCGCTGTCTGAGAATTGTATTCCTGTATCCCCATACTGAAATTGTTGTTATTGGCGATTGCAGTATACAGAATTCTGGGCGGCTTCGACAATCTGGACAGACAGCACCAGAAGGATAATTAAGTCAGTATTTTGAGTAAATACCTGTCGTGGAGACTTAGGTTCATGAGATGCCCATACGTCCATGGTTGTCGCGATACGCCTGGCTATCACCCACCATCTTTCGTTAATCCCAAAATCAGAACCTGTTTTAAGAGCACACGCATGAGTCTAGGCCGATATAAAACATCTTGATCAATGAACTAATGGAATGACCTCCCGGAACACCCGAAAGACAGTATGTGGAGAACTTCGCTGCAGAAAACAACTTGACCCAGCTTGTAAATGAGCCAACACGGATGCCGCACTTTAGTCGTACTGCCAACACTCAGGACTTATTTTTAGCTTCTAACCCTGACTAGCTTTTTATTAAAGTCGATGTGCTACCCCCTCTAGGCTCGTCGGGTCACTGTGTCGTATCAGCTAATTTCCTAAAAGAACCGTATGGCAATACGAGAAAGCCAATTGGAGCGGACTTAACAGCTTCTTTAGGATTTTTAAATGGTCATTATGTTTCCTCGATAACGATGTGGATGCCGCTGCTGATATGATCACAGACACAGAAAGAGATCTTTTATCCCTTATCAGATTAAAATTATCAAACCGAAAGAAAGACCGTGGTATGACTCGGACTGTAAAGAGGCTGTCAGGGTTAGAGAAACATTTTTCCGGTCCTATAAGACCGAACCTACAAAAGAAAACCGGAAAAAGTTCGTTGACTATGCTTTCATTACGCTTCTGTTTCAATACTGTTTTGGCTTTATCCTTTTTGGCAATTTTTTTTTTCCAATATTTTTTTTCTAACGTGTCGATAAAAATGGCGCTTAATCTTTTTCGACTGTTATTTCTGGTATTCTGACGACGCCTTGCCTTTGGTAATGGTCGTAACTTCAACAAAAATACCATTTCTGTGGAAGGTTGCGTCATATCTTCTTCTTCATCTAGTGCTGAAGGTGTCATATATAGTACTTTGTTGAAGTTATTTGATTTTGGTGGTAAGAATATAAATCCCTTGGATCAATGGAACATCAATGGTGGGATAACAGAAAGTTGTTCATCAATTTTGACTGGCAGAAACACAGCACTAGGGTTAGTATTATTGCGCTCGATATCACTGCTTGACGGAGGAGCTTCCAGGTCAAGAGCAGGAGTTCTGCTGGATATTGGTTCAGGCCAATATCCAGCAGATATCTGAAAGCCGAATTGGATGTTGTTTACGCTAAATGCCAAAGGAATGCCAGTCTTTATTATTATTGCTGAAATGTTGTAAATGTAAATTTTAAAAATAAAAATAATGAGTCAACTTGCCCCAGAAGAAAATTTGTCAACTTACGCCGATCGAGAATTTTATAATTAACGAGATTTTTAAGTAAACAGGAAATGATTGATTGATCAATAGATTAGTATTGCGAATTCTAAAAGAATCTCGACGCCAAGCACACAAGACAGCGTAGTGGGAGGAAGCGAGAAACTCTCTGAAAAGGAGGCAACAATACTGTTTAAGGCAGTCGTGAATCCTGATTTAACGATGGACGACAGTTCAAGACGAGACCTAAGGGAGAGTATTAACACATTAAGCAAACGAAAACTAATAAAGAATTGACTTATTTGTCTTTTGAAAAGTATTGTTTTTTTTAATTATTACTTCTTTAAAACAAGTAGAAAAAAGAAACAAAGGAAAACAGGGAAACAAAAACAAAAATACTTATGGTTGGGAAAAATAGTTTTTTTCTTAAAATTAAAATAAAACCACATGAACGGGCGATGAAAGATGAAGTGGGATGAATAAGCATGCATTTTATGTAATCACTTTGAAATTAGTGGCAATTAGTCAACTTGTCCCTGTGGCCAACTAGCCCCGGTTACCCCTTCCAATTCTTAATTGTAGGGTTATGATCCCATTTTAGGGTTCGTTAACCTTCGATTGTCACTTGTTTGTTATTAATCGGTCGGACACCAAAATTCAGCACGGAAGGTCAGCTCTTAATGATATACAATCCATATACTGTGATGGCACTATCAGGATAGGTAGTTAGTTAGCAATAGTTTGCATGACTTTCATGGTACACGCACTTGAAATAACTTGTTCAGTTCTTCTATTGGCACTCAGTTCTTTATGAACTCAGTTTCATAAAAGTCCTATAATCCTTGAGCCAATAAAACTCGTCGTTTTCTTAAATAGTTTATCATTTGAACCGATGATACCTCCATATATAAAATTTGAAACACGAAATCCTTATAAAAGATTAATCCGATACTAGCAGTAACCCTAACCCTCTACTGCATGAATTAAATTCTGAGCAGGAAAAAAAAAATTAAAGTCTCTTAAAATGATTGTGTTTAGGGATTCTTAACCAAACTTTATTAAAACAAATTAGAAATTGCTATTTGTTTAAAAAATAAAAAGCCAAAAGTAAATGGATTCGTATGCTTTAAAAGTTACGAGAAAAGTATAATGTTTATGTTATGTGTTCATTTATCAAATCTGATTGCATCTGACTTGCTGCCTATATCCTCAAAAAACGGCTGGTTTTGAAATCATATAATGGCAGGCGGAAGTCATTCTGAGGGACTGATACGTTTACTGGGCATACATCGATCATACCCACTTGAGTACCTATTAAGCTCTTTGAAGAAAAAAATGCGAAAATGTATTTTCTTTTAGCACTTTTTTGGCCGCACAGGGACTCTGTATAACCCAAGTTTTGAATCCAACAAATCAACGCCGGCTATATGAACATATATAAGCCTCAACAGTTTGAAGAAAAGGAATGTCTCTGTTCTGTTTCTTTTCGCTGTTTGGTGATGATTGGCTTGCTTCCAATGCACGTTTGCATGTTTGTTATCAAACTAGGATACGAGTATCAGTTCAATTTCACTCCTTCAAGTGGAGTCATTTTTCCACTTCCTATTCTGTTGTGATTTAGAATTGGGTACTCGGTTTAGTCTGACTGTGGCAAAGATAGTAATCTGTTTTTGTACAGGTGAACTTGCAATTTGGGATTGTGATACCAATTACCGGAAAAAATTGGTGGCTGACATGTTTAACCGCTGTAGATGTAAGTCTCGTCACTAAGTTTCCAGGGTTTCCTAAATCAGATGCATTTTCGGAAAAGGTGTTACTCTCCACCAAAAATGTTGAGGATTCCACCAGCCCATAATGCACCCCAAACAGTGAGTTTTAATGTTGTAAGGGTGTCTCGACACAGCCTTCTGGATTTTCTCCACTCCAAATTCGACAATTCTGCTTGTTTATATATATATTTAACCAAAAATGGGCCTCATCGGAGAACAAAATTTTGCGTTGAAAATGAGGATCAAGCTGAATCATGTTTTCTCTTGCACTCTTTAGGATTCTTTCTGAGCAGATGGAAAACAGCATTTGCCCATCCCGTCCCAAAAAAAGGCGAACTTACGTCTCTTGGAAACGCTGATAAATCGTCAGCTAATGAATTATCTCGAAATACGAAAACTTCTTAATGACCGGCAGTATAGCAACAGGCCCACTGGTGATTTGATGGTATGTCTCATTGAAAAGTGGAACCAAAGCGTACATCAATCTGGGGAAAGCAAGATACTTGCACTTGATATTTCTAAGGCATTCGACAGAGTTTGGCATCAGGCTCTTTTGTCGAAAATGCGTGCTTTTAGACCGATGACTCCCATTTTCAACGGATTAGAAATAACCTTTCGGAACGTTCAAGTTATCTTGGATGGTTTCAAGTCTGATATTCACAAAATAAATTTTGGAGTGCCCCAGGTCTCCGTTCTGTCACTCCGTCCGACACTCTTTTTAATTTTCATTAATGATCTCTTGTCTGCTGCGTCTAATCCAATATTCTGCTTTTCATATTCATTTCCGGACTCACGCCCCTGCTCTTCAGCTGTAGAACGGGAACGCCAGTGCATGTTAAGGTCAATAAATTCAGATATCAACAGCATAACCAATTTGGGAACCACTAACAGAGTAGAATTTAATGCTTCCAAAACCTAGCGCTGTCTGGTGTCATTAAAGCGAAATTTAAACAGCCAGCCATTATCCATGAATGGCACTTGCATCGTCGAAACCGATAAACTTTCCATTCTCGGTATGTGTGTCAGTGAAAACTTACGTTGGAACGACCACATATTCGGTGTCACCAAAAATGCTGCGAAATGTCTATTTCCTCAAGCGATGTAAAAAATATTTTACCCCCTCTAATCTGGCCACAATATATAAGGCACTCATCTGCTCAAAATTGGAATACAATGCCCACGTTTTGACAGGTGCTCCTAAAACATCTCTGCACCTGCTAGATAGGATTCAAAACCGTGTGATAAAACTCATTGGTGATACTAATATCAGTCAATCAGTTGACACGAAGAGACGAAACGTCTCCTGTCTCACTTTGTTTTATCGCTATTTCCACCACCAGTGCCCCATTGAAATCGCCAGTAGCATTCCGCCCATTCAAACTTTCAACCGTAACACCCGTCTCGCTATGAATGCTCATCAGTATAACCTCAAGCACATTTTTGGACGTGCTCTAAAATATCGTGATTCTTTCTTAAACCGTACAACCCGCTTATGGAATGATCTGCCGTTCTCTGAGTTTCCTGGTCTTTGTAACTTACAAACATTTAAAAACAATGTACATCGGAACCTGTCCTTTCTTCCTCCCTAAATTTCCTTCGCCCGCGCTGTGTACAAACATTTTAAGGGTACAAAATCCCTTGAGCGCGCGCTCATTATAAAAAAAAAATAAAGGCTGCATTTCATAAGCTTTTAAGCGAAGATCTTTCTGTAAAATCTTCCACAAAGTGGATGGGCATAGCTCCAATTGGTGTGCACGATAACGAATCGTCTCATTCGGATTCTCCTGAGCACTGCGCTCCACATCGGGAATAACTTCTTCTGTTCGCACTGTTTGTCGTCTTTGGGGATGCGTATTATCGTAACATCATGTTCCGAGTAACTTGCTCAGATGGACTATTATGTCGACCGTAAAATGGACCTTACTTCAACGAACTGCTCCATTTCGGTTGTTATTATCTTCTCTGGCTTAGTTATGTTGTATTGAAGGGCTTTTAAGTTTGACTGATCGATGACAAATTGAATTAACTTCTCCGAAAAAAGGACGCAAAATAGTCCTCTATGTTTTCAGCCCAATCACCGATTCTGACTATTCAGTAGCACCCGTAAATTGAAAATTCTTCTCATCGTATAGATCCAATTGTTCTTTTCTCCAATACAAATTATTTTCAGGCTTGTCTTTTTTTGTTTTGAAGTCGATGCAACTAGTTCGATTACAGGCTCAGATTCGGTGTCCGTTTCGGGCACTATAACGCAGTCCCTGTTGTTTAGTGAGGTCTCAAATTCCACATCAGAGGCTGTTGCTTTATCATCTTTACTTTAAGATCCATCTCCAGGTATACAACTCACAACTCACAACTCACGTTTTTAAATCACGCTCGTGTTGGAATCACCTACATAATATATAAATTAATATCATTAGCTATAATTATCAGACAGAAAGAAAAAGTACCGTTTTTGTGTAAAAGGATACACACTAATGTCTGACTTCGTATGCGGCAGAAGGTTAAAAAGATTCTACTGCCCAGTATGGCAATTTGCAAACTTTTTCAGATATTTCCCAATTGATGATAGGAAATTTCGATTCGAACTCATCCTCCCATCAACTCTGTTTACTCTGTATTGAGCAACGTTTGCGTTCAAGGAAACATTTATCAGCCACAAAGCAAACAATAGGACCCGATTATCCGTCTTATGCTACTCAAAAATAGGTTCCCTAAAATTATCACATAAATTAAGGAACTACGCAGTTGACAGACTTTCCTTTTCAGAAAAAACATTAGTGTACTCCTAGTAGCCCTTCATACTCTCAAAAAAAAATAAGAAAACAAATTTAAAGGAAAACAAAACATCGTCTTGTGTCGTTTACTTTCCTGCCCATATTTTAGTGCTGTTAAACGTTTGTTGACAAATACCCTCGTATTAGACCGGCTAACTGGAACCACCATCGAACCGGAACCCTAAAGCAAACAGATCCATCTTAAAAGGGTGCGGGTTCGAAATTTCGTTTTAATTCGCCTATTTGTAGGGAAAAAGGATACACGAGCGCCAGCCTCTGAATAGACCGTCATTTCCATATTTTTTTTTTTTATTTTTCCTTTCTTGGAAAATATTTATTTTTCCATCACAAAGATATTTAAGTGATTTCATTCCACCCCATGTTGAAAAGATATGAATCACATTGAACGAAGGTCAGTACAGCTGAAGCCATACATGACTTAAAAGGACATTCCAACACGTTGCCATGAGTTGGTCGTTCGGTTGGTGGGATTCAAAGGAAATGCATTTCAATTCCTTCAAACTATTCCATGGGGAATTTCCATTCATAATTTTTCCTCTCGTTGCGTAGAGGACGCAAGGTCGACAGAACATGGAACTATGTGTTCTGAAAGAATCCAACACAAATACCAGCGCAAACAAATGTAAAGAAATCGATTTGTGTGTACATAGATCTGTTTGTTTGTACTACCGCTGTCCTATTTGCATTTGTGCCAGCGTTAAGGGGAAGTTTTTGTTTTTGTTTTTTGTTTTTGTTTTTGTTTTGTTGCGTCCCAAGTGCAATGGTGTCAATTCACTTTGACTGGGTGTGGTGGAGAAGTAGAATAAACTTTAAGATCCTCTGGTGATTGAATGGAAAACCTTGGAAAAAATGTCGAAGACACGTTTTAAGGATCTAAGGCGAATCTATCAATGAGTCTTTATTTTTATCTATTTTTGGTTGACGATGACAGCGGATTGAGGGTTTATTCACCTGGATAAGCAGAAGGGCTTCACAAAAGTGGATGATAGATGTTTTCTTTTACCTTTGTCCTTTTTTATCTTTTCTGAAGGACTAGAAAACAAGGACAATTATGCACGTGCTCAGGCATGAAATCTAAAGAACTGGATGAAATTAAACACTTCAGGTGTCATATTTGTAAATAACGCTTCAACGAAAAGTGTGTAGGTATATCTATCTATCTATACAGGGGGGTTAAAAGTAGGTAAGAACATCTTCAGGTGAATGGAGGCTTTAATGATGACATCATTATGACAGTCGTTCTATTCTATTGTCATTTACGTGCGCTGTTTTGAAAAGGTTCTCAAAGGTAGAAACAGTTTACATTCAAAGAAAAACAATTTTTTTTATTACGAATAGGTACGTCGCGAATGTTCATTCCTTTTAGTGGTGGTAAATTCATTCATAGCTTAGAGGGAGTTTCTCAGTTTCAGTTGCAGTTTGCAGTTTCTCAGTTTAATTAGAGACCGGCATCAACTTTATCTGAATGGGGAAAGGCCTACAGTAAGGTCTAGGCTAATACATAGTTTAAATTTGTGAGTTCGTTATAGCATTGTACTCCTTTCTACGTTTCGTTTCGTTTGCAATTTTGGAAAATATGCGTTGTTGTTTCATGCCTTCCGAACGAACACCTTGCCACATTATATGTATGCTTCCAGTACCTCTGGTATAATGCAAACCTAAGCAAGACAGTCAGTAGAAAGGTGAAGATGTTTCGCAATGCCATCATGCCTCTTAAGTGCTGGCAAAAAGTGTAGTGGTCCAAAATCGGACGGGAAATATTGTAGTTTCTAGTTCTAATGGACAGCAAGGATGTGCCTTACCTTTTGATGACACCATGAATTAATCGTTTAGCCTATCTCCTACGGCGAACAACCGTGCAACCAGAGGGTCCAAATAGATCGAATACAGATTTTTCGCATTTTTTTTCTAATAAGCTAATTTTTTGGAACGTGACCTTCAAATCTGTAGTCCAAGAAGTAATAGTTTACTTCAACTTTTGAATCAAGATCACTTTCAAGCCAATGTCTATTAGTAGAAGTTAAAAGACCTTAAACTGCTGTTACAGATGGACGCTTCACGAAGCCTTTAGTTCAACAAAGAGTCTTCATCGGGCTCTTTCTCCATTCGAACACTGAAAGAAAGGTCATGGGCTTGCGAAAAGTTGGTTTCATATGGATTAGCAGAAGCCGATTGAAACCTTTAAAAGCCTGAGGCGCAGCCCCATGCGCTATTAGAGCAGACATCACCATACGCTGCTCATTTTAAAATACATACATACGTTCTACCAGTTGAGCCATCTGGCTGAGGACGCGGTCTTAGACGGAGTTTTAACAGTTTTGTCTAGCTCGTCCTTAAAATGTGCACAGTAAGCTTCTCTTAGCGTCATGGCCCCATATCTGATCCGGATTGCAACGTACAGATAGTCTGACATGTGCTATTCTGATAAAACTTTCTACCTGCTAAATTTCTTAGGTAGATACTTATGAAACAAAATTTAGCCGATTACATGCTGCCTCACTTCTTCTAGAGGCTTGCAGGATTGAATGAACAAATGAAAACGATGAAATGATAGTTAAAAGGGCTATCTCTCACTTTTTCAAGTAAATGCTTTCCGCATAAGCTTTGCAACATACTCGTATGCGTAACAACTTTTGATGAAAGCGGGCATGGCTGCAATGAACTATAGAGAAAGTAAGGAAGTTGGCAATTGATCAGCGTCAACCTGGCGATGTCTAGTCTTAACCGTATAACGTCAAATCAATTTAGCTTATTCTACCTCTCAGGGGCTACTGCTGTAATCCAAACAGATTTGACTTCAGCAATTTTTAAAGGACAGTGCTGAGCAGGAAGAAAAAAGTGACGTTATAATATTTTGTCGGAAGCGATTAACCCTCAAGAGGACGAATCACGCGACTGGATGAACGGTGGCATCAGGAATCAGCAGACACATTATACGAACCAGTTGCTTAATATACTTAAAGTATATTTTTCAGTACTAGTAAAGTGAGTTACTGACTCCGGAATATAAGGCTTTATTTGTCCAAATGGTTGTCGAAAGACCCTCTTCTGTTTGGAGTTATGTATCTGAACAAATATCCGTCTAGGTACTAGTCAAACTGCTGCGACGCAATCAAGATCCTCGATTAAGGACAGCTAACAAAGTCCCAATACGAGAAGAAGACAACGAAAACTGTTGGGTATACAAGTACATATGGAATGTTCAGACTTTGAATAAGCTACATGCCCGTAAAACTGACAGAGGCACTTGACTGTAATAAAGCAGATACCACTGCCTTAAAAAAAAATAATCAATGGGATGGGCCGGAGACCGAAAGAATGGAAAATTGTAGCGTACTATACTACACGGTAATTTTAAATGCAGAAAAAGGTTTACTTCCGTAAGGAACTTGAGTCAATCTTGATCTTACTAGACATGTGCAATTGCCATACAGCAACTCGCATCAAAGTTTAATTAACCAACATCAGCACGCGTTTCCACTGCTTATAATTGCACAATCATCGGTAACAAGGAAACGTCCTTCCAGGGTTTTTCTTCTTTTTTTTCTATCGGAACAGAGCATCAAGAAAAAGAACTAGTCCGTTGCACTACTTGTACTTTTAATCAAAGTCTTTCGTATAAAGTGTTAAAGTGCCTACAGTACCAGCACCCACCATATCAGCACCGAGTATTTCCAGCCTGTTGCGAACTTAGGCTGAACACTGGCGAAGGTAGTGCTCCTTGCCGCCATCAGTCAAAAACATCAGAAATTCGTCCTCATCCATCCATCCAAACGCTCATTTACAATGACATTCCAGCTATCAGCTCTTTAGACAAGGCAAATCTGCTTGCTGCACACTATGCGGCCAACTCAACACTCCCGGATTGTACTCTTTCTCCGCCTCCGCGTCGAATTTTCAATGAGACGAATCCACTTTCGCACTCGTGTAGTAGCAAGAGTACTTAAAGATCTCAACATACATAAATCCGCTGGTCCAGGTGGTATTTCTCCCCTTCTTCTGTAGAGGTGTTCCTCCACGCTGGCAAAACCACTGCGTAAGCCCTTTCATCAATCCTACTCTTTAGCACTTTTTCCGGGCATTTGTCCAGCCCATCCCTAAAAAAGGAGAATCTTCTTCTCTCTCCTCCTACTGACCCATTGCGCTTACGACTCTTCTTTCCAAGGTCATGGAAACGCTGATAAACTGTCAGCTCATAAAACATCTTAAAACACGAAAACTTCTTAATGACCGGTAGTACGGTTTTCGTAGCAACAGGTCCACTGGTGATTTGATGGCATGTCTCACCGAAAAGTGGAACCAAAGCGTACATCAATCTGGCGAAAGCAAGATACTTATACTTGATATTTCTAAAGCATTTGACCATTTGACAGAGTTTGGCATCAGGCTCTTTTGTCGAAAATGCGTGCTTTTGCGATCGATGACTCTCTTCTTCAATGGATTACCTTTCGGAACGTCTAATTCAAGTTTTCTAGGATGGTTTCAAGTCTGATATTCACAAAATAAATGCTGGTGTGCCCCAGGGCTCCGTTCTGTTCCCGACATTCTTTTTAATTTTTTGTCAGTGATCTCTTGTCTACTACTTCTTATCCAATATATTCCTTTGCTGATGACAGTAATCTCTGCTTTTCATATTCGTTTCCGGACTCACGTCCATGCTCTTCGGCTGTAGAACGAGAACGGCAGCGTATGTTAAGCTCATTAAATTCCGATATCAACAACATAACCAATTGGGGAACTATCAACAGAGTGGAATTTAATGCTTCCAAAACACACTGCTGTCTGCTGTCGTTAGAGTAAAATTTAAACACCCAGCCATTGTCCATGGATGACACTTACATCGTCGAAACCGAAAAACTTTCCTACGTTGGAATGACCACATATTCGATGTCGCCAAAAATGCTGCGAAATGTCTAGGCTTTCTCAAACGATGTAAGAAATACTAAATAAGGCATTCTTCCGCCCAAAATTAGAGTACAATGCTCACATCTGGTCGGATGTGCCTAAAACATCTCTGCATCTGCCAGAACGGATTCAAAACCGTTCGATAAAACTTATAGCTGATACCAATATCACTCAGGCAATGGACACCCTCGAACACCGACGAAATGTCTCGTGTCTCACTTTGTTTTATCACTATTTCTACCACCTGTCCTCCATAGAAATCGCCAGTAGCATTCCGCCCCTTCAAACCTTTAACCGTAACACACGTCTCGCTATAAATGCTAATCAGTATAGAAAGTTTGCTTAACTTTCGGAAGTAATCTGAAATATCGTGATTCGTTCCTAAGCCGAACAACTCGCTTGTGGAATGCCCTGCCGAGCTCTCTATTTTCTAGTCATTGTAACATTCAGATATTTAAAACCATCGTACATCGGTACCTATCCGTTTTTCCTCCATAAATTTCCTTCGCCCGTGCAAATATTTTAAGGGTACCTTAAACCATTGAGAGCGCGCTACTTTATAACAAAAAATAAAATCACCACAGCGTCACGTTCTAAATAGGTTTTGGAGCCGTCTCTGAAAACGAGACTACACTTCTTTCCTGGCTCAGATTCTGGCCAAAACCATTGCTAGGCACAGCGAAAGTGGATTTCGTATTTTTGCGCCAACAGGAGTTCTAGTGTCATTGTATGTTTGACGGTATATGCATACGACCAAAGTTAAAAGAAAGTCAGCGCGCAAATCCATCAGAGCTCCAGTACATGCTGTACCAAAGGCCACTTGGTTTTTAGCAAAGCATGGCTTTGAGACTGGAACCAGTGATATTCGTATAATGTCAAGAGAAAGATGATTCATCATTGCAGATTCTAGAGCAGAGCCAGGCGTGCTAGGGAGAGACAGACCGTTCTTTGGCGTAAAAGCAGCAATGACGTTAGAGCTTGTTCAACCAGACGACCAAAGCATATGAAATAATTAACAAAGAACCTTCCTCGGCGATAAGTCCCGTTCCTCGCCGAAAGCTTCTTTATATTGCTAGAAGACTGATGGCACCTAGCAGCCTTTCAACATGATATGTTGAGTCCGAATAAGCTTGTCATCCAAGATGACACCCGAATTTTTCTCGTAAAGAAACCATCCTCAGTTTTGGGAACGAAAACCACTTTCTAGTGTACAAATCACGTCTAGGCACGATCATACAACACGATCCAACAGACAGTATAGCCAACATCATCTGCATATACTGGAGCATAAACGTTAAAACTATTGAGAGCGTTATGGAGTGAGTTCATAAACAACCACCATAGAAGTGGAGAAAGGACGCCACATAAACTCCCGCGATCACATATTAGCCGCAGTCAGCATCCGCAATCGATGTCCAGTGATTCATATACGCTATGTTGTCTGGCCGAGTTATGCAAGCTGTCAAAAGTTGCGTTGTCGAAAGCACTCTCAAGGTCGATAAAAATGCCCAGTGCGTATTCCTTCTTGTCGAGCGGACCTTCAATTCTGTCTACCGGATTTTGAATTGCACCTTAGGTAGAGGCTGCATACGCCAAGCAGTTTAGCATGGAGCTCGGCCATTCTGTCCATGCTCCTTAACATGAACTAGTTCAAACTAAAAGGTCCGAAGCCCTTTCTTGTGTAGTCCTCTTTTCCGAGATTTTCGGAATAACTCTCGCTATTCGCCAGAGTTTTGATATGTATGCGAGTACCAGGCTAGCAGTGAAGATTCTTTCCAGAGTTACCAGCAGCTGGTGTGTACCCTTCTGTGGTATTACTGTAGATACACCATCGATGCCAGCCAATCTGAAGCCATCAAAAGAAGCAACAGCGTGTTTAATGGCTTCATCGCTTTACTACAACCGATGAAAGATATTAGCTACAGTTGGTACTCAGCTCTCTTGCAGGTTCGTTTAGGTTACTTCGGAAGTGAGTCTCAAGCATGAGACACTCACTGCTTTCGACAGTACAAGTACCAGCACACCAAGAGTGTCCGGTAAATTTTCTGCGGATTCGTCCACTTCAACAAAGTCGAGACCTGGCATCCCATTCTGAATGCGATGTACCTTTTGCACGGCATCAATAGAAAATTGTGCACGACGGCCTTTGTACATTGTCTTGGTGTATTCGAACTTTAAATTCAAATTCTCCGTTTATTCACGTTGGGCATTTAATTTACTCTTTACCATCTCCATGCGTATCGCGTATCAGTCTTAGGTTAGGTTAGCAAGGGTGGTTCCAATCTTGGAGAGTTTGTCGGCCCTGCAATTGCCTAGAATATATCTGTGGTCCAGCACCCAGCATAGGTGGATGTTGAATTGCTCTGACATCTAAAAGATGATCGGCAGTCAAGGGCGGTTTTATTATTTTATGAAACTGCGTCCAGGAATTTGATAGCGGCCTAACTATCCGAAAAGATGCGGATATACTTTGAAGATATGACATTTTTCTTCAACCAGGACGGGACTTCTTTAAAAGCTAGAAGTTTCGCCTGGAGTACGTTACAGTGATTTGGAAGGCGAAAAGAGAAGTTTAGATTAGGCTTATCTGAGAGAACACCGCCACCAACCCCGCTATCAGTCTTGGATCCACCTGTATAGAAATGGATTGTGCTCTCGTCCATAGAAACATCTTCCTTACTGAAAGATCTAGAGGGGATCCTTATACGAAAATCGCTGTTAAACCGAGCAGTTTGAAGGCACCATTTGATCCCAATAGCCTTTTTGCAAGAGAATAGAGCTACTATAGCCCTCTTTACTCTTTCTTGAAAATTAGGCTTCCTGTTTAGTTTCCGGCCAAAAATGAGACCCAGATATTTCGCTGTAGCGGAGAAGACTAAACTCGAACCGTTGATTGAGGGAAGGTATACAATTGGAATTTTGTATTTCCTAGAAAAGAGGACAAGATCAGTTTTATGGAGTCTTACTCCAAACCAACGGCGACATCTTCCATCAAAATTATCCGCAGCAGTTCATTGACCAATAATTTCCAGACAAGGGGTGAAAGATATCGCCTTGCAGCATACCTCTGCTGACATATCCTATAGCAAATGCCCAGCCCAGTTTGGAGTTGATTGTCCTGCTGTTTAGCTTTAGACTCCCCAAGTGAGGCATCTATCTGTAAAGTTGGCATCGCAGTGGTGAATGCGGTTGTCCAGGAATGCGACCATTGTGTACTCTTCATGATGTAGGGATCGTTCGATATGGCTAGTCATGTTGAACTGTAGACAAAAGTCGCGTATGAGTCTTATATAGGTCCAAGTCTATGAAGACGTGTCCGCTTTAATCTGCACAGATGAAAGGCATTTCCTCCCATTGTATTCCATTTTGAAGCTCATCAAAATCGCGCCAAAATATGTATGTACCTTATCTGGCTGCTCAATGGCTACTGCCTGCTTACAATATTCCAAGTTTCGTGTTGATTTATCATTTTTATTGTCATTAGTTGGATGCTCATTTGTGATACGCTTACGATCTTATCTAAAAGTTCATCTCCGTACCGTAGGTATTTGCAAGTTCAAATACCGGACACTATTTCCACCATTTCGGCACTTAGTTTCTTGAACTTTTACTATTTCGAGTTTTCGTTGCTATAATACATTTTCTAGTTCGAAACTTTTGACCGTCATTGTGCCGAATTTCCAGCTTCTGATGCGTAATCTACATATTTTCCGAAAGCATGATATTGCTCTCTCCTTAAACCCTCGTGAGATAACACGAATATTTCTATTCACACCAGGATCATTCCTCCGCTATGCAGGAGGATCGCGCGGCAGTGTCGTATATTCATATGTGTTCTGTTCCAACCTACTCTATAGGGCAATAGATTAAGCAGTGAAAATTGGAGCAGTTTTCCTATTTGTCGTAAAGGCGACTAAATGAAGAATAGACTCTCTGAACAACATCACGATACGCGTAGGAGCTCCCACGTTAGGAGATTAACAGATTATTTGTGAGCAGAGTTTTTCAAGTTATAAAACTTTCCGAAGTCTCTCTAAGATTTTCGTAAGGCATCTAACTAAGCAAATTGACCGCTATGGTTATTTCTTCGTTTCTTAATGAAGCACCTGATGTGATGACTTGAATCCAAGGAAACAAAATATTTAAATTCTACACCGCAGAATGGCCTTCATTTTGACTTAACCCTCTTATATGTGTAAAAGAAAAAAAATAGTTACAATTGAATCAGTCTTCTTATCATAGAACTATCCCTTAATTGGAATGTTTGCTCTATAAATCTTCCTCTCACGTCGAACAAGCAATTCATTCTAAATAAAAGAAACAATAGAAATTGCTTTCAAAAATCCATTTGCAACTCAACCTTAATGCAAATGAAACAAATCATGTATCCAAAAGGCATAGTCCCAAGCCATATTGATTCAATTACTTTTTACCCGTTTTAATACCTAGCTCTCGGCCATCGTAATAGCCGGCAAAATATAGGAGACTTTCCCTTCAAAGAAGGTCATGGTCGAAACAGATACCCCAAACGTACTTAACAGCTTTACGACCAAGTTTCACTTGATTAAGCAAAAGTCCTGCAACCCACAGGACTTTTAGCTTAGATAGGTGCTCAGTAATTTTAATCTAGGAAAAAAATAAAAGGAAACATCTTGGGAATAAATTATAATAAGACCAAGAAGGCACCTTTCTGAGAAGAGTTATCTTTTAATTTTGAAGCGCAACATTCTTACGAAAGTACTAAAATTATCTCAAGATTTGTGCCAGAAATTAAAGGTAAATACGAGTAACCTATTTTGATTAAAATCTTTTAAACCATCACCTCTAGGGATTTCAATTGGTGTTTCTGAATATTTGCCGGATGGGCTCCGTTTTTGAGCACAATGTACTCGTAGATGTTTGTATAAAAGAAAATTCGGGAATAAAAGGAGTTTCCCTTTTTTGTGTATCCTTTTGAGTAGAGTTGATTTTGTATTTGTTAATTGGAGCGATTTTAATCCTCCGTTTAATTTTTATTAGGCGAATTTATAAGCCGTGCCTAGACATTACCAGTTAATAGCTAATTAAGGAGCAATTCAAAAGAGGTTCTGATTAAATCGGAGTGCAAGTCAGTATCTTTTGTACATAATCAATTATCTTTAAACTAAATTAGGCCATTAGAAAACGGAATTTAATACAGTTTTGCTAGAAAATCTCCCAATCTATCGGCTTCCAAAAGGCTGTTGAAAATATAAGGAATTAAATTGGGAAAAGGAAAAGATACAAATAATGGCGCTGTTAAATATTGTAATGCTTAAGTTTGAATTGACTTGCTTCCTTCAAGTCAATTCATCCGTTTTAATTCTCATGAATCTCACAATTGTTTGGCTTATTTTCAAGACAGTCAATTGGTCTAATGTCAATGCAACTTTGTTTTGAGGTTACCCTTTTAATTTTTCAAAAATAATGTTCCTTCATACTTTGTTTCCTAAGGAAGCTGATATTTGTGAGACAATACAATGACAACAACAGAATATTTTCAACACTAGCTCTAAACCAATAGGACGACGTCGGATAAAAAGATCACTGTTCTGTAGAAGCCTACAAGTGCCCTCAATCCAACTTAGACTTTTACAACTCATCTACCGAAGTGTATGTATATTGAAGATATAAAATTTAGATAAATTGCAGATGGACAAAAATTCTCTTAAATTGAACACAGAATAGTGTTTTAGAACAGCTTTAGGAGGTAAAGGTTGGTTTTCAATTCTAAACGAATGCATCCAATAAAAGAATATTTAGAGTAAGAGCAGGTCTTTGTTGATCGCCGTTAAAGAAATTTTACAAAGAGGACTGGTAATACTGGTATTTTCCCTAAAATTCTTTAGCTTACTTACATTTTCTATTAGACCATGTCTGAGAGCATACTTTTATGAATAAGCAGCACATTGTTTACCCATCCTAATTGTACCAAGCGGAAGTGGTGTTCCCCGGATCGACAAACAATCAATTGAATTGGCTACTTGATAGAGCAGCTAGAATACTCCTTGCACATGGCTCTACGAATATTCGTTTATAGCTCATTCCTGCAAACGTTGTCATAAAAGGCATTGAAATTGTTAAGGAGGAAGTGACTATCAACTCGATCTTCGTCACTTTTTTTAAAGACCTCCTGTCGATGGCTTGGTCCAATTTTTTATGACTCGGTCCAATATGTGCGACGTTATTCCGGCAATAGCGTGTCGAATGTTGACCTCGAGCTCGTCCAAAGTGGTTGGCTTGTTAGCGTAGACTTAGGACTTGACGTAGCCCTAGAGAAAATAATCGAGTGGAGTCAAATACTCGTAGCATGATCACGGCGGCCAATTTATGAATGCTCGCCATGAGACCACGTTGCCAAATTTATCCTTCACAACTTCGAGCGTTGCGTCGCTTGTATGGTATACAGGGTGTCCCAGTTTAGCAGTATAATTCTTTAAGGACATATTCCCGAAGTTTCGCCGAACAAGAAATTGTATGGCAGGGGAGGTCTATTCTTACTCCATTTCAAGTTACAGCCCAACAAAGTGGGTGACCTCTAATTTGGACGTGTAACCACTTTAAACGCTATAATCTCTAAACTAGTACATGTACAACAATAGTTTTGAACATTTTGGAAAGATAATTTAGTAGTGCATGCAGGTGTTAAATGCTTTGGGTACATCTGTGCAGCGACAAAAAGTTATAACTCGTTAAACTCAAAATTATGGAAATTTGCTGTTCCATTTTTTTACTTAAAAAACATTTTACTTAAATTTAACAAATTTTCTGAAATTTTATAAATTTTGTTTCCCTGCAAAATTTCCTAAAAATTATGTTTTGAAACTTTTTTACGTAGGTTCAACCGATTTTGTAGTAAAAGCCATTTTTCGTCAAAGAAAAATGTCAAACAAAATTAAGTGAGAACAATAAACGAACGTACCTATGAGCAATGCAGTTAACAGTTAATTGTCTGTTTCAACTGATCTACAATCGACATTTTGCTTTGTAAGTGAGCAGCCGATTGCACACTGAAGCCATGATGATGGCCGACCTCACGACGAAATTCACTTTGCGTATTTACAACTGAGGCGGAATTTCGAAAATATTTTTTAAAAATTTACGCACGTTCGGCAAGCGCAAAACGATGCATGATGAAATTGCAAACCCTATTGAATATTCAAGGTCACCCGGTTGCAAGCGGTCCAATACTACAGCTACAAGGGTTTTGTTGGCAGAGTTTAATATGCGTATGCCTCTGTATTTGACGTAGTTAAGAGAAACTCTTTTATCGGAACTAGAGAGGCGATGATGAGTTTCTATTTATTGGATATGTCCTCCTCCTACGTAATTTAAGATATATATAAGCCAATCATGTTGCTTTCCATTTAATCTTCCCTAATTTCGGCGTCTGGACCATCGGCTTCTGAAGGCTTTTTGGATCTCAATTCGGATATTTCGTATTTTCCTTCGTTTGAATTGGATGGCAAGTAGTTTTTTGCGGTCTTGTTGTGTTGACTGATACGACTTGCCTACCACAAGAGTGTTCGACATCTGATACTGTACAAATTCTTCTTACCGACTGGATCTCCATTACGATGTTTTCTTGCTAGTCCAGTACTTTGAGTTTTGTTGCCTTATGATTTCATTTGTGTCTGTTGGTAAAATTTCTGAATGGGCTTCCCGTTTTTTAGCTAACTCGTTTTGCCTCAAAAAGATTTGTGCTTCACCTTATTTTTCTGCAACACCGCTAGACCTGACTCTTTGTTTTTCAATTAATTTTTATTTCTTCTAATCTACGTAATTTAACAATGTAAATTACTTAATTTAGCTTACTGGCTCTTCCCGAGCACTCTAAATTTAGCAATAAATCTAAAACTACTGCCTTTCAGCCAATAATCATTTCACGATTAACTTTCATATTACATTTTTAGAAAACTACTTAGACTCTAATTTTTACTTTTTATCTACAATAAAACTTAATACTACCTATGTTGCTTATTCTACCTATACTACTTAGCCAAACTTAATCGTAATCGGTGTGGCGGACGCTTTTGGGCTCAATGGTAATTACGCTCCATGGGTGGCATCCAACATTTAATGTGGAGACTAAATTATTAGTATAATTGGATTTGTTGTTGTAATTCTAGGCAATCACTTTCCTTAGGTGTATTTAGTTACATAAAAAAACATGTCTTTCAGCCACGACATGCCTTCGAATCACTTTAACTAGGAAATTGTCAATTCCATTTAGTCGAGCCCCATCGTAAAAGGCCTTGTTGGCATATTACCATATTTCATGAACTCAGATTCTGGTGTTCTGTATTGTTTCCATATAATACGGCGCTACATTGAACCACACGGGACAACCATAAGCGGTTACTGGCCTTATTAGGGCCACGTGGCATATTATCTCTTCCCTGGAGTCAAGTTGACTGCTGTGAAACAGTTTTCTTCTTAGGGCTAAAGCCTTCTTCACTCCAGCTAAACAATCTTTTATATGTTTGTCAAAATACAAATATTGATTGAGCCAGATACTAAGGTATCTAACTACGGTTCTCGCTGCCTTGGTAGTCGGTGTTGTCCAATGGGAGTCAAATTTCGCCAGTGATTTCGGGTATTCCAAGAAACCCATCTCAATGGAGTTCTAAACAATATTGTTTCCGATTTTTGAAAATTGATTTTCAAATTCCATTCATGGCAATACGCCTCAATATGATCGAAGTCACGCTTCAGAAATGTATTGTGACTTAGATATTTGGACTTGATCTGAACGCCAGGAAATCGTCTGTGTGCGTTATAGCGTGTTTGAGGGAACCTACTAGATCACTCGTGTATATGTTATACAGTATCGGGGAAAAAACCGATCCTTGTTGTAAGCCGTTTTTAATGTCAAATATTTTTCTTGAAACTACGTTGCCAATTTTGACAATGAACTTCTTTCCCATATGCGTGTTGTAAATCACATACTTATGCATATCAGGGGATTTGGCATGTTCATTCTGGTCAACTTATAGAAAAGCCCTTCTAACCATATGGTATTGAAGGCGTTCTCGAAGTCAACCAGGCAGTTGAAGTCATTTGAAGTTAATTGCGTTGATAGAGATGGTTTACATAGGCTCTATTCTCAATTTCGTGGCTATGCTGGTGAGTGGCCTTGCAAAAAGCAAATCCACTTTTTCTTATGGATCTTTGACCATAAAACAACCATCCTCACCGCCATCACTTTTTGGACTTATACCAATCGTTAGTAATGTCATGGGAAATGAAAAAGTAATTCCAGTTCGGTAATAAATTGAGTGAGACGAAGTGCTTCAGGTACGTAAAGTGACAGCACATGCACTCTTCTCTCACTACGAAACAGTAAGGTATCAAGCCTTGACGTATTTAGACAGCAATTCAAGCCAATCAAGGAAAGACAGGCCGTTGTCTTTCATATATTTACAGGTAGCCACTGTAGCCAATTTTGTGATTCTGGTTACCAAAACCACCTATGGGGTTTCGCTTAACAACAAATTTCAAAGTTTGGTTCTTCTCTCGATCTTGATTAGTCAGTTAATGCTTAACGCAAGAATCTTTAGGTTGACTTCATTTAATAGGTGCACCAGACTTGTCAAACAGGGTCGAATAGATGACGTCAGTTCAAGCTGCTCTGTCTATTAACTGTTTCTAAAAATGACTGATTTTTCCGAAGAATCGCCTTCAAGTTCATATCCGGTTCCGGTGCTTTTTCAGCTATCTTTGGCATAGTTCTTGCTTTCACCGTAGCCTTACCATGTCCATATACCATTTGGATGGACTGGGTGCCACAAAATTAGGAAACGAGCGACTCTTTTGACGCTCCTCTTCTTTGATGAACTGTTTTCGAGCCTGAACTATTTCTTTCAACTCCTGGGAATTAGGACTTCCCCTGAAATTGAAGGGATGTCCCGAGCCCCTGCAGAGTACACAAATTTGATGCTAATTTCTATCTGTAAACTATCGTTACCTAAAGGATATTCTCGATTTTTGTGGTCCTTATTGCACTTAACACATCAAAACTGCATGCTGCAATTAACTACGGAGACTATATATTTTGCTGTTGGGCATTAGCTGCCTTTGTTGCGGCCGTAGTAAAAGGCTTGACATCCACGGATTTCGGGTCGCCGCCGTTCTCAAACATATTCAGCTCTGTTCGAGCTCCTCCATTTTGATAGCACTGCCTGAAATTTCTTATCCTTCAGGGTATATGTAGATGAAGTACTTGGTCTCCGCTTTTCTTAGAGCAGTGTGTACCTTATTAAACTCCTCAACACATCATTACGTGCTTGCTTGAGCTTAAGTGCTGTACATAAAAATTCTTACCAACTACAACCTAATGCTATTCTTAATTTTTAAGTTATTCACATTAATGGGAGGAAGTTTATCCTTCCTTGGCTGAGATAGCTTCTGCTGTTATTGCTGTTGTTTTGGGTGCTGCTGTTGTTTCTGTGGTTGCTGTTGTTGGCTTTGTTGCTGCTGTGGTTTTATTGTTTTTGCTCTCACAGCTGTCTCTGCTGTTGTTGTTGTTATTGCTGGATCAGCTGTTGTTGTGGCCTTTATATTGTTGCAAGTTTTTTTTTTTTATAAGCTCTTTAATGAGTTTATCTAGCTGAGCTTCCTCGTCTTCCTCCTCCTCTGATAATGAGACATTGTCACACTTCGAGAGCTCCCTAAGAGGATTCATAGGAGTGTCCCTTTCCCGTCATAAGCTTAGCAATTGGCACAGTTGAGTTTGACGTCATTCTACAATCTTCCTTTATCTTGTTTTTTTAGAGTTTGACTTCGGCTTTGGTTGCCTTTGTCTCTTCTCTGCCTTAATTACATCATCTTATACTGCTGTTGTTGTTTTTGTTGTAGTTTTCGGATATTGCTGCATTTCAGATGCTCTGATGGTCGGTATCCATCGCCTGACTGCTTTTCAGCACTTTTTCCATTTCAACGTTTATCTACTCAACTTTAATCAAAAAAAAAAACAAAACGGACTCGAACCTTGGCCTTTCACACCTCGAGTAAGGAGTGATTTGCTACTTATCACTCTCCAAGCTGAACTGCATACCAATAACTAGTCGTCTGTCCTTAATAAGAGTTGGGAAGCGACCTCGATCTGATTCCTGGACGGTCCCAAATGCGATTCGGTGCACATCATCAAGTCATGGATTTCTTGTTTGTGGCTGTCTTGAGAAACCAATTGTGTTAGACGTGGAACTGGTCATCTTCCGAACTGAAGCATGCAGCGATAGAGATAGGAACGTAATCGTATGGTTGAGAGTTAAAAGAGTCAACTTTTTATGGGCGAGGATGAAATTCGTTGTTGACAGAATAAACTATTCACCGTGGTGGACAAAAAGGAATCTCAGTGACTACTAAACTCAATGTCGAATATTTAAAACAGCGACTGTAAAAAGCAACTTTGCAATCTCAGCATCGTTTGCCTGATACTGAATAAGGTACCTGCAGACCGTCTGACCGACACCAACTGCTGAAGAATCAATGTCGCTATATCGCGTACAAGATCCTACCTACTATATTATGTAACACCAATCTGATAAGTTCTTATCAGTGCTATTATGGGACTATTAAATCCACTTTCGAACAAATATTTACCTAACTGGAAGCAAGTCCAGGAAATTGAAATTGTTAACCCCCACCTGTTCACCGGATTCGTCCCCGGTAAGATAGGATTTAAATATACGTAAATACTTACGATATTGACATTATGGGAAGAAATCAGGGGACTATCAGTGGTATGGTTGCGGCCCTTAAAACAGAAGCAACAATTTAATGGCAAATGGAGGTAAAACAAAGTATAAACTGTCCATAAGTAAGGTCAGCCAACACCAGTGACTTGAACATTATGCCACAAGAGGAAGTTATAGCTTTTTTTTTATGTTAGAAGATTTTATCTACCTGGGCTTTTTTGTAAGTTCCAACAACGTCACTTAGGCTTACTCGTCCCAATCAACGTTCCTTTCGAAAAAGAAGGCAACCGAGAAACAAATCCCTCTCGCAAATAAGGGAGAATTAACTGATGGGGACCATTCCATTCCATTCCTACTGTATGGTACGTGACCCTAAATTTTGTCAAAATTACATGAAAATGCTTTGACAGAAAGGTTCTTCGACCCATGTTGGATTCCATTTGCATAAACTTAATTTGACGAAGTTGAAGAATGTAATTTTGAGAGACTTACAAATTTTTTTTGTAGCAATAGCAACAAAAATTGAATTTGAATCAGCAGTGTCTATTCTTTATGAAAAGTGGTTCATGACAATTTGCTTTTGTACATCACTTCAGGGGTATGGCTTTATCGACTGTTGTCGGTTCAGTATTAGGCCAGTGTTTGAAGGATTTGAGGCGGCATCTCATCAATATTGCGATAAATATTGTCTTCCAAGGCCTGAACGGTTTGTGATTTATCAGCATACCACCGGAATTTATTCAGAAAATTAAAACTACAAGTTTATTCATCTAAATCTATATTGTGCCCCTCAAAGTAATCCCCATTGACTGCAACATACTTATGCCAGCGCTTTATCTAATCCTCGAAACATTTTTTATATTCGGTTTTCGGTATGTCCATCAGTGGTTCCTGCGATTTTTTCATTACTTCCTCTCGGCTTTTTTAACTCGATTGAACAGAAAGAAGTCACAGGGAGCCAAATCAGGTGAATTCGGTGGCTGTTGGATGGTATTTGTTGCATTTTTCGTCAAAAAATTACGAATAATGATGGCACTGTGCAACAGTGCGTTATCATGGTGCAAAATCCACGAGATTTCTGCCTACACTTCTGGTCTCTTTCGGCGATTTGCTTCACGTCTCATAACGCCCAAATAATACGAGTACTCTTTGTTTACTGCCAGGCCTTCTGGCAAAAATTCATGATGCACTACACCGTTGTAATCCATGAAAACCGTGGGCATTGTCTTCGTTTTGGTCTCGGGTCATTTGGTGAAAGCCATTCACTTTCCTGATGTCTGGATTGCGTGTCGTACTCATAAACCCACGTCTCGTCTCCAGTAGTGATCCTTTTGATGAATGTGGGACCGGATTCAGCCTCGCAAATCATCTCTTTTACGACGTCAACACGGTCTCTTTTTTGCATGAAATTGAGGTCTTTTGGCACCAACTTTGCTGCTATACAACGGAAACCCAAATCATTAACCAAAATGTCTTGGACGGATCCATTCAAGTCCTCCGCTATCTCTCTGATGGTTAATTTGCGGTTATTGACCAACATTTTTTTTACTCGTACTTCATCACTGTTTTCGTCGGTTTTCGATGTCGATGGTCTGCCACTGCGTTCATCATCCTCGATTGACTCACGACCACTTTTGAACCGCTCGTGAAACTGGTAAACGGCCGTTTTCTTTAGAGAATCATTGCCAAAACACTTTTCCAAGTTCGCACACCATTAAATCTGATTTTTACGCAAAATTTAACACAAGTTCGTTGTTGCTAATTTAAATCCATTTCTAAAATTGTAAAAAATCGCCAGCATACACAGAGATAGATGTACTCCTGGCTACGTAAGTTTTGCAAATGTCAATCTATGGTGCTAAGATTTAGAGGGAATGTCAACAACAGACATAAGACAACTTAACAAAAAAAACAGAACTCAAATCGGAATAATGGGAGCGAAACACGGTGGTGTCCCCCGGGAACATTTTGATCAAGGTGGTATACCATAGACTTCACGTTGCTGCACGTAGCACCAATATATTTTGTGCAGATCTGTCCTCCATTGACTGGTAACACGAATTCCGGCCCAATTTTTGGAGTAATAAGGACCGATTAAGTCACCAGCAGCGTGAAGACCATAGTGTACTGGATGGCTTTTGTGGATGTCCTTGAGTCTTATGAGTCGGTTGCTGAATTTGCTTCACTCCAGAAATAGCGATACCAAGCAAGCCAAGACCCCAGTCTGGGAACACCCGTCGAGATATCGTCTCCTAAGTTAAGTCTCTACACCACCTTGATCTTATAGGGGTGAAAGCCGAAATTTGATTGCAAAATTGTTGATGTAGTGGACGATTTGATAATTCCAGATCTTCCGCCACTTTTTCACTCACATCGATTATGAAGACCAAAATAAGTTTCGTGAATTGAGACGGAAGCGTTCTTCTGGTGGCAACTCTAGATGATTTTTCAACTAGACTAGAACAGAAAAAAATAGCTCAGTGTGAGAGTCATCCTTGTTGGAAGCTCTATTAGTCGAAAAACACAATGAACTACATGGGCTGCACTAAAAAAACCAATTTTATGGGCGCAACTGGAGACGAATAGGGCATAAGTGTACTTAATAGAAAGGACTAGGGGTTGAGGTCTAAGTCCCTGGTTGGGGCTTCCTAAAATAAAGTAAGTGTAGTGTTGAAACAAAAGCAGTACATCCCAAAATATCTTCAAGTCATACGATAACCTTAAGTTAAACAAAACCCTATCCCAAAATTATATCGTAGGAAAGGAGAACATCAATATTTGGCGAATTTCATGTCACGACCGGAACTACCAAGAAATTGTGTCCCTTCCGTAAAAACGAACGACTCGTCCCTTTCCTAATCACAAACCATCAAACTACACTTCAGAATGGATTACGAGTATGCATAGTAAAACCAGGAATTAGGACAGCAGAGCCCTCGATCTGTTTTATGATGAACACGACAGAACCTCATCTTATGAAGGTCTCATCATGACAAAGCACTTTCCCTTAGAGAAAGGACCATTTTGGGTTGTGTACCTACCCTGGTCCTTATTTAAATAGGAATAATATCATCCTCCTTGGAACATTGTAACCACACCATCAAAAAGTTGTAAAAAAAACTGAGGACACATCCGGACTCACCAGACTAGGAACAATAAAGTCATTATCGCCGGCAGGACCCATCATAGACCCAAATCAGACCCTTGGGTCTATTAAAAAGTACTGTAAAAGGTTGAACAAACAAAGCATAAAGCACAATAAAACAGCAAGAAAATAATGTAAAATTGTAAAATTTTTTTGTAAATGTTACCAAGTGCGAAACGAAATTATGTGACCTTAATAAAATAAATGGCAAATGGTTCCTTATTGTCCACTGCCACCCAAGAAGAAATTGCGAAATAAATTTCCACTTCCTGCTTAACTCTCAACCCTTTTGGCAGTCCCTGTACTCACTGTCCACACTTTGCGCTCGTATTCTTAGAACCAACGGGGATAGCCGTTGTACTGAATTTTTTTTTAAGGATAAAGGAAAATAAATTTCGAAACAATAAATTGGAGCAGGAAATACGAATAGGAATACTCGTTTCAACCGCAACAACAGTCTAAAGCCTTAGTAATCGCAACCAAATGGCAGGTTCGGCCAGGTCGAACGGAAGTAAATTCTCCCACCCCCAGAAGGACGACAGCAAACTTTTGCGATGCACTTTCTCTGCCAGCGGTTTTCCACTTTCCAATCATTGCTCAGTCGCCCGCACATTGTTGAGGTTCAGGAGTTTTGCAGAGGAAAATCGTTGACCCAATGCGAATATACCAGGCATCCGGCATAAATCACCTGATAAGTCACATAAATTATTCACCCTGCCAGGAAGATTAATAGACATCTAATAGTTTACCGCGCTATTCTTTGTATCTGCAAGAAAAAACAACCAAAAAGGACAACAGCATGCAACAGCAAGTAAATGCAATGTTTGCTGTATGAGGGAGTTTAATGAAACTCGCAACAAAGGATAACGCATAAATTAAAAAAGGAATATTTTAATTTCCACTTTTCTTGAGGACCTCATGGTTGGGGACGAAATGTTGGGAGTTCGAGGAGCAACAAGGGTGTCGCTAATTGTTAGAAAGTGTTTCACAAAAATAAAGGGTTAAATGGGTTTTACCTAAAAGCACTTTATAGGAATTTGGTGGTTGTGGTGGTTCTGGCCTTGTTTGAGTTATGTCCTTGTCATGACCTAGTCAAGACACATAGAGAAAGTGTCTTAGATTAAGCTCCCCCTCAAAATGGCTTCCGGTTAAAAGATAAATTCTAGAAAATGCAAACGAAAGTCTAATTGTTTAGGTCGAACAGACTGTCACTAACGTTTTCCCAGGAATTCGTACCCTTTATCCATAATTCATGGCCGAGCATTTGTCTTGAAAATGAATTTTGGGAAAGAAATTTTGGCCACAGTTTATCAAAGTATATGGCCACGAAAGTTTTCCAGTTTATTTAGCATATTACAGCGTACAGACGCAATTTAGCTTTTGCGGAAAAGAGGGTTAGAAAAACAATAGCGGAATGCACTTCCGGGCCATCAACAAGAAAGTCGTAAAGTCAATAGCTTAATGACTTTCTCAAAGAACAGTGTTTGGTAAAGCGCTGTATGCTCTAATCTGTGAATAGACAAAACGATTGCTCTGGCGGTAGCCTCTATTTCGATTACCTTTGGGGTGGCATAGTAAGGGCTAAAGTAAATGCTGGCACTATTTGTAGTACCTAACGCGGTTCGTTTAAAAACTCAAATATCACCAATTGCCCCTTAAATACCACACCTCACTAAGACTTATTGTTAAGGCATGTTCATAAAAATGTCCTAAATCAATCTGAGTTTAAGAAAGACACAACTTCATAAACAGCTTTCCTGATATCTTGTCCAGTGATTAGAAGAAGAGTTTGCATGGCGCTTATTGTCTGGCTCTTTCGAGTTCTCCCACAATTGTGACATTGCAGATGGATGCTATATTGGATGTTAAGATCGGCTGATTGACTTCCTTTTAGGCACAAAATAGTCCTAGCATCCTTGTAACGACTCTAATTCATATCAGGGTATTCGTCGCTGCATTGCTGTAACTTGACCACATATTTCTTAGGTGTGAACATTTGACGAGATTTTTGTCTTGACAGCTCCAAGTAACAATACTTAAACAGTTCGTGGATGCTATTGTGCCGAGGAACTCTAATCAGCGATTTTCTAGCAAAGTTAACTTATTTTGCCATTCCTAGGTAAATTTCGAGAACATTTTTCATTGGCGTAAAGACATCTGGACGGCAAACAATTTCACATAGATACCGACGCTATCCCGCAAGATCCTAGTATACCGAGATCAATAGTGCCTCCAGAAGCACACATCCAACCCTGACCACCACTATATCATTATGTCCATCGAATTCAACGGCAAAGCGTTTTGAGATATTTATTCTGTGGATAACGTTTTTTTTTCTATAATTTGCGCCGATTAAGTACCCTTAAACAGTTTGCACACAAAGCGAGTGAAGGAAAATCAGAGAGGATGGAAAGAGTGGTACCGGTGAACGTGGGTTTTAAATGTGTGAAGGTTACAATGACTAGGGAATAAAGAGGTAGGCAGGGCATTCCATAAGCGAGTTGTACGGCTTAAGATCGAATCACGATATTTTAGAGTACGTCCGAAAATGGGTTTGAGGGTATACTGATGAGCATTCACAGCGAGACGGGTGTTACAGTTAAAAGTTTGAAGGGGTGGAATGCTACTGGCGGTTTCTATGGAGCACTGGTGGTGAAAATACCGATAAAACAGAGTGAGACACGAGACATTACGTCGGTGTTCGAGGGTGTCAATTGATTGACTGATATTAGTACCACCTATGAGTTTTATCGCATGGTTTTGAATCGTGTCTAGCAGGTGCAGAGATGTTTTGGGCGCACCCGACCAGATGAGGGCATTTTACTCCAATTTCGGGCCGATAAACGCCTTATATATTGAGGCCAGATCAGAGGGGGTGAAATATATCTTACATTGCTTGAGGAAACCTAGACATTTCGCAGCATTTTTGACGGCACCGAGTATGTGGTCATTTCAACGTAAGTTGTCATTGACATATATACCGAAAATGGAAAGTTTATCGGTTTCGACGATGCAAGTGCCATCCATGAATAATGGCTGGGTATTTGAATTTCGCTTTAATGACAGCAGACAGCATTGTGTTTTGGAAGCATTAAATTCCACTTTTTTGATAGTTCCCCAATTGGTTATGCTGTTGATATCGAAATTTAATGAGCTTAACATACGCTGCCCTTTCCGTTCTACAGCCGAAGAGCAGGGACGTGAGTCCGGGAACGAATATGAAAAGCAGAGATTACTGTTATCAGCAAAGGAATATATTGGATAAGAAGTAGTAGACAAGAGATCACTGACAAAAAATTAAAAAGAATGTCGGGAACAGAACGGAGCCCTGGGGCACACTAGCATTTATTTTGTGAATATCAGACTTGAAACCATCCAAGACAACTTCAATTGATCGTTCCGAAAGGTAGTTTCTAATCCATGGAAGAAGAGAGTCATCGATCCCAGAAGCATGCATTTTCGACAAAAAAGCTTGATGCCAAACTCTGTCGGATGCCTTAGAAATATCAAGTGCAACTATCTTGCTTTCGCCAGATTGATGTACTCTTTGGTTCCACTTTTCGGTGAGACATGCAATCAGATCACCAGTGGACCTGTTGCTACGAAAATCGTACCGCCGGTCATTAAAAAGTTTTCGTATTTCGAGATAATTCATTAGCTGACGGTTTATCAGCGTTTCCATGACCTTGGAAAGAAGGGACGTAAGTGCAATGGGTTTGTAGGAAGAGGGAGAGAGGAAGATTCGCCTTTCTTAAGGACGGGCTGGACAAATGCTGTTTTTCATCTGCTCGGAAAGTGTCCTAAAGAGTAGGATTGATGAAAAAGCTTACGCAGTGGTTTTGCCAGCGAGCAAGAACACCTTTTCAGAAGGAGGGGAGATATACCACATGGACCAGCGGATTTGTGAATGTTAAGATCTTTCAGAACTCTGGCTACTACACGAGTGCGAAAGTGGACTTGTCCCATTGAAGATTCGACGCACAGCTGGACAGCTGACAGCTGGAATCTCATTGTAAATGAGCGTTGAGATGGAGGATGAGGTAGAATTTTTTAATATTTTTGATGAACGACCAAAATTTTTTACTACCTTTGGTACATTGTAGTATTTTTTGCCTCAGTTTTTGGTCGTATTGGAGTTTTACACGTTTAACAAAGGCGTTGCAGTCATTTCTGGCTCGTTTGAACTTTCTTCAATTTTCCTCAGGTGGGCTGGTCTTGAAGGACCGAAAAAACCTTTCTCTAACCCTGACATCCTCTTTACAGGCCGAGTCGTACCATGCCTTTTCTTTTGGTCTGATACTCTTCATCCGATGAGGGATAAAGTTTCTCATTCCAAAGAGAATAGTTTCTGTGATCCAGTTTTCTTTCTCGTATTGCCATACGGTTCTTTTAGGAATCTTTTCTCTAACTGTGTGGTCGGTGTACGAGAAATTAGCTGATATGACACAATGGACCGACGAGCCTAGAGGAGAGAGCACATCAACGGTGTACTTATCAGGGTGAGAAGTTAAAAACAAGAACAAGTCCAGGGTGCTGGCGGTATGACTATCAACGTCTGGCATTCGTGTGGGTTCATTTACAAGCCGGGTTAAGTTATTTTCCGCAGCGAAGATCTCAACACACCGTCCTTCGGGTGTTGTCTGTCCAGAATGTCGAAGCCACCCAGAATTGTGTATATTGAAATCGTCCGTAATAACAATTTCAGTATGAGGATACAGGGATACAATTCTTTGTATGGAGTCAGACAGCGCATCAAACTCATTAAAAGTCGAATTGCTGTCCAGTGTGGGGCTTCTGTAAATAAAGCAGTAGTGGATAATTTACTTACGGAGATGGAATTTTAACCACATGAAACTGAATTCCGGATTGGAAGAAGGACTACATTATGGTGGAGTTTGGGAAGCTACATCACTACACACGTATATGGCGAGACCGCGGTGTGAGAAGAATAATGGCACTAGTTCGTAGCCAGGTAGCTTCAGATCAGAGTGATCTGAGAGGTGTGGGCGGGAATCTACCTGTGTTTTACTAAGTGCCAAAACAGGTGGTCTGTATTTGCAGACGTAGACGTACGCAGAAAGGTGATTATTTTTTAGCCCGCGTATATTGGCTACGACCATCTTGAATTCCGTACTCATAATTACAATCAAACACAGTACACACAAACACCGACGATACTAAGCAAGGCTGCGAAGTGAAAATTCTGACGTTGGTTTACCGAATCAAATTGCTGTATGTGTTATGCCCTTACAACAATATGAAACAGTGCACAACTGATGGGTAGTTGTTACATACACTCAGCGGAGTGGGAGAGGTGGGATATGAGCGCGGTATTTTTTTTTGGTATGCAGCACACGAGGACTTACGAGTGCACTGGTTGACGTGTGCACTCGTCGGTGGTCGATACGGTAAGGTCATCTTATGTCTTTCCAACTTTTCCGCCGTCTGATGCGAACATTTGGAAGACTTCGAAAGTGTCGAATTTACACCATGTGGTCTATTTGTCTTGTCTGTCAGATTCTATTCAGCTAATTTTGTGGAAGGCCTTAAGCTTAGACACGTTATCTTTATTGTCAAAGTAGCCTGGGTTGAAGAAATTGACAAATCGTTTGTGATTGTACTTCCATCATCGGAAGTCTTAGTTGGATCTTCGCAATTGTGAATTCAACTTTCTGTAAATCATGGACAAAGGAATCAGTAATTGAAATTGTCAAAAATACAATAAATATAAAATGTAAAATTAATACACCCTGGTTGTATTAAAAATATACACATGTACTTTATTAAAATTAAGATTAGAAAGATTAGAAAAAATACGGCTGCTGACGGCTGGACAAATTTGCAGCTTGAATGTTCGCGACTGCATGAATATGTTGGAACAACTTTGATTTGGTATTGACAACTGTACCACTTTCCAAGCTACCTACAACCGGTTTCTTTGTTCCTATTCTGCTGCCACCACCCTTCTTCATACAACTTGAGGGTTGCCAGCTCTCTGCTTCTTACATAAATATCAGCAAACTGAAATACAAAGCTAAATGCAAAGAATTTTACAACTTTTTGATAATTTATTTTGAAAACTATCAAGCCTTTTGATCATTCAATATTTTCCTCGTTTTAAAAAAACATTTTTGAAATATGTATATTTTTTTAACTTTATTTTTTTTTCAATTTATTCCAGAACCACCGATCGACTTCACATCGAAAAGTCTTCAATTCGAAAATCCTGCTGGTATGGCTACCTTTACCAAAATCTCACCACACACCTTAAGTGTGGAAAGAATTCTTCAAAAAATGTTTCCCAAAAGCAGATATGTTAGAAACTGAAAAACACAAAACTTACTAAAATCGAAATTAAGCAATAAAAGATAATTTACAAAAATTTTAAGAAAAAAAAAAAAATAAAAAATTAATAAAAATCAATTGCAATACAACGATTACACAATGTTGAATGGTAATCAAACTGCCATGTTCCTGGAAATGTTCGCTAGCGAAGATACACCCAGGGATGTGCTATTGAATAGTGATTGGTTTCACAATAATGTCAGTCAACTGCTAAATATTTCAATGAAAAATTTAACAAGTTTGTTGGATAGTTTACCACCGCCGGAATGGGATAATGAAGCTGAGCGTGATCCTGTAGCATTACTGTCCGTAATAACTATCTGTTATGTGTTGATATTTGTTGCGGGCATTCTGGGTAATCTAATTACCTGTATTGTGATTAATAGGAATAAGTTTATGCATACAGCGACGAATTTTTATTTATTCAACTTAGCCGTATCGGATTTAATATTACTACTGTCGGGTAAGTACATATTTTGTTCTTTTTTTTTTTTTTTAATAAAATTAAGAGATACAAAATCCTAAATCCGGTGGTTTAAAAAATTAATCCAACCTGATTTTATTTGTATACATATATTAATTTTTAATATACGATCGTGAAGATAAATTGTATAAACCAGTTAAAATTCGACAAATTGTTCCTGTTAAACAAGTTGAATGTGTTGTAGTACGTAATACCAATAACAAGGATTTTATTACTCACGATGTTAGGAACAAATTTATGCATTTGAAGTGGGAAGTGAGGTATGGTTAATTTGGTTTCGTTGCTTTCTCCTGGAACCCTACACTGAGTTAGGGCACCCCAAGTTGTTTAGTCTAGTTTTATTGAAATGAGACGACATCTTTTTTAAATGTTTTTTTTTTTTATTTAGTATTAATTGGAAGTGAGATCACATTTTGACTCATACTACATCCTATTCAGAACAGTAGCACTGAAACACGAAACAGGTCCAACATCACACGGGATTGGTACCGAATTCCCATGCGGTCCTCCATCTAAGTTTTTTATTGCCCCCAACGCTGCTTTATTTCGAGGCCGTCGACCTTTGACATACTTTTAGTTGATGCTCTAAACATATTGGAATTTTGCACTTATTAGATTTGCTTTTGCCGTTTCGGCTTTCATTTATTGGAAGAACGACTCTGAGGGAGATCTGCAAGAACCAATCTTGAATATACCTGAAATAATTTATGCCTCCTTATACTTGGCTTTTGCAGGCGTTCTTCCAAATGTTGATTCTCAATTCCTTTAAAAATATACGTTGGAAGTTTCTATCAGGCTATTTATTAAGGACCCAGGAATTTATTCCCATTCCATTTAAGACTCGATACGAAGTTCACATTGGCCAGCAAAATATGTACTAGTATTTACGATATTCCCACACCGTGGTAACGGGGTACCCTATGATACATATGTTATGAACACTTCTACGCACGACCGTTGTCATCCCAGTAACTATTCAAGAGCGTCTGAAATCTGTTCATTGTAAGCAGCGACAACGATATTTTTTGCTATCTTTTTGCCGTTGAAATCAGTGGAACCTGAAGTGCAAAAGGACTCGATTCCCAGGTTGTGGTTCGGGTCAATGAAATCAATTTGGGTTGTATAGTTCCTAGAAAGTTGCGCATTTAGCCTATTCCTTCTCCTGCGGATCCTCTATCACAAAGAAGTTAGACATGGCTTTAAGCCATGAGTAAGATTACAATAGAATAGATACATACTATATGGAGTGAAAAGTGACCCCCTTGACCTCCAGAATGCGCTGCTACTGCAAAAAAGGTTATGGTGCCTTGAAGTCCGTTCATATTTAGGCAGACATGCCAAATTTCAGTGCGATACCCTCTTTTGTTTTGTTTTGACTGCTGATTGTTGTTGACGTGTTTGGCGTCATGTTGAGTATGCACAAAAACGATTTTCGTTCTCTCATAAAACATTATTTTTTGAGAGGCAAAACGGCGAAGGAAACAAAAGAAAAGTTGGATAAATATTATGGGGCTAATGCTCCGTTAGATTACACCGTCAAATATTGGTTTCGAGAGTTTCGGGGTGGCCGCAACTCCACTACCGATCAAGTCCGCAGCGGCAGGCCCTCCGAAGCGGTAACAGAGGACAATGTAAAAAAAATACATGAAATGATGTCGGCTGACCGGAAAGTGAAGGTGCGCGAGCTAGCAGATTCCACAAAGATTAGTACTGAGTGCACACGTCATATTTTGGGCAATATTCTGCATATGAAAAAGTTATCCTGCCGCTGGGTGCCGCTCCTGACCAAAAACACGAATACCAGAGCACTTCGAAAGAGTGGTCGGACTTGCTGATGCGGAATCGGGCGGACTTTTGGCGTTGATTGGTAACTGGATTTGGATCCCTCGAACTATTATCTTTTCCCAAACCTCAAAAGATGGCTCATCAATAAAAAATTCAGCTCACGCGAGGAAATCATCGACGCCACGGAAGAGTATTTTGCAGACCTTCCGGAAAATTACTTTTCGGACGGGATCAGGAAGTTGGAAAATCGCTGGAATAAGTGGATCAAACTAAAATAAGACTATATTGAATAATATAAAAAAACATTTAAAAAAAAATCTGTAATTCCCAAGGAGGTCAGTTTTCACTCCATCTTGTACAATAGAAAAACGAAAAATAAAAAAGGTAGAACACACATCGTCAGAGAAGGGCATAAGGTGTGATAGGTATTGTGAATATCGTTGGGGTTGCCATTAGGGGTAGGTTGAATCCTGGTACGCGAACAGTAGGGCTAACTAATGTACTGCTGATATTTGGGACGAAATTCCTCTAATCCTTTTCCCATTCTACATTGACGTTAGGGTTTGGCACCTGCAGCCTAGTCGGGGTCCTCAGAGGTGGATTTTACGATTTCAACCGTGCGTCGTTGATTTGAATTTTAGTAAATTCTCTAACGAGTGTGTTCTTTCGTGTAAACGATGATGGGATAATGTTGCTCAAAACTGGGAGCCATTGGGTTGGAGTGGACCTTATTGTTTCAGAGACCAGATGTGGAATTGGCTATCAATTGTGTGCGCTATTTAACCAAACGGCGGCTTCGTATTCAGCAGTTGAATAAACCAGTCCTAAAGATGCAGTTCGAAGAGTTCTGGGTGATGAACGTCAGGATATAGACGAAAGTTTTTGAAACAGACGCCACCTTGTTTTCAGCTTGGATGGGGTGTTGTGACATTACTGTTTAAAGGTTAGGGATCTATAAATGGTTACTCCGAGATACTTGGGACACGTATTATGTCGCAGGATAGTACCATTTACCATTGTAGTGAATTTCGAGCGGCATGTGCGCAAGTTAACTATTCAGGTGAACACAGACTGACTCAGTTTTAGTTGTGCTTGATGTCAGCCCCCGTTTCTTAAAGTATTCTCCCAAGGAGCCGTGATCTTCTGAGAGTGTGGCCTCAGTTGAATTCATTTTCTGGTGTTGAGGGGCTCGAGATACAAATATAGTGAACGCATATGAAAATTGTTTGGATGTAGTGTTTGACATATCGTGAATATGCAGATTGAAGAGAAGTGGGGCCAATACTGATCCTTGTGTAAAGCCGTCGTTGAGTTGTCTGGATTTTCTCGCACTGTTGTTGAGGAATATGGGGTGAGCGGTTACTCAGCATGTTGTTGATCAGGTTTGCTGTGGTTTTGCGACGTACATTCTTCAAGAGATAGTAGGTCATTCCACTACGCGAAATCGTATCGTATCTAGCAGTAAAATCTACGAGCATAGCGCCAGTCTTAAGCCTGTTTTCAAATCTATCTTCAATAAAATTTGTTGAGCCGACTATCTGTTCAGTATAAATACGAGCTTTTTGCAACCCAGCTTGTTCTAAAGAGATAACGATCGACGATCTTATAACATACATACTATATACCTAAGAGAGCAATTGGCCGCGGTAGCTATCGGCCTTGTCGGCTGGTTTAGATGGTGATAGAATATCATTAAAAAATTTGCATAGGCAGATTTGAGTGTTTTTCCCGCAATTCTTAATGAATTCAGGATAGATTCCACCAACTCCAGTGGATTTTCCCTGGTTGCAGAAACCGATGGCTGCTTTCAGCTCCGTGGTGGTGAAGGGTCGAGACTTTCGAGAGTAGGCAGAGGTTATAGGGGTGTCCTTTTAAGCTCCCTTAGTAACCTCTTAATATGTTGAGTCTGAGCTTTGTCCGACTTTTCTTTGGAAACCACCACAATCCGATTTGCAAGTAGGTCTGGATTAATCATAGATTGGTGTGAAGGGATAGACAGCATAGAAAGTCAAAAGATTGTAACAGTTCCTCTGTAATTTCGGTGTCACGACTCTCCTGAAATTGTTAATATAGTCGGTCACTATCAGTACTCCAGCAGGGAACGTATTCTTTCCGATAACAGCGTGGGATGTGCTTTTTTGCTGTGGCTATTACGGTGCCAACATAGTGCCCATTGTTTTTAGCAGTCGGAGAGATCCAGAGTCGAGATCTTCGGTGAAATCTTGCCATGATCATTTTTATATGTTCCACCTTAGCCACTGGGACGGGATATTTATCGCGGTTTCTAGGGCAATTGGACGGTGTTGGCCTGAAGGAAAATCAGGTAAAACCCGTCTAGACCATACAGGTCGCGGTTCAGATGTCTAGAGTGGAAGGTGATGATTAGTGTCAGACAATTTCTCTATGCAGTGTGGTGACTATAGGTCGGGGTGTTTGTACGCTGAAATCATATCTAATGGCCAGGGTATACTGAGAGGCTTGTAAATATTAGCAAGTTTAAGGTCACCTATAAATATTATTATGAAAAGTACATTGCCGCTTTCCTTAGTTCCAATTAGGCTCATAATATTCGACTGAAGACATGACATATAATGTGGTGCAAAAGTTATCACCCGGTGTTCTTTACCCGTAATTTTTTTTGTGAATGGGAAACTTTGATTCTGCTTTTGTGGCATTTTCCAATACGCTTGATAGAACTTCGGGCGATAGGTCTTCGCATTCTAGACGGATATTCCCTTTGAGGGCTTCGAGTGTCTGAGGCTTGTTGACATAGACTTGTGACTTCAAAAATCCCCACAAAAAGAAGTGTGGAACGGTTAAATCAGGCGATCTTGCCGGCCAGTGCAAATCGCCAAAACGTGAGATTAGGCGACCCGGAAATGCAACCCTCAGAATTTCGTTTGTGGCTCGTGCAGTATGCGCCGTTGCTCTAAGGCCCGGTGACGCCTCTAGCATAAAAAGCACACCACGCAGTAACTTTGAACGAGTGTAATGGCTCTCTGTGCCGGTGATACACGGTGCCCCAGGAGCGATCATTTTCCTTATTCACGGATCCACAGAGATGGTAATGGGCGTCGTCGCTCATGATGATTTTCGGTTAAAAGTTGTCCCTCGCGAGATTCAGGATAGCTTGAGCGTAGGTTACACGCGCTTGGCAGGCAACAGCTAATAGCTGCTTCACTGTCTGCACTTTGTAACATCTTACAGTCTTTCACCAAAATTCTCAGTAAAGACCGCCGACTGATGTCTGATGGCGTGGCATGTCGTCTAGTCGATTCTCCGGGGTCCTCTTCGACATCTTCAACCACAGCCGCGATATTCTCAGTAGGACGGCTACTTCGGAGCCGGCCAGACTTGGCAGCATCTCGTGTTTTCCCATACTCTTACAGGCGAGCGGCTAGACTTGAAAGCACTCTAATTTCTGGTACAGTGTGCCAATAGTCTCGTTGCGTTAAGTGTTCTCGTTGTCATTGTATCATCCGAGGCATTGTTCTCTCTATTGTTTTCGTTTTATGATTTCATCGATTTGTTTTAGGTACCTATCTGCCAATTTCCGCATTTAGCAAATTGCTGTTGAAGGAGTTCGAGAAGAGTGCTCTAGTCAATGGTCTGGAGTATATTTATCGTATCGTACTACAATAATAGAAATACATTTAAAGAAACTCCTCTGATTCCGCAATTTCTTTGCAAATGGTTATTTCGGTTTATAGTATGTTGACTGGACCATATCATCCGCTTGTTGAATAGCAGGAAATCTTGGTACGACGAAGCATTTAGACCGTATTAGTATATTGCGAGTTGTAGGTTCCCTCTCTTGTTTTCTATATCACTATCTTCTCCGATTCTAGCCTTAGGGATAGTAAGGTTTCCGGTGCATAAGCAGAGATAATGTACAACTACTTACCAATTTGAAAGGGATGAACACGACGCATGCCTCTAGATCCTGGAGTTCTCGCACTACACGGCTGTTAATTTTTATTCATTCGTGAATGTGTATAAACGTGTTAATAGATTTGCTTCCAAATACAAATACAATATTATTTATAAAACAAAAGTCAGAGAATGTTTCCACGTAAGGAATACACAAAATCGATTTCTTTTATGAAGACCTAAAAATAATTTCGAATTATGTACGAGTGTATTACAGAATATGAAATTAAGTTGCTGCAGGAATTTGCTATTTACGATTAATGATTGTCATTAAGTGATTCTCTATTTAAATTCTGGCCAGATTTTATTCATTCAGTGTTTGGTGTCTCTTTGGTCATTCATCGAAGCTAATAGTCATGTTAAAGTAATATCTGAAGTTTGTAAATCATGTTTTTGTTGTCTATTTTTAGATAGTTACGAGTATTTATAGCTAATTATGGATGAGGTTTCTTTAAATTCGCTAACAACAGGAGGACGTACTAAGTTGAATATTTAGAGCTATGATGCGTCATATTGGACGTGGTCGTTGAAAATGATCGATGGAAAATATGCAAATACTTTCATTTTAAACTCAGATGAAAAACAAACTAAACGAAATATTTTCAATTTAATCACTAGTATTTATTTATTATTATTTAAAGTTTAGGAATACAGAGTAAGCATAATATTTTGTGTACCCGTATTTGGATTTAAGAACAATACATCTTTGATTCGTTTGAGCATGAGTTCAATACGTTTTACTATCATGTCTTTGATAGCAGGGTGGTTTTTCCATACGTCTTCAATGTGTTTTTGTAAGTTCTCTTATTGTGCTATTTCTTCGACGGCAGACAGGTCTAGGAGTAATCAATCGGATTCAAATCCAGGGAATTACTAGGCAAAGGCAAGACTTCTAAATTCATGGAGTTGAAGCAGTTAAGGCTGGCTTTTGCCGTGTGGCATGGAGCTCCATCATCCCTAAAATCATATTCACCCTTGACATATTTCAATGTATTCAAATATAGTAAAAGAACATTTTTTAGGACGTCAATGTACTGGTTGGAGCACATTGTTGTCTCAACGAAATATATTAATCCAGGGACTTCAACTGCTATGCTCTCTCTCCTCCTACAGACCCATTGCACTTCTTTCCAAGGTCATAGAAACGCTGTTAACCGTCGGCTCATGAAACATCTCGAAACACGAAAACTTCTTTACGACCGGTAGTACGGTTTTCGTAGCAACAGGTAAACTGCTGACCTGATGTCTCACCGAAAAGTGGAACCAAATCGTACATCAATCTGGCGAAAGCAACATATTTCTAAGGCATTTGACGGAGTTTGGCATCAGGCTCTTTTGTCGAAAATGCGTGCTTTTGGGATCGACGACTCTCTTCTTCCATGGATTAGAAACTACCTTTCGGAACGATCAATTCAAGTTGCCTTGGATGGTTTCAAGTTTGATGTTCACAAAATAAATGCAGGTGTGCGCCAGGGCTCTGTTCTATCTCCAACACTGTTTTTAGTTTTCTTCAGTGATGTCTTGTCTGCTACTTCTAATCCAATATATTCCTTTGCAGACGAAAGTACTCTCTGCTTTTCATATTCTTGTCCGAACTCATGTTCCTGCTCTTCGGCTGTAGAACGGGAAGGCCAGCGTATGTTAATCTCATTAAATTCCTATATTAATTGCATAACCAAATGGGGAACTATCAACCGAGTGGAATTTAATGCTTCCAAAACTTAACGCTGTCTGGTGTCATTAAAGCGAAATTTAAACAGCCTGCCATTATCCATGAATGGCACTTGCCTCGTCGAAGCCGATAAACTTTCCATTCTCGGTATGTGTGTCAATGACAATTTACATTGGAATGACCACATATTTGATGTCGTCAAAAATTCTGAGAAATGTCTAGGTTTCCTCAAGCGATATAAGAAATATTTTACCCCCTCTGATCTGGTCTCAATATATAAGGCATTCATCCGCCCGAAATTGGAGTACAATTCCCACATCTGGTCGGATGCTCCCAAAATATATCTGCACCTGCTAGATGGGATTCAAAAACGTGCGATAAAACTCATTGGTCATACTAATATCACTCAAACAATGGACAGCCTCGAACACCGACGTAATGACTAGTGTCTCACTCTGTTTTATCGCTATTTCCATAAGTACTCCATAGAAATCGCCAATAGCATTCCGCCCATTCAAACTTTTAATTGTAACACTCGTCTCACTATGAATGCCCATCTAAAATACTCGTTCCAAAGCCGTCCAATCCGCTTATTTAATGCCCTGCCCAGCTATTTCCTAGTCATTATAACCTTCAAACATTTAAAACCAACGTTCAGCGGTACCTATATTTCTATCCTCCCTGATTTTCCTTTGCCCGCGCTGTGTGCAAGCATTTTAAGGGTACTTAAACCCCTTGAGCAACTCCTGCATATCATCACAAACGGTGGGTGCTTCACAGTCCGAGCCACACAGTCACCCGAATATCTCTCATGGAGTTTTCTGCCATCTCTGTCACTACTTTCAAACGGTATTCATCGCTAAAAATATTGTAGCTTAAGAAAAAAATTAGATTTTGAAAAATAGTTAGTGGAATAGAAGAACTCACCTTACTCCAATAGTCACTTCCATAATTCCTGTGAAGCTGTGCCCAACATTATCTGCATTGACGCATCGCATAACTTTAGTCAACTTCGGCTATTTTGCTAGTCATCAAAGAGTTTTCCTTAAATCGTTTAGATTTTTAGCGAAATAATGATTCCAGATTCGTCCTTAATATTGCTTGACCTTACGTTCCTGTCAGTTCTTGGTGTAGTTTTTCTTTTTCTTGGAGGACTTATTAAAATAAAGTTAAATTTATTTTATTTGAACAAACGACAACGCAAGGAATAAAACAATAAAAATAAAAATAAAAACAATTCTGCTCCTTTTTTTATGGAGGCGTTCATTAACCATTTAGTATTTTCGCCATGCATTTTTTTTCGAAAACTTAAAAAAGTACCTTCTTTCACGAGTAGTTACATAATTATCCTTTATTACTTTTTCTAAGAAAACAATTAAGTAATCAGCCTGATTATGAAGGCAATAGGTCATAGTTTTAGTTTTAAATGCATTTTATTTTCTAACTCTTAATTAACTCTTACATACTAACAGAAAATGCTTAAATGCTAGCTTAAAATTACTTAACAAACTTATATTAACTTACTGGCCCCACACAGGCACTCTAAGCTACTCTACATTATTATCTATGTCTTTCGACTTTGTTTACATTTTATTGAAACATATATCTTGTATACTTAAGGCTAAGAAAAAAAATTGTTAACAAAAACTTAGCATATGGACTTAATTTTCTATAAAACTTAATATCTAACTTAAAATAAACCTTAGTCTACCTAACCTACTTACACAATATACACACATAGATATTATACATACATACACAATTATATACATATATTAGTATATACCTTTGTATATACTAATATATGTATATATTTCTTAAATGCTAACCTAAACCTATGCAAGCTGGCCATCGCCATTTACAGAGCAAATAGATTGGTCAGCTCTGCCTCATTAGTGAGGCTGGTCCGTAATTGACGGAAACGACGACGAAACATCTTCTCCATCATTTAACCACCAGAAATGCTGGTGCTGCCGAACGACATCCCTCTTATCGCGATTCCCCACCGCCCTACTGAACCTGAGACGATCCACACTGCCGTGTGCGACGTCTCTGTTGTAGTTGAGTCGCCTGTCCCCAGCTGTCCGAGCGACATGGAAGATTAACGGGACCGCTGATCTATCCTGGATCAACCCTATCTGATCTAGGTAGAGGAATGCTTCCGGTGGAACGAAGCCGTCAGAGCGCACTCTCTCGTGGTAAAGGTAGTTGGGGTAGTAAGCCCCAGATATCAGGTTATTCGTCGAGGTCATTGCTCTTGCAATGTGCCTTCGAGTCAGCTTAATTACGAAATTGTCCACTCGTATTAGGTTCGCCCTGTTGTAAAGGACCTCATTACGATAAAATTTTTTGTACTCCGACTCTGGTGTTCTGTACAAGCGAAGGCAAGCCCTGAGGCAAGCCCTCTCAAACACCCGAATCTTTTCCATTAAGCTTGCTCGTACATTGAACCACATGGGGCACCCGAATACCAGCATGGGCCTGATAAGGGCCATATAGCAGATTACCTTTACCCTCGCATCGAGTTGGCTGCTATAAAACAGTCTCTTTGTAAGAGCAAAAGCGCCTTTAGCTCTGGCCAGAGCAGCATCTACATTTTTGTCAAAATACAGAAACTGATCTAGCCAGATCCCAAGGTATCTGACTACATTTCGACAGGCAAGAGGCTGTCCGTGTTGTCCAATGATCGAGAACTTTCGCCAATTTTTTCTGGTATCCCTAGAGGCTCTAGACAACGGCGTCCTAAAGAGAATGGTTTCCGACTTCTGAAAGTTGATTTTCAACTTCCAGTCATCGCAAAATCGTCTTATCTTATCGAAATCACGCTGCAAGAGAGTATTAATGACCTCGATTTTTGTACCTGTTCTGTACGCTATCAAATCGTCTGCGTACGCAATAATATGGGGAAGTGAACCTATCAAGTCGCTTGTATAAATGTTGAATAGGATCGGCGAATTGACCGCGCCTTGCTGAAGACCATTTTTAATTTGAAATATTCCAACAGAAGTCACATCGCCATTTTTCACGATGAACTGTCTGTTGGTTAGCATATTAAAAAGAATGTACAAGAGTGGTTTACTGATCCCCAGCCTAGTCAGCTTATAGAAAAGACCCTCTAACCATACAGTGTCGAAGGCCTTCTCCAAGTCAACAAGGCAGGCACCAGTGCATTGGTTTTTGCCTTTATTCCATTGGATATCGGACACCAGTTTAGACGCGGCATGTGAGATATCATGTCCCGCCTTAAAACCGAATTGATTATCCGGAACTATATGTTTGTCCTCAACCCACCTAGACAGAGCTCTATTGATTACTTTTTCAAACACCCTACTGATATTCGGAAGGAGACTTATCGACCGGAGATTCGCCGGATTGGATATATCCTTTCCCTTTTTGGGGATAGGTTGCACCACTGCCGTTTTCCAATGCGCTGGATAATGTGCATTATTCATTGCATTATTAAACAGGGTGGTGTAAATGTCCACCGCTTCTAGAGGAAGATGTCGAAGCACGATGTTCGGAATACCATCGGTCCCCACTGATTTCTTAGCCCTGATTGTGTCGAAGATCTCATGGAGCTCTTCCTTCGAAATGAACGGGGGTAGGTCACCCTCTCTGGTAATGACATTATTTGCCATATTTGCTTCGCTGAACCGGGTGAAACCAGAGCCCTCGGATCGCCAGTTCTCTACTTCATTTCGAATGTGGAGGTCGTGCACCAAGACGCGATTGTCCAGGTCATAATTAGGGCCAATGGTATCAGTGGCCTTGTATATTTCCTGGAAAGTCGCCCCTATGGCTTCAACTTTCTCCTGTGGATCCTCGATCACAAAGAAGTCGTCATCATCAGCGGCCTCACTTGGATCAATACCTGCTATTTTCAGTAACCGTTCGTTGTCTATTGTCCGGGCTATTTTAAGACACTGAAGGTCGTTTTGATTTTTTCTCCGAAATACGAGTAGTTTATTTATTTGCGGGAACATATTCGGGTTGCTGGTGTTTACAGCCCGAACCCTGTTGTTCCAATACGAACTTACAGAAATGTAATTCTCTTTTATTAACGTTTGAATATTTTTAATCGACGCCTTCAGTGTCCTAATCTCCGGGTCTTGTCTGTCAGTTAACTGTCTGTACAAGTTTTTGAGTCTTGTCAGAAGTCTACTTTTCTGTCGGTGCAGTGCGTCAATAGTAGGATTGCAGAACAGGTCTTCGTTAGTCGTACGTCGATAGCGCGGTATTGTAGCGTCCATAGTTTGTTTAATTGTCTCGTCCATTTGTTTTAGGTAATTGTCGATCTCCTCGTTTGACAAATTCCTATTGGCCGGTGGATGGAGCGTGTTCGAAGCGAGTGCTCTTGTCAAGGTTGTGGAGAAGCGTGTCCATCGAGTCTTACTGTAGTTGTAGGAATATCTTTGGACAAACTCCTCCAATTCCGCAATTTCGTTGGGAACTGTAATTTCGGTGCTAAAACCGCAATGGTCACTGTCATACACGAATGTGCGCAGACAGTTTAGCGTTTGTAAATTCGTACCTGTCAGTCGTATACGTTCGTCGTACAGCAGTAGATCCAAATAAGACCCGCCTCTAGGAAACGACGGGTTATCCGTCGCTTTAAGACCGAGTCTGTACATGACATCGTGCTGACCCCACCAATCGAATAGTAGGTTCCCTCTAGTATTTGGCAAATTATTTCCCCAATCTCTGTGTTTAGCGTTGAAATCCCCGCCGATTACAAAATAATTCTCCCCCGATTCCAGCCTCAGAAGTCGAAAAAGCGTGTCGAGCTCTGTAATAAATAAAGTGGATTGTGAAGTCTCAGGTGCATAAACAGAGGCCAGGTACAGCCGCTTTCCACTGCGGAGCGGGATGTAAATGACGACTGCCTCCAACACCCGGAACCTACGCAACACTCCCTTGTACACTCTGTGAAATTTTATACCTTGTTTAATGAAGATCGCAACACCGCCTCCACGTTTGGATCCGGGCCGGTTTCTTCTTCTAACAATATAATTATTGTACTCCAGTTTGTGCTTATCGGTTAGCTTGGTTTCGCTAGCGAAAAGCACGTCAGGAGTTTGGTCTTGTAGCAATTTAAACATCGCGGCCCTTCGTTCGATCCTAATCAGTGAATTAACATTCACCGCAAGGACCTTCAAAGATTGCTCCACCATGTGCGTACCCATTACGACATGTGTTGCGTTAGGCCCGGCAGCAGCGCGTAGATCTGGTCCACCCGCTTGGCCTGTTCTTGCACCTGCTTTTGCAGCTGAGCCATCTGCCCTTGGATTGCGAGCAAGATGGCCAACATGTTAGGTGCAGCTTCCGTTGTTCTCGGCATTGGCGCCGGAGAAACAACAGTCGCTTGCTGTACCGTAGCCCTCCTACCTGACGCCATTTGAGCGTAGGAAATTTGGGGCGTGACGGCTGGTGTTTGAAAGCTCACAGGTGAACGTTTGACCTCCACCTTCTGCTGTCGAGCCAGTTTTGCTTTTTTAATGTCAGCGAACTTAGGACAACCCCGATAGTTTGCGGTGTGTCCCACGTTCCCACATAACACGCACGAGAGTTGCGTCCTATCGGATGCTCCGTCCCTACCCAGAGCACACTCCTCGGAACTGTGGTTCTTTGCGCACTTCACGCATCGAGGCTGCATTTGGCAGTTCGACGCGGCGTGTCCGAACCTCTGGCAGCGAACGCATTGTATAACGCCTTCGCTCCTTTTTAATTTTTCCCAGTGAACCACCTGGTAGTCTAGGACATTTATACTCCTTAGACTATCCAGACGGCTTTCGGGACTGAGCTGCACCAGGAAGAACGGTAAACTCCGTTTCTCCCGCCTGGCTCTAGCTGTGGTAAATGGCTTTACCCCCACAAACTTGAGTCCTTCACACTCCTTCTCTTTGAGCAGTGCCAGGATCTCCTCAGGATCAGAAGACGGTTCCAACCCCTTCAGCAGCATCGATTGCCGCTTTTCACACTTCGGTGTGAAAGAGTAGTGCTCCGTCGTCGTTTCCTTTAGGAGCTCTTTCACTTTCGCGTAGCCCTCCACTGAATTACAGTGGATGGCATGGCGATCGTTCCCCAATCTCTTTATGTTAAAAGTATTACCAATGACCAACTTACAAAGGTCCTTGGTAGCATTTACCTCTAGTTTATAGGTGTTAATAGGAGGCACCTTCTCCTTCTTCTTCTGCTGTTGTTGTTGCTGCTGCTGTTGTTGTTGTTGCTGCTGCTGCTGCTGTTGTTGTTGCAGCTGCTGCTGCTGTTTTTTCAGCTGTTGTGGCTTTAACTGCTGTGGTTTTAGCAGCTGTTGCTGTTTCTGCTGCTGCTGTTGTTTCTGCTGCTGCTGCCTTGTTTGCTGCAGTTGTTGTTTCTGCTGCTGCTGGTTTTGTTGTTGCTGTAGTTGTTGTTTCTGCTCTTGTCGCTTTTGTTGTTGGGAGCTCTCTATTTCCAATTGCTCCCTCTGCCTGCGTGCAGTTTGTTTTTGCTTAATAGCAAGCACTTTTTCTGTTAACTTTTGAATGCTGCTATTAAGTTCTTCAACTAGTTCATCCTCATCTTCCGACTCAGATGCCGCTAGAGAGGCAAAGTTGTTGTTGCCCCCCTCATACTGGATCTCATCAGAGATGTGCATCAACGCGTCATCTGATTGGTTTTTGGCTTGTTGTGCTGTTAAAGCAGCACCCATTCTCATTTTTGTTAAATTTGGAGTGGTTGTCAACCTCCTCCTCCTTCGGATGGCTTTCGCCACGGCACCGGCAACACTATTGTTGCCTTTTTCAACTCCCGTTATGGGACGAGCGGAACGTTCTCCGCCAGCCATCACGTGACTTCCTTATGGGTTGTGTTGTTTAATATTTTGCACACTTTGAACAAAACACAAAAAAAAAAAAAAAAAAAAAAAGAGCTTCAAGTTGGTCCCGGTATCGAACCCGTGTTCCACGACTTACTTAGTGATCAACGATGCCGCTACCCGCTGGGCTACCGAGTCAATAAACAATATTGGCGAACTGAATTACTACTAATTTTTCTTTACTTTAGAAAAAGCCGAAACACTTCTGTTCACTACGAAGATCTGCGAACGACTGATGAGGCAATAGGTCATACGAGTAGTTCAATGACCACATGCTGAATGTAAACCAGATAAAGTGGTTGCTCCTCACGTAACTCATCTGTTCACCTGGTTGCCAGACGATTTCATCGACTGGTTGAAATAACTAGAGCCATCCCATGGAGTGGAGACGAATGATAAGGTCTTTTGCCTTTTTATTTGATAGGATGGACAAAGAGGGGTTTGCCTATGGAAACCCACATGGTCTTTGTTAGCACTGGATATCTGAGGTGAAAGAGGATTAAAAGATCTCTCTTATTACTGCCTATGCAGTTACGACTGAAGATGTTATAAAGGATTCTTAATCTAGGTTCACGCTGTCCTATAGTTCAAAGGCAAGAAACGTGTAAGGGCGAACAACGCAGCCAATTCTGAGGACCTTGAAAAACAATTTTCTATTAAATAGCGATGACGATCAATATTACGCCGTCAGGTGAAGGAACCATTCAACCTGGACGATGATGGACAACAATTCCATCGACCAGGTCTCAACAATGAGGATAACCATATCCAGATAACCACGGAATACTTGACGAGTAAAGAGGAAGGAAGGAGGAGACTGTATCTAGTCTGCGCCAACTGTAGAGGTAACACTTTCCTCGTCATCGCATTTAGAATCTACTTTCTCGTACTATGTAATCGCCTACAACCTTTTGTCAACCGACTTATTGGTCCTAATCAGTGTAGTTTCAAGCCATGGGTCTTGGGAAAGACTCTCAAATTCTAAATCGATAGCCACCACATATTTCTTAATTTTAAACCTGACTGTGACTATAGGGCATTTGCTGGCGAAAAGCCCTCTGACAAGGCGATCCATAATCATGCGATTTCTTCAACATCATATTTAAGCGTATTGTGCAAAACTGACAAGGCAATACCAGAGGCACGATCTTTTGTCTATACCACTACTTGAAAATTCGAATAACATGGGCACTATCGGCAAAATACAGCAAGCCGTTGCAGGTATTGATCTTGAAGCGGAAAAGATCAGTCGGAATGTATACAAGGGAAAATGAAGTACATGCTACCATTGAAAATGAACACAACACTTCTAAAACTTGGACAAAATATGACAATGGACAGGTAGAACTTCGAAGTAATCAATAACTTTGACTATCAAAGCTAGAGTGCGTGTCGTAAAAAATGGCCCTGAGAGTGCAGCCCATGATATGAGTATTAAGTGGAGGAAGATTCATCCAATGCGTCTAGAGGAGAGCCGAGCTTTATAGCGAAACCCCCCAGGTAGCCGAGACAGACTACTCTTTGGAGTTAGATATATAGCAAGCAGCAAGAATGCATTTTCGTGAGGGCTTATTCCACCAGACAACCGACGCATAGGATATACAATAATTGGCCTAGCAGGATATACAATAATGCCTCATCGACAGCTCCTTTGCATTGCCAAAAGACTGAAACTGTTTTTATGGAGAATTGGATGGTGATGCCTTTAAGCACCAACCAGACCAGTCAGCTTCCTCCTTCTTGTAATGAGAACAACCACAGTTTTGGGAGGATTGACTGAAAGTCCATTTCTAGTTTTTTAGAGCAGACAGACGCTACACACGATCTAATAATCAGTACAACTACATCGTCATCGTATGCTTATGCATGGACATCAGAACTATAGAGCGCGTTGAGCAGTGAGTAGACCAGCATGCACCATATCAGTAGAGACAGAACACCGCCTTGATGGCAACCGCTTCTTAACCCTGCCTTCACATATTGGCCGCAATCAGCTTCCGCCAATAATGTACTATTCACCAGCATTGTTTTGTAGGTAAACTAGTGTTTCGTCTACGCTATGTTGTCTGGCCCAGTTACGCAAGCCATTAAAAGTTGCGTTGTCGAGAGCACACTCAGTGTCGGTGAAAATGCCGTGCGCGCATTCCTTCTTGTCACCGGATTTTCCGCGTTGGCAACCATGTTGCATCTCAGACAGAGGTTACATTCGCAAAGCAATTTTACGAACATGGATATGAAAGAAATCAGACTTCTAGGTCAGCAGCTCTTGGCGAACGTAAAGTCCTCTTTCCCGATTTTCGGTATAAAGGCTACCCTCACCGTTCATCACAGTTTCGGTGTATGTTATATACCAATGACACTCTAGCAGTGAATATTCTCTTCAGAGTTACCAGCAGCTAGTCTGTACCTTTGTATAACATAACTGGGTATATGCCGTTGGTGCCAGGCGACTTTAAGACAGCAAAACAAGCGTCATTCGTCACCATAACCCAAGAGATATACCTGCTGAGACATGTTATTCAGCTCACTGGCAGCTGTGAATTGGTTCTGATTAGGTTAGACATAGAATCTCCGTTTTCGACTCAATGTAAGCGTCATCAGATTTTCTGAGTAATTGCAGTCTGATTGATCTTCCCGTTTTAAGGATTCTGACTAGCCTACTGATTTCATCAACATTTTCGATTTTTTAGCAAAAGTCCCTATAAGAGGCACTCTTCGAAATCCGAATTAGCTATATTTATTTTGCCCGGATCTATAAACACCTCAGTCTTCCTCAAAATTAGTCTTAAGCGACTTGAACAGATCTGCGTGCCTCCAAAGTACGGGCGATCTGCAGTTCAAAACACTTGGCTTCCTTTAGCTTCTATTTTGCCTTGAACATATGGGGAGCACTGTTGAACTTACCGAGCTCCTCCTTAAATCGTGACCAGTTGGTATTCTGCGGGTTCCTCCTCTAGAATAAGGTCGAGACCTAGCTTCCGATTCTGAATTATGTGCTTATGGTATTACATGGAAACCTCCGATAGTACTCTCCAGCCGGTTATCCCCTTTATATACTTGTTGGATAACCATAACACTGAATCAAAGGAAGAATAAGTTGACGCCAGGACGAATTTGTGCCATTCTCCATTTCTTTTGTAGCTTACGCCTGGAGTTACTAAATTTTGGTTATAAGAGTGCGTAGATGGCGAGAGTGAGTTTGGTAGACAGAGACATGGGAAAAACCTTAAACATTATAAGCCGCAAATGGTTCCTGTATCGATATCACGTTAGGTTTTGTTATCAGCGTGGAAAGCCTCATACATAGGGCTGCAGTAGCATACTTGAAATGTTGAAGGTTGATCTGAGTAAATAATATGGATACGAGTAAGTGCTGGGGTGTTCGTTAACAGCATATACTTTATGTTTCCTTTGTTGAACGCTAAACCCACCTTTGCCGCTTCTGTTTCAATAGCGACAAACGAACCATCGACACCTCGCTGTGTTCCCTCCATCTCGTCTGCATATGTGAGTAACTGAACATACGAGTACTTCTGAAAGATTGTGACTCTGGAGTTGACTTGGGGGTTTCGTAAAATTCTTTCAAGAACTATGTTGAACAAATCACATTATAACACATCGCCTTGTTTAAGTCCTTTTCTGACATTAAAGGTCTCAGTTTTGTCCTTACAGAACTCGACTAGATTTGTCTGACATTTATTGACATAGGAGCTAAAACCAAATGACTAATTTTTGCTGAGTGGGCTCCATTGAATCTTCTTCCAAGATCCGGGTTAACACCGAAAAGTCATCCTCTGTGACGTCCCACAATTTTGTTAACAAGCTACATTGTCGCATTTGATCAAGCAAATGACCAGATGTGTTCTAACAGCGTGGGTGTGAGGTGCTACTGGACCCTTCTGTTGCCGGCGAGTCGGTTACAGTCAATAGAGACCCCTTCATGTTAACCAATAGTTTTTTAGATCAAGTTGGAATTGGAAGGTTTGAATTGAAGGATATTTGGTTGCAGGGCCCCCTCCCAATTACCAAGGCTTCGCCCATCAATGACGTTGTCTAATAAAAAGGCGGGGGCAGAGCATATTACTGGTCTTATCGTAAACATCTTCAGATGACGCCACTGAAGGTTGCTACGATTTGACCAGTTACAAGTTGCCGGTCATAGGTCTTGTTGGCGGTAAAACCACCGGTAATCCCTACCAGGACTTAAATCACGGTACCATAGGAGTCAAGAGCCCCCCGTATTTCTGTCCGGGCCTGACTTGTTGCGGTAGGCCTCCTTGTGGGAGCGTCATGGTGGCTGTGGTTTAAACCCAAATCGCGAGAAGGGTCTTCCTATTGGTTTGAAGAGGTTTTAGATCGGCCTCGACTCATACCAAGGGCGGAACTTGTGCCTCCAACACAAGTTCTGCTTTGGTATTATACTATTAATGTAGGTAAGCGATGGCAAGGCGTATCCTTGCTCCCATGGATGTATGGGCATCCCGTCAACATAAGTCTACATGACAGGTGGTTTACGTTAAAATCCAGAGACTATATCTGGTTGCAACAGGACGGTGCCACTTTACATGCCACAATTGACTTATTAAAGAAAAAGTTCGGTGATTGTCTTAAAGCCAGGAATGACCCTGTCCATTGGCTGTCCCTCGTGCGATTTAACTCTTTTAAGCCCTTGTCTTTGGGGCTGCATTAAGCCGCTGGTCTATGCTACAAATACCAATGCCAAATGACTTGGAGGCGAGCATTTGACGTGAAAACCGGCCGGAATTTAAGCGTTGTTTTTGTATAGCTTGAACTGAATTTAGTAAAATACATTTAAGAGGAAACAAAAAAAACGTATAAATAAAATGACTGCCTATCCGCAAAATTTACATGGTTGTGAGCTGTATATAAGCAAAGCTTTCACAAAATATTTTATAGTGTTGTCTGTCTACGAGTATTTCGATAAGACTTTTTCTAAAATTATTAACATTTTACAGAGAGTGATTAAGGCCTCTTTCCACCTCGGAAATTGCTTTTGCTTCAACCGGGAAAAATCATAAGTTGATTTAGCGCCATAAGACCCATTAGATACGAACTGCGTGTAATTACCATAAGTGTAAATCCCGTGGCAACTATTAAATTCTAATTACGAGTATGTGATGATTGCTTGCTTCAAATTGTATGCTTCGGTAAATGGCTCAAAAGCATTTTCCATTTGGTGTTTGACGTACAGTGTATTCTAATGCGAATTCTACTGATCGGCAGTCTCATTTGAATGCAATTTTATTACGAAGTCATGATAGTAAATTGCTCATTTTGATGGACTCCATTCTACATTTCAGTTAATTGCACGGTATCCATCCATCAGGTTTTTATAGTCTGCAAGTAAAGTAATATTGCGAAAAGAGCGTTTTTGTTATTTTGCACTCAGAAGTATTTTTTTTCCATGACAGATTGGTTTATGACCTAAATTTGAGATATTAAGCATGATTAAGTTGTTCGAAAAAAAAGTATTAGCTTAGTGATACAATTGAGGGTTTGCACATAGTCCATTGCGAACATTAATTACTTATTCGATAGAAATGCTTTTTATCTCGTCAACATTTGTATCTTATCTGGTTAATTTGGCTGTGTCGGTAAAATTGCTCCACCAATTTTCTATGTAATGTTCCAACATAATGTTTGGCGAAACCCTTATATCTGTTTCCATGCGCAGTAAATTTTACATCGATTTAGTTTACGGGTAAAATACTCGTGAACTATACAAACATGTACATAAATCACTTAAGGTTCTCGAAAATTCAGTTTCAAAACAGAATCAATTGAAAAGCTGTATTAAACTGCGACACCGTTTACAACGTTACAAAATGCTGTACATCTTAGGATACAGATTCGCCGTGGGAAATCATATAATGCCAACACTTTTTAAATTTAGGCTAATAACTACAATTCGAATCATAACAACGTTCCAAGACTACCAAAGAGGATTTTTAGGACCTCTTGGATTGATCCCATGGAGGTTGCCAGGGAACTTCAACCCTAAAATTAGTGAAGAGAACAAATTCGGTGGATTAGTTGGCAACAGACAACGGCTTTCAATAATTTGTCTTTGCATTAACTAGTACTGTGGTAATAAGTAGTACAGTAGACCTAGGTTTCCGAAACCTTGCATCCACAAATCGACTTGTCTATCTGCAGATTGTCAAACCGCTAACGAAACCGATCACGTGGTAATAAATTCAAGGGATCCATTACGAATTCCGAATTCACTTCAGAGCAGCAAACCCGCAGCGAAACTCTGAACGACAGAAATAGCAATGAAGCTGATAATAATTGGACACAAAACTTGCAATATACCAGCAATTAGGCAGAGCGGAATTTTATCCGCTTTCAAATGGAATGCTATGTCAGGAAATGCCTTCCTTCGGGGTAGATTTGAACGAACACATCTGGGAATCGAAGACAAACATAAAGGAAACGGAATCTCGGGGGATGTGAGTATAACAATCTCATGCAAATCGCAATAATGCAAAAGAAAGGAGAAGGTAATTTCCGTACTTTCAGAAACTAAGAAGAGTTATATAATCCGCTGACGAACTAGCCAAAATTGGCACCACTCTACCTATTCTACCGGATAAAGGTAGCATAGGCATATCTATCGATACGTGCGAATCAATATTAAAGCTGGATGCCAATAAGAGGACAGACCTTAGGCGGACTGCTGGACCAACATGTCTAGCGACCAAACAGATCTGGATCTTTCTTATAAATAGGAAACATCTCAGCGCCATAATAGGTATCATCACTGGACACTGCCTTATAGACAAGCATGCAAGAAGGCTTGGCTTTTACAAACGATTTCTGTAGAAGCTGCATGGACGAGGAGGAAGAGGAGACAATCCTCTACCTACTCCTTACATGTCCAGACCTCTCTCAGTGAACGAAACTTCACTTAGGAGCTTTATTCTGACTTAAACGATCTATAGAATGAAGCTCAAATGAGCTTTATAAGCAAGAGGATGACAGATCCACGTTGCATCACAATGGGCCAATAGGGCTCAGTGGGTTGGTCTTTCCAACAGCCATTTTTACCTACCTACCTCTATTGATTGCGTGGATAAGTTTTTATCAACTAAAAAACTTGCTTATGTTGTTTCAGGTGCTTCAACCTAGATCAGCCCTCAGTCCACGTTTTCGCAAAGCTTTAACAAAATGTTAGTCCTGGAAAGACTACTCAATGATACTGATGTTGCAAGGCCGTCTGGCTATAACGATATAAGACGATAAGTCAAGGCTTGAACGGTTTCAGCGGGATTTGGTATGATTGTGGAGAAGACCTAAATACGTTTTTCTTTTAAATACGCTTTCTCACGACGCATGACTTTGCTAACACCATGGGAACTATGCTCTAGCACTAAACTTATTCTTCGTGAACATGGGCCTCCACAAACAAGCCTCTGCAGTTAGCCCGATCTTTGGTTAACTCCCACCAGTTGCACACTCCAAGTTGATCGAGGCCCCCTTCTACTTGGTCCCGGCACCTTAAGTGAAGTCTTCTTCTACTGCGTTATTCCTCCGTGTTATCAGTTCGTTTAAGCTTCACAGCCAGCTGCTTGGACTGTAATTTAGAACTGTAACTCTGTAATTTATCTTACAGATTTGTGAAATTTTTAAGTTAAAATAGGTTCCATCGAAATGCGTGATTGTATAACTATTCACGTTGATCAGGCTGCTGTCCAGATTAGTAAAGGCTGGTACTGTAGTGCTTGGAGCATGGTGTCCAACTCGATGGTCAGATGCCATCAGGCAAGCCTGTCGGAGGGGGTGATGTTTCATTAAACACTTTCTTCTACGAAATTGATGCTGGCAAGCCATTTTTATCAACTTAGAACCAAGTGTAGTCGGTATTAAATCCTACCGCCAATTGTTCCATCCAGAATTACGCTCGTGGTCACTACACCATTGGCAATGAAATCCTCGACTTGGTCTTGGACAGGATCCATAAATTGGCTGACTAAATGTATTAGACTCCACGGTTTCTTGATCTTCCACTCCTTTGGTGGCGGTGGGAGTTCAAGATTCACATCCCTCTTGATAAAACGTCTCACGCCACAAATGCTGACCGCTGTTATTGAATCCTACAACTCTATCTTGATTACCCACACAACATTTTAAGATTCCGACTGCGCCTTCAGTAAAGTCATCTACGATATCTGCCACAAGAAATTGGAAGTTGAACGACCAATCTACACTAACTTGAATCGTTTGATTGGCCAGATTGTATCATCCATCACTATTTCATTGCGTTTCGATGGAGCATTTATGTCGACTTGACTAAATTCTAAGCTAATATGGTACAATACTCACGTATCCACTTTCCTCTGATCACCTATGCTGCAGTCATCTCTGCCCAGAAGGCCTACCACGAGCAATAGTCGGTTGTTGAAATCACAACGTCTATTTCGAACTAGCCAACCAGGTGGTCAATTGCGATCTCCATCGTGGCAAATGCATGTAGTACCGTGCTGCAAGTAGTACCCAGATAATGTTGTGCCCAAGGATATCAATGCTGTCATAGCCACCATCAAGACCAAGCGCACCATTCAATTTGTCGACTGTTGTCCACCTGGCTTCAAGATCGGCAGCAACTAACAGCCCACAACTGTTATACCTGGATGTTCAACGAACAGTTTGCATGTTGTCCAAGCCTGGGCACGTCTTGATCATAAGTTCGACTTGAGGTATGCGAAGTGTGCTTTCGTTAATTAGTATGTCGGCGAAGGTATGGAAGAAAATGTATTCTCTGATGCCACTTTCGTGAAACATTACGAAAAGCATAGACTCCGGTGACGTTGAAGACGAAGATGCTGAAGAATATTAAACATGTTCCTCAAGTTCCAGGAATTTTACTAACGTAAAAAAAGACGCCCACGTGGTGTCCCATGGACGAAATCATTGGCGTCCATTCGCTCTACATGTTCTAGCCATTTCGTGCGAATGAAGCCCACTTTTCTGACTGGATCGATGTCGCCATACAGTTCGTATAGTTCGACATTGAAATTTTTCCTCCAAAGCCCATCAACGCAAACGGGACTAAATATATTTCGGGAACAAAAGTGATAACCGAACTTGACGGAGCAGCGAGGGTAACCATTGTCATTCTGCACAGACGGATGAGTTTGGCAGGAATGCAAAAAGTAGACACGACTCTTTATAGATTATCTATATAGAATATGCCACCACTGACGGACGTACAATCCATAAAGAGGTGGTGCTTATCGATATGATCTTGTTGATTTTTTTCCAGAATTTTCCGGAGTGTGAAAATTTGGTCGATTGCAGATTTTCTAGGCTTGATACCTTCAAATTAGATTTTTGACGAAGGGTTTCAGACGTTCGCAAAATATGACCGATAAGATCTTGTATATTGAGGATCGACCAAACGATGCTGAGATTCCATTCATCAGGCATAAACTCTTCTGACCAGATCTGAGAAATAAGCCACCAGTTTTGAATACCTCGACCGGTAAGCCGTCAAGTCCAGCAACTTTGCTAGATTTCATCTTAGATATTGCTATCTTTACTTCATCTGGGCCAGGCGGAGGGAAGTTTTATCTATCATCGTCTAAGCTGAACTATCTACTCTGCCTAGTGGCGGGATATTGGGCTTTGTCGCCGTTATACAGTCTGCAGGAAAAGTTTTTCCACATTCTCTCAGTCACAGTCGGGACTCTATTACAAGAGGTTTTTGTACGAGTATTGTTGGCTCGACACCTTCGTTTTACCTGTTGGTAAAACTCATAAGTTGTTCTTGGACAACAAACTCTCAATATCACTGCATAATTGATACTGATAGTCCAAGTTTGATACTATCATTTGTGGTAATCTAGGAAAGAATCTGAATTGAATAACTACCATTCCAGCTTCTGATAAATTGCTTGTGAAATTTAACATACATCCGTAGACAAGAGATCATCAAAGAAGATTAGAAAGAGTGTGGGAGACAGAACGGAACCCTGGGGCATACTCGCGTTTATTTTATGAATATCAAACTTCAAATCGTCCAACACAACTTGAATTAAAATTTCCGAAAGGTGATTTCCAATCCATTGAGGAATCGACAAAAGAGCCTGACGACAAGCTCTATCTCATCCCTTAGGAATATCAAGTGCAAGTAAATATCTTGCTTTCGGCAGATTGATGTAGACTTTTGTTCTAATCTTTGGTGAGACATGCCATTAAATCACCAGTTGACCTATTGCTACAAGGACAGTACTGCCAGTCGTTGAGATGTTTCTGTGATTCGATATATTTCATGAGTTGGCGATTAATCGGAGTAGGAGGAGAGAAAAACAGATTCGGCTTTTTCTGGGGACGGGCTGGATAAATGCTCTTCCATCTACTTGGAAAGAGTCCTAAAGATTAGGATTATCCAAAAGGTTTTACAGCGTAAAAACGAACTTCTTTAGAAGCAGGGAAAATATACCGTCTGGTCCAGTGGATTTATAATCTTTTGAAATTATCCGTTCTACTACAGGAATGCGAAAGTCGATTCGTTCCATAGAAAAAGGCAGAACACAATCTGAAATTGTTGAACAGATTTGGCTTGTCCAAAGAGTTGACATCTGGAATGTCATTACAATGAATGTCATTACAATTGAAGCGTCTAAAATCTAGCTGTCAGGAGTAGACATACTCGTAGTATAAGCTACACTTTACGTCATACTTCGTTTTTTCATTTGTGCTATCTCATTCCAAAGTCAACGGTGTTTGTGATGATATGAGCAGGGACAGGAAACATAACGAATATTTAAATAAACTGTTAAAGCGGCTCCAATTAGGTTTTTCGTCTTTCGCCGATGATAATGTTACCATGCCACACTAAATCTCTTATCTACACTCCAACAAAAATACATATCAAAAGTTAAAATTAAAAAAATTTAAAGTTTTTGTACAGACTTATGTCCTCGGACCTATTATGTCCGTGAGGTTCCCTTGCGGGGCATAGGACCTCCGCTCCTCCTACGCGCCATCGTGTACGGTTTCTGGAGATATATTTCAGCTCTTTCAAACTCTTCCCCAGTTGTGCTGATTCCTCTTCGACCGTTCTTCGCCAAGTACTTCTAGGTCGGCCCACTCGTCTGCCTCTCTGCGTAAGAAGATTCCATTGCATCGCTTGATGCAATGTCACTTACGTCTTCGTATGATAGAGTCAATGGGTTCCTGACCAGTTCTCGCATGAAGTTCATCATTAGAGATACGATTGGGCAAGAAAATCCATAAGATATATAGCAGACATCTATTCACGAACGTTTGCAGCTTTCTAGTAATAGCGGGTGTGACTTTCCAAGTGCTACACCCATTGAGAAGCACGGATTCAACATTGGAGAGAAGCAGTCGCAGCTTGGTCTTTAGGCTCTTTAGAGTTGTTTCTTCTTATTTTAGACAGCATTCCGAATGCAGCCTTTGCTTTATACGGTTGATTATATCCAGTTCGGTCCTGCCACCAGTAGATACAATATTCCCAAGATATTGAAAATTCTCTACAATCTCTGCTGGTTGTCCAGAAATCTCTACTTGGTTAGATGAGGAAGCTCCAATCCTGATCCTTTTTTGTTTTTGCCGTATTGATCTTTAGCCCAACGATTTCAGCTTCTCTCTCCACCCTTGTTGTCATTTGATGGAGATCCATGATCCTATGAGAGAGTAAGCATACGTGGTCCAGGTAGTCTAGATGTTTGGGGTCTGATTGCAGAGCCCACTGAATTCCTCCATCTCCAGTCCATAAAGCTACATGGAGTACATCACTTATCACCAACAAAAACAGTATTGGTGACAGTACACAGCCCCGCCTAACCCCACTTTGGATTTCAAACTCCTCTGACAGCCTTCCTTTATACAGAACGTGGTATTTGAGTCCATCATCTGTAGCCTTGATAATGGCAATCAACTTACCTGGGTTGCCCCTCCTGCCCAAAGCAAGCCAGATAAAATCTCTATAGACACTGTCGAACGCCTTTTTGAAGTCGATGAATAGCAGGTGAAGTGGTGATCGATATTCAAAGCGCTGTTCGATGATGATCGGCACAATGTTGATGTGGTCCATATAGGAAGATCCAGTGCGGAATCCTGCTTGTTCGGCGTCGAGTGTATCTTCGAGGTGCTTTTTTATTCGTTCCAGGACAATTTTTGCTATTACCTTGGCTACTGCTAGCGTTACTCATAAGAGGTAGAATCCCGTCAAATTCAGTGCTTTGATTGCGATAAAGATTTCTTTTCTCCAGGGGGAGACAATGCGTATTCAGGAATTTGGGTTCACTTCACTGGCGAAAACGCGTTTTAAAACCGCAGAAAAGCCTTCCTTACGCCTTTTGAGCTGGTCCTCATCCGAAACTAGCAGCGATCCGCCTGTGTCTTTTACCAGGCGTTGTTTAGAGCTTATGACACCTATGAGGTCTTTGGTAATTCTATAAACTGTCCTACTGTCTCACCTACTAGTGGCCTCTTCAGCTTCTGTAGCCAATGCGTTGATATATGTAGTTACGATTACCACGTCGCACGCTACGGTGAACTTCTCTCATCTTCATGCGATACGCAGACTCTAGACCGTTGCTGCTAGACTAGCTGCGATGCAAGCTTTGATGTGTTCTCTTTCTTCGGCCCTAACCGAAGTTTCTTCGAAAAGCCAAGCACTGATTCTTCCTTGCGACCGACCGAATATACTCTCAGCACCGGATATGAAGACATTTTTCACAGCACACCAATGGTGTACAGGGTCATCCATGTTGTAGTTCCGAATGTAAGTTGAAATAAATTTATATTAGTATTTTTGAATGGAATATAACATCATTCAAATGTCCTCCGCAGGGGTCCTTCTAGGACTTGATTCTGACAAGGTAATTTTCGATGACTTTTGATACATATCGGGCAATAACTCGGCCATAACATGACGGACATCCATTTGCAAAGCATCAAGAGTTTAGGGATTATGTGTATGAACACGATCTTTTGCATAGTCCTACAAAAGGAATCTAAAGGAACCGACTAATCACGCGATCGTAGTATCCAGTTCACATCTTTCTTACAATAAAACCAAAACGGATCGTATTGTGTAAGATGCGGCACCGTCTGGTTAAAACCACATATCTTCCACAGCCATATCTTCGATTTGACGCCAAACAAATTCGGTTAACATTTGGCTATAGCAATGAGAATTGACTATGACGGTTACCCCTTCATCATTTTCATCAAAACGTACCTGCTACAGGATCACTATTTTTTTGGAAAGTTTTCACAATTCAGCGGTTGTTAAACGATCCACATTGTAAAATGGCAAACCTTAAACTAAACGTCTACAGTCTCGGATGACAGTTCGGCTTGACGTCTGCGATTGATACAGGGATGTCAAAACCGGACCACGATTGGGTTGACTCTGTATAATAGTGACTTAAGAGCTCATAGATATTGACGATACCGTTCCTTTCTTATGTCTTTTACCCAAATGCTGAAGTGAGCACTGGCCTCAAATTCTCAAGCCGAAACAGAGTATATAAGTTATGTCAATATAGCTTCTTGAACGTATTTATTTAATTTTGTTTCAGGACTCATTCAAGAACCATGCCATTATGATGAAGAGAAAACTTTGAACAAAAGTTTCCTTCCCACATATGCAGTCTGAAACTGCTTAAATATTTATCAAAAATGCAAATGAGCCCTTTGGTTCCACATGTGTGGGCTCGTGCTCCCCTCCCTCAGACCAGCTTTTCAAAACTAATTTTCAATTTCCAAACGACAATCACGTCTAAACCCTTTAAAATCCTTAACTCAAAGCTAAAGATGTAGCAGATTTGCATGCTTTCTGTTCCTCTACCCATATTTGTCATACGGTTATGAAAAGTCAGATCCTTACATCTCCATGGTGTTGAGTTTCATTGTTATGAAAGTTTACAATAACAATGTTGTTATTGTTCATCTCTAACCTACTTCGTTTAATAAAGTCAACCAATTTAGACACACGCGACGCATTAATTTACCAGACACGTTCGACGGGGGAATGTATCTGCTTTGCCTTTATTTCACTATTAAACTGAGATAAATTATTCAGATTTGAATATAAATACCTGAGATATGTCGTAATATGAGTAGTACTCCTCGGAGAAATTTGAACTAAATTGATTTGGATTACTGGTACACCGGGAGAGCTGGGGACGGTCCCAAGGTTTACCGACGACTTACGGGTATGTACGAGTACATATTTAGAAAATTTCGAAATTTAAACGAAAACTGTTTTGGTTTTGAACAACCAACGATAAGATGTACGAGTACATGAGCAATTCTGAATTAATTACTGTGATGAGGTAGAGTCTATGAATTTCTAATAAGACCTTCTATAGAGGTCTAGATCTGAGTAAGTGTTTGTGTTTCCACTGTTTCCTTTTTTTTTTGGGAATCGTTTTTCGTTTTTTTGCGAACATTTTTTTCCAATTCTTCTTTTGTTTGAGTTGAAAACTGTCAGCACTTTAACAAAAGTTTTCTAATTCAGTGGCAGTTTCATAATGTTTCTCCTTCTGGAAACACTCCACATACTCGTGCACACCAAACAATAGAGCTCACATGAATGTACCTACATGCAACCTTAAGAGAATCCTAGTTTAAATGGAAAACATCCATCCGATATGGGACTTTGACGTTGATGTGACGATGGTGTTCCTGAAATTTTTAATCACAAAAGTGAGGCATCTTGTTTCACTGGAGCAATGTACGAGTATTGTAGTTTTAATGGGATGAGAATTTGTATAAGAACTACAGATTGCGGAGCACTTATTGAATAAGTTTTTTTGGGGTGGATATGCTCCGATGTCCTGGAGTGAAGAAGTGCTTCTTCAACGGGGGTTGAGACTTTTCGGCTCTTGGGGGACTTTTCTTCCCTCAATTCAAGTACATAGCTCCCCACTTGTTTTATAGTACACCCCTGGAATTTGTTTCAGTAAAAGCACCTAAAAATCGTTTTAAAGTTTCTTGGAATACAATTTATTGCCTTCTGTGTTTCATTTTAAAGGTGACTTTGAGCGATTTGCTTTTTACATTTGTTGATCTTTACATAAGCAACACAGAGATAGGACAATATTTCAAAAGAAATCATCCCTATGGAGTCTAGTAGAAATATTATTTTGTCTGGCAATGGATCCATTCTTTGGATGGCGCCGGGAAACAGAGTCTCTTGTTAAGTTTGTTTAAATCATCTGGAGCACCTGAGGGATGTTTATTCGGAAGTTTGAACTAGTCAACAAAGACATGTAGCTAAAGTCCCATTCCATTTCTCAGGGGACATACGAGTATGCATGTAAACACATACCCAGTCCTTACTTCAAAACAGCAGCATCCGAACTCTGGGATTTTTTATGCGTGATTACATTTGGAACTCATCAAAATTCTTTGGGTGGTTGAGCAAATCACTAGCGGGGACGAAGCAGAGCTAATACTCAGTTTCGGAGAAATGTTAATTTCGTTGAGCTGATGTCTCAAACCACAGCGTCTCACGAGGAAGATGGTAGGCCGTCTGATATCACTCCTGATGCAATAAACCACATGGGAATAGATGGCCCTCTTAGCCTATCTATTGCCTTCAATACATCTCCAGGATTTTAAGTATTGCTTTTTTCCCCTTTTTGAATATCAAGGAATCTCATTTCTGGCATGTAAATTTGTGCCGTTTTGCAGAGCTCTTCAGTCACTATCTTACTTTAAATACCGCTTTCTTATATTGTAGCACTTGGCTAGGTGTTGATCAATTCTATCTCAGGAAAATTCGAGACAATTGCTTGACTTTCCGGATTGTGCAGTGCTATCGAAGTAAGTTCGATTAGAGCCTCTTATGCCTTACCTTTAATCTCTTCTTTGACGTTTCTGTGGCTTATGTCAACATTTTGATGGACGTGTTTCTAATTCGCACTATCGAATTTGAAAATTTTGACATAATGATGGGGGGATTGGGTATTGATGTCAATATATATGTAGAGTAAAAAGAAGATCGAGAATCGCAGAATCGATTTTAATGGCTTTTGTCGTTTGTTTTACCAGTTCATTTAGGCTGAAGTGACATCGCGTTTGTTTGTACATACTCGTACTCATATATCAAATTGAAGTTGCAATGCTGCCTCAGTGAACCCTAAAGCATGACATTTACGATCGGAATTTCAAGAATATCGGCATGTAGAAAATACGTCTTAAATATAAGGTACAAAGCAGCATCGCAAAGGGACGATTAGATTAGTTATAGGTAGGTATGTACCTTGGAATCAGGTTCTTTAGTTTGGTAGTGTTCGACGTGTGTTTCCCTTGCTCTGCAATTGCAACACAAAATAATAGTGTATCGAATTTTTCAAATTTTGTATTCTTTTTAGGATAATGTTTGGGGGACAAAAAGCCACTAGCACACGAAATATGTATTATAACACTTAAACAACAATGAACAGTATATTGTAGAACGGCGCCGACAACGACAACAACGACTACAACGACGATTTAAAAATTCGCGATAGTGGAGTGAATTCTCGCGAAATAACGCTCTCTCCACCTTCTTGAACTGACAATCGGGTATAAACTGGTGATGCCTTTGTACTGGGGCCATCTCGAGTACAAAATAAAGCGTCATCTACAGTCCTTTAGGTTTGTGTTGGTTTGGTAGGTATACTACGAGGGTTGCCTGAAAAGTTTCTGACCAAACAATGATACAATCAATTTTTTTTTTTATTTTTCTACATAGTCTCCTTGTAACTCTACACACTTCTCGCAGCGATGCTCCCATCTCTCTAACCCGTCTAAATAGTACTTGGCGTTTTTCTCTGCAAAGTAATTGTTCACGAAGGTGGTTACCTCCTCATTTGACGAAAATCTCTGTCGCTTGGGGCTAGATCTGGTGAATAAGGCGGATGGTCAAGCAGTTCAAACCGTAATTCAAGGATTTTCGCCATGGCAACCGCTGAGGTGTGAGACGGCGCGTTGTCTTGGTGAAACAGGATTTTCTTTTTCTGCAAATGTGGCCGTTTTTCCGCAATTTCTGCCTTCAGCTTGGCAAGTAATGATGCGTAGTATGCTCCTGTAATGGTTTTTCCTTTTTGAGGATAATCGCTTAATCGATAACTCCTTTACTATCCAAAAAAAAAACAGTCGCCATCACTTTCCCAGCAAAAAATAGTTTTTGCTTTTTTTAAGATGGCTCGCCCTTTGCAGTCCACTGTTTTGGCTGAATTGTTATTTCGGGCGTATAATGGTGTATCCAAGTTTCATCTACAGTAATTAGTCGGCGTCAAAACTCGGATTTATTGCGCCTAAACTGCCCCAACAGAGCGTTGTAAATGTTCATTCGAACACGTTTTTGGTCTAACGTAAGCAAAGGCGGCACACGACTCGCGGACAGCTTTCTCATGCCTAAATCTTGATTTAATATGTAACAAACACGTTCTTGGGACATTTTCATAACCTCTACTATCTCTCTCACTTTAATTCGGCGGTCGTCTAACACCATTTGGTGAACTTTAGTAATGTTATCGTCAGCGGCTGCAGTTTTTGGACGTCCCGAACGTTCATCATCTCCCAAGCTCTTACGGCCACGTTTAAATTCAGTTGCCCAAAATTTCATTGTGGTAAATGATGGTGCAGAGTCCCTATACACAGAGTCCAACTCATTTTTGATTTGCGTAGGCGTATTGCCTTTCAAAAACTAGAATTTACGAGTAATAACAGCTCGATACTCAATTTTTTCCATTTTCACAATAAACACTCACTTCGACTCACTCAAACGACTGTCAACTAAAAACTGCGCGTCCAAAATGACTGAAACTTCGGTAAGTAACTGCCAAAAGATGCACAACTAGCATTCACTAGCTTTTATTGACGAGTGCCGTTATCTTTACGTTGCGGTCGGAAACTTTTCAGGCAACCCTCGTATATGGTGAATGAAAAATAAAGCAACAAATTGACAACAAACCAGCTGCTTGTGCCGGGAAGACAATTTCATAGGCACGACACGAAATGTCGCGTTTGTTGGTTGGAATTGCGATTGGGACTCCAGGCTCAAATAACACATGGGCTGAAAAGTCCGCGCCGTTTTATAGTAAAACACAAAATTTTTGCAAAATCCCACTTTATTTATCAATATACGAGTAGTTGCCTTCGAGGGCGATACACTGATTGAAACGATTTTTCAATCTTTCGATACCAGTTTTGTAGTACGATTTCGGTTTAGTCTCAAAATAGGCCTCTGTTTCGGCGATTCGGTCTTAAATCTCTTTCCGGCGAGCATTCTTTTGAGGTCTGCGAACAGAAAATAGTCGCTGGGGGCCAAATCTGGAGAATACGGTGGGTGGGGAAGCAATTCGTAGCCGAATTCTTTCAATTTTTCCATCGTTTTCATCGACTTATGACACGATGCATTGTCTTGATGAAACAGCACTTTCTTTTTCTTTAAATGCGGCCGTTTTTCTGCGATCGTCCTTCAAATGCTCCAGCAACGCAATATAATAGTCGCTGTTGATAGTCTGCACCTTTTAGAGATAGTCGATGAAAATTATTCCATGTGCATCCCAAAATACGGATGCCATAACCTTGCCAGCCGACTGCTGAGTTTTTGGTCATTTTGGACGAGGCTGACTGCCTCTGGTGTGAAGTGATGGAGCCAAGTTTCATCCATTGTCACATACCGACCAAAAATTCGGCTTTATTGCGGTTGAACAGCTTTAAACACTCCTCTGAATCATCAACACGTTGTTGTTTTTGGTCGACTGTGAGCAAACGCGGCACCCGCTTTGATCACAGCTTTCGCATGTCCAAATATTCGTGTATGATATATCCAACACGCTCTTTTGATATCTTCAGAGCCTCAGCTATCTCGATCAACTTCACTTTACGGTCATTCGTAATCATTTTGTGGACTTTGTTGATGTTTTCATCTGAAACAGCCTCTTTTGGATGTCCACTGCGCGCATCATCTTCGGTGCTTGTATGACCACTTTTAAATTTTTCAATCCACTTGCGAATGGTTCGTTCGCCTGGTGCAGAGTCCGGGTAACACTTATCAAGCCATTTCTTTGCATTGGCTGCATTTTTTCCCATCAAAAAGCAATGATAAATCAACACACGAAATTGCTTTGAATCCATTTTGTTTCACAATAACAAAAGTTGCTTCACTCACAACGCTATATCTCGAGAACTAATCGTCCGACAGCGTGTCTTTTGAAGGTTGGTACTAACTGAAAATGGTATGGATTTAATTCAAGTGGTGCCCTCTCTTAGAAACGACACGGAGCGCATGTGTTAGCTCCATGTCGATTCATGCTAATCTTTAAATACGACACAGATTCATGATTGTTGTTTTTTTGATTGATCTTCGATTAACGTACTACAGAAGCATAGGTGCTGATAGGCGTTACTATCATCACAGAAAACCAAAGGATGATTTTCAGCAAAGTTGGCTGCCCTGTTTACTTTATTATTCCATTATTTATCTGTAACGATTCCTGGAATTTTTATTCTAGCGGAGTTGTCTATATTTTGTTTATTGAGGGAACCTAGGACTGCCTTTGTTCTCCTAATAAATAGAGATAATACTGTTTTGGTTGGGCATAGATGTAATATAATATGATTCCGATACTCTTGCTGGCTCCCTAAATAATTAGGTTATCCCATGAATTTGTACCCAAAGCTGTTGAGTTCGTTGAGTAGATGAGACGAGATATGGAGATCTCTTCAGAATGGATTATTCGGTTTTCAAGTATCGCTCCATCAGCTAGTTCGGTAGTTAATGCTTATGCATTACAAGACACTGCTAATTGAATCATAGCCTGTATAGCCGACAGCTTCTCCAATATAAAATAAATCGCACGTGGTTGTTTGGATTGGATGACTTACTAAAGGATGACCAGATAGCAATGATAGTTTTTCCAATTGTTACGTTTTAGCAGCTGTCAAAGTTACCAATAACATCCACCTGTCAAAATATTCAGTAAGGTTTACCATTGCATGCACCGTTTGACGCTTTCCGAACATGCGGAAATTATCGAAATTCGGCTCAGTTGTAAATACGCAACGTCAATTTCGTCGTGAGGTTGCTCGTCATCATCGCTTCAGTGTGCAAGCAATTCGACGCACCGCGGAAAAGTTTGAGCGTGAGTACACGTTTTTTAATCATAAATCACCAACCAGACAGAGATTGGTATGAAATGAAGCGGGCAGTATCGAAGGATTGGGCATCGCCAGAGAGTCAACCCGGCTTATTTTGCGGTTGGATTTGGGCTTGCATCCATATAAAATTTCGCTGACGCAAGAATTGAAGCTGGATGACCATAGTCAACGCCGTGAGTTGGCTATTTGGGCGCTGGAAATGTTGACCGGAGATCCGGATTTTGGCCAAAAAATCATCATCTCGGAAGGCCCATTTTTGGATCAACGCCTATGTCAATAAGCCAAATTGCCATTATTGGAGCGAATATAATCCACAAGTGTGGATTGACTGTTTGGTGCGGTTTATGGCATGGCGGCATCATCGGAACTTATTTCTTTCGAAATGAGGAAGGAGACACCGTTACCGTCACTAGTCTCAGCTATAGAGCGATGTTAACCGACTTCCTGTGATCAGAGATCGACAACATCGATATATCTGAGCTGTGGTTGCAACAAGACGGCGCTACATGCCATTAAAGCGACGCAATGCTTGAAGTTGTAAAGGAGATGACCGCCGCGATCATGGCAGCTTTTCAATTTATTTTTAGTCAAACGATGTTACATTATGTAATCGATTGGTATGAATTAAAAAATGATGGTTGTTACGCTTACTTTTCCTCAGGCATTACAAGTATCTAGTTCATTGAAGTCCATTGTACTCCTTGTATACTCATTCTTATGAGATTTCTCAGTTCTTCCAAAAAAGATGAGTAATAATTTCAATAACAAAATAGCAACAGTAATAGTGTCTGCAAGACACCTTCAACCAAATGTGGGCGTATATATAAAATTCTCTGAGGAAATCCTCAATAATGAGACCGTCATCGATCTCACAACAAATATAGCAAGAGATGGTCGTTACATATACGAGTACTACTTAGAAAAAGTAAAGTGGTCCGGTGGATTTGGGTCAAGTATGTCAACAGCAATCCTCTCTAATGGGTGTCCCTTTACGGCTTGGCTTAAGAAACCCCTTAGCTCGCTGAGTAGGGCCTCTGCGAGCCTGGCAAACAATGCAGTTTTTACACCATAGTTTGGAGTATACTGTTCGATTGAGCCAAAAATACCGGTTCTTTATTTTGGTTAAGGTTTTGCGCTGCCCCAGATGGCCTACGCCTGGTCTATGATGGACTGGCTGAAGAATTTCTGGGATCTCGAGTAATTTCTTCTGCTCCTGGTCCTTTTGCCATGTGCGACATGTTATGCCGGTATCCATTTTCAACTGCTGGAACATAGCCCAAAAGATTTTTGTATTCTGATCCTCCGGCATAATGTTTTCTTTTTTTGGTCGATGTCCTTCTTTCAGCCACTTTGCTTTTTTTTTTTTTTTTTTTTTTATAATGAGCGCGCGCTCAAGGGGTCTTATACCCTTAAAATGTTCGTGCATAACGCGAGCTAAGGAAATTTAGGGAGGAAGAAAAGACAGGTACCGATGTACATTGTTTTTAAATGTTTGTAAGATATAGCGACCAGGAAGTACAGAGATCGGCAGGGCATTCCATAAGGGAGTTGTACGGCTTAGGAAAGGATCACGATATTTTAGAGTACGTCCGAAAATGGGCTTGAGGGTATACTGATGAGCATTCATAGCGAGACTGGTGTTACGCTTGAAAGTTTCAATGGGTGGATTGCTACTGGCGATTTCAATGGAACACTGGTGGTGGAAATAGTGACAAAACAGTGTGAGACGCGAGACTTTACGTCGGTGTTCGAGGATGTCAATTGATTGACTGATATTAGTACTCGTATCACGTATGAGTTTTATCGCACGGTTTTGAATCCTATCTAGCAATTGCAGAGATTTTTGAGGAGCACCTGACCAGATGTGAGCATTGTACTCTAATTTCTAATGTGGGTGGCCGTGGCTCAAGTGGTAGTGTGTTGGCTTCCCAATCGGACGGTTCGGGGTTCAATACCAGCCGTGACCGAAAGACTTTTTTTCAGGCAACTAAAATCTTGTGAGATGAATGGTTGCCTAAATATAACAACAAATCCAATTATACTAATAATTTAGTCTCCCCATTAAATGTTGGATGCCACCCATGGAGCGAAATAACCACTGAGCCCAAAAAATCTTTCTCTCTCTCTCTATCCAATTTTCCGAAAAAACTTAACACGTACTCCTGCATTTTAAGAGTAGTAATACCCTCTTGAGTGTTAAGTTCTTTAAAAAAAAAAAAATTTCGGGCGGATGAATGCCTTATATGTATATTGTGGCCAGATCAGAGGGGGTAAAATATTTCTTACATCGCTTGAGGAAACCTAGACATTTCGCAGCATTTTTGGCGACATCGAATATGTGGTCGTTCCAACGTAAGTTTTCACTGACACACATACCGAGAATGGAAAGTTTATCGAGTTCGACGATGCAAGTGCCATTCATGGATAACAGCCGGGTGTTTAAATTTCGCTTTAACGACAGCACACAGCATTGTGTTTTGGAAGCATTAAATTCCACTCTGTTCCCCAATTGATTATGCTGTTAATATCGGAATTTAATGAGCTTAACATACGCTGCCGTTCCCGTTCTACAGCCGAGTCCGGGAACGAATATGAAAAGCAGAGAGTACTGTTATCAGCAAAGGAATATATTGGATTAGAAGTAGCAGACAAGAGATCATTAATGAAAATTAAAAAGAGTGTTGGAGACAGAACGGAGCCATGGGGAACACCAGCATTTATTTTATGAATATCAGACTTGAAACCGTCCAAGACAACTTGAATTGAACGTTCCGAAGGGTAATTTCTAATGCATGGAAGAAGAGAGTCATCGATCCCAGAAACATGCATTTTCGAGAAAAGAGCCTGATGCCAAACTCTGTCGGATGCCTTAGAAATATCAAGTGCAACTATCTTGCTTTCGCCAGATTGATGTACGCTTTGGTTCCACTTTTCGGTGAGGCATGCCATCAAATCACCAGTCGACCTGTTGCTACGAACACCATATTGCCGGTCATTGAGAAGTTTTCGTGTTTCGAAATATTTCATGAGCTGACGGTTTATCAGCGTTTCCATGACCTTGGAAATAAGGAACGTAAGTGCAATGGGTCTGTAGGAGGAGAGAGAGGAAGATTCGCCTTTTATAGGGACGGGCTGGACAAATGCTGTTTTCCATCTGGTCGGAAAGAGTCCGAAAGAGTAGGTTTAATGAAAAAGCTTACGCAGTGGTTTTGCCAGCGTGGAAGAACACCTCTTCAGAAGAAGGGGAGATATACCATCTGGACCAGCGGACTTATGTATGTTGAGATCTTTAAGTACTCTTGCTACTACACGAGTGCGAGAGTGGATTCGTCCTATTGAAGATTCGAGGTACTCAAGTGTAGGCGGGGACAAAGCACAATCTGGGAGTGTTGAGCTAGCCGCAAAGTGTGCAGCAAGATTGCGAAAGTAGCTTTATCGGTTTTCAAGTGCAGTACATCGCAGCGCTCTTTTTGTTTGCATTTGCCACATGGCATCCTTGAAAACGCGTCAGCGTTGCAATGTCGGGGCCAGGATGATGTTGAATCTCGTAGTCGTACTACAGCAAAGGTTCTACCCACCGAGCCATCTGACCCTCGGGTTGCTTAAAGTTTCACAGCCAACAACTGAACAATTAGTTAGTGCGTAAAAGGAATCTTCTCCCAAAGAGGTACTGGTAAAAGCTAATTACGATTAGGGACTCTCGTCTTGTAATGCAGTAGATTCGTTCGGCCCTATTTAAAGTGCGGCTAAAATATTCAATTACCGTTCTAGTTCCTCCATTCTCTTCTCGATCTCCGAATTCCGAGTTACCAGTTCCTGCTTAAAACTGACTCGGATTTAGCATGTAGTCCTGCAGCATTGCTCGTAGAGAAAACGATTCGGGGGAACTTGATGGGTTCGTCTTTTTATCCGGTGCGATTTTTTTCGGATCCATTTCCATTGTTGCCTGCTTTCTTCTAATAAGCCATCACTTCCCCACATCAGATACCAGTGTAACCAAAATTGTCAATTTGTGAGAACATTGACCGAAACCAGCGCCGAGCTTCAAAATTACCATTTCTAGAATAAGCTACATCCAGAGGAGTCTGTTGAGACTCATTTACACCCAGAAAAGTGGACTGTTTTCTGTGGCTTTTGCGCGTTCCTTGTTTCTTCAAATAACTGTTACTGTGTTATTATATCTCCGAAAATATGGAGTGGTTCGAGCAGAATGACACTAACTGCCATACTGGCCATGGCATTTGATAGCAAAATTATATTGCGAAATGAGATAGAAGGATTTGACGTCGTTCAATCGCTTCATCTAGGGCTAGGTAAAGTCCTTGGTGTACGCTGATCAATTTTCAGCCAGAATTGGAGGCCAACATTACCTAGAGAGTGGCCCAAAATTGGAACAGCAGGATAACTTTCATTAAAAACAATCAAGAAAGTCATTTGTTTAAATACTAAGGCCTTGTACCATTCCTCAAACTATGATTCAAACTCAATTCCTGTTCTTTTTTTTAAAAAAACCAAACTCTATATAAAAACACAAAAATACCATTTAGAGGAAAATAATGATTTTAATTGCCGAAATGGTTCTTTTGGCTTTTGAATTATCTTCAAATCTTCAATATAACCAAATCTGAGAGCATATCTTTCAAAACTATTGAAAAATTAATTTTTCCGCAAATTTTAGAGGAATATTTATTTATTTTTGAATCTTGAAACATTTTATCTTTCTTCTAATAAATCTATCTATGTATATTTTCTAAAAAAAAAATCCGCCATCCAAATGAACCTAGTCCATGTTTCACTGGAAGCACCTGAAAAAAAGTTTCTCTATGAGTTTGCGGCGCCTAGAGTTTTGGAGAAGTGCCAATTTAACAGTCATAATTCTGCGATATACCCGAAAACGTCTGTTCTATGCTACAATATTCGAAAATTAATGAAATCTACAGAGAACTAAGTTCTGATACAAAATATCTTGCCATTAATCTGACAGGAGTCGGAATACAAATCTGCTGAGTGGGAGTACGAGTACGAGTACATATCTATGTTTTGTATTGTGTATTCGTCGTCGAAGGGTCACAGGGTATCAAATAATTTAGTGGGCAAGGATTGACATGCCTCTTACGGAATTACCATCGTCCTATGGTAACGCAATTCTGAACACACCCCTCTCAATATTAGTGATTTTTATTTATACTCGTATCGTTCCTCGTAATACCATACTCGTATTCGTATTATGATTATGCTTTTCGGTTTGGGGCTTAATGCTTTTGGGTGGTCATTAGTCGGAGACTATGTGTATTTTCTGACAGCATAGGCACAGATGTATGTCATTAGTGGAACATATAAAGGCGAAACCTTGAGTTTATTGTGTTAATGACTTTCTAGTCAAATTGTGGGGGTGTGTTGGGATATTTTTAGACATTTATGGTATACTAGTATGCACGTGGGAATACACGGATGCGCTTTTCGTACAATGTTGAACATGAAATCGTCTAACTGAGGGGATGCGTATTGAATTTATTTAGAAATTTTAGATGGAACTATGGGGTAGTGACTTTTTTAATTTGGTTCGAGAACTTTCGAATGCACTCACCTGTGTTCGGAGTATTGCGTGGGGAAAATTGGAATTTTAGAAAACCGATCGGATAGTGTGGTTAGAGAAATATTTTAGTAATCCTGCGAATCAGCTTAACCAAAGTCAGCCTCAAATTGGAGTTGTGTGTATCCCTAGCTAAAATGTGGTTTACACTGAATAATAAACCGAAAACATGTTTGGTTGAATTTCGACAATTTAGAGAGGCGAAAACCAACCTTATCCCTATTATAGCTCTTATAGTATTATTATCTTCGTTTCCTTTCAGATAAAGCTGATTAGGATATCTTTGAATGCATCTTAGAGCTAGATGTTACTAAGAAGTATGTTAGTTTCCCTTAGTTGAAAGTACAAACTTTCTATGAGTATGTTCTTTGGTATTGTTGTCCACCCTTATTAATCCATTGAAGCGCATCGATAAGGCTACTCTTTTTTTTTCTCTAAATTGGGGCAGTTTTGTCAAGCCAGTGTAGTCAGCACAAACTTTATTGGTCTATATGGATTTCCAAAGATAAATCAGGTCTTCACAGAAAAAAACGACTCTGCTTTGGTTTTTATTATAGAACAGCCGTCGATTTCTCGAAGGGCTTTAAAAAAGTAATCACCAACTTCTTTCATCTAATGAATCAGTTGTAGACCTGACTGTCAGACTGTTGAAAATCGTGAACCTTCGAATTATGATTGAACAACTCTGACGACGCCTAGAAATGTCTAAAAATATGACATAAGACATTCAGATATGCTCAAAAATTTAACGTCTTTTAGTTGACTACATATATACTCGCACAGACATATCCATAAAGAAAGAATAGAGGTGCACCAACCTCCAGAAGTCAAATCTTCTCCCTATTAAAAAGTCGTTCATTCACCAGCTGTTCGGAGTCTGTAAAAAGTCGTACGTCTGCCACACTACGAACAAAACGAAAATGTGAACAACGTAGTGAATGGGAGGGCCTAGACTAAGGACGGGCCGTTGGACAAAAACCAACTCTCTTGTGCCTTATGAAGGAACACGAGAAACACCGCAAATTATCGGGGATGTCCCAAATTCGAATATATCAAAAGAGTAAATCTGGCTCGGAAGCAGAAGGTGAAAGTTAAACGTCCACCCGTGCATATACAAACACCAGCCGTTACTCCCCATGTTACCTACGCCCAAATGGAAGCAGGTACGGGAAATACGGTACAGCAAGCGAAGGTTGCCTCTCAGGCCCCAGCGCCTAGAGCACCGGAACCTGTACAAGATGCTAGCTATCTTGCTCTCTATTCAGGGGCAGATGCCTCAGGTCCAACGTCATTTAACAGAACAGACTGCGCAGGTGGATCAAATATAGTATATACCCTGCTGCCTGGCCTAACGCCCCTCTTGTCGTAATGGGTACGTGCGTGGCGGAGCGAACCCTGAAGGTCCTTGCAGAATATTAATTCACTGATTAGGTTCGAACAAAGAGCCGCACTGTTTAAGTTGCTTAAAGACCAAGCCCCCTGTGCCAAAATGAGGCACAGAAGATACAAAATAGTGCGGAGAAACCGACCCAATTCCATTCAAGGAGGAGGTGTTGCGATCTTTGTAAGAAAAGGACTGCATTTCAAAAGAGTATACAGTCGTGTGGTACGTAGGTTTCGGGTGCTGGTAGCATCCATCATGTACATCCCTCTCCGTAGTGGAAAGCGGTTGTACATGGTGTCTGTCTATGCACCTAAGGCTACTCAGTGTACCTTATTCATCTTAGAGCTCGAGACACTTTTTCGATTCCCCTTGTTGGAATTGGAAACCAACTATCTAATTATCGGCGGAGATTTCAACGCTAAACATAGAGATTGGGGAAATAATACACCAAGTACTAGAGGGAACCTACTATTCAATTGGTGGAGTCAGCACAGTGTGATGTACCGACTCGGCCTCAAAGCGACGGATAGTCCGTCGTTTCCCAGACACGGGTCCTATTTGGATCTCCTGCTGTTCGACTCACGAATACAACTGACGTGCACTAACCAACAAACTACAAACTGTCTACGAAATTTCGTGTATGACAGTGACCATTGCGGTCTCAGCACCGAAATAACTGTTCCCAACGAAATTGCGGAATTGGAAGAGTTTGTTCAAAGGTATTCCTACAATTATAGTAGAGTGCGTTGGACACACTTCTCAAGAATACTGACGAGAGCACTCTCCTCGAATTCGCTCTACCCACCGTCCAATAGAAATTTGTCAAACGAGGATATTGACAGATATCTAAGACTAAAGGACGAGACAATCAAACGAACTATGAACAAAACGATACCACGGTATCAACACACGGTCGAAGAAGACTTATTCCTCAACGCGACTATTGACGCACTGCACCGACAAAAAAGTAGGCTGCTGTCAAGACTAAAAACTTTGTACAGACAGTTTACTGGCAGACATAACCCGGAGATCATGACATTGAAGTCGTCGATTAAAAACCTCCAGACATTAATAAAGGAAAATTACAGAAATTCTGTAAGTTTGTATTGGAACAACAAAATTCGGGCTGTAAACACCAGCAACCCGAATATGTTCCCGCAAATAAATAAAATATTTCGGAGAAATAATCAGAACGACCTTCCATGTCTTACAATCGCCCGAACAACGGACAACGAGCACATACTCATAGCAGCAGGCATCGATCCAAATGAGGCCGTTGATGATGACAACTTCTTTGTGATCGAGGATCCGCAGGAGAAAGTAGAGGCTATAGGAGCGACTTTCCAGGAAGTGTACAAGGCGAATGACATCATTGGCCCCAACCACGACCTGGAAAATCGAGTCCTTGTGCACAATTTCTACCTTCGAAACGAAATAGTGAACTGGCGATTCGAGAGCTCGGGTTTCACCCAGTTCAGTGACGACAATATGGCAAATAATGCCATCGCCGACGATAGGGTACTACCCCCGTTCATTTCGAAGGAAGAGCTCCAAACGATCTTCGAATCGCTTAGAAGTAAGAAAACAGTGGGAATCGATGAAATACCGAACATTGTGCTTCGACATCTCCCACTTGAAGCGGTGGAAATTTATACCACCCTGTTTAATAATGCAATGAATAATGCACAATATCTGCGGTGGTACATCCCATCCCCAAAAAGGCTAAAGATACTTTCAATCCGGCGAATCTCCGCTCGATCAGTCTTCTTCCAAACATCAGTAAGGTTTTCGAGAAGGTGATCAATAGAGTCCTGACTAAATCGGTTGAGGACAAGCATATAGTTCCTGATAATCAATTCAGTTTCATGGCGGGGCATGATATCATTCATGCTGCATCTAAACCGGTTTCTGATATCCAATGGAACAAAGGCAAGATAGACTTGGAAAAAGCCTTCGACACCGTATGGTTAGAGGGACTCTTCTTCAAGCTGGACAGGTTGGGCATTAGTAAACCACTTCTGTATATTCTCTTTGATATGCTCTCCAGTAGACAGTTCATCGTGAAGAATGGCGATGTGACTTCTGCTGGAACATTTACCATTAAAAACGGTCTGCAACAAGGTGCGGTAAATTCTCCGATCCCGTTCAGCATTTACACAAGTAATCTGATAGGTTCACTTCACCATGCCATAGCGTACGCAGACGACTTAATCGCGTACAGATCAGGTCCAAAGATTGAGGTCATTAACATACTTTTGCAAAGTGACTTCGAAAAAATTGAGCGATATTACGACGACTGGAAGCTAGAAATCAACTTTCAGAAGTCGGAAACCATTCTGTTTAGGACGCTTTTGTCTGGGGCCTCTAGGGATTCCAGAAAGAATTGGCGAAAGTTCTCGATCATGGGGCAGCACGGGCAGCCGTTTGCTTTTCGAAATGCAGTCAGATATTTGAACAAGCATATATGTAAATTGCAGATGTTGCGCTGGCAAGAGCCAAAGGTGTTTTTGCCCTTACAAAGAGACTGAACAGCCAACTCGATGCGGGGGTGAAGGTGCTCTACTACATGACCCTTATCCGGCCTATGCTTGTATTTGGATGTCCCGTGTGGTTCAAATTGAGAGCAAGTTTTTTGGAAAAGATTCGGTTGTTTGAGAGGGCTTGTCTCAGGACTTGTCTTCGCTTATACAGAACACCAGAATCTGAGTAGATAAAATTCTATCTTAATGAGGTCTTGTACAATAGGGCGAACCTAATAAGAGTGGACAATTTCATCGTTAAGTTGACTCGAAGGCACGTTGCAAGCACAATGACCTGATCGAACAACCTGGTCTCAGGGGCTTACTACCCCAATTATATGTATCACGAGATTTGAAGCGTTCCTCTATCTAGATAGTAAAGGTTTGATCCAGGGCAGATTGGCGGTGCCGCTAATCTTCCACGTTGCTCGAACGGATGCGGACAGGCGACCCAACTACGACAGACAAAATTTAAGTGTTAGGTTTAACATAGAGTGCCCGCATGGGACCAGTAAGTTAGAATAAGATAATTTTAAGTTAATTAAGCTAATTTTTAAGCATTTTTTTGTCTAGCAAGTAAGAGTCAATTAACTTTATACATAAGAATGCAAAACTGAAAAACTGGAGAAGATAGACGCTGTGTCACTGAAATCTAAATGCCAAGATGAGGAGTAGTATAGCCACTCATGAACATTTATTAAAGCAAATAAAATACTGTAATAGAAGAAACTAATTTATTTTTAGGAAGTTTGTTTTTTACTAAAATTAAATTAACGAACGGATCGTTAAACTAAAAATAATTTACCTTAGTTTTTGGAAAGTTAATCGTTGTCCCATAATGAGCCTCATTGGCTTGGGAAACTTTATGTATTGAGCATTTCTTCCGGAGTAGGTGTCCCATGATTACTATTCTTGTTCAGCTAATACTTTATCCTCGCATCTCCTCAATTAAGGAGCAGACTTTATCTCTGTTGGGTGACCGAACAAGAGTAGTAAATTTTACCCAATTTTCCTAGAGAAGCTATTTATTAGAAGTGTGGTATAAACTTATGTATTATCCTTTCCCACGTAGTTCTTGGATAAAATATCTTTCTCTTTATATTTTAGTTGAAATTTTATGGAATCTTTCATACTCTAAAGGATAAAACACATTCTCTGCACTAAATCGAAAAATACATAAATCAGTGCATTGTTATTGCTTGCCTGATAATGATATAATATAGCACCTAACTTTGTAACTATAAACATTTCCACAAGCACTTTATACTTTTAGAATAAATTGTACACTTTAATGGAAATATCTGATACTCATATGTGTTTTCTTTTTAACGACTTCAAACTACGTGTTACCACAATAAATCTGCGTTAGGTCTTCAAAGTGACGGGTAATGAAATTCTATCTTTTCCTCAGCGTTTTCCCTCTCGAGAGGAGACATATACACCTACTTATGCACATATGCAAACAAGTCTATACTGCCGGGAGTCCTCCTTGCTGTAAAATCTATCCCGAAGAGATGAATTTCTACAGAGCAACTATCGAAATCCGGAAGATTGATTTGCTCTCTTACCGCTGGTTTTGTAAGCAAGAAATTCATTCAAAGTTTTGCGTAGAATCATCTATGGGTTACATCGCAATTCCAAGTTTTTAATAGGGTTTTTGTTGATTTATTTATTTTTAGGTTAGAAAAAAGTTATTTTGGAGTGGATGAGAAGTTTGTCCTTCATGGTAAAACGAATGGGAGTTAGGAAGTCCTTTCATATCATCTTTTTATTAAAAGTGATGGTGCTTCGAATCCGAAGCCATATGCATTTCTATTAGGAAATTCCGTTTTAAAAGCGAGAAATTAGGCATTATTTTGTGTTTTCGTAATAAACCAAAACAAGCAATTAGGAACTAAACAGTCTTTTCTGTTAAACTTATGGCCTTTTTTATACAAGTATCGCTGCACTTGAGGCTTTGCTAAATTCTATTATAACTTCCAAACTATTTCGAAAGGGCAACTCTTCTCTGTGCGCATTTGTTAGCCAGATTTAAGGTCACAATGGGGTCGCAGAGAATGAGATCGCAGATGGATTTCCTAAACAGGGCAGGTAGGAATTTCACTGACAGTTGGGCTTCTGCGAGCAGAGCCGTAGATGTCATAATTCTCCAGGTTCTAGGCAGAGCAAAATAATGCATATCGGTATGGTTGATATAAATGAAACAACGTTCTTTAAAGCTTGCTGTGAGAGTGAAGAGGATACCTAGGATCATTTCCTCTATGAGTGTCCGGCTTTCACGCACGCTGCATATATTCTTAGTTGATATAGTGGCTACCGGTCCTGTCGATATTATAGAAATATAAGTCTCCTATTTTAACAAAATAACTGAGGAGATATTCAAAGCTGCGGGCGAAACTTTAAGGGATGAGAGGATGAATGCATGTCCGACACCCTATCTAGGAGAAAGAACACCGTAGAGCAGATATAAAGGTACAATTTCTTACACGAATAGCATTTTCCTCAAGTCCATCTAGCTGAAACTCAAGTACATCGGTCCAATCGAGCTAAAGGTCGAAAACGCGTTAGTTAAGGGACTCTTCCCATCTCAACTAACTGGCTTCGAGACGTAAAGGAAGAACAAATCTTCAGTCTAAGACTCATCGATTCAAAATCCTATTTTTAACAAGCTGTAAGCCCGGAGCTTCTGGAAAACTGTATCAAATCAGAGATCTTCAGTAGATTAAGAGACCCTTTAGTATGGTAATGCTGCATAGATTAGATTATCGCCTTAAATTAGTTCTCTGGTTTGCATTGAAGTTTTTATAACTTAAAGCGCCGACTATCTTATTTTGAAGATACGAGTACACCCTGTGAACTAATTACACAAGTTTTGAGACTGTTTTTTTGACGAGAAATAAATATAGGATATAAGGATAGTCTAAAAACTAACACTGGCGCCGTGGACAATAATCCTTGAATTACCCTATTAGGAAATTATGTGTCTGTCTCAAGCAATAACCAATCTCTTCTTTAAGTTCTTTCCATCACTTCGAGCACTTTCAATGTGTCGTTCCCCACATTTCTTAAGTTTGGCAACATTGGCAACATTACTGGCTCTCAGCAGCAGAGAAAACTATTGACTGCTTACCGGGGGCATTTGAAAGGAGCAACACGGTATTGTTTAGAGTATTATTTTGCTAGACTTACCACCACTTTTTGCAACACATCAACTGATATTCTGCATTGGAACATTCAGCCTTTTTGGGGTTGAGATTCGGGATTTTTGATGATACCAACTGCAACTATAATTAAGTCTTCTCCCGATACAAAGCTGGAAAAGCGCTATTAATTCGAGAAAATACAACATGTTCAGTTGTATTGAACCTTACAGAGCTTAAGCCCATCTTGAGCTCTTGTTAAAAGGATATATGTATGAGTTCACTCAGGGTATTGAGATGATTTCAGATATGGCAGTTCCCAACGTTATTCGTATAAGGTATTGTCTTGCAGGCTTCTGCTACCAGGATGTACTGATGTATCATACTACGGTATTGAGAGACATTTCATTGATTTAAGTTTGCATAAAGTACATATGTATCTGTGTAGAGAAACTATGAACACTCGTTCTAGAGTACATATGTAGAATAAATAAAGACAGATTCCTGCGTCTGAAATCTGTCTCTACTTTTAAATGTGTACATAGGCCTCACAATTATAGGCTTCCCCAGATTAATTCACGCAACCGTCGAATCTATTAAAAGATTACGCCTTACTGATGGGGTACGATATCTAATAAGGTTGCAGAAGCAGACAGGCTGCCCACTAAATTATTAAAAGCACCAGGAGTCGAATTAGGGTTAGGTTAAATTCGGTTGGCGGGTTGATGAGGTATCTGGAGCCGAATCCGTCCTATACCCGATCACACTTAAGCCTGTGTGGGCCCATTTGAGGAATTGGAATGGGACGGATTGCGGTTTCTAGTTCTGGGTTTCGCTTTCCATCCCGCGTTGGTTGCCGTTTTGTCCCTGAGCAAATCTAAGCCATCTTGTTGCATCTGTGAATATAGAAAGAGATGTAAGTGAAGCAGCAGATAGTTATAAGTGGTCCTGAAAGTAATAATTTCCTAAAATTCTTTGCCTCAAATTCTTGAGGCTGGGACGGTGGCACAAAAAGTGGAGGGTACACTCCCGTGAGACTATGTCATCATAGCCTCTGTAGGGGTCATCATCGTTAACGCACAGCTTTATTGCGTGCGCTAGCAGAAGATTGTGGCCTATGAGCAATCCAACAAGCGTAGATAGTTAAGCTCTACTTTTCAAGAGAATCTTACCTGTTCTGGACTTGCTGAGTTCTGGCCATAATTGGCTTTAGGTCTCTGAGATTGGAAGCTTTTCCTTTCATCGCTCCACTTGTATTCTCAGAGTACAGAGTGCAGGTTTGATACTTTGATCTGCCAGTTCGCTTCATAGGAAGGATGTTTTTCGAGCTAGCTGATGTGGATGGTCATTTCCTGCCACTGCTTTGCGGCCAAGGACCAACATAGCATGACCTTATGCTGAATGCAAAGACCCTTAAGCGCTTCGCGACAACGCTTCACATGCCTCGATTTGATTTCTACTACCGCGATGGCCTTGATGGCAGCCTTGCTGTAAATACAAATGGTAATATCTTCGTGGATATTGCTTTCATTGCCGCAAGTTTGAATGCTGTACTCCGGCAGGAATCGTGAGCATCGTAAGTTCAATTGATCCAAGAAAATTCCGGCCCTGGTTCCTATCTCTATCTTTGATCCATCCGTGAAAATGTACATCTAGTCTTGTAGGCTTTGGTTCCTGTCCCATTCCTCCCTGCTTGGGAAAATGCAGGCGAATGGTGTTTCAAAATCGTGATGGAGTATTATGTACTCCGTATCGAACCCTAAACTCAGTTCATTTCTAAGGATCGAGGCACGGTTTTTCGGGTTTGCTTTCCACCTACAATATTAATCTGACTCAATCCTAAAGGGATTTTCGCTGCAGATTCTTGCATATGTAGATCTAGGGGCAGAAGGCCAAGTATATGTATTTTCCAGTCCCGCCATTAGCGTAGTTCTCGTGCCATGAGTCGTGTCTATACATGTAATTCTTTGTACGTTTGCCATTAATTTAAGGTTGCTAGTTTTATTCGTTGATGGCCACCATACTAAGTTACCGTAGCTCAAGATGGGTCTGACGATAGGCGTGTACAGTAGGTCCCAATTTTCTCCTAAATATTATTGTTGTGTTGATTTCTTAACACGTTCTTCAACATTGAGCTTCCCACTCAGCTTACTCGTACTATCTATTAAGATACCCATGTAGGCACTTAGCACTGTTGGATAGTCGGAGGGTTTCCCATCTACGGAAGAAGGTCAAAATGTGACATTATCGTTTTATGTGTGAATATTTTTTGCGGGTTGATTCCCAGCAAACAGAGCTTGGCCCAGTCTTCAGAGATTCTAAGGAGATGGTTTAAAGTTTCACTGATCGCAGGCGTACCTAAGAACCACATTTGCAGTGGCTTTTATTCCATCTCTTTTTAGATTCAGAAGTATTTCACTAGCAACTAGGCTCCACAGAAGAGGTGATCTCACTCCTCCTTGTGGGGTGCCGCTTGAGCTGATGACCCTCAATATCGTGTTACGTAGTGTTGCATTGATGTTCCTGCTTACTACAGGTTATCAGATTCGTAAATACAGGATGAACTCCAGGATCTCCAAAGTTTCTACTTATAGCGGAAATGTTGACATTGTTGAGGACTCCTTCTATGTCAAGGTAGACTGCTAATATGTGGTCTTTGTCGTGCAATCGTGCCAACAATTTTTTATTTTCCGTGCCATTACCTTTTGTATAGGTATGCTGGGTTAAGTCTAAGTCTTCTCGGGGCAGATTATTTCGAATATGAGTGTGAAGCAGTTTTTCTAAAGTTTCTGAAATGTACGATGTTAGCCTTATGTTTCTGAGGTCTTTTGGATGGTAGGACTTACCTGCCTTGGGAATGACAATTACCTTTTCTTGCCTTCTGCTTTTTGGCACATATTCGTACTTGGTGCTATTGGTGGATAGTCTTTTTCACAGCCAGCTTTGTTTTTTGAAGCATGATTGGTATGATTCCGTCCAGTTCAGGACATTCGTAAGCGGAGAAAGAGCTTGTGGACCAGCTTATTTTCTATTCTACTAGTATCCCCTCGGGAATTTCATATTCGCTAGGAAAAAATGTGTGCATATCTGCTACTATTATTGGAATAGGAATTCATCCAGGAAAGAGGGTTTCTAATAGGAGTTTCAAGGCCTCAGTATTGCATTTCGTGCAGCTACCATCTGAGAGTCTTAGATTCTCAACTAATGTGAGTTCCTTTGATATGCGTTCCTTACCCTCGCCCACTCTGTTGTGCTTTCAATGTTGGAGCAGGACTTTCTCCGTGATGTTCCTTTTCCATTGAGGACATGAAGGCTTTGGTCTAACATATTTCTGCTGTAAAGTTTTCCCAGCTAATATTTTTGAGATTTTTATACAGTAGAGGGTGTATGGATATGTCTTTGACATTGAGCTTCATCATTCTATGCTTATGGCTATCATGTCAGAGTTACTCCGTAGGATGATATCTAACACCTGCCTTGAATTTTTCACTGCAAACGTTGGTTCACTACCGCGGTTGGCGATTAAAAGATGATGGTCAATTATGTATTGGAATAAGGACTCACCTCGAGAGTTTGTATCTGTCCTGCCTCAATGTATATGATGGGGGTTAGCGGCACACCGACATGGAGTCTAATTGGTAAAGAGCATACACCAGCTCATCTGTAATATGTGTGGCAGCAGAAAGCCTACGAAGCTCCCGCTGTAGTCCTTATGATATTATGTAAGACTATTAGATAACAATAAATAAATAATGCAATATGTTCTATTAATATAATCTAAGATTCGTTTGCCCGACCCATAAAAAAGTAGGCACTGTAAACTGCGCCAACTATAGAGGAATAAGTCTCCTTAACATTTTATCTACCATACTATGTAAACGCCTAAGACCAGATACTAACAATATCCCCGTGAAAGTCAATAATGACAGCACATCTGTAATACTACTCGTACATGCATACGCTGAAGACATTTACATCATATGAGAAAATCACGGAGCTGTCACTGGAGCCATTGTGGAGCGGCAAATGAAGGCAAAAGAGAGTGTATGTTATCAATAAGAAAGGACACCCAGACGGCACATCATATCGTCGAAGTGATAGAAGAATTTGCCAACCTAGGATGAGCAGTAGGCTCACAAGATGACACTACCGGAGAAATCAACCGAAGAATCACTTTATCCAATCGCCCACAAACCACGAAGAAAGCACTCTGTTAGGCCTTGCCGTTAAAGTCCTACTTGCTAAAAAAATTGTATAGGCAATTAACTTTGACATTGACCTGGTTCTCTGAACTGAAACATCTTGAGTAACCAAACATCACCGCTTCTGCTCGTGATGTCATCAAACCCGTCCCGGAAGGACGATGTGGTAAAGGAGCATTTCACGTTAGGTGTCACGCTCAAATGGGGGAGAAGCTCAGCCGTCTTAATGTACATAACTAGTGGCAATTAGCCCAAGATCCCACTTAATGAAGAGAGTTTATGGTTGAGGACCAGTCCGCCCCTGATTGTAGAACCACATTAGGTTAAATAAGATGGTATGCTGACTGTTCTTCTAAATGTTGTTAGATTTGAATCCATGCAGCATCGAAGAGTTCACCTGAAGTGTTGTTCTTCAAAATATTTTCGAAATAGTTACACATTCACATATAAGAATCCACCTTGACCACCTTTTTGCTCTACAAATTTGATTTATTCCTTCTGAAAGAAGAAGTTTGGTTGAATTTGGAATTATTCAGATAGGGAAGCTGATTCAATTATGTTGTTGAAGTTGTTTAGTGAACTATAATCCACTTCAATATGACATAGAGTGATTTTCTTCTAAGAACAATTAAGTAAAAATTGCTCATGTTCTGTGAAGTAATTCTATAGAAATTTCAGTTTGTCGATTTCTATGAAACACATTGCGTTTCAAAGATAGAGTCAAAGGCGAAGCTTCCCAGCCTCGAAGTAATCCTCTGTAGAATACTCCGAATTAAGTGTCTTTCTATTACATTAACCAAATTCTGGCAACGACAGCTGAACCTATTCTAAAAAATTGAATTTCGAAGTCTGACAAACAAATCCAAGTAAATCTTCAGAAGTATTCTATGACTATCATGTGAAACCCACACCGTAAAATTTGACATAAAAACTTTACTCAAATCTCTTTTGAAAACCCTCTTACAGTCTCTCAAATTTGTGCAGCATTTCGAATTTATTTCGAATATTTCTGGCCCTCCTGTGCAATAAATCAATCAAAGATTTTATTGATATTTTCACTGTTCCAATTGAATACACTATCGAACATTATTTCCAGAAACCCCAATAGACAGATACTCGTAAATACACTCCAGTAAAACAATAAATCATAACAGCCGTCTTCAATAGCTGTTGAACCCCTAGCAATAGCACTTATGTAGTCCTTCCACTTGCTGTTAAATTACAATTTCTGAACTTCTGAAAGAGAATCTATGGAGCTTTTTCAAATTATTCATGTTTTAAAAGCCACTTGAGGAGACAAACGATGTCATAAACCTTGTTGTAGGATACCCTCAAGCATCTGAAGGGAGCCTTAAAATGTGAGCAGTCCTAAGAAATAAATTCCAAATTAAAAACTCTCCATGCTATCCAAACATCTACAAGCAAGTGTTTCTGCTAAAATTTTGTGAAGAACAAAATGCCCTCCAGTTGGATGTCTGTCTAAAAACATCGGTATTTCCGCAGAGTATCGCTTGCCGGAACTTAAAACCAATCAACTTCCTTCCACCTACGTTATGTGAACGATAACTCGTCTCTCAATAAACACCAAGTTTAATTAAAGTAATCAAGAGTGATGTCCTTGCAATTTACAATATCTCAACAACTTTTGCACATAACTTTCTGACAGGTAATAACGATTTTTTTTTCTTCTTTTTTGTGTACTCTCAGGTATGCCAAATGAATTGTACAGCATGTGGTACCCAACATCGTATCCCTTCACCGATGTCGTCTGTATCATCGGCGGTATCCTGTCGGAGACTGCAGCCAACGCAACAGTACTGACAATAACCGCCTTCACTGTGGAGCGGTATATTGCGATTTGTCATCCTTTCAGGTGAGTTATTCATATCCTCCTGTTTATTTTTTTTTTTTCTTATTTTGAATTTGAATGAATTGACGTTGAATGAATGCGAAATTTTCCTTGAACTTCCTCATTTGAGTGCGGAAATAACATCAAAGTTGATAGCTTTATCGTTAGATAGTAATACCAATCTCCGATGCGAAAGAGTTTAATGAAAGAACATACCTTTGTACTGCTACTATGTATCAAAAAATTTATTTAATTAGCTAAATATTAATTAATGACTAAGGAGTAAATATGTATTTGTAATATACGATAACTTAACAGTTTTTGCGTATGTAGTTCCCGGAATGTATTCAGAAAATTATAGATACAAGTTTAGTCATCTAAATCTATGTTGCCCCCTTCAGAGTAATTCCCATCGACTGCAACACACTTATGCCAGCGCTTGATCCAATCCTCGAAACATTTTTTATATTCGGTTTTCGGTATGTCCATCAGTGCTTCCTGCGATTTTTCCACTATTTCCTCTCGGCTGCTGAAACACGTTCCCAGTAGTCATTTTTTAACTCGATTGAACAGAAAGAAGTCACAGGGAGCCAAATCAGGTGAATTCGGTGGCTGTTGGATGGTATTTGTTGCATTTTTCATCAAAAAATTACGAATAATGATGGCACTGTGCGACGGTGCGTTATCATGGTGCAAAATCCACGAGTTTTCTGCCCACACTCGTAATACTCTGCCAAATACTCGTAATACTCTTCGTTTACTGCCAGGCCTTCTGGCAAAAATTCATGATGCACTACACCGTTGTAATCCATGAAAACCGCGAGCATTGCATTCTTTTTTGACTGAAAACGACGTGATTTTTTTGGTCTCGGTTCATTTGGTGAACGCCATTCACTTGCCTGATGTTTGGATTGCGTGTCGTACTCATAAACCCACGTCTCGTCTTCAGTAATGATCCTTTTGATGAATGTGGGATCGGATTCAGCTTCGCAAATCATCTCTTTTACGACGTCAACAAGGTCTCTTTTTTGCATGAAATTGAGGTCTTTTGGCACCAACTTTGCTGCTACACGTCGGAAACCCAAATCATTAACCAAAATGTCTTGGACGGATCCATAGACAATGTTCAAGTCCTCCGCAATATCTCTGATGGTTAATTTGCGGTTATTGACCAACATTTCGTCTACTTCATCAATGTTTTCGTCGGTTTTCGATGTCCATGGTCTGCCACTGTGCTCATCTTCTTCGATTGACTCACGAACACTTTTGAACCGCTCGTACCACTGATAAACGACCGTTTTCTTTAGAGAATCGTTGCCGAAACACTTTTCCAACATTACGCAAAGTTCGTTGTTGCAAATTTAAATCGATTTCTAAAATTGTAAAAAATCGCCATCACAAACAGAGCTAGATGCACTCTTGGCTCCGTAACTTTTGCAAATATCAAGCTGTGACCCTAAGATTTAGAGGGAATATCAACACAGATTTACCAACTTAGCAAAAAAAACAGAACTCAAATAGGAACAACGGGAGCGCCACACGGTGGGTGTGGTCGGGAACTTTTTGATCCAGGTGGTATGTCATTTGCCAATGATCATCATCATTCATCTAGAGGATTTCGACTAGAGGCAGGTGGTGTATATGATCTTCAGGACACTTTAGACAGTGGCAGGTGAAGCTTCAGTTTTTATTGTTTTATCCATGGCAGTGTTTTGTTCACTTATTAGATTGGCACTATCAAACGTCGTCATCGACGTTTGGATGATGTGTGAAACGTCAGTCACATTATTTGGTCATATGTACGGGGGTTCAACTTCTTTTTACAATACATATGGATGGGATAATCCTTAAAGCCAACTCTAAACTAGGTTTTGTAAAACGGTTGTCTAAAGAATTCACCAACCCAGGTCCCTCTATATAACCTTTGTTCGCCCCCTACTAGAGTACGCCAGTCAAGTGTGGTCCCCATATCATCGTGTTCATATCTCGAGAATCGAAAGCATCCAGCGCAGTTTTCTTCGATTTGCTCTTCGAGGTATGCCCTGGGACAATCCTTTTACTCTACCCCCCTTATTAAACCCGTCTCAGCCTTATTAACTTAAACACCCTTGAGGAACGCAGAGAAGCAGCTGACATTGAATGCGCGTCCCTTCACAACTCTACACTAACCCTCGTAATCTACGTACACCTCGTCTCTTCTAATATCGTCGAAAAATCAATTCAAACCCTACCGTCTTTGACTTCCACCACAAATCCGTTCTCCTTTACCACTCCAACCAACGTTAGCTTTAAGTTTAAGTTGAAGTTTAATTAGTCCTTCGCCCCACCAAAATTAGATTAGATGATGATGATGAGAACCATGGAATAGCTTCATCATTACCCCTATTTGGATTGAGTCCTGTGCTACATTGATTTTTTTTATCTTCTCCCGGATGTTGACGATACCATGCGTTCAGTCGTCCTCGCCATTTTGCTACTGCTTTTCTTCTGACTGCTATTGTTGCTCTTGGGAGAATCATGGTTGCTACAATTACAGCTGTCATTACTTGATTGGGGTAATCTCCAAAAATAGTCCTTAATTAACCGGCTCAATAGCCGTTTGGTTGTCCAGCATGTATTGGACTTGTCAGAACTAAGGACTCAATAATGAAACAAAGGATATAAAACGAAAGATGATAGAACTGTTTCAATCCAATTTCGAAATGAGGTCGCGTTTGCGAAATCTGATAGAAGCACGCGATGCTCGATTTATACGCACTTTCTTTCAAGTCCTTTTCAATTATATTGCTGCACTTGTACGCGAGAAATTTCTTCGGAACTTCCAAGAAAAGAAAAAAAAATTGTTGCACTTGAACTGCCTGAGAGACGCACTGGATGAAGAACTCCCACATCGTTCTCGCACACCACACTTACAGGTTTGGAAAAACGAGTATCCTTTAACAAATATCCGTCCAACGCAGTCAATTCGACAGAAATGATGTGTGTATTTTTTGGATGACGATTCGATTGACTGCGACGAGGCGATGTTGCTGGAAAGAGGGATGGTACGAGTATATCACCGACAGGTTCGCACGAAAAAGTGCCTAAGTAGTGCTCCTACGGCTATAAATGTACAAATCAATGAATTTCGAAATAACCAAAAGCCTTATCCAACCATGGCTGGCATACGAGTTTATGGGTTCTAGTGAACGAAAACATTGCATTCAAGTTGGAACTACAATAGAACGTCCGGGTCTAGAATTAACTATAGCGGGAGTACTAATATATCCCTTTTCTGGACTTTTGCAAAGGGTTGCCCTATCATTCTTTTACGTCAGTCGAAGAACAAACACCGACTAAGCAGTAGCTTCGAGTATCGGAGAAGCTTCGAACCACGCCGTTGACAACTATTCCGTCTACATGCGCTACCCATTTCAGAAGAACGTTTCTTGTGTTTTAATTGAACTCTTATCTTGTAAAAACTTAATTTCACTGAATCCTCATAGATTGATGGGAGCAAGGATACGCCTTGTCATCGCTCTACCATCAATTCTCTGATACCAAAATGACACGAGTATTGGAGACAAAAGTTCGACCCTTGGTATGGATCGAGGCCGACCTAAAACCTCTTACCGTTCTAAGGGTCACGGCACCCAGTATTCATTGCACCACAATGTTAAAACCACAGCCACGATGACGTTCCCACTAGGGGATCTATCTCTGACCACCATGGCACTGAGTTTTAAGTACTGGAACTGAATACCGGTAGTCCTGCCACCCAACAGGACCCTATCACCGGCCGCTTGTAACTGGTAAAATCGTAGCAACCTTTAGCGGCGTTTAGCTCTCAAACCGTTTGCTCTATCCTCGCTTTTTATTAGACAGTTTCTTTAATGAAAGAAGCCTTGATAATTGGGCTAGCGCCGCCACTTTAGATGAATAGTATGACTTTTTCGGATGACGTGGATATCTTCTCATTCAAAGCTTGCTAACGCAAACGCGACCAAACATCTTCCTCCGCTTCTTTTTTTCTGCTGTCGGAACAGAATACTCAAAAGAAAAACTAGTCCATTGTACTCCTAGTGTCTTCCTTTCACTTAAATTTCGAATCCTTCAAAGAAAGCTGAGAAGCGGCTCTGTAATAAAGGGCCTTCAATAGCACTCACCCCATCAGCGATGAGTACCTGTAGCCTGATGCGAGTGTAAGCCGAACTTTCACATCGGCAGTGCTCCCCGGTGTCGTTATCACTTTTACAGCAAACGTTGGAAGATGTTGTACCACTTGTATATGCCCTTCACATTCAAGTGCTTAGCAGAAGCGTAGTGACCCGTTATTATGGGAATAAACAGCCTTCTGTTCTCCCGTACGAAATACTGGTGACCTCTCAGAGATGAAAGGAAGCATTCGTTTGGTCTGCCGGCAATCCAGAGAGTCATGTCGTCTGCAGTTACTCTCATGTAGATCCAATTATCACTGAATACTCGAACAGAGGACTTAGGTAGACCTAACATAAGTTCCAGTCTTGACAAACTCTACTCTGAGTGTTGCCCAGGAAGTTCATAAGCGGTTACCGTACCATTATGACCCGTGACAAGACTCAGCGAATTCACCTTTCCGACTGGGTTCAGCAAAGTCTTGCGTTTTCAAAATACCTTTTCAAGTCACTACAGATACAAATGATTCGCTTCCTCCGAAATACAGTTCATTGCCATCAGGATCGCGTATATCTCGGCTTGCAAGTTAGAGATAAGTTTTCCTATAGAAGAGTGAAACCTAACGTTGACGTCGTCCAGAAAGACATTCGCGCCGTATTCCAAATAGGTAGACATCCGTGGAGACCCGAATGCATTTTTTTCCAGGCACTTTCGTTTTTTCCGACATGCATCAGACGGCATGTTCATAAGACCAGAGTCAAAAGACAATCGGCGGGGAAGATTATAAAAGTTCCAGAGCAAAAGTCTTCAGTGCACGTAGATCAGTGCATCTATATAAGAGCCAGGCGTGCTAGAGACAGCCCTTATACTGCCGAGGCAAACCAGATTTTAGTGAGAGCTTATTCCACCAGACAATCGACGCATAGGATGTAATTGACCTTATCATAGCCATGTAGATCCATAGGACCTTTCTCGGTGACAGGGACTATGTCTTCCCGACAGGTCATTTGCACTGCCAGAAGGCCGACAACCTTTTAGAGGCTTCCGACGTAACATGTTTAGTCCATAGAAGTTTGTTATCCATGATGACACCCAAATACTCAGCATCTTTTAAGATATTGGATCGGTACAAGATTTAGTCCTACCAATCGTCTTCCTCCTTCTCATCAAGAGAACAACCTGAATTTTGAGAGGAGACTGAAAGCCCATTTTTTGTGTACCAGTCGTCGGTCAAGAGCTTACAGTCGCTAGATATGAATGGGGACAGCACGCTGCGCCGCATTCCGCCAACTCCTATCCACAAAACTAGAAATCCTCCAACTCATGTGTCTGGCTGCGTAACACGTCCCGTCAAGCGCTGAGTTGTCACCCTCAATGTTGATGGAAATACCCAGCGCGTATTCCTTCTTGCCGAGTGTGACTTCAATTTGGCCTACCAGGTTTTCAAGTGCGCTCTCGCAGGATTTTGCGCGTTGGCAGGCATGTTGCATTTCAGACAGAGGATCGATTCCTAAGCAGTTTTGCGCTCATGGATCTTGACCATGTAAATACTCGTACATGCTCTTCAGCATGAAGGAAGTATGGCTGAAGCTCTTGGGGAACATGTAGTCATCTTTTCCCATTTTCGGTATAAGGGCTGCACTCACTGTTAGCCAGGTGTTCGCCTGTACAACGTGTTAGTGAAAATTCACTTCAGAGTTACTAGGAGCAGATCTTTATCTTTTTGTCACATAACTGGGTATATGCCATCAGTACTAGGTGACTTGAAGCCATCAAAAGAAGTAACAGCATGTTTAATAGCTTCAAACGATGAGATATACCAACTACGGCGTATTGCATTATTCAGCGTACTTGTAGCTTCCTTAATTGGAGTTGGCTGTGAGCTGGCTGTGAGCTGGTTCTGATTAGGTTACCTAGGAAGTGAGCATCAAACGTGGGACTGCTGCTTTCGACTCAGTGTAGGTGTCATCAGAGCAATGCCACCCTGGTAGATTTTCCCTTTTGAGGACTTTCATCGAAATACTGGTCTCTCAGACAGTTTCGATCTGTTTGGAAAAGTCCTTCCAAGAGGCCCTCTTCGAAATCTGAATCAGCTTCTTATATTCCTTTTGCTTCGATCCGTTAAAACTTCAGGTCTCCTCCAAATTGGTCCCAAGGGACTTGCTTTGAAATTTTCCAGTTTCTTTACGTTGTCGCTACAGATCCGCGTTCCACCAAGGAACGGGTGATCTGCAGGATTATTTTCTAGTTGGGCATGCCAGTTCAAAGCGTTCAAAGCGTTCAAAGCACTAGGTAATGCTACCTTTCAGGTTTTCAACAACTTGCTTTGCGTTTTATGGTGTCCTGATTTCAGGAGGAGCTATGGGTGCATGATCTGACATGGAGATCTCCGATAGCCTATGCTCTTCAGCCGGGAATCTATTTAGCTTATCAGTTGGATAACGTTTAGTCGATTACTTGCTTTCGTAAGAAAAGCTGCCTGGAAGCCAATATTATTGACATTCAGGTCAGAAGAGTATGATGATTACCTCGCACGTTGCATTTACGGGTACTAGTGACCCGAAATATATCCTTAACATTTGTATAGCAGCATGTGGTAAGTCCCATCTTCCTGGAATCACACTAATCAATGAATGGCAACCGCATAAGGAAAGTGACCGGACTCAACGACGAATTTGTGTCATTCTCCGTTCGGTTCGTATCTTATGTCTGCAGCAAGGAAATCCTGGTTGCAAATTTCCCCAAGCTTAGATGGTAAAAGTGAGTTCGGCATAGAGGGGCAAGTGACAAGTTCTTTCCGATCCCTTGTTATATGGTGATGTGAAACACCTTAAACATTCGACACCACAGACGATTCCTGTATGAATATTATGTGACGTTTTGTATTCAACACGGAAAACCTCTTACATAGGGATGCAGTAGCAGCCTCGAAGTGTTGAAGGATGATCTGTGGTGGTCGTCTCTTGTCTGCACTCATTTGGAAACAAAGTGGAAATTAAACCTTCTACGGTACAGATGGAGACGTGAGCCATACCTAGATCTAATGATCTCGACAGAACCTTTGTCTAAACCCACAACTAGAGAAGAGTCGTTCTTCTTTCCCCAATTCCTTTTGCCCTTGTGAGAGTAGTAAATTTTCTACTTTTCAGTGTCAAGTCCATGGTTTTGGGTATGAAGACGCATAAGCACATCCTCCGTATCCCTTTGTTGCCCCGGAAGCTTGAAGATGACGCGCGTCAATTACCATTCAAGAGTTTGCTGTGTGGATGCAAATATTCTCTGCGTTGGCTAGCTCGCACAGTAGATCAATATAATATTTCCACTGGGCGTCGGTTAGACTTTGTCATTGCCAGAGCGCCAGAGGGGAACCGGCCAGAAGTTGTTATTCTTAAAATGATCCTTTTCCGAAGGGTAGTCTTGCTTTCGTTAGCAGTTAAATATTTGGTGAGGTAGAATTTTAACATATGTTTTCGAGGCTACAGAACCGTTGTGCAGTTGAACTTGTTCTTTTGGCCTATACCATATACGCGCATAAGTTTTCAGGTATATAGATACTGCTGCACAGTAAAGTTAGATCCACATCACAAACATGATTGCTACATCGTTTGGTTTGTTTTTTATTTTAGAATTCAGTTCTTAGCATGATCGTGACATATAGCCCAAGCATGTCTAGAAGATTCTTAGCAATCTATGCTGCCTTACAGTCTTTCGTTAATATGACATTCTCTTGCCTTATAATTCCCGTGCGATACCTAAGTTGACTTAGCGAATATTTTTTTTGGAAAGACTCGTCTATTGATGAATCATATTTCAACCTTATTGCTTAAGTTCCTGATCTATAGTATGCAGCCTAGAACAGAGGTTCTAACAGTTTTTATTAGTTAGTTACCTTGTGCTAGACGGGAATCGAACCCACACCCTCTGAGATGATTAAATCTAGGTTTTCTGAGAGTATACCCTTTACTATCTTGTGTGTTCCATTATAAGGACTTAGCACCTACCACAAGCTTGTATAATAGCAGTACACTTGAGTACGAATGAAATTAAATTTGTTACATCGTTCGTCAGCTTCGCTCATTACGGATAGTCATTTAACTTCCTTCAGACTAGTCCACCTAAACGGTTAGTCTCCAGGACACTTTTTTGGCGAATACCATATTCTCTTACCCAAGATGCGAGTACAATGCTGATTTTTTGCCGAGACAGCCAAGGGTATTGGCCTTTCAAAGGATCTCATTATCCTTCACCTCATTTGAATGCAATCAATCTAACTTCGCGCTTTATCATCAATTCGTATCTCAGCTATTCGCACTGTTAGATAGAACGAAGTTGAACCTCATTGCTGAATAGCTGCAATGTGTGAATGAAACTGTAAGAATGAAACAATGTGAATGAGACTGTGTAGGACTGTATATGCTTGTGACCGAGTGATATTGTTGGCTCTTTACGATTATTATATGTACTTGCGTCCTTTTTTCATTGTTTGGCTGTTTTCGATTTTTGTTATCCATTCGCAGACAGCACACCATGTCGAAATTATCCCGGGCGATAAAATTCATCCTGGCAATTTGGTTGACTGCCTTTCTACTGGCATTACCACAAGCGATGCAATTTTCTGTTATGAAGCAGGACGGCATTAAAATGTGTTCGGTGAGTAAAGGAAAAAAAGGATACTTTTGCATGTAGTCGTTCGTTAAATTCGTTTTCCGTTTAACTGGGACATTTTGGTGGATGAAGAGCAGGAAAAGATGCAAGGGGTGGACGCTCCCAACACAATTGAAGTGGAACTATGAACTTCCCCAACTTCAGGAGCGGACAATTTTTATTTATTTTTTTTGTTGCTGGTGTTGTTGTTGTCATTAATTGGAATTTAATAGTCCTTTGTTGGGATTGTTGTTAATTTGTTGTTGTTGTTGTTGTTCTTGTTTCTTTGGTATCCCTGTAGGTGAAGAACGATTTAACGCAGACCGTTTTCGTCGTGTCAGGATTTATATTCTTCGGCGGACCGATGACTGCTATATGCGTGCTCTACGTATTGATTGGAGTTAAACTGAAGCGAAGTAGATTGCTGCAGGCCGTTCCGAGACGATGTTTTGACCTTAATCGTGGTATAAGCGCACAGACACGGGTTATACGAATGCTGAGTAAGTATTGTTTGTATATTATGGAATGAAACTCTGAAAATATTTCGAATTTAAATTCCAACTCGGTACTACTTAGTGCTGGGAATATTTTAGGAATTTCATGAAATTTTCAAATCCTCTGGTATCTTCCAGCGATGCGAAAAAACCTTTTGTGTTTCAAGATATTTCCATATTTGTGACTGAAGCCCAATAAGCTCGGGGCAAGATTTTCACAGGGACTAGAAAATTGATAACCTTCTCAGCATACAGCATCGGATTTAAAATTTTAATCGAAAAAGGGGTTGCTCTCGCGGTTGAGTGTGCCCTTCAAGATATGAGTCTGTTTTTTTTTAGAAAATTAATAAAAAATAAAAAATGGTTTCGGGCAGAGTTTAACCGTCACATTTATAGGATCTGCCCGGGGAGATAATTCGGATTCCGGATGCTTATACAATAACTTTGGGAGTTTTCATCGAATCAGTTTAAAATTTTGAATTTGTTGCAGAAAACCCAACTACGGTATGCTTGGACTCTCAGAAGTACATGTAGTTACCACCTATTTCTTGATGCGGTTACTTGCATCTTTTTGCAGGAGATTATCACCCTCAAACTCATCATCTTGGTAGTTCGATAGAGAGACTGACTCGTCTGTTAATTAAAAAATGGCTGTCTTGATGGCAAACTTTTTGACTACCATAGGTGTTTGGGCTAAAATTATACACAAACTTTGTAGAATCTATGTACAAGTTGTAAGACATCGTTAGAGGCCACTGGTTCTCTCATAGGATATCGATGTATCAGGCGGTGGCAACGGCTTATGCAGTATTGCGCAGTTTGTTGCTCTACTTGCCCCAAAAAATTGGCTAAATAGGGAAATAACATTTCAGGCATTTTAACGTCTTACATTCACGTTAGAGCTTGATGGTTTCCGAGGGGGCCCGGAGTGGTGGTCTCAAGAAATGAACTACGCATCGCAGACTAAAACCTTGGCACCATGATGGGCTAAAGTTTCGAATCAGAGAGCGTATTATGACAACGATATGTCGGTTGTCGGAAATAATCCGAAATAAACTATCGCAGCTAAACAGGGAAATATGTCAGCTCTGGGCCCTAAATTAGAGAGGAGAGTTCAGAAATGCCATAAAGAATGAACAGGATGTGGAACAATTTCTATGAAAAATACAAAGGAAGTACAAAATCATGTATATTAATTCAAAAAGCTGCCTAGACTCAAATAAAAAAAACTTAGTACTGGAACATGAAGACAGTTTTCCCTGTGCTCAGGACTTGCTGTGACTTTGGCCGAAGTCTGAAAGATAAGAAAAAACGCAATCGAAGCACGGTCGGTTTCAAAACCTGTCATGGATGTACTGCTCGCTGGTTAGGGGAAATTAAGAGAATTTTAATTTCACTGCTCGTTAGGTAAATATGCGTCAGTTTTACTGCCACTAATACTTTTCTAATAATCTGCCCACCTATGGACTTAAAGCTGATGTATTTTGGAAATATATTTGAAAAGTATATGTTTGCTTTTGGTAGTTAACAGATCGGGAATTTGCTGAGCGCCAACCACCTCCATCGCTAGCCTGCTGCACAGCAAGTTGGCTTAGGCCCTCTTTCAAATGCACCACTACCTTAGAAAAGGGCCTCCTTTACTGTTATTGCTGTTCCCGTGTGATTAAGAATAATATCTTCAACAAAGGTGTTAAAAAAGGTTCACTACACTGACCGTCTTTATTAACACCAAGAGCTTCGGTAATGTTTCTACCCACTTTGATGGAGTAGCGACAGATCTCTATCAATATTGTGTATAATTAAACGACAAATTAATTAATAGCTTACCTCAAAGCGCGGCTTTCATAACTTACCTACTTACTGACTGCGCCTTAACACATAAACCTCTCCAGTTAGCAGTGTCTTTGGCCAACTACTTCTAAATTGTTGCGCTTTCCTCGTCATCTACGGCGAGGTTTTCTACTACAGCTCTCCGCTTGCAACCCTTTTTATTAAAAAGGATTTTTTCTTACTTGGTAAACCGATATTATAGTGTTCGGTTTAGCCATTTTTGTCCCTTTCATGGACTCATATGGGGTTCCACAGGGTAGCCCTCTTGGTCCTCTTGTCTTCATAATACATAAAAATTTTTAAAACTATTTCTGCTTCCCATAACTCCACTTCCTCTTCAAGAAGACCTTGATCGGTTTTCAATCTGTTGCCTTAAAAACCGATTAGAACTTAATATCGCCAAATGCCAATCTAAATATAAATTTCTCACGTAAATGCAACCCGTCTCCTGCCCGGCTTTATTTTCTGAATAGTCAACCTTTTCCCCTAGTTCAATCTTTCCAAATCTTGGAAAATTATTCGACTGTGAGCTTAATTTCCGTTCGCATATCGATAAAATGACCCATAAAGCCAACTCATCCAATAGTAGTCCAAGGAACTTTCCAACCTATACGCAACCAGATCTCTCCATTTTACCAAGTCCATGTTTCCCGAATCGAGGGTATTCTACGTCGATTCCTCCGATTTGCTCTCCATGGTTTAACCTATCAAGACCGCCTAAAACTTCTCAATATGAATTCGTTAGAAGAACGTAGGAATATTGCTGACATTCCTTTCATTCATCGACTGCTCTCAGGTTCCATCGACTGCGCATCCCTTTTCAACTCTATTTCCTTCAACGCCGACCCATTTAATCTACGTTGTCCTCGTCCTTTCTATCGACCGGTTCACCGCACGTCTTATGGCTCCAATCTCCCTTATGATCCCAAAGGCAACTCAAACCTTTCCGTTTTAGACTTGAACCTGAGCACCTCTCGTCTCAAGCAAGATCTCCTCTACCATTCCCTTGGTTCCTAGCTCTGAAATTTTTCTGTTAGTTTTTAGTCCTAGTTTTGAATTTAGTCGGATTTCCTATCGGCTTTGACCATATCTTTAATCATTTGGGGCCGTTTATGACAAAAACACGCTAAATATCGGCTTTCAAGACCTGAGTAGTTTGTGATGTTTCACCATGCAATAAAGACTTAAGATACCATAAAGAGGAGTAATTACTGTGGCCAATTTACTGGTTCATTTTGCGATATAATTATGTTTGTACATGGTGCCGCAAAAGTTATCATCCAATGATCTTTGGCTGTCATTTTTTTTATGAATGAAAAACTTTGACGCCGCTTCTGGATTATGTTTACTTGATGTCTTAGATTTTTTTTTTATTAAGTCGGGAAAATCATGTCGGCTAAGTGGCCGCCGCCAGAATTGATGACCATTCGGGCCCGATTTGTGGCATTTTTCATCGCTCTTGCCAGAACTTCCGGCGATAAGTCCTCGCATTCTTGACGGACATTCAAGAGTCTGAGGCTTGTTTACATAGACTCGTAACTTCAAAAGATCTTAGAAAATTAAGTCTGGAAAGGTTAAATTAGGCGATCTTGCCGGCCGTTACAAATCGCCAAACGAGAGATTAGGCGACCCGGAAATGCTGCCCTCAGAATTTCGGCTGTGGCTAGTGCAGTATGCGCCGTTGCTCCATCCTGTTGGAAACACATATTTCGCAGTCACAATTCATCCAATTGAGGAAGAAGAAAGTCGTTGAGTGTGGCGCTGTAGCGCTCGCCATCCACAGTAGTCGCTTGGCAAGGAACGTTTTCGAAAAAGTAAGGCCCGATGACGACTCCAGCGTAATTACACTGAGCGGGTGTAATGGCTCTTCGTGGGTTATACGCGGATCTTCGATACCTCAGAAGCGATTATTTAGCTTATTCATGTATCCGCAAAGATGGAAATGGGCCTCGTCGCTCATGACGATTTTCGATGAGTTGTCTCATTCGTGGTCCGGATTCAGGATAGCTTGAGCGTAAGGTAAACGCGCTTGGCGGTCAACAGCAAACAGATAATGCATGGTCTGCACTTTATAAGGGAATATCTCACAGCCTTTTACGTATCACGTCGTCTGATTGATACTCTGTAGTCCTCTGCGACATCTTCAACCACAGCTGCGATATTCTCAGCAGAATGGCTGCTCCGGGACCGGCCAGACCTGGCAGCATCTCGTGTTGTCTCATATTCTTCTAGGCGAGCAGCTAATCGTCGCATCGTAGTGATTGCCCAGTTGGTGTCGGACGACCGGGAAATCTTTTCCGAAATTCACGCTGCGCCCACACCACGGACGAATTATTCTGCAAAAAAATCGGAACACTTATTCCGCGTTCTTTAGGAGTATAGCGATTCATGTTTTGTTGACGTTAGCATCTTCCAATACGGTGATGGCTTTTGCTCCACCTAGTAAGATGTAAGTAGATCAGTTTGGACGTCATTCTGCTCAAACCATTAAAGTCGTCCATATTTTTAAAGAAGGCTTCCCAGCTGATGATTGTCCGGTAGCGTTGGCAAATATGAAGACCGATGATCTCAATAGCGTGAAAGCCACACAACACAGTGCATTTTTGTTGATGTAATTGAGTCTCATAAGTCGCATCTGGATTTGCTTCACTCCAGAAATAGCAACTTTGCTTGTTCATAATACTTATAATCCATTAAGCTAAAGTACGCCTGGTCACTTAGCACAATTTTTCAATACAGTATGGTCAAGAACGCAATTCGCGAACTAACCTCGCAAGCCAGTTGGATTTTATACAGGTGTTGACCGAGATGTTTTCACTAAATGTTATAAAAAGTCAAACCCCAGACCATTGCTATTGACGCCGAATTGACAATTTCGAATGAAAGCGCGCTGAGTTAGTCGATTATGAGGGAACAGCAAAACACGTGATCTTCCATACCTTTCATGAATTGTAGATCGATTTACTATATTACTGTATATAGGGCAGTTTGTCAAACAATACATAAGCATCAAAGAATAGGTTATACGCTCTGCAAGTAATCCCAATTGGAAGATCTATCAGTGAAGGAAGACGCCAATACAGTATTCAATTAGTGGATGGCCAAAACTCAAATGGTAGTAAACTGATTTTCAGTGCAGCAATCCGGCTTTTGAATACAAAACCGGTCTTTTAAAAGTCTGCCATTGCACTGCCGGAAGGATGGTGACGTCAGAATTTGTACATTTTATTTTTTTCAGCAGATAGCTGCGGATCGAACCCAGTCCCTCTGGCGTACTGGTTGACGAACTTCACCACTGAACTATATGAATGTCTCACCCAAAAGTGGAGCCAAACTCTATCAAAATTTGGCATCTGGCTCTTTTGTCAAAAATGCGTTGTTTTGGGCTGCGCAGTAGTTTGACAAAAAGTGTTGGGGTCACCAGAATCGTTTCCGGAGACAAGGTCCTACCTTTCAGATGACATCTGACAGCATCGACATTTAGTTTAGCCGATATCTTTGAATAGTACAATAGTACGAGTACACGTTTCAACGTGTCCCCTGGTGAATCAGTTGCACTTGAATACTGTCCAGCTTAAAACAGTTCAGAACTCAATTTGGTAAAAAATAATTTTACTATGTTAAATCTTAGCTTATCCTGCAAATTGTCGTTCAGTAATAATAACACTGTCCTTGTCGCTGACCTCTGATTAACTGCGAAGTTCACACTTCTCTTGTGGCAATATAAATTTGGAGTGCAAGGGGATTTTAGGATTTGACCGTAGACTTGGTACATACTCGTGCTCATTACTTTTCTCTATCTTAATTGTTCTTGGCTAATGATTGCTTTGGACTTTTCATTATTCCTCCCTTTTACGATTCCTTTAGTGTTCATCATATTTTACTGACAGCTATCAATATACACTTCTTAAACTTCATAGACTTTACGGACCCTATAAAACTGTCCCGCCGAGAGGAAACAACAATCCACCAGAACCACATCATTTCGGTCGAAACTTTCCATGAGCCTTGGATTTTTTCCCAACTTCGCATTCATTCAAATCACAATAACGAGACGACGGAAAAATATCTAATTACAATACAAGAGCATCAACAACAGCAGATACATTGTTTTGTTTCTGTAAATATGTAAATTTCATGGGCTAATTGCATTTGCAGCAATTACCTCTATCTCTAGTAACATAATTCACGATCCATCGACATCAAAGATGTTTTAGTTCGTGTGTATCTTAAAGTGCTCGTACAATTGTACGAGTATGTCTGCAAATTTTCTGGGAAAATCACGATTTCGAAGTCGTGATGTATCGTCTACATCAAAATGGCAACGACAGTGGCTTTACCTACCAAATGGCATAATTATGTCATTACAATATTGCACAACACTGGATTTATAACTTTCATTTGTTTTAACTGTTGACACACGTTCCGGGCTTAAGGCATCAAATAGAGTGTGGTACCTACCTTCATCCTTTAGGGGTAGTTACGAATAACTTCCGCAAATATTAGCAATACAAACAAATCCCATTTATCCGTACGAATAAATCCTTCCAAATGTGACATTTAGATCCTAAATATCCTAAATAGGAGTAACCTAAATTTCGTCTGCCATCCTACCAACACCCATACCTGTGCCAATAGAGTGGATTGTTGTTAAACTCTTTGCCGTGACACATAACCTCAAAAGTAGGAAAAAGTTGGAAAAACAAGTTCTTCTCTGTTAGTTGTTTCTGTCACCCATGAAGTAAACACGTATTGCCAATGGGCATATTCGAAAATTTAGTGTTGGCGTAGCAGGAGAGTTACGGCCTAAAGGATATGCTTTTGTTCAAACTAAGAACAAGGATTCAATTGTTTTTGCTATTTCGCTGTTGTTTTTGTTTGTCTTGGTTTTGTTTTACAACAACAGAAGGTGTACTAACTCTGCTCGTGGGCTTCTGTTCAAGAAGAGACTCACTGAAGGGTGAACCTTGTACTTATCGCCACCACCACCTAGCCGGAAGGTAGGTCTATAGGAAGAAATAAATCAATAAGAGATGAAAATATCGAAGGGCTGGGACTTACGTCAAGTATAGTGTACATAACCTTTGTAAAGTAAAACGATTGCGATCTATGTCTGAAGGTACCTGCCTGCCAGTTCCTACTAGTTTTCGGTGTCATTTGGGATGGATCGAATACAAGTTTAGTTAGTGACTCAGTACCTTAAATTGGAGACGTTTATGTGGTCACTTAAAGGGGGATGAATGTAATTATATTAAGTGGGAATTTTTTTATTTGGGTCAGACTCAATAATTCTGAATGAACAAACTTGATTTATGTGGTGGATCCATTTGGGGATACATGTGTACATATTTACCTATCAGAGTTTATGAGATGGGATACGAATACGGATATGTTGTCGGGTGTAGAATATCACTTTCGGATGTGTGTAAATGGTTTCTTGTAAATTGATTTATGTTTTAGGATACAAAGGATAGAAATTATTTAAGTGGTGTCGCTCTAAATAGAGATTCGTTTAGAGAAGCTATTGACGCGTGCTAACAAGTAAGAGTAATTTATCGAAGAAGGTCAGTGGATTTTTAGCTTAAGCTCGTATGTAAGTAACTTTGTAGATATTTTTATATACTCGTACATATTCCATTAGAACTAATTTATTTTTGCTGAACAAGAGTAAGCCTTCAAGGCCACATGCTGTGGTGTCAACCCGGTGGAGATATGGAGATCAAAAATAAAATAAGTAAATCGCTCCGCATGACCACATTCCGCCTAATAAATATTGTATGAAGGATACTCTTTTCAAGGGTTCAAATGCAATGTCAGGAAATTGGCTGTACAAGCACTGGAAATTAGCCGTTCCTATCTGCCGTTAACTACAGATGTTGTATTGGATACAGTCACCGGTTATTGGCTTGTATTGGTGCTCTAAGATAAATAAATGTTCCGACGTTTATAGGTAGTTCACGGTTTGAAGAGATACATGTACATTTAGCTGTGATAATTGCATTAGCAGAATCCAAAGATCGGTCTGTATCGGGCTGCACGGGGGCTTTCACTACCACTCCTGACTCAGTTCTAGACACACTGATGAATCTTCCTCTCCTTGATATTCATATCATGGGCAGCACTCTCGTAGTCATTTCCCATTTGAAAAGAGGTGGTCTTTGGTACAACAAGTACTGGAGTTTAGATGACTTTGCTTTTGGTTCTGGTCTGATGCAGCGAAAATACGAAATCGAATGCTTTTGATCAGAAACTTAGCATCTTCGCGGATGACTCCAAAATTGTTTTAAGATGAGCAGCTGGATTCTTTCTTTAGAACGGTCTTAAATCTCACACCTCGTTAGGAGATCTTGTGTCCGTCCTCCAATCTCAAATATACACAATCATGATGGCAATGATTGTGCAGAATCGATATACGCGGCAAGTATCTACATCTGTAGAAGCACTTTTGCTGTGCTTAACGCATTGCTGCAGTCACTCATGACTTCTAGTTTGAGAAGTCGAAAGGCTGAATTCACTGAGTCGTGTTTAGATCCCAGGTTATAAAGGGATCTCGCAAAATGAAATCGCCGATGACCTTGCTGGACAAGGCTCAGATGAGTGTCTTTCAAAACCCAGATCTAAGTTAGTGGCGTCGCACAGAAGCACTACTCTTTTCCTGAAGAGAATATCGCCGATGTGGCTACACTAAATGAAACGGAGAAATTTAGATGGACAAATTTCGAGCATAGTCCAGTAAGCTATCCACCAACTATATCAGCGTCTTCAGCCAGCTCGATCTTTAGCTAACTGCCTTCAGTTGCGTACTCCAAGTCGATTGAGGTCCCTTTCTACTTGTGCGAGCCACCTAATGTGTGGTCTTGTTCTATTGCATGTCGTCCCTCCGGGTTAGATTCGAAGACCCTGGGGACCTGACCATTCGCTCTACATGTCCTAGCCATCTCAGGGGGCTGATGCCCTGTTTTCTGACTAAGTCGATCACGCTACACAGCTCGTATAGTTCGTGTTTGAATCTTTTCCTCCAAAGTCCGTCAACGCAAACAGGACCAAATATTTTCCGAACAATTTCTTTTTCGAAGCGACTGAGGTTATTTTCATCCGCTTCTTTCGATAGGGTCGTTGCTTCTGCACCATAAAGTAGGACTGGAATGATTAAGAGTCTTATACAGGTTAGGGCAGGGCCTTACTACTCAATTGCCTCCTTTCCCAAAAAACAGCGATTGGAAAAAGTGATTCTTCGTTTTACTTCTGCTGAGGTGTTGTTGGCATGTTGACTATGACGTTCTGTCCAATTCGTCGATGGTGTGTGTCCCTTCTTGTTGACAGCATAACTTGGTTTCGCCCTCATTTACGGATAAACTCAGTTCGGCAGGTCCGGCTTCAATATTAGCGAACCCATCTGTAACCTCCCGCCGAGCTTTGCTAATTATGTTGCACAGTAGTTGCACAGACTTTCGAAAGACTGTGCCTTCGGTGCTTGCTTGTGAGTTCAGATTCAGATGTTAAAGTAGTCAATTGACAGCGTGTCACCTTGTCTAAAACCATTTTTGTCATCGAAATTCTCCGTTAAATCTTTATTGGCTTTGACGGAGCAGCGAGAGTTCTCCAACCTGATTCAGGACAGACGGACGAGCTTGTCAGGTATGCCAAAACTGGACTTGACTCTATATAGCTCATCTCTATAAATGCTGTCATATGCAGCCTTAAAATCGATGAAAAGATGGTGGGTATCGATTTGGACTTTTTGAGTTTTTTCCAGGATTTGTGAAGAGTGTGAAGATTTTGGTCAATTGTGGACCTTCTTGGTTTGAAACTACACTGCACCGAAACAAGCAGGTTGTTGGCTATGGGTTTTTAGTGTTCACACAATATGGCAGATAAAATCTTTTATACGATGTCGAGAAGACTTGCGTCTCCATAGTAGGCGCTGCTGAAGGGGCCTCCTTTTTGACCAGATCTAAGACATGTGTTGGTGCATGCTCTCCACAAGGTCATTTCTAACAACTTTGAATACCTCAACCGGTAAGCCGTCAGATCCAGCTGCAGTGTTGGATTTTAGCTTCGATGTTGAAATCCTTAGTTCGTTTTGGTCAGGTGGACTGAAATTTTGGCTATCATCATCCAAGTTGAATGGCCTACTCTACCTGACGGCTGCATGTTGGGCTTCTTCGCCGTTATACAGTCTGCAAGAAAAGGTTTTTCATACTCTCAGCAGCGACTGTGTAGGATACAAGGTTTCCTTCTTCATCTCTACAGGTTTCGGTACGGGATTTCCTGCCTTATTATTCCTGGAGTACAAACTCTCAAAATCTTCCATCGAGGGCTTCTCGTGCTGTTTTCTCTTTTTCTGGAGAAGTCCATGTTCATCCCGTGCCTTCTGCTAGTAAAAGTCATGAGCAGCTCCGCCTTGTATGCTTCTTGTTTAGCTTGCCGGCATTCTTTATCAAAGCAGGGATTTCTTTTTGTAGGTCGGGTGGAACTCAGCACATTAAGCGTGCCACTGGTCCTCGGTACTTGATGCTGGTGGCATAGCTGTTGTTGACAGATTTTGGGATACGCGGACGGATCGACGATGATTCTGACGCTCTCTTTTGATTGCAGCTTTTTACGTGACATCATCTAATAATAGTTCTTCTTTGTTGTGGCGCTTGGGAAATCCGCATTCGCACCTTGGCTGCAACAAAGTGCTGATCTAAGTCAATGTTGGTTGCCCGGAATGTTAGCATGTCCAAAATACTGGAGGCATGCCTTACGTCTATCTCAAATTGATCAATTTGATTTGGAGTTTGATGATCCGGGGACCGCCATATCCCTTTGTGTATATTGAGATCTGGAAACCGTGTGCTCGCTACAGTAATATTTCGTCCAGCCCCAAAGTCAATAAGCCTAAGTTCGTTGCCATACTATGCTTATCAACTGTCCAAAGATGTCCTCCTATGGTCATATGTGTTGTCGAAGAGCTCGTAGATACGTTCTTTGGTGCCGTCATCCTTGGCGGTGATATATGGTAGTCTTACTTTTTAATCTCGTCGGTATAGGGTTGTGAGCCCTATAACTGCTATGCTAGTATAATGTTACTGGTCGGGCACGCCCTTGCAATTTTATCCTCTCTGGGAGCTAAGGCAACTACTTCCCCACGAACTTGATTGTTGTGCTGCTGGCTCAATCCAAGTTATAGGACACACAGCAGTTTTTCGATCAATCGCCACACAGGTAATAAATCTGTCGATGAAACTTACGTGCATTAGTCACCATCCACTTGGCCATAAAAGTGTGCACCAGTCGCCTGAGGTGACTATGACATATGGTATACTCGTAGATCGAATGAATATTAACGGTCAGCCCCGAAAAATCTTCGATTCCTATCCGGAGGGATGACGCAGTAGACAAATACCACGAATTGAGTGGCATTTAACACTGCGCTAATTTAAGAGGTTTAATGGTTGAGGCCAAGGTCCACTCTGGACCAAGTAAATAATCCAAAGGTTTTTCAATACTCGTGATTCTTAAATGACTATAACGTAAGAGCTTTCTTCCCCACTGGGCACCAACATATTGGGTTTCCTTTGGGTCCAGCACTATATAGTCTTACATGATTACGGATTAAGGAGCAATGATAATCTTTTGTAATTTCCAACAGGCTATTGTTTATTACGTTGCCAAAATTTTATAACCTTAATAATCAAACTAGACGCATACTACTGGCTGTTACTTTAGCTTGCTTACTGTTTCTCCAGGAAATATTAGATAATTTAACTTTCTGGAAGTTATCCTTTAGGACGTCTTTACTTGCTCTACCCCCTAGTTATAGCCATACATATTCCGCTTCAATTATGCTTAATTAAGAATTTTCTCATAAATCTAATGGTTGAAATAAGAATTCATTAACATTAACGACATCAGGATAACTTGAGCATCTCTTTGATGCAACAAAACATTTACGAACGTGATGTGACATAAAATCGTTCAGGGACCTTAACCCAGAAGCGAAATTCATCTGGGAGTATTTTATATGTTTTATGTTATACGATGTACCAGTTCAGTCCCTATGTTAAAGTCCTTTTTTCTCCGCATGGATACTGAATGTGCTTTAATTGAAGGACTGTACATGGATGAATAGATTCTTTTTTTTTCGTTGTAGGAGTTTTGTCTCTCATCAACTTGTTTTGTGTAGTAATGATTTCGATGAGTAGCAAAATTGTTTTACAATTTCATGTACTTTTTCACATTTTTGCAAAATTTAAAGGTTCCCAAGGATTTAGGGGGCAAAATTCGAGATTATCTCCGATGACATAATTAATACAGGACATCTGAAATTGATACCTGCTTTGAAATTTACTGTACCGGTTGCCTTGTACTAAATATATTCATCCGACGATTCACATAAATTGGAGGAATTATAGAAAAGAGCCTTCGAGGTGGTGGCAACATAAAAATTGTCAAAATCGAATATAAATGCACAAATGAAGTACTGCTGTGTTAGATATAAAAACTGCTAATTGAAGGTGTGTGTACATATGAAACGCTTAAACTCTGATGACATACCGAACCAGTTCAACATAAGAGTTGGAAAATAGCAATATTGCCATTGAATGCATGCCACAATAACCACGATTCCTAGAACCCTAATTTCATTCAGCTTTTATTAATATTTGCTGTCATATTGAGAAGCTCATTGTTCTATTGCTTTAAGCAATTGTACATTTCTGTTGAGATACCAACAAACTACCATCTCTTCTAATTGCCCTGTTCGTGGAAACATAAATGCAATAAATAGCTTACTCAATAAAGCCAAATGAAATATTTATATTTGTTTCATCTTTCAATATCTTTCCATACAACTCGTATATGTAAAACAGGAGCGTTCGAGATAGCACTTTTAATAGAGTGTCATGTTAACAGTCTATAAAAGCTACTACTATGTGACACAACTAATAAATAACTAAATCGGAGGAGTAAACTTACTCCGTGGAGCAATAGTTTAAAGTATATCAAAGCAAATCTTTTGCTTACTTGTCTGAAAGGAAAATTCTATTCAGGCACTCTTAGATCGAAGCTGAGCCCAGTGAGGACTAAGATCTAATAAGATCGGCCAATTCAAGATTTCAAATTGGGCAGCAGAAAAGTCAATGGCATGCCAAATGGATGAAAGGAATGTATACCGACTCACTGGGTACTTCTTCACAGCGGAGGAATGATACCGGACGGAAAGAAATATTCGTGTCAGAACTCGACGGTTTCCGCGGCGAGCAGTATGATGCTGTGAAGCTTTGTTGCAAGCTGAAAAATCGGCACAATAAAGGGAAAAAGTTTTGAACTAGAAAGCATATTACGGGCAACATAAAAGCAATACAATATGCGTGCAAGAAACTAAGTGACGAAATATGGCGAGAAAGTTCCGCAAATTAAACTTGCAAACCGAAGGCGTACAGAACGTTCCTGGATTTTTAAAGTAAACCCCCTGTCATGAGACCTTATGTTTACGAGATGCCCATACATCCATAGGGAGTAAGGATACGCCTTGCCATCGCTCGCCACAAATATTTTGATACCAATTCGGAACTGTGTTGGAGGCACAAGTTCCACCCTTGGTATGAGTCGAGGCCGACCTAAAACCTCTTACTGTTCTTAGGGTCAAAGCACCCAGTACTTCATTTGCAACTCTACAATGGGCTAAACCAAAAAGGACACCCGTACCCGCGATTTGGGTTTAAACCACAGCCACCATGACGCTCCCACAAGGGGGCCTACCTCTAACAAGTCAGGCCCGGACCGAAATCCGGGGGGTTCCTGACTCCCATGGTACCGTGATTTAAGTCCTGGTATGGACTACCGGTGGTCCAGCTGCCAACAAGACCTATGACCGGCAACTTGTAACTGGTCAAATCGTAGCAACCATTCAGAGGTGTTATTATCTGAAGATGTTTACGATAAGACCTGTAATATGCTCTGCCCCCGCTTTTTATTAGACAACGTCATTAATGGGCGAAGCCTTGATAATTGGGCGGGGGCCCATACACATAGGCGTACACAAAGCTCTAATACGAAACGGAACAGCGGAGTTGGCAGCTGGACTAAATAATAGGAAGAAAGAAAGAACAAACTCAGGAGCAAAGCAGATGGCATTGCAACCTAAGAAGCTGTGAAAGCGATGGCTTCTGCCGGGTTTGAAGAAGGCTAAATAAAATATTTTTATTGCTCAAAGGCAACAAATCAAGAGCAAACTATATAGCGCCCTGTATAATGACAGTTATACAGATACGTGGTTATTGGTTGAAAGGACCTTTCTACTTGTAGGATGTATTTAGTGGATTTTTTAGAGGTATAGAATTTCCGATGGGGTTATCTGTCAGACCGGGTATGTGTCTTTGACATTTATGTTTAGTATGCTTTAGTAAATTACCATGCAAAGACTTACACCCGAACAATATTTAGAAATCGGGGAATTTTTTTTCCAAAAAGTCACGTTCTGTGCGCCAAACTGATGGAGCAATACGCCCAATTTACGGTGCTCATAATCGGCCATCTGAGCAGCTTATATGCAGTACTATGGATCGATTTATGTCTACGTGTGCCCTCATGGATAATATTCATCGAATCGAATAGCTCATACTGTGCGTACCGAAGAAGAAACGGCCTCTGTAGAGGTGAGTGTGACCGAGGGCCCAAATTTATCGATTCGACGCCGTTCCCAGCAACTCGGCCTCTGCTCGTCCACTACGTGGAAGATTTTGAGTAAAAATTCTGGCCTATTGATTCAGCAATTAAACCCAATGGACTATCGTTTGCGTCGTACGGTCGGTGGATGGGAAGAAAATCAACTGGAAGTTGAATCGGATTTTTACCATCAAATCGTCTCCAGTGATGAGGCTCATTTCTGGCTCAATCGGTATGCTAAAAAGCAAAATTGCCATTTTTGGAGTGAGCAGAATCCTCAAGAGACTCTGGAGACCCCTTTATATCCCGAAAATGCACAAGGCAACCAATGTACCTAGTCCTGCCATAGGTTCTGTTACACAATTTCCAGCGGTAATCGTTCGAAACTTCTTGCGGGAATAGAACCGCTAACTTTTTTTTCAAAACACTTGCACTTCACTTGGTCAGTAAAGAATACTAGTCAGTTTGGTTTCAGTTTACAAACTACATATTAACATGAAGCGGGCGTTAAAGAGAATCGAGTAGAGGTCATAGCATTGCATAAGTGCGGAAAAGTGCTGGCCAAATTTTCGAGTTGCTAAAACCACTCGCTTCGGCGAATTGTCTGTAGTAGAGGACAGGCCAAGAAGTAGTCGCCCGCGCTTCGCCGTACGAATGCGGTAGTAAAGGTAGTGTGTGATCGAATTCGGAGAAATCCCCTTAGGATGCAGAAGATCATATCCAAGCAATTGGATATATCAACCAGTTCCATGTCTAGGCTGATTCGGGATGATATGCATATGAAAGCCTATCGTCGGTCCACGGGTCATCTTCTAAGTCCTCAACTAAAAAAAATTAGGCTGGAAAGATGTAAGCGACTTTTGCAGTGGCACGCGGACAATGGCCATGAAAACATTCTGTTTACGGATGAGAAAATTTTTACCGTGGAAGAAGTTTTCAACAAAAAAAATGATAAAATTTATGCCATTTCATCGAAGGAAGCGAAAAAAGTTGTTCCAAGGTTTCTACATGAACATCATCTCGCTTCCGAAATGGTTTGATGATGGGTCTCTCACCATGGTATCACATCCCTCCATTTCTGTGAAGGCGTATAAACTGGTGCAAAGGTTTACCAAGAAGATGTACTAGAGGTTGTTGTGAAGGGTTTGACCAATACCCTTCTTAGTGGATACAGATGGATCTTCCAACAAGACTCTGCTCCAGCGCACAATGCCAAAACCACGTAGGAGTGTCTCATAGTCAATGTTCCTGGCTTTATAGCAGAAGAAGACTGGCCGTCGAGGAGTCCAGATTTGAATCCACTGGATTATGGTTTGTGGTCAGAATTGCAGAACATGGCCTGCAAGACTCCCCACAGAAATTTGGAAAACCTTAAAACAGCATTAACCAGAGCAGCGTCCACGATCTGGAAACCGTACGTGCCGCTATAGCCCAATGGCCACACCGTTTGGAAACTCGTGTTAAAGCAAAAGGCAGTCATTTCAAGTTAATCCAATTTTTGTTTAATAATTAATATTGTGGTCTAATAAATGAAGCAATTTTGAATGCAATATGTTTACTGGTTTTTTTCAAATAGCGTTTTATATTTGTAACAGAAATTATGGCAGGATCAAGTACTACTTGTGAGACATTTTTGTGTTAGTGCATACCACTCAGTGGAAGATAATACCACAGAAAATGATTTCCTGTATCATCGTTTGATACCAGGTTAAAGCATTTTACAAGCTTGACTACAACGAGGGATATCAATGACCGGCCTCATACTTTTTGTTTCTTTAGAGACTGCTCCTATCATCGACGGTTATATCAATGAAAATTCCAATCTTTAATAGAAATTCAATTAACATAGCTGCTGTGAACTGGTTCAAGTACAATATTTCCCTGATTTCTCAGTATTTCAGTGTGACCAAAATGTTGTCGAATAAACAAAGTTTCGGTTTGTTTGGTTATGTTGGTACCAAAGCCCCTAACATCCTTGCCAAATTTTAGCGTCGGAATGATGCTGGTGATTCAATTATGCTCATAAGTTCTGCGGTATACCTGCGGTTTGTAAGAGATCGGAAAAAGAAAACTTAATATGGCAAAATTCCAGATCTTCTTCAACCACGTAGTACCGTCCAAGAATCAGCACTGGTTTTGGTATATGAAGAGCTAATAATAGATGTTCAAATTCAGAGCCTTTGCCATTCAATGGTTAACGTTGAAGAAAAAGTTGTTAAAGTGCCATATAAACTCGTCTTTACAAAGGCGGACAGAAAGGTTTGAAACGATTAGACAGACACCATCTCTTCTTAGCGATGTTATATCAGTGGTGCAAGTACTAGAAACTCCAATAATATCAAAAAGCTGCTCTTGAAGCGCTACAACTGTTGGATTCAAGTTTTTGAGTGCCTTTTCCATGTCTGCTATAAGCTTCCAGTAAAAATATGGCAAGTTGCCAAAGAGTACAAATACTCCAGTATCAAATATGGCTGGAATACAAAAGAAGTTCCAAGATGGAATGGGTCTAATTGTTCATAAACCTAAGCCTGATTTTGGGAACTAAAATGATGGCAAAACTGCTAAGCAATTTTTTACCAACGCAGCTGTGGTATCTGAAATCTTGAGTGTCGATAAGATATTGATTGAAATCCATTCATTGCAAGTGGCTATGATATAGACAGTGAAAAGTTCAGAGTATTCGCACTCGATACTGCCAAATGCTTTGTCAATATTAGTCCTTGGTACTACATGCCTCCAGCTTTACATAAACTATTAATCCATGGTCCAGATGTGATTTTTACTGTGCTTCTTCCAATAGGAAAACTGTCTAAAGTGCGCAGAGTGCCAGGAACAAAGAACAAGGAAATGTTCCCGCAAAAAATATAATGACGTTTTTAATTTCATGTTCACTACATCAGATCCTACCAGCGAATCTACAAGCTAAGGACAACTATCCAAAAAACAGTTTAAATCATTTCCAAGAACATTAGCGATGAAATTGTTGATCATTGTTTATCAGATCAATCCGAATATGGCTTATAAAGGGTGAGCCAACAGCTAGTTCGGAAGTTTTCATTGACTTATACACACATTTATTGTAAAATCAATGTAGAATTTTATTGACTACTAAAGCTCAGCCTATGGCAGTTATGATTGAAACACAACATCATTCATGTGACCACCAGGGCTTCTGTAGAAAATGACCGTCCGAAGGTCGAAATTATCGATGATATGTTTGAGATCCTGAATTATTGTTGAGTTGTACTCTCCAAATAACCCCACTGAAAGAAGTCTAAATGCGTCAAATAGCATGATATCGGAGGAAAATAAACTTCTCCTCTAGCCGAAACAATGTGATCTTCAAATTTCGTACGCAATAAATTGATTGATGGATGGCTGGTGTGGACGATAGCACCATCCTATTGAAACTAGAGATCATCTAGACCCAATTCATTAAATTTTAGAAAAAAATAGCCGGCTAACATGATTTGGTAACTTTCTCCATTCACTGTAACTGTCTTTCCAGCCTCATCCTAGAAAAAGTGCGGTCCAGTAATGCCGCCAACTCATAATCCGTACCATACAGAGACTTTTTTGGGATACATTGGTTTTCGTGAATCTTGTATAGGTTTTCCGGTTCCCAGAGACTAAATTTTTTTGTATTTATTGTACGTACCCATCCATCCAAAAGTGGGCTCCATCGGAAAAGATCAAATTCGATGACAAATTGTCCTGACGATCCAACATCCAATCAACAAATCGGCTACGTCGTAAATGATCCAAAGGCTTCAATTGTTGTGTACGAGTAATTTGGATTTTATAGGCGTGCAAATGAAGATCATCTTTCAAAAAATCGCCATAAAGTGTCATAAGTGAGGCCCAATTGTTGACTTCGACGACGAATTGTGGTGCCTGTCTGGTTTTGAAGACTTTCGCTCACAGTGATAATGTTTTGGCGTGTACGTGCTGGCCGAACATGCTGGCATGAAGTTTGTCCCGATACCGAACCAGTTTCTACAAAACGCTTCACCATTTCACGAATTCCGGACTCACTAGGGCGATTATGTTGACCGCAAGATTCACTAATTTTACGAAAGTAAATTTTACAGATTGCCCATTTTCGGAATAAGATTGAATAACAAAAATGCATTGTTGCGTGGTAAACGACTCCATGGCTAGAAATGTCAAAGACTGTATGACATTTGTCAAAAAGATCAACCACATTGAATTCAGTAAAAGACAGTAATTGACAGCCAACATTCACACAATCTGTTGGCTCAGCTCTTATTTTTGTAAATAAATTTAAGCAATTTGTATTATTTATAATACACAGAGTTTCGGAATATTTATTACGAAAAAATTCGGATCTGGACTAGCTAGATCACATGAATTGATTCCAGTTTTTGGGTTATCTTGCCTCATTGTGCGTCGTCGCCAACAATAGGGGAAATCGTCAACGAAACCACAGCTTTACTGCTCGTAAGTAGCAAATTGACCATCAGGGAATTAGTCAAATAACCAACATCGCGATTGGATCCGTTCTCGGCATTTCAACTAATATTTCATGTAAATGTTGACCACGACTACGTTTTAAGTGGTCCATACGGAGAGTCGAATTTTGAATCTCGCTGGTATCTCGCTAATAACACGTGTAATATTGTCTTCTAAGGCTGCAATTGACGCTGGTTTATCGGCATAGACGAGTAATTTGACGTATCTCCATAACAAATAGTCTAAAGGCGTGAAATCGCATGATCTAGCCGGCCAATTCACAGGCCCAAAACGAGAGATAAATTGCTAACCGAACTCATTTCTCAATTAGTCCATCGATTCGCCTGCTGTGTGATATGTAGCGCCATCTCGCTGGAACCACATGTCGACCGGGTTCAGCTCGTGCATTTTGGGCAGAAAAAAGGTCGAAATCATTGAATCATAGCGGGCCCCATTGACGGTAACATTGTTCTCACGGGCCAATGATTCCGCAGGACCATAAACCGCACCAAACAGTGTATTTTTCCGGGTGCATTAGCAGCTCTTGTATTGCCTGAGGTTGCTCATCGGAAATATGGAAATTTTGTTTATTATCAAACCCATTAAACCAGAAATGGGATTCGTCGCTGAAGATAATTTTTCGACAAAAAAACGGATTTCTTCCAGCTTTTCTAAAGCCCACTCACCGTAAATCCGACGCTATGGCATGTCGTTCGGCTTCAGTTCTTGCACGAGCTGTATTCTGTAGGGTCTTATAACAAGATCCTTGCGTAAAATATTCCACGTAGTCGAATAACACAACCTCAATTGCTGCGAACGGCGACGAATGCACAAATCACGGTCTTCATTAACACTGGTAGATATAGCAGCAATATTTTCCTCTGTATGCACTCTACGCATACGGGTAGATGGCTTGATGTCCAACAGCGCAAAATTGGTGCAAAACTTGGACACTATGGCTTGAATTGTCGATTATGAAAACCGTAAAATGGTCGAATAGCGCAAAAAACATTTTTCACAGGTCACGAATTTTGATAAAAAATTCAATAATTTGTAAACGTTGTTGGGATGTAAGCCTTTCCATAATGAAATGGCAATTCTAACTGAGTACTCGTATGTCTAACTTTCACACATGTCACGAATCACGCGTAAGCTGTTAAAAATACAACACTAAAAAACTAAAGAGCAATAAAATAACCCTTTAACAGCCGACAGGATAGTAGATTGCAGGGTCCATCAAGACATCGACACTAGGGCTAGCTTTACTGTGGAGCCCAACTTGTGCAGGTCAGGCATGCGGTTTGAAGTTAAGCAGAAAAGTGAAGCAACCGATGTGTTTGACTAAAATATTTTTGGCGATAATCCCAATATTTGCCCTACCAAAGCTGTCTTTTTTACGGCCCGACAAGTTTTGATCAGAGAAATTTGGTATTTACGATGAGTTGCAGTTATTTGACTCAAAAAGTGGGTGAGTTACACATTTGAGGTGACGACTTTTGAGGGAATTAATTTAAATCCCATTCCAAACCACATATAAAGCTTCTGCTACTGTAAACAAATATACGAGCACGTCACCATTTGCATGGCCCTGCCCAAAATGCCAAATGTGTTAAGGACAGTTTGTTCATGAGGCTTTTGCCGAGAGAATAATTATCCTACATTGGGGGGTTGTTACTTTTGTACATAACAGTGTCATGAAAATTATTTTCAATTTCGGCAACAGCGGCCTGAGGGATTGCATATACGCACATACGTCGGCTTCTTTGTTTTCCTACTTTGGATGGAATTTAACTACCCATGCTCGGTTGTTTAATATCATATGCTATTAGTTCCTATGGGGAGCAACGCCAGCAGATCTATGGCATCCTGATTTCGTAGAAACTAGGTCAGCAACCTGATATCGAAGGCAACCACTTTTGGCTTTGCAAAACTACTCCTCACGAAAGCTTATGGTAGTTCTAATCGCTGTACGCCTCTTTATGAGATGATTTGAAGCAATTCCCAACTTTCTTCCAATCGCATCCTAGATAACAACCTTCGCCTTCCTAATGGAGAGGCTTGTCGGGAGTATGAAGTCTATAAATCTCTGTTCTAGATATACTGTAGTGCTGGCGAATTGTTTGTTGTTTTCTCTATTGCTTAGCGGAAGTTGGGGTAATGGTAATAACTTGAGTCAGATACAGGAATTGATATCGTTTCTGACCGTTAATTTTAGTTCTAGCAGTGATTCTGATGAAACTGGAATAGAAAAACACAGCAAATGTATCGATTTCATGCAGACTATTGATTCATGTGGCGATAATGATTTTAAGTCGCACATGGGAATATTTTTTTGTCGAGTGGACATTGCAATTTTTTTTTGGTTGCATTTTCTGTAATATTCTCTGTGGCGTCACATGAATCGGAGACAAGGATTTATATGCACATAAGCAACACGGTGACTTTCAGACAGCTAGGTAACTTATTTATCGTGACTAAATGTTACGAAAGTTACTGCATGTCTAATTAAAATTGGACATGAACTTGTGAAATGGTCACAAGGAAGAGACCCAAGCTGCGCTTCCGCAAAAATATGTTATTGGGACTACAGATTGCAGATCTGAAAACTCCAAAACTAGGCAAACAATGCTATGAAAATAGAAAGCAATCGTATAGTCTAGTTTTGCAAGCTGTCGTTTATTCAAACAAAATATTTTTGGACGACTTTGGCGGAGAACGGGGCTCTCTTCATAACGCTAGAGCACTCCGGAAATCAAAATTTTACACAAGGGCGCAGACCAACTACACAAACTTGTTTCCGAACGAATTTTGTGTACTCGGTGATCCCACTTATCAGTCAACGAGTTAGTTGGTGCCATCTTTCGGAAACCCATCATAACTTCAATAAACTTCATTCCGCAACTAGAATTATTGTTGAGAATACCTTTTGTCTCCTTAAAGGACGATTTTGGAGATTGTAAAAACTCACAGAAGAGACTTATTTTTGTTCAGTTACAAATCTCATTGTGAGCGCTTACGTTTTGCATAATATTTCCGTTTCAAGTGACGATTTGTATTCGGGAAGGGTATCTAAAATGACTAATTCTACTAGCTCCTATGAGATTTCGAGAGCGGTAGTGAATGTATTCAATAATCGACGAGATGTACTTTTTAGTCATTTGCAAGACTTACTTAGGTGACACTACAGTTCAGGGTGAACCTGGGCCTCAACTAGCTAGCCTCTCCAGTTAATCCGGTCTTTAGATAACTGCCACCAGATGCGCACTACAGGTCAGTTTAAGTCCTCTTCTACTTGTGCACGGCATCTAAGGTGAGGTCTTCCTCTATTGCGTCGTCCCTTCAGGTTAGATTCGAAGACTCTGTGAGTCCGAGCATTGGTTACCATTCGCTCTACATGTTGTAGCCATCTCAGGCAGTTAATGCATTGTTTCCTGAATAGTTCGATGTAGCCGTACAGCTCGTAGCCCGTCGGGATATGTCCTTACTACTCGATTGCCTTTTTAGCCCCAATAAACAGCGGTTGGTAAGAGTGATTTTTCGTTTTATTTCTGCTGAGGTGTCGTTTGTAGAATTTATAGCAGAGTCAGGGTAGACAAAGTTCCCGATAACCTCGAAATATTAGCTGTTGACTGTGACGTTCTGCCCAATTCGTAGATGTTGTATGTCGCTTCTTGTTTACAGCATTGGTTTTACTTTCATTTACCGCTACAACCATTTTGGCAGCTTCCGTTTCAATACTAGAGAATGTACGAGTACCTGTAACCGTCCGATAAGTTCTGCCAATTATGTCGATATCATGAGTGTACGTATTGAACGATTGAACGATTGAACGATTGAACGATTGAACGGTTGAATGATTGAACGATTGAACGATTAAACAATTGAACAATTGAATAATTGTGCCTCCAGTGTTCACTTGTGAGTTCTGCACAATTCTTACAAGGATGATGTTAAAGAAGCCACATGATAGCGCATCACCTTGTCTAAAGCCTTTGTTAACGTCAAAGGTCTCGGACGGAGGAGCGATCGTTCTCGATCATTATTCTGAATAGATGGACGAGCTTGGCAGGGATGCCAAAACTCGACACGGCTCCATATAGCTGATCTCCTTAAACACTGTAATATGCGGCCTTAAAATCGATAAAAAGAGTATCGATTTAGACTTCTTGAGTTTTTTTCAGCATCTGTGAAGAGTGTAAAGATTTGGTCGATTGTGGGCCTACCTCGCCGAAAACCGCACAGCACCGATCCAAACACGTTGTTGGCGAAGGGTTTCAGACGTTCACACAATATGGCAAACATGGTATGCAAAGTTGAGAAAACTTACGGCTCCATAGGTGGAGCAGCTGAAGGGGTCACCTTTTCGTGCATCGGGCATATAGTACTGAGATTCCATTCATCACACATATTTACATTCCTCTGACCAGATCTGGGAAATGAGTTGATGCATGCTCTCCACAAATTAATTTCAGGTTTGAATACCTCGGCCGGCAAGGCGTCAGGTCTAGCTGATTTGTTGCGATAGCACTATCTAAAGTGCTATCCTTACTACATTCTAGTTAGGTGGACTGAAGTCTATGTTGAATGACTGACTACCTGACCGCGGGATACTAAACTTCCTCGCCGTTATACATTCTGCAGAAAATGTTTTTCCATATTCTCAGCAGCGACTGCAACTCTACTATAAAGTTACCTTCTTCATCTCTACAGGTTTATGTAGGGGCTTCCTTGCCATATTATCCCTGGAGTACAACCTCGTGCTCTTTTTTCTTCTTCAGGAGAAGCCGATGTTCTTCCCAGGTCTTCTACTTGTAGAACTTATGAGCGGCTTTAATCCTTCGAAGAAGCGCCGTTTTGTAGACTTCTTGTTAAGCTGCATGTGCTAGCGGGCGTTCTTCATCAAAAATGGAATTTCTTGTGGGATGAAATCCAGCACATCTGTTGGGGCGTCTCTGATGGCACGTCGCCACTGGTCTTTGCTGCTTGATGCTATCGGCATAGGAAATAATGAGGGATTTCGGGATACGCGTTTGGTGAAGATTCTGGCGCTCTCTTGGGATTGCATCTTTTCTACGTGGTGATCCGAATCAACGTTGGCTGCCCGAAACGTTCGGAGGTCTAGAATACGGGAAGCATGCCTTACGTGCAGATTGGAATGCCATTGTCCTTTAAACGTTTGAAAGGGTCGTCAAAAGTGAATGCATTTTTATCCAAGGCCACTATTTAATTCGTCATTAATTCTCTTCCGTATAGGTTTTTGGGCCCTATGACGGCGTAGGCCAGTATAGTGCTACTCTCCTGGCATACCCTTGGCATTTGGAGACCACCTCTGGGAAGTAAGGCACGCACTTCGCTACGAACTTGATTGTTGCCCTGCTGGACCGATCCAAGTTATAGGACACTCAGCATTTTCCTATCAATCGCCAGCCAGGCGTATACGCACCTTAGTATGTATATTAAAAACAGAACTACAAAATCGTTTTAAGTAGTGAAGCACATTTTTATATTGTGAATTTTTTCTGTACTATTTAATGCTCAATATCTATCTTTCAAGTCTCCCTTCTTTTTGAATTCATTTTAAATTCTTAGCTCATGTGACGAAGGTTATTCTGCCCGCTAAGTATATTTTAGCGACATCTCATTCGTCTTTAACTTAACCTTGTTTAAAAATATCTCTCACGCGGCGATTTCCGTTTGCATGAATGTTGGTCAAACGAAGAAGATTTGCCGCCCGATTCCGGACGAATAAGTTGTTTGTTTTTTTCTTTCCTGGCGGGTTCCGATTCTACCTGAGAGATTCCTAATTAAAACTTGCCATTGCTGCTTCGGAGCTTTCCCATTCTACAATGCATCTGCCGAGGTTGAATAGACAACGTTGGATTTCAAGAGCAAACAATATTAATTGTGTGCCACAATAGATTTGTTGGCAACAATTTCGTCCATCTCTGTCATGAATGGACAGTTGCAAGAACTTGCGGCTGGTTTGTCGGGCGTTACTCGTATCTTTAGCTGTCTTGTATGCATACCTCCACACCAAAGCAAGTACCTGAATTCTGCGAGAAGTCTAGTTGCGGACTATGTTAATGATTACATACGGGATAAGAACTTCAGAGATCATGTCCTCGAGAACGTTTGAATATCCAGTTTTTTTTGACGAGTATGCTCACATTTGTCCTTATGAGCAAAATAAGACTTCAGCAACCCCATAGTTCCCACCTTCGTCGCCAATCTTCACTGGTTTGGAACTTTTTCTTAAATTAATTTCTTTTTTATAAAATCTTATATACCGCTATTTTGTTCCAACCCTGGTTATTTTTTTGATTCAATTTTCAAAAGGAATGTCAAATTTGTGTCAATATTTTGGCATTTATTCAAAATTTACGGATTACCGATTGGAAAGAGGCTTCTCGAAAGAGGAGGAAAGCTGTGATACCTATCCCCGGTAACGTAAGAGGGTATATATTATAGTGTTGTTCTAATTAACATTTTATTTTTTAAGTCAGCGGATATATGCATCCAAAAAATACACCTAAAATCTGGGACTGTCTGTTCTCTGTTCCATTGTTTTTTCCAGGGCTTCCTCCTGCAAAATGGTTTGATATGCTTGCATTTTTTCAATTCCCGGCAGTTGATTGCCAATGGTTACGTTGTTGATTACACTTGTTTACCCGAGTTAGGAAGCTATCCATCTTATCTGTCTATTTCTACGAGTATTTATCTGAATATCTCTGCTAAATTGCTCTATTGTAACTTTTCAGCTTAATTCCCAAGTCTGCAGTTATGAATTCGTGCATAAGGACTCCATATCTGCCGCTCACCAATCGCAGGTATCAGTAAGCACGCTCCTCCATCTTCTGCCCATCCAGATATAGTCTGTCCATATACCGTTTGGTTGTATTTGCACCCACCGACTGAGGAGAGTACTGTGTGTTTGTCGAAGCTGACGGACATTGGGTATGAAATAAGGTTTCAATATTTTACCTTAAGATCTACATTTCAGCACATTCCGAGCGAATCCTATTAAGATCAAAACTTTGTCTCCATTTTCCACATAAATCATCTCAGATATGAAAATCGGGATACACCAAATCAGTTCTAACTACATAATTACCTGGCAAATCTCTGCTCCAGTCAATCCAAAGGTGTTGCTGCGTTGACCACCCCGTTCCAACACTTACTAATCTCATTAATCGTTCACTGTTTTGGGATCCAGACAATCAGGTGTAAGCGTATCTGGATAAGGTTTCAGGCTCGCCCACTTGCCAGCATATTTTTAGGAAAACCGATTTCTTTTCGTAGTCTGACTAAGTGGCAGGACAGGAATTCTGTGGAAAATATATTCTCTGTCTTAATGAGTTTTTCTTTTTTTTTTTGTTTTTTTTTTTTCTTTATGCTGGGGGTGTTGGTGGATGGATAGATTCGTTTACTTTGTTTTTGTTCTCTTATCTGGAAGTCTGCATTCGACGTTGATGAGGTTTTCCTTTGGAATAAAAAAAAAGCTGAACATAGCACGTTCTCGATGTAGGTGCGTTCTGCCTCTGAAGAGTAGGTGTGGTATAATGTTCACTTGACTTGTTGGTTTCGATGTTGTTTTTGTTTCTTTATTTTTTGTTTTGTTGGCCTTTTTTTTTATCAATTTTCCTTTGAAAGGAGCTAGTATTGGCCTGGAGGTTCTCTTCGACGTTGGTTGGGAGTCCTTCTCGCTTGACTTGTTAATGAGTGCAGCTAAAAGTTCAATGTCGTTTTTATCAATAGATTTGTGTTGTCTTTATTTATAGAAACGGCTTAATAGAAAACCAAAAGTTAATAAGAAAAAGTATCTATAAGCAATTTCTTCCAACTAAATCGAACGCTTTAAGCTGGCCAGATACTCTGCCATTTATTATCCACCCTCGAGATTCTTTGTCAGTTTTAAGCTTTCTATCTATTGTTTTTCAGTTGTCTGGGTGGAAACCAAATGAATTGTTTTTCAAGTGGTATCTTTCGTGTTCGTCTTTTTGTTCCATTTCAATTTTTTTGTTGCTTCGTGTTGTTAAATTGAGAATAGAAATTGGAAAGAAGGACGACGTTGTGGGTTCCAGCCACTTCTTACCCACTTATGAGTAATTAATTTAGATTTTTTCTTTCCAGCAATTGGTTTTCATTCAAAAACTTTTAGTCCTAATCTAATATGGCTTTGACAGGATAATTAAACTTAGGGCTTCATGTCTCATATCCCTTACCGACGAACGCTCTCATAATTGTCCTTTTAGATGCTTTCTCAATCATTAACTGCAAATTGGGTATTGCCCTTTCTTTAGTTGGATCTTTAAGGTACAAATATAATTTTGAGCGGACTTAGAAATGTAGGGGAACGTATTCAATGTTTTACAGTGCTTAAGCCAGAATAGCCCTTCTTAATGATTCTCAAGCAACACACAGTTCTATTTGCACTGATTGTTATTTTTGATCTCGACAGTCTGCAATTTTTACATTTTTGAAACATGAATAGAAATCAAACTGCACTCCTTCAACCGACACTGCAAATTCTGCTTTCCTTTGGATGTGGCGTTGTCCTAAGTTTATGAAGGCAAAACCAACTTCTCATAGATCTCCACAAAAAAGAATAGACAGAAGTAAAGTCCGGTGTAGGGAATGTCACCACTTCGAGAATTCAATTGGCTTGGAAGCATTTGACCACTAATTCATATTTGTAGTGTGTCAAGCCGCTACATCTTATTGAGTCCCCCTATTGCATCCTTCGAATTGATGTAACTGTGCCCTCAAAAAATATGAACCAGTTACCCCCTTTGCTGAAATGGTTGCCCATACAGGCGTTTTGGGTAAATTAAACGGCTTTTAGTGTTTGAAGCGAAGTTTCTCACTGCTGCAGTGATATTAAAATGGGCCTCGTCCGTAAACAGTACATTTTAAAGGCCGCCCGCTTCCACTTTGCTATTCAGTCTGATTTGATTAAATTAACACTTGGACACTCATTTACTTGTCATATTCTGTAGGCAATCCTACATAGACTGGCGTTGTACTAATACGTATGAATCATCCTTAGAAGGTTTTTCGGGAAAATCAGTAAAAACTTTCGGCCCACCCGATATATACTTAAGTAGTCAGAACGTGCTAGGGGCTAACAACCATCTTAATCTAGCGACGAAGGATAAGGGCGGATTTATTGTTGATAATCCATCAAAGCGAAACCGTGACAGCGACGGTCAGATATGTACACTGAATGTTCGGATCTTAACAGTCAACCTGAACCTCTAACGAGTCAATGGACTGCTAGACATGAGTTGAATCAAACAAAAGAAGAATGAAAACCTTTTGCATATAATACGATGAAGGTAGCGTCAAGTTGAGTAGATTTGCCATAAAAGGCAGGCTAAGGCAGAATATTAGAGAATGGCATTAAAAATTTTTGCGCCGAAGCTGGACTCGCCAATATCAGCCTGATGTGTGTTCAATAATAATAAAAGGAGCGCCGTAAGATCAATCTCGACTGATCCACAATGCACATCGTACTAGAACGATCACTTTGCTATTAGCCGGCACTTTATAAATTGCATCCAAGACGTCCGTCTAGCTGATTTCAGAATGGATAGGGGCCGCAATCTAATAGGAATTACTTAACGTCTTCGTAATTCATCTGTTAATACCAACCCATCCAACTTGTCAAGGATACCCAAATATAACAACGACAGCCTTCGGAATCCCCAAAGTTCTGCAGGAGATATGGGATCTTGCGGATCACAGTGCGGAAACAATCAGCAGCGTGTGACTACCTTCCCGATCTCTAGAACGCTGCGAGAAATGGTTTTACGTCAGCGGTAGACAGTATTGTCGATAAAGATAAAAAAGCCGAAGAATGTGGCTGGGATCAGACAATTGTAGCAGTAGAGCGACAAAAACTAAGATCCAGCACCACATGAAGAAAAAGTTACTGCACAGTTTAAGGTGAGATAACCTCAACTATATCAACACAAGTCACAAAGGCTAAAGAAGGAGTAAATACTGCTGTTGCAGGACCATCTATTCCATTGCTAAGGAATTCGCTGGTGGTTAAGGTTCCAAACTTACCCACTTACGTACTTACTGACTTACTTACTTACTTACTTACTTACTTCGGTGTCGCTACGTTTCGGGGTGAACCTGGGCTTTAAGTAATAAGCATCTCCAGTTAGTACGGTCTTTATCTAACAGTCTCCAAATGCGCACTTCAAGCTACGGTCACTTATACTTGTGCGCGCCACCTGAGGTGAGGTCTTCCTCTATTGTGTTGTCCCTCCGGGTTAGATTCGAAGACTATGCGGACCGTAGCATTGGTGTCCATTCGCCCTACATGCCCTAGCCAACTCAGGCGACTGATGACTAGGTCGAGATCGTTGTACAGCTTGTATAGTTCGTTGTTGAATCTACCCCTCCAAAGCTAGTCAACGCAAACGGGACCGAATACTTTTCGAAGGATTTTTCTCTCGAAACGAAGTTTTGGCTATCACCGTCTAAAATGAATGGCCTATTCTGCCAAATGGCGAGATGTTGAGCTTCTTTGCCTTTATACAGTCAGCAGGAAAAGTTTTTCCTATTATCGGCACTTATTGTGACTTTACTACAAGGTTTCCTTCTTTATCCCTACAGGCTTCTGTACGGGACTTCCAACCTTGACACGTTCTTTTTACCCGTTGGTAAATAATCCGTAAGTTATTTCTGGAGTACAAGCTCTCTCACGGCTCTCATCCTTCGTTGCAGTGTCGATTTTTACGCGTCTAGTTTAGCTGAATGCACTTGCCTGTATTCTTCATCAAGCAAAAGATTTTTTGGCGGAGGTCGGATGAAATTCACCACATCAGTTGGAGTGTTCCTGATGGCACTTTGACAGCATTACCACTGGTCTTCGGTGCTTAACGCTGGCAGCATAGGAGTTGTGCAAAGATTTCGTGATACGCGTTCGGCGCAGACTCTGGCGGTTTTTTGCGATTGCAGCTTTTCTACAATATCTCTTCTCTCAGTCCAGAATACTGGAGGAATGTCCTACGTCTATCGCAAAATGATCAGTTTGAGTTAGCGTTTGATCATCCGGAGACCGTCGTGTTCCCTTGTGTATATTGAGATCAGGAAACCGTATGCTTATTATTGTGATATTTATTTTTTCACGGCGTAAAACCAATAAGGATAGGTCTGTTGCCACACGTGGTTTCGTGTTGGCTATATTTACCAACTGTCCTTTGAAAGACGTCCCCTCCTATCCTGGGTTTAAAATCGCCGAATACCATTTTAACGTCATATTTGGTGGTGTCGTCTTTGTCTTACATGCAGGAAGCTCACGACTTCTTGCCTGAGTCTGCCGCATAATGGCAAATCCGCATCTGAGTAAGCGTATCATAGTGTTTCATCCCGCTTATGTCTGGCCGGATGGCGCCAATATCTGCGTAATAACAGTCAAGGACCTGTGCTAATTGTTGGCATGCACGTGGCCTGTTAAAGTTCCGAACATTGCACATCCAAATCCGAAGCTCGCTGCCCTTTAAACGTTTGCTAGGGTCGTCTATGTTTATCCGAGGCCTTTAGTTGGTCCGCCTAACTTTTTAGGGCTTTGCGCCCTATGATAGCGTAGACCAGTAATACTCGTATGCTACTGGCCTGGCATGCCCTTGACATTTTAGCCTGCATGAGTAAGTCCTAACTTACATTTAGAAAAAGGACTAGACTAAAATCTGCTGACTTGGGATTAGAAACAGCTTATCAAACTTTACACACTTTACAGCAGTGCTTATCCACTTGGTTAATAGCGATTTGAACTCCAGTTCTGATGAGCCTCCCGCAAGAAAGACAAATCCGCCCTGAAGAAAAGCAATCCAATTGGTATAGACAGCATTCCGGCAGAGCTCTTCCAAGCCGCACCTAATGCTTCGGCGAAAAAAATGTAAAAGCACAGCCGTTCCCGAAGATTTCTTAAAGCCCAAGCTGTCTAAACCTGACTCCACTATATTTGTTGTTCATCGATTTCGGGAAGGTCTTCGATGGCTAGAATCGACGAATCTATGAGTACGGCGACCCTATATAAAAATTAAACTACCCTCTGTTGATTGCATTCGTTCGTCACTGGCATTCCTTGTAATGGTCAGTGATGTGATCCATGTACTTCAGTCTGGAGGAACTGAGATGGACTTTGACATCATACCATAAACATCTTGAATACGCTGACGGCATTTGGCTCTCTCAAACACGATATTAGAATTGCACCAAGTGGTCCACAGCTTGGATTCAGAGGTCTACAAATATGGGTTGGGAGGTATGGTCTCAGAGGATGGTGGTAAAGAACTGTACGTGGGCAGCAAAACTAGCAAAGCTAAACCTACGTCCGTTAAGCTATCTTAAACCCAGAAAATCACAAAAAACTGAGCAGAGACTGTTACGACAAAACATGTAAACAGTGCTACTTCATGGGTGTAGTACCTGGAAAGTGATCAAAACCGTCACAAGAAATCTGCAAGCCTTTATTAAAAGATGTCTTCGTAGCATGTTAAAGATCTTTTGACTAAACCATATACCATATTGCCAATAGACGCCAAAACACTGAGGCTAAAGTGGTAGTGGATTGGTCACTACGAGGTATGCCATGTAATGGATTCCAACCCAATGCCAGACATGCAGAAAACAGTCTAAGAACAACCACGATCTTTGCGAAGAATCTAGAGGGAACTTAGGCGCGTTGGATAACTCCAAGCACGATGGTGCCCTATGCCCCATGTGTGCTTAAAAGACGTATATATACAAGTAAAGTGCACAACCACTCAAATTGGAATTCAAGGCCTTAATAATATTTGTTCTTTAATAGTGTTAGCCTACAGATGCATGAAACAAGGTTATCTGGCACCTTGAGCAGTTTATGCGAGCATTACGAAATTTCATATGCTGACTCATCTTCTGGTTGTTCGTGGCGTAGCTATGTCATCAACAACGAATGGTATCACAACAACGCGCGAGTGCAGTGAAACCCCAGTCAACATTCACAGTACGGGCATCCCAACCTTCCTGACCCTGGTTGCACTCGGTAACTGCCGTTGCTGTATTACATTGTCATACAGCGCGTACAGTGATTGAGTGTATGTAACAACCGATGGATAGCGGACTGTGGGTATGAATTTTGTTGGTGTCCTGTTTCCTATTCTTGTAAGGGCATAACACCTACAACAATTTGATTCGGTAAACCAACTCTGAATTTGTACTTCACATCTGCGCTTAGTAAAGTCGGTGTTTCTGTTTTTTGTGATTAGCTTTCTTTAGAATGACTCGGGAATTTAGAGTGGATATTGCAAATACACGCACTTTTCTGCGTACATCCACGTCTGTAAATACAGACCAACTGTTTTGGTACTTATTGAAACACAGGTATAACCCGGCCACACCTCTCAGATTGCACTGATCTGTAGGCTACCTGGCTACGAACTAGTGCTATTCTCTCACCGCGGACTTGCCACCACAATGCAGTCCCTGTTCCAATCCGGAATTCAATTTCATGTGATTAAAATTCCATCTCCGTAAGCAAATTATCCACTACTGCTTTATTTACAGAAGCCCCAAACTGGACCACAATTCGATCTTTAACGAGTTTGATGCGCTGTCTGACTCTATACAAAGAATTGTATCCCTGTATCCTCATACTGTAATTTTTATTAAGGGCGATTTCAATACACACAATTCTGGGTGGCTTCGACATTCTGGACAGACAACACCCGAAGGACGATGAGTTGAGAACTTCGCTGCGGAGAACAACTTAACGCAGCTTCTAAATAAGCCCACACGAATACCAGACGTTGATAGTCATACCGCCTATATCCTGGACTTGTTTTTAACTTCTCACCGTGATAAGTACTCCGTTGATGGGCTCTCCCTTCTAGGCTAGTCGGACCACTGTATCATATCAGCTAATTTCTCGTACACCGACCTCACAGTTAGAAAAAAGTTTCCTAAGAGAAAGCCAACTGGAGCAGTGTTAACAGCTTCTTTAGGAATTTTAACTGGTCGTTATGTTTCCTCGATAACGACGTGGATGTAACTGTCACAGATACCATTCATCCCTCATCGGATGAGGAATATCAAACCAAAAGAAAAAATTGAAACCGATCTCTCTGACCATTACGTTGTTTTATATGCAACGAAAAGCCTAAATAGCTCTGAAACACCATGTGAAACCGAGGTTAAAAATATTAATCAGCAAAAAGTTAATGAGCTTATTCAGAGTACAGACTGGCAACATATACTTCAAGAAAATGACGTTGAGGCACTCTACAATAAATTCGTAGGAGAAATGAATAAGATTTATGCTGAATCAAGTAAAATAACCACAAGGAAAAGAACACGGAAGCATAAGCCATGGATAACTCCAGAAATAGTCCCAATGTGCAAAAAAAGAGAAGCCCCAGATGTAAGACGTTTGAAGATGAGTACAAAAGATATCGAAACACAGTTACTAAGAACATTCAACTTATAAAAGCCAAATACTACCAACAAAAGTTTTTAAATGCCAACAACGATCCGAGGAAAACGTGGAGTATTGTGAGTGAACTGCTAGGAAGAAAGAAATGCTCAGTAGACGAAGCAATTAAGGGTAATTTTCCAAATGCTGCCGATGGCTTAAAAGCGGCAAACATCATTCTTATCTGTGATACAAAAACCTCAAACCATAAGAACTGGCAACTTCAAAAAAGTATTTACGTAGAGGAAGCAACAGAGCCTGAAGTTTACAAAATACTGTGTCAACTGAGTGACAAAAAAGGTCCTGGAGCAGACAACATTAGATCAGTTGATCTCAAAATAAATGCTATGTGTCTCACTCCTATAATCACGAAGATCGTAAACCGTAGTTTGTGTCAATCCTGTGTGCCAAAACTAATGAAAACTTCAATAATTCGCCCAATATACAAGGGAGGAATAAAAAAAAGATACGGAGAATTATAGACCGATTTCAATTCTACCAGCGGTTGAAAAATGTTTGGAAGAGGTAGTTGTTAATCGTGTTAATTGTTTTATGTCGAAGCACAAAGTGATTCATCCAAACCAATTTGGTTTTCAAAAGTGCAAGAGCACTCAATCGTTATTGGGGGAATTTACCAACGTCGTGAATGCTGGACTGAATAAAAACCACCACGTACTTGTGCTCTTTATAGATTTCAGCAAAGCGTTTGATACCCTGACTCCTGAAAAACTTGTTGAAAGCGTCAACAGATTAGGACTGAGAGGAGTGCTGGCAAACTGGCTTAAAAGCTATCTGAGTGAAAGAGAAATACAAGTCAAGATATCTGACACATTTAGCAAAAAAAGAAAGATCAAATACGGCGTGCCACAAGGTTCCAAACTGGGCCCCATATTATTTATACTGTTCACAAATGAACTATTATGAACATTTAAAAAAGCTACTGTATATGCCTACGCTGATGACATCGCAATCGTCGTGCAACACAAGGACTTGCACTTAGCCATAAAGATACTGCAACCCGAGTTCAACCTTGTATCTGAATGGTGTCATGACAACGGCCTGGTGATCAACTCAAATAAAACTAAGTTGATGCATATTCGGACTCTATCGAAGCCAACGGAAGTTATTCAAATCTTTCATCGAAATGATCGTTGTCCATTACTGAGGAGCAGCAGCACAATCGAGTTAGTTAAAACCATTAAATACCTCGGAGTTACCGTTGACGAGAATTTCCTGTGGCGTGAGCACATTAACGTACTGCGTCTTCAACTTAAGAGCACTATATTTGCAATGGTGTATCTTAAGCGTTACTCACATATAGAGGTACTAAAGCAAGTGTACTACTCGTTGGCTGAGTCACGCATGAGATACGGGATTTTTACCTGAGGAAACGCAGCAAAAACCCACCTGGAGAAGATATCAAACTTGCAACATCGTCTTGTTAAAATTATTCGACACACTAATTCAAGTTTTAAAGTTTTAGATGTAAAGGCAATCTTCCAGATGACAACACTCCTAACTTATATGGACGACCGACGGTTTCTTCAACCCATCAACCATACGCTAAACACCCGAAGACGTGCCCAAGGGATGCAAGAAGTTCCGACAGCTTACAACTCGTACGGAGACAAAGAACTACGATGCACTGTTCCTAAATTATTAAATTCGCTCCCACCGTTATTGAAAATTATTCTTAATTGTAAAAAAAGGAAAAAAGAAATTAAAAAACATTTTATTGAATTTCATCATGTAAAGTAGAGTCATATTAGTAATTCTTAAAATCACAGTAATAATATTAATTTCAAAATTAACTAATTGTATTTAAACCTAATCTTTTCAATTTGAAATCACTTCAAAACTATATTAATGTTATGTTCAACCAACTGCAGATAAGCACTTTGCTTTGCAGGTAAAACAATGTTAACGAAAATTTATGTGCAAATAAAAACCACCTTTGAATTGAATTGAATTGAGGCTCTCAGGGATAGAGAAATGTTTTTTCGGTCCTTCAAGACCAACCCAACAGAGGAAAACCGAAAAAAGTTTAAACGAGCCAGGAATGACTGCAACGTCTTTCTTAAGCGTGTGAAATTTCAATACGACCAAAAACTGTGGCAAAAAATACTGCAATGTCCCAAAGGTAGTACAAATTTTGGTCGTTCATCAAAAATATTAGAAATTCTGCCTCATCCTCCATCCTAACGCTCATTTACAATGACATTCCAGCTGTCAGCTGTTTGGATAAGGCCAATCTGCTTGCTGTACACTTTGCGGCTAGCTCAACTCTCCCAGATTGTGCTTTGTCTCCGCCTACACTTGAGTGCGTCGAATCTTCAATGGCACAAATCCATTTTCGCACTCGTGTAGTAGCAGGAGTTCTTAAAGATCTTAACATTCACAAATCCGTTGGTCCAGATGGTATATCCTACTTTAGGACTCTTTCCGAGCAGATGGAAAACAGCATTTGTCCAGCCCGTCCCAAAAAAAGGCGAATCTTCCTTTTTCTCCTCCTACAGACCCATTGCACATACGTCCCTTCTTTCCAAGGTCATGGAAACGCTGATAAATTGTCAGCTCATGAAATATCTCGAAACACGAAAACTTCTTAATAGCCGGTAGTACGTTTTTCGTAGCAACAGGACCACTAGTGATCTGATTGCATGTCTCACCGAAAAGTGGAACCAAAGCGTACATCAATCTGGCGAAAGCAAGATAGTTGCACTTGATATTTCTAAGGCATTTGACCAATTGACCATTTGACAGAGTTTAACAACAGGCTCTTTTGTCGAAAATGCGTGCTTTTGGGATCGATGACTCTCTTCTTCAATGGAATAGAAATTACCTTTCGAAACGTTCAATTCAAGTAGCCTTGGACGGTTTCAAGTCTGATGTTCACAAAATTAATGCTGGTATGCCGCAGGGCTCTGTTCTATCTCCAACACTCTTTTTAACTTTCTTCAGTGATCTCTTGTCTGCTACTGCTCATCCAATATATTCCTTTGCTGACGACAGCACTCTCTGCTTTTCAAATTCGTTCCCGGACTCACGTCCTGGCTCTTCGGCTGTAGAACAGGAACGGCAGCATATATTAAGCTCATTAAATTCCGATACCAACAGCATAACCAATTGGGGAACTAACAACAGAGTGGAATTTAATTCTTCCAAAACACAATGCTATCTGCTGTCGTTAAAGCGGAATTTAAGCACCCAACCGTTATCCATGGATGGCACTTGTATCGTCGAAAACTCACCTCGCTATGAATGCTCATTAATATACCCTCAAGCCCACTTTCGGACGTACTCTAAAATATCGTGAGTCGTTCCTAAGCCATACAACTCGCTTATGGAATGCCTAGCCTAGCTCTTTATTTCCAAGTCATTATAACCTTCAAACATTTAAAACCAATGTTCACCGTTACCTCACTTTCTATCCTCCCTGACTTTCCTTCATCCGCGCAGTGTGCAAACATTTTAAGGGTACTTAAACCCCTTGAGCGCGCGCAAATTATAAAAAAAAAACAAAATTTTTGAGCATCTGACTTGATATATTTTGAGTTACATTTAAGAGATTATGTACGTTCTTATTGATGAGCTACATAATTCAGTTCCAGACCAGGTGTCTGCAGTTGTTCATTGTCGATGGCTTAAAGCGGGTAAATTAATTTATCAATTGTTTCACTCCATTGTAAATTCTAGTTCTCATTTTTAATCTCATTTGTCCCATCTATGTACATCTCAGTTAATCTTAAAGCTCTATAAAGACTCATTCAAATCAACAATCCGACAGTAGACGCCTACCAAGGCAAAATAAAACCGAGCATAGTAATTGTTTTATCCCCTTAGTTGTCCCAAATTGGCCAAATTCACAAACACAGCCATAACCCTAAACAATACCCGAAATTGGAAACACAATGTCAAACCCAATTAGCAGTGACAAATAAAGACAACCTCTAAATCGATTTCATCCCCAAAAGGATGGTTACTCTTCAAACCACAAATCCCTCCATTGTCATCATTTACTGTTGGTCAATTAAATTTCGTTCATTCTTTTTCGCTTGGTTGAACTGACAGAGGAATACTAGATTAGATAAACTAAATAAATATTATTTGAAATCACCACCAACTGACCAGGGGTGGTCGAAAATCCCAACATTCCCATGATAAAATTTGTACTTAAACAATTACTTTAAATTTACTGGAAAATGTCCTTTAACTGGGATGACATCATTTATTATTTATTTGCAGTTGCAGTTGCTGTGGCTTTCTTCCTATGCTGGGCACCACATCATGCTCAACGGCTGATGGCAGTTTACGGATCCAGCATCGGCGATACTTCACCACTATACAACGAAATATATTCCATTCTTACATACATCTCTGGTGTTATATACTTTCTGTCGACGTGCATCAATCCACTGCTGTACAACATCATGAGTCACAAATTCCGGGATGCCTTCAAAGTAAGTAATCCATTTAGAGAGCTTTACAGCCTTTGCCATTAATTCAAACCATTTTTTTTTTTTTTTTTGGTTTCCGCCTAGGTAACCCTGGCTCGTCACTTTGGCCTGGCTGGACGATATCAAACCACAAATCACAATTACAGTGCCCTGCTGCGCCAAAATGGTTCAATGCGTCTGCATACTACGGTGAATAACAATGCAATCGATCATTATAATTCATATAGAGTTGTGCAATTGCAATGTCGTGACCCACATCATCTTTCTCTGCAGGACAGCGTAAGGACCAGTGGAAATAGCTGTAGAGCACATCGTATGCGATGTGTTTCCGTCAGTAGTCAATCAACGTTGATGACATCCTTGAGCAAGAACGACGTTTTCGCCACGAATAGTTATATCCTACAATCAGCGGCCGCTGTAGCTGCTGCCGCCGTCAATAAAACTCCACCACCAGCTGGTGGCTCAGCCCATCCACGTGAGCTTCACACACAAATTTCACAGGTGTCGTCATTAGACGATGCCAATTCCCTTTTAGATTCAGAGATTTCCCATGGCGGTAGCCATCATAATCACCATCCGCATCATCCAATGCATCACCACCCCTCCTATCGGCTAAAGGAACTGCGCCGACCGCAGGGATACCTGCCAACAAAATTAGCCCCAGACGACGACTTATCCTTGGATTCAGGTGAATGGCCAGACAATAACTTGGAAATGAGCACCAGGTGCTCAGACAATGAGACTGATGTGTTCCCCAAATCCAGCATGGATCGATCGGGAACACCACTGAGAGTAACAGAACTGAGATGTCATCCTGGTGGCGGTGTAGCATATAATGACACAGCAAGAATCACTCGACGACCGAAACTTTCCAGCATAATCCGTCGTGATCCGCATTCGTCAAGTAACCGCGTTGAATTGAGAAAACCCTCCCGCAAGCCAGCTGGCAACACTCTCGAAAGCCTATCCGATAAAATCCGATGGCGAACTAGAAGAAAAATGAACTTCCTCCGCGGTAGTGGTAACAAAAATCCGTCTATTAAAGAATCCAACTCGTCACTGTCACTGCCAGTGTCACCTGTCAAACCGACTGCTAACACTTCAAAGAAAGTGCACCCAGAACTGCAAGAGATTACAACGAATGGCAATGGAGAGTGTCAGTCTGTGTCATAAGGCAAAGCTGAGACCATTCCCTCCTTCTTTCCACACTTCTTCTCCTACACTCTACTCGTAAATAGAATTTTCTTCTCCGGGGAAACATTTTACGCTTTTCCATTTCAAAGTTAAAGATAAAAATGAAAAATGTTAACTCTGTTAAAAAATGATTCGAAAATAAATTTCAAAGATTGCTGTGACGTACGATCCGTATCTTGTTGGACATTTTTCAGTTGAAGCTACCGAGTGATCTCTTGTTTAATCTCCTCTTCGTAGCGAGCATTGTAAATTATATTATGAGCCATTTTTTTCTTTTTGTAATTACAGGAAAATTTAAAAAAAAAAAACAAAAAACACACACAAAAAACTTATAAAGATGTATTGTATATATAGTTTAACTTTTTATTTTTTAAATTTAAATTTGTTTTCTTTGTTAAGAAGTTTAGCAAGTAAGACAGTTGACTTGAGAGAAAAACAAATATATTAAATATTATTGAAAATTTTACCAACTCTGTTTTGTTTTAGATACTTAGGTTGTCAATCTACGAGTATGAGATATGATGTACATTCACTTAAATTATCTAAGGTACGAGTATGTTACAGATGTCTCTTGTGTTTTACGTAGGTACCTGCCGTGAAGGCTTAAGCCTACGGTGCGTCTTCGCACAAGATATCCAAACAATGCGTTGATAAACGCCCTTCGGGTAGTACAAGTCCTGCAACCAGTACCAGATTCGAAGTCGTGTGTAAGGCACGAACTTCCCCTTTGGTGAAGGGTCGAGGCCTATCTAATACCTCAGCCATTCTGTGGGTCATGGCACCCGGTTGCAATGCAACTCCACATCGAGCAGACCAATTAGATCCATAGCAATCCCATGGTTTAGCACAGGGCGTAGTACACTACACATATGCTAAGCCATGAGATGTCCAAGCACCATTAGTTCTACTCTCCCTACGATTTTGGGTACAAACCTACAGCCACCACGATACCCCACAAGGGGGCCAACTCCTAGATCATACCGGAACCATAGTTCCGGGGGCTCCTGACCTCCCGTGGTACCAGAATATAGCTTCCGGTCGAGCTTCGCAACCATGCGGTCACTTCCAGTTGGGCACCTCACTGCCCAGGACTGGCGGCCTTTCAACACATTTAAAAATTCCTATGTGCCACCCGCTAGCTGCCCACTGCGTCTTCTATTAAATACCTCTTTTGCAAAACTATGGGTTCTTTCGAACCGTATGGTATCAGTGATAGTTCCACTGACATCGTAGGCTTCACCATTAAAGATGATGCCCATAGCCTGCAAGTCCCTAATGTCAGCGTAATTGGGACACTCACATAGGACATGAAGCCAGTCTTCATAGGTGACTCCACATGAGCAGCTCGCAACCCTGCTAAGCCCTCTCTTATGCAAGAATGCATTAAGAGAGCCATGCCCGGTTAACAAAAAGCCCAGGCTGAGGGTAAAATTCCGTTCAGGAAATACTCTCATGGTTAGCACATCCCTTAGGAGCCATAAGTAACCCTGCCATTTTTGCTAGCATCCTATTTAGATTGCCATCTAGATAGAACACATGCGTGTAGAAAGGTTTTACGCTGCTTCAGGGATAGGCCATCCACTTCTTCCGGGGAAACCCAATCTCGCCCATTTAGAGGGAGACCTTTTCTGATCTTGAAAGCAATACAAGGACGTATCACTTCCAGATCCAGAGGTGGCACTCCTAGCAACACCTGCATTGACTCTGTGGAGACAGTGTGGCACACAGGTAAACACCCAGGTAAGGCGACTCTTAGGCAAGACAAGATCCGATTACCCTGTCGTACCATACCGATGCTCCATATGTTGCACAAGCAACAAAAAGGCCATCGTATATGACACGGACAGAGCGCCTGTTGAATCCCCAGTGGGATCCAAAAATGCGCCTTACATGGCCTATAGCACTCAGCATGTGTTGTCTGATTCGAACCAGGTGAGGCATGAAGTTTGTACCCAGATATGAGACCTCTGTCACACATCTAATGCTAACGCCATTCAAATGTATCGCAGGAGCCCGACTTCTTGTATTCAATTTGCCTTTGAACTTCATTGAAACAGTCTTATCCTGCGACACACTTACCCCAACGCTTCCTCCCCATTCAGAAACGACTGCAAACGACTTTCTCCTAATACCTCGCGTTGGGCCCTGGACTGGCCTTCAAGGATGAGGAGCAGGTCATCTGCGTAGGCGCAGCACCCACAGAACTCGTTTAGTCGCCATAAGAGTGGGTCCATCATCAGGTTCCAAATAAAAGGACCGCAGATGGACCCCTGGGGGCAACCTCTCTCAACACTAATTGAGACGCTGTAGTGCGTATTTAAAACACTCGCTTTTCTGTCAGAGAAATAGATTCCACGAGTATGTTACAGCTTACTGGTTCAAGATGACCGGAGACATGATAGGATGCAAGTTATTGCTTGTCAATCAGCCGAAGTCTCAGGCTGTCTAAACATGTTAATTCAGAGTAAGCGCTAGCCTTAATTGCATTATCTAGTTCCAACTATTTTTTACAGCAAATCACAAAATGAATTATGTTGCAGATGCTACAATATTATCATCCGAGCCTAGCAGATTAACGTACCTCGAAAACTAGATCACACCATAAGGACACTAGAGATCCTTGTGCCAGTTCTCCAGAAAGATATATGTCTGGGCACATATTTACATTAGTTGACTTTACCTTCGACAACGATTTGAACACTTTACACCTGCCGTACTTTGTAGAGGTTCACACTTGAGACGACCCCTAGATACTTGATCCGCTGTAGCAGTAGTTAAGTTACGAGTACCTTAGTTAACGATCTCGATTTTAGGAGGATCTGCCCCATAATAGTAACTAGCAGCTGATTTATAAGGGTAGGTACAGAGCTATCAGGCACAGGACGTAGAGTGCCCATGGCTTCAACTGTGACTACTTGTAGTAGCCACCGGGCACTGTTCTCCTTTCGCCGGGCTTGACTTATCAACTGTGTTGAGCAAGAACAAAATTTCAACACAAAATACACTGTAGGGGATGACTGATAAACCAAGGGTGGCGTCAAAAAAGCATATTCGTTATATAAACCTGAGGACAGTGAGTATTTTCAGGAAATGTCAAAAGGGTGGTGAGTGCAATTATATGAGAACACAAGCGGTCATACTCTAGCCTCACACCATCAACTCCTACTACTTACCTCTACGTGGTGACTTCTGGGTGTCTAATACGCCGACTGGAGATAGGGAAACCAACCCCTGTGGAAGGTCGTTGGTGTCAGCCGCCGAGAAAGAGGGAGAAGAGTACCATATCACTAAGGCACTTTCTCCTGTTCCCGGGCGACAGCGGACGAAATCTAGAGATCGAATCAACGGCGGCGCCCATGCTTCCAATTAGGTCGAACTTGTGCTGCAGGGTCTTCCAATAGGGACTGAACTTTGACATTTGTTAGTGGCCATATTGTTGAAGCTACATCTGTCAAATTGGCTGTCATTTATTCAATCTGTCTTGCCAAATCACCCTGGACCGACATAGGGTGTAAATGATACACGTGACACAACACGTGTAAATGATAAAATTGTTTTATCAAAATGGTCCATTTCGTCCATTTTACGGTCGCCATAATCGTCCTACCGAGAGGACTATTCGCAGTGTGGTAGACAAATTTAAGTCTACTGGCTCAGTAAACGATAAACCGACACCCGTACGCCGGCGAAACACAAGGTTTACCTAAATCATCACCGTTGTCCGTGAAAGTGTGCTGGAGAATCCGAGACTGTCGATTTCGCGTCACTCACAAGAACTCGGCCTTTCGCAGAACACAACTTGGCGAATTTTGCATCTTGACTTGGGCCTGCACCCGGACAAAATTCAACTGACCCAGGAGCTAAAGGTAAACAACCATAGACAACGACGTGTGTTCGCTGAATGGGCTCTGGAGCAGATGGAAACTGACCCTAATTTTCATCGTAAAATCATCTTCAGCGATGAGGCCCATTTTTGGATGAATAAGTACGTCAACAAACAAAATTGTCAAATTTGGAACGTCCACGTATCCCGAAAAAGTCACTGTTTGGTGTGGTTTTTGGGCTGGAGGCGTCATCGGTCCATATTTCTTTGGGAACCACATTGGCCAGGCCATCACCGTCAACGGCAAGCGCTATAGGTCGATGATTACCAACTTCCTTTGGCCTGAATTGGATGATATGGACATGAACGACATGTGGTTTCAACAGGACGGTGCTACGTGCCACACAGCTCCCGCCACATTGGAAATTCTGCACGAGCGATTCGAGGGCATAATCAGCTCACGTGGAGGTGATGTTAACTGCCCACCGAGATCGTCCGATTTGACTCCGTTAGACTTTTTTTGTGGGGTTTTATGTCGAAGCTCTATGCGAATAAGCCACAAACCACAGCGGTCCTCGAAGCCAACATAATCCATGCCATCGGTCAAATTCACCCTGATTTATGCGCCAGAATAATGGAAAATTGGACATTTCCACCCAGAGAAGCCGTGGCGGACATTTGGACGATGTTATACTCCATACATAATGGCATCGATAGGCCTTCAAATGAATAAAAATTTTCGATGATAATTCACACACACTTTGTGTTATTTCAATTTCAAGATAGGACGCGCTTAATTAAAGACCCTTTATCTCTATATGAGCTGTTTCAATGTACTTGAAAACCAGGTCTATAGGGGTCTCCAACACAAATCAAGGTGTTGGAAAAGGGTTGGTGGCAGCTTAATAATGGCCAACGGCAGCACTCACATCCGCGAAGCGGGTTACTGGCTCCGGAATTTGGTACGACCCCTTTTGTCCTAGGCGTCCCAAAAATGGCCTAGCCCTCCAGGTTGGGGATTGTGAGTGGGGTTAACTGTCCAACCACGTAAAGAAGTAATTGTTACGATAGCCTCGGGTAAGGACGGATTCACTGTTGACGACCCCCAAAACGAACAAAGCACAACTACTTACGGATCTGCACGTAGAATGTTCAGACCTTGAACAGGCCGCGTGCAGCCAAATAATTTGCGGAGGCCTCAGCAGATATCACCACCACCCAGAAATTGTGGTGGGATGGGCCAGATAAAAGAAAGATGACAGACAGTGGTGTTTACTACGGTGACTGCAATAGTGAACGTATGCAGCGGCTACTTGGGTGCGAATTTGTTGAAAGCGGCAGATTTAAGCAAGAAGTCTTGAACTTTCCACACGTAAGTGAATGCCTTATAACAATCCGTATCAAAGGTAAATTCGCTAACATCAGCCTTATATGCGCTCACACCCCAACTGAGGAAAAGGGCGATGCTACCAAAGAAAGTTTCTACGAGCTCCTCGACAAAACCTACCAGCAATGTCCGATGTTTGACATTAAAATCGTCCTAAGTGACTTTAATAACAAAATTGGAAAGGAGGACATCTTTGGTAGCACAATGTGAAGAGATAGCCAACACGACACCACGTCTGGAAACGGACTTAGGCTCATCGATTTCGCTGCGGGACGTAACGTTACTATAGCAAGCACACGGTTTACTCACCTGCATACTCACATGGGAACATGGAGGACACTAGATCAGCAAACCATCAAACAGATTGATCATGTTGCTATCGACGGAAAGCACTCCTTAAGTATTTTAAATGTTCGAGCATTCTGAGCGGCCAACATAGACTCGGACCACTACCTATTTGCAGCCAAGGTACGTCTACGGATATCTCAGACGCCACAAAACCAGAAAAATAGTATGAGGCGATTTAACGTTGAACGATTGGAATCAAAACAAGCCGCCAGAATCTTTGCCGATCCCGTATCCGTCCAGTGGCTTAGATGCCTAGAAGCTATCAGAAATGGCGCAACCGACGTGCTGGGTTTCACCCGCCCACCACCACGAAACCCCTGGTTTGATGAAGAGCGCCGGCAAACACATGTAGCAAAACAACATGCCTACAAAGCGGCTCTGCCCGAAGGGACAAGAGCAGCTCTCAAGCTCTATGAACGGAAGAACATCGGCTTCTCCGAGGAAAAAAGAAATAGCGTAAGAAGCGCGCGATCTAGGAAATATAGAGGAATGATATTCGGAAGTTTTACCAAAATGGAATAAGAACGTGTAAGGTAATAAGATCCGAACGGAAACCTATAGAGATGACCAAGTTAACCTTGTAGTAGAGTCACAGTCGGTGCTGAGGATATGGGAAAACCATTTCTGCAGACTGCTAAACGGTGAAGACGACACAAATTCCACTGTCAGGCAAAACGAATCATTCAATATTGACGATGCAAGTCAAGAATTCCGTCCACCCGACCAAAATGAAGTGAAGATAGTAATATCTGAACTAAAGCGAACAAGGCTGCCGGGCCGGATGGCCTACCCGCCGAACTATTTAAGGCAGCAGGAAATGGCTTGGTAGAGAGCATACACCAGCTTATTTCCAAGATTTGGTCGTATGGATGTATGCCTGATGAATGGAACCGAAACATCGTTTGCCCAGTTCACAAGAAAGCAGACCCTCCAAACTGCGCCAACTCTAGAGGTATCAGTCTCCTATACATCGCATATAAGATCTTGTCTGCCATATTTTGCGAGCGCCGAAAACCATTTGTCAACGATCAGTGCGTTTTTGGATCCGGTAAGTCCGCAATTGACCAAATATTCACACTACGGCAGATCCTGGAGAAAACTCAAAAAGTTCAGATTGATACTCACAACCTATACAGAGCTATACATATCAATGTCTAGTTTTCGCATCCCCGCCAATCTCGTCCGCTTGTGCAGGATGACGATGGAGAAAGCTTGCTGTTGCATCAATGTCGGTAATGACCTAACCGAGACCTTTGATGTCAAAAAAGGATTTAGGCAAGGCGACGCGCTGTTATTTGACTTCTTTAACATCATACTTGAAAGGTCAAAACTCACAAGCCAACACACGATGTACGATCTTTCAAAAGTCTGTTGAATTGCTAGCAGCGACGATATTGGTAGATCACAGCTAGTTGTCACTGGTGCGTTTGCGAGTATAGGAACAGAAGCGGCAAAAATGGGTCTAGCGATAAATGAGGGCAAAACAAAGTATATGCTGTCAACAAGAAGGGACACCCAACATCGACGAATCGGCCAGGATATAACAATCGTCAGCTATAGGTAGTTGAGGTAGTAAGGGACTTTGTCTACCTTGGCTCTGCTATCAGAAATCAAACGAAGAATAACGCTTGCCAATCCCTGTTTCTTTGGGCTGAGGAGGCAACTGTGTAGTAAAGCCCTCTCCCGAACAACCAAGGAAACTCTATATAAGACCCTTGTAATCCCAATACTGTTCAATGGTTCTGAAGCATGGACCCTTCCTAAAGCGGACGAAGACATTTTCGGTCGTTTTGAGAGAAAAATTCTTCGTAAGATATTTGGCCCCGTGTGCGGTGACTGGTTCTGGAGTGGACGATACAAAGATGAACTGTACGAGCTGTACAGCGACATCGACCTGGTCGTTGGACGTTTGAGATGACTGGGATATGTAAAGCAAATCAACACCAACCGTCCAGACCGCAGAATCTTCGACTCTAACCAGAAGGACAGTGCAGTAGAGGAAGGGCTCACCGGTGGCGCGCAAAAATGGAAGGGGACTTCAACCAATTTGAAGTGCGCAACTGGAGGCAGTTAGCCAAGGACTGCGCTAATTGATGAGGCTTATTGGTTGAGTACATCAGTGACTTTACGACGTTTTTTAGGGTGTGCATGCTATTTAGGGGGATAATCCATATGGATCGGCCCACGGTAGACCACGAAGTGCGAAATGGATAAACCTGCATTGGACTGCTTCAATTCATTCAATGTGGATTTGTTTATACCGATTCTACCGATTATGCTACAGAAAGCAGCGGAGCTAGCAATCGAAAAAATTATGGAAATTCTTAGACACAGTCTAAAAATAGTGTACATACCAATAAGTCTGTCATGATTTATGCTTAAAGCCCTGGGGCGATTATTGGAGATTCACATTAGAAATAGATGCAGTAATGGCTTTTTGACTGAGTCCCAGCATGCATACATGAAAGGAAAATCTGTAGAAACCGCCCTGCACGAGGTGGTGATGAAAATAGAGAAAAATCTACTTCGGAGAATTTGCGTTGGCAGCCTTCCTGGATATTGAAGGAGCCTCCAATAACGTGGAGTGCACCGACATTATAAATGCTCTAAGTAGTAGACGCTAACATTGAACATGGCAATACAAACTGGGTTTGAAACATCAGTCGTTCATAGACCTCGATAGAGGACAGATGTGTTTCGGCTTCTTTGCAAGTGATATAATAATTAAAAAAAACAATTAAAAACTTTTTGGCCAAGTGCTTCGGTGGCGCAATAACAGTGGTGCCCGACCGACAAAACAGGGGTCGTGGGTTCGATTCCCGAAACAGTTGCATCTTTTTATTTTTAAAAGTAAACAAAACAAAAAAAAAAAACAATAAAGTTAAAGTGGTGGTGAAGTGTTGTTTATCACGTGATGGATTGTGACGAGCGGTCCGCTATGCCTATAGCGGGACCTGCTGAAGTGTCAGGTGAGGCGTCGAGTGGTTCGAGCCAAACGCCGAAAACAAAGAGAAGGAGGAAGCTTCCAACTTCCAACTTGATAAAACGACCCACCCTATCAACGGTAAACAACTTCGCTTCATTGGCAGCAAGCGAATCTGATGATGAAGAGGAAGAAATGAAGGCCATAAGTAGCAGCATCAAAATGCTACAACAAAGAGTGCTGGCCATAAAAGAAAGACAAATGGCAAGAAGGAAGAGGGAAGAGCAGGAGAAATCCCAACAACAGCAGCTTGCTCAAAAGCAGACACAACAACAACAGTCACAACACCGGCAACAGCTAAAACAGCAGCAGCAGCAGAAACAACAACAGCAGCAGCAGCAGCAACAACAACAACAACAACAACAACAACAACAACAACAACAACAACAACAACAACAACAACAACAACAACAAAAACAACAACAACAACAGCAGCAGCAGCAGCAGCAGCAGAAGAAGAAGGAGAAGGTGCCTCCTATCAACACCTATAAACTAGAGGTAAATGCTACCAAGGACCTGTGCAGGCTGGTCATTGGTAATAACTTTAATATTAAGAGATTGGGGAATGATCGCCATGCCATCCACTGTAATACAGTGGAGGGCTACGCGAAAGTTAAAGAGCTCCTAAAGGAAACGACGACGGAGCACTACTCATTCACACCGAAGTGTGAAAAGCGGCAATCGATGCTGCTGAAGGGGTTGGAACCGTCTTCTGATCCTGAGGAGATCCTGGCACTGCTCAAAGAGAAGGAGTGCGAAGGACTCAAGTTTGTGGGGGTCAAGCCATTTACCACAGCTAGAGCCAGGCGGGAGAAACGGAGTCTGCCGTTCTTCCTGGTGCAGCTCAGTCCCGAAAGCCGTCTGGATAGTCTAAGGAGTATCAATGTTCTAGACTACCAGGTGGTTCACTGGGAAAAATTAAAAAGGAGCGAAGGCGTTATACAATGCGTTCGCTGCCAGAGGTTCGGACACGCCGCGTCGAACTGCCAAATGCAGCCTCGATGCGTGAAGTGCGCAAAGAACCACAGTTCCGAGGAGTGTGCTCTGGGTAGGGACGGAGTATCCGATAGGGTGCAACTCTCGTGAGTGTTATGTGGGAACGTGGGACACACCTCAAACTATCGGGGTTGTCCTAAGTTCGCTGACATCAAAAAAGCAAAACTGACTCGACAGCAGAAGGTGGAGGTCAAACGTTCACCTGTGAGGTTTCAAACACCAGCCGTCACGCCCCAAATTTCCTACGCCCAAATATCGGCAGGTACGGGGGCTACGGTACAGCAAGCGACTGTTGCTTCTCCGGCGCCAATGCCGAGAACAACGGAAGCTGCACCTAACATGCTGGCCATCTTGCTCGCAATCCAAGGGCAGATGGCTCAGCTTCAAAAGCAGGTGCAAGAACAGGCCAAGCGGGTGAACCAGATCTACGCGCTGCTGCCGGGCCTAACGCAACACATGTCGTAATGGGTACGCACATGGTGGAGCAAACTTTGAAGGTCCTTGCGGTGAATGTTAATTCACTGATTAGGATCGAACGAAGAGCCGCGATGTTTAAATTACTACAAGACCAAACTCCTGATGTGCTTTTCGCTAGCGAAACCAAGCTAACCGATAAGCACAAACTGGAGTACAATAATTGTATTGTTAGAAGAAGAAACCGGCCCGGATCCGAACGTGGAGGCGGTGTCGCGATCTTCATTAAACAAGGTATAAAATTTCACAGAGTGTACAAGGGAGCGTTGCGTAGGTTCCGGGTGTTGGAGGCAGTCGTCATTTACATCCCGCTCCGCAGTGGAAAGCGTCTGTACTTGGCCTCTGTCTATGCGCCTGAGGCTTCACAATCCACTTTATTCATTACAGAGCTCGACACGCTTTTTCGACTCCTGAGACTGGAATCGGGGGAGAATTATTTTATAATCGGCGGGGACTTCAACGTTAGACACAGAGATTGGGGAAATAATTTGCCGAATACTAGAGGGAACCTACTACTTGATTGGTGGGGTCAGCACGATGTCATGTACAGACTCGGTCTTAAAGCGACGAATAACCCGTCGTTTCCCAGAGGCGGGTCATATTTGGATCTACTGCTGTACGACGAACGTATACGACTGACAGGTACGAATTTACAAACGCTAAACTGTCTGCGCACATTTGTGTATGACAGTGACCATTGCGGTTTTAGCACCGAAATTACAGTTCCCAACGAAATTGCGGAATTGGAGGAGTTTGTCCAAAGATATTCTTACAACTACAGTAAGACTCGATGGACACGCTTCTCCGCAACATTGACAAGAGCACTCTCCTCGAATATGCTCCACCCACCGTCCAATAGGAATTTGTCAAACGAGGAGATCGACAATCACCTAAAACAAATGGACGAGACAATTAAACAAACTATGGACACAACAATACCGCGATATCGACATACGACTAACGAAGACCTGTTCCGCAATCCTACTATTGACGCACTGCACCGACAGAAAAGTAGACTTCTGACAAGACTCAAAAACTTGTACAGACAGTTAACTGACAGACAAGACCCGGAGATTAGGACACTGAAGGCATCGATTAAAAATATTCAAACGTTAATAAAAGAGAATTACAGAATTTCTGTAAGTTCGTATTGGAACAACAGGGTTCGGGCTGTAAACACCAACAACCCGAATATGTTCCCGCAAATAAATAAACTATTTCGGAGGAAAAATCAAAACGACCTTCAGTGCCCGGACAACAGACAACGAACGGTTACTGACAATAGCAGGTATTGATCCAAATGAGGCCGCTGATGATGACGGCTTCTTTGTGATCGAGGATCCACAGGAGAAGGTTGAGACCATAGGAGCGACTTTCCAGGAAATATACAAGGCCAATGATACCATTGGCCCTAATTATGACCTGGACAATCGCGTCTTGGTGCACGACCTCTACATTCGAAATGAAGTAGGGAACTGGCGATCCGAGGGCTCTGGTTTCACCCGGTTCAGCGACGAAAATATGGCAAATAATGTCATTATCAAAGAGGGTCACCTACCCCCGTTCATTTCGAAGGAAGAGCTCCATGAGATCTTCGACACAATCAGGGCTAAGAAATCAGTGGGGACCGATGGTATTCCGAACATCGTGCTTCGACATCTTCCTCTAGAAGCGGTGGACATTTACACCACCCTGTTTAATAATGCAATGAATAATGCACATTATCCAGCGCATTGGAAAACGGCGGTGGTGCAACCTATCCCCAAAAAGGGAAAGGATATATCCAATCCGGCGAATCTCCGGTCGATAAGTCTCCTTCCAAACATCAGTAAGGTTTTCGAGAAGGTGATCAATAGAGTCCTGACTAAGTGGGTTGAGGACAAACATATAGTTCCGGATAATCAATTCGGTTTCAAGGCGGGGCATGATATCATTCATGCTGCGTCTAAACTGGTTTCTGATATCCAATGGAACAAAGGCAAAAAACAGTGCACTGGTGCCTGCCTGATTGACTTGGAAAAGGGCTTCGACACCGTATGGTTAGAGGGTCTTTTCTATAAGCTGACTAGGCTGGGGATCAGTAAACCACTCTTGTACATTCTTTATAATATGCTAACCAACAGACAGTTCATCGTGAAAAATGGTGATGTGACTTCTGTTGGGATATTTCAAATTAAAAATGGTCTTCAGCAAGGCGCGGTCAATTCGCCGATCCTATTCAACATTTATACAAGCGACTTGATAGGTTCACTTCCCCACACTATTGCGTACGCAGACGATTTGATAGCGTACAGAACAGGTACAAAAATCGAGGTCATTAATACTCTCTTGCAGCGTGACTTCGATAAGATAAGACGATTTTGCGATGACTGGAAGTTGAAAATCAACTTTCAGAAGTCGGAAACCATTCTCTTTAGGACGCCGTTGTCTGGAGCCTCTAGGGATACCAGAAAAAATTGGCGAAAGTTCTCGATCATTGGACAACACGGACAGCCTCTTGCCTGTCGAAATGTAGTCAGATACCTTGGGATCTGGCTAGATCAGTTTCTGTATTTTGACAAAAATGTAGATGCTGCTCTGGCCAGAGCCAAAGGAGCTTTTGCCCTTACAAAGAGACTGTTTTATAGCAGCCAACTCGATGCGAGGGTAAAGGTAATCTGCTATATGGCCCTTATCAGGCCCATGCTGGTATTTGGTTGTCCCGTGTGGTTCAATGTGCGAGCAAGCTTAATGGAAAAGATTCGGGTGTTTGAGAGGGCTTGCCTTAGGGCTTGCCTTCGCTTGTACAGAACACCAGAGTCGGAATACAAAAAATTTTATCGTAATGAGGTCCTTTACAACAGGGCGAACCTAATACGAGTGGACAACTTCGTAATTAAGCTGACTCGAAGGCACATTGCAAGAGCAATGACCTCGACGAATAACCTGATATATGGGGCTTACTACCCCAACTACCTTTACCACGAGAGAGTGCGCTCTGACGGCTTCGTTCCACCGGAAGCATTCCTTTACCTAGATCAGATAGGGTTGATCCAGGATAGATCAGCGGCCCCGTTAATCTTCCATGTCGCTCGAAAAGCTGGGGACAGGCGACTCAACTACAACAGAGACGTCGCACACGGCAGTGTGGATCGTCTCAGGTTCAGTAGGGCGGTGGGGAATCGCGATAAGAGGGATGTCGTTCAGCAGCACCAGCATTTCTGGTGGTTGAATGATGGAGAAGATGTTACGTCGTCGTTTCCGTCAATTACAGACCAGCCTCACTAATGAGGCTGAGCTGACCAGTCTATTTGTTCTGTAAATAGCGATGGCCAGCTTGCATAGGTTTAGGTTAGCATTTAAGGAATACATATATATATTAGTATATATAAAGGTATATACTAGTATATGTATGTATTGTGTATAATGTCTATATGTGTGTATTGTGTATAATGTCTATATGTGTGTATTGTGTAGATAGGTTAGGTAGACTAAGGTTTATTTTAAGTTAGATATTAAGTTTTTATAAGAAATAAAAAATTATGTCCATATGCTAAGTTTTTTGTTAAATTTTTTCTTAGCCTTAAGCATAGAAAATAAGTATTAATAAATAAAATGTAATCAAAGTCGAAAGACATATATATAAGAGTTTAGAGTAGCTTAGAGTGCCTGTGTGGGGCCAGTAAGTTAGTATAAGTTTGTTAAGTAATTTTAAGCTAGCATTTAAGCATTTTTTGTTAGTATGTAAGAGTTAATGATTTAGAAAATAAAAACGCGTTTAAAACTAAAAAACTAAACTGGGTTTGAAACATGCGTGCAAGCAGGAAAATAAACTGTTCCATTGGGCAAAGCTCGGTCAGAATGTCCGTAACCAGGGGAACCCCTCAGGGTGGTGTCATATCCCCACTCCTGTGGGTGCCGTTTATCAATGACATCCTCAAAAAGCTTAGTACAATGGATATAAGTGCCACGGCATACGCATATGACGTGGTCATAATAGTGCAGGGAAAATATTTAATTATTTTATGGAAGTTGCCCTGAAGATGATCAGCACCTGGGCAAAAAGTTATCGTCTGAATGACAACACTTCCAAAACGGAACTGGTTCTTTTTATCAGATAGTACAAGATACCGCAATTCAAACTTTCAAAATTCAACGGAGTGGAACTGTTCCTTTCGGACAGCGCGAAGTATCTGAGTGTGAATCTGGACAAAAAATTAAACTGGAATCTTAACGTAGCGGAAAGAATCAAAAAGGCATATAATGTTCTATTTATCTGCAAAAGAACGGTATAAAAAATTTGGATCTTAAAACCTGACATGGTGCACTGGCTATATACGGTGGTGGTAAGGCCCATGCTTATGTATGGCGCACTAGTATGGTGGAAAGCAACAAACAAGAAAACGGCTTACGGAAAATTATCGGCAGTTCAAAGAACGGCTTCTATAGCCATTACAAGTGCGTCCCCTACCACCCCTACGGCAGCATTGGACACCTTTCTGCACCTAACAACGCTTGATTTACAGATCAAAAAACTAGCTGGGAACAATACGATACGACTCACTAATCTGCGTTACTTCAAGAGCAGTAGTTTCGGACACGACACGATCCTAGCGGAGCTACTGCCAGGCAATCCAATTCTAATGGATGAAATTCCTTCTTTGGTCGACTTCGACATTTCGTATGATATAATATATCTGGAGAGGGACGACTGTTTATGTTTTGCCATTTGAAGACAAATTCAACTAGTTCCACAGGGATAGCGATAGGCCCGTTTTGGTGCCTGCTATCCATCACATGGCATATCCATCACACCCTGTTTAACTTGACCTAACCTAAGCTATTGGGTGACCAAACTTGGTTGCAATATTCAAGAAGAGACTTTACGAAAATAATGTACAGGGACCTTGTAATGTAAGGGATGGAAAAAATTTTGCTCCAGAGTTTGATAAAACCAAGTGCAAAGTTAGCTTTATTTATGATTCTGTCAATATGGGAGTCAAAATTCAATTTTCTGTCACAAATTATTCCAGGACCCCGTACTTCTGTAGTGGAAGGAATAGGCTCATCTCAGATGAAGTAGTTTTTGAGAGGGAGGATAGACGTTTGCGTGAATACTGTTATGTAAACAATTCATGTTTCATATCATAAGAACATAATACAGCAAAATACCTATCTACCTATCATATTTCATAAATGTTCTCAAGCTACGTTATCGCTCGGCATTTGTTGACACTAAGCGCCAAACAGTTTTGCTGGCACCATACCGAAAACTTATTTAAATCATCTTGAAAGCAATGCGAGTCAGAAGGCAATGGAATGTCTTTGGAATTTCTCAGGTCATCAGCGAAAATGGAAAAATTAGAATTCGTTAAAATGAGATTTATATGGTTAATCGTTAGGATAACAATGATTGGTTCAAGGTATCTACCCTGAGGGAAACCCGATGTTGCTTTAAGGGGGTCGGATATTGAAGATCTAATATTGACTTTATTTTCTCGGTCTTATAAATTTGATCCATGCCACAAAATAAGGGGAAAAACCAAATTTTTTTAGTTTGAAAATGATAAGTTGGTCAGAGATTTTGTCGAATGCATTGCTGAAATCTATGGAAATTGAATCGACTTCCCCACCATCTTCTAAAGCAGTTAGGTTAGTGGTGGTTGGTTTATCTTTAATTAAATCGTGCTGATTTGTGCAGATATAGTAGTTGGCCTAAAGTACGGAAGCAATTGTTAGATAGGGCAGCGAGAGGAGGATCGAGGTGAATTACACACTCTTGTATTACAATAGCCGGAAGGCCATCAGGGCCCGACGAAAAATCATCTATAAGTTTGGTGATGGTGATGTTTTCAGAAACCAATGATGTTGTTATATTTAGCGAGATGGACGACGTCTCAGGACATTTCTCATATACCTGAAGTAACTAAGATCGAGTTCAGGTGTTAACTTAGAAAAGGATTTGATAAAATGACAGGCAAAGAAATTTGAAATTGTTTTCGGATTGGCAGAAGATTCACTAAGAAATGTGAGAGTAGTAGTATAGTAGCCGTCTGACTTTCTTTTGATATTAACTGATGTGTAAGTTCCCTTATAGTCTAGAAATAAGAACGCACGACTGAGTCGTCAAGTAGCGTATTCACGACTGACACAATGAGAACTTATTCCAAATAGGTAATTCAGTTAAAATCTCTCTACCCTCTTTCTCTTCTTCTTTTTGCTTTCACGAAACTGCAGTTTCATAATCGTTATTACTAATTTCGCCCTCACTAAGTACATATCTGATTGGGACTTAAACTTTCATAAGAGCATAGAACATTTCTTTTGGATTTGGGTTTTATTTGGTTGCCATTTGCTTTGCTAATGTTACCCTTTAAATTTACCAAAAACCAACTTTTTCTTAACTGCTTAACTATTGTAATTTCGCTGGAATCCATTTGACAGATTTATCAAAAACATTTCTATACCAAATTTTCTCAATTCTCTCTTGCCTCTTTCCTTTTTTCAAATTCTGTTGGCGACATTTGATTTCATGACTTTTGAGCTTTCACCTCTATCTTCCTTCCTTCCTGTACACCTTATCATCTTTAAAATTATTATATTTAGTAAATTGGCCGTAGTTTGTTCTTGGTGTAAAGTTAAATAGCGAACTCGGCAGGCAAACTTTAGTTGTGTATTTCTGTACTTAAATAATAAGTTATCTATTTTGTACTTCGTCGGTATGTTTCGCATTTTCTCGTCAATCAAAAATTTCTCAAGGCTACTTTTAATCATCCGTACAGCTCGTTCTGCGATAACTTTGTATTACGGATTATACAGTGGAGACTTTAGTATGCAAATACCATTAGCTTTACAAAAATTTGTAGGTTCCAGCGACGCAAATGGAGGGCCATTGTCGGAAATAATCTCCTTGGGAAGCACGAAAATTGAGAAAATTAGTCTCAACTCATTAATAAGATCATAAGCTCTTGTCTTCAACATTCTTAAACCTACAGCCATTTCGAATACGTATCTACTGCAACAAACAAATGTCATTCCTGATAAATGGAAAAAGTCATTCTGGAGAGGTTTGAAGGAAAGTGTTGTTGTTAGCCATGAACTAAGACCAATTGCTACTAATTTGTTCGAAGTTTGTTGGCACACTTCACATGTCCTAACAAAATCCTCATCTACAGGGTCTTCCAATAGGGACTTCGAAACTTGGACAGTTGATAGCGGCCATATTACTGAAGCTGCATCTGTCAAATTGGCTGTCATCTATTCAGTCTGTCTTGCCAAATCACCCTGGATGGACTTAGCGTTCATAAACACATGCAAATGATAAAATTGTTTTATCGAAATGGGTGGACAGTTCGGGCAACGTTCCGCGCAGAACACCCATTTTACGGTCACCAGAATCGTCCTACCGAGAGGACTATTCACAGTTAGGTGGATAAATTTGAGTCCCCTGGAGCAGCAAACGATAAACCAACACCCGCACGTCGACAAAACGCAAGATTTGCCGAAAACATCGCCGCTGTCCGTGAGGGTGTGCAGTAGAATCCGAGGCAGTTAATTTCGCGTCACTCATAAGAACTTGGCCTTTCGCAGACCACAACTTGGCGAATTTTGCATCGTGACTTGCGCCTGCACCGTACAAAATCCAACTGACCCAGGAGCTGAAGGTAAACAACCATAGACAACGACGTGTCTTCGCTGAATGGGCTCTAGGGCAGTTGGAAACTGACCCTAATTTTCATCGCAAAATCATCTCCAGCGATGAGGCCCATTTCTGGATGAAACGTCGTCAACAAACAAAATTGTCCAATTTAGGATGACACCAATCCACATGGGATCCAAGAGCGTGTTTGGTGTGATTTTTGGGCTGGAGGCGTCACCAACTCTTTTGGCCTCAATTGGATAATATGGACATCAACGACATGTGGTGTCATCAGGACGGCGCTACGTGCCACACAGCCCACACCACATTCGAAATTCTGCACGGGCAATTCGAGGGCACTGTCAACTCACGTGGCGGTGATGTGAACTGGCCGCCGAGATCTTACGATTTGACCCCGTTAGACTTTTTCTTGTGGAATTTTCTGAAGTCGCAGGTCTATGCGAATAAGTCACAAACCACAGCGGTCCTCGAAGCCAACATAACCCATGCCAGCGGTTAAATTCAGCCTGATTTATGCCCCAGAATCATGGAAAATTGGATATTTCCAGCCAGAGAAGCCGTGGGAGACATTTGGACGATGTCATATTCCATACATAATGGCATCGATAGGCCTTTTAAATGAGTAAAAAATTTCGATGATATCTCACACACACGTTGTTTTATTTAAATTTCAGGATAGGAAGCGCTTAATGAAAGACTCTTTATATGAAGCCACCATAGAAGTCCTCTTGCAATGTAGCCCTCATGCAAAAGATTGAGAATTTGTTCCCTTAATGCAACTGGGATGACTATTCTATTTGTTAAAAGTACACAATCATCTTGAACAGATACGAGTAGTTCCAGGCGCCGGTCGAGAAGTCGAGATAATGCGTCAGCGTTGACCATTAGGGATGCTTTGCGGTAACTGATTTTGTAGACATACTGATAAAGCAGAATTGCCCAGCGATGTAACCTATTTATAGCTACTGGGGGGTTTCTTTTGTAACCAAAAATAATTTGCAAAGATTTGTAGTCACTGAATATTGTAAGTTTTTTTCCGTAGATACTCGTATATTTGTGGAACCGTTGCACTGAAAATATTACTGCTAACGCTTCACACTGTACTTGAGCATATCGTTGCTCAGCCTCTGATAATGTGCGTAAAATAAATAATTGGTTTTTCCTCCCCATTGGGTTCTATTTGAAAAAATACACCTCCAAAGGCGTACGAACTTGCATTATATACGATCCCCAATAGTTTCTAAGATTTTGTGCTCTTGTAGCCATTTCTTAGTTTCTTGAAATGTATTCTCACACTTTTGCGACCACAAGAATGATTTGTTTGATTTTAAAAGTTCATATAGGGGAGCGAGTCTTGATGAGAGATTTGGGATGAAAGTGGTGTAAGCCTAGGTAATATCTAAGACCATTTGGAGAAGGTGCTCGTAGGTTTCTTCAGTTTGACACCTTCTTTGGTTAGTTCATACCACAAGTATTCTACTGAAGATTCGAGAAGCTTACACATATCTAAGCGCACTCTTACTCCAAGTTGCGACAGAACCTTGAAAAGATTATGCTTAAAATCTTCAGTATCCTTGCCGCCGATTATAAGTAAGCTTTCGTCATAAGTAAATAGGCAAAATACCATCCATCACTGCTTTGAAAAGAGATGGTGCAACCTTTATACCAAAAGGTAAGCGTGTACCTATATCTAAATAATAAAAAAAACCTATGCGTGTTAATAGTAAGAAACTTTTGACATGAGTCAGCTACTGACACTTGCTGAAAAGCCCCTGCGAAGTCGAGTACGCAAAACACCGCACATCCAGCTAATCCTGTTAAAATATCATCTATTCTAGGAATAGGGTAATGTTCAGTTTCCATCATGCGATTAATTGTAGCCTTGCAATCTATGCATAACCTAACAAAACCCCGAATTTTTTTTTCAACTACATATTACCCATAGTCATGATAGGCAGCTTTGAAAATATTTTTTGTAGGAAAATCATAAGCTCTACCTAAATCAGTAGTTAAAAATGAGTTAAAATAAGTGAAAATCTTACCATGACCATTGAAACTGTTAAATTATTTTGAAAGCTAATAATTATGTTTGTACTAGTAAATGATAGAGAATTAAATAAAACTCGATAAAAAAAAAGGAAAAGTACTGCGGCGTTAAACTACAACGGCAACTCTGAATTCTCGGTGGTTCTTTTGTTTCCTTTTTGTTGGGTGTTAGTTGGTGATAGCATCTACTGTTTGGTGAGTTTGAACTGCAAAGCTTCTTCCATCTTTTTTTAATTTAACATAAACTAGACCCAACTTGGTATAGGCTGCGAATATTTTGTTCCATTTCTTCAGTTTCATAATAAAGCGTAGAATATCACGATTTTTCCCTGCGAGACTTTCATTAATGTAACAGCTGGCATCTGTAGCAATTCCCAAGTCACGGAGGCAAAGCTCTTTTTGTTTATTTTTTCGATAGAGAGCAGCAACTCGTAGCACAGAGTCCTTTTCGTGCTGGCTTGGAAATTGCAGTATTATTGGGGGCGGTGGACGATTGTTATGATTTCTACAGGGGTGTAATCGGAAGATATTTCTCAATACTGGTGATGTTTGCACGTCGATGGTACGACAAAACTCACTGAAAGGATTAAATAGGTTTTCTCATTAAGATGTGGGACACCGAAGAGAACATCGTCGGCGACAAATTCCTTTCTTTGCAAAGCATCTACATGCAAATTTATATTATGAAGCTCCACTTCCCAGGCATCGATTTCGCTTTCAGAGTTGGAGTTCCCATTCGATGTGATATTTTCCAGCTGGCTGGACCAGTTTTTCTGGAGTTCAGCAATTTTGGATTCAAAGTTTCCACCAAGATTTTGGATTTCCTTAGCGAAGGCATCGATTAGGATTGCGCTTTGTCTGTGTAGGCGGTTTCTAGAGAAAGAAAGGGGCTATACTTCCAATGCGTAAAAATTGCAATCCCGTTTTGCACCCAAATTAGCCTGTATATTCTCTAGTTTCAGTTTGTTATTGATTTTAGTTCGGTGCGGTTTAAAATATTTATAAAATATGAGTCAAGAGGAACGGCGTAAAAAGATCATCGACAAATGGCTCGAAAATATTTCGCGTCCAAACCATTTCATCGCAAAAATTTAAAGATAGCACGCTGCACAGTGGATTCTGTTATTAAACGATATTTGGAGACGTTGTCAGTTAAGCGAAAACAGAAAAGTGGAGTTAAAAGTGGAGCACATGATACAAATTTGGACAGGAAAATAGTGGGTACCATCGTAAAAAACCGGACTATGCCTTCCAGAGATGTTGCTCAGAAATGTAATACCAACCAAACAATGGTACAAAGATCTAAAAAACGTAACGGTCTAAAAACACGGAAAAAACAAAAAATACCAAAAGTTACTGAAAAGCAAAAAAAAGTCATAAAAACACGAGCCCGAAAGCTATACGAATTGATCGGCAACAAGAAAGAATGCTTGGTTTTGGATGACGAAGTTATCGCAGTTACTGAGCAGTTTTACAACTCGTTTGAAGCTGAGATGCTTCCGCAATCAACAACATTGATTGGGATGGAAAAATCCGGGTCAAAATATCTCGTTTGGCAGGCCATTTGCCAATGTGGACACAGAAGCTCATCGTTTATGGCAACGGGAACAATTAACAGAGAAGTGTACATTAACGAGTGCCTAAAAAAACGGTTGAATCCTTTCTCAAACAAACACGAGGTTTCAACATTATTTTGGCCAGATTTAGCTTCAGCTCATTATGCTCATGCGACGTTGAGCTTTCTTGTTGCTAAAAATGTCGACTATGTCCTAAAAGACATGAATCCACCCAATGTTCCACAGTGCCGTCCCATTGAAAGGTATTGAGCTTTGGTCACAAGCTAAATTGAGGAAAAGTGAGCTGAGTGCAAAGCACGTAAAAGATTTTAGTGCTAAATGGAAAAGAGCGTCCAAAAAGATCACGGATGTAACTGTCACCAACCTTATGAAGGACATTCGAAAGAAGTTGAGGAAAGAATGGGAACCCAAATAATTTTTTTTTAATTTTTGTAATTGTGAATGAATTTAATAAAAACAGAGTTTTAAAGCAAATAAAAAAAATTTACGTGAATTATGGAAATATTTTTTTTTTTACTTTGAAGTTTCCAAATTTTATTCGTTTCTGTCCTTAGTGTGTGTGACGATTGCATGCATGATATCAGTTTTTTGTGCCTAACTTACCAGATATGGATGTAGACGTCATGTGGTTTCAACAAGACGGTGCCACATACCACTCAGCCCAAGAAACAATTCCATTACTTGTGTCATTTCATGGTCTTATAATTTCCCCTTTTGGCGATCAGAATTGACCACCCAGATTATGCGATTTAACGCAGTTGCTCTTTTTTCTTTGGGATTTTTTTAAGCCTAATGCCTGAAACAGATGTGGAATAGTACTGCATTACCAACATGGAACAGATATGACGCTCGCTTCCTTCTGATTCTCAACCTATAAGTATCCTTCCTACCTTGTCAAAAGGCAAATACTGACAAAGTAAATAGTTAGTTGGTCATTTAAATAGAAATTCGTTGCTTACTTCGTTTCAGTAGGGTTTTAGGCCCCAAGATAGGTGTACTACTGCAATGGTTGCAATTATTGATGATATAAGATTAAAGCTACCTAGCCTATGAGACTTCTCCAAGGCATTTGACAGGGTTAACCACAGCATCTTATATAAAAACTGCACCATCATTTTGGCTTTAGTGATAGGCCAGTCAAACTGATAGGTAGCTATCTAAGCAATGATTACCAGAAAGATCAATTTTATTCAATAACAGATATTTCACACTTTACGAAACAGCACCTCCTTCGACCACTGTTTGATGACGAGTGACGATTGCTTTGTCTCCTTTGGAATTAAACTACCCTTAAGTTTGGGGCCCCATGAGCTTGTGTGCCCCGGTGATTGCCACCTGTAATACCCCCCGGTAGCTACACCACTGTTTAAATGTCGAGTTCATTGAGGTGTGGAACATCGACCCTCCGTTCAAAAAATTTCCAAATGTGCTATAAGTAAAAAGAGCGCAATAAGTGCACACATTTGACAGAATTATTCCATTAAAACGTACCATTGGCAATTTACACATCCCTCAACAAAGAAAGCGCCTCTATCCACTTCCTTTTTTTCTTGGAAGTTGCTGCCTCACTTCCAGAGGGAAGGCTACTTTTTTTTCTTTATAGAACCTATCCCTCAGAGTTCTCTAATTACGTTTTAATTTCTTTCAGCGAAAAAATGAACGAGATTTCAAAAATATTTTATCACTTTTATGATGAACTGAGTCCATATTTACCAGGAACGTCCATTTCCTGGGAAAGCTGTCAAAAAGATTATCCCTTACAATTATATTTTTATAATTTTTGTTTTTTTTTTGTTAAATATAACGTTGTGGCCTTGGACAAACTCAATTAATTTTTCCTCCATCGCGATTTGCTTTGAAATCAATTATAAAAAAAACACCATTGGTTTGGAACGAGCACCAAATATCAAGTGACTTAAAATGAACTAAATTTTAATAATTTGCTGTTCTATTGTATTATATCGGGTTTGTAGTAAGATTAGGAATGTGTTACAGCAACACATGGTGAGCAGTAAAGACGTGTGTTCGATTTTATAGAAATCAATGTTTCCTAATTTTGGTGCACATGTTTTACAGCCCATGAGTTTCAGGCATAAAGTTTATGCCAACAACCCACGACCACCCATTCCTTAAGTAGAAAATTGAGCGCTGTAAGGAAAATCAGCCAAAATTGTATGCAAAACTGTCAGGGAAAACTTCGACAAAATAGTGCGTATGTACCAGCACAACCGTGGAGGACAATCACCCGATATACTATTATAGCATACTGCTTACTTTATGCATCAATAAAAAAAATCACGATTTTTTATAAAAACCAGTGTTTACTATCAAAATCAGTAGTTGGGTGATTTAGAAATACCATAGGCTCTGAGAGGTGTCAACTTGGCGATGTCCAGTGTTGTGACTGTTCCTACACATCAGTTGTCCTTATTATACCTTCAAGTGTTAACCATCGAGTATTGGTCAATGTCCTTCCGGACTCGTCTTGCCAAACTTATAAGACCGAGTGCTGACCGGCAGACAAAAATAGCAGCACTATAACCAGGAGAGCCGATGAATCTCCTAGATGGAATGAAAGGTGAAATAAAATCCCGGAATGTAACAAGTGAGACATCATCCGACATACTTGGAGCTCAGGCCGGTAAGGATTTCCGGCACTAAATATGGTCGTCCTATAGCAATCTTGAATAGAACTGGCTCTCCAGGTACGGGATTGTGCCGGCTGGGTTACTGCCCGGCCCGGTTACTGGAAAAAATAAACTCAGTTACGAAACAACAACAAAGCTCGGATACAGACGGATCTACCGTCGACAACACCTGCAAACGAAACAAACACAACGAGCTTCGGATCTGCACAACCAATGTTTAGTCCATTAATAGGCCACGTGCAGCCAAACTACTAGTGGAAGCCGTAGACTGGATGCAACATCTACTACGGCGATTGTTATCGACGACAAAAACAGCGCCTCATTGGATGCTAATTTGTTGTAGAGGCAGACTTAGTCAAGAAATCTTGAGTTTTCTGCCTCGTGCCTCGTAACAATCCGTATTAAAGCTAAATTTGTCAACACTGCTCCCATAGAGGAGAAATACGACAACACCAAAGATAAATTTTGCGAGTTACAATTGTCCACGGCGATTTTAAAGCAAGGCCGGAAAGAGAGGACATACTCGTACAGTCGGAAAGTATAACCAGCACCACAGCACCTCCAATAATTGATTCCGCCTAATTCACATTGCGTCGGTAAGAAACATTGCCGTAGCTAGCACGCGGTTCCCTCATCTCGATATTCACAAGGGGACTTGGAGAAGTGCTATCAATTAATCGTCAACCAGATTGCGACCGACGCAAGGCACTCCTACTGTATGATGGATGTGTGAACGTTCCGAGAGGTCAACATCGACTCAGAAAATGTTGTAGCCAAGGTACGGTTGCCAATACACCGGATATCGGAAGTCAAGCTAATAGTGTGAGAGAATTTGACGCCAAATCCTTTTTCGATCGAGTCTGCCTTAACTTCTTAAGACCATCTTCAAGTATCTAAGGCCAGTGGCAACACTGCCAAAAAGTCATCAGAGATGCCGCCTCCGATGTGCGGGGTTTTACTCGGAAACCCCTGGTTTGACGACGAGCTTCACTTGAAGCTAAGCAAGATCCAAACAAAGCTTCGCTGCATATAAGGACTAGGGCTACTCTAGAACTCTACGAGTAGAAGACGAGAGGCGAACCCCGGCTTCTCAGGAGGAAAAAGAAGGAGCATGGGAAGCACGTTGTCCAGGCAATGGAGAGATGCTACCCCAATGAGATTCAGAAGTTTTACCAAAAGGCAAAGAAAACATACCACGGGCACAGACCCTCAACCGATGCCTATAAAAACGAACAAGGAAATATAGTAGCAGAGTCGCAGTCGATGCTGAGGATTTGAAAAGAGCATTTCTGTAGGCTGTATAACGGCGATGACGAACCAAATATCGCTGTCAGGAAGAATGAACCTTTCAACATGGACTATGGAAACCTATAAATCCATCCAACCAACTTTTATGAAGTGCAGATAGCCATATCCAACAAAGCTGCTGGAGCGGACGGCTTGGCTGCTGAGTTCTTCAAACTGAAAGGTGATGACTTGATAAGGAACATACACCAACTCATCTGTAAAATTTAGTCGAACGAAAGTTTGCCCGATGAATTGAACCTCAGCATTGTTTGTCCGATCCTATAGAAAGGACACCTACTGAACTGCGCCAATTACAGAAGCATCAGTATTGTGTGAACGCCTGACGCCGTTCGTCAACAACCTGATTGATCAATATCAGTGTGGCTTTAGGTTAGGAAAGTCCACCACCGATATTTACACTACAGCAGAGCCCCAAATCGATACACACCAATTATTCATCGATTTTAAGGCCGCTTATGACAGCATCTACAGAGATGGGCTTTACAGGGTACTGTCTAGTTTTGGCAGTTTTTCCAAATTTGTCTGCTTGTGCAGAATGATGATGGAGAATGTACGCCGTCCCATTAAGGTCGGTAAAGAACTCACTGAGATTTTTGCTGTCAAAAAATTATTTAGACAAGGCGATGCGCTGTCATGCGATTTTTTTAACATCATTTTTGAGAGAACAGTGCACATCTCACGAGCCAACACAAGGGGCACGATCTTTCAAAAGTTCGTTCCATTACTCGCATGCTCCCATGATATTGACATAATTGGAGGAAAGCAGCGTGATGTTAGTGACACTTTCGCGAGCATTGAGACGGAAGCGGCGAAGATGGGTTTAATAGTCAACGAGAGCAAGACCAAGTGTATGCATTCATCCGAAAAGGACACCAAACACCGTCTCGGATAAAACGTCACCCTCGACAGATATTACGAGGTAGTTAAGGACTTTGTCTACCTGGACTCTGCTATCAATTCAGAGAACGACGAAGAGTAACTCTTGCCAATCGATGCTTCTTTAGGCTAAGAAGGCAATTGACCAGCAAAGCCCTCTTTCGAACAACAAAAGTGACTCTAATAATCCCAGTTCTGCTCTATGGCGAAGAGGCATGGACTTTATCAAAATCGGATGAGGGCGCTTAGAGAAGAAAATTCTTCGGGTGATTTCGGGTGATGCTATGTTTGATTCCCGGCACCGATAGCGCGATGCCCCGAATCAAACGATAACTACTCTGGTATCTCGATATCCCAGCGGTGGGTTCTTCTAGGTAGCGCTAGAACGGCAGCTAAACCTGGGTAAAATAAAACGGGCGCCACGTGATTTTTTTTCCGGAATCACGAAATCTTTCGACAGAGCAAAAAAACGCAAAAGGAATATCTTCCCCGAATCAAAAAAACGAACGAAAAGCTAAAAAAAAGAAAAGAAAATAAAAAAACTAAATTTCCTCAACGTTATAAAGCCCCGTTGGGGCTCGACGATTTATTTTATTTTCTTTCTCTTAGCGGTACACTTGTCGATGCAGTGACCCGCTATTTCCACGGTCCCGAAAGAAAAAAAGCGTTAGACAACGGGTCACATATCCCGTCTGTTCTCGGGAATCTCAACGCACTCGCGGCCCACCGAAGTCTCAACTTTCAAAGGAAAAAAAAGGAACGAATCTCTATTTTACTTTTTTTTTTTGGCAGTGCACTATACTATACTACACTGTACTTATCTGTTATTCCTGGTGGTAATGTGCCCCTTTCTGGCACAGTTCCTCAATCCCTATTTATCCCGCTACTCCAATGCCTCGTCCCTGTGCTCGTAATTTCTGTTCTCCTTCTCCTTTTTCCCCATTTCTTTTTCCTGCAAAAGCAACACTCGCGATTTTTACAAAATTGCTTTTCGCAATATACGACAAATTCGGTTTTTTTGCTGCTCCTTCAATGTTCCATCGGTGGGGTACGGGCTTGAAAGGGGTCGTCATCCCTTCAACCATCGAACCTGACTTTTACAGCTGGTGCGTCGTTGGGGTGTACTCGATTGTCTTGGTCGTCCGCCTGCACACCACTGTTGCTCCATTGTTGCTCCCTCGTTGGGGTGTTGCTATAAAAGAGATCGTCGTCTCTTCACCCATCGATCAATTGGCTCGGTGTTAGCTCTAGCGAGCTGCATCCACATCAGTTTAGGGATGTGATGCCGGTGTCCGCATCCACATCGGTAGCAGGATGGGGTGTTATTTAAGCCTCCTGTTGCCTGGTTTTTGTTGGGGTGTATATTCCAGGGATCGTTTTCCCTCACCCGTCATCGTCGTGTTGGGGTATCTGGATTGAAGGACCGTCCATCCCCACCCGTTGGTGACTTTCAGTCTTATGCAGCCCGTTGCGAGTCTCCCGTATATCTATGGGCTCCGACAACGATGTTCCTGGTGGACCTCCTGTCGCACCCTGGGTGATTCCGAGTTAAGGAATTACGTAAATAAAAACACCACAGATAATCGTTATAAATATTAATTCGCCAATAAAAGGAATATGATTTATTATAAAACAAAGAAATTCAAGTGATACTTAGTATTGCTTTAGGTCCGCTTGATACGCTGCACTGTCTTCCTGGGCTGTCGAGATCCAACTGAATGAGGTTTCCGTCCAGCAGCAAAAATTAACACAACTGCAATTGTTAAATTGCAACATGGATATTCAGCAGAGCGAGAGTACGTCTGCCAATTATTCAAAAGAGAGTGGTAGGCCAATACATGCTGCTGAATGGGAACCCGTTGGTACTTGCCGTACTCGCATCGTCCGATTTTAATACATATAAAAAATATTGGGTCTATAACTTAATTAGTGCGGTTTGCTAAGAGATGGCGTAACTTGTATTATTCCATTGTTATTATTCAATTGGAACATGCGTTGGAAAGCTACTGTCATTGTACGTCATTTCAGTATATGTCATTCATTTGACAGATTTTTTTTCACCCAAATATGTCGAACTTTGTGCCTGAATAAGTGTTTTTGCGGGGAGTTCTTCTTCATTACTTTAATATGAAGAAAACTGCTGCCGAAAGTCATCGTATTTTGGTGGAAGTTTATGGTGAACATGCGCTAGCTGAGCGAACGTGCCAAAAGTGGTTTGCACTATTTAAAAGTGGTGATTTTGGCTTGGAAGACGATGAACGTCCTGAGCAGCCAAAAAAGTTTGAAGATGAAGAACTGGAAGCATTACTCTATGAAGATTGTTGCCAAACACAAGAAGAGCTCGCAGAATCTTTGGGTGTCACTCAAGCAGCCATTTCAAAACGTTTAAAAGCAGCTGGATATATTCAAAAGCAAAGAAATTGGGTTCCACATGAACTCAAGCCGAGAAACGTCGAAAGGCGGTTTTGCATGTCCGAAATGCTGCTGGAACGCCACAAAAGGAAGTCATTTTTGCATCGGATTGTTACTGGTGATGAAAAATGGATCTATTATGATAACCCCAAGCGCAAAAAATCATATGTTAAACACGGCCAACGAGCCAATGGCGAAGGTAATGCTCTGTATTTGGTGGGATCAGATGGGTGTGCTGTATTATGAGCTGCTAAAACCGGACAACCGAAACCATCAATGGACAACGCTACCGAACACAATTAATCCGTTTGAAGAGAGCAGTGGCCGAAAAACGCCCGGAATATGCGACCAGACACGAGGCAATAATTTTCCATCATGACAACGCTCGGCCCCACGTTGCTATTCCGGTTAAGAACTATTTGGAAAACAGTGGATGGGAAGTCTTACCCCACCCGCCTTATAGCCCAGACCTTGCCGCTTCTGACTACCATTTGTTCCGGTCGATGCAGAACGCCCTCACAGAAATACGGTTCACATCAGAGCAGAATATCAAAAATTGGCTTGGTTCATTCTTGGCTGCCAAGCCGGAACAGTTCTTTTGGCATGGGATCCACAAATTGCCGGAAAGATAGGAAAAAGTCGTAGCTTCAGATGGGCAATACTTTGAATAATACTATTGTACATGTTTTTCTTAATATAAAGACAAAAGCGAATGCGAAATACAGTAATATTATGTTGAAAAAAATTGCATTGACTGAAGCAAATACAGTGAGTAACAAGCGAACCTTTACAAGTTTTAGATTAACATGGTTTTTGAATTTAACGAATGTAAAAATATGGTTGAAGTTATTATTTCAAAGCACTGGGGTTCCTGGTTCGTCGTGAGTCTCCCTACTATCCTTAGGGCTTCACCGACGGAACTTCTTCGTTCTCCTCTGCCGAGCCAACCGCCCGTGAACCTATGTGGGTTGTTTTCCTAGGTCTGAGGTTGTTAGGCCTGATGGGACAATGGCTACCCTCTACCTCCGCCAGAGCTCGGTTTTCCCACTCAACGAAAAGAGGGACCGAAGGGACTTGCAAGGAAAAAGAGAGCCAAGTATACAACGGCGAACGGCATGGGCTATACAGCGACACCGGCTTAGCCAGAAGAGTAAATGTCAAACGAATTTTGTACGGTTGACTGTTCCACCAATAGCCTCAAATAACTTCACAGTACGATACACAAAGTTTCGTGTAATTTTCCGTGGCTGCAACATCCGAGAGGTTTCGCCTTTTTCGGAGCCGCATTTTTAAAAGCTGATTACGTCAACATGATTTTCAAGCTAACTCCATTCCATGATTGCAAACAACTTACGTCAAAAACTTTTTACGCGGGAGTTTTGCATAAATGTCATTTGTCAACTAGCCGCCAAGTTGGAGTGGATTCATTCATTGTTTCTTGAGAATGAATGTGTTGATTTCGTGTATCAAAACATTTGTTAGTACTAGGTATAAACGATAGTAATAGTGAAGAAAACATTGATATCTGCTCAATAAATATGGCTAACAATAACGAAACTCTTAAAACAGCAAGTGGCGGTATTTGATTTTCTGGTGCGAATTCTAGAGGAACTACAATAATGGAGATTAGTGGGGCTACAACAATGGTTAAGTTGTGACTTAGGGAATACCTCGAATAATATTTTAAACAGCAGTGTACTCGTAGGTATTGAACAGAATAAAGTGAGCAGTTGCGTGAATATCAGTGAAATTAAGGACATTTTTAATTATCTCTCAATTCCGGGCGCTATTAAAGATCTACTGCAAATTTACCGGTAATCATAAACTACTCTATGAAATAACTGAGTCTTATGGATAACAAGTAACATGCAAAAATTATAATGAGAATGATTATGAACAAAGTTATGGGTGAAGCAAATGAGGTTTAAATATGTTTGGTATCCTCTAGAAATGGGATCAAATCAAGTGTAATTTTATTTCACAATATTCAGATAAAAGGAGTGAAACGTCCGTTATAAGAGACTTCCGTAATATTAGACAGAGAAACGACACCGTGAAACGATGCTACTCTAAAGTCCTAGAAATATTATCAACGCTCAACAACCGTGTTCAAATTCATGACAGTCAATCTCCTTAGGTTTTTTATTGGATTAGTGGAAATTATTAGCTGGACTGTAAGAGCTGAGAGGCCTACTCCTCTCCAAGAGGCATTCGTCTTCAGCACAAAAGGACACAAAACTCTTATTATATAAGATACGCCAATTATAGCGCTAGTGCTAAACCATTTCTACCACACTTTACACCAACAATTAATCGGAATCCAAAATAACAGTCTTTCTGTGGAAACACCAAATTTAATCTACCATAGAGAAGCTATGCAACCAATTATTCCAAATAGCCACACTCTTGTCCAAAACCACAATCAGCAGCGGAATCAATACCCAGTTCTCTAAACGGGTATAAATTTTCCACAAATCAATACCAAAATCTCAGCAGTTGACCCCCCAACTTCGTTCAACAGGCACAATAACATCAGCAGTAGAGTAACAAAATCTAATCTAATGACCAAATAAATTCGTAACATGCAACAACATCCAACTTGCTATCCAAACTTGGACATTAATTACAACCCAGAACCATACCACGTGAAAACCAAGGTGGAACGGAAAGCACTAATAATTATAGGAAATAGACCACGAAATAGACACCACAAATTTTCCATAAATTACCTCGGACAACCAGTCGGATACATTGACGTGAATAAACATAGTTCAAGTACATTACCTTACATGAACGTATTGTCTACTTCTGGCTGATCACTTAGCTTCCTGATTGATACAGGAGATTCCGTAAATTTTATCAACCCAAAAGTTAAAAATCCTGAGAATCATGAAATAATACAGTCTTGTGCAAATTAATCTGAATAACCACTTTTTTTTATCAAAAGCTGAATTATTAAAATTAATATTTAATGTGTCTACCCTTGGCTTTTAGCACCATTTTAACTCGCTTTGGCATGGATTCCACCAGTTTTTGACAGTCGTCAACAATTTTTGGATCCCGGTGAAAGTTTTAACTGACTTAATCAGCTTCGTTTTTGTCATACAATCTACTTTTCTCAGCCTGGTTTTGCATATGGCCCATAAATTTTCAATAGGATTAATGTCTGGCGAGTCGCCAGGCCAATTCAAAGACGTAATACCAAGCTCAACGAAAAATTGTTTGAATTTTTTTGACTTATGACACGGGGCCAGATCTTGTTGAAAAATTTGGGTTTCTGCATTCAATTTCGACAGCTCAGGCACCAGAAGTCTATCCAGTAATTCAATATATTTGTCACTGTTCATCATCTTTGTTATTGCAACTAACGATTCTGTCCCAAAATAAGAGAAACAACAAGAGAGTACCTTTTTCCAGTCATTCACTGCCCATTCTTTATATTTTCGAGCCCAAGTTGGAGTTGTTTCTTCAGGGGTTTCGTCCAACCTCTAGAAGACGTCGCCGAACTGTTGAGGCATCCACGACTGTTCCTGCACCCACAATATCTTTTTGAAAGTTTTTACTGCTTTTACTTGGATTCATCCGACTGTTTCTTATATGAAGAGCGTCTTCTTTCTTGGTAGGTTTTCGTTTTCGTCCACATTTCCCTGCTCGTTGCAGTAAAATCGACCCGGTTTCTTCATGGCGTTACATGATGTTGTTAACTGATCCTAACGATATTTCACACTCTTCCGCTATCTGTCTCTGAGTTTTAAATGTATGTTCAAACAAAGTAATTACAATACTTTACTACGAATTTCTACGGAGATATCCATTCTTAAGCACTTCTAAACAACAAAGCAACAGACTTGACAGCAATTTAATTCCTGCTTGCACAAATTGCAAAGCCTCCTTAGCATTTCCAAAAATTTAAATTCAAACATTTTTTGGGAAAATATATTTTTTTTCAGGGCTAAAATAATCTAGTTTAAGAATATGTGCGATTTGAAAAAATGTAAGATCGTTGTGACAACAAATTAACTTATTTGCCATTGAACTCAAGGAAAATATAATATGTTCAAATTAATTTGCACAAGACTGTAGAAGCAATTGTAACAACTACGGTATTTAATAAATAATTGATTCTGGAATCGCCATTACAACGACCGATTCTGTCGATGAGAGCGCAATGATTGATTGACGTTTAGGTGACCAAGATACGAGTATTGGTGCTCCTTGCATGATAAAAACATATCCGGAAGTCGACTTCCTTTGGTCTTCGTCACCAGCCCAATCGGCGTCACAAAAGCCTTCTATCTCGATACCAGATTGTTTGTACACAAGCTTCTTATCGATTGTATCTTTTTGGATACGCGTTTCAGAGCAAACCAATGTGCTTGACCAGGATTTGCAGAGTACCAGCACAAACGATTTCTTGCACAGCTTATATCAGGCCTTGTAGTTTGTGCCGCAAACAACAAACAACCCATGGCTTCCATATATGGGTACACCGCACATCATTTTCGGCTCTTCAGGTGACGATGGGCGCATTTCCGAGGATAGTTTTTGATTCGCATCAGGAGGGGTGCTGTCTATCATACCAAATCGATTTAAGATGTATTTTGGCTGATCCATAGAGATACTTCAGTAAACCTGTTGCGAGAATACCAAGAATCGGAAAAACCTCTTCCAAGTCCTTCGTATGAAAACTTTCACAAAGAAGTTTCATTAAATTCTTCTCCATGTATTTGTCGTTTGAGAGTATTAATACACCTTCGACGTAAACAGCAACTAAAATCATCTAGCACTTGTCGATTTTGTAATAGACGCATTGATTTGCATCAGACCGCAGTAAACCAAATTGAATTAGCATCTCGCTCAGCTCCTCAATTAGCTTCTCGTTTCAAACGCGACTGAACTGTTTAAGGTCGTACAGGGATTTTCGCAGCTTACATGTTCTACCAGTATACCATCAGAATACTTCTCCGGCTGGACAACATAGATTTCTTCCTTGAGTTCACCATTAAGGAACGCTGTAATTGCATCTATTTGGCGAACATTTAAATTATACCTTATAGCCAACGGAATTAGGAATCTAATTGATGCATAACGCGTAACTGGTGAAAAAGGTCCTTGGTAGTCAACACCCTCTTTCTGCGAGTACCCATTGTACACCCGGCGCGCCTTGTACTTGATAACTCCCCATTCCCGCTTCGCCTTAAAAACTCATTCAGATTGCATTGCATCCTTACTTTTGGGAAAATAGACCAAATCCCATGTCTCGATTTCTTGCATCTTCTTGTTCCAGTGATGTGAGCAGCATGTGGCATAAGGATAGTGCCAGAAAGTGCCGTGAAATAACGCCGAGCGCAATAACGCTGAATCCCAAAATTCGGCGTTATTTTACAATTACAAAGTGAAATAACGCCGATTATTGCTTGTGAAATAAAGCCGAATTGTTGAATGTAGAAATATGTGTTCACTTCAAGTTTCATGAAGGTGGCTCACTTCGCTCGCTAACAGGATTTCTCCATTTTCTTCGCAGCCCACTCGACTTCGTCGCTCCGCTAAGGGAATATCAACAACTGTCAGGCAGGCGCCTATAACTTCTTAGCGATTGAATTTTAGTTGTAATTGTAATTGGTCTGCTTGACCTGGTACCGTTTATTTTAATCATTTTTAGCACGATATGATGACAATTGATTTATATTAAAGCAATATTAAAAACAATGAAATCTGAAATAAAGCCAATCGCTAATATTCGGCCTTACCTCACTTTTACAAAGCGAAATAAAGCCGAATTGTGGAAGTACCCGACATAATAAAGAAAACACAAAAAATTTGGGGAAAATATATTTATTTCCCCACGTTGTTTCCTTTTAGTTCAATACACTTTTTCCAGCAATGTTCAATAGCTTCGATACGCTGTTTATAGTGAGAACCGTCGAGCCCCTTAAAATAGCCATCAACCGCAGACTCCACCTCCTTACTGTTAGCAAATCTTTTGCCACTGTGACATTTTTTCTAGTTCGGAAATAGAAAATAGTCCGAGGAGGCTAAATCTGGCGAATAGGGTGCATGAGGAAGGAAACAATTCGAACTTTAACTCATTGATTTTGGTTATCGCGATGACGGATGTGTAAACTGGTCCATTGTCTTGATGAAACAAAACTTTTGTTCATCGCCAAATGCAGCCGTTTTTTCTTGATTTCATCATTCAAATGCTGTAATACGCGGTATTTATTGTTTTTCCTTTTTGAAGATAATCAATGAAAATTATCCCACGCTCATCCCAAAAACCTGACCCCATGACCTTGCCTGCAGATGGAACTGTCTTCGCCTTCTTTGGAGCAGATTCTCCCCTTTGAGTCAATTGTGTTGACTGTTCTTTCGTCTCGGGTGTGAAGTAATGAATCCATGGTTCATCCATGGTTATGAATCGACGTAAAAACTCGGCTTTATTGCTATAAAAAACCGATAAAATTTCCATTCTCGGTAAGCGTGTCAATGACAACTTACTTTGGAATGACCAGATATTCGGTATCGGTAAAAATGATGCGAAATGTTTAGGTGTCCTCAAACGATGTAAGAAATACTTTACCCCCTCTGATCTGGCCTCAATATATAAGGCGCACTCAGGTGCGCCCAAAACATGTCTGCATCTACTATCATAGGTGATACTAATATCACTCAAAGAATGGACACCCTCGAACAGAGACGTATTTCCACCACCAGTGCTCCATAAAAATCGCCAGTAACACTCCGCCCCTTCAAACTTTTAACCGTGAATTAACTATGAATGCTCATCACCTTAAGCCCACTTTCGTGATTCGTTCCGAAGCCCTGCCTAGCTCTTTATTTCCTAGTCATTATAACCTTCAAACATTTAAAACCAACGTTCACCGGTACCTCTCTTTCTATCCTCCCTGATTTTCCTTCGCCCGCGCTGTGTGCAAACATTTTAAGGATACTTAACATGCAACATTCTCACGACGCTGTTTTTACCACGTTGCTAGTGGTAAAGTGCTGTAAAGTGCTTTTTGAAATTTCTACCAATCTGCTGGTTCACGCACTTTCAATCGACGGTCATCCAACACCATTTTGTGGATTTTTTTCAACATTTCTGGTGTACTCACCTCATTTGGTCGACCACTGCGATGTTAGTCTTGGCAACTCGTATGGGCTCGCTTAAACTCTATCACCCAATATTTTATTCTTGTAAACGATGGAGCAGACTCCTTCAGAGTAGAATCCAGTTCCGTTTTGATGTTGGTTGAATTCAGGTCCTTCAAATGAAAGTGTTGTATCACATAACGATGGCCAATTTTTTCCATAAGTAAATATTCAGTGTGAGCGCTCACTATTGATGACTGCCGAACAAATACTAAACAACATAGCGTCATCAAACTTCAAATTTAAGATTTACAAAGTTCGTACTATCTACAATTGTCAATATTTTTAAACAACAACCGCCATCTATACGTCAGGTAGGGTACTTCATATGTTAGTGTTTTTTCCACAAACATTTTTAAATTTTATTTTTCCTTAAAATAGTGAGAAAAAGTTGAACTTACAATATTAAGATGATTTTTAGCATCATCTTGTGGTTCGAGATGTTGGAATTCTTCGTTTTTGAGTACGGTCGCCAGGTTTCCGTTTGCTGCTTGAATTAAGTTGCGGCGCGGCTTGGTTCTTGCTGAATGGTCCGTATTTCTCGTTGGCTGCTTCGTAGAATCTTCTTTTGTAGCGGCTTACTGCCGTGGCTCAAGTGGTAGTGGACTGGCTTCCAAATCGGAAGGTTCGGTGTTCGAATCCCAGCCTCGCCCGAAAGACATATCATCCAGTTTTTTAGTTAACGAAAATCAAGTAAGACGAGTAGTTGACTATAAATCAACATTAAGCCAATTTCCACTAAGAATTTAGTCTCCCCATTAAATGTTGGATGCCACCCATGCACAGTGGTCGATTTCATTGGCCAAAAATAAAAAAAAAAAGTCTGAAATTTGACACTGTCTGTATCAAAACTATTTCTTATAAGAACAATAAAACAAACAGTAAATTAATTTTTGCTCTATCCCATTCGCACGCGCTACGAATAGAGAGAGTCCAGAAGAAGTCAGAAGTCCTAAATCTTATTAGTAAACGAAATCTTCTTTACACAAGGTGGAGAAGATACAAATGTTCAGCTATTTACAATGAATACGCTACAGTAAGGAACGCAGTTACCCTTCTGATTCGAAATAAGAAAAAGTCTTTTTACTAGAACAAATTCAACTCCGCCGATTCTACCTCGAAATTTTGGAAGAACGTACGGGCGATGGAACTGAAGTCTGCTAAGGAATCTATCCCTGATAACACCGACCTGGATGTGCTTAACAGAAAGTTTGTTCAAAACAACTGCAATCCACTTGATTTTCAGACCGTCCCTTCTACCACCGGCCATCAGCAAGAAGTAATGTTTTCACTCTCCGGAGTTGATGAGTTAAGTGTTGGCCAAACAATTCTCAAGATAAAATCCAAAGCTGTTGGCTCGGATGATGTTTTCCCAGTTTTTATTAAAATTCTTCTACCTGTGTTACTTTCTCACATAACCCACATATTTAACTCGGTCATAACTACGTCAGTTTTTCCCGATAGGTGGAAAATTGCCAAAATTTTACCACTGCCAAAACCATCAACTTCTAACAATATCGAATACCGACCAATGGCGATTCTTTCTTTTTTAAGTAAGGTATTTGAAACTATTATTAGTAACCAAATAAAATTATTTTTAAATAGAAAAAATCTTATAGCAAAATTTCAGTCCGGTTTCCGCGCTAAATATAACTGTACCACAGCTATACTCAAAGTATGCGAAGATTTACGAGCAGGCTTAGACAGCGATATGTTGGGTCTTATCGTATTTCTTGATTTTTCTAAGGCGTTTGATAGCGTTAATCATTCGTTGTTATTACTCGTAAAAAAACTGGAAAGGCAATTTTTCTTTGAAAGCTCCATCTGGAGTTTAATGAGTTCATATTTATCAGATCGGTCCCAATATGTTGCTGCCGGGCCTAACGCACCTCCAGTCGTAATGGGTACGTACATGGCGGAGCAAACCCTGAAGGTCCTTGCAGTGAATGTTAATTCACTGATTAGGTTCGAACGAAGAGCCGCACTGTTTAAGTTGCTTAAAGACCAAGCCCCTGATGTGCTTTTGGTTAGCGAAACTAAGCTTACCAAAAGACACAAAATGAGGCACAGAAGATATGAAATATTACGAAGAAACCGACCCAATTCTATTCAAGGAGGTGGTGTTGCGATCTTTGTAAAAAAGGGACTGCGTTTCAAAAGAGTATACAGTCGTGTAGTACGTAGGTTTCAGGTGCTGGAAGCATGCATCATGTACATCCCTCTCCGTAGTGGAAAGCGGTTATACATGGTGTCTGTTTATGCATCTAAGGCTACTCAATCCACTTTATTCATCTCAGAGCTCGATACACTGTTTCGATTCCTGAGGCTGGAATTGGAGGAGAATTACTTTATTATCGGCGGAGATTTCAACGCCAAACATAGTGATTGGGGAAATAATACACCAAATACTAGAGGGAACCTACTATTCAATTGGTGTGGTCAGCACAGTGTGATGTATCGACTCGACCTCAAAGCCACGGATAGTCCGTCGTTTCCGAGACACGGGTCCTATCTGGATCTTCTGCTGTTCGATTCACGAATACAACTGACATGCACTAACCAACAAACTACAAACTGTCTACGCACTTTCGTGTATGACAGTGACCATTGCGGTCTCAGCACCGAAATAACTGTTCCCAACGAAATTGCGGAATTGGATGAGTTTGTGCAAAGGCATTCCTACAATTATAGTAGGGTGCGTTGGACACACTTCACCAGAACACTGACTAGAGCACTCTCCTCGAATTCGCTCTACCCACCGTCCAACAGAAATCTGTCAAACGAGGAGATTGACAGGTATCTAAAACTAATGGACGAGACAATTAAACGAACTATGGACAAAACGATACCTCGGTATCAACACACTGACGAAGAAGACTTATTCCGCAACGCAACTATTGACGCACTGCACCGACAAAAAAGTAGGCTGCTGTCAAGACTAAAAACCTTGTACAGACAGTTTACTGACAGACATAACCCGGAGATCATGACATTGAAGTCGTCGATTAAAAACCTCCAAACATTAATAAAGGAAAATTACAGAAATTCTGTAAGTTTGTATTGGAACAATAAAATTCGAGCTGTAAACACCAGCAACCCGAATATGTTCCCACAAATAAATAAAATATTTCGGAGAAATAATCAAAACGACCTTCCATGTCTTAAAATCGCTCGAACGACGAACAACGAACAAATACTTGTAGCAGCAGGCATTGATCCAAATGAGGCCGTTGATGATGACAACTTCTTTGTGGTCGAGGATCCGCAGGAGAAGGTAGAGGCTATAGGAGCGACTTTCCAGGAAGTGTACAAGGCGAATGACATCATTGACCCGAACCACGACCTGGAAAGTCGAGTCCTTATGCACAATGCCTGCCTTCGAAATGAAATTGTGAATTGGCGATTCGAGAGCTCGGGTTTCACCCAGTTCAGTGACGAGAATATGGCAAATAATGTCATCACCAACGAAAGGGTATTACCACCTTTCATTGCGAAGGAAGAGCTCCAAACGATCTTCGAATCACTTAGAAGTAAGAAATCAGTGGGAACCGATGAAATACCGAACATTGTGCTTCGACATCTCCCACTAGTAGCGGTGGACATTTATACCACCCTGTTTAATAATGCAATGAATAATGCACATTATCCAGCGCATTGGAAAACTGCGGTGGTACATCCCATCCCCAAAAGGGATAAAGATACTTCCAATCCGGCGAATCTCCGCTCGATCAGTCTTCTTCCAAACATCAGTAAGGTTTTCGAGAAGGTAATCAATAGAGTCCTGACCAAGTGGGTTGAGGACAAACATATAGTTCCGGATAATCAATTCGGTTTCAAGGCGGGGCATGATATCATTCATGCTGCGTCTAAACTGGTTTCCGATATCCAATGGAACAAAGGCAAGAAACAGTGCACTGGTGCCTGCCTGATTGACTTGAAAAAAGCCTTCGATATCGTATGGTTAGAGGGACTCTTTTTCAAGCTGGACAGGTTGGGCATTAGTAAACCACTGCTGTATATTCTTTTTGATATGCTCTCCAGTAGACAGTTCATCGTGAAGAATGGCGATGTGACTTCTGCTGGAATATTTAACATTAAAAACGGTCTGCAACAGGGTGCGGTAAATTCGCCGATCCTATTCAACATTTACACAAGTGATCTGATAGGTTCACTTCCCCATGCCATAGCGTACGCAGACGACTTAATTGCGTACAGATCAGGTCCAAAAATCGAGGTCATTAATATGCTTTTGCAACGTGACTTCGACAAAATTAAGCAATATTGCGATGACTGGAAGTTGAAAATCAACTTTCAGAAGTCGGAAACCATTCTGTTTAGGACGCCTTTGTCTGGGGCCTCTAGGGATACCAGAAAGAATTGGCGAAAGTTCTCTATCGTCGGACAACATGGACAGCCACTTGCTTGTCGAAATGTAGTCAGATACCTTGGGATCTGGCTAGATCAATATCTATATTTTAACAAACATATGGATGTTGCTCTGGCCAGAGCCAGAGGTGCTTTTGCCCTTACAAGGAGACTGTTTTACAACAGCCAACTCGATACGAGGGTGAAGGTGATCTGCTACATGGCCCTTATCCGGCCTATGCTTGTGTTTGGATGTCCCGTGTGGTTCAACGTGAGAGCAAGTTTATTGGAAAAGATTCGGGTGTTTGAGAGGGCTTGCCTTAGGGCTTGTCTTCGGTTATACAGAACACCAGAGTCTGAGTACATAAAATTCTATCGCAATGAGGTCTTGTACAATAGGGCGAACCTAATAAGAGTGGACAATTTTGTTATTAAGTTGACTCGAAGGCACATTGCAAGAGCAATGACCTCATCGAACAACCTGATCTCCGGGGCTTACTACCCTAATTATATGTATCACGAGAGAGTTCGCTTAGACGGCTATGTTCCTCCAGAAGCGTTTCTCTACCTTGATAGCAAAGGTCTCATCCAGGACAGATTGGCTGTGCCGCTAATCTTCCACGTTGCTCGAACAGCTGCGGACAGGCGACTCAACTACGACGGAGACGTCGCACACGGCAGTGCGGAGCGTCTCCGGTTCAGTAGAGCGGTAGGGAGTCGCGACATGAGGGATGTTGCTCGGCAGCACCAACAATTTTGGTGGCTTTTAGAAGGAGGGGATGCTTCGTCGTCGAATTCCTCCAATTCTTAGTAGCTTCATGTGAAGCAAAGTAGGTCGCCTAATTTTTCTTTTAGCCATGGCCGGCTTACATAGTTTTAAGTAGGAGTAAGTTAGATTTAAGAAAAAAAAATATATAAAAACCAAAAAAAAATTAATAAAAATAAAAAATTCAAAAAAAACATACATCTATATATATATACATATATTTATATATTAAGTATATATATATTATGTATATATATATATATGTATGTACTAGATGTAAGTAGTTTAAGTAGATTAAGACTTATTTTTAGGTAGTTTTTAGGATTTTAGTTTTAAGTTTTATAATAAAATATAAAAAAAAAGTCATGTTACTAAGTTTTTTTTTTGAAAAAATGTTTTCTTAGTTTTAATTATAAGGAATAGAAATAGTATAGTATAGTAGTAATTTACGTCGAAAGACATAATTTAAGTGTTAGGTTTAACTTAGAGTGCCCGCATGGGGTCAGTAAGCTAGAATAAGATAATTTTAAGTTAATTAAGCTAATTTTTAAGCATTTTTTGTCTAGCAAGTAAGAGTAAATTAAGTAATACAATAAAAATGCATATAAACTGAACTGAACTGGTCCCAATATGTACGCGTCGGTAATAGATGTTCTTCGCATCTACAAGTCTCTTCAGGTGTTCCTCAAGGTTCTGTCCTGGGTCCTTTGCTATTTTCATGCTTTATAAAAGACATACTCGTATCTAAGTGTTTTACGGCCTGTGAACATCATATATATGCTGATGATGTCCAAATATATTCATTATTCCCAAAATCATTCAAAAACCAAGGATTTAATAATATTGATCGAATGATAAAAGAAATTCACACCTGGTCTTTAAATAATGGACTTAGTCTCAATCCAACTAAAACTAAAGCTATGATAATTAACAGAAGCAAAAATACAGTAGTATTCCCTCAAATAATTCTTAATGATACAACTGTTGAGTATGTTGATAATATAAAAAATCTGGGGATATACTTTGCAAATAACTTGAATTGGAATTTTCACGTAAACAAAGTTATATCAAAAATTGATGGTGCTTTACGTGGTCTAAGCCCCACGACAAAGTATCTTCCCACAAATGTTAAACTTAAGCTTGTTAAATCGTTTATTTTACCGTTATTTCTTTATGGATGTGAAATATATTCGGACGTAGACTACTTATCCAAAAGGAAACTGATCGTGGCATACAATAGCTGCGCGAGATATATTTTTAATACGAGTATAAAAAGGTCTGACCACATTTCCGAATATACCAATAAAATAACAGGTTGTTCACTATTAGCTCTTATGAACTACAGAACAATTAAACTATTTCACAAAATTATAACAACCAAACAACCGGATTAACTTTTTGAAAAAATTAAGTTCGCGACTAATCCAAGAACAATGAAAATAATTCCACCCAGACATAAATATTTAATTACAAGCCGACAATTTTATAGACATGCGATTCATCTTTGGAATGAGCTACCTTTGCATATTAAAAGGGCAAATAACACAACTACTTTTACTAGAAAAGCTTTTGAATACTATGCACAAATTTACTGATGGAATTTCATTACTCTTACCTATTTCGTTTTCCACCTTTCCTCTATCTTCCATTTTCTGCTATCTATTTTAAGTTTTACTTTTATCTATCTTTCTTTATTTGAATTGTTTACTTTTTTGTTTTTTTTTTTTCTTTTTTTTTTCTTCTTTTGGTATCTAAACTTTTTAAAATGTAATATAAGATTAGCTTGTACAATTAATCATAAGATTATATCTTACTTGTACAATGAATTGTTTTAATAAATAAATAAATAAATAAATAAATAGGAAGGGAGACAATAAAAACACGCGGACTGTGCACTAAACGGAGCTTAGAAGTTATCTCTCATAAAAAAATTAAATTGCAATACTAAATCGCGTTTAATCGCCATAAATTATAATGAATATTGAAAAAAAGCTATAGATTATATAACTAAGCGATTTTTATGTAATAATATGTTAACCTATTGTCTTGAAATTATTTTTTTATCAGTAACCTGTTGAGTGGTGTATTTTTCTTTATATAGAAAAAGTTGTGATCCCCGTCTCGCCCTCAAATGAAACATGTTTGTTAAAATTAGTTAATATTCTCTAAGTCTATATGTTTAATTTCAGCTGCCACCTTTTGCCCCTCCCTGTGTTATTCGTATTATTCTACCATGCGTTTTTGTGTGTTTATTTGCTTATAATATCACTTTTAACCGAAGCAAATTTAACAAAGCATCAGTATCTACTTATTAGAAGCTTCGTTAACAATAAAGTTGATACATATTAACTTATTAACATTTTAAAGAAAAAACAGAAAAGCTATCCTGAGCAAATAAGAGTTTCGGAATCTGTCGCTGAAGTTGAGCTACAAAAGTTATTGGACCACACTGCGTCGCGAATTTTAGAGTTGCAAAGCGATGTAATCAATGAACTCGATGAATCCTCTAATTACTTAACATTAATAGGAAAATGGGGCTTTGATGGCAGTTCTGGGCAGAGCGAATATAACATAAGCAGAAAATTGAAAATAATAATTTGGAAGACAGTAATTTATTTATCATATGTCCTTCTCCAACTGATAACAAAATCGAAGAATGATGAGGAGCACAAAATAATTTGGAAAAACCCTCGACTTTCGTCCACCCGCTATTGCCGCCCTGTTCGAATTCAATTTCAAAAGGAATCAGTTCATTGAACCAAAAATGAAGAATTCTATTTTAAAAACAAAATTCAACAATTGACTTCCACTGAATTCAAAACAGCTACCAACCGAAAATTCTACGTCGATCATATTCTTCGAGTTACAATGGTGGATGGCAAAGCGTACAATGCCTTAACTGAAACTTTATCTGTAAAATGCTACATACGAGTATGCCAAGCTAAACCTACTGAGATGAATGATGTTGACAAATGCTTACAAAAAGAAGTTTGAACAGATCGCTACGAATTTGGATTGTTTCCATTGCATGCCTGCGTTCAATTTTTTAAATATTATCTTCACCTTTCTTATAGACTTGAAATTAAATAATGGCAAATAAGGGGCTTAGAAGATAAAGAACGATTTCTGAGAAGGAAACAAAATATTCAGTCTGACTTTCGTAAAAAAATGGGTCTAATTGTTGATAAACCAAAAACAGGTAGTAGTGGATCTTCAAATGATGGGAACATTGCAAGAAAATTTTTTAATGATGCCCATTCATCTGCTGATATAACAGGCATAGAAAAACACCTAATCGAAAATTGTGGCAACATTACTGCAAGCCTTATCATCTGGGTACAAAATTAATGTAGAAAAATTTAGAAATTTCGCGCTAGATACTGCAAGAGAACTAACATCCAAGCATTCCTGGTATTATCTTCCCCCGTAGAGCTCTCTGAAGAACCTGCTGAGTCAAGAAATAAGGACGTTAAGATGTATCGACTCCATCATACACGAAAGAACCCACGGGTCGCTACAAATCACGACTTGATTAACCGATTACTTTTGAGCTCAGATCCTCTGATCACTGTTCAACGAAAATTACGAGTATCATGCAAAAATTAATCGATTTTATTAAAATCAGTTTTTGCTAGTTGAATAATATTCAAACAATTTTTTCTTTTTTCATTTATCAACTTTAACTATTTTTAATAAATTAAAATTATCATATGATTACAAGGGAGAGGGGTTTGGAGCCGTTTATTTGTGTTAATATTATTATTTATTACTTATTATAAATTTAAAAAGCTAAGACAAAGATTTCACTTTGACACATATAGGCAGTGGAAGCATTTTTGGCCGCAAGACCGCCCACTGTGCCATGGAGCGAAATAACCACTGAGCCCAAACATCTTTGTTTCTCTCTTTATCCCGTATTCCAAAAAACTTAACACATGTTGGGGCATTATATGTGTATTCATACCCACTTGATTGTTAAGTTCTTTTTAAAGAAAAAAAAATGGTTTTCCTTCACTAATACTTCAACTAATCACTATTACGCTCTAGCCCCACGTTGGGCGCCGATAAACAACCTTTATGGAGATTTAAAAAATATTTTTTTAACGTTCAACTTAATTCTAGTTACGATTTTAACTAATGGTTCTATTTACTACCTACGATTAAAATTGTTCGGCAAAAGTATAGAAATATGAAACTTTACGCAGCAAAAGGCTGTGAATGGGGAAACTCAAGATGAAACATTGCTCCATCGTCCGGTGCTAGCGTATATTATGGAACCCAACACATTCGGTGGCACACCGAATCAAGCGCCTTCGTTGTAGGTCTTCCTTGGTCCTAATCTTTAGGTAGTATTGGGCAACGACACTTAACTTCTAGTTTTTTTTTTAAAATCAATCCTTCAGAATGTTAATTCGCTGCAGTTAATAGGGGCATCCACTTTACAATTATTTTTCATTTTTGGTGGATGTATCTACGGGTTGGTGCTGCCCCAGAGACTCTTAAAATATTTTCGCAGATTAACTGTTTTCAATTTTACTTTAATTACAAATTTTGAGATTGTCCACGTATTTTTATTTTCCGGAGTAACTATTGTACTTCAAAGGAAATTAACGTCCTACAAATTCAACGGATAGCACGGTTTAACGCCGGTCGAGTTAATTTTATTCAGAAAACGGTATCTACCGTAACACTGAAACTTTGCTTTTTATACATTGGTTTATGAAATGAAAAGTCTACAAGTATTATTTGTTTTAAAAAGTTCAAACGAAAAGGGTCATATAACTGGTGTTAATAAGGACCGTTTTATACCCTTGTAATTAATTCGATAATGTAAATATTTTCCTTTGACCTAAAATCAGACTTAACCTTGCATGTTTCTGGAGATATCCCGACATAAATTACTATATAGCCACAAAGGCCGGAAATCACTCTTAAGGAGCCATTTTAAAGTGTTAGCAATGGACCAGCCTACATACAGCCCTTTTTCAGGTTCGATTGGCTTTCACATATTTAGGTGTTGGGCACAGCTACTGATTTGAAAAATTGATTTACGAAATAGGTCGTTGAGTGTTTTTGAAAAAAACATATATGCAAAAGTCGAAACTCTCAATCAACCTACGAGTACATGTAGGAAACGCTATACTAGTATACGAGTAAAAATATATTTTTTTCTCATTTTTTATTAAATCTTGCCGAGAGGTTTTTGAAGAAAATGTTGTGGAAAACAATGTTAATGTTCATCGTAATGGCAACAGGTGTTCTATGAAAATTGGAAAATATCTGGATGATTAGATATGATGCGAAGGACTAAGATAATATCATACAAAAGCATGTGGTTCTAGTTTCATGGAATGTTTGTATAGTAGATACTCGTAGGAGCACATGCACACATGGGCGGAAATACGAAATTTCATGAATATGTTAATGCATGTTGATGTATGACAAAATTTTAAATTTAAAGGAAGACAAGAAAAACTTACTTGAATAATTGAATTAATTTTTAATGTTTACAACGTATCCTCTGTAGTCAATATGTATACGTAGCCTCAATAATAATAGCACGACATTGATGTTTAGTCCACAAGCAAATAGGAGACTGCTGTTAAGTCGGTGAAGGTTCACATTTAAAGAACTAAGTCTTCTACAAGGTGTGGCAAAAGTAATGTCATGAGGTGAATTGGGTTCCATTTTGTTAGAAATGAAAAAAGTTGCGCTCTGTTTTCGTGAAAAGTTTACTCGATGATGTAAAATTGACGGTCAAATGACCAATCCCTGGATTGATGCAAATTTGTGCTCTTTTCAAGACGTTTTGAATTGCTGCTCGCAAGACATCTGGCTCCAAATTGGTGATTTCTTGTTTAGTGTTTGCTTTCAAGACTTGCAAGGTTTGTGTTTTGTTGTGGTAAGCACGATGTTTCAAAAAGCCCCAAGAAAAGAAGTATGGCGCCGACAGATTTGCCGCCCTGGAAATTGGTAATTCCAAATCTCCATCGTTACCGGAGCTATATGTGCGGTTACTCCTTCTCGCTGGAACTAACAATCCTCGAGACCCAATTCAGCAACTTGCGGCAAAAAGGCTCGTTTAATATCTGTCTGCAGTGCTCACTGCGTTGGTTACGGTGTTACCGCTGGAGTCCTGAAAAAAATAAGGGCCAATCACTTTTTTTACTATATAGGTAGTAAAAAACAAACGCACCAAACAGTCACTTTGAGGGGATGCAATAGCTCTTCGAGCATTTCATGTTGATTCTCCGTATCCAAGAAACGCGAATTTTGTTTACTCACTTAACCACTTAAGTGGGTTCGTCGCTCATTTTAGATACGAAATCATGCTCTTCTAGCACCAGGTACAACAGCGCCTGGGGAAGAAGTTAACCTCACTTGGCGGTTTGCATTTTATAAGCGAACATCTTCAGGTCTATCACCAAAATTCGACGCAACGAATGTCTGCTGATGCCAAATTGTGTGAATAGTTGTCTCGTCGTCCTCGGCCACAGCAACAATATTCTCGGTTGTACGTGCAATACGGGGTCGGCCACTTCTTGTGACATCTCTAGTGGACCCAGTTTGCATGAGACACTTAGCCAAACGCTTAACTCTTAGCGCACATGGTGCCGGGCGACAAGGAAAACGACGATATTCATGCTGCATTAAAACAGCAGAAATTTTTCAAATAAGCAGTAACAATAATTCCGCGTCTTTCAGGAGTGTGTTGCACCATTATTTGTTGTCAACTAATTTTCTATCTGTCTGTAACATAAACGCCAAATGACAGTGACATTTGACACCACTTGCAGAAATTATGGCACATTCACATTATGGTATTACATTTGCCCCATCTTGAACTTATGAGAAGTTTCCAACTTTACTGTCGCAGAAAGAGGCTATTCAGAATTTACGCCCTTTTGGCGCACTTTTGAGGACGCCAATGTCACCGACATTGCATCACTGGTGATGCTCTCAATGGTGTTTCAGAGGCCATTCTTTTTCATCTTCCAGTTTCAAGAATATCCCGTTATCAAGTTCTTCGAAAAAGGCTTAGTTTTGTCTGGGATGGTAGGTAGGTGGCGGTTCGAAATGAACCCAAGTAGCACTAGAATGTGTCTATTTGTTACCACGACTCGTGTGATCTGGTAGATGATGTGTTTTGTTGCCTAGACGCAGCCTGTGGAGTTAAAAAAGCGAAATAGATGTCGATTTGTCGAAGAATTGGTGGTTTAGCGTACGCAGTCTGACTCTGACTAGTGCCGAAAATTTGCAGAGGCAATGGGAGTGAGTTTCCACAACTGAGGAGGTGGGGGTTGCATGGAATACCTAGTTTGGTCACATGGTCTCCAATTGGCCAATGCCCCGTGACTATCGGCGTGATTTTGGCGATATGGAGCAGTTGATTAACTCCCTCCATTGGAGATTGTCCTTCTGCAGGAATGCGAGTGGATTTGCCCTTAACCGCTCCTACCGGCATGTGGACCATTGCCGCAAGTGAACCGAGCAGAGCTGAGCCCTGCCTAGCCAATTCATCTGCACGCTCCTTTCGTTTTATGTCACCGTGCCCTGGTACCCAGAGTTGTGGGACCCTCAAGCGTTCACCCAAGCAGGCAAGCTCGTTTCGGCACTCCTGCTCTAGTTTGGCAGTTATGGTAGTCAAGCCAATTGATAGCAGCTTGTCTAACTATGAGGATGGCAATGTTTTGTTTGTGCGTTGTGTCACGTCTGTAGTCCGTTAGTAGTTTCGGCTGGAAGACGCTCCGAAAATCCTTCTAGTGCTATGGTATTAATATTTTCAATGATTTCAAGTAGACACCGGGCCCCACATCACAGTTCATCTTTGACCCGTCGGTGTAGATGACCGTGTCGAAGTCCTTTGCTACTTCGTCTTTTATCTTGAAGTTTAGTTTGGGTGCAATGTAGTTGGTTGGAAACGTGACCATGCCGTTTAGTAGCGACCTCAGGATGTTGCTGTGGCCGTAAGGCGATGCAGTCCAGCACCCAGATTCCTTAAGTCTGACTGCGCTGCTTGGTATGGTATTTTTAGTGTGTACGTCGAGTGACAGAAGATGCACGAACATAATAAGGGTCTCCGTTGCGGCCGACCTCAATGCTCCGATGGTGGCTATACTCTTGGTGTTCTTTGGAGCCATTTTAATTTCGTGAGGCTGTAACCTTTTCTCAACGCGGATCACCATATTAGTGACCCGTAGGTAAGAGTTGGATGCACTATGTATATGTACATCCACAATGTCATCTTTAGTTGCAGTCCCCACTTCTTTGCAAAGGTTTTGCTGCAGGTATAGAAGGCGACACATACCTTCCTTACTCTGTGCTCAATGTTTTGCATGCGGTTAAGTTTTGGGTAAAGCATGTTATCCAGATACTCGTACCTAGCGCTGGAGAATAGTCTGTGCGGTGAACCTTTAAGACAGTGAAGGGTAAAATCAGGTATTTTGGTTTTGGTAGTGAAAAGCATCAGCTCAGTTTTGCTCGGGTTGGCACCAAGGCCACAACTTGAGGACCAGGTGTTTACCTTGTCAAGAGCAGCCTTATCACGGAAGGAAACTTCTCTGACACTAGTATTACCACCAGAGTAGAGAAGATATAAGGCCGCCCTGTGGCATTTCTCTAAAAGTGAATTTAGTTAAGTGACTGTTACTTAGTGTTGCCTGAATCGTCCATGTTCTGAGCATAGAGACTATCCATTGGCTAATAAATTGGTCTATTGCCAGCTCGATCAGAGATTTGTGAATAGCTTCATTGTGTAAGGCTCCTTCTATGTCCAGAAAGTATATTCTTTGTAGTGTATGGATTTCTGGAATTTTTTGCATTACCTCATGGAGAGCCATTTCCGTGGATATTCCCTTGATGTAGGCATACTGTGGTTTTGATGGCGATAATTCTTCTAGAATGCTTTCGACGTGAATGTGTAAGACACGGTCTAGGGTTTGAAGTACAAAGGAGGTTAACCTAATTGCTCTTAAATCCTTTGAGAACTCGTACCCGTGTTTACCTACCTTCGGTATAAATACTATTCGAACGCGTCACCAAGAGTACATTACGCAGTTCAGTATTAAACAGCTTCTGATGCTTGACGCTAGACCAGGTATTGTTAAGTCCTACGATCTCTGTAGCATGACAGGTAGTTTGCAGTCAGTGTCCGGAGACTTGAACGAGGAGAATCTTTTAATACGAATAGCAAAGGAAATCTTTTCCACTGAAATTATTGAATTGATATTGCTGGGAGATGTGATATCTCCGCAGAGGATTCTGCCCGTTCTCTATCTGACCTTCTTAGAAAGGAAGTCGTGGAATGTTCCTCGGACAGCATTTTGTTAAGCCTGGCGGATACCTTGAGGGTTGCTATTGAATAGCAATAGCCTATCCAAACCTGCTTTTTTTAAGTCTTTATGGCTTTCTTATTCAGACGTAAGCAGTCCTTGTAAGGCAGCTAGAAGTTGTGTTTGTAGCAGATATTTAAAATCGCTCTTGTCATCTGCCTGATATTAGAAAGATCTTCATTCCGCCATGGGCGAAGTGTTTTTTTTTACTATTGTGCGTTTAATTGGGCGAGTGACTTTGTATGCAACGCCCATTGTCTTCTCGTAAGCCTTTACCTCTGCCTCCAGTTCTTCGATTGCTACGGTGTTCATTTCGGGTATGTTTGTGAGTTTTGTCATAAGGACTTGCCTAAACTTGGTCCTTTTAGGGCTTACAAACGGTTTAGTGGTTTCGGCCTCAAGAGTCAAATAGTAGAGGTTCCATTTGTGGTTTGAGCGTGACTTCAGATTGGAAACTCTTCCATTTTCAACCCTTAAGTAGTCGTTGTTTGTTTTGAGTGTCATATATATGACCTCTTCGTACCCGCTGAAAGTTTCCTTTCTCGGAAAGGAAAAGGTTGAAGCCGTGCTCTTATTGCAGACAGACAGGTTAGTGGTTAAAAGAAAATCAATAAGTGACTCACCTGTTTTATTAACTTCTGTGCTTCTCCGTACGGTATGCCTGGCGTTAGTATATCGGTTGTAAGTTCCTCCACTTCCTCTGGTGGTGCTGATCGCTCATGTGCCATGTGTGCTGATGAGAGATACATGTGCATGTTGTTTGGTTGGCGCACTCCAGTTTAACAACTGAGCTAAAGTTTGGATATAAAAAAGTTTTGATATGCATCTTAGTGACTACACATAGAAGAAGAGGTCGTATTGTTTGTCTTGAAGCTATTTTATGGCCTTTATGACCGAGTTCCTCACCCAGGGATCCTGGATAATGCCGATAGCAGTATTTTCCACCCTTAGGAAAACGAGCAGATTATGGGAGGAACACCTAGAATGTTTCAGATTAGTCTGTATGACCTTCAGCATTATCAGCTTTGTCAACGACCACCAGGCCCACCAAGAACTTATTGGTGTCGATGATGTTCACATCGTTCTTGGGGTCCAGTGATACGAAAACCTTAAGCTTGGCAGCCAGATGCCAAACCTAAGTTTGTGATCTGCTTTCTCTAGTGTTGCGTGGCACTCGTTATTGATGACGGGCAGGAACAATACATATATTGTTCTTATAGGGTTTCTCCGCCTTAATGACTCTCCAGTCATTCATTGGAACCACCGGATTATGGGATTTAAGACATTGCAAGAGCCTTACCCCATCTATCTTCCCATTAGGCAACCAAATGCGGCCTCTGGGATGTCATTAGCTGGGATAAGCTTGACCTTCAAGCCATCCCAGGCGTCAAGCGTAAGAAATTCCTTGAAGAATTGGTCTTCGCATTTGATCACCCGATATCCCCTAACCGTCTTGGCGGATTCAAAGCCAGGCAAAGGTCACCATTGGTTGTTGATGAGGTGATCCATCACCATGTCGGAAAGCTTGGCCTCAATGATCCCACACGCCTGGGCTGTGGCTTCTCGTTTGAAGTGAGCTCATCCACTAGTCCGGCCTTGGGTATTCCGTTCAATAAATCCAACGCTTTTATGAAGTTATCAGGTGGCAGTAAACAACGCAATCCATCAGAGAAGGAGCCCTCGTCTTTATTACAGGCAAAAGGGGTCCACCAATAAAGTCGCTCCTAGGTAAAATAATATCGACGAATCCCGGCGCCGATGGGCATGTAGGAGTGGTATTAATTAAGATGCAATCTTCCACCATAAAACTATTTCGAAGCTGCGCTCCTTACCGAGTCTAATCGGAAAGCAGGAGACATCAAATCAATGGCCAAAAGACGTTGAGTTGGTGAATTGTTAGGAGTTCAATAGCTCAGTAGAAATGACCAATTGAAGTACTTTAAAATGAAGCGGTCAACATAACAAACGTGACCTATACTTTTTCTGCTAAACGTTTTTAGGCATTCAAAAGTTAACAGACAAGTGAGACAATCTGAAGGAGATGAGCTTTTTACGACTGATCATTTGGTTATCAGTTGTGAGTCTTTTGAATCGATGGTAAGCTGTAGAAGATAGTTACTGGTAATGGCAAAATTGTACCGCCACCTGTAAATATTCCACAGACACCTTGACGGCTAGTGAACCTTTCATATGCAGCAAGAAATCCTTCTGTTGAAGAAGCCATTCTTAATTCTAAGAGTATTACGTAAGTTGAAAAACGATATACTCGTAAGTCATATCGGTTATTGTATTTCGCCTTTCCCATGCTCTTGAAGTAGCCTACTCCCAAGTTTTACATTTGGTTCAGGGTTCAGGGAATGGCTGACTCATTAACTGCTTTACTATTTCAGGCCGATGTCAAACTCAGAAAATATGTTGATGAATATATGAGCGTACAGGATAGCGGCCTGCAAATATTCAAAAGCTCAAAAAGTTTACTGTCAATGATATTCGTTGAATTCCAGCGACGACGGTACTTGCTACCATAAATTCGTCGGGTTGTGTTCACCAGGAATGCGATTCCATTTAGCTTCTAGAAGACTGGCTTAAATTTGATGTACTAGTTTTTGAACAAAGCCTTTCTATATATTCGATTTGCTTCGAATCCAGTGCAAGGTTATATTTTAATCCGCCCAGAGATGTACTGAAGATTTTTCAGATTTAGTATGTGTAATGAATGTTGAAGAAGTCACGCCAGAAGAAGTATGTTGACAGACCTAATTTTGACGTGGTAAATCTAACAGTATGTGACCTCTTAGATGTTGGTTACTTTTTGATAATTTGTATCAGCAATTGATTCTTCGCTGCGCGCGCAATGTTATGTTATGTTAATCGACAGAGAGAATCCGACACAGGATCTTCGTGCTGAGCTGGAATAATGACGAAGTAATTAAGTTTAGGTTACCAATCAAGACCCAAGATGTGATGTATTGTTTAAGGCTAATAAAACTGCGACTTGATTCTCCTTAGATGTCTTTTGTTAACGCCTCATTAGCAGTTAACTTTTGCTGTACGAAGCCATCTGCTTCAAACAGATTCATAATTTGATTACATAGCTATACTCGTAACTTCTTCGATTGTAGACCATCCATTATAAATGTTGCCGACATGCTCGTATGTACTCGTAAGCGTCTTGCATTATGGCATCTTCAGCAAGCTGGTGCAGAGCCCTTATGGCAAGAAAAGGAGTTGTTTTTGTTTTAAATAGGAAATTCGCAACACATCTTCACGCTGTTGCCTTCAGTCCATATGATTGAACACTCCAGCCATAAGGGTGGACTTAAATTTTCTGGGACATTTTCACCATAGGAACAAGGTACCCGAAACGATGAACTAACTCACGCATCAGCTTAAGTGCTGCCATGAGAGTCTTCAATTGTGACCGCATTAATTTGAAAGGCAGTCGAGAGATACATCTCCGTTTTTTGTCCTGAGGGTGAGTTCTAGCAAAAACCTCGTCCCAATGCTTTTCGTTGAAGCGTAATTAAAGAGTGAGATTAACTAGCCCTTTCGATGGATAATTTGTTGATGAATCACCTATTTCGAAAATTGGCATAGATTTTTGCGATCGGGGAGCTGAAGGGGATCTGCATAAAAAAACTGCAAAAAATGCCACCCAATAGTGGTATTCGGTAACTGCATGAACTTGCGTTCGGGATATTCGAAACCGTAACTTGGCTACAACAAGGTAATGGTCCGATTCGATGTTGGCCTCTCGGAAGGTTCGGATATCCATAAAACTGGAGGAGTGCCTTGCGTCGATCGGAATGTGGTCAATCTGGTTGACGATTGATTGATCACTAGTTATCCAAGTCCCCTTGCGAATATCGAGATGTGGGAACAATCGTTTCGCCCCGCCGCAAAGTCGATTAGCCTGAATCCGTTTTCGGAGGTAGTATCGTGCCGATAGGACTACCAAAGATTCCGTTCCTGCATTAAACTCGCCGAGATCGCGGGAGCTATCTTTGGTGTTGTCATCTGTCTCCTCTCTAGGAGCGTGCGCTCATATTAGGTTAATATTGGCAAATTTAGCCGTAATACGGATTGTTACGAGGCGCTCGGAAACTCAAGACTTCTTGCCTAAGTCTGCCCCTGTAACAACAAATCCGCATCCAAATATGCGCTGCTTTTGCCCTCATTAACAATCTCCGTAGCAGATTTTCATCCTCTTTTTGTTCGCCCCATCAATCGCAGCTCTTGGATCGTGGTAACATCCGCTTTGCAGCAGTCCAGGGCTCTGCTAGTTGTTTAGCTGCTTGTGGTCTATTAAGAGACCAAACATTCCACCTGCGGATCCGGAGTTTGTTGATCTTGCTTCGCTTCCAGGCATTGTCAACAGAAGTGCCGTCCCTATCCGAGACTTGTTGTTGCTTCGATGTTTAACTTTCTTTTCCACGGCCGGGCATTTACCACGGCGACTACTTCTACTTCCGTTTCCAGTTCGAAATCTTCCAGACATGGTATAAAGTGCGTATAATCGACTTCGCTGGCAGTGTTTCAAGCGGTCGGCCCAATTTTTGATGACTTATATGTGCGGTGTTATTCCGGCAATAGCGTGACGACTGTTGGCCTCGAGCTCATCCAAGGACTTGACGTAGCTCCAATTGATGAACGCTCGCCGTGAGATGACCCAGTCGACAAATATCTCCTTCCCAACTTCGAGCTTGTGTCGATCGCTGAGCTCTGATCACGGAAGGTCGGTTAAATTCGCTCTATACCTGAGGACATTGACGGTAACGGACTCTCCTTATCCGGATCTCCGACCAATATTTCCTGCGCTCTATTAGCGAACTCCCAGCATTGTCTATGGCCTTCTGGCTTCAATTCTCGCGTAACCATGATCTTATACGGATGTTGGCCCAAATCAAGGCGCAAAATAAGACGGGTTGGCTCTCTGACGATGCCCAGTTCAGCTGATCGGGGCCGAATCAACATTTATGGATCTTCCTCGATACTGACCGCTACGGCGGCCATGTTTTCTTCATTTCGCACCAGTTTCTGTCTGGCTGGTGGCCTAAGATCCAAAGGAGTGTACTCATTCTCAAACTTTTCCACGGTGCGACGAATTTCCGTCACACTGAAGCCATGATGACGACCGGCTTCATGACGAAATTCACGTTGCGTATTTACAACTGAGCCGGAGTTTCGATAATTTCCGCATGTTCGATGCATGCTGAAATGGCAAGCCTTACTGAATATTTTGACAGCTGGATGTCATTGGTAACTTTAACAGCTTCCATTGAACATCACAATTGGAAAAACTATCATTGCTATCTGGTCACCCATTATTTAATAACAAAAGTAATACTTGCGGTATACTAAGGTTTGGTTCGAAGTTCGGTTCTGTTCGCGTCCTGTACACTGTATGCACCGCTGCGTTCTTCTACTAACAATAGCATGAGTGACAGATAATTAAAATGTGCTATATATTTTGCCAGTTGCACGTCCGGTATTATTTAGAACGCTTAGGCAAAGTATATAATAAATTATATTTTACGCATTCCCTGAACTTTTCAGGTATTCTACAGAAAACCGGGTTATACAGATAGTCGGTAACATATCCATTCCTACAGAAAGTAAATTCTTAATTTGAAAGGCCAGTTAATTAATATTAAAATCACCACAAATAATTACGTGTTGATAGAGTGCACAGTCGTTAGAGATTTCAACAAAGAAAGGCACGGGAATGCAGGTTCTATTTTCACTGCAAACGCACGCAACATTACAATCTCATATATCGACTAGAATATATCCCATGTCGTTGTCATTAGACCTAATGGCGGTATCACCCTCAAGGTTCCATTTCCAATAAATCGGGTGGTAATCTTGGTAAGTCAGTCACTTCTGATAAGTTCATAGGGTGGTATATCATAAGGCAGGTTTGTTATATTCCGCTTAAACCAGGTTTCGCTAACATAAATAACATAAACACAAGAATTGGAGAACAAATACTTCAATTTAATAGGTTTTTGGTGATTTAGACTTCGTGTATTTAAATAACGGGCTTTGAGTTCCTCATAACACTTGAAGAGTACATTTATCATAGTGTACGTCGATTTTTCATTCACACTGTATTGGCTTTGTATTAAAATAACATCAATCAAGAAAGAAGAAAAGGGTGTAAAAAAAATAAATCAATGTACAGTAAAACAGAGAAAAAAGTGCAACAGAAGGTGGAGAATAGTGGGATATACTCGTACAGTGGGAAGCAAAATTGACCGGACGTGTTGCAGCTCTATGGTTATGTTATCAAAATGAGTATGTCATTACGAATTTGAAAAATATTTTTGGTGAATTTATTCAATAAAAATTTTTTTTTTCTAAACTCTGTTACAAAAACTAAAAAAAAGTTAATTCTAAACATACCACCTTGATCAAAGAGTATTCAGAAAATTGAAAATACATGTTTATTCATCTGAATCTATATTGTCCCCTTCAAAGTAATCCCCATCGACTGCAACACACGTATGCCAGCGCTTGATCCAATCCTCGAAACATTTTTTATATTCGGTTTTCGGTATGTCCATCAGTGCTTCCTGCGATTTTTCCATTACTTCCTCTCGGCTGCTGAAACGCGTTCCCCGTAGTGGTTTTTTAACTCGATAGAACAGAAAGAAGTCACAGGGAGCTCAATCGGGTGAATTCGGTGGCTGTTGGATGGTATTTGTTGCATTTTTCGTCAAAAAATTACGAATAATTATAGCACTGTGCAACGGTGCGTTATCACGGTGCTCACAATTCTGGTCCCTTTCGGCGAACTGCTTCACGCAAACGTCTCATAACGCCCAAATAACACTCTTTGTTTACTGTCTGACCTTCTGGCAAAAATTCATGATGCACTACACCGTTGTAATCCATGAAAACCGCGAGCATTGCCCTGTTTTTTGACTGAAAACGACGTGGTTTTTTTGGTCTCGGCTCGGCTCATTTGGTGAACGCCATTCACTTGCCTGATGTTTGGATTGCGTGTCGTACTCATAAACCCACGTCTCGTCTCCAGTAATGATCCTTTTGATGAATGTGGGATCGGATTCAGCCTCGCAAATCATCTCTTTTACGACGTCAACAAGGTCTCTTTTTTGCATGAAATTGAGGTCTTTTGGCACCAACTTTGCTGCTACACGACGGAAACCCAAATCATTAACCAAAATGTCTTGGACGGATCCATAGGCAATATTCAAATCCTCTGCTATCTCTCTGATGGTTAATTTGCGGTTATTGACCAACATTTCTTTTGCTCAATCAATGTTTTCGTCGGTTTTCGATGTCGATGGTCTGCCACTGCGTTCATAATCTTCGATTGACTCACGACCACTTTCGAACCGCTCGTGCCACTGGTAAAAGACCGTTTTCTTTAGAGAATCGTTGCCGAAATACTTTTCCAACATTTCCGACATTCGCGCACCATTAAATCCGCTTTTAACGCAAAATTCGTTGTTGCAAATTGAAATCCATTTCTAAAATTTTAAAAAATCGCCAAAGCACACAGATATAGATGTACTCTGAGCTACGTAACTTTTTCAAATGTCAAGCTATGATGCTAAGGAATATCTGGAACAGATTTACCAACTTAACAAATAAAACAGAACTTCAATCGGAATAATGGGAGCGCCACACGGTGGTTATTCCGGGAACTTTTTGGTATTAAAAAAATTCTCTTTTCGGACACTTTTGCACATTAGGCTTAAAAAGAGTATTCCATTGTATTCATGAATTGCACCGTTACTTGTACTGCAAGCACTTCTCCTTTTGATGTTTATGCAGTTTTTTGTGTTTAATACATAACTCGTCGAACTGTTGTGTAGTTGTTTCAAAAAAAAAAGAAAAATTGAACAAAATTCCAATTGATATTGAAAATAACTAGTATTGTAAATTTATTGGAAAAGAGTTATTCATGTCATAAAATTTTTGAAGAGTTAGGAATAAGTAAAACAACGGTCCTTCAAGACCAATCCGACAGAGGAAAACGGAAAAAATGTTTAAACGCGTCAAAAAAGTAAACGAATGACTGCAACGTCTTTTTCAAGCGTGTGAAATTTCAATACGACCAAAAGTTGAGGCGCAAAATACTATAATGTCCCAAAGGTAGTACACGCTTTTGGTAATTTGTCAAAAAACATCAGAACTTCTGCCTCATCCTCCATCCCAACTCTCATTTACAATGACATTCTAGCTGTCAGCTCTTTGGACAAGGCCAATCTGCTTGCTGCACACTTTGCGGCCAGCTCTCCCAGATTGTGCTCTGTCTCCGCCTACACTTGAGTACGTCGAATCTTCAATGGCACGAATCCACTTTCGCACTCGTGTAGTAACAAGAGTACTTAAAGAGCTCAACATGCAGAAATCCGCTGGTCCAAATGGTATATCTCCCCTTTCTTCTGAAGAGGTGTTCTTCTACACTGACTAAACCATTGCGTAAGCTTATTCATCAAATCTACTCTTTACGACTCTTTCCGAGCAGATGGAAAACAGCATTTGACCAGCCCATTCCGAAAAAAGGCAAATCTTCTTCTCTCTCCTCCTACAGATCCATTGCACTTACGTCCCTTCCCTAAAAGGTCATGGAAACGTTGATAATCCATCAGCTCATGAAATATCTCGAAACACGAAAACTTCTCAATGACCGGCAATATGGTTTTCGTAGCAATAGGTCCACTGGTGATTTGATGGCATGTCTCACCGAAAAGTGGAAACCAAACGTACATCAATCTGGCGAATATAAGTTAGTTACACTTGATATTTCTAAGGCATTTGACAGAGTTTGGCATCAGTCTCATTGGTCGAAAATGCATGCTCTTGGGATCGATGGATTAAACATTACCTTTCGGAACGTTCACCTCAAGTTGTCTCGGATGGTTTCAAGTCTGATATTCACAAAATAAATGCTGGTGTGCCCCAGAGCTCCGTTCTGTCTCCGACACTCTTTTTAATGTTATCAATGATCTCTTGCAGGGCTGCTTCCAATCCGATATATTCCTTTGCTGACGACAGTACTCTCTGCTTTTCATGTTCGTTCCCGAAATCACGTCCCTGTTCTTGGGCTGTAGAACGGGAACGGCAAAGTATGCTAAGCTCATTAAATTCCGATATTAACAGCATAATCAATTGGGGAACAGAGTGGCAGTTAATGCTTCCAAAACACAATGTTGTCAGCTGTCGTTAAAGTGAAACTTAAACATCCATCCATTATCCATGAATGGTACTTGCATCGACGAAACCGTTAAACTTTCCATTCTCGGTATGTGTGTCAGTGACAACTTACGTTCAAATGACCACATATTCGGTGTCGTCAAAAATGCTGCGAAATGTCTACTTTTCCTCAAGCGATGTAAGAAATATTTCACCCCTTCTGATTTGGGTTCAATATATTTAAAAGGCATTCATCCGCCCAAAATTGGAGTACAATGCCCAGGTGCTCCTAAGACATCTCTGAACCTGCTAGATAGGATTCAAAACCGTGGGATAAAACTGATAGGTGATACTAATATCACTCAAACAATCGACACCCTCGAACACCGACGTAATGGCTCCTGTCTCACTTTGTTCAATCGCTATTTGCATCAGCTCCATTGAAATCGACGGTAGCATTCCGCCCCTTCAAACCATCAACCGTATCACCCATCTCGCTATGAACCCTCATCAGTACTATATACTCTCAAGTTCACTTTCGGACGTACTCTAAATTATCGTGGTTCTTTCCTAAGCCCTGTAATTCGTTTATGGAATACCCTGCCGAGCACATTATTTCTTAGTCATTATAACCAGCAAACATTTAAAACCAACGTTCATCGGTTCCTCTCTTTGTTTCCTCCCTAATTTTACTTCGCCCGCGCTGTGTTCTATCATTTTAAGGGTACTTAAATCCTTTAAACGTAGGCAAATTATAAAAAAAAATTTAAATGGATGTAAATTGTTATAATGTTTGCTCATGTGCCGAAAGCTCATGACTTTTTGTCATTGTCTGACGCTTACAATAAATCTGGACTCAATTAATCAGGTTTTCGTTCTCCTTAGTAGTCACCATGTGCATAGGAGTACCATTAGTTTTTATCCTCCCTTTGTCTGGCCCACGTCACCGCACATCCTGGATTGCGGTAATATCTGCCTTATTGTGGCCTAGGATTCCAACTCTAGTTGTTTAGCCTGTTAAAGGTCCTTCCAATCTGTATGTCGTTGCCTTTCAATTCGTCTTTTAATTGCTTCGCTACAGTAGTGAGTAGATTTCTTACGTCGTCCAGTAGATTACACTACACATAACTCCGAACCATGAAGGCCAGATATTTTCTACAATTTTTTAGATCAAAGGGGCCGGACACTCCGGAGCCTGTAACCCAATTTCAATACTCCGGCTATTGACCTTACCCGAAAATATGTTGATGTAGCCTATGTTAGGAGTCTGCCGTCCTGACAGCCATAGTCGAAACAGTCGATGAAATTCATCCACCGTATATACTCCTTCTCATGTTCATTCACATCAGGCAGTACGAAGGTGTTGATGTTTCTCCAGCTCAACACTTGCGCTTATGAGTTTAACAATTCATGCCCGGTTAGATGAGATGAGATAAACACATTGGACGTGTGATCTTAATTACAGCGTCGGTCATGCATAGGTTTATGCTGTTTAGTGCCTACTCTAATAGCGCAATACCCAGGCATCCGTCCTTCCTAAATGCTTTGTACAATAATTTCCGAAAGTAAAGGTTAACGGAGCTAAACCTAGAGATGTTGCTATAAATGGTTATTCACCTGTATTCCGAGAAGATGATACCCGTAACAGAAATAGAATCAAGGTTGCCCGAAGGTTATATTCGTACGAATTAGTACATTCATGACGTTCTAGAGATTATATAGTTATTCATGTAACAGTCCTCCATTCGGTTTATCTGCCACCTTTTATCCTTTCAGATTACACATATGTTTTAATTAAATGTCTAAAAAACCTACCTCACTTCACGCATATCCTTGTTCTAAAATACGAGTAGCTACCAGTTCACCTAACTTTAAATGGATTTCCAAAATAATCAAAAAAAGCAATTGAACCGTACCGCACAATACAGAATATCTTTTCCGGAAAAAAAGCTACACGATGGGGCATTTCCATCACATACGAGTACGAGTATACCCACAGGTGCTTTTCAAACGTGAGTAATAACTTCAAAGTCAAGGATATACATAGACTCCAACAATCTGCGAGTATCTTTTGCCGAGGGATGCATTTTTCATGAAATACCATTCACATTTGGGTACGACTATGAATACTATACTCGTACATTGTGCCCCAGGTTATCCTAAAAAAAAAAAATTCTACGGGTATAACGCGCAGTGAGAAATGTAACCTTCAGATATTTTGTTCACGGTGAAATTCTCAAACGAGATAATTTTCCAAGTCACGTCCTGTCAATTGAATGCTTCGCATACCACCAAAATCGTATGGTTAAGGTAGGAAGTATCCTTGTAGTATCCAGATGCGAATGCATAGTTATCTAGTCCTTGTTGAACCTTGCCGAGGCAGCAGCTCCAAATCAATATAATTTGCGTTCCAACATTGTCTGGCTGATATATGTTAGCTGTTTCATACTCTCACAGCCAAACGACATGAATTTTTGGCACAGAAAACAAAAACGTTACCCAACCAGATAAGGTTGCCCCCATCGGCGCAACTCGTCTCGATACGATTATTTTCCTTGGGAATTTCTTAATTCGGTTGCAGATAATTAAATACAACTTGAGTCATGCTTAGCCTCCGTTTGGCTTCGCTTTTTGTTGCCCTACGTTATGGTCGTAGATACACGTTCTCGTACAATAAATGGATCAGAGCGGTCGTGGTAAGTGGTTAACTTGTATGTTTATCTGACTTTGGCCACTTAAGTATTTCAGGCATTTCTCAAATGTATTAATTAGATTATATCCCACAACGGATGTTCATTAATATCTGACTACATAAATACGAACAGCGATAACTCTTACAATGGATCCCGTGTTCGAGTACACACGTCTACGGATATATGCTTCCTTCGTGTGTCCTTGAAGGTGAAATTGAATTTTCTACAAAAAAGTTACGCCATTAGAAGCCCATTATCTGTGGGTGAGTAAAGAAGTAAAGTTCTTGTTCTTGTGCGCCTAACATTGTGAACTTCTGGTATTTTCCATCTATCAATCGTTGAAGGGGAACCAAGTTGTATTTTCTTTTTTTGAAAAATAAATTATTGTTCAACTTTCTAAGGTGAGGGACTGATAATCATTTAGCAAAAAGCAATTACACGGTTCTGATTGCTGATTGTGTATACTTTAATTCTAGTTAGGGGAAGTTTTTTTGTTTTTTATTGGAGATATGTACGAGTATTTTCGAACATTTCCTATTGAATCCACAACTCATGCGAAGTAATACTTAAGTACTCGTATGTAGAAGGTTCCTGACAGTCCTCGATTGCGTTTTAAAAATCATACTTCACTTTGCCCAGGAGGTTTACACTTTAATGGATTCTTCAAGTTCGCCGGTATAGTCGTATTGTTGGTCTTCCTTTGGACAGGCATCACAGCCAGGCGATAACTTATCGACTTGAAATCGATGACCTAATTTCACAGTTGATTACCACTTTCTAAGCTGTGCAACCTTTTGTGTAGCTGTACAAGATATTGCACGGCTTGTTCTTAGAAGTCGTGATCTTATCCAGCGTATTTTCTGCCTTTTAATCCAACTTAGCAGCTCCATGAGCCTTAGTATTTGATATCCGAGATATTGATCCCCTTCATAGCGAGTCTTTTTTTCCATTCTAGGGTCTCGAACGGTAGGCACAGCCGCCGTAGATGAAGTCTCTGCATTTATTACAATAGTTAGCTTAGCACTAGATACCGGGAAAGACGTACAGGGCCGCTGCATGGCATATGCTAGCTTGTGCTGAGAGATCCTCGTCATGTTATGGACGATCACACACTTTACCTTGTAGTTGCTCAAAAATCTATGCTACGCATGTTTACGCTATACGAGGCGTAAAAGGCGATTTGATTAGTGTCCAAACTGTCCTTTATCTAAGTTTTAACTCTAGTAAGCGATCAAAACAATGAACAAGAGCTCGGCGTTCGACGTTTGAACCGCCTCAATATGCCTGGAATAGCTACACACGGCATTCAGATTCTTAATTTACTTATTAACTCTATGTGGCACTAAAGTCCGGCGTAAATCTGGGCCTCAACCAATGGCAAGATCTAGTGCTAATCACTTCCAGTTGGGTACACCAAGTTTTGTCAACTTTCTTTCTACTCGAATGCGAAGGAGAAACTGGGGGCAGAAAAAGGGGGTACCGATGTACACAGGTCTTGAATATTTGCAAGTTATAATGACTAAGAGGCGACTACATATGTGGAGAGCATACACTATCGTTTCATACATACATCAGCATACATCATTTCTCAGATCTGGGCAAAAGAGTGCATGCCTGCTGAAGGAAATCTCAGCACCGTAAATACCCCCTCAACTGCGCCAACTATATGATAAGTCTCCTCAACATCGGACACAAGATTTTATCTGCCGTATTTTATAAATATCTGAAACCCTTCGCCAACACCTTGATTGGTCATTATCAGTGCGTTTTCACACCAGGAAAGTCCACCCTCGACCAAATTTTCACACTACGGCAGATCCTGGAAATAACCCAAAAAGTCCAAATCGATACACACCATCACCATGGACGCAAGCGCATATGACAGCATTTATCACATTAACCAAAAAGTTCCCGGAATTTATTCAGAAAATTTAAAAAAAAATTTTATTTATCCACTCATAAATCTATATTGCCCCCTTCGTAGTAATCCCCATCGACTGCAACACACTTATGCCAGAGCTTGATCCAAACTTCGAAACTTTCGAGGATTTTATATTCGGTTTTCGGTATGTCCATCAGTGCTTCCTGCGATTTTTCCATTACTTCCTCTCGGCCGCTGAAACGCCTTCGATTGAACAGAAAAAAGTCACAGGGAGCCAAATCAGATGAATTCGGTGGCTGTTGGATGGTATTTGTTGCATTTTTCGTCAAAAAATTACGAATAATAATGGCACTGTGCGACGGTGCGTTATCATGGTGCAAAATCCATGAGTTTTTTGCACACAATTCTGGTCTCTTTCGACGAATTGCTCCACGCAAAAATCTCATAACGTTCAAATAATACTCTTTGTTTACTGTCTGGCCTTCTAGCAAAAATTCATGATGCACTACACCATTGTAATCCATGAAAACTGTGGGCATTGCATTCTTTTTTGACTGAAAATGACGTGGTTTTTTTAGTCTCGGCTCATTTGGTGAACGCCATTCACTTGCCTGATGACCGGATTGCGGGTCGTACTCATAAACCCACGTCTCGTCTCCAGTAATGATCCTTTTGATGAATGTGGGATCGGATTCAGCCTCGCAAATCTCTTTTCTCTTTTTTGCATGAAATTGAGGTCTGTTGGCATCAACTTTGCTGCTACACGACGGAAACCCAAATCATTAACCAAAATGTCTTGGACGGATCCATAGGCAATGTTCAAGTCCTACGCAATCTCTCTGATGGTTAATTTGCGGTTATTGACCAACATTCCTTTTGCTCATACTTCATTAATGTTTCCGTCGGTTTTTGATGTCGATGGTCTGCCACTGCGTTCATCATCTTCGATTGACTCACGACCACTTTTGAACCGCTCGTGCCACTGGTAAATGACCGTTTTCTTTAGAGAATCGTTGCCGAAACACTTTTCCAATATTTCCAACGTTCGCGCACCATTGAATCCGTTTTTTACGCAAAATTTAGTGCAAGTTCGTTGTTGCAAATTGAAATCCATTTCCAAAATTGTAAAAAATCGCTAACACACACAGTGATAGATCTACTCTTGGCTACGTAACTTTTGTAAATGTCAAGCTATGATGCTAAGATTTAGAGGGAATATGAACAACAGATTTACCAACTTAACAAAAAAAACAGAAATCAAAACAATGGGGGCTTCACACGGTGGGTGTGGCCGGGAACTTTTTGATCAAGGTGGTATACAGATGAGCTGTATAGAGCCATGTCTAGTTTTGACATCTCTGCCAAGTCGGTAGCCTGCGCACAATGACAATGGAAAGCAATCGCTGCTCCGTCTTTGACGGCCAAAAAGATTTTAAACGAGGTGACGCGCTATCATGTGACTTCTTTAACATCATACTTGAAAGTATTTCCACCAGCAAAATTTCCCTTAGGAACTTCCTTTACTCTAGCTTTGCATCTCGACTTAATCTCCCAACCCTTTAGTTTTAAGTATACGCGTAGCTTTAAAATGATTTATTGGATGGATAGACACTGAGAGCTGTTAACCTTACCATATCCAGTGCTGTAACTGTTTCTGCACGTCAGTTGTGCTTATTTTACCTCCAAGCGCGAGTGCTGACCAACAGACAAAAGTAGGAGCACTATAAACGGGTTCCAGGGTTCCCCAGATATGGAATCAACGGTGAAGTAAAATCGCGAAATAAGGCAAATGAGACCTTATCCGGGCTATTCCGACATATTTGGAGCTCAGACCGGTAAGGATTTCCGAGAGTAAGGTAGAGTCTTGGAAAAAAGGTGGTGGCGGATGGACTAACAACGGGTTACTGGCTTCGGTCTAATCGACCCCTCGCTCTAGAGGTATTATAATGGAAGTGGCCATCCAAGTTGAGGGTTGTGCCGCCAGAATAACTGCTCGGCCATGTAAAAAATATGTACATAGTTACAAAGCAACAACGAGCTTCGGATACCGATTCATCTACTCTTGACAATCCATGCAAACGAAACAAGGACAACGAACTTCGAATCTGCACGTGGAATGTTATTTCACTTAATATACCACGGGCAGCCTAACAACTAGAAAAGGCTCTGAACTGCTGGAAAATAGATGTAACCGCCATCCAAGAAATGCGATGGAATATGCCGGACAAAAAGACGATGAAGAACTGCGACATCTACTACGTTGATTGTTATCGACGGCAAAAGCAGAGCTTATTTGGATGCGCATTCCTTGTTAGAGGCAGACTTTGGCAAGAAGTCTTGCGTTTCCACCATGTGAACGAGCGCCTCGTTACAATCCGTATTAAGGCTAAATTTGCCAACATTAGCCTTATATGCGCGCACGCCTCCACAGAGGAGAAAAATGATGACACCAAAGAGGGCTCCTACGAGCTCTTAGACAAGACCTATAAGCACTGCCGGAGGGTATAGCCTGCACGACACCACCTGCAATAACGGATTCAAGCTAATCGAGTTTGCCGGGGGACAAAACATTGTTGTAGCTAGTACGCAGTTACCACATCTCGATATTCACAAGGTGACTTGGAGAGATCCTGATCCATCAACCGACAACCAAATTGACAACATTGCGACCGACGCAAGGCACTCCTCCAGTTTTATGGATGTTCGAACGTTTCGAGGGTCCCACTTCAACTCGGATTATTGTAGCCAAAGTACGGTTGCGGATATTTTGAATATCACAAAGGTAAGCCAATACTGTGAGGAAATTTGACGTCGGATGGCTATAATCGCAAGAGATCGGCAAATCTTTTTCCGATCGAGTCTCTTGAAAGGACCAGTGGCAAGATTGCCAAAAACCATCACTCTACCACCAGACATGCAGCTGAGCAAAATGCATACAAAACTGCGCTGCACAGAAAGACGGGAGCCGCTGACGTGCTCTACAGACAAAAGAGAAGAGTCGAACACTGGCTTCTCTATAGGAAAAAGAAGGAGCATGAGAAGCGCGCGGTCGAGGAAATTGAGAGATGCTACTCCAGGAATGAGATTCGGAAGTCAAACCCCGAACAGAATCCTGTAGAAACGAACAAAGGACATCGTAGTAGAGTCGCAGGCGATGCTGAGGATTTGTTAGTAGACTGTATAACGGCGATGATGAACTAAATACCGACGTCAGGTAAAATGATCCTTTCAACGTTAACGATGTGTACCAACAATTCCGTTCACCTGACCTGGGTGAAGTGAAGATAACCATATCTAAGCTGCTGGACCGGCCGCCCTGACTTGATATGTATACCCGATAAATGGAACCTGAGCACTGTTTGTCCGATCCTCAAGAAACGAGACCCTCTGAACTACTAAGGCACCAGTCTCCGTAACATCGGTTACAAGATCCTATCTATCTGCGGTATTGTTTGAACGCCTGTAGCCTTTTTTCAACAACCTGGTTGGTCCATATCAGTGTGGCTTTAGGCCAGGAAAGGCTACCATTGACCAAATATTCACATTGTGGTAGATCTTGGAAAACCCATGAGTTCCAAATCGATACGCATCATCGATTTTAAGGCCGCAAATGACAGCATCTATAGAGACGAGCAATACAGAGCAATGTCTAGTTTTGGTATCCCTGCCAAACTCGTCCACTTGTGCAGGGTGACGATGAAAATGCACGCTGCTACATCAAGATCGGTAAAGAACTCACCGAGACCTTTGATGCCAAGAAACGATTTAGGTACGGCGATGCCCTGTCATGCGATTCCTTTAACATCATTTTTGATAGAATAGTGCAAAACTCACGCACCAACACAAGAGGCATAATCCTTCAAAAGTCCGTTTAATTCATCGTATACGCCGATGACATTGACATAGTCGGGAAAAAGAAAACTCGGAAGTGGCGCTTTTGCGAGTATTGAGGTGGAAGCGGCGTAGAAGGGATTAATGGTCAATGAAGGCATAACCAACAAGAAAGGACACCTAACACCGACGTGTCGGACAAAATGTAACCCCGACAGATGTAACTTTGAGGTAGTTCAGGATTTGGTCTACCTAGGCTCGGCTTTAAATTTAGATAACGATACCAGCGCTGAAATCAAACGAAGAATAACTGTTACCAATCGCTGCTTCTTTGGGCTAGGAAGGCAAGCAAAGCCATATCCCGAACAACAAAGTGACTCCATATAAGACCGTAATAATCCAGTCCTGCTGTATGTCGCGAGGCATGGACTTCATCAAAAATTCTTTGCGTGATTTTCGGTCCCGTCTGCATAGACGGTGAGTGGAGGAGGAGATACAACGACGAACTGTACGGGCTGTACTATAACATCGACTTAGCCAGAAGTGTGAAGATCCAACGACAGAGATGGATTGGTCACATAGAGCCGATAAACACCAATTCTTCGGTTGGAAAATTCTTCGAATAAGTCCCCAAGGGACAGCTCAGAAGAGAAAGACCGAGACCCGGGTGGCGCATGCAAGTTGGCCAACTGAACGAGCGAAACTGGAGGCAGCTATCTTTAAATAGAGCTGGTTGGATACGCTTGTTGGTTGAGGCCGAGGTCCACCCCGGATTATTATTATTATTATTAGCCCGGGTCTACCACGGACAACTTTATTTAGCTTATTAACAAGCAAAAACTTAAACCTAGACTTAAAACTAACAAAGATATTCTTAACCTAATATGGGGCGAGGAGAAATGGTGGACGAGGTAGATGTTAAGGGAGTGGCATATTGAGCAGTGCTTTTTTCATTTCGTGTTTGCTGCTATTTAGGTCAAAGACTTCGGCGTAGTTGTTCGTTATACGCAACATTCTAGATATTGGTTCAAAGTGACCGTAGTTGGTACGGTGAGTTCGGATCAGGAAGAGTGGGACAGATCTTAGATTACGGGGATTGTAGCGCACCTTAAGTAAGTAAGTACAATAATTGGAGAAGTTTGTTAGTTGGGGCCCAATTTAGTTGCACTTTTCTATCCCTTCTTCTGCACTGCGATGATTTTTACTTTTTTCCATTCAGTTCGAAGTAGTAGAGACACGTAGTAGCAAAAGTTTCATAACTCTTGTGTTGGGACCATCGATGCCAGTAGAATTGGACATAACTGAGAATAGGGCTTCCACAACATCGATGTACCTCGCTTATTCTGTTGAAAGGAAAGGAGCTTTCGACGTTGATTGATGGCTGGAATAGAGGACTTGTTCACAGATCCTGATGCGTTGCTATGAGAAGATACGAAATTATCATCGTAGTTGACATCAGTGGGGATAACGGCCACCTGAATGTTCTTCTTCTGTTTTCTTTTACCGCTTTGAGATTGCAAACCCTTTGTAGAGCTAGTTGACAATCATTTTGAAAATGTGGCCTACTCATTCACGGATATCTGGCTTCTCTACTTTCTGTTTTTTATCGGCGATGGATTAGAAAACTTTACGAGCTGGAGCGCTGATGTTGATCCGCTCTACAGTACCCAGATACTCAAGATGGCTCTTTTAGACTAGCCCATGCCGCTGTATAAATCAGATCAGAGAGTCGGTTTGTTTTCGATAAAGTCCATGCCTGTGCGCAATAGACGGGAACTGGCATGATCAATGTTTTCTATAGCGCTATTTTGGATATGCGAGAGAACCAAAACAAAAAAAAAGAAGGACTGGGAAGAGCTACTCTTCAAATTATCTCCAAGGTGGTATCGCTGTTCATGTTAACTGCGGAGTCTTGTTAGACAAAGGCCTTCGTTTACCGCTGGACCCATCTTCCCCGTTTCTATTTCAATGCTTGCAAATTCCTCAGAAATAGCTCAGCCGATAATGTCTATGTATGCCATTCGCACAGGCAAGTAGTTGTGCAGATTTCTGAAAGATGGATTGGTTCTGGCTTGAGAGTTTTGCACAATACTGTCAAGTACTTGTCAGAGATTATTCTTCGCCAGCAAAAGTCTCGGTAAAAAATGTTACCGATCAACGGTCATCCTGGGCTTAGCTCGTGTTCCTTTTTCTTCCATGTGGAAAATCGGTGGTCCAACTTTCTTTTCTGTGAGTACGAGTCATTCTAGTCCTCTGTATATGCCTTGTATTTCTCTACGTGCAGCAGCTGGTATTCATCTTCAAACCAAGTGGTTAGCAGTGGCAGCCGAGTAAAACCTGCACCAACAGACATGGTGTCATCATAGATGTCGTAGAGCGTGGACACTTGATCAGCCAAGATCAGCCAAGATCAGCCAAGATCCTGACTACTTCTTGCGATTGCAACCTTCAGATGTCAAACTTCCTCACAGTATTTTGTCTTCTTGGTGGCGTTAGGATTATACGCATTCATAACTTGAGCAGAACAAGATAGTAATTCGAGTTATTGTTGACACCCGGAAAGCTCGGAAGTTCAGAATACCGCCTTGCAGCGATCGCAATGTGATCAATCTAGTTGGTGGTGGATTGGTCAAGAGAACGCCAGGTATGTGTATGAGTGTCAGATGCCAGAAGTGCGTGCTTAGTAATGCTTTAAATCGATAAATATGAATCCGTTTTACACTGTCGGAGAGTAGACCTGGCGAGTAACCCCCAGTCTGCAGGGCTAGGCTCTTTATAGCACCCCTTGGGGCCGCCTCCACCAGAGTCAGTAATCTCGTACGAAGTTATTAGTTTAGCGTTTTTCCGCCATCGACTCTACTTAGAAACCCTGACATTTGGGTCTGAAGCGTCTTTCAGACTTGAGCTTTGAATATGTCAGAGAAGTGCTGACAAGGCAATACCCTCTGAGTGGTTCTTCTGCTGTTTCTTTATCCAACATTGAGCTGTGTACTGTCACTTTTTATCCTTTTTTGTAGAGATTATATATGCCAATTTCTCAACTGATTTGCCCCCAACATCGATTATATCATTTAAAGGTTTAACACTAACCCCAGTGCCTTATAAGGAATACAAAAACAGTTACTACCAACGACGGCTGCCTTTTTTAGTGCAGCCCAAATTTTTTTTCTATTTTGTTCCATTCCTATGATTCCAATTTTCCCGGTGAATCTTCTCAATAAAAGAGAAATGTCCTTGCTTCCAATTTTAAAGATATAGCCGTCTAAACTTTTATTGTTCTCCAGGCAAGGTATTAGTGTCAATCTGGCTCAACCATTTCTTTAACACTCAAAAAAAAAATCATTTTCACAAATGGGATACCTCTTCTGTGTCTGATGTGCCAAGGACTCGGTGTAATTTTTTATTTTATTTTCCTATTAATGAGACGAACACGTGGTGTCATCTGGATTTTCATGTAATTGTAACATAATTTCAAAATTTAATAACGACAGAACGAGGAGTCCTTTCAACGCATCGATTCTCGGTACGTTTCCATGTTGCTCAATGAAACTTTGTTGTCGGCATTTGCAAATACGAGTATCCATCTTCTGGAATCACTTTCTGTCTTGTTTAGGCTTTTGAAACAATCAAGCAAAGCAGTTGTACAATAATCAACAATCTGTGTGTACACACGTTTGGTAGTTGTTGTCAATCCTCGACACATGGTACTATCCCGGGATAATTGCATATCTCCCCGACTGGATGAAATCGATTTCACTAACAAAGCTAAATACTGCAAAGCTTTCATTAGACTCAACGATATAGAACCATATCCTAGCTGTGATATTGGCTTGCCTCAAGTACTTGTGGATATTAATGATAATACATACGGGTATCCGTAAATCCGAAGCAGGACCTGGCGAAATGTTGACATGAAATGCCCCAATCATTTTGGGATATCGTCTCTGATATGGATTTGGACATGGATACGGTACCATCTGAGGGTGAAATTTCATGAAAATGTCCATAATCCTTCGATTATTTGTTGGAGACATACGAGTGCGAATGTACTTCCAGTTTGGGATATGTTGAGTTGGATATCCTGTCGTTAATATTCTCTGTCAACTTGGATATGCGAAAATATCAATAAGCGTTGAAATGGTATTTCCGATATGTCCTACGAGCTTGATCAATCTTGTACTCGTAATTCGTAAGCCTGTTGTCGGGATATTAATTGAGATGGACGCATAAATAAACGGATCATTGCTCCTTTTGCAAATACGCATTCAATTAGCATTTCAACACCTTGCATTGTGAAACATGTTAGTGTGTATTCAATTGAAAGGACGATTTTCCTTCTTTCGTTTTTTATTTTTGTTCTTTCAGTTAATTGGATGATTGGAGCTGTGGATGGTGCAACTACCTCTGATACACCTCCCCTTCGGACATCTGCCTTTGGTACATTTACCTTTTGGATGTCCGCCCTTGGTAGGCATAGAACATCGTCCTTGATGAAGATTTTGACGTGCTATTCTCGATGAGGAAAAAAAAATCAATAACCAATCCAGAATCGAGGATTTTTCTGATGATTTCATAGTTGCTGAATGCGAATGTTTACCAGTGGTGATGGAGCGTGTTCCTTCAAACAACAATTTTGTGGTTATATTTGCTGCTGGTATGAGTATCTATTGTACAATAGTGTCCCCGGACCCTTGTTCCGATAAGATCACATGTCTTCTGGAATATTTATTCACATCCTTCCACCCTTTTTGTTTTGCCATTTAGTTAGTTTTTTTCTTCTCCGTCTACTAATTCAAATTAAGGACACGTGGAGGCTACATAGAGCCAATATACACGAGCTATAATGAATAATTTGGCAGCCATGCGTATTCAAAAACATTGTCGTTATGGCTATGGAGGAGGATTACAACTAGTAAGACATTACATTTTTTGCTCATAAAGGCACTTATGCCAAATTTTCTACGAAAGTATTTCATGCATTTTGTAATGCCATGTTCGGATCAGTGTTCAAGAGTCGTTGGGTGTTATTTTTTTTTTGCAGTTTTTTTCCTCTTTTTTAATATTTATTTAGTTTCTATTATTTATAAGTACAAGGAGAAATTCGCAGAACTTTAACTTTAATAGTACAGACGATAAAAGATATCTTTTATATGTTGCAGCAGATTTATTTCATCTTTTGAATGGGACTTGAATAATTTTCTTTGGTAGTGTTAAGAATAACTTTGATTCTCGCCTTTTGTTAACAGTCAAAATACATTAAGGGTATAACAACGTCTAACGCCCCATGTTTCTCTCACATATGTGAACGACTATTGCGCCACTTAGGGGGTTGAGTAAATTTCGAGACCTTGGTACTATTCTACAGCCAATTCAATTAGATATGATGCATACTGTTAAATATATTTGCAAAGCTTTAATGAGTTATTTAATAATTAATAAAACAAAACGAGCTCCATATATTGCGTAGAGATCAGATATATTTTGCTTAATAACTGCAGATCTTATTCGCCTTTTTGTTGATCGAACTAGACAATGATTAAGGACCCTCTATTTTGGATAATTTCGTTAGTGAGGCCATGCTTTTGGTAATGTTTTTGGATTTAAGTGATCCAAACAATTTCCCCTCAGGTCCCTCTGCAAACGAGGACTTGAGCTTGAATCTCTATTGGTTTTCGGACCTGATCTTCTGACGACCTGCATTGAACATGACAAAACCACTATTGGTTTCTTAAAGTGAATATTTCCACACATTTTGAAGTGAAACATCTTATGGCTCGTTGGGCAGTAATTCCGAACTCCGATGAAACGAAAAAGCGACGTAAAGTGATTCGAAACTCCCAATGAAACGAAAAAGCGACATGAAGTGATTCTGAACTCCGATGAAACGGAAAAGCGACATGAAGTCATTCCAAACTCTGATGAAACGTGTCCCTGGACCCTTTTACACCCACTAAATGATATTAAAAACAGTGCGTTAATAGTTGCAAATGACACTAATATCATCCAATATGGATGAAGAGTTCCCTGCTTCATGATGTCGTATCGCTATTCGATATTCGATACGACATCGTGAAGTCGGTTGTGCTCTTACGTAGCCAATTAATTTCTTCCACTTCAAACTCTCTTTAACACCTTGTTATGAATGCTAAAACTCCGATGAAACGATAAAGCGACAGAAAGCGGGAGGGTTTATCGCGCTTGATGAGGCATTTAGAGTTAAATTTGAGGTCAGAATCAACCCCGGGCAGATTTATTAAAGCTTACTGCAAGCATATATTTAAAACTAACAAGTTCTCTTACAACTAAAGATAAAAACTAAAGGGTGGGAGCGGTTAAAGAAAGTTACAACGTGAGCCATGGGTGGTAATAAAAATGTTCTTGAGTGACATTTTGCTGAGGTGGTAGTCGAAGAGAGGCAAGATATTGTCAACTTCAGGAAGCTTTTTAGACATTAGCTCTAGGTATTCGTTATTCGTTAAGTGAACGAATTCCACCCCAAATCAAGCCCCAACGTCAACGTATCTCTTTCGCCTTAACCCCTACAACTCAAACTCCTGCCACTCAAACTCCCACCACTCAACCCCTAAAACACACGCCTTTCCCTAATTTCGACCTCAGAAGTGGAGCTAAGTATCCCAATTTCATCAGTTCTCACATTTTAAACCCTATTTCAGAAAAACCAGCCGTTGCGACACCAAACTCATTAACCACTCCCTCTTCTATTGACCCCCTTTCGCCACCCACTGTTAAATTAACGCAGCAAACTAGCGATACCACCGAATGTCGCTATGCGCTCTCTAGGCTTAGAGATAAAAAGATATATGAGAATATACGTCTATGTCTCGCTTATCTGCACGATAAATCCGACTCGGTGTGCTACGAGGGTAAAACAAAAACAAGCGTCATGGTTTCTATCCAGCAGGACGGCTTCCCTACAGACGTTACCAGTCTCAGGAAACTTTATATAAAGTATCACGAGATTTTCAATACGCCCCCCCAAAAAGTTGCAAACGATCTTGCCGCTCTTCGCCACTATGTACACTCTAAAAGAGTCTCACACCTCCAACGCAGTGGACTTGACCACGATAAATTTTTTTCAACCCTAAAAAGTCATGCAAAAACCTCCCTCTCACCTTCTATTACCAGAACGTAAGAGGACTCCGTTCTAAAACCCACGCTGTTTTCCGCCAATCTCATGCTCTCCCATTTGATATCTATGCTCTGACCGAAACTAATCTTATCCCCAACATAAAAAACCAGGAGTTATTCCCTCCTTCTTTTAATGTTTTTCGGGATGATTATCACGCACCCCCCTTGATTGAATCCCCTTGTCGAGGTGTCCTACTGGCTATCCACAACAGCTTGGACTCCTCTCTCGTTGCAACATCATCCTCTCCTAAGCTCGACTTTGTGTCGGTTAAAATAACCCTCACTCGTAGATGCTTTTACGTTATGTGTTGTTACATTCTTCCGGCGCAACCTATCGAATCCTACCAACTTGCTATTGCAGCAATTGACAATTTGATCGACTTATCAGAATCGCTTGATGATATCATTATCTTCGGCGATTTTAATCTGCCTCAGCTGAAGTGGACTCCATCTGAAGACCTATCTTTTTTCGTCGCTTCCAATCCCATTTCTAAGGAATGCCTATTCTTAGATCGGCTAACAGACTCTAGTCTATGCCAAGTCAGTGGCGTTTCCAACTATATGGAAAGGCAATTAGACCTTATCTTCACAACTGATCCCATCAACTCCTCAGTATCGTGTTGTCCCCTATCTCTTTCAACTATTGATAACTTTCATCCTCCACTTCTTCTCTCATTTTTCCACAACTCTCCCCTTCAGTCGCCTCCCCCCGCAGTTCTATTTTCTTACAATTTTCACAAAGCTAATTTCCGTAAAATTAATACCTATCTAAGCAGGGCTTCTTTTGAGTTTACCAAACTATCTCTGGTTGATGCCCTCTCCATTTTTTTACAGAGAAATATCCAAGCCATAAAACTTCTTCTACATCCCCTCCTTGGTATAATCGTAGACTTCGCTCTCTACGAAACAAAGGAAACAAGTTATGGGTTGTATTCCTTCCTCCACCCACTCTTCCTCCGACCATTCAAATTATCTAGGTACATATCTTCATTTCATTGAACTCTATAACTCTCTCTATCAGCGCTACCTGAATAGTGCGCAAACAAATCTCATAAATGACCCCAAATTCTTTTTTCAATTTGTCAATTGCAAAAGTAAGACTGATGGTTATCCTTCGTCCCTCGCTTTCGAAACCAAAACTTCATGTGATCCTCCTACCATCGCCAACTTTTTTGCTACATTTTTCAAGCAATCATTTGCCAACAACTCCTTCGTACCAGATCCCTCTTACTTCAATGATCTACCAAATTTCTCCATTGGTCCCTTTCTCACTCAAAATTTCGATCCTGCAGTTATTGAAGAAAAGTTACAAAATCTTAAGGATGAATTTGTACCTGGCCCAGACGGACTCCCCGCCATGTTTCTTAAGAAATGCTCTTCCAACCTGTCTCTACCCCTTTCCTACCTTTTTCGTCTATCGCTTACACAGGGTGAATTTCCCCAGATTTGGAAGACCTCTTTTATAATCCCAATACACAAAAATGGATCAAAGCAAGAAGTTACCAATTATCGTCCCATTGCTAAACTCTCTCATATACCCAAACTCTTTGAAAGCATTTTATACGAAGCCTTAAGCTTCAAATGCAAGCCTTTTATTTCACCCCGACAACATGGTTTTCTAAAAGGGAAGTCAGCTACCACAAATCTAGTTGAATTCGTGTCTTTTGCACTCTCAGCCTTAGAAAATGGCAAAGAAGTCGATGTTATCGCAACAGATTTCACTAAAGCATTTGATAAGATATCTCATAAATTGATCCTTTTCAAATTGTCTGCTCTCGGCTTTGAGCCGCTCTTTTTAAAATGGATTTCTTCTTACCTGGTAAACCAATATTATAGTGTTCGGTTTAGATCCGCCCTTTCTGTTCCATTCCTGGCCTCATATGGAGTTCCACAAGGCAGTCATCTTGGCCCTCTTCTCTTCATTCTTACTATCAACGATGTTGAGAGTGTCATTAAGCACTCCTCCCTCTCCCTTTACGCTGACGACACAAAATTTTTTAGATCTATTTCCTCTCCCCAGGACTCTGCCCTTCTTCAAGAAGACCTTGATCGGTTTTCAATCTGGTGCGTCAAAAACTACCTAGAACTTAATATAGCCAAATGTCAATCTATAACCTTCTCACGTAAATGCAACCCGTCTCCTCCCCGACTTTATTTTCTCCATGGTCAACCAATTCCCCTGGTTCAGTCTTTCCAAGACCTTGGCATATTATTCGACAGTGAGCTTAATTTCCGTTCGCATATCGATAAGATGATCCTCAAAGCCAACTCATCACTTGGCTTTATTAAACGGTGGTCCAAGGAATTTTCCAACCCGTATGTAACCAGATCTCTCTATATTACCTTTGTTCGCCCCCTGCTTGAGTATGCCAGTCACGTTTGGTCCCCCTTTCACCGGGTTCATGTTTCCCGAATCGAGGGTATTCAACGTCGATTACTCCGATTTGCCCTCCGTGGCCTGCCATGGAACGACAATTTAATCTCATGCATGCTCATTGCATGCTGCTCCTTTGTGACCCGCATGCCGGGCAACTAACTTGAAAACGATCCTACCTAGAAAGGGAACCCGCAGAACAAACTGCACTCTGAGAATATAAGCGGAGCGAACGGTACAAATAAAAGCCAATGAAAGGTGGAAAAGCCTTCCAACCTTCGAGACCTCAATCAATTATGGCCGGAACTCCTCAAATCCAGAACAAGTAAGATTCCCTTGAAAAACTAACTATGCTTGTTGGATTACTCACAGGCCACAATATTCTGGGGGCGCATGCAACAAAGCTGCACCTTATTGTGACGGATGGAGTTGATGAAAACTGGGTGCCATTGTCTGACACCAATGCCTTTGGTAGTCTCTCTATCGAAAATATTGTCATTTTTAAAGTTGTTGAAGACATCCGGATTAGAAACGGAAGTTTCGACGTTGAATCCATTACGATCAGCCACAAAAAATCTTTAAGGGCGCCGCGTAGTCAACACGCAAGCGCTCCCAGACACCTTCAGTACCTGACCAACTTGTGTATTCCTTTGGAAAACTACTGGACTTAACTGGCATGTAGTGTACTTATTTAGCATTTCTGAGAGAGTTTCATCGATATTTGGCCACCAGCAGCAACGGCGAGCCAATCGCTTTATTCATGTTCTTCCCCAATGTCCTTCATGAAGAAGCTTTAACACCTTTTCACCTTAGTAAATTAAAATCCCAGCGGTCTCCATCAAGAATAAGGTAATAAACTTATTTCTGCTGCGGGCAACTGCATATACTAGATGGAGTATATGCATTCCTCCTTGGGAATTAAAAAAAAAAATTTTTTTAATGTTTTTTCATATTATTCAATATAGTTCCCTTTTAGTTTGATACACTTATTCCAGCGATTTTCCAACTTCTTGATCCCGTCCGAAAAGTAATTTTCCGGAAGGTCTGCAAAATACTCCTCCGTGACGTCGATGATTTCCTCGCGTGAGCTGAATTTTTTATTGATGCGCCATGGGGAGGAGATAATAGTCCGAGGGATCCAAATCCAGTTACCAATCGACTCCAAAAGTCTGCCCGATTCCGCATCAGCAAGTCCAAACACTCTTTCGAAGTGCTCTCGCCTTCGTGTATCGCGACCACCACGAAACTCTCGAAACCAATATTTGACGGCGTAATCTCACGGAGCATTAGCCCCATAATCTTTATCCAACTTTTCTTTTGTAGCAGCACATTCTGGCGGTCAAGGAGGTTACTTTTCTACCAGTATAATGATATTCCAGCTGTCAGCTCTTTGGACAAAGCCAATATTTTTGCTGGACATTGCGGCCAATTCGTTTTGCGTTTCGTTTTCGCCTACACTCGAGTGTGCCGAATCTTCAATGGGACGATTCTACTTTTGCACTCGTGTAATAGCAAGCGTACTTAAAGATCTTAACATTCACAAATCCGCTGGTCCAGATGGCATAACTTCTTCTGAAGAATAGTTCTTCCTCGCTGGCAAAACTACTGTGTAAGCTTTTTCATCAATCCTAGTTTTTAGGACTCTTTCCGAGCAGATGGAAAACAGCATTCGTCCAGCCCGTCCCTAAAAAACACGAATCTTCTTCTCTCTCCTCCTACTTCCCTTCTTTCCAAGGTCATGGAAACGCTGATAAACTGTCAGCTCATGAAATATCTCGAAACACGAAAACTTCTCAATGACCGGCAATATGGTTTTCGTTGCAGCAGGTCCACTGGTGATTTGAGGGCTTGTCGCACCGAAAAGTGGAACCAAAATCTACACCAATCTGGCGAAAGGAAGATAGTTGCACTTGACATTTCTACGACATTTGAGGGAGTTTGACATCAGACTGTGCATTTAAAATCGACAACTCTCTTCTTCAATGGGTTAGAAACTACGTTTCGGAACGTTCAATTCAAGTTGTCTCGGATCGTTTCAAGTCTGATATTCACAAAATAAATGTTGGCGTGCCCGAGGACTCAGTTATGTCTCCGAAACTCTTTTTAATTTTCTTCAGTGATCTCTTGCCTGCTACTTCTAATCCCATATATTCCTTTGCTGATGACAGTACTTTCTGCTCTTCCTATTCGTTTCCGAACTCATGTCCCTGCTCTTCGGCTGTAGAACGGGAACACCAGCGTATGTTAAGCTCATTAAATTCTGATATTAACAGCATAACTAATGCGGGAACTTAATGCTTCCAAAACACTATGTTGTCTGTTGTCGTTAAAGCGAAACTTAAACACCCATCCATTATCCCTGAATGGTACTTGCATCGTCGAAACCAATAAACTTTCCATTCTCGACATGAGTGTCTATGACAACTTACGTTGCAATGACCACATATTCGGTGTCGTCAAAAATGCTGCAAAATGTCTACATTTCCTCAAGCGATGTAAGAGATCTGGCATCAATATATAAGGCATTTATCTGCCCGGAATTGGAGTACAATTACCACATCTGATCGGGTGCACCCAAAACATCTCTGCTGCTACTAGATAGGATTCAAAACCGTGCGATAAAACTCATAGGTGGTACTAATATCACTCAAACAATAGACACCCTCGAACACCGATGTGACGTCTCGTGTCTCACTCTGTTTTATCGCTATTTCCATCAACAATGCTCCGTAGAAATCGCCAGTGGCATTCCGCCCCTTCAAACTTTTAACCGTAACACCCGTCTCGCTATGAATGCCCATCAGTATACCCTCAAGCCCACTTTCGGACGTACTCGAAAAAATCATGATTCATTCCTAAGCCGTACAACTCGGTTATGGAATATCCTACCTAGCTCTTGATTTCCAAGTCATTATAACCTTCAAACATTTAAAACCAACGTTCGCTGGTACCTCTCTTTCTACCTGTGTAAGCATTTTAAGTGTACTTAAATCCCTTGAGCGCGCGCAAATTACAAAAAAAGATCGCATGGATTCTTTGCGCCGTTAAAATTACTTCCACCTCCCATTACTTGACATCAAACTCCCTCCCTCTGAGCATTTATGCAATACAAACAAATCGCTTTTGAAAAAACCCGGCCGCCTTTGCCGCTACAAATCAGCTCCCTGCAGCTACCTTCGATCACCAGTCTAACGTTCCTTTTTTCAGCCAGCCAAGATGGCTTGTGTCACTTCCCAGAATGAAAAATAAGGTCAGATACGTGTATGTCAAAACAATTGTCAATTTTGCACATTTACTTTTTCCGAAAAGCGCAAAAGTTTATTTACGAGTATTTGTACTAAAGGGTGAGCCAGCATATGGTGTGAATGCTGGCTGTCAATTACTGTCATTTACTGAGTTCAGTGTGGTTGATCTTTTTGACAGATGTCATACAATTTTTGGGAATTTTAGTCATGGAGTCGTTTACCACGCAACAATGCATTTTTGTTAGCCAATCTTATTATCAAAATGGGCGGTCTATAAAAGTAACATTTCGCAAAATTCGTGAATTTTCGGTCAATGTAATCTCACTAGTGAGTGCGTAATTCGAGCAATGTTGAAGCGCTTTGAAAAACTGGTTCGGAATCGGGTCAAACTCCATTTCAGCATGCTCGGCCAGCCCCTGCACGCCAAAACATCACCACTGTGAGCGAAAGTGTTCAAAACCAGCCAGGCACATCAATTCATGGCCGAAGTCAACAATTGTGCCTCACTGATGGCACTTTACTGCGAATTTTAAAAGTTGATTTTCATTTCCACGCCTATGAAGTCCAATTATACAACAATTGAGGCCTTTGGACCATCTACGACGTCGCCGATTTGTTAATTGGATGTTGGATCGACAGAACAATTTGTCATCGAATTTGATCTTTTCCGATGAAGCCCATATTTGGGTGCGTAAATAAACAAAATTGTCCTTTCTGGGGACCAGAAATCCCGTACAAGATCCAGTAAAAACCAAAGCATCCCAAAAAAGACACTGCATGGTGCGGATTATGGGTTTGCGAATGTTGTGCAAAACGCATAAGTGCAAATTTCTCATAAGTGAGCAATTTTTCAAACCACGAAATGCAATTTTTTTTTTTACATTTTTCATACAAATTGAATTTGGTAGCACTTATCACATATGTATTGGGTCTACAAGTAAATTTCCAGCGTTTTTTTCGAAAATTTGAAGTTTTATTATGAAAACATAGTTACAATGCTTTATTCAAAGTATCGTCCATCGGAAGCTACAACTTTCCCCCTTCTTTCTGGCCATTTATGAATTCCGGACCAAAAAAATTTCTCGTCTTTCGAGCCCAAGAACGTATCGAGCCAATTTTTGATTTCCTCTACTGAGCTGAAGCGTATTCCCGTAAGAGCGTTCTGCATCGAACGAAACAAGTGGTAGTCAGATGGTTCCAAGTCTGGACTGTAAGGCGGGTGAGGCAGAATTTCCCATCCACTATTGTCCGAAACCGCAATATGTGGCCGAGCTTTGTCGTGATGAAAAATGACGGACTCATGCCTGGTCTCATATTCTGGCCGTTTTTCTTTTAATGCCCGCTTCAAACGAATTAGTTGGGTTCGATATAATGGTCCTTTGATGGTACTCGGAAGCAGTTCGTAGTATACGACACCCTTTTGATCCCACCATATGCAGAGCATGACCTTATTCACGTGAATATTTCGTTTCGGCGTCGATTGGGCGGGCTTGTATACGATTTTCTGCATTTAGGATTATCATAATAAATCCATTTCTCATCACCAGTGACAATAAGATGCAAAAATGATTTATTTTTATACCGCTGCAGTAACATTTCGGACATGCAAAATCGCTGTTCGACGTCTCTTGGCTTCAATTCGTACGGCACCCAGTTTCCAACCTTTTGAATGAATCCCAGTGCTTTTAGTCGCAGAGAAACGGCTTGTTGCGTGACGCCCAATGATGTAGCAAATTCTTCTTGAATCTGACACGGATCCTCATCCAGTAAAGCGTCCAATTCCTTGTCTTCAAAACGTTTCGGCTTTCCGGGGCGATCTTTGTCTTCAACTACAAAATCACCATTTTTGAACCGTTTGAACCACTCGCGGCACGTCGATTCACCCATACATTCCGCTCCATAAGTTTCCGAAAGCAAACGATAGGCGCCAGCCGCACTTTTCTTCATTTTAAAGAATAAAAGCAGCGCTTCCCGCAAATGACGTTTATTTGGCTGGAAACTTGCCATGATTTTGCTCGATAAAATGTACGACACCGATAGAACTGCTCAAATATAACGCTGCAAAGTTGTTGACAGATACAAAACCTACAAATAAAACACATGGGGTCTGACATTTCTGCCCGGGATCCACTGGTGGCGCCATCTCTGACAAACGCTGGAAACTTACTTGTAGACCCAATACGTATATATAATGAATGATATAAATCACTATGACATTCCGACTGACCATAGCAGCGGTTGGTATTTCAAACTCACCCGTCATTTCATTTAATTTCTCGCATTAAAATGTTCACGCGTCAATTCAACAGGGTTTTTTTTTTTAGATTATTTTAAAGAAATTGGAAGTGCAAAAATTTTAAGGTTGCGCAAATTAACTACCCTGAGTATAAGCCAAAAGCTTAAGCTAATAAGAAAAATAAAAATTGAAGGAAAAACGAGAAAAGAAGTTGCAGCAAAGTATGGTGTAGTAGTTTCTAAATTTTCGAGAATATTAAAGGAGCAAACCAAATTCCAGCAATCGCACGGGAAAATGGAAATGAGAGTAAAAAAAGAATAAAAAAAGGCAACTTTCAAGAGGTTGAAGCAGCTATCTCAATTTCGTTTAAACAAATGAGATGCAAAGGCTGCCCGATATCGGGTCCAATGATACTTGAGCAAGCAAATAAAATTCGCAGTCAGACATATATAGGCTTTGAACCAAATCCAGGCTGGCTATCTCGCTGGAAAACTAAAAACAATGTGCATTTTTACAAAATTCAAATCGAGAAACTTGCTGTTGATCAATAGTCAGCAACACATTGGCTGCAAAATATTCTTCCTGATTTTCTAGACAGATATGCAGATGAATCGGCACTTTTAGCTGCACCATCTGGTACGATGGCGTATAAAGGAGAGAATCCATCAGGTGGAAAGGTACAGAAATCCAGGATAACCCCCCTTTTCATTTCAAACATGGATGGGTCAGCACTTAAAATGGTGAAAAGGGCTTGGTGGTTAGTCATGACAGTGACTAAAAGGAATTGTTTTAAAAAAGCTTTATTTGTTAAAATGACTGTGACGGAGATGCAACAAGATGTAGAAGAAGTGCTACAAATGCTGAATGGGATTGTAGAAGGGTTTCATAAATTAACTGAAATTGACGAATATGAAGAATGTTATGGTGAGCTGACTGAAGATGATATTGTTCATGCAATACGGGACGAAAATATTACGGAGGTTATTTTAGAAGATATTAATGAAGATGTTGATGATACAGGCCACTTGGAGGAGGTCTTAATTACTCGCCGAGAAGTTGTTCGTTCTCTAGATGTTGTGAAATCTTATTTGGATCAAAATAATTTGAGATGCGTCAACGTAGACGAAATTGAAAATCAAATTTTTGTTTCGTTTGGTTCGTTAACTCAAGCCACAAGAAAAGAAAAGATGTGATCTTGCTCTTTCTTTTCCTCTCTTTTCTATCGTCTTTCTCTCCTCCTGTCTTTTAAGTCCGTCCATATCGTAACGTAGCTTTATTCATAACTGTCCATCGTTATTTTTTTTATCTTTTTTTTTTAATATTTCGGCACGGAACAAAAAGGTAAGTTGAGTTGCGATGCAAGGGGTAGTGGCAAGAACCAACGAAATCCGATGAGCTACAGCCGAGCAACCGCGAGCGTGCCACTGCCATTTACTCCTGCATCATGGATGCCTCCGTGGCCAACTGACTCTCCTTAAAATGCATCTCTTGCTGGTCTTCCGCGTAAAGGTGGTTCGTCAATCTCGGTCACGTGGCGTTTTTAACGTTGGTCTCTGGTGGACAAATATCTTTCCGCTCTTCTACACTCATCGCGGAGGTCCTGTATACTCCGTATGGAGTAACCGAAGATATGTGTCTCGACTCGGTCTTTAATGTTATGTCACAGTATGTGTACGAGGTCCAGTTCGTGCGGTCGGTTGGTCATATATATAGTCATCGACCGTATGTCGGCGTAAGAGTCGTCGAATGTCTCATGGGGCAACTGTTAGTTTTAAATGCATTTTATTTTCTAAATCATTAATTCTTACATACTAACAAAAAATGCTTAAATGCTAGCTTAAAATTACTTAACAATCTTACACTAACCTACTGGCCCCACACAGGCACTCTAAGCTACTCTAAACTCTTATATCTATGTCTTTCGACTTTGTTTACATTTTATACTTATATATACTTATTTTCTATGCTTAAGGCTAAGAACCTTTCTATCCATGATGGACCTAAGAATTTCGTGGTACCGTCGTCCATCTCTAAATTGTTTGGTCAGCTCAGCTTTAAGGTCATAGTAGCTGAGCTGCTCATCCCCCCCCCCCCGATTTCTTCTAAATATTCCCAGTACCGTCTTTCAGCCGGGCCTGAAACGAGGTGATGGAACTGGGCTAGTAGCTGGTCAGAAGACACCCCATTCTTCCTCTTCAGAGTTTCAATGCGGAATATGAAACTTTCTACCGGCATCGTCTTGGAAGTGCCGTAAAATTTGATCCCCCACTTATGGATGGAAGTACTCATCCTTCGGGAATCGTCGCGGTAGCAGTCTCCTGGAATGTCCTGGACCCTGTCTAACTCTGGCAATCGACCATTCCGTCGTTCACTGTGAGCGTAAGTCCTGTGGGGTATGGAGGTGATTCGGGTGCGTCTTGTCGTTCCCTAGTATAGCTCGAGACAGCTTATCTTTTCGCTCATGACGGCAATGCTCTTTTCGAACGTTGCCATTGCGGTCATCCTGTTGTCGAGCTTCGACATTATATTGTCCTCTCTTCTCTCCATCTTCCTAAGGTAGGCGTCTTGTGGTTTATATCTACTTTGGCTGTCCTCTGGTTGTTTTTGTCTACGTATGTTGTAGTCTTCGTCTTCGTCCACTTTTCTCCGTCTCCCTCCTAGTCGCCTCTCGCTATGTTCGTCATATGCGTCTTGTCTTTTCATTAGGACTCGTTTGCTTGTCGATGCTCGAAGTTCTCATCTTCCGAGGAATGGGAGTGAAACTCGTCCCCAGAAATTTCCGGGACCCCTGCAAACACGGGAACCGCCTTGTGGGTTGTTGGTTCTGAGGGTTCGCGCTGTTGTTTGTGTTTTTGACGATCTGGGCTAAATCGCTGAAATTCGTGCGAGATCGTCATTAGGTCCAGGACCTCCGCTCCGGGTTCGGCATTTTCTTTGGGCCGCATATGTCGGTGGTTACCCATTCTAAACACGTCGTTCCTCCACGGAGATTGTATTGCGACTCCTTGGAGTCTGGTGTCCGAGCTGTTCCTTGGAGATCTCCGCTCATCCTCAAAATCGAAACATCCTGTACCTACATCGCCCGAAGAAGTGTCCCTAGGGACTGCCCCTGTCTCGTTATTCATAACGAGGAAAAAAAAAATTGCTACGACTTACCTCCTTTTTTAAATTAAACAATTTTAAGTGACTTCCCTTTTTTTTCCTGCTCGGGATTTAGTTCATGCAGTGGAGAGTTAAGGGTTGCTGAGGAGTAAGTAATCCTCCAGCTAGCACAAGCTTAGCACACGAGTGGAATGGGTAGCTAGTATCGGTGACGAATTCGATAAATTACGCATTCTAAAACGTAGGCAGTTAAAATTTAATTGAATCGTTTTGGACCATCAAGCAAAAGCGATTGTCATACTTCCTCAAATTATGTACACAGTATGTGTCAGACTTTAATGTAACATTGTTTGATTGCGTCTTCCCTTAATATTCTGGTTCCTGCTTTCAAGTTTGATTTCATGTCTCTCTTACATCCTACAAGCATTCCTTTTGCATAACTTCTTGACACATTCCCAAGCGTCAGCCATTCAGTTTTCTGCTTGATTTTATTCAAAAATTTCATTCACCAAATGTCATAGCCCCGCAACATTAATGCTGATAGTATTCCTTCAAAAATGTACGAAAATTGCCGACGTCGTGGTAATCCTGTCATTAATGCTTTCAACAAATTCCAAACACTTTCTGCTTACGTCAATGGAGTAATTTGATTTTTCAAATTTCGTCACGTTCCATCTCACTGTTTCAACAACAATCTATTCTCCCACACCACCGATCATTCCGACGATAACTTGGGTCATTTTGAATCATAAGATACGAACATTGTTGGCACTTTGATGGAGTGCAAATACCCTTACACAGTGAATATTCACGGTTGCATACTTTGATGAAAAACCTAAGAAAATACGCAAATAATTCAATAATTCAATTTGTGGAATAAACTATCTGCATCAGATAATGGCTTGACGATGTTTCTGTTTTACTGCAAGTCTCTCGCAGACAAAATATAATATAACCAACCTGGCAAGTATAAGTACGTAGACTTTGAACCCTATCTGAGTCATCATTAAGTAGACATTAGCTGTTAATACCCGCCGCCGTTGTACTCCAACACAAAGTACAGAAGGCATGTCATAACCGTAAAACACCATAAAGATTCGTCTCGACCAAAGTTCGTCACCATCCATTGGATACTTATCTGTTGGTCTAAGGACAAAACCGTGAATTAGCCAAGCCAATATGTTCCAATCAATAGAACGCTGACTCTTCGTAGCCATGTGCCACATAACTCTTTCTTATCTGCGCCTCGAGCCTTAATTGCAAGGAAACGGCTTAATAGTATTTACTAGGTGCCTACTGTGCTATACAAACGCCAACGCATAACGTCAACCTTGCCGCCCATAAAATTGGACGCACATTTTTATTTGCTTTTTTGTTTAAGGGAACACAGTGCTATCATATATTTCCACAAAAAGGACATCGACATCCATTATCATAAAATCCTTTAGAAAATACTAACAGCGGCGCTTGCCTGTAGATTGGTTGGAATATTGAACGCCAACGTAATCGAAATTAGAGTTGCCACTTTAGTTGAATTAAAACAAAGTGATTATTTTATTTTCTCATTTAAAGGTGTTTATTTAGGAGGTTCCGGTTTTGCTGTCGAAATAGCAAAGCCTTACAATCAGTAAAGCCTATCGGTAGAGGGCACTCACATAAAGAACTAGGCCATGGTACTACTTGAAAAAGAAATTTCTCAGTCGTTAGGAATGACGAGTAAGTGCTTCAGTGATAAAGTGCCTACAGTACGCCCACTGTAAGTCGCAGAGGTAGTGCACAGCAAACATCGCATGATATTATATCGCTTCTGTCCAGCGCATCTAACCGCTCAGTAAAAGTTTACCGTCCCATCACGACACAAGTAAGAAACCCGCAGTCTCTTTTACTGAGGGACAGCAGGAAGACTGCAGAGCTCTTGGAATCGTCGGGACGGGCTCGTTTGGTCTGGTGGTAATCTGGATAGTCATGCCATCTACAGTTCTGCTCATTTGAAACCCAACTGTCAATGGAAGCCCTGATTGAAAACATAGGCAGACCTAACGTAGGTTCGGGTTCCGAAAAATTCTCCTTTGAACCTTGCTTAGCATGCTCATCGGGTATTTCATATTCTGCGATTTCATTGTGACCTACGACCCATACAAGTGAATTTATCCTTTCGACTGCGTTCAGAGAACCTGAATGCATTAAGCGCAGCTTGGCTATCGCTATAAACGCTCCCCCACCGATTCTTCATAATATAGTTCGATGCCATCAAGATACCTCTGCTTGGAAGTGAGACGCAAGTTTTCCTAACGAGGAGAACGAATTGAATGGAGATGCCATTAAGCACTAGATGAGTCAGGCCAGGCAGCTTCCTCAATCTCGTAAAGAAAACCACCTCCGTTTTGAGAGGATTAACTGCGGCCACGTCTAGGGATGCCTGTGCTTTAGAGTAGATAGTCGCTAGACATGAACCAACAGAGAGTACAACTACATAATCTGCGTTGAGCAGTGAATCGACCAACATGTACCATAGCAGTGCATACAGAACGCCGCCTTACGTGCAACCCCTATTTATCTCTGCCATCACATATTTATCCCACCAGCATCGCCTTTACCCACAAAAATAGTCATTCGTCTATGCCGTGTCATCTGGCCTATTTACACATGGCGCCAAAAACTGCGCTGTCGAAAGCAGCCCCAATGTCGATAAAATGCGCGCTCACCATAATTCTTCTGCGTTGGTTAGCTTGTTGCATCTCACGCAGAGGATGCATTCGCAAAAAAATTTTGCGCACGTAGATCTCGATCATTCTCTCCGTGCTCTTCAACATGAAGTCAGACTTATAGTCTGAAGGTCTTGGCAAGCGTGTAGTTCTCTTTTCCGATTTTTGGTATGAAGGCTACTATGACGGTTCGTCAGGGTTTCGGTTTATATGCCAGTGCCAGGCTAGCAGTGAAGATTCTTCTCAGAGTTACCAGCAGTTAGTATATAACGGAATTGGATATACATATGCCATTGGCGACTTGAACCCACCAAAGAAAGTAACAGCATTGTTTAATATAACCACACCCCACATGTGGTATACCGGCCGTAACTAGGCCGGCTAATAACAGATTCTTAGATTAGGTTACCTGGGAAGTGAGTCTCAAGGATGTTACGGAGAGTATCTGCTTTCTAGTCAGTGTAGGTGCCATCAGATTTCTTGAGTGATTCCAACTTGGTTGATTTTCCCCTTTTGAGGATTTCGACCAGCTTACTGGTTATACCGACAGTTTCGATCTTTCGCAGAAGTCTTTATAAGAGGCGCTCTTCAAAGTCCGAATAAGCTTCTTATATTCTTTTTTCTTCGATTTGTAAGGACTCCTGCCTTCCTCCAAATTTGTCTTAATTTACCAGTTTATAAGTTTGCTGGTTTCTTTACGAAGGAACGGGCGATCTGCCTGGGCCTGTCAGTTTAAAACACTTGGTGAGGGTACTGAACAGCTTCCTCTACCTTTTGTTTCGGCCTGAGTTTAGGGGGAGTACTGTTGGACTTGCCAAGCTCCTGATTAAAATGCTGCTAGTAGGTTTTTTGGAGATTCCTTCTCTTTAACACTGACATGCACGCGTCCAATAATACTTTCCGGCTGGTTATCTCCTTAACATACGTGTTGGATAACGTTAAGTCGATTAATTGCTGTCTTACTTTCGTAACAATTGCTAGCTGTGTGACAATGTTGTAGAAAATCATTGCAGCCGATAGTATGAAATCCAGGAGACGATAGCTTCTCACGCTGCAATTGGTAGTGCCTAAACAACTCTTATGAGCATTAGCATTGCCGCATATGATAAGTTCTCCTGAAATCACAGTATTCAATGAGTTCGGCGATCGCCTTTGGTGGTGGTGCTATTGTAATACCGAATCATTAGGAAAATAGCTTATGTCTGCAACAACTAAATCCTGGTTGCAAAATTGCTCAAGTTTAGATGGTAAGAGTAAGTTCGGCACGTAAATACAATTTCTCAGACTTTCCGATCACTCATCATATAGTGGTGTGGAACCCTTTAAACATCCAAAACCACAGATGGTTCCTGCGTAGATATTATGTGAAGTTTTGTATTCAACAAGGAAGGCTCCGTACATAGGGGTGCAGCGGCAGACGTGAAATGTTTCAGGTTGATCTGAATAAATCTAATTGATAAGCACTGGGGTGGTATACTCTTGTCTGTACTCATTTGGAAGTAAAATGGAAATTAACCCATCGAAGGTGCAGATACTTAGATTTAGTGGTCTCGGCAGAAGCTTTGTTTAAGCTTACAACAAGGGAAGGGCAGTCTTTCCCGACCCTTTCTCCACTTTTCAGTGTTGAGTCCACCCAGAAGGGTATGAAGACACATCAGCACATTCCCCGTTTCCTTGATTTGCCACGGACCCTAAAAGAGGCACGCGTCATATTCGGTATTCTGGAAACCTCGAAAACCTTAGTTCCCAGGGGCTTTCGTTGGCTTTCGGCATAGATTTGTTCAACTATTCAAGAGTTTGCTGCCTAGAATACGATATTCCGTTTTCAATATCGTAGACCTCTGCTTGAATGCAAACATTCTCTGCTTTGCCTAGTTACTAGTTGTTACGTCATTCCCAGCCTTCCCAATTCGGAGAGCCAGAGAAGTGACAGCAGCATGCTTATAGGTGCGCCGGTCTCGTCCCCTTTGTCATTTCGGGGTTTTCTTGGAGGTGGCTTCTCCGGCGGCATCCCAATTCCGTCCACCCGAACTGCAGCTTTTGCTTTGGCTTCAACCGGGTCTTGTGAGCGGGGAAAGCCACCACCGGAGTTGTTTCTTGTTTCACCGCATTAGCACTCTTCAATTGACCAGAACTATGACTTTTCTGGTTGTAGAATTGGCATTATCCGTACATTGAGTGCGGGTGAAACCACCGCTGGTTTTGTTTTTGTCGATGGGTTTAATCGCTTCATGCGATTTCCGTCTACTGGAACTGCAGCCTTCCTTGATTGCAGCACCGGTTTCATCCAGTTATAGTGTGCGGAAAAAGGTCCATAGACAGGGGTGTGCCGGAAACTTTCTTCTTCTTGGCCTTGTTTGGGCAAAAGAAGACGGCGCAGTTTCAGTTCCGAGAAGTTGGGCGACTTCAGTGGGTGTCACCTCCGCCGACCTGTTTCTCTAATCTTTTGCCGCTTGAGGAGTCAGACATTTAGCACTTCGAAAGCACTTGTCATTTTTTCGCGCCGTGCGTTTATCACACGTATGCTTTCCCTCTTCCTCTCCTTTAGGCGGTAGTCCTTCAGAGTGTGCCTCTTCTGGAACCCGTTGCACCTTTTCTGATGGAGTCTAACCATAAAAGGTAGGGCCTCTCCGGTATTCCCTCTATCATTTCACCTCAATCTATCGACTGTGTCGTAGAGGTAACCGTTAAAGTCATCGGAATCAAGTAATCCAGCAGCTCTTGTATCAGCGCTTAAATCGGCGGAGGGTTTTGGTAGTATTTTTGTTGAGACCTTCAGAATCCGTGCCCCGGTAGCAATCAGGAAGACCACGGGCGGAAATTGTTGCTATTGCGAGCACCACCTGGCGTATGGTCATCTAGTTCACTTCCATACTTCACAGTTTAGCTTAGTTCGATGTCTCAGCTCGGTTATTTTAAGAACCTTATAATCTTTGACTCTTAAGCCATGACAAGGCAGCGAAAGAAAGGAAGGCCGCAACAACGTTACCAAGCCATAAAATATTATTTCCGAAATCAGTGCTTGTGCTTTTCATCGTGTAGTGGTTAGATTTCGCACTAATTTAACGCTACGTGACATAAGACCAACAAAAATGAGATCCAATTCACTTTCAATTTCAATTTAAATTTAGATTGTGGAACTTCAAAGACCGTATACAGCAAACACCCGTCCAAGCATCCTCCCACTTACAGAAATCATTAAAAAGGCATAGTCCACTAAGGCGTATACAAACAGAAGTGGTTCGATAGAGAGTGCTCGAATGCTAGGAATAAGCCGTTTGCATTTCTAAGACTTTTTAGGTTGTATAGCACCGACATTCTCAAAACTTTAAACGAATTTGTCATGCACAGAAGGCGGCGCTTATGCAAAAAAAACATTGAAGTGGTTAACATTTCGAGATCATCAGCAGTAAGATTTGCAAACCGGCAGAGAAACGTAATTGCCCCTACTCTTGAAGCTCCATTACTTAAAGATCACTTTAATATACATTTTCCTTCCAATACGCAGCACCGTTCTGGTGATTACCTGGATTCGCCGTTTTCTGTAAAATGTCATCAAAAATACAAAAACTAGAAAAGCGTGCTTACGTCAGAATTCAGTCGAATATTTGATGACGCAAATGTTCCGGAAAGTTTCAAAAGGACAATAATCCTCCCACTGTACAAAAAAAAGGAGATTACGACAACCCGTCGAACTACAGAGGTATCCTTTTAGAATACTTCGGCTAAACTGTTTGGTGCTTTAATTTACAACAGGCTAACACAATGGGTCAGAGATAATAAAATGCAGCATGAATATCAGGCTGGGTTTAGAAAGAACTTGTGGATGTTGTTATTCCACGAAAAGAAAAACTATTCGGAAATTTACTTCAAACTATTTATATTAACGTTTTCAAAATGTTTACGAATTTTACATTAATTTACACTTTAGGATGGATGTTGATTAAAATTGTTCGCTTGATCTGCACAAAGATCTTTTGTGTCGTGACAGAAATGCAGCTTTCACCTTCCGCACTCCCTAAGGGATGATCGATGTCTAGTGTCACTAGTCCGTATGACGTCACCAAAAACTATTCTAACCGGTGACCAGATATCAATGATAGTTTTTCCAATTGTTATGTTAAAGCTGTTAAAATTACCAATAGCATCCAGCTATCCAAATATTCAGTATGACTTGCCATTTCAACATGCATCGTTTTACACTTGCCGAACGTACGGAAATTATTAAAAAACATTGTAAATACGAAACGTGAATTTCGTTGTGAGGTCGGTCGTCATCATGGCTTCAGTTTACAGGTAATTCGTCACGCCGTGGAACATTTTGAGCGGGAGTACACTCTTTTGGATCGTAAGCCACCAACCAGAGAGAGATTGGTGCGAAATGAAGAAAACATAGCCGCCGTGGCAGCCAATATCGAAAAAGACCCACAAAAAATTCAGTTCGGCTCCGATCAGCTGAATTGGCTACCGCCAAAGAGTCAAGCCGGCTAATGTTGCGATTGGATTTGGGTCTATGTCCGTATAAGATTGTGCTGACGCAAGAAGTGAAGCCGGACAACCATAGACAACGCCGTGAGTTCGGTAATTGAGCGCTGGAAATGTTGGCCGGAGATCCGGACTTTGGCCAAAAAATCATCTTCTCGGACGAGGCCCAATTTTAGCTCAACGACTATGTCAACAAGCAAAATTGCCATTATTGGAGCGAACACAATCCATAGATCTTCCGCCAAACATCGAAGCATCCACAAAGATGGACTTCTTGGTGCCGTTTATGGCATGGCGGCATCATCGGACCTTACTTGTTTCGAAATGAGGAAGAAGACACCGTTACCGTCAATGGTCTCAGATATAGAGCGATGTTAACCGACTTTCTGTGTCGATCTATAGTTCCAACAAGACGGCGCTACATGTCATAAAAGCGACGCAACGCTCGAAGTTCTGAAGGGGAAATTTGACGACTGGGTCTTCTCATGGCGAGCGTTTATCAATTGGCCGCCGGAATCATGCGATTTGACACCACTTGATTATTTTCTCTACGCTAACAAGCCAACCACTTTGGATGAGCTCGAGGCCAACATTCAACATGTTATTGTGGAATAACGTCGAGCATATTGGACCGAGTTATCAAAAATTGGACCGCTTGAAGCGCTCCCAGTGAAGCCCAGGCAGCCATTTGAATTATGTGCTATTCCACAAATAATGACATGAACGTAGCTTGAAAATAAAGCCAGAATCAATTTTATATTTCACACCGTTGGTGTTTTATTTAAATTGTTGTCGGTATCGTTCTTATCTGGTTACCCTTTACTAAAGATATTTACAGTAATTAATATAGTTGAGTCTTATAAAAAGAACCGCAAGAAGTTATCCGCCTTTTTTGTGAACTTCCCAGCAGCATTCGACTCCATTGTTCGTGGAGCGCTTTTCTATAAATGGATAGGAGTTTCTAATAAAATTATTAACATACTGAGTGCAATGTTTACAACTTCATTGAGAGTAAAGCAAGGATGCGCTCTAAGTGCACTGCTCTTCATCTTATTCATCAGCGATATCGCAGATGCAGTTAGTGGAGAAATAGAGTTGACCCGTAAGAATATTACTGCGCTTTTGTATGCGGATGACATCGCCTTTCTGGAATTTGGCTGATAGACCGGAGGAATACTGCAGGACGTGCAACTTATCTGTCAACTATGAGAACTCAGAGATAGTCATATTCAGGAGTGGGGGTGGAAGATTTTCCCAGAATGAAAAGCGGACTTTCCAAGGCGATCATATTGAAGTAGTAAGGGAATGTAAATATCTAGGAGTCTTGCTTTAATCTAATTTGAATATAGGCAAACATCTTACGGCCAAATTGTCTGAGGCAAAACGGCCTCTTTCATCAATCTGGGGTCGCTGTATTAAAATAAATACAATATGTAACGCATAGCTCCAAACAAAAAATATTTCGCACTGTTGCTACATCCATACCCTTCTATGGAACTCAAGTTTGGGGCTACTGTCATTTCGAATTTGTTGGAAAATGCCACAGCTATTTCCTCAAACGGATGTGTCAATTGCCGTGTGGTACCACCAATTGTATGCTTTATCTGGAGACAGGATGTCCTTCTCTATACTTGGATACTCTAGAGCTACACTTTGAGGACGTATGTTAGTAAAAGTTGTCACATTAAAAGGAGAAAGACTGTCAAAACTAGTACTTCTAATAGGAAATTGAAATCTGTCCTAACAATTGTTTCGACGATGTGTCACCGGATGGATCTTGTAGCATTGAGACACGCATGTTTATTTTTAGCTGAACTTTTTCAACATTACGCCACAGTGACGATGATTTTAATCGGCGTACGTTGGGAAGTGTTTGTCTGAAATCACCTGAAAGGAGTAACAGAGTGCCGCCGAATAGTTTGTCGCTGTTTTTTATAATTTTGAGTACTCTGTTCAACATCTCCAGAGAATGTTTGTGTGCCATAGTGCATTCATCCCAGATGACAATTTTGCATTGTTTCAGCACTGTGCCCATCGACGATTGTTTTTTTTTTGTGTTGCACACTGTATCTGGGTTATTTTGATTATTCAGATTCAGCTTAAATGCTGAATGAGCTGTTCTGCCTCCATCCAATGCCAGATGATGCAAAGGGCAATGCGATGGCGAAATGAGAAATGTGTTGCCAGTTCCACCTGGTAAATCCAAAAAAAAAGAATCCACCTTGTCCAGCAGAAACTGCCAGAATAATGCGGTCGTAACTGATTTTCTGTTCATGAGTAAGTAGTGGGACATTGCGAGTAACAATCGCTACCATATCTGCAGTAGGTATTGTACGGCAGTTCACGATTCATTTCGGAGTCAATTAAATTAGATGCACTTCCATTTGGCGAATGTATACCGAAATGACTGAGTGGTAAATTGGCAATGACAACGCAAAGATCCTCGATAGCAATCAATCCTTCATTGTACCTAGCGTCGCTGAGTGTAATCGTTAAATCATTGCACCGTGTACGAATTCGATGCAATATATCGTCAGTCATTGAATCTTTGTGTTTATCCCACAACGTGTCTGCTCGTCCCGGGAAACATGTCGTCAACACTATATCGAATAGTAGACGAATTTGTCAGTCGTCTGCCAACTCGTATCGAGGACGGTCGACTTTTCATAGTGCGCTTCCAAGTGAAAAGACTATTAAGTAGTAAAATAAGAAAATTTAGAGCAGATAACAGTGTGGCTCAGTGGAGCAGTGGTTAGCTCGGGACGTGGAGGTTCTGGGTTCGAGTCCGCCGGAAGAAAATCGCAGATTTTTTCTTTTTTCTTATTTCATTGTGTTAACTAAAAAAATAAAATATAAAAAGTGGTAGAGTGCCGATCAACAATGGATACCGGTCAGCCGGAGGTCCCGCAGGTGGAACAGCTATAGAATCGGATGACAACGAGACAATGTGAAATGCAGCAACAACAAGTAAGGCAGCATCATCAATGCAAAAGTCAGATGATGACACGAAAGTGGAAAAGAGGCGTAGGAAAAATAAGACGTCATCGAAATTGTCCACAAGGAAAAAAATCAAGGAAGACGGCGACATAAAAGCGACCGAAAAGGAGTACTCTTACGAGTCTGAAGGGGGTGAGTGCCGCTACATCGGAGAGGGGAACTCATTTAAGGAGTTATCAGATACTGATACCTCAGCAGAAGAGGAAGAAGATGATGAGGCTAAGCTTGACAAGCTTATAAAAGAGCTCTTGGAGAAAAGAGAGAAGTTGCGGCAGCAAAAGCAACAAAAACAACAACAACATCAGCAAACTATAAAAGAGTTGCCGATGCATCAAAAACAGAACCAAATACTAAAACAAAAGCAACAGCAGCAGCAGCAGCAACAACAACAACAACAACAACAACATCAGCAGCAACAACAACAACGACTGCAACAGAAGAAGCAGTCGCAAAAACAAGAAAAACAACAACAGCAGCAACGTATTCCGCAGAAATTGCAAATAGGAGTACAAGAACAGCAGCAACACCAACAACAGCAGCAGCAACAACAACAGCAACAGCAGCAACAACATCAACAACAAGAAGAGCAACTTGAGAACAAGGGGAGAGAAAGAGTGCCCCCCATAAACGTAAGTAATTTAGAAATAAATGATAGTATAAGGTTATGTAAGTTAGTAACTAAGAATTTTTATGTTAAAAGATTAAGTGCGAATAAGCACATTATTATGTGTAGTAGCATGGAGGAATACAGAATGGTACGTACCGCCCTAGGAAAAGCAGACACAGAATATTATACATATACTCCTAAGGGTGAAAAACTCCAGACGGTGCTGTTAAAAGGCATCGATCCAGCAATAAAGACGGAGGAGCTCGAAGAGGAGCTTAAAAGGTTAGAGAGCGACGACCTTAAGTTCGTGGGGGTCAAGCCGTTTACCACGGCCGCGGCAAGGGATGGTAACCGTAAATTACCATTCTTCTTAGTACAATTAACGCCCAACAGCAAAATCGATAGTCTGCGAAAAATTAAATTCCTGTATTATCATGCTGTAAGTTGGGAAAAATTAAAGAGGACAGATCGTGTACTGCAATGTATGCGCTGCCAGAGGTTCGGGCACGCCGCGGCTAATTGCAATATGCAATTTAGGTGCGTTAAGTGCGACAAGGACCACAAATATGGAGAATGTCCTTTAGGTAATGATAGAGTAGTGGATAGGGGTCAACTCTTTTGCGTACTCTGCAGAAACTCGGGGCACCCTGCTAATTTCAGGGGTTGTCCTAGGTTCCAGGAGCTGAAAAAGAAAGTTCAGGCTCGAAAACAGTTGATCGAAGAAGAGAAGCGTCAAAAGAGTCGTGCTTTCTCTAATTTTGTGGCACCCAATGTATCCTTTGCCCAAATGGTATCCGGATCGGGTAGGGCCACAATGACAGCAAAAAACACGCCAAAGGTAGCTGAAAAAGCGCCGGAAGCGGATCTGGATTTGAAAGCGATCCTTCTGTCCCTGCACGGAAAAATCGATCATTTTCAGAAACAATTAAATGAACAAGCGGCTCGAATTGACGACATCTATTCGACCCTGTTTGACAAGTCTGGCATGCCGATATAATGTCTGCTACGTTGAATGAGGTTAATCTGAAGATCCTTGCGTTAAACGTTAACTCACTAATCAGGATCGAGAGAAGGGCCAACCCACAAAATCTGTTGTTAAGTGAATGCCCAGATGTGCTTTTGGTTAGCGAAACTAAGCTCAACCAGAATCACAAAATTGGCTACAGTGGCTACGATATATATAGAAGAGACCGTCCACATTCCTCACGAGGGGGTGGGGTTGGTATCTTATTACGCAAAGGCATGCGCCATAGGGTCATATATAGCGGGGATTTAATGAGGTTCCGGGTGTTGGAAGCCTGCATCGTATGCATTCCTCTTCATAGTCGAAGGCGAGTGTATGTGGTGTCGCTTTATGCACCTGAAGTACCTAATCCCATTCAATTTATAACTGAGCTCGAAATACTTTTTCGTCGCCTTCAGCTTCAATCGGAGGAAAATTATTATTTTTTGGCCGGAGATCTTAACGCTAGACATGCGGCATGGGGAAATAATCCATCAAACACCAGGGGCAACCAGTTATACTACTGGTGGGGTCAAAATATGATTGAGTACAGACTTGAACTGTACGCGACGAATATCCCATCCTTCCCGTCAGCCGGTTCTTTCCTGGACTTGGCATTAACAGACAGTAGACTCGAACTGACTAACACGGATCGAAACACAAGGAACTGTTTGCGAGCGTTCGAGTACGATAGTGATCACTACGGACTTGCCGCCACAATACGGATCCCAAACGAGCAAACACAGCTGGAGCAGTATGATCAAGTGTACTCATACGACTACCGTAGAGTACGGTGGTCGCGCTTCTCCAGAATCTTACAGCGTAATTTACGTTTGAGTGGAATTGATCCCCCGACTAACAGAAACTTAACTAACGAGGAAATCGACCGTAATTTACTGACGATGCAAGACGTTGTCAAACGAACTATGGAGCAGACTATCCCTCGGATAGAATACTCCGACGAAAGCCAGATCGAAAAGTACAGAACTCCAACAATCGACGCATTGTACGCACACAAAAGTAGACTACTCTCGAGGCTTAAGCAGCTGTACAGACAGTTTACTGACAGAAATGATACGGAAATAAGAACACTGAAGTCAATGATCAAAAACCTGAAGCAATTAATCAAAGAAAATTACAGTAAGTCTGTAAGTCTGTACTGGGGCAATAAGATTCGGGCTATAAAATCTAGTAGTCCGAATATGTTCCCGCAGATAAATAAACTATTCAGGCAGAAAGATCACAATGACATTCAGTGTGTCCGAATTCCACAAACAACAAAAAACAGACAGACACTACTGACCGTCGGCATAAGTCCAGAGAGTGCCGACTCAGGCGATGGTCATTTCGTGGTCGAAGACCCACAGGAGAAAGTGAATTTGCTGGGAGCTTTTTTCGAGGCCGTGTATACAGTGAACAATCCTGTTCGCTGTAATCACGACATTGACAACAGGGCCTACGTAAGTCACTATTATCTGCGCAACGAACTTCAAAATTGGCGATCCGAGAATCACGGTTTCACCGTATTCAATGAAGAAAACGCGGCAAACGTCATCGTCGCCGATGAACGAGCTTCCTCTCATCTGTTCGTGCGAAAAGATGAACTCCTGTGCATCTTTGAATCTCTGAAAAACAAAAAGTCGTCGGGAGTGGACGGTATTCCAAACGTCGTATTAAGACACCTGCCCTTGGAAGCAGTGGATGTATTTACTACGCTGTTTAACAATGCGCTGAATAATGCATATTATCCGACGCCTGTGGAAAACACCTGTCGTACACCCAATCCCGAAAAGGGATAAAGTTAGAACTAACCCTGCTAATCTTCGGTCAATTAGTTTGCTTCCGAATATTAGCAAGGTATTCGAGAAAGTGGTTAATAGAGCGCTGTTAAAGTGGGTTGAGGAAAATAATATAATTCCGGAAAACCAGTTTGGTTTTAGGGCGAGACATGACACTATTCATGCTGCGTCAAAGCTGGTCTCCGACATACAATGGAATAAAGGCAAGAACCAGTGTACGGGTGCCTGCCTCGTTGACTTTGAGAAGGCCTTCGACACCGTATGGCTAGAGGGGCTTTTCTATAAGTTGACCAGGATGGGCATGCCGAAACCCCTGCTATATATGATTTACGACATGCTTATGGGAAAGAAGTTCGTTGTTAAATGTAACAATGTTATTTCGAGCAAGACCTTTGACATTAAAAACGGCTTACAACAGGGGGCTGTGATTTCTCCGATACTGTTTAACATTTACACAAGTGATCTAGTAGGTTCCCTCAATCATTCCATAGCGTACGCAGACGATTTAGTGGCGTACAGATCAGGTCCAAAAATCGAAGTCATTAACACCCTTTTGCAACGTGACTTCGATCATATTAAGGCGTATTGCGACGATTGGAAGTTGAAAATCAATTTTCAAAAGTCGGAAACAATCTTGTTTAGAACTCCATTGAGATGGGCTTCTAGGGATACCAGATATAACTGGCGAAATTTGGCCATCATTGGACAGCACGGACTGCCATTAGCGGTGAGAAGCGTAGTGAGATACCTTGGTATCTGGCTCGATAAGTATTTGTATTTTGACAAACATATAGATGCTTGCCTTGCTGGGGCCAAGAAGGCTTTAGCCCTGACAAGAAGGCTATTTCACAGCAGTCAACTTGTCTCCAGGGTGAAGGTCATATGTTATGTGGCCCTAATCAGGCCAGTCATCGCGTATGGTTGTCCCGTGTGGTTCAATGTAGCGCCGTATCAGATGGAAAGGATTCGGGTGTTTGAAAGGCAGTGTCTTAGGACCTGTCTCGGCTTGTACAGAACACCAGAATCAGAGTACAAAAAATATTATCCCAACAAAGTCCTTTACGATGTTGCTAATCTGAATAGGATTGACAATTTCCTGATTAAGGTGATGCGAAGACACGTTGCACGAGCAATGACTAACGATAATAGCCTGATCTTTGGGGCTTATTACCCCAATGAAATGTACCACGAGAGCACGCTTCTATCAGGCTTTATCCCGCCAGAGGCATTTCTCCATATTGACAATAAAGGGTTAATGCAAAGCAGGGATGGTATCCCGGTAATATACCACCGCCATCGCGGTGCGAGGGACAAGCGGCTCATCTACGACGGGTATGTCGCCAATGCTCAGGAGCTCCTCCGTTTTAGTCCCGCGATTGCGGACAGGGATCGGGTCGATGCCGAGAAACAGTACACCGAATTCTGGTGGCTTCTAGAAGGGGAAAGGGTGGGATCGCTTTCCTAGGTCGGTACGTTACTAAGGTAACACACTCCTCTTAGCTGTAAGTTAGATTAAGGATAGCTAGGGGGATCTCGTGGAAAGGCCGCGTTGGTTAGCATGAGGCCGCACCCCTGAGAAGTGACCGGTGGTGTATGGCACTGGTTAAATCTCGGTGGTGCGTGTGCACGTTGTTGACGGATGACAGGCGCCCGAGATCGCAATTGGGATGGTGACCACCCTCTGCGAAAGACTACGGGAGCTCACCACCCCGATTATAGTTAAGTTAGGCTAAGTAGTTTAGGTAGATTAAGTAGAATAGGGACTTAGTTTTAAGTTTTATAAAAAATTAAAAATAATATGGCATCTAAGTTTTTTCTAAAACCATTTTTCTTAGAAATTTTATATTTGTAATAGATAGATAAGATTAATTGTAAGATAGTTTTAAGGCCGAAAGGCAAAAGATGAATGAAACTGTTAAGTTTAGAGCGTTCGGTAAGAGCCAGTAAGCTAGAATAAGTAACTGTTGTTGTCAAATTAGATTTAATCATTTTTGTCTAGAACGTAAGTTAATAATGAAGGAAAAATAAAAATGAATTTAAAAGTAAAAAAAAAAAAGTAAGTAGACGAATTTGTGGTTCTGTATAGCCCAATGCTGCTGCAGCATCCATATCGACCCAGTGATTGTCGTCTTCGAGCAAGCAGGGTGCAAGATATGCAGCTTTATACGTTGGATACTATTGTCCATTTATTTTGCGTATATCTTGAAATGACAATGAGCCGATGACATTAACCAATAACAGTCTGCTGTGGAATGACTGCATATACTCGGCCCAAATTGTTTGATTTGAAATGGCTGGGGCACCCGTCAATTGGTGTGCCTTGCTTGCGTGGCATCCATTTTTTTGTTTGAATCCATGTGAAATAGCGTTGTACTTCGGAATAGAGTAGTGTTCGTGCAAAGGCAACGAAAGTATCCGCATGATTACACAATTCGAAAAATTTGGTGAGGTTGGTTTTTTTAGATTCATGGCACGCTCAATCGCTGTCTCGTTGGTGAAAAATACGCGATGGCCGTTTTCAAGATGGACGGCTGCTGTTGCAATAGCAAAGACATAATCTCTTGCTACTTTGGATTACATGTAAACGTTAAGCACACGCGCACGAAAGTCATAGCATCCTGTATGTACTCTTGGATATGACGTGGACTGCCTACATACGATGATGGTAGAATGATGGAGTTACCAATTTCGGCGGTGTCAGCATTGCTCATGATAGCGTCTCGCAAGTGAATGTATTCTTCCGCACGCAGCTTCTGTTGATCGTGTCGTAGGAATCGTAGTCGTTCGCTCTCTACCTTCGCGTACATGTCGTCCATTAATTGTTTGCACAGCAGATTGACGTTGTCCTGACCGCGTCGAATCACCACACGATACGCACACTTTCTTGTTTGTTTCGGCTCTTATAACAACATATTCATAAATATTAATTCAAAATGAGTAATGATGTTCATAATGAATGAAGTACCTGTGGCGGGATCTCGTTGGTTAATGTTTATGATATATCCAGATTATTATTTCTTCTTCGAATCACAATTTTTCGCGTCGCTGTGCGGTCGCCAACCATGATTCCAACAACACCGTCAACAACAGGCGCATTGAATCTACGCATCTGCTCTCCAGCTGGTGCTATTGATGACAATAACGTGATTGTCATGTCACTTTGCAATTCGTGGATGTGTGATTTGAAGAATTTCAATAATTTAATGTGCTCATTTAATAGTCCAGCGTGAAGCTCGCCGACGATGCGCCTACCTTCTGGCGAATTGATGTTATTGTAGCCTCAATGTGCATCCACGCGATTGGCGAGTGCGCGTTCGGGGTTCACACGATTGATGTCCCCAGCGCCCATGAAGTAGATTTGTAAAAATTTATGTGGTTCGCTTGCCATTGGCAGCAATGAGCCCAATTTGTGGTACACTTGGCCTTTGATTTTGAACGTTGAATTAAATTGTTGACTATTTGCCGCAGTATTGTGAACAATTTCTGTTGGTCCGAACGATGTCATTTGGAAGCATGATTTGAATCTGCGAATGAACTTCAGGGACAGGTTTGAATCTTTATCCGTACCGATGAACAAGCCGTTTAATGATTCTGGTGGTGTCTCAATTTCTGATAGTTCCACTTGTCCTGATGCGCAATACATGCCGGCTGACTCATGTTTGAATTTGAGCGCATGACAATGGGAAGATTCTTTGTCCATAGCACCAATCAGCACTTTCGGATGAGCGGGCGGCGCGCTTGTCCCCGTTCCAATTGTCGTTGTTCATTTCGTTCAGCTCGTTCAGCTCGTTCAGCTCGTGCTTCAGTTTCAGTTCAATTTTTATGCATTTTTATTTATATTACTTAATTTACCCTTAAATGCAATACAAAAAAACGCTTAAAAATTAGCTTTTTTTAACATTAATATAAAAACTTAAAACTAAGAACTTACAGATTACCTACGAGTAAAAATAAATCTTAATCTACTTAACCTACTTACATCTAATACATTATATATACATACATGATATATATATACGTAATATATAGATATATGTATATATATATATATATGCTTTTTTTATGATTTTTTATTTATATTAATTTTTTTGTTTTTGCTTTTATATATTTTTTTTTCTTAAATCTAATTTACTCATACTCAAAACTATGTAAGCCGGCCACGGCTAAAAAAAATTAGGCGACCAACTTCGCTTCACATGAAGCTAACAAGTATTGGAGGAACTCGACGACGAAACATCCTCTCCTTCAAAAAGCCAACAAAATTGTTTATGCAGCTGAGCAACATCCCTCATGTCGCGACGCTCTGCAGTGTGCGACATCTCTGTCGTAGTTGAGTCGCCTGTCCGCAGCTGTTCGAGCGACGTGGAAGATTAGCGGCACCGCCAATCTGTCCTGGATCAGACCTTTACTATCTAGGTAGAGGAACGCTTCTGTAGGAATAAAGCCCTCAAAGCGAACTCTCTCGTGATACATATAATTAGGGTAGTAAGCCCCGGAGATCAGGTTGTTCGATGAGGTCATTGCTCTTGCAATGTGCCTTCGAGTCAACTTAATGACGAAATTGTCCACTCTTATTAGGTTCGCCCTATTGTACAAGACCTCATTGCGATAGAATTTTATGTACTCAGACTCTGGTGTTCTGTATAAGCGAAGACAAGTCCTAAGGCAAGCCCTCTCAAACACCCGAATCTTTTCCAATAAACTTGCTCTCACGTTGAACCACACCAGACATCCAAATACAAGCATAGGCCGGATAAGGGCCATGTAGCAGATCACCTTCACCCTCGCATCGAGTTGGCTGTTATAAAACAGTCTCCTTGTAAGGGCAAAAGCACCTCTGGCTCTGGCCAGAGCAACATCTATATGTTTGTTAAAATACAGATATTGATCTAGCCAGATCCCTAGGTATCTGACTACATTTCGACAAGCAAGTGGCTGTCCATGTTGTCCGACGATAGAGAACTTTCGCCAATTCTTTCTGGTATTCCTAGAGGCCCCAGACAAAGGCGTCCTAAACAGAATGGTTTCCGACTTCTGAAAGTTAATTTTCAACTTCCAGTCGTAGCAATATCGCTTAATTTTGTCGAAGTCACGTTGCAAAAGTATATTAATGACCTCAATCTTTGGGCCTGATCTGTACGCGATTAAGTCGTCTGCGTACGCTATAGCATGGTGAAGTGAACCTATCAGAACACTTGTGTAAATGTTGAATAGGATCGGCGAATTTACCATACCTTGTTGCAGACCGTTTTTAATGTTAAATGTTCCAGCAGAAGTCACATCGCCATTCTTCAATTCAGCTCGTGCCTCTTGTGATTGAGATGCACGCAATTGCGGCATGCTCACAGGCACATTTTCGTTTTCGTGTTGGATTTGTTTGTCTGTTCTTTCTGTTCTACTATTTCGCATGTTTTCTGCTTTATTCGTTGCGTGTTGCTGGCATTGCTCACTGTAACACACACACACAAATAGACCAAATTGTTGTACTTAGACACGGTCTTTTTAACCTGATGGTTTATTGAAAACAGTTTTAGTATTTTACCAACCTTTCACAGTCACAAAACACGTATATACGAGGGTCGTCTGAAAAATTTCCGACCGCAACGTAAAGATAACGCCACTCGTTAATAAAAGCTAATGAATGCTAGTTGGGCATATTTTGACAGTTACTTACCGTCAGTCATTTTGGACGCACAGTTTTTGTTGACAGTCATTTGAGTGAGTTGATGTGAGTGTTTTTTGTGAAAATGGAAAAAGCGAGCTGTTTTTAAATTCTTGTTTTTGAAAGGCGATACGCCTACGCAAATCAAAAATGAGTTGGACTCTGTGTATGGGGACTCTGCACCATCATTTACCACAGTGAAATTTTGGGCAGCTGAATTTAAACATGGCCGTAAGAACTTGGGGGATGATGAACGTTCGGGACGTCCAAAAATTGCAACCACTGACGATAACATTGCTAAAGTTCACCAAATGGTGTTAGACGACCGCCGAAGATAGTAGAGGTTATGAAAATGTCCAAAGAACGTGTTTGTTACATATTACTTAAATCAAGATTTAGGCATGAGAAAGCTGTCCGCGCGCTGGGTGCCGCGTTTGCTTGCGTTAGACCAAAAACGTGTTCGAATGAACATTTCCAACGCTCTGTTGGCGCAGTTTAGGCGCAATAAATCCGAGTTTTGGCGCCGATTAATTACTGTAGATGAAACTTGGATACACCATCATACGCCCGAAACAAAAATTCAGTCAAAACACTGTACAGTGGACGCAAAGGGCGAGCCGGCTCCAAAAAAAGCAAAAACTGTTATTTCGGCTGGGAAAGTGATGGCGACTGTTTTTTGGGATAGTAAAGGAGTTATCTTAATCGATTATCTTCAAAAAGGAAAAACCATTACAGCATACTTCGCACCATTACTTTCCAAGCTGAATGCAGAAATTGCGGAAAAACGGCCACATTTGCAGAAAAAGAAAATCCTGTTTCACCAAGACAACGCGCCGTCTCACACCTCAGCGGTTGCCTTGGCGACAATCCATGAATTACGGTTTGAACTGCTTGGCCATCCGCCTTATTCACCAGATCTAGCCCCAAGCGACTTCTTTTTGTTCCCTCATCTAAAAACTGCGCTCGGAGGACAGAGATTTTCGTCAAATGAGGAGGCAATCACCTTCGTGAACAATTATTTTGCAGAGAAAAACGACAAGTTTTTGGACGGGTTAGAGAGATGGGAGCATCGCTGGGAGCAGTGTGTAGAGTTACAAGGAGACTATGTAGAAAAATAAAAAAAAAATTTTGAGAAAAAATGTCTTGTATCTTTGTTCGGTCGGAAACATTTCAGCCAACCCTCGTATAAAATAAATCGTGTAAAAATTTGCACGCACTGCGTTGTGATACATAATAAACGCGGAATAAATGTCAAAGTGATGCATTATTTCACGTCAATGAGTTGCGCATGTGTGGATGAAAGTTCGATGAGGCGGACGTAGCGCCATCTGTCATTCAACAACATAAATAATTTCGTCGAACAACTGCGACAGTTAAATTATTTGGATATCGTTCATACAAAAATACTTAAATCGCGATAAAAAAAATGGGGGGTGGAGGCAGGAGGGTGAAAATTTGGGGTTACAGGTATTTTTTGATGCCAAGTCGTCAAAAAATAGAAAAATATTTTCTGATTAGGGACACCCTAATCACCTAGCGGTATGAAACATACTTTACGACCTATTCTCATAGTTCGGACAGTCTGCAATTTTTCAACACCTATAGCGGCATTGGTGACCATGTCACGTCTTATCCAGTACTCCAGTGATTTAGTGCCCAAAATAGCTTTTAGGCTGAGGAAAGTACACCTTAAGTCACAATTGGACCAGTGGCGACATTTCAATTCTCAAAATTCGCCAAGATGCAGAGGACAGCTTGCATCGAAATTCTGCAATTTTTGAACACCCATAGCGGCATTGTAGACCATGTTAGGTCTTATTCAGTACTCCAATGATTTACTTAGTGCCCAAAATAGCTTTAGGCTGAGGAAGGCAAACCTTTCGTGACGATGAATCGGAAAGGACGAAGTTTCTTCATTCGCCAATCTCCCATAAAACTTAAAACTATCGTAATTTTGCTTATTAAGTAAATCAGAACATGAGAAGTGGCAACCCTTACTCAAACGTCTAAGTAAAATTGGAAAAATCCTACTCCGGATGGAGCAATTTTAAAAGAAAAAATACCGCACACATGTGTGATAAAGTGGTCAAATGTCCTCACGGGCTCCCCTTGCGAAGCCCCTAGAGAATCTTGCAGACAACGTAAGCGAACGATTTATTCGAATGACGGGAACATTAATTTTCGTTAAGAACACGGAAAACATTTTTGATGGGCCAAAAGTACAAAGAAACCAACCACAGTCTATGAAGTGGATCGAACGAATTAATGGAATATAAACTCTAGATATTAGTTGCTAATTGATGAGTTCGAAAGCAATGCCACACGTCTGTCAGAATAATACAAGAAAAAAATTCACAGCTAACCGCGGTTGGCACACCACTTCGACCCCCGACAGGGAGGCAATTGTCCTTAATCTCACCGGTTCTAAGTTTCCCGTCACAGCAGTTGATGGCGCACGTGAGGAGCATCCATCAAGGATTTGATGTTTCTTTAATTCTTCCCTGCATGGCGGCATCATGGCAAATGTAATTGAATAGTAATTTGTACTTAAACTGCGGAAACGTTAACTTCAACCCGTAGGCTCTTTACCCACATGGGACTCGTATGTGCATGTTATCCCCAGAGGGTAATTTACGACCGGGCGCCAGTCCTTTTTAAGGCAGGGTAATCAACAAATGTTAGTCAATCGCACTGGTAAACGGTGGGAACGGCAGCGGCAACATATCCTAGCTGCCAGCGAATATAAGTGAGAATTTGATTTATGATTCGGAAGTTTACGATGTTGGAGGCGTATTTTCTCGAGAACTCACAGTTACACCGCACATTGTTCAAAACCGGCAACGACGACTACAACCGACCGTCGGAGTGACATTGGGAAAATACGACAACTTTATGGCTGTCATACAAAGTTTATCTTGTGAGTTTTATGTCTGTACGAGCGAACAAAGTGTTGATAAAAGTATAAAGGATTCCGCAGCGAAGTTGTTGGTTTGAGGCAGAAAAAAACGACGTGCGTGACATTTGAAAGTAACAGAAAAATTCCTTAACGCGTGTAAGAGTTTAAAGCTGCTCTACGTGTGAGTTGGGTAGAATTAGGAAAAGCTTTAGCTGTCGATACTTATAATAAGGGCAATCAATTTTCATTTCCGTAAATTATATTGCCGGAACGGGTGTTCATGTCATATCATGGGCGTATGTGTCTTTAGTCTGCGATGTCTTAAATAAAATTAGATGCTACACAGACATGGGACATTTTTATTTTGGTTTAGTGGCTTTCGTATCTAAAACGGGCTACCTCCGTTGCTTACCAGCTTTTTTAAGAAATATCGGCTGCGAGCACGAGTGCTGTGAGGGAAGTGAATTTTTTAGTAAGACCACAGACGGTTTTTATGATGATTTGTTAGGTTGGAATACGTGTCAGTTTTCCGCAGGAGACCTGCAGATTACGAGCATATGGGGAGACATGAGACTTTAAATATGATGACACGTAAACGGGAATGATTTTTTGATGTACGAGTACGTATTAACAGTTTAAAATCAAAGGTGGGAACAGGCTCGTATCATGATGGGAATTTCATTATCACTCAGATGGTATTTTAGGGAGCGAAAAAAGTTATATCCTTAAACTTAATGCAATCTATTGTCTAGCACATGAAATTATAATATCTTGCCGCCGGAAGGTACCTATCCCAGTAAGATATTGTCTCCCTTCTCCATACAGCCTGGCTCATGGAGTGGACATATCCCAAAATTGATAATTCTATTGCGTAGTAGGAGAAAAATTGTGATGGACGTCATGCTGACTATTTTTTGTTAAGGAAAATTTACTAGCTACCCAGAAGCACTGTAAGGAATACCCTAGTGCAGATATTCTAAAGTATGACATAGATATGGTACGAACTGAACAAAAAGAGCCGATGTTTTGGTGCCGAAGTTTTAGGGCTTTGTCAGTTGGCGGAAATAATTTTTATTTTGTTTGCTGCCAGAACAGAGTACTCAGACAAGGAACTAGTCCATCGCACCCTCTGTATGTTTTCCATACGACTGTCTCGCATTCTAAAACTAGCTTGAGTGCACATACATCTCCCTCCTCTACCAGATTTTTACAATATAGTTCATTGCCATCAAGATTGCGTATATCTCCGCTTGCAAAACAGATGCCAGTTTTTCTAACGAGGACTGAAGTCAAGGAAGAGCAGTCCCACGGAAAGACACCATAGCCTCATCCTATATCGGTTTTGGAGCATTCCGTGAAGACCCGACTGCAGTCATTTGTACTTTTCTGGTCAGTAGAAGTTCCAGAGTCATTGCCAGAATTATAAGGCAGTCGACGTGCAAGGTCAGCAAAGGTCCAGTGCGTGCTGTACCAATAACCACTTCCATTTAAATGGAAGATTACTGAGTACAACCCTGGATGCGAATATGAAGGGAAGCGAGATTCATCAGAGCATTTAGAGTAGAGAAAGGCGTACTAGGGAGCGCTTTTATGCGGAGACAGACCGCTGTTAGGAGTCTGGCAAAAGCAGCAATTACGTATTTTCGTGAAATGAAAACCGATGCAAAGGATACAATTTGCCTTATCATGTAGATCAAGAAGACACTTCCCAGTAAGCGGCCCAATCTCTTGTCAACAGCTCCTCTGCCAGGAGGCCGATATAACTTTAAAGGTTTATGTGTTTTTTTTCTTTCTGTCGGAATAGAGCACGCGGACAAAGAACTAGTCCATTGTACTCTTTGTAAAATTCCTTTTAATGAAATTTTTCAGTCTTACGGAAAAAGATGAGTAAGTGCTTCAATGGTAAGGTGCCTACAGTACCCGCACCCACCACTTTAGCGTCGAGTACTTGCAGCCTGATGCGAGCGTAAGCCGGACATTTCACAGTCGAACATAGTGCTCCGCGGTGTCGTCATCACTTTCACAGCAAGTATCGCAGGCTGTTGTGTCACTTATGCCCTGCACATTTAAGTGCTTTGCGAAAGTGTTATGCAATATGCACGACGCCAGTAAACTACCTGCCTCAGTTTTTCCTGCTGAGAGACAGCAGAAAGGCAGCTAACCTCCTGCCTGCATCCCGGGGGAACTGTGCCATCTGCAGTTAAGGTCATGTGAGACCCAACTGTCAATGGAAGTTTTAATCGGGGACGCAGGTCGACCCAACGTTAGTTCGGACCCTGAAAAGCTCTCCTCTAAACCTTGCCTGGCAAGATCATCGGCGATTTCATTCCTTGTGATCCCATTGTGACTTGAGACCCACTGCATTTAGCCTTCCGACTGCTTTCAGTGATCTTGTGCATTCTTGAACTAGCTTTGAAATCGTACAGATGCAAATGCTTCGCCTCCTCCACCGGTACTCCGCAATATAATTCGCTGCTATCAGGATTGCGTGTCTCTCCGCTTGGAAGACAGATGCAAGCTAATCTAACGTTGTCCTCCTCCAGAAAGACACGAGCGGCACATCCTATATTGGTTTTGGAGCCGTCCGTGAAGACCCGACTACATTCCTTTCCTCATCAAAGCTCCCCTACGTGTTGTACCAAAGACCACTTCTTTTTAGACGGAAGATGGCTTTGAGAATGCAGCCCATGATATAAATATCAAGGGGAGGGAGATTCATCAATCAGTCTAGAAAAGAGCCAGGAGTGCTGGGGAAAGCCCCCATGCATCCGAGACAAACCGTTCTTTAGAATATGGTAAAATCTGCAATCACGTATTTTCACGAGAACTTATTCTATCGGACAACCGACGCATAGGATATAATTGGCCTTATTATAGCCATGTATATCCAAAGAACCCTTCTCGGTGACAGGCTCCATGTCTTACCGATAGCTCCTCTGCACTACCAGAAGGCCGACAACGCCTTAGATGATTTTTACGTAACATGTTTACCCCAGAAAAGTTTGTTATCTAGGCTGGCACCCAAATGCAAATCTTTAGCTTCTTGGTGAACTGGATGATGATGCCTTTAAGCACTAGATGAGTCAGACCAGGCAGCTTCCTCCTTCTCGTAAAGAGAAAATCCTCAGTTTTGAGAGGATTGACTAAAAGCCCATCACCTGCACTTTAGAGCAAACAGTCACTAGACACGATCCAGCAGACAGTACAGCTACATCATCCGCGTGTGTAGTACGCGTGCATAGATGTCAGCGCGTTTGGCAGTGAATCGACCAACATGCTTTGAATCAAAAAACTGGTGATCCCTCTACGCCTGGCCGAGTTACACATTCCTTCAAATGTTGCGTTGTTGAAAGCACAATATCGGTGAAAATGCCCATCGCGTATTCCATCTTGTCGAGTGCGCCTTCAATTCTGCCTACCACATCTTGAAACGTACTCTCGTAGGATCTTCTATGTTGGGAAGCATGCGGTATCTTTGTATTCGCAAAGCAGTTTTGGGATCTGGACTATTTTCTTAATGATCTGCAACATGAAGGCAGTCAGACTAATAGGTCTAAAGCTCTTGGCGAGCGAATAGTTACCTTTTCGGAATCTGATTACATTCTACTCTCACTGTTCGCCAAGGTTCTGGTATGTATGCCAGTTACCACATGTTACCACACCTGATGAAATATACCAGCTGGTTGTGAACTAGTTCCATGGAAATGGCTTCAAGCTCACGGATACGGAGAGTCCCTGGTTTCATATCAGTGTAGTTGCCATCCGGCTGATTCCAGCCTGGTTGATTTCCTAATATTGAGGACTTTGAATAGCCTACTGGTTTCGCCGACAGTTTCCATCTTTTCGTAAAAGCCTTTTTAAGAGGCACTCTTCGAAATCAGAATTAGCTCCTTACATTATTTTTGCTTCGGTCTAACAAGTGACCAAATAGCAATGTTAGTTTTTCTAATTGTTATGTTTCAGCAGCTGTCAATGTTACCAATGACATCCAGCTGTCAAAAGATTCAGCAAGGTTTGGCATTTCATCATGCATCGTTTCACGCTTGCCGAACGTCACGAAATTATTAAAAAAATATTATCGAAATTCCGGCTCAGGCAATTCGTTGCACAGTGGAAGAGTTTGAGCCTGAGTACACACTTTTGGATCTTAAGTCACCAACCAGATAGAGATTGGGGCGAAATGGAGAAAACATAGCCGCCCTAGCGGCCAGTATCGAAGAAGACCCAGAAATGTCGATTCGGCGCCGATCAGCTGAATTGGGCATCGACAGAGGACCAACCGATTTATTGTTGGTTATTTTACGATTGGATTTGGGCCTACATCCGTATAAGATTGTGCTGATGCAGGAATTGAAGCCAGACTGGCATAGACAACGCTGTGAGTTCACTAATTGGGCGCTGGAAATGTTGGCCGGAGATCCAGTTTTAGTCTAAAAAATCCTTTTCTCAGACAAGGCCCATTTTTGGATCAGCTGCCAACTAGCAAAATTGCCATTATTGGAGCGAACATAATCTACAAGTGTTCGACCAAGTGTCAATGCATCCGCAAAGATTGACTGCTTGGTCCGGTTTATGGCATGGCCGCATAGTTAATCGACTTTCCGTGGTTAGAGCTCGACAACATCGATATGTGCGAGTTGTTGTTCCAACAAGACGGCGCAACATGCCATACAAGCGACGCAAGCTCGAAGTTGGGAAGGAGAAATTTGACGACAAGGTCATCTCGCGGTGAGCGTTCATCAATTGGCCGCCGCGATTAACCGATTTGAAACCACTCGATTATATTCTCTGGGACTGCATTAAGTCCTTAATCTATGCTAACAAGCCAACCACTATAGACACGCTATTGCCGGAATAACGTCATGCATATTGGACTGAGTCATCAAAAATTGGACCGACCCCTTGAAGCGCTCTCAGCGAAGCCGAGGGGGCCATTTGAATGATGTGCTATTTCACACATAATGGCATGAACGTAGCTTGCAAATAAAGCCAGAATCAATTTTATATCTCTAACTGTTGTCGTTTTATATAATTTTTTCCCCTATCGTTTTTATCTGGTCACTCTATAAAGCCTCCAGTCTTCCTCTAAATTAGTGACATGTTTAGAAGTTTTTGGTGTCTTTACCAAGTCTCTGCAGATCTGGGTTCCGCTAAGAAACGGGCAATTGCAGGGTTGGTTTCTTTCTAGACATGACAGTACAAACTCTTTCTGTTTTTATTGCTATCAACGTCTAAGTTTGCACCGCTTTCATGGCGGTTGTAGGCAAGTTCGCATGTTTTTCTAACAGTTCTAATGTCCTTGAAATTTCGATTGCTTTAACTAGATCCCGTCTTTCTATTTTAAGTAACTTGTTACTGTTACTGTTTGTACCGATTACAATATTATCTAGTATTATTCGATCAGAATCGGCACAGCCACAGCCTTTAACGAAGCTCCTCAAGGTATGTACGAGTATACCTCAGGTGACTCACTTTCTGGCTGCTTTCTATTGAGTATTCAACTTAAATGCCTTGGACACTTCATTTCTCCTTTGGTGAGCGGTAACTCTAAACCGCTTTTACAACAATATCATATTTCTTCTATTCCACTTCGTTCAGTATTGTATGCGGTTGTATGGTCTTCGAACGTAGCGCCAGTCTTAAGCCTTTTTTCAAAACCATAATCAATAAAAGAGGAGGACCTGGTCAGTGCAACTTTCGAAATCCAGCTTGTTCTAAAGGGACAACTTCGCTGATGGCTACTTCAGTTATGTTGTATGCGCTTAATACAATTAAGAGAGCAATTGGTCGGAGTTGTCGGACTTGTCGGCTGGTTTCCCCCGCTTAAGTAGTGCGTAGTTTTGGACTTCTTGAAATCAGTAGGTATATTCTATCATATTATTAAAAAATTTGCATCGCCAGATCTTAGTGTTTTTCCTCCAATTTTCAATAAATTCAGGATAGATTCCATCACCTCCAGCGGTTTTTCCATGCGTGCAGAGGGCGATGGCTACTTCCAGCTCGGTAATTGTGAAAGCCCGAGAGTATTCAGAGGTTACAGGGGTCTCCTTTTCCAGTTCCTTTAATAACCTCTTATTATTGTGGGTGTGAGATTTGTCCGACTTTCTTTTGGAAACCTGGACAATCCGATTTGCAAGCATTCTTATGTTGTTGTAATGTGAAATAGTTAGATCCCTCAAGCTTAAGCTGATCGGGTAAATTCCAGCTTTTGCGTTGTTTTTATTCAGTTTTCTTTTCATGCAAAGTCTAATGATTTTAAGAGTTCATGTGCAATTTCGATGTCACGTCTCTCCTGAAATTCTCGATACAGTCGGTAACTATCAGTACCCCAGCCGGGAACGCATTTTTTTTTATAACCGCACGGAATATGCTTCTTTGCTGTAGGTATTACGATGCCAACAAAGCGCAAATAGATCTTGGCAGTCGGAGGGATCCAGCACGCGTTGGAGTCGATATATTTATATACCACCTTGATCAAAAAGTTCCCGAGGGACACCAGCGTGTGGCGCTCCCATTGTTCCGATTTGAGTTCTGTTTTTTGTGTTAAGTTGGTAAATCTGTGTTGATATTCTCTCTAAATCTTAGCATCATAGCTTGACATTTGTAAAAGTTACGTGGCCAAGAGCACATCTATCTCTGTGTGTGTTGGCGATTTTTTATAATTTTAGAAATGGATTTAAATTTGCAACAACGAACTTGTACGAGTATTAAATTTTGCGTAAAAAGCGGATTTAATGGTACGCGAACGTTGGAAATGTTGGAAAAGTGTTTCAGCAACGATTCTCTAAAGAAAACGTTCGTTTACCAGTGGCACGAGCTGTTCAAAAGTGGTCGTGAGTCAATCGAAGATGATGAACGCAGTGGCGGACCATCGACATCGAAAACCGACGAAAACGTTGATGAAGTACAAGTAAAAGAAATGTTGGTCAATAACCGCAAATTAACCATCAGAGAGATAGCGGAGGACTTGAATATTGCCCATGGATACGTCCAAGACATTTTGGTTAATGATTTGGGTTTCCGTTGTGTAGCAGCAAAGTTGGTGCCAAAAGGCCTCAATTTCATGCAAAAAAGAGACCGTGTTGACATCGCAAAAGAGATGATTTGCGAGGCTGAATCTGATCCCACATTCATCAAAAGGATAATTACGAGATGTGGGTTTATGAGTACGACCCGCAATCCAGACATCAGTGAAGAGAATGGCGTTCACCAAATGAGCCGAGACCAAAAAAACCACGTCGTTTTCAGTCAAGAAAGAAGGCAATGTTCACGGTTTTCATGGATTACAACGGTGTAGTGCATCATGAATTTTTGCCAGAGGGCCAGACAGTAAACAAAGAGTACTCGTATTGTTTGGGCGTTATGAGATCGGATCAAGCGCTGGCATAAGTGTGTTGCAGTCGATGGGGATTACTTTGAAGGGAACAATACAGATTTAGATGAATGAACTTGTATTTTTATTTTTCTGAATAAATTCCGGAAATTTGATCAAGGTGGTATATGTAAATCCTTTAATCCCTTGGTGGGCATAGGGCCTCAACAACGCCTGCACGCCATCTGGTTCGGGGTTCTGCAACGCGTTTGAGCTCTATCCAACTCATTCCTAAAGAGCTCGATTCCTCCTCGACTGTTCTGCGCCATTATGTCTTGGGCACCCCGCTGTTCTGCCTGCTTGGGTAAGAGGATTCCATTGCATGGCGTACTTCGTAATGGAACTATTTTTGGCCGAGATCACACTTCCTAAGTATAGAAAGTTGTCAACTTTCTTGACCTCCTGTCCGGCAATGTTAAGTTGAGCGGAGGTGTTGGAAGTGATAAAAGCTTTCGGTTTGGCTGTGTTTATTTTGATCGCACTTTGTTCGCCTCAGCTTCCAGATTATAGGCCATCAAATGAAGGTCCATTATCCGATTTGAAAGTAGCCAAATACAGTCAGTGTAGTCAAGCTGTGTAAGGTAAGATGTCATTGTCCATCGAATTCCACAGTTACTTTCCGTCAATTGTATCGCTGACAACCACCAAAAACAAGATGGGTTACTGTATACACTCTTGACGTACTCCACTTTGGGCTTCAAAATCCTCAGCCATCTTACTATTGTGTAAAACGAGACACTTAACATCCTCATATGTAGTTTTAATAATAGCTATGAGTTTTCCTGGGATGCCTCTCCTGAATACGCTAACCTTATAGCATCCCGACTCAAACCGTCGAAAGCCTTCTCGAAGTCGATAAACAGTAAATGTATAAAGTAACACGCATTACTCTATAATAATCCGTAAGCGACCACATCTGCAGGAGGATCCAGCGTGAAAACCAGCCTGTTCGACGTCGAGAGTTGGATCTAAATGTTTTCTGATTCATTCCATAACTATTCTAGGCATTATTTAGCTGGAAGAACGCATGTATCTGTCCAGTTTCCACACTCCATCAGGTTTACCTTTTTTGGTAGCTTAATTCTCCACTCCAGCGGAAATTCTTCACTGTCTCACGCTCTGCATATGTAGCAGATAAGCCAATGTATTTGGCGCCACTTGGTATAGTTCGGCAGGGATGGCATCAATACCCGAGTTTCTCTTGAGCGACCTGATTGCTGCGAATTTGGGAATTTGTTTTTTCGGAAAAATCATTCGAATTCGAGATCATAGCGCCATCGTCTAAGTGGTTTAAAACCGGATGAAAGTGTTCTCTCCATCTAGTGAGTTGTTCCTCATCCGAAATCAGTAGATTAGCATCTACACTTTTCACTGGACGTTGTTTGGAGTTCCGACCACCAGTGAGCGCCTCGGTGATTTTGTAGACAGCGCGACTGTTGCTGCTTCTTCCGCCCTGGAAGCCAGTGCGTCGATGTACTGACGCTTGTCACGTCTTATACTACTGCAATCCGAGCTTTGATTACTGTATGCTCTTCGATCCGTCTCCAAGTTTCAGCCGAAAGCCGTGTGGGGTGACTTTTCTGCATTTTACCGACATAAGTGCTTGCTCCAGTTGCAAACACATTTTTGACAGCATTCCAGTGGTCGTCCACGCTATTCTGCGTTGTGCTGATGATTGCTTCTGCTTCTAAGACAAGGTGGTCTTTGAACAGCGGCAACGGCTGATAGCAGTGTGATGCGGTAGGATGTTCGCTGCCTGTCAGTTGAGACCCAGCTGATCCTGTGGCAGGTTTTATGCTTAAACAGTATACCTTCAATGACTAGGTTGGTATTGCAGTAGTCCACAAATCGCTCACCGTTATCATTCCGTTATCCTAGGCCGTGAACTCCCATCACGTGTTTAAGCATAGTGTGGTCGCTATCTACCTTGGCATTGAAATCCCTAATCACCACTACGATATCCGTATTAGGCGTTTGATTATAGGTGGCGCCTAATTGGCTATAAAAAATCGTCCTTTTCATCCTCAGCTGCGTCTTCAGTTGGAGCATAACACTGTTGACAGTGACTTTTCTTACTCTACTCTGGAATCTAGCCGTCAATATTCGGTCACTGTGAGGTTTTTTTTGATATGAGTCTTCTTCTCGCAGCTAGAGTTAGCATCAGTCCTACTGCAGATCACCGAGCACTTACAGCTGGCTTGCCAGAGTAGAGCATGACAGAGCTTTTTGTTAGGGACTTGTATTCCCCAGCGCCGAACCATCTTATCTCACTCAGTCCCAGGATGTTAATATTATATCGTGTGAAGTCGAGTTCCAGTTAGAGGGACCTGGCGTTATATGGCCCTTCCTGGAGTGAGCCGAGGACAATCGATACCCAAAAGTCGTCAACAAGTTATCTGTCCGAATCCGAGGCCTTTTTCTGCCGAATCGTAGCAGTTGTCTTTTTTACGGTTATGGCTTGCTGGGCCGTAGACCAAGTAACACTTATCCTGTTTTGGGCACAGGAAACTCGCTGTTCGTTCTCATCCCGTTCGCAATTTTCGAAAAAATTCCCAAATGGCACCTAAAAGAGGTGGGAGTATGGCATATTAACAAAGCTGCTAGGTTGTCGAATGTAGTGGTTCTTACTCGCTATTTAGCGAACCAGCACCCATTGGGAGTTGCTGCTCCTACGAGGCCTTTGCTGGTCATTCGAGTCTAGTCATTGGAGTCGAGATCTTCGGTAAAATCTAAAAGTTCCACCTTGGCCTCTCTGTGGAGTTTACGAACGGAATATTTGTCGAAGTTTCTAGGACAATTGGAGGGTGTTGGCTTGAACGAAAATCAGGTAAGACCCATCTAGACACTTGTTGTTCACGTTCGGTGCAATTTGTTAAAGCGAAGGACAGATAAGAGTTATAGTCGTGGTTCCAACGTCTAGAGTGAGAGGTTCTTTTGCCTTTGGAATCGTCCAAATAGTACTTCGCGTTTTTTTCTGCAAAATAATTGTTCACGAAGGTGATTGCCTCCTCATTTGACGAAAATCCTCATTTGACGACGTCCTCCGAGCGCAGTTTCTAGATGAGGGAACAAAAAGAAGTCGCTTGCGGCTAGATCTGGTGAATAAGGCGGATGGTCAAGCAGTTCAAACCGTAACTCATGGATTTTCGCCATGGGAGGTGTGAGACGGCGCATTGTCTTGGTGAAACAGGATTTTCTTTTTCTGCAAATGTGGCCATTTTTCCGCAATTTCTACCTTCAGTTTGGCAAGTAATGATGCGTAGTATGCTCCTGTAATGGCTTTTCCTTTTTGAAGATAATCGATAAAGATAGCTCCTTTACTATCCAAAAAAACAGTCGCCATAACTTTCCCAGCCGAAAAAACGGTTTTTGCTTTTTTTGGAGCCGGCTCGCCCTTTACGTCCACTGTAGAGTATCCAAGTTTCATCTACAGTAGTTAATCGGTGCCAAAACTCGGATTTATTGCGCCTAAACATTCACCAACAGAGCGTAGGAAATGTTCATTCGAACACGTTTTTGGTCTAACGTAAGCAAACGCGGCACCCAGCGCGCGGACAGCTTTCTCATGCCTAAATCTTGATTTAAGTAATATGTAACAAACACGTTCTTTGGACATTTTCATAACCTCTACTATATTCGGCGGTCGTCTAACACCATTTGGTGAACTTTAGCAATGTTATCGTCAGTGGTTGCAATTTTTGGACGTCCCGAACGTTCATCATCCCCCAAGCTCTTATGGCCACGTTTAAATTCAGCTGCCCAAAATTCCACAGTGGTAAATGATGGGGCGGAGTCCCCATACACAGAGTCCAACTCATTTCTGATTTGCGTAGGCGTATTGCCTTTCAAAAACAAGAATTTAATAGCAGCTCGACACTTAATTTTTTCCATTTTCACAAAAACCACTCACATCGACTCACTCAAACGACTATCAACTAAAAACTGCGCATCCAAAATGACTGAAACTTCGGTAAGTAACTGTCAAAAGATGCACAACTAATATTCACTAGCTTTTATGGACGAGTGCCGCTATCTTTACATTGCGGTCGGAAACTTTTCAGCCAACCGCGTGGTATCCCCAGAAAGTGTGGTGACTGTTAAATCATTCTTGGGACGTTTTTACTCTGGAATTATCTCTGCAGGTTAGGAGCTACTGGGAAGTTTGTAAATGTAAGCGATTTTAAGGTCACCTATCAATGTCACTATGTTAAGCACGTTGTCGCTTTTCTTGGTTTCAATCAGGCTCACATTTTCGACTGAGGACTTGTCATATGTTGCTACTCCGTTTGCCTCTATCCCTTTAAGGAGAAACCGCTTAGTTTTCCTCGAGACGAGAGAGTCCTAACCCGAGAGCAGCGGGAGTAAAAGTTTGCTTAGAATAGGCGCTTCGCAAGCGACAGTTCCTGTTTCAGTTAGGTGAACTGAAGAAATAAAAAAAGAAACAAATTCTTAACCTTTCGTGTTAAAACAATTGTCTGGCTAACAACTGGTGCAACATATTAATTTTTTTCTTCCTTGAAGTTGCTGATGGCTTATGTACCATTCAGCTGTTTCTTTTGAGGTTAGTCATCCTAACCTATTTACTTGGTTGAGGACGTGGTGTAATGTGTGCTTGTTATACACCATCGCCAACATTGCCCAAACATTTTCTGAGTGGGTGTTAGAGTACATTGTGTTGTAATGTGGATCTCACTTACATCCAATCCGGACATCCTGGAATTTTTCTGCCGTTGGCCAGAGACAATGACCACATTCTTTAAGTGGCGTTGAAATGAGTCAAAGCGAAGCCGATATTCTCCTTTGTAGCTCTAAATGTTGATCAGCTGTGACAGTTCTCATTTTTGTCACTTGGTAACGTGTTGCGTGCGGTGTGGTGAAGTTAATTTTAAATTCCTTGGTTTTGTGTTATTTGTGCTGTGTGTATCAAAGCTAATTACTCGCTATGTTTTCGCCCTTTTATTTCATGGGATTAATTAGATTTTGTTGGGGAGAAACATGCTCCCGGCACGGCTCAAGATCTCGGACGTGGTATGTTGTGTTGCGCGTTTTCAGACAACCGCAGGCAGTGGGTTTCAGAGTACATATACATACGCTCTCTAGGGAAAGTAAGATGTCCTTGGGAAATAATTAGCTGTCATACACTCATACGAGTATTTCTTCGGAAATACAATTTAGGATACTTATGGTTAAAATAAATATTTTGTTTGCTTTGTACGCGTAGCATACAAAGTCTTTAAAATTTGTTAATATCTTTTCGTTATTAGTTTTTTTGAAGAGAAGAATAATTACAAATTTCCTAGAGAAATAAGTAATTACTATCTATTTATATAACAAGATAAAATGCTTACTTTTTTAGTTTTTAAATGTAACAAGTGGCATGTTCGAGACCCTATTGGTGTTCGGCAAGTATTGTCAACATAGACTTTGCTTAGTAGTTGCTTAAGATGAAATGCAAGAAGAACTAGTGAATCAAAAGATTTTAGGAACTTTTTCTAAAGATGCTAAGGGGACCTGCGTGACGATTAATCGAGATGCTGTTGAGTTTCCTATAACTTAGATTGGTCCAGCAGCGCAACAATCAAACTCTTAGCGAAGTGTTTGCTTTAGCAGTGGTGGTCCCCGGTAACTGCATAAGAAAACCCTTGCTCATACTGGCATACGCCATCATAGGGCTTGCAACCTTATACGGAAGAGATTTAAACATGTGACGAACCAACTAATGGCCTCGGATGGAAATGGACTCTATACAGATGACCCCAGTAAACGCTTAAAGGACAATGACCTTCAGATCTGCTCGCGGAATGTTCGGACTATTAACAGGCCATACGCAGCCGTACAATAAGCAGGGGCCCTTGACCGCTGTGACGCACATATTACCGCCATCCGCCTTATGACAATCCGTATCAAAGGTATCAAAAGCCCCAACATATGAAAAGGACGGTGCTACCAAAGAAAGTTTCTACGAGCTCCTCAACAAAACCTACGAGCAATGTCCGATGTATGAAGTTAAAATCGTCCTAGGCGACATTAATGTCAAAATTGGAAAGGAGGACATCTTTGGTAGCACAATCGGAAGACATAGCCTAGATGACACCACTTCTGGAAACGGACTTAGGCTAATCGATTTCACTGCAGGACGTAACGTTACTACAGCAATCACACGGTTTCCTCACCTCAATATCAACAAGGGAACATGGTAGAAACTAGATGAGCAAACTGTTAACCAAATTGATCATGTTGCGATCAACGTAAGGCACTCCTCAAGTATATTAGATGTCCGAACACTCCGGGCGGCCAACATAGACTTAGACCACTACCTAGTTGCAGCCAAGGTACGTGTACGGATATCTCAAATGCCACAACAACGGGGAAATACTATGAGAAGATTTAACGTTGAACGGTTCCAATCGCAACAAGCCGTCAGAACCTTTGCCGATCGCGTATCCATCAACATCTCTGGAAGTCCTTTGCAGCCAGCATCAAGTGTTGAAGACCAGTGACTTCACAAAACCCCTGGTTAGATGACGGCAACAACACGGATTCAAAGCAGCTCTGCACATAAGGACGAGAACGGCTTGTGAGCTCTACGAGCAAAATAGGAGGGAAGAAGCAATCGAGGAAATAGAGAGGTGCTACACCAGTAATAATGTTCAGAAAATTTACTAAAAGAACGTGTTAAGGTAATAAGATCCGACCATAAAATTGTAGAGATGAGCATGGAAACCTTGTAGTAGAGTCAAATATAACTTCAGGTTTTTAACGTGAACCACCTGTCGTGTAGACTTAAGTTTACGGAATGCTCATACATCCATGGGGGCAAGGATACGCCTTGCCATCGCTTACCTACATTAATAGTATAATACCAAAGCAGAACTTGTTGGAGGCACAAGTTCCACCCTTGGTATGGATCGAGGCCGATCTAAAACCTTTTGCTGCTCTTAGGGTAACAGCACCCACCACTTATTTACTATTCTACAATGGGTCAAACCAACATGAAGACCATTAACGCGACTTTGGGTCTAAGCCACAGCCACCTAACTCTCATGGTGCCGTGATTTAAGTGCTGGTAGGGCCCGGTAGTCCTGCCACCAACAAGACCTATGACCGACAACTTTTAACTGATCAAATTGTAGCAACCTTCGGTGGCGTCATCTGAAGATGTTTACGATAAGACCAGTAATATGCTCTGCCCCGCTTTTTATTAGACAACGTCATTGATGGGCGAAGCCTTGATAATTGGGCGGGGGCTCTGTAATAGGGTGACAGTCGGTGCTCAGGATATGGAAAAACCATTTTTGCAGTCTGCTGAACGGCGAAGACGACACAAATTCCGCTGTGAGGCAGAGCGGGCCATTCAATATAGACGATGCAAGTCAAGAACTCCATCCATCCGACCTAAATGAAGTGAGGATAGCAATATCTAAACGGAGGTCGAACAAGGCTGCCCGGCCGGATGGCCTCTATGCGGAACTATTTAAGGCAGCAAGAGATAATCTGGTAGAGAGCTAACTCCAACTTATTCCCAAGATTTGGTTGGACGAATGTATGCCTGATGAATGGAACCTCAGTCTCGTTTGCCCGGTTCACAAGAAAGGAGACCCTCCAAATTGCGCCAACTATAGAGGTATAAGCCTCCTAAACATCGCATATCAGATCTCGTCTACCGTATTATGCGAGCAGCTGAAACCATTTATTAACGATCTGATAAGATCATCAGAGTGGTTTTAGGCCCGGTAAGCTCACAATTGACCAAATATTCACACTACGCCAGATCCTGGAGAAAACCCGAGAAGTTCAGATCGATACTCACCCCCTTTTTATCGATTTTAAGGCCGTATATGACAGCATCTACAGAGATGAGCTATACAGAGCCATGTCTAGTTATGGCATCCCTGCCAAACTCGTCCGCTTGTGCAGGATGACGATGGAGAAAGCTCGTTGCTGCAGTAACATCGGTAGCGGCCTAACAGAGACTTTTGATGTCGGAGAGGATTTGGGCTGTCATGTGACTTCTTCAGCAGCATACTTGAAATAATTGCGCAAAACTCACAAGCCTACACAAGAGGTACGATCTTTCAAAAGTCCGTTCGATTGCTTGCATACGCCGACGATATTGATATTATTGGGAGAACACAGGGAGCTGTCACTGGTGCGTTTGCGAGTATAGGAACAGAAGCAGCAACTATGGGTCTAGCGGTAGACGAGGGCAAAACAAAGTATATGCTGTCAACAAGAAGGGACACCCAACATCGAATGTCATAATTGACAGCTATAACTTTGAGGTAGTAAGGAACTTTGTCTACCTCGGCTCTGCTATCACATCTGTAAACGACATCTCTTCAGAAATCAAACGAAGAATAACACTTGCCAATCGCTGGTTTGTTGGGCTGAGAAGGCAACTATGCAGTAAGGCCCTCTCCCGACCAACCAAGGAAACTCTATTTAAGACCCTTGTATCCATCCTGCTTTATGTTTCTGAAGCAAGGACTCTTTCTGAAGCGGATGAAAATATCATTGGTCGTTTTGAGAGAAAAATTCTTCGCAAGATATTCGGCTCCGTAGGCGTTGACTCTACGAGCTGTAGAGCGACATCGACCTGATCAAAAAACTGCGCATTGGGCGTTTGTAATGGCTGAGACATGTAGAGCGAATGAACACCAACGGTCCAGCTGCCAGAATTTTCCACTCTACTCCGGAGAGACAGCGCAGTATCGGAAGGTCTGTCCTTAGGTTGCGCACGCAAGTGGAAGGGGACCTCAACCAACTTAGCGTGCGCAACTGGAGACAATTAACAAAAGACCGGGCTAATAAGAGGGGCTTATTGGTTAAGGCCCAGGTCCACCCCAGACAGTAGCACCGCCTAAGTATGCCCAATATGAGCCCATGCCTTTACGGAAGACAAGCACGACACCAGGAAAGAATATTTCTTCGAGCTCCTCAGCAAGACATATGAACAATATCCAAAGTACACGTGGCGTTAAAATTGTGCCATACAATTTTAACACGAGGATAGGAAAGGAGAAAATTTTTGGTAGGACTGTTGGTGATCATAGCTTACACAACGCAGCGTCTGGCAACAGACTTAAGCTTATTGAGTTAGCGGCGGGACGAAATATCATTATAGCAAGAACAGGGTATCCTCATCTCAATATACAATACCCATGGAGGTCTTCGGATCATCAAACGCTAATTCAAATTGATCATCTTGCCTCCAGTATTCAGGACGTCCGAACGTTCCGGGCGGCCAAAATTGACTTGGATCACCACCTTGTTGCAACTTTCTCCTCACTGTGAGAAGAAAAGCTGCACTCGCAAGAACCCGCCGGAATCTTCGCCGAACGCGTATCCCGAAATCTCTCAACAATGTAGTGCGCAACTCGAGGCAGTTGCGTAAAGAACGGGCTAACTGAAGGGGCTTGTTAGTTGAGGCTCAGGTTCACCCCGAACTGTAGCGCCTCCTAAGAACAAGAATGTCACAACACATTTCTTGCTTTTGGGTTGATATCATCATAGTTTGAAATCGTAGCACAGAGGCTATCGTTCACCCACTTAGTTATCTGCACTTCATGCTAATGATCGAATCTATAGTCATGATACCATCTTTCTTTTACCCTTATTCCCTTCCGAATGGATAATTCTTCATCCTTTTTCTCTTAGAGTACCAATTGTCCGAAAATCCAACCCAGCTGTAAGCGTATGCATTAAGCCCGTAGTTGAGAAACAGTTTTAGGAAATTACCTGATGCTGAGGATTTATTTGAGCATACTTCAGTAGATCTAAGACAAGATTTAAAAAAATTAGAATCATCTTCGCCACAGTATCTACCAAAAGCATGGCAATACCTAGTTGAGCTCCACACCATCCAATCCTTGTATTCAAACCTTACCGGTTTGGACGCGTAGTGACTGAAATACTTCAATGTGGCTTCATTTATGGAAGCTCTGTCATGAAATATTCCCCACTGTTTAAACTCGATGTCAAGAAGTCGTCGTAGTTTGAACAAGTCGTATGAAAAGTGAGCGTTGTTCCTGGGTACAATTTTCCACATACAATAGATCTTCCTCAATATCCATTCGGAGTCGCACTTATGCTAAAGCTTCTTCATTATCCGAGTCATCTTCATCGTTCTCATCTACATCTCCTTCAATTCTTCCGGGCACGTCATTAGGGATTTCTGAATTGCATAAAGCGCCGTCATCTGGCCTCTTCGTCAGTTCGGAATTTTCTTACTAATTCTCACTAACATAATGTCATCAAAGTAATTTGCAACAAACATAAGGGTCCACATATCAATACTTCAATTGAGATAGCGAAAGCACTTATAAGAGGAGCTACGAAGCATGGCCTAACCATATACTCTCATTGGACTAAACAAAATGACCTGAAAATCCAAGTTAAAATGAATGCAATATTAAGAGCTGCGATCGGAGCACTACCATCAACGCCAATTGATGCCTTACTCGTACAAACAAATACAGTCAGCTTCAAAGACATGAAAGGAATTGCGCAAACAAAGATTATGGCAAACAGCTTATTCGATAGTAACCACCCTTTACATGAATCTTACAAGTCAGCTTGGTTTTCATCCGCATCTTCTAAGAACAAGAGCGCTATTTTTACCTCTATCCCCAACAGTAAGCTCCTGAAAATAGCTTTCCAGGAAGCAATAAGTTATGATTATACTCGTATAACACCTTGGATGTCTTCTAAAAATGTAATAAATACGTCCCTGGATTGCACACAAAAAAATCAAACACCAGCCGAAGTATATAGAAAGAGGTTCGCTGAAATTTTAGCTCTTGGCAAATTTGGTTGTATGTTGTACACTGATGCTTCCTACAAGGATGGTGTAACAGGTTACTGTGTTTATAGACTTGACAGCACCAAGGATGCAATCATTACGCAACAACTTACAACACCTGATCAAAATGCATTTATTGGAGAAGTTATGGCGCTGGTAGAAGCATTTGCTTTTGCTCAGCCCTTAAAAGCAAAAACAGCTATCTGCAGTGATTCCCTTAGTGCACTCCGTGCGATTCAGAACAATAAGTGCAGGGTCCATTCGAACAAAAAATCGAATTCACCTGATATGGTCACGGGACATGTTGGTATACAGGGAAATGAAAAAGCAGACACCGGTGCAAGGGATGCCTTTAACATGGAATACAGAATTCCGCCCTTTGCGAAATCAATGTGGATCCAAGTAGTGCACCATCTGGAAAAAGAATCAGAACGCAAATGGGAAGGAAGCATAATTTTTCACTGACACCTGTTATTTACAACAGCTGCTTAAGTCGATCACAAACAGGACAAATCTGTCGAATGAGATTGGGACACGCAATGTTTAACAAGTCGTACCTGTTTAAAAAGGAAAACCCACCTTCATGCGATATTTGCACTCACTCGGAACATATTTTAAAAACCTGCCAGATTACAAAAAAGCACTTCAGAAACGAGATCCCAAATATTAAGGAACTGCTGGATCCTTCTCTACCACCAAAGGAATCTAAACTTCTCTTCCTTATAAAAAAAAACATAAATTAAGTATATGATAGAATTTTAGTCTATTTAAATGAATGAAAAATTATTTTGTTTACTGCATTAATTAATTGTCATATAGACACATATTATTTGTATAAGCCTTATAATTGATATTATGTACCTTACCTATTTATAACAGCCATATGGGCATTGTACCCCGGTGTTATATCCCGGACAACATAAATTTATTTGTATTGTATCCTTTGTAAATAAATAAATAAATAAAATATTGAGCTTGGGGTAAAAATGCGTACTCTCTTCTACTTCCATAGAATTTTCTTCCCGAAATAACTGGCATTCGTGATTCATAGCCAATGTCTGTAATGTGATGACAAGACAAAATTTGAAACACACATTGTACAGTAACGCGAAGCATGACAAAAAAGTTAACCAAAGCCAATGCTTCAGAAAAATTATTTCCAAAATACAATTATAGATTTACCATATTTTTTCTACATAAATAAAAAGTTAATAAGACTTACTCTCCAACTCCGAATCACAGTCAATTTCGCGATTACTAAAAGAGAGAAACTTTTCTGTCAGACCATAGCTACATCAAATTCAGAATCGGATGCGAGGTCTCGACCAACTGGACACGACTTACTGAAGAACTCCACAAGTCTAACAGTGCCCACAGTACGCTATTGATAAAACAAAAGCTAAAGGAAGCTGTTCAGGACCTGAACGGTGCCCTTACCACGTATTTTGAAATGGCATGTCCAGCTATTAAGCAATCCTGCAGACCACCCGTTCCTAAGTGGAACTCAAATCTTCAGCGTCTTCTTAAAGAAACCAGAAAACTTCTAAACAAGTCACTTAAGTTTAGGAGGAGGACGGGAATTTTTACAGATCGAAGTAAAAAGAATATAAGAGTCTTATTCGGCTTTCGAAGAGTGCTTCTTATAGAGATTTTTGCGTGAAGATCGAAACTGTCGGTGAAACCAGCAGACTGGTCAAGGTCCTCAAAATAGGTAAATCAATCAGGCTGGAAGCACTCAGAAAATCTGATGATATACTGAGTCGAAGGCAGATACTCCCCGTCTCATGCTTGAGCTCACTTCCCAGATAATTCAACCGTAGCCAGCTCACAACCTGCTCTTTTTAAGGAAGCCGCTAATGAGCGGAATAACGCAACACGTCGTAGCTGGCATATAACTTAATTCGTGCGGTTTTTTTTTTCAAAATTTGAACGTTCATTTTAAAAAACATGTACAAGAGTATTATTCAAATCTGAAGCTATGACTTTTTCCCATCTTTTTGGCAATTTGTGGATCCCATCCCAAAAGAACTGCGCCGGCTTGGCAGCCCAGAATGAATCAAGCCAATTTTTGATATTCTGCTCTGATGTGAACCGTATTTCAGTGAGGGCGTTCTGCATCGACCAGAACAAATGGTAGTCAGAAGGGGCAACGTCTGGGCTATAAGGCGGGTGGGGTAAGACTTCCCATCCACTGTTTTCCAAATAATTCCTAACCGGAATAGCAACGAGAGGCCGAGCGTTGTCATGATGGAAAATTATTGCCTCGTGTCTGGTCGTATATTCCGGGCGTTTTTCGGCCACTGCTCTCTTCAAACGGATTAATTGTGTTCGGTAGCGTTGTCCATTGATTTTTTCACCCGGTTTTAGCAGCTTATAATACAACACACCCATCTGATCCCACCAAATACAAAACATTACCTTCGCGCCATGGATATTCGACTTTGGCGTTGATGTGGCTAGTTGGCCGGGTTTCACATATGATTTTTTGCGCTTGGGGTTGTCGTAATGGATCCATTTTTCATCACTAGTAACAATCCGATGCAAAAATGGCTTCCTTTTGTGGCGTTCCAGCAGCATTTCGGACATGCAAAACCGCCTTTCGACGTCTCTCGGCTTGAGTTCATGTGGAACCCAATTTCCTTGCTTTTAAATATATCCAGCTGCTTTTAAACGTTTTGAAATGGCTGCTTGAGTGACACCCAAAGATTCTGCGAGCTCTTCTTGTGTTTGGCAACAATCTTCATAGAGTAATGCTTCCAGTTCTTCATCTTCAAACTTTTTTGGCTGCCCACTACGTACATCGTCTTCCAAGCCAAAATCACCACTTTTAAGTCGTGCAAACTACTTTTGACACGTTCGCTCAGCTAGCGCATGTTCACCATAAACTTCCACCAAAATACGATGACTTTCAGCAGCAGCAGCTTTCTTCATATTAAAGTAATGAAGAAGAACTCCCCGCAAAAACACTTTTTCAGGCACAAAGTTCGACATATTTGAGTGAAAAAAAATTATTGTTGTTTACGCTTCAAATGAATGACATATACTGAAATGACTGACGTACAATGACAGTAGCTTTCCAACGCATGTTCCAATGGAATAATATATACAAGTTACTCCATCTCTTAGCAAACCGCAGTTATAGACCCAATATATCTCATCGGTTGTGGTGACGGATGGTGAGGCCATTAAACATGCCGTTGGTTCATTTCATGGATTCAAATCGGCTGGCACCGATGGCATATACCCAGATATGTTATGTTACAAAAAGGTGTATCATAACGGGTCTTTCATTAAGGGCTTTCTATCTTTAAATTTAAATAAAACAAAGTGTGTGTGAGATATCATCGGATTTTTTTATTCGTTTGGAAGGCCTATCGATGCCATTATGTATGGAATATAACATCGTTTAAATGTCCGCCGCGGCTTCTCTGGTGGCGCGCATCCGAAATATCCAATTTTCCATGACTCTGGCGCATAAATCAGGCTGAATTTGACCGATGGTATGGGTTATTTGGCTTTGACGGCCGATGTGGTTTGTGGTTTATTCGCACAGACCTGCGACTCCAGAAAACCCCACAAGAAAAATTCTAACGATCTCGGTGGCCAGTTCACATCATCCCCACGTGAGATTACCATGCCCTCGAATCGCTCGTGCAAAATTTCCAATATGTCACTCAGCGCCGTCCTGTTGAAACCACCTATCGTTGGTGTCCATATCATCCAATTCAGGCCAAAAGAAGTTGATAATCATCGACCTATAGCGCTCGCCGTTGACGGTGATAGCCTGGTCAACGTCGTTCTCAAAGAAATATGGACCGATGACGCCGCCAGCCCAATATCCACACCAAACACTGACTTTTTCGGGATACATTGGACGTTCTTGGATCTCATGTGGATGGGTATCGTCCCATTTTGTTTGTTGATGTACCCATTCAAGGGCCTCATCGCTGAAGATGATTTTTCGATGAAAATTCGGGTCAGTTTTCGACGGGTCCAGAGCCCATTCAGCGAACACACGTCGTTTTCTATAGTCGTTTACCTTCAGCACCTAGGTCAGTTGAATTTTGTCCGGATACAGGCCCAAGACACGACGCAAAATTCACCAAGTTGTGGTTTGCGAAAGGCCGAGTTCTTGTGAGCGCCACGAAATCGACTGCCTCGGCTTGTCCTGCACACTGTTACCGACAGCGGCGATGTTTTCGGCAGATCTTGCGTTACGTCCACGTACGGGTGTTTTATTTATCGTTTACTGAATCATTGGACTCAAGTTTATCCACCACACGGCGAATAGTCCTCTCGGTAGGACGATTATAGCGACCGTAAAATGAGCGAAGCGTGCGAAACGTTGCCCGAACAGAACACCCCTTTTTATAAAACAATTGTATCATTTGTACGTATTGTTGGCAGCCAATTTGACAGATGTAGCTTCAACAATATGGCCGCTATCAACTGTCAAGGTTCGGAAGACCCTATTGGAAGACCCTGTAGATCAGCTGCTAGTAACTCTGAAGAGAATATTTACTACTACTCTGGCACTGGCATACATACCGGAACCTTGACGAACAGTGAGAATGGCCTTTATACCGAAATTTGGAAAAGATGGCTACACGCTCGCCAAGAGCTTTAGACCCTTAAGTCTGACTTCCTCCATGCTGAAAAGCATAATGTATCCTGCATCTGCGGCGCAATAGCCCTACCAACGTGGAAGATCTTCCAAAAGGGCGTTTCAGAATTTGGTAGGCAGAATTGAAGGCGAACTCGACAAGAAGGAATACTCGCTGGTCATTTTCATCAACATTGTGCTTTCAACAACGCAACTTTGGATGGCATCTGTAACTCGACCAGACAACATGACGTAGACATATCGCTAGTTGCGTGGATCAAAGCAATGCTGGTGAATTGACTTCAGATGCTGACTGTGACCGGGATAAATACAAGTTGCCCGCAAGCATTTAGTCCCCACTGCTATGTTGCATGCAGGCCGACTGACTGCTCAACGCGCTCAATAGTTCTATGCACAGGCATAAGCGGATGATGTAGCTGTATTGTCTGTTGGATCGTGTCTAGCGATTGTGTGCTCTAAAGCTCAAGCACCACGCAGGCTCAGCTAGGCCGGATCGACAAATAAGAAAGCAGAGCGTGATGAATGACATCGATAAGGTGAACATGATATTGCCGTTGGAAAACGCTCTGTTCAAGAACTGCTGTGGCAAATTAATATTGCATTTTGCACACATAAATATCGTGAATATACGGAGAATTCAAAGTACTCCAAAAGATATCTTCATCCACCAGAGCCATAGAGATGGGCTTTGAGAGGCGAGTCCTCAATGGCTAATTGTGCAAATCATCGGACAATGAGAACACAATCCGGTTGCTTTCAGTGTCCACCCAGTACAAAGTATGAGTACCACAGGCTGCCATTATTTGTATACCTCCAATGCCTCAAAGACATGACCCCCAAGAGTGTTCGAATCAATGTGAACGTTCTTCACCGATCGCACCGCAATGAACATTTTCCCATCCTCTGGTAACAGACCAATGCCGATGAGCCTCATCGATACCAATGTCTTCATCTTCTTATTCATCGGATCGTATTCCGTGATCACTTTCTGAATGTTATCTATGATCAGTATGGTGCTATTTTGTACGCCATCTGGTGGACAAACATCGGCAGAGAGTATTGCTGTAAAACTCTGTGCCTACCAAAGTTCGTATGGTCCATTTCGAGGATCGTGTTTTTATTCCGGATATAACTTTTGCTTCTTGATCGACTTGACGCAACGTATATGATCGATCGCTAGTGACATTTCATCGGGACATGCGCAAGTCGAAGAGTTTTTAACGTACAAGCATGATCAAGCTGATTAGCTGAATGATAGACGTGGAAGGCGTATCTGCGGTTATCCCTAGCGATCTCTTCATCACCTTTTCCGAAGAACTTTGCGTGCCCCTTAAGACCATTACAAGTTGTCTTGAAATACCGCAATGCCATAGGGGTGTTTTAGAATCTCGGCTAAGATCCCTCCGCGATCGGTGCCATCCATGCGCGTGCTATCGATAGTCATAAACTTGGCATCGACTCAATACAATCGCTCATTGTGTCCAGAATAACTCCATTCGGCCAGTGAATGCCGGCCTTCACAAGAGCCATGGGATCAGCTCCATCCATAGACGCTCTTGCGATCATCGGTCTGACGCCCCAATCTAACCAGTACATTAAGCCTATTTGTGGCCAAAGGGCAATGCCACGTGGCTGATGAACATCTGGGACAACAAGTGGTGTGCAGTAGTGACCGTTGTCAGGGTAAACGGCTATGTGCCTAAGGACATTGCCAGAGAAATAATATTGCCGCTTAGTCATTCCACTGTCAGATCTTCTGATGCATCTAAACCAGAGGTCAGTAGAATCTCCTGCTTTGTACCATCTTCTCGTGCCTTTACAATACTCTCAGGCTCGTGGAAAATGTTGGTCCAGTAGGCATTCTGTCCATCGTATATCACTCCAATTACCAATGTTAGGCTATCGGCAACTATAAAGACGCGCCTTGACTTCAAATAGACTCCGACTACGGTCTTTTAAATAGAGTATAGGAGAATGGCCTCGCCACTTTTTACAGCACAAGTCTTGTTGTCAGTTTTAAGTATTTGCCAGCGCAGGTGCATTTTTAAGACCGAATGGTATTGATGCAACGTTGACTACAAATGCCGTTTCCTCGCAGTCTTTTTCTCACTGTTGTACTTGAAGCCTTTAGAAGTACATACCTTAAACATCTTACGTCAAGAACCATAAAGGCGCTCTCAGCCTTCTGGAAATGCAAAGGAACTGCCGACAAGACATGGTATCTTTCACTGAGAATGGTCCTCTTGATCTACGCGGCTATGATGAGGCGAATTATACCCATGCGTCGATTGTCTGGTGAGATAAGCTCTCACTAAAACACGTGATTGCTGCTTTTATCAGACTCCAGAAAACGGTCTGTCTCGGCCGCATAGGGGCTCTCTCTAGCAGACGTGGCATGAATCTCTCTGCCCTTGATATTCATATCACGGGCAGCACTATCAAAGCCATCATCCCTTTAAAAAGAAGTTGCCTTTGGTACCACAGACACAGGAACTTTGATGACCTTGCGCACCGACTGTCTTATGACTTTGGTCTTATGGATATGCCGTTTGATGCAATGACACCAGAACTCCTGTTGCGAAAAAAATGAAAAATGGACTTTCCTTGTGCCAAAGTTTCAGTCAGAATCTGAGGATGCGGCGCTATTGTCGTTCTGCAGGACAACAACGTTAGATGACACTTTCTCATTAGGAAGACTTGCGGAAATATACACAATCCTAATGAGAACGAGCTATATTATGAAAAACCGGTTGGAGGCGAAGCATTTGCGGCTGTAGCGACAGCCAAGCTGCGCTTAAAGCTGAACCCTCTAACGACTTCCAAGCTACTTCAAGAATGCAAGAGATCACTGAAAGGAGGGCTAAATTCTGTGACCCTTGTCTGAGTTCCAGAAGATAATGAAATCACCGAAGAAATTGCCAGGCCAGTTTCAGAGTAGAGTTTTTCAAGACCTGAACCTACGTTGGGTGTGCCTGTGTCCTCGGTTAAGGCTTAAATTGACTGCTGGGTTTCATATTAGCACAACTGCAGATGTCATGACTCGAAGTTGTAGGCAGATTAAACGAATGCTTCCCGGCGTCTCTAGGACATCAGCGGCCTTCCTGCTGTCCCACTTCATATGCTTTTTTGACATTGAATGATGAATAAAATTTAAAAAATCATAATAGTTCTTTATGCTGATAACGCCACAAGGTTAGACTGGTGATTTAAGCGTGTTCTATATTGTGGAGCACGACTTTGTTACCATTTCTTACTCCTTTTCTTTTTTCTTTAATCGTTACTTTCCATTTCTTCATATTCGCGGTTTATAGTAATGGTGCTACTTTTTCTTCAGATTAACCTCCATCACTCCAAAAAGGCTCGGGCGTACTCTATCCGAAGACGCAGAAGAATTTCTCCTAATCCAGGAACTACGAATTGTAGAAGGCGTGGCGTAGGATACCAGAATACATTCCGCTCTATACCTGATAAAAAGGTAGGATTAGAACTTGTATATTGGTGAAATGTAGCCTTAAGTTCCTAACCCCAGCGACGTTGACATAATCGTTTCCAGCCCGGAGATTACCTACTGGCTGGCATCGGCATATTTTGCCCACGACCATGTGGATCATCTCCCTGGTGACAACCTAGAAAGGGTGGTACTAGGAGCTGGAAGGTTAAAAATTGAGCTTATCATCGGGTGCGGCGCAAGTGCTCATTACACGGTATGAGGCAGTATTATCAATGATAGAGGTGAGTCACTTTTATTATAAGTCCTATCTTCATTGTTTGCAATATTGGCAGTGAGCCCGCTTTCATAACAAGAAACCAACAGGAAGTACTACATATCACACTTGTCTCCGACTGTATCACTCAAATGATAACGAACTGGATGGTATCGTCTGAACACTCATTTTCAGACCACAGATACAACCTGTTCAGCCTGAGTGATGCTCTCCCCAGGCAACCAGCATTCCGAAATTATTGTAAAAAAGTGATTGGTCAAAATACAGAGGAATACTGTTAGACATACTATTCTCTGAACTCTCAAGTCCGCTGCGTGACACCACCGAGCTTAACATGAAAATCAAGGAATTCACCCTGACTCTCAATCATTTTATGGCTGCTTCCTGACCTGTTATGTAATCCAGGGACAAGAAAAATCCGCACATCAGCACTACGACCACTTAGAAACGTCTGCAAGAACTTTTTCAACCAATCAAAAAGCTCAAGAAAAGGGACTGACTGGGACTAATACAAGGATTCCATCAAAGTATACAAAAAGAGCTGAGGAAAGCAAAACGAAGAATCCTGGAGTTCATTCTGTGACAAAATAACAGAAAATTCTGAGGCATCGCGGCTAAGAAACATCGGGTCTACAAATCCTACGATGCCTAGTTGTTTGAAAAAAACCGATGGGTCTTGGATATCCCCAAGTGATAAATCACTCAACCTGCTACTGGGCACCCACTTTCCTGGTAGCTCCCTATTCACGGCCAGCAAAAATACTAGCACGACTACTGCAACCGTGACCAAAATTCATGGTCTGAGTACAAGAGACAAACTGCTTTGGGCGCTTCATCGCTTCAAACCATACAAGTCTTCTGGTCCGGACGGTATAATACCTGACGAGCAACAAAGGTCCTCAAATATTATCTTACCTGCACGTGTAGAACTGATCCACATTTCACTGTCATGTAGAGAAGTCAATGTAGTTTTCATTCCCAAAGCGGGAAAATGCTCTCATGTTGTCCCAAATGGCCTCAGACCTATAAGTCTATCATCTTTCCTTCTGAAAACTCTGGAACGACTGATTGATATCCATATTACAATCTAAAATTGATCCACGAATTTTGCTGTCGGCTCTATATTCACTGACCAGCCACATCGAGCGATGCCTACATTATATGTAGAGAGTACACAATTATTGCATTCCCGGAAGGTGCCTTTAACAACGTCAAGATACCCACAATCATAGCTGCGATGTCAACTCTCAAGGTAGATGTCACATTTGATGAGTTGATCAGCCTTAAGCTAAACAGCAAGACAATTAACTCCAAACTGGGTGGGGCTTCTGCTAAAAGATGAGACAGCAGGCGTATGCCGCAAGGCGCTGTTCTTTCAATCTTTCTCTGGAACTTAGTGGTCAATGAATTGCTGGTATACTTGGAAGCAGGTTGTGGCAGGGTGATTATCTATGCGGATGACGTTGCTATAGCTGTCTCAGATAAGCACCTTAATACCATCAAAGAACTCCTACAGCTAAATGTTAACAGATCTTGTCTTTTTTTCCAGGAAATACAAAATTCCAATTATAGACCCTACCTCAATAAACGGTACCAATTTAGTCTTTTCCGACACGGGAAAATATCTGGGTTTCATTTTTGACAGGAAACCTAACATTCAAGAAAGAGTCAAGAAAGCTACAGTAGTTTTATTCTCTTGCAAAAAAGGCCATTGGGAGCAAATGGGTCTTGCAACCTCGCATCACCCACCGGCTATATGTCTCGATTATAAGACCGATACTCACCTACGGGGTGGTTGTCTGGTGGACGGCTTTACACAGTGCAGTCAACTGCAGCAAACTAAGCAAAGTTCACCTAACAGCATGTCTGTGCATAGGCGGAGCCCTACTCACGACTCTCTCCGCGGCACTGGGTACTCTGTTTCACTAGGTACCCCTAGACATTTTCAGCAGGTAAGTGGTCGCCTTGGGGCGACTAGACAATTTAATTTAATTTAATTTTAATTTTGGTGGGAGCGAAAGTCCCCATTTATTCGGCTTAATACAAGCTATAACTTAAAATTAAACTTAAACTAAAACTTAAAACTAAGGTTGGTTATTGTGGTGAAGGAGAACGGATTTGAGGTAGGAAGTGGTGCGGTGGAAGTCAAAGACGCTAGGGTTTGAATTAATTTTTCGTAGCATGCGGGAAATTGGTTCGTTCGCGCCATAGGTGGTGTGGTGGGTTGGGTGATAGAAGAGACGAGGGGTACGTAGATTACGAGGGTTAGTGTTGAGGAAAATAGAATTGTGAGGGGACGTGATCTGAAAGAAGTCGATGAATGAAGAGAAAGTCGGCTGCATTTCTGCTTTCCTCAAGGGTGTTTAGGTTAATAAGGTTGAGACGGTTTTGATAGGGGGGCAGAGTAAAAGGATTATCCCAGGGCACACCTCGAAGAGCGAATCGAAGAAAACAGTGCTGGATGCTTTCGATTCTCGAGATATGAACGCGATGATATGGGGACCATACTTGACTGGCGTACTCTAGGAGGGGACGAACAAAGGTAATATAGAGGGACCTGGTCACGTATGGGTTGGTGAATTCTTTGGACCATCGTTTTACAAAACCTAGCGCAGAGTTGGCTTTAAGGATTATCCCATCCATATGCAAACGGAAGTTGAGCTCCCTATCACACAAAATGCCGAGGTCGCGAAGAGATTCAACGGAGGAGATAGGTTGGTTGTGGAGAAGGTAGAGTCGGGGAGGAGATTTGTGCCGCTTATGTGAAAAGGTGATGGATTGGCATTTGGCGATATTAAGTGCCAAACAATTTTTGAGGCACCAGATCGAAAAACTATCAATGTCTCGTTGAATGAGGAAGGAGTCATGGGGTGAGGAAATGGTTTTGAAAAATTAGGTATCGTCGGCATGTAGGGAGACGGACGAGTGTTTGATTATCCTATCGAGATCATTTATGGTTAATATAAAGAGAAGGGGACCGAGATGGCTACCTTGAGGAACTCCAGAAGTGGTCAAAAATGGAGCGGAGTGAGCTGACCTAAAATGAACACCGTAAAAACTGTTTTCGAGGTAAGAGGATATCCATTTTAACAGTATGGGCTCAAAGCCGAAGGCAGACAATGAAGAGTATTAATCGATGAGAGATTTTATCGAAGGCTTTGCTAAAATCGGTTGCAACTACATCGACTTCGTTGCTGTTCTCTAGGGCAGAGATGGCAAAGGATACGAATTCAACGAGATTTGTGGTGGTTGACCTACCCTTTAGGAAGCCATGTTGTCTAGGGGAAATAAGTGATTTGCATTGGAAGCTTAGAGCTTCATACAAAATACTTTCGAAGAGTTTGGGTATATGGGAGAGTTTAGCAATTGGAAGATAATTTGTTATTTCGTTCTTCGATCCCTTTTTGTGGATCGGGGTTATAAAGGAGGTTTTCCAAACCTGAGGAAATTCTCCTTGTGAAAGGGATAGACGAAAGAGATCAGAAAAGGCAAGGGAAAGGGACGAAGAACATTTTTTAAGAAATATGGCAGGGAGGCCATCTGGACCGGGTGTAAATTCGTCATTGAGTTGGTGTAATTTACGAGTATATTCAATATAGGAGGGGTCCAAGATGTGAGAGAGAAGTGGGCCATTGGAGAAGTTCAGTAGGTAACGAAAATAGGATGGATCTGGTACAAAGGAGTCGTTGGTGAAGGATTGTTTAAAGAAGCTGGCAAATAGGTTGGCAATGGTGAGTGGATCGGTTGATGACTTGTTGTTAAAAGAGAGGGAAGGAGGGTCGGACTTTCTTTTGTAGTTAACAAATTGGTAAAAGAACTTAGGGTCAGTTATAAGGTTGACTTGCGCATTATTAAGGTAACGCTGGTAAAGGGAATCGTAAAGTTCGGTGAAATGAAGATAAGCACCAAGATAGTTGGAATAGTCGGAAAAGGATCTGGTACGCAGGAAAACAGCCCATAACTTGTTTCTCTTGTTTCGTAAGGAACGAAGCTTGCGATTATACCAGGGAGGACTAGTAGATGATGTTTTAAGGCGGGAAAACGGAACGTAAAGGCTGAAAGAATTAAATATTTCTTTATAAAAAATGGATAAGGCATCATTTACGCTTAGGTTGTGAAAGTTAAAGGGGGATCTGCTAAGATAGTCACTGATTTTGTGAAAGTTTGCTTTATGAAAGTCGTAGGATGAGAGAGTTGTGGGAGGAGTAGACTGGAAAGAAGAGTTATGGAAAAATGAAAGTAGAAGGGGGGGGTGGTAGTTGTCGATTGTAGAGAGAGATAGGGGACAAAGTGAGACTGAGGAGTTAATTGCATCTGTTGTGAAAATAAGGTCCAATTGCCTGCCCATATAGTTGGATACACCACTGACTTGGCATATACTTGAGTCTGTTAAGCGATCTAAGAAGAGACATTCCTTAGCTGAGTTGGCATTTGAAGCGATGAAGAACGATTGATCGTCTGATGGAATCCACTGTAGCTGAGGAAGATTAAAGTCGCCGAAAACAAAGATATCGTCAGTAGAGTCAGACAGGTCAATTAAATAGTCGATCGCATCGACAACAAGTTGGTAAGATTCGGTAGGTTGAGCTGGCAGGATGTAGCAACATAAAACGTAAAGGGACTTGAAGGGGAGTGATATTTTTATAGCGACAAAGTCGACTTTAGAGGATGAAGAGATGGTAATGGGAGAAGAGTTAAGGCTGTTGTGGATCGCTAGTAGGACGCCTCGAGGGGGGGAATCATCATGTGGACGGGTAGGATCGTCGTCGCGAAAAACATTAAAAGTAGGGGGGAACAATTCCTGGTTCTTTATGTCGGGAATCAAATTGGTTTCAGTCAAGGCGTAAATATCAAAGGGAAGAGAATGCGATTGACGTAGGACAGCATTGGTTTTAGAGCGAAAACCTCTTATATTCTGGTAGTAAAATGTAAGAGGGATGTTGTGGGGTGGAGATGTTTGGCGGATGGTTTAAGTGCTGACGAGGAAGGCACGTTATGGACGAAAAAATTTATCGTGGTCAGCTCGGCTTCGCTGTAGGTGTGAAACTCGTTTAGAGTGAACGTAGTGGCCGAATGCAGCAAGGTCGTCTGCTACTTTCTGAGGGGACATGCTAAAAATCTCGTGGTACCTGACATAAAGGTTCCTGAGACTGATATGGTCGGTATGGAGGCCTTCCTACTGGATGGATACCATGACGCTGGTTTTGGTCTTCCCTTCGTAGCAGACCGAGTCCGATTTGTCGTGTAGATAGGCGAGAAAGAGACGAATGTTTTCATATATCTTTCTCTCTCTAAGCCTAGAGAGTGCATAACGACTTTCTGTAGTTCCATTGGTTTGCTGGATTAGTTTAACTGTGGGGGGAAAAAGAGGATCAAGAATAGGGGCAGTGGAGGAGGGAGATGGAGATTCGTGGTTGGATATGGAGTTGGGCGCCGGATGAGATGTTGGGTTTAGGGTATGGGAGTTAATAAAATTAGGGTACTTAGCTCCAGTTTGTAGGTCGAAGTTAGGAAATGAGTTGTTTGCTGGGATCGGTGGCGTAGAAGATTGAGAAGGGATAATATGGGTGGTTGGGGTTAAGGTGAAAGAGACGCGTTGGCACGGAGGCTTGGGGGGCAGTGGACATTTGGCCACGCTAATAGTTTTAATACGCTAGGAATTCTTCCGGAGAACATCAAATAACTCAACTCTATATAACTCAACATTGGTTTGATAACGACTTTCGTGTAAGCATCCTCTCTAGATCCTTCTGGGCGGAAGATAATAACATGGATGTTAATCTACTTATATACGGATAGACACAAGACTGATACCGAGGTTGGTGAAAGTGTTTTTTACAGATAAGCTTAATTTAAGCCTGTCCTTCCGCTTTCCAAATCACTGTAGCGTAGCCCAGGCGGAAATATTGGCGATTAAAGAAGTTCTGTCATGGCTAAAAAAAAGTCGTGATATCTGCAAGATGTATCCGCATCTTTTCGGATAGACAGGCCACAATCAAGTCGCTGGACTTAGTCTCACAAAATTCAAAAAGTGCCCTTGACTGCCGATCATTAGTTAGGGAGTTGGCAAAGCAGTTTAACCTTCACCAATGTTGGCAGATGGACCACAGAGACGTACCAGAGCATTGTAGGGCAGATGGACTCTCCAAAATTGGAACCACTCTATCTATTCTACTGGAAAAGTGTAGCAATCGCTAAGTGCAAACTAATGTTAAAGCTGGATGCAAACAAAGGAACAAATCTTAGGTGGACTGTTGGATCAACATGTCTAGCGACCAAACAAATCTGGTCAACACTGGACCTAAAAACAGTTTAAACATAGGGAACCTCTCAACGCTATCATAGGTGTCATCACTTTACACTGTCTTATAGGCAATCATGCAAGAAAGCTTGGTGTCTTTAATCTCAAAGAATCCACTTATTAGCCTTCTTCTACAACGACTTGAGAGGTCTAAACAATATAGACGTTACAGACTCCAATGCTTCATCAGAAGCTCAGAATTATTCACAGATCCACGTGGCATCACAATGGGCCAATAGCCCTAAGTAGGTTGGCTTCCCCAACAGCCACTCTTACCTCACCTAACCCATCCTCATCCATGAAAAGCATTTCCTCTCCGGATGTTCTATTTAGAAGCTCATGGAAGAAGCTCAAAGAAGAAGGAAGAAGCTCCAAAATATTTCTTTTCTGTTCCTGGGCGGTAACAATATTCCAAGTTTCATATTCCATTACAAACTTTGTGATTATTAGTTGGCCGCTGATGTCTGATACGATTTCAGGGATCCATATCCAGATCTGTTCATATCTTATAGAAGTAGCCGACTTTGTTGCTAACATTTCGCGACTAAGTTGCGTGGATGCATATAATATCGAACTAGAAAACGTCGTAGTATAACGTTTTCTAGTTCGAAAATTCGTCGCGTCATTGTGCCGATCTTACAGCTTCAAAGTATAAGATTGCTTTTGCCCATAAACCGTCGAATTCTGACTTTTCATAGGTTCAGAATGTCTTTTACCTCGCCAATATTTGCATTTCGAAATATTGTTGCAATTATCAGGGCGTAACCCGCTTCCAACAATTCATTATATTGATTTGAGTCAGAATCCTGCATTGCATCATATAAATTTATTCGCTCAACTAACCTAATCCTAAAGTGGAAATATTACTCGATTGAACCATGGGGAAGAATTGAAAAGCCAGTTAGCAGCTCAGTTAAGGTAATTTAAATTTGTATACTGCTCCGACAGCTGGATTTCTACATCAAAAGATACTCCTTTAACAAGCTCACAAAGCAGCAATTTGTTGGAAAATATTTCAGCACACATACGAGTATTCGTAGTCGAATTCATTTACCCGTATTTTGAAACGCTGTATGTTACAGTCACTGTAACGAACCCAATTTACATCATATCTCGACTGAGTACTTTGGAATCACTTATAATCGGATTAGGTAAAAAGGACTTTTATCCTGAAACTAACCCACAATAACCATTATGAGGTTAATCCATTACTCGAGATGTCTGAACCGATTCACCACAAATTGGTCAGACAGATACAGATACCAGCAAAACGAGATACGAGTAAAATAAGGGCGTCCTATGACACTCGTAAGTAGATGAAATGAAAATTGTAGGACGCAGAGTGTGAAAACATATTCCTGGACAGTAAATTTCTTTTCACACAACCACTGGCGGTGGGTTTTCAGGGAACTGAAGTTACACTCTCTCTAGGGAAAGTAAGAGGTCTTCGGAAAATTATTCGTATTTCCTCGTAAATAAAATTTATGATATTCGTTATTGAAATAAACATTTGCTTAGACTTTGATTTTTTTTTCCTTAAGATGAAGTGAAAGAAGAAGAAGAAGTCAGCCAAGAGGTTCTAGGAACTTTCGCTAAAGAAGATACTCCGGGTTCTACAAGAGGATATCATCAAGTGAGGGCTTTGACCATAGGATTCTCGAAAATGTAAAAGGTAGCCAGAGATAAAAATATCAATATTGATGTAGAAACGTTCCTGGACTTTGAATACTTCGTTATACTCGTAGCAGGCAATTTAGTTGCGGAGAAATTTGATTGATTGATTGATATTTAACAAATTGCCAGCTTTATGTTCGGATGTGAACAGTGCCCTTGGCGGCCACGAGACCACTTCCAAACGGACGAATTTGGCGCGTAGGTTTCGAATTATATTTATTAGAAAGGTACTCGTAATTTGCCGGTGGATGTTCTAAATAGATAAAAAGCAAACTTTTAAATCCTGGAATAAGCACGATGAACAATATTGATATTGCACCTTTTAATGAATATGGTGGAAAATGAAGCGAGGACAAAGTTACCAATAGACGCTGTCTGCCTAGACTGAAGAGATGAGCCCTCACTTTTGTTAAATTGGCGACATTCGTGGAACAATATTTTCCCGCAATTGCTGTTGAGCAGTAAGTAGACGTAGGAAACTGGTGTTCTTTCCTTTCTTCGTCTACTGAGTAATGGCGGGGAGTTTTTAAAGTCAAGATGATATAGGTTCTGACAAAAAGCAGGAGCGACGTCAAACTTAACGCCAAAAACGTCCTTATTCGAGGTTTAGCTGTGACTTCATAGAATTATTGTGATACTCACTACTACCTGGAGGTTTTTAGACCTCAGCCAAGGCACGCTATCTGAAGGCCCTCGTCTGCTACACGTTTGGTCGATAGGGTCACAACGATGGAGAGAATGCCGGGGAGGCTCAGACTCGTACGGTTCAACAAAGCTCTACTTTTCGATTTGGGAGACCGCTAAAATTGAACGGCCTCAAAAGAACCACGATTTGGAAGACAACCGTTGAAGAACCAGTTAAAGAAGAGAAAAAAGTTGCCAGACTATAGATGCAGGCATGTACTTAGAGCGAACACTTACCCACCCACTGCAAATACAAGTAGGTTGGTGAAAGTTACACCAGCTGAAACTGACCTAGCTGGAAGGAAAAAGGGGGAAGGATTCTACTATGCCGTCTATTGATGACTTTTCTAGTGGACCAACAGCAAAAGACGGAGTTCGGCAGAAACACTTTAACCCATCAACTAACACAAAATTGATGGTGCGATCTAAAAAAAACAGAGACTTATCGGTTAATTGCTCTACGCAGCGGATTTGGGTGACTAGGCAATGCTGTGCCGAAAACCGTCATATCGAGATCTACTGCTTTGAGCTTTTCAGGCAACCCAGCTTATCCAATATCTCTGACGCATTGGACAGGGCAACATAATGCACAAGAAAGTACATTTTCTACGAAAAACTGCTAAAGATCACTGTTCACTCGTTAAAGTGTCTGATTTTCCTGTGAGACAGCACTTCAACACCTAGTGACTAGGTCTTGGCATTTTCTTGGACATCAAGGATGCCTTAAGCAATGCAACTGCTGATGGCGGGTGTAACTCCGACAGAAAATGTGGTCGAATCACTGTTTTTGTGGATTAAAGCATGCTAATAAATAAATGAAGAAAACTTCGGTTAAGAATGCTGACTGCGGTCTATAATTTATCCTTTGCGTAAGAATTCTATACTTTGTGTAAGCTGTATGGTTCACGTAAACACATTATTGACGCCCTGATCTGACTCCAAAAACCGAGCTGTCTCGGCTGCATGAGAACTAACCCCATCACGTCTGGCTCTCAAATAAGTGTACAGATGGACTTTCCTTCTCTGGATATCAGAATCATGTCCTGTACTCTCAAAGACTTCCAGATTATATAAAGTGATCTCTGGTTCAATCCGCAATGGAGTTTTGATGGTTTCGGATGGAAATTACGCCTGACAATTTACAACTACAAGATCTTCAGTTGCTGAGAAAAGTTACTGTTGAGTCAGATAAGAAGTGTAGTAGAAAGCGTTTACTGTGTTCATGCTAACAATCCACAGTTTTATCATATCGCCTTGGCTACTTACTAACCTACGCCGTGATTCCAATATCTTTAATGCTAAAATGCTAAAAAGTCGGTAAGGATATGGGAATTTGCTACTTAAAAATTGGGATCGTCATCCAAACAGTCTATGTCATTTGTGGCAAGCTCAGATCTCTCTATTGCTAAAGCAGCCAGAACTTGAATATTTAGCGAAATACTTTCTATACTCCTCTGCGCTCTATTTCTTCAATTCTCTGCTCCTCATTTGCAAGAAAACATTTTTGGTCTTCTGATCCACTGAGTTGTATTCTTATCTGGTGATCGCTTCCGCTTCTATGTAAAGATAATCCTTGGATTATTGAAATTAGTCTGTTTATATGACAAGAAGCTGGAACGGAACCAGTTCGTATGTCTTCCATGTTAGTATATGTCGTGCTCTAAACTCTCCCACGCACCCAACTGGCTTGACAGTTGTTCGTTCGCTGATATTGAAATGGAAGCTGCGAAAATAGTTTTAGCGGTAAATGAGGGCAAAACCAATTTATACGCTGTCAACAAGAAAGGACACACAACATCGACGAAATGGGCAAAACGTCACAGTCGACAGCTATAATTTCGAGGCAATAAGGGACTTTGCCTATCTGCTATAAATTCTGCCAAAAACACCTCAGCTGAAATAAAACGAAGCATTACGCTGTTTCTTTGGATTAAGAAGGCAATTGAGTAGTAAGGCTTTATCCCGAAAAAACTAAACAGACTCTACATAAGACCTCGATCATCCAGGTCCTACTCTATGGCGCTGAAGCACGGACTCTATCGAAAGCGGTTGAGGATATCCTCAGTCGTTTAGAGAGAAGTTTCACTCGAAAAATATTCGGTCCCATTTGGAATGGCGGCCTATGGAGGAGAAGATTCAACGACAAACTATAAGAACTTTACAGCGACATCAACCTAGTCAGAAAACTGAGCATTTTTTTTTTTCCTTTTTTTCCGGTCAGAACAGAGCACCCAAACAAAGAACTAGTCCATTCTGTTCCTTTTAAGCGCTTCAGCGCCTGCAGTACCAGCACCCACCACGTTGTTACCGAGTACCTGCAGCCAGATGCGAGCGCAACCCCGAAATTCACAGAGGTAGTGCTCCGCGGTGCCGTTTCACAGCAGGCGTCGCAGGATGTTGCATCACTTATGCCCAGCAAATGTAAGTGCTTAGCAAAAGTGTAGGGCTACTTAATGACACCAGTAAGCAGCCTACAGTGTTTTCCTCTGAAGGACAACAGAAAGGCCGCTGACTTCTTAGAGACGTCGGGAAGAATTCGTTTGGTCTGTCTGCAACCATGGGCCTCATGCCATCTGCAGTTGTGCGCTTATGAAATCCAGTTGTCAATGGTAGGCTAAACCGAGCACACAGGCAAAGCTAATCAACATATGTTCTGGTACTGAAAAACTCTCCTCTGGCAAGTTCATCGGCGATTTCATTTCCCGTGATCCCATTGTGACTTGGTACCCAGACAGGACTCAGTAAATTAAGCCTTCCAACTGCGTTAAGTAACCTGTTGCATTCTTGAACTAGCTTGGAATTCTTCAGAGGTTTGAGCCAGGCTTAAGCTCAGCTTGGCTGTCGCTACAGATGCGAATGCTTTACACCCTCCACCGGCTCTTTACAATATAGTTCGTAGCCATCAGGATTACGTATGTCTCCGCTTGGAAGACAGACGCAAATTTTCCTAACGAGGAGTGAAATCTACCGTTGTCGTCCTCCGGAAAGACACTAGTGCCACATCCTGAATCGGTTTTGGAGTCATTTGTGATTACCCGACTATATTCCAATCCTGGCTAAGATTCTATCCGAGACCAATCCTTGGCGCAGAGAAAATCGATTTCGAATTTTTTCCACAGCACGAGTTCTGGAGTCATTGCATCAGACGGCATGTCCATAAGACCAGAGACAAAAGACAGTTGGCGCGCAAGGTCTTCAAAATTCCAGTGCGTATTGTACCAAAGACTTTTTAAATGAAGGATGGACTTGAGAGTGAAGCCCATGATATGAATATTTGGGGTAGGGGGATTCATCAATGCGTGTAGAGCGGAGCCAGGCGTGCTCGGGAAAGTCCCTATGGAGTAGCCCTTTGGAGCCTAGTAAAGGTAGCAATGACGTATTTTTGTGAGAGCTTATTCCACCAGACAACCGACGTATGGGATATAATTAGCCATAAGCAGACTCGACGACGAATTTGTGCCATTCTCCGTTCGTTTCGCAGCTTATGTCTGCAGTAACTAAATTTTGGTTGCAAAAGTACCAAAGTTTAGATGGTGAGAGTGAGTTCACGGTCTTTCCGATTGCTCATCAATCATGTTGTGAAATCCCTTAATCCGCAGATGAGTTTATTCCGCACCCATGGTTCCTGTATAGATATTATATGAGATCTTATATTCAACACAGACGGACTCCTACATATTGATGCGGTAGCAGACTTGGAATGTTGACGATGATTACTACGGTGGTTGGCTCTTGTCTCCACTCATTTGGAAACAAAGTGAAAATTAACTCTTCCAAGGTGCAGATAGAAATGTTAGTTATTCCTTATACACCTAGACAGAAGCTTTGTCTAAACCCACAACAAGAGAAGAATCGTCCTTGTTTTCCCGATTCTTTCTCTCCTTGTGACAGTAGATTTTCTACTTTTCAGTGTCGAGGTCAGGCTTCTTTGTATGAAGACGCATTAGCACATCCCTGTTTCCCTGAGTTGCCTCGGAACCTAGAAGATCCATTTATCACACAAAAGTCTTATTCTCCACGGGTGGAATTTTCGGCAGAGACCAGTTGAACCTTCAAAAGTTTCCTCCGAGGAGCAAGAGTTTCATATCGTAGCCCTCTGCTTAAATGCGAACGCTCCCTGCTTTGACTAGCTCCCACTGTAGAGGAGAGATAGTGGTATCTTTCTAGGTCCGTTTGTCTCGTCTTCTCGTTTCGAGGTCTTCTTGGAGGATGCTTTTTCAGCGACGTCCAAGTTGCGTCCACCAAAACTCCAATTTGTGCTGGTTGCAGCACCGGTTTCGGTTGGATTTGTGCGCTGGGAAGGCCACCACCACCACTCAGCGAGAATTTCACCGTATTAACCGCCTTCAGTCGACCAGAACTACGACCCTTCCTGGTTGTAGTACTCGCCTAATCCGAACATAGTGTGTGTGTGAAGGCACCGCTGGTTTTGTTTCGTCTATGGGTTTGACATCCTCATGCGATTTCCATCCACTGGAACTACAGTCTTTGTTGGTTACAGACAGGTGTCATCCAGCCGTAGTGCGTGTAGAGATCCATCGACAGAGGAAGTGCCAGAAACGTTCTTCCTCTTAGCCCTCTTCGGGACAGAAGAAAAGGGCGCAGTTCCAGATCGGAAAGGTGGGTCGGTTTCAGTGAAAGTCACTTCCATACACGTGTTTCGTCGCTGGCGGTGTGAGATTTTTAGCACTCGTGCTTTCGACAGCACCGTATCCTTGCCCCGTACATTTGCCAAACATATCCGTTTCCCCCTTAACTGCCCCTTAAACGGTAATTCGTCAAAGTTTGCCTTTTCTGGAGCCCGTTCCACCTTTTCGATTACCCAAGACAAGGTCTCAAAAATTTCACTCTGACCAATCACTGGTCTATTCTGATGGAGTTTAACCATAACAGGCAAAGCCTCTCTCTTTTCATCGTTTCAGTTCAATTTACCGAACGCGTCATAGAAAATGATCCAACAGCTCCTAGGTCAGTGCAGGAGAAGACCTTAATTTAGGTGGGGCGCACAAGTAGAATGGTACGAGTATATCAACCGACTTTGAGTGCACATCTGGAGGCAGTTAGCTGATGACCAGATTGACTAGAGAGACTTGTTAGTTGATTCCCAGGTTCACACCAAACTTTGGCATCACCTAAGTAAGTAGGTATACGAGTACCACACGAACGATGTGGCTATGGACAAGCGACTAAACTACGCCAGAGACGTCGCGCTGCTGCGTAGCGTAGAGAGCCTGCATAGAGCCAGTAAGTTAGAATAAGAAAGTGCAAAGTATTTAGGCTAATTTTTAAGCACTCTTCTATTTGTCCTAAGTATTAAGGGTTACCTGAATGAATGCAAAATGAAATGAATACTTCATAAGCAAAACAGAAGTTCAAGCTGATTGATTTGATACAGTAAGAGGTAGATTTCAGGAGCAAGTAAAGACGGTGACATATTTATATTAAAACGATCTTAATTAGGAAATTCCCTGAAGACTAAACTGAAATTCTCAGAATTTTACCGAGAGGAGCGAAGTCAAATGGTTGTGGAGGAGTTCAAATACGAAAGGCCAAAAAAAGCGATTTCTATCTGGGAGAGACGAATAGATGGCCAATAAAAACATCATCTGGGATAGATGTCAATCGAGATTACCAAGTGCAAGGTGATGGATAGGCACCTACAACACTGATCACACCTAAAGGAAATTATTTTCCTTGCTGAGTTCTATATTTAAACTCGAAGGACGTCTTGGCATGGAATTTTTTCCTCATTAGAAAATCACTTTATAATCCTTCAAATTTTGCAAGTAAACCTTGTCACCTGTCACTCATGCCATTCGAAAAAAAAGTTTGTTGTAAATTTGATGTGAGACAATGACTCGTCAAAAGTCTGCACAATTTTTTTTAAATTCTTTTACTTCCACCAGAGAAGGACTTCAAAGATTAATTTGTATTTCAAAATCTCGAGTGGTTGTAGTGTCCCTATCCACTATTCTATTTTCATTTCGCTATTGTAATTTCTCAAGTAGTCAATACGTACGAAAGGACCATGGAAAAACTCCGCAATCTACAATGCACTATAAATTGGATTAAATCTGACTGTTGGCACTGAATAAAGAGACAGACGAGACGACAATAAATGGACAAAAGTCAAAAGCCACAGACGTGGTCATGTTTCTTTCGTGTCTAGAGGCGTGTTGATCGAATTGACGTTGGTCCTTTACTAATGACCACACAGTTGAAGCCAAAAGATTACAAGAGATGTCTGCGACCAGTAGGAAGTGTCTACTTAAACCAGCCGCCAGTTACAGGAATGTAACTTTCTCTGCTGTAATTAGAAGTAACCGAGGAATGGAAATTGAGGAATATTTTTGCCATAAGGATTTGAAATTTGCTGTTACTTGGTTAAGAAGGATGTTTATGTTTGTTTCGTGTTAGCACGATTCGAGTATTTACTTTTTGTGATGTGACGACGACTGAATGAACAATTCATAACTTTTTGTTACAGAGTTTCATAAATACCTTGAGCTTTTTTGAGAACATGATAATAACCAAAACGGAGAAAGACCCGAAAATGTAGGAGTGAATGGTACGTGAGCAGATTTGATTTTGACTGGGATGTCCTTCATCTGGAGATCTCAATCCGGATGTTTTTCCAGATTTTTAATGATGTTACTGTAGGTTTTGGTAATTTTAATCTTACCGGACTGAGCACGGTGTTATGCATCTGGTATTCCAGATTGGATAAGATATATCTAGCTGGTGTCACATACGAACTGGGTCAATAAGTCCCAGCAAAATTGAAATAAGGAACACCTTTTTCGGCAAAAAATTGTTTAATTTTCAACATAATCGCCTTGTAGGTCGATACACTTCGTCCAACGTTTCTCTAATTTGTTGATGCCCTACAGATAATACGATTTCTCGAGGTCCTCAAAATAGGCGTTGGTTTCATCGATCACTTCTTGATTCGACCGAAATCTCTTACCGCCGACCCATTTCTTCACCTTTAGAAACAGGAAATAGTCGCAGGAGGCTAAATCTGTAGAATATGCTGGATGAGGGACTAATTCATAACCTAATTCAAGCAATTTTGCCATTGCGACTGCGGACTTGTGCGCCGGTGCATTGTTCTGATGGAAGAGAATTTTTTCCTAGCTAAATCGGCGTCGAATTGATTCAATAGCTCTGCATAGTAGGCATCGGTGATCGCTTTACCCTTTTCAAGGCAATCGATGTGGATAACGCCCTGTGCATGCCAAAAATCTCCCGCCATGGCCTTGTTGCCCGACAGACGCACATTGGCCTTCTTCGGCTTTGATACACCAGGAGAAGTCCACTGTCTCGACTGTGTTCCTTGACCTCTGATGTATTGTGAAGAATCCATGTTTCATAAACGATTACGAAACGGTGCTAAAACTCCTTCGGATTGTTGTTGAACATCGCCAAACACACTATTGAAGTTGTCCAACGATTGAGTTTATTGTCAATTGTGAGCAAACCCGGCACTAATCTGGAGGCTTTTCATATAAAAATATTTTTGCAAAACTGAAATTACTAATCCGTGTGATAAGCCTGTGGCCCATTTAAATTCGCGCACCTTCATTCGCTGATCGTCCAATATGATACCGCGGATTTTATCGTCCATTTCTGGTGTGGTGACCTCAATTGGTCGACTAGAACGTTTGCGGAGACGGAGCCGCCGGCTTTCGAAGACTGAGCAATGATTTGTCATCACATATTTTTACTAAAAGTTGTTCCACAACGTTTTATAACAAGGAATAAATGGGAAATCCCGCCAAACTGCTCTTCAATTCATAGCGGTAGAATTAAGGGTTTCACAAACTATACCTCTATAGTCGGCTCATTAAATAATAGCTAACGATACAGAGATTCCATTCATCAGGCACACTCTCTTCTGACAAGATCTGAGAAATGAGTTGGTGTATGCTCTCCACAAAGTCCTTTCCAGCAGCTTTGAATACCTTAGCCGGTAAGCCTTCAGGCCCAGGCGCTTTGTTGGCTTTCAGCTTAAACATTCCAATCCTTACCTCATTTTGGTCAGTTGGACGGAAGTTTTGGCTTTCATCATCTAAGTTGAATGGTGTACTCTGCCTGACGGTGGGATATTGAGCTTCTTCGCCGTATCCCTTTTGCGGAAAAAGTTATTTCACATTCTGCTCTTAGATTATATTTACTTGATGTCTTCCATTTTTTTCCATTAAGTCGAGAAAATGATATCGGCTGAATGGCCGCCGCTAGAATTGGTGACCATTCGGGCCCCATTTGTGGCATTTTCAATCACCAGAACTTCCGGCGATAGGTCCTCGCAATCTTGACACATATTCTCCTTGAGACTTCAAGAGTCTAAGGGTTGTTGGCATAGACTCGTGACTGCAAAAAAAAGCCCACAAAAAGATGTCTAGAGCGGTTAAATCAGGCGATCCTGCGAGCCACTGTAAACCGCCAAAACAAGAGATTAGGCGACCCGGAAATGCTGCCCTCAAAACTTCGGTTGTGGCTCGTGCAGTATGCGCCGTTGCTCCATTTTGTTGAATTGTATTTATCCAATTGAGGAAGAAGAAAGTCGTTGCGCATGGCTCTGCAGCGCTCGCCGTCCACAGTAGTCGCTTGGCCCGCGGTGTTTTCGAAAAAAGAAGGCTCTTTGACGTCCCTAGCGTATACAGCACACCATGCAGTAACTTTGAGTGGTTGTAATGGATCTTCGTAGGGAATACGCGGATTTTTGATGCCCCAGAAGCGATAATTTTGCTTATTCACATATCCACAGAGATGAAAACGGGCCTCGTTGCTCATGATGATTTTCGATGAAAAGTTGTCTCCCTCGTGATCTAAATTCAGGATGGCTTGAGCGTAGGTGACACGCGCTTGACGTTTAATAGCTAACAACTGATACACTGTTTGCACTTTGTAAGGGAACATCTTACAGTCTTTCACCAAAATTTTATGTTAAGACCGCCGATTGAAGCCCAATTGTGTGGCACGTCGTCGGGTCGATACTCCGGGGTCCTCTGCGAAATCTTCAACCACAGCTGCGATATTCTCAGCAGAATGGCGGCTCCGGGGCCGGCCAGATCTGGCAGCATCTCGTCCTATTCCGTACTCTTCTAGGCGAGCGGCTAAACGTCGTTGTGTTTGTCCAGTTAGTGTCGGACGACCGGGAAATCTTCCCCGAAATTCACGCTGCGCCAACACCACGGACGAATTATTCCGCCACAAATTCGGAACAATTATTCCGCGTTCTTTTGGAGTATAGCGATTCATGTCTTATTGACGCATATTTTGGATCTGTTTATTTCACAAATGTCAAAGCAGAATTGACATTTCGCGTCATTTGCAAAAATTATAGCATCTTCCGATAGGGTGATGACTTTTGTGCCACCTGTTCTTTTCTCTTACGAGGGGCGTTCAACATATTCTCGATATCGGGGTGAAGCTGTGGTTGTATATATAAATTGACTTATTTATCAAGTAATACTATTATTTTAGTGCATTCATGTAAAATTTCATATAAATGTGATTATTAATTCGCGTTTTATCTCTAGTTAAACAGAACCATAATGGCAACTGAAACGATGATGGTGAAAATTGAGCATCGCGCTGTAATTCAATTTCTCACTAAGCAAGGAAAAAGTAAAAAAGCTATTCATGAAGAGATGGTGGCTGTTTACCAGGGTTCTGCACCGCTCCGGCGCCCCGGCTGCTGCTTGTACGCCAGAAAGCATCAAAGAAGTCGAAAAACTTGTTCTTGAAGATGCCCGAATAAAGGTGAAAATGATGACAGAGATCACCAAGCTTTCAATTGGTACCATTCACACCATTCTTCATGACCATCTTAACCTTTCAAAGGTCAATGCAAGGTGGGTGCCACGAATGCTCACAGCGCCTCAGATAAAAAGTGAGAATCGCATGCTGTAGAGTGCTTTTGGAGATGTGTAGTGAGAACGCGGACGGTGCTATGGATTGAATTGTTACTGGGGACGAAACATGGGTCCACCACTATGACCCTGAAAGCAAACAAGAGTCCATGCAGTGGCATAAAAAAGGCACAGACCCCCCGAAGAAGTTCAAAGTCACTCCGTCTGCCGGGAAGCTCATGGCCACAGTTTTTTGGGACTCAAAGGGAATCTTGCTCATTGAGTACAAAAAAAAAGGTGAAACCATCAACGCCACATCCTACGCTTCCACTTTGCATAATTTGCGGGAGGAAATTAAAAAGAAAAGACGGGGTAAACTCGCAGCGGGTGTGTTGCTTCTTCATGACAACGCTCCTGTTCACAGGAGAATATATTGAACGCCCCTCCTAGTAGTTCTTCTTAGTGATTGCAGTGCTTGGAAAATTCGCATTCGCACCTTGGCTGCAATAAGGTGGTGATCTGAGTTAATGTTGGATGCCCGGAACGTTCGCACTGGAGTCATTTCTTACGTCTATCGCAAAATTATCAATTTGATTTAGCGTTTCATCTTCCGGAGACCACCATGTTCCCTTATGTCTATTGCGATGAGGAAACCGCATGCCTACTTTAGTGATATGTATTTCATTCCGCCCCAAAGTCAATAAGCCTAAGTCCGTTGCCAGACGTGGTGTTGTATAGGCTATGCTAACCAGTTGTCCTATGAAAGATGTCCTCCTTTCCTTTCCTATGTCATACTTCGGACATTGATCATATTTTTTATTGAGGAGCGCGTAGAAACATTCTTTGGTGGCGTCCTTCTTGTCTTCCGTAGGGGCATGGCGCATTTTAGTCTTATCTTAGCAAATTTGGCCTTGGTGCAGATTCTGTGTATTATGTTGCTAGCCGAGTATGTCCTTGCCATTTTAGCATGCATGAGTAAGGGTTTTAGGCAACTCTCCAAAGACTAGCCGAACAGCTAAATAAAACTGTACACGAGAGTCTCAATCAATAAAGCCCTCAAGTTAGCAGTGTCTTTGGCCAACTTCCGAATTCAGCTGCTCACTCCAAGGTGAATGAGTCCTCCTTCCTCTTCTGGTGAGGTCACCAAAAATGAGGTATTCTGCATTGTCCTTCGGAAAATGAACCGAAGGCTTCACAAGCCAAAGAGTCCATATCTATTCGGTGCATATACACCAGTCACCTGAAACGATTGATGAATACATTTCTAACCAGGTCAATGTCGCAGTACAACTTACAGAATTTGCTGTAATTTCCTCCTTCAAGGCCAGCAAATGAAACTGAGGATTTCCTCATTAACCTTTGTATGCTTCTGCGCCATTGAGCAGATCCGGGATGATAAAGCCTTTATATGGAGTTTCCTTAGCGTTTGTTGACCAGGGAGTAAGAAGGCAAATGCCTTCTAACGCCAAAGAAAGAGGATTTATACGTGTGTCTCTTCGGTTGATATATGCTGATGTGTCCTTTTCAGAGTTAATAAGTAGTGTTAATGTTGCCCGTCTCGCCTTATTGACAGCATATACTTGGTTTTGTCCTAATTCGCAGTTAAAACAATCTCCGCCGCTTCAATTTGCAAACTTGCAAACGTACCAGTGAAGTGAGTTCTGTCAATCATATTAATGCTTACAGATTTTTGGATTTGTCTTATAGAGCTGGCTTACAAGTGTTCTCATGTATAATGTTAAAGAAAAACTCAGTCAGATCGCTTCTGAGCGGCTAGAGTTCTCCATCGTCACTCTGTATAATCTGATGAGCCCTTATGTGGTTTTAGGCGTTCACTCAATACGAGCGGCAAATGACAAGTATTGGCCTCGTAGAAGTAGTATATCCAGACGGGTGTTGGTTCTTTAAAAAAAAGAGAAAGACGCTCTGCCCCCGAATACCTTGCAGCTCTGCTAGAAAGCCCTACTTCACACTTCCTTGCAGTGCTATCTGAGAGTCTATTCGGAGATTGCAAACGGCAAGTCTCCTGGGCCACAAAACGGGACAAATACCTATTGATCTGTGAGCCAGCGAGCCTCAGCCATAAAAAATTGCCTAACTCCGAAATGGATACTAACAACGATTAGATTCTGGAACGTGAAGACCCTCCTCCATTCAAGAGAGAAGGTCCCTCCAACTGGAAGGACCATTCGGCAAAAGATGGACAGATGGCGGGATGCAGGAGAATAGCTTTCACCAACCCGGAACACTATATCAAATGGAAGCGTGCGGGACTCCTGTGTTCTGCTTATGTTAACATCAGCAGCACGAAAGCAAGGAATTTTAAAGAAGAGAAAAAAAGTTGTGTTTCAGGCCAACTGCTTAAATCTAAAAATTCAAGTGCTCCGTCTGTCAAAAGGTCTTTTATCCCCATGAAAATGTGAACACGACGTTCATGCGCAGGACTATCATGCCCACGCAATATGAACAGGCATTTACTTGTTTAGAAGCCTACAGGCATCTTACTCTCATCCCTTTTACTTTTCCCTCCTTGGTCGCTGATTCTTCACTGGACATCTCTTTCTTTCTTTATAGAGTGCACTTTACCTTATAACTTTTTTTTTTCTTATTTTCTTTTTGAAATTACGGACTATCAATTTCTTTCCTCTTCTCTTTAAATATATTACTAATGCTTCATTCAGAGGCCCATGAATATTTGGCCGCTCTCGAGAAGGACTACGAAGCAGTCGGCATAGACTCCCGTGAGGGCGAAGACGAAGGTGCTGAATAATAAGCCTGTTCCTCAAATTCCGGTTATTCACTAACATGAAGACGCCTACATGACTCTTTCGAATCATGAGATTGAAATAAAAGAACACAAGAATTTCAATTTCACACGACCCTCTCAATTCTTTTGATATTTCTTTCTTTTTCTTGTTACCTCTTCTGTTCAGTACTTTGGATTTCCTTTTACTTTCCACCAAAAATGAAAACAAAAGAAGAAAAAGGCTTTAATGGGATTTTTCTTTTAATATTTCATTAGTATTCCTTTCAACTTTAGATTCGCGAACACACTGTATTTAGTTAGTTTCCGTGGTAGGATCTGTATGCGGGTCAACTTAAAGACAAGCAACCAACAAAAACGTCTGTGATTCCTTACGTTCTAAACGTATCCGAATTAATAACAATAATGAGTCGTCGTCTAACCTCGGTACCGGCAACATCAATTCGCGAGCTTATCGTCAAAGTTTGTAACGTAGTGAGCAAAAAAAAAAAAAAAAACCCAAAGACTTCTCTTTTTTTCTTGTGTCGTTTTCCCAATAGTACTAATACTAATCAGTGAAACACTAACAGTTTTTCAATGGCTTTACGGGGCCACGTGCCCTCAAAAAACCGGTTCGATAGCCTTGACATTGAAGTGCTATCAGAACCTACACACAAAAGAAAAAAGAAAAGTGAATTTGCCTCTATCAATCACTTTAGCCCCACGACATCATGCCCAATCTGATCCCAAATTTATAGTTATAGCCGCTGCAGATGATAAAAAACCTCTAACTTCATTCAGTGTTTTCATCCTGAAAAAAGCCATTGATGGTATCAGCACCCAATACGAATCTATATCACAACTACGTGATGGAAATTTATTAGTGCTGGTCAAATCGCAGAAAAGAGTTGATTTGTTTATATCTAAAAAGTCCCTATCAAACATCTGCAAAAACATTTAAAATTCTGTGCATACGCCGATGACTTTACAATAATAAAAAAAGCTTAATAAGAAAGACAGTTCCTCCAACATCGATTTAAACTCTACTTTTGAAGAAATATCAGCCTGGTGCCAATACTCTGGGGCCCAACTTTCCTTAGACAAAACTAAGCATCTTCATATTTGTCGAATATAACTTAATCCGTGCGTTTTTTTTCAAAATTTGAACTTTTATTTAAGATCCCATCCCAAAAGAACTGCGCCGGCTTGGCAGCCAAGAATGAATCAAGCCAATTTTTGATATTCTGCTCTGATGTGAACCGTATTTCAGTGAGGGCGTTCTGCATCGACCGGAACAAATGGTAGTCAGAAGCGGCAAGGTCTGGGCTATAAGGCGGGTGCGGTAAGACTTCCCATCCACTGTTTTCCAAATAGTTCTTAACCGGAATAGCAACGTGGGGCCGAGCGTTGTCATGATGGAAAATTATTGCCTCGTGTCTGGTCGCATATTCCGGGCGTTTTTCGGCCACTGCTCTCTTCAAACGGATTAATTGTGTTCGGTAGCGTTATCCATTGATGGTTCACCCGGTTTTAGCAGCTCATACAGCTAATACAGCACACCCATTTGATCCCACCAAATACAGAGCATTACCTTCGCGCCATGGATATCCGGCTTTGCCGTTGATTTGACTGGTTGGCCGGGTTTCACATATGATTTTTTGCGCTTGGGGTTATCGTAATGGATCCATTTTTCATCACCAGTAACAATCCGATGCAAAAATGACTTCCTTTTGTGGCGTTCTAGCAGCATTTCGGACATGCAAAACCGCCTTTCGACGTTTCTCGGCTTGAGTTCATGTGGAACCCAATTTCTTTGCTTTTGAATATATCCAGCTGCTTTTAAACGTTTTGAAATGGCTGCTTGAGTGATACCCAAAGATTCTGCGAACTCTTCTTGTGTTTGGCAACAATCTTCATAGAGTAATGCTTCCAGTTCTTCATCTTCAAACTTTTTTGGCTGCCCAGGACGTACATCGTCTTCCAAGCCAAAATCACCACTTTTAAGTCGTGCAAACCACTTTTCACACGTTCGCTCAGCTAGCGCATGTTCACCATAAATTTCCATCAAAATACGATGACTTTCGGCAGCAGTTTTCTTCATATTAAAGTAATGAAGAAGAACTCCCCGCAAAAACACTTTTTCAGGCACAAAGTTCGACATATTTGAGTGAAAAAAAATTATTGTTGTTTACGCTTCAAATGAATGACATATACTGAAATGACGTACAATGACAGTAGCTTTCCGATGCATGTTCCAATGGAATAATACAAGTTACGCCATCTCTAAGCAGGGCATGTTGCCCTTGAAAAAGTAGATAGACTAAAAATCGTAGGCATTATCTTCCAAAAAAATTACAAATGGAATTCACACATCCAACACTTATGTTCCACCCTAGACAAAAAGCTTAATATAATTAAATCTCTTTCATCTCGTAAGTTTAACTGCAACCCATATACTTTAACGTCAGTTATCCAGTCCATTATAGTCAGCAAAATAACATATGATCTCTTTCTTTACGGATATACCGCGAAATCCCAACTTAATAAAATCAAAACTATTTACAACGCCGCTCTTAGGAAAGCCGTCGATGCATTTCGGACGACTTCCATCAATCACCTTCTTTTCGAAACCAAAATGCAAACTATTGAAAATCTCCTCTTTAAGTCTACTTTAGGGCTCTCCAAAGCCATTTTATTCTGCAAAGATACTTCTCTCTTTGAACTATACAAAAACCAAAAAAGGAGACCAAAAAAGCTCCCTTCATCTATCGACCGTGCCATTGCTCTTTGCAACGAAATGAACATCCCTTGCCAGCCAATACAATCCCAACTCACATTGCCTCCACCTTTGTCCTTTCAATCTTCATCTATAATATCATCTTTAAGAAAATATAAAAAGTCTCACACTTCACCTGAAGTATTCCGAGCCCAATTCCTCGAGCTTAAAAACAAGTTAAGTGATTTTTTCTTCATCTACACGGATCCCGAATACAACACAACAGTAACTTCAGTGTCACCACCGAAGATAAAATAATATTCTCTTTCCTTCTCCTCCCTTACACTTCTGTCTTTTCAGCCGAAATTATCGCCATCCTAAAAGCACTCCAATACACGCAAAATCTTAATAAAAAAATTGCTATATGCACAGACTCCCTGTCATCCATTGACGCCATCGCTAACATTTGCGACCAAAGTTGTTACCCTTCCCTAATACGAAAACTTCTATATTTACAATTTCCAAAAATTAAACTTATCTGGGTCCCTGGCCACGTTCAAATCGCATGCAACGAATTCGCAGACCAAGTTGCTAAGGACTCCCTCAAAACACCATCCTTGTTTTCTGCTAACTTCAATCTCCAGGACATCAACTATTTTATCAAAACCATAGCTTCCTCTAATAATCCTCTTTGGGACAAAACATCGGAATGGTACAAAGCAATAAACAAAAACAAATTATCTGTAAAAAACCGTCACACAAACAACCTTCTCCTAAACAATCTGATCCTATTCTCGAATTTATCTTCGATAAAGTGAACGATATCAGTGTTGAACTTACTGCGACACGATCACTCGTATACGATATTGAACATCACATCGCAACAATAAACAGCAAAATCGTTGACACACCAAACTTTCCGCGGCCTTACCAGAATGTTCCCTATAATACATCGCTCATGGCTGAATTAAATGAACCTGAAGAAGATTCAAGCTCACCCCAACATATAAGTCATCTGCGGACGGTCCAACCTACTTATTCCAGCGAAGTTTCTTCCAACCTTACAACAGAGAACACATTTATGTCAACTCCTCCAATCGCTGCCCCACCGAAGCTTATTAATCATTTTAATTCAACTTGGACACCTTCCGAATGGCAACGTAGACTTGATAAGCTTGCTTTGAAGAATCACTTGGTCTCTACGCTTCTTATCAAAGCACCCCCCCCCCCCCTTCCAAACGCTGATGTTGATTGGATCTCGAATTTCTTCGAAAAGAAATATGGCATCACCATTAGCCATTGCAATTTGATCACAACATCTCACCACAGAAGCAAGCGCAGCTTCAAGCTCAATCTTCCGATCAAATACGAATGGTTATTCCATAATCCAGCCAGCAACAATTTCAATCTTGGGAAGATGCGTGTCTGCAATTCTTTTGAAAACACGACCAAGAAACAGGCTAAAGTCAAACAGTCCGTCATACCTAAACCAGCTAATAAGTTAGCAAGTATATCCAATTTGAAAAGACCGGCCTCCTCTTGTAAACAACAAAGCCAACTCCAATTGAAATTTTAAAACTAAAATTTTTCCTAATTTTAAGCCTCCCACCCATACATCAACTCGCGCTATTCCACCCCAAACCAAGCCCAACGTCAACGTGTCGCTTTCGACTTAAGCCCTACAACTCAAACTCCCAGCACTCGACCCTTAACACACACGCCTTTCCCTAATTTCGACTTCAGAACTGGAGCTAAGTATCCTAACTTCACCAGTTCTCACGCAGCAAATTAGCGATACCACAGAATATCGCTATGCGCTCTCTAGGCTTAGGGATAATATACGTCTATATCTCGCCTATCTGCATGATAAATCCGACTCGGTGTGCTACGAGGGTAAAACAAAAACAAGTGTTATGGTTTCCATCCAGCAGGAAGGCTTCCCTACCGACGTTACCAGTCTCAGGAAACGATCTTGCCGCTCTTCGCCACTATGTGCACTCTAAAAGAGTCTCACACCTCCAACGCAGTGGAGTTGATCACGATAAATTTTTCTCAACCCTAAAAAGTCATGCAAAAACCTTCCTCTCACCTTCTATTATCGGAACGTAAGAGGACTGCGTTCTAAAACCCACGCCGTTTTGCGTCACCCTCATGCTCTCACATTTGATATCTACGCTCTGACTGAAACTAATCTTATCCCCAATATAAAAAACCAGGAGTTATTCCCTCTTCCTTTTAATGTTTTTCAGGATGATGATCGCACACCCCCCTTGATTGAATCTCCTTCTCGAGGTATCCTACTGGCCACTCACAAAAGCTTTGACTCCTCTCTCGTTGCAACTTCGTCTTCTCCTAAGCCAATGTATTGTAACATTTTTCCGGCGCAACTTATCGAATCCTACCAACTTGCTATTGCAGCAACTGACAATTTGATCAACTTATCAGACTCCTTGATGATATCATTATCTTCGGCGATTTTAATCTGCCTCAGCTGAAGTGGACTCCGTCTGAAGATCTATCTTTTTTCATCGCTTCCAATCCTATTTCTACTAAGATCGGTTAACAGACTCTAGTCTATGTCAAGTCAGTGGCGTTTCCAATTATATGGAAAGTTAATTAGACCTTACCTTCACAAGTGATCCCATCAACACCTCAGTATCGTGTTGTCCCTTTCTTAGCCTTAAGCATAGAAAATAAGTATATATAAGTATAAAATGTAAACAAAGTCGAAAGACATATATATAAGAGTTTAGAGTAGCTTAGAGTGCCTGTGTGGGGCCAGTAAGTTAATATAAGATTGTTAAGTAATTTTAAGCTAGCATTTAAGCATTTTTTGTTAGTATGTAAGAGTTAATGATTTAGAAAATAAAATGCATTTAAAACTAAAACTAAAAAATCGTGTTGTCCCCTATCTCTTTCAACTATTGATAACTTTCATCCTTCACTTCTTCTTTCATTTTTCCACAACTCTTCCCTCCAGTCGCCTCCCTCTGCAGTTCTATTTTCTTACAATTTCCGTGAAATCAATACCTGCCTAAGCAGGGCTTCTTTCGTGTTTACAAATCTACCTCTGGTCGCTGCCCTCTCCATTTTTAACAGAGAAATATTCAAATCCATCTCCCTTTATGTGCCATATTCCCGCCATAAAACATCTTCCACATCCTCTTCTTGGTATAATCGTAGACTTCGCTCTCTATGAAACAAAAGAAACAAGTTATGTGCGGTATTCCTTCGCACCCACTCTTCTTCCGACTATTTAAATTATCTAGGTACATATCTTTATTTCATTGAACTCTATAACTCTCTCTATCAACGCTACCTGAATAGTGCGCAAAAGAATCTTATAAATGACCCCAAGTCCTTTTTTTCAATTTGTCAATTGCAAAAGTAAGACTGATGGTTATCCTTCCTCCCTCGCTTTCGTAACCAAATTTTCATTTCAGACTTTAATGATCTACCAAATTTCTCCGTTGGTCCCTTTCACACTCAAAATTATGATCCTGCAGTTATTGAAGAAAAGTTACTAAATCTCCCGGACTCCCCACCGTTTTTTTCTTAAAAAATGCTCTTCCTACCTGTCTCTACCCCTTTCCTACCTTTTTCGTCTATCCCTTACACATGGAGAATTTCCCCAGATTTGGAAGACCTCTTTTATAATCCCGATACACAAAAAGGGATCTAAGCACGAAGTTAACAATTATCGTCCCATGCTTAACTCTCTCATATACCCAAACTCTTTGAAAGCATTTTATACGAAACCTTAAGCTTCAAAGGCAAGCCTTCTGACAACACGAACTACCACAAACCCAGCTGAATTCGTGTCTTTTGCTCTCGCAGCCTTAGAAAATGGCAAAGAAATCGATGTTATCGCAACTGATTTCACTAAAGCGTTTGATAAGATATCTCATCAATTGATCCACTTCAAATTGTCTGCTCTCAGCTTTGAGCCTGTTTTATTAAAATGGATTTCTTCTTACCTGATAAACCATTATTATAGTGTTCGGTTTAGATCCGCCCTTTCTATTCCATTCCTGGCCTCATCTGGAGTTCCACAAGGCAATCATCTTGGTCCTCTTCTCTTCATTCTTACTATTAACGATGTAGAGAGGGTCATGAAACACTCCTCCCTCTCCCTTTACGCTGACGATACAAAATTTGTTAACACTATTTCTTCTCTCCATAACTCCAACCTTCTTCAAGACTATCTTGATCGGTTTTCAATCTGGTGCCTCAAAAACTCCTTGGAATTCAATATGGCCAAATGTCAATCTATAACCTTCTCACGTAAATGCAACCAGTCTCATCCATGACTTTATTTTCTCTATGGTCAACCAACTCCCCTAGTTCAGTCTTTTCAAGATCTTGGCATATTATTCGACTGTGAGCTTAATTTCCGTTCGCATTCTAGCCCGTGTGTAACCAGATCTCTCTATGTTAGCTTTGTTCGCCCCTGCCAATTAAGCTTGGTTCCCTTCATCGAGTTCATGTTTCCCGAATCGAGGGTATTCAACGTCTATTCCTTTGATTTGCTCTCCGTGGTCTGCCCTGGAGCGACCCTTTAATCTCACCTCCCCATCAGGACCGCCTCAAACTTCTCAATATGGGCTGAAAAGCCAGTGCCGTTTCTAAGAGAGGGCACCACTTGAATTAAATCCATACCATTTCCAGTTAGTACCAACCTTCAAAAGATACGTGTATAAATTTGACAGCTGTCGGACGATTAGTTCTCGAGATATAGCGTTGTGAGTGAAGCAACTTTTGTTATTGTGAAAAAAAATGGATTCAAAGCAATTTCGTGTGTTGATTTATCATTGCTTTTCGATGGGAAAAAATGCAGCCGATGCAAAGAAATGGCTTGATAAGTGTTACCCGGACTCTGCACCAGCCGAACGAACCATTCGCAAGTGGATTGAAAAATTTAAAAGTGGCCATACAAGCACTGAAGATGATGCACGCAGTGGACGTCCAAAAGAGGCTGTTCCTGATGAAAACATCAAAAAAGTCCACGAGATAGCTGAGGCTCTGAAGATATCAAAAGAGCGTGTTGGATTCAGATTCAGAGGAGTGTTTAAAGCTGTTCAACCGCAATAAAGCCGAATTTTTGCATCGGTATGTGACAATGGATGAAACTTGGCTCCATCACTTCACACCAGAGGCAGTCAGCCTCGTCCAAAATGACCAAAAACTCAGCAGTCGGCTGGCAAGGTTATGGCATCCGTATTTTGGGATGCACATGAAATAATTTTCATCGACTATCTCCAAAAGGGGCAGACTATCAACAGCAACTATTACATTCAGTTGCTGGAGCGTTTGAAGGACGATGGCAGAAAAACGACCGCATTTAAAGAAAAAGAAAGTGCTGTTTCATCAAGACAATGCACCGTGTCACAAGTCGATGAAAACGATGGCAAAATTGAATGAATTCGGCTACGAATTGCTTCCCCACCCACCGTATTCTTCAGATTTGGCCCCCAGCGACTATTTTCTGTTCGCAGACCTCAAAAGAATGCTCGCCGGAAAGAGATTTAAGACCAAATCGCCGAAACAGAGGCCTATTTTGAGGCTACCGAAATCGTACTACAAAACTGGTATCGAAAGATTGAAAAATCGTTTCAATGAGTGTATCACCCTCGAAGGCAACTATATTGATAAATAAAGTTGAATTTTGCAAAAATTTTGTGTTTTACTATAAAAGGGCACTGAATTTTCAGCCCAATAAATTCGTTAGATAAACGTAGGAATATTGCTGACATTATTTTCATTCATCGACTGCTCTCAGGTTCAATCGACTACGCATTCATTTTCAACTCCACTTCCTTCAATACCAACCCACGCAAACTACGTGTCCTCGTCTCTTATATCTACCGGTCCACCGCACCTCTTATGGCTCCAACGGACCAATCTCCCTTATGCTCCGAAAGTTCAACTCAAACCTCTTTCTTTTTGATTTCCACCTGAGCACTCCCCGTCTCAAACAAGATCTCCTCCATCGTTCCCTTGATTCCTAGCTCTTAAGTCTTTCTGCTAGTCTTTAGTCCTAGTTTTTAAGTTAGATTAAGCTTGTATTAAGCCAATACAGCCTCAGCCCCCACCAACATTAGCCAAAAAATTAGTAAGCCGGATGCAGCTCCATCCTAGACGGTAAACTCGCTGGAAGCGTAATATCGAAGAAAAAAACAAAACAGCATTAAGAGCATTCTACGCCAAACACTGAGGACATGTAAATACGCTGGACATACGAGTACATGGCCATAGTTAGACCCATTCTTATCTATGGTAGGCTGTATTGGAAAAAAGCCGCGGAAAGACTAGCTATTTCAAAACATTCACACAAGAGCAGACTAATGCGTGTCGCAGCATCAGGAGAGCTACGGTCTACTCCTCAAATAATGCTCAACCTCATTCCTATAGACGAATTCGTTAAATGCACAGCTTCCATAAGCTCGATCAGAGTAAAAGAATGAGATCTATGGACCCACCGAAATGTAGCACACGCGTCTATAATACGAACCGCCAAAACTGACGAAGTTTAATGTAATGTAGCACGATGTAGTGCCAAGCATTGGCTTTGTTAGGAATCTCTCCACATCTTTTCCTAGCACTGGTTATCTAATACTGCCATGGGAAACACCACCTCTACACGGACGGCTCCAAAATGGAGAAAGGTGCTGGAACAGGAGTCTACTGTGGAACGCTACAGATACAGTATCCCTTCAAAATTTCGGGCGATCTCTATATTTGTGGACGGTAAGGCAGCCATTAAGGCTTTGCCAAGGTTTAAAAATGTCGTCAAACTCTAAGTAGAGTCTGCGAATCTCACCGAGTGCATAGCTACTGGATACTTGAACCCACAAAGTTGAAAGGGAATCAGAAAGCAGATGAGCTAGTAAGAAAGGATGCCTCTCTGCAGAGCAGTCACACACACAGTGACATAAAGATACCAATTGAAACCTTAAAACGCAAAATGGAACTTATAGCCATAAAACGAGCATAGATTTGAAGGAGTGACTAAATGAGAAGCTCAATTTGGCCAAACCTTGACAGCAGGAGGACACGTACCCTCTTCGAATTCAACAAAGAAGGCATCTGTATCGCTACAGGCGGCCCAACTGTCCACTGTGTCATTGGCAGTATGGCCAGCAGAATAGGAGCTTCTTCCCAGGATTATTGTAGACGCTGCAGCAAGGAAGAGGAAAGAAAGACTATCACACACTTGCTGTACGACTACCCTAACCACCAAATAAACCGTGCCATACATCTGCGGGACAGACTTCTTAGAAAACTTGAGGACGTCAGCAAAGCAAAACTGAGAAATCTCACTAGATTTATTATCTGGCTGAATTTCAGCCAACACAAGCTAGGTAGGACCCACCATAATAATATAATACAATACACTAACGATACTCGTATCAACGGGGAATCCCAATGGACCATCCCTTATTACCTAACCTAACCTAACAGCTACCTTTAATAGTCTACAACTACCTCTTCCCTGCCACATATCGCAAATTATACTCGCACATACCTATGTCAATGTCCCGATTTAAGTAAACATTTTTTCTGGACTGACTGATTGACCTTCATCAAGATAGCGAATCCATTCAAAAATCTGGCTCACATTCGTTGATAGATTTTCGAAAACGATAAAAGACTTTCTATTACTTTAAAATGAATGCAACGGAAAGCCTAGAACAGCCAGCAACAATAAGAACCTTCTTTCCGAAAACTTGTGATGTAAATTCTAAAAGCCTGCGCCTCTTTTGCGCGGCATGAGTTTACATTTATTTACATACGTTAAAAGCGTTCCACAGGAGGTCGAAGAACCTAAATTTTCTATTAGGATTTATTCAATTCCCCGGTATTCGTATAGACCCACCCTGACACCATTTTACGTGACCAATCTGCTGTGCCTTTAATTTATTTTCTATTGATTTTGTTGCCGAAAAAATTTCCATCAAATAAGTTGGGAAGGATGAACCATAAAGAGGCATAGATACACATTTCCATCAATGTCATGACCAAAACTCTGATGTCTCCTTAATTAACTTTTATTAAACCTTCAGGACCATCCCTTGATGACACATTCTTCCCAAGCCAGATGCTTATGTATTCGCAACTTTTCCACTACACAGACTCTATGTATCTACAGTCGCGTCGTTCTTCCCAGAAATATCTTCAGATTTCCTAATAGACTTCCAAGGATTAAGTGCAGGTCACCAAGGCAGATCAATCAAGTTCGCTGACAGATTTCAATGTCAATGAAATTAGTTCGCCTATCATATCGAATGAGAAACATAAAGAATCCGTTTCAATCCCCCGGAATGGGAGTCAATGGCATCTTTCTCAGAGTCACGTTCTCACTTCCATTTAATCCAGTAGTTGTGCACTTGAGGCACAACTGTCGTCGCCGCCTCCAGGAAATGGATGAAATGGAAAAAATTTTCACTTTTAGGATTTTATGGTATGGTGGGCGCACTGAGTAACCGCTGCCAGGATAAACCAGTAAAAACCAGTAAAAACGGAAATCCAAAGGCGAACGCAATTGAAATGTGATTTGCATTTTAATTGAGCATCAATCCTGGCCCGTAGTCGGACAACTCAAGAGTCTGGAAATAACCAGCTCCTGGGGAATTATGCAAGAGGAGTGGCCAAAAGCCCGCCACATCACGAACTTTTAGCTACACATCTGTTGAGCTAAATGGATTAGAGGTAACGAATTGCCACAGATTTCTGAGTCCTTCCTTGGAAAATTGTCAACGGGTGGGCCTGAATGTAAATTAATCGTCGCCTTCATGGTGTTTCTCCCTTCCGTGCGCCTTAGCACTGTAGCACTTTAAATTATTTATAGCGCGCGATTTACAACTTTTTCTTGGCGACGAACGACGATTAATATAATGACAAGCCGGGGAATCCTTCGCTTTGGTGATAATCGCTGCCGTAATTCGCTGTTGTACGACTTCGAGTATGGATACGAGCTGTAGAACCAGAAGGAGTACTAGTCAAGGCAACTGGAATTCTACTTTGGCCAGAATTAGAGGAATAATAACATTTCTTTCCGGTTGAGAAGGCTTTATGGAGGAGAAATTGGTGCACGGATTAACATTTTTAGTTCAAGATTTATGATTCTGGTATAATTCCTTGACTTGTGTGTGTTGAATTCAAAATGTGTAGCAACGAAAGCCTGTGAAAATGGAGATTTTTGCATATTTTAACTAGCAAAAGGAGCAGTAGTTTGATTATCCTTTTGCTGGTTATGTTTTAGGGACGCACGACGACTTCATTTGAGTAGTTTCTGAAAATAATTCAAAATTCCTCTTTCGAAGCTATGATGCGGTGGTTGCTTTTCTTTTTATCAGAAAGTCAGTTCATCGAAATGAGGAGAACTAAGTCAGTCTATGCAAGTGGTACAGCCAATTAGGGTAACATTGGCCCACTTTCTTTAATTGCTAAAAGATAAGAACTAATTTTGAATTCAAAATCGGACCAAATGCGTTATTTTGGTGGGTTTGTGTACTTACCACAGCACTCATATATAGATACATCCTAAATTATTGCAAAAAGTCACGAAATTAAGAAAACTTGTGTGGGCCAAAATTAAATTGAATAATGGGTTACTTTAACCCATTGCTTTTCTAAGGGGAATTTCAACTATTCACCTAATTTTGGCCATGCTTTAAGGATTAAAACGACGTTGCCTGAACCCACTATAAAATTTTCATGTAACTCATTCATTTTTTAAGTGATTTTTTTTTTCAGAGAAACACACTCACGCATTTATACTAAAAAAGTGAAAACTTTTATTTTGGTACATAAGTTTATATTATTTTAATTTAATTTAAATTTAATTGGTAGTAATTCAATTACTAAAAAAAACCTGCAAAAGCTCTTATAATTAACTGACCTTTTCAGATATATTTTGGTACATTAACACATGTAAAAAAAATTGTTTTTAACATAACGAAAATTCATTTGGTTCGCCCCATTCCATATAAAGTATGTCATCATTGATCTCGTAGTAATTTCGTTGCTTTAGTATTTGGTTGTCTTGCAGAACTTTAATGATGTCTTCATATTTAACCTCCAAAATATCATGCTTCTTAGGCCATATCCATCCGTGTTCTGATTTCTGCATAATAGAAACGCTGATAATTAGCTTTTGTTATTCTTCCCGGAAACACAGAATTTTCGTAAATACCAATGCAGAAGCTGCATTCGCTCTTTTTTATAATTGTATCTACGATTTCGAGTACACCATCATGAATTTCGTACTCTTCGATTATGAGCTCCTGGTTACTGGCAAATGGTTCCAATGCCATATCTCCTGAACAGTTGAAGATTCCACCACCCGGAATATTTGGACAAATGTTTTCTTTGCTAACGATCATGTTCTCATATTCATATATTTTATTATGCAAGCCTGATGGCCCTGGCTCTGAAGTTGCTGGCTCTAACGAGGCTTGCTCTAACGGGTCTTTCCCTAACAAGGCTTGCTTGGGCATGGCTGGTTCTATCGTGACTAACTTCAATGCGTTGCTTTCTGTCTTCTTCTTTTTGATATTATTAGGCTTAGGAGCGATATTCCTTTTTGAACAAATTGGTCGTCCTTTCTTAGCACTTGCTTTGATAGCCTCTTTTTTTGTTTCCTTTTCTTTATAAAAATTTTCTATTTCTTCTACTGACACACTTTTTCCAGCCGCAACGGGAATCTGAAACTTTTGACTTTGTGTTACCCCCAAGTCAACACCTCGAATTTCATTGATATAAGTCTTAAAGCTTTCCCGAATTGACTCCTTTATTTCCTCAATTGGCTTGCCATAATCTGGTAGTTTTTTCAGAGGTACTGTAACATCTAAGGGACATATACTGCTTGCCTTGAATCCTGAAATAATATTTAGGAGCAAAAACGCTCTTAGGCAAAACATTTGTTATTTTTCCTTTTTTGGTCTGTCTCCAGTTAGTTTTGAGGTAGCTGAAATAAGCTACATCTAGTGGCTGCAGCAGATGTGTTGAATTGGGCAATAGACAGATAAATTTTATATCATTTTCTTCATACAATCTTAATGTTTTAATACTTATATGAGAACTTAGATTATCACCAATTATTGCCTTCTTGCATTCTTTCTTCTAGAGTACCGGTAACACTTGTCTCTCAAGCCACTCATCGAAGGGCTCACTATCTATCCAACCTGACTTAGTCACAGCTATTCTAGTCCTCGGCGGTGTACCAGTTAGCCAATCGGACCATTTTTGTTTGACCTTATAAATTATAAATGGCGGAATGAACTCACCGGTTCCATTCTTCTTCTAGTGTTAAACTATGTGGTCTTCCCATACTTTTTGAGTGTTCCTCTTTTAACTTGTACTTAAGTGTACTTCTTGGGATATTATAAAATTTGGCTGCATTTCTTTAGGAAATTTTGCATGTTTTAATTTTATGTAAAGCTTCGTTTAAAATTTCTTCAGTATATCGAGTTCTTGTCCCATACTGGCGCTTTCCTGGCGTGGGATGTTTATTTTTTCGAGGCTTTGTAGAATCCTAGAAAACAAACATACATAAATATTACAATCCATTTGTACGGATCGACGTATGTATGCTTTATTTTTATCTTATTTTCCTTTTATTAAAAGTTCATTCTTCATATATACAATATTTTTAAAATGAAATAATTTTGTAATCAAAATACATTCTGAAAACTAAAATGTAATTTGTTTAAAACCTGTCGCCTATCTATAGAGATTCTTCTCTAAGTGTCAAAATCTCGACATCTTGGTAATCAATAACAATGCGTTGTAATCTATATAAGGTTTTCTTATAACTTACTCCTATATTCAACTTATTTTAAGGTCAAAACTATAGAAATTAAATAAGTCACGTTGATTTATTCATATCGGGAAGTAAAAATTAAAAAAAAAAAACTATGAAAAAACAGAAAAACAACAGATTGCAACAGACTGGTATAAATATAAATGAAAAAATCTGAATAATTATTCTATAATAACTCCTGGCAATGTTACCCACACGTTTGAATAAGTCATTTTAAACTCGTTGGGTAACATTGGCCCGGGACAAAGTTACTCTAAATAGGGGAAGATTCAGTAGCACAAAATTTATTTCTACTTGATTTGACTTCAAATTAAATTAAATCATAAAGATTAATATTTTACGAAGTGCTAAATCACTGCTTTAAAAAATGAAACACGACTTACCGTTCTAAATTACCCTGGATAATCACAAAAGACAACTTTTTACCGACTGTATTTTGGCGCGATCTATATGTGTCACAGAAAATCAACGATTGTCAAAGAACCAATATGACAGTTGATAGTTTTATGGTGCACATATGCGTTCAGGTGAATAGGTTTTGAGGTGCGTTCCCAGAAACACAATGTTTTTGCAATTTAACTGTATAAAATGAGTAAAAATCTTTCGAATTCAAAATTGGGCCAATTTTATATTGAGATTAAGTTACCCAGATCGACTGTACCACGAAATGGGCACAATTTCACTTAACAATTAGAAAAAAACTGCTACGTCCGTGTGGAGTGAAACAGTTTAAATTTCGGCACTCAATTCAATTCAGGATAGAGGTGAGAAATTACAATTCGAATAAATTTTTAAATGAAAATTAGAAAACCAGGATGGATGGCTTGCTTGCTCGGCGAACGGAATTGAAGGTAGCCATGGAGATAGAAAACTGTCAGTCCAGGTCAATAAAGCGCTAAGAGCTTAGGTATGTTCGATCACTCGATTGATGACTAGTATTGAGTTCGTTCAAACATATCATTCCTCTCCATCATTTTGGCATATTCCTGCATCAAGGATGAAAATGGATCACAGGTCGTCGAATCCGGCTAGAGCACCCCGGAATTCCTATGGTTGGGGTTATTCTTTCGAAATTGTTCGTTGTGAGGAGTTTTAACTGTAAATACTATAAGGATTAGTGTTACGTAATGAGTTGCCAACTAATTTGAACTGTTTGGCAAGAGATTAATTGTTTCTCTTCCTAGAGGAAACTGATGCAATTCCTCGTGTGAATTGCCTTTGGTTGTGATGATCAGTTTCTCTATTTACATTCTAGTTCCGATTGACTTCACAACAATTGCTTCAATCCAACGTTAAGTTTCTGGCATACATGGATTGATTCTTGCAAAATTTACTCATCGACTTTTATACTGTTTTACCCCTCGATGTGCATATAGGAACGAGCTGCGGTATTAGGAAGTGGTGTGGTCTGCCATGGAGCAATTCGGCAGGTGACTTTCCAGAATTCGGATTTGGAGTGGACAAGCACTGTCAGGATTTACCTCGAGAATCTTACTGCATTTTGTTAAAGTGGAAGTTTATATACGAGTAACATCGCGGGTTACAACTGGTGGTGGGGCGGCAGTTTATCGCAACGAATTAGTATTAAAAGTAACTGAATCAAACAAAAGTGGAATCGAAGGTCTTTTGCTAGAGATCTCTGACGATGTCACTAAATGTACTGTTGCCGTCACATATAATGCTAACAGAAGTTGTTCCCCTGCCCCATTATTTTGTGAATTTCAAGCATGTTGCCCACTCTATGACTACATAATTATCTCTGGTGACCTCAACGTCGATCTTTTAATACCTGACTCCAGAGCATGTCAGCTTTTAGACAATATCGCTGCGTCTGGACTTGTTGCTACGAATATGTATACCACCCGCTTTGCACCTAAGTCTGCTCCGGGTCTGCTTGATCTCTGTAATGCATCTGATCGAACCAAAGTCTTACTTCTCTGACCACGAGCTGCACATACGACATCGGGTAGTCAGGTTCTTCTATCCGTTCATCATTCCAGTTTAGGGCCTTTGCTTCAATTGACAAGAATGCCTGCAACCAGATGTGAGCCTCCTCCCATGGCGCAGTTGTCATTGTTTCTCATACGTGAATAATAAAATTAACTTTTTGCAATCTTTACTTTTGGACCTCTATGATAGACATGTTCTGCAGAAGACTGTACCAGTTCATAATAAGAATTGTCCCTGGCCCACGTCTGAGGTTAAAAATGCCATTAGGGCTCGGAGAAATAAGTACTCTAAATGGCATTCAAATCCCACGACTTAGAATTCGGAGACTTTCTATACCGCTCGCACTCGTAGAGTCCGGGGTGGACCTGGGCCGCAACTAACAAACGTCTCCATCCAGTTCGATCTTTAAACAGCTGCCTCTAAAATTGGTTGAAGTCACCTTAAGCTTGCCTGCGCCACCTTAGTCGTGGTCTTCCTCTACTGAGATGTACCTCGGGGGCGGATTCGAAGATTTTTCGGAACGTAGTATTGGTGTTCATCCACTCTACATGACTCAGCGACCTCAGTCGTTGACCATTCCCTCTCCTGGCTAGGTCGATGTCGCTGTGTAGCTCGTACAGTTCGTCGCTGTATCTCCTCCTCCACTCACTGGGACCGAAAATCACCCTAACAATTGTCCGCTCAAAATAGCAAAAAGCACCCTTATACACCTCTGCGCTATGGAGCAGGACTGGGGTTATTAAGGTCTTAAACATATAGGGTCAGAGCTTTGATAGTCAATTGCCTTCTTAGCCTAAAAGAACCACCGATTGGCAAGAGCTATCCTTAATTTGATCTCAGCACTGGTATCGTTGTTTGAATTGATAGCCTAGGCAGGCAAAGTCCTTAACTACCTTAGAAGATATATCTGTCCAGGGTGACGTTCTGTCGGTCTGGGGTGTCCTTTCTTGTTCACAGCATATACTTGGTCGTGCTCTCATTGACTGTTAAATTCATCTCCGCCGCTTCCGTCTTCTTTTTCGAGAAAGCGCCACTGACATCACACTGCCTTCTTCCGATTATATCAACATGAACGGCCTTTTAAAAGATTGTGCTTCTTGTGTTTGCGCGTGAATTTTGAACTATTCTTTCAAGAATGACGTTAAATAAATCGCAGGACAACCTTTTTTGACACTAAAGGTTTCGGTGTGTCCTTTACCGGACTTGATAGAGAAGCGTGCATTCTCCATCGCCATCTTGTGCAAATGAATGAGTTTAGCATAAGTGCCAAGCCTAGACGTCGCTTTGTACAGCCCGTCTCTGTAGATGCTATCATACGGGGCCTTAAAATTGATGACTAGGTGGTGTACATCGATTTGAAACTCATGGGCTTTTTCCAAGATCTGCCTTAGTGTGAATATTTGGACGATGATGGACTTTCCTGGCCTAAAGCCACACTGATATGGACCAGCCAAGTTGTTGACGAACGGCTTCAGACGTTTACACAATGTGGAAGAGAGAATCTTGCAGTCGATGTTAAGAAGACTGATGCCCCTGTATTTGGCGTAGTTCAGAGGGTCCCCATTCTTGAGTATCGGACAAACAATGCTGAAGTTCCATTCATCGTTCCAAGTCATCTTTTCCATGGCTGGGCAATTGCCCCGGCACAACCGCTAACCTGGAGGGCCAGTTCCATTGTAGATTCCCCTAGAATGAGGGGTCGATAAGACCAAAACCAATAACCCGTTCACGGATGTGAGCGCTGCCGTTGATTGGTCTCTTTCCCAAGTCTCGGAAATTCTCACCGGCCTGAGCTCCAAATATCTCAGGTCCGGAGAAGGTCTCATTTATTTTATTCCGAGATTTTATTTCACCATTGGTTTCATCTAGGGGATTCATCCGCTGTCCGGTTTATAGTGCTGCTATTTTTGTCTGCTGGTCAGCTTGTAAGTTGGCAAGTCGAGTCCGGATGAACATCGACCAGTACCGGATGGTTACCACTTGGAGGTAAAATAAGCACAATTGACGTGCAGAAACAGTTACAGGACTGGATATCACCAGATTGGCACCTCTCAGAGCATACCCAATTTCTACCGCATTCAACCGTATTGATCTTAACTACTTATTAAAATTCTTCGTTAAATTGATTGTGGTTAGAATTTACAATTGAGATTACTTACTTACGTGGAACTACAATTCGGAGTAAACCAGGCTCAACTAACTAGCCTCTCTAATTAGACCGGTTGTTAGCCTCCAGTCGCGCACTCCAAGTCAGTTGAGGTCCGTTTCTACTTGTGCGCTCTACCTAAGTTGAGGTCTTCCTCTATTGCGTTTCTCACCGGGACAGCTCTGATGAAGACATGACATTGGTGCCCATTTGCTCTACATGTCCTAGCCATCTCAGGCCACTCATACGCGACTAGGTCGATATCGCTGTACAGCTCATATAGTTTGTCGTTGAGTTTTCTGCTCCAAAGCCCGTCAACGCAAGCGGGACCGAACATTTTTCGAGTGAAATTTCTCTCGAAATGGCTGAGGATATCTTTATCTGCTTTCGGTAGAATACATGCTCCTGCGCCATAAAGTAGGACTGGAATGACCAACGTCTTAGTTTTTTCGGGATAGGGCCTTACTACTCAGTTGTCTCCTTAGCCCAAAAAAACAGCGATTGGCAAGAGTGATTTTTCGTTTTATTTTTGCTGTGGTGTTGTTGGCAGAATTGAAAGCAGAACCAAGGTAAACAAAGTCCTTTACTACCTCGAAATTATAGCGGTCAACTGTGACGTTCTGTTCAATTCGTCATCCTGTGTGTCCCTTCTTGTTGACAGCGTACCATATACTTGGTTTTGTCCTTATTTACTCCTTAACACATTTTGTTAGCTTCCGTTTCAATATTAGCGAACGCGCCGGTTATAACCCACAGTGGTGTTAATATCGCTGTAATGTAATTACGCTAGTAGTTGCACAGACCTTTGAAATAATGCGCCTCCGGTATTCACTTGTGAGTTCCACACAATTCTTTCAAGTCATGTTAGACAAGTTGTATGGCACCGCGTCACCTTGTGTAAAACCTTCTTTGACATCAAAGGTCTCGGTTAAGTCGTTACCCACCTTGACAGATCACCGCGAGTTCTCAAATGTCATTCTGTACAGACGGACGAGGTTGGCAGGTATCCCAAAACTAGACATGGCTCTATAAATGCTGTCATAGAGGCCTTAAAATCGATGAAAAGACGGTCATGAAACGGCACTGATAGAGAACAATCAGGTTACTGACGAAGAATTACAGACGTTCACACAATACAGCAGATGAGATCTTGTATTTGATGTTGAGGAAACTTATGTCTCTGTAATTGGCGCAGCTCAAAGAGTCTCCTTTTTTTTTTAAACTGGGCGAATGGTGCTAAGATTCCATTCATACACTCTTCTGACCAGACCAAAGAGATGAGTTGGTGGATGCTCTCCACAGAGTCATTTCCAGCAGCCGGTAACCCGTCAGGTTCAGCTGATTTGTGATATTTTAGCTTAGATATTGCTTTCTCTACTTCGTTCTGGTCGGATGAACGGAAGTTTTAGCTATTATCGTCTAAGTTGAATGGTCTATTTTGTCTGATGACGGCATGTGGGGCTTCTTCTCCGTTATACAGACTGCAGAAAAATCTTTCCATATTCTCAGCACCTACTGTAACCCTACCACAAGGTTTTCTTCTTCTTCTCGGCACGCTTCTGTACGGGTCTTATTGGCTTGACACTTTTTTTTTATCTGTTAATAAATCCTCCGTACGTTATTTCTGGAGTACAAATATCCAGATATCTTCGATTGCAAGTTTTTTGTGCTCCGTTTTCTACATCTGAGACGATGTTCTTCTTGTCTCTTCTGCTCGTAGGGATCACGAGTAGTTTTCGTCCTTGATTGCGGCATCGCTTTGTAGGTTTCTTGAGAGGTTTCTTGTCTCAGTATACAAATATCTTCTTTGATGAATTATAAAAACACCAGCGCTCGCCAGCAAAATCTAACTTACTTACTTAGACCTTGTTTAACTGCCCGCATTCTTCATCACGCCAGAGATTTTTTGGTGGTGGTCGGGTGAAACCCACTGCATCAGTTGCGGCGTCTCTTATGGTACGGTGGCAGCAGCGTTACCACTGTTCTGCGGTATTTAATGCTAGTGGCATAGGAGTTGCTGAGAGGTTTCAGGATGCGCGTGTGCCGAAAATTCTACCGGTCTCTTGCGATTGCAGCTTCTCACAACAGTTCTTCTACAACAGTGGGGCTTAGGAGATCAGCATTCGCACCTTCGCTGAAACGAGGTGGTCATCCGAGTCAACGTTGGCTGCCCGAAACGATCGGACATCCAGATTACAAGGGGCATGCCTGACTTGATCAATTTGATTTAGCGCTTGATGATTGGGAGAAGGCCATGTCCTCTTGTGTATATTGAGATGAGGAAACGGTGTGCCGGCTATAGCGATATTACGTTCCGCCACAAAGTCAATAAGCCTAAGTAAATTGCCAGACGTGGTGTCGCGTAGGCCTTGCTTACCATCTTACTTGCAAAGATGCCCTCTTTCCTATCCTGGTAATGTCATACTTCGGACATTTCTCATATGTCTTGCCGAGGAGCTCGCGGAAACATTCTTTGGTGGCGTCGTCCTTCCGTATGGGCATGGGAGCATATTAGGCTTATGTTAGCGAATTTAGCAGATTGTTATAAGACACTCCCTTACGTGTCGAAAGCTCAAGACTCCTTGCCTAAGTCTGCCGCATATGGCAAATCCGCGTCGCTTCTTTTCTCTATAGCAATATGCACATATTGGGTATATAACTTAATTCGTGCGGTTTTTTCAAAATTTGAACGTTCATTTAGCACAAAATGTGCAATAGTATTATTCAAAGTATTGCCCATCTGAAGCTATGATTTTTCCCATCTTTCTGGTAATTTGTGGATCCCATCCCAAAAGAACTGCGCCGGCTTGGCAGCCAAGAATGAATCAAGCCAATTTTTGATATTCTGCTCTGATGTGAACCGTATTTCAGTGAGGGCGTTCTGCATCGACCGGAACAAATGGTAGTCAGAAGGGGCAAGGTCTGGGCTATAAGGCGGGTGGGGTAAGACTTCCCATCCACTGTTTTCAAAATAGTTCTTAACCGGAATAGCAACGTGGGGCCGAGCGTTGTCATGATGGAAAATTATTGCCTCGTGTCTGGTCGCATATTCCGGGCGTTTTTCGGCCACTGCTCTCTTCAAACGGATTAATTGTGTCCGATAGCGTTGTCCATTGATGGTTTCACCCGGTTTTAGCAGCTCATAATACAGCACACCCATCTGATCCCACCAAATACAGAGCATTACCTTCGCGCCCTGGATATTCGACTTTGCCGTTGATTTGACTAGTTGGCCGGGTTTCACATACAATTTTTTTCGCTTCTGGTTGTCGTTATGGATCCATTTTTCATCACCAGTAACAATCCGATGCAAAAATGACTTCCTTTTCTGGGGTTCCAGCAGCATTTCGGACACGCAAAACCGCCTTTCGACGTCTCTCGGCTTGAGTTCATGTGGAACCAAATTTCCATGCTTTTGAATATATCCGGCTGCTTTTAAACGTTTTGAAATGGCTGCTTGAGTGACACCCAAAGATTCTGCGAGCTCTTCTTGTGTTTGGCAACAATCTTCATAGAGTAATGCTTCCAGTTCTTCATCTTCAAACTTTTTTGGCTGCCCAGGACGTACATCGTCTTCCAAGCCAAAATCACCACTTTTAATTCGTGCAAACCACTTTTGACACGTTCGCTCAGCTAGCGCATGTTCACCATAAGCTTCCACCAAAATACGATGACTTTCGGCAGCAGTTTTCTTCATATTAAAAAGAACTCCCCGCAAAAACACTTCTTCAGGCACAAAGTTCGACATATTTGAGTGAAAAAAAAATTATTGTTGTTTACGCTTCAAATGAATGACATATACTGAAATGACGTAAATGACGTACAATGACAGTAGCTTTCCAACGCATGTTCCAATGGAATAATAACAATGGAATAATACAAGTTACGCCATCTCTTAGCGAACCGCACGCTAAGTTATAGACCCAATATATCACAGTTTTTCATCCTCCTTATGGAGGATGCTGGTGATATCAACGTGATAGTAGTCATGGGCTTTTATTAATTACTCTTGCCAAAATTATATTGTTTTGTTTAGAATTTGGTTTTTTTTTTTTTTAGAATGTTAATTCGCATTTGTTGTTCTAAAAGGTCTTCCCGTAGATTTTCGTTCGTATTTATTTTCTCTAAAATTCTATGCCTGCCTGATTGTGACACATCTTTTAAGAAAGTTAACGAGTCATTAAAATTGTTATTTATTGTTACCAGCTGATTGATTTCCTCAATTAGTTCGTTATTTGTGTTGTCGTTACTTTTTAATTGGTTTTCTATGTCGTGGTTTTCATCTTCGTCCAACGCTCCAAAGAGCCAACTTAATCCCTTTCCTGCAACATTAATCAAACCTCTTTTAGATTTATGGGGTGATAGAGTTAATACCTTACTTCTCATTGAATGTAATTCTATTCTTAAGAAATCCTTTCTTTTCGCTGGTAAATTTATATGTTTCTCTAAAGTATCTATTAGTTAAAGGAATAATTGGGTTAGGGTCAATAATAATCAATATATTAATATTGTATATGCCTGTCTGTTACGTTTTCACGGATAAACCGTCAAACCGATTTTGATGAAATTTGGTATGGACATAGCTTGAATGTCAAGGAAGGATATGGGTTACTACTACTACTAAACTTGAACAAAAAGAAAGAAGGTGAATCGAAGTACCGCACAAACCATTACAAAGCACCAAATCAGCACTGAAATCTGACACAATTTAAGTCACCACCAAATTTTGACATATTAGTTACGAAGGTCAGGAAGGGTATAAATGTAGGTAGCCACCATTACTGTTTATATTTATTATAGGGGCTTTGCACTGAAAACTGCCAGCGGACAAAATATAAATAAAAATGCAAATTGACGTAAATTTAAAGTGAAAATTGAACAGGTGAATAGGGAGGAAAAGAAAACCACGTCTGGCTGGCTTGAGAAACGTTTTAGAACCCAGATAGTGGGGGTAAACAGAGTACATGTAGCACCAGACATAATCGATGATTGGTGTCTTAGAAATGGGTCTTCAGGCAATACAATGAAAACTGAGGTTACGGGAAGAAGGAAGCTGACTGGTCTGACTCATCTTTTTGTTTTTTATAGCTGGCGCGTGCACAAGAGATTTTGTGTACCCTTAAGATGTTTGCACATAGCGCGGGCGAGGGGAATTTAGGGAGAAAGAAAAGAGAGATATCCATGTACATTGGTCTTAAATGTCTGCAACTTATAATGACTAGGAAATAGAGAGCTAGGCAGGGCATAAGCGAGTTGTACGGCTTAGGAACGGATCACGCCCGAAAGTGGCCTTGGGGGTATACTGATGAGCATTCATAGCGAGACGTGTGTTTCGGTTAAAAGTTAGAAGGTAATTTCGGTGGAGCACTGGTGGTGAAATTAGAGATTGTATAAAGTAATACAGGAGCCGTCTGTGTTCGAGGGTGTCGAAAGACTGTGTAATATTTTTATCACTTATGAGTCTTATCGCACCGTCTTGGATCCAATCTAGCATATACGAAGAGATCTTAGGAGCACCTGACCATATGTAGGCATTGTACTCCAATTTCGGGCGGATAAGCGCCTTATATATTGAGGCCAGATCAGAGGGGGTGAAATATTTCTTACATCGCTTCAGGAAGCCTAGACATTTCGTAGAATTTTTACCGACATCGAATATGTGGTCATTCCAACGTAAGTTGCCACTGACACACATACCGAGAATGGAAAGTTTATCGGTTTCGATGATGCAAGTGCCATTCATGGATAATGGCTGAGTCTTCAAATTTCACTTTAACGACAGCAGACAGCATTGTGTCTTGGAAGCATAAAATTCCACTCTGATGATGATTCCCCGATGGGTCAGTGCACGATTGATCAATTTTACCCCGGAGTAAGACCTGAGTATCTTATACTTCATCAGAGCACTGGATCAATAACGCGAGGAAAAATCCTGTATGAATGAACCGATTTTGATTGCAGTGGTATTTCTGATAATGGTTTTCCCCCGAAGTTCAATTGCTTCAACACTGGTTGAAGATTTTTCCCCGTTTCTTATTTAACATTTCATCTCCCTCTTCTATAAAACCAGTTTTACCCCAGGGTAATTAGTCCAGTATGCACTGGCAAAATTAGTTATGCCGTCTAAACCAGAATTTAATGAGCTTAACATACGCTGCCGTTCTCGTTCTATAGCCGAAGAGCAGGGCCGTGAGTCCGGGAACGAATATGAAAGGCAGAGAGTACTGTCATCAGCAAAGAAATATATTGGATCAGAGGTAGCAGACAGGACATCATTTATGAAGATTAAAAAGTGTCGGAGACAGAACAGAGCCCTGGGGGACACCAGCAACCTTTCAAGAGGAATTGAATTGAACGTTCCGAAAGGTACTCGTAGTTTCTACTCCATTGAAGAAGAGAGTCGTTGATCCCAAAAGCAAGCATTTTCGACAAAAGAGCCTGATTTCAAACTCTGTCAAATGGTCAAATGCCTTAGAAATATCAAGTGCAATTACCTTACATTCGCCAGATTGATGTATGCTTTGGTTTCACTTTTCGGTGAGACATGCCATCAAATTACCAGTGGACCTGTTGCTACGAAAACCGTACTGGCAGTCATTAAGAATTTTCCGTGTCTCGTAATATTTCATGAGTTGACGGTTTATCAATGTTTCCATGACCTTAGAAAGAAGGAACGTAAGTGCAATGGGTCTGTAGGAGGTGAAAGTAGAAGATTCGCATTTTTTAGGGACGGACTGGACAAATGCTGTTTTCCATCTGCTCGGAAAGAACAGGGATTGATGAAGAAGGGGAGTTATACCATCTGTACACGAGTGCGAAAGTGGATTAGTCCTATTGAAGATTCGAGGCACTCAGGTGTCGAGAACAATCTGGACGTGTTGAATTGGCCGCAAAGTGTGCAGCAAGCAGGTTGGCTTTGTCCAAAGACTTGACAGCTGTAATGTCATTGTAAATGAGCGTTGGGATGGAGGATGAGGCAGAATTTTTAATATTTTTGACGAACGACCAAAATGTTTACTATCTTTGGGACATTGTATTATTTTTTGCCTCAGTTTTTGGTAGTATAGAAATTTCACGCGGTTGAGAAAGACGGTGCAGTCATTCCTGGCTCGCCTAAACTTTTTTCGGTTTTCCTCTCTTGGGTTGGTCTTGAAGGACCGAAAAAACATTTCTCTAACCCTGACAACCTCTTTACAGCTCGAGTCGTACCATGCCTTTTCTTTTGTTCTGATTCTCTTAATCCGATAAGGGATAAAGGATCTCATTCCAAGGAGAATAGTGTCAGTGGCATCCACGTCATTATCGAGGAAACAGAATGACCAGTTATTGCCATACGGTTCTTTTAGGAATTTTTACTCTAGCTGTGTGGTCAGCATACGAGAAATTAGCTGATATGATACAATGATCTGACGAGCTTAGAGGGGAGAGCGCATCGACGGTGTACTTATCAGGGTGAGAAGTTAAAAACAAGTCCAGGGTGTTGGCTTCTGGTCTGGTATCCGCGTGACCTCATTTACAAGCTGCGTTGAGTTGTTCGCCGTATATTGAAATCGCCCGTATTTCAGTATGAGGATACAGGGATACAATTCTTTGTATGGTGTCAGACAACGCATCAAATTTGTTAGACGTCGAATTGCTGTCTAGTTTCGGGCTTCTGTAAATAAAGCAGTAGTGGATATGGTACTGGAACAGGCACCACATTGTGGTGGAATTTGGTAAGCTACATCACTACGCGGATAGATGGCCAGACCGCAATGAGGAAAGAGTAGTGACACTAGTTCGTAGCCAGGTAGCTTCGAATCAGAGTGATCTTAGAGGTGTGGGCGGGAATCTACCTGCCTTTCACTAAGTTCCAAAACAGCTGGTCTGAATTTACAGAAGTGGACGTACGCGGAAAAATTATGACTTTTTAGCCCGCGTATATTTGCTATGTCCACTCTAAATTCCCGAGTCATTACAAATTAGCAAATACAAAAGACACAAACGCAAGGCTGCAATTTGCAAATTCTGACATTGGTTCACCGAATCAAATTGTTGTAGGTGTTAAGCCCTTACAACAAAATGAAACAGTGCAACAACAGAATTCACACTCGGAATCCGCTATTCATCAGTTGTTGCATGCAATCAGTCACTGCCTCTGCTGTATGACAGAGTTATACTATACAGTAACGCCAGTGGCCGAGTGCAAACGACAGCAGTATTTGTTGTTGTTTGCACAAACCCAAATCGAGGGTAGGAGTGCACTAAGTCTCGTGTGCACTCGTCTGAGGTCAGCTCGGCACTGTGCTTGGCACATCTTGTGCTTGAAGTCATCACCATGCCTTTATCTACCTAAGCTAAGTATTTGCAAGTCAACTTGGAAAACAAACTTCTTTGTTGAAAAGCCTCCAAGTCGGTGTCAGCCTTTTGACAGTGCAAAGGAGCTTACGGCAAAATATGGGATTTGTCACCGAGAAGGATCTTCTTGTCTACAACTCTATGACTTATTTCATAAGTCGGTGGTTGGGTCACTGTCATTACTGCTGCAATTACCAGACTCTAAAAAACGGCCTGCATCGGCTGCATGCGGGCTTTCCTTAGCATGCCTGGATCTGCTCCAGACGCTCGGATGAATCACATTCCCATTGATATTCATATCGTGGGCTGCACTCTCAAAGCCAACTTCTATTTATGACGTCGATGCCCTTGCGCTCCGATTTTCTTTTGACTTGGGTCTCCTATTTCTACGAAAATATAAAATCTACTTTCCTTTGCACAGCTATAGGTCCGGCCAGGATCTAAGATGGGAAATGAATGTAATTTCCATGTCATGGATAGCTCTACACCCGATCTTAAATGCGGCGCTGGTGTATCTCCGGGGGACGACAATATTTGGATTGGAAAAACGTTGGTTCGTTCTCCAGATGATATATATGACACCGAACTGTATTGTGAAGAGTCGGTGGAAACAGCGATGCATCTGCATCTGTAGCAATACCCAAGTCGCGTTTAATGCCTTGCTGAACCCTCTCTCACGTCCAAGCTAGTTCGATAATACAGGGCTTCTCTCAATCCAGTCCGAGGGCCGAATTCACTGGACCTGTTTTTGGATTCCAGGTCACTATGGGATTACCGTAAATGAAATTGCCAATGAACTTGTTGAGCAAGGCTCAGAGGAGTGTTTTTTAGGACGCGAGCGTGCCTGTGGCCTCGGTTATGACTTCCATACTCCTATGCCCATACTTGCACTTGGCATGACTCTAAAGGTTACCGATAGACAAAACTATCGTTTCTGACGTCTCTAAGAGGTCAGCGTCTTTCCTCTGTCCCTCAGTAGGAAAGTCTGTTGACTGCTTACTGGCGTGTGTCATGACGGGGCATTAGGCTTTTGTTAAGCATCTTGTATTCTGCGTATAAGTGACACAATATCCTTCGGCGCTTGTTGTGAAAGTGATGACGAGACTGCGGAGCAATACCTCTGTGAGTATCCAGCCTGCTCTCGCATCAGACTGATAGGTAATCGGTGCTGATATGGTTGGCGAAGTGTTTACTCATCTAAAAATAAATAAATTCCAGTAAAAGGAACATGCAAGGAGTACAATGGGCTTGATGGACTAGAGAGACTAGAATAAAAAAAAAAAACAATAATCACCGAAGTAAGGTATATTCCTACTGTCCATGGCACCTTATGCGACAATTGATAATACCACGAAGCACGAGAATGTCCGACTTTATCAAGTGCCTGTGCTGAATGCTTTTTATTACAGAATCAATTACATATTAGGAGTGCATGGGACTAGACTAGCCCTTTTCCGGAGATCCCTCTTCCAAATGAAAAATAATCCAAAAAAGTGTCTTCTCGCCTGAGCTGGGCGCCTTTGAGTCGTTTTCCCTTACTCACCAGACACCATAGGCACCATAGCAATTTGTATTCTCCTCTAAGCTGATAGACAAGTGTAGGAACAACATTATCTTAGTCAGTTGTCGGTTTAATTTCACCCTTCCACGGCCTTTTTAATGCGAACTAGCCAGACATGGTGTAGCCATTAACCAAACATCAAACATTAAGAAAATTCTTCATCAACAACCTCTCTGGCTACTCCAAGTAGAGCAAGTTTACTCAAATCGGTGAGCTTTAAGTACATTGAAGGACATATGCCGAGATGGCAACTGACTCCGAACTCCGAAGTAAGGCCATAGATATTTCAAGTAGGTTCTGTCAACGTGTTACCGCCTATCACATATTATTATGCCTTACCTACTTGGGCACACATCTGTCATTCAAGATTCTTCCAATTTAATTGCCAGCCGCAGTATACGAAATATTTAAAAGTGTCACCACGTCCTTTATCTTCCCCTTTCAACAAGCGTTATCACTCCCCCACGATGGTGTCACACTATAACAGAGGGCTTTAATATTTATGGCATATCAACAAGAGTCAGCTGGTGGAGGACATGGTGAGAAATGAAGCAAAACCATCTGGCGTGGTTATCAGGCGTTTTATTATAATTTCTTTCCACGCAAAAACCAACCAATTTCATCCCTTCTCCAATATCTACCAGGCCGCATCGCAGTTGAATGACCTGCTGTTCTCTGAACACATTCAATTCATAAGGACACCATCAGGCACACCAACATTTCTTAAAAGCCCAATTGCTAAGTCTTCACTTTATCTAACGAAATTAGATGCAATAAATTTTGGTCCCAGCCTACACCGGCCCGTCCTCGCAGCTTCGAGAGTTGGCACGCTCTCATTTCAATATCACTAACATGGTTCAAGGATACTGTTGGGTGGCGTTCGCTTTCGACGGTTCTCTAGAATTTAAATGAGAACTAACGACGACGACGGCACTTGAAGAAGCCTGTATTCTACGTAGGTAGGAGGATGTAGGTACTCGTATTCATGAAAGAAAGTGGAAAGAAATGAAAAGAGAAAAGGAAAAGGAAAAGGAAAATATCATCCAATTACTGTGACTAGTAATGCGAGAGCTCCCAATAAAATTGACAAATTGACAAATGCATTCGAATTGACACTGGCTCCGAAGGACATGGACACCAACATGGACATGGACATGGACATCTTAAACAGTGTTACGACTGCACTGGCCACCACATTTCTGTGCAACTGGAATTGGTTATATCATAACTCATCAACCATACGGATCGTATACAATACGAGTACATAGATCGAGGAGTGAGGTTATGTGTCACTTTAATAACTGATGCGAAAGCACGCCAAGAAGTGACATTAACCAATTAAGCAATTTAAACTGAGAGTGCTTGACGATGTCCTGGGAATGAAATTTTATGGTTTTAGTGCCAATCTGACAAGTGACTGGTAACTGGTGACTCGTTGGTTGGAAATTAATTAAATTATTTTATCCACTCTTTAGCAGTTGGGGATGTTATTGGTTAGGATGACGGTTTGAAAAGGTCACTGTGTACGCCTGCATTGATTATGTGTCCTAAGAAATCGGATTTCGGACATACACATATGAGTGTATGAAAGCTTGTTGATGCAACTGCAATGAGCAGATCAGGGTGCAAAAATACCAGGCAAGCTTCTGATTGGTTTCTTCTCAATCAGAACGAGTTCCGCACTGCTCGATACGAGGGCGGGTCAATAAGTCCGTGACTTTTGGATTAAAACACAGATTTTTTGATAAAAAAATAATTTTATTTTTCAACGTAGTCTCCCTTGAGCTCTATACACTTTGTCCAACGCTTCTCCAATTTTTTTATCCCTTCCAAAAAAAATGATTTGTCGAGGTCCTCAAAATAGGCCTTTGTTTGCGAGATGACTTCATCATTGGAGTCAAATCTTTTTCTACCAAGCCATTTCTTCAGGTTTGGGAACAAGAAGTAGTCGCTCGGAGCCAAATCTGCAGAGTAGGGTGGATGAGGGAGCAATTCATAGCCCAATTCATGGATTTTTGCCATGGAAACTGCACATGTGTGCATTGTCTTGGTGGAAAAAAACTTTTTTCTTGGCCAAATGAGGTCGTTTTTTTTTCAAATCGTCATTGAATCGGTCCAATAAGTTGGCATAATATTCCCCATTGATTGTTCTTCCCTTTTGAAGGTAGTCAATGTGGATTATCCCGCGTGCATCCCAAAAAACAGTCGCCATAACTTTATTGGCTGACAAACCCACCTTGGCCTTCTTTGGCGCCGATTCACCCTTAGAAACCCACTGTTTCGTCCACGGTTACAAAACGGCGCAAAAACTCCTCCATATTGCGATTAAACAACGCCAAACCTTCCTGTGAAGTTGTTACACGATTGCGTTTGTGGTCGACTGTGAGCAAACGCGGCACCCATCTTGCGGAAAGCTTTCTCATGCCCAAGTGATCATTCAAAATTGAAACCACTGAGCCATGCGAGATCCCTACGGCTTCCACAATCTCTCGCACTTTCAATCTTCGGTCGGCCAACACCATATCGTGAATTTTTTCGATTGTTTCGGGTGTAGAGACCTCAACTGGGCGTCCAGGACGTTCGGCATCTTCAGTGCTTGTACGGCCACAACGAAATTCAGTAAACCACTTTTTTACCATTGAAATCGATGGTGCAGAGTCCCCATAGTATTTATCAAGCTTAGCCTTGGTCTCGGTAATGGTTTTTTTTCGCAAGAAATAATGCTTAATAAGCACACGAAATTCACTTTTTTCCATTTTCTCCTCAAATTAGTGAGTAGTCTGATAAAAATAGCTGTCAAACACAAACTAACTGACGCAGCAAGTTTAAATTTTGACAGGAGTCAACTGACAGATGCCTGTTGACAGGAGCAGTGTTGCTGTTTCAGTAAAGAGGTCAGAAATTCAATTCACGGACTTATTGACCTGCCCTCGTATAAAGTCACCTCTTGACATCTATCCAGCGTATCAGATTGTCAGATAGTTTGTGGGTCATAGGAACCGCATAAGAGCGTTCTAAGACGTCAAATGGAGTTGCCATATGGATAAGCATCAATTTAGCATTGAAATTGTGGTCACTAACGTACGCCTCTTTAATTTTTTTAATTATCCCTGGTGGCGTTACAGTCCGGTGTGGGTCTGGGTCTGGGTCTCCCTCTAGCTCTCCAGCCAGCACTGTTATTTGTTAGATGGTCCCTATCCGCTGACGCGCCACTTAAGGTTGGATCTTGCCCGACTGTGATTTTCTCCAGCGGCGATTGTTTCGGAGACTTTCGGAACTGAAGCGCTGGGGTCTATCCACCTTACATTACCCAGCTATCTAATGCGATGATTTCTGACTCTTTTAACTAAGTCCTTGTCGCTGTATAGCCCGTACAGTTCTTGGTTAAATCTCCTACTCCACTCACTATCAATGCCGACGTGGCCGACGACGAAACGTCTTTCAATCCTTTTCTTCTGATATCCATGCCTCTTCTCCATAGGTGAAAACTCGGACGATTAGTGTTTTAAAGAGCGCTAATTTGGTTATCCCAGGGAGGGCTTACTACGAATGATCTCTAAAATGGTGTTGCTGTTTATATTAACCTGGACCCTAGGTCAAAGGCCTTGACTAAATTGAAGTTAAACCTCTCTATTGAGGCGATTTATCCGAATCGTCGATGTTATGTGTCTTTTCTCAATGACAAAATTTACTTCGTTTTTACATCGTTTACCGCCTTACCCACCTTCGCCGTTTCTTATTGAATGTTTGGAAGTGTCGCAAACATAGCTCGCTGTGTGTTGCCAATAGTGTCCATCTATATAAACCGCATAGGCAAGTGGTTGTACGGATTCTTGACAGATTGTGCCCCTGGTGTTGCCTTTTGAGATTCACATTATGGCCTCAAGTACTTGAAGAACTCGCTTGACAGTGGATTGCCTTGTCGGAGGCGTTTTCGCCAGTAAAGGTCCTATGGCTTATATACATACATATGCATGTATGCTGCCCACGGCCGCCTTAAAAAAAAAGCAGGTGGTTGCTGTCAATTTAGAATTCGAGAGTCTTTTTCTTGCCTGAAACCACACAGCCCTTAGCCCTTAATCAGTTGGTTGTCAAAAGGTTTTAGGCGTCTGGTAGTATGGCAGAGACGATCTTATAGGTGATGTTGAGAGACTGGTGCCTCTATAGTTGGCGTTCGATCTTTAAGTTCGAACTAGTTTGCTTTTCGCACACCACAATCTGAAAATGTTGTGATGTGTATGTACAAGGTGGTGCAAAAGTCATCACCCTATCAGAAGATGCTATAATTTTTGCAAATGGCTGCAAATGTCAATTCTACTTTAACATTTGTAAAGTAAACAGATACAAAATAGGTTAACAAGACGTGGTATAGTTCTAAAGGACTCGGAATAATTGTTCCGATTTTTTTGCGGAATAATTCGTCGATGGTGTTGGCGCAGAGTGTATTTCGGCGCAGATTTCCCGGTCGTCCGACGCCAACTGGGAAAACACTACGACGTTTAGCCGTTCGTCTAGAGGAGTATGGGATAACAAGAGATGCTCCCAGGTCTGGCCGGCCTTCGAGTAGCCATTCTGCTGAGAATATCGCAGCTGTTGTTGAAGATGTCGCAGAAGACCCTGGAGTATCGACCAAACAACGTGCCAAACAACTGGACATTAATCGGCTGTCTTTACAGGGAATTTTAGTGAAAGATTCTAAAATGTTAAGTTACAAAGTACAGACCGTGCATCTGCTGTTAGCTCAGCTTAGCTTAGTTACCGCCAAGAGCGTGTAACCTACGCTCAAGCCATCCTGAATTTCGACCACGAGGTAGACAACTTTTCATCGAAAATCACATGAGCGACGAGTCCCATTTCCATCTCTGTGGATATGTGAATAAGGAAAATTATCGCTTCTGGGGCACCGAAAATCCGCGTATATCTCACAAAGAGCCATTACACCCGGTCAAAATTACAGCATGGTGTGCGTTATTGGGCCTTATTTTTTGAAAACGCCGTGGGCAAAATGACTAGTGTGGACGGCAAGCGCTACAGATCCATACTTAACGACTTTCACCTTCCTCAATTGGATGAATTGGGACTGGACAACATGTGGTTCTAACAGGATGGAGCAACGGCACATACTGCACGAGCCACAACCGAAATTCTGAGGGCTGTAGCTCTTGGTCGCCCAATCTCTCGTTCCGTTTCAGACTTCTTTTGTGGTGTTTTTTGAAGTCACAAATCTATGTCCAAGAAGCCTCCGACTCTTGAAGTCTTCAAAGAGAATATCCGTCAAGAATGCGAGAACCTATTGCCGGAAGTTCTGTTAAGAGTGATGGAAAATGTCAAAAATCGGTCATCACTTCTGGCGGCGGCCACTCAGCCTATATCATTTTTTCGACTTAATGGAAAAGAATTTAGGATATCAAGTAAACATAATCCAAAAGCATAACCAAAGTTTTCATTCATAAAAAAAATTACAGTCAAAGAAATTCAGGTGATAAATTTTGCGCCACCTTGTAATACATACTTATGCTCTTCACAAAGTCATCTCCGCTACCTTGGTAGCTAGATCATCAGCACTAGCAGCCTTGTTAGACGTAAGTAAGACAGCTGTTCTCACTTTGTCGAAGTAGATTGAACAGAAGTATTGCCCATAGTTGTTCGTGTAACCTACGAACCCGTAGTCTTATCCTCCAATCCTCAAGTAACGACCAATCATTACTTAAATGACTTTTATGTAAAGGGTGTTTTTTTTAGAAGTATACAAATTCAATATGAAATAAAAGACTTGAAGCTAATGTTGCTGTCTATGATATGTAATATGATGATATTTAAATATGACATCGGGTATATGGCTAGCGCGAATGAAACGCAATCGTGAAGTCCAATTTACGACAACTTTATCGAGAAACAAGGGCCGTGTATTAGCAATAACACGGCGAATATGTGTAAAATTCCAATACGACCAAAAACTGAGGCAAAAAATACTACAATGTCCCAAAGGTAGTTAAAGCTTTTAGTCGTTTGTCAAAAACATCAGAAATTCTACCTCATCCCAATGCTCATTTATAATGACATTCCAGCTATCAGATCTTTCGGACAAAGCCAATATGCTTGCAGAACACTTTGCGGCCAGTTCAACACTCCCATACTGTGATGGACACCTGAGTGCCTCGAATCTTCAAAGGAACTAATCCACTTTCGCGCTCTTGTAGTAGCAAAAGTACTTAAAGACCTTAACATGCATAAATCCGCTGACCCAGATGGTATATCCTCCTTCTTGCACTTACGTTCCTTCTTTCTAAGGTCATGGAAACGCTGATAAACTGTCAGCTCATGAAATATCTCGAAACACGAAAACTTCTCAATGACCGGCAGTACGGTTTCCGTAGCAACAGGTCCACTGGTGGTTTGATGGGAGGTCTCACCGAGTGGAACCACAGCATACATCAATCTAGCGAATGTAAGATAGTTGCACTTGATAGTTCTAAGGTATTTTACAGAGTTTGGCGTCAGGCTTTTTTGTCGGAAATGCGTGCATTTGGGATCGACGACTCTCTTCTTCAATGGATTAGGAACTACCTTTCGGAACGTTCAATTCAAGTTCTCTTGCATGGTTGTTGGTGTCCCCCAGGGCTCCGTTCTGTCGCCGACACTTTTTAATCTTCATAAATGATGTCCTGTCTGCTACCTCTGATCCAATATATTTCTTTGCTGATGACAGTACTCTCTGCTTTTTATATTCATTCCCAGACTCACGGCCCTGCTCTTCGGCTGTAGAACGAGAACGACAGAGTATGTTAAGCTCATTAAATTCTGGTATAAACGGCATAACTAGGGCAGCGCATACTGGACTATAGGAGAGGGAGATGAAATGTTAAATATGAAACGGGGAAAAATCTTCAAACAGTGTTGAAGCAGTTGAAATTCGGAGGAAAGCCAATACACACATATAATTATCAGAAATACCACTACAATCATAATCGGTTCATTCATACAGAATTTTGCCCCTCGTTATTGATCCAGTGTGCCGATGAAGTAAAAGATACTCCGGTCTTACCCCTGGGTAAAATTGATCAATTGTGCACTGACCCATCGGGGAATCATCAACAGAGTGGAATTTAATACTTCAAAGAGACAATGCTGTCTGCTGTCGTCAAAGCGAAACCGAAAAACTTTCCATTCTCTGTATGTGTGTCAATTTCCTCAAGCGGTGTAAGAAATACTTTACCCACTCTGGTCTGATCTCAATATATAAGGCATTCTTCCGCCCAAAATTGGAGTACAATGCCCACATCTGATCGAGTGCGATAAAACTCATAGGTGATACTAATATCACTCAAACAATGGACACTCTCGAACACCGACGTAATGTCTCGTGTCTCACTCCGGTTTATCGCTATTTCCACCATCAGTGCTCCATAGAAATCGCCAGTAGCATTCTGCCCCTTCAAACTTTTAACCGTAACACCGTCTCGCTATGAATGCTCATCAGTATACCCTCAAGCCCACTTTCGGACGTAATTTAAAATATCGTGATTCGTTCCTAAGCCTTACAACTCGCTTATGGAATGCCCTGCCTAGCTCTTTATTTCCTAGTCATTATAACTTTCAAACATTCAAAACCAACGTTCATCGGTACCTCTCTTTCCATCCTCCCTGATTTTCCTTCGCCCGCGCTATGTGGAAACATTTTAAGGGTACTTAAATCTTAAATCCCTTGAGCGCGCGCAAATTATAATATTGTCGAAGTAAGTAGTACGTACTGTCTAGTACTCGTATGTCTAGTATCAATCCAGTTCAAAGCAATTTCAAGATCAAGAACAAATTTTAAATTAAATTTTAGAAACCCCAACATTTTTAGTTGCAACCTGAACATTGTAGAAGGGGCCATTTTAATCATCATCAATAAGTCCATTATAGGGGTATATGGGGTATTTCTGAACTCGTTAAAGAAATCAATTATAGTTCCAATGGCAAAACTCCATAATCCAAAAGTTGCCACTGACTTTAGACCCATAAACATGTCACCAACACTGGAGAAAATATTAGAAAAAGCCGTAAACAAACAACTTACAAACTAAATTTATTCAAACCCATAGCATTGTAATTAAACAGCAATCTGAGTTTAGAAAAGGTCATTCTTGTGAAACAGCCTTAATATGGACAATTAGAAAAAAGCTATTAACGTCGGCAAGAATGTGATTGCAATCATTCTAGATTTTAAATGTGCATTCGAGATAATTGCTAGACAGATTATAGGTGACAAACTGGGAAAATGTGGAGTCAGATTTGTTGAACTTAAATGGTTTAAACCATAACTTAGTGGACTTTCGCAGGTGACCAAAGTTAAAGATAATTTTTCAACTGGAAAACTGATTAATGTTGGGGTGCCACAGGGGTCTACATTGGGAGTTACATTGTTTTTACTGTACGTAAATGACACAAACTCAGTGTTACGAGTAAAGCGGTGTAAGGTTGTGTTATTTGCTGACGACACTGAATCTAAGAATATAAAAGTGCAATATTGCGATACACTCCGACTTCCTGTATGTGGGAATGTTAATATGGCTAAATATAAAACAGCGTTTAATGTAAAAAGTCCTTATATCTATGTTTAATGCAAAACATAACAACTTTTAAAGTACCAAAATTTAACAAAAGTATCACACAGGATTCGATATTGTACGAAGGACTAAGATTATTCAACTCTCTAAAGCCAAACATCAAAGAGAAGACAAACATTAATATTTTCAAGAAACTCTCAACTGTGTTCATAAAATCAAATATAGGCTAGATGAGACTGTAATTTTCGACAGAGTTCCTATTGCTAGATAGTAAATTTTAACAGTTATATCCTTAACTAATAAATAAGTCAATCAATCAATCAAAACCATCTTCCAAGCAGTCTGACAGTCTGTTAATATTCACGATGTAATCTTCGACAAAGCTAACGATGTCAGTGATGAATTAGCTGCAAAACGATCAGTCATTTGCTTTTTTGAAAATCACATCGACAGCCGTCCCCAGCCTCATCTGATTGTCCACAACAAGACATCACTTTCGGTCGAATTATAAGAAACTGAAGCCCACTAACTTTCACATTCACACCTTAGTCTTCTGCGGACTACTCAATTTGAGAATTCTTGCGTTTACCCTTCAATTCAAGAGTCTGAATCGGCTTCAACTTAGGCTCCTCCAGGAGGAAGAATTTGCCCTCCTTCTGTAAGCCACCATATTTCTTGATATTGCCGAGAAACACCACTCATATCTCGAGCCTCTGCCGCCCTATTGAACCGGAAATGCTACGGAGTCGCCTGTCCGCAGGTGTTCGACCAACTTGGAAGATTATATAGTGTCTTCATACCATATATTTAGTAACGCTCGCAAACGTAAGTTTGCATAGCGAAATCTGTATGACGTCAATCTCAATTAATATTGGACATCGCGTACGCCCAATTACTTTCCTCGCACTCCCAAAAGCAAGAAACAACAGAACCCTTATTGGTATAGACTTTTTAGAAGAGAATGGCATTGTCCTAAATCTTGGTCAGAGATGTTGGTATTTTGAAAACGAACCAAATAAGCAATACGACTTCTTCGATACCAAACATACTATTGCCTCTCCAGTACTGAAAATGGAACAAGAAATAGGCAAATATAATGAGTGGGTTAAAGAAATAAAACCAATCTCACCACTACAGACGACACTAAAAGTCACCAAGTTTTCGGAAGAATGGTATGGGCCACAACCATGAGAACGAAGAAGTAATGCAGGACCATTAAATGATTACTCACCACATTCTATCAACGTCATTATACCGGAAAGACAGACCCAACAATATCTTTTCCCCAAACCAGAGCTGCAGCATACAAAAACGAACACAGATGCGTACTTCACTGAAATCCTTTCAATACATGTAACACTAAGAGACGACGAAGGATTTGATCTAAACGATTCAGAAAGAAAAGAAATAAACAATCTTCTTCTTGAAAATTCCTCTATTTTCGAACCTCTGTCAGAACCATATGCGGAACACCGGATTAAAACAGGAAATAACTCCCCCATTGCTACAACACCTTACCGACACGAAAGAATCAGCTCAAACTTGAGTTGGATAAAATGCTTGAATCTGGCATAATCGACAAATGCGAATCACTTTGGGCTTCTCCAGTTGTACTTGTCCCCAAAAAGTATGGCGGCATACGGGTCTGTGTCTGGACTATCGAGCTTTGAACAATATTACGGTTCCGGATAAATACCCACTACCCAGAATAGTTGACCTACTCCACTCGACAAAGAAAACTACATACAAATCCACACTGGACCTTCAATCCGGTTAATATCAAATTTGAGTTGCCAAAGCAGATCTGGAAAAAACTGCATTCATTACATCTTTTGGGATGTATTGCTTCAACCGCATGCCATTTGGATTACGTAATGCTCCAGCTACATTCAAAAGATTGATGGATAGTTTTAAAATAGGACGTCGGGATATGCTTGTTTTAGTCTATCTTGATGATATTATTGCCTCTGCGAGCATCGTGAATACCTTCTCAAAGTTTTTAAGCTCCTGGCCTTATTCAAACTCAAGTTAGACCGACAAAAATCGAAATTCTGTTGCGCCAAAGTAAAATACCTAGGCCACCTCATCACAAGTCATAGTATAGAAATGGATCCAGAGAAAACATCAGCAATATTAGCTAGACCAGAACCAAAAAACGTCCAAGACGTCCTCTCTTTCTTGCAAACATACTCCTGGTATAGACGGTTTGTGGTAAATTTTACAGAAATATCCAAGACTCTAAGTAATCTGACAAAAAAAAATGCAACATGGAAATGGGGTGGAGAAGAACTAAACTCATTTAATAAACTTAAGGCTGCGTTAGTAACAGCTCCAGTTTTCCACCAGTCATTTAAAGGTAAACCATTCTGTATAAAAACAGATGCCAGTAGCTACGCGATAGGAGCAGCTTTGATCCAGGGGGAGAAAGCAGAGGAGCATCCTATTGAATACGCATCAAAGCCATTGTCAAAGGCAGAACAGAACTATTCTACGACAGAAAGGGAAGCACTGGCCATCGTATGGGCAGTCAACAAATTTAGTGGATACATAGAAGGAACCAAAATTACACTTCTGAAACCACTGAAATGGCTTATGACCTTAAAATCACCAACTGATAGATAGGCTAGCGCGATGGGCACTACAACTCCAGCCATGCAGACATGCTGTCAAGGCCACCCTATTCAGAGTCTGCACTTAAGGAAGGCCTTCGATTTTGTAATGTACAGATGGACATACCTTCAAGGAAATCACATCAAATCCGAGAAAATCAAATTCAAGACAACGAACTCAAGCCTATAATCGAATCCTTCGAAGCAAAGGACGAAAATATGTCTCGTTATACTCTACGAGGCTATATAATAAACAATGGCGTAGTATACAGATTTTCTCCAGAGTCCGATTCAGAAGATGCACAGCTCGTAGTTCCAGTGCAGAAGCGACTAAAAATCTTAAGAAAATACTACGATGATGCCACTGCAGGACGTTACGGAGTTGAACGTACAATAAGTCGTATTGCAACTAAATATTACTGGTCTCGAATGAGAGGTGATATTAGAAAACACATTGGGAATTGTCTTGCATGCCAGATATACAAACCAAGTAATCTGAAACCAGTCTCTAGTAATCAACGTTTTAAGGTCATAGCAATACTCGTAGATCTTTTTGGTCCGCTACCAAAAACCTCAGATCGATTCCAATGCGTATTAATAGAATTTTTCTTAAATATGGGACCCCCTACGTTTGATAAGTGACAATGGAGTTCAGTTTATTTCCGCTATCATGCAGCAATTGACTCATTGTCTTGGTATTCAACAGACTTTAACACCAGTCTACCATCCCGAATTAAATCCTGTTGAAAACAGAAACAGGGATATGAAAACACAATTGGCTATTCCAGTCGGAAACAATCATGCATCATGGTCAAACCACTTGCCAGCTCTTAGGTTTGTCGTGAACACAGCGAAATGTCAGAGCACCGGATACACGCCAGCATATCTAACCTCTGGTCGTGGATGTAGAACAATCGACGAGGTAGGAAATGACTTACGGCAAATAACATCAACAGAGAACTTTATACCTCAAATTACACCCAAGCTGATGGAACTATCGCAAACGCTCCAGAATGCACGCGAAACAACCGAGAAGATGCAAGACCCCAATAAGATTTACTTCGATAAGAAAAGAAGACGCCAGCCCGAATTTAAAGTAGGGGATGATGTTCTTTACACAACTCACGTTCAAAGCCAATCCTCAAAAAACTTTACGTTAAAATTCGTACCACGTCAAGATGGTCCTTACACTATTATTGAAAAACTAGGATCAACTACATTTAAAGTAGCCCCCTCTCGTTTTCCAATTAATCATCTCTTTCGTTGAACCACACGAGACATCCAATGCATTTGTAAGGATAAAACACCTCAGCCACTGTTAAATCTTTGTTTAAATGAAGATATTGATCGAGATAGATGCCAACGTACCTCACTATACTTTCACAGGTAAGTGGTGGGCCGTGTTGTCCCAAGATTTTAGACGCGGCATGTGAAATACCATGTCCAGCCTTGAAACTGAATTAATGATCTAGAGCTGTATTCTTGCCTTCTTAGTCAGGATCCTTTGTTATCGACCGAAGATTCGCCGGATTTTATGTGTCTTAATGCCTTTTGTGAATTGAATGTACCACCGCTGACTTCCAATGCCCTTCTTACGAAATGAATCGCGGTAGCTCCCTCCCATCGGCTATGACATTATTTACCATATGCTCGTCATTGAAATCAGTGGAACCTGAGTTCTTGAATCGTGCAACAGAAGCCGATTTTCCAGGTTACAGTTCATGTAAATGACATCTTTCTCACAAAGAGGTTGTCATCGTTGAAAGCTTCTATACCTGCTTCTATAATAGCAGTATTGTTCATCATCCGTCGTTCAGGCGATCTTAAGACATCGAAAGTCTTTTTGAACATTCCACTGAATATCTTGTTATATGGTGCTTACAGTTCGATTTTTATTGATCTAATACAGGCTTATACAGAGTGATTGACTCGAACTCCAACTTTTTAAAATGCTATATTTTTTTTATTTTTTGATAAATTTTATTGTGCCAAAGCAAAACATGTTGGAGAATACATCAATTTTCAAATTCTATCAGTAGTTTTCAATATGTCCGCCTTTAGCGCGAATAATGGCCTTGAGACGGCCGAAGAAAGCATCGCACGCTGCACGCAAGTGGCTCTACGGTATTTTGGCCCATTCCCGGCGAAGTGCTTGTTTGAAGTAGTCCAAACTTTGGTATTTTTTAGTGCCAACCGTCGCCTTTAAAACACCACAGATAGAGAAATCTAACGGATTTGCATCCGGAGAATTTGCAATCCATTATGTCGAAGAAATGAAGTGTCGAACATTTTTTTTTACCAATCTTGGTTGATGCATGTTTTGTGAGACGGTGGTGAGTCTTGTTGAAATGTCCACGGTCTCCGACCGAAATGATTGTTTGCCCAACTCTTCAATACTGCCTCTCAGACCATTTCACGGTATACGATCGCATTAATTTTGATGCCACGGTCCAAAAATACGATCGGAGAGCGACCAAACCATCACCATCGGTGCTGCCTGCTTTCTGGTGGCCGTCCGAAAGTGTAAATTTTCGAAGGACCTCTTTGGCAAGTAAACTCGATCATTTTGTTTGTTGATAACAAATGGCGACTCATCGGAAAAAACCAAATTCGGCAACTCACCATTTTCGTGCAAGCGTAGCAACTCCTTCGTCCTTTCGACTCTAACTTTTTTCTGTTGCGGTGTAAGATCGCTTTTTGGAACTTGACTGGCTTGAGCCCAAGCTCATTTTTCAGTATGTGTTGCATCCGTTCCAACGATATGTTGAGCTCACGAGCCATTTTTCTTCCACTTCGACGCAGATTTCGCTCAATTCGAGCCTTCACTTTCCGAACCATTTCTGGCGATGTTGCTGTTTTTTTATGACCACCTCCATGGCGTTTTACAACGCTGCCAGTATCACGGTAACGAGCTATGGTTCGAGACATAAATGATTTATTCACGTTGAGGTGCTGGGGGGCTCTAATGATAGCTACTTGTGGTTTTCCAGCCAAATATAAAGCAATCACACTATGACGTTTGAATTCCATCGCTGATAAAAATTTTTCAACACAACTGAGACGCAAATCGTTTAAAAGGCTTCAACGCAATAAAATTATCTGTCATGTGTCAAAACTTGTGCTCACTGTCATGAACGGTTTGGAAATTATAGCAGTCTGAAGTTGGTTGCAGTTCGAGTTAGGCAGGGTGTAGATTCCAGTGTCATGATTACCGAGTTATATCAATCAGAATAGGTCTGTTCCAAGACTGTACAATTTGTACAAATTCCTGTTCCCGCGAGACAACATTTGTAAAAGAGAACACACTTGAGAGAGTAATTCATTTCCCCAGCCTGCCAATTCTCGTCAAATCAATTAAATTTGAAAAGAACTGTCAAATTTGTAGCAGTTTAAATGTGAATTGCGATAATTTTATGGAAATGAACGCAAAAGAAGACTTGGACATGAACAAAGAGGAGAAGAAAGAGCATCACATTGAACTAAATTGTTCGCCCAATACTTTTAGAAGGATCCAAAGTGGTAAGTGACTTGATTATAGCAAAAATATCAATAGCCAATTAATTTTTTTTCAGATGAGCCACAGCGTGAACAAACATCGCAATCACTTTTGGAACGAAGTGACTTGATTCCATTCCAACTATTTTGGTCAATGAAATGCCGGATGTCCCACTAGAAGTCAACCTTTCAGTTGAAAGAACCATATGGTTGGATGCGTCAGTTAAGCTAATGCATTCCTCTCTGACTGAAAAATGCAGCCCAAGGTAGGAGAAAGTAGAAAACTGAAAACCAAAAACCATATGTGGAGGAGTGTACCTGAAAGGTAAAAATTCTAATAGGTATTTGTTTTCAATCACCCAAGTGCAAAATAAATTCCGCACCCTAGAGCGAGCATTTAAAAATATGAAGCTTCACAACTCCCAAACTGGATGGAATCCAATAGCATGTCCTTTTCTTCTGTCTTTTACTTTAATATTTTCAACATGATATTCCGTAAGGCAGAATCTGCAATGGAAACGGGATAAGGGTCGGTTTACTAATATACATACAGTGTTGGCCAAAACAAAAACAACTACGTAGTAAATTTTCACATTTAATAATCATCGCGACGAAACCTTTTTTTTTTAATTACTTCACTAAACCTTCTTGGCACACTCTCGATCAAATAGGAAATTATAGATCTTCGGATGTCTTTTTCATGCTTGGACTTAAATATAAAGCTCGTCGCTATTTCTGCACACCTCGCGAACTATTCACCGATTTACAATCTCCCATAGATCTTCTACCGAGATCGGATTACTGGGCTGGCCATTCCATAACATTGATTTTCTGATCTCGAGACCACTATTGAACTATTTTTCAAGTATACTTTTGGAAATAAGTCGCTACATAATTCCATCTAATTTAAAATATGGAACCAATTTCATGTCCAGAGAAACATCCTCAAGCCATAATGCTATTCTCTTCACAATGCCCTTTGAATATCTAGGATTCAATGCTTCATTGATTGGCCGGCGAAAGCCATCTGACCGGCTTTCACTTGGATCCTGTGTGGAAATATTTGCAAATTTCAGTCTTGCTCTTTTGTTTTGGGCTGAAATAAATGGTTTCCTTGCGATCCTGAGTGATGAAAGACCACAATCAGCAGCTCCCCGACGAAGTGCCTTGGCGCTAAATTTTGTACTAAGCTCGTTTTGTAATTCCCTTGATGACATAGAGGGATTACTCTTTATCGTCCTTATGATCATTTTGACTTCCCGGTATGAGGTAACTCTTGGCCTGCCACCTTGGCTTATCACCGATTTCGGCATTGAATAATTCAGATTGTGAAGTACGAGTATCATTTTTACAGTGTGTTTGACAGAAGCGTGTGGCTCGTAAAAATTAACCAGTCGCAGACGATAAAAATATTTGGTTTCCGTTAGAATTATTCCTCAAATTTTAATGAGTGCTGTATATAAGATTCGGTTTGAAACCGTGTTTCTTGTTGCTCATCCACGTGGACGAAAATTATCCGTTACAGCTGCAACAAATTATATCAGAAAGTCAGAGAGTTTTCTGAAGAAGTGGGTGAAACGATTTAATGAAGATGGAAACGTTGACGATTTGTCAGAACGTGGAAAAACAGAAACCATTTCAAAAGCCGTTAAAAACAAGCCTAGAAGAAGGTCATGAGGATTCAATCTTTAGTATTCGCAAAATTATCAGAGAAAAAGATTTTAATTACAAAGCCGTTGCGGCCAAGCTTTTGTTAACCGAAAAAGGTTTCAGTAGGGTTGCCTTTACAACGATATGGACCAGTCCAAAATTATTTCCACTGACGAAGATTCATTTATTTTTTTTATTTCAAGCAATCCCTTGAGATGTGTGTGGACTGCTCACAGTTGTCTAACGAACAGTGTAACATCCGGCATGTTTATGGCTGTTTCTGTGCGGCGGGTTTCGGAAAATTGGTGACCATTACCGAATATCTCGATGCTCAAAGAATGATCCAACTATGCAAGAAAGAATGGCTGGGATCCACTGAAATGCTATTCGGACGTGGATAGGCCCCTACGAGAGGACAACGATCGTAGTCGTATCTATAAGGGCTTCAAAGAGAGAAATGACGTCAATGTGTTGGATTGGCCATCTCAGTCTCCAGATGCCAATCCGATTGAAAATGTCTGGAGACATATGAAACAAAGGAAAAAAATCTAAGGACAATAAAATACCTTAAACTGCTTTTAAAAAGAATTTGGTGACAATTACCGCAGGACTACGCAAACAAATTGGCTCTAAGTTGTCGACAAAGGTGCGAGTTGTCACCTCGCGAATGGAGCAGACTGGACAATATATTAAGTACATTGCGCAGTAAAGGAAATATTAAAAGCTTTAAAATAAATAATTTTGTTTCCCTAAGTCAAGCGGTTGTTTTCTTTTAAATCACACGTTTTTGTCAAACACACTGTATATTCGCTAATAATTTTTTCCTTTAATCTCATTGGAATATTAATTTCTGGCCAATTTAGGAAACAAGATCTTTAGATCTTGCTGCAGCAGACGGAGAACTTTAAGGAAAAATTACGGAGCAAATTGAGTTGCTTTTGTTTTCGCCACCTGAAAAGTAAAGTGAATTCAATTGAATGTCTGTATTATTTTTTTAATGCCGTAAAATTGCTCCTCATTGATTTTATAGATTAATCAACAATACTCCAAGCTATTGGGATTTTTTTTTGTAACTTTGGACTAAATTTATATGAAATGTATCGCAAAACACGGACTTGCAATTTTAGTTGTTTTAGTTTTGGCCGACACTGTATGTACACAATTTGAATTGGAAGCATTTGCCCACAACACGTGTTAAGTTCGAAAGAAAATGTGCCGTCCATAGTCAACAACAAAGACGAGAACGACACCGAAAGATCTACGTCAGGTATTACACGGAAATAATTTGTAAAATTCCCTTATATCATACCAAATATTATAGATTGGCCGTGGATGAAAATAATTGAAAAGTTGGACAACACCTTCCAAGAAAATGCACAGTTCCACTCAAAAGCATTGGATTACCTGCAGGAACGCACAAGCTTGAGTTGCTGGGAATGTTTGTGGAGCAGAAAAAGAACAAAGACGGTTAAATTTATTACTTATTATTATTATTAATCAAGCCTAACTTCTTGACATGCTAAATCCCTATAAATATTTCCCCTTGTGGATTCTTCGAAAAGTTCTTCGTGTTCCTGCAATTGCATATCTAAGCCATCTTCTTGAAACATGAAATCTAGGTTATACTCGTATTCGTTTGCAATATTGTGCAAAACGCAGCAAGCCCTAATGAAGTGATACAGTTTTTTACTCCTTTTAGTTTGCAGTAATATAACTGCCGAAACATTTGCTTTAGGATTCCAAAAGAATGCTTCGTAGAAACTCGGCAAGAGCTAAGTTTTACATTGAAGATCTTCTAAATCCTTGCCAAATGACCATTGTCCCTATATGGCGTTATGTTGTGCCTCACACATGGATATGCAGAATCGCCCAAAATATAATAATCTATAAATACATATATGCTAGAGAGACTATTAATACCCCTATTAGGGTTAGCGAATCGAACGTTCGACTCAAGTCGAACTGCCAGGCGAATTACTTCTGTCGTGGTTTGCTGTTAGCGAACGTTTTCATTCAAGATGACGTTCCCCTTCCGATCTATGTAGTCATCCTTGCTTATAGCTGGAGGATCGATGACTACATGGGAACCATCAATACAACCTGTGTATATATAAACAACAAATATCAAATAAAATGTGGACGATAAAATAATGCAATGAATCGTTACTTTACCTATAGCCTTAGATAAACCTGCCTTGGTTTCGAAAAAGAGCCAGGTTTCCTGCTTTTCCTCTTATTCCGGCCATTTAATTATCTCTGGACTTAGATCGCTTATGAACTTAGTTACTCTGCCAACAATCCAGTTTACAGACGACACTGAAAAGTCAAATCGGTCCGCTACCACAAGTCGCGAAAACTGCATGCTCCATGTCCAGCAAATCAACCCTGTTTGTTGGCACTAATTACGTTTTGTGTACGTAAGTTTGTGTACACCCTTGATATACGGAAACGGTCTTCTAGATTTGCGAAGAGATTTCTTGAAACCCGATAGTGCCAACGAAACTCTTTTTCACTACCTATAGTTAGGAACTGTATCCTCCAAATAGTTATTAACACATCTCCCCAGTATTTTTGCTGCACTGCGTTCAAGTTGTTCTGCCAAGTCTCTCCAAACAGCCTCTAGCTCATCTTCTACCCATTTTCTTTTAATCAAACTAATCTGCAACAATAAAACTCAGTAAACACATATTACATCAGTAAAGTAGTAATAATTACCAATCAAATAAAAATCTTCCTCCTGCTTTGCAATTTCTTCTTTGTTTTGTTTTTAATTGTCACTTTTGACGTTTGAAATACATTTTTCCAAAAATGTGTTCCCGCGAGATTGTTAAAATTCTCTCGGGAACAGATCTAATGTCTGTACAAGGTTTTAAGTCTCGACAGTACTCTACTTTTCTCTAGATAAGATTTTGTTTTAGACAAGGCGACGCGCTGTTATGCTCCAAAAAATCGGATGATGAGGGGAAGCAAAACAAAGTAAATGCTATCATCGAAAAAGGACGCACACCACCAACGACTTAGCAGCACGTCAACCGGCAGGTATAACTTCGAGGTGGTTGAGGACTGTTTCTTTGGACTCAGGAGGCAATTGAGTACCAGAGTGCTCTCTCGTAAGACCAAACTAACTTTATACAAGACACTGCACCATAGAGCAGAGGATTGGACCTTGTCGAAAGTATTCGTACTTGGTCACTTCGAGAGAAAGATACTGGCGCGTGATTTCGGTCCAGTTTGTATTTAACCACGAACTGTACTTGCTGCACAGCGACACCGATCTAGTCAAGCGGATTCAATTTCTGGGATTCTGCGCCATATTAAGCGAATGGACTCCACAGCTCCAATCAAAAGGGTCTTCGACTTCAAGTCCGAGGAACGGATGATCGCATTTAAGTTACCCATGAAAATGGAACCGGGTCACAACCAATTTGGCAGCTGGTGAAAGATCGTGCTAGCTGGAGAAGTTTATTATTTGAGGCTCAGATACACCTCGGACTGTCGCGCCACATAAATTCGTAAGCTCTCTACTTTTGTGACGCCATGCACCGTCAATAATTGCGTTTCGGATCGGTATCGTTCTGTTCATGGTTCATTTTAAGTATCTGCCAACCTCCTTGTTTGACAGATTCCTATTTTTCGGTGGATTAAGCGAGTTGGAGAATTGTGCTCTTGTTAATATTCTGGAAAAGTTCACGTTGTATCTATGTATCCGTGTATCAAACAACAGGAGATCCAAACAAGAGACCTGTTTGAGAAACGACGGACTATCTGCCACTTCTAGATCGAGTCAATATAAAAAAAACTAAAGTGAACCATTCAAATTTTTAACAACAGGACTTTAGGCATTCACACTCCACAGTGTTCTTGGTCTTAAGTTTGGTATTTTTACCTCAATCAATCTGCATGGAAGCAGAATTTTTAACATCGTCGCCGATTCTACTAATTCCCTCATTCGTTTTTGTACTTTTCAGCTCGAAGTTCGTAATCTTGACAGATTTGTTTCACTTTGATAAAATTTTCGAACGTCCAGGGTAAACCAGTACCTCAGCTAAAATGCCAGCTTCCTCAGTTGTGCGCACAAAATGGGCTGATGTTCTCGTTTACTTGTGTGCATCAACAAAGATGAGGTCGTCTTCCATTGCGTAGTCTCTCTAGATTGGAGTCGAACCCTTTCCGAACCAGGACGCTAGTGTCCATACGCTTTAGGTAATATATCCATCTACGAGTACACCACGTTATTCAAGCTTTTCTGACAAGATCGACATCGCTGTACGCCTCCTCCATTCTCAATTAATGCAAACGGGACCCAAATTATGTGAAGAATTTTTTTCTCGCGAAGCTCATGAGTATTTTCATTCGCTTTCTTCAGTGTCCACGGTTTTTCGCCCTAAAGCAGGACTGGGATACTCAGTGTCTTGTATAACAGGGAAATTGCTTTACTGCTCAATTGGCTTCTTAGTTCAAAGAAGCAGCGATTAGTAAGAGTGATGATTGCCGCGTTGCTGTCACTGTGGTAGTTGATAATGGAGCCGAGGTAAATAAAGTTCCTTACTACCTCAAAGTTGTAGGCGCCAATCGTGACGTTTTGTCCTAGGCGTCGATGTTGCATGCCAATTTTTATTGACTGCATATACTTTGGTTTTATTTTGTTGACTGCTAAACCCATATTTGCCGCTGCAATTGGCGAAAACGTTCCACTGACAGCCCGCTCTGTTCTTCCCATTATGTCAATTTCTTCTGCATATGCGAGTAAGTAAATGGACTTTTAAATATGGTGCCTCTGGAGTTTACTGAAAAGACCTCATGACAACTCACCGCCTTGTTTAAGTCCTTTTTTGACACTGAAAGTCTCGGTTGTGGCATTACAGACCTTGACGGAGCAGCGTGCATTCGCCATCGTCATCCTGCCAATCAAGTGAGCTTTACAGGACTCCCAAAAATTAGACATGGCTCTATATAGTTCGCCCCTTTAGATGCTATCGTATGAGGCTGTGAAATCAATGAATAAGTGAAGTGAAGTGAATAAGATTTGGAACTCCTGGGTTTTTTCCAAGATCTACTGGAATTTGAAAATTTGATCTACACTGACCAGGGCGGGTGTGACCGTTAACAAAGCGTTTTTAGGCGTTCACATAATAGAGCAGATAGGATTTTGCTTGCGATGTTGAGGAGATATATTCCTCTAAAGTTGACGCAGTTCAGGGGCTCTCCCTTTCTAAGAATCAGGCAAAGAATGCTGAGGTCGGCCCAGATTGCGGGGATGAGCTGCTAATTCCATAATAACTTGCTGCTTTAAGCAGTTCGGCAGCTAAACCATCTAGTCCAACAGTTTTGTTAGGCTCCAACTTGCAAATTGCTGTCTTGACTTCATCTTGGACGGGTGGACGGAAATATTGTCTGTATTCGTCCAGGGTGAATGTTTCATTCTGTCTGACATTAGAATGTTAGACATCACCGTTTAACCGTTGCAGAAATATTTTTTCCAGATTTTCAGCACCGACTGTGGTTCTACTATAAGGTTTCCTTCTCCATCCTTGCATATTTCAGTTCGGACTTTATGGCTTTTTGGCATGCACATTTTCTTTGAGCTCGCGAGCCCCTATGGTTCTTATCTGCAGGGCCGCTGTACACTTCGCCTCCTTTTCTATACCTGCCTATTTGCCTTGTAATCGAGCCAGTGGTTTCTTTGTTGGAGGTCTATTTCCTCAACCGCGCTATCTGTTATGCGCTTTCTTTTTCCTTTTTTCCTGCTGCAAGGCAGCTGTTAATCCCGTATTTTCTAGAAGTATACCATGCAAGCAACTCCGTTCCTTCTATGCGGTACCGCTTTATAAGCTGCTTATGTCACTGCATGCGCTTGGCGCTATACTTCATTGAACCAGAGATTTTGTTGTAGTGGCGGAGCGGCACACATCAGAGGATCAGGGGTGACATAGGATCACTTAAGAGATTATTTGGAAAAGGCTCTGACGATCTCTTGTGATTGTAGTCGTCCGGAGTTAAAGCCAGTGGTGGTCTACGTACTCGTACCTTCCCACATCCATCATGCAGGAGGAGTGCCACGGCCCGATAGCAACTACTATGTTCAATCTGATTGACGGTTGATTGATCGGAAATTAAAAGGAGACTAACCCTCATCTATTAGCCTGAGTACGATGTTGGGCGTGATTTTTTTATATCAGCATTCCAAATTACTGACACAGGCTACCGACAGATATGAATACGGCCAATTTATAAACCTTCAATCGGACAGAAAAAATTGTCATCAAATTGTAAAAATTTCATCGCATCCTTTTATTAAAAAAAAAAAAAAAAACAAAAAAAGTGAACAATTCAGCATACAATTAAACTAGAAAGTTCCTAGAACTTTACAATGAAATCGCCATTTAAAAAATACTTTAAGTTCCATTAAAACCTAAGCAACAAAATTCGCCTAAAGCTAATAAATTCACATCGATGCTTCATGTCACGTCAAATCAATTAGCTGCTAGCCAAGCTTGAATCTTCGGCTTGTTCTGCTTAACCCAGTTAATATTGGCTTTGACATTTTCCAGAGCTTCTTTGCGTGCAGCGGTACCTGCACCAGCTTCGGGATATTTTGCAAAGAAATTCTCCATTTCGTCGAGTTTCTGATTGGTGATGAAACGTCCTGTGATTGAAGGGATCAGTCGGCCCAGGTAACGTTCATTGATTCCAAAACGTTCGACCAAATTCTCCCAATTTTCCCGAACATAGTCCCATACAAGACTTTGTCCGACTGGATTGCCGGCAATGTACTGCAAGCAAGTGAAATAATCTTGACCGCGAACGTTGCTTTCATCCCAAGCCAATTCAATAAATCTGCAAATAAACGGTGATTTATACAAAAAGACGGCAAAGTCAGTCGAGTGCAAACGAACCTTTGTAGAATCCATGGTTCTTTGATGGCAGCAAGTCCATTCATCAGTTTCAGCTTTTCACTGGCATCAGTTTCAGCTTTGAAAAGATCCCACAATTGTTTCCATTTTTCTTCGTTGCCTGATGACGACATGCCGTAGTAGTAGATGATGTTACGAAGATCTGGCTTTGGCCGGTCACTTGGATCGCTCAACCAAGCAGTAAATCGAGTGCCAACTTCTTGCAGACAATTAGCATGGCCAAATTCACAGGCAGCATCTAGGATCTTGACCCGGAGTAGGCTGTTTAAATTCAGAAAATTAGATCACTCGGTATAAAATATTCAAAGGTCGGCTTACTTCTTAAGATGATTGTTTGCATCGACCTCCCAACCGACGTATTCGTAGGCCTTATTCAAAAGCTCATTTGAATAGGTTCTAAGACTTTGGAAAGCATCGGTGTAGTATAAAAGATTCTTCATCGAGATAAGTTTGGATGAAGCCACACTCCATGGCACGTACTCCAACTCGTTTTCGAGGTACTTGGTGAGATCTAGGGCAATATCGAATGACAGTTGTGTAGCGTCAGCTAGGGCAAATGCATCGTTCAACAAATGAGCACGATCGGATACAGAGAAAGCCGTCGGCGTGTCTATTAAGGCATTCTTGATCTGTTCCCAGATGTCCTCTGGATAATTCACGCGATAGTATCCAACTTGATTTTTGTTAATCTTGAGCCATTGAACAGGTGATGGCAGGCTAAGAGTTACTATTCAAAGAGTTTCAGAATTAGTAGACGAAAGCAAAATAAAAAAATTAAATTCTTACGCTCGGAATCATTGTAATTGAATATAATGGATTGGGTAACAGGGTTGGCACTTGTAACATATGTAATTGGAATAGACCAACGGTAACTGGAAGAAAGAAAGAAGTATTTTACAATCATGACGAACGGTCGATTTCACTTTTTACTCACTTGAATTCCGAGTCTGTGTAGGTTCCCTCGTAGTCGGACGGGTTCGAGAAGAACCTCTTTTGTGTAAGTTTGAATTCAGAATTGGATACCTTGGTTACTTCAATAACTGGGAGACCCATCTGTGCAGTCCATGTCTTCATGATGAGTCTATCATGAAATCAATGTGAATGAGAAATTTCCTTCAACGAAGCAAACAAAGAACTTACTTAACGTCAAAGTCCAAGTTGAAGGACTCAAATTCATTGAAGAAGTCTTCAGTCTCAGCATTGATGTACTCGTATTTGTATAAATAATTATGAACAACCTCACGAAATACATCCTCGCTAACTAGTCCTTCTAACATCCGAATGACTGATGCACCCTTGGAGTAGGTGATGCTATCGAAGAGTTCGGTAATTTCATTCGGACTCTCGACCGTTTGTACGATTGGATGGGAAGCCAAAGTTCCGTCCAATTTTAAGACTGAATGCAAATCAGAGATTAGGAATTGATCCAACTAAAGGAAGAGAATGATTAGAGTATGAATGTAGGACAAATGTAAAATAGAACTTACCATCTTCCACTCGGGATGAACGGCATGTACACCTCTATATTCGATGTAAGACGCAAAACCTTCATTGAGCCAGAGATCGTTCCACCATTTCATTGTTACTGGAAAGAGAAAGAAATTCAAATTACTTCAATCACAAGAAAGTTTGAATAATTATTTCTCGAAAAGGAGTATTCAATGTACTATACTGCCACAAGCTATGCTTACCCGTCATCTCTTTTCATACGCAGTTTTGGCAAAATATAAATCATGAAATGCTGAGAACGTCTACACTTCACACGACGGCCACTTTTTGTTCTCACATCGTGCTATACGCATCAGTTACTCGCATAAATAAAGTGAAGAAGATATAAAAAGAGGCTTCTTGGGCCAGGGTAACAAGTAGGACTTTCTGAGCTACCCCGATCTTCAAACTCTGCCTTACCTTGTGTTGCAAGTTATACAATCCCTCCAGTCACAGAAGGCATTGAGCAGTTTAATCTCGCGAATCAATTCATTTCATCATAAACAACGATTCAACCTTGCCAATGAGGGGCGGGGAAAATCACGACTTCGAATAGTTTTTCGGACAGTTGTATGACCTCTGAGAACAGTAGGCGTCAAGACCGATAGGCACTATCAAAGTTTGAGTGAATGCTCAAAAATCATTTTTCAAATCCTTGAAAGGGGATCAACAACCTGTTGAATGTTTTGCATGATAGCTTGTCGGGCTATGAAGAATATCCTGATTGCATCTTACGAGATCGAAGCCCACGAAGACATTCTGGCGGAGGAAAAGAAGGAGAAGTCGAATTTTTTTTATGATTTGCACGCGCTCCAGGGATTTAAGTACCCTTAAAATGCTTGCACACAGCGCTGGCGAAGGAAAGTCAAGGAGGATAGAAAAAGAGGTACCGGTGAACGTTGGTTTTAAATGTTTGAAGGTTATAATGAGTAGGAAATAAGGATCACGATATTTCAGAGTACGCCCGAAAGTGGCCTTGAGGGTATACTGATGAGCATTCATAGCGAGACGTGTGTTTTGGTTAAAGGTTTGAAGGGCCGGAATGCTACTGGCGATTTCTATGGAACACTGCTGGTGGAAATATCGATAAAACAGAGTGAGACACGAGACCTTACGTCGGTGTTGGAGTGTGTCCATTGTTTGAGTGGTACCACCTTGATCAAAAAGTTCCCGCGCCACACCACCGTGTGACCAAAGAGACCAGAATTGTGGGCAGAAAACTCGTGGATTTTGCACCATGATAACGCACCGTCGCACAGTGCCATCATTATTCGTAATTTTTTTGACGAAAAATGCAATAAATACCATCCAACAGCCCCTGAATTCACCTGATTTGGCTCCCTGTGACTTCTTTCTGTTCAATCGAGTGAAAAAACCACTACGGGGAACGCGTTTCAACAGCCGAGAGGAAGTAATGGAAAAATCGCAGGAAGCACTGATAAACATATCGAAAACCGAATATAAAAAATGTTTCGAGGATTGGATCAAGCGCTGGCATAAGTGTGTTGCAGCCGATGGGGATTACTCTGAAGGGGACAATATAGATTTAGATGAATGAACTTGTATTTCCAATTTTCTAAATACATTCCGGGAACTTTTTGATCAAGGTAGTATTAGTAACATATGAGTTTTATCGCACGGTTTTGAATCCGGTCTAGCAGATGCAGAGATGTTTTACATGTTACTCCAATTTTGGGCGGATGAATGCCTTATATATTGAGGCCAGATCAGAGGGGGTGAAACATTTCTTCCATCGATTGAGGAAACCTAGACATTTCGCAGCATTTTTGACGACACCGAATATTTGGTCATTCTAACGTAAATTTTCGTTGACACACATACCGAGAATGGAAAGTTTATCGGTTTCGATGATGCAAGTGCCATTCATGGATAATGGCTGAGTCTTCAAATTTCACTTTAACGACAGCAGACAGCATTGTGTTTTGGAAGCATTAAATTCTACTGTTAGTGTTTCCCCAATTAGTTATGCTGTGAATATCAGAATTTAATGAGCTTAAAATACGCTGCCGTTCCCGTTCTACAGTTGAAGAGCAGGGACGTGAGTCCGGGAACAAATATGAAAAGCAGAGAGTACTGTCATCAGCAAAGGAATATATTGGATTAGAAGTAGCAGACAAGAGATCGTTAATGAAAATTAAAAAGAGTGTCGGAGACAGAACGGAGCCCTGGGGCACACCAGCATTTATTTTGTGAATATCAGACTTGAAACCATCCAAGACAACTTGAATAGAACATTCCGAAAGCTAATTTCTAATCCATTGAAGAAGAGAGTCGTCGGTGCCAAATACACGCATTTTCGACAAAAGAATCTGATGCCAAACTCTGTCAAATGTCTTAGAAATATCAAGTGTAACTATCTTGCTTTCGCCAGATTGATGTACGCTTTGGTTCCACTTTTCGGTGAGACATGCCATCAGATCACCAGTGGACCTGCTGCTACGAAAACCATACTGCCGGTCATTAAGAAGTGTTCGTGTTTCGAGATATTTCATGAGCTGACGATTTATCAGCGTTTCCATGACCTTGGAAAGAAGAAACGTAAGTGCAATGGGTCTGTAGGAGGAGAAAGAGGAAGATTCGCCTTTTTTAGGGACGGGCTGGACAAATGCTATTTTCCATCTAGGAAAGAGTACTAAAGAGTAGGATTGATAAAAAAGCTTTAAGCAGCACTTCTAGCACCTAATTAATTGGCATCAGGTATAGAGAGTGAGAGGACAAAAGAGCCAACATCCAGTCAATGAAGTATCCACTCCCGCGATAGAAGACGTTGGCTCTGCTATCAAAAATCTGAAGAATAACACGGCGGGTCTGATGGTCTACCAACGGAGCTTTTAAACATCGATGTGATGTTTTGGTAGGGTGCATGCATCAAATTATCAATCAGACATGGGTGGATGAAGTCATGCCAGATGACTGGACTATCCGCTTCAAGAAAGGCTATCTTAAGTCTCGTAAGAACTATCGAGGCATATCCCTGCTAAATGTAGCATATAAGATCCTATTCAATGTATTGTTTGAACAGCTTAAGCCTTTCTGTGGGTACCAATGTGGCAGATCGACAATCGGCTAAATTTTTACGCTAAGCCAAATCCTGGAAAAGACCAACGAATTTCAAGTCGAAACTCACTAACTTTTCGTTGACTTCAAAGCCGCATATGGCAACATTCATCGTCTTGAGCCTTACACGACGATAGCCGAATTCTGGATCCCAGCAAAATTGATCCATCTATGTCGCATGACTCAGGAAAACACGCGGTGCAATTCGGAAACAGATCCGCCGAACTATTTCAAACTTGCACCGAATTTCGGCAACGAGATGCACTGCCATGTGATTTCTTCAATTTTATGCTGGCACGGATAGCGAGCAAGCCAGGCGTTAACACGGAAGGCACTATCTTCAACAAATCTGTTCATATGCTGGGATACGCAAACGACTTCGACATCATCGGTCGCTCATCATAGAGGCTTTTACGGCAATTGAAGATTGCAGGCGATACGAGTTGACGTTGAAGTAAATGAGGGCAAAGCCAAGTATATGTTGTCAGCAACCAAATTATTTATCCACCATCTAGGACAAAACGTCACTGTTGGCGGTTAAGGAGTTTACCTTTGGAGTAAACATCAAGTTCACGAATGACACCCTAGTGGAGATTCGGTGAAAACCTACACAAGGAAACCGCTGCTACTTTGGTTTGCGAAACAAGTGAAGTCGAACCCCCTAACATCCTCCACAAAACATTGATTCTGCCAGTTATACTCTATGGAACCGAGTGCTGGACGATAAGAAGGAAAGCAGAGCAGATAATGAACATTTTGGAGAGAAAAATTCGTGGTCGCATATTTGGCCCGGTACGCGACGAAGGCGAATGGAGGAGAATATCCAACCGCGAGTTTTCTGAGCTATATCAAGATGTGGACATCGACAACATTGGCTCAGCCACATCGAGCGAATGTATAATAGTGCTCCAGCCGGAAGTTTTTGAATCGCAGCCCCAAGTACCCAGCCATCGGGGATTGCAGAGCGCTTGAGAACTGGAAGCAGCACGCCCTGGATCGGAGAGAGTGGAAAGCTGCTGTGAATCAGGCAGATACTCTTCATGGGTCGGGAGCCCGTTAAGTAAGTAAGTAAAAAGTTTACTCCGAACTGTAGTGCTTTTAAGTAAGGGCAGTCCAAAGTAGGTTTTAATCGGAACTACATAAGAGTTGTACCTGTCGATGGCTCAAGTTCTGAACAAGATGGTGTGCGCTGTATGAATTATTAGCCAACAGCACATGCTTGGTCTTACACCCATTTACTTTAAAACAAACTTGCTTCACCTGTTCTTCAATTGGCGTAAAGCTATCAGTTACAGCGCGTTAGTTACGGGCAATGGTGTCTATGTAAATGGACTGCGTATTCCAATAGGTGGACTCATTAGGAGACAATAGAACCTTAAGTGTTCGTGACTGGCCGCCGTATATCTGTTTCAAAAAATATATAAGGCACACGACAATAAGTCTTCTTGCCAAATCCGGTGCACAGGGGTATTTTCCAAGCGGTGTGCCACACAACCGAATCAGTATTCTCGGCATACAGAGTCAGCTATCGCTTTATGAATGAATGCGGCGGATTTTAGGTCAATAGTGAGATGGTGAGCAACGAAACGAAATTCTTAAATGTTTGCAATGTGAAGGCCCGATCTATTCTCGATTTGCCTAGTCGGAAGCCACACTGACTTTGTCCGATTTGTGCGGAACAACAGAACTTAAAGCGAACACGTAATACGAAGTTCAGTAGGCAACTCTCAGCAGAGCTATTCCTCTTGCATAAGATTCACAAAATAACGAGTTTAGTTGTAAACGAGGACACACCAAGGCAGTACCCAAAAACGGCTTGGACAGCATGGTGCAACAGGATTTTGTCTATTCGGGCTTCAATGGAGCTTTAAACGACGCAACCGGAGAAATCAGAAGGAGAATCGCTCTTGTCAATCGCTTTTTGTTTGGAATCGTAAGACAGCCAAACGACTAACGACAGGATGTCACCTACAAAAGACCTCCTACCCACAGAAATCATGAGGATTCCCACTAATGTCCAGAACACCAATCTATCGTCTGAAACAACCAACCAACCGCATTGGAGAAACTACTTCACAGCGTATGTAGGACCTTAAACAAAACACTCCAAACAAAGGACAGAACACAAAGAAGGCCTACACCACCATGGATCAGCGGATCATTACTAACGTCTTGACCTCAACGACAGTTGCGCAGACCATAAGAATGATCCAGCAGTGTAAAGATTGCCGCCTTATCCCATCCTTATCAATGGACCAGCAGTCTTCTCCCCCATTGACGGTAAAAAGAACTGCGGATGACAGGCGACAGCGATATGGGCAGGGTACATGAATTAATCACTATCGCGTGCTGAGTTAGCGATTAGATTTGCAGGCAATCTTTGCTTATCACTCTGCTCTTAATCACCTGACACACATAAACCTGCTCTCAATTTGTTGTTGTTACTTACCCAAATTTCCGAACCACATATGAGCCAACTCATGAGCAATAACTGTGGCCACTCGCTGTTTGTTTGCACTGGAACTGGTATTCTCATCATACAGCAGAGCAGTCTCCCGATAGGTAACCAAACCCCAGTGCTCCATTGCACCCGATACAAAGTCCGGAATGGCGGCCATATCTGCAAAGAAACTCAATTTTAAAGAACCATCTACCGAAAGAAACTTTCAATAACTAACCCAACTTTGGCAGAGGATAGGATAGATTAAAGTAGCTGATGTAATTCTCGATGACAGCCACTCCAGTATCCAGAGCGTAGTCCGTCTTATTCACCTGCGCTGGTGTGGCAAACACCCGCATATCAAAATTATGCCCAATTGAAGCGCTGACCTCCTTAATTTTGTAGTCAAAATCTGAAATAATGAAGCATGCAAGGTATGTGCTCATGAAGGCAGTGTCAGCGAAGAGTACTTCCGTGATGTCACCCTTTACAGTCGTACTCTGGAAGGAAATTCTAAAGTTACAACCCTTCTGGTGGGCTTATATCCCCCAAGTATACTCACAAACACATCCATGTTGGACAAAGCATGATAGCCATTGCCCGTTGGATGGACAAGTGTCACCTCGAAGTAGGTTTTCATCGCTGGCTCATCGAAACAAGGGAATGCCTGCCGGGCATAGGTGGGTTCGAATTTCGACGTTGCTATCCATCTGAAAGAAAAAAAAAATCAAAAGTTAGCCAAGCAGACGAAAGACCAAAGTTCCAAGAAAATACAAGAAAAAACAAGAAAAATATCAACCTAGTTTCGTTCGATATCGTGTCCAGATAAGAGCTCTGATAGAGCCCCACAATCCTATCAGTCAGACTACCATTGAATGCCAATTTGAGGGAGTAGTTGCCCACGTCTAGTGGGTCAGCAAATTCAGTGACCCAGTACTCAAATTTCGGGTGTTGGAAGGTCAGAGTCGGTTTAAGCGGCGCTGCAACACTACCATCCGTAGCCAAGCTGAACACCTCCTGTGTCTCCACCGTCAGCTTGTTCGCATGCACAGGAATGAATTGAATCGGCTTGAGAACTTCCAATTTGATTGTGATGTTCCCCGAGAATGTCTTTTCCTTCAAATTCGGATGCAAATACAATTTGTAATGCTTCGGCCGGATCTCCTTCGGCAACCGGTATCCCAGTTGACCGAGAATTTTCGACGCTGCTACAATTTCTTTGCTCAACATTGGTACTGGTGGTGGCTTTTTCTTATCAACTGAAGGTTTAATTGCGTTCGACTGATTAGGACGGAAGAGCACGATTGGCTTGGTTTTTTGATTTATCACAGAATCACTGGCAGCATAAATTAAAGATCCGTCGTCGTCTAGAGTTTGCTCCAGTTGTTTGCCTGTCACATTTGACATACTTGTTGCACTACCATTTGCCATTGTTCTTCCAACATACACTAGCGCCGCTAGCAGGAAAGCACATAAAACTACTAAAAACACACAGAAGCCGATCAGTGTGAATACGGTGTTTGAGTGTTTATTCCGTCTGAGGTGAGCGTCTTTCATGCGATGATGTTCGTCTGTGGAGAGACTGGATCGCGGGCGAACAGGTGGAATTTTTGGCTGAAGTGACGGATACATGTCCGAGGCGATATCCGATGCGGATGTAAGTGAATGACGGTTGTTGTTGGCGCCGTTCGCCGACTGGTTTTTGTTAAATTTAAAGTTCCTCATTGGTTTGGTGTTGGTTTCTGCTTTCAGTTGTTTCCGACGAAGTTTCAATTGAAAATCACATTGAATTTAGTATTTTTGTTTTGCTATTATGTTGAGAGTGTCTTTTAGAACGTTTAAATCATTATCAAGTTATCACAAACCAAGTGGGAGTACTAAGTGATGGACGCCCCCTAAACAGTGATAAATATTGACGATAGTTAGGCGGTGAAATTCGAGTCGTTTGTTTACTCAGCTGCGATTTTAGGTCACGAGGTTGTCGAGTAATGAACATTTTGTGATATAGAACGTGATTTCATAAAAAGTTTCGAGAATTCCAAGAGCAGATAAGTAAATAAGAGAGAAGGCAAAAGTGTTCCTGCCAACAACCATGTGGGATTGTTGTGTTTTTATACATCGGACCCGATCGTTGGATTGAAATGGATTTCCTATGCTATTATACTAACTAGTTGGTCCTTGGGAAGCTTTTAGAAAGTGAACCAAATATTGCTGAAAACTGTACCACGACGGTTGAACTTAGATGCTAAGATTAACGCTGAAGAAGCGACCAATAGATCCACGGTAGCTCAAGAAGTAGGCTCCCAGGGATCATCACTGCAGCGGAAAACAGATGCTCACTACCAAACCTACTAACGGCTAGGACCCTAAAACGTAAAATGTTGTTGTTGGTTGTAAATAGTATGTGCAACTCGTCGCTAACACGGCGTTCTAACTCCGTATGGTGAGTAACTCTAAGGTCACACTCCTCGAAGATTTTGGTATCTACGTCCAAGGTTATGCGATTTTTCTGTTAGCTCACCAGCAGACTCTATCTGCTCCAAGACCCAAAGAGTAACGAGTGCGATCAGTTATTCGTGCACTAAAATTGGTAGGTCCATCAACGTCTACAAAACTGATATTTAGAGCATTTAAAGGCGTCGCGATTCTGCTTTTCAATCAACTTCTGGTCAAAACGATTTCTACTATAATAATAAGCGTTGGGATGATGTCTGCTACTTAAATTAAGATTTCCATTTACTATTGGGCTCCTCAGAAATACAACCGTCGATTACAGGACTCTGCGGGATGAAAGCATGAGTCCGGACATTTGTTAGGAACCGTTGGCTTATCCCTGTCGCAAAAAAGAAATAACTGCTGACGGATCGCAGAAAAGTATTCAGCACTGCGTTGCCAATGGAAACTGGACGAATTTAGTGGATCTTACATTTAAACTCAAAAAGCCGGATTTCGTTAACAACGTTAGCCTCCTAGCACATAGACTACCTATCTACCCAAGTAGGCCACATTGCGATTAGCCAACACTAAAAAGTAGTCTTTCCGAAGTCTGAATCAATGGGAGAGCCGACATCGGAACGGAATGTGACCATGATGTCTCACAGTTTGTCGTACTTCGTCATTAAAATCACTGCTGCTATTATACTAACTAGTTTCAAATTCAACACTGATCGACATTGGTAACCGGTTATGTCAAAATTTTGGAGATCATCCCAACATAACAGCGAAAACAATCACAACAATTGAGTAGACAAGGACACCGCAATACGAGGCCATTAGCACATCAATACATAAACGAAGTTGGGTCAAAGTTCAAATTGCTGCAGCTTTAACAGATGACTGTATTATAAGTACTCGTTCAAAAGGAAGTACTCCGTAGCGTAAGATAAAAGAAGCGTAGGTCGGAGACCAACAGCCCGCGAAGATCCTAGACTGTTCCCTGCTGATATCGGGTGAGGATCTGCTCCAAAGAGGGAGGAAGCACTTCGTGTTAATGTTATACAATAACATTTAAGACATGAGCACAACGGTCCCGAGATTGAATAAGTGTATCAAAGCGACAATTTCCCGATTGATAACTTCCCTGTTGATATCTTACTTCTCTACGCTATAGACCTTCGCATAGTGATCCAAAAAGAAGAGTCCAGAACTAACTTCTTTGAGATTTCAACTTAACAATGCTGGACAGGAGCGCGATGCTGATTTCTTTATATAATCCGCATATTCTCGTCCGACAGTGGCACGTTGCTCAATGTGAACAGCATATCTGTTATATGGGTGCAGTACGTGCAAAATAACAGCCACAGTTGCGAATAGATGTTCTCGCATTATTCCACAATACATCCAGAACAGGAAGCGGCGTCCTGTGTCCACTATTATGATTGACACCGACTCTCTATTTTACGACCTTAATAGTTTGCAGGATCAACTCTCAGGCATATTCAAGTGATCTGACTGTACTCTTTGTTGAATCGTGCCTAGCGACTGCTTGGTCTAAGGCAGCCAGTTCTAGCCCTATCAAAACTGATGTTGTTCCCTTTCAGAGGAACTTGACTACATACTCTGATTCGAATAATGTCAAGGTCGTCATAATCCATCTCTTCATCGGATCAAAGTATTTGGATGTTACTGGGATTACAAACTTGTTTGAACTTCCCTGGATTGTCGGACTTGCGGTGGGGTATGGGAGCTCTGGTTGTACACAACAATGATAACACCAATTTCATAATAAAAATAAATGTCCCTTCTGCTTTCACCAGACTTTAAGGATCAGTCTGTATATGCATATTGGCAGCATTCGCGTTTCGACCAGCACGTGTGGCTCTACTTCAGACACTCATGTATATCCCTCCGCTTGATATATATTTGACGGTCTACACTTTGAAAGCCTTTTTTAAGGAAGTGGTCCTTGGTGCCTCCGATTGCTGCGATAATACAAAGTGGACTTTCACTGTCCTTTCTTGAGACTGGGTAGAATCGGCTAGAATTCAAATGTTCACAAATGGTTTCAAAATCGAACTAGGATATGGCACGGACGTCTTTGTAAAGAATGGAAGTCCTCTCTGAATGCATGCGGATGGCTGAGTTAACTGAGTCTTTTAGAAGTCCCAGCGTATAATGGGAACGCGAAAAATTATATCGCCAATACTCGTTGAATCTGGTCTTGCATTTGGCTTCCATCGTCCTCAGTTATTGTGAGTACAACACGTAGGTCAGGTCACTCTTCAGGTTTCAGGTTGACCAAACGGACAATTCCAGAAGTTTTTAAAAATTTAAAAGTCAGCGGCATTCCTGCTGCCCCTCAGTGCGAAAGATTGCAATTGCTTGCCGACGGATATTAGTGTGGCTACGCATAAGTGACGCAAACTCATTCGATGTTTTCCTTAAGAGTGACGACAACATCGCGAAGCACTTCCTCTTTGACTGTCCGGCTTACAATAGCAGAATGCTGCATGTTGCGGTGGTGGTACTATAGATACTTTAGCTCTCACTCATCTTTCTACGAAGGATTGAAAAAAAAAATCCCAAACAGAGAACAGCTGCCGAGATAGATTAGAATCAGGGAAACAAGTAGCACTGGATCAATTACACATTAGAGCGCGGAAATAACGCCACAGGGAAGTGCACGACGGAAGCAGGAACCGTATGATTATTAGGTAGATGGTAGAACCTTATTCTATCTCAGTATCACATTCACTGAGGGTTAGGCTAAAAAGCTTACTTTCGGCATGTTATCTAGCTCCTATAGATGCAATTCCACAAGTTTAAGGACCAAGCTACACCCGTTTCAATGGGAAATTGAATCCGAGTTGACCCATGAGCGTGGGACAACAAAATGAGTTTCTCTATCACTGGGAGTTTGAAAACGTTCTTAAATCGACGAACAAATATTTGCATACTTTTGGGCGAATAAAATTTCGGAAAGAGAAAAAGAGGGGACACCGATGCACGTTGGTCTTGAATGTTTGGAGGTTATAATGATTAAGGAATAAGGGCTCGGTAGGGTGTTCCACATGGGAATTAAACGGCTTGGGAAAGTAAGTACTGCCGAAGGTGGACTTGAGTCTAAGCTGCTCGTTGTAACGAGCACTGGTGGTGGAAATATCGGTTGATAAGATATACATATTGCATAGGCGTTGGAGGATGTACAAGTTCTATCGCACGGTTTTGATTTTAGTCTAGCGAGTGCAGGGAGGTTTTCGGAGCAACTGACAAGATATGACAATTTCAATAAAAGTTTAAGTGAATAAGTGCCTTTTTGATGGCGTTGAAATGACCACATTGACATCCAACGAAGGTTGTCATTGACACACATACCAAGAATGCCAAGTTCTTCTGCTTCGGCATCATCAACATTGAATTCTTCTCTGTTGGTGGATCCTTGATAAGTTATGCTTATTTCGGAATTTAGAGAGCTTTACATATGCTTCCATTTCAGTTCTATTTGTACAGCAGATAACTGGGACGTGTGTCCGGAAACTACGAAAAGAAGAGAGTACTGTCGTCAGCAAAGGAATATATTGGATTAGAATTGACAGTCAAGAGATCGTCGGAGACAGAACTGAACCTTGTGGTACTACAACATTCATTTTGTGAAAATTAGACTTAAAACCATCAAAGACAACTTGAATTTCGTGTCGAAATATAATTTAAAATACATTGAAGAAAAGTTTTGCCGCTTATCGTTTATCAAGTGTATCTATCTTGCTTCCGCAAGATTGGTGTAGACTCTAGTTCTACATTTAGATGGGTCCAATGAACCTGTTACTACGAAAACCGTTCAACCATTCATTGGCAAAATTTCATGTCCCGAGATATTTGATGACCTGACTGTTAATCAGCGCTTCCATAGGCTTGGAGAGCTGTTGTCATCTACTCAGACAACCCAGCATAGAAGAACTACCCTTCAGAAGAAGGGGAGCTAAACTATCTGGACCAGCGGGGTTGTGCACATGTTACATTTAAATCAAAAATTACTCTTATTACGACGCGTTCTGGTGTAGACTAGATACAATCCTAAAGCGTAGAGGTAGCTGTGAAGTGCGTAGTAATCAGATTGAACTCGTCCGTAGAACTGAAAGCTGGAATGGCATTGTGAATGCATTTTAGGATGGAGGATGAGCCAGAATTCTTTAGGTTTTTTGGCGAATAATCAACAATTTCTACTATCTTCAGGCCACTGTAGTATCTCTTGCCTGAATTGTTGGCTGTGTTCAAACTTATTTCGATACGTGAGCAAATGTAAATTCGTTAACATCAGCATTATATGCGCTCAGGTCCCAACAGAGCAAAAGGAAGATGCTACCGAACAAAGTTTGTACGAGGTCCTCGACAAAACCTATGATAGTCCTAGGTGACCTTATTGCCAAAATTGGAAAGGAGGACATCTTTGGTAGAACAATCGGAAGACATATCCTACACGACTCCACGTCTGGAAACGGACTTAGGCTAATCGATTTCCCTGCGAGACGTAACGTTACTGCAACAAGCACACGGTTTCCTCACCTCAATATTAACAAGGGAGCATGCCAGACACCAGATCAGCAAACTGTCAACCAAATTGATCATGTTGCGATCGACGTAAGGCATTCCTCAAGTATTTTAGATATCCGAACATTCCAAGCGGCCAACATAGACTCGAACCACCACCTAGTTGCAGCCAAAGCACGTCTACGCATATCTTAGACGCCACAACAACGGGGAAGTACTATGGGGAAATTTAACAGATTTTCAGCCAACATCAAGTGCTAAAGACCAGTGGCTTAGATGTCGAGAAGCCATCAGAAATTTCGCCGGTGACGTGCTGGGTTTCACCCGCCCACCACCACGAAACCCCTGGTTTGATGAAGAGTGCCGGCAAACACATGTAGCAAAAGAACATGCCTACAAAGCGGCGGTACACAAAAAGACGAGAGCGGCTCGTGAGCTCTACGAGCAAAAGAGGAGGGAGTAACATCGGCTTCTTCGGATAAAAAAGAAAGAGCTACTCTATTAATAAGGTTTGGAAGTTTTACCAAAAAGTAAAAAAAACGTAGCAGAGTAATAAGACGCGAACGGAAACCTGTAGAGATGAACAAGGAAACCTTGTAGTAGAGTCACAGTCGGTGCTGAGGATATGGAAAAACCATTTCTGCAGACTGCTAAACGGCGAAGACGACACAAATTCCGCTGTCAGGCAGAGCATGCCATCCAATATTGACGATGCAAGCCAAGAATTCCGTTCACCCGAATAAAATGAAGTGAGGATAGTAATATCCAAACAAAAGACGAATGAGGCTGCCGGGCCGGATGGCCTACCCGTCGAACTATTTAAGGCAGCAGGAAATGACTTGGCAGAGAACATACACTAGCTTATTTCCAAGTTTTGGTCGGATGGATGTATGCCTGATGAATGGAACCTCAGCATTGTTTGCCCGGTTCACAAGAAAGGAAACAATCTAAAACGGCACCAACTATAGAGGTATCAGTCTCCTAAACATCGCATATAAGATCTTGTCAGCCGTATTGTGCGAGCGCCCGAAACAATTTGTCAACGATCTGATTGGACCCTATCGGTTTTAGGCCCGGTAAGTCCACAATTGAACAAATATTCATAGTACGGCAGATCCTGGAGAAAATCCCAGAAGTTCAGATCGATACTCATCACCTTTTTATCGATTTTAAAGCCACATATGACAGCACCTACAGAGATGAGCTATACAGAGCTATGTCTAGTTTTGTCATCCCTGCCAAACTCGTCCGCTTGTGCGCGATGACAATGGAGAAAGCTCGTTGCTGCATCAAGGTCGGTAACGACCTAACCGAGACCTTTGATGTCAAGAAAGAACTTACGCAAAGCGACGCGCTGTCATGTGATTTCTTCAACACCATACTTGAAAGAATTGTGGGAAACTCACAAGCCAACACACGAGGTACGATCTTTCAAAGGTCTGTTCAATTGCTTGCATACGCCGTTGATATTGATATTATTGGTCGAACACAGCGAGCTGTCAGTGATGCGTGTATAGAAACAGAAGGGGTAAAAATTAGTCTAGCGGTAAACGAGGGCAAACAAAGTATATGCTGTCAACAAGAAGGGACACCCAACATCGACGAATCGGCCAGAATGTCACAATCGACAGCTATAACTTTGCGGTAGTAAGGGACTTTGTCTACCTCGGCTCTGCTATCACATCTGTAAACGACATCTCTTCAGAAATCAAACGAAGAATAACACTTGCCAATCGCTGTTTCTTTGGGCTGAGAAGGCAACTATTTACTAAGGCCCTCTCCCGAACAACTAAGGAATTTCTATATTAGACCCTTGTAATCCCAGTCCTGCTCTATGGTTCCGAAGCATGGACCATTTCTAAAGAGGATGAAGATGTCCTTGGTCGTTTTGAGAGAAAAATTCTTCGTAAGATATTTGGTCGCATTGGGCGTTTGAGATGGCTGGGACATGTAGAACAAATGAAAACCAACGCTCCAGCCCGTAGAATTTTCGAATCTAGGGACAACGCAATAGAGGAAGACCTTGACTTAGATGGCGCACGCAAGTAGAAGGAACCTCAACCAACTTGGAGTGCGCAACTGGAGGGATTAGCCAAAGACCGCGCTAATTGGAGAGGCTGGTCCAATCGTAAGCAAGTAAGTAAGTAAGTTGGAACTTCACACATTTAGAAATGACGTCCCAGTCATTCTTGGTTCGTTTGAACTTTTTTCTTGTTTCCCTCTTTGTATGAGGATACAGGGATACTATTCTTTGTTTAGAGTCATACGGCGCATCAAACCCATCAAAAGTCGAACTGCTGTTCAGCTTAGGACCTCTGTAAATAAAGCAGTAGTGATTAATAACAGCCCGAAGTTGAATTCTGTGTTGGAACAGATCAGATTGTGGTAGGCACAAGTTCGTATCAAAGCAATTTCAGATCTGAGTGATCTAAACGCAGAGCTTCTAGCCTGTATTTACAGACCTTAACTTACGCAGAGAAGATATTACTTCCTAGTTTGCGTTTAATTGCTTTATCTACTACGAGCTCTCGAGCCATTATCTAGTAGTAGCAAAGGTTTTGGTACACGAAACGAACATATCCATTCTCAAGAACCAATGAACGCATCTACTTCAATTTGACGGCTATATGACAAGTGACATTTATGCAAAAGCTTTTGACGTCAGTTGTTTGCAATCATGGAATGGGGCTCGGCTACGAAAAAGGCGAAATCTTTCAGAGGTTGCGGCCACTGAAAATCCCACGAAACTTTGTGCATCGTACCGTGAAGTTATTATTTATTATTATTACTATTTGAGGATTAGTCGACCGTGCAAAATTCGGCCGTCCGCGTCATAAGTCACCAAAGCCGAGGAGAGTCGAATTCGTTTAAGTCCGCTACATAAACAGAAAATCATGCCTCGAGAGATGGATGTTAGCAAGGACAGCATGGCTCGCATCTTAAAATGTGATTTGGGACTCAGCGCATACAAGAGACACACCGACCACTTACTCACAGAAGCATTGAAACAGAAAGGTAAGTATAAAAATCGAAAGCCTTGCTTCGCCAGTACGCGAAGAACTGTCACAGACGAAGTCTTTTTACTGACGAGAAAATGTTTACGGTTGAAGGATCATTCGACAAACAGAACGATAGCTGTATGCTCTGACATCAGGAAATGCATTTGAGTTCGTTCCGAGAGTTCAACGTGTTCAGCACCCAACTTCTGTGATGGTTTGGTAGGGAGTCGCCTACGATGGCGTCACCGAGCTCCATTTCTCCGAGAAAGGTGCCAAAACCTCGGCGCACGTGTATCAAATGGACGTTTTAGAGAACGTTGTGGAGCACTTCAATAAAAACCTCTTCGCAAATAAACCGTGGACCTTTACACAAGACTCCGCTCCAGCTCATAAGGCAAAAACGATTCAAATGTGGCTCAAAAGCCACATTACGAACTTCATTTCCATGGTTGATTGGCCATCTGGTAGCCCAGACCTCAATACATTAGACTGAAGACTACGGCTTGCATTACTCGATATCCAAGTATTGAGTCTTTGAAGTGAGCCCTACGTTCATTTTACTAGCCAAAAACCGTGTACCAAAACATTTGCTAGTAGAAAACAAAAAAACGTAGAACACAACCACCGACTATGCTAAGTAAAGTTGTGAAGTGAAAGTGCTTATTTTGGTTTAAGGCATGGTACGACTCGAGCTGTAAAGAGGCTGTTAGGGTTAGAGAAATGTTTTTTCGGTCCTTCAAGACCAGCCCAACTGAGGAAAATCGAAAAAAGTTCAAACGACCCAGTAATGACTGCAACGTCCTTCTCCTGCGCGTGAAATTTCAATACGACCAGAAGTTGAGGCGAAAAATACTACAATGTCCCAAAGCTAGTAAAAATTTTTGGTCGTTCGTCAAAAATATTAGAATTTCTGCCTCATCCTCTATCTCAACGCTCATTTACAATGACATTCCAGCTGTCAGCTCTTTGGACAAAGCGAATATTCTTGCTGGATATTGCGGCCAGTTCAACACTTCCAGACTATGTTTTGTCTCCGCCTACACTTGAGTGCGTCGAATCTTCAATGGGACGAATCCAATTTCGCAATCGTGTAGTATCAAGAGCACTTAAAGACTTCAACATACGTAAATCCGCTGGTCCAGATGGTATATCTCCCCTTCTTCTGAAGAGGTGATCTTCCTCACTGGCAAAACCACTGTGTAAGCTTTTTCATCAATCCTACTCTTTAGGACTCTTTCCGAGCAGATGTAAAACAGCATTTATCCAGCCCATCACTAAAAACGGCGAATCTTCATCTCTCTCCTCCTACAGACCCATTGCACTTACGTCCCTTCTTTCCAGGGCCATGGAAACGCTGATAAACCGTCAGCTCTTGAAATATCTCGAAACACGAAAACTTCTTAATGACCGGCAATATCGTTTTCGTAGCAACAGTTCCACTGGTGATTTGATGGCATGTTTCACCGAAAAGTGGAACCAAAGCGTACATCAATCTAGCGAAAGTAAGGTAGTTGCACTTGATATTTCTAAGGCATTTGACAGAGTTTGGCATCAGGCTCTTTAGTCGAAAATGCGTGCTTTTGGGATCGACGACTCTCTTCTTCAATGGATTAGAAATTACCTTTCGGAACGTTAAATTCAAGTTGTCTTGGATGGTTTCAAGTCTGATATTCACAAAATAAATGTTGGTGTGCCCCAGGGCTCCGTTCTGTCTCCGACACTCTTTTTAATTTTCATCAACGATCTCTTGTTTGCTACCTCTAATGCAATATACTCCTTTGCTGACGACAGTACTCTCTGCTTTTCATATTTGTTCCCGGACTCACGTCCCTACTCTTCGACTGTAGAATGGGAACGGCAGCGCATGTTAAGCTCATTAAATTCTGATATTACCAGCAGAACCACTAACAGAGTAGAATTTAATGCTTCCAACACACTATGCTGTCTGTTGTCGTTAAAGTGAAATTTGAAGACCCAGCCATTATCCATGAATGGCACTTGCATCATCGAAACCGATAATCTTTCCATTCTCGGTATGTGTGTCAATGACAACTTACCTTGGAATGACCGCATATTTGGTGTCGTCAAAAATGCTGCGAAATGTCTAGGTTTCCTAATGCGATGTAAGAAATACTTTACCCCCTCAGATCTGACCACAATATATTTCCTACCGAAATTGGAGTACAATGCCCACATCTGATCGGGTGCGACCAAAACATCTCTGCACCTGCTAGATTGAATCAAAAACCGTGCGATAAAACTAATAGGTGATACTAATATCAATGGACACCTTCGAACACCGACGTAATATCTCGTGTCTCACTCTGTTTTATCGCTATTCTCACCACCAGTACCCCATAGAAATCGCCAGTAGCATTCCGCCCCTTCAAACTTTTAACCGTAACACCCGTCTCGCTATGAATGCTCATCAGTATACCCTCAAGCCCACTTTTGGACGTACTCTAAAATATCGTGATTCGTTCCCAAGCCGCACAACTCGCTTATGGAATGCCCTGCCTAGTTCTTTATTTCCTAGCCATTATAACCTTCAAACATTTAAAACCAATCGTTCACCGGTACCTCTCTTTCCATCCTCCCTGAGTTTCCTTCGCCCGCGGTGTGTGCAAACATTTTAAGGGTACTAAAAAAAAGAATTCCTTGAGCGCGCGCAAATTATAAAAAAAAAAAATAGTTGTAGGGGCTATGCCTTTACGAAAAGAGAAAACGCTTGATGGATGGATGCTTGGACATACGTTATGAAACTCACTCGCACTAAGTTCAAGACTTAGGTCTTGCCGCGAAATTCTTCGCTCAAATAGAACGATCCACAACCAAATCTGAGCCCATGAAATAACTTCTGGGGAGGATTCTGGTACCGAAAAATAGATCGACCGACTTAATACAAGTTGACTTTTGCATAGTCCTGAAGAACAGCCTCTAAAAACCCCACCAATCGGGTCAGAGGAATGTGTGAAGCACTTAATGGCTGTTCATTATTAGTCAACAGAACATGAGAAAGCAAGTACCAACTTTTCAAGTAAATTAACCTACCCACAACCATCATAGATACATCGAACATCATAATCAAATTCAAATAGCCCTTAATTGTTTTTCTCATAATTATTTCAATCCAACGATCACAAGCGCAGCAATCTTTTTGTCATTTGTCTAGAAGGCCTCTCCTTTAAAGAGCAATTTTTGAATAAATTATTATCTATCCCAAACGAAGTCGACGTCGTCATAGTTAAGACTCCAATCTCTGACCACGAATCCTCCTAATGCATTTCAATTGGTCTCTCTTCCAGAGTGGTCTGTCTCGTCAGACAACTATCTGTATGTGCCGCGCCGCGCCGCGCCGTGTGCTAGGAAATTCACTTTTAGAAAGTACTGAGCCAGAAAAACGATTTACGAGTATGATACTTGTTTCCTACTTTTTACTGTTTTTTTTTTTTTGTCTTTAAGAGTCTTTCCAGCTACGGATACTTCAGCTAATAATTACTATCACGACGACCAGTTTTCAAACGTTCGCTGTAACTAGTTCAAGTTTATTCCCAGTAAGTGGAGGCAATTGGCCCTCCTTTTGCTCTCTCTCTCTGTGGTTCCTCTCTGATTTAATTATATTCAGTGCCAGCGACGTTTTTTCACTTTTTTTCGAAATTTTATTCGCAACAGAAAGTGTAGAGTACGAGTATCTGCAGTCAGTCGGTACGAGTTACTTGTTGTCAAATGAATGGAGATCAATAACCCATAAATTCATTACAGGCTAACAGAGCTGCAATACTCCTCAGGAAGATGCCAATGCAGCGCCTGTCTTCCTTGCAATTATGGATCATTTGAGAGGTACCATACAGTGGATGCGATGGGAATGTTTCGTAAAAAAATATGAAGAATCGGCGACCAGAGACAGACCGGTCCAGGTTTGTCCAAATGTCCAAATGCAAGCCCGCTTTGGGGGGGTAATTATCCGTAGTTTCGTGGGCTTGCGATTTCCGCATTGTGTGAGTTCAAGTCACACTGCAGTGAAAGTTGATTTAACCCATCGAATGCTCGAAACCTCCCAAATAAAAGACGTCAGTGCGCCTGAGATTCACTTGACTGCCACTGCATGCTTTTAATTGCTTGGAAATTTACTTTAATCGTCAAGTTGGAGAAAAAATGTGACAAACGGCCTACGGAAGTCCTAATTAACGCAGAGATGAAATTTCATGAAAACTGCTTCCTATCTTAATTGATGTAATTCAATCTGGCCGTATGAGATACTGTGACTTTGGTCGAATTGGGCTCATTGTTTAGATGAACCTGAATTGTTGTTGACCTAATATGTGTGTAATTACAAATTAGTTGGTGAATCCAACAGAGACTTTGGTATCTCGATAGTAAAAGCAGCACCAGAACTGATCGAAGAAAGTGAGTCAGATGTGATAGCCTTGACTATTCCGGAAACCGTGATTTGAAGATACAAGTGCAGACAGCATTCCAGCCAACAGAAATCTTCACCTTTGCTATTTGATTTAGTATTCATATTCATAAATGAATTTTAACATGTGCTAGCTGGAGGAGTATTCGAATATGTCAAAAGTTGGAAAATGTAGAAAGACTGGTGATCTTTGTCATGTTTTATTGATATTTAGCTTTTATTTCTGGTTATGAAATATTTATTGGATTTTTGTTTATATCTCTGACATCCCACACCAATGCCTCTGATAGTAGACAGAAGGCCACGCATTGTTTCATGGGTTTCCTGTCAGCCTTGTTACAGCAGAAAACTTAAGAACGGCTGACAACCTCCCGGCTAAAATAGAAATTGAACTGGGGCAGATGTGGTCATGATCAGCGAACATTATATGAACAAGCTGTTCATTAGGAACAGCTGCTATCTGGATTCCAGACGTAAGGAAATCTCCCATCCAAAGCCAAGGCACACAAAGAGGCTTTGCGTGGATGAAAAGAATTGGAAGGCTCGGAGGACCTCATGGCTAAAATCGAAGGAAAGATCCTAGTCACTATTAGGTCATCATGCAAATATTAAGACCTATAGCGACCAACCCTGCCCTAAGTGAAGAATCGATGGAGCGCTTAGTAGACTCGCTTTTCCCAACTCACGCTGTCAGGCCCGCCGACACGACTCTGGCCCAACGACAGCAAATTCCAACTTTCAGCTAGCAAGAGTTAAGTCTAGTGGGGAAAACCGTACAAAACCGCAAAGCCCCCGGACCGCATGGAATACCAACGGAAGTGATGAAAACGATTGCCCAAACATACCCACAGCTACTGCTGGACATGTACAATAGCTCCCTTGTGGAAGCGGTCTTTGTCCGGAGTTGGAAGACACAACGCTTGGGGCTGATCAGGAAGTCAGGCAGCAGTGGCCCGGATTCCCCATCTACTTATAGGACATTTTGCATGCTGGACGCTGCAGGGAAACTCCTAGAAAAGATGCTGAAAACACGGCTTACGGATACAGTACAAAGATCAGGTGATCTGCCCATGAGACAGTATTTAGCTTTAGAAAGGACCACCCTATGGTCGGAGCAAAGGCTGCCCAAACTAAAGAAAAGGGCAACCACTACTCAAATAAGGCTGTTGGCAACTCTGGATATGCGAAATGCCTTCAACTCAACCAGGTGAAGCGATATACTAAATGCGCTTGAACATACTTCCAACATTCCAGTTTATCTCTTGCGGATGCTCAAAGGCCAGGAGCAGATCTACTCGTATGATACCACGGAAAGCTCTCAAAGAAAGGCCTGGAGATGACTGAAGATGCCTGCCTGGTAGGGTTTGCAGATGATATCACCGCGGTGTTTACGGCGAATGACACAGAGAATGCTCAAATGAAGCTAAACCTGGTTATGGATGGATTGAGACCGTTTTAGCCTAGCTACAGAAAAAACCGATATACTCTTTCTGACCAAGAAGAGGATCGTTAACTTACAAATCGGCCCGAAGTTATATAACTATATAAGCAAGGAACCACTGACTATCAATACGAAACTTAGCTTGTGGCAACAAACTTGTGCCATATAAAGTCCGTATCGCACGAGCGTCGAAATTCACAATGTCACTAAGCAGACTGATGGCAAAAGTACAGGCCCTACGGTTAGCAAACGAAGGCTACTAATGTCAATCACACGCAGATCGTAGCAGTAGAGGAACGCGGAGCTCTATGCTCGTACCGAACTGCGTCGGAGCCAGCCGCCCTTGTAGTGCCAGAATCCCTGTCGACCTCTTAGCTGCCGAAAGGAAGTACATCTACGACAAAAAGGCAGAAATTGGAGTGGAAGCGGCTACAGAGACGGTAAAGGAGCTCAACAAACAGCAGTGATATGAGCACTGGAACTCGAAACGCAGACGACGGTGGACTGCGAAGCTGATCAAGGGCGTGCCTAAACGAAATGGACGGAAACACGGCGAAGTAAACTACTACGTCATACAGTTTCTCACTAGAACACGGATATTTCAACGCCTTTCTTCACAAGTCTGGTAAAGCAAACACTCCAGCCTCCATTTTTGTTTGTAGGAGATGGAAAGCAGCATCCGCGTAATCAGCCTGGAAAACATGGTCGAAAATATGCTGACGGGCGATCAGACTTAGAGTCAAATCTGTTCCTTCATAGAAGTCACATTCAGGCCAAAAAAGAGTGAGCAAGGCGCAAATATACCTTTAACAGACTGATAAAAGCCTCACCGGCAAGATAGAATAAACCCGTAGAAGAAGATAAATATGAAAAAGCCGGCCCCAAAAGGGAAGGAGTAATGCGAAAGCGGTTCCAAAATGGATGGTGTCAAAATGAAACTGGTTAAGGTGCTTTTTTGCGGGTGAGAGTCGCATAGTACTTGAAACAGAGCGGGACTGCTTTTCGTCAATATTAGCTTCCCCTAGACAAAAAACCGATAAAAAATGGGTTTGAAAGGATCACAGATGACCCATCAAACTAGTCCTGAATTGACGTTTTACCCTCCATGCTTCTGCACTCCAATTAGTCCAATCCAACCATATCTTACCGATGACCCAGGTAAGAAGTTTTGAAGCCCTAACTTACATACTTCTAGTCCCCCACGTCTAACTTTTGAGATCCTCAAAAGTTTTTGTTTAACCCTATCCGTAGACTTAACTGAAATGAGCACAGAGGAGGAGAGGCGCAGTCTGCCACGTCTAATCCACAGTCGGGGTTGTCAAAGTTCTATTAATTAGCTAGAGAAACCGGGAAGATCAAATGCACTCTGGATGGGGAAACCTATGAAGACCCGCTGAGAGTCACGGCGGTCTGACTTTAGGATGACCCCTTTTTTGGAGCATCGTGATGGCCCTGGTTGAATAAAAATTGGAAGAAGATTCAATCCTATATAGTTAGCTCGCTTGTGGAGTTACAATTCCCACCGGGTAGCCATGAATGTGTTAGATCGCCCTTAACTTGTTATCAAAGGGGAAGTTCATGATTCCGAACTGGAACTGAAGGTAGTACCTACTTCTCTCATCAGAAGTAAGACGAGTGATAAATCTGGCAGACTCAGATACCTAGGAGCCACTAATAAGTAGCTTGACAACGCCAAGCCATCAGTATCCTACGCAAAGCAAATGACATACTTTCAAGTGTTCTTTCAAGTCGGTCATAGGTGAAGTCATTGAGAGAGCAGTTGCATGTGTAGACTAATGTAGTCCTTTCCCAGATCCGAAAGAGCTGACAAACCTTAGGAGAAAAGATGCCTTCAAGCTTATAACCATAATCACGACATTGTGCTATTAGAAGACACGTGCAGAGATTGAGTCTTGACAGCGATTTGTGCAAGAACGGCCTTACCATTGCATGCGTGGGAGAGCAATCGTGGTTACCACTTCCGAGATCTAAATGAACTCTTCTCTATGAAGATTACCGACCTTGATAAATTAATAAAGCAATCAATTTGGATCTCTGGTGTATTCTGGTGGGTCCATGCTTCGTCCATATTTATGAAACGGAGCAAAAACTCGTGCAGATTACAGTAGAACACCGAAAAACAATTCTTCGAAGTCGTAACTCATTTTGCACTTTCACGGTTGCATGCTTTTAATGGCTTTCACACATAAATTAAATGACGCGCTTAATGAAATATTTACAACCATCCATTCGCAAATAGTAATTGACGTAGGCAATGTTGCTTTTCAAGTAAGAATGCAGGTAATTCAAAAACATCAAAAATTTGATTAAGCCTCGAACGTTGGTCTTGAATGTTTGCAAGTTGTAATAAGTAGGAAATAAATTGGGAATTTTTTTTTTTTTTTTTTAGAGCATTCTCAAGGGTTATTAGTGCTCTTAAAATGTTTGCACACAGTTCGGGCGAAGGAAACTCAGCAAGGAAGAAAACAGAGGTACCGAAGTACATTGGTCTTAAATGTTTGCAAGTTATAATGACTAGGAAATAGAAAGCTCGGCAGAGCACTTCATAAGCGAGTTGTACGGCTTATGAATGAATCAACATATTTTAGAGTCCGTCCCAAGGCGGGCTTGGTGGTATACGGATGAGGCATTCATAGCAAGACGGATGCTACGGTTAAAAGCTTGAAGGGGCGGAATACTACTGGCAATTTCGATGAAGCACTGGTGGTGAAAATAGCTATGGAATAAGGTGAGGCAAGAGACCTTACGTGGGTGTTCAAGCGTGCCAATTGACTGTGCAATATTGGCGTCATCTATGAGTTTTATTGGACGGTTTTGAATCTTATCTATCAGGTGCAGAGATTTATTAGGAGCACCTGATAAGGTGTGGGCATTGAACTCAAATTTTGGGAGAATAAATGCATTATAAATGTATTGACACCCGATCAGAGGGGGTGAAATACTTCTTACATCGCGTGAGGAAACCTAGACATTTCGCAGCATTTTTGGCGACATCGAATATGTGGTTATTCCAACGTAAGTTGGCACTGACACACATTCGTAGAATGGAAAGTTTATCGGTTTCGATGATGCAAGTGCCGTCCATGGATAATGGCTGGATATTTAAATTTCACTTTAACTACAGCAAACAGCACTGTGTTTTGGAAGTATTAAATTCCACTCTGTGCCCCAATTGATTATGCTGTTAATATCGGAATAGAAAGAGCTTAACATACGCTACCGTTGCCGTTCTACAGCCGGAGAGTAAGGACGTGAGTCCGGGCACGAATATGAAAAGCAGAGAGTACTGTCGTCAGCAAAAGAGTATATTGAATTAGGGGTAGCAGACAAGAGATCGTTGATAAAAATTAAAAAAAGTGTCGGAGACAGAACGGAGCCCTGGGGCACACCAATATTTATTTAGTAAATATCAGACTTGAAACCATCCAAGACAACTTGAATTGAACGTTCTTAAAGGTAGTTTCTAATCCATTGAAGAAGAGAATCGTCGATACCAAATGCACGCGTTTTTGAGAAAGGAGCCTGATGCCAAACTTTGTCGTATGACTAAGAAATATCATGTGCAACTATCTTGCGTTCGCCAGATTGATGAAAGCGTACTTTGCCATTTTCGGTGAAGCTCATCAAATCACAAGTGGCCCTATTAGTATGAGATGTTTTCGTGTTTCGAGATATTGCTTGAGCTGACGGTTTATTAGCGTTTCCATGGCCCTGGAAAGAAGGGACGTAAGTGCAATGGGTCTGTAGGAGGAGAGAGAAGAAGATTCGCCTTTTTTAGTGATGGGCTGGATAAATGCTGTTTTCCATCTGCTCGGAAAGAGTCCTAAAGAGTAGGATTGATGAAAAAGCTTACGCAGTGGTTTTGCCAGCGAGGAAGATCACCTCTTCAGAAGAAGGGGAGATATACCATCTGGACCAGCGGATTTACGTATGTTGAAGTGTCTTTAAGTACTCTTGGTACTACACGATTGCGAAAGTGGATTCGTCCCATTGAAGATTCGACGCACTCAAGTGTAGGCGGAGACAAAACATAGTCTGGAAGTGTTGAACTGGCCGCAATATCCAGCAAGAATATTCGCTTTGTCCAAAGAGCTGACAGCTGGAATGTCATTGTAAATGAGCGTTGGGATAGAGGATGAGGCAGAAATGCTAATATTTTTGACGAACGACCAAAAATTTTTACTAGCTTTGGGACATTGTAGTATTTTTCGCCTCAACTTCTGGTCGTATTGAAATTTCACGAGCTGGAGAAGGACGTTGCAGTCATTACTGGGTCGTTTGAACTTTTTTCGATTTTCCTCAGTTGGGCTGGTCTTGAAGGACCGAACAAACATTTCTCTAACCCTAACAGGCTCTTTACAGCTCGAGTCTTTTCTTTTGGTCTGATACTCTTAGTCCGATAAGGGATTAATGATCTCATTCCAAGGAGAATAGTGTCAGTGATCATATCAGCAGCGGCATCCACATCGTTATCGAGCAAACATAATGACCAGTTAAAATTCCTAAAGAAGCTGTTAAGTCCGATCCAATTGGCTTTCTCGTATTGTTCTTTAAGGAATCTTTTCTCTAACTATGTGGTCGGTGTACGAGAAATTAGCTGATAATGGCATAATGGTCCGACAAGCCTAGAGGGGAGAGCACATCAACGGTGTACTTATCAGGGTGAGAAGTTAGAAACAAGTCCAGGGTGTTGGCGGTATGACTGCCAACGTCTGGTATTCGTGTGGGCACATTTACAAGCTGCGTTAAGTTGCTCACCGTAGCGAAGATCTCAACACACTGTCCTTCGAGTGCCTGTGCAACTTTTTGTTGCCTCTGCAACATTTGGGGCATCGGTGTAGTGAGAAGTAGTCACGACTGTGAGCGGTGGCAGAAAGATCCTCTCTTGCCAAAGAGTGGCCTTGCTTGGTTATTTGCCTGTTTGCCGCACTATCTCCACGGAAGCAGCCTTCAAGCTAAAGAGGGATATCCCCTTAAGTAAGAGGTTGACTAACATCGAAGGCCTGGCTAGACGAATGCGTCACATCTAGATGGGACGATGGCGTTTACAGCAGGGTAACTTACCGCTTCTTGAAGGATGTCTTGTTCATTCGGGACCGGCCGGAGCTGAGTTTTAATCTGAACTTGGGCTTCCTTCTTACTGTACATGGTTCCTTTAATGCATTTCTGCATAAGAGGGGCCTTAGCCAGGTGAAAGGCTGCTCGTGTGGAGCTTCTTTTAAGGACTGGGTGCATATTCTGTGTGAATGTCCTTTGTATGACGATGTCAGGGATCTTCGAGTTATGGGAGTAGGTTTTGAAGACGGTGTTTGCGATTCAGGACTATCAGAACATAGTTTTTTCTAGACGTCGATATAAGCAGCTAATCTCTAATAATCAGTAAGGATGGTTAAAGCCGGCCAGCCTTGGGCCCCCTTGTGGGAGTATCGTGGTGGGTGTCGGTTTGTACCAAAAATCGCGGGGAGAGTAGATCGACTGGAACTCTGACACCTCATGGTCGAAGATAGGCTGTAATACTACGGCTGGTGCTCGACCATTTGATGGCTATGGAACCAATCGGTCTGCTCGGTGTGGTGTTGCACAGCAACCGGGTGCCATGATCCACAGAATGGCAGAAGTTTTAGATAGGCCTTAACCCTTTACCAAGGGAGGAGATCGTGCTTAATACACGACTTCTAGTAGGTACTGGAGGTGGTTTTAATACCATCCGAAGGGCGTTGATTGACGCATTGTATTAATCCCAATATGAGCGTAGACGCTCCGTGGAATAAGGCCGGTCAGATGTCCACGTAAAGCACATGAGACTATCTGTCCTTCGAGTGTTGTCTGTCCAGAATGTCGAAGCTACCCAGAACTGTGTATATATTGAATTCGCCCATAATAACGATTGCAGTATGAGGATACAGGGATACAATTCTTTGAATGGAGTCAGACAGCGCATCGAATTTGTTAGAAGCCGCCTTGGGGCATAAAGCAATAGTGGATAATTTGTTTATCGAGGTGGAATTTTAACCACCCAAAATTGAATTCCGGATTAGAACATGGATCACTACGCGCATAGATGGCGAGACGGCGATGAGGAAAGAATAGTGGCACTAGTTCATATTCAGGTAGCTTCAGATCTGAATGAGAGAACCTAGACAATATGTTGTCACAGGAAGGAATCCGAGTAAATGCATAGAAGCCTTAGTATAATCTTGCCAGATTTGAGCATTGTTGGAGTACACAGGTGAGGAAATGACTTACATCCAGTAGGCATATCAAACGGGATAAAGTACGAGTATTTCTTACACTGCTTAAGGAAACCAAGGCATTGACATTTCGCAGTCGAAAAGCAGGGACTTTGGTTCTTGAACGAATATGAAAAGCAAAAACTATCTTGGATTGAATCGCTACTTTCAAGAGAATACTAGATGGAGTGAAAAGTAACCTCCTTGGGAATTAAAAATTTTTTGTTTTTAAATGTTTTTTTATATTATTCAATATAGTCTCCTTTTAGTTTGATACACTTATTCCAGCGATTTTCCAACTTCTTGATCCCGTCCGAAAAGAAATTTTCCGGAAGGTCTGCAAAATAATCCTCCGTGCCCTCGATGATTTCCTCGCGTGAGCTGAGGATGATGAGCCATCTTTTGAGGTTTGGGAAGAGATAATGGTCCAAGGGAGCTAAATCGGGCGAATACGGCAATTGGAGCCGTAAGTCATTGATTTTAGCCGTAGTTGCGATGCTCTTGTGCGCCGGCGCATTGTCTTGCAGAAACCAAATTTTTTTTCGCTTCATGTGAGGCCGTATTGCAGCGATTTCGGCCTTCAGTCGCTCCAATAATGCACAGTAATACTCGCTGTTGATGGTTTTTCCTTTTTCGAGGTAATCCACGAAGAGTATGCTATGACAATCCCAGAAAACCGACGCCATAACCTGTCCGACCCAACGAATCTCCCTCGGCCGCTTCGGAGCACTCGTGCCGGCTTCAGTCCATTGCCGGGCACTCATTCTGTTCTCTGGTGTGTAATAGTGGATCCAAATTACCAATCGACGCCAAAAATCTGCCCAATTACGCATCAGCAAGTCCAAACACTCTTTTGAAATGCTCTCGCGTTCGTGTTTTTGGTCAGGAGTGAGCATGCGCGGCACACAGCGGCAGGATAACTTTTTCATATGCAGAATATTGCCCAAAATATGGCGCGTGCACTCAGTACTAATCTTTGTGATATCTGCTAGCTGGCGCACCTTCACTTTCCGATCAGCCGACACCATTTCATGTATTTTTTTGACATTGTCCTCTGTAACCGCATCGGAGGGATTGCCGCTGCGGACTTGATCGGTAGTGGAGTTGCGGCCACCACGAAACTCTCGAAACCAATATGTAATCTGACGGAGCATTAGCCCCATAATATTTATCCAACTTTCCTTTTGTTTCCTTCTCCGGTTTGCCTCTCAAAAAATATGAGAGAACGAAAATCGTTTTTGTCCATACTCAACATGATGCCAAACACGTCAAGAACAATCAGCTGTCAAAACAAAACTAAAGACAGCATGTCTGCCTAAATATGAACGGATTTCAAGGCGCCATAACCTTTTTTGCAGTAGCAGCGCATTCTGGCGGTCAAGGAGATCACTTTTCACTCCATCTAGTATAGTATTTATGAAAATTAATAAGAGCGTCGAAGACACACCACCACCACACCAACACACCAGCACCTATTTTGTTATCGGACTTAAAATCATCCAAAACCATTCGAATTGAGCTTTTCGAAAGGGTAAGTGATTCTAGTTTCCGGTGAGGCATGCTATGAAATCACCATTGCTGCTCCGAAAATTCTGCAGCTAAGCTGAGTGCCAAGACATTAGAAAGAAAGGACGTAGAGGTAGATATTAGCCCAATTGATGGGTAGTCAGTAAATTTGTTGCCTTAAATGTTTGACCTGATCAAGCGAAAGCGGAGAATGTCCAGCTACCTACGAAATGCAAAACGCTTTCAAATTTGACATTTAATACATTTATTGTCAGAAAGTTCGCGAATGCGAATTATCATAAAACCCAAGACCGTGCGCTCTTTCTTTTTGCCAGTTGTTCAAATGTCAGCGACAAAAAGATTAGAAAGTAGGAACGTTAAAAAAAACTCATTTGCTTTAATCGGACCCATAAACAAGAACACTTTTCCTTTGTGCCTAAGTCAATTACAATCCAACATTTATGGCTTTCATGCTCTCAAAAATCCTACAGACCTACCGACCCACAAAATTACATATTTCCACCAATCTATCGCGTCATCGTTTTCTGAACGCTTTAGCAGCTTTTCAAGTTCAACTAGATAATAAAAAGATCAAATAAATTCGGCAAAAAAACCGAAAATAACCAACAAATAAACAACAGCAACAACAATAAAAAAAAACTGCTCGAAACCTGGTTAAATTATTCACCATGTCGTGATTAAAACTAATTTCCATTTTGCGCAGCGATGGGGCGTAACAAACCGGGTTGGGGTAGCCGAAGTAACCAACACAACCGACGACAAGACTTACGGATACTTGCTAAATTTCCATTTTTCTCCAATCCGTCAGATCTTAATGAATCCGCTTTTGCAAAATGTTCGTACCTCATAGCCAAAGGAAAGTGAATTTTGAGGGTACGAGTGTATCATACTCGTAATACTCGTAAATGTAAATTCTCTATGTTTCTTTGTCGACTTTACTCTCACTGTATTTTTGGGCGATTTCGTAACGATTTTTGCTGAACTGAGTCAGAATCGGAGTCGGAGTACATAAATCCTCTACTGATCTAGTGATCTTTTCGTTGAACGTAACCAAATTTGCATTTATCCACACAGAGACGCGAAAATTGCGCCAATTATTTGCATCTAGTGCATTCGTATAGTGCACACACTATCTACGACACGACGACGTATCAGTATCAGATACGAGTACTTTGTACAGTCAGTATGGCAGTTACACTATTTGCCATTTAAATGGGTGAGCAGTAAGTAGTGAATAGTAAGTACTTGCAGATCAAAAGTGTGTATACGGATAGGCCATGTGGTATGCTTGTATGATACGTAACAACCTATCGCACAACTCATACTCGGAGAGCTCCTCCGGTGGACTACAATATTTTCACTGAATGGTTTTTCGTAGAATGATCGCGTATTATAATTAGAAGACAACGACACCGTTGATGACGATCACACTTTTGTAGAGAGACTGCATCTCTGATCCGCAACTGTGGCTGAAGTGGTTGGCCTACTAAGAACCACTTGTACAGATGAAATTGTCATAGATACGTACTCGTATACGAGTATCTGTTTTTAAAAAAAAAAAAAATATGAAAAAAAATTCTCTATGGGTATGAGTTGAGAATTAGTGTCAAACTTTATAATTAAGAAATTTTTCCATCCGGAGAACGTACGGACCTTTAGAGTATGAGGAATGATCAATTAAAGTTATGTACTAACAAACTAATTATTTACAACCGAGGTGGTGAGATCATACTAGGTCCAAGCTGAAAGATACACTTGTTCCGAGTCATTTTGAGCTGATATTTTTGCAGTGTTCTGTGACATCTTGGGGTGAGTGTGAGAATCGTACGCCTTTCTTAATTAAGTATCCGCTAATGGGTGCAAACAAGAACACTTATTCCAATCAATTATCTTGTCGAAGAATGGAAAAAAGTCATAATTCCGTTAAGCGTATCAGTTAACCATATTATGGCATGCATCACGCAATCGGAGATAGGCATCTTCTCATTGTCACTTGTCACTTTGACTAAATGGAATCAAATGGTTGTATACTCGTATGGGGTGTATCACAGTCATCCACAGAGTTCGCTGCGGATACATATTGGGTCTACAAGTAAGTTTCCAGCGTTTTTTTTCCAAAATTTGAAGTTTTATTATGAAAACATAGTTACAATGCTTTATTCAAAGTATCGTCCATCGGAAGCTACAACTTTCCCCCATCTTTCTGGCAATTTATGAATTCCGGACCAAAAAAATTTCTCGTCTTTCGAGCCCAAGAACGTATCGAGCCAATTTTTGATTTCTTCTACTGAGCTGAAGCGTATTCCCGTAAGAGCGTTCTGCATTGAACGAAACAAGTGGTAGTCAGATGGTGCCAAGTCTGGACTGTAAGGCGGGTGAGGCAGAATTTCCCATCCATTATTTTCCAAATAGTTTTTCACCGAAACCGCAACATGTTGCCGAGCGTTGTCGTGATGAAAAATGACGGACTCATGCCTGGTCTCATATTCTGTCCGTTTTTCTTTTAATGCCCGCTTCAAACGAATTAGTTGGGTTCGATATAATGGTCCTTTGATGGTTTCACCACTCGGAAGCAGTTCGTAGTATACGACACCCTTTTGATCCCACCATATGCAGAGCATGACCTTATTCACGTGGATATTTCGTTTCGGCGTCGATTGGACGGGCTCGCCGGGCTTTGTATACGATTTTCTGCGTTTAGGATTATCATAATAAATCCATTTCTCATCACCAGTGACAATACGATGCAAAAATGATTTATTTTTATACCGCTTCAGTAACATTTCGGACATGCAAAATCGCCGTTCGACGTCTCTTGGCTTCAATTCGTACAGCACCCAGTTTCCAACCTTTTGAATGAATCCCAGTGCTTTTAGACGCAGGGAAACGGCTTGTTGCGTGACGCCCAATGATGCAGCAAGTTCTTCTTGAATATGACACGGATCCTCATCCAGTAAAGCGTCCAATTCCTTGTCTTCAAAACTTTTCGGCTTTCCTGGGCGATCTTTGTCTTCAACTCCAAAATCACCACTTCTGAACAGTTTGAACCACCCGCGGCACGTCGATTCACCAATACATTCCGCCCCATAAGTTTCCGAAAGCAAACGATAGGCCTCAGCCGCAATTTTCTTCATATTAAAGAATAAAAGCAGCGCTTCCCGCAAATGACGTTTATTTGGCTGGAAACTTGCCATGATTTTGCTCGATAAAATGTACGACACCGATAGAACTGCTCAAATATAACGCTGCAAAGTTGTTGACAGATACAAAACCTACAAATAAAACACATGGGGTCTGACATTTCTGCCCGGGATCCACTGGTGGCGCCATCTCTGACAAACGCTGGAAACTTACTTGTAGATCCAATATGTTTCGACATCTTGTCGATAAGTACGAGTATATTAAATAAGCCTTCAGATACAGTATTGCAAGTGGAAATTTAGGCCGCCGTTAGTGACGGCCGAAGAGGGCTTGCCTCGAGTTCACTTTACCTATCATCCAACAGGAATCTATCAACAAACGGACGAAATCGTAGAACGAACGATCGACGGTACGGCACATAGGTATTAACACATTGACAACGAAGACAAGAAGACTACTGTCGGGACTAAAATCCTTGTAAAACAGTTCATAACAGACATAAGACAGACATTGCAATCGACGATCAAAAATTTATAAAAGGAAACCACAGAGCTTCTGTATTGGAATAACGAAATTTTAGGATGTCAACACCAGTAAATGAAATATTTCGGAGGGAGCGTCAAAACAGCCTTCCGTGTCTAAAGTTCCCTTGAATGACGGACAATGACCAAATACTGATCACAGCAGATATGGATCCAGATGAAGCTGTCGGCTAAGATAACATTGTTGTGATCAAAGATCTTCAGGAGAAAGTGACTTTTCAGGAAGTACAATACACAAAGCGAATGATATCATCGACCCAAACGACGAACCAGAAAATAAGGTCTTTGACACAATTTCTACCTTCGGAATAATATGGAGAACTAGTGATTCGAGAACTCAGATTCCACGGAGCTCAATTACGAAAAAAAATGCCAAATAATGACATAGCCGAGAGTAATCTATCGACGTTCAATCCGAGGGAGGAGCCCGAAACATCATTCACAAGTAAGAACATTGTTCCTCGTCATCGCCACTAGAAGTGATGGATATTTACACCACCTGTTGCAATGAATAGGTGGTTGCGTTCTGTAGAATTGGGGTAGGCATTGAGAGGTGTCAACTTGGGGATACTCAGTGTTGCATCGTGTACTGCTCGATGTCCATCCGGACTCGACTTGCCAAATTTATATGCGCGAGAACACTTATATCTATAGCACTTATAGCACTTAATGCTACTTAAAGCAGCACTATAAACCGGACAGCAGATGAATCCCCTAGATTGAATCTACGGTGAAGTAAAATCACGGAATAAAATAAATGAGACCTTATCCGATCTACTACGTCATATTTGGAGCTCAGGGCGGTAAGGATTTTCGAGACTGAGCCAGGGTCTTGGAAAAGAGATGTTGGTTGATGAAACCTTAATGGACCAAAGGCACCTCTCACATCCCCGAACGGGTTACTAGCTTCGGTCTAACTGACCTCTCTACAATGGAGTTCGACGTCCAGATTGGGGGCTGTGCCGTCAGGGTAACTGCAATAACATGTTTCAGACACGGGCAGATCTGCTGTTGACAACCCTAGCAAACTAAAGAAAGGCAACAAACTGCGGTACTGCATGTGAAATATTAGGTCCCTTGATAGGCCACATGCAGCCGACAACTGGCGGAGACCCTGTACTGTTACCGCCATCCAAGAAACGCGATGGGATGGGCCGGACAAAAATAGAATGAAAAACTGCGATATCTACTACAGCGATTGCTATCGACGGGAAAAGCAGCGCCTAGTTGGATGCGGATTTAGTGTTCGAGACATTTAGCAAGAAGTCTTGAGTTTCCCCCATTTGAATAACCGCATCGTAACAATCCGCATTAAGGCTAAATTTGCCAACGTTAGCCCCCACCAATGAGAAAGATGACGACATCAAAGATAACTTTTACTAGCTCTTGGACAAGACCTACGAGCAGTGGCTATGATATTAAAATTGTCCTCGGTGATCTTAATGCAAAGCTAGGAAGAGAGGACAATTTTGATAATACTATCGGAAACAGCAACCCGCACAACACCGATAATCGACTTTGCGGCGTTGTGAAACATTGCAGTAGCTAGCACGCGGTTCCCACATTTCGATATTCACAAGGGGACTTGGAGAACTCCTAATCAAACAACCGTCAACCAGACTGACCACATTCCGATCGACGCAAGGCACTCTCCCAGTATTATGGATATCCGAAAATTCCGAGGGGTCAACATTGATTCGGACCAGTCAATTGTTGTAGCCAAGGTACGGTGGCGGATATCCCGAACACCGCAAAGGAAGGTTAATGCTGTGAGGAATTTTGACGTCGGTCGACTACAATCGCAAGAGATTCCTTTTCCGAACGAGTTTCCCTCCATATCTCAAGAGGACTTGATGCCGCCAGCATCAAGTATTGAAGACCAGTGGCAACATTGCCAAAAAGCAATCAGAGATACCGCCTCTGATGTGCTGAGTTTCACAAGGCCAATACAACGAAACCCCTGGTTTGATGGCGAGCGCCGGCAAGCACATGCAGCTAAGCAAGAGCTATACAAAGTTTTGCTGGATAGAAGGACCAGAGCTGCTCACGAGCTCTACGAGCAGAAGAGGAGTTACGAATACCGACTTCTCGGAAGGAAAAAAAGGAATACGAGAAGCACACGGAATAGGATTCGGTAGTTTTACAAAAAGGTAAAAAATTAAGCCTCTGACACAAACCCCGAACCGAAGGCTATAGAGATGAACCAGAGAACGTGGTAGTAAAGTCGCAGTCGATGCTGAGGATTTGGAAAGACCATTTCTGTACTCGTAGACTGTATAACGGCGATGACGAACCAAATACCTCTATCTGGCAGGATGAACCTTTCAACCTGGACCAAAAATTCCGTCCAACCGAACTGAATGAAGTAAAAATAGTTATATCTAAGCTTAAGTCCAACAAAGCGGCTGCATCGGATGGCCTGGTTGCCGAGTTCTTCAAAGCAACGAGCGACGACTTGGTGAGGAGTATACGACAACTAATCTGTAAAATATGGTTGGACGAAAGTATGCCCGATGAATGGGACCTCAGCATTGTTTGTCCGATCGTCAAGAAAGGAAACCCTCTGAACTGCGCCAACTACAGAGGCATGATACTTCTTAACATCGCCTACAAGGTTCTATCTGCTATATTGTGTGAAAGCCTGAAACCGTTCTTCAACAACCTAATTGGTCCAGGTTGCCAGGTTAGTCCACCATCGACCAAATATTCACACCACGGCAGATCTTGGAAAAAACCCATGAGTTCCAAATCGATACACACCACCTATTCATCGATTTTAAGGCCGCGTATGACAGCATCTACAAAGACGAGCTATACAGCACAATGTCTAGTTTTGGCATGCCAGCCAAATTCGTCCGTTTGTGCAAGATGACGATGGAGAATTCACGTTGCTCCATCAAGGTCAGTACAGATCTCACCGAGGCCTTTGATTTCAAAATGAGATTGAGACAAGGCGATGCGCTGTCATGATCCCTGAGAGAATAGTGCAAAACTCAAGCGCCAACACAAGAGTCACAGTATTTCAAAAGTCCGCCCAATTACTTACAACCGACAGAATGTCACCCTCGACAGATATAACGTTGAGGTAGGTAAAGACCTTTTCTATCTAGGCTCCTCTATCAAGTCAGAAAACGACACTAGAGCTGAGATCAAACGAAGAATAATTCTCGCAAATCGCTGCTTCTTTCGGCTAAGAAGCCAATTGACTAGCAAAACCCTGTGTCGAACAATAAAAGTGACCTTAAATAAGACCTTAATAATCCCAGTCCTGAACTGTGGCACCAAGGCATGGACTTTATCAAAAATGGGTGAAGGTGCTCTGAGCTGCTTGAGAGGAAAATTCTTCGTGTGATTTTCGGTCCCGTCTGCATAGACGGCGAGTAGAGGAGCAGATACAACGGCGAACTTTACGGGCTGTACAACGAAATCGATGTAGCCGGTCCAACGGATGAGATGGCACCAGTGCTCATGTTCGAAAAGTTTCCGGATCTGCCCCCGGGGGACAGAGCAGCAGAGGAAGACCACGACTTACGTGGCGCACGTATGTAGAAGGAGACCTTAGCCAACTTATCTTGCGAAACTTGAGGCAACTAGCTAAAAATCGAGCTGGCTGGAGGCGATTGTTGGTTAACTGTAGCCCCACCTTAGGTAAGTACATATTTTGCAATGAATAGTTCCCACTATTTAGCGCATTGTAAGACAGCGGTGCGTCCTATACTAAAAAAGTATATAGGCACGTGATCTTCGGTCGATTAGCCTCCTTCCGGGTATTATCAAGATATTCGAAGAGGTGATCCATATGGTAGTTCCGTCTTACCAATTTTGTTTCGAGGTAGATCATGATATCTAGCATGCCACATCTAAAGTAGTTTCTGAAATCTAATAGAACAAAAGCAAGAAAAAATTGCATGGACGAGACTGTATGGTTAGAGGGACTCTTGTTCATGCTGGACAAGATGCGCATGAATAAATCAGTGCTCTACGTTCTTTTCCATATGCTCACCTGTAGACAGTTCATACTAAAGAGTATTGGAAATGAAAAACAGTCTGCGATGAATTGGCTGATCTTATTCAACATCTACACGAGAGATCTTCTGGGATCACTCCACCATGCCACAGCGTATATGCTGCAAGGTGACTTTGATAAGATGACACGATAAGGCTAGAATTTGAACTTGAACTTTAACTTCTGGAAGTCGGAAACCATTCGGCTCGAGATGCTTTTGTCTTGGGCTTCTACAGGCACCTGGAAGACTTTACGAAAGTTTTCAACCGTTGGGACAATACAGACAACAATTTGCAACTGGCTAAATCAGTATCTATATATATTTTAATAAATGTTGCTCTGGGGGGTGCCTCCTTTTGAGGAAGGAGATTAGATTAGGAAGATTAGGAAGGAACTCACGTTGACCAATGATGATTGGGTCTCCTCGACGGAGGTGAACGATTTGTTTCGTAGGAAGTGTAAGCTCCTGACTTCTGAATGAGTCCGGTCTAGATGGCAATTTAGATGAGACATGAGCGATACAGGCAGGGTTACATATAACATTCTTCAAGATGCGTCGACCATGAGCGGGCTTCCAGAGCTGAGTTTTAATCTCAGTCTGGGTTTCTTGCTAACAGGGTTTTAGCATAAGAGAGGCTTTAGCAAGGTGGCTCACCTCGAGGGTTGGATGCATTTTATGTGCGTGTGTCCAATTTACTAGGGATTTGCAAGCTATGGGTATCACCTATGATGGTGTGGCCTGCGATATCAGCAGTGCTCTCGTTGACGGAGCTAATTTCGAAAGAATTCGTACTCGTAGCTTCGCAAAGGAGATTTTCCCTCGTAGATTAGCTTAATGTTGAACTAAAGGCCGACAGTCCTGGGCTGTAATGGGCCTAATTGGAAGTAACCGGAAGGTAACGAAGGTGAACCGGGAGCTATACTCTGGTACCACGGGAGGTCAGGGGCTCCTAGAACTATAGTTCCAGCTTGACCTAGGAATTGGCCGCCTTGTGGATAACCCAAATCGCGGGGAGAATAGACTGACTGGAGATTAGACACCTGGAGATTAGAAACCTCATGTGCTACCATTGATGACTATGGAACTGATGAGTCTGCTCGGTGTGGAGTGGCACTTCAACCGGGTGGCATGATCCATAGAATGGGTGAAGTATTAGATAGGCCTCGACCCTTCACCAAAGAGGAAGTTCGTGCCTTACGACTTCGAATCTGATACTGGTAGTGATACTTTTACTATTCGAAGAGCGCTGATCAACGCATTATTTTGATTTCTCGTACGAAGATGTACCGTAGGATTGAGCCTTCACGGCAGATAACATACATACGTAAAACACTAGTAACATCTATTGCTCTGGACAGAGCGAAATTCGCTTTTATAGCAGAAGTTTTATGGCACCCAACTTGATGCGAAGGTGAAGGTAATCATGGCCCTCATCCGGCTCATGCTCGTATTTGGGTTGCCTGTTTGGCTTAACGTTAGAGCAAGCTTGTTGGAAAACATTCATGAGCTATCTTGCTTCTGTAGAACACTGGAGTCTGAGTTCAAAAATTCTGTTCTCATGAAGTCCTGTGCTGAGAAAATAATAAGAGTGGACATTTTTACCCTCATACTTTATACCACGAGAGTATGCACTTCAACGGCTTTATCCCTTAGGAAGCGTCCCTCTATCATTATGGGAAAGGGCTGATCTCATCACATGCCAAATGAAACTTTCATTAAGCGCTCGAGCTCGCGAAGGGTCTTACTCTTCAAAAGAAGGTAAAGAGAAAATTATGTGGCACTTTGCCTGCTAGGGCCTTTCCAATGCATACCTATTTGTAATGAAATATGAATTTTAGTTCATTGCCAAGAAAAATTAATATTAAGCTCCTCGTCTGCATAGTGGTCTACTCCCAAGCGGGGTCCGGAAAACGAGTAAGAGCGTCAAAGGCCTTTGCTCTGAGAATAGCTCTCTTAGAGAAGTTAAAAATTCCAAGTAAACCTCATCCTGGTAAGAAAATCCTTGAACATATTGCCAAGATATCAAGAATTATATAGAAATAGCACTAGAACTTTTTTCCTAGTTGTATTGCAGGAAAACTGCACTAAAAATCCATTCAGTCATGGCACAGGATGGCACCAAGGCCATGTTAAACTCGAGCCTGTAGGGGTCATATTATGCACCACAAAAAAAAAAATTGAAAGTAGCCGGCCCAAACTTCAACACTAAAATGGTTGTAACTTCTAAACTGAGAGCCTGTGGGCTCAGAATACGTCTATAAACTGCCCATTCCAATACTGGGAGATCAGAACCTACTCGGCTGAGATCACGAGCCTGAATATCAGCCAAACTACTTGATTCAAATGTTGTTTAAGGCCAGCAACCCACGACTTCTAGCAGATAATTCGAAGAAAGGAAAGCTGAGAGGTAGATAAGGTGGAAAAAGTCAAGTGAGACTCGAGATGCACTATAGTAGTGAAAAACAAGGAGTCTATTGAACCACTGTCTAAAACCGACGGACTAATCGTTTTCAGCTTTGATCCTGAAATTTACAAGGCAGATACAGGTATTGTCAACAAGCAACGTTCCTGCCTCGAATGAGGTAAGCATTCTAGAGAAGGCATCAAATGATGACTCGTTATTCCCTGAGGGTTTTCGCGTTATTCCTTGAAACTAAGAGCGACAACATCGTTTCGTCGAGGTTAGACTACAATGACCACCAATTTGGAAATCTCTTTTTGGAGGACTACCTCTTGGGGTCATATCCGGTATATATTGGCGTCGCCGCATTAGAGGGTTAGTTACATAATTGTATCAACGGCATAGCATTTGATTTATATAAACGATCGTCACTTTTAGGCTGCCTCTACTAACCTACTATTGCGCCATTCTACATCAGAAGACAGGTACAAGCCCTCGGAATCAAAAACTCGTGAATAACGAAGGTTAGCCAAGATGAAAGTTTTCTCGCGAAGAGTCACCTTGTTTAATTCTTTCTTTCCAATATCAGCAGTGAGGCTATAGTTCCAGCTTTATTTGAACTCGGCTCAAGATTTATCGGAACTGCTACCCAAACGTAGCTGATGCTAACATGTGATGCAAATACGCATCACACTATCTAGGGGACCACAGATATCAGTAACAGGGACAAGCTGCCATATGATTTATCAGTAAATGTGGCAAGAGAGCCCAGTCATCTTCCATAATACGAGGGCGGGTCAATAATTCTGTGCATTTTTGAATTTCTGACCTCTTTACTGAAACAGCAACACTGCTCCTGTCAACAGGCATCTGTCAGTTGACTCCTGTCAAAATTTAAACTTGCTGCGTCAGTTAGTTTGTGTTTGACAGCTATTTTTATCAGACTACTCACTAATTTGAGGAGAAAATGGAAAAAAGTGAATTTCGTGTGCTTATTAAGCATTATTTCTTGCGAAAAAAAACCATTACCGAGACCAAGGCTAAGCTTGATAAATACTATGGGGACTCTGCACCATCGATTTCAATGGTAAAAAAGTGGTTTACTGAATTTCGTTGTGGCCGTACAAGCACTGAAGATGCCGAACGTCCTGGACGCCCAGTTGAGGTCTCTACACCCGAAACAATCGAAAAAATTCACGATATGGTGTTGGCCGACCGAAGATTGAAAGTGCGAGTGATTATGGAAGCCGTAGGGATCTCGCATGGCTCAGTGGTTTCAATTTTGAATGATCACTTGGGCATGAGAAAGCTTTCCGCAAGACGGGTGCCGCGTTTGCTCACAGTCGACCACAAACGCAATCGTGTAACAACTTCACAGGAAGGTTTGGCGTTGTTTAATCGCAATGTGGAGGAGTTTTTGCGCCGTTTTGTAACCGTGGACGAAACATGGATCCATCACAACACACCAGAGAACAAACAACAGTCAAAACAGTGGGTTTCTAAGGGTGAATTGGCGCCAAAGAAGGCCAAGGTGGGTTTGTCAGCCAATAAAGTTATGGCGACTGTTTTTTGGGATGCACGCGGGATAATCCACATTGACTACCTTCAAAAGGGAAGAACAATCAATGGGGAATATTATGCCAACTTATTGGACCGATTCAATGACGATTTGAAAAAAAACGACCTCATTTGGCCAAGAAAAAAGTTCTTTTCCACCAACACAATGCAAGGGTGCACACATGTGCAGTTGCCATGGCAAAAATCCATGAATTGGGCTATGAATTGCTCCCTCATCCACCCTATTCTCCAGATTTGGCTCCGAGCGACTACTTCTTGTTCCCAAACCTGAAGAAATGGCTTGGTGGAAAAAGATTTGACTCCAATGATGAAGTCATCTCGTCATTTTGAGGACCTCGACAAATCATTTTTTTTGGAAGGGATAAAAAAATTAGAGAAGCGTTGGACAAAGTGTATAGAGCTCAAGGAAGACTACGTTGAAAAATAAAATTATTTTTTTATCAAAAAATCAGTTTTAATCCAAAAGTCTTATTGGCGGACTTATTGACCCGCCCTCGTATATGGCGGCATTAAAATAGGACAGACAAGAGAAGAATTCGGACCAGCTGACTATTGGACTAGTTGACTTCAGCGTACAAGAAGAAGAACGGATGACCTGTTGGGAACCGAAGGGGCACCTTCGTCACGATTCAGGGAAAACTAATAGATATTTAATAGAGCTAAAGCCAACAAAAATAAATAAATAAAGAGGTAGGTAGAAGTGTTTGTTTTGTAAGGTCCTTTCAGAAACATAAGTTGCGCGGATACACTGTTTTGATGCCACGATCCACGTGACCTGGATGTTGAAGGGTGTTGCTAAGAGCGTAGTTTTCAGATCCATCCTGTGGAATTCAGAAAATAAATAAGGTTGGAGAGTTTTATGCCAGAAACTCTCATAATTCCTTGAAAAAGGGGTTTCCTAAGTGTGCAATGTTTGGGAGTAGCTAGTCGTGGGCAGTCACAGAGAAAGTGGAATAGGGTTTCCATTTGGAGAGAGTTGTTACAACTATGACAGTGGGAGTCAAAAGAAATGCCTAACTTGAGAGCGTGCGAGCCAATTGGCCAGTGACCTGTGCTAACTGCTGTGATTCTTGCTATCTCGAGGCGAGTTTCGGCGATTAAGTCATTCGTCCTATTTTTAGTGTACCCGGGTTTCTAAACAGTTCAACCTAGAGTTGGCAATATCATCATTGGGCTAGCGCGTCGGCTCCCTCATTCCCCTCTATGTTACTGTGGCCGCAAACCCACAGGAGAGTAATATTAAGCCAAGCGCTTATCTGGCCTGTTCTACTAGTTTAGAGGACGAAGTAAGTGAGTGAAGCCCTTTAATGGCAGCCTGGTTATCAATAATGATTCCTATGTTGTTTATGGTAATGCAACTGAGGCTAAGTATCTTGCAAATAAGTAAAGCGATCGTCAAAAGATTAAAACTGAACCTATGAACGCTAAAACGTAATTTCGAGGACTTGAAACATAGTAGAATTATTGCATCTAACCCAACTACCCTTAGCTACTCGTATCAGGGTAAACCGGATGGCTCCTGAACGAAACAATTTACATTTTACTGGAATTCGACATTTCACAATAGCCTACATGAAATCTCCGAAGATACCTCACTTAAGCAGAAAAGTCCATTGGACATTAGCCAACATTTATGCATTAACGTTCGAAAGAATGGCCAGTAGGTTCCTCGGTCTAGCTAGAAAGATCGAATGGCTCGTTCTTCAAGCATATCCGACATGTCCAGGGCCCAATGATCTTCTGGTTTTCATTTCTTAGTAAAAGCACTGACTATTTAGAAACATGTTGTGAGACCCTTACTTAATCAACTTCCTATCCCAATACTCGTATATATATTTATGACATCATGACAAGTGGCGCTGTGCCATAAGGTTTTTCATCCTTTCGCAATAGCACGCTATAATGGGATTAAGCTGGCTGCCAGCTACAAATCCACCACAGAAACTCAAAAAAATGTTTAGGAATGTGTGAGTTCTAACATCCTTTTGAGTTGTCAAAGAGGCAGCAACAAGGTTTCAGTATCTTTTAAGGGTGGACAAAAAAAAATTGAGCCAAGGGTGAACTATAAAGTAAAAAAGGAAGCTAACACATTCGCTAGGTGGTAAAGAGTGATTTTTCCAAGAATAACTTAAGCATGTTACAAATGAAAATGACTCATCATCAGCTGATTGGTCATAGCTACTCTAGAAGACTGTTCGAATCAAACCACATAATAAACCTATTCAATAATCTGAGCTTGTTCCACTTGTGGTTGTTGGATTGATTTATTTTTAATTTTTTGTCGCACATGAGTCAGTTGAATCAGCATTCAAAAAGCAATGATTTCATCGAAAATAATGCAGAATAAGAGAAGAAAAGATTAGGCACGCGCTGCCCTAGCAAATATCAAATGTCAGAATATTTTAATAAAAGTCGTTGCTAAATTGTATGGTTCATCCAACTATGTGGTACCATTATTCATAACATCAACAAATCAAAATCGCAACTATGATATCATCTGCGGTAGCTCCATAACACCAAAATATATTTAAATTTGTGGCACGCATAAATTGGTGTAATGAACCGCCAGCCCACGCCAAATTGTTTAATTGCTAAGTTTTGAAATGTTGAAAACAATTATGATGTATTTGCAACAGTAGGTAATTGGTTACCTTTAAGAGCAGTGTTGCCATAATTATAATAATTACATACGTGCATTTGAAATCCAAACATTATTAAGAGGAAGCTTTTTCGATTATGAAAATATTTGCGTCACGATTAGGCGGGAATGACTTTAAGATATTCGAGATACTTTTACCTTTTGCAACATAAAAATTTCCGGTCCACGTAATTTTGTCTTTATCTCACAGATCTTAGGTTTAGGGCAGTTTATGATATTGATTCAACAGTTTCAACAGTTTTCTTGCGAAGTAAGCATTGGGGTTACTGTCTCATTCGCCTCTACTGTCAAACTAGAAAATTTTGTCTTACAAAGTGTTTGCCGAGACCGATGACTTGGTCAGAACACCAAACGAAATTTACAACAGAATTCAAAATCGCGTGAAAGTAGTGCTTGTCAATCAACCTCCGAAAGGCTGTAGTGATCTCCTCCAGTCGTAGGAAAAAGATGTGTCTTGAGCAGACCTCTCTAAATGACACAATTGTAATAGAGTCCACCAATGAAGTTGAATATCTAGGAGTAGTTCTGTACAAAATTGAATCTTACATATATGTAAATAATTACCAAAGCTACCAAAGTTAGTTGACAGACATTTGGTAAGACCTGAGGGATATCCCTCACCCATTGGACCCGTATGGTGGAGTAAGATAAATGAAAAAAAATACTCGCACGGATAGGTATTTATACGAACTCGCCCCATAGTTGCCATTGAAGCTTCCATTGGCCTCACTCAATAGTTGGCTCCAGCAGTAAGCGCTGGTCGATTTTGACATATCCAAAACGTCATGAACCAATCTTAGACATGTGGTAAACAAACCGTTTTCACACATTAGTGGTTTTGTTTTGGGGTCATATACTTTTGGTTGTGTGAAAATGCCTGATTTTGTGCCCAATAACCGTCATTTGCGGGAAGTGTTGGTTTTCTTCTTTCATTCGAAGAAAACGGAAACTGAAGCGTATTGAGATCTCCAAAAAGTCTACGGAGATGCTGCTCTAAGTGAAGCTACGTACCGTGCTTGGTTCTGTCGCATCAAAGGCGGTGATTTGGATGTTGACGACCGTCCGCGTGAAGTAAGGTCAAAATCCTTTGAAGACGCTGAATTAAAGGTATTGCTCGATGAGGATCCATGTCAAACGCAAGAAGAGCTTGCTTCAGCATTAGGAGCTACCGGCCAAGCCATTTCCAAGCGATTGCATGCGTTGGAAATGTTTCAAAAACAAAGAACTTGGGTTCCTTATGATTTGAAGCCAAGGGACGTTGAGCGTCGTTTTTTCGCCTGTGAACATCCTGACGGGTGATGAAAAATGGATTCATTACAGTAACTCAACAAGAAGAAAGTCATAGGGACTGCCGGGTCATGCTTCTCCGTCGCGTCGTCGGCTCGGCCGAAAATTCACGCTGCGAAGGTTATGCTGTGTATTTGGTGGGACTAGGTCGTTGTTATTTTTTATGAACTATTGAAACCCAACGAAACTATCATTGGGGAACGGTATCGACTTCAATTGATGCGATTGAGGCGAGCACTGCGCGAAAAAGTGATTCTACAGCATGACAATGCCGCACGTTGCCAAACCTGTTAAAACCTACCTGGAAACGCTCAAATGGGAAATTCTACCCCACCCGCTATATTCCCCAGATATTGCGCCGTCCTATTATTACTTATTCTGTTCGATGGCACATGGTCTGGCTGATCAGCAGTTCCGCTCATATGAAAAAATAGCCTGATTCGTGGACAGCCTCAAAAGATGAACACTTTTACCGTAACGGTATTCGAGCTCTGTCAGAAATATATGAAGAAGTTTTAGCTAGCGACGGGCCATACTTTCAATGATTCATTTGTAACCATTTTTCCACAATAAAATTGCATTTTCATTAAAAAAAAAGCGATAACTTAGTTGCGCACTTAATAAATGCGAATATGTTAGTCAGTCAGGTTATTACAAAAAAGCGAAACGAGACTCGCAGTACAATCAGACTTCCCAAGCTTTGTCTCAGAGATTCCTGAACTCCATATTATCAGTGCGGTAAATGACTACGTACCAAAACTCCATGCTTTAACAGAAGGTTCCGAAATCGACAACATGGTACTTCCAAATTCCAAAATCAAATTTTAGAGGAAACAATCTGTATTCGAACGGATCCGAAATGAACTCCGAAGTATGTGCAGGTATCCACGGGCTGAAACTCTTACAAGACCAATGAGAAAAGTTCCAGCGTTTCTAAATCCTGAGCTTAATGGTACGAGTATTCAAATTAATTTGGGTTCCGAAAGGGAAAGAACACTGAAAGGTTGTTGGGGAAACTTTCGGATTGTCACTACGGGGTTCAATAAGAACCATCACGTATTGGTTATGTTCATAAATTTTAGCAAGGCCTTTGAGACACTCACATATAAGTAGCTTTCAATTAACCTATATGAAAGAAGAAATTCGACAAAATGGGTAGAGAACTACGAGTACCTTGCAGGGAGAACTGTAAGGGTAGAAGTATCCAGTACAATAATCAACGAGAAATAGACCCTCTGTGGTGTACCACAAGGCTCTGAACTAGGCCCGATACTGTTTATTTGCTTAGCAGTGAATACACATAGCATTCAAGAGAAACACAGCATTTGCCTACGCAGATGATATCGGTATCGTTGTAAAGCACAATTGTCTGGATGTCGCAGAAACAATAATGCAGGATGGATTTGATAACGCTACGTGATGGTTCCTTGATAATAGTTTGGTAATAAACTCTGAAAAAAACCAAAGCTATGCACATACGAACACCAAATCAACCAATAGCTACCATAAATATTTACCACAAAAACAAAGATCGTCCAACCACGAGAAGAAGAGAAGCTGTCAAAGTAGTCAAAAGCATTAAGTATCTGGGAATCGTCATAGGTGATCATTTTATCTGGTGCGAGTATACTCGTAAAACGGGAGCTCCAAATACAACTGTGCGTTTATTGAAAGGAAGTTTTGGCCGAAATGAAGCGCCCACCGCTACTTCTATACGCAAATTTGTGCAAAAAGTTCAAAGGGTATCCCTCGTCATACGGCACGTACCGACGAGAATGTGCCTGATGTGGCCGAGAGTGTTTATCTCAATCCAGGAACATCGACTCGCCATTGATTTCAACAAATCACATTTCACGCATCAATCTGATGGGATTTTGCGCAAAGATCTCGGATTATTCCCTTGCAAAGGCCAATTGATCCTGCAATTTAAGCCTTACAGTAGCTCGAATTGGACGTCGAATTTGGACGAAACATTATTTTATCTGACGAGGTACATTTTCATCTCGGCAGCTATGTTAACTAACAAAATTGCCGCCTTTGTGGATCGGGAGATTCGCACGTAACTGTCGAGAAGCCAATGCATCCGCAGAAAGTGACAGTTCGCAGAGGATTTTGGAGTGGGCGCATCGTTTCGTATCTTATTTTGAAAATGTTGCTGCAAACGCCATTTCGGCTAGGAGTGAGAGCTGATTACCGAATTTTTGCGGGTTATAATTGAAGACGTGGACTTGGACGATCTTTGGTTTCAGCACGAAGGCACGCCACTAAGTTTGGTAATCGTGTTATCAGCCGTCTTTGCGATGTCAATTGGCTGCCTCGTAGCTGCGATTTGACCTACTGCTGTTTGCAATGGTACACCTTAAAAGATATTCTACATTGGCTGTCCAGAAATTGGTATACTCGTACTTTTCACTTACTGAATCTCGTACGAGGTATTGTGTACATGCGTGAGGAAATGCATCAAAAACACGTTCATTAAAAGTCTTAGTGATGACACTAACATCTTCAAAGTTCTAGATCCCAATATTATATTTAAGATGACTAATGCTGTCAGCAACTAATTCGTCATAATCAAAATACAAAAACCCAAGTCGAAGGACTTTAGAAATTCCCTCAAACAACAACAATTATGGAAGAAAGCAGCTCCCCAAGTAACCAAAAAATCATTTTTAACTTTAAGAAGCGTCAAAAAGAAATCAAATCGAACTTTTTTACATATAATTATTGTATTACCTTTTGTAAGATTCAGGGATAACTCATCCAAACACTCACGGACAGCCAAAAACCATTGCAGGCTTTTAGCTCAAGCCTGGAGTGAATCCAATGTAAATCAAGCTTTGGTGGGTACAAGAGTATTGAAGGGAAAGTCTGCAAATGGTTCAGTTGATCCATTTAATGGCGCAGAGCCTTTTTGTGGCATCCTGACTCAGCAAAACTTTCAGCGGTTAAAAGTCGGGAAAACAAAGTGTGTTGGGTGAATATAGCAGATTCTCGACAGCCTAAATCAGCTTTGAACCCTTCCAAAACCAATTCAAATTATTTCTTAAGTTCAAGAGGGGTCATATTAGAATACAGCTTCGATAACACTCACATAAACTTAGAATTAGTCAGGAAACTGAACGTCTTAGTATTGAAGATGACGAAATAGCAGAACACACATTCATACTGTGTTGCGAATGGGAGGCTTTAATCGCCATAAGGAAACATTTCTTTCTGAGAGTTATGTATCCTAGCGACTGAGACCAGAGTGGTCCTCCAATTTATTAAGAAAGTTGAGGCTCATCTGGCATTTGAAACTGACTTTGTGGCACAAAGACCTTTTAGGTCGCCGTGTTCAAGATTTGGCATTCTAAACGTATATGTGCGAGTGTTGAGGAAAAGGAAAATGGCAGCAATAAAATACTCTGTAAGAAATGCCAAACCCACAGAAAAATGGCATACTCGTACTTTTGTCGCAAAAGTCAGGATACAGGAAACCTTAGTTGAGTGCTTGAAGGTAAGGGTAATAGCAATTTTTAAGACAAGTCTGAGTGCTGAAAAATATATGGTGACTGATGATGTTTTAAAGTAGCAAAGGCAGCTCTCATATCGTAGGAGTGGGCTATTGTGTCCAAAATATCCAACCAGTTTTGCCTAGGGGTCCCAGTAGGGGTAGAGCCCTCCAGATTGACGGCTCTGCGTGGGATTAGCAACCCACCAATGTAAACACACCACTGTTTCCAAGCAGCCAGCAGCCTCGGATAAGCATGGACATACTGTTGACTTCCAAAAACCAGAAAACAACAACGACGTTCAGGCCATTAATAGGCAACGTGCAGCCGAATAATCGACGAATGCCGTAGGCTGTCATAAAGCAAATATCACTACTATTCAGGAATAGCAATGGGATGGGACGAACAAAAGGAGGATAGCAAATTGGGACATATTGACTAAATTCACCAATATCAGCCTGGTATGTGCTCACGTTCCCATAGAACAAATAGACTATTCTACCAAAGAATGTTACTACGACCTCCTCGATATACCTACTAGCAATGTTCTAAGTACGGCGGCATCAGAATAATTTTATTAGATTCTAACTCCAAAGTAGGAAAGGACTTTAGTAGTACAGTCGCAAGGCTGGCCTACACAGCACTATTATATAGAAACGGACATAAGATGGTTAAATTTCCTACGTGACGAAATATCACTGTAACTAGCATACCTCAATATTCACAAAAAACATAGCAGTAACCGGATCAAAAGGCAGTCAACTACATTGGTCTTGTTCCGATCGACGAAAGGTTTTAAAGAAGTTCCAATATTCCAAGCGTCCAATATAGACCCGGACTATCACCTATCAGTTAGATACATACATCTACGGATATCTCAGTAGCTACAGCAAGAGAAATGTAGGGTGAGGACTTTGTTAAAGGCTGCAATCGCAGCAGTCTCTGCTGATTGCGCATGGCTCAACCCGTTGTCAACTTGTAGTCGCTCCAATAAATGGTTTAGATCAGTGGTATCGATTATAACAAGCCGTCTGATGCATTGTCAGTTTGTGCAACTACTTCAAACGCTGATGGCTTCAATTGCATAGTCTAAGACACCAATTAAAGAATACAGTCTTATCAAAAACCACTAAGCGGTCTTTATATATTCCTGTAGCTTTTCTGTGGTTCAGAAACATAGGCCTCAGTAAATACGGATGAAGATATCGTGAGCCATTTTGAATACAAGATTCTTTGAACCGACCTTTGGAGAGGAAATATAACGTCGAACTATTTGAGCTGACTCGATCGGTCGGAATAGTGCGCAGTCGTAGCCTGAGATAACTAGGAAATCACGAGCGAATGGATATTGGTATACCGAGTGATAGAATCTCCGATTCCAACCTGGAGGGACGACCCTGTAGCGCTATCTACAGTTCCGAAAGTTCTCGGAAAAAAATCTAAGAAATTCAAATAAAAGCCCACCACTTGTTTATTAAAGTTAAGGCCGTCTATGGAAGGATTCATAAAGATGAGCTATATGGGGCCGTATTGACTTTTGAAATCCGTGCCAAACTCGTTCGTCTATGTAGGATTGCAATCACAGCTCTATTACTGACATCATTGTGGCATTTAACGTCATAAAACGAAAATCGTCGAGGTGACGCATTGTAGTGTGATTTTTCCAACAACGTACTTGCGAGCGTACCGTCATTTTTGTCAGTGATTGCGAATGCTGACTCCGACCAATACGTGATGGCGGGGGTAAACAGAGTTTGCCCGTAAGGTGGGGTCCTATTTCCACTACTATTGTGAATGTTAGTCGACTCACTGCTTAACGCTCTCAATATTTCTGAAATCTACGCTCAATCAAATGCAGATGATGTAAATGTAATGAGGTGTCGGCAAGACATCGGGTTTGTCACGTAGAAGGGTTCTTTGAATCTACACGGCTATGATGTGGCCAAGTACAATATGTTATATCCAACGCGTCGCGTCGGTTGTACGGTGGAATGGGACCTCGCACAATTATCAAGGCTTCTTCCACCAATGAAATTGTCTAATAAAAAGCAAGGCAGAGCAAATGACAGGCCTTATCGTAACGATTTTCCGAAGGTTGATACGATTTGACAGGTACAAACGGCCAGTCAAAAGGTCCGGCAGGACTATCGGTAATCCATAACAGGACTTACAACTCGGTGCCATAGGAGCCAGGAGCCTGCGGACTTCGGTCCGGACTCTCTTGAAAGATGTAGGCCCCCTAGTGGAAGCATCATGGCGGCTGTAGTTTAAACCTAAAATCGCAGGAAGGGTCTTCTATTTGTCTTGATTCGATGTAGACTTGCAACAAGTACTGCAGCCCGCGACCCTAGATTGGAATTTCTACCTCCAACTCGGGTTCCATTTTGTCATGAGAGAAGAGAATTGATGGTAAGCGATGGTAAGACGTGTTCTTGCTCCCATGAATATATGGGAATTCAGTGAAAATAACTTTTATACAGGCAAAAGTTCACTTAAAACACAAGACACGTTATGTGCAGTTGCTTTTACTAGACTCCAAAGAAAGGCCTTTCTCAGCTACATGGGTGCCTTGCCTAGGGCGCGTGGCTCCGCGCTAGATGCACTGGGATTCTTCCTCCTGATATCCATAGCAAGTCATCTTCAGTTTAAGGAGAAGTGGTCTCTGGTACAACAAGCACTGGAACTTTGATGACTTTGCGCACCGACTGTCTTTCGACTTTGGTCTTATGGACACGCCGTCTGATGTTCGACATTCCTTGTGCTCAAGAATGGTTTCGGCCAGAATCTGACCCAGGTGAGAAATGAAGTCGGATCTTCACAGATGGCACCAAAACCGATTTAAGGTACGTCCCTGGAGTCTTTCTGGAGGACGACAATTGTGGATTTCACTACTCGTTGGGAGATATACCCAATCCAGATGGAAACGAACTAACATATTATATTGTGCAGAATCGATGGAGAGGTCGAGGCAATTGCATCTGTAGCAACAGTCAAACTGCGCTTAGAGCCTTACTGAATCCTCTAACGACTTCCGAGCTACTGAAGACTGAATTCAGTGGGCCATGTCTGGGTTCCAGGTCACAATGAGATCACGTCTTATGAGATCGCCCACACTCAAAGGAGAGTTTTTCAGAACCAGAACCTATGACCTTCTATTGACAGTTGGGTTGCATATGAGCATAATTGCAGATGGCACGATTCTCCAGGTTGCTGGCAGACCAAATGAATGCATCCCGGGTCTGGAAGAGGTCAGCGGCTCTTCTGCTGTCTCTCAATAGAAAATGCAACAAACTGCTTACTGGCGTCATGATGGGACTCTACGCTTTTGCTAAGCACCTAAGTGTTCTGGGCATAAGTGACACAACAATGACAATCGTGTAACGCTTGGTGTGAAAGTGATGACGATACCGCAGAACAATGCCTATCTGAGTGTTCTGCCTACGTTCGCATCGGGCTGCAGGTACTCGGCGTTGATGACTGAAGCGTTTACTTACCTTTCTATGAAAAACAGAGAAAGTCCAGTAAAAGCAACATATAATACGAGGAGTGCAATAGACTAATTCTTTGTCTGAGTGCTCTGTTCCGACAGAAGGGAAGAAATTAGCGAGTTGTCACTGCAGCGTTTGTGGCCGTTAAAGCAGGACCGACGAAGATGGATTTTAGTAGTAAAAACTTGTAAAAAAAGTACTTGATGTCCACTTGAAAGCAAACCCAGAACCAACTAATTGGGCAGTTGGTGGATTGTGAGGGGATTTTTTCTATCTAAGCTCCGCTGTTACTGCAAACAAATGCCACCACCATAGAAATCAAACGAAGAATCACCCTTGTCAATGGGTTTCTTTACTCTAAGAAGGCAACTAAGAAGTAGGTCTCTTCACGAACAACTAAAAGAGCACTGTAAAGGCTTTTAATCAGTCCTTCTCTATGGCGTGAAAGCATGGGCTTTACCTAAAGCGGACGAAAAGCCTTCTGCCGCCGGAAGGACAATGTGGTAGATGGAGACCACACTTAATGTGGTGAACTCAAGTGGAACTTGTTGTATGCAAGGAGGCGATTAGCGCAAGACCTCTCTAAATGAAGAGAACGTTCGGTTGAGGTCTAGGCCCACTCCAGACTGCAGCGCAGCCGAATGCCTAAGGTTAACAGTCTGGGCCTGCAAGACATACCAAATATGTCGGACAATAATCAAATCCGCGAGTAAGAAATTCGTGATGGAATGGAAATAATTCCTAACTCTTGACTACCTTTTAATTCTGCTAAATTTACCACATACATATGTGCTCGTACATATATTCCTTTATCGATTTCTGCTAGAACAAGTAGATTCCATTTACTGCAGAGTATTTCTCTAGACTTATTTGGGAAAGTTGCCGCAACATCAACATTTTTAAACAAACAGTCACAATCATATAATAGTAGAGCTTCTAACAGAACTGACTGAGAGTCTGAAAGCATTGCCATCAAAGATGTCCCAGGGATTGGAAATTTTTTCTACTTCACCTGAAGCCAAATAAACTTTTAAACTGTCAAAGTAGTGTAGCGCATTTCTAACATAACTCAACACATAAATTTAGAGTTCCATTAAAAAAAAAAAATCTTCATTCACTAATGGCGGAACTAAATACATTTTAACCAACCCTCTAGGCACTTTAGATACACAGACCCATCATCACTATCGTCATCACAAAACAGACCTCGTAAAACAGCGAAAAATTGTATAATCAACTTGATCGGTAGTTACGTCGGATTCACTTGAAATTGTTTGGCAATTAATTGTCCACCTTTCACTTGTGGAAGGCTTTTACAATAGTTTCTCAAGCTCAATTGCCAAATCCTTAAGTCAACTGCTTTTGTTTACATAAACCTTGACTGGCCAGCTCATGGAGTAACAAAAACTAATGTCCCCATCCCTGGTACCTACTAAATTTAATTTATGCAAGTTTTTTGCCTTTGTATCTTTTTACAAAATTGGAATGCAACGTGACCGGACTGTGCAACCGATTTAGTGCAGGTAATTCGAATTTTTCAAATAAAATTCACTACACGGATGCCCCCAAAAAAAGACAGCACTCAACGAGCACGCATTCACGGTAGTAGTATGTCATCAATCGTGATCCGACTTAAAGAAGAACGTGTGCAAGTGATATGACCAAAACTAAAACCGTTAATTACTTGTTTTTTTTTTTTTTTCTTACTTCTCTCTACTGGTTGTTCTACAAATACACCTGAGACCTGATACCGTCTAGGCCTCTGACGACAACTAAACACTGGTAAAAGTCCCTCTCCTTGGCGAAAGAGAAAACTCTTTCCACGAACTTTTCTGTCCCAGTTAAATGTCTCAATAAACAAGGCACGGTTTTAACTGAAGAAGTAGCCGTGTCTTGTCCCGTCTATACCCCGTTTTCCGTTTTCAGTTTTCCCAAATGATCACAGCATCCCAACAAACAACAAAAAAAAAAAAAAAAACGAAGAATTAGATGGAGGAGGCCAAACATCGATGTTAAAGATGATGGGTAGGCGAATGGAGAAGATGTAGTTGACAATTCTAAAGAGCTCGAAACAACCTTTGTGGCACTCGTAAATCACAATAAACAAACGAAAAGAATTTCACTTTTATCACAATCACAATCACATACACAAACGCACTAGATACTTTTTTCTTTTCTTCTCCAACGTGATCAGTTGCGATCGCGCGCTCTATAAGCGCGTTCTAATGCTGCGATCGTTTTGTATCTTTTATTTTTCCTGTACCCGTCTGACGGCGAAAATTGTAGAACCCGATGATCACTTCGTTCGAGAACGTGCAACCTGGCTTACGAATACTATGATCGGTCTGAGCTCCGACGCGTCGTGCGATAAACTGGCAATAGCAAGTGATTTCGTGCAGTACGATCACCAGCTGAAAAGCACGATCATTAATCTTCGACTTTGGCTCTCTCTAGTCTCTATAGAGCCAGACTTTTAAGCGAGTGAATAACATGTGACGTGAGACCGGCTTTTCGATCGGAGTCGATGCACGTTTCTGTTTTGAGTGGAAAATTATTGCTTTCTACGCAATGTGAATGCCTTGACTTGAACTCACTCAAACAAAAGCCACTCGAAACTGGTGAGAGACTTTCTGTCATTTAGTAGAGGTCTTCAGATAAAGGGGAGGAATACGAATGCTAATGGATAGTTAGGCATAGTTAAATTCTGAAAAGATGTGGGCGGCCTAGAGATTGGAATTGGTTATCTTTTCTTTAGAAGATGCTCTTGAAGTTCGTTAAATTTAAATACCTGATGATTTATGAATTATGGTGCAGTTTTGGAAATGGCTTTCCAAGTTGTTCGGGCGCAGTTAATTAGGTCCAAGTACTGGAAAAGTAGGCCAGACGTGATAGGTTGCCAAAGTCAATTATAGTGTCTAATTGAGCCTTCCAGCAAAGGCAGCTTAACTAGCAATCAGATTTAAGAATACGAGTGGCGCGTGTACGCAAAACTTTTCAGATACACATGTTTGTTTCAGTTTTTGAACCATTACTTTCGTTACTCCAACGCATCAGTTATTCAAAAACAATTGCATCTATAAATGTACTTGTATCTGCAAAATATAAACCAACAGAAGCCCTTACAACTTCAGGTTCACGGCACCAAATACATCTAGAAATGAAGTCCAGAAGGATACAGAGACCAAATGTATATAATATGCGCACAAAATGTCTTGACTATGAAAGGGTGAAACAAAAACGGTCAGCCTGTAAGGCCTTTTACTATTAGAAGACCAACGGTAAGGCTAAAATTGTTGTAAAAAGTATAGAACATCGATAAGACTATCACCAACCAAGACATGCCTTGGTCTTTCCTGGACTTCTAGTCTTCACCCCAACAGGGTGTTGCCAGGCCGGTTGGGAAACGAGTAGGGAAACCGAGAAATGCAAAACAATAGCTTCTATGTATATTCAGCCGCTGGAGAAATCATTGTATAGACGCCAAGCCTTCTTGCATGCTTGCCTATAAGGCTGTGTCCAGTTATGACGCCTATGATAGCGCTGAGATATTTTCTATTTTTAAAGATCACACGCCTAGAGCGATTCAGATTCAGCTTTGGCCAGATCTGTTTGGTCGCTAGACATGTTGATCCAACTCCACCTAAGCTTTGATATTTTGTTAACATCCAGCTTTAATATCAGTTTGGACGTAGCGATTGGTATACCGATGCTACGCTTTTCTGGTAGAATAGGTAGAGAGGTACCAATTTTGGCGAGTTCGTCGGCCCTACAATTCCCTGGAATATCTCTGTGGCCCGGCACCCAACATAGGTGAAGGTTGAGCTGATCAGCAATCGAGGGCGGTTTTAGAATTTAATGAGACTAAGTCCAGGGACTTGATAGCGGCCTGACTATCCAAAAAGATGCGGATATCCCTTGCAGATAGCACGTTTTTCTTCAGCAAGGACAGGACTTCGTTAATCGAAATATGCTACAGTGATTTGGAAGACGGAAAGAGGCTTAGGTCAATCTTATCTGAGAAAACACCGCCAGAAACCCTACTATCACTCTTGGATTCATCTGTATAGAAGTGGATTGAATTTTCATCCATGAAAGCATCTTCCTCACAGAAGGATCTAGAGGCGTGATGGATATACCATCACACAGGCACTAGGCACCAGAACGGGCCCATCGCGGTCCCTGTGGGACCTATTGAATTTGTCTTCAAATGGCAAAAACCTAAACAAACGCCCTGGTGAAACATGAAATTTTTTTGCAAAAGCCAAGAAGGCCTTTGAAGTTCGTGCCGTCTATTTCCTCTATATTTTCGAAAAAGTATTTCCCTAAAAATCTTCTTCGACTACGCAATATTGCCTCGCATTCACACAATATGTCCTCAACAGCTTTCAGATCAGCGCAGAATCCGCAGATATCCGTATCTGACAATTTGAGTCTCTTTGCGTTCTGCCGCAGGAGACAGTGTCCTGTCACTAAGCCAAAATGCTGAGGGCGCTGACGATAAAACACATGTGTATTCTCGGCAACATTCTCTCTTATCGCTTCAACCAGTTTAAGAAACGTTCTGGGCGTTAATGAACCGCATGTCGATGATCTCCCACTGTCCCGTGCTCAACTGAACGACTATTTTCAATGTACAGCGTCACTATTACGGCGCATTGTTTCGGTAAGAAGCGATTTATGGATAAAATTGTACTGAATTGATGTTTCAAAAACATGTCTACTTACGTCAGCCGGCCGGTTGATAAGTGTCAAAGTTATTCAGTGTTTACATACAGACATAAAAGATGGCGCACCTTGTATTAGCGTGGCCAAATAATGTATTTGCCCACTGTGTAGGCCACTATAAGGCGCCAGCAGCCATTTGCCTTCAGGTCGAGAGATGTTAAGTGAAACAGAATATCCGTGCCGCGCAGAGAGTAGTGCGCAGGGCTCCGCTTATGCACAAAGATGGTGTTTTTTGGACTCTGCTTAGTTTGCTGCAGTTGGCTGTATTGTCTAAGGACGTCCACCAGGTAACCACCCAGTAGGTGAGTATCGGTCTTAAAACCGAAACGTATAACCAGTGGGTTAGGCGAGTTTGGAGGCCCCAGTTATTCCCGACGGCTTTTTTGGAGCAGAATAAAGCTGCTGTAGCTTTCTTGACTTTCTTGACTCTTTCTTGGTGGTTTCAAGTTTAATTTCCTGTCAAAAGCGACACCTAGATATTTTGCTGAATCGGAGAAGACTAACCTGATACAGTTGACAGAAGCAGGGTCTGTGACTGGAATTTTATATTTCCTGGAAAAGACGACAAGATCAGTTTTATGGGGGTTTACCCCCAAGTCCACAACGACCTGCCCAACGTGTTAATCTGTTAAGATTTAGCTGAAGGAGTTCTTTAATAGTATTAAGATACTTACCTGGGACGGCTGTAGCAACGTCATCCGCATAGGTAATCACCCTGCTTCCACCCGCTTCTAGGTATATCAGCAGTTCCAGAGAAGGGGTGAAAGGACACCGCCTTGTGGTGTACCACTGCTGGGACATATTTTACCAGAAGTCCCACCCAGTTTGTAGTTGATTATCCTACTTTTTACCATAAAATTGATCAACTCCCCAAGTGAGTCGTGTACCTGCAGAGTTCACAGCGCAGTCGTGATCGCGGATGTCTTAACGTTGTTACAGGCACCTTCCAGGAAGGCTACCGTTGTGTACTCTCTAGATTGTAGGGATCGTTCGATGTGGCTAGTCAGTGAATGTAGAGCCGTTTCCATCGACTTTCTTTACAGCAGGCATGTTGAGCTGCTGACCAAAGTCGTGCAACAAATTTAGATCTTTCGGAAGGAAAGATGATAGATTTATTAACTTCTCTCCATGACAGGGTAATGTGGATCATTTCTGTGCAACTCCTCATGATATTCTCTAGCGTAGACAGGATTATACCCTCCGGACCAGCAGACTTGTATAGTTTGCAGCAATGCAGCACCCAAAGTAGCTTGGCTCTTATAATCAGATCTTGAATTTTAGTCACGGTTGCAGTAGCCCTGCTGTGATTGTTACTTGCTACGAATAGGGATCTACCTGGAAAGTGGGTGTCCAGTAGCAAGTTGAGTGATTCATCACTTGGGGTTGTCCAAGAGCCAATGATTCTTTTAAAACAGCTTGGCAGCATAGAATTTGTAGAAAGAATTTTTCTTAGCCGCGATGCCTTAGAGGTTTCTGTAATTTTGTCACAGAATAATCTCCAGGATTGTGCAGGATTCCTAAGTGTTTTTTTTTATATATTTTGAGGGATTGTTCATATGAGTCCCAGTCAGTCACTTTTCTTGTGCTTTTTGCTAGGTTCAAATGTCTTCTGCAGGAGTTTCTAAGCGGTCCCAGAGCTAATGTCCACAAGTGCGGCTTTTTCTTGCCTCTAGGTTGAATAAGAAGGCAAGAAGCAGCCACAGCCTGATTGAGAGCCAGGGTGAGTTTCTCGACTTCCATGTCAAGTTCGTTGGTTTCACGCGGGGGACTTGAGAGTTCAGAGGATAGAGTTTCTGACAGTATTCCTTTGTATTTTGGCCAATCACTTTTCCGATAATTCTGGAATGCTGGTTCGCTGGGAAAAGCATAATTAAGACTGCATACCTAGTGATGAGCATTGACGCTGCTGACATTGATATAATTAGAAGAACACAGCAAGTTCTCACTGGTGTGTTGGCAGTTATGACAACAGAAGTTACAAATGAGGGTTATAGCTATAAACATCAACAAATCCGGCAACACGTTCCATTAGACAGACGAGTTACTTTTGGCAACTCCTGTTTCATCGGCCATCGAAGGGAATCGGGTGAAGAGACTTTTGCGCTAAAATATAGACATTAACGAAGGCAGATCAGGGTATAATTGCCATCTTTGACTCCTTGAGTAATATGTATTTGGTCAGGATCAAGTTGGTTTAGTCAAGTCATCAGCTAACAGTTGTATGAGGGCATCGGATTGGTTAGAACAATGCGCATATGTCACCTCAGTAGGGAAGCAGGTGTAGAGCAAATGAATATTATCATTTTGCATCGAAAAGTTTATGATTCTTTCTCTGAGAGACAACGTAGCTCAACCTTCTTAGAAAGCCTTTGACCAAAAACCGCTCTAGATGAGTCCCAGGTCCACCACCTAACGAAGTTAGAATTGAAGATCCATTCATATGTGGAATGAAAATACTACCTGGCAGGAGCGTGTGCTTTGGAAATATAATAGCCGCCTCGAACTGGTGTAAGGGAGAAACGTCGTGTTTTCGTGTGTTTTTGAATTCGCGAACACAATCACAGTATCTTTACTTCCAGATATCTCTGGATCTCTTCAGTGGAAACGAGAGTTGCCTGAGAATGGACCTATCCCATTTGATGGCACTTAGTTAGAAAATGAAAACTCGCAACCACATACAAATGAAATAGCTGTCAGTTCTCGCAGCATGTTAAGTAGATATGTTAAGTTAGATGGTCAATGGTAAACTTCACACTGCGCGAGCACCCTAAGTTTGATAAAAATGTTTAAAATATATTCCTCACCCACTATCCAAACATTACCCTCGCTAAATGGTGATAAAGTAATTATTTTCAATTTGAATTTACTCTAATTAAATTCTCACCGTTGGTAACAGTGACACCATTTAAATTGAATTTTCTCTACAAACAAACAAATAGACAATCAAATCACCCAGTTACCTATCTTGTCTATTGAAATTGTTTAATCATTTTAACCACAAACCCAAGTTGACACCAATTAATTTTTTTTGCCTCCTACTTCGTGCCCCACCAAAGCGTCAACTAGTCAAGCATGGCTTTGTTGCAAAATCCAAGTTAATAACCTTAAACAATTTGCCGTTTGTTGACAGTGTCAATTTTCCCACCTACCTTTGGGCAGAATGTGTGATATTATAACCAATGCCAATATCTGTATCTATCGGCTACCAGATGTATCTATTAGCACTTCTAAGTCTAACTCAACAAGTTCAACGGCTTCGCTTCACTGGACCTACGATGCTACGATGAGCATCACTAAGCTTTACATGGCCCAAGTAAGATTCATTTGAAGAGAAATCTCTAGTTGCTACTGTTGTTATTGTTTGGTATGTGACAACTATTGAGTATAAGTGATTCAGAGCAATTCTCAATGGTCTTTGGAATGTGTTTCTTACATTTTCTTGTCTAATAAAAAAAGAGTTCTACTTATTCGAATAAAATCTGGGTCAACTCACTTTTGATTTCCATCTTGGTCAATGTAGGAGCTGGAGTAGAAGCCATTTAGTCCATTTAAAGCGCCGCGGAAGGACACTGACAGAGTGTAGGGTAAGTAAAGTTGAAGGTGTTCCTCTAATTCGATTATTAGCAGCTCACGGAGCGGATCTGTGTAGTAGGCTTTGATTTTGATGCGCATTTTAGCCATAACTGGTAGGACACTAACACCGGCAATATCTAAATCCTTAGAGTGTAGAGCGATGACATTAGTTGGTCTATTAACACCTAGTCCAATATTGATGGTTCCTTCGAAGGTACCCTCTTCAAGATGGGGATGCAAATACAATTGGTATTTAACTGGCCTGATGTCGGTCGGCAGGCGGTAGATGATCTAAAAAGAAAAAAAAGAAACAGAAAATATTTAGTCTGACAGTAGATCATGTGGCTAGGCGCTTGAATTGGAGTCAGTGGCCATACCACTGGTTCTACTAATCGATGCATGAGGATAATCCCGATTTCAATATCCCAAAACTATTCAATATTCTTGGACAATGTTTGTGAAAACATATTAGAAAATCCAGGCAGAAGTATCAGGAGCTATGACGATAAAGGTTTCAGCCATTTGCTGTAGTATGCATGATATACCTGGTTTCCTCACCTCAAGCAACACACTGTGATATACAGTCGTTAATATCTGCAGCCTTGTTCTGGATGACAACGACATGAGAAAACTCTTTTGAGCAAAAGGTGTTGAGTAAAACTCGCAGATCAGCGGATACAGCATTCCACATGGCATTTCCAATGATAGAGAGATCCCTCTAAGGCTTCTCTCGCCATCCATTAACAAGAGACTCATGCAGCATGCAAAGAGCTCAGCTAGACATCATAATTGGCACGATCCAATCCAACTGATATTAGGGACTGATGAAGGAAAAGCGGTTTCCCACCGGCCATCTGCCTCCTTATGGTGGACGAGACCTTGATAATATTTAAGGACAATGGGTTTAACTTAATGTTTACGCTGATCATGTGGCCACGTTCAACTACACGCCTGTGAGTGAGTCGACCAAAATGCACCATAGCAGTGGAGACAGAATGCGGGCAACCCCTGTTTACTCCCGCCACTACATATTGACCGCAGCCACCAACGCGTAATCAATGTCCTATTCACCGGTATTCCTTTTATCCACAAAACTAGTGATTCATCTACGCCGTATTGTCTGGCCGATTTACACATGCCGTCAAAAGTTGCGTTGTCGAAAGCACCCTTAGCGTCGAAGAAAATGCCCAATATCCGTTCTTATCGAGTGCACCATCAATTCTGCCTACCAGATTCTGAAGCGCACTCTCGTAGGATCTCCCGCGTTGGTAGGCGTGTTGCATCGCCGACAGATGATCCCTTCGCAAGGCGGTATTGCGCACATGGCTCTCGACCATTCTCTCGAAGCCTTCCAGCATGAAGGAAGTCAGACTTATAGGTCTGAAACTCTTGGCGAGTGAGTAGACCTCCTTCCGATTTGTGGTATAAAGGCCACTCTCCGTGTTCGCCGGGGATTCGGTGTGTATGCCAGTGCAAGGCTAGCAAAGAAAATTCTCTTTAGGGTTGCCAGCAGCTGGTCTATACCTTTTTGTAACATAACTGGGTAAATACCATCGGTGCCAAACGACTGGAAGCCATCAAAGGAAGCAACAATATGTTTAATGGCCTCATCCGTCACAACAGACCATGAGATATACCAGCTATGACGTAGTGTTCAGCTCGCTACCAGCTTCGTTGATAGGAGCTAGTTGTGAGCTGGTTCCGATTAGATTACCTGGGAAGTGAGACTCAAGTATGAGATGGAAAGTCCCTGCTTTCGATTCAGTATAGGTACCCTTAGATTTTGTGAGAGGTTCCAGCCTGGTTGATCTTCCCCTTTTGAGGAGTTTGACCAGCCTACTGGTTTCACCAATACTTTCGATCTTTTCGCAAAAAGCTTTGTAAGAGGTGCTCTTCGAAGTCTGCTTTGGTCTGTAAAGATTCCATTCTTCCTCCAAATTAGTATTAAGTGACCTGCTGAGAAGTTTTCTGAATTCTTTACGAAGACGCTGCATGTCTGCTTTGCACCAAGGTGAGGGTGCCGTTCAGGTTCTGGACAGCTTCTTCAAGCTTCTGTTTTATCCTGAGCTTAGGGGGAGCACTATTGTACTTGATGAGCCCCTCCCTAAATCGTGTCCAGTTGGTTTTATGTGGATTCTTCCTCTTCAATAAGGTCCTCGTTCCGATTCTGAATTCGATGTATCTATGGTCTGACATGGAGATCCGCGATAGTACTTTTTAGCGAGTAAAGTCCTCAGTAGTTTTGAATATAGGCATCGCCGCATATGATAAGTTCCATCTTCCTGGAGGCACAATATCCAATGAGTTCTGGTACCGCCTACGGTGGTGGCGGCAGTAACGAATCATAGAGAAAATAAGCAGATGCAGCGACCAATTTGTGCCATTCTCCATTCGTTTCGTAGCTTATGTCTGCAGCAACTAAATCTTGGTTCCAGAATTGCACAAATTTAGATGGTGAGAGTGAGTCCGGCATATAACGACAAGTCCGAGCAGTCCTCGGTCTTTTCGATCGCTCGTCATAAAGTGGTGTGGAACCCCTTAAACATCCGAAACTACAGATGCGTTTATTTTACACCCATGGTTCCTGTATGGATATTATGTGGGGCAAAGAAGCTACAGCAGCTTTGTTCTCTTGCAAAAAAGCGATTGAGAACAAATGGGGCCTTCAACCCACTGGGTATATGTCTCGTTTATAAGACCGATTCTTACCTACGGGGTGATTATCTGGTGGACGATCTTAGACAATGAAGTTAACTGCAGCCATCTCCGCGGCACTGGTGCTACTAACGCAGCTCTTCGCCTTCAAGCGCCATACAGTGGACAAATAAACTATTTGGCCACGTTATCCCTTCTAGATTTTTCTGTGAGGAAGTTATTTTCATGGAAAACAAGTCAATCCATTTCTAAAAAGATGGATCCAGGATTGATATTGGTGTTGGTGGCGGTGTTTTCCTAGATAAGATTAACCTAAGCCTCTCCTATGCCTTCCAAATGGTAGCGTATTCCAGGTGAAAATTTTGCCGATTAAAGAAGCCCTGTCCTGGCTAGAGTAAAACGTAATATCAACAAAGGATATCCGCATCTCTTTGGAGAGTCAGGCCGCTATCAAATCCCTAAATTCAGTCTCACAAAAATCTAAAACCACACTTGATTGCAGGGAGGTTGGCAGAGCAGTTCAACATCTACCTATGTTGGGTGCAAGATATTCTAGGGAATTGGAGGGTCAACGAAACCACCAGAATTGGAACCACTCTACCTATCCTACCTGAAAAAGTATCATCGGTATACTAGTCGCTTCTTGCAAACCAGAACTAAAGCGAATTGCTATTAGAAGAACAAACCTTAGGACCCAAACCATGTTGGATCAACATATCTAACGACCAAACAAATTTGGCTATAACTGGATTTGAATCGCACTAAGAATTTGATCTTTCTAAAGATGAAACATCTCAGCGCTATCACTTTCTCCCAAAGAAGAGCTGGACATGTCCCCCAACTGGAGGTTTATTCTATAATACACTGATTTAAGCGGTCTAAACAATATATACGTTAACAGTCTCCTTCCCTTCGTTAGAAGCTCAAATTGGTTCCAGGAGCCAGATCAACGTGGCATAACAATGAGCCAATAGGCCTAAGTTTTTCGAACAGTCACTAAAACATAACCTAACCTAAGCCACTTCTTCGCGGAGTCCACTTTTATAACAAGAAACTGACAGGAAGTGCTAGATATCACTCTTGTCTCCGGCAATATCACTCAAATGCTAACGAACTGGATGGTATCGTCTGAACACTCAATTTCAGACCACAGATACATCAAATTCAGCCAGAGTGATGCTCCTCCCAGACAACCAGAATTCCGGAATTATAGGAAAACTGATTGGCCAAAATACAGAGGAATACTGTCAGAAACGCTATCCTCTGAACTCTCAAGTCCCCAGCGTGACACCAAAGTCAGGGAATTCACCCTGGCTCTCAATCAGGCTATGGCCGCTTCCTGTGTTTAATTTAACCTAGAGGCAAGAAAAAGCTGCACTGGTGGACATCAGCATTGGGACCGCTGAGAAACAGTTACAGACTTTTCAACAACCACAAGAAAAGTGACTGACTGGGACTCATGCAAAGAATTCCTCAAATTATACAAAAAGGAACTGAGGAAGGCAAAGCGACAATCCTGAAGGTCATTCGGTGACAAAATCACCGAAGTCTCTGAGGCATCGTGGCTAAGAAAAATCCTCTCTACAAATCTTATGATGACTAGCTGTTTGAAGAAAACCGATGGCGCTTGGACAACCTCTAGTGATGAATCACTCAACCTGCTACTGGATACCTACTTCCCAGGAGCTTCTTATTCGCGGCCAGTAGCAACCTAAACAGGCCTTCTGCAACCGGCTTCAAACAAGCCTGCTGGTCAGAACGGTATAATACCTGCCGAGGTTCAGAGGTCCTCAGATATTATTCTGCCTGCGCTAGAAAATATTATGAGGAGCTGTGTAGAACTGATCCACATTCCACTGTCATGGAGAGAAATCAATGTAGTTTTCATTCCCAAAGCCGGAAAATGTTCTGATGTTGTCCCAAAGGATATCCATACACGAGCTAAAATAGAACCGGTTCGGCTCTGCATTGCCACATCAAACAATCTCTACAATATAGAGAGTACACAATGGTTGCTTCCCTAGACATAGAGGGTGCTTTTAAAAACGTCACCACATCTGCAATCACGACTGCGCTGTGAACACTTCAGGTAGATGTCTCATTTGGAAAGTTGATCAGTCTTATATTATACAGCAGGATAATCAACTCCAAACTGGGTGGGTCTTCTGCTAAAAGATGTGTCAGCAGAGATACGCCGCAAGGCGGTGTCCCTTCCCCTTTTCTCTGGAACTTAGTGGTTAATGAACTGCTGATATACCTGGAAGCGGGTGGTAGCAGGGTGATTGCCTATGCGGATGACGTTGCTACAGCCACATCAGGTAAGCGTCTTAAGAGCATTAAAGAACTCCTTCAGCTAAATTTTAGCAGACTAACCGGTTGGGCAGATCGCTGTGGATCTTGTCCTCTTTTCCAGGATAAATAAAAATCCAATCATAGACCTTCCCTCAATAAACGGTACCAATTTAGTCTTTTCCTATATAGCAAAATATCTGGGTCTCATTTTTGACAGGAAACTGAACTGGAAACCTAACATTCAAGAAAGAGTCAAGGGCTTCAACTTCGTATAACCTACTGGCTATACATCCATTAGGAATCCTCACAGAGAACATCGATTTCACCATACCTGAACTGTGGTTTGGCAAAGACTTCCATGTAAGCTTCCCCTCTAGATCCTTCTTGGAGGAAAATGCTTTCATGGAGGACAAGTCAAGATGGATCCAAGACTGATAGTGGCGTTGGTGGCGGTGTTTTCTCAGATTAGCTAAATCTAAGCCCCCCTTTCCGTTTTCCAAATCACTGCAGCGTGTTCCAGGCGGAAATTTTGGCAATTTCCTGGCTGAAGAAAAACGTGATATCTGAAAAGGATATCCGTATCTTTTCGGATAGTCAGGCCGGTATCAAGTCACTGGACTCGGTCTCACTAAATTCTGAAACCGCCCTTGAATGCCGATCATCTCTTATAGAGATGGCAGAGCAGTTCAACCTTCATATTAGTTGGGTGCCGGGCCACAGAGACATTCCAGGGAACTGTAGAGCCGATGAACTCGCCAAAATTGGAACCACTCTACCTATTCTCCCGGAAAAGGGTAGCATAGGTATACCAATGGCTACATTCAAATTTATATTAAACCTGGATGCCAGTAAAGATCTTAGATCTTACGTGGACTGTTAGACCAATATGTCCAGTGACTAAACAGATCTGGCCAAAGCTAGATCCGAATCGCTCTAAGAGTCTGATCCTTCTAAATAGAAAGCATCTCAGCGCCATCATAGGTGTCATCACTGGACACTGCCTCATAGACTCGCACGCAAGACGACTTGGCGCCTTTACAAATGATTTCTGTAGAAGCTGCATGGACGAGGAGGAAGAGGAGACAATCCTCCACCTTCTCTGTATATGTCCAGCTCTCTCCCAGAGAAGAAAACTTCACTTAGGAGCTTTCTTCTACAATGACTTAAGCGATCTAAAAAATATAGACGCAAACAGTCTCCTACGCTTCGTCAGAAGCTCAAACTGGTTCCATCAGTAAGAGGATCATAATTCCACGTGGCCAATAGGCCTAAGTGGGTTGGTGTTTCTAACAGCCACTCTTACCTACCTATCTACTTACTTATCTGGTCATATGTGGTTCCAGCAAAATGGCGCTATGTGCTATACTGCTTACGAAACCATTGATGAACTGAAAACTATACTTGGTGTATGCGGATAAACCGCAAACTATTTAGGCCAGGGAAGCCAATGTTCAGTACTGAATTGGAAAGGTTGAGCTCGACAGAATGCGCTTCAAAAAAACCAGACGAAGAAACAATATGCCTGAAATCGTGCTCAAAACAGTCTTCAAAACGAACTCAGGCTTCTGATTTAAGCTCAATTTCTGTCGTTGTTGCTTAAAAAATTTTCTATAACTCTTAAAAAAACAGTCTTAAGTGGGGACTGATAGTATTACTACTTTGTCACTGAAGAAATTTCTGATATTTCTACGAAAGCCTGAGAAACTCCATTAAAAGGAATGTACAAGGAGGAGGATGTCCTAATTATTTGTCCAAGTGCCGTATTCCGTCAGAAAAGTAAAATACCGAAACACGTAGAACAAAAATCTGAAATGGAAATTTAATGAACTCTCTGTGAATACTGACAGACAAGGAAGTCATCTATCCAGAAAGGCTTTCCGTTCATGTCGGACTGTAGTGATACTTTAAATACACCAGGACGAGCTTAGCACTTGAAATAGAAAATATCTTTTAATATAAAAAAACAACCCAGTAGCCGAATATTGGATCTGGAATCTGTCAGTTTGAGTCCCAATATTGGTCGATAAGCAGAAAAGCAAAGAGCTACTGAGCTTCCTAAAGCGAGAAATGCTTCGTCAAATACGTGGCCAGGTTTGCGAGGAAGCTGCATCAAGGATATAGTCCGCAATAGAATTCGAGTATCTGATCGAAATATTTTCTGTAATTCCGCGTGGATACAGTGAGTCATTTAAAAAAAAAGAGTTAAGCAGATTAAGTTTTGATTAAATGCCCATAAAACTAAATTTTCGACCTTCATACCCACTGGATAGCAACGATAATAAAGGTCGTATCAATCAATGATTATTTACCGATAAATTTGCCATAAATACTCGGAGTTGTAAAACTTTTCACTTTATTGACTTATGAAACCATTCCATTCTTTTAACATCCAATAATATCCACAGTTGTTGGTTTTTCCGTTGTTGTACTACTACTTGAATCCGTCACAATAGTTGAGATGGTTGAATCACCGGCAGTTGTTGACCCACCGCCGCCTCCGTTTTCCGTCGTACTTTCAGAACTTGGATAAATTGGTGCCGGTGTCGATGCCAGTAGTGATTCCATATAGTCTAACTTAATTCTGGCATCAGCTAGTTCAGTCTGAAGATCATTCTTCTGCACTGCCAGAACAACAGTTGACACAATAAACGCTGTTGCTGTTAGTCCAAGAAAGATGCTTAGATTCTTTGCGTTAAAAGCTATAACAAAATTTTAAAAATTCTTCGTTATATGCTTGCTTTGGTAAACTAAGAACCGAATAGTTACCAATAAACCTCATTTTGTTTGAAATTTCGAAGCTGACACTGCTGTACTCGTAAGTAAAAACCAACTGAGGTCTCGAACTATTTAGTGAAGACCATTGGACTAAGACATTCGACAAATGTTATCGGACAATAAAAATTTATCGATGTCGGTTATTTTATTGCATAGAGAATAATAATCGTATCCAGTCTTTATCAAATCGAGTATCGGGTCGTATCAATTTTTTGCAGTTCATTCTGGCAGTTTGGTTGTTATGAACGTTTGACTGTGCTCTGAGGTTTAAAAATGAAAATGATTAAAGAGGTCGCAACCAGTTTGAAGTATGGGTAAAACTGTTCGACCATTAGGGCAATACCGGGCTTGTCATACTTTCTTCCTGTTCTATGTCGATACAATTTAAGGCCGATGTAGACGTTTACTTGTATAGGAGTTCAAAACCGCCTCCATTTTCCATCCTAAAGTCCCTCGGACATTTCTGAGTATGTCGAAAAATGTATCTTTTACTACAAGATTGTAATAGTACGTTGATAAAACAATTTGGTTTGAATCTGGATGTTTAGACTCATACCAAACATGCATGAGCGACCTAGAGTTCCGTCGGAGATGTTGAGACCTTCGCACATTTCTACAAGCCCCAAAAAGTATATTTCTTTGACTTCGAGCCAAGACAAAATTACAGATATATGGTACTTTAAGGAAATCTAGAGGAGAATAAACGTTTTCGACAAGGCGATTGGTTTGAGTAACAGTTTGAGTAACTAAAAAGAGAAAAATAATGTCAACTATGGACCAAGCACAGTTTTTTCAGTCACTGGGGAAGAAACTACGTTTTTAGGGAGTCTAAACGGTGGTTAACGGCTGGAGATTACACTTCTAAACGTTTGCCATTGCACGTCGAAGTGGTGGTTAGGCTAATAAATTCAAATTTCTATCTTTCGTTGTTGGCCTGTGATTCGAACCCAGATACTTTGATTTAGTAGTTGATAGACATAACCACTGCCACATCAAACCAGTTGGTTTAATCATATAAGGGTGTTTCAAAATTCACGCAGAATTTAAATTTTGTGCTATTTGTCCAAAGTGTTGCTAATGACAAAAAAAAAGACAGTGCGACAGCTGACCGTTCAGGGTTATTAAAAAGAGACCGCTACACGAAAGAACAACGCGTTTTCATTATTGAGCAATATTCTAAAAATATTCGTGATTGTCGTAGAAAATATGATCGGAACAGTGATTTAACTTCATCAACTGTGAAGAATTTAATTCAAAAACTGAGAGAGACTGGATCAATTAGTGATCTTGGACACTGTAGCTATCCTTCGATAAGTCGTTCAACACAAAATATCTAAGCAGTTTGTGAGCGTGTTGCTGAGAGTCCAGGGTCATCAATTCGGCACCGTAGTCAAGAATTGGACATTTCGAGAAGCCCTCTGCGGCGTATTCTCACGAAAGATTTGCATCTTCATACATGCAAAGTGCAGTTGACTCTAGAACTGAAGCCTACAGACCATGCACAGCAAAGAGAGTTCATTGAATGGGACAACAACAATTGGGTTCTGATTTTTCAAATAAAATCATCTTCAGCGATGAGGCTCATTTTCATCTTGATGACCTTGTTAATCGTCAAAATTGCCGAATTTGGGGTTGGGAAAATCCATGAGTGATTGTTGAGAAACAAATTCATCCACAACGTGTCACTGTTTGGGGTGGATTTCGCGCTGAAGATATTATTGTATTATCGGATCATCAGTTAATTGTGCTTGCTATCGCAATATGATATTTTGTTCAAGATGTGGATGCGGACGCCATGTGGTTTCAACAAGACGGTGCAATATGCCTGCTCCTGAAATATTTCAATTAACACCTGGGAAAAGTCCGTGCCGTTTCTAAGAGAGGGCACCACTTGAATTAAATCCATACCATTTCCAGTTAGTACCAACCTTCAAAAGATACGTGTATAAATTTGACAGCTGTCGGACGATTAGTTCTCGAGATATAGCGTTGTGAGTGAAGCAACTTTTGTTATTGTGAAAAAAATGGATTCAAAACAATTTCGTGTGTTGATTTACCATTGCTTTTTGATGGGAAAAAATGCAGCCGATGCAAAGAAATGGCTTGATAAGTGTTACCCGAACTCTGCACCAGGCGAACGAACCATTCGCAAGTGGATTGAAAAATTTAAAAGTGGTCATACAAGCACCAAAGATGATGCACGCAGTGGACGTCCAAAAGAGGCTGTTTCAGATGAAAACATCAAAAAAGTCCACAAAATGATTACGAATGACCGTAAAGTGAAGTTGATCGGGATAGCTGAGGTTCTGAAGATATCAAAAGATCGTGTTGGATATATCATACACGAATACAATATTTGGACATGCGAAAGCTCTGTTCAAAGTGGGTGCCGCGTTTGCTCACAGTCGACCAAAAACAACAACGTGTTGATGATTCAGAGGAGTGTTTAAAGCTGTTCAACCGCAATAAAGCCGAATTTTTGCATCGGTATGTGACAATGGATGAAACTTGGCTTTATCTCTTCACACCAGAGTCAAGTCGGCAGTCAGCCTCGTCCAAAACGACCAAAAACTCAACAGTCGGCTGGCAATGGCATCCGTATTTTGGGATGCACATGGAATAATTTTCATCACCTATCTCTAAAACGGGCAGACTATCACCAGCGACTATTACATTGCGTTGTTGGAGTGTTTGAAGGACGAAATCGCAGAAAAACGGCCGCATTTGAAGAAAAAGAATGCGCTGTTTCATCAAGACAATGCACCGTGCCACAAGCCGATGAAAACGATGGCAAAATTGAATGAATTCGTCTACGAATTGCTTCCCCACCCACCGTATTCTCCAGATTTGGCCCCCAGCGACTATTTTCTGTTCGCAGACCTCAAAAGAATGTTCACCGGAAAGAGATTTAAGACCGATGAAGAAGTAATCGCCGAAACAGAGGCCTATTTTGAGGCTAAACCGAAATCGTACTACAAAACTGGTATCGAAAAATTGAAAAATCGTTTTGTAAAAATTTTGTGTTTTACTATAAAACGGCACGGACTTTCCAGCCCATGTGTTACTGCATGAGTCATTTTGGGAATAAGAATTGGCCGCCCAGATCATGCTATTGAACACCGTTGCATTTTTCCTCTTGGGTTTTTTGAAGTATAAGGCTTATACCAACAAGCCCACGTCTAGCCACGTCTTGAAGGAGCAAATTCGGTGTATCCACGAAATTCAGCCACATTTATGTAAAACTGTCATGGAAAATTGTGTGCCAGCAAAGCAGTGGAGGCCATTTACCCGATATGCTATTCCATACATAACCACATACTGTATGTGTTGTTTTCTATCAAAGTTACTTCTTGCGTGAATTTTGCGTAGAAGCATATTCAGGATTGAGGAGGATAGAAGACCGCTGTGTATCAGTAGGAATTTCTTCATTAAACCAAGACCTAATCGAAACGATATGGGTCCGATTTTACTGCCCAAAAGTTGTGTAGGTGTGTTTTTCTTAGTAACACTCAAAACTGATTGCTCCATACTTGTCTTCAGTTTTCCAAATTGTGCGGACTAAGGTTTCGTTCCACTTCTATTGTCCGACTTAGGAAGGTTTTTATCTGCCACATTTTCTTTACGCAGTTAACTTGAAAGTTCATAGCAATGAAATGTTCCTGTATATAACATATGTTCTAGATACTCCAACCCAATAATTTTTGTTGGGGGTTAACGCCCTCCTTTATTTGGCTTAATACAAGCTTAATCTAACTTAACAACTAGAACTTAAAAATTAACAAAAATTAGGGATTAGGAACTAAGCGAATGGTGGAGAAGATCACGTTTGAGACGAGAAGTGTTCGGGTTAAAATCAAAAACGGGGTGTCTAGAGTTGACCTTACGGAGCATGCGGGAGATTGATTTGTTGGAATCGTAAGAGGTGCGATGGGTTGGAAGAAAAGTGAGGAAGACATCTTACATTAGTGTTGAAGGAAATAGGATTGTAAAGGGAGGCGCAATCCACAGAACCAGAAAACAGTCGATGAATGAAGAAAATATCAGCTACGTCTCTGCGTTTTTCGAGAGTATTCGGGTTAAGAAGTTTGAGGCGGCCACGATAGGGAGGTAAAATAAAAGGGTCGTCCCAGGGTAGTCCTTCAGGGGCAAATTGAAGGAAACGATGTTGAATGTTCTCGATTCAGGATATATGAACTCGCTGAAAGGGGGACCACATTTGGTTGGCAAATTCGGGAATGGGCCGGAGAATGGTAATGTTTTTTAGACCATCGTTTTATAAAACCAAGTGATGAGTTGGCTTTAAGGATAATCTCATCAATATACGAACGGAAGTTTAATTCTCCATCGTATAGTATTCCAAGGACGCATATAGGTTGGCCATGCAGAAAATAAAATTAAGGAGGAGATTGATTGAATTTACGTGACAAAGTCATAGATTGACATTTGGAGATATTAAGCTCTAAGCATTTTTTTAGATACCAAGTGGAACACCTATTTAGGTCTTCTTGAAGGAGAACAGCGTCTTGGGATGAATAAATAGTGTTGGATAACTTAATGTCGTCGAGTTAATGGATAGGGGGCAGTGTTTAATAATCCTCTCAAGATCATTTACAGTTAAAATGAAAAGAAGGGGATCAAGATAACTGCCTTGTTTGACACCAGAAGTGGCTAAAAACGGAATTGAGAAGGGTGACCTAAAAGGTATGCTTTAATACGTGTCTCCAGATAGAATATATTCACTTCCATAATGTGGAATCAAAACCGAGGGAAGGCAATTTGAAAAGGTCAATTGAGTGGATATTTTATCGAAGTCCATAGCAAAATCTGTAGCAATAGCATCGATTTCGTAGGTATTTCCAGGGCTGAAAGCGCAAAGGATACAAATTCAACTAAGTTTGTAGTATTGTAGTTGATCTACGTTTCGGAGGTCCGTGCTGACTGGGTAGTATTACTGACTTTATCTGAAAGCTTATAACTTCATATGAACTTTCGAAGATTTTAGGTATGTGAGAAAGCCTAGCTATGGGACTTAGTACTTAGTAACTTCATTCTTTGATCCCTTTTTGTGGACCGGGGTTATGGGCGAATTCCCCTTGTCTGAGAGGTAGATGAAATAGGGAGGAAAGTGGTTGCGTAAGATTGGAGGCACATTTTTTGAGAAATATTGCAGGGAGCACGTCTGGCCTGGATAAAAATTCAACTTTTCTTCGATAAGGGTAAGATAAAAAGATTGAGAAAGAGATAGGGGAGGAATTGGCAAGGTACTTGGAATATACCAGATCAGGTGCGAAGAAGTTGTCTGCAAATGATTGTATAAGAAATGTTGGAAAATAGTTGGCAATAGCCGGTTGGTGATATATTATCTGGGGGATAACCGTCTGATTTTCTTTTGTAGTTGATGAACCGATAAAAATTCTTAGGATCGCTGATAAGATTGATCTGTGCCGAGAAAGCACTGAAAAACCCAGTTATAGAGCTGGGTGAATTGGAGGTAGGTTCCAATATAGTTAGAGTAGTCAGCATAAGAATTCGTGTGCAGAAAAACCGCCCATAATTTGTTTCCTTTGTTTCGTAAATAGCGAAGTCTTCTGTTATACTAAAGAAAGGAAATAGATGATGTTTTATGCTGAGAAGAGGGGACATAAAGAGCAATGGAATTAAATACTTCACTGTAAAAAAGGGAGACAGCATCAGTTAAACATGGGTTGGTAAAATCAAAAGAAGATTTGCCAAGATAGATATTTATTTCGCGAAAATTAGTTTCATGGAAGTTATAAGAAGAGAGAGTATGGGAAGAAGTGGACTAAGTCACTGCATTCGTACTTTCTTAACAACTGCCTCATGAATTGAATCTCCTACCCCATTTGTCGTCAGTGCAGACGAGGTCGGTGCAATTCTTTTCCAACACAATCAGCGCATCCTCATCTGAGTCGCTTTACATTATCTGAAACCGTTTCGATAGAGTCACTATCAGCTTTAAGGAAGCAATTTCCAGTCTCCTCCAAATAAGTTTGGCTAGGATTGCAAGTTTCTATGGGAATACCGATATGACATCCTAGTCCACTTTCCAAGATCTACGATTCCGTGAATATTTGGTTAGTGCTGAATACTCCTGGGTTACTCTACCTGCCGTGGGCTTTAACTTTTGCACAGATTACAAGTTGGTACTTAGCATTAACAAGTCATCTACTTGTACTTTAACTAAGGCATAAACAAAGGAGTTGATTTCAACAGTCTTTTCTGAGTACTATTATTTGTTTTTCAGAAGAATCATGAAGTTCCAACAAACAAACAGAATGTTTCTCATTATCGCCGTTAAACGCAGAACTATTACTGCGTTTTAGGCATTTTCAGCACCGATTGCCATTCCACTGCAGGTTATTCTTATCCTTTGGAACAATTCACGAATTGCTTCGCTGCGAAAATTCTCTAAATTTATTGACAAGTTTCAGGTAATGCTGCCACCTGATTTCTCGACAGAATGAGAATACGCCGGCGGGTTTCTTATGATCGCTGTCGTCTAATCCAGATCTTTCGTTATTTCCTTTGTTGTAAGAAGATATCGGTACGGGTGGACCATGAGTACGTAAGGCCATTCAAAGTAATTGATGAGTTTCTTGCATCGATCTTAATTTGATCAATCTCATTGATGTTTAATTGATCGAAAGGCGCTACGTTTTTCCCGAAAAGAGATAATTATTTGCTGGCTATAGCAATATTTTAGCTCTAGACCGAGTCGTTAAGCTTGCACGCAACTTAATTTGTCGAGTAGAGCAAGCTATAATATAGGGTCTTCCAATAGGCTACATATGCCAAATTGGCTGTCATTTATTCAGTCTCCATGGAGGAATTGTTTTATCAAAATGGGTGTTCTATTTGGGGAACGTTCCGCGCCCTTTGCCCATTTTACGGTCGCCATAATCGTCCTATCGAGAGAACTATTCGCAGTGTCGTGGATAAATTTGAGCCCACTGGTTCAGTAAATGAAAAACCAACGCCCATACGTCGACGAAACGCAAGATCTGCCGAAATCATAGCTGCTGTCCGTGAGAGTGTGCAGGAGAATCCGAGGCAGTCGATTTTGCGTCGCCCACAAGAACTCGGCCTTTCGCAGATCACAACTTGGCGAATTTTGCATCTTGACTTAGGCCTGCACCCGTACAAAATTCAATTGACCCAGGACCTGGAGGTAAACGACCATAGACAACGACGTGTGTTCGCTGAATGGCCGCTGGAGCAGTTATAAACTTTTCAACGAAAAATCATCTTCAGCGATAAATGGGTACGTCAACAAACAAAACTGTCGAATTTGGGACGATACCAATGCACATGAGATGAAAGAACTTCCAATGCACTATGTATATCCCGAGAAAGTCAGTGATTTTTTGCTGGCGGAGTCAACGGTGATTATTTCTTTGAAAACGAAGTTGACCAGGCTATCACCGTCAACGGCGAGCGCTTTAGGTCGATGATTCCCAACTTCTTTTGGCCTGAATTGGATGATATGGACACCAACGACATGTGCTTTCAGTAGGACGGCGCTACGTGTTACACAGTTCACGGTACATTAGAAATTCTGCCAGAGCGATTCGAGGGCATGGTCATCTCACGTGGCGGTGATGTGAAATGTCCACCGAGATCGTGCGATTTTACCCCGTTAGACGAATATGCCATAAACCACAGCTGTCCTCAAAGCCAACATAACCCATGCCATCGGTCAAATTCAGCCTGATTTATCCGCCAGAGTCATGGAAAATTGGACATCTTGGAGGCGAACCACCGCAGAGAAGCTGCGCCGGACATATGAACGATGTTATATTCCATACATAATGGCATCGATATTCCTTTCAAAGGAATAAAAAATTTCGATGATATCTCACACACACTTTGTTTTATTTAAATTTAAAGATAGGAAGCCAGCATTGCGCCCTCCGTCAAAATGATGCAAGACTGCCTTGCGATGAAATTGCTCGTCATGTTCTTTTGCAGATATCATAGAATCGTTATTTGGCTATGTCATCTTTCTCCTCTGTTAGATCAGGAGGGCTTAAAGTCTTATTTGCAAAAATTGTGGAGTTAGCTTAGGAGTCGGAAACTTTAGAATTCCTACATACACCTACATATTTCAGCGATTTTACAGCCCTGTTGCTGCTGTTAATAGCAGTTCTCGTAGCAGATTTTAGAGTCTAGGCCTTCTGTTAGTTGTTCGGTTGCAAGTCGTCTGCTCAGCGGTCCAACATTCTACGTTGCATTTAACATTAACATGTAAATCGTGTACGCCCAAAAGCGATGTTTTTTCTTCTCATATAAAATTTTTTCGTAGTAAAGCAGTCACTTCTGTTTTATAGGAATTGCCTTCCTATATTTAGCACACACTTCCATGTCATGGCAATAATTACATCACCGATTACTTTCAATTTCAAACAAATGCATCGTTTCAAAAGGTTCCTTCTTGTTGATTCTCATTATTCTATGCACCAGATTAACAAATCAAATAATGATTTTAACCGAAATCCATAAGATGCAAAATGAAATCAAGGACTATTTACGGCTCAAAAAAAAAAAAAAATAAATCAATTAACAGAATATTTCTGTATATAAGACCAACGATGGGCTTCTGTTTCACGATTGCTCAATACTCATCAAATAAATTAATTAAATTGAAAATTATTGAAAATCACTTACGTCATTTGGATCCGGAAAATCGGGGTCTGAAGGTGTTGTAGTTGAAGGTGTTGTAGTAGAAGGTGTTGTAGGTGAAGGACTTGGAGGTCCTGGTGGTGTGGGTCCCGTTGGATCGGAAGGATTACTAGGATTAGTAGGATTGTCGCTACCAGTTGGAGTTTGCTCAGTTGGATCTGTTACACCTGTGGGGTTACTTCCATTTCCTGGCGTTGTACTTGTAGTAGTGGTAGGACCTTTAAGATTCTCTAATTCATTAAGTGCTTCATCAAGATCATCCTGTAGTTCGCCTTTTTGAACAGCTAGAACTATAGTTGACACAGTGAAGGCAACAGTTGCAAGTCCAAAAAATATTGCAAATGCCTTAGCGGTGAATACTACAATATTACGAAAACAATTACTTTAATAGTTTTTTTTATTTTTTTTAAATTTACATTGCATCCTGGTCAAGTATCCTTTAATCTATTTTACTAAAAACCAATTTCACTAATTATGATATCCTTGTGGATTAAAAACTCTGGGTCATTGTCCAAAAGCTGTATGAAGTCGAACCCTTTTGCCAGAGAACTCAAAGTGAAACTAATACCTAAAATATGATTTGAGGAACGATTTCATCTTTTTTCCGATATATCCATCTGATACGAATAAAAGAATAAACGATATCAAATTTTATTACAAACTTATCTTTCAAGTCTGGTCAAAGCAGAATTAAGTTGATTTCAGCGTTTAATAGCTAAATTTTATTAATTTACGATATATGGTATTTTTTTTTTATGACCAGCAATTGTAAAAATCATATAAAAAGATTGAAAAGCCCTCGCCTGAATGTCGATTTTTTTTTTATTAATTTATGCTTGCATTGTGTAATGGGCAAAATGACTTGTTGGTTTGTTTTTTTATTTTATTTATATTTCCCTTATTAATATACCACTATCAAGTTGTATTAAACTTTGGAATTTATCGAACGTTATAGTTGGATTATAAATTGGATAAAGTGTAGAATTTTTCCTTTTTCTCGGAATGGGATACGTAAACACGAGTATAACAAGTGCAGCATGCTCCATATTTTTTATTGGAATTTGTCAGTCTTTTGTAGGATCGTAAGCCAGGCAGTCGTTGATTACAAAAGTTGTGGTTTCCTGTGAAGACACTGAGGAATAGATACAGCGTATTCTTGTTTTTATAGATCCCGGGATGGGAAGCATTCATTTCATCTGCCTACTCCTTAAAGAATCGTACCACCTACAGCTGTACTCACAAGAAACCCAAATGTGTCATTCCGATTGAGGACGTATTTTGTTCATTCCCATTATGACCTGCAGCTTTGAGAGTGATCCGACGGAGATCGAATAGTAGATCTTGGTCAGAACCATGCGTGTTATTGAAAGCCTAAGCCGAGACAAATCATATCATAAGATCTAGTGAAAGTCACATTCATGTATAATATTAACTTTAAATTGTATTTCACTTATAAAATAACGCATAGGATACAATGGATCTCATAAATTGCGTGTAGGAAGCAAGTCCCATATCTCGTTTAAAACACAAATGTGCTATGTGGTGCTTGTTAACTTAAAGGAAGTTTGCTATCGTTCTTACTTATAACATCCAAATAAGACTGGTGACTCCTTTTAGCAATAGTTTGCTCAGATCGACCATCCCATTCCTTCTTAGCTGGTTCAAAGCAAAGCTGGGTATAAGCCACCATAAGTTACCTCTAGACAGAACAACGTGCGCACATCACCACAACGGATTACAGATAAATGCTGCGACTTTCGGATATTTTTCTTTGATATTTTAGCATGATAGGATAACTTGCGAATCTCTACTTTCGGCTGTGTGTACCAAGGATAATTTAATAGAGGCAATGTACCTGTCATCACAGAAATTTGAACTATTGATAATTTTTGAAATCGCAAATCGATTGTGAGCAGTTTTGAAAAGACTTCATTGATCCGTAGATCATATTTCGTAAAAATTGAAAACACTCTCCGAAGAACTTTCCCAAATATCAGCTGGTTGCTACGGCCATCTCTTGCCAGAAGCCCTCTGCACCCCGGCTCAGAAAAGATTCTCCATACATCTCCAATGGTCGTCCACAGTTGTATAATTAAATCTGTTGACTATTTCCGCTTCCATGTTGCGATGATTTCTAGTTTATATTGAGATGGTCCATGGGTTCTTAGCTGACTACGAGATTTCACAGTCTCTCGAAGTTCTATCTTGAAATTATTAGCAAGGTATCTGTTAACCATTGTGGTGGGAGGACGTTTTCGATACCTGAGCTATCGAAAGTTAGCGGTTAAATTCTATTTCAATATGGCACGTAACTTGTTTCGGGCGCCAGAACAACAGCTTCAGAACTATTGCCTAAGCGCAAGTTTTGCTGCCTATGAAATGAGGCCTTGCTGATTTATGGCAGATGCATTTCTCAAATAATTTCCCTGGTATTGTTGAGATCAACAAAACACACGACATTATCGTTTAGGTGTTCTAGGCCGTGAGTCATGTGCACCCATCAATTGTCTCTGTGTGGTACTGCAACATTCTATGTTGGCGTTGTGGTTCCCTATTTCAGTTACAATGTCACAGGAAGACGTTTAGCTGTAATTGTAATACCATCTTAATTTGTAACTTAAAAACTAGGACTAAGAACTAACAGAAAGACTTATGAGCTGGGTATCAAGGGAATGATGGAGGAGATCTTGCTTAAGACGAGAAGTGCTCAGGTTGTAATTAAAAATTGAGAGGTTTGAGTTGACCTTTCGAAGCGTACGGGAGATTGGTTCGTTGGAGTCGTAAGAAGTGCGGTGGACCGATAGATGGGTGAGACGAGGACAACGTAGATTGTGTGGGTTGGTGTTGAAGGAAATAGAGTTGAAAAAGAGAGCAGTCGACGAATTAAAAGAATGTCAACAATATTCCTATGTTCTTCTGACGAATTCATATTGAAAAATTTGATGCGTTACTGATGGGGAGGTAAGATTAACGGGTTATTCCAGGACAGATCACGGAGAGCAAATCGGAGGAATACGCTCGATTAGCGAAACATGTACTCAGTGGAAAGAGGACCAAGCTCCACTGCCATACTCAAGCAGGGGACGAACAAAGATCTGGTTACATACGGGTTGGAAAATTCCTTGGACCACCGACGATCATCTTATCGATATGCGAACAGAAATTAAGCTCACAATCGAATAATATGCCAAGGTCTTGGAAAGGCTGAACCAGGGGAATAGGTTAACCGTTGAGAAAATAAGGTCGGGGAGGAGATGGGTTTCATTTACGCTAGAAGATGGATATTTGGACCTATTCAATCCTAGGCAGTTTTTGAGGCACTTATATTATACAAGTTATTTTTATCCTAGATTTTATTTTATTTATTGTACGGATGTAACAAGCTTTACATACAAATAGAGGATTGCTCCCCATTTGAACAGAAAGTCTCTGCAGCAGCCGTGCTCAGTCTTTATCCTATTTAGTTGTGTCCATGTTTATCGGGGTAGGTCGAATCCTGGTACGCAAGCAGCAGGGTTAGCGATTGTCTTGCTGGTGAGCCTTCTCTCAATTATCAAGGCTTCTTCCATTAATGAAATTGTCTAATAAAAAAAGCGACACACAGTGCGAGTATCACACCTCTCACGACGCTCCTGGTCGTAAATATTGTTATTTGCACTCAGTCAATGCTAAAAAAAGGTAATCTTCTTCTCTCTTCTCCTACAGACCTATTGCACTTACGTCCCATCCTTCCAAGATAAGCACATGAAATATCTCGGAACATGAAAACTTTCCCATGACCGGCAGTACGGTTTTCGTAGCAACAGGTCCACTGGTGATTTGATGGCTTGTCTCACCGAAAAGTGGAACCAAAGCGTACATCAATCTGACGAAACAGAGTGGAATTTAATGCTTCCAAAATACAATGATGTCTGCTGTCGTTGATGTGAAATCCAAACACCTAGCCATTATCCATGAAAGGCACTTGTATCGTCGAAACCGACAAACTTTGAATTCTCGGTATGTGTGTCAGTAACAACTTATGTTGGAATAACCACATATTCGATGTCGCCAAAAATGCTGCGAAATGTCAAGGTTTCCTCAAGCCATGTAAGAAATACTCTTCCCCTTTTGATCTGGCCTCAATATATAAGGCATTTACTCGCCAAACTTGGAGTACAATGCACACATCTGGTCAGGTGCTCCTAAAACCTCTCTGCGCCTGCTAGATAGGATTCAAAGCAGTGTGTTGAGACTCATAGGTGATACTATTATCACCCAATCAATTGATAATCTGGAACACCAACGAAATGTTTCCTGCCTCACCTTGTTATATCGCTATTTTCACAAGCAGTGCTCCATCGAAATTACCGTAGTTCAACCGTAGTTCCCATTTCGCTATGAATGCTCATCAGTATACACTCAAGCCCACTTTCGGACGTACTCTGAGATATCGTGATTCGTTCTTAAGCCGCACTAGTCGCTTGTGGAATGCTCTGCAGAGCTTTCTGTTTCCTAGTCCTCTGTTTCCTAGTCCTCATACATTTAAAACCAACGCACATCGGTACCTATCTTTCCTTCCGCCCTAATTTTCCTTTGCTTACGCTGTATGCAAACATTTTAAGCGTACCAATCCCTTGAGCCCGCGTTATTTTTTTTTTGTTTTTTTAAAAGGGAATATACGAGTATCAGAAGCAGAACTAAAATCATCCAGTGAAGTTACTGTTGCGGACGACCTATGGGCCAATCTTTTCGTATCCGAAGCACCGGGAAGTGGCCTGATAAGAGACGAAGGAATATATATGTATATGTATCTACTAATCGGCAACATTTTAAGAAGTATGTTCGTTTTTCGCTGATTTTCCTCTAGTTTTTCTAGGAAAAATTCGTACCGCAAATAGTGGTTAGTAAATGGTGGTGATTCGCCTAAGATCTCTTTAAAATTGTTGTTTGCCGTTTCGCGTTATTCTAGCAGAGATGGTAATCTATTTGAATTTGGTATCCATCCCTGCAATATGCTATCGAGTGCCGTCCTTGCTTACTTATTTAGATGGCAATTTCGCAATGTTGAGCAGGACCGTAGCTGGCGTGTCTTTCCGGCTAGAGCGATTTAGCGGCTAGCTGCTTACGGCTACGCGCGATAAGTTAGCTGAGGTCCCCTTTCACTGGTGCGTGCTACATCAGAGGAAAACGTCCCCTGGGTTGCACTCGAAAATTTTCCGACCTGAAAGCTGGTGTCAATGCGCTCAAGGTGAATTAGGCATCTAAGCCGGGTTATTCGAGCTTTTCTGATGAGGTCGACATCGCTGCCTCCTCCTTCCTCCATCGATGCCAGCTGGACCGAAAATTATCTCTCGAAGATCCCTAGAGTGTTTCCATTCGCTTTCGTCAGTGTTCAAACTTCTGCACCGTAAAACAGGACTCAGATGATCAATATCTCGTATAATGTCGTATTGGTTGCTCGAGAGAGGACTGTACTTTAAGCCCAAAGAAGGTTCTTTCGCATGATTTTCGGGTTGGTGTCGTTATCGAAGTTGATAGCGGAGCTGAGATAGATAAAACCCCTTAACACCTCAAACTTGCCCATCCTGACATTTTATCCTAGGCGTCGATGATGAGCTCTGTATAGTTCATCTCTATAGAAGTTGTAATATGCGGCTTTGAAGTCGACGGAGAGGTGGTGTGTATCGATTTCGAATTCTTAGGTTTTTCCAAACTATGCGATCTGTGGTGGGCTTTCCTGACCTGAAATCACACTGGTGGTTTGCCGTCAGACTGACTAGAATTTTATATGCGATGTTGAGGTGATTTCTGCCCCTAAAGTTGACACAGTTCAAGGGGTCTCCAATCTTTAGGATCGGATAAACAATGCTGAAGCTCCATTCGTCGACCTAGATTTTAATGACGAGTTGATGTATGCTGCGTATCCAATCAATAACTACTGCCTGAAACAACTCTTCAGTTAAGCCACCGGGTCCAGCAATTTTGTTAGACTTAAGCTTGGGGCGGCTTTATTAGGTTTAAGTTTGGAAATGGCTGTCCTGACTTAATTTTCGAGGTATGTGTTGATGGTTCATTCTATCTGACGGTAGTGTTCTGAAATAATCTTCTCAGATTCTCAGCGCCGACTGTGGTTGTACTAGGAACTTTCCTTCTCCATCCTTGCAGATTTCTATTTAGGCTTTACAGCGTTTACATGTCTGGACGCACCACTCCTGAAGCCTCGAGCATGCACTTCTCAAGCTTTATCTTTTTCCTTCTGGAGAGTCTATATTCCTCCCTTCTTAAGGGCTCACGAACCCGTCATATTCTTTTCTGCATGGCTATTGTGTACATCCACTGTCTTTCTAAATTTTGCATGTCTGCATTTATCATCGAACTAACAGTTTCTTTGTTGTGATAGGATGATACCCAGCACAACATAGGAGACGCCTCTGATTGTTTTTTGGCTATGATACCACAAGTCTTCTACGTTCGATGCTGGCGGCATCAACAAGATAACGGTCGAGCTAATACCAAATCATGGAAACTGTGTGCCGGCTATAATTGCATTACGTCCCGCCACAATATCAAGAATGCTGTATCCTTTTCCAGAGGTTATGTCGTGGTGTTTGTACTTTCCGATCGTATTATCAAAAATGCTCTCCTTGTCGAACTTGGCATTAACATCGCCAAGAATGCTAAAAATCGTAGCAGACGAGGTTTTCCATTATTTGTTCGCTCCCAGCTTTCCACGTGGCGGACCGGAAAGCATAGTCCTCTAATCGTTTGCCAGGGATGTCAACAGTAAATTGATAATTATCAGAGGGTATTACCTGATTCGAAACATATTTATCTCTTCCGCACAGGGTTGTGAGGCAGATGAGGGCGTAGGTCAGTATTATGCTACTGGTCGAGAACGTATTGCACATGCAATTTTACGGGGGACCACCACTGGGAGGTGCTGCCACTTTTTTGTCATTATGATATTGTATTTGTTTGGTTTTATTTAAGAACCTTGCTTAAAGGGAATTCTTCCGAAGCTGCTTGCCTACTCTCTTTGGACTTTTTAAAAATCCGTAAAATTTGCTACTAAATTTCGCCCGTAAAAAATTATTTTACTTTTATTTGTTAATTGTTTTGTTTTGCTTTCAACTTGTGGGAGAACCCCAAAAAAGTCTCAATTACCGACGACATAAGGTACCATTTGTATAATATTGGCTATAAACATGTCGTCGGTTATATACGACAGATAATAAAATTAACTTTTATCTGATAATATTTATATAGACAGTAAGAATAGAACTTCATAAATGTTTATTCCCCTGCAATATCCATTAGCGGAGGTGTTTTCAAATGAAAACTATTGCAAGTGTCTACAAACTTCTATGGGAGCAAAATACAAAAAGTGAAGGGTTAAATAAGCTAACAATAATTTAACTATTGTATAATTCTTTAAGTCGTGATGTGGGGTTTCAGACGTGTTTTCCTTTTTTACTTTATGAAGTGAAAAACCCAAGTGAAGAATTACTGAACTGTTCGTAAAGATTTGCCGTATTCGGCTTCGCTAATGTGCATTGCTTTAGTCATCACTTAAAATACTATATATCCCTAAATAGGCATTGGTATAAGTTCAAAACTTCAAAAAGTGATCTCAAAAAAAGATTTTTATATAAATTGTTCATAACGCCCCAAATGTGAGTTAACTGGGAAGAAATATGGAATATTTATACCCAAGGGTAGCCTTGTGCAATAAAAAAGGAATTAGTGAAATATTGAGTTGTCTGCTGATTAAAAACTGTGATATTGAAAAGAGTGATAAAGTTCTTTTAGACATTCATTTCGAAGGTAGCAAAGTGGTTTTTCAGGAATTCATATGAGCCAGTGTTAATCAAAAGAGAATGTCCTCACATTCGAGTATTGGTAAGCAATTTATAGACAAAATGTTATAACTTTTTTCCTTGGCAAAATAGCTTAAATATAAAACGGTTATAAAAGTATTTACCTTCTGAAAAACAAATGGGATACATATTTAGTTAGGCTTTGCTTCTATTTCTTGAGTTGTTGTAAAAAAAATTTTTTACATTTGATTTCACTGCAGAACAGTTGTTTTGCTTTATGACCACTAGCAAACTTGGTAAAACGTGAAGATAATTTTGAGGTCTAAATTCTATTTTTATGTTAAAGAATTGTAAAATGTCTCTTAGACAAATTTTAACCTCATAGCGAGAGCAAGACGACTTTATGCCATGCTACTCTGACTTCATATTACATTCGACAGACATACGGGGTGGTAGTCTGGTGGACGGCCTTAGAAAGTGCGGTTAACTGCATTAAACTAAGGAGAATCCAGAGAACAGCATGTCTATGCATAAGCGGAGCATTGCGGTCTACCCCCTCTACTGCATTAGACATGCTGCTTCATTTAACACCCCTCGATATTTTCAGCTGGCAAATAGCTACGACTGCAGCTATTCGCCTTAAAGCGATTAAACAGTGGACAAATAATCCATTTGACCACGCCAGTATTCTTAATACAATAGGAATCCCCACAGAGAACATCGATTACACCACACATGAACTTTGGTTTGACAAAAACTTCCATGTAAACTTCCCCTCTAGATCCTTCTGGGAGGAAGATGCTTTCATGGTTCTAAAACCAATAGCGAAGTTGGTGGCTGTGTTTTCTCAGACATGCTAAATCTAAGCCTCTCTTTCCGTCTTCCAAATCACTGCAGCGTGTTCCAGGCGGAAATTTTGGCGATTAATGAAGCTCTGTCATGGCTGAAGAAAAACGTGATATCTGCAAAGGATATCCGTACCTTTTCGGATAGTCAGGCCGCTATCAAATCCCTGGACTCAGTCTCACTAAATTCTAAAACCGCCCTTGAATGCCGATCAACTCTTATGGAGATGGCAGAGCAGTTCAACCTTCACCTCTGTTGGGTTCCGGGCCACAGAGACGTTCCAGGGAACTGTAGAGCCGATGAACTCGGAAAAGGGTAGCATAGGTATACCAATCGCTACGTACAAATCAATATTTAGGCTGGATGCTTAAAGAACAGACCTTAGGTGGACTGTTGGACCAACATGTTTAGCGGCCAAACAAATCTGGCCAAAACTGGATCTGTATCGCTCTAAGTGTCTGATCCTTCTAAATAAGGAACATCTCAGCGCCATCATAGGTGTCATCACTCTACACTGCCTCATAGGCAAGCACGCAAGAAGGCTTGGCGCCTTTACAAATGATTTCTGCAGAAGCTGCATGGACGAGGAGGAGGAGGAGGAGAAAATCTTCCACCTACTTTGTACATGTCCAGCTCTCTCCCAGAGAAGAAAACTTCATTTAGGAGCTTTCTTCTACAACGACCTAAACGATCTGAAAAATATAGATGTAAACAGTCTCCTACGCTTCGTAAGAAGCTCAAACTTTTTCCATCAGTAAGAGGATCATAGATCCACGTGGCATCACAATGGGCCAATAGGCCTAAGTGGGTTGGTATATCCAACAGTCACTCTTACATACCTACCCTTACCAACATTCGATAGATCGAATCGAATCGAAAGCGACTTTTCATCACGAGGTAGAGCAACGCTTCTGGCGGAAGAAAGCCGTCAAAGTGCACTCTCTCATAATACATATAATTGGTATAATAAGCCCCAGAGGTCAGGTTCTTCGAAGAGGTCATTGTTCTTGTAATGTGTCTTCGAGGCAATTTAATGACAGAATTGTCAACTCTTATTTGGTTCGACCTATTGTACAAGACCTCATTACCTCATTAGGATAGATTTTTTTTTTATAATTTGCGCGCGCTCAAGGGATTTAAGTACCCTTAAGATGTTTGAACACAGCGCGGGCAAAATCAGGAAGGATGGAAAGAGAGGTACCGGTAAACGTTGGTTTTAAATGTTTGAAGGTTATAATAACTAGCAAATAAAGAGCTAGGCAGGGCATTCCATAAGCGAGTTGTGCAGCTTAGGAAACAACCATGATATTTCCGAGTACGTCTGAAATTGGGCTTGAGGGTAAACTGATGAGCATTCATAGCGAGACGGGTGTTACGGTTTTACTTTTGTAATTTCAAGGGGCGGAATGATACAGGCAACTTCAATAGCACACTGATGGTGAAAATAGCGATAGAACAAAGTAAGGCACGAGACATTACGTCGGTGTTCAATTGATTGTGTGTATTAGCATCACCTATAAGTTTTATCACACGGTTTTGAATCGTATCTAGAAAGTGCACCGAGGTTTTAGGAGCGCCTGGCTAGATTCGAGAATTGTACTCCAATTTTTGGGCAGATTAATGCCTTGTATATGGAGGCCAGATCAGAGGAGGTGATATATCTCTTAAATCGTTTCAGGAAACCTAAACATTTCGCAGCATTTTTAACGACATCAAATATTTAGTTGCAATGCAAGTTGTCATTGACACACATACGGAGAATGGAAAGTTTTTCGGTTTCGACGATGCAAGTGCTACTCATGGATAATGGCTGGGTGTTTAAATTTCGCTTTAACGACAGCAGACAGCATTTTGTGTTGGAAGCATTAAATTCTACTCTGTTAGTGCTTCCCAATTAGTTACGCTGTTAATATCAGAATTTATTGAGCTTAACATACGCTACCGTGCACGTTATAAAGCCAAAGCGGTGACGTGAGTCAGTTCTTCCCGCGATTTTTCCATTACCTCTCTCGGCTGCTGAAACGCGTTCCCCGTAGTGGTTTTTAACTCGATTGAACAGAAAGAAGTCACAGGGAGCTAAATCAGGTGAATTCGTGGCTGTTGGATGGCATTTGTTGAATTTTTCGTCAAAAAATTACGAATAATGATGGCACTGTGCGACGGTGCGTTATCATGGTGCAGAATCCACGAGTTTTCTTCCCACAATTCTGGTCTCTATCGGCGAATTGCTTCACGCAAACGTCTCATAACGCCCAAATAATACGAGTACTCTTTCTTTACTGTCTGGCCTTCTGGCAAAAATTCATGATGCACTACACCGTTCTAATCCATGAAAACCGTGAGCATTGCCTTCTTTTTTGATTGAAAACGACGCGGTTTTTTTTGGTCTCGGCTCAATTGGTGAACGCCATTCACTTGCCAGATGTCTGGATTGCGTGTCGTACTCATAAACTCACGTCTCGTCTCTAGTAATGATCCTTTTGATGAATGTGGGATCGGATTCAGCCTCGCAAATCATCTCTTTTGCGACGTCAACACGATCTCTTTTTTGCATGAAATTGAGGTCTTTTGGCACCAACTTTGCTGCTACACGACGGAAACCCAAATCATTAACTAAAATGTCTTGGACGGATCCATAGGCAATGTTCAAGTCCTCCGCTTTCTCTCTGATGGTTAATTTGCTGTTATTGACCAACATTTCTTTTACGACGGTCTGCCACTGCGTTCATCATCTTCGATTGACTCACGACCACTTTTGAACCGCTCATGCCACTAGTAAATGACCGTTTTCTTTAGAGAATCATTGCCGAAACACTTTTCCAACATTTTCAATGTTCACGCACCATTAAATCCGTTTTTTACGCAAAATTCAATACGAGTACAAGTTCGTTGTTGCAAATTTAAATCCATTTCTAAAATTGTAAAAAATCGCCAACACACACAGAGATAGATGTACTCTTGGCTATGTAACTTTTGCAAATATTAAGCTATGACGCTTCTATATGACAGAACTCAAATCGGAACAATGGGAGCGCCACACGGTGATGTCCCCGGGGAACTTTTTGATCAAGTTGGTATATTGGATTAGAAGGAGCAGACAAGAGATCATTAATGAAAATTAAAAGGAGTGTCGGAGACAGAACGGAGCCCTGGGGCACACCAGCATTAACATATTTTGTGAATATCAGACTTCGAACCATCCAAGACAACTTGAATTGAATGTTCCGAAAGGTAATTTCTTATCCATTCCAAGAAGAGAGTCGTCGATCTTGATGCCAAACTTCATCGAATGCCTTAGAAATATCAAGTGCAGCTATCCTGCTTTCGCTAGATTGATGTATGCTTTGGTTCCACTTGTCGGTGAGACATGACAGCAGTTCACCAGTTTACCTGTTGCTACGAAAACCGTACTGCCGACTATTAAGAAGTTTTCGTGTTTCGAAATATTTCAAGAGCTGACGATCTATTAACGTTTCCATGACCTTGGTGAGAAGGGACATAAGTGCAATGGGCCTGTGGGAGGAGAGAGAAGAAGATTCACCTTTTTTAGGGACGGGCTGGACAAATACTGTGTTCCATCTGCTCGAAAAGAGTCCTAAAGAGTAGGACTGATGAAAAAGCTTACGCAGTGGTTTTGCCATCATGGTAGAACACCTCTTCAGAAAAAGGGGAGATATACCATTTGGACCAGCGGATTTATGCATGCTGAGATCTTTAAGTACTGTTGCTACTACACGAGTGCGAGAGTGGATTCGTCCCATTGTAGATTCGACGCACTCAAGTATAGGCGGGAACAAAACACAATCTGGGAGTGTTGAGCTAGCCGCAAAGTGTGCAGCAAGCAGATTGACCTTGTCCAAAAAGCTGACAGCTGGAATGTCATTGTAAATCAGCGTTGGGATAGAGGATGAGGCAGAATTTCTAATGTTTTTGACGAATGACCAAACATTTTTACTGCCTTTGGGACATTGCAGTATTTTTTGCCTCAGTTTTTGGTCGTGTTGGAATTTCACAGGCTTAAGAAAGACGTTGCAGTCATTCCTAGCGCGTTTGAACTCTTTTCGGTTTACCACTGTCGGGTTGGTCTTGAAGGACCGAATAACCATTTCTCTAAACCTGACAGCCTCTTTACAGCTCGAGTCGTACCATGCTGTTTCTTTTGATTTGATACTCTTCAGGGATAAAGTTTCTCATTCCAAAGAGAATGGTGTCTGTGATTATATCAGCAGTTACATCCACGTCGTTATCGAGGAAACATAACCACCAGTTAAAATTCCTCAAGAAACTGTTAAGATCGCTCCAGTTGCATTTCTCGTATTGCCATACAGTTCTTTTGGGAATATTTTCTCTAACTGTGTAGTGGGTATACGGGAAATTAGCTGATATGACACAATGGTCCCACGAGCCTAGAGGGGAGAGCACATCAACGATGTTAAAAACGAGTCCAGAGTGTTGGTGGTATGACTATCAACGTCTGGTATTCTTTCTCATGGGCTCATTAACAAGTCACGCAGAATCGCCCGTAATAAAGATTTCAGTATGAGGATACAGGGATACAATTCTTTGTATGGAGTCAGACAGCGCATCAAACTCGTTAAAGATCGAATTGCTGTCCAGTTTGGGGCTTCTGTAAATGAAGCAGTAGTGGATAATTTGCTTACGGAGATGAAATTTTAACCACATGAAATTGAATTCCGGATTGGAACATAGAGTACATTGTGGTGGAGTTTGGTAAGCTACATCACTACGCACGTAGATGGCGAGACCGCGGTGAGAGAAGAATAGTGGCATTAGTTCGTAGCCAGCTTCGAATCAGAGTGATCTGAGAGGTGTGGGCGGGGATCTACCTGTGTTTCACTAAGTGCCAAAACAGCTAGTCTATATTTACAGACATGGACGTACGCAGAAAAGTGATTACTTTTTAGCCCGCGTATATTGGCAATATCCACTCTGAATTCTCGAGTCATTATAAAGAAGGACAAACACAAAAAACACAAACACCGACGGTACTAAGCGCAGATATGAAGTACAAATTTAGAGTTGGTTTACCGATCAAATTGTTGTAGGTGTTATGCCCTTACAACAATAGGAAACAGCACACCAACAAAATTCATACCCACAGCCCGCTATCCATCGGTTGTTACATACACTCAGCCACTGCACGCGCTGTATTGTTGCGGTAAAATTTACCACAACAAGCTGGACTCTTTTTCCTTGAAACCTTCGCTTCACTCCTTCGAACCTTTCCCCTTGTAACGGTTGTTCGCCCAAAATTCTGAGAGAGTGATGGGCAGCCATGGGCGCATCAGCCATCGGTGCACTTTCTCAGCATCTTAGAAGGACAACATAAATAGGTACGACGGACGGTCAAAATAAATAAAACTCGAGGAAGAACCCCGCAGAGCAGGCGGACGGTCTGCTACAAGAGCGCAAGGAAAGCGCTATAGGTTTTAGTTTTTGTGCAAGGGTCCAACACGAAATAGCCGACCCTTGTCCCAAATGTTGTTTTGTCTCCCCCACTGGGTAGTCTCCAGCCTTAAGTAGAGCTAAGGCATCCGCTCCATCCTTCCAGCTCCTAACCCCTTCACCTTTTGACCCGCCTTGTCTGTTATGTCCGTTGTCGCTTTGGAGGAACGTATTTGCGAAAGGTACCTGTGGATTCTTCCAATCCCGGACTTCTGCCTTTACGCTCCTCGGAAGTGACAACCAGTAGGTCCACACGGGAAAGACAGAGCCAGGCGGACGGCCTGGAACACTCTGAGCATATGGCGGACGGCCATATTATTTGGACTATACACCTAGAGCCAGATGGGCGGTCTGGAACCCTCTGTGTAAATGAAACATCTACAACCCGCACACGTTGCCTAGAGCCAGGCGGACCGCCTGCAACTCTCTGCAACACACACCACACAACACACCCATAAAAACAAAGAAAAAAACAAACACAGCAAACGAAACAGAATACAGAAACAAATAAAAAGAAACAACAAATTGTACAATTAAAAATAAAACATAATTAATGTAAAGAGTGGGACGCTATCTGGTATTCCCTTTTATCCCCCTCCAAAATCTGCACGGAAGCCCACCGGGTCCACCTTTCATTCGGGAACTTAAGTCGAAAAAAAGTTTCCTTCTGCCTCCGTCACTTTTCAAAAGTTCAACCTAAGATCCCTAGATCCTGACTTAGTTCCCCATTCGAAATTGCAAACGAATAGAAAAGGAACTTTCTTTGTCACTTCGACTTACTTCAGGGATCAAATTCGGGGAAAGAAGGGGTTATTTGAACCCAAGACAACTCAGGGGAAATGTTCACTCAGGCCAAAGGAAATCCCCAGAATTCGGAAATTTCCCCGAAGATCTGGGTAGTCAAAGTGGCACACTTGAGTGTATGAAAGAGCGGTCTAGCGGTGCCCCAAGCCATGGTTACACGCTCCAGCTAGGTAGCGGAGCGCTGTACACATATAAAAGACATTGGGCCCGCTAACCGAGTAGATGTAATGCACGAATGTGTGGGTGAGTGACCAATGGTCTGAGTGAACATAAGTCGAATCAGGGCAGCCACTTCTTGGTTGACCGTAACACGGGATAGAGGTTTTTTTAAGCAAACGAGTAAAGTGATCTAGGTCCAAGTGACCAAGAAAGTAGAGGAAATTTAAATTTAAACAACAAAACAAGAAAGAAATTTAAGTGCAAAGCGAGAGGAAAAAAGACAGGATCAGGGAACCACAGGGAGAACTGGGAAGACGAGGAAATAAGGACACCCAGCAAGCTAAGTATTGTGTAGTGACAGTGGATAGTGAGATCCCGGTAGGCTTTCGCCAACGTGAGAGAAAAAAAAGTTGTTAGTACTCCGTAATAAAGGCCCGTTTACCTTTCACGCGACCCGCTAGAAATAAATTAGTTTCAATCGTTCGGGAAGGCGGACGATAGCGGCCCACTCTTAAGCTGTTTCTGCTACGGTAGTTTTAACTGTCTGGTTCTGTAAACCGTGTCCACAGCTTAATTCCTTTGTTCGAAAAAAAGAAATCCGATCAATAAAGTACCCCTTTATAACGTGACTTTCGGCTTTTGCTGTGTTTTTCCATCGTTTTGAGGTTTCGCAATTCCTTCCTAAAAAGATTGCGTGGCGCCTACGGACACATTTGTGTATCTTTAATTTTTTTGAGATCTGCGACTTCCATATATTTTTTTATTTCGTTTTTTTAACCATAAACCCACCCCCAGCTGAGCAGCCGAAAGTGGCAGCACTCAACCGGCTGCCTGTTGCAAATTTCCTTTTTTTGGTTTTTTTGTTGTTGGCGTTGCAGTCCGCCATTACCGAAATAACCACCACCTGTGTGGTTCGCGAGCGTTGTGTTGTTTTTTTTAAGTTTGATTCCTGCCGGCAGACCGGCTACTAAATATCGAGGTAAATAAAATAAATTGTAACAACCGCGGCGAAATAAAATTGCAACACTATGGCAATGTAATACAGCAACGGCAGTGACCAACATAGATGAACTAACGTAGATGGTAAACTTTCCAGATATTGGAAAATCAAAACTGGTTTTCTACTGATCGCCCCCACAAGCACCTTTGGCTCTGGCCAGAGCAACATTTATATTCTATATGTTTGTTAAAATATATTGTAGATATTGATTTAGCCAGATCCTAAGGTTTCTGACTACATTTCGACAAGCGAGTGGCTGCCCGTGCTGCCTAACGTATGAATATTTTTAGTTCGCCAAGTTTTTGTAAAAATCCGTTAGCATTCTACTTGTTGGTAAATATTTTGAGCACGCGTTTCACGTTTTCGAGGCTAACTTCTTGAAAATACATAAGTTTGTTTATTTTGCTTTCTCAAGTATAAAAGAGATAATATGAGAAGCAGGGTCCGCTGAATTTTTAGTCCCTTCGTTATGTATTTTTGCGGCTTGGGCATATGTTAGTTTAGCCGGTAACCGCCGTTGTCTAAGGCTTAATGGTTTTTCTTCCATCACGTTTTCTTTCATATTTTTGTGAGCGGGACCCGATGGCTTTTTTTAACTATTTTTAATTTACCAGGCTTAGACTTTTCCCTACTTGTGATTTATGAGTGCTCATTTTGCAGCTTTTAGAATTTATCTCACCTTTCTTGCAACTCCCTGCTTACTTCGCAACCTCAATAATTAGCTGGGTGTTCCATTTACAATTGATACAAGTTGCAGAGTCTTTGGAGAGATGTCCTACCACGTGGCTCTTTCTGGCAATATGTTTGCGTGCGATTGATCCCTTGACAATTCTTACGCAGAGGTTCGATTTTGATAACCATGTTGAGAACTGCTTTTAATTCATAAATTTCTTGAAGATTCTGTTACGGGCTTGAAGGTAAGCATGAAAAGAGGAAGGCTGCATTTTACTGTAGTTACCTTCTCTTCCGAGTTTTGTTTTTTTTTTTCGTTTTTCTATATTGCCGGTATCAGCAATTTTAAAGTGCCTATTTTTCAGGTCACTGACGATGTCTTCTTTTTTTTTTGCACGACGGATAAAACCCTCTAGCTACGAGAGTATTGATCTCCCGATTTGTTCTCATAAGCGTGCCATTGAATTTTCTTGGTGTTTAACTTTCGAGACAGTAGCTGTGAGCGTATTTGAAGTTGATTTTCCACTCGTTTTTGTCATGTCGACGGTATAATCAGATCGCAACGACGTCTCCAAGATATTTTGGAGTTTATTGCAATCAGCGATTCCGATCACGTTGATTGACAGCAGTGGTCAATGCTTGGAGTTTCTGTTTTCTTCTGAGTATTTATTATGTAATTTTTTCCGGCTTATTTCCCTTCGGTTTTTGTTGAGTGATAATTTTGGATGAGGAACCGGCTTTCCGTTTCTTGACTGGTCTGCAGTAGCCAGCCAGTCCGACAGTCCAGCACGACTTAAGACCTCTTCGTCCGTTTCATAAGTTGCTTTGTCTGACGAGTTACAACTTATTGTAATCGACAAGAATGAGACTGACGGATCAATAAGACCTGAACGGTGGCAGCTGGTCAAGCTAAAGCTTTCGAATAACTTCTTGGACCACCTCCCACCACAAGTGACGCTGGCTGCCACCAAGGCCACGTTAAGCTTATCGCATGTGCCAATATAGAATTTGTATGATCAAGGTCTTATATTGAGTCTCCATAGATTTTCAAGATAGGGCCCTACTACACAATTGCCCTCGTAGCCCAAAGAAACAGCGATTGGCAAAAGTGATTATTTGTTAGCAGAATTCGTAGCAGATCCAAGTTAGACAAAGTTCCCTTCTACCTTCAAATTATAGATGCCGACTGTGACGTTCTGCGCAATTCGTCGATGTTGTATTTCCCTTCTCATTGACAGAGTGTATAGTTTTGCCCTCATTTACCGCTAAACTCATTTTGGCAGCTTCCATTTCAATACCAGCGAACGTACCGGTGACAGCCAGCTGTGTTCTCCCGATTTGTGGAGAGAGCTTGGGAGGATCCCTCAGTGAATGGAAATTTATTTTTCTGTCAAATTCCCTAAAAGAAGTGGTCCACAGATGGAAAGATATTTTTTGGTGCTTTACCTACTGACGAAGGTTATATGTAGCTATAGTAGTACTAAAATGGGTTAAACAACACTTGGAAAACACACTCGATGCAGACCAAGCGTCTTTCTGTTTTAGATCCCCTTATGTCGATCACACCATCAGTGACTTCCTACAAATCGATTCCCAATATACCTATCGCTTCGAAAAGGCAGTCGATTCGTTAATAGAGGCATTGTCGGGCAGGCCGTGCGGAAGAGAAGTATTCCAGAGACGACTAGTCAAAGTGTCACATACTCTATAGAGAAATTTGATATACATACAGAATGGGATAACACAAGGCTGCATACTCTCACCAACATTATTCCTACTTAGTATCAGCGATGTTGTTAATGCCGTTCTGATGACGGGAATCGAAAAAAAAATTTATGAACTTTAACTTCTAACCAAAAATTTCTCGACAAAGTTGACGATGTACCCTTACTCTCCCACAGGATAACGGACCTTCATAAAATGATATCAAGTGTGCATATTTATCGTAACGTTACCTTGTATTCACATTAGTTTTTCTTTATTTAAACTTATAAACCTTACTTAATGTTGATCTAACCACACAGTGACAGCGTCTTTATTCTCCTCTAGCCACTTGATGTTACTCTTAACAGTTGCCAAAGCCTGCTTCCTAGACGCAGTTCCGGCTCCAGCATTTGGATACTTCGCAAAGAAGTACATCATTTCATCTAGCTTTGTTTCAGTTTCGAATCTCTCCGTAATCGACGGTATCATCCGACCAAGGAAACGTTCATTCAAACCGAATCTGTTGACAAGTCGTGTCCAGTTTTCTCTGACATAATCCCACACTAAAGACTCTCCGACTGGATTGGCAGCAATATTCTGCAAACAATTGAAGTAATCTTGCTGTCGGACGTTACTCTCATCCCAGGCTAGTTGGATGAATCTTTGAAATTAGAAGGATTACAATATAAAAAATAATCAAAACAAATTCAAGCCAAATACCTGTGAAGTATCCAAGGACTTCGTATCCCCGCCAATCCGTACATTAGTTTCGTTTTTTCACTTGCATCTAACTCAGTTTTGAATAAATTCCACATTTCATTCCACAGTAACTCGGTGCCAACCTTCTGCATTCCGTAGTAGTACACGATTTCACGCAAATCAGGCGATGGTCTTTCAGATGGATTATCTAACCAGGAAATGAGTCGTGTTGAGGCTTCTTCAAGGCATTCGGGGAGACCAAGCGAACAGGCTGTAGTCAATATTGTTACACGAAGTCGGCTAAGAAATAAAACAAAGTTTAAGGTCCTTAAAATTTCGGGCTATCTACATATGTGAAGCATACTTTTTGACGTGGTCACTACCCACTGTCCAGGTGACATCGTGATACGCTTGTTTCAACAACTCTCTGCTATAAGCCAGGAATTGTTTGAATATGTCAGTGTTCCGAAGGATATTCTGCAATGCTAAAAGTTTTGTTGACGCCACATTCCATGGCACATACTCTGACTCATTCTGCAGATACATTGTCATATCCAAAGCCACGTCATAGGACAGCTGGCTCGCATCAGCCAGAGCAAATACGTCGTTTAAGAGATGAGCTCTGTCCGCTATAGAGAATTTCTAAAAAATCAAAAGAAAATCACCTCAGAAATCTATATCCTTTTTATACTCGTAAGACATACATTCGGATTTCCAACTAATTCTGAGATCAAATTACGCCAATGATCGACAGGGTAATTAACTCTGTAGTAACCGACTTGCTTGTCGTTGAGTTTAATCCATCTAACATCTGCCGATACTTCTACTACAACTTTAATGGTAGAGTTAAAGATAAGTTTTTATTTTCAGAAAGTTACGGCATACCTTCTTCAGCTTCTGGTTCCAACCAGAGTCTTTGGACTTCGGGATTTTCGCTAGTGACATAAGTTATTGGAATGATCCAGGTGTAACTATTGACAGAAATATGTACACGGACTGTTTAATGAAAAAATTGTTTAAATAGCACCAACTTACTTAAATGGTGAATCATCATAAGCCACATCGTAGTCTTCTGGATTGGAAAGGAATCTCTTCTGCGTTAGCTTGTATCTTGTTTCAGAAACTTTGCTCACCTCGACCACAGGTAGTCCCATTTGCTCAGTCCAGGTCTTCATAATTTTTCTAGAAAACAAAAGACAGACTTTTTTTTAGAAACAGGAAGATATCCTTCAAAAGGTTAACATCTTAAGCTCTAGAGAAGGTTTTCTTGGATATTTTTCTTTTGCAAATTCGAGCAACATAAATGCAGTTGCAGCTCCACTGAGCAGTCTGCAATTGAGATTTAAGTACTGCAGTCATAAGCTACGAAACGAAACGAGATTGATAAAGAATTTTTCAAAAGTCTCGCCTAGATGTCAGTAGTGAATAATTTCTGAACGCTACCTTTTTTTACGTCATCTTTGGCATTTGTGAAGTACCTAGCTAATGTTTACTTTTATAATTTTGACGATGGAGAGTTACAAACTTATTACGAAAATGGTCGATTTTTAGAAAATAAGTATCGTAAAATTCGTGATTTTTTTGTTGTAAATAATTGTCCAATGGTTAGTGAAAAAATTTGAACAAACTGATTCTGTCGAGGATCGAAAAAGTTCTGATGGACCAAAAAGTGAACGCTCTACTTAGAACATTGCAGCTGTAACACAAAGTGTCGCTGAAGAAGCTTTCATCTATTGATGGTTTGGCGTATTTTAAATAAGGATTTGCATTTGCATCCTTACAAAATCCAATTAACACAAGAATTGAAGCCAATAATTGCTTCTTAGAACATGATGCTGGCTTTACACACTAAATCATCTTTAGTGAGGGAGCTCATTTCACATTGGATGGATTCGTCAACAAACAAAATTGTCCCATTCGGAGAGAAGAAAATCCTGAAATAATTTTAGAAAACTCATTACATCCACAAAATTGTACTGTTTGGTGTGGTTTTTGGGCTCAATTCAGCGTCTTCGAAGGATTTTGGCCTTCCTTCACTCGGTCGGTCGTCAACATCGAAATCACCGTCTTTGAAGTGATGGAACCAATCACGGCACGTTGTTTCATTTAGAGCAGCATTTCCGTAAACTTTTTGGAGCTCTCGAGGTGCTTCAGCCCCGTTTTCTTCGAATGAAAGAAGAAATTCAACACTTCCCGCAAAAGACGATTACTTGACACAAAATCAGACATATTCACACAACCGAAAGCATATGACACCAAAACAAAATCACTAATGTGTCAATGTTTACCACATGTCTAACCTTGGTTCTTGACGTTTTGGATATGTCAAAATCGACTAGCACTTACTGCTGGAGCCATCTATTGATGTTGCGCACCTAATAATTAAACAATAAATAAATAAATACAGGACATCAACAAATTAACAAATTACAGACGGTACACTAAGGATTGGTAGCATATAGACAATTTAAATAGCGAAAAACCCAAGTGTGCATAATTTTTTTAACTATTGTACTTGAGCTTGTACTATGAGTACTTAATTCGGTTGTAAGAGGACTATCAGCAAAAGAACAAGAAATGTTGCTCTAAGTTTTACAATTTTATTAGAAATTAATTCAACATTCGCTTGAATATGTAAATCGCAAGTTGAGTGATGCTAAGCCAAACAACCTGGCCTCATTTTTGGATCTTCTTTAGAGATACCGAAGCCTTTTTAAGTGGCATTCCGCACAGTCTCCCAATACTTGGCACCCATAAAGTAAAATTGCCTGAAATATTACTTTATAGATGACAATTTTGTTTACAGTGGTTAGCAACAGCAATCTTCTTTACTATAGGAGTTAGGTGCCGTGAAATAAGGCCAAGTGAAATAAGGGCAGCTTTCAAAAATTGGCCTTATTTCACATTTGAAAAGTGAAAAAAGACCAATTTTTGAAAGTTGGCCATATTTCACTTAAGCAAAGTGAAATAACGCCGACTTATTTTGAGAAATAAAGCCAAGTTGGCCTTATTTCTGCCCCATACATATCCCACTGTTATATAGGGTGAGTTTTTTAACTTGAGACGTCCAAATTGCTCGAAAAATACGCGATATCGCGAAAAATGTTTCAGACAAAAGTCACAAGGTTCTGAAGGTGAGATAAGATGGTGACCACGAGTTTGACCTTGAGCCCCATTTTCAAGGTCAGATTTGATTTTTCAAATGATAATTCCTGATTTTCATTGCTCTGTCGTATTCCTCAATGGGGCACACGACTTTGTCTCAAAGGTCTTATTCATTCAGTGCTAGATACCACTGCACTGGCACGCCTAAATCATTAATCGGTTTCCAACGTTGTTAGGGTGTTAGAAGGTCGAGATTTGTTTTGAGGAAGTCATTATTGCCTCGAGTGAAGTTAAAACTCAAAGAAATTTCAGATAGAGACAAATTGTCCTAAACTTATCTGATAGTGTATGATGTGCACTCTGCCCTTTTTTTCTACTTGAACGGAACTGTACTTCATTTAGAAGTTCGATATGTGTTTTGAGGAACTGAATATTATTAGTAACGTTTTCCAGATTAATAATTCAGGGTATTTCAATTCAAGAGAAAATTGAAATGATATTGATTTTTGGAGAAAATGGAAGGAACATCGATGGTGCTGCTCTTTACGCCCAACGTTTCCCAGACCAGATACGATCGCGCGCTTCCTTTTATCGGGTCATCCAACAATTCACTGGTGAAGGAAGTGTGCAACCAAAGAAAAGGAATCGGTCAGATAGGGTGGCTGTTGAGGACAATGAAATAGCAGTGTTAGCTGCCATTGCACACGATCCTCACATTAGCACTAGCCAAATAAGTCGTGAATCAGGAATTTCTCAAACGACTGTCTGTAAGATATTACATCGGCATAAATACCATCCTTATTATGTTTCAATGCATCAAGAACTTTCTGGTGAGGATTTTTGAAACCTGGTTTCCTTTTGTCAATGGGCACTTCAGCAAATTGAACGAGATCCGCTTTTCTTCGCCAAGGTGTTATTCTCTGATGAGTCGACTTTCACCAATCACGGTACGGTCAATCGACATACTCGTAATATGCATTACTGGGCTACCGAAAACCCTTTTTGGTTGCGACAAGTTGAACGTCAGCAGCCTTGGAATGTTAATGTTTGGGCGGGAATTATTGGGGATAAATTAATAGGTCCATATTTTATTGAAGGCAACTTGAATGGCGAAAAGTATGCAAACTTCTTGCGGGACCATCTTCCAGTATTACTAGAAGCACTACCATTGGAGCTGCGACAAACAATGTGCTTTCAACATGATGGTTATCCAGCCCATTATTCCCAAGTAGCCCGGGGCGTATTAAACAATGTTTACCATCAACGATGGATCGGACGAGTGGGTCCGAGGCAATGGCCTGCTAAATCACCTGATCTTACTTCACTTGATTTCTTCTTGTGGGGCTACTTAAAAAGTGAGGTTAACAGAAAAAAGCCAACAACACGTGAGGACATGAAAAGACGAATAACTGAAGCTTGCCGGAAAGATTACGCTAGAAATACTTCTCAGTTCTGTTGATTCATTTAGAGCGCGGATAGACAAGTGTATTGAAGTGAATGGTCACATTTTCGAGAATTTTTTGAAATAGTCTCGGGAAATAAACGTCGAAATGGGAAGAATTCATTGATTCAAGAGTGGGAGGCAAGGGAACCCACTCTAATTAATCAGCCCGAAGGAAACAAAATACTGCTACGTCCACGTCGTTGTTTCTGTGTTATTGTAAACCTGGTATGTAAAAACAAATGACAAGCCTACGAGCAATACGACTGAGTAATGAAAATCAAGAATTATCATTTGAAAAATCAAAAGTGACCTTCGTTTAACCTTGAAAATGGGGCTCAAGGTCAAACTCGTGGTCACCCTCTTATGTCCCCTTCAGAACCTTGTGACTTTTGTCTGAAACATTTTTCGCGATATCGCGTATTTTTCAAGTAATTTGGATGTCTCAAGTTAAAAAACTCACCCTGTATACATACAATATATATACAGAGTGTCCCAGTTTAGCAGTATAACCCTTTAAGGGCATATTCCCCAAGTTCCGTCGAACAAGAAATTGTTTGGCAGGGGGGGGGGGTCTATTTTCACTCCATTTCAAGTTACAGCCCATCAAAGTGGGTGGCCTCTAATTTGGAGGTATAACCACTTAAAAGGATATAATTTCTAAACTACTCGTAGTACAGGTACAAAAATAGTTTTAGACATTTTGGAAAGATAATTTAGTAGTGCATACAAGTCTTAAATGCTTTGGGTACATCTGTGGAGCAACAAAAAAGTTATGGCTCGTTTAACTCAAAATTATGAAAATTTGCAGTTCCATTTTTTTTATTTCAAATGCATTTTTCTTAATAAATTTTCTGAAATTTTATGAAATTTTTATCCTTTCAAAAATTGGTCTTATTTCACTTTTCAAATGTGCGCCGCCTTGTATGTCAGGCCATTGTGCTGTATCGAATGCCTATTCTATAACAAGTAGCTTCAGCTCAGTAAATCTACTGTGGTTATGTAACCCGACAGGGTACATTAATAATAAACAGATCAAGAACAGAAGGTGCGCGGCGAGCACTACCTGGAATGTAAGATGGACTAGGAGGATATAAGACAAAAATTGGTAGGGTGAGACTAAGACTACAAAGAACATTTTCGCACGAGTTGGCTCTTAGATACCCTCAATCTCTGTGCCGAAAATTATCATGGGTCATTCCTAATTCAGTTTATTTACCCCATGTTTTTGCACCGCCAAAGACAGTAGCCAAAATCCCAGGAAGATGCGACTTATTATACATTGCGATGCGAATATTCAGAACATTTTCTGAGACAGTAGCAAAGCAACGCGAGAAGAAATCATCTCTTATTATCTGACTTGGCTTGCAAGACCAACGAGTTACAAGGCTATCTGCTAGAAAGTATAAAACTACCCTAAGTTTCTACTCGTATATTAGACAATACGTTCATAGAATACCGAATCGAATGTAAAGCCTCAACCGTACTAAGAGGAAAAATGCAAGGAAAACAAGCTGAAAACTCCTCTTAACTCAGAACAGTATAGGGTGGTGGAAGCTCTTTAAGACCTGGACAATGGTCTTACCAAGTGCTCTGAATTGACGTGCTACAGAAAAAGTTTTGTCGGTTCCATCTGTCATTGTCAATGACAGCACATCTGCAGCGACTAGGCAAAGAAACCTTCTAAACACGTTACTTAAGACTTCAAAAAGTACCTTCTATTGAGACTTTTTCGAAAAGATCGAAAGACTTGTACAGTCAGTAGGTTATTCCTCAAGTCGAAGTTCTCAAAAGGGTCAAAGAGCCAAGATAAAACTACTTCTACAACCTGAAAGCATCTACACTAAGTCGAAAGAAACTGCTCTCAGCTTCCTATTCTAGATTAAAAACAATTTACAACAGGCTCCTATCATTGGAATAGCAAGTGATTCAAGTAATAGAACCCTGCGTTCCTGGCATCTGGCATTTAGCAGGCATTATCTAACTTTCATCCTGCTAAAAAGCATAGAAAGAATGGCTGAGCTTCATGAGAACAACACTGCCTTAAATCCGTCCTCTGCTTAAGATGAAAGAAGAACACCAATGCGGAAGATCCTGCGAGACAACGCTTCAAAAGAGAGAATTGAAGGTGCACTCAACGCGCTGGATATTTTTATTTACATCGAGGGTGCTTTCGGCCAGTCAAAACCGAGTTGATGAATCACTAGGTTCGTGGATTAAAGCATGCTTGTACAGATATCCCGGATTGTTGCGTATGCTCACTGCTATCAATATGTGAAAGCGATGGTGAACAGGAGTTGCCCACAGGACATCGTTCTGTCTACAATGTAATAGTGCACGTTGGTCAACGCTCTGTTTAGCGTGCTCTAATGTCTGCGTTGAGCCATATGCAGATGATGCGGTTATACTGTGTGCTCTTAAGCGCTGGTAGCTCCAGACGTAAACGACGATTGATGCAACAGAAATTGACTCTCAGTAAATCTTCTCAAAACAGAGGTTATTTTCTTCACGAGAAGGAAGAAGTTGACTGGCTTGTGCCATTTAGCGCTCTATCACCATCCGCTTTTCCAACGAAGATAGGTATTTGGATGCCATCCTGGATAATAAACTCCATAGGACCTGTCGGACGGGTTTCTAGCAATAAAAGGGAGTTTTTGGGAAAGCATAGTGTTTATCACCAAAGTAGACTGGAGAAAAACTACTGCGTAAAAAAAGAAGAACTTTAACAATTTTCCAGTTTAAGGATGCCGGCAGAGCTCCGAAAAGAAATGATATTTGAAGATTTTTTTTTTAAATAAGCCAGAGTACCGCCAGTAGGTTTCAGGACACGAATGCAGGCAGCCAGCTGCTCAACCGGCGTGACCAATGATGGCTAACTGGTATAGCTTTTTAAATTATTTTAGTAGAGAGCATGCATCAAATTTCTGTCGAGACTGGGAGGATAAAAGAATTTTCCATGCCTGGAATATCAACTATTTCTTGCATTAAAAAAAACAAAAACAATCCTTTGATGTGCAACAAACCGGTATACAGGTATACAGTTGTATACTTGTTCTTAAAGTCAACCAAAAAAAGTCCTTTCCAGCGTCTCTAGATCAATTTTGCAATACATAAATCAAACAATGTCAGCGTGGCTTCTGGTCCGACGTATCAACAAAGATTATCGCCAGATTGCGCCAAATTTAAAATCGATCTTCGATTGTTCCACACAACGCACGAACATACTCAAGTCCCCAGTTTGGAACTAGCACCTATAAACTGCTTCAAAAGTATACCGAATTCACGTAACCACTTTGTCAACTATGTTAGTCCCCACCCAACAGTTGTTATGAAAATAATACGGCAAGTAATCGACTCAGTGCTATCCCACAGGTACGCTTAGGAGATTACAGGCTGCAAAGTACTATCGGAAGTCTCCATGTCAGACCAAAAGTACATGGAAATTAGAATCGAACGCAAATCTGTAGCGACTAGGTAAAGAAACTAAATGAGTCACTTAAGATCAATTTGGAATTCTTAGAAAGACTCTCGGTGAAACAAGCAGGCAAGTCAAAGTCCTCAAAAAGGAAAAATTAGACAGACACAGAAAATTTGATCGTACCTTCACTGAGTCGAAAGCAGAGACCCTCGTATGCTGTCCTATGCTTGAGACTCTTTTCCCATGTAACCTAATCAGAGCCAGCTAACAACCAGTTCCTACTAAAGAAGCTGAAAGTGAACTGAGTGACGCATCACAGGCTAGCTGGTATCTCTCATCAGTTATGGTGACGGATGGGTCCATTAAACATGCTGTTCGTTCCTTTGATGGCTTCAAGTCGCCTAGTACTGATTCCGTATACCCACTTTTGCCACAAAGAGGTACCCTGAAGAGGTTACCAATAGCTGGTAAGTCTTGCCTGGGACTGGCATAAATACCAAAATGCTAGCGACCAGTGATAGTAACCTTTTTACCGAAAATCAGAAAAGATGACTACACACTCACCAAGCCATGACTTCCTTCATGGTGAAGAGCATTAGGAGAATGGTCGAGCTGTCGAACTGCTTCGCGAATGCATCCTCTGTCTAATATAAAACATGCGGGAGACAGTGCGAGAGTGCGCTTCAAATTTCGATATCCAGTGCTGCAGGCGCATTCGACAAGAAGGAACGAGCGTTGGGCAGTTTCATCGAAACCCCTGATGCTGCTCTAAACGTGCTAATAAAACTACCTCCCGCTGATCTTCATATCATGGGCTGCATTTTCAAAGCTATCTTCCATTTAGAAACGGTCTTTGGTACAACACGCACTGTCTTTTGACTTTGGCCTTATGGACATGCCGTCTGATGCAAAGACACCTGGGCTCCTGCTGCACAAAAATATACAAAATCGACTTTCTCTGTGCCCATGTTTGGTTTCGGTCAGAATCTGAGCTGGAAAAGGAATGCAGCCGGGTCTTCACGGATCGCTCCAAAATCTTCAGGATGCAGCGCTGATGTCTTTCTGAGGACGGCAACGTCAGATTTCACTCCTCGTTAGAAAAACTCGCTTCTGTCTCAATTCTGATGGCAAGGAAATATGTTGTGAAGAAACTATGAGGGAACTGCGCTTAAAACCTTGCTGAATCCTCTCACAACATCCAAGTTGGTTCGAGAATGCAAGGCTTCTCTGAACACAATCGGAGAACTGAACTCAATGAGTGTTGTTTGAGTCGCAAATCACTATGGGATCATGCGAAATGAAATTGCCGATGAACTTGCTAGACAAGGCTCAGAGGAAAGTTTTGCAGGATAAAAATCTGCGTTAGGACTGCCTGGGTCTCGGTTAGGGTTTCTCTTGCAAGTTGGAGGCATGAATTTACAGGTTACGGACACACTAAACGAATTTTTAAGAGGTCAATGACCTTTATGTTTTCCCTCAATAGGAAAAGCTCCTTACTGGCATTCTGACGGGACAATTTGCTAAGTACATACGTTCGTGTATTGGGCATAAGCGACACAAAATCCTGCGACGTTTGCTGTTAAAGTGATGACAACATCGCGGGCCACTCTCTCTGCGAGTCTTCGGCCTACGTATGTACATATATTAGCATTAGGCTGCAGGTAATCGGCGTTGATTTGATGGTCTCTGGTTTTGTAGGCACTCTATTACTGAAGCGCTTACTTAACTTGATAGGCTTACCGTCAGAAATGGCCCAGTAAATCGGCCTACTGCTCGTGCAGTCTCTGGTCTATGTCAGCGAGCCAAGAACTTTAGATGAAGCAGAACATTCGATGTGAAATTGTGAGACAATCGGCCGCATTATGTGAGAAAGTCGTGAAAAATTCGATCCAAGGCTTTCATTTACGCAAATCATTCCCTGGAAGATACCAATCATCAATTATGTATATTTCAATTCCAAGTTTAACACACGTTTTTTCATTTAAAAAACAAAATGGGATGCATTTCATGAGCAACACTGTATTTTAGCAAGCATTACTTGCTGTCCAGCTACATCGAGCTGATCAGAAAAGTGCTCATCAATCGGCTATGGTGGATAAAAGGGCTTGAGAAGTCTTTGAATCCTACCCGGTAGCACAACGCTTTAGAGGAAAACTTCGGCTAAAGTGGCGCTAAATAAAATGGGACCTCAACTATCATAGAATTCGCATCCGAAGGGAGTTAGTTGGCCAAGGACTGCACTTACTTGCTTTCGATTTGTTGTTTGAGGACATCAGCCGAAAGGTAACACCACCTAAGTAATCAAGTAAGGAAGATTTTTACATTCAAGAACTCAGTAGTTGTCCGAGATTGATAGCCAATGGCAGTCAATAAAGTCGTTTCAGAGCTTAATAGGATCTTCGTTGCGGCTCACTAAAAGACCACAGATTAGATACAGTCCAAAACTTATCCTGTGGTATTGAGGCAGGAGACTCACCATCTCGCAGAGACACCGCAGCGGTGGAGGTAGATCTCGCTAGCTGAGCCACGGGTGTTCGTCTGTAAAAGCATAATCCCATGTTTTTAGTGAACACACATTCCAATGACGATTTTACGGAACATGCATTAGCTATTTGCTCCCAAATATTTACATAGCCTTTTGTCAGTTTAACCCAGGTTAGAGTTTTTGCTGGCTCATCATGTAACAGTACGGGAAGATGAATGTGGCCAACGGCAAGGTCATTGTACGTGGAAATACCTGATCAATAATCTCATAGATATCCTCAAGCTTTATTCGAACAGATGGTGAATTGTTTTCTTAAGTTTTCAGTTTGGGCTTGATTATAAATGATTGCTGTTCCTGATGTATAGGTAGGCAGGTAAGAGTGGCTGTTGGAAACACCAAGCCACTTAGCCCTATTGGCCCATTGTAATGCCACGTGGATCTATGATCCTCTTACTAATGCAACCATTTTGATCTTACGATGAAGTGTAGGAGACTGTTTACGCCAATATTTTTTAGATCGCTTAAGTCCTTGTAGAAAAAAGCTCCTAAGTGAAGTTTTCTTCTCTGGACATGTACAGAGAAGGTGGAGGATTATCTCCTGTTTTTCCTCGTCCGTGCAGCTTTTACATAAATCGTTTGTAATGACGCCAAGCTTTCTTGCGTGCTTGCCTATGAGGCAGTGTCCAGTGATGTAGATGGTGCTAAGATGCTTCCTATTTAGAATGATCAGACTCTTAGAGCGCTTCGGATTTAGCTTTGGCTAGATGTATAACGTCTGTGACAATCCTTAACTAAGCATTTTCCTCAGACACGTTGTGGCAATAGTAACCCAACTCGAATTTGGTTTTCAGTATGCTCTTCTGGTTATTTTTGAAAATTCGCCTTTAGACTTTTACCAAAGTTATTATTTCTCAAATTGACTTACTTGACATTTATATCTGAATCCGATACTACTGCTTCAACTTCCGTCAGAAAATCGTCGGTTATGGCATTTTTGAACTTGAATTTCTCTAAATAATTTGTGACGGCTTTCTGAAAATTCACGCTTCCAACAAAGTCTTCCAACATTCGAATAACCGAAGCTCCTTTTTCGTAAGAGATCGTATCGAAAATCTCTGTAATCTGATCTGGATTTGAAACAGTCTTGATAATTGGATGAGAAGCAATTGAAGAATCGTACTTCATGACACCATGAAGAGCATGAATTAGGAATTGATCGGACTAAAAGAATTCAATGGATGGAAAGAGTCGAACAACTTTTTTTAAAATTTAGTTCTCACCATATCCCAGTCCGGATAGATTTCATTTATACTCTTGTACTCCATGTACCTGGCGAATCCTTCGTTTAACCAGAGATCATTCCACCACATCATTGTCACTAATCAGAAAAACCAAATATCAGGGCTTTTGACTATTAAAAAACAAAACACTCGAGCTTACCCAAATTTCCAAACCACATGTGGGCGATCTCATGAGCTACAACGGTTGCAATCTTTTGTATATTCGTTGCAGAGCTCACGTCAGGATCATAGAGCAGGACCGATTCTCGGTATGTCAATAGACCCCAATGTTCCATTGCATTCGAAACGAAGTCAGGTATAGCGGCCATATCTAAGAGGAAAAGAATTCAGTGTATATGCTGTTCTAACCATTGGACTAACCTAATTTGGGTAGAGGATACTCAATTTTGAAATACTGAATATAGAACTCAGTCACAGCCACAGCAGAGTCCAAGGCAAACGTGACCTTACTCAGTTGATGAGAGGTAGCAAACGCACGAATTTGAAAGTCCGAACCAATGCCGTTGGTTTGAACTGCTCGCTGTTCGAATTTGAAATCCGACACTATGAAGCAGCTTAAGTAAGTGCTCATGGAAACGCTCTTGGCAAAAACCGTCTTCAATAGTCCCTCACTGGTGGTGACTTCCTGCAGAATCAACACCCTAAGAACGGCTTTAAATTTATGCATTTAACTTACATCTTCATTCATATTCGACAATGCGTGGTAGTCCGCATCGGGACGATAAGCTAGAGTCACCTCGAAGGTAGCCTTCATTGCAGGCTCATCGAAACAAGGAAACGCTTGTCGTGCGTAAGTTGGCTCGAATTTTGAAGTTGCGATGACTCTAAAATGGTTTTTAAAAAATATATTTGGACACTACAGTTTGATATGTTCTGTTGTATAAAACAGCTATATTCGTTGCATACCGTGCAGGCGCTAGAAAAACCTTGATTTTGGACTTACTTTTGCGATCCATTGGGTTTCGTGTATTTGCTGCTGTAGAGTCCGACGATTTTGCCCTCCATTCTGCCGCTGAAACTAATGTAGACGGTGATTGCTGTACCAGGGACAAGATCCGTATCCACACTGATGATGAGAAATTCTCGTAGAGGCTCTAATTCATAGTCCAACACTCGTATGGGCCCTGAGGACGGGCCAGTGACACGAACCTCGTTGATGTCTAATTTATTGGAATGCAAAATAATTTGACGTGTAGCTTGTACGACATTGATTTCGATGTCCTCATGCCCAGAAAAGTTTCCGGAGTCCACATCTGGATGCAAATATAAATCATAGTTTGTAGGAACTAGGCATCCAGGTAGACGATAGTTTATAACCTAAATTTGGATGAGATTTGAGATGTTTGTAGAAAGTTAGACATTGAATAATGAGGATTTTAGTTAATTTATTGTAAAGTTCATACCGTCTACCTCGGGAAATTAGCACTACCTCCACTTGACATTGAAGAAAGCGATGTCTAAAACATGATTCTTCCTAGCATTGTGAGTACTGCTTTTGACGAATATCCTCCTACAAAATTTTTTTTTCGTTTTTCTGTCGGAACAGGGATTTCAGACAAAGAACTATTGTAGCTCATCGTACTCCTTCTACGAGGGTCCATTTTACTAGAATTTGTTAGTCCTTCACAGAAATATCAATAAACGGCTCAGTGCCAAAAGCACCAGTACCCACCATATATATCTGCGCCGACTACTTGCAGCATATGCAACCTTAGTCTAAGAGACACTCACAGAGATAGTGCTCTGCAGTGTCCTCAGGATGTTATTAACTTATGCCTAGCACGCTTAGGTGTTTGAAAAAAGCGTAGTACCCTGCTATGCAGCCAAAAAGTGTTTACGGTCTCTACTACTGGGGGACAGCAGGACAGCAGGCTGACCACTAAGGGACGTTGAAAAGTTTTCGTTTTGTTTGTCGGAATACTTGGGTCCTGAGAAAATCTAATCTGAACCTTCCTACTAAATTCATCGACGACGTTCATTCTAGTGATCACATTGTGACCTGGGACCCAAACAAGAACAAACTTGGAAGTTGTGAAAGAGACCAGAGACCGGTTCTTCACAATACAGTTCATCGCCATGAGGATTGCGTATATCTGCACTTGGTAGACAGACGCAAGTTTTCCCAAATAGGATCCACTACTAACAGTCAAACGTTGTCGTCCTTCAGAAAGACACCAGCGCTACATCATCAGTTTTAAAACCATCCGTGAAGACCCGTGTACATTCCTTTCTGGCTCAGGTTCTGGCCGAAACCAGTCTTGGCCATATGGAAAGTCAATTTCGTATTCTTGCAGTTAGAGGAGTTTCAGTGTAACTGCATCAGACGGAATGTCCATAAGTGCAGAGTCACAAGACAGTCGGGGCGCAAGGCCATCTAAATGACAGTGCGTGCTGTACCAAAGGCCACATATTTTCAAACGGAAGACGACACTACGAGAGAAGCCCATGATCCAAATATTAAAGAGAGGAAGGCTTATCAGTGTATTTCGAAAGGCCACAAGCATTCGAGATATAGCTGTCGTGACAGCAGCAGTGACATATTTTCATGGAAGGTTACAATAGTCGTGTCGATTCAGAGGATAAGGCCTATGTACATCTTGCTGAAAACTTTTCAACCTAGCAAAAAGCACAGTAAAGTGAGTAACTGGGAATCATACAAAGAATCTCTCAAAATATACAAAAAAGAACTGAGAAAAGCAAAACGACAATCCAGGAGGTCATTCCGTGACAAAATCACGGAAGCCTCTCAGGCATCGCGGCTAAGAAAAATCCTCTCTACAAATCCTATGATGCCAAGCTTGGCCAACCTCAATTGTTAAATCATTCAACCTGTAACTGGACACCTATTTTCCAGGTAGCTCCCAATTCGCGGCGAGTAGCAATCAAAACAGGGTTGATTACCAGAGACAAACTGCTCTGTGCGTTGCATAACTTGAAACCGTACAAGTCTGCTGGTCCGGACGGTATAATACTTGCCGAGCTACAGAGGTCCTCAGATATTATTCTGCCTACGCTAGAAAATATCATGACGAGCTGTGTAGAACTGATCCACATTCCACTATCATGGACAGAAGTCAATGCAGTTTTCATTCTCAAAGCCGGAAAGTATTCTCATGTTGGCCCAAAGGACCTCAGAGCTATAACTCTATCATCTTTCCTTCTGAAACGAGCTAAAATTGATCCAAGACTTTTGTCAACGGCTCAACCTATTGCCTATTGTAAAGGAAAGTCGAACGATCACTACTATATAGAGAGTAGACAATAGTCGCTTTCTAGGGCAAAAGAGGACGACTGCGCTGCCAACTCTGCAGGTAGACGACTCACTTGGGGAGTTGATCAGTCTTATGCTAAATAGCAGGACAGTTAACTCTAAACTGTCTTTTCTCCCCTTCTCTGGAACTTAGTGCTGAATGAACTGCTGACATACCTGGAAGCGGGTGGTAGGAGGGTGATTGCCTTTGCGAATGACGTTGCTATAGCCGTCTCAGGTAAGCATCTTAATACCATTAAAGAACTCCTTCGGCTAAATCTTAACAGATTAACCCGTTGGGTAGATTGCTGTGGATTGGGGGTGAACCCCCATAAAACAGATCTCGTCCTCTTTTCCAGGAAATACAAAATTCCAACTATAGACCCTCCCTTAATCAACCGTACCAGTTTAGTCTTTTCGAATACAGCAAAATATCTGGGACTCATTTCTGACAGGAAACCAAACTAGAAACTTAGCATTCAAGAAAGAGTTAAGAAAGCTGCAGTAGCAAAAAAGTCATTGAGAAGAAATGGGTCCTTTAACCTCGCTATAGATCTCGGTCATAAGACCGATACTCACCTACGGTGTGGTTGTCTAGTGGACAGCCTTAGACAATATAGGCAATTGCAGCAAACTAAGCGGACTCCAAAGAACAGCATGTCTATGCATAAGCGGAGTCCTAAGCTTTACTTCCTCCGCGGCACTGGATATTTCGTTTCAATTGACATACCACAATATCTTCAGCATCCAGCTTTCCGCCTTGAAGCGACTACGCAGTGGACAAATAATTCATTTGGCCACGCTAACATTCTTAATACATTAGGAATCCTCACAGAGAATATCGATTACACCATACCACAACTGGTGGCGGTGTTTTCTCAGATAAGCTAAATTTAAGCCTCTCCTTCCGTCTTCCAAATCATTGAAGCGTGTTCCAGGAAATTTTGGCGATTAAAGAATCTCTGTCCTGTCTGAAGAAAGACGTGATATCTGCAAAGGATATCCGCATCTTTTCGGATGGTCAGGCAGCTATCGAGCCCCCGGATTCTTCTTATTAATTTCGAAAACCGCACTTGAATGTCGATCATTTCTTATGGAGATGGCAGAGCAGTTCAACCTTCATCTGAGTTGGGTGCCGGGCCACAAACACATTCCAGGGAACTGTAGGGCCGATAAACTCGCCAAAATTGGAACCAGTCTACTTGTTCTACCGGAAAAGAGTAGGATAAGTTTACTAATCCCTACGTGTAAATTAATATTAAAGCTGAATGCCAATTAAAGAACAGACCTTAAGTGGGCTGTTGGACCAACATGTCTAGCGACTAAACAGATCTGGCCAAAGCTAGATCCGAATCGCTCTAAGAGTCCGATCCTTCTAAATAGGAAGCATCTCAGTGGCATCATAGATGTCATCGCTGGACACTGCCTCATAGGCAAGCACGCAGGACGGCTTGGCGCCTTTACAAATGATTTCTGTAGAAGCTGCATGGACGAGGAGGAAAAGAAGACAATAATCCACCTTCACTGTTCAGCTCTCTACCAGAGAAGAAAATTTCACTTAAAAGCTTTCTAAGCTTTTTAGACTTAAGCGATCTAAAAAATATAGACGTAAACCGTCTCCTACGCTTCATCGTAAGCTCAAACTGGTTCCATTAGTAAGAGGATCATAGATCCACGTGCAATCACAATGGGCCAAAAGGTCTAAGTGGGTTGGCCTTTCCAACAGCCACTTTTACCTACCCTAACGTACGTAACCTATATCTTGTTGAAAGATCCTTTGCAGTGCCTGATCGCCGTCAGCCTGTTTGGAAATTTTTCACGTGACATATTTAGTGTTTAGTTCAGTTTACTTCTTTTTGTCAACAAAGAAGCGTAGTCTGTCTGGATCTTCTGCGTTGGTAAGCATGTTGCATCGTGAATAGGGGTTCATTCGCAAAATAGTTTTCAGCACGAAGGAAATCAGAATGATAGGTTTAAAGTTCTCGGCAAGCATGTAGTCATCTTTTCCGATTTTCGGTAGCTATAAGGGATACACGTACTGATCGCCTAGGCTAGCAGAGTAATTAGCAACTTGTCTACATGTTTTTGTACCATAAAGGCCACAATCGAAGCGACAGCGTGTTCGACCATCTTATCCGTCACCACAGCCAATGTGGTGCAAAAGTCTTTATAAGAGTTTTGCTCGAAACCTATGATACTTACTTACTTAAGGTGCCGCTACAATCCAGAGCGGGCCTGTCTCTCAACGAACAAGCGTGTCCAGCCAGCTCGATCTTTAGCTAGCTTCTTCTAGTTTCGCACGCTAAGTTGATTGAGGTCCCCTTTCACTTGCGTGCGCCACCAGAGTTGCGCTCTTCCTCTACTGCAATATCCCACAGATCTTTACTCTTCTGGCTAAGTCGATATAGTTGTACAGCCCCTATAATTGGTCGTTGTATCTCCTGCTTCACTCGCCGTCTATGCAGACGAGACCGAAAATAACGCGAAGAATTTTCTTCTCTAAGCAACCAAGGGCAGCCTCATCCATTTTTGATAAAGTCAAGACCTCAGCGCCATAGTACAGGACTGGGATAATTAAGGTCTTATTTAGGGTCACTTTTGTTCTTCGAGACAGGGCCAATTACTTCCTAGCCCAAAGAAGCAGCGATTGGTAAGAGTTATTCTTCTTTGATCTCAGCGCTGGCGTCGTTGTCTGAATTGATAGCGGCGCTTAGGTAGACAAAGTCCTTAACTAAAATTATTATCTGTCGAGGGTGACGTTCAGTCCGAGATGTGGGTGTTGGGTGTCCTTTCTTGTTGACAGCATACATCACCGCTTCCGCCTCAATACTCGCGAAAGCGCCACTGATACCACACTGCTTTCGTCCGAGTGTGTCAATATCATTGGTGTGTGAGAGTAATTGGACGGACTTTTAAAAGATGTGGTCTCTTGTGTTGGAGCGTGTGTTTTGCACTATTCATTTAAGAATCGTGTTGATTAAATCGCATGACAGCGCATCGCCTTGTCTACATCCTTCGTGAGTCCAGTGAGGTCGCGGTGAGTTCTTTGCCAAACTTGGTGGGACATCTTGCATTCTCCATCGTTATTCTGCACAAATGGACGAGTTTCGTAGGTATGCCCAGACTGGATATTGCTCTGTATAGTTCGTCTCTATAAATCCTCTCATACGCGGCCTTAAAATCGATGAATACTCGTAGGCGGTGTGTATCGATTCAGACCTCATGGGTTTTATTCCAAGATCTGCTGTAGTGTGAATATTTGGTCAATGGTAAACTTTCCTGGCCCAAATGATACTAGACGAATCGGATTGTTGACGATCTGATTCCATCATTCAAACAATACTGCAGATGGGATCTTGTAGGCGATGTCAACCAGACTGATGTCTCTGTAGTTACAGTAATTCAGAGGGTCTTGAGGATCGAACAAACAATGCTGAGGTTCCATTCATCGGGCATACTCGTACTTTCGTCCGACCATATTTTACCGCCTTGAAGAGCACAGCAGTCAAGCCCTCCGGCTTAGCAGGTTTGCTGGACTTAAGCTTAGATATGGCTATCTTCACTTCACCCAGGTCGGGCGGACCGAATTGTTGGTCTACATCGTCCAGGTTGAAAGGTTCATTCTACCTGAGGAGGTATTTGGTTCGTCATCGCCGTTATACAGTCTAGATAATTGTTATTTCTAAATCCTCAGCATCGGCCGCGACTCTACAATTATACTACCTTCCCTTGTTCCTCTCTACAGCCTTCGGTTTGAAGCTTGCGCCCATGGCATATTTTCTTTACCTTTTGGCAAAACCAACGAATCCGGAGTAGCATCTCTCAATTCCTCGACCGCGTGCTTCTCATGCTCCTTCTTTTTCCTTTTGAGAAGCCGGTGTTCATCCATCCTCTTGCGTGCGTCTTCCTTAGATGCATATGCTTACCGGCACGCATCGTCAAACCAGGGGTTTCGTTGTGATGGCCGAGTGAAACTCAGCACATCAGACGTGTCATCTCTGATGGCTTTTTGGCAATGTTGCTAGTGGTCTTCGATATTTGATACTGGCGGCATAGGAACTTTTAAGGGAGACCCGATCGAAAAAGTTGTTGGTGGGCTCTTGCAATTGTAGCCGTCCGACGTCAAACTTCCTCAGAGTATTGTAGCTTGCCTTTGGCATGTTTGAGATATCCGCAACCGTATCTTGGCTACAACAAGGTAATGGTCAGAATCGATGTCGGCTAACCACTAATACTGAAGGAGTGCAATGCATCGATGACAATGGGGTCAACCTTGTTGACGGTTGATTGATCAGGAGTTCACCAAGTCCCCTTGTGAATATCGAGATGCGGGTACCATGTGCTAGCTATGACAATGTTTCACCCCGTCGTGAAGTCGATTAGCCCTTATCCGTTTTCGATAATACTATGAAAGCTAACCTCTTTTGCATTAAAATCGCAATTTAATGTCATAGCTAGGGCATTGCTCGTAGGTCTTGTCCAAGGGCCCGTGTCTTTGGTGTCGTCGTCTTTGTCCTCTGTGGAGGCGTGCGCATATATAAGGCTAATGTTGGAAAATTTGGCCTTAATACGGATTGTTACGAGGCGATCGTTAACATCCCGAAAGCTCAAGACTTCTTGCCTAAGTCTGCCTCTAAAAACAAATACGCATCCAAATAAGCGCTGTTTTTGCCGTTGATAACAATCGCCGTTTTTGTCCGGTCCATCACATTGCATTTCTTGGATGGTGGTAACCTCTGCTTTGCAGCAGTCCAAGGCTTCCGCTAGTTGTTCGGTTGCACTTGGCCTATTAAGGGAGCTAACATTCCACGTGCAGATCTGAAGTTCGTTGTCCTTGTTTCGTTGGCAGGCGTTGTGAACAGTATGTTAGAGGCTCGTTGAGACTTCGTAAGTTTTATTTTTCATGGGGTAACATTCAGTTACCCCGGCGGAACAATCACCAATCTGGAGGGGTAGCTCTTACACAATAGATACCCATATGACGAGGGGTCAGATAGACCGAAGCCATTTATATTGCTTCTAACATTCGCCATGCTTCGGTCTGTAAAGATTCAATTTCTCCAAATTAGTCCTAGGTGACTTTTTTAAGCGTTTCCGGTTTTACACTACCTAGTCGTTACCAGTCTGCATTCCACTGTCGGTTGGTCCCTGAGCGTGGCTCAACAATTTCGTTGCAACCGCAAATCTGAAAAGAAATGTAAGCAGAAGATAGTTCTAAGAGGTCATAGAGGTCACAACTTCCTAAAGATCCTTGCCTCAAATTACTGAGGCTGGGAAAGTGGCACACAAAGTGCCAGGTTTCTCCCGTAAACCTATATCCCCACAGCCTCTGTAGAGATCGTCTTCGGTAAGTTTAGCTTTATTGCGTGTGAGTTATCTAACAACCGCAGATAGTTCAGCTCTGCTTTACAAGAGGTTCTGACTTTTTTTGGACTTGCTGGGTTCCAGCCATAATTTGCTTGAGGTCTCGCAAGTTGGAAGGTTTTTTCACCGTTCATTAGCTTTTAGTTATATCGTTCGCTCCACCTGTATTCTCCGATAGCGGAAGGGAGGATCCTTTTCGAGTCTCCATGTTCATTGCCCGCCACTGCTTTGTGGCCTCAAGAACCACACCATCCGCGAGTGCAGTGGGATTTTATTACTTCCCTTTTTAGATTCAGAAGTGTTTCATAGTACCACTAAAGCTGTTGCAATTTTATTATCTTTATTTTTAGTTTTCCCGGGGTTGGAACAAAATCTAAATTTACAAATTGGTAGCCGGTCTGCCGGTAGGATTCAGAAAACAATTTTTTTTCAAAGAAAAAACCGAGTCCGAACCACACAAGTGGTGGATTGATCGATAATGGCGGAATGCGCTGTCAACAAAGAAAACCCAAGGGAAATTTGCAACAGGCGGCGGGTTAAGTGCTGCCACTTTTGCCTCCTCAGCTAGGGGTGGGTTTATGATTAAAAGAAAAAAATCGGTTTTTTGGGAGTTTTTTTTTCTCTACGCGGACGAAAACCCACCGGGATCTCACTACACAATCTCAGAACACAACACTGAGCTGTTGCTTGGTATCCTTCTTCCCTCGTCTTCCTGGCTCTCCCTATTGTTCCCTGATCCTGTCCTGTTTTCCCTTGACTTTCCACTTGTATTAGTTTTTTTCTTTTTGTTCTCCTATTTAATTTTGTACGTAAACTAACTTTTCTTTTCTCTTTTTTTTGGCACTTTGACTTATATTTTGTTTTTTTGCTCTGGTTTTTCTCTTCTTTTTGATAAATCTCAATCGAGCGTTGTGGTCAACCAAGAAGTGGCTGCCCTAATTCAGCTCATGCCCACTCTGACCATTGACCACCCACACACACATTCATGTGTAAATCCAATCGGTTCTTAGCGGGCCCAATGTCTGGTACATGTGTACAGCGCTCCTCTACTTAGCTGGAGAGGGTAACCAAGTCTTGGAACACCGCTAGACCGCTCTTTCGTACACTCAAGTATGCCACTTTCACAACCCAGTTTCTCGAGGAAATTTCAGAGTTCTGGGAATTTCCTTTTGCCTGAGTTGTCTTAGGTTCAAATAACCTCTTCTTTCCCCGAAATTGATCCCAGAGATAAGTCAAAGCGACAAAAAATGTTCAGGATCTAGGGGTGTCTAGTTAAAGCTTTTGAAAAAGGTGTTTGGCCTTTGTGACGAAGGAAGAAGAAAGCTTTTCTCAAATTTAGTAGACAAAAAGGTGGACCCGGTGGACTTCCGTGCGGATTTTGTAGGGAAAAGGGAATATCAGATAGCGTTCCACTCTTTACACTGGTTACGTTTTTTTTCCATTGTACAATTTGTTATTATTTTTGTTTTGTTATTGTTAGTTTCTGTCCTGTGTTTTATTTGCTCCTGTGCTTTTGTGGGTGTGTTGTGTGGTGTGTGTTGCAGAGAGTTGCAGACCGTTCGCCTGACTCTAGGCAACTGGTGTGGGCTGCAAGTGTATCATTTACACAGAGGGTTCCAGATCATCCATCTGGCTCTAGGAGCATAGTCCCAATAACGTGACCGCCAGCCACCTGTTCAGAGCGTTCCAGCCCATCCGCCTGGCCTTCCACAAATACGTCCCTCCAAAACGAAAACGGATACAACAGACAAGGCGGATCAAAAAGTGAAGGCATTAGGAGCTGGAAGGATGGAGCGGAATGCCTTGGCTCTACTCGAGGATGGAGACTACACATCAGTGGAGACAGAACAACACGGGGGTCAAGAGTCGACCCTTGCAAAAAATATCCTATATCAAGCCTCCCTCACGCTCTTGTAACAGGCCGCCCGTCTGCTCTGTTGGTGGCTTTGACCGTCCGTCCTACCTGTTTATGTTGTCCTTCCAAGATACTGAGAGAGTGCACCGATGGCTGATGCGTCCATGGCTGTCTATCACACTCTCAGGCCGTTGGAATAACAATTTTTCAGAGGGAAAAGGTTCGAAGGGATGAAGGCGAAAGTTTTCACGGGAAAAGAGCCCAGCTTGGTGTGGTAAATTTTACCGCTACAAACCCGATAGAAGAGGTGATATCACTCCTCCTTTAGGGATGCCCACTGAGGTGGTGACCCTCAATACCGTGTTGTCTAGTGTTGCACTGTTTTTATATGATGATTATCAGGTTCGTTGATGTAGGATGAACTCTAGTATCTGCTGGATGCTTGGACATACAAAAGTGAAAGGGAATGAGAAAGCGAGAGGGAGTGCCTCTCTCCACAGGAGTATCACACAATACGAGGATTGTCTAAAAAGTTTCCGACCGAACAATGATACAAGACATTTTTTCTCAAAATTTTTTTTTATTTTTCTACATAGTCTCCTTCTACACACTTCTTCCAGCGATGGTCCCATCTCTCTAATCCGTCCAAATAGTATTTATCGTTTTTCTCTGCAAAATAATTGTTCACGAAGGTGATTGCCTTCTCATTTGACGAAAATCTCTGTCTTCCGAGCGCAGTTTTTAGATGAGGGAACAAAAAGAAGTCGCTTGGGGCTAGATCTGGTGAATAAGGAGGATGATCAAGCAGTTCAAACCATAATTCATGGGTTTTCGCCATGGCAACCGCTGAGGTGTGAGACGGCGTGTTGTCTTGGTGAAACATAATTTTCTTTTTCTGCAAATGTGGCCGTTTTTCCGCATTTTCTGCCTTCAGCTTGGCATGCAATGATGCGTAGTATGCTCCTGTAATGGTTTTCCCTTTTGAAGATAATCGATTAAGATAACTCCTTTACTATCCCAAAAAAAACAGTCGCCATCACTTTCCCAGCCGAAAAAATAGTTTTTACTTTTTTTGGAGCCGGCTCGCCCTTTGTAGCCCACTGTTTTGACTGAATTTTTGTTTCGGACGTATAATGGTGTATCCAAGTTTCATCTACAGTAATTAATCGGCGCCAAAACTCGGATTTAGTGCGCCTAAACTGCACTAACAGAGCGTTGGAAATGTTCATTCGAACACGTTTTTGGTCTAACGTAAGCAAACGCGCGGACAGCTTTCTCATGACTAAATCTTGATTTAATATGTAACAAACACGTTCTTTGGACATTTTCATAACCTCTACTACCTCTCTCACTTTAATTCGGCGATCGTCTAACACCATTTGGTGAACTTTAGCAATGTTATCGTCAGTGGTTGCAGTTTTTGGACGTCCCGAACGTTCATCATCTCCCAAGCTCTTACGGCCACGTTTAAATTCAGCTGCCCAAAATTTCACTGTGGTAAATGATCGTGCAGAGTCCCCATACTGCCTTTCAAAAACTAGAATCTACTAACAGCTCGATACTCAATTTTTTGCATTTTCACAAAAAACATTCACATCGACTCACTCAAACGACTGTCAACTAAAAACTGCGTATCCAAAATGACTGAAACTTCGGTAAGTAACTATCAAAAGATGCACAACTAGCATTCATAACCTTTTATTGACGAGTGCCGCTATCTTTACGTTGCTTTTCAGTATATCAATTGGAACTCTGTAACAAAAAATGGCGCTTATAGCAAAAGAACGATCTAACAAAGCCTAAATCCTTTAGGAACTAGCACATTCTTTATTACATTACCTAACCTACCCTATCAAACACCTCAACTTACTGAAATTGCCTTCAGCATATGCTCGTATTACCATATTTCGGAAGGAATCGAATGAAAACAACGCGAAGTCAGAAATACTTACTCCAATCCTTCAATATTCCTCCATACGGTAGTGTCTTACGTCAAGATTTAAGCTATTCCTCACGTCAGAGCTTGCTGAATCCAACACCCTAGACGGGTATTGCACCATACATAGGCACCAAAACTGCGATCAGATCCCTCACATCGAACAAAAAAGAAGCGGACATCACTAAAGACTACCGCGTATCTCACCAAGAGATAGCTGGTAGTTTATAAACATCAGTCCATCAATTACCTAGAGCAAATAAAAAAAAGCTTTTACAAGAGCCTTCTTAGGCTATCTACATATAGATGGACTTATGTATATGGACCATACTCGATCGCAAACGGTCAACAGAGCTGATCAACCTAAGGAGAGCTGATATCTCTAACAGAGCACACGCGCAACGATTTCTGCAGGAACTGCGGGGATTGCGAAGAAGCAGAATCAAGTGTGTACTTCATTTGTAACTTCCTTGCTGTCATTAGACTGCAATACCTAGGCACTTACCACATCTGAGATTTGAACGATCTCTTTACAGATCGCTAATATTGATAAATTTGTCAAGAAATCTCTATCATCCCAGCAGAAGCCAGGATATCTTCTTCCAGGGATATCGCAACTGCTTTAAATGCATTTCAAAGAGGATCACTCTAACTGAACCTAACCTCTTCCCCTTAGTGAGCATAGGTGACACTACCTCCTAAGCCACTTGTTGCGAGAATGATTACAACGCACTATCGCAAGTACTTGTCCAGTTTATGTTCTACTAGATAAAACGGTATGGAGTGCAAGATACTGGTTTTTGTCTGTGACTGTGATCTTCTATCAAAGAAAAACAATTAATGTTGGTTCATTCAAAATATTCCGCCACTGATTCGAGGAATTTCAATGATCCACCAGACCGATCAGTTGCAAATCCAAGGTCAAGTTGTCAATCTCCGATCAGCACTCTGGATTTTTAATGTCAATATCATTGTATGCACATTTTATCCACTTAACTATCCCGATAAACCACACAAATAACTGCTGTATAACTTCAAGTACTGTAATTCGCACAAATCGTTTGATTAGATTCTTATCAGACATCACTTTGGACTTTCCCTATCTTTTATCTAATTGGCAACGGGAATACCTACATTGTTAGCATTGTATATAAAATTACCAGTAACTGTATGTTATCGTTTGCTATCATGTCAATAATGATTTAAGAGTAATTTAACAAATTGTTTTAAGTGCCTTAGCAAGAGATACGATACTTACTTACCTCGGATGGTTCCTCGGTTGTCGCGGCTGGTGTAGATGTGGGCCTATTCAAATTTTCCAATTCATCTTCCAACGTATCCAGGGTATTCTTAGCTTCCCTTAAATCTCGACCGAGTTTGGCCTTTTGAACTCCCAACACAGTTGTGGCCACGGCAAAAGCTACAACTGCCCAGGACAAGCCCACAACCAAAGCATTTCCCGACACTAACATGATTTCATTCCGTTCCTACGAGTAACGACACCTTGACTTTGATATTCCACTTAAACTACAAAGTCACGTCCAACATGAGTAATAAGTTGAAGAAGAAAAAACTTTATAAACCCTGTGAGTATAAATCGATAAGGTATGGATTTGCAACTGATAGCAACAGCCTCGCGCTGTGTCCAATTTAATTCTATTGGCTGCAATTGACGGATAGTAAATTAACAGAAAAGTCGGCTGTCAACTAAAATTTGTTTGTTTCTAAAAAATAGCACAACATTGATAAGATTAACGTTAATAAAATCTGCTTTCACAAAAAAAAGCAAGCGGTACGAGCTCTGCTTGGAGACCTTCCTTTATTGCCTTCCAATATAAAGCAAGTAGTCATACGAATGTTAGAGTCCACTTTGAATATGTTGGGTAGTAGGCTGAAACCTACAGAGAGCCTAGAGTATTTCTGTATCAACTTAATAACTTTAGTCCCGTTCCATAATTTATAAAATATGTTACATAAGGTCGACGAGCAGTTGGTATACTAGGTGCCTAGCAGGAGGAGTGTTGTAAGTCATACAAATTAACACGCAGACGTAAAATGTACGGAGTAGGTTCGGAAATGTAGGATAGATGGAAATACTGTCTGTCTTCGTCTAAGTTGAATGGTTCATTCCGCCTGACCGTAGCATCTTGTTCGTCATCACCATGTAACAGCATGCAGAAATATGTTAATCCCCATCCTTGGAGATGATTTCTATTCGGAGTTTATAACTGTGGCATGCTAGTTTTATTTTTTTTTCTGGTAAGACTTTCGAAATTTATTCATCTGGTAGCGTCTCCCTAAGGCCTTGACCGGGTGCATCCCGTGCTCTTTTTTTTATCTTCTGAACTACTCGTACCTGCTCGTAGAGCTCGCTACCCACCCTCGTTCTTCTCTGCAGGACCGCTTTGTAAATCCATTGTTTTTCTTGATTTGATACTACGAGGGGCGTTCAAGATATTCTCGGTATCGGGGTGAAGCTGTGGTTGCATATATAAATTGACTTATTTGTCAAGTAACACTATTATTTTAGTGCATTCATGTAAAATTTAATATAAATGTGATTATTAATTCGCGTTTTATCTCTAGTTAAACAGAATCATAATGGCAACTGAGGCGATGATGGTGAAAATTTAGCATCGCGCTGTAATTAAATTTCTCACTAAGCAAGGAAAAAGTCAAAAAACTATTCATGAAGAGATGGTGGCTGTTTACCAGGGTTCCGCACCTTCATTATCAACTGTGCAAAAGTGGTCAAGTGAGTTCAAGAGAGGCAGAGAGAGCATTGAGGACGACCCCCGCTCCGGCGCCCCGGCTACTGCTTGTACGGGAGAAAGCATCAAAGAAGTCGAAAAACTTGTTCTTGAGGATGCCCGAGATGGCAGAGATCACCAAGCTTTCAATTGGTACCATTCACACCATTCTTCATGACCATCTTAACCTTTCAAAGGTCAGTGCAAGATAAAAAGTGAGAATCGCATGCTGTAGAGAGCTTTTGGAGATGTGTAGTGAGAACGCGGACGGTGTTATGGATCGAATTGTTACTGGGGACGAAACATGGGTCCACCACTATGACCCTGAAAGCAAACAAGAGTCCATGCAGTGGCATAAAAAAGGAACAGACCCCCCGAAGAAGTTCAAAGTCACTCCGTCTGCCGGGAAGCTCATGGCCACAGTTTTTTGGGACTCAAAGGGAATCTTGCTCATTGAGTACAAAAAAAAAGGTGAAACCATCAACGCCACATCCTACGCTTCCACTTTGCATAATTTGCGGGAGGAAATTAAAAAGAAAAGACGGGGTAAACTCGCAGCGGTTGTGCTGCTTCTTCATGACAACGCTCCTGTTCACACGGCGCGAGTTTCCAAGGCTGCTGCGCGAGATCGTGGTTTCGAAGAAATCCAACACCCACCCTATAGTCCAGACCTTGCCCCTAGTGATTATTTCCTGTTTCCGGATTTGAAAAAATGTCTTCGTGGAAAAAGATTTTCGGATGATGAAGAACTCAAGTCGGTATTTTGCAGAGAAAGAGGAAATTTATTATTTTGAGGGTTTAAAAAAGCTTATTTCAAGATGTAACAAATGCATTGATGTTAGGGGAGATCATATTGAAAAATAAAAACAATTTAAATTGAAGTCGCGTTTTCTTTCATATCGATACCGAGAATATATTGAACGCCCCTCGTACCTGTACATCCATCAGAAATTCAACTCATGTTTCGACGATGAACCCCGGCGACACTTGCACTTAAAGGGAGGGAGCTCAAAAAAATCGAAATCAAGGCAATCAAGATATGCCATATGGAAAAGGGGAAGGTAAAAGGGCACAGGAACATCACCGCCATCGGTACTGAGTAATCGGAAGAATAACTTTTCTGCCTACGGCACCACTAGGTCTTAAAGGCTACGAATCTACACAGCAATTCCAAATGGCCGAACCGCCAACCAAATCGACCATGTGCTAATAGATGCGAGGCACGCTATAGACATAGACACTTCCCAAATTCAGAGATCAACTGTCCAAAGAGAAAAAGCTGCGAACGGCCCAAAATAAGAAATGCAATTTTGGGAGCCTTAGCGTGACGGAAGTAGGCAGAGCCTACAGAGAGCGTTTAAGCGAGAAATTCTCCACTGTGCATTTACCACCCAGTATTGCGACATCATCAAAGAGGTAGCCGAAACCACCGTAAGCTACCCACCATCACATGGAATGGAGCCCTTGGTATGATGATAAGTGCGTACGGCGGAATGAGGTGACCGTAAGTAGGTAGATGTATCATGCTTAAGCAGCACTTCCAACAACTACTTAATGGGCATCAGACAGAGAGAGTTATAGGGCAAGAAGAGAACCCACATTCAGTTAATGAAGAAGCTATCCTCCAAGTATAGAAGAGGTTGGCTCACCTATTAAAAAGCTGAAGAAGAACAAGCGCACCGGCTCTGATGGTCTACCAGCCGAGCTTTTCAAATATGGCAGGGTGCATGCACTAAATTATCAACAAGGCATGGGTAGATGATGACAGCTCTATATGTCCCATCTTCAAGAAAGACGACCCTATGTCTTGTAAGAACTATTAGCAGGTATATCACTGCTAAATGTAGCATTTAAGTTACAATCCAATGTACTATGTGAACGTCTCAAGCCTTTCTGCAACACACCACTCGGCACGTACCAGTGTGGCAGATCCACCAAATTTTTACGCTGACCCAAATGCTGGCAAAGACCAACGAATTTCAAATCATTTCATCGATTCAAAGCCGCATATGGCAACATTCATCATCTTGAGCTCTGTACACGGCGATGGCCGAACTCAAGATTCCGGCAAAACTGGATTCCGGCACGCTGGAAAATATGCGGTGCAATGTGGAATTTTTAAACACTTCCTCCGAACTATTTCAAACCTGTGCCTCATTTCGGTAAGGAAATGCACTTTCATGTGATTTCTTCAATTCAGTGCTCGAACAGAGCTGGTGTTAACATGGAAGGCACTATCTTCAATAAATCTTTCCAGCTGCTGGGGTACATAAACGACACCGACATCATCGGTAGTCGTCATAGAAGCTTTTCCAACAATGGAATAATAAGCGAGAAGAGTTGGCTGTGAAGTAAATGACCAGAAGTGCATGTTGTCAACAAACAAGGAAGCATTTTCCCTCCGCCTAGGACGAAATGTCACTGCTGGCAATAGTAAGTTCGAAGTGGTTAAGTACATAGTTAACCTACCCCCGAGTAAACATCAATTCCACGAACGACACCCTAATGGAGATTCGGCGAAGATTTATCGTAGAAAACCGTTATTACATCGATTTGTCGACACAAATGGGTTCAAAACTCCTACCTCTGAAGACGAAACGCATGATCTACAAAACATTGGTCCAGCCAGTTCTATTCTATGGGGCCGAGTACTGGATGATTAGCAGGAAAGCAGAGCAAATATTGAACATTTTCGTGTGAACAATTTTTCGTGGCAGATTTGGCCCCGTACACGAGGAGGGCGAATGGAGGAGAAGATACAACCACGAGTTGTGTCAAAATGTGGATGTAGTTCAAAAAACTAAAACACGTCTACACTGGCTCGGTCACATCGATCGAGGGAATGGACATAATATACCAGCAAAGAGGGTCTTTGAATCACAGCTCCCAGGTGTAAGGCAACGAGGAAAACCCAACCTCCGTTTTAAGGACGGAGCTATGGCGGATGACAGAGCTCTTGGTCTAGAAGTGGAAGCAGCGCGCCCGGGATCAGGCAGATACTCTTCACGGACCGGGTGTCCATTAAGAAGAATAAGAACTTTTCCGGACTATTAAACGGCTAGCATACCGGTGGCAGAAGGGACGCATCATTCAAAATGAATGAGGTTGTTTCCCTTCGTGGGATGGAAAAACGAAGCGATTATAACAATATTTAATCTCTAACTTATCAAATCCGCAGAAACCAATGTCTAAGCTGCCGTACTCTTCAAGGACCAAGGAGATAATTTGGAGGGGAGCATATCCACATATGAACATACTCGTATGTAAAATTTTGATGAGTGGAACATACCATATCCTCGATGAATAAAATATCGAAATCTACCCGGTGGTGAAAAAAATGTGGGCCGCTGAAGGAATATATGTGCGTAACTGTCTTAGTTCAAAGGATATGCAACAAAGTAGGCCAACGTAGTAAAGGAAAACCATATTTGAAAGGGGACCTCAACCAACACAGCGAGCGTAACTGGAAGCAAGAATGTAGGGATCAATACGGCCAAAAAGGCATGTTGTTTGAGACCCAAAGCTTTCCCGATCTGTAAGCTGTCATTCAAAATAAAGTAATGGCTCTCGCTTTACTTCTAGCAGCCAGAAGGTCTAGTTCGTTGTTTTACTTGTGTCTTGCGACTTACTTATCGAATTGAAGTTAATAGCCTAAGGTTAAGAATACGAAAATTTTGTTGGAAAATGGTCATAAATGTATTTCAGGAAGTACTCTTGTAAATTACTATTCAATAAATTATATCTGATGGATAGATAACTCAATACCTAATCATATTGACTAGATACCGTAAGAAGGGCCTTTCCTTCGAATCGCATGGTAGTCGGCTTATATCCACATTACGAGTAGATAAAGTAAAATAGTGCACGCGTCAGAAGAGGTGTGATGTGTTTTTATTGAACTTCACATTGAACTTCACTTATCGTCCACCAGACGCTCTATTTAATTACTACTTAGATTACATTACTGACAGTTAAGAGTTACTTTGCGCTATCAGCACGTAAATATCTATATTGGTTCCGCATGTAATAAACTTCCATATCTGCAAAAACAAGAATTTAATTGCATTGTAAAGACATAAAAAGGTTAGGAATGTCGACTTGAATCAATAAAGGGACCTTAAGTGCTATGTCATACGTATGTACCTATGTACCCCCCAATATAGATACGAGTATGTAATATGTCATAAATCATAATAATGTGCCCACTTCACTGCACTTTCTATCTCGCCCGTAACCGTCTATGGTAGTCGCAATTTGCTAGGTCAAGAGTTCTGGGAACGGCAATAGTCTTGCTCTCTTAAATAAAAATTGGATCTTTTCGGTCGATTTGAGATAACAAAAGTAGTAAAGTTTATTATATTTAAAGAAAGTCCGAATATCGGATGAGTTTTTATCTTATCTAAGTTATCCAGTATCTTATCTACTTTCGGACTACCTCCGGCGCCATGGAGAAGTAATATCTACTACATTAGAAAATAATTGTTGAGTATGTTACTGAACCGTGTTACTTTCCCATGGGTTTATGTTGAGTTACACCACTCTAAATCTACACTATCTACACTGGTGGAACTGTGAATTGAATAAATTCTTCAACTACTATGCCAGAGGGTCTATGTTCGGGCCACACCCCAATCACCGAAATACAGAAAAAGCCATTTTCTGACGTCACCAGATTTTCGGCAGACTACGCAAAATATCCGAATATCGAAAATATTATCGCTGACTTAATAATAGCTGCAGATGTTACTGCAAGTCCATAAAAGACTGACAATGGCCTTATAGAGACCCTGTGTTTCTATTGATGACAAGAAAACAGGGTTAGAACAATCATCATCTACTGATCTTGTGTTCAGACAGAATAGCAATTGAGCTTGTACATTATGACAATAAGACAGTGTATACACCCATCTGAGGTTTGATCACAAGTTAGACCCTATTGGGTATACCACCTTGATCAAAAAGTTCCCGCACCATTGTTCCGATTTGAGTTCTGTTTTTTTTTAAGTTGGTAAATCTATTGTTGACATTTCCTCTAAATCTTAGCGTCATAGCTTGACATTTTCAAAAGTTACGTAGCCAAGAGTACATCTAACTCTGTGTGTGTTGGCGATTTTTTACAATTTTAGAAATTGATTTAAATTTGCAACAACGAACTTGTACGAGTATTAAATTTTGCGTAAATAAAAGATTTAATGGTGCGCGAACGTTGGAAATGTTGGAAAAGTGTTTCAGCAACGATTCTCTGAAGAAAACGTTCGTTTACCAGTGGCACGAGCAGTTCAAAAGTGGTCGTGAGTCAATCGAAGATGATGAACGAAGTGGCAAACCGTCGACATCGAAAACCGACGAAAACATTGATGAAGTAGAAGAAATGTTGGTCAATAACCGCAAATTAACCATCAGAGAGATAGCGGAGGACTTGAACATTGCCTATGGATCCATCCAAAACATTATGGTTAATGATTTGGGTTTCCGTCGTGTAGCAGCAAAGTTGGTGCCAAAAGACCTCAATTTCATGCAAAAAAGACACCGTGTTGACGTCGTAAAAGAGATGATTTGCGAGGCTGAATCCGATCCCACATTCATCAAAAGGATCATTACTGGAGACAAGACGTGGGTTTATGAGTACGACCCGCAATCCAGACATTAGGCAAGTGAATGGCGTTCACCGAATGAGCCGAGACCAAAAAAACCACGTCGTTTTCAGTCAAAAATGAAGGCAATGCTCACAGTTTTCATGGATTACAACGGTGTAGTGCATCATGAATATTTGCCAGCAGGCAAGACAGTAAACAAAGAGTATTACGAGTATTTGGGCGTTATGAGACGTTTGTGTGAAGCAATTCGCCGAAAGAGACCAGAATTGTGGGCAGAAAACTCGTGGATTTTGCACCATGATAACGCACCGTCGCGGTGGCACAGTGCCATCATTATTCGTAATTTTTTGACAAAAACTGCAACAAATACCATCCAACAGCTACCGAATTCACCTGACTTGGCTCCTTGTGACTTCTTTCTGTTCAATTGAGTTAAAAATCCACTACGTTACCGCGTTTCACCAGCCGAGTGGAAGTAATGGAAAAATCGCAGGAAGCACTGTTGGACATACCGAAAACCGAATATAAAAAATGTTTCGAGGATTCGATCAAGCGCTGGCATAAGTGTCTTGCAGTCGATGAGGATTACTGAATAAACTTGTATTTAAAATTTTCTGAATAAATTCCGAAAAATTTTTGATCAAGGTGGTATTCCGATTGTAAAGGTCGATTCCAATGCCGCAAAACGCATTGACTTGGTTGAGACCATTCAGTTTAAACGTTAAACTAGTACTGGTATAGGGATATACGCCTTTAGAAATTGAATTCTATCAATCCTGTTGTAGCTGTAGCAGATGTGGCAACAACGTATTTACACTTTTTCGGATAACTGCAGGATTGTCGACAAGATTCCGGATGTGAAGCTCAATATTTTACAATAATCCAAAAAAGGCTGATCCGTGGCCTTTTCTTTATGCGATTTTTCTGTCCACGTTGTCCGACGGTTATGTCGCATGAATTTCCCTAAAACTCGAAGTGCAAATCCAGATACTCTACTTAGGGATTCAAATTCCAAACAGCCCCATCAATTGCAGATCATGCTCTGCGGATGAAACAACCACAGATAAAACCAACTTTTTTGAACAGTTCTTTATGCTGTTAACTTTAGAACTCTTGAGCTACCAAAGTCTCGACCGGAAGTTGGGAACCACATATGTATCGTAGAAGCTCTATTGTCGGAGCAACATTCTAGATGCGATATAGGTCTAAGCCCTCCACTCACAGTGAACAACATTTGCCTTGTTTTGTTAAATATTTTTTTCAGACTAAGGGATTTGGAATTCTTGTCTCATTTGCAATTCGAACTCGACCTCGAACTCGACATACCGATTGTCTTCCAGAAACGATCGTGTGAGTGTAGGAGTTCTCTTGTAAGAAATCGTCCTTGAGCATTTTTTTTTGTTTAAAAAAACTTAACACTCAAATGGGTATGAGTACGGTTATAATGCCTCAGCATGTGTTAAGTTTCTTAGAAAATGGGATAGAGAGAGAAAGAAAGATGTTTCATCATTCATTCGTTCCTGTATCCCCTTGTGGGTCCTAGGGCCTCTACTATGCTTACGCGCCATCGACTGCGGTTTCTGGAAATGTACCTCAGCTCTTCCCAACTTTTTCCCAGTTGCCGTGCTTCCTTCTCAACTGTTCTGCGCCACGTGCACCTAGGACCGCCGGGCATCCTGCCTCCTGAATAAGCGGGTTCCATTGCATCGCTTGGTTAGACCAAGAAGAGTGTGACCAATCCACTGCCACTTTCGTCCTCGTATGGTTGGTCCGTTCTCTGATAAGGTTGCTCGTTAGAAATACGGGTTGGGCAGAATATCCTTAAGATGTAGCGTAAGCACCTATTGACAAACGTTTGCAGCTTCCTCGTGATAGTGGGGGTCACCCTCCAGGTATCACATCCATATAGTAGCACGGATTCAACGTTGGAACGGAACAGTCGTAGCATTGCATTACTTCGCCAAACTGTGGATAGCATCCCAAACGCAGATTTTGCTTTGCCTATGCGGTTGGCTATATCCAGTTCGGTTCCGCCATCGGTTGTGACAATACTCCCAAGGTATTGGAAACTCTCTACTCTCTCAACCGTTTGTCCAGCAATACATATATGAGTTGATGAGTTTGGTCTTAGGCTGATCATTTTTGTTTTCGTCGAGTTAGTTTTCAGCCCAACGACGTCTGCTTCCCTCTCCACATTTGTTGTAATTTGTTGAAGGTCCATTATTCTGTCAGACAGAAGGCATACATCTTCGGCGTAATCAAGGTGTTTGTGTTCAGACGTAAGAGTCCATCGAATTCCTCCATTTCCTGTTAACAAGGTCGCATACAGCACATCGCTAATCACCAATAGAAACAGTATTAGTGAAAGTATGCAGCCTTGCCTTACCCCGACTTCGAATTCCTCAGACAGTCTTCCTCTGTGTAAGACGTGGCATGTGGACCCATCATATGTAGCCTATGGCTATCAATTTATCAGGAATGCCTCTCCTGCGCAAGGCACACAAGAAAATTTCCCGATTGACATTATCAAACGCCTTTTCAAAATCGATGAACAGCAGGTGAAGTGGTGATCGGTACTCAACACACTGCTCGATGATGATCCGCAAGGTGTTGATGTGGTCGACACAGGAGGATCCGGAGCGGAAACCTGCTTGTTCGGCGTCGAGTGTGTCTTCGAGGTGTTCTTTGATTCGCTCCGATGATTTTACGAGTAGCTATTATCTTGGCCACAGCAGGCAGCACACAGATACCCCTCCAGTTTTCGCACTGCATTAGATTGCCTTTTTTAGGGAGCTTGACGATCATTCCCTTCTTCCACTCGTCCGGAAAACTCTCGGCTTCCCATGTTCTCCCGAAAAGTGGGAACAGTAGCTCAGCTGATGCCGTTGGCGCAGAAAGAGCTCCGCAAGTATGCCGTCAAGTCCTACCTTATTGGTTTTCAGTGCTTTGATCGCGGCAAAAAACTCTTCCTTACTGGGGGTTGTGGAGCGAATTCGGGAATTTCTTTCTATGGACACTTCAGTCTGACTTGGGTGCATATTGCTGGCGAATACTAGGTTTAGAACCGAAGCAAAATGCTCCTTCCATCTCTTCAGTTGATCCTCATCCGATATTAGCAACGAACCGTCTAAGCCTTTCACTGGGTGTTGAGTAGAGCATCGGCCACCTATAAGCTCTTTGGTGATTCTCTAAACGGTTCTGCTCTCGCACCTCGCTGCTGCTTTTTCTGCTTGTGTGGCCAGTGCATTGATGTAATTGCCCTTGTCACTTCCACGCTACGCTGGACTTCTCTCATCTTCATGCGATGTTGTTGTTTTCGTTCGTTGATCCTTCTCCAGCTATCCTCACCCTATGGCTTCCCTACGATCTTTTCAGCACATGATGTGAAAACAGTTTTCACAGTACACCAATGGTCGTGGATGGTGGCGGAAAGTGAGCTGCTGATTGTTTATACTCCTCGTGCGAGATGGTCCCTTAGTTCTTGGCACACTTGTCAACATCGATAGTGATCTTATCGGTCTCAGCCAATGAAGCCTTACCGACAAGTTGTAAAATTTCAGAAAGATCTTCTTGCTATTGTAGGATTTCCTTGACCTAGGACCATGTGGCACGAATTCGACAAAATTCTTGTCATAGAGATCATCTAGGGCACGCGGTAACAAATGTACAATACCCAATGTAGCAGAAGTGACAGGATTTAAGAAACCACCACTAGGAGGTGATACAGCACCGGCAATTGAAACGAAACCTTCACGTTCTCGGTTACCTAAACACTTGACACGACCGGAACATTCATAAAAGGAAGCCAAACGGGCGTCCATATAGGCTGGGTATCCAGAATCGGCAGGCATTTAAGCGAGACGACCTGAAATTTCGAGAAGAGCCTCAGCCCAACAAGAGATAGAATCAGCCATCAAGGATGCGTTGTAAAACATATCGGGAAGTATTCGGATACAGTGTTACCAATGTACGAGTAGTTGGAAGCCTCAAGGGCAGCGACAGGCATGTACGGTAAGTTTTATGATATATTCGGTGAAACCATGGATTTCAACTGACAACTCGGGGAAATCACGAAGTACTTCAGATACTTGCTCGCAACCGACGTAGAAGATGACATCCGAATTGGGGTACTACACTTGAACAAGGTTTGTGAGCTGACAGTTTTATCACATCTGAAAGCTCTGAGAATGATAGTGGTACCACCTTGGATACAACAGATCCAATACACGTTGAGCGGTCTGAAGTTTAGAAGTTACTTCTGAGTAACTGGTAGTGGTTGACGTACATTCCATACTTCCAACATACTCGTACAATTTGCTGATCTCTCCATCGAACTCGGTTTCCAAGACAACATCGTCGACATTGTAGTTGCCAGCTGGTGCAATATAGCGAACTGTTACCTTGGCGCAGGGCCCACATCATTCTGTGGTTGACGGGAGTGCTTTCATGCACCAAACCATACAAGTCATCTCCGGTAATATGCAATCCAACTTTCACGTTAAGTGGATTAAATTCCCATGCAACCGAACGGAATAGAGCGGCACGTTAACACACTTTTGAACATAAATGGAGCTGGTCAGCTCGTTGGTGTCTTCCAATGGACATTGGATACCATTGAAAATGCTACCCATAATACCGGGACTTAATTCAACTGAAAGTAGCTTGCCAGTATGCAACACCGGATCTCCGACAGCCACGCCAGATGTTTCTTTGTAAAACTGAATGGTGGCAATGTCACCTTCGAGACGAATGATTTCACCCACTTGTTCGAAGTAGCCGACACGCACCAACTCGTACATGGCTGATCCAGACATCACGCCTCTATAGTGCACGCATTATAGAGGGTCTTCTTTCTTTTGGATCAGGCAAACGATTCTCAGGTTCTACTCATCAGGTATGCTTTCTTCGCGCCAAATCATGAAAATGCATTGGTGTGGGATCTCAACTTTTAGATATTTTTACTAATTCATAGCAAGTTAAGTTGTTCGTTCTACTTAAAAGCAGAATTTGGATCATTGCTGAACTCCACACGTTCCTGTTCAGGGCTCGTTGTCTTACGTTGTTGTTTTGATCTTTTGGTAAAACTTTCTGAATTGCCGAATACTCCATTTCTCCTGTCGGTCGCTCTTCAAGTGCCTTCTTTTTCGTCCGAAAAAGCGATGGTGTCCTCCTTTGCTCGTAGCGTCCACGAACCGTTCTCGTTTTTCGTTGCAGCACCTCTTTTTATGATCTTTGTTTTACTACATATGGTCTCCTGCAATTTTTAAGTCAGGATTTTCGTAGAGGCTGAAATCTAGTTCATCAGCAGCAGTTTTTTGGCATCGGTGCCAATGCTATGCATTAACAGATTATGCAGAACTTGTTGAGAGGTTGAAAGCGATGCAATTGGGAATTGCCCCAGTAATTTGTTGGGATTGCATCCATTCAGCGTTTAATCTGGCCTCAAGTCTGATACTGTTTTTGTGCCATCTGAAATATTGGAAGACGTATCTTGGCTGTAACTTGGTTGTGTTCCGAGTGTATATTGGTCCCTCGGAATGGCCGAAAATTTACATAACTGCCGGAGTGTAGCGCTTGTGTCTTTTGACTCTTTCACGATCAAATGACCTTCATGTCAAGGCGTCTTATAACGTTAACAGATGTTGTCGCTATCGTTGCATCAATCACTTGGACATATTCTGTCGAGCGTCAGTCCGGTTAGTTATGTTTAGTACTTGGTAGTTATGTTTAGTAATTTTCCAACGTGATACCAGGTCAAATATTCCTTTTTCGTAGAAGTGCTGACTTTTTGAGGCAATGAAATCTTCGAAAACTTTTATGATCTCTGCTCGGTTCCGGAAGACCTTTTGCCGGCAAAATGAATACAGATTGCGGAAAAGATGGTAATCCGTTGGGGAAATATCAGGAGAGTACGGTGGATGCGGAAGAATTTCAAATCCCAACTGCAACAGTTTTGCACCGTTACTTAAGAGGTATGGGGCCTAGAATTGTCATGCCAAAGGATCGGACCGTAGCTATTGACCAACGCAGGTTGTTTTTCAGCCAATTTGGCATGCAATATGTCGATTTCTGCTCAATATTTGACAGCGTTTATCGTTTCTCCTGGTTGAGGAAATGAAAAGTGGATTGGTCCTTTTGATGTCCACCAAATTGTCACCATCTTTTTTGGGTGAACATCGGGCTTGGGGGTGTGTTTTGGTTTTTGCATCCAACCACTACCCAGATCTTTTACGATTATCATACAGTATTCACTTTCCATCACAGCTACCTATCCGGTGCAAAGCGGTTCAATTCCATAGTTGGCCATAGCTATTCACAGAGCAAATAGATTGGTCAGCTCTGCCCCATTAGTGAGGCTGGTCCGTAATTGACGGAAACGACAACCACGAAACAACTTCTCCATCATTCAACCACCAGAAATGCTGGTGCTGCCGAACGACATCCCTCTTATCGCGATTCCCCACCGCCCTACTGAACCTGAGACGATCCACACTGCCGTGTGCGACGTCTCTGTTGTAGTTGAGTCGCATGTCCCCAGCTGTCCGAGCGACATGGAAGATTAATGAGACCACTGATATATCCTGGATCAACCCTATCTGATCTGGGTAGAGGAATGCTTCTGGTGGAACGAAGCCGTCAGAGCGCACACTCTCGTGGTAAAGGTAATTGGGGTAGTAAGCCACAGATATCAGGTTATTCGTCGAGACCATTGCTCTTTCAATGTGCATTCGAGTCAGCTTAGTTACGAAGTTGTCCACTCGTATTAGGTTCACCCGGTTATAAAGGACCTCATTAGGATAAAATTTTTTGTACTCCGACTCTGGTGTTCTGTACAAGCGAAGGCAAGTCCTCTCAAACACCCGAGTCTTTTCCATTACGCTTGCTCGCATATTGAACCACACGGGACACCCAAATACTAGCATGGGCCTGATAAGGGCCATGTAGCAGATTACCTTTACCGTCTCATCGAGTTGGCTGCTATAAAATAGTCTCTTTGTAAGGGCAAAAGCGCCTTTGGCTCTGGCCAGAGCAGCATCTACATTTTTGTCAAAATACAGAAACTGATCTAGCCAGATTCCAAGGTATCTGACTACATTTCGACAGGCAAGAGGCTGCCCGCGTTGTCCAATGATCGAGAACTTTCGTCGATTTTTCTGGTATCCCTAGAGGCTCCAGACAACGGCGTCCTAAAGAGAATGGTTTCCGACTTCTGAAAGTTGATTTTCAACTTCCAATCATCGTAAAATCGTCTTATCTTATCGAAGTCACGCTGCAAGAGAGTATTAATGATCTCGATTTTTGGACCTGTTCTGTACGCTATCAAATCGTCTGCGTACGCAATAGTATGGGGAAGTGAACCTATCAAGTCGCTTGTATAAATGTTGAATAAGATGGGCGAATTGACCGCGCCTTGCTGAAGACCATTTTTAATTTGAAATATTCCAACAGAAGTCATATCACCATTTTACACACTGTCTGTTGGTTAGCTTGGGCTCCCGCCCAATTATCAAGGCTTCACCCATTAATGACGTTGTCTAATAAAAAGCGGGGGCAGAGCATATTACTGGTCTTATCGTAAACATCTACAGATAATAACACCTCTGAATGGTTGCTACGATTTGACCAGTTACAAGTTGCCGGTCAAAGGTTTTGTTGGCGGCTTGACCACCGGTAGTCCCTAACAGGACTTAAATCACGGTGCCATGGGAGTCAAGAGCACCCCGGATTTCGGTCCGGGTCTGACTTGTTAGAGGTAGGCCCCCTTGTGGGAGCGTCATGGTGGCTGTGGTTTAAGCCCAAATCGCGGGAAAGGGTCTAACCGATTGTAGAGTAGTAAATAAGTACTGGGTGCTGTGACCCTAAGAACAGTAAGAGGTTTTAGGTCGGCCTCGACTCATACCAAGGGTGGAACTTGTGCCTCCAACACAGTTCTGCATTGGTATCAAAAACATATGTGACGAGCGATGGCAAGGCGTATCCTTGCACCCTATGGATGTATGGGTATCTCGTAAACATAAGGTCTCATGACAGGTGGTTTACGTTAAAAATCATGGAACGTTCTGTTGGTTAGCATATTATAAACAATGTACAAGAGTGGTTTACTGATCCCCAGCCTAGTCAGCCTATAGAAAAGACCCGGTAACCTTACGGTGTCGAAGGCCGTTTCCAAGTCAACAAGGCAGGCACCAGTACATTGGTTCTTGCCTTTATTCCATTGGATATCGGACACCAGTTTAGACGCGGCATGTGAGATATCATGTCCCGCCTTAAAACCGAATTGATTATCCGGAACTATATGTTTGTCCTCAACCCACCTAGACAGAGCTCTATTGATTACCTTTTCAAACACCTTACTGATATTCGGAAGGAGGCTTATCGACCGGAGATTCGCCGGATTGGACATATCCTTTCCCTTTTTGGGGATAGGTTGAACCACCGCCGTTTTCCAATGCGCTGGATAATGTGCATTATTCATTGCATTATTAAACAGGGTGGTGTAAATGTCCACCGCTTCTAGAGGAAGATGTTCGGAATACCATCGGTCCTCACTGATTTCTTAGCCCTGATTGTGTTGAAGATCTCATGGAGCTCTTCCTTCGAAATGAACGAAGGTAGGTCACCCTCTCTGGTAATGACTTTAATTGACATATTTTCGTCGCTGAACCGGGTGAAACCAGAGCCCTCGAATCGACAGTTCTAATTATGTCCAGGTCATAATTAGGGCCAATGGTATCAGTGGCCTTGTATATTTCTTGGAAAGTCGCCCCTATGGCCTCAACCTTCTTCTGTGGATCCTCGATCACGAAGAAGTCGTCATCATCAGCGGCCTCATTGGGATCAATACCTGCTATTGTCAGTAACCGTTCGTTGTCTGTTGTCCGGGCTATTTTAAGACACTGAAGGTCGTTTTGATTTTTTCTCCGCAATAGTTTATTTATTTGCTGGAACATATTCGGGTTGCTGGTGTTTACAGCCCGAACCCTGTTGTTCCAATACGAACTTACAGAAATTCTGTAATTCTCTTTTACTTATTAACGTTTGAAGATTTTTAATCGACGACTTCAGTGTCCTAATCTCCGGATCTTGTCTGTCAGTTAACTGTCTGTACAAGTTTTTGAGTCTTGACAGAAGTCTACTTTTCTGTCAGTGCAGTGCGTCGATAGTAGGATTGCGGAACAGGTCTTCGTTAGTCGTACGTCGATAGCGCGGTATTGTAGCGTCCATTGTTTGTTTAATTGTCTCGTCCATTTGTTTTAGGTAATTGTCGATCTCATCGCTTGATAAATTCCTATTAGACGGTGGGTGGAGCGTATTCGAGGAGAGCGCACTTGTCATGGTTACGGAGAAGCGTGTCCATCAAGTCTTACTGCAGTACGTTCGTTTACTGTTACATCCTCAAATGCGTCATTGATGTTTTTCATTGCCAATGACGCATTATGTCCCATTTTGAATTCGTAAAGGAAGAGGAATCGAATTTGAACTGACGACAGCATGGTAGATAATTCTTAGAAAAAAAAAATAACGGTACTTTTAACGAACCCTAAAATTCTCACACGTCAACGACATATACCACTTTATTTTATTACATAACAAAATTTTACGTTCTGGCACAGTTCAGTTCACTCGAGAACTTGTTATTTCCGACTGAGCGAAAATCGGATATTTCATGTGGTACAACCCAATATAGGGCTGCTAATTGCAGAACGTCAAATAAGTTGCGCTGGAAATAAACAAGGACAAGTCGAAGCCACGAAAATCAAGTGCAAGCTTTACAAAAATTGGTAGTAACGTCACGTCCGTAATATTAGACTATTAACAAAAAGGTTCAGTGGACCATTTGGATGAAAAACACTTTTTCGGAGAAGAGGACAGTAACATGAACTCTAGGTGTTGTGCTAATATGTGACCAAAGTTAGAAAAATCAGCTCGGATGAACAATCTTTGTCCGGATACTTCAGTATCTTAGGGCGGATACTGAATTTCAATGTAAATAATATCGAACCTTAATTTTTCAAAAGCAATCTATTGTTCATATCATGCCACAAGTTCTGGATTATTGGAAACACATACCTGGAATCAAAGTAGATACAGTTGCCGATGCACGACTCGTCTTAGAACTCAAAATATCAATTTCAATCCTATTTTTACAATTATTTTAATTTATTTTTTAAGTTTTCTTCATAAATAATTTTTTAAGTTCAAAAACAAATGAAAACTCAATAATTTTCAAAGTAAAAAACTGACTTCTTAGCTACTTTGTTTTTCTAGCCATGCGCCTACTTTATCCTTGTTCTCTTCCAGCCATTTGATATTGTTCTTTACAGTCTCTTGCGCCTGAACTCTAGCTGCTGCACCTGCACCAGCATCTGGATACTTATCAAAGAATTGTTGCATTTCTTCCAATTTTGTTAGAGTGTTGAAACGTCCAGTTATTGATGGAATCAAGCGACCCAAATATCTCTCATTCAAACCAAAACGATCGACAAGATTTAACCAATTTTCTCGTACATAGTCCCACACGATACTCTGGCCAACTGGATTCGCTGCTATATATTGTAGGCAGGTGAAGTAATCCTGTCCACGAACATAGCTCTCATTCCACGCTAGTTGAACGTATCTAAAAATATTTAGAAATCAGAATTGAGAGTTTTTTTTTTTTAGAAAACCAATAAACCTGCTTAGAATCCAGGGAACTTGCACACCAGCTAACCCATACATCAATTTGGACTTTTCACTGGCATCCTGTTCGTTGATAAATACTTCCCAGACCTGATCCCAAGTTTGTTCGTCACCCCTATTCACCATGCCATAGTAGTAGATAGATTCTCTAAGATCTGGATGAGGTCTGTCGGTGGTATTAGTAAGCCATGTATCAAAGCGATCAGCGACTTCCGTATTGCATGCTTCAAGACCTAGGGAACAAGCCGCACTGATTGCTGTTATCCGGAGACGACTGTAAATAAGGAAAAGCAACATAACATCAGCTTAATACGAACAAATCGGGTGACTTAATTACTTTTTCAGATGATCACTTCCAATTTCCCAGCCAGCTTCTTCGTAAGCTCTTGTAATAAGTTGCCTGGCATACGTGATGTAATCCTTGAAAATGTCTGTGTACATGAGAGTATTTTTCAGGGAAGTCAATTTCGAGGAAGCCACACTCCACGGCACATAATCTATTTCCTTGGCTAAGTACGTGGTGATGTCTAGAGCTGTATCATAGGGAAGTTGAGTTGCATCGGCCAGGGAGAAGGCATCATTGAGAAGACTAGCACGATCTCCAATGGAGAACACCTAAGATTCAAATATTGGTCAGTTTTTCTTTTTTTTCGAATATCCTGCTTTCATTCGTTTTTGAACTTACATTTGGATTTTCGACAAGCTGCTCCACTAAAGCAGTCCACATTTCTGTGGGATAATTCACACGATAGTAGCCGACTTGGTTTTTGTTGAATTTGATCCATTTCGTTGTTTCTGGGACAGTTATAATCACTAAAAATAAAATGGAATGATACAAGAATATTTGCTGATTAGCTGAATAAAAATTAAATAAACTAACAACTTGTCTTAGATTAGGTATTCGATGGAGGCCTTGTCACTCAACTGCTTAAGTAGGTGACTTTGTCAAACATGACATATCTCAGACAATTAAGGCAAAATAAAGGCGCCAAGGTGACGTCTAAATTCAAATTAAAAGTTCTAAGCTAGAGTAGTTTGTTGTGATCTTAATATTCCATCTTCAGTGAATAAAATCTCTAGGAGGTAAGGATCGACGCTCAGAATGTATCAAATTTTCAAGTCTTAACGAAGGAAACTGACGTCTCCGCTAAACATATCCCTCTGTGTGGGATCATAAATTACCTGCTGCTCATTAGTTCCATCCCTGGACTGATACTAAATGGAAAAGCTGATACGATGTTGACCTATATGGATTGCTCAGCAGAATTAACCCAGTACAACTGATATTTCTGTGCGGTTAGCTGGAATGTCATTCTGACTGAGACGCTCTAAAAGTCAAATTCACTACGAGCTCTAACGCCATAGGAATATAGCACTTCGCTGAAACCTGCACATTATACCAGTGCACGCCTCATCAGCCTAATACCTGCATTCAGCAAGCTTTTTTGCTAATACAGCAAGTGTGCAGTTTACATTCTAGACGTATACATCCTTAAGGAGACTTTATATGTAATACACGCTGCACTCATATTTTTATAGTTTGTACTCATAGTCCAACCGAAGGTACTAGTGTAGTTTAAGGTCTAAGAAGTACCCCTCTGAGTCCATAAGGTCAATTGCGTGATTCAAATGTGATGTCGCCGTACACCATATTGATGAATTCTGCTTCCCATTCAACTGTAGCCAAGGCATCAGGTCTTCCTTAACTAATTCTGAAGTGCTGAAGAGTTTGAACAAGGTTATGAGAGCAGCTTTACTTTCGGTGCAGTTTCAGACTTTTCGCCCCTTCTGCGTATTCCTACACCTCGTTTTGGTAAACTTGGATCACATCATTAACTGGTTTTAAAGTAATCCAAAATCCTAGCTGAAATTGTTGTCAAAAACAGTGCAAATGACAGGGAATGCTAACTTTACATTGTACCAGGAGCTGGAGCTCTAGTTTCATTGTGTCAGCACGGATATGATAGCTATTACTCCAGTGCGAATTGAACTAAATGCCTCCCTTTCCACCAGAAAATGGATTTAGAGGCCCACTATATCAATAGCAAGGAAGTAAATAAATAAGAACTGGGATCAATTACTGAAGCTACAAATGAGCCAAACAACACAACCCTACATAGCTGGTCTCTGTAATCGGGTGCGATGACGGTTAAGGACATCAAATACTCTGTTGCGTCCGCTAATGGCATCCAATCACCTGACACTGTTGGAATATATGCAGTTATACTACACCAGCAGCTCGCACCGATAAAGATAATCATTGCTGCTGTCCTGGCACTGGCATATATGTTTACTGTTGGAGTCAACTCTATACCAAAAATCGTCTAAGATGACTATTCGTAATAAAGGAGAGATAGTTGAACCTCATTCTCTGTCGAAAGTACAAGATGTGTTGAAACGCGGACAATCTTATGAGAATATAGAATGTTTCCAATGTAGCGCACTTGAAAGTTCATTTGAAATCGGGGGTGTCTTCGGTAATATAATTTTTGGCAGAATGTATAACACGACATTTGGCTACAAATTGGTGCCAAAGCACTATTTTGGTGGACTAAAGCAATGTCAGTGAACAGAACCTAGGCAGCGGAGGCTGGGGAAAATGAAGAGTTCTAATTTTTATGCGCAGGCATATGAAGATTACATATTGGTGTCCTCCCTGTTGGATAATGCTTAGGAATTTTTTGATTAAAGATTATCAGTTAATCCTCAAAACTAGAGAAACGCTGCCAATGCATCATCAGAGACGCCACAACAAAAGAGGCGAAAAGGACATCGGCTCCTGCAGAAGAAGAAAACAGAGCACGAGAAGCGTGATATAGGATATTGAGAGTTCATCCTTGTACTCAAGGAACAACGACGGAAGAAGAGCGTTAATGCAACTAGACTCATACAGAAGCCTGTAGAAATTTAAACGGAAACCTTGCAGTAGAGCCACAGTCCGTGTTGAAATAAGGTGAAACTTCTTCTACAGCATCGTTTGCTCGATCTAGAAAAAAGGAGACCCCCTCAATCGCGCCTACTGCTGAGGTATTAGTCTCCTCAACACTGCGTACCAGTTCATATCTACAATATTGTGTTAACGTGTATGACCCTTCGTCAACGACCTGTTTGACCCCTACCATTATGGTTTTGGCACTCCCGCGGATTCTGAAACAAAACTCAAGTAGGGTTACTACTTTACCCAGCACAGAAGATGCCTAGTTTTGGCATCCCTTCCAAACTCCAACAGAAAGACTATGGAGAATGCACGCTACTCCATTAAGGTCGGTAAAGAACTCACCGAGACCTTTTAGACAACGTAACTCGAAGTCATGCGACTTCTTTAACATCAGGAAAAAATTGTGCGGAACTTATAAGCGAACGCCGGGGAACAATCTTCCAAAAGTCAGTACAACTATTTGTGTAAGACGATGATATTGACGCAATTGGCAGAACTTAGCGGGCTGTCACCGGTCCGTCCGCTAGTATTGAAAGGGAACCAACAAAAATGAGCTTAATGGTAAATCAGGGTAATGCAAATATATGCTGTAAAAAAGAAGAAACAGACACCATCTACAACATCGTCAAAAATATTAGAAATTCTGCCTCATCCTCTTCCTCATTTATAATGACATTCCAGCTGACGATTCTTTGAGCAAGGCCAATCACTTTACAGTCCTCTCGACACATTGTGCCTTGTATTCTCCTAAACTTCAGTGCGTCGAGTCTTCAATGAGACGAATCCACTTTCGCACTCGTGTAGTAGCAAGAGTACTTAAAGATCTCAACATACATAAATCCGCTGGTCCAGATGGTATATCTCCCCTCCTTCTGAAGAGGTGTTCTTCCTCGCTGGCAAAACCACTGCGTAAGCTTTTTCATCAATCCTACTCCTTAGGACTCTTTCCGAGAAGATGAAAAATAGCATTTGTTCAGCCCGTCCCTAAAGAAGGCGAATCTTCTTCTCTCTGCTCCTATAGAACCATTGCACTTACGTCCCTTCTTTCAAGAAATATTTCGAAACACAAAAACTTTTTAATGACCGGTAGTACGGTTTACGTAGCATCAGGTCCACTGGTGATTTGATGCCATGTCTCGCCGGAAACTAGAACAAAAGTTTACATCAATCTGGTGAAAGCAAGATAGTTGCACTTGCTATTAATAAGGCAAGTGACAGAGTTTGGCATCAGGCTCTTTTGTCCAAAATGCGTGCTCTTGAATGACTCTCGTCTTCAATGGATTAGAACCTTTCGGAACGTTCAATTCAAGTTGTGTTGGACGGTTTCAAGTCTGATATTCACAAAATAAATGCTGGTGTGCCCCAGGGCTCCGTTCTGTCTCCGATACTCTTTTTAATTTTTATCAATGATCTCTTGCTACTTCTAATCCAATATATTCCTTTCCTCACGACAGTACTCTCTGCTTTTCATATTCGTTTCCGGACTCACGCCCCTGCTCTACGGCTATAGAACGGGAACGGCAACGTATATTAAGCTCATTAAATTCCGATATCAACAGCATAACCAATTGGGGAACCATCAACAGAGTGGAATTTAATCCTTCCAAAACACAATGCTGTCTGCTGTCGTTAAAGCGAAATTTAAATACCCAGCCTTTATCCATGGATGGCACTTGCATCGTCGAAACCGATTAACTTTCCATTCTCGGTATGTGTGTCAATGATAGCTTACGTTGGAATGACCACATATTCGATATCGCCAAAAATGCTGCGATATGTCTAGGCTTCCTCAAGCGATGTAAGAAATACTTTTCTCCTTCTGATCTGGCCTCAATATATGTATAAAGCGTTCATGCCCCCAAAATTAAAGTACAATGCTCACATCTGGTCAGGTGCGCCTAAAACATATCTGCATCTGCTAGACTGGATTCAAAACCGTGCGATAAAACTAATACGTGGTACCAATATCACTTAAACAATGGACACCTTCGAACACCGACCAAATGCCTCGGGTCTCACTTTGTTTTGATGCTATTTCCACCACCAGCGTTCCATAGAAATCGCCAGTAGCATACCGCCCATTCAAACCTTTAACCGTAGTACCCGTCTCGCTATGAATGCTCATCAGTATACCCTCAAGCCCACTTTCGGACGTACTCTAAAATATCGTGATTCGTTCCTAAGCCGTACAACTCGCTTATGGAATGCCCTGCCTAGCTCTTTGTTTCCTAATCATTATGACCTTCAAACATTTAAAACCAACCGTTCACTGGTACCTCTCTTTCTATCCTCCCTGACTTTCCTTCGTCCGCGCTGTGTGTAAGCATTTTAAGGGTACCTAAGTCCATTGAGCGCGCGCAAATTATAAAAAAAAAAAACCAGAGCCCTTGGCTTAGTATGTTAGTTGCTAATCACGTACGAGTATACTAATACTCACATTCGTCCACATTGTAGTAGAACCAATCCCTCACGACTGCGCCATTTTCATTTGTATAGTAGGTGATGGGAATGGACCATTTGTAGCTAAAATAACATTTTCGTCAAAATACAAAAGACTTCAACCACAAGTGATATGTGCGCTCACTTAAAATCAGGTGAATCGTTGTACACTCCCTCATAGTCCTCTGGATTCGAGAAGTATCGTTTCTGTTTCAACGAATACTGTGTGTTAGATATCTTTTCAATTTCAACAACAGGAAAACCCATTTGCTCAGTCCAAGTTCGCATGATATTACTGAAAAAACAACAAGGGGAAACCTTAACCCTTCTGTTGGGAAAAGTCTTAGAAAAATTAGACTTACGTCACATTTATACTGAGTCCCAGTTTATCAATTTCGGCCAAAAAGTTGTCGGTAACAGCATTTGAATACTTGTACTCATTCAAATAATTCGTAACGGCCTCTTCGAATACTTCAGGTGTTAGGAAGTCCTCCAACATCCGAATAATTGAAGATCCCTTCGAGTAAGTGATTGTGTCGAAGATTTCCGTGATCTGATCTGGAGTTTTAACAGTCTGAATAATTGGATGAGACCCTAAAGTTGCATCCAGACTGAGTACACCATGCACTGTACCGATGATGAATTGATCGTCCTTACAAATAGAGTTTGTTTAAATTTCAATTTATTTTACAAAAGAGTTAACATTTTACCATTGTCCATTCGGGGAAGATCGAATTTACACCCTTGTTTTCAATGTAGCTAGCAAAACCTTCATTTAGCCACAGGTCGTTCCACCACATCATTGTAACTGAAAAGATCATATCCATTAGATGGTCGTTTTTGATAAATGTATCTGTGGTAATATGAAGGCACCTACCTAAGTTACCGAACCACATGTGAGCCAACTCATGAGCTATTACACTTGCCACACGTTGTTTGTTCACTGTCGAACTTGTAGCTTCGTCGTACAATAGTGAAGTTTCACGGAATGTCACTAATCCCCAGTGTTCCATTGCGCCCGAAACAAAGTCCGGAATTGCGGCCATATCTAAACGTCAAGAGAAAAGGATTAGGTCATTCAAAAGTTGTAGGAATGGCCAAACATACCCAATTTCGGAAGAGGATATTCAATACCGAAATACTGAATGTAATACTCGGTGATCCTTGCTCCACAGTCCAGTGCAAAGTCAACCTTATCAATTTGTTCTGGGCTGGCAAATACCCGCATTGTGAACTCATCTCCAATCCCACCAGTTGCAATTTGCCGGTTTTTCTCTTGGAAATCTGAAACGACGAAGCACGACAAGTATGTGCTCATTGGGACGCTTGTCTGGAACTGAACTTCTGTGGATTCGTCAAGTCCTTGCTCGGACTAAAAGGCAATATTTTTCAAAAATCAATTTGCTGATAAATTTTTTTTTGAATTTTCGTACTAACCACAATATTCATATTTGACAGAGCGTGATATCCTCTATCCGAAGGATGCACCAAGCTGACGGAATAGGTTGCCTTCAGTGCTGGCTCATCGAAACATGGGTAAGCCTGACGAGCATAAGTTGGCTCAAATTTTGATGTTGCTATTGTTCTATTTTAAAATTCACAAATTAGATTCACCAAGGAAAAAATAGATCAGGTGGACAACTTACTTTAGAGTTCCGTCAGCCTTAGTATAAGAACTGCTGTATAAACCGACAATTTTGCCCCTCATCTGTCCACCGAATAGAATTCCAATTCGAAAGTTTCTGGCTTCAGCAGCAACCTCTTCGGCCATATCGATGATCAGGAACTCGCGCACAGGATCTAGAGTATAGTTGGAAACGAAGTTTGTTGCACCAGCACTCAAAAGGTAAACATTTGTAATATCGAGATTGTTGGCATGAAGGATGATCTGTTTGGTCGTTTCGACAACTCTCAGGCTGATTATTTCTTGTCCAGTAAATAGGCCCGTATCTACGTTGGGATGAAGATGCAAATTGTAGTGAGTAGGCACGACCTTTCCGGGGAGGCGATAATCAATCTGAAAGTAGGAAGTGATGAAAAAATGAGTAGAGTGGGTAGAGGCATAGTGAAAAAGCGATACAGCTCTGAAATTATACTGAACCTAACTCAGATGGATGTTCGAACCTAAAAAATATCAGAAACATGGCACACGGTATTCCAAAATTCGAAATTTCTGGTGGTCCAGAGTTGACGAGATCATTGTAAATGGCGCCATCCTAACACCAACTACCATCAACTTGAAGTCGTTCGGGTAAGGTCGAATCATTCAAAGTCTGTCCCAGCTATTTCGTCGATTTTCTCCGGGATAAAAACATTGGCCATTTGCCATGCCAAGGGACTTAGGTCTGTCGCCGAGATATACCAGAAAGCAGAAGGTGAGTCATGATCATTTATTTAACGAGAGTTGCAGTAGACAAATGCTCGCAGGATCCCCATACATGTATGCTCTATGAAGCAGCCGTTGTTGTTATTTTTCGTATTACATTGTTGGCAAGTTGAGAGTGCTTTGGAAATTTTCCAAAGAAGATTGCTATCTAGAATGTCACTAAAATACTTACCTTCGTTAGGAAACCGTGTTTTACTCGTATCTACCCATCCCAAGCCAAGACAGATACTCTTAAGTCCGTTTTACCACTTCAACTGTACCAACCGTCGACCACGTCTAGGGTTGCTTGCACTTTATTATAGTCAGTCGCTAAGCATGATCCGAAAGACAGCCCTGCTATATCATCTGCATATGCGTAGACGTTAGTTTGAACCATTGAGAGCATGGAGCGGTATGTACCCAGTATAGTAAACCCCTGGTTGCCACTGCCATCACATATTGCCCGGAGCCGGCATCCGCAAACAGGGTTCTGTTGCTCCAATTTACAAAACTAGTGCTTCGTCTACGTCATGTTCTCTGTTACGTTGTCCAAAGCACCCTCAATGTCGATTAAAATGGTCGGCGCGTATGTTGCTTCTTTTTATTCAACGTGCCCTAAATTTTGTCCCCCAGAATTTCAGGAGTAGTTCGTGGGATCTGCCGCATTGTTAGACATGTTGCATTTTTGACACATGGGGTGCATTTGCTAAAACTACATGTAGCTCAACAATCCTCTCAATGCTTTCCAAACATTATTTACTGTTCGCCAGGGGTTCGGTATGTACGGCTGTAGCCTAACAAATTTACTCCAGAGTTGCAAGCAAATGGTATTAATCTTTTTGTAGTATACTTACGTAAATGCATTCTGTAAGAGGCGGACGCAGCAGAGTGTTTGATAGCCTCACTCAGCATCACACAAAATACAGGGTATTCGAATAGGGACTTTCCAACTTTGACAGTTGATAGCGACCATATTGTTGAAGCTATATCTGTCAAATTGGCTGTTATTTATTCAGTCTGTTTTGCCAAATCACCATGGATGGACATAGCGTTCAACAATACGTGGAAATGATAAAATTGTTTCATCAAAACGAGTGTTCTGTTCGGGCAACGTTCCGCGCGCTTCGCCCATTTCACGGTAGACATAATCGTTCTACCGAGAGGACTATTCATAGTGTGGTGGATAAATTTGAGTCAACTGGTTCAGTAAACGATAAACCAACACCCGTACGTCGACGAAACGCAAGATCTGCCGTAAGGGTGTGCAGGAGAATCCGAGGCAGCCGATTTAGCGTCGCTCACAAGAACTCGGCCTTTCGCAGACCACATCTTGGCGAATTTTGCGTCGTGACGTGGGCCTATACCCGCACAAGATTCAACTGACCCAGGAGCTGAAGGTAAATGACCATAGACAACAACGTGTGTTCGCTGAATAGGCTCTGGAGCAGTTGGAAACTGACCCAAATTTTCATCGAAAAATCATCTTCAGCGATGAGGCCCATTTCTGGATGAATGGGTACGTCAGCAAACAAAATTATCGAATTTGGGACGATGCCAATCCACATGAGATCCAAGAACGTCCAATGCATCCCAAAAAAGTCACTGTTTGGTGTGGATTTTGGGCTGGCGGCGTCATCGGTCCATATTTCTTTGAGAACAACGTTGACCAGGTCATCACCGTCAACGGCGAGCGCTACAGGTCGATGGTTACCAACTTCTTTTGGCTTGAATTGGATGAAATGGACACGAACGACATGTGGTTCCAACAGAACGGCTATACGTGCCACACAGATCACGCCACATTGAAAACCCTGCACGAGCGATGGTCATCTCACGTGGAGGTGATGTGAACTGGTCACCGAGATCGTGCGATTTGAGCCTCTCAGACTTTTCTTGCGGGGTTTTCTGAAGTCGCAGGTCTATGCGAATAAGTCACACACCACAGCGGCCCTCAAAGCCAACATAACCCATGCCATCGGTCACATTTAACCTGATTTATGCACCAGAGTCATGGAAAATTGGACATTTCGGATGCGCGTTACCCAGAGAAGCCGCGGCGGACATTTGAACGATGTTATACTCCAAATAAATTTTAACTAACCTGTTTAGGAATGTTCTGGCTACCATAAGTAGTAGCTGCATTCCTCCACGGACGATTCTGCTAATTGATTGAAAGGTAGTGACAGACTCTATTGAAATTATAAATCCAACAAATCGACTTTCTGGCGAACTCCACCGTATTTATCGATTTATGAGTACTCCAACATTTGTTGGAAGAAGGAAGATGCTCGTTATTAGGCTCATACCCAATAACATAAGATTGTGGTTGCAAAACTTGAGACAGCCGAACTCCTTTGCGGGTAGCAAATGGAATAATTCAAGCACAAAAAACAGAGTTTACCATTAGAGAATTATTAGATGGAGGGACCACCAGAAACGACTCAGTTAGCCTCCTATCTTTCTATGAGCTTTAAATAATATTCACATTCGACGTAGAAGGAACTAAAGTAGGATATGCGGATGATGTTGTCATTTTAATGTCAGGAATGTTCACTTCAGTGTTAAAGGAAATATCTAAAAAGATCATCTTAGGCTAATCGCTTGTACCATGAGCGGTAACCTCGCCATTTACTCGAGTAAAACTGAACTGGTACAGCTTACTGCAAACAATAAAAAGCCAAAAACTAACTCTTTCCACCCGTTCTAGGCATTTAGGAGGCACTGAGTTCAGAAGGTCTGTGGTCTGATAGAGCAGCACCGAAGTCAGGCTATCCGAGTTGGTCGTAAGACACGTGTTTGCTAATTTCGGGCTTCAACTTCCCGATGATTAATAAAATGTGTGTATCGACACTCCATGGAAGAAAAGAAAGCAGTTGATGAACCAAAAGACCACATGATATCGGTATCTATCTTGACATATGTACACTTTTTAATAATATAAAATATGCCTGTTATCCTCTGTTGCTGTCAACATATCCACGTCGTAGATTCCGCTCTGTAAGCTATGATATTTCTGTCGGAAATACTTCAACAGCTAATAGCTGCGATTTAAGCGAGGACTGGCTTAGGGGCTGCGGCGCTAATGTAAGACACTAAAAATCCTCCGAAGATCATGGAAGAATCGTCTTAAATCTGAATATTAGGCAGTTACTCCCCAGCCCCCAAGTCCCATTAGAAATTTGAAGAAAGTTGACTGGCAGAGATTTTGTCAAATCGTTTACTCTTAACAATCTTAAGTACTCAACCTAGAAATAGAAACGAAAAGTTAGGCACAACAATACAAGACAGCCAATTCATTGAAACCATAAAAGATTTTGCGAGACTAACAAGATTCTATCCATTGGGCCTGCAGTGTAGCGAAGATCTTGCATTACCTCCCAGTGGTGATCCCCGGTAACTTTGCTGGTATGCTCGGTCAGTAGCATAATACTGACCTACGCCATCATAGGGATTGCAACCCTATATACTCGTAGAAGAGATTAAAAATATATGACGAACCTTGCAAACGTTTAAAGGACAACGACCGTTGGATCTGCACTTGGAACCTTCGACCCTTAACAAGTCACTTGTAGCTGAACGATTAACAAAGGCTCTTGACTGCTATCACTCAGATATCAGTATGACTGCCATCAAGTAAGTGCGATAGGATGGGCCGTCATAAGGAGGATGATATGTATTATACAATACTATGATGATTGCTACAAGGAAAAGAAACAGCGTTTATTTGGATGCGAATTTGCTATGTGCGGCAGAAGTCTTGAACTTCCGCCACTTGAAAAAGCGTCTAATGACAGTCTACATCAAGGCTAAAATCGCAAACATAAGCCTAATATTTTTTTTTTTTGAAGAACTTAACACCCAAGTGGGTGTTACTACACTTCAAATGTCTGAACACTTTTTAACTTTTTGGGAAAATGGAACAGATAGTCTCTGGTTTTTAACGTAAACACCTGTCGTGTTGACTTAAGCTTGCGGGATGCCGGTATATCCATGGGAGCAAGGGTACGCCTTGCCATCGCTCACCGTCAATCCTTTGATACCAATTCGGACCTGTGTTGGAGGCACAAGCTCCACCCTTGGTATGAGTCAAGCCGACCTAAAACCTCTTACTGCTCTTAGGCTCACAGCACCCAGTACTTATTGCAACTCTACATTGGGTCAAACCTTTGTACGACCAAAGGTCTCCTTAACTCGGATCACCATCTTGTTGCATCCAGAGTGCGAATGCGGATTTGCCAAGCTTTACAACAAAGAAGGACTACTGTGAGAAAATGTAACCTAGAAAAGCCGCAATCGCAAGAGACCACCAGATTCTTCGCCGAGCACAAATCCCGAAATATACCAACAACTCCTATACCGTAAGCATCAGGTACCGACGACCAATGGCAATGCTACTAACGTGCCATCAGCGACGCCTCAACTGATGTGCTGGGTTTCACCTGACCACCACCAAGAAATCCCTGGTTTAATAAAGAATCCCGGCAAGCACATGCAGCTAAAGAAGAAGCGTACAAAGCGGCCCTGCAATGAAAGACGAGAACCGCTCGTGAGCTCAACATGCAGAAGAGAAAAAGAAGAATAAAGAACACGAGAAGAGCGTGAATGAAGATATTGAGAGGTTGTACTCCAGGAATAACGTACAGAAGTTTTACCAATTGGTTAAAAGAAGGTATCAAGGTAGTGAGATGAAGAAGAAAACCTTGCAATAGAGTCACAGTCGGTGCTGAGAATATAGAAACACTTTTCTGCAGACTATATAGCGGCGAACAAGCCCAACATCCTGCCGTCAGACAGAATGCACCATTCAACTTAGACGATGATAGCCAAAACTTCCGTCCATCTGACCAAAATGAAGTAAGGATAGCAAAATCTATGGTGGAAACCAACAAAGCAGCTGAGCCTGATGGCTTACTGGTCGAGTTATTCAAAGGTGCTGGGAATGGCTTTGTAGAGCACATACACCAACTCCTTTCTCATATCTGGTCAGAATGGAATGGAAACATAGCATCATTTACCCGAGCCACAAAAAAAAGAGGTCCCCTCAACCGCGCCAACTATTGACGTGGGTCTCAACATCGCATACAAGATCTTATCTAACATATTATATGAACGTCTGTAACCCTCCGTCAACAACTTGATTGGCTCAAGAAGTCTAAAACGACACCCACCATCTTTTTATCGCATATGACAGCATTTATAGAATGACGATTCAGAACGCTCGCTTCTTCGTCAAGGTCGGTAACGACTTAACCGAGACCTTTGATGTCAAAAAAGGTTTTAAACAAGGTGACGCGCTGTCATATGACTCCTTTGACATCATTCTTGAAAGATCTGCCCGGAACTCACACACGGAAACCGGAGGCACAATCCTTCAAAATCTTATCGATATAATTGGGAGAAGTTAGCGGGCCGTCACCAATGCGTTCCCTAGCATTGAAATCGAAGCTACTAAAGTGGGTTTAGCGATAAATGAGGGCAAAACCAAGTAAACGTCTACGAATTAGACAGAACATCACAGTCGACAACTATAACGTCGAGATAGTAAGTGACTTTGTCTACTTTGGGTCAACTATAAATTCTGCCAATTTGGGCCTAGATGAGGATGAGGATATCCTCAGCCGTTTCGAGAGAAAAATCCTTCGAAAAATATTCAGTCCTATTTACGTTGACAGGCTTTGGAGACGAAGATTCAATGACGAACTATACGAGCTGGACAGCAATATCGACCTAGTTAGAAAATTGTGCATCAGCCGTGTGACATGGCTTGGACGTAGAGGGCGATTGGACACCAATGCTCGGGCTCGCAGAGCCTTCGAATCTAAATTGGGGGGCAACGCAGTTGACTCAGACCTCACCTTAGATGGCGCATACAAATAGAAAGGGACGTCAACTGACTTGGAGTGCGCAACTGAAGGCAGTTACCTAAAGACCGGGCTAACCGGAGAGCCTTGTTAGTTGAGGTCCACATTCACCCCGAACTGTGGCGAAATGCTTATAAATTCTCACTTTCCTGGATGTAAAACGGGATATGAGCGCTATCTCGGAAAATGTGCAGGGCAGCCACCCTGCTCGAATCAATTCTCACCAAAAAAAAAAGAAGACTTTTAGCTCAAGGATTCTGTTAAATCATGTCTCTTCGTGAGTGTAGTATTATATTTATACCCAAAGTTGTGAGAAGGGATAGGAAATCAAAACACTGAGACCTTTATAAGTTAGACTGGTCAGGTCTCTTATGTAAATCTCCATACGCATAAAAGAAAGTCTACAAAGTTCCAAAATTCATCATCGCCGATATTTAGAGTGTCTGGATGGCCTGACCACACGAAGTCTATCCAAGACCCTCTCATTGAGCTAGATATTTGTTGGCCAGTACATACGGTCAAGTCCGAGAGAAGCGTTCAAAGTCACAATAAACATTCTACCCCTCGATCTGCACACTAAAACCATTTCATCGTGTAGTGCAGTGAGACTAATAGAATTTGGCTATTAGTTCGCAAGAATCATCGGATACATTCATGGATATATTCAGTACCCAGTTGTATGTTATGTATAGGATAGCATTTCTATCTCTATTTGAATGCAAACCAGATGTTATAAAAGTGGTCGAAGTATCTACTTTCGCAGGTTGTACCAAAATGGACTATGGGGTTAAGGTGAGCGTCTTTCCACAAAAAATTCTTCCGCTTCCCGAATTTCCTGGCAGAACGAGGGTAAACCGATACAAACATTGCTATCTTCGTCGACTGTCTGATCCCGATTCAACCATGACCACTTCCAAGCTGGTTGAAGGCAGATATGAGACACTTCTTCAGCAAGCTGTCATTTCAAATTTGCTCTCCTCTGGATTTCCACCCAGACGGACATAGAATGGAATGGAAGATGGATCAACTGTACAGAAATCATCGGTGGAGAAAGCCCATCACCCACACGCATTCATGACGGGAAAAAATCTCTTATAGTTCATCTCAAAGGCAGAGTCCAGATTAACGATGTTGACGAATTGCACCATTTCTATGAGGCCTCGGCCTGGATACAACAAATCCAGAATTTCACAATTGTATTAACTTGCACGGCTCACTACCCATTGAAGCTGCGAACATGAAAATAAAACCTTGTTTCACATTTTTGCCAGGTCCGATATCTTATTAAATTGGGCAGGGCAACCAATTGTTTAACGACCTTTCAGACATCTCAGGCATAAAATTCAGCAACACTTTATACTGCTCAAGGAACTTAATGTTTTACTTATTTTCCCAGCTGTAGGATTTCAAATGAGGTGAAGCGATGTGGTAGCGTTTAAGTGAAATAGCAATAGCCCGGAAAATAGATCCGGCAATACTCATTTTAAAGGGTCCAGCGGTGTTCATACATGTGTTTCCCCCGAAAGATAGTCACTTTCGTTAAGACTCTACAATTTTATTTTGTAAGCGGATTTCACGTAATTTGATCTCGAACTTGAACCGTATGTTCTGCCGTCGCAGCTCCGTCTCCCGGAGCACTATTCTTGAACATTGTTTCTTGTTGCCTGAACATTTTCACTCACTAGAAGACCAATTCTGTACTCGACCTATCACTGCTTTCGGCTAGAAGGCTACCACATACTGAAACGACTGGAAAAAGCGTAACCCACTCGAACTAGTGATTAATCACTGTCCAAATATTGCTCGAATCTATCCGGCCGGATCAATGACTCATGGCGATTTTGGATCCGCGAAACATGTGCAGTGAACATACTTCCTCATCTTACGAGTACCTCACCCCAATAATTTTTCCACTGGACATCCTTTATTTTGCATTAGGTATGTGCAGACGGTTATAAGTGTTAGAGTTGAATAAAAAATAAAATAGCTCAACCACAAGTAGGTCAGGCACTTTTTGACGTTATCGAAAAAAAATATATTTATGACCAAGCACTACAAAATTGATTTAAGAGCAATGCAATTAAGTTCGTTTGGTTATTCCTTACTTAAAGCCATAAAGATTACTATCGAATAAACAAGTAAGAGCATGTTGATTTACACAAGCGCGATAATATATTGTACTCGTATAAGTATTAATGACTACGACAAACTAATTCAAAACAATCCTAAGCTATAATTTTACCTGAAAAAAAAAAATATGTGAAAGATAGACTTGTTGATGATAAGTATCCAGACGAGTTTATACTCGTATAATACCTAAATATTAATAAAAGTCAATCAAGTTATTAGGAGAACTGAGAAAAGGAAAACATTTGACACACAAAATTTGTGGACTTGGCCAAAATTAAATTACTGGTCCTTGCCCCCTAGGTATTCGACTTTTGATATGCCGTAACTTATTGATCATCGAAATTTAAGAATCTGGTTATACGCATATGATTCCGTATATAGCTATTAAATACAAAAATTACTGAAGTATTATTTATTTGGATGTATGTACTCGTGCAGCATCATCTTTTCCTCACCTAAAAGCTGCTTGAAGACTAGATTAACGTGACGCAGAAGTACTTCCGACGACGTACACGTTGAATTTGCATTATTCGGGATACCAAAAGGGTGTTTTTTTAGAGTTATACATATTTAATATAAAATAAAATACTTGAAACTAATGTTAATGTCTATGATACTAGCTTTATTTAATAGATAATTTTAAGCCATTAGTACTTAAATATGATATCGGGCATATGTCTGCCACAGCTAGCTCGAATAAAGCGCAATCGTGAAGTCCAATTTTCGACAACTTTACCGAGCAACTGTGGCCGTATATCAGCAATAATATGTCGAATGTTAACTTCCAAATCGTCCAACGTGTCCAGTTTATCGGCATAGACTAGTGACTTCACATACCCGCAAAGAAAGTAATCTAAAGGTGTGAGATCACAGGTTCGTGGAGGCCAGTTCATGGCATACACAACTGTCGGTGGCTTCGACATTCTGGACAGACAACACCCGAAGGACGGACTATTGAGATCTTCGCTGCGGAAAACAACTTACCGCAGCTTGTAAATGAGCCCACGCGAATATCAGACGTTGATAGTCATACCGCCCCCTGGACTTGTTTTTAACTTCTCATCCTGATAAGTACCCCTCTACGGTCGTCGGACCATTGTGTCATTTTAGCTAATTTCTCGTATGCTAGCCTCACAGCTAGAGATAAAATTCCTAAGAGAAACATATGGCAATACGAGGAACCCAATTGGAGCGGACTTAACAACTTCTTTAAGAAATTTAACTGGTCGTTATGTTTCCTCGATAACGACGTGGATGCCGCTGCTGATATGATCACTGACAATATTCTCCTCGGTATGAGATCCTTTATCCGTCATCGGATGAAGAGTATTAAACCAAAAGAAAAGCCATGGTACGACTCGAGCTGTAAAGAGGCTGTCAGGGCTAGAGAAGTGCTTTTTCGGTCCCTCAAGACCAATCCGACAGAGGAAAACCGAAAAAAGTTTAAACGAGTCAGAAATGACTGCAACGACGTCTTTCTCAAGCGTGTGAAATTTCAATAAAACCAAAATTTGAGGCAAACGTTAATATGTACAATGCCCAAAGTTAGTAAAAGCTTTTGGTCACTTGCCAAGAACATTAGAAATTCTGCCTCATCGTCCATCCCAACGCTAATTTACAATGACATTCCAGCTATCTGCTCTTTGGATAAGGCCAATCTGCTTGCTGCACACTTTGCGGCCAGCTCAACACTCCCAGATTGTACTTTGTCTCCGCCTACACTTGAGTGCGTCTAATCTTCAATGGCACAAATCCACTTTCGCACTCGTGTAGTAGCAAGAGTTCTTAAAGATCTTAACATTCACAAATCCGTTGGTCCAGATGGTATATCCTACTCTTTAGGACTCTTTCCGAGCAGATGGAAAACAGCATTTGTCCAGCCCGTCCCAAAAAAAGGCGAATCTTCCTTTTTCTCCTCCTACAGACCCATTGCACATACGTCCCTTCTTTCCAAGGTCATGGAAACGCTGATAAATCGTCAGCTCATGAAATATCTCGAAACACGAAAACTTCTTAATAGCCGGCAGTACGTTTTTCGTAGCAACAGGACCACTAGTGATCTGATTGCATGTCCTTGCAAAAAGTGGGATCAAAATCTGGCGAAAACAAAATAGTTGCATTTGACAGAGTTTGGCATCAGGCTCTTTTGTCGAAAATGCGTGCTCTTGGGATCGATGACTCTCGTCTTCAATGGATTTGAAATTATCTTTCGGAACGTTCAACTCAAGTTGTCTTAGATGGTTTCAAGTCTGATGTTCACAAAATAAATTCTGGTACTCCCCAGGGCTTCGTTCTGTCCCCATCACTCTTTTTAATTTTCATTAGTTCGTAGCCTGGTAGCTTCAGATCAGAGTGATCTGAGAAGTGTGGGCGGAGTTCTATCTGTGTTTCACTAAGTGCCAAAACAGCTGGTCTATATTTACAGACGTGGACGTACGCAGAAAAGCGATTACTTTTTAGCCCGCGTATATTGGTAATATCCACTCTGAATTTCCGAGTCATTCAGAAAGACAAACACAAAAAATACAAACACCGACGTTACTAAGCGCAGATGTGAAGTACAAATTCAGAGTTGGTTTACCGAATCAAACTGTTGTAGGTGTTATGCCCTTGCAACGAAATGAAACACAGCACCAACAGAATTATCACTCGCAACCCGCTATTGATCAGTTGTTACATGCACCCAGACACTGCTTCTGCTGCATAATAGAGTTATTCAGTAATGGTAGTGGCCGAGTGCAAACAACAGCGCTATGACCAGGGGCACCAAATGTAGGAGTGCCCACCTTATGATTCCCCCCCCCCCCCCCCTTCCAGCGTACCGACTTTGGTGCAGAAATTTTTGTAAATGGTGTCCAGTAGAAAATTGTCAAGTTAAAACTATAGCTCTTCAACAACTGGCGGGGAGGCATTCGCATATTTGCGAATATAAGGGTCCGGCTGCAAGGATGCCTTGAAGGAAATGACAATGTTGTCCGTAAAAACAAAAATCACGTTATGAAACTAGGCTGTTCGGTAACGACATACAGAATACCGCCGCAGTAAATATAACTTGCAGGCGATTTAACACCTAAGATGGGTTTTAGGCGAATTAGTATCTAATAATACTACCTGAAATTCATACGCCTGACCAAGTTTTCACATCATTCGCCTGCGCATTCGAACGCACTGTGTGGCAACCACCTCTCATCAATATTGAGTGCATGCAATTACGACCAAAAATAGTTATAAGATGTCAAAATAGTGATTTTCATTAACGTAATGGGACGGCTATAATCAGCAACGAAATATACGGCCCAATGACGCCGCCGGCATGAAAACCACGCCAAACAGTAAATTTTTTGTGGATGTAGTGGCATCTCATGAAGCACATGTGAGTTTGTAGCCGTCCAATAGACCTTATTTTGCTTATTACCAAAGCCATTTAGCCAGAAACTAGCTTCATCGCTGAAGACGATTTTGCGATGAAATTCCCAATCGGTTGTAACCATTTCCAGAGACCAGTTTGAAAAAGTTCGTGGCTTCAAATGGTCATCTGGCTTTAATTATTGAGTCAATTTAATCATATACGGGTGTAGGCTGAGATCCTTTCGGAAAATTCGCCACAATGGAGGATGGATTGATTTGGGTCGCTGTAAACAGATGTACTTATGTCCTCAATATTTTCAGCACTCCTTGCCTTTCTTTCTCTCACTGGCACCGGAACATTAAGCAGAGAAAATGTAGACTCAAATTTTTGCACCAAATTACTAATTGCGAGTTGGGTTGGGCGATTGAAACGACCGAAAACTGGCGTTAGCGCTCTTAAAGTTGAGGCCACCGACTCCGAATTTTGGTAACAAATTTTAATAATTTGTAAATGTCTCTCGATCGAGTACTGAACCATACGAAACCCTAGATATTGACAAGTAAAATAAGGGGTTTTTCAATAGAGACATAACAATTTTGTCTATGTTAAAACATCAAAACGTCGGTGAAGGCTAACATTTTTATCATGCTGAACTTCACGAATTAGCAACGTTTGGAAATTATTAAAAATTACTACCGAAATTTTGAGTCAGTGATCGCAACTTTATGAGCGCTTATTCAAATTTTTGGACATAATAATCGTCCCACCAGGGACAGAGAGGCTGCATCGGATAAATTCGAGTCAACATATTCTATTCACTATTGAATATTCCTGTGCCAGTGAGACAGCGCACCGGTCAAAGTACCGAAAATATCGCAGCCGTAAATGCTTCAGTTCAAAATGAGCCAAATCAATCGATTCCACGTCATTCACAGAAATTGGGAACATCACCACATTGCATTGCATTGAATTTTGCGTAAAGATCTTCGCCTACACCTCTACTAGATCAAATTAACTCAAGAACTGAAGCCCCTTGATCATTTGGAGTGCCGAAACTGCTCAAATTGGGCTCTGCAAAAGTCTGAAGGAAATCAGGAATTTAATCGGAAAATCCTCTTCAGCGATGAAGCTCATTTTTGGTCATATTGGACCAAGCCCACATGTGATTCAATAGACTCCATTGCATCCAAAAAAAGTGACCCCGTGTTGTGGATTTCATGCCGGAGGTGTCAATTAAGTTCGGTATTGTGCCATGTTGGAAGACTATTTTTGGCCAGAATTGGATAGACTTGACATCAGTGACATGTGGTTCCAACAGGTACTACATGCCACACAACTGGTCAAACAATCGATCTATTGAAGATAGTTCAGTAATCGTGTAGTCTTGAGAAGTGGTCGGGTCAAGTGATCACCTCGCTCATGCGATTTAACGCGGTTGGATTTTTTTTATGGGTTACGTTAAGTCGTTGGTTTATGCCAACAAGCCAAAAACGTTAGAGGAGCTCAGGAATAATATCATGTGTGTGGAAGAGTGGTGAAAAATTGGCTCCAAAGAATTAATAGGATAGAAGAAGTCGATCCTACAAGAAATCGAGGAGACATATGCAAATGGACGAGTCAAGAAAAGCCAAACAGATAATTGAGATGAGAACTGAGGGCATTGCACCGAGAGGAAGACCCAGGGCAACTTGGGAAAATCGCATCCTGCTCGTGGGGAGGACTAGGGGTAAAACCCTGGCAGAGATGAGAAGAGAGAGCCGGGACCGAGTTCATTGGAGAAGATGGATATCCCGACGCTTAACAGCGAGCGTGGATGAAAGAAGATTTGATTTCGTAATCTCATGCATTGATCAAAGTTTAGAGCTCAAAAACGTTCGACGATGAACGTAGATTTGGTTGATAGAGGAAAACAGTTTAGAAAAATAAATGAAGAAAAATACTACAATAAACAGAGAAACCTGAACAAAGACCTTTTCCCTTTTGAGACAGCAGTTAACTAGTATTATACTAGATTTCTGTGGAACAATTTAGTGGATGTTGGCGATAACAGCACGAGTGAAATCTTGTGTGTTTGACAGACCACCCAAATCCTTGGTCTTAATTCTTCCATCGAGGAGGACTTTACTTATGGCATTTGTTACTTTCTCACTATACTGTTGCAAGATGATGTGATGCAACAATTTGGCACCGCAAAGAAGCATATCTGTTGGGTTGGCTACGTTTTTGCCAACAGCTTCAGCGAAAGTGTGACGAGCACTGGCTTTAAAAACGACAGCTTCGGCTGAGTGTGATGCTCCGGCTACTACACCAGCTCCAATAAGCAATATTGTCGACGATATTGCCGTACAAATTTGGCGTGACCATGACATCAAAATGGTGGGAATTCGACACCAACTGCTTGGTATAACTTTGCCACCTCTTTGGATAAATGCAAGGACAATCTATCACCCAGCCTCATGATGTTAGCTTTTTGTACGGTGGTAACCTTCTTGCGGTTATTCTTAGTGGCATATTTAAAAGCGAATTTAGAAATGCGCTTAGATTTCTTGGGTAAACTGCGTACATGCACGACATTTGCCTACAAGTCCAATTAGTTACGGAGTTTTATATTGAGGGTTTGCAGATCGCAGGCATCGCTGTAGTCACCAGTTGCCAAGAAGCCCTTAATGCAGACTTTGTTCTTTGAAATTGAAGCGACAATACGACTCAAAGTCAAATGGAACATCGGGTGCCTTAAAAACTTCCTAAAGAGCGTAGACTAACTCAAGCCCCACACCATCTCCAGGGATAACTGTGCCCATTGCCCATTGTCCAGAGTGAACCTCATCTCCCTGTCTAAGAGCTGGTGTCATATGCATATACCAGTATACGTCCTAAGCTTCTTGCCAACATTGCCATTATTTAAATACGATACTAGTATATGCACAGAGACAAACCTCCTGACACACTTTTCTTCTGTGCTGTGGAAAATTGATACCGGGTGATCTTGGGGGAACAACTAGCAAGTCATCACCAACTTTTGCAGACAAAGTTGTCCGTAAGGAAATAGGAGAAAAAAACCGAAACCGGCATCAGTTAGAAAACTAGACTGGCAATACTTACATAAGGAAATACGCCAGTCATGGGCGCTAAATTTGCGGAAATGGTTCCAAAATGTCACGAGGAAGTACTATGCCCATAAGGTATCTAAAAGGCCGGCCCAGCAGTAGAGGCATTGTGTCGGAATTTACAAAAGGTGTTGTCACAACCCATAAGCAGGCGATAAGTACTGATAATCGAGCTAACATTTCAAAGATTGGAGCACATCGAAGAAAAAACATATCCAGATCCAATCGCCATAGCATATTGAATATTATCAGGGGCAGATGTTAACGTATAACAAAGAGATTTTCAATAGATAGAAGGCGTACTTAACCAATGGCGTGCAGTCAGACAAGATCACATGTCGACCAAAGAACGGGCGGCAATCGAATTGTTTAGTGAAATGATAAGAGGCAATCAGATGCCTAACCAGTGGAGGTAGAGCTTACTTGTACAACTGGTACACACTGGCGGCACGGGACATTGCAACAACTACTAATCAATTAAACGAATGTCGCGTATAATGAAAATATACGGGAAGAATCTAGACAGTCGACAACGCAATATTATAAAACCCATTGCAGTCTCCTTTGTTGGTCGAGACATGACGCTATTCAAAACTTACAAATAATGATGGAGAAACATCGAAAAGCTTCAAAAGATCCCCAAATTGTCTTTACCAAAAGAGTTCCAAACAGATCTTAATGTTTCAGAACCGTATATAGGGTAAGAGTAGCGATGATACGAAATATTTACGATGACGTTAAAATGAAAGTTAAATGCACAGCGGGAGTAACCGTAGAATTCGAAGTTTACTCGTAAGTTGGAGTACACCAATACAAAGTCCGCAGCTTTTTAATGTCATCCAGGATTTTCTATTTCTGCTCTTCTGATTGCCAGTGAAAAGGCTAATACAAGCAACTATATGTCAGCCTTAATAATTAGATGAAGGTGCTGGAAGACAACAGGTTTCAAATTTGTCGTAATAACACCATGCATCCGCATAGCGTTTTCCCGAAATCTGAACAATTTAAATACTTGAGCGCTATCAAGGAAATTTTGGTAACAATGTCGAACGTAGAGTTTATGTGGAGTGGCCTTGATTGCACGAAAACTCCGCTGTAGTTTGTGACACAAATATCCGGGTTTATCCTTTTAAATCTGGTTGTCATTCGTTCCGCTTTCATACACGCAATATTAATGAACTAAAGGTTGTCCGGATAGGAAAGATAGTTTTTCCAATTTTTATGTTTCAGCAGTTGTCAAAGTTACCAATGACATCTAGCTGTCAAAATATTCAGTAAGGTTAGCCATTTCATCATGCATCGTTTACGCTTCCCGAACGAGCGGAAATTATCGAAATTCCGGCTCAGTTGTAAATACGCAACGTGAATGGCTTCAGTCTGCAGGCAATTACTCTCACCGTGGAAAAGATTGAGCATGAATTCACTCTTTTAGATCTTAAGGCACCAACCAGAAAGATGTTATATTACCGTGCTTTCCGCGTCAAAATGCGGAGAAGAGTATATGTGCGGAGAGAAGGACTAACCAAAGGCTGCGACCTTGATTGTTTAGAGTAATTGTCAATCTCTGATTTTGACCTTCCCAACCACTGCCTTTTATACTAAATTTTTAGATAATTTTGCTTGCATTCTTACGCAATAGCCTCAGTACAAAATAATTCCCACAATGCATTTTCCATTCGTTGATTTGGATTTCCGGTTCGATCGTCCTAAGTGCCCCAGTTATTTACCCTTTCGTTCGTACGATCGGTTGGTAATTTGATTTATTTAGTGTACAACTGTATGCTGCCTAAGTGCAACGAAACTTATTGTTTGCACTGCGTTGTTATTGTAGGCATTTTGGCTTTGGCCTATATAGCACGCTTCGGGGTGAATGCATTTGAAGTGGTTACAAACAGCGCAAAGTGGATTCTCCACTGGGTTATGACGTTGGTATGGGAATCACTTGTTCTGGACTTTGTGCCTCGATTATGGGTATGAATTATGATGTACTTGTTGCTATTGGAAGATGCAAGTGTTGTTTATGGGGTGGGAATATAGTAGTGTAGCGGAGTACAACAAAGAGATGAAGAAAACATAGCTGTAGCGGCCGGTATCGAAGAAGACCCAGAAACGTCGATTCGGCGCCAATCAACTGAATTGGGCATCGCCTGAGAGTCAACCCTGCTTGTTTTGCTGTTGGATTTAGGCCTACGTCCGTATAAGATTGAGCTGGGGCAAGAATTTAAGTCCTTCTTCTCGGACGATTCCCATTTTTAGCTCAGCGGCTATGTCAACAAGCAAAATTGCTATTTTTAAAGCGAACACAATACATAAGTGTTCTGCCAAGCATCAATGCATCCACAAAGATTGACTGTTTGTTGCGGTTTATGGCATCATCGGACCTTGTTTCTTTCGAAATGAGTAAGGAAACACCGTTACCGTCAATGGTCTCAAGTATAGAGCGATGTTAACCGACTTTCTGTAGTTAGAGCTCGACAACATCGATATATCTGAGCTGTGGTTCCAACAAGACAGCGCTCCATGTCATACAAGCGACACAACGCTCGAAGTTGTGAAGGAGCAATTTGGCAACAATTGGTCGCCGCGATCGTGCGATTTGACACCACTCGATTATGTTCTTTGGGGGTACGTCAAGTCTTTAGTCGACTCTAACAAGCCAACTACTTTTTTTACGAGCTGTAGGCCAACATTCGACACGCTATTGTCGGTATAACGCCGCACGAATTAGACTGAGTTATCAACGGCCTGAGCCACCGCCAGCGAAACTGAGGCTGCCATTTGAATCACGTGCTATTCTACATAAAATGATATGAAGATAGCATCAAAGTAAAGCTGGAGTCAATTTTATGTCTTGTACTGTTGTTGTTTTATTTAATTTTTTTTTCCTATCATTCTTAATGATAGGGACGAGATTAAAATGTTTCGAATGACAACAAGTCTAGCAGAATTTGATTTAATAAGAAAGACGCGCACTTCCGGAATTTCTTCTCTTAAGAAGATGATTGCCAACTTCAGCCAATGGCTGCTCGACAATAAGTCGACACCTTGTTCTCATAACAAAGAAAAAGGAACATGACAAGTGTGTACCTCATGACCTGAAAAAGTTTTGGTGGCAAAAATGTATAATTTTATTGGCCGTAGAGAATATTATAATAATGGCGATGACTTCTATTCTTATATCGAACAAAGGCAGCACTTATTACAACTTGAAGGTGTATTAAGAATTGAAGAAAGTGCTGATACGATATCTTTTTCGATTGGCTAAAACTTTAATTTTGCCTAAAATGCCAGAAGAACTAGAATTTATGGCAATAGTTGCATTGCTAAAAAACCCATTTTTCGTCCAAAAGGAGTGTGGTTTCGGAACGATATAAATTTTTATCTCAAAATCAAAATGCAGATGAAACATTAGCGGACTACATCGTCACAATCCAAAGTTTGACGGACACACGTTCATACAAGTAAGAATTTTTTGGGCGAAGCGCTCAAGGATCTTATTCGTGACAAAAGAATACAATCAAAATTAATTGAAGCAGCGCCGGAGACACTGAAGAAGTGCTGTGAATTCGCATTAAATATGGAAATGATTCAACAGGAGTTAGATACGAGTAATACGCTGGTATAAGTGAACACCACCAAATGGTCAACAGGGCACATGAGGATCGTGGGCGATGGCAGATAAGGAGTGTTTCGGGGGATAACGAGAGCCACCTTTCAATGGATAGATTAAGGAACAGTAATAGGTGGGAACGTAGTAATTACCAATGTAAAGATTGGGAACATTTGGCAAAAAATTCTTATAAAAACCTGAAACCCAAAAAGGCAATTTTCAAACCGAAAAGAAGGTTATACTAAAAATCATGACTATCATACTAGTAGCAAACATATTAAAAGTATAAATACTAACCAAGAAATTCAAAGCGATAATTCGGATAGTTTTAATTTTATAAACAATATTAGTTCGAATAGTTACGAGGGTTGTCTGAAAGGCTTCCGACCGAACAATGTTACAAGACATTTTTTTCTCATTTTTTTTTTTAATTTTCTACATAGTCTCCTTGTAACTCTACATACTCGTACTTCTCCCAGCGATGCTCCCATCTCTCTAACCCGTCCAAATAGTACTTGGCGTTTTTCTCTGCAAAATAATTGTTCACGAAGGTGATTGCGTCCTCATTTGACGGAAATCTCTGTCCTCCGAGCGCAGTTTTCAGATGAGGGAACAAAAAGAAGTCGCTTGGGGATAGATCTGGTGTATAAGGTGGATAGTCAAGCAGTTCAAACCGTAATTCATGGATTTTCGGCATGGCAACCGCTGAGGTGTGAGACGGCGCGTTGTCTTGGTGAAACAGGATTTTCTTTTTCTGCAAATGTGGCCGTTTTTCCGCATTTTCTGCCTTCAGCTTGGCATGCAATGATGCGTAGTATGCTCCTGTAATGGTTTTCCCTTTTGATGATAATCGATTAAGATAACTCCTTTACTATCCCAAAAAAAACAGTCGCCATCACTTTCCCAGCCGAAAAAACAGTTTTTACTTTTTTTGGAGCCGGCTCGCCCTTTGTAGTCCACTGTTTTGACTGAATTTTTGTTTCGGACGTATAATGGTGTATCCAAGTTTCATCTACAGTAATTAATCGGCGCCAAAACTCGGATTTAGTGCGCCTAAGCTGCACTAACAGAGCGTTGGAAATGTTCATTCGAACACGTTTTTGGTCTAACGTAAGCAAACGCGGCATCCAACGCGCGGACAGATTTCTCATGCCTAAATCTTGATTTAATATGTAACAAACACGGTCTTTGGACAGTAGTAACCTCTACTATCTCTCTCACTTTAATTCGGCGGTCGTCTAACACCATTTGGTGAAGTTTAGCAATGTTATCCTCAGTGGTTGCAGTTTTTGGACGTCCCGAACGTTCATCATCTCCCAAGCTCTTACGGCCACGTTTAAATTCAGCTGCCCAAATCTTCACTGTGGTAAATGATGGTGCAGAGTCCCCATACACAGAGTCTAACTCATTTTTGATTTGCGTAGGCGTATTGCCTTTCAAAAACAAGAATTTAATGCTCAATACTCAATTTTTTCCATTTTCACAAAAAACACTCAGATCGACTCACTCAAACGATTGTCATCTAAAAACTGCGCTGAAACTTCAAGTAACTGTCAAAAGATGCACAACTAGCATTCACTAGCTTTTATTGACGAGTGCCGCTATCTTTACGTCGCGGTCGGAAACTTTTCAGACAACTCTCGTATAATACGCATTATAACGAATTTACTTTAAATGATTATTATTATTATTAATTCTTATTATTAAGTAATAAATTACAATAATAATATATAAAAAAGAATATATAGCACTAGCTACCACGGCTATCGGCTAAACTACTTTAAATGAAAGTAAGACACTTTATTCGAATTATTTAAATTTTTTTAAAATTAGGTGATTATTCGCTTTATATTGAGGTATCTTGTGATGATGAACTTGTTTGATTCGAAGTTGATACTGTTTACAATTTATACAATTTATTACCAAAACATTACTTTTTTTTTAAACTATTTGATTACTTGTAAGGATGGGCGGCCTTAAGCGTGGGGCTATTCTGTAGCTCAGAATCGATACGTACAATTGTAAGGTATGGGCCAATATCAACGTTAAACCCTCTATGATTAAAAACTTGCCAGACAATTCTTTTTCCAACGCTTGAAATCCTCTGGTAATCCAATGCTGAGCCCATTCCTCTTCTTTCCTGCATCAACATTACTGAGAACACTTGTATTTTGCAATGGCTGAATGTCAGTACCCAGGACTTCACATATTTCATGGACTTCAGCTCTCTTTAGTACCTCTTCAGCTAAGAGATTCGGATGGGGTCTAGTTTCCTCAATATAATGTAAAATGACCAAAGTTTCAGTTAGAGCATGGCCATAAATTTCAAGGGCCTGGTCTTACTTCGACGGACTACCGTCGAGACCTCCATGATGAGATTCATCAGCATCGGGTTCAATAGGTTCTATGTCGTAGGGAATTTCTTTCAAATTTGATGCAATCTTTACTCGCCACGAATAGGAACTGTTCCAGAATGAGTAGGGTATGACCTTTTACGATCCATGTTAACCCACAACAATAAGCAATGTGGGTTAACATTTTGATAATGATGTCATTTCAAACTTGACAAAGTGCCTTCATTGATACAATAAATGTTTCTCTTGTTTCTGAAACAGATTCTCATACCATAACATAATTACACTATTTTTTTAAATGATACTCGTCCTAGTTCTAATGATGTCTTTATACAATTCCGTCAGTTTTCATCCATTGATGTCCTTACATTGTTTAACCTTCCTATTCTCGTGCATTGGTCTCTCAGACCGACATATTATTAATTCTTTGTTTACTTGAAAAATATCATCCTCGCCTCTTTGAGGTTTTCAGTAGCTTCCCAAATAAGTGTTCTCCATTGTTTAATGGGCGCAAGCGCACGTGCCGAGTAGATGTGTTCTTTTTTTTGTGAGTTTTTGGGCCCTTAGACCGACGCAAGCTTAAGTGTTAGCATTTTTGGTTAAGTAATTTTATTTTATTTTGGAATATTAGTGAAAAATATTATTTTACTTTAGGGGTGTTTATATTTTACTGAATGTCTTATATACCATATAATATTTCTAAGAAGCATTTTGAATTCTTTTAAGTCGTTTTTGTCAGCACAATGGACGAAGAAAGAATAATAAGGGCGTACAAGAGGAAAATACAGACACTGAGCAGGAGTGGGAAACAACAGACGAATCTGTGGAAGTTCCGCGTACATTTCAACACTACTATGTTGGCAAAGATAAAACGACTAGGTGGCTTAAAAATTGCCCTTCTCCTGCAGTAAGAACAAGATCTGAAAATATTGTAATGCAACTTCCTGGCGTAAGAAGAGAAGCAAGAAACTTGAAAGATCCAGGTGAGATTTGGAAACTTTTTATTTCTGAAGCACTTATCCGCATAATAACGATGGATACAAACCAACATATTGAGCAGCTCTCACCTGAATTTAACCGAGCTAAAGACTGCCGTCTTGCTGACTAAGATGAAATTCAAGCCCTACTTGGTCTTCTCTTGTTTGCTGGAGGTAGAAAAAATAGTCGGCTTAATGCTAAAGATCTTTTTCGGACTGGTTAATCGACGGAAATTTTCCGATTGGTAATGAGTTGGAGTCGTTTTTACCTCCTATTGAGATGACTCAGATTTGATAACAAAGAAACCAGAAATCAGCGTGCTTCAGTCAACTAGCTAGCTCCAATACGAGACCTATTTGATGAAATTTTAAAAAAATATTTCAGCCACTCTGCATTCGTTACAATCGACGAGAAATTGGAAGCATTTTGAGGCCGCTGTAGCTTCCGACAGTATATATCTACCTTCGAAGCCAAATAAATATGGTATAAAGATATATGAACTCACAGATGGTAAATTACTTTATACGTTAAGTCTCGAAGTTTATGTTGGACAACAACCTGATGGACCATATAAAGTTGACAACGGGTCCCTGGCATTAGTCGAGCGTCTTTGTTCTGTAATTGATGGATCTGGTTGAAATGTAAATTGTGATAATTTCTTTACAAGCATCCCTTTAGTAGACAGTTTGATTCAGAATCACAAGCTAACTGTGATAGCAACAATTCGAAAAAATAAAAAGGAATTGCCAAAGGAATTTACTGATGTAAAACGTCGTAGAGAAAACTCCAGTTTATTTGGTCATACTACTGATGTGGAAATAAATGAAAAAACTGGAAAACCAGAGATATAACGCTACAAAAGGGGGTGTTAACACTGTAGACAAAATATGCGAGAGTTATAACTGCGCTAGAGGAACTAATCGGTGGCTTATGGTTATTTTTTATGGCCTCATGAATGTCGCTGGAATAAACTCATATGTGATATTTGGACTAAATAAGATGAACACAAAAACAAGCCGCAGGAAGTTTATTCAAATGCTGTCGTATTAACTAATAATGCCCATCTAAAAAAACGGGCATTGATTTTAAGTTTACCACGAACATCGAGACTGAGAATTTTCGAAATATGCAAACTTGATCAAACTGAACCTGGATCATCTGGAAATAATCAAACAGGCCGCTGTTCATTTTGCTCGTCAAAAAAACACCCAAACACAAAATACAACTGCATGCAATGCAAAAAATATTTTTGTCTCGAGCATGCATTTATGATATGTTCGGATTGCTACGCTTTACAAACATATGAAGACTGAATCTTTTTTTATACTTTTTTATAATTGCTGCTATTTGCTTTTATTGGACTAATGAGTTTTTGTTTGTTTTAATAGAAGAAAACATTAATTTTTATTATTTAAGTTAAGGTCCAAAATTAAATTAAAAAGTTCAAATTTTTTGAGAGGCTAGTTTTAAAGATTATTGCTGCCAAATAAAGTAAAAGTTCCTATATTTTTCTATTTGTTTTATTTAATTATATTATTTTCCTTAAAATAAATGGCAACACCACAACTACATATTCAAGAAAATACAGATGAGATAAAATCTCGGTCTGAGAGACCGTGCGCGAATATATGTGTGCTGTCAAAACGCGTGAGTACAGGAAGGTTAACGATAATAAAGTTGCAACACCTTGATTAGTCACCTGTATACTGCACATCTAATGTAAATCTCCAATTTTCTAAACTCAAAAACAATATTGGCTATCTATTCCATAAACATGTTCCCCTTGTAAGAAAGAAAATACAAAAACGTAACATTTATTGGTTCACTAAGCTGATTGAAGACCTTCTTATCAAGTGAAATTTAATATAGATGGCGCAGATACCAATATCAACCAACATATGTTATATGTATAAAGGGTGATTTTGTTGCTGTTTGGTTTTTCAGTTTTCAATTTTTGACAACTCACGCATAATTCATGACATGTGTCAAAGTCGAAAATTACGATTTCCTCATGGAAAGACTAACACTCGAAAAACGTTTACAAATTATTGAATTTTTTTTATCAAAATTCGTGCTGTGTGAATAATGTTTTTCGCGCACTTTGACCACTTTGGCGGTCATCATAATCGAACTACTGAGCAAACAAGCCATAGTGACCAAATTTCGAACAAAATTTCACGCCATAGAGTGCGTATTGAGGAAAATATTGCTGTTGTATCCGCCAGTGTTAATGGGGACCATTATTTGTCCACTCGTCGCCGTTCGCAGCAATTGCGATTATGTTACTTGACTACGTAGAGGATTTTACAGCAGGATCTTGGTCTAAAACCTTACAAAATACAGATCGTGTAAGAACTGAAGTCGAACGACTTGCCACAGCCTCGAATTTTCGGTGAGTGGGGCTATTTTTTTTTTTTTTTATAATTTACGCGCGCCTAAAGGGTTACGATACCCTTTTACTGTTGTCTGGGCGCGGGCGGAAAGATAGAAGGATGAGAAAGGAAAGCATTGTTGTGATGTAGTGATTTGAAACTCAGGTGTGTTTGGTTTCGATATTGACTGTCCAGGGAATGATTCAGGTTGTGGATTTTAACGGTTGTTTTGTGCTTGAAAACTCTACAACAGCCAAATCTACATGTCAGTGTTATGCCTTCACACGCAGATTTTTCTGACTGAGTTCCAATTAAACAAATGAAAACATGTCGTGGCTAGGATTCGAACCTTGACCCTCCGGGTGAGAAGCAATTGCTATTCAGTTCAGTTCAGTTTAAATGCATTTTTTATTATACTTCATTAATTAATTCTTACAGGCTATACAAAAAAACGCTTAAAAATTAGCTTAATTACCTTAAAAGTAATCTAATTATAACTTACTGGCCCCATGCGGGCACTCTAGGTTAAACATAATACTTAATCTATGTCTTTCGACGTTCCCTACAGTCTATTTTGTTTTTTACATTTATTAACACTAAAACTAAGAAAATGGATTTTAATTAAAAAAAAAACTTAGTGTCTGGACTTTTTTTTTTGTTATAATATAAAACTTAAAACTAAAAACTTAAAACTAAGCCTATAAACTACCTAAAATAAATCTTATTCTACTAAATCCTACTTAAACTACCTCTTACTTCAAAGTGTTGTTACCCACATCTGTTCTAGATTTTTTTTTTTTTTTTTAATTTTTTTTTTTCCTTAAGTCTAACTTAATGCTACCTAAAATTATGTAAGCCGGCCAAATAGACAGACGACCGACTTTGCTTCATATGAAGCTACCTATAACTTGAGGAATTCGACGACGAATCCTCCCCTCCTTCCAATAGCCACCAAAATTGTTGGTGCTGCCGAGCAACATCCCTCATATCGCGACTTCCTTCCACCCTACTGAACCGGAGACGCTCCGCACTGCCATGTGCGACGTCTCTGTCGTAGTTGAGTCGCCTGTCCCCAGCTGTCCGAGCGACGTGGAAGATTAGCGGCACGGCTAACCTGTCCTGGGATAGAATTTTATGTGCTCGGACTCTGGTGTTCTGTATAAGCGAAGACAAGTCCTAAGACAAGCCCTCTCAAACACCCTAATCTTTTCCAATAAGCTTGCTCTCACGTTAAACCACACGGGACAACCAAATACAAGCATAGGCCGGATAAGGGCCATGTAGCAGATCACCTTCACCCTCGCATCGAGTTGGCTGTTATAAAACAGTCTCTTTGTAAGGGCAAAAGCACCTTTAGCTCTGTCCAGAGCAATATCTATATTTTTGTTAAAATACAGATACTGGTCTAGCCATATCCCAAGGTACCTGACTACATTTCGACAAGCAAGTGGCTGCCCGTGCTGTCCCACGATCGAAAACTTCCGCCAATTCTTTCTGGTATCCCTAGAGGCCCCAGACAAAGGCGTCCTAAACAAAATGGTTTCCGACTTCTGAAAGTTGATTTTCAACTTCCAATCGTCGCAATATCGCTTAATTTTGTCGAAGTCACGTTGCAAAAGTATGTTAATGACCTCAATCTTTGGACCTGTTCTGTACGCTATTAAGTCGTCTGCGTACGCTATGGCATGGTGAAGTGAACCTATCAGATCACTTGTGTAAATGTTGAATAGGATCGGCGAATTCACCGCAATTGTTGCAGACCGTTTTTAATGTTAAATGTGCCAGCAGAAGTCACATCGCCATTCTTCACGATGAACTGCCTACTGGAGAGCATATCAAACAGAATATACAGCAGTGGTTTACTAATGCCCAACCTGTCCAGCTTGAAAAAGAGTCCCTCTAACCATACGGTATCGAAGGCCTTTTCCAAGTCAATCAGGCAGGCACCAGTGCACTGTTTCTTGCCTTTGTTCCATTGGATATCAGAAACCAGTTTAGACGCAGCATGAATGATATCATGCCCCGCCTTGAAACCGAATTGATTATCCGGAACTATATGTTTGTCCTCAACCCACTTAGTCAGGACTCTATTGATCACCTTCTCGAAAACCTTGCTGATGTTTGGAAGAAGACTGATCGAGCGGAGATTCGCCGGATTGGAAGTATCTTTATCCCTTTTGGGAATGGGATGTACCACCGCAGTTTTCCAATGCGCTAGATAATGTGCATTATTCATTGCATTATTAAACAGGGTGGTATAAATGTCCACCGCTTCTAGTGAGAGATGTCGAAGCACAATGTTCGGTATTTCATCGGTTCCCACTGATTTCTTACTTCTAAGTGATTCGAAGATCGTTTGGAGCTCCACCTTCGAAATGAACGGGGGTAATACCCTATCGTCGGCGATGACATTATTTGCCATATTCTCGTCACTGAACTGGGTGAAACCCGAGCTCTCGAATCGCCAGTTCACTATTTCATTTCGAAGGTAGAAATTGTGCACAAGGACTCGATTTTCCAGGTCGTGGTTGGGGCCAATGATGTCATTCGCCTTGTACACTTCCTGGAAAGTCGCTCCTATAGCCTCTACTTTCTCCTGTGGATCCTCGATCACAAAGAAGTTGTCATCATCAACGGCCTCATTTGGATCGATGCCTGCTGCTACAAGTATTTGTTCGTTGTTCGTCGTTCGGGCGATTTTGAGACATGGAAGGTCGTTCTGTTTATTCCTCCGAAATATTTTATTTATTTGCGGGAACATATTCGGGTTGCTGGTGTTTACAGCCCGAATTTTGTTGTTCCAATACAAACTTACAGAGTTTCTGTAATTTTCCTTTATTAATTTCTGGAGGTTTTTAATCGACGACTTCAATGTCATGATCTCCGAGTTATGTCTGTCAGTGAACTGTCTGTACAAGGTTTTTAGTCTTGACAGCAGTCTACTTTTGTGTCGGTGCAGTGCGTCTTCGTTGTCAGTATGTTGATACCGAGGTATCGTTTTGTCCATTGTTCGTTTAATTGTCTCGTCCATTAGTTTTAGATACCTGTCAATCTCCTCGTTTGACAGATTTCTATTGGACGGTGGGTAGAGCGAATTCGAGGATAGTGCTCTCGTCAGTGTTCTGGAGAAGTGCGTCCAACGCACCCTACTGTAGTTGTAGGAATGCCTTTGAACAAACTCATCCAATTCCGCAATTTCGTTCGGAACGGTTATTTCGGTACTGAGACCGCAATGGTCACTGTCATACACAAAAGTGCGTAGACAGTTTATGGTATGTTGGTTAGTGCACGTCAGGTGTATTCGTGTGTCGAACAGCAGAAGATCCAAATAGGACCCGTGTCTGGGAAACGACGGACTATCCGTCGCTTTGAGGCCGAGTCGATACATTATACTGTGCTGACCCCACCAATTGAATAGTAGGTTCCCTCTAGTATTTGGTGTATTATTTCCCCAATCTCTATGTTTGGCGTTGAAATCTCCGCCGATAATAAAGTAGTTCTCCTCCAATTCCAGTCTTAGGAATCGAAAAAGTGTCTCGAGGTCTGAGATGAATAAGGTGGATTGAGTAGCTTTTGGTGCATAAACAGACACCATGTATAACCGCTTTCCACTACGGAGAGGGATGTACATGACGCATGCTTCCAGCACCTAGAACCTACGTACTACACGACTGTATATTCTTTTGAAATGCAGTCCTTTTCTAACAAAGATTGCAACACCTCCTCCTTGAATGGAGTTGGGTCGGTTTCTTCGTAATATTTTATATCTTCTGTGCCTCATTTTGTGTCTTTTGGTCAGCTTAGTTTCGCTAACCAAAAGCACATCAGGGGCTTGGTCTTTAAGCAACTTAAACAGTGTGGCTCTTCGTTCGAACCTAATCAGTGAATTAACATTCACTGCAAGGACCGAAGCAATTGCTATTACCACTACACCACGGCCACCCCTATAGAAAAACTGGAGTATATCCGCTCTTTTATCGAAAAATTGTCTTCAGCGACGAAGCTCATTTCTGGTTGAATGGCTATGTTAATTAGCAAAGTTGCCGTATTTGGTCCGATAAACAACCTCAGGCAATACAAGAGCTGCCAATCCACGCGGAAAAATGCATACTTTGGTATGGTTTATGGTTCGGGGGAATCATTGGCCCGTATTTTTTCAAAGATGACAGTGTGAACAACGTTACCATCAATGATGCCCGCTATCGTTCAATGATTTAGAATTTTTGTTGGCCTAAAATGCACGAGCTGAACCTGGTCGCCAAGTGCTTCCAGCAAGATGGCGCTAAATGCCATCGGTGACCAATTTATGTTTCGTTTTGGACCGGTGAATTGGCCGGCTAGATTGTGCGGTTTGACTCCTTTAGGCTATTGTTATGAGGATACGTCAAATCACTCCTCTATGCTGATAAATCAACGTCAATTGCAGCCTTGGAAAACAGCATTATAAGTGTCATTAGCGAGATACCAGCCAATATCTCAAAAAAGTGATTCAAAAGTAAAACCTTGTCGCGCTTAACATTTATATGGAATAATCTTTAAAAAGTAAATGACAAGCATTGATTTATCAACTCAAATAAAAATTGTATACACTTTTCCAATTTTCCTATGTTTTTCTTTTTTTGACAATTTTTTAATTGTGATTTAAAAAATCACCCATTATAACGAATTCCGACAAATGCGAAACCCTATTACCTGCATGATTCCTAAAAACAAAAATAAGTACTATCAAGCTAAGTTTAGCTCTAATAAATCCAAGTTCTAAGTTTTGGACATCCATCCGGCAAGATGGTATTACCAAAGTGAATTTGACTGTAGCAATATTGACCTTAATGACCTCAATAAAGAGTTCACCGACAGTGCGCCACCAAAAAATAACCACATTGACTTTTCCTTTTTTGACGCCTTCCAAGCAGAACACTTTGACTTTGATAATAAAGCGTGTTAACTTGTGGCATTATATCTTAGTAATCGCAACCAAGCTGTCTTTCATTGTGATGAAAAACCGTTGAGTCTGCCGGTAACATCCTGGATGCCCCAACAGTCCTTGACCCTATTTTGTTCATGATGTTCAAAAATTATATTTATAAAAGGATAATTCCTACTGCGATTATCATAGAAATATTACAAAAACCTACAGTGTCTTCTATGTAATATCGGGAATCTAAACACAGACCTCGATTCCATATTTGTTTGGTCTCAAGAAAACTGTCTTAGCCTTAATTCGTCAAAGAGCAAGATGCTGCTGATTGATAGTTACAATCGGGAAATTTTGAATTCGAGTCTTTTTGTTAATAATGATTTTATTGAGCCTATTAGATATAAAAATTTTAGAAATTTACTTCGACAAACATCTTAACTGGACACATAGTCGAACTAAAATCAAAAAAACTTAATTATTTTGGGAGATTTTAAACTTAACCTCTTAGATAGCAACGAAACTTATTACTTATTACTTGATTCTGGCTTCCCATGGCTTAGCTAGTTTCATTAATGAACCTACAATTTTGGCTTCGGGTAGGTGTTTGGATCATATTTAGGGGCTGTTTGCAGACTTCCCATTCAGCGCCTGTGAAAGGTGCACATATGACTTGGAAATCACTGACCACACAATGGTAGGTCTGTCGGTAAACATTTTCGAAGCAAAAGTATCAGCCGATGTAAATGGCCCCCAAAAACCAAAGACAAAAATTGATTTCATGAAGCTACAATTTTATTTTTTTTCCAGATCTTTATTTCATAGCAAAACAAAACTTATACTAAATTACGGCGTGTATTATAATTGAATACATTTTGAATGAAATAGTTAGGTACAATCTGTTGCCTTTTCAGGACAAGAGATGAGTGTACCTGTCATTTCTTGATTTGATTTTTTAAACAATTTATTGATGGGGAAATGCAGTAAAATAACTCATTAAAGGAATTAAAGAAAGTTGTAAAAATGGGTCTATAACTTAATTCGCGCGGTTTGCTAAGAGATGGTGAAACTTGTATTATTCCATTGTTATTATTCCATTGAAACATGCGTTGGAAAGCTACTGTCATTGTACGTCATTTCAGGATATGTCATTCATTTGAGGCGTAAACAACAATAATTTTTTTTCACTCAAATGTGTCGAACTTTGTGCCTGAAAAAGTGTTTTTGCGGGGAGTTCTTCTACTGCTGCCGAAAGTCATCGTATTTTGGTAGAAGTTTATAGTGAACATGCGCTAGCTGAGCGAACATGCCAACAGTGGTTTGCACGATTTAAAAGTGGTGATTTTGGCTTGGAAGGCGATGAACGTCCTGGGCAGCCAAAAAAGTTTGAAGATGAAGAACTGGAAGCATTACTCTATGAAGATTGTTGCCAAACACAAGAAGAGCTCGCAGAATCCTTGGGTATCACTCAAGCAGCGTTTAGAAGCAGCTGGATATATTCAAAAGCAAGGAAATTGGGTTCCACATGAGCTCAAGCCGAGAGACGTCGAACGGCGGTTTTGCATGTCCGAAATGCAGCTGGAACGCCACAAAAGGAAGTCATTTTTGCATCGGATTGTTACTGGTGATGAAAAATGGATCCCAATCCCAATATTTTTTTGATCTGTTATCACATGTTAACTATATTGCTACGGTAGGTTCATTGCATATTTACTTATACATATAGCAATCACTTCTTCATAAATGAACATTTTGTTATGAGTTATGCGTTTATATGCAAGTATGTCGGTATAGGCAATTTGGGTCATAGGAGCTCCCATAACTTCTGGGTCGGCATATTTGAAACTGATAGAACTGTTAGAAGATCTTAGAAATATAACGAAGCCATCGCTGACGTCGTTCAACCGATCGAACTACGAGTAAATCGTGGACAAAGGTATGTTGGGCAAGGTAAGAACGATAAAACAGTGTGGTGGTCGATGCCAGAGGAGTCTGAAATATTGCGATCGAATAAAGCCGAAGTTGAACGTGAAATGTCTATTGCTATTAGCAAAGAACATTTTGCAGACAAAAAGACAGCATTTGATCGTATCATGTCGACTTCAATTATTGAAACCATTGTAAAAAAAACTAATCGAGAGGCAAAAAGATTTCATATCGCGAACTCGCATGCAACTAAAAGCAAAAAACTTCGCCATTGGTACGATACAAATGCCAATGAAATAATGGCTTTTATGGGATTATTGCTTTATTCTGGAGCTGAAAAATCCAATTTAGTGCACAATATTTGTTCGACAAGCAAAATATGCCATTTTATAGAGCTTGTATGTCCTATTCACGATTTCAGCAACGATGCAGCTTTATACGTATCGATGATTCACGCACTCGTCAGGACCGCTTGAAACATGATAAATTGGCTCCTTTTCGTTATGTGTGGACAATGTTTTCGATCAACATGGCGAAGCCATTCGCTGATTCCAAAGAACTAACTATTGATGAACAGCTACTACCAATGCGAAATCGATGCGGCTTTCGACAATATGGTATAGCAGACTGGTATAGCACACGATCTCGTATTTCGCCTAACGAAAAATTATTTGAATACCGATGCCAATGTTACTATGGATAATTTTTTTACAAGTGTTAAATTGGCTAATAGCTTCTTAGAAAAAAGAACAACTATAGTCGGTACGATTTGAGGCAATAAAAAAGAATTACCAAGTGAAGCAAATAAGAGAGGTACATTTTCGTCGAAATTCTGTTTTTCAGGACCATGTCAACTGGATATACGTGCAAACGAAAAACAAATCGATCGACCGCACTTGCTGCTTTTCGTCTTTTCGAGTTATGTCACCCACTATGGAATATGAATAAATCTGAGAAAAGAAAGATTTTCCTGAAACAATTGGGGTTCGATTTAGCCAATATTCCCATATACAAAGGCGTTCAAAAATAAAGCAACTATCAAAAGATAGCAAAATAGCCATGGATTTAATTGGTATAACAACTGAATGCCAAACAGAGCCTTGCATCATGCCAACTGTAAAGGTAAGAACATATTTATGTTTTGAAAACTAATTGTTTTCATTTTATGCCTCTGCTATACTTCAGGTGAACAATATAAAACGTCGGTGCGAAGCATGCAAAAAAATAAAAAAAGACAACAAAACAATTGCTGTATGCGATTTATGCATATTCCAGTATGCCAAAAATGCTATTGTACATGAAAAGACACGAAAACGAAGAATGTAATTCGGATTTTGATGACAATTATAGTACACCTACATTCTCCCCTTCAATGTCGATACCAGGCACATCAAAATCAACAAAATTCACTTCCGGTGCACCGCCAGAAAAGAAATCTAGAATGTCATCGCCTGTTTGAACTAATTTTTTTTTAATATTTTTTGTACCAACATTTTAACGTTTTTTTTCTATTTTCTTCTTTTCTAATAACTAAAAAAAAATTTCCTGTAATTTTAGTCATTTTGTTAAATAACTCACATGAACAAAACAAAAAAGAGCGAAAACAAAGATTTTTTATTTGAAATGCATTATGGGCACTGAGTGCCCTAATGTCCCAACAACGTTATAAATGTCATGTTCCCATTCTAAGGTTAATTTAATATTTTTTATGTAACATGATTCAATTACAGAATCACTAGTGACCTCTCTATTCACGTACACACTTTCTCTTTGACGTTGGCATTGTTAACTTCTGGAATACCGACTATATAAGTCTTGGGACGATGTTTATATGGAAAGTAATGTTTCTGTTTCCTATGATGTGTTTATTGTTTACCTAACTAGACTTATATCAAACTGCTTATATACAGAACCTTTGACAAAACTTAATAAAAGACTAAAACCCTGGATCTCTGGTCAACTTATTGGAGAAATAAACAAAAAAAAAAATACGCCAGAATAAATTTCTTTAAGAATCCCCATAACCTGAAAAATAGCCTTTAAAAGATGTGCTTTGAACTAAAAAAAGAGATTGCTTTTGGCCGCGATAACTATTACCGAAATAAATTCATTTCTGCTAAGAGTAACCTGAAATCAGAACGGCAAGTGAATGATATTTTGAACAAGTCTCCTTCTACCAGAAAATCTCTTTCAATTTGCGTGAACAACTGCGAACGTTCTGACAAATTTGGCATTGCTAATGCATTCAATGAGTATTTCACGTCAATATCAAACAGCCTACCATCACAAACAATCCAAAGAAAATGCACTCTATGTACCAATTTAGGAAATTACTGTGACCAGTCACAAAGAATTAGTTTTGCCTTCGAGCCTATATCTGCTTTGAAGCTCTTAAAAGCAATTGGATCCCTAAAAAAGCCGAACTCATGTAGCTTTGATGGTATTTCAAATATACTTTTAAAACGCATCGCATGCTGTGTGGTTGATGTGCTAGCGGTCATATTTAACGGCAGTATATCCTCTGGAACCTTTCCCAAGGCGCTCAAGTGCGCTGACGTAGTTCCGCTGTTTAAAAAAGGTTCTGCAGACTATATAAAAAACTATGGGCCTATTTCACTTCTGCCAACCTTTAGTAAAGTTTTTGGAAAGGTTATTAAATAGAGGATATTGTCTTATTTGAATAAGGTTAAGTTTTTCGGTCCAATGCAATTTGGTTTTCAGCACGGTAAATTTTTGCTCCAATATTTTCTCTAACCTTGACGAAGAAATGTTCACTGCTGGATTATTTGTTGATATCACAAAAGCCTTTTATACTACATATATTGTTGGATAAAATGGAAAGAGCTGGTTTTCGTGGATTTATGCTAAATTGATTTAGATCATACCTACCAAACAGACTCAAAGAGTGTAAGATTGATGGTGTGCGGAGCGAGATTCGCTCATTTACTTGGGTTCCCTCGAGGTTCTGTGTTGGGACCCATTTTATTTCTCATGTACACAAATTCACTGTTTTCAGTGTTTTCAGTGAATTTGAGGAGTAGACTTGCGGCTTTCGCAGATGATGGTGGCTGTTCGTATTGCTCTCACAGTTCCTTGGGTCTAATTTCCAATATTAATTGGGATCTTAGTCTACTAAGAATCTGGTTCACCGAGCACAATTTGAGCTCGACAAACACATTCACATCATCATCCGCATTATTTTTCACCTCTGTTAGCTTATTTATATAAGAACAAAAGTGTACATAAGAACATGTATAAATTGAAGTCTCATTTAATAAAAGGTTCATTACTTTTAAACGAAAAGCCGCCTGAGTTTCTTTTTACCGTAACAGGTACCCCAATGCGGTCGTTTACTTTCATGCATCAGTATCGAATAAGTAGTAGGCTGCAATTGTGTTTCAACCTCCTGTAGCAGTCTTAGTTGCAGTGATAATTGCTTTTTGATTGAGAAAGTGGACGAGTTTAAATATCTTGGGCTCAGAATTGATTCTAGGATGTCATTTGCAAGCCTTAAAGTCCTTAAAGAAAGTACTCTTCGAAATTTGTGTGTTCCAAACAATTGCTTAAAACTATTTATTACGGTATTTTTCACTTAAGACTCCACTATGGATTTGTTTGTTGGGAGCGGGTGTATATGAATAAAATTAAGCCCTTATTAGTCTTGGAAAAAAGTATAGTGAGGAAAATCTGCAACAAACATCGGCTTCATCCAAGTTTCCCATTGTTTCGTGATATGAAAATTCTTCCAGTCCGTCATTTGTATTGTTTTAAAGTGCTGAAAATTATCTTTAATATGTAGATCAGGAAATTTAAATTACAGATTAATTTCTGACTACAATCTACGCAGAAACTTTTCTTATGTTGTTACTGTAGCAGCTCATCATGCCGGTTATTTAATACTCGAAAGCTTCCTCTAAATATTAGACCAATACCAATTTCTGGAAGTTTTCAAAGGGTTTTTTCTTTTTTTTCTACCGTTTTCTTTTCTTTGTATATCTCTTTATCATCCCTTTATTTTTCTTTTTTTTTTAAACTAAACTACGTTGTCTCGAAAGTATATGGCGTTTTTAAGGGATTGAGCCCAACAAAGCGGTACCTGCCAGTCACATGAAATCTCATTAGGTCTTTCGTTCGATGCGAAATCTTTGTAAATTTAGATTCCTCGTCCTTGAGGTAGTTAAATATTGCATTTAGCAACCGTGCCAGATGCATATTTAATATGAAAACGTATGATCACATATCCGACTTTACTGGAATTTTAATGGCTCCACAAGATTACTTACTCTGGACCACCGGGTTACTTCTTTACAAAATTCGGGTTTGTGCACTCTCAGAGAACCCTTAATTTAATACATCATAGAGACAAATTTTTGAATAGCATCAATTTTTCAGTCACGCTGTGCGCCGCAGGAACAATCTTCCTGTACACATCAAAAGGGTGAGCACAGAAAATCTATTTAAAGCAGACCATTTAAATATCGGTTGTAACATAAATATTACGCTATTTTTGAATGTCTGTTAAATTTAGCCCTCATTGTCTTTCATTGTACAACACACAGTGGTTTCTACTGATTTTCATTTCATATATACATGCTGTGACTCAGTCAAAAAGCCATCAGTACATCTATTCTTAAAATGAATTTCCAATAATCGCTCTAGGGTTTTAAGCATAAATGATGACAGACTTATTGGTCTAAAATCTTTAGCTGCTATATACCCCTGTTTGCCAGCTTTAGGTATAAAAACCACCTTAACTTCCCTCCAAGCTTTTGGTATGTATAGGTATCCTATTTTTAGACTGTGCCTAAGAATTTCCATAATTTATTGAATTGCTACCTCCGGTGCTTTCTATAGCATAATCGGTAGAATACCATCTGGACTTGGAGGTTCTATAATCGAAATTTGAGTATAAACTAACGATATTGCAACTTTGCAGGAGTAGTGTTAAACTATTTATGATTATATTGTAATACTATGCAACACACTCCATTGAAAGCACGAATCCACTTTTGATACCTTCAACCAGGAGAACGCCGTCAAGTTTTGAGAGGAAATTGTCACAGTACATCGAAAATTGACTGAAAAGCAGCAATAGGTATGATATATTGCTTGACAATGTAAAATCTGCAATGCAGTTAAGATTTGAAATTCTTCCCCATCCACCGTGCTCAACTGATGTTTTCTCAATTTCGCAGTCTAAATTTATTTTCCCGGCCGAAAGTATTCCGAAACTAACCAGAGGGGATTTGAGAATTTCATCGTGTCAAAAACTTAAGACTTTTACCGAAAAGGAATTTAAGTGTAACAATAATTAAATATTTATTTTTTGAATTGATTTTAAATTTAAAAATCCTCCGGTGGACACACTCAATGAAATTTTGAAAAAGCCTATAATTTTTCAACGCAATTAACCGGCTAACACACCGAACCGATGTGCACTTACATAATCGAGGAACGTTAAGTAATTTTAAGTAGTATTTTGCTTGCTGGAAAAGATTATTCGAAGATTACTGTATTAAGCAATAAAAATGGGTGACCAAAGTATTTTCTATTTTTAAAATATTGTAGTACACGAAATTTAAACAAGAAGCTGAAAATAAATCGAGGCACAGCAATCACTTGTCTAAAGCTGAGTTTTCACTATTTTCTTGTTTTTTCTTAGTTTTATATCTTAATGTCCTTGAGATAGAATTAAAGAGATCTTAGCGAGAAGCACTATTGATTATTATAAAATAGTATTTTTATATATTATTCAAATCTAATTTACTTACAACTTCTGGTGCCACGGTTGTTGATGTTGATGATTCTGTGGTCGGTGGTGCCACCGTTGTAGTTGTTTGTCTCATTGCTTCTTCGAGTAAATCCAATTTTTGTTGTGTTTCAGCTAATTCATCTTGTAACTCTGATTTTTGCACCGCCAGCACTATAGTAGACACAGTAAATGCCGTCAATCCCAAACCAAGACAAATTGCCACAAGTTTCGTTGTAATAATCATTATCGTTTATTCAAAAAAAAAAAAAAGTTAACCTAAACTAAAATGAACTTAAATCTTATATAACTTTTAACAAAACGTAATGCCCTGGTAATTGTTGTTATTTTTTTTTAAATTACACGCGCATATTTGCACCTCTTAAATTACCGCTCTCGGTAATGGCTCCGAATAAACTGAAAGATCGTCTAGCCTTAATCGCGTGTTTGCGACCAAGTAATCTTCAACAAGCCATATAAAAATTTTATCTTTATCATTAATGTTGTAAAAAGTCATATCACGCAAAAAAGAAAAACCGACTTCAGCACGATTAAACAAGATATCCAGCCTGTGATTAGGAAAGTGGTAGAAGTTTTTTAACTTACATATTTAAATACTCGTACTTGACCCTTACGCATACTGGGTTGCCAGCACTTTGCAAAAATTTTAAAAAAATTATTAAGCGCCTTCCTAACACATGTTCCATCAAATTACGGCCAACTGTCGTTGTAATTAAAAATTGTAGTTGTTAGACGCGTGTACGTTTCCACTTTTATTCTGAAAAGATTTGTGATTTATTCAAAAAGTTCTGGAACTGATTTTGTATAAAATGTGGAACTTGAGCAACAACAATATATTTTGCCGTTGGAACTAAGTAGTTTCATTCTTTCTTTAGCCTCTTTAAAAAGTTCATCGCAATAACTTGAATTAGTAGCCAACAGAACGGTCCAAGAGGTGGGCTTTCCTTTAACCCATTAACGCCCAAACTGTGTATTTTTTTTTGTTTTTTGTTTGTTATCTCGACATATGGTGTTTTATCAATTAGGTCACCTTAAAGTAAGGAATGGCATTTTTTACTCGAATTTCCCATTTGTTCCTATAGGCGAGGCCGTGCAGACCATCAGACATGAACAAAAAGTAACAATTCATAAAAAAATAATCTGACAAAAGTATTTATATTTATCTTTAAAAAATCATAAAAATAATAAAATTTGAATGCTAAGTAGACAAATAATAGCTGAAGGCAGAAATTGCGGAAAAACGGCCACATTTGCAGAAAAAGAAAATTCTGTTTCACCAAGACAACGCGCCGTCTCACACCTCAGAGGTTACCATGGCGAAAATCCATGAATTACGGTTTGAACTGCTTGACCATCCGCCTTATTCACCAGATCTAGCCCCAAGCGACCTCTTTTTGTTTCCTCATCTAAAAACTGCGCTCGGATGACAGAGGTTTTCATCAAATGAGGAGGCAATCACCTTCGTGAAAAATTTTTTTGCAGAGAAAAACGCCAAGTACTATTTGGACGGGTTAGAGAGATGGAAGCATCGCTGGGAGAAATGTGTAGTTACAAGGAGACTATGTAGAAAAATAAAAAATAAATTTGAGAAAAAATGATTTGTATCATTGTTCACTCGGAAACTTTTCAGCCAACCCTCGTATAGCAAAAAAAGTAAATTATATAGAATAATGGAAAATAGTTAACACAAAGTGTAGCACGGCATTTTCCGCGGAATGTTCTTTCCATTTGGCATCTTCGCTGTCCATCCCTCTTCCTTATAAAATGTTTCTACCCATCATACCTCAAATCAGGCAAAAATGATCTTAATGGATGTTGCACAGATGGACGTCCTTTTTGAGTTCTGCTGTCAGCCCCAATTTTTAGATAAACTCGTGCTATATGACGGCGGAAATCTTTTATTGAAAGAGGTTATTTTTCTACTGTTCTGTGTAGCACATATGAGTTTACGAGTGCCATGTCTACACAACGACTGAAAAGATACCAATACCATTTTTTACCTCTAATAGTGATATGATGTTTCTCTAGTAATCAGTCATGATGGTCGACACCGCCCATATTCTTGTTATAATTGCGAAAAAGGAGTAGCTGAGAACTCCATCTTCGTGCGGATGATGTCGATTCAATACCATCGAAGTTGGTTGCTATTGTCACGGGCCTGTTATCATTCCACATCACAGCTAGGATTGCATTTTGCAAATCAAAGAAGTAATCAAACGTTGCTCTGTCTTTCTTAGTAAATGCCTTGCGTTTCTTTAAAGGGCATTTTGCAATTCTGTTTTATCTGATTGTACCGGTTACACGAAACCCTTTATTTTTTAATTCAATCAATAAAGCATGACTAGTGACAAAAATTGTCAAAATAAACCTCATGGCTTGTGGGGTCGATATGATAACTTTTCTAAAACAACTCTTTGCAAAAGAGATTCAGTAAAGGGAAAAATTGAAACGGTTCACCTTGTAGTGCACATAGCTCACAGTTTGTATCCGAATCTTATTGGTTTCTCTTTTGTAATATCTCACTATCATTTCGTCTATTGAAATTTCTTTTTCAAAAACACCCAGCTTAGAAAATTATTGCTTACCAAGTCAAAAAGTGGTCTAATTTTGAAGGCTCTATCTTTTTTGTTATTAGATACGAGTGCATTGTTATTGAAGTGAAGGAATGATTTTATTTGTAAATATCTAAGTATTGGGACTGATTGCCTTTTTGGCAAGCTCAATCCCAAGATCATCATCTGTTGTCCAATAATCCCGTTCAAGAAACCGACAAATACTTTTATTTCGCTGATATCAAGGTTGAAGTCATGAGCGTTTTTTCATTTCATTCGCATAACGCATGGATTCTTTTTGAATGTGGGAGAACACTTCATTACTAAAAAATGACTCAAATAATTCAGTGGATGTTTTACCTCTCACTTCTCCACTCATTTGGTCAAAATTTTCAGAAACACTTCTTCCTTCTTGTTCAAAACTATAAACAGGAGTTCGTTTTCTTTGGTTCTGTTACAGTTTTTTTTTTTTAATTTTTTTTTTTGGCTGAAATTGTCATTTTGAATTTTTTACTGCATCCTGGTGTTGAATCATATCTTGTTCAGGATCCATATCCTCACCATATCATATCATTACCTGCCGTTGACGTTGCACGTTCTGCCATACGAATTTCAATAAATCGAAGGACATCATTGACTGTTACTACCTATATTCCAGTTTCATTTTCATCAAGTTCATCCTCATCTGAGACAAAATCAGGATCGGGCGGAAGCAACGCGATCTCTCTCTCTATTTCATCCGAATACAAATAATCCAGGGCTTCTTCCATAGTTTTAAAAACTTCACTTCCCCCCATTCTAAAAGTATAAAAATACAATTAGTTTACTTTTTCGTAATGTACAAGTCTTTTGATAACAAATACATGACAATCGCGAAGTTATATTACACAATCACTGACTATGTCATATTATATTGTTCTCATACGAGGACAGCAATATTACGCAATAAACAAAATACCATTGAAAGTGAAAATAAAGCCCATTCACTAAATCATATATTACTCTAAAGAAAAATAACGATTGCATAGAAAACAAGTCTTACCTTAGCTGCAAAACAGGAACTTTTTGGAAAAAAAAAATTCTACGCAAAATATTAAAAATACCAAAAAGTTCCCGAAATTTATTCAGAAAATTAAAAATAAAAGTTTATTCATCTAAATCTGTATTGTCCCCTTCAAAGTAATCCCCATCGACTGCAACACACTTATGCTAGCGCTTGATCCAATCCTCGAAACATTTTTTATATTCGGTTTTTGGTATGTTCATCAGTGCTTCCTGCGATTTTTCCATTACTTCCACTCGGCTGGTGAAACACGGTCCCGTAGTGGATTTTTAACTCGATTGAACAGAAAGAAGTAACAGGGAGCCAAATCAGGTGGATTCGGTGGCTGTTGGATGGTATTTGTTGCATTTTTCGTCAAAAAATTACGAATAATGATGGCACTGTGCGACCGCGACGGTGCGTTATCATGGTGCAAAATCCACGAGTTTTCTGCCCACAATTCTGATCTCTTTCGGCGAATTGCTTCACGCAAACGTCTCTTTGTTTACTGTCTGGCCTTCTGGCAGCAAAAATTCATGCTGCACTACACCGTTGTAATCCATAAAAACCGTGTGCATTGCCTTCTTTTTTGACTGAAAACGACGTGGTTTTTTTGGCCTCGGCTCATTTGGTGAACGCCATTCACTTGCCTGATGTCTGAATTGCGTGTCGTACTCATAAACCCACATCTCGTCTCCAGTAATGATCCTTTTGATGAATGTGGGATCGGATTCAGCCTTGCAAATCATATCTTTTGCGATGTCAACACGGTCTCTTTTTTGCTTGAAATTGAGGTCTTTTGGCACCAACTTTGCTGCTACACGACGGAAACCCAAATCATTAACTAAAATGTCTTGGACGGATCCATAGGCAATGTTCAAGTCCTCCGCTTTCTCTCTGATGGTTAATTTGTTGTTATTGACCAACATTTCTTTTACGACGGTCTGCCACTGCGTTCATCATCTTCGATTGACTCACTACCACTTTTGAACCGCTCATGCCACTGGTAAATGACCGTTTTCTTTAGAGAATCGTTGCCGAAACACTTTTCCAACATTTCCAATGTTCGCGCACCATTAAATCCGTTTTTTACGCAAAATTCAATACGAGTACAAGTTCGTTGTTGCAAATTCAAATCCATTTCTAAAATTGCAAAAAATCGCCAACACACAAAGAGTTAGATGTGTTCTTGGCTACGTAACTTTTGCAAATGTCAAGCTATGACGCTAAGACTTAGAAGGAATATCAACAACAGATTTATCAACTTAACAAAAAAAATAGAACTCAAATTGGAACAATGGGAGCGCCACACGGTGATGTGGTGTGGGAACTTTTTGATCAAGGTGGTAGTGCACTAATGCTGGTAAATAAATATTGTAAGTCCGTGACTTTTGGATTAAAACACAGATTTTTTGATAAAAAAATATTTTTATTTTTCAACGTAGTCTCCCTTGAGCTCTATACACTTTGTCCAACGCTTCTCCAATTTTTTTATCCCTTCCAAAAAAAATGATTTGTCGAGGTCCTCAAAATAGGCCTTTGTTTGCGAGATGACTTCATCATTGGAGTCAAATCTTTTCTCAAATCTTTTTCAGGTTTGGGAACAAGAAGTAGTCGCTCGGAGCCAAATCTGGAGAATAGGGTGGATGAGGGAGCAATTCATAGCCCAATTCATGGATTTTTGCCATGGCAACTGCACATGTGTGCACCCTTGCATTGTCTTGGTGGAAAAGAACTGTTTTCTTGGCCAAATGAGGTCGTTTTTTTTTTTTCAAATCGTCATTGAATCGGTCCAATAAGTTGACATAATATTCCCCATTGATTGTTCTTCCCTTTTGAAGGTAGTCAATGTGGATTATCCCGCGTGCATCCCAAAAAACAGTCGCCATAACTTTATTGGCTGACAAACCCACCTTGGCCTTCTTTGGCGCCGATTCACCCTTAGAAACCCACTGTTTTGACTGTTGTTTGTTCTCTGGTGTGTTGTGATGGATCCATGTTTCGTCCACGGTTACAAAACGGCGCAAAAACTCCTCCATATTGCGATTAAACAACGTCAAACCTTCCTGTGAAGTTGTTACACGATTGCGTTTGTGGTCGACTGTGAGCAAACGCGGCACCCATCTTGCGGAAAGCTTTCTCATGCCCAAGTGATTATTCAAAATTGAAACCACTGAGCCATGCGAGATCCCTACGGCTTCCACAATCTCTCGCACTTTCAATCTTCGGTCGGCCAACACCATATCGTGAATTTTTTCGATTGTTTCGGGTGTAGAGACCTCAACTGGGCGTCCAGGACGTTCGGCAACTTCAGTGCTTGTACGGCCACAACGAAATTCAGTAAACCACTTTTTTACCATTGAAATCGATGGTGCAGAGTCCCCATAGTATTTATCAAGCTTAGCCTTGGTCTCGGTAATGGTTTTTTTTCGCAAGAAATAATGCTTAATAAGCACACGAAATTCACTTTTTTCCATTTTCTCCTCAAATTAGTGAGTAGTCTGATAAAAATAGCTGTCAAACACAAACTAACTGACGCAGCAAGTTTAAATTTTGACAGGAGTCAACTGACAGATGCCTGTTGACAGGAGCAGTGTTGCTGTTTCAGTAAAGAGGTCAGAAATTCAAAAATTCACGGACTTATTGACCCGCCCTCGTATATTTTCATAAATGTTTTGTAAAAGATATTCGAAGGAAAAAAATGTTGGGACATATGCGTCCCATTAGGGTTTTATAGTGGGGCATATACCATATGTCCCAGCAGTACGTTGTGCGCCATGTGGCATAAAGTTATTTTGTTTCCTTTTACGGTTATTTTTTCCTATTGCGATGTTGCAGGCTGGTAAAAATGTCGAAATTGAATACTGAAGATGTATGTGCAGTACTTCAAGAATATGAAGATGACACCAGTAAATCGGAAACTGATTTTAGTGAAGGTAGTGACGATAACTATAGTCCTCCGCGAACCAAAACCACTCTCAGTGATGATTCTCTTGGTGATGCAGAGGACAGCCAATTGAGTGAAAATGCTTCTCTCTCGAATGATGGAATGGACGGTCAACCTATGCGTGATGAAGCTGTTCATGGAGAACCTGCAGCCACATTTGTTTGGGGTACACCAGATGAATCGTTCATTCCAAGAAAATTGGTTACTTGTCCAACCAATTAGAATTGCAGGAAACATTTCACGTCACTCGTCGCCACATGAAATTTTTCGCAAATTATTTCCCAGAAGCATGTCCTTATACATTGCTCAGGGCACCAACGAGAGGCTCAAGGGAGTTCCTTTATCGGGACAGAACAGAAAAAAAACTTATGCAAATAAACTCTAGCGAAATCGATATAATATTACTTGGAGGCATGTTTATTATGTCGTATAACCATGTGCCATCGCTAAAAGACTGTTGCTCGAATCATACTTCATTGGGCAACGAATATATAAAGTCAGCCATACTACGTGTCGTTTTGAGCAGATAATGTCTAAGCTGTATTTTGCCCCTGTAGACAAGCCTGCGGATGCAAGTAAAACGTACTACATAGACGATTTTATTAATTACTAGGAAACAACTTTTAGAGCCTGCCGCGATGATAGCAGCTTCCAAAGCATCGATGAGCAGATGACGAAATTCAAAGGACGTTCAACACTCAAGCAATATATGCCTTTGAAACCAATAAAACGGGGCATAAAAATGTGTGAGTGGATACACCTATGACATGAATATTTACAGCGGAAAGAAGGTTCTGGACTTGAAGATACGCTCGTACAATGAGTTGTAAAGGATTTTGCAGCTACGATTTCGAATCCAGACGTGACAATTTGCTTTGATCAATTTTTTACCTCTGTCAATCTCGTCGACAACATACTTTGGGAACATGCATGTCCAATCGCAAGAATGTGCCAAAAATCCCAGATAAATTGCATAGAGGCGAGGCCATTTTCAAAGTTAATTCGGCAGGTACATTGTTACATTATATACTCGTACTTTTTTCTTTATTTTGATAACTTTCGTAATGGCAGGTACCATCGCTGTAAAGTGGCAGGACGTCAAGGAAGTTATGCTGCTCAGTAACTGCCACACACTGTTGCACGCAAAATGAAAGATAGCACTGTGGAGGATGTTTTGTGCCCTCAGATCGTAAAGACTTACCGCGCTATAATGGGTGGCGTGGACTTAGCATACCACATGTCGGGATTGTATGACATCAAATAGTGGAAAAAAGTTTTTTACCGTGGCATGATGATGGCCGCTGTGAATGCCTGGCTTATACACTCGGAGCTGAATAGAAAGAAATAGCCTTTCTTGAAATTCCTTGTCGAAATTGCTGAGCCGAAAATTGGAAAAGGGAAGGAATCTACTGCATACAAACGATTTCGTCAGCTTGGAAGATCATCGAGTATGTATAAATCCATGCGAAATGTTAGTAATCATTTGCCCATAGAAGAGTATAAAAGACGTCGATGCGTCACATGCGACCAGCGAAACGTCGAAAAAAGAACAAAAATTGTTTGCCAAGCCTATAAATCGCCGTTCTGTATAGATTGCTTTACTTCTGCACACTCATAAATTCAATATGATTCCAAAAGATATGTTCCTACCAAAAACGTTTTTATATACGTAGATTTTCTTTGTGTGGTGTGTACCCTGTTGGGACAAACATGTCCCACTGTTCGCATTCCTGTCGAATATTCTCCTTAAGGGCTGCGATTGTCTGAGGCTTGTTGGCATAAACCCACGACTTCAAGTAGCCCCAAAGAAAAAAGTCTGGGATGGTTCAATCGGGCGATCTTGCTGGCCATGTCAAATCGCCAAAATGGGAGATTAGGCGACCAGGAAATGCTTCCTACACAATATCCATTGTGACTCGTGCCCAATCACTCCTCCCGCGTAAAGGCCGCTCCTCGATCTGGTGCCTCAAAAATTGTTTGGAACTTAATACCGCCAAATGTCAATCCATCACCTTTTCACATAAGCGACACCAATCTCCTCCCCGACTCTACCTTCTCCACAATCAACCTATGTCCTCCGTTGAATCTCTTCGCGACCTCGGCATTTTGTGTGATAGGGAGCTCAACTTTGGTTTACATATGGATGGGATAATCCTGAAAGCCAACTCTGTACTAGGTTTTGTAAAACGATGGTCCAAAGAATTCACCAACCCATACGTGGCTAGGTCGCTCTATATTACCTTTATTCGCCCCCTCTTAGAGTACGCCAGTCAAGTATGGTCCCCATATCATCGCGCTCATATCTCGAGAATCGAAATCATCCAGTGCCGTTTTCTTCGATTTGCTCTTCGAGGTTTGCCCTGCGACGATCCTTTTACTCTGTCCCCCTATCAAAACCGTCTCAACCTTATTAACCTAAACACCCTTGAGGAACGCAGAGATGCAGCCGACTTTCTCTTCATTCATCGACTCCTTTCAGGTCACGTTGAATGTACGTCCCTTCACAACTCAATTTTCCTCAACACTAACCCTCGTAATCTACGTACCCCTCGTCTCTTCTATCTCCCAACCCACCACACCTCCTATGGCGCGAACGAACCAATCTCCCGTATGCTACGAAAAATTAATAGCGTCTTTGACTTCCACCGCACCACTTCCACCGCACCACTTCCTACCTCAAATCCATTCTCTTTCACCACTCTAACCAACCTTAGTTTTAAGTTATAGCTCGTATTAAGCCGAATAAATGGGGGCATTCGCCCCCACCAAAATTAAAAATTAAAATCCTCATAGTGGCTTTGAGTGGATGGGATGGCTCTTCGTGCAACACACGCGGATTTGCAGTGCAACAGAAATGAAAATTTTGCTTATTGACGTAACCGCTTAAGTGGAAATGCGCCACGTCGCTTATGATGATTTTCGACACAAAATCGTCTTCTTCGTTGTTGAGATTGACGGTCAGAAGGCACTCAAATTAGCTGTAGGGTCCGTCTGGTGGTGCCCAATTGCGTAGCCCGTCTTCTGGTTGATATTTCTTCGTTCTCATCGACGTCGGCAGCCACAGCCGCGATATTCTCGGCCTAACGACCAGTCCGGTCGGCCACGCCCTGCACGGTCTCCAGTGGTTTCACTCTGTTCGAGTCGAGTAGCTAAGAGCCGGTATGGTTGCCCAGTTGGCGCAACACGCTTAGGGATTCAACGTCGAAATTCACGCTGGTGTTAGCACCGACCGATTATTAGTCAAAAACATCGACACAATTATTCCATGCTCTTGCGGAGTATAGCGTTCCATAGCTTATCTGTTTATATACTGCAGCTGTCTAGTTCACAAATGTCCAATATGGTTAACGTACGACGCCACTTGCAAAAATTACACCATCTTCCGATAGGGTGATTAATTTTACGCCACCTAGTACAAATCAACACAAAAACTAGACAAACTCATGGAAGCAATGGAAAAATCTTAGCATCGAACTTTTAAACAGAGGAAGACTCAAACTTTAACAACTTAAAAAATATTGCAGGCAATATATCCAGGATTATAATAACCGACTAGTTGAACAAATTATAGAACAGATAAGTCAATAAAAAATGTGCCTAATTGGAAAGGTGTAGCCTTAACATCCGAAGAAAAGACAAGAAAAGCAACGTGGGGTCGAGCGTTGTCATGATGGAAAATTATTGCCTCGTGTCTGGTCGCATATTCAGGGCGTTTTTAGGCCACTGCTCTCTGCAAATGGATTAATTGTGTTCGGTAGCATTGTCCATTGATGGTTTCACCCGGTTTTAGCAGCTCATAATACAGCACACCCATCTGATATCACCAAATACAGAGCATTACCTTAGCGCCATGGATATTCGGCTTTGCCGCTCATTTTACTGGTTGGGCGGGTTTCACATATGAAATTTTGCGCTTGGGGTTGTCGTAATGGATCCATTTTTCATCACCAGTAACAATCCGATGCAAAAATGACTTCCTTTTGTGGCGTTTCAGCAACATTTCGGACATGCAAAACCGCCTTTCGACGTCTCTCGGTTTGAGTTCATGTGGAACCCAATTTCCTTGCTTTGGAATATATCCAGCTGCTTTTAAACGTTTTGAAATGGCTGCTTGAGTGACACCCAAAGATTCTGCGAGCTCTTCTTGTGTTTGACAACAATCTTCATAGAGTAATTCTTCCAGTTCTTCATCTTCAAACTTTTTTGGCTGCCCAGGACGTTCATCGTCTTCTCGTCTTCCAAGCCAAAATCACCACTTTTAAATCGTGCAAACCACTTTTGGCACTTTCGCTCAGCTAGCGCATGTTCACCATAAACTTCCACCAAAATACGATAACTTTCGGCAGCAGTTTTCTTCATATTAAAGTAATGAAAAAGAACTCCCCGCAGGCACAAAGTTCGACATATTTGAGTGAAAAAAAATTATTGTTGTTTACGCTTCAAATGAATGACATATACTGAAATGACGTACAATGACAGTAGCTTTCCAAAGCATGTTCCAATGGAATAATACAAGTTACGCCATCTCTTAGCAAACCGCATGAATTAAGTTATAGACCCAATACAAATAATAAGTTAAGATCGCAACCAAGGAAAATTAATAATCACTAAAAAAAATCAGTTCAAATTAGAAAAGTGTTCAAAGCAGACTGCATGAAATTTTCTGTGTTCGATAGTAGACCTCACAAGATTGGGTAAATTATTCCATAGCTTGACAGCATAAATAAAAAATTGCCTGCGTGATGTTAAACAGGTGTATCTGGCAGGTTGCAACACTATATAGCGATTAGTAGAACAAAAATTAATTAAATTAAACAGATAGTTTGGTTCTTTCTTATGAATAATTTTGAAAACTAGAGAACAGCACCGATATTTGAAAAAATCTTCCAACTTACATCCGAGAATTTGAATAGCTTCCGATGAGATATGATCAAACCTACGACGATTGAATACAAACCGGGCAATTGAGTTAAAAGCAACCTTTAGTTTTTGAAGTGTAAGAGAGTCAGGATCGGCAAACAATTCGCATCCATAGGATATGATTGGGATTATTAGAGCTTTAACTAGTTTTAGCTTAACTTGCACAGGTAAAATTATTTTAGCAATAGATAGTCCTCGTAGCGAAGCGTATACGAGTACCTTATTTATTACAGTGTTTATGTGAGAATCCCACGTTAATTTGTTGTTAAACATGATTCCAAGATTTTTAGCGTGAGTGACATATTCCACTTGGCAAGAGTTTAAAAAGATAGGAGGAAAATCAGAGAAACTTGGTTGATGTTTGGCGATTGGCATTGCTTTTGTTTTAATGGGATTCAGAGTCAGGCCATTACGTGCAGTCCACTCAAAGATAGATTGTAGATCGTCATTCATTTTTGCTATTGCGTCCTCAACCATGCCAATAGGAAAACTAATGTATAATTGAACATCGTCAGCATATATATGAAATCGACAATGAGATAAATGAAAAGGTAGGTCATTAATGAACAAGGAAAACAGTAATGGACCAACAATAGATCCTTGAGGAACACCATTATTAACGGGAAGAAACGAAGACAGTTTACTGTTACATGAAACGGCTTGCAGCCGATTAGTCAAGTATGAATAAATAAGTTTAATAGAAGTGTCAGAGAAGTTAAAAAATGTCGCTAATTTATCACAGAGTATTTCAGGGTTAACACAATCAAATGCTTTGGAAAAGTCAAGTAGTGTTATCACAGTAGTATAATTGGCATCAATTGCCTGTCTTATGTCTTCGCAAACTTTTAATAATGCTGACGTGCAACTGTGTCCCGACCGGAAACCTGACTGGAGGGGATTAAGGAGCTGTTTGTATTTTATAAATTGTTTAATCTGGTTGCTCATAATACATTCAAAAACTTTGGATAAAAAGGGAAGGATAGCTTTTTGGGATTAGGATGGTTTTGGATTTTTTCCATGCACAGGGGTAAGTAGATGTCATAATGATAGTGTTAAATATATGGGTAATGTAGGGAAGTAAAAGAGGAAGCAACATTTTTATAAAGTCTGGGTGAATATTATCAAGTCCAACAGACTTGCATTTAATTGAAAAGACTGCGTCTCCTACGCAGTACATGTCAACTGCGTCCAGGGAAAAAGCATTTTCTCGGTCTTGTTGTGCTGTCGTAGGGCTAGTGGTATGAGGTGAAATCTGTGTAGAGAACTTAAGGTTCAACTCGTCTAGATTTATATTGTCGTCCGAAACTGAGATACTTGTCTTATTCAGTCCGATATTGCGAACTTCTTTCCACAAGAATTTTGAGGAACGATCACAATTAAATCTGTCATTATAATAACTAAGTTTAGCGGATCGAATAAGCTTAGTAAAAAGGTTACGGGATGCTTTAAAGTCAATAAACATTTCCGCACACCCAAAACGTTTCCAACGACGGAACGAGACGTCTCTCCTTTTCATAGCTTTAAGAATGTCATAGGAAAGCCAAGGACAACTCTGTGACTTTAAAACTCGAGTCTTAATGGGAACATGTTTATTAAATAAGTAGTCAATTGTGGCAGTCAAGAATTCAGTTTGTTTATTAACATCTGATGTCAAATAGATTGAACTCCAATCAATAGACAAACAAACACTAAAAAGTCTTTCAACATTTACATTGCGGAAGTCACGATATTGGATAGACTGGGACGAGTTTTTATGAACATGGAAATCGAAGGTAGCAAAGATAAGATCATGATACAAGAAGACGGGGACAGATAATTGACTAAAACACTTAACAAAATTTTCATCACTTGCAAGAAACACATCTAATAAAGACGGAACACAGTTAGGCTTAAAGTGGGTAGGATTAGTGACGTTTAGAAAAGAGAGCCCAAGAGAGTGCATTGATGTTTTAAATAATTTAGAAGATGAAGTAAGAATATTTATGTTTAAATCTCCACAAAGAATGAACTTTGGTTCAAGGTGGGATATTTCTTCCACAATTGGGGAAATAACACGAGAACTCGCGATATGAAGAAGCATATAAAAAGTTCCGAGAATACATTTATTTTCGCCATCAAGTATTTCAATAAAATTTGACCCTGAGAACATCAGAGAGCGGTTAGACAACCCAAGAAACACAACTGGCATTTTATCTGTTATGTGAAGTAGACAGCTTTGTTAAAACGCTACTGTACGAGGAAGTTCCATCCTGCTACACATGTGATAAGCAACTTGGTATTTTTAATCGTCGAAAACGAGGTGCTACGTTATAGAAAGAATCTATACAGCTTCAAGAACATTGCCCATAATTTTTTTTATGACTAATCTTGTACCGTTGCATAGCTTAGATGCATTTAAATTCCGAAGCAAAATGATAGGTGAGCCAATTTTTAATCGCAAGTTATGTGGTGACATTCCTGGTGTCGATCGATTTGAACAATATCTCATTGCTGTGCAATGACTGTTGTATTTTGAAGTTAATAGCGTCAACATCGATATTTTTTGCAGCTAAAATAGCTCGTTCACGAAGCCACGCATGATTAATTTAATTAGCTTGTAAATCTGGAAATATGCTTTCTATCAAAGCATCTTTCGTATTTACCATGTTTCAGAAATTGTCTGGCAACTTGATGCATTGTGTGTCTCCATGCAATGGTATTGTTCCATTTCCAATGTTGAGCAATTGCTCGGAGAATGATAGTACGTTTTGCAGTTGAATACGTATATTTGTGTTAAGACGTAATGTACTGACATTTCGCCATAGGTATGATTGTTTTATATATGCATTAATTTCATCCGCATATGTAGCGAGTGGAATGACCGGTAATGTCTGTCTAAAATCACCGGACAGCAGCAGTACAGCACCACCGAAAAGCCTGGTGTTTATTATTTAGATCTTTCATCATTCTATCGAGAGCTTCAAGTGAATGCTTGTGGGCCATAGTGCATTCATCCCAGACAATAATTTTGCATTTTTGAAAAACTTTAGCCATACCGGAATGCTTTTTTATGTTGCACACTGCATCTGGATTTGTGGGAATGTTTAACGGCAACTTAAGTGCTGAATGTGGAGTCCGTCCGCCATCAAGCAAAGTGGCTGCAATACCGGATGAAGCAATTGCAATTGATTTTGTGATCGAATGCGAGCAAGGATTAGTGAGATGAGAAACGTTTTTCCAGTGCCACCTGGTGCGTCGAAAAAAAAGAATCCACCTTGTTCTGCTGCAATTGACAAATTAATTCGATCGTATACATTCTTTTGTCCATCAGTGAGTAGTTGCTCATTGTTTTCAACGAAAGTACAATAGTTAAAGAGACCGTATCGAACTATTGTTCGCGCTAAATCTCGCTGTTAATGTTGCTGAGCGGTTAGGTGAGGGCATACCAAAATGAATGAGTGGCATATTCGAAATCTGAATGCAAATATCTTCAATCATTATTAGCGCCTCGTTATATATTGCCTGCGAAAAGCCGATATTGGGATCTTGGTCAGCGATCCGAATGCGATGCAGAATGTCGTCGTTCATGGAATCTTTATATTTGTCCCAGAGGACAGAAGCTTGAAATGGAAAACATGTCGTCAATAATATGGCAAATAATTGGCGAATTTGATGAGGAGTCTTTGTCTCAATACATTAGCTCGAAGGTGTTCGTTGCGTTGCTCTTGACTTTCATTAGCACGTGTGAATGCAGCCTGGTTTCTTAAATTTTCATTGTCCGTCAATTGATCTTCTGCCAATCTATTAAACCCACGGTTCTGGACTAATTGTGAATTCCGAGTCCGTCGACCAATATTTCCCCCTCGTCCACGAAGACGTGGAATAATACATAATAACGAAACACACTTAATATAATAGACTCAAAATAAAATGTCGAAAAATAAATATATCTGAATATAATACGCTCAATATTTACATAAATGCGATCCATATACGAGGGGCGTTCAATATATTCTCGGTATCGATATGAAGGAAAATGCGAATTCAATATAAATTGTTTTTATTTTTCAATATAATCTCCCCTAACATCAATGCATTTGTTACATCTTGAGATAAGCTTTTTTAAACCCTCAAAAAAATAAATTTCCTCTTTCTCTGCAAAATACCGACTTGAGTTCTTCATCATCCGAAAATCTTTTTCTACGAAGACATTTTTTCAAATCCGGAAACAGGAAATAATCACTAGGGGCAAGGTCTGGACTATAGGGTGGGTGTTGGGTTTCTTCGAAACCACAATCTCGCGCAGCAGCCTTGGAAACTCGCGCCGTGTGAACAGGAGCGTTGTCATGAAGAAGCAACACACCCGCTGCGAGTTTACCCCGTCTTTTCTTTTTAATTTCCTCCTGCAAATTATGCAAAGTGGAAGCGTAGGATGTAGCGTTGATGGTTTCACCTTTTTTTTTTGTACTCAATGAGCAAGATTCCCTTTGAGTTCCAAAAAACTGTGGCCATGAGCTTCCCGGCAGACGGAGTGACTTTGAACTTCTTCGGGGGGTCTGTTCCTTTTTTATGCCACTGCATGGACTCTTGTTTGCTTTCAGGGTCATAGTGGTGGACCCATGTTTCGTCCCCAGTAACAATTCGATCCATAACACCGTCCGCGTTCTCACTACACATCTCCAAAAGCTCTCTACAGCATGCGATTCTCACTTTTTATCTGAGGCGCTGTGAGCATTCGTGGCACCCACCTTGCACTGACCTTTGAAAGGTTAAGATGGTCATGAAGAATGGTGTGAATGGTACCAATTGAAAGCTTGGTGATCTCTGCCATCATTTTCACCTTTATTCGGGCATCCTCAAGAACAAGTTTTTCGACTTCTTTGATGCTTTCTCCCGTACAAGCAGTAGCTGGGGCGCCGGAGCGGGGGTCGTCTTCAATGCTCTCTCTGCCTCTCTTGAACTCACTTGACCACTTTTGCACAGTTGATAATGAAGGTGCGGAACCCTGGTAAACAGCCACCATCTCTTCATGAATAGTTGACTTTTTCCTTGCTTAGTGAGAAATTTAATTACAGCGCGATGTTCAATTTTCACCATCATCGTCTCAGTTGCCATTATGATTCTGTTTAACTAGAGATAAAACGCGAATTAATAATCACATTTATATGAAATTTTACATGAATGCACTAAAATAATAGTACTACTTGATAAATAAGTCAATTTATATATATAACTACAGCTTCACCCCGATACCGAGAATAGTTTGAACGCCCCTCGTAATATCAAAACACAGCGTACAAAAAAAATTAAATGAATTGAATGAATGCATACACAAAAATTCATTCAAGTCAATCCAGCCGTTTAGGAGGAGTTCAGTGACATACACACGTACAGTAGAATTATATATATAAGGATATATGCACTTGCAATTACATCAGATCGTAAGGGTTTTTGCCATACTAATGAAGGCTATTCCCCATAGCGGAGTTCGGCCTCGTATTCAGTGCAAAAAAAATCAGTTTGAATTGAGTTGTGACGGTGACAAATAAAAAAAAGTGAAATGCTTGGTAAATATCATCAACTGACTCGGGACGAAAAAGTTCAAATATTGACTTTAGTCGAAGGAGGGCTTGGCTATCGTGAGATTGCGGTTAAAATAGGATGCTTTGGATCCACTGGAAAGGAAAAAATTCTCGGGACGAAAAAGTAAACCAGCCCAGAAGACGGACAGTGTATTACAACGAATTAGCATGAAAGATCGCTTTTAAAGTGCTGGCCGTATGAGAGCAGAGCTGAGTGAATTTCATCAAGTTGATCTAAGCGACGAAACTATACGCCTACGGCTACGGGAGATAGGTTTATATGGAACATGTATGGAATACTGAAATTTCCAGGGATATTCCTGAACTTCTCGTAAACTCGATGCCTTCTAGAATAAAAGCGGTTATAACCGCCAAAGGAGGACCAACTCGGTATTGATAATTTTTTGGTAAAAGTGGCATATCTAAACATCTTATATACACATATGTACATAAAAAATGTATCGTTTGATTTTGTTAACCAATGACTGTATTAAAATATTTTTAAAAAAATAAGAAAATTAACTGGTTTTTCTTTCTTTGTTAATATTTTTTTTCAAACATTCAATAAACAGATGGAAATTCGATAGAAATACTTATAAACTACTGCGGAGTATTTAACAAAAATTTCATTTCATTATAAAAATTATTATCGTAGTTATTAACAATTTTTCAATCATTTTGATATGGTGCGGTTTTTATGACCGCAAGTGTATATATGTTTTGAAAAATATCAATATTTTGATATATCGATATTTTTTACCCAAGCCAACGTTGCAGCCCTTTCATTGCGCTCCCCGGAATATGCAGGTCGGCCATTTTAAATAACCTGATACCGACTGCATCGCCATCTGCCGGGCTGATTTGTGAATCTAAACCATCCAGGGCGCCAAGCAAGCTGCATCATTGCGGTGTAAGCACAGTTGCAAATTTGAGTGCTAGCCTCTTTTGTTGTTTTGAACTAGTTATTTGTATATTGCTTGACTTTTGGCCAGCTACTGATGTATGAAATCGGCCACTGTGCACCGGCTGCTTCTAACATGGTTAATTATTTTTGTCTCTTTTCCGTATCAGCGATAGTAAAAATTTATTTGTTTATGCTCCAGGCAATGCAACCTCAAACATTGTTACGAAGAAGCTTTGTAAGACATGTTTACTATAACAAAGTACAATTGTCCATAATTTATAGTATTGCATTTTTTATTACGTTTTAGAGGATGTTGGTTTTTTAAAACTATGAAATCCGCACTTATGGGCTGAAAGCTACCCATTGAAACGACATTGATAAAATGCAATGAATCCACAGAATTTATTGTACAAAACAATTTTATGGACTTGGATAAATACAATACTTTGATGTTTTTTCACTCGCTCTGATATTACATACAATTTGTATGCATGAGGAAGCCTTTAGGGGGCGAAGCAAGGCGAGCACGGGTTCAGCTAGTATACAATATATCTAATGTCAAGTAGAACATACCATATTGGTGAATGCGGCCCAAGCCGATATCGTATAAAGTTTGATATTTTGGTTTTAGTGACTGTCGTTAAGTATCGTGGATGTCGTCTGTCGCAATTAACTTTTTTGTAGTGGTGATGATAAGACTTCCATTCGACAAGCTGATTATTTTTGACAATATCTTTAATTTTGTTTTTTAAATCCAACCTAGTGTAAATGTTGTATTCGTAGATACATTGGTGCGCTTCTAGCCCTGTTAGCAGCGTGATCACCGTTTTCGTTTCCCGGAATACAAGAATGACCTAGCGTCCACATTAACTTAATTTTGTTTAGGGATTTGATAAGCTGTTTTTATGTCAGCGATAAGATCAAAGTTGTTGTTCGGATTCTGAATAGCATTTAGCACATTGACACTATCGGAACATATAACTTGTTTCCCGCGACGGTTCAAGGCTATTCTCGTGACTTGTAGAATTTCAAATGCTTCGTCCGTAAATATTGATGAAAAAACAGGTAGGGTTCCAGCACTTAAGATGCAGCCACCTTCAAGCGTGACTGCTGGGAGGTGTTTTCACGGGTTTTTGAACCGTCGCGTCAGTCGGTAAAAATAAGTTTCCACCCATCTGATTTAAGCTCTGTGGAGACGCTTATATGTTGCACTGCTCGTGTTTGTTTTTTTGTAATCAGCCAGAATCATTACGATAGATTGCGATTTTATAAACCAAGGAGGATGCGTTAGTGTTAGGGAATGGGTTCGTTTACGTACTTCTCAGTTCTATTTGTTCAGATTTTTTAAGTATGGTACTTATTGCAGATGGGTTTCTTTTTTTTGTTTTATGATCTATACTATATGCATTGATGGGTCTTTTTATCAATTTATAGAAAAAAACCAGCTTGGCAAAAAGGTTAGCGATGATTTGTTCTTTCCGTTCCTCAATGGTTGGGAGTGCTGATTCTGCTAAAATATTTTTAACCAGAGTTGTAGGGAAGGCGTTAATGCTGTCTCTAGCTGCCTGGTGGTAGATAGGTTTGTTGATTTTCAAAATGGATTCTGGGCAGCTCCTAAGTGATGTTTTCTTCTTTGGGAGAGAGCTGGACAGGTACAATGAAGGTGGAGGATTGTGTCCTCTACCTCCCATGCAGTTTCTACATAAATCGTTTTTGAAAGCGCCAAGCCTTCCTGTATGCTTGCTTATGAGGCAGAGTCCAGTGATGAAAACTATGGTAGTGCTGAGATGTTTCCTATTTTGAAACATCAGACTCTTAGTGCGATTCAGATCTAGCTTTGGTCATATCTGTTTTGTCACTAGACATGTCAGTCTAACAGTCCATCTAAAGTCTGTTCTTTTATTGGCATCCAGCTTTAATATTAATTTGCACTTATCGATTGGCATACCTACCTTGATCAAAAAGTTCCGGAATTTATTCAGAAAATTGAAAATACTAGTTCATTCATCTAAATCTATATTCTGCCCTTATGCCAGCGCTTGATCCAATCCTCGAAACATTTTTTATATTCGGTTTTTGGTATGTTCATCAGTGCTTCCTCCGATTTTTCCATTACTTCCACTCGGCTGGTGAAACACTTTCCCGTAGTGGATTTTTAACTCGATTGAACGGAAGGAAGTCACAGGGAGCCAAATCAGGTGAATTCGGTGCCTGTTGGATGGTATTTGTTGCATTTTTCGTCAAAAAATTACGAGTTTTCTGCCCACAATTCTGGTCTCGTTCGGCGAATTGCTTCACGCAAACGTCTCATAACGCCCAAATAATACTCTTTATTTACTGTCTGGCTTTCTGGCAAAAATTCATGATGCACTGCACCGTTGTAATCCATGAAAAGCGTGAGCATTGGCTTCTTTTTTGACTGAAAACGATGTGTTTTTTTTGGTCTCGGCTCATTTGGTGAACGCCATTCACTTGCCTGATGTCTGGATTGCGTGTCGTATTCATAAACCCATGTCTCGTCTCCAGTAATGATCCTTTTCATGAATGTGGGATCGAATTCAGCCCCGCAAATCATCTCTTTCGCGATGTCAACACGGTCTTTTTTTTGCATGAAATTGAGGTCTTTTGGCACCAACTTTTCTGCTACACGACGGAAGCCCAAATCATTAACCAAAATGTCTTGGACGGATCTCTGATGGTTAATTTCTTCTACTTCATAAATGTTTTCGTCGGTTTTCGATGTCGATGGTCTATCACTGCGTTCACCATCTTCGATTGACTCACGACCACTTTTGAACCGCTCGTGCTACTGGTAAACGACCGTTTTCTTTAGAGATTCGTTGCCGAAACACTTTTCCAACATTTCCAACGTTCGCGCACCATTAAATTCGTTTTTACGCAAAATTCAATACAAGTTCGTTGTTGCAAATTTAAATCCATTTCTAAAATTGTAAAAAATCGCCAACACACACAGAGTTAGATGTGCTCTTGGCTACGTAACTTTTGCAAATGTCAAGCTATGACGCTAAGATTTAGAGGTTATGTCAACAACAGATTTACCAACTTAATAAAAGAAACAGAACTCAAATCGAAACAATGGGAGCGCCACACGGTTATTCCGGGATCAAGGTATGCTACCCTTTTCCGGAAGAATTGATAGAGTAGTTCCAATTTTGGCGAGTTCATCGGCCCTACAGTTCTCTGGAATGTGACTGTGGCCCGGCACCCAGCAAAGGTGAAAGTTGAACTACTCTGCCATCTCCATAACAGATGATCGGTATTCAAGGTCGGCTCTATTGTAGAATTTAGTGAAACTGAGTCCAGGAACTTGGTAGCAGCCTGACTATCCGAAAAGATTCGGATATCCTTTGCAGATATCACGTTTTTCTTCAGCCAGGACAGAGCTTCTTTAATCGCCAAAATTTCCGCCTGCAACACGCTATAGTGATTTGGAAGACGGAAAGAGAGGCTTAGATTGAGCTTATCTGAGAAAACACCGCCGGCGTTGGTCCTCGCTATCGGTTTTAGATCCATCTGTGTAGAAGTGGATTGATCTTCCTCCCAGAAGGATCTAGAGTGGAAGCTTACGTGGAAGTCCTTGTCAAACCAAAGCTCAGGTATGGTGTAATCGATGTTCTCTGTGAGGATTCCTAATGTATTAAGAATGTTAGCGTGGCCGTATTAAGGCGAATAGCTGCAGTCGCAGCTGCTTTCCTGCTGAAGATATCGAGGGGTATCAAGTGAAACAGAATGTCTAAAGCCGCGGAGGAAGTAGACCGTAAGGCCCCGCTTATGCATAGACATGCTGCTCTTTGGACTCGGCTTAGTTTGCTGCAGTTGACTGCATTGTCTAAGGCCGTCCACCAGACAATAAGCCCTTAGGTGAGCATTGGTCTTATGACCGAGATTGATGGCAATATTTGACTTTCTTCACTCTCTCTTGAATGTTAGATTTCCAGTTTAGTTTCCTGCCAAGGGACCCAAATATTTTTGTGTGTCGGAAAAGACTAAACTGGTACCTTTTATTGAGGGAGGGTCTATAAGTGGAATTTTATATTTCCTAGAAAAGAGGATAAGATCACTTTTATGGGGGTTTACTCCCAATCCACAGCGATCTGCCCAACGGGTTAATCTGTTACGATTTAGTTGAAGGGGTTCTTTAATGGTATTAAGGTACTTACCTCTGCTGACACATCTTTTGGCAGAAGCCCCACCCGGTTTGAAGTTGGTTATCCTGCTGAGCATTTAGCATAAGACTGATCAACTCCCCTTGTAGAAGTAAATTCGGCAAAACTTTTTGACTTTCTTTCCTTGCAGTCCTTGAAATTTTGCATCTGATTTTTTGTAATAAATCAAATTGTTTCGGATGGGTCGTTTTTTGAAATTCTTTTAATGCCAGCAGTTTTTCTTTGCGAAGTGATGATAATTCAGAGTTCAACAAGGGTACTAGCCGATTTTTTTCTTTTCGGTTTATTCGGCCTGTTTGACGGATTGAGATATTATGCAGCTGCTTTGTTGATATTGTTTGGTATGGCTATGTGTTCAATGATTAAGTAGTTTTCGGAAGTAACTCGCGTGAACAGCAGGTTATATTTACCAGGGTGAATGTCTTGTGAGTTGAAAGATGCATTGGAAAGTCGTTGTTTAAGAGAATTAGGTTTGAATTAATATGAAAGTCTTCAAAGATCGTGCCTCTTTGGTTTGTGGTATGAGATGCCCACAGCACACTTCATGCATTGGAAGAATTTATTGTATTTGATTAAAAATATTGTTTAAATCATTCCTTTGGATATTTTCGTTCGGGGAAAGATACAAACCGACGTAAGTAATTTTTGTTTTAAGTTGCAGTTCAAAAGCGTCGTCAAAGTTGGTCGCATAAGCTTTCATATTAAACTGCAGAATACTGAGAGTTGTATTTTGGTTGTGCTATCCTCTTACGGCAATTTTTTTATGTTTTTGATGAATGTCCTTCAATCTCTACTGCCGCAATACCTAATTTGTTGGGATCCCCTTCCACTTCCTTCCGCCAGCTTATATGCTGCCGTCTTCTGCTGCTTCGTCCCTTCATGTTAGAATCGAAGATCATTTGGGCCAGAGCTGTGGCGTTCATTACCCCAGCCATCTCAGACTAGACTTGACCGATGGATTTATTGGTTGAATCTCCTCCTTAGTTCGTTGTCAATACAAATGGGACCGAAAATCACACGCAGTATATTTATCTTGTCATTCAGTCAGTATATCTTCATTCTTCTGCTTTCGACAAGGTCCAAGCCTCTGCCCCATAAGGCATTGCCCCTAAGTTTGGTATTACAAGAAAGGGCTCTGGTATTCAATTGCCTCCTGAGCTGATGTCGTTGCTGCTTGTAACTGTGTAGCCAAAGTAGATCACATTCTGACCAAACCACCGGTAGTGTGAATCCTTAGCTGATGGGAACATATACTGTCAGACCAGTCTTGGCCCACAATAACTCGATACAAACGAAAGCTTCATTAACGACTAGGTGTGTTCTTCTAATCAGCGATGTTAAAAAAGTCACATAACAGCTGGTCGCCTTGTCTAAAACCTTTCTTGACATTGAAAGTCTTGGGTAATTTGCCACCGACCTTGATAAAGAAGCTGAAATTCTCGATAGTCATTCTGCACAACCTGATGAGTTTGGTAGCGATATAAAAACTAGACATGGCATAATATAGCCCATCTTTATTCACGCTGTCATATGCGGCTTCGAAGTCGAACTTATTCCTTTATAATTGGTGCAGTTTAAAGAGTCTCATTTCTTGTGGATCGGATAAATCGTGCTGAGACTCTCTCCGGACATGCTTTCCTCTGACCATATCTTTCAGATGAGCTGATCCATTTCCTCGATTGCGCCCTTGTCGTGTCATTTGTTTCTTTTTCAGCCGGCGTACAATCATCCACAAATCACATCAGATGCAGCTTCTCTGATGGCTCGATGACAATATTCAAAGTGGTGTTATGTGTTGAGAGAACTTGAGGGACTATAGTCTTTCGGCGTCGAACTTTGGTGGTCTTATTTGATTCCGTTGTGGCTAGGATATCCGCATTCATACCCTGGATGTAACAAGGTCGATATTGGCTCCTCGGAACGTGGAAACTCAGAATGCTGGAGGATTGTCTGGCACAGATCGCAACATTATCAGCCTGGTTGACGATTTATTGATCAGGGCATACCTAAGTCAATTTATGTATTTTCTGATGTGAAAACCGCGTGCTGGTTATGAAAAATTATGCCCCGTACAAATTCCAGAAACCTGAATCAGACATGTTGTTACGCAAGCTGTGCTTTCCGATGACCCACTCAAAGACGGCTTCCTTATCCAGCATTGCATTAAGATCTCCCAGCACAGTTCTGGTGTCTGAGCTTAGGCACTTAGTATACATTTGGTCTAGGAGGTCATAGAATCTGTATTTCATGCTATCATACAGATCTTCTCTGGGGCATGAACGCAAATCAGCATTCGGTTAAATGTCGAAAACTTAAGACTTTTTGCATGAGTTTCCCTTGAATCGCAAATTCACTCCAAAGCAAGCAGTGTCTTCTTTCCGGCGCTGCGCCTGGAAATGCACCGCACAGGTGGCTCATCATTGATTCACGATAATACTGCGATTTCACCCTTATTGCTAACCCAGTTTTGGGCCAGTAAACCAATTGGGATCAAACACTTACCATACTCACCAGATTTGGGCTGAAGACTGCCATAAAAGAAGAGGGTTTTCATGATGGGGAATTTCGGGGGTGCTGCCAAGTATTCCGAGAAAAGATTTCTCAGACTTCCACAAGCTCTACGATCTACATATATAGAGAGAGCAGGGTGCCATTTGAATAAAACGTTTTGCCCTAACCCGTTTTTTATTTTTAAAAAAAAATCAGTCGCAGAACTTTTTGAATAAACTGTGTATAGCCGATATGAAGTTTACAATATTTCTCACTGCCTAAGTTTTATGCTGGATACAATAAGAAATGGAATTCTAAATTTAATTGCTAGTGAACTATTTATTGCATTTATTGGGGAAGTGAGGTGTGTTTGATTGCCAGGCCAGATAAAAAATTCCGGCCAATAGTAACAATTATTTTCTTTGATTGTTCCGCAAATAGTCCTTCAACTGCAAGGGAAATTTAGGATATCAGTTGGAAGAATTAAAAGTACCGATTTAGAGATATAATCACTAACCTTTAACTAGTGATTTTTTTTATTGATAGAAGGTCGATAAATGTGATAATTTACATTCATTGAAAGTCGTACGTATTTATGAATTATTGGATTCTTGACAGAGATAATAAATTTGTCAGTAACCATGAAATTTGCCATTCGATTTTATGGTGTGAAAGATAGCAGGCACCCTTGGGAGTAGTGATTTAGCTTGGGGATTTCTATCTGCAAGATAAGAATTACTTGCATTTTTCAATTTCAATAAAACTTTGGTTTTCTGCGGCACTGCATTCATTTTGCGATCAATAGGATGATCTAAAAAGAGCGGAAAATATAAATTTGAAATACCAAATAATGGGAGATTTCAACACAGCGCATGAACACGTGATGGGAGTTCACGGCCTCGGAGACCGCAATGATAATGGGGAACGGCTTGTAGGTGTCTGCAATACCAGCCGGAAAATTGGAGACACTCTGTTCGAGTATAAAGCTGTTCGAGTATAAAGCCTGATATAAGGTCGATTGGGTCTCATCTGACAGACAGCGAATGTCAACCGAATCGACCATTTTGTGATAAGTCGACGTTTCAGATATTGCGTCCTAGACGTCCGTCCGGTTGTCGGAAATTTGGGGCGAACATCATCTTATGGTAGGTACTATCGCATTCGTACGGCATCCTTCAACAGAAGCCGCTCAAACTTGCTTCGTGTTACAAGGTACAATACCGACAGGCTTTGGAATCCCCTAGTGTGCCAACAATTCAGGGACCATTTTGCCACAGAAGTAAAAGCAATCAAGAGCTCCACGCTTGAACACACGAATCACCATTGGAATGCTCTGAAAAAAGGTTTTTGTATCTGGGGCAGCTTCCTACATCAGTATAATGCAGAAAAGTCACAGCACATGGTTAACAGCGGATACATGGAGACGGATCGATGAGTGTATTCCAATTAAGGCTAGGGTTGCAACGATTGCAATATCCTGTCAAGAAGAAGGAAGTACAGCGTTGTGTCAGACGTGACAAGCATTCATGCATCAACGCATTTGCCTCGAAAGCTGAAGAAGCAGCTAACAGATGTGACAGCAAAACTGTCTACAGCGTTTCAAATGAACTTACTGGTGACCGCAGTTTTAAACAATATCCAGTGAAAAGTTTAAATAGCAGTCTGCAGATTTCGAATGAGAATCAGCTGAACAGATGGAGGGTGTGCCCTCCGAATTAGTGGTAAATAGTTTAGACAACAGCGCCATAGTCCCAAATTCTTTTCGAAATGGACCTCACCAAGATGGTATCCGCTGTCAGATACGTCCAAAGAAATAAAGCGGTAGGCGATGATATTATCCTTCCCCAGGGTTTTCAAATGGCGCCAATTACATCGGCAGAGATACTCCAACCGCTCATTTGTAGAGCGTGGGAATAACTTTATTATTATTATTATTAAGGCTATTATAGAAGGCGAAGCTTTATGCTCCATCGTCGAGAGGACGAAATTAACACCAGCTCGCATTTGGCTAACCGACGGAAGGTAAAATAAAACTATTCTAAAATTGTCCGGGTATTTAAGCAGCTGGATAACAAAAAGGGTGGACAAGATACCACTTTGTGGTGTCTTCTTGATGAGTTTGAAATGCCATAAGCTATTGTTTGATCAAGACTTCAAACTTATGACACATACCATATGTAGATCCTCGCACACATCAATCAAATAGGAAGATAGACTCATAGCTCGTAGGTCCTTTACTCCTATTGGCTTGTTTAAAATGTCATTGTATTTTTCACATTTAATTAATACTCTTATACGTAATAAAAATTAATCAATGATGTATTTGCCGTTTTGTTCGATAACCTTCTGAAATCTCAAAATACTGCGTTCATAAAACGTCTCTCTATTTTTCTCTGCAAGAAACCTGTCAAGGTGCTGTTTGATCTGGTTTTCAGAAGCAAACGTTCTACCATTCAAGAAGTCTTGTAAGGATGTAGCAACACATGCCAACCGATTTCCAACAATTTTTACCCAGTGACCAAACTTGTGTGTGGTCTTGCATTGTCATGGTACAATACTACACTCTAACTGTTGATTACATCGGAATATTTCTGCGCTATGGCATCACTTAATTTATGTAGTTGCCCACATAGAGATCGGAATAAATCGTTTTATTCTTTGGAAGCACCTCATTGGAGGCTGATCCCTTCCACTCATTACGTTTTTTGGTTAACGTCCGCCTTCCCGATGCTTCAACTCGCCTACTCTAACCTTTTTTTTAGCTGACAGTGTTGTAGATAATCCATTTTTTGTCGCCCGTTATCATACGCCTCAAGAATGGATCGTTTTTTTCGCGTTTGGTGAGATAATCGGAAACTTTTATACGCTTCGTCAGACGAATTTCTTTCAACTCATGCGTCACCCAAATACCGAGCCCAGCGATTTCAAATAGCCATGAATGCTTCCAATGGCCACTTTTAGAGCCGTAGCAGTCTTCTGAGCCATTGAGTGCTTATTTGTTTGCACCAATGTTTTGATTGTCAATCTTGGAAGGCTACCACAGCGCGTCTTCATCTGAAAAATCACCATCACGGAATCGGGTAAACCAGTTCTGGTACTGGCGTTTTTCGATGACATTTCTGCCGTAAAGTTCACGCAACTATTCGCTTACTTCAATTGCTTTCTTCCCTTTTTTGAAGTAATAAAGCAAAATTCTCTTCAAAATTCTCCATGTTCGAACCACAATTGCAAACGCAATACTCGACCGAATCGCGCCAACTTTTTTTGTTTTTAGATTAAGTGGCAGCAACAAAACGCGCTGACATTTAGCATATGTCACGCTCAAATAAACGCGGGCAGGGGATAGCAAATTTATCTACCTTTAATCCAGATATTTTCGCTCACTCCGATTTCACCACGATCTTCAAAGCTTTTCTTTGACTGCAATAAAGTATTCATTAGTTGTTTGAGTTTGTGTGGCTTCTGCGTAAATGTTGTATAAAATTATCCGAAAATTTCCAGAAACTAAATTTAAGTACAATACTCCAAATACTTGTAATATATTTCAACCAAGGAACCAACAGAAGACCATGCTGCTCCCAACAACAAACTTATTGAAAGAGAACGTAAAGAATTCCTAAGTAATTAAGTGCTCATTTTATTGCATAACCAGATACAAGTTTCAATTATTTAATCACAATAATGCTGTTTCTCCACACTGACGCATACTTCACATTTCACTTCGCAACACCATGAAAACCTGCAGTTGCAACGCTTCTGTCCCACCACTGTTTGACCCCGAATCCGTAATCCACACAATCTGCATAGATTTCTACAAGAGTGTCTTTCCTGTGAGCTTATGTGCTTACCCTTCTCCCGGGAACACTGCCTTCCACGCATTCCACTCCATCCGGGAATCGCATCTACATTGCAATAGTTTGGAGAATCCTGCACATAGACGAGAACGTCTTGAGGAATTTGTTTCCAATCTACCACTCCTGAGTTGTCCGCACTGACAACAAGGGCTTTGTCGTACATCTGTCGGATATCTCGGGCTACATCTGCAAATGGTCGTAGGGAATGCCAGCACTTACCTTCATTACATGGGATCAATTCATTTTCACAACGACAATAGCGTCTTAAAGCCTTTCGAATGCTAAGTTTGGCCGCCCGATTATTATGAAGCACAGCGTAAGCCTGTACATCCAGACTATCACCTTGACGATTGTTTAGAATTGTCTCGATGACTTGTTCTGCGTATTCGGGATAGTCCGAACATCCGGCGAATTGATTGGTTTCATCTTCTGTGCAACCACACCCTGATATACGACCCGATGAGCAATCCTTCGTAATAGTGTAGATGTGCGCTGCTGTTGTTAAAGCCACGACGTAGGCACCTTCCCGATCCAAATGCTTCGAAGTTCTTTTGGCGAGGAAGTCTTTACTCGGGCAATTCCATTGGTCCCATTTGAAGCTGTCCTGACAGTTGGTAAGAGCCAATTCCAGACTCGGTCCGACTACATCTTTCAGCGGAAATACCGATTGAAAAGTCTGAAATAGGAACAAGTGATTGAAATTAAGAACCTGGTGGAGGCATGTGTTTTTAAGGAAACTCACCGCTCTATTGGCTAATCCAGTTTTCATAGCTATGACGTCAACAGTATCTCGAAAACTGTGGACACACTCTGATGTCAAGGCTAGCAGTATCAGGAGAATGATGTGAATAATGTGAGTAGAGTCCATTTCGGAGTCCTTTCAAGCAATAGGCTAGAGAACTAATGCATGGCAATTGTAAGACTCACTTCGTTTTATATAGTTTTTTGAGAATTAGATCACTGGATGGACTTAAACAACAGCAACTCTTTTTGATTACAAGTTTTATGATCTTGATTAAGGCAGGTAAGAACTAGTACACATAACCGCCCCTTACTTTTATGAATGAACTTTTTTCGAGCCTTTCATCAATGAATTAGTTTTATTGTCCCTTACATGACATTTACAAATATTTTGAGAACTCATTATCATAAAACCATAAAAGTGCCATTCAGAAATGTAATCCGGGTTTGAGCAGAAATTTTCCTCAATGAGTACGAGGGTCATAAACTATCTCTTAGATGTCCTTTTTTCGTTAAAAAAAATTCAACGGTCATTCATATAGCTGCTCTTGTGGTTTTTCCAAGTGATCATTCATTAAAGAATTGGATTTCTCAACTCATTAGTGAAAATATTTATAAAAAACAAAGTGCACGTTGCAATTTGTGTTTTTGTTTCCTTTTTTACACAAATGTACAATTTTTTAAGCACATCCCGACTTTACACTTGTGTTTACCAGCATCGCTACATATAATTTTTTTTTAAATTGAGGAAGAACCTTCAAAAACCTGCAAATACTTTCAAAAGACCAAAAAGTCCGAAAAGCATTCAAAGCCTTCGTTGAATAAGTTGAAGAATGTGGCACTTTCCTGTAATTGCCACCCAGTTTCAAGACCATTTCTTTTTGGAAAAAAAGACGCCAAAGACCTTTGCTTCCCAAAGAGAAAGAACGGTTCCGATGCTCGTTGGTTTTAAATGTCTGGAAAGCATCACAATATTTCAGAGTACGTGCTCGGTTAAGACGGGATGACTACAATACAATTCTTGACAATTCTGATAAATTGATAACTTGCTCTTCGTGTCGATACTTAGCCAGTTGACATTTGTTGGATGTTGGGTTAGAAAGAAAGTAAAAACTGTTATGTTAAACTGAAGGACGACAGCCGAAATTTTTAAGAGAAAGGACCTCCCTGTTTAAAGTTAATGAATAATTTGTAATTTTGAATTTTACTAGGAAAAATTGGAAAAAATGTTACCAGTATGCAGGGGCACCCTGGAAGAGGTTTTACCCGCTAACTACTGACTGATTAGGGCAGCGTTTGAAGTTCACTTGTTTTACTTCATCATGTTAGCCCGTGAAAACTGCATGTGTAAACTCTTATATATATTAACCATTATGCATGCGAGCCAAGACTCAAACGATCAATGGAATAACTCTTCACATGGAACCAAAGGTGTTGCCTGTATTCAATCTCTTGAACTGGTGATGCTCTTTCAGAGCTTCTTTGACATGTTTAAAGCACAGATCTGAAGGAGGTTTGAGAACTGTGGGGTTTTGACACCAATGAAAATATTCAGACGTATACTGCGGTGAAGACAAGCAGCAGCTAATTTGACTTAGAAAAGAAGTCTTGAGTTTCAAGCATGTGAACAATGCGCATCAAGCTTAAATTTGGCAGGACTAGCCTAATATGCTCGTATACGAACACCCTAACGGAGGATAAAGACGATGGCTTCAAGAATTCTTTTATGAGCTCCTCGACAAAACATATTAATCTTCCAGGCAAGATGTTAAAGTATTTGTGGGTGAATTTAGTTCAAAGCTAAGAAAGGATAACATTTTTGATAATACTGTGGGCAAATATAGCCCGCATGACACCAGCACCGAAAACGGATTCAAGCTTATCCCCTTCACGGTGAATGTTCGAACATTCCGAGGGCCAACATTGACTTGAACTACAACCTTGTTGTCGTAAAAGTATGGATGCGGATATATAATATCTAACGCCCTTAATAAGGAGAAATACTGTGAGAAATTTTGATTTCGGAACGCTGGAATCAATCTCGCTTGATGTCCTACGCTACTAGAACGTTATCCCGAAACCTAGTGGCAAAGCTGCCAACAATCTATCAAAGTTGCCCTAATGTGCCAACTCTCGCTCAGCCAATGCTGCGAAACTACTGGTTTGACTATGAATCCCAACTGGCCTACGCAGAGTGACAATAGCAAACAGAGGGACAAGAATAGGTCATAAGCTCTAAGGGCAAAAAAAAAGAACGAGAACAAGCTTCTCAGAGGGAAGAAAAAAGGCACGAGCAATGCAAAATCAAACAAATTTAAACATACTAAAGCAGGAAAGGCGTTTGGAAGAAGTCAAAAAGAGCCTGACAAGTCAACACAATATAAACGGAAGCAGGCAAGAACGATCAGCAGTCAGTGCGAAAACTATTTCTGAATACTGTCCAATTGCGATGACGATCTATACTCCGCTCTCAGGAAGAAAGTACCATTCAACTTTGGGCGATGACGGGCAACAATTCTGTTCACCTGAACCCGACAAAGTGAGAAACCCATACTCAAATTTAAGGCCAGTAAAGTTACTGTTATTGAGGGCCAACTGCCGAGTTGTTCGAGGCAGTGGGAAATGTAAAGTGCATGCATCAACTTATCCCTAAAATATGATCGGATGAAGAATGCCCAGACGTATGAAATGTCGGCATTATATGCCCGTTTCTGAAGAAAGGAGACTCTCTAGTAAGCGCGGCAAAAGTAATGTCATAATGGAATTAGCATTAGAAATAAAAACAAAATGGACTCTCAAGGTGTAAAATTGATGACATTAAGTCATGTCATCGATATCAACTACCTCATGAGTTGATGCATATTTGTGCTCGTTTTACGGAATTTTCAATTGTTCCTCTCAAAACACTGGCTCCAAACTGGTGATTTCTTCTTCAATGTTGGCTTTCAAGACTTGCAATGATTGTGGTAAACGTGAGATTTCTAAGAACCTCAAAGGAAGAAGTCTGGCCGGCCAGTTCAAATCGCGACCTGGAAATTGATGATCCCAAATCTCCATCGTTGTCCGAGCTGTGTGAGCGGTTGATCCACCCTGCTGGAACCAACACTGCGCGAAATCCAATTCACCAACTTGCGGTAAAAAAAAACTCGCTTAACATGTGTCTGTAGCGCGCACCAGTTACAGTTACGGCGGTGCCTTCGGCGTCCTCAAATGCCGCACCAAATAGTCACTTTGAGAGGATGCTATGGCTCTTCGTGCATTTCATGTGGATTTTCCGTGCACCAGAAACGTTTATTCACATAACCACTTAAGTAGGCTTTGTCGCTCATTATGATTTTGAATACGAAATCACCTCACCTCACTTAACGGCCAGCAGGCAGCAACTGGTGAACGGCTTGCACTTAATAAGGGAACATCTTCAGGTTTTTCGCCAAAATTCGACGCAATGAACGTCTGCTGATGTGGCCAACATTGCCTCATCGATGTTTTATGGACTCTCTCGGCCACAGCAGTGATATTCAGTAAGGGGCCTGCCACTTCTTGCGACATCTGTAGTAGACCTAGTTTGCTTCGGGAACATGGTGCAGGGCAATATGGAAAATGACGACAAAATCCATGCTACGTAAAACCAACAGATCGGAAATTGGTAACATTAGCAGTGACAATAATTCCGCTTACTTCAGGTGTGTATCACTCCATTCTCTATCAGTTGTAAATGTCCCAACACAATGACACTTGACCCCATTGGTGAAAATTATGGCACATTCACATTATGATATTACTTTTGCCCCACCTTATACCTCTATAATTGGCGCAGTTGAGCGGTTTCATTTTTTGTGGAACGGAAAAACAATACTAATATTCCATCCATCAGGCATACACTCTTCTAACCAGATCTGAGAAATGTGTTGGTGTATGCGCTCCACAAAATCATTTCCAGCAGCTTTGGATAGCTCGTTAGGTCTAGCTGCTTTGTTGGATTTCAGCTTAGATATTGCTATCCTTATTTCATTTTGGCCAAGTGGACGGAAGTTTTGGCTATCATCGTCTAAGTTGAATGGTCTATTCTAGCTGATTTCGGGATGTTGGGCTCATTCGCTATTATACAGTCTGCAGAAGGTGGCAAGGTTTCCTTCTTCATCGCTGCAGGTTTCTGTACGGGTCTTCCTGCCTTGGCATACCCATTTTACTTTCCATAGCTTATTCCTAAAATACAACCTCTCAATATCTTTGATCGCGACCTTCTCGTGTTCTTTTTTCTTCTTCTCAAAAAGCCGATGTACTTCAAGTCTCTTCTGCTCGTAGAGCTCATGCCGACTCTCGTTCTTCGTTTCTGTTTGTCGGCATTCTCCATCAAATCAGGGATTTCTTTGTGGTGGTCGGGTGAAACTCAACACATCAGTTCCGGCGTCTCTGATAGCACGTTGGCAGCATCGCCACTGGTCTTCGCTGCTTGATGTTGGCAGCATAGGAGTTGTTGGGAGATATTGGGATGCGCGTTCGACCAATATTCTAACGGTCTATTGAGATTGCAACTTTTCTATGTTATATTTTCTCACAGTTGTTCTTTCTTGTTGTGGCCATTGCGTTGAATATGCATTCTTTCCTTGGCTTCAAAAAGGTAGTGATTGGAGTCAATGTTGACTGTTGGAAGTTTCTGACATCCAGTATGCTGGAGGCATGCCTTTAGTCGATCGCAAAATAATCAATTTGAATTAGCGTTCACTTTTTCAGCAGCGTCTTCATCTGGTTCAATAATGGCTTCAGCCCAAAATTCAAATCAAACAGTAACATGCTTAGGATGCATTTCCTTCTCCTGAAAAGCATGTGGGTTTTCGTCACTTCAAATGCTGAAATTTTGCTTGTATATGTATCCGTCAACACCGCTAAACATGATTTTGTTGAATTGCCCACGCCCAATTATCAAGACAATGCTCATCAATAGCGTAGTCTAATGATAAATAGGGATATAGCAATTATTGTCTTATGGTAAAGGCTTTCCGATTGACGCTACTGAAGGACAAGTTACGAGGGTAGTCTCAGATATACCCGACCTAACAAAGAGAACACACACAAAACACTCGATTGAAACATCCTCACGGCGCTGTTTTTGTTCCATTGTGAGTAATCGCGGCACCCATGCCAATTTTTCAACCAACATGCTATGTTGACCTCGCTAAAACTCTGCCACCCAATATTTTATTGTTGTAAACCAAGGACCAGACTCCTCCAGAGTAGAATCCTGTTCCGTTTTGATGTTGGTTCAATTGAGGCCTTTCAAATAAAAGTATTGTATCACATAATGAGGGTCAGGGCCCCTCGGTTTTCGGTCCGGGCCTGTCTTGAAAGAGGTAGGCCACCTGGTGGGGGCGTCAGGGTGGCTGTGGTTTAAGCCCGAATCGCAGGGATGGTTTTCTACAAGTTATTATAGTTTAACCGATTTAGAGCTGCAGTTGAGGTGGCCCTCGACCCAAACCAAGGGTGGTGTGGATGAACCTTAAGCGATAGCCAGGCGAATATCCTGGCCCCATGGATGTAAGGGCATCCCGTAAACTTAAGGATTTTGTATACGTTAAGACGCATAGCTCTGAAATATTCAATTCTTGACCATGATGTCGGGTAAATATTTTCGAAGTTCTCGACTTCTCGGCCACTTTCTGGTGTACAATTGTGATTTTTTCACCTTGGCAAACGCATATCGGTGGTCTAATATCGGTATTCGACCCAAACTCCTCGTTGACTGTCTACTATTGAACTCTTATAGTGAATTGACCGTTAAAGGACAACAGCAAAAACGCGCAAAATTTAAATTGTCTTCTCTTAATATACCCAGTTTAACTTTTGTGCTTCCCCACTGACGTATTGTCTTGACGGGTTTCACATTGTAACTATTTTTAAACTGAAAATTTGGATTTGGCTCACATCCAAATGGTGATCATTTTTAGTCTCCAAATGTTGAAGCAACATTTTAAATAATTTTTTCTTGTTGCATAATTTCAGGCGGTATACAATGACAGCATTGACAGTCAGCATTGGTTCCGATTGCACAGGGTAGCTCAAAAATCTTCAGAAAATCAGAAAATGCTCTCATATTTCGACTGTTGTCTTATGCCATCGCGACTCTATCTTTTGTGCCATATTCATTCAGAACGCGGAACAATTGTGTCAATTTTTACGATAAATAGCAAGTCGGAAGCTTTGGTTCAATGTGAACTTCGTAGCCGATGCTCTCGTTGTGTAGCACCATCAAGACCAGCACTGTGAGGTTTGGATACGCACAACGCGACTTTCCTTTGAGAATATCGCCCCTGTGGCTATATATGTCAAAGAGCACTGTAAATAAGTCGATATAGCATGCAATTGCGGACCAATGGATAGGAATCGGGAGTGTTTTGCACTATGAGACATAACATCTTTCCAAACGAACTGTTTGGTTCAGGGTTTATTGGATTAATGGGGGATACAGATTGTCACATACTCATTCCAAGAAGGCGTCGGCAACACCGCATTTAGTGAACACTACGGAGCCATGATCAAATATTTCTTAAGGGTAAACCGTTAACGAGTCAATGATAGCTTTGATATTTTCGGAAAAGTTTATTAACTCAGTAAAATTATAGCCAAAGGATCCCGGAAAGGTATGTTCCTTCAATTTGACCCGACTACATAAAAACTCCATTGTTGTGAAGGAACCAAGAGCTGCGGGTATCCACGTATTTACTGTAGACAACTCTACAAAATGAAGATGGAATTTTCAAATTACCGGAGGCGCAGACTTCCATAAACTATAGATTACGGCCATCCGGCAAGTGCAGTGGGACAGGCTACACATAAGGAATACAAAAAACTATGATTACTACTGTGATGACTAAAACAGAACCTTCATCTATGTATGTATGTATTTGGGTGCGGATTACAATTAGTAAGTGTCAGGTTTGAGCATGAGCGCTACATCAGCGGATACCATACGACAATAAAAACTACAGAAATACCTTCAGAAAGAACATCGCAGCCGAATCCAAACGCGACACTTCAAGAAAGACTTGTGCGAACTCTGAAATGAAAACTTAAGTAGGAACTACTCGCTGGTCTCAAGCAATTTCATCATGCTGAGCAAGAGCAATACTGGCCCAGCGTAACTCTTGAAAAGAGAAGAAGTCTATCAGTCATCGATCAAGCCAATCTTCCAACAAAAAGCTTGCATAACCCATCTGGAGAGTCGTACCAATAAGCCAAGACTGTGACTTGACGTGGGCTACCAAAACTTCGAAGAGACTAGGAAATCGATGAATCTAAAACCCTTCTGAGAAGCAGTGAAAGATCTCCTCCTCTCCATCTCAGAACTTGCTCGACGATAAAGGGAAAATTCTACCATGAGGGCTTATATATATGTCCAGTGGTTCAAAACCAGGTGGGTGATGAATACAGCTATGAAAAAATTGGTAAAATCTGACCAGGAGACTGCCTCAAGGCTGTGAACCAAACTTAAGTTTTGACAGGTAGAGGGTAAGTATCTGGTTGTCTATTAATATCATGGTCTACGAATTAAAAACGGAAATCGCGGTCCAAAAAACATCATTCTGTCTCCTTACTTCGATCTCCCTCTGTGGCATCTTCAGTTCACACCAATAGCAACGAGCAAATCAAGAATGACTCCTTCATGAATATTTTCCTCTCTACAGACTAATTTTCTCCGCCGTGTTTTCAAAAATTTTTAGTGAGATTATTAAAATTCATTTCGATCAGTGTCGCGTCGATTTTCGCACAAGCAGAACTCCATTAGACCCCTCTCCCATTACTAAAACTTAACTCAGAACAAGATAGAAGACACAGGACTCGTTAGTCTTTAGTCTCTCATGAAATAATTTGGTTTGCTGAGGTAATCCATCGCTAGTCACCTATTCCAAGTGACTTCGTAAATGACTTTCTTGTTCGAAGACTCTACAAACAGAAGAAAAAACATATCTAGAGCTTCAGTTGAAAATCGATAAGTGCATCCTATGAAGTCTTTTAGTAAAAGACCGAAGCAACCGGCATATCCAGCAGACTGATCGAACTTATGAAAACGGGCAACTCAGCCAAGCTGAAGCACTTACAAAATCCTTTGATAGCTACACTGAGTCGAAAGCTGAAACTCTCAGTCTCATGCTCAAAACTCGGTTCGCAAGTAATCAAATGATAACTGCCTCAGAACTAGCTACTATCACTGGAATTGAAAGTGAGCTGAGTAAGGCAACGCGCCTTGGTTTTTATCTGGCATCGATTGTGGCTACAGATGAGACGCTTAAATAAGCTATTTGGTGGCTCAAGTCGACTAGGATCATTGATAAACAACTACATTCAGCTATGCTACAAAAAAGTATAAACCAACTACTGTCATCTCTGCAGATATTTTTCAACACAACTGAGAATAGATTTTATACACAAACTCGGCAAAGATTTCTAATTGCTTGTCAAGAAGCTCAATCCTATGAACCTCACATATTATTTCATAAAAGAGCATGCGGAGAATAGCTAACCTCCATGTCCTGCAAATGCATAGTCTGCTAAGGATGCAAAATGCAGATGATGTCGTTAGGCTTAACATCAAAATTGAGCAGACAAAACTGATGGTGCACTCCATAAGATGCGTTGGGCGGCGATGTTGCGAGTGCCTGCTACATCACAGCTTTTGACAGCATTTGTAATTTGACAAGGCAACACGGCAAAGACAAACGAGTATTCTGAAGGAGTAAACCAAGGCCAGTGAACATAACATTAGGGCGGATTCTTACTGTGACCAACATGTGATAAGAGGAGTCAATAGATTTGTCAGCAGCTCGACATCATATGCGCTGCTAGCGGCTGTGTCCTTTAACTGTACTAGTAATAGACTCTCAGTAATTTTCACTTGCTTATTTTTTCTGTCGGAACAGAGCACTCAGACAGAGACCTAGCCCAAGGTTCCTTTTAATGGAATCTTTCAGTATTTCGAAGAAAGACGAGTTAGCGCTTTAGTGTTAAAGTCGCTACAGTACCACCATCAGCGCCAATTACCTGTATCCTGTATCCTGTGAGAGTAAGCAGGACATTCACAGGGGTAATGTTCACAGGTGTCGTCACTACTTTCCCAGCAAGCGTCGCAGGATGCTGTATTACCTATATTCAGCACTGTTAAGAGCTTAACAAAAGTGCAGTACCGCGTCAAGACTCCAGTAAGCAGCCTGAGTTATTTCCTACTGAGGGACTGCAGGAAGGCCGTTGATCTCAGGAAGCATTTGTATGGTCTGCCAGCAACCCCGAGAATCACGCTATCTGCATTTGTACTCATATGAGATCCAACTATCAACGGAAGCCTTAACCGAGGACCCAGGCAAAATAAACGTTGATCCGGACCCTGAAAAACTCTCCTCTGAGCGCTGCCTAGCAAGTCCATCGCTGATTTCATTTCCCGTGATCCCATTGTGACGTAGGACTCAGACAAGACGCAGTGTATTTAGCCTTCCGACTGCCTTCAGTAATGTCTTGCATTCTCGAACTAGCTTGGGAGTCGTAAGAGGGTTCGTACGGCTCTAAGCGCAGCTTGACTGTCGCTACATATGCAAATACTTTGCCCCCCTTCTTCACAATATACTCGTAGTTCGTTGACATCAGGACTACGTATATTTGCACGTTTGTTTTAAATGTCTGAATGTTATAATGACTAAGGAATAAAGAGTTCGGCAGGGTATTCCATAAGTGAGTTGTACGGCAGAATAAGAAGGAAAGAAGGAACGTAAATGCAATGGGAGAAGAAGATTCGCCTTTTTTAGGGACGAGCTGGATTAATGCTGTTTTGCATCTACTCGGAAGGAGTTGTAAAGAGTTGGATTGACGAAAAAGCTTTTCGGTGTTTAATGGCCTGATTCGTCACCACGACTGGTGAACCACACCGCCTAAGACATGTTGTGTTATGCCACACACTAGTCGTTTCGCTGATAGGAGCTGGTTCTGATCAGGTTGCCATTAAAGTGAGTCTGGTTTCGACTAAGTGTAGGTGCCATCAGATTTTCTGAGTGGCTCCAGCCTGGTTGATTTTCCCCTTTTGAGGACTTTGGTCAGCCTACTAGTTTCGCCGACAGTTTTGACCTCTTAGCGAAATAGTTGTTATGTTTGATTCTGTGTGTTTGTTTGTTCCCTCGGTGGAGGCCGTCCATCAACACGACTCTGCTGCTCCTTCGGTGCTCCATCGGTGGGATGTTGTTATAAAGGGGTCGCCATCCCTTCACCCATCGGACCTGACTTTTAAAGCTAATGCGTCGTTGGGGTGTGTATAATTATACTGGCCGTCCGCCTGCACACCACTGCTGCTTTTCTATTACTCCCTTGTTGGGGTGTCTCTCCGTCGGCGTCGTCTCTTCACCTATCGATCGATTGGCTTGGTGCTAGCTCCGGCTAGCTGCATCCTCATCAGTTGTGGGATGTGATGCCGGTGTCCGTACCCACATCGGTTGCAGGATGTGGTGTTCCTCAAGCCTCTGCATTTCTTGGCTTTCGTTGGAGTGTAAGTTACAGGGATCGTCTTCCCCCCACCCGTCATCATCGTGTCGGGGTGTCTAGATTGACAGGACCATTCATCCCCACCCGTCGGCGACTTTCAGACGTCCTGCCTGATGCAGCCCGACGAGAGTCTTCCGTCTACCCTACGGGCTCCGATAACTGAAGGTGGACCTCTCGTTGCACCTTGGGCTTTTGGTTCACCGTGAGTCTCCGTACTGTCCCTAGGACTTCACCGACCGAACCTCCTCATTTTTCTCTGAGGGGAAAACCGCCCGTGAAATCTATGTGGGTTGTTTTCCGAGGTCTGAGGTTGGTAGGCCACCAGCCGATGTTCCCACTCAACGAAAAGAGGGACCGAAGGAACTTCACAAGGAAAAAGAGAGCCAAACTTGTTGGGGGAAATTTTACCGCAACAGAGTCATTCTTCTAAATCCGAATTTTAGCTTCTAATATTCTTTCTGCTTCGATCTGCAAAGACCTGTTTCGAAGTTTCCAGTCTCTTTACGTAGTCGCTACAGCTGTGCGTCTCACCTAGGAATGAGCTATCTGCAGGATTTCTTTCTATTTGAACGTGTAAGCTAAAAACACTTGGTAATTGCACCGTTCAAGTTCTGAACAGCTTTCTCTAGCTGAGCTAAGGGGAAGCACTTATGGACCTGCTGGGCTCCTCCTTAAGTCATGTTCAGTTGATTTTCTGCGGATCCCTCCTCTTCAACAAGGTCGAGGCCTAGCACCCGATTCTGAACTCGATGTGCCTATGGTCTAACATTAAGACCTCCGATAGTGCTTTCTAGTCGCTAATCTCCTTAGCATACCGATTGGACAACGTTAAGATGCTTACTTGCTATTTTACTCTCCTAGCAAAAGTTGGTTGAGAGCCAAGATTGTTGACAATCAGCTCAGATGATAGTATGAAATCCATGAGATGATTGCCTCTCACGTTGCATTTGCTACTGCCCCAAAATGTATTCTGAGCATTAGCATCGCAGCATATGGTAAGTCCCATCTTCCTGGAATCACAGTATTCAATGAGTTCGGCTACCACCTTAAGTGTTGGTGATAGTCCGTTCGTTTCGTAGATTATGTCTGCAGCAACTAAGTCTTGGTTCTAAATTTGCACAAGTTTAGATGGTGATAGTGAGTTCGGCACATACAGACAAGTTCTCGGTCTTTCCGATCGCTCGTCATATAGTGGTGTGAAACCCCTTGAACTTCCGAAACCACATGGACATTATGTATAAATTGGAAACAACTTGACTTCGTGAAACCACTCTTAACAATAAAACACCACATCAATCGGTCGACTATATTTATTGATCGTTTACACTATATTGCACTATACTTACAGCCACTACTCAGTTAATCCAAGTAGTCGGTCTGCCCTCAACTCGGTAACCATTATAAGTTGCCGCCTCGGATCGTCTACTAGGTTCTCCAGCCCAATACGAAGGCGCTACCTCATACATAGGAACACTTTTACTACTGTTGTTCTTCAGCGCCGAGACTACTAGCAAAAATATCGCCAACTTTCCAATTAATATCGACTTCACCAAAAGCAGTTTCAACTTGGTCACCAGAAAAGGAATGATTGCAGATTGTATGAGAAATGGTAAGATGAAGAGCGGCAGAATCTTTGATACCATTTCGAACTTCTTCCCACGACCTAGAAGACACCAAAACATTACCACAAAGTACACACCAAGTGAATCTCATCTTTACCTTCTGTTTCCGGATCATTCCATCGGGCAAGTAGAATATCCTTCATACTCTCCTCGTCCATGTTAACACTTACGATGTCGTTCTTCATGTCCAAGCTCATGTTCACTCCCGTCCCGACATTGTAACGATATTCGTCATCATAACTATAGAGTAAGGGATCTTCAGCCGCTACCGCTCCAGTGCGTTTCTTTTTATTCCTTCGCCTTCTCTTCTTTTTTCGAGGTTTCTGACTGCTGTCGTCCGATGTGGGCGGATCTTCAGTGGTCGTAGTTGCAACCGTGTATCGATCTTTTAAGAGTTTCCGATACTGAGACGAAGTTCTATTACCCAGATAGGTGCTTTTGTAGTTTTTATAGATCCCTAAAAATATATTCCTTAACGGCTTGGCTTTTTTCTTGATGATCTCATGCTTGTCCTGATGATGCTCATAAATCTCCTCGCCAACTCCGTCTTCACTACCCTCGGCTGAGGTTTCATCTACTGTCTCATCCGAAACACTTAAGTCAACCTCGTCATTATTTGTACTTTGGTCAATCACAAGGTCCTCAGACTCTTGACTGTGCTCCTTAGATTCGATGGAGCACACTAAACTTAAAACTAAGCACACACTACTCAACAGAAGCAACTTCATCTTAAGACATTTCACTGAGACACCCAGCAATGCTATGTGCTAATCGTCTAACACGTCCGGCTAGAAATCTTGAGATACGGATACGTGACTTAATACTCGAATGGTCATCGACGAAATGCTGCAAATCTCAGCCCATTTGAGATTTTATTAACTCTTCCCGCAACTGGCAACTGGCAATGGCAATGGCAGTGGCAATAGCGAAGCCAGTGGTGTTGGAGATGGTTTCGGCATCATTGGAAGCCACTGGCGATAGTGTGGTGGCATCTTACAATTCCAGAAATTCCAGCGAAAGCAAGAAAGGAGATAAATGCAGTTTCTTTCTATCTGCATCTACTCATTCCGTGGTTCGCCAATATCCAATAGATACGAGTACAATTGGTATGAGTGCGAGTACGCGAGTACGAGAATGCTCATCGAAGCGTAACTGTTATGGTTTTAGCGAAATCGTATCCCACATTCACGGATCTCTGACGTGTCTCGGGAATACTCATAATCTAGAGAGGAGAGCGAAACCTGCTGGTGTCCCACTTTTGCAGCAACCTCACAAACATGATCCCATAAAAAGAAGTGCAAGAGTTCAGGGGGACTACATGAATGCGAATACTAGATCGGGTTCCATATGGGTGTCTTGCTATGCCGAAGAAGGAATCCAACCGATCCCCACCTGGGAAAATCTCAATTCTAGTGATGAGGGAATCGAATTCTAGATACAATCGAGTGCAAACGTTTGTTTTCTTGTTCCACATCGATTCTGGAATATCTAGATCAATTCTAAATTGGATATTTTTTTATTCTCAATTCCATCTATCTGTCTGGAGATACAGTCGATTCATCAGAATGGAGAGGACAACGCTAATGGTCTCAATAAGATGTGTTGATTGAAGTTCGTGTGGTATGGTCAATATTGGTGCCTTGTCATTTTGTACCGCTGATCATAGAGTCTGGATCGCAATAAGAATTTGTAATTTATGATCGAACAACTAATGAGACATTTGGGTTTGTGGATGTAGGAATAGAAGAGCGTGTTAGAGTGTTATGTTGCGACAAATATGGTGAGGGAGCTCATTAATTGGCATAAAATGAAGGTCACTGCCGCTTAAGAACTTGGCAATCTTTATATGTGCCCGGTCTTATGGGGTGATATGATAAAATTCACCGTTTGGCACAAATTTGTAACGAAGTTTTCTGAAAGATTTCAGTGTCACAAAGGTAATATGAGTGACGCCATCCTATACTCGGATGCACTACATGATGATGTCTTAATCTTTGAGATACGAGTATATACCTGTGTACATGCGGATCTAGTCCATGGAATTTATTCAACTGAAGTCCCAACAAAGGGCTTAATCAATGAAAGGGATGCTGGATGATTATGCGATCGGATATTGATGTTGCAAATGCAATTACGCGTATGCTATAGACATTTAGTTCTTTGGTAAGAAAACATGTTCAAGGATAAACAAATGAAGCAATAATCAATTTTTGCTTTTCCATTACAATAGGTCAAAGGAGTAATTTTATTTGTTTTCCTTTCTTATGGCAACAAATCTTATTTGATTGAAGAATTGTAGTTGGAAATACGAAGTGTGAATTTGAAATTCAGATTTAGCATTCCATCTTGTCCGTCCGTATCTTATGTCTAGCGAGGATACTCGTATGTCTCATTTCAGAGGAGAATTTGTTCAATTAATATTGGGGAACACAAGCTGTGAACTGTGTCGTTTAGACGTCCAAAGTGTTAATGCGTGGCAACGTAAGACCAAATAAATAATATATGTGCGAGGTCACCAGGCTTAATATGTTGCAGACGCTGTATAGTTTTTGAGGACCCCTAAATTTTGCGATGACATAGATGTTGAAGCCATCTCAGAAAACAAGTCTCTTGCCATATAGCATTCAGATTTTTCGATACATTTTCGGGGAAAAAATAGAATTCTCTCGAAATTAGACTTCGTAGCGTAGCTCCTCACGTGGTTTGGTACGAGTACGAAGTTCGTAAACACAACCGTACATAGTCCCAATCCAAGGTTGAAAAAAAAGAAAGGAAGATCGCTCGGTTATACCCTAACCATCACCAACATTCTGAAGTATGCTGGTCTGAGTACACGAACCTTACTGAATACTGAGACTCGTGTCAACATAGTTGGGTTAGGTTTAGTGCACTCGTACATTACAAAGAAAGCATACGAGTACTACTTATGGAGGTTTTGGAGGAGAAACTCCCAACATGGTGTTCAACAATGACCTCAATTGAGCTATTTCGAGATATTCAGAGCCAAATTGTCAAAATAGAGATAGAGGACGACTTTTAATCAATCTAGCAACAGTGCTTTGGCAAGTTCTTCCACCAGAATTATGAGCAATTTCCTACTACAACTTTAAGATAGTACTTAGAGATTTTAAGTTAAGAAAGGAGAACATCCTGGCGGAGCAGTTGGACAACAAAACCTCCGAAAATGGGCTCTGGCTAATTGTTTTCGGGGCAGGACGAAATGTCATCGTAGTTAGCACACATTTCGCACACCCCAACATCCACAAGTAACATCTATCAGGCAGTCACCTGATCAGAAAATCATTAACTGTATTGATTAGTCTGCGATTTCGATACAGGTTGCAGCTCTAGTAATCTGGATGTCCGAACTTTTCGACCAGCCAACAGTGATTTAAACCAATACAATTTTGTAGTCAAAGAGCGAATGCAAATATCTCGGGTGCCAAAGCACCGAACAAGTAAGAGCCTTCGCAGAAGATAAGTTGTGGCACTGTCAGGCCGCACTTAATCTATCAGGTTTCACCAGGACACCATAATAAAACCACAAGTTTTACGAAGAATGTTGGCAAGCGCGTATAATGAAACAAAAGGCATACAGAGCAACACTGCGAAGAACGACAAGAGCAGCTCACGAACTCTATAAAGAAAGGAGTCGAAGGAAAGATCGGCTTCTCTCAACTAACAAGGTTTTCCAGTTAGCCCGGTGCACTACAAGCTGGTTCAGGTCCCCTTCTACTTGTGCGCACCGCCTGAGGTGAAGTCTTCTTCTTCTCCGTTGTCGTTCCCGGTTCGATTCGAAGACTCTGCCAGGTGGAGCATTGGTGTCAATTCGCTCTATATGTCCTTGCCATATCAAACGACTGATGCACAGTTTTCTGACTAGATCGATGGCACTGTACAGCTCGTTTTGTTCGTCGTTGAATCTTCTCCTCCAGAGGCCATGCACACAAACGTGACTTCTTCTTCCGCTTTCAATAGGATATATGCTTCAACGCCATAAAGTAGGACTGCGTTGATCAAGGTCTTATATAGAGTCTCCTTAGTTTTTCGGGATAGGGTCCTACTACTCAATTACCTTCTTAGCCCAAAGAAACAGCCATTGACAAGAGTGATTCTTCGTTTTATTTCTGCTGAGGTGTTGTCGCGAGAATTTAGAGCAGAGCCAGGGTACACGTAGTCCCTTACTACCTCGAAGTTATAGCTATCGACTGAGACTTTCTGTCCAATTCGCCGATGTTATATGGTATGTGCCTTCTCGTTGACAGCACATACTCGTACTTTGTATTGCCCTTTTTTACCGCTAAACTCATTTTGGCCGCTTTCGTTTCAATATTAGCGAAGGCACCGGCGACGGCCCAATGAGTTCCCCTGTTATGTCGATATTATCGGTGTACGCTAGTAGTTGCACAGACTTTTGAAAGATTGTGCTTCAGGTGTTCACTTGTGAGTTCCACACAATTCTACAGAGTGTTACCTTGCCCAAAGCCTTTTCTGACGTCAAAGCTTTCGGCTAAGACGTTACCGACCTTGACGGAGCAGCTAGCGTTCGCCATCCTCATTATGCACAAAGGGAAGAGCTTGGCAAGGATGCCAAAACTAGACATGTCTGTATATAGCTCGTCTCTATAAATGCTGTCATATGCTGCCTTAAAATGGATGAAAAGATGGTGGGAAACGATTTGGACTTCTTGGAAATTTTTCTAACATTTGTCGGAGTGTGAAGATTTAGTCGATTTTAGACTTTCCTGATCTGAAACCGCACGAAGCGTTTTAGACGCTCATACAATAAATATGGCAGATAAGATCTTGTACGCAATGTTGAGGACCAACCTCAAAAATTGGCGCGGTTGGATCGAGGAAATGATGCTGTGACTCTATCGACCAGATCTGAGAAATGAGATGGTGTATGCGCCCCACAAAGTCATTTCCAGCAACTTTGAATAACTCGGGCGGTAAGCCGTCAGATCCAGCTGCTCTATTGATTTTCAGCTTAAATGTTGCTCTCCTTACTTCATTCTGGTCAAGTGGACGGAAGTTTTAGCTATCATCGTCTATAGTAAGTTGAGAGGTATATTATGCTTGTTGGCGGGATGTTGGGCTCCTTCGCCGTTATAGAGTCTGCAGGCAAAGTTTTTCCATACTCTCAGCACCGACTGTTACTCTACTACAAGTTTTCCTTCTTCATCTCTACAGGCTTCTGTACGGGCTTTCTTGCCTTGACTCGTTCCTTTTACCTATTGGTAGAACTTCCGTACGTTATTCCTGGAATCCAACCTCTCAATATATGTATTCGATCGCGCGCTTCTCGTTCCCTTTTTTCTTTTTCTGGAGAAGCCGATGTTCTTCCCGTCTCTTTTGCTCGTAGAGCTCACGAGCAGCTTTCATCCTTCATCCTTAGCTGCATGTGCTGGACGACGTTCTTCATCAAACCAGGGACTTCTTGAGTGAAACCCAGTGTAGTTGTGACTGCCATTTTATGCTGACGATGCGGGAGTTGTTGAGAGATTACGGGATAAGCGCTTGGCGAAAGACTCTGGCCGTCTCTTGCGATTCCAGCTTTTCTACGTTATATCTTCTCACAGTAGTTCTTCTTTGTTGTGTTGCTTGGGAATCCGCATTCGCATCTTGTATGCAACAAGGTGGTGATCCAAGTCAACGTTGGCTGCCCGGAATGTTCGAACGTCTAGAATATTGGAGCCATGCCTTACGCCTATCGCAATGTGATAAATTGAATTTAACGTTTCATGACACGGAGACTGCCATGTTCCCATATGTACTCGTACATATATAACGGGTGACCAGATGGCAGTGATAGTTTTTCCAATTCTTATTTGTCAGCAGTTGTCAAAGTTACCAATGACGTCCAGTTTGCCATTTCAGCATGCATCGTTTTTACGCTTGCCGAACGAGCGGAAATTATCGAAATTCCGGCTTATTTGTGAATTTCGTCGTGAGGTCGGTCGTCATCATCATCACACTGAGTGCAGGCAATTCCTCGCACCGTAGAAGAGCTTGAACATGAGTACACTCTTTTGGATCTTTAGACACCAACCAGATAGAGATTGGTGTGAAATGAAGAAAACAGACACCGCAGCGGCCAGTATCGAATAAGACCCGAAATGTCGATTCGGCGCCGATCAGCTGAATTGGGCATCGCCAGAGAGTCAATTCGACTTTGCGGTTTGATCTTGGCCTATATCCGTATAAAATTGCGCTAATGCAAAAATTAAAGTCGAACGACCGAATACAATCCACAAGTGTTCGGCCAAGCATCAACGCATCGACAACGATTATGGCATGGCGGCATCATCAAACCTTATTTCTTTCAAAATAAGGAAGGAAATACCATTACCGTCAATGGCCTCAGGTATAGAGCGATGGTAACCGACTTTCTGTAGTCAGACCTCGACAACATCAATATATCCGAGCTATGGTTCCAACCGGACGGCGCTACACTCGAAGTTGTGAAGGAGAAATTTGGCGACTGGGTCATCTCAAGGCGAGTATTCATCAATTGGCCGCCGCGATAATGCAATTTAACACCATTCGACTATTTTCTCTGGGGCTACGTCAAGTCCTTAGTCTATGCTAACAAGCCAACCACTTTCGATCAGCTCGAGGCCAACATTCTACACGCTATTGCCGGAATAACGCCGTGCATATTTGACCGAGTCACCAAAAATTGGACCGACCGCTTGAAGCACTGCCAGCAAAGCCATGCGGCCATTTGAATGATGTGCTATTTCACACACAGTGACATGAACGTAGCTTTAAACTAAAGCCAGAATCAATTTTGTATCTCACACCGTTGTTGTTTTATTTAAATTTTGTTTTCTATCGTTCTTATCATCTTACTGACATGAGGAAACTGAGTGTTTGCTATAGTGATATATAGTCCGCTACCAGACGTGCTGTCGTGTAGGCTATGCTGACCAACTGTCCAAACAAAGATGTGCTCCTTTCCTACCCTGGCGTACATTCCTCACTTGTATTGTCGAGGAGCTTATAGAAATATTCTTTGGCGGCATCGTCCTTGACTTCGGTAGAGGCATGGGGGCATATTGGACTTGCGTTAGCGAATTTATGCTTAATGCCGATTGTCAGCTCAATTGTCGGAAGTTCAAAACTTCTAGCATAAATCTGCCGCATATTGCAAATCGGCATCCCAATAAGCGCTTTTCCCTAAAGCGATCACTATAGTTTACTAATATATCACAGTCCACCTTCCTTTTGTCCGGCCCATCTCATCACACTTCCTGGACGGCGGTGTTACCTACTTGCTTCACAAATAAGGACTCCGAGAATGAATGTCTTCTAAACTTCCTTCAATCAGTCAAAATTTACTTGGCTTATTGTAAGGTTTAGCGCTCATATTTGCACTTTCATTGAATCGGACATCATAAATTTAGATAGCCTTTCCCCAAAATGTTTTCTTGTCCACGTGCAAGGCCCATTACCAAGCCTGCACGTCCCAACTTCCGTTTTTAATGTTTCGCTCATGAACAGTCTGAATACCCTAAATCGTGAACTATTACGTTCCCCCAAAATAAAACGCTGCTCATTACCATATCGATGATTATATCCGCACGCATGTACGCATTCTGAATACGAAATTTCAGTGAAATTCATCGATACGGTGACCTAGAAATTTCACTTTTTCTCATTTATTGACAGTGAAAAGCGACGAGTAGCCCAAATTTGACGGATTTGTCAAGCCACAAACAGTGAAAATGGTCAATCTGTCAGTCCTGTGGCCCATATTCTGTCAGAGAAAACCAAAATTACGAGTACATCTGTCAAGACAGTCAGTCTACTTTATTAATCAAAGTACTACTTCTGGCCAATATAACAGTTAAACTGAGGGTATTACTGTATAACTAAATTTCGTTAATAAATAAATAAATTAATTAATTTATCCTAAACTCTAATACGTATATCTAGCATCTAGTGGTTTTTGGTCTTGCTGCACATCTCCTTCATCCATTTTCAGTTCTAGTCTAGTTTAAAGGATTACCATTCCTTCTCGAGCCAAACGGGCTGCTGGGTGTGGGCATGAGAGTAGACAATTGGAATGGGAGCATGTAGAGGGGCGGCATGTACCTGGGGTAATGCACGAGCCATGACTTGCGAGATGGCGAGGACCAGCAAGATGATCTGTAATTAAAGAGAAACGATTATACGATCCAAATTAGGAGCAACAACACTTTTCAACGTACTCCAACACCCAATCCCTTCATGGAAACGACAGTTAGGGCCGCCAATAATGTGGTGATGACACCGACCACAAACGCCGCTGGTACAACGGCGAAGCTTATCCTCTTCAAGAAATGATGTCCAAATGTACGTCCTTCTGAAATGTCAAAAGGATCATTAACACCAACACCACGTTCCTCAAATTTTGAATATCCTTCACTAACCGGCCACATCGGAGTCACTATCGCTGGATGCATTTTCGGTAGTCTGCTGACAGAGCACATCGTTGATCACAAAGCACAATATACACAAGGCAACAAGGATTTTCTGATTGAAAGCCATTTCGATTTTTTTTTCTTTTTAAATTAGTCCTTTGAAAGTAATCCAAACTGACAGTCAATTGAAGTAGTCTCCACAAAACACACTGCTGGTGATTAACCGTTGGCCGTTGAACAACAATTGAATAAAAATTCCCAAGCGTTGGTGGTTTTTAATCACCCAAAAGCGAATAATCGCCCACCAAATGAAAACGACATCACGACGCAGCAACTGTTGAAAGAAGGTACTCGTGCGTACTCGTATTCGTACTCCCATCAGACTATCCATTGTCATCGGTTGCAAATCAGTGTCACAAATTTCGTTTGAACAATTTTGGTTGACAAGCCGAAGTTGAAGGTTTCCCGATTGGTTTTTTGGTAAAAGAAATTGCACAGTACTCCGGTGGAATATTTAAGTGGTGCGGATAGAACCGACCAAGCAACGGACACTGCAGTTTTAGAAGAGGAAACGCTAAAAACATCACCAACAACAACAATGAACACTGAAGTTCACTGCTTGGCTATAAAAGGGTTCGCATACGATACCTTTGCAGGCATGAGTACTCTTATGTTGGTCAGGTATGTCGATAGCGGATTTATTGTAACCAACTATAGTGCTGGCGGGAATGGTAAAAGTTTGCAACATGCTATAATTCATTCATGAAAAACAAATTCAAAAAAAAAAAACAAACAAACAAAAAATAGCAACAACAATTGAAATGATTTTTTCAATTCGTTTTTCCTCTTCGATCGATTTTGACGTTTTCGGCTGAACGTGATCAGAGTTATGTTGATCATGCAGCACGCAGTGGCATTTTTAACTATCGGGACCTTTTTTTGATGGAAATGCGGCCACACTTCGCTTTCATTTCGATGATTGTGGACGGCGCTGATGGACTAATGAGCTAATGGATGAAAATTTTTCGAATAGAGGTAAGAGTGAAGAGGCACTTAAAGCGGCAGTTATTATTAGAATAAGCAGACGTGATCATTTTTTTGAATTTAATCACGTGGCAACATGAGAATTTTAGTGAGCTCCGCAACACGTCAAGAATTCGCTAATAGATGTAGAGTGCTGTGAGATCATCTTGAGGTTAGCCGTCATTAAGTTTGCAGTTGCTGTGGCAGAACAGTGCATACTCGAAGGTATTTCCACTTCGAGTTTAAACTGAACATGTCGACAAAAACAAGGAGCGAAGAACCACAGCGAAATTTCTAAAATATTGATAAAAGTTCTTGAATTTTGGAAAGCAAAACCCAACCTTTCGTTCCAGCAATTTCCAGTTTTACGCCTCAGGAATTAAGAACGGCGTCACAAAATGTCAGACAACCGTGGCAGCGTTGTGACATTATCCTAAGCCCTGCAACGAAGAATCTATATCAGACTCCTGAGGAGAGACTTGTTGAGCATTACGCTGAGCCCGAGTACTCCAAGACGTCGAGCTCGGGCCATCAACTTTGCCGTTGCCAGAAAAAAATGAACAAGGAATATTGAAACCTCTGGTTGCAGGGTTTACCACGACATATGCAAAGTATTATAAAGGGGAGCCAAGAAGATCATCAAGGTCTAGCTGCCAATGCAGACAAAATCTCAGAGGTAACCGAAAATTCTTTCACAACCATGGTAAGTACAAAACCAGCCGCATCGCCTGGAAGCCAACTTTTCCAAATAACATTCCAAGTCGAATAATGAAAAAGCAATCTATTGGATTACTTCAGGCCGGCAATCTTTTTGGAACGCAGGCAAAGCAAAGGTCGTGGTAAGGAACTGCCACTTATTTATCACCGGCTCATACACACCCATACAGTTTCTCATCGATACGGGAGCTGACATCTCCGACACCCACAACTAAACACAAACGTCAAACCAGGAGCTTCTAAAGGCTGCTGGACGAAGCCGATATAGACCCTTGGCGAACAACCTATAGGATCGTCATGACAAATGTCAAAGGACATAGAGCACCTTAACTAGCACGCCCGGAAATCCTGGAAAATATTATTAAGACACTGTATCCAGAGCAATTACCGAAATCATAGAAATTGCAGCTGAAGAGATCCTACCTGATACAGAAGATGAGCTTGCTGCTGACATACAAAAAGATTCGCGACAGGAAAACACCAGGCCGGGATGGAATACCAAACAGAGCCCGTAAAGTAGCAATTACATCGACACCGGGCATTTTTACAGAAGTAATTTACATCTGTCTTAACTAGGGGACATTCTCATATCACTGAAAACTACAGCGTTTAGTGGTGTCTCCTCAAAGGAAATAAAGCTCCAGGAGCTCGCTCGTCGTATTGCCTTATTTGTCTTCTGAATACTATAGGAAAAATTGTGGTCATCACATCGGAGTGTAGAGTGTCACATTAAACATCAGAAATACTTTCAATTCCGCAAACTGCACGTTTATAATGAATGCTCTTCCTAGAATGGAGGTGCCAAACTACATCCTCGGAATTATGTCTAGCTACTTCAGGATCAGAAGGCTAAGCTTGGATACCAAACACTACAAGGTTACAGCCCTTTATTGTGGAATATTATTTATGACGGTGTCCTCAGGGTCCCAAAGCTCCCAAACTTTGCTTATAAACTTTGTCGACGATATCGCCATCGTAATCGTAGCCAAGCATGTCCACGAAGTAGAATCGTCAACAAACGTTCATGGAGATTAAGTAAAAAAATCAAAACCGGCATTAAGGAATCTAGGTGTTATGGTTGATACGAGGGCGGGTCAATAAGTCCGTGACTTTGATTAAAACACAGATTTTTTGATAAAAAAATAATTTTATTTTTCAACGTAGTCTCCCTTGAGCTCTATACACTTTGTCCAACGCTTCTCCAATTTTTTTACCCCTTCCAAAAAAAATGATTTGTCGAGGTCCTCAAAATAACGAGATGACTTCATCAATGGAGTCAAATCTTTTTCCACCAAGCCATTTCTTCAGGTTTGGGAACAAGAAGTAGTCGCTCGGAGCCAAATCTGGAGAATAGGGTGGATGAGGGAGCAATTCATAGCCCAATTCATGGATTTTTGCCATGGCAACTGCACATGTGTGCACCCTTGCATTGTCTTGGTGGAAAAGAACTTTTTTCTTGGCCAAATGAGGTCGTTTTTTTTTCAAATCGTCATTGAATCGGTCCAATAAGTTGGCATAATAGTCCCCATTGATTGTTCTTCCCTTTTGAAGGTAGTCAATGTGGATTATCCCGCGTGCATCCCAAAAAACAGTCGCCATAACTTTATTGGCTGACAAACCCACCTTGGCCTTCTTTGGCGCCGATTCACCCTTAGAAACCCACTGTTTTGACTGTTGTTTGTTCTCGGGTGTGTTGTTATGGATCCATGTTTCGTCCACGGTTACAAAACGGCGCAAAAACTCCTCCATATTGCGATTAAACAACGCCAAACCTTCCTGTGAAGTTGTTACACGATTGCGTTTGTGGTCGACTGTGAGCAAACGCGGCACCCATCTTGCGGAAAGCTTTCTCATGCCCAAGTGATCATTCAAAATTGAAACCACTGAGCCATGCGAGATCCCTACGGCTTCCACAATCTCTCGCACTTTCAATCTTCGGTCGGCCAACACCATATCGTGAATTTTTTCGATTGTTTCGGGTGTAGAGACCTCAACTGGGCGTCCAGGACGTTCGGCATCTTCAGTGCTTGTACGGCCACAACGAAATTCAGTAAACCACTTTTTTACCATTGAAATCGATGGTGCAGAGTCCCCATAGTATTTATCAAGCTTAGCCTTGGTCTCGGTAATGGTTTTTTTTCGCAAGAAATAATGCTTAATAAGCACACGAAATTCACTTTTTTCCATTTTCTCCTCAAATTAGTGAGTAGTCTGATAAAAATAGCTGTCAAACACAAACTAACTGACGCAGCAAGTTTAAATTTTGACAGGAGTCAACTGACAAATGCCTGTTGACAGGAGCAGTGTTGCTGTTTCAGTAAAGGGGTCAGAAATTCAAAAATGCACGGACTTATTGACCCGCCCTCGTAATATACTTTGTTTGATGGTTCACCTAGGCTACGTGGGGAAAAAAGCATCGAAAAAAGCAACGAGATTAATGCCAAACATCGGAGGACCCAGATGCAGCCGCAGATTATTACTACCGATAGTAGTTAGATCGGTTATATTTTATGCGTCTGAAGTATGCGCGGATGCACTGGCAATAAAAGAATCTAATGGAAAGATATCGCGAATACATACTGACTGACTCGAACTGCAACTTGTATCCATCTTTGGCGCGAACAATGGCCTTGAGACGACCGAAGAAAGCATCGCACGCTCCGCGCAAGTGGCTTTGCGGTATTTTGGCCCATTCCCGGCGAAGTGCTTGTTTGAGGTGGTCCAAACTTTGATATTTTTCAGTGCCAACCTTCGCCTTCAAAATACCCCAGACAGAGAAATCCAACGGATTTGCATCCGGAGAATTTGCAATCCATTGTGTCGAAGAAATGAAGTGTGGAACATTGTTTTTTAACCAATCTTGGTTGACGCGCGCTTTGTGAGACGGTGCCGAGTCTTGTTGAAATGTCCACGGTCTCCGGCCGAAATTATTGTTTACCCAAGGCCTCAATACTGCCTCTAGGACAGTTTCACGGTATACAATCGCATTAATTTTGACGCCACGGTCCAAAAATACGAGAGGAGAGCGACCATCGGGGGTTATGGCGGCCCAAACCATCACCATCAGTGCTGCCTGCTTTCTGGTGGCCGTCCGAAGGTGTAAATTTTCGAAGGACCTCTCTGGCAAGTAAACTCGGTCATTTTGTTTGTTGACATATTGCTCGATAACAAATGACGACTCATCGGAAAAAACGAAATTCGGCAACTCACCACTTTCGTGCAAGCGTAGCAACTCCTTCGCTCTTTCGACTCTAACTTTTTTCTGTTGCGGTGTAAGATCGTATGCTTTTTGGAACTTCAATGGCTTGAGCTCGAGCTCATTTTTCAGTATGTGTTGCATCCGTTCCAACGATATGTTGAGCTCACGAGCCATTTTTCTTCCACTTCGACGCGGATTTCGCTCAATTCGAGCCTTCACTTTCCGAACGATTTCTGGCGATGTTGCTGTTTTTTTATGACCACCTTCGTGGCGTTTTGCAACGCTGCCAGTATCACGGTAACGAGCTATGGTTCTAGACACAAATGATTTATTCACGTTGAGGTGCTGGAGGGCTCTAACGATAGCTACTTGTGGTTTTCCAGTCAAATATAAAGCAATCACACTATCACGTTTGAATTCCATCGCGGATAAGAATTTTTCAACACAACTGAGACGTAAATTGTTTAAAAGGCTTGTAAATAATAAAATTATCTGTCATGTGTCAAAATTTGAGCTCACTGTCATGAACGGTTTGCAAATTATAGCAGTCTGAAGTTGGTTGCAGTTCAAGTGTATATACACTAATAGCTTTAAAAACAATCTGCGCCTTCTGCAGGGTCTCAGAGGAAGCGACGGGCGTTTCAGCTGGCATGTTGCCCGCTGATATAATGGCCGAAGATATGAGACGAGTACACACGAGAATACATTCTTGTCCACCCAACGGATCATTTTGCGAGATCCATAAGGACAAAAGAGATATCTCAGTTCAAAAGTGGCAGAACCGATGGGATAGTACCACCGAAGGAAGATGGGCATGCCAACTTATTCCCAACATATGTAGAACCTTGTATGAAAAGAAGAGCTGGACACCTAAAATTCTACATCACACAGTTTCTAAGGTTTCTAAACGGTCACGGTCTGTGCAAAAAATTCTCCACAAATTCAAACATGACCACGTCCTAGTATGCCCATCCTGTCCGGACCAGGAGGAGGATGCAAATCACGCAATTGCTTCAGAAGTCCAGGTAGTAACATTTCACATAAAAGCGTTGTTATTAGCGAGATTACCCTCTCAGAGGAAAATTGGCGTGAAGTTGCCCAGTTAGTGACGGCCCTCCTAATTGAACTGAAAAGAGTCGAGAGTCAAAGAAGGCAAAATGACGTAGAAAATAATATTGCCTGAGACAGCAGGCGTAGGCAATGAAGAAACTGCTAACCAGCCACACGAAATATAGAAGGTTCGCGGGGAGAGTGATGAAAATCAAGAATTCCGCAGGGATCTGAACACACGCAAATATAGACAGAAAGACACACACGCAGGTACGCGCCACATATTTAGACCCACAACTCTCCTTTCCCTTTCTCCCGACAAACACCCGCACACTTCATTCTGACTTTTACGCATACGTAGTCCTACATACTTACCACGCAAGTCCAATCCAACATTCGTAACACACCCGCGTAGAACAGACAACCAGGATACTCGTCGCCGTCGGCCTAATAAACCAACAACGTGACGAAATACTAGAACTTGACTAACAATGGGCTAACAAGCCCATGCTTTCTAGCTACACCTCGAATTTATGCTTTACGGCGGTTCCGCGGGCACAGACAAGGACGCTGTTGCTTTGTCGAGATAAGGTTTAGTGAGTAGGAGTCTTACACTGGCACCTTCACGGTGTGTGGACATGTAGCTTCTCCCTCTGACTTTCTAGCATCTTTCAAATCTAATCTCGCCTATTTATCATGCCGCAATTGACTCAGCCGGAGTCCAATATCCTCGACAGGTATTGCAACATATGTACATTGACTGCAATTAGATCCCATAAAAACGAGGTCAGTTTAAGACAACCACCTATCTCTCAAGGAGATAGCCCTTCACCACAAAATTACACCCTATTGAGTTTCGGGGCAGTTGGAGGTACCCAGGCAAGAAAATGCACTGGTGATGATGATTAAATTGGCCAGACTTAGATATCTAGCGACATAAACGTCCAGCAATCAATGATTTACCCCAAAGAGATCATCTTAAAGGCTAGGCATAGGTGGATTCATGTGAGACATTTACACTTAAAGGCTTAATTAGAACAGTGCCCCAATACTTAGTTGCGGAATATGTCTTCGATGTCAGCGTTTCAATACCAAAGTATCGTATTCCCATTTGTTTGTTTTGTTATCTCGAGAAGAATGTTCTCTGGAGAAGTTTGACCGCGAGTCGAATCCTACCATAATTATAGAAATACCTTGGAACCAACTCCTCCAATTACGCAATTTCGTTGGGACTGCCATACATGAAGGCGCGTAAATTGTTTATAGGGTGTTCGTTCGCGCCTGTTAGTTGTATCCTGTATTGAGTAGCTCATAGAAGAAAACCATGTACAACCGCTTTGAATTACGGAGGGAGATGTACACGATGTGTGCTCCAGCCCCTGAAACCTACGCGCTATAGCGCTGTACAGTCTATCGCAACGCGACGTAATTGAACGGAGTTGGGTGGGTTTCTCCTTACAAAGTTATATTTGTTGTCCTCTTATTTCGTTCTTTTTGCTTAGCTTGTTTCATAACCGACAGCACCACACAAACCTACTCTCCGAACTACTTAAACAGGGTGTCTCTTCACCTGATCTATATATTGTATGTCAGTGAATTTACATTAAACGCAAGGATATTTAGGTCTCGGTTCTTTTTTTGGTGTGGCTGCCGCCCGTTGTGATACCACTGGATCTCGATCAATTTCTGCCACGTAGAAGAAACCTAAAACCCAAATTTGAGCCTCTGATGAAGCGAAGAAGATCACCAGTGTTAGTTTCACCGAGGTTATCTAGAAAGGATGAGCCCAGAAAAGATTTCCTGCTGCGAGATAGGGCTGCGCAAGTGCTGAGAAGCTTCTGTCGAAGTCTTCGTAGAGGATGGCTAGCCTTGCGGCATGTCTTACGGTTGGACAGTGTCCAGTAAAGACGACTATGAGGGTACTGACGTGCGAGCGGTTTAGCATCACTAGGCTACGGGAGCGTTTATGATCTAATATAGCCCGGAAACATCACGCTGCACCGTTTGTCCACCTGCGGTTTGCCTTATCAATCATACCCTGTAGAACTATACAAGTAGCTAGAGTCATGTGTAAATATTTCATGTTCTGTGAGATTTGTAGTGTTGTACCATGCGCAGTAACAAGTTTCGTGGAACTGTAGAGCAGAACTGTATGTAACTGATCAGCCATTTCGTTAAGAGATGTGTGACAACTGAAGGCGGTTCTTTATTTAATAGGGACATAACAGCTGTCTGACTGTCAGTGTAAATGCGGATATCTTTGGCCGATATTGCATTGAATTTCAGCCAGGAGAGAGCTATAACCTCCGCCTGATAGACACTGAAGTCGTTTGGGAGGCGGAAAAGTAGATCAAATCATCGGTTCTTGAGCCGTCCGCATAGATGCCGATGGGTTCTTTATCAGATAATGTGCCATCCACACAGTCTTGACAATAGTGGCTTTGAAGCACTTATCGAAGAAATATTTGGTAGTGGTGTAGTCGGTATCTTCTGGGATTTGTTCTAGGTTATCTAGAAGTGTTCCGTGTTGATATATGTAGAACCACTGTGAAGAGGCTTTCAAGCTTATAGCAGCGTTGACAGCTAGTTGTTTGCCGAAGATATATACGGGGATGAGATAGAGAATGGTGTACAGTACAGCGGAGGGAGTGGTCCTAAAAGGTCCACAGATGCACATGTAGACCAAACACTGCACTTTCACTAAATCGCGAATATGAGTTCCCTTGCCCAAGGCAGTCCACCAGACAATAACACCGTACATCGGTATAGGCCTTATGCAAGCTAAATGCAACCAGTGCGTAATAGAGGTTTGCATAGCCCTTCCCAACCGCGTTCTTCTATAAGACTACAGGGCTATAGTAGCTTTCCTAATTCTTTCTTGTATATTATTGTAGATTTCTAGGTCAGTTCCCTATCAAGAATGGAACCAAGGTATTTTACACATTACACAATGGAAATACTTGTAACGTGCATTTTAGGTGGGTCAAAGTGCGGAATCTTGTTTTTCCTTGTGACAAGAACTAGTTCGGTTTTGTGCGGATTGACCACACCGCCCTGCCAAATTTAAGAGCTTGGAGAAAGCGTTACTCATTAGCCCCCTTAGAGTATTGGGGAATTCTCCGGATATAGCTATCTCAACGTCATCCGCATAAACAATCCCCACGCAGTCTTTCCTCTCCAGGATATTAAGTACAATAGTTCGTTTACTACTAAGTTCCAGGGAAAGGGAAACAGAACACCAGCCGGAGGTGTGGCCCTGCGAATAAATCCGTTGGCCGAGGTCCCGCCTAATTCAGTGGTGATTGTCCCGCGATATAGCAATTGACTTTTCGGCCTTCCAAGCGTGCTCTTGACTCCGCGATTTAAAAGTACGTAGTAATCGCCCCTGGTTTGCTGTTGTTGAAGGTCCCTTCAATATCAAGAAAGGCTACCAGAGCATGCTAATGAGTGTAATCCCGTCTCAACGAATTTTTACGTCAATGCTGCTGCAAATATGGATGTCAGTCAATTTTTCAAAGATTTTTAGGAGGGTAGGTCTGAAGTCCTCAGTGAGAGTTTCTACCGGTTTTGAATATGAAAACAACCCTTGATATGGTCCTAGGAATGCAGGAGAGTTTGATATAGCCATTAAAGATGCTTAACAACCATGATTGCAGGTGGGTTATATTTCAGCCGGGATAATGGCATCCGGCCCTGGCACGTTAAAAGGTTTGAAGCTGTGTATGGCTCAAATGAGCTTAGACGCGTTTATGATTTTATTGGAATTACAAGAGACTCGGGTTTTCTTTAGTGCAACCAGGAAAGTTTATATTGAGAAGAAGCTCGACCAGTTCTTCACTTAGTGCAGCAACCATCCGATTTTTGAAGGTAGCTAAGAATGATTGAACTAGTGGAGAGAACATTCCTGAGCCTAGACACGCTTCTATAACATTTTGTTGCAGAGGAGCCTCCAGAGTTTGCGATTGGCTTTCATAAGTTCATTCTTGAATAAATTAATGGATTCTCTGTATAAATGCCAATCACGGAAATTCCTCTTTATGTTGGCTCTGTTAAAAATACGCCTACAATTAACCCGAAGTGCTATGATGTCACTCCACCATGAGCGCGATTTTTGCCTTTGTTCCCACTAACGGAGAACCTCGTTTCTGAAAAAAAAAACCGATCGCCGGATGCCCTCCAACGAGTGATCTTATCCGGGATGTTGTTGAAGACGAAGGTTAGATCTAAGACTTTCTGTTTATAGCTAGTGATGAAGGGTTTACAACCGACATTGTAAATGAGAAGGTAAGTGTTGAGAATATATAGAAAATGTAGCTCACCTCACCTTGATATCCGAGCATCTCATGCGGAGTGATGTGCATTTGCGCCATAAGCCAAAATAAGTGCAGCATTACAGCTCTCTGCATCTCCGATCACCAACCTCAAGATGTGCGGTGGGAGAGGGTCCTGATGGTCATGAACCAGATAACCCGATGATATCCAGTATCTGAGCTCTAGTTTTACCACGACTGCATCCCGATGACTGTGGTTAAAAAAGGGAATAGCTACCCAAGAATACGGGGCTTGCAGTTGTGGCAGTAGCCAAGAACCCAAGGTTCTTTGATCATGCCAATATCTTCACCGCTGTTGCAAAGGCTAAGAAGGAGAGATGGAAGTTAATTTATATTAGACGTAGCATCAGACCTATGAACCTCATTCGCGATTGTAATTCCATCCTCCTGGTCAGACGCTTAAAGGTAATCCTCATCCAAAGAGGGATTCAATCGTATTGGTCGAGCTGGGTGGTAGGTACAAGCTCACTGTTCAAGGGAGGGATTGTTGTTTGTACAATGTGGAAGCTAGAGATTCGGAGGCGGACGCTATTTCCGTAATTTCTTCTGCATCCTTCTTGTAGACTTTGAGAGTAATGGCTCCGAACGCGTAACTGATAACACAACCAGTCTTCGTCAAAGGGACCAGGGTTTTTTGATTTTTAACGATTATCGCTGATCTAGAATTCTCTTTAGGTTTCTCCTGCTTGGCGATCCTTCAGTCTTAGGTTGTGAACAAAGGGTTGCCTATTCTAATAATTTCCAGTAATATGCGCTACGGAAGATTTGGTATCAGGTCGGTAGAATCGATCCCTAGTTGGCAAAGATGACAAGCTTGATATCATTTCTATGCCAACCACCGTCACGACACGAGGGAGTGGGGCTTGGGTTGTCCTGCAGAATCTGGGGAAGTTAACTGGCATCTTAACTTCCACCTTCCACCTTCCTCCACTTCCACCTTCCACCTTTCACCTTCCGCTTGCAGGGATGCAGTGATCGACATCACTCTTGTCAATAATAGCCATGATCAGATTGCTTTTTACAACTTCGCTGAAGTTCTTCTGAGGAGCAGTGGCAACTGCAGTTTTCGATTTTCTCTGCGTGGTGACTTATCAAGGGATCTAGGGCGCTTGGACATTGAATGCATGCTGGACAAGTCTGGCAGAGTACTTTCTATAGCCATACTTGCCGCCAACTAGTACGTGAGAGAGAATTTCAGTCTGGTTGATCTCTTCTCTTCTGGAACCTTACCAAAACAGTCACCCGCCTCGAGTGATAAGGGATTTTGAAGTGTGGGTTAGCGCCATTTAAAGTTGCCTTAACCCATGGGGAAAACGAGGTGATCATGGGAGGTATCTGCTTGCTCTAATCGACTATTAGCATCACAGCGAAAAGATGGTAGCTAAAGGCTCTGATGCAAGTGATTTTGGAGCTGTGAAAAGCTGAGAGGCTCTACCTTTATCCGGTGTTTTATGAGCGCCGGCCTCAGAATTGAATTTTTATTTATTTCTTGGAGGAGTTTCAAACTTCATAATTGATCCCGCGAGTGGTAGGGAAGAGAAGGTTCATCTGTACAGTGATCCGATGTATACAGTTAAGGCTAGCTGATCTGGAGGTCGACAGGTGGCCGGTGACTCTGTTCACGACGGAGCTATTTTTACTGAGACAGGCTGAATATCGGCACGGGTCGTATCTTAATTCATCTTAATTCAGTCCGGTGGAAGAGAGAAGTGGAAAGGAAAGGGAGATGGTATGAGAGATTTAGGGTTGACTATTACTTGGCTTCGCGTCTCATCTGGGAAATAGTAATGCCGATAAACTTTGACATCTACTGAGCCCCTACATTGCGATAAGGTGTGTAGTCATGTAGCAATGTACCAGTAATGCTTACGCAAGTAACAGCTGCAGTGCGTAGATTTCGTACACGGAAATGGCACATCTCCTGTATCTGACGTTGTAACTAAGCCATTTGGCCCTAAATAGAGAGCAAAATAGCCATCATTTTAAGTACAGTTTCCGGTAATAATGTCAAAAATGCAACCTTCGCTTTCTGTATAGTACTTTCCCTACCTGCCGCTTCTCTAGTCTGTCATCTTCTTCTGGAATTCTTGTAGAAACAACGACGAATTCCTGCCGATATTCAAATGACGGTGCATATCGTAATAAATTTTCAACCCAGACAATGTTAAAAACTTGGAAGATTTCGTCAATTCCACAGCCATAACATGCTAGTCGGTGATAATACAATATCGGACAGTAGATCATCCTCCATTTATTTAACTTTAATCTAGACCTTCAGTGTATCTTATAGAGCCAGCGATAGTTTTTAATTATTTCCTACAACGTGTCATAAAAACTTACAATTCCTAGATGCGCCGGAACCATTTGGATCTACTTTCTCGCCCCTAAGACATAAACTCAATACTTGCGCTCAAAACTGCTTATAACTCAATTAATTTTTTATAGACCATGTGATTCGACATGTTCATATTTCTATCCACGGCAACCAGTCTGTTGTTCATTCTCGAAATACCTCATCAATTAGGAATCTTCGAAAGCAAAAATGTTTACCTAGCATCCCTCTACATGAAGATCGTCCTCCTTTCCATCTTTACGCACATTTGTTCCACTTTTCCTATAGAGGACAGTTGGCGTGGAATTCAGGAAATCGTGAAAATGTCATGGTCATGACCTAATAAAATTCCTTTTCGGAATCAGCTCGTATGTTGCACATACTCGTGCACTTATGTGTTTATAAAAAGCAGCTCAACTGGTTTCGTTCATTCAGAAACGAAGTGCGAACTATGTCAACATTGTGCCTACATTGGTACCTTTCCCAATGAGATCTCTTTTGATGGTCTTCTCACAGTCTACGCATGAAAATTCCCTCAGATTTCCTTACAGTTCTTATATAACACGTTACGTTGCGTCTAGCCCTGGTGCAATAAAAGCACGACCAATGCCAATATCAGCTGAACAGCAAATTATTCAACAAATCCATCATTAACACCAAGTCCACCAAGTGTCTGACCAAATGTAATCAAATCCATTTCCAATTCCCCATTTCCAACCATCTAACCAGGTCAGATACGAGAACGTCTTCCATAATCTAATGCTCCATCATCTGCTTCCATAGAAAAACCAGAAAATCCACTAGAACCACAAACGTTCCAGTGAAGTCGGAGTGATCTTGCAGAACCTCAACCTTGAATGTGTCTCGCCTTGCAGTCGCTTTCTGGCGTTAGACGAATAAGTTTGCACCGTTCTCCCAGTTCGATCGATTTTCAAACACAAAATGCGATCGTTTACGATATTAATCGGTTTTTACGTGATCTGCTTTATTTCACCCTCGAACCAACGCATTATCGAAGACAATTCGAAGGGTTTCACCGATTCGTCAACAGATGGTACCACCAATAACATCAAGAAAACTAACGACGAAGTGACAAAAACCGTTACATACGTTAGGGCTTCAACACCAGCGCGAATTTTAGAGTGTGTTCGTAAATTCTCCATTCTCCGATGCACGAAATTATTTGTGATTCAAAAATTAGAAGGACGCAAAGTCTATCCGAGGAGTGGTAATCTAACGAGAGACTTCCTGGATCAATTTTTCGGTGATGACGGTGATGACATGGGAAGCTTAGTGGACGGAAAATTGTCTCACGCATCCGATGTAGAGTTAACGCAGCGTGTCGTTTGGAATTTTAAGAGATTCTTCAAAAATCGAAACATTCAGCTGCGCTTTCTGCCGGGAATTATGGTGAAAATCGTCCCCAGCAAGGAGAACAAGATCAAGTTTTCCCTGAAGAAAAGCAAGCGACGTAAGTATGGAAATAAAAAGAAAATACTTTAGCATTGGATGTGATATAGAAAATTCTTTACAGGACATATACAGGACATTGTTAGTGGTCGGGCTAAAGCCGATGGTAGCACCAAGAAGAAAAATAAGAAAAAGAAGGATGACTTCTCCTACAAGGATACCATGATTCAGATGGCGATTCCGGTGATGGTGATGCCGGCGGTTTTATTAGGAACAGTATTGCCATTTGTATTGCCAGCTTTGAAATTTGCAACCATCATGTCGACCATCATGAATAATAGCGCGTTTTTAGCAGCTCTTATCTACGCCGCCAGGACGCATGCCTTTAGCAATGACAATGAACCACAGCATGTGTCGTATGCGCATTATGGTCCTTCAGACTTTCATTAGAGCGTATTTTGAGTGGAATTTGCATAAGAACTGATTAAATAATAAAAATGTTAATTTTTAAGAAGGATTGATTGTTTTGAGTTATAAAAGATTTGCTAGTCTCTAAACTGGTTAATGTTCCGCACGGACATTCCGAAGAACTCTTGCAGACTCTTCTAGAGTTCTGAGGTGAGCAGATCTCACATACTCGTAATAGTAAAGCTGATAAAACATCTTCACCGTTGACAAGAGTAGCTCAAAAGTTGTTGAGGACTTAACCTAAATATTTCAGAGGACACATCATCGCCATGAGTGGCAACCTTCGAAAAGTTTTTGCTAAGACTTACACTGGAAGAACAAATGCAGCATGAGCCATTCGTATCAAGTTGAGCAATGCAAGCTTGTTAGGGTACTGGAGAAATTAAGTGCGTTGCGTCGTGATTTTTCAGATCCGAACTCGGCAGTTACCATTGCGGTAGAACTCGTTGGAATCCATGTCATTGGTCGCAGTTTCTACAGTTCCTCATCTCATCTTATTCCTTCTTGTTGCTAAAAAGGTAGTGTTCCTTCATGCTCTCATTGAACAGAATATGTAGCAGCATTTGGTTTCTTATGCTGGCCGACATTCGTATATGTTACGGTTTTCGTCATACCCATTTCAGCTCTAATGGCATTCTTGATAGGTTATATGAGTAGATATTGTTGCCACTGATATCATGTTCGAGTGTGGTGACAAGAACTGCGACCTTTACATGATCAAAAACTACTCGATCCGTAGAACCTATTAAACAAATAGTTCCCGTTTAAAAGCACTAGCCCTACCCGACCATAGACTTTTTTGCAGCATTTTTTGTGATAGAACTGGTCCTCAACCAACAGCTCTGGTTTTTTTAGCGCGGTGTTGCACTAATCGCCCTCAATTGCGCATTCCGAAATGATCAAGGTCTTCGTTTACTTTGGTATTCCTGTATTAGTCTCTGGTATGGACTCAAAGATTTTCGGAGCGGAGAGTTTCTGTTCATTCGTTTAACGTGTCCTAGCCACATAAGACAATATATGAGAACCCTTCAGAGATAGTTAATCCTGCACGTAAAGAATCTTCTGCTCATTGTAGGATCTTTTCAATCAAGTTCCAAGAACCTTTCCTTGAAAAAGAGCCCTCAACCAAGATACTTAATAAGCCCCTCGTTCATTTTAAAAGCTGATGCAGGAGAACTTTCGATTCCGATGATCCTTTCGGCCCTTCCTACAAAATATTTGGTAAATTGGGCTGAAATGATGGAGATCTTCAGCTCGTTAAGGTTAAAAACTCTATCAGAATAGTGTAGGTGGTTGGCCAGAGTGTTGTTTTTTGCCGGAAACGTAAATTGGCAAAGGGCCTCCAGCCCATCGGAAAGGCAGTTTAAAAGGAGAAGAAGCCATAAGGCAAATGCGCAGCGAAAAAAGACGGCAAGTGCTGTCGAAAGCGCGAATGTTAAAAGTCGCACTCCTCCGGAGCGATGGAGACCACAATCAGATCGTTGGAAGTTATAAGCACAGAAACCGATCAAGCTCTCGGACTGCAATATTTTCTTCCGCGTCGAGCAGGACCAAGAAGAGAAAATTTCTGGCGCTCCCCCTGTCGATCGATTTTCTTTGTGTCTGGATCAAGCCGGCAATTCAACGAGCAAGCGGTTGTTACAGTCACGTTCAGCCTTAGAAAAAATGGCCCACTTTCTTTTTCGTGCTTGTACAAGCATTGGTTATTGGCAGTTAGTCGTTCGAGACACAGTTTGACGGGAAGTTCCTTAAGGTGTTACGAAAACATTTTCCAGGTACTACACCCATAAGATTCATCTGTATCCACGTTTGATCGGCACAGCACCAGATAGGTTTTTGGGCTGAGAAAAATATTTCTCTAGATTATACATAGATGCATACTAAAAGCAGTTATGCTTTGCAAATCCTGGTGCCCACATTCGGTTCGGCACTACTATATTCTAAGACCTTACATTCTAGACAAAGAAAGCAGCTTACTCTCTCGACTTGCTGTGCGCCAATGAGTTGAAGAGCTTTGGTATTATGCTGACAAGTTTAAACTCTTGTTGCCTTACTTTATTCACCTCTGACTCCAAGTTGTAGGCTTTCTGGTGCAGGTCAAATATTCCGTAGAAGAGCATTCAAGCGTCATTAGCGTAGCAAAAGTGGTTTAAGATTCGATGTCATATCGGATGGATAGATCTGACAAGGAATAGCTTGGCGAATAGTTGCGAAGGAGTGCAATCTTGTTGTCACTCCACTGCATACCTTAAATTCTTCTTTCACCTTACCTTTGTATCCACCGTCATCAAAGGAAGGCTTTCTAATAGTGCCTAGTTTTAAAACGACTTTACGAGACCGAGGAACAAAAAATGTAGCGGAGATCTTATATAATCGACGTCTTTTTCAGTGATGATCCGAGGCAGGAGGATCGATTTCGAGAGCTTGTCCATTAGATACGAACGCTATAGAAGTTCTTTAAGAATTACATACTCGTAAGCTGTTAGGTTAACCACAGCAGGTAGAACTAATATGCTTCTGAAGGTTCCATATTCCGCCAGATTCCCTTTTTGGACAACTTCAAATTCTCATGCTTTCCTAGGGGTATGTAGGTAGAGAAGCTGGTTCACCATGAACCCAAGTGGCACCAGAATGTGCCCTTTTGTTACCACGATTCGTGGGACCTAGCTGATAATATGTGTTGTTGAGGTGTGAGACAATCGATGCTTTGATCAAGCTGGTGGAGTTAAGACAACGGATTAAATCTCGTATTCCTTTAGAGGGTCATCGAGGGATGGTTGATTTAGGTCACGTGATCTTGCTCTTGGTAGCGCCGGGCATTTGCAGAGGAAATGAGAGTGGGGGTTATAAGGGATACCTTGTTTGGCCGTATGATCTCCAATTGGCGAATGCTCCGTGATTATCACGGTGATTCTGGCGATATCTGCGCGGGTTCTATTTGGAAAGTCTTTTGTTGTATTCTTATTGTACGAGTACGTGATCCTTGATGGCATAACCTGCATTGGAGGAAAGAAGTGTAAGCGGATTTGTTCCTTAATGTGTTTTAGCCGGATGTGGACCCTGCCTGGCTAGTTCACCTGCATGCTCGTTTTTTTTTATGTCACTGTACCCTGAAACCCAGAGCAGCGTGATCCTAAAGAGTTCGCTCAGGCGGGTGAGCTCGTTCTTGTTTGGACAATATAAAAGGTGATTAGATAACAACGTAAATAAAATTGATTCTAACTTTGTTTTAAAGCTACATTCATGCCATTTGTGTGGAATAGCACATCATTCAAATGGCCGCCTCGGCATTGCTGGCAGTGCTTCAAGCGGTCGGTCCAATTTTTGATGATTCTGTCCAATATGTGCGGCGTTATTCTGGCAATAGCGTGTCGAAAGTTATACTCGAGCTAATCCAAAGTGGTTGTGTTGCTTGTATAGCATGTAGCGCCGTCTTGTTAGAACCATAGCTCGGATACAACGATGTTGTCGAGCTCTGACTACAAAAAATCGGTTAACATCGTTCTATACCTGATACCATTGACGGCAACGGTGTTTGCTTCCTCATTTCGAAAGAAATAAGGTCCGATGATGCCGCCATGACATAAACTGCGCCAAACAGTCAATCTTTCTGGATGCATTGGTGCTTGGGCGAACTCTTGTGGATTGTGTTCGCTCCAATAATGGCAATTTGCTTGTTGACATACCCGCTGAGACAAAAAATGGGCTTCGTCCGAGAAAATTATTTTTCGGCCAAAATCCGGATCTCCGGTCAACATTTCCAGCGCCCAATTAGCAAACTCACGACGTTGTCTACGGTCCGGCTTCAATGCTTGCTTCAGCACAATCTTATATGGATGTAAGCCCAAATCCAACAGCAAAATAAGCTGGGTTGACACTCTGGCGATGACCAATGCAGCTGATCGGCGCCAAATCAACATTTCTGGATCTTCTTCGATACTGGCCGCTACGGCGGCTATGTTTTCTTCATTTCGCACCAATCCCTGTTTAGTAGATAGCTAAAGATCCAAAAGAGTGTACTCACGCTCAAACACGCCTGCACACTGAAGCCATGATGACGACCGACCTCACGACGAAATTTACGTTGCGTATTTACAACTGAGCCGGAATTTCGGCAAGCCTAAAACGATGCATGATGAAATAGCTAACCTTACTGAATATTTTGACAGCTGGATGTCACTGGTAACTTTGACAGCTGAATGTCACTGGTAACTTTGACAGCTGCTGAAACGTAACAATTGGAAAAACTATCATTGCTATCTGGTCACCCGTTAGTAGCCGAATCCATAGCTTTGACAGCGACTATCTATGAAGATAGCACTGTCTTGTTTGTGCTTTGTGCCATGCTTGGAAGACACTGGGAAAATCCGGGAAGCGGTATGATATCCATATTTTCAGTGATTCAGAGAAGACACCGGCCCTCACACCACAGTTCATCTTTGATCCGTCGGTGCAGATGACCGTGTCGAAGTCCTTTAGTCCACAGAGCCCTTCTTCTACGTGGAAGTTTTTCTCAAAGTTTAGTTCGGATGTGATGTAGTCGGTTTTAAACGTGACCATTTTGTTTGGTAAGGAGTCCAGGACAGGCCCCCTGCTTTCCTAAATAGTGGCTGTCAGATTACCGCCGGAGTATGGGGCATAGCATGGAAGAGTTCCACCGAGATGCCATTTATACCAATTGCTTTGTTTTTCATCAGACCTCACATCCCCTCACATCTGGGTTACTGGAAGGGGAGTTGCGAATATTAATATTTTTTTCTGCGGATTGCTTACTTGAACTTGGGTCTAAATGGTAATGCACTGATGAAAAATATTCTCGCCATATTAAGCTGTTCCGAATCCAAAATTGGCAGATTGCCGTCCAGTCATTGTAATAAATGTTTACTATAATCAGCAGTGCGTTTCTCAGTAATACTGTAGACAGTTCTGCTGTTGCGCCTATATGCTCCCTCTTTAGCCTTTGTGGCTGGTAATTTGATGTGAATGGTTGCCTTATACCAAGCTCTTTTTTTCTGCAAGCGGTCCTGAACTTTTAGTTCGAGGCGCTCTACTGCTTAGGACGTTGCAATCCGTGAGCTAGATAGGTACTCATATTCCAGGTTCCTGTTGTCAGTCAAATGCTTTGGTTTTTTCGCCTTCTGACGAAAACTGGGTCCGCCCCAGATGTAAGAAAACAGCGTCCTGCTAGTGGGCGACATGAGGTACGATCTTTCGAAAGTCTGTTCAATTGATTGCATACGCCGACGATATTGGTAGTACACAGCGAGCTGTCACTGTTGCGTTTGCGAGTATAAGAACAGAAGCGGAAAAAATGGGTCTAGCGGCAAACGAGGGCAAAACAAAGTATATGCTGTCAACAAGAAGAGACACCCAACATTGACGAACCGGCCAGAATGTCACAGTCGACAGCTACAACTTTGAGGTAGTGAGGGACTTTTTCAACCTCGGTTCTGCTACCACATCTAAAAACGATATCTCTTCAGAAATCAAACGAAGAGTAACCCTTGCCAATCGCTGTTTCTTTAGGCTGAGAAGGCAACTATGTAGTAAGGCCTTATCCCGAACAACCAAAGAAACTCTAACATATATAAGACCCTTGTAATCCCAGTCCTGCTGTATGGTTCCGAAGCATGAAATCTTTCTAAAGCGGATGAAGATATCCATAGTCGTTTTGAGAGAAAAATTCCTCGTAAGATACCTGGTCCCGTATGCGTTGACGGGTTCTGGAGGAGACGAGCTGTACAACGACATCGACCTGGTGAAAAAACTGCGTATTGGGCATTTGAGATGGCTGGAACATGTAGAGCGAATGAACACCAACGCTCCAGCCCGCAGAATCTTCAACACTAATCCGGAGGGACAACGCAGTAGAGGAAGGCCTCGCCTTAGGTTGCGCTCGCAAGTGGATCCTATGAAGAGGGAAGCTGCTGATTTTTTCTGCATTTGTTGCAAAGTGTTTCCTTATCTGTTAGCGCAGATGAGGATCCCCGAGCTTGCCGATATTGTACCTGGATATCCTTAGCAACTTGGATCGGCGACTGTTAGCAGATATAGTAGTTTAGTAACTAGCATTAGATGGTGGTGTCTGTCTTTTTCGTTGACAGCTCAACGTTTGTTAAGTAAGTCTTGGATGTAATTTTAATGGTAAAGTGATCGATCTGGTTCGATGTATTTATTTTTAATCTAGAATTATAAGGATCCTCTTTTCTGTTGTACATTAGGCTCTTGTAGGTGTTCTTCATTCAGTGCTACATCTACTAGTCACATTACTAGTCATTTTCCTACAGTCATGCTTTGTTTAATCCTCTTATCTTTTTAGATGGCACTACAGTCTGGGGTGGACCTGGGCTTCAACCAACAGCCCTCTGGCGCGATCTCTGGCTAACTGCCTGCAGTTGCGCAATCTAAGTTATTTGAGGTCCATTTCTACTGCGCCACCTAAGCTGGCGTTGATATCCCGGGTTGGAATCAAAGAGTTTTGAGCTGGAGCGTTAGGGTTTATTCGCTCTACGTGATCTAGCCATCTTAAGCGTTTAATGTGATTTTTTCTGACCAAGTCAGTACCACTGTACAGCTCGAAGATTTCTTCTACAAACCCCATCAATGCAAATTGGGCCAAACTCGTTCGAAGAATTTTTCGTTCAAAACAGCCAAGGATATCTTAATCCACCCTCGCTAACATAATGTTTGAGAGGCTCATGAGGGTGCTTTAAAGACTATCCATCGTGTTTCTTGGCAAGGCTTTATTACTCATTTGCTTCCTTAGGCGCTTACGCTTAGATGGGCTACTGTCCGGGGTGGACCAGGCCCTCACCTAACATGCCTTTCCATCTAGCGCAGTCTTTTGCCAGTTGCCTCCAATTACGCACATGAATTTGATTGAGATCCCCTTCCACTTGTGTGCGGCACCTAAGATGAGGTCGTCCTCTACTGCCTTGTCTCTCGGGATCGGAGTCGAAATCTTTCTGGGCTGGGACGCTGGTGTCCATGCGCTCAAGGTCACCTAGCTCTCAAAGCCCAAGCTTTTCAGACGAAGTCATCATAGCTGTACAGCCCGTACAATTCGCTATTGAATCGTCTGCTATTGATGCAAACCGGATCCAAAATTACCAGAGAACTTTTCTCTTGAAGCACCCGAAAGCATTTTGATCCGTTTTTGTAGTTTTTTATAATGTCTCTTTGGATGTTAGAGAAAAGACTTTACTACCCAATTGTCTTCCAAGCCCAACGAAGAAGCGAAGCAAGAAAGATTCTTCACATAATTTCCATCCGGGGTCCTTTTCGGAGTTGAAAGCGGAACCGAGATAGAGAAAGTCTCTTACTACCTCAAAGTTGTAGCTGCCTACCGTGACCTGTCTCCTAGGTGTCGATGTTTGTTACATACGAGTACTTTGTTTTTCCTTCGTTGGCCGCTAAGCTCATCTTTGTCGCTTCTGCTTCAATAGTCGCAAACGCTCCATTGATAGCACGCTATGTTGTCCTCATTATGTCAATGCGAGTAACTGAAGAGACTCTTGAAAGATGGCACCTTTGAAGTTGCCTTGTGCGTTTCGGGCAATTCTTTCAAGAACGACGTTGAAAAACTCACATGGAACGCATCGCTTTCTTTAAGTCCCTTTCTGACATTGCAAGTCTCAATTTTGTCATTATCAACATTGATGGAGCAGCGTGCATTCTTCATCGTCATTCAGCATAGTTGAATGAGCTTAATAGGGATGCCCAAACTAGACATGGCTCTGTATAGTTCATCTCTATAGATGCTGTCATATGTAGCATTAAAATCGACAAAGAGGAGGTGCGTATCGATTTGGATTTCTTGGGTGTTTTCCAGGATCTGCCATAGCGTGAATCAGACCCTTGATAATTAGCTTCAGGCGTTCACATAAGACACAAGATGAAATCCTATATGCGATGTTGGCACAGGGCAAACCGTTCTAATCTTGGAAACGAGGTGGTGCATTCACTCTGATAAGTCATCTCTCGCTGCCTTAAATAGGTCGGTCCCACACCCTTGCTGTACATAAGCTTGTGTCTGACTTAGTGTCATCGGCTGAACGGTTGATTATCGCCATGTGTAGCTCTCGAAAGTGGAAAGCGACCTCAAAAACTGAAGTCAGGTAGATAAAAGGCAATAGATTATTGTTGGATACGAATTAGCCCAAATGCTTCTATTATGCCAGACAGTTCTCCTAAGGTGTGGTCAAAGATTAAAGCAAACCAACTGCTTCGTTCCAAATGGCTCAGAAAATGTTGGGAAACGTCCCGAAATGAAGTGGCATGTCTTCCCCAAATGCCGTTTTAAAAACATCAAAAACCAGTAAGTGGTATACCCAATAGCGACCACATATCACAATGAAAACGAGTCAAGTTTCCAAAGATCTGATAAAATTGCTCGCCAACCATAAACCACACATGTCATCATGTCATAACCCTCTAACAAAAAACAGGTATCTACTATAGTATAACAATTTCTTTACATTGTCTCGTTTATTTTTAACGAATGTGATTTAGCTAAAAATCACAAAAGCATTAAACCCAGTCACCGAATATTGATGACGACACGATCATTATTCTCATCTCACACTACAATACCAGGCAATGTGACAGGCACCGAATCTACTTATTTACTTTCGCATATTTACAAAAAAATCCTTAAGCACTAAAATTCACTTCTCAGTTTTTGTTTTGATAAAAATACTACCTCCCTAATTACATATATCTTAACACAATTATTCATAGGTCCTTAATTATCCTTCTTAATAATATTAGCAGCTTGACGGTCATCTTCTCTCATATCCACATCATCCCAACCCCAGACGAGGTTTTCTTCGTTGTCATGGTTCAGTTGTAGCAACAACTCCTCTGTTGTTGTATTGTTGTTGACATCATTTGAGGCATATGCGTGACTACCATCACCGGTGCGTAGCACTCTTTTGCGGATCATCTCTTCCGAGACGGTCTTGAGGTCATACGCAAGCCCTATAAAAAAATTAGAAAAAACCGGTTCGGTGAGTACTCGTGTTGCCAAATGTCACATTCAAATCTGAGACAAAACTTACCAAATCTGGCAAAGAAGTTAATCAGTGCGGTTGACCAATTGTAAGTGTAGGTTCCCAACTCAGCTGCTTTGTAATCCCAAGGGAAGACATGATGATAGTTGTGCCATCCTTCACCATAGGCCAAGATCGACACGATCTTGTTGTTCGTGGATGTGATGAATTTGTCATATGGCTTCATGCCATAGAAATGTGCCGCACTATTCACCAGCCAAGTGTAGTGTAACGACAAAACATAACGAAATATGGAGCAAACGAAGAAGCACACTTTGAAGCTCCATCCGAAAGAAAAGTATGGAATCAAGGTTGGCAAGATAAAACAGCAAACGGGCATAATGTAGAAGTAGTATCTAGAGAAGGAGAACAAGTCGATTGAGATGGTTTTTTTTTTTATGTTTTTGTTGAGGTCATTCGCGTTACTTACTTCTTCTGGAACATCACAACTGGATCAGCTTCAAGATCACTCATGTCAATTTGTTTTCCCTTTTCTTTGACATCAGGGTGCTTCTTACACATCAGCCAGCCCATGTGAGAGAAGAAGAATCCACGCTGTGAGTTATGCGGATCGGCATTGGTGTCGGTGAACTTGTGATGTACTCTGTGATCGCGTACCCATTCATGGATACTATTTTGGAATGCGATCGATTGGCAGATCATCAGAAACACCCTCATAGGCCACTTAGCCTTGTACGCTCGATGTGACCAGAGTCGGTGGGCACCAGCAGTGATACCAAAGCCTCCAAACGTACCAAATATGTAACCTGAAAGTAGAGAATATACGTTAATAAAGGGGATAGAGAGGTGTATCGAGTAGATAACAAAAACGGCATTGTACGAGTATTATTGTTCTTTGATGTCGAACCATTGAAGGACAGTTGCCACCAACTACAATAGAAGATTAGAGGAAAGTTGGTAGGACAACTAAGAATAATTTAAGTTCTTGGGATTCAGTTGGCTTTAGTTCTTGATATTTCGAATGAATTCCAATTAAAAAAATGAGAAAGGCTTAGCACAGATACCTTCAGTCGATAACTCCGATTATATTGTAGTACTGCCAACTAAGAACTGTTTCTGTTGCAATGTCTATAGCACTGTTATTATCTGTTTTTTTCCTTCTATACATGAAGGAAAGCAACTTCCATGACGATGTCTTATTTCTGGATGCAGAAACACCCAGAACAATACCATAGCTGTGATACAAACCAAAACCATTAAGTCGGCGCGTGCAACAATTTGAATCGAATCTGTGGTAAACTTCGATTAGGAAAATTGCTAGATGCTATCCATCAACCACATAAAAGCAAGACAGCAACAATGTTTACGTTAGTGATGACCTAAATATTTGAGCAGGCAATTCCATGCTGATTTTTGTAGAAAATAGATGATGCACTTTGCAATCATGAAAGGCATCATTATATTGGCTACACTCTACAGTTTATTTTTAACGTTTTCGCTTTCGTGTATACTTGCCATCATCGAAACATACACGCTTCAACAACTATCGAGAGTCATCCCAATTGTTTATCGAAAACTTTACGCGTCCTAAGTCATCCAGATAAGCAACATTTAACGTTTATTTGTGTTGGAATCAACATGTGCACTTCATAATACACCAGCAAGACAAAGAAGCGCAAGAAGTTACCAGAAGTTCGCGACTGCAGATGGGATTGTATAAGAGGTCCTATGATTATATAAGAATGCTATGACCGAAAAACTTAGACTGAACGAGCATTAGCCGCGGCATAACAGGAGGTTCGAAAAGTCCACCACAATATCTTGCCGAAATTCGACTTTATTCATCGTCTTATTCTTGAGCAATGCCATCATTCTAGCGCCCGCTCTAACATTTTCTATGCCTTTCTTATAAAACTATTTCTCCAACCCTTCAAAGTACGCTTCAGTTTCGGCGATCACCTCTTCATTGGACCCATGTCTCTTTCCGGCGAGTATCTTTTTGAGGTTTGCGAATAGATAATAGTCGATGGGTGCCAAATTTTGAGAATACGATGGATGCGGAAGCTGTTCGAAGTACAACTCATGGAGTTTTGCCATCGTTGCGACCGACTTGTGACGCAGTGCACTGCCTGCCTTGGTGAAAGAGCAGTTTTCCTTCTTAATTTTGGGCCGGTTTTTCGCGACTTAAACGCGCCAATAACTCCACGTAATATTCGGATTGCTAGTCGATGAATATTATGCTATGAGCATCTCAAATTACGGAAGCCATAAGGTTGCCAGCCGATTTTGGCGTTTTCCGTCGCTTTGATTGGTTTTCATCCTTCGCTATCCACTCAGTAGCAGTGGATCCATGTTTCATCCATTATCACACACCTCGTGAAAAAATTCTTTTTAAGTCGCTTAAACAGCTCCAAACAGCGATCTGAATCATCAACACATTGTTGGTGTTGGTCCAAATGTGGTACCCACTTCGAACAGAGCTTTCGCATACCCAAATACTCGTGAAAAATGTAATGTACATGGCCCATAAATATCTTTACGATGTCAGCTACCTCACGCACTTCCGCTCTAAGGTTGTTCAAAGCATTCAGCATCATTTGTGTCCGTTTGAATTCAGTCACCCAGCGACAAATGGTTGCTTTCGACGGAGCAGATTCCTTATAACACTTTTTTAGCCATTCTTGAAGGGTACTTTTCCCCTGTGATCCCAAGGGCAGCGTTATATTTATTTCTGATATACTTTTGAAACTCCGTAAGAATCTCTTGTCTACTATTTGGAATGATTTAGAGTGCCAATCGGAATTTTTCAGCTTAACATCCTGTACACTTTACAGGCTAGATAATGGCACACATTGTTAAGGAGGATATGACGCTCTTGAAGACTCAACCTGAAAAACCAAAAGTGTCCAAAAACCTTCAAAAGCGGCATACTGCAAAAGACACATATTAGAGAACAATAAAAAGAACGAAACTTAAAACACTTTACAAGACTTAAGAAGCATCAGTCGAAGACCAGTCCAGTTCATCCCAGAACAAGACAAAAGGTAATAAATCAGGGTCGCACTAGAGGAAACTTACCAGTTTCTTAGAACGAATGAACGCACTAGTCTATTTCTCTGATAACACGATACTTACTAACAGCAGCTGTCAGGCTTAAGTTCGGCCGAAAAACATTAACGATTTAGTATTGTAAAAGCGTAGTTCAAGATCCGAAATTGTCATCTCCAAAATTGGGCTTTAATGGATCCTTCATCCATAAAAAATGTATGCCTCGAGGCCAAAAACACTGCACATCATGATGCATTGGGAGTTGGAAAAACAGAGAATTGATGCTGAGTTTTCGAGGAAAATTGTCTTATTACTCGTAATACTCGTAAGAAGAATTGTCGTGTATGAAGAAATAAGAATCCACAAGCCATTGTGAAAAGACCATTTCCGGAATCCGGGATTCGTCCTTACTTTTTCCAAAACGATGGAAAGCAATCAGTTATATTGGGTCTACAAGTAAGTTTCCAGCGTTTGTCAGAGATGGCGCCACCAGTGGATCCCGGGCAGAAATGTCAGACCCCATGTGTTTTATTTGTAGGTTTTGTATCTGTCAACAACTTTGCAGCGTTATATTTGAGCAGTTCTATCGGTGTCGTACATTTTATCGAGCAAAATCATGGCAAGTTTCCACCCAAATAAACGTCATTTGCGGGAAGCGCTGCTTTTATTCTTTAAAATGAAGAAAAGTGCGGCTGAGGCCTATCGTTTGCTTTCGGAAACTTATGGGGCGGAATGTATTGGTGAATCGATGTGCCGCGAGTGGTTCAAACGGTTCAAAAGTGGTGATTTTGAAGTTGAAGGCAAAGATCGCCCCGGAAAGCCGAAAAGTTTTGAAGACGAGGAATTGGACGCTTTACTGGATGAGGATCCGTGTCAGATTCAAGAAGAACTTACTGCATCATTGGGCGTCACGCAACAAGCCGTTTCCCTGCGCCTAAAAGCACTGGGATTCATTCAAAAGGTTGGAAACTGGGTGCCGTACGAATTGAAGCCAAGAGACGTCGAACGGCGATTTTGCATGTCCGAAATGTTACTGCAGCGGTATAAAAATAAATCATTTTTGCATCGTATTGTCACTGGTGATGAGAAATGGATTTATTATGATAATCCTAAACGCAGAAAATCGTATACAAAACCCGGCGAGCGCGCCCAATCGACGTCGAAACGAAATATTCACGTGAATAAGGTCATGCTCTGCATATGGTGAGATCAAAAGGGTGTCGTATACTACGAACTGCTTCCGAGTGGTGAAACCATCAAACGACCATTATATCGAACCCAACTAATTCGTTTGAAGCGGGCATTAAAAGAAAAACGGCCAGAATATGATACCAGGCATGAGTCCGTCATTTTTCATCACGACAACGCTCGGCCACATGTTGCGGTTTCGGTGAAAAACTATTTGGAAAATAGTGGATGGGAAATTCTGCCTCACCCGCCTTGCAGTCCAGACTTGGCACCATCTGACTACCACTTGTTTCGTTCGATGCAGAACGCTCTTACGGGTATACGCTTTAGCTCAGTAGAGGAAATCAAAAATTGGCTCGATACGTTCTTGGGCTCGAAAGACGAGAAATTTTTTTGGTCCGGAATTCATAAATTGCCAGAAAGATGGGGGAAAGTTGTAGCTTCCGATGGACGATACTTTGAGTAAAGCATTGTAACTATGTTTTCATAATAAAACTTCAAATTTTGGAAAAAAAAACGCTGGAAACTTACTTGTAGACCCAATATTTAATGGCCCACATTAAAGACGCATGTTAACTGATTATTTTTGACACAAAATCTGTAGGACATGTCGTCCAAAAGGATGGAATATCGTACAACAGATTAAGTGACACTAAAATCAAAGCGAAAGGTTTGACAGCCACCATCATGTCATGTTTTGGCAACATCGACTGGTCACTTAGATTTTTCGATTTAACGCCACAGGACTTACTTTTGACTTCCTTCCTAATGAAAAGCATAGAGAGAATCGATGAACTTCATATCAAATAACTGCTTTGCGAGTGCATCCAACACGATTAACATACCAACGCAGAAGATCTTGTGGACAGAGACAAGGCCTATTTATTTTTTTTTGTTTACAATCTGCGCGCTTGCACACAGCGCTGGCGACGGAAAATTAGGGAGGAAGGAAAGCGAAGTACCGATGCACGTTGGTTTTAAATGATTGAAAGCTATAATGATATAATGACTAGGAAATGAAGAGCTCGGCAGAGGATTCCATAAGCGAGCTGTGCAGCCTTGGAAACAATCACGATATTTCAGAAGACGTCCGAAAGTGAGCTTAAGGCCAGCATTCGTAGCGAGACGGGTGTTAAGGTTGGTGGTTTCAAGGGGCGGAATGCTACTGGCAATTTCAATGGAACCCCGATGGTGAAAATAGCGATGGAACAAACGCAGGGGATAGAGGACATTATGTCTTTATACAAGGGTATCAATTGATTGTGTGATATTAGTATCACCTATAAGTTTTATCGCACGGTTTTGAATCCGATCTAGAAGTTACAGCGAGGTTTTAGGAGCGCCAGACCAGATATGGGCATTATACTCCAATTTTGGGCGGAAGATTGCCTTATATATTGAGATATTAGAGGGTGTAAAATATTTCTTACATCGCTTGAGGAAACCTAGACATTTCGCAGCATTTTTGACGACATCGAATATGTGGAATTGTCACTGACACACATACCGAGAATGGAAAATTTATCGGTTTCGACGATGCAAGTGCCATTCATGGGTAATGGGTAATGAATTTCGCTTTAATGACAGCAGACGGCATTGAATTTTAGAAGCATTAAATTCCACTCTATTGATAGTTTCCCAATTGGTTATGCTGTTAATATCGGAATTTAATGAGCTTAGCATACACTGCCGTTCCCGTTCTACAGCCGAAGAGCAGGGACGTGAATCCGGGAACGAATATGAAAAGCAGAGAGTACTGTCACCAGCAAAGGAATATATTGGATTAGAAGTAGCCTGAGAAATATCAAGTGCAACTATCTTGCTTTCACCAGAATGATGTACACTTTGGTTCCACTTTTCAGTGAGACATGCCATCAGATCACCAGTGGACCTGTTGCTACGAAAAACGCAGGTCATTAAGAAGTTTGCGTGTTTCGAGATATTTCATTAGCTGACGGTTTATCAGCGTTTCCATGACCTTGGAAAGAAGGGATGTAAGTGCAATGGGTCTGTAGGAGGAGACAGAAGAAGATTCGCCTTTTTTAGGGACGGGCTGAACAAATCCTGGTTTCCGTCTACTCGGAAAGAGTCCCAAAGTATAGGATTGATGAAAAAGCTTACGCAGTAATTTTGTCAGCGTGGAAGAACACCTCTTCAGAAGAAGGAGATATATACCATGTGAACCAGCAGATTTGTGTATGTTAAGATCTTTAAGTATGAGTGCGAAAGTGGATTATTCCCAATGAAGATTCGACGAGCTCAAGTGTAGGCACAAGTGTTGAGCTGGCCGCAAAGTGTGCAGCAAGCAGATTGACCTTGTCCAAAGAGCTGACAGCTGGAATGTCATTAAGAATGAGCGCTTTGATGAAGGATGAGGCAGACTTTCTGATTTTTTAACGAACGACCAATAATTTTTACTACCTTTGGGACATTTTATATCAGGTTTTAGTCGTTTTGAAATTTCACATGCTTAAGAAAGACATTGTAGTCACTCCTGGCTCTTTACGGTTTTCCTCTGTCGCGTTGGTCTTGTAGCACCGAAACAGTATTTCCCTAACCCTGACAGCCCCTTTTCACCTCGAATCGTACCACGCCTTTTCTTTTGGTCTGAAAGTCATAACCCGCTGAGGGATAAAGGATCTCATTCCAAAGAGAATAGTGTCTATGATCATATCAGCACCGGCATCCACGTCATTATTTTAACGACAAGTTAAAATTCCTAAAGAAGCTGTTAACTCCGCTCCAATTGGCTTTCTTGTATTGCCACGTAGTTCGTTTAGGGATCTCTTCTCTAACTGTGACCACACAGTATACGATAAATTAACTGATATGATACTATGGTCCGCCGGACTTACAAGGAATAGCACATCGATTTTGTACTTATCAGGGTTAGAAGTTAAAAGCAACAGGGTGCTGGCGATATGACTATCAACGTCAGATATACGCGTGGGATATTTTACAAGCTGGGTTAAGTTGTTTTTCACAATAAAGATCTCAACGTACCGTCCTTCGGGTGTTGTCTGTCCAGAATGTCGAAGCCACCCAGAATTGTGAATACTGAAATCGCCCGCAATAACGATTTCAGTATGAGGATACAGGGATACAATTTTTTGAATGGAATCAGACAGCGCATCGAATTCGTTAAAGGTCTAATTGCTATCCAGTTTGTTTTTTTTTTTAATCCTCTTTGATCTAAATCATAATCAAGCCTTGACGTGATCGACATTCGTGCCCTATAAATGGGCTTTCCCATGTATAGTTGTTACTCTTATCTTTACTAGAAGAAGGCACTGACTTGTCCGACTAATTTGGTGTTAAAAGGTATTACCATTGATTTCTCCACCGAACTAAGTGTTTGCGTGTCAACAAAGAGATGCTCTCGGTAAAACATAGGGATTTTTACAGGGAAGGGTTCTACGGATGTACATAGCTATGGTAAAATTGATTTAAGCCCATGCATCAGTCGTTTGGTGGAATAAACTTTCACGTAAATATATCCCCTTTCACCAGACTTCAAACAATGGTCTAATATGTCCCTAGTAAGTATAGCTCTACTCTAGACACATTGATGAATGCTCATAGCATATCGGGTGCCATCAGTCTTCTTCAGTTTAAAAATAAATGGTCTTTGGTACAACTTGAACTGAAGTTTCGATAACCTTCCGCGTCGTTTGACTCTGATCTTATGGACATGCCGTTTGATGCAATGACACCATAATACCTGTTTCTGCTTCGACCAGTATTCAGATGTGGAAAATAATATACCATAGCTGCATCTTCACGGTAGGCTCTACAACTGATTTGGGGTCTTCGAGGGTGACGATAATCTAACACTCTTATGCTAGGTAACCCTGCACCTCTCTGTCAAGCGGAGACTTATAGCAAAGAGCTTATTGAGAAAAACAGATGTTGAGGGCGAAGTATTTGCGAGGCCATAGCAAAACTATGCTTGAGGCCTGATATCCCTACACCCTTTCCAAGTTAGTTCGAGAAGGTAAGGTGCTTTTAGCCGCAATCGGAGATCTGAATTCACTGAAACTTGTTCAGATCAAAGGCCATAATGAGATAGCTCAAAATGAACTTGATAGCAAAGGCTTTCATTGGCATTTACTTAGATTTCATATGTTCTATGCCTCCCTAGATCTCTCCACATTTTTGCTTACCTTCAAAATATTCCAGGCGTAAGTTTCAAAACATCCAGTGATATTTTCAATGAATGTCCGACTTGTGCTATGAAAGATACCCTTACAGTTCGCGTTAGGTTTGGTATACGAGTATATTGTATGTTAGTGGAAGGCTGTCAAATAAAATCCTTTCTGAAGATAAGAGCAGTTTGTTTAAACGTTAATGATCACAAATGCATAGCCATTGGTACAGTATATCAATGGCATTAACTGTCAACTTAATAGCACAACCCAGCTTGGCCAGATTATTTCGGTAGAGCTGTATACACAGACTTTCTGTATACAGGAATTTCCAAACTTTTCAAAAACAGGTATTTCTAGTGAGGCTATCTATTAGCAATTACATGGAGAGGTAGATCCTTCACCTATGTACTGTCAAAATTTCATGACATTAAAACGAATGGAAGTAGAATTATTGTGTCTGAAGCGATAGTACATTTGTGTCGTCGGCACAAAAATGACTGACGACCAAAAACTGCTCAGAATTCAATATTGGAAGGACATCATCAAGGAGGCCAAAAAGAACAAAAACTTCCTTTACAACATTGTGACTAGTGATGAAAGGTGGTGTTTTCAATATGATTCAAAAAACCAGGCGCCGAGGTGCCAAGAAGAAGGCGCCAGGCCAAAGAAAACCCAAAAAGTCTCGTCAAAAGTGAAGACAATGTTGATTTGCCTTTACGATTAAAAGGGCATTATCAACGAAGTGTTCGTTCCTACGTTCCAAACAGGTAATGCACAATTCTATCTTAGTGTTTTGAAGCGTTTGGTTCATCGTACTTGTCGTATTCGGCCAGAACATCGAGCGGAAGGAAGTTGGCGATAATGTGCCATTTCATCGATCGACACTTGTGACCGAATTTTTGGCGAAAGATCGCATTTTAACTGTCAAACACTCCCCGTATTCGCTTGATTTGGACTTTTCGAAAAAAAACTTTTTGATATTCTGTTTACTATGCAACGCACATTCTATGATGTTGAGAGTCCATGTCATTGATTCTCAATCTGGGCGATTATAAAAACTTAAACATCTTGTCAGACAATTTGAGGATATTTTGCGCTTAAGCGTAAGATTCTTCTGCAATTTTCAATAAGTCCGGAACCGGATAGAGCAGGAAATAGAGATGGACTCATGCAATAGAAAAATTCAGAAATGTGCTTATGATGAGCGAAAGATCACGAAAGTCTTGGATATTGCTTCCCATTTGATATTGAAACATTTTAACCTCTCTTGTCACTTAGTGAACACATTGCTTTTGGCTGTAAACTTGACAGAGCAAACTATTTCCTGCCGTCAAAATACAAAGACTTGTTTTCCGATTAAAAAGAAATCATTATTAAAACTAATTTGAGGAAAAAGGTGGATTGGAGGTTGCGGATTTCAGTCAGACCTTCACCAGTAGATGGTGACCCAATATGACCTCTATCTTGCACAATTTAAAATTAGTCAAACATGAAGGAAGTATATCGACTCTGCGAAATCGAAAGCGTTATCGTGCTATCAAGGTTGTGAGTAAATTTTTGGACAATCTAATGTTGGTTCTAAAAGATTGAATTTTGTCGTTCAAAGTTCTTGTATTTGCATTGCCGTGTCGTATCGTCACACATTCGGCTTGTAGATGTACATTTATAGTGGGTATCCAACTGCCAAGTTGTAAAAACAATTTATTAGCGATAATCAACCACATATGGACCATAAAAGCATCATAGCAACCAAAAACTACATATTACATCCAATCTCTGAAAGTATCTTACATCTAAATTGTTGATTTTTTTTTTTGTTGATTCAAACCTAATTAGCAGGGTCAGTAACCCATGTGAATAATAAATCGATTATCCAACGAATTTTGTGAATGAAACATACTCGTACGTTACAACGCATGTTGATGACCAATTAAAACCGTTGTCGTTGTCGCCGTTTCTGTCTGTATGTCAATATCACAAGCGTAATAAAAATAATCGTTATTGAGACAAAAATTTGAGTTGGCCCATTTGCATAAAAATGTAGGTAACATCCCAAATAAATATCTTCAGCACGTGATGGCTTAAAAATGTATTCCGCGACACTCGAGACTGGATTTGGAGTCAAATATCTTTTAATGGATGCAACATATGGGCAATCTGTCATACTTTCGCTTTCAGTAGACTTTTCCTGGGAACCGTTTTTCAAAAAATTAGCATAGCTTCCTGGTGATTCTTTTGCTAGTCAATAAAATTGAAACTGGTTCTTATTTGACTTCTAGTCGGCAGAGTGCCTCACGCTTTGTTTGGAAAGAAACCGCCTAAAGGCTCATCTTAAATGGGCTCCAGACAGACTTTGAACTCATCTATACACCGATTTGTTGGGGCTACTAATTCTACATGCGTGCGAGTAGATTCGAATAGACACCTTGGCCAGGTTATGGTAATAATTCCTCTTGTGCCTCCCGGCACTGGGTTGGCAATTTACAAATCTAAGCCATGCATTGTTTATGTTTTCGAATTTTTCTTTCTATTTCCAATGAGGAAGTAATTTTTTGGGAACAGTCTAGGTTTAGATGGTCTTTTGGAAACCTGATTTTTAGACCTTATGACAGTCATTTTCAATTTAATTCTTTAGGTATATGAACAGACCGGTATAGGCAACATTTTTCTCAATTTCAAATTCCATTTTCAGGGTTCTTACACCATTTGACTTTGAGAGATATCGAAGTACAATCTTAGAGATGATATAATGACGCTCAGGGTTAACTACGAGTATAATCTCATGCATAACATGATTAGAAGTGAAAAATATACGTTAAACCAAGGCTACACAAACGATCTTTGGAATGGAAAACTTACGAGAATTATTGGATACAATTCACGGCGTATGCCCTAGGTATGACGTTCAAATTGTCGGAGCTTAGAAAGTAGGGCACCTTTTCTAATGCTATTTGTAAATTATAGCCTCCACGGCTAATATTAATAGACTTTGCAACACTGCTAAACAATGTCCATTTCCGGCATCTCAATATTCGAATATTAACCAAAGTGTTCGGGGCAAGGCACCCCTGCAGAACAATGGAAGTTAGCACGTTCTAAAGGATGAACATTCCCTCGATTGACTATTAATATAGTAGGCGAGTTATGATTGTAAATATTCTGAATGAACAAAGCCCCTTAAGGTCTTAAACTCCAAACCTAGGAGCATCTGCGATCCTAAAATTGAATCAATGGGAGTAGTGAAAACAAAGGTGGGGACCCTCAACAAAGCTATGGAGATAGCCTTCAAGACCTCATGTCCAGTCAAATTTAGCAAGAAAACTCTCCCACCGTTGTAACATGGAGAGCTCTTCGATCTAAGACAGCTGACTAGGGAGATCTTCAATATCTGCTACCAATACAAATTCTGACAGCTTTACAAAGCAATAGGCAAGGCTAGGTCACAGGCTTGGGCAGAGTACTGCCACTCTCTTTAAACTGTCAAGGATTCAACTAGACTAAGCAAAATACTGTCCAAAGAACACTATAATCCGACAGATTCCACAGAAGAATCACTGGAATTCCTAATGAACACCCATTTCGCGGAACGGAAATTTAGTGGCGCTGGTGTGCAGGCAGCGCAGTTCGCGCAACCCGCACTCTGGAATGCGATCAACTCATTAATAACCGAGGAATAGATTTCTTGGGCCATAAACAGTTTCTTCCCCTATAAGTTACCAGGCCTTGACGAGATTTTACCTATCATGCTCCAAAGGAACTTGGAGATGGTACTGCCATGATTAATGGCCATTTACCGTGGCTCTATTCGACTCAATCACATCCCCTCGACCTGAAGACGAGTTCTAATCGTTTTCTTTCCTAAAATCGGCCAAAGAGGCCTTCTTTCTTTTTTTTAAGAAGAGCTTATCACTCAAGTGGGTATGAATACACTTATAATGCCTCAGCATGTTTCAAGTCTTTTAGAACATGTGATGGAAGGAAAATGAAGGGTGTTTGGGATCAGTGGATATTTCGTTTCATGGGTGGCCTCCAGCATTTAATGGGGAGACTACATTGTTAGTGGAAGCTGGCTGTTGTTGCGTTTTAGACAACTAAAAATGAATGTCTTTCGGGCGCGGTTGGGATTCGAACACTGAATCCTCCGATTTGGAAGCCAGTTCACTACCCAATAGCTTCACATCCTTCACACTCAAAACCCTGGTGGTGCAGGCGATTGAGAGATCTATCCACTATAAACAGTATACCAGCCACCTTCCGAGACATAGAAGGTGCCTTCAATAGTGTGCCCACTGAATCTAATATCTCTCCAAGCTTGGCACAGAAGATTTCGTCAGCAATTGGATCATATCCATGTTGAAAACCAAAATCATTTAGTCACAATTGAGGAACAGCCTCATAAATAAACAGTGGTACCCCTGCAGGAGGAAAGGAGGACATCTTTGGTAGGGCATTTGGTAAGAATTACCTGCACGACACCACTTCTGTCAACGGATTTAGGCTTACTGACTTTGCGGCAAAAAAAAATATCACCATAGCAAGCACACGGTTTCCTCATCTCAATATATACACTACAAGGGGACATGGCGATCTCCAACCGGGCAGCCAACACTGACTCGGATCACCACCTTCATTCAGTCAAGGTGCGAATGCGGATTTACAAAGGAGAACTACTGTGAGAAGATATAACGTAGAAAAGCTGCAATCGCTGAAACCGATTCTCTCTCAACAACTCCTATGCCGCCAGCATCAAGTACCGACGACTAGTAGCAACGCTGCCAATGTGCCATCAGAGACACTGAAACTGATGTCTAGGGTTTCACCCGACCACCGCTAAGAAATCTTTCGTTTGATGATGAATGCCGGCAAGCACACGCAGCTAAACAAGAAGCGTACAAAGCGGCGTTGCAATGAAGGACGAGAGCCGCTCGTGAGCTCAACGAGCAGAAGAGACGGGAAGAACATTGCTTTCTACAGAAGAAGAAAAAAGATGAAGAAAGAAACTTTGTAGTTGAGTCACATTCGGTTCTGAGAATAAAGGAAAACTTCTTCTGCAGATTGGATAACATCGAAGAAGCCCAATATCTGGCCATAAGGCAAAATACACCATTCAACTTAGGCGATATCCAAAATGTACGTCCACCTGACCAAATTTAAGTAAGGATACCAATATTTAAGCTGGAAGCCAAAAGTAGCTGGACCTGACGCCTTATCGGCCGAGATATTCAAAGTTGCTGGAAATTACTTTGTGGAGAGCCTACAATAACTCATTTCTTAGATCGGGTTAGAAGAGTGTATGATTGATGAATGGAATCTCAGGATCATTTGCCCGATCCACAAAGGGAAACCCCTTCAAATACGCCAACTATAGAGGCATAAGTCTCCTCAACATCGGTTACAAGATCTTATCTGCTATATTTTGTGAACGTCTACTTAAAGTCTCTCGTCAAATCCTGATTGGCTTCTCCTAGTGTAATTTCTGTCCAGGAAATACCACAATCGACGAAATCTTCACACCCTGATAGCTAGCCAGCTAACAGTGTTGGCATCCCTGCCAAACTCGTTCGTTGGTGTAGAAGGATGATAGAAAACGCTAGCTGCTCCGTTAAAGATAGGAGAAGTGTGCGGAACTTACAAGCGCAATCTTTAAAAGTCAGCGCAACTGTTACACTAGCGTACGACGATGATATTGACATAATTAGGAGAACACAGCCGGTGCGGGCAACAAATTCTGCCAACAACACGTCAGCAGAAATAAAACGAAAAGTTACTCTTGCCAATCGCTGTTTCTTTGGGATAAGAAGGCAATTAAACAGTAAGGCCCTATCCCCAAAAACTAAGGGGAAACTAATTTTAGTGGGGGCGAAGCCCCCGATTTACTCGGCTTAATACAAGCTATAACTTAAAATTAAACTTAAACCTAAAACTAAGGTTGGTTGGAGTGGTGAAGGAGAATTTGTGGAAGGGAGTGATGCGGTGGAAGTCAAAGACGGTAGGGTTTGAATTAATTTTTCGTAGCACACGGAAGATTGGTTCGTTCGCGCCACAGGAGGTGTGGTGGATTGGTAGATAGAAGGGACTTTCTAGGCAACTACTCCTCCTTCCAGGGTTAGTATTGAGGAAAATAGAGTTGTGAAGGGGTGCGCATTCAACGTGACCAAAAAGAAGAGAAAGCCGGCTGCATCTCTGCGTTTCTCAAGGCTGTTTAAATTGATAAGATTCAGACGGTTTTGATAGTGGGGCAGAATAAAAGGATCGTCCCAGGGCATACCTCAACGAGCAAATCGAAGAAAATGGCGCTGGATGCTTTCGATTCTCGAACACGGTGAACATGATGATATCTGGACCACACTTGACAGGCGTACACTAGGAGGGGTCGAACAAAGCTAATAGAGAAGATCCTAGTCACATATGGGTTGGTGAATTCCTTGGACCACCGTTTTACAAAACCTAGTGCAGAGTTGGCTTTAAGGATTATCCCACCCATATGTTGAGCTCCCTATCACACAAAATGCCGAGATTGAACGGAGGACATAGGTTAGTTTTGGAGAGGGTAGAGTCGGATTCGAGGAGAAGAGTGGTGCCGCTAATATGGAAAGGTGATGGATTTGTATTTGGCGATATTAAATCCCAAATAATTTTTGAGGCACCAGATCGTAAAAGTATGAAGGTCCTGTTGAAGGAGAAAGGAGTCATTTGGCATCGTCAGCGTAAAGGGAGACAGACGAGTATTTGACGATCCTATCGATATCATTTGTGGTGAATATAAAAAGAGGACGACCTAGATGGCTGCCTTGTGGAACTCCAGCTATAGCCAAAAATAAAGCCGATTAGACTGACCTAAAACGAATACTGTAAACACGGTTTTCGAGGTAGGACGATATCCATTTCAACAGTATGGGTTCAAAGCCAAGGGCGGACGATTTCAAGAGTATTATCGATGAGAGTTTTTATCGAGGGCCTTGCTAAAATCGGTTGCAACTACATCGACTTCGTTACCATTCTCTAGGGCAGATGGGCCCCCGCCCAATTATCAGGGCTTCGCCCATTAATGACATTGTCTAATAAAAAGCGGGGGCAGAGCATATTACTGGTCTTATCGTAAACATCTTCAGATAACAGCCTCTGAATGGTTGCCGGTCATAGGTCTTGTTGGCGGCTAGACCACCGGTAGTCCATACCAGGACTTAAATCACGGTACCATGGGAGTCAGGAGCCCCCCGGATTTCGGTCCGGGCCTGACTTGTTAGAGGTAGGCCTCCTTGTGGGAGCGTCATGGTGGCTGTGGTTTAAACCCAAATCGTAGGAACGGGTTTAACCCATTGTAGAGTTGCAAAAAAATACTGGGTGCTGTGACTCATACCAAGGGTGGAACTTGTGCCTCCAACACAGTTCCGAATTGGTATCAATGGAATGACGGAGAGCGATGGCAAGGCGTATCCTTGCTCTCTATGGATGTATGGGCATCTCGTAAACATAAGGTCTTATGACAGGTGGTTTACGTTAAAAATCATAGAACGTTTTCTAGGGCAGAGAGGGCAAATGATACGAATTCAGCGCGATTCGTGGTAGTTGACCTACCCTCCAGGAAATCATGTTATCTAGGAGAAATAAGTGATTTGCATTGGAAGCTTAGAGCTTCATACAGAATAAAAATACTTTCGAAGAGTTTGGGTATATGTGAGTGTTAGCAATTGGACGATAGTTTCTTATTTCGTTCATTCATCCTTTTTTGAGGATCGGAGTTATGAAGGGGTTTTCCAAGCCTGGGGAAATTCTCCTTGTGAAAGGGATAGGCGGAGGAGACTATAAAGGGCAAGGGAAGAAAGAAAGAACATTTTTTAAGAAATATGGCAGGTAGGCCATATAAGATCTTGATCATCCCAGTCCTAGTGTATGGCGCTGAAGAATGGACTCTATCGAAAACGGTTGAAATTATCCTCGAAGTCGTTTTGAAAGAAAAATTATTCAAATAATAATCGGACCGGTTTGCATTGACGGACTTTGGAGGAGAAGATGCAAGGACGAAATATACGAGCTGTACAGCTACATCGGCCTATTCAGAAAACTACACATCAGTAGCCTGATATGGCTAGGACAAGTAAAGTGAATGGACACCAATGATCCGACCCGCAGTGTCTTCGAATTTTACTCGAAGGAGGAACGCTGTAGAGGAAAACATCATCTTAGGTTGCGCGCATAAGTAGAAGGGGACCTCTACTGATTTGAAGTGCGCAACTAGAGGCTGTTACAATAGATAAAAACAGAACTAACTGGAGAGGCTTGTTAGTTGAGGCTCAGGTTCACCCCGATCTGTAGCGCCACTTAAGTAAGTCAGAACTCCCTCACAACCTCAGCCGAAGCTGAGTAACACAATCTGCCGTAGCTGGTAACGAATGAACCCATAAAATACAATCTTTATAGCGAAAATGAGAAAAGATGACAGCATACAATCCAAAACCTTCCAAAGAGAAATCCAATTGTTGGGAAGAAAACGGCATTGACTTTCTCTGTGCCGGATAAGTCGAGTCTTCACGGATGGTTTCAAAGGTATTCAAGGTATTGCGCTTGTGCTTTTCTAGAGGATGATAACGATGGTTTAACTTCTCTTCAGGAAAACTTGGCTCCGTCTCTCTATATATGTAAAGACCTATATTGTGAAGAATCTGTGGGGTGGGCAAAGTATCTGCCTCTCTATAATCACAGCCAAACTGCATTGAAAACTTTAATAAACCCTTTACCACTTTCAAGCTATTTCCAGAATGCTAGGCTATTCTGAACTATTTTTTGGCCTCATGTCACAATCGGATTACGTCAATGAACTCAGTGAGAAAGACTAAGAACGGGGTTCCTCCAGTACCCGAATTTGCATTAGGACTCCCTGCTCTGGGTGCTCAAAATGATAATACGAAAAGCGCAGCCAATGGAAGGACTAAACCGTGTTTCACATCGAACTGGTCGTAATCCCTCTTGGGTGTACGCAGCAGAATGAGGACAGCTTAAGCTACACTGGGCTTGAAGTCTGGAAAAAATTTATTCTTAGCATAAAAGTGAGCTGAGACTAGTTTGCTCATCACTTGAAAGCTGCCAACTTTTTCGAACAAGTGGCCAAACAGCCAGGTACAGTAAAGAACAAAACGAGAATCTATGGGCATTATTATAAGAAGGCGAAAGCAGAAATTCACGTTCAGCTAAATATACCATGCGCAAGGATCCACTCATTTAACCAATCAACCTCGACCCAGAACAGTTGTAGAGCAACCCAGGAGGCTCAAAACAATTGAAACAAGCTCCATGAAACCCGGACGCGTTGTTGGCCGCTATTGCTTTCGAAGAGCAATAGTATGGTAAGCGTTGCCTTTGCAGAGTAAAGAACTGAAACATTGCTACCAAAGTTAACAGTCGCCATGGACTTGTCTCTCGAAGAAGTTTATGGATTAAAATATTGCGTAATACAACCAATTCGGAAACTTCACAGCAACAAACATAGCATGCCGTATTTTCTAGCAAATTTTGGCGGGAAAAGCATAACTAAGCTGTTTCGGATTGAGACATTACGACAAAATGAAATCTTCTCACTTTCACATGACCAACGGCAGGCAGGGAAATTTCCCTACAACTCCACTTCCAGCCGTGCTCACACACGTACGCATACTCGTACTCAAACTTTCATATAATTTAATTGAATAGCCATCAACCTTATTCAGTAAGTGTGTCAATGTATGCCATAGTTCATTAATTAGAACCATTAAAAATTCTACCGTCTGCATACAGTAATCGTCTACGTGGTGGTTATAATTGGTGGCAACGCGCATTTCAAACCACACTCCGCCTCCTTCAAGTGTCACATTAAAAATATACAAATCAATTCAATGGAACCATTAGATACTCATAAATTAGTAGAAAGTCGAACGTTTGTCCGATTCTCCTTATAAATTCAAAACTCATTTCTATGGTGCTTTAACGTGAACCATCAACTACGTCAGACATTTGTATTCGTCTCCAAGAACGAAAAATAAAAGTTTTCTTTTATATTCTGACCAATATGTGCGTGGAATATATTTTTTGGCAAGACGACATAACACATCTGTATTTGAGGTTACTCAATCCACGAAACCTACCTAAAGTTCAAGTTGAATGGATTGTAGCTGTCAGGCTGGTATTGAAGGACAGCTTGAAGGAATTTATTGGCTTATTGCTTCTTAACGAAAAAAAGGTCTTGGATACAATAAATGGAAGATGGTTTGCTGTGGTAGCAACAGATAGCCAGAATTTCATATTTAAATTCAGCGATTTATAAGCAAAGAGTGCAATGACTGGAAAAAAATTTATAAAATTTTACCGGTCGACCATTAATCTTTAATATGACTTTGACAGCACAAGTATGCACCAAGTCGAGTAAAACCGAAGCTGATATCCTTTTTGTTGCAGCCCGAAAACGGATGGTTAATTATGGATTACCAAATGTCTTTTATGTATCAAAATCCCCTGCCAGATTTGCATCAATTTGGTAAGGATATATGAGAATCAGGCATGTCATTAGGACTGCTCCTGCTCCCCTCTGCATATTTTTAAACCGATGAAGAAATTCGGAGGAACAGAACCCACCTGATGAATCCTTAGTTCTTTTTGAAGCGATTTACTTCTAGGGTGAGTAATATAAGCTGATGGTCGAAGTCACACAGATCCACAGGAGCGGATGGTAATTCACATTTAAACAGGAATTATACCTCCAACAGAAAAGCAAAAGGGCTGCTACGTGAACTCAGAGAATGTTTGATTGTCACAAGTCCCATATTGCACACAATTACTATTGTATTAAACGAGCTGAAATCACAGAACTGTCCATAGACCTTCCAAGTCTTATAAATTGAAGACCGAAAAGGTTAATACCTTGAGAGTAAAGACAGAAAGAGTGGAAACCTTGGAGCTTTTATTTAGTGTTTCCCGTACGAACCGCAAAATTCGAGTGATACTAAGGTGTATTTACTTGTATCAGTGAAAAACCAAACGCCGTTCAGGGGTAGCGTACATATACAGTGTTGGCCAAAACTAAAGCAACTACGTAGTAAATTTTCTCATTTATTAATAATCATCGTCTCGACCTTTGTTTTTGATTACTGCACTACACCTTCTTGGCATTCTCGTTCAGATTGGAGTTCTCCTGAACTATTCGCCGATTTACAATCTCCCGTAGATCTTCTATTGGGTTGAGATCAGAACACTGGGCTGGCCATTCCATAACATTGATTTTCTGATCCCCAAACCACTCTTGAACTATTTTTGAAGCATGCCTCGGATCAGCGTGTGTTTTCAAGTATACTTTTCTAAATAAGTCGGTCCATAATTCCATCTATTTTATGTTTCCGACCAATTTCATGTGCAGAGAAACATTTTCAAGCCATAATGTTATCTCCTCCATGCATCACAATGAAGACCACCATCAACAGCTCTCTGACTAAGTGTCTTGGCGCTAACTTTTGTACTAAGCTCGTTTTGTAATTCCCTAGATGACATAAAGGGATTACTCTTTATCGTCCTAATGGCCATTTTGACTTCCCGGTATGAGGTAGCTCTTGGCCTACCACCTCGGCTTATCACCGATTTCGCCATTGAATACTTTTTGTATAATTCAGATTGTGAAATATCACTTTTACAGTGTGTTTGACAGAAGCATGTGGCAAGTAAAAATTAACCCTTTAGTCGCAGACGATAAAAATTGCTGATTTCCGTTAGAATTATTCCTCCTCTAATCCGCAGTCAAATTTTACTTTAGTTGCATCTCGTTCTTGAAAGTTACGTCTTGTATTCCATAATGAATGCTTGTTGTTAATCCACGGCGACCAAAATTATCCGTTACAGCTGCAGCAAAGTATCTCAGAAAGTCAGAGAGTTTTGTGAGCAAGTGGATGAAACGATTTAACGAACATGGAAACGTTGACGATTTGCCAGAACGGGTAAAAACAGAAACCACTTCAAAAGCCATTAAAAACAAAGTGCTTACAATTTTTAAAACAAGGCAAATGTCATTGGAAAAAGGTCACGAGGTTTCCTTCTTCAGTATTCGCAAAATTATCAGAGACAACGATTTTAATTTTAAAGCCGTTGAGGCCAAGTATTTGTTAACCGAAAAAGATTTGAGTGGGCTCGCCGTTACAAAGATATGGACTGGACCGAAATTATTTTCACTGACGAAGCTTCATTTGTTTTCAACAATCCCTTGAGACGTGTGTGGACTGCTCACAGTTAAACTGTTTTCTAAATAACAGTAAAACATGCGGAAAAATTGCATGTTTATGGCTGTTTCTGTGCGGCGGGTTTCGGAAAATTGGTGACTATTACCGGAAATCTCAATGCTCAAAGAATGGTCCAACTGTTCAAGAAAGAATTGCAGGAATCCGCTGAAATGCTATTCGAACGTAGATAAGCCCCTACAAGAGGACAACGATCGTAGTCGTATTTGTCAGGGCTTCAAAAAGAAAAATGACGTCAATGTGTTGGATTCCCATCTCAGTTTCCAGATGCCAATCCGATTGCAAACGTCTGGAGACTTATGAAGCAAAGGACTAAAGGAAAAAATGTAAGAACAATAAAACACCTTAAACTGCTTTTAAAAAGAAATTGGTGACAATTACGGCAGTCGACAAGTTGTCGACAAAGGTGCGAGGTGATAATTGGGAATGGAGCAGACTGGACAACATATTAAGTACATTGCGCAGTAAGGGAAATATTAAAAGCTTTAAAATAAATAATTTTGTTTTCCTAAGTCAAGCGGTTGTTCTCTTTTAAACCACACGCTTTTGTCAAACACACTGTATATTCGCTAATAATTTTTTTATTTAATCTCATCGGAGTATTTATTTCTGGCCACTTTAGATACAATTTAGGGAGTAAGATCTTTAGATCTTGCTGCAGCAGACTAATACAATTATCTTTTTTTCTAATATTGACAATTCAGATATGAGTGGTTTGGTCAAAGTAACGGTTTTCTATTGAATTGCTTTTGTTTTGGCCAGCTGAAAATTAAAGTGAATTCAATTGGACGTCTGTATTTTTTTTTAATGCCATAAAATTGCTGCTCATTAATTTTATAAATTAATCAACAATACTCCAAGCTATTGGCAACATTTTTTTTTAACTTTTGAAATTTAAATTTATATGAAGTGTATCGCAAAACACGGACTTGCGATTTTAGTTGCTTTAGTTTTGGCCAACACTGTATATAGGATATCCTCTAGACTACAATAGGGTCAATCTTGACAGAAACGGGTTCGTTCCAATCGATCAAGTTAGCTGTCGTTAAGGTAGAAAATGTTAAGACCAAGCGCTGTCACTGAGATGACGGATTTGTTGGAGGATGGATTTCTTTAGAGTTGTTCAAATCTACATGTCAGCACAGCGATACTGTATTTAAGGCAGATTCAGTCAGCTGATCTGGGAATGTAACAACGGATGACATCCGGAGACTATATGCAAAATGTTTTCACAATCGGAGAGTAGAAGTAAGAAGCATTCCTGCCATCGGACACCTAGAGACGGGTCAACAAACATATTGTGATCAAAGCAAAAAGTGCAGCAGCCCCAATAATAGAAAAATCTGAAATTTAAGCGCAGTAGCGTGTGAAAAGAAGAAGGACAATATTGTGTACATCGTAGTGTAATCATAATTACGTCAATTCTTTAGCTTCTTAAACCAAAGAAGAAGTAAACCGGTGTGACAGTAAGAGAATTTCAAACCACAGAGACGCAACTGAAAGCATCAGCCTTCAACCTTAAACCTTCCCCGATGAGAACTTCGTTGTGTTAAATCATCTGGGAGACGGTAGGACGATCGCGTGATTAAGGAATTGCGGAATTTTCCCAAACTACGGCAAGTACATCAAAAGGACTATTGGAATCCATAACCGTTTCTCGAAAAAGTGGAATTAAGTAATAATCGTCAGGTTTCCGCAGAAGATTAATCTGATATTTGTCCACTCTTCCGGTCAAAACAAATGAGAGGATAAATCTGAACAGGTTTAAATTTAGAACATCATACATTCCCCTCTAGGTCCTTCTAGACCGACCATACTAAAATGTTGCGGATAATCATAGAGCAATGTTTAGAGCATAGATCTTCGCTTTACTTCGAGAAGGCCTTTGATAACGTGAATCGGATGTTCATATGATGGGCTTCGAGTACGGGATGTGTTTTTGACAAAATAATCGGTTAGATTAAACAGACACTTTTGAATCTCAAAGCCAAGCCAAAAAAAGTCCGATATAGGCCATGCCACAGTCATACAAAAGCTGAGGAATCCAATTGACTATGACATATTACTGGAATCATATGGACTACCCTGACTACTCTTACGTAGGCAAGCGGTCTAGAGCTAAAGTGAAATGGGCCCAAAACAAAAGCCCTTAGCCTTTTAAGCTCCATCGTTCAACATTAATACTGTTGGATAGGGAATCGACAAAGTTGTCATTATCTTGAAAGTATCGTCTTGGCTGACCGCCGCTGAATTAGGTGAGAGTATCAGAATCGGAAAAATAAAACTGTGTTCCCTATGCTATCCAATATCTGTAACAACAAAGTTTAAAACACTACGGCCAAGCTACTTAGTATTTTACAGTATGACACGTACTGGAATCTCTCGCAGGTGGGTAGAACAACGTGTCACCATCTGCAAAACAGTTGAAAAGGAATTGGATAAATTGGAAAGGGTTGAAGCACGATACAGAAAAATAAACAAGTTATAGCGAAGTAATTATTCCAGCCCTATCCACCACGAGGAACCATAAAAATTAAATATGTGGAGTCAAGAATACAGAACGTTGGAAGTATAGCGCTTGCAATCTTAGCCTGGATGCACGCAGTCACAGATTATATCGTTATGCAAAATATGGAGAAGCAATACCAATTCAATCAAGATAACTAGGGATAAGCCAGCGAGCGTTGAAATACTTCATCATAAACGATATAAGATTAACTTCGTAGTAGAGGTTCCATCAAGGAATAACCGACATAGAAAGTGAAGCTGCAAGGTATCCAGTGTATTAGAATACCACGGCTCATGAAGTAATTATGGTTTTCTCCTGGTATGCATGAATGATAGCAAAAGCTAAGTAAGTAAGGATAGCTTCCTTAGTCGGAAACAAAATTGTCTGAAAAATGTGTTGTACCCACGTTTGCTACTACAGTGCACTTACACGAAATCTATTTTCGCTAGGTGGTCTTCGATAGGACTCATCGCCAACATTATTAAATCAATCCCTGGTTTAGCAAGATCCTGAGCGAATATTTTACGCTCATATTAATTAACGACGTCGCTCCACAGTAAGGGGAGTCTATTTGCGCAGCAGGCAATTCTAAAACTAATTGAGAAACTGGCTTACTTAATGTGAATCCAACAAAAGTAGAGCATAGGATAATATTGAATCTGACTGGGCCACTGACGGACTATCTTTCGGTTTAACTTTGCAACCATACCATTCCCTGGGTTTTGAATGCTGAGGTAAACCGCGTTATCGTTAAATGTGCTCAGCTTTTCTACCATGGTAACCCAAAGAACAAAATATTAAGTAAATTTTGTGTGGTGAAATTTTCAAAGCCATATACATACGTGCGGATATATTTCAGTTCGTGAGAAGATGTCCAATGCTTCCATACTAAAGAAATCATACGCAAGCTCAACGAACAAAACCTAACCATCCTGTTCCTATATTGTAAGGCTTCATTGGACTATTGGCAAAGAATTAAAATGGAAAGTTTTTAAACCACATTATTATAGAAAGTGAAACTTATATTAGAAAAAAAGGAGAAATTATTTAAAAAAAATATATCCATGCTTTTATCGATTTTTGGCTTTTGTTAAAATTGTAAATATTAAGTAAGCAATTAAATCAAATCTAATCTAAAAAATAAACAAATCAAGGCAAAATTCGGCAACATAAGCCTGACTCAGGCCTCCATAGAGACTTTGCTAAAGATTGCTTCTAGCAGCTCCTCGCCCAGATGTAAGAGCATTGTCGTAAGCACGGCGTTAAGACCGCCCTTGCTAGTTTTAGTGTCAAGTGACGAAATGAGAGCGCTCAAAACGCTGCATGAGACTATTAATGCATTCCTTGATCGGCTCCCAAAACCTTTTAAGAAGTCCTAAATACAGAATACAATATGAGAGCTGCCGCATCTGATTTGATAAGTTCACCCGAACAGTACAATGAAAACCCCGGTTTGACGAAGGAGGTTAGCAAGCACACGCAGCGAAATAAGAAGCATGCAAGGCCGAGAAATGGTAGTGAACTCTATGAGCAGAGAAGACGGAAGGAACATCAGCTTCTGAGACACAAATACTGCACAGAAGTATGTAAAGATAAGGATGCGAAGGTTATAACAGTCGTTGCTAGAAATCTAATGGGATTTCTTCTACAGAGTTTTAGGCTTTGAAAACGACAAAAATTCAAATTTCTTCTACAGAGTTTTAGGCTTTGAAAACGACAAAAATTCGTCAAAGGGGTTTGGATAAAATAAGCTAAGCCAAATACTACCGGAAGGGACCAATGGTTAAAAACAGTGAAGTATTTAATATTGTCGAATGAAAGTATGATGAAGATATCTTCAAGAAGGGATAGCCCCGACCATGGATGAATCAATAGCCTTCGCATCAGGCACTCGATTTAATCCACCGTACTATACGAACTGAAACACAATATCAGCAATACTATATCATAAAATCTTATCAATGAGGTTTTAGGCCTGGTAAGTCCACCATCGACTTGGAATAAACTCAGGAGCTTCAAATCGAGTTTTAAGGCCTTTTGTCAGAATTTAGAGGCAAACTATATAGAACCACTTAAAATATTAATATGCCTGACAAATTTGTCTGATTGTGTAGAATGCAACGAAAAACGCTCGCTGACCGACATTTGTTGTCAAGAAGAATTTTAACTATATTTCAAGTCCGTACAACTGAAAGCATCCGCCGAAGGTATTCACATTGTGGGAAGAAATAATTCAACTGTCACTATTTGTGTCTATAGGAACAAGGGCGAGGAATACATGGATAAAACAATGTATGTACATAGATGTCGAGAAGGAAGTACGAGGGGCGTTCAATATATTCTCGGTATCGATATGAAGGAAAATGCGAATTCAATTTAAATTGTTTTTATTTTTCAACATGATCTCCCCTAACATCAATGCATTTGTTACATCTTGAGATAAGCTTTTTTAAACCCTCAAAATAATAAATTTGCTCTTTCTCTGCAAAATACCGACTTGAGTTCTTCATCATCCGAAAATCTTTTTCCACGAAGACATTTTTTCAAATCCGGAAACAGGAAATAATCACTAGGGGCAAGATCTGGACTATAGGGTGGGTGTTGGATTTCTTCGAAACCACAATCTCGCGCAGCAGCCTTGGAAACTCGCGCCGTGTGAACAGGAGCGTTGTCATGAAGAAGCAACGCACCCGCTGCGAGTTTACCCCGTCTTTTCTTTTTAATTTCCTCCCGCAAATTATGCAAAGTGGAAGCGTAGGATGTGGCGTTGATGGTTTCACCTTTTTTTTTGTACTCAATGAGCAAGATTCCCTTTGAGTCCCAAAAAACTGTGGCCATGAGTCGTCCTCAATGCTCTCTCTGCCTCTCTTGAACTCACTTGACCACTTTTGCACAGTTGATAATGAAGGTGCGGAACCCTGGTAAACAGCCACCATCTCTTCATGAATAGTTTTTTGACTTTTTCCTTGCTTAGTGAGAAATTTAATTACAGCGCGATGCTCAATTTTCACCATCATCGCCTCAGTTGCCATTATGATTCTGTTTAACTAGAGATAAAACGCGAATTAATAATCACATTTATATGCATTATAATGCACTAAAATAATAGTATTACTTGATAAATAAGTCAATTTATATATGCAACCACAGCTTCACCCCGATACCGAGAATATCTTGAACGCCCCTCGTACATCTTAAACCAATGGCTCAGAAAGCAGCAAGCGGTGGTTTTGAGATGGTTAAAGGCTTTGTTTACCTGATCTCCATTGTTAATTTAAAAAGAAACGACACAACTTGAAATCACTCTTGCCAAACGCTATCTCTTAGTACCTTAGTCCATCTAGGTCCCTATGACAAACATCAAAGAAAGCACTCTCATTATCCTAGTCCTACCATGGGGACATGGACTTTATCAGAAGCGGATGAAAATGCCCGTAGTTTTTTCGAGAGCAAAGTTCTTGACCTTGCAAGAAGATCTAGAATTCATCAAAAGGCCGCATTACATAAAGAAAGCTGTTTATTGAGGCCAAAGTAGACTCTGGGATGTATAGGCTGTTTTTTAAAGATTTAGTTTTCAAACTGGCAGCACTGCTTCTACAGATTGTCAATTTGACAGTTAAAAGTTGACTTGTCAGTAAGTTGTTCAGAACACGATGAATCGTTTTCGCACCAAGTACACTTAAGTGGATAATACCCATCCCCAAAGACGACAAACAGCGCGAACAGAAGAAGTTATTGACGGTGTAGAGCGCAGTTTTGAGTAGAATCCGAATGAGTCGATTCGCCATCGCCAGCAATTGGAGCTATGCCCATCCACTTTGTGGAAGATTTTACCGAAAGATCTTAGCTTAAAAGTTTATAAGCTTATAAGATGTGCAAGAGCTGAAACCGCGTGACCATTATACGTGTCGTAGGCTCGGTGAATTTTCCGAAAACATGATTCAGCTTGATCCTCATTTTCAATGCAAAATTTTGTTCTCCCATGAGGCCCATTTTTGGTTAAATGGACATGTAAACAAGCAAAATTGCCGAATTCGGAGTGGAGAAAACCTAGAAGCCTTTGTCGAGATGCCCTTACAACCATTAAAACCCACTGTTTGGTGTGCTCTATGGGCTGGTGGAATCATCGGCCCATATTTCTTCAAGGACGATGCCGGCCAGAAAGTTATCATAGATGGAAAGCTCTATAGGAACATGATTTCCGACTTCTTCATTCCTCAGTTGAATGGCATTGACGTGACAGAGTTTTGGTTTCAACAAGATGGAGCAACATACCACACAACGCGCGACACCGTCAATTTATTGCGGGAAACATTTGCTGAGAGTATATTTTTGAGTAATGGCCGTGTGAACTGGCCTCCACTATCCTGTGATCTCACACTTTTAGATTACCTTCTTTAGGGGTATGTGAAGTCACTAGTCTATGCCAGTAAACCAGAGATGTTGCACGATTTGAAAGTCAACATTCACCGTGTTATTGCTAATATACGGCCCCAGTTGCTCGATAAAGTTGTTGAAAATTGTACTTCACGACTGCTCTTTATTCGGGCTAACCTTGGCACGCATATGCCCGACCTTAGATTTAAGCACTAATGGCATAAAATTATCTATTAAATAATAGACATTAACATTAGCTTCAGATGCTTTATTTTATATTGAATTTGTATACGATTAAAAAAAAACACGCGTTATTATAGGAAAGAAAAGACTAAAGTTAATGTAAGCTCAGCAGCCAATTTTGCAGGTGAGCTCCTGACTGACAAAACGAAACAATTTACAAGCAAAACTTATAGGCTTGGAAAGTATTAAATTAATTGCCAAAGAAAGAGCTAATAGCATATTAGCTCATTGATTGGTACACTCGCTACCCTAAAGGATATAGGAAATAGGATCTGATCGTCCGTAATTCATTTAATGTGCCATGAAAAATTTGAGTTCAAATTTCTAGTTATCTAAACAAATAGGATGGCGCTAAAAATATCTATGAAGGTTACTACGTATATTACTAGACACTATGCATCATAATAAGACTTACCAAAACAGTATGCCAAGTAGGCATTCTCTGCAAATATTAAGTACAGTCCATACAATCCCAGCATATGAAGGACAACAAATATCGCAACATTTCTCCAAACAATCTCGGTGCGAAACTCTTTCTTTGGTTTCTCAGTAGCTGATGTTGTTCCGCCGCAATCTTTTGAAACAATCGACTCCCCTAAACCAGGAATCCGATCGTTTGTGCTTATGCTACTGCTGGTGGTGCATACTGAAGAGTTGCTGCGGTTTCTGTTATTGCTTGTCTTGTCATCAGAATTCAAAGCGGTCTCTGCCAAGATGAAGGAGCTCCCTATTATGTTCGGAGCCATCTACAAAAAAAAAAAAAAAAATAGACAAACAGCACGTGATTAGTAATAGTGTCACTCATATTGGTTTCGGAAAAATAAAAAAAAACTAAAAAAAAATCACACGCCATTGTGAAGTGTCTTTTTATTATGTTAATTACGGGACTAAACTTAAATTAGCGATGCACTTGTTTGTCGATTTACCTCAATTGCAAAAAGAACACCGCTGAAACGTAGCCTAAACGTGATTCGAATAATATACTCAAAGAGTTAGACAAACGACATTTTACGATTAAGATGACAGCGTACTAGCATTATTCACACTTTTCGAAGTGATGAATAGTGTGAGTATCTCTAGGTGAAGCTAATACCTGCTCGCATAATACGCGCAGCCATTTGCTATGACTACAGATATTGTATTTGTATAATTGAAAAGAAATGAACGTGTAATTATAAATGAGTTGTCGTCGCGCTGATAGTTGCCATTGTGGGAGATACGAGTACATATTTTCGGAATGCTAACTATTTCAAGGCCTACCTGTAAGGACAAAATGGTTGATCTCTATAGAGTTTCTTTTTTTTTTTTTGTCTCTTCAAGTCCACACCTCGACATTAGTGACAGATTTCCTATTATTTTGTCATTTTTTTTTTAGAAAATTTTAAAATTTTTGAAGAAAATTAATGCGAAAATGTGTCGATACTCAGTAAAGAAATATCCAATTCATTAACATGTCATTAATTCATAGCCAATGCCTGTAGTGATATATGAGTATATCCGCCTAATGACTTGCATGCGATTTATCTATTCTACAGAGCTCAAAACGTGTTCTATCAGAATCTTTGAGAATTTATTCAGAAAAGGCAGATGGTGCTTAAAATGCGAATCCAAATAGGTCTACCTCTATACGAAATGGTTGAAAGAGTGACATAAAATCAGGTCCCTGTAATAGATAAAATCAGAATGACGACGTGCCGAAAATGGCAATAAATTTTTGTTCTAACTAAAAATAAAATTTGAAGATAGATTCAACTTTATGCTGGTCCTAGCTAAACTTGTACAGAACCCTGGACGTAGTTAAAATTATTTTCGAATTATTAGACTCAATGCGAGTTCATATCTTGAAAATATAATTTATGATAGCGTTTCTTGTCGAAAATTGTAGAGATTACCTTCTTTGACCACTTTAAAACAATCTCAAAAAGTAGCAAATACGATCAGTTTAGTGCGATACAGTTTCTTTGTAAAAGTCGAGGAACATTTGTTCAATCGAGCCTTTCTCAGAATGTCATTATTGATGATTTCCTGGTTGTTCCGAGGACAATTAAACCCTTAAAGAGTAGACTAAAACCAGTTGGGATTTATTTCGATTTTGAATGGGTCAGAAGTCCTAATTTGTTCGGCTTAATACAAGATAAGACTTACTACTATGACTAGGGAACTACAGCTTAAAATTAATGAAAATGGTGAAGAATATCTGATTTAAGGAGGAAGGTGCAGCACCTTAGGTTAAACAGGGGTATGATGGATATGCCATCACACAGACATTAGGCACCAAAACGGGCCCATCGCGATCCCTATGGAACCAGTTGAACTTGCCTTAAAATGGCAAAAACCTAAACAATCGCCCTGATGAAGCACCCAATTTTCCTGCAAAAGCCAAGAAGGCCTTGAAGTTCGTGCCATCTATTTCGTCTAGGTTTTCAAAAAAGAATTGCCTCGCATTCACACAGTATGTGTGTTATGTATATCCTCAACAGCTTGCATATCACAGCACTATCCGCAATTTTCCGTATTTGACAATTTGAATCTCTTAGCGTGTTGCCGCAGGAGACAGTGTCCTGTCAGGATTCCCATTACTGTCCTAAGCTTATCCCCGTTTGATTCTATAAACTTCCTAGATCCTTTGCCGTCAAAAATCGGCCAAAGAGCGTTGAATACCCTGTGTCTTTTAAGACTTGGCCAAGTTGGGTTGGCAGCCTTTGCGCTTTTTTCCTCAATAGTGCCCCTCGCTATGCAAAGGGGTGGTTTGATGTTGGAACCCTCCCTTTCTTGCAAGCTCGTCTGCTTGTTCATTTCCTTTAATACTGCAGTGTTTTGGTATCCAGCACAGTCTTACCCAGTTCTGGCTGCATAGTGCCTCGAGCGCTGTGCGACAGCCCCTGTCTGTATCAGAGTTGACGTTGGTTGATTCCATTGCCTTGAATGCGGCCTGGCTATCGATGTAGATAGCGATATCTCTTTCGGATACCGATCTCATCTGCATTAGCTCAGCCGCCCTGAGGACAACCAGAACCTCTGATTGGGAAACACTGCTTGCATCCGGTAGCGTTATACACACTCTTAGTTCTGGTTCTCATCAAAAAAAACTGCAATTTCATTCGACTTGATTGTTGCATTTTTTCCCAATCCTGACTCTCCGGATATATTATATCCGGAGAATTGGATTGCCTGGCAGTACCTACGTTAGGTACTGGTAGGTACAAAACTACTGCTCTTAAAATAACCCAGATTAGTGAGTCGCATCGCACTGTTGTCAGTAAGTTTTTTTTTGGTCTTTTAATGTGTAATTCAGCGATGTAAACTGCGAAAAGGTGTCCAATGCTGCCATAGGGGTGGTACGGAACGCACCTATAATGACTATGGAAGCCGTTCCTTGAATCGCCGCTAATTTTCCGTAAGCCGTTTTCTTCTTTGTTGCTTTCTACCACACTAGTGCGCCGTATGTAAGTATGGGTCTTACCGCCACCGTATACAACCAGTACACCATAGCACCATAGGAGGTTTTAAGCCCCAAATTTTTCCTACTGTTCTTTTGCAGATAAAAAGAGCATTGCATGCCTTTTTGGTACTTCCGTTACATTCTGGATTTTTTATCCAGAATCACACCCAGGTACTTCGCGCTGTCCGAAAGGGACAGTTCCACTCCGTTGAATTTTGGGAGTTTGAATTGCGGTATCTTGTACTTTCTGGCAAAAAGAACCAGTTCCGTTTTGTAAGGGTTGCTTGAGACCAGAGCTTTTTGCCCAAGTGCTGATCGTCTTCAGGGTAACCTCCATAATGTGGCTTAAAATATTTAAGTATTTTCGCTACACTATGACCACGTCATTTGCGTATGCCATGACACTTACGAGTATACCCATTATACTAAGCTTTTTGAGGATGTCATTGATAACCAGCACCCAGAGGAGTGTAGACATGACTCTATTCTGAGAGGCTCCACTGGTTACGGACCATCTGACCGAGCTTTGTCCAATGGAACAGTTTATTTTTCAACGAACATGTTGCAAACCCAATTCACTTTAATGAAGGCTCCTTCAATATCGAGGAAGGCCGTCATCGCAAACTCACCGAAGTGTAGACTTTTCTCTATTTTCTCCAACACCTCGCGCAGGGCGGTTTCTACAGATTTTGCTTTCACACATTCTTGCTGTGACTCAGTCAAAAAGAAATTACTGCATCTATTCCTAATGTGAATCTCCAATGGTCGCTCTAGGGTTTTAAGCATAAATGATAACAGACTAATTGGTCTGAAATCTTTTGTTGTTATATACCCGGGTTTGCCAGCTTTAGGTATAAAAACTACCTTAACTTCCCTCCAAGCTATATCTGGTATACACCCTATTTTTGGGACTGTATCTGAGAATTTCCATAATTTTCTGGATTGCTACCTCAGGTGCTTTCTGTACCATAATCAGTAGAATACCCTCCGGACCAGGAGATTTGTACGCCGTAAAGGACTGAATGGCCCAATGTAAATTTTTCACATTAATAAGAACACCTATTTCCTGTTCGCAGAGAGAGAGAGAGAGATAAATGTTCTCAGTGTGCTGTAGCATGCCAAGGTTGTCTGATACTGTTGATCCCGGAAAGTGGGTTTCCACCACCATTGCCAGAAGCTCTTGGCTACTTTCAGCCCAGGTTCCGTCATTTTTCCTGAAGTAACTAGGAACGCTCACTTCCCTTGAAATCATCTTCCGTAACCCTGAAACCTCGTCTGTTACTGCAATAGATTCGCAGTACTTCTGCCAGGAAACCCTTTTTGACTTTCTGACTAGGTACTTGAACGGTTTCTTACATTCGTAATACTCATTCCATATACTGTTACTCATAAAAACCTTCGCTCTGTTATAGTGTTTCCTAGCCACTTTCCTTTTCAAAGCTATCTCCCTGTTCCATAATTTTGGTTGAGCCCTTTAAAGTATTCTGTTAGCTGGGCAAGCTTTCTCGAACGCCTTTGTTAGGGCCAATCCAGTAGTGAAGCCCTCTCTGGTACAACCGAAAAGGCGTTTTACAAGACACAGTTCGAGAAAAAAAGTTCTTTGGGTAATTCAGTCCCATTTGCATCTATAGGGTATGGAGAAAAAATTTCAACTGCGAACTATACCTGCTATGCCGACCTCGTCAGAAAAGTTCGAATAACCAGGTTTAGATGGCTAGGTCACCTTGAACGCACGGACACCAACGTTCTGGCCAGGAAAGTTTTTGACTCCAACTGACAGAGAAAACGCATTAGAGAATGACTTCATCTCAGGTGGCGCACACAAGTGGAAGGAGAAAGCAGCCAACTTCTTGTGAGATACAGAAGGCAGTTGGCATGTTATCTTAGGCCCTGGTCAGTTCCGACAGTAGCGCAAGTTTGATGTGTTTTGATGAGGAGATGACTTTGAATAATTTAGTATCGTCGGCGTAGACTAAGAGGGATGGGTGTTTGGTGTCGCACACAAGTTGAAGGGGATCTCTGTACTTTTATTTCTCATTCCAACGGTTTGTACAAGGATAATCTCATAAGTACCCGACCTGACGTATAGATGGCGGTTGTTGTTTAAAAAGAATGACAATTGTAGAAAGTAACAACATTTTAACGCTTAAATTTGAAGTTTGACTACGCTATGTTGTTTAGTATTTGCTCGGAAGCCATCAATAGTGAACACTCTCAATGTATTTTTAGATATGGAAAAATTGGTCATCGTTATGTGATACAATACTTTCATTTGAAAGGCCTCAATCTAACCAACATCAAAACGGAACTGGATTCTACTCTAGAGGAGTCTGCTTCTTCATTTACAACAATAAAATATTGGGTGGCAGAGTTTAAGCGAGACCGCATGAGTTGCCAAGACGAACATCATAGTGGTCGACCAAATGATCAAAAAAAGCGCTGTGAGAATGTTTTAAGCGAGTATTTGGCGAAGTTTTACTTGTGTTTTAATTTGCTCGCGCTCAAGGTATTTAAGGACACATAAAATGTTTGCACCCAGCTAGGGCGAAGGAAAATCAGCGCAGATGGAAACAGAGGTGCCGGTGAACGTTGGTTTTAAATGTTTGAAGGTTATAATGAGTTGTACGGCTTACGAACGAATCACGATATTTTAGAGTACGTCCGAAAGTGGGCTTAATGGTATACTGATGACCATTCATAGCGAGACGGATGTTACGGTTAAAAATTTGAAGGGGCGGAATGCTACTGGCGATTTCTATGGAGCACTGGTGGTGGAAATAGCGATAAAACAGAATGAGACACGAGACATTACGTCGGTGTTCGAGGGTGTCCTTAGTATCACCTATGAGTTTTATCGCACGGTTTTGAGCCCTATCTAGCAGGTGCAGAGATGTTTTGGGAACACCTGAGCAGATGTGGGCATTGTACTTCAATTTCGGTTGGATAAATGCCTTATACATATATTGAGGCCAGATCAGAGGGTGTTAGGTATTTCTTACATCGTTTGAGGACACCTAGACATTTCGCAGAATTTTTGACTACACCGAATATGTGGTCATTCCAACGTAAGTTGTCATTGACACACTTACCGAGAATGGAAAGTTTATCGGTTTTTTACAGCAATAAAGCCGAGTTTTTGCGTCAATTCATAACCATGGATGAAACATGGAAAAGTCTCTTCACACCCGAGACGAATGAACAGTCAAAACAATGTACTCAAAGGGAGAATCGGCTTCAAAGAAGGTGAAGACAGTTCCATCTGGAGGCAAGGTCATGGCAAGAATGCGCGTGGGATAATTTTCATTGAATATCTTAGGAGAGAAAAACAATCAACGGCGTGTATTATGCGAACTTATTGCAGCGTTTGAAAGATGAAAGCAAGAAAAGACGGCCGAATTTGACAAAGAAAAAAGTTTTGTTTCATCAAGACAATGCATCAGTTCACTCATCCGTCATTACGATGGCCAAAATCAATGAGGTAAAGCTCGAATTGGTTCCTCATGCTCCCTATTTGCCAGATTTAGCTCCATCGAATTATTTTCTATTCCCGAATTTGAAAAAATGGCCCGGGGGTAAAAGATTTGCCAACAGTAAAGAGGTGGAGTCTGCGGTTGATGGCTACTTTAAGGAGCTCGACGATTCTCACTAGAAACAGGGTATCGAAGCTATTGAAGATCACTGGGAAAGTCTATTGAACTATAAGGAGACTACGTAGAGAAATAAGGGCGGGTAGTATTTTATGTTAATTTAACATGATACTCGTAACAAAACAAGATAAATGATTTCATCTGAGTCCGTACTTCTTCGTATAAGAACTGCTGCCAGCCTTTAAAAATTCGGAATCACCATTTAACTTATCCATTCCAATATAATACTGTGTTCACTTTAAATGACAGCCACTTGCGAAATTTGTAGTTTCCATCTACGAAGAATCGAAATTTTCACGAAGTTGTCGAATTGCCAACCAATTTTCTCATCACGTTAACTTTTGAAGGACAAACGAATAATTTGCATGACTACTCGTACTTGCACATAATCGGATGCGCATGTACTCATATGTTTTTATGCTTTTTTATGCGGATTGTCAAATGTAAAAAGTCAAATGTGTTGCTTCATCTGTTGGATAGCACTCCTAGAGTAACCATTTTCCAGCAGATTGATTCATTATACTTTGTTCTGCAGATCTTTTAAAGTCAAAGTCTATCCGTTATTACCTGAGTACATAGCGATTTTTTTCTTCTATTAGCAGCTAAACCTGTTCTCTAGACGAATGCATGTACATTCTATTCGGGTCGGCTGGAATTCTAAAAGTAAATTCTGGGTTAACCAGCGTCACATCTGCTAGTAAGAATAATCGCTTGAGCACAGCCGCATCAGGTTGGCTGCCTCCTTAAATTCGAGGTCAACTAGTTTAGATTTCGCTTCGTGAGGCAAGCGCTTACTCGTATCTAAGGCCGTGTCCCAATTCTTTGTGAAAATAAAAGAATATTACTTGCAAGTTGCAGACTGTGTAGCCATCGCCACTGGAGTAAGCAGACAATTATGCGGTGTTCACACTAATTACACCGGGATCTAATCGTCGTTATCGTTATTTGTGAGTACGAATGGTACCCGCAACCCCACCCTCTAGGTGTCTTTATGTCATTAGTTATTTGTAAAAGACACGAGGTCTTATGTCCCAAAGATTCCGGGGAGTCGTAAATCATATTCTCTATCGATGAATGGATTGCATATTAAATTTTAAAAACTTCTAGTTGATTGGGAGTGGAATAAACAGTAGATTAAGATGGAAAAACAACTAATTAGAACTTGAGAGGGGTTTTGTTGGAGTACGGGTATCTGATCATTCATATTCAGGTGCTAACTACTCGTGATTGGGGTGAACAATCGATGAATTGTCCCCATGCATAACGAAAAAGATAGATGCGTCCGATTGTCAGTGAAGTTGCACATTTTTATGAATATTCACGAGCCATGTTAATCCGCGAAAGTTTTGCAAATTGAAATCTATCTCCAACCACACGGACAACGGACACGGACATGGACACGAACTCTTTGTGTGTGATTTATGCAATGCAGAATAACAGATACAAAATTTTCTTAATGAAAAAGCGTTGATTGTAGAATGTGAATTCAAAATTATCTGAAGTGAATATAGGTGTGTGGATACGAGTATCTCATTGTCTGTGACTGAATCAAATTTAAATGACGCAGGAGTTGGTTATGGCTTTATCTTTTCTGACAATTTAAGCAGTGCTACGTGACAGTGTCATGAAATGATTAAGCTTTAAATTCTGCATTTATATTCAGATACGTTATGTGAAGTCAACTCGAACGTCACTGACCTGCCGCAGGTGTGATTTTGATTTCTCAAAATTGCATCACTGAAGGTGTAGCCTATCTTTGACTAAAAACGATGTTTCCAATGCCATTGTCAGGGAGTCATTACAAGGAAATGCATCAAGCCTTTACAGGTTAAAACGTGATTCTTATTCCAAGGTATGAACGTAAGTGACGAAAATCGAAACTTTACTTTTTGTGCTTCACCATCTGAATACACGTATGGCATATACTTAGGGTTGAATTCACTGAAGGTCTTCCCCAAGGACACGAACTCCTGCACGATTGTCCCACTCCATGTCTGCCTAAGACGGCAGTTCAGTACCACTATTTTCTACTACCGTAATTTTAGATATAGAAAGCAGCTTACTTTGTCTACATGCGCTCGACCATCTTGAGTACAGCGGAGTTGGTGTAACGAAGCGAAGAACTATGGTGCTAAAGAACCTAATTTTGTTGCCCTCTCACTCCAAATTTTTTACCATCTCGTGCAGGTTCAATATCCTATTTCAGTGCCGTTTCTGAAGGAAACATGAGTTCTGCTGCAAAATGTTCCGGCAACATCGCAGATAAAGGAAGTCAAAGATTTTGACTATCTGGCTTTAATGAGGCCGCTTAGTGAATCTTGTTAGCGAACCTTCTAATGCTTATCGCTATGCTTAGAGCATCTGCTTCTGCTGTCTGGAAGATATGAGCATCTTCCTTACCGAATAATTTATGACGCCGTACAAGTTTTAGACATCTTATTGCAGAAAGGTCACAAAAGTCCTACTTGATAGCGTCTTCAGCTTTATCGATCGAGGCGTGTTGCCTCATATTAAGAAATTTGTACCACACTTGCCAGAGCGGCTTCCGTTCCAGAAAATCTGCTGTTAATCAAGTTCTAACACTTGGACAGTACCTGGAGACGAAGAACTAATTTCATATTGTTGCACCAAGTCGTGTGTTATAGGATTCATCGTCTGGAAGTCTACAAGGTTCTCTTCTTGCAGATATATACACCGAACTACGGAATTCAGACCGTAGTATTAGTGTGAGAACGGAAAGTGCTTACGGAAATTTTTAATATGAAAGAAACTATCTGCAACAAGGCCGCCAAGCCTTTTGCCTACCCAGACGAGTTTTATGTGATTGATTGAAGCCTTTGAGGCAATTGAATAAGTGGCTTTCAAAATACAAAGCGAATTTCAAGCTGCTCATCATCGTGGCTACTTGTATGTAGTAATGGTAGTAGGAGTTCACCTGCATGGGGGTAAAAGGAAGCTCCGCGATGTACACATTAGTGGAGTTCCGATGGAGATTGACTGTAGCAATTTGTCCCCTCCTTCGGTTTATCTAAACAAGAGTCAAGAAAACCTAACTTGTAGGACTCAGCTCATGCTCCATACAACGATCACCTTCCAAAATATATTTGGCAGTGCACAGTTCTGGACAATGAGCAGATTCATTCGAATGCAAGGAACGTCGTGGCATACTTTGTGTTATCGGTGAAGACGACTAAGAATGTCATCGAATTTCAGCCTCTGATTTGGGATCTAAGGGAAGACCGAAAACCTACTGAAAACGCAATAAGCCCGAGATAAAACAACCTAGTAATTTGGCAAGGACCTTGACCTTCAACGGAACAGAAATACGTTACAAGGCGACATTAAAACTGGCAGTAATTAAACTTTTATTATACAGAGCAAGCAGGTATCGGGACTTGCATGGTGATTGATAGGAAAACTTCTGACTGTTCTATTACCTGGACTGGGCCAGCAGCGCAACAACCAAGTTCGTATTGAAATGCTTGCCTTACCTCCCCGGTAACTTCATGAGTAAGGTTCAATATAAGGTAAACTCTTACTCCTGCAGGCTAAACTGGCAAGCGCATGCTAGGCCAGGAGCATAATACTGGCCTATGCCGTCATAGGGCTCACAATCCTATAGGAAAAAGGCTAAATATATGTGACGAACCAGCTAATGGCCTCGTCCATATCGACCCTTTCAAACATTTTAAGGCAACGATTTTTGGATCTGCACGTGGGATGTACGAACCCTTAACAGACCAGTACAGCTAAGCAATTAGCAGGGGCCCTTGATTGCTATCACACAGGTACCACCGCCATCTAGGAAGTGCGATGGGATGGGCCGGACATAAGGAGGACGAAAAACTTATTGTTAAAGGGAAAAGAAACAGCGCTTTTCGGATGCGGATTTACTATATGTGGAGCAGACTTATTCAGGAAGTCTTGGGCTTCCGGCATGTCAGCGAACATATTATGACAATCCACATCAAGGCTAAATTTTCAAAGATAAGCCTAATATGCCCCTATGCCCCGACGGAAGATAAGGACGTTGCCACAAAAGAATGTTTCTACGAGCTCCCCGACAAGACATATGAGCAGTGTTTGAAGTTAGGCGGCAAAATCTTACCAGTTGATTTTAACGCCAGGATATGAAAGGAGGACATTTTTGGTAAGGCAGATGTTAAGCATAGCATGTCTGGCAACGGACTTAGACGGGGCGATATATCACTACAGCCAACACACATTTGCCTAATCTCAATATACACAATAGGACATGGCGGTTTCCGGATCATCAAACGCTAAATTAAATTGATCATTTTGCGATAGACGTAAGATATGCCTCCAGTATTTTGCACGTGCTAACATTCCTGGTAGCCAACATTAACTCGGATCACCACTTTGTTGAAACCGTATCCCGGAATCTCTCAGCAGCTCCTATGCCGTCAGCATCAAGTATCGAGGACCAGTGGCAACGCTTCCATCTTTGCCATCACAGACGTTGTGCTGGGTTGTGCGGGGTTTCACATGATCACCACCAAAAAATCCCTGGTTTGATGAATACTGTTGGCAAACGCATACAGCTTAACCAGAAGCGTACAAAGAGGTGCTCATACGAAGGATGAGAACCGCTTGTGAGCTCTATGAGCAGAAAAGATGGGAAGAGCACAGACTTCTGGATGTTCTCTCGAAAAAGACAACGAGAAGGGCGCGATCGAGGATAGTGAGTGAGTTTTACCAACAGGTAAAAAGAACGCGCCTAGGAAAGATCATCCGTACAGAGACCTGTAGAGCTGAAGAGGGAACCTTATAATAAAGTTACAGTCGGTCTTGAGAATATGGAAAAGCCTTCTCTGCAGAATCTATGATGGCGAAGAAGACGGCTTCCGCCGTCAGGCAGAGATGATAATTTTTTCCACCTAACCAAAATGAAATGGGTAGCAATATTTAAGCTGAAAACTAACAAAACAGCTCGGCTTGACGGCTTACTAGCCAAGGTATTCAAAGCAACTGGAAATGATTTTGTGGAGCACGCGCACCATCTCATTTTTCAGATATGGTCAGAAGGGTGTATGCCTGAAGAATGGAGTGTCAGTATCGTTTGCACGATCCACAAATAAAGGGACCCCCTCAGCTACACCAGCTATGGTGCTCAACATCGCATACAAGATCTTATCTACTATATTGTGTGAATGACTTCAACCCGTCTCCAACAAACTGATTGGTGCCTATCAGTGCGATGTCAGACCAGGAAAATCCGCAATCGATCAAATTTTCACACTCCGGCAGATCCTGGAAAAAGCTCAAGAAGTCCAAATCGCTACTCACCATTTTTTCACCGAGTTTAAACCCGAAACTGACAGGGTTTATAGAGATGAGCTATATAGAGCCTTGTCTAGTTTTGGCATCCCTGCCAAAGTTGTCCGTTTGTGCAAAATGACGATGGAGAACTTTCACTGCTCCGCCAAAATCGGTAACGACTAACCGAAATCTTTAATGTCAAAAAGAGTTTTAGACAAGTGACATGCTGTCACGTGGCTTCTTTAACATCATACTTGAAAGAATTTTGCGGAACTCGCAACGGACACCGGAGGCACAATCTTTCAAAAGTCTGAGCATCTACTAGGGTACGCCGCTGATATCAACATAATCGGGAGAAAACAGCGTGCTGTCACCAGTGCGTTCGCTAGTACTGAAACGGAAGCTGCCAAAATGGGTTTAGCGGTAAATGACTTCAGAACCAAGTATAACAAGAAGGGCAACACAACATCGACGAATTGGACACAACGTCACATCTATATAATAGAGACTCTGCCTACCTTGGCTCCGTAATAAATTCTGCCAACAAGACCTTAGCAGAAACGAAGAATCACTTTTGCCAATCGCTGTTTCTTTGGGCTAAGAAGACAATTCAGTAGTAAGGCCCTATCCCGAAAAATTAGGAGGTCTTACCTTGATCATCCCAGTCTTACTTTATGGCGTTGAAGCACGGATTCTATCGAAAGCGGAGGAAGATAATCGTTTCGAGACAAAAATCCTTCAAAAACTATTCGGTCACATTTGCGTCGACGGGCTCTATAGGAGAAGATTCAATGACGAACTATACGAGCTATACAGCGACATCGACCTAATGAGAAAACTGCGAATGAGTCGCGTAAGATGGGTAGGACGTGTAAAGCGAATGAATAGCAATACTCAGGCCCGCAGAGCCTTCAAACCTTACCTAGAGAGACAACGCAGTAGAGGAAGACCTTACCTTAGGAGATGCGTGCAAGTAGAAGGGGATTTCAGCCGACTTGCAATACGCAATAGGAGGCAGTTAGCTAAAAACCGGGTTTACTGAAGCGGCCTGTTAGTTCAGGCCAAGGTTTATCCCGAACTGTTTCACTACCTAAATAAGTAAGTAAGCAAGTATCGGACAGAGATGGAGGTCATCTAGTAGACAGGAAAAAAAAGCCAAATTAATACCAAGTGTTGAGGTTAGCGTTTATTGGGAACAAGCAATCAATTATGTCTAGAGTACTCTCAAAATAATCTTGTGAAATGTGCCATATATAACATTTAATAGTGATGAGCAAGCTTAACCCCTGTCTTGAGTCATGATGCTCCCTCCAACTCTCCAAGTATATACTTTTCGAACCCTTCATTGGACATTCTTAGCATCTTCCAATCTAAAGGAAGATTGCAAGTGATCATATTTTGAGTTCACCAGTTTGGCAACCGGCGTGTATTCCGGAATATGAGGTGTCCTCAAGCATGGTCTGATTTGAAAAAGAACTTCTCTATGAAGGTGACATCCACTGTGAAAGTATGATCCGTTAATGCTGGGCACAAAAAATTAAAAACAGATTCTGTTCTTCCCAACTTAAGCATCTGCTGAAGTCAGTGAAGGGCACGACCATTTGTGGGTGCTACTTTCATCCTTCCAGTTGTTTGATATCTTATCCATGATTCATCTCTTGCTGGATCAATTTAAATGATAAATATATTGATGACAACTACTGCGATGATCCGAGAACATGAGTAGGTCTATGAGACCCCTCTTTGAATATTTCTCATGATTTACAGTTACCTCGAATAGCCCTAGAATTTATCAGCAATCTCGTTTCGAGGACCGGCCTGTTTCTTCCCAGAATCTATAATTCCCAAATTTCTGCGTGAAATAGACTGCAAGGGTTAACCGGGAAATATTTCAAACTCTTACTCATGAGCTACCGTCGGCCAATCTCTAGATATTTCTATCATAGATGCTGGGAAGACCACTGATATATTCAGCTCGAATATGTTGTGTTGCGGTCTGAATCAGTGTCAGGTAACACCATGCTGGGACGATTCTCTGAGCCTGGATAATTCTCTGAGCCTTAACTAGGTGAATGGGCCTTAGGGATAATTTAGAACATCTTTTGAGCGATTGTCTCTGGATCTTCGTCATTTACCTTTCACTTTTAATGACAATAAATTTTTCGGATCATTGCATTTGGTTTTAGACCCGATTTTAGGCTTAAGACTACGCTTGCGACAATCAACTCTTTTTGGGTCAACTGACATCAACTCTTTTTCTGCTGGGTTTATCCACAGGCCTTCTTAGGGAAGGCTCCCTAAGCGAATCATCAAACCATCAAATATATTAAGTTAAGTTATAATGTGTGTAACTACCATTAAAATGATGCTACTTCAACTTTTGCTCTAAAAGATAGATCGCATGAACTCTATTGCCCTCTCACATAATAGTATCGTAGTTGCTAAGTTCGAAACCTTAACGTGATTCGCATAAGATGCAATTCTTGAACATTTTTCCTTACAAAGAAATATTTATACATGATACAAGGCGGTCCTGTCATTACCATAATTGAAATACCTGTTCCAGACATTATTCTTGAACCCAGTTCATGTCTCACATAATTCGTACTAACTCAAATGTAATGGAACTGGGTGTAGTCATGCACTTAGCTACTTATTCTCGTGCAATATGTAAGGAAGCTATGAGGTCACTGTCCCTAAGTTCAAACAAATGGTTTCAGCGCTTAGTACACAATTCAGGTCTTCCTTTCTAGACTAATTGAATTCGTATGTACTCAATCAGACAACTAGACTAGTGCACTACACGCTAAGGCGCATAATGCGTTTGCAAATTTATGAATTTTGATAAGTTCTGAGCGAAAGTGGCACACGAAACATGGTTTGCCGTCATATGGGCGCTGTTTGCCTGGCGTTCTCTAACATGCGTTGTAATTCTAATTAATGAACTCATTTTTTATTAAACAGAACTAGTTTCAAAAAAGAAGAGCAGTACTTCAATCAGACCGACAAGCATCCAGAAACAAGAAAGAATGTAGACAAACTAGAAATTATCATCATCATCTCTCAAATCTGCTCCATAAACCTACTGGAAAGCAGAAATATGAGCGGTCTTTATTCTCCGAACTACCATGACAACTATAGAAATTCGAAAATCCACCTAGAAGGCGCAACAAATAAGGTGGTCTCTCTAACAAAACTAACAAACTCGTCAATCATGGAATTGAAATTCTGAAATCATTTGACTTGACGAAGGTTTTCCCGTTTTTGACCGGAGAATGAAGAAATAACCAGTTAAGCCGGCGTTAAAAAATTGACAATTGCAAAATGCTGAGAATTTCTTAAAGAAACTAGAATTCAACAGCACATTCTGTTGTGCTGTGGAACCAGTGGTTCCAGTCATTAACAGTTGCAGAGACAGCCAATTCGGTGTTAGTGGTTATCTTCGGACTTGGTTGAGACATACCATAGACTCCTTTCTTTGTTTATTTTTTCAAAACTTAGGTGCACTCAAGAGATTGTGAACACCCTTACAATTTTTGCACGCAATTGGCATAACGACCAATCGCGGACGACGGAAATAGAGATACCGATTTAGGTTGGTCTTGAATATATGCCGGTTGTAATGGCTGGGGAATAAGGGCATGGTCTAGGAATAAATCGGAATTCTTCAAAGCACATCTGGGAAATGGCTAATGCGTGAATTGACGAGTATTCGTGCCGAGGCGGGTGTAATGGTTGAAAGTTTGAATGGGCAGGGGTAAAAAAATTATACTTTCAGGGATGCAGTGTGCCAATTTTACTGCACAATGCAATAATCCTGTGGTGCTTTTATCACACGGTTTTAAATCCTAAGTAACACATGGGTTTTAGGAGCACCCAACAATATGTGGGTAGATAATAGTCTTATACATTGAGTCCTGATTGCGTTGCTTAAGGAAACGTTAAAATTTCGCAGAATTTTTGGCGACGTTTAACTAGCAGTCATGCCAAAGTTGGCTTTGTTTGGTACACATAGTGGCGATGAAAAGTTTTGGGTTTCGATGATGCAAGTGATGCAAGATCTATTTATTTATGCCGGAACAAAATATTTTAAGCCGGTTGTACTGTCACAGTAGACATACTTACTTACTTAAGGTGACGCTCCACTCCGGAGTAGACTTGGACCTCAACCAAAAAACGTCTCCACCCAGATCGATATTTAGCTAGCTCCTTCCAGTTTCGCGCGCTAAGTTGGTTTAGGTCCCCTTCCACTAGCGTGCGCCACATAAATCGCTGTATTCCTTCACTGCGTTGTACCTCCGGGTCAGCCACTGGGGTTGTTGGACTTTCACTCTTCTGGCTAAGTCGATGTCGCCGCTGTACGAGCATCTCCTCCTCCACTCACCGTCTATGCCGACGGGACCGAAAATTACCCCAAAAGTACTCTCATCCATTTTCGATAAGGTCCATGCATCTGAGCAATAGAGCACGACTGGGATAATTAAAGTCTTATATAGGGTCGCTTTTGTGACACCAGTAATTGCTTTCTTAGCCCAAGGAAGCAGCGATTGGCAAAAGGTTCCTCGTTCGATCTCAGCGCTGGTGTCGTTGTCTGAATTGATAGCGGAGCTTGATAGACAAAGTCCTTAACTACCTCAAAGTTGTCGAGGGTCACGTTCTATCCGAGACGTCAGTGTTGGGTGTCCTTCTTGTTGACAGCGTATACTTGGTGTTGCCCTCATTGACCGTTAAACCCATCTTAGCCGCTTGGGCCTCAATGATCACGAAAGTGCCATTGACATTACGCTGCTTTCTTCCAATTATGTCAATATCTTCGGCGTATGCGAGAAATTGGACGGACTTTTAAAAGATTGTCCCTCTTGTGTTGGCGCCTGAGTTTTGCACTATTCTTTCAAGAATGATATTAAAGAGACCGCTTGACAGCGCATCGGTTTGTCTAAATATTTTTTTTTCACATCAAAGGTTTCGGTAGGTTTATTACCGACCTTGATGGAGCAGCGTACATTCTGCATACTCATCCTACAAAAATGGACCAGTTTGACAGAGATGCCAAAAACAGACTTTGCTCTGTATAGCTCGTCTCTATAGATTGATGAATAGGTAGTGTGTTTCGATTTGGAGATCATGGGTATTTTCCAAGATCTGCCGTAGTGTGAAGATTTGGTGGATGGTGGACTTTCCTGGCCTGAAGCCACACTGATATTGACCAATCAGGTAGCTGACTAAGGGCTTCAAGCATACTATACACACAACTCAGCAGATAGGATATAGTAGGTGATGTTAAGAAGACTGGTGCCTCTGTCGTTGGCGCTTTTCAAAGGGTCTGCTTTCCTGAGGATCGGATAAACCATGCCGAGGTTCCATTCCTCGGGCAAACTTACCAAGTCATCGCTTGCCCCTTTGAAGAGCTCGGCAGTCAGGCCGCCCGCTCCAGTAACTTAGACATGGCTATCTTCACTTCATCCAGGTCGGGTAGACGTAATTGTTGGTCTACATCGTCCAGGTTGAAAGGTTCATACTGCCTGGCACCAGTATTTGATTCCTCATCCCCGTTATACAGTTTGCAGGAATGCTCTTTCCAAATCCTTAAAATTGACTGCGACTCTACTACTATGTTCCCTTGTTCGTCTCTACAGGCTTCGGTTCGGGGTTTGTATCCGTGGTATGTTTTTTTTACCTTCCGAAACTCATTCCTGGAGTAGCATCTCTCAATTTCCTCCACCGCACGCTTCTCAGGCTCCTTCTTTTCCCTCCTGAGAAGCTGGTGTTGGTATTTCCTCTCCTGGTCGTAGAGCTCGTGAGCAGCTATAGTCCTTCTATCCAGCGTCTGTTTGTATGCCTGTTGCTTAAGTGCATGTGCTTGCTAGCATTCGTCCCCAAACCAGGGGTCGCGTTGGGGTGGCCGGGTGAAACCCAGCACATCAGAGACGAGATCTCTAATGGCTTTTTGACAATGGTGCCACAATTGTTCGATACTCGATGCTGGCGGCATAGGATGTCTTAAAAAATTAAGAAAGGCTCGATGGGAAAAGGATTTGGCGATCTCTTGCGATTATAACCGTCCGACGTCAAACTTCCTCACAGTATTAGCTTGCCTTTGCGATGTTCGGGATATCTGCAATCGTACCTTGGCTATAACAAGGTAATGGCCCGAGTCGATGTTAGCACCTCGGAACGTTCGGACATACATGTATGTATAATTTTGGAGGAATGCCTTGCATCGATCGCAATATGGTCAATCTGATGGACGGTTGGCTGACCAGATGTTGTTTCCAAGTACTCGTAGATGCTATCTTTGGTATAATCATCTTTCTCCTCTATTTTGGCAGATGGAGCCTTAATACGGATTGTTGCGAGGCGCTCGTCAGAATGCCGGGAACTCAAGACTTATTGCCTAAATCTGACTCTAACAACAAATCCGCATCCAAATAGGTGCTGCTTTTGTTTCGTTTGCATTGATTGTCAACAATAGATCTCTGCGTATCCAAAGCTTGTTGTTACGTCGTAAGTGGTTCTTTTTCGTGGCCGGGCAGTTACCCCGGCGGCACAACCCCCAACCTGGAACGCTAGTTCAATTATAGATACCCATAGGACGAGTGGTTGGTTAGACTGAAGCCAGTAACCCGTTCGAAGATGTGAGCGGTCTACTAAGGGCTCATCGGCCACCATCTCTTTTCCAAGACCCTGACATGGACTCAAAAATCCTTACCGGCCGGAGCTCCAAATATGTATGTTGGAGTAGCCCGGATAATGTCTAATTTTTTTAATTGTATTTCACCGTTTATTCCATCTGAGGAGTCCCCAGTCCGCTATCCCGTTTATAATGCTACTATTTTTGTCAACTCGCGCTTATGAGTTTGCCAAGTCAAGCCCGGATGGACATTAGCCACTACCCGATGGCTATCACCTGAAGGTAAAATAAGCACAATTAATGTGCAGAAACAGTTACAATGCTGGATATCGCCGAGTTGACGTCTCTCAGTGCCTACCCAATTTCTACAGCACCCAACCATTTATCACAGTAGACAATTGATCGAACATAAAAATTTTAAATAGTGCCAGAGACAAAACGGAGCCCCAAGGCACCCCAGCATTTACTTTGGGAATATGGAAATTGAAAAAAATTTTAACCCACTTCTTTTTGTTAGAAGAATCCTAATCCAGGAACCATGGGTTGTAGAAGGCGTGGTTCGTGGACTTGGGATACCTGAATACGTTCCGCTCTGTAAGATAAGATTAGAGCTTGTAAATATGTTGGTGGAACGTACCGTTAATGTATTCCTTACTTCCTAACCTCATCGACTCCGATATAACCGTTGCCAGACTGTAGACGGTCAGAGACACCTACTGCTGCTATATCCCTTGTTCAGTCTATCCTCGACCTTGGCATATTATGAGCTTAATTTTCGCTCGCGTGTTGATGAGACAATTACAAAAGCAAACTCATCACTTCGTTAAAAGATGGTGCAAAGAATTCTGCAACTCCTACGTGACCAGATAACTATACATCACTCACATTCGCTCACTTTTCGAGTACGCCAGCCAAGCGTGGTGTCCCTTTCAACGAGTTCATGTATACCGTATTGAGAGCATCCACCGTCGTTTTCTTCGATTTGCTAGAGGTCTACCGTGGAACGATCATCTAATCTTAGCGTTTATAGGCTGTGCAATGCAAGTTCAACTAGAGCGCGACAAATGAACCAGCGACTTCCTAGTGAAGGAATATTTGGAAATACCTATCAAAAACTACGAGAAACGGGATCAGTTTCAAATACACGACCTAATGCGTGAGCTCCACAAGTAAGAAGAATTTCGGCTGATGAAACAATACTCGAACCTTTTACAACTGATACATCAATCAGCATCAGATGCTTAGCTTTGCAATTCAATGTTTCCAGACATACAATTTCTAATGTACTTCATGGAGAAAATCTTCATCCATACCACCATATACCAGTGCAAGAACAGCTTCCCAATGATTTAGAAAAGAGATTTGAGTTTTCTAACTGGTTGCTGGAGCGGAGCTTGGATGGCATCGGGTTTATATTCTTTGGACGGACGAATCTTTACAATTTACAAGAGATGGAATCACAAATTTTCATAATCTTTATATAGGTACATGCGCTGCGGATAATCCACATTCAAGGAGACATAAATCATTTCAACACAAATTTAGCGCCAATATGTGAGCAGGTGTACTTGGAAACAACTTAGTCGGCCCCTTCAAACTACCACCCAATGATTTACCAGAACTATGAAAGGACATTCTACTGATTCAACTAGCTTCATCAAATTTCCGATAGGATTTTGCTTCAATCCACTATGGTCGTGAAGTTAAGTATTGGCTAGATGACGCGTACGGTAATCGTTGGATAGGAATAAATGGATCAGTACACTGGCCTGCAAGATCTACTGAGCTTACAGTATGGGATTTTTTTGTATGGAGAAGAATAAAAGAACTTGTTTTTTCAACCAAAATGACGCTCGAAGCGAGGCACCAGTTAGCACCAATAAACATTCGCAGTGAAATCCAAAAACGGGCTCTGGCATGCATACAAAACTTTGAGCACCTGTTATAACTGATTTAGTAAACACATAAAATAAAAATTAGTGAAAACCACACAAAATCATTTTTTATTCATGTCCTTTGGAGCTTAAAGCAAAATACCCCTCTTTTTGCTTTAAATTTAACCAACTGCAGGTTTCACCAGGTATCACAAAATCTATTGATTTTTCTACAAACTTGTTGATGATTTTTTTTTTTATCATTGTTACGTAAGAAAAAAATAGCAAAATAGTATGTTTATTACGCATTTTCTGGATAAAAATAACCTCAAAGTCAAAAATTAGAATGGGCAGGAAAAATAGAACAGGCTTAGAAATTGGATATCTGAAAATTCAATTAAGGTATCCACTTTATACAAACGCAGTTTTAATGGCTGGTACCTCTCCTAAAAAAAAAGGCATAAACGAAGTTTCTACTGACAGTGTTAATAGAGAAATTTCCGTTAACATGGGTCAGGGTACACCAAAGTAAGGCTTTTCTTAAATCCTCGAGAAATGATATCAACATTGGAGATAAACCCTTACTGTAGAACGATTTTTTTCTTAGAATATACCCAAAAACATTTCCTAAATTATCCTTGACGAATTTCCAGACACCTTGTATATTGCCTGTTCTATTAAAGTAAACATCTCAGACAACTCTTTAACACTTTTTCCGACCTGGCGATTATAAAAAACCAACTGACCCTTATCAAATGATATTCCCTCGAGAAGCATCTTAATTCTCATTAATTTGAACACAGCTTATTTGATGAACAGAGCACAACTTTGTATGATATACCACCAACGGACGAACAAAATTATAGATAAGCATCGAACAGATAACGTTAAATGCATTCTGCATCGCAGAATTGGTGCAAGAAGGAATTCTAAAAGCATTTTCCTGACAGGCGCAGTTGAGAGCGTTCCTTGTTTTTGTTCCGTTTTTATTATTTTTTGGTATAATCCTTTAGGGGTATACATTAGTGTTTAAATATGACATCAGGCATACCACCTTGACGAAAAATTAAAAAATACAAGTTTATTCATCTAAATCTATATTGTCCCCTTCAAAGTAGTCCCCGTCGACTGCAACACACTTATGCTAGCGCTTGATCCAATCCTCGAAACATTTTTTATATTCGGTTTTCAATATGTCCATCAGTGCTTCCTGCGATTTTTCCATTACTTCCTCTCAGCTGCTGAAACGCGTTCCCCGTATTGGTTTTTTTAACTCGATTGGACAGAAAGAAGTAACAGGGAGCCAAATCTGGTGGATTCGGTGGCTGTTAGATGGTATTTGTTGCATTTTTCGTCAAAAAATTACGAATAATGATGGCGCTGTGCGACGCAACGGTGCGTTATTATGGTGCAAAATCCACGAGTTTTCTGCCCACAATTCTGGTCTCTTTCGGCGAATTGCTTCACGCAAACGTCTCATAACGCCCAATTACTCGTAATACTCTTTGTTTACTGTCTGGCCTTCTGGCAAAAATTCATGATGCACTACACCGTTGTAATCCATGAAAACCGTGAGCATTGCCTTCTTTTTCTACTGAAAACGACGTGGTTTTTTTGGTCTTGGCTCATTTGGTGAACACCATTCACTTGCCTGATGTCTGGATTGCGTGTTGTACTCATAAACCCAGTACTCGTCTCCAGTAATGATCCTTTTGATGAATGTGGGATCGAATTCAATCCTGCAAATCATCTCTTTCGCGACGTCAACACGGTCTCTTTTTTGCATGAAATTGAGGTCTTTTGGCACCAACTTTGCTGCTACACGACGGAAACCCAAATCATTAACCAAAATGTCTTGGACGGATCCATAGGCAATGTTCAAGTCCTCCGCTATCTTTCTGATGGTTAATTTGCGGTTATTGACCAACATTTCTTTTACGAGTACTTTATCAATGTTTTCGTCGGTTTTGGATGTCGATGTCGATGGTCTGTCACTGCATTCATCATCTACGATTGACTCACGAGCACTTTTGAACCGCTCGTGCCACTGGTAAACGACCGTTTTCTTTAGAGAATCCTTGCCGAAACACTTTTCCAATATTCCCAACGTTCGCGCACCATTAAATCCGTTTTTTACGCAAAATTTAATACGAGTACAAGTTCGTTGTTGCAAATTTAAATCCATTTCTAAAATCGTAAAAAATCGCCAACACACACAGAGATAGATGTACTCTTGGCTACGTAACCTTTGCAAATGTCAAGCTATGACGCTAAGATTTAGAAGGAATATCAACAACAGATTTACCAAATTAAAAAAAAAGACCAGAACTCAAATCGAAGCAATGGGAGCGCCACACAGTGGTGTAGTGTGGTGATCAAGTTGGTATGCGCGCCACGGCTAGTCCAATTTTCGACAACTTTATCGAGCAACTGGTGCTTTTGCAATAACACGGCATATGTTGACTTCCAAATCATCCAACGTCTCTGGTCTATCGGCATACACTAGTGACTTCACATACCTCCAAATAAAGTAATCTAAAGCTGTGAGATCACAGAATCGTGGAGGCCAGTTCACAGGTCCATTACGCGAAATTATGCGCTCAGTAAATGTTTCCAGCAATAAATTGATGGTGTCGCGCTAAGGCGTGTTGCACCATCTTGTTGAAACCAAAGCTCTGTCACATCAATGCTATTCAACTGATGAATGAAGAAATCAGAAATCTTGTTTCTATAGCGCTCTCAATTGACGGTAACATTGTGGCGGCATCGTCCTTAAAGAAATATGGGCCGATGATTCCACCAGCCCATAAAGCGCACCAAACATCGGGTTTTAGTGGCGGTAAGGGCGTCTCGACAAAGGCTTATGGGTTTTCTCCACACCAAATTCGGCAATATTTCTGGTTTACATGTCCATTTAACCAAAAACGGGTCTCAACGGAGAACAAAATTTTGCGTTGAAAATAAGGATCAAGCTAAATCATGTCTTCGGCTCATTCACCGAATCTACGACGCGTATAATGGTCACGCGGATTCAACTCCTGCGCAAGCTGGATCTTGTGAGCTTTTGTGCCAAGATCTTTCGGTAAAATCTTGCGCAAAGTGAATGGGCATAGCTCCAGTTGCTGTGCACGCTGGCGAATCGACTCATTCAGATTCTCCTCAACACTGCGCTCCACGACGGCAATAGTTTTTTCTCTTCGAACTGTTTGTCATTTTTGGGGATGTGTATTATTCACTAGAGTGAACGTGGTTCGAAAACGATTCATCGTGTTCCGAATAACTTGCTTAGATGGACGATTATGTCGACCGTAAAGTGGACGTAGCGCACGAATCGAACCATGGTTTTCAAAATAAGTTTGCACAACTGTCAAATTGACAATCTGTAGAAACAGTGTTACCAGTTTAAAAACTAAACCTCTAAAACAAAAACACCTTTTACATTAATTAAACAAAAGAAAGGAGGCCTTCTCTCTTACCAAGAAACCTTTTACAACGACTTTTTTTTCATTGTGAAAACACTTTCCTGACTTTCCTCTACTATCTAGCGAAACCACAGCCAAGGGAACGGGCTTGAAATAATTAGCGAGGAAAGAAGACCCAGTTAAGCTCGACTTTATATGGTATGTCGTGAACCAAAACTTAAACTGATTTCCTGTCGTTATTGTTTAAAAACTGTTCTATAGCTCTTAAAACTGCACATTTTATTTCTAAGACTTTCAATGTTTTTCAATATCATTCAGACCACGACCCTAGACGTTAGACTCCGACGCAACCTATCGAATCCTACCAACTTGCTATTGCAGCAATTGACAATTTGATCGACTTATCAGACTCGCTTGATGATATAATTATCTTCGGCGATTTTAATCTGCCTCAGCTGAAGTGGACACCATCTGAAGACTAATCTTTTTTCATCGCTTCCAATCCCATTTCTACTAAGGAATGCCTATTCTTAGATCGGCTAACAGACTCTAGTCTATGCCAAGTCAGTGGCGTTTCCAACTATATGGAAAGGCAATTAGACCTTATCTTCACAACTGATCCCATCAACTCCTCAGTATCGTGTTGTCTCCTATCTCTTGCAACTATTGATAACTTTCATCCTCGACTTCTTCTCTCATTTTTCCACAACTCTCCCCTTCAGTCACATCCCCCCGCAGTTCTATTTTCTTACAATTTTCGCAAAACTAATTTCCGTAAAATCAATACCTATCTACGCAGGGCTTCTTTTGGGTTTACCAATCTATCTCTGGTTGATGCCCTCTCCACTTTTTACAGAGAAATATTCAAATCCATCTCCCTTTATGTGCCTTACTCCCGCCATAAAACTACTTCTACATCCCCTCGTTGGTATAATCGTAGACTTCGCTCTCTATGAAACAAAAGAAACAAGTTATGGGCGGTATTCCTTCGCACCCACTCTTCTTCCGACCATTCAAATTATCTAGGTAGATATCTTCATTTCATTGAACTCTATAACTCTCTCTATCAGCGCTACCTGAATAGTGCGCAAACCAATCTCATAAATGACCCCAAGTCCTTTTTTCAATTTGTCAATTGCAAAAGTAAGACTGATGGTTATCCTTCCTCCCTCGTTTTTGAAACCAAATCTTCAAGTGATCCTCCTACCATCGCCAACTTTTTTGCCACATTTTTCAAACAATCATTTGCCAACAACCCCTTCGTACCAGATCCCTCTTACTTCAATGATCTAACAAATTTCTCCATTGGTCCCTTTCTCACTCCAAATTTCGAACCTGCAGTTATTGAAGAAAAGTTACAAAATCTTAAAGATGAATTTGTACCTGGCCCAGACGGACTCCCCGCCATGTTTCTTAAGAAATGCTCTTCCAACCTGTCTCTACCCCTTTCCTACCTTTTTCGTCTATCGCTTACACAGGGTGAATTTCCCCAGATTTGGAAGACCTCTTTTATAATCCCAATACACAAAAAGGGGTCTAAGCGTGAAGTTACCAATTATCGTCGCATTGCTAAACTCTCTCATATACCCAAACTCTTTGAAAGCATTTTATACGAAGCCTTAAGCTTCAAATGCAAGCCTTCAATTTCACCCCGACAACATGGTTTTCTAAAAGGGAGGTCAACTACCACAAATCTAGTTGAATTCGTGTCTTTTGCTCTCTCTGCCTAAGAAAATGGCAAAGAAATCGATGTTATCGCAACTGATTTCACTAAAGCGTTTGATAAGATATCTCATCAATTGATTCTCTTCAAATTGTCTGCTCTCGGCTTTGAACCCATCTTATTAAAATGGATTTCTTCTTACCTGGTAAACCGATATTATAGTGTTCGGTTTAGATCCGCTTCTTTTCCATTCCTGGCCTCATCTGGAGTTCCACAAGGCAGTCATCTTGGCCCTCTTCTCTTCATTCTTACTATCAACGATGTTGAGAGTGTCATTAAGCACTCCTCCCTCTCCCTTAACGCTGACGACACAAAATTTTTTAAATCTATTTCCTCTCCCCAGGACTCTGCCCTTCTTCAAGAAGACTTTGATCGGTTTTCAATCTGGTGCCTCAAAAACTGCCTAGAACTTAATATTGCCAAATATCAGTCTATAACCTTCTCTCGTAAATGCAACCCGTCTCCGCCCCGACTTTATTTTCTCCATGGTCAACCAATTCCCCTGGTTCAGTCTCTTCAAGACCTTGGCATATTATTCGACTGTGAGCTTAATTTCCGTTCGCATATCGATAAGATGATCCTCAAAGCTAACTCATCACTTGGCTTTATTAAACGATGGTCCAAGGAATTTTCCAACTCGTATGTAACCAGATCTCTCTATGTCACCTTTGTTCGCTCCCTGCTTGAGTATGCCAGTCAAGCTTGGTCCCCCTTTCACCGGGTTCATGTTTCCCGAATCGAGGGTATTCAATGTCGATTCCTCCGATTTGCTCTCCGTGGTCTGCAGTGGAACGACCCTTTAATCTTACCTCCCTATCAGGACCGCCTCAAACTTCTAAATATGAATTCGTTAGAAGAACGTAGGAATACTGCTGACATTCTTTTCATTTATCGACTTATCTCAGGTTTCATTTCATTTTTCATTTATTTATTTCATTCAAATGGTCTGTACATTAAGATATTATCTTTTTTAGTACTTGTACATAGTATCTTAATTTCAGATGTATGATTTTATTACAAATTTAAAACTAATATATATAAACATTATGGATGAATAGGAAGAAGGGGATAGGTTTAATTTTATTGTGTGTAGAAATATAGGAGTATTGCACTTTTAAAATTGCAGGGATTTGATATTGATCTTAGATGTGAGGGCAAGGAGTTCCATAGTCTTACTGTGTGAATGAAAAATAAGCGCGAAGAGCTAAGAAAATTGCAGCGGTAGGGTATAAGGTTCGTTGTTCTTGAAGAGCGAGTGAAATTAAGCCTGCTATACAAATAAGACGGACTTTGATTATTAATAATTTTGTGTAGGAATATACAGTTTCTAGCATTGATATATTGTTCCAAATTACAACCAAGTAAATACCTAGAGTATTCGGAGATATGCTCATATCTACGAATGCCATAAATGTAACGCACCGCATCATTAAAAGCTATTTGTAATTTACGCTGAGATAATGAGTCAAGATTACTATATACTCGTACGACCTCAGCATATGTTATGAGAGGTAATATTAACGTTATTACCAGCTTTCGTCGTGTTTCAATCGGAGTGAAATATGCGCTAAGCCACAACTTACGAAGGCATCCGTAGATACGACCAATGACCACGTTGATGTGATTGTGACCAGATAGATTTCGAGTTATAGTATAGCCAAGACTAGTGATTGATTCTACGACTTTGATTTTACTATTATTAAGATATAAGTCAGGTAGGAGATTAAAATTGAATTTTTTCTTGGATATTGGAATTACTTGAGATTTTGCCGGATTTAGTAGTAACTCATTTGACACTGACCAAGAATATATACATTTTAAGTCATTATTAATGAGAAAAGCGAGTTCATTAAGGTTGGAGTACGGTTTCGCTAGGTGTAGTTGAACGTCATCTGCATACAGGTGTACTGAAGAATGTCTGCACACTAATGTCAGGTCATTTATGAACAGGCAGAAGAGAATCGGTCCCAATATTGAACCCTGTGGCACACCTTGTTTGATTTCCACTAGTGAAGAACTACGTTCACCCGAAACTACCCTTTGCGACCTACCGGAAAGAAAACTACTCAGCAATTTCACTGCCCTTTCACTAAACCCAAAATTGTTCTTTAGCTTCCAACACAGAATTTTATGATTTACTTTATCGAAAGCCTTTGAGAAATCCAGCAGACAAAGAAATGAAACATGACCCCTGTCAAAATCTTGTCTTATTTCTTCAAGTAAATTGACCATGGCTGTGGAATAGCTGTGGTTAGCCCTAAAACCTGACTGCTGAGCATTCAACAACTTATTGAGAGACAAGTGCTTCGTCATTTGTTTTGCTATTATTTTCTCGAAAGCCTTGGACAAGCAGGGTAGAATGCTAATCGGTCTAAAATCGGCAGGATATGCTGGATAGGTTTTCTTTGCGATGGGCAAAACCCTCGCAATTTTCCAGGACTGAGGAAACGTTGATGTTGTTATGCACCAGTTGATTACATGTGTGAGATGAGGTAAAATTTTGCGGTAAGATAAGTCTAATAAAGCGTACTGGTACGCCATCTTCACCTATGGAGTCAGATTTAATAGCTGTTACGGATTGGATAATTTCGTGTTCAGTGACTACTACAAAATCTTCCAGTCTTGGCAGCGAGCGCACTACTTCCTCAATCTGACTAAAATCAAATTCATTTATACTGGAATCATCTCCCAGAAATGCATGATTTAGTTCATCGGGATCAAGAACACATTTAGAGTTGTTGTTACTACTAGATATACCAATTTTACGCAAATTACTCCAAAGTTTCTTTGCAGGGAGGGATATATTTAGTTTAGAGGCGAAATAGTTTTTCTTTGAGGTACGTACAGCTAAGGTGGCGTAATTACGTGCCGATTTGTACGAAGACCAGTTATCGTTAGATGGTCTATGTTTCCACTTACTATATAATTTGTTTCTTCTCTTAATAGAGCAAATCACTTCAGACGTAAACCATGGGTATGCTCTGTTTTGTATTTTGACCGTTTTAGTTGGTACACATTGATCGAACAATTGTGCTAATATAGCTTGAAACAATTTTACTTTTTCGTTCGGATCAGCCATTAAGCGGCATTGCTCCCATGGGGCTGAAAAAGTAGCAATTTGAAGGGCATTTAAATCAATGGAATTGAAATCTTTAAACGTGAAGGAATCTGGGATAACTGTTTTAGACAAGTTCACATCATAGGTACAGAAAAGAAGATCATGGTCAGAAACATCAAACGATAGTTTGTCGAACAGTAGAACAAGCGACGGATTAGAAACAATAACTAAATCTAGAAGACTGGGTAAACAATTATCAGCAAAACGTGTAGGGTAAGTAGTATTTACTATTTCCATCCCGACTGAAGAGACTAAATCCTTCATTTGGAAAGCGAGTGAGTCATTCATTATTAAATTGGTGTTGAAGTCACCGCAGATGATTATGTGCTGATAGAGTGCACAGTATTCGGAGATAACTGAAAAGAAGGGCACAGGGGAGCAGTGTCTATTGTTCCATCCATTTTGTGCATCCATTTTGAGCTCCATTTACTTCAATACCAACCCTCGCAATCTACGTTGTCCTCGACTCTTTTATCTACCGGTCTACCGCACCTCTTATGGCTCCAATGAATCAATCTCCCGAATGCTCCGAAAGGTCAACTCAAACCTCTCCCTTTTTAATTACAACCTGAGCACTCCTCGGCTCAAACAAGATCTCCTCCATCACTTCCTTGGTCCCTAGCTCATAAGTCGTTCTGTTAGTTTTTAGTCCTAGTTTTGGGGGCCTCAGCGCCCACCAAAACTAAAATTAAATTAAAAATTAAACGACCCAATTTTGCCATCACACCAAAAACATGACAGCGGGTTTCTGGTTTTAATAATTAACATTCTCGTATTTGTGACTCATTACTTTACTTAGGCATTTCCGATACATTACCATTATTGCATTCTAAAACTATTTCGCATCAGACTACACGGCATTCAGACATCTTCGAAAGTCAAAACTAATTCATTCGTAGTGAATTGACATACAACAAATGTCATAACACCGTGAATTGACATCTCTGTCAGTCGCACTTTGCATAATTAATATAGCGACTCTTTCTCGGTAGTATTTCCATTTTCCAATTCACATAAATTTTTCTGAATCCAAAATTCTTAATCAACGAAAAACTATTATGAACCTAAATATCAATTAAGGTCAAGCTAAACCATTGTCAAATTGATTACAACCCATTCCAGAGTTTCTATTTATGCTAATGTTCGAGTACGAGTATCTTTCTATCAACGAATCCAAATGCAAAATACGCCACAAGTCAACCGGTAGGAAGTACAAATCAATCGGAATTAGTAAGTCCAAAAATAAAACGAGGAACTTGTCAAACCTATTATGGAATTCGAATCTAGGAAGACACTTGGCCAGTACGTGACATCTGTCAAATTTATTATTATTATTTTATATTCTTTTTCTTTTTTTTTTTTTTTTTAGAAAGACTACCACAAAAATGAATATTTTAATTACAATTTCTAATCAGATCCGTCTGAAGCCTTAAGTAATTGCAGATCCAAGACCTCAAACTAAAAATTAACAAGTTTCGAAGGCCTTCACTTTGCATAGGTTAATCAATTCAACAAGCAGAGCATGGATCGATTCTTGAATCCTGTTGATCTGTAAAACTAGAACTACAATAGATAAATAGAATTCGAAAACTAGTTTTCACTTCTTTGACATTAATTTTGTGGTCAGACGCGATTATCATGTACAAATAATTAAGGTTGCATAACTTTCGCAAAAGAACAGATTTAGCCAAAAACTATAATAATTGAGGACTTGTGGATTTTTTTTTTTTTTTTTTTTTGGCAAAAGTTGTCTTTCAAGGTTGGCAACAATTTTTGCGAAAAGTGTGTCTTAAAATTTTGGGCAGCGGCGGGGCTTATTAGGAATGGAAATTTATGCAAAATTAACCATGGAAAACTCACAAGAACCATTGTCCGTTGACACTGTGCGCTGTTGTCAAGCGAGTTCTCTGGTTATAAGGTGCCGTCCCTTTAGATAGAGTTTTCCTTTAAAGGCGATTGAACTTCAAATTTAAATAAAACAGGTTGTGTATGAGACGTCATTCATTTTTTTTTTGTTTTTTTTTTTAGCAGCTTCGCTGAGCGACTCGATGACATTGGTTATTATCAATCGTCTACGGTTTATTCGCATAGACCCGTGGCATAGTCTAATGACATTAAATTATACGATTTCGGTGGCATGTTGAAGTCGTCGAAACGCGAGGTAACCATACCGTTGAATTTATAGTGCAGAAGATCCGGTGTTGGAACCACATGTCACTGAGATTCATATCTTCGAATTTAGGCCACAAAAAATTGGTTATCATCGACCGGTATCTCCCGCTCGCGAGATTTATGGTACCACGAGCTTAAATTTAGAAGAACTATGGGCCAACGACCCCATCGGACCAAACAGTGACCTTTTCTGGATCAATTTGCATCCGATGGGTCGCATGTGAATTGTTATCTGCCCAATATTACGATTACGTTTATTGACATAGCCATTCATCCTGGTCCTCGTCGCCTGAGATTATTTTCCATCCGAAATCGTGGTCTACTTCCAACTGATCCAGAGTCCAGTCAGCTCATTCTTGACGCTCTGCCTATGGTCATTTACCTTCGATTTCCGGATCAATTGAATTTTTTACGCATGCAGGCCTAAATTACCACGCAAAATTCACCAAGTTGAGCTAAGCGAAAGGCCAAGTTCTTGGGCGCGGCGAGTAATTGACTGCCTCGAATTATGCTGTACATTCGCGTTCACTGCAACAATGTTTTCTGGAGACCTAACATTTCAAGAACGTGGGGGTATTGTTCAATTGTTTACTGAACCAGTTGATTCAAATTGCTCAACAAACGACGAATAGTCGACATAACAGTGCGATTCTGTACACCATGGAGGTATCAACACATTGACAACGAAGACTTGTTCCCCGTGTGATTCAATGTAGCGCCGTATCAGATGGAAAGGATTCAGGTGTTTGAAAGGCTGTGTTTTAGGACCTGTCACCTGTCTCGGCTTGTACAGAACACCAGAATCAGAGTACAAAAAATATTATCCCAACAAAGTCCTTTACAATGGGGCTACTCTGAATAGGATTGACAATTTCCTGATTAAGGTGATCCGAAGACACGTTGCACGAGCAATGGCCAACGATAATAGCCTGATCTTTGGGGCTTATTACCCCAATGAAATGTACCACGAGAGCACGCTTCTATCGGGCTTTATCCCGACAGAGGCATTTCTCCATATTGATGCTAATGGGTTAGTAGAGATGGTATCCCGATAATATACAACTGCCACCGCAATGCGAGGGACAAGCGGCTCATCTATGACGCGTATGTCGCCAATGCTCAGGAGCTTCTCCGTTTTAGTCCCGCGATTGCGGACAGGGATCAGATCGATGCCGAGAAACAGTACACCGAATTCTGGTGGCTGCTAGAAGGGGAGAGGGTGGGCTCGCTTTCCCAGGTCGATACGTTACTAAGGTAACACACTCCTCTTAATTGTAAGTTAGATTAAGGATAGTTAGGGGGATCTCGGAGATCATGACATTGAAGACGTCGATTAAAAACCTTTAGACATTAATAAAAGAAAATTACTGAAATTCTGTTGGAACAGCAAAATTCGGCCTGAAAACACCAGAATCCCGAATATGTTCCCGCAAATAAATAAAATATTTCGGAGGAAAGATCAAAACGACCTTCCACGTCTCAAAATCCCACGAACGACGAGCAACGAACAAATACTTGTAGCATCAGGAATAGATCTAAATGAGGCCGTTGATGATGACAACAAGAGGCTATAGGAGCAACTTTCCAAGAATTGTACAAGGCGAATGACATCATTGGCCCGAACCACGACCTGGAGGGTCGAGTCCTTGTGTACAATTCCTGCCTTCGAAATGAAATTTCGAATTGGCGATTCGAGAGCTCGGGTTCAGTGACGAGAATATGGCAAATAATGTCATCACCAAAGGGTATTACCACCGTTCATTTCGAAGGAAGAGCTCCAAACGATCATTGAATCACTTAGAAGTAAGAAATCAGTGGGAACCGATGAAATACCGAACACTGTGCTTCGACATCTCCCACTAGAAGCGGTGGACATTTATACCACCCTGTTTAATAACGCAATGAATAATGCACATTATCCAGCGCATTGGAAAACTGCGGTGGTACATCCCATTCCCAAAAGGAATAAAGATACTTCCAATCCGGCGAATCTCCGCTCGATCAGTCTTCTTCCAAACATCAGTAAGGTTTTCGATAAGGTGATCAATAGAGTCCTACCTGAGTGGGTTGAGGACAAACATATACATAGTTCCGGATAATCAATTCGGTTCCACGGCAGGGCATGATACCATTCACGCTGCTGGTTTCTGATATCCAATGGAACAAAGGCAAGAACCAGTGCACTGGTGCCTGCCTGATTGACTTGGAGAAGGCCTTCGATACCGTGTGGGTAGAGGGAATCTTCTTTAAGCTGAACAGGTTGGGCATTAGTAAACCACTGCTGCATATTCTTTTTGGTATACTCAGTTCATACAGTTCATCGGGAAGAATGGCGATGTGACTTCTACTGGAACATTTAACATTAGAAACGGTCTGCAACGAGGTGCGGTAAATTCGCCGTCTTACTCAACATTTACAAGGTTCACTTCACCATGCCTTAGCGTACGCAGACGACTTAATCGCGTACAGATCAGGTACAAAGATTTAGGTCATTAATACACTTTTGCAACGTGACTTCGACAAAATTAAGCGATATTGCGATGACTGGAAGTTGAAAATCAACCTTCAGAGGTCGGAAACCATTCTGTTTAGGACGCCTTTGTCTGGGGCCTATAGGGACACCAGAAAGAATTGGCCAACGTGTTCTTGGCAACACTGATCGCCACTTGCTTGTCGAAATGTAGTCAGCTATTTTGGGATCTGGCTGGATCAATATCTATATTTTAACAAACATATACACCCTGAATGGCTCGAACTGCAACCAACTTCAGACTGCTATAATTTCCAAACCGTTCATGACAGTAAACTCAAATTTTGACACATGACAGATAACTTTATTATTTACAAGCCTTTTAAACGATATGCGTTTCAGTTATGTTGAAAAATTTTTATCCGCGATGGAATTCAAGCGTGATAGTGTGATTGCTTTATATTTGGCTGGAGAACCACAAGTAGCTATGGTTAGAGCCCTCCAGCACCTCAACGTGAATAAATCATTTGTGTCTCGAACCATAGCTCGTTACCGTGATACTGGCAGCGTTGCAAAACGCCATGGAGGTGAACGCTCGATTTGAGCGAAATCCGCGTCGAAGTGGAAGAAAAATGGCTCGTGAGCTCAACATATCGTTGGAACGGATGCAACACATACTGAAAAATGAGCTTGGGCTCAAGCCATTGAAGTTCCAAAAAGCACACGATCTTACACCGCAACAGAAAAAAGTTAGAGTCGAAAGAGCGAAGGAGTTGCTACGCTTGCACGAAAGTGGTGAGTTGCCGAATTTGGTTTTTTCCGATGAGTCGCCATTTGTTATCGACCAATATGTCAACAAACAAAATGACTGAGTTTACTTTCCAGAGAGCTCCTTCGAAAATTTACACCTTCGGACGGCCACCAGAAAGCAGGCAGCACCGGTGGTAATGGTTTGAGCCGCCATAACCGCCGATGGCCGCTCTCCGCTCGTATTTTTGGACCGTGGCGTCAAAATGAATGTGATCGTATACCGTGAAACTGTCTTAGAGGCAGTATTGAAGCCTTGGGCAAACAATCATTTCGGCCGGAGACCGTGGACATTTCAACAAGACTCGGCACCGTCTCACAAAGCGCGCGTCAACCAATATTGGTTAGAACACAATGTTTCACACTTCATTTCTTCGACACAATGGATTGCAAATTCTTCGGATGCAAATCCGTTGGATTTCTCTGTCTGTGGTATTTTGAAGGCGAAGGTTGGCACTAAAAAATACCAAAGTTTGGGCCACTTCAAACAAGCATTTTGCCGAGAATGGGCCAAAATACCGCAGAGCCACTTGCGTGCTGCGTGCGATGCTTTCCTCGGCCGTCTCAAGGCTATTATTCGCGCCAAAGGTGGACATATTGAAAACTACTGATACGATTTGAAAATTGATATATTTTCCAACATTTTTTGCTTTGGCACAATAAAATTTATCAAAAAATAAAAAAATTATAGCATTTTAAAAAGTTGGAGTTCGAGTCATTCACCCTGTAGAGGTATTGTACAATAGGACGAACCTAATAGGAGTGGACAATTTCGTCTTTAAGTTGACTCGAAGGCACATTACAAGGGCTATGACCTCGGCGAACAATCTGATCTCCGGGCTTACTACCGGAGAGAATTCGCTTTGATGGCTTTGTTCCTCCAGAAGCGTTCCTCTACCTCGATAATAAAGGTCTGATCCATGCCAGATTGGTGGTCCCACGTTGCTCGAACAACTGCGGCCATACGACTCAACTACGACAGAGACGTCGTACACGGTAGTGTGGACATTGACAGGACGTCACTCTTTCTTTTTGTAGCGTATCACTTAAGATCGATATTATGTTGACAACCCAGAAATGATGAACTATTGAAAATATCTTGGCTAAGGAGATGAACGAGCTTTTTTATTTAATCATACACCACGACTGTAATCTTTAATAAAGCACTTTACTTTGAAAAATATTGAACAGTGTTTTATAAAAAGTAATTTTAAAATAAGCCAACAAATGGCCTACCCTTCATGTAGAATTATAATGATTCTATGATGTGGCGCAAGTAGCGTTCCAGCTAATTTTCGTATTCTGACATCACGTGGTAATAAATTTTCATGTTTTTCATGTTTACATAAATTGAAATCAACTTTTAACATCATGTAACGTACTTAGAGGCGTAGAACGAAACAAAACTTCAATTCAGAATCGAAGTTCCTTTGAAATAGTAATGAGAATCACTTATTGAACTATAACTTAAAGAGATTTTCAATTAAGTTTCTTATAGTTTGTGCTAGCCGATAATGACATTGACACCTGTCAATAAATTTTGTAATTTTGCCATTTCATTGATGATAACGGCCATAGTTTTTGTAAAACAACCAACAGCTTATCTGTAGAGCTCCTTAATACAGACAAAGATAAATTGGTTTATAAAACAATTAAGGCTTCAGAGAGACTTTTCGGCTTAAGTATATAGTATATATATAAATATATCAAAAAATAGGAATTATGAAGCCCAAATGTCTTCAAGCATGAGTATCTCTCAGCTCCAGAGGAACCTTGCGAACTTGCCATAGAGGCAGCCAAAGTTTCGTAAGCTATTTTGATAAAAATAATGAATAAAACGTTGCGGTAAGAAGCACCTGCAAGTCTGATGGCACTCGTATACTCATCCACTAAATTGTGGGTTAAAACGGAATCTGGTGGTGGTGCTGGCACATTCAGTCGGATTGCAGAACTAGGATGTGCCAAAATGTCTTTTACTCGTACTATTGGGTCTATAACTTAATTCGTGCGGTTTGCTAAGAGACGGCGTAACTTGTATTATTCCATTGGAACATACGTTGAAAAGCTACTGCCATTGTACGTCATTTCAGTATATGTCATTCATTTGAAGCGTAAACAACAACAATTTGTTTTCACTCAAATATGTCGAACTTTGTGCCTGAAAAAGTGTTTTTGCGGGGAGTTTTTCTTCATTACTTTAATATGAGAAAGCTGCTGCCGAAAGTCATCGTATTTTGGTGGAAGTTTATGGTGAACATGCGCTAGCTGAGCGAACGTGCCAAAAGTGGTTTGCACGATTTAAAAGTGGTGATTTTGGCTTGGAAGACGAGAAGACGATGAACGTCCTGGGCAGCCAAAAATGTTTGAAGATGAAGAACTGGAAGCATTACTCTATGAAGATTGTTGCCAAACACAAGAAGAGCTCGCAGAATCTTTGGGTGTCCCTCAAGCAGCCATTTCAAAACGTTTAAAAGCAGCTGGATATATTCAAAAGCAAGGAAATTGGGTTCCACATGAACTCAAGCCGAGAGACGTCGAAAGGCGATTTTGCATGTCCGAAACGCTGCTGGAACGCCACAAAAGGAAGTCATTTTTGCATCGGGTTGTTACTGGTGATGAAAAATGGATCCATTACGACAAATCCAAGCGCAAAAAATCATATGTGAAACCCGGCCAACCAGCCAAATCAGCGGCAAAGCCGAATATCCATGGCGCGAAGGTAATACTCTGTATTTGGTGGGATCAGATGGGTGTGTTGTATTATGAGCTGCTAAAACCGGGTGAAACCATCGATGGAAAACGCTATTGAACACAATTAATCCACGTTGCTATTCCGGTTAAGAACTATTTGGAAAACAGTGGATGGGAAGTCTTACCCCACCCGCCTTATAACCCAAACCTTGCCCCTTCTGACTACTATTTGTTCCGGTCGTTGCAGAACGCCCTCACTGAAATACGGTTCACATCAGAGCAGAATATCAAACATTGTCTTGATTCATTCTTGGCTGCCAAGCCGGCGCAGTTCTTTTGGGATGGGATCCACAAATTGCCAGAAAGATGGAAAAAAGTCATAGCTTCAGATGGGCAATACTTTGAATAATACTATTGTACATGTTTTTCTTAAATAAACCTTCAAATTTTGAAAAAAAAACCGCACGAAGTTATATACACAATATATACTTGTATAAATGCGACAAAGGCTGGCAGACTTTAAGGCAGGCATAAGTACAGGGTTCTTCAAAAATTCATAGCATTTTTTTGGCAATAGATGGCTTTGCAATTCATCCGAGTTTTGCGCTTACAATCATATATAAAAATAAATCCTTTAACCCCTTGGGGGCATAGGGCACCAGCTCGATTCCTCCTCGTATATTCTCGGGTGACCAGCTATTCTGCCTTCTTGGGTAAACGGCTTCGATTGCATGCCGTACTTCGCAATGGAACTGTCTTCGCGTCGTAGGCTGTGTCCAATCCATTGCCACTTTCTTCTCCGTATAGTACTGTCTACAGGTTCATGGCCCGTCCTCTGATTAAGTTGTGCATTAGAGATACGATTGGGCCAAAAAATTCTCAGAATGATTCTAAAACATCTATGTACGAAGGTTTGCAGCGCGTGTGTGGTAGTGGTGTCCACCCACCAAATACTGCACCCATAAAGCAGTTCTGATTCTACGTTGGAGCGGAACAATCGCAGCTTCGCTCTTGGTTTTCCAAATTTTGGATAGCATTCCGAACGTAGCTTTAGCCTTCCCGATTCTGTAGCATCCATTCAGTTCGATGCCACCACGGTTAGCCGAGATCACACTTCCTAAGTACAGAAAGATAAGTTGAGCGCGGGTATTGGAAGTGATAAGGGCTTTTGGTTTGGCTGTCTTTATTTTGAGCCCCACTTTCTACAGCTGCCTTCCGTCGATGCTGCATGGAGTACATCGTTGATAACCACCAAAAACAATAGTGGTGACAGTATATACCCCTGATCTACTCCACTTTGGACTTTAAAATCCCCAGACATATAGCATATAGATTGGATTCAAACTATCGAAAGCCTTCTGAAAGTCGATAAATAGTAAATATAGTGGAGACCTGTACTCAACGCATTGCTCTGTAATGATTCGTAGGGTGTTTATGTTGTCGATGCATGAGGATCCAATGCGAAAGCCTGCCTGTTCGACGTCGAGAGTTGAATCTAAATGTTCTTTAATTCGTTCCACAATTATTCTAGCCATTATTTTGGTTACGGCTGCAAGAACGGATGTACCTCTCCAGTTTCCAAACTCATCCCTCTTTTCCAATCCTGCGGAAATTCTTCACTATCCCACGCCCTGCATATGAGCGGCCGTAGCAGATCAGCCAATGTATTTAGCTCCGCTTGGTATAGTTCGGCAGGAGTGCCATTAATATTAACCGTTTTGTTGTTTATGAGAGACCTGATTGCTGCCATTATTTCGGTTTTACTGGGAGCCCCAATGCGAATTCGGGAATTTATTGCCTCGGAGAACTCATTCGAGTTCGAAACCATAGCGCTATCGTCTAAGTGGTTTCACTGTGCTGCTGACTGCTACTGCTTCTCAGTCAAGGTGGTCCCTGAACTATTCGCGCACTTGCGGATTCCTGAGCCTGCCGGTATTGAACATGGTTGTTTTGAGCAAGTATGAGTGGATGCTATTGATGGATGCAGTACGAAGGCGAAGGCGTATCCGCGCCTATTACGGACGTCTGGAACACAATTTTTAAAGTGACGATTGATCGCAATGTGATCTACAATATCTGGTTGGATGTTTGCTGCCTGAGGCCCACCTGATCTTGTAGCAGGTGTTATTCTTAAACAGCGTACCTCCAGGCGGTTGATACTGCAAAAGTCCACAAACGGCTCACCATTATCATTCCATTCTCCAATCTATGCGTGAACACGTGAACCATTTAAGCATAGTGTTATCGCTACTTACCTTGGCATTGAAATCCCCCATCACCACTACGATGCCTCTATTAGGACTAGGATTGTGGGCGACGCGACATCTAATTGGCTGCAAAAATCGTGCTCTCATCCTCAGCCGCGTCTTCAGTTCGAGCATAACACTGTGTGATGGTGACTTTTCTTACTCTACTCTGGAATCTAGCCATCAATATACGGATTGCAGGATATCAGGCTTCTTCTCGCAGCTGGAGTTAGCATCAATCCTACTCCAGACCAACGAGCACTTCCAGCTGGCTGGCCACAGTAGAGAATGACAGTGCTTTTTGTTGAGAACTGGTATGCCTCAGCAACGAACCATCTTATCTTACTCAGTCCTAGAATGTCGTTATTATATCGTATGAACTCGCGTTCCAGTTGGAGGAATTTGGCGTTATGAGGCCCTTCCTGGAGTGAGCCGATAAGGGTCTTAACGTTCCAGAATCCAATCGTTGTCCTTATTCGATAGCCAAAGATCGCTTACAATTGTGGTTCGAATGTGGAGAATTTTGAAGAGCATATTCGCCACGTTTTGCTGTATTAACATCAGCCAACTGAAAATTGGTGTAAAATTTTAAGGCAGAAATTTCATCGAAAAACGACAGAACCAGAACTGGTTCGCCCTATTCCGTGATGATGATTCTTCCGGTGAAGGCGCTCATCGATCCTGTAGGCCTTCTAAGATTGACAACGATAAATTTAAAGCATCGGAATAGTTTTGGACATATGTCTACCACGGCTGATTCGTTCAAAACGCCTTCTAGAGGTCTAATTTTCCACCTTTTTTTTCGAGCAATTGGTGGCTTATATCACGTATTGCTCGAACAATGTTTTACTCTAAATCGTCAATCGTTGCTGCTTTAAGGGCATACACTGGTAGCTTGACGTTGTTTCACAGAAATAATCCAATAGCGTCTCGGTGGTCAATTGGCTGGTCTATTTCTTATATTAAAGAAAGCGATGATTTCGTTAGTATATGAGCACCATCCTGTTGGAACCACAATTCTTCCACATTGATGTCACGCAAATTAGAAAATAAATAATCGTTGATCATCGCATTGTACCAGTGTCAGAGACAGTGACAGTAACTTCGGCTCCGGTCTCATCTTTGAAGGACCGATGATGCCACTGACGTACAATCCGACAATCCGTAGAACGAGGTACATTTTTCTAGGTGCAATGGCATCTGTTAAAATTCTTGAGAGTTATCCAAGCTCCAAATATGGCAACTCCGCTTGTTTACGTGCTTGTTTCAATAATTTCAAATCGTTGTTGTGGCATCAATCTTTTCATGATGAAATAGCAAATTGTACTAAAAATAATTGAAGAATTGTTGAGATGTCCTATACCTAATATACCTAAAAAGAGAATTCTCAGAAATGGTAGGGAAACATACACATGGAGGTGTGGTATAGCAACACACGTCAGATCGTCACTTAACTGCAAAATAATAAGGCTAACTATCAAGACGTCATAGTTTGTAGGGGTTTCAATGCAGATTTCAAGGCTGATCCACGAGCTTTTCAAATTAAAGATTCTGCCTCATCTTTAGGACTTCATATGATAAACACTTGCTACCCAACGAGATTCGCTAAAAATTGTTAACCCAGGCTTCTTGACCTAGTAATTGTATCTAAACCGTCTTCAGTTATTCTTTTTGACCAGCTTTCGCTTGACTTTATACGTATATAAGCACGACCTTCTATTCAGCACTACCTTACTCACTCTGCTGTTCCCCTTACTTTTGACTTTAAAGATTTCTGTTCTGTTGATGTTAATACGAGTACTTTGCAACTAGCCGCTTCTTCTGCCCCTTGGAGTAATTGCCGCATAGCTGCTGATCCTGACACTAAGTTGTCCAATTTTCAAGAAATAGTTTCACAGCTTTATAACCAACTAAAAACTGTCCTTGGTTTACGGCTGAAGTTGCTAACAGTCTTAAAGCCCGGAATAACCTGTATAGTAAATGGAAACCAAATCCGTCTAACACAAATTGGGTCATCTAAAAAGTAATAAAGTACTACGAAACTATTCGACAATTTTAGTCCAAAATGCGAAAAGATGTTATTATGCCTCCAAGCTGGATATGCACCTCTCTTCAGAAAAGCTTTGGAACAATTTTCGAGAGATTGATATAACTTGTGCCAAAAGTAGTTCTAAATGCGAAATATATATGCTAATACTAGAAATTTTATTAGAAATAGGTGCAGTGAATGAAAATGATGTTTAAGCTGTATCGTAAGTATAAAATCAAAGTCTGCAGGGGAAGATGGAATACAGTAGCGTTTCATTAAGATGATTCCTCCTTGCACTAGTTCTTATTTGACCCACATTTTAAACTGCATAACAACATCTACTTCTTCTAAATGCTGTAAAATCGCTCGTGTTATACCCATTGTTAAAAAAAGGTTTTCCGACTACTGCTGCAGATTACAGGCCGATCAGCATTTTGCAGTCCTTGTCAAAAGTCTTAGAGAAGGTCGTAGCAAAATTGGTCGTCCAACACCTGTCTTATCGCAGTCTACTCTACGCGGAGAAATCTGGTTTCAGTGTTAAACACAGCTGATCCGCTGCTATGGTCAAAGTACTTTATATACAATATGTTGTATATAACGTCACTTTGTTTACTCGACTTCTCTAAAGCCTTGATAAAGTCAACCACAAATTTCTCTGCTTGAAATTATAAAATAAGTTTGTTTTCGGCAATAAGCTTTATGAGTTACTTCTGATTCAGCGGTCTTGCCAGTTCAGCAAGGTGTTCCTCAAGGATACCTATTTAGTCCTATTTTGTTCATGTTGTTCAATATGCAAGCACACCTTGGTACACATGTATGTCGATGACGTGCAGCTCTACTCGGCGTGACCAATCAATAATATTGGGTGACCAGAAAAGAACGAACGAAACATCAACGGTGTGAGATATAAAATTGATTCTGGCTTTATTTTGATGTGGAGTGTACTCACGATCAAACTTTTCCACGGTGCGACAAATTGCCTGCACACTGAAGCTATCATGACGGCCGACCTCACGACGAAATTCACTGAGTCGGAACGCCCGGCAAGCGTAAAATAATCCATGATGAGATGGCAAACCTTACTGAATATTTTGACACTTGGATGTCAAAGCTGCTGAAACATACGAGTAACAGTTGGAAAAACTATCATTGCTAGCTGGACATCCTTTATAACTGACCTTGCAAACGATATGGTTGGAAACAAATAATCTGCTTCTCAATCCAACTAAGTGTAAAGTCATCCCGATTTGATATAAGCTGCCACCTATTAACAATTTTCCTGGCTTACCTTTATGTGGAAATAGCCCACAAATTGTAAAAACAGTGACTAACCTTGGCTTCATTATAAGTCATAATTTTTCGGGTTATGAACATACAAACAATGTAATTAGATGAATGGATGTCTCCGCAAATTGCAAATTCTACTTCCATCGATTCTAGACGAAAACTGTCATAAGTCTAATTCTAGCGTTATTAACGTATGCTGAAACCGTTTACAGTGGTAGCAATTCTTTATAGTAACGTAAGCTACAGGTGGTATTTAATGATGCGGCACGAAATGTTGTATTCGTTGGCATTCGTAGATACGATCATACATCACACTATACTTATAATCTGTTTGGGATCTCCCTTAAACGGTATATTGACGCTAGCAATTGTATTTTGTGAATTAATAGAAGTCCAATGTATTTATATGACAAACTAAACTTTTCACGGTCCACCAGAACATTTGCTCTCATTCCATCCCGGTATGGATACATTAACTCATCCCCGCTATTTTTTATCTATTCAATTAAGTTATGGAACTCATTACTAATAAATAGAAGAAATATTACAATTGCCACTCTGTTTTTCTGCTATGGTGTATTCTTTTCGACCTTCTCGCCTCTCTAAACAAAATAAGAAATTTTGTAATAGTAAAAGTTTTTATTTCGCAATATGATCCTGACATTACCATTTGTATTCATAGTTCGTCGACTCTTGCAAACCAGTCTAAAAGCAATTGCATTATCTGTGTATCTGCTGGGATGTACTCGTAAGACGTAAGAGTGAACCGACAAAGCAATACATCAACTTGCAGGAGCAATTTTAAGAAATTCAGGGTGCATAAAGAGCTACACTACTACAATCTCTTTCTTAAAAGCCCGGACACGACCTCCAAATATGTCGGCCTAACTTCCGAACGTCTACATTCCAGCATATGAAGATGATGAACCTTTACTATCTATCGGACCCGCTTAATTTATCTACACCCTGAATGACTCGAACTGCAACCAACTTCGAACTGCTATAATTTGCAAACCGTTCATGACAGTGAGCTCAAATTTTGACACATGACAGATAACTTTATTATTTACAAGCCTTTTAAACGATATGCGTCTCAGTTATGTTGAAATTTTTATTCGCGATGGAATTCAAACGTGATAGTGTGATTGCTTTATATTTGGCTGGAAAACCACAAGTAGCTATGGTTAGAGCCCTCCAGCACCTCAAAGTAAATAAATCATTTGTGTCTCGAACCATAGCTCGTTACCGTGATACTGGCAGCGTTGCAAAACGCCATGGAGGTGGTCATAAAAAAACAGCAACATCGGCAGAAATGGTTCGGAAAGTGAACGCTCGATTTGAGCGAAATCCGCGTCGAAGTGGAAGAAAAATGGCTCGTGAGCTCAATATATCGTTGGAACGGATGCAGCACATGCTGAAAAATGAGCTTGGGCTCAAGCCATTAAAGTTCCAAAAAGCACACGGTCTTACACCACAACAGAAAAAAGTTAGAGTCGAAAGAGCGAAGGAGTTGCTACGCTTGCACGAAAGTGGTGAGTTGCCGAATTTGGTTTTTTTCCGATGAGTCGCCATTTGTTATCGAGCAATATGTCAACAAACAAAATGACTGAGTTTACTTGCCAGAGAGCTCCTTCGAAAATTTACACCTTCGGACGGCCACCAGAAAGCAGGCAGCACCGGTGGTAATGGTTTGGGCCGCCATAACCGCCGATGGCCGCTCTCCGCTCGTATTTTTGGACCGTGGCGTCAAAATGAATGTGATCGTATACCGTGAAACTGTCTTAGAGGCAGTATTGAAGCCTTGGGCAAACAATCATTTTGGCCGGAGACCGTGACAAGACTCGGCACCGTCTCATACTCGGCGCATCAACCAAGATTGGTTAAAAAACAATGTTCCACACTTCATTTCTTCGACACAATGGATTGCAAATGCTCCGGATGCAAATCCGTTGGATTTCTCTATCTGGGGTATTTTGAAGGCGAAGGTTAACACTAAAAAATACCAAAGTTTGGACCACCTCAAACAAGCACTTCGCCGGGAATGGGCCAAAATACCGCAGAGCCACTTGCGTGCGGCGTGCGATGCTTTCTTCGGCCGTCTCAAGGCCATTATTCGCGCCAAAGATGGACATATTGAGAACTACCGATGCAATTTGAAAATTGATGTATTTTCCAACATTTTTTGCTTTGGCACAATAAAATTTATCAAAAAATAGCATTTTAAAAAGTTGGAGTTAGAGTAAGTCACCCTGTAGTGCTAAAGAACGCCACCATCCGTCTTTCCAACGAATCTTAGTATGTGGGTGCGCCGTCGATCGCGGAAGATTCTACTATTCTACTATACCTACTATAAAATAAATTGTATCCTTTGCGTCAATTGTGTAGTGAAGTAATACGCCACTGCTGCTTTCACCAGACTCCAAAGAACAAACTGTTCTTTGTTGGTTGATTGGAGTTTAATAAGGAGTTCAGAAAGCAAACCCATCAATGCTCCGTCCAAACTCAAAATAAGACAGCAGGTAGAGGAGGCTATTTAGAACCTAAAGAGCCGACATGTCTTGCCAGAATAAACTCTAAGTTCCATGGTAAACGTCGTAGTAATTTGTAAAGAAATTTGAAAACTTTTAGAAAGGTCACTTAAGGTTGGAGCCTATAAAAACTTTTGCGAACAATCAAAACTCTTGGTGAAATTGGCAGTCTCATCAATGCCTTTAAAAGGGGCAAATCAGCTAGTCTGGAAACACTCGGAAAAAAATTCGATAGCACCTACATGGAGACGAAAGCTAAGACTCCTTGTCTCATGATAGAGACTCACCTCTGGTAACCTGATCAGAGTCGGCTGCCAACTAACTCCTATGACCGGAACTGCAAATGAGTTGAACACAACCCGCCGTAGCTGATATATGTCATTGGTTGTGGTGAAGGATGAGCTCATTAAATATACTATTGCGTCCTTTGACAAACGACAAAAACGGCATTTACCCAGATATACTACAAAAGGGTATAGGTCAGGTGTAACTCTGAACATTGCTACCTTAGCACTGGAATGCATACTGAACCCCTGGCGAACAGTAAAAGTAGCTGATTTCATTCATGTTAAAGAGGAAGGAAAAATGGTTTATCTTCATCTCTCCAAGATTTAATATGTTTAAGCACATGGAAGATCTTGAACGACTGCAGGAAGGTACACTCGACAAGAATGAGCGGGCATTTTCACTGCTATTGAGGATGCTTTCGAGATCGTAACTTTTAACAGAACATGTAAGTCGGCCAGAGAGCACGACGTAGCAATGGTTTTATGATTTAGAGCAATATTCGGTTCGGAGCTAACAGCTCCAACATCTACCATCGGGCATATCCAGATAATATAGCTGTACTGGTGGATCATGATTTATTAGATCTAAGTACTATTGCTTAAGAGATTTTAATCTTAATGAACCATGCATGTTCATATGTAGAAATAAATTGAAAATCGAGTTGGCAGTTCAATATGGCAGCTGATTTGACATTTAGTCCTTATTGGATAGTCTGAAACTGCAAACAAAAAAAAACACTCATTATAAGTTTAAAAACTTTAGAAGACCGCTTCAGTGCTCCCAGAAATTAACGAAGCGTAATAAAGCCAACTTTTCTGTGGTACCAAATCTCTAAGCAAAGAAAATGGACTAACAAGAAAGGTTCTATCATAGGTTCCGAACGCTGCCATATTTTCCCTCAAATGGTTTCCCCAACAACCCTGGCTAAGGAAATGATCTTTTCTTTAAACAGGAACTCCAAATATATCCTCTACTAACATACGACAGAAGACTTTCCGAACTCTGTTCCATATTCTGTGACATTGACATAAAATGTACCCGAATGCCACAGAAAATATAATTTGTGATGCATTTTACTTAAGAGTATTTTTACGAACCCAGAACGCATGATCATGGCTTAGTGACATCCTCAAATTCAGGTTGAGTAGTTTCTGGCACAAAATATCCCGGAGGTAACAGTGCCTATTGCCGTTTTGCAGCAAAGTCACTACTCGATAGACACAAGCCGGCGGACAAATTGGCCAAAATACGAGGAAGTACCGGACAATGCTTCGTTACAGTGTTAAGAGGTGCTGTAAGTGTATCGAAATAAGGACTTATTTCGAAAGACATTGCAGAGATGTAGACGACCAAAATGGCAATATTCATTCCTTATTCATGAACTTCCCCGCCATAACGAAGATGTTGCAGGTTAAGGAAAATACCTTTACGGAAACTGCAATGACATACTCATTATCGACAGGTGAATGTAGATTTCTCACTCTTGTGGGTCTGATTTTTACAGTCAAAAGGGGTTCCATTTTCGACATCAATAAAGCTTTAGTCACGGTAAGTCGGCTATAGCTATCCTTCGGCAATTCCTTGATAAAGGAGTACCTAAAACAATACCCAAAAGCACAAAAAATAAGTAAAGGCCCGATCCATACAATCCATCGACGTCGTTCCGTTGATGGTTGACGTTGACGTTGACGTTGGCGGTCACGTATTGCCGCGAAGAAACATTTCATAAAATCCGTTCCATACCTACGGTGACATTTTGTTATTGCTGTTGTTTTTTTCCCTTCATGCCACGACAGTTTCTCTACAACTCTCTCTCTGCTTCAACTTCAATATGTGAATGTCTGAACTACGAGTAGCAATAGATCGGAGATTGGACTGAAAAAGTAGAAAATAAACCTACTTTACCCGTCATATATCCATAAGAAAGCGTAGGGATCAGTTAAAAATGAGGGAGCAATGGATCGACAAATTCTATGGGTCGGGGCTTTAATTCAGAGTCCAGATTAAAATGTCGTTGCCAGAGTACCGGGTATATATTCTAATTTAAAAACAAGAAAATATCTAGAAACTTTAACAATGACAGGCATATGGACCAGTTGCTGGCAACTCTGGAGATATTCTTCAATGCTACGCTGGCATTGGCACATGTTACAAATCAAATCCTTAGCGAATATCGATATGGAATACCGATAATCGGAATGATGGCTACGCACTGATGGAAGCCCTTAGTTTTCAAAATAATCCTCTGCTCAGCATACTACATGCCAACGTGGAAGGTCCTTTAATTATTCAAAATCTGGTGGGCCATTGTTTTCGACATTGAGTGTGCTTTCAACAACGCAACTTTCGATGGCAAGCTTAACTCGCCCAAACAAAACGGCGAAGACGAATCACTTGTTTTGTGGATATGAGCAATCCTGGTGGATCGGACCACGAATTTGGAAGATGATTGCGGCGAGTATGTGAAGGAGAAGTTAATAAAGTTTTGCCCACACAACGACGTCCTCTCTCCGCTAATAAGGCGCATGTTAGTCGACTCACTGCATAATCCTCTCAAACGTCCTAAACGTCTACTCAGGCTTACGTCGCTGATATAGCTGTACTGATTGTTAGATTATGCGGCCCCCGACCAATTATCAAGGCTTCGCCCATGAAGGACAGTGGCTCATAAAAAGCGGGGGCAGACCAAAATATTATCGTAAAGCTTTTCAAATGACACCACCGAAGGTTGCTATAATTTGACCAGTTACAAGTTGCCGGTCATAGGTCTTATTGGCGGCCGGACCACCAGTAGTCCCTACCAGGACATAAATCATAGTACCATGGGAGTCTGACTTGTTGAGGTAGGCCCCTTGTGGGAGCGTTATGATGGCGTGTGGTTTAAACCCAAATTGTGAAAGGGTCTTCCTGTTGGTTTGACCCAATGTAGAGTTGTAATACTATAAGTACTACATAGGTGCTGTGAGCCTAAGAACAGTAAGAGGTTTTAGGTAGGCCTCGACTCATACCAAGGGAGGAACTGTGCCTCCAACACAGTTCCGAATTAGTACTCAGGAAGGCGGCACGCCATGACAAGGCCTGCTCCCATGGATGTAAGGACATCCCGTGAAATTAAGCCTCTCCAAGACAGGTGTTCACGTTAAAAAAAAACCTTTACATAGTTGCTAGATTATGCCTGCGCCGGCAGACATAGACCGGTTACTCGTAATCCCCTTAAAACTGAGCTTGCTCAGCCCTGGTTTATCTAACACCTTAGGCATTACAATGCATTATTCCAGCGAAGCTAAATACATAGGTGTCATCCTGGATATCAGACTTATTTGGACTACACTTGTCGAAAACCTCCAAGGCGCTGTCGGCTTTTTGGCTGTCGGAAGCTTCTGGCAAGGCATGAGTCTTGTTACAAGGGATCTTCTTAATGATGGGACAAACTATATCCAATGCGTCCGATGTTTAAAACAACAGGCTTCCACCTAAGTGGAAGCTTTTACCAGAGTCTACAGAACAGTTTATTTTGGCTGCATGGGGATTTTACCTAGCACGCCCGGCTCTTCTCTAGACACACTGATGAATTTCTCTCCGCTTGATATTCATATCATATCGGTTCTCGAAGCCATCTTCCATGTAAAAAGAAGTTATTTTTGGTAAAGCTACAGTGTGTGCATGTCGATTGCCTTTTGGCTTTGGTTTTGTCGACGGGACTGCTATTGCAGTTTCGGCTAGAATCTGAGCCATAAAAGGAATGTAGTCGAGTCCTCACGGATAGCTCCAAACCAAAGTTGAGAGGTTTCTCGCGTCAATAAATAAACATCTTCTTTGACGAATTATAAAAATACCAGTGCTCGCCAGAAAAATACTACTTCCGAACTATTTCGCGAATGTAAGGCTTTTCGGAACACAGATGTCAGGCACAGTTCACTGAGCCTTGCTTGGGACCCAGATTACGGCAAATAAAATCGCTGATGAACTTTCTGAGAAATGTTCAGAGAAGAGTTGTTCAGCGCCAGTACCTCCATTAGGACTCCCTGTATCTATCGTGCAAAGATAACTCTAAATTGGATGGCTATGCAGATGCCGGCACACCAAATCAATGCTGCGAGACGTCTCTTTCGACGTGACTTTCCTGCTGTCCCTCAGTAGAAAAAACTATGGACTACCTACGAGTAAATGTGTATCTAGGAATAAGTGGCACAACATTCTGCACCGTTTGCTGAGAGTGAAATCGAAACTGCGGAGCTCTATGAGTATCCGGCCAACACTCGCATCACCCTGCAAGTGTGGGTGCTGGTGTCATAGCCACTTTATCACTTAAGTGTTTTGGCTTATACAATATATTCCATTATAAGAAACACCTGCCTTGCCGAGGTCTTTATTTCCTAGTCATTATAACATTCAGACATTTAAAACCAACGTGCATCGGTATCTATCCTTCTTTCCTCCCTAAATTTTCTTCGCCGCGCTGTGTGCAAACATTTTAAGGGTACCTTAACCCATTGAGCGTGCACTACTTAAAAACACACCAAGAAGTATAACGGACAAGTGTTCTTTTCGGACTTTAAAAATAAAAACAAACAGAGAACATACTTCAGTTCACTTGATGGGATTTCGAGAAGAGGTGGTATCCTTAAATTGAAAACTAAATATGGGGCTCAACCAAGAGATGAATTCTTAGTCCGAATTCTAATTTTTAGTCCGAATTCTAATTTTTGATCCACAGATATTTTTTTTTAAATTCCATTTTTCCAAACGAATCAACAATAAAGTTTTGTAAATATTTTACAAATAAAAACAATCTAAAGATATTTGTTTTTTACTCACCGCAGTTTTTTTTTTTAGTCCTTTTACGGTCACAAGAAAAAAATATTCTTTATATCGTTTTAATAGAAATTTATTTTCCAAGGGTTCTAATATTTTTTTTAATTCTTTTTTCTATTTAACAGTCACTTCACAGAACTAAAAAATAAATCACTTCCTATTTACGGCGAGTTCCAAGTGTCCTCGTTAGATCCTTGATCACTGATCACCTGTTTCAACGACCGAACCGACAATTCAATTCGTTTTGCACTACCGAAGGAAATTGTGTCAAGATACCCAAAGTACCACTCGCACAAACGACGGCGATATTGCAGTCGCTACTTAATTGCTGACTGCCCGGAGTCACTTCACAAACAGTTCTACCAAAAGTGGCTACACCGAATTTTATAACTTTATGCCAGCGACGAATGGCAACGACAGCAGTGTGTATACTGTATCGGTCGTCTCGTCGGTGTTATGGATCTATGGTAAGGGTATCACGTAGTCATACCCTATACAAATGTATCTTTCGCTCTATGAGTTTGTGGTAAGCCGATTCGGATGGCGGTAGTCTATTGTAGATACTGATACACGCGTATGGAGAACAAATTGGAGCCGTGGGAGTTTTGGGCACGAGCGTAATGATGAGTTTATATTCGGTGCACCAAAAAATAGATAATTTATGCAAAAACGGAAGTAATTTGGAGGTAATATGAGCTTCAATAAAATCCAAAATGGAAATTTCAATGAATCCGTTTTGTATACATTTATTGAAGATTTTTTGTCAATGAGCGCCTTCCAATTTCAGTCAAACGTAACATATGGAGCGGCAAATTTGCCTGCAAATGCAGGTGACATTTCCATATGTCACATACGTCATAATTTACTTTCAATTTTAACTGGAAACTTGTTGAAAACTTGCTAATAACTAATCCGTGTTATTAAAAAAGATAAAAGAGGGTAAAATGGGTGACTAGCTTTGAAGGTATACAGAGCCATTGACATTAAAGGTCAAGTTCAACGTTGTTTGGGATGTCAGATTTACACGACCAGACAACCAGTAATCCCAACTACTACGAAGAAGTTGTTTCAGCGTATTCCTTGGATGAATTCCGTGCCCATTTCAAGATGCGCCGGACTTGTTTTCCGGTAAGTCTCATACTCGTATATCCTTTATTTAAATAATTTTTATGAATTTTGTTCCTCAGAACCTTATGCAAAACATTGGAAACACCGTGCGCATCGAAAATGTTGGAAAAAAAATTATTACCGACCTTGATGGAGCAAGGTGCATTCTCCGTCGTCAACCTACACAAACGGACGAGTTTGGCAGGGACATCTAAACTAGACATTGCTTTGCATAGATCCTGTTTACAGATGCTGTATCGTATCGATGAATATTGTGTATCGATTTCAAACCAGGGTGGTTTCAGTATGGTGGCCGAGTGAAACCCAACACATCAGAGGCTGCTTCTCTGATGGCTTTTTGGCAATGGTGCCACTGGTCGTCAGTAATTGATGCTGATGGCAAAGACCTTTTAAGACGATCTCTTGCAATTGTGGCCGTCCGATGTCTAACTTGCTTACAGTATTAGCTTGCTTTTGTGATATTTGGGATATCCGCAACCATACCTTGGTTAGAACAAGGATATGGTCTGAGCTGATGGTTTTTATACCCACGAAACCGAGGTATTGTAAATAGGTCTAGGAACGAATCACGACATTTCAGAGTACTTTCGAAAGTGGGCTTGAGGGTATAGTGGTGAGCATTCATAACGATACGGGTCGGTGTTCGAGGGTGTCCATTGTCTGAGTGATATTACTATCATATATGAGTTTCATCGCATAGTTCTGAATCCGATCTAGTGGGTGCAGAGATGGTTTAGGAGCACCTGACCAGATTTGGGCATTGTACTCAAATTCTAGGCAGATGAATGCCTTATATATTGAGGCCAGCTTAGAAGGGGAAAAGTATTTCTTACATCGCTTGAGGAAACCTAGGCATTTCGCAGCATTTTTGGCGACATCGAATATGTGGTCATTCCAACGTAAGTCCCCACTGATATACATACCCAGAGTGGAAAGTTTTTCGGTTTCGACGATGCATGGATAATGGCTGGATATTTAAATTTCGCTTTAACTACAGCGAACAACATTGTGTTGTGGAATGATTAAATTCCACTCTGTTGATTGCTCCCCAATTGGTGATGTTGTTTATGTCAGAATTTAATGAGCTTAACATACGCTGCCGTTCCCGTTCTATAGCAGGGACGTGAGTCCGGGAACGAATATGAAAAGCAGAACGTATTGTCGTGAGCAAAGGAATATATTGAATTAGAAGCGGCAGACAAGAGATCTTGAAGATTATAAAGAATGTCGGAGATAGAACGGAGCCCTGTGGCACACCAGCATTTGTTTTGTGAATACAGACTTTAAACCATCCAAAACAACTTGAATGGAACGTTCCGGAATGTAGTTGGTAATCCATTGAAGAAGAGAATCGTCGATCCCAAATGCACTCGTTTTCGGCAAAAGAGCCTGATGCCAACTCTGTCAAATGCCTTCGAGATATCAAGTGTAACGATCTTGTTTTCGCCAGATTGATATACCTGGACCTATTGATACGAAAACCGTACAGCCGGTCATTGAGAAGCTTTCGTGTTTCGTGATATTTCGTCAACTGACAGCTTATCAGCGTTTCTGTGTCCTTGGAAAGAAGAGACGTAAATGCAATGATTTTGTAGCTACCTTTCGATCTGCTAGGAAAGCGTGCTATAGAGTAGGATTGATGAATACTTATGCGACGGTTTTTCCAGCGTAAGAACACTTCTTCAGATGAAGGGGCGATATAAAGGGTGTTTTTTTTAGGTTTTTAAACTGGCAAACTGTTTTTACAGACTGTCAATTTCACAGTTGAAAGTTGATTTGCGGTTAGTACATTTTGTCATTTCACAATGAATAGATTACCGCCAGAAACACGCGTAAAAATTGTGCAAACTTATTTTAAAAACCATGGTTCGGTTCGCCAAACTTATTGTGCGCGACGCCCATTTTACGGTCGACATAATCGTCCATCAGAGCAAGTTATTCGGAACACGATGAATCGTTTTCGCACCACGTATACTATAGTGGATAATACGCATCCCCAAAGATGACAAACATTGCGAACAGAAGAAGTTATTGCCGTTGTGGAGCGCAGTGTTGAGGAGAATCCGAATAAGTCGATTCGCAATCGTGCACAGCAATTGGAGCTATGCCCATCCACTTTGTAGAAGATTTTACGGAAATATTTTGGCTTAAAAGCTTATAAGATCTAGCTTATACGCGTCGTAGGTTTGGTGAAAGGGCAGAAAGCATGATTCATCTTGATCCTAATTTTCAACGCAAAATTTTGTTCTCCGATGACGCCCTCTTTTGGTTAAATGGACATGTAAACAAGCAAAATTTGCCGAATTTGGAGTGACGAAAACCCAGAAGCCTTTGTCGAGACGCCGTTACAACTATTAATTCCACTGTTTGGTGTGCTTTATGGGCTGGTGGAATCATCGACCCATATTTCTTTAAGGACGACGCCGGCCGGAATGTTACCGTCAATGGAGAGCGCAATGAATGGCAGTGACGTGATAGAGCTTTGCTTCCAGTAAGATGGAGCAACATGCCACACGGCGCACGACACCATCAATTTATTGCAGGAAACATTTGCTGAGCGCATAATTTCGCGCAATGGACCTGTGAACTGGCCTCCACGATCCTGTGATCGCACAGATTTAGATAACTTTCTTTGGGGGTATGTAAAGTCACTAGTCTGCCGATAAAGAGAGACGTTGGACCATTACATTCGCTGTGTTATTACTGATATACGGCCCCAGTTGCTCGATAAAGTTGTCGCAAAATTGGATTTCATGGTTGTGCTTCATTCGAGCTAGCCGTGATGCGCATATGCCCGATATCATATTCAGTCACTAATTTCATAAAATTATCTATTAAATGAAACTAATGTCATAGACATTAACATTAGCTTCAAGTGTTTTATTTTATATTGAATTTGTATACCTCTACTATCTGGGCCAGCTGATTTGAGCACGTAAGCACTCTTGCTACTCGTGCAGAGTGCGAAAGTGGATTCCTCCCATTGAAGAATCGACGCACTTAAATATAAGTGGCGACAAAGCACTATCTGAAAGTATTGTGCAGCAAGCAGATAGGCCTTGTCCAAAGAGCTAACAACTGGAATGTCTTTATAAATTGGCGTTGGGATGGATGGTGAGGCAAACCACACGCTTAAGCAAGGCAGTCATTTCCGGCTCGTTTGAACTTTTTTTAGATTTTCCTCCATCGGGTTGGGGAGCGGGACATAATTCCAGATTCCAAAATACTGTCTTGACAAAATTCTGTATTTCACAATTCTGTATTTCGAAATGCTGTATGCTGTATGGTCCAATTCTATTTTTTGAAAAAGAGTTTGCATAACAAAAACCAACCTTTGATATATTTTTTAAAATTTATTGGGAAAAAATTGCCATTCATTTAACAAAAACATAAGAGTAAACTTAAGACAACTTCAAATATGGTAAATACAAAAATAGTAAACATAAAGATAACGAAAAAGGATGTCCAAAATAATTTAACGAGTTGCATATGTAGGAGTATTTAAAACAAAACCAAACTTTTGGCTATATGCCTGAAGTAAGCAACGTTGCTTAAGTTGGGCCTCTTTCGCATAATACGCCGAATCCTCTTGTTTTTAAGAACTGTTTTCCTTCTTTTTTTTAATGTGTTCCCCATTCAACCCTTGCCACCGGTGCTTTCGTAAAAACTGGCTCTTTTTTCAGGTCGCCAATCAGGCCTGGCTTTTCCTCCCAACCAAGACTTTTAATCGGCGATGCCACACCTCAACACTGTATTGCATTCTCGGGAACACTTCGGTTCTTCTCTTTGAACTTTCAAAGACAGACCAAAACTTCTGTTGATGCCTGCCCAGTATATAATATTTTTCGAACCAGGATGACAATTTTAAGATGTCCTCATCTTCAAATGTACTACGCAAACGAGCGTAGTATTGACCGACCTCATTGTTTAGTTTTATTTTGACAGCTGATTTTTGTTGACGTGTTTGGCATCATGTTGAGTATGGACAAAAACGATTTTCGTTCTCTCAAAAAACATTATTTTTTGAGAGGCAAAATGGCTAAGGAAACAAAATAAAAGTTGGATAAATATAATGGGGCTAATGCTCCGTCAGATTACACCCGTTGGTTTCGGGAGTTTCGTGGTGGCCGCAACTCCACTACCGATCAAGTCCGCAGCGACAGGCCCTCCAATGCGGTTACAGAGGACAATGTCAAAAAAATACATGAAATGGTGTTGGCTGACCGGAAAGTGAAGGTGCGCGAGCTAGCAGATACCACAAAGATTAGTACTGAGCGCAGACGCCATATTTTGGGCAATATTCTGCATATGAAAAAGTTATCCTGCTGCTGGGTGCCGCGAATGCTCACTCCTGACCAAAAACACGAACGCGAGAGCACTTCGAAAAAGTGTTTGGATTTGCTGATGTGGAATCGGGAGGACTTTTGACGTCGATTGGTAACGAATTCAGCTCACGCGAGGAAATCATCGACGCCACAGAGGAGTATTTTGCAAACCTTCCGGAAAATTACTTTTCGGACGGGATCAAGAAGTTGGAAAATCACTGGAATAAGTGTATCAAACTAAAAGAGGACTATATTGAATAATATAAGAAACTTTAAAAAAAAAAAATTTTTAATTCCCAAGGAGGTCACTTTTCACTCCATCTAGTATAATGGCATTTTCAGAGTCGCAAATTATTATTTTAGGTTGCAACTTGCAGTTGGTAAGGATAATCAATAGCAACAAAAAAATGTTTCACAGAGCTGTAGTATTTTCCTGCTCATTAAACAAAATACCAGTGGAATGATTTCTCCCTCCACTCTGCCGTGAATAGAAAAGAGCGGTCTCATGATAGCTGGGACTACGTCGAAAGTACTATTCATGATCCAACAATCGCTCTCATGAAACAATTTTAAAGACGACTTTGCCGTCTTGGTTTTTATAAATGTATGTAGTTATTCAGGGAGACAGAATTTTGCTCATACAGAATTTTTCACTTACAGAATTTTGAAATACAGTATTTTGAAAACAGTATTTTGACCATACAGAATTTCGACCCCAACCCATCGGGTTGGTCTGGTAGGACCGAAAAAATATTTCTCTAACCCTGACAGCCTCTTTACAGCTCGAGTCGTACCACGGATTGGAAGATTTCGAAGGTGTTGGTGAAGATGAGGTTTTCAAATGTCTTAGATACTGCCATTAAGTCTAATTACGAGTATGTTAGTGAGGATTGTGTTTTTATTATTCGTTTTCTTAAACCCATTTTGCCTCAAAGTATTGCCCATCTCACACATTCTTAACTTTTGCATAGCTACTGCAATTTTTCCCCAATGTTTGAAAACCGCAGGGTTTCTTCCTATCGCCAAGAAAATAGGCGCCAATTTTCATGTCGACTTCAAACCAATTAGTATCTTACGCTGTCTCTTTAGAATCTCCAAAAGATGCTGGAGAAACAAATTTCTTCAGAAACTTTACAACCTTAGTCAGCGTACTTGAGGAAATAAGGCAAAATTACAGCATACGAGTATAAGTCACATAAGTCTCCTGTGTTTGCTCGATTTTTCGAAGGCTTTCGAAGCTTGGAAGCTCAAAAACTATGTCGGCTTTAGTGATGCGACCATCAAACTTATTGATAGTTATTTGGTAGCCAGATTTCAGGGACGGGTCGTCCTCACTAAAGGTCTTAACTCAAGGAGTTCGTCAAGGTTCAATTCTTGGGCCAATATTATTTTGCATATTTATTAGCAATATTCCAACAGTCTGCATCTACACAATGCTAAGCATCCCTATGCTAATGACGTTCAACAAACCCTTCCAAGGCAAACCCATTTACAAAATCGATGGACTGGCTCTCTTTATTAATGAGGATCGCAATCGAATTTTAGCTTGATCCATGCCTCATTGGTTACTTCTTAATAAATAAATAAAATAAATCTCATGTAATAGCCATGCCAAAAATAAATTTTCATCTTAGCCAGCCTTTTTCGTCCGTAATAATAAAAATTAAAGCTGTTGAATGCTGCACTAGTTTAAGATTCTACAATATATTAATCGATAAGCAACTCAATCCTAAGATCCCGTATACCCCTCCTATTTTAACCCATATAGCAATCAATTTTAATTCTAAGAATTATTTAATTCTAATATTTTGTTATCTATTGTATTGTATCTAAGTACTAAACAAGATTTAAATGTTATTGACAATTGTATTCAATAATAAATTAAATACAATGTGCGCTTAGTTCTTCTTTTTGACTGATGACATTTTTAAGTCATCCTTGAAAATTTACCCCCCTTAGTTGAACCTCGCCTTATTTAAATTGCGCCAATTAATTTTATCGACTGATGCAGGGTTTCGCTAAAATATTTCAATTTCTGATTGCTTACTGCCTACTAAAATGGGTAGGCGGTAATAATATTCCATGTTTCGTATTTGACTGTCAGTTTAATTATCTGTGGCTAATTTTGGGAATGCTTAACTCGGTCTTCAGCTGTCAAGCAGATGGCACCTTCGTTTTATTTTACTCTGTTCCGTAATAAGATATTTCGTTACTTTTCCGACATTTCACCATTTGGTTTCGTGAACGCATTCAATAATATATCAATATTACGTTGCCGAAATACGATATCTAGTTCATAAATTTTGTGCGTCATTGTGCCGAAAACTTTACTACGTCATAATGACTTGAAATGCCCATTTATCTTTATCAAGGTAAAGGCTCAATTCGAAATTAATTTTACAGATGAGATCAATAGTGGAGCTGGAGACTAGCTCTGAGATCTTCTTCGATCAACTTCAACGGCATGGGCAATATCGAGTGATCATATTATCGTATTTATTGACAGCCATACTCCCATAAAGGACATCGCTGCAGTATAAATAAAATCGACGCTTTTACAGCGACGTTGTGAAAACCTCTAGTTTCCACACCCAGCATAATGTCAAACTGTGGTGGATCTCTTGTCACAAAGTAGTGGAAAACAAAGGGATCTGCCACTGATTTAGAGCTGCAAAAAAAGTAAGAGATACGAAGCAAAGCTAACGATAAATGGGCAACCCTTTCATCTGTGGAGCATCTGGTCATCAATACAAAATTTAGGAAAACGAGAGCAAAACTATCAAAGCTAGTAGAAGGATAGACTCGACTTTTTATGACAGAACCTTTAGAAAGACATTAATTCCGTCGGCTGCTTCATGATTACTGAAACCCATTCCAGAAACAACATCAGGACCAAATGTCAGTCAACGTGGAGAAACTAGCAGACTCCAACACCCACATTACAATGCCTAAGTGCAAAGAGGCTTAACGAAGCCATATAGTGACGAATACCACATTAACTCATTAATCCGATGTAGCCTTGTGTAGATCATGCCACATTCCTAGGAACAACGGTCGATCATATGTGTAGGATGTTAGCTCATAGTACTCAATAGAAGCAAGAACTTAAGACCGACCATTAGTGGCCTCACAACTTTCGCAATTGGGTGTTAGAAATACATCAGATGGATCAAGAAGTTAACCGAAAAATTGTGTTGAGTGATGAGGCTTATTTTCATCTTTAAGGCTTTATTAGAAGGCTTCATTTGCATCCAAGAAAATCCTAAAATTTTAGACGAAACTCCCCTCCAAACACAATGTGTAAGTGTTTCCTACAGTTTTTGGCCAGGAGGCATCATTGGATCTTTTTTCTTTGAAAATGGAGTCGCTGTGGATGCATTGAATGGATTGCGCTTTCAAGAAATTATTATGGCCGGAACTTGAAGTTATGCATGATGGCAATCTTTTTCTAACAAGCCGTCGCTATGTCCCACACAAGTGCTGAATTCATTGCTCCTTTGCGAGAAAAGCTTCCTCACCGAAATAGTAATCAAAATTAATCTCCGAAAGCATGGGATTTTTGCTTAAAGGTCATACGAAAGAAAGGTTTACGCCAACGCTTTCCAGTCAATTGAAGCACTCAAAGCGAACACTCGTGCTAATATAAAATAGAACCGGAAATGCTGATTTCTTTGCATCCATATTAATTTATTCTCATTTAGTAATTCGTTTAGTAGTTTCTGGTTTTACTGCAGAAAATTGTATAACCAAAAATATTTAAAGATTGAGCTAAGTTTAAGTTCTTCTTTTTTAAAGATTAATTATTGATTGCATTTAAATACTACAATTTAATTTTAAAAGAAATTTTAATTGTTTTCTCGTTTTAAGCTATGCTATGTTGGCTGATTGTCGATGGAATGCTGTACTGAAGCTGTCTTCATTCAAACGAGTTTAAATTTTGTGCCAATCATGGTACGTCGTCTGGTATTTATCTCGTGATTGACTGGTCTACTAAAGGGGATCTTATCTGAGAACTCCAAAATTAGCGTCATCTTGAAGAGTTGCTATACATTGAGCACGTCATGTCGAGGATTACTTGAGGTATTTTGTCAAGAGCCGTTTTTTGAAGTCTGTGCAGATTTGGAACTTAGGTTTTCTCTGCATCGCCCCACGCTAGTATACTATGTATACCGACACATGGACTCTACCAGAGCGTAGTACATTCCTTCAGAACTGGCCCCGTAGTATGGTACCTCAGACGGGCTAGTACGTTTAACTCCTTTTTCAGATCTACATATGTCGCAGTGATGATGTCAGAGAAAATGACAGTCAATTATAACGCCCGGATATTTGTAACTGTCCGAAAGTTCTATGACTTCATTTGTGTTAGTTACTATGGCAGTCTTCGTTTCTAAGGCTTATTGGGATACAAGTATGTGTCGCTTTAAAACCAGAATCTGCATGACTTATGTCTTATAAGCATTGATAAGCAAGCCATTGTGGTGGCACGGTTTCGTTATAGATGTCCCAACCTCCAGCGACCTGTTTCGCACCACAATGGCTGTATCGTCAGCAAAAGTAAATGTCATATGCTTCTTAAAGACACGTGCAATCTCGTTCGTATAGAGAATGAAAAGAAATGGACTCAGCTTCGATCCATGTTTAGCGAGAATCAGCTCCTTTTATAGAAAATTGATTTTTGTGTTGCTACCTCTTTAGTTATTTTTTTTCTAAAGTTCTTGTACTCAGGCCCGTATTTTTTAATTAAACTGTTGTTTCTTCAATATTTATTGAGTTCAGCGTCATCCAGGTGCTACTTTCTCCTCCTTAAATGTGTTAGCAAAGGTTGATAGTTGATACTAAACTTATCAATTATCTCCTCATCCTCATCATAATGAAACGCTAAATCAAATTGATCACATTGCGATGGACGTAGTGCATGCCTACAGTATTCTGGACGTCCGAACGTTCAGGGCAGCTAACATTGACTCAGATCACTACCTTTTTGCTGCCTAAGTGCGAATGAGGATATCCAAAGCGCTACAACAAAGAAGAACTACTGTGAGAAGATATAACGTAGAAAAGCTACAATCGCAAGAAACCGCCAGAATTTTCGCCCAATGCGTATCCCGGGATCTCTCAACAGCTCCTATCCGCCAGCATCAAGGACCGAAGATCAGTGGCAACGCTGCCAACATGCCATCAGAGACGGCGCAACGGATTTGATGGTTTTCACCCGACCACAACCAAGAAATCTCTGGTGTGATGAAGAATGCCGGCATGCACATGCTGCTAAGCAAAAAGCGTACGAAGCGGCACTGCAATGAAGGACGCGAGCTGCTCACAGATGATGATAACCAAAACTTCTGTCCCTCTGACCTAAATGAGGTAAGCATAACAATATCTAAGCTAAAATCCAACAAAGCTACTGGAACTCTGAAACTGACGGCTTCTCGGCCGAGATGTTGATACAGAGTTTGGGGGTACATATTGGGTATATAATTTATTTCGTGCGGTTTTTTTCAGTATTTGGTATTATTCGGTATTATTCAGAGTATTGCCCATCTGAAGCTATGACTTTTTCCCATCTTTCTGGCAATTTGTGGATCCCATCCCAAAAGAACTGCGCCAGCTTGGCAGCCAAGAATGAATCAAGCCAATTTTTGATATTCTGCTCTGATGTGAACCGTATTTCAGTGAGGGCGTTCTGCATCGACCGGAACAAATGGTAGTCAGAAGGGACAAGGTCTGGGCTATAACGCGTGTGGGGTAAGACTTCCCATCCACTGTTTTCCAAATAGTTCTTAACCGGAATAGCAACGTGGGGCCGAGCGTTGTAATGATGGAAAATTATTGCCTCGTGTCTGGTCGCATATTCCGGGCGTTTTTCGGCCACTGCTCTCTTCAAATGGATTAATTGTGTTCGGTAGCGTTGTCCATTGATGGTTTCACCCGGTTTTAGCAGATCATAATACAGCACACCCATCTGATCCCACCAAATACAGAGCATTACCTTAGCGCCATGGATATTCGGCTTTGCCGTTGATTTGGCTGGTTGGCCGGGTTTCACATATGATTTTTTGCACTTGAGGTTGGCGTAATGGATCCATTTTTTATCACCAGTAACAATCCGATGCAAAAATGACTTCCTTTTGTGGCGTTCCAGCAGAATTTCGGACATGCAAAACCGCCTTTCGACGTCTCTCGGTTTGAGTTCATGTGGAACCCAATTTCCTTGCTTTTGAATATATCCAGCTATATATATAAATGTTTTGAAATGGCTGCTTGAGTGACACCCAAAGATTCTGCGAGCTCTTCTTGTATTTGGCAACAATCTTCATAGAGTAATGCTTCCAGTTCTTCATCTTCAAACTTTTTTGGCGGCCCAGGACGTTCATCGTCTTCCTAGCCAAAATCACCACTTTTAAATCGTGCAAACCACTTTTGGCACGTTCGCTCAGCTAGCGCATGTTCACCATAAACTTCCACCAAAATACGATGACTTTCGGCAGCAGTTTCCTTCATGAAGAAGAACTCCCCGCAAAAACACTTTTTCAGGCACAAAGTTCGACATATTTGAGTGAAAAAAAATTGTTGTTGTTTACTCTTCAAATGAATGACATATACTGAAATGACGCACAATGACAGTAGCTTTCCAACGCATGTTCCAATGGAATAATACAACTTACGCCATCTCTTAGCAAACCGCACGAATTAAGTTATAGACCCTATACATCAACTCATTTCTTAGATCTAATCAGAATGGTGTATGCCTGACGCATGCCATCTCACTATTGTTTGCACGATCCGCAAAAAGCTGGCCCCTCAACTGCGCCAAATTTGTATAGAGACATAAGTCCCCTCAACATCGCATACAAGATCTTAACCGCAATACTATGTGAACATCTGAAACCCTTCGTCAACAATTTGATTGGTCCCTGTCTCTTCGGTTTCAGACCAGAAAAGTCGTCATATTCACACTCAGCATCTATAAAGACAACCTATACAGGCCAATATTTAGTTATAGCTTACGAAGAATAACTCTTACCAATCGCTGCTTCTTTGAGTTAAGAGATGGTTATCTCTCGAATAACAGAAGCGACCCTATACTATATATCATGCACTTTATCAGAAGTAGATGAGGGTGCTCTTGGCTGCTTTAAGAGGAAAATTCTTCGGGTGATTCACGGTCACATCTGCTTAGACGGTGAGTTTGAGGAGGGGATACAGCGATGAACTGTACGGTCTGCGGCATCGACTTAGCCACAAAAATAATGTTCCAACGACTAAGATGGCTGGGTCATGTAGAGCGGATGGATACCAATGCTCCGATCCGAAATATGCTTTCTGGTTCCACTGTACAAAACAAAAGTTTTGCGAGTTTACAGATAATGATGGAGAAACACCGCCATGTTTCAAAGGATCTGTATAATATATGTATGTATAGTGTGGCCAAACCCTCTTTCCTAAAGCTAAAACTGCATTTGAAAATGCGTTCAATTTGGGCCATGTAATGAAATTATTTTACTGGCGACCATATTACAGAAACCCGACATATTCTTATCGGTCCAGGTGCTCGTTTACATCTTATCTTACTCCTATGACTCCTCAGATCTACCTTTAAACAAATGAATGTGATCTGGTTAGGAAACCACAGAATGACGTTACAACGACGCAGTTAAAGCTTTTTTGCGGCATAGCTTTTACAATTAGGACTCTTCGATTTCGCTGCGATTCCGGGACGATGCGTCCTAGATATGGAAAATATCAGCTCTCTTGACCTTCTGTATAGCAATGTTGAACTGAGAAAAGAATCTTGAAAGGCTGAGGGGTTTTGCTTTCGGATCCGTATACTTACGTGTCTTAATCTCTATTGGGCTCATTTCCCAGGCAGGCAGGCGTTATCAGCCTAATCCAAGTGCTTTAGATAAGACGCCACTGTGCACTGCATCCATCTACTGCGTTCTTATAGGTAATGTCTCACAGATAGAGTATTTACATCAGAACATGGGACTGTGATTATATGCACCCTCTTACCAACGCAATATCTTGCACCTTGACACGAAGATTTAGCATTAAAGTTGATTTTGTCAAAATCATTCCTCCCATTCAGGGGTCGTCATGTTTTCTCGAAGTTAATAGGAAGCAAGCACGACATAAAACTATACTCAACGCATTACTATACAAATGCCTCAAGATATTTTTATGATCGCTACAGAAATGTGTAGAGGGAAAGCCCACGTGATAGACATCTAGAATTGAAGCCAGGTGTTCATTAATCTTTGATCTTAGATGGAAGAACTAGAGCGTCCGCAATCACCAGATTGCCCTATGAATGTTGACGATCATCCCTTCACTCCACTCCTCCGGGAAAAGCTCATTTTTACTGCGCTAGTTATCCGTCACTGCCTATGGTGTAGCTTTTCTTGAAGGCCCTATAAGAGGTCGCAATCCGTAAATTTCTTAGGAGGCCGGTAGATATTAGGGATTGAATTCCTCTGATGTCAGTAGAGAACCGTCTAGACATTTTATGGGAAGTTGTTTTCAGCTGCGTTCTTCGGTAAGCTCCTTAGTAAAAGCGGCCTGCCGGGACTACAATTGTCATGTCTTTGGAGTTCTGCTAATTTTTCAATGGTCCTCCGCAGCTTTGTGCTCAAATCTGATATTATATTTTGGCATGGCAAGCATGCTAACTGCCTATCATACTTTATATTTCAGCTATCTTATGACTCAAAAAGATCTGCTTTCTGGGCCTCTGGAGACAGCACTTTTGAGGAATTCTAGGGTATGTTGGGATATGCTCGTGTATGATGCTAGAGGTCGTAGCCTACAATTATGGCTGAAGACTTCAACACATGGGCCACCTATTGGGACAGCACTCGGATTAGCAGCAGAAGGGAGGCTCTACTCGAAGCTGCATCGTCACTAGACGTAATATATGTACTTAATACGGGAAGCGAGCTTATCTTTAGCAGAAATGACGTAGGCTCCATTGTTGATATCACCTTTGTAACGAGTTCTCTAGCGAGAGGCGCCAAATGAAAAGTCAGTAACCAATATACCCACAACGAACACCTGGCCATCTAGTTTGAGCTACAGCCGAGGTGAGCGGACTAAAAACGGCCGACAAAGAAGGCACAATGAATGGGGTAGAAAATAAGCACACTGAACGAAAACTCTTTTGCCCTGATTTTTGGAGAGTCTAGAATAAACCCAGAAGCAGCAAATGCTATGGCCGCTGAGGTTATGAAAGCATCCATGGTCCGGAAGACGTTAACAAATCGCCACCGGCTACGCGGCAAGTGCCATACAGCGAGAAGACTATTCCAGCGATCCAGAGATTTGCTTTCCCATTAGCATCTACGAGCGCAATACAAATATAGGCGCAGGGAGCTGAAATTAGTGATCTGGAGAAGCAAAAACAACAACTTTAAAGAACTTTGCGAGGAAGCAGATGTATATTCTTGGGACACGACCTACAGGACAGTCATGGCAAAGCTCAAAAGCACTAGGGCGCCCTCACCCCCGTAATATCGCGATTATTTCCACCGCAAACACCAGAAGCACCTCAAGAAATACAGGAAATCATCACGGAAATGGAACTCCCGGACATTCTGGCAGACGACTCGACGATTGGATAGCGTACCAAATAAGGCCCTCAAGCTAGTCATTAAAACAAACGCAGAACCATTTGTGGAAATGTAAAACAAGCGTCTTACAGTAGGGGTTTTCCAGGCCAATGGAAAAAACAACTTCTGCTGCTGCTGCCTAAAGGGGAAAAACCATCAGATGAGCTTTCCTCATACCGTCCCATATGCCTGTTAGACACAATGAAAAAAATACTGGAGCAAATCATATGCAACCGATTGGAGGTGGCATTTAATGATGCCGAAGGACTCTCAAACCAACAGTGTGGATTTAGAAAAGCTCGTTCTATAACAGATGCTATACGGGGGGTAACTACGATCTTGGAAAAGGCTATTTAGGACAGGAGATTGAGAGGAGGTGCAACGAAATGTGGTGCTGTAATAACAAAGAACGTCAAAAATGCGTTCAACTCTACGAACTGGAGACGTATAGTCAACTCCCTTAGGACATGGACGGTGCCACGGTTAGTCATTAAAATAATATTGCACTAAGTTATTTTGGGAAACGGTTACTGCTCTTCGATACCGACGAAGGAGTAAGGCAGTACCACATATCTGTCGGAGTACCACAAGGAATGGTACTAGGATCCATCCTGTGGCACATCATGTATGACAGGGTTCTGAGACTTGAAATCTCAAACGAAGCAAAAATCATAGGCTTTTCCAATGATATTGCAAGCGTTAGGGCGGCGAAATACCTAGAAAAAATAGAGGACGCTGGGAAGGAATATATTCTAAAAGTGAGATGGTGGATGCAGCAGTCGGGTTAGAGCCTCGCGAACATAAAACGGAAGCAATATTAGTAAGCAGTCGCAAGAAAAGAGAGAGAATAATCATTCAAAACCGATGATCAGATACCTAGATGTGATGATCCACGCTAGGCTCGCTACAAGTAACATCTTGAAAGATGTTAATGACGAATATTGGTGGACCCAGACAAAAAAGGAGATTAATTCTATCAAGGGTTGTGCAGTCCATAGTAATGTATGTGCCACTAATATTTGCCAAAGCAGTCAACCGTATTTGTACCCTGAGAGTGTGCTGTGCTTGTCAGACGGTGTCAGACGATGATATAAGTGTTATTGCGGGAATGCCACTAGCGTATATCTTGCCTAGCGAACTACAAAGGCCCTAGGATATAAAAATCTAGGAACGCCTAGCTTCAGACAAAGATATCAAGCTAGAAGGACAGGAGAGACGGAATCAGTATCCAAATGAAGATGGACCCATCGACTTTTACCGGATATCCAAAAATGGACGAATCAACAACACGAAGAAATGCATTTCTATCTCACCCAGGTTTTAACCAGACCTGATTTCTTCCGAGCATATCTTAACAGGTTTGGGCTTGATGAAACTCCTATCTATTTAGCTCCATAGCAAGGCGGGTGTTGGTTAAAAGTTTGAATGAGTGGAATGCTACTGGCGATTTCTATGGAGCACTGGTGGTGGAAATAGCGATAAAACAGAGTGAGTCATTCTAGAATCCTAACGTTTTTCGTGTACCATATCCAGTATCCATGTACCAGTTCGCTGAGCCACAACCAACCCACACTGCTCCTGTTTTATTGCGTTAGAAGCTCTCCACATGTCAACTTCACTTCGCAACCTCTGGCGAAATTTCTGCACGGAGTCATGAAATTAGGATAACCTACAAAGGAGTAAGGTATTTCTTGTTATTTAACAAAGCAACACCAGAGAAGACCGTCGACAATACTTAATTCATTTTTGGACAATTTTAGTAAATTATGTGATGCAGTAGTTAGTAATTACTACATCTGAGAAAAAGCCAATGATGGACTTCGCTAATCCAAAGTATTTGCTTCTTTATTTTCTGGTATACTAGCATAGTCCGGAATCCAAATTAATGCCCAAGTATCAATGATGAACGAAATTGGTCTTAGTCTTACGAGCTTGGGCTTATGGTTCTTTTACTCTTTTTAAGATTGAAACTTACGTCTAGAGCACTATTTTGATGCAAGAATAACTGAACTGAGAAAAGGCCAACACAGAAAATGTCGTTTTGTTTTCATCGAAAACTACTCGTAAAACCGAATCCTCAACTTTCTACGGGTTTCCTAGAGGCTGCTGGCAGACTGCATTTTGTCCCAAAAGACTTTAGGTGTCAACAGTATTTTCAATCTTTGTTTTAGCATCTAAATTGGCCTTAGATTTTTCAGAAGCGCTTATTTACTTACTTAGGTCCTCGGACCTATTACGTCTGTGAGGTTCCTCTTGCGTGGCATAGGGCCATCGTGTACGGTTTGTGGAGGTGTATTTCAACTCTCTTCAACTCTTCCACAGTTGTGCTGATTCCTCTTCGACCGTTGTTCGCCAAGTGCTTTTAGATCGGTCCACTCGTCTGCCTCTCTGCATGAGAGGGTTCCATTGCATAGCTTGACTCGCAATGTACTCGTGACCTTTACAAAGCGTATGCCCAATCCACTGCCACTTGTGTCTTCGTATGATAGAATCAATGGGTTCCTGGTCTGTTCCCGCATGAAGTTCAACATTAGAGATACGGTTGGGTCAGAAACTTTTCAAGATGTTTCGCAGACGTTTTCAGCTATCTTGAGACAGCGGGTGTGACTTTCCAAGTTATGCACCCATAAAGAGGCACCTATTCAACATTGGAGTGAAACAGTCGTAGCTTGGTCTTTAGGCTGATAGAGTTGTTTCTCCAGATTTTGGGCAGCATTCGGAACGCAGCCTTTGCTGCCAGTACCAGTCCTAGAAACCAATGTAGATTTTGGGTTCCCTAAATATTGTAGAAACCGTTAACTTGCCTGTGAATTCTGAGAAGGAAAAAGTATTTGCAATACTAAGTACAAACTTATGCGCCAATCCTTTAAGATACTAAACTAAGAGCGTGTTAGCTGATGTATATTAGGGACCTAATAAATAGTTGGCATTTTATTTTTGGTGATACTCGTAACTCAAAACTTTCCAGTAATTGTTCTCATAAAAGTTAAAAAAAACTTGTCCCAGATAACATGACAAATTTGTTTTATATCATTTTCGATATACGAGTATGAACCGCAGATAGCTAGATACACCTGCAAATTATTTAAGTGTCCCAATCGTTTAAATAAATTTTTATATCGTGTTGGTTCGCATGTTTAAAGGCCATCGCGTGGGTTTTATCAATGTTTTACCTTAATCAGTATTTTTTTTTTTAATTAATTTAATTAATTACAATATTATTTTAAAAAAAAAAAGCTAATACGCATATAAATACATACAGGGTATTTTTGTTTACCTATGCTTTGATACTAGTTGAAAATTCGTAATTAATGTTATAGTAATACCGAAGAATCTCTGTCTGATACACTGCAGTCTTTCATCCTCTGCTATCCCGGATATGCTTCTTCCAGTTATCCAGACCAAGCGCTCTGGCAACCGCGATGGCTTGGTCATTAAAACGGAGGCTCGGTGTTCCTTTTCGTCTTGAACCTGGGAATCGAAGATCCTCTTACCTCGAGCATTATTGCCCATTCGCTCGATATAACCTAGCCAATGTAATCGACGTTTTTTGTCTTTTTGGACTACATCCACATCTTGATTCAGCTATAATTCGCAGTTGTATCATCTTCTCCATTCACCCTCCTCGCACACAAGACCAAAGATTATTTCGAAGGAGTCCAGTATCAATTCTTCCTTCCTGCTTATCGTCCAGCACTTGGCGCCGTACAGCAGATGCAGATAGGGGTTTTGTAAAGCATACTTTTCATCCTTCGAGTTACGAGTATTGCTAGATAGAAGTAGGAACGGTTTCCTACGGTGTTATTCGTTGAGTTCACGTTTACTCTGAGGTAGGTGAACTCCTTAACTACCTCAAAATTATTGCTATCAATAGTGACGTTTTGTCCTATCCGGTGGACAGATGCTAGTTTGTAACATATGTTGATACTCGTAGCATGTACTTACTCTTATCCTCGTTAAGTTCGAGGCCAACAAATTTCGCCTCTTCTTCAATCGCAGTGAGAGCCTCTATTAGGGCATTCTGAGGACGACCGATGATGTCAATATTTCAACAGGTCCTTTCAGCTGCGCACTATCTGCTCCAGAACGAGACTGAAGAAGTCACATGATAGCGCATCTCCTTGCCGAAATCCAGTGTTATCCAGCATCACGCTACACATCTGGATTAGTTTGCCGGGAGTCCGAATTCGGCCATCGCCGTGTAGAGCTCCTGACGATGAATACTATCATATGCGCTTTCTGCCTTTTCCAGAATTTGTCTCAGTGTGAAAATTTGGACTATTGTCGATTTGACGGGCAGGGAGACCCACTGGTACTCGTACGTGCCGATTAGTGTGTTGCAAAACGGTTTGAGACGTTCACACAGTACGTTGGATAGGATCTTATATGCGACATTAAGCAGGGATATGCATCGATAGTTCTTGCAAGACATAGGATCGCTTTTTTTGTAGATAGGGCATAGGGAGCTAATAGTCCAGTCATCGGGAATGCTTTCTTCCACCCATACTTGGTTGATGATTTGGTGCATGCGCCTTACCAAAACATCGCCACCGTATTTGAAGACCTCCGCTGGTAGGCCATCAGAGCCTGCGGCCTGGTTGCTTTTTTATAGCTAAGTCGACTTCTTCTATACTAGGTGGTGGAACTGGCTTTTCATTGACTAGATGTGGGTTTTCTACTTGCCCTATCACTCTTTCTACATGATGCCCATTTACCAGCTGCTGGAAGTGCTGCATAAACACATGTACTAACTATTCGCTGTGCTTCGGTGACTAGGTTTTCTTCCCAGTTTCGAAGAGCCTGCGTTCCTTGTGAAACTTCCGGATGTTGTTTCAATCGCGGGACACTTCAATCTCCTTGCTGCGTAGGCCCTCTTCTTCTCCTCTCTTCTCATGGTTACCATCATACCACGGGCTATTTCTCTGGGGTGTCTGATATCCTACAGTGGTTTCGGCTACCTCCTTAATGATTTCGCGATACTTTGTGCTTAGGCGTCCAATGTCGAATTTTATAATGTGTGCACGTCGAGGATGTTGAATGCGTGCCTTGCATCGATTAGCACATGGTCGATTTGGTTGGCGGTTCGAACGTCTGGGGAGCACCAGATTGCTGTGTGGATCCCTAGCCTTAGAAACCTTAGGCGATTAGTCGGTAGCCGTTTCATGGACTTTGTGCTTGCCAACTAACCCGTCAAAGAGGTGTTCTTTTCCGACTTTAGCATTGAAGCCCCCGAGAACAATTTTGACAACAGACTTCGGACGGGCTCCACCTAGGAGGTCATAAAACTCCTCCTTGATAGGGTCTTCAGCCTCGTCGGTAGGTGCGTGTGCACATATTAGGCTTATGTTTTGGAAGGTCCTTTTCATGCGGATTACAGCCAGGCAATCACTTATCGGCTTGAAGTCTATGATCTTTTCCCTAATCCGATTTCCCGCGATGAATCCTCATCCTAATACATGCAATTTTTTATGGCAGCTGTCGCAATATTTCCTTCACATCTTATCTGATCCTATCCTGGATCGCGGTAATATCTGCCTTGTACCGCGTGAGGACAGATCCAATCCTTTGAGTAGCACCTCGTGTGTACAGTGTTTGTGCATTCCAGGTACATACTCTTAAATCGTAGTCCATTGACGTTCCGGGTCTAGTTGCCATTTGAGGACATTTATTATCCGAGGCTGGATGCGTCTCTCTCTCATAACTAAATTTGTTGACATGGTCAGGAAGTTACCCCGACGGCACAACCCCCAACCTGTAGGGCCAGGCTCTTATTTTGACCTTAGGACAACAGGCCGGATATTCCGGTACCAGTAACCCGCTTCAGGTTATGAGGGCTACCGTTGGCCCACTAAAGGTTCATCCACCACCAACTCATTCCCAACACACTGGCCCAGTATTGGAGATCCGTATCGACCTGGTATCTGGATATGTCGAAGCAGCTTATATAGGGATTGCACTTAGTAGTTCGGGCTAACTGGAACTGTAGACGCCATCGTTGATTCCATCTAGAGAATTCACATGCTACCGCCTGAAACAAGAAGAAGTGCCTAAGTGAGAAGACACTCCTCCGCCACTCCTGAATTGTATTATTCTCCCTTGACCTAGAAATGTCAACATATCAATAAACGCTCTTGCATTACATTTTATTGTGGAAAAAAGTTGTAAGTCATCTGTATAGAGAAGTCATTGATTTTTCTTGACTACTTAAACGATTTCATTAATAAAAATAATAAAAAGTATTGGGCCTATATGGTTTCCTTGGGGCACGCCTGAAATACATTTTATTTGCTCTGAAACTTTATTTCCTATTTTTACACGTAGGATTTCGGAGTGAAACCCTAGTGATTCCACCAGTTTTTCCAGAAGAGTTGAATGATCGACCGAGTTAAAAGCTTTACTGAAGTCGGTATAGATTGCATGAACTTGACCTTTATTTCCCATCTCTTTTAAAATATAAGATGAACAAGGAGCTAAATTTATGCTGGACTCAAAGATTTTAGGAATAGCCTCTAAAATTTTTAACATAATTCTTGATTCCAGATTTTTTGATAGGGATTAGAAACCATTCATCTAGAAATACGCCATCAGAAAGAGACCGATTGAGAATATGCATGAGTGGAAAGTAAAGAGAATTTCTGCAACATTTCCGTAGAGCAAAGATTTCTCCATCAAAACTCAGTTGAAGTGAGTGCGTATTGATGAGGCAAGGACCTTTGGTTCTTTCGTTTCTAGGAGAACGAACTTTCGAATAAATGGACTCAAAGAACGCTGCAAAAAGTTCTGAAGTTGAATCCACAGTAGAAGATTTAAAGCTTTTGTAGTGCATAGTGTTTGGAATACAAATGGATTCGGGTTTTGAGTTTATGTAACAACAAAACGATTTGTTCCGTATAGAGCTATTACACACCTGCGCTTTTTTAACGTGCAGGACCGCTTGTGCATGTTGCAGTACTTACAATTATATTGGGTTGGCGTCGCTGTAGTGCCGCACGTCATATTTATCTCGCATATTCATATTTGTAGCGCGCGTTTATTTACCGTCTAGAGTACATTGTTTTTGTGGATTTTTAAAGCTAAATTTTTTGTAAAAAAAAAATAATTAAGGCGGAAAATTATGATGTAGGTGTTGAACTTTTTATAGGATCCAGAAATATGACCGGCAAAAGAAATGATAAATGTTTGTCGGGTGTTTTCTGAAGGCTTTGTATAGAAGGACGATATAGATAAAAAAAGAAATGTGTTAGTACTTATCTTTAATTCTCAATAAAAGTTTGCATTTATAATATGAAACATATATATAAATATTTGAGTAGTTATTAAATATATTTTGTTCTTAGAGACTCTTGTTGTTCAATGAATCCTTCTGTAGACATTAAATCATGGCTGTTATATCCATCCCTAGCTATTTCAAAGTCATGGAGAGCACAGGATGTCTTAACCGAAAGTATTGCTAAATCCAAATTTCCATTGAGAAATACACATTCGACATACCTCCTGGCACGAGACAACCTGTAGTTAAATATCCTTTTTTTGTCCGACAAAATTTTACCGCTGGATGATCTCATTATGTTTTGTGAAAGTGCAAATTCCTCATTACCATTGAATGCATAGGGCATATTTGGACATACAGAATCTGGGAGAAGTTGGCCTCTTGGAATATTTATTTCATTATTTTCAAGTTTTTCATAAAAAATTGTCGCTGCGAATATAGTGCTGTCGGATTCTTTTGTCTGAAAAGTTTCCGACAGCAACGTAAAGATAGCGGCGCTCGTCAATAAAAGCTAGAGAATGCTAGTTGTGCATCTTTTGACAGTTACTTATCGAAGTTTCAGTCATTTTCGACGCGCGGTTTTATTTGACAGTCGTTTGAGTGAGTCGATGTGAGTGTTTTTTGTAAAAATGGAAAAAATTGAGTATCGAGCTGTTAGTAAATTCTTGTTTTTGAAAGGCAATACGCCTGCGCAAATCAAAAATGAGTTGGACTCTGTGTATGGGGACTCTGCACCATCATTTACCACAGTGAAATTTTAGGCAGCAGAATTTAAACGTAGCCGTAAGAGCTTGGGACGTCCAAAAACTGCAACCGCTGACGATAAAATTGCTAAAGTTCACCAAATGGTGTTAGACGACAGCCGAATTAAAGTGAGAGAGATAGTAGAAGTTATGAAAATGTCCAAAGAACGTGTTTGTTACATATTAAATCAAGATTTAGGCATGAGAAAGCTGTCCGCGCGTTGGGTGCCGCGTTGGGTGCCGCGTTGGGTGCCGCGTTTGCTTACGTTAGACCAAAAACGTTTTCGAATGAGCATTGCCAACGCTCTGTTGGAGCAGTTTAAGCGCATTAAAACCGAATAGATGAAACTTGGATACACCATTATACGCCCGAAACAAAAACTCAGTCAAAACAGTGGAGTGCAAAGGGCGAGCCGGCTCCAAAAAAAGCCAAAAAACTGTTTTTTCGGCTGGGAAAGTGATGGCGACTGTTTTTTGGGATAGTAAAGAAGTTATCTTAATCAATTATCTTCAAAAAGGAAAAACCATTACAGGAGCATACTACGCATCATTGCTTGCCAAAGCGAAGGCAGAAATTGCGGAAAAACGGCCACATTTGCAGTAAAAGAGAATGCTGTTTCACCAAGACAACGCGCCGTCTCACACCTCAGCGGTTGCCATGGCAAAAATCCATGAATTACGGTTTGAACTGCTTGACCATCGACTTCTTTTTGTTCCCTCATCTATAAACTGCGCTCGGAGGAGAGAGATTTTCGTCAAATGAGGAGGCAATCACCTTCGTGAACAATTATTTTGCAGAGAAAAACGCCAAGCACGTTAGAGAGATGGGAGCATCGCTAGGAGAAGTGTGTAGAGTTACAAGGAGACTATGTAGAAAAATAAAAGAAGAAATTGAAAAAAAATCTCTTGTACCATTGTTCGGTCGGAAACTTTTCTGGTAACCTTCGCACAATAGCGAGGAATATTATTGAAAAAAAAATTTATAAAATATCCTTGGTTTTCGTAATCGCACATGTTTGCCGTCAATAGTACCTAGACAATTGGGAAACTGGCTATACTTATGGAATCTTTTTGTTCTTCAGTCAACTCTGGAAAAGATTCTTCTCGCAAACATTCCCAAATAGAACTGCAAACTTTTCTTAATATCATTCCCATTGTTGTGTGTCCAATTCTGTACGCAATTTGATCCAGAACCCATGAAGCTGGAAAAATTTTATGTAAAATAGATCGAAATGCAATACGAGTAAAGTTACGACTTTAATATTTCTATTTTAGGCGAAAAATGTATGTTGAAGTGGAGAATTACCAGGGATAATTACAATAAAAGTGAAAAAAAAAAATTAAAATCAGGACAGGCTGCTAACTCTGGAAGGCAGTATTTGTACGCACAGCAGTTATTATTCTTGCTGGTGCCAAAACAAAAATTCAGTCATGCTTAAATAATGACTTACCAGAGGGTCTGGGAAAATCAGTGGAGAAACCAGAGTCACACAATAATACTTCATAATTGGAGGGATAATTATCATCATTAAATTTTAAAAAAAGCCAGTGTAACAAACATCGTTACAATCTTCATAGGCATATGGTATATCCGTTCTTAGATATTCAGTTTTACAAATTCAACAACACATTTTTTAAAAACTCTAAGGTTAGTTAATTCTTTGACATCTCTAGGCAATTGATTATATCATCTGAAGCCTCTATATGTATTAGGTAATCTAAGCTCATTCATATTTCTTAGTGTATAGGGTTGGAACGTATTTTGTTAGGCACCAAACACAAAAATTAACATATTCATAGTAACTCTTTGTTTCGCAGGCAACCATTTTAACGGGTATATCCCAAAAGTAGAAAAATGTTTAGTCGTTCGTTAAAAACATTAGAAGTTCTGCCTAATCCTCCATGCCAACGCCCATTTACAATAATATGCAGCCAATCTGATGGCTGCATATTTTGCGGACAATTCAACACTTCCAGATTGTGATTTGTCTTCGCTTGAGTGCGTCGAATATTTTGTGGGTCGAATCCACTTTTGCACTTGGTCCAGATAGTACAAGGTGGCGCAAAAGTTGTCACACGATGTTCTTTTGCTGTAATTTTTTTTTATGAATGAAAAATTATGGTCCTGCTTTTGGACTACGCTTATTTGATTTTCCATTAAGTCGAGAAAATGATATCGGCTAAGTGGCCGCCGCCGCAACTAATGACCACTCGGGCCCGATTTGTGGCATTTTTCATCATCCTTGCCAGATCTTCCGGCGATAGGTCCTCGCATTCTTGACAGATAACCTTTTTGAGGGCTTCAAGAGTCTGACATAGACTCGTGACTTCAAAAAATCCCACAAAAAGAAGTCTAGAGCGGTTAAATCAGGCGAACTTGCCGGCCAGTGCAAATCGCCAAAACGAGAGATTAGGCGACCGGAAATACAGCCCTCAGAATTTCGGTTGTGGCTCGTGCAGTATGCGCCGTTGCTCCATCCTATTGGAACCACATGTTCTCCAGTCCCAATTCATCCAATTGAGGAAGCAGAAAGTCTTAATCATGGCTCTGTAATGCTCGCCGTCCGCAGTAGTCGTTTGGCCGCCGCGTTTTCGAAAAAATAGGGCCCGATGATGCCTCCAGCTTAATCAGCACACCACGCAGTAACTTTGAGCGGGTGTAATGACTCATCGTTGGTTATATGCGAATTTTCAGTGCCCCAGAAGCCATAATTTTGTTTATTTCCATATCCTCAAAGGTGGAAATGGACCTCGTCGCTCATGATGATTTTCGATGAAAAGTTGTCTCCGCCCTGGTCGAGATTCAGAATGGCTTGAGCGTAGGTTACACGCGCTTGGCGGTCAACAGTTAACAGTTGATATGCTGTCTGCACATTGTAAGGGAACATCTTACCGTCTTTCACCGAAATTTTCTGTAAAGACCGCCGGTTAATGACCAATTGCACGTTTGGTCGATACTTCGGGGTTCTCTGCAACCTCTTCAACCACAGCTGCGATATTCTTAGTAGAACGGCTGCTCCGGGGCAGGCCAGACATGGCAACACCTCGTGTTGTCCTATGCTTTTCTAGGCGAGCGGCTAAACGTCGTAGTGTTTGCCCAGTAGGTGTTGGACGACCGGGAAATCTGCGCCGAAATTTACGCTCCGCCAACACCACCATTCCGCAAAAAAATCAGAACAATTATTCCGGGTTCTTTAGAAGTACAGCGATTCATGTCTTGTTAACGTGTATTTTGTATCTGTTTACTTCACAAATGTCAAAGAAGAATTAACATTTGCCACCATTTGCAAAATTATAGCATCTAGTATAGGTATCTCCCCTTCTTCTGAAGAGGTGTTCTTCCACCATATATCTGTGACTTTTGTAAGAGAATGTTTCTATCTATAGTCTCAAAGCGTTTTTTAAGGTCTAAAATAAAACTGTACTTTTTGCAATGGACTCCTTTCAGTTAGTCAACGCAAAATTTAGCGCACTTTCAAAAGAGGGATCCTTTCTGAAACCAGGTTGGGCTTTTATTATTAAATTATGTCTTTCGAAGTAGTTTTCCATTTGATTAAACACGATTTTTTCCAAAAACTTTTTCATATGGAGGCAGAGAAATTATAGGGCGAAACTTGTCAAATTTTTTTGTGTTGGTCACCTTAGCAATAAGAGTTGCTGTAAACTCTTTCCAAGAATCGGGAAAAATATTTACCACCACCAAATGAGTTTTTTATAGTTTCTTGTAACACTGGGCCTAGAATTTCGAAGCATATTCGATAAGGCGCCGGACAAGGCTAAGGTAAATGAGGTCACATTAGGTTTTCAAAATTCTTTAGACCATCGTTTGATGGTCTGATCTCATCAATATGCGAACGGAAGTTTAACTCTCTATCGTATAAAATTCCAAGGTCGCTAAGGGATTGAACCTGGGGTACAGGTTGGTCATGCAGAAAATAAAGTCGAGCTGGAGATTGATTGGACTTACGTGACAAAGTCATAGATTGACATTTGGAGATATTAAGCTCAAAGCAATTTTTTAGACACCAAGTGGGAAATCTATTGAAGTCTTCATGAAGGAGAATAGAGCCTTGGAGAATAGTTTTGGAGAACTTAGTGTCGTGGCCGTGAATGGATAGGGGTAGTTTTTAGCAGTCCTCTCAAGATCGTTTATAGTTAAAATGAAAAAGAGGGGAACTAGGTGGCTGCCTTGTGGGATCGAGTTGAGAAGGCTAAGCTAGGGCTGAAAGCGGAAACAATACGAATTCAACTAAGTTTGTAGTAATCAGAAATCCATCCTGGCTGGGTGATATAAGTGACCTGCACTGAAAGTTAAGATTTTCACAGAAAAAACTTTCGAACCTTTTAGGTATGTGAGAAAGCTTTGCAGTGGAACGGTAGTTAGTTACTTCATTGTTTGATTCCTTTTTTTGGACCGAAGTTACGAGTATGAAACAGGTTTTCCAAACTTAGGGGAATTTCCCTTTTGTGAGGGACAGATGGTATAAGGAGAAAGATTGGAGGCACACTTTTTAGCAATATAGCAACAAAACTATCAAAGCCATTTGCAACTAATTTAATGAAGCATTTAAACGTACAATCTAAATTTAAACTATAAAATTAAGCAATCTATAATTTTTGTAAAGTATTAAGCTTATGGAAATTAGTTTTTAAAAAGTTAAAAATAATTTTTCCATTCCTAGTTCTAATGTTAACATATACATACATCTAGGTTAGGTTAGGTTAACCAGGGGTATGATAGATGGCCCATCGCGATCCAAAAATCTAAACAATCTCCCTGGTGGAACACCCAATTTCCCTAAAAAAGCCAAGAAGGCTTTTGAAGTTCGTGCCATCTATTTCCGCTGGGTTTTCGAAAAAGTATTTTCCTAAAAATGTGTGTTATGTTCTCAACACCTTACAGATCACCGCAGATTCTGCAAACATCCGTGTCTGACAATTTGAGTCTCTGTACGTTTTTCCGCAGGTGACAGTGTCCTGGCAGGATTCCTATTACTTTTCTAAGCTTATCCCTGTCTAATTTTATTAGCTTCATAGTTTGCCGTCGAAAAGCGGCCAGAAAGCCTTGGGTGCCCTGCGCCCTTCAAGACTTTACCACCTTAGATTGGCGGTCTCTGTGATTTTTTCTTCGATAGTGCGCCTCACTATACAAATGTTTGATGTTGGGAACCTTACTATTGTCGAGTAGCCCTCCTTTTCTTGCAAGCTCGTCCGCTTGTTCATTTCCTTTAATACCGCAGTACCCTGGCACCCAGCACAACCTTATCCGGTTTTGATTGCATAGTGCCCTGAACACTATGCGACAGCCCCTGGCTGGATCAGTGTTGGCTTAGGTTGATTCCATTGCCTTGAGTGCGGCCTGGCTGTAGATAGCGATATCTCCTTCGAATACCGATCTTATCTGTAACACATACTCGTATCTATCTAAGCTGAAATCCAACAAAGCAGCTGGAGCTGACATCTTACCAGCGGAGGTATTCAACGCTGCTGGAAATGACTTTGTGGAGAGCTCATTCATTTCTCAGATCTAGTCAGAAGAAGGTATGCCTGATGAATGAGACCCCCTCAACTACACCAGCTGTAGAGGTATAAGTCTCCTCAACATCGAATACAAGATCTTATCTGATGTATTCTGCTACACGGTATAGCGCGTCTGAAGTCATGTGACTTGTTTAACATCATTCTTGAAAGAATTGTGCGGAATTCACAAGCGAACGCTGGAGGCACAGTCTTATAAAAGTCTGCGTAACAATTATACTAACGCACACTGGTGGCAATCAACATACTCGTAATTGGGAGAACACAGCGGGCTGTGCATCGGTACATTCGTTAGTATTGAAATTGAACTGGCAAAGTGGGTTCGCTAGACCAAGTATATGAGAGCAAAACTAAGTATCTGCTGTCAACAAGAAGGGACACACAACATCGACGACTTGGACAGAACATCACCATCGACAGTTATAATCTCGAGGTAGTAAGGGACTTTGTCTACCTTAGCTCTGCCATAAATTCTGCCAGCAACACTTCAGTCGAAGTAAAACAAAGAATCACTCCTGTCCATTGCTGTTTCTTTGGGCTAAGAGGGCAATTGAGTAGTAAGGCTCTATCCCGAAAAACACTTTATACAAAATGGCTCAAAAGCCATCACCCTATCGGAAGATGTTATGATTTTTGCAAATGGCGGCAAATGTCAATTCTACTTTAACATTTGTGAAGTAAACAGATACAAGATACACGTCAACAAGACATGAATCGCTATGCTTCTAAAGGCGGAGCGTAAATTTTGGCGCAGATTTCCCGGTCGTCCAACACCAATTGGGGAAACACTACGACGTTTAGCCGCTCGCCTAGAAAAGCATGGGACAACACGAGATGCTGCCATGCCTTTCGGACCCCGGAGCAGCCGTTCTGCTGAGTATATCGCAGCTGTGGTCGAAGAGGTTGCAGAGGACCCCGAAGTATCGACCAAACGTGCAATTGGTCATTAACCGGCGGACTTTACAGAGAATTTCGGTGAAAGACTATAAGATGTTCCCTTACAATGTGCAGACAGCATATCAGCTGTTAGCTGTTGACTGCTAAGCGCATGTAACCTACGCTTAAGCCATCCTGAATCTCGACCAAGTGGAAGACAGCTTTTCATGAGCGACGAGGCCCATTTCCACCTTTGAGGATATGGAAATAAACAAAATTATGGCTTCTGGGGCACCGAAAATCCGCATGTAACCCACGAAGAGCCATTACACCCGCTTAAAATCACTGCATGGTGTGTTGTTTAAGCTGGAGGCATCATCGGGCCTTAATTTTTCGGACACGCGACGGGCCAAAGGACTTCTGTAGATGGCGAGTACTACAGAGCCATCTTTCTCCTTCCTCAAATGGGATGAATTTGGATTGGAGAACATGTGGATGGAGCAACGGGGCATACTGCCCGAAGAACTACCAAAATTCTGAATACTGTATTTCCTCTCGTTTGGCGATTTGCACTGGCCGGCAAGATCGCCTAATTTAACCGTTCCAGACTTCCAGTTCCAGTCTATGTTAACTTGCCTTAAACACTTGAAGCCCTCAAAGAAAATATCCGTCAAGTATGCGAGCACCTATCGCCGAAAGTTCTGGCAAGAGTGATGGAAAATGCCCTCATTCTGGCCCGAATGGTATCAATTCTAACGGTGGCCAAAGAACATCAGGCAACAACCTTTACGCCACCTTGTATAAGAGATTGATCATCCCAGTCCTACTTTATGGCGCCGAAGCATGAACTCTATCGAAAGCGAAAGTTTCGAGACGAAATTCCTTTGAAAAATATTCGGTCACGTTTGCGTCGACGGGTTTTGGGGGGGGGGGGGAAGATTCAACAACGAACTATACGACCTGTACAGTGACATCGACCTAGTCAAAAAACTGCGCATTAGTTGGCTGAGATGGCTAGGACGTGTAGAGTAAATGGACATAAATGTTCCAGTCCGCAGAGTCTTCGAATCGAACCCGTAGGTACAAGACAATAGAGGAATATCCCACATTAGGTGGTGCGAGCAAGTGGAAAGCGGCCCCAGCCGACTTGGAGTGCGCAGATGGACGCAGTTTGCTAGAGATCAGGCTAACTGGAAAGACTTCTTAGTTGAGGCCCAGGTTCACTTTCAAATGAAGTAAATGACCGTTTATAACGTTGAATCTAGCAGTAAGATTTTTGTAGTTTTTGAATCCAAACCCAGGCTTGTTAAAACCAAAATACACGCAAGTATTCGTGTTTATTATAACAAAAATCTATGCAATTAGCGGATTTCGACGCATAGTGCCAGCTCACGCACCCCAAACACTATTATGTTCTTGAAGAACCCAATAAATCCGGACAAAATCTTGCCTACTTCCGGAGTCAGTTAATTCCAATTAAATTTATTTCTATCCCTGTCCGCCTTTTTTTCGCACAGGGGTGAATTCAGTGAAAGAAGATCTGTTTCATTTCTTGTAAATTTCCTAGAAGGCCCTGATGTGCACTCCAACTGTCAATTGAAAGCGACAAATTTGTCAAAATGCAAATGTCTGTCGTTCTAAGAATTCATCAGCTCATCAAAATGTAACTGAAAGCAGAGTTTTATTGTCATGTTATTGTAGTTTTTCCTAAAGACACAATAAAAGTGAAAACCTTGTAAATTATGTTGTGTGTGTATGTAGGTTCCGTCATTATACGAGTACCACCCAACCAGTTACACCAGATCTTGTCATTGACCTATGAAACGAATAAAAGTGTGTTTCTATTTCAATTTGAATTTCAACTTCAGTTTCGTTGACTAGTTTGAGTACTTCTACTTGCACTTCTGACATTTTATGTCATTGTGGATGTCTGAAGACATCTTCGTAATTAAGGAAAGAAGAGTCAAAGTGAGGTATTACAAACTCTTACCGCACACGACTGTGCGACAACGTCGCGGTTAATTAATTTATTTGACGGTCAGAAGGTTAGGGTATGTAGATACAATAGATACTCGTAGCTCCGTTTAGGTACTCGCACTTGTGCCCGTGTTCCCCGTTTGACATTTGTTTTTGGTTCGCATGTGTCATTAATGTCAAAATTAGTGATTGCCGTCTGATTTAAGATTTCAGTAAATTAGAATACCGGTCGGTAGGTTTGGTTTGATGAGATGTTAAGCTAAGATTGAATATGGTACAACAGAAAATGGAAAGAAAGCAAAGTATCTGCTGTCCGTTTGAGATACGCCAAACGTGATGTCCAATCAAATTGGACAGGTTGGTAGGTTTTTTTTTACATTTGTCAGATGTTTTAATTGTTTTGTGGAGACTTGTGGTATAGAGTACGTGCCTTGGGGAAGTATGTAAGTACCTAACCTATCCATTCTACATGCGTAAGGTATTGTCGTTGGTAATCCAGCTTTTTCAAAAGTGAATCATTTCAATTACATCATTTTAATTACTTGGAAATGAAACGTAAACTTTGTGGCTTTGGAAGGTTTAGCTTCTAAGTACGTGCCCGATTGGGACGAACGTCATATTGATTATAGTCAAACTTAGTCCTGATCGATGTTGAATGGAAATAAAAATAATTTTTGTTTTCGATGAGCAATATAAAAGCAGTGCAATGGCACTGGGGTATTTTTCTGTTATGACAGAGGAATTACTTAGACTTAGCTATATGGTATACCTTTTGTTAGAAGATGAACAATCACTTGTTTAAACACTCATCACATCAGCACCATGCACCCACACTAAATTACGATTCCTAATATCATATTTGTGCGTCATGTTTGATAGCAAACACTTTTGCACCAAACATGTCGCGGGAGAAACCTTCAAGGCGCTGACGGCTTCCTTGCGAGACTTGACTTCTAATAAAATCCGAACTAGACCCGCGTCAAAATACCCTGCGAAAGATTTGCTAGAGAGGAAACACTGGACGCAATTGAAACGCAATGAAAGACAATTGTGAAGAATTCAGCTTAGAACGGCAACACATATCGAATAAATGGAACTATGGAGCGTAAGATCCGATCAGAGGGACTAGAGAGGAAATTGAGTTTCATTCGGTGATGGTATTCAATTGGGATAGGAATGCACAACAAAGATGGAAGCATTAAATGAACAATAGGCACACAAGAGGGGGACAAAGTTACCAATTTGAATGTTTGGTAGGAAATGCGTTTTCGGCCAGGATCGTGTGTGTATGGGACGGTCTGCCATCGAAAAAGTATATCCGTTCGTAGAAAATCAAATACGGCTGTGCCTTGAGCACTGTGTCCTCGGAAACCTCTTACACTCGACTATCGGAAACGCAATACCATTTATCAGGTGGTGGTGTGATATTTGACTCCTCGACTACTGAGGTTTCTGGTTTCTCGTTCTCCAAGTCCAGCTCGGAAGAACTGCAGCTTTTAGGAAAGTCATCACAAGGTCACGGGCCTTCTCTTTGGCCAGCAGTTCCTAGAGTTTCTTTCGCTGTTTATCGGCTTGATCTGGTCCAGCTTTATTACCCTGAGGTTGTACTTTTACGTAAGGTATGTAGTGACCTCCATACAATCTACCAGAATGTTCAATTATCCCGTAGATCGCATAGGCAAGTGTCTTCTGTTTCCTGTCGATATTTGGTAAGTTTTTCACCTCAGAGCCAAAAGGGCGCAATGTCCAGCACTATAGGGAAAGACACTGGCAAGGTTAACTTGCGGAATGTACACCTCAAACCAAGTTGGAAACGTTTCAGATGCAAAATAAGAACCGCTAGAGGGCTAAAGATCAAAAATTACTTCGTCGCATTTATGTAGACTGTATTGCCATCTTCGCCGTTGACACGTTTCGTACAATTGTCACAGCTGACCTTGTTGTTGCTCGTCATTAGTTCGACAGCTGTGAAATTATTGAGACACGATTGCACTGAACATTCACCGTCTTCGTTTCGTTTTTGTTCGCTTAGGAACTGGTTACGCCGCTGCTGATTTTCCGGTTGTTGTTGCTGATGCTGCAGCATATACTACATCTACATCTAGGTGAAGTTTATTTAATTCGTTGATCATTGAACCCTTATTACCACTTTTGGCAGGTGCTTTATCGTTTGTTAGTGAAAGTTGCCGCACATTACTGGTGGCCTTTTCGCTGAAGCCAACCTCACAAACCTTGTTATTGATGGTGAGTTGGGTGGAGCTTTGGCACTACCATTCGAATCGGACGATGGGACAGAGCCATCTTCGTCGCGAACACGGGCAAGAAACCGTGACTGCACGTTCACACCGACATTCACTGGACTTGTAGCCATTTTCGTCGTCATTTTCTGGAGAATCACCAAGCTTCCCTGACACTTTGAGGAGGACTCGACACTTTGTTGAAGTTTCCATTCGGATCACGAGACGATGCTTCATTCGCAGGGACGGCCACAACAGCTCCAGTTTCCTTCAATATCATCAATCAGGTTATCTTCCACATCTGCATCGGATTGATCTGATGTAGACGAGCCCGTTTCCATTGGGTCCTTCGTACTCTGCTTCTTCTGTTGAATTTTCTGCGCTCTCTTAGCCTGTCGCTCCTTTTCCTTCTCCTTTTTCTATTTATATTTATTTGGACCCATCTGCGCGTTGTTATCTGGACTGTTCTCCCATTGTATCGGTGGCTGGGGCTTCTCCACACTTATTGGCAGTGACATATCGAGGAAATTCTCATGACTTGACGACGTTTGAAAGTAATCCTGGCATCGGACGAAGAATTTGATCGTCTGCCTGCTGGCCGAAATACAAAATCTATTTCTTCCGCATCTCCTCACTGACTGTGTTGATGTCTTGATCGATTAATCCGAGATTTTGCAGAATGACTTTTTGGTAGCGCTTGAGGTCCTCCGAACAGACGCTCTCGAGTAAATCCTGCAGCAGCTCGTGTGAATCGTGTTGGTCACACCCACAGAATTTCTGACATTTCGACTATAGTTTGTCGAACAGTCTGCTTGGAGTGAAGACGCCACTTGCATATTGCAATTCCTCCAGTGCATAGGCTAAAGCACTAGTCAAACCACCCCAAGAGTTCAGAGTTCCTTTGATCGATGGCAGCTCGATGTCCTCGTCGTCCTTAACATTTCCGAACGTTCCACCAGGAAGAATGAACTCCTCTCCAGGCTCCGAAGATTTCTTAAGGACATCCAACTAATAAGGCGTCTGCGCCAAGCACTGCGTGACCGCATTGAAGAAGCATGTATTACCTAAATTGTTTCCAAAGTCACAACGATTTTTCCTGTAGAATATCGATCGAATTAACACTGTTGCACAGCAAAATTGGCACAGCTTGCGGTGGCTTTAGCCAGAGTTCACTAAAACTATACGGTCCTGAAGATTCTTTTGCAGTGTATGACTAACCTGATCGTCACAGGAGTAACACAAAATCTCAAAAGCAGTTGTGGGGTGTCTGAAAATGCTTAAGAGTGTGCTAATTCTTCGACCTCCCGCACAGCTGCGAACCACACTTCAGACCCAGCCATAAACTCTTGTCATACCCGAACATAGCATCCACCTCTGACTCGGCGCCAGTTGCGATCGCACCACTAGTACTTTTATCTGCCTTCGCTGGACTTTTTCTCACCATTTTCTCACCAAACGACTCTGTCGACGAATCATAGTCATAAGGATCCGTCTACCTCTTCTTCTTAAACATTTCCAAATGCAATTACTCGATTCTACGAGTATGTGCAGCTAGGGCTCTTACCAATTGGATTGCATTTAGTGGCCCACCTATTGTGCCCCTTTCTTCTATCAGTTTTATTAATATTTTCAGGAATTAAATCAGCCCTCTCTGTGAGATCGCCATCAGATCCTGTTCATGGGGAATATATTTGTTAGAAATGTTTCTGCTGGACAGTTGCTGATTAAGTGCTCTATAAACTCCTTAGATCTACATCAAAATCTACATGTGCTGGTGTAGATGATTCCAAATTTGTCCAGATATTTATTACAAGGAAACTGACTCTTTAGCGCTCCGTTTGTTTCCTGTCAAGGAGAAAAGCAATTTCGGCTCTTTTGGTTTATTAATTTAGGATTTCCTATGAGTGGTTAAGACCATCCAGATCGTTCCATGTTTGATTGTGCATAATCTTGCCCAGTATTTTATTGCTGTTCCAAGACGTTATAACTACAGCCAACGTCTGAGAAGGGTCCGATAAATGGACGCTCTGCTCCTTTCTTGTCCAGGTGGTACGTCTTTCTGCTGTCATCAAGACTCTCATTCCCTTACTAGCGATACTTTGTTCAGGGTGACGAGGTTATTGAGTGCTTTATGGCACTCTACCGGGTTCTCCCTGTATACGAGTAGCTATTTGTTGTTTTGAGTGCCGATTGACTATCTGAGAGTACAGTTATTTTGACTTTTACTTGGTAGAGTCCATACAGCTTCCAATAGGGCAGTCAGTTCCACCTGAAAGGCGGTGACATCCTTACTTCGATGTCCTCTCACTTCTGCTCTTATGCCTTGAGACGTTTTCGAACCATCAGTATACCGCTTTTGTGAATGATCGTTCAGCCATTTAGGATTTGCGTTCCATTCTCCCTTGCAGACCATAAAAAGCTAAGGATAGGGTTCAGTTGGTCTAGAGTTTGAGATTTGGCAAAGATGTCTTATGGGATGTAGACGTTGACTATCCTTTTACTCTGGACATGCCATCTGAAGAAATGAGATCCTTCATCCCTTATCGGATGAAGAGTATCAGGTTAAAGGCATGGTACGACTCGAGCTGTAAAGAGGCTGTCAGGGTTAGAGAAATGTTTCCCTGATCCTATAAGGCCAACCGATAGAAGAAAACTGAAAAAAATTTAAACGAGCCAAGAATGATTGCAACGCCTTTCTTAAACGTGAAATTTCTATACGATCAAACCTGAAGCAAAAAATACTGCAATGTCCCAAAGGTAGTAAACATTTCTGGCAGTTCGTCAAAAATATTAGAAATTCTGCCCCCTCCTCCATTCCAACGCTCATTTACAATGACATTCCAGCTGTCAGCTCTTTGAACAAGGCCAATCTGCTTGCTGCACACTTTGCGATTAGCTCAACACTCCCAGATTGGAGGACGAATCCTCTTTCGCACTCGTGTAGTAGCAAGAGTACTAAAAGATCTTAACATACACAAATCCGCTGGTCCAGATGGTCTGTCTCTCCTTCTTCTGAGGAGGTATTCTTCCACGCTGGCAGAACCACTGCGTAAGCTTTTTCATCGATCCTACCCTTTAGGGCTATTTCCGAGATAAAAATCCCTAAAAATGGCGAATCTTCTTCTGTCTCCTCCTACAGACCCATTGCACTTACATCCCTTCTTTCCAAGGTCATGGAAATGCTGATAAACCGTCAGCTAATGAAATATCTCGAAACACGCAAACTTCTTAATGACCGGCAGTACGGTTTTCGTAGCAACAGGTTCGCTGATGATTTGATGGCATGTTTCACCGAAAGCCAAAGCGTACATCAGTCCAGCGAAACCAATATAGTTGCATTTAATATTTCTAAGGCATTTGGCAGAGTTTGGCACCATGCTCTTTTGTCGAAAATGCGTGCATTTGGGATCGATGAATCCCTCCTTCAATGGATTAGAAACCGCCTTTCGGAACTGTCAATTCAAGTTGTCTTCAACGGTTTCAAGTCTGATATTCACAAAATAAATGCTGGTGTACCCCAATGATATCAATGATCTCTCGTCCGCCACTCCTAGTCCAATATATTCCCTTGCTAACAACAGTACTCTTTGCTTTTCATATTAGGTCTACAACACATGTCCCTGCACTTCGGCTGTAGAACGGGAATGGCAGCGTATGTTAAGCTCATTACATTTCATTATTAACAGCATAGCATAATCAATTAGGGAACTATGAACAGAATGAAATTTAATGCTTCCAAAACACAATGCTGTCTGCTATCGTTAAAACAAAATTAATATACACAGCCATTACCCAAGAATGGTACTTGCATCGTCGAAACTGAAAAACGTTCCATTCTTGGTATGTGTGTCAATGACAACTTACGTTGGGATGACCACATATTCGATGTGAACAAAAATGCTGTGAAAGTCTGGGTTTCCTCAAACGATGTAAAAAAATACTTCACCTCCTTTGATCTGGTCTCATCCAGGACCACCTGACCAGAGGTGGTCATTCCAAAATTGGAGCACAATGGTCAGGCGCTCCTAAAACCTCTCCAAGCCATGGGATAAGACACATAGGTGATGTTAATAATATCACCCAGTCAATTGACAACCTCGAACCCCGACGAAATGTCTTCTGTCTTTCCTTTCTCTGTCGCTATTTTCAACACCAGCGCTCCATTGAAATTGCCAGAGGCATTCCGCGCCTTCAAATCTTTAACCCTAACGCGCGTCTCATTATGAATGCTCAGCAGGTGGCCCTCAAGCCCACTTTCGGACGTACATTGAAATATCGTGATCCTTTCCTAAGCCGTACATTTCGCTTATCGAATGCTCTGCCGGGCTCCTTATTTCCTGATCATTATAACTTGCAAACATTTAAAACCAATGACGTACATTGATACCTCTCTTTCTTTCCTTCCTAATTTTCCCTCGCCCGCGATGTGTGCAAACATTTTAAAAGTATGTTAACCACTTGAGCGCGCGCTATTTGAAAAAAATTTTAAATCTCTCGCCTAACCAAAATGCAGAGAACAGTTGTATCGAGATCGAGAATGAAAACCGTGCCAGATATTTTTATTTTGAGATAAGGGAATACCGGTGCATATACATCAAATCCGATGACATGAGAATTGTAAAGTTTGGCGTTTTTATGCTACACATGCTCAGAACGTTTTGTCATACTTGTACTATTTGCGTCTTTTTACAGAGACTTTATCTCAGCTGAAAAATGGAATTAAGTCGTAAACATTTTTGACTTTCAAAACTTTTGACATAGATTATCTTAACAAAAGCGTGACGGTCTACTCACTTCGACTTTTGGTGATGAAGCACCATCCTTGGCCACCGTTTTTTGCTGGTTTTCCGCTCCCGGACAAATTTCGTGAAGTTCCAAAATCGGTTCTTGCGCTAGAAAACATCAATGCTGTGCGGGAACTGAGACAGCAAGGTGGTCATGTGCTTTCGTGAAATTGAGGCATGATGTTTCATTCAAATACATTTAATATTGCATGAACATTTGGCACTCCGAAAAATATCTTCTCATTGGATACCGCATAATTTGGCAATCACTGAAAATAAGGCTCGTCTGAATTGGTCCAAAGAGATGTTGAATAACTTCGATCGCGGTGATTCAAAAGACGTCTATATGATCACGATAGGTCAATAATCATGGATCTACCTACATATATGCAGTCGACTATTGTACATGGGTCTTTCAAGACTAGCCAAATCCATAAAAAGTTTTCGCGCACAAAGCAATTGGTCGCCATCGTGCCATTAAAGCAACATAGTCGGAATGGTACACCACCATTTGTTTGCAGAAATAAGGAAAAGTATCCGCCGAACACGGATTATTTTCCATCAAGCCAATGCGACCTCTCTCAGTTCGGCACAAACAAGTGACTTTTTGAGCACTCAGAACATCGAATTGATGAATCGCCCGCTGTACAGCCCTGGTTTTGTTTTTATTCCCTCACATCGAAAATAAATTGTAAGATCAACGTTTTTCAACGAAAAGCGGCTGTTGCGTTTAAAACTCATATTTTGGCGTTACCCCGTTCGGAGTGGAAGAAGTCCTTCGAAAATTGATTTAAACGCATGCAAAAGTGTATTTATCTTCAATGATGATAAATATTCCTTTTTTCTTGCTTTTCTCAAAACTTGAGTAGCAACCCACTTAATGTTGAAGTAGCTAAGACTGCATTTAGCTTGGTGACCAAACAGACTGCACCATCGAGAATAATAATGCCGGCAAGGTGGGTATTTCAAACTTCTTGCATACCCGGGTGGTCCCCCACTTCAATCAACATGCCTCTCAAACTACCTCGATTTCTAGCTAGCTGCCTCCACTTAAACACACTGAGTTGATTGAGATTACCTTCGAGTCCGCCACCTTAAGGTCTTCTATAGTGCGAGGAATCGAAGAAGCTTTAGGTTGGAATATTGGTGTTCATACGCTCTATATGATCTAGCTATGTATTTATGGGACCTACTTGTACTTTTTAGTTTACGCTGTAAACGAAATATTCTGAGCAGATACACGTTGTTGTACATCCGATACAGTTCTGCGGCATGCCTTCTCCTCCACACTCCGTCACCGAAAATGGGTCCAATATCACATATATTCGTAGAATTTGTCGCTTAAAGAAATTAAGAGAACTTTCATCCGGTATTGAGAGTGTAAATGTCTTACAACAGGACAGGTACATTTGATGAGGGTCTTGTATTCGGACTCGGTCTGTAACGAAGAGAAGACTAAAACCAGTGTCATGGTTTCCATCCAGCAGGAAGGTCTCCCTACCAACCCTATCAGCCTCAGTTTATATCAGATACCATGAGATTTTTAGCATGTCGCTTCAGAAAGTGGCGGACAACATTGCTGCTACTTCGGCTATTACGTTCACTTTAAGCGAGTCTCACACCTATAGTGGAGCCGAGCCGACAATGATAATTTTTTTCGTCCATAACTTGCCACCCTTGCCAGCGCTCAAACCATCCCGCCTCACACCACCGCCCCAAAACACACCTCTTACTTTTTATTAAGATGTCTTCGCTCCAAAACCAATTCTGTTCTACCCCAATTGTAATTAAAAGCAATCTGATTTCCGACATAAAGAACCAGGAATTGTTTCACCCTACTTTTAATGTTTTTCGCAACGCCTATCCTACCCGTCCAAATGATGATTCCCCTTGTCGCGGCGTCCTACTACCTATCCCCAATACCTTGAATCTTTTCCCATTATTATTTCTTCATCCTCTAAAGTCAACTTTGTCGCAATAAAAATAACAATCGCCTCTAAGTCCCTTTACGTTATATGTTGCTACATCCTACCAACTTGACCTGTCAAACTCTATTGACGATATCCTTATTTTCGGCGACTTTAATCTCCTACAGTGAAATCCATCAGATGATCTATCGTTTTTCATCACTTCAAATGCCAACTCAACTAAGGAATATGTCTTCTTAGATCCCTTAACAGTCTCAAGTCTATACCATGTCAGCGGTATATCCAACTTCATGGGCAGGCAATTAGACCTTATTTTCGCAACAGATTCAACTAACTCCTCAGTCTTGCTTTGTCGCCTATCTCTTTAAAAAATCGATAACTTCCACCCTCCCCTTCTTCTCACCTTTTTTCATAACTCTTCTGTCCAGTCCACTCCGCCTACAACTGTCTCATCCTACGACTTTTATAAAGCAAACTTTCACAAAGTCAGTGATTATCTCAGCCGATCCCCCTTTAACTTTCACAACCTAACTATAAACGATGTCTTATCCAATTTTTATAGAGAAATATTTCACTCTTCTTCCCTTTACGTTTCGTTTTCCCGCCATAAAACATCATCTACTAGCCCTCCCTGGTATAATTGAAGCTTACGATTTCCTTAGGAAATAAGAAAAACAAGTTACGGGCTGTTTTCCTTTGTACCAGATCCTTTTCTGACTATTTCAACTATCTTGGTGCTTATCTTCATTTCACCGAACTTTACGATTCCCTTTACCAGCGCTATCTTAACAATGCGCAAGTCATTATATACAACCTATATCTTTTTTCTAATTTGTTAAGTACAAAAGAAACTGCGATGGTTACCCCCTTCCCCCTCTTTCAACAACAAGTCTTCAACCGATCCACTCACCATTGCCAGCCCACACTAACGACACCTTTGTTTCAGATCTATCCTATTTAATTTCCCTACTGAACTTCTCCAATGGCCCACTACTCTCTCACACCCTGGACCCGTCTTATATCGAATATAAGTTACACCAACTTAATGACGAATTCACACCCGGCCTAGAATGGCCTCCCTGCCATATTCCTTAAAAAATGTTCTTCCTCTCTTCCCCTTGCCCTTACTAATCTCTGTCGTCTATCCCTTTCACAAGGAGAATTTCCTCAAGCTTGGAAAACCTCCTTCATAACGCCGATCCACAAAAAAGGATCAAAGAACGAAATAACAAACTCTTCTGTATGCCCAAACTCTTCGAAAGTATTTTGTATGAGGCTCTAAGCTTCCAATTCAAATCACTTATTTCCCCTAGACAACATGGCTTCCTGAAGGGTTGGTCAACCACCACCTAGAAAATGGCAACGAAGTCGATGTTCCAACAGGTTTTAGCAAGGCCTTCGATAAAATCTCTCGTCGATTAATACTCTTCAAATTGTCTTCCTTGGCTCTGAACCCATACTGTTTTAGGTCAGCCCGATCGGCTTTATTTTTGGCTATCGCTGGAGTTCCACAAGGCAGCCATCTAGATACTCCTCTTTTTATATTAACCACAAATGATATCGATAGGATCGTCAAACTCTCGTCTGTCTCCCTTTACGCCGACGATACCAAATTTTTCAAAACCATTTCCTTGATAGTTTTTCGATCTGGTGCCTCAAAAATTATTTGGAACTTAATATCGACAAAGGCAAATCCATCACCTTTCCATATTGGCGGCACCAATCTCCTCCCCGAATCCGACTCTACCCTCTCCAAAACTAACCTATCTCCTCCGTTCAATCTCTTCGCCACCTCGGCGTTTTGTGTGATATTGAGCTTAACTTCCGTTTACGTATGGAAGGGATAATCCTTAATGCCAACTCTGCACTAGGTTTTGTAAAACGATGGTCCAAAGAATTTACCAACCCATAGGTGACCAGGTCCCTCTATCATCGCGTTCATATCTCGAGAATCGAAAGCATCCAACACTGTTTTCTTCGATTTGCTCTTCGAGGTATCCTGCGACGATCCTTTTGTTTTGCCCCACTATCAAAACCGTCTCAACCTTATTAAGTTAAACACCCTTGAGGAAGGCAGAAATGCAGCCGACTTTCTCTTCGTTCATCGACTGAAAGGTCACGTGGAATGTGCGTCCCTCTAAATGAATGTTGCCGATAGGCACATTTTACCTGATTGTCCTTTTTTGACCAAAGCCATTTTTGCTGCCTCTGATTCAATGTCCGCAAAAGTCCCTCTAACATCACGCTGGATTCTTTCGATTATGTCAATGTCATCTGCATATAAGAGAAGTTGGACAGATTTTTGAAATATTTTTGTTATGCCTTGTGAGCCTTAGAGAAGTCGCCAACTACTTCATGAGTATTCCTTTAGGCTCTACGCAAAACTTCATTGCGTAATGTGAGTCAATCAGTTTGGATACATGCGTAATAGCCGGTCTACGGCGGATAACAATTTGGTGTCCTTCCCAAAGTTTGACATATATAGTAAATAACAAGAAAATGTCAGAAAATATCCAAACCCCTATTGCAGAGGATCTATTTTTTTTGTGATTGTGTTAGAGGTGCGAATAGTTGTATTTGCGCTACAACTTTTTACAAGTGTTTTTCTTACTTCGAAATAGGCGTTAGTCATCGTAAATTGAAACTTCGTTTGCGTCCTCGTAAGTACTATCCATTTCGTCACTTAAGTGCAAATGGTGTTGAATCAGGGATAGGCGGTACATTTACTTACTCATATACTTAGTGCCCGTGAGTTAATACTCTTGTAAAAAATTTTTTTATGGCGTTCTATGGTAATTGTTTACAGAAATGGAATTTTGCACTATTTCCTTTTTTTTTAAACTTAACACTCAACTAGGTATGACTACGCTTAAAGTGCCTGAGCACGTGTTAGGTTTTTAGGAAAATGCGACAGAGAATAAGAAAGAAATATTCTTGGGCTCAGTGGTTGCTTCGCTCCATGGATGGCATCCAACATTTAATGGGGAAACTAAATTATTAGTGTAATTGGACTTGTTGTATTCTAAGTAGACGACCACTTATCTTACGTGATTTTAGTTGGTTGAAAAAAAAAATGTACCTGTGGCGCGGCTGATATTGAACACCTCACCGTCTGATTTGGAAGCCAATACCCTACTACTTGTGTGCCACGGCCACCCACAAATACTAGTGAGATTGACATATTTAGGAGCACCTTGTTCTCAGAGGAACTCCCAAAAGGTCGCGTATAAAAAATATGCACATTAAGAGTTAAGAAAGCCCCCCTATTAAAAAATCATGAAAACGAGGTTAACAATATTCAAAACACTTTTTCTAAATTATTATATACGAGTAGCATCGGCCAAATGACATAATTAACTTTCAAGATCTCTTTATTTATTTTGTCACTGCTTGGATTTATTGTAATTGCAATGACATGAGCTTGCTTTTATTTTTAGATAAAGACATTACTGACATTTGAGACTCATTCATAATATTAACCCCTTCTACTACTTATTTCCCAAGCTTCTTAGAGATGTCAAGAAGTTATTAGGTCCCTCTGAAATGTCATAGTACCCTCGAATATTCTTAAAAGAAATCAAACCATGGGAGTGTGTTACCACCTTTTGCCACTTTCCATAGCACGCCAACATTATCCAATATTCTGAGTTTGACCGAGAACCTGAATAGTGCAAGAACAAGACCTTTTATCTTGATCCAGCAGGAACCCTCAGGTCAATTGACGTTTAATGAGCATATAGCCAAGAGAACAGGGTTGCCCCGTCGGTAAAAGAAGGACTCTGACCTTCAGCTATGCATGTGGAATATTCGGGCCCTCAACAGACCAAATTCAGCCGAATAATTGCGGAAGCCGTAGAATTCTACAAAGCGAATGTCATTCACATCCATTAAATGTAATTATAAGCACCGGCGAAAAGAATGATGAAGAAGTGTTGCGTTTGCTATGGTATACGTAATTTCTATGAATAGAAGGAAGAGCCCTTATTTCGACGCGGTTATCGTAAGATAAAAATTTATGCAAAATGACTCGACTTTAATGAGCTAAGGGCTACGGTTCACATCAAGACTAAATCCAACAGTAAAGGGCTGCAATGCACTCACAGAACTACAGATGTCTCTTGTGTTTTACGTAGGTACCTGCCGTGAGGGCTTAAGCCTACGGTGCGTCTTCGCACAAGATATCAAAATAATGCGTTGATAAGCGCCCTTCGGGTAGTACAAGTACTACCACCAGTACCAGATTCGAAGTCGTGTGTAAGGCACGAACTTCCCCTTTGGTGAAGGGTCGAGGCCTATCTAATACCTCAGCCATTCTGTGGGTCATGGCACCCGGTTGCAATGCAACTCCACATCGAGCAGGCCAATTGGTTCCATAGCAATCCCATGGTTTAGCACAGGTCGTAGTAAACTACACACATGCTAAGCCATGAGATGTCCAAGATCCATTCGGTCCATTCTCCCCGCGATTTTGGGTTTAAACCTACAGCCACCACGATATTCCCACAAGGGGGCCAACTCCTAGGTCAGGCCGGAACCATAGTTCCGGGGGCTCCTGACCTCCCGTGGTACCAGAATATAGCTTCCGGTCGAGCTTCGCAACCTTGAGGTTACTTCCAGTTAGGCACCTCACTGCCCAGGACTGGCGGCCTTGCAACAATTTCAAAATCTCAAAATCTACAAACTTCCCGCTAGCTGCCTACTGCGCCTTCTATTGAATACATCTTTTGCAAAACTACGGGTTCTTTCAAACCGTACGGTATCAGTGATAATTCCACTGACATCGTAGGTCTCACCATTAAAGGTGATGCCCATAGCCTGCAAGTTCCTTATGTCAGCGTAATTGGGACACTCACATAGGACAGGAAGCCAGTCCTCATAGGTAGCTCCACATGAGCAGCTCGCAACCTCGCTAAGCCCCCTCTTATGCAAGAATGCATTGAGAGAGCCATGCCCGGTCAACAAAAAGCCCAGGCTGAGGTTAAAATTCCGTTCAGGAAAAATTCTCATGGTTAGCACATCCCTTAGGAAGCCGTAAGTAACCCTACCATTTTCGCTAGCATCCCATCTAGATTGCCATCTAGATAGAACACATGCATGTAGCAAGGTTTTACGCTGCTTCAGGGATAGGCCATCCACTTCTTCCGGGGAAACCCAATCGCGCTCATTTAGAGGGAGACCTTTTCTGATCTTGAAAGCAATACCACGACGTATCACTTCCAGATCCAGAGGTGGCACTCCCAGCAAGACCTGCATTGCCTCTGTGGAGACAGTGTGGCACACCGGTAAACAGCCAAGCAAGGCGACTCTTTGACAAGCCAGGATCCGCTTTCGACCATCAACAGTCATTACTCTGTCGTACCATACCGATGCTCCATATGTTGCACAGGCAACAAAAAGGCCATCGTATATGACACGAACAGAATGCCTGCTGAGTCCCCAGTCGGATCGCAAAATGCGCCTTACCTGGCCTACGGCACTCAGCATGCGTTGTCTGGTTCGAACTAGGTGAGGCATGAAGTTCATACACTCACCCATCGTTATGCCCAGATAAGTGACCTCAGTCACACATCTAATGCCTACGCCGTTCAGACGTATCGCAGGAGCCCGACGTCTTACATTCAATTTGCCCTTGAGCTTCATTGAAACAGTCTTGTCCTGCGACACACTTACCCCAACGCTCTCTCCCCATTCAGCAACGACTGCTAGAGCTCTTTCTCCTAATACCTCGATTTCGGCCCTAGACTGGCCCTCGAGGATGAGGAGCAGGTCATCTGCATAGGCGCAGCACCCACAGAGCTCGTTTAGCCGCCGCAAGAGTGGATCCATCATCAGGTTCCAAATAAAAGGACCACAGATGGACCCCTAGGGGCAACCTCTCTCAACATTGATTGAGACGCTATCGTGCGTACTTACCACACTTGCTTTTCTGTCGGAAAAGTAGCTTCCCCAAAGCCCAATTTCTCGACAGCCCAATTCTTGCAACCTGGTTACTATTTTCTGCCAGTTCAGGTTATCAAAGGCACCTTTGAAATCAATAAAGATGCCTATAACCACACTGGCCCTGCTTCTGAGGACTCTGTCTTTTAGGAAAGACCATGCATCCTCGACACACTTGCCTTTTGTAAAGCCGAATTGGAAGGGGGACATTGGTTCCGCCATGCTCTCCGAAAACCTTTCCACCATAACCCTTTCCAGTACTTTTCCTAGTACCGGAAGCAGGCTGATGCCCCGATAAGATTTAGGGTCAGACCTATTCTTATCAGTGGACTTCAGGAGCACAACCACCCTTGCCACCTTCCAATCCTTGGGGAAGTAGCTACAAGCAATGCATTTGCTGTACAGTCCGAGTAGGTATTCTGGGACGGCCTTCCAGATGGCTCTCACCATCTCTCCGGTCATTCCATCAGCTCCAGGAGATCTCCTGGAGCGCACAGAACTACAGAACGTCTCTCGTGTTTTACATGAACACCTGTCTGGAAAAACTCTAGTTCATGGGATGTCTTACATCCATAGGAACAAGGATACGCCTTGACATCGCTTACATGTATTATGAATACAAAATCGGAACTGTGTTGGAGGCACAAGTTCCGTCCTTGGTATGATTCGAGGCCAGCACCCAATACTTATTACCAACTCTACATTGGGTCTAAACCAACAGGAGGACACTTTCCGTTATTTTGGGTTTAAACCACAGGCGCTAAGGGCACAAGTGGGCCTACCTCAACAAGTCAGGCATGGACCGGGATCCGGGGGGCATCTGACTCCCATGGTACCGTGATTTATGTTCTTGTAGGGACTACAGGTGGTCGTGCCGCCAATAGGGCCGTAATCATCTAACTGGTCAAATCGTAGCAACCTTTAGAGGCCTTGAGTTCAGAAAACTGCCACGATAAAACCAGAACTTTGCTTTACCCCCGCTTTTTATTAGCCAACGTCATTGATGGAAGAAGCCTTGATAATACAGCGTAAACGTAAACATCGACCTCAATCAACCTGGATCTTCCGCATTGGTAAGCATGTTTTTTAATAGAGATGCATTTGCAAAGATACGTAGAAGGAAGTTGCAAACGAGCGTGTATTCATCTTTTTCGAATTTCGGTATGTATGCCAGTGCTAGACCAACAGCGGGTCCATTCCATTTGATATTACACCTGGAGACGTAAAATCAGAACCGGGCGACTTGAAGCCATCAAAGGTAGCAACAACGTTTATAATGGTCCCTTTCCTCATCACACTCGATGACAGATATCACCTTCGACGTATTGTGCTACTCAGCTCTCTTCCAGATCCGCTGATAGGAACTGATGGTGACCCAGTTCTGATCAGGTTACCTTCGAAGTGAGTCTTAAGAATGATTTCCGCCATTTGCAGACTTTGACAGGCCTTCTTTGATAATTTTTTGGAAATTTGCCGATCGTCTTATGTCTGGCTGATGTTCTCCGCTTCAGCTGCCCCGCATGTTGGTATACCTCTCGATGAGAAGACAGGAACTGTTGTTGACAAATTATCCAGCGACCTCAAAAGATCGTTGCACGTCCGGAAATTCATAGCCAATAGCGTTCGTGTAATGTTAGCATTAATTATGTATGAATTAAGAGAAAGATCATCCAACTTACCTCGTCTTCCGATTCGCCTGGCGTATGTTTGAGTTTCATTAGTTCTCGGTGTATTTCTGCTATGTTGATTGAGCTAGGAAAATCGTTAAGGAGAGCACTGGTAAGATCTGTCAATTCTTCGCTATTCCTTTAAGCTTGTGTTGCACCGCAAAAAGAATCATTTCATCACTCCATGAATATAAGCAACGCAGTGATTCTAGTTTGTTGATGAATTGTTGAGACGATAGATTTCGTTACATTGGATCGAAGTCAGAGAGGATTCCGATGACATCGTGAGAACTGTTTGGAAGACGCGTTTGGGTTGTAATTGGTGTTCCATACATTGAGGTTTCCGGAAAACCTGCCCCTTACGATGTTGCATTAGACGGTGCTCTGTTCTGACGATTAACATGACTCTCTTGACTCCCAATGTTCGCCTGCAATTGTTGTGTAGCCGTGAGAACGACGTTCCTCATACCAACAGCCAATTCACCTACCATTTTCGTCAGATTTGTCATCGTACTCTTCAAATCATCCATTTGTCTTTGCCAAGACTCTGCCGTGGCCATCTCACTCGTCTCTATTTCTTCCCAATCCACCTCGTCCGATCCATATATCTCGACCAATTTCGCCACTTTTTGAGCTTTATGGCCCGTTCTAGGCTGGCCTTTCGTTTGCAAAAGGCAATTTAACTGAGCAACTCTTAAACTTTCGAATTTAATCATTTTGTTCTTACTTTTTCCCTTACAATTTTTCCATATCGCAATTTGTTTGTTTACTTTTCATTTCGAGACTCGTTGGAGTGTGGTTCTGTCTATTTGGGTCGTTTAGTTTCGAGGCTCGTGAGTCTATATTTTTTTTTTGTTTTTCCTTAATTGGGCTCGTTGTGATTATCTCTTTACCCCGTTTGTCAGGGCATTTTCCGTTTTCGGCGCACCGATGATTAGGGAATCCCACTTCTAATTCTGTCAAGATGAATAAGCAGGTCTAGAAGTTATATTCATTTATTTAACCAAAAAAAAAAAAGACAAAAGAAAAATACAATGCGCAGAAGGCGACCTATTCCCTTTAAACCACGTTGACGAGTCTCCCGTCTCTGATCTTCTTTCAATCAGTTCCTTCAATTTTGTTTTATTGGCAGTGTTGCCGTTGACAAGTTTACAAGTGGTATAAGCGTTTCCAAGATGGCCGTGAGGACGTTGAAGATGACGAACGCCCCGGATGCCCTAGCACATCAACAACCGATGAAAACGTGGAAAAAGTGAAAGAAATAGATTGGCTCATGCCTTGAATCTTTTTCGAATGTTTTGGGTGTGAAACGTGTGGCAGCAAAATTTGTTCCAAAATTGTTGAACTCGAACGGCGAGTGGAAGTTGCTCAGAAGTCACTAAATGAAGTCAACGATGCCTCAGCCTCCATATTTGCCAGACATGGCTCCGTGTGACTTTTTCCTATTTCCAAAAATAAAGAGACTCGTAAAGGGCCGTCGGTTTACAAGCATAGAAGACATTAATAGCGCATCGCTGAAGGAGCTAAAGGCTATTTCAAAGATAGGGTTTGGAAAGTGTTCCGAGGATTGGAAGAAGCGCTGGCACAAGTGCATAATATCTAATGGGGACTATTTTGAAGGCGACAATAATAATGTAGACGAATAAATAAATGTTCTTATCAAAAAACTTAAATTCCCGTTATTTTCTGAACACACCCCGCATGTACGAGGGTTGTCTGAAATGTTTCCGACCGCAAAGTAAAGATTGCGGCACTCATCAATAAAGGCTAGTGAATGCTAGTTGTCCATCTTTTGACAGTTACTTACCGAAGTTTCAGTCATTTTGGACGAGCAGTTTTTAGTTGACAGTCGTTTGAGTGAGTCGATGTGAGTGTTTTTTGTGAAATTGGAAAAAATTGAGTATCGAGCTGTTAGTAAATTCTTGTTTTTGAAAGGCAATACGACTATGCAAATCAAAAATGAGTTGGACTCTGTGTATGGGGACTCTGCACCATCATTTACCACAGTGAAATTTTGGGCAGCTGAATTTAAACGTGGCCGTAAGAGCTTGGGAGATGATGAACATTCGGGACGTCCAAAAACTGCAACCACTGACGATAACATTGCTAAAGTTCACCAAATGATGTTAGACGACAGCCGAATTAAAGTGAGAGAGATAGTAGAGGTTATGAAAATGTCAAAAGAACGTGTTTGTTACATATTAAATCAAGATTTAGGCATGAGAAAGCTGTCCGCGCGTTGAGTGCGCGTTCGCGTTCACTTGCATTAGACCAAAAACGTGTTCCAATGAACATTTCCAATGCTCTGTTGGCGCAGTTTAGGCGCAATAAATCCGAGTTTTGGCGCCGATTAATTACTGTAGATGAAACTTGGATACACCATTATACGCCCGAAACAAAAATTCAGTCAAAACAGTGGACCGCAAAGGGCGAGTCGGCTCCAAAAAAAGCAAAAACTGTTTTTTTCAGCTGGGAAAGTGATGGCGACTGTTTTTTGGGATAGTAAAGGAGTTATCTTAATCGATTATCTTCAAAAAGGAAAAACCATTACAGGAACATACTACGCATCATTACTTGCCAAGCTGAAGGCAGAGATTGCGGAAAAGCGGCCACATTTACAGAAAAAGAAAATCCTGTTTCACCAAGACAACGCGCCGTCTCCCACCTCAGCGGTGGCCATGGCAAAAATCCATAAATTACGGCTTGAACTGCTTGACCATCCGCCTTATTCACCAGATCTAGCCCCAAGCGACTTCTTTTTGTTCCCTCATCTAAAAACTGCGCTCGGATGACAGAGATTTTCGTCAAATGAGGAGGCAATCACCTTCGTGAACCATTATTTTGCAGAGAAAAACGCCAAATAATATTTGGATGGGTTAGAGAGATGGGAGCATCGCTGGGAGAATTGTGTAGAGTTACAAGGAGACTATGTAGAAAAATAAAAAAAAAATTGAGAAAAAATGTCTTGTATCATTGTTCGGTCGGTAACTTTTCAGACAACCCACGTATTAATGGGCTTGGTGTTACAATACTGTATAGAGTAGAACTACTGCTGTAATGACTAATTTGTACGCAATCCCTGCGCAGAGTACTTGTCTAGTTGGCCTTCAAACAAAATATCGCTAATTGCTTTTCTTGCAAATAATGTGTTGCTGGGGTTCCATTTTCTGAAGATCTATCATCCAAGCTGAGGAAATTTGTTCAAATATATTAGCTCTTGTGATTCATCATTTTTTGTCGACTTTTTTTTTTTTTTAGGTTCATCTTTGTACTGTAAACAAATACAAACACACATATATTTAAAATAGATAATAACCTTTGGATTAATATTACTTACAATAACTTTACTTCAAAATTACAGATGCCACAAACAGAAGCTGAATGGAAAATAATTGCGAATGGATATAATGATCGATGAGACGTAGACGGAAAGCATGTGTCAATTAAGAGGCCACCAAATGCGGGCTCATACTACGAGTACAATACAACAATTATAAAAAAATATCATAGAACAAGTATTGTGCTAATGGCCATTGTAAAGTCAGATTATGAATTTATTATGGTGCGAGTAGATGCCGGTATACTCGCAAACGGACGAATATCAGACGGAGGCGTTTTAGGTCGCACGGCATTTGGAAAAGTATTATTAAATACTCGTAAATTGCTTCAAATTGTATATTACCAAATAGCGGAAAAAAAACCATCATTTGTTTTTATTGGGGATTTTTAATTTTCTTTTTTTTACGTGCAACTGGATGAAAATCGCTGAAAGACATCGCATGCGACTTGATCCACCCAGTAAAAACACCTGGAGAAAGCATGGTGTCACCATCCTTCCAGTAATCGCACCTAGTCGTCAAACTAATGAGCAATTTATTTCTAATACTTGTAAATCTATGTTATACTCGTATCTTTGGTCTGTTCGTGTTATTATGTTGTAATAATGGGTTGTAAAAATTTAAAAACCAATATTATTTTTCTGTAGATTTGTATTCAATCAAAATAGGATCCGTCGGCATCTATGACATTCTTCCAACGTGATACACGGTCAAATATTCCTTTTTCGTAGAAGTGCTGTCCTTTTGAGGCAATGAAATCTTCATAGGCTTTTATGACTTCTGCTCGTTCCAGAAGACCTTCTTTTTTTTTTTATAATCAGCGCGCGCTCAAGGGGTTTTTGTACCCTTAAGATGTTTGTTCACAGCGCGGGCGAAGGAAATTTAATTTAGGGAGGAAGAAAAGACAGGTACAGCTGTACATTGTTTTTAAATGTTTTGCAAGTGATAACAGAGATCGGCAGGGCATTCCATAAGCGAGTTGTACGGCTTAGGAAATAATCACGATATTTTAGAGTACGTCCGAAAATGGGCTTGAGGGTATACTGATGAACATTCACAGCGAGACGGGTGTTACGGTTGAAAGTTTGAATGGGCGGAATGCTACTGGCGATTTCAATGGAGTACTGGTGGTGGAAATAGCTATAGAATAAAGTGAGACAGGAGCCATTACGTCGGTGTTCGAGGGTGTCCATTGTTTGACTGATATTGGTATCGTCAATTAGTTTTATAGCACGGTTTTGGATCCTATATAGCAGGTGTAGAGATGTTTTGGGCGTACCCGACCAGATGTGGGCATTGTACTCCAATTTCGGGCGGATAAATGCCTTATACTAGGTGGATTGAAAAGTGACCTCCTTGACTGCCAGAATGGGCTACTACTACAAAAAAGGTTATGGTGCCTTGAAGTCCATTCATATTTAGGCAGACATGCCAAATTTCAGTGCGATACTGTCTTTAGTTTTGTTTTGACAGCTGATTGTTGTTGACGTGGTTGACATCATGTTGAGTATGGACGAAAACGATTTTCGTTCTCTCATAAAACATTATTTTTTAAGAGGCAGAACGGCGAAGGAAACAAAAGAAAAGTTGGATAAATATTATGGGGCTAATGCTCCGTCAGATTACACCGTCAAATATTGGTTTCGAGAGTTTCGTGGTGGCCGCAATTCCACTACAGAGGACAATGACAAAAAAATACATGAAATGGTGTTGGCCGACCGGAAAGTGAAGGTGCGCCAGCTAGCAGATACCACAAAGATTAGTACTGAGCTCACACGCCATATTTTGGGCAATATTCTGCAAATTCACTTCGAACGAGTGTTTGGACTTGCTGATGCGGAATTGGGCGGACTTTTGGCAGTTACATTTGGTAACTGGATTTGGATCCCTCGGACTATTATCTCTTTCCAAACCCCAAAAGATGGCTCATCAATAAAACATTCAGCTCACGCGAGGAAATCATCGACGCCACGGAGGAGTATTTTGCAGACCTTCCGAAAAATTACTTTTCGAACGGGATCAAGAAGTTGGAAAATCGCTGGAATAAGTGTATCAAACTAAAAGGGGACTATATTGAATAATATAAAAAAAAATTTTTCATTCCCAAGGAGATTACTTTTCACTCCATCTAGTATATTGTGGCCAGATCAGAGGGGGTAAAATATTTCTTACATCGCTTGAGGAAACCTAGACATTTCGCAGCATTTTTGGCGACATCGAATATGTGGTCATTCCAACGTAAGTTGTCACTGACACATATACCGAGAATGGAAAGTTCATCGGTTTCAACGATGCAAGTGCCATTTATGGATAATGGCTGGGTATTTGAATTTCGATTTAATGACAGCAGACGGCATTGAATTTTGGAAGCATTAAATTCCACTCTATTGATAGTTTCCCAATTGGTTATGCTGTTAATATCGGAATTTAATGAGCTTAGCATACACTGCCGTTCCTGTTATACAGCCGAAGAGCAGGGGCGTGAGTCCGGGAACGAATATGAGAAGCAGAGGGTGCTGTTATCAGCAAAGAAATAAATTGGATTAGAAATAGCAGAGATCATTAATGAAGATTAAAAAGAGTGTCGCGGAAAGAACGGAGCCCTGGGGCACACCAGCATTTATTTTGTGAATATCAGGCTTGAAACCGTCCAAGACAACTTGAATTGAACGTTACGAAATGTTATTTCTAATCCATTGAAGAAGAGAGTCATCGATCCCAAGAGCACGCATTTTTTACAAAAGAGCCTGATGCCAAACTCTGTCAAATGCCTTAGAAATATCAAGTGCAACTATCTTGCTTTCGCCAGATTGATGTACGCTTTGGTTCCACTTTTCGGTGTGACATGCCATCAAATCACTAGTGGACCTGTTGCTACGAAAACCATTGAGAAGTCATTGAGAAGTTTTTGTGTTTCGAGATATTTCATGAGCTGAGGGTTTATCAGCGTTTCCATGACCTTGGGGAGAAGGGACGTAAGTGCAATGGGTCTGTAGGAGGAGAGAGAAGAAGATTCGCCTTTTTTAGAGACGGGCTGGACAAATGCTGTTTTCCATGTGCTTGGAAAGAGTCCTAAAGAGTAGGATTGATGAAAAAGCTTACGCAGTGGTTTTGCCAGCGTGGAAGAACACCTCTTCAGAAGAAGGGGAGATATACCATTTGGACCAGCGGATTTATGCATGTTGAGATCTTTCAGTACTCTTGCTACTACACGAGTGCGGAAGTGGATTCGTCCCATTGTAGATTCGACGCACTCAAGTGTAGGCGGAAACAAAGCACAATCTAGAAGTATTGAAGTGTTGAACTAGCCGCAAAGTTTTCAGCAAGCAGATTGGCCTTGTCCAAAGAGCTGACAGCTGGAATGTCATTGTAAATGAGTGTTGGAGGGTGGAGGATGAGGCAGAATTTCTAATGTTTTTGAATTTCACATTCCTGTGAAAGACATTGCAGTCATTTCTGGCTCGTTTAAATTTTTTTCGGTTTTCCTCTGTCGGGTTGCTCTTGTAGGACCGAAAAAACAATTCTCTAACCCTTACAGCCTCTTTACAGCTCGAGTCGTACCATGCCTTTTCTTTTGGCTTGATACTCTTCATCCGATGGGGGATAAAGCATCTCATTCCAAAGAGAATAGTTTCTGTGATCATGTCAGCAGCGGCATTCACGTCGTTATCGAGGAAACATAACGACCAGTTAAAATTCCTAAAGAAGTTGTTAAGTCCGCTCCAATTGGCTTTCTCATAGTGCCATACGGTTCTTTTAGGAATCTTTTCTCTAACTGTGTGGTGGGTGTACGAGAATTTAGCTGATATGACACAATGGTCCGACGAGCCTAGAGGGGAGAGCACATTAACGCAGTACTAGTCAGGATGAGAAGTTAAATACAAGTCCTGGGTCTTGACGGTATGACTGTCAACGTCTGGTATTCATGTGGGCTCATTTACAAGCTGAGTTAAGTTATTTTCCGCAGCGCAGATCCCAACACACCGTCCTTCGAGTGTTGTCTATCCAGAATGTCGAAGCCAACCAGATTTGTGTATTTGGAAATCGCCCGTAATCACGATTTCAGTATGAGGATACAGGGATACAATTCTTTGAATGGAGTCAGATAGCGCATCAAACTCGTGAAAGGTCGAGTTGCTGTCCAGTTTGAGGCTTCTGTAAATAAAGCAGTAGTGGAATTTTAACCACATGAAATTGAATTGCGGATTGGAACAGGGACTACATTGTGGTGGAATTTGGTAAGCTACATCACTACGCACATAAATGGCGAGACCGCGATGGTTAAAGAACAGTGGCACTAGTTCGTAGCCAGGTAGCTTCAAATCAGAGTGATCTGAGAGGTGTGGGCGGGGATCTACCTGTGTTTCACTAAGTGCCAAAACAGCTGGTCGGTACTTACAGACGTGGACATACGCAGAAAAGTGATTCTGCCGGCAAAATGAATCCAGATTGCGGAAAAGATGGGAAAATATCAGGAGAGTACGATGGATGCGGAAGAATTTCCAATCCCAACGGCACCAGTTTTGGCACCGTTACTTGTGAGGTATGGGGTCTAGCATTGTCATGCAAAAGGATCGGACCCTGCCTATTGACCAACGCAGGTTGCTTTTCAGCTAATTTGACATGCAATTTGATTTCCTCACAATATTTTATAGCCTTTATCGTTACTCCTAGTTAAAGAAATGAAAAGTGGATTGGTCCATTCGAAATTTTCATCATAACCTTTTTTTGGGTGGAGATCGAACTTGGGGGTGTGTTTTGATTTTTCATCTGCATCCAACCAATGCACAGATCTTTTACGATTATCAGACAGTATCCACTTTTCATCACAGGTGACTATCCGGTACAAAAACGGGTCAGTTAGGTTTCTTAATGTAAGCGATGCGCAGTTTTCCAGGCGCCGTAGTTTTTGGGATTCGTTCAGTTCATGGGGTACCCACTTATCGAGTTTATTTACCTTTCCTATGAGAGAAAGATGTCGGCTTATTGTCATTGGGGATATTTTCACGCTTTCTGCAATCTCCCGCAAAGATTTCGTTGGGTCCGCATCCACCGTTCCTCTTAAAACATCGTTGTCAACTAACTTTCTTTTCTAAAATTATTGCAGTATGTAAAGAATTTGGTTTTTGAATCAACTGCTGTTTATCAGCTTCGAGATGGCTTTCTTTGTATTTGGAGAGCATTTTATTCCAGTTACTGCAGTCTTTGCTATTTACATTCCACAAAGCCGGAATAGTTTCATACAAAATTTATTTTCTGTTACCCTCTTTTGGTTTTTTAGAATAACAATAATCTGTCTATGGGCCGCCTCAAGGCTCAATTATTTTATTTTTTGAAATAAAAATTTTTATAAGGGTAGCTATCAAAACTACCAACTTGGCTACCACATCTTCCAAACTGGTACATGAGTACTGGAACGAGCTTGCCCGCTTGAGCGCACGCTTTAAGATCACACTGCTCTAGGTTCCAGGGCACCTTGACATAAGAGGAAACGAGCGTGCAGATGGACTGGCCAGGCAGAGCCCTCTGCACGGTATCCCTTACAACCCCCACCGCCCCAACTGAGAAAATTCGAAAGAAACTCTCTCTCTCCTTTCGTCTTCAAATGCCCGGTACTAGCAAGAGCCAGATTGAGCGCACTAAGCCAACCATTCTTTGACGACCTTAATGACATCTCGGGTAAAGGAGTACGAGATCTCATACGTTTTCTTACCTCCACAGGCTGGATCTAGACACCGACTGTCTCACATCCTCAACAACACATATCATCAACTGGGTCACACGAGTCGTGGTAATAAAAAAAAACGCATTCTAGTGCTATTTGGGTTCACAGTGAACCGCCACCTCTACCTACCTACCCAGATTACAGGGTCACCTCCCCCATTTTATTTTGTTAACCTCTTGAGTGGCTTTTAATACAATTTCTGTTACTGAGATATAAAATGTCACTCAATTTTCTCTAGATCTAAATTTTGAACTTAACCTAATATACTCGTAAGTTGAATTGTTGGATTTGAGTACCCTTAAGGTTCTGTCGAGACCATTAAGTCTAAGTATGACTCACGTCCCTATCTACACTTTGGAAGGGATAATTTTCACTTTGTTTCCAAATAAGCGCGGATAGGAGACGATCATCCCAGTGCCCATCTATTCTATGTTCTCAAATCAGCCTTCAATATTCCAAGTCTGCTACTGCATCGCTATGTAGGAGACCTTCCGTGTTGAATACAAAACCCCACATAATATCCATACAGGAAGCATTGGTGTGGAATAAACGCACTGAGCTCTCGGATGTTTAAGGGGTTTCACACCACTTTAAGACGAGCTCTAACCATCTGCAGACGCAAGCTACGAAACGAACGGAAAATGGCACAAATTCGTCGTTGCGTCTTTTTATTTTCCCTATGATTCGTTACTGCTGCCACCAACGACGGCGGTAGCAGAGCTCATTGAATATTGTGACTCCAGGAAGATGGGTCTTATCATATGCTGCAATGCTAATGCTCAGAACACTTTTTAGGACAGTAACAAATACAATGTGAAAGGTAATCATGTCCTGGACTTCATAGTATCGTCTGACCTGGCTATCCACAATATTGGCTCGCAGCCAACTTTTGTTACGACAGTAGGACAGCAAGTAATCGGCTTAACTTTATACAACAGGTATTCTAAGGAAGTTACTGGCTGGAAAGTACAATACTATCAGAGATCTCTACGTCAGACCATAGATACATCGAATTTAGAATCGGATGCGTGGTCTCGACCTTGTTAAAGAGGAGGAACCCTCATAAAACCAACTGGACACAATTTAAGGAGGAGCTCGACAAGTACAATAGTGTTCCCCCTAAGCTCAGCATAAAACAAAAGCTTGAGAAAGCTGTTCACAACATGAACGGCACCCTCACCAAGCGTACAAAATGGCACGTCCAGCTAGTAAGCAATCCTGCAGATCGCCCGGTCCTTGGTGGAATGCAGACCTGCAACGTCTTCGTAAGGGATCCAGAAAACTTCTAAACAGGTCGCTTAAAACTAATTTGGAGGAAGATTGGAATCTTCACAGATCAAACCAAAAAAATTTTAAGAGGCGTATTCGGACTTCGAAGAGCGCATCTTACAAAGCTTTTTGCGAAAAAAAGTCCTCAAAAGTGGAAGTTGAACCAGGCTGGATCCATTCAGAAAATCTGACGATACCTATACTGAGTCGAAAGCAGAGACTTTCCGTCTCATGCTTAAGTCTCACTTCCCAGGTAACCTAACCGAAACCAACTCAGCTAGCTCCTATCGACGAAGCTGGCAACTGGCATATCTCAACGGTTGTGGTGACGGATGAGGCCATTAAACATGCTGTTGCTTCCTTTGATGGCTTCAAGTCGGCTGGCACCGATGACATTTGCCCAGTTATGTTACAAAGAGACCAGCTGCTGGTAACTCTGAAAAGAATTTTCACTGCTAGCCTGGCACGGGCATACATACCGAATCCCTGGCGAACAGTGAGAGTGGCCTTTATACTGAAAATGGGAAAGGAGGGCTACTCGCTGACCAAGATAACACGGCGTAGACGAATCACTAATTTTGAGGATATGAGCAATGCTGGTGAATAGGACATTGATTGCGGATGCTGGCTGCGGCAAATATATGGTGGCGGGTGTAAACAGGGGTTGTCTCCACTGCTATGATTGACTCACTGCTCAAAGCGCTCAATAGTTCTAACGTCTATGGACAAGCATACGCGGATGATATAGCGGTACTGTCTGTTGGATCGTGTCTCGCAACTGTCTGCTCTAAAACGCAGGCAGCCCTAGACGTGATCAACGACTGGTGCACTAGTAATCGACTTTCAATCAATCCTCTCAAAACTGAGGTGGTTCTCTTTACGAAAATGGAAAGTCTGACTCATCTAGTGTTTAAAGGCATCACAATCCAATTCTACAAAGAAGCCAAGAATTTGGGCTTCATCCTGGATAACAAACTTCTCTGAGCATCTAAGGCGCTTTCGACGTTCTGGTAGTGAAGAGGAGCTATCGGCAAGTCATGGGGCCTGTCACCGAGAAGGGTCCTTTGGATCTACACGGCTATGATAAGAACAATTATATCTTATCCGTCGATTGTCTGGTGGAATAAGTTCTTCCGAAAACACGTGATTGCTGCTTTTACCAGACTCCAGAGAACGGTTTGTCTCGGATACATGTTGGTTTTCCCTAGCACTCCTGGCTCTGCTCTAGACGCATTGATGAATCTCCCTCTCCTTGATATTCGTAACATTGGCCCTCACTCTCAAAGCCATCTTCCGCCTAAAAAGAAGTGATCTTTGGTACAGTACGCACTAGAGCTTTCATGACCTTGCGCTTCGGCTGTCTTATGACTCTGGTCTTATGGACACACCGTCCTATGCAATGACACCGGAACTCCTGTTGCGGAAAAAAATATGAAATCGGTTTTTGCTGTGCCCAGGATTGGTTTCGGCCAGAATCTGAGCCAGGAAAGGAATGCAGTCGGGTCAAAACGGACAGCTCCAAAACCAATATAGTATGTGGCGCTGGTGTCTTTCTGGAGGACGACAGTGTTAGATTTTTCACTTTACGTTAGGAAAGCTTGCATCTGCCTTCCAAGCGGAGATTCACGTAATCCTGATGGCAGCGAACTATATTGCATTTGTAGCGACAGCCAAGCTGCGCTGAACCCTCTTACGGCTTCCAGGTCACAATGGGATCAGGGGAAATGAAATCGCCGATGAACTTGCCGGGCAAAGTTCAGAGGAGAGTTTTTCAGGACCCGAACCTACGTTGGGTCTGCCTGCTTCCTCGATTAAGGCTTCCATTGAGTGTTGGGTCTCATATGAGCCCAACTGCAGATGCCTCAGCTCCACGGGATGCAGGCGGCCAAACGAATGCTTCAAGACATCTCTAGGAGTTCAGCGGCCCTTCTACTATCCCTCAGCAGGAAAGCCTGCATGGCGTTTACTGGCTTCGTGACAGGCCATTACACTTTTGCAAAGCACTTAATTGTGCTGGACATAAGTGACACATCATCCTGCGATGCTTGCTGTGAAGGTGGTGACCACATAGCGGAGTACTATCTCTGCGAATGTCCAGCTTATGCTCGCATCAGGATACATTTACTCGCCGCTGACGTAGTGGGTGCTGGTAATGTAGGCACCTTATCACTGAAATGTACTCATCTCTCTTCGAAAGACTGAATGATTTGATTAAAAGGAACTTACAAAGGGTGCAATGGACTAGTTCTTTGTCTGTTCCGAAAGAAAAAAAAAATCTGACAGCGGACATCTGGCACCGTCTATGACCCTAAACTAAATTGCCCATATACACAGATTTCTGTTCAGTTCGTGATGGCTTGACAAGTTACCTTATTGAAAATCTTTCGGACGTTATTCCTGGAGTAACACCTCTCTATTTCCTCGTTGCTGGAGGAGCGAATATCCGTCTCTTAGCAATGATTTTCCGGATGTGATTGGCTATTAGCCAGCAATTTATTAGAACTGGTCAGGTGAGACTAAATACATCTATCAGTGGCATGATGTACTGGGTCTTGGGTCTCAGCAGTTGATGCAATTTGGGCATACGCATATGTGGGATACGCGATCGGAAAAGGTTCTGGTGGTTGAGCTCACAGTTTTTCTCCGTTGTGGTGGCATCTAAGATATCTGTAAACATATCCTAGCTCCACCAAGATAGTTGTCGGAGTCTATATTGGCCGAAAGGTTTAAACTGCATTAGCAGCTGATGCAGTTTGGGCATACGCATATGTAGGATCCGCGATCGGCAAAGGTTCTGGTGGTTTAGCTCACAGTTCTTCTCCGTTGTGGTGGCATCTAAGATATCTGTAAACATATCCTAGCTCCACCAAGATAGTTGTCGGAGTCTATATTGGCCGAAAGGTTTAAACTGCATTAGCAGCTGATGCAGTTTGGGCATACGCATATGTAGGATCCGCGATCGGCAAAGGTTCTGGTGGTTTAGCTCACAGTTCTTCTCCGTTGTGGTGGCATCTAAGATATCTGTAAACATATCCTACCTCCACGAAGATAGTCTATATTGTGGTCTGCGTCGCTGATTTTAGCTAATTTAGCCGTTATGTGTAACGCGCTCGTTTATTTGCTTGTCTAGCTCTGCCGATTGCAACAAATCCTAACTTATTTGTGATTGCCGTAGGTGCTGGTTCTGTTCTTTTAAGTAAACACAATTGTATATCTCAGCGCACTTCTCATCTTGGCGCTGATATCTGGCCCACAGTAGTTAGGGCTTCCACCAGTTATTCATCTGCATATAGGAGCTAGTGGATTCAGATGTAGTTGTCGGTTTTACAGGGCCTTCAAAAGTCTTATCCGAGATGGTATATTCTATATGATGAAATATTGTGTGCGAGTACTAGAAAAATACCATCAATGGATATTGTACTGGCGGCGTAGCCCTTTAACTAATCACGTTGTGCACATTTCGTTGATTATCTTAAGTTTCGTTTAATTGGGCATAGTCATTTCACTATGAAGACTTGACATTCACTCACAGACATTTCGGATAGTCCATTGTCAAATTTCATTGCTCTTTCTGTTGACAGATAAATATTCCTGATAACATTACGAGTATTGTTCTTTCAAAGTCACAGCGTTTATAGACCGATTACATTGGCTATCTTCAAGATGCCTGGGCATTTAAAATGTAAAGGTCATAACGTTCTAACGCAAATGAAATCTCCCATGCACTCCATGCCAATTTATGTAGAAACTAGTTTTCCCACTAGATACGAATACACGATATAATCGTATAACATCTATGGGTCACTACAAAAGATAAACACCGAGCTTCACAGATAAACAATATTTGCTTGAAATAAAGTTTCGTTTGTTGGTGTTCGTTCGAAGCTCTTTACCTTATTACCAAGGTTTTGGGTCACGCGTTCATTGCCTTTGGATTGTAAAACTCTTAACCCAGGCGTCGGACGTCGTCAATCGCTTGATCTCCAGTAAAGTGCGCTTGTAACCTAGTATCTGACTCATAGTAACACTTACGGAACCGCAGGCGCGAAAACATTCAATCACGCAAATATTAAAAATGCATTAGAGCGCTCTGACCGCCATCATACCGGAACGTCGCCTCAAACCTATTCTCGTACTCTCGGACTGCTTGTTTGGTTTGCAAATATGTATCTACGATACGAGTATTGTAGTTTCCACGGATATTGACAGAAAATCAGTTTAATCTCATTTTGCCGGTTGGTTTGCATGATTTGGATTTCATATTACTCGTTAGCCGTTTCTGGACAGACCATCGGATTGGCATTGACTTTGACATAGAAAAAGGTTTTCAGGTGATTACGAGTAGTAACGTATATATCTCGGCTGACTGATAATTTATGCAATAGACCATGAAGGTGAGGAACGAAATTTGTAGTTTGGATATTGATTCCTCCCAAATTGTTACGATATTTGGTATGCGGGACAGTTAACTGTCGGCGGTTTGCAATGAATGAAAGAGATTATGGTTGATGGTGAGGTGACGATGTACATTGTTTGGGTTACTCGAACATTTGGAGTCCTGATGAACACATGTCTACCAAATTTTATTTTATAGCATTTTGATATCGAAATAAAAAAAAGAGTTGAATTTCGAACGAACGTGACTGGGCTGTAATACGTACTGGATGGCAGGTTGCTACGCTGTGAATACTGACCGAATAATAGTCGTGTTGGAATTATTCTACTTAACCATTTATTGTATTGACGTCAGTAGAGTTTTATGGGATCATCTAAAAAAAAAAAAAACGTGTGTGTCTAGAGCAAAGTTTTGCTATTTAATTTCTGGGTAATTCACGTATTTTTAATTTGCGTGTACTCGTAGATTGGAATGAAAGAACACATGTATCTAACGTCCATAACTATATTTTAAGTGCTGCCTTTTTATGCAATTAAGGTCAAAACTTGAAAGCTGCAAACTTGAAAGAACAAACAGAGAATATGAGGTAGGATCGCGGAAAAGTTGCTGGGCTCTATCGGAAGTCAAAGAATCGAATACCACAAATTTATCGATATCTTCACATCCAACGCAATTCCCATTGATGCAATGCTCTTGTGCTGGGGTTTAATCTAGCCCTCGAAATTTTTTTCCACAATTTAGACCTTTTTTTCCGTTAAGCGTCTCATAAGGCTCAATATCATTAACATTCTGGTCTTGCAAATGCAAATCATAATACACAAATCTAATCGATGACTGAAAACGACTTGGTTCCTTCGGCCATGGTTCATTTGGAGCACACCATTTACTCGCTTAATATCTGGTTTGCATGTCGTACTCAGAAACTCATATCGCCTCCCCTGTAATGATGACTTTGATGAATATTTGGCCGAAATCAGCATCAGAAATTGTGTCTTTTATAATGTCCACGCGCTGCTTTTTATGCAGGAAATAAAAGTCCTTCGGCACCAGCTTTGCAACGACACGTCTCTGGCCCGATTAATTGGTTTAAATGCCCTGAATGGATCAAATCGAGATCCATCATCATCTGCAAACCCCCTGATGGTAAATTTGCAGCTTACGATAGTAAAGGGTGTTTTTTTAGAGGTTTGGTTCTTAAATTGGCAACACGGTTTCTACAGCTTGACAATTTGACAGTTGATTTCTGGTTAGTACATTTTACCATTTTACGGTGAATAGATTACCGCCTGAACAGCGCGTGCAAATTGCGTAAACTTATTTTGAAAACCATGGTTCGGTTCTGCGCTACGTCCATTTTACGGTCGACATAATCGTCTATCTGAGCAAGTTATTCGGAACACGATCAATTGTTTTCGTACCACGTACACTCTAGTGGATAATACGCATCCCCAAACAGTGCGAACAGAAGAAGTTCTTGCCGTTGTGGAGCGCAGTCGATTCGCCATTGTGCACAGCAATTGGAGCTATGCCCATCCACTTTGTGGAAGATTTTACGGAAATATCTTAGCTTAAAGCTTATAAGATCCAGCTCATAATGTCAGCAAGAGTTGAAACTGCATGACCATTATACGCCTCGTAGGTTTGGTGAATGGGCCGAAAACATGAATCAGCTTGATCCGCATTTTCAACGCAAAATTTTGTTATCCGTTGAGACCCGTTTTTGGTTAAATGGACATGTAAACAAGCAAAATTGCCGAATATGGAGTGGAGAAAACCCAGAAGCCCTTGTTGAGACGCCCTTACAAGCATTAAAACTCACTGTTTGCTGTGCTTTATAGGCTGGTGGAATCATCGGCGCATATTTCTTTAAGGACGATGCCGGCCAGAATGTTACCGTCAATGGAGAGCGCTATAGAAATATAATTTCTGACTTCTTCACTCCTCAGTTGGATTGCATTGACATGACAGAGCTTTGGATTCAACATGGTGGCGCAATATGCCACACGGCGCGCGACACCATCAATTTATTGCGGGAAACATTTACTGAGCGCATAATTTCGCGTAATGGGCCTGTGAACTGGCCTTCACGATCCTGTGATCTCACACCTTTAGATTACTTTCTTTCGGGGTATGTGAAGTCACAAGTCTATGCCGATAAAGGGAGACGTTGGACGATTTGGAAGTCAACATTCACCGCGTTATTACTGATATACGGCTCTAGTTGCTCGATAAAGTTGTCGAAAACTGGACTTCACGATTGCGCTTCATTTGAGCTAGCCGTGGCACGCATATGCCCGACATCATATTGAAGCACTAAAGGCGTAAAATAAAGCTAATATTGTGGACATTAACATTAGATTCAGGTGTTTTATTTTATATTGAATTTGTATTTGCTTGAGTTAGCAATGACCACTTGGAATGTCCGTTAAGATTCTAGCCTTATTTTTGTTCGTTTTACAGTCTTTATTTATGAGTTCCTGAAAAATGGGCGTCGGCTTCGAAGGGTCTATGGTTAGGGTTCTGGAGAGAGGAGGAAAGCAAATCATTCAGAAAAAATTCTTGGTTGCAATCTTTGCATGTCTGAAGATGAAAGCAGTTCACATCGACTTCGTACTGTTCCTAGCCTGCTACAATCGCTTTATCACGCACGAATGTGTAGCGACAATGGGAATTCATTCATACGAGCAGCGAGAGTGGAAAACAAATGACGTATTCAACGGCCTAAGTTTAAATGGAATGGAAAGGAGGTTCATAATGCCAGCAGCCCCGCACCAAGACGCTATACGATACACCCGACAAATCGCTGAAATATCATTTGAAACGGATAGTCGGATACCGAGTGCTAGTTTGTGAGCAATTTGTAACATTGTAATTTGACTAGGGGTCCCACGGATCTGCAAGCATTAACGCCAGCTCACTTCTTGGTTGGTGAAGCTATAGTATCACCACCACCATTTACGCCACCAGAACAAGCAAGCTGCAGTGGCGCAAAATTGTGGAAAGAAAGACAGTTCACGCCAGACTACTTTTGGAAAAGATGGAAAGAAGAACACCTAGTGACATTTCAGGAAGAGGAAGACATGGAAAAGAGAGAAGGAAATTATTTAAATAGGACATTAGGTGCTTTTTTTTAGCATAGGGCTTATTTCCTATCTACCTGTAGATTACACTAACAAGTTAAACTATATGAGCTAACTTAATGCACTATATTTAGCGGAGTTAACGCGATAGCAACAATGCTTCCAGACCTATTTTTCCATGATATGGGACCGCCAGAACATGTGTCACTTTTTGAACAAATAAAATGCCGGTGCTGCCAAACTTTACGAATGTTAATAGTTAACGCCGATAACGCTGTGAAAATTAAGCGTCGACACCAATACCAAAAAAACAGCTGTTGTTAATTAAAAATGAAAATTTTCCGCCAACCCAGTGGTAAGAGTAAGAATAGAATAATAAGATCGGTGATGTTACGTACAGAGTCTAGTCGATTGGCTAGACCGGAACAGAAGATTTGTGTACTTCCAGTTGACATGAGCGGACCAGAGGACAAGCAGCCAACAGGCCGATGGGGAGCCTATAGCTAGATTACTATGGAAAATGGGCGTTTTCGTCAGGACTGTAAACGAGTATATTTCATATTCCTGTTATTTACTGCAGTCGTATTCATTTTATATTCCTCTTTGTACTCCCTTTCTCATATCTTGCAATGTATGCACAAAAAATATTTCCTCAGCCTTAGTGAGACAGCCAAAATAAACGATTGGACTTTTGATAATTTTTTTCCAACCAGAAATTTATTTAGTGTAAGTGTGTGGGTGTGATCAGATTTCCTTTGGAATCCCTTCTAAGATTATCCCTTAGTGGATTGGATACAGGGTATAAACATTTTACCATCTGCAGACTTTATAATCACACCTAACATAATGGAACCTCATGGATTCTGCAGAAAATAACAAATCTTGGTACGAGTATGCCTTAAGTTATAATGGGTGATTTTTTAAGCGCTTGGCTTTTAAGTGTCGAAAAAAACTCAGGAAAATTGCAAAAGTGTATAATTATCCGAGCTGATAAGTCAATGCTTGCCATTTACTTTTTAGGGATTATTTCATGTAAAGGTTGACCACGACTACGTTTTAAATGGTCCATACGGAGAATCCTATTTTGAATCACTTTTTCGAACATATTGGCTGGTGTCTCGCTAATAACACGTGTCTTCCAATTCCTGCAATTGACCCCGGTTTATTGGCATAGACGAGTGATTCGTCGTATCTCCATAAAAACTAGTCTAAAGTCGTCAAATCGCACGATCTAGGCGGCCAATTCACCGGTCCAACACGAGAGGTAAATTTGTCACCGAACTCATTTCTCACTTGGTATTGCGTGCTGTGTGGCACGTAGAGCCATCTTTGCTGGAACCATATGTCGACCAGGTTCAGCTCGTGGCTTTTGGACAAAAAAAAGTTCGAATTCGGGAGCCATTGACGATAACGTTGATCTTATGGTCATCTTTGAAAAAATGATTTCGGCGGACCATAAACCATACCAAGCAGTGCGTTTTTCCGGTTTCATTGACATTTGACAGAGTTTGGCATCAGGCTCTTTCGTCGAAAATGCGTACTTTTGGGATCGACGACTCTCTTCTTCAATGGATTAGAAATTACCTTTCGGAACGTTCAATTCAAGTTGTCTTGGATGGTTTCAAGTCTGATTTTCACAAAATAAATGCTGGTGTGCCCCAGGGCTCCGTTCTGTCTCCGACACTCCTTTTAATTTTCATCAACGATCTCTTTTCTGCTACTTCTAATCCAATATATTCCTTTGCTGATGACAGTATTCTCTGCTTTTCATATTCGTTCCCGGACTCACGTCCTTGCTCTTCGGTTGTAGAACGGGAATGCCAGTGTATTTTAAGCTCATTAAATTGTGATATTAACAGCATAACTAATTGGGGAACCACTAACAGAGTAGAATTTAATGCTTACAAAACACAAAGCTGTCTGCTGTCATTAAAGCGAAATTTAAACATCCAGCCGTTATCCATGAATGGCACTTGCATCTTCGAAACCGATAAACTTTCCATTCTCGGTACGTGTGTCAATGAAAACTTACGTTGGAACGACCACATATTCGGTGTCGTCAAAAACGCTACGAAATGTCTAGGTTTCCTCAAACGATGTAAGAAATATTTTACCCCCTCTGATTTGGCCACCTATATAAGGCATTCGTCCACCCAAAGTTGGAATACAATGCCCACATCTGGTCAGGTGCTCCTAAAATATCTCTTCACCTGCTAGATAGGATTCAAAACCATGCCATAAAACTCATAGGTGATACTAATATCACTCAAACAATGGACACCCTCGAACACCGACGTAATGTCTCGTATCTCACTCTGTTTTATCGCTATTTCCACCAACAGTGCTCCATAGAAATCGCAAGTAGCATTCCACCCATTCAAACTTTTAACCGTAACACCCGGCTCGCTATGAATGCTCATCAGTATACCCTCAATCCTACTTTCGGACGTACTCTACCATATAGTGTTTCGTTCCTAAGCCGTACAACTCGCATATGGAATGCCCTGCCTAGCTCCTTATTTCCTAGTCATTATTTCCAAGTCATTATAACCTTCAAACATTTAAAACCAACGTTCACCGGTACCTCTCTTTTTATCCTCCCTGCTTTTCCTTAGCCCGCGCTGTGTGCAAGCATTTTAAGGGTACCTAAATCCCTTGACCGGGCGCAAATTATAAAAAAAAAATTGACAGCTCTTGTATTGTCTGAGGTTGCTCATCGGACCAAATACGGCAGTTTGTTTATTAACATACCCATGCCACCAGAAATGAGCTTCGTCTTTGAAGATAATTTTTCGATAAAAAAGCGGATCTCCATGCAGCTTTATTACGGCAGACTCACCGAAAATTCGACGCTGTGGCAGTTCGTTCGGCTTCAGGTCCGGCACGAGCTGTATTTTGTAGGGTTTTAGGGCTACTTGCGTAAAATCTTCCACGGAATCAAGTAACACAATCCCAATTGCTGTGCTGCGAACAGCGGCGAATGGACAAATCACAGTCTTCATTGACACTGGCAGATACAGCGGCAATATTTTCCCCTACACGCACTCTACGCATACGGGTAGGTGGCTTGATGTCCAATAGCGTGTAATTGGTGCGAAATTTGGTCACTATGGGTTGGATTACTCCCTCAGTAGGTTAAATATGACGAAGGTGAAATGGTCGAAGTGTGGAAAAAACATTTTTCACAGAGCACGAATTTTGATAATGAAATTCAATAATTTGTTAGCCTTGTTCGGATGTAAATGCTTCCATGATGAAATGGCAACTGAGCATGTCTGACTGTGACACATGTCACGACTCACGCGTGAGCTGTCAAAAATAGAACACTGAAAACCCAAACAGCAAAAAAATCACCCTTTATCATAAGATTCTGTTTTTAAAAATGATTTATTTGTATTCGAAATTTAACAAAAACGAAAACACCCTTCGAATCTGCTTTGATAAAATAACGGTCGTTTGCAGCGCTCCCTACCGCCGAATGGCTTAAATACCAACCACGATAATCTCTTTTTCCCACAGATGTCTCATGACTTTTATTTGTTTATTTGATTTGCTAATCAGCTGCTTGTCAAATGTGTTGTCAAGTTTTTTTATCACCAGAAGGCAGAAACTCACTCCCCCGTCTTTGTTAGAAGTTCTCCTACGTCAAATTCGCTAAATTATTAATCACTTCCTTGAATTCAAAGATTTCATTTAAGAAAATAATCTCAAAATGACGTCTTCCCGCCTGTAGTTCTGGGTTAAAGACTACAGATTTCTGGAAAATAAACTCAAGGTTGAAGTAATGGCAGTTCAAGGAATTGAAGCCATCAAAGTTCTATCAGAAGATCAAGAAAAGGACGCAACCATGAACCCCGTAGACAGATACAGGTCCCAGTTTTTACACAGTTCACATTTACACCAGATTAACTTTTGTATATTCCAGAAATGAATGGACACAGATATTAGTGTCATTGCAGAATTTTGAAAGTATTCGAGACCTTGCATTCAATGGAGACCTTAAAGTCTCAAAGTTTAGAAGCATTTATTGGGCGTTATTGCTGCGTGTATTAAATGCGGATTATAAAACTTGGATAGAACAACGATTCCAACAAAGAACAAGGTAAAATGGGGCGAAACTTATGTAAGAAGGCAACGTAAAAATGACCTGCATTCTCTTACAGATATGAAAAACTTAAGCATGAGTTTGTGAAGAATCCACATCATGAGAAGGCGCCCGATGATGACCCTCTATCTCAGTCGAAGCAGGTTTGCTATAGAATAGAATGATGCCAATTTTGTTCGCCTTAAGTTGTTTCTACTTTGCAGAGCATTTGGAATCAGTATTTTAGTGACCAAGAATTGTTTGCAGTTATCAAGCAAGATGTCGTGAGGACATTCCCCGGTGTGGATTTCTTTAGGAAGCCACTGATTCAGTGTGCTATGGTAGGAAGTGATGCCCTATTAATCTATTATTACTGACAACGACTCTCATTTAGACGAACATTCTGTTTTATTATGCAAGAGAGCATCCATACATGTGCTATCGCCAAGGAATGCATGAAATCTTGGCTCCAATTTTGTTTGTGATGTACGGTGATCATCAGGCTCTGCTTCATTACAAAGAGCTGAACAATGGAATTGAGTAAGATCGAACAAAGGACGCTTATTCAAAAAAAAAAAAGTCTTGAGTTTAATTTTTTTTTAATTTTTAGTGACCTACTTATGGAAGTATTGAATCCAGATTACCTAGAAGCTGATTCATAGTAAGTTTATTGCCAACATTATCAATCCACTTACTCTAACTTAATTTCAGTTCGATATTTTCCCGTCTGATGGCCTCCATCGAGTCTTATTACCGTGTTGCCAGCTTAATTCAAACTGAAAATGGTTACTCTTCCGTTCAGAATGACCAAGTAAGCACTGCTCAGACATATATTATAAAGTCTTTCCCTTCTAAACAGAGATTTTCAGAATATACTAGAACCAGTGACTACCGAAGCCGAAGTTATTGGTCAACTGAACTCGATTCGGGATAAAATTCTTGCCAAGGAAGATCTACATTTACACAATTATCTGCTGAAGCTGGACATTCCTTTGCATATTTTCGGAATGTAAGTCTGATTGCTTCGCCATCACTGCTTGTTTGATGTTTTTGTGTTTGTCTCCCTTAAGACGATGGCTTCGGCTTCTTTTTGGAAGAGAATTCGCTCTTTTAGATTTACTGGTGCTTTGGGATGCAATATTTGCCGACAGTGATCGTTTTGATCTCCCCAACTTTATTCTTGTTGCAATGTTAATTCGAATACGTGATAAATGTAAGTTCAGTCCGTTTCTAGATTCGCATTAATTAAACAGTGCTTCTGTTTGCAGTACTTTTAAATGACTACACAACTTGCTTGACATATTTGATGCGTTACCCATCGAATGCCGATATGAACTTGATCCTCCGTCATGCCTTACACATGCAAAGACCTAAAAAATTCGATCGTCCTGCAAATGCCTTTATTTACTTCACTATGAACGCCGAAACCACGCAGTCTTCAACATCATCACTGTCACAAAAACCGATTGCTTCCGCTGCTTCCACTAAACCAACTAAGACCCTGTCGAATCCTTCAACATCACAACTGAAGCTCGAAGAACCAATTGAAAAACGTGATCGTGCTTCGTCTCTTGACTCGGAAAATAAATTCCACGAGCAAGTAAATGAAATTCGAAACCGAAACGCATTAGATTCTGCTGCTATAGCCAGATTAAAAACCGCTCCTCAGTCGGACAGAGTGATAATTGATGGATATTCTGAAAATGTAAGTTCCTCACTACCTACCACATTGTCACTCATTTATATTCACATCATTTTAGAGCCCGGAACTCCTTCGTATGGAGTTGAAAAATGCGCAGACTATCATCAACATATCCAGAAATAAGCTGGAAAAATATCTCGACACACTTAAACGGAATGTCACAAAGAATTCCCCTGAAGAATTCACTCAAGCGCTCGATGGCATTGAAGAACTTTGCAGTTTCCTTGATGTTAAATTTATTTTTCCCTACAATTCAAGATCTCATAAAATTGATCAAGCATTGGAAGCCGCTGAAAATCGTCAGGTTAAGGTGTCATCTCCTGAAAGTAAGAATATGAGTGTTATTTTAACTAGTAAGGAGACTAAACTGGATCCTGGTGTTAAACAGGATTCTGGTGTCAAACAGTTTGAAGAAACAAAAGAAAATGTTGAAGTACCTCTGACGGTGAATGGAACAACTATTTATGAGAAGCCTGACAATGGATATATGATGAACTCATTCCGATTGTTAGGCAATCGAAAGGAAGTAGAACTATTGCCAGTTATTACAGATGAACGCCTAGGAATTGATAACAGGTCAACGTTAAGTGGTGTGCCCTCAGTTGATCCTATCGGCTGCAGAGATGAATGATTCATACTGACTTACTAACATACCTACCATTGGACTGATTTTGTTTGTTACAAATTATATAAAGCTTTTCTCGCGTTTTCCTTAAAATTAAGATATCGACAAAAAACTTTTGCAATTGTTTGAAATTAAAAATGAATTATAAGGCAACAATTTAAAGAATTTTTTTTATTTGTTTTCAAATCGAAGTACGTAACTCCTATCAAGGACGGTCATTGACCCGCCACTCAGCTGTAAATTCGACGTGAAAACAAGGTGCAGGGAAAGCTAGTCTTATACCGGCTATCGATCTTGAAGCGTCCTGCACTTTTTGGCCCGTGTAGATTATTGCCATTTGTTCAGCGCAAAAATGTTATACATATGTGTACAAATAAATAAAAATAGATTGGTCCTTGGTGTAGGTTGTAGTAAGCAGGGATCGGCACAAGCCTGACGATACCCGGTGTTGTAATTATGATTTCCTTTTACCTAATAACTAAACTAACATTATTCCGAAAGGTACTTACTTTTTTCTTATATCCAGTATCTTCTTGCGGGCCCTAGAACTCGCGTTACCCTATCATGTACATCGTAACTCTTCTCCTTCCTAGTTGACGTGAAACTGCCGACTGTTCTGTGTGTTGCTGCCAACCCCTTCTTTTTCCATGCTGAATTAGCGGATAACATTTCATAGTAAAGGATATGTTGCCCTGCCTTAAAGTATGTCTCTCATGGATCACCGAGTTGGAAATGCGGTTTAGTAATAAACTACTTAAGGTCTTTCGCAATCACTTATTCAAAAACATTTGCGGCGTGCTTGTAATAGCAGTGCACCAGTGGTTTGACTGACTATATCTATTCCAATCCCACCCTCAGCAGAGACGATACTTCCAAGGTATTTGAAACGCTTCACCCTCTCTGCTGGCTGTCCTATAATAATGTGACCTTGCGGTGGAAGACTGATGATTTTAGTTTAGGCAAAGTTAATCTTTAGGCTAACGACGTTTGCTTCCCTCTCCACGCCAGTTGTCATTTGGTGGAAGTCCGTAATCCTATTGAATTAGAAGCAGACACTCATCACTTATCACAAGTTAAAACATCCTTGTGGTACGCCACTGTCGGCTTCGATTTTTCCTTCGATACGAAAGGTACTGAGCTGTGCGAAAACGACCTGTGGGCTGTTGATGTGGTCGGTACGGAATATCGCGGTTGAAAAGCTGCTTGCCTGGCGCCCAATGTAGCCTCGAGGTAGTGCTTTATTCAATCGAGAAATATGAGTAGGTACTAAGGGTATTATATTGTGATTAAGAAGCAACACAAAGTTTTCGAAAGGTTGCCATTACTCATCTGCTCTATTCCTCAAGAAAAACTCGGCTTCGCAGGTTCCCTCTACCATCCCGGCTTAGTAACATATTGCCCGCGAATAATCGGTTAAAAACCGGAGCGAAATTTGATGAATTGTCCTGATCCAAGACAACCAAAGAACCGTCCATGGATTTCGGCGTGTACTATCTAGGGCTGTGATGTCAGATCTTTAGTAATTCTGTAGACGGTTCTGTTATCATAGTTTTTGTGCCTTTTTCTGGTCTGCTTCCACAGCCATCACATTGGTGTAGCTATAGTTGTCACGTAGCAAAAAAGCAGAAGCTAGTTCCCTCCGGCTGCTAGGGTTACTGCAAGACGAGACCTCATAGTTTTTCCTTCTTCTTCTGTCTTCAGCCGAATCGAACAATTTTTCAATACTGTTTTTGATATTGGCAAAACGTTAGCAACTCCCTGCAACTGACTTTTTCACTCTTTTCGAAAATTGTTGTACCTACCTACGTCAATACACTTGTAATATGGCTAAGTCTTGTTATTAAAACATTTTGCAGTACTTGCGTTGGGAGTCGAGTACGAAAGTCGCTATCGTTCTAGTCCTTATCTGAGGCGTAGTGTCTGTTTTGACACTAAATAAGGCAGAGCACGTTACAAAGACTAGAGAAAAGAGCTCTTGTAAACTTGCCATTTTAACCCGCTTGCACAACAATTGGTGTATACGGTTTCCAGGGACTGCCACGGGGAGATAATGCATCCACTCCTTCACAAGCACAATAGTAGTGAGTGCTGCCATTGTGAGCGTTCAAGTGTTGACGACCTTAACAAACGATTAAAGGACAATGATCTTCGGACCTGAACGTGGAATGTTAGTACCCCTAACAGAGCGCGTACAGCCGAACAACTAGCGGAGATCCTCAACTGCTACAAAGCAGACATAACCGCCATCCAAGAAGTGCGGTAAATACCTCAGACAAAAAGAGTATGAAATATGGAGAATGTTGCAGATAATCGGTGCGACGAGGACAGCAGTCGCAGCGTTTATTCGGACGCGAATTCGCCGTTAGAAGAAGACTTAGGGGGCAAGACTTGAGCATCAGGCATGCGAGGTATAAAGGGATGGGCAAGTCCCTAAGGGACAAGCGTACACGAATATCTATTGGTTTATTATGATAGAAGCATGTAAGCGAAGGCATAAAGGGCATATTCGCCAACATAAGCCTCATAAACTCGGATATCCGTAAACCCTAAACGCACCGAATCATTGTGAGGAAATTCAATGTCGAACGGCTACAATCGCTAAAAACCGCCAAGGTCTTTTCCCTTAAACTCTCAAGGAGTCCGATGCCACTAGCATCGAACGTAAAAGATCAATGACATCACTGCCAAAGAGCAATTAGTGAGTACGCTTCTGATGTACTGGGTTTCAACCCGCAAACCTGAAAATGGATGTTCAGAGTGGCCCTGCAGGAAATAACGGAAGGTCTACGCAAGCTGTGCGAACAGAATAGAAGGGAAGAGGATAGGCTCATCAGCAGAACAAAGAAAGAGCACGAGAAGCGCTGGATCGAAGTTTTAGAGAGGTGCTACCAGGAAAATGAGGTTCGGAACATTTATCAGAAAATAAAACGAATATGCCAAAGCTGTGAAGTCCAAACAGAAATTTGCAAGAATAGAGAAGGACACCTCATAGTAGAACCACAGTCGGTGCTGAGAATATGGAAAAAATTATTTCTGCAGATTGTTAAATGATGATGGCGAACAAGTAACAACGTCCCACCGTCATGCAAAATGAACCATTCAATATTGACGAAGACAGACTACATTTCCAAGCTTAAGTGCAATAAAGCTGCTGGACTGCTGAGCTGTTTATAGTAACAGGGTATAATTGGATACGGATACTCTGAGTCGATGAAAGTATGCCGGGCGAATGGGACCGCAGCATTGTTTGTCAGATTCTAAGAAAGTACCCCTGAACTGCGCCAACTATAGGGAAATAAGTCTCCCCAAAATCGCATATAGCACCCTGTCTGGCCGTATAATGTGAACGCCTAAAGTCTTTCGTTAACAGTGTTACCGACCGCTATCAGTGTGGTTTTAGCGCAGGAAAGTCCCTTCATAGATCAAATTTTCACCTAACGACAGATCTTGGAAAAGGAGTTCCATATCAATACACATCACCTCTTAATCGATTACAATGCCGCATTTGATAGCATCTCTTGCGACGAGCCGAACTATACAGAGACATGTTTAGTTTCCGCATCCCTGCTGAGCGCATTCGAAAATACAGGATGACGATGGAGAATGCACGATTTCCGTCAAGGTCGGTAATGACAAAACTGAGATCTTCAATGTCAGAGAAACGAAAAAGAAAGTATATGCAGTCAATAAATATTGACATGCAACATCGACGCCTAGGACATGATGTGACTATGAGCAGCTACAACTTTGAAGTAGTAAAGAGCTTTACTACCTCAGCTGCTCCGCTATCAGCTCTGACATTCTTGTTAATCGCTGCTTTTTGTGCTTAGAAGGCAATTGAGTGGTAAAGCTCTTTTACGAGCAACCAAAAATATATTTTACAAGACAGTCAAGCTTAGACGGATGAAATGCTCTAGGGCGCTTCGGGAGAAAAGTTCTTCGAGTAATTTTCGGTTCCGTTTGCATCAATAGGGATTGGAGAAGACGTTTCAATAGCGAATTTATACAGTGATGCCGACCTTGTAAGAAAAGCTCGGGTAACCTGACTTAGATGGTTAGGTCATGGCTGGTCATGGACACCAGCGTCGCAGCAGGAATGTTTTCGACTTCAACACAGACACGACGACCTCATCTTACGAGTAGATGGCGCACACAAGAGGAAGGAGACCTCAGCCAATTTCGTATGTGCAACTGGAGGTATCTGGCAAAAGACCGCGCCAGCGGAGAGCCATGTTAGCTGAGACTTCGGTCAACCCCGGATTGTAGCGCCATCTAAGTAAATAAGTAAGCGAACGTACGATACTCTCCTAACCATTGCATTTGGATTTCCTTAGATGAAGAGAATAGATTCAGGCATCACGATTTTTACGGGTGGGTGGAGGAATTTGATAGAGATATTTGTGACGTTGTGACTAAAAAACTCGCATGATTCAAATGACGTTAACCTCCCCCAGCACCGTTTATAACTTTTTGATGTATCTGGAAAAGTAAATAGACACCCTATACTTCGATTACAATTTACAAACACATACATTGTACTCGTATATAAATTCATTCCATGTGTCAAATATGTATTATAGCACGCGAATGACATAAGATAGCACTCAACGGCAGCAAAAAGCATTTGTCAGAAGTGGGATTCGAACCCACGCCTACAGAGTAGACTGCGACCTGAACGCAGCGCCTTAGACCACTCGGCCATCCTGACTTAGAAAAACTCTATGTCAAATCTCTTACAGATTATAAGCATTTTTCAGTAACAAAATTACAGAATATCCAAAACAAATATGAGAGTAACTCCATCTACTCGTAATCTGAGATATTTCTTACAACAGATGGTCTCATCACGAGATCTGAACGCTATCGCTGTTAGAGGAAAGATGCGTCTTGCACTGAAAGGCATCGACTGAGGGAAGACATATTTCTAAAATCTACGTTCAGTAAAAAAATGTTTAGAGTGCTACGCCTATTTTACATTTAAAATAACCGACCAAATGAGTAGGTTATTACACTTTTTGACTCAAAAACAGGGACAAGAATGTGCAGTATGCACAGCGAAAAATATCGGTGCCTGTATTGAGGAAGATCCATCGACTCGCCATTGTCCGCAAAAACTTGGCCTGTGCCCATCGACTTTGTGGATGATATTATGCAAAATTCTTGGTTTACACGCTTGCAAGATTCATTGTTCGCGTCGTGACTTCACTGATTAGGCAGTAGAACAGTTGGAAGTCGATCCACTCTCTGACCGTCAACTGTTGTGCAGTGATGAGGCTCACTTCTGTCTCAGTGGCTTTGCTATTAAACAAAATTGTCGAATTTGCAGGAAAATCTAAACATGCACTCTTTGGTGCGGCTTATGCGGTTGTAATGATTTCTACTTATTTAAATAGAATTTATTAATAGAAGGATCACAAGATATATGAGCATCCGATCCCAAACGCGGCTGCCACCAGAAAGAACAATCCAAAGACCGGGATGTGAAAACCGGAAAACGACGAAGTGACAGCTTGCGCTCAAAATGGAGTTGTGGTGAAAACATTATTGTAGGGGCTATGTCCACCTAGTGTGTTATTTGTGTGTCTGGAGAATTATTGTTGTGAAACCACCACAAGGCTCCACCCTTAGGAGGTAATAAAGCGAAGGGGTGGTTTCATAGTCCGGCCTGTGCGCTTAGTAACTGTTGTCTCGGGAACCCCCGGATCGGTTGACGGTGTTACAATTACCGATGGAGGTGGTGATGCTCTTTGGTCCAGAAGCTGGTAAGCTGGTTTCAAGCGTTGGATGGAAACGTATGCATCCTTACTCGGCATGGCCAATTTGTAGGTGTGTGGCTCACGGTCCAAGACAGAGTACGATCCCGTGTAAGCTGGCTGCAACGGTCGCTTGATGCTGTCGGTGCGCACATACACATGCGAAACAGTTTTGAGATCTTTTGGGATGAAAATTGACTTCGTATGGTGTGTGGTGAAAGTAGGTGAAGTTAGTTGCAGCGCCTCTCTCAAGTCTTGGAGAAAGGCGATAGGTTCTTTAATGTCGCTGGGCGCTGCTAAAAGATCTCCTGGTAGTCGAACTTCATAACTAATTGGGCTGGTGATCGCGTAGTCCCAGTAGCACGGATGGAAGTGCTTGAATCCAGTTATCGGGCAAATGGGAGATAAGGGCTTCAGTGTCCGGTGCCATCGCTCTACTATCTCATTGGCCTGTGGGTGATAGGCGGTAGTGTGAACACGGCTCCATCCGAGGAGTTGAGCAAATCTTCGAAGCAAAGCAGATTCGAATTGCCGTTCCTGATCGGTAGTCAGTCGAAGTGGACAGCCGAAACGCGCAACCCAGTGTTGGAAAAATTCGTCGGCGACAGCGGTTGCGCTGATGTTTTCTATTGGGACTGCTTCTGGCCAACGGGTTGTTCAATCAATACATGTGACGATGTAACTAAAGCCTGAACAGTGCGGTAATGGACCGTGGACCATGTGGACATGTTGGAACTTGTCTGCGTTTGGAAATGTTCCGAAAGGTGGTCTGATATGCCTATGGATCTTACTTCGTTGACAAGCTGGACAGGTGCGTACCCATTTACCTAGCGTTCATAGATGGCCAGAAAAAGCGTAATGACACTGCCTTACCGGATGATCGAGTACCAGGGTGACTAAGGTTGTGCACAGCTTCATAGGCAGCGTGCCTAAATCCGGGTGTGATGTATGGGTGAGCACGACCAGATGAAGTTTCGCAAGTAATTGCTGTGGGAGAATCCGGGAGAACAAGATTAATAAAAGTAAGTTTCTGACTCACCGTTCTTATTTTCTGCAGTTCCGGATCGTTGAGTTGCGCCTTCGCGATAGCCGGGTAGTCCAAGACTTCGGAAGTCGTAATTGCGGCAATGGGAGGCAGGGCGCCAGCGGCAGCATTTTCCTTCCGTTTGCCGTGGCGTACATCCGTTGAAAATTGTGATATGAAGTCCAGGTGACGTGGACGACGAGGAGTTTCCGTGGGCGATGATGTGTTATGGAAAGCAAACGTAAGCGGCTTGTTGTCGGTGAAGATGGCGAACGATCGGCCTTCTACGAAGCGCCGGAAGTGCTCAATTGCCAGTTTAATAGCCAGTAGTTCTCGATCGAATGTGCTGTATTTTTGTTTGCCGGCGACAAAGCTTTTGAAAAGTACTCGTATCAAAGTGATGCAACTGGCCCCACTGCTGCATTTGATGCGTCACACATGAGACGTTGTTCGGTTTCGGGCAGTGGATGGACTAGTGCAGCTGCTTCCGCTGGTGCGTTGTGGCAACATTGGAAAGCAGATTCTGCTGCTGTGGACCACGAGACAGGCGAGCGGTCCTTCTTGGTGGTATTCTGGAGCATTTGAGACAGCCGTGCATTATCTTCAGCAGCGTGTGGCAGGCATCGGTGGAAGAAATTAAGAGCTCCCAAGAAGCACGAAGTTCACACACTAGTTTTGGGAACTTTGAGATTGCCTTAGCAGTGTCATCTGGTGCCCGTACGCCGGTACTATCAACATGGTAACCGAGGAACATGAGCGCGCTTTTGCCAAATTCGCACTTTTCCATGTTAATCGTCATTTAAATCTCCGAAGACAGAACTAACAAGACTTTGTTGGGTTTGTGCTGCATTGGGCGAGCCAAAGGTCATACGTGTAAATTCGTACAACCCAAAAGGTGTAACTATAGCTGTTTTTGGAATGTCCTCCGGGACCATTGGAATTTGATGGTATGCACGGGCTTGGACTATTCTGCTCAATATTGCCCGGCATGATTAGCTGAAAATACGTTATCCGTGGCAGCGGGTATCGGTCTGGCAGAGTTACGGAGTTAAGGCGATGGTAATCCCCGCATGGACGAATGTCTCCGTTTTTCTTTTCGGAGTTCATAGGCGACAGAATCCAGCATCCATCATACGTTGAAATTCTATTTTAACGAGTGCGTAGAATTTTGGTGGAATAGGCTTCCAATAGAGTCTATGACGGTGTAGTCGGTGTAATCTGGTCGATGAGACGGCGCTCATGGATACCCAAAAGTAGACGGAAGTATTGGAGAAAGTCTGTTCCAAGAATTGAATGTGGTACAACTGCGCTAACAAACGTCCAACAAAACCTCCGGCGTAGGCCCAGGTCCACCTCCATTGTGACTGTTCCGTATGTACTGATTGTTGTACTGTTGACCGCATATAGTATGCCCACCTAGTGTGTCATTTGTCTGACTAGGGAATTATTGTTGTGAAACCACCACAGAGTCATCGGACCGTACTTCTTCAAAAATGATGAAAATCGAAATATCACCGTCAATGGCGCCCGGCATAGAGCAATGATAAACCTATCTTCACCTGCAGGACATTCGTTTTCAAGAGGTTGGTGAGACATGCCATACTGCCGGCGAAAACATGGAGTTGTAAAAAGAAGTGTTCAGTGACAGCATTGTCTTCCGAAATGGGTTTGTGGCCTGGGCTCCAAGATCGTATGATTTAACGCCGTTGAACTATTTCCTGCTTATTAAAAGTAGTTGTTCTATGCAGACAAGCCAACAACAACTCCATCCTTGGAAGCCAGCACCAAGAGCACCATTCATGAGATAAGACCTCATATACTCGAAAAATTTGTCGAAAATTGGAGCTCCAGGTTGTAGTTCCTGAGACGCTACGCTGGTGGCCATATCCCCGAAATAATTTTCATCATTATTGGCACATTTCGTCATGCATCGTTTTACGCTTGCCCAACGTGCGGAAATTATTCCAAATTTTATCGAAATTCCGGTTCAGTTGTAAATACGCAACGTGAATTTCGTCGTGAGATCGGTCATCATTATGGCTTCAGTGTGCAGGCAATTCGTAGCACCGTGGTAAACTTTGAGCGTGAGTACACTCTTCTGGATCTTAAGCCATCAACCAGAGAGAGATTGGTGCGAAATTAAGGAAACATAACCGCTGTAGCCGTGAGTACCGAAGAATACCCAGAAATGTCGATTCGGCGCCGATCAACTGGATTGGGAATTGCCAGAGAGTCATCCCAGCTTATTTTGGGATTGGATTTGGGCCCACATCCGTCTGAGATTGTGGTGATGCAAGAATTGAAACCAGACGACCATAGACAACGCCGTGAGTTCGCTAATTGAGCGTTGGAAATATTGGCTGGAGATCCCAATTTTGTCCGAAAAATCATTTTGTCGAACGAAGCCCATTTTTGGCTCAGCGTTATTGGAGCGAACACAAACCACAAGTGTTCGGCCAAGCAGCAATGTATCCACAAAGATTCACTGTTTGGTGCGGTTTATGGACCTTATTTCTTTCGAAATGGGGAAGGAGACACCGTTACCGTCTCAGGTATAGAATGATGTAAACCGACTTTATACGAGGGCGGGTCAATAAGTCCGTCACTTTTTGATTAAAACACAGATTTTTTGATAAAAAAATAATTTTATTTTTCAACGTAGTCTCCCTTGAGCTCTATACACTTTGTCCAACGCTTCTCCAATTTTTCTATCCCTTCCAAAAAAAATGATTTGTCGAGGTCCTCCAAATAGGCCTTTGTTTGCGAGATGACTTCATCATTGGAGTCAAATCTTTTTCCACCAAGCCATTTCTTCAGGTTTGGGAACAAGAAGTAGTCGCTCGGAGCCAAATCTGGAGAATAGGGTGGATGAGGGAGCAATTCATAGCCCAATTCATGGATTTTTGCCATGGCAACTGCACATGTGTGCACCCTTGCATTGTCTTGGTGGAAAAGAACTTTTTTCTTGGCCAAATGAGGTCGTTTTTTTTTTTAAATCGTCATTGAATCGGTCCAATAAGTTGGCATAATATTCCCCATTGATTGTTCTTCCCTTTTGAAGGTAGTCAATGTGGATTATCCCGCGTGCATCCCAAAAAACAGTCGCCATAACTTTATTGGCTGACAAACCCACTTTGGCCTTCTTTGGCGCCGATTCACCCTTAGAAACCCACTGTTTTGACTGTTGTTTGTTCTCTGGTGTGTTGTGATGGATCCATGTTTCGTCCACGGTTACAAAACGGCGCAAAAACTCCTCCATATTGCGATTAAACAACGCCAAACCTTCCTGTGAAGTTGTTACACGATTGCGTTTGTGGTCGACTGTGAGCAAACGCGGCACCCATCTTGCGGAAAGCTTTCTCATGCCCAAGTGATCATTCAAAATTGAAACCACTGAGCCATGCGAGATCCCTACGGCTTCCACAATCTCTCGCACTTTCAATCTTCGGTCGGCCAACACCATATCGTGAATTTTTTCGATTGTTTCGGGTGTAGAGACCTCAACTGGGCGTCCAGGAGGTTCGGCATCTTCAGTGCTTGTACGGCCACAACGAAATTCAGTAAACCACTTTTTTACCATTGAAATCGATGGTGCAGAGTCCCCATAGTATTTATCAAGCTTAGCCTTGGTCTCGGTAATGGTTTTTTTTCGCAAGAAATAATGCTTAATAAGCACACGAAATTCACTTTTTTCCATTTTCTCCTCAAATTAGTGAGTAGTCTGATAAAAATAGCTGTCAAGCACAAACTAACTGACGCAGCAAGTTTAAATTTTGACAGGAGTCAACTGACAGATGCCTGTTGACAGGAGCAGTGTTGCTGTTTCAGTAAAGAGGTCAGAAATTCAAAAAGTCACGGACTTAGTGATCCGCCCTCGTATCGATATATCCGAGCTGTGGTTCCAATAAGGCGGCGCTACATGCCATACAAGCGACGCAACGTTCGAAATTGTGAACGAGAAATTTGGCGACTAGGTCATCTCACAGCGAGCGTTCATCAATTGGCCGACGCGATCATTCGATTTGACACCACTCGATTATTTTCTCTGAGGCTAAGTCAAGTCCTTAGTCTACGCTAACAAGTTAACCACTTTGAACGAGCTCTACGCCAATATTCGACACGCTGCTTTATTTAGTTTTTTTGCGTTGTCGTTCTTTTCTGGTCACCCTATAGAAGGGACTGTCATAATGTGAATGTGACATAATTTTTGCAAATGGCGTCAAGTGTCATTGTGCTCTGATATTTATGTTGTAAACAGATAAAGAATTAGCTGACAAATTTCCGGTCTGTTATTTTAACGCTGTGTGAATTTTGTCGTCGTTTTCCTCGTCCTCCTGCAATATGTGCGCGAACAATTAAGCATATGACTGTGCATCTTGTACAAACTGGGTCCAGTAAAGACTCCGCAAGAAGTATCTGGCCCAGTATCAGAATATCACTGCTACGGCCGAGGACGTCCGAAAGAGTCCACAAACAAAACGTTCGTTTTGGTGAAAGACCTAAAAATGTTTCCTTATAAAGTGCCGTTCACCGTTCACCAATTGCTGCCTGATGACCGTCAAGTGAGATTAACTTATTCCCATGTCTGTTAAACCTGGTGCAAGAACAGGATGACTTTGGAACCAAAATAATGAGTGATGAGTCACATTTTCACTTGTGGTTATGTGAATAAACAAAATTTACGTTTCTGGGGCACGGAGAATCCACATGAAATGCACGAAGGGCCATTGTATTCCCTCAAAGTGACTGTTTGGTGCGGTACTTGTCGTGAAAAAGTGATTGACCCTTATTTTTTTGAGGATACCAACGGCACCGCCGCAACAGTAACTGGCGAGCCCTACAGACAGATGTTAAATAAGTTTTTTTTTGCCGCAAGTTGCTGATTTGGGTCTACAGCATTGTTGGCTCCAGCAGAATGAAGCAACCGCTCACACAGCTCGTGCAACGATGGAGATTTTAAATCACCAATTTCCAGACAGTGTGATCTCCCATTTTAGCGCTAGACTTCTTCCTTTGGGAGTTTTTGAAATCTCGCTTTAACCGCAACAAACTTCAAACCTTTCAAGTCTTCAAAGCCAACATTGAAAAAAAAATCACCAATTTGGAGTCAGATGTTTTGCGAGCAACAATTCGAAATGCCCTACAACGAGCGCAAATATGCATCAACTCGGAGATGGTTATTTGACCGATGTAATTTTTTCAAGTTAATGTAATCAATTCTATGTACATCTTCAAGTAAACCGTGAAAACAGTGCCCAATTTTTTTCACTTCTAACAAAATGGCAGTCAATTCACATTATGACATTACTTTTGCCCCACCTTATACTTACCAATTTTTAGTCTAGTCGGTTAAAATTTGAACCTTTTTACTGCACTTACGTTGATTTTTTTTAACCGCCCAAGAGCAAGGCTGCCACAGTAGAACTTAAATAAGAAGCGATAAGTTTTAAGAAAACAAATTTTACAAACTGATGTGGAGTATCTCCCCTGCACGAAAGTACATTGGAACATGGATATGTCTACCGTCGCCAAACGGTAGAATTACAATTCACAATTCAATCGCTTATCTCAACCACTTAACTTTTCTGATCTTCAACTGAAAACTTTTTTGCTATTCAAGTAAGGAAATCATCTGCTAGTGAAATGTAGATGACGCTGTCCACATTTAAGGGATATCACAATATTGAGTTATAAAAGTCGTTAGCTGCAGAAATCAGATTCTAGAGCCTTCGTCGGAAGCAATTGTTTGGACAAAAGTGGAAGGTGGCCCTGGTGGCCGCAGATTCTATTTGATGGGGCCGGTCCCTGTTAGAATTCTAAATTCAAAGACATTCAGTGTAAAGGTGAAAAAGATAGTGGGAAAATGTGCACCTATTGAGGCTATGTCGACCACAATGGAAACATGCAGTACAACGCCGGCCGCGAGTGTCCAGAGTATGGAAATCAAAAACAATATCTTCAGCCCTTGTAATCTGGATCAAGAGCAGCGTATACTGGCAGAAAAACTAATCGGTGAGTACGCTGATATATTTGCTACACAAGACGGAGAATATGGACGTACACAACTTGTTCAACACCACATTGACACCGTAGACGCCCGACCAATCCGGCAACCTGCAAGGCGTCTTCCATTGACAAAGCAAACAGAAGTTGCCGAAGTGGTGTAGAAGATGAAAAGTTGAGGGGCTGATTGAATAATCGCAGAGTCCGTGGGCTTCTCCAGGTGTCCTCGTGAAGTAGAAAGACGGCAGCACGACGTTTTGTGTAGACTACCGACGTCTCAACGATGTCACCAAAAAGGACAACTACCTACTACGAAGAATTGACGACACTTTGGAAACGCTTTCTGGAGCGAAATGGTTCTCAACACTAGACCTGAAGAGAAGTTGCTGGCAGGTGGGGATTGGTCGAAGAGATCGTTAGCAAACGGCTTTCACTACAGAAGCGTTTGAACTATGCAACGCTCCAGCCACCTTTGAACAATTAATGGAACGTGGAAAACCTGCCTAGTGTGTCTGGACGATGTTGTCGTCATAGGCAAGACATTCGAGAAGCGTCACCAAGATCTAAAAGAAGTGTTTGATAGCCTGCGAAGCGCTCATTTGAAGCTGACCCCAGAAAAGTGTACCTTCTTCTATCCGGAAGTAAAATATCTGGGTCGCATTATATCTGCGAAAGGAGTAACGACAGATCCTGAAAAAATCGAAGCCGTAAAAAGTTGGCCTACCCCCAAAGATAAACACCAACTGAGAAGGTTGTTGGGGCTTGCCACGTACTACGGGAGGTTCGTAGAGAATTTTGCTGGTATTGCGAAGAGCCTGCACCAACTTACGGAAAAAGGCCGACAGTTCAGGTGGTCTGAAAAAGCATTCCAAGAACTCGAGCGGCAGGTGTGCAATGCCCCCATCTTGGGTTACCCTACACCTGGAAAAGTGTTCATTGTGGAAGCAGACGCTAGCAATTTTGCGGTCAGAGCAGTCATGTCTCAATATTAAGACAAGGTACTCTCCAGACCTGAAAGAAACTGCTGGACTACTGAAACTCCCTCTATTAACAAAATTTCATCCTTCGGACGGGCCACGCAGTTCAGGAATGGCTACTCCAATTTATGAACCCTAAAGGACAAGTTGTGAGATGGATCGAACAGTTGCTGGGCTACGACTTTGAATTGCAGCACCACAAGGGAAAACTGCACTCTCCTCGACCTTGTGGAGTCAAATGTGAACACTGCAACCGTAAGGAAGCGAAGGACCAGGCCGCTATCCAAGTGATCAGGATAGCGAAATCCGTTCCTCCCAACAGGCAGATAATGACATCGAGCCAATATTAGCCTAGAAGGAACACGAAGGCATATTGGGCACAGTGGAATTCGCTTTGTGTGCAAGGTGGTTTGCTGAAGAGAAAATGGGAGAGTGCAGATGTAACAACATCTCGTATGCAGCAAATTGTGCCACGGTCGAGAATCAGCCAAGTGCTGACGGCATATCAGGAGGTCGTTTGGGAATAAACAAGACGTTGGAGAAGCTAAGGGAACGCTTCTATTGGCTAAGTGCAAAACAAGATGTCGAGAATTCGTAGCGTAGTACTTGCCTTACCTCCAATTGGTGGTCCCCGGTAATTGCATACTAATTTAGCAAGGGTATGCCCGGCCTGTAGCATTATTCTGGCCTACGCAGTCATAGGTCTCACAACTCGGATAAAAATGGGCACATTGTTGACGACCATAGCAAACGTTTCAGTAAACAGCTACCTTCGTATTTGCACGTGCAAGGTGTGGACCCTTAACAAGCCCCTGCGGCCGAATAATTAACAGAGACCTTGACTGCTATCAGGTAGATATGACCGCCATCCAGGAAGTGATGGACCGAATATAAGGAGGATGAAAAACTGTGATATATACGAGTACTATGGTGATTGATATAAGGAAAAGAAACAGCCCCTATTCGGATCCAGAATTGCCAAATGCGGGAGACTTAGGCAAGAAGTCTTGAGCTTCCGATACGTAAGCGAACGTCTAATTACAATCTGCATCAAAGTTTTATTCGACCTCCTCCTCCTCCTCGACAAGACATATGAGTATTGCCAGACGTATGGATAGGAAAGGAAGACTTCTTTGAAATATCACTATAGCAAACACACGGTTTTCTCACCTCAATATACACAAGGGGACTTAGCGGACTCCGTATTATCAAACGCTAAATATAATTTATCATTTTTCGATAGACCTAAGGCATGCCTGCAGTATTCTGGACACCCTAATGTTCCGGGCAGCCAACATCGACGCGGATTGGCATCTTCTTGTAGGCAAGGTGCGAATACGAAATTCCCAAGCGCCACAACAAAGAAGAACTACTGTGAGAAGGTATAAAGTATAATCGCAAGAGACCGCCAGAATCTTCGCCGGACGCAGACCCCGAAATCTGTCAACAACTCCTATGCCGCTAGCATCATAGCCGAAGACCAGTTGCAATGCTGCCAATGTGCCATCTAATTCTTAATTAAACTACCCTTAAATGCCAGACAAATACCAAGAAATCCCTGGTTTGATGAAGAATGCCGGCAAACACATACAGCTAAAGAAGGACAAGAGCTACTCGTGAGCTCTAAGAGCTGAAGAGACAGGAAGAACATCGGCTTCTCCAGAAGAAGAAAAGACAGCACGAGGAATACTCCAGGAATAATGTACGGAAGTTTTTCTAACACCGTACAGAAGCCCGTAGAGATGAAGTAAGAAACCTTATAGTACAGCCCTAAACGATGATAGTCAAAACTTCGGTCCACTTGACCAGCACGATAGCAATATGTAAGCTAAAATCCAACAAATCAGCTGAACCTTACGGCTTACCGCCAGAGGTATTCAAAGCTGCTGGAAATGAGTGTGTGTCAAGCCAACTCATTTCTCAGATCTGGACAGAACAGTGTATGCGTGATGAGTCGAATCTCAGCACCCTATCCACAAAAAATGAGACCCGCTCTACTCCGCCAAATATAGAGATACGAGTATAAATTTCCTCAACATCGGATATAAGATTTTAACTGCCATATTATGTGAATGTCAGAAATTCTTCGGCAATAACCGGTTTCAGGCCAGGAAATTCCACAACCAACCACATTTTCACACTCCGAAAGATCCTGGAAAAAAACTCAAGAAATCAAAATCGATACCCACCATCCTTTCATCGATTTTAAGACCTGATATGATAGTATTTATAGAGACGAGTTATATAGAGCCATGTCTAGTTTTGGCATCCCTGGCAAGCTCGTCGATCTGTGCAGGATGATGATTGAGAACGCTTGATACTTAGTCAAAGTCATTAACGACTTAACCGAGACTTTTGAAGTCAAAAATGATTTTAGAAAAGGTTATGCGCTGTCATGTGATTTATTTAACATCATACTTGAAAGAATTGTGCGGAACTGACAAGCGAACACTTTTAAAAGTTTGTGCAACTATAGCGTAGGTCGATGATACCGATATAATTGGGAGAGCTCAGCGGACTGTCACCGGTACGTTCGCTGGCATTGAAACGGAAGCTGCCAAAATGGGTTTAGCGATAAATGAGGGCAAAACCTAATATACATATGATGTCAACAAGAAGGAACACACAACATCGACGAGCTGTTTTTTGACTTTTGGTATTCGTTTGCTATAGAATTGAGTTTTGACTCTCTAAGAGTCACATATGTAAAATCAACCGATACATTTTGTCCTTCTTCAAACGAGTTTCGAAAGATTCGTAATGTTTGGTAATGTAGTCTTCTGGGTGCTTTGGCACCACTGACACGGACAGCTGTTTGTAATTGTCACTCTATCACTTTGAAAAAACCGTCTTGTTCAGAAAATAAAATTTTAATCTGAAAAAATAATAATAATCTGCTGTTATCCATCTATTAATTCTACCTAAGACTGAAGACTACAATTGGATTGTTATTAACATTGGATTTTGCTTGAGAAAGACCTATGTCAGATTTTTGGAGAAATTTTGAAACAGCATTAGTTGATGTTAAAATTTTTGAGTGTAAAACCACTTGAAAGACGAAATCAAAAGTTTCCATTTTCTTGCGCAGAGCTTCCGCTTCATTTCGTTCAGGAATACATTTGCTTATCAGTATGATTTTCGAGAGAGCGCGAAGAATATCTTTATATTTAAATCTTACAGCCTGCAAAGAATCTTTCCTTGAAGACTACCGGATTGGACAAAGGCGTTTAAGTGATATTTTTCTAGCATCGTGTCCTTCACAAATTTCAGATAACAACTCCCACCGTTTTATGCTGTTTGCGAAAAAAACATAGAGGCGTTAAATTTCACAGATCATTGAGGACAATGTTTAATCGATGGGCCGCCCAGTGAACATAACTAGCATTTTTCTATTTTTGGATGAAAAGTTTTTGGACTCAGTTGTAAATTCCACTCATTACCGCGGCACCATCGTAACCTTGTCCTCGACATATTGCGATATCAATGCCTTTCTTCTCGATACCCTCATTGAATGAATGATCTTCAACTTTTTTGAACCCCAAAAAAGATTTAGTTATTTTTAAATCAACTGCCTTTCCATTTTCATCTTTTTCAATCTGAACGTATCGAAAAACCTGACTCATCTGATCTATTTTACTTAAATCTTGAGTAGTATCAATGATATGGGCGAAGAAAGGGGCTTTCTTAAGATTGGCGACTATCTTATCTTCGATTGTTTTTGATAAAATATTGATGAGTTCATTTTGTATCTTTGAGCTTAAATAATGAATAGTATGTTCACGGTCTGAGATAAGATTTTTCAATGTCGGATCATACATAGCGAGTAAATCAATGATTGACAAAAAATTGCCATTGCAGCCTGACTTTCCAATAATTTCACGATGGGCCGCTTAAACAAAGATTACACACAGTCAAAGTTCAAATAACGTTCATAATTCTCTCCAAAACTTGACACTAAAACGCCTTTTCCCTCTAAATCTGTTTCTCAATATCCTTATCTAGAGTCTCATTTTTACGCCATAATTCAAGCGTTATATAAGCATTATCATGTACGGTACTTTTTTCATGAATATTGATTTTTTCGCCCAACTTTCCCCAATTACGTACTCCGTCAATCCAAGCCGACTTGAAACTAGTACCTGTACTTTGCGCGAGCATCCAAGAAGCTTCACAGTAAGCGCAATTTTGTATTTTGGTATAGCAAAGTCAAGTGGCGGGAATTTTGAATCGAGCTTTGAAAATTTATTGGGTCTACAAGTAAGTTTCCAGCGTTTGTCAGAGATGGCGCCACCAGTGGATCCCGGGCAGAAATGTCAGACCCCATGTGTTTTATTTGTAGGTTTTGTATCTGTCAACAACTTTGCAGCGTTATATTTGAGCAGTTCTATCGGTGTCGTACATTTTATCGAGCAAAATCATGGCAAGTTTCCAGCCAAATAAACGTCATTTGCGGGAAGCGCTGCTTTTATTCTTTAAAATGAAGAAAAGTGCGGCTGGCGCCTATCGTTTGCTTTCGGAAACTTATGGAGCGGAATGTATTGGTGAATCGACGTGCCGCGAGTGGTTCAAACGGTTCAAAAGTGGTGATTTTGTAGTTTTTCGCCCCGGAAAGCCGAAAAGTTTTGAAGACGAGGAATTGGACGCTTTACTGGATGAGGATCCGTGTCAGATTCAAGAAGAACTTGCTGCATCATTGGGCGTCACGCAACAAGCCATTTCCCTGCGCCTAAAAGCACTGGGATTCATTCAAAAGGTTGGAAACTGGGTGCCGTACGAATTGAAGCCAAGAGACGTCGAACAGCGATTTTGCATGTCCGAAATGTTACTGCAGGTGTATAAAAATAAATCATTTTTGCATCGTATTATCACTGGTGATGAGAAATGGATTTATTTTGATAATTCTAAACGCAGAAAATCGTATACAAAGCCCGGCGAGCCCGCCCAATCGACGCCGAAACGAAATATTCATGTGAATAAGGTCATGCTCTGCATATGGTGGGATCAAAAGGGTGTCGTATACTACGAACTGCTTCCGAGTGGTGAAACCATCAAAGGACCATTATATCGAACCCAACTAATTCGTTTGAAGCGGGCATTAAAAGAAAAACGGCCAGAATATGAGACCAGGCATGAGTCCGTCATTTTTCATCACGACAACGCTCGGCCACATGTTGCGGTTTCGGTGAAAAACTATTTGGGAAATAGTGGATGGGAAATTCTGCCTCACCCGCCTTACAGTCCAGACTTGGCACCATCTGACTACCACTTGTTTCGTTCGATGCAGAACGCTCTTACGGGAATACGCTTCAGCTCAGTAGAGGAAATCAAAAATTGGCTCGATACGTTCTTGGGCTCGAAAGACGAGAAATTTTTTTGGTCCGGAATTCATAAATTGCCAGAAAGATGGAGGAAAGTTGTAGCTTCCGATGGACGATACTTTGAATAAAGCATTGTAACTATGTTTTCATAATAAAACTTCAAATTTTCGAAAAAAACGCTGGAAATTTACTTGTAGACCCAATATTTTTTATTCAGACTTACTACTTTCATTTTTGTTTGCTTTAATTAGAAGCATGGCTTCGTCTTTATCATCCAACTTTTCCATAATGCCGCACATTTCATTATCGAAGTTTTCTGCTAAATCTGCTTCAAGGAGCGTTTCATTCGTATTATTGGAAGTTGATGGAGTCTCGAAGTATTTAGTTATTGATTTTATTTTTTTAGCAGACGTGGCGGTTTCAATATTTTTTTTTCTTTTTTGAGCACCGCTCGGATATGAGCGTTTTATTGAACTAATTTTTTAAAGTTAATTGAAAAACGGTAGGTAGGTACAGTGAAATGTCCCTTAGGCGGACAGCGACGGTGACAACATTTTTGTCCGTCCAGGGGAGTTGTCCGTCCAAGAGAAGAAAAATATTTTAAACTTTTTTTTCCAAAATAAAATTAATCCTTTTGTTCATTAAAAAACAAAACAAACATTCTTAGGAATAGAGCAATTTTTAAATAATTTTTAATCAAATCAATGTTTTTATTATTATTGTTTAAAGTAAAAAAATTGGTAAGAACTGTTTGTTTTTTTTTTTTGCGTGGCAGTTGAGATAGCTTCAAAATGGGTTTGCAAATCAACAAGGAGCTGAAATGCTTTTCCATCGTTTTTCTTGGCGGAAAGTATTTTAAGTTATTTAACTGCAGTTTGTGCTTCTTTATTCGAGCTGATAGTTGCTTCGTCCAGTTGATCCTGCTCATTTTCGTCTTCGTCAGAGCTGAAGAACGTTCTAGTCAATACGAATAAAATTTTCTGGTTCAACATCATATTGGGATTCTTGAAGGATTTGAACAAATGTTCTAAGCTCTGCTAGTGGTAAATCATCTTCTGGATCGAATTCATCGACGTTTGCATTGACTTGTTGTCCAAACCCAGATTTTTTAAAAGAGTTTTCTATGGTTTTAGATGTAACTTTTTGCCATGCCGTGCTTATGAAGCAAATAGCATCCAAGACGTTCACAGTTTTTAATAGATCGCTATCATTACTGCTCACAATATGCTTGAGTATCAGCGATCTGTAATGAAACTTAAAGTTGCTAATGACACCTTGGTCTAGAGGCTGGCAGACAGATGTCGTGTTCGGTGGAAGGTAAATAAGTTTCGTATTTTTGAGACACAAATCTGTTGGGTGGGAAGCAGAATTGTCCAAAAGAAGTAAGACTTTCTTCTTTTGAAGTCCCACTCTTTTATCGTAGGAGAGAAGACAGCCGAACATAATTTCCTGAGTCATTCACGCTTTCTTGTTATGTACCCATTCTACTGGCAGTGGGTTATGCTTTAAAATATGAAAAGCTCGTGGCCGAAATGATTTTCCAATGACCAGAAGTTTTTATTTTTCTCCTGCCATATTTGCACAATGTAAAATCGTGAGTCGCTCTTTTGACAACTTTCCACCTGTGCATTTTTCTCCTTTTAGACTCATTGGTTTAGTAGGCAGGGCCCTAAAGAAGATTCCTGTTTCATGAGCATTATAAAAGCAATCAGAGCTATAGTTTCCGGTTATTGATGGCGACTTTTCTAAAAATGTCTTGACGTCCGCAGCATTAACATCTGCTGCTTCTCCAGAAATGCTTTTGATTGCTATACCACGGCGTTTTCGAAACTTCTGAAGCGAGCCCGTTGAAGCTTTAAAATGTTCAACGCCTAAGCCTACCGCGACCGATTTTGCCTTCTGCCTGATCAGTGTTCCAGAAATGTGCACATTCTTATTTCGCAACCACTCAAACACTTTTTCATTAACAAGGGTCGCACCCGATGTTGTTGCAGCGGAATTTGACTGCCATGTTTCCAAAATTTTGTCTTTATTCTTTAAAATATCAGCAGCTTGAGTTTTCCCGATTTTAAAGTCAATTGCAATTCCACGGACAGTTTTTTTATTTTTTATATAAGAATTTATTTTATATTTAACACGAAACGTAAACAACTAACTACGAAGAGGCAATAACGCACAGCTGTATACATATTCGTATGCATTCGTCGTACACAGACAGTGTTTTCGCGACACGACCATGACGCAACAATGTAACTGTTCTGATCTGTTTGTCCGCTTAGGAGATATGAATTAAAGAATTTCCTATTAAAGTTGTTGTCCGCGTCCGTTCAAGGAAGTGTCCGCCTAAGGGAACGTAAAATATATGCAGTCTGAAAGAAAAAAAGCTTGTTTAACTTACCTTACTATTAGAACAGGTTCGGAACCGAATATGTATGTACATATGTTTGTACGTATGTACAATAATTGTTGTGCAGGCCAACCCAGAAAAATGCAGCAGCGCGTAATTTACGAATCCAACATACTATGCACCAACAAAAACAAAAACACCATATTTAAGCAAACACGATACACATCAAAATGCCAAATTTACAAATCTCACCACACAATGCACATGAAATGAAATAATAGCCTAAGGTGCAAATATCAACTTCGAGCAAATTACAATAAATAATTAGAGTCCGTTGTACATCCGCTCCCAGGATCACCAGAATAATTGAAGTTCACTTCGAGGTGATACACGTTGAAATGAAATTGTCTTTTGTTAAATCAAACTTTGGTTTTTTTTTTTATTTCAATAAGATATAGTAACAGTAACTCGCGCATACCCCCAGCAAAAAAACAATATCCAGGTTGTCATAAGCCACACACCAGAGCAACCCTATGGCCTGTTGCAGGGAAAATATCCTTCGTAGCGACTGGAACAAAGAAAAGCGCTTCACACGGAGCAAAAAAGTATGCACAAAGAGAAGGAGCCGATATCATTCGATTACCCTTCCGTGCTCCATAATGCACATCGGACTGTGATAATGGGACCTGCGACCGAGATCTTTGAAACGAAGTGCCATGCCACGTTGTGCGCAAACAATCAAACATGCTGTGACAAGAATCAACCCTTCACTTGAATTTTGAATTGATTTTAAAAGAGGATTGCTTAATTGTCGATTTGGGAATTAAACAACCCTCGAATTGGTGGCCCCGGTGATTGCCACCTGTAACACCCCCGGTAGCTACGCCACTGGTTGTTCATATTATTGCAACAGGTTTGCGTGACCTTTCCTCTACAATAAAAAAAGTGAAATTTGTCTTTCATTTAATTGTTTACAAATTTGTAGTAGATGTTATGCTACGCTTTATTATTTTTGAACAGACATTGCATTCTGCAGACACATTCACGTCACTTTCATCGAATTGTTTAATATCTTTGAAACAATACTTTAAAATTAGTGGTATATTCAAATTAATATTATTTTCTTCATACCTAAAAACACAAAAAAACATAATTCTTAGATTTTGAAAATTTGAAAAGAAACTAATATACAGGGTGAGTTTTTTAACTTGAGACATCCAAATTACTCGAAAAATACGCGATATCGCGACGTAGCAGTATTTTGTTTCCTTCGGGGTGATTAATTAAAGTGGGTCCCCATTCTTCCCATTTCGACGTTTATTTCCCGAGACTATTTCAACAAATGCTCGAAAATGTGACCATTCACTTCAATGCACTTGTCTATCCGCGCTCTAAATGAACCAACAGAACTGAGAAGTATTTCTGGCGTAATCTTCCGGCAAGCTTCAGTTATTCGTCTTTTCATGTCCTCACGTGTTGTTAGCTTTTTTTTGTAAGCCTCACTTTTTAAGTAGCCCCACAAGAAGAAATCAAGTGACGTAAGATCAGGTGATCTAGCAGGCCATTGCCTCGGACCCCCTCGTCTGATGGTTAATACGCCCCGGGCTACTTGGGAATAATGGGCTGGACAGCCACCATGTTGAAACCACATTGTTTGTCGCAACTCCAATGGCAGTTCTTCTAGTAATACTGGAAGACGGTCCCGCAAGAAGTTTGCATACTTTTCGCCATTCAAGTTGCCTTCAATAAAATATGGACCTATTAATTTATCCCCAATAATTCCCTCCCAAACATTAACATTCCAAGGGTGCTGGCGTTCAACTTGTCGCAACCAAAAAGAGTTTTCAGTAGCCCAGTAATGCATATTATGTCGATTGACCGTACCGTTATAGGTGAAAGTCGACTCATCAGAGAATAACACCTTGGCGAAGAAAAGAGGGTCTCGTTCAATTTGCTGAAGTGCCCATTGACAAAAGGAAACCCGGTTGCGAAAATCCTCACTCGAAAGTTCTTGATGCATTGAAACATGATAAGGATGGTATTTATGCCGATGTAATATCTTACAGACAGTCGTTTGAAAAATTCCTGATTCACGACTTATTTGGCGAGTGCTAATGTGAGGATCGTGTGCAATGGCAGCTAACACTGCTATTTCATTGTCCTCAACAGCCACCCTATCTGACCGATTCCTTTTCTTTGGTTGCACACTTCCTTCACCAGTGAATTGTTGGATGATCCGATAAAAGGAAGCGCGCGATCGTATCTAGTCTGGGAAACGTTGGTCGTAAAGAGCAACAGCACCATCGATGTTCCTTCCACTTTCGCCATAAATCAATATCATTTCAATTTTCTCTTGAATTGAAATAGCCTGCATTATTAATCTGGAAAAAGTTACTAATAATAATCAGTTCCTCAAAACAAATATCGAACTTGTAAATGAAGTACAGTTCCGTTCAAGTAGAAAAAAAGGGCAGAGTGCACATCATACACTCTCAGATAAGTTTAGGAAAATTTGTCTCTATCTGAAATTTCTTTTAGTTTTAACTTCACTCGAAGTAATAATAACTTCCTCAAAACAAATTTCGACCTTCTAACACCCTAACAACGTTGGAAACCGATTAATGATTTAGGCGTGCCAGCGCAGTGGTATCTAGCACTGAATGAATAAGACCTTGAGACAAAGTCGTGTGCCCCATTGAGGAATACGACTGAGCAATGAAAATCAGGAATTATCATTTGAAAAATCAAAAGTGACCTTCGTTTGACCTTGAAAATGGTGCTCAAGGTCAAACTCGTGGTCACCATCTTATGTCCCCTTCAAAACCTTGTGACTTTTGTCTAAAATATTTTTCGCGACATCGCGTATTTTTCGAGTAATTTGGATGCCTCAAGTTAAAAAACTCACGATGTATAGTACGTGGCCATGTTTACGTTTCAACACTAAAGTAACTCGTGAACTTAAATTCTTTGAAATTTGGTAAACCCGACTCGACATGATCACTGCAACACTAAACAATAAAAAAAAGAGCGAATATGGCGGCACTTGGGATGACGGCAGCTGCAAAAACAACTAGACCACAGAGTCTGAAGCATTTCAATCTTGAGGGTGTGTTCAGTGATAAAAAAAAGGCGAAAAAGTATTTTAGCAAACAAAGTTTTTACGAAATACTCGTACTAAGATATCAAAAGAATGTATCTAAATACAAGATACAAAATGAATTTTTAAAAAAGTGTTTCAGATACAAGATGAAAATACGTATTTTGTATCTTGTATCTGTGATTTGTATCTTAAATAATTCACATCTCTGGGTGTTAGAGGCTACCGCTCTAAGCGTTGGGCATTGGGAGACCAGCCATGACAACAGCCCGTTAAGAGGAGCTGTGTACATTTCCAATTGTATATGTATATTTAAGATGGCCTAGGGTTTTCAACCCTTTTAAGAATTCCACCGAATGACATGGAATATCGAGACAGGTGGTTACTCTCAAAAAGAATTTTCAATTCAGTTCGAATCATCATTATTTGGATGATTATGTATTGCGTCTTCAATAAAGAGTGCATACGATATTACAGTACTCGAATAATAATTACAAAAAAAAAGAAGGCACCGTTATATGACCCCGACGTGATTTGAACACGCAACCTTCTGATCTGGAGTCAGACGCGCTACCGTTGCGCCACGGAGTCAACTGAAATATGGTTAATAATATTTGTTTATGAGCCAAATTTTGTTAAATAATACATTAGTAGGTAGTATCAGTTCATCGTAAAAATTATTGTAGATAATACTCGTATATAAATGTATGTATATGTTTATTTTCGTACTTGTAATTAAAACGTTAAATAAATTAATAGAATATGTGTTTCATATGGGTGTATACAAGTCGGACACTGTAACTTTGAATGGCTTAATTATTATTATTTTTTTTTGCAGGTTAAAAAGAATTTTAACTGGCGACATACCCAGTGCAACCTTCACCGCGAGCATCGAACTTGCCGAGTTGTAGAGGCTGAGTAGGGTCAATGAATGTCGAGAAATTCTCCAGACGAGTCCTGAAACCAAAGGATGCCCCACCCCCTCCCCCATTCCCATCCAACCATTCCTTTTCCACTGGGCTGGATCAAGGTGGTATACGACCCGTGCTGAAGATCAACCTGGCTGAGGGCCCAGCTTCTCCAAAAATAGCTCAGTCGCAAACGGAGTATCCGGATACCTGCCGACCTCCGGATTAGCTACCCTTATCTGTATATGGCGGATCTCTGTACAGATGGACAACCCTTTCTAAACTACTCGTAGGACCATATTATGGAAAACCTAAGCAAAACAGAACCCGAGGCCGGTACTCCTTTAATACCGGGCGGTAGAACGGTGACTGCACCGACTACCGGCAAGACTCCTGCATTGTTGAGAGGAGGTGAAACTGTGGCAGGCAATGGTGCACCATCCTCTAAAGGCAAGCGCAACGAGCCTAAAAAGAAACCTTCAGGGAGTGGTAGGACTGTGGCAAGCCATGGTCCTATGACTTCCTCCACCCCTGGTAGCAGCAAATTTGTACCAGGCCACGGACTTGTCGCTGCTACCAAAACTCCTCTCCCCAAGGAGAAATCTGGAATTCAGCCGCGTCGGCAAGCTCCATCTAAGGCGCTTTACGTAAGACGCCGAAATGCTTCACGCATCATCATAACCTTCGGATCCATTGCGGTGGCTGAGAGAAATGCGGACATAAAGAGCAAGATTGAGTGGGCTAACAATACCCTAAAAGACAGATTATCCACTGCTCCCAAAATACCTAAAGACTCCTCCAAGCGCCAGAGATCGTTGAAGGAAATCGTGCCGGTTTCTAAGAGGCCCAAAACCCACAGCACCAAAACCCTTGGGCCATCCAACAGCACATCTCTGAGGTCTTTCAGTGAAGTCCTAAAGGACGCTATAATAATCGCGGTAATCGATAGGAACGATACCGATGGTTCTATAACACCTGAACGGTGCCAGCTGGTCAAGCTGAAACTTTCGAGCAACTTCTTGGCCATCATGCGGGAAAACCTCGGACCACCTCCTATCACAAGCGACGCTGGCTGGCACCATGGCTCATCGCATTTGCCAATCAGAGATGTCTCGATCTCTTCACTAAGGCCATAGGTGGCTAGGAGAGATTTGGTCAGGTGCAAAACTTGAGGTCGTATCTAAGGAGGACATCCCTAGCAGACCTCGAACTCGTACCTCGTACCCAGAAAGCATTCTGGAGATCATCAGGCTCAGTAACCCGACCCTTCCGACTCATGACTGGAAAGTCGCGAAACTGGAGGAACTAAGGGGTTCTTATAGATGCGCGTTGATCGTGATCAATAAGGAATCCCTTAACACTCTAGCGCAGACAAAAGGCATGATTCGGTTCGGATTCGAGTCAATTCATCTAAGGGTCCACAAAAAGGATGAGCTGGATACTGATAAGCAACATCCTCCTCCAACACCACCAAACACAACCTCAGATCCTGGAACGTCGATATCCTTTCCAGAAATGGATAGCGACGACTCCAATCTACCCGAGGTGACAAGCAAGCCGTCGATTTCCTTATCTGACACCCCGTCGGAAATGGAAACCGATGACGAAACAAAACGAGGTCTTATACGATCAGAGGAAGAAGATAAGCTCTTGGGCACATCTCCAGAATCGGAGGATCTCAACAGCACCGTGGTTTAGGCTACTCTGGAAAACTGTAGCAATGATTCGGTTTCTCCAGATTAATCTCCATCACTCAAAAAAGGCTTCGGCCGGAACCATGGATTGTAGAAGACGTAGTTCGTGGACTTAGGACACCGGTATACCTCCCGCTCTATACAAGAGGCAAATGTAAGACCAGAACTTGTATATTAGTGAAACGTAGCCTTAATGCACTTCTACTTCCTAATCTCAGCGACCCCGACTTAACCGTTGCCAGACTAGAGACTGCCAAACGCTGCTACTGGCTAGCATCGGCATACCTTGGCGACGATCATGTGGGCACTCTGGAAGCTGGAAGGCAAAAAACTGACCTCATCATCGGATGCGACGCTAACGCGCATCACACGGTATGGGGCAGCACCGACATCAATAACAGAGGTGAGTCACTTTTTGATTATATTATAAGTACTAACCTGTTTATTTGCAATATTAGTAATGAGTCCACTTTTATAACCAGAAACCGACAGGAAGTGCTAGATATAACTCTTGTCTCCGACAGCATCACGCAAATGCTAATGAACTGGATGGTATCGTCTTAACACTCTTTTTCAGACCACAGATACATCGATTTCAGCCTGAATGATGCTCCTTCCAGTTAACCATCATTCCGGAAATACCTGAAAACTGATTGGCCAAAATACAGAGGAGTACTGTCAGAAATGCAATCCTCTGAGCTGTCAAGTCCCCCGTGTAACACCAATGAGCTTGACATGAAGGTCGGGAAATTCACTTTGGCCCTCAATCAGGTTATGGCTGCTTCCCGCCCTCTTATTCAACCTAGAGGCAAGAAAAAGCCACATTGATGGTCATCAGCACTGGGACTGCTCAGAAACACTTACAGAAAACTTTTCAACTTTTCAACAATCACAAGACAAGTGACTGACTGGGACTCAGACAAAGAATCCCTCAAATTATACAGAAAAAAACTGAGGAAGGCAAAGCAACAATCGTGGATGTCATTCTGTGACAAAATCACGGAAACCTTTGAGCCATCGCGGCTAAGAAAAATCTTCTCTACAAATCCTATGATGCCTAGCTTTTTGAAAAAAAACCGATGACTCTTGGACAACATCAAGTGGTGAGTCACTCAACTTGCTATTGGACACCCACTTTCCAGGTAGTTCTCAATTCACGGTCAATAGCAACCCAAACAGGCCTACTGCAAACAGCACCAAAATTCACAAGAGACAAACTGCTCTGGGCGCTGCATAGCTTCAAACCATACAAGTCTGCTGGTCCGGACGGTATAACACCTGCCGAGCTACAGAGGTCCTCAGATATTGTTCTGCCTGTGCTAGGAAATATTATGAGAAGCTGTGTAGAACTTATCCACATTCCACTGTCATGGAGGGAAGCCAATATAGTTTTCATCCCCAAAGCCGGAAATTTTTCTCATGTTGTCCCAAAGGGCCTCAGACATATAAGTCTATCATCTTTCCTTCTGAAAACTCTAGAACGACTGATTGATATTCATATACGAGCTAAAATTGATCCTAGACTTCTGTCAACGGCTCAACATGCCTACTGTAAAGGAAAGTCGATGGAGACGGCTCTGCATTCACTGACTAGCCACATCGAACGATCCCTACAACATAAAGAGCACACAATGGTTGCTTTCCTGGACATAGAGGGTGCCTTCAACAACGTCAACACATCCGCAATCACGACTGCGCTGTCAACTCTGCAGGTAGACGACTCACTTGGGGAGTTTATCAGTCGTATGCTAAAAAGCAGGATAATCAACTCCAAACTGGGCGAGACTTCTGCTAAAGGATGTGTCAGCAGAGGTACGCCGCCAGGCGGTGTCCTCTCTCCCCTTCTCTTGAACTTAGTAGTAAATGAACAGCTGATACGTGTATACCTGGAAGCGGGTGGTAGCAGGGTGATTGCCTATGCAGATGACGTTGCTATAGCCGTCTCAGGTAAGCATCTTAATACCATTAAAGACCTTCTTCAAATAAATCTCAATAGATTAGCAGATCGCTGTGGATTGGGAATAAACCCCCATAAAACTGATCTTGTCCTCTTTTCCAGGAAATACAAAATTCCAATCATAGACCCTCCCTCAATAAACGGTACCAGTTTAGTGTTTTCCGATACAACAAAATATTTGGGTCTCATTTTTGACAGGAAACTAAACTGGAAACCTAACATTCAAGAAAGACTCAATGAAGCTACAGAAACTATATTCTCTTGCAAAAAAGCCATTTGGAATAAATGGGGCTTTTAATCTCGCATAACCCACTGGCTATACATCTCGGTCATAAGACCGATACTTACTAACGGGGTGGTAGTCTGGTGGACGGCCTTAGAAAGTGCGGTAAACTACCATTGCGGTCTACCCCCTCTGCGGCGTTAGACATTCTGCTTCATTTAACACCCCTCGATATTTTCAGCTACGACTGCAGCTATTCGCCTTAAAGCGACTAAACAGTGGACAGATAATCCATTTGGCCACGCCAGTATTCTTAATACATTAGGAATCCTCACAGACAACATCGATTACACCACACCTGAACTTTGGTTTGACAAAAACTTCCTTTTAAGCTTCCCCTCTAGATCCTTCCGGGAGGAAGATGCTTTTATCAAGTCAATCCACTTTTCAACAAATGGATCTAAAACCGATAGCGGAGTTAGTGGCGGTGTTTTCTCAGACATGCTAAATATAAGCCTCTCTTTCCGTCTTGCAAATCACCGTAGCGTGTTCCAGGCCGAAATTTTGGCGATTAAAGAAGCTCTGTCCTGGCTGAAGAAAAACGTAATATCTGCAAAGGATATCCGTATCTTTTCGAATAGTCAGGTCGCTATCAAATCCCTGGACTCAGTCTCATTAAATTCTAAAACCGCCCTTGAATGCCGATCATCTCTTATGGAGATGGCAGAGCAGTTCAACCTTCAACTTCACTTAGAAGCTTTCTTCTACAACGACCTAAACGATCTAAAAAATATAGACGTAAACAGTCTGTTACGCTTCGTCAGAAGCTCAAACTGGTCCCTTCAGTAAGAGAATCATAGATCCATGTGGCATCACAATGGGCCAATAGGCCTAAGTGGGTTGGTATTTCCAACAGCCACTCTTACCTGCCTACCTATTTACCTACCCAGTGCAAGAACGGTTTAAAATTCTTGAAGATTATTAGCTTTCGCAACGCTATATTGTTACAACGCAAAGGATATAACCCAATTATGAGCGATGAAGCACATTGTGTTGAATTCGGGGTAAGGAATCGAAGCGCGTGGCATCAGCGTCAATTACAATACATCCACTTAGCTATACGATTTGGTGTGGAATTACGGCAGATAGAGTCATCTGGCCCAGTGATGACTGGGACGCTAAATCGTAGCACGATAGGAATTTTTGACGTCCGACAGTTCAACATAACTCTAACATATTGTAAAATGTTTGTATGGGTCCAACAGATAGAACTTATTTCTTTCAACAAAATCACGTTATTCAATAAACTACAATGTATAATTCAATCCAGTTTTTCCCTTTTATCCACCACAGGGTCAGCTTTACTTTATCTTGCCACTTTATCACTACTCTTAACCCTTTCGGGACCATGGACAACATTGTTGTCAATTGACAAAAATACCGTTTTTATTCGCTCTTTGTTGTGATTATGTGTTCATAGTTTAAACGCACATCTTTTCGGACGAAAAAAAAGTTTAACCTTGATGGGCCAGATGGTTTTAATTGCTATTGGCATGATATATAAAGTCCTGAGGACTTCTCCACTAAGCGAAACTTTTGAGGTGGATCTTTGATGGTTTGGGCTGCTTTTAACTATCATTGCAGGACTCTGGCCGAATGAAATCAGAAAATTATATTATCTAATCTGTTGGAAGGTGTTTTGGTAGACTTTTTGGACTATCAGCCGGATTCAAATACAATTTTCCAGCAAGATAATGCTGCCATTCATGTATCGCGGGCCAGCCGTAAGTGGTTTTCAGACAAAGAAATGAAACTTTTAGAGTGAGCAGCACGTTCACCGATCGAAAACATGTGGGGAAATCTGTCTCGTGGTGTTTATGCTGGCGGGCGCAAATTCGCTTCGGTGGAGGTTTAAGTAAGGCCATTACAACGAAATGGGCTCTAATTGCAGCTCTGGAGTTCAAAACGTGGTTAATTCTATGCCAAGTCGGATTTTCGAACTTATAACCAAGTCTGGCGGTTGGACTCACTATTAATTTAGACTTTTACGTTATTTGTTATGCTGAAATTTCTTCTGTTTTTACTTTACCTTAACTGCCTTTAATCGAATTTCGCAGTATAAATTGCATTTTTTTTTGTTTATGTACAATAGCTCATTTGTTTGTATTCAATAAGTTTATAAATAGTATTATACTTAAATCAATTTTGTTTCTATTATTTCAAAGGAAGGTAAGTTGCCTTTAATTTAATTTCGCTGAGTGTAGGTACATTTAAATATTTTTATAGCAACAACAAATGATATGCTCCGGCGCTATCCGTGTCCAAGAGTTCCTTTTGATGAATTTTATGTCAAATTAGGAAAGAACACGTTTAGCAATCTTCGCCGAGGCTAATTGTAAGGCTTTACTTTATTTGCTCGTCCGGGATTTTTTATTTTTTTTTTTATAATTTTCACGCGCTCAAGGGATTTACGTACCCTTAAAATGTTTGCACACAGCGCGGACGAAGGAAAATCAGGGAGGATGGAAAGAGAGGTACCGGTGATCGTTGGTTCTAAATGTTTGAAGGTTATAATGACTAGGAAATAAAGAGCTAGGCAGGGCATTCCATAAGCGAGTTGTACGGCTTACGAATGAATCACGATATTTTAGAGTACGTTCGAAAGTGGGCTTAAGGGTATACTGATGTGTAACGGTTAAAAGAGTGAAGGGGCGGAATGCTAATGGCGATTTCTATGGAGCACTGGTGGTGGAAATAGCGATAAAACAGAGTGCGACACGAGTCATTACGTCGGTGTTTGAGGGTATCGATTGTTTGAGTGATATTAGTACCACCTATGAGTTTTATCGCACGGTTTTGGATCCTATCTAGCAGGTGTAGAGATGTGGGCATTGTACTCCAATTTCGGGCGGATAAATGCCTTATACTAGGTGGATTGAAAAGTAACCTCCTTGACTGCCAGAATGGGTTACTACTACAAAAAAGGTTATGGTGCCTTGAAGTCCGTTCATATTTAGACAGACAGGCCAAATTTCAGTCTTTAGTTTTGTTTTGACAGCTGATTGTTGTTGACGTGTTTGGCATCATGTTAAGTATGGACGAAAACGATTTTCGTTCTCTCATAAAACATTATTTTTTAAGAGGCAAAACGGCGAAGAAAACAAAAGAAAAGTTGGATAAATATTATGGGGCTAATGCTCCATCAGATTACACCGTCAAATATTGGTTTCGAGAGTTTCGTAGTGGCCGCAACTCTACTACCGATCAAGTCCGCAACGGCAGGCTCTCCGATGCGGTTACAGAGGACAATGAAAAAAAAATACATGAAATGGTGTTGGCCGACCGGAAAGTGAAGGTGCGCCAGCTAGCAGATACCACAATGATTAGTACTGAGCTCACACGCCATATTTTGGGTAATATTCTGCATATTCACTTCGAAAGAGTGTTTGGACTTGCTGATACGAAATCGGTCGGACTTTTGGCGTCGATTGGTAACTGGATTTGGATCCCTCGGACTATTATCTCTTCCCAAACCTCTAAAGATGGCTCATCAATAAAAAATTCGGCTCGCGCGAGGAAATCATCGACGCCACGGAGGAGTATTTTGCAGACCTTCCGGAAAATTACTTTTCGGACGGGATCAAGAAGTTGGAATATCGCTGGAATAAGTGTATCAAACTAAAAGAGGACTATATTGAATAATATAAAAAAACATTTAAAAAAAAAATTTTTTTCATTCCCAAGGAGATTACTTTTCACTCCATCTAGTATATTGAGGCCAGATCAGAGGGGGTAAATTATTTCTTACATCGCTTGAGGAAACCTAGACATTTCGCAGCATTTTTGACGACACCGAATATGTGGTCGTTCCAACGTAAGTTGTCATTGACACACATACCGAGAATGGAAAATTTATCGGTTTCGACGAAGCAAGTGCGACTCATGGATAACGGCTGTGTGTTTAAATCGCGCTTTAACGACAGCAGAGAGCATTGTGTTTTGGAAGCGTTAAATTCTACTCTGTTGATAGTTCCCCAATTGATTGTGTTGTTGATATCGGAATTTAATGAGCTTAACATACGCTGCCGTTCCTGTCGTCAGCAAAGGAGTATATTGGATTAGAGGTAGCAGACAAGAGATCGTTGATGAAAATTAAAAAGAGTGTCGGAGACAGAACGGAGCCCTGGGGCACACCAGCATTTATTTTGTGAATATCGGACTTGAAATCATCCAAGACAATTAGAATTGAACATTCCGAAAGGTAATTTCTAATCCATTGAAGAAGAGAGTTATCGATCCCAAAAGCACGCATTTTCAACAAAAGAGCCTGATGCCAAACTCTGTCACTTGCCTTAGAAATATCGGGTGCAACTATCTTGCTTTCACCAGATTGATGTACGCTTTGGTTCCACTTTTCGGTGAGACATGCCATCAAATCACCAGTGGATCTGTTGCTACGAAAACCATATTGCCGGTCATTGAGAAGTTTTCGTGTTTCGAAATATTTCATGAGCTGACGGTTTATCAGCGTTTCCATGACCTTGCAGAGAAGGGACGTAAGTGCAATGGGTCTGTAGGAGGAGAGAGAAGAAGATTCGCCTTTTTTAGGCACGGGCTGGACAAATTGCTGGTTTCCGTCTGCTCGGAAAGAATCCTAAAGAGTAGGATTGATGAAAAAGCTTACTCAGTGGTTTTACCAGCGTGGAAGAACACCTCTTCAGAAGAAGGGGAGATATACTATCTGGACTTATGTATCTTTAAGAGCTCTTGCTACTACACGAGTGCGAAAGTGGATTCGTCCCATTGAAGATTTGACGCACTCAAGTGTAGGCGGAGACAAAGCACAATCTGGGAGTGTTGAGCTGGCCGCAAAGTATGTACCAAGCAGACTGTCTTTGTCCAAAAAGCTGACAGCTTTAATGTCATTATAAATGAGCGTTGGGATGGAGGATGAGGCAGAATTTCTAATGTTTTTGTATTTTTTGTCCCAACTTTTGGTTGTATTGATATTTCACACACTTGAGAAAGACGTTGCAGTCATTCCTGGCTCGTTTAAACTTTTTTCGGTTTTCCTCTATCGGATTAGTCTTGAAGGACCGAAAACACTTCGCTAACCCTGACAGCCTTTTTACAGCTCAAGTCGTACCATGCCTTTTCTTTTGGTTTGATAGTCTTCATCCGATGAGGGATAAAGTTTCTCATTCCAAAGAGAATGATGTCTGTGATCATATCAGCAGCGGCATCCACGTCGTTATCGAGGAAGCATAACGACCAGTTAAAATTCCTGAAGAAGCTGTTAAGACCGCTCCAGTTGGCTTTCTCGTTTTGCTAAACGGTTCGTTTAGTTAGGAATTTTTTCTCTAACTATGTGGTCGGTGTACGAGAAATTAGCTGATATGACACAATGGTCCGACGAGCCTAGAGGGGAGAGCACATCAACGGTGTACTTATCAGGGTGAGAAGTTAGAAACAAGTCCAGGGTGTTGGCGGTATGACTGTCAACGTCTGGTATTCGTGTGGGCTCATTTACAAGTTGGGTTAAGTTATTTTCCGCGAAGAAGCGAAGATCTCAACACACCGTCCTTCGGGTATTGTCTGTCCAGAATGCCGAAGCATTCTGGGTTTGTGTATATTGAAATCGCCCGTAATAACGATTTCAGTATGAGGATACAGGGATACGATTCTTTTAATGGAGTCAGGCAGCGCATCAAACTCATTAAAGGTCGAGTTGCTGTCCAGTTTGGAGCTTCTGTAAATTAAGCAGTAGTGGATAATTTGTTTACGGAGATGGAGTTTTAACGACATGAAATTGAATTCCGAATTGGAACAGGAACTACATTGTGGTGGAATTTGGTAAGCTACATCACTACGCACAGAAATGGTGGGACCGCGATGGGGAAAGAATAGTGGCACTAGTTCGTAGCCAGGTAGCTTCAAATCAGAGTGATCTGAGAGGTGTGGGCGGGGATCTACCTGTGTTTCACTAAGTGCCAAAACATCTGGTCTGTATTTGCAGACGTGGACGTACGCAGAAATGAAATATCCACTCTGAATTAGCGAGTCATTATAACGAAAGATAAACACAAAAAACACAAACACCGACGACATTTATCCTCTACTGCGTTGCCCCTCTAGGTTGCAGTCGAAAACTACCCGGGCTGCGACGCAGTGTTATTGCTGTCAAGTTGACTTAGCCATTTAATCCGCCGTATGTGAGTTTTACCGACAAGGTCGGCATTGCTGTATATACCGTACAGTTCGCCATTGAAATGTTTCCTCCATTCTTCATTGAATCAAAAGTGATGAGAGACGGCTTTACTACTCGATTGTCTTCTAACCCGAAAGAAATAGCGATTAGATAGAATGATTCTTCGCATGATGATTTCCGTGCTGATATCGTTGTCGAAGTTGATGTTTTGACCTAGTCGCGATGTTTGTACTTCGTTTTTCCTTCGTCGACTGCTATGCAGATCTTTGCCGCTTCTGCTTCAATATTCGCAAACGCTCCATTGACAGCTCGCTGTGTTCCTCCCATTATATCAATGTCGTCGGCATATACGAGTAACTGAACAGACTTTTGAAAGACGGTGCCTCTGGAGTTGACTTGAGATCTTCGCACAATTTTTTCAAGAACACGATATTGAAAAAATCTCATGACCATGCATGGCATAAATCTCTCAGGCCATGAAGGTCTCAGTTTTGTCATTACCAACCTTGACAGAGCAGCGTGCATTCTTCATCATCATCCCGCATAGTTGAATAAGCTTGACAGGAATGCAAAACTAAATATGGTTCCGTCAGATGCGGCTTCGAAATCGATGAAGGGGCGGTGTGTATCACTTTAGTTAGATCTTCTGGGTTTTTTTCGAGATCAGCAGTAATGTAAAAATTTGATCTACGGTGGGCATTTCTGACCTAAATCCACGCTGATAGGGACCGGTCAGAGTGTTTACAATGGGTCTTAGGTGTTCACATAATACTGCTGGCAGTATTACATATTCCCCTGCAGTTGGCGCAGTTCAGGGGATCTCCCTTCCTTAGGATCGGATAAACAATGTTGAAGTTCCATTCTAATTTTGGAAATCAGTTGATTTATGTATCATCGCCAGCCGCTTTAAACAGCTGGCCAGCTAAGCCATCCGGCGCAGAACGCTTGTTGGACTTAATCTTGGAAATTGCTTTCCTGACGTTATCTTGCTTGGGTGGACTGAAATGTAGTTTGTCTTCGTCCTGGTTGGATGGTTCATTTTGCCTGACAATGGGATGTTGTTTGTTATCGCCGTTTAGCAATGTGTAGAAATAATCTTTCAAGGTTCTTAACACCGACTGTACTCGTAGTAGTAGAAACTATGGAGTTTTCCTTCTCCATCCTTGCTTTGGCACGTTCGTTTAATTTTTTGAGTAAGACTTCCGAACTTTGTTTTTCTCGTAGCATTTCTACTTATACGACTTCTATTGACCGCTTTTCGTGCTCCTTCTTTTTTTCTTCTGAGGAGCCTAGGTTTTTCCCTTCTTTACTGTAGGAGCGCTCTGCATATCCCTTATTTTTTCAGATTTACCTGTCATCGAATCGGTGCAGTAATGTCTTTATTGGGGCGCGTTAAAACTCAACACATCAGAGGCGGCCTCTCTGATTGCTCTTACGGAGCTGGCACTTGCTTTATACGTTCGATGCTGGTGGTATCAGATTTTTTTAAATGCTAGGGGAGACTTGTTCGGAAAAGGTCCTAGCAGTCTCTTGCGATTATAGCCGTTCGAGGTTGAACTTCCTCATAATGGTTCGCTGGTTTTGGACTAGTACAGATTTCCTTATCCATAACTTGCCTATCACAAGGTAATGGCTCAAGTCGGTGTTAGCTGCTCGGAAGGTTAGAAAAACCAAAATACTGGAGGAGTGCATTGTGTCGATCGCAATATGATCAATTTTGTTGATGTTCTCCTGGCCAAACTTGGCATTAAAATCGCCAAGAACTAGGTTTTATCGCCAAGGTATGTACAAGAGGAACTCGTACAAGCAGTCGTTGGTAAGGCCGTAATCTCGTCTGTGGGCCTATAAGAGGTTAATGTTGGCGAATTTATCTTTTATGCGAATAGTGGTTAAATGTTCCCTTACTTGCCTGACTAACCAATGCCGTTAACCACCGGCCACTTCTTAGAAGCGCGGCCTCATGTTAACGAACGCGGCCTTTCCACGAGATCCCTCTGATCTAACTTACAACTAAGACGAGTATGTTATCTTAATAACGTACCGACCTAGGAAAGCGAGCCCACCCTCTCCCCCTCTAGTAGCCACCAGAATTCGGTGTACTGTTTCTCGGCATCGATCCGATCCTGTCCGCAATAGCGGCACTAAAACGGAGGAACTCCTGAACATTGGCAACATACCCGTCGTAGATAAGCCGCTTGTCCCTCGCACTGCGGTGGCGGTTGTATATTACCGGGATACCATCCGTGCTTTGTACTAACCCAGTTAGCATCAATTTGTTTTAATAAACAAATAAGACTGTTTAAATACGTCTGTTTTCAGCTATCTTTCGACTATTGAGGGAAAGGCTAAAAATAGGAAAAAGGTATATACTAGATGGAGTGAAAAGTGACCTCCTTGGGAATTAAAAAAATTTTTTTTTTTAAATGTTTTTTTATATTATTCAATATAGTCCCCTTTTAGTTTGATACACTTATTCCAGCGATTTTCCAACTTCTTGATCCCCTCCGAAAAGTAATTTTCCGGAAGGTCTGCAAAATACTCCTCCGTGGCGTCGATGATTTCCTCGCGTGAGCCGAATTTTTTATTGATGAGCCATCTTTAGAGGTTTGGGAAGATATAATAGTCCGAGGGATCCAAATCCAGTTACCAATCGACGCCAAAAGTCCGCCCGATTTCGTATCAGCAAGTCCAAGCACTCTTTCGAAGTGCTGTCGCGTTCGTGTTTTTGGTCATTCGCGGCACCCAGCGGCAGGATAACTTTTTCATATGCAGAATATTGCCCAAAATATGGCGTGTGCGCTCAGTACTAATCTTTGTTGTATCTGCTAGCTGGCGCACCTTCACTTTCCGGTCAGCCAACACCATTTCATGTATTTTTTTGACATTGTTCTCTGTAACCGCATCGGAGGGCCTGCCGCTGCGGACTTGATCGGTAGTGGAGTTGCGGCCACCACGAAACTCTCGAAACCAATATTTGACGGTGTAATCTGACGGAGCATTAGCCCCATAATATTTATCCAACTTTTCTTTTGTTTCCTTCGCCGTTTTGCCTCTTAAAAAATAATGTTTTATGAGAGAACGAAAATCGTTTTCGTCCATACTCAACATGATGCCAACCACGTCAACAACAATCAGCTGTCAAAACAAAACTAAAGACAGTATCGCACTGAAATTTGGCATGTCTGCCTAAATATGAACGGACTTCAAGACACCATAACCTTTTTTGCAGTAGCAGCGCATTCTGGCGGTCAAGGATGTCACTTTTCACTCCATCTAGTACATACTCGTGCATATGAGTCGACAAACAAAGAATGACCAATCCACCGCCTAGGTCAAGGCGTCACTATAGAAATCTTTAATATTCAGAGTGTCAAGGGCTTCATCTACTCGTACCTCGGATCAAATATCGCATTTTAGTAGAAGTCTGGCCAAAAATCTTTTTAATTGCAGATATTTTGGATTAATAACGAAGTCTGGTTTAACTGGTTCAAAGCTTTTAACTTAAAGAACTAAAATTTGGGAACTACGAGCATGATCCCGCCAGTCCTATTATACGGCGCCGAATACTACTTCGGGTCACTGTTCCCTCTCCAGAAAGCATCAAATTCAAGGCGAATCTCTTTAATATGTTAAGTGCCAGTTAATTTGATTTTAAGGGCTTGCTTACGTTTGCAACGGTATGTAAAATATATACGAGTATATACTTATACGCACATATATTTAATATTTTTCTTATATATAGAATAACGGTTGCTTGAAAACCGCCTTATCTGTCAGGATGGCCGAGTGGTCTAAGGCGCTGCGTTCAGGTCGCAGTCCACTCTGTGGGCGTGGGTTCGAATCCCACTTCTGACATCCGGTATTTTGCTGCATCAAAGCTCAAATTCACAGTTATAATCTGAATGCTAAGTAATCTCATAAATTCATTTCTTAACCACTTTAAGGGAACACGGAGCTATCTGAAAAGCCGTATGGTAAGTCTTGTAGGAAAAACTAAAATTGAATATTCACCCGGTTTTTTGTTTTGGCGGAATACCATATGTAACATATGCTCCATATCATGGTACTGCCATTTACTAGGTTCCTGTTCTTGGATAACACTCCGAACGGGAATTTTGACTCCGATTCTGCTGCGCTCTTTATGTTCGCCACTGTGGTCAGCTTAGATGAGACACTTTCCTTAGGGATATGTAAAACTGATTAGCAAGCCAAGGGCTTTACACACTTGTCTTAACTCCTACCCTCCTAGACTCGGATTGTAGACTCTAGATCATCTTGTAAAAGCAGATACAAGGTGGCGCAAAAGTAATTAATTTAGCCACAAGATAAACAAATTGATAGGCGGCCTCAGGGCAGCCGCAGGTGTATATTTGTTGGAAAAAATAATGTTTTATTTATTGAAAAAAAGCACATAAAATTATTTCGCTAAAACAATTTTTTGTGCTGGAACAGCATAAATGGAGATTGGATTTCGAGCAAATGCATTGTGTTTGCGATGTTTTGCAAAGTTTGCATTTACCTTATGTCAGCAGCAAGATGTTTTGCCTTTTGAGCGATGAAAGAAGTAGTGCTGGGATCTTTTTCTAGTGTTGAAGGCCTGCTAACTGACTGTTTTTCCTTATATGAAACAAGACCCGCAGCTATTTCTTCAGGAAATTCAGGTAACTTCAGCAACAACAGAAGATTTTTCAGCTTCAGTGCGACGATATAAAATGTATGCATTCGTAGCAGCCATGTCAACTAAATGATAAAAAAGTCTTAACATTGGATTTCTAGTCTTGAGTCGAATATGATATCGACCCATAAGACCATCCATGTGGCCATTATATTCGCGTATGATTTGTGGGCAGTCTTTTTCTTTCGGTCGTAACGCAGTGCTGTACTTGGACGATTGGATGGATCAACTCTTGAAAATGGCTCAATTCCAACATATGTTGGTGCTAATCTGACATTTTTATTGTCTCTCTACAAAACAGTATTTACGTCAATGCCATACGCGTTACTGACATATTCAATTCAATATCCTCCATCTTCTTTGACATCTTTATCCAAAGGAAGCTGACAGTTTGGAATTCTGTTGGCTCTCTTCCACTCAAATATGCCAATCAAGGCAAAATGGTATAAAAATTGTCAAAGTAGATAATGTGTAGTGAAAAAAATTTGAAGCGGTTTGTGATAATCGCACGGCAACATTGGCATAACTACCAATATCTGGTGTATCGGGTAAGATCCGATTATCACCGGCACCATTGTATATTTCAAAGTGGTAAGCAAAGCCGTAAGTGTCGCATAACACAAACAATTTGATCTCCCATTTATGCGGCTTGTTTGGAAGATATTGGCGTAAATGGTGTTTAATTTTTGTGCTGCAAATTTGCTCATCAACACACAATCTAGCGGTTTTGAATCAAATCGCTCGTTGAATTTATTGGATAATTTTCGTATTCGAAACAGAGGATCGTACCCTGGCTGACCTTTTTTGATGCGATTAGTTTCAACCTGAAATGATAAATACTTTTTTATCGTAAGGAACTTTTTCAGTTGCATAGTTATTTTTATTTACTGGAATGCATTATCCCCCCCAGGAGCTTTCCAAAGTAGGGTAACGGTAAACCGTTTAGTAGGATACCGATGTATCTATAAATGTCCCCAACACTAGCTGCACATTCCATCCTGATCAAAAAGTTCCTGGGCGACATCACCGTGTGGCGCTCCCATTGTTCCGATTTGAGTTCTGTTTTTTTTTGTTAAGTTGGTAAATCTGTTGTTGACATTCCCTCTAAATCTTAGCGTCATAGCTTGACATTTGCAAAAGTTACGTAGCCAAGAGTACATCTAACTCAGTGTTGGCGATTTTTTAAAATTTTAGAAATGGATTTAAATTTGCAACAACGAACATTAAATTTTGTGTAAAAAATGGATTTAATGGTGGGCGAACGTTGGAAATGTTGGAAAAGTGTTTCGGCAACGATTCTCTAAAGAAGACGGTCGTTTACCAGTGGCACGAGCGGTTCAAAAGTGGTCGTGAGTCAATCGTAGATGATGAATGCAGTGGCAGACCATCGACATCGAAAACCGACAAAAACATTGATGAAGTACTCGTAAAAGAAATGTTGGTCAATAACCGCAAATTAAGCATCAGGGAGATAGCGGAGGACTTGAACATTGCCTATGGATCCGTCCAAAACATTTTGGTTAATGATTTGGGTTTCCGTCGTGAAGCAGCAAAGTTGGTGCCAAAAGACCTCAATTTCATGCAAAAAAGAGACCGTGTTAACGTCGCAAAAGAGATGATTTGCGAGGTTGAATACGATCTCACATTCATCAAAAGGATCATTACTGGAGACGAATCGTGGGTTTATGAGTACGACACGCAATCCAGACATCAAGCAAATGAATGGCGTTCACCAAATGAGCCGAGACCAAAAATACCACTTCGTTTTCAGTCAAAAATTATTTTGCCAGACAGTAAACAAAGATATTATTTGGGCGTTATGAGACGTTTGCGTGAAGCAATTCGGCGAAAGAGACCAGAATTGTGGGCAGAAAACTCGTGGATTTTGCACCATGATAACGCACCGTCGCACAGTGCCATCATTATTCGTAATTTTTTGACTAAAAATGCAACAAATACCATCCAACAGCCACCGAATTCACCTGATTTGGCTCCCTGTGACTTCTTTCTGTTCAATCGAGTTAGAAAACCACCACAGGGAACGCGTTTCAGCAGCCGAGAGGAAGTAATGGAAAAATCGCAGGAAGCACTGATGGACATACCGAAAACCGAATTTAAAAAATGTTTCCAGGATTGGATCAAGGCCTGGCATAGGTGTGTTGCAGTCGATGGGGATTACTTTAAAGGGGACTTTTTGATCAAGGTACTCGTAGTATATTATGTATTGGCATTTTCGGCATGAGCAGCTCGATTTGCTCTCCAGAAATCACATTACTAATCTCATGACGGCTTTTACACAGCGCATGTTTAGAGAGATTCAAATAAGTACAAAAGAGAGGGATAAGAGGCAAAATGAAACAAAAAAAAATTTCCCCGATACACAGCGGCCAAGATTTCCTTTGCATGTTTTTGACATTTTTTTTCTCCTTTTTCGTTCTTTTTCGCATTTGCTTCATTACTTCTTGGCTGTTGAGACGATCACAACATCTCAGTATGGCGGATGAATTTACATGGACCAAAGAATTAACAAGCGAGCTCATTTTCAATTATGAAATGTAACCGTCCGAACTGCAGTTGGTATCCATGCAATCAATAATCATTTCCGCAGAGTCCAATAAATTGTTTAGCTCTGCAAATGCCATTTTTGCTTTTATAATTTATTTTGCTTTCAACTTTCATCGCTGAGCACCAAAGATGAAATGAAAGAGAGGTGTCAAATAACATGAAAAATCAAAGAATGAGAAAAAGGCTTCGTGTAAAAATGCGCGCATCACAGAAGGACAGTTCAAAAGAAAATAACCAAAACATGCGCACCAAACTCATGCACTGTGTAAAAGCCGTCCATGCGAAACAAAATTTGTAAAAATCTCCATTGGAGTTTTGCGATTTTTGACTGAAGGGGGCAGTATACTGTTTCCTCGAAGAACATACCGGACCGAATAAAACCACCAACTTATGGTACGATGTTTGGGCCAATATTTTCTACAACAGGTAATGACGATCGTTTTCTTTTTTGTGGCTGGATAATGAATGCATTTGAAGGTTCTATTATCCTCTCTGCATCTTGATCTGTTATTGTTCCTGTCGCTACTTCTGCTATTTTTTTTTTTTTTTTTTTTTTTTGTTGTTTTAGTAGTATCAATTGGTGCTTTCACTGTTGCAGTTGTTGAAGTCGCTTCTGCTGAAGTCGATACCCGATTAGATAGACCAGACAAATGAGAACATTACTTGTTTCTGCAGAGTTCATTTCACCTATACATTCCATTATAAATTGGTCATCTTCAGGTGATATCTCCTCTGGAATGTAATCTGGATCCTCCAGCTGATCATCACTAAACTTATTTTCGTCTGAATCTAATTGGACCGAATCCATGAAATTTTGAATCTCTTCATCACATATTTTGGATATATAAAATTTTTTTCATAATTTGTTCGCAAGTAGTCTATCAAGAATAAAGAATAATCACACGTAGGGACAAATTTTAAACGCTTAAACGGGTAAGGCGGCCTTGAAGCTGCCTTCGGATTTTTGTTTCTTAATCACATCTACGAGGGGCGATCAACATATTCTCGGTATCGGGGTGAAGCTGTGGTTGTATATATAAATTGACTTATTTATCAAGTAACACTATTATTTTAGTGCATTCATGTAAAATTTCATATAAATGTGATTATTAATTCGCGTTTTATCTCTAGTTAAACAGAATCATAATGGCAACTGAGGCGATGATGGTGAAAATTGAGCATCGCGCTGTAATTAAATTTCTCACTAAGCAAGGAAAAAGTCAAAAAACTATTCATGAAGAGATGGTGGTTGTTTACCAGGGTTCCGCACCTTCATTATCAACTGTGCAAAAGTGGTCAAGTGAGTTCAAGAGAGCCAGAGAGAGCATTGAGGACGACCCCCGCTCCGGCGCCCCGGCTACTGCTTGTACGGGAGAAAGCATCAAAGAAGTCCAAAAACTTGTTCTTGAGGATGCCCGAATAAAGGTAAAAATGATGGCAGAGATCACCAAGCTTTCAATTGGTACCATTCACACCATTCTTCATGACCATCTTAACCTTTCAAAGGTCAGTGCAAGGTGGGTGCCACGAATGCTCACAGCGCCTCAGAAAAAAGTGAGAATCGCATGCTGTAGAGAGCTTTTGGAGATGTGTAGTGAGAACGCGGACGGTGTTATGGATCGAATTGTTACTGGGGACGAAACATGGGTCCACCACTATGACCCTGAAAGCAAACAAGAGTCCATGCAGTGGCATAAAAAAGGAACAGACCCCCCGAAGAAGTTCAAAGTCACTCCGTCTGCCGGGAAGCTCATGGCCACAGTTTTTTGGGACTCAAAGGGAATCTTGCTCATTGAGTACAAAAAAAAAGGTGAAACCATCAACGCCACATCCTACGCTTCCACTTTGCATAATTTGCGGGAGGAAATTAAGAAGAAAAGACGGGGTAAACTCGCAGCGGGTGTGTTGCTTCTTCATGACAACGCTCCTGTTCACACGGCGCGAGTTTCCAAGGCTGCTGCGCGAGATTGTGGTTTCGAAGAAATCCAACACCCACTCTATAGTCCAGACCTTGCCCCTAGTGATTATTTCCTGTTTCCGGATTTGAAAAAATGTCTTCGTGGAAAAAGATTTTCGGATGATGAAGAACTCAAGTCGGTATTTTGCAGAGAAAGAGGAAATTTATTTGTTTGAGGGTTTAAAAAAGCTTATCTCAAGATGTAAAAAATGCATTGATTAGGGGAGATTATATTGAAAAATAAAAACAATTTAAATTGAATTCGCATTTTCCTTCATATCGATACCGAGAATATATTGAACGCCCCTCGTACATATTCAATTCACACTAAATAGATATAGTACACTAAAATATATGATTTTAATACTTAACGAAAAAAATTGCACTAAAATCCGATACTTGGAAATGTATTTTATTAAATTTTTAATTTGGCAACAAGTGATCAATAATTTTTTTGCCTTCACAGAATGCACTTTTGTCGCCAAACGCATCAGCATGAATCCTCCAGAACTGTAAAATTATGAAATTACACATTTACAGCTACTGATTGGGCGCGAAATATCTTATATTTCAAATCTTATGAATTTTATATAATAGCTGCTTCAGGTCAGCCTTCCCTATTAGAGGGTTAATGGAAGCTGGGTTTTTTACGATTAGGGTAAACTCCGAGCGGCGTCAACCCCGCCATCTTCAGTGCTACGGCAAAGATTAAATCTTGTTATGCCTGAGCTATACACTTTGGAGAAAATTTAGATGTCGTCGAAACTCTTGTCGGGCCAGTGGATCTCTGGATAGGAGAACTGGCATTAACGTCGGAGCTCGGGAAGACGTTGACCAGGATCTTATTGATGATTCTGATGAAATCAAGCTATTCGTGACTATGTTCGTTGTGATTTCATTATATCATTTCCAATAAGCTAGGCGAAACAATAAAATTCAATTTAGTGATAAAAACAATTCCAATTTCTGATTCCAACTGCAACGAATTTATTTGTTTATAAATTATCTATTGCTGATTTAATAAAATTAGGTTAAAGGTAAAACTTAAATCTAGATACTAGGTCAGCAAGTTTAACGGTAAGTTTTCCCACATTTGTTTTGCCACGGTGTCTTATTGCCGCTTTGTACCTACATATGCATAACAATATCCGTTGAGCATGTTTTACCTCCTCGTCCTAGCCACCGTACTGGTCCCGTCCAACCAGACTTGATTTTCGAAACTTTTGAGCCCGAGTTTTTGAAAATAGCAACACTATCACCTCCTGTCAGAAATAAATGGTCCTCAGCGTTTGGGTCAGCAGTCTGCATACATAGCAATTATTATAATATATGAATTACTGAGTAAAGTTCAATAAGGATTTGTCAGCACTTGTCAGGGTGTTGAAATATGATAGATATGATAATGGATGAACCCTTGGTCAACACCAGCTCCAATACTCTCGAAATAAGTCCATGACACGGAAAAAGGAAAACGAATTACCATTCTCTACGTGGAACATTAAAGGCCCAACCATAATAGATTTTGATGAACTTAAGCCAGCGCGGCGTAGTCTCATTACGTATAAATACGAGTATAGGGTGACCAGATAAGAACAATTGGAAATAAAACAACAACGGTGTGAGATATAAAATTGATTCTAGCTACGTTCATGCCATTATGTGTGGAATACCACATCAGTCAAATGGCCACCTCGGCTTTGCTGGCAGTGCTTCAAGCGGCTGGACCAATTTTGATGACTCGGTCAAATATGTGCTACGTTATTCCGGCAATAGCCTCGAGCTTGTCCAAAGTGTTTGGATTGTTAATGTAGACTAAGGATTTGACGCAGCCCCATAGGAAATACTCGAATGGTATCAAATCGCATGATCGCAGTGGTCAATTGATGAACGCTCGCAGTGAAATGACTGTCCAAATCTCTCCTTCACAACTTCGAGCGTTGCGTGGCTTGTATGGCATGTAGTACCGTCTTATTGGAACCACAGCTCGCATATCTCGATGTTGTCGAGCTCTGATCACAGAGACTATTGACGGTAACGGTGTCTCCGTTCGCGTTTCGAAAAATATAAGGTCAGATGATGCCCTCAAGGCATAATCCGCACCAAACAGTCAAACTTTGTGGATGCATTGATACCTGGCCGAACACTTATTGATTGTGTTCGCTCCAATAATTTCAATTTTGCTTGCTGACATAGCCGCTGAGCCAGAAATGGGCCTTGTCCGAGAAGATGATTTTTTGTTCAAAATCTGGATTTCCGGCCAACATTTCCAGCGCCCAATTAGGGAACTCACGGCGTTGTCTATGGTCGTCTGGCTTCAATTCGTACGGCAGCACAGGACTAAAACGAATAAAATTTGGAAACTTCAAAGCAAAAAAAAAAAATATTTTCATAATTCATGTAAGTTTTTTTTTATATGCTTTAAAACTCTGTTTTTATTAAATTCATTCACAATTACGAAAAATAAAAAAAATTATTTGGGTTCCCATTCTTTCCTCAACTTCTTTCGAATGTCCTTCATAAGGTTGGTGACAGTTATATTCGTAATCTTTTTGGACGCTCTTTCCATTTAGCACTAAAATCTTTTACGCCCTTTCCACACTGCTCACTTTTCCTCAATTTAGCTTTGACCAAAGCCCAATACCTTTCAATGGGATGGCACTGTGGAGCATTGAGTGGATTCATGTCTTTTGGGACAAAGTCGACATTTTTAGCAACAAGAAATCTCAACGTCGCATGAACATAGTGAGCTAAAGCTAAATCTGGCCAAAATAATGTTGAACCCTCGTGTCTGTGTCCACATTGGCAAATGGCCTGCCAAACGAGATATTTTGACCCGAATTTTTCCATCCCAATCGATGTTGTTGATTGCGGAAGAATCTCAGCTTCAAACGAGTTGTAAAACTGCGCACCTGGAAGAGTAGTAAAGTCGGCTTTGACATCAGTTTCATCATCCAAAACCAAGCACGCTTTCTTGTTGCCGATCAACTCGTATAGCTTTCGGGCTCGTGTTTTTATGACTTTGTTTTTGCTTTTCAGTAGCTTTTGGTGTTTTTTGTTTCGTTCGTGTTTTTAGACCGTTACGTTTTTTAGATCTTTGTACCATTGTTTGGTTGGTATTACATTTCCGAGCAACATATCTGGATGACATAGTCCGGTTTTTTACGCTGGTACCCACTATATTCCTGTCCAAATTTGTATAATGTGCTCCATTTTTAGCTCCACTTTTCTGTTTTTGCTTAACTGTCTCCAAATATCGTTTAATAACAGAATCCACTGTGGTGCGTGCTATGTTTAAATTTTTTGCGATGAAATGGTTTGGACGCGAAATATTTTCGAGCCATTTGTCGATGATCCTTTTACGGCGTTCCTCTTGACTCATATTTTATAAATATTTTAAACCACACCGAACTAAAATCAATAACAAACTGAAACTAGAGAATATAAAGGCTAATTTGAGTACAAAATGGGATTGAAACTTTTACGCATTGGAAGTATAGCCCGTATTAAAATTTACAGATTTTATTCGTTTCAGTCCTTATACGGATGTAGGGCCAAATCCAACCACAAAATTAGCCGGGTTGACTCTCTGGCAATGCCCAATTCAGATGATCGGCGCCGAATCGACATTTCTGGGTCTTCTTAGATATTGGCCGCTACTGTGGCTGTTTTCTTCATTTCGCACCAATCTCTGCGGTTGGTGGCTTAAGATGTAAAAGAGTGTACTCATGCGCAAACGAAATTCACAATTGGAAAAAACTATGATTGCTATCTGGTCACCCTTTAATAGTGCATGCCCACAATGGGATTTTATTTGGTTTCCTCAAGTTTCGTTAACTCTAGTTGGCTTAAGCCAAGTCTCAATTGACAGCTGACACAAAAGAAATTCATTTTCTTTTCTATTTCATTTGTTTTTGTAAGGATACCTATCCCTCCCATTGCAAAATGCAATAATTTTGCCATTTTCAATTGTTTGAACTTATTTTCCATTTTATCCGAATGTAAACAATTTGACAGATTATTAAGTTTACTCAAGTATATTATGGGTAACTTGAACTTTTGACAGAAATCCCAGTTAATCCCACTGAAGTCTGTTATGAGTAGACATGTGCAACCCAACAATTAACAGAAGCCGCAAACGCTACCAAGCAGAAACTCTAACGATTGGTAAATCTAACATCGCATGGCTATTAATGTCCCTGTACTGAAAATTGCTGGTGAATGGCGGTTTTCGACAATATATTAGTACAAAGGACAAATTAGTGTAACAGTCAAGAAAGTATACGAATGTCAACGGATGTATCAATATGTAACTGAACTTAAAGTGCGCGCATTTAACAGAGCCTTTACGTTGAAGAGTTAACCATTATAAAGCCTCAAAATCAGCGTTAAATGGCACATGCAAGAATAATCCACGTCAAATCCCATCCAAAAGTAACCCCAAACAAATTTAAATATAAATCAAGTTCTAAATAATAAGCTTTCCCAGTGGCGATGTTATTGTGTCGAGGTCCGCAAATACCAAATCTATAAGAAGTAGCAAGCAGATCGTCGAAGAAACATTTGTCATAACGCCCCTACATACCTGGACGCGTCACGTATTTCAGTGGGACTGAATAAAGAGCAAATCGTTCCTATGCCAGAACTACAATATATGTAAAATATGCCTAGTTTTTTCAAAGCTCTTGCTTACTAATTTTATTTGAGAAAGGAAGCGGGCTATGATGTAATAATTGTTTTGCTTGAAGATACACACCGCGACAAAAAGATAGCACACTTATATTATTTTCCAAAAATAGAATTAGCAGTGAGTTTGAGCATTTCTATCTTCGTTTAGTTTTGAGTGGTAGTTGAATGTATTGATTTGAATTCATAGGGGTGAAAACACTCAAAGTGCCTGTTCTCATTGGTGCGGGCAGGAAGATTATCCGAAAGAGAGAGAACGCCCTTTATTGAAGTTGGAAGAAGAAGGATTACTTGCATCGAAAATCCATTTCTAAAGTGGATTCTCGGGTGAAGCACATCGTTTTTTCCATGTCGTTCCATTTCTGACATATTTTTTCATTTTGGTTTTGATCGTTGATCAGCAAGTGTAAAAAAGAGGAAAAGAGGTAAGTTCCAGGCCAACTGCTTAAATTTAAAAATTAAAAATGCTCCGATTCAAGTGCTCCGCTTGCCAAAAAGTCTTTCAACACCATGAAAATGTGAACACGACGTTCATGGTGAGGACTTTCAGCCCCTCGCCAATGTGAACAGGCACAAAGAGATTCAAAACCGAATACCTACCTATGTGGTAAGACAAAATGGTGATCCTTTTTTGTTTTTTATAAGAAAATTATCTGTTCGTACTTTCAAGTACTAAATATATTTTTTTTTAGTTGAAAATGAGTAAAGGAAAACGGCTTAACAGTAGCGAAGCTCGAGTAGTTCTCAATGTTCACAAAAAAAAATATGAAAATCGGTGAAATCGCAAAACATTTCTGCAGAAGTCGAAAAGTAATTATGAATTTGCTTAAAGCTCACATTAAGGGACAACCGAGAAGAACGAGCTATTTTGCCCAAGGCATCTGATTCCAACCTTAGTCCTCGACAAATCGCTTAAAGGGCGAGCGTCAAAACTAGTTTCCGCCACGTACAGAGGAATTTTAAAAAGTTAGTTTGGAAAACAATGTGAATGTGCTATCTTTTTGTCGTGGTGTGTACAATTGATGTATGTTTTCATAAAAAGGATTGAAAGATAAAAAATTTAAAAGAAATCAATGCATCGGCCGGGAATCGAACCCGGGCCGCCCGCGTGGCAGGCGAGCATTCTACCACTGAACCACCGATGCTTGTGTCAAATTGCCGCCTTAATTTAATTTTGTATTTTTCATCTACTAAAACAAATCAAGTGCCCCAATGTCGGCCGTCTGCGTTGACGCTCCGTAGATATAATAAAGCTCCTCACGGTACCCATTCGGTTAATTTATAAATTTTAAAACATAAGCCATAAACCAGCGAAAACCGGCATCAATCGAGGAAATAAACTAGGAAAGTGGGCAGCTCTGGGTGCTAAACTCGCGAGAATGGCTCTTAAATGCCACATATCAAGAGGAAGAACTAAGCGCGTAAGGTAGGTACGTGTATGTCAGAGAAATGTAAGAGCAGTTCAGAAACTATGCCAGGTGTCTCAAAAGGACAGCAGGACAAACCAGGTGTTGGGTGAAACCAAAGTAAAGAACAAATTACTAGCCTGTCAAGTGTGGACTAAGTACAGCGGAAATAACAAAACTGATAAAGCGTGTTTAGACTTTGAACACGAATTCTATAAGAAAAAGTCGGAAAAGGCAGTATTACGGGCATTAGAAGAGGTGTCCTCATAACCTATTATGAACGACGTATGTATTGTACAAGGGTGTTTAAGTTAATAAGGTTAAGTCGATTTTGATAGGAGGACAGAACAAAAGGATCGTCTCAGGGCATACCTCGAAAAGCAAATTGAAAAAAACGGCGCTGGATGCTTTCGATTCTCGAAATATGAACACGATGATATGGGGACAACACTTGATTAGCGTACTCTAGGAGGGGGCGAACAGAGGCAATATAGAGGGACCTGGTTACCTATGGGTTGGTGAATTCTATGAACGACCGTTGTACAAAACGTAGTGCAGAGTTGGCTCATCTATATGTAAACAGAAGTTGAGCGGAATACCGAGCTCGTGAAGAGATTAGACGGAGGAGATAGGTTGATAGTGGAGTCAGAGAAGAGATTGGCGCGGCTTATGTGAAAAGGTGATGCATTGAGTCATGAGGCGAGGAAATGGTTTTGAAAAATTTGGTATCGTTGGCATAAAGGGAATGCCAAGACAGACGAGTTTTTGATGATCCTATCGATATCATTTATGGTTAAAATAAAAAGAGGAGGACCTAGATGGTTGCCTTGTGCAACTCCAGCGATAGTCAAGAATGAAACCGATTGGGCTGACCTAAAACGAACACTGTAAAAATGGTTTTCCAAGTAAGAGGATATCCATTTCAACAGTATGGGTTCAAAGCCGAGAGCAGACAATTTAAAGAGTATTAATCAATGGGAGATTTTATCGAAGGCCTTGCTAAAATCGGTTGCAAAAACATCGACTTCTTTACCATCCTCTATGTTGTGGTTATCCTACCCTTCAGGAAGCCATCTTATATAGGGGAAATAAGCGATTTGCACTGGAAGCTTAGAGCTTCATACAAGATATTTTCGAAGAGTTCGGGTATATGGGAGAGTTTAGTGATTGAGCGATAGTTTTTTATTTCCTTCGTTTTGGATCGGGGTTATGAAAAAGGTTTTCTAAGCCTGAGGAAATTCTCCTTGTGAAAGGGATAAACGAAAGGCATTAGAGATTGCAAGGGAAAGAGAGGAAGAACATTTTTTAAGGAATATGGCAGGGAGGCCACCTGGGCCGGGTGTGAATTCGTCATTAAGTTGGTGTAACTTAAATTCGATATAAGACGGCTCCAAGGTGTGAGAGAGAAATGGGCCACTGGAGAAGTTCAGTAGGTAACTAAAATAGGATGGATCTGGTACAAAGGAGTTATTAGTGAATGTGCAAATAGGTTGGCAATGGTAAGTGGATCCGTTGATGGCTTGTCGTTGAAAGAGATGGAAGGAGGGTAACCATGGCAGTTTCTTTTGTAGTTAACAAATTCAAAAAGGAACTTAAGGTTGTTTATAAGGTTGACTTGCGCATTGTCAAGGTAGCGCTTGTAAAAGGAATCGCGAAGTTCGGTGAAATGAAGATAAGTACCAAGATAGTTGGTTTGAAAGCGATAACAATACCATCCGCTGATATTGTGGGCAATTTATCACTAAAGCGTAAATTCTTCATGTAGAAGTACAATGAAATAGTTCTTTATCCGTGTGCTTTGTTCCGACAGAAAATAAAAACAAAGACGAAGACATGACATCCTACCCAAACGCGAAATCCCTGGACTTATCAACGAAGATTGGAATTCCAAAGTAAACTAAATAGTTCAAAATTTATTTCGATTTAAAATAGTGCTTCATTAAATAATAACAGTTCATTTAATAAGTAACCAAACTGAATTACTCCAAGGCATATTACGCAAAATAGTTGGCCCAAGAGAAATAATTGTCCTTTACCACTGAGTAACGTAACATTTGCTTTTAATAACTTGCAAAAGAGTTGTTCTCGTTGGTCAGAATAATTAATTTTTTTCAAATAATAAAAGTTATATTGATATAGTAAAATTACTTTCTAAAAGTTATATCCTATTTTCTTCATTTCCCGAATGCTGGTGTTCCTTGAAACTTGTTTTTGAATAACATTTTTCCACTCTAACATGATATTTGTCATTGTAGTACGACGATCTCTTACTCAAAGCCATTCTCTCACGATTGGCAGCAATTGATGGTCTTGCAGTTTTCGTCCATGGGCTTACATTAACGGTTTTCTTGAATAAATTAATTATATTTCGAATTGAAGACCTCGATATTTCCAATTTTTTTGCGATATTATATGCCGAAATCATTGCATGTGTCACATTAGGCACCGTCAGTTAAATAATGCAACACTAAACAGTATATGTCAAAAGAGAGAGAGGTTACCTGGCTTGGACCCAACTATTTTGCAGTTAAAAGGAATAGATTAACATTTAGAATTTGTGACAAAAGACATCAATTATTTTAACTTATCAATTGTTTTGTTAAGAACACATGTTCATGGATTATAGTGATAATAATAACGCATTGGAAAATATTTGTTTGTGCTAAAAAATACAGTACTAGGCCAACAACTTTGCGTTTGGGTTCGTAATCTGGTAGTGGTGGGCTTTTCGAATGGAGAGCGCGGAAGGATTTCTCATGTTTTCGACGAACGACCAAAAGTTTCTACTACAGGGTGGCGCAACAGTTGTCACCCGATGTTCGGTGGCTGTAATTGCATTGATGACAAGTAGTATTCACTCTTTTAGCTTTCTTCCTTGCATATTCACTTTCTTGTTCTTTTGACATGTTGTTATAACACATTGTGGATCTTTTCCGAGTAAATCGTTTCTGCCCAAGTAGTTCTTGAAGGTAGTGCTTTCGCTTTGTTGCTGATGAAGATGGGGGAGATATTAGCGCTTGCCTCTCCTCCCAGTTTTTATGAATAAGACCTTCAACGATCTGTTCCTTAAACTTAGTGATTGTCATTTTTAAGTTATTTATTTTATTAGATAAAATTAAAGCGTTTACCATGGTGGTTGCTATACCAGATAACATTTTCGTATACGTCGAAGATATGGTGAATAGGCAGACAGTTGGTCAAACAGATATATGAACGCTTTCCTTTAATGTAATCAACTACCATACTAAGCTTATTTGTAACTTTTCTTCCGCTTGTAATGGGCTGCATTGAGCTGTCATGTTTGGTACTCAGCATAAGAACACTCTTTTTATCCTACCACTTCAGAACAATAATTTCAGCCTCATTTTGCTCAGCGCAAATTCCACCTTTCTGGAACTTCGATTTGATGACATCAGGGGAATTTCTTTTCGGCTCATTCGTAAAATGCCTACCAAATGTGTTCGTCTTCTCAGCAAAGCTTCAGCCAAAGATACACTTGTGTACCAGTTATCAGTGTATAATATCCTTCCGCAGTCCAAAAGACCCTCCATCAGTTCCATAACTACCTTTTCTGATACAGATATTTTATCTGCCCTTTCTTTTCCCGTATAAATCTTGAATGCCCATGTATACCCCCTTGGGCACATAGTTTGAATAGTTTTATACCGTATTTCTGCCTTTTGTTTAGAATGTATTGACGAAAGAAAATTCGACCTCGAAATGGAACATTACTCTCGTCAATGCAAGTTTCTTCTTCCGGAGTATAGGCTTCTTTGAATTTCAATTCCAGATATTTTATAGGTCCGTAATTTTTGACAAGCCATCGTTTGTTTCGATACTATTATCCGCAAAGTGAAGCACTCTAAGTAACATTTCGAAGCGGTTTCGGCTCATCATTTTTGACATTTTGTTTGCGTAAAGTATGCTTCTTCAACAATAGTCTCTCAATTGGGGCAAACGAACAAAGCCTATCCACAAAATTAAACCTGTATCACTCATTTTTTGTGCAGTAAACCGATTTGTTTCGTTAACAATAAGAAGAATTATTTCATCACTGATGTAGAAATTATAAAAATCGACTGGATTTTTTCCAATAAGTTGTGCGCTAACACCAGGAGCTACTCCATCATTCGCAAAACCTTTACAAAATTGTTGTCTTACTCCATCAACAGTTTGGCATGCGAGGTGCTGTGTCGTTACTCCTGATCTACCTGAATCTGTTTCAACTTCACCTTCCAAAACGTGATCTTCAAGAAAGTCATCTTTCCGAGAAACTGCGCTACTTGAACTTTCTTCCTCCGTAAGGTAATTGAGGTCTTCAAAAGAATTGTCAGAAAATCCAAGTCCCAGGCTTTCTTCACTTTCCGAGTCACTCAAATCTTCAAGTACTCTCTCCAATTCTGCTTGATTTATTAACTGAAAATGAAGCAACATTTCTTTAGGAATGTCAAAATATAAAGTGTCCACGGGTGGCCACACTGTCGCACGAAGTAAATTTACACCCTGGGACCACGTGCTCCACCGATGGTCATTTTTATAAGTTCACATTTTTATACAGCAAAACACATAGAATTCATACAAAACGCCTGTTAACTACAAAAAGATCACTTACTTTTAAAAATCTAAAAACAAAAAATGTTTCCCACAACGCAATACAAAAATCAGGCGATCTTGCCGGCCAGTGCAAATCGCCAAAACGAGAAGGAAATGCAGCCTCAGAATTTCGGTTGTGACTTGTGCCGTTGCCCCATCCTGTTGGAGCCACATATTCTCCAGTCCCAATTCATCCAGTTGAGGAAGGAGAAAGTCGTTGAGCATGGTTCTGTAACGCTCGACATCCACAGTAGTCGTTTGGCCCGCGGCGTTTTTAACTTCAACCACAGCTGCGATATTCTCAGCAGAACGGCTGCTCCGGGGCCGGCCAGACCTGGCAGCATCTCGTGTTGTCCCATACTCTTCTAGGCCAACCGCTAAACGTCATAGTAATTCCCTAGGGGGTGTCGGACGACCGGGAAATCTGCGCCAAAATTCACGCTGCATCAACACCACCGACGAATTATTCCGTAAAAAAATCGTAACAATTATTCTGCATTCTTTAGGTGTATAGCGATTCATGTCCTATTGACGTGTACTTTGTATCTGTTTACTTCACAAATGTCAAAGTAGAATTGATATTTGCCGCCATTGTGGGTGATAACTTTTGCGCCACTTTGTACAATACATATTTTTGGGTCGTATTCCCAGCTCGCTTAAACTTTTTTTTCCTTTTTCCTGTCGGGTTCGTCTTGCAAGCTAAAGGACCTCATTCCAAAGAGAATAGTGTTTGTGATCTTATCAGCAGCGGCATCCACGAATAGTATGTACTTCGACTTAAAAGCAAACTGATTGTCTGGCATTAATCACCACCCCACACATTGCAACAGCAAAGCGTATACGTAGCAGAAATATGTGGCAGAGGTAGATATACCGTCAGAAACACATTTTCAACGGCTAATGAAAGAAAAAGAAATAAATTCCATAAGTTTATTTGTTTCAACATTTTATTTTCTCTACCTTACATTAGATGCTTATTTATATAAGTAATCGATTTAAAAAAACAAAAAAGAAATAAAGCAAGTTTTAATGCTCCTTTTACTTGGTTCTGATATCTATTGTATATTCTACCAAAAGTATGGGTATCAATCGGCCAGTTGAGAAGAGATCAGAACCAGACGGACATGTTTTGAACAAAAAGTGAACAACATATGAATACAAAATTGATTTTCTTAAAGACCTAAAGAAGAAGGTACGTTAAATTTGAGGTAAGATGAGTACCTACTCTTCCTACTTCTATTTTTCCTTCTTCGTATCTAGCCCTCGCTTATATCTGGAGTATTCGTTAATCTCTCCGATTGCTGGTATTTAATAAAACTCACTAAACCAAGAAATTCAACTAAGCACATCCCATCCACATAACAATAATTAAGATATCCTGGAACTGAACGTTTTAAAAGAAACGCTCCCTCGATTCGATGTACACTTGTACAAAATAAAATAATAAAAAAAATCTCCCGAAACGAGCGGGTAGCTGAGCATAATAAATTTACTAGTACAGACCACAACATGGGAATCAGATTCCGTTTAGGCATGGTCCAACAGGTCATACGAAACAAAGTTCATTTGTTTGCCACTGGTCGGCGATTTTTTGATTGGCGCGCTCTCAAAGAATTCTGCGTACCCTTAAAATGATGATTACGACAGAGAAATTAAAAGAGAGGGCTGAGTACGTAGAAGAAAAGCTAAAACTCTGGTAACATTCACAACGATCTTACTTGAACAGAAATAAAGAAATAAAACAAAAAGCACTAACTTTACCAAAATGAAGGTCCTTTTCTTTACATGAAAAATGATAAGAAAGAAACTCAAGAAACTCAATTCGTTGTTTCGTAAGTTTGGTCAGATTGGCTGGAACCAACTTGGTTACTCCCGTTCGTTGGTGTTTGATGATTTATTATATACGCACCTCCAAGCGGCGCAGCTGTAAGCAACACTGTCGACGATGCGGCTGATGCATGTGATTCATTCTCTGTGATGGCTCGCAACTCTAGTTCACAAATCAACTGCGACACTCGCATCTTTGTTTCAGCAATTAATTTCGGCGATAACGCCTTCACACTAGAACTGACACTTTCAAAAAACAAGTCCACATGATTTTTTTCTTTCTTTTCCACAGTCGCCGTTGTGAACAATTCATTGAACGAGGACATTAGTTCGTTTTTGTCCTTTTGAATTTGTAGCAACAACTTTTTGCGATCTTTTTTCACAGCACTTTTTGAGGAGGATGAATTATGTTTTTCGGATTTTTTCGTCGACGTCGGCAGTGCGTTCATGTCATACAGGTGGGGTGTGCCATCATGATTCTGTTGAGAGTCGTCCTCATTTTCAAATTGAAAGTCATGCAGTGTCTCCTGGGTACCGGAGTCATCCAATCGTTCTTTTCTACTAAACCATAAAAGGGGGAAAACAAAAAACAAAAGCAAAAACTGCTTAAAAACACGCAATTAATACGACACCCAGTCAAATTACATACTTTCCCTCAATGAAGTCAATGTCCATGAATACACTTTCGAATTTAGATTCATCAGCTTCGGCTTCCTCGGTGGCTTGAGCTTTTCTGGTGTATTTCTTGCGTTCCTTGCGTTGGCCGATGTTTTGATTTGACGGCAAGAGGCCATTTGCGTTGAGGTATGCTTGCAAATTGGAATGATGTTTGGTGGTACGCTCGTGGCGCTGAAGGTGGCACTTATTGCAATTTAGGCGGCATCTGCATGCGTTACAGAAGGGCTTTTCTGGGTCTTCCGCGTCTCGGGCCAGCCAGGGCTTGAAGCGTTCGATCCAACGTTCGACGAATCGTTGTCGGTAATATTTCTTATTATCTTTTAGAATTTTTTCAGTTTTTATTTTTGTTGCTTTCCTGCAAATTGGAATCTTATGGTTAAATTGTTTTTTGGGTTGGGTTATGTTTACCATTCCGAATCGGAGGATTCATTTGAAAAGCTCATTTGGACTGGGTTTTTCCTGTGCGGTTGACTTTTATTTTATGGAAATAGTGCAAATTTATTTAAGAGCACTTCACTGCGCGTCTTTTTGATGTCGGTAGTTGTCATAAATTTGTTGACGTTCGTGCTTGTTCGAATGACAGCTGGGTTTCTTACTTGTTAAGTTCTAATCGTGTTGGTTTTACAGTGTGTGTTAACAAAAAAATATACATTATAGCTTCTGTACCATAACTGTGTCCAGAATCCAGCAATTCAGATTATAAATATTTATCGTTCAGGTCCTGTCCAAGGTTAATTATTTTCTGAGCTCTATGAGCAGAAAAGAGGGTAGGAGCACAGTCTTTTCGGAGAGAATAAGAAAGAGAACGAGAAGCGCACGATCGTGGAAATGGAGAGATATTCCGAAAGTTTTATCGGAGAATAAAACGACCATGCAAAGGCTACAGAGACAGAACGGAGACCTACAAAGATGAGCATTAACAACTAGCAATGGAAACGGTACCGAGAATATGGACACTACTTCTGCAGACAACGGCGATGACGGTCTCCGTTGGGTGGTCATTCTACCTGGACGAAGACGACAGAGATTGGGTATTTTTAGAAACGTCGTATTAACCAAGAACTGCATAAGTTGCGTTCAATAACACAGGTTTTCTGCAGAACTAACTTAAGGCAATTTCGTTTGGGCAAGCATAAGGCTTCTTTTTGTTGGACTCCGATGTGGATTCCAATGTAACACTAAAAACTTCTTCGGAATTTGCTGTCAAAATTTGTACATGTATTTTTTTTTTAAATATTTGCTTGCGAACCAATTTGAACACTCACAATAATAAATTGTTTGGCCGATTACACGAAAACAGAAATCTAATTTGACACTCAATACTATTTGACGTGTATACATATTTATGTGTGTTAGTAAATTTTGATTCTGAAGAAATGAGGGGAAAAAGTTTTTAAGTCACGTTTGTGCTGCGGAACACAAAAAACTCTTCTGCCTGCCCAAACGAAAATGCATATTGTCAGCATATTGTCATACTTGCGCAGATTAGTTGGGCATTGCCATTGTGGCTGCAGAAAAAGTTACAAGATTTTACTGCGTAATAGTTTTGTCTTTTTAGATGAGGAATGCTATAAGAACTGTTGAGGTAATATGTAATAAAAGAAAGCTAATCTAAAATTTGACTGAATATTACTTTTTTCTGCACTTATATCACGTTTTTGAACGCAAAAAAAATGACGATAGTACTAAGATATGTCTGTGCAGAGAATGCATTCACACACGAGGAAAGATCTGCGATTGTAGGTACTAAGTTAGAAATTCTGACGTTTGTGAAGTCGCCCAATTGCGTCCCCAGACTTAGACGAAGGTAAGGTAGCAATACCGAAGCAAATATCTTATAAAGCCGCTAATGCAGGTGGACTACGTGCTACACTTTGGAGATGATCAGCTTGAGAACATGCACCAACTTAGCTGTATGATAGGGTCAGAGGAAACCATGCCCTAAGCAGGGAATATCATGAATGTTTGCCCGAACCACAAGAAAGGAAACCAATAGAGAAATGTGTTATCTAAACAACGTCTGAAACCATTCATGAACAATCTGATTGATCCATACCAATGCAGTTTCCAGCCAGGAACGTCCACCATCTACCAAACATTCACACCACGGCAGATCTTGGATAAGACAGAGTGCTACACAAAGCCATGTTTAGTTTTGACAGCCCTTCCAAACTCGTCAATTTGTGGAGGATGACTATGAAGAAATTACAATGACTAGGAAAGTTTTAGACAAGGCGACCCGCTGTCATGTGACATGTCGTGCAAAGCTCACTGGCCAACAAAAAAATCATGACCATTTTTAATTCTTCACAATTACTTGAATACGCGGACTATATTGATGTATAACATTGTCATTGTCAGACGGCTACAGATCAAGATGACTGGGCCGTGTTGATCGATGGGCACTAAAGCTTCGGTCCAAAGAGTCCTGGATTCTAATCTCAAAAAATGACGCAGCAGAGAACGGCCGCATATAAGGTGTCGCACGCAAGTAGAAAGAGGCCTACCATAAATTAACTTGGAATGCGGTACTGTACGGCAAGTGCACCCCTGCGGTTGATCCCACCGCCGAGCATACGTTTTCCGGCTGCGCAAAATGGGCATCAGCAGAAATAGCTATTAGAGAACCGACTGGGCTTGGTAGTCACCTCCGAACCCATCGTCAAGCTATCAGGACGCATGAAGGTCCCCACAACTAGTCGGCAATAAAGGAAAAGAAAGGGAGGAGTAGTCGGTGGGTTGGCCTGCGTGGCTCACCTGTTTTTGGTGCGAATCTAAGCTTCTCTGACTCACTTCAGCTATTAACGTACCGAGCACAAGAGTGCCCAGCATTAAACGCCAAAGTAGGATCAATGTCAACTGTGCAGATCTCTGCGGCGCTAACTCCTTCGAGATATCAGCCGGAGGAAACACCAGGTCTCCCAATGAACAGTCGCTTTGGGAGGTCTGAATAGAAGCTTGCCGATAAAAGACATGATACTATTCGGGGTCCTTGCGGTGGAGATCTTATGGACTGACTAAGAGGCGAACTCGCTCGGTACTGCCGCTGGGTTCTGAGAACTCGAAGAGTTGCGCCAGAAGTAATGCTAGCACAGTGCCAGGATGAATCAAGAGTTTGTTCGATACCTACCATTGCACGAGCCTCACACTACCGTAAGTCTCGATGGTGTCTGTAAATAGACTTCCCATCTCTCTCCACCCCTCCACGCAATAAACCTGGAGAAAGTGCGAGATCATGCAAGCCGAAGAGGCTTGTTGGTTAAGGTCCAGGTTCACCCCGGACTGTAGCACCACCTAAGCAAGTATGTAAGAGTGGCACTCTCATATATCCTTAGAAACTAAAAACCTGTTTAGGGTTGTAACAACTAGTAAGTTCTTCGGATTAACATTTGTTCGAGTATTTCGTGTTCAGGTACCCAGCTGTTTGGCCTATTCGTTGAGATATTTTGATTTAGCTGTAAAAACTACATTTACTTGTACCTACGTCCATTACCTGGGGATGTATATTTAGCCCAGACAGCCTTTAAGAATGATTTCAAGACGTGGTAAGGTTATGAAGGATTTTTTTTGGATTTCGACAGGAAAGACGCCATTTGGTCTTAGGGACTTCAATGGATCAAAACGGTTTATTGATTTCTTTTCTGGTGACCATGCCGTATTGATTGCAATGAAGTGTCTCCGGGTAACTCTATTTAGTTAAAAGATACTATTAAAAACGTAATCGTTTCCTTGCTGCTTCTTCCGTTTCTAAAAACTTGGGGCAGTTAGATTAGATACGAGTACTTAACGAAGCCTCCATGTTTCGGAGGACTCTTCTATATTTAATAGGATATCCATTTTTTTTTTCGACCACCAGTTAGAATCTCTAGTAGATTTAGCCCTATTGAAAAGTCGTTGACTCTCACTTCTTAGATCTTAAATCGCAAAGTTCCTTCCTGGATAGTATTACCGCTTTGAGGCGTATCCTTAATTTCCGAATGCCTTGTTTGGTGTACGAGTATCTTAAAGTCAGGTAAAGTTCGGTTTTTTGAAGAGGAATTTGTTCTACAGATCTAGCCAAAAAGAATATAAAAAGCTAAATGGGATTTCGATCTGTACCTCTTTTAAAGACCTTTGCGAAAATGAAGAAACATTAGGTGAAACTAGCAGGCTGATCAAAATCCACAAAAGCGGCAAACCAGCTCCTATCACCGAAGCTGCAAGTGAGCTGAAAAACACAGTACGTCGTAGCTGGTATTTGTCATTCGTTGTGATGATAGGCTGCTGATGGTTATAATGGCTTCAAGTCATCTGGTATCGATAGCATATATCCAGTCATGGTACAAGAAGGTATATGTAGACCACTTGCTGGCAACTCTGAAGAGAATCGCCGCTCCGAATCTGGCAGATACTGAATTTAAAGACGCAATCGGCAAGGAGTACGCGTTGTACATTTTCATCACCGTGACTTTTGACGGAGTTTGTAACACGGCCAGACAACACGATGTACGTAGACAAATCAATTACTTTGTGGGTAGGAGCAATGCTGGTATAGAAGGAACTGATTGCGGATGCTGACTTCGGACAATATATGTTGGCGGTGGTAAACAGCCACAGGTCGGCGTCTTGTCTCGTTGCTATAGTGTTTGTTCGTCAACTCATGGATTAATATCCTCAACATGGCAATTCTAACTTCTATATGCTAATGCATGTGCAGATGTCAGTGCGAAGAAGCCTTCTTCAAGATATGGGGTTTGTCACCGAGGAGGACCTGTGGATATACAGGGCTATGAATAGACCAAATACATTCTATGCGTCGGTTGTCAATGACTGGTAATACAGGTCCACTGGTGATTTGATGGCATGTCTCACCGAAAAGTGGAACCAAAGCGTACATCAATCTCGCGAAAGCAAGATAGTTGCACTTGATATAGAAACTTGACAGAGTTTGGCATCAAGCTCTTTTGTCGAAAATGCGTGCTTTTGGGATCGATGACTCTCTTCTTCAATGGATTAGAAATTACCTTTCGGAACATTCAATTCAAGTTGTCTTGGATGGTTTCAAGTCTGATATTCACAAAATAAATTCTGGTGTGCCCCAATGCTCCGTTCTGTCTCCGACACTCTTTCTAATTTTTATCAATGATCACTTGTCTGCCACTTCTAATCCAATATATTCCTTTGCTGACAGTACTCTCTGCTTTTCATATTCGTTTCCGGACTCACGTCAATGCTCTTCGGCTGTAGAACGGGAACCCCAGCGTAAGTCAAGCTCATTAAATTCCGATATCAACAGCATAATCAATTGGGGAATTATCAACCGAGTGGAATTTAATTCTTCCAGAAGTCAATGCTGTCTGTTGTCATTAAAGCGGAATCTAAATACCCAGCCATTATCCATGAATGGCACTTACAAAGTCGAAATCGAAAAACTTTCCATCCTCGGTATGCGTGTCAGTGACAACTTACGTTGGAATGACCACATATTCGATGTCGCCAAAAATGCTGCGAAATGTCTAGGCTTTCTCAAACGATGTAAGAAATACTTTTCCCCTTCTGATCTGGGCTCAATATATATATAAGGCATTCATCCGCCCAAAATATCACTCAGGCAATGGACACCCTCGAACACCGAAGAAATGTCTCGTGTCTCACTTTGTTTTTACGCTATTTCCACCACCATTGCTCCATAGAAATCGCCAGTAGCATTCCGTCCCTTCAAACCTTTAACCGTAACAAACGCCTCGCTATGAATACTCATCAGTATACCCTCAAGCCCACTTTCGGACGTACTCTGAAATATCATGATTCGTTCTTAAGCCGAACAATTCGCTTTTGGAATGCTCTACCGAGCTCTCTATTTCCTAGTCATTATAACATTCAGACATATAAAACCAACTTATATCGGTACCTATCCTTCTTTCCTTCCCAAATTTCCTTCGCCCGCGCTGTGTGCAAACATTTTAAGGGTACTTTAACCCCTTGAGCACGCCCTAGTTTATAAAAAAAAAAGAACGCTGCCTTCTTTGTGAACCCCCTCTGCAGCTGAGCACTATATTATATCTTTGAGTGCCCGGCTTACGCTCACGTCAGGTAATAGATGCAGGATCGGAAGCATTTGATGGACATAGGGCGCTGCCTACAATATACTATACCACTCAAGCGTTTACTCATATATCTAGAAAAGACTGAGAAATGCCAGTAAAAGGAGCGTACAAAAGAGTATAATGGACTAGTTCTTTGTCTGAGTGCGTACTTTCCCTAGAAGGAAGGTTTAAACAAAAGGCGAGTTGTAAGACGACACACGAAGTAAACATATTAGGTGCGCAACTAAGTTCAAATGTCAATGGATGGCTCCAGCAGTAAGTGCTGGTCGATTTCGACATATCCAAAACGTCATGAACCAAGCTTAAACATATGGAAATAAACCGCTTAGACATATTAGTGATTTTGTTTTGGCGTCATATGCTTTTGGTTGTGTGAAGATGTCTGATTTTGTGTCAAATAATCGTCATTTGCGGAAAGCGTTGATTTTCTTTTTTCATTCGAAGAAAACGGCGGCTGAAGCGTATCGAGAGCTCCAAAACGTTTACGGAGATGCTGCTCTAACTGAAACAACGTGCCGTGATTGGTTCCGTCGCTTCAAAGATGGTGATTTCGATATTGACGACCGTCCGCATGAAGAAAGGCCAAAATCCTTCGAAGACGCTGAATTGGAGGTATTGATCGATGAGAATCCGTGTCAAACGCAAGAAGAGCCGAGGCAAGAAAAAGTGATTCTACAGCATGACAACACTCTGCCTCACGTTGCCAAACCCGTTCAAACCTACCTGGAAACGCTTAAATGGAAAGTCCTACCTCACCCGCCGTATTCCCCAGACATTACGCCGTCCGATGGCACATGGTTTGCCTGATCAGCATTTCCGCTCACATGAAGATATCAAAAAATGGCTTGATTCGTGGATAGCCTCAAAAGATGAACACTTTTACCGTAACGGTGTTCGAGCTCTATCAAAAAGATGGGAAAAGGTTGTAGCTGGCGATGGGCAATAATTTGAATGATTCATTTCTAACCATTTTTTCACAATAAAGTTGCATTTTCATCAACAACTTAGTTGCGCACGTAATACTTTGAAGTATGGAGCAATCTGACTGAAAATCGGCCTAACGATGAACGAAGGTAAAACATTACGTCGAGACGGATCGCAAAGCGTCCAGAACATAAAGCTCGAATTACGGTATCTTGAGCAACAGGGAGCTTGAATGTCAACATCGGAGTAAATGTAAAGAAGTGCAGCACAGTGTGAAGTGAGTCTGACGAAGCCAAATCAATGCCCTCACCCGGCATGCATTGGAAGCAACATGTTGTAGATGCGGTAACAGACCCACTTACAGAATCGTAAAGGAGCTAATACACACCAAATCTGCATTCAACATCTAGTTAAAAGTAAGAGGTACGGATGAAACGTGGCTAACGTCAATCACAGATCAATTGAGGATGCATTTCGTTGAGGTAATTAACCATTCGGACGAGAGTGCTGTGGTTCTGAATGCAAATCAATTATTGCTTGCAACAAAGTCCAGGTTATACACTGTACTTCGCAGCAAATCAGAAATCTAATCCGCACTAAAAGCACTGAAGTAAAAACTAAGTAAGCGGAACCATTCGACGAATGGAACTTGAATGACAGTATTACCCTTAAAAAGGATCATTATCATCCCAAAATACGATATATGAAAGATTGAGTTAGTTCGGATCGTGTTTTCCACATCTTCATGGATTTTTTCGACAGATGAAATACGCTCAAGATGAGTACTAAGGGTATTTCAACCAGTTGACGCTCAAAGTCGAACACAACTAGCTTAACATCAAGCAGACTAAAGAGGCACGTTCGTTAAAGTAAAAAATGTTCAAGCTATTAGGAATCCCCCAAAATCATCGAAAGCAAAAACACCAAGACAATTTTGTTAATTTATAACATTTATTTTTTTTTTTAGTTTATTCCAATACATAATATGTATGCATTAAATTCTTATTAACAGTTACCTAAGAGAACACTAAAAATATGTTTTTTTTCTTCTTAATATTCGTTTTTATTTTGTTTTTGTTTTACTTCATAAATTAAATTTTAAATAAATGTAAGCCAATGAATTATTCATTGAGATCCCTGTCAAAAGGATCCCTGAGTGGGGGACATCAAGATGAAGGTACACACTTTCTTTTTTGTTAATTTTTTTTTTGTTTAAATTTATCCATAATACGTGCCGATAGAATAGTTTAAATGATAAATGTTTTCATCTGTTAAGATGGGAGTGTGCGCTGAGGTTTTGTGCGCGGAGGTAGTCCTGTTATTTATTCGACAGTTCTGAAAAAGAGCAGAAAAGATGAAGGCACATGAAAATCAAGTTTCATTCACATTTATGTTTAACGCAGTCATTCATTCATGCATTCATGCATTCATTCATTTATTCTTTTTTCAAGACACATTCAATCAGATCAACAGAATCTTGTTCTTCAAAAAATGCATACACAATGCGCATGGTGTTGGTGAATCCAGATCCTTGCTTCCAGCCAGTTACAACGACAATTGTGTCACCAGACTTAAGGAATCCGTTCTTCTTTCCAACCTGGACACCAAATTGTACACGATTATCAACATCTTTCAACCAATCAGCAATAGCGGGTTCTAGAAGATAAACAGAAACACCGTTTAAATAAGAGGATTGAGAGTATATAGTTATTTAAATGTCTTACCAGTGTAGAGCAAAGGAATAATACCACGGTACAGATGTGCTTGCCTAGAAATTTGGGCGTATCTGGTTACAGCAATGATTGGGCATCTTGGTCTGTACTTGCTCAAATAGTGAGCAGATCGGCCACTTGTGGTGATAACAACAATAGCTGCAGCTGTTGTCTTAGAGGCAGCCTCAACAGCAGCAATAGCAACAGCATGACCCGCGTCAATAGTAGCTGGATCCCGTGATACCAAATCGGCGAACAAATTCTTATGCCATAAAGCAGCTTCAGCTTCCTTGCAGGTCTTGGCCATGGTCAAAACACATTCCAATGGATATTCACCCTTAGCTGTCTCACCGGACAACATAACACAATCAGCACCATCCAAAATAGCGTTGGCAACATCAGAAATTTCAGCGCGAGTTGGACGTGGTTTCTTAACCATGGACTCCAACATTTGAGTAGCACAAATGACTGGTTTTCCAGCTTTGTTACAACGGGCAATCATTGCCTTCTGGGCAATGAAGACCTTCTCTGGTGGGATTTCAATACCCAAATCACCACGGGCAACCATAATACCATCGGATGCAGCAATGATCGAATCCAAATTATGCATACCCTGTTGATTCTCAATCTTTGAAATGATCTTGATATTCTTACCCTTCTCACCCAAAACACCACGAATCTCAGTCAATGCTTCAGCGTTACGAATGAACGAAGCAAAGATCATATCAACCTCTTGCTCAACACCGAATTTCAAATCAGACTTGTCCTTTTCAGACACGGCAGGCAAATCCACTGGTACACCTGGTAAGTTGACACCCTTACGAGAACCCAACGAACCACCGTTCTCAATCTTACAAACAATGGTGTCTCCTTGAATTTCGGTGACAATCAAGGAAATCAAACCATCATCAACGAACACTCGGTTGCCTGGTTTGACAACATTGACAATGTTGGAGTAATCCACAAAGACGGTATCCTTGTTGCCTTTCTCAAGGAAATCCTTGTTGGTTGACAATTTAATGGTTTCGTTCTTCTTTAATTCAATTTCTCCAGTGCCACTGCCTTCAATCAAACCAGTACGGATTTCAGGTCCCTTGGTATCCAATGCAACGGCAATTGGGTAAGTATATCCCAATTTGGCGGAGTAATTCTTGCCAGCTTGACGAACATTAGCAATGGTCTCAGCATGATATTCATGAGATCCATGGGAGAAATTCATGCGGGCAACATTCATACCAGTAGCCATCATCTTCTCTAGCATGTCGACGCTGCGCGAGGCAGGTCCAATGGTACAGATGATACCAGATAAACGAGTATGTGGTGCCGGTGAATCAAAATCCAAGCGGCACATATGCTCTAGTTGAGTTTCAGCTTCGGCAGCCCTCATTTGTGGAACTTCGCTCATCTATAGAAAAAAAGAAATAAAATAAAACAAATGTGTTAGACTTTATGAGAAGTTCTAGATAAAGGAGGAATGTGAAATGGATGACTTCGAAGGATTCACATGACTATGTTAGATGGGCCACAGAAACATGCAAACGTAAATTTGATGAACTTAAGACTATGGCAACAGAGATGAGAGCACAATGTATTGTAAGATCTAAGATGCTGTTTTTAGATTACAATTGGCACAACATTATCAATTTTCAGATAGAGTGGCGGGCCATTTAATATGTAGAACCACAGAGAATATGATTTTTTTAAAGTCGATCCTCAGAGAGTGGATTTAAAGAGCATTACCTATGCAGCAAATTTACATTACTTGCTTGCTGATAAGTTGCTGCTGCTGCTTGTTAAGAAAAGGTTTGACTCAAATTTCGGGACTTATAAGAAAATGGCTAAATAATTTTGCAATTTCAAGTCGGGTAGACAAAAGACAATTTCAAAATAGTAAAGAAACACTTGAACAGATTTCTCCAGAGCCGTTGCCCGTTTTATGTACGATAAGCAGAGTTCAGACAAGTGAGAAATTAATCTTTGTTTCTCTAACCCTGACCTCTGAAAATGTGTGAAATCAATAACTCTTCAATTAATCAAAATTAATTGTTGAAGCGCGACAGAAGAATACAGAATTATTTATTGTTTTATGACCCTCAACGAAAATATCAAAAGACAAATATAGAAAAATAAAAATAAAATGAAAAGTTGTGGAACGTTTGGTTCTTTAGGAATTGCTTATTTTGTTGCAGTGAAGCTTTTCGGATCTAAGCACTTTTAAATGAAAATCTTTGTGGACTTCTATTAAAAAATTAATCATGAATTGCACAACTGAAATGCTACCTCCAAATAAGCATTGATTCAACTGTACGACGGAGCAAAAAATGAAACAAGGCTCCAAATAGCACTCCCATAATCTGTTCAACCAAAAAAGCAAACTAAATCGTTTTGTGAATGATTTTGGTATTGGCAAAGGAACCAAGATTTCACCTAATAGAAGAGCCGACCGCCGATGAAGGCTATGACGTATGTATTTGATTCCTTTTTAAAAGTTTATTGGAACAAAGTGTGCTTTACAAGCGGGCCTAAAGATTTGCTTGCCTGGTCTGAAGAAGGGAGACGTGGTTCTCATTCTTTTCAACAAAGTGTACTATATTCTACTGCATTAGGCCCTTTGCCTCCTGTGTCGTTAATCCAGTACGGGATTATCCAATAAGAATACTAATTTTGAATACTCCTGTAATTTACCACCTATCATGCCATAAACAAGCATTTAAATTGTTAAAATTCGCTGCAAAAATAGTTCCAGAAGTTTGATGTTTTCTCGGTCGACGTGACGTACCTTCTTGTCCAGTAATTGTTAAATATTAAGCTATTGGGACAAATTAGTGATTTGAAGAACCAAAATCGTGTCAGTGCGGCAAGAATAATACTATAACAGGAATATTGCTTCTGCAGGTCGAAGTGTGGCCAAAAGCAACACTCCACCGAATTTTGCATCAAGACTAGAAACATAAAGCAGATTCGATTAACGCAGGAATCTAAGTCTGGCGACCACATGCAGCGTCGTTACTTTTGCAATTTGGTTTTTGAAGAAATCCATGAAGTTGATCATGAATTTAACCGAAAGATCATTTTGGGCGATCAGGCAAATTTCCATCTTCAAGGCCTTGTGGCTCAGAAAATCCAAGAACGGTTGCCGAGAAACCTCTCTATGCATAACGTATAACCTTTTGGTGCGTTTTTTTGGGCAGCGGTTATAGCTGTTACCGTGAATAGATTGCGCTATCGAACCATGATCAACGCATTTTTATACCCGAAGCTTAAAGGTATGAGTGTGAGCGATGTTTACTTCCAACAAGACCGCAGTTATACCTACCACACAAGTGGCTAAACCATTGCGCTTTAGCGAAATAGTGATCAAAATTGACCGCCGAAATCATTCAATTTAACTTCTTTTTTTGGGGCTGAAATAGTAGACTAAGGCCAACGCTCTCCAGTCGATGAAGGCACTCAAAGCCAAAATCCGTACTGTTATCGATGGAATAGAGCCGCAAGTATGTGAAAATGCGCCGAACAAATTTATCAGCCTGAATGTGCAGCAGAGGTCGTGGAGATCTTTGGCTGGTATTGCTTTTCACTGCTAATGGAAATCCTTGTTCTGTCGATTAAAAGAGAGGTAAGATTTCGTTTCACGTGTTGTCTTGATAAATCAAAAAACCTTTTATAAGGGCATTTGTATGTAAAGAGAATAATTTGATTTACAACTCTAGCCCGTCTCTTGTTCCTAACATTATGCCCTTGTTTGTTCACGAATTGTTAGTGATCAAAACAGTGTATACTCGTAATATAGTGGTGGCCTATATCGCTTTCCCAGAATCCCTTGTGCCAACATATTGAAATATTGTACTTGACAAAACCAGCGGACTAGCTAACGTCCTCAAAAAGGCAAATAAGCCAGATTGGAAACGGCAAGAAAATTGGACGATGCTAAAACCGAGTCTAAAGCTAACGGTCTCAGCCCGACGCTTTCCAGTAATGATATGAAAAACAGTTTACAACGAACTCCTGTCATTGGAGTGAAGTACTAAATACAACCATAGTAGCTGGTATCTGCCATCGAAAATGACAAAGGAAATTATAATACATTCATTAAATACGCGTTGCGTACTTTGAAGGTTTCAAGTCACCTGGTTATGTGCCCACCTATGGCAAAAAACTGTACATAAGAACCAGTCGCTGCCAACTTTGAAGAGTATCTTAATTGCTAGTCTAGCACTGGCAATTTGCTTTTGTACCGAAAATCGGAGAATGCGACTACTCACTGGCCAAAATCTTGAGGTCCATAAGTATGATCTCCTTCTGTTTGTCAGATCGTGCCTAGAGACTAACTGTTCTAAAGCACAGACAGACCTAGAGTTTATCTATCTTAATCGACGGTTGGTGCACCAAAAATTTGTTTCCAATAAAAAATTTGTTATTGAAGTTATTCTTTTAACTACGAGTCTAAAAAGGAAGCTGACTGGTTTGACTCAAGCACTTAGTCCATAAAGCATATCATCCGAGGTACCTGAGTATTTGAAGGTTTTATTAGAAAGCAAACTTATACATATATTACGATTAAACATGTCGCTTTCCACAAACCGAGCAGGGGTCATTTCCTATGATTTACCACCATTTTGTAAGGATTTCACTGGCATTTTGTAATCTGTCCTAAACTTTCAATGTCCTCGCCTGACGACTGTCTTTTGACTCGAGTTGTAATGATGTGGCGTCTAAAGCAATGGCACTTTAACTCTGACTGTTGCCAAAAATGTAAAGTCGACTCTCAGTGTAACCACAATTGAATTTGACTCTACGGAGGGTTATAAGACTAACCAGACTGTGGCGCTGTAGGACGATAATCCTAGACTGCACCCCTCATTATGTAAACATGCGTTTTTTAATCGGGGACATGCGGAATCCTAAGGTAAGAACCCATATTGAGTAAAACATGGATATTTGCAAAGACATCTGCATTTGTAGCTAGAACCAGTTTTTGGTTTGGACCTTGTTGGGCCATTCACTACTTCTAGACTAGTGCGAGAATGCAGAATTAACTGAGTCTTGTCTGAATTCGAGATCTCAATACTATAGCGGGAAATAAGTTTGGCGACAAAAGGGCTGTGCAAAATTCAACTAGGAATATCTCAGAATCTGAATCTGCAATAGCATTACTGTATACTTGGCCAGAAATATCATTGATAGATAGAGTTCGCTTGAGTCCAATATAAGGCAGTATTAGACTCCAGAAGAAAATGAATTCTTGTGTTTGCTGTCCGGATAGGTACATATGTGGATGACGGTTGTTGTTTAAAAAGAATGACTATTGTAGAAAATACCAACCTTATAAAGGTTAAATTTAAATCTTGACGACGCTACGTTGTTTAGTATTTGTTCGGCAGCCATCAATAATGAACGATCTCAATGAATTTTTAAATATGGTACAATACTTTCATTTGAGAGGCCGCAATCCAACCAACATCAAAACGGAACTGGATTCTATTCTGTCGGGAGTCTGCTCCTTCGTTTACAATAATAAAATATTGGGTGGCAGAGTTTAGGCGAGACCGTACGAGTTGCCAAGACGAACATCGCAGTGGTCGACCAAATGAGGTGAGTTCACCAGAAATGTTGAAAAAAAAAAAAAAACACAAAATGGTGTTGGATGAGCGTCGATTGAAAGTGCGTGAACTAGCAGATATGGTAGGCATGTGACTGAAAAATTGGATATGAGAAAGCTGTGCGCAAGATAGGTGCTCACGATGGAACAAAAACAGCGTCGTAAGGATGTTTCAATCGGGTATTTGGCGAAGTTTCACATCCATAAAGCCGAGTTTTTGCGTCAATTTACAACCATGGATGAAACATGAATAATTTTCATTGATTATCTTCAGAAAGGAAAAACAATCGACGGCGTGTATTATGCGAGCTTATTGCAGCGTTTCAAAGATACAATCAAGAAAAAACGGCCGCATTTGGCGAAGAAAAAGTTTTGTTTCATCAAGGCAATGCATCAGTTCACTCATCCGTCATTTTGATGGCCAAAATCAATGAGTTTAAGTTCGAAGTGGTTCCTCGGCCAGATTTAGCCCCCTCGAATTATTTTCGATTTCCGAGTTTGAAAAAATGGCTCGGTGGTAAAAGATTTGCCAACAGTAAAGAGGTAGAGTCTGCGGCTATTTTAAGGAGCTCGACGATTCTCACTATAAACTGGGTATTGAAGCTATTGAACACCGCTGGGAAAAGTGTATTGAACTAAATGGAGACTACGTAGAGAAATAAAAGATATTTTTTCTCAAATTTGTTGTGTTTTCTTTGTTTGTTCGGGTACTTTTAGGACTACCCTCATTGATACTTGCTCCTGACATTTTATACTGTTTATCCAAGAATTTTTCGACAATTGACTGAGAAACTACAAGAAAAATACAAAGAGAATCTGCTAGAATCAACAAAGGAGTTATCGCTTAGGAAGGGTACCGATCGAAGCTTAAATCATTTGCTATTTTAACGTCACATGCACGTACTTGAAAAGCACGAGTGGAATGATTTTTTTTTTTAAAAATGTGCCGCGTACGTTATTGAATCACAGAAAATCTGGAAAAATACTCTAAACGTCCGAATTACAAACGTAGTCCTCATTAAAAGGAAAAGTTTGAATCTAGGGCTTAATTAAAGAAAGATGTCTGGAAACCGATACTGTCCATGGTGAACAAATTAAAGCTGATCAGTATGGCTTATTCGTGCAACAAAATTTTAAATTCCTTTTCCACAAATAAGATGATTCTAGTGCTGCTACAATATGGGTTTAGATTTTAGAAAAGCAGATGAAGGCAACACTTGTTCTTTCAACTCAACAGTTTATCGAGTGCATTTATTATTATGCTTGTGGGCAGATGGGTTAGGTATGACACAACGCTGTTGGTCCCAGTGTTGAGACTAAATGCGGGAGGCAAATCATATCGTGGTCGACTTGACGCAGCACTAAGGTCATAAGTTACTACCTTAGCTCGGTAGATGTCTTCGGTGTAAAGCGCCTATCGCTGTTATACGAGTATTAGATCCACAAAATGGATATTCTCCAGTTTGTTAGCTAACCAAAAAAGTCAGCAAATGATCTAACATAAGTACAATATTATCTCGATACAACACAAAGCTGAGATATTGAGAAAAAGTGTTCTATAATTTAAAATAACGAGTACAGTTTCTGTAGAGGCAAATGTACAATATGTTGCCAGAAGGGCGTTTTAGAAAACATTGGGTATGTGTACGAGTATGTATGCATTTTGTGAAGCTGTGTCACACTTCGTTCGAAGTAAAGGAGAGAAACTACCTCTTAAGATACACAGATGTACTGATAAATAATAAACACACTAATTCTTTTAAGATTACCTCAAACTGGGCTATCGCATATGTAATAGAGGACGCAATTCCGGATCAAAATAGTGTATGGTATATATGTGTACTCCAATTATCTCTGCACATTCAATATAGGTATACTAATTCGTATCCGTATGCAGGTCGTATACACAGCTATTTATTTACGTTGAAATGCATTCTCGCCAACGTCAGCCTATCGCGTGACGCAAGACCAATTCACCAGTATACAGATAAATGGAAACATTGCAGTTCAGTGCCAAGATCACAAGGTTCCCCTTACATTACGAACCATTTTCCGTCCATCAAAGCGCTGATATGAAACTTGCTGTTGTACTGAAACAGCCGAACGTGTACGAATATATGATTAAGGAAAACAGATGTGTAGATAAAGTTTTATTTTTTTTACTTTTCTGTTTATTCGGGTGAGAACTGTGCGCAGTTGTTTAGTTGAAAATGCACTTTTCATTGCAAAGCTTTCGCTATCGCAAACGGAAACTCATTTCAAACAGTTGGCAATAATCGATTACATTATTTGGTGTGAAAGGGTTATTTTTGAATTCGCCTATGACTTTTTGAAATTGTGTATTCATTTCTTTGAGTGTACGAGAATTGAAGCCATAAAATTGCTTTAGATTCAATGCAAGTGTCGCACTTGAATTGTTTGAATAGTCGCAGAATTCTCTACTATATACACGAGTGAGGCATTGGCGTGAAGCCATCTTCGTTTGATGCGTTTCTGGGACGATGAACGAGTTGTTTTAAAGTAATTGAGGTTGTTATAAGGGTCATGATGGAAGATTTCCTATAAGGCCAATATACGAGTCTAAATGTTCGCAGACGTCGATTTCAATCAAGATTTTTATTATTCCTAACTTCTACCAACCAAATCATATTTTACAATACATAGAACCAGGTGAAGGCCGGTATGATTTTACATACCCGTAACGTTGAATTAGTTTGAGAATTAGTTGCATTGAGGTCAAATTTATGTCGTTGTGGTAAGACTAAGCTGCTCTTTGAGCTTGGTATGGCGTAAAAATGACAAAAACAATCCTGCAACGATGTTTCTAAATTCGGAGCGTATTTCCATTAGAAATGACACAAAATCACCTTCACAAAAAAACAATATACTTCCTGGCTCTTTTTTGAGAGAATGAACTTTTAAAAAATTGCAAAAATCATATCTTATCAACTATCCCACAAACGTGAGTACTCAGGAAAACCCCTCAGAGCTTCATAAAAGGCCCTGAAACTTGAAGTGGCAATAAGAAGTGATTTATCACTGTTTATAGATAAAAAAGTGATATTGTTTCTGTGCAACTGAACTTAGTTGTGAACGTTTAGTTACTGAAGTTAAGACGTACATATGTTACATTCAAAGAAAGGGTGAATTACACCTTAAGATTAAGTTATTTTTGTAATATTTTTTTTCCCCCAAACGTCGGTGCATTATCCAGGTATGAATATAACACAAAGAGTCTACATAGGTTAATGCCCCCATTAATATCTTCTCAAATAGTCAAGCCGCATTTAAAACTCTCAAATAGCACTCCAAAAGGTCTACGCTCGCCCGGAATTTTCCTATTATGAACGAAGATATTACGCCCCAACAAGGTTATTAAGAGCCTGACTAGGATATACAAGTTTTAAAGGTGACGACCAAGGCGACTGTTTTGTAGAAAGATAAGTAAACGCTGTAGTGACGAAGTGCCTGCAGTACCAGCAACGCTACCTGCAGCCTGATACGAACATGAGCCAAAATATCGTAGAGAAAATATTTTGTGTCACATATGCAAAGTACAGATACATACATAGGTGCTTAGCAACAGCGAAGTATCTGTGCACGATCATTTCTATTAAGGGACAGCAGGAAAGTCGTCTGGTCTACTGGCATCTTAGAAAGTCATGCCACCTACAATTATCGTAACACGAAATCCATTCATCAGTGGAAGCACTAACCGATAACACAGGCAGTCCTAACGCAAGTTCGGGTTTTGAAAGCTCTGCCCTGAGACTTGCGTACCAAGTTGTGAACTCGGACCGTTCAGGATGGTTAAGACCAGCTTTGCTCTCGAAATAGAAGTAGATACTTCGCCCCTCCACCAATTTCTCAAAATACAGTTCTTTGACATCATCAAAAACACCAGCTCCGCATTCTATTTGGAGCCATCTGGGATGACCCGACTAAATTCCTACAGCCGAAGCATCGTATACACTTGGTTTTATCATACTCATGTAGATCGAAAGGATCCTACTCGCTGAAAAATCCAGTATTTTGCGAAAGCATCTGTCGGAAATCTGACAGCGCCTTGAATGTTTTTGCCACGCCACGTTTAGTCCAAAGAGGTTTGTTATAACGGATGACACACAAATACATACTTCTTTGCGGAAGCTGATAGTTTTGGCTTTCAACACTAGATGAGTCAGACCAGTAAGATTCATTCTTCTAGTAAGCAACAATCTGAGTTTTGAAAGGATTAACTTGACCGAAAACCCAGTTCTAGTACACGAATCGTGGCTACCTGCGTTTTAGAACAGACAGTCGCTAGGCATGATACGAATAAGTCTATTTCTCATATGGCGGAACCGGACAAAAATGCGTAAAGGGTATCGAAAACGACTCAAACGCCACCATTCATCACCGTTCTCAGGAGCTTGACTTCTCCACAGTCACACTGCATTTTGATGAAAGATTTGGCTCTCCATGCGAACAAGTTCCAATTAGCGTAATGAAGTCGGTCGACTACCAGCAGAACCGTACATTCTCAGATTGGATCCTGGAAAACATGCTAGCTGAATTGATTTTTGCAAGAAAATCGTGTTTTCGGTTGAGGCCCATTTCCACATTAAAAAGCAAAATTGCCGCATCTGAGGCACCGAAAATCCACGAGTGGTTTAGGAGATTCTGCAGTTTATCGACCGGGTGTGTCATGGTGCCGTACTTTTCCGAAAGCCATTACAGTCAATGGAGCGCGCTACCGAGACATGGTAAACAATTAATTGTTTGTGACCGGAACTTAAGTATACCGACACGGATGACTTTACTTTTGAAAGGATGGAGCTACGTGACATCTAAGTTATGAAACAATCGAGCTATTGAATTTCCCGGCCGCGTAATTTTGCGTTTCGGAGAAACCAATCAAGATAGTGTGACTTAACACCGTTAGACTTCTTTCTTTGGGGCTATGTTAAAACCAAGGTCTACGCCAACCATTCGCAAACAATTCCAACTCCGAAAGTGAACATTGAAGCCGAAATCGCCGAGATAGAGCCCCAATTATGTAAACGAGTGATTGAAAATTTCGAGAAGAGAGAAAGAGAAGAAAGGATGAGGGTTGGAAAGCAGAGCCGAGGCGGTCATTTGAAAGATATGCTCATCGAAAGGAACTTTAACTGGGTGTACGCACCTGGTTAAATCGGGAGAGTTGTTAGTAGGGACTCAAGTTCAAATAACTATTCGAATTGGGCGAAAAAGATCTACAAAATGTATCCGGTCACTATTTGGTTGTACCTTCTACACTCTCACCAAGAAAGCAATTCAGTAAAAAGGCAAATGCAACACAACACTTAATTTGGAGATATCTAGGGGTGGCGAACAAGGCGTTCCTCTACCATTTTATGAGGAGGAACGTGGGACATTGAGTTGAAGGCTTATTAATTTTACATGAAGGGACCTAAAAGCTAATCATGTTTCTTTTTTAATCCTTCACAAATGTTCAAGGCTACATCACTGACGTCAGCAGTTCAGAGAAATAACTAAAAGTGGAGGTTAGAGGTAATTGATATCAAAAATAAATTGTTGCTATAATTTTCGTTGACTTTACTTTATAACTTTTTTATTGCAATAGAGCTGACTAAAACGGACAGTTTTATTTATTGGTATTCCGGCTGGGGGTGTTTAATAAATTGTACACGAATGATTAATTAATACCCGTAAATAAGAAGTCAAAAAATTATCATACAATGTGTGCGCATTTACGTTCCATATACAACACATACCATATGTAAAGGATTTGAAAATAATATCAATTTATTACAAAAACTGATAACCGAGTTCTTTTCGATGAAGTTTCCAGTGCATTTGCTATTGGAATTGTTAATAATAAATTGCCAATGCATTGTGAAAATGCATTGAAAATTTTTCTATTTTTACATTTTCTGAGTTCTAAATTTGATCACTTATTCGCTTATTTAATTTTTAAACAGGTATAAGCCTAAGACAACGAAATCGGTCAACCTGAAAGTTGAAAGATATTCAGACTGTTACGATAAGATAAGTTCCGGTCGTCGGGTGTGTTTTCCCTTTGTTTTTAAACAAACGTTTTCGTATGACACTCTGATGTTGCAATTTTGATTGACCGAAACACTAACCCTTTATATCTAAGTATGAGGATGACTCAATACATCTACTTAAAAAGCCAGTGGCGTTGGGCGCAAGATGAACAATTCATGCCATTACAAGGATACAAAGTTATCCGTGACCGGAAATATTACTAGATCTTTTAGAGATGTGTCTTAACCATGTCCTAAAATGCGCAATATAACTCTAGCAAACCAGGTCCAAAAGAAAGTTTTCTTGATCTTTCCAAGGAATGATAACTACCATTTCCTTATACACACAATCTAAATTATCACTGTCCTACCAGAAAATATTATAAAGACAAATAGTATACCCCTAGTGTTCTTGCCCTTCCAAGGGGCGTAATTTTATTTATCACGATCTGGCGTGGTAAATTATACTGAAGCAGTAGTGAACATTAGAAATTGACTGTGTTTTGTAAGTGGCTTTGTTGTGGTGGACAAAATGTTCACAGGTCTTATTTAAATACATGAATTATTATATTTCGAAAAAAGAAAACAATAAAACTAAATAAAAATCAAGTAGCAACGTTATATGCAATAAAGTCAACGGGCTCTGCCGAAATATGTCCTTGTTTTAAAAATCAAAAAATATATTTCATCAAATCATAACACATTGGCTGAAAAGTCCGTGCCGTTTCTAAGAGAGGGCACCACTTGAATTAAATCCATACCATTTTCAGTTAGTACCAACCTTCAAAAGATAAGTGTATAAATTTCACAGCTGTCGGACGATTAGTTCTCGAGATATACCGTTGTGAGTGAAGCAACTTTTGTTATTGTGAAAAAAATGGATTCAAAGCAATTTCGTGTGTTGATTTATCATTGCTTTTTGATGGGAAAAAATGTAGCCGATGCAAAGAAATGGCTTGATAAGTGTTACCCGGACTCTGCACCTTGCGAACGAACCATTCGCAAGTGGATTGAAAAATTTAAAAGTGGTCATACAAGCATCGAAGATGATGCACGCAGTGGACGTCCAAAAGACGCTGTTTTAGATGAAAAAATCAAAAAAGTCCACAAAATGATTACGAATGACCGTAAAGTGAAGTTGATCGAGATAGCTGAGGCTCTGAAGATATCAAAAGAGCGTGTTGGATATATCATACACGAATATTTGGACATGCGAGAGCTGTGTTCAAAGTGTGTTGCTCACAGTCGACCAAAAACAACAACGTGTTGATGATTCAGAGGAGCGTTTAAAGCTGTTCACCCGCAATAAAGCCGAATTTTTGCGTCGGTATGTAACAATGGATGAAACTTGGCTCCATCACTTCACACCAGAGTCAAGTCGGCAGTCAGCTGAGTGGCGAGCAGGCGACGAACCTCGTCCACGGCTGGCAAGGTTATAGCATCCGTATTTTGGGATGCACATGGAATAACTTTCATCGACTATCTCCAAAAAGGGCAGACTATCAACAGCGACTATTACATTGCGTTGTTGGAGCGTTTGAAGGACGAAATCGCAGAAAAACGGCCGCATTTGAAGAAAAAGGAAGCGTTGTTTCATCAAGACAATGCACCGTGTCACAAGTCGATGAAAACGATGGCAAAATTGAATGAATTCGGCTACGAATTGCTTCCCCACCCACCGTATTCTCCAGATTTGGCCCCCAGCGACTATTTCCTGTTCACAGACCTCAAAAGAATGCTCGCCGGAAAGAGATTTAAGACCGAATCGCCGAAACAGAGGCCTATTTTGAGGCTAAACCGAAATCGTACTACAAAACTGGTATCGAAAGATTGAAAAATCGTTTCAATCAGTGTATCGCCCTCGAAGGCAACTATATTGATAAATAAAGTTGAATTTTGCAAAAATTTTGTGTTTTGCTATAAAACGGCGCGGACTTTTCAGCCAATGTGTTATATGGTAAACCTACATGTGATAATTAAGACCCACCCATTGCATGGGTATGTGAGTACAATTCGAATGCCCATTATGCTGCAAGACCCAAATATAATTCCCTCCTTTACCTACGAGTATAATTAACATACTGCCTTCCACGGTTCTTCTACGAGTAGATAGCTACCCCAAAAGCCGCTGAGAAGTGAACTAATAGTCTAAGAGCCCGAAGTAATTTTTGGGTGTGAGAGGTAAAATATGTATTTGGATTACTGTGTAGCGTGAGTAAAGAGAATATCGAATACAACAGCTGGCAGCAAATCGTGCCAGCCGAAGCGAGTGACATTGCTTGAATATGCATTATTTTCTACAACAAGTGACGCTTACAGCGTCTGGCAAGGATTTGGCTGCGTGCAAATCGCCTTGGACATACATACATATTTGTGCTCAGCGGATTCAGCGGAAATTGGGCGAATACGTCAAATATTAAAAAAAATTTGTTTTTCGATATTTTGATCGATGACTTGACTGCGTGCAAAACGTCTTGGACTCATGTTTTCATATTCTACTCTGTTGCTTAGGACTATAACAAAGTGGTTGCACTTATTATTATCTTTGTGGAAAATAACGCATATTCAACGCCCGTGACTTCCTTCGGCTGCGACGATTTACTGCCAGTAATCCATATATCTTTCGGTTACGTCTCACAGCGTAAAATTACTTCAAGCTTTTGGTCTATAATGTATGCAGCTGTTCCGTACCTAGAAATTGTGCAGTAGATATAAGGATCCTACCATGGAAAGAATATTTTTTTTATAAGAAGGCAAAACATTCTGGGATGTTCACGAACCGATCCGATGAAGACAACATAGAGCCGGAAGGCCTAGAGTAAACTAAACAAATAGAACGTGAAGATTCTACACAAAACTACCTGATAAAAGTATAATCCCATCATAACTAAGATCCAGGAAATAGGATTGATAGTTCATATTTGGAATCATGAAAAAAGAAAAGAAATGCAACATCTATTACAGCTGGGTCGGCCAGGTACGACACGTTATTCCCAAGCGCACCAAAAATAGCGAAGGACTACAGAGAGCATTAGAGCGAAACACGATCCATTGTGACATCAACAGGTGGTTGCAATGCCACAATATCGTTATCAACCAACAACTAGAATTAGGACTTGACCATAACGTAAAAATAAAAAACCGACAGGAGATACTGCAGCGAAAAATAAGACTTTGAATTTTTTTTTATAAATGATCTCAAGTACTGCCTGAGTAATCTCGGTCACAGTTCCACAGGGAGCTACAAGTGTTTTAGCAGCCGTTCCAGTAGCCGGTTCAACCGGTATGATCAATTAAGTGTTTGAAGGGATAGAATGAAACTAATTCCGCTCGATGGTGTAATTCTTCTACCCAGAGATTTTTGACGGCTTACTGTCATAGTTCTTTAGATTGTTTTGGTAGAGTGCAATATATAAATTAGACAAAATCGGTGTGGCTTCCAGCCGGACATTTCAATAAAGATCATCTTTAAGTTTTATAAAATCATGTCAATAACTGGAGTTATCTTTTTGATAAGAACGCTAAATGATTAAATCTTATTAAGATATTCAGCATCTCATTATCCACTTGGAAATCAAACACGACAAAGTTCATCGAAATAAGCAATAATTCAAAATGATGAAAAACTTTGAAATTCCGACTATGTCGCACATCGTTCGAAAATACCATATGGCCAAAATACCAAATAGCATCTAAAACCTCTTCCAGACGTATATCGCATTCCGGAAAGAAGAATAACCCTTGTAAGCATTGCCACTTCGCACTGTAACCACACCTGAGGCCCAAGTCAAGGATGCCTAATTCAAAGACACAAATTTTGCTCCACAATCCAAAACTCGCCAATTTTGCTGTATCGAGCTGATGGCTGGACGATAAGTAAGTAAGTCAGCTGAGCTATTTTTAGAGGCCATCTAAAGAAGATATTCTGTCGGTGAAAATATTCAATGCAAATCCTATAAGCTGTACAAATGTGTTTAAACCAAATGTCCGTCGAATACAGTGCTTCGGACAAATTGAAGAAATGAACCTGTTAAATGGTTCCAGATACTCTAGTTGCCAGTAACTCAAGAAGAAAAGAAAGAGTGATCTTTCTATTCAAAGATCGAGCAATTGCGGATGTCAGACAGCTCGGCCTTGCATAAACTCGAAGCAGTCCGCTCTTGACTAAAGGGTGGGTGGTGTAGAATTTCTGAAATCCAATTTACAAAACACCAAGGTTCGTTCAAGCACTTCTGATTGTTCTGTAAAAATACAAACTGAAGAAGAAAAGAAAAATAATAATGAGGTACTGACGAACATTGGTCTTGAATATTTGAAGATAACAATGACGAGAAAAATAATATAAATCTAACGAAACGTATCACTTTTAATGGCAACCTGTAACATCTAAAACACATGACACAATCGTTGGAGCACCCTAAGATGATAACTTCTATTTTTATCACACTTGCTAAAAATGAGTAGCGATTCGTAGAACAAAAATATTATTGTAGATTATTTACCAATTCTTTAAATCCTAATCTGTTTGTTATTTTTATTTATATTAATATATGACAACCATAAAGATAGTTATTCCCAAAAAAAGTAATATATGTTAGATAGTTCTCCATTATTACCATGCCCAAGGTTTTTTTTACCTAGAAGCTAAAAAAAAAACAAATTTGAGGATGTCATATTTAGAAACAATAATTTTTCTAATATCTAACAATAAAGTAGTGCATTTTTTAAAAGGCACATCACTGGCATCCCAAGCATGACCATGTCATAAAGCAATTAAAATTTGTTTTTTTCTCGAAAAGATTAAATAAATTGCCAGACGTAGGAAGCGTGATACAACTCAAATAGGCAAAACACCGCTAATTTGCTTATTTAGTTTATTAATTTCACACTATCTTAACTCGTACAAACATTTAAACATCATCATAAATAGGTATTAGGGTCGAGTATATCGAAAATATTATGTATCTAAATACATTACAAAGCACTTGTTAAATTCATAAAGAAATAAAGTTCTCGCTCATCTGTCTTATGACGTCAGGTGTCTGTATTCACCTTTGTCTCTCTGTCGTCCATATTAACCGAAAAAAGCTTAACATTGATCTAGTTGTACATATTTATATTGTATCTACATATGTATCAAGGTCTACCATCTCACACTAAGATGCACTGCCAATTTTTGCATCTTTCTTTTATAAGAATTAAGAATAAAACATTTTTCAGTGCACCGTTGCATAATTACATTTTTGTTCAAGCTTTCCTATGAAATCCTCAAAAAAAAAATTTCGAAAAAAGTTAGGAAAAACCCTCTGAGTAGTTACATTGTAAGTCAAGTGTTAAGATGCCCTTGACTGAGGGCATACAATGCATTAGAACGTTGTGTAATTCGTCTTCTCTCACACCTCAAATTTGCTGAGAATTTTCAATGAAATCTTTTCATTACCTTTAGCTTTGGCTTTTCGTCGAATTGCGTTGTGAATACCATTCTGACTAGCTTCCTTTGCAAATATCCTTTTCGAAAATAATGTCCAAAATGTCGAAGTTTGAAAAAAGTATTACGTCCTACAGATATCAACAGATATGTAACGCGGAACGAAATTTTCACAAAACCTCACACAAACGGCCGATTTCACGAAGAAGTTTCAGAAAATTGATTTTTCAAAATATTTTCAAAAAACAAAATCGGAATAAAAACACCCGCGCCGCCAACTCAAACGACAGATATTCTAATACTATCCGTGAGGTTGATTAAAATATTCCTTTTGGGAAACTGGTCGAGATCGATGTGGATATACGAGGAGATTTGCTACCCCCGGCTGTTGGTGAGCAAGTGAACAAGTGAGAAATGCTTTGTACAGTAGCGGCTCTCAAACAAAAAAAAAAGTTGTAAAAGTACGAATAAGTTTTCTTCTAATGCTTTGCTTTTACACTTTTTTTTTTTATCTTTTCCTTTACTCGGCGGCGTATTGTATCTCGCAGTTCACAGCTGAGTTTTAGTCGTTGTGTGTAACCGGGACCGGGTTGCTCCTATTGACCAAGGTAAGGGTTGTGTAGGTATGAAAGCTCTGCTTTTAATTTGGTACTTGCGCAATTGCGTTTTCGCCAAGTTAACCTGTATCGACTTCGTTCTCCTTGGAAATTGTTGTTCTTGTGACGTTTGGTTAGGTAGGCGGATAGTGCTTTTAATCGGTTACTTTTGAATAAAAATTGGCCGATTTCTCGAAATTACATTTGTTTTTGAAATGGTAATGAGCGATTCGAATTTGGAACGATAAGAGAATCAAGAACAAAAGATATTTTTAATAACAACAAATTATTTGAATATACCTATCTTCGCCATAAATTAGTACTACCTGTGTAGGACACATACGAGTATGTACAGATGCATATGTGCAGCTTCATATTTCGATTTTGGAATCATCATACCGATTTATATGGATATTAAATTTCATCGCATTACGTTCACGTAAAAATGGTAAAGTGATGCATCTCTGCCTTAAACAGTTTTTCTGCTTTGTCGTTGAACTGTAGATCGAATTGCAAGCCATCTGAAACGCAACACCATTACTTTGTTTCAGCTGACGCTGAGAATTACAATAGTTTTCTGGATTTTGAGTTGCTGTGCGGATACCATGCTCCTGGGGTTGAAAGTATCTAACAAACACACAGACTATCGTTGTAAAGCGTGACCAGATAAGAACGATAGGAAAAAAATGTAACTAAAACAACAACCGTGTGAGATATGAAATTGATTCTGGCTTTGTTTTGAAGCTAAGTTCATGCCATTATGTGTGGAATAGCACATCATTCAAATGGCCCCCTTGGCTTCGCTGTCAGTGCTTCAAGCGGTCGGTCCAATTTTTGATGATTCCATCCAATATGTGCGGCGTTATTCCGGCTATAGCATGTGGAATGTTGGCGTAGACAAATTGATAGTAACACTGTCTCCTTTCGCATTTCGATAGAAATAAGGTCGGGTGATGCCCTTAAGCCATAATCCGCACCAAACAGTTAATCTTTGTAGATGCATTATGTTTGGCCAAATACTTGTGAATTGTGATCGCTCCAATAGTGCTTGTTTCCGAAGCCGCAGATCCAAAAATGGACTTCGTCCGAGAAGATGATTTTTTGGACAAAACCCGGATCTCCGGCCAGTATTTCCAACGCCCAATTAGCGAACTCACGGTTGTCTATGGTCGTCCAGCTTCAATTCTTGCATCAGCACAATTTTATACGGATGTAGGCCGAATTCAACTGCAAAATAAGCTGAGTTCACTCTCTGACGATACCTAATCCAGCTGATCGGCGCCGAAAGGACATTTCTGGCTCTTCTTCGGCGGCTATGTTTTCTTCATTTCGCACCAATCTCTGCCTGGTTGGTGGCTTAAGATCCAAAAAAGTGTATTCATGCTTAAACTTTTCCACGGTGGAACGAATTGCCTGCACACTGAAGCCATAATGACGACCGACCTCACGACGAAATTCACGTCGCCTATTTACAACTGACCCGGAATTTCGATAATAATTTTTAATAATTTCCGCATGTTGGACAACCGTAAAATTATGCATGACGAAATGGCAAATCTTACTGAATATTTTGACAGCTGGATGTCATTGGTAACTTTGACAGCTGCTGAAACATAACAATTGGAAAGAAACTCCTATCATTGCTATCTGGTCACCGGTAATAATATCGGTGGACTAAAGGTTTCGAAAGTGTGTCAAAAGTTAAGGAGTGGAAGCAATCAACAATCCAAAATCATTGCTGATGTTGTTTTCTGTAGATTATGGAGAATAGACATCAGGTGGGTTTTTGAAGATGACCAAAGACGACTAAAAGAATGAATGATAAAAGTTTTAAGAGAAAATCATCACTCCGATGTGCCAATGAAATCATCTGCTTGCTGATTGCTGTTGAGCACAGTTTTGAATACAAATGCCTACTTCACCTGCCGTTTACGAATTACCTTCTGTAGATCAGGTACGTAATATAAATTGGGCTTGAATTTGAATGCATTACAGGCCTCCAACATTCCATGAAAAAGATAAACAAACATTGTGAGCATTCGGAAGTTGAAGAAGTTTGGTTAGTAACATAATTATCATGTGCCTGATCCAACAGAAATGACTCAGGCTAAGACAAAGTTCTTCTATTAACAAAGAAATAATGGGAAGAGAACATTTTGCAGCCAATTCCGGTTGGTTGAAAACAGAGCCTTTTGATTATTGGCAAGCCAAGTAACCTAAGACCCTTCAAGATACACGTATTCCAAACTAAAGAAAACATTGATAGCTTTTGATTTTGGACATCGAAGGCATAAATCACGTTCGCCCGAAAATTCGGGTTCGATGCTTGCCCTTTTAACTGTACGGCAGATGTCCACCCGATGGACCAAATTGTAATACAAAACGTAAGGGTCAGCTTTAGAAAACAATTGTTGAGCTATGTCGTAATAATTTCTGTTCGGCCTCGCAGATAGTGTGTAGAGCTGAAAATTCAGAGTAAATGTAGGCTTTTCATTGCCATTTCTAGTATAAACGGGGCAGGCCAATTATTGGACCTGTACTACATTTTAAGGAGGCGACATTTTTTTTTACAATTCCACGCTTAATTGGGAATGTGTTGTCTCAGGATCGCTTAAGAGACGGTGAAATGAGAAATACGTCGCAGACAGAACCGTCAAAGAGGAATTAACCCAAATGGTAGAATGGTGCATTCCAAGAAACAGTACATAATAGTACACTAGAATCTACAAAGCAAACTATGACCTAAACGAAAGAAACTAAAGCAAAGATAACTTTAGTTTATAGCGAGTCTCCACGGGTGCGTATTGAAACAGAATGGGCAAAAATGACAGCAAAAATGACTGCGAATGACAGCAAATGTATCGGGTTTTCTATTAAAGACTATACATTTTTGTTAATTCCACCTCTTTGGCTTCAATAGCTCAATTGTTTGGGCCGCTGAGTGGCAAGTTGCAAGTCCTGTTTATCCCAGATCTCACCAATGTTGAGTGCACGCAATTGCGGCCAAAAATAATGTTCCAACATGTCTGGATAGCAATTTAATTTAACTGTAACGATGCAGCTATCATTATCAATAAAAAAAATGCGGCCCAATGTGGCCTCTGGCATGAAAACCACAACAGCCAATTTTTGTGGATGTAGTGGCGTCTTATGGAACACATGTGGGTCTGTAGCCGTCTATTATATTTTGCTTGTTGACAAAGCCATTTAGCCAGAAATGAGCTTCATAGACCTTGCGAATCGGTTATAAGCATTTCCGTTGTAAATGTAGCTCGTTCGAGTATGACTAAATGGTAGACACTGACGTGCTAAATAGTAATGACAGTTCACAAAAAACATTAAGTATACATACTCGTAGTTCTTAATGTAAAACCCTGTACAAGTATATGCTGTCAAGAAGAAAGAACGCACAACGTGTAAGAGTCGGGCAGGACATCATACTTCGGCTGCTCTACCAAATCTGATAATGACACCTAATCAGAAATCAAGGAAAGGGTTACCTTTCCTCATCGTTTTTTCCTCGGAATCTAAGAAGGGAATTAAATAATAAGGCAATCAACACTAATTAAACTCTACATATGTATATAAGACGCATCTGGGTCCTGTTTTATGACGCAGAGGCATGGACATTAGAGATGACAAATGAAGATTTCCTCGCTTGTTTGTTTCGAATGCAAGATTTTTTGAGTGAAGGAGATATAAAAATTAAATCTACGAGCTGCACAGCGACTTGGCGCTTGTCAGAAAAATGCGAACGACCCGAAGGCTCTTTGATTTGTATGCGGAGGAACAATGCAATAGAGGCAGACCTCAAATGGTGCAGGTGGAAATGGGCCTTAAACACCTTGGAGTGCATTACTGAAGGAAGAGACCACACTAATTTGAGATGTTTCTTGGCTTGTATTCAGTTTCAGCCTGGACTGTAGCGCAATATTATTGTTGTAATAATTATCCTTTCCACTGAGATTCATTCTCAAAATTCAAAGCATTTAGTTAGGAGATTCTGAAACTCAATATGTCACCAATGATACTACACACTTATCAGTGAGAAAACGCTGTTTAGAAAAAAGAAAAGAAGACGTTTTCGTTTATGAAGGTTCATGAAGTCCAATAAAGGTTCGAAGCGAATAAGGTTAAGGTAAATTAAACGATCAACTCGACAAAAAATATCACAGCTATAGTAAAATAAAGATTTCCATGTCACATTCCTTCCTGGTTATTCTGGAAGAAAGATGCATTCACTGAGGGTAAATGGATCTAATTCTACACTGATGGATCGGGTGTAGGTGATGTGTTTTTCCAGACAGACCTTAAATATTGGGTCTATAACTTAATTCGTGCTGTTTGCTAAGAGATGGCGTAACTTGTATTATTCCATTGGAACATGCGTTGGAAATCTACTGTCATTGCATGTCATTTCAATATATGTCATTCATTTGAAGCGTAAACAACAATAATTTTTTTTCACTCAAATATGTCGAACTTTGTGCCTGAAAAAGTGTTTTTGCGGGGAGTTCTTCTTCATTACTTTAATATGAAGAAAACTTAAAAGTGGTGATTTTGGCTTGGAAGACGATGAACGTCCTGGGCAGCCAAAAAAGTTTGAAGATGAAGAAGTGGAAGCATTACTCTATGAAGACTGTTGCCAAACACAAGAAGAGCTCGCAGAATCTTTGGGTGTCACTCAAGCAGCCATTTCAAAACGTTTAAAATCAGCTGGATATATTCAAAAGCAAGGAAATTGGGTTCCACATGAACACAAGTCGAAAGGCGGTTTTGCATGTCCGAAATGCTGCTGGAACGCCACAAAAGGAAGTCATTTTTGCATCGGATTGTTACTGGTGATGAAAAATGGATCCATTACGACAACCCCAAGCGCAAAAAATCATATGTGAAACCCGACCAACCAGCCAAATCAACGGCAAAGCCGAATATCCATTTCGCTAAGGTAATGCTCTGTATTTGGTTGGATCTGATAGGTGTGCTGTATTATGAGCTGCTAAAACCGGGTGAAACCATCAATGGACAACGGTCCGAACACAATTAATCCGTTTGAAGAGAGCAGTGGCCGAAAAACGCCCGGAATATGCGACCAGACACAAGGCAATAATTTTCCATCATGACAACGCTCGGCCCCACGTTGCTATTCCGGTAAAGAACTATTAGGAAAACAGTGGATGGGAAGCCTTACCCCACCCGCCTTATAGCCCAGACCTTGCTCCTTCTGACTACCATTTGTTCCGGTCGATGCAGAACGCCCTCACTGAAATACGGTTCACATCAGAGCAGAATATCAAAAATTGGCTTGATTCATTCTTGGCTGCCAAGCCGGCGCAGTTCTTTTGGGATGGGATCCACAAATTGCCAGAAAGATGGGAAAAAGTCATAGCTTCATATGGGTAATATTTTGAACAATACTATTGTACATGTTTTTCTTAAATAAACGTTTAAATTTTGGAAAAAAAACCGCACGAATTAAGTTATATACCCAATTGTTTCTTCGTATTCCTTCCCGACAGGGTTCTATCTCGGCTAAAGAAGCACGAGATATCAGTTTGGGATATCTGTATCTATTCGGACAGCTAATTCACCTCTACGGCAGTCCCAGACAGCTATTCATCTTTTTGGGAAATGGCTGAACATTCACCTTTGTTTGGTGCCAGGGTATTGTAATGTTCTAGGGTATTTTATAGCCGATACACATGGAATTACACTATACTACTACTATAAGAAGGCGACTAAGGTATTGGATCGCTACATGTTAAAGGCATGTATGACACAAAAAGAGTTCAACTTTAAGTGGACAAGTGGTTCAACATGTCAAGCAACAAGACATATTTGATCTTTTGTGCAATAGGTGTCATCACTGGGTACTGTTTTACGGAAGCTGAATAAATGAGGAGAAGGAAAAAAAACTATCCACCAACTTCTCTACATTCCTTACTCTTCCATAAAAAAAAAATCAATTTCAATTAAGTTTCTACCTTAACGATCACAGTGGCTATTAGGTTTCATCGGAAGTTCCAACTGGTCCAAGGAGTAGAGAGAAAATTTGTCCTCGATTCAGGTGATACCACAGTAGACCTTACAGTATCCCAAGTGTTTCGGCTTTCATACCGACGGCTACATCAACTCAACTTACCTAATGGTTTCCATTGTTCGAAGAGCCAATTACATATACAAAAACTCGTTCATATCATTGCAATGCTAGACATTCTGCGGGCTTTAAATAACGAAAGAGCACGAATAGATTGAGCATTTCGAACGGATCTATTATTATTCCATGAAAATACAGGCCTAATTGGATGTGAGAATTGATTTCATTTAAAATGTATGCCTATAGGACAGAAAACTGCAAGAAACCCTTTAAAGAAGGCAAGTTAGCGTCCATACATGTATGTTTTCGACTTTCGAGCACAGTTCGCAGTACAAAACATTTCTTCTGGTTCTACCTACCGTGTTACATATAAAATTTCTAGAAAAAAGCATCTGAATCATAGCATTTTAAGTCTAACCTTAGCCATTGTACTATTGTATCAAGGGCAACAAACTTCGTAGTCTCAAATCTTTTCAGTTTAATAACTCAAGTCAGTTATTTGAATCATCTTCAATGAACGAAAATTTGACCTCATTGATCTCTAGAGAGTAATTCATGACGATTTCTTGATAGCAGCAAAATTATGGCACACGACCGTCTACATTTGCCTGGCAACGGTTCGAACTACGCCGAATTAAAAAATATTTTACACATGTACGAGTAAGTAGCGCAATCTAATCTTTATTGGCGAAAAGATGTGAACAAACAAAATACATGAACGCCAACAGTTGACTAAAAAAATTGCTGCAAAAAAACGAGGGTAAAATTACCAGCGATAAACACCAGTTAATCCATCATTATTGTCGGAAAAGTTTATTTGACGAGACCTCATCCAGAGATCTGAATTTGAAATTGAAAAAAATTGGGCAAATGTAAGAACTTAACCAGTGACTTCCAAAACCTAACACTAAAGTCAAATTAGAAGGTACGTCTTTTGAATTTGGATTAATTTACATTCTCAAGTAACCATCTAGTTTTCCTGAACTCATGGTCACCCAACAAAAACCATGTTACGAAGGTGGAGGATTTATCGTGAACTACTTAACGTGGCTAGTTATAAATAATTACTTGTAACTAGGTGCTGGCTTCTAACTGCTGAGAGAGAGAAATCAAAGACAAGTGAGACACACGTATGCACGTAGGAACTATTCTCAGCTATAGTCCATTTAGAAACTTAATACGCCGAACAAGAAAGAGTAAATATATTATAAAGTGGCGTCATGGTAAGCTGAGAATTTTAAAAACAAATAATATAAGAGTACATAGGAGGATTTATTTCCATTGTACTTGTTGCAAAAACATCGGTCAAACGCCTGGTCTACCTTTCATTCACCCAGGAACTTGGTGTCTTACAATAAAAAATATAAAAAAAATATATTAGTATAGACAATTGTATCTATGTAAATATGTTCATTAAAATGATTTTAAAATATATTTTATTTTTAATATAAGAATTATATGAATTATATAGTAAGAGAGTATATAAATATTTTCCCAAAGCATTTTTTAATTTGTATTTAACAGTAACAAGACAGTACATATGATATCATGGATTTTAATTTGGTTTTCTATTTAATAATACAAAAAAGTGCCCATAAATAGCTTTTTTGCTTTTTTTTAAACTTCAGACAACCGATAACTGTGTAAAGAAAAAAGGAATTAAATTCATACTTTAGCTAAAAAAATTTGTCGCAATACTGCCATTGCAGATTAAACACCCAACAGAAAGCACTTTGATAATTAATGTCCAATAGATTAAATTAAGAAAAAAAATTTGCTCGAATTACATTGACACCAAACACTGCGAAAACACTACTAACCGCAAAGTCACCAGCTTATTTCAATTAAAGGCCTTCGTAAATTAATTCTCTTAAATCAAGACTGACACCCGTTTTGTTCAGCTTTTTTTAGACTATGTCGTCGAGGGTTGTTCTTATAAATATAAAACATAGAAAAAAATACAAAATCAATAGCTACAACGTGCTTTGCATGCATATGAATAAAAAAATTTAATAATAATGAAACCCACAAGCAATAAACAAATAGACAAGTTATATGAGAGAATGTTTATATCTTGTTTTGTTTTTAAAATATTTAAAAAAAAAAAAATCTCTTGCCAATTTTTCGAAAAGAAGTGTTGAAAAATTTGGTTATTCCTTCTAAGGAACGCTGATCGTTAGTTGAATTGTTGAAATAAACGTTATCCAAAAAATAGCTGAAATATTTTTACAAAATAAAAATTTTTAAATGAAAAAAAAAAAACAATTAATAAAAATTTTGTTAAATGTAAAAATTATTATTTAAAAAAATTATTTAACACACATGGGCATTATTTTTAATTGTAAACACGCCATTGCACAACAATCATGGATTAAGGATTGCAGAATAAATAAATAAAAAACAAGTCAAAATTAAAAAAAAAAAGCATTTTGGATTAAATGTCGCACAATATAACCCATAATATTTTGTAACAAGCTCAAATATAACTTTATATTATTTTCACTATTAAATAGCACTTATGATTCTAAATTCGTGCAAGTCAAACCTCTGTTTTTGTAAATAAGTGTTATTTTTAGACATCTTTTAAGAAACAAATTAGCGTGGGAATGTTGTTGACTTAACCTTTTAAATGATTATCTGACCTCAAAGTAAAACAAGCAACAACACAGAATACTTTTGCGCACATCCATCGAACTTCGTTGCTCAAAGGTTAACGAAAGCTAGAAATCAACTTCAAATTCGAATACGAGAGAACCTGACCAGTAATTCAATAGCGGTTTACATTTGAAAACCGGATGTTCAATTAATGGAATTAATACCTTAAAAGAATTCCGGATAACTGGCCACTGCGATTAAAGGGATCGAGGGATTGCGGTTACCTCTGAAGATGTTGTGACAACAAGCCTCACCGAAATTAAGATCCGGTATATGGTATACTCGTATGTCGTAAGATATCAGATAAATTAAGCCTGCGGTTTCAGCGCAAAAATATATAATAGCTTTCGGACTCATTCAAGTAAGAATGGGCCTTCAAAATAAAGGGTACAATTCTTTTTGGCTGATATACGAGGGTAGTCCCATATGTACCCGACATAAGTAGTCTAGTTTTACTCGTAGTTCAATACACTTTTCCCACCGATCTTCAATAGCTTCGATACCGTTTATAGTGACAATCGTCGAGCTCCAGAAAATAGCCATCAACCGCCGGCTCCACCTCTTTACTGTTGGCAAATCTTTTACCACCGAGCCATTTTTTCAAATCCGGAAATAGAAAATAATCCGAGGGGGCTAAATCTGTCGAATAGGGTGCATGAAGAACCAATTCGAACTTGATTTTGGCCATCTCGATGACGGATGAGTGGACTGGTGCATTGTCTTGATGAAACAAAACTTTTTCTTCGGCCGTTTTTTTTTTATTTCATCTTTCAAACGCTGCAATAAGTTCGCATAATACACGCCGTTGATTGTTTTTCCTTTCTGAAGATAATCAATGAAAATTATTCCACGCGCATCCCAAAAAACTAACGCTATGACCTTGCCTGCAGATAAAACTATCTGCGCCTTCTTTGGACCCAATTCTCCCCTTTGAGTCCATTGTTTTGACTGTTCCTTAGTTTCGGGTGTGAAGTGATGGACCCATGTTTCGTCCATAGTTATGAATCGATGCAAAAACTCGGCTTTATTGCTGTGAAATTTCACCAAATTCTCGATTGAAACACCTATACTATGTTTTTGTTCAATTGTGAGTAATTGGGGCACCCATTTTCCGCACAGCTTTCTCATGTCCAATTTTTCGAATGCTTGCCATATCTGCTAGTTCATGCACTTTCAATCGACGTTCATCCAACACCATTTTGTGGATTTTTTTTCAACATTTCTGGTGAACTCACCTCATTTGGTCGGCCACTGCGATGTTCGTCTTGGCAACTCGTACGGCCTCGCCTAAACTCTGTCACCCAATATTTTATTACTGTAAACGAAGGAGCAGACTCCGACAGAGTAGAATCCAGTATCGTTTTGATCTTGGTTGGATTGAGGTCCTTTCAAATTGAAGTATTGTATCACATATCGATGGCTAATTTTGTCCATATTTAAAAATTCATTGAGAGCGTTCACTAGTCCACAATTGTCACTCTTCTTAAAAAAACAACCGCCATCTATACGTCAGGTCGGGTAATTCTGGGTCTACCCTCGTATGTTACATAGATTTTTTATTTGTTTTGTCTGGCTAATCATCATGAATAGACTTACACCTTAAGAACACATCCATATCCTTAAAACTTATTTTGAAAATTGGTCTTCAATTCACCAAATGCGTAGAAGATTACGTGATTTTTTTAAGTCCTTATAATCCCACTGAGCTCGGTATTCATTGTGTTGTGGATAAATCCATGCCACCTACATCCTATATAACGCAAGGTCAATATTGAGTCAACGTATGAACCTTTAACCGTTGTCAGCGAAATTGTGGCGAAGGATCCGGAATTGTACGGGTATATTCCGTGTCGATCGCAGCACACTAATATCCAGCTAATGCAGAAATTAAAGCCACGAGACCGTGGCTTGAAGTCGACCCTAATTTTTATAGACAATTTGGTTTTATTGATGAGAGGAGACTCAAAGACACCCACAAATGTGGACTGTTTAGTGTGGCCTTCACGATGATGGCATCATTGGTCTTTATTTTTCCAAAAATGAGGCGAAACTTCGCATTGTAGTCGATGGGTAATATTACCAGACAATCTTCAGTGATTATTTCTTCAAATATATGGACGGCATTCAACCGCTCTGTGGTTTCAGCAAGATGGCGCTATGTGCCCTGCTGCATAACTAGTGCACGTGTTCAATTTTTTCCACGACCAGAGCCCCACCTAAATCTTGAACTACGTTACTGCATCAAAGTCTATTTAAGGCTTGGGGATTCTCACCCAGGAAAACAAACTTCTATGGACCTAACTTGTTACGTCGAAAGCCTCTAAGGCGCGCTCGGCCTTCTGGCAGTGCAGAGGAGCTTTCTACAAGTCATGGGGCCTTTCACCGAGAAGGGTCCTTTCGATCTACACGGCTATGATAAGGCCAATTATATCTTTTGCGTCGGTTGTCTGGTGAAATGCTTTTACCAGACTCCTAAGAACGGTCTGTCTCTGCTGCATGGGGGCTTTCCCCAGAACGCCTGGATATTCATGTCATGGGCTGCACTCTCAAAGCCATCTTCTGGTTCAAAAGAAATGGTCTTTGGAAAAATACGACGACCTTGCGCACCGGCTGTCTTTTGACTCCGGTCTTACGGTCTGATGTAGAACTCCTGATACGGAAATCGATTTCCCCTGTGCCCAAGACTGGTTTCGGCCACAATCTCACAATCTTAGCCAGTAAAGAAATGTATTCGGGTCTTCACTGATGGCTCCAAAACCGATAAAGGATGTGGTGCTGGTGTCTTTCTGGAGGACGACAACGATAGATTTCACTTCTAATTAGGAAAACAAATAGAGTTATACGCAATCTTGATGGCAACAGACTATATTGTGAAGAACTGGTGGAGTAAGTCAAGTATTTGTTTTTACAGTGACAGCCAAGCTGGGCCTTGCTGAACCATCTTACGACTTCCAAGCTAGTGCGCGAATGCAAGACATCACTGAACGCAATCGGAAGGCTAAATTCACTGAGTCTTATCTGGGATCACGGAAAATGAAATCGCTGATGAACTTGCTAGGCAAAGTTCAGAGGAGAGTTTTTGATGACCCCAACTTACTTTAAATCTGCCTGAGTCCTCGGTTAATGCTTCCATTGACAGCTGGGTTTCATATGAGAAAAAATTCAGATGCCATGATTCTCCAGGTTGCAGGCAGACCAAACGAATGCTTCCCGACGTCTCTTAGAGTTTAGCTGTTCCTCAGAAGGAAAGACTGAAGCATTTAAATGTGCTGGACATAGGTGATACAATGTCATGACGACACCGCGGAGTGCTACCTCTGTGAATGTCCGGCTTACGCTCGCATCAGACTGCACTTACTCATCTTTCTTCGAAAGACTGGAAGATTCCATTAATACGAACTGACAGGAGCTGCAATGGACTAGATTTTTGTCTGAGTACTCTGTTCCGACAGAAAAAAAAAACTATCACCAAGCAGTACTACCGCAACTTTCTACGTCACCTTCCTGATGCAGTGAGACGCAAATGGCCGTTGGCAACTACATCACGATAATGCGCCCAATCATTCTTCACACATGATTCGGAGGTTCTTAGCTAAACACAACACACCTGTGGTTCACCAACATCCTTTTCTCCAGTGTGTTTGGCAAAAGCGTGTGGCCCATAAAAAAATAACGCATTAGTTGCAGACGATAAGAATTTTGAGGTTAGCCTCAGAAAAAGGTAATTGTTATTAGAAAAAGGTCACGAGGTATCTAACTATTTTCAGTATTCGCAACAATCATCTGGGAAAAATTTTAATTACAAAGTCGTTGTGGTCAAAGCCTTTGTTAACTGAAAAATACACTACAAAGACATGAGTGAGCTCATCGTCACAGGAATATGGACTGGACCAAAATTCTTTTTACTAAAACAACCCCTCGAAATGGATGAAACCCTATTCGAGCGTAGAAACTGGGACTGGCTCCTACAAAAGGACAACGATCAAAAGCGTCACAGTGGTATCTGGTAGGGCTTCACAGACAAAAATGAAGTCAATATGTTCGATTGGCCATCTCAGTCTCCAGAGAATGCCTGGCGACTTATGAAACAGAGGATCAAAGGAAAAGATATAAGGTCAATTAAACAGCTTAAACTGTTTTTTTTTTCTTTTGTTTTTAATTGGCAATCATTACCCCATGACTATGCAGAAAAATAAGCTGTAAGTTGTGGCCAAAGTGTGAGGCGATAATTGGGAATGGATAAATTTGTTTCCATAGGTCTAGATGTTTAAAAACACACGCTCTTGGTAAACACACTACATACCGCAGATACTAAAAGCTATTTGGTGTCATTTCGTCCATTTCAAATTGCAATGTACCTCTACTCGTATATGATATTTCAAAAACGATCTGCATAGCTTGAGCCCTTATGTTGTGCTAAAAACTGATAAATTATAGAAAAATATGATAACATTGTGATCTCTAGCAATTATAACGTTAATTAGAAGATGGCTATGCTCCATTAATTTCAGGTCAATTATACGTATGTGCATATCTATGTCCGTTCCGATCTATGATCATCGACTTTGATTCATTTCCAATTTTCATATGGGTCAACGATAGATACCGAATATAGCAGTGTCATGGCTTGTCAATGTAGCGTCTTGGACAACAATTTTCAGATGCCGCCCAAGTTCCATCGCACTAATTTCTGATGCTAGAATGGTTTTATTATTTTTTTTATAAAAGTTTTTCGTCGGCGAAAAGCTGCCCCAAGTGGCCAGTGATCTCATTCTGGGCTTACCAACGGTTCGTTCTTTCTATTTTCCCAGAATCTAGAGCTTATCTTTACTTCAGAATTGGTGGCGCGGAATTTTATGTTAATTAGTAAAAGGGTTATGACTAATACCTGAATTCGCAGACGAGGTACCCCTTAATGTCTTGAAGTGTGAGGTGAGCATATTTTATACGAACAACCTAAGTCCTAAACGAATATACAGTTTAGTAAAGAGTATTTAAAGCACGGATTACCAAGCTATTACAAGTAAACATAAAACAAGCCTTACTTAGTTCGATTACCTTCTAGATCTACTGAAAAGATTCACTTCTCAAAATAAGGTGACTTCCATTCTTAGTAACATTGGGCTTTGTATTAGAGACGTTAGAAACACCTACTTGTACCTTCATTTATTTTGCATGCGAATCCATAATTTCTTTAGCTATGACATCATAACTTTCAGTGAGCTTAAGTGCACGTCAGACGGAATAGCCAGCAAATGTCTTGTGGTTATCTAAAGACGCAATTTATATTGTTTTCTATAAATATATTACTCCGAAATAAAGATGCTGGTAGTAGCATACAAAATCTACTATAAGTCGTCTGTGGCGCGACCGTTATTTGATATTGATTCAAAAGAGCTCTTTTTACTCACCAATACTTATTTTGAATCACGTCATGAAACTATGGTTTATCTTAACAGAAAACAGGCACAGAAAATATCTTAAATTGAATAATACCAAATTTGATTTCGAGTAAATTGTGACGAGAACTAAATTACGTAATTTGTTTACCATGAATTGGCTGCGTGCCAGCATTTTATAGAAACTTTTGTTTTGTTATAAAATTACGCTTCACGAAACACCGACAGGCTAAAGCAGATAAATAAATTACTGTGTGCATAATTACTCGTACACATTTGTTCGTAACATTTGTAAGTATATGCCGGCCGGTGGAAATTTAGTGAGTTATTTGTTTTTAAGATTTTGCCTGATGTTATTCGTGAACCATTCGTTCTATCTATCATACTTTGTGAGCGTAAAAGTGGTCTGCTTTTCATTTTTTATCTGGGATTTCACCTTCAAAATTATAATAGTTCACATCAATGACTTTGGTTTATGTCACATTCATAAGTTCGTCATCGCGTTAGCATATTTACTGGGAACGCATTAAAGACTGGGATTCGAGTGAGATGATACTTGTCATATGCTGTGATGATAATGCTCAGAATATTTTCTGGGTCAATAGCTCGAGAGTTATGGGAGAGTTAGACATCGCATGTCTGACTTAGTCATAAACAAACTTGATCCCCAGTCGACATTTGTTATGAAAGGAACACAGCCGCTTATCGCCTTAACTCTTGCAGGAACGAAGACCAGATCTTAAGTCACAAATTTACTAAAAAGAAGGAATCCAAAGAAAACCTCAAGGTCATGCTTTAAGTAGAAGCTTTGCAAGTATGGACTTTGCAAGAACTTTGGCCCTAAACTCATACTTCATGTTCAAAACCTGAAAAGACTCTTCTTCAATTCTTTCAAAATAGCGCTCTTCCTCCGAAAAAATAAAAAATCAAAGAAGTTCAAAAGGGTAATTTTACACCAACATGAATATTGAAGATTCTTTCCGATAAAAATAACAAATTTCGCGGAAATATTGAAGCGATTGGACCCCGTTAAGACCTCAAAAGGGCCAAATAAGCGCTGTGTTGAGTAAACTCAGCCGAAAGTAGATACTCTCACTTGCACGCTCAAAACTCACTTTTAAGGTAACCAAATCAAAACCGATCATCGACCAACTCATAGTACAGAAGAGGCCAAATTAACTAAGTATTACAACCTATCTAGTTGGTTCTGCTATGGTGACGGATGAGGCATTTAACAAACTGTTGAATCCTTGCATATTTACATATATTCACTATGCTGCAAAGAGATAGAGAAGACAAGCTTTACTAACTCAGAATCTCCATTAATTCCTTGAGCTGACTTATAGTGGGGTAGCATTTATACCGAAAACCAGAGAAGATGACTATGAGTATTGACTCGATAAGAGCTGCATTTTTATAAATCGATTACTTCGACAACTCATCTGGTGATTTGTGTAACGTAGCCAGACCAAATAGTAAAGGGTGAGCCAACAGATGATGTGGATGTTGGCTGTTACTGTCATTTACTGAATTCAACGTGATTGATATTATAAACAGATGTCATACAATCTTTGGCAATTTTAGTCATGGAGTCGTTTACCACGTATCAGTGCATTTTTGTTATTCAATCTTATTACGAAAAGGGCCGATCTGCAAAAGTATCATTTCGTAAAATTTGTCAATTTTTCGGTCAACATAATCGCCCTAGTTAGTCCGGAATTCGTACAATGGTGAAGCGTTTCGAAGAAACTGGCTCCGGGTCAAACTCCATATCAGCATGTGTACGCCAAAACACCACCACTGTGAGCGGAAGTGTTCAAACCCAGACAGGCAACTCAATTCATCGCCGAAGTCAAATATTGGGCCTCACTTATGGCACATCGATAGATGTCGCCGATTTGTTAACTGGATGTTGGATCGCCACGACACGCCGTTGGATCGATGAAGCCAATTTTCGGACGGATGGGTACGTAAATGAACCAAAGTTTTCGCTTCTGGAAACCGGAAAACCCATACGAGATTCACGAAAGACCAATGAATCCCAAAAAAATCGCTATATGCGGATTATGGGTTGGCGGCATCATTGGCCCATACTTTTTCGAAGATGAGACTGGAGAACCTTACCGCAACATGTTGACCGACTATTTTCTTCCAAAATTTAATGAATTGGGTCTGGACGATCCCTGGTTTCAACAGGGTGGTGCTACCGCCCACACAAGCCATCGATCAATCAATTTATGGCGTACGAAATTTGAATATCGCATTATTTCGGTTAGAGGAGAAGTTGATTGGCCTCCAAGGTCATGCGATTTGACACCTATAGACTTCTTCCTGTGGGCTTATTTTCGGAATAAGGTCTATGCCAATAACCCAGCGATCTCAAACATAACATCCAAACTGAAATTGCGGCCATTGACCCACGTATTCTTCAAAACGTCATCGATAATTTTGACCTTCGGATGGTCGTTTGCAACAGAAGCCGTGGTGGTCACATGAACGATGTTGTGATCCATTCATAATTGCCATAGACTGAACTTTATTAATCAAGTTCTACATTGATTTCACAACAAATGTGTGTTCAATTTAATGAAAACTTTCACACTAGCTGTTGGCTCATCTTTTATAAGCAATGTTTGTGAACAAAGAAAGTGGCAGTACGGCGTTCTGCGTCCACATTGCTCGACTCTGCTTGGATTCCCAACGGTTTTAGCGTCCACCTCGAGACATATGCAGATGCTGTAGCGCCACCGTCTTTCGAATCATGTCTAGGAATTGCTTGCTCTGAAACACACTGTGTCGTGACCTGTTTCCTCAACCAAATTTAGTACCTGAGTGTTATCTTATAGACAGGCCATCTGACGCAATACCTCTAGACCGGTTAACTTTTCTCATAGTTAAAACTGGTTCAGGCCAAAATTTGAGCTAACAGAGAAATATATCCGTATTTTTGAAGAGACTTCCAAAACCAAACGAAAAAAACTAACGTCTGTGCGGAGGTTGACAACTTGCGTCATACTCAATCCTACCGAGAACTGGTGGAGGTGCAATAGCCCAGTTGCGCCAAATCCATAGCTGTCCCTTTTATCACTCCGAAACTAGTCCGAGAATTCAAGGCTTCTTTGAACACAATTGGAAGGCTTGATTCATTGAGTCTTATCAGGTTCACACAAGACTCAGAGAGGGAATTTACAAGATCTAATTTTCCTAAATGTATGTCAATCCTTTGTCAGAGCATCTCCTAAGCATAACTGACAGTGGCACGTCTGTCAAGGATGCAGGCAGACCAAAGGAATACTGATGCTGGAACCCACCCAAAAACTAAAGACTATTTACTGACTTCTAAATAAGGCATGACCATTGGCTAATAGGTATACTGTGGATAACTAACATTAGCTCCTATGACGCCTGCAGTTAATACGACGACGAAACTATTGAGAAACACTTGTTCTCTCAGTATTATTTGTACTTAAATTTATTGGAGATGGCCTTCTTCGTAAATCAACTAAAAGCATTCTAAAGCACTTTAGGAGAGATATAACTCTCAAAACAAAGTTGAAAGTTCAATTTTCTTCAAGAAAGTCAAATGAGCAAGTGTCAGAGGTTCTTAGGATGCTTCCGTACACAATAATGCCAATTGCGTACACAAATAGATTCCAATGAAGTCTGACTGACTAACTAGGCATGACAAAGCAAACAAGCAAACAAGCTCTAGGTATGGTTCCGATTTGTCGATCACAGAATGACCTTAATTATAGCAAAGAATTTTCGAATATACCTATAAGCACATTGTGACATATTGGATAACCATATCATAAGAACGAATTATAGCCTATTTAATTTTTATAAAGATCGATTTATTAACTATTGAGATTTGCGAAGACAAACCAATATCGAACCAGAACATGGTTAATACAAACATCAACGAAATTAGGCCACTCGAACACGACTAATTAAGTTCATTACCCATCACGTTTTTGTCGTTGATATGACAGTTAATAAAACGTCAGTCAACAAATATAAAACTATTTATTGCGCAATAAATAGTATTGCCATCACATTTTCATTAATCTGTTGAACCATAAATAAATTTATTGTTCAGTTGTGATACATTTTTCCCTTCTATGCATCACTCAATTAGATTTAATAAAGCCAAATTGACAACAGTGTCAAACCGATTTGTAAAAATATATTTGCACAAGTTGACGTAGAGTACTCGTGATTTGATTTCCTACTTCTTTTGGGTACGACGATGGATAAAATTATTTTCGGGTGAAAGATCTATCTAGTGGTGACAGCTGCTGATTCCATCGGTTTGAAAGAACATTATCTCAGGCTGTTATTAGAAGATACAAATTGAAATGAATGAATCTGTGTACGAGTATTGACCCTGAAATGAGATATCATTCATAAATCAGCTCATTTATGGACTCGTTCACTCATATAGAGCCTAAATTGCTTTGATTTATGTAGAAAATTTAAATAATGTCAAGTAAACTATACATATGTCACCTCACTTATTGGCTAAGATGCAAATTTGCAACTTTTGACAGCTCGCTTGGTCTAAGTTTTTTAAATTAGTACCTTGTAATACGTTTTATTTGAACATTTCATATTGCTATGTCAACTCTTGCTACAAAAATTCGCTTAACATTTGAAATCCTGCAACGACTTTTGGCTACTTTTCGCTCATTTGTCTTTGTCCTTCTTTCCAGAACTATCGTACTTCTACAAAATTTAATAAAATCTCCCCATTCTTCTCGTAAAGCTTTTCTAGGCTAATTTGACATTTCCAAATGACGTTTCAAAATGTGACGACGTAGCAGAAAACTTTCCGAAGCAAAAGTGAAAGTAAAACGTCACGAGTTGTGTTTGTCAGCAGGAAACCAGCAATCACGAATACACCACGAAGCGCAGACATTTCCGTCCTTGAACTTGACACTCCAAGGACGTTGCCCTTACCACTTGAAATAGTTTCTTTCAATACCGATAATCTTACTACACAACCACCATTGTATGATATAAATTGATAAAAAAGAAATCTGGGGTACATTTCAATTGAAATCAATTTAATCAAAAGCGCACTCTCCAAACGTGACCAATTGTCACCTTTTTCCCTCGGAATTCCGTGATTAAATTGGTCGCCTGATTCGAGTACTATGTTTCAAAAAATATGAACAAAAAATACAGAACTCCGCTCACATTGAACGAGTCTAAGCCCCGGATAACAGCAGTAAGGTTAGCAGTTTTTAGGGATGTTCTTATCAATCACCGAGTGTAGGGGTGGAGTGATTAATAATTTGATTGGTAAGCAGAATAAATTTGATAACCCGTTAAACCTTATTACGTTGGCAAAAACTACCAATCATAAGTAAAAACTAAAAAAAAAAAAACCACAACAAAAACTAACGTCAATTCGACGAAACAGCTATAGAACTCCGTCGTCCGCTGTGACACTCCTCCGTGACTTTTATTTCACCTCTATACCGGAATATCTTTCTCAGATATAAATATGCTTACATACATATGAATATACACTGCTAGCGTATACAGAAAAAGAAAAAACTTCGAGTAAATATGTGAACAGAGGGGAAAAAAAAAACCAACAATACCGTCAGTTGCATACAAAATATGGAGAATACGTCAAAAAAAAAGTAACACTAGTGAATTATAATTGGATTTACCTTGTTGATTGGTAATTAACTAAATTAATCACTGAGAACAAAAAAATTGGTTAAGACTTCTAATTGAAATTGTTGCGCGATGAGTACTGGAATTTACCGCGTCTATGAACCGCTTGCCTATTCGAACGCGCGCTATTTAAAGACTGATACATATGGGTTGGAGAACGGAGACATGGGATGAGAATTTTCCTGATGGCGCGCCAGTAAATACGTCGCGCGTATGTATTGTAAGTGTGGATATGTATGCAGACAGCTGGTTAAGAGCTTTCCGGTTTCTATTTACTTGGAGTAGAATTCAGTCAGGCGGAGAGAACGTTTTTTTTTTTTTTTTTTATAATTTATGGAGTGAGTAAGAGATGCCGAGGTAGTTTCACCCATTCCAAGTTAAATCGGATTGATACTTTTTTAAAAATTGCAAAATGTGTTTCATTTTACTCGTACTAATAGATTGTCTAGTAAGAGTTACTTTCAATTTTGAGATTTACCGCCAAACGAATGTTTCCGTATTTTAAAAAACGTTTTTCAATTCGCAAAACGTGTGGAAGATTGCATGAGATCGCTATCCGTCAACGTGCAGATAAATTTTGTTCAACATATGTACATTCTTCGTTCTCCCCCTTGTTCGCTAATTTTTCTATAACTCACCACTCCAGTCTGCTCCTTCCCCAATTCTCACTCCTTACAACTTCCATAAAGCAAAATTTCCCTTACTTTCTTTGGCTGCTTTCTCGTGACTGCAATACTTAAGAGTCAAAGATCCTAGGATTCTGAAAAAAATCCAGGTGAGACGTCGAACTATGCGCCAAAGACGTCCAAACTAGACGTAAAACGGTTAAAAGTATGGCGGTGACCACAAAGGATTACAGTCCAGGTGGTACTCACAATAACGACAACCTACCAGTGGTCTTTTCGACTGCGGCCGGCGCACGGACTCTGGAGGCTCTTGCCAACATATTAAAAAAAAACTCCAGAAGCTGCTAGATCATTTGATTCTGATAACTCCTTTCTATGGCGCTTTCAGTAGATTAGACTGGAACAATAGAGAGAATGCCGGAGAGAGTCTACCTGTACTGTTCTTGGCGGCTTGTCTCTAGGTGCATGGAAACAGGTGGAACGGGCTCCACAGGACGCACACTCTGAAGTACCACCATCCAAGCAGAGATGTCGGGCAAACGCGAATGATTAAAAACTCAATACCCCAACGGAGAAGAGAAACAGGTAGGCGGAAGTCACACAAACTGAAACCGACCAACCTCTCGGAACTGAAACTGCGCCCTCTTATTTTCTCCGAAACAGAGCCATGAGGAAGAAAGTTTCTGGCACTCCATTTATCGATGGATCTTTCCGTGCAATACGGCCGGATAAAACCGGTGCTTTGACCGGTTTGCAATGGACGGAAACCGCTGGGACGTGACCGGCGCAAATATAAGGATGCCGCTATAACCTCTCCGGCCCTGCGAATTGGGGGCTGATGCGTCATCGTACTCAGAACCGTACTCTCACTAAGAGAGTAAGAATTGGGAGAACAAGGAGGGATCTTCTCTTGTGGGCTTAGACAAAACCTCTGTCGAGACCATTAAATGTAGGTATGACTCATGTCGCTTATCTGAACCTTGGAAGGGTTAATTTTCACTTCGTTTCCAAATGAGTGCAGATAATAGAGGAAAACCCCAGTACGTATCAATTTTTCACATTCCAAGTCTGCTACTGCATCCCTATCTAGCAGTATTTCCGTGTTGAATACAAAACCTCACATAATATCCATACATGAACCATAGGTGTGGAATAAACACACCTGTGGTTTCGGAGGTTTGAGGGGTTTCACACTTTTTGGAGCTGTAGCAAATACATCGTGAGAGGCAATCATCTCCAGGATTTCATACTATCGAATGACCTGGTTGCTAACAATGTTGTTCTCAACCAACTTTTGTTATCAGAGCAAGATAGCAAATAATCGAGTTAGCCTTATCCAATAGGTACCCTAAAGAGATTATCGGCTGGAAAATACTATCGGAGGCCTCCGCGTCAGGCACTATTTAAGGAGGAGCCCGACATGTCCAACAGTGTTCAACCTAAGCTCAAGACAAAATAAAAGCTAGAGAACGCTGTTCAGAACCTGAACGGTAGCCTCACCGATTGTTTGGAACTGGTATATCCAGTTAGAAAGCAATCCTGCACATCGCCCGTTCCTTGAAAAAATGTAGATTTGCACTGATTTCGTGAAGTAATCAGAAAACTTCCAAACAGGTCACTTAAGAATAATTTGTATGGAGACTGGAGCCTTCACAGATTGAAGCAATAACAATATAGCAAGCTAATTCGAATTTCGAAGGGTGCCTGCCATAAAGATTTCTGCGAAGAGATCGAAATTGTCGTTGACACCAGTAAGCTAGTCAAACTCCTCAAAAGGTTGATTGACCAGGAGTTCTCCAAGCCCTCTTGTAAATATCGAGATGTGAGAACCACGTGCTAGCTATAACAATGTTTCACCCCGCGGCAAAGTCGATTAGCCTGAATCCATTATCGGAGCTGGTGCCGGGCAGGCTATACCTTCCGGCAGTACTACCAAATGGGATAAAGCTCTTTTCCCAGCTTTGCAATAAAATTGCCGAGGACACTAATGTCATAGTTGGCGCACTGCTCGTAGGCCTTGTCAAGAGCTCGTAGAAGCTCTCCTCTGTGGGTGCGTGCGAGCATATGTTGGCAAATTTAGACTTAATACGGATTGTAGGCTCGTTCACACGCCAACTGAGGAACAGCAGGAAGGTCGCTGGCCTCCTAGAGACGTTGGGAACCATTTATTTGGTCTGTAGCCAACATGGAGAGTCATGCCATCTGCAGTTATGCTATTATGAAACGCAACTGTCAATGGAAGTCCTAATCGAGGAAGACCTCACGTAGGTTCGAGTTCTGAAAAACTCTCCTCTGTAATCATCGGCTATTCGATTTCCCATGGTCCCATTGTGACCTGAGACCCAGATAAGACTCAGTGAATCTAGCCTTGCGACTGTGTTCACTGAAGACTTGCATCCCCGAACTACCTTGGAATTCATAGAGCAAATGCTTCACCCCCTGCACCGATTCTCCACAATATAGTCCGTTGCTATCAGGATTGCGTGTACATACGAGTATCTCCGCTTGGAAGACAGCCGCAAGTTTTTTTTTTTTTTTTTAAAAAGACTTATGTAATACTCAAGAGGGTATTACAACACTTAAAACGCCGGAGCACATTTAAGTTTTTCGGAAAATTGGATAGAGAGAGAGAGAAAGATGTTTGGGGTCGGTGGTTATTTCGCTCCATGAGTGGCATCCAACATTTAATGGGGAGACTAAATTATTAGTGTAGATTGGACTTGATGTTATATTATCTTACAAGATTTTAGATGCTTGCAAAAGAGTCTTTCCAGCACGGCTGGTATTGAACCCCGAACTGTCCGATTGGGAACGAAATACACTAGCATTTGAACGACGGGCATCCACCAAGTTTTCCTAATGAGATGTGAAATCTAATATTGCCGTCCTCCAGAAAGGAATTAGCGCAGCATCCTAGATCGGCTCTGGAGCCATTCATGAAGAGCCGACCACATTCCTTTTCTGACTCAGATTCTGGCCGAGATATGTCTTGGGCGACGAAAGTCTCCAAACCGTTCTCTGGAGTTTGGTAAAATCAGCTATGATGTATTTTTGTGAGAGCTTATTCCACCAGACAACCGACTCATGGGATATAATTGGCTTTATCAGTCGGAGTACACTATCTAACAGACAGTAGAGCTACATCATCTGCATATGCTTGAGCATAGATGTCAGAGCTATTTCACCATGATCACCATCCATGAACCATAGCAAATAGTGCAGACAGAAAGCCGCTTGCCGGCAACCCCTGTTTACCCCCCGCCATCACATACTGACGTAGTCAGCATACGTAATTTATACACCAGCATTGCTTTTATCCACAAAACTAATGATTCCGCTGCGCCGTGTTGTCTGGCCGAGTTACACGTGCCGCCATCTCTGACTACTAGGTCTGAAGCTCTTGGCGAGCTTTTAGTCTCTTTTCCGATCTTTGGTATAAAGCCTACTCTCCAAACCTTGGCGAACGGTTTCGGTCCATATGCCAGTAACTGGTTCTGATTGGGTTACCTGGGAAGTAAGTCTCAAGAATGAGACAGAGTCTCTGCCTTCGGCTCAGTGTAGATGCCATCAGATCTTCCTAGTGATTCCGTGCTGGTTGACTCGATTGATTGACCACATTGCGATCGACTCACGCCGCTCCTCCAGTATTATGGATGTTCGAACGTTCCGAGGGGCCAACATCGACTAGGACTATAACTTTGCTGTAGCCAAGGTATGGTTTCGGATATCCAGAACATCGCAAATGGAATCTAAAACTGTGAGGAAGTTCGACATGTCGGACAGATACAATCGCAAGAGATCGCCAAATGCTTTTCCGATCGAATCCACTTTAATCTCTTAAGAGATCCAAAGCCGCCAGCGTCAAGTATCGAACACCAGTTTGACGATGAGTGCCGGCAAGCAAATTCAGCTAAGCAAGATGCATATAAAGCGGCGCTACATAGAAGGACGAAAGCTGCTCACGAGCTCTATGAGCAAAAGAGGAGAGACGAACACCGGATTCTCAACAGGAAAAAGCAGGAGCAGGCGATGACTTGGTAAGAAGCATACTCCAACTTATCTATAAAATATGATCGGACGAAAGTACGCCCGATGAATGGAACCTCAGCATTGTTTGTTCGATCCTCAAGAAAGGAGACGCTCTGCTGTATTGTGTGAACGCCTGAAGCCGTTCGTCAACAACCTGATTGGCCCATATCAATGCGGCTTCAAGTCAGGAAAGTCCACCATCAACCAAATATTGGAAAAAACCCATGAACTTCGAATCGATATACACCACCGATTTTAAGGCCGCGTATGGCAGCTTCTATAGAGATGAGCTATTCAGAGCAATTTCTAGTTTTGGCATTCTTGCCAAAATCGCCCGCTTGTGCATGATGATAATGGAGAATGCACGCTGCTCCATCAAGGTCGGTAAAGAACTCATCGAGAGCTCTGATGGGCAAAAAAGGATTTAGACAAGGCGATGCGCTGTCATGCGATTTATTTAACAACATTATTGAAAGAATAGTACAAAACTCACGCGCCGACACAAGACGCACAATCTTTCAAGAGTCCGCCTATGATATTGACATAATCCGAAAAAAGCAGCGTGATGTCAGTGGCCCTTTCGCTAGTATTGAGACACCAGCGGCGAACATGGGTTTAACGATCAACGAGGGCAAGACCAATTATATGCTGTCAACCAGAAAGGACAACCAGCACCAAATTTTCGTACGAAATACGATCTCTGTTGCGCTATATGTACGAAAGTAAAAGTGAACGGCGTTATGAGTGTAGGATACAAATCGTTTATACAGGGTGAGTTTTTTAACTTGAGACATCCAAATTACTCGAAAAATACGCGATATCGCGAAAAATGTTTTAGACAAAAGTCACAAGGTTCTGAAGGGGACATAAGATGGTGACCACGAGTTTGACCTTGAGCACCATTTTCAAGGTCAAACGAAGGTCACTTTTGATTTTTCAAATGATAATTCCTGATTTTCATTGCTCAGTCGTATTCCTCAAAGGGGCACACGACTTTGTCGCAAAGGCCTAATTCATTCAGTGCTAGATACCACTGCACTGGCACGCCTAAATCATTAATCGGTTTCCAACGTTGTTAGTATGTTAGAAGGTTGAGATTTGTTTTGAGGAAGTTATTATTGCCTCGAGTGAAGTTAAAACTCAAAGAAATTTCAGATAGAGACAAATTGTTCTAAACTTATCTGAGAATGTATGATGTGCACTCTGTCCTTTTTTTCTACTTGGACGGAACTGTACCTACTTCATTTAGAAGTTCGATATTTGTTTTGAGGAACTGATTATTATTAGTAACGTTTCCAGATTAATAATGCAGGCTATTTCAATTCAAGAGAAAATTGAAATAATATTGATTTATGGAGAAAGTGGAAGGAACATCGATGGTGTTGTTGCTCTCTACGCCCAACGTTTCCCAGACCAGATACGATCACGCGCTTTCTTTTATCGGGTCATCCAACAATTCACTGGTGAATGAAGTGTGCAACCAAAGGAAAGGAATCGGTCAGATAGGGTGACTGTTGAGGACAATGAAATAGCAGTGTTAGCTGCCATTGCACATGATCCTCATATTAGCACTCGCCAAATAAGTCGTGAATCAGGAATTTCTCAAACGACTCTCTGTAAGATATTACATCGGCATAAATACCATCCTTATCATGTTTCAATGCATCAAGAACTTTCGAGTGAGGATTTTCGCAACCGGGTTTCCTTTTGTCAATGGGCACTTCAGCAAATTGAACGAGACCCTCTTTTCTTCGCCAAGGTGTTATTCTCTGATGAATCGACTTTCACCTATCACGGTACGGTCAATCGACATAATATGCATTCCTGGGATACCGAAAACCCTTTTTGGTTGCGACAAGTTGAACGCCAGCACCCTTGGAATGTTAATGTTTGGGAGGGAATTATTGGGGATAAATTAATAGGTCCATATTTTATTGAAGGCAACTTGAATGGCGAAAAGTATGCAAACTTCTTGCGGGACCGTCTTCCAGTATTACTAGAAGAACTGCCATTGGAGTTGCGACAAACAATGTGGTTTCATCATGGTGGCTGTCCAGCCCATTATTCCCAAGTAGCCCGGGGCGTATTAACCATCAGACGAGGGGGTCCGAGGCAATGGCCTGCTAGATCACCTGATCTTACGTCACTTGATTTCTTCTTGTGGGGCTACCTAAAAAGTGAGGTTTACAGAAAAAAGCCACGTGAGGACATGAAAAGAAGAATAACTGAAGCTTGCCGGAAGATTACGCCAGAAATACTTCTCAGTTCTGTTGGTTCATTTAGAGCGCGGATAGACAAGTGTATTGAAGTGAATGGTCACATTTTCGAGCATTTGTTGAAATAGTCTCGGGAAATAAACGTCGAAATGGGAAGAATTCAATGATTCAACAGTGGGAGGTAAGGGGACCCACTCTAATTAATCACCCCGAAGGAAACAAAATACTGCTACGTCCACGTCGTTGTTTCTGAGTTATGCTAAACGCAATGTGTAAAAACAAATGACAAGCCTACGAGCAATACAACTGGGCAATGAAAATCAGGAATTATCATTTGAAAAATCAAAAGTGACCTGCGTTTGACCTTGAAAATGGGTCTCAAGGTCAAACTCGTGGTCACCATCTTATGTCCCCTTCAGAACCTTGTGACTTTTGTCTGAAACATTTTTCGAGTAATTTGGATGTCTCAAGTTAAAAAACTCACCCTGTATACGCTTATACACGTACGGATCCTTTCGCCTTAAGTCTCTGCCGCGCGATTTTATTTGGACCGGTATAGACCGTCAGATACTTATGAATCGGCAACACTTACATGCATCGCGATCGTTTCTCATTGCGATTACCTTAAATATATACATGGGTATATGTACATTTGGATATGCTCCTATTTAAATTAAGTCACCTACATTCCAGTCACGAAGAGGCTAATTTAATGACTAATTACCTAATATCCCTTGGTTAATATATACATACATATATGTATATAGATACGCTCTACATATACAAAAATAAATTACTAATTAGAACTAAAAAGCTTTTACTTGATCCAGAGAGTAGAAATTCACCGATCCGATCACTGAGTAGCTTTTTATATTTTGTGAGCTAACAGCCGGCGACTTTTTTGTATGCATGCGTGAGTATATGAATACGTATGTACATACATACATATACAAGGCATTTACCTCAGGCAGCACATTATTGCAGCCAAAAATAAACTCCCGGCTGCATATGGCTGACATGGTAATCAACGGTAATGTTGATCTCCGATCCATCCGATATCTGCCACCAATTCACCATTTCATTAGTTTAACCCAACATGAAGTCATAAGCGATTAGCGAATATCGTTAGCTTGGCGGTGTCATAGAAGTTGGCACGCAATAAAAAGCAGTTCTCCAGTATGTACAGACATAAATGCATACATACCTGTGTTGTGCCGGTAACCGGTTTATCTTTATGATTCAACACTCGCCATTCAACTACATAGTCGTACACATGTACGTTGATTTGAACACGATCGTTTATACGTTCTTTGGAAGAGAAGCCATAGCCATCAGGGGCTCCATCATGATTCATGAGGTCACCTCTGACGATGTTGCTGGATTAAGTTTGAAGTGCTAGGAACTGAATGTGAAACTCTCGCTTTGTTTTATTAATTGCAGTAATCGTGGAAACTTTTTTTGTTTGCCTTATCACGTCTCCCCTCAGATAATGGTTTCCAAAATTATTTGAAACCTCCACGCAAGTAGGTAGTGCAAACCAGTCAATCTCTTCATGGCATGGGGCAATTATAGTACTTCGGCTATGCGCGAAATTTTACTGAAAAATCTTTTGCATAATATTGCGAAGCATGTGCGTCATACGGTAATCTTATCAACTGAGATAATTCCATAGTTTGCAGTTTTACACGTGAACATAGCGAAATGGTATTTCTTTGGCAATTATCTCAGACATGTTTTGCAAAACTATTTTAACCCTAGAAAAGTAACCTGCGTCTCATAGGCGCGTATACACTAGCCCTTCTCAGCCAACTCAGTCGTCGGTTAACTCCTCCGCTGGATGACCGTTTCTGTGCGGTAAGTACGCGCTCGTGAAGAGTATGTAATTTTGATCCATTACGGTATACTTTATTTATACCCATTTCTATTTTAGTTTGGGGAATCAATATTTATGCACACCTAGGACGAAGAAATGTGTACTCTATTAGAACGGGAAAATGTCTGTAATGAATCTCTGGAAAAGCCAGCGAGATAGAAGATCACCTGAGCCAATACCATGTGCGGAGCGACTTTGAAGACGAGTATGATGATGATGACGTCGAGCCTGCAACAGGATCAAACGACACCAAATGACGACGATTCGTTCTAGCCATCTGTGGAGTCCACTGGAGTATCAAAGCGTGACCGTCGTATAATCCTTCCAACTGGGAGAGTGGTCAGAGGTAAGAATAGACATTGCTGGTCTACTACTATGTGGTATGGCCGTGGAAGAACCTCTGCTGGCAATATATGTATTCGTTCAAACAGAGTTCCCACACGTACATATGTGCTTTCATCCTGTTTTATGTATCACTGACGAAATACATACTCGTATGTAGATTAGGAGATTGTTCAATGGACGAATGATGGGATATCAGTGAAACGCCGTGAAAATATGACCAGTGCCACTGTTAGAGACACGAACTCTACAGAACTTCAAACTTTGATTGGAATCCTAACCTTGAGTGCTGCAATGAAAGACAATCACTTATCAACTGATGAGCTGCTTGATAGCACCTTTTCTGGGACAAGGTATTGTATGTAGCGGTGATGAACAGGAAGGTAGGTAGGGTAGGCAAAAGTGGTTGTTGGAAAGACCAACCCACTTAGGCCTGCCTATTGGCCCATTGTGATGCCACGATGCCACTTGGTTCTATGATCCTTTTACTAATGAAACCAGTTTGAGCTTATGATGAAGCGTAGGAGACTGTTTATGTCTATATTACTTAGATCGTTTAAGTCATTGAAGAAGAAAGCTCCTAAGTGTAGTTGTCTTCTCTGGGAGAGAGCTGGACATGTACAGCGTAGGTGGAGGATTGTATCCTCTACATCCTCGACCATGCAGCTCCTGCAGAAATCGTCTGTAAAAGCGCCAAACCTTGTATTTTTGTTTTTTTTTATAATGAGAGCGCGCTCAATTGGTTTGTGTACCCTGTGTAGGAATGAAGAAAGAAGAGGTACCGATGTACATTGTTTTTTAAATGTTTGGAAGTGATAACGACCAGGAAATACAGGGGCCTCACTCTGTATTGCTGTACTCGAAAGTAACATTTTTGCGAAAGTGCTTTGCGATTCTCATCAAAGCCGGCACTCTGTAAGAAAACAGAATTGAATGGAAGTATTGCCAACTGACATTGAAGTTAGCAACGAAACTTTATTCGATTTTCGTAAATTTGGATTTGCGATTCGAATTACAGAGTGCCAATTCTGCGAATTTGAATGATTTGACTTTAGAGTAGCAATACAGAGTGAGGCCACAGAGATCAGCAGGGCATTCCATAAGCGAGTTGTACGACTTAGGAACGAATCACGAAATTTTGGAGTACGTCCAAAAATGGGCTTGATTGTATACTGATGAACATTCATAGCGAATGCTACTGGCGATATCAATGGAGCACTGGTGGTGGAAACGGCGATAAAATAGAGTAAGACACGAGACATTTACGTCGGTGTTCGATGGTGTCCATTGTTTGAGTGAAATTAGTACCACCTATGAGTTTTATCGCACGATTTTGAATCCTATCTAGCAGGTACAGAGATGTTATAAGACCAGTGTAATCCAATTTTTGGCGGATGAATGCCTTATATATTGTGGCCAGATCAGAGGGGGTAACATATTTCTTACATCGCTTGAGGAAACCTAGACATTTCGCAGCATTTTTGACGACATCGAACATGTGGTCATTCCAACGTAAGTTGTCACTGACACACAGTTTTTCTTTTTATGATGCAATGATCACTGATAATGGCTGGGTATTTCAATTTCGCTTTAATGGCAGCAGACTGTTTTGAGTTTTAGAAGCATTAAATTCCACTCTGTTGATAGTTTCCCAATTGGTTATGCTGTTGATATCGGAATTTAATGAGCTTAACATACGCTGGCGTTCCCGTTCTACAGCTGAAGAGCAGGGGCGTGAGTCCGGGAACGAATATGAAAAGCAGAGAGTACTGTCATCAGCAAAGGAATATATAGGACAAGAAGTAGCAGACAGGAGTTCATTAATGAAAATAAAGAAGAGTGTCGGGGACAGAACGGAACCCTGTGGCACACCAGCATTTATTTTGCGAATATCAGACTTGAAACCGCCCAAGACAACTTGAATTGAACGTTCCGAAAGGTAATTTCTAATCCATTGAAGAAGAGAATTATCGATCCCAAACGCATGCATTTTCGACAAAAGAGCCTGATGCCAAACTCTGTCAAATGCCTTAGAAATATCAAGTGCAACTATCTTGCTTTCGCCAGATTGATGTACGCTTTGGTTCCACTTTTCGATCCACCATCTGGACCATCGGGTTTGTTTATGTTGAGATCTTTAAGTACTCTTGCTACTACACAAGTGCGAAAGTGGATTCGTCCTATTGAAGATTCGACGCACTCATGTGTAGGCGGGGACAAAGCACAATCTGGGAGCGTTGAGCTAGCCGCAAAGTGTGCAGCAAGCAGATTGGCCTTGTCCAAAGAGCTGACAGCTGGAATGTCATTGTAAATGACCGTTGGGATGAAGGAGGAGGCAGAATTTCTAATATCAACATCAAGCTGATAAATCCACAGAACAAGTAGTCAATGCTAGCAAAGAATGTTTCTATGATCTGCGTGATAAAAAAAAAACAACACACTAGCAATGCTATTAGTTTGAAAGGACTAGCGCACAGGGATTGCGCACCTAAATATTCAAAAAGGATACATATAGTGGCCACCTGACCATAACACAGCCAACCAAATTTATGAAGTAGTGATGACGGCAAGGCACTCCTCAGTTCCACTTAGAATGGGCAATAAAGACTCGTAGCATTACCTCGTTGCACCGATGTACGTCTACGTGTATCTCAGATGCCACAACAGCAGATAAGTAATATTAAGAGAACGTTGAACAACTGCAAAACATCAGTACAGACAAGCGCTTGTGTCAAAACATGTGAAGCAACCTTGCATTGAAAAACGAGAGTTACTCCAACAACCAAGGAGGAGGAAAAAACGTCGGCGCTATTCCAGAAACAGCATACGGAGGTTTTACAGAAAGCTAATGAGAGCATGACGCCGCAATATCCACCGATTCACGTTCTAGATAATTGCCATCAGGGTCGCGTATACATATAACCGTTTTCCTAACGAGAAGCGAAATCTAATTTTGTCGTCTTCAAAAAAGACTCCAACAGTTTTGAAGCCATCGGTGAAGAGCCGAGTAAGTTCCTTTTCTTGCTCAGATTCTGGTCGAAATTATTTCCAGAGAGAGAAAAAGTCGATTTTGTATTGTCACAGCAACATGAACTCTGGTGCTATCGCATAAGGCATTGCAAGTTCATCAAAACCTCAGTGCGTATTGTACAAAGGATAATCATCATGATGTCGTACATGCCGTGCCAAAACTGGTGTCAGATATCCAATGGAATAAAAGCAAGAACCAGAGTACTGGAGTCTGCCTGATTAACATTAAAAAGGCTTTCAACACCGTATGGTTAGAAGGACTTTTCTACAGGCTGACTAGGCTGGAAATCAGTAAACCACTTTTGTATATTCTTTATAATATGCTCACCAACGTGAAAAATTGCGATGCGATTTCTGTTGGAACATTTCACATTAAAAACGGTATGCAACAAGGTGCGGTTAATTGCCGATCTTATTCAACATTTACACCAGCGATTTGAAAGGTTCACTTCCCCATAGCACTTGATAGAGTACAGAATAGGTCCAAAAGTCAAGGTCATTAACATGCTTTTGCCACGTGACTTCGAACAAATTAGTCGATTTTGCGATGGCTGGAAATTGAAAACCAATCTCCAGAAGTCTGAAGCTATTCGCCGAGTGCCGTTGTCTGGGATCTTGGGATCTGTTTAGACCAGTATCTTGTATATTTCAATAAGAATGTACATAGATGATGTTCTGACCAGAGCCAAGGGTGCTTTCCCCTTACGAAGAAACTGCATTATAGCAGCCAACTCGATGCGAGGGTAAAAGTTGTCTGCTACATACTCCCTGGTATATGGGTCTCCCGTGTGGTTCAACGTGAAAGCAAGCTTAATGGAAAGATTCGGGTATTTGGGAGAGCTTGCCTTAGGGTTTGTCTTCATCCTTACAGATCACTAGAATCGGAGTACATAAACTTCTATCCCAATGAGATCCAATACATCAGCGCAAATCTAATAAGAGTGGACCACATCGCTATTAAGTTGACTCGAGGGGACATTGCAAGAGCAACGACCTCGTCCAACAACCTGATATCTGGGTTGTACTACTTCAACTAGTCAGGGTTAGAGAAATGTTTTATCGATCCTACAAGACTAACCCGACGGAGGAATACCGAAAAAAGTTCAAACGAGTCAGAAATGACTGCAGCGTCTTTCTTAAGCGTATGAAATTCCAATACGACCAAAAACTGAGGCAAAAAATGCTACAATGTCCCAAAGGTAGTAACAATTTTTGGCCGTTTGTCAGAAACATTAGAAATTCTGCCTCATCCTCCATCCCAACGCTCATTTACAATGACATTCCCGCTGTCAGCTCTTTAGCCAAGGCCAATCTGCTTGCTGCACATTTTGCGGCCCGATCAACACTTCCAGATTGTGCTTTGTCCCCGCCCATACTTGATTGCGTCGAATCTTCAATGGGACAACTCCACTTTCTACACGAGTAGCATGAGTACTTAAGGATCTAAACATAAACAAACCCGATGGTCCAGATGGCATATCTCCCATTGTTCTGATGATGTGTTCTTCAGAGCTGGCAAAACCACTGCGTAAGCTTTTTCATCAATCCTACTATTTAGAACCCTTTCCGAGCAGATGCAAAACAGACCCATTGCACTTACGTCCCTTCTTTCCAAGGTCATGGAAACGCTGATAAATCGTCCGCTAATGAAATGTCTCGAGACAAGAAAACTTCTTAATGACCGGCAGTATGGTTTTCGTAGCTACAGGTCCGCTGGTGATTTAATGGCATATCTCACCGAAAAGTGGAACCAAAGTGTACATCAATCTGGCAAAAGCAAGATAGTTGCACTTGATATTTCTAAGGCATTTGACAGAGTTTGGCATCAGGCTTTTTTGTCGAAAATGCATGCATTTGGGATCGATGATTCTCTTCTTCAATGGATTAGAAATTACCTTTCGGAACGTTCAATTCAAGTTGTCTTGGGCGGTCTCAAGTCTGATATTCATAAAATAAATGCTGGTGTGCCACAGGGTTCCGTTCTGTCCCCGACACTCTTCTTAATCTTCATTAATGAACTCTTGTCTGCTAATTCTTGTCCTATATATTCCTTTGCTAATGACGGTACTCTCTGCTTTTCATATTCCTTCCCGGACTCACGCCCCTGCTCTTCGGCTGTAGAACGGGAATAGCAGCGTATGTTAAGCTCATTAAATTCCGATATTAACAGCATAACCAATTTGGGAACTATCAACCAAGTAGAATTTAATGCTTCTAAAACTCAATGCTGACTGCCCGCGCCCTGGCAACAGAAAAAGGGTATCATATAACCCCTTAGGTGCGCGTAAATTATAAAAAAAAAGCGAAATCTAAATACCCAGCCATTATCCAGGAATGGCACTTACAAAGTCGAAACCGAAAAACTTTCCATTTTCGGTATGCGTGTCAGTGACAACTTACGTCAAAAATGCTGCGAAATGTCTAGGTTTTCTCAAGCGATGTAAGAAATATTTTACCCCCTCTGATATCTCAATATATAAGGCAATCTTCCGCCCAAAATTGGAGTACAATGCCCATATCTGGTCAGGTGCTCCTAAAACATTTCTGCCCCTACTAAATAAGATTCAAAACCGTGCGTTAAAACTCAAATGTGATACTAATATCACCGACGTAATGTCACCTGTCTCACTTTGTTTTATCGCTATTTCCACGACCAGTGGAAATCGCCAGTAGCATTCCGCCCATTCAAACTTTTAACCGTAACACCCGTCTCGCTATGAATGCTCATCAGTATACCCTCAAACCCATTTTCGGACGTACTCTAAAATATCGTGACGAATGCAGATATATTGTAGTTGCTCCAATGTCCACTCCTCTTACGGACACTCCACGGAGACTTGTCACACAATTTAATACCACATGGACACCTCCAGAGTGGCAAAGCAGGTTAGACAGACTCGGTACGACCGGATAGATATGATACGAGTATATGATATGAATGGATGTATGCAAACTCATCCAACACCAACCTTAACCTCGGAGAGATGTCTATCTTTAAATAGATTTCCAACAAATCTACCCAAATGACCTCGCTACTTTTCGGAACTACGTACACTCTGAAAGAGTGTCTCACCTTCAGCGTAGACGAGTTGACAATGATAAATATTTTCGTTCCTAACTTGCCTTCTTTGTCTGTATCTCAATCAGCTTGCCATACTTTTTCACGCAACAATCTTTTTCTTACATTCTACTACCAAAACGTAAGAGCCTTGCTATTCCCACCTCATTATAATGTTTTCCGAGATGGCGATCATCTTCTCCCTAAGATTAATGATCCTGAAACCCCATTATTCATTCAGAAAATGCATAGTTTACACGCTGGTGGCATTATTGGCCTGAAAAAATGAGACCGGCTTCCCCGTTACGGTCAACGGAAATCATTGCCGAACCTTGAGCAGTGAAAAATTCTTTCAAAATATATATGACATTGATCCGGACGAGATGCGGTTACTATAGGATGGAGCTACATGGCATAGACCAACTTAAACCATCGATTAATTTAAATCAAAATTTGGCGAAAAGGTGATTTTGTGTAATGGACCTATCGATATTTTACTAGAAAAAAACGGTGAAAAATTGGACTGATAGAACGCCGTTTATAAAACATTAAACACCAACAATTCTGCAACCAAAAAACGTCCTTTCTGTGCTTAATCTAATAAATATAGGTAATATACCTAGCAAATACATATTTTGAGAGCTTCAAAATTCTTTAAGAGGACACAATCATCATCATCTTCTCGTCAGGGTATTCTAGCATCTTCTTACGGTCCAGTCTTTGTGACTGTTTACATTGGCGAGGGGATGAAAGTCCTCTCCATGAACGTCGTGTTCACATTTTCATGGTGTTGAAAGACTTTTTGACAAGCGGAACACTTGAATCGGAGCATTTTTAATTTTTAAATTTGAGCAGTTGGCCTGAAACGTACTTTTTTTGCTCTTCTTTACACTTCCTTACTCATCAACGATCAAAACCAAAATGAAAAAATATGTCAGAAGCGGAACGATATGGAAAAAAACGATGTGCTTCACCCGAGAATCCACTTTAGAAATGGATTTTCGGTGCAAGTAGCCCTTCTTCTTCCCACTTCAATAAAAAGCGTTCCCTCTCTCTCACTCGGACAAACTTCCTGCCAGCGCCAATGTAAACAGGCACTTTGGGACTGAAAAATAGTTCCTTGGACCTACAACAGGACTATTAATTTGCACGAAATTTCAAAAGTATTCCATATAACAAAATAATTCATTCCTTCTAGTTTAACAATAAAAATTGCAAATAAAACTTGGCAACTCTGTCAGATACTGTCAGTGCAACAAAAGCTTTGTGAATGACAAGTACTGAGAACTTCGTGCGACTGAAGACTGAATAATTCTAGGAAGAAAAGAAACTATCAAATAATCAGGTACAATTTATTCAAAGCACATTTCCCTGATCGCTGTATTCCTAAAATACATATCCAATGCTATCGTAAATAACGTTAAAGTAAATCTTAAGATATGTGCAAAACAAAGAAGTCACCGACAACATAAATTTGACATTTCTACGAAGAAATTGACAACTGAGACTGAAAAAAAGCTTCATTCTTGCGCCATCTTGTGCCCACTAGTTAAAACATGTCTGGAAGTCTAGATATGAAACCAACTGCCGATTTATTGAAATGCACCCAATTTGCGGCTCATAAACACAAAAACCAACGAAGAAAAGATCCAGATGAGACACCATACATAAATCACCCTATAAACGTGGCAACAATCCTTGCCGTCGAAGGCCGCGTTGATGATATTGAAGTCCTCCAAGCTGCTCTACTCCATGATACGGTAGAGGACACCGACACAACATTTGAGGAAATCGAAGAAATCTTTGGAAAAGGTGTTTGTGATATTGTTCGTGAACTTACAGACGATAAAAGTCTTCCCAAGCGAAAGCGCAAAATACTGCAAGTCGCCCATGCCAAGACTTCTAGTAAAAAAGCCAAGCTAGTCAAGTTAGCGGATAAGTTGGACAATCTAAGAGACTTGACACGAGTTCTGCCCGTTGGATGGACTCAGGTAAGATTAAATCAACATCATCACACCGAACTTATGCTCATTACAATTTTCCTAACAGCAACGTCGTGAAGAATACTTCATTTGGGCTAAAAGTGTAGTCGACAACCTCCGTGGAACCAATGATGCGCTGGAAAGTTTACTAGATGAAATTTTCAAACAACGAAATCTTTTGTAAATTTATTCATTTCTTTGATCGTAGACGGTAATACAGTCGCAATTTGTTAGATTCATTTGTTAAAAAAATTACTTTCTGTTATTCTCGTAGAATGTGGTCATTAAATCGGCTAGCACTTTTGTTTCGGCAACAGTCATTGCGTTGTAGAGTGATGCTCTAATGCCACCCACCAAACGGTGCCCTTTGAGTTGAATTAGGTTGTTGCCTTCGCAAACTTTAAGGAATTCCTTCTCCAAATCATCATTTCCTTGGGCGCTGCCTATTCTAAATGGCACGTTCATTCGAGATCGGACATCTTTCTCAACCGGACATACGTAGAAACCTTTCGACTTGTCGATGATGTCGTAGAGGAGTTTTGATTTTTGAAGAGAGTTCTTGTACATTCCTTGAAGGCCGCCGTTACGTTTGATCCACTTGAATACAAGGCTCATTACGTGAACTCTAAAATTGAAAGAAGGAAATTGGTTACTAATTTACATATGAACGAGGTTGATGATTAGATTTGATTTGGAGGAGGTGATATCCGTTCGGTTCAATCCCAAGAATGAGCTTGCCTAGCTGAATTTCAAAGTCGCAGGGTATGGATACGTATACTACGCTTAAGTATTGTATTTTCGGGCAAAAAAGAGGCGAATAAAGTGGTAGCTAGAGTAAGTGCGATAGCTTATTAGGGACTTGGTAGATGTAGATCGATCTGCAAGAGATGAAATCTCCAAATCAAATCATGCAGTCAAATATCTATATGAGCGACGACCGGGTGCTTTTGCTTATGGAAAACAGCGAAATTTGACACAGGTGGAGGTGACAAAGAAAACTCTTTCTGCTGTTGCACATGAGATATGAATCTCAGATTTTGCGGAGAAATAAAATAAGCTGTATAAGGAATTAAACGTCCGTGGAAACGGCCGGATTATAGGAAACGATGAATAGAAAGCTTCTTTTTCACACGTAAAAGAGCAAAAGCGACACGCGAAACTCTAGCAATTACTGATCCTAATATCACTAACTACGCAATATTCGAGCGATTTCTAGACAGAAGGCAGCGCAATATAATCAAACCAGTCAATATGGCATTGTAGAATGCAGGTTGACGTCCAACGTGAAGCAAAATTTACAGATAACGATATGCAGAAATACCGCAGATAGATCTTCACACGGTCTTCGTCGATTTAGAGAGAACATTCAACGAAGGTCCCACAGATCTTATATAGACGGTGATGCCAAAATGTTCTCGAGACGTATATTAGAACGGTACGAAGGTGCTAAAACGAATGTTAATGCACTTCGGGAATAACCATTGGGTTTTCAATGTCGGTACAAACACCTGCGTCAATGGTGGTTGCAAATGCAGGCGCTGAGGGAGCCAATATACGGCTCCCCGGCTTCATCCACGCCTCTAGTCACTGTAAGCTACTTGGTGTATACATCCCTGTGGAGCTGGTTCGGCGTATTCAGTGCATAGGTATAAAGGGAGCTCCATGGCTATATCGGCACCCTGGAGTAGATATGACGACGCAAGAAACCTGAATAGACCAAAGAGAAGTGCGATTGATGGCTCGGCAAAAAGCGAATGAAAAATTACGACATCCATTACGGCGACTTGCAAAATTGTTTAATGCCGTAAGCGAAGTCATTATCACGTCCAAATAGGGAAATAGAAGCTTGGCTTGCAATGATGCTCTTTCAGAAAATAAGGATTCCAACATCAGAGACCAATTCTACGCTCTTCTAGACCGAACAGATTATAACTACCGCAGCTATGACACCAAAATTATGTTAGGAGATCTTAATACAAGGTTGGGTAGGGAAGCGGTCTTTGGGCGGGCCATCGGAAAGCATAACACCTCGCTCGACAATGAATTCAGGTTAATAGAATTAGTGACGAGGCGTAACCTCTTAGTAGAGGTTGGGATGCCTTCATCTCAACATCCATTGATCACAGTGCAAACATCGACGGGGATCATTAACTTGTTACAATCAGGTTACGAAGTCAGTAAGACCACCAAATTTCGATATCGAATCTAGAATCTTAGCCAATCGCGTTTCCCTCAAACTTACTCAAAATTGTAGCGCCCATATACGCACCATAGAACGAGCCATCAATAAAGCTGGTTCTGATATGGCTGGTTTCAGGGCGCTCTGTTTTGAAGGCGAATGAAGGTAGGTACATGCTACGAAACAAGTATACAAAGCTGCGTTGCATCGAACGACGAGTGCTCTACGAGCAAAAAAGAAAGGAAAATTATAGGCTCCTTGGAAAGAAAACGAAAATGCACAAGAAGCGCGCGATCGAGGAAATGAAGAGATAACACTGCAGTAATGATGATCGAAAGTTTTATCAGGCCTACAAAGATAGAATGGAAGCCTGTAAAGATGAACATGGGCAACTAAATGTAGAGCCGCCGTCGATGACTGAGTGCGATGAGCCTATCCGTATGTTAGAAAGAAAGACGATGTTCGTATATCGTCTTGAGGTTCCATCGCACGTCGTGCTAGTGGAAGGTTGTAAAAAGGTATGAACACTCAGCAGTCTCCTTTGACGATTAAACTTTAAGAGTTGCTTCACATCACAGTCCTGCATCTGGTGCTACTATAAAATACGAATAACAGCTCTGAACGGTGCACGAAAAGTAAAAAGGAATAATAGTGACCAAAAAAGAAAGACATTCATTTCGGTGGTTGCATAAAACCCTAGCCCAATTAGAAGTGTGCATATTGGTGAGATCCTTTGTGTATTTGGCGCCTACATACATATTTGGATGCCGGTTTGTTGTCAGAGGAAGACTAAGGTAACAAGTCTTGAGTACTAGAAGAGTAAGCCAACTTCTCTAACCATTCAACCTGAACGAAGACAGACGACATTTTCGTCCACCCGACCAAGATAAAGTTAGAACAGCGTTTCCAAGACCCAATTTTTTAACTGCCGAGCTGTTTAAAGGAGCAGGTGGTGATTGGATACGGAGCATGCATCATCCCAAAATTTGGGTCGACGAAAGTATGCCCGACAAATGGAAGCTCAGCATTGTTGTTTGTCCGACCCTAAAGAAGGAAGATCCTTTGTACTGCTTCAAGTACAGGGTAATAAATCTCCTAAACATCGCATATACAATTCTGTCTGTCATATTATGTGAACGCTTATCAGTGTCACAGACGCAGGTCTTGGGAAAAAACCCAGGAATTCCAATCGATACACATCACCTCTTCATCGCTTTCAAAGGCCATATGACACCATCTATAAAGATGAACTATACAGAGCCATGTCCAGTTTTGGTATCCGTGCCAAGATAATTCCACTATGCAGAATGACATTCCACTAGGTAATGACAAAACCGAGACCTTCAATATCAGAATAGGACTTAAACAAGGCGATGCGCCCTAATGTGATTTTTTCAGCTTCGTTCTTGACTCATAAGTCAACTACAGAGGAATCATCTTCAAAAGTCTGTTCATTTACTCGCATACCTATGCAGACAACATGAGCGTTTGCGACTGATGGGGTTCGGTCAACGAAGGAAAAACAAGTTATATGCTGTCAACAAAGACGGAGGGCCCTCGCCCAATTAATGAAATTGTCTAATAAAATGCGAAGCTAGAGCAAATACTCGTCATATCGTAACGGTTTTCAGAACTTAACGCCCCTGAAGGTTGCTGCGATTTGACCAGTTACAAGCTGCTGGTCATAAGTGCGGTTGAGTAGTCCACACCATGATTTAAAGCACAGTACCGTGGGAGTCAGGGCCCCCGGAGTTCGATCCGGGCCTGACTTCTTAGAGCCACTGAGTCACGGTAACTGTGGTTTTAAACCTAAAACGTAGGAAGGGCCTTCCAGTTGGTTTCGGGCCGGTGTAGAGTTGCAAAAAGTACTAGATGCTGTGACCATAAGAACAGCAAGAGGTTAATGGGTAGACCTCGATTCATACCAAGGGTAGAGCCGGTCACTCAACACAGTACCGCTTTGGTATCAAAGGAATTGAAGGAAAACGATGGCAAGGCTTAACCTTGCTGCAATGAATGTATGGGAATTCAGTGAAATTAGGTCTTTACTATGTAGGAGTTCACTTTGAACACAAGAGACGTTCTGTCAACAAAGAGGGATACACAACATCGACACCCAGGACAAAAGGACAACGACATCAGCGCAGAAATCATGCGATGGATCACTTGCTAATAGCTGCTCCTTTGGGCTGAGAAGGTGAGTAAGTAGTAAATCCCCCACGAGCAATCAAAAAGACATTATAGAAGACACTGATCATCCCAGCCCTGCTTCATGGCGTGGACACTGAAGAAACCGGATGAAAATGCTTTCGGACGCTTCGAGAAAAAAGTTTTTCGGGTAATTTTCGGTCTGGTTAGCATCGATGGAGAATGGAGGAGGAGACTTTAAAACAGCGAACTGTACGGGCTGTACAGCGATGCCGACATCGTCAGAAAAGCTCGGATAAGCCGGCTTAGATGTCTAGGTCATATTGAACGCATGCACACCAGCGTCCTATATCGGAAAGATTTCGGCTTCAACCCAGAGGGACAACGCAGCAGATGACGATTTCATCTTAGGTGGTGGAAAATGACCTTAGCTAACTTCATATGTGCAACTGGAGGCATGTTAGCTGAGGCCCTGGTCCCCCTGGACTGTAGCGGCATCTAAGTAAGTAATTGGGTAGGCCAATTTCAAATTATATTCCGCGTAAAGGCAAAATGTACTAACTTAAGCATGATGATGATTTAATTCTGCATAAAGCAGGAGGGAAACTTGATCAAAATTTCTTTTAATAATGCCGTGTTGCAGAGGATTAAGGAGATTCACATGTAGCAAGACAATATACCTATGAAGAGGCGCTGATTAGAAGGATGAAAGCGCCTCGTGTGTAGAAAGTATGGAAGAGAGCAACGTTCAGAAGTGTAACCCAAAAATACAAATTGTGGAGATACAGAAGAAAATTAATCATAGTCGGTTTTTAACGGTAAAGGCAAGTCACATTCTGGGGTCAATAAATCTAACAATTCAAGCGATGATGAAAGCTAATAAGTCAGCTCGCAAGACTAAAACAAAGTTAGGATGTCAATATCTAACTTTTAGTACAACAATGCTACTGGACCTGACGGCCTAACTGCCAAGCTAGACTAAGGCAGGAGGGGGTGACTTGGTAAAAAGCACACACCAATTCGGTTCTTAGATTTGGTCGAAAAAAATATGCCTGATGAAAGGAACTTCACCATCATTTACCCGATCCACAAGAAAGCAACCTCCAAACTGCGCCGACTATAGGAGTATAAGTCACCTTGACATCGCGTACAAGATTTTGTCTGGCATATCGTGTGAATGCCCGAAACCATTTGCCGAGGATCTGATTATAAATACAGTTTGAGACATGGTAAGTTCACAATTGACCAAATACCTACATTTCAACAGAGAACTCAAAAAGTCCAGATCGTACCCACTGCCTCTTGCACTGCATATATCGGAAAAGAAGTTGTGAACGATGGAAAGAGCAAATTCTTGCTTAACCAGGAAGGGACGAGCTGTTTAGAAAAGTGTCCATCAGTCACCTAAGAGGACTTTGACAAGCATTGCAGAACAAATATGGCCAATTGGCCCGAAGACTTTTCGATTCCAACAAGGAGCCACAATGCAGAAAAAAGAAGTTCCATTAGGTGTATGGGGACCTCAAATAACTTGGAATGCGGAACATGAGATAGTTTGCCAAAGACTACGCTCACTAGTAAGGTTTGTTTGTTAAGAATCAGGTTCACTTCGGACTGTACCGCGATCTAAATAAATAAATAAGACCGGAAGGCGTTTTGGCAGGCTAGTTGCAGGACGCTATATCTGGAAACTTCCTCAGGGTAATCAACTATGCGCCAGCGTGAAATGCTATCAACAAAGTCATCTGGTAGTCCCCTGCTCAAAAACCTGTCAACAAAATAGATCATATGGACATCGATGCAAGACTCAGCTGCAGTATTCTAGATGGCAAAACGTTTAGAAAAGGCTACATTAATCGCGCCACTACCTTGTTGTAGTTATAGAACAAATGCGAGTGTTTTAGACGTTGATGAAGCACAGAAGACCATTCTCGGCGACATTATCAAGATGACAATCCTAGTTTCATTGGAGACGTAAAAGACATTGCTAGATAGGAGCTGCTTGCAAATTCCTAGGAAATGCTAGATTGCGGATTGCCACTCTACGAATGGCGTTTTGAAGGAGTTAAGAAGAACATGTTTAAGTTACAGATCCTAAACGGAAGTATACAGGAATAGTATAATCATTGTCGGTAATAAATATCTGAAAGGATTACTTTCGATGGCAGACAGAGTGAACCATTCATCGTGGACAATGATCCATAACTTAGAAGAGGTTTACATAGCAATATTTAACAGGTGTCCGAAAAGTCCCGACTTTTGACACACAGATGGGGACTCAAACGATTTTTAACTAGTACCAACCTTTAAATGATACGTGTCAAAATTTGCTGACATTTCGACCATTACCTAGTCATCGAGATATCGAAGTTTTACTGATGCACGTTTGATCTTTTCAAAACCATGGAAAACAAAAGAGTTTCGTACGTTGGTAAACCACTGTTATTTGATGGGAAAAATACCGTTAAAACTCAAGAATGGATTGAAAAGTGTTATAAGGAATCTGCTCCGTTGAAAACAACCATTTGTCGATGGTATGCGTCAGCGTACCACACAAGTGATACTGAGAGCGTTCAGACGCCTACGTAAATGAGGCTGTTACGCCGGAAAGCGTACAAAAATCCACAAAATCGTTTTGAACAACCGTGAGATAGCTGACATCGTAAAGATATCAAAGTGTACATCATATATTGCACGGAACTCAACAACTTGCTGATGATTCAGGGCGCTGTTGTAGCTGTTTAACGGAGATAAAAAAATGCTCGCCGGAAAGAGATATGGCTCCAATGAAGAGGTGAACGCCAAAATTAAGGCGCATTTTGAAAGGTTGGACAAATCGTCCTATAAAAAAACGCATAGAAATGTTTTTATACGTTCGTCTCGCGACTTTTCGAACCACCTGTTGTATAAACAACCAACAAGGCCCCGAATGACAAACAATTTCCAGTAGCGTTTAAAAGTATGTTAAATTAATCTATAGATTCTGACAGCAATAAACAAACCCTAGGTGTCTTTATTTATTTTCTAGATGGCTCGCAACAAGGTAATCCAGAGCAAAGTTCTGATGTTCACTATTATATTTGAATAAAAATAAAAGAGTCCTCAGCAAACAATTCTCCCTACATCAGATGATAGATTGACAAAACAAAAGCAAGCTAATATTCAAAGTGTTTATTATGAAATCGAAATAAGTATCTTCTCCATCTATCACTGTTGCTGACCTAAAATAAGCGCAGATGGTTCATAAAATTCCATCATTAATTTGGCAAGAACAAATAGCAAGACAAAGTTTTATAGTTTTATTCGGCGGGACCTCTTCAAACCGGATATGCCAATGAACCATGTACTGGTGTTCCAAATAAAAAAAATTCCTCCAACCGGATTAATTCAGTTTTTCGGATTAATTATTCACCCCGAGTGTCAAGACTAACGAAAACGCCTGATAATTTGTTTCCTACTTCAAAATAATTCATAAAAAGTATCTCATCAACAATAACAACACGACGCTTGTTGTCATCGCAACCCAATCGATTTCCATAGTGACTAAATTAATCTCGTGTTTGTAGAAAAATATTTGTATCTGCAGCATGACCTTAACTTGATGCACAAACATATACGAGTACGTAATACAAATAAGTATTCGAGATAACGCATTAATCTGCCCTAAATACAAGTTATAAACGTCACGCTGGTGAATTGTTTATACTCACATGAAAGTTGGCGGTGTGTTGTAAATGGAATTGTTCTTATCTGTGATGGAGAAGTCCAAAATAGATGGTGTCACCTTCATGGAATGCCCAATAAGATCCTCTCTAACGATGACCACTGTAATGCCCGCAGTTCCAATGTTCTTCTGAGCTCCAGCAAAGATCACTCCAAATTTACTCACATCAATCGGTCGCGACAGGAAATTCGATGACATGTCACACACCAGTGGTATGTCCTTTATCTCGGGAACAAAATTAAATTCCACTCCATCGACCGTCTCATTGTCACAATAGTACAAATACGAAGCATTCGGGTCCAAATTCCAGGTCTTCTGTGGTGGCACTGTGGTATACTTTTGCATTTTGGGAATGACCAAATTCACTTTGCCATACTGGGCGGCTTCTTTCGCTGCTTTTGCTGACCAGGAACCAGTTACGATGTAATCAGCCGTACCTGTCCTACCCATCAGATTGAGGCAAACAGCAGCAAAGGTTCCAGTTCCACCTCCCTGCATGAAGAGGATTTTATAATTCGGTGGCACTGCGATGAGTTCTCGCAGATCTTTTTGGGCATCTTCGTTGATCTTAAAGTAACCAGCCGATCGATGGGACATTTCCATGACACTCAACCCAGAGCCCTCATAGTCTATAAGATTTTTCTGTACCTCCTTCAGAACCTAGCCAAATCGAACAAAAAAAACAGAAAACAATCACAAAAGTCGATACGAGCACAATGTCAACGAACCGATCCCCGAAAACAACTCACCTCTTCTGGAAGTTTGGCTGGCCCAGCGCCGAAATTGATAATTTTCTTTTCCATTTTGACTTGCTTGAAAAACCCGTACACTTTCAATGAAATTCTGAAATAGTTTGCTCCGTTCGGATTGTTCTGACAGACTGACAAGATAAGTCGAAGCGATCGTTGATTGGACTTAATTATCTGTTAGAATAGGAAGCTACCGACCGGCTGTGGCGCGACGTATGGTTGGTGTACAAAGTTATTTTTCTGGTCAGACGGGATTTTATTCATGTGGGCTGATAAGAGAGCTGTCGCGAGCAGAGTGACTATATTACTGCATGCACTTGTTCTGTATAATAGGGGAAATAACGACCCATACATGGACAAAAGAGAATTCAGCTAAAAAAAAAGCAGTTAGACGATCGGTTGGAATCCGACCGCTATCCACAGATTCTCAGCAACTCTCGGGGTGGTGTGTTTAGCATTGTAAATGTGAAAGGCATTGGCAAACACATTGCGCTGAGTAAGCAAAAGAACAATTGACAACAAGTGCAACGTACAAGTGTATGAGAGAATTCCAACGTCTGTTACTTGACAGCTGAACTTTGTAAAGGGTCTTTCATTAAACGCTTGCTATCTTTAAATTTAAATAAAACAAAGTGCGTGTGAGATATCATCGAAATATTTTATTCATTTGAAAGGCTTATCGATGCCATTATGTGTGGAATATAACATCGTTCAAATGTCCGCCGCGCATCCGAAATGTCCAATTTTCCAAATCAGGCTGAATTTGACCGATTGCATAGGTTATGTTGGCTCTGAGGGCCGTTGTGGTTTGTGGCTTATTCGCATAGGCTTGTGACTTCAGAAAACTCCACAAGAAAAAGCCTAACTAACAAATCGCACGATCTCGGTGGCCAGTTCACATCACCTCCAATTTCGAATCTGGCGTGAGGTGTGTGGCACGTAGCGCCACCATCCTGTTCAAACCACATGTCGTTGGTGTCCATATCATCCAATTCAGGCCAAAAGATGTTGGTAATCATCGACCTATAGCGCTCGCCGTTGACGGTGATGGCTTGGCCAACGTCGTTCTCAAAGAAATATAGACCGACGCCACCAGCCCAAAATCCACACAAAGCACTTACTTTATCGGGATGCATTGCACACTCTTGGATCTCATGTTGATTGGTATCATCCAAAATTCGACAATTTTGTTTGCTGACGTACCCATTCATCCAGAAATGGGCCTCAGCGCTGAAGATGATTTGCGATAAAAATTAGGGTCAGTTTCCAACTGCTCCAGAGCCCATACAGCGAACACACGTCGGGACTTGCGATTATATTGTGAACTGTTGTTCAGTGAAGAGACTTGTTATTGATTCATTCATTTTTTTTTCTTTTTTGTCTCTTTTCCATTAAATAGAAGCTGCTCGTCCTTATTCCAGGATGGCAACCAGTCTCACTCTTGAGACGGCCTCAGCCTCCCTGGAAAGTACCATCAGAGTAATCAGGAGTGAATTCGGACCCAGCTTTGGACATCTTAAAGAAAATCGCCGAGGACGACAAGGATGTGGCCATGTCCACAGAGTCTGACTTAACAGACATCGGATCATCATACGATTCTGACTCAGAACCAATCGGCGATAAAGACAAAACTTCGAAAACGGCACCAGACAGTGATCCAGAAGAGGCAAGCTCGTGTGGGTCTCCGGGACCTGGGAAAAAGCGTGCCAAAAAATCCGCCCTCAATCAAAGAAAACCAAAGAAAAACTAAGAAGAAAAAGGGAACTACAGATACACCTGTATCATAACGTAGCATTACGGCTCCATTACCAACGCCAGCATGCTCACAAACTCGTACAGGTTCATCAGCAACTCCAACATGCTCACAACTCTCAATCATCACAAAAAAAGGCAGGGATGCCTTCAATCTACTGTTTCTCCGCTAATATGGCAGAAATCAGCAGGTTTGCTAAGGGGGCAAACATTAAGTTTAATATAAAAGACATCAGCACGACTAAGGCCATCATCCATACGGAAACTCGAGAGGGTTTCCAGTTAATAAAGGACTTCCTTAAAACTAGCCACATGTATACGCCCCGAGAGAATAGGAGGTACTGCTCTTATTAAAAGGCATACACTACTCCTACAGTCCTAAAGAAGTGGCTGATGAACTAGCTAGCGAAGGCATACGCGTAGTAAAAGTAACGCCTTTTACATCAAAAAAGGCAATGGGGAAAAGTTTCAACTCCTTTGTGATCGAAGAAAACCAGCGAAATCAGCAGCATATAGAGGAAAACCCTGCTGTTAAGCCAAAGAGTTCATTGGGAGCTGCTAAAAAGCAAAGAACTAGCCCAATGCAGAAATTGCCAGCGCTTTCGACACGTTGCTACCAACTGCGTAATTCGTGTAAAGTGCAGCCAATATCACCAACCGGGAGAGTGCCAGAAGAAAGAAACCTCAAGTCCATCAGTCTACTGCGCAAACTATAAGAAGGAAGGAAGCAACTACAAAGGTTGCCCCATCTACAAAGCTAAACTGGCAAAAAAGGAAAAAGCTGTTAAGGATAAAACAATTTGCTGCGAAATCTGCCTGTGTCTTTACCAAACCAGCAATTAGTTTTGCAGAAATGGCCAAAGCAGGCACCACTAAACCGGCTAGTATAGTATAGATATTTATTGTGGCAGAAATATTTACAATTAACAAAATACAATCTTCGTTTTACAGAGATTTGGTTTGCATTACCTTACATCTAGAATATTTATATAATTTATAATACCAGAAATACTACCGGTTCGAAGGAAAGCCACTAAAAACCTTCTTGACAAATAAAATGTCTTAATTCGTTGGAGGGAAGAGAGAAGTGGTGTTAACACTTGATTTCAAAGTGCTATGTACTAGTGCAAAAAGAAAATAATTATTATTAAATAAATAAATAAATGAATGACATGTAATAAATAAATAAATAAATAAATAGATAGATAAACAAATAAATAAGTAAATTAATGAATAAATAACAATGAAAGCAAAAATATATAAGAATAAAGTTAGAATTGCACATTATGTAACTAGGATTGAAATCAAGTCGTTGTCTGAAGCCAGACAAGATAAGTTGTATTGACTATGAAGTTTCTGAATTCTAGTTGAAACCATTTCGATGCCAGCTATGTTATGTAATTCTTCTGTCGAGAAAAACCAGGGCAAATTTAGGATCATTTTTAATAATTTATTTTGTGTTGTCTGGAGTCTACGAAGATGACTTTTTGCGCATGTGCCCCAGACAGGAGATCCATAGAACATGATCGCTTGGAAAATAGCCTTGAAAATCAATATCTTATTATCATTGTCCAGCTTTGAATTCCTGCAGATGAATGGATAGAGAATCTTGATCGTAACATTAATCTTTTTTATAATTTCTTGTATGTGTAGCTTGAAAGTTAATTGTTTATCTAAGTAAATTCCAAGATACTTTCCACTAGATTTCCACTCAATTGGAACACCGTTGAGTTGAAGGCGGTTGCTTGGAAGGAAGCAAGCTTTTCTTTTTCGTGTAAAAAAGATAGCTTGGGTCTTAGAAGCATTAATATTAATGTTCCAATTATGGTAATATGTTAGAACAGTATTTAAAGCAGATTGAAGATTAGTTTCAATATTGGAACCAATTGCATCCGACGAATAGATACAAATATCATCAGCAAATAAAGCAATATTGCAGTTAATCAAAGTGGGGAAATCAGAGGTATATAGATTAAATAAGACTGGCCCAAGCACTGATCCTTGTGGGACACCTGCATTTATCAGTTTATTGTCTGCGAGGGTTTGATTTAAGGACACGATAAAACTTCGGAAAGATAGAAAAGATTCAATAATTTTTATAAGGTATAACGGAAAATTGAAACTCAGAAGCTTGTGTACCAAACCATCATGCCAAACCGTATCGAACGCTTTTTCTACGTCCAAAATTATTGTGCCAGTACTTAAGCCTCTAGCAAGATTACTTTTGATATATTTTGTTATACGATCCACTTGGTGTGTAGTGCTATGCAAAGCTCTAAATCCAAATTGCTCTTTAAGTAATATTTCGTTATCGTCAACGAAGGATATAATTTTTTTTTTTTGATAATCTTCTCCAGGCACTTACTAAGGGAGCTCAGCAGACTTATTGGCCTGTAACTAGAGGGCAAGTTTGCACTTTTGCCAGGTTTCAAAATCGGAATTATCATGGCAGTTTTCCAGTTTTTCGGGAAGAATCCCAGCTTAAGGCAGCCATTGAAAGTATTTACCAAATATTTAAGAGAAGAATCTGGAAGATTTTTAAGAAACACGTTTTTGATCGCATCGAAGCCGGATGACTTTCTGGTTTTTAAATTTTGTATAGTATCCCTTAGTTCACTTAAGGATATTAGATTGACATTTCTTATCAGTGGGTGTGACCTAATGAAGTTGACTGATTGCTCAACGGAGGAAGTTATGTGCGTGTCTGGGATAACATGACTAGAATTTAAATGATTATTTGCAAAATTATCTGCAAATGCATTTGCTTTTTCCAAGCAAGAATGTAACACAGAGTTCCCAACCTTAAGTGGAGGTATGTATGTGTCTTTCTTTTTAATTACTTTAACAATGTTCCAGAATGGTTTGCGAGGGCGGTTCAATAAGTCCGTGACTTTTTGAATTTCTGACCTCTTTACTGAAACAGCAACACTGCTCCTGTCAACAGGCATCTGTCAGTTGACTCCTGTCAAAATTTAAACTTATCAGACTACTCACTAATTTGAGGAGAAAATGGAAAAAAGTGAATTTCGTGTGCTTATTAAGCATTATTTCTTGCGAAAAAAAACCATTACCGAGACCAAGGCTAAGCTTGATAAATACTATGGGGACTCTGCACCATCGATTTCAATGGTAAAAAAGTGGTTTACTGAATTTCGTTGTGGCCGTACAAGCACTGAAGATGCCGAACGTCCTGGACGCCCAGTTGAGGTCTCTACACCCGAAACAATCGAAAAAATTCACGATATGGTGTTGGCCGACCGAAGATTGAAAGTGCGAGAGATTATGGAAGCCGTAGGGATCTCGCATGGCTCAGTGGTTTCAATTTTGAATGATCACTTGGGCATGAGAAAGCTTTCCGCAAGATGGGTGCCGCGTTTGCTCACAGTCGACCACAAACGCAATCGTGTAACAACTTCACAGGAAGGTTTGGCGTTGTTTAATCGCAATATGGAGGAGTTTTTGCGCCGTTTTGTAACCGTGGACGAAACATGGATCCATCACAACACACCAGAGAACAAACAACAGTCAAAACAGTGGGTTTCTAAGGGTGAATCGGCGCCAAAGAAGGCCAAGGTGGGTTTGTCAGCCAATAAAGTTATGGCGACTGTTTTTTGGGATGCACGCGGGATAATCCACATTGACTACCTTCAAAAGGGAAGAACAATCAATGGGGAATATTATGCCAACTTATTGGACCGATCCAATGACGATTTGAAAAAAAAAACGACCTCATTTGGCCAAGAAAAAAGTTCTTTTCCACCAAGACAATGCAAGGGTGCACACATGTGCAGTTGCCATGGCAAAAATCCATGAATTGGGCTATGAATTGCTCCCTCATCCACCATATTCTCCAGATTTGGCTCCGAGCGACTACTTCTTGTTCCCAAACCTGAAGAAATGGCTTGGTGGAAAAAGATTTGACTCCAGTGATGAAGTCATCTCGCAAACAAAGGCCTATTTTGAGGACCTCGACAAATCATTTTTTTTGAAAGGGATAAAAAAATTGGAGAAGCGTTGGACAAAGTGTATAGAGCTCAAGGGAGACTACGTTGAAAAATAAAATTATTTTTTTATCAAAAAATCTGTGTTTTAATCCAAAAGTTACGGACTTATTGACCCGCCCGTATGTCAAGAATGAAATGCGGAAGGTTAAATGATTTATGTCTAGTAACCATTTTTTTTGGAACAGACTGATCAATGCTTTCAATAATGGCAGTCGTAAAAATGTTTATATTTTGATCAACTAAAGGAAGGAATAAAATTCAATTTGTTTACCTCGAATACTTCTAGCATTCCAATGAACCTAAGTTCATTTCTTAGATGTATATAAATACTTAATTGCAAGTTGAGTGATGGTATTAAATTGCTCTGCCTTTGTTGTACAATTTCCCAGCAAGGTGATCATTTCTGCAGTGAGTGCGTTTATCTCTTCCAAAGAAAAAAGCTCTTTGTTGGTGTTAACACCATTGTTGTTGGTAGGCTTGGTCCATAAATTTGAGGTGTTGTGGCTGTATGTAGCTTCGGCATTAACTGCGGCATTACGATGGTGTGGGAGGGAGGGAAAATCCATGATGTTGGTTTCGTAAATTGGGTGTGCTCCTTTCACACGTACAGTTTTGTTTTTTGACGAAAGCTTTTTCCTGATTTCAAGAAAGCTTTGGCACGTAAGATCAGTCGATTTATGTGTTCCGTTGCAGTTCGAACACTTAATAGTTCTGGAAATGCATTCACTAGTTTTGTGGCAGTCGGAGCAAATAGCACAATAGGTGATGTGACAGTTTTTCTCACCATGTCCATACATTTGGCAGTTATAACACTGCGTAATTCGGTTTTGCTGTCTTCTTGCGAAATCCCATTTTACTTGGGTTTTGAACACAGACCTAAAGTTTTTTTTTAGCCCTCCTAGTCGTATTGATCCGATTTCAAGAAAAACTAAATAGAACACATCAACAAACCGTTCATATTGTTTTTTAATTATTTTGATATTTTGACACTTTAAGCCGAGTTCATTTTTAAGTTCTTCGGTGGCTAATTCTTCAAGCCCATACAAAATTACTTTAAATGACCTTGACGTTGGGAGGCCATGGGTGAAAAATTGCAAATTCCTCGATGAGCACAATTTTTGATGGGAGTCAACACTTTCACAATTTATTTTGATACCAATGCTCATTTTCTTGACTGAATAATTCACTATTTTATTTTCTCGAAGTAGAGCATGGATTTCACTGATGTTTTTTGCAAAACACACACCGAGGGAATTTTAGTTTTTTTGTCTGACTTGGAAGGAATTACGACTTCATCACAATCAATGTCTTCGTTATCCGAATCAGGAAGGCATTGCAAGGGCGCAAAGTAATTTGTTCTAGAATTCGTGTTTTAGAACTCATTTTGCGTAATTTTATGTTGGAAGACTTGTCGTCTTCAACATTTGGTGAACGGTCGCGTTTGGGAATTTTAGTGAGTCTAATTACGAACGAATGGTTAATAAACTCACTCGGTCAAAGCTCCGATGACAGAACTGAAACCGGCTAGTAAACTACCCAGTAGGCAACAAATCGTTGCTCCGCAGAAAATGGAAAATTAACCACATTTACGGAACATTTCTAAAACAACAAACCTCAACAGCGAAGTACAACGTATATTCGGATCCGATCTTGCCAGCATTATGCAAAAGGCTTGTGCCGCTGTGCCAGCGAACTACTCTTAGATGGACGATAAAAGCAGGTCAGTGGCTCTAGCCACGTTAATATTTCAATTATGCAGCGCATAAATAGGCTACGTATAATTGCATATAATGTTAACTCGTTATATAGTATAGCAAAGCAAAGCGGACCGCGTTTTCCCTGTTCCTGAAAATCAACCAACCGGACATCATTCTTGCCAGTGAAACCATGCTCTACGATCGGAACAAACTGTAGTTCAAAGGATACCTAGCACACAGAACAAATAGGTCAGAAGGAGAAAAAGGGACTGCCATCATCTATTGAGACCATCTGGATATAAACAAAGTCAACATACCAGGACTATCAACTTTAGAAGCTACCTGCGTTGTTATAAAGATCAACATTGAAGAAACACTCCTACTTGTCAGCATATACAGCAAATGCAATGCAAGTATTGGGAACATAAAGCAAGACTTACTAACGGTAAACAACTTGATAAACACACATAAGGACTTATCGGTGGAGATTTCAATGCAAGACACCCAATGTGGGGAGACTATTGCACAAGCCCTAGCTGATTGGATGGAACAAAACGGCGACCAACACTCGTTGGTAGTTATCTCTTAACCCCGCCTAACTTTTCCCAGAACACCGTCGTTACTAGATTTCTTCATGGCCAATCTAGTCAACATACTACCTGAGATAAGGAACTACGACTGTATGATTTTACAAGTACTCAATGCTCATAAACAAAGGCTAAGAAAACGCCTACAGCGGATCTATAATCGTGAATGGAACAACAAAAGTGCAGATTATCGGACAGTTCAAAGTGAGCTCAACTGCATCAGCATCATGTTTCGAAATGCAGCCCACAACTACAACAACAAACAATTAGAGAAAAGGCTCCGGAAGATAAAACCCGGTCCTAACACATTCAGAGAAATTAACCGCATCATCGGCAAAAAACCGCACTTCCCGGAGAAATTAACCACTTTATGCCATCGACACGTAACAATATTTCTTTCGATTCTGTACATTTCAGAAGTCAACGAGTCTGTACAAAGAACTATGGACCAAACAGATTAGCGTGCAACAAACTTTGATTTGGACAACCAATCGGACAACCTCCATAGCAGCCTTAAACTATTACCACATGCTGCCATCATTTACATAACAATTATAATGAACAACTGCTTAAACAACAGCTACTTTCCGATCAGATGGAAGACACGAAAAACTGTAGCAGTCACCAAGATAGGAGGAAATACCAACATTGAAGGCTACAGGCCAATCTCCATCCTGAGTTGCCTCAGTAAGGTACTAGAAGAACTAATTCTCCGGCATGTCAAGTGGTACTGCAGTAGCCATCGCATTATCCCTGACATTCAGTTCGCTCTTAAGATTTCACCAAGATATCATAAGCGGACTCAATGCTCTCAACGTGACAGTGGCCTGTTTCTTGGATATTCGGAAGGCCTTCGATACCATCAATTCATCTTCCCGGAAGCCCTGGTCACAATACTGCACAGCTTCCTCAGCTATGTCTAAATCGACCAGACGAGATCAACCACGAGAAATATCAGGAGTCGCCCAGGGATCCAAACTGGGCCCAATACCCTACAACGTCTACACGGCAGATCAACCCCCGGCTGGAGAATGCAACAAGATGCTGTTTATTCGCAGACGATTCTCTAACAAACGCTAGCTCGCTGTCCTCCCTCATAGCTACACAAAAAGTGGAGCGCCACATTGGAAAATTATGGAACTACTATGAGAAATGTGGAATCAAAATTAATGCTGTAAAGAGTGAGCTCATGTGCATCTGGTGGCCAGTTAGAAGAAGTGGATCCAGATCAGCAGCCAAATGTCGATCCATTAAAATAAAACTACCAGACGGCTCTGAGATATTAACAAGAAGAACAGCCAAATACCTTGGAATCCATTTTACGGAAAAGCACAGGTTCAACTCCCACGCCACAGCAGTAATAAAAAGGGCCAATTACGCATTTCATCGAGTATATCCGCTAATGAGAAAACAAAATGGGCTAAGCATAACGACCAAACTATGTACTCTTATACAAGCAACTAATAAGGCCAATCATAACCTATGGATTTCCAATCTCGTTTACCATCACCAAGACCTATATGAAGAAGTTAGCTGTCTTCGAAAGGAAAATCCTCAGAATCTGCACAGGTCTCCAGTATAACAGGCTAACCAATAAAATGGCGAAGAACAAAAGAGTATATGAAGAAGCTCGTGTCAACCCGTTAGCTACTAAATACATGGTTCAACTATCCAGAAGACTTCTACCTACCACCTTGATCAAAAAGTTCAGAAATTTTAAGTACAAGTTTATTCATCTAAATCTATATTGTCCCCTTCAAAGTAATGCCCGTCGACTGCAACACACTTATGCCAGCGTTGATCCAATCCTCGAAACATTTTCTATATTCGGTTTTCGGTATGTCCATCAGTGCTTGCTGCGATTTTTCCATTACTTCCTCTCGGCTGCTGAAACGCGTTCCTCCTAGTGGTTTTTTAACTCGATTGAACAGAAAGAAGTCACAGGGAGCCAAATCAGGTGAATTCGGTGACTGTTGGATGGTATTTGTTGTATTTTTCGTCAAAAAATTACGAATAATGATGGCACTGTGCGACGGTGCGTTATGATGGTGCAAAATCCACGAGTTTTCTGCCCACAATTCTGGTCTCTTTCGGTGCTTCACGCAAAGGTCTCATAACGCCCAATTACTCGTAATACTCTTTGTTTACTGTCTGGCCTTCATGATGCACTACACCGTTGTAATCCATGAAAACCGTGAGCATTGCCTTCTTTTTTGACTGAAAACGACGTGGTTTTTTTGATCTCGGCTCATTTGCCTGATGTCTGGATTGCGTGTCGTACTCATAAACCCACGTCTCGTCTCCAGTAATGATCCTTTTGATGAATGAGGGATCGGATTTAGCCTCGCAAATCATCTCTTTTGCGACGTCAACGCGGTCTCTTTTTTGCATGAAATTGAGGTCTTTTGGCACCAACTTTGCTGCTACACGACGGAAACCCAAATCATTAACCAAAATGTCTTGGACGGATCCATAGGCAATGTCCAAGTCCTGCGTTATCTCTCTGATGGTTAATTTGCGGTTATTGACCAACATTTCTTTTACGAGTACTTCTTTAATGTTTTCGTCGGTTTTCGATGTTGATGTCGATGGTCTGCCATTGCGATCATCATCTTCGATTGACTTACGATCACTTTTGAACAGCTCGTGCCACTGGTAAACGATCGTTTTCTTTAGAGAATCGTTGCCGAAACACTTTTCCAACATTTCCAACGATCTCGCACCATTAAATCCATTTTTTACGCAGAATTTAATACTCGTACAAGTTCGTTGTTGCAAATTTAAATCCATTTCTAAAATTGTAAAAAATCGCCAACACACACAGAGATAGATGTACTCTTTTCTACGTAACTTTTGCAAATGTCAAGCTATGACGCTAAGATTTAGAGGGAAACAGATTTACCAACTTAACAAAAAAAAAAAACAGAACTCAAATCGGAACAATGGAAGCGCCACACGGTGGTGTGGTGCGGGAACTTTTTGATCAAGGTGGTAAATCTGCAAACCATCCAAACCAGCTTAACCGGGATCTACTCCACCAAGACCACATCTTGGAACACAGGTATCTGAGCACCCTGGCACTGCTCAATGAAGACATATTCAACTTTGACAACGAAGAGGGACATCTCGAGCTCTACGAACTCATTAACCGACTCTACCACAGAGGATAGACCATATACCTGAGAACCATAAGTTCCCACTTCTCAAATAGGTTTGAACACCCTAAATTTAACCTTTCCATATTAACTCACCAAATGTAGATAATTATATAATTAAAACCAATACCTGTAAGTCAATAATAAAAAAAACAATACGAGGGTACATCTTTACGCAACGTCTAACCAAATGGTGTTAGACGACCGCCAAATTAAAGTGAGAGAGATAGTAGAGGTTATGCAAATGTCCAAAGAACGTGTTTGTTACATATTAAATTAAGATTTAGGCATGAGAAAGTTGTCCGTGCTTTGGGTGCCGCGATCGCTTGCATTAGACCAAAAACGTGTTCCAATGAACATTTCCAATGCTCTGTTGGCGCAGTTTAGTCGCAATAAATCCGAGTTTTGGCGCCAATTAATTATTGTAGATGAAACTTGGATACACCATTATACGCCCGAAACAAAAATTCTGTCAAAACACTGGACTGCAAAGGGCGGGCCGGCTCCAAAAAAAGCAAAACCTGTTTTTTCGGCCGGGAAAGTGATGGCGACTGTTTTTGGGATAGTAAAGGAGTTATCTTAATCGATTATCTTCACAAAGGAAAACACATTACAGGAGCATACCACGCATCATTAGTTGCCAAGCTGAAGGCAGAAATTGCGGAAAAACGGCCACATTTGCAGAAAAAGAAAATCCTGTTTCACAAAGACAACGCGCCGTCTCACGCGGTTGCCATGGCGAAAATCCATGAATTACGGCTTGAACTGCTTGACCATCCACCTTATTCACCAGATCTAGCCCCAAACGACTTCTTTTTGTTCCCTCATCTAAAAACTGCGCTCGAAGGACAGAGATTTTCGTCAAATGAGGAGGCAATCACCTTCGTGAACAATTATTTTGCAGAGAAAAACGTCAAGTACTATTTGGACGGGTTAGAGAGATGGGCGCATCGCTGGGAGAAGTGTGTAGAGTTACAAGGAGACTATGTAGAAAAATAAAAAAAAATTTTGAGAAAAAATGTCTTGTATCATTGTTCAGTCGGAAACGACAACCCTCGTATTATATTACGTTGGGCCCCTATTGTTGAGCTAACAAACCTTAAAAACCTTACCTCCTCTGATCAGGCCTCAATATATGTATAAGGTGTTTATCCTTCCGAAATTGGAGTACAATTCCCACATCTGGTCAGGTGCCCCTAAGACATCTATGCACCTGCTAGATAGGATTCAAAACCGGGCGATAAAACTCATAGGTGATACTAATATCACTCAAACAATGGACACCCTCGAACACCGACGTAATGTCTCGTGTCTCACTCTGTTTTATCGCTATGTCCACCAACTGTGCTCCGTAGAAATCGCCAGTAGCATTCCCCCCATTCAAACTTTTAACCGTATACCCTCAAGCCCACTTTCGGACGTACTCCAAAATATCGTGATTCGTTCCTAAGCCGTAAAACTCGCTTATGGAATGCCCTGCCTAGCTCTTTATTTCCTAGTCATTATAACCTTCAAACATTTAAAACCAACGTTCGCCGGTACCTCTCTTTCTATCCTCCCTGATTTTCCTTCGCCCGCGCTGTGTGCAAGCATTTTAAGGGTACTTAAATCCCTTGAGCGCGCGCAAATTATAAAAAAAAAAAAAAATTATAAGAAAACATAAAAAAAACAATTGTATATATACTTTACGTTCAATAAAAACTAATTGAATTGAATTAAATTCGAACACACGTCGTTGTCTATGGTCGTTTACCTTCAGCTCCCGAGTCAGTTGAATCTTTTACGGGTGCAGGCCCAAGTCACGACGCAAAATTCGCCAAGTTGTGGTTGGCGAAAGCCGAGTTCTTTTGAGCGACGCGAAATCGACTGTCTCGACTGATTTCGGCAGATCTGGCGTTTCGTCGGCGTACGGGTGTTGGTTTATCTTTTCCAGAACCAGTGGACTCAAATTTATCCACCACACTGTGAATAGTCCTCTCGATAGGACGATTATGGAGACCGTAAAATCGGCGATGCGGGCGGAACGTTGCCCGAACAGAATATTCATTTTTATAAAGCAATTTTATCATTTGCACGTGTTGTTGAACGCTGTGTCCATCCATGGTGATTTGGCAAAATAGACTGCATAAATGACAGCCAATTTGACAGATGTAGCTTCAACAATATGGCCGCTATCAACTGCCAAAGTTCGAAAGTCTCTAGGGTCAGAGCACAAGGGGTTTTGAGAAATCCCTGTTTAATTTGAAGATTTAAAAAAAAACTATTTCCGCGAACTAAGCCTGTTTTTTATTTTTATTTATTGTAGTTTAATAGAATTATGGTGAACTAATTGTGGTAATTCTAAAAGGTGGTGTTCGTATTTTTCTCTTTATATGATCTCTGATCTGCCAGCTTCCTGTACTTAAGCCCCTTGTGCTCCAAAAGCTCACCACGCATATATGTACACCATTTTAATGCCAATAAAATAGGCCAAAAATAAGGGAATAAACAATAAAAATATTAAACCCACACTGCGTTACAGAACAAAAAAAAAAAATTGATAGACGTGTCACTCAGTCAGTGTCGTAATGTTCGCAATGATTTGTTTCACCCTAATCTTTTTGTCTTTGCCTTCTGGGACCATCATGAGCCAAGTTTTTATAGAATGGATGGTGGAGTGGAGGAACAAATGGGAGAAGTTCTTGAATCTACACGGTTCTCTTTCATAACGAGGTGCTTTAAGGTTCATTTCTAAAAATTGATCTAAATTGCTGTTACTTTCTTTGTAAAATAATGTCCACGGATGTGCCTTCTCAAATCGTAGACACTGCGTATTCCGAATTCCGGGAACTGAATCTTTAAAAAATGTTTTTAAAGTGTCCAAACGAATAAAATCACTGTCTCTCATTTTTTCCACAGTAAATTTTGAGCTTGCTTGGTACCAGTGACTCCCAGTCTACAGGGACATAAATTTGTTTGTCACTTTTTTTTGTTGCTGTTTCGATTAACGATTTGCTGAATGTTGGTGTTTTTTACAACATACAATACAACCAGAACTGGATATTTAATTTGTTTTTGGTCTGTCCTCCGACGTTGTGGCTGTAAGCAGTGATCCGGGTTACATGATTAGAAAGGCTTTTTATAAATTTCAGGAGACAAGATGCTCGAAGTCGAAATCTTTTATTGGACTCGTCAAACGTTGCCATAAATTCTTTGCAAACTCGACTGCTGTCAAGATGAAAAGAGCAAGAAACTGATTTCGGCTTAACTGAACCCACGTTCGTATGCATTGGATCATAAAGTTTTATCAATGATGTTAAAAACGAAGTCTGTTAATCATGATTACCAATGTTCCAGTAGTCTCTAAAAATTTCTTTTCTCTTCGTTTCACTTATGCTATTGCAGCCAAAGCGGCAATTATGATTAACCAAGGAGCGCTTTTTATGTCCGTTGTGTGTCTTACCTTGCCTGTCAACATATTTTTTACCTTCATTTCGCAATTTTTTTCGTGTATTCCTTTTCCAGGACGCTTCCCTTTTAATTCTTTTTCTAGTTGGTTGAATAGGGTCTACTAGCTCATCATTACTTTCTCCTTTCATTCTTCGGAAGGGCTTAATTAGATACATAGTTTTGGCTTGGAGCATAGAGGGCACAAGTGTGGTTAGACCCCTAGAGCTCCAAGCGATAACTACTAAATGATGAGCAGTTACCCTTTTTCTCGATAGATCTCACTACAAATCAAGCATACACTTGTTTTCTTTGTGCACCAAAGAAATAATGTCATTCATGTGGTCATTTACATACTTATTTCCATTTTTATAAAATTTGCACTTAGACCCCTTGTGCTCTGAACCCCTCAAATATGGTGGAAACTGAGACACGTTAACCAGGATCCGACTTGGCTCAGATATAAAAAATAGCAGTCCTATAGACACGTCAGTGGAGCAATCTTTTAGATGTCAAAGCGGAATAACCACCTTATCAGTGATACCACCTTTATCAAAAAGTTCCCGGCCACACCTACCGTGTGGTGCTCCCATTGTTCCGATTTGAGTTCTGTTTTTTTTGTTAAGTTGGTAAATCTGTTGTTGACATCCCCCCTAAATCTTAGCGTCATAGCTTAACATTTGCAACCAAAAGTACATCTATCCATGTGCGTATTGGCGATTTTTGACAATTTTAGAAATGGATTCCAATTTGCAACAACGAACTTGTACGAGTACTAAATTCTGCGTAAAAAACGGATTTAATGGTTCGCGAACGTTGGAAATGTTGGAAAAGTGTTTCGGCAACGATTCTCTAAAGAAGACGGTCGTTTACCAGTGGCATGAGCGGTTCAAAAGTGGTCGTGAGTCAAACGAAGATGATGAACGCAGTGGCAGGCCATCGACATCGAAAACCGACGAAAACATTGATGAAGTACTCGTAAAAGAAATGTTGGTCAATAACCGCAAATTAACCATCAGAGAGATAGCGGAGGACTTGGACATTGCCTATGGATCCGTCCAAGACATTTTGGTTAATGATTTGGGTTTCCGTCGTGTAGCAGCAAAGTTGGTGCCAAAAGACCTCAATTTCAGGCAAAAAAGAGACCGCGTTGACGTCGCAAAAGAGATGACTTGCGAGGCTGAATCCGATCCTACATTCATCACAAGGATCATTACTGGAGACGGGAAGTGGGTTTATGAGTACGACACGCAATCCCGACATCGTGCAGTGAATGGCGTTCACCAAATGAGCCGAGACTAAAAAAACCACGTCGTTTTCAGTCAAAAAAGAAGGCAATGCTCACGGTTTTCATGGATTACAACGGTGTAGTGCATCATGAATTTTTGCCAGAAGGCCAGAGAGTAAACAAAGAGTATTACGACTATTTGGGCCGTTATGAGAAAGAGACCAGAATTGTGGGCAGAAAACTTGTGGATTTTGCACCATGATAACGCACCGTCCCATAGTGCCATCATTATTCGTAATTTTTTGACGAAAAATACCACAAATACCATCCAACAGCCACCGAATTCACCTGATTTGGCTCCCTGTGACTTCTTTCTGTTTAATCGAGTCAAAAAACCACTACGGGGAAAGCGTTTCAGCAGCCGAGAGGAGGTAATGGAAAAATCGTAGGAAGCACTAATGGACATATCGAAAACCGAACATAAAAAATGTTTCGAGGATTGGATCAAGCGCTGGCATAAGTGTGTTGCAGTCGATGGGGATTACCTTGAAGGGGACAATATGATTTAGATGAATAAACTTGTATTTTTAATTTTCTGAATAAATTCCGGGAACTGATCAAGGTGGTATTTCGATATATTTTGACCTCACATCAATACCAACATAGCCACAGCCGTGGCAAAAAGATGATGGCGGCTGAGCTTTTACTTGGCCAACCGTAACTCTCACAGCGCCGAAGTAGGTTACTAAGATCAGTTTTAACTGACACCTCGTCAATCTGTTCGGGTCGAACGGTCCATGTTAGAATGCGGATTCTCCACTATAAATCGACTATGATCAAAAGTTATTAACAGTAAGCCGATGAACGGTCACATGCTTCCCCATCAAAATATCAGCCTTATATGCACATATGTGCCTGGTCCTTCTGACGAGACCGATGACCTTATCAAGGAGGAATAGAGCGAAAGGATAACGATTTCGACTACTAAGTAGCACCTTGTATCCGAAACTACAGATCTAAATATCAATCAGGCTTTCTTTAGATGGTCGAACCGCCAACTTTATTACTCACGTGGTAATAGATAAAAGGCATACATACAATATGTACAGAGATTCTAAATGTGCAGTGTGTACACTTTTGCACCAGGAAACGTCGAATCCGACCACCTTGTCGTCGTAGTTCAATCCAGATCATGATGGTCTGCAAAAAATAGCAATGAGTGGGAAAAAGAAAACATTGAACGTATGTAGCTGGAATAGTTAAAGATACAAAGGGCAGCTGAGTGTTGGATTCTTCTCTATGCACTCACCCTCCCATTATGCAAACAACCAGTGAGTTCGGTATAACATGAGATAGCCGAGTCTACCACAAAATAGGCATGAACGGAGAAGAGGTTGCGCTGCTATGTACGTGCGCGAAGATAATAATTGCAATCTGAAGTGTATATCAAAGGCTGGTAGTGACATTGAATATGTTATGCGTTTGTTGATATAATTCAACCAATCCGACGAAGATAAACTTATCATGAGAAATGTGTACAGACCGTATAAAAGCTACCAGAATTGACCGCCATTCGGGCCCAGTTTGTGGCATTTTTCATCACTCTTGCCAGAACTTTCGACGATAGGTTCTCGCATCTTTGAGGGCCTCAATAGCCTGAGGCTTGTTGACATAGATTCGTGACTTCAAAAAATCCTACAAAAAGAAGTCTGGAACGTTTAAATCAGGCGATCTTGTCGGCCGGTGCAAATCGGCAAAACGAGAGATTAGGCGACTCGGAAATGCAGCCCTCAGAATTTTGGTTGTGGCTCGTGCAGTATGCGCCGTTGCTCCATCCTGTTGGAATCACATGTTGTCTAGTCCTAATTCATCCAATTGAGGAAGGAGAAAGTCGTTGAGCATGGGTCTTTAGCGCTCGCCATCCACAGTAGTGGGTTGGCCCGAGGCGTTTTCGTAAAAATTAGGCAGTAACTTTGAGCGGGTGTAATAGCTCTTCGTGAGTTATACGCGGATTTTCGGTATAACGATAGCTTATTCACATTTCCACAGAGATGGAAATGCCTCGTCGCTCATGGTGATTTTCGATGGAAAGTTGTCACCCTCGTGGGCGATATTCAGGATGGCTTGAGCGTAGGTTACACGCGCTTGAAAATAGCTGCTGCACTCTCTGCAATTTGTAAGGGAACATCTTACAGTCTTTCACCAAAATTCTCTGTAAGGACCGCCGATTGATGCCCAATTGCATAGCACGTCATCTGGTTGATACTCCGGGGTCCTCTGCGACATTTTCTACCACCGCTGCGATTTTGCAAAAATTATTCCGCGTTCTTTAGAAGTATAGCGATTCATGGCTTGTTGACGTATATTTTACAATATATCTGTTTACTTCACAAATGTCAGAGTAGAATTGACATTTGCCTCCATTTGCAAAAATTATAGCATCTCCCGATAGGGTTATGTGCCACCTGTTATGTCATTCAACCTATGTGCCACCTGTTATGTCATACAACCTATTTCTCTGCAACGTACGCTTTTGGATTTGTTTTTTGTTAGTGATGTGAAACTTTTAATGAACAGGTCGTGGCACCTGCCGTTTGAAGGCACGACCTGATATACTTGAATTTTGATTTTGACCTGCAATGCACAGACATATAGTACACTTAACAAGATTTTAAAAGAATTGACTACAAACTTTTGGAACAAAATGTTCGAGGTGATGATTGGGATCGTACTTACTTCACGACGTCTTCAAATAATCAAATAGAATTCCTATATCATAACATACAATCCTTAGGAATGGTAATTTATGACCATTTACGTACGGAGCTAAAGCTGTATTTTTGGTTTAGTGAATACGTCTTCAAAGGGTTATTGTTGATTAAAAATAATCTCTGCCAAAATATCTCAGGGGTACCTCATGGTTCGATTCTTGGCCCAGTACTGTTCTCTTTATGAATTAATAACCTACCAGAAGTGAGCTCCAGTGCATAAACCACGCACAGGCGTATCTTTCTTGACTAACTCGACTGGTGAACAATTTTGTGACTAGATTCAATTTAGATCTGTCTTCAGTTCTTAATTCCAATAAAAAGTCAACTAATTTTGATTGCTTTATACCTTTATTAACTTCAGGCACAAATTAAATTGATCTCTCTCTCTGCTATTGACACTGTAAATTATATTGTGGCTCGAATTTATGCAGCAAGACAGCTTTAGTTAGTTACCTGTTACATCTGTAACATAGATTTAGTATTTGAGGTTGATCAAGTCCTTTCTTGTAGCTATATTTATCTACGAGTATGTCATAGTTGTGTATTCTATTCAGTACAAATTTCTTGTTGCTTTAAATGATATTTTATGATATGCCTTTGCAATTAGAAAATGTGATCACAGATTTAATTTCAACGAACTTATCCATTGGTTGTGCATTTCGGGACTTTTGGGAAATTGGATGCTGTTTGTTATTCTGCATCTGCATTATGAATTGCGAACATGCAACCCCATAATGTCTTTTTCTGACTATCTAAATACATCGCGCTTCGTTTTTGTCTGCCTGCTACAATTTATGTAAAAAAAAAATACAGAGCTCCAACAGCTTTCTTTAAGTCACCGAATTGTTGCTTCTGTACTGTTCTGTGCTGAAATAGATGCATGCCTTCTTCATGTAAATGGTGTCCCAAAATTCACGTAAGAAGTAATTTCTATAGAAAACATAGGTTTTTAATTAAGAGTTGTAGACTGTAAATTGTCTCCACGGCTTTGCTGGCACATACGCACCTTTTTGTCGAAATTTTTCATAACAATTTTGCTCAATTTGCTCGTGGGCTTGTTGGCATAAATCTTAGGCTTCAAAAAACGCTAAACAAAAAATTCCAATCGCGTTGAGTCCCATGAAATGGGCGGCCAATTCTGATCAAAAAAACTTAAAATTACGAGTACACCACCAGGAAATGACTGATTTTTTATTTAAAAAATGGAGCGCCATCCAGGGATTAGGGAGGAATGAAAGCGAGATATCGATGCACGTTGGTTTTGAATGTTTGCAGCTTATAATGACTAGAAAATAAAGAACTCAGCGAGGCATTCCATAAGAGGGTTGTACGGCTTAGGAAACCATAACGATAAGTCAATGTATGGTATATCCGAAAGTAGGATTGAGGGTTAAAGGTTCGAAGGGACGGAATGATACTGTGCTAAATTATGTCGGTGTTCGAGGGTGTCAATTAACTGACTGATATCAGTATCATCTATGAGTTTTATAGAATAGTTTTGAATCCTATCTAGCAGGTGCACAGATGTTTTAGGAGCACCTGACTAGATATGGGCATTGTACTCCAATTTTGGGCCGATGAATGCCTTATATATTGAGGTCACATCAGAGGCGATGAAATATTTCTTACATCGCTTGAGGAAACCTAGACATTTCGCAGCATTTTTGGCGACATCGAATATATGGTCATTCCAACGTAAGTTGTCATAGACGCACATACTTAGAATGGAAAGTTCTTCGGTTTCCATGATGCAAGTGCCATTCATGGATAATGGCTGGTTATTTCAATTTCGCTTTAACTACAGCAGACTGCATTATGTCTAAGAAAGATTAAATTCCACTCTGTTGATAGATTCCCAATTGGTTATGGTGTTAATATCGAAATTTAATGAAGTTAACATATGTTGCTGCCCTCATTCTATAGCCGCAGAGCAGGGACGTGGGTCCAGGAACGAATCTGACCCACTGTCGTCAGCAAAGCAATACATATATTGGATTAGAAGTAGCAGACAAGAGATCGTTGATAAAATTAAAAAGAATGTCGGAGACAGAACGGAACATTGTGGCACACCAGCATTTATTTTGGGAATATCAGACTTGAAATCATCCCAGAAAACTTGAATTGAATATTCCGAAACGTAATTTCTAATCCATCGAAGAAGAGAGTCATCGATCCCAAAAGCACGCATTTTCGACAAAAGATGATGCCAAACTCTGTTAAGTGCCTCATAAATACCATGGGTAACTATCTTAGTTGTTGTAGGTTTTGGTTCCACTTTTTTCGCTGAGACATGCTATCAAATCTTCAGTGGACCAGTCGCTACGAAAACCGTACTGCCGGTCATTGAGAAATTTTCGTGTTTCGAGATATTTCATGAATTGGAGGTTTATCAGCGTTTCCATGACCTGGAAAAGAAGGGACGTAAGTGCAATGGGTCTGTAGGAAGAGAGAGAAGGAGATTCGCCGTGTTTAGGTACGGGATAGACAGATTCTGTTTTTCATCTGCTCGGAAAGAGTCCTAAAGAGTTGGATTGATCAAAAGACTTATGCAGTGGTTTTGCCAGCGTGGAAGAACACCTCTTCACAAAAGGGGAGATACACCATCTGGACCAGCGGATTAATGTATGTTAAAATCTTCAAGTATTCTTCCTACTACACGAGTGCGAAAGTAGATTCGTCTCATTGAAGATTCAACGGACTCAAGTGTAGCCGGAGACAAAGCACAATCTGGAAGTGAAGCCGCAAAGTGTGCAGCAAGCAGGTTGACCTTGTTTAAAGAGCTGACAGCTGGAATGTCATTATGAATGAGCGTTGGCATGGAGGATGAGGTGGAATTTTTAATGTTTTTAACGAACGACAAACATTTTTTACTACCTTTGGGACATTGTAGTATTTTTTGCCTCAGTTTATGGGCGTATTCAAATTTCACGTGCTTAAGAAAGGCGTTGCAGTCAATTCTGGCTCGTCTAAACTTTTTTCGGGATTTCTCTATCGGTTTAGTCTTGTAGGGCCCAACAAATCTGTTCACTAACCTTGAGAGTCTCTTTGTAGCTCGAGTCGCACCATGACTTTTCTTTCGGTTGGATACTCTTGATCCGAAGAGGAATAAAGGTTCTCATTCCAAAGAGAATAGCATCTGTGATCATATCAGCAGCGGCATTCACGTCGTTATCGAGGAAACATAACGACCAGTTAAAATTTCTAAAGGTGTTAAGTCCGCTCCAATTAGATTTCTAGTGTTGCCATACGGTTGTTTTAGCAATCTTTTCTTTAACTGTGTGGTCAGTGCAGTAACTAAATTGCTTCTTGTGCTGTATGGCATGTGGCATCGTATTGTTGAAATCAAATGTCGTCCACAACCATATCTTGCAATTTAGGCACAAAAAACTGAATTTTCATATCGTGATAGCGAGCACTGCTAACTGCTATTACTTGACCAGCCGCATTTTCAAAGAAGAATGGTCCGATGATGCCCCCAGCCCAAAATTCGCACCAAACAGTGACACATGGTGAATGCATATGTTTCTTAAAAATTACTCCACGATTTTCTGAATTCCAAATTCGACAATTTTGACGACTAACAAAACCATCAAGTTGATTTTGCTTGAAAAACCACCATCCACTCGTAGTTGCTCCATAGTCAAACTCTCGAACGAACTCTTTTGCTGTGCTTGGTCAGTAGATTTCAGCTCTTGAGTCAATTGCACTTTGCATGCGTGGAGATGCAAGTCCTTCGTAAGAATACGCTGCCGGGGATTTAATTCTTGTCCACGGTGCCGAATTGATGTTCATGAACTCTCAGGTACACTCTCACGACCGATGTTTTGTGCGGAACGGCTTTGTGAAGGACGGCCGGAGTGTCTATGATATACTAATTGATCCAGTCTCCCTAAATGAATTAATTTCTTCACAGTTTATGAAGTCAAATCACTATTCCGATCATATTTTGTGCGATAATTGGGAACTGTTGCTGCTAAACCTTCATTCATTTTTAAAATATTGCTCAACAATGAAAACGCGTTGTTTTTACGCAAAGCGTTACATTTTTAATAACCCTGAACTGTCAGCTGTCAACTGTCACGCTGTCTCTTTTTTTCGTTGGCAACACTTAACAGCACAAATGGCGCAGAATTCAAATCTTGGGTGAATTTTGGGACACCGTTTACAACTTTCCAGATGTAAGTCATGTTTAGTCCAAAATGTCGGCTTACTTGTTGAGGATGGTACTTAGATGAGATCTGACAATATGGCGAACGTCTTCAGAACTTTGAACTTCTTCCATCCAAGCATGATGTGAGTCGCTCGTCGTTTTCTGCGTTGATGCCATCTTCCTCAGCTCGGAAAATGCCTGACGAATGTCAATTGATTCAGTCCTTTCAGGGTAATTTGTTTACGAATGCAGAAACTGCAGACTTCAATCACGTCTGCTGAAATGCCTAGGACTTTCTTTGAATTAAACGTTAATAACTGCCTTTGGCTATGCAAACCATTTTGGACTGTTTCTTTGTTTTTCTTAAGAGATTTGTACTTTTTTTGTATCAAAATATGTTAAAAATTATCCTTTAATGTTTCCGAAATGTTATCTGGGGCACCTTCTGTGCAATGGCTTAACTTATAGCAGACATTTCGATTATATGAGTATAAGATTAAGTTTGAGAAACGAAGTTCCTCCCTTTCAAACGCTGTTTAATACACCACGTTTACCTCGTGCATTAGAATGTATCGTACAATACAGAATTGTTCTTTTTGAACAAACTGGCAGAATCGATTACATACGAGTACACATACTGTAGTTGAATTCGAAAATACTTGCACATAACATATTAGTACGAGTATAGTCAATATATTTTGGTCAACGATATTCTCTTAGGTAGGACAAGAAGTGCGCTAGGTCGCTAAAAATTCGACACTTTCGAAACACTTTTAATATGGACTTGCTACTCCTTGCAAACTTCAATGCTTCTCATTATTAAGTGTTCCTGCTCGGGCTCAAAATACACCCTGAATGACTTGAACTGCAACCAACTTCAGACTGCTATAATTTCCAAACCGTTCATGACAGTGAGCTCAAATTTTGACACATGACCGATAATTTTATTATTTACAAGCCTTTTAAACGATTTGCGTCTCAGTTGTGTTGAAAAATTTTTATCCGCGATGGAATTCAAACGTGATAGTGTGATTGCTTTATATTTGGCTGGAAAACCACAAGCAGCTATCGTTAGATCCCTCCTGCGCCTCAACGTGAATAAATCATTTATGTCTCGAACCATAGCTCGTTACCGTGATACTGGCAGCGTTGTGAAACGCCATGGAGGTGGTCATAAAAAGAGAGCAACATCGGCAGAAATGGTTCGGAAAGTGAGGGCTCGAATTGAGCGAAATCCGCGTCGAAGTGGAAGAAAAATGGCTCGTGAGCTCAACATATCGTTGGAACGGATGCAACACATACTGAAAAATGAGCTTGGGCTCAAGCCATTGAAGTTCCAAAAAGCACACGATCTTACACCGCAACAGAAAAAGTTAGAGTCGAAAGAGCGAAGGAGTTCCTACGCTTGCACGAAAGTGGTGAGTTTCCGAATTTGGTTTCTTCGGATGAGTCGCCATTTGTTATCGAGCAATATGTCAACAAACAAAATGACCGAGTTTACTTGCCACAGAGGTCCTTCGAAAATTTACACCTTCGGACGGCCACCAGAAAACAGGCAGCACCGATGGTGATGGTTTGGGCCGCCATAAACGCCAATGGTCGTTCTCCGCTCATATTTTTGGACCGTGGCGTGGCGTCAAAATTAATGCGATCCTATACCGTGAAACTGTCTTAGAGACAGTATTGAAGCCTTGGGCAAACAATCATTTCAGTCGGAGACCGTGGATATTTCAACAAGACTCGGCACCGTCTCACAAAGCACGCGACAACCAAGATTGGTTAAAAAACAATGTTCCACACCTCATTTCTCCGTTGGATTTCTCTGTCTGGGGTATTTTGAAGGCGAAGGTTGACACTAAAAAATACCAAAGTTTGGACCACCTCAAACAAGCACTTCGCCGGGAATGGGCCAAAATAGCGCAGACCCACTTGCGTGCAGCGTGCGATGCTTTCTTCGGCCGTCTCAAGGCCATTATTCGCGCCAAAGATGGACATATTGGAAACTACTGATACAATTTGAAAATTGATGTGTTTTCCAACATTTTTTGCTTTGGCACAATAAAATTTATCAAAAAATAAAAAAATTATAGCATTTTAAAACGTTGGAGTTCGAGTCATTCACCTTGTATTTCTTCAACCGAATCTCTTACGAGTACGAGTTGCTTCTTTGTTCCGCAATCTAAGGACGTTGGCTGGTTTGCCAATGCTTCCAGCGGCCCTCTGTCTTGTTTGAATTTTGCAAGTTTACTGTCTCGACAGATGGTGATTTTCGTCGGTTGCTCTCTGAGTTATTCATAATAAATTTCTATTGTCAAGAAAAATATAGCCCACATACAACAAAAGCCTCATAAACAGATCAATTTTCTGCGTCAGAACGCTTGCATTGGGTACAAAGCACTATTCACTTCGCAAACATGGTGTTAAGTTGTTTCCCTTTGTGACTGTTGGGCTCAAGTCACGGTCGGACATTTAACATTAAGCGAAACTCTCCAACTTTCCAAATTCAAAAACATTACCAATTTCGTTAACTCTACAGGATTGCCTTAACTCCCCTCAAAGAAACCACAAACTGAGAACCATGTCACATGAGTATGCAGCTCCTAAACTGTACACTAAGTAACTGTGAGTGGTGAAAGAAGCCATCAACTACCGTCCTACTTACCAGTTTCGTATTTTGCTGCTTAGTCTCAATATTTGGTGGTCTGCATAGCTAAAAAAAGGAATTATAAATCAATGGTAAATCCCAAAGCACCTCACCATTCATTCATCGATGTCGGGTGTCCCATTTTATTACGGACAATACAAGGTACATGTAACAAGATACACAATCCATACTCGTCTCAAGGGAGCTACATGTTTGTCGCTTGTGTCTCACGGCTAGCAAAGGTACCAGTGACAGCTGCTTTGGTTCTGACAAAAGTATCTGTATTGACAACGTAGTGATTGTGCCCGTATTTTTGGGGTTTCCAGAATTAAAGTATCGATGAAATCTGTTTTTGGTATCGAAAATCTTTATGAAGTTGTTGCTAATTTTGAAAAAATCTTTTTATGGTTATTCTGTGAATGAACAACACTGCTACCATCAAGTACCACCTGTCAATGGACTGTCAATTTTGAGTCATTTTGTTTTAGTGTGAGAGCAATTGAAGGCAGACATCCGCTTGAATTTTAGCAAAAATGGAAAAAAATTAATTTCGTGCCGAGTATTTGGCGTTGTTCAACCGTAATCTGGACGTGTTTTTAAGAGACATGAATCCAACACAGTACCCTAGAGATCAAACCGCAATCGAAAGAGTATTTTTCTCTGAGCGAATTAGTGCAACGTGGATCTGACAACGAATAGATCTTGAGGCAGACTTTTTAGGATGCACGCGGCATAATTTCCATCGACTACCTTCAGAAAAAAAAAAAAAATTAACAATGGCAGCTTATTGGACCTGTTCAACGACAATCTGAAGGAAAAACTACAGAATTTCGTCATCAGGACAATGCGCGGATACAAACGTGCGTAGTCCCCATGGCTAAATTTCGTGAATTGGATTACAATTGCTTTCCCCTCTGCCACATTCTTTAAATTTGGGTAGATTTCCCGTTTTTCAGAATCTGAAAAAATGGCTCAGCGGAAACAGATTTGGCTCCAACGAGACTTAAACAAACGCCTATTTTGAGGACCTCGACATATCTTATTTTCTGGAAGGGATTATGAAATTGGAGAAACACTGGACGAAGTGTATTGAGCTTAATGATAATTTTTTCTTTTTTTTCCGGCGAGGGCAGGTGAAAATCTTCCATCAGACACTATGAGGATCAGAAGCGCGTGCTCATAGTAGTGTGAGATTCTTACTCACTAAAAACACCTCCCTTCATTGTTGATTTTAATACCGCAACTAAGTAGAACTTATCAAGCAGTTTTTATTTCATAAGTTAGTCACAATTGGTAGGACACTTTCCAATGGAAGACCCTACATATTCCGCTTTCTTAATGCGGTTTCAATTTATCGCGCAAGGTCCAACGGTTTAGTTCGTTGAAGACGGCGTAGTATGTTTCGTTCGTCCAAGACTTCTAGGACTGTATTGTTGATATGGCCGCTTAACCGGACTTTATGTTTTCGTGCGCAGTTCCTGACTTCATCTTCCACGAAAGGAACTCCGAGGTCTCGATGCAGGTCATTATTTCTTATAAACCATGGGGCACGCACAAATTGTCGTAGCACTTTATTTTCAAAAGTTTGTATTATATTTACATTTGATTTCTTAGTACAACCCCAGAGTTGTATACCATAGGTCCACACCGGCTTTAGCACTTGCTTATAAAGAAGCAGGTTGTTTTCTAAGCTTAGCTTGGAATATTTACCAAGTAGCCAGTACATTTCTCTGTATTTGGCCTCTAGTTCTTTTCGTTTCTTTCTAACATGCGTTTTCCATTTAAGCTTCGCGTCAAGTGTCATTCCCAAATACACACCGAGTTTATAGAAATGGGCAAGTGATTTATCTTTCTGTAGGTGAAGTCAACATGTACAGATTTTGTCTCATTAAGGGTAATTCGCCAGATCTTTGTCCACTCGTAGACTTTATTTAAAGCAGTCTGAAGTTTCGCCGTTGAGTCTTCTATTGATTCTCCAACCGCTAAGATAGCGGTGTCGTCAGCAAAAGTAGCGATAACAGTATCCTCGACGTGTGGTATATCTCTTGTATATAAAAGGTACAAAAGTGGGCCCAGTACGCTTCCCTGCGGTACTCCGGCTAGGATATCTTTAAATTTCGAAACATCATTTCCGTATCGAACGCGAAAAATTCTATTTTCAAAATAGCTTGTCAATATATTATAAAGCTTTAATGGCAAAATTCGTCGCAGTTTGAACTTCAAACCTTCATGCCATACTTTGTCAAAAGCTTGTGAGACGTCAAGAAATACGCTCGAACAAATCTTTTTTTCTTCCAGGGATCTTCCAATTACATCAGTAATTCTATGCACCTGATCAATTGTTGAATGCTTAGTCCGAAATCCAAATTGATGGCTGGGAATAAGATTTTGGTTTTCGATAATTGGGAGAAGACGTTTTAGCAAAATCCTCTCAAAGATTTTCGACAGGATCGGTAGAAGAGAAATGGGTCTGTATGATTTTTTATCGTTTGGAGGTTTTCCTGGTTTTAGTACCATAATGACTTCTGCAACTTTTCACTGGCTTGGCACGTGTTCAAGCCTCAGAGCCGCGTTAATAATGTGTAAGAGCTTTATAAGTGCTTTTTGAGGTAGCATTTTCAGAACTTCTCCGGTAATAAGGTCATACCCCGGAGCCTTCTTTGGTTTTAATTTCCTTATTACAGTTTTGATTTCAGCAAGAGTTGCATTTGTCATTACAAAATTACTATATGCTATTTCTAAAGAACTGGTGCCGGGTGCCAGTGTCGGGCCGTCGGAGGGCTTGAAAATTTCTTCAAGATAGTCGGCAAAAACCTCCGCTTTTTCCTTATCCCCCTTAGCCCATTCGTTATTGCCGACCTTGATTGGTGGCGCGGGGATTTTGGGCCTTTTTAAGCATTTTAAAGCTTTCCAAAGCGAGTAATTTGTTTCTTTTCCTGCCGTCAGGTTTTGAACATATGTATTTACTTCGGAATTTCTGTAACTTTTAAGAGTCTCCTTGAGCAGATTACAGAGCCTGTTTAAGCGTGTTTTATCCTGCGGCGCTCGAGTTGTTTGCCATCTTTTGCGAGCTTTTCTTTTTTCTCTTATCATATCTTTTACCTCAGGCGGGTAGTTTAAGTTACGTTTAGCCGTGTTTTTTCGTCGACAAGGTGTATTGTTCCACGCAGCACATTGGATTATTTCAACGAAAGAATCCACTTCGATTTCGAGTTCAAGTGCTGCTTTAAGTGAAACGTCTAGTTCTAGGTTATTATTAATCTCATTTCTGAATCCTTCCCAATTAGTATTTCGTCCAGTTAGTCTTAATGGTCCTTGTTTTTTAATAAACGTGTCGTTCATTGTCAGTATGACTGGAGAATGATCGGAGGAAAGATCGAAGCTTTCATCAACGTTTATATCCGAGTTACGAATTCCTTTAACAACGAAGAAATCGACAAGATCGGGTATTTTCGTTGTGTCTGTTGGCCAATAAGTCGGCTTGCCCGTTGAATAGAAGTCACAATTGTGTTCCATACATGCTTTATAGAGTATTTTACCCTTTTGGGAGACACATCTTGATCCCCAAAAAGTGTGTTTGGCATTGAAATCACCGCCAATCATAAAAGCCGATCCAAGAGAATTGAATATATTTTTAAATATATGTTTTGAAGGCGTAAATCGTGGAGGACAGTAGATGGCTGAAATAGTAAAGGAGTTCCGTACCAATTTTACGCGCACCGCAATTAGTTGTACAGACTCGAGCTCTACTTTTATATCTTCGTTGTGCTCAAGAGACTCTTTAATGTATACAGAGGATCCGCCTCTCGCGTTTCCCGAAGGGTGATACGCGTAGTAATCTTTAAAACCTCTAATTTTTGCAGATGACCCATTTTTCAAGTGGGTTTCGGAAACCAAACAAACGTCAATGTCGTTTTTCCTTAGGAATAACTCATGTTCATAAAGTTTTTCTAAGATTCCGTTTGCATTCCAGGTGAGTACGTTTAATTTTTCCCTTTTCATTTTTTAGGCGAAGGACGTTTTTTATTGAACCTATTTTCAAACTTCTTTAGCTTATCTAAAATAAGTTCATTGATTTTGTTTTGCTGCTCAAGCTGCGCGAGAATAACGGAAAATACTTGGGAAGCAGGATCTCCGGAATCTTTTGCCTTTAGCTTGGTAGCTTCAGCGTATGTAAGTTTTTCCGATGCTTTCTTTTCAACACTGGAATCAATCACTTTCGCCTTGGCGTTTTTAACGATATTTTGAGCAGATCCCGATGTTTTTTCTTTAGTTTTGGGATTCTCTTTTTGTGGCTTAAACAACTTGTCACGTCTGTTTTGCAACTCCTTTGCTACTTCACAGCCACGGAAATTTGCTACGTGTTTACCCCTGCAGTTGACACAAGTCGGAGGGGTTTGTTTGCTTACGTTGCATTCTTTGGACAGGTGTTTACCTGCGCATTTTACGCACCGAGGCTCTTTTTGGCAGTAAGCTTGCGTATGGTTAAATTCCTGGCATCGCTTACACTGCGGGATCAGTTTCGAGTTTTTGCGTCGAGGCTCAATTTTAACAATAATGTTGAGGATTGACTTAATATCGTATATTTTTTGGGTATGTTCAGTGTTCTCAAAGGTTAGCATAAAGAGGGGAAGGCTACGTTTAACTGTCATATCCTTTCCTTCAATTTTTTGTTTCTCTCGCTTTTCGATGTTGACGACATCAATGATTTTAAAACCCTTGTTTTTTAAATCACTTACGATATCTTCTTTTGGGCAAGACGGATGCAGTCCTCTGGCGACGACACGAATAGGTCTTTCGCACTTGTTCTCGTATGTGAACCATTGGATTTTTTCGACGCTTAACTTGCGAGAAAGAATGCGATAGTTGTCAGCGTCCTTGACGTTGACTTTCCATACATTATTATTGCGCGATGTTACTATATAGTCCGATCTCGGCAGGGTCATCAATATGTTTTGGAGTTTCTTGTAATCTGAAACTCCAGTGACATTGATTGGCGGGGGTGTTCGTTGTTTTTCCGCTTTGATTTTTTCAGGACTCATGTTATTGTTGACATTTTTCTTCGATTCATCTCCCTTTGCTTCACGTTGAGAGACGATTTTGGGAGAAGACGCAGCTTTACGTTTTTTTCCGGGACGTTTTTGCAAGATCCAATCGGTTTCTCGACCTAGCTCTTCTTCATCTGTTTCGTAGATATTTTTAACAGATTCAATAGACATAACGTCGCTGTTTGACTTTTCCTTGGTTTTCAGTTTTTCCAGTTCTTTTTTAAGATCTTCGCATGTCGCTTCCATTTTGGTTAGCCTAGTACGAAGTTCGGTATTTTCGTCTTTCAGGCTATTTATTTTCGCTGAGGTCCATTCTTCGCAAGACGACGTTTTTGGTGTCGTCGGACTTCTTTTGTTATCTTCTTGTTTTGGAGATCTAGGTGGTGGAGATCTCGAAACCCGTGAACTTTTTCCGAACGGGTTGATAAGATGCAATAATTGGCTCGTCCCAGAATCCATCGAGCCGACCTCCGTAGAGGGTGGATTTTCCAGCATAGCTGGTCTGCCACCTGGGGTAATAATTCCATTTGTTTTACTCATTGCATAATTAGTATACACTTCGCGCTCGGTATACGGAGGGTGCATTTTAGTCGCCTCTTACGACAGGCATGCATACCTCGGGTATATTCTAACCCCTACCCGAAGGGGGTGAGCTTAATGATAATGAGGACGGATTTAAAATGTAAGGCGTCATTTTATGCCACTGACAATAGTTCATCGCACTGGCATCAAAAGTAAGCATGAGGCTACTGAAGTAAAGAAACTTTACTTATACCAAGTTGCGCAAAAGTTGTCACTTGATGTCATTTGACTGTAATTATTTTTGTGAATGCAAAACTTTGGTTCTGATTTTGGATTATGATTATTTGAAGTCTTAATTTTTTTACTAAGCCGAGAAAATGATATCTGCTAAGTGGCCGCTGCCAGAATTGATGTCCATTCGGGTCCGATTTGTGGCATTTTCCATCACTCTTGCCAGAGCTTCGGGCGATATGCCTTCACATTCTTGACGGATATTCTCTTTGGAGGCTTCAATAGTCTGAGGCTTGTTGATATAGAGTCATGACATCAAAAAACCCCACAAAAATAAGTCTGGAACGGTTAAATCAGGCGAACTTGCCGGCCAGTGCAAAAGCCAAAACGAGAGATTAGGCGACCCGGAAATGCAGCCCTCAGAATTTTGGTTGTGGCTCATGCAGTATGCGCGGTTGCTCCATCCTGTTGGAACCGCATGTTCTCCAATCCAATTGAGTAAGGAGAAAGCCGTTGAGTATGGCTTTATATCGCTCGCCCTCCACAGTAGTTGTTTGGCCCGTGGCGTTTCCATCTTCAACCACAGCTGCGATAATCTCAGCAAAACGGCTGCTTCGGGGCCGGTCAGATCTGACAGCATTTCGTGTTGTCCCATACTCTTCTATGCGAGCGGCTAAACGTCGTAGTGTTTGCCCAATTGGAAATCTGCACTGAAATTCACGCTGCGCCAAAAAAATCGTAACAATTATTCCACGTTCTTTAGGAGTATAGCGATTCATGTCTTGTTGACGTGTGCTTTGTATCTGTTTACTCGTATTTCACAAACGTCAAAGTACAATAGAATTGGCATTTGGCGCCATTATAGCATCTTCCGATAGGGTGATGTATGAACTATGTTCAAAGTTGAACTCGTCTATGTCTAGTAGCAGGGGAGGGAAGGCAATAATGAACCTTATCGCAATCATAGTCTCTGACTAATATGGATGAATTCACCTCATATACTCGTATCTGTATATGTATGTAGGTAGACCCCATTCAGTTTTTCAATTTCAACGTGACACTCGTCAGTCATTACCTCCTTCCTTTTTGGATCAAAAATGCTGTGTCATTCTACCCTCCCGTGCGGATACTTGTAAATTTCCAGGAGATTTGAAATCCTAGATGACACAACCTATTCAAGCAATGCCATTGAATTCGCTATTACTCGAATATTGTAGCAGAAGACAAGACAAAACCTAGATACAGATCCGTTGTACTTTTTATTCATTCCCTCAGTGCATCAAAATTGAGGTCGACAATCCCTTACGTGATCTGAATCTTTAATGAAGCGAGGTGCAACATGCATTGCCATGGGGTGCAAAATGGACATCAGATACGAGTACAAGATACAAGAGCACAGATACAGATACAGATACTGGCTATTGCCTGCCATACTTGTAGTTGAATGTCGCCGCAAGTCTTCCTCCTCTGCGCAGTTTCAACTATGGACGGTTAAATAACCTTTTAGAACGAATAGATGAGAAATTTTTTTCTGTTTTTATTTTTCTTTGAATCGGTAATGATGTTGCCGTTTCTGTTACCGACTTGTTTGCTGGTGCTTAATTGCGTGCTTTTACTTTCAAAATTGTCTTGTCGAAGAGGTTCAATGAGCGAACAATTTATGAGTTTGTATTGTGCAATGGTTGTCAGTCATTACACTAATTACGGTAATCTGGTTTTAGATTTTGTAATTTCGGTCACTATAATCGGATAGGATTTTTGCTCATAATTGGCGCATTATATGTTTTGTTACCTATAATTGTCGGAATGGCCATAGATTGAAAAAAATTAAATAAGTAAAATATCCAGAGCGTGCGTCTTGTATACCAATAAAGACGTGGAATTTTGTTTACTATGCGGGGATTTCTGGATTAACTACGAACACGATTTGTTCAACGGAATCAAGGACTATTGACTGCATTCATGTTACGGATTTTTCCACTATTGTTCTGCGTCTTGTTTGTTTAGGAACTCCATCATTGCATAAGTGAAAAAAACCCAATAGCACCAATCTGAAGTAAGTCAGCATCTAGTACCTGAAGCCATCGTAAGCTGGTCATTCATGATGTAGTCATCAGTCTCACATCAAACGTGATAAGAGGGATTTAGATGATTAGCAAAAGTGTTATGTCTCATCAGAAAGCCAGTAGGAAGTCAACAAACATTTCTTCTAAGGGATGGTGACAGAAGTCAGCCTGACTGCATCATAATTGTGCTCATAAGAGACTCAACAATCATCCTAACCGGTCCTCGGCTGAGCTTTTCCTTGCAAAATCCTCCGCGATTTTTTTTACCCATGATTCGGCCTGCACCCTGGTATCCAGAAAAGATTCAGCCAATTTAGACGACTGCATTCAGTCGGAAGTCATAAATTCTAAAACTTACTTCAAAATTATAACAGAGTTCAGCAAAGTCTTAGGCGTAGCTCGGCTATTTCTCTTTCAAGACAGACGAGGTTGTCGTCTTTCTAGAAGATTGGACGCATCAGTTAGACTTCGACTACTTCAGAAGACAGGAAAATCCGATTTCATATTTTCACGGTAATCGGAATGCGTCCACAAGACCGGAGTCAAAAGGATTGTCGGAGCTCTAGTTGTACTAAATACCACTTCTTCACACTGAAAATGGCTTTGAATGTGTAGCCCATTATAAGTGAAGGGAGTTTCAATAATAGATGTTGAATCTGTATTTTCAATAAAACGAACAATTGTTGAGATTTCTCTGAAACTGATATGGAATACAATATCTTTCAAATGACCGCCTTGGTTCTGCTTGCAGACCCTCATCCTTTTCTCGAAAAATATTCAATCACTCCTACACATAATTGGGGCTCTATCTCGCCGATGGCGGCTTAAATGTTCGCTGTTGTTTACAGATTGTTGGCGTAGATCTTGTTTTTAACGTAGCCTTAAAGAAAGAAGTGTAACGGTGTTAAGTCGCACGAACAGCGGCCAGGAAATTTCGTGCGCAATAAACTAACATAACTTGCTGAAAGTAAAGTTCGTGCGTATCCATATCCTCGATCTCTGGCCACGAAAAATTGTTTATCATGTCTCGGTAGTGCAATCCATTGACCATAATTGTTTTTCTGGGCTCATTTTCGAAAAAGTACGACACCTCGGGCCCATAAACAGTTTCTTGTTCTGGGTGCATTGGTATCTCCTGAATCACTAGCGGATTTTCGGTACCCCAGATGCAGTAATTTTCCTTATTAACGCATCCGCTAATGTGGAAATGGGTCTCATCCGAAAACACGATTTCTTGCAAAAATCAATGTGAGCATGCATGTTTTGCAGAACTCAATTCGAGAACGTATGCCTCTGCTGGCGGTCGGCCGGCTTCAGTTCTTGCACTAACTGGATCTTGTTTGCATGGAGAACCAAATATTTCATCAACATTTTGTGCAGCAATATTTTTCATTGAACGTCCGGGTGGACCCTCGCCCAAATACCAAGGCTTCGCCCATCAACGGCGTTGTCTAATAAAGAGCGGGTGCAGAGCATATTACTGGTCTTATCGTAAACATCTTCAGATTACAGCCTCTGAATGGTTGCTACGATTTAACCAGTTACAAGTTGTCGGTCATAGGTCTTGTTGGTGGCAAGATCACTGGTAGTCTCTACCAGGACTTAAATCACGGTACCATGGGAGTCAGGAGCCCCCCGGATTGTGGTCCGGGCCTGACTTGTTGAGGTAGGCCCCCTTGTGGAAGCGTCATGGCGGCTGTGGTTTAAACCCAAAGTCGTGGGAAGGGTCTTCCTGTTGGTTTGACCCAATGTCAAACTGTACTGGGTGCTGTGACCCTAAGAGCAGCAAGAGGTTTTAGATCGGCCTCGACCCTTACCAAGGGTGGAACTTGTGCCTCCAACACAAGTTCTGCTTTGGTATTATACTATTAATGTAGGTAAGTGCTGGCAAGGCTTATCCTTGCTCCCATGGATGTATGGGATGTATAAGTCTACACGACAGGTGGTTTACGTTAAAAACTGGAGACTATGAACGTCCGGGGTGAATACGTTTCGGCGTCTTCACATCTTGTACTGAAGCCGTCTGCTGGAATTGTTTGATTATGTTGCAAACACACGTCTCGGAAGCACGCATATGATTACGTGCAAAATTGATACGAATTTTTTGCATCATTGCCGCGATAGAACATGGATTTTTGTAATAAAATTCAATGATTAGGAGTTTTTCTTCTACTGTGTAGCGCTCAGTGCCAAATTTTCCAAATTTATGTCATCTGTCACAAAATGCCAACCCTGCGTGCATCATTTATAAAATAAGAGGCCTTTCATATCTTACACTAGGAATCCTTCCATAGTACATCGATTACACCATGTCCCAATATTGATTTAAAGAAGACTTTCATGTAAGCACCCCCTCTAGGTCTTTCTGGGAGGAAGATACTTTCATGGATGACAAGTTAATCCGCTTCTATATGGATGGATCCAAGATTTATAGCGGGGTTGGTGGTGCTCTTTTCTCAGAGGATTTTCCTTCCGCCTTCCAAATCACTGTAGCGTGTTCCAGGCGGAAATCTTGGCGACTAAACAAGTCCTGTTCTGACTAAAGAAAAATGTGATATCTGCAAGGGATATCCGCATCTTTTCGGATAGTCAGGGCGCTATCAAATTTCTGGACTCAGTCTCACAAAATTCTAAAATCGCCATTGATTGCCGATCATCTTTTAGCGAGGTGGCACAGCACCTATGTTGGGTGCCAGCGAATAAAGATATTCCAGGGAATTGTAGAGCCAACAAACTCGCCAAAATTGGAACCACTCGAAATATCCACCCGGAACAAAATAGCATCGGCATACCAATCGCTACGTGCAAACTAATACTAAAACTGAATGCCAGTAGACGAACAATCCTCAAGTGGACTGTTGGATCAACATTGTCACTCAGATAATGGACGTCCTCGAAGACCTACGTAATGTATTGTGTTTCACTTTGTTTTATCGCTATTTCTGCCATAGAAATCGCCAGTACCATTCCTCCCCTTCGAACTTTTCACCGTAACACTCGTCTCGCTATGAATGCCCTTCAGTAAACCTTCAAGCCCACTTTCGTACGTACTCTAAAATATCGTGATTCGTTAGCAAGGAGCACAACTCGCTTATGGAATGCTCTGCTCAACTCTATATTTCCTAGTCGTTATAACTTGCAAACATTTAAGAACAATGTACTTCGGTATCCATATTTTTTCCTCCCTAAATTTCCTTCGCTCACACTGTGTGCAAAAGTTTCAAGGGTATAATAACTCCTTGAGCACCAAATAAAAATGGCCAAAGGTGGATCTGAATCGCTCTAAGAGCTTGATCTTTCAAAATTGGAAACATCTCAGCGCTATCATGTTTGCCATCACTGGACACTGTCTTATAGGTAAGCACTCAAGAAGGCTTGGCGTCTTTACCAATGATTTCTACAGAAGCTGCATAGGCGACGATTCTCCACCTACTTTGTACATGACCAGCTCTCTCCCAAAAAAGAAAACTCCAGTTAAGAGCTTTCTTCTATAATAACTTGAGTTATCTAAACAATATATGTAGACGTGAACAGTCTCCTATGCTTCATCAGAAGCTCAATATGGTTCCACTAGTAGGAGGATCGCAGATCTACGTGGCATTAGCCTAAATATCGAGGCGAGGAGGATTTATGAGCGTATTTAGAGTGGGGCCATGCGTGATAGAAAGCTCCAATGCAGCAAAGATAAAGCATGCCATGAGTATCCAAATAGCTCTCCTCAGTGATAAGATTCATGTCTTGACGAAGGCTCCATCATAAGGCCCGAAAACCGACAGCATTTGGGTAATTTTCGACGAAATAAGTTTTGTAACAAGAAGTCCGCTATGCAGGATAAGCCAGATATTCAGTTTTGCAAGAGAAACGGACTGTGAGGCCAGTACTTTGTCTTGTAATGGTAACTTAAGTATGGGGATTAAAAAGAAACATTATAGCCCCATTTCGAGCTAAGTATAATCTGACTGAGAGTGTGGCTACATCACCCCCATATCTCTGAGCGTAGTCGTTGGAATTCGTGAGAGCGCTAAGCGATAGTCAACCAATGGATATAAATGAACCGGAAACGGGATGCAGCCCTGCAGTCAACCCCTTCTCACCATCGCCATCACATACATATCCTAGCCAGCATCCCAAATCTAAGTCTAGATCTAGTTCCTCTACGCCTTGATGTTTGGCCCTCAATCACATATACCCGCAATATTGGGTTCTTGAAGATCATTTGTCAACACAATCGATGCCACATATCAGGTTGTATTAGTTGGCTCACTTAGAGTTCCGGTGATATGAGCTGGTTATGAACAAGTTTGGATATTGGAAGTGAGTTTTGAGCATAAGATTGAATCTCTCTATGCACCAATTAGTACAGATGCCTTCTGATTTCCAGGTGCTGCACACTTTGCGGCCAGCTCAACACTATCAAAACTTTAACAGTAGTCTAATAGCAAGAGTACTTAAAGATCTATAATACACAAATTCAGATGGTATATCTCCCCTTCTTCTGAAGACGTGTGCTTCTGCGCCTTCAATGACAACTTACGTTGGATTGACCACCTATTCAATATCCCAAAAAATGCTCCGAAATGTCTAGGTTTCCTGGTGAGATGTAAGAAACAGTTCAATCCCTATGATATCGGCCTCAATATGTAAGTAATTTATTAGCCCGAAATTTTAGTAAAATACTCACATCAGGTCAAGTGCCCATATAAAATCTCTTCACCTGCTAGATAGGATTCAAAACCGTGCAATAAGACTCATAGATGATGCTAATATCACCCAAACAATTGTCACCTTTTAACTACAAGTGTTCGACCGAAATTGGCAGTAGCATTTCGCCCCTTCAAACCTTTAAACGTAACACCCGTCTATGAATTCTCATCAAGGCCACTTTTGGACATACTGTGAAATATCGTAATTCTTTCCTATTCAGTATAATTGGCTTATGGGATGTCCTGCCAAGCTCTTTATTTTCTAGCCATTATAAACTTCAAACATTTAAAACCAACTAAAATCAGTACCTCATTCTTTCTTCCCTAATTTTGCTTTGCTCGCGCTGTATGTAAGTATTTTTAGGGTACTCAGAATTGTTTGAGCGCGCGCAGATTGTAAGAAAAAAAAATCTCTAAAGATTCCAGTCATCTTCAAAATAAATGCATATTAAGTGACTTGTTTTGAGTCTTGCTCGTTTCCTTTCGTAGTCGCTGCAGATATGCATTGCACCATAGAATATGTTAAGCGATCTGATGGCCTATTTTCTGGCAGTTCAAAACATTTTTTGACGCCACTGCAAACGTTCTGAAAAGCTTATTTGCTTGTTGTCTTGTTAAGCCCCACTTTCCTGGCATCACAGGGCCAGGCATATGCCATCAAGAACGCCTACGTACCATTGTGTTCCAAGTTCCCTCTAGTCATCCCCAAAGATCTGGCTTCCTCTTCGATTGTTCATCTCCATGCCAATCTGCGGCAGTCTAATCGTTTACCACATTGTATAAGTGGATTCCATTGCATGGCATATGTTAGTTTCCAAAAGAACCCACCATAAGATGTAACCAATTCGCTGCCGCTTTCTCAGCCATATTTTCACATAAATTGGTTCTAGGCCTGTTATCACGTTTAGTTTTGTGGTTTGATCTTTAAGATGTTGTGGAGTCATCTGCCATATACATCTGTTTCCTCCAAACAGATGTACCTGGATCATATTACTTATTACTATCATACAAGGAACAGTAGAGGCTTAGCAACGGCGTTAGAGTACGCGTTGCAAACTTCAAATTCCTCGCATACCTTAACCCTTGTAACACATGACATTTACCGGCATCACATGCAGCCTTCATAGTAGCGACTTGTTCTCCTGGCATTAATCTCCTGCCCAAGGTTCGCCATATAGTATCTTGTTTCCAGCTGTCGAATTCGCGTTCCTAATAGGTGAAAATATATGTAGCTTTAAAGCCGGTCTTGAATCAAGATGTTCCTTCGCTCGATCCAGAATTGTTTAACCTGCCCCTTATCGTTGACATTATATTAGCGTTACTGGGGTGAAGAGTGGTGAATATGGGTACTTGTTGCTGTGGGAAGATCTCCTGAGCTTGGCTCTTAGTCACTGTTGTCTAAAAGGCTACGTATTGCTGTTAAATATTTCCGCTTTCTAGCAAGCGGAAATTTCTGTCTAGTGCTTTTACTAGATGTGGCAACGAACTTTCACCAGAAACTATTGTAGTTCCTAAGTAATATACATATAGACGGTCCCGTTTCGTATTTGCTGCTTCTTCAACCCTGGTAACTTGTGAGCTGACAAAGTTGCGCATGCCTCGTCTTACCCTTCTTTTCTCTTAATGCGGTACTGGACATATATTAAAGTACAGGGCGTTCTACTGCTGAGCCCAATGAAATACGTGAGATCAATAGTTTGATTGACCTATTTCCGAGTGTCTGCTATTATGTAGCCATGTGTTTTGGATAATGATTTTTGGCCCAAGCACAAGAATATTTTTCATAGCATGGACGTCGATGTCTTTAGGGCCGAAGCTGCCATTTATTTCTACATTTATGGCAGGGCAATTTCTTACCTGTAGATCCGCTTGAGTATCCTAAGACCTGAACACCTTAGTATCTTTAGAAAGTTAGTTGGTGTGAACAGATGCAGTACAAAGAAGTATAGTCTTGTAGCTTTCAAATGATGGTGGTCCATCTCTTTTCTAATGTGTGCTTCAGGTTTGCAACGAACGTCTTAGATGTAATTTCTAAAGCTAGATCTGGTTCGATGTACTTTGCTGTTATGGCAGTGCCTGAGGTGAAACAGTGTGCCTTCGACAACTAGGCACGATGTCATTTGTTATATCCCCGAGCTCATGTGGAACCTGTGGCGTTGTCGCTGTCTACCTTCGGGTTAGAATCTGCTATCCCGTTTACGATATCTTCGTTTGGTGTCGAGTTGGTGACTGCACTCAGTATGGCGCAGCACTGGTAAATGATTACCCCTGAACGCTGTAAATATCCTGTCACCATAAGATTAATAGAACATAAAACTGTCTCTACTTTAGGGGTAAGAGCTTTATTCTATAATCGCGAGTGGGGCTCACTGGTTTCCAAGAGTATATCATAGAGCTTTTACCAATTTCGAAAGGTCGGACTCTCGCCATCTAATTTCGATTACTGCTAGTACCCTCTTTTCCATTATCAAAGAAACTCTTATCATCAATGGTCGTCGAGAAAGTATCTGTTAGTATCCAAGACGCTTGTTGCTATTTGGTAGCAATGAAATGACTTACGATTCCGTAAATTCTAAAACCGCAGGTGATCTACTGAGCATACACCAATTCATTTATTAGATCTGGTCAGAAGAGTGTATGCCTGTTGAATAGAATCTCAGCATCGTTTGCCCGATCCACAGAGAAGGAGGCTCATCTGCGCCAAGTGTAGAGGCATAAGTCTCCTCAACATCGCATACAAGATTTTGTCTGACATATTGTGTGCATGAATGAATGAAACGCTTCGTCCACAACCTGATTGGCCCCTATCAGTGCGCTTTTAAATCAGGAAAGCTTACAATCAACCAAATCTTCATACTCCGGGAGATCCTGGAAAGAGCTCAACAAGTCCAAATCGATACCCATTATTTTTTCATCGATTTTAAGACCGCATATGACAGCATACGAAGGTTGTCTGAAAAGTTTCCGACCGAACAATGATACAAGACATTTTTTCTCAAATTTTCTCACAGCGATACTCCCATCTCTCTAACGCGTCTAAATAGTACTTGGCGTTTTCTCTGCAAAATAACTGTTCACAAAGGTGATTGTCCCAAGAAGTCGCTCGGGGCTAGATCTGGTGAATAAGGCGGATGGTCAAGCAGTTCAAACCGTAATTCATGGCCATGGCAGCCGCTGAGGTGCGAGACAGCGGGTTGTCTTAGTGAAACAGGATTTTCTTTTTCTGCCAATGTGGCCGTTTTTCCGCAATTTCTGCCTTCAGCTTGGCAAGTAATGATGCGTAGTATGCTCCCGTAATGGTTTTTTCTTTTCGAAGACAATCGATTAAGATAACTCCTTTACTATCCCAAAAACAGTCGCCATCACTTTCCCAGCCGAAAAAACAGTTTTTGCTTTTTTTTGAGCCGGCCCGCCCTTTGCAGTCCACTGTTTTGACTGAATTTTTGTCTCGGGCGTATAATGGTGTATCCAAGTTTCATCTACTGTAATTAATCGGCGCCAAAACTCGGATTTATTGCGCCTAAACTGCGCCAACAGAGCGTTGCAAATGTTCATTCGAACACGTTTTTGGTCTAACGGAGGCAAACGCAGCACCCAACGCGCATACAGCTTTCTCATGCCTAAATCTTGATTCAATATGTAACAAACACGTTCTTTGGACAATTTTACAACCTCTACTATCTCTCTCACTTTAATTCACCATTTGGTGAACTTTAGCAATGTTATCGCCAGTGGTTGCAGTTTTTGGACGTCCCGAACGTTCATCATCTCCCAAGTTCTTACGGCCAAGTTTAAATTCAGCTGCCCAAATTTCACTGTGGTAAATGATGGTGCAGAGTCCCCATACACAGAGTCCAACTCATTTTTGATTTGCGTAGGCGTAATGCCTTTCAAAAACAAGAATTTACGAGTAATAACAGCTCGATACTTAATTTTTTCCATTTTTATAAAAAACACTCACATCGACTCACTCAAACCACTGTCAACTAAAAACTGCGCGTCCAAAATAACTGTCAAAAGATGCACATGACGAGTGCCGCTATCTTTACGTTGGGGTCGGAAACTTTTCAGACAACCCTCGTATATGTATATAGGTAAGCTATACAGAACCATGCCTGGTTTTGGCATCCTTGCCGTGCTTGCACGTCTGTGCCGAATGACGATCGAAAACTCTCAAAGCCGGTAACGACTTAACCGAGACGTTTTAGACGTGCAAATGATAAAATTGTTTTATCAAAATGGGTGTTCTGTTCGGGCAACGCTTCGCGGGCGTAGTCCATTTTACGGTCGCCTTAATCGTCCTACAGAGGGCACTATTCGCAGTGTGCTAGAGTCCACTGGTTCAGTAAACGATAAACCAACACCCGTACGTCGACCAATCGCAAGATCAGCTGAAAATATTGCCGGTGCCCGTGAGAGTGTGCAGGAGAATCCGAGTCGATTACGCGTCGGTCACAAGAACTCGGCCTTTCGCAGACCACAACTTGACGAATTTTGCGTCATGACTTGGGTTTGCACCCGTACAAAATTCAACTGACCGAGGAGCTGAAGGTAAACGATCATAGAGAAAGACGTGTGTTCGCTGAATGGGCTCTGGAGCACTGACTCTAATTTTCATCGAAAAATCATATTCAGCGATGAGGCCCATTTTTGGATGAATGGGTACGTCAACACACAAAATTGTCGAATTTGGGACGATACCAATCCACATGAGATCCAAGAGCGTCTAAAGCATCCCGAAGAAGTCACTATTCGGTGTGGATTTTGGGCTGGTGGCGTCATCGGTCCTTATTTCTTTGAGAACGACGTTGGCTAAGCCATCATCGTCAACGGCGAGCGCTATAGGTCAATGATTACTAACTTCTTTTGGCCTGAATTCGATGATGTAGACACCAACGACATGCGGTTTCAACAGGACGACGCTATGTGCCACACAGCTCACGCCACATTGGGAATTCTACACGAGCGACTCGAGGGCATGGTCATCTCATTTGGAGATGATGTGAACTGGGCACCGAGTTTGTGCGATTTTACCCCGTTAGACTTTTTCTTGTGGGATTTTCTGAAGACGCAGGTCTATGCGAATAAGCCACAAAACACAGCGGCTTTCAAAGCCAACATAACCCATGCCATCGGTCAAATTCAGCCTGATTTATGCGCCAGAGTCATGAAACGTGGATCCCATCGAAAGCGGATGAAGATATCTTCAGTCGTCTCAAGAAAATTCCTTCGAAAAATATTCGGTCTCATTTGCGTTGACGGGCTTTGGAGGAGAAGATTCAACGACGAACTATACGAGCTATTCAGAAAACTGCAAATTAGTCGCCTGAGATGACTAGGGCATGTATACACCAATTCTTCGGCCTGCAGGGTCTTCGAAACTAACCCGGAAGCAAACGATTACTTCACCTTACGTGGCGCGCACAAATAGAAAGGGACCCCAACCGACCTGAAGTGTCCAACTGGAGGCAGTTGGCGAAAGACCGGGCTAACTGGAGAGGCTTGCTAGTTGAGCCCCAGGTTAACAATGAACTATAGCGTCCTCTAAGTAAGCAAATAGGTGATTTGCCCCTCTATTTCTTCCAACTTTGCACTTTGCCAGTGGATACGTTATGGTAAAATTAACTAGTAGTGTTGTAGGTGTTGGTCCTCAGAGGCATCATCTCCTTAATTAGCGAATCACAATTCATTGGGTAATGCTGCTTCTACTGAGCTTGCAACTAGTTGCCGCCATACCGTACAGAAAGTGTTATTAAGTAAACAATGCCTTGTCTATACAAATGTATTAGCCGACTTGCAATACTGAAGATTAATCGTCTCTTATATACACTCGTTTGGAAATGAAATTGAAGTTAACCCTCCAAATGTGCAACCAAAGACGCGAGCCGTAGCCGGATTAGTGGTCTTGGCAGGAGCTTTGCCTAAGCCCACAAAGGTGGAAGAGTTGCTCTTCTTGTGAGAATATTCCACTTTTTTGTGTCGAGTTCATGGTTCTGAGTATGGAGATGCGTCAGGACATCTTCTGTTTTCCTGAGTTGCCACGGAATCCGATTCTGAGTTTGGGTGGGGTTGAAAATTTAGAAAGTTGTGGCTCCCAGGTGGTAGATTTTTGGCGCGGAATTACTTACAAATTTTGCTGTGGGTAGCACCTTACCCTGAGAGTTTTGTCTGCCATATTGCAGCCCCCACTGGAACCCTTACATTTTTGTTTTTGGCTAGCCTCCACAGTTAATTCACACAGTTTTTGTACAATACTTTCCTCCCTTCGGACTCTTGTAGGCTTCCCAATTTGTGGTGTCAGAGAAGAGATACTGGAACCCTTATATGTGAACTTGGTTTTCGCCATTCGGCGTTTCATGGTTTTGGTGGAGGTGGACTTTCATCTTTTTCCGTCCATCCTAAGTGATCAACTGATTGCAACACTAATTTCACTCGACCAGGGAAAGGCACCAACTGCAATCAGCTGATGCTAGACTTAGGATGGACGGAAAAAGATGTCGCAAGGCTTGTTTCTCAGTGTGGACTTCACCGATGCGTAATGCGACAGAAAACTACGACTTTGACTAGGAAGTAGGGTTGAATACATGATTAAATTTTCGTACCGTTGTTGTTTCTGTTGGTCGTTAACGATGCACATCACAGATCATTGAATAGAGGCATCCATAAACTGGAGTAGACAATGACATCATCAAACTACAATATTCGTATTTACTCAACGAAGCCGAATAACATAAAAGTGAAGATAGTTTCACTGCATCATATAACACCAAAGCAGTAGCTTCAGTTTTGTCCTACGTGACTAGTGGTATTCACTCACTACCTCCAATTAGAGTGGCAAAGAATTCAGATGTTTTTTTTTTTTCAAAATTTTCTCGAACTATCGGTCTTGCATTTTTCCTTTGCTGGACTAAACGTCCTCTGTTTCAAGCAAATACAACAATTATATCATCTATCCATTATGTGACTGGCAAATCTATAACACTGTGTACAGAGAAGAATTTGGTAACTCGGTTTACTATAAAAGGTAACCCATGCAACCAACTTTTTGAGATACGAATACAAGTACTAGCCACCAAAAGTAATTCATTCGATTCCCTTTTTTAAAAATGACTCCAATCCAACTATGAATGATGTCAAGTTGGACTGAGTGACTTAAATTCCCATGCTGAAACTTTTTTACAACTGCAGTTCAAAGGTTTGACCTATATCCTTCCCATGTCCGCTTATTCAAATAAATTCCAAAGGAAAAAATAATTTTCTAATTAAAAAAACACGCCCAGTGCGTACAGTTGGAAAAAAAAAGAAAAAATTGTTACAGACGTAAAAATATCTAATAAATACCAAACAAGCCTAAATTGGTCACTTTCTGCGCGCCAATGCGTCATACAGTCAATGAACCCCACTCACACCACATACCCGTTTGGTTGAAAAATTAGTTTAACACTTTTTAAGGGGTGATTATCCCACATGACAGATACGGATACATTAATGTAAACAAAAACGCACAAAGCTACCGGTGTAGTAACTAATTGAAATTAGGTGAACCTCTATCTACAAGAGCTCCACATACATTCGTACATACGTACCGTATGTAGCATCCCCACCTTTGGCACTTGTGTTGTGTTGCGACTTAATCCAGTGCAGTTTAACTGGTCATTTCCCACTCCACAAAATATCTGCACCCGTATACATCTCGATCGAGCAACAACGGCGAAAGGCTTTAAAAACCCCAAACCTCTATCGGCGACTTAAAGAGATCTTAAGTCTATTCCATCGGGCAGTAACCGCAGTTCACCGCGTGGCTTGCACCACAAAGCAATCAATTTTCGTGCAGTGATAGATACAAATAGTGAAACGTCTACTCGTAATAATCCACCATGAATTCACCAAGTGCCATTGGATTACTCCTGTTCGGGTTGCTCGCGATCAATTGCACTAGTGGTTTCCCAGATGGTGCTCCAGCTGATACTTGTGTCAAGCAGCGAGCTAATCAGCCGAATCATGGACAGGCCAGGTCAAAGTCCCCAAATACTAACCCCTACGAAGTAGTTGCCAGTGCTGAACAGTACAATCCAGGACAACAAATCACAGGTAGGTGATAACAGTGGCAGGACTCACTTGTGTACCTGGACTAAGGATCTAAAAAAAAAACAAAAACAAAAAAAAAAAAAACATTCTTGCAGTTGTAATCTACCCCTACGACAATCGTCATGTATTCCGGGGATTCTTTATCCAGGCGCGTGACGTTTCAACCAACGAATGGATTGGTCAGTGGGAGCATAGTGAAAACACCAAAACGATTCCAGAGTGCTCTGCCATAACTCACTCGGACAACAGGGATAAATTGGGAGCCAAGCTGATATGGAAGGCGCCTCAGCACAAGAAGGGGCGCGTTTATTTCACGTAAGTGCAAAACAGTGTTTAATCTCTCGGCCAATGGTTAGCTTTAAGAGGACATGGGTTAGTCAAGTGCGTTTGCTTTTTCTTTCGCCCCAGGCAGGAGGCAATCAATTCAAGTTTGTGTAATTATGTGCCTACGAGTAGATATTTGTACATACATACGCACTCGTATGTAGGTATACCATATATTGAGTGAAGTATGTCGTTTGTGGTGCCAGACATCCGAGGGATTTCGTCATCGAAACTTGACGCACCACATGGTATGGGGGTATGGGTATGAATCCGATATTTAGATATGATGTGGCAACATTTAGGGCGTGTGGAAGTTTTCTTTTTATTTTTTATTTCAAATGGCTCTCCTGAGGACCAAAGGTTGGCGGAATACTTAACATACGTATACATGTGTTTTTTTTTTTTTTTTTTTTTTAATATTTTATAATGTGCATATAGGGAGAGTCGTACCACTGGGTGGTACCACCATTGCCACGTGTATAAAACGGGGTCACGGAGACATACATGGATGTTTAAATATTTTAAGTTTCAGTTTTTATTATTTTTTTTTTTTTTAGACTCTTAAGGACTCGAACTCTTACTTAGGAAAGGAAGTATTTTTCTCGTTTTAAAGTCCTAAAAAGTGTGATGCGTTTAAATATTCAATTTCAGTGATAGGAACGTGCTTCCAGAGAGTTTCATTCTTACGAGTACGAGTATACTTTTCTCACATCTGTGAGAAAAAGGTTTTCTTTCTGTATTGATGGACTTTCGGTTGTATTTAAGGATTTATTGATGCTTGGGTCCTTAAGGAATGCTAGTGCTGTTTTTTTTTTTTGTACTTTGCAGTTAGCTATGCCTGGGTCGATGTCACGTTCGAGATGAAAGGAAAGTAAAGTATTGAGCAATGTATTCCTTTGGTATTAACTTAGAGACTGAATATGGTATTCCGACAAAGTTTAAAAGGTTTTGTTTCGAATTTAGTTTCAACTCCAAGCGGGAGAGGGTTGCAAGGTGATTGTTCATGCTGATGACGTTGCTATTGTTGTCTCAGTAAAGAACCCTAGTAACTTAAAGGATGCTTTGAACAAGCTCATAAGATGGGCAAAACGATGTGGTTTGGGTGTAAGCATTTTTTACTTACTTCAGGTGGCACTGTAGTCCGGGGTGAAACTGAGCCTCAACCAACAGGCGTCTCCAGCCACTGAAGTCTCTTTCCACTTGCGTGCGTCACCTGAGTAGCGGTCTTCCTCTACTGTGCTGTCCCTCGGGTGTGGACTGCAGAATTGGTGTTCATCCGCTCTACCCTTTATGACCCAACCATCTTAGTCGTTGGATCTTCACTCTTCTGGATAAATCGATCTTGTATCTCGTCCTCCACTCACTGTCTACACAGATGGGACCGAAGATTACCAGATGAGCACCCTCATCCATTTTTGACAAAGTCCATGCTTCTTCTCCATAGGACAGGACTGGTATTATTAGGGTCTTATACAGAGTCACTTTTGGTGTTCGAGAGAGGGCTTTGCTAGTCAATTGCCTTCTCTGCCCGAGGAGAAGAGTTACTCTTCGTTTGATCTCAGCGCTGGTGTTGTTGCCTGAATTAATAGCAGAGCCTAGGTCCTTAACTGCCTCAAAGTTATATCTGTCGAGGGTGACATTCTCTTCGAGATGTCGGTGTTGGGTGTCCTTTTTTGTTGACTGCATATACGTGGTCTTGCCCTCATTGATCGTTAAACCCATCTTATCCGCTTCCATCTCAATACTAGCGAAAGCTCCATCGACATCACGCTTCTTTCTTCCGATTAAGTCAATATCATCGGCGTATGCGAGTAATTGGACGGACTTTTGAAAGATTGTGCCTCTTGTGCTGGAGCGTGAGTTAAAGAAATCACATGACAGCGCATCGCCTTGTCCAAATCCTTTTTTGGCAACAAAGGTCTTGATGTTTTCTTTACCGACGTCGAGGGAGCAGAGTGTTTTCTTCATCGTTATCCTGCACAAATGGACGAGTTTGGCAGGAATGCCGAAACTAAACGTTGCTCTCTGTAGCTCATCTTTATAGATGCTATCATATCTGACCTTAAGATCTATGAATAAGTGGTATATGTCTGTTTGGAGCTCATGGGTTTTTTTTCCAAGATGTGCCGTAGTGTGAATATTTGGTCGATGGTGAACTGGCTAGAAGTCACTCTGATATGGACCAATCAGGTTGTTGACGAACCGCTTCAGGCGTTCACATAATACGACAGATCGGATCTTGTAGACGAGGCCCCTGTAGTTGGCGCAGATCAGAGGGTCTCTTTTCTTGAGGATCGGACAAACACTTCTGAGGTTTCATTCGTCGGTCATACTTTCGTCCGACCATATTTTACATATGAGTTGATGTATACGCATTACCAAGTCATCACCTGCCGCTTTGAAGAGCTCTGCAGTCAGGTCGTCTGCTCCAGCAATTTTGTAACTTAGATGTAGCTATATTCACTTTGTCCAGGTCAGGTGGACGGAATTGTTGGTCTACATCGTCCAAGTTGAAAGGTTCATTCTGCCTTACAGTGGTATTTGGTTCGTCACGCAGTTATACAGTCTACAGAAATGCTCTTTCCAATTCCCAACTTCGACTCTACTACTTGTCCGTCTCTACAGGCTTCGGTTCGAGGTTTGTGCTGGTGGTATGTTTTGTTAACCTTTTGGTAAAATTTCCGAATTTCCTTCTTGGAGTAGCATCTCTCAATTTCCTCGACCCCGCGCTTCTCATGCTCCTTCATTTTCTTCTACAGATGCCAGAGTTCGTTCTTCTGCTCGTAGAGCTCATGAGCAGCTGTAGTGCCGCTTTGCATGTATAGTATGTTGTGTATCTGCATATGCTCGCTGGCATTCGTCATCAACCTCGGAGTTTCGTTGTTGTGGCCGAGTGAAACCCAGCAGATCAGTGGCGGCATCTCTGACGGCTTTCTGATAATGCTGCCCCAGCATAAGATCTCTTAAGAGATTAAGGGGGATCGAGGATCGAGTCGGAAAAGAATTTGACGATTTCTTGCGATTGTAGCCGTCCGACATGAACTCCCTCACAGTATTAGCTTGCCTTTGCGCGTTGGTGGTCGATGTTGGCTCCTCGGAACGTTTGAACATCGATAATATTGAAGAACTGCCTTAGGTCGATCGCAATCTGGCCAATCTGGTTGGTTGGTTGGGAGTTCTCCAAGTTCTCTTGTGAGATGCGGGAACCGACAATGTTTCGTCCCAGAACCCGTTATCGGAACTGTTCTCGAGCAGGCTATATTTTTCGACAGTATTACCAAACTTGTCCTCTCTTCCGAGCTTGACATTAAAATCGCCGAGGACAATTTTAATGTCATAGCTAAGTCACTGCCCGTAAGCCTTGTCCAAGAACTTGTAGAAGGTCTTTTTGGCGTCATTAGCTTTCTCCTCTGTGGAGGCATGGGCTCATACAGGGTGCGGCAGAACCAGTTAAGCAGTTTTGAAAAACAGGGTATTTTTCAAAAATAATGTCTTTAAGATGGCGGACGTTAGCTGCTATACATTGCTGGAGCCGATTTCTAAAGTTTTGAACAGCCCGCTGACACATTTCGAGGGGTATCGTGTTCACTTTTTCAACAATTCGCTTTGTTAACTCTAGCTGGTTTTGGAGCGACGTTCAAACACTTTTTCCTTAAGATATTCCCAAAGAAAGAAGTCACATATGCTTAAATCTGGCGACAGCGGAGGCCACCCCACGTCACCTCTCAAAGACTCTAGACGTCCGGGAAATATTTTCCTTAAAGCATTTAGAGAATTTCGGGCTGTGTGGGCTGTAGCCACATCCTGTTGGAAGCAAACACCACCTAATCTCTCTTCTTCAACAACCACTTCCAGTCGGGGCTGCAGAAAATTTTGTAAGATTGAAGCATAACGCCCGGAATTCACCATCACGGTCACGCCTCCCTCTTCAAAGAAGTACGGGCCAATAACGCCAAATTGTGATACGGCACATCAGACCATAGTTTAGGAGAATCTAGCGGTCTTTCGTTAAGAATTTGGGGGTTGTTTTCAGCCCAGTAGTGCAAATGTGCCTCATCGCTGCGGAAGAATGCTGCCGCAGGAGAGATCGGTGCAAACATTTCCTCACACAGATTTTGGCGGTTGACGTAGTCTGCCGGGTTCAATTCTTGATTATTTTATTTTATTCAAATCTAAATGCAGAATCCTCCTCAAATTGCGGTCTGAAACCCCCAATGCAATAGCATGCCTTCGAGCAGAACGTCTTGGCGATTGCTCGAATGCTGCTCTCACTAGCCGCACATTTTCTGGTGTTCTGATGGATCTTCGTCGGCCATGTGTATCTATTCTTAGTGTGGTGCCAGTTCCCTCCAACTGTCGAATCCAGGAGCGAATTGTGTTCGCAGTAGGAACAGCATTATTGCGCAGAATCTTTGCGTCGCAATCACAGTTCGGTTGTTTTTATAAAACGGACGAACGCATGTTTGCTACTAAATGGGGATGCCGACAGAACAGAAGGAGATCTAGTGCAGCTGTCTACCCCCACCGCCGACCGAACACCTGCCCCTCCAAACTGCTCAATTGGTTCTGCCGCGCCCTGTATAAAGTTAATGTTGGCAAATTTAGTCTTAATAAGGATTGTCACGAGGCGCTCGTTAAAATGTCGAAAACTTAAGACTTTTTGCCTAAATATGCCTCTAACATCGAATCCGCATTCAAATAGGCGCTGCTTTTGCCGTCGATAAAAATCGCCATAGTAGATGTCGCAGTTTTTCTCCCTCTCTTTGTCCGGCCCATCCTATCGCGTTTCTTGGATGGCGGTAACATCTGCGGGTATAAGCCTACACAGATCCAAACTTGTCCTTTTTTCCAGGAAATGCAAAATTCTATACCCTAACTCTCCTTCCATAAATATTGTAATAACAGTTAAACATTTTCTCCAGCAGCTGAATATTTTAGGCAGGAGGTTGTTCTTGAAACATAGCATACGAGAAAATTACAAAAGCTTTAGTAGCACTCTGGCTATATACCTCGGTCATACGGCCGATAGTCACGTACTGGTAGAAACTAAGTAAAGCGCACTCATTTGGATATTTGTCTTTTGAGGAGCACATCCAACTGGTTCCTCTGTGGCACTTCACATTCTTTTTACCCCTCGGTATTTATAGCAGATGTTAAGCTTATTTCAACATTACAGGGGATAAACAAGGCAACTGCTATCCTGATTCCATACAGGATCCTTCAAGGAAAAATAAAGTACATCCTTCGACCAGTTCGACAAAATCTTTAAAGTCACCATTCCCTTATGAGGAAGATGCCTTCTTGGAGGATAAATCGGTTTACATCCGCCCAATAGTCTCAACGGTCTTATTAGGTCTTTGCTTTCGTCGATGCCTTATACATAGCTAAAGTCAGGAAAATAACGTAACGAATTGTCTAATTTTTTAATTGATTGAGAGCCGATTATATCTCGGATAGATTTATTATTACCTAACACCAATACACAACTTTAGTTCTAAACTTAAAACTAGCACAAAGAGTACTTGCTCTAGGACCTAGGTTAGGTTAGGTTAAAACAGGGGTGTGATGGTCATGCCATCACACAAACACTAGGCACTAAAACGGGCCCATCACGATCCCTGTGGAACCAGTTGAATTTGTGTTGAAGCGTGAAACATCCAATTTCTTTGCAAAAGCCAAGAAGGCCTTTGAAGTTCATGCCGTCAATTTCCTCTAGGTCTTCGAAAAAGTATTTCCCTACATTTGTAGGAAAGGGCTCAGTTCGCAAGGTAGTGAGGCTCAGAGAAAAGTTTTGGAACAGATTAGGTATGTTAAGTTAAAATCGAACTTATTATGGATGCTGTTCACGATTCACGGTACTCTTTTCAAATAATATCCACAAAGGAACCATGGGTGTGAAATGAACGCATCAGAGGTTTCTGATGTTTAAGAGGGCTCACACCACTATATGACGAGCCATACGAAATATCGAAAGATGGGTTTATTCCTTTGTGTTCAATTCACTCTCACTATCTAAACTTGGACAATTTTGCATCCAAGATTTAGTTGTTGTGGATATATGCAATCTCATTTGGGGCACTACCGCCACCACGAAAATCAGTAGCCGAACTCACTAACCACTGTGATTTCAAGAGAGTAGGGCGCTTCCATATGCTGTGATGAATATTTTTTGGGGCAGTGAGAGACAATCATCTCCTGAAATTTATATATACTATTGTCTGACATGATTGTCAATAATGTTATCTCTCAGACATCATTTTAATGAAGGTAAGCCTTCCATGTCAGACCGCGTTCACATCGAATTCAGAATCGAATGCGATGTTTTGGTTTTGTAAGCCTGGAAATTGCATGAGTCTGACTTATTTAGGGCTTAAATACGTTAACAACGAACCGTTTCTCAAACAAAGTGTAGTATTTGGGTGTCATCCTGGGTCATCCTGGATAACAACTTTCTTTGATCAAACATGAGCTCCGGAAATGTAGAAAAGCTTTCGGCAAGACTTGGGGCTTGCCACCGACTACAGTCTTTTAGGTCTACACGGCTATGATTATATTCTATGTATATTCTATGCTTCAGTTGCCTGGCGGAACAGGGTTTCATGAAACTATGTGGTTTCTGTTTTTACCAGACTTCAAAGAATGGTTTCTCTGGGCTGAAAGGGGGCTTTTCCTAGCTTGTTGGACAGTACTTCTAAAGCAATCACCAATTTAAAAAGAAATGGTCTTTGGAACAATGTGCACTGGATTTTAGACGATCTGTCTTTGGACGTGCCATTTGATGTAGTTTTGGAGCTTCACAGATGGCTCAAAAACCGGTCTAGGATACGGCGATGATGTTTCTCTGGAGAATCACAAAATTGAACTTAGAAACAAAAGGGAAACTTGCGTCTATCTTCTAAGCAGTGAACTATGAACTATATTGCGAAGGGTTGGTGGAGTCGACGAAGTACTCGTATCTGCGTTTGTAGCTGCCGCCATGCTGCGCTTAGAGTCTTGCCGAAGATCTCACAACTTCCAAGCTCATTCAAGAATGCAAGGCTTTTTCGAACGTTGGCAAGAGGTTGAATTCAGTGATTGTTGTTTGGGTCCCACGGATTTACGGGAAATGAAAATATCGATGAATATCCTAGGCAAGGCTAAGACTAGGCTATGCTTAGAGCAGCATATATTCTTGGTTATAGCTTCCAATAACAGTAGAGTTTCAGATGATCAAACCTGTAAATTGCATGAGTCTTCAGGATACCGGCAGACCAAATAAATGTTTTCCGATGTCTGTAACAAGTCTGCGATTTTGTTGCTGTCTCTTGAGATGACGTGCTGTGAAAGTGATGACGACATCGCTGAGCACTATCTGTCCGGCATAATTTATCACTGAAACGTTTACTCATATTTTTACGAAATACTGGGAAACAATAAGAAACAAACACGTAGTTGTCTTTTCCAATAGAGAAAAAAATTTCTTGTCAAATATTCGTTACAACTAGTTATAACCGGGGCTGTGGAAATAGAGATCGAAGAGAGATACAAATCTGAGGTTACGTGAGTTGGTGTCAGTAGAGAATCTTTGGATCACTACCGGACAGTCACTTTAATTTGATTTTGGTGGAGGCGAAGGCCCCCATTTATTCGCCTTAATACAATCTATACAATCTTAAACTAACTTAAATTAAACTTAAACTTAAACTTAAAACTAAGGTTGCTGGGAGTAGTGAAGGAGAACGGATTTGAGATGAAAGTCAAAGGCAGTAAGGTTTGAATTGATGTTTCTTACCATACGGGAGATTGGTTCGTTCGCGCCATAGGAGGTGTGTTGGTAGAAAGAAGGGACGAGGAGTGCATAGATTAGGAGGATTAGTTTTGAGGAAATAGAGTTGTGAAGGGACGCGCATTCAACGTGACCTGAAAGGAGTCGATGAATGAAGAGAAAGTCGTCTGTGTCTCTGAGTTTCACGAGAATGTTTAAGCTAATAAGGTTGAGACGGTTTTGATAGCTTGGCAGAATAAATGGATCGTCTTAGGGCATACCTCGAAGAGCAAATCGAAGTAAACGGTGCTGGATGCTTTCGATTCTCGAAATAGGAACACGGTTATATGGGGATCACACTTGACTGTAGTACTCTAGGAGGGGGCGAACATACTTAATACAGAGGGGCCTGGTCACATATGGGTTTTTGAAACCCAGTGCAGAGTTGGCTTTAAGGAGATTGTCGGGGAGGAGATTGGTGCCGCTTATGTGAAAAGGTGACGGATTGGCATTTTAGTTCCAAACAATTTTTGAGGCACCAGATCGAAAAACTATCAAGGTCTTATTGAACGAGGAAGGAGCCAAGGGGTGAAAAAATGGTTTTGAAAAAATTTGGTTTCGTCGGCGTCAAGGGAGACAGACGAGTGTTTGATGATCCTATCGAGACCATTTATGGTCAATATAAAAAGAAGGAGAGCGAGCTGGCTACCTTGTGGGACCCCAGAGGTGGCCAAAAATGAAATCTAATTTGCTGACCTAAAACGAACATTGTAAAAACGGTTATCCAGGTAAGAAGATATCCATTTTAACAGTACGGGTTCAAAGCCGAGGGCAGACAATGCACTCAGTTAGCAGCTCATGAACAAAGAGCACATCAAGAACTTCTCGAAGTTTTTGTAACCATTCAAGATTTATTCCTTTTAGACGATTTACGCAAGGAGAAAAGATATAAATACCAACCTAAACATGAAGGCGAAATAGATAAACCTTCGTTCAACTGCTTCAATTCACATATACTACATATACAGCATACTACATATGCTGTCATAACATTTGGTCTGAGCTATTCTTGTATAGTATATTGCAGAGCTGGAAGAAAAAGTTATTAGATTGGCTGTTCAGTTAAGATAGAGGATCATGAATCGTTGTAACGACGCAGTTATTAGGGACAGATGAAAAGACAAGGTCAGGCTGACGGAATAATTTATTAGTCATGCCGGTTAGTTAAAAGACATTCGACAAAAGGTTTTTTTCTGTCAGAAGAGGGGTTGGAAACCTAATATTTCTTAAAAATATAAAACGCTTCGGGGTCAATGAGTCAATGGTGCTTATAGAAAGCTGATAGCTGTGGCGTGGTTGAGAAGGCGAACGCAGAAATGGAAAGATTTCCACTTTTCCACAAAAACTTATTCTTAGTTTACATTACCGAGATACTAATCTAGGGGGCTTAGATGGTGGTTAAGTAACTGGGTGATTTTGCGAATATCAAGATGAGGGCTTAGATAAATTACAACTTACGTAATTTTATATGTTTGTTACGAACGTTTTTTATGGCTGAAGAAGCCCGATGCATGTTATTTTTGCTAATATCCTTAGAGTATCAATATTGTATCTGTTTTTTTTCGTATTTAGGTTTTAATTTTAGCGTGATTAGCAATTTACCCAATTTCCTGTGCTTCTACTGTAAAAGTATTAGTTCCATGCGATCATTTTTATATTTCTGAAAACACTTCGTTTTAATATTTTTTGTTTTAATCAAAATTAATCTGCAAAAAGTTTCAATAAATTGTCCGAAGTTGCTCAAAGCCCCCCGAAGTTTACCAGAAGTAGATTAAGTTTTCTGTTCCTTGGTGTTGGTCAAGTTTTAAATTCAGGTCTTGTGGAGAGCAGTTAATGATCTTATCTAATGCGTCACCTCAGTGGTGTTTAGCTGTCTGTGTTAAGTTCACTCAGAAGGATTTTTCCAAATAAAACGCAGCCTCACTAACAGTACCAGCAAGTTCAGGTTCAAACTGATACTGATGCTGACTCTGCCGCTTCACTGAGTATAATCAGAATGAACACCTGCAGGTCTTTAAGTCGAATAAAACATCCTCGAAATAAAAGTAGCAGTCAATCATAAATTCTTTTGAAAAAGTTCGAATGCAATAAACTCTTCATAGGGCAGCAACAATGTCAAACAGTTATATTGGTAAACCGATAAAAAGCTTTGAGCATTCTTCATCAAGAACTAGGGTAGGATAGCTGATATAGTAAATGAGCGATCTGTTTTCGAAAGAACTTCCGTGTTAGCTCTGTTAGAATAGACTTTGCGGAAACATCATTGAAACCTGAAGGGATCTGAAAGGTATGTGTACACAACAAATAGTTCTGTATACCACCTTGATCAAAAAGTTCCCGGAGGATACCATTGTTGGCGCTCCCATTTTTCCGATTTGAGTTCTTTTTGTTTTGGTAAATCTGTTGTTGACATTCTCTCTAAATCTTAGCGTCATAGCTTGATATTTGCAAAAGGTACGTAGCCAAGAGTACATCTATCTCTGTGTGTGTTAGCGATTTTTTACAATTTTAGAAATGGATTTAAATTTGCAACAACGAACTTGTACGCGTATTAAATTTTGCGTAAAAAACGGATTTAATGGTGCGCGAACGTTGGAAATGTTGGAAAAGTGTTTCGGCAACGATTCTCTAAAGAAGACGGTCGTTTACCAGTGGCACGAGCGGTTCAAAAGTGGTCGTGAGTCAATCGTAGATGATGAATGCAGTGGCAGACCATCGACATCGAAAACCGACAAAAACATTGATGAAGTACGAGTAAAAGAAATGTTGGTCAATAACCGCAAATTAAGCATCAGAGAGATAGCGGAGGACTTGAACATTGCTTATGGATCCGTCCAAGACATTTTGGTTAATGATTTGGGTTTCCGTCGTGTAGCAGCAAAGTTGGTGCCAAAAGACCTCAATTTCATGCAAAAAAGAGACCGTGTTGACGTCGCAAAAGAGAAGATTTGCGAGGCTGAATGCGATCCCACATTCATCACAAGGATCATTACTGGAGACGGGAAGTGGGTTTATGAGTACGACACGCAATCCCGACATCGTGCAGTGAATGGCGTTCACCAAATGAGCCGAGACTAAAAAAACCACGTCGTTTTCAGTCAAAAAAGAAGGCAATGCTCACGGTTTTCATGGATTACAACCTTGTAGTGCATCATGAATTTTTGCCAGAAGGCCAGAGAGTATTACGAGTATTTGGGCGTTATGAGACGTTTGCTTGAAGCAATTCGCCGAAAGAGACCAGAATTGTGGGCAGAAAACTCGAGGATTTCGCACCATCATAACGCACCGTCGCACAGTGCCATCATTATTCGTAATTTTTTGATGAAAAATACAACAAATACCATCCAACAGTCACCGAATTCACCTGATTTGGCTCCCTGTGACTTCTTTCTGTTCAATCGAGTTAAAAAACCACTAGGGGGAACGAGTTTCAGCAGCCGAGAGGAAGTAATGGAAAAATCGCAGGAAGCACTGATGGACATATTGAAAGCCGAATATAAAAAATGTTTCGAGGATTGGATCAAGCGCTAGCATAAGTGTGTTGTAGTCGATGGGTATTACTCTGAAGCGGACATTATAGATTTAGATGAATAAACGTGTATTTTAAATTTTCTGAATACATTCTCGGAACATAGCAAACTTAAAAAAAATGCTTTAAATTTAAAGTACAGAATCTATCCATCACACCTTAGCTAATGCTAAATGTGCATGCCAACTCCTCACTTTATTCTTACTTTTTAAACCAACATTAGATTATTACATCAGCTCAAGAGTCCATTCCGCAACCCACGAGCCTTGGTCTCGTGGTTTTAGTTTCTAAACGAGTTGATCCTATACGGGTGTAGGCTTAGGTCTTTTCGCAAAATTCGCCATATAATGGAAGGACAAGACCAATTTGTTGCCAACGGCGCCGTATTAACAAATCCCACTCTTCTGCCACATTTTCATTCACACCGGCACATTATGTTGACGCGTTGTTGACTTTACGGAATTTATCCATAAAACAATAAAGAGCGGGTTCATTTGAACGATTAGGGGAACAATAAAAATAATTATAAAAATATAAAATAAATGACAATTGATCGCCCGTTTTGGATTGGAAGGTCTGTCAGTTAAAAACAAACGCCCTTCACATTCAAATGGGTTTACTTTATGTATGGGAAATAATTAAATTTTAAAGAATTTAAACAGGTTTCATGCGAAGTATTCAACTGTTGATCAATTATTCAATCATATTAGGTGAAAGATTTTTTTATTTCTTTTTTACTGAATTGAGTGTGGAAATGCATTTTTAAATTTATCTGATATCTGTTCTGTAACTGCAGTTCCTACAAGTTTGTAAATAACGAGGCATTCAATGTAAAAAAAAAATGCGGAAAAAAACAGCCATGAACAGGTTCTAAAAGCCGAGCGGCGACCTCGCCTGGTGATGCCCAGTGCTACACATCAATTGTTCTTATTTTACCCCCTAGCAGTAGTCAGTAGGTCAGGTACCGATCGCGACCAACAGTGTTTAACTGGTCAGATTTATAAATACGTGTGTTGAGCAAGCGAAAATAGCAACTGTTGGAAATGACTAAACTTCAGAAGCAGGATATTTAGCGTATGGATTTAATCAACAGTGGCATCAACCGCCAGGAAGGTAGACCCCTTATATCACCTACTGCTTAACTTGCACATTACAGCAAAAACCCTAAGCCTCGAATACTGACAGACTTACTGTTGAGGAGCATGCAAAATGAAAAAGAGTACAACGATATTCGCTTCTGCACATGAAATGTTCCGACATTGAAAAGGCCGCGTGGCTGCGCCGAGGAGCTAGCAAGAGCTGTAGGTATAAAGCGGATATCTCCACAATACAGTAAGTGCAGTGGTATGGATTGGACAGATGGGGAGTGAGAGACTCTGAATTACCATGTAAAAGTCCCGAGACTAGCATGTAAAAATAAAATTTTTTGACAAAATTAGACTCCATCACAAATGTAAATTGATATCTACAATCATTTCTGCGCCGTTTTAACAATTCGACGCCTTTCTTATAGAACGATTTGTCCAACCCTTTGAAATGCGTTTCGGCGATCACCTCATTGGAGTGATATCTCTTTCCGGCGAGCATGTTTTTGAGGTTCACGAACAAGTAAGAGGATCCATGTTTCATTCATTGTCACGTTCAAGAAATTAAAAAAATATTTTCATTTTGCTTGAACAGCTCCAAGCAGCGCTCTGAATCATCACCACGTTATTGTTTTTAATCAACTGTGAGCAAACACGGTACCCACTTGGAACAGATTTTTCGCATACGTAAATACTCGTTCAAAATATGATGTACACGACACCGTCGTGATATCAGCCATCTCCAGCAATATGGTCGTTCAAAACGATTTTTTGGATTTTTTCCGGCGTAACAGTCTTTTTTATCATTTTTGTCTATACGACCGCGTTTAAATTCAGTAAACCAGCGACAAATGGTTGCTATCGACGGAGCAAATTCCTTATAATATTTACTTTTCATGTCAGTCTTGGTTTTAACGGTATTTTTTCCAATCAAAGAACGTACGAAACTAGTTTTTCAAAATATCAAAAGGCACGTCACCAAAACTTCAATATCTCAATGACTAATAATCGAAATGTCATCAAATTTTGACATGTATCGTTTGAAGGTTGGTAAAAATTGGTAAAAATCGTCACGTATGGATATGTTTTTAGAGTAGCTATCTATGTACATGTGTGTCAGTCTCGCGACTTTCTGAACCAGTGTGTTTTTTGGTTCGAATTTGTTGTAGGCTGTGTAGCCTACAGACTTTGGCCCGTTAGGGAATGCATTTTAAAAATCCACATTAAGGCGAATTCAGAAACTTTGATAGTATGGTTACAGTCGGAGCTGGAGATATAGAAAAAATTCTTCTGCAGGCTGTTTAACGGCGAAAACGACTAACATTCTAGCATCACGAACAGTTTAAGCTGAACAATAAAAACATCCGACTACTCGAATAAAATTAAGTAAGCGCAGCAATATTCAAATATAACAAGGGTATCGGACATGAGGGTCTACTCGTCCAACTATTTAAGCCATCGAAAGATGCTTCGGTAGAGAGTATACAGCAACTCGTTCTCACGATCTGCTCCGAGGAAAGTATGCCTGACAGGTGAAACCTTATCATCGTTTGTCCGATCCAGAAAAAAGTAAACCCTCTAAACGACAATAAGATTTCGTCTGCTTATTGTGTTAACGGTTGAAACCATTTGTGAACGAGGACTCAGGTCGGATAAATTCACAGTCGTACTACGGCAGATTCTAGAGAAGTTCTATCGATAGAAAACACCTCTTTTTAGTTTTGTCATCCCTGCCATACTTGTTAGATTCTGCAGAATTATAAAGGAGAACACTTGTCACTCCGTAAAAGTAGGAAACAATCTCACCGAGACCCAGTGTTAGCAAGTTTTGAATTAGAAGCGGCAAAAATAATGAACGAGGAGAAAACCAATTGTTAATAAGAAAGAACGGACAACATCGACGAATCAGATTGAACGTCACAATAGACAGCTATAACTTTGAGTAGTTAGGAATTTTGTCTACCCCCGTTCCCTTAATAACTTTGTTAATGGCATCCCATCAGAATTAAGCCAGGGGTTAAAATTATGCAATCGCTAGGAAGGTAATTTAGTAATAAGTCCTTGTTAATAAATACTAATCAGAGTCTATACAGCGTAGAAGTATGTGCGTTAGCGAAGACGGATAAAAATATACTTGGTCGTTTTGAACCTCCGTTATTGACGCGCTTTGGATGATATACAACAGCGAATTGTACGAACTGTGCGGTGACATAGCAGAAAAGTAATAATTTGTCACCTCAGATGGATGGACATATAAAGCAAATGAATATTAACGCCCCTACCCGAAGAGTCAAGAATTCATAACTAGTATGAGTAAATATGGGACAGGTTTTGCAGTAGTGGTATTCAATTCCTCATGGCCTGGATTTGCCCTTATTATCCTTAGAGCTAGCACATTCCTAATATACTTTGCTATCTTTCGCTTTACACCTCTCCTAAGGAGGGCTTATTCCATCTATCGATTGAAAAGGGCGCGTTGTCAAAAGTATGCTATAAAGGGTGTTTTTTTTAGGGTTAATGGGTATGATATTAGCTTCATTAAAAAGATAATTTTATGCCATTAGTGTTTAAATACAATATCGGGCATATGCGCTCCACGGCTAGCTCGAATGAAGCGCAATCGTGAAGTCAAATTTTCAACAACTTTATCGACCAACTGGAGCCGTATATCAGCAATAACATGACGAATGTTGACTTCCAAATCGTCCAACGTCTCTGGTTTATTGTCATAGACTAGTGTCTTCACATACCCCCAAAGAAAATAATCTAAAGGTGTGAGATCATAGGATCATGGAGGCCAGTTCACAGGTATATTACGCGAAATTATGCGCTCAGAAAATGTTTCCAGCAATAAATTGATGGTGTCGCGCGCCGTGTGGCATGTTGCGCCATATGGTTGATACCAAAGCTCTGTCAATGTCTGATTCAACTTAGGAGCGAAGAAGTCAGAAATCATGTTTCTATAGCGCTCTCCATTGACGGTAATATTCTGGCCGGCATCGTCCTTAAAGAAATATGGGCCGATGATTCCACCAGCCCATAAAGCACACCAAACAGTGAGTTTTAGTGGTTGTAGGAGCATAAGGCTTCTGGGTTTTCTCCACTTAAAATTCATCAATTTTGCCTGTTTACATATCCATTTAACCAAAAATGGGCCTCATCGGAGAACAAAATTTTGCGTTGAAAATGAGGATCAAGCTGAATAATGTTTTCGGCCCATTCACCGAACCTACGACACATATAATGGTCACGCGGTTTCAACTCTTGCACAAGCTGGATCTTATAAGCTCTTTCCACAAAGTGGATGGGCATAGCTCCAATTGCTGTGCACGATGGCGAATCGACTCATTCGGATTCTCTTGAACACTGCGCTCCACAACGGCAATAACTTCTTCTGTTCGCACTGTTTGTCGTCTTTGGGGATTATGATTATGTCGACCATAAAATGGACGTAGGGCACGATAAGTTTGGCGAGCCGAACTATGATTTTTAAAATAAGTTTGCACAATTTGCGCCCGTTGTTTTGGCGTTATTCTATTCATCCTAAAATGGCTAACCACAAATCAACTTTCAACTGTCAAATTTACATTCTTCAGAAACAGTGTTGCCAGTTTAAAAACCAAACCAAAAAAAATACCCTTTATTTTACTTGAGTCCGTGGTCGACAAGAGGCCGCAGCACTATCTAAGTAAGTAAGTAAGTACATTTAGAAAGAACCATCGGTTTCAATTTGGAAGATATGACTTGAAAGGGAAAGCTTCTACATTGCCTTCAAAGTAAAGAAGCAAGACCTATAGCGTTCTTGGTATAAAACGATAGATTAAGAACTCAAAAATATTAGGATGACGTCTGGAGATGAATTTCTTAGAGATTTTTACAACCCAGCTGACATAGACTTACTAGTAAATTCGATCCATAAAACAGGAATGGTTGAACAATGCGGGACACCTATCGGAACGGTGTAGCAGAAAAATATAAATGTATTGTAAAAGGTTGTTTCGAATAGCAAGTCTAATTACACTAATAATTTAGTCTCCCCATTAAATGTTGGATATCGCCCGTGAAGCGAAATAACCACTGAGCCCAACAATCCATTTTCCTAAAAACTTAACACGTGCTCAGGCATTTTAAGTGCAGTAATACCCACTTGAGTGTTAAGTTCTTTAAAAAAAATTAGAAAAATCAGAAACCCAAACTGACACTTGTAGTCAAGCAGAAGAAAGGAATAACGTGCAATACTGGATGGGAGGACGGGAGCTGCAGTTAACACGTTCGAGCAGAGGAAATTAACCTAGCAGATGTTCGCCGAAGGAAAAAGAGGAAATTTGAAATCACTAAGGATTCGTTTATCTACCTACCGTCCGAGTAAACTCCAGCAATGCTATCAGTATGGTTATCAAGTGAGGAATAGTACATCGCTGCTTCCATGTACTAAGAATGCATTTCATAGTAACACACGGGCTGAAAAGTCGTTTCTGAGAGAGGGCACGACTTGAATTAAATCCATACCATTTTCAGTTAGTACCAACCTTCAAAAGATAAGTGTATAAATTTGACAGCTGTCGGACGATTAGTTCTCGAGATATACCGTTGTGAGTGAAGCAACTCTTGTTATTGTGAAAAAAACGGGTTCAAAGCAATTTCGTGTGTTGATTTATCATTGCTTTTTGATGGGAAAAAATGCAGCCGATGCAAAGAAATGGCTTGATAAGTCTTACCCGGACTCTGCACCTTGCAAACGAACCATTCGCAAGTGGATTGGAAAATTTAAAAGTGGTCATACAAGCGCCGAAGATGATGCACGCAGTGGACGTCCAAAAGAGGCTGTTTCAGATGAAAACATCAAAAAAGTCCACAAAATGATTACGAAAGACCGTAAAGTGAAGTTGATCGAGATAGCTCAGGCTCTGAAGATATCAAAAGAGCGTGTTGGATATATCATACACGAATATTTGGACATGCGAGAGCTGTGTTCAAAGTGGGTGCCACGTTTGCTCACAGTCGACCAAAAACAACAACGTGTTGATGATTCAGAGGAGTGTTTAAAGCTGTTCAACCGCAATAAAGCCGAATTTTTGCGTCGGTATGTGACAATGGATGAAACTTGGCTCCATCACTTCACACCAGAGTCAAGTCGGCAGTCAGCTGAGTGGCGAGCAGGCGACGAACCTCGTCCTCGGCTGGCAAGGTTATGGCATCCGTATTTTGGGATGCACATGGAATAATTTTCATCGACTATCTCCAAAAAGGGCAGACTATCAACAGCGACTATTACATTGCGTTGTTGGAGCGTTTGAAGGACGAAATCGCAGAAAAACGGCCGCATTTGAAGAAAAAGAAAGTGCTGTTTCATCAAGACAATGCACCGTGTCACAAGTCGATGAAAACGATGGCAAAATTGAATGAATTCGGCTACGAATTGCTTCCCCACCCACCGTATTCTCCAGATTTGGCCTCCAGCGACTATTTCCTGTTCACAGACCTCAAAAGAATGCTCGCCGGAAAGAGATTTAAGACCGAATCGCCGAAACAGAGGCCTATTTTGAGGCTAAACCGAAATCGTACCACAAAACTGGTATCGAAAGATTGAAAAATCGTTTCAATCAGTGTATCGCCCTCGAAGGCAACTATATTGATAAAGTTGAATTTTGCAAAAATTTTGTGTTTTACTATAAAACGGCACGGAATTTTCAGCCCGTTAGAAATATGTTTCAAGCAACAATAAGGAGGCCATACATAGCCTTAATTATACACATAGGCATACCTCTCTTCGGAGGGGAAGAACACCTTTTCAGACTCGACTGCGTTGACGCAGTGTGGAGGACAAGGAGCAATACAACGAAAAATTATTCCCGCTGTATGCCGACATAGGTTTTGTCAGGAGGCTACACTAAGAGTGCCTATGAGGGGTATGAGATGCGCAACGTATTGACACCAGTGCTCCTGAGAGAACGATCTTCGAAACTAACCCAGTGGAATAAAATTTTAAAAATAGGCCGCAACTTTTTTTTCTCTTATTTAGCATCTACCACATCATTGTCGAATACCTCTAGTCTGATGCCAGCGTAGGCAGGACACCCACTCCGCTCCATGGGGGGATTGCAGACAGTCGTGTCATTGTGCTCACCACGGTTAAGTGCTTAGGAAAAGCGTAGTACTCCGTCACGCCGGTAGAAAGCCGTCTGTAGACTTTCGTACTAATGGGTAGGAAAAAAGTCTTTGACTTCTTAGAGAAGTTTCGAAGCATTCATTTCGTCTGTTGGAAGCGTGGAGAATCATGTCATCTGCAGTTATGCCCATTTGTATGAAAACCAACTGTCAACTGAAACCCTGACCATGTTGCATGCATTCCTGACTCAAGGTCTTGAGAAACCCTCCTCTGATTCTTGCCCTGCAAATTCCATTTCACAACTTTTTTAAAGTAAATTACAAAAAAAAATTCTAGACTTTAGCATGATTTGCCTAAACTAAAAAATACTGATACATTGTAGTGCTTAAAAAACATGAGAATTACGAAGAAGGAACTTTTCTCAATAAATTGGTTGCAGTTGAGTTTAGAATATTTTCACATTTCTAATTAAAGTTGTTGAGCGCATTTGCAAGGGAATCGTTTTGTTTTCAAATTTGTTATCAAACTTTGGAATTGCTACAGACATTTTATGCAGCAGATTGCTAAACCCAGCATTTCGGTGTTGCATAAACGCAATTATGCGAAGAACTGTTTAGAGTTTTATGGGAGCATAAGAGCTGCCCAATTAAACTTGTTAAATTCAGCTTTTGTTGGGAGCAGAGACCATCATGGTTTAACTTTTGTTTACATAAAGTTGTCTATGTTTGCCACTTGTATAAGTTCCAGTTAGTGCTGTAATGAAATACATACAGCATATAGGTACTTTCCTTCTTAGATGTTAATAGTTGCACAACTTCAATCCAATGGTATTTACAGCACTTAGCGCATTTATATCACCATTTCCAATAAATATCTTTAAGATAACGAAGCTTGATGTTATTTCTTTCTGGCTTGTCGTACCACTTCTACCTACTTCAAGCTATTAAGACAACCTCAGCATAGAAATTGCTCGTACAATCAACACAGAGGCAAATTAAAAAGTTGTTTAAACGCGAGTGTCCGCGAGATGCAAACGTCTTTGTCCGTCCGGTATGACCTTGCTCTAGTCCGTGTGCCTTTTGTTGATTGTTATTTGTGACTACATGTGCACGAATGCCTGGTCTAACCTCACATTGTAGTGAAGGTCATGGTGGTAGTTTGCATTTCAACAAATTTAAGGTGCGCTTACCAGTTACCATAGGCAATTCTACATCTGTAATGTGTACTCGTTAAATTTAATTCAATAGTGTTAGCCGCTGTATATGTTAAGAAAATTTGGTGAAACGACAATCCGAAAACATCAAAACAATATTACATAACCGTTGTGTTTGTGCAATAGTCTGCAATAGAGCACAGTTGACTAGAAATTTCCTTTCCCGTAAGCCCACACTACGAACGTTTTAAATTTCAAACAAAATTACTTTACCATCTGAGTATCTATGGACCAAACTGCCAGCCGATCGGTCCATCAAATACAACACAAGTACTCGGGCTAGACCAGAAATTGTGCCAGTTCCTTCCCCGGACATGTCAACGTATCTACACGATGGTACTCGATTTCATTCATGAGCCTCAAACTAACTAAACTTATAGATACAACCCCACACACTGTCCCCTTTGGTTACTGGGGTGAAAACCATAACAAGTACTCGTATGAGTGGATTAAAATGAAGAAAAAGTATCTGAGCGATAGATTGCGCAACCGAAGAAGGAGATTGAGAGCGTTTTTGCATTCGATGTCAAATAAATTTTATTCCATTCAGCTACGAATTTGAGAAATTGCGCGCCGGCGCAATTGCAATTGAAATCGAATCCATTTGTGTGTTAACTGATTTAGCCATTATGACTGTGGTAAACATATTGACAGACAGACAGTGGGGGTGGAGGATATGTTCAAAACAAATTTACAAAATGAACCCTGGACGCAGATGGAATTTCGACTGGTACACTACATAGTAGCAGATACTCGTAGAAATGTTGATGTGGGCCAAGCGGCCAGTGATGAGATTGGCAACATGAATAAGTCGGCTCTTGAGTAAATTGATTAATTGGTCTTGGATGAGTGTGTAGATTGCTGTAGGTTTTGTAGTTGCAGATGGATGGAGGAGAAATTAATAGGATTTTGAGTTTTGCAGTGGAGGAAATTAAAAACACTGAACAAGGTTTAGCCATTAGTTCCTCTTGAGTAGCACACAAGCATACGAGTATCATGGAAATGGTGATTGTGATAAATGATTGCTTCGGTGCACATGTCGCAAATGAGTGTTTCATAATCTTGTGGGGTATTAAGTTCAAGTTGTGCTTTGGTCAAGATGACTCAATTAAACCGACGAGATGATGATTACACACTTACGAAGGAGACTATGATGTTTAAAAGCGACTGCGGAGAAGGGTTGTGGGTGTTCTTGGCAAGCTATGGGTGGATTAATAAGCTTATTTTCAAGTATGTGACATTAAGAAAGGAGATAATATGATTTTGTGGCAGCTCTAAGCGCATTAGGTTCCCGAATTGTGTTGCATAACAAATGGAGAATGACACTTAAAGACATTTGGTCCAGCAACGTAAGATGAATTGAATTTAAATCTGTAACTTGTTTAGATCTTTGTTTCGTCTGAGGCATCTAGAGGTCTTACAGTGCCAGTAGTGGCCGTTTAATCATGGAAAGCCTTTTCAAGCGTAGGAGGTTGTCATCGAGCCACAGTTACATTTTTATACATTTAAATACTTAAAAATTGTTAAAGCATAGACACAGCTCAAGCTAATGGCATCCAGCCTTCATGCATTCAGCTTTAAAAGTTCAGCTTTATAAATTTAGCACCGCTTGTACATTGATCTCTTTCTCTCCTTTTTTGCTTGACTTAAAACCGCGTGGCCGAATTTTTGCTTCAGCTGGTTTTTTAGGATATCTAAAGGATTTTTCTATATTGCACTTGGATTTGAACTTGGATTTGTACTGAAACTATTTGCAGTGGACTCGGTTTGTGTTCCGACCCGAAAGAGGATTAAAATAAAATTGGATTTTGAGATAGTAAGCCGACTTTATTTCTCGAAAGGGGTAGCCGAGCCTGCTGTGAAACCTAAATTTTATTTTAATCATCGTTCGTTTGTTTCTTTCGGTTTATTTATCTGCTTGGGATTGTGCGCAAATACGCTGGTTTGTTCGTCTGAGTTGTTCGCAATCACATGGTTTACGTTACACGTTGTTCAGCGTATCACACAACTTGGTTTTGTAGCAGTAGTTTTGTGCGGTAGTAAAGAGTATAACCAACATCCATCATGGAAAGTGAAAAGATCAGTTGCAGTGCTCCTAGATGTCGCAAAGCAGATGGCGATCAAATGGTATCGTCTGATCGGTGTAGGCGCTGGCGGCATTATGCTTGTGTCAAAGTTTGATTAAGTCCAATTCGACACTATCACACCATGGTATCGTGAAGACTCCAGTTGCAAAGAACTCGAATCCGCTTAATTATCAACCGGTGACGATCAAGGCGAGGTCAACACTCAAACCACAGATGGCCGCAGTATTCAAACTTTCGCGGGAAAATGGGAAGTATTGCTTTTAGCACTGAAGAAGGAGATGGAAAATTTGAAAGCGATCCAGGCAGACCCTACGAAAAATACTCGACGACGGGATGCTAAAGACCAGCACTATTCATCGACCACCATCTCGGACGATAGGCTGGACATGATCAAAATGATTCAGGCAAATCACCAATCTTTCCTGGATAAGCTTGCTCAACCCAATCAGTCGACGCCGATATATATAAGAGGTTAGATGAGACTTCAAGAGTTCTCGACCCTACCTTCCAGAATTCAGACATGGCTAGTTTGCTCACTGTCTTAAACAGGAATAATGTTTACGACCTACCTCAGTTCTCAGGTGCTGACAAACGCGAGTGGCCATATTTCGAGGAGGTGTTTCGGTCAACGTCGGTCGAAGGAAGATACAACGGAAAAGAAAACATGTCTAGGCTCCGAAAGGCTTTGAAGGGTGAAGCATAGCAGCTAGTAAGCGACCGATTGATTGTCTCCGAGCTGTGTTTGGTTGGCTAGATGTTCTGGTTAACGAACAGCAGATTTGTTGAACCTCCTGTCACTTTCTTCCAAATGTGATCCGAAGATTCGACTATGGGCAGTTTAGCTAAATGGATTTGTGGCAGACCTTAAATCGCTGGGCCGAGAAGAAGATTTAAACAATGGCTACGTTTTACGAGTAACATGCTTGGTTTGTAAGCTGGGATTTGGTTTGGACCAGGATTGGACAAAGAAGAAAGATATTAAACCTAGAGCCAACTTTAGTGATCTGGAGGAGTTTTTGACCAAGAAGATTTATCTCCAGAGCTTTCGAAACATGTGGATATGAATTCAAAAAGGTCGACTTTCGAAGGTGTCTGGCCGAGTTCTGACCCACAAGCTGGTGAAGTCAAGTGTTAGCATCAAATGTGTGAGGTGCGATCGAAATCATCCGCTCAGTGAGTGTGCAGATTTCCAGGCTCCCAAAAAATAGAAGAACGATACCTGTAAATCAAAAAAGAGCACAAAACTCAATGTCAAGCACTTTTTTCAAACAGGTTCGGTAATAAATGAGGATACACACAAAGATTTAACTCACAAACGCAATAAGGGGATCCCTTCCGCTATACACCGCATCATGGAGACCTCTAGCAAACTAAACCTATCCCTCTGTATCAGAATCGACGATTTCAGCAGCAGCTAGAATAAATGCGAATTGCCAAGAAAAAAAAAAAAAAAATTTCCAACCAAGAAAAAAAACGCTGCGAATCAAACCAAACTTATTTATTGAACAATGTTACCTAGATGTTGCTCCGGCTGTGAGATGAATCCAAGTGAAAGAGACTATGGACCATCATCTCGCATCAACACCGACAATGCATAGTCAATCGTTGTAATTTGTCGTGATCAACGTTAGTTACACTAACAACGCAAAGGATTTACTCTACTTTCTACAAGAGCGTTGAGAGCGATGTGAGTTGACTGTGCATTGTTGGTGTGATGCAAATAGATAAGAGGTCTTTTTACAAATCGAATGTACAATGTGTCACAAGATGATGGTACAAATTAAAATATTATTACAAACATAGGTAGTAAGTGAATAATGAATAAGTTAACATAAGTATAGCAACAACTAATCTTAAACACCCTCTGTAGAACAGCCAAATATACACCAACTCAATCACCATGGACTCATCACAATGAATTAGTTCTTTTCCAACTACAAGAGTTCCGAAAGGGCGTGACTTCTCCCGTCATTTACAAAGCACGATTCCTTGAAATCTACTCTGATCTGAGAAGTAGAGGATGGAATTTCTTATATACAGACGGCTCTAAAACTGAAGCCAACACAGTTTTTGCAGTTGTAAATCAAGAAGGTTCCGTAATCATTCAAAGTATCCTACCAAACATTGCCTCCATTTACTCAATGGAGTATTGCCCATCTGAAGTTATGATTTTTTCCCATCTTTCTGGCAATTTGTGGATCCCATCCCAAAAGTACTGCGCCGGCTTGGCAGCCGAGAATGAATCAAGACAATTTTTGATATTCTGCTCTGATGTGAACCGTATTTCAGTAAGAGCGTTCTGCATCGACCGGAACAAATGGTAATCAGAAGGGGCAAGGTCTGAGCTATAAGGCGGGTGGGGTAAGACTTCCCATCCACTGTTTTCCAAATAGTTCTTAACCGGAATAGCAACGTGGGGCCGAGCGTTGTTATGATGGAAAATTATTGCCTCATGTCTGGTCGCATATTCCGGGCGTTTTTCGGCCACTGCTCTCTTCAAATGGATTAATTGTGTTCGGTAGCGTTGTCCATTGATGGTTTCACCCGGTTTTAGCAGCTCATAATACAGCACACCCATCTGATCCCACCAAATATAGAGCATTACCTTCGCGCCATGGATATTCGGCTTTGCCATTGATTTGGCTGGTTGGCCGGGTTTCACTTATGATTTTTTGCACTTGGGGTTGTCGTAATGGATCCATTTTTCATCACCAGTAACAATCCGATGCAAAAATGACTTCCTTTTGTGGCGTTCCAGCAGCATTTCGGACATGCAAAACCGCCTTTCGACGTCTCTCGGCTTGAGTTCATGTGGAACCCAATTTCCAGCTACTTTCAAACATTCTGAAATGGCTGCTTGAGTGACACCCAAAGATTCTGCGAGCTCTTCTTGTGTTTGGCAACAATCTTCATAGAGTAATGCTTCCAGTTCTTCATCTTCAAACTTTTTTGGCTGCCCAGGACGTTCATCGTCTTCCAAGCCAAAATCACCACTTTTAAATCGTGCAAGCCACTTTTGGCACGTTCGCTCAGCTAGCGCATGTTCACCATAAACTTCCACCAAAATACGATGACTTTCGGCAGCAGTTTTCTTCATATTAAAGTAATGAAGAAGAACTCCCCGCAAAAACACTTTTTCAGGCACAAAGTTCGACATATTTGAGTGAAAAAAAATTATTGTTGTTTACGCTTCAAATGAAATGACATATACTGAAATGACGTACAGTCACAGTAGCTTTCCAACGCATGTTCCAATGGAATAATAACAATGGAATAATACAAGTTACGCCGTCTCTTAGTAAACCGCACGAATTAAATCATGATTAAAGATAAAACTCATGTGGACACCAGGTCATGTAGGAATAAAGGGAAACGAGTTCGCAGACGCTTCTGCAAACTCCGTGTCTAAGGCTCCCACCTTCACCTACAACGCCCTCTCTGGATGCAAACAGACACATAAATCTGGAATGCCGTAACCAACAACTATTAGAATGGGAACATTATAAACACCACTATAGTACAGTTAGCCCGAATAGAGTTCCACCAAAATACCCAACAAACATTAGCAAATCTGACGTTAAAATGTTTATCCCACTCCGCCTCGGCCATACCACATATACCCACCATCATCTGATCAGAAGAGAGTTCCCTCCAATCTGCCCCACTTGTTTCAGCACACTAACCGTAGCACATTTATTGAGTTCACGCTTCATATCAACTCAGGCAACACTGCAAAACACTTTTAGCAAAAGTCAAAATCTACTGGAGCTCCTCAAGAATCCAACTCAAAGCAATACTGAAATAATCAAAAGCATATTTGTAAAACTGAAAATACGTTTATAGTTATTTACAATTCCAAGAGCAGAAAGCCTTTGTTGCTAATTGTTTTTACACTTTTATATTAATAACAAGCTTCAATTGTACATATGTTTATAGATAAAAAAATAATTCTTCGATTTGCTCCTCGGGGTCTACCTTAGAACGATCCTCTAATCTTACTGCCCTTGAGGAACGAAGGGACGCAGCAGACATTCTTTTCATTCACCGACTCCTCATTGATTGCACATCTCTTTGATTACACACTCTTCACATTTTCTTTTACATTAAGCCCGAAATCTACGTTGCCCCGTCTCTTTTATCCACCAATCCACGTCAGGACCTCAGATATTATTCTGTCTTCGCTAGAAAATATTATGAGGAGCTGTGTAGAACTGATCCACATTCCATTGTCAGGGAGAGAAATCAATGTATTGTAGTCTTCATTTCCAAAGCCGGAAATTGTTCTCATGTTGCTCCAAAGGGCCTCAGACCTAGAAGTCTATCATTTTTCCTTCTGAAAACTCTGGAACGACTGATTGATATCCATATACGAGCTAAAATTGGTCCAAGGCTTCTGTCAATGGCTCAACATGCATACTATAAAGGAAAGTCGGTGGAAACGGCTCTGACTAGTCACATCGAACGATCCCTACAATATAGAGAGTACACAGTGGCTGCTTTCCTGGACATAGAGGGTGCCTTTAACAACGTCAACATATCCGTAATCGCGACTGCGCTGTCAAGTCTGCAGGTAGACGACTCACTTGGGTAGTTGATCAGTCTTATGCTAAACAGCAGGATAATCAACACCAAACTGGGTGAGGCTTCCTCTCTCCACTTCTCTGGAACTTAGTGGTTACTGAACTGCTGATATACCTGGAAGCGGGTGGTAGTAGGATTTTTGCCTATGCGGGTAACGTTGCTATAGCCGTCTCAGGCAAGCATCGTAATACCATTAAAGAACTCCTTCAACTAAATCTCAACAGATTAACCCGTTGGACAGATTGCTGTGAATTCCGAGTAAACCCCCATAGAACTGATCTTGTCTCCTCTTTTCAAGGAAATATAAAATTCCAATTATAGACCCTCCCTCAATAAACGATAGCAGTTTAGTTTGTTCCGATACAGCAAAATGTCTGGGTCTCATTTTTGACAGGACACTAACCTTCAAGAAAGAGTCAATAAAGCTACAGTAGCTCTATCCTGCTGCAAAAAAGCCGTTGGGAGTAAATGGGCCTTCAACCTCACATAACCCATTGGCTATACATTTCGGTCACAAGGCCGATACTCACCCACGGGGTTGCCGTCTGGTGGACGGCCTTAGCCAATGCAGTCAACTGTAGTAAACTAAGCTGAGTGCAAAAAACACCATGTCTATGCATAAGCGGAGCGACCGTAAGGCTCCGTACTCCCTCTGCGGCATTAGACATTCTGTTTCATTTGACACCCCTCGATATTTTCAGCAGGCCAGTAGCTGCGACTGCAGCTATTCGCCTTAAAGCGACTACACAGTGGTCAAATAATTTATTTGGCCACGCTAACATTCTTAATACATTAGAAATCCTGACAGAGAACATCGATTAGACCACACCTGAACTTTGGTTTGACTGAGACTTCCATGTAAGCTTCCCTTCTAGGTCCTTCTGGAAGGAAGAAGTTTTCGTGGAGGACATGTCAATCCACTTTTACATAGATGGATCTAAAACCGATAGCTGGGTTGGTGGCGGTGTTTTCTCAGAAAAGCTATATCTAAGCCACTCTTTCCATCTTCCAAATCACTGTAGCGTGTTCCAGGCGGAAATTTTGGCGATTAAAGAAGCTCTGTCCTGGCTGAAGAAAAACGTGACATCTGTAAATGACATCTGCATTTTTTCGGATACTCAGGCCGCTATCTAGTCCCTGGAGCCAGTCTCACTAAATTTGAAAACCACCCTTGAATGCCGATCATCGCTTACAGAGATGGTATAGTAGTTCAACCTTTACCTTTGCTGGGTGCCGGACCACAGAGACATTCCAGGAAACTGTAGGGCCGTTGAACTCGCCAAAATTGGAACTACTCTACCCATTCTACCGGAAAAGGGTAGTATAGGTATACCAATCGCTAAGTGCAAATTAATATTAAAGCTGGATGCCAATAAAAGAACAGACCTTAGGTGGACTGTTGGACCAACCGAACAGATCTGGCCAAAGCATCTCAGCGCCGTCATAGGTGTCATCACTGGACACTGCCTCATAGACAAGCACTCAAGACGGCTTGGCGCCTTTACAAATGATTTATGATAAGCTGCACGGACGAGGAGGAAGAGGAGACAATCCCACAACTTCTCTGTACATGTCTAGTTCTCTGCCAGAGAACTTAGGAGTTTTCTTCTACAATGACTTAAGCGATCTAAAAAATATAGACGTAAACAGCCTCCTTCGCTTCATCGTAAGATCAAACTGGTTCCATTAGTAAGAGGATGATAGATCCACGTGGCATCACCATGGGTCAATATGCCTAAGTGGGTTGGTGTTTCCTACCTTCTTATATTTTTGGTCAGCAAGATATATTTTCCCAGAAAATATACGCTTATTATGGTGTCAAAATTTTGAAGGAATTATAGTATTTTGAGGGTTTTTTTTTGTAAAAACTTCTTGAAAGCCATTTACTCGTATTAGTACAAGGAATTCTCCTGCAAATGTATGGAATATAAATCATTTAATAAAATTCGACGATCTTTTTCTAACAATTATTCATTTTTTTTATATTTTTCTTTGCAGTGGTACCGTCCTACAAGAATATGGAACATTCTGGAGTGACATAGTTGGAAAAGTTCAATCTCAATCTCAATCTCAATCTCAATCACAAGCACAAGCACAACCGCAAACCCGGTCGCATTCTAGGCAATAAAGCAAAACTATATGATTCTACATAATTTTTAAACTTAAGTTCTTTTTTAAAAAAAAAATATATATAAAAAAAAAATGAGAGAAAGATTTTTTTATACACATTTGAAATATGTTATTTTTAATTTTTTAATGTGAAATAAAGTTTTGTTTTTCATAAATTTTGTAGAACAAATTGAAATTACTTTAACGCTCCTTGAAATGCAAATTTGCGGACTAAAATAGATAACGACACAATGAATCTGGTCATATTCATTGGCCTTATTAGTATTCCTTGCTTTTGTCCTTCAATCAACACCATCAATTATCTGATAAAATTAACATATTCACGTACAAATGTATGTACGTCTTAGGCAAATATTAACTTCCACTAGTCAAATACATAATTTGTAATCCATTTTCACTTTACAAGGTAAAATACAATTTAGGTATTCCCTGGGACATATCCACAAGACAACAAGACATAGCTAATTTAATCCGATTGCGTGTATAGGAACGCTTTGTCAAAACATTTGGTAACTGACGAATTTCTTAAGGACCAACTAGACACTCGACAACTATGTAGACAGTAACCGCAAAGATAAATGACTAAACATAGAAACAGAAATCGACATGTAGACAGAACAAATACATATATTGATTGGGTCTATGAAAGATGTTAAGCAATAATCATAAGGACTCCACTTGAGAGGAAAAAATAATATTCAATACCTTAGGAACTGCTTAAAGATTAAAAAAAAAAAAATCTCATAACCAATAGAACGAATAGTGAGTTAAATTAGCTCCGAGATGAAGAGGTGGTGTACAAGATGTGTATCACAAACTTACCAGCATACTTACTTAGGCGAGTGCTGTAGTTCGGACTGAACCTGCTCCTAAACTAACAAGCACCTCCAGTTAGACTGGTCTTTTAGTAACTGCCTTCAATTGCGCACTCCAAGTTGATTGAGGTCCCATTTTACTTTTTCGTGTCACCTAAAATGAGGTCTTCCTCTACTGCATTGTCGCTCCGGGTTATATTCCAATACTCTGCGGGCCACAGCATCAGTGTCCATTCCCTCTATATGCCCTAGCCATCTCAGATGACTGATGCCCAGTTTTTTGACCTGGTCAATGTCGCTATACAGTTCGTATAGTTCGTCGTTGAATCTTCTCCACCAAAGCCCGTCAACGCAAATGGAACTGAGTATTATTTGAAGGATTTTTCTCTCGAAAGGACTGAGTAAATTTTCATCCGCTTTCGATAGGGTCCACGCGCCATAAAGTAGAACTGAGATGATCAAGGCCTCATATACTATACACGGTCTCCTTAGATTTTTGGGATAGAGTCTCGCTACTAAATTGTTTTCTTAGTCCAAAGAAACGGCTATTGACAAGAGTTAGCCTTAGATTTCTACAGAGATGTTGCTGGCAGAACTTATAGCAGAGCCAAGGTAGACAAAGTCCTTTACCACCTCGAAATCATAGCTGTCCACTGAGACAATGTCCAATTCCTCGATGTTGCGTGTCCCTTGTTGTTATGTGGTATCATTGGCGTACGTCAGTAGTCGCACAGGCTTTTGAAAGATTATGCAGTTATTGAAGAAAAGTTACTAAATCTTAGAGATGAATTTCACCTGGCCCAGATGGTCTCCCACCCGATTTTGTTATAAAACCTGACTCTACCCCTCCCCTACCTATTTCGTCTTACACAGAAAGAATTTTCCTAGATATGGAAGACTTCTTTTATAATCCCAAAAAGGGATTTAAGCATGAAATTACGAATTATCGTCCCATTGCTAAGCTCTCCTTTTTATATGAAGCCTTAAGCTTCAAATGTGAGTCTTTTATTTTCGCCCCGACAACATGGTTTTCTAAAAGGCAGAACAACTACCACAAACCTAGTTGAATTCGTGTCTTTTGCTTCTAAGGCTGAGAGAAAATGGCAAACAAATCGATGTTATTGCAACTGATTTCACTAAGGCGTTTGATAAGATATCTCATCAATTGATCCTCTTCAAATTGTATGCTCTCGGCTTTGAGCCTCTTTTATTAAAATGGATTTCTTCTTACCTGATAAACAGCTATTACACCTTGTGTTGGTTCGGTCCACCTTTTCTGTTCCATTCCACTGCTCATCTGGAGTTCCATAAGGCAGGCAACTTGGTCCTCTTCTCTTCATTCTTACTATCAACGATCTTGAGATGGTGATTAAACACTACTCCCTTTCCCTTTACGCTGACGACACAAACATTTTTAAAACTATTTCTTCTCACCATGACTCTGCCCTTGACTTTGATCGGTTTTCAATATGGTGCCTCAAAAACTGCCTAGAACTTAATAATCTATTGGGTCCATAACTTAATTCGTGCGGTTTGCTAAGAGACGGCGTAACTTGTATTATTCCATTGGAACATGAGTTGGAAAGCTACTGTCATTGTACGTCATTTCAGTATATGTCATTCATTTGAGGCGTAAACAACAATAATTTTTTTTCACTCAAATATGTCGAACTTTGTGCCTGAAAAAGTGTTTTTGCGGGGAGTTCTTCTTCATTACTTTAATATGAAGAAAACTGCTGCCGAAAGTCATCGTATTTTGGTGGAAGTTTATGGCGAACATGCGCTAGCTGAGCGAACGTGCCAAAAGTGGCTTGCACGATTTAAAAGTGGTGATTTTGGCCTGGAAGACGATGAACGTCCTGGGCAGCCAAAAAAGTTTGAAGATGAAGAAGTGGAAGCATTACTCTATGAAGACTGTTGCCAAACACAAGAAGAGCTGGCAGAATCTTTGGGTGTCACTCAAGCAGCCATTTCAAAACGTTTAAAATCAGCTGGATATATTCAAAAGCAAGGAAATTGGGTTCCACATGAACTCAAGCCGAGAGACGTCGAAAGGCGATTTTGCATGTCCGAAATGCTGCTGGAACGCCACAAAAGGAAGTCATTTTTGCATCGGATTGTTACTGGTGATGAAAAATGGATCCATTACGACAACCCCAAGCGCAAAAAATCATGTGTGAAACCCGGCCAACCAGCCAAATCAACGGCAAAGCCGAATATCCATGGCGCGAAGGTAATGCTCTGTATTTGGTGGGATCAGATGGGTGTGCTGTATTATGAGCTGCTAAAACCGGGTGAAACCATCAATGGACAACGCTACCGAACACAATTAATCCGCTTGAAGAGAGCAGTGGCCGAAAAACGCACGGAATATGCGACCAGACACGAGGCAATAATTTTCCATCATGACAACGCTCGGCCCCACGTTGCTATTCCGGTTAAGAACTATTTGGAAAACAGTGGATGGGAAGTCTTACTCCACCCGCCTTATAGCCCAGACCTTGCCCCATCTGACTACCATTTGTTCCGGTCGATGCAGAACGCTCTTACTGAAATACGGTTCACATCAGAGCAGAATATCAAAAATTGTCTTGATTCATTCTCGGCTGCCAAGCCGGCGCAGTTCTTTTGGGATGGGATCCACAAATTGCCAGAAAGATGGGAAAAAGTCATAGCTTTAGATGGGCAATACTTTGAATAATACTATTGTACATATTTTTCTTAAATAAACGTTCAAATTTTGAAAAAACCGAATTAAGTTATATACCCAATATAACCTTCTCCATTTACGCGTCTCCTTCCCGACTTTATTTCCTGTATAGTCCCCTGGTTCAGTCTTTTCAAGACCTCGGCATATTATTCAACTGTGAGCTTAATTTCCGTTCACACATCGATATGACGATCCTTAAATCCAACTCATCACTTGGCTTTATTATACGGTGGTCCAGTGATTTTCCAACTTGTACGAGTATGTAACCAGATCTCTCTATGTTACCTTTGTTCGCCTTCTGCTTGAGTATGCCAGTTAAACATGGCCCCTCTTTCACCAAGTTCATGTTTCCAGAATCGAGGGTATTCAACGTCGATTCCTCTGATTTGTTCTCCGTGGTCTGCCCTGGAACGACCCTTTAATCTTACCTCCCTATCAGGATAGCCCCAAACTTCTCAATTCTTTTTATTCATCGACTGCGCATCCCTTTTCAACTCTATTTCCTTCAACGCTAATCCACGTAATCTACGTTGTCTTCGTCTCTTCTATCTACCGGTCCACCGCACCTCTTATGGCCCCAACGAACCAATCACCCGTATGCTCCGAAAGGTCAACTCAAACCTTTCCGCTTTTAATTTCAACTTGAACACTCCTCGTCTCAAACATGATCTTCTCTATCATTCCCTTGGTTCCTAACTCTTAAGTCATTCTGTTAGTTTTTAAGTTAGATTAAGCTTCGCTTAATAAATGGGGGCCTCAGCCCCCACAAAAATTAAATCAAAACTCAACAGTTATACACTCTTCTGAACAAATCTGAGAAATGACTTCTAGCAGCCTTGAATACCTCTCGGCCGGTAAGCCTTCAGGTTCAGCTACTTTGTTTGATTTCAGCTTAGATAATGCTGTCATTCCTTCGTTTTGGTCAGGTGGACGGAAGTTTTGGCTAGCACCGTCTAAGTGATTTTATATTCTGCCTGACGGCGGGTTGTTGCTCTTCTTCGCCATTTTACCATTATTCTCAGCACCGACTGTGACTTTACTACAAGGTTTCATTCTTCATCTCTACAGACCTCTGCACGGGTCTTCTTGCCTTGACGTGTTCTTTTTACCTGGAGTACAGCCTCTCAAGACCTTCGATAGCGTACATCTCGTGATCTTTTCCTTTTTCTGGGGAGGCCGATATTTTTCCCGTCTCTTCTGCTCATAGAGCTTACGAGCAGCTCCCGTCCTTCGTTGCAGCGCCATTTCGTACACATATTGTTTAGTTGCATGCACCTGGCAGCATTCGTCATGAAATTAGGCATTTCTTGACGGCGGTCAAGTGAAAGCCAGCACATTAGTTGCGGCGTCTCTAAGGGCATGTTGACAGGTACTTGATGCTGGCAGAATAGGAGTTGTTGAGAGATTTCGGGATACGCGTTCGGCGAAGTTGGCGGTTTCTTGCGATTGCTTTTCTTTTCTGCATATCTTTTCACAGAAGCTCTTCTTTGCTGTGGCGCTTGGGATAGTCCGCAACCGAACTGAGTCAACGTTGCATGCCCGGATCGTTCGGACGTCTGGAGTACTGGAGGCATGCTTTACGTCTAACCCAATGTGATCAATTTGATTTAGCGTTTCATGATCAGGAGACCGCCATGTCTCCTTGTGTATATTGAGATGAGGAAACCATGTGCTTGATATAGTAATATTTCGTCCCGCCACAAAGTCAATAAGCCTAAGTCCGTTGCGAGACGTGGTTATCCTATCATCAAAATCGTCTTGTACGTTTTTAATCTCATACTTCGGACATCGCTCGTGTGTCTTGTCGAGTAGTTTGTAGAAACGTTCTTTGGTGGCGTCGGTCTTGTCTTCCGTAGGTGCATTAGTGCCTACTTGGCTTATGCTAGGTGGCTCAAAAGTCATGTTATAATTTTTGCAAATGGCAAATGTCAATTCTACAATACTCCTAAAGAACGTGGAATAATTATTACGGTTTTTTTTGTGGAATAATTCATCGAAAACCATCATGAGCGACGAGGCCAATTTCCATCTCTGTTGATATGTGAATAAGCAAAATTATCGCCTCTGGGGCACCGAAAACCTGTGTATAACCCACGAATATCCGTTATACCCACTCAAAGCTACTGCATGGTGTGCTGTTTACGCTGGAGGCGTCATCGGGCCTTATTTTTTCGAAACGCCTCGGGCCAAACGACTACAGTGGACGGCCAGCGATACAGAGCCGTGCTCAACAGCTTTCTCCTTCCACAGTTGGATGAATTGGGACTGGAGAACATGTGGTTCCAGCAAGATAGAGCAACGGCGCATACTGTTCGAGCCATAACCGAAATTCTGAGGGCTGGATTTCCGGGTCGCCTAGTCTCTCGTTTTGGCGATTTGCATTGGCCGACAAAATCGCCTGATTTAACCGCTCCAGACTTCTTTTTGTGGGGTTTTTGAAGTCACGAATCGATGTCAACAAACCTCAGACTCTTGAAGCTCTCAAAGAGAATATCCATCAAAAATGCGAGGACCTATCTCCGGAAGGTCTGGCAAGAGTGATGGAAAATGCCACAAATCGATATCATTTTGCCAACTTAATGAAAAAAAGATTTAAGACATCAAATAAACATAATCCAAAAGTAGAACCAAAGTTTTTCATTCATAAAAAAAATTACAGCCAAAGAACATCGGGTGCACACCTGCGCCACCTTGTATTAGTAACGTGTTGAAAGGTCAAGACTTCTTGCCAAAGTTTTTCATCCTCTTTTTGTCCGGTACATCCCTTCACACTCCTTGGATGGCGGTGATATCTGCGTGATAGCAGTCAAGGGCCTATGTGCATTGGTCGGCTGCATGTGACCTGTTAAGGGTTCGAACATTCCACGTGCAGCTCCGAAGAATCCGTTTTGACCCGCGTCCATTACTTGGTTCGTCACATCTTTTTAATCTCTTCGGAATAGGGTTGTGAGCCTCATCTCTGAATAGGCCAGTATTATGCTACTGGCTGAGCATGCCCTTGATATTTTAGCCTGCTTGAGTAAGGGTTTACTCTTACAGTTACCAACATGTTTTTGAAATATACGTACATATACTATATTATAGAAAGAAGAACTATTTAATATGGCAATCTTTTTCCTCTTCCATCCTGTTATACTCGTAATCCGTGGCGTCCATAATCGCTAAAGTGTCGGTCTTCTGTGCCACCTAGAACTAGGGAGATGGTACGAGGGCGGGTCAATAATTCCGTGCATTTTTGAATTACTGACCTCTTTACTGAAACAGCAACACTGCTCCTGTCAACAGGCATTTGTCAGTTGACTCCTGTCAAAATTTAAACTTGCTGCGTCAGTTAGTTTGTGTTTGACAGCTATTTTTATCAGACTACTCACTAATTTGAGGAGAAAATGGAAAAAAGTGAATTTCGTGTGCTTATTAAGCATTATTTCTTGCGAAAAAAAACCATTACCGAGACCAACGCTAAGCTTGATAAATACTATGGGGACCCTGCACCATCGATTTCAATGGTAAAAAAGTGGTTTACTGAATTTCGTTGTGGCCGTACAAGCACTGAAGATGCCGAACCTCCTGGACGCCCAGTTGAGGTCTCTACACCCGAAACAATCGAAAAAATTCACGATATGATGTTGGCCGACCGAAGGTTGAAAGTGCGAGAGATTGTGGAAGCCGTAGGGATCTCGCATGGCTCAGTGGTTGGTTTCAATTTTGAATGATCACTTGGGCATGAGAAAGCTTTCCGCAAAATGGGTGCCGCATTTCCTCACAGTCGACCACAAACGCAATCGTGTAACAACTTCACAGGAGGGTTTGGCGTTGTTTAATCGCAATATGGAGGAGTTTTTGCGCCGTTTTGTAACCGTGGACGAAACATGGATCCATCACAACACACCAGAGAACAAACAACAGTCAAAACAGTGGGTTTCTAAGGGTGAATCGGCGCCAAAGAAGGCCAAGGTGGGTTTGTCAGCCAATAAAGTTATGGCGACTGTTTTTTGGGATGCACGCGGGATAATCCACATTGACTACCTTCAAAAGGGAAGAACAATCAATGGGGAATATTATGCCAACTTATTGGACCGATTCAATGACGATTTGAAAAAAAAACGACCTCATTTGGCCAAGAAAAAAGTTCTTTTCCACCAAGACAATGCAAGGGTGCACACATGTGCAGTTGCCATGGCAAACATCCATGAATTGGGCTATGAATTGCTCCCTCATCCACCCTATTCTCCAGATTTGGCTCCGAGCGACTACTTCTTGTTCCCAAACCTGAAGAAATGGCTTGGTGGAAAAAGATTTGACTCCAATGATGAAGTCATCTCGCAAACAAAGGCCTATTTTGAGGACCTCGACAAATCATTTTTTTGGGAAGGGATAAAAAAATTGGAGAAGCGTTGGACAAAGTGTATAGAGCTCAACTGAGACTACGTTGAAAAATAAAATTATTTTTTTATCAAAAAATCTGTTTTAATCCAAAAGTCACGGACTTATTGACCCGCCCTCGTATTTAAAGATCTCCTTAGCTGAGCATTCGATCGATGCGACTGGGCCAGTGTAGACGATATATTTTATCCTTTTAGATAATTTCCACATCTTGATGCAGTTCCATTAGTCCTCCTCATATACGGGCCTGATATGCTCGTTCGACGAACAATTTTTCTCTTGAAAGTGTTCAACTTGTTTTCTGTTTTCCTGTTCCTAGTTGGGAGCTTTGAATCCAATTTTTTTATATTTAATCCGCAGCAGGTAAATTTATGAACGGCCTCTAAGGACTTGTTGTCAATAGCGATACGGAGCGGACGGAGCTTTTTTGTTTGTTAGCTGCATGTGCAGTACTTGGTTTTGATCTCATTAAATCTCAGTCCGTTCTTCTATTGACGGAAAATAATTCTAAAGGTATTGGAAGCCATCGACTATATCGATGTGGTATCCCAGCAGCTGGAGAGGTCTGTTGAATGTAGTGTCTTTCAAGTTAACATTTGCTCTCCACACTGTGTAGATAAACATCACTAGATTAAAGAAGTCGCATGATAACGCATCTTTCTGTCGAAATTTGTTATATGTTCATTTCGAATTGTTCGGCGGAGCTACTTCAAAACTGCACATTCCATTGCTTACATCTTTCCCAATGCTGGGTTGGTTTTGATGCGAAATGAAAAGCGATGAGTTTCGATTTGAAGTTCGTTAGTCTTTTCCAAGATTTATCTCACCGCGAGAATTGGATTATAATCGGACTGCCGGGCCAGAAGCCATATACGAGTATGAGCATAGGGACTAACATTTCAATCGCGGGCCAGAATTCAACGTTGGACCATGGAACAGCAGAAGAACTCCCCAGTAAGTCTATTGACTTAGTGACGCTTTTTCAGGGTTAATTTGTCATATTCAAAGTGCGGGTCTGGACGGGATTTAGAACCAGCTGTCACGGTTTCTGAAGGAGAGCACCACTCATTACATCGTACTGACTTGAAAAAGAGCCAAATGATTTTCGGTACTGCACATGAAATGAATGTCTCTTCAGAGACTACGTCCAAGCGAACAACTCATGGAGTTGTTAAGCAAATCTAACCGCCATCCGAGAACTGCAATGGAGTATAAAGCAGCGACTCATATATTTCGATTTGGCAATCTACTTTCAGGGCTTAACATATTTGTGGCCCAGACCACAAAGGACTTGGCCCAACAGGTTGAGCGAGACACATTGGGACAACTAACAGGCAATGTAAAAAATATTGTGCATAAAATAAATGTTCATGAAACGAGCAATCGGTACAGCGCGTTTAATGTTAGGTCTCTTAATAAACCACCCTAGGTGGTACAACTTACGGTAATCCTAAACTGCCATACAGCAGATTAAGCCGCCTTCCAAGAAGTGCGATGTAAGGTCGAGTATTCGATGAATGAAAATCTCGACATTTACGGATAAGTCATTAGTCGCTGGCTTGGGCAAGAAGTCTTGAGTTTAAAGCATGTAGCCGAGCGCCTTTTGATAGTCTGCACTCTAATATATGCACACGTCCCAGCGGAGGAAAACCAACAATTTGTGAGCTCCTGTAGTTTCGTTGTGTAGCTCAGATGGAGTTTAGTACATCGGAGACAGCGTTTAGGCTCCTCCTCAACCTTATTTTGCTAAAATCTATGCTTCTGTGCCATTGAGGTGAACTGCGACGATCAATATTTTGGTTGTCAGAGAGAGAGTTCTGCTACACAATTGCCCTTTAACTCTAAATAGAAACAGCGATTGACAAGAGTTACTATTTGACAGATCTTCATGATTGCACCACCATTTATACGAATATGAACTGCCGATCTCAGGTTAAATATCTTGAAGTTTTACTTGTCTATTGTGACGTTTTCTTCGAGTCGCCGATTTTATGTCCTATGCGATGACATTGTTTTTCCTTCGTTGACCGCCAGATACTCCTTTCCCGCTTCTACTTTAACACTTGCTTTGAAAATACCCCACAAACAGCTCGCTGTGTTCTGTTAATAATATTCGTTGCTTCGAGTTTTTCAACTGGTGATTTTCAAGTAGTTGGACAATGCACAATCTGTGCCTCTGGGTTTGGCTGCGAGTTTCGGGCAATATACTCAAGTAAGATATTGAAGAAATCTCATGGAAGTAGATCACCTTGTAGGAAGCCTCGTTTGATATTAATGGTCTCGGTAAAATCGTAACCAGTTACGCTTTTCCATGGTTATTCTACAGAATTTGACGAGTTCAGCGGGAATGCAAAAACCGGACATGGCTTTATAGGATTTTTCCCGTTTTTACGAAAGCGTTTCTTTCAAATGCTCAGCGCTGTCTGTTAATCTACCACCGAATTGTCTTGTACGTCCTTGCAGGTTTCTGTTCGTACTTAGTTGACCTGTGATGTTCCTTTTACCTTCGAACGTGTTTTCTCCCATAAGTTTTTTTAAATTTCCTGGATTTCGCGTGATCTTTGAGAAGCCATGCCGCTCTAGTTCTCCCTTTCAGCACCGGCGTATTTGCTTCCTGATTCTCTGCATGCACCAACCTGCATTCATCGTCATACCACGGGTTTCGCAATGGTGATTGGGCGGAAGCCATTACATCAGAAGTGGCATCTTTGATATCTAGTTGGCAACTCTGCCATCGGTTTCGGGCAAGATGCTGGTCGCATCAAGCGAAGTTAAGAGACAGTTCATTTACAAGTCCCTGGTAGTTTCTTGCGCGACTCCAAGCGCAAAATACGTCAAAATACTTACAGCGTTTTTTCTTCTTAGCGGCGTTAGAGATATCCGTTGGCCACAACGAGATACGCCTGAATATGTTGTCAGAGTTCGGCTGTATTTACGGAAGAACTTTCAAATACGTCCTCCTTTTCAAGCTTTGCGTTGGAATAGCCTAGAACTATTTTAATAGCATGCCTACACTTGCATTGCGGTTTCCAGGAGCCACCATGAGCAAGACTTTACGCGAATTTGTAACGTTGTGCTATCACTAAAACTATGACAAATTCTTAAATAATTTCAGAGCACACAACTCTTTGTTATCCATATTGACTTGTAGATATTTTTAAAATACAAAAAAACGGAAGCGTTTGCATATGCTCATTAAATTAGGCTACTTCGAGTATATCTGACTGGCTAATCTGCAATACACTTGAATATAGTGCTCCAAAAACCCAAATCCTGATGATGTTCTTCCCAAATTTGAAAACTTGAAAGCCCAGTCATGTTCCATGCACCGATATTGCATCGTTGAAAGCAAGAAACCTTCCCATTACCAGCATTTGGGTTTATAATAACCCACTCTGGAATGACCACACATTCGATATCACCAAAAATGTTAACCAAGTGGATTGCCTCGAAAGCTGCAAGGAGCAATTCACCACCCTGGTTTTTGGGGGTTTCGCTTCTATGTATGTTGTTTTCATTTGCCCGAAACAGGAGCATGAATCCCGGTTGGACCGGGCGCATTCAAAAATTTGCGCCTTACGGTGGGTCGAACACCAAAGCGCCCATTAAAAATTATGGCAGACATGAGTATACAAACACCAATTAACCCAATTTGATATCGAGACCACGTCTGTTGCTGAGCAACTTAAACTACTGCTATCACAATGACAAGGTTCTATTGGAATTGGTCGAAGCAGAGCACTCCTTAAAAATATCGTTAGAAGCATACACATTTTGCTGAATATCTGTGAATTAACTATAAGTCTATCAAAGAATATTATGCAAGAGAACCAACACTTTTCTCGAAAAGGGACATGTGTTATGAGTAGATAGATACAATAGATTACTTTTTTCATAACGAGTAAGTTCCATTTGATATTTGTAAATAGGAATATTAACCCTCCTTTCATAAATACGGGAATAGGAGTATCTCCTAATGCGATCTCTACAAACTATCTCAAATGCAGGCTCATTTCTAAAACTTGAGGACTTCAAAAGGCTTGTGACTTCTTACAGATAACGTTCAGTATGTCCTTTTGGGGGGGAAAAAAAACGTTACGAACCAGTCGCACTTATACTGAACATCTGCTTAGAAGGAGTCATCGTGCCAAATTTAAATATTTAGGCAAGGAAATTGCAATGACAATGTCGTGCCTTGAGTCAGCGAGGGGTGGCTTAAAAGCCCTGAAAACTACGCAGCAGAATAATCCTCCTGAAACTTAAAGATCTGTTATACATGGCAGTAGCTGGCCTAGTCTATTCATCCCGATATACGATAGATATAAGGCACAAATGACTGCGACAGATCGATATAAATTGCGGAAATCGATAGTGAACCAACTACGGGGAGAGCAAATCAGTTTGTTTTGCCATGTTCAACGAAAGACGTCCAAAAAGCAGTTCACCCAGATTAGAAGAAGGATATAAAAGCAAATTATCAAGTTGCAAGATTTTTGAATGTCTGCTTAATGTTTATTAATTTGCACCAATTGCAACAATTTTTTCGTCAATGTAATTTCCTTCATCAGACAACACTTCTACCCACGCCTCTGGTAAAATGTTGTTTGGCTTTAACGAAAAAAATAGTTCATGAGCCTATTGGACATCATCTCGAGATCTAAAATTTTGTCCATAAAGGCACTTTTGCATACTTCGGAAGCAGTGGAAATCTGAAGGTGCTAAATCTGCAGAATAGGGCGGATGCACCATTTCTTCCCAATTGAACTCCTGTGCAGGTGATCTTACCTATATGAGGGCGAGCGTTATCCTGATGGAATAGAACACCTCCTCGATTGACCTGACCTGGCCGTTTCTGCTCTAGTGCCGACTTCAATGTTTGTTGTATCTATTTTCCCATATTTGTTAGGTGTCGATGGATGGTCATATGGCTTACGCTGAGTTCCCTTGAAAGTTCCCTTATCGCAACAGTGAGATTTCTTTCAACGGTGGACTTCAGAAGTTGGCCTACCCGAAAGAAGTTCATCCATTGCCATTTCTAAACTTTGCAAACCAACGCCGACACTTAGAACACTCTCTAGATACACATTTTGGATTTCTCTAGAGGCTTCACTTCCATTCTGGTTTTTTCGGAACAAAAAAAAAAACCTATGCCAAATCTGTTCTTCCGATACATCCATTTCGAAATTCAGTGCTTACAATGCTTACTAAGATTGTTAACTAAATGATAAGTAATGAGTAAGTCAGTAGATGGCGTGGATATTGGCTGTCAATTAGTGTCATTTACTGAATTCAATGTGGTTGATCTTTTTTGACAGATGTCATACTCGCACAAACGTTGGCAATTTTATTCGTGAAGGCGTTACCACGTAAGAATGCATTTTCTTATTCAATCTTACGAGCATTAACATTTCGTAAAATTCGTGAATGTTTCGGTCAAAATAATCGCCCTAGTGAGTCCGGAATTCGTGCAATGGTGAAGCGTTTTAAAGAAACTGGTTCGGTATCGCGTCAAACTCCATATCAGCATGCTCGGTCAGCACGTACTCGCCAAAATATCACAACTGTCAACGAAAGTGCTCAGAACCACCCAGGCACCTTAATTCGTTGCCGAAGTCAACATTTTTGCCTCACTTATGGCACCTTACTGCGAATTTTAAAAGTTGATCTTCATTTATTTATTTTTATTTTTCAAAGGATCGATACAAATAAATTTGTAAAGTCCGGGATTTTACGCCGGGGTACGAGTTCCCATGTGGTTCCCCATCTACATATGTGCGCCCATAAAATCCAAATCACACAACAATTGAAGCCTTTGCACCATTTACGACGTGTCCGATATGTTAACTGGATGTTGGATCGTCAGGACAATTTGACAATTTGATCTTTTCCGATGAAGTCAATTTTTGAATGGATGGATACGTAGATAAACAAAGTTGCCGTTCCTGGGGACCGGAAAACCCATACGAAATTCACGGAAAACCAATGCATCCCCAAAAAATTCACTGTACTTGTTTTGCGCAGATTATGGGTTGGCGGCATCATTGGCCCGCACTTTTTCGAAGATGATGCTGGAGAGACAGTTACAATGTGGAGAACGTTACCGCAACATGTTGATCGGCTATTTTTTTTTTCCAAAATTAAAAGAATTGGGTCCGGACGGTCTCTGGTTACAAAAAGATGGTGCTACCGCCCACATTATTTCGGTTAGAGGAGAAGTTGATTGGCCTCCTTTAGATGCGATTTGACACCTTTAGACTTGTTTCTGTGGGGTTCTTCGAAAATTAAGCTCTATCCAAACTGAAATTGCTGCCCATTTATTCTTCAAGATGTCACCGATAATTTTGAGATCTTCGGATGGCCGCTTGTGATAGCCGTGGTAGTTAGATGAACAATATTGTATTCCATTCATAATTGCCATAGACCGAACTTTATTAACCAATAAAACTCTACATTGATTTCACAACAAAATGAAAGCTTCCACACTAACTGTTGGTTCACCTTCACATATATCCCAAATACTTACTTACATACTTAGCTGGCGCTACAGGTCTAGGCGAACCTGTCTGTTAACTCGGTGGAGGCGGTCTTATTACTTGGCCGTCCGCCTACACGCCTCTGCTGCTCCTTCGGTGTGGTGCTGGCTTAAAAAGGGATCGTCATCGCTTCACCCATCGAACCTAACTTTTACAGCTGGTGTGTCGTTGGGGTGTGCTCGATTGTCTTGGCCGTCCGCCTGTACACCACTTTTGCTCCTTTGTTGCTCCCTCGTTGGGGTGTTGCTATAAAAGAGATCGTCGTCTCTTCACCCATCGATCAATTGTATCGGTGCATCTACATCCATTATAGTGATGTGATGATGGTGCTCGTACCCCCATCGGTAGCGGGATGGGGTGTTCCCTTAGCCTCCTGTTGTTTGGCTATCGTTGGGGTGTAGGTTCCAGGGATCGTCTTCCCCCACCCGTCATCATCGCGTTGGCGTGTCAGGGTTGCAAGGACCGTCCGTCCTGACCCGTCGGCGACTTTCAGACGTCCTGTCTGATGCTGCCCGTTGCGAGTCTCCCGTCTATCTATGGGCTCCGATAACAGTGTTCCTGGTGGACCTCCTGTGGCACCCTGGGGTTCCTGGTTCATCGTGAGTCTCCCTACTGTCCTTGGGGCTTCACCGACCAAACCTCCTCGTTCTCCTCTGCGGGGAGACCCGTCCATGAAACCTAGGTGGGTTTTTTTCGGAGGTCTGGGGTTGGTGGGCCACTGGCTGCCCTTCAGAGATCGGTGTTCCCACTCAACGAAAAGAGGGACCGAAGGGACTTTCAAGGAAAAAGAGGGCCAAACTTGTTGCGGGAGAATTTTCCGCAAAATTATAAAGAAAGACAAAGACAAAAAACACAAACACCGACGTTACTAAGTGCAGATGTGAAGTAAACATTCAGAGTTGGTTTACCGTATTAAATTGTTGTATGCCCTTATGCCCTTACAACAATAGAAAACAGCACACCAACAAAATTCATACCCACAGCCCGCCATCCATCGGTTATTACATGCACAAACACTCAGTCACTGCACGCGCTGTATGACAATGTAATATAGCAACGGCAGTGACCGAGTTAGACCAGGGGAAGGAAAGTTGGGATGCCCGCACTGTGGATGTTGATTTCGGTTTCGGTGCACCCGCGCGTTGTTGTGTTTTTTCTTTTTTTTTTGTTGCTCGCACTTTTTTGAAGTGAACTGTTTTTGCTTGTTGTTGTTGTTTTTTTTTTTTTCGTAAAGTCAATAAAGTTAAAATCGCCTAGAACGACATTGCTCATATGTCTTGTAGAGGAGCTTGTAGAAACATTGTTTGGTGGCGGATTTAGCCTTGATGCGGATCGTCGTAAGACGTTCAATCACGTGTCGGAAGCTCAAGATCTTTTGTCTAAACCTACCGCATATGGCAAATCCGCATCTGAACGCTGTTTCTTTTCCCTATAGAAATCAATCTAGATCAATAACATCAGCGGTCTCTTGACCTCACTAGTTTGTGATTCAAAATATAGCGGCCTGCAAATGTTACTTAAGTCCACGAATTTAGCCAACCTTACAAGCTACACAATAGCAATGAATATACGCGGGAGAAATATCTTAAAATATTACATTTTAACTACCACAAGGAAGGGTTCTGAGACAATGTTAAAACATTGAATTATTAACACTAGTCTATATTTAGTTTTGCGATGCTAATCTGATGTTTGGTGTCAATTTGACACAAGGTTCTATAGAGCCGATTGTAGAGTCAAAAAAAAGCTATAATGTGCTGGTTTGTTCCGGAAAATTTCAATTTTTGTTATTTTTATTATGAAAAAAAATAAAATAAAATAACAGTTCAACTATAAATATAATAAGAAGGAAGGACAGGTCGAATCGAATGGAGAATGCTGAAATTTCATTTGCGATGAAGTACTTCGCATTTCTCGCAAAGAATAAAACGATGTTCCGTACAAGTTGGTCTCATGCACATGTCACAGCGAACACTGTGAACATTTGCGTTCGGAGTTCGAGGGCATATGTGACATCTAGCCCGTTTTTTTGTGGTTGGCTGATGAATCAATATGTTGACCGCTAGTATTTCAAAAGATGCTGATGCTTGTGATGATGTTGATGGAGAATTCAAGCAAGAAGAGTACGGTGAAATCGACGAATTTGGGTCTCGCACACGGCGAGAAACTTCTGCCGTATGTACATATACCATGTGGTGTTCGTGCCCTAGCTTTGACACTGTCTTCGCATAAGGCCTCGCCCAAGTTCAACAAAAACAATCGTCGGAGGAAACTTTTCTTACTCTTGTTCCATTCCGGGAACAATTGAGTGAAGATCAAGAAGGCATTCAAAGCCGAAATGTCAAGAATGTTGTAGAACAACGTTAGTGGCCATCCATTGTTCATGCGTTTACACCGATAAGTGCCAACCAACTGGCCGAGAGTGTTGACATCAGCCTTCGTTTTATTGTAAAAGTGAATTATGTTGGGCTTTTTTGCCTGGCCAGCTGGATCGAAGTGGACGGCCGCATGATACGTCAAAAGCAAAGGTACGAAGTGATTTTTCTTGGCTACGTATGATATCATCGTAACATCTGTATGGTTGTAGACGATTCCGGTATGCAGAACTGGTTTTCGTTTCATGTCAATCAGCGCTGACTGTATGTCCTTGCGATTTTTCCTAATGGTGCCGACAATCGTAATTTGTTTCTTCTTCAGCTCGAGTGCCAAACTGTAAGAGGTAAAAAAAATTGTCACAAGTGACATTGCGTCCGATCATTCCTACAAATGGAAAAGAATCACAGATCAAAGGAAAATAAAGGCATGTACGAGTACACGAAGAAGAAATACTCGTACATAAATCTAGAACAACACGCTGACCTTGATTGATTTCTGCTGAACAGTTTCTGTCACGGCCAACGTAGACTTGAATGGCAAATTGTTAATGATATTTTAAACAAAAACACACCTTGCAGTGATATTGTACTTAACAGTAACAACTCTACGATTTCTGACCCTTTGGAAGTAGCTAACTTATTTAACGACTTCTTCTCCAAAGTAGGCTCATTTCTTAATGTATCAAATACTGATAATCTAACTTTGTATAATAGTGATAGCATACTGGAAGCCACTTTTCAACCAGAAAGCTTCTACTTCAACGAATTTACTCCACTTGAAATTCATAAAATAATATCTTCACTTAAAACATCAAATTCAACAGGATTGGATAATATATCAAGCTTTTTGTTAAAAAAAAATTTCTTTTCAGATCTCGGATGTTCTGTGCTACGAGTATATCTTTAATTCTTGTGTGCTAATGGTGTTTTACCCGATGCCCTAAAAACTGCACTCGTAATACCCCTTCACAAAAAAGGCAGTACTATGTCATTAAACAATTATCGCCCCATTTCGCTGTTATCGGTTTTCTCCAAAGTTTTTGAAAGAGGAATGAAAACAAGAATGATTTCTTTCTTAGACAGGTCTCAGTTCTTTAGCGAATTCCAATTTGGCTTCAGAAGAAGTAGGTCTACCGAGAGTGCGTTATTAAAACTGATTGGGGAAATATATAACAGCTTGAATACTTCTCAAATTCCATCTTGCCTATTCATTGACATAACCAAGGCTTTTGATACAGTAAACCATACCATTCTTTTAAATAAACTTTTTAATGCTGGATGCAGAGGTTTTATTTATGATTGGTTTACTTCCTACCTTGAAAACCGGAATCAATTAGTAAAAATTAATAATGCTTTTAGTTCTATAAGATACATGAATATTGGAGTCCCGCAAGACTCAGTTTTGGGTCCTTTATTGTTCCTTATGTATGTTAACACGCTATTCATCCAACCCTTTAAAGGCAGTATTACAGCATTTGCTGATGATACTGCACTTTCATATTTAAGCGATAACTACGTCAATTTGTATCTGGACGTTAATAACGACTTGGATTTACTACGACGATGGTTCTATAAGCATAAACTGGTAATCAGCAGTAAAACAAAGTTTATGATATTTAATCTCAAAGGTTTAATAATTGAAGATCTGCCCCTCCTTTATCACTCTCCGAGTTGCCTACGTTTTTGCTTAGTTGAATCAACTGCTCGAGGTCATGTTACCTTCAATGCAAATGTGAACTGTAGTGAAGATTGTTTTCGTATTGAAAGTGTCGATAGTTTCCAGTATTTAGGTATCATTGTGGATAAAAAGCTCAATTGGAACGATCACGCGCTATACCTAAAACAGTATTTTAATAGGGTAGTTAGGCAAATGTATCATCTGAGCCTCTATTGCAATATTCAAGTTCTAGAAATGGTATATAATGGCTTATTCAAATCTAAGCTGCAGTATGGTATTGCTTGCTGGGGTGGTGCGTATCTTAATAAAATATAACCTTTATTAATTAAACAAAAGCATGTCTTAAGAATTATGTCTAAGGTAAATCGGAGAACGCCTAGTTTTGCACTATTGAAAAGCCTAGAAATTCTTCTATTAAGACATTTATATTGTTATAAAGTGCTAAAGATATTTTTCGAAAATTCAGGTTTCTATGATGTTAGATTTCAGGAAAATTATAATTTACGTGTTAACACGAGGAACTTCGTAACTATTCCACCTATTTACGAGTATAAAGCACACTTTTGTCGATTCTACTATGTTACAGCTCCCAGATTATTTAATTCTTTGCCAGAAAACCTTAGGTGTGAGAGGACAAAAACTGTATTTTTAAAAAATGTTAAAAAATGGCTTTTCACTTTCAACCATTATGAAATAGATTCAATTCTCACTCCAATGTTATAAATTGACTGTAATTTGCTTCTTATTATTATTTTTTTTTTATCTACATTGCGTTTAAATTTGAAATATCCTACTACTTTACCCCATCAATATTGTTTTATTTTTTTATTATATTGGGTCTACAAGTAAGTTTCCAGCGTTTTTTTTCCAAAATTTGAAGTTTTATTATGAAAACATAGTTACAATGCTTTATTCAAAGTATCGTCCATCGGAAGCTACAACTTTCCCCCATCTTTCTGGCAATTTATGAATTCCGAACCAAGAAAATTTCTCGAATTTGGAGCCCAAGAACGTATCGAGCCAATTTTTGATTTCCCCTACTGAGCTGAAGCGTATTTCCGTAAGAGTGTTCTGCATCGAACGAAACAAGTGGTAGTCAGATGGTGCCAAGTCTGGACTGTAATGCGGGTGAGGCAGAATTTCCCATCCACTATTTACCAAATAGTTTTTCACCGAAACCGCAACATGTGGCCGAGCGTTGTCGTGATGAAAAATGACGGACTCATGCCTGGTCTCATATTCTGGCCGTTTTTCTTTTAATGCCCGCTTCAAATGAATTAGGGTTCGATATAATGGTCCTTTGATGGTTTCACCACTCGAAAGCAATTCGTAGTATACGACATCCTTTTGATCCCATCATATGCAGAACATGACCTTATTCACGTGAATATTTCGTTTCGGCGTCGATTGGGCGGGCTCGCCGGGCTTTGTATACGATTTTCTGCGTTTAGGATTATCATAATAAATCCATTTCTCATCACCAGTGACAATACGATGCAAAAATGATTTATTTTTATACCGCTGCAGTAACATTTCAGACATGCAAAATCGCCGTTCGACGTCTCTTGGCTTCAATTCGTACGGCACCCAGTTTCCAACCTTTTGAATGAATCCCAGTGCTTTTAGACGCAGAGAAACAGCTTATTGCGTGACGCCCAATGCTGCACCAAGTTCTTCTTCAATCTGACACGGATCCTCATCCAGTAAAGCGTTCAATTCCTCGTCTTCAAAACTTTTCGGCTTTCCGGGGCGATCTTTGTTTTCAACTCTAAAATCACCACTTTTGAACCATTTGAACCACTCGCGGCACGTCGATTCACCAATACATTCCGCCCCATAAGTTTCCGAAAGCAAACGATAGGCCTCAGCCGCACTTTTCTTCATATTAAAGAATAAAAGCAGCGCTTCCCGCAAATGACGTTTATTTGGCTGGAAACTTGCCATGATTTTGCTCGATAAAATGTACGACACCGATAGAACTGCTCAAATATAACGCTGCAAAGTTGTTGACAGATACAAAACCTACAAATAAAACACATGGGGTCTGACATTTCTGCCCGGGATCCACTGGTGGCGACATCTCTGACAAACGCTGGAAACTTACTTGTAGACCCAATATTTTAAATTTTTTCTTGTACTTTCGCCACTTGCCATATGGCAACAGATTGTGCAAAGCTATTTCTTAGACAAATTCATTGTATCCTGGATTAGTTATATTTGTAAAAAATTATTTATATTTTGTCATGAAATAAAGATTGAAAAAAAAAAAAAAAAGAATATGGTATTGTGGGCATACAACAATCCTGCGTCGGCTAGAATCCAAAGTGTGATGCCATACTTTTCAGGCTTAGACGAAATGTACTGTCGAAATCTGCATCGTCCATGAAATGGGAGCAGTTGCTCATCGACAGGAAAATAACATACTTTCAAGCGCTGGACCCACAGATCGAACAAATCACGAGTAGGCGCCAGTTTATCGCGTACACTCTGCTGAACATTATGCCGAGTCTCTCGGTTATCGAATCGTATCGATTGACTAATGGCTCGAAAGCGAATAAGTGACATTGTCGCTGCGAAAATTGGTGGCCCATGCTTGGCAGTCCAAAGCTCATCAGCAGATTCGCTTTTCGACCGATATGCCCCAGCCAACAACAAAAGTCCATAAAAGACGCACATTTCAGACACATCAACCGGCTTCCACGTGACGCCATGCTTGTGAACACCGTATAAATTGGTCATTTGTACCACAATATTCTCGACTGGCTCAATAAAAAGCAAAAACGCAGTCACTGGACTGCTGATGCGATATTTCGCAAATGATGTTGGCACTGCAAAAATTTCAAATGAAAGCGCCTAAACAAAAAACTCAAAACAAACCTTGACGAGAAGCGAAATCTATTGTCGAGACTGATGGGGCATGGTGGCATTGGATCGCCCATATACTGAATTTTCTTGTCTTTCGACTTGAGAGCGTTGTCCAGTTCAGCAGCGATTTCCAAACGCATTCCTTGTCCGATAAAATCAGCATCACTCTTGTCACTGTTATAATCTTCGGAATCACTTTCAGTCTCGCTTGGTGAATAATTTGTATCATCTTCCGAGAATTCGGGCAGATCATCGCTGTCTTCTGTTTGCCGTACAAACTGTTCGCAGAGTCGCTCATAGTCAGACATTTTGCAGTAATTGTTCGAAAAAAAAAAATCTGAAATAATTCACAGCAAAACATCAGATATGTAATAACTCTTCTACAAGCCTTCAGAGCCCTCTGGCGACAACAATTTTGTTTTTACGGAAACTAGACGTGAAAGTAGCCCGGTGAGCCGTGAGCGTTTGGCAACAGCGCTACAATTATTAGGAGTCTTGCTTATTTGAAAAAAAAGTGTGTTAAATAGACACTAAATATTGACTAGTGTTAAGACCTTCAAAGTTCTGGACTTGTCTTGTATTGCAATGCGATCAATCTGGCTGATGGGTTGCGATTTTGGAACTGCCAAGTCCTTTTAGTGTGTAAGCTACGGTGTTCTTTCATCTTTTGATTGTGATACCAAAGTTCCCTTACTTTCATACTTCACATCAAAATCACTAAAGATGACTTTAATATCGTTCTTAGGTTTGATTAAGGAGCTTTCAGAAACGATCAGCTCCTGACAAATTTCAGAATTGTACATTGTTTAGATCAGCTCTTCCTCTTTTTGGGTAGACAGTAGCCCAATATACCTTTATTTAGGTATCCAGAATAAATGACGAATATTTCTAATTGATTGAGGCTCCGAAATGCTCTACTCACATTGTCTTTGATTTTGCACCGTGCCTTATCTGAACCGAGAAAAGGGCTTGACATTTTATAAGTTTTCATCACATCTCTCCAGCTATCTGGCGGATATATTGTCAGTTGGCCGACAATATTAATTTTTGCCCGCGCGTGTAGTCTCCGACGGATAATCTCTAGGATTATCCTTTTGACCCTTATTTCAGGCTATAAAAAAAATTAAGGATACCAATGTGTTTGTTGAAGTTTAACAACCATCAAAAAATGTTTATACTTGTGTAGTCATGGTGCAAAAAAAGCTGTTCGTTTTTTTTTTTTTTTTAATTCAAGAGTAAACACAGATTCATCGCATTAATAAGGATTTTTTAGTAGTTCATCAGGACTTAAAAAAAAAAACAAGCTTTTCAATAAACCTGAATAAAATTCACCTCACCAATCGTGGAACTCGCTTCTAAAAATCAAAGCAAACTCTGGAGTACTCAAAAATCCCAAATGAAAAGCCTTGTGATACGAGCACGAGTACAGCTCAAGGATATTTTCCATTTACAGGTATAAATGTTTACTTGAGATTATTTCGTTTTTCATCTTCTTTTATAGCATCTCCCTCTCCTCTCGACCTCATCTTCTTGTGAAATCGAATTCAGTAAGCAAAAGCAATCGGCAATGCCTATGAGTTTATAGGTGCACATGTACATACGAGTATGGCGATACGAATTCCTCAGCCCCAAAGGACATGATATTGGTTCTGTGAATATATTTACATTACACACTCTCTGAGCTTGAACACAATGTTTTTACTTTTCCATCGGAAACACAATTACAAGAATGGCATCCGGTTGTGTTGTGTGAATACGAGTACTCGTACATGGTGAGCTATGGATGCTTTGCAGTTGAATCGATTCGATGCCACAACAGGTCCCAAAAGTATTATACTATAAATGTCTGGTTGGTTTGATTAAACTTAAAATAGTTTCCACTTTGTATTTGATTTTTGTTTTGGATATACCCATCTGCATTTATTCGTATTATCGGGCATTTCGTTTAACTGGTTGTTAATTAAGTGGAATTGTAATAACTTTATAGTGATGTTAAAACTGAAGGTTTAATTATCCACTTGACCCAAATTGATTTATTTTTCAGAAAGATTAATATTTTAGAGATTTTTTTCTTAAATAAGGTAGCGATGGACTTACAAAGGAACATGTCCAAAACCCATTTGAGTCACCAGTCTTCTCTATTTGTCTTCCAAGATATTTCCTAAACTTTCAGTCTGTTAGATATTTTCCAATGGTGAATAAATTCATGCAACAGAGACCTGGAACTGACTTCAATGAAAAAAGAAATAAAAAAGTTCCTTCTTCGTGATTCTCACATGCTGACACACCAGTTTTATTAGTAAATTCATTCATTATCGATCGTCAATCAAGATCGATTGTTTGATGGGTTGTTTGGCATGTGGATGAAACCAAACATGGTCCAAGTCCATGTCTTCAATGTCAGCCCATAAAAATTCGGTAATCATGGTTCTGTAATGCTCACCGTTGATCTAACATAAATGGCGTTTCCAGCAGCATTTTCGAAATAAAATGGGTCAGTGATGCCACCACTCTAAAATCCGCACCAAACTGTTACCCTCTGCCCATCCAGTGGGTTCTTGCTTGCTAACAAAGCGCTCTGTCTAAGACGTCGAAGTGCTTCACTCACCATCAAAACCTTCGGATCCATTCCGGAGGTTGAGAGAAGTTGCGGATATGAAGAGCAAAATTGAGTGGGTTCACAGCATCCTAAAAAACGGATTACTCACTGTTTCCACTGCTCCCAAAACACCAAAAGACTCTTCCAAGCGCCAGAGATTGTTGTAGGAAACTGTGCCGGTCACCAAGAGGCCCAAAATTTACAACACCAAAACCCCTGGGCCATCCAACAGCACATCTCCAAGTCGTGAAGGACGCAATAATGATGAGGTAATCGACAGGAACGACGGATCAATAACACCTGAATGGTGGCAGTTTGTCAAGCTTAAATTTTCGAGCAACTTCTTTACCATCATGTGGGAAAACCCCGGACCACTTCTTATCACAAGAGACGCTGGCTGGCACCAAGGCCACGTTAAGCTCATCGCATGTGCAAATCAGAGATCTCTCGATCTCTTCACTAAAGCCATAGGTGGTTTAGGAGAGATTTCGCCAGGTGCAGAACTTGAGGTCGTATCTAAGGAGGACATCCCTAGCAAACCTCGAACTCGTACCTGGATCCCAGCAGAACCCTCTTCCCCAGAAAGCGTTCTGAAGATCAGAACCCGACCCTTCCGATTCATGACTAGAAAGCCGCGAAACTGAAAGAACTAAGGGGCTCTTATACAACCTTAGATCTTGGAGCGTCAATATCCTTTCCAGACGACTCCAATCTATCCGAGGTGACAATTACGCCGTCGGTCTCCACTTCTGACATCCTGTCGGAAATGGAAAACGATGACGAAGCAAAAAGAGGTCCTAAACGATCAGAGGAACAAGATGAGCTCTTGAGAACTTAAACAATACCGTGGTGAAGGCTACTCTCGTAAACTGTAGCAATGATACGGTTTCTCCAAATTAATCTCCATCACTCAAAAAAGGCTTCGGCCACACTCATTCTGCGTCTCTCCAAAAACGCAGAGGACATTATCCTAATCCAGGAACCATGGATTGTGGAAGGCGCGGTTCTTGGACTTAAGACACCTGTATATGTACCGCTCTATACAAGAGACAAAAGTAATTGTCTGTTATATATTAGTGAAACGTAGCCTTAATGCATTTTTACTTCCTAATCTCAGCGACCCCGACTTAACCGTTGCCAGACTAGAGACTGCCAAAGGCTCCTACTGGCAGGCATCGGCATACGTTGGCCATGATGCTGTGGGCCTCTCCCAAGTGATAACCTAGAAAGGGTGGTACTGCAAGCTGGAAGCAAGAAACTGGCCTCATCATCGGATAGAAGTGAGTCAGTTTTTTATTATATTATAAATGCTAATCTCATTGTTTGCAACTTTGACAATGAACCCACTTTTATAACAAGAAACTCTGCTATCTGTATGCTATCGTCTGAACACTCTTTTTCAGACCACAGATACATCCAATTCAGCCTGAGTGATGTTCCTCCAAGCCACCCAGCATTCTGGAATTATCGGAAAACTGTCAGAAACAGTATCCTCTGAACTCTCAAATTCCCCGCGTGACACCAATGAGCTTAACATGAAAGTCAGGGAATTCACCCTGGCCCTCAATCAGCCTATGGCCGCTTCCTGCCCTCTTATTCAACCTAGAGGCCAGAAAAAGCCGCACTGGTGGACATTAGCACTGGGACACTGGCTTAGAAACACTTGCAGAAAACTTTTCGACTAAGCAAAAAGTACAAGAAAAGTGACTGACTGGGACTCGTACAAAGAATCCCTCAAAATATACAAAAAGGAACTGAGGTAGGCAAAGCGACAATCCTGAAGGTCATTCTGTGACGAAATCAAAGAAACCTTTGAGGCGTCGCGGCTAAGAAAAATCCTCTCTACAAATCCTATGGTGCCCAGCTGTTTGAAAAAAAAAAACTGATGGCTCTTAGACAACCTCAAGTGATGAATCATTCAATCTGCTACTGGACACCCACGCTTCCAATTCGCGGGCAGTAGCAACCCAAACAGGCCTACTGCAACCGGGATCAAAATTCATTGATTACAAGCGACAAACTGCTCTGGGTGCTGCATACCTTTTTTTTTATAATTTGCGCGCGCTCAAGGGATTAAGTACCCTTAAAATGTTTGCACACAGCGCGGGCGAAGGAAAATCAGGGAGGATGGGAAGAGGGGTACCGGTGAACGTTGGTTTTAAATGTTTGAAGGTTATAATGACTAGGAAATAAAGAGCTAGGCAGGGCATTCCATAAGCGAGTTGTAAGTCTTAGGAATGAATCACGATATTTTAGAGTATGTCCGAAAGTGGGCTTGAGCATTCATAGCGAGACGGATGTTACGGTTAAAAGTTTGAAGGGGCGGAATGGTACTGGCGATTTCAATGGAGCACTGGTGGTGGAAATAGCGATACAACAAAGTGAGACAGGTGACATTACGTCGGTGTTCAAACCACACAACTCTGCTAGTCCGGACGGTATAATACCTGCCGAGTTACAAAAGTCCTCAGATATTATCCAGCCTACGCTAGAGAATAGCATGAGGAGCTGTGTAGAACTGATCCATATTCACTGTCATGGAGAGAAGTCAATGTAGTTCTCAGTCCCAAAGCCGGAAAAAGCTCTCATGTTGTCTCAACGAACCTCAGACCTATAAGTCTATCATATTTCCTTCAGAAAACTCTAGAACGACTGATTGATATCCATATACGAGCTAAACTTGATCCAAGGCTTCTCTCAACGGCTCAACATGCATACTGTAAAGAAAAGCCGATGGAAACGGCTCTTCATTCGCTGACTAGCCACATCGAACAATCCCTATAATATAGAGAGTACACATTGGTTGCTTTCCTGGACATAGAGGATGCCTTTAACAACGTCAACACATCCGCAATCACAGCTGCGCTGTTAACTCTGCAGGTAGACGACTCACTTGGGGAATTGATCAGTCTTATGCTAAACAGCAGGATAATCAACTCCAAACTGGGTGAGGCTTCTGCTAAAATATGTGTCAGCAGAGATACGCCGCAAGGCGGTGTCCTCTCTCCACTTCTCTGGAACTTCGTGGTTACTGAACTGCTGATATACCTGGAAGCGGGTGGTAGTAGGATTTTTGCCTATGCGGGTAACGTTGCTATAGCCGTCTCAGGTAAGCATCGTAATACCATTAAAGAACTCCTTCAACTAAATCTCAACAGATTAACCCGTTGAACAGATTGCTGTGGATTCCGAGTAAACCGCCATATAACTGATCTTGCCCTCTTTTCAAGGAAATATAAAATTCCAATTATAGACCCTCCCTCAATAAACGGTAGCAGTTTAGTCTTTTCCGATACAGCAAAATATCTGGGTCTCATTTTTGACAGGAAACTAAACTGGAAACCTAACATTCAAGAAAGAGTCAATAAAGCCTCAGTAGCTTTATTCTCCTGCAAAGAAGCCAATGGGAATGAATAGGGCCTTCAACCTCACATAACCCGCTGGCTATACAATCCGATCGTAAGACCGATACTCACCCACGGGGTTGCCGTCTGGTGGACGGCCCTAGCCAATGCAGTCAACTGTAGTAAACAAAGCTGAGTCCAAAAAACACCATTTCTGTGCATAAGCAGAGCCCTAAAATCTACTCCCACCGCGGCACTGGATATTTTGTTTCATTTGACACCCCTCGATATCTTCAGCAGGCTTTACAGCGACTACACAGTGGGCAAATAATTCATTTGACCATTCTAATATTCTTAATACAGGAATCCTCACAGAGAACGTCGTTTACATCATATCTGAACTTTGGTTTGACAAAGACTTCCATATAAGCTTCCCCGCTAGGTCCTTCTGGAGAGAAGATGTTTTCGTGGAGGACAAGTCAATCCACTTTTACACAGATGGATCTAAAACAGATAGCGGAGTTGATGGCGGTGCTTTCTCAGATAAGCTAAATGTACACTTTTCTTCCAAATCACTGTAGTGCGTTCCAGGCGGAAATTTTGGGGATTAAAGAAGCTCTGTCCTGGCTGAAGAAAAACGTGATATCTGCTTCTTTTCGGATAGCCAGTCAGCAAACAAATCCCTGGACTCAGTCTCACAAAGTTTTAAAACCGCCCTTGACTTTCGACCATCTCAGGTAGATGGCGGAGCAGTTCAACATTCACATTGTTTGGGTGTGCGACATTTCACGGAATTGTAAGGCCGACAAACTCGCCAAAACTGGAACCACTCTGCCTATTGTACCAGAAAAGGGTAGCATACCAACCGTTACGTGCAAATCAATATTTAAGCTGGATGCTTACAAAAGAACCGTCCTTAGATGGACCGTTGGACCAACATGTCTAGCAGCCAAACAGATCTGTCCAAATCTGGATCTGAATCGCTCTAAGAGTCTGATCCTTTTAAATAGGAAACATTTCAGCGCCATCATAGGTATCATCACTGGGCACTGCCTTATAGGCACGCATGCAAGAAGCTGCATGGACGACGAGGAGGAGAAGAAAACAATTCTCCATCTACTCTGTACATACCCAGCTCTTTTCCAAAGGGAAAGGAGGAGCTTCCTTCTATAATAATTAAAGCGATCTAAACAATATAGACGTTAACAGTCTCCTACGCTTCGTCAGAAAAGTGGGTGATCCTAGATCCGAGTGCAATCTGAGCTGGATCTACTGTTACCTAACCCGTAGCATACCGCAGGATATTGGTGCCTTTCTGAAGCTGGCCATCGAACCGGCTCTGGCTATGCAATTCAAGCGTGAAAAATTTAAAATCTCACTCACAGGATGGTCTAAACTAGGATCTGAGGTTTTCTCGGATTAATTAAGCATTATGCGACTTACAAGAAAAATGAGGATGTATTCAGAAGATGTTGTGTTAACTTCCTGGCACAAATCTTTAAGGCTATCAAAGCTCAATTGGAGGAAATCATTGCGATTCAAATTATAAATAAAGCTTAAGTGCAGACTGGCAATAGTATTCCGCGTTTTGTAACTTAACATTCGTGATGTGCGATTATTGCACATCCTGCATGACCAATATGCTGGTTTTGGAAGTATCCCCTTTAATATCTGCAATATTTATTATGCACAATAGAACAAAACAAGTTACCTTTTACTACAGCTTTTTAATTGGAACTGTGTTGCCTACTGATATTTCAAACAATTTCAAAATGTTTTTATAACAAAAAAAAAATGTAAATAATCATCATTACAATTCCCCATCAGTCGGCACCACTAACCAGATATGTTACTCGAAACGAAATTCGAATTGCATCAGGAAATCCGCCTGTCAGCCAATATAGCTTAAACAATTTGATGTGGGAGCGACAGGATAATTTAAAATGAATGCTTTGAAGTGGATGTTAGGAAAAGTTGAAATACGAGCAGCCTGTGAAAGACTGGGTTATCCAATTTCGAAAACCGTAGTTTTTGGTGGAGCAGGAAGAGTTTATTTTTTATGATTTGTTTAGCTATAGAGCGCATCAAACAAACAAGTGTACGATTTCACATCTAGTGATAGAAGTTGTGGTGTTGGTTAAATAGCGTCCGAGGAGATGATGTCATAATACCTTAAATACTACATTGATCAAAAGGTTTCCGGAATGTATTCAGAAAATTAGAAATACAAGTTTACTCATCTAAATCTATATTGTCCCCTTCAGAGTAATCCCCATCGACTGCAACACACTTATGCCAGCGCTTGATCCAATCCTCGAAACATTTTTTATATTCGGCTTTCGGTATGTCCGTCAGTGCTTCCTGCGATTTTTCCATTACTTCCTCTCGGCTGCTGAAACGCGTTCCCCGTAGCGGTTTTTTAACTCGATTGAACAGAAAGAAGTCACAGGGAGCCAAATCAGGTGAATTCGGTGGCTGTTGGATGGTATTTGTTGCATTTTTCGTCAAAAAATTACGAATAATGATGGCACTGTGCGACGCTGCGTTATCATGGTGCAAAATTCACGAGTTTTCTGCCCACAATTCTGGTCTCTTTCGGCGAATTGCTTCACGCAAACGTATCATAATGCCCAAATATTCGTAATACTCTTTGTTTACTGTCTGGCCCTCTGCCAAAAATTCATTCACCTAATCTAATCCATGAAAACCGTGAGCATTGCCTTCTTTTTTTACTAAAAACGACGTGGTTTTTTTGGTCTCAGCTCATTTGGTGTACGCCATTCACTTGCCTGATGTCTGGATTGCGTGTCGTACTCATAAACCCACGTCTCGTCTCCAGTAATGATCCTTTTGATGACTGTGGGATCGGATTCAGCCTCGCAAAATCTTCTCTTTTGCGACGTCAACACGGTCTCTTTTTTGCATGAAATAGAGGTCTTTTGGATTTGCTGCTACACGACGGAAACCCAAATCATTAACCAAAATGTCGTGGACGGATCCATAGGTAATGTTCAAGTCCTCTGCTATCTCTCTGATGGTTAATTTGCGGTTATTGACCAACATTTCTTTTACTCGTACTTCATCAATGTTTTCGTCGGTTTTCGATGTCGATGGTCTGCCACTACGTTCATCACCTTCGATCGACTCACGACCACTTTTGAACCGCTCGTGCCACTGGTAAACGACCGTTTTCTTTAGAGAATCGTTACCTAAACACTTTTCCAACATTTAAAACGTTCGCGCACCTTTAAATCCGTTTTTTACGCAAAATTTACGAGTAATACAAGTTCGTTGTTGTAAATTTAAATCCATTTCTAAAATTGTAAAAAATCGCCAACACACACAGAGTTAGATGTACTCTTGGCTACGTAACTTTTGCAAATGTCAAGCTATGACGCTAAGATTTAGAGAGAATGTCAACAACAGATTTACCAACTTAACAAAAAAACGAAACTCAAATCGGAATAATAGGAGCGCCACACGGTGCTCTTTGCACTTTTTGATCAAGGTGGTATAAAATTTGTTGTAATTGAATAGTTTTGGGTACGACTGTAGTTACATGCATGACTGTAGTTTTTGCATACTGTGAAATGAATTAAGTATGTGATTTGTGACTTGGCTGCGTTTACTTCAAGTAATAATAAAGTTCTCATGAGAAAAATTGAAGGCGGTACCATCGTTGCAATAAAGTCGTTTGAAGATCTCAAATCAGTATCCAAATAATTGTACAAAAAATTGATAAATAATGAATTTCCATTTTAACTATTTGAATGATCGTACTGTCTTCAATTTATCTGAAAGTAATTATTTGCTAAACAAACCCTTTTTCGTACACCACAACATCAGGAAGGGAAAGTTTTTCAACTCTTGTTTCCCAACTAGAATCCTCTGACTCTTTAGCCATATTTTGTTTTTGTATCGGAAATTTGAGAAAAAAGATTATAGTTTACCCGGTTACGAATTATTTGCTGAAACCCATGAGGACTACGCGGCAGGAGCTGTAGGTTGCGTTGTCAAACATGATTATGATGATTGCCTCCCCAAGTACGTTATAGATTTTTTAAGTCCTGATATTCTAAAATTACCTTTCACGATGAATAGCGTAATTTATATTGTTTTGTGTGCTTACCGTCTTCATAAATATGATTTTTCGGTGTTTTTGGAAGAATTCTCAAATCAACTGAATGATGAAAAATCAAAAAATCTAATTCTCAAAAACATTCTTGAAAGAAATGATACAGTAGAAGCATATTTGGCATCACTAGCATCACTTGGGTAAGTATCTTTTATAAATGAGCCTACAAGACTGACACCTGTTAGATGTTCAGTCCATATTTAAACATGTCTTGGTCTAACCATTCAATGACTTCTCTACTCCCAACGTTTATTTACAATGACATTCCAGCTGTCAGCTCTTTGGACAAGGCCAATCTGCTTGCTGCATACTTTGCAGCCAGCTCAACACTCCTAGATTGTACATTGTCTCCGCCTACACTTGAGTGCGTCGAATCTTCAATGGGACAAATCCACTTTCGCACTCGTGTAGTAGCAAGAGTTCTTAAAAGTCTTAATATACATAAATCCGCTGGTCCAGATGGTATATCTCCCCTCCTTCTGAAGTTCTTCTTCGCTGACAAAACCACTGCGTAAGCTTTTTCATCAATTCTATTCTTTAGGGCTCTTTCCGAGCAGATGGAAAACAGCATTTGTCCAGCCCGTCCCTAAGAAAGGCGAATCTTCCTCTCTCTCTTCCTACAGACCCATTGCACTTACGTCCCTTCTTTCCAAGGTCATCGCAACGCTGATAAACCGTCAGCTAATGAAATATCTCGAAACACGAAAACTTCTTAATTGAGACATGATTTGATGGCATGTCTCACCGAAAAGTGGAACCAAAGCGTACATCAATCTGGCGAAAGTAGAATAGTTTCACTTGATATTTCTAAGGCATTTGACAGAGTTTAGCATCAGGCTCTTTTGTCGAAAATGCGTGCTTTTAAGATCGACGACTCTCTTCTTCAATGGATTACCTTTCGGAACGTTCAATTCAAGTTGTCTTGGATGGTTTCAAGTCTGATATTCACAAAATAAATGCTGGTGTGCCACAGGGTTCCGTTCTGTCCCCGACACTCTTCTTAATCTTCATTAATGAATTCTTGTCTGCTACTTCTAGTCCTATATATTCCTTTGCTGACGACTGTACTCTCTGCTTTTCATATTCGTTCCCGGACTCAAGTCCCTGCTCTTCGGCTGTAGAACGGGAATGGCAGCGTATGTTAAGTTCATTAAATTCTGATATTATAAGCATAACTAACAGAGTAGAATTTAATGCTTCCAAAACACAATGCTGTCTGCTGTCGTTAAAGCGAAATTTTAACACAAAGCCATTATCCATGGATGGCACTTGCTTCGTCGAAACCGATAAACTTTCCATTCTCGGTATGTGTCTCAACGACAACTTACGCTGGAATGACCACATGCTGACCTCTGATCTGGTCTCAGTATATAAGGTATTTATCCGCCCGAAATTGGAGTACACTGCCCACCTCTGGTCGGGTGCGCCTAAGACATCTCTGCACCTGCTAGATAGGATCTTAAACCGTACAATAAAACTCGTTGGTGATACTAATATCACTCAAACAATGGACATTCTCGAACACCGATGTAATGTCTCGTGTGGGCGGTATTCCTTCGCACCCACTCTTCTTCCGACTATTCAAATTATCTAGGTACATATCTTCATTTCATTGAACTCTATAACTCTCTCTATCAGCGCTACCTGAATAGTGCGCAAACCAATCTCATAAATGACCCCAAGTCCTTTTTTCAATTTGTCAATTGCAAAAGTAAGACTGATGGTTATCCTTCCTCCCTCGCTTTCGAAACCAAAACTTCATGTGATCCTCCTACCATCCCCAACTTTTTTGCTACATTTTTCAAGCAATCATTTGCCAACAACTCCTTCGTACCAGATCCCTCTTACTTCAATGATCTATCAAATTTCTCTATTGGTCCCTTTCTCACTCAAAATTTCGATCCTGCAGTTATTGAACAAAAGTTACAAAATCTTAAGGATGAATTTGTACCTGGCCCAGACGGACTGCCCGCCATGTTTCTTAAGAAATGCTCTTCCAACCTGTCTCTACCCCTTTCCTACCTTTTTCGTCTATCGCTTACACAGGGTGAATTTCCCCAGATTTGGAAGACCTCTTTTATAATCCCGATACACAAAAAGGGATCTAAGCATGAAGTTACCAATTGCTAAACTCTCTCATATACCCAAACTCTTTGAAAGCATTTTATACGAAGCGTTAAGCTTCAAATGCAAGCCTTTTATTTCACCCCGACAACATGGTTTTCTAAAAGGTAGATCAACTAGCACAAATCTAGTTGAATTCGTGTCTTTTGCACTCTCAGCCTTAGAAAATGGCAAAGAAATCGATGTTATCGGAACAGATTTCACTAAAGCATTTGATAAGATATCTCATAAATTGATCCTTTTCAAATTGTCTGCTCTCGGCTTTGAGCCGCTCTTTTTAAAATGGATTTCTTCTTACCTGGTAAACCGATATTATAGTGTTCGGTTTAGATCCGCCCTTTCTGTTCCATTCCTGGCCTCATCTGGAGTTCCACAAGACAGTCATCTTGGCCCTCTTCTCTTCATTCTTATTATCAACGATGTTGAGAGGGTCATTAAATACTCCTCCCTCTCCCTTTACGCTGACGACACAAAATTTTTTAAAACTATTTCCTTTCTCCATGACTCTGCCGTCTTCAAGAAGACCTTGAACGGTTTTCAATCTGGTGCCTCAAAAACTGCCTAGAACTTAATATAGCCAAATGTCAATCTATAACCTTCTCACGTAAATGCAACCCGTCTCCGCCCCGACTTTATTTTCTCCATGGTCAACCAATTCCCCTGGTTCAGTCTTTTCAAGACCTTCGATTGTGAGCTTAATTTCCGTTCGCATATCGATAAGATGATCCTCAATGCCAACTCATGTCTTGGCTTTATTAAACGGTGGTCCAAGGAATTTTCCAACCCGTATGTAACCAGATCTCTCTATATTACCTTTGTTCGCCCCCTGCTTGAGTATGCCAGTCAAGCTTGGTCCCCCTTTCACCGGGTTCATGTTTCCCGAGTCGAGGGTATTCAACGTCGATTCCTCCGATTTGCCCTCCGTGGCCTGCCATGGAACGACCCTTTAGTCTTACCTCCCTATCAAGACCGCCTCAAACTTCTAAATATGAATTCGTTAGAAGAACGTAGGAATATTGCTGACGTTCTTTTCATTCATCGTCTTCTCTCAGGTTCCATCGATTGTGCATCCATTTTTAACTCCATTTCCTTCAATACCAACCCCCGCAATCTACGTTGTCCTCGTCTCTTGTATCTACCGGTCCACCGCACCTCTTATGGCTCCAACGAACCTATCTTCCGAATGCTCCGAAAGGTCAACTCAAACCTCTCCCTTTTTCATTTCCACCTGAGCACTCCTCGTCTTAAACAAGATCTCCTCCATCACTTCCTTAGTCACTAGCTCTTAAGTCTTTCTGTTAGTTTTTAAGTTAGATTAAGCTTGTATTAAGCCAATAAATGGGGGCCTCAGCCCCCACCAAAATTAAAATTAAATTAAAATTAAATTAAGTCTCTCTCTGTTTAATCGCTATTTCCACCACCAGTGCTCCATAGAAATCGCCAATAGCATTTCGCCCCTTCAAACTCTTAACCGTAACACCCGTCTCGCTGTGAATGCTCATCAGTATACCTTCAAGCCCACTTTCGAACGTACTCTAAAATATCGTGATTCATTCCTAAGCCGTACAACTCACTTATGGAATGCCCTGCCTAGCTCTTTATTTCCTAGTCATTATAACTTCCAAACATTTAAAACCAACGTTCACCGGTACCTCCCTTTCCTTCCTCACTGATTTTTCTTTGCCCGCGCTGTGTGCAAGCATTTTAAGGGTACTTAAATCACTTGAGCGCGCGCAAATTATAAAAAAAAAAGAAAACTGGTGAATATGACGAAAAAAGGAATTAATAATAAAGTCATCATTCTCCGAATACCAATTGTTACCAAAAGTCAAAAGCCACGCTAAGCCCACCAAAGATGGCCTGCCATGCCAATGTCACACAAACAGTGCGATGGGCTCAAAGGGTGCGTGCCACGCCAACTGGGCAATTAAATTTAAAATTATTTTTAATGATTTGAATTAAGATAAGTAAAATTATCTATATCAAAAGATAAGTCGTGGCAGATGCCCACCTCTCTAGTTGTAATCCTATTGAAAATGTTGGCGTCGCGCGTTGTAAAAAACCGTAAAATACCCATTAACGCTTTGTTTCGCTCATTGTTTAACCCTTTTCTGGCTTCTGTTGTGCATCTTTATGGCGCAACCTTAAAATTGAAATAACATTCGTATTTAATTATTGTACAACTCTAAATTTCTTCTTACCGCGGGTGGGCGAAGAAATTTAAAAATACACTGTAAGATTACTTTTCAATCTGACTTTATTTTCTCTTTCATAGCTCCTTTTATATAAATTCATAAACTGAATTGGAGTGCTATCGATGCATAGATGCATTCGTCCCTTAGCCCTTTCGCGCTCAAAACAAGTACGCTAAAGTTTTTATGAATAAAAGTGTGTTTTGGAGTGTGTTAAGGGGTACTTTAAATACATACATGTATCAAAAAAAATTAAAATTCCTTTAGATTTTTAGAAATCGCTTGAGACAAATACGTCCTAATATACGATAAGGGGCGGTATTTATAGGATTGTGAGGTACTTACAATTAGAGCAAATTTATGTGTTTTTCTGATAATAAACAATGAAATTAAATGAAATAATATGAATTTCTTTATAACATTAAAAATGAAAGTCTGCAAAACAATTTCTGGTTGCTGTGAAACATAAATTCAAGTTACAAATGTCACAAATATTATTTGTACAATTTTCTACTCTGCACTTTGCGCATTGCACACACCTTTTACGTGAAGATCCTTTTTTTCATTACGTGTGACGGTAGGGATTGTTTTTGTCCGATGTTTTGAATCCGTTTTTTTGTTATAGAAGTCGATGGCAGGTCATGTTTTCTTATAGAAAAATTACAAATCATGGTCCTTGCCACAACTTGTCGGTATTCAAGTGATGTAAGTAAATGACCTTCAATGCGATGTTCTGCATGTAATTTTTCGTATACAATACTCGTATTTATACATATATTTTATATTTAAATCGCTGTTCAGATTAAGATGAATCTTATAAATTAGTGAAAGCCTTAATTTAAAGTTAACAAATTTTAAATAGCAAGATGAAAAAATTTACAGAACTTAAAAGATAAAGGTTTCCTAATTATATTGGGTCTACAAGTAAGTTTCCAGCGTTTGTCAGAGATGGCGCCACCAGTGGATCCCGGGCAGAAATGTCAGACCCCATGTGTTTTATTTGGAGGTTTTGTATCTGTCAACAACTTTGCAGCGTTATATTTGAGCAGTTCTATCGGTGTCGTACATTTTAACGTCATTTGCGGGAGGCGCTGCTTTTATTCTTTAATATGAAGAAAAGTGCGGCTGAGGCCTATCGTTTGCTTTCGGAAACTTATGGGGCGGAATGTATTGGTGAATCGACGTGCCGCGAGTGGTTCAAACGGTTCAAAAGTGGTGATTTTAGAGTTGAAAACAAAGATCGCCCCGGAAAGCCGAAAAGTTTTGAAGACGAGGAATTGAACGCTTTACTGGATGAGGATCCGTGTCAGATTGAAGAAGAACTTGGTGCAGCATTGGGCGTCACGCAACAAGCCGTTTTTCTGCGTCTAAAAGCACTGGGATTCATTCAAAAGGTTGGAAACTGGGTGCCGTACGAATTGAAGCCAAGAGACGTCGAACGGCGATTTTGCATGTCCGAAATCTTACTGCAGCGGTATAAAAATAAATCATTTTTGCATCGTATTGTCACTGGTGATGAGAAATGGATTTATTATGATAATCCTAAACGCAGAAAATCGTATACAAAGCCGGCGAGCCCGCCCAATCGACGCCGAAACGAAATATTCACGTGAATAAGGTCATGCTCTGCATATGGTGGGATCAAAAGGATGTCGTATACTACGAATTGCTTTCGAGTGGTGAAACCATCAAAGGACCATTATATCGAACCCTAATTTGTTTGAAGCGGGCATTAAAAGAAAAACGGCCAGAATATGAGACCAGGCATGAGTCCGTCATTTTTCATCACGACAACGCTCGGCCACATGTTGCGGTTTCGGTGAAAAACTATTCGTGGATAGTGGATGGGAAATTCTGCCTCACCCGCCTTACAGTCTAAACTTGGCACCATCTAACTATCACTTGTTTCGTTCGATGCAGAACGCTCTTACGGGAATACGCTTCAGCTCAGTAGAGGAAATCAAAAATTGGCTTGATACGTTCTTAGGCTCGAAAGACGAGAAATTTTTTTGGTCCGGAATTCATAAATTGCCAGAAAGATGGGGGAAAGTTGTAGCTTCCGATGGACGATACTTTGAATAAAGCTTTGTAACTATGTTTTCATAATAAAACTTCAAATTTTGGAAAAAGACGCTGGAAACTTACTTGTAGACCCAATACAAACTGGCTAAGTACCTCAAAAGTAGAGACTTAAAGTTGTTCGTGTTTCTTACTCCTCTCACTTCAGTAGGCAAGGAGTTCCACAGGCGGATAGTATGAACAAAGAACTGGCATTCCGAGGTTAGGCATGAGTATGTTGTTGGGATCAAAGCGAAAATCCTTTGCGAACGCGGAAAAGATAATCACAATATAGGTAATCAGGTTGATGTGTCTGTATTATATAATGCAAACAAGATAGAGAGCGGACAACTAAGAGGTGTTGCCGAATGAGCAGCTGACGAGACATTTTGAATAAGCTGATACGTGATCAAATCTTCGAAGTCCATACACATAGCGAGTGATATTGTTGTAGGTAACATTAAGCCTTCTTTTACTTCCACAACCTTATAACAGTACTATAAACCTCACATCCATATAGTAAAATTGACAGTAAGAGCGTTTTTGCTTATTGTAGGTGGTGTAAACAATTTCATTGACCAGAGCAATCGAAGACCTTCTCAAACCTTTCCGATAACAGCATTAATATGGTCATCCCAGGTAAGGGTGTCATTAAAGATAAGTCCAAGGTTTTTAGCAGTTCTGACATATGGGACGATTTCTTGACCAAGTTTAATCGGCGGCAAGGGTGAAACGTCTAGTGCTTTCCTATTTATCGCTGGGACTTTAGATTTTGTGGGATTTAAGCTCAGGAAGGTACATTGGGGCCACAGCAAGACATAATTCAACTCTCCGTTAATTTGTGCAATGACTTCATGCAAAATATCAACAGGACCACTCATAGACAATTGGACAACATCGGCTTACACATGGATCAGGGAACGTCGGGAAATAAGAGACAAATCGTTGATGTACATTGAAAACAAGTATTGATAATTGTGGAACGCCTCACGAAACATTAAGGAAACTGGAAGACTTTGCGTTAAGTCAGAGTACATTAGCTTTGCTGACTCTTTTAAAAAATTGTACATGCTCTGAACTTTTCGGCCTAGCAGAACGTTATTCACCGTATCGAGAGCTTTGGAGAAGTCTAAAAGTATCGAAAACGCTACAAAGTTTTTATCCAACGACTTCCTTATGTCGTCAAATACGGACAACAAGGCAGTTTTGCAGCTGTGTTTAGGACGAAATCCGGACTGATAACTGCTAAGAAGTTTTTTCGATGTCAAATACGTTTGAATTTGTTTTAAAATTACTTTTTCAAAAACCTTACTCAAAAAGGCAGAACTGCAATGGGTCTGTGTTCACTACTTCCTTTTTTAGGGATTGGAATAATTTTTTCCTTGACGCGTATATTCAAAGGTCGTAATGATATGATTAAAAATATGAGTAAGGGACGGCAGAATATATGGAAGCAGAAATCCGTCGATACCTGTTGCATTAGACTTTATTGACAATACAGCCTCAACAGTGTCTGCGTCACTTACGCATATGAAGCCGAAAGATTCATTATGGGCACCAATTTCTTATGGCTCAAAGGTATTTTGCCCGGTTTCGGTTACGAGAGATGTAGGCATTGTGACAAATGTTTGATTAAGAAGGTCGCAATCATTTTCGTCAGGCACTTTAGGGTTCTTTTTTCCAATTTTTAACTCTTTTAGAGTTTTCCATGTGTCTTTCGTCGACCTATTTTGACTCAATCTGTTTTCATAGTCGATCGTTTTATTACGCAGACGGCAATACGCACGATGCGGTATTTCAAGTTTGTGTCGCCTCCAAAGATTAAAAGATCTACCTCGCTCTTGCATCAGTTGTATGATACTACTGCTTAACCAAAGTGGCGATGATCTACGAACAACCTTAGACTTCACAGCAACATTTTTATCAAAAAGAAATCTAATCTGCTCTTGAAGAGATAGTACTTTATCAAGATTTTTAAAATCTCTGAACTAAAACTAAACCCCGTCGGTTTATTTTGAAAATCTGAGGTTAAAAAGATCATATCGTGTCTGGAGAAGCCAGGGGCTGATATTTGATTGTAGAGTATGACCTTATTTGTATCGCTGATAAAAAAATGATCAATAAGTGTATTTGCGTCATCCTGGAAATGAGTAGGAATACTTGTATTAACTGGAAACAAGCTAACCGCTTTGAAACTATTCACAAATTTCGACGAAACGCTAGTGTCAATTAAGTTGCAATGTTTATTCCAATATCTAATAAATCGAAAAAGACTCCCAGATAATATTTTATTTTTGATTTTCTATCAACCTCGTACGTGACCTTCTTGGGATCCATGAGATCTATCCTATCCATGTTTTTATTGTACTTGCGAAGAATATCAGGACATGTGATCTTCAGACTTTGGGCTGATCCTACTTACTTGCGTCTTACCTTTTGTGTGGGAATCGGTGACAAAAAATTGGTAAGGAGATGCAAGCCTTTATTGTCCATCTTGACAAAAGAAATTCCTTCGAAGCTTGTAGCGTAGATATCACCTCTCTCCATTTCTTTGTCCAATGGTAATTTTTTTGGAATATGTTTTCGCTATGTACGAACTGTGCCACATGATTTTAAATTAAGTTTGGCAAGGATATATTGTATCATGGGTGAGTTGAAGAAATTATCAAAATAAATTTCACATCCTAGACCCACCAAGGCTTTTATAAGGTCAAGGACGGCGGATTCTCCCAAACCAAGTTCTGGTCCCGATTTATTTTTTCCCGTATATAAATCGAACTAGAATAAATATCCGGTTCTAGAATCAGCACGACACCACATTTTAAATCCTATCTTCAATATATTTTGCATATACTGTTTCATTATGCTGTGTCCTTTGAATTTCACCATATGCGCATCAACAGATTGGGTTTTTGTATTATTCATAGCTGATTGTGGAAACTCGAATCTATCGAAGTCTGGCGATGTCGGAGATGGTTGCGATGCGTTATCACAGAAATGCAGATTTCGTCTTATTTCCTCGAATTTTGATAGAGACATAACTTTAGCTATGTAAGCCACACCAATGTCAGCTTCAGTGGATCAGTAGCTTCTTAGAGTAGGTAATACATGTTAATACATGTTACCCCCAAAAATAGTTCATTCCGATGAAAGCTGTTATTTCTTCGAGGTCTGTAGTGAACACTGAGCAATTTTGATGAGCATAACGTCAGGACTCTGGTATCATTATTCTTTAAATCAATGTTTTGATGTTTGCGACTTCCTCAAAGACGTCCATAGGTTTTAGCGAGTCTGATTGCTGAGAGATATTTACCTTACCAAATTCATAATCGCTGTTAGAAAAGTTAGAGGGACAAGTTGTGGGTGGCCGTGGCTCAAGTGGTAGTGTATTGGCTTCTCAATCGGACGGTTCGGGGTTCAATACCAACCGTGACCGAAAAACTTTTTTCAGGCAACTAAAATCTTGTGAGATGAATGTCTGCCTTAATACAACATCAAGTCCGATTTACACTAATAATTTAGTTTCCCCATTAAACGTTGGATGCCACTCATGGAGCGAATTAACCACTAAGCCCAAACATCTTTCTCTCTCTCTCTCTCTATCCAATTTTCCGAAAAACTTAGCACGTGCTCCGGGCATTTTAAGAGTAGTAATACCCTCTTGAGTGTTAAGTTATTTAAAAAAAAAAAAAAAAAACAATAAGTATTTGTTTTCCACTTGAACTCAGGAAGCGGACCACGTAATGGTGAATCAAGGGCGGTAGTCGATGAAAGGCTTCAAGCTGGAACTTGATCTTGAGTAGACTCTTTTTGATCTGAAGGTGGCTCAATTATCACTTCGGAAACTCCAGCTTGCATGTCTTGATGTAAGAATGACTGGTCTTCGTCGTCCAAAATGAGCGCATCTTCAGTGTTACTATGATCATCCAAGAGAAACTCTTCCTCTTCCTCCTTTATGGGCCTAAAACAATGAATATCAGTGTATACTACAGGGTGAATGACTCGAACTCCAACTTTTTAAAATGCTATAATTTTTTTATTTTTTGATAAATTTTAATTTTATTGTGCCAAAGCAAAAAATGTCGGAAAATACATCAATTTTCAAATTGTGTCAGTAGTTTACAATATGTCCACTTTTGGCGCGAATAATGGCCTTGAGACGGCCGACGAAAGCATCGCACGCTGCACGCAAGTGGCTCTACGGTATTTTGGCCCATTCCCGGTGAAGTGCTTGTTTGAGGTGGTCCAAACTTTGGTATTTTTTAGTGTTAACCTTCGCCTTCAAAATATTCCAGACAGAGAAATCCAACGGATTTGCATCCGGAGAATTTGCAATCCATTGTGTCGAAGAAATGAAGTGTGGAGCATTGTTTTTTAACCAATTTTGGTTGGCGCGCGCTTTGTGAGACGGTGCCGAGTCTTGTTGAAATGTCCACGGTCTCCGACCGAAATGATTGTTTGCCCAAGGCTTCAATACTGCCTCTAAGACAGTTTCACGGTATACGATCGCATTAATTTTGACGCCACGCCACGGTCCAAAAATATGAGCGGAGAACGACCATTGGCGTTTATGGCAGCCCAAACCATCACCATCGGTGCTGCCTGCTTTCTGGTGGTCGTCCGAAGGTGTAAATTTTCGAAGGACCTCTTTGGCAAGTAAACTCTGTCACTTTGTTTGTTGACATATTGCTCGATAACAAATGGCGACTCATCGGAAAAAAACAAATTCGGCAACTCACCACTTTCGTGCAAGCGTAGTAACTACTTCGCTCTTTCGACTCTAACTTTTTTCTGTTGCGGTGTAAGATCGTGTGCTTTTTGGAACTTCAATGGCTTGAGCCCAAGCTCATTTTTCAGTATGTGTTCCATCCGTTCCAACGATATGTTGAGCTCATGAGCCATTTTTCTTCTACTTCGACGCGAATTCACTTTCCGAACCATTTCTGCCGATGTTGCTCTTTTTTTATGACCACCTCCATGTCGTTTTACAACGCTGCCAGTATCACGATAACGAGCTATGGTTCGAGACATAAATGATTTATTCACGTTGAGGCGCTGGAGGGCTCTAACGATAGCTACTTGTGGTTTTCCAGCCAAATATAAAGCAATCACACTATCACGTTTGAATTCCATCGCGGATAAAAATTTTTCAACACAACTGAGACGCAAATCATTTAAAAGGCTTGTAAATAATAAAATTATCTGTCATGTGTCAAAATTTGAGCTCACTGTCATGAACGGTTTGGAAATTATAGCAGTCTGAAGTTGGTTGGGGTCTATTTTCACCTCCCTACAAGTTGTTGGTCGTTAAAGTGAGGTAAAACGTCTTAAAAAGCCGTAACTTTCTAACGGATTCAGCTTAAGAAACCGTTGTGCACATTTTTGAAAGAGAATTTGTGCGTAAAATACTACAATTTCGTCGAGTTCGATGAATGCCAGCCAAAATGATGGCATTTTAAAGCTAACATATTGAAAAATCTTTGGAGCAATTTCATCAGAGAAATGCGTTTATCTCGAAATTTTTAACTTTTAGGCTAACCTTTTCTCTCAAAACCTTTGTCTTCTCTTCATTATCTACGATTTTTATGTACGACTTGTCCACCTACGAACAACGCAAGTTATTGCAAACCACTATTTTGTTCAGGCAAATGGGCTTATTATCCCAGTTTTACATTGTTTAACGATCTGGAAATTCGTCCTCCGTCATTTATACTGCTTTAAAATTTCAAAGGAATTTGCCTATAGACCCGGTAATTTGAATAATATAGTTTTTGAAAATTATAATAAATATGGCAATCCCTTCGTTCCGCATCTCTACGCCTCTCTAACGTGCTACCTCTTTGGTAGCCTTATAGCCCTAGATGCCAGGACACTGGAATACAACTTTAGATATTTTTAAACGTTTTGCAATCTAAAATTTTTCAAATTTCAATTGTTTCCACTTCCACTAATCAAATTATACTTAATTTCTGTCACCTTTTTTCTTAAGGCTCAATTAATTCCTTTTCTATATAAAAAATTGTTAAACTTTTAATACTAGCGGGTGACCAGATAGCAATGATAGTTTTTCCAATTGTTTCAGTAGCTGTCAAAGCTACTAATGCGGAACGTGCGGAAATTATTAAAAAAGATTAACGAAATACCAGCTCAGTTGTAAATACGCAACGTGAACCGTGAACGTGAATGCAACCGACGTCACGACGGGTCGTCATTATGGCTTCAGTGTGCAGGCAATTCGTCTCACCGTTGAAAAGTTTGAGCATGAGTACACTCTTTTGGATCTTAAGCCCCCAACCAGACAGAGATTGGTGCGAAATGAAGAAAATACAGCGGCCGTAGCGGCCATTATCGATGAAGACCCAAACTGTCGATTCGACGTCGACCAGTGGAATTGGGCAAAGCCAGAGAGTCAACCCGGCTTATTTTGCAGTTGGATTTGGGCGTACATCCGTATAAAATTGTGCCAATGCAAGAACTGAAACTGGACCATCATAGACAATGCCGTGAGTTCGCTAACTGGGTTTTGGAAATATTAGCCGGAGGTCCGAAATTTGGCCAAAAAATCATCTTCTAGGACGAGGCCCATTTTTGACTCAGCAGCTGTGTCAATAAGCAAAATTGCCACATCCACAAAGATTGACTGTTTGGTGCGGTTTATGGCATGGCGGCATAATCGGACCTTATTTCTTTCAAAATGAGGAAGGAAACACCGTTACCGTCAATGGTCTCAGGTATAGAGCGATGTTAGCCGACTTTCTGTAGTGAGACCTCGACAACATCGATATATCCGAGGTATGGTTCCAATAAGACGGCGCTACATGTCATACAAATTTGGCCACTGGGTCATCACACGCCGAGTGTTCATCAATTGGCCACAGCGATAATGTGATTTGACACTATTCGACTATTTTCTATGAGGCAACGTCAAGTCCTTAGTCTACACTAACAAGCCAACCACTTTGGATGAGCTCGAGGCCAACACCCCACATATTGGACAGAATCAACAAAAATTGGACCGACCGTTTGAAACACTGCCAGCGAAGCCGAGGCGGACATTTGAATGATGTGGTATTCCACACATAATGGCATGAACGTAGCTTCAAAATAAAGCCAGAATCAATTTTGTATCTCACACACCGTTGCTGTTTTACTAGTTTTATTTTTTTCCTGCCGTTCTTACTCGTATCTGGTCACCCTTTATTTCTTTTAATGAAATACCAAATGCCATCCAATCTTCTCTGGTTGTAATTTTAGTAATAAATAATAATAATAAAAAAATACCCTCAATATAATTGAAATAAGCTGCGGAAGTATAATACTGACAGACGGTCGAGATTTCGAGCGGGAAAGAGCCGTCAGTGTCAAAATAATGTATAATTCAAAAAGAAACTTATATTTGAACCACCCGTTTAGACAAACAACGTTTCTTCTTCCTATTGTCAGCTCAATCCCACAGCACTTCCAAATTCGTACATGGGTCAGTAAGGACGCATTCAACGTCCGAGTGTCAAATAAATCTGTTGGCGTTTAAGTTTGGACGTAATTCCAAAATGTGTGTTCCAAAAGTTAATTAATTATGTTTTGTGAAATGATTGATGAAGACTATGTACATAGTTGGTAAGAAGAATCCACAAAAGAATATTGACATTCTGGTTCCCTCTCATAAAAGGACACATTACTTGCATCTTTCACCACAAATAAAGGATTCTCATCACAACGTCCCACACCGTATGTTATAATTACCAGTGTACACATTAAACACTTTACTGTCAAACTTATCGATCACACTGTAACCGTTATTTACTATACACAATAAAAAGGACAGACAGTGTAAATATTGAATATTTCATTTGCAGACGCTTACTCATGCTGCCACTTCATGTGCATGTTTGTGGTGGATTTGAAGCAGCAAAAAAAACCCCGCTGATATATATGGAAATCGAAAATGGAAATGAGGAGAGCGAAAGCTTAAAGGTTATATAAAACTGTGGTTACAAAAGTATCACTTGGACATACGAGTATAATAGGGTTTTTTTTGAGGCGTCAGACTTTCCAATAGGTTTTAAATGTCAAATCAGCTGCCAAGCTTCATTTATTGTTAGTACAGCTTGGAGAGATTGACGCCACAACAACAATTTCTAATTGTTGAAATTTATTTCCAAAATCGAAGCTCTGTTCGCGGAACTTATAGAGAACTTCCTGAAATTTACGGTAGATATAATCAGCCATCTGAACGCACTCTTTATTGAATTATTGAAAAATTCGCACCCAATTCATGCTATTGGATGCTCACACATAAACAAAGGATAAGAACAGTGCGTTCGGAAGAAAATGTCGCGGCTGCGGTAGCTTACGTTGAAGAGGACTGTAATTTATCGAATCGTCCTTCTTCTCAGAAACTTGGCCTTTGTCCACCTAATAATTTGAAAATTCTCCGTAACCATCTCCATCTTACTAACAAAAGCATCGCTATATTGAAAACACGATTTGACAATCGAGTGATTTAAAGAAATGGACTGGTCAGTTGGCCACCAACTGCGATTTGATGCCATTGGATTACTTTCTGTGGAGCTACGAATGACGCTTTGGAGCAAAATATTGTTCAAGTAATAAAGGATATGCGTCAGCAATTTATTGAAAAAGTTATAAAAATTGGAGCTCTAGAATGCGCTGTGTACAAAGCAACAGTGGTGGACATATTCTCGAAACTATTTCCAAACATCAAACGGCATGAAATAATCTTTCGGATAAACTTAACTTTAACATCGTCATTAAGTTAATTTCTTTGTGTTCTATTTAAACAAAAAAGTCTGAACCTTTTTTTTAAAAAAACACTATACTGGAACTTCCAAAGTTACCTGACACACTGCTTCAAATTTCAAACATCGCCTACATTTGCGCTCTCACGATAAAAGATATATGTATAGGTTCGTCTAGAAAGAAAAACCTCATCCCGGTTTACGGCCACAAGACTCCGTAAGCCTGTTCGGGCAGCTGCGACAAGAGGGTGTTCGAGGCCTTTGCAGCTGAGGCATATTGGCGCCCGCTCGTCCTAGCCCGTTGGATTGGGAGTTTACTTGCCACTATGCCTACGGACGGTGTTGCTCGTTCCATGCCATTGAAAGCTGTTAGTTCAATTAAATTATGTTATGAAACCCAAAAAATCTTAGAAGCCAGCATGCTGTTTTTCCTAGCACTTCTTATTGGGGAGAAGAAACGAAGATGTTAGCGCCTCTCCTAAATGTAGACCAATCCCAGCACTATCCAGTATATTCAAATTGGATAATACAACCTTGGCTTATACGTCACTAGTTTTGGTATAAGACCCTGGCACAAATAGAATTCTATTCACTATATCCTCGTTAGGTATCCAAACTGATCGCTGTCTTACCCACACAAGGAATCACAAAGATTGATCGCATGATCTCTTGCTAATCAAATATAGATGACGCTATTCATCGTTAATTTGAAATGACACATTCTATTCAATTGGACCGCCTTCATTTTTCCTCGATCCCCAAGTTGGATCCGGTTAACAACGTCATCAATGTGGGTTACCATCTTGCACGGACCTTCCAAATCCGGTTGCAATTTTGTCGCAAGTCGTCCAATTATTCGTTTACCTCCTGTGGGGATCCGAATTTTGTTTCACTTTTTAACTGGACTGTTTGACCAAATACGATCTCGGATTGCTTATGTCCTCTTGAACTATGGACAGCATTTCGGTAGGCCAATAGGAAGACGGGTATGTGTCGATCCCAGTTCCGCTGGCAGTAGCCGACGACCTTAGATAGATGCTCATTCAAGGCCCTATTGAATCGCTCGACCATTCCATCAGATTGAGGGTGTGTTGGCGTTGTCCTTGTCTTTCTTATTCCCAGATATTGGCACACTTCCTTCCAAGACTTTTGATTCAAAGTTTCGCCCTTGATTGGAGTGTAGCTCCATTGCGATCCCAAATTTGCACACCCAGCTGTTGACTATCTGTTCTGCTACGGTCTGAGCCTCTTGATTTGGGATTGTGAACACTTCCGGCCACTTACTGAAGGAATCCATGACCACGAGGGTGTAACGGTAGCCATTACAGGTTTCGGAAAACTGGACAGCGATGTCAATGGCTATTCGTTCGAATGGTGCTCCAACATTGTATGATTGTAGCACTCGTTCCTGTTACTTTACTTTTGAGCCCTTGGTAGCCGCACATCATATGCACTTTTTGCACAAATTCTTGACATCTTGTTTTGCACTTAGTCAATAGATACGTTCCCTTACCGTTCCAACGTCTTGTTTATTCCCAAATGGCCTCCTGAAGTTCAGACATGTATTTCATGGGGTATTAGGCTAACTCTGGACCTTGGCACAATTAGCTGCATACGAGATATTGTTCCATCTGCACTTTCCCATTCAACCATCTTGCATCCAAAAGCGAGTCCGACGGTGCCCAATATACCTTCAGAGTTTACCTCCGGTCTGATATCTCCTGTCAGCTTGGTCTTTCCTCGTATTTCTTTCAGGCTAATATTGGTTCGATGTCATTATCTGCCTGTTGGGAGGAAGGGATTTCGTCTGTACTCCAACCCTCCACTGGTTCAGTGCTGATTATTTGGATTGCGGTCTATTCCTTCGCTTCCGTACCGGGGACAACTTCTGCTAGGAGACTTTCAATGTACGAGTCCGTGACTTTTTGAATTTCTGACCTCTTTACTGAAACAGCAACACTGCTCCTGTCAACAGGCATGTGTCAGTTGACTCCTGTCAAAATTTAAACTTGCTGCGTCAGTTAGTTTGTGTTTGACAGCTATTTTTATCAGACTACTCACTAATTTGAGGAGAAAATGGAAAAAAGTGAATTTCGTGTGCTTATTAAGCATTATTTCTTGCGAAAAAAAACCATTACCGAGACCAAGGCTAAGCTTGATAAATACTATGGGGACTCTGCACCATCGATTTCAATGGTAAAAAAGTGGTTTACTGAATTTCGTTGTGGCCGTACAAGCACTGAAGATGTCGAACGTCCTGGACGCCCAGTTGAGGTCTCTACACCCGAAACAATCGAAAAAATTCACGATATGGTGTTGGCCGACCGAAGATTGAAAGTGCGAGAGATTGTGGAAGCCGTAGGGATCTCGCATGGCTCAGTGGTTTCAATTTTGAATGATCACTTGGGCATGAGAAAGCTTTCCGCAAGATGGGTGCCGCGTTTGCTCACAGTCGACCACAAACGCAATCGTGTAACAACTTCACAGGAAGGTTTGGCGTTGTTTAATCGCAATATGGAGGAGTTTTTGCGCCGTTTTGTAACCGTAGACGAAACATGGATCCATCACAACACACCAGAGAACAAACAACAGTCAAAACAGTGGGTTTCTAAGGGTGAATCGGCGCCAAAGAAGGCCAAGGTGGGTTTGTCAGCCAATAAAGTTATGGCGACTGTTTTTTGGGATGCACGCGGGATAATCCACATTGACTACCTTCAAAAGGGAAGAACAATCAATGGGGAATATTATGCCAACTTATTGGACCGATTCAATGACGATTTGAAAAAAAAACGACCTCATTTGGCCAAGAAAAAAGTTCTTTTCCACTAAGACAATGCAAGGGTGCACACATGTGCAGTTGCCATGGCAAAAATCCATGAATTGGGCTATGAATTGCTCCCTCATCCACCCTATTCTCCAGATTTGGCTCCGAGCGACTACTTCTTGTTCCCAAACCTGAAGAAATGGCTTGGTGGAAAAAGATTTGACTCCAATGATGAAGTCATCTCGCAAACAAAGGCCTATTTTGAGGACCTCGACAAATCATTTTTTTTGGAAGGGATAAAAAAATTGGAGAAGCGTTGGACAAAGTGTATAGAGCTCAAGGGAGACTACGTTGAAAAATAAGATTATTTTTTTATCAAAAAATCTGTGTTTTAATCCAAAAGTCACGGATTTATTTTGCCTGCGAGACTTGGATAATTTTTCTGTAAGCATTTCCCAACTGAAGACTTCTGGAAATTTGACCGGCTTCTTAATAGCCGTTTCTGCCGGTTTTTCCCCTCTATTTGCTTGAAACCCCACTAAAGGTAGCCTTTGTAGTTCCGGTTCTTTACAATGGCCTTGGAGATGTCTGACTTTAATGCAGTTCCAGAAGCTGCTTCCCTGATGAAATGTATTTCTTTGGAAGCCTGATTGCCTGCTTCCATCGCCAGAACGAAGGCAAATGCTTCGGCAAGGGTTCTTTTCCCGCTCATCCTTACTGCTGACTGTAGCTTCGAATCTGCGATTCCCCTGATGAATACGCCCTTTGCCATTTCGTCGATTATTTCTTGCCCTGCGCGGTGGAATATGCAAATGCGCTCGTCTACTGACGTCTACTTAGAGATGTTGCAGTGTTTCTCCTGGTTGTTGCAATTGGCTTTGCAATTTAACCTTGTAAACCTCATTTGGTTATCACCAAACCGTTTCTTGATAGCCTGCACTAAAGCCATATTACCTTGATTCTTTTCCATATCGATTGTTTGTAACAATTCTTCTGCAGGACCGTTTAAGGCCATTGTCAGGGCCAAGCGCTTCTCATTGTCTCAGTGGGTCGCACAAGCAGCCACTTCGAACTGCTACTTATATGGGAGACTTCAACTCTTTTCTCCTTGAACAGCTTAAAGAAAATTCTCGCAGTTTTCGCAGTGTGTCGAGCTCTTTTGCCAGTTGCTCAACTTTGCTGCCCATTTTTCGTCAAGATTTCTCTCTATTCTTTCAAATTTGTCATCGATTTCTTTGAACTTTTGCTGGAGAAAGTTCTTTTATTCTTCCAGATTACTGTTTCGTTCATTCGTTTCCTGTTGAAGGCCCTGCAGGCTCTTCTTTTGTTTTTCCAGATTTTTCTATTGTTCGTCCATTTTCGGCAAGAGGAGTTGCATCATCGCAGCCATGTCGCTTCCAGTACTCATTTAATCTTCCTCGTAAACGTTAAAGGAGTATGTATCTGGATCATATCCCTCGTTATTCAAAGCGTCCTGAAGTCGGAGCACTAAGTCACCATTTCCTCCGCTGGCGCTGAGGGTTTTCTTGTTCAAGTCGGATTTGAATTGGACGAGCATCAACTGCAATATGTTAGTTTTCTACTCATTAACAATAGCTTTTCCAAACAATCACAAAACACTAACTCGTCATGCAACCAATACAACTATTCGAAACTTTTACAAAAAAAAAAATCAAATCTTTACCGATTGACAATGAAGGAATTGACGAAAGATGAAGTTGTTGATATCATACGATGAAAAGGTTTTTTTTTTTTTTTCTCAATTTGCATAGACCCTTGTCTTGTTTCCACCTACTATTCCACAATCCTCGTTTAGCCTTATCGATAAGACATCACCGATCTGCAGATATACTACCGTATCACCAATAACTACAATCCTCACAAAGATGTCGCTACGGAATTCCGCCCTCGAAAAATTTTAAAGTTCGGTTTGATCTGTTGTGTACAAGGGAATGTTTGGAACGTCGTTCCCACAAGACGTCTTCTTCTATGAAGGGATACCAGTAAGTACCAGAGCCGCTGACTTTCTAGAGGCGTAGCAAGCACTCGTTTGGTCTGCTTGCAGCCTCGGGAGTTATGCCATCTATCAATGGAAGCCCTAATCGTGAACGCAAGCAGACTCACCGTGGTCCGGGTTTTGAAAAACTCTCCTTTGAACCGTGCCTGGCAAGTTCATCAGCGTCTTCATTTCCCGTGATTCCATTGTGACCTGGAACCCAGACAAGGGTCACTGAATTTAGCCTTACGACTGCGTTCAGTGATTCTCTTGCATTCTTGAACTAGCTTGGAAATCGTATGAGGGTTCAGCAAGCCTCTAATCGCAGTTTGATTGTTGCAAATGCTTCGTCTCCTCCACCAGTTGTTCACAATATAGTTCGTTGCCATCAGGATTGTGTATATCTCCTCCTGGAAGACAGATGAAAGTTTTCCTAACGAGGAGCGAAATCTAACGTTGTCGTATCAGCGCCGCATCCTATAGCTGTGTTGCACCCGTCCGTGGAGACCCGACTGCATTCCTTTCCTGGGTCAGATTCTGGCCGAAACAAGTCCTGGGCACACGGAAAGTTGATTTCGTATTTCTTTCTCATCAGAAATTCTGGTGCCATTGCATCAGACGGTATGTCCATAAGACCAGAGTCATAAGACAACCGGCGTTGAAAGTCATCAAAGCTCCAGTGTGTGTTGTACCAAAAGATCACTTCTTTATAAACGAAAAATGGCTTTGGAAGTGTAGGTACGAGTAGGTAGTGTAGCCCATGACATGAATATCAATGGGAGAGAGATATTCATCAATGTGTTTAGAGCAGAGCCAGGAGAGCAGGGGAAAGCGCCAATGCATTCGAGACAAACCGTTCTTAGGAGTTGATGTTAGTTACTCGGAACGTTTGGACTTCAATAGCATTGGAGGAGTGCCTTGCATCAATTGCGGTGATCTAAATGATTGACGCATTGTTGATCAGGAGTCGGCAATGCCACTTTATGAATATCAAACCGTGGAAATAGTGTGTTGGGTATAGTTATAGTACATTACGCACCGTGGCACAAAAAGTGGAGGGTTTCCTCCCATGAGCGTATCTCCCCACAACCTCTGTAGGGGTCACCGTCGGTAAGGCACAGCTTTATTGCGTGCACCCCCCAGAAGATTATGGTCTGTGAGTAATAAAACAAGCGTAGATAGTTCAGATCTGCTTCTCAAGAGAATCTTACTTGTTGGGGATTTACTGAGTTCCGGACATAGTTGTCTTGAGGTCTCGCAGGTTGGAACGTTTCTCCCACTTTCGTTGGCTTTTATTTGTATCGTTCGCTCCACTTGTATTCCCAGAGCGTAGAGTGGAGATTTGATACTTTGATCTGCCAGTTCTCTTTCTAGGGAGGATCCTTATCAAGCTAGCTCACCTGTCCATTACCAGTCATTCCTTTGTGGCGAGGCATCAAGCATAGCGTAGGCGAAAGCGCCTCACCAGGGTCGATTTGATCTCAATTGCTGCGATGGCTTTAATGGCAGCCTGGCTATCAATAAATATAGTAATATCCTCGTGAAATATTGCTTTTATTGCGTCAAGTCTAGCTGCATCTGTTACAGCCAATATCTCAGCCTAGAAGACATTGCAGTATACCAGCAGGTGACGGCGGTTCATATCTTCTTGTTTCTTGATTCATCCGTGTAAATGGATATCGAGTCTTCAACCATTTGGTTCCTTTCCCATTTCACTCTGCTTGGGAGAATCCAGGCGAATGATGTTTCAAGGTCGTGATGGGTTATTATGTAGTCCGTACTGGAGCATAAACGTAGTTCACTTGTAAATATCGGGCCTGGCCTTTCGGCTATAAATTTTTGCGTGTATAGATCGTTGGCGTCGTTGTCATGGCAAGAGTAGTGCCCATACATGCAGGATTCTGTACCTTTGTCATTAACCTAAAGTTGCTAGTTTTATTTGCGGATTGCCACCATTTTAAGCTACCGTAGGTTAAGATGGGTCTGACGATAGCCCTGGACATACATAGGGTAGTCTTGGGGTTAGATCCCCATTTTCTACTAAATGTACGGCTACAAGCGCAGAGGGCGATCGTTGGTTTCTTTACACACCCTTCAACATTGAGCTTCAACCTCAGTTTAGTATCTAGTACGATACCTAGGTATTTAGCACTGTTGGATAATCGGAGGGTTGTCCCATCGTTCTGCCACAAATTGTGGCATCACCCTTTTATGTATGTGTGAATAGAACAATCTCTGTTTTTTACGGGTTGACTCCCAGCCTACAGTTTAGAATTTCTCTGATGGTGGAGAGGAACTTGTCTGTGGCCATAAGAACCACAACAGTCGCGAATGCAGTGGTTTTTAGTCCTTCCCTGTTTAGATTCAGAAATATTTCATTAACCACTACGGTCCACAGAAGAGGTGATATCACTCTTCCTTGAGGGGTGCCCCTTGAAGTGGTGAACCTCAATACCGTATTGCTCAGTGTTGTATTGATGTTCCCGTTGTGAAGCATACAAATTATCAGGTTCATTAATGCAGTATGAGCATTACCCCAAGTTTCTACTTATATCGGGAATGTTGACATTGTTGAAGACCGCTTATGTGTGCTCTTTGTCGTATAGACTTTTTTCAGTCGTCCTGACAACTCCATGTAGGGCCGTTTCCGTGCCTTTACGTTTTGTATAGGCATGCTGGTTTGAGGCTAATTCTTCTGGGTGCAGATTACTTCGAAGGTTCCTTAGATATGACTTTCCTTAGTCTGGCACACTATATTGTGCTTTAAAAATTGGAGCAAAACTTTCTCCATGATTTTCATTTAGCGCTGCAAATTGTGCCCAGTCGGAGCTTTTGGCTGCATTGACATGTTCCCTTGCCTCTTCCCTAATGCATTCCATCTAATGATCTTCGTAAGGCATGCTTGGTTCAAAGCCTGGGTGAAGATCATCTCCAGTTACATAGTCTATTTCGGCGGGGGTTTCCATTTTGAATCCATTGAGGACATACAATTTTTAACCTATCTCGGCTGTAAAGTTTTGTCAGTTAGTATTACTGGGATTTTTGTACCTGGAATTGTATGGGGATGTCTTGAACATTGAACTTGGCAATTCTGTGATCAGAGAATGATATGTCCGAAGATATCGTCCAGTTACTTACGGCAAGGGTGTCAAAGTTACTCAACAGGGTGATGTCCAACACCTGCCGTATATTTTTCACTACAAATGTTGGTTCACTACCGCGGTTAGCGCTTTAAAGATTGTTGCCAGTTATGTATTGAAATAGAAACTCACCTCGAGAGTTTGTGTTAATTATATCCCACTGTGTGTGATGGGAGTTAGTGCCACTTCCAATAATCACCTCGGACCTTTCGTGCTCTACCTTTTTGATGAGTGAGTTAAGTATTGCTGGAGGGGGTCCATCAGTCAATTCATACGGCATCTATGGTATGTCAAGGCTAGCTTGAGCAGCGGTTTGTTCGGTCGCTCAGAGCTCAATACTGCCTGATCGTCATTACTAGTAGCCTAGAGGTAGCAAATTCGATATTATGTAGATTTTGCAACTATACAGGCCTTAATTCTTGTAGGAGACCAATTCGATTAATTTCAGCCCTTTTATTTTGCCTCGGGCTATCCTGGATGAGGGCGATGTCAATGTCTTCCATACTCATAAGCTAGACGATTGACACTGGACCTCTTATTGTCGTGAAGATTTATTTATCTTCAGCATGGTGGCTCGCATTCTCTTTCAGATTCGTATGCAGGACGACTGTGAATGATCTGATTTTGTATCGGGTTATCCCGACCAGGAGCTACTAGTCGACTTTTCGTAATGGTGTCATATATAGTATTTGTGGCTAAGTTTAATCACAACTTCTCTCCTGTGGTTGCCCATCTCAATAACCTCCCACTGCTTCCTATTGATCTCGGGATTAAGTTGGAGGTTTCCAGTCCTTCGGAATGTGATCCAGTTTTTTTTTTTCGACAATACGTTGTTTTATTTAAAATAAAACACGGACACACACTCAACAATTATGAGTATTTATTGTTCCTACTCGTTAGAGTATACGAGTAGGTATACGAGTGCCCATCCACGTATGCGTTTGCAAGATAACGTTAATTTTTTACCATTCTACATTTGGCCATGGTGGCAAACTCTCAACTCTCAACCATCCTCGGGTGGTTACTGATTATGATGGCGCACTGTATGATCCTAATTCCTTATTGGGTGCTGAGCTGTCCAAAGAGCGGGATATTCCCAGCTCCCGTCATGATATCGTCATTGATACCGTCTAGAACTTTCAGTTATAGCAGAGGCTAACGATTGTCAGAAAACTTCTGTACTGGGTTACCAAAGCCGACTATTACAACCCGGAAGCTTCCGTTGGGCCCGGCTGTGTTCTTTTTCTGCTTTTTGGCATTCCTGCCTATCTTGACGGAGGTTGTGTCATTTAATCGTCCTTCGATCTGGCAGAAACCGGTCCAGTTTTGGAGGAGTCTTTGCCTGTGGCGGTTGATGGTTTCATGGCAACAATCGCTGCCAGAGTAGGAGGTTCACTACACTCCCTCCCCTCAGCAGTTGTAATCCTGCTGGCTCCATTATTCCTCTCTCATTGCTCTCGCCATGCCGCGGCAGTTTCTCTGATTATTTCACGAGCCCTACCTAGCCTAGTCGCTTCCTTTTTCATTAAGGAGCTACAGTCGCGATTTCTAAAATGTCTTAGTCGTCTCCTCGCGTTGTCACGTTGTTTTATAGGATTTGTCGGGTTCATAGTTGTCTACCCTGTTCCCGTCGACAGGATTTCTATTACAGGAATTAGGGTTGACAAGCACCGTACAGACAGTGCCAAGTTTATTTCCGCCTGCCCTATCGTCGAGTTATTGTCCTCTACACCTTCTTTCGTGAAACTTGGGAGGTTCGAGGAGATCTAGGAGGGTTCCTTCGACTTCTCATCATCCTTATCCTTCTGCAATGGCTCCGAAAATATACGATCGTAGGCTCGTTTGTGCTTAGGGTTGTCGCTTTTAAGGGGCTTTACTTAGAGTCCTGGATGCTTTGTCCCATCGGTTCTCTCTCACCGGCGACTTCTGGATTGAGTTTTTCTGCAGTGCTAGCACCATGAGGAAGTTGTAAATGCGCTGTAGTTGGCGTCTTTACCGACAACTTTGCAGTCGACGAGGTGGAGAATTTGGATGAGCTGGCGATCTATTGTAGCAGGTTTCGTAATCTCCATGTCGATGTCGATCCAAAACAATCATCACCAGTGGCGGATTCTCGAGTAGGGGGTTTTTCCCCTCGGCCGTCCGGTCTTAGTTTGAGTCGCGTAAGGTAGCGTTAGGGGTGTCCGGCTCATTTGCACGTGTCTTTGTTGTTGTTGTTTTTGTTTTTAGGTTTTCGTTCGTATTTTTGGTTCCAGGATGTCGTCCTGTAATCACCCTCTGAACTCTCCCTCAGCCATGGTGTCCTCGTTTTGCACCTTGCGTTGGAAGACCATTCCTTAGACTTCGTCCATTTCCCGTCGATTACTAGGCATTTCGCCCCGTATATTTAACACCTTGGTTTTGCTCTTCTATTTGTTGGAGATTAGGTAAGCTCCATCACCACGTCAAGGTGGATTTAGTCAACAACCGGATTTTGGACGATTACAGCAATGGTTTGCTCTTCAGTTCTCGTTAAATTCTCTATGCTAGAATGGTGGGAGAAACCGAGGTTGTCGATGTCGTCCGGGTATCCTAGAATCCGCGCGGGCTTGCTGCAGACAATTCAAAATATTTTCGTAAATGCACTATTTAGTTACATGCATACTTTTGCCCAATTGCTGAAATATTATATCAGCAAGAGCTCAAAATCTCTTATTTCCGTCCTTCAATCCTCTTGTCCTCTGGCGTGAAATTTAATAAGAAAAGGAATGTTTCTTACACTGCCAATTGGCAAAAATGTTCAGAAATCCTCTAGCAAATCGATTGATTGGATTCTGTATTGTAAATCTTTTACGAAAACAAAAGACATGATGAAAATATTGAAGCAATTGAAGTTGTCTGGCCACTGCAAATAGTCAGTTGGAAAATGTCAAGGGCCATACAATCGACAATCAAATTGCTGCCGAAAGGACAACATTTTGTTTGTAAATGGCAATTTGTGGATGGGTTATGTATGACCTTCATCCTCTTATAATCCCTGCGACACATCCATTATCCCATTATCCGATATCCAGCCCAAGACAAATTGTTTTTCTCCTCTCAGCTGATTCGATTTCTAAGGCAAATCATTCTTTAGCATTTAGTAATGCTGTCAACCTATGTACGGACACCGTACTGAGCTAGGTACGAGTATGTACGCCACATTATCTGATTTCCGTCGGGATACGGATAGAATCCCTGTCTCCTTGAACCGTCGCTAGTCGGTCGTTGGTTACCAATTTTTATGTGAGCTCATTTAATCATAGTCTCTAAGGATTGGAATGGCTTAATTTTTGTTTTCTCATTCTTATTCCGTGTCTAATTTTGAGGGTGTTGTGAGCCGTTTTAATCGCGCCAGAGGGACGTGAGATTATGCTGAAATTGGGGACTACTCATACATAGGAATTGCAACACCCTAAAAAAAGAGTCCTAGTGACGACAATTCAAATTGACGTGACAAACGAGAAGGGTGCTTTGGTTATCTTAGGCAGAGGAAAAACCCTCCAAACCGTACATTTCGTTAGATCCCTACTTGAACTGGCAGATAGATGATACTTGAGTATCTGAATTTCGTTAGCACAGATACGTTGCAGCAGCAAGGGGGGGAGGGGTGTATGAGTATGAGTATGAGTACGAGTATCTGGTATCCAGGTTAGGCTCTTGGAAGAGGAACTGTTACGCTTTGCCTTCCGCTTTCAAAGTACGAACATACTCATACGTACGTACAAGGCTTATGTGGGTTTTGGGGTGAAAGGAGTGTTGGAAAAGCAGAAAAAAATCGAATCTAATGAGATGTGGCTATAATGAGTCATGTGGAGGGGTTGTTGTGATTACAATCTGAAATGTACTTTATTTCTACCATCCATTCCACATCATGCCGGGGTTGTTTCATTTCTTTGGGCATGTGTAGGAATTTGTTCGCGTTTCATATGAGTTTCAATAGAACAGCAACATGGATGGATCAATTTACGTTACAGTGTGTGAACTCTAGTAACATGCATGCAAACAGGGTGCTTTCAATCTAGTACTCATTTAAATGAGATTTTTCTGTGAGCTATCATGTTAACGATGCACTACATGATTGAAAAAATGATGAGGGCTATGATACTCTGAAATAAAAGGAGTGCGAAGGACTTTTGCTCATTTTTCGCATCCATGAGAAAATGAGATGTTGGATTAAACAGGGAATGGTAGAGCCCATAAGATTACACAGTTTTCCTTCTATCGATGTGCTTAAATTTGTCAAAATTGATGTCGTTTTGGTGGTGTTAAAAGAATTTTGCGTGCTGTACAATTAGTTCTGTACTGAACTGAACGAGTATTTCTACAAACTCCTTGTCAAAAGCAACGACCAATGTTTGAAGTATGACACCGAAATAGAAAAGAGGATATGTTTGTTGAATATCATTATAGACGAATTTGCACTTCAATATTTATAACATGAACGCAACCAAATTGAACAAAGGTAAGCAACACCTTCAGTATTATTCATTTCGAGCGCTCAAAATATCCTTGGACCACTATCTAGTTGTGGGTTTCACAGATGCCACAAAAACGAAGAGGTAGTGTGAGATGTTTTATCTTTTATCGCAACAAAGTGCCAAAATATTTACCGCTCGCGTAAATCAACCAATTCACATGTACATCTAGTCCGAAGACCACTGCTATCCATGCCAAGAAATTGCCAGAAATGACGCAACTCATGTGCTCTGATATCTGATCTCAAATTCCCACCAAACCCCTGATTTGAAGAAGAGTAAGCACATAACTTGCCTAAGGTCAGTCATTCGCTTATATCCAACTTGAGGCGAGGGATGGTATTTCATATGAAGCGCCTTAACACGTAACTGATATCAAATGAAATAAGGATGCACATGTGTTTGATTAATTGAGTTTGAGAATTCCTTGGATTTTGGTTAGAGGGACTCTTCTTCAAGCTGAACAGGCTAGACATAAGGACGCCACTGCTGTACATTCTTTTTATTATGCGGTTCATCGTGAAGAATGACATTAATAATCGTCAACAAGGTGACACCAGGATCGGAGTTCGTAAAATTCTCTTCTAATAACGCCTTATACAAGAGACATTAGACCAACACAGGCTGAGGTAAAACCCCACTCTGACCCCCAATCTTCGGTTTGGTTGCAGAAAATCGCGGGGCTATGACAAGCAACCTTGGTTTTCTGATAGTTTGATGGTTATCTACCTCATGGATGCCATGGTTCCCATTGTGGCTATTTATCCTTTCATTGGCGGCGTCCTCGACGATTTCGTAGGCTGACGCATCGAAGGGATGACGATTCTAACGCACCTCGCTGTGTCCTGCTCAAGCCCTTTTTGGTGGATAACCAACTGGGAGAAGTCTTCGTGTTACCCCTCTTAATAGGATTTCGCACCCGTATAATGCATATTCAGCTATATTTTCAATCGTATGGCTGTAAACGCATCTGGGACGCATTATTACCATCATTTGATGGAAATATGCTTGAAACTGACTGTCTCCGAAGCAGAGTTGAGTAGTAATGTAACTCATCGGAGCTCGTCCAATTCACTGTGGCAGCAATATTATTTTCCGGCCATCTCCTACCTACAGCAGCGACTTTCCAACTCCAATTCTTCTATTTATATCTGACCGCCCCTAGCCATGCTATTCTAACCACCTGCGCTATTACTGCACGTGATCCGGAACACGCCGATTTACTGCGCGGTGATAGTTTGGGTCCATGCTCACTTCCTCAAAAGCGCATCCACCCAGTACCTACACGGCAATGTAGAAGCCGTATTTCAACCTCTCGCTCGCCTGTAATACTTGGCTTCAGTAGTGATAGCGCCATAATGACCTTCGTTCTTTGTCGACTTTCTTATGTGTTCGCAGAAGCTGAGTCGCGAATCAACTCGGACTCCTACGTACCTAACCATCAGGCTATCACAGCTGCAAACCGTCGCGTATCCATTCTTTCGTCCGCCTAATCATTCCTTTGACTGTCCTCTTCTCTTCTTCTTTTTTCTTTTTTTTTTATAATTTTCGCTCCCTCAAATGATTTGAGCACCATCAAATCATACAGCGTGGGCGAACCATAATCCGGGAGGAAATAAAGACAGGTACCGATGGACGTTGGTTTTAAATGTTTGAAGGTTATTATGACTAGGAAATAACGAGCTAGGCAGGTCATTCCATAAGCTAGTTGTATGGCTTTGGAACGAATCACGAGATTTCAGAGTACGTCTGAAAGAGGGCTTGAGGGTACAATTATGAGTATTCATAGCGAAACTGGTGTTACGGATGAAGGTTTGAAGAGGCGGAATGCTACAGGCGATAAAACAGAGTGAGACAGTAGACATTACGTCGGTGTTCGATTGTCCATTGTCTGAATGAAATTAAACCTACGAGTTTTATCGCATGGTTTTGAATCCTATCTAGCAGGTGCAGAGATGTTTCGGGCGGAACCGACCAGATGTGGGCATTGTACCCCAATTTCGGGCGGTTAAACGCCTTATACATATAATGAGGCCTGATCAGGAAAGTTTATCAGTTTCGACGATGCAAGTGCTATTCATGGATAACAGACAAGAGATCGTTGATGAAAATTAAAAAGAGTGTCGGAGAGAGAACGGATCCCTGGGGTACACCAGCATCTATGTATTTTGTGAATTTCAGACTTGAAACCATCCAAGACAAGTTGAATTGAGCGTTCCGAAAGGTAATTTCTAAACCATTGAAGAAGAGAGTCATCGATCCCAAAAGCACGCATTTTCGACAAAAAAGCCTGATGCCAAACTATATCAAATGCCTTAGAAATATCAAGTGCAACTATGTTGCTTCCGGCAGAATGATGTACGATTTGGTTCCACTTTTCGGTGAGACATGCCGTCAAATCACCAGTGGACCTGTTGCTACGAAAATCGTACTGCCAGTCATTGAGAAATTTTCGTGTTTCGAGATATTTCGTGAGCTGACGGTTTATCAGCGTTGCCATAACCTTGGAAAGAAGGGACGTAAGTGCAATGGGTCTGTAGGAGGAGAGAGAGGAAGATTCGCCTTTTATAGGAACGGGCTGGACAAATGCTGTTTTCCATCTGCTCGGAAAGAGTTATAAAGAGTAGGATTGTTGAAAAAGCTTACGCAGTGGTTTTGCGAGCGAGGAAGAACACCTCTTCAGAAGGAGAGGAGATATACCATCTGGACCAGCGGATTTCTGAATGTTAAGATCTTCAAAATTCTTACTACTATACGAGTGCAAAAGTGGATTTGAAGATTCGACGTACTCAAGTGTAGGCGGGGACAAAGCACAATCTGGGAGTGTTGAGCTGGCCGCAAAGTGTGCAGTAAGCAGATTGGCCTTGTCCAAAGAGCTGACAGCTGGAATGGCATTGTAAATGAGCGTTGGGATGGAGGATGAGGCAATATTTCTAATGTCTCAGACTAACGACCAAAAATTGTTACTCCCATTGCGGCATTGTGATATTTGTTGCCCCAGTTTTTGAGCATATTGATACATATTTCACACGGTTAAGAAAGGGGTTGTAGTCATTCCTCGCTCGTTTGAGTTTTTTTCGGTTTTCCTCTGTAGGATTGGTCTTGCAGGACCGTGAAAACGTTTCTCTGGTTCTGACAGCCTCTTAACAGCTCGATTCGTACCATGCCCTTTCTTTTCGTTTGATACTCTTAATCTGATGAAGGGTAAATAATCTCATTCCAAAGAGAATAGTGTCTGTTATCATATCAGCGGCGGCATACACGTCATTATCAAGGTATTTCCAGTTAAAATCCCTAAAGAAGCTGTTAAGACCACTCCAGTTTGCTTTCTCGTTTTGGCAAATGGTTTGCTTAGGAATCTTTTCTCTGACCGTGTGGCGGGTGGAAGGGAAAGCACATCAACAGTGTACAACAGCTTACAAGCTGCGTCATGTTGTTTTCCGAAGCGAAGAGCTTAACACACCGTCCTTTGGGTGATGTCTATACTGAATGTTGAAGCCACCCAGAATTGTTTATATTGCCCGAAATAAGAATTTCAGTATGAGCATAGGGGGATGCCATTCTTTGAACTGAGTCAGACAGCGCATCAAACTCGTTAAAGGTCGAATTGCTGTCCAGTTCGGGGCTTCTATAAATAAAGCAGTTGTGCATTACGGGGATGGAATTTTAACCACCGGAAATTGAATTCCAGATTGGAACAGAGACTATATTGTGGTTGAGTTTGGTGAGCTACATCACTACGAACGTATATGGCGAAACCGCGGTGAGAAAAGATTAATGGCAGTAGTTCGTAGCCAGGTAACTGCAGATCAGAGTGATCTGAGAGGTGTGGGCGGGGATCTATTGTACCTGTGTTTTACTAAGTGCTAGAACAGCTGATCTGTATTTACAGAACGCAGAGAAGTGATTACATCTTAGCCCGTGAATATTTGCGACATCCACTCTGTATTCCCGGGTCTAAGTACAGCTGTGGAGTAAAAATTCAGAGTTAGTTTACCGAATCAAATCGTTGTAGGTGTTATGCCCTTACAACAATAGGAAACTGCACACCAACAAAATTCATACCCGCAACCCGCTATCCATCGGTTGATACATACCATTCATGAGTCACCAAGATCCATCCGCATTTGTTCGTCGTACATAAGGGGTTCCAGAGATCCGGGGCTAATGTGAATTCCTGGGTCACTCCCGAATTCGAGCGTATTTCTTGGACTCACTCGGGGATGCTAATCCAAAAACAATATTCGGTTCCTCGGTAAAAAAACGGGCCAAGGCAACAAGACTCAAGCAGAGATCAGTTAAGATAAGCACGAGAACGAAGTCATTAGTAGAATCATGGTCGATGTTGAGGTTCACAAAAATTATTTCCGCGGACTTTTAAACGACGAAAACAAACCAAATTCTGCTGTGATGCCACCGAACTTTATAATCTGGACAATGGAAGTCAAGACCTCCATTTATTCGATCAAAATGAAGTAAAAATAGCATTATCGAAATTTCAGTACCACAAGACCGCTGGACCAGACGGCTTATCTGCCGGGATCCGTATGGCAGCCCAAAGTGATTTAATGAAGGGTTTATACCATGTTATTTCCCTCAGACCTGAAGATCATTTTCTTACCTAACAGCCAGCTCTACCGCCTAGGCAATTTTCTCTAGCGTATGGTGTGAACGCCTAAAATCTGAAATGTCTACAAATGAATTTATGCCATTGTCTTGCCATTTATGTTGGAGATCTGTGGTAATAATAGCAACAGGCTAAAGGATTGAGATTAAGGCAGTGCTTTGCGTAAACACCTGTCGTGGAGACTTAAAGGCCCATACATCCATGTGACCCGGGATACGCCTGGCGATTGTTTGCCGTATTTCGGTAATATCAAAGTCAGAACTTATGTTGAGGAGATAAGCTCCACCCTTGGTAAGAGTCGAGGTCGATCTAACACCCCTTGCCAATCTAAGGGTCACGGCAGAAGCATTTGTTATTCCAAATCGGATCAACGAACTTGTGGAAAACCCTTCCTGTGATTTTAGGTTTGAACCACAGCCACCATGACGTCCCCAATAAGGGCCCTACATCTTCAGAGCCGGACCCGTACCGAAGTCCGGAGGGTTCTTACTCCCCTGGTACCGCTGTTAAGTCCTGGTGGGGCTACTGCTAGTCTATACCGCTCAGCAGGGCCTTACGATCGGCCGCTCATAATGTAACAGCTCAAATCGTAGCAACCTTCAGTGGCGTTAATCTGAAAGGCATTCCGATAAGATCAGTATTGCTCGGCATGCGTGGGGGTGAGCCTAGGCTAGGGGATGTGCATTTTGGACATAACGTTGTAGATCGCCACTACGAAAACTTATGTTCTGTAAATCTTTAATGAAAGAAAAATAAATTTGTTGACACTTTTTTAGCTATGTTGTGATGTCTATAAGCTGCCGATCTATTCCTTTATGGAGCTGTTGGTTGGAGATGCACCTTGGCCAGAAAATTCGCAAATTTATTTACGAAATTCAGCAGCTTTGCGCCGCTATATTCGACTAATTTCCAAGGCATACACCTCTATAAAAATATTATTCAACATTGGAGTTAAACCGTCACAGCTTAGGTGTTAGCTTTGCTATTTCAGATTTTGAAAAGTTTCGCCTTTCTAATTCTACAAAAGACATAAAATAAGTGCAGCGATCAGGGCACACAATGGTTACTAGTTAAGGAAAATTAGCAGCGCTCTTGTTTTCCTATCTAACAAATTGCCGTTGAGTGAAAAGGTTTAACAATTCGGCTTTGTGCCTATTCTAAGCCCCGGAACTTCTGGTGAAGGTCTATAAGCTTCAAAGCGGGAAATTAGACGTCAGCGTAGGATTACTGGATTACTGTGCCTCCCTCGGATAATGCTGCGTGAACAATATCACATTCAAAATTCAAAATTCAAAATTTTTGTAGTCCACTCTGGACTTTGAAATTGTTCGGCAGCTTACCGCTGTTTAAAAAACGACGTCTTGCACCTCCATATGTGGTCTTAAAAGTAGCCATGATTTGTAAAGAACAACACTTGCGCAAGACTCTTCAAATGAATAGCAGTTGTTGAAAATAAATAAAATACATTTACAAACGTACAGCCAAGCACGATGTGTAACAAAGTTCGTTTAAAGTTAAGAAGTCAGTATGACCACAAGGAGATAGTTGTTGATATGATAGAAGTTCCAGAGATCTGCATAGATGTTTTTCCAACGCCAGGTAAAAATATTGACGAATTTAATGAGTTTTTATTGGCAGATATCCCGCTTGATGATGTCGAACCTGTGTCAGGAATAAGCGTGTTAATTGGAGCAGATAATTATTGGAAGTTTGCTACTGGAGAATACAAACGAATTACAGCTGATCTTGCCGCCATCCATACAATCTTGGGTTGGACTTTGCAAGGTCGATCTACAGTTGCGACCGATTGCAGTACGGTGGTAAATTTCGCTTGCACAACTTCTCTCCATGTAAGTGCATGTGCATGTGAGGATATGCAACAGTTCTGGCGGCTTGAAACGTTGGGAATAACAAATGAAGAAACAGTAAGTACAGCTCCAATTACAAGTGTTCACAGGGTTGGCGATCGCTTTGAGGCTTCTTTACCTTGGAAAAATACTGGTAGCATGCTGCATGACAACCGAACTGGATCATTTTATCGAATGCATGCATTAGTACGTAAGTTAAGGGCAAATGGTAAGCTTAAGGAATATGAGGCTGCTATGTCAGAAATGTTGGACAGTGGCGTGGCTGAGCTAGCCGAAGAGTGCAGCAGTGAAAATCGTGTTTACTATATGCCTCTAAATACCAGTATTTAGAGATGACAAAGATACAACCAAGCTTCGTATTGTTTTCAATGCTTCTGCGCACGCAAATAACCACCTTTCACTCAACGATCATCTTGAAGTCGGTACAAATTTATTGCCAGATATTTTGATCATCCTCTTAAATTTTCGCTGTGGAAAGTTCGCCTTAACAGCAGACATAGAGAAAGCTTTTCTCCAAATTCTCTTGAGTTCAGCTGATCGTGATTCCCATAGGTTCTTTTGGTTTAAGGAACTTATCAGCTCCAACGAAATTCGAACGAATTTTATTGTTCAGCCCTATCGCATGACGAGGGTGACATTTGGTGTTACTTGCAGTCCCAACTTATTAGGGGCTGTCATACAAAAAATTTTGGATGAAGAAGAACATCGCCATCCTGAAGTTGTTGCGATTCTTCGTAAAGGCTTCTACGTCGACGATTTTGTCGCTAGTGTCAATTCTGAAGAGACTGCGAGTTATATTGTCAACACAGCAGTTGAAATTATGAAGTCTGGCTCCATGAACTTACGCAAATGGAACACTAATAGCGTATCTATTCGCAATCAAGTTTTGTCTAAGTATTCGCCCCCTGAAAATCAGAAGATTGGTATGTGGACTCAGATGAGCTAGCTGTCGATTTAGCTGCGGTAGAGACACTAGTAAAATCCGAAGGGCTTATTGGAACAAAACGCAACGTTTTAAGAATCATGTCGAGAATCTACGATCCATTCGGTTTATTGGGTCCTTGGGTCGTCCGTTGGAAGGTTCTTTTTCAATCACTATGGCGACGACAGCTTAGCTGGGATGAACGACTGCCACAGGAACTCGAAAAAATCTGGCTCGATTGCTGTCAAGAAGTAGAAGTGCTTAAGCAGCTAATGATTCCTCGCTGTGTTTTTAAGGAAGTTGGCTCAACGCAGGTGCATATTTACGCAGACGCGAGTCAGAGTGCCTTTGGGGCAGTGGCCTATTTGAGAACTTGAGTCGCACCTATTAAGAACAGTGACACCAACGAATTGACTCTTCCTAAATTGGAACTCACGGCAGCCCTGGTAGCAGCTAGATTACTGAACTATCTTCGTACCAACTTACAAATAAAATTTTGTGAAGAGTTTCTATGGACGGACTCAAAAATTGCCATGTTTTGGATATTAGGAACGCAGAAGAAATGGAGACCCTATGTTGAAAACCGCGTCCGAGAAATCCGAAGGCTATCAAAGATTTCTTCTTGGAGACATTGTCCTGGTTCTCAGAATCCTGCCGACCTAGTAACACGAGGGATAAACGCATCATCGCTGCTGAGCTCTGAATTGTGGTTGTCTGGACCTAGTTGGCTACAACAAGAGGCAAATTATTGGCCATCAATAAGCGAAGAAAATACAACGTCACTCTCAACATTTTCATTGCTGGTCGAGGAGGAAAAGGGGGATATTAAACCTGCGAATGTTCATCATACTCTAATGGACTGTACCAAATTTAGCAGCTGGAGACGTCTTTTACGGGTGACAGCATATTGTTTTCGAGTCATTAACAAATTTAAAAGTCTACATCGTGATGAAATCATCCTTCCTAATAATTCACCCTTTGTCACTGCCAACGAGATTGATCAGGCTGAAATATACTGGATCAAAGAAGCACAACAACAATACTTTCCCTTGGAAATTGCTGCCCTCCAGCAGAAAAACGGTATACCTTTAAATTCAAAATTGTTAATTTTAAATCCTTTTCTAGATCCAAGTCATAAGTTCCTGCGTGTCGGTGGGCGATTACACTTGCTACAGTCGACAATTGAGGCTCATCCAATAATACTTCCGAAGATGTCTCATATAACAAAGTTAATAGTGGTTGAGACGCACGAACAACTAATTCATGCAGGGGTATCGGCTGTAATGACACGTTTACGAGCTACCTACTGGATCGGTAAATGTCGGCAGCTAGTTCGATCTGATGTAAAAAACTGTACAGTATACAGAGTTCTACGATCAAAGCCTGCAAGTCAGCCGTTTGCGCCTGTACCTAGAGAGCGCATTGTATTTTCGATGCCATTTAATGTCACTGGTCTTGATTTTGCAGGACCTCTTTATACATATGAATCTGACCAAAAGAAAAAAGTGTATATTATGTTGTTTACGTGTGCGGCTATAAGAGCAGTGCATTTGGAGCTAACGCCTGACCTTTCTACCGAGAGTTGCATACTCGCCCTTCGTCGCTTCATAGCTTGTAGAGGAGTACCCAGAGTAATTTGGTCAGATAATGCTGCTAATTTTAAAAAGACTTCGAAGGAACTATCGAGTCTTGCAAACGAAAAATTTGATTTTTGTCGAATCATCGCATTTCCTGGAGGTTTATCGTAGAGAGGGCTCCTTGGTGGGGTGGATTTTGGGAGCGGCTGATTGGTGTAGTCAAGTCCTCTCTTAGAGCAGCTATCGGCAGAGCAACGTTGAGCTCCGACCAGTTGTACACCTTACTGACAGAAGTCGAAAACGTCGTGAATAGCAGGCCACTCACCTACGTCGCAGATGATCCGTTGGACCTTTCGCCTTTGACCCCCTCTCAGCTGTTGCGCGGACCAGAACATTCTCCCCATATGAAGGATATGACAGAGGAGAAGGAGCGCACATCGGATGACCTACGTAAGAAGTGGAAAGAACGCTTGATGTTTATATCTTGTTTTAAACGCAGATGGTACAGCGAATATCTGCAACAATTAAGATCATTTCATTCTATCAACAAGACAAAGTCAATAAACTTGTCAATCGGCGATGTTGTGATAATGGAAGATCGCACTTTGCCCAAAACTCTTTGGCGCCTGGGGGTCATCGTTAACGTTTTCCCAGGAAGAGAAGGTAAGGTTCGCGCATGTGAAGTTCGCTTATCAAATGGATCGGTTTTCCGAAGACCTGTGCAGCTGTTGTATCCATTAGAAATTTCACGAAGTTTGAAATCTTCCGGGCCGGAGGATGTTGAAAATAAATAAAATACATTTACAAACGTACATACATATACACAAACATGAAATTTAGCTTAAGATATACTGCATTGTTTGCATATAAGTACATAATGAATTCGCCAAAATAAACAGTTTTTTGTTAATATACTATATGTACACATATAATTATGTCACATGATTGACTTCATTCACACAAGAATTTGTTAATTTTAAGTAGTTCTTCTTAACATCTCGCGCGATTAACATCGTTTGCCAATCCTACTCGTTTATTAATTAATTGTAAATTTATTATATTGAATTAAACTACTTATTTCTAAATCAATTATCGGTGTTTTATTCGGCAATCCGGGATCTGTTTGTGATTTTGGTAACATTTTACACAGCAGTAACACTCCATAGTGACTCTCAAAATATTTATATGGTAGGGAGCTTAGTTTAGGAAGATCCAAAGCTGAGCCTGTTTGTTCGATATCGGGAACTGAATCCAAGTGTTCGTTATCAAGTATCCCTTGCTGAGTTTCGATATATTTCGGGGATTGAATCTGAAGGTAAACTGAAGGGGTTACCTTCTTTATTCGAATACTAAATGAAGTTTCAGTCATGTCAATAAATTGTCTAGAGTCTTCAGTAAGATCGGAACATTTAAAATTGGCGGTTTTTGCTTTTATGCTATATCAGTCAACATACATAGTGAGAAAGTTTTAATTATCCTTAATATTGTGAAGTTTTACTTGTTAGCAACTAACTTACTTCATAAAAAAAAAACAGCAGTAGGTGGTGGCTGGGGCTCTTTTATCAACGACATTATTTTGAAACCACTTTTAAATTTATAAAGGACAATGACGAGGAATTGCTTTTGAAGAGTACCCGAATGAGCAAGCCGCAGTTTAATTTGTTATTAAATCCAGTAAGAAGTAGAATAAGAAAAAATCTGTTAGAAAGGCAATCGATCCGGAATGCAGACTGCCACTAACGCTTATATAAGTTTATCTAGCCATTTTAAATTAAGATGTAATTCAATCTTTTATCGTCTTGCAGGTATTTGTAGCAAGGTGTTTCACCCAATTACTTGGCACGAACTTTACGAATGGGGGTTTCCACCGCAAGAAAAACTATAATTGATGCGTGCAAATTAAATACATACTTTGGATAAATATTGGCTCCAATTTATATGCCCCCGTTAAATCTCAGCGATTGCAAAAACGTGACGTGGAAATTTGTGGCAAGCGCCCAACTGCGTGGAAGTATTAACGGGAAACACATCCGAATTAAGTGTCCACCTAAATCTGGATCAACATTTTTTAACTACAAAAGATTTTTCAGCACAATGTTTCTAGGATTGCGTGATGCCAATTATTGTACACATTTATTGTTGTCGATGTTACGGCATATGCATGGTGGCGTGTTAAAACATTCAAAATTTGGGCAACAAATTAATAACAACAGCCTTCGTTTTCCGCCGGAACAAAAACTCCTGAATTCGGAAAATGTTGTGCCTTACTACTTTGCTGCTGAAAGTGCCTTTCCTCTACTTGAAAATATGTATAATGCTACCATATCCGGGTGTTCTGCTTGATAAGCCGGAATAACTCGCCGAGTTCTTGAAAATACTTTTGACAATTTAGTGAATCGGTGGCGCATTCTCGGCATATACAATTCTTCACAATTTTTTTTTTAAAATTACAAATTCACTGTCCAATGACAATACTTACGGCCCACCAAATTATTGTAATTCTTATGACAATAACGAAGAAGTTCGAAGCAGAGACAAAAAATTTATCAACTGTTCGCAGATGTGGCAGTAATAATAGATTTCAAAATGCCCTCGCAGTCCGTAAATTACTTACCTCATATTTCATAAACGCAGGTAGCTTTCCATTATGAAATTAGAAGATAAGATAAGATGAGATAGAATAAGATAACACTTTTGTAGTTGTTTGTAAGTAAATAGAAATGAAATAGTTTTTAAAGTTTAGAACTTCGACAACGGGCTGTAGGATCACTGCTGGCGTGTGGTCCATTATGTAGTCCTGGAAGCTTTTTGTTACTCCAAGCAGCTCATTTTCAAGAGAACTTATTATCTGCCTTGGAGTTCTCCCGGGGGGAACTCGCGGCGAGCTGGCAGTGCTGGGATTGAGAGACGATTCAGGGATTAAGGAAGAGGCACCGAAAAAAGTGGAGGTAGATTAACCACTGGCTGAATTTTCTACTGCACTTGACACTTCAGGAGTGCAGTGATCAGACAAGCATGTTTCCTCAGACCTGAAAATTGATAAAATGCATTAAATCAGCACCTGACAATGCAGTAAAATCAATTTACTTACGTCCCGGACACAAATGCTTTCTTAAGAACTCCAACTAAGCGGAATACTTCCATGAGACATCCGCTTCCTCTGCTGATTGATCCGGCAAACATCTCTTCGATATAGTCCTATCAATATATACAGATAGTCAATATATGTATAGTCATATGCGCGCCACGGCTACTTCAAATGAAGCGCAATCGTGAAGTCCAATTTTCGAAAACTTTATCAAGCAACTGGGGCCGTATATCAGCTATAACACGGGGAATGTTGGCTTCCGAATCGTCCAACGAGGCCAGTTTATCGGCATAGACTAGCGACTTCACATACCTCCAAACAAAGTAATCTAAAGGTGTGAGATGGATGTGGAAGCCAATTACGCGAAATTATGCGCTCATCAAATGTTTTCTGTAATAAATCGATGGTGTTGCGCGCCGTGTGGCATCTTGTTGAAACCAAAGCTCTGTCACGTCAATGCCATTCAACTGAGGAACGAAGAGGTCAGAAATCATGTTTCTATAGCGCCTTTCATTGACGGTAACATTCTGGCCGTCATCGTCCTTAAAGAAATATGGGCCGATGATTCCATCGAATCAAAAAGTGAATTTTAATTGTTGTAAAGGCGTCTCGACAAAGGGGGTTTCCTCCACTGCAAATTCCATTTAACCAAAAACGGGCCTCATCGGAGAAAAAAATTTTGCGTTTAAAATGTGGATCAAGCTGCATCATGTTTTCGGCGCATTCACCGAGCCTACGACGCACAGAGGACTATTTCGATCAAAAACCGATTTTCTGAAAAGTAAAATTGACAACTAAAAGCTTGGTATTGTTGTTTTTTTTATTTTTTCGTAGATCGTGTGTTGTGATAAAAAGAGTTCAGTTAACAGCTGCATATCCTACAATTTTATTTCAATTCGTGCTACTTTGGTAAGTGTTGTTCAATAAGTGATATCGAAGTGTTTTCATAGATAGTAAAAAAATTCAAATGGAGAATTCTGCTTCAGGTACGCATGTACAATCTTAATTGAATTTTGGAAATATAAGGCTGTATTTTTTGTTTCAATTTGGGCTTAGAACTTTTGTATCAAAACAAAATATTTTTTTAACTTATTTTTTAAGTTTTAATGATTTTGTGTTAGTATACCCTGTTATTCTGCAATGAATTTAAGTTTATAGAGTAATTTGAATATTTCTTAAGTCAACGCAACAAAAATCGGTTGCTCCTACCTGCTCTTAACAACACTGTGGGTCAACGAATTTTTCACTTTTGTGTAAAAAGCACTCATACGCTATGCAACATTTTTTCAAATGAAAATTACTGGTGTTATTTAGATTGAGGTGAAAAGAAATAATTTGAGCAGAAACATTTAGGGAGAAAGAAGTAGGCTCTAATAAATTTACACGTTTTTAATGAGAATGTCCCGTGAATATTTATGTTACAAAGTATTTTTGTACCTTCTTAATACATAACAATTTTTCCTATTAGGATCATCAGGTTTCACAGTTGTGACAAAACAATATTTATTTATGGAAGAAAATTGCCAGGGGAATATTAATAAAAAATTAAGTTACTTAAAATATTATCTATTAAGTACTACTTCTTCTTGTTCAACACAGCAACTTGCAATTTGTAAGCCAAAAGTAGCAAAATTTTTGTGCGACCTTAAACGAAAATGGTTAGAATCAAGAAGAAAAAAAGAATTTCTTTTTAGAAAGCAATAAATCTTGGCTTGAAGGAACTTTATCAATCCCAAACACAACTGCCGGACCAGGTAGACCTGAAAAGTCATTTGAAGAACTTAGAGATAGAAGTAAAAGGAGAAAAACCGAAAATATTCGGGAAAATTTTCAAACCGAGGAACTAGCATTTGCAATTAAGATGAAGTTAAGAGAGGCTGGGAAGAATGATGCCTCAAAAATAATGACAGAGATTTTAAAAACACTCCAAAGAACGCAGAAGTATAGACAAGCATAAAGAAAAATTGCCGATATTAAAGGCACTTTCAATGTTTGTTGAAGCAGGGTTATGGCGAAAACAATATGAAATTATCGCAGCAACAAATAAGGGCTTTTTTCCTTGTTACGGTATCTCAACTCAAATTCAGGAAGAATTTAGATAAAAACGTGGCCTTATTATGGATTTTCCACGTGCTGGTTTTGGCAACACAAATGACGGAAACACCAGTCGAAGATTTTTTAATAACCCGGACCTTGCCGCTGAAATAACGGGAATCGATTTACAGTTAATTTTCCGCTTTAAAATCATTCTAGAGACCATTTCAAGTGGATTCAAGATTGATACTGGCAAATTTGGGTTGTACACCATATATACAGCTAAGCTTTATGTCGAGTTATACCCATGGTACCCTATGACTCCAACCATGCATAAAATCTTAATGCATGCATCTGTAGTCATAGAAAACGCCCGGCTTCCCATTGGTCAACTATCAGAAGAAGCATCAGAAGCTAGAAATAAACACTTCAGGTTAGATAAACATATTTTTACATTTTAAAGTAAATAAATAAAAATAACAGAGGTAAATATTACTTAATAATACAATTTAAACTTACAGACTCTACCGTCTAAGGTATGTTAGGAAGTTTTCTAGAAAAGATTCTAATATAGATGTCCTCAACACATTACTTCTTAGTTCTGATCCACTCATAAGTTTTCTCAAAAAGTCAGTATCGAAGCCAAGACAGTCATTTTCCAAGCAGACCCTAGAACTACTCCTTCCAGAGGACTAAAATATAAATAATGAAAGATTTTTTTCTCTGAGTGAAGATGAAAGAGCGAAAATTGATGAAGATTATTGGGCAGAATCCAGCGATTAGTTTTACCGTTATTACAAAAAAAAAATAATAATTTACCTTAATATGCTAATCATAACAAAGTTTTTGGCATTTATTTTAATTAAAACATATCTAAAAAATTAAAGAGAATGTACTGTACGAGTATATTGTACTTTAATGTGTGAATATACATTTTCTAAAGAAATAATAGCAAAAACAACGTAAAATAATTTTGGCCAGGTTTTTGATGCAAATACTCCTCTGTGCGACGCGTATAATGGTCACGCGATTCTTGCACAAGCTGGATCTTATAAGCTTTTAAGAGATCTCCCCGTAAAATCTTCAACAAAGTCGATGGGCATAGCTCCAATTGCTGTGCACGATGGCACTAAATACCTAATATATAGATATATGTATATATATATGTTTTTTCTTGGTAATTTTTTATTTTTATTAATTTTTTGTTTTTTGGTTTTTATATATTTTTTTTTCTTAAATATAACTTACTCCTACTTAAAACTATGTAAGCCGGCCATGGCTAAAAAAATTAGGCGACCCACTTAGCTTCACATGAAGCTACCAAGTATTGGAGGAATTTGACGACGAAGCATCCCCTCCTTCTAAAAGCCACGAAAATTGTTGGTGCTGCTGAGCAATATCCCTCGTGTCGCGACTCCCTACCGCTCTACTGAACCGGAGACGCTCCGCACTGCCGTGTGCGACGTCTCTGTCGTAGTTGAGTCGACTGTCCGCAGCTGTTCGAGCAACGTGGAAGATTAGCGGCACCGCCAATCTGTCCTGGATCAGACCTTTACTATCTAGGTAGAGGAACGCTTCTGGAGGAATAAAGCCGTTAAAGCGAGCTCTCTCGTGATACATATAATTAGGGTAGTAAGCCCCGAATATCAGGTTGTTCGATGAGGACATTGCTCTTGCAATGTGCCTTCAGTCAACTTAATGACGAAATTGTCCACTCTTACTAGTTCGCCCTATTGTACAAGACCTCATTAGGATAGAATTTTATGTACTCGGATTCTGGTGTTCTGTATAAGTGAAGACAAGCCCTCTCAAACACCCGAATCTTTTCCAATAAACTTGCTCTCACGTTGAACCACACAGGACATCCAAATACAAGCATAGGCCGGATAAGGGCCATGTAGCAGATCACCTTCATCCTCGCATCGAGTTAGCTGTTGTAAAACAGTCTCTTTGTAAGGGCAAAAGCACCTCTGGCTCTGGCCAGAGCAACATCTATATGTTTGTTAAAATACAGATATTGATCTAGCCAGATCCCAAGGTATCTGACTACATTTCGACAAGCAAGTGGCTGTCCATGTTGTCCGACGATAGAGAACTTTCTCCAATTCTTTCTGATATCCCTAGAGGCCCCAGACAAAGGCGTCCTAAACAGAATGGTTTCCAATTTCTGGAAGTTGATTTTCAGTCATCGCAATATTGTTTAATTTTATCGAAGTCACGCTGCAAAAGTATGTTAATGACCTCAATCTTTGGACCTCATCTGTACGCGATTAAGTCGTCTGCGTACGCTATGGTATGGTGAAGTGAACCTATCAGATCACTTGTGTAAATGTTGAATAGGATCGGCGAATTTACCGCACCCTGTTGCAGACCATTTTTAATGTTAAATGTTCCAGCAGAGGTCACATCGCCATTCTTCACGATGAACTGTCTACTGGAAAACATATCAAAAAGAATATACAGAAGTGGTATACTACTGCCCAACCTGTCCAGCCTGAAAAAGAGTCCCTCTAACCATACGGTATCGAAGGCTTTTTCCAAGTCAATCAGGCAGGCACCAGTGCACTGGTTCTTGCCTTTGTTCCATTGGATATCAGAAACCAGTTTCGACACAGCATGAATGATATCACGCTCCGCCTTGAAACCGAAATGATTATCCGGAACTATATGTCCACTTGGTCAGGACTCTATTGATCACCTTCTCGAAAACCTTACTGATGTTTGGAAGAAGACTGATCGAGCGGAAATTCGCCGGATTGGAAGTATCTTTATTCCTCTTGGGAATGGGATGTACCACCGCTGTTTTCCAGTGCGCTGGATAATGTGCATTATTCATTGCATTATTAAACAGGGTGGTATAAATGTCCACCACTTCTAGTGGGAGATGTCGAAGCACAATGTTCGGTATTTCATCGGTTCCCACTGATTTCTTACTTCTAAGTGATTCGAAGATAGTTTGGAGCTCTTCCTTCGAAATGAGCGGTGGTAATACCCTTTCGGTGATGACATTATTTGCCATGTTCTCGTCACTGAACTGGGTGAAACCCGAGCTCTCGAATCGCCAATTCATAATTTCATTTCGAAGGCAGAAATTGTGCACAAGGACTCGACTTTCCAGGTCTTGGTTCAGGCCAATGATATCATTCGCCTTGTACACGTCCTGGAAAGTTGCTCCTATAGCCTCTACCTTCTCCTGCGGATCCTCGATCACAAAGAAATTGTCATCATCAACGGCCTCATTTGGATCAATGCCTGCTGCTACAAGTATTTGTTCGTTGTTCGTCGTTCGAGCGATTTTAAGACATGGAAGGTCGTTTTGATTATTTCTCCGAAATATTTTATTTATTTGCGGGAACATATTCGGGTTGCTGGTGTTTACAGCCCGAATTTTGTTGTTCCAATACAAACTTACAGAATTTCTGTAATTTTCTTTTATTAATATGTGGAGGTTTTTGATCGACGACTTCAGTGTCACGATCTCCGGGTTATGTCTGTCAGTAAACTGTCTGTACAAGGTTTTTAGTCTTGACAGCAGCCTACTTTTTTGTCGGTGCAGTGCGTCAATAGTTGCATTGCGGAATGAGTCTTCTTCGTCAGTGTGTTGATGCCGAGGTATCGTTTTGTCCATTGTTCGTTTGATTGTATCGTCCATTAGTCTAAGATACCTGTCAATCTCCTCGTTTGACAGATTTCTGTTGGACGGTAGGTAGAGCGAATTCGAGGAGAGTGCTCTCGTCAGTGTTCTGGTGAAGTGTGTCCAACGCACCCTACTATAATTGTAGGAATGCCTTTGAACAAACTCATCCAATTCCGCAATCTCGTTGGGAACAGTTATTTCGGTGCTGAGACCGCAATGGTCACTGTCATACACGAAAGTGCGTAGACAGTTTGTAGTTTGTTGGTTAGTGCATGTCAGTTGTATTCGTGAATCGAACAGCAGAAGATCCAGATAGGACCCGTGTCTCGGAAACGACGGACTATCCGTGGCTTTGAGGTCGAGTCGATACATCACGCTGTGCTGACCCCACCAATTGAATAGTAGGTTCCCTCTAGTATTTGGTGTATTATTTCCCCAATCACTATGTTTGGCGTTGAAATCTCCGCCGATAATAAAATAGTTGTCTTCCAATTCCAGACTTAGGAATCGAAAAAGTGTCTCGAGCTCTGAGATGAATAAGGTGGATTGAGTAGCCTTAGGAGCATAGACAGACACCATGTACAACCGCTTTCCGCTACGGAGAGGGATATATACAATGCATGCTTCCAGCACCTCGAACTTACGTACTACACGACTGTATACTCTTTTAAAATATATTCCCTTTCTTACAAAGATTGCAACGCCTCCTCCTTGAATGGAATTGTGTCGGTTTCTTCGTAATATTTCATATCTTCTGTGCCTCATTTTGTGTCTTTTGGTAAGCTTAGTTTCGCTAACCAAAAGCACATCAGGGGCATGGTCTTTAAGCAACTTAAACAGAGTGGCTCTTCGTTCGAACCTAATCAATCAATTAACAACGATTCATCGTGTTCCATTTAACTTGCTCAGGTGGACGATTATGTCGACTGTAGACTGGACGTAGCGTACGATAAGTTTGGCGAACCGAACCATGATTTTCAAAATTAATCTGCACAATTTGCACGCGTTGATCTGGCGTTAATCCAGTCATCGTTAAATGGCGAAACGTACTAACTACAAATCAACTTTCGACTGTAAAATTGGCAACAGTGTTGCTAGTTTAAAAACCACACTTCTAAAAAAAACACCCTTCGTATAGATAGTCAAAATAAATTTTATGAGAAGCAAAACTTTTTTCTAATTAATACTAGGAGCACCAACTTCTTTGCCCACCTTCTTCCACTCAACCATCTTCTTCCTGACATTTTTATAATGTGGATTTGTTAGGTTCACCCAGGTTCTATTCGTTTTTCAATATTTATTTCGAATTAACTTCTCCCTTGCTCCAAGATAAACATTTCAAATGTCCTTGCAAAAATATACGTTTACATCATTGCCATACAAACGTTTGTAATTCAATTTTGATAACTAACAAGTCAAAATAGTAAACACAGATGCTTGTATACAAACAAACATTACGTTTATGTAGGATCATGTTCCCAGATGAGTGCCCTATTTAATATCATAACATCGTGTCGTTGACACAACATCTAACGAGAGAAAGCAATATGATAAGCACATTCCTGTCGCCTACTATTTAATGTTATTTATTTCCAGTTATCGTCTCATCGTCAGGGGGTCAATGCCTCACAGGGATAGTGTTTCTTGCACTGTCTTCTTGATGACCCATTTATTGGTGTATAATATGCCGCGGCCAGGAATTCTACGAATATAGAAGCTGAATGTCAGCATTTAAGATAGGCTTGGTACTGGGCACCGTACGCAGCGTTGGTTTGGTGGCAACATTCGCCATTAAAATAATGACGTGGTACAAAATCACCCATTCGTTTGCCGTGTGGAATTTCTTCGGATAAACAACGACGAAGACTACGACTACGACGATGATGATGATGACTGGGGTAAAACAATGAAGTCTTCCTTCAACCACGGCGGCGGGGGTACCTGTCGGCAGCAGTACCCATCGACGGGAATACCCTTTTTCTTTTCTTGAATCAATTTTTAATTATAATTACACAGGTCTGCAACAAAAATGCTGTCTGCATGTTTTCAACTCATTTCTATTGTTTTAGGTGTTCTGAAAACTAAAAAAACACTCAAAAAATTCCAGAACGTCAGGTTATTTTGCAAAACGCAAAATTTTATTATAAAAAAGGGGTTTTTTGGACTAACTTGGAGTCGTAAATAAATAGGTACAATTTTATTTTTATTACTGTTTTTAAATGTACGAGGGCTATTCCAAAATCAACCTCCGAAGTGAAGAATATTTTTTAAAAAAACCAAAAACATTAATTTTTTGCACAAAATAGTTTTATTAACATCTACATCTAGTCTCCGTTGAAATCTATACATTTTTGGTAACGTGGGATGAGCTTTTGTATACCGTTTGTTGAAGCAATGATTCACACCGTTCATAAGTTCCTCATTACTTCCAAAATGTTGAGATTCAATGGATGCTTTCAATTTTGGGACAAGGTGATAATCACTTGGTGCCAAATCAGGACTGTAGGGAGGGTGATCAAAAATATCCCCCAATTGAACTCCTCCACTAAAGTTTTTGTGCCTGCAGCAGTGTGTGGTGGTGCGTTGTCAAGCAGAAGCACCACACTTTTGGTAAGCATTCCTCGTCTTTTGTTCTGGATTGGTCTTCTCAACTTACGTAGAGTTTCACAGTAAACCGCTGCTTTTATTATGTTTCCAGGTTCCATAAACTCGGTCAACAATATGCCTTTACTGTCCCAAAAAACTGTGGCCATCATTTTTCGATAGGAAATTGTTTGAATTTTTTTGGTTTGTTTGGGGAATGAGTGTGCATCCATTGCTTTGACTGTTCTTTGCTTTGTAAGTTTACATACTGGACCCAAGTATCATCTCCAGTCACAATTTGCTCTAAAAATTCTCCACCTTCCATTTCTAAACGTTCGAGAAATGCTTCTCCTGAATTGACACATTGGGTCTTGTGGACATCTGTGAGCTGTTTTGGGACCCAACGGGCACAGACCTTGTGGTAACCCAAGTTTTCAGACACGATTCTGTATAGAGTAGTTCAAGAAATTTCGGAAAACCTTGTCGCAAGATCTGAAATCGTAAAACGCCTGCTTTCTCGAACAAATTGGTGAACTTGGTGAACCACGTCTTGATTCATGATCGATTTGCGCCCTTGGCCTCCGTCATTATGCACATCTGTGCGTCCGTTTTTAAATTGTCTACACCAATCACGTACTGAACCATCACTCATCACTGTTTTGCCATAAACAGCACATAACCGACGATGAATTTGAGCTTGCAAAAAACGAATTACACTTCGTACCTCACAGGCGGTGGGAGATAAAATTGTATTCTCCATGTTAAAATGGCAACTATTGGAAAAATACTAAACGAAAACGGTCGAAATTTGGCATATTATTAGAGAATAATGTACTGGTTGCGACATCCAGAAACACGTCACCGAAGTACACGTATGTAATGAATTGTAATACAGTGGCTCAACATTATAATGGGACACTTACAAAAATGCAAAATATCAATTATTTTCTAGGAACTTATAAATGTTATAGATGAAATAGATATCGAATTTGAATGTTCATACTATCAGTTTATTAAGAAACAAAAATCATATGAATTCATCAACACAAAGGGAAAAAAACAACCAAAAACTAAAAAAGGTCAAATTCTGTAGCTCAAAGTAATAATGGGACACACAACATAAATACACAAAAAAAATTTAATTCAGTCTCAGGATTTAAGATTTAATATTTTGTTGGAAGGCCGTTTTGCCGTATTATTGCTTCTAGGTGATTTGGCATCGATTTCACTATTTTCTGGTAATAATCCGGTGAAATTTTTTACGATTCATCCTTCAGAGTTGAAATCAGGTCATTTTTATTGCTAATTTGGTGTTTTTTAGTTTTTCTTCTAAATAACTCCACACATGCTCTATGGGGTTCAGATCCGGCGACTGTAGTGGCGTTTCGAGCGCATGGGGGCAGTTATAGAGAAGCCAACTTCTGATATTATAGGCCTTGTGTTTGGGATCGTTTTCCTTCTAGAAGTAATAATTGTCCGCAATACCCAATTTTTCGGGGGATTCCGACAGATTTGATCTTAAAACGTTTACATAATATTTGTGGTACATTATGTCTTCTATAATACGAAGACTTCCAAGCCCTGCTGCCGATATTGCACCAGATTCAATCTTCCCAAAAACGCTGCTGAGTTGCTTGGATCAAGGCTCAAAGCAGGAACTTACTTTTATGGGGAGTGTCTTCCTCTTGGTTTAGATATCGTGAGAAGCGGTTCACTTACTACTTTGCCCAAGAGGACGAGTTGGTTTATTGTACCAATATTGCAGATTTGGTGGATATATTTAAGATCTCATACGACCCAGCACAGTGGCGTATTTTCATAGATTCTTCGAAAAGAAGCCTTAAAGCAGTTCTGCTTCACAAAGGCGGTTTCTATGCCTCCATTCCTCTCGGTCATTCCGTACATCTCAAGGAAACCTTCAAGAACCTGAAATTGGTTCTTTGCAAATTAAAATATAAAGACCACGGTTGGCAAGTGTGCGGTGATATCAAAATCTTGGGCTTGTTGCTCGGACAACAATCTGAGTTTACCAAATTCCCTTGCTTTTTGTGTTTATGGGATAGTAGAGACCCAGCAAATCACTGGACCAAAAAGTGTTGGCCTCCGAGGGAGCTTAACGTTGGCAAAAAGAACGTCCTATAAGAACGCTTCATATAAAGCTGGGATTAATGAAGCAATTTGTAAGGTCACTTCCAAGAGATGGAAATCGCTTCTAATACCTAATATCAACGTATTAGAAGCGTTGAGAGGCCTCAGAGACAAAGTTGAAGGAAGGTGTTTTCGTTGGACCAGATATTAGACGGCTTATGGCTGATCCACAATTCATCACAACCATTTGGTTGTCAAATTGTTAAAATTCCATCTCGGTAAGCAAATTATCCATTACTGATATATTTACAGAAGCCCCAAACTGGACAGCAATTCAACCGTTAACGAGTTTGTGTCTGACTCCATTCAAAGAATTGTATCCCTGTATCCCTGTTTCCTCATACTGAAATCGTTATTACGGGCGATTTCAATATACACAATTTTGTGGGTGACACGTTGATAGTCATACCGCCAACATCCTGGACTTGTTTTTAACTTCTCACTGATAAGTACACCGTTTTGCTCTCCCCTCTAGGCTTCTAGGCTCGTCGGGCCATTGTGTCATATCAGCTAATTTCTCGTGTGCAGACCACACAGTTTGAGAAAAGATTCCTAAGATGGTCGGTATTTTTCCTCGATAACGACGTGGATGCCGCTGCTGACATGATCACAGAAACTATTCTCTCTGGAATGAGATCCTTTATCCCTCATCGGATTAAGAATATCAAACCAAAAGAAAAGGCATGGTACGACTCGAGCTGTAAAGCGGCTGTCAGGGTTGAAGAAATGTTTTTTCGGTCCTTCAAGGCCAACCCAACAAAAAAAAACCGAAAAAAGTTTAAACGAGCCAGGACTGACTGCAACGTCCTTTCTTAAGCGTGTAAAATTCCAATACGACCAAAGACCGAGGCAAAAAATGTCCCAAAGGTAGTTAAAATGTTTGGTCGTTCGTCAAAAATATTAGAAATTCTGCCCCATCTTCCACCCCAACGATCATTTATATTGACATTCCAGCTGTCAGCACTTTGGACAAGGCCAATCTGCTGCCTGCATACTTTACGGCTAACTCTACACTTCCAGATTGTGCTTTGTCTCCGCCTACAATTGAGTCCATCGAAGCTTCAATGGGACGAATTCACTTTCGCACTCCTGTAGTAGCAAGAGTTCTTAAAGATCTAAACATTCATAAATATGCTGGTCCAGATGGTATATCTCCCCTTCTTCATAAGCTTTTCCATCGATCCTACCCTTTAGGACACTTTCCGAGCACATAGAAAACAGCATTTGTCCAGCCCATCCTTAAAAAAGGCGAATCTTCCTCTCTCTCCTACTACAGACCCATTGCACTTACGTCCCTTCTTTCCAACGTCATGGAAACGCTAATAAACCATCAGCTCATGAAATATCTCGAAACACGAAAATTTCTCAATGACCGGTAGTATGACTTCCAATACAACAGGTCCACTGGTGATTTGATGGCATGCCTCACCGAAGAGTGGAACCAACAAATATGTCGAAATCAAGTTAATGGCAGAGTTCGGGATCAGGCTCCAATATATTTCCAATAATATAATCCAATGTATTTCTCTGCTCGCGACAGTACTCTCTGCTTTTCATATTCGCTCCGAACTCACATCCTGGCTCTTCGATTGTAGAACGGGAACGCCAGCGAATGTTAAGCTCATTAAATTCATAATTAATTAACGTAACGCCTATCTCTCTATGAATGTTCATCAGTATACCCTCAATCCAATTTCGCACGTACATTGAAATATCGTGATTCTTTTCTAAGCCGTACATCTCGCTCATTCAATGCCCTGCCGAGCTCTTTATTTCCTGACCATTATAACCTTCGAACAGTTAAAATCCACTTACGTCGGTACCTCTTCCTCTCCTTCCTGCAAACAGTGCTGCAAACATTTTAAGGGTACCTTAACCTCTCGAACGCGCGATGATTTCTAAAAGAAAAAAACGTTGTGTTCCTCGTTTAAGTCTGGAGCAGAATGCGAGATAGTGTAGCGGCCTTAAGAAAATACGGGTAGTTATGGTGAGATGGCTCGGGGAGTAAAAGTTTAGTAAAACAAAAAAATACAAATACGCAAAGTACAGGTAATAAAAAGTAAAAATCCCCACGTTCTCCACCTTGGTACAACAATAAGTTACTCTCCTTCATAGTTAAAGACATGCGCTCTGGAACGTTTCATCGTAGGTCACGCTCCAATGCTAATTTATTTTGCCACCACTCTGCCTATATCGAATTCGCTAAACTTTGCCAATCTCTCTACTATAGTTATTTGAACTGAATGCTATTTAACTGTTCGCATATAACAAGTAAGTAGGAAAATGGAAAATCTCAATGATGAGATGGACAACAACACTATTACAAAAATGTTGAAATATATATAAATCAGCACCTGACAGCTCTCATTCAGTTTTCTATCTCCTAAGGGATATTCCCAATAAATTGGGAGAATTCTTTCATATTTCCTCTGCTTAAAAAGGTCTTCAAGGATGAAGTCTCTTACTATCGATCCATCGCTAAGGTCTTCTTCATACCTAGGATCATTTATGACTCAGACTCAATGTCTTTTCGTTACAAGTCAATCTTTTCTCAAAATCTACATTTCTAAAGGGTCGATCTACCACTACAAACCTTACCGAATTCGTGTCGAATGTTTTACGCACAATTGATGTGGATGGTGATGTGGTAGAAGTTGATATGGCCGCTACCGATTTCACCAAAGCCGTTGAAAAAACCGATCGACATTGCAATGTAGAGTCCATGCTTTCCGACCTCATTAAAGTCTCTTCTGGAGTACCTCAAGGCGGCCATCTCGGGGATTTATTATTCATTCTAACAATTAATGATGTCGACTCATTATCAATGTTTCACATATGATTTCTTCAGACATATCTCATTTCCCGCCGATTGTTAGTGTCTACTGGATGTCAAATGAATTTCCTTGAGCTCAATGTTAACAAGTGTTAAGCAGTAACATACACTCGTAAGCTCCTTCCAAATTCGCCTCGCACTTACTCAGTCATAAATTCACCCATCCCCTTCGTAACTCAATTATGTGATCTACAATATGTTGTTGTAATCTTTGATAGGAAACTCAATTTTCGGTCTCATGTAGATAACATCATAAAAAAGTCAACTCTACTCCTGGCTTTATTAAATGCTGGTCTAAGGAATTTTCTAACCCTTACACCACTAATCGCTAATCCCTAAATCTCGTTTTCTTGGGTAAGCCAGGAAAGCCGGGTCCTCGAATATTTTTCAGTCCAATTAGTTTAACTCTTCTGTACTTAAAATCCTAGAGCGTGGGGTAAACAACCACATGCGAAGCATTCTAGAAGAATCACCGCTATCCATATCTCTATGCTCAGAGCAGGAATTATTACTTAACAAAATTTGCTCATAGAGGAACACCACAGGGCGGCGTTATTTCTCCTCTACTTTAACTAATGATAATGAGCAAAATTCCTGCAAGACTAGAGAGAGAAACGGTCAAAGTGGCATATATGCTGATGCCATAGTGATACTATTGCTAGGGAAGTTTCCCTCCGGGATAACCGAAATCATTGAGGCTACTCTAGACAAGGTAAACACCTGGGTCGCAAGTTGTGGCCTTAATGGAATGATCTCTTCACTACATAAACCAAAATACCTAGTTTTATAATTCCTTGTCTTAATGGCCAACCGCTCTCACTATGCTGCAGCGGTAGGTATCTCGGTGTAATGCTTAACCCCAAATTTAACCGAAAGGAAAACATCGAACACTGAGTAAGGAAGGCATGTGTTGCCTTCTATGGCCGCATCAAAACCTTTGGAAAGAAGTGGGGACTTCAATCAAGGATGACTTTGTGGATGTACACAGCCGTAGTGTGTACAATTCTCACCTATGGATAACTAGTATGGTGAAGAAGGCTACAACTTCACGAAACTAAAAGAGCTCCAAAAAACAGCCACTATAGGCACCACGGACGCGTTGACGTCGGCCCAGGCGGATGGCCTTACTGTATTTCTGCATCTACTGCCGCCGCCTTTGCAGCGCAGCCAGACTCAAAGAATGTGGGTTTTCGACTGAACGGCCTTACATATGATCAGAGCAACATACTGGACTCGTTAGCAAACTGCATGGTCACGTTTCTAACCGAATACATCACACCCAAACTAAACTTCGAGAAAAACTTCCGCGTAGGATTTCTCAGCAGAGCTCAGTGGAAGGAAGACAAAGTAGTATAGGACTTCGACTAGGTCATCTACATCGACGGATCAAAGATGAACTGTGGTGTCGGTGCCGATATCAACTCCCACTTCTGGTGTCGCACAAGGCAGCCATCTAGGTCCCCTCTTTTTAATTTTTACTATAAACCATCTTGAGAGGATTATTAATCACTACTATGACACTAAGATGTCCAAAACTACTTCTTCACACCAAGACTCTATTCTTCTTCAAGAAGATCTCGATAGGTTTTCCACTTGGTGTCTAAAAAATTGCTTTGAGCTCAATGTCTCCAAACGTCAATCTATTACTTTGTCTCGTGGTAAGTCCAATCAATCTTCCCCTAAATTTTATTTTCTGCATGCCCCAGAATATACCAGGTGCAATCCCTTCTCGACCTTGGAATATTATACGATAGAGAGTTAAACTTCCGTTCGCATATTGATGAGATAATCCTTAAAGCCAACTCATCGCTAGATTTTATCAAACGATGGTCCAAAGAATTTTGCAATCCTTATGTGACAAGGCCGCTTTACATTACCCTTGTCCGGCCTCTTCTCGAATATGCCAGCCAAGTGTGGTCCCCCCTTTCAGCGAGTTCATATATCCCGAATCGAGAACGTCGTTGCCTTCGATTTGCCCTTCGTGGACTACCCTGGGATGACCCCTTTATCTTACTTCCCTATCGTGACCGCCTCAAACTTCTTAATCTGGACACCCTCGAAAAACGCAGATACGGGCATCAGCCTTCATAAAATTAAAACTCGGAATCACTGAAAATACCAATATCATAACTGGAAATCCGAGAGGCTCTCACGCAACTCAGGCGTGACAAGCCACTATCAAACTGGTGTAGGAGTGCCGGAAAGAAGTTTCTTGCCTAGGGTGAATGCTTTAGGGTCACACTTTTTAGGTTCCAAGGAACAGTGACATAAAGGGAAATGAGCGTGCAGATGGACTGGCCAGGAAGGGCTCAATTCTGTACGGCACTCACGGCATAGTGAGTAGGTTAAACTCTAAAACGGTTAAACGGTTATACTAAACACTCATACTTCCTGCAGCAGGCCAACCTCCAATAGAGGGGGGTTAATCAGCTGTGCCATATCAGGATGATATGGCCGACCTACGATGACAGTAGAACACAAAAACCTCTTAAACAGAACCCGATCAGATATTGTCAGAGTCACGGCGAAAATCACGAGATACCATGCGGCCGAACTAGGTATCCCGTACAATCCCCACTGCCGCAGTTGCGGGGACGAAAATGAGAAGAAAATTCTCTCTCATTTCCTCTGCAAACTACCGGTACTAGCAAGAACCGGACCGCGCGCACTAAATCAACTATTCTTCGACGACCTTAACGACATCTGGGGCAAAGGACATATCATCAACCAGGTCACGCGAGCCGTGGCAGCAATAAGGCACATTCTAGTGCTACCAGTACCTACCCTGGGGAAAAGTAATTTGGAACCTTAAATTGATAGATTTTCCCTAATTGTTTTTACAGTAAATTGACTTTTCATAATAACCTTAGTTTGCTCCCCCTTTACTTTCTACAGTTTTCCGATACGCCCTCAGACACTTCTGATCAATTGATTTCGAAAATTCGAACAAGTCGGTATTGAGTTTCGGGAAAAAAGGCGGAATAATTTGGTAATGAAGAAGCTTCCTAGAATTTTCGATTTGAACATAAACATGGTACATGGCAGCGAAACAGCGCTCGTTGAATAATTGATGACGATTTCACCAAATTAAACAGAACCCTGTCACATTTAGTCGATTTCAAGAATTCATTGACAAAGTAAGTTAACCTCATATTTAACTAGGCTTCGAATTGCAATAGACGTACAGAGATACGAGTACCCCAACTCTTTCCCAAGAACCGAACAAGCTATCAACTCCCAACCACTCCATTTAAGAAACATTTCTTACTACATACCACAGGAATCTACTATCGTGTCGCCGCAGAATTATCCGTGATAATATTTTTTTCTTAACTAAAACGCAAACGGTAGGGTAGGTAGTAGGTACTTCTACGTCAGGGTAGTAGGAAAAGTACCCTTACATTGGTTATGTTCTTATTCCAGTTGAAATGGTTATTCTCACGTGACCTCCAACGACTTTAAAAGCAATCCTCGAAGCCATGAAGGGGCTAACCAGACCCTTCTTTGGTATTTATGGGGTGTTGCTAAAAGAAAACGTGCCAGGCATGTAATGCTTTGGTAAGTTATTTCCAGGACTACTCTGTGGCATAGAATGACCACAGAAAGGGAACACCACTGTTGCGTTCCTTCTGTTCACCTGGTATGTATGGGAGTATTGAAAACTTGCGTGATGGCTTGACTGAAGGATTTATTCTTAGTTTTGTTTGTGACCAGTTTTCCTTTTTTCTTTTTTTGTTCCTTTTTGTGAGGTTAATGCGCCGCTTGAAAAGCAAACAGCAGTTCAACGAATGCTGAGGACTTGGTTAGCATTCCTCAAGCCACTTCAGCTTTTTTACGACCGATTATCGAGGGAAATAAAAACGATTTCCCATTCGAAATGACTGAAGTATTATTTGCTCAACTTCATAATCCACATAATCCAATTATTGAATCATTGGATTGCCATATAGTGCCGGGTTTTCCCTAGAAACTGTGGATTGTCGACTGTCGGGTCGGCTAAGCGAGCAGTTAATTTGAGTTTATTTTGGAAACAGCTTTGTTCCGTCGCGTTGCGTTGTGTCAATTTTTTGTTTTTGCCTTTTTTTTGTGTGTATTTTTCGCCCTTAATTCGCATAAATTTACGATCTGAGATTTCAGATTTTTTCAGTTCCAATTTAATGGATTAATAGTGTTCGGAGTTGTGATTTCTAAAGACTCCGTGCTGTAGCGCCTTTGTTTTGTTTCTTCTTCTCATTAGATTTAGCAATTTTTACACTCTTTTCGGTTGCGAATTTTGTTTTATTTAAATGGAACAAGGTATACTTATTCATAAGCGTGAACACGCGAATTTGAAAAAATAATATGATCCCCCATTCGTGGAGGACCACGCACTGTAGAATTCGGTAACCAGATTTCAAACATTCAACCAGTTGTACCCTAATCGGCTTTCTGTGTCATGCTAACCTAGAACTTCAAAGGCTAACAAAACGATTCATGAGAGGTAACCAATTTCTTTATATTCTCGATGAAACACGGGACTAAAATTCTATGAACTAATGCCGATCCAGAGTCGTAAGGACGGCTGTTGAAAACAACGATTTCAAACTGCGAGGATCAGCTTTTATTTCCGTCTTTGTAATTTTCCTTTTAAATTTCTTGTTCATCGTGCAGTACTGCATTGCGTATGATAAGTTGAACGCCTTTAAAGCGAAATTTTTCGGTCTTAAAGTACCGCGGAGTTTGCGAGCCATTAAAGCCACTCCATGCTGACTTTATAAGCGAGATCGACATAGCAATTTCCTTGAGGGTTACCGACACAAAGTTTAAATTTCACGAACTACAAAAGATGACTCCTTATAAAAGGATGCAGATATTTAGTCGTAGTATGACTGATTCCAATGTCTTTACGCAATGACTAAGAGATTTGTCAAAAGGGCTATCGCGTTGTTGCTTATGATAGCCCGATCCCCGCCAAAAAGACGAGAAGTCGTTCTTGACTGGTTAATAAGCTGTTTCAATAGGAGAAAAGCTGCGTAAACAGCGTTGGCGTATTCCAACATATACTTCGAGAATTCTACCCTTATTCCCGCTGTGCATTTAACCGGGTACATATAAAGATCTTAACGCCGCACGAAGGGGCAAAACACCACGCTAGCTGGAAATAATTGAGCGATTGGCAAGCTGCGTTGAAATTTTTTTCTGTTCAAGGAGATTATAACTCAGATTGACTGTATGAACTATCGTCGCTATTGCTTGAGATTCCAAAGTCTAAAGTAGTTGGGAAAATAGCAGTTAATCCAGATCATTCTTTTGGAAATGTAATTCCCAGGAACTCTTCTGTTGCTTTTTAGAAATGGATCTGATATTACTTACCCATTTCAGAGTGTACAGGAGCCTAAGGTAACACGCCTCTTTACCAGCTGCCTCCATTTGTGTACATAAAGTTGGTTGGGATCTGTCATTCTTCATTCCTATATGAGCTTGGAGGGGATGCCAAACCTAGACGTGGCTCTGTATACATAGTTCTTCTCTATAGATGCTGTCAGATGAGGTTTTGAAGTCGATTTGAAACCCTCTGACTTTTTCTAAGATCTGGGGAAATGTAGGCTTTCCTGGCCTAAAACCGCACTGATAGGGGCCGGTCAGAGCATTGACGAAGGGTCTCAGGGGTTCCTACAATACGGCAGACTGATTTTTATATGCAATGTTGGTGAGGTTTATTCTCCTATACTTAGCTTAGCTCAGGGCATCTCTCATGTTAAGAGTTGGGTAAACAACCCTGAGTCTGCTTTCGTCGGGTATACTTTCGGCGACCGAGATTTTAGTCATAAGTATCAAATCATGAGTGAGGAAACTGCATGAAAAAAATCATTACTCATGCCCTATACGGAAGAGATTAAAAAGATGCGGCTAACCAACAAACGGTTGGTTTTTATTTTTCAATGTGATCTCCCCTAACATCAATGCATTTGTTACATCTTGAGATAAGCTTTTTTAAACCCTCAAAATAATAAATTTTCTCTTTCTCTGCAAAATACCGACTTGAGTTTTTCATCATCCGAAAATCTTTTTCCACGAAGACATTTTTTCAAATCCGGAAACAGGAAATAATCACTAGGGGCAAGGTCTGGACTATAGGGTGGGTGTTGGATTTCTTCGAAACCACAATCTCGCGCAGCAGCCTTGGAAGCTCGCGCCGTGTGAACAGGAGCGTTGTCATGAAGAAGCAACACACCCGCTGCGAGTTTACCCCGTCTTTTCTTTTTAATTTGATCCCGCAAATTGTGCAAAGTGGAAGCGTAGGATGTGGCGTTGATGGTTTCACCTTTTTTTTGTAATCAATGAGCAAGATTCCCTTTGAGCCCCAAAAAACTGTGGCCCTGAGCTTCCCGGCAGACGGAGTGACTTTGAACTTCTTCGGGGGGTCTGTTCCTTTTTTATGCCACTGCATGGACTCTTGTTTGCTTTCAGGGTCATAGTGGTGGACCCATGTTTTGTCCCCAGTAACAATTCGATCCATAACACCGTCCGCGTTCTCACTACACATCTCCAAAAGCTCTCTACAGCATGCGATTCTCACTTTTTTCTGAGGCGCTGTGAGCATTCGTGGCACCTACCTTGCACTGACCTTTGAAAGGTTAAGATGGTCATGAAGAATGGTGTGAATGGTACCAATTGAAAGCTTGGTGATCTCTGCCATCATTTTCACCTTTATTCGGGCATCCTCAAGAACAAGTTTTTCGACTTCTTTGATGCTTTCTCCCGTACAAGCAGTAGCCGGGGCGCCGGAGCGGCGGTCGTCCTCAATGCTCTCTCTGCCTCTCTTGAACTCATTTGACCACTTTTGCACAGTTGATAATGAAGGTGCGGAACCCTGGTAAACAGCCACCATCTCTTCATGAATAGTTTTTTGACTTTTTCCTTGCTTAGTGAGAAATTTAATTACAGCGCGATGCTCAATTTTCACCATCATCGTCTCAGTTGCCATTATGATTCTGTTTAACTAGAGATAAAACGCGAATTAATAATCACATTTATATGAAATTTTACATGAATGCACTAAAATAATAGTATTACTTGATAAATAAGTCAATTTGTATATGCAACCACAGCTTCACCCCGATACCGAGAATATCTTGAACGCCCCTCGTATATACTATAGTGATTGCTACAGGAAAAAGAAACAACGCTTATTCGTATACGGGTTTGCCATATGCGGTGGACTTACACTTAGACAAGTCAGCAAGCATCTTATAACAATCCGCAGCTAAGCAAAATTCGCTAACATAAGTCTAATAAGCCCCTATGTCTTTATGGAAGGCAAGGATGGCGTCATCAAAGAATGTTCCTATGAGCTCTTCGACAAGACATATGAGCAATGCCCGATGTGCGAAGTTAAAATCGTACTAGCCATTTTCAACCACAAGATACGGGAAGAGGACATTTTTGGTAGCCTACGCTGCACCAGGTCTGGCAACTGACTTAGGCTTATTGACTTTGCGGCTTGGTAAAATACCACAGCATACATGGCGATCTCCGGATAATCCAACGCTAAAACAAACTGATCTGCTTTATATGTCGGTAAGGCATGTCTCTAGTATTCTGGACGTCTGGATGTTCTGGGCAGCCAACAATAACCCTGGCCACCAACTTATTGCAACGAAAAACTACTGTGAAAAGGTATAACGTAGAAAAGTTGCAATCGAAAGATGCCGCCAGAATCCCAAAATCTTTCAAAAATTCCTATGCCGCCAACATCAAATAACGAAGACCAGTGGCAACGCTGCCAAAATGCCATCTGAAACGCCGAAATTTATGTGCTGTGTTTTACCCGAACACTATCAAGAAATCCATGGTTTGATGAAGAATGCCGGCACATCCAGATAAATATGAAGCTTCTAAAGTTGCACTGCAGGAAAGGACGAGACTCACTCGTGAGTTCTACGAGCACATAAAACGGGGAAAAGATCGGCTTCCCCAGAAGAAACAAAAGATAACGAAAAGCGCGCGATCGAAGATATTGAGTGGTTATAATCCATGAAGAATGTACGAAAATTTTACTAACAGGTAAAAAGAACGTGTCAAGGCAAGAAAACCCTTACAGAAGGCGCTGAGAATACGGAACATCTTTTGACAGACTGTGTATGTAACCGAAGACAATGATAGCCAAGACCTCTCAAAATCAAACAAGGCAGCTGGACCTGACGGCATACCCGCCGAGGTATTCAACGCTGCTGGAAATGACTGAGTGAAGAGCATACACCAACTCATTCCTCAGATCTGGTCAGAACAGTGAACGAGTATGCATGGTGAATGGAATCTTCCATTCCACAAAAAATTAGACTCCTTCAGCTGCGCCAACTATTAAAGTATGTTATAAGTCTCCTCAACATTGCATACAAGGATTTATCTGCTATGTTTTGTCATGAACAACCTGGCTCTACGGCTTAAGACCAGGAAAGCCCACAATCGACCACACTCCGACAGATCGTAGAAAAAACTTAAGAAGTCCAAGTCGATACCCACCATCAAATTACAGAACTTATAGAGACGAGCTGTATGGTGTAGAGCCAAGTTTTGTTTTGACATCGTTCGTTTGTGCAGAATGAACGATTGAGTACTCTCTCGTCCTCGACAAAGTCGGTAACGACTCAGAAATGGTTTTAGACAAGGTGACGTCCTGTGATTTCTTAAACATACAATTGAAAGAATTGTGCGGAACTCACAATCGAACACTGGAGGCATAAGCTTTCAAAAGTCACGGGTTGTCACCCGTGCGTTCGCTTGTATTGAAAAGTAACCTGACAAAATGCGTTTAGCGTTAAATGAAAACATGTACATGTATGTATGCTGCCAACTAGAAGGGATACATAATATTGCCGAATCGGACAGAATGTCATAGTCGACAGCCACAAATTAAACGTGATAAGGGACTTTGCCTACCTTGGTTCTGCCAACAACACCTCAGCAGAAATAAAATGAAGAACCACTCTTGCCAATCGTTGTTTCTTTGGGATAAGAAGGCAACTGAATAGTATGGCCCTATTCCCAAAACCTGAGGACTGTTTATATAAGACCTTGGTCATCCCAGTTCTACTCCATGGCATGGACTCTACCGAAAGTGGATGAAGATATCCTCAGTCGCTTCGAGAGATAAAACATTCGAAAAATATTCGGTCCCGTTTGCGTTGGCGGGCTTTGGAGGAGAAGACGACGACGACGAACTATACGAGATGTATAGAGACATCGACCTGGTCAGAGTCGCCGCAGAGTCCTGTAACTTGAGGGGACTAGGCAGTAGAGAAAGATCTCACTTTAGGTGGCGCGCACGAATAGAAGGGGACCTCAATTAACCTGGAGTGCGCAACTGAAGACAGCGAGCTAAAGGCCGGGCTAACTGAAGACGCTTGTTAGTTGAGGCCCTGGTTCACCCGAACTACAGCGCCACCTATGTAAATAAGTATTCAATCATCATCTACTCCTTTAAACAGTTCTGAAGCTTTACTTGGAAATTGCTGTCCTGACTTCATCTTGTTCGGGTTGACGGAAATGTTGTGTGTCTTCGTCCAGTGCGATGTTGTTTGCCATCATCGTTTAACTGTCAGCAGAAATAATCTTTCCAAGTTTTTAGCACCGACTCTGGTTCTACTATGAGATTTCCTTCTCCATCCTTGCAGATTTCTGTTTGGCATGTTCGTTTTCGTTATTTTTGGTGAAACTTCTAAACTTTATTCTTCTGATAGCACAGCTCTAAGTCCTCGATCTAGCGATTCTCGTTGTCTTTCTTCTTTTAATTGAGCAACCCAATGTACTTTTTTCCTTTTGTGCAACTTGACCTCTCGTTCTCGCTATTTTCTAAATTATCCTATCTATCGTACATTAGTCATCGTCCCAGGGGTTTTTTTTGTTGAGGCGGGTTGAAACCCAGCATATCAGAGGCGTGTCTAATTGCTTTTTGGAAGTCATGCCACTGATGTTCTAGGTTTGATGCCGGCCATCGGAAAAAGTACTGGTGGTTTCTTGCGGTTGTGGCCGTTCGACGTTTGAACTTCCGCACAATGGTTCAGTGACTTTGGGCTGATATGGATACCCGCACCCGTACCTACAGCAATATAATGACCCGAGTCGTTAGCCCTTAGCTGCTCAGAACGTTTGGACATCCAAAACACTGGAGGAGCGCCTTGTGTCATTGGCAAATGCTATTAATTTGCTTTATGGGTATCAAGGTGTAGAAACATTACATCTCACCGCAAAACCAATAAGCCTGTGTCCATTTCCGGAAGTGATGTCTTGGAGGCTGTACTTTCCGATCGTATTACCAAAGATGCCGTCTTTGCACAGATCGCCAAGGACGATTTTCACACCAAATTTAGGGCATTGCTCGTAGCTTTTGTGAATGAGCTCGTAGAAGCAGTCATAAGGCTTGTGTGGGTAATCGCCGTGAGAAGTTCGCTCAAGCTTGTTCCCTAAATCTTCCTCTGACAGCGAGTATGCATCCGAAAAATTGCTGCAACTGCTGTCCTGATCACGATAGTGATCTACAATATTCTCCATAGTAAATATCATAGTTTTCCATACTCTCTTTATCCTGTCTGTCCCACTCCACTTCTTGGATTGCATTTATGCCTGCTCTGCAGCAGTAGAGGAGTTTCGCTAGCTGTTCGATCGAACGTGTTTTTTTAACTGGCCGAACAATCACGTGCAGTCAAAGCTCCAGTTTGGTATCAAACACAAATGACTGAGCTTCTTATGTTTTAATTGCAACAAGACATCTTTCTGAACTTCAATCAGCCACTCCGAAAAAAGGCAGCGCTTGTATACATTTTTATAAGAAGGGGTGTATATTTAGCTGATCGTATAGTGTTTTTTTATGATTTGGTCCAAATCCATTGACTTATAATTATATTGAATAACTTCCGTTTTGAGGAGTTTTCTTCGGCGTAACTTTTTTCAAATATGTTTTCGGGCACCCGCACTGGAGCTATGTCGGTGACATTTTTGGAGGCATTCTCTGTTTATCACCCAAGGGGCCAGACCCTTTTTTTTGTCTAAGTTGTGCTGGTTTTCGTTGGTTGGTTTATTTATCGAAATTTCTGCAAGGAAAGTTTCGCGCTGACCCTGTAATGGTTCGCCCAAGATCATATTATAATCTTTCACTAGCCGTTTGATTTGTTAGCCACCACTGCAGGATGTACCTAATTAAGTCCCGCTTTTGATTAAAATAAAATCTACATGGTATGGCTGGATCATTTGGATTCTATAAAATCAGTATATCTTCAGTCACTGAGTCTTGAGTCTTCATAATTTTTGTTCGATTCCACGATTTGTCTGTCCTAATTTCTACCGATGACAAGGCTTTTCGCTCTTGATATTCCATCAAAGTCTCACCAAAATATTTTTTTGTTGTATACTCACTGGCTACTTGCTTCATTTTAATTTTATTGCCATTCAATGGTTGTCAATTCTTGATATGCTTTCGATTTAATCTAGGAGTTTAGCTACCAATATGATGGCAACCTTGTTCATATTTTGTTCCACTCCGTAGTAATATATTTTTTAAGTTCAAGTAGCGGGCCCTGTCTCCGGTATTTCGCGGTTGGGTTTTTTAACGCATATACACCCTGAATGACTCGAACTGCAACCAACTTCAGACTGCTATAATTTCCAAACCGTTCATGACAGTGAGCTCAAATTTTGACACATGACAGATAATTTTATTATTTACAAGCCTATTAAACAATTTGCGTCTCAGTTGTATTGAAAAATTTTTATCGGCGATGGAATTCAAACGTGATAGTGTGATTGCTTTATATTTGGCTGGAAAACCGCAAGTAGCTATCGTTAGAGCCCTCCAGCACCTCAACGTGAATAAATCATTTGTGTCTCGAACCATAGCTCGTTACCGTGATACTGGCAGCGTTGTAAAACGCCATGGAGGTGGTCATAAAAAAAGAGCAACATCGGCAGAAATGGTTCGGAAAGTGAATTCGTGTCGAAGTAGAAGAAAAATGGCTCATGAGCTCAACATATCTTTGGAACGGATGGAACACATACTGAAAAATGAGCTTGGGCTCAAGCCATTAAAGTTCCAAAAAGCACACGATCTTACACAGCAACAGAAAAAAGTTAGAGTCGAAAGAGCGAAGGAGTTGAGCGCTACGCTTGCACGAAAGTGGTGAGTTGCCGAATTTGTTTTTTTCCGATGAGTCGCCATTTGTTATCGAGCAATATGTCAACAAACAAAGTGACAGAGTTTACTTGCCAAAGAGGTCCTTCGAAAATTTACACCTTCGGACGACCACCAGAAAGCAGGCAGCACCGATGGTGATGGTTTGGGCCTCCATAACCACCGATGGTCGTTCTCCGCTCGTATTTTTGGACCGTGGCCGTGGCGTCAAGATTAATGTGATCGTATACCGTGAAACTGTCTTAGAGACAGCCAGCCTTGGGCAAACAATCATTTCGGTCGGAGACCGTGGATATTTCAACAAGACTCGGCACCGTCTCACAAAGCGCGCGACAACCAAGATTGGTTAAAAAACAATGCTCCACACTTCATTTCTTCGACACAATGGATTGCAAATTCTTCGGATGCAAATCCGTTGGATTTCTCTGTTTGGGGTATTTTGAAGGCAAAGGTTGACACTAAAAAATACCAAAGTTTGGACCACCTCAAACAAGCGCTTCGCCGGGAATGGGCCAAAATACCGTAGAGCCACTTGCGTACAGCGTGCGATGCTTTCTTCGGCCGTCTCAAGGCCATTATTCGCGCCAAAAGTGGACATATTGAAAACTACTGACACAATTTGAAAATTGATGTATTTTCCGACATTTTTTGCTTTGGCACAATAAAATTTATCAAAAAATAAAAAAAATTGCAGCATTTTAAAAAGTTGGAGTTCGAGTCATTCACCCTGTAAAATCGATTTTATGTTGCCATAACAGGTTCTCTGGTTCGAAAATTTTGCTCGTCATTGTGGCGACGTTAAAGCCTACGATGTTATTTCTCGCCCCTGGAAGTCGTCAACTAAATACTCGTATCTCTATTTGCCTAGGGATTTACACCTCCGCTGTGTGAAAAAAGCGCTCGGCAGTGTAGTGTATTTACATATGTCCACTTTCAGGACGCCGTATTTACCTACTTGTCTCCTTTGATCCATATGGCGCTGATATTTAGAAGTTTCGTTTTTAAACTGGTAACACTGTTTTTACAGATTGTCAATTTGACAGCTGAAAGGTTGATTTGTGGTTAGCCATTTTCCGAAGAAAAGATTAACGCCAGAACAACGAGTGCAAATTGTGTAAACTTATTTTGAAAACCATGGTTCGGTTGGCCATAATGGTCGACATAATCGTACATCTGAGCAAGTTATTCGGAGCACGGTGAATCGTTTTCGCACCACGTACACTCTAGTGGATAATATGCATCCCCAAAGACGACAAACAGTGCGAACAGATGAAGTTATTGCCGTTGTGGAGCGGAGTGTTGAGCAGAATCCGATTGAGTCGATTCGCCATCCTGTACTGCAATTGGAACTATGCCCATCCACTTTGTGGAAGATTTTACGGAAAGATCTTGGCTTAAAAGCTTAAAGTTCCAGCTTGTGCAAGAGTTGAAACCACGTGACCATTATACGTGTCGTGGGTTCGGTGAATAGGCCGAAAACATGATTCAGCTTGACCCTCATTTTCAACGAAAAATTTTATTCTCCGATGAGGCCCGTTTTTGGTTAAATGGATATGTAACCAAGCGAAATTGCCGCATTTGCAGTGGAGAAAACTCATAAGCCGTTGTCGTCGTTGTCGTAAGACGCCCTTACAACCATTAAAACTCACTGTTTGGTGTGCTTTATGGGCTGGTGAAGTCATCGGCCCATATTTCTTTAAGGACGATGCCGGCCAGAGTGTTACCGCCAATGGAGAGCGCTATAGAAACGTGATTTCTGACTTCTTGCTTCTTTAGTTGAATGGCATTCATGTAACAGAACTTTGGTTTCAACAAGATCTCGCAACACGCCACACGGCGCGACATCATAGCTTTATTGCGGGAAACATTTGCTGAGCGCATAATTTCGCGTAATAGGCCTGTGAAATGGCCTACACGATCCTGTGATCTCACACCTTTAGATAAACCAGAGACGTTGGATGATTCGGATGTCAACATTCGCCGTGTTATTGCTGATATACGGCCCCAGTTGCTCGGTAAAGTTGTTGAAAATTGGACTTCACGATTGCGCTTCATTCGAGCTAGCCCGATATCATATTTAAACACTAAAATTATCTATTAAATAAAGCTAACATCATAGACATTGTTATTAGTTTCAAGTGTAATATTTCATATTGAATTTGTATACCTCTAAGAAAAGAACCCTTTATATCCGGTATTTAGTTTGTAGACTCGAGACGTGGGAAGCTGATCATGCAAGTCGAGGTAGGGTGGTCTCATTAGATGTTAATCCCCAGCTTAGATGTTAAAGTGCCTTAATATGATTTTTCAGCATTAACTCATCTCTTAAACCATAAATAGGGGAACGAACTGCGGCAATATTCTGTAAGCTCCTGCCACAAGGAAAATTCATACATTTTTAAATAAGTTAAAAGGATTTGAAAATCAAAATTCATTTTCATTTAACAAAAAACTCTACAAACGACATGTCAAATTTGTAAGGCTTTATTTGTTTGACATATCCGCCTGTCGCATATGTATTCCAATTACCATTATCATAACCGTTGCTCTAATCTTATCAAATAATTTTTCTGCGTGCATAATATCCCTCATTCCGTGCCTCTCATGGAAATGGTATTTCATAAAGCCGCTACAGAAGACGAACAACGACAGAACAGAAACACTCATCGGGATACAAATATTGCGCATGTGCCTCAAAGTGCTCCCCAAAACAGTAACCCACATTTTACCATGATATCTCCGCATTGTGCTCCCCCCCCCCCCTCGAAACACCACAAATAAATTCTCTCTCTACGAATTTATCCTTTTGCATAGGATCGAACTGAAGGCATTCGAAAACGCATATCTCTCAGACCGTCAGAACTCGTTCGACCACTAACTTCACTGTTGTCGCGTTAACAAACCGTTATATCTTTTCCCATACAAACACAAAATCTATATTGCGTTTACCAAAAAAAAAAAAAAAAACAACACAAATTATTTGACTCGTTGTATCCGTATATTTACCTTTTCGTAGTCGTACCTACAAACATAGTGAGCACAGTGTCCTGGTTGAGTCATATTTTCGTTCGTTTTCTCGAAACACACTACGGCGACAATACAACGGTGCGTGTAACTCTGTGTTTTTAACGATTTTCTTTTTGTGTTATTTCCGTTTTATTTAAAAACAAGAAAAAAAAAATTTAAGTCTTATAGTAAAAATCAATATTTAGTGTTAAATATTTATTTTTAACAATTCAATGCATTTAATTTGACGGAAGATTACGCATCGTGTAGGAAAAAATCGTTTATCCTTTGTGCTGTGGAAAGTTGAAACATGTCCTTAGAAGGCGACTTTTCCTTTTAGTGCACTATCTGAGCTGTGAGTGGCTTCCCTATTGCATACGAGTGTAGTGGGTCCTGCTGCTGCACGAGTGTATGAGTGATAGTTTTAAATAATTTATACGAAAGAACAAAGAAGGATGAAAAGTCAGCAGTAAAGCTAAATCGATCGGGGTTTTTCTTTATTTTTTTTTTTTGTTAAACTTATTTTTTATTTTTTTTTATATGGTCCCTTCTGCTATGGTTGTCCTTATGAAAGGACTTGAGATACAAATATAATGCACACCTCTGCAGATTGAAAGAATATTTTATTTTTTAAATTAAGTACATAACAGTTCTTTTTTGGGGCCAAATAATTTACAAGAAAAAAATTTCCGAAAATCGCTTTTTTTTTTTTAAATAGAAATCTTATAGTGTTTTTACTATTTTTTTTTTTTTTTTTTCATTTTAAATGTTAAATCGATAGTTCTAGCTTTGTTGTTGTTTTTTTTTTGTGTTTTTTCTGCTACCAGGTGAAATGTGAAAAACTCGTGCAACACAAGAGAAACTTTGTGAGGAACGCCGCATATTGCTGATTCAGCGCAAATTGCCAAAAAAGAAAAGGATTAGCCTGTATAGGGTGAGTTTTAGTTGATATTGTTCCCTTGAAATGGATGGATGAACTGCACTTGACCTTTCTCCAATTTTTTCTATCTTGGTAATAGTGAGATACTTTTCGTAATTTTGATATTTTACACTCAGTAAAATCATTGCTGCCATAAAACTGCTTTCCATGATTTATGGTCCCGTTCCGGCATAAGTTGCCAAAAAGAAAAGAAAATAAACTCTCACAGTGATAAGTATAAATATTTTATTTGTATCTTTATTTCCACAGTAAGACATCATTCGTAGTCTGAGTCTTCTCTATTTGGATATCCTTCTTACAGTCGACTTATGTGGGCATACGAATTCAACTGCAGCTTTAATAGTCAATAAAAATTGCATGTCTCGTGATGTAGAACTAAATCGTGACCCTAGTCACATTCGTACATACTCGTCGTTCAGGGGGCTGGGACAGAGAACAGAAGAGCGAGCGCCACAAGACTTGAGCGTTTGTTTAAATGGTTCCAGGCGCCAATATGTCGCTCTAGGGTATGCGATAATTTTTGCGAACTTTTAATCATACACATTTAGGAATCTCTACTCGGATATTGGACTCTGTTGGGCATATGACAGAAACAGCGACTGGGACAGGGACGGAGGGTTGATAATTTATGAGCTTTTATGGAATACGTGGATGACTGTTGGTGCCGGATTCAGTTGAAATATGGAGAGAGAGGGGTTGGCTTTTATTAAATGTTTCATTGCCTAAGTCGTACTGCGACATATGTGGGCTTTGATGATGACTATTGCGTGTGCTAGAGCTACAAAATTTTTAAGATAACATTCATTCGTGCTGCAAATTCTTAGTGATGGGATGTTTTTAAATGTAAACAAACAATTGTTGATTCTGGACTCGTAGTCGCGAAAGTAATGGAGTTGTTCTGCTTTATTAAAAGAGGACCGTTTTAAGAAATGTTTGCATTTCAATGTTATAGGCATGCTGCTTTCACGACGTGCCACGTAGGAGGGTAGTTTTCAGGATTTTTCCCTTTAAAAGCATGTTGCTGGCATTTACGAATAATGTCTGAATGTTGTTGGCCATTGTTAACTAGACAGTTTTTTGGTATTTTTCCGTACTTCTACGGAGAAAGAGTAAAGGGACTTGAGCACTTACAAAAGTTGATTACTTTGAAGCACCTAGCATTAAGTTAATCCACAAGAATTCATAATGCTTGCTTAGGATTAGGTATACGACATGAATATAGTTCTAAAGTTAGATAAGCTTATATTAGAAAAGGCTATGAAGTGTAAATGTTGGAATAATTCCAAACACTAATCGCGATTTCTAAAGAACCAAATTGAAATAAATGCAAAAAGGCTTACTGTAGTCTATTTCTTTGTATATTCAAAGATATCTTTCCTCAAAATTTTTCTTCGCTTTTGCGATACTCCTTCACAATCATGCGATCTGTGTCCTTCAACTTTCAGAGCACCACAGAATCTGCAAGCACCTCTTTCCACCAGTCAGGTTTTCTAAAAACAACCTTGTGGCATGTTTTTTTTTTTTTAGGAGAACCGAGTTGTTGTCTGTCGAGTCTTAGAACTTCCTGTAATCTCTTTTGATTAAATGGTTGCCATAATGCGGTAGATATCAAATTCAATTTCCTCCTATATCATTTTGTCCCTAATAGTACCCTTAATTACTTTTAGCGGGATGTGGTCCACGTTCGATGTCTACGTAATTCTATATCCCTTCCGGATCATCATATGCCTTTATACTTTAGGGTCCTGTTCTACGTAATATCTCGAGCGTTATGCGATTGCTCATGATTGCATCAGAATCGATGTAAGCAATAGAAGTGCCTTCTATTGTGTTAACTCAGCCGCCCTAAGAAGGACCAGAACTTTCGATTGGAAGATATTTTCGCATAAATACCCGGTCACTCAGCTGGCTTGGGGCTATCCGTTTAGAAAGCAATTCTTTTTGACATTAGCCCTGCATTTCTTTATCATCTATCTAATAGGTGTCCCGCTAAGATCAATTTTAAAATTTGAAAAAACCTAGTGTTTATTTGAAAAATGTTGATGTTTTCATTTTAATAAAAAGTGTAGACATGGAGGTTAAGAACGGAACACAATATCCGATAAATGGCCGCTTCGTAATCGATGGTGCACGTTGGTCCTTTTGACGAAATCTTCGATGACATTTTGGCGTGGTGTTTGTTGAATTTCATCATTGTTCACAACATCTGTGCATTGTGTGTTCATGTAATTCTCCATGACTAAACCTTAATCTTGCCATATGACAGCTGTCAAACAACATAAAAAAAAAAGGTGAATAATTCAAAACAGGCGGTTTTAATCGGACACCCTTTACTTACTTACTTTGCTGACGTTAAAGTCCGTGGTAGGCCTGAGCCTCAACCAATGGATCTTTCATTATATTTGCACGTGCCAAGAAAGGGGAAGCTTTCCTCTCGTACGCTGTCCCGGTCGGAATTAAATATTCAGTCTATAGAGTCAATATTTATTCAGCCTCATAGCCTCAGGTGACAGATTCCCATTTTTCTGACCAGGTTGCTTGAAAAGGATAAAGGATGTCGTCATGCTTTGTTAACCCTCATGTTTCTTATTTACTTCATTACTTGGGCCATAGAAACAGCATTAAATAGGTGTAATATGAGCGTACATAGGTTGCAACTGAAGCTTTAAGAAAAAATATTTATCATCGAAAATAGCGTCATTGGTTTACAAAATATTCTTCATCAATACACTTTTGCATACGTTTGAACCAAGTTTCGAAGCATTTTTTCCACTCTGAATGAGGTAACTCCAAAACAGGAGTTTTAAACTCATCAGTCGGTTCTTTAGGCGTTGCAAAATGTTGACTTCGCAATTTATTTTTGGTGTACGGGAATAAAAAAAAGTTATTGGGTACCAAATCAGGATTGTATGCCGGATGACCCATCAATTCAATATTTTGAGTGAGAGCTCTCATTTGCGTGGTGGAGAATGACCCGCTTTTGGCGATTGTTTTTCTTTGTTTCCTTTTTCCAAAGACTTCTGGAAAATAAATATTGGTGTACCATTCCGAATTGACAGTTCTACGTTCTCTATTGGCACGGTGGCGAAGTGTCCGGTTTTTCCGAAGAAACAGGCGACCATTTCCTTAAAGTACAAAAGTTCTGCGTAAACGACTTTTGTTGGACTTGACTCGTCTTGAAAGAAAGCTGACTACTGTTTAGTTTCGGGCTCATATGCATAGATCCATGATCCGTCCGATTTTTTTCAAAATTTCTTTGGGCCAATCGACACGAGCCTGCCCCAATTTCACTATAAGTTACATGACGGTCTTGCAATATCAGTTCCTGCACAGTATCGGTATTTTCTGGCACAACAACCGATTTTGGACTACCAATTCGTCCTGAAGCGAACGACGATTGAATTCGAAAAAAACCAGTGACACGCGGTAGCACGGGGTGGTGCCTCATCACCAGAAATCGAAACGACTTGATCGGCACACTGTTGTTGAGTTAATCCACATCGAAAATCCAAAAAAATCAGGCCACGAAAACGTTGACGGTTTAATCCCATTTTTTAGCTGAGATGAATTTTTCAAGTCTCTGTAAAAAACGCAAATAGCACGTGTATGATAAAACGTGTTGAGCATGTGTACCATTGTAATTGTCACATTTTACTACGCTGATGTCAGATTTGACGTAGCTACACCGGTATTGCCATATCTCAAAGGTTAAGTAGCATCGATCTTGACTTTCCTGAGAATATTACTTCACTTGTCAAATGACCTAGTCCCGATTAGTTAGTTGACAAAGGATTTTATGAATTTACAAAATAATGAGGACAACATTTTGTATGCGATGTTTGTCTCAGAGAATCTTTTGTCCAACCTCTATGAAACAGAGAACAACGTGATGACTGCGACCGTCGCTGATCTTCGCAATAGTGATCTTAGCATCCTATCGTTTCACGAGGAGAGTTTTGGCAGTTCTGACATCAGGCATAAAATCGCCATTGATCTGGTCCATGAGGTCATTCAATGTGAATTGACATTCTTCCCTGTTTTGAGCAAGATATGAATGTATTTATTCCATGCACTCCGCAATATTCCACGGCTCTGTATGATTTCTTTTCAGTCTAAAAGTTGTTGTCATGCTGTACAACTTTTTGTGCCATAGTGAGTGGTACCTGATATTAGTAGCGAAGAGATCTCCACTTATCAGACGATTTGCCGCTTCAAAAATCGTTGCCATTGCACTTAGTGATTCTACTCGGTGCACATTATTTCTCCGTGATTGAGGCAGTTTTTTTTTGACCGAAATAAAATCTTCAATGATGTTATCTCCACAAAGAAAACAAATGTTCTGTAGTTCCATAGAGGCTCTTGATGATCTTGAGGACAATGGTTCAGGAACTGAATCGCCTTCACGACGAACAGATGCCGCCACATTACTTGGAATGATCTAAGGCTTGTAAGAACTGTTGAGTCTCCTTAAGGCCACGCTTCACACTCACTTCAATTAGCGAAAAGACACTATGTTTTTTCACTACTATCACTTGATCTTCCTCAAGTGTATTTCGACATATGAAACAAACGCCTAGCGAAACTGACATTTCACTTCTTAAACTTCGCGTCTATTTTGACGTATAATACTTAATCATAGCCAAAGATTTACCTTTAATGATATTGTGCATCCTGACATTAAGATCGTGATTTTTAAATTTTTAAAAGGACAGAGACTAGAAACATTACAGTATAGTAGAATATGATTATTAATTACGGTTTTGTACGAAGAAAATATTTCAATATCGATATTTTTCTTACCAATTGATTAAATCTATTTTTTTTTCGATATCGCGATTACTCTAAAATGAAATCGTGTTGAGTTCCAATACTCAATTGTTTGAACGCTTGGTTCATCTAGCTGTCAAAGCTGTAAACTCTAGAGTTATAGGTTGAAAAACAAATGGATACCGATGAGTTTAGTGGGCGGATACTGATGAATTTGTTTGTTGCGTTTCTATGTTTTCATCTGATTGCAGCTTTTCACGTATTACACAGCAAGCACTGGTTTTTCAAAGCTCTAAACTTAGGTTTATACTACTCTAACTGGTCCTAAGTTATAAAAAAATCAGAACTACATCACGCGTTGCGATTTTATCCTTTTTAGCCTTTTACGGGCCTATATCGTATTTTATGTTGGTATTGAAACGAAACGAAATCATCGTTTGATTAGAGGATATAGACGGCATGTGGTTGAACCTAAAGGGTGTTTTTTTAAGAGGTTTGGTTTTTAAACTGGCAACACTGATTTGTGGTTAGTACTTTACGATGAATAGCCAAACGCCAGAACAACGCGTGCAAACTGTGCAAACTTATTTTGAAAACCATGGTTTGGTTCGTCAAACTTATCGTGCGCTACGTCCATTATACGGTTGACATAATCTTCCATCTGAGCAAGTTATTGGGAACACGATGAATCGTTTTCGCACCACGTGTACTCTAGTGGATAATACGCATCCCTAAAGATGACAAACAGTGCGAACAGAAGAATTTATTGCCGTTGTGGAGCGCAGTGATGAGGAGAATCCGAGTGATCTCGATTCGCCACCGTGCACAGCAATTGAAGCTATGGCCATCAACGTTGTGGAAAGAGCTTATAAGATCCAGCTTGTGCAAGAGTTGAAACCGCGTGACCATTATACTCGTCGTTGGTTCGGTGAATGGGCCGAAAACATCATCCAGCTTGATCCTCATTTTCAACGCAATATTTTGTTCTCCGATGCAACCCCTTTTTTGTTAAATGGATAGGTAAACAGGCAAAATTGCCAAATTTGGAGTAAAGAAAACCCAGAAGCCTTTGTCGAGACGCCCTTACAACCATTAAAACTCACTGTTTGGTGTGCTGGTGGAATCATCGGCCCATATTTCTTTAAAGACGATGCCGGCCAGAATGTTACCGTCAATGGAGAGCGCTATAGAAACATGATTCCTCAGTGGAATGGCATTGACATGACAGAGCTCTGGTTTCAACAAGGTGGCGCAATATGCCATACAGCGCACGACACCATCAAATTATTACAGGAAACACTTGCTGAGCTCATAATTTCGCGTAATGGACCTGTGAACTGGCCTCCACGATCCTGTGATCTTACACCTTTAGATTATTTTCTTTGAAGGTATGTGAAGTCACTAGTCAATGCCGATAAACCAAAGACGTTGGACGATTTGGAAGCCAACATTCACCGTGTTGTTGCGCATATAAGGCCCCAGTTGCTCGACAAAGTTGTCGAAAATTGGACTTCACGATTGGGCTTCATTGGAGCTAGCGTGCATATACCAGATGTCAGATTTAAATACTAATGCCACAAAATTATCTATTAAATAAAGCTAACGTCATAGAATTTTAACATCAGCTTCAAGTACTGTATTTCATATTGAATTCGCATACCTCTAAAAAAAATACCCTTAACAAGTTATATCTCTTATCGTCAGCCGATGTTTTTATCGAAGCGGTTATTGTATGGCTTTGATATAATGAAGCCCTGCGATGCTGCTGATGAAAGTCGAACTCATACTTGCATTCCAGAATAGAGTTATTCCCCTATCACAAGATGTCCATTATTGTATCACATGAAGTCTTTTTCAAGCTCTCTGAATCTGGCACTCTGAAAAATTTCCTTTAGAATCTGGCCTATACCCGTATCCGAATTATTTCTTTGTATTTCATGGTAATTGTTCCGTCTTCCAAATCACTGTATAGTGCTCCAGGCGTCAATTTTGGCGATTAAAGAAGCTCTCTCCTGGATGAAGGAAAACGTGATATCTGCAAAGGATATCTTCATCTTTTTGGATAGGCAGTCCCTGGACTCAATCTCATTAAATTTTAAAACCGCACTTGAATGCCGATCATCTCTTAAGGAGATGGCAGACCAGTTTAACCTTCACCACTGTTGAGTGCCGGGCCATAGAAACATTCCAGGAATTGTAGGGCCGTCGAACTCGCCAAAATTAGAGCTACTCTACCTATTCTACCGGAAAAGGGTAGCACAGGCATACCTACGCCTACGTGCAAATCAATATTGCACTACTCTGTACATGTGCAGCTCTCTTTCAGAAAAGAAAACATCACTTGGGAGCTTTCTTCTAGAATATAGACGTTAACAGTCTCCTACGCTCCATCAGAAGCTCAAATTGATCCCATGAGTAAGGGGATCACAGATCCACGTGGCATCACGATGGGTCAATGGGCCTAAGTGGGTTGGTCTTTCCAACAGCCACTTTTACCTACCTACCATGGTAATTTTGCATGCCAAATATTGAGAAGGAAGCAAAGCTAATCTGTCTTTTCAGTATGCCGATTTCTGGACAGACCAGGATGATATGGTTCGACCTTGCCTCAGTATTGTCTCTGATAATCCTGTGGCGACTGAGATTCGAAAACTATGGGTAGCAAACTGGTTGTAAGCAGGTAATCAAAACCTAACTCGGTTCTAGCAAACGACCGATTAATAGCTACACACATCTATGAACAAATAATATAAACAAGGCGATGAACCTCATAAAATTGTTTCTAGAACTCATTTTCAAACGAATGCCTTTCAAATAAAATCATTAAACACGAGTACAACTGAGAGTGTGAGATACTCGTACATTTGCAAACGAGTATGTTCATTTCAACTGATAAACCTTAGGGTCAACAGCCGCCCTGTCAACAAAACTGAAGTTGTTACACTTGGATGTCTGCAAAATTATTAAATCAAAATTGCTCAACTGATACAGTTGCAAACCCATTTGGGGTGAGTGGCAGACGTCAATTTAACCCGTCTTTACCGAAAGTACCACTTTGGATTAACATTGATAATGACAACCCTTGTCTAATATCAGAACAAGATGCTCTGGTCTCACCGAAATTGTGGTATTGGAATGGAATTTTGAATGCCAAAGTTTGCTCTGGTGTGAGACTAAGCGAGGAACCCAAATGTTCCAGCTAAATAAGTGGAAACTCTTTGTTCACATTTTTCAAGTTAAATCTGCTGGGTTATCTCAAATTGATGGACGAGGGATTTCTTGTTTGCCAAAATCATGACAAGGATGAACAATGTATCATTATTTTTATTTATTCAAAATTCCTTATACCCGTATACAATATTACTGAATACTTCACAAAGAAATTAACATTTAAATAAGACATGAAATACAAGAAATTCATTTGACATTCTGTAGTTATTTATACAAAGGACATTTCAAAAACGAAGTATGTTTGGGTGGGGTGAGTCACAGGCAATTTAACAAATTTGTACTTTTATTAAGGAGAATTGAAGGATAACATACTCGTATTTACTTTATAGCATCAAACAGTCTAGAAGGGAAATTTAGGAAATATTGTAGTTGATATCAGATAGTCAGAGAGAAGCAATTCTCTGCCAACGAAGTTGAATTTGATAAGTCACGGTAATGTGATGATTATTTGTTGAATAGGCGATGAGACGAAATAGAATACACATTACGTTACTCAGTAGTATGGAAAGGAGGAACAGATAGAGAGTACGAAAAGTTACCACGTAGATTGTACTTTGAAATCAGTCGGAGATTACGATTACCAGACTTCATAAAAATGGACTTGAACACCTTAAAACAATATAGATGATAAACAGGACGAATTTTTAAGTCACAGAACAAAGAATAGGTAACTACTCGTACTTAGGATGTTTTTTTTTTTACAATCAGCGCGCGCTAAAGGGGTTTTTGTACCCTTAAAATATTCGTACACAGCGCGAGCGAAGGAAATTTAGGGAGGAAGAAAAGACAGGTACCGATGTACATTGTTTTTAAATGTTTGCAAGTTATAAGGACCAGGAAACATAGAGGTCGGCAGGGCATTCCATAAGCGAGTTGTACGGATATAGGAACGAATCACGATATTTTACAGTACGTCCGAAAATGGGCTTGAGGGTATACTGATGAGCATTCATAGCGAGACGGGTGTTACGGTTGAAAGTTTGAATGGGCGGAATGCTACTGGCGATTTCAATGGAGCACTGGTGGTGGTTTTGAATCCTATCTAGCAGGTGCAGAGATGTTTTAAGAGCACCTGACCAGATGTGGGCATTGTATTCCAATTTTGGGCGGATGAATGCCTTATATATGTGGCCAGATCAGAGGGGGTAAAATATTTCTTACATCGTTTGAGGAAACCTAGACATTTCGTAGCATTTTTGGCGACATCGAATATGTGGTCATTTGAACGTAAATTGTCACTGATACACATACCGAGAATGGAAAGTTTATCGGTTTCGACGATGCAAGTGCCATTCATGGATATTGGCTGGGTATTTGAATTTCGCTTTAATGACAGCAGACAGCATTGAGTTTTGGAAGCATTAAATTCCACTCGGTTGATAGTTCCCCAATTGGTTATGCTGTTAATGTCGGAATTTAATGAGCTTAGCATACGCTGTCGTTCCCGTTCTAGAGCCGAAGAGCAGGGGCGTGAGTCCGGGAACGAATATGACAAGCAGAGAGTGCTGTCATCTGCAAAGGAATAAATTGGATTAGAAGTAGCAGACAAGAGATCACTAATGAAAATTAAAAGGAGTGTCGGAGACAGAACGGAGCCCTGGGGCACACCAACATTTATTTTGTGAATATCAGACTTGAAACCGTCCACGACAAATGAAATTGAATGTTCCGAAAGGTAATTTCTAATCCATTGAAGAAGAGAATCATCGATCCCAAGAGCACGTATTTTCGACAAAAGACCCTGATGCCAAACTCTGTCAAATGCCTTAGAAATATCAAGTGCAACTATCTTGCTTTCACCAGATTGATGTACGCTTTGGTTCCACTTTTCGGTGAGACCGGGACGAAAACCGTACTGCCGATTGAGAACTTTTCGCTTTTCGAGATATTTCATCAGCTGCCGGCTTATCAGCGTTTCCATGACCTTGGAAAGAAGGGACGTAAGTGCAATGGGTCTGTAGGAGGAGAGAGAAGAAGATTCGCCTTTTTTAGGGACGGGCTGGACAAATGCTGTTTTCCATCTGCTCGGAAATAGTCCTAAAGAGTAGGATTGATGAAAAAGCTTACGCAGTGGTTTTGCCAGCGTGGAAGAACACCTCTTCAGAAGAAGGGGAGATATACCATATGCATGTTGAGATCTTTAAGTAAGTGGATTCGTCTCATTGTAGATTCGACGCACTCAAGTGTAGGCGGGGACAAAGCACAATCTGGGAGTGTTGAGCTAGCTGCAAAGGGTGCAGCAAGCAGATTGGCCTTGTCCAAAGAGTTGACAGCTGGAATATCATTGTAAATGAGCGTTGGGATGGAGGATGAGGCAGAATTTCTAATGTTTTTGACGAATGACCAACAATTTTTACTGCCTTTGGGACATTGCAGTATTTTTTGCCTCAGGTTTTGGTCGTATTTTTTTTATTTTTTTTTATAATTTACGCGCGCCTAAGGGGGTTATGATACCCTTTTTACTGTTGCCTGGGAGCGGTCGGAAAGATAGAAGGAGGAAAAAGGAAAGCATTGTTATGATGTAGTGGTTTGAAACTCAGGTGTGTTTGGTTTCGATATTGACTCTCCGGGGTGGGAGTCCGAATAGGATGGAGAGATTTTTCTTCTTTCGGAATGTGAGGTTGTGAATTTTAATGGTTGTTTTGTGCTTGAAAACCCTACAACAGCCAAATCTACATGTCAGTGTTATGCCTTCACATGCAGATTTTTCTGACTGAGTTCCAATTACACAAATGAAAGCTTGTCGTGGCTAGGATTCGAACCTTGACCTTCCGAGTGAGAAGCGATTGCTAGTACCACTACATCACGGCCACCCCGTATTGGAATTTCGCACGCTTGAGAAAGACATTGCAATCATTTCTGACTCGTTTAAACTTTTTTCGGTTTTCCTCTGTCGGGTTGGTTTTGTAGGACCGAAAAAACATTTCTCTAGCCCTGACAGCCTCTTTACAGCTCGAGTCGTACCATGCCCTTGCTTTTGGTGTGATACTCTTCATCCGATGAGGGATAAAGCATCTCATTCCAAAGAGAATAGTTTCTGTGATCATGTCAGCAGCGGCATCCACGTCGTTATCGAGGAAACATAACGACCAGTTAAAATTCCTAAAGAAGTTGTTAAGTCCGCTCCAATTGGGTTTCTCGTATTGCCATACGGATCTTTTAGGGATCTTTTCTCTAAGTATGTGGTGGGTGCACGAGAATTTAGCTGATATGACACAGTGGTCCGATGAGCCTAGAGCGGAGAGCACATCAACGAAGTACTGCGTGAGAAGTTAAAAACAATTCCAGAGTGTTAGCGGTATGACTATCAACGTCTGGTATTCGTGTGGGCTCATTTACTAGCTGGGTCAAGTTATTTTTCGCAGCGAAGATCTCAACAGAGTTTTGTCTGTCCAGAATGTCGAAGCCAACAAGAATTGTGTATATTGAAATCGCCCGTAGTAACAATTTCAGTATGAGGATACAGGGATACAATTCCTTGAATGGAGTCAGACAGCGCATCAAACTCGTGAAATGTCGTTTTGCTGTCCAGTTTGGGGCTTCTGTAAATAAAGCGGTAGTGGATAATTTGCTTACGGAGATGGAATTTTAACCACATGAAATTGAATTCCTGATTGGAACAGGGACTACATTGTGGTGGAATTTGGTAATCTACATCACTACGCACATAAATGGCGAGACCGCGATGGGGTAAGAATAGTGGCACTAGTTGGTAGCCACTATGTTTTACATGTTTACGGGATAATTTTGGAAGGATATATTTCTGTAGCATCAATAAAGCAATTTTTCGAATGACAAATACCATAATAAATATTTTTAACAGCGTCCTTGAACGAATATTACACAAGTAGAAGAAATGCCTTATTGGAGGGAAACCTACAGAGTTCAGAGAAGTGCATTTTAGAGTCAATGGTAAGCCTTAGATGTTCAAATTCATTCATCGTGTATAAATATAAAATTTTATGGCAACAAAATCACTTATAATATTCGTACTTTACCTTAATGCTAGGAATTGTAACAAAGTCCAATACATAATGGAGGTTTATTACAACAGCTCGGATAGTAATATCGAGTCTCCTTTCGAATGTTTTTGTTGCACAAACTCTACATTTGCGAGTTGGGGTTTTATTTTGTGGTGTAGGATAATCAAGATAATGAAGGGAATTTTGTTCCTGGGGTATGATTAATATTGTATAACTTCTTCTCTAGATTGAAGAGATGTTTTCTTTTCTGCGTTCGGTTGCTGACAATACAATATATATGCATTATGCACAGCTATTTCTATAATGTGTACAGCTATTTTGTTATACCACCGAAGGGTTTTTCTCATAGCACTATAGTAGGACAGCATTTCATCCGAACGGTCTACACCTGCAGATACCTTTTGTGTAATCCCTTAAGATATTGGGTTTGATGGAGGCTTGTCTATTTCGGTTAGCAACTTCAACCATTTCAGCTTTGTCTCTTTTATCTCTCCACTTACAAATAACGACCGATTTGGATCGCTTCCAGCTGTACCCGCCCTTCTTCAGTTTTTGTTTGACCAATTTTTTCGGATTACCTTTGCGATTGGATCGCAAAGTTCCACAAATATATGTCGAGCGCAATGTTAACTCTTTTGCCAGCGATACAGAGTTGTAAAAATTGTCCATATACAAAACATGACCAATATCTAGAAGACCGTCCATAAGAGAAAGCACAACCGAAGCACTGTGATTCCGCCCGTCTGACAGAATTTCAGATTTTCCACCATAAATTTGTATTCGTGGTATCATACCCTGCGATTCACATAATTCATATAATTTGACGCCGAATTTGTTTTTTTTATTTTTTATATACTAAAGACTCATCAATAACTACGAGTAGATCTTTGTCAGGATTATATACAGAATACATCACGTTATTAAAATGTTTAACAATCGGTTCGATCTTGTGTAGCTTACTATTTTCGTGGTTTGGGCTATTCGAAAAGTGCAGAAACCGTAATAATATTTGAAAACGGTTTCGGCACATATGAGTTCTCCAAAATGGCAAATTATAAAAATGGATTTTATTCCAATAATGTGCAATGGAAGGCAAATTTATGCATCCCATATGAAGAATCAATGCCCAGAACTTTCCCATTTCTCCACGATTAGTGGCTTCCCAATTATGAAACCTTGATGATTTCCTCAGTATCCTTTTCCGCTCTATTATTTCTGCAGCGTACGAAATTCAAAAACTGGAGGATCTCTTTCCACTTCTGTCCACATATTGCCACTTCTGATATCTTCATTTATAGATTGCACATTGATAGAAGTACTAGGAACTTCATTTTCACTCTCTGATTCGTTCGAATCATACATCACATTTCTTGCAATAGGACATAGACTGTCGTCTGATTCAGTCTGAATCAAAATCACTGTCAGTTGATATATCGTCGTCCAATATAACTAAATTGAATTGTACAAGGGATAAAATAAATAACTATAAACTACACCTATAACCACTGAGAATTTTCACTTTGAAAGTATACCTACTCGTAATAGCTACAACAATGTGTGATATCACTGAGTAAAATTTGTTCAAATTTTTATTTCACAACTAATAATATGTCTGAACTCTACAAAACTATTGGATTTACTGATAAGAGATGTTGCAATTACTCAGCAACCCATTATCTGCTGAGACACTGTAATCGGCAGTAGTGAATATCTAACTTATACCAATTTATAGAAAGTTGTGTCTCGTTTTATTGCATCTTCATTATTTTATCCATCTGCGTGATTTTTAATTTGTTTTTCTACTAAAACGTACACAAATATGAAAAAGGATGTCGAGTCCTGTTGCCTTCCCATTGCCATTGGTTTTATGCTTGTAAATGATTATGTATGCTAATATATGTGCTCTACCAAGAAATAACAGAGCTTTGGTAAACAACAACACTCAAAATATAAATGGCAATGGAAATGACTTCATATAATTTAGGCTTGGCAGCGAATGGGTTAACAGTCCAAACAATATACAATATCTTCGAAAACACCGGTACCGTCGAAAACAAACCGCGTTGTGGCCGCCCAAAGAAGCTGAATCGCCGAGATGTCAGCTTTATCATGAGAGAAGTAGGCAATAATCCAAGAGTGAATGCCTCAATGCTGTCTAAAGGGTTGGCAGAAAGATCAAATACAATTGTGCATTCACGCACAGAGTTCAAAGGGCTCTCAATAATAACGGTTTCCACAGTAGAACTCCACCCAGGAAACCCCTAATAAGTGAAAAAACTCGAAAACTGCGCTTAGAATTTGCCCGAAACAGGGAACGAATTTCTAGAAACGAGTTTTATTTAGTGATAAATCAAAATGTAGAGTTTGGAGAAAAAATAACACAGCAATGAATCCAGAAAATTTGGTTTCTACGGTAAAGCATGGTGGTGGCAGCGTGATGGTTTCGAGTGCTGTAGATGCTTCTGGCGTAGGAAATCTAGCCTTTATTGAAGGTAATATGAATCGCTATCAATACAAGTCTACTTTAGAACTAAACCTGAAAGCACAGCTTAAATCTTAGCACGAGTTGGATCTTCCAACAGGAACATGACCCCAAGCACACCGCTCAAATTGTCAAAGATTGGCTAATTTACTATGCCCTAAGACAACTACACACACCACCCCTAGGCCCGGACTTGAACGTCATAGAACATGTATGGGAGATTCTGGATAAGAAGATATGCCATAGGTAGTGCCCCAATGCTAAAACAGAAGCTCCAAGAAGAGTGGCAAGCCATAACAGCTAATGAATTAAATAATTTAGTTGCTTCAACGCCCAGATGCTTGCAGGCAGTTCTAGATGCACATGGTGGACCTACAAAATATTAAATTTATCATTTACAATAGTTTTACCTAATGGATTAAAGATGTATGTTAAGTTTTTGTTAAATTCATTTATTTTATAGTGTATTATTAATAAAACGAGATTTGAAACAAAACTGCATCATTTCGATTTTTTCATAATGCTTTTGAACTCGTTAGGTTGCAAGAATGGTGGTTGTACGTAGACTCTTGTCGCTCACTGTAAGTGCCATAGCATACGCAGATGACGTGGTAATAATAGTGCAGGGAAATACTTAAATATTTTAGGCGGCATTATGGAGGTTGCCCTGAAGATGATCAGCACTTGAACAAAAAGCTGTGGTCTCAATGCTAAACCTTTCAAAATGGAGCTTGTTTTTTTTACCAGAAAGTACAAGATACCGCAATTCAAACTCCCAAAACTCGACGGAGTGGAATTGTCCCTCTTGGACAACGCGAAGTATTTGGGTGTAATTCTGGATAAAAAAGAATTAAAAGCTCAAAAAACTTGCTGGCAACAGTGCGATACGATTCACTAATCTGGGTTGCTTCAATAGCAGTAGTGTCGGACACGGCACGGTATTAGCGTGGCTATTGCCAGACAATCCAATTCTAACAGATGAAATTCCTTCCTTGGTCGACTTCGACATCCCGTATGATATAATTTATCCTGGGAGGGAAGACTGGAAAAAAAATGCAGTAATCAGGTCAAATACAATTGTATTTTTCACAGATGGCTCGAAAACAGAGTAAGGAACAGATTCTGGTATATTCTCAGAAGATCCAGAACTAATAGTGTCTATAATACCAGTGTCTTTCAATCAGAGGTTGTAGCTGTCCTCAGGGCGCCTGAGCTAATGCAGATGAGATCGGTATCCGAAAGAGATATCGCTATCTATATCGATAGCCAGGCCGCACTCAAGACAATGGAATCAACCAACGTCAACTCTGATACAGTCAGGGGCTTTAGCACAGTGCTCAAGGCATTATGCAGTCAGAACCGGGTGAGACTGTGCTGGGTGCCAGGACACTGTCGTATTAAAGGAAATGAACAAGCAGATGTCCTAGCAAGAAAAGAGGACTATTCGACAATAGTGAGGTTGCCAATATACCTTTTGCATAGTGAGGGGCACTATCGAGGAAAAAATCACAAAGACTGCCAACCTAAGGTGGTCAAGTCTTGAAGGACACAGGGTATCCAAGGCTCTTTGGCCACTTTTTGACTGCAAAAGGTCTAGGAAGTTAATAAAACTAAACAGGAATAACTGTCCCCTGCGCAATGCGCAAAGAGACTCAAATTGTCAGACACGGATATTTGCAGATTCTGCGGTGATATGCAAGCTGTTGAGGACATAACACACATACTGTGTGAATGCAAGGCAATATTGCATAGTCGAAGAAAATTTTTTTCTTCGAAAATGTAGAGGAAATTGACGGCACAAATTTTAAAGGCCTTCTTGGCTTTTGCAGGGAAATTGGGTGTTTCGCCAGTGGGATTGTTTAGGTTTTTGCAATTTGCAGACAAATTCAACTGGTCCCACAGGGACCGCGGTGGATCCGTTTTTTTTGCCTGGTGTCTGTGTGACGGCATATCTATCATACCCCTGTTTAGGCTAATCCCGGAGAAGATAACGCAGACCTACAATTGCAAGTAGGAAGTTTGAATTTTTGGCACTCTATTGCATGGAAGCAAGCAATAACTTTAAGATGTGGTGTAGACGATAAACTAAAAAAAACTATGAGAGTTTTGGCGCTTATAACCAAGTTGTGTTTAGAGAAACAGATTCTTAGAAGATCAAGGTCCCAATTTACTTCCGAGTATGTCGAAAATCAAATCTAGGCGGCCGTTCGAACCATATGCGACATCTACATAATAATCAAATGCAGTTGGTGAGCTTTTAAAATTAAGTCCAAAGAGAGAGTTGAAGTAGAAAAGAAAAAGAATAGGGCCTTAAAGAGAGCCTTTAGGTAGCCCTAGGTTGAAGACCATAAGATGCTTCTTCCTCCTCTTTATTCTCGCATTTGCCGATGGGAATTACATATCGCTCCGTTAGCCCACCGAACTTTATGGCTGACATAAGTCATAACATCCACACAATACGACAATAGTTTGTAAAGCACAAGCTAATTATTACCAATAATGCGAAAATAATGTCTAGTGATCACATATGTGATGGCGCTGATATGTTTCCTATTTAGAAGGATCAGACTCTCAGAGCGATTCAGATTCAGCTTGGGCCAGATCTGTTTGGCCGTTAGACATGTTGGTCCTACAGTCGGTCGGTTCTTTTGTTAGAATCATATTTTAATATTGATTTGCACGTAGGGGTAGGTATGCTTATGCTACACTTTTCCGGTAGAATAGGTAGAGTGGTTCCAATTTTGGCGAGTTCGTCGGCCCTACAATCCCTGGAATTTCTCTGTGGGTCGGCATCCAGCAAAGCAGTCTGACTATCCGAAAAGATGCGGATATCCTTTACAGATATCACGTTTTTCTTCAGCCAAGACAGATCCCTTTAATCGCCAACATTTCCGCCTGGAACGCGCTACTGTGATTTGGAAGACGGAAAGAGAGGCTTAGATTTACGAGGGGCGTTCAAACTATTCTCGGTATCGGGGTGAAGCTGTGGTTGTATATATAAATTGACTTATTTATCAAGTAATACTATTATTTTAGTGCATTCATGTAAAATTTCATATAAATGTGATTATTAATTCGCGTTTTATCTCTAGTTAAACAGAATCATAATGGCAACTGAGACGATGATGGTGAAAATTGAGCATCGCGCTGTAATTAAATTTCTCACTAAGCAAGGATAAAGTCAAAAAACTATTCATGAAGAGATAATGGCTGTTTACCAGGGTTCTGCACCTTCATTATCAACTGTGCAAAAGTGGTCAAGTGGGTTCAAGAGAGGCAGAGAGAGCATTGAAGACGACCCCCGCTCCGGCGCCCCGGCTACTGCTTGTTGTTGTACGGGAGAAAGCATCAAAGAAGTCGAAAAACTTCTTCTTGAGGATGCCCGAATAAAGGTGAAAATGATGGCAGAGATCACCAAGCTTTCAATTGGTACCATTCACACCATTCTTCATGACCATCTTAACCTTTCAAAGGTCAGTGCAAGGTGGGTGCCACGAATGCTCACAGCGCCTCAGATAAAAAGTGAGAATCGCATGCTGTAGAGAGCTTTTGGAGATGTGTAGTGAGAACGCGGACGGTGTTATGGATCGAATTGTTACTGGGGACGAAACGCGGGTCCACCACTATGACCCTGAAAGCAAACAAGAGTCCATGCAGTGGCATAAAAAAGGAACAGACCCCCCGTAGAAGTTCAAAGTCACTCCGTCTGCCCGAAAGCTCATGGCCACAGTTTTTTGGGACTCAAAGGGAATTTTGCTCATTGAGTACAAAAAAAAAGGTGAAACCATCAACGCCACATCCTACGCTTCCACTTTGCATAATTTGCGGGAGGAAATTAAAAAGAAAAGATGGGGTAAGCTCGCAGCGGGTGTGTTGCTTCTTCAAGACAACGCTCCTGTTCACACGGAGCGAGTTTCCAAGGCTGCTGCGCGAGATTGTGGTTTCGAAGAAATCCAACACCCACCCTATAGTCCAGACCTTGCCCCTAGTGATTATTTCCTGTTTCCGGATTTGAAAAAATGTCTTTGTGGAAAAAGATTTTCGGATGATGAAGAACTCAAGTCGGCAATAAATGGAGGAGGAGGAAATTTATTTTTTTGAGGGTTTAAAAAAGCTTATCTCAAGATGTAACAAATGCATTGATGTTAGGGGAGATTATATTGGAAAATAAAAACAATTTAAATTGAATTCGCATTTTCCTTCATATCGATACCGAGAATATATTGAACGCCCCTCGTAGCTTATCTGGGAAAACGCCGCCACTAACCCCGCTATCGGTTTTAGATTCATCTGTGTAGAAATGGATTGACTTGTCCTCCATGAAAGCATCTAGACGGGAAGCTTACATGGAAGTCTTTGTCAAACCAAAGTTCAGGCATGGTGAAATCGATGTTCTCTGTGAGGATTCCAAGTGTATTGAGAATGTTAGCGTGGCCAAATGAGTTATTTGTCAACTATGTAGTCGCTTTAAGGCGAATAGCTGCAGTCGCAGCTACTTGCCTGTTGAAAATACTGAGGGGTGTCAAGTGAAGCAGAATGTTTAATGCCGCGGAAGGGGCAGACGTAGGGCTCCGCTTATGCATAAACATAAGAACACGCTGTTCTTTGGATATTCTAAGGCATTTGACAGAGTTCGGTATCAGGCTCTTTTGTCGAAAATGCGTGTTTTTGGGATCGACGACTGTCTTCTTCAATGGATTAGAAATTACCCTTCGGAACGGTTAATTCAAGTTGTCTTGGACGGTTTCAAGTCTGATCTCAACAAAATAAATGCTTAAGTGCCCCAGTGCTCAGTTCTGTCTCCGACATTCTTTTTTAATTTAATCAACGGTCACTTGTCTGCTACTTCTAATCCAATATATGGTATTCCTTCGCTGACGACAGTACTCTCTGCTTTTCATATTCGTTTCCGAACTCACGTCCCTGATTTTCGGCTGTACAACTGGAACATCAGCGTAGGTTTCATTAAATTCCGACAATAACAGCATGACCAATTGGGGAATTTAATGCTTCCAAAATATAATGCTGTCTGCTGTCGTTAAAGCGAAATTTAAATACCAGCCATTATCCATGAATGGCACTTGCATCGTCGAAACCGATAAACTTTCCATTCTCGACATGAGTGTCTATGACGTTGGAATGACCACATATTCGATGTCGTCAAAAATGCTGCGAAATGTCTGTGTTTCCTCAAGTCATGTAAGAAATATTTCCCCCGTCTGATCTGGCCTCAATATATAAGGCATTCATCCGCCCAAAATTGGAGTACAATTCCCATATCTGGTCAGGTGCTCCTAAAACATCTCTGCACCTGCTAGATAGGATTCAAAACCACCACCAGTGCTCCATTGAAATCGCCAGTAGCATTCCGCCTCGCTATGAATGCTCATCGATATACCCTCAAACCCACTTTCGAACGTACTCTAAAATATCGTGATCCATTCCTAAGCCGTACAACTCACTTATGGAATGCCCTGCTTAGCTCTTCACTTCCTAGTCATTATAACCTTCACACATTTAAAACCAACGTTCACCGACACCTCTATTTCGATCCTTCCTAATTTTCCTTCGCCCGCTATGTGTGCAAGCATTTTAAGGGTGCTTACAATAAATCCCTTGAGTGCGCGCTAATTATATATAAAAAAAGGAATTCTTAATGTTTCTATAAACTTAGAAAGATTAAACATATAAAAAGACATAGATCTTTATATGGGCAGCATTATAATTGTCTTCTTGATGAACGTTAACATTTTGAAGCCAGATTTCTATAGCGTTCAACGCTTCTAATAGGACATACGCATTTTTATGTATCTTTATATGGAGAAAAACAATTTAGACTAATTTAGAACGTAGAATGACAAAAAAAAAAAATACATAAATATCCTTCTTTACTTTACTCAACAGCAGTTGGATTCCCATTTTTCTTTTTGAATACAAAGTGGATCCTTAGTATCGCATACAGTAAATGGCAGGACTAAACAAACGCAAGAATTTAATTACGACTTACTAAAGCAATTTACAATAATAATTACTTGTCAAAGTTCCAATCTCAGAAATGATGCCGTTTTTTAAACTCAATTTAATGGCAGCCATATTTTGATTTTAATCTTACGAGGTCCGAAAGAAATCGCAGGAAGTTAATTTGGTAAAAGTGTGCTACAATAAAAGTTAAATTACCTTTCCAAATTGCTTTATAATTGCCAGAAACACTTGTGTGTGCGCTTCAGATAATCTATTCACACAAATGGACTAGATAATGTCTTGTATTTTGACCCATTTTGATAAGTTAGTTATGCTTTCGCTCTTTTTGTCCTTTTATCCTTGTTATTTGTATTATGTATGGTAAAATTGCGCCGGATATTTCCAAATAAGCACACCGGCCATCCACTTTCAAGGCAGTTACTTGACAATATACACGCGTATAGTGTTTAACGTTATGTGGTAGTTAGCCCGTCGGCACAATCCTTCAAGCTGGAGGGCCATATATTGTACTTTAGAGGATAGTTGCAAAAGGACACTACGAGGGTTGGCACTCTTCCTTTGTTTCGCTTGAAATTTCACCGTCACCAACTCTATTTCGATAACCTAGCTAGACGGCGAAAAATCCTCACATGACCTGAAGTCCAAATATGTCGATGTGGCTCAATTGATGTTTTCGAAGGATCTACTTTTGGCGTGGGATTTAACTTGATAGTTCCTACGTCTGTATTGTGCTTTACCTAGATGATGCATGTGATCTGAAGTTCACATAGCTGTGGTTTCGTAGCTCAACTTATGCTCCTTTTGGTACATGGGCGTGAGACTGGCTATGTCGGAGCTTTTTGAGAACGAAATTCGGCTGTTTTCCAAGAATTGCTATGAAATAAATGGCATTGGTAAAGGAAGGATGGAAAATTGTGATATCTACTGGGGTGATTGGAAAAGAAACGGGCATTTCGTTCAGAGGAGGAATTATACGAGATGTCTTGTGCTTTAGGTATTGGCCTGATTATAATCCGCATCAAGCCTCAATTAGCCAACATAAGACTGATATGCACTCACGCCCTCTATGAGCTCATCAAACAGACATGCAAGCAATGTCTCTAGCACGACGTTAAAGTCGTCCTTGGTAATTTCGATTTCAGGTTGGAAAAGTAGATCGTCTTTGGTGGCCAGGCCACTACGTTGTTGTAACCAAGGTGCGAATGTGAATATCTCGGGGAAGAGAATACCGAAGAAGTACTTATTTCGATAATGTATCGATTACCGGCTGCCGTTCTTGGATGGGGACCCAGGGTATCAACTGCTATTCCTTCAAAGGGGCATGCTGGTTGACTTGGTTGTAGCTTACTTCTAGTTGGCCGTGTAGGACCTCTCCTCAATTGACAAGTTTTGCAGTTTTGACACCATAACATAACATCAATGGTTCATCCCACCCAGAAGTATCGGGCCTTTTTTTTACCAATAGTGTTTCTGTAACCCAAGTGCCCTCCGCTAGGACTCTCGTGAAGATGAGAAGGTATTTCTGGAACCAGCTTTCTTGGTATTACCGGTAAATCCAGGAATCCTTCTTGCATTTTAAGACGGTGAAACACTGACCAACAACTCTTTACCTCGGAGTTCTCCTCCAAAATCTCTTCTTTCTTAGGCTGTTGTCCTTCTCGTATCCATCGGATAACCTGCGCTGCGTCATCACGTTATTCTTTCTGCAAGTTACTTTCATCGCTTTCCACGTGTTGGTTTTGACCTAGATATTCTTTTACCTCGGCTTTTGTGCAGTATTTGCAAACCCCACAAGATCTTATAGACAGTGCGTGTGCCTTAGGCCCAGGTCGTAATAGTATTGCTGCAGTCTTTGACCCTCTGGTTGCTTAAAGTTCCACAACCATCGGATTGAAGCGTGATCAGTTCGAACCAAAAATTTTCGGCCGAAGAGATCGTTGTGGAAGTGATGAGGTGAGGACTACTGCTAGCAATTCTCTTCTCGTCACGCAGTAGCTCCTCTCTGCTCTGTTCAAAGTGCGGCTAAAATATTCTATTACTACTCGTATCTCTGCTTCACCTTGTCTTTGACTTTGGACAGCTCCATTGCCTACATTTGATGCGTCGAGATCTAGGATAAACTGCCCGTCATCGCAAGATCGGGCCGTAGTTAGCCTTTCTTTTAAACTGTTCACCATCAGTGCTCCATTGAAATCGCCAGTAGCATTCCGCCCATTCATACTTTCAACCGTAACACCCGTGGCGTTATGAATGCTCATCAGCATACCCTCAAGCCCATTTTCGGGCGTACTGTAAAATATCGTGATTCGTTCCTATATCCGTACAACTCGCTTATGGAATGCCCTGCCGATCTCTGTGTTTCCTGGTCGTTACAACTTACAAACATTTAAAAACAATGTACATCGGTATCTATCTTTTCTTCCTCCCTAAGTTTCCTTCGCTCGCACTGTGTGCAAACCTTTTAAGGGTATAATAACCCCTTGAGAACGCGCTCATTATAAAAAAGAAAAGCTCGTTCGCTGTCTTCATTCTAACTAAATCGCCGTTTTTCTTCGGTTAATTCTGAGAGAGGTTTTACGACGGTTCAACCATCGATAGTAAGAGCAGAATCCCAGGAAGCCTCGCACTTATCGCTTGGTTTTCGGAATTGGCCATTCCTTATTTTTTCCGCCTCTGTGCTAAGTCTGTTCGATGAAACGACACGCCCCAAGTAGCTTACGCTCGTTTTAAGGAAATTGCATTTACCCGGGCTCAGCTTTAAATTAGCAGCTTGAAGTGTACTTAGTACCGTCCAGGTAGGTAAGGTGTTCCTCGAGTATATAAGAGTAAACAATGATATCTCCAGGTATATCCGTCCGCCCGTCCACCATGATAGTCCTTGCATCACTTCATCCATTGCCACAACCCATTGCCATTAGTGAACGCCTTCTTTTCCTTATCGTTGGGGTCCATTTCAACCTGCCAATAACCGCTTTGAAGATCTAGGGTTGAAAACCATTTTGAGCCTGCCAGCGTTGAAAAGAGGTCATCCATTCTGTGCAACGGGTAAGAATCTTTTTTAGTAACTTCGTTGCTCTTTCGCTCATATCTCTGATGAGCTTATCCATCTCGTGTCGCTTGGTTAGTGGAACTCTCCTGGCTCGAAGTTTAACTGGCTTTGCGAACATTGTTTCAATCCAGTGCCGAGTTATGGCAGTCCTTCCAAAGTCAGATGGGCCTTTAGAGAATACATCATTGAATTTTCTTATGAGAGTTTTGTATGAAGTACTCTATTCCTCAGTATAGTAAGTTCATTATGGGCTTCATCGCAAAGGTCTTATACGTTGGGACACTTATTAGACGGAGACGTTTCAGGTATCTCGCAGACTTCTACAAAATTATATCTTGTGCAGAGATGTTCGCCATGCCTACGAAAAAGGTTCTATCATTTGGATTGATCAGGCCTCTTCCCATCTTCACTCCTCATGGCAGCTCTAATCCTAATGCGGATTCAACTATCGTTGCACATGCTTGAGCATTAGATGGGATTTTGAATTCTATTAAGGTCATCTCGAAGTCCCTGATGGAAGCAATAGCGAAAATAGATAGACATTTCGTCAAAGTCCAAATGACGTCGTTGCCTCATCAAAAAATGGACTCCAAGTATGTTAGGAACATCACGCTCCACTACTGCAAAAGAATGAGAGTGCTCTTTATTATGGCCTTGCCGACTATACCCACCAACTTTGTTCTGGGACCCTTCACGAAGGTATTGCTGGGCAAGAATTTCGATGCTAAGATGGAAATATTTGCTCCGGAGTCCACGGTTTTTTCTTCCCACTAAACCAAGGCTTCCCTTGCCGGTGGTTCCTATGAAAGCAGCTCTTGAGATTTCTTCATCCGTGCCATAAATTCTCCTATCGTTCGCTTTGCTGTCGTCCTCGTTGAGACCACTTAAATCCGAAGCGCTTTGTAGATAACTACTTATGGGCAACCGCTCCTTGTTGCCTCCGCTTCTTAGTTTTTGGAAACGTATCTTTTTTTTGTGCTACTCATTGTAGGCTGCGTTCTTGTGCTACGTTCACGGCATATGTTAGTGTAGAGGGCGACAAACGGTTAAAAAATCTTGAATTGTTGAATGAAGGTCCATTATCTGATATGAAAGTTGACAAACGTCACCAGCGTAGTCAAGGTGTTTAGGGTAAGATGTCATCGTCCATCGAATTCTACAGTTGGCTGCCGTCAATGCTGCATGGAGTACATCGCTGATAACCACCAAAAACAATAGTGGTGATCATATACAGCCTTGACCTACTCCACTTTGGACTTAAAAATCCTCTTACCACCCTCGTATGAGTTTCCTCGGATGCCTCTCCTGCGTAAGACCAACCATATAGCATCACGATTCAAACGGTCGAAAGCCTTCTCGAAGTCGATAAATTATAAGTGTAGCGGAGACCTGTGCTCAACGCATTGCACTATAATTATCCGTAATGCGTTTATGTGGTCGTAACAGGAGGATCCAGCGCGAAAGCCTGTTCGACGTCGAGAGTTGAATCTAAATGTTCTCTGATTCGTTCCTGAATTATTCTACCCAATATTTTGGCTACAGCTGCAAGAACGCATATACATACTTCTCCAGTTTCCACGCTCCATCAGGTGTCCCTGTTTTTCGTAGCCTGATGGTCATCCCTCTTTTATCATTCCTGTGGAAATTCTTCATTACCCCACGTTCTGCATATGAGCGGCTGTAGCAAATCAGCCGATGTATTTGACGCAGCTTGGATTTGTTCGGTAGGGATGCCATCAATACCCACCGCCGTGTTTCTCTTGAGGGACCTGATTGCTGCGAATTCGGGAATTTGTTGCCACGAAGAACTCATTCGAATTCGAGATCATAGCGCCATCGTCGAAGTGGTTTAAGACCGAATCAAAGTGTTCTCTCCATCTAGTGAGTAGTTCTTCATCCGAAATCAGTAGATTACATCTACACTTTTCACTGGACCTTGTTTGGAGTTCCGACCAGCAGTGAGGTCATTGGTGATTTTGTAGACAGCGCTACTGTTACACCACCATGCTGCTTTTTCTGCCCTGGAAACCAGTGTATCGATGTACTTACCCTTGTCACTGCACTTCCTTCTTCTTTACGAGATATCTCGGTTCTCTCTACTGCTGAAGCTGTTGCAATCCAAGATTTGATTACTGTACGCTCATCGATCCATCTCCAGGTTTCAGCCGAAAGCCAGGTGCGGTGACTTTTCTGCCTTATACCGACATAGGTGCTTTCACAGCATTCCAGTGGCCGTTCACGCTATTCTGCGTTGTGCTGTTGACTGTTTGTGCTTCTAAGGCAAGGTGGTCCTTGAACTGTTGGCGCACTTGCGGATCCCTGAGCCTGTTAGTATTGAACCTGGTTGTTTTAAACAAGTTTGAGCGGTTGCTGTTGACGGATTCAGTACAAAGGGGCCTAGAGCTAGCATAAGATGGTGGTCGCGTTCTTGTCCAATGTCTGCTACGCGCCTGTTCTGGATGGCTAGAAGACAATTTCGAAAGCCGCGGCTAATCGCAATGTGATCTATCTGGTTGGATGTCCGATGCCTGTCAGTTGAAATTCGCCTGATCTTGTGGCAGGTGTTATGCTTAAACAGCGTACCTCCAATGACTAGGCGGTTGGTATTGCAGAAGTACACAAAAAGCTTATCGTTGTCATTCCGTTCTCTAAGGCGGTGAACTCCCATCACGTGTTTAAGCATAGTGTTGTTGCTTAATTGGCTTGGCATTAAAATACCCTAACACCACTACAGGCACTTGATCAGCCGCATGTTCAGTTGGTAACACTGTATGGTAGTGACTTTTCTTACTCTACTCTCGAATCTAGCCGTCAATATCCGGTCACTGTTAGGTTTCTAGGATATGAAAGCTTCTCGCTTTCAACATAGCCCCAAAGAAAGGAATCTAACGATGTTGTCGCACCGCAATAATTGCTTTTCATGTCTCGGTAGCGCGCTCCATTCAACGCAAGGACTTTTCGGAACTCCTTTTCGAAAATGTACGGCCCTATGACACCTCTGGTCCATAAACCACACCAAACAGTTACTCGTTCTGGGTGTTCTTGGTATCTTTTGAAATACGAGTACTTATGGATTTTCGGTGTCCTAGATGTGGCAATTTTGTTTATTAACGTAGCCGCTAATTTGTCAATATGTCTCATCCAAAAGTACGATGAAAAATCAATGTCGGCATGCATGTTTTCCAGGACCTATTCCGAGAACGTACGGAGCTACTGGTGATCGACCGACTTCAGATCTCACGTTAATTAGACCTTGTACGGGAATAATCAAGTTTTTAATAAAGATCCGATGTAGTGTGGCTGTGGACAGGTTAAGCTCCTAAGAACGGTGAAAAATGGACGTGTTTACTCGTAGGTCGTTGTCGACACTTTCCATTGAACGTGATCACGTTTCGGTATCCTCACGTCTTGTACTGAGCCCTACTCTTGGAATTTTTTGATTATGTTGCCAACACACGAAAGCACGTAATTGGGGGCAACAATGGGCCGAATTTTTCGCATCGTTGAAGTGAATTTTCGTGATAAAATTCAACGGTTTAAATTTTTTTTTTTCACTATGCAGCATGCCATGGTAAATTTCCCGAATTTTTAGATAACATCTGTCACTGTATGCCAACCCTGCGTGCATCAGCTGTGAAATAATATTGGGTATATAACGTGCGGTTTGCTAAGAGATGGCGTAACTAGTATTATTCCATTGGAACATTCGTCGGAAAGCTACTGTCAATGTACGTCATTTCAGTATATGTCATTTCATTTGAAGCGTAAACAACAATAATTTTTTTTTCACTCAAATATGTCGAACTTTGTGCCTGAAAAAGTATTTTTGCGGGGAGTTCTTCTTCATGAAGAAAACTGCTGCCGAAAGTCATCGTATTTTGGTGGAAGTTTATGGTGAACATGCGCTAGCTGAACGAACGTGCCAAAAGTGGTTTGCACGATTTAAAAGTGGTGATTTTGGCTTGGAAGACGATGAACGTCCTGGGCAGCCAAAAAAGTTTGAAGATGAAGAACTGGAAACATTACTCTATGAAGATTGTTGTCAAACACAAGAAGAGCTCGCAGAATCTTTGGGTGTCACTCAAGCAGCCATTTCAGAATGTTTGAAAGTAGCTGGAAATTGGGTTCCACATGAACTCAAGCCGAAAGACGTCGAAGGGCGGTTTTGCATGTCCAAAATGCTGCTGGAACGCCACAAAAGGAAGTCATTTTTGCATCGGATTATTACTGGTGATGAAAAATGGATCCTTTACGACAACCCCAAGCGCAAAAAATCATATGTGCAACCCGGCCAGGCAGCCAAATCAACGGCAAAGCCGAATATCCATGGCGCGAAGGTAATGCTCTGTATTTGGTGGGATCAGATGGGTGTGCTGTATTATGAGCTGCTAAAACCGGGTGAAACCATCAATGGACAACGTTACCGAACACAATTAATCCGTTTGAAGAGAGAGTGGTCGAAAAACGCCCGGAATATGCTACCAGACACAAGGCAATAATTTTCCATTATGCCAACGCTCGGCCCCACGTTGCTATTCCGGTTAAGAACTATTTGGAAAACAGTGGATGGGAAGTCTTACCCCACCTGCCTTATAGCCCTGACCTTGCCCCTTCTGACTACCATTTGTTCCGGTCGATGCAGAACGCCCTCACTGAAATACGGTTCACATCAGAGCAGAATATCAAAAATTGGCTTGATTTATTCTTGGGTTGCAAGCCGGTGGGATCCACAAATTGCCAGAAAGATGGGAAAAAGTCATAGCTTCAGATGGGCAATACTTTGAATAATACTATTATACATGTTTTTCTTAAATAAACGTTCAAATTTTGAAAAAAAAACCTCACGAATTAAGTTATATACCCAATAGGTTCTTCCAATCCTACACCTCTTGTATATATGATGATTGAATCACTAAGAGTTTAAAGGTATTCTTAACAAAAATCCCAACACATTTTGCGCATACATTGTTTAACTATTTTTCGAAACAAAAAAATCATAATTTATAAATTGCGAGTAAAGGAAATGCTATTACGATATTAAAATAATTAAATAATTGCTTTTTACATTTAGAAAACTGTTGAAACAAAGCGCAATGTCCTTGGCTTTGGTATGAATAATTTCAGAAATTTTAAACACAAAAACGGCTCTTAAAAACTACATATTTGTACTTAACAAATTACTTAAAGCGTGATTAAATAATTATTCACTTAAATTTGTAATTCTGTTCCTTTAATTTATGATTAAGAGTGTTTTGAAAAAAAAAAAAATAATTTTTTTCTGACGTGTAATCACTTGAAGAGACCTCGTCAACGAGGCCGACATGACAAGTGAAGCGCAATTCCAAAGTCCTTTCTTTGTATTGCCTCTCGACAGTTGTTAAGGCTGATTCGCTCATGACACTTACCAAGTGGAATGTGACACACATTGACGTTTATTGCAATTCATCATCGTTCCTTGCGAATAAATTTAATGGAAACTTGAGCGAGTGTTTTCTGTAGTTTCCGTCAAATAATTGACACATAGGCGGCCACAACATAATCGCTGAAACTATCTAGATAGGAGATTGCGGAACTGCTCCAAATGTGTACCCTTATTTGTATCCCAAACAATTACTGCTTTGGCGGTAATCCTTTTCATTAGGGAGCAGTGGGAAATATTTTAACATGAATACACCGTTTCTGTTTTAGTTCGCTTTATAAAGCCACCGGATGGTGCCATATACGAGTATGTGTCGTGTGAGAGTGGTACTGGAAAATCGATATACTTGCAGGAAAAGTACCCGGAAATGTGAAAATGTGCACAGCTGCATGTACACAAAAAAAAAAACAAAACATCGACATACAAAACTCATCTCTGTGCTGGGCTAAGTTGGTCGTTTAGACATCCTTTTTCCTTTTTCCTTTTGTTTTTTGTTTTTTGTTTTTGGTTCGTAAATCACCGTGTTTATCGGCGCGCAGTTTTGAGAATTTTCGCTTTTGATGAGGAATGTTGCTGCTAAGATAAAGTTTTGTCATTTTAATAATACGTTTTATGAAAGCAATAAAGGACAAATAAAACGAAGTTATTGACTTTTTCCTTAACAAGCATTTGTCGTTAAATTTGTTTACCATGAGTACCTTTAGTGATTTTCTTAAGGATGCTCTGGGACAAGTTTTTCCCATTAGCTTAACAGGAAGTGTTAGTGTTATTTATTGAATCATCTTCTCGGTTCGTTTTAGGTTCATTGTGGGTATTTTCGAAGCTACTTTATATTTAAATCAAAGGATTACTCGTATTTCCCTGTCTTATCCCGGAACATGTACACACAAAATGGCTTAGTTTCTCCTGGTTAAATACAATAGTTTTGGGATATCTGTTTTCTTGTTGTTTATGTAAATATGGATACAATATTTAATTTAAATTTGAAATCCTTTTGAAGGTAGTTTCGAAGTGGCAACCATAAGCGTTTAGGATTTGCCAGTGTTGGCTTAAACTCCTTTCGGTGTGGATCGTTAAGTTTGGCTATTATGTTATTGTATTCGCAAAATTTCATTGTTATATCGAAATAGGACATCACCATAGGAGTTCAATTCAGACTGAATGCACGCATATTGAACATTTTCCATCAACCCATTTACTTCAAATATTGTTCGGAAAGTTTTTAGAAAACTTATGTGAGTTCAGGTCAGGAGGAATATCTGAAAAGAGCTTGTTATCTTTGCTGAAGACTTCCTATATCTGCCACTACCAAAGCCAGTAACTAAACTCAATAAGTATTGTGACTCTAGAGAAATGCGACTTATCAGACCCTGTAATGTTAATGATTTGAGTACTTTTTGGAGTTGTGGCAAACGTAACGTGAGGGGCAATCTTTTCTCGGATTTCATATTTTGTCTGCTCTGGTAGTCAACAATGTATACTCTGAGGTGAGATATGTTACAAAAATTAGGCAGCAAGTAATCGGCTAAGAGCTATCCAACAGGTACGCGGCTGGAAAGTACTATAGGAGGCTTCCATGTCAAACCGTAGTCTCTGGTTTTTAACGTAAACCACCTGTCATGTAGACTTATGTTTACGGGATGCCCATACATCCATGGGAGCAAGGATACACCTTGCCATCGCTCTCCGTCAATCCTTTGATACCAATTCGGAACTGTGTTGGAGGCACAAGTTCCACTTTTGGTATGAGTCGAGGCCGACCTAAAACCTCTTGCTGTTCTTAGGGTCACAGCACCCAGTACTAATTTGCAACTCTACAATGGATTAGACCCTTTCCCGCGATTTGGGTTTAAACCACAGCCACCATGACGCTCCCACAAAGGGGCCTACCTCAACAAGTCAGGCTCGGACCGAAATCCGGGGGCTCCTGACTCCCATGGTACCGTGATTTATGTCCTGGTGTGGACTACCGGTGGTCTTGCAACCAACAAGACCTATGACCGGCAACTTGTAACTGGTCAAATCATAGCAACCTTCGGTGGCGTCATCTGAAGATGTTTACGATAAGACCAGGAATATGCTCTGCCCCCGCTTTTTATTAGACAACGTCATTGATTGGCGAAGCCTTGGTAATTGGGTGGGGACCCTACCATTGCTACATCGGATTCGAGGCCTTACCTTCGTTGAAGAGGAAAAATCTGCTCCAAGTATGGACAAGGTTTAAGAAGTTTGGCAAGCTAGCAAGCCGTTTATAACTTGAGCGGTGGCCTCTCCAAATATTTTGAGATTTGCTACGACTCTTGCGAAAATATCGAAACCGTAGGCTAGTTGAAGTTCACAAAAGGAAGAAATCAACCATACTGGAAACACCCGGAAGATCTAATCTACACTGACCAGAACCTGACCAGAACCCGCTCACTAACAGCTCTATCAATGAAGCTGCAAGTGAGTTGAGTAACATAACATGCCGCAGCTGGTAGATATCTGTCCTTGGTTGTGATGACGAATAAGGCCATCAAGTATTCTGTTGCTTAATTTGATATCTTCAAGTTGGCTGTCACCCAACGGATACATCCAGTTATGCTAAGGAAAGGTATAGACCATTTGGTCCAAACTTACCGAACTCCTGGGGATCCTTTAGAGGAAATTGCAAAAGATGAGTACGCTCTCGGCAAGATCTTCGGAAAACCAGTTAGGAAGTCAGATCTAACGGGTGACCAGATAGCAATGATAGTGCGAAATGAAGAAAACACAAGGACAACGCCAATCCACCCTCAATCTGATGGAATGGTTGGGCGATTCAATCGGATAGGGAATGAGCATCTGTCTAAGGTCGTCAGCAACTGCCAGCGGGACTGGGATCGACACATACCCCTCTTCTAAATGGCGTACCGAAACACGGTCCATAGCTCAACAGGACACGCACCATCCGAGATCTTATTTGGTCAAACAGTTCAGCTGCCAAGTGAAACAAAATTCTGATCCACACCTACGGAGCCCAAGGAGGTGAACGACTACGTGGACTTGCGCAGCAGGATTCGTAAATTGGATGAACCTGAGAAAAGATTAAGCTAGCGAGCAACCGCATGAAGACTAGGTATGACATCAAAACTAAGTCTTCCAGCTTCAACGAAGGAGATCTGATGTGGTTGTATAATCCCCTGCGTAAAAAAGGAAAATCACCAAAATTGCAACGGGAAGGTCCATACGAGGTGATAACCCGCATTTATGACGTTGTCTACAGGATCCAGCGTTGGGATCGAGGAAAATTGAAGGATAGAATGTAACATTTCAGTCGAACCATGAATGGGACTTATTAAGTAATGCGATATCTGAATGTAAACAGCGTCATCTACAAGCCAATAGGAGAAGATTCTTTATTCGAATAGCAAAAGACTCAACCATTGGTGAATGGAGAATAGAAACGAAGTTTCTAGCAAAATGGAAATTTTTATGGAACGCCGGCTGGGACGGAATATTCTCGAAAGAGGTCAGCATCTCCCAAAATTAAGAGAGTAATTAAGTGGTTTAAATAAAAATAAAGAAAAGTAAAAGTTTGATTGTATTGAAAGGAACAAGTTCTATAATTTGTACTCGCACTATTCCATTACCATAATGCTCGTCCACAAATCAAGTAAAAACTATTTTCAAATATTTGGGAAGTTGTTGCCCCACTCGCCGTATTCACCAGACTTGGCCTCTTCTGATTATTACAAGTTGGCTCTAATTTTTTTTTTATGAATGATTTGGATTATGTTTTTGGATTATGTTACTCGTACTTGATGTCTTAAATTTTTTTCCATTTGGAAAATGGGAAAATGATATCGGCCAAGTTGCCGCCGCCAGAATTGGGCCCGATTTGTGGCATTTTCCATCACTCTTGCCAGAACTTTCGGCGATAGGTCCTCGCATTCTTGACGGATATTCTCTTTGGCTTCATGAGTTTAAGGCTTGTTGACATAGACTTGAACTCGAACGGTTAAATCAGGCGGTCTTGCCAGCCAGTGTAAATCGGCAAAACGAGAGATTAGGCGACCGGAAATGCAGCTATCAGAATTTCGGCTGTGGCTCATGCAGTACGCGGCGTTGCTCCATCCAAGGGGAACTCGTTGAGCATGGCTCGATAGCGGTCGTCGTCCACAGTAGTCGTTTGGCACGCCGCGTTTTCGAAAAAATAAGGCCCGATGACGCCTCCAGCGTAATTTTGAGCGGGTGTAATGGCTCTGCGTGGGTTATACGGGGATTTTCAGTGCCCTAAAAACGATCATTTTGCTTATTCATCCACAGAGATGGAAATTACCCTCGTCGCTCATGAGGATTTTCGATGAAAAGTTGTCTTTCTCCTCGAGATTCAGGGTAGCTTGAACGTAGGTTACACGCGCTTGGCGGTCAACAGCTAACAGCTGATGTACTGACTGCACTTTTTAAGAGAACATCTTACAGTCTTTCACCAAAATTCTCTGTAAAGACCGCTGATTGATGCCCAATTGCGTTTCACGCCGTCTAGTCGATACTCCGGGGTCCTCTGCGACATCTTCAACTAGAGCTATGATATTCTCAGCAGAACGGTTGCCCCGGAGCCGGCCAGACCTGGCAGCATCTTCTCTTCTAGGCGAGCGGCTATATGCCGTATTATTTTATTTTTATTTTTGTTTTTCAAATAATCGATACAAATAAATTTGCAAAGTCCGTGATTTTACACCGTGGTACTATGACCATGTGGGGTTTTTTGTCAGCAGCATGCGGTATACCGAGTTCCCATCTGGTCCTCCATCTATGTACTTACCGCGCTCAACACTGCTTGATTTTGGTGGTCTAGTAAACATTTTAGTGTTTCCCAATTTGTGTCGGACGACCGGGAAATCTGCGCCGAAATTCACCCTGCATCAAGACCACCGACGAATTATTACGCAAAAAAATCGTAACAATTATTCCGCGTTCTTTAGGAGTATACCGATTCATGCCTTATTGACGTGTATTTCGTATCTGTTTACTTTACAAATGTCAAAGTAGAATTGATATTTGCCGCCATTTGCAAAATTTATAGCATTCTCCGGTAGCACTTGCTTCGATCGATTCAGTACGAACTTACGGAACACCACTTTCATCCTTATGAAGAAGTGAACAATTGGCTGGACGAATGACGGGCAGTGACATTGACGCGGAATCCATCAATTGCCAGAAAGATGGGAAAAAGTCATAGCCAGTACTTTGATTTTTAAATGAATACATTGTTTTTTATTGATGGGAAAACACTGGCAACTGACCGTTCTTGACTGCACTTTTAGTAGCTTTACATATGAACTAAAAATACAAACAGATCGACCAAGGATAGCTCATGATGCAGGAATGAGATTCTATTGATTCGCCTGCCGCGGTCCTCATTGTATTCAATAGAGAGAAACTCTGTGGCCATGTACACGTTTACCGACAAGTAAAACTTTGTGAGCGACTATGATGTGTTTGCTTCCAATGCAAAGCTAGAAGAATAGGTGAGATTGTCAAAGCGAGAAACTGAGAAAGATCCATCTATTCCACTAAATTTAAAATATAAAAATTGCTCAGTCTATCCCCCTTGTGTATTTTTTATAGTACTCGTATGTCAACAGAAAGCTATAAACTGGTCTGCTTTTCATCTGGACCCCAAGTGTATGACCTAAATTCGTTATTCAGGTCCTCTTTTCACGTTTAAGCAAATAGTGCGTCAGGTTATCTCAAATTAAAACTCTCCTTTGTTGAATATTTGGTTCAACATGCAAGCTATATTATTTTCCTCATCTTCCAAAGGACCTATAACACATCCGCACACCATTCCGAACAAACATCATGGAAATCTACGAATTCGTCCTAAATAAATGCTCTACATCCACCTGAGGTTTTTTTTTTTTTTTTTTTTTTTTAATTTAGTTAATAACGTGATCCAATGTGTCCTGAGAGCGATGTGCAATTAAGATTTGCTCCATGTGTCCATAGATATATCTGACTAAGTTTGCACAGATTCCGATCCTAATTAGCACACGTTGGCATTAACAAAATATTTCTATGACACATTTTTCGGATTAAATAACGTGTTTTTCGGTTCTGTTCTGTTTCCTTTTTTTTTTTGCATGCCGTTCTTTTGGAACAAATGACGTTCGACTACAAAGAGCTGTGGGACTGTTTATTTTGTGAACCGTAATTAAGTTTTTGTTGTTCTCATTATTTGTTGTTTCCTTTGTTGGAAAAGTGAATAAATATTGGCCGTATGCCTTGTTGTTAACGACCATGTGATGAGTGGTTTATTTCATAATAATTATAGTGATAGACGTGTACTTATACTTAGATTGCGGCTGCAAACGAATGGGGAAAATAGGTTTATATCGCGTGATAACTAATATTTGCTAGTCCAAATGGATTTATGTAATATTTTTGAAATACGAAAATTAGGCCAGAGGTTTCTTATTTATTTTTAGATGCCTTAGTGGAGAATTTTTATTGCAATAACAGTTGGCTAGCAAATGGAAAGCTCAGCTATGTCCATCTAGCCTGTCATGTTTTTTGACACTTGACATTTTGTTGAAATTGACAATTATCTGTTTACCTTAATAAAATGGCATCCTTGAATAGATATTTAATAGAGTGTAAAAAGGACGTTAAATGGTTTAAAAGTTAAGGGTGAGGAACTGATCAACTGCTGGTTTGAAAACGAATTTCGAAAGAATTATAAACAGGGACTTAATTTGGTTTCTTTGAAAAAAAATGTCCACTCCGTGTTGGGTTCTCAAAATAATTAACCAAGCAACGGAACTTAATTGCGTTTCTTTGCTGTGCAAATCCACAAGAAAATTAAAAGCATCCTTTAGTGGCATTGTCTTGTAGGGAATGGTGTCACGGTTTACGGTTTACAGAGAAAGGCTTTCTTCAGTGCCACCGCAAATGTAAATGAGTCTTTTGGTACCTTAATTGTGAAATGGTAAGTTGGGGACGGAAGCGCAATTTTGTCAGGTTTTTTACACAGTGTTTGCAATTTATTTAGGCAATAGAATGGAATGAATTAAAAGGGCCATGTTATTTTCTATTTGAATTACTCAGTGAATTTTTGAAGGCATTTGAAGAGGCTCAATCAGCAGGATGGAGATCAGAAAAAAAGCGATGGGGTTATAAGTTATAATTCGAAAGGTTTTAGACTGCAATTGAAATGTACTCTTTTGAAAAGTCCGCAGCTTCTAAGTAGGCCACTTGAATTGGGGTTACATGCTTGAGTCTTCTCACTTAACATAATACGTAGCCCTACTGACCTGGTGGAACAACAAGTAATAGCACTTGATTATCATTGTACAATAGCAGGATCATATGTGGTAGCCGCTCTATAAAAGCTAAGTGGCAAGACCTACCGTAATTTGAACTTTAAGCCTTCATGTCATACCCTATCAAAGGCTTGCGAGACATCAAAGAATACCCCTGAGCGAATCTTTTTTTTTCGTCCAGGTTTCTCAACTACGTCGGCGATTCTATGCACATGGTCAACATTTGAATGCTTACCCAAGCTGATTAGGGACAAGATTTTTGCGGTCAATAATAGACAGTTGGCAGTTGTGCATTCCAAGTCGGTTAAAGTCCCCTTCCACTTGCGCGCGCCACCTAAGGTGAGGCCTTCATCTCAGGATTAGAGTTGAAGATTCTACGAGCTGGAGTGTTGGTGTTCATTCGCTTTACATGTCCCAGCCATCTCAAACGCCCAATCCGCAGTTTTTTGACCAGGTCGATGTCGCTGTACAGCTCGTAGAGTTCATCGTTGAATCGTCTCCTCCAGAACCCGTTAACGCATATGGGACTAAATATCTTACGAAGAATTTTTCTCCCTAAATGACGAAGAATTTCTTCATCCGGTTTAGAAAGGGTTCATGCTTCGGAACCATACAGCAGGACTGGGATTACAATGATCTTATATAGAGTTTCCTTGGTTGCTCGCGAGAGGGCCTTCTCAACCCAAAGAAACAGCGATGGCAAGCGTTTTTCAAACGTACTAGGGACATCTCGCTGTGTTCTGCCAATAATATCAATATCGTCGTCGTATGCAAGCAATCGAACAGACTTTTGAAAGATTGTACCTCGTCTGTTGGCTTGTGAGTTTTGCACAATTCTTTCAAGTATGATGTTAAAGAGGCCACATAACAGCGCGAAGCTTTGCTTGAATTCTTTTTTGACATCAAAGGTCTCGGTTAGGTTGTTACCGACCTTGATGTAGCAGCGAGTTTGCTCCATTGTCAACCTGCACAAGCGGATGAGTTTGGCAGGGATGATAAAACCAGCAATGGCTCTGTATAGCTCGTCTCTGTAGATGCTGTCATATGCGGTTTTAAAGTTGATAAAAAGGTGGTGAGTATCAATCTGAACTTCTTGGGTTTTCTCCAGGAACTGACGTAATGTGAATATTTGGTCAATTGTGGACTTACCGGACTTAAAACCGCACTGATAGGGTCCAATGAAATCGTTGACAAATGGTTTCAGAGGCTCGCACGATACGGCCAACAAGATCTTATATGCGATGTTTAGGAGACTGATACCTCTATTGTTGGCGCAGTTTAGAGGGTCTCCTTTCTTGCGAACCGGGCAAACCATGCCGGGGTTCCATTCATCAAGCATACATTCATCCGGCCAAACCTTGAAAATAAGTTGGTGTATGCTCTCTTTTAAGTCATCTCCTGCTGCCTTGAATTGATCGGCGGGTAGACCGTCCAGCGCGGCAGCTTTGTTGGACTTCTGTTTAGATATCGCTATCCCCACTTCATTTTTGTCGGGTGGACGGAATTCTTGACTTCCATCGTCAGTATTGAATGGTTCGCTCTGCCTGACAGTGGAATTTGTGTCGTCTAGCAGTCTGCAGAAATGGTTTTTCTATATCGTCAGCACCGACTCTGACTCTACTACAAGGTTTCCTTGTTCATCTCTACAGGTTTCCGTTCGGGTCTTATAAGCCTGACACGTTCTTTTTACCTTTTGGTAAAACTTCCGAACATTATTCCTATTTCCCCGATCGCGCGCTTCTCATGCTCTTTCTTTTTTCTCCGGAGAAGCCGATGTTCCTCCCTCCTCTTTTGCTCGTAGAGCTCACGAGCCGTTCTCGTCTTTTTGTCTCTGCTTTGTAGGCATGTTGTTTTGTTGCATGTGCTATCCGGCGCTCTTCATAAAACCAGGGGTTTCGTGGTGGTAGACATTTCTAATGACTTCACGGCATCTAAGCTACTGCGGCTGCAACCGTTTCACTTTAAATCTCCTCATAGTATTTCGCCGTTGTTGTGGCATCTGAGATATCCGTTGACGTACCATGGCTGCAACAAGGTAGTAGTCTGTGTCTATGTTGGCAGCTCGTAATGTTCGGACATGTAAAATACTTGAGGAGTGCCTTACGTTAATAGCAACATGATAACTCTGGTTGACGGTTTACTTATCTGGTGTCTGCCATGTTCCCTTGTGAATATTGAGGTGAGGAAACAGTGTGCTTCCTATAGTAACGTTACGTCCCGCAGCGAAATCAATTAGCCTAAGTCCGTTTCTAGACGTCGTATCGTCCAGGCTATGTCTTCCGATTGTGCTACCATTGATGCCCTTCTTTCCAATTTTGGCATTAAAGTCGTCTAGGACGATTTTATCGTCATACATCTGACATTGCTCGTGGGTTTTGTCGAGGAGCTCGTAGAAACTTTCTATGGTAGCATCGTCCTTTTCCTCTGTGGGCTGTGAGTGCATATAAGATGATGCTAGTGAATTTACATTTGATATGAATTGTTATAAGTCGTTCACTCACATGTCGAAAACTCAAATCTGCATCCAAATAGACGCTGCTTACGTTCCCTATAGCAATCACCGTAGTAAACATCACAGTTTTTCATCTTTCTTTTGCCTGCCCTATCCCACCGCACTTCCTGGACGGCGGTGATATCTGCTTTATACTAGAATAGGGTCTCCTCTAATTGTTCAGCTTCACGCGGCTTGTGCAAGGTCCGAACATTCCACGTGCAGATCCGAAAGTCGTTGTCTTTTGTTCGTTTTGCAGTGTCGTTGTTGGTCACTTCGTAACAATTACTTTTTTACGTGGTTGGGTAGCACGTACAACCCCCAACCTGGAGGGCCAGGTCCTTTTTTGGGACCCCTAGGACAAAAGGGGGCCGGACCAAATTCCGGAACCAGTAACCCGATCGTCGATGTGAGTGCTGCCGTCCGCCCTTACTAAGGGTTTGTCCGCCACCATCTCTTTCTAACACCCTGACTTAGTGTTGGAGATCCCTATAGACCTGGTATTCAAGTACGTTGAAGCAGCTCATATAGAGATAGCACTAGTCCGACCTAACTGGAACTGTGGACGCCGCTGTTGATTCTGGAAACAGGAGAAAGTGCCTTAGTGAGAGGGGCGCCTTGATCCTTTCGTCAGCTGCCACCAAGGACCTTCCACAAATGATTTAAATATATTTTTGAAGACATTCATTTGGAGCGCAGATTTTATGTCTATTTCTTACACGTACCATGATTACTTGCGCAGATTCGAGTTCTATTTTAAGGTCTTCAATATTCTCGATAAACTATGTAATGTACAAGGAGGATGGGCCTCTCGCCGTTTCAGATGGGTGGTAAGCGTGATGGTTCCAAAAGCCTCTAATGTTAGTTTGTCCGGTAACGCCGTCTAAGTGTTGATTTGACCGTATTTGCCGATTTCTGCCAATCAGGGGTACGATATTTGAAGGGCCGGTTTCACCAGGGCATCGTGTATCGGTAACCCTACAGCTGATTCTATTTTTGTCAATAGGTTTGACTGCTTCATCCGATTTCTGTCGACTAGAACTGCAGCTTTCGTTAGCTGCAGCATTCATTTCAACCGGGCATTGTGCGCAGTTAAATCATCGACAGAGAAAGTAAATAATCCATCAAAGAAGCTGTTTGTTTAGCTGTGATGAAAAGCCTCCCTGTTTATTTCCTAGTTTCGGACTTGATCGGTGTCAGTAGGTGTCACATATGCCGATTTATTTTTACTTTCTGTTTCTGCTGGAAACACTCGCACACTTGGCAGGATTTTTCGTCTGTTGAAAATTTTCGACATCTCCCCTAGGACCTTTTCAGAACGAGAAGATCTTTAACTCTTATGCCCTCCTGCCACGACAAAGCAGCCAAGAATGAAAACGATACAAATTTACAGAATGCCAAAAAATTGTTATACAATTTCGCTAATTGGTAAAATTTTTTTTTGAACGCTTGTACAAATATTTTCTAGAGGCACACTGCCTCCATATCATAAAGAAATAGATATAAATAAGTTTTAGTCGAATTTCTCTGAAATAACCATCATAGATACAAACGTTGAAATTCTATTCATGTGAGCAATTTAAAAATTTCCAATCAAATGAAGTGCTCTATCTGAAATCTAAAAATAGCACACTCAAATCGGTTGAGCTTTTGAGTAGGTACGTTGCATTTCCCAATATTTCACTGCATATATCCAACGAATCTCTTTTTTTTCCTGGAACTAGAAAGTACCTCACCACCGCATTGATGACTTCAATTTTTCTTTCTAAAAATATTCCGCCCTCTGATAGAGAATTGGCGATTTGCAACCGAACGGAAGCAAATGGCCAAATTCGTTTCCGTGGAATCGAATCCGTGGAAGCCAAAATCTTAGGATTTCTCTTTTCCGAAAACCGCCTTTTGGATATAAACCAACTGGTGCATTATAATAAAATGAAAAACCATCAAATCGCACCGCCCCAATGCGGTCGTTTTATCTGGATTCGATCTATCAAAAGTTTCACAAATTGGCATACAACTCGCTATTGATTGTCTTATCCTTTTTATAGAGGAAGACATTGTCTACACCGAAACATATGTTACATCAGCAAAAATGCCAACCATGACCTTTTCAGTTGATGGAGCCATTTCTGACATTCCCAGCGGTGGCAAATCGTTTTGATACTCGTATTGTGTTTATGCCTTTTGTAAATTTAAAATGTTCTATCAACAACCTGCCAACGACAAGAGTGTCATTTCAAAACTTCAAAACATTGACACATCTGAGATATGATGAATCACATCAGAGGCGAAAGTTGTGGAAGAAGCACCATGGGGTGCAATGAAATGATTATTTTCTCGCAGATGAGAAAATGTGAAAAGAAAATATCCCGACACCTTGAAGGAGATTTGCCATCATAGTCTGATAACTCCATTGTGTGTATTGTGCTCACTGATTCACTACAGAAAAGATAAATTGTGAGAGAAATATTTTTTTCAAACGAGTTCACTTTGTGCTTGTATGTATAAACACATTAGACATGACAGGATACATCCGGCTAAGAAGGTCAAGAGTTTTGTTGCGAAATTTTCAGTTGTCAATTCGTGCAGAAGGCGCGTTCTGTGAGTTCTGCTAGCAGTTGCACGGTGAAAGAATTCTGAATTGCCTTAAAGACAGGATAATGAACAACTTAATCGGTGAAATGATCGGATACATGTATGTATATTGACAGTGTAGACTATAATTCGGGTGTCTTCCGAACTCTGATTAGCTGTGAAGGTATGTGGTAATGGGACCCATGTTTTGACATCAAACTGAGACTCTCAAAAAATTATCATAGAATATGATCCTGAAGTAAGTCAAGAAAAAAACGTCTCATTAAGAACTGGATCCCTGAAGAATTTTCAACCATTTTAACCATTTGTGTATCAGCTGGCTGGGATTATCTAATCGGAAAGGTTTTCGTTTCATTTGCTAGATCTACATGCGTCGCTGCCTGCGACAATCTGGACTACATTTAAAGGTTTCAGAGAGCTTTCTTATATAAAGTTCGTTCTTCAGATGCCCAACGGATTTTCTTGCCAAAAGGTGAAAGATTTTTTTAAGATGAGCTTACAATATGCTGGCAGTATGACGTCCGGCAACATGACTGTCTGACATGGGTGTAGGCCACAGTAAGTGACAAAAAAAAAGTGATCCATGGTGTAGTTAACATCCTCACAGCATGTAGTAAATTAGGTTGCTTGCAGTATTACCTTTCGACTTCCTTGTCTTGACCTGTCTTTAGAGTGATGGATCCTAGCTGAAATATTGAGTCAACGAGTAAAGATAAAGACGTCTTGACTGTGAGTTGAGCCAGTTTGCTTACTATGGAGTACAAGCGTTAAGATTTCCATAGTCCGGATGATATTCGCAACGGCGACGGGTTGTCTTGATTTTAACTTTGCATTGTCTCCTTCGATAACCACACTAGATTGAGCTAGAAACATGAAAGTATTGCCGGAGAGGCTTCAGCTATTTTGAGCAACCTCTGTCAAGATAATATTACTGCAGAGTAAAAAGCCTGTAGATGCAGTCAATGTTTCCTATATTAAAAGACCCACTTCTCCGATGGAGACTGTAGAAAGAATTAGATCAACAGAAGCCACTCTATCTGAAACCGATCAATCTCTTACAGCAATTCTTACCCCTTTACCACTATGTTGATTAGTACCAAGAGCAAAGGATTTTAGCACATTTCCTTCTAACTATTTTACCGGACATAGTGAGAGGACAAAAACTGTTTATAGTGGCCAATTTCATCAATAAAAAAAATTCCTTAATGGCTTTTCCTTGCAAAAAAGTCCAAGTGCAATCTTCTCGATGGGAATTGGATGTCGGGAGAAAATACATCTTCAGGGAACCAACCAGAGGGGAAATTGCAATACCCACAAAGGAGCTAGTTTCACTGCTCCGAATTGACAAGGCCAGCAATGCCAATCGACTGATGGAAGATCTTATGAAGGAGATCAACTGTGCGAGGTATTTTTTCACCTAAATAGCAGTAATGCTGCTATCGTCCTTCTTTGTAGAAGGCTTTTCGTTTTAGCAAAATAATCAAACGCGATAGATCGCCGGATTCTAAAGGGAATTTCTTCTCCTTGGTTACCAAAAACTAGGGTAAGTGAACAAATTACTATAGACCTCTTCAATGCCTACCAAATAGAGATATCGTTCTCTTATCAAAGACAACTTAAAGGCAAGATAAGCCAATGGGATAATGTGCTGACCTATAACACATATTGCGCTGGTTTGCACATAGATGGCAAACTCTACTAATGCTAATGCAATCCATTAAACTCCTCACAAATACGAGTGCATTGTAAGTGAATTTTCAATACTTGTCCAAGTCTGTAAACTGCTAGAATTTGCTAGAATGAGAGTAACTTTCAGGTAAAGCTCACTACGTTTGCGCAATATGGATGACGTTTTTGTGGAAAATGTGAGGGGAATTGATATTATTGACATAACATACGTATTCACAGAGGCCCAAAAAATAGCAAAATAACGGAGAATCAGGAGAACCCTTTGCAGAGATCCTCCAGAATACCGGGATCTCCTTCTACTGGAACCCCGGGCGGACACGTTGAGACAGCAGCAACGAGAGCCCATATTTGAGAAGAGGGACCCCAAAAATCTGCGTTCCGTAAGCTAGGCGAGCAGATAAGGAAGCTCGTCGAAATGCTTGAGGATGGAAAAATGGCGTTCAATTCATCAACCCATCCTCATGTCCCTCGACAGTATTAAGAGCATACGAGTCCTCTATGAACAAACGGTGATCCAGCTGCGGGACGAGAAGGACAATGAGGTAATCGGAAAGAACAACCCTTCACAAACCTCTCCCTGGCTGCAACAAAAGCAGGTTCCAAAAAGAAAAAAAGGAACAAACCGGCGATAGCTGTGAGGCCAAGCGAACCAAAAGTCCCTAAAAGGAACTACGAGATCAAGCGAACTCGAAACGACCTGCCATTGGAAAAGCAAATACTGTAGAAGTTCCTAAGGGCAACCCTACCTCCAAAAAGATACCATCGGAAGAAATCTGTACAAAAGTCGTTAAAAGCAAAGCCCAAAAAAGCAACATAGCGTAAGGAAACTCAAGGCCAAACCTGTTGCCATTACAATTGAGCTCAAAGGAGATCTCTCGTACGTAGAGATACTGAGCAAAAGCGGATTCCACATTGGAAGCCGTTCGAAAAGCGGTATCAAGGATCAGAAGGACACAGAAAGGTGCTCTCTTGCTTCAGCTGAAGGAGACGGGTACAATAGCAGCCGAGTTTAAAGGCGCTATAAGCCAAGCATTAGAGTCACAAGCGAGTGTAATGGCTTTGAAGTACCGTGTTACTGTCGAACTAAAACATGTCGATGAAGTTACCAGCAAGGAGTATATATGCGCAGCAATTAAGTGGCAATTTGGACTGGAACGAGTATCGCCAGAAGACGTACTGCCTTTGCGAAAGGCATTGGTGGCACCCACTCGGCGGTAATAAATCTCGCCACCAAGGTGCAAAAAGCTACTAGATGTTGCACGAATAAACATTGGCTGAGTCATCTGCCGAATCCGTGAAAATGCCTGGAATTAGGTCACATAGCAAATTAATGTAAGAACAAGGAAGACCATTCTAAGTTATGCAAAAGATGCGGATGTGCTTGCAAAGGAGTGAAATCAGCATCCCTTTTGCATGTTTTGAAAGAAAGAGTACGAGTACCCGGAAGACGCAAAACACGTAGCTGGCAGTATATGCTGGTTTTTCAAGGAAGCTATGACCAGAAGGCACCCATGAAGATCATACAGCTAAATCTCAGTCATTGTGAGACAACTCAGGATATTTGGAAACAGACAGCTAAAGATGCGAGAGCGGACATAATCCTGTTCCGCGAACCATATAAAACCCTCGACAGCAACGTATGGATCTACGACTAAACAAAGCTAAACAAAGGGAGGATAGAAAGAGAGGTACCGGTGAACGTTGGTTTTAAATGTATGAAGGTTATAATGACTACGAAATAAGGAGCTAGGCAGGGCATTCCAGAAGCGAGTTGTACGGCTTCGGAAAGAATCACGATATTTTAGAGCACGTCCGAAAGTGGGCTTGAGGGTATACTGATGAGCATTCATAGCGAGAGGGGTGTTACGGTTAAAGGTTTGAAGTTTGGAAATAGCGATAAAACAGAGTGAGACAGGAGACATTACGTCGGTGTTCGAGGATGTCAATTGATTGACTGATATTAATATCACCTATGAGTTTTATCGCACGGTTTTGGATCCTATCTAGCAGGTGCAGAGATGTTTTGAGCGCACCCGACCAGATGTGGGCATCCTACTCCAACTCCAATTTCGGGCGATCAGAGGGGGTGAAATATTTCTTACATCGCTTGAGGAAACCTAGACATTTTACAGCATTTTTGACGACACCGAATATGTAGTCATTCCAACGTAAGTTTTCATAGACACATGTACCGAGAATAAAAAGTATATCAGTTTCGACGATGCAAGTGCCATCCGTGGATACTGGCTGGGTGTTTAAGTTTCGCTTTAATGACAGAAGACAGCATTGCGTTTTGGAAGCATTAAATTCTACTCTGTTAGTGTTTCCCCAATAAGTTATGCTGTTAAAATCAGGATTTAATGAGCTTAACACACGCTGCCGTTCCCGTTCTACAGCCGAAGAGTAGGGACGTGAGTCCGGGAACGAATAAGAAAAGCAGAGAGTACTGTCGTCAGCAAAGGAATATATTGGATTAGAAGTAGGAGATAAAAGATGGTTGATGAAAATTAAAAAGGGAGTCGGAGACAGAATTTAGCCCTGGGGAACACCAGTATTTATTTTGTGAATATCAGACTTGAAACCGACCACGACAAATGGAATTGAATGTTACGAAAGGTAATTTCTAATCCATTGATGAATTGAGTCATCGATCCCAAAAGCACACATTTTCGACAAAAGAGCCTGATGCCAAACTCTGTCAAATGCGTTAGAAATATCAAGTGCAACTGTCTTGCTCTCGCCAAATTGATGTACGCTTTGGTTCCATTTTTCGGTGAGACATGCCATCAGATCACCAGTGGACCTGTTACTACGGAAACCATAGTACCGGTCATTGAGAAGTTCTCGTGATTCGGCTTTTTTAGGGACGGGCTGGACAAATGCTGTTTTCCATCTGCTCGGAAAGAATTCTAAAGAGTAGGATTGTTGAAAAAGCTTACGCAGTCGTTTTGCCAGCGAGGAAGAACACCTCTTCAGAAGGAGGAGAGATATACCATCTAGACCAGCGGAATTGTGAATGTTAAGATCTTTAAGAACTCTTGCTACTACATGAGTGCAAAAGTGGATTTTCCCATTAAAGATTCGACGCACTCAAGTGTAGGCGGGGACAAAGCACAATCTGGGAGTGTTGAGCTGGCCGCAAAGTATGCAGCAAGCAGATTGGTCTTGTCCAAAGACCTGACAACGGGAATGTCATTGCAAATGAACGTTAGGATGGAAGATGAGACAGAATTTCTAATATTTTTGACGAACGGCCAAAAATTTTGGGACATTGCAGTATTTTCTCCCTCTCTTTTTGGTCGTATTGCAATTTTACACGTTTAAGAAAGACGTTGCAGTCATGCCTGGCTTGTTTAAACTTTTTTCACTTTTCCTCTGTTGGGTTGATCTTGAAGGACAGAAAAAACATTTCTCTAACCCTGGCAGCCTTTTTACAGCTTGAGTGGGCCGCCGACCAATTATTTATGCTACGCCCATAAATGACGTGGTCTAACAATATCGTAATGGTTTTAAAATTTTAACGTCACTGACCGTTGCTACGATTTGGCCAGTTACAGGCGGCCTGTCATAAGGTCCCGTTGGGTGGCAGGACTTAAAACTCGGTACCAGAAGAGTCAGGCCCCCGCACTTCTCTCCGGTTGTGACTTAAAAGAGGTAGACCCACTAATGGAAGCGTCAAGGTGGCTGTTGTGGCTTAAACCTAAAGTCGCAGAAAGGGTCTACCATTAGCTCGTCGACCCGTTGTGGAGTAGTAAATAAGTGCTGTGTGCTGTAAACCTAAGATCGGCATACCAAGCGTGGAGGTTGTATCCTTAACATAAGTTCCGACTTTGGTATTAAAGAGACATGGCAATTGATGGCCACTCGTATATCCTGGCACCCATGGACCTATGGGTATCCCGTGAAATTAAGTCATTCTATGTCAGGTGGCCACGACAAAAACACTTGAGACGTTCTGTATAGGTGAGTGTAAATCGTTGTCAGTCGGCTCTAGATGGCTATCATCGACGAGAACATGAAAGAGAGCGGTGGTTCCAATTTTGCATCTATAAACCGCTGCCACGTAGCAGGGGCATTGTGGAGCACGGATGACATGCTGCACGCTTTTTCGAACTCTCACTCATTGTTATTTGCGAGCATACAGATTTGATGTTCAGCGAAGACAATAATTTAGCATTCCCCGGACTATCAAACGTCGCCGACAAGTCATTTTTCAGATGCGCATCACGTTCTGTTACTTGAATCAATTTTCAAAAATCAACAAAAAAACCGTGTTACCAATCGTCTTAATAAATTGGACAGGGGATGAGCAGAAGTTGCAGGAAAGATCTACGATACCCGCGTTAAGCATTTCCTCGATTCGTATTTATATTGGTGATACAAGGCCCATTGCTGTTTAATATAGACCACGTTAGTTATAAGAACTATGTAGATTACGTCAGACGGTATTTCAAACTGGCATGCGTAGTTTCCATCAAGAAACACTATCCAAGAGTGTCTAAAGAAAGAAAAATCCGTTTCAATTAGAACTTCTGTTCGCCTGTATGGTTTACCATATAGGTACCATCTATGTACACAGTGAATCACCATCAGCGTTGACTTCTAACCCAAAGAAATCACCTCCAAGCAAATTCTAATCTATTTTAAAACAGCAGCGGGTTTTTTTTTTAAATAACTGAACCTTGACAAAAAGTAGAAACCAATTAATCAGAAAATCGACAGAAGCACTCGTTTGTTTTAAAGTATTTCGTCACGTAAAATACCTACCAGCAACGTTGTAATAAAATATTAATTAGAAAATATCACCCAATTGACTTGTTTGTGAGTGCCATCGCCATCACTCCAAATTATCTCAGGACTTAGACCTTAAACCATTAAACCGAACTCATCCATCACCAGCGATTTAAAAATTAATACTGTTTGTATAGCCATGCAGTGCATCCCCCAAAAATAGAACATGTAGGGCATTGCTCACCAGACCTTTCCATTCTGAACCCTTTTTCATCAGAAGTATAAATTTATAGGGCTCATTTACTAAAGGCAACCTCCGCATTTTATCACTCACGTCCTCGAGCCTAATCCTACCTAAGTCTATACCGCATTTTACTTTCCGGTTTCGGGACTCTTCCGAAGGTAGCTCACATTGAAATTTTACGATTAACTATAAATCACAGTGATTTCAAACGAAAAACAAAAAAAAAAACATCCCATCACCGGTAATGTAGATTCCGCCATACAGCTGATCTCATCCTATTAAGCCTAAGGGGGCATCAGTCATGAAAAAACTTACTCTTATCCTGAGGGAGGTTTTTTACTTATTTTTTTGTTGCCCTATTTTGGGAATGAAAAACTTTCTAAAACCATTACACGACCCATCCTTCAACACAAACCACTTGAGAGATACTTTTCACCCCCCAAGCGATGACAGATGTACTCACGTCGAATGTTCGTGCTCGTGTTTACGACGATGAATATGGTATAGATGACTGACCATAGCCCAGTCCCAACTGGGTGACTATCATGTTTCGGTTAATAATTCATGGATGTCCCCCCTCTGCAGCTGTGTGTAATCATTTCGATAATAATAATTCTTTTGTTTTTTTTATACACGCGAAAACATAAAAATACGAATATGATATTCCTTCGGCACCAGGCGAATGCCAGTTAAATCTATACGACCGACCAACGCAAACAGTAGATACTCGTACTTTGCCTGTAGCCATTCATGCCTTGTACACTGGAACAAATGATTGAAATTCCTGGTAGAAACGCAGAAATTTGAACTCGAAACATGTGGCAAAACAATTTCGGAGTTGAGGGTTGAATGAATCAGTTGATTTTTAAATAGCGCGTAATTGGCAGTGTGACCAGACTGAACTCGTAATATTGTTAAGATTTTCTTTATTCACACAAAAACTACAATTGCTATTTCTTGATAGGTAGGGGTTATTTTTTGTGGTCTAGTGACCTCTAACTGGATATGGACGGACTTAAAAAATTTTGCATCTCTGTAAGCAGAACGGAATATTCTTATCCAAATATCAAGGATACATTCAGAATTCTTTCAGAAAGTCTGTATAGTCCTTCGACCCAGGGCGGAAAAAGGTTGATCAATGTCAAAGAGGAACAACATTTTCAACTTTTTCGAAAGAATCGAAATCCGTGATCAATGTGTCACTAACGTTTTTAGTTACAGCATATACAAAATTTTATTTTAAACTTCATTCTATCATTGCTCACAATTTGTTCAAATGCAATAAATGCTCATCAACATTAAAGCGATCAACAGTATTTTAACCACAGTTGATCCGAAAAGCAACATCTTCTTATCAGCACCCTACACATCTGAGTGAGTTCGAAAGGGCGTCTAAGTCTTGACATAGATTTATATCGTGTGTCTTTATACGAGGGTAGTCCAAGAAGTACCCGACCTAACAAAGAAAATCCAACAAAATTGGGGAAAAATATGTTTATTTCTCTACGGGGTCCCCTTTTAGTTCAATACACTTTTCCCAGCGATGTGCAATAGCTTCGATACCCTGTTTATAGTGAGAATCGTCGAGCTCCTTAAAATAGCCATCAACCGCAGACTCCGCCTCTTTACTGTTGGCAAGTCCTTTACCACCGAGCCATTTTTTCAAATTCGGAAATAGAAAATAGTCCGAGGGATCTAAATCTAGCGAATAGGGTGCATGAGGAAGTAATTCGAGCTTTAGCTCATTGATTTTGGCCATTGCGATGATGGATGAGTGAACTGGTGCATTGTCTTGATGAAACAAAACTTTTTTCATTGCCAATTGCGTCCATTTTTTCTTGATTTCATCTTTCAAACGCTGCAATAAGTTCGCATATTACATGCCGTTGATTGTATTTACTTTCTGAAGATAATCAATGAGAATTATCCCACTTGCATCACAAAAAACTGACCTTGCCTGCAAATGAAACTGTCTTCGCTTTTTTTAGAGCGGATTCTCGCCTTTGAGTCCATTGTTGTGACTGTTCCTTCGTCTCGGGTGTGAAGTGATGAACCCATGTTTCATGGTTATAAATTGACGCAAAAACTCGGCTTTGTTGCTATGAAACTTCGCCAGACACTCGATGGAAACATCCTCACGACGCTGTTTTTGTTCCATTGTGAGTAATCGCGGTAGCCATCTTCCGCGCAGCTTTCTCATGTCCAATTTTTCAGCCAACATGCGATGTACAGCGGTTTTTGCTAATTCACGCACTTTCAAACGACGGTCACCTAATACCAGTTTTTGGATTTTTTTTCAACATTTCTGGTGAACTCACCTCATTTGGTCAACCACTGCGATTTTCGCCTTGGCAACTCGTACGGCCTCGCTTAAACTCTGCCACCCAATTTTTTTTTTGTTGTAAAGGAAGGATTAGACTCCCCCAGAGTATAATTCAGTTCCGTTTTGATGTTGGTTGGATTGAAGCCTTTCAAATGGAAGTATTGTGTCACATAACGATGACCAACTGTCTCCATATTTAACAATTTATTGAGAGCGTTACTACTGATGGCTGCCGAACTCTATACCCGACCATTTATACGACAGGTACTTCGAAATCGATGGTAGAATTTTGTGGTTTAATATCGAATAAATGAAGCAAATCTATCTACCCATGTGCTTAATTGGAGCAACAGTCCGCGTAGTGCAACCCATTTACATTTCCATTTTGCTTCCAATTGCACACACCACACTCCAAGTGCCATCTATCCGTGTAATATGTTGAATTAGAAAGGGGTGTGGATCTTGGATCCTTATGCAGCATCGGCCACGAAAAGGGTCCGTCAGGGTGTTCTGCGTCGTCTTCCTGAAGACTTTTCGCCCAAGAGGAATCTTGAGTTCAAAACGACCAAAAAATCTTCATCCGCTTTTGCCAAGGTCTATGCTTTTGAGCCATAGACCTTGACTAGGACGATGTCTCTTAAGTGTTGCTCGTCCACTTTTTCTGCCTGAACAGAGTAGTCAAACAAAGAACTAGTCCATTGTACTCCCTGTATATTCCTTTTACTGAAACATCTTAGTCTTACGAGGAAAGATATATAAGCGCGTCAGTGACAAGTAGCTTCAGTACCATAACCCACCATGTCAGCACCAATTACCTGCAGGCTGATAATCTACTGCCAGCGTAGGCCGGACATAGCATAGCAGGCATTGGAGGATGCTGTATCACCATTGCCCATTGCATTTAAGTGCTTAGCAAATGTGTAATGCCCCGTCACGACGAAAGTAGGCAGTCTATAGTCGTTCCTACTGTGGGATCGCAAGAAAGCGATCGAGAAGCATTTGTTTGGTCTGCCGGAAATATAGAAAGTCACGACATGTACTGTACGGTTGTACCCATAGATCCAACTGTCAATAGAACCGAGGACACAGACAGACCTAACGTGACTTCGGGTCCTGAAGAACTCTCCTCTGACCATCACCTAGCAAGTTCATCAGCGATTTAATTTCCCATGATCCCATTCTGACCTGGGACCCAGATAAGGCTCAGTAAAATAAGTATTTCGATTGCGTTCAGTGTAGTCTTGCATTCTCGAACTAGCTTGAAAGTCGAAAGAGAGATTAGCAAGGCTTTAAGCACAGCTTGGTTATTGCTACAGATGCAAATGCTTCGCTTCCTCCACTGATTCTTCGCAATATAGTTTCATTGCCATCAGGATTCGCTTCGAAAGAAGACGCAGATTTTCTTTACGTGGAGTGAAACCGAACGTTGTCGTCCTCCAGAAAAACACCAGCATCCCTAATTCGTTTTGGAGCCATCCGTAAACTTATTTCCTTTATTGGCTCAAAATCTGGCCGAAACCGTTCCTGGACACAGGGTAAGTCGATTTCTCACTTTTTTCATAGCAGGAGTTCTGGTATAGTTGCATCAGACGGCATATCCAATAGGCAGTTTCACCAAAACTCCAGTACTTGCTACAACAAAAATCACTTCTTTTAAAATAGAAGACGAATTTGAGAGTGTACCCCATGATAAGATTATTTAAGGGGAGGGAGATTCACTAGTGTATCTAGAGCAGAGCCCCCATGCTGCCGAAACAGACCATTCCTTGGGGTGTGGTATAAGCAGCAGTGAGGCACTTGAAATCTTAAGAGCTTTTTCCATCGATGCAGGATATATTTGACCTTATCAGAGCCCTGTAGTTCCTGAGGATCATCCTCGGTGACAGGCCGCATGCCTTACCGAAAGTAGCTTTGCGCTGCCCGCAGGTCGAAGTGCTTTGTAGGTTTTCGATGTGACATTTGGACTAAGCATGTATCCAGGATGACACTGAAATACTTGGCTTCTTGTATGATGATATTAGATGGGTCGACCAGTCAGGTTTCTCGTTTTCGTTCTCGTGAAGAGAAGACCTCAGTTTTGAGAAGATTGATTGAGAGTCCATTTTTAGTATACCAAACGTCCATTACGTCTATAGGTGGGTGTACTTTGGAGCAGACAGTGAGTAGACACGATTCAACAGATAGTACAGCTACATCATCTGCATATACTAGTACTTGAGCATAGACGTCAGAAATATTGAGAACGTTATCAGTGAGGCAACCAACATGTAATGGAGACAGGACACTGCCTTGCGGGTAAACCCTGTTTACGCCGGTCACCATATGCAGTGATGAAAATGCCCAGCCTTTATACCGCCTAGTCGAGTGTGCCTTCAATTCTGCTTACCAGGTTTTAAATTGCACTCTCGCAGGATCTTCTGCGCTGATAAGCATATTGCATCTGAGACAGAGAACAATTACTCATTACCTTCCCAGGCTAAAGAAACAGCGATTGGCAAATGTAACTCTTCATTTTATTTCTGATGAGCTGTCATTATCAGAGTTAAGAGTTAGATAAAGTCCCTAACTACCCCAAAGTTATGCCCATTTTTGTTGCTTTTGTTTCAATACGCATGAAGATACCAGTCAACGATATTTCGCTTATGTATATACATAGGTCGTTGCACTGTCTTTTGCAATTGTGCGTCTAATGTTAGCTTACGATATTCTAAAATATGTCTAAGCACTCAGTTTTTACATGAAACCTCTCGGCGTAGGTCGTTTCAATAGACCATGGTCTATTCGGCTTTAAATCACTAGAGAAGTGGTAGCCATCGATCTGGTCTTCACGGTCATCTCATACCGTCTCAGCTTAGCAGGTAGCCATCCTGATCGGCAGCCTTGTTATACTTAAGTTTTACAAGAGTTAAGCTTTCTTTGGTTTATTTTGGCTGGACAGACAAAAATCTTGGCTTGCCAGGCTCATTCTGCAGAATATGCTTTGTCCCCATTGTTAAACAGTCTACAGATGTAGTTTTCACTTTTTTCGGGACTTGTCGACTTGATACGTTCATTTAACCTTTTTGGTAAGATTACCAGACGTTGTTTCTAATATACAATAACATAGCACCTCTTTATTTTCTGGATCGCGCAATCCTGATCAACTTCCTTTCTTTTTGTTTAGTCTCAGCATATACTCGGCGGACCAATGTTTTGGCACATGTGTGCCGGTTGTAGCACTTTAGACTGCTCCTATGCATCAATTTCACTGATCTTGAGCACTGTTTTTAAACGTTAAGTTAATTCCGCAATTATGACGTCTGAAATATTTATGAACAAAGCTTAGTTGCTTGGCATTGGTCTAGGTCTGGGAACTCCTTTGGTAAATATTGAGATAGATAAGACGTGTGCTGGTGTAATGATATTCTGCCTCGTAGCAAATTCAATTAGCATAAGTTCACACCGCATGGTCTACTTTGTTGTTACAAAACTGTCCGTATTTTTTGGCTGAGAGTTCGTAGAAACATTCCTTGATGAAATAGTCTATTTGGCATTGACGTGTATAAGGCAGATGTTATGACAGCTTCGAAGTACAATAATAACATCATACAACTGAGTGATACTTCCTACTTGTAACATTTTACAGGCTTACCCAGTTTGCAGTTCAGCTGCCTGCGGAAATCCTTTCAGTCTCTACCTTTTCATTGAGTTTTAGAGTCTCGCCAAGGTCTTATTACACTTCAGTAAAACGTTTGAACATTCTTAAATAGATTCCAGAGTGCCTCAATCGCCTTTTTCGTTGTATGGAACTTGTATCTCCTCGAGCAACTCTCAGCATTCTTTAAAGCAATGTTCCATAAGCAACCAGATCTTTCGTCGGCTAAAATATATCACGTAACGGAGAATGCTTTAAGTAACTTATGGGAAGTGTTTTCATTTAAGTTCAACGTTTGACACTGACAATATTACAGCTGGCGTTCAGTTAAGGTGTCGTAGCGTGCTCGATAGCAATCGAAGCATGTGAATGTGTGGAATGCTGAAGACATGTCTCATTCCGATGCAAATGTGGTCTTTTACGCTAGTGTTTTGAATAATGATGTTTCACTCCGCTGCGAGGTTTATTGATATTTTTTTCCACTTTGTCGTCAAAAATGATTATGAAGTTTTACAAACGTCTCGTACTCGTAGAGCTCTCTAGGAGTTTGTGGAAGTCACGCCGTCTGCTAATCCGTAGATGCATGGCATATATTTACATACACATGGGGTTCTGAAGTCTTGCCAATGATTAGCGTTCGTTGCGAACTATGTAGAAAGGTATCTGGTGGAATTTGATAGCTCTGCCACTTGACTAAATTTAGTAGATGTAGCTAACAATACTCACTGGTTGGCAGAATGTGGTAGCAGCATTGATATTATTGCTCTTTTTTCTGATGCACTGATGAAGGCTATAGAAAATAATTATGTCCGCATTTATTGTTTACGACAGCATATTCGTTTCGTACGGCGTCTTCTTGCTTTACCAACAGAGATGCAAGGCGAACACAGGTACGAGTATAAACACTATTTGGTCTGAAATTTTTTTACTGATATTTTGAAAAGGTATACTAACTTTACTTTATATAAGATTGCATTACAGTCCGACGAGGATCTCAATCAACAGCTCTCTCCCTTGTTTTCAAATCCGCACACCGAATACCGCGTCCCCTGCGTGATGTGCTCTAATATTATCTGCGGATTAACGTTGATATTCATTTGCAAAACATGTCCTAAGCCAATGAGTTATGACAATCTTCAATAAGGTCAGTGTCACAAAACTAGGTTATAAGAGTTGCTCTTTGCATGGATCGCAATGTGATAGTTCAGATTGACGGCTTTTTAATTATTTGTCGGCTCTATAATCCATTTTGGGAATGATGAGATATGGAAGATGCATAATAGTTATAATTGCACTTCGCCTCGTCGCAGAGTAGATTTGCTTAAGTTCAATTTCCAATCTGGCTTCGAACTATCATGCTTATGTCGAGCCGAGCCATGTCTTGTCGAGAGCCTGTAGAAGCAATTTTTGCAAAAGTCTTCTCATTAAGGGTTATGTTGGCGAATTAAGCTGACTTTAATGACTGTCGATCATATGCCGGAAGTTCAAGATTTATTCTCTAAGTTTTACTTTGATGAGGCCTCTATGCTGTTTATAGCTATTAGCATACTAGATGTCATGGTTGTTCGTTCTTTCTTTGTTACGTATATGCACATGTCTTAGTCCTTCTTATATGACAGTAATTCTCGGTCTGTAGCTTTCTGGGGGCTTCTGTTAATCGGCTGCAGAATACTTTCGAACATTAAGCGCCGAAATTCGTTGTCTATTTTTTCGTTTCTTGGTATCATCAACAGGCAGGTCATTCATATTCGGGATGTTAACTCGATGCATAACTCCCAAATCGGAGAGACAGATTCTTCAGAGGATAGTTCCAGTAGACCACAATAGGATCGTTTTCCTTGTTTCGCTGGAAGCCCGTTCTTCAACAACTCTATTTAAACATCCTGGTTAGATATGTTACTAAAAGGGAACTATTTTTGTAGACCGTCAAATGGTTTATGACGATTAATTCTGCTGTAAGGCAGAACACACTATACAAATTGGACGATGATGATGACAATTACATCGGCTTCGACGAAGTGAGGATAGCAATGTGCAAACTCCAAAATCCAACAATGTTGCCGTGCTAGAAGCCGAGGTGTTCAAAGCGGCGGCGGTAGATGTCTTTTTATAGTGTCACAAAAACATGCCAGACCTATGGAACCGCAGAAATGTTTGCGCGATCCTGAAGAAGTAAAACCCTTAAATCTGCACCAACTATAGAGGCACTAGTGTCCTCAACATCGCCCATAAGATATACTACCACACATTATGAAATTACCTTAGTGGCTGGCTCTTATCAGTGTGGTTTCAAGCCTGGAAGGTCCATCATTAGCCAGATATTTTCATGAGGGGCAGATCTTGAAAGGCCAAATTGAAGAAATTGCAAAAGCAACCTTCTCGCCATTTACAAGGACCTTGGACTCCAAATCGACGCCCACCAACAGTTTGTCGATTTTAAGACTGCCCATGACAACGTATATGAGAAAGAACTATACGAAGCCATGTCCGTTTTTGGAATTCCTATTAAGCTTGTTCGGCTCCGCAGGACGACCTTGGAGAAAGCTGCTGTAAGAAGTGGTTATGCTTTACCAGGACCTTGTCGAGAAAAGCTCCTAACCGGTATGCCTTTCAAAAGTCTGTACAACTATGATACGAGTACTTGCCTATGCGGATGAGATAGATTTTCGGCATTTGCGTGGTGTCTAGCGATCTTATTCGAAATTCATTTGAATCCAGCATTAAGGAAAATTTCAGTTGAGAAAGACCCCACCTCAGATAAAAAACAACCTCAACGAACTTGGCGTCCGAAATAGGAAGCAGGTAGCTTAAAAGCCTAGGCTCGGACTAGAACAAGTTAGCTACACGTGTACCTGAAATCCATCCCCAAATGAACTGAAAGCTGAGTATGTTGAAGTTAAACAAATGCTTTTGCTTTTATATTGTGTACCACCTTGATCAAAAAGTTCCAGTTGTTCCGATTTGAGCTCTGTTTTTTTTGTTAAGTTGGTACATCTGTTGTTGACATTCCCTCTAAATCTTAGCATCATACGAGTAGCTTGACATTTGCAAAAGTTACGTAGCCAAGAGTACATCTATCCCTGTGTGTGTTACCGATTTTTTACAAGTTTAGAAATGGATTTAAATTTGCAACAACGAACTTGTATTAAATTTTGCGTAAAAAACGAATTTAAAGGTGCGCGAACGTTGGAAATGTTGCAAAAGTGTTTCGGTAACGGTTCTCTAAAGAAAACGGTCGTTTAGCAGTGGCACGAGCGCGAGCGGTTCAAAAGTGGTCGTGAGTCAATCGAAGATGATGAACGCAGTGGCAGACCATCGACATCGAAAACCGACGAAAACATTGATGAAGTACGAGTAAAAGAAATGTTGGTCAATAACCGCAAATTAACCATCAGAGAGATAGCGGAGGACTTGAACATTGCCTATGGATCCGTCCAGGACATTTTGGTTAATGATTTGGGTTTCCGTCGTGTAGCAGCAAAGTTGTTGCCAAAAGACCTCAATTTCATGCAAAAAAAAGACCGTACTGACGTCGCAAAAGAGATGATTTGCGAGGCTGAAACCGATCCCCCATTCATCAAAAGGATCAGTACTGGAGACGAGACGTGGGTTTAAGAGTACGATGCGCAATCCAGACATCAAGCAAATGAATGGCGTTCACCAAATGAGCCGAGACCAAAAAAACCACGTCGTTTTCAGTCAAAAAAGAAGGCAATGCTTACGGTTTTCATGGATTACAACGGTGTAGTGCATCATGAATTTTTGCCAGAAGGCCAGAGAGTAAACAAAGAGTATTACGAGTATTTGGGCGTTATGAGACGTTTGCGTGAAGCACCGAAAGAGACCAGAATTGTGGGCAGAAAACTCGTGGATTTTGCACCATGATAACGCACCGTCACGTCGCACAGTGCCATCATTATTCGTAATTTTTTGAAGAAAAATGCAACAAATACCATCCAACAGGCACTGAATTCACCTGATTTGGCTCCCTGTGAATTCTTTCTGTTCAATCGAGTTAAAAAACCACTACGGGGAACGCGTTTCAGCAGCTGAGAGGAAGTCATGGAAAAATCCCAGGAAGCACTGATGGACATACCGAAAACCGAATATAAAAAATGTTTCGAGGATTGGATCAAGCGCATGCAGTCGATCGTATGTTGTTGCGTGTGTTGCAGTCGATGGGTATTACTTTGAAGGGGACAATATAGATTTAGATGAATAAACTTGTATTTCCAATTTTCTGAATAAATTCCGGTGGTCAAGGTGGTATAAGCGTTAATTTGGTCAGCTGGGATGGCATGTTGATTTCAGAAACCAGACGTACGACCATCATTAACTGCCTTCTTTCTGTCAATACCTTCTAATCATTCTTTATATTGGGGGTCATCCATCTTGCTTTCCACAGCCAAGGATTAAGGGATTAATTGAAGGTTTTCGAATGGACATTCCCAAATATTAATCATAATCAGAGCGACGATTAATACATATGTAGTGTCTGAGTCATTTCGATTCAGAAAAATTATTTGCCAAGAATTTCAGAGCGTTTGTCCCACTGTGCTCGGTCGAGTGTAGGAATATAAATAGGGGCACGGATAAAAAAGGAAGTAAAAACGTCACTTCCGATGAAAGATACGGTTGATAGCAGTCAAACTTCCCACCCTTGAAAATCCGTATTCATTTCACAGAAGTATCTGTGTATCTTTCTCATAAAAACATCATAAAATCGTGAAAAATCTCTCTTGGATGCTTTGTTTATTGGCGCCAATGAAAACGTATGTCAATGGCATTTAGCGATTGCCGTCTACGATGTCATAAAGAGACTTTTTCCAGCAGTTCAATGATTTCTACATACGAGTACATACATATCCGTGAGTGTGGCTGCAGATACTCATAGGTACTCGTAAAAGTTACTACACCATGTGAGTGGATAAAAGACGAATGCACAGAGTGGCTGAAGGAAACAAATGGCAAATTGTAAAATTTAAAATGCACGTCCAGATAGTCCTTGAAACCTCCATTGACACAATACGAGTACGTAACCGTGGTGGTATCGCAATACAAAGAGTTCTATTTTTCAATTTTATTATTTTAAGGGTGTTCAATTCTAAGCTCGAGGCATTGTTCTACCTTTCAAGTGTAACATTTCCACAACGACTGTGAAAAGTTATTCAGCCATAGATAGTGTCTTTTCAGAGGCAAACGTGTTTAATACTTACTCAAGCTTTGAGGTACAATTATTTACACCACACGTGTTTCAAGAGCGCAAACTGTTTATTTATGGGCTCTCGTGTTTCGATGGTATTCGCACACAAAATGTTGGCATTTAAGTTTCGAATAGGGCATGTCGCCTGTGCCTGATGACTTTCGACTGGAAAAAAGTCTTTCTTACAACGAATTTGAATACGAGTACGAATGAGAATAGATATTATTCAATATAGAACGTATGCAATATGTGGAAATCATTGATAGAAATGAGATTGACGACTGAAAATCAAAAACGTCAGAGTTCATTGCACGCTATCTGGAAACCAACCGGTGTTAGGTAACAGTTGGCAGGACAATTTTGATTCTATCTTTTTCGAAATGAAATTGAATTTGTGGAAATTGAAAGAGAGTGCACTTCATATTCTTAGCTGAAAGTTGTTTTTTTTTTTTTTTGAAATCTAATTTCGGTTGCATAGTGTTTGAAAATGTTTTCTTTTCGAATCTATTTGTAAATTTCCATTGGGAAAATATGCTTCAAGGAATGATGTAATGCATTCCGCATACGCTTAGGATGCTTTGGAATTTATTGATTCATAACTTGAATTTCTAGAAGTTTTTGTTTTGTATCGAATTCGAAATAATCGAAGGAAAAACGACGTTTTTGGGGATTTTTTGAAAGTATCGGCTAGTGTCTGCTGGGCATGACATTCAACTAAATGTGTCCATCACTTGTGATTACTTTGCTGATTTCTGTTAAGCTGGATCATTAATCTTCCTTGCTGTTTATTTGTTTCTGGCGAAAGTAGTGTGGTTGTGTATATTTGACAATCCTCCTCATATTCTTAAAGCTAAACGACGCATGGTAAGTTCTTCTTGCTCTGAGTCCAATTGGTCTTCGCGTTGAATATGTCTTTACTTATGATTTTGTTTATGTTTAACCTGCTACCTTACCTTCACCTCTATTCGTCTTTATTTTACTCTGGGACGAGCGGTCGTTTTCCTCAAGGACTTAGCTCTGGTTTCTTGGTGCTTTTTCTAATATTGGTGTCAACCTTATACTTTACATGATTTGGATTTTATCGGAGATTCAAACTACTATTTACCTAGCGACCTGAAAGACCGAGAATTCGCTTTTTGTGCGGAAAACACTTTTAGCGTGCAAGATTTTGCTGCTGCAGCAGTCACTTCCTTTGAAACGAACAAAGTTTGGCATAATCTAGTTGTTGCTTACTTACTTATGTGGCGATACAATTCGGGGTAAACCTAGACTCGAAACACCAAGCCTCTATAGTTAGCCCGGTCTTTAGCTAACTAGCTGCACACTGCAAGTCGGTTGAGGTCCCCTTCTACTTGGGCGCTCTCTACTGCATTGTCCCTCCGAAGACTCTGCAGGCCGGAGTATTGGTGTCCATTCGCTATGCATATCTTAGCCATCTTAGGCAACTGATGGTTCTTGAAAAGATCGATGTCCCTATATAGCTCGTATAGTTTTTCGTTGAATCTTCTCCTCCAAAGCCCGAAGTCACAAATGGGACCGAATATTTTTCGAAGGATTTTTCTCTCTTAGCGACTGAGGATATTTTCATTCGCCCTCGATACAGTCTACACTTCAGCGCCATAAAGTAGGACTGGGATGATCATGGTCTTATATAGCTTATCCTTGGCCTTTCAATTGACTTCTTAGCCCAAAGAAACAGCGATTAGCAAGAGGATTATTCGTTTTATTTCTGTTGAGGTGTTGTTGGCAAAATTCATAGCAGGGCCAGGGTTACAATTACTACCTTGTAATTATAGTTGTCGATTGTGATATTCTGCCAATTCGTCGATGTTGTGTGTTCCTTCTTGTTTACAGCGTATACTTTGCTCTCATTTACCACTAAACCCATTTTGGAAGCTTCCGTTTCAATACTTGTGAACGCACCAGTGACAGCACGCTGAATTCTGCCAATTATGTCGATATCTTCGGTGCACGCTGAGAGTTGCAAAAGCTTTCGAAAGATTCTGCACCCGGTGTTGGCTTGTGAGTTTCACACAATTCTTTCAAGTATGATATTATAGAAGTCACATGACGGCGCGTCACCTTGTCTAAAATACTTTTTGAAATCATACGCCTCGGTTAAGTCGTTAACGATTTTGGCGGAGTATCAAGAGTTCCCAATCATCATCCTGCACAGATCGACGAGCTTGGCAGGGATGCCAAAACTAGACATAGCTCTATATAGTGCTGTCAAATGCTGCCTTAAAGTCGATGATAAAATGGTGCGAATCGAGTTGGTCTTTGTAAGGAGTCAGTTGGCCACGGAGGCATCCGTGATGCAAGAGTAGATGGCAGTGGCACGCTCGCGGTTGCTCGGCTCTAGCTCGTCGGACGGGGTTGGCTCTTGCGAATACCCCGTGCATCTGAACTCAATTTAGCTTTTTGTTTCGTGCCGAAATTATAAAAAAAATGAAAACAAGGATAGCCTGGAGAACGCTACGTTACTCTTCGTTGACTAAATGAACCGACTTATTGTAAAAGAGGGGAGGAGAGAAATAAAAATGAAAAAAAGCGGAAGATCACATTTGCCTGCCATCTCCACTGTGGAAGACCGCGACCAACGCGATGTAACTAACTAAACCTATACAACCCAATCCCTATTACCGAAACTTAAGTTAACGAACTAAAGCTAAGCCTAATCTAACTTAACCCTATGTACCTACTCCACACTGAATAATACGTCCCAGGGTCACAAAGCAATGACAGTTCGTTATGACCTGAAATAAGCCGGGTGCTGTTGGTTAAGGATGGCCAACCCACCCTTGTCGCACTTAAATGCGACCAATTGCTGCCATTCTGGCCAAAACTGTGAATGGTAGCCCTTAAAATGAAGATCCTCCCAGTCGCCACCTGTAAAAAAAAAAATTTGTGGGAGTCCGTTAGGTCATTTTTGTTATGTCGTCATCGTTTGTACGTGACGTCCAGCCACCGTTGGTCCCATCGAAGGACGGTAGGTCTGCCCATTCACACACCACTTTGTCTTGTGTAACCGCACCGCACCAGAATCAATAACGCGGTGATCCCCCCCTCCCCCTCAGGACCACTTTGAGCCTTCCGTGTTACTACGTACATATATCACTCTATCACGCACCGATAAACCGCTGTAAAGGGGTAGTTCAAGGTTTTTTTTTTCTTTGCTCGTGGCATGTACACTGAAGAAATTTCCCCGACCGGTAGCAATTTTTTTTTTGTTTTTTTTTTTTTTAAATTCGGCACACGATGAATGTAAAGAAAACAATATGTTGGCGAATATTCAGAGCGCGGGTACTTTTTCTTTTCATGCACACTGTTCCGAATAGAGCGAGGTCCCTTTTTTTCTGTGGGAAGGACATTGTCGCACAAGTCTCTCGAAAATGAAATTCATAGGAAGAAAGTGCCACGAGCTTGCGCCCCGACTGTCCTGAATCAATCCAGAATCAAAGGCAAATGCCTTTTTTTATATCCTTTCCTTGGGAGACTACTTTTTTTGTTGGCACAAGAAGAAAAGATGTACGACCTTATCCATTTAATACTCCGACACTTTCTGTCCTATCGACCACTATCCTCGATCCAAAACTAAAATCCAACAGTCGGCGCTGTTTCGCATCTAGGGAAAATAACTCAACTGAAAATCCAACGACCTTGCCGTAGTAATCTTCTGACAACACCACTATTGTCTGCTGATCGATCAGCTAATTTGACTTCTGCAAAGCTTATCGACTGAATTCTTTCGCCTCTTTGCATTGCCTTTATTAAATATCTCCTTTGCTTCTTACTCTATAACCTTTTTCGCAAAAATGGGTCCTTGTCTAAAATATGTCCCTCACGACAGCGCCTAACCTACATACGAGTATAAAAATTCATACTTAACCTACTCCCACATGATCTGAAAACTTAGTAAGGCCTTCCACCTCTTCTGCCATAAATCTAAATACTCAACAATCTCTAGGACAAGAGAGACAAATTCACCATAGGAAAAAGGACACGAGTGATTGGGAGCTTACGGAGAAAGTGCAATGAGGAAATAAGAAATTGGAGGGACGTTTGGTAGAAACGGGTTTTGTTGTAAGAAAAGCTAGTGGGTATAAATGAATGACTTGGAGGGGAAAACGTTTATTTTAGACAAGGGGTCAATTTATTGGACTTAGCACAGTGAGGGGACGCAAATATGAACAAACTCAAGCACGAATATATTTTTTGTTTAAAAAAAAGGCTGACGCTACAACTTCCTGATTTCTTCAAGTATCTGCCGGATTATCTGTGTGAATATTAGGCCGATTATGGGGTTTCCTGGTCTGAAACTGCTCTGGTATGGACCAACCAAACTGTTCATGATTGGTGTGAGACGCTCATATAATATAGCAGAGAGAATTGTTTCTGATAGAACACCTTATTTAAAAGTCTTTAGGGGTCTGCATACAATCCTCTAGCTTCCCTAATGTTCTAATCCTAGGTGAAGTTTTAATATATTTGCTGAGTTCCCCTGGAAATGTCTCCTGTTGGTTTTCAAGGGATTGCTCCTCTTCAAAGCCAAGACCTGGGCTCTGATTCTGAATTCGATTCGAACTGAGGCTTTCAACGCAATGAAAGGTTTTAGACAAGGCGCATGCTGTCATATGACTTTTGTAGCACCGTCTTAGAAAGAACCATGCAAATGTCAGTGGCCAATAAAAGAGGCACGATCTTTTTGAAGGTTCGCACAATAACTTGCGTACATAGCTGACATTGATTTGAGTAGACGAATACAGAAACCCTTCAATGAGGTTGTTATCAGTATCGAGACGGGAGCAACTAAAATGGGTCTGATGTTAAACGGAAATGCCATCACAACCGCAATCACGACTGCGCTGCGATAGGTAGATGGATCACTTGCGGAATCACTATGCTAAATAGCAGGATAATAAATTCGAAATTCTTCTCTTAAAAGATGTGTCAGCAGAGGTACGCAGCAAGGCGGTGTCCTTTCACTCCTTTTCTGGAACTTAGTAGTCAAAGAAGTGCTGAGATACCTGCAAACCGGTGGTAGCAAGGCGGTTGTCTATGCGAATGACGTTGCAATAACCATCTCAGGAAAGAATCCCGATAGCATTAAAGAACTCTTATAGCAAAATCTTAATAGATTAACCCGTTAGGCGGATCTTGTACTCTTTTCAAGGAAATTCAAAATCTCAATCATCGACCCTCCCTCAATCAGCGGTACCAGCTTAGTCTTTTCCAGTGCAGTGAAATATCTGGATCCTATTTTTGACAAAAAACTAAACTGGAAACCTGGTGTTAAAGAAACAGCAAAGAAAGTTACAGTAGCTTCATTTTCTTGCAAAAAAGCAATTGGGAGCAAATGGGGTCTTCAACCTTGCATTACCCGCAACTATTCGCCTCAAAGCGACTACACGATGGACAAGTAATTTTTTGGCCACGCTTATATTCTTAACACACTAAGAATACTTTCAGAGAGCATCGAGCCCCAACATTGGTTTGACAAAAACAAGTCAATCCATTTCTATACGGATGGATCTAAGACTAATAGCGGGGTTGGTGGAGGCTTAATCTAAGCCTCCTCTTCTGTCTTCCAGATTACTGCAGCGTGTTTCAAGTGGAAATTTTGGCTATTAAAGAAGTTCTGTTCTCATTTAAAAATTAAAAAAAACGTGGTTTCTACTAGAGATATCCGCATCTTTTCGTATAGTTCTTGGACTCAGTCTCACAAAATGTTAAAAACGCCCGTGATTACCGATCATCTCTCAGGGAGATGGCGGAGCAATTCAATATTCATTTATGTTGGGTGCCGAGCCACAAAAATATCCCAGGGAATTGTAGGGCCGACGAACTCGACAAAATTGGAAACTCACCACCTATCCTACTTCAAAGAGGTATCATCGGCATACCAATCGCTACGAACAAAGTAATACTAAAACTGAATGCTAATAGAATAACAAACTGTGGACTGTTACATGAACATGTCTAGTAACCAAACAGATCTAGCAAAAGCTGGATCCGAGTAGCGCTAAGAGTTTGATTTTTCAAAATAGGAAACATCTCAGCGCTGTATAGGTGACATCACTGGACACTGCCCTAGGCAAGCATGTAAAAAGGCTTGGTGTCCTTACAAGCGATTGCTGCAGAAGCTGCATGGAGGAGGAGACAATCCTCCACCTACTCTGTATATGCCCAGCTCTCTTCCAAAGAAGGAAACCCAACTTAGGAGCTTTTTTCTACAATGACATTAGCGTTCCAGAAGTCTTCTACGCTTCATCATAAGCTCAAATTGGTTTCAAGAGTAGGAGGTCCACGTGGCATTACAATGGGCCAATAGGCCTAGGTGGGTTGGTCTTTCCAATAGCCACTCTAACCTAACCTAACCTAAGATCTATGGAACCAACTTTTGCGACCGTTTGATCATAATGTGTATGCATCGTTTGCCTAACTTAAGAAGGCGATGTGGTTCTGGTATTCGACTCTGAGAATTTTTTCATTTCGTTCCTGTATCCTCTTGTGGGTCCTAGGGCCTCTACAATGCCTACACGCCATCGAGTGCGTGGAAATGTGAGTCACCTCTCCCCAACTTTTTCCCAGTTGCTGTTGTTCTTCTCAACTGTTCTGGGCCACGTACTCCTAGGACCGCCGCGCATCCTGCCGTCCTGAGTAAGCAGGTTCCATTGCATCCCTTGGTTAGCTATGGACCTGCCACCCTTTCGGAGAGTGTGACCAATCAATCTACTGCCACTTTCAAGGTCGCATGGTTGTGCCTATAGGTTCATGGTCCGTTCTCTGATAAAGCTGTTCGTTAGAGATACTGTTCCTTAAGATGTTGTGTAGGCACCTATCGACAAACGCTTGCAGCTTCTTCGTGAGAGTGGTGGTCACCCTCCAGATATCACATCCATATAGTTGCACAGATTCAACATTGGAACGGAACAGTCGTAGCTTGGTGTTTAAGCTAATTACATTACATCGCCAAACTGTGGATAGCTACGAGTATATCCAGTTCGGTTCCGCCATCGGTTGAGACAATACTCACAAAGTATTGGAAACTCTCTACTCTCTCAACCGTCTGTCCAGCAATACATATATGAGTTGATGAGTTTGGTCTTAAGCTGATCGTTTTTGTTTTTGCCGAGTTCATTTTCAGCCCAACGACCTCTGCTTCCCTCTCCACATTTGTTGTCATTTGGTGAAGGTCCATTATTCTGAGAGACAGAAGGCATACATCGTCGGCGTAGTCATGGTGTTTGAGTTCAGATGTAAGAGTCCATCGAATTCCTCCATTTCCTGCTAACAAGGCCGCATTCAGCACATCGATAATCACCAATAGAAACAGTATTGGTGAAAGTATGCAGCCTTGCCTAACCCCGCTTTGGACTTCGAATTGGTCAGACAGTCTTCCTCTGTGTAAGACGTGGCATGTGGACCCATCATACGAGTATGTAGCCTTGATAATTGCTATCAATTTATCAGGAATGCCTCTCCTGCGCAAGGCACACAAGAAAATTTCCCGATTGACACTATCAAACGCTTTTTCAAAATCGATGAACAGCAAGTGAAGTGGTGATTGGTACTCAACACACTTCTCGAAGATGATCCGCAAGGTGATGATGTGGTCGACACAGGAGGATCCAGAGCGGAAAGCTGGTTGTTCGGCGTCGAGCCTGTCTTCGAGATATTCTTTGATGTTCTTTGATAAGATCATTTTAGCTATTGTCTTGGCCACAGCAGGCAGCACGCAGATACCTCTCCAGTTTTCGCACTGCATTAGGTTGCCTTTTTTAGGGAGCTTGATGATCATTTCCCTAGGCTTCCCATGTTCTCCCGACAAGTGGGAACAGTAGCTCAGCTGATCCCGTTGGCGCAGCTAAAAACAGCTCCGCAGGTATTCCGTCAAGTCCTATCTCCTTATTGGTTTTCAGTGCTTTGATCGCGCAAAAATCTCTTTCTTACTGGGGGTTGTGGTGCGAATTCGGTAGATTCTTCCTACGGACACTTCAGTCTGACTTGGGTACATATTGCTAGCGAATACTCGGTTTAGAACCGAAGCAAAATGCTCCTTCCATCTCTTCAGTTGATCCTCATCCGATATTAGCAACGAACCGTCTAAGCCTTTCACTGGGTGTTGAGTAGAGCTTCGACCACCTAAAAGCTCTTTGGTGATTTTGTAAACGGTTCTGCTGTCGCACCTCGTTGCTGCTTCTTCTGCTTGTGTGGCCAGCGCATTGATGTAATTGCACTTGTCACTTCTCACGCTACGCTGTACTTCTCTCATCTTCATGCGATATAGGGACTCTAGCTCGATCCTCCCTGCTGCTGGAGCTGCTGCAATTCGAGCTCTGAGTTGTTTTCGTTCATTGATCCTTCTCCAGGTATCCTCGAAAAGTGACGCCCTATGTTTTCGCTACGATCGACCGACAATCCTTTCAGCACCTGATGTGAAAACAGTTTTCACAGCACACCAATGTTCTTGGATGGTGGAGGGCAGTGAGCTGCAGATTGTTTCCATTCCTCGTGAGAGATGGTCTCTAGTTCTTTGCGCACTGTGGGAACTCTTCTATCGGTCTACGTAGAACCTAGGTATTCTTGTGTCGTTAGATCTTCGAACGGCAGCAGTGCGTAATTGGACAGTAGCTATCATAAGATGGTGATCTCGTACCAACCCCATGTCCGCTCCTCGTCTGTTTCGGACGTATAAAAGATTACTTCTAAAACGGCGAGTGATGACAAAATGGTCGATTTGGTTGGAGGTTACTTGACTGTCAGTTGACATCCAACTGATTTTATGGCAGACCTTGTGCTCAAACATGGTGCCACCTATGGCAAGACGATTTGCGTTGCAAAAGTCAACAAATCTGTCGCCGTTGTCATTACGGTTGCCTAATCCGTGCCGTCCCATAACATGTTTGAGCCCTTCGTTGTTGCTGCTTATCTTGGCATTAAGGTCCCCCATCACAATGACAATGTCGCCGTTGGGTATTGCATTATAAACAGGTGCCAACTGGTTGTAGAAGGTCTCCTTTTCTTCCTCAGATGAACCATCTGTGGGGGCGTAACACTGTATAATGGTGACGCGACGTACTCTCGTCCAGAATCTGGCCGTTAAAATCCTATCACCGTGCGGCTGCCAGGATATTAGGCCTCTGCGTGCTGTAGGTGTTAATAGCAGTCCAACTCCATATCCACTGGGGCTTCCGGTTGGTCTTCGGGAGTAGAGTAATACAGTGTTACGCGTTGGGGATTGGTACTCATCCGCATCTAACCATCTTATCTCGCTTACTCCCAATATGTCCAGCTTACCATATATTGCATAAACTCATGAGGGAATCTGGCGTTCTGAGGTCCTTGACACTGAGAGTCAAGGAGCGTCTTCACATTCCAGAAACCAATCTTAGTCCGGGTACGACTCTGGGAAGCCGTGCATTCACTGGCGGCTAGCTGTTACTGAAGATTCTTTCACCGGCCATGGCCCGAAATTTCGAGCTTGTGGGATACGCAACGAAGATCTGTTCTACTGCTGTATCTGTTGATCTTTCTGCAATTTCTGGTCCGGAGGATGTTGTAAAAAGAGCTAATTGAATAAGTTTATAAAGCCACTTTATTCTTTTGTACTAAATTAAACTTGAGGTAGTTTTTTTTTTTTAAGAGCTGGAAATATAGATCCGGATCTTGGCCAAAAAGGCCATCTTCTCGGGCGAGGCCCATTTTTGGCTCTGCGGCTATGTCAATAAGCAAAATTACCATTACTGGATTGAACACAATCCACAGGTGTTCGGCCAAGCATAAATTCATTCACAAAGATTGACTGTTTGGCGCGGTTTATGGCATGCCAGCAGCATCGGACTTTATTTCTTTCAAAATGAGGAAGGAGATAACCGTTACCGTCAATGGTCTCAGGTATAGAGCGATGTTAACCGACTTTCTGTGGTCAGAGCTCGACAAAATCGATATATGGGATCCGAGCTGTGGTTCCAACAAGGCGGCGCTTCATGCCATACAAGCGACGTAACACTCGAAGTCGTAAAGGAGAAATTTAGTGGCTTGGATATCTCATGGCGAGCGTTCATCAATTGGCTGCTGCGCACCGTCTCCAAAAAATCAACTCCCTTCAAGAGATTTAATTTTAGTAGGCACCTAAATAACATATTAACTTTCCTTAGCTGAATTTTCCCAAAGGGAATTCAGTTATCCGAAAGTTACATCGTTTACTTTCACTCTCCTAACCACGTATGCCTAACTACCAGTACATCTGAATGTTCTTTTATGGGAATCAAAGAGTTTCTAGAAGTGCGGAAAACTTTCTTTGAATACTGCTTTCGGGATTACGTCCATAGAACTGATTTGTGTACGAAAGCCACTGTGCGTGCTGAGAAAAGTGACAGATTAACTCAATTACTGAATTATTGCGTAGGATTAGCCCTCGACATACGAGTATATCAACTTCATAAATTGCCTGACGTCATGCATAGCCGTATTTGAAAGAAATCAATTTGTAACTTTTTGTGACCATCAATGCGTACTCGTTACGTAAGAATTCGTCGTTATTGACAAAGCTTCTTTCATAAAGTCATCACCCAGTCAAGTAGAATTTCCTGTGTTCTCTGACTTTTTGTCCGGCCAGGATAATTAAATAACGACCGCCCTTTGACTACTTTATTAACCTCTCACCCCATCAAATTTATTATTGTTTTTTTTCTATTTACTCGATTTCCATGGCTGACAATCTTGGCGACGCAACGGCTATCTGCGGGGTGCCGTACCATTAAATTAAATATCACCCAGCGACGGCGGTTACCAGCATTCCATTAAGTGTTGACATACTTTCGTACGGGAGGGTTGCGCGGGTGGATTTAAATGGCGTTCGATTGATTCCGAAGCGAACACGATAATTAGTTTGCGAATTTGAATGGAGCCATGAAATCGAATACACCAACAAGAAAAAATGAGGAGACCAAAAAATGATATCCTACCACGCCATATTTCGTGATTTAGCGCCTCGGATTCATGGCAACGGGGCTTCACTTTGACGCGCTATTACTCCGGCTGCCTATGCTTTGGATGGAATATTTCCCATTAAAAACGCCGACATGGCTTCACTTCTGTTCCATTACGAACGAATACTCCTACTTAATTGTAGGAAATAAATCAAATTGTTTGCTGTAAATATGTACGTACATATGTAAACTTATTTCCAAAGAGGGGCGGGGGGGGGGGAAGGAACAAATTTGAATTGGGGATGTGTTGTCAATTCTATTGTATCAGTTGTTGGGGTCGAGACTTCCTTTGATGATGCATAACGAGTGCTGAATTGATATTTAAATTTCAAAAACCCAGTTACGCCTCTTCTTTGATGGCGACATACATTTTCCTTTAGCTGTCTTTTGTTAAATGTAAAAGCCAAATCAATATGTTCGACGTCAAGCAGTGCACTTGGAACATTGCCAAGTTCCATAACAATTCAATGTTGTAGGTGCTAGGGAGGAACCCATCCTGACCTGACCTTCTATGTGGGCAAGGAAGGGCGCAAAATACAATGCGAATCCGCATTGTTTTACGAATGGAGTTGGTCTCTTATTTGCGCCATATTATCGCTAGCACCCGCCACTTGAAGAACTAAACTGAGCACTGTAATTGTGTCAATAGTGCTTACAACTGTTGGCCAGCTCTTGCGGGTGGTGTTCACTGATTCAGTGTGTAATGGCAGCCGTTCCACTGAATACCAGGGTACTATCCAATCAGAGGATCTACTCGTATATACATACTTCTTTTTTAAGTTACTGTTATTTGCTCTGAATGAGCTTGTTTTTCAGATGGAGTGCTTCAACGAATTTCCGCTCCTGATTGCAACGCAAGGAAGAAAGTAAATGAGCTTTTCCATCAACAGGGATGCATCTTAAATATTTATTAATATGACTTTGGGAATGTTATTAAAAAAAAAAAAGCACTTTGTAACTGTTTATATAGTGAGAGTAATAAAAATACAAATCCCCTTTTATTTTTGCATAGTTACGCGTTACGCCCCCGCTGACACAAATTTGAGCACAACAATCTATGAGGACGAAAGTATATATTGTTACGTTGTTTTTATGATTCCGGCAATATACGATGATGGGATGACGAGAAGAATTACTGTAAAGGAAACAAAGAAAAAGGACGTAAATTATTAAGCAGTACCCACTTTATTCAACAACAGCGGAAACTCTAATATGACAATTGAATCACAAAAATGAAGTGTTGCCAAATGAGCCGTAAACTTTGAAAGCTGATGGCTGGCTGCGTTCGTGAATTAGTATACCCCCCCCCCCCCCCCTCTTTTTGAACTGAAGACTCTTCCCTCGAAAGACTCTTCGGATGCCAGGCGCTCAAGTTAGTTCCTCGGTAGCTCGCTAGAATGTGAACGGGGTCTCTTGAATTTTGATGGTAACGACGGTTATATTTTCCATGATCCGTAATGCCCGTCTTAATCCGACTGAAGTTTAGGGCAAGCTCGTAATCTCCTTTTAGGATTGTGAAACCAAACGGAATCTCCCACCTGAAATCTGGGAAGATTTGGGTTGAAATCGTACCTGGTTTTCATCCGACGCGCAGATCGATGCATTTCCTCTTTAGTCGGTCATGATTTCCTATCAATTGGTTCTGCAGGCGAACCCAGGATAAGAACTGAGTTCCGGAGCGTGTCCAAAAAGTAAATCTTGGGGAAGCCGTATCTCTCTGCCATACAGGATAGCAAATGACGCCTCTTTGATTGATTCTTGCTGTGAAGAGCGATAAGCCATGGAAGATAGAAGATCATCCCAGTCATCTTCTTCATTGCGAGCACGTTTGGCAAGATAACATGGTTCGATTCATCCGCTCTATAAGGCCATTGGACTACGGATGTAATAGTATGGTGCACGTTTTCGTATATCTATACTCTGCATTGCATTCTAAAACACCGTGGACTCAATATTTCGACCTTGGTACTCCTCTGGTACTCCATAGCGGAATACTTCGTGGACTAATGCCTTAGCGACGGTAAGTTTGATCTGGCAGTGCAAAGACTTCGACCCATTTGGAAAAATAATCCATCAATACGAGCACCGACACGCATAGTCGGTGGCAATGGCCTTAGAACAGCAACGCGTTGGGAGGGTTCACCAGTCAAATAAAGCTGCTTTGCGGACCGCGATTTGCGGCATAAATATCGCATTTCGCACAGCAACTCTCAACTTCCTTTCTCGGTACAACCCAATAGAGCCGGGATCTTAATTTGGTAAACGTCTTGTTGGATCGGAAGTGTCCACCGTTTGATGTATCGTGATACATCTGAATAAAATCGCTGACAAGAGACCTAGGAATGATGGGTAGTAAAAGTTCTGGATGCTGGCGAGTGGTTGGTACCCATTTCTGGCGCAACAATTATTTTGTAAAATGAGGGAAGCATATTGGGGCCAATATGCTCTAAGCAGAATGATGGAATTAACTGCATGTCTCTCCTGGGTATGAAATCGTTCCTCCTTGGAATCGCATGCCTCGTCAGCGTAGGGTCTGCGAGATAACGCGTCGGCATTTGGGGAGTTTTCCCAGCTAAATGTTATATGCGATAATTACGTATATTGTTGGGAGCATTCTATCCATCGCGCCAATTAACGCTCAGGATTTTTGAACGATAGCAACCAATTTAAAGTGGCATTCGCGGAAATTCGCGGCCAAAAAGATAGACGTGACAATGCTTAATGGCCTTTACCATGGCTAGCATTTCCTTCCGGGTGGTGCAATAATTGTGCCCAGCTTTACTTAAGGTTCTGGTGAAATAGGCCATAAGCCTAACTGTTCTTCCCCCACTGGGCCTAAGCCATAGTCGCTTCCATCGGTGTCTAGCACAAATTCGCCTTCCTGGCACAAAATAGAAAAAGGTGCCAACTACTAGTATCTCTCTACAATAGTTCATTGAAGGCTTTTGGACATTCGACGGACCCACTCAAAAACCATGTTCTTCTCCGTCAGATTGTGGGTGCAAATTGTCGGTAATATGTGCAGAGTCAAATGATGCTACGTAAATCGGTCAGACAAGTAGGAGTAGGCCCTTTCCGGACAGCCATACGCCATCGCCATTCAGTATATGTCCAAGAAACCGTACTTCCTCTTGGAATAAATTATATTTATGCGGATTCAATTTCAGCCCAGACTCTCTTACACAGTTGAAAACAGAACGTAAAGCATCAAGCGTTTGTTAAAAGGTCTTACCATGGACGAGGATGTCGTTCAAAGAAACTAAACAGATTTCTACATTAGGCGCTCAAATGTCGCGGGAGCATTGGTGAGCCCAAAACTCATCACTTTGGATTGTCACAGTCAGTCCCTTGTTACAAAAGCGGTCTTGTTTTGTTCGCTAGGATGCACTTCTACTTGCCAATATCCATGGGGCTAAACCACACCGAATCGGCCACAGCTTCCACACAAATATTTGATAGTGGCGGAGTTCAAGCGACGACAATCTACTTTCGCGATTGGTGATGCCCAGGGACTTAAGCAAGGTTCAATGATGTTTCCGTGCAGAATATCGTCAATGATCCTTCGCGATTGTTCCTGTTTCGCTGTCGGCAATCTGCGTGGAGGCTACTTAACTGGCTTTGCTATGCCTAAATCGATTGTGTGTTGAACGATGCTGGTTTTATCCAAGTCGTCAGGCCCAGAGGAGAATACGTCTGCAAATTCTTGCAACAAGTTTTCGACAGCATGCTGCTGCGCTAGTTAAAGGTGTTCTTGAGTTCTTACACTCAACCTCCTCAAAAGGGCGATGCTAGTACAATATTAGCAGGTAGACCCACAGAATGATCCACTAAATTGGCTACTCGTACGAGGACAATCCCATCGTTGAGTTTGTTTAATGATTTTCCAAACAGGAGACCTTTGTGCAGATGGTTTCCTATAAGAAGAACTACTCCTTTGCAAATATAGGTCCAGCAATGGCTGGAATAATCGCTTCTCTACGGGGACGAATATTAACTGCATCGGCATTTCGAAGAAAAACAACTTGCACAGTTCCATCAACCATATCACTACTACGCAAATGAGGAGGATTAGTGCCCCAATTGAATGCGATCACCACCAATTTTGACTTGGTGTTTCCTTACACCACATCGATACCCAGGATACCATCGCAGCTGGTGGGAAGGGTAAAACCAACCATCAACACTTTTACTCGACTCTTAAATCTACCGAGTTGAATAACTGTAGGCTAAATATGCGAAGTTTCGAATGTGCTGCCACATAAAGTCTGCTGACTCTTCCAGATTGTTGGTGGACGCTGGAATGAATGATAGATCGACTTACCAGCATCACCGATGATCCTGTATCCACTAACAACTGGCATGAGTTGCTTCTTATATATTGATTGAGACTTGGATTTTAACGTTAAACGCCTGTCCTGTAGACTTAAGTCAACGTGATGCCCATACATCCATGGGAGCAAGGATACGCCTTGCCATCGTTTACCTACATTAGTAAATAATACCAAAGCAGAACTTGTGTTGGAGGCACAAGTTCCACCCTTGATATTAGTTGAGGCCGACCTAAAACCTCTTACTGTTCTTAGGGTCACTGTACGTAGTACTTATTGCAACTCCACGTTGGGGCAACGTAACAGGAAGACCCTTCCCGCGATTTTAGGTTTAAACCACAGCCACCATGACGAGGCTTACCTCTAACAAGTCAGGCCCAGACCAGGATCCTGGCTCCCATGGTACCGTGATTTAAGTGCTGATAGGGACACCCGGTGGTCCTGCCGCCAACAAGACCTATAACCGGGTTCTAACTGGTCAAATCGTCATCTGAAAACCGTCACGATAAGACCAGTATTTTGCTCTGCCCCCGGTCTTTATTAGATAACGTCATTAATGGGCGAAGCCTTGATAATTGGGCCGGTGCCCTTGCTTCTTATTCAGTAAGACACAGTAAGTCCACTTCCTATTTGAGTGAATATTATAGATTTGGGATCTACTGCATGATATCAGCGTTGACCGCTGACCGTTGACCGATTGGTTGCATTTCGTTGACAACAGTTGGACCAGCGCTCGGTCGTTAACGTTGACTTCCGCATCTGTCCATTACTAATTTCGATTGATCGAGCTTGATGAATTCTTTGGGTGGCGATATGTGCGACTTCTACGGTTATTGCTTTAGAGACTGCTTCAGTAAAAGTATTGAGATCTGCTAGCCTACCGCTCTACTGGATAGAACGGTCATATGTGTCCACGAATTGCATTATTGCTATACATTCCAGGGCTTCGGGTGGACACTCTTCAACCACAATTCATGTAAGTTGCTGTATGTCATTGGCATAAGCATCAACGTCTTCTTTTGGACGTTGCTGCTTAGAACGAAAAGAAGCATAAGAAGTGTATTTGTCGTGACTTAGAAACCTTGGCTGTGTGAGTCAGCTTACTGTAATCAATATGATCGGTGGGATCCAAGTTAGTAAGTAGAGCTACACTTTCTGCACCAAGTATATTTCCTAAGATTTGGGCCTTTTCTTTGGAATTCCATCATTACCTTCGGCGACACTGTCAAATTGTGCTTGGTGACCTCGCCAACGTGATATGTGACTGTCAAATGATGTACGAAAAGCCATGCATGAGTTGCTAAATGGATTAGATAGCTGGAGTTGTTGCTGGGTCTGCAACGATTAATGTGTGGTTTGCCGCATCAGTCTCCTTGGGTGTAGAACATTGGAAAACTTCGTTGACAAAACTTGTTCCGCTTAATGTGCGTATGCCACTGTTTTTCCTGTCTAAGTTGCGCGATTGCATTGTTTTTCTGCTCCGAATTTGAGCTGAGATAATTTAATTGGAAAGAATTTTCTCCAAGTTTTCAGTAAATTATGCTACTTGTGACACCATTGTTACGTTTCTTTATGATTTCGGTAGTACTCGGCGATATGAGATGGCGAGAAGAATTACGATAAAGAAAACAAAGCCACACTAGGTAAATTATTATGCTGTACATGAAGTGGTCACAAATGAGCTGTCAACTTCAAAAGGTGGTTGTTGGCTGCGATGGTGAATGTAGAACAATATTTATGTTATAGTCACACAGAAAGATGAGAATTTTGAAAAAAATATTACGCAAGTTCATTATTTTGATGATGATGACATGCCCCTCAATAGATAGCGCTACTGTTCTGATTTCCCATTCATCCACAAACTCGCACCATTGGCTGTGATTTTTTTTCCAATTTTAAGAGTCACTTAAGGTGAGGTTTTCGTCTTCAGGTCGTTCGATCGAATTAAATTCGAAACCTTTCCGCGTCAGACCGTTGTTGTTCGTATGTCCACGCAAGTGGAGCTGTTACAGTTGAAGCTAGCTGCAACCTTATTTATTTAATAAAGGTTTGACAATTGAATTATTGGCTAGAGTTATTATTATTTAAGGGAGTGCTATAATATTTGATTATGAAAATATAAAAATGAAAGACGTTTTTCTTATAGTGAATAAATATTTTATTGAATTATATATTGCCAATTCTGGTCCAATACCTTTTGCTAACTTTCTGGCAGTAGCAAGATTCCACGCTCATAAAATGTGTATTCTTTGCTGGCAAAAAACTGATCCAGGTAAAGGTTTTACCATTTAAAAAATTTTGTAAAGACCGGAACAAATAATAATCAGAAGGTGCCTGATCTGGAGAATATGGTGGGTGTGGCAGTAGTTCCCATCCAAATTGTAAAAGCTTTTGGCGAGTTACTTGTATGAGCTCTCAAATTGTCTTGGTGGAACACCACACTTTTGCTATTGGCCAATTCTGGCCTTTTCTGTTTAAGTGAATCATTTAATTTGCCCAGCTGATGACAGTACTAGATGGAGTTAAAAGTGACCTCCCTGGGAATTAAACAAATTTTTTTTTTAAATGTTTTTTTTATATTATTCAATATAGTCCCCTTCTAGTTTGATACACTTATTCCAGCGATTTTCCAACTTCTTGATCCCGTCCGAAAAGTAATTTTCCGGAAGGTCTGCAAAATACTCCTCCGTGGCGTCGATGATTTCCTCGCGTGAGCTGAATTTTTTATTGATGAGCCATCTTTTGAGGTTTGGGAAGAGATAATAGTCAGAGGATCCAAATCCAGTTACCAATCGACGCCAAAAGTCCGCCCGATTCCGCATCAGCAAGTCCAAACACTCTTTCGAAGTGCTCTCGCTTTCGTGTTTTTGGTCAGAAGTGAGCATGCGGGGCACCCAGCGCAGAAAACTTTTTCACGCCCAAAATGTGGCGTGTGCGCTGAGTACTAATCTTTGTGGTATCTGCTAGCCCGCGCACCTTCACTTTCCGGTCAGCCAACACCATTTCATGCATTTTTGACATTGTCCATTGTAATCGCATCGGAGGGCCTGCCGCTGCGGACTTGATCGGTAGTGGAGTTGCGGCCACCACGAAACTCTCGAAACCAATATTTGACGGTGTAATCTGACGGAGCATTAGCCCCATAATATTTATCCAACTTTTGTTTTGTTTAATTCGCCGTTTTGCCTCTAAAAAAATAATGTTTTATGAGAGAACGAAAATCGTTTCTGTCCATACTCAACGTGATGCCAAACATGTCAACAACAATCAGCTGTCAAAACAAAACTAAAGACAGTATCGCACTGAAATTTGGCATGTCTGCAGTAGCAGCGCATTCTGGTAGTCAAGGAGATTACTTTTCTCTCCATCTAGTACGCTTCAGAATTGATCGTTGTATTGTCCGGTAAAAGCTAAAAAGAAAATCCTTTAAAATCCCACCAAACAGATAGCATCACCCTTTATGATGAATATCGGCTTTCGAAGTACTTTATTTTACTCTATATCCTCTTGCGTTTAACATTATTGCATTTCTTGTCCTCAGTGATGATATGCTTCAAAAATGGATCATTTTCTTGACGTTTAAGAAGCAAATCACAGGCACCAAAGCGACGGCATAAATTTCTTTCCGTAAGAACATGAGGAATCCATATGTCGGGCTTTGGGATGAGAGCTAGGGGTTTGAAATGATCATGAACGGTCGAATTCGATAAATTCAATCTCTCAGCGATCTCACGAGTTGTGAAATTAATTCAATAAAAACAAAATTATTTTCCGAACAACCCAGTATAACCTTTTTCGCGACGTTCTTCATCATATATGTCAGTTGGCGGCATCTGGAAATGGAGAACTATTCTCGTCTCCAACTATTATATGTAGTTAGGTGAGCTATTTGAGAGTCTAAGAGTTCAGTTAACAAAATATCGAACAATATTCTCTACAGCTTCAAAGAAAGAATTCTCCATATTTTCGCTCCACACAAGTGTATGGACTTTGCTGCAACAGGGAATGTTTCTACTTTCAAGTTTTGCGCTCGTATATCTGCTACTCAAGCCCAGATTAACACAATTGCAATTGCACTGCTTCACCCGCGAATTTTCATCTGGAAATGCTTTTTCGGATGTTACCAGAACTCCGATGTATGTAAATTCCCACACCTTTCGCTTCCGAAAGACATTTCACCTCCGCCTCTAAATGTTAGCATTTCCGACTTAGTCAGATTTACTAACAAGCTCCAAGTGTTGCATTAGAGTTCGTGCCTGTTGATCATTTATTGAACACCTTCATTATGTCCGCTAGAGAGACCGTATCATCCGCTTATAAGGGAACACGTATATTTGTTTGGTTAAGCTTGATTCTTTCTTTAACATCTTCTACCACCACGAGGTGGTGGGGAAAATAGAGAAGAGTCTAAGAGTTGCGACGGCGGCCTTCCGCGATATTGAAGGAGCCTTCAATAACGTGGAGTGCACCGCCATTAAAAATGCTCTAGTTGACGTTAACATTGAACAGGGCATTACAAATTCGGTTTGCAACATGTTTGCAAGCAGGAAATAAACTGTTCCATTGGGCAAAGCTCGGCTAGATTCTCCCCAACCAGGGGAACCCCTCAGAGAGGAGTCATATCGCCACTCCTGTAAGTGCAGGTTATCAATGACATCGTCAACAAGCTTAGTACAATGGGTATAAGTGCCACGGCATACGCAGATGGCATAGTAATAATAGTGCAGAGAAAATAATTAAATGAAGACAATCTGAACTTGGGCAAAAAGCTGTGGTTTCAATGCCAACCCTTCAAAAACGGAGCTGGTTCTTTTTACCAGAAAGTACAAGGTACCGCAATTCAAACTGCCAAAACTCAACGGAGTGGAATTGTCCCTCGCGGACAGCGCGAAGTATCTGGGTGTGATCTGGCCAAAAATCTGAATTGGAATCTTAACGTAGCGGAAACAATCAAAAAGGCATTTAATGCTCTTTTTATCTGCAAAAGAACAGTAGGAAAAATTTGGGGCTTAAAACCAACTATGGTGTACTTTCTGTATACGGTGGTGGTAAGACCCATATTTACATATGGCGCACTAGTATGGTGGAAAGCAACCAGCAAGAAAAAAGTTTACGGAAAATTAGCGGCGGTTCAAAGAACGGCTTCCGTAGGCATTACAGGTTCGCTCCATACCACCCATACGGCGCTGTTCGACACCTATTTGCACCTAACACCACTTGATTTACAAATCAAAAAACTTGCTGGCAACAGTGCGATATGACTCACTAATTTGGGTTACTTCAAGAGCAGTAGTTTCGGATATGGCACAGTCCTAGCGGAGTTACGGACAGTCCAATTCTAACGGATAACATTCCTTGGTTGACTTCGACATCCCGTATCATATAATTTATGCGATCGAATGAAATTGCAATTTTCACAGATGGCTCGAAAACAGAGGAAGAAACACGTTCTGATATCTTCTCAGAAGACCCAGAATTCAGAGTGTCTATAAGCCTACCGGACACAAGCAGTGTCTTCCAATCAGAGGTTGTAGCTGTCCTGAGATCGGTATCCAAAAGAGATATCACTATCTACATCGATAGCCAGACCCCACTCAAGGCAATAGAATCGACCACCATCGTCTCTGATACAGTCAGGGGCTGTCGCACAGTGTTTAAGTCAGACACTATGCAGTCAGAATGGGTAAGACTATGCTGGGTGCCAGAACACTGCGGTATTAAAAGAAATGAATAGACGGATGAGCTTGCAAGTAAGGAGGACTACTCGACAATAGAGAGCTTTTCAACATCAAACCACCCGTTTGCATAGTGAGGGGCACTATCGAGGAAAAAATCACAAAGACTGCCAACCTAAGGTTGTCAAGTCTTGAAGGATACAGGGTGTCCCAGGCTCTCTGAACACTTTTTGATGGCAAAAGATCTAGGAACTTAATAAAACAGGAGTAAGCTTAGGACAGTAATAGGAATCCTGACAGGGCACTGTCTCCTGGGAAAATACGCAAGGAGACTCAATTTATCAGATACGGATATCTGCAGATTTTGCGGTGATTTGAAAGCTGTTGAATGTGAGGCACTATCGTGTAGTCGAAGAAAATTTTTACTTTGCGAAAACCTAAAGGAAATAGACGGCACGAACTTGAAAGGCCTTCTTGCCTTTTGTAGGGGAATTGGGTGCTTCACCAGGGAGATTGTTTAAATGTTTGCCCGTTTTTGTGTCTGGGGTCTGTTTGATGTCATATCCATCATAGACATGTTTAACCTAACCTAATTTAGTATATCATTTGTGTATAAAATGAACATGACTGGACTAAGGACACATCCTTGTTTCATACGCCTTGTTGCTTTGAATTCAAACCCGCATGGTGTTTCCATCCCAGATTCGTGTTACGTCAAGCTAAGTTAAGTTCTTAAGAATATCAATAACATTAGTCGAAACTGGTATTTGCGACAGCTTAAAAAGCTGCCTTCTCTTCGGATAGAGTCAAACGCGGCTCGAAAATCGACGAAAAAGGCATACTGCTTTGCTATACCAGTATCCCTTTTTTTTTTGCTGGCTTCTGAAGTACTGACAAGTGAAAATATGTGGTGTATTATAGTAGCTATCCGGGTTGCTCAGGATATTTCTGTTATTGATCCACTCCATGGAGAGGTTGAGGATCACTGCTGCGAATAACTTTGCTGATGCATTTAAACAAGAGATGCCGCTATAGACTACTTGGCTAAATCTGCCGCATATGACAAATCCACATCCGAATAATCGCTGATTCTTCTCCAGATATCAATCGCCATCGCATCGCATTTGCTGGATGGCGGCGATTTCTGCGTGACAGTAGTCAAGGGCCTTAGCTAATAGCTCGGATGTACAGTCTGTTAAGCGTCCGGCTATCCCATATGCAGATGCGACGGACGTTGGCCTTTAAACGTTTGCGTTTGTCATCGACAGTGAAGTGAATTTCGTTTTATCCGAGGCGGTTGGTTGGTTAATCACATCTTTTTAATTTTTACGTATAGGGTTGTGAGCCCCTATTAGGACGTAGGCCAGTATTATTCAACTGGGCAAGCATGCCCTTGCTGTCAGCAAGGGTTTACTCGCGTAGTTACTTCATATAGTTCGTCTTTATATATCCTGTTTTATGCGGCCTTAACATCGATAAAAGCGGGCGTGATCACCTATCGGGGTTATGTTGGTGTGTCTAGCTTTAGTGTGAATTGTATTCAGTCTGCTCAAATACCTGAAGCTCAAGACTTTTAGCCTAAGACTTCCTTCGAAAACAAATCCACATCCGAAATCTACGCCTTTTGCTCCTTTAGTCATCACCATTGCTCCTCTGGGATGGCTGAAATATTCATTTTGCTATTTAGTGTCGGAACATTCCATGTACAAAATTATCGCAGCAGTTGACCCATCCATATACTAGGATGTTTGTTGTTTTAAAACAAACAAAGATGCCGAAAAATCCTCATACGATCTGAGTTTCGAATAAGTCGACTCAAATGGGATTATCACTGAATCGCTGTCACCATTGACTCTATCCTGCATCTACTCTGTAACTTTTAAGTCCGTATTTCCTTGTTGCACTGATGTTTTGGTCATGTGCGGAATTCCTCTAAAATACAACAGCGAAGGAGGAACTTATCATGCTGAAGAGGTAATAGTCTGAGCCTGGTTGTTTTGAGTAGTTGCCCATGTTCGTTGTAAGGAAACTGACGACTTTACGAAGGAAAATTGTGCAATTGCCTTTTTAGGATGCTTGTCGTCATTCACAAACTCATAGGGGTTTATATTATAACACTGAGTGCCAGGTAGCTGAAAATTAAGGAAGATTTAGGCTACTACGGTTTCTTCTAGCGTGTTGAGTCCGTCATCTTAAAAGTTTCGTCCTTGTGATATTGCCAACCTGATGCATTCAACGTACCGTCATCCCGGCCACTTTCTAGCACAACTTACAAGATTCACCTATTAAAGCTAGCGAAGTTTTCTTCCGAAGATAATGGCTTAATAGCCCGAGAGTGGCACCACAGCAGCATTAACATGGCTTGCATTTTGTGGTGTATGAGATGCGTCTTAATATTTATTATTTTGAGAAATTGAAGCAACAGCGGCATACCTTTAGTGATCTTTCAATAAGGTTTCAATCTTAAAATCGCCTTTTTATTTTTTTAGTTTGGAACATGTAGTGTGGAAAAACTCCTAAGAATTCTTGATGGTTGCCAAAAATGTTAAAAACAAATTTATAAAGACTTAATACATCCCACTTGCAATACGAGTACACCGAAAGAGGTTCTTTTTATTTTCAACAAAACATAATAAAGTTAGTTCACGTAATGATAGCCTAACTCGTTCAGTCTTTTAATCCTTCCCAACCAGGATTTTGGTTATGCAAATATTGTTCGAAACTACTATACGCGGTGGATGCTCTGGGTATCCGGAATTACCATATTAACTTCGTTTGCACAGCCACCCGTTAGGGAGCTCCAACGGAACTCTAGAGATGACTTCATCGGTTTTTTGTACACACCCAGCTCTGATTATATGTGCAGGTATCACGGAACATGTAGCTCTCTCTTAATTTGCTTAAAAGTTTGCACTTTGGCATAAATTACAAAGTGTCAGCTTTCCAGAGTGCAAGGCTGTTTGTTTAGTTTTTTTAATTGCAGTGGCCTGGGACAGGCTTTATATTACGTATTTCGCCTTTAATTAGGTGTTGACAGTTTAATATGTTTTAATTAGTGAGACGGAAAAACTGCTCCAATGCTCAGGGGTCATGGTTGGTTAAGTCGCAGCGATGAATAGGTTGGGTGTTCTAAGTCGCAAAGGACACATCAAAACACATCATCTCTGATCTAATTAGGTTATGGTGTGGGATATAATGTCCAGCATTTTGGGAATATTAACCTACCCAGCCCGTTTGGGTGTACAATTACTCCTCGAAACTGCTGCTTCTGACCTTAATCGGGAATAGTGGGCTAGAGTACTAAGAATCAACTAGGGACTAGGATTTGCTTTAGCCTATTCCTGCTTTCTGATAATTGTTTGAATTTGTGCAAGCCTATTAAGATGGAAATAAAAGGAGGGTTTTCAAATGGCCACATTGGAGACCATCATCAATATCTTAAAGGAAAGGGGAAAAAATTACTAGTGCTCCTTACGAATTCGCCCACTTGATGTACGGGATATGATTAACTTCAAGGAACAGGAGAACTAAATGCATGACCATCTACTGCTCCTCGATAGCTCCTCGAAAATTCATGTTACAAAGAGGTAATTGCAAGCAATCTGAATAATATCTTAAGACAGTATTTGGAATCGACTCACTAAGTTCGTAGTTGACTACACATCCAACTTGACAGTCCAGAAGTCATCATTGAATATGATTCCTTCTTTAATGTAACTGTTGACGACAGTGAGTGTTTGGGTATTATTTTGAATAACGAATATCTTCTTAACAAAGATGTTGAACCGTAGTAGCAAGACATGTGACTAGTTTCCATAAATAGCTTCAAAACCAATCAAGTAAAGTCTGTCCAACTGAAATTGTTAAGTTTAAATTTAAATTAAAATTAAAAAATAATTACAAATTACATCTTAATGTTTACTAGTCCAAAAATTAGTATTTTATTTTGAAAGGACAACATCGCCTTGACGTCGGTTTCTTTTAGGGCTTTCTTGCAACGTGAACTTTATATTCGAAAAGCGAAAGCAAAGCGTATGTCTAAAGGCCGCAACTTTAAGGTAAACAAATTACTGCAGTCTCAGAATCGTTTGAGGATTTTGCTTTCAATTCCTATGTTGAGGCTCCAGCGATCTATCGTTCTGTTGTTGTAGGAGATATCGCTATCTACAATACATCGAAAGCCAGGCCGCACTCAAGGCAATGGAATCAACCACCATCAACTCTGATACAGTCAGGGGCTGTCGCGGTCAGAATGGGTAAGACTGTGCTGGGTGCCAGGACACTCGGTATTAAAGAAAATGAACAAGCGGACGAGCATGTAAGAAAAGAAGTGCTAATAGTAAGGTTGCCAACATCAAACCACCCCTTTGCGTAGAGAGGGGCACTATCGAGGAAAAAATTACAAAGACTGCTAACCTAAAGTGGTCAAGTCTTGAAGGACACAGGGTTCACGGCTCTATGGCTGCTCTTTGACGGGAAAAGATCTAGGAAGTTAATAAAATTAAACAGGGATAAGCTTAGGACAGTAAAAGCAATCCTGACTCAAGTGGGTATGAATACACTTACGAGTATAATGCCTCAGCATGTGTCAAGTTTTTTTGAAAATGGGATAGAGGGAATGAAAAATGTTTGGGCTTAGTGGTTATTTCGCTCCATGGGTGGCATCCAACATCTAATGGGGAGACTGAATTGTTAGCGTAAATTGACTTGATGTTGTACTTGGGCAACCATTCATCTCACGAGATTTTAGTTGTCGGCCACGGCTAGTATTGAACCCCGAACCATCCGATTGGGAAGCCAATACACTACCAGTTGAGCTACGGCCACCCACGACACGAACTTCCAAGGCCTTCTTGGCTTTTGCAGGGAAATTGCGTGCTTCACCAGGGAGATTGTTTAGGTTTTTGCCATTTGAAGACAAATTCAACTGGTTCCACAGGGATCGCGATGAGCCCGTTTTGTGTCTGGTGTCTGTGTGATGGTATATCCATCACACCCCTGTTTAACCTAACCTAACCTAACCTGTAGCCGAGAAACCGTTGCATTTGCTCCAATAGAAACTCGCCGATCATTTGGCAATACACTAATCCTTTACACAGAATGTTTGATGAAGAATTCAGGTTGGTTAGGTTAACTAAAAGTGGCTGTTGGAAAGACCCACCCACTTAGGCCTATTGGCACGTGGATCTGTGATCCTCTTACTCATGGAACCAATTTGAGCTTATGATGAAGCGTAGGAGACTGTTAATGTCTATATTTTATAGATCGCTTAAATCATTGTAGAAGAAAGCTCCTACGTGAAGTTTTCTTCATTGGGAGAGAGCTGGACATGTACAGAGTAGGTGGAGGATTGTCTCTTCCTCCTCATCATCTGCAGCTTCTACAGAAATTACTTTTAAAGACGCCAAGCCTTCTTGAATGCTTGCTTATAAGGCAGTGCCCAGTGATGACACCTATGTTTTAGAAGAATCATACTCTTAGAGCGATTCAAGTCTAGCTTTGGCCAGATCTATTTGGTCGCTAGACATGTTGGTCGAACAGTCCACCTAAGATCTGTCTGTAGCGATTGGTATACCCTTTTCCGGTAGAATAGGTAGAGTGGTTCCAGTTTTAGCGAGTTCGTCAGCCCTACAATTCCCTGGAAGGTTTCTGTGGCCCGACACCCAACTGCTCTGCCATCTCCGTAAGAAATGGTCGGCATACAAGGGCCGTTGTAGAAGTTAATGAGACTCAGTCCAGTCACTTGCCTATCCCAACAGATGCGGATATCCTTCAGCCATGACAGAGCTTCTTTAATCGCTAAAATTTCCACCTGGAACGCGCTACAATGAATTGGAAGGCGGAAGGAGAGGCTTAGATTTAGCTTATCTGAGAAAACGCCGCCACCAACACCGCTATCGGTTTTAGATCTGTTCAAAAGTGGATTCACTTGTATTCTATGAAAGCATCTTCCTCCCAGAAGGATACAGAGGAGAAGCTTGAGCGGCTTATGAGCTCTATGAACGAAGAAGAAGTTAAGAATATCGGCTTCTTCGGATGAAATAGAGAGAGCGTGGGAAGCACGCCCTCGAAGAAATAGAACGCTGCTTCTGCAGGAATAACATTCAAGGCAACAAGACCCGATGAATAAGGGAAATTAGTAGTAGAGTCACAGTAGGTACTAAGGATATGGAAAAACTACTTTTGTATACTGCTAAACTGCGAAAACAAGCCAAATTTTGTTAGCAGAATGAACCATTAAACTTGAGTGAAAGTCAAGAGATCCGTTCGCACTTAGATGACGTTACGTCTGTGGTCGACCAAGATTTCAGCTTACATACTTCTCCAACTTGCCCGATCTTTTGCCAAGTAACTCTAGGTAGCTTAGATTCGCCGCTTAAGCGTAGGTGGTTCTCTGCTACGTTATCCCTCTAGGTTGGAGTGTAAAACTTTCCTGCTGTCCATTCGCTCAAAGTGACCTAGCTATCTGATCCCTGCTGGCCGGGCTGTTGTTTAGATGTTTCCTCCATTCACCATCGATGAAAAAGAGGCATGCATCTGCCTCGTAAAGCAGGACTAGAATGGACAGTGTTTTGTATAAAACCGTGCTAGGTGTCCGAGAGGGCGGTTTATTATTCAAATGTCTTCTAATCCCAAAGAAGCAGCGATTAGAAAGGTTTCCGCCAAGGTGTCGTTGTCGGAGCTGATAGCGGTGGGGAGATAGATATACTCGTAGCTCCGTACTATGTCAAAGTTGTAGCTACCCATCGTGCCGTTTTTTTGCTAAACGTCGATGTTGTGTGTTCTTTTTTGTTGACAGCACATACTTTTTTTTTTTTTATTGGCCGCTACAACCCATCGTTTCCGCTTCTGCTTCAACAGTCGCAAACCCTCCATTGAGAGCACGCTGTGTTCTATCCATTATGCCAACGTCGTCTGCATATGTGAGTAACTGGAGTGCTGACTTGTGAGTTTCACACAATTCTTTCAAGAACGATATTCAAAAAATCACTTGAAAACGCATCGCCTTGTTTAAGACCTTTTCATCATTGAAAGTCTGATCTTTGTCATTAGTGACCTTTTCCCAGCAGCGTTCGCTCTCTATCCTCGTACTGCATTGTCGAATGAGCTCGGCAAAGATGCCAAAACTTGTCTCTGTATAATTCGTCCCTATAGACGATGTTATATGCGGCCTTGAGATCGATGAAGAGTTGGGGATTTGGAACTTCTGGTTTTTTTTTTTTTAAGATCTGCCGTAATATAAAAATTGGATCTACGAGTATGGTGGATCTTTCTGGCTTAAACCACACTGACAGGGTCGGTCAAACTGTCGGTAAAGGGTCTTAGGCGTTCATATAATACGCCAGACAGGATTGTATATGCGATGTTGAGGAGACTTACTCCGCTGGAGTTGGGGCAATTCCGGCTATCTTCCTTCTTTTAGTGATGAGTTAATGTATGCTCTGTATCCAATCATCACTTGCTGCTTTAAACTGCTTGGCTTTGTTGGAATTAAGCTTGGAAATGGCTATCCTGACTTCACCTTAGTAGGGTGATTGGAAATTTTGTCTGTCTCCGTTCAGGTGGGATGTTGTTCGTCATCATCTTTCAACAGCCTGCAGACATAATTTTTCTAGATTCCCAGCACCAACTGTTGGGGCTTTACAGCTTTGGCAACTTCATTTTATGGTTCTGTGAAACCTCCGAAGTTCATTTTTCCGGTAAGACCTCGATTAAACGCTTTTTTTGCTCTTTATTTGTGCTTACCTTCTTTTTTGCTCGTGGAGCTCGCGAATCCCTCTCATTCTTTTCTGCAGGGCTGTTCAGTACATCCGTTGTTTTCCCAGATTTGCATGTCTGCATTCGTCATCGCAATAGGGGCATCTTTATTGAGGAGGCTTTAACCCAGTACATCAGAGGCGGCCTCACAGATTGCTCCTTGGGAGTGATACCACTAGTTTTCTATGTTCGACGGTGGTGGTGTTGGATTCTTCGAGAAGTTAAAGGAAACTCGTTCGGAAACGCCCTAGCGGTCACCTGCGATTGTTGGCGTTTGACGTTGAACTTCCACACAATAGTTCGATAATTTTACGCATTATGGAGTTCAGCATCCATATCTTGGGAATAAGAAGGTAATTGTCTAAATAGATATAAGCTGTCCGGAACATTCGGACATCCAAAGTGCTGAAGGAGTGCATTGCGTCGATCAATTTTGTTAACGGTTTTTTAATCAGGTTTCAGCCAGGTGCTTCCTTTCTATGGGTATTAAGGTGTGGACACCATGTGCTGGCTATAGTTACATTACGTTCCGTCGCAACTGTATGAACGTAAATAAAGTTGATTCAAATTGCGTACATGCTCAGGTCTTCAATGATTCTTCTAGCACTCTTTCCCGATACTCTGTTGTATTAATCTTGACGCCAGAGTGGAGTACGACTTTCAATGTACACTGCGGCCCAAACCACTACATAAGCCGACTTTTGCCCATCCCCTTACGAACGTTCAGATTTCTTCAGAAATTCTTCAATTCCTCTTTTTCTCTCTCCAAACCCCGCTACTTCTGCTTATCGCCGAGATCGTGCAGTTTTTGCAACTTGCGTAGTCTAACCTGAAGCTCATTTTCCTGTATGCGACGATATATGCAGGTCTTTTGACATCTTGCACTCTTTGGCAGGTTCCATTCAATTCCTTTCCTCACTTGCATTTCCTTGCCAACCACCACCATAACGCAGTGTTGCGTCTATCATAAACGTATTATTGTGCGAAACACAAAAATGATGTTCACTTTCAAATATTCCAACTCATGAGCGATAGCTGGTTGTGATTTTCTTGCTAAAAGAAGCGACATGACATTCTTATGTTTGAAATCCATCGCCGATAAAAGAAAATCCGAACACGCTAGAGCAAAATGCTCCACAAGCTTATCAAATGATATTAAGTACTTACAGTCAAATTTTAAGCCCGCTATCATTTTTATTTTGACAATTAGAGTGACTTGAAGTTGGTAACAGTGTATTGCTTCCGATTCAATTAGTCAGCTGTGGATTTAATGTTCCTGTATCTCACAAGATGAAGTCAGGCTTTGTTGGAACAAGATCACATTTTTATTAAGATTTATCCTCAGATGTACCACTGGGGTCGATGCTCGGACCACTACTTTGTATTAATTTTATCTCTAATCTAAACAAAACCATGAAGCGGTCCAAAGCAATAACCTGCCCCTCAATCTAGCCAAATAAAAGTGCCTTATCGCTTATAAAAACTAACTGGATGTGAGCTATTTTCTAAACCTAGAACGCACAATCCTTGAAAACCTACAATTTTGGTATGTTGCACTGAGTTGGGATTATTGCTTTCAATCTGTAATTGGCGAATTCTATTGTTGCCTGTGGAGTATCATTTTTTCAAAGTTTTTTACACTTTATCATATCAGGCTTAAACTAGCCCAGGCACTAATAATGCAAATGGTGTCAAATTTTCTCACAGTTCCGCAGCAAAACACTCACAGTGGTCCTTAATAGAAATAAAGAATGATCTTGTTAGGAATTAGACACAAACCAGCTGTCAAATTTGGGTGATGCATTGACATTTTTGTTCGTTATATTTTAGCGAACCATCGTGGAAAGATTTTCTCTTTAAGAACGCTTGCACTTGCACGTCGTGGAAAATTATTTTCAAAATTCGTGATCTATTCCCTAAACTTATAGAGAACTTTTTCTATGTTCTGGTGGGCACAATTCACCGTCCGAGCAGGCAAATCAACAAATAAATATACATATACTTGCTGCTGGACGAAATCCATCCAGTACCTCTGCATTTTGTATACACTGAAGAACTCTGAGAGCATCATCAGCCCTAGTTTTTTTTTAAATGTGGCCAGAGCTTGCATGGGGGTCAAGAAGAACCATCAACGAATCATGCGTAACGTAAAATTATACTTACTCACTTGCTTACTTCAGTGGCTGTACAGTTCGCGCTACAGGGCGAATCTGGGCCTCCACTAACAAGCCAATCTAGTTAGCCCGACGTTTAGCTAACTGCCTCTAGTTGCGCATTCCAAGTCGTTCGACATCCCTTTCTACTTGTGCGCGCCACCTAAGGTGAGGTTTCCCCTACTGTGTTAGATTCGAAGACTCTGCAAGTCGCTGGAGCATTGGTATCCATTCGTTTTACATATCCTGACCATCTCAGGCGACTGATTTTTCTAACTAGGTCGATGTCGCTGTACAACTCGTATAGTCCGTCGTTGAATCTCCTCCTCCAAAGCCTGTGAACGCAGATGGGACCGAATATTTTTCGAAGGATTTTTCTCTCGAAACGACTGAAGATATTTTCATCGATGGAGTCCATACTACTGAATCATAAAGCAGAAATCTGATGATCAATGTCTTATACCAGTATATTGTTGAATCTCCTTAGTTTCTCGGAATATGGCCTTACTACTTAATTGCCTTCTTAGCCAAAAGAAACAGCGATTGACAATAGTTATGCTTGGTTTTATTTCCACGGAAGTGTTTCTGGCAGAACTTATAGCCGAGCCAAGGTAGACATGCTCCCTTACCACCTCGAAATTACAGCTGTCTACTGTGACGTTCTGCCAAATTCGTCGATATTGCGTGTCCTTTCTTGTTGCCGGCATAACTTTTTTTTCCTCTCATTTACCGACGAACCCATTTTGGCAACTTCCGCTTCAATACTAGCAAACGCAACAATTGTTTCAAGCAGAATGTTAAACAAGTCTCATGACAGCTGCGTCATCTTCTCTAAAATCTTTTCTGACATCAAAGGCCTCGGCTAAGTCGTTACCGACTTTGACGGAGCAGCGAGCATTCTCCATCATCATTCTGCATTCTGCATTCTGCATTCTGCACAGCGGGACGAGATTGGCAGGGATGCCAGAACTGGGCATGATTCTATATAGCTTGTCATGTGTGGCCTTAAAATCGATGAAAAGATGGTGGGTTTCGATTTAATTTACTCCAGGATCTGTCGGAGTTCGAAGTTTTGGTCGATTGTGGATTTTCCTGGTCTGAAACCGAACTGATAGGTGCCAATCAGGTGGTAGACGAAGGGTTCCAGACGTTTACACAATATGACAGATAAGACTTTGTATGCTATGTTGAGGAGGCTTATGCCTCTATAGTTAGCGCACTTGATTAGGTTTCCTTCTTTGTGGCCGGGCAAACGATACTGAGGTTCCATTCATCACAGGCATACGATCTTCTGTTGTTGGTGTATGCTCTCCACAAAGTCAATTTCAGCAGCTTTGGGTACCTTTTTTTTATAAATTACATTTATCAGGACGAAATTTCAACCTCGATTTGTTGAGATCACAACTTGCCAAAACGGCGTTTGCGTCAAATGAACTTACCCATCTTTGGGACCATCTGCAGATATTGGTTTACTGGAACAAACTGGCAACTGTTGATCATTTGGAAGGCAATTGTTCAAGGGATTGTGAACACCTTTAAAATGTTAGCATAAAGGGCGAACGTAAGATCTTTTAGAAGTAAGGAAAGAGAAGAACCGATATACGTTGGTCTTGGATGTTTGCAGCTTTTATCGAGTTTGAGCTCGGCAAGGCATTCCATAAACGAGTTGTACGATATTTTAAACTACGTCCAAAAGTAGGCATGACGCTAAACTGATGAGCGTACATAGCGGGATGGATGTTACAATTGAAGGTTTGAAGAAGAAGAATGCTACTGACAGTCTTTTTGCAGCACTGTTGGGAGAAATAGTAATGGAACAAGGTAATGCATGAGACATTTGAAGAGTGTCAATTTACATCGTCATTTATTTTTGGATATTAAATTTGAAGCCATCGAACCTAATCCTAACTAAGGAAGAGATTCGCCGATCTCAAATGCACGTATTTCCGACAAAAGATCCTGATGCCAAACTCTGTCAAATGCCGCTGACAAAAACCACTGCGTCATTTTGTGGAAGAGCATATTCAGAGGAATGAGAGATATACCATCTGGACCAACGGACTTATGCGTATTCATGTTTTTAAGGATATTTTCTCCTGCAGGAGAAAGTGGTTTCGTCCAATTGAAAATATGGCGCGCAAAGGTGTAGATGACACAGTCAATAAGTGTTAAACTGTCAAATGTACGAGAAATTGACATAACCCAGTGGTCGAACGGGCCTAGAACGGAGAGCACATCAACGGTGTCTATATCAGACTGAGAGGTTATAACGAGTACAGGATGTTGGTGGCATGAACATCATTTCATTTCATTTCATTTATTTATTTTATTATAATGGTTAGTACATTAAGATTTAACATCTTTTCTAGTACTGAGTGCAATACATTAGCATTATAGGTTTTTAATGTATGAACTTATTAAATCTAAGTTTATTTTTTAAACTTAGCCTATGGACAAGGAGTAAGAGTAAAGAATAGTAAAAGGTTTGTAGAGGCAGAGGAAGAGGGCATGACTATTGTGGGCGAGTTGAGGAGGAAAACTGTCGAACAATTGCACTTTTAAAATTCGAGCTACTATGTAGATATGGTAATGAATTCCAAAGTCTAAGAGTGTATATGAAAAATAAACGAGAGGAGTTAAGGTAATTGCCACGTAATGGAATAAGGCTAATGGTTCTTGAGGACCGAGTGAAAGTAAGCCTGTTGTACAGATAAGATGGGCACTTCATATGAATGATTTTATGTAAGAATATGCAGTTCCTGGCGTTGATGTATTCTTGAAAGCTACAACCGAGTAAATCCCTAGCATGCACTGACACATGGTCATGTCTACGGATGCGGTGATTGTAATGTACATCATCATTGAAAGCGACTTACAGCTTATGTTGTGATAATGAGTCAAGATTACTGTAAACAACTTCAGCGTATGAAATAATTGGTAATACGAGTGTTAATACTAGCTTTTTTCGTAATTCCAAGGGAGTGTAGTAAGCACTGTGCCACAGTTTCCGAAGGCACGCATATATACGACCAATCACTAAGTTAGTGTGAGAGAGCGATTAATAACATAGCCAAGACTGGTTACAGTTTCAACAACTTCAATTTTGCTATTATTTACATAAATATCTGGTAAAATATTTAAGTTAAAACTTTTCTTGGAAATAGTTTTAATCGGGTTCAAGAGTAATTTTTGAGCTCCTCGTTTAAAACAGAAACAAGCTCTGCTAACTCCTTAAAGTTTTTAGCTAAGTGAATTTGTACTTCATCTGCAGAGAGGTGTACTGAAGCATATTTGCACACAGATGGGAGGTCATTTATAAACATGCTAAATAATATAGAGCCCAAAATTGAACCCTGTGGAACGCCTTGCACCATTTCTCTAAGAGATGAGCAATGTTCACCGCAACTAACCCTTTGCGATCTACCAGAAAGAAAACTACAAACTAGCTTACACGCTCTTTCGCTAAATCCAAAATTATTTCTCAGTTTCCAACATAGGATTGAATGATTAACTTTATCAAAGACCTTTGAGAAGTCTAGCAGGCCGAGGAGCGAAACAAACCCCTTGTCGAAATTCTGCCTTATTTCCTCCAGCAAGTTCACCATCGCTGTGGAACAGCTGTGGTTAGCTGTAAAACCAGATTTCAGGGGGCTCAGCAGTTTGTGTAGTGATAAATGCTTTGTTATCTGCACCGAAATTATCTTCTCGAACACCTTGGATAAGCACGGTAGGATACTAACAGGTCTAAAATCGGCAGGAGATGATGAGTTAGTTTTCTTAGCTATTGGCAAGACTCTTGCAACTTTCCAGCATTGTGGAAAGGCTGAGGTAGTAATGCACCAGTTAATTACATGCGCGAGATGGGAGACAATTTGTGGTAATACAAGTTTAATGAAGTGCATAGGTATTCCATCCTCACCCTTAAAGTCTTCAGTTGCTACTACAAAACAAAATTGTCCAACCTTGGAACAGTAAAATTTTCATTTTGACTAAAGTTAAAGTTGAGAACATTTAATGTTAGATTTACATACAATACAAGTCAAATATTTTTGGATTGAACCAGGTTTCACTTCCACAAATAACATCAATGCAGGAACTAGAAAACAAATATTTTAGATAATCACTTATTCATCCATAAGTACTCGTATTTCTCTGACAAGTTCACATTCGCAGCTAGTCGGCGCTCCTGACAGTAAAACTGTTGCAATGCACCAGTCTCTGCACATTATCGAAAAAATTGTAACCGAACGATACATTGGCCTTCTCTAGCTCGAGAGTGTGTCGTTCAATAGAACTGCTTACATGTCTCATATTTGAAGCCATCTGAGGTCACCTACTCAAGGTTTTATTAGTTGTGAACGAGCTCCTCTAAATTTGGCTCATCCAGCATCTAATCATCTTGTTTACAAATGATAAAGTAACCTCTGATGCCAAAGCCTATCAGAGCCTATATCAGATTCTAAAAATACATCCATAACACCAGGTGTACCAAAACTCAGATTAGCTAGCCGAAGAGCCGTCAGGTATTGCCATTGAGTGGCATCGAGTTGCATTGCATTTAATTGACGAAACGATCTGTGATAAAACTTACTTGCGATCCAGGATCTCACAAAATTTCCGGTAGACTCTTCTCTAGGAGATCTCCAATTGCATAAGCATGCGTTGTTGGAAGCAGTATGTTGTGATTACCTCGAGTGTACATATTGTATATGCATACGATCGGCTAATTGCAAGGATTCAAGCGCTGGTATAAGTGTTGATGCATTCGACTCCTAGTTTGATGTTGATGATACTAATGTTTGATCACTATCATTTCGACAAAGCATGGTATGATGTCTACGACCGCATTGTGGACACTCTCCTGACGATAGCTGCTCTGAATGAAGTACATTTGATAGTGGAGGCAGTTGAAGCATAGAACAAAATTCTCTAAGTTTTGGCACCGTGAAATCTTATGTGATCCTTGGCAGTAGCAGGATTTTGTTTGTTCGATTTGCTTGGAAATGTTGCTCCAGAAAAGCTTTATGCGTCGGCTTCTAAATTTATATATTAACAAAAAATTAAAAATGCGCTCAGAAAAAGAACGTCGCAGGCAAACAACTTTTTGAAAGTAAATGAAATGGCCTATGCCATTGCCATTTATGTAGTCCATGGTGAATCTGATTGGCGCATTCAAGTTTAATGACACCCGTCTAAAGCAGCGGTATAGACTTTTTCTCAACATGGGTTTTTGACCTGTTCATCCTACAGTAGTTCATCAAAATGTCATTTATTTTTAAATACTTTTTAATCGAAATATATTTGACATGTACCACAGTGAAAATTTGTTGATATTTAATCGCTACTATACCATCAAACAATAGAGCAAAGCTTGCTTGTAATCCTGTCATGAACAGAATTGATTTTGTGCATTGCACAAACCGGCTAATCCAAGTGAACGCCACCATGAAATTTATATAAAATCACGTGGCAAACTGAACATGTTAGCAAAATCAATTGCTATTCAATAAATTTCAAATCACCTACACACATCGTAATGCAGATGCGTGATTTGCCTCGAAATCAGATGCAATAAATATTAGCACAATCCTATAGATACATCATCTACTCGTACATACATGGTAATCGTATTATGGTAACCGGAAAGCTTACCACGCACACATTTGCAATATATAAATTTGCCTGCATCTGCGGTTGTTCCCACAACAAGTCATGAATTTCAAATTATAAATCAATGTAACCTCGGGGAGAGACCGTAACGTGTGGTGCAACAAACCATGAAACGGAAGCCACTTCTTAGCCTCACATCTAGAAAACTTCAAATTTATTTTCGAAAATAACAAAAGACGACCGAAATCACGTGGCAACTTGTCGAAATATTGTTTAGGGGATGTCGACCTTAAGTGAAGGTATGACTCTTTTGAGTGAAACCCAAATCCTTGCAAGCTTTTCATCTTTTGGATTTGTGTTTGTATGCATATGACGTAGTTTAACGATAACACGAGGCTTCGAGTTGCTCCTTCTTCTTCAATTTCCTTTTGTTTGCAATTATTATGTAATCCATTTTAATATGGATTTGTTTCACTGATGGGAAATTGGATTCCTAGGGAAAGGGATGAGTATGTGTTCTCGTATATATTCGGATATATTACAAGGAGTTCAGAAATGGAGGTAATCCTCTCAGGGCTATTGAATTATAATAATAATTGGAAAAGGAAATTTGAATTTGGTGTCTTCTGAGTAGATGATATGTATCTGTTCATTCGATAGAAAATAAAAATATTCAATTTCAGATTATTCAGTGAGTTTAGAGTCATGTACCGCAAGTTGAAAAGATGCAACAGCTCTATTAGTTAGGCTGGATTTTATCATAGTCGCTTGTCCTTGACCTTACGTCACCAACTCTCGTGCTTTGGACTCCGCTTCACCCACTGCGCCTATCATCATGTTGCATTTCTCGCGACATAGTCCTAGAAATTGTGCACATGCTTCCGTCACCAAAGTCACCTGAGATCCGGAATCTAGAAGAGCGCGGCAAGCCTTATATTCCCCCCAACGGTTCTTCACAAGCACTATTGCTGTAGGCAATATATTCCGGCCCTCCCTTTGTGGACCTTGGTTTCTACTCCTTGCCGACAATACTGCCAACGAATCAACCTTATTTGAGCTCTGCGGTTTGCATATGGGAAGTTGCTTTGCTGTGACACTCTGTGAAATTATAGAATCCCCCCTATCTACATGAATGATTGTATGGTGCCGAGCCTTACATTTTCAGCAGGTCCCTGATTTGCACAATGTAACTGAATGCCCCGCGTTGAGGCAATTGTAGCACAAACCCTTTTGGTATATAAAGCTTCGCTTCGCTTCGCAGTTATGTCAAGCGAAGAGAACTTGGGGCATGAGGACAAATTGTGAGTACCTTCACAGAAGGTCCTTCACCTTTGTCCTAAGCTCACAGGTGTTTTAGTTGCCTGTCCACCACGAATTCCAGGATATCCTTAAATGCTGGTCTTTCCTTTGCAGCTGAGGCTCAAGCCCATAATTTTCTTGATTCGGAATCTAATTTCGACGCCACGATATATACGAGCCAAGCATCTCAATGTTCCATAGGTAGCTTTAATGCCTTCAAAGCGCAGACCGATTCTTTGACTGAGTTGTAGATTTTCCGGATTCCCGCGGCACTAGCATATGAGCCCATTTCAGGTTCATCCATGATATTTTCAATATGCGCCTCGACAATAATTTTTTCCTTGTCATATATGCTGTTAAGATCTTCCCACGCGTGTGCATAGTTTGCATCGGAAATATTTATGTGCTTAAGAATGGATGCGGCTTCATCCTTTAATGACAGCTTTAGAAACTGCAATTTCTGCACTCCGGAGAGGGTAGTGGAATTATGAATCATTGTTTTAAAGAGATCTTTAAAGGTAGGCCATTCCCTATAACCACCACTAAATAAAGGGAGTGACATTGAAGATAACCTAAACTCGTTTTGGTTGTTCCACTTATTGTAGCAAGATTATCTAAAGCACTAGCTATAGCTGCTTGACTGGCCGCTACCTGCCTCAGTGTCTCTTCATCCTTACCCGCGCCACGAATACTGGAAGTTTCGTTCTGTATTACTGTAGATTCAGCAACGCCACAACTGCGTGACATCTTTCCAAGGCACCAACTCTTGATGGAATAGTATTTTGTTTCGAATTCATCGATTCCTTCGTAAGCTTCCTGGTCGAATCTTTCGTAAGTCCCAGTTTATTGTCGATCACGCCGCCTCACTAGATTTAATTTTTATTTTTTCGAATCAGCGAATCTGTGCTGGTTTAAGTTTAACAATCCGGCTCGAAGGACCAATTAATGCTCGCTGATATTCTCTTGAATTTAAAGGGAATGTAGTCGATATTGCACCAGAAAAAAGTAGCGTGGTTGCCGAAAAGAAAAAAACACGAGGCACCTTGGTTAATGGTTGAAATGCGAATGCCTTTTATTATTCCTTTCTCTTTCCTCTTCTTTCCTCTTTAGTACAAAACAATTGAATTAGTACCTACATTAAGTTATGATTGCAATAGTAATTTAAGTTTGACATGAAGATGGCGTAAACAATGTATTATGTGTATTTCAATCTTGACAGTTTCATTACAAGCCAAGTCGTAGCATATCTTTCCTTTAGTTTGATACTCTTTAATTGATAAGAGATAAAGCATTGCATTCCAGAGGGAATAGAGATACCATTTCAGTAGCAGCAGCTTGATCGTTCTCGGGGAAACATTAATACTGGTGGAAATTTCTAATGAAGCTGCCAAGCTTTCCACAATTGACTTTCACGGATTGCCATATGCTCCCATCAAGTATCTTCAAATGATTTGTTCGAAATACGAAAAGAAATAAGTTGGATGGCGGTACATCTAACATCTACTTGAACTACACTTAGTTCAAGTGCGCTCCAAGATGGTAAATGTGCAATCCCAAGTTCTTCTTTTACTACTGTTGGTAATTTTTATGTGAATTGAAGACTTTTTGGACCGGAGCGTTGAATGGAAACATTCATTCTACCTAGCCTAGCCATCTCTCTAGGTAGCTGCATAGGTCATAGAGTTCGCTGTGATATTCCCTTCTCCAATGGAACAAAGAAACTTGCGTTCAAAACAACCAAGAATATCTTCATTCACTCTTGCTAGCATCCATGGTTCCGTGTCGTATGGATGAAAGTGTTTGTTGACAGTGCCAATTGCTTTAGAAACATCAATTGAGGTGTAATTACCTGAACCAGTATGAGTTCGCTGCGCTCTGTAAATGATGATAATGCAATACATTGCGTACCTCAGTCGAGGTAAGCCAAAAGGGAGACAGGCTGCCCAGCATAATCATAGTAAAATTCTCTTCCGTGGCTAATAAAATTAAATTGCTGAGATCTGTCAACTCTTCGTACAAGAAACCCAGTCACTTTGCTTAACATACGCAATGTTGGGTTGCCATCTGACGTGCCGTTCTATCTGCTGTCAATCATGCAATCTATCGGAAAGCTGTCCAATTAAAACGTCAAAACCAGCTGACGTCTTCATTTATCCGAGGCGGACGTGTTTCTGTGCGTGTAAAACCAAACGAAGAAGTTTTTTTCTGGTGAATTCCTTACTCCAGGTGTGGTTACAAAATCTTTCGAGCCGACAGGAAAAATAGAATCGGTGGTGGCCTTGCTTTTTATGTTCGTGATAATTTAGTTGTGGATCCCCTGTTAGAGCCACCGCCCGATAGTCCTTTTCACTATTATTTTGTCGAGATTGCAAAAAAGAAAGGGTTTTCTTTGGTGTCGTTTATATACCTTACCACAGAATTGACCTGCCTCTTTGGCTTATTAGAAACTTATTCATTGTTATGTTTGTGAACCATTGTCTGTGGTGGTTTTAATTATAATATACTCGAATGTATGAGATCGTCACAATCTGTTGAGTCCATTAGAATGCTAGGCCTTGGTGTTGTCAATTCGCTTTTTGACATTTTGATCACTAATGACTGGGAGGAAGTATTCTTTACACAGGTTTCTGCTCTTGTTTATTCTAGGCATGGCCTGGTATTTGCCACATTTAGCTCAGTTACTAGTAAAAAAACGTTGGCTTATATGTACATTCAGAGACTTTATATTAAATGAGGAACAACTTGACCAAGACATTCTTTGTCTTGATTGGCATGGAGTATTGTATGAAACGTCGGTTAATGCCCAAGTTAGAGTAGCTTCACAGTTCTTCGATAAACATGTTCCACTTAAAAAGAAAGGTCTCAAATACGCCTTAAATTCTAGAGCTAAAGAACACGTTTGATGCTGAATACAAACAAAGGGTACGGTTTCGAACTCCCGAGTACTATGGTAGTTATCGGTCGTTACGTAGGTTAGGTTCGGTTAGGTATAAGTGGCTGTTAGAAAGACCAACCTATTTAAGCCTATTGGGCCATTGCGTGCGATGCCACGTGGACCTGTAATCCTCCTACTCATGGAACCAATTTGAGCTTATGATGAAGCGTAGAAGACTGTTAATGTCTATATTCTTTAGATCGCTTAAGTCGTTGTAGAGGAAAGCTCCTAAGTGAAGTTTTCTTCTTTGGGAGAGAGCTGGACATGTACAAAGCAGGTGAATGATTGGCTTTTCCTTCTCCTCGTCCATGCAGCTTATACAGAAATCGTTTGTAAGGACTCCAAGCCTTCTTGTATGCATGCCTATAAGGCAATATCCAGTGATAGTGATGACACATAGGACGGCGTTGAGATGTTTCCTATTCAGATGAATCAAACTCTTAGAGCGATTCAGTTCCAGCTTTGGCCAGATCTGTTTAGTAGCTAGGAATGTTGGTCCAACAGTCCATCTAAGGTCTATTCTTCTATTAGCATCCAGCTTTAATATTGATTTGCGCGTAGCGATTGGCATACCTATGCTAACCATTCGGGTAGAATAGTTAGAGTGGTTCCAATTTTGGCGAGTTCCCTGGCACGTCTATCTGGCCATCCAACAAAGGTGAAGGTTGAACTGCTCTGCCATCTCTGTAAGGGATGATCGGCATTCAAGGGCGGTTTTATAATTTAGTGAGACTGAGTCCAGGGACTTGATAACGCCTGACTATCCGAAAAGATGCGTATCTCCTTTATAGATATCACGTTTTCCTTCAGTAAGGACAGAGCTTCTTTAATCGCCACAATTTTCGCTTAGAAAGCGCTATAGTGATTTGGACGACGGAAAGAGAGGCTTAGATTTAGCTTATCTGAGAAAGCACCGCCACCAACCCCGCTATCGATTTAGATTCATCTGTGCAAAAGTGGATTGACTTGTCCTCCATGAAAGCATCTTCCTTTCCGAAGGACCTAGAGGGGAAGCTTACATGGAAGTCTTTGTCAAACCAAAGTTCAGGTATGGTCTAATCGATGTTCTCTGTGAGGATTCCTAATGTATTAAGAATATTAGCATGGTCAAATGAATTATTTGCCCACTGTGTAGTCGCTGTAAGGCCTGCTGAACATATCGAGGGGTGTCAAATGAAACAAAATATCCAGTGCCGCGGGGGGAGTAGATCTTAGGGCTCCGCTTATGCATAGACAAGCTGTTCTTTGGACACTGCTTAGTTTGCTACATTGTCTGTGGCCGTCCACCAGACGACAAGCCCGTGGGTGAGTATCGGTCTTATGGCCGAAATGTATAGCCAGTGGGCTATGTGAGGTTGAAGGCCCATTTATTCTTAATGGCTTTTTTGCAGCAGGATAGAGCTACTGTAGCTTTATTGACTCTTTCCTGAATGTCAGGTTTCCAGTTTAGTGTCCTGTCAAAAATGAGGCCCAGATATTTTGCTGAAAAGACTAAACTGGTACCGTTTATTGAACTAGGGTCTATAATTGGAATTTTGTATTTCCTGGAAAAGAGGACAAGATCAGTTTTACGCAAGTTTACTCCCAATCGACAGCGACCTGCCCAACGGATTCATCCGTTAAGATTTAGTTAAAGGAGTTCTTTAATGGTATTGAGATGCATACCTGGGATGGTTATAGCAACGTCATCCGCATAAGCAATCACCCTGCAACCACCCGCTTCCACTCCACTCGATTTGGAGTTGATTATCCTGCTATTTAGCAGGATGACAACACAGTCTAGTTGCGGATATGTTGACGTTGTTAAAGGCACTCTCTGTACTTGTGTACTCTCTATACTGGCTAGTTAGTGAATGCAGAGCGGTTTCCACCGATTTTCCTTTATAATAGCCGTTGACAATTCTGGTACTTCTTTTCGGTTTCTTGTTATAAAAGTGGGCTCATTGCCAATGTTGCACACAATGAGGTTTGTACTTATAATTAACTCACCTCTATCGTTGATGTCGGCACTGCCCGATACCATGTGTTGAGCATTAGCGTCGCACTTGATGATGAGGGCAATTTTTAGCCTTCCAGTGCCCAGTACCACACTTTTTAGGTTACCACCAGGGAGAGGGACCACATGATCGTGGCCACGATATGCCGATGTCAGCCAGTAGGAGCCTTTGACAGTCTCTAGTCTGCCAATGGCTAAGTCGGGGTCGCTGAGGTTAGGAAGGCTAGGTGTCCTAAGTCCACGAACCACGCTTTCGACGATCCATGGTTCCTGGATAAGAAGGCTGTTTTCTGCGTTTTTGGAAAGACGCAAAGTAAGTGCGGCCGAAGCCTTTTTTGAGTGATGGAGATTAGTCTGGATAAACCATATCATTGCCACAATTTACCACAGTATTCTCCCCCACGGTGCTGTTCGATTTCTCCGATTCTGAACATGTCCCCAACAGCTCATTCTCTTCCTCTGATCGTAAAGGATTCCATTTCCGACACAGAGTCAGAAGAGGAAACCGACGGCTTAGTTGTAGCCTCGGATAAATTGGAGTCGTCGCTATCCATTTCTGAAAAAGAATCGACGCACCAAGATCTTAGGTCGAATTTACAGTTTCCGTTAAAAGAAGATGCGGTGGCCTATCAGCATCCAGCTCATCCTTTTTATAAACCCTTAGGTGAGTTAACTGGAAACTGAACTGAATCATGCCTTTAGTCTGCGCTAGAAGCTTAGGGTATTTCTTATTGATCTCTATTAACGCGCATCTATGAGGGCCCCTTAATTCTTATAGTCATGAGTCGGAAGGGTTGGGTTACTGAGCCTGATGATCTCCAGAATGTTTCTGGGGAGGAGGTTTCGTCTGGGATCTAGGTGCGGGTTCTAGGTTTGCTAGGGATATCCACATTAAGCATGACTTCGAGCTCTGCACCTACCGATCTTTGATCGGCACATCCGATGAGCTTGATGTGGCCTTGGTGCTAGCCAGCGTCGCTTGTGATGGGAGGTGGTCCGGGGTTTTCCCGCATAATGGTCAAGAAGTTGAACGAAAGCTTTAACTTGACCAACTGCCTCCGTTCATATGTTATCGATCCGTCCGTATCGTTTTTGTCGATTACCGCGATCGCTATAGCATCTTTTGGAACTTCGCTAAAAGACCTCAGACATATGCTGTTGGATGGACCAGGGGTTTCGGCGTTATAGGTTTTGGGCCTCTTGGTATCTGTCACGGTTTCTTCCAGCTATCTCTGGCGCTTGGAAGAGTCTTTTAGTGCTTTGAGATCACTGAGAATAGTGGTTAATCTGTCCCTTAGAATGTTATTAGCCCACTCAATATTGCTCTTAACGTCCGCACTTCTCTCAACCTCCGGAATGGATTCGAAGGTTTTGGTAATGCGTAAAACATTACGGCCTGCTAAGTAGAGCGCCTTAGATGGAACTTGTCGATGCGGGTGTGCCCCTGATTCCTCTTTTCGGGGAGAAATCTTGCTCCTGCTAAGGGTGGAGGAAGTGATAGGACCACGGCTTGCCACAGTCTTATAACTCCTTGAAAATTTGGTATAGGCTCGTTGCGTTTGCCTTTAGAGGATGATACACCATGGCCTGCCACCGTTTTACCTCTGCTCGACAATGCAAAAGCCTTGCCGGTAGTCGGTGCAGTCACCGTTGCAGCGCCCGGTATTAAAACATACCGGCCTCAGGTTTTGTTTTTTTTTTCAGATTTTATCCATAATATGGTCCCACGAGTAGCGGAGAAAGGATGGTGCATCTGTGCAGAGATCCGCTGTAAACAAATAAGGCTAGCTAATTCGGAGATCGCCAGGTATCTGGATACTCCGTTTGCGGCTGAGCTATTTTTGGAGTTGCTGGTCCCTCAGCCGGGTTGATCCTGGTCGTTACGCAACTGAGTTAACTCTAAGATTAAAGAAACTAAACGTTCCTACTACGCTGGCACTTCGATCGTAAGCTTCCAACCAAAACACTTGGAACAAACTGACGAGAATTGCGTGTAGGAAGTAACTTCAAGTGTATTGTAGATCAAGTCGTTTCTAATGAATTAAGCAAACGCCACTCTCCGGCTGAACTGAATTTTGCAGAGTAGAACAAACCGACGTTGCAAGAGCTGCTCTAAAAATTAAGTCCAATGTGGTTGCCATCGATAACATTCACCGAACTTTTATGACAATAATATTGTCCTACATACTTCCAGCTATAACTTCGAAAAACCACAAAGTTGGCAAAATTCCACTTTTTTGGTCAACATACTCGTAGTCCCCCTCTGGAGTAACATAGTCATTCCAGCGCCGCTTTAACATTTCTGTGCCTTTCTTATAGAACGGCTTGTCCAACACTTCTAAATACGCTTCAGTTTCGGCGTTCACCTCTTCATTGGAGCATTTTTTTGAAGTTTTCGAACGGGTAATAGTCGCTGGACTGACTTGTGAAACGATTCATTGTCTTGATGGAAGACCAACTTTTTCTTCTTCATTTGGGGCCTTTTTTTCGCCATTTCTTTCTGAAGGAATTTTTAGAAAATCGTACTAAATATGCCGAGCACTCAAAACCTGAATTGAGCAAGGAGATTTAATTTTTTTTGGCAAATTTTAAGAACACCGGAGTTACTATGTCTCCGGTGAAATCGACGAAGCAGACAATAGAATGCTTGAAGCGTTAGATTGTCTAAAAGACTGTCAGGATATTTACACAAGAGAGATGCCCGACATGAACACTGGTGTTGGAGAGGGAACTGTCCCATCCTGTGTATACTTGTTGCAGAAATATCCAGAAAAACTCTTATCATTGCCTTATTTGTCATCAAATGAAAATAGCGGCGCTCATCTCTACGTTGCAAGAAACCAGAGAACCCACAACCATCCGGCTAATGCAGCTAAAGATGCCGCTGCTTAACAAATTGTACGAGTAAACTTCCATTATCATAACATTTAAAACACACAAAACAAATGAACAGATGGACAAGATGTTGTAGAAAAGGAGATAAGTTTCCTACTAATAATAAAACTTGGCTGGTTACTTCAATTGGGTAAAAAAAAGCTGGTCATCCTAGAAAAGATTTTGTTGATTCTTCGCCAAGAAGCTAACGCCACAATAGTTACCATTTGCTGTCCGAATGACCTTATAATCAGTTAGAAACAGCAAAAGTTCTGAAAGACGTTACCACCGAAAGAGTTGCTGGATATATGTAGAACAGCATACAAACATTTTTGGGCACATACAAAAAAGAGTGTTACCCTTCCGAAAACCCATCACGGTTACGGATACTGTTGCTGAAATTAAATTGCAAAGTTTGCTTAATCACACAGTCCAATGCTTGCTACAATAGATGCTCAAAAGGATGATGTAGAAGTTCAAAAAGCATACATTTTGAAAAATTTGGAGCTTACATGTAAGGTGTGGATGTTTCCGGGCAATCGGAATATAAGCAACGTTTCTGTGATCCAAATTCGAGGAGCTACAGTCAGTTACTCGTATACACAGCATGAATAACATTGAAATACAATTCATGGTACAAAAACAATGTTATTTCCTATGGTTGATGGGAAGATATGTAATCCCATCACGGATACCATTGAACAAAGATGTTTTGTTTGCGGCCTTACATCAAAGGATTTCAATAACAAAGGAAAAGTTAGCAACACAAAAATTATAGATACTTCTCGTTTGGAATTCGGATTATCGGATACGGTTTTTTGAATGACGAAATGGCAAATTCGAGATGAGGAAGAAAAAGAAATTGGAGCTGAAAGTAAGAAAGATATTCAAAGTAAATTCAAAGCAGCTATGGGATTGGAAGCAGATAAGCCGAAACCTGGATTTGAAAGGAGTAGTGATGGAATTACTGCTAGGCAATTCGTTGGCCATCTGAAGCTATCAGCTAGAATAACCGGTGAGACATACATAGATATTGAATTGATAAAAAGATTTGAAGCAGTGTTACCTACCATAGCCAGTGGACGCGAAGTAAAGATGGACAAACTCCAACACTGCTAAGCCGTTTGTGCAAAAAAACACTTGATACCCAATGCCTCTCACAATTCATAGAATTTTAATTCATGGGACGGTTAGTATAGAACATGCCTTACTGCCATGCGCAGGAGGCAAGAAATAAAGGGTTCCAAAGATATAGAAACAATTTCGCTAGAAAAATATCGCGCTTAAAAACTAACGAGGATGTTGAGATCCACGGACCCATTGATAACGAATTTGCGCAAATTGTCTAATGAACGTGGAGATATTATTGAAAAGGATGTTCTACATTTATTGCGGGCACCTAACGTCCCACTAACCTTCGATACTTCTACAGGAACAATATGTGAAAGCTCAGTTGATTCTTATGAATCAGACCAGTCAGCTTCCTTCCTCTCGTAAAGAGAACAAACTTAGTTTTGAGACGATTGACGAAAACTCCATTTCTGGTTCACCAATCGTCGATCACGTCTAGGCCTGCCTGCCCCTTAGAGCAAACAGTCGCTAGCCATCATCCAACAGATAGTACAGCTGCACCATTCGCTTATGCTCGTGAACGCCACCTTGCAGCAAACCCTGCCATCACGTATTGGCCGCAGTTAGCATCCGTGTGCTATTCACCAGCATTGCTTTTATCCACAAAGCTAGTTCTGCGTCTATGCCGTTTTGTCTGACCGAGTTACACATGCGGTCGAGGGTTGCAGTGTCGAAAGTTTCATTGTCAAAAGCACCCTTAATGTCGATAACAATCCCCACCATGTATTTCTTCTTTTTGAGTGCATCGCCAATTCAGCCTACCAGATTCTAAAGTGCAGGATCTTCCGCGTTGGTAGGCGTGTTGGAACGCAGACAGAGGATGCATTCGCAAGGCAGTTTTGGCCACATGGATCTCGACCATTCTCTCGATGCTTATCAACATGAAGGAAGTCAGACTTATAGGTCTGAAGCTCTTGAAGAGCGAGTAATCCTCTTTTCCAGTTTTCGGTAAAAAGGCTACTCTCACTGTTCGCCAGGTTTCCGACGTGTATGTCAGTGCCAGGTCTTCAGAGTTACCAGCAGCTGATCTACATATGCCTTTTTGTAATACAACAGGGTATATGCCATTGGTGGCAGGTGACTTGAAGCCATCAAAGAAAGCAACAGCATGTTGAACGGCCTCATCCGTCACCACAGCCGATGAGATGTACCAGCTACGGTATGTTGTGTTATTCATTAATAGGAGCTGGTTGTGAGCTGTTTCCGATTTGGTTATCTGGGAAGTGAGCCTCAACCATGGGACGAGGAGTCTCTACTTTCGACTCAGTGTAGGTACCATCAGATTTTCTGAGTGGTCCCAGTCTGGTTGATCTTCCCTTTTGAGGACTTTGAGCAGCTTACTGGTTTCGCGGATAGTTTCGATCTTTTCGCAAAAGGATAGGATTCTAACATCTTTTTTGCTTCGGTCTGTAAAGATTCCAGTCTTCTTCCAAATAAGTCCTGAGTGACCTGCAGATCTGTTCCACCAAGGAGCGGGCGATCCACAAGATTGCTTATTAGCTGGGCATGCCATTTCAACACTCTTGGTACCGTTCAGTTTTGAACAGCTTCCTGTATATTTTGTTTTGCCTGAGCTTAGGAGAAGCACTGCTGTACTTGTCGAGCTCTTCCTTAAATCGTGCCAAGTTTGTTTTCTGCGTATTCCTCCTCGCATTCGATTCTGAATTCGATGTACCTATGGTCCGACATGGAGATCTTCGATAGTACTTTCCACCCAGCAATCTCTTTTGCATACCTGAAGGATAACGTTAAGTCGATTACTTGCTGTCTTACTCCCGTAACAAATGTTGGTTGTTGATAACCAGGTCGGACGATAGTATGAAATCCAGGAGATGATTGCATCTCACGTTGCATTTGGTACTTACCCAAAGAGTATTCTGAGCATTAGAATCGCAACATAAGTCTCATTTTCCTGGAATCAATGAGTTCGGTTATCGCTCTTAATGGTGGTGGTAATAAGGAATCATAGGATAAATAAGCAGACTCAAAGACGAATTTGTACCTATGTCTGCAGCAAATAGATTTTGGTTGTAAAATTGCCCAAGTTTATATGGCGAGAGTGAGTTCGTCACATAAAGACAAGTTCTCGGTCTTTCCGATCGCTCGTCATAAAGTGGTGTGAAACCCCTTAAACATCCGAAACCTGAGATGTGGAATAACCACAGCCTTGGTTCCTGTATAGATATTAGGTGACGTTTTGTATACAACACGGAAAGCCTCCTACATAGGGATGCAGTAGCAACCTTGGAAAGTTGATCTGTGTACACAAAATAGTCTGGAGTTGTGGGTACGATGACATATCAGCAAATCCCTCGTTTCTCTGAGTTGCACAGGAACCCAGAGGATGGCGCCCATCAGTTTAAGTTGTCTGAAAACCTCGAAAGTCTTAGTTTCCAGGGTTGGGATTTTCGGCACAAACTTGTTCAACAATTCAAAAGTTTGCTGCATGGAGCACTTCGCTCCAAGAGTTCCATTCTATATCGTTGCCCTCTTCTTCAATGTAAACATTCCGTGCTTTGGCTAGCTCCCACAGTTAATCGGCACAGTGTTTGCTCTCAGAGTCATTTATACAACTTTCGTCACTGCCAGCCTACCCAGCGTTCTCCAACGCACTTTGGCGTTTCGTGGTTTCCCTGGACGTGGGTTTTCTGGCGATGGGAATGACTTAGTGTAAGGTCTCTACTCGGCACTTGGCTATCCCAGCCTTGTTAGACATGAGCTTGGATGTCCCTATCCTTACTTCATTTTGGGCGGGTAGGCGAAATTGTAGGCCCTTTTTTGTCTAAACAGATCACTTAAATAAAAAAAAACTAGTCCACTGCATCTTATTTTTCCTGAGGCTACAGTCCCTGCACCCATAGCATCAGTACTGAGTACTGCGAGCGTACACTGGACATCCAGAGAGACAGTGCTCCATAGTATCGTTATCACCTTCACAGCACACAACGCAGGATGTTGTGTCCCTTATACCTAGCTAACTTAAGTGCCAGTAAGTAGCCTGCAGTCTTTTCTATTGAGAGACAGTAGTAAATTCAGATCGTTGAAGTTGTTCCCAGCGGCTTGTTGACATCGATGATACTGGTCTTCCGAACTTGATCATGCAGGCATAGAGATTGTCATGGGAAGAGGTATATGCGATCGGTAATGGTTCTGGAGTCTGGAATACCCGAAAAAGTATATATTTACCTTGTCTGCAACTTGGTAGTTGTACAAATCTGTCGGAAATCCTGTCGGAATATTCTGATAATACTGGAGTGCTACCCTGTTCCGACTGAAACTTTATCAATGTGCTTCACGGCTTCATATTAACATGACTGGCATGCTGGTTTGTGAACATTGAGTTGATAAAAGCGAATGTTGGATATGATGATATTCACCCCAGGTTGACGTCAAGCATGTTTCCAGACGTGGCATAGTGTAAGCTATCACCCGACTGTATTAAAGTTACCAAGTTGTCATCCTTTCCTATTTTGTCATTCAAATCGCTACAACGATTTCAATGGCGGACTTATGACATTGCTCGTACGACTGTCGAAATTTCGTAGAAATGTTTCTTTGGTACCATCGTCTGTCGATGTCCTGGATATCTGGTTTATAGCACACCTCCTGCAGTTGTTCAGTTGCACGAGCAGTCAGTATTCTTCTTCGGGTATTTTTGAGTTACCGCTGAAGGAGGGCTCATCTGCCACTACCACTGTTTTAAAACTTTGGCTAGCCCGGCACATTTTTATTAATTTCAGCTCCAAACATACATCTGGCATCTGTCAAAGTGATTGTTAATTTACTCGCATAAAATCCTCTGATGTTAGGTTCTTCTCTTCTTGCTCAACACTTGTGCCAATAAATTTAGAAAATCGACTCCTGCTGGACTGAAACTGGTCTATGTCTGTTGCTTACCACGTGGAGGTAAAATGATCCTAATTGATATGTAGTTACAGCAACAGCGCTGACCATTGTCAGGGTGACATTGCGTTCAGTGGCTGCCAAAGATCCAACTGCAACTCCATAACCTTAAATAGCCCCCAAGAGTATGGTACGCATTTATATGCTCTTCAACTATGCACAAAATAAGTCCCAGAATTTAGTCTGTATGTAGAATGTCTTACCCAAGGAAGTCCTATGATTCATCCAAATTCTGATCCGGCACCTAATTATCTCAAGTTGATCACTGGGGCATAGCTTACCTAGAGTCGAAGTATCGCTACTATATTAACGGAGCGCTTAGAAGATGCCACAAAAATCAGTCAACGAAAGAGTTGGACTAAAACCGTTTCCACAACTTCTAGAAAGATGTAAATAGCCTCCTGCTTCAGAGACCACTTGTCCTCGCTGATGTTAAATTGCAGACATTTACTGACTTACGACTTTATGGCAGATGTGTGAACATCGACTTTCTTCGCTAAGATGCAATGTATAGCACATGAAAAGATATTTAGAATTATGTAGATAGACTTAAGACTTTCTCTGGTAACAGGTACATCCGCCGATGGCAAAATAATTCTAAAATACTGTGCTGTGATCCTTTGAAAATGTGAACAGCACGACTCTTGGGCTCCAGAACACTTGGTTCTTTTTGTTTCAGCTCCGATTGTACTTGTCGTCCTTGTACTGGTTCATGGAAGTAGCGAATGCCAAATATTGATGATAATTTAACTTATTCCCTTTCGGTGCCAAGTTCTAGCTGGGAGTCATGCCTTGTCGGCTCCTTGGTGTATACCCCCACCACGTGTGTTGCGATTTTTTTATTACACTTTGCTCATTGAATGTTTTTGAGCGTTCACTAACTAACTTTGGAGAAAGTTCTTCAGGCTGTCTTAGTCGATATAGATCCAAGGTGAATCTGAGTGGGTGGTATAGGTACGTACGTGTATCTACAAGTCTGTGATATAAAATCATTTCTTCTCCAAATTTTCCACATCTCAATAACACGGAATCCTTAGCTCCTTCGATTTATCTAGTTTGTAGGATTGTACCATCTCACATACTTAATCTCGATAGGTCAGCTATTGGCCAAGAAGCTTTTTAATGAAAAACAATTTCTCACTTTTTGCTTTTGTTTATGTTTGTATAAACGAAAATAGATACCTTTGCAATTTTAGGAGATTTCTGTATCTCCATATGGCTCCTGGTTGACATTTTACCGTGGATTTAGCTCTCGAGGAGGCAGGTGGTAGCTCTGTTTCCTGTTCTGTCCACAACTAACAATTGCAGATTTTTCTATTTCTATTTTTATAATCTCATAAAAGTTTCAAGGCCGACTTATTGTTGCCTTCCGAACGGAAAATACTTCTGCCTCCTGTTGACATTTGACCTTTGCATTTCGTATAGAAATCCTTTTTTCTCTTAATTTTCACGGATAAATAAGTGTAGCCAGTGTGTAGCTGGAGAATTTGAGTGACACTAGCAAAATGCTCTTGCTGCAATTAAGCTAAACATAGGAGGACATAGCATTTTGAATAATGAGTTTTTTATGAAATATTTTCTAAAGCGTGGAAAAGGATATTCGTCCGACGGGCGTAACTTAAGCAGGACCATTCGAAAAATATTCTACGGTTAGTCTTGTCAGCTAAAGTATTAAACTTGTTAATACCGGATACGTCCTTCGTATTAATTAGTGTCATCAAAAGGGCTTTGTTTATTATAATGGTCATATAAAATTTTAATTACGAAATGATTGACAAAGGGCTTATGGTGTCACACCATCAACCCTGGAAAATTAGGGGCGTAAGCGATGCGACCGCCTATTTATTCACTCTGTCGATTCACTTGGTTATGGTGGTGGTATCGTTAACTTTGGTTTAACAGACCTGATAATCGGTGAGGCCGCTGATTGACATTGATTTGTATTTTGTCCTGGTGTTTGGAAAATGAATGACAAAACATGGTTAAACCCGCGCTAATTTGACGTTGTTCATGTGGTTCAGGTTACATAATGTAAATTGATGACAGGTTACATTGTAGTAGCCACGATTTAGAGGGTTTCTGTTTCCAATACACAAATGCAGTGACTTCGATACTTGAACTCATTCAACGCCGCTACGTTAAATTGTCTTCAAATTTTAAACGCCAGCAATAATTATTGTTGTAGCGTTTTGAAGCATACTTTTACAATACAACATCCTTGGCCTTGGGTAAAAAAATGATGCTATCTGGTGAGGCAATACGGCAATCTGGGGCGAAGTTTAATTTTATTTTTATCGATACAAATAAATTTGTAAAGTCCGGGATTTTACGCCGGGGTACTATGCCCATATGGCGTTTTTTGTCAACAGCACGCGGTGTGCCGAGTTCCCATGCGGTCTAATTTTACAATTCCAAATTTCGAATTTGACGCAAATTGCAATGAACTTTATTGTGCCGGAGGTGTTGCAGTTTTTTTTTATAAAAATGGAATATCGCGCGGAATAGAAAAAAACAAGTTAAGAAGTGCGGATGTAATTAGTATACATATTTATATTTTCGGTAAGCCTTGTTGTTTTATTTGCGTTTATCTTTCTCACTCATGTTCAATTCTAGCCTTTTTAGAAGAGTTTTGCGTATATTTGGAAAAATTTAATTGCGTTCTTGCATTATTCCTCCAGGTGATATAAATGTAAATCGTTTGTCTGATTCAAATGACGTAGACCATTACTTGACAATGTTATCCTCTTTTGGTTTTAACTCATTACTGTCGCAGCCCACGAGTCTTGTCGCGACCATATTTTCATAAGACTTCAAAGTAATAATCTTGTCTGTTATCAAATTCAAGCTTACCATCTAAAGTTAACTGATCACTGTTTAACAACCATACAACTCAATTGTAATGTGTTCAGAACTAGTGAGTGGGAACAAAATGTATATCAAAAAACTGCTTTTGTTGCGCTAAACCATCTGGGATGAAGTCTATCATCCACTGCATTCGATTTGTTTTTACGCAAACTGCAAACATATACATATATCAGAAAACAGCATTGATGTTAACAAAAAAGTAAACAAATTACATTGTCTCAAGCCTTGAATGACTATCTCACTCTTAAAAAAAAATAAATAAAAAAGAAACAAAAGCGCTGCACAAAAATTCTGAAGCATCCTTGAAACTTGAAAATACTATGACACACTACGCTTAGAACTGAAATATGAAATTCCTCTTTGCAGAGATAGCTATTTCAAAACTTAAAGAAATGAAAATGCTGGGAATACAAGAAAAGAGTGGAAGGTTGTTAACGTTATTTTGAATAGAAAAAAACCCAAAATTGGTATAGTTCTACTCGTAAGTAACAATAATATTCCTGTTCCTGAGCCCCTCGAAGTTGCTTATTTATTTAACAACTTGTTTTCAAATATAAAGTTCACTAAGGATTTCGGTTCTAGCGAAGGCAATTTTCAGTTATATGGTGATTTAGAGGGAACCATTATTGTACCTAGGATATCCGACAAAACGAAAGTTTTTTCTTTGAGCCCTTTACTTCTTTGGAAGTCCAAAAAACTCTAATTTCAATATTCAATATACTGCTGAAAAATATTTCCTTCAATGTATCAGATGTTCTATGTTTTATCTTCAGTTTAGGCATCCAGTCGGGAGTATTTCCTGAAGCCCTAAAAACGACAATAGCAATACCACTGCATAAAAAGGGTGATACAACAGTTTTGAACAATTACCAGCCGATCTCACTTTTATCCAGCTTAACAGCTTCTTTAGGAATTTTAACTGGTCGTTATGTTTCCTCGATAACGACGTGGATGCCGCTGTTTATGTGATCAATGACACCATTCTCTTTGGAATGAGGAACTTTATCCCTCATCGGATAAAGAGTACCAAGCCAAAAGAAAAGGCATGGTAACACTCGAGCTGTAAAGAGGCTGTCAGGATTAGAGAAATGCTTATTCGGTCCTACACGACCCACCCGACAGAGGAAAACCGCATAAAGTTCAAACAAGGCAGGAATGACCGCAACGTCTTTCTTAAGCAAGTAAAATTCCAATACGACCAAAAACTGAGGCAGAAAATACTACAATGTCCCAAAGATAATAACAATTTTTGACTGTTTGTCAAAAATATTAGAAATTCTGCCTCGTCCTCCATCCCAATGCTCATTTATAATGACATTCCAGCTGTCAGCTTTTTGGACAATGCTAATCTGCTTGGTGCAGACTTTGCGGCCAGCTCAGCACTCCCAGATTATGCTTTGTCTCCGCCTACACTCGAGTGCGTCGAATCTTCAATAAGACGAATCCACTTTCGCACTCGTGTTGTAGAACGAGTACTTAAAGATTTCAACATGCATATATCTGCTGGTCCAGATGGTATATCTACCCTTCTTCTGAAGAGGTGTTCTTCCACGCTGGCAAAACCACTGCGTATGCTTTTTCATCAATCCTACTCTTTAGGACTCTTTCCGAGCAGATGAAAAACAGCATTTGTCCAGCCCGTCTCTAAAAAAGGCGAATCTTCTTCTCTCTCCTCCTACAGGCCCATTGCACTTACGTCCCTTCTTTCCGAGGTAATGGAAACGCTGATAAACCGTCAGCGCATGAAATATTTCGAAACACGAAAACTTCTCAATAACCGAGAGTACGGTTTTCGTAGAAACTGGTCCACTGGAGATTTGATGGCATGTCTCACCGAAAAGTAGAATCAAAGCGTACATCAATTAAGCGAAGGCAATTTGCCCTTGATATTTCTAAGGCATTTGACAGAGTTTCTTCAATGGATTAGAAATTACCTTTCGGAACGTTCCATTCAAATTGTATTCGATGGTTTCAAGTCTGATATTCACAAAATAAATGCTGGTGTGCCCCAGGGGGCTCCGTCCTGTGTCCGACACTGTTTTTAATTTTCATTAATGATCTCTTGTCTGTTTTTCATGAATGGCACTTGCATCGGCGAAACCAATAAACTTTCCATTCTCGGTATGTGTGTCCATGACAACTTACGTTGGAATGACCACATATTCAATAGTCGCCAAAAATGCTGCGAAATGTCTAGGCTTTCTCAAACGATGTAAGAAATGGTTTTCCGCTTCTGATATGGCCTCAATATATGTATAAGGTATTCATCCGCCCAAATTTGGATTATAATGCCCACATCTGGTCAGGTTCTCCTAGAACATTTCTGCACCTGCTAGATGGGACTCAAAACCGTGCGATAAAACTCATAGGTGATACCAATTTCACTCAAACACTGGACGCCCTGTCTCGTGCCTCACTTTGTTTTATCGCTATTTCCACCACCAGTGCTCCATAGAAATCGCCAGTAGCATTCCTCCCATTCAAAGCTTTAACCGTAACACCCGCTTCGCTATAGATGCTCTTCCGTATACCCTCAAGCCCACTTTCTGACGTACTCTTAAATATCGTTATTCGTTCCTCAGCCGTATAACTCGCTTATGGAGTGCTCTGCCTAGCTCTTTATTCCTAGTCATTATAAACTTCAAACATTTAAAACTAACATTCACCGGTACCTCTCTTTCTATCCTCCCTGATTTTCTTTTGCCCGCGCTGTGTGCAAGCATTTTAAGGGTACTTAAATACCTTGAGCGCGCGCAAATTATAAAAAAAAAGCTTTTCTAAAATATTTGAAAAGGGATGAATTCAAGGATATTGGGGTTTCTTTAGTGACTCTTAATTTGGTTTTATAAAAGGCAGATCTACTGAAGAAGCCGTACTAAAACTATGTGGAGAAATTTCTAATAGTTTCAATGATGCTGAAATCCCTGCCACCTTATTTATTGACAAAACTACAGCGTTCGACATAGTGGACCATGAACTGTTGCTTGTAAAATTGTTCAATGCTCGTTTCAGGGGATTTGTGCATAAGTGGTTTGTCTCATATCTAAGCAACCGAAAATAAAGAGTCAAAATCAAAAACTGTATGATCTTTGACAAATATATTAATCTTGGTGTTCCACAAGGCTCGGTATTGGGCCCAGGTTTGTTCCTCATTTGTATAAACTCTCTATTCCTTCAAACATTTAAAGGCAAAACAACAGCGTTTGCTGTTCTTTCCTACTCAAATAAAAGTTATTTTAATTTGTATGCAAACCTAAGTCACGACTTAGAACCACAACGTAGGTGGTTTGCTGTACATCAACTTTTAATAAGTAACAAAACCAAATTTATGTTATGTAACTTAACCGGTTGTGTTTGTGAAGATATGCCACTCCAATATCACTCACTGAGATGTCCTAGATTTCGTTCTAAGAATCCACATATTGCTGATTTGCAAACTTACTACAATCAGACAAACTGTTACGATATCGATCGAGTTGGAAATTTTAAGTTCTTAGGTATAACACTGGATAAAAAGCTTGGTTGGAATGACCATACAGCATACCTAAAACAGTATCTCAATAAAGTTCTGAGGCAACTAAACCAACGTAGTCTCTATTCCAATCAAACGATTTTAAAGTTAGTATTTAACGGTTTATTCGAATCTAAAATGCATTATGGGCGGCTATCATGCTGGGGTGGAACATATTATAAGAGAATTGAGCCATTACTTATTAAGCAAAAGCACGCGATTCGTCTAAACCTAAGGGTTAACCGTAGATCTCCTAGCTTTGAGTTATTCCAAAAATTAAAAATTCTTCCCTTAAGGCATCTTTATGTCCCAAAGTCACCAATCAAAATATATGCCTACAAAGTTCTTTCTAGCAAAAGAACACTTAAATACCCTTCCACGATTTCCAATGCAGTAGTACTTGCAAAGGAAATTGACATCCCCCCGAAACAAAAAATCTACATAAAATTTTCCACCCACCCTGGACCCTATGCCGAAATTCCATCAACACCTTTATATCCACATTTTTGAAAACAACTACCAGCGATGAAGAAATTAAACAGTTGTTTCTCGAAATCAAAGATGCACAAAAGAAACTAAACTGTAGCTTCATATTTACAGATGGCTCAAAATCTAAATTCGGAACAGATTTTGCAGTGGTCGATGAAGTGGGCAAAACACTTACCAAAGGACTTCTTCTAGAGTTCTCCTCTGTTCTGTCCGCAGAAGCAATGGGAATTTTAAAAGCAATTGACCTTGCCAAAAAGAATAAAATCATTATTTGCACTGACAGTCTCTCAACAATACAAACTATTATCAACATCGAGAAGAGGAACCCAATCATAGCACTTATCAGAAATAAATTTATAGGATAGCGAACCAAAAAAAGTAAAACTCATGTGGATACCAGGACATGTTGGTATAAAAGGCAACGAAGAAGCAGACAAAGAAGCAAAGTCCGCAATAGCTGAACCACTAACAACTTTTTATGTTCAGAATTCTAAGGACATTAGAAGGAAAACTATACAATTCTGGGAAGACAAAAGGCTAAAAAGCTGGAAGGAATATTCTCATCATTACACGGAAGTAAATGAGGAGGGTACTAAATCATTTTACCCAACAAACATCTCTCATAAGAAAATCAAAATATTTGCTCGACTCCGATTAAGGCACACCAACCTTACCCACAGCCACCTCATAACCAAAGATCCACCTCCATATTGCAATCTTTGCAATAACAATGAAGCAATATCGATAAGGCACATCATTTACGAATGCACTAAGATTAAAGAAGTAGCACAAAATCATTCCATAATTAACTCACTTAAAGATCCTTCAGGAAAAATATAAACTTTATATTTAAACTTTTGTCCGACACAAAAATCGTCAATTTTATTTAAAATTTCACTTAGTTTGTACATTTATGATTATTAAACAAGCAACAGCGCAACTTTTCTTATTGTTATATGGTATACAGGGTGAGTTTTTTAACTTGAGACATCCAAATTACTCGAAAAATACGCGATATCGCGAAAAATGTTTCAGACAAAAATCACAGGGTTCTGAAGGGGACATGAGATGGTGACTACGAGTTTGACCTTGAGACCCATTTTCAAGGTCAAACGAAGGTCACTTTTGATTTTTCAAATGATAATTTCTGATTTTCATTGCTCAGTCGTATTCCTCAATGGGGCACACGACTTTGTCTCAAAGGTCTAATTCATTCAGTGCTAAATACCACTGCACTGGCACGCCTAAATCATTTCTTTTCAACTTGAACGGAACTGTACTTCATTTAGAAGGTCGAGATTTGTTTTGAGGAACTGATTATTATTAGTCACGTTTTCCAGATTAATAATGCAGGCTATTTCAATTCAAGAGAAAATTGAAATGATATTGATTTATGGAGAAAGTGAAAGGAACATCGATGGTGCTGTTGCTCTTTACACCCAACGTTTCCGAGACCAGATACGATCACGCGCTTCCTTTTATCGGGTCATCCAACAATTCACTGGTGAAGGAAGTGTGCAACCAAAGAAAAGGAATCGGTCAGATAGGGTGTTGAGGACAATGAAATAGCAGTGTTAGCTGCCGTTGCACACGATCCTCACATTAGCACTCGCCAAATAAGTCGTGAATCAGAAATTTCTCAAACGACTGCCTGTAAGATATTACATCGATATAAATACCATCCTTATCATGTTTCAATTCATCAAGAACTTTCTAGTGAGGATTTTCGCAACCGGGTTTCCTTTTGTCAATGGGCACTTCAGCAAATTGAACGAGACCCCCTTTTCTTCGCCAAGGTGTTATTCTCTGATGAGTCGACTTTCACCAATCACGGTACGGTCAATCGACATAATATACATTACCGGGCTACCGAAAACCCTTTTTGGTTGCGACAAATTGAACGCCAGCACCCTTGAAATGTTAATGTTTGGACAGGAATTATTGGGAATAAATTAATAGGTCCATATTTGATTGAAAGCAACTTGAATGGCGAAAAGTATGCAAACTTCTTGCGGGACCATCTTCCAGTATTACTAGAAGAACTGCCATTGGAGTTGCGACAAACATGTGGACAAACATGATGGTTGTCCAGCCCATTATTCCCATGTAGCCCGGGGCGTATTAAACAAAGTTTACCATCAACGATGGATCGGACGAGGGTGTCCGAGGCAATGGCCTGCTAGATCAACTGATCTTACGTCACTTGATTTCTTCTTGTGGGGCTACTTAAAAAGTGAGGTGTACAGAAAAAAGCCAACAACACTTGAGATCATGAAAAGATGAATAACTGAAGCTTGCCGGAAGATCACTCTAGAAATACTTCTCAGTTCTGTTGGTTCATTTAGAGCGCGGATAGATAAGTGCATTGAAGTGAATGGTCACATTTTCGAGCATTTGTTGAAATAGTCTCGGGAAATAAACGTCGAAATGGGAAGAATTCAATGATTCAACAGTGGGAGGCAAGGGGACCCACTCTAATTAATCACCCCGAAGGAAACAAAATACTGCTACGTCCACGTCGTTATTTCTGGGTTATGCTAAACGCAGTATGTAAAAACAAATGACAAGCCTACGAGCAATACGACTGAGCAATGAAAATTAGGAATTATCATTTGAAAAATCAAAAGTGACCTTCGTTTGACCTTGGAAATGGGTGTCAAGGTCAAACTCGTGGTTACCATCTTATGTCCCCTTCAGAACCTTATGACTTTTGTCTGAAACATTTTTCGCGATATCGCGTATTTTTCGAGTAATTTGGATGTCTCAAGTTAAAAAACTCACCCTGTATAATAAAAATACAGATAATCATGTACATTCCTAATTAATTCATGTAAAACAACTTAGAATTTCCTACCTACTTAATCTTTCTCTCTTTTAATACTTAGATAACCACTTAAACTTAAGCAAGCCGAAAGCCATGGTAGCTAGTGCTTTCCTCCTTTCCTCCTTTCATATTGAAGATTGTAATTGACCTTACATATCAATAAAGTTTATAATAATAATAATAATAATTTTTATAAAGTTTTAAATATTTTTTTTTTTAAAATTCGGGGTACACATCTGCCAGATTTCAGGAAAGCCGCAACTTACGTATAAACAAAAGAAATCCTGCAATAGTACACATTTGCAAGAAAAACCCATCTTTCCCGCTTTTTCCGTGCGACTGCTGCCCGTCTGTTTAATTGTCTACCAGATGGTCTCGAGGGTGCGAGAGTAGAATCAGTCTTTTTAAAAAATGTCAGATATGACCACACAGTTATTAATAACTTACTTACTCGTTCGGTCTGGGAACTTGTAAGATATATATAGCACACATATGTATACGTTTTATATTCCATGTACACGCACTCGTATATTTATTTTTTTAATTTTATTCTTAGTTTTTGTTCACCCTGTAATTAAATAATTTTTGGATTATTTTCCTTGTTATTCACCCACTAGCAGATGTCCCTTTGGCACTTGAATATCCTTATCTATTTCATTGTAAAAACTTTTTATTTTAACTGAATTGTTTCTTATAACGTCTATGCTGAGCCTTAAATTTTCATTGAAATAAAGATTTTATTTTAAAAACAAAAAGTTTGCGGGTTCTTTCCTCAATGTCTTCGCAACCCTTGAACACGCATTATACAGTGTGTGTATGTATTATTGGGACATGGTAAATTCTCGTACAAATATCGAGCTTGACAATAATCATTTGTACAAAATATTGCCAAATCGATATTTACAGCATGTACATGGCGCCAAGATTTGATTAGGAATTCCTATGGATTGTAAAAAAGGAATTTGTCTAAAGACATTTAACAGAAGCAAGGTCATGCGGATTCCATTTAAGGAAAGCTGACCAAGTATGTTCGTAAAATTAATGCTCACCCTCTCCAAATCATAAAAGAAGAAGGAAGGATTATACCAAAATATTCAATATTCTCTTATGTCTGACAGAGCTAACAAAGGCACAAATATTTCAAAATGAGAAATACCATAAGTTTGGGCCTTCCATTTCAGGTAGTTTTTGACGAAAATTATTCCGGCCGGCGGTTAATTTTGCGTCACCTTCTCTAGCAATGCTGACCATATGTCGCCATTGACACTCTTAATGTTGGCTTCTCGTTACTGAGACTTAGAGTTTACTACTGATGTGACATTATTTGTCTGATTTCACTACTTTGATGTTAATCCCTTCTTCGAACATTCTTTGCAACGTAAGCCTCTAATGCGCTTTGGATAGGATCTTACAACAACCTTTATATGCTGATCTTGAGGCTTTCCCTCAATTCAATTCAATTTTCAATTTTTGGTATAATACTCGTACTTCCCGCCGTTCAACACTGCAATGCTTACTCGTATACTGAAGCCGGACGTACGACGAGGACTGCATTTTTCTTTTAAAAAGTTGTCATGCCATTGAAGATAACTCACGCATACTCCATGTGTGACATCGTAACATCAATCTTGTTGATGCCTTCTTTTTCTGTCGGAGCAGACCCCTCAGACTCACTCTGACCAAATACTAGTCCATCCTACTTTCCTTGCATTCATTTTACTTGAATTTATTTTTTTTTCATAGAAGGATGAGTAGGCCCTTTAATACACATGGTACACACCCACAATACCAGTGACGAGTATCTGCAGCGTAATGCGAGCGTAAGCCGGACAATCACATAACATAGAAGGTGCTCTACGGTGTCATAATCACTTTCACAGCAAGAATCACAGGATGTTTTGTCACTTATGCCTAACATAATTGGGTGCTAAGGAAAAGCATAGTGCTCAATTAAGAGCCTACAGTCTTTTCTGTTGAGGCATAGCAAGAAAGTCACTGATCTCTTATTGACGTCCGGAATCATTCGTTTATCTGTTACTATAATTGCTAGTTATGCTGACATAAAACCCAACTGTCAATGGAATCCCTAGCCGAAGTCGCAGATAGCCATAACGTAGGTTCGGGTGCTGAGAAACTTTTCTCTGAGCCTTGCCCAGCGACTTCTTCGGTTATCTCACTTCCCGTGAAGATCAAAATAAGGTTCAGTAAATTCAGCCATCCAACTGTATTCTCGAACAAGAACAAGGCTTCAGCAAGGCCTTCAGCGCATCTTGGCCTGGCCGCTTCAGACGCAGACAGTGGTCTTCACACTATATGTAGTGTGTACATGCCCATCTGAGTTGTGTATATCCCTATTTGAGAGATAGACATACGATTTCCTAAATAGGAGGGAAATCAAACGTTGTCGTCGTGCAAAAGACACCAATGCCGCATCATAGATCAGTTTTGCAGACATCCTGGTTTATTCCTTTCCTGATTCAGATTAATCGATTTTATATTTTCGCAGCAACAGGAGTCCTCGTGGCTTTACGTCGGACGTCATAAGACCGGGGTTAAAAGACCGTCGACCCGTAGGGTTACAGAATATCCAGAGCGAATCTTTTCTTAGTTAGAAGCATTGGGTACAATTGGTCTTAAAGGCCCCTGCTCGGTGATGAGATAGTGACAAGATGTCTTATGGAAAGCTCCTTTATACTGCTTGGAGTTTTGTAGGGTTTTAACATCATATATTGGGTCTGGGGAGAAATTCGGAGAGTTATTAGTTTAGTCTTGAATTTGTGTATACACACGTCGTTTTTTTTTGGAGGGGTGCTTAGGCTTTCGAATATGAAATTGGAGAAAAATAATAAGAAAGTTCTCCACATTTTAGAATATACAAAGAGAAGAACGCTGGGCAGGCTTGCAAAAAAGTTTGTGCTGTTTATGGGGGAAGGCAACTTATCAGAATAAGCAACGCGGAATCGATTTGATTGCTTCCGTTCTGGCAATTTTGGTGTCAAGGATAAGTCACGCTCAATTAACCAAAAATATGATGAAGTTCTTGAAAAGTCTAGAAAGGCGGGCATACAAGCTATGTGTGGAGCTAGGCATCGACCACAAAACTGTCATCTATTTTAAGGTCTTCTGATTTTCCAAGCTATAGCACTTAGAGCTCTTCATGGAGAAAATATATTACGCATCAAATAAGACTGCCATTTGAAAAGGATTTTTAATATTTTATCCTATTTCACAATGTTTTGTGACTATAGTTCCGCCTATACAGGAACCCTCTTTTTCGTTGTGTTAAACTGGTATAATCCATATAATGGCGATCGGGAAACTGCTGACTGTGCAATAACTTGAATTGGGCCAGCAATGCAACACCCAAGTTCCTAGAGAGATACTTGCCTTAACTGCCAGTGGTGGTCCCCGGTAAATCTTTTACTCATACAAGCTAAAATGGCAGGGGCATGCTCGGTCAGTAACATAATACCGGTCTACGCCATCATAGGACTCACAACTCTGTGTGGAGGCGATTAAAATATGTAACGAATGCCCTCGGATAAAAATGGATTCACTGTTGGCGACCGTTGCAAAGACATCGAGGTTAAATTCGCTAACATAAGCCTAATATGCGGCCATGCGCACCAAAGAATATCCCTACGAGCTCCTCGACAAAACATATGAGCAAAGTCCGAAGTATGACACTACAATCGTCCTAGGCGATTTTAACGCCCGGATAAGAAAGGATGACATCTTTGCTAGGACAGTTGATAAGCATAGCCTGTACGACACCACGTCTGGTAACGGACTTAGACTTCTTAACTTTCTGATAGGGGAGTTCTTGCATTCCCCTCGAAATAGAAATATTGTGATACCTTTATGTTTTAACGTGTCTATAGGTAGTGTCTTTAGACAGTTTTTAACAAAATTGATGTGTGTGTGTGTCAATTTTTTTGGCCCACGATAACTCGCGAAGGAATAGTGCTATCGATTTGAATTCAGATTGCAGCAATACAGGAAGTGCTACATTTGACCGTTCCTATTGTAAATTCTAATGGGATATGAAATATCAAAAACGATTGGAGAATACTAGAAGTTTTCTTTATCAGGAAGATTTTGCCGGGACACATCGGTCGCATCCTAGTTTTCTTTGCGGCGGGACGAAATATCACTATAGCAAGTTTACAGTTTCCTTATCTCCATACACACAAAGGGGGATGACGGTCGACGGATCATGAAACGCTGAATTAAGTTAATCACATTGCCATAGACGTAAGGCATACCTTCAGTATTCTTGACAGCAAACATTGATATACAAATTATAACGTAGAAAAGCTGCAATCGCAATAGACCGTCAGATTCTTTGCCCCGAAATCTCTCAACAGCCCCTATGCCGCTAACATCAAGTATCAAAGATTAAATAGTGGCAACCCTACCAATGTGACATTAGAGAAGCCGCAACTCGACCGCCAACAAGAAATACCTGACTTGATGCAGCATGCAGGCAAGTACATGCAGCTAAACAAGAAGCGTACAAAGGGGCGCGGAAACAAAGGACGAGAGCCGCTAGTGAGCTCTATGAGCAGAAGATATGGGCTTTCGGCTTCTCCAGCAGAAGAAAAAAGAGCACTAGAAGCGCGAAGCGAAGGTATTGAAAAGTTGTAATCCAGGAATAACGTATGGAAGTTTTACTAACAAGAAAAATGATCGTGTGAACAGGAATACCCGTACAGAAGATGATGACAAGAAGACCCGTACAGAAGATGAACAAGCAAATCTTGTAGTAGATCACAGCACAGTCGGTGCTGAGAATATCGAAATAATTTTTCTGTAGACTGTATAACGGCGACGAGGCTGTTGGTGATAGCCAAAACTCCCGTCCACCTGACCAAAACGAAGTAATGATAGAATTATCTAAGCTGAAATCAAACAAAGCAGCTGGCCCTGACGGGTTGCCGCCATAGAGGTATTCAAGGCTGCTGCAAGTGACTTTTTGGATAGAATACACCAATTCATTTCTCAGATTTGGTCAGAAGAATGTATAATATGATGAATTGAACCTCAGCATCGTTTAAACTTTTCATAAATTTTAAGGCCGCATATAACAACATTTATAGAGATGAGCTAACGGGTGACCAGTTTTTTTTATGTTTCAGCAGCTTTAAAAGTTACCAATAACATTCAGCTGGCAAAATATTTAGTAAGGTTTCAACATGCATCATTTACGATGAAATTCCGACTCAGTTGTAAATATGCCACGTGAATTTCGTTATGAGGTCCGTCGTCATCATGGCTTTGGTGAGCCAGTTCGTCGCAGCCTGGAAAACTTTGAGCGTGAGTACACTCTTTTGGATCTTGGAACAGATGGGGAAAATGAAGAAAACATAGCCTCGGTAGCGGTCAGTATCGAAAAGGAAACAGAAATGTCGATTAGGTGTGGAACAGCTAATTTGGCCATCGCCAGAGGGTCAACCCAATTTGGCCATCGCCAGAGGGTCAACCCGGCTTATATTGCGTTGGATTTGGGCCTACATCCATATAAGATTGTACTGCCGCAAGAATTGAAACTGGACGACCATAGACAACGTCGGCGCTGGAAATGTTGGCGGGAGATCCGGATTTTTAGCCAAAAAAAAAACATCTTCAGGGACGAGGCCCATTTTCGGCTCAGTAGCTATGTCAACAAGCAGAATTGTCATTATTTTAACGAACACAATCCACAAGTGTTTGGCCAAGTCTCAATGCATCAACAAAGATTGACTGTTTGTCGCGGTTTATGGCATGGCGGCATCATCGGACCTTATTTCTTTCGTAACGAGGAAGGAAACAGCGTTACCGTCAATGGTCTCAGATATAGAGCGATGTTAACCAATTTTCTGTGGTCAGAGCTCAACAATATCGATGTATCCGAACTCTGGTGCCAACAAGATGGCGCTACATGGAGAAATTTGGCGAATGGATCAACCGCGATCATGCGATTTGACACCACCCGATTATTTTCTCTGGGGCTACGCTAAGTCCTTAGTCTACGCTAACAATCCAACCACTTTGGACGAGCTCCGAGACAAAAATTGGACCTACCGCTTGAAGCACTGCCAGCGAAGTCAATGCAGCCATTTGATTGATGTGCTATTCCACACATAATGGCATGAACGGAGCTTCAAAATAAAGTCAGAACCAATTTTCTATCTCACACCTTTGTTGTTTTATTTAAATTTTTTTTACTAGTCATTCTTATCTGGTCACCCTTTATATAGAGCCAAGTTTAGTTTTGGCATCGTTCGTCTGTGCAGAATAATGATTAAGAACGCTCGCTGCTTCTCCCAGTTCGGTAACGACTTAACCCCTTTGATGTTAAAAATGGTTTTAGACAAGGTGGTGTGCTTCCATGTGACTTCTTTAGCATCATACTTGAAAGAATTGTGCGAAACTCGCAATCGAATACTGGAAGCACAATCTTTCAAAAGTCTGTAAAGGTCCCAGCATACGCGGATGATATCAATATAATTGGGAGGACGCATCGGACTGTCTACTGTGCCTACGGTAGCTGCCAAAATGGGTTTAGTGGTAAGTAAGCCAAAGCCAAGAATACAATATATTGTCAACGACGAATTGGGCAGAATGTCACAGTCGATAGAATGCTCATAAGACATTTATGAATTAAATGTGCTCCGCCAGATTGCTGCAGCGATTGAGATAAACTTTATGCGGGCTAAATATAACCCGTGATATATCGGAAAATTTTACGTGAGAGTAATAATGGACAAAAATAAATATCGACCACTCTTTTCCTCTTGACCATACTTAGAAATTTATTCAAGACATTTATTGGGTCTGGCAGTGACTTTGGTTGACTTTTCTTTTTTTTTTTTTTATCGTCGCCCCCGAAGAAGCAAGCTTTCAACAGTTTCGCCTTCGACACTGTCCTTTTCTTTACGGTTGCCTCTTACACAATGGCTTCATAAAATACTGCTATTGCATGGCCCTTTTGGCCTGTTTTGTTTTTTGAAGTTCTCTACGAGTATTTTGATAAAGTCTACGCGTTATAGGATCCGTCACTTAATCTGAAAGGTGTCATAAAAGGAGCTGTAAGAATTATTGGAGTCAATGGTAGTCTTAAAGTATCTGACTCTTAGATGGTCCTGTCGCAGCAATGAAGAAAAGTTTCGGATATTGCGAAGTAGCTCTTACTAAATGACGACTGTTCTGACTTCAGACGTTACCACACAATAGATGTAGCCCAGAACAAAGTTCTTTTTTAATTACAATTCGAAAATTTGCACAAAGCAATATCTGTGCCGTTAAAACGCCATGCCATCGAAAGTTCAATCTCACTTACACATTCCTTCTTCGAACGCAATGTAAAATAAGCACCTGAACTCACCAAGTATCTTAACCTGTAGGCTCATAACGATAATATGCGTATCTACTCCGTCACTTCTTTTGTATGCACTATTGTTTCACCTTGCCTAAGTTCCTTGTCATAGGCAGAGAACAATGCTCACACTAGTGAATATCCTTCTTCAATTACCGACCTACTTTCTTCCGTTTAGTCCTTCAACCACCCTCCATATCTACCTATAGATATCCACGTATCTACCATTGAAAATTTGTATTGTCGTATTACCTAAAGTCAGCCCCAACCATTGAAAACACTTTCCATTGTTGCCTATCTGGAGAAAACTTGAAAAACACTTACGGCACAGCCTTTTTCTTACTTTAATTAGCGTTCTTTGTTTTCAAAGACTTTTCACCTTTCGCTTCTTCCTTGTTTCATGTATTTCGAATGAAATTTTCATAATCTTTTGCAATTTGTATTCATTTGTTTTGTTTTGTTTCGTTTCAATTGCAGAGCGCCAACATTTTGCCCAACAACGAGGACGAAGACGAAACGGATAATAACGAACAAGAAAACGCGCCACCAGAATGGATGAAGACCGCGAAGACAGAATATGAGATTAAATGGGGCTTTAAGGCCCCACGGAGCTCCATACATTGGACGCTCCATTGGTGCTAAAAACTATCGTGATAAGCAACCGCGACAACAAAAACCAAAATACAAATACAATAACTACAATTACAATTACAATTACAATTACAACAACACTACACCCACTAGTGATCAAAGCAATAAGAAAGACAACAATAACATCACAACACTACCAGCAGCAGAAGCAAATAATTTTAAGCGCACGCCAGGATACAATCCTTTAGACGATAACGTCAAATTTGACGACGTTTTTTTCGATAAGCAACTCAACCAAAACAACACCAATCACCAAGGCAGTTGTGTGTCAACACTTGCCAAAATGGCCGTCACTCCAGCAATTATCGACAGGCCTGGAAAAATGGCATTCGCTCGCAAGATGGCCAGTGGAATGCTCTCCACGGATGAGAGTACACGTCTACGTCTACGTCTACGTCCACGTGAACGTCAACATCAACGTCAGCGTCACTTAATGCGTGTCCCACAATCATTAGTGGCGGGCTTAAGCAGCTTTTCCGCGCTCCTTCTATGCTCAATATCCGTTCTGGCTTTGCTGCCGAGTCATGTCATATGCGACGACGATAATGGCTTTTTCGTTAATAGCTTCAGCATGGGACCAGAGACGACGACTCCTGAATTTGGTGAGTGCATTTGCGGGAATTCTAACTAGCCGGGTGGGTAGAGTCTTAGTTATAGAAACGAGTACTATTCACACCAACCCCCCCACTTGTGGGTCGGGTGCTAATTTGCTGGAGTAAGCTCCCATTAGGGATTGCTGCTAATTTTTTTTTTCGAATTTATTTACGACCGTTGTTGTTGTAAATATGGAAATTATGTAGGGCAATTAGGAAGGACGTGTTCCTTATGAATATGAAATGAGTGGAGATGGTGGCAAAATTTAGCTCGGGAATTTCTGAAATTAAGGACAATTGACGTTTTGGTGGGAGATGGTGCTTATCGTATGGTTTTGGAGGGGATGAATTACAAAGTGTGGGTGCTGGAGTGCCATAAAGTCTGTCCATCGTTGCGCTGTGCTACTTGTAAGCGCTTGGAGGCGGGTACACAATATTTACATTCCTTTAGGATACGAAAGTCTTCTCGAAGGTAATGAGCAGAAGATTGTTATGTCTGGCATCTGATTAAGTTGAAGTACATAAGCTGTCGCAGTATTTGAAGAGTATGCTCTCGGTGTGGGAACTGCATATGTGAACTACGTCTGGGTGGTTCTAGGTTGGTGACTATTTTTAGGAAATGTGGAGCAAAACTGCTATTCTCTGCGGCGACCTTTTACGACGACTCTTGAATTTGTGCAGGTAAGTCACGTTTCTTTCTCATTCAACGTTGCACTCCTTGGTAACAATTACTAGGGCGCATAGAGCATACATGCATTGCATTACATACATATGTTAGGTTAAGGAAGTAAAATGGAATATGAAAGTAATTTTTGAAATACTCGTAGATGTAGAAAAAAGGGGAATTTAACGAGGTGGCTTTTGAAAAAGTTTAGGTTTTAGGATACCATACTAATGCTTCAGATTTTTGAATTCTGCTGAGTTTTCAAATCGTATTACTAGCTGCAACTCGTGTAAGTACAGTATTGTGCAAAACTAAAGCAACAAATTTAGTTCGAAAGTATAAATGGAAATAATTTTTTTCCTAATGAACTTTCTAAAAAATTAAACGTAGATTTTTGAAATGAAGAAAAGGAAACATAATAGTGTATTTTCCAAAAGAATAACAACTCATATATAAGAAAATAACAAGAAGAACCAGTATATGTAATAAATGGCAGTATGCAGAACTAAAGCAACAAATCTAATACTTTGTATAAGAGCCCTTGTTTTTGATAACTTCAGCACATTTGCGTGGCATCGAAGATATTAAATTTGAAATTGTGGTTTCCGGTATTTTTTGCCATTCAGTTTTTAATGCTTGAAACAGTTCTCGCTTAATCGTAAAACGTTCTCCTGCAACCCGAATAGATTTTCTATGGGATTTAAGTCTGGTGATTGTACCGGCCAATCAAGAACTTGCAACCTATTGACATTTATCAATCCTTTACAACCTTCGACATGTGCTTCGTGCTGAAACACCCATCGAAGCGGCATATTCCATTCAGCATGGGGCATCATTTCCATCTCCATAATGATTTTATATTTGAAACGATCCATTATACCTTCAATTTGGTGAAAGGGAGCAACTCCGTTGGTTGAGAAGCATGTGCACACCATCACACTACCACCTTCATGTTTTGATGTAACTTTGCAGTTCCGAGGATCGAGTCTCTCTCCTTTCTAACATCTAACTGTTGACATACCATCTGAATTGAGCAGATTGAACTTAGCTTCGTCACTGAAAAGGACAGTTCTCCATTTGTCTATGAACCAATTCAGATGAATTCTGGCGAAATTTAATCTAATGATTAATAACGAGTTGTTTGGTTTACGAGTATGTTTATGCTTTTAACCCTCATCCTGTACACATGGGTCAAAATTGCTCAAACACGAAAAAATCCAGAACAAGCTACAGTGTCAACATTAAAGAGATCTAGCTACTGTTTGTGCCCAGGTCGCTCCAACAGCACGAAATATTCAACAAAATGCTCAAAATGTTTAAAAATTTTTGTAAAAACCATTCTAAATAAAAAATTACATGCAAAAATTGTGAAAACTAAATAAAATATATTGGGCAAATTTGACCCATAAATACCATGTGAGTTTTTTTTTTTTTAAAGTACAGGATAAGGGTTAAAACAAGGTATTTTGAAAACAACCTTTTCTGCAAAAGCACTTTTTTAAGCGTATTTAGTCTGGATTCCAAAATGGTATGACACTTGCTAGACTAACGCTTAATTGAGGACAGAAAAAATATTTTGTTAAAGAAACCCGATTGATAGTTAATTATTTTTAATAAGTTAAAATGAGTAGCAAGTGTGAGCGAGACAGACAGTGACGCTGTGATTGAGACGGATAAACACGCCATTTCGACTAGTGTGAGTGAAATGATAGAGATGCCACCCTTGCCATTTCATTTCATTTCTTTCCCTTCACAGAGCACACAGAACACTACATTCTGTTAGTGTATACTCTCAGGATCGCCATCTACCGATCCTGAATCTTACAACAAATGTTCAAACTGTTTGCCTTCAGCGGCCATGCAAGCTCCATCTTCTTACAAATAATCTGGTAATAAGACTGCTTCTGCAATTTTTTGTCGCGGCTCGTTTAAATTTTCTATCGGTTTAGAATAAACTTTTTCTTTTATTGCTTCCCAGTAAAAAAAATCGAGTGAATTTAAATCAGGTGAACGGGCTGTCCACGAAATTGTACGAGACCACCCTATCCACCTGTTGGAGTATTAACGATCGAGGGACTCTCGTACTGTGCGAGCATAATGCGCTGGGCAGCCATCTTGTTGATACCACATGCATGCATAAATATTTAGTAGCACGTCTTCCAATACTAGATGGAGTGAAAAGTGACCTCCTTGGGAATTACAATTTTTATTTTAAATGTTTTTTTTTTATTTTATTCAATATAGTCCCCTTCTAGATTGATACACTTATTCCAGCGATTTTCCAACTTCTTGATCCCGTCTGAAAAGTAATTTTCCGGAAGGTCTGCAAAATACTCCTCCGTGGCGTCGATGATTTCCTCGCGTGAGCTGAATTTTTTATTGATGAGCCATCTTTTGAAGTTTGGGAAGAGATACGAGTAATAGTCCGATAGATCCAAATCCAGTTACCAATCGACGCCAAAAGTCCGCCCGATTCCGCATCAGCGGAACCGGCACCTAGCGGCAGGATAACTTTTTCATATGCAGAATATTGCCCAAAATATGGCGTGCGCCCTCAGTACTAATCTTTGTGGTATCTGCTAGCTCGCGCACCTTCACTTTTCGGTCAGCCAACACCATTTCATGTGTTTTTTTGACATTGTCCTCTGTAACCGCATCGGAGGGCCTGCCGCTGCGGACTTGATCGGTAGTGGAGTTGCGGCCACCACGAAACTCTCGAAACCAATATTTGACGGTGTAATTTGACGGAGCATTAGCCCCATAATATTTATCCAAGTTTTCTTTTGTTTCCTTCGCCGTTTTGCCTCTCAAGAAATAATGTTTTATGAGAGAACGAAAATCGTTTATGTCCATACTCAACATGATGCCAAACACGTCAACAACAATCAGCTGTCAAAACAAAACTAAAGACAGTATCGCACTGAAATTTGGCGTGTCTGCCTAAATATGAACGGACTTCAAGGCACCATAACCTTTTTTGCAGTAGCAGCGCACTCTGGCAGTCAAGGAGGTCACTTTTCACTCCATCTAGTAAATTTGGTAAGTGGTTCTCCAAGAAATCTAAATAAACCTCGGCATTCAAATTCTGCGGCAGCTCGAATGGGCCAATAATTCTACCATTCAAAATTCCCGTCCACATGTTTACTTTAAAACGGTACTGTGATCTACCTTCCCGCATCAAATGTGGATTTTCCACATGCCACTCGTGCAAATATTGTGGAGGTTCATGTAACCGTCCCTTTTAAAAGTTGATTCGTCCGACCATAGAATTTTTTCGAAGAATCTCGGATCTTCTCTGACCCTCTGCAACACAGTTTGACAAAATTGCACTCTGTCTGGATAATCTCGGGGTACCAGACCTTAGACTCGTTGTACATCGTACGGATAGAGCTGGTTTTCCCTTAGAATTCGGTGTGCTGTATAGTACTTTTGGGCACTCCTATGCTTTCTTCAATTGCACGTACTGAGGTACTAGAGTCTTGTGCGACTGCTTGTAAGGCTTCGTCCTCGTAGGGCATGACGGGTCTTCCCTCACTAACGATTAGATTTGGAAAGAGACCCTTTGAGAATGACCGGTGCACATTTAAAAACTCTCGATGGTCCGGATGACGCTGAGCATTTGGGTATCTGTAATGACAAGCATTACACCTGCATTCCCCATAATTGAGATGCATGTTAGCATATTCCTGAGCAGTGTATCGACATGGCATGATGGTGTTCACACTACACAATCACGGGGTTAACAATCAACACTAGTCCAGAAGAAATCCAGGTTCGACAGAAACTGTCAGATAGCAAACCAAAGTCGCAATGCAATGAAGTCCAATAAAGAAAGTCAAAGCTGTAAGCACGAAATCAACACGAATACAGAATAATGCGCTGTAAGCGAAGGAGCTTAACGTACTGCAGCATTGCATGATGTGCCTATGCGTCACTGCTTGACAAGGGTGGCATCTCTATCTGCTTCAGTCACACTATTCGAAATGGCGTGCTTATCCGTCTCAATCACAGCGTCACTGTCTGTCTCGCTCACACTTGCTACTCATTTTAACTTATTAAAAATAATTAACTATCAATCGGGTTTCTTTAACAAAATATTTTTTCTGTCCTCAATTAAGCGTTAGTCTAGCAAGTGTCATACCATTTTGGAATCCAGACTAAATATGCCATCTTTTAAAGTTACTTGCCAAAATGGCACAGTACATTTTTTTTTCAGTACAGTCAGTTCAAGTTAGGTGATTAATGATTTTCCGATACATGAATGGACAAAAAAGCAATATTTTAGTTAAAACCGTGATAGTTATGTTTCAATTTCGGACCGTAATTTACAGAAAAATTACTCAGGGTTACGTAACAATAAAAAAAATCGAAGAAAAATAAAGATTTGCGGTCACAGTACTTGAAAGATCGTCACAGGGTGTCACATTTCTCGATTTTTTTTGAGTGCCTTAATTTTAAAAGCACATGACTTAGATTTTTTTTTATAATTTTGTGATAATCGACACCACTTGACCTATCACCCGTTTCCGGCTGATGATGGGAAATCCTGTATATTATATTTCGGGGCTACAGAAATTTGAGTCTCTCCATTAAAAAAGTTTCCAATTATTTGAGATTTAATTTCATCACTAAATTTATTTCGAGCCATAGTTGTAGATCAACCAACAAGACAGATATCAGTTTCACTGATCTACGACTCACTTCCTTATACGTAGCTAAGAACATAGCAGAACACCTTAAAGTACCACTAAATTTTTTTTTGTTGTTTTTGGGTAGTCAGGAAATTGTTGCTTTAATTTTGCACACTGCAATATATTGCAAATACTTTTTGTTGTTGACATTTTCTTACATACGAGTTGTTATTGTTTTGGAAACTACGTTATCATGTTTCTGTTTCATCATTACATAAAGCTACGTTTAATTTTTTTTTATAAAGTTCATTAGGAAGAGAATTATTTCCATTTATATGTTCGAACTAAATTTGTTGCTTTTGTTTTCCACAACACTGTATATACATGTTTTAATATCTGAGTCTGATGATTCAAAATTTTAAATTCTGTTGCCCAGGTAGCAAAGTAAACCTCGTGTACAGTAATGCTAAAAGCCAACTTTAGTAGAATTCTTTAGGATTTTTAATTCGGATGTGAACCACAACGAACTTTGACATCAAGCGAATAATCCTCTGAATAGTTCCCGACAATATCAACGCGTTGAAAAATAAATTAATGCTCGTTGATTTTGTTAATTACATTTTAAGTTTTGAAGTATTTTTTTTATTACAAACACATGTTATATTAGAAAATGAAATCGAAATAGAAAGTGCGAAGAATAGGTAGGAATAGGTAGGACTTCAAACTGGAATGGATAACTGCGGTAAAATTTAATGGTTTTGGAAGAGGAGGTGGTGGCCAGGTTTTTGGTTACCGTAAAGATATGCAACGAGTTTCTGTTAGTCTTAATATGGTAGAAGACAATTTCACTTTAAATCTAAGAATTAGAAATTCTGCTCTACTCGTATGTTTAGCACCAGTCTATTTAAACTGCAATCACTGGCAATCGCGGCCTTGATAAACTGAAAAACGTCATGTGGAACCCATAATCAACGGATGTTACGCTTATTGGTGACTTTATCTGGATCGATTTATCTTAAAATAATTTTGTGAGTGGATTTACCACTCCGGCAGTAAATTTGACTCGCAATTCCAAGAATGAAGTTTGTAATCGCAGAGGTGGCAATGTTTTCGAAGTCGCGGACGCTCTGAATCGTTGTGTTCTGGGCGGGAGCTGTAAAGGTGACTCAACAGGTGAGATAACTATCATTCGTGGAATTTCATATTCACTTCCTACTCCTTAGGACTCTTTCCGAGAAGATGGAAAACAGGATTTGTCCAGCTCGTCCCGAAAACAGGCGAATCTTACTCTCTCTCCTCCTATAGACCCATTGCGCTTACATCCCTTCTTTCCAAGGTCATGGAAACGCTGATAAACCATCAGCTCATGATATATCTCGAAACACGAAAACTTCTTAATGACCGTCAGTACGGTTTTCGTAGCAACAGGGCCACTGGTGATCTGATGGCATGTCTCACCGAAAAGTGGAACCAAAGCGTACATCAATCTGGCGAAAGCAAGATAGTTGCACTTGATATTTCTAAGGCATTCGACAGAGTTTGACATCAGGCTCGTTTGTCGAAAATGCGTGCTTTTGGGATCGACGACTCTCTTCTTCAATGGATTAGAAATTACTTTTCGGAACGTTCAATTCAAGTTGTTTTGGATGGTCTTAAGTTTGATATTCACAAAATAAGTGCTGATGTGCTCCATGACTCCGTTCTGTCTCCGACTCGCTTTTTAATTTTTATCTATGATCTCTTGTCTCCCACTTCTAATCCAATGTATTCCATTGCTGACGACGGTAGTCTCTGCTTTTCATATTCGTTCCCGAACTCACGTCCCTGCTCTTCGGTTGTAGAACGGGAACACGAGCGTATGTTAAGCTCATTAAATTCTGATATTAACAGCATAACCAAATGGGGTAGAATTTAATGCTTCTAAAACTCAATGCTGTCTGCTCTCATTAAAGCGAAATTCAAATACCTAGCCATTATCCAGGGATGGCCTTGCATCGCCGAAATCGATAAACTTTCCATTCTCGGTATGTGTGTCAGTGACAACTTACGTTGGAATGACCACATATTCGATGTCGCCAAAAATACTCCGAAATGTCTAGGTTTCCTCAAGCGATGTAAGAAATATTTTACCCCCTCTGATCTGGCCACAATATATAAGGCATTCATTCGCCCAAAATTGGAGTACAACGCCCTCATCTAGTCAGGTGCTCCTCAAACATCTCTGCACGTGTTAGACCGGATTCAAAAGCGTGTAATAAACCTCATAGATGGTACTAATATCAGTCAGTCAATTGACACCCTCGAACACCGACGTAATGTCTCCTGTCTCATTTTGTTTTATCGCTATTTCCACCACCAGTGCTCCATTGAAATCGCCAGTAGCATTCCGCCCATTCAAACTTTCAACCGTAACACCCGTCTCGCTATGAATGCTCATCAGTGTACCCTCAAGCCCATTTTCGGACGTACTCTAAAATATCGTGATTCTTTCCTAAGCCGTACAACTCGCTTATGGAATGCCCTGGCGACCTCTGTGTTTCCTGGTCGTTATAACTTGCAAACATTTAAAAACAATGTACATCGGTACCTGTCCTTTCTTCCTCCCTAAATTTCCTTCGCCCACGTTGTGTACAAGCATTTTAAGGGTACGAAAACCCCTTGAGTGCGCGCTCATTATAAAAAAATAACAAAACAAAAGATATTGATTATTGCGTTGTATCTGGCACGTGGTACACCTTTATGGAAAAATTTCGAATAGCGATGAGAACGTTTTCGGACCACAAGCCCCTAGAAGTTGAGTGCCAATACAGAAAAATGTTGAATACTTATGTAATGACAAATTCCGTATCCTGTGCCAGAGTAGTTTAAATGTTGAACTTGCCAAACTTTGTGACTCAAACCTACAACCGCACATTGAGAATCTCACGGATATCATCAAAAAAGGTATCCCACCTGCACAACGACCATCAAGAAAAAGTAAATACAGTAAGCAAAAGTGGTTTGATACCGATTACTTACAGACTAAAGAAAAGTCATTTGTGTTCTTAAGGGGTTATATACAGTAGCAAGGACGAAAATATACTAAAACAAAAAGTATAGGTACATTTAGTGGTAACATTTAAGGTTATAATGAGAATAATGATTTGTAAAAATATTGATCTGGTGTGCTCCTGCAGACGATCTCCTGAAGGTCCTCTAAGAAAACTTGTTCGGCGGTGATCACGATATCTCCGGTTTAGTTCGCCTGAAATTAAAAAAAAACCCGAAAGACTCATTTAGCGGATAGATAAGACTAGGTATTGATCGAAGGAATAATTGAAATTTTAATTTTTTACGAAATGGCGGCTTAGTAAAAAAAAATTCGTATTATCGACCAAAATTGCCACGAAAAATTGTTTAAAAAAATAGAAGTGATTATCCGAAATCGTATTCCCTCGATCAATTCCTGAGAAGGTTGTGTTAAAATTTCAGACCGATCTATTGGTTGAGTCGTTTTCGAAAACATAGTTTTGAGAAAAACGCATTTAAAATTTCGGAGGAAATTTACACTTAGACACATTTTCTTTGTTTTTTTTTACTTACATGAGGTCATCTATTCCAGGGCCATGAGATGGACCCTCCGTAGCGTCAGTAGCTTCTACTACTTCGAGTTGATGGACTATTCGTAAGGGAACACCTGGAATACCTGGGAACACAAAGAAAGAAAAGAGCAGCTGCTACTCCTATTTGTGCTCTGCTTACTTTTTTAACAGTCCGAGACGTCCTTACAAGTATGCGTAAATCTCGAAAAGTACTTACCGAATCGATTTGAAGTTTTCAGGGAATGTAGTCAGATAAATTTACATTGCGAAAATACAAAAAAAAATCAATTTTTTTCTTGAAAATTTTAACTGATAGTTCTTTTCAACATGGCTTTTCCTTGTAAAAAGGGTGAACAAAATAAAGGGACGGTATTCTCCCGGCAGTCGTTCTTTGCGAACGGGAAGTCTCAGTTTGGCGTCATTCAAGTGGCCAAGAAAATGAGTAAATACGGCTTCGACAGGGACGAAGATGATAGGTCTTTGCTACATGTATGTAGGTATATCAACTGCCAACGGCACCCCGTTAATGATGATCCGTGGTACATAAGCCGCGTTCTGGTGTATACGAGTATTTCAAATTTACGATTTGACGCTGTCGAGGACAATATCGCAGATTTTTTTCTTCCCAATCGAGTTGGTTTCGTTGCGCTTGTCACGCGATGAAGGTGAAACTGGTCATATTCCTGGGTTTGGTTATATTGAATTCGAGACCCACGATGATTTGATAAGTGAAGAATGGACAGCAGAACCAGGAGCGTAACAATAATAATGATCACAACAATCGGCGTGGCTATGACGGCTTTAGATCCGGTGATGGTAGTGGATAATGATGAGGGTGGTCGGGATTGTGGTTGTCGTCGTGTCGGCGAACGTAATTATAAGCGCAATTTTGATCGTGGCGGTGATGGTGGTGTCTTCAATGTACACTCTGCTTCCGATTCCGATAACAAGTCAAACAATCACGTCCTGCTGCTATTTCGGCGGAGAATGTTTTTGGTTCAGCTAGACCACTAGATACGGCTGCCCGCTAGAAAGAAGTTGAGTAACGTTGTCAGAAGCGATTGCATAGAGAGTAAGAACAATAAGATCTTGACGAAGAAGTCAGCGAAAAGCTGGAAAAAGTTGAGCTAAACCAAGATGACAAAGAAACTAGAAATACGGCGATTAGCACTTGGCGACATGAAGATGATTAAAACGGCGTGCGGGCGAAAATACATCCCCGATCGAAGAGGTCTGCATGTAAGATACGAGTATTTATAATGGGCGAGATAATCGTCTTGACAATCGGGGCTTTAATCGTGATAATCGCAACCTAGATAGGAATAATAGAAATGACCGCTAACCGCTCGACGTATTTGGAAGTACTCGTAGATCAATGCGCAGGAAAGCCAGTACGAAGCTGCACGGGTAATCGAAGTTCGCGTCCGAAAGCTAGAAATGCTGACGTCTGCCTGGTAGCTTCAGGCACCGTTGTTCGATAAGCCAATAACAAAAATGGCAGCTGTACGTCACAGTCCTGTTGGTTGTTAGCGATGTATTTGCAGGGTAATTTAACAGAGTGCGATTCGCATCGATTCCCGTGTCACTTGTTTAAAAACTGCTGAGTCAAAGGTCCTCAATTGGTCCGAACGCAGTTGAAGTGGAGCTTCAAATTGATAGAAAACATCTGTCACTAAAGTTTCTGCAAACATCCCTGATGCTTGGTCTGCTAGAAATCCCAGTGTGGACCGGCGTACATCTTTTTTACCTTTGCCAATGTCTACTGGACGTGGACCTCTAGTTGGACTATAGTGCATAGCCATAAGAATCTCTACCTGCAAAGTTATAGCAATCAATACAATGGTACTCACCATCAGCCGGGTGCATTTGTCAGTACTCCATCATGAATTGCTACAGTATAGAACATACCTCAAAAAGCTTTTACTCTTTCGCTTAGCCTTTGAACGTCATTTCCAGTTAGCCGCTGCCGTTCTTCTACCTATTGCCTTGCAACTGAAAGGTCTTCACCTTGTTTCTGATATTCGGGCATGTCTGTATTCGTCAGAATTATTCTCACAAAAGAATATTGTTTTTCCTCCAGGCGGGTACAATATCGACAGTATAGTTGCTCAAATGGGCGACGTGAAAGAGTATCGGCGTAGTTCTTCCCAGTGCGATGTTCCACGGTGAAATCGAACTCCTGCAACAATTCCGGCCATCGTGTCATCTGTGACATCAGCCAGCGCAGATAGTTATGGTCCGTTCTTAAACGGAAGTTTCTTCCTAACAAGAATGGCTGGAAATGGATTGAAGATTTCACTACCGCTAATAGCTCTCGTCCAGCGACGTAATAGTTTTTCTCCGGTCTTGATGTGGTACTCAAGTATTTTCGGCTCACCATCTTTTAACTAGGATAAAACGGATCCACATGCATATAAGCTGGCATCTGTGTCCACGACAAAGACATCATACTCGTTCGGCTGGCCAAGAACTGGAGCTATCGTAAGTTTATCTTTTAAAAAGTTAAAAGCATCTTCAATGGCTGAAGTATATACAAACTGCTTTCATTTTTCGGCAGACTCGTAAGAGGATAAGCGACGATAGTAGGCCTAAAAATGACTGAGCTTCGGTACAAATCGTTGGATCTGGCGACTCGCGGACTACCGATACCTTCCTTATGTCAACTACTATGCATTCACCTGTAGTAATCTGCCCTAGAAACTAAACTTCCATTTTGGGTAAGCGGCATTTTGTTGGCGAAAGTCGTAGACCAGCGCTTAGCAAGCGGGCTAATACTACGAGTAGTTGTAAATTGCAAATTAGTTCTTCAAACATTTTTCCGTGGACAATAATATTGTCAAGGTAAGCCTGGCAAACTGAGTGTGCAAGATCTTTGATGATGTCGTCCATGAATGGCTGGAATGTGGCAGGCATATTGGTTAGACCCAAGGACGTAACATTGTATTCATACAAGCCAGTAGCCAGTGCCAATTTGCAAAGCGGTTTTTTTGCTTAACCTGCTGCCTGTAACCATATATAAGGTTGACAGTGGTGATCACGGGCTTCGAGAAGGTTGTACAACTTTCTGAGCCTTCATGTCATTCACAATTTGGGCTTACCCTCGGCGAGAAAAAGGAATCTTTCAGGGAGGCTGCTTGATGGGTTTAGCCTCTCCTATCCTTTCGATTCAGGGACAAGTTTTTTGGAAAATGGGATAGAGAGAGAAAGAAAGGTTTTGGGCTCAGTGGTTATTTCGCTCCATGGGTGGCATCCAACATTTAATGGGGAGACTACATTCTTAGTGGCTTGATGTTGATTTAGAGTCAACTACTTATCTTACTTGATTTTCGTTAACTGAAAAAAATGGATGATATATCTTTCGGGCGAGGCTGGGATTCGAACACCGAACCATCCGATTTGGAAGCCAGTCCACTACCACTTGAGCCACTGCCACCCACTGCCACTGCGACGATTCATGTCGTTGATTTTAATTTGGTGGACAAAGTTGTAAGTGTTGCTGGTAAAGCGAAGGAGCGTTTTCTGTTAAACAGGCTTCCGTTCCTACTAATCCTCCTCTCTCGAATTAGTAAGTTCTTGATTCCTGTGTTATTTTGTTCATCTTCCGAGACTCTGCTGATTTTCAAATTGATTGCTCGTTGACCAAGCATCCTCGATATCGAAAATTATGGAAAAACCCTTTCTCTTCAGACTTGAATTTCATAGAAATTCTCGGCGTTGTTTAAACCACTTAATCAATATCACAACGAACGAACACGTAACCAGACTTGTGAATGAATTTAATTTTTTCCACAATTTCTTTAATTGTTACGTTGTCATCATTGGTGCTTTTAAAACAGCCTACATTTCACTAAGCTGCACCGTTCTCGTTTCTCGAAAAGATCTTGACAAGAAATGGTCATTGTCTGTAACAGAAACCCTTGCTAATCTTATTGGGAGTCGACTAAAGCAGGTAGGTACACGGCTAGCATCGGAGCATACTGAAGTATTCAGGGCCATCTGTAGAGTGCCGGACGCAGAATCGGTAACTCTTTGCTGCAGTTCAATATTATAGATGCCATTGATGCTAGAGCGATATTGTCTCCCGCTTGCTCTAGGCAATCTGTAAAAGCCAGGCAAATAAGATGCTTAATATCCATAGCCAATTTACGCAGCGATTCTTTAGATCTTTGCACTCGTCAACGAAGTGCTGAGTGTGTTCTGTACAGCTCGTATACGAGTGTATACGTTGTTGTAAAAGCTTTATCAATAAGGAAACAATCATCTTGAATACCTATTTGCAGCGAAGGAGGCTAGTGACGTGCCCCTCAAAAACGGTGCAAAGTTCTTCTTTCGTCAGTTGTGCCATCAAGTTCTCGAAGATGCACTTAAATTCGTTGAGGTGTTTTTAGAAAGGGTGATAATTGAATATCATTCACGGAAATGCTTTCGTATGCCGTGCCATCGATCCCGGAGAATTCCAGCGAGGTCTGCACCCCCAATTCGTGCACCTTTGGGATTTGTTGCAGTAGCCAAGAATGTGTGTGGAGTGCCTTACTGTATCGGATCTTGGTGCGATATTGGTATTGTGCATGAGTAGATCAAACTGGTGGTGCTTCAGTTGTTGTAGGATCACCCGGGGCAATTTCTGAACGACGAAAATAAGCCATACACCGTTGCGATTCTGGTTTAGTTTTCCGACCTGCGGCAGTAGAAACATTAGCTAAGGCTTCTATTTCGGTGTTGAATGATTCCACTCGCGCTATCCGCAAATTTATTTTCCCAATAGATTGATGCAGCTTTTCCATTCAAGTTGACTGCTCAGAAACTTTGGCCAAATTTTACAAATAAAAATAGTTTATTTGGCAAAAAGAAATGATTCTTTATTTTCCAGAAAACGTTTCGAAAACTACAACTGCACAGTCCGCAGGACAAAGGATCCGCTTCTTCTGGTTCTTATCTTTTGTTTGACATGCTGTGCCTGGATCAATTTCTAGGCCTCTACATGGGATTTTTGTTTCTTTATATAGGTCGTAACAGTATGTTGGTTCTTCAGAATCCGTTCGAAATATCACTGGTGGATTATCGGTATTGTAAGTGCTCCATAGAGTATAGTCCTATGGGGTCATCTTCATATTTATCGTCTAGTCTAAACATCTTTGGCAATTAGTTGGACGTCTCACCATGGGTCTTTTTAGAACCTAAGATCTTTGACTCTCAAGTCTTTTCACTTTGATAAGATAGCAAAAGAATGAAAGGTGATAGTATGCATAAGCTAAAGACTTTGATACAATCTGTAGAAAGCAGCAAATTGCTCCTGGTGTTCTTACAGCGCTAATTCGAAGACAAAATTAACTAAAGGGTCTTTCATTTTGCGCTTCCTATCTTTCAATTTAAATAAAACAAAGTGTGTGTGGGATATCATCGAAATTTTTTATTCGTTTGAAAGGTCCATCGTTCAAATGCCCGCCGCGGCTTCTCTGGGTGGCCCCCATCCGAAATATCTAATTTTCCATGACTGGCGCATAAGTTAGGTTGAATTTGACCGATGACATGGGTTATGTTGACTTTAGGGGCCGCTGTGGTTTGTGGCTTATTCGCATAGATCTGCGACTTCAGAAAACCTGACAAAAAAAAGTCTAACGGGGTCAAATCACACGATCTCGGTGGCTAGTTCAAATCACCTCTACGTAAGATGACCATGCCCTCAAATCGCTCGTGCAGAATTTCCGATGTGGCGTGAGCTGTATGGCACGTAGCGCCGTCCTGTTGAAACCACATGTCGTTGGTGTCCATATCATCCAATTCAGGCCAAAAGAAGTTGGTAATCATTGACCTATAGTTCTCGCCGTTGACGGTGATGGCCTGGCAAACGTCGTTTTCAAAGAAATATGGACCGATGACGCCGCCAGCCCAAAATTCACACCAAACAATGACTTTTTCGGGATACATTGAACGATCTTGGATCTTATTTATATTGGTATCGTCCCAAATTTGATAACTGTGTTTTTTGACGTACCCATTCATCCAGAAATGGGCCTAATCGTTGAAGATGATTTTCCGATCAAAAATTAGGGTCAATTTCCAACTGTTCCAGAGCCCATTCAGCGAACACAGGTCGTTGTATATGGCAGTTTACCTTCAGCTCCTGGGTCAGTTGGATTTTTTACCGGTGCAGGCCCAAGTCACGACGCAAAATTTGCCAAGTTGTGATCTGCGAAAGGTCGAGTTTTTGTGAGCGACCCGAAGTCGATTGGATAGATTCGCGGGGATATTTTCGGCAGATCTTACGTAACGTCGACGTACGGGTGTTGATTTATCGTTTAATGAACCAGTGGACTCAAATTTATCCACCACACTGCGAATAGTTCTCTCGGTAGAACGATTATGGCGACCGTAAAATGGGCGAAGCGTGCGGAACGTTACCCGAACAGAAGACCTATTTTGATAAAACTATTTAATCGTTTGCACGTGTTATTGAACGCTATGTCCATCCATGGTGATTTGGCAAAACACACTGAATAAATGACAGCCAATTTGACAGACGTAGCTTCCATAATATGGCCGGTAACAACTGTCAAAGCCCGGAAGTTCCTATTGGAAGTCCATGTAGTTGCTGTCAATAAAACTGGACGCTCGACGTCGACAAATCAGACAAAAGGTCACGATAAGCCGCTAAAACGTTGACAAAGTCAGGGTTTTGTTCTACCTCGAATCCGCTGATCTCATAAAAAAAAAAGCGCTCTCAGAAGTGAAGCGAAGAGATACACATTCCAATCACAGTTTCCTTGGCCTAAGTAGACAACTTAGAGGTTACTCTGATGCGAATGTTCTTAAAAAACTGTCTTAATAATAGATTTTAATTTAGTGTTAAGGTTTATAAATAAATAATAAAATTTTCATAAACCGAGTTTGTTATGCTATATCGCGTATAATATACAAAGATAACTTCGGTCGTTTTGAATGCAAGATTTTTTGAGGAAGACATAAAAGAACAAATTCTACAATTTCTACAGCGACTTTGACTTGATTAGAAAAGTGCTATTTGCGGCATGAATATGTAGAGCTAATTTATCTCAAAAACTTTCCGATTTCCTTCCGTAGAGACAGTGCCATAAAGGAACTTCTCATGTACAAGTTGAACTAGGACCTCATCGAGTTTTAAATGCGTAACTGGGGGGAATTTCCTGAAGACCGCCCTATTTGGAGAGGTTTGTAATTATACAAGATTATTATACGCCAAAATTCTTCTTTTTGGGTGCTCCAGCTCCTGTCTATTACGTAGCAGGACTATGTTCAGATGGAAAACCAAAATAAATAAAAAAACCCAACCTGTCTATAACTTCTAACTACAAAGTTGCTCGAGGGACCGTGCTTAGTGCCACACTGGATACTAACCCCTTGCCCATCATGGCACTCAAACAGTGAGGTGTCTTCGTGGTTTTTGATTTTCTCCTGAGGTGTGCAGGCTTCTTCCAATCAACGAAGAGGCTCTCAAATGATAGTCGTCCGAGTAGTGGTTGTTTAACTGGTCCTTAGATAGCCACACAAAAGCTCTTGTCATAAAGCGTCAGAACCTGGTAGTATCCTGCTCTCTGTAGTCCAGCCTGTGCTGAAGAACTCCAGACGGAACAGTTTAGAATATTATACGTCCAACTGATTTTCCATTTACAGAAAATCTTATACCGTGCTGGGTTCTCTGTGAAACGGCTTAGAACGAAGCTACTACTACAGTACTGTGCAAAACCTAAGCAACCATCTGGAGTCAGCACTTCATAGCAAATCTTTTCAACTTTCTACCCCACCAAATAAAAAGAAATGGATATGTAATGATGTGTAATAGAGTGTATTTTGAAATTCACAACTTTTTATGAAAGTAATAATATTCAGATTAAAAAAAAAAAAAAACAAAAACCAACAAAGTAACCAAGTTGAGCTTTGCAAAACCTAAGTAACTTTTTTAATATTTTGTGTAATATCCTTTATTTTGAATAACAGAGGCGTAACGACGAGGCATACAAGTAATTAACTTTGAAAGTGTATCCTGGGAGATATTTTCCCACTAAACATTCAAAGCATTGAATAGGTGAGACCTGTTGGAAAAATGTTGTCCAGCGACAGGGCTTTTAAGGATGCCTGACAGGTTTTCAATGGGATTCAAGTCGGGTGATCTGGCCGGCCATTCAAGGACTTGAATCCCACTATCCGCTAACCACTCCTTTACCAACTTAGATGTGCGTTTCGTATCGTTATCCTGTTGAAACACCCAACGAAGTGGCATTTCTAACTCCGCATGTGGTAGCATTACCGATTCTAGAATGGATTTATATTTGAATTCCGTCTATTTCGTAGAATGGACCTACATCTCCTGCCGAAAAACAGGTCCACACCATCACATTACCCGCACCATGCTTTACAGTGCGTGTGCAGAATCTGGGATTGAGTCGCTGCCCTTTACGACGTCTCACATAACATATCCCATCAGAATTAATTAAATTAAATTTTGACTCTGAAAAGAACTCTTTTCCATTTTTCCGGAGACCAGTGTTGGTATTTTCTTGCAAAATTTAGCCTAATATCAAAAACTATTTTAATTTGAATTATTTTCAAAGAATTTAATTGCACTACCTATTCCTTAAATGTCTTTTTGTGAGCATCGGTTTTTTGCGCGGCTTGTAACTTCGAAGATTATTTTCAATTGCACGTCTTCGCACCGTGCTAGCATCAATGTTAAAATCAAGTAATTCTACGACTTCATTCGAACATATGAAAGGTGGTTTTTTAATTACACCACAAGTGTTTCTGTCCGTTCGACATGTTGTCTTACTCCTGTTGCATTATGTTTTTTTATTAAACGTTAAATAATTGATTTATTAATATTATAACGTTCAGCTAATGTTGCCTGAGTATCTCCAGACTTAAATTCAATAATAATCTTTAGTTTAAGAGTTAATCAAAGACAAACAACAAATGTTGTAATTTCATGTATAACCTGACTGGAAAATTACTGTTAGCTATTTACAAAGTTGCTTGTATTTTGCAAAGCTCAATTTGGTTACTTTGTTGGTTTTTGTTTTTTTTTTTTTAATCTGAATATTATTACTTTCGTAAAAAGTTGTGAATTTCAAAATACACTCTATTACACATCATTACATATCCATTTCTTTTTATTTGGTGGGGTAGAAAGTTGAAAAGATTTACTATGAAGTGCGGACTCCAAGTGGTTGCTTAGGTTTTGCACAGTACTGTATATGCGAATTTGCTTGTGCGGTTTTTTTAACCAGCCGTGATTGGACAATTATAAGGATGTCTCGGGCACATCCATTGTGTTTTAAAATTTACTTATTTATTGCAATTTGTAACTTTTCATAACTTCAATTACCAGTTCGTCATGAAGTATTTCTTGCAGTCCTATTCAGCGGATGAATGCATTTGTATTTATTAAAAATTTAATAATTGTACTTTCTTTTCCCCTTCTCGATTCAACAAACAAAAAAAGAAACAAACGAACGGAACTACAATCACAAGGCTTTGGAAATTTCCGGGCTTTTTCAACTCAAGCTCGAATGGTAAAACAAATTGCTGGGGAATTTCAGAAATTCAGCCGACTGAACGATTTGCTTTAAGTACCTCAGCAAAATTTCTGCACACGTATGCGAATGCTATAGTCCCATCCTGACAGCGGGTCATAAGGCCAGAAAGGATCCACAGATATTTTACACTACCTCATCGTTAAATTGTTTATGGACTCTTTTGTTGTTGTTTTTTTTTTTTTTTTTTTTTGTATAAAAAGCCTTGAGGACGACACTTACTTCCATTGCAGGTCACTGCATTCATGAATAAATTTCCGTAACGAATGCGCACAATTTATATGCAGCGTCACTACTTAATATTCACCCCATACACGCTCTCATGCACCACTTAAGGCAGCCAGAATTTCTCATTACTGCATGCTTGACGTGAGCACTAATGTGTACGAGTCAACTGAAGCTGAAGCGTCAAAATGACAGACGAATCACAAAACGCCAACGCATCGCATTTGGAAATAAAAAAAAAATAATTTTTTAAGCTTATATTTTATTTTTTTTTTATTAACACCCTGTGCCATGAATTTATTTCGAGGCAATGTTTATTAATTATTTATTTTGTATCCGTAAATGCAGGTCTTTACAGGCTTTTGTCCATCAAGATGATGTTGGGTTACGTACGGATATGATCCTGTGCAGAGATAATAAAAAGGAGGAAACTATGTCAATTGTTCGAGAGTCGTTTTACAATTTATCCTCTGGAAGAGATGGAGATAGGGCAAGGCAATAAAAGGGGGTCGTTTGGGGCTACGACACATCCTCATGTAGATACGAGTACACTATGACGTGGGCCAGCACCACCTTTGTGAGGTTAAAAATACCAATTTTGTGCTCGACGGCTCAGCATTGTTGATGGTGGTGGTGTTGGTTTTATTGCTAAATACAGGACTGTTGAGGGTAGGGAGGCTGGGCACTGGGGCGGCGATGACGACGACGACGCCATGGATGGAAATTAAATGGTTTGAAACGAACCAGCATAGCTAACAACTCCTTGCCCCTGTATTTGAACACGATTGAAAGGGATGGGGTGGTTTTTCAAAAGACCATAATTGGAATTTTCAAGTATTCAATTTTAAGGAGGTTCCGGTGGTTGGTTTTTAAGTTCTTTTTTTTATTTATTGTCTTCTCTGAATGTGGTGACAGTTGGCACCACCTGCGCAGTACTCGTACATGTCAGCCATGGTGTACCACAGAAGATTCATTAAAAATGGAATCCTCGCATTGTGCCGTACCTCAGCAATGAATCCCCTTTAAATGCATTTTACTAAGAATCTTCGTCTTGCTTGAACCAAGGATCAACATTTTACCGGCACTCAGTTCTGCAGGAGTTTTTGTTACCCTCATTTTTCTACAATTCGTCCTTTATCTATGTTGAAGTTCCTGATGGCTCAATAAACTACGAAGGGGAGCAGTGTCCTTATCTTTCTCTATTACGAGTATTATTATTTTTTTATTTTTTTCGAATGACTGGATAGTTGGGTTAGATGGCGCCTTTTACGGAAAAGGCCGTGAATTTTGAAATATTTTGTCAGCTGCTCAGTGGAAGGTAAATAACATAACTTTGATTGGGGTTGGGGGAGATGTAAGAAAAAACTTTTCGCAGTTCCATTTTCGTTTATGAGGTTTTTAGATTTCTTTTTATCGGAGTTTACTATGAATTCAATATTCATTCGCTGGCCTTGGCATAAACTTCACAGCAAGAAATTGGTATTTAAGTTAAGGCCATTGTGAAGCGAGTTCTACTGGCTTGAAAAGTACTTTTTCTGATTTTTTTTTAAATTAAAAATATGGTGCTAGTTTCTCAATTGAGTTTACTGTGAATCGGGCCTTTGAATTTTTATTTTATTCAAAAAAGTTGTCACCTTTCACAGCAATCTGTGCTAATAGTGTATTCCCTGCCGAGAAATGCGTAGAATCCCTTCTCAGGGACGCAATATTGAAAAAAGTTTGTATATGTTACACTGGCTCCAACGTTGTAGTCAGAAAGCACTCGAAAAACGGTGTGTTAAGAATTTACAGCGGGAGGAAGCTTTACTTAGCTGGTAAGGGAGTCCAATAATACAATAATTGGAGTACAATTCCCACATCTGATCACGTGCTCCTCAAACCTATCTTCATTTGCAAGATACTATTCAAAACCGCCAATATTTTTCAGCCAGTTAACGCTCTGACGTAATGCCAGTTGCCTTATCTTTTTTTTGCCGCTAATTTCACCACCAATGCTCCACGATATTTCCAGTAGCATTTGCTTCCTTTAAACTACTAACTGCAACACCAATACCGTTATTAGTGCTCATAATTTTACCGTCAAAATCGGCTTTTGGACATACTCTGAAATATTGTGATTATTTCTTCATAATCTGCTAACATTCAAGAACAACTTTCATCAGTATCCATCTTTCCTTTCTCCTTAAGCTTCCTTCTCCTGCATTCGGTGCTAAAGTTATAATAGACAACACCCTAGCGTTCCTGGCTAGTTGATTCCTGATATGGAAGACTTCATGGTCTAAGTATTTCGCTGATATCACATCTCAATGAAATTACAGAAATGCCTCTGACGATGTAAGTTAAACAGTTGATCCTCAAGTTGCCGAACTATTATAGACCTCTTTCAGGTCTCATTAAGCGTTACTTACTTACTTACTAAAGGTGACGCTACAGCCCGGGGTGGTCCTGGGCCTCAACCAGTATGCATGTGAAGCGTGCTCGATCTTTAGCCAGCTGCCTCCAGTTTCGCACGCTGCATGTCTTCCTCTACTGCGCTGTCCCTCTGAGGCAGATTCGAAGATTTCTCGGACCGGAGCATTGGTGTTCATCCGCTCTATATGACCTTAGTCGATGGACCTCCGCTCTTCTGGCTAAGTCAATGTCGCTGTACATCCGTCACTGTATCTCCTCCTACGCTCACCATCTATGCAGATGGGACCGAAAATCATCCAAAGAATTTCCCGCTCAAAACAGCCAAGAGCACCCTCATCCATTGTTGATAAAGTCCATGCTTCCGCATTATAGATTAGGACTGGGATTATTAAGATCTTATATAGTATCACTCATATTGTAAGAGAGTGAGCTTTGCTACTCAATTGCCTTGTTAGCCCAAAGAAGCAGCGATTGGCAAGAATTATTCTTCGTTTTATCTCAGCGCGGGTGACGTTGTCTGAATTGATCTCGGAGCCTAGGTTTTGTCTACCTAACTACTTTAACTATCTCAAAGTTATATGGTATTTTTCAAGGGTGACGTTCTGTCCGAGTCGTCGATATTGGGTGTCCTTTCTGGTTGACAGTACATACTCGTACTTGGTCTTGGCCTTGGCCTCGTTGATCGTTAAACGCATTTTCGACGCTTCCGTCTCAATACTCGCGAAAACGACACTGACATCACGCTGCTTTCTTCCGAGTATGTCAATATCATCGGCGTATGCGAGTAATTGAACGGACTTTTGAAAGATTTTGCCTCTTGTGTTGGCGCGTGAGTTTTGCACTATTCCTTCAAGAATTATGTTAAAGAAACCGCATGACCGCGCATCGCCTTGTCTTAATCCTTTTTTGACATCAAAAGTCTTGATGAGTTCTATACCGGAGCAGCGGGCGTTGTCCATCGTCATCCTGCACATACTGACGCGCTTGGCAGAGGCAGAGATGCTTAAACTAGACATTGCTCTGTATAGCTCGTCTCTATAGATGCTGTCATACGCGGGCTTAAAATCGGTGAACAGGTGGTAGGTATCGATTTGGGGTTCATGGGTTTTTTCCGAGATCTACCTTTCCTGGCTTGCAGCCATACTGATGTGAACCAATCAGGCTGTTGACGAACGGCGTCAGACCTTCACACAATACGGAGACAGTGCCTTATACGCGATGTTAATAAGACTGATGCCTCTGTAGTTGCCGCAGTTCAGAATGTCTCATTTCTTGAGGATGGGACAAACGATGTTGAGGTTCCATTTATCTGGCATACATTCGTCTGACCATATTTTATAGATGAAGAAACTCAGCAGTTAGGCCGTCTGCTCCACCAGCTTTGTTGGACTTTTGTTTAGATATGCCTGCCTTCACTTCGTCTAGGTCAGGTGGACGGGATTGTTGGTCTACAACGTATTGGTTGAAAGATTCATTCTGCCTGACAGTGGTATTTGGTTCGTTATTGCCGTTATACAGTCTGCAGAAATACTGTTTCCAAATCCTCAGCATTCACTACGACTGTACCACGATATTTTCTTGTTCTTCTCTACAGCCTTCGGTTCGGTGTTTGTGCAAACGGTATGTTTTTTTACCGTTTGGTAAAACTTTCAAATCTCAGTCCTGGAGTACTTAGCATTTTTCATGCTGCTTCTTTTTCTTTCTGATAAGCCGATGTTCGTTTCTCCTCCTCGGCTCGTAGAACTCTACAGCAGGTGAGCAGTTTCTAGTATTTCTATGGAGCGTCGCTTGGATGCATCTTGCTTTGCTGCATGTGCTTGCCGGCAGTCGTCCTCAAACAAGGGATTTCGTTGTAGCGGCCGAGTGAAACCCAGGACACCAGAGGCGGCATCTCTGAAGGGGTTTTTGGCTATGTTGCCACTGATCTTCGACACTTTATGGTGGCCCCTACCGCCACTTCTTAATGGATTAAGGGGGACTCGATTAGAAAAGGACTTGGCGATCTATTGATATTATAGTCGTCCGACGTCGAATTTCTTCAGTATTAACTCGGCTAAAACCAGTAACCCGATTCGATTTTGCCCCCTCGGGACATTCGGACATCCATAATAATGCAGAATTGGCTTGCGTCAATGGCAATGTGGTCAATCTGGTTGACTGTTGGTTGATCATCATTTCCCCAAGTCCTCTTATCAATATCGATTAGTGGGAAACGCATGCTAGACGCTACAGTGTTTCGCTGCGCCGCAAAACCTCCGTTATCGGAGGTGGTATCATGCAGGCTATACTTTCCAACAATACTATCGCCGAGGACAATTTAATGTCATAGCTAGATCACTACTCGTAGGTCTTATCCAAGAGCTTGTAGAAGCTATATTTGGTGTCGTCATCTTTCTCCTCTCTCGGGATATGCGCTCATATAAGGCTAATGTTGACATGTTTAGCCTTAATACGGATTGTTACGAGACGCTCGTTCACATGCCAGAATCTCAAGACTTCCTGCCTAGGTCTGCCTCAACAAATCTTAACGGCGCTACTTTTGCCATCGATAACAATCGCCATAGTAGATGTCTCAGTTTTTCAGCCTCTTTTTGTCCGGCCCATCCCATCGCATTTCTTGGATGGCAGTAATATCTGCTTCTAGTTATTCGATTGAACATGGCCTACTAATTTCACATACAGATCCGAAGTTTGTTGTCCTTGTTTCGTTTGCATGGGTTGTCACCAGTAGATCCGTCCGTATCCAAGGTTTATTGCTGCTTCGTTATTTAACTTTATTTCCAATGACCGAGCAGTTACCCCGGCGGCACAGCCCCAATCAGGAGGGCTAGTTCCATTGTAGATACCCCTAGAACGAGGGGTCAGCTAGACGAGGATGTGAGCGCTGCCGTTGGTGCATTAAGGACTCGTCCGCTACCATCATCAAGCGTTAACTATTAAAAAATCTTGGCACAATCCTAGGCCCGAGACTCAAGTAGAAGACTGAAATTAAGCAATTGGTACGTAAAGCATATACTGGTATACCATGCCAAAAAACGGTAACTGTGTCGATGGTTTTATGGTCAGAGAACACTGTCATCATTCATCCTACCTTCACTTGCCGATAACTAGTTTTGTAATTCACAAACCTAATCAGAGAAGACGATTGCCATCCGTGCCACCGTTGCTGCGTTTTCATGTGTTCATGCCTTGATGAGGCATAGAAGTTGATGTCATGGTTGTGGTGCATATAATTGTGTTAAACCTATTTACATATACACGGCATTCCAATTGAATGGAAAACCTAAAACAATTTTCAAATGCCTCAAATGCTTAATATCCTTGGTGCGGTGAGTATGTGTACATCGCCTCGAACTGCCCTCGTGGCATAGGAAATAGCAATCCCAATAAACGGTTTCATTTTCAGCAGTCCGCTTTGCTGGAACGTGTTAAAAAATATGCTGTCATTTCCTCAAAAAAAACAAATGAAAACTACGCCATTAACAAATAACGAACGATACATGCTTCCAGAAAAACGATTTCAATCATTAAACACCTTCTCGCCCAGCAGTTATTAAATTGGTCCACAAATTTGAGCTATTGAGACAGGTAAGAACCAAAATCGTTAACCGCCGCGGAAGGACTACTGGGATATTGCCTCTGATCATTGAAAATGGGCATATTGCAATTACCCCTGCACCGAATTTTGCATACGGTACAGCCGATAAAGCCCCAAGTTCAACTGATGTAAAAACTTAAGCCTTCCAACCAACTTGAGCCAGTTGAGTGTTGACAATGCTTGAAATTGCGAAGAGCAATCGAAAAATCATTTTGAGGGACTAGCGACATTTTCTTCTTCAAGGCTTCGCTAAAAAGCAAAACTGCTGCGTTTGGGGCTTAGAAAATGTGAGAATGTTTATTAAGACACCATTCTATGCACAAAGTGCAAAAAGGATGCGTCATTGGACCTTATTTCTTCGAAAATTAAGCCTGTGTGACTGTTTCCGTGAATGGATTGTGCTACCGAACCATGACCAATGAATTTCTTTGTCGAAACAATTGCTCTTTTGCGAGAAAAGCTTCTTGGCTGAATTATTTCTTAGTGTGCTTAAAGAAGTTGGGCGCCGAAATTATGAGATGTGTGACTTTTTCGCTTTGGGCCATCATACGCTTACAAACCAACAGAACTACTCAAAGCCGAAATGCGTACTGTTTACGATGAAATTAAGCCACAAATGCGCAAAAATGTCCACTAAATGAACGAGGAAAGGTCCTTCTCCTCATGATGACAATATTTTCCATATTTTCGCCATTGAACTGAGAGAAACCGGAGCTCTCAAAACGTCAATACCCTATATCATATCTAAGTTGAAATTGTGTGGAAGGACTCGGTTTTTCAGATCGTGGTTCAGACAATTACTTCATCCGCCTTTTGAAATTCTCGGAAAGTCGCTATTGTAACCGCTCCTCAAAGACCTTTCACCATAATTTTTCCGTGTTTAAATTATGACGTGAATCCTGGTGCAAGAGTAACTAATAAAAAGATGAAAATCATCCTCATCAGAACTATTGCTCATTTCTAAGTCGCAGCGACCGGCGTATTCAAAAAAATCCGGAACCTGCCCGAATTCTGTTTGAAGCCACTAACTGGAGCGGAAAATTAGTCCCGCACCGCTGTCGCACTATCTACATACCCATATGTATTTCAATAGGCTCTTGCGATTTAGAAAATATATTTCCACATGCAAGAACAACAATTTTTATCTTCATCTCCTTTTTACCAATATTTCGGCCTATGTTGGGTCCGAAAGCCACCCTGTATTTTACAAACTAAGGACTGGCAAGCTTTGATTTAAGCTGACCAACGTCTGTAGGGTATACTGCAATATTACACTTACATCATTCATAAGCAGTTTCTTTTGCTGCGCTTTATTTTGCATGCATTGAATGGAATGATGAAAGCACCATATACAGATGATGAAAAGGAGACCCCACCTCTCTGCTGATCGTTGCCAAGTCCTTTTTTAAGGTACGACTTCCTTTCAACTTTGTTTGACTCAGTTTACATTTAAAAGATAGACGACTACGACATCCGACAGAGGAGTGCATTCCTGTTGGCAGTTTTCCTTCGAATTTGTCCTGGGTACTATTTCGGTCATTTGCATCTCATTAAAGAGTCCTGTGGTGACTTGACTTTACTGCATTCATCAGATGTCTTTTTGCAAATAGCAGGAAGGAGTGCAGTTTCATGTGGAATTGCTTTTTAGGGAATTTATGGTTGAGGGACTATTTGTCTCCTCATTTTATGATTGCATATTTCTTTTTTCTTTTCCTTTGATAGCAATGAACAATTTATGCCTTATGGATACGCGTTGGTGTTGGAGGTCTCAAAAGATTCAAAAGGGATTTTCCGATTTATAGTCCATATGTATGATTCACATACTCTACTGCTCCTACTCTCACTGTCGTATATCATTAGGTTTCATTGAAAGTATGTGGTGTGTGAGTGTTCGAAAGGAGTTTGACTGCTTAAGGATGGATAATCGACCTAGTCTCGTAAAATATATCGCCTCTGGGGGTATAGGTATGTATGTATTTTTTATGAAAGGGTGTGTACTGTTTGTGGATCTTGCAGATGAAAAATAATTTATGAGTCTATAGGTACATATTTTGAGCTTAACGCGTTCCATGGACTTCTAGTAAATTGCAATCGGCATCAAGTCAAGTCAAATGCTCCTAAAGAAGGAGAGAAAGGATGGATTTCAAATATGGGCATGGAATTTTAATTGAAATTTATAACGAGGACTTCTCAGATGTACTCGATGTGTGTACGAGTTTGCCAAATTGAAAACTTGCACACACGTACGAATGTGTTGCATTTTTATTTCAATTTAATATTTGAATTGGTTTCCTTCATGCAATGAAGCTGATAGTTGGCTTGGGACAGTAATTTAGTTATCTGCAAATTTGTTTAATTTGCTAAATGAAAGCGTTCTTCCAAATGAGTTGATTCAGTTTACCTCCGAACATCTGTTGCCTTTTTTTGCGATTCAAGCGTCTTTAGTTGCTCAATTAGATAACATATCTGGAAATACTGAAATATAGACTCATTAGGTTTATTGACCTGAGAAGTCTTCGGGTCTCAACCAAAGGAAGCCATAAACTAAAGAATTGCTGTTAAGTGATAGGAAAATCCTTCCGAATTGTAGCTATCTGCGCATTTAAATATATAGAAAGGGAAAACCATGGTGTTATGTGACATCTCACGTGAAAACGAGGAAAAGATAAGCGACTGTGTGCGGAGTCCTGAAAATGAGTTTCGGCTCCTGTACGGAAAATAATACCGCCTTGATCAAAAAGTTCACGGGGGACACCACCGTGTGGCGCTCCCATCGTTCCAATTTGAGTTCTGTTTTTTGTTAAGTTGGTAAATCTGTTCTTGACATTCCCTCTAAATCTTAGCGTCATAGCTTGACATTTGCAAAAGTTACGTAGCCAAGAGTACATCTATCTCTGTGTGTGTTGGCGATTTTTCACAATTTTAGAAATGGATTTAAATTTACAACAACGAACTTATATTCAATTTTGTGTAACAAGTGGATTTAATGGTGTGCGAACGTTGGAAATGTTGGAAACGGCAACGATTCTCTAAAGAAAACGGTCGTTTACCAGTGGCACGAGCGGTTCAAAAGTGGCCGTGAGTCAATCGAAGATGATAAACGCAGTGGCAGACCATCGACATCGAAAACCGATGAAAGCATTGATGAAGTACAAGAAATGTTGGTCAATAACCGCAAATTAACCATCAGAGAGATAGCGGAGGACTTGAACGTTGCCTATGGATCCGTCCAAGACATTTTGGTTAATGATTTGGGTTTCCGTCGTGTAGCAGCAAAGTTGGTGCCAAAAGACCTCAATTTCATGCAAAAAAGAGACCGTGTTGACGTCGCAAGAGAAATGATTTGCGAGGCTGAATCCGATCCCACATTCATCAAAAGGATCACTACTGGAGACGAGAAGGGGGTTTATGGGTACGAAATGCAATCCAGACATCTGGCAAGTGAATGGCGTTCACCAAATGAGCCGAGCCGATACCAAAAAAAACACGTTCTCAGTCAAAAAAAGAAAGCGTAGTGCATCATAAGTTTTTGCCACAAGGCCAGACAGTAAACAAAGAGTATTATTTGGGCGTTACGAGACGTTTGCGTTAAGCAATTCGCCGAAAGAGACCAGAATTGTGGGCAGAAAACTCGTGGATTTTGCACCATGATAACGCACCGTCGCACAGACCCATCATTATTCGTAATTTTTTGACGAAAAATACAACAAATACCATTCAACAGCCACCGAATTCACCTGATTTGGCTCCCTGTGACTTCTTTCTATTCAATCGAGTTAAAAAACCACTACGGGAACGCGTTTCAGCAGCCGAGAGGAAGTAATGGAAAAATCGCAGGAAGCACTATGGACATACGGAAAACCGAATATAAAAAAATGTTTCGAGGATTGGATCAAGCGCTGGCATAATTGTCTTGCAGTCGATGGGGATTACTCTGAAGCGGACAATATACGAGGGTTGTCTGAAAAGTTTCCGACATAGTCTCCTTGTAACTCTACACACTTCTCCCAGCGATGCTGCCATCTCTCTAACCCGCCCAAATAGTACTTGGCTTTTTTCTCCGCAAAATAATTGCTTACGAAGGTGATTGCCTCCTCATTTGACGAAAATCTCTGTCTTCCGAGCGCAGTTTTTAGATGAGGGCACAAAAAGAGATCGCTTGGGGCTAGATCTGGTGAATAAGGCGGATGGTCAAGCAGTTCAAACCGTAATTGATGGATTTTCGCCATGGCAACCGCTGTGGTGTGAGACGGCACGTTGTTTTAGTGAAACAAAATCCTGTTTCTTTTTCTGCAAATGTTTCCGTTCTTCCGCAATTTCTGCCTTCAACTTGGCAAGTAGTATGCTCCTGTAATGGTGTTTCCTTTTTGAAGATAATCGATTAAGATAACTCCTTTACTATCCCAAAAAACAGTCCAGATCACTTTCCCAGCCGAAAAAACAGTTTTTGCTTTTTTGGATCCGGCTCGCCCTTTGCTGTTCACTGTTTTAACTGCGCCAACAGAGCGTTGGAAATGTTCATTCGAACACGTTTTTGGTCTAACGTAAGCAAACGCGGCACCCAACGCGCGGACAGCTTTCTCATGCCTAAATCTTGATTTAATATGTAACAAGTACGTTCTTTGGACATTTTCATAACCTCTACTATCTCTCTCACTTTAATTCGGCGGTCGTCTAATACCATTTACTGAATTTTAGCAATGTTATCGTCAGTGGTTGCAGTTTTTGGACGTCCCGAACGTTCAACATCTTCCAAGCTCTTACGGCCACGTTTAAATTCAGCTGCCCAAAATTTCACTGTGGTAAATGATGGTGCAGAGTCCCCATACACAGAGTCCAACTCATTTTTGATTTGCATAGGCGTATTGCCTTTCAAAAACAAGAATTTAATAACAGCTCGATACTCAATTTTTTCCATTTTCACAAAAAACACTCACATCGACTCACTCAAACGACTGTCAACTAAAAACTGCGCGTCCAAAATGACTGAACCTTCGGTAAGTAACTGTCAAAAGATGCACAACTAGCATTCACTAGCTTTTATTGACGAGTGCCGCTATCTTTACGTATACAACCCTCTCATACTCTCCTTTTGGACTCTCAGCCTCGGCTGAACCGTCAGTCCGGCTGCCTGAAAGTGAGTTTGTCTCCTTCACATGAAGAAGTGAATTGCAAAACATCATCTTACGCTATAAAAATGTCATGTTCCTGAGGTTCTCGAAGAGTGCTAGGCACTTAGAATGGCAAACTGAGATAGAAGGAACGTGTTGCAGAAAGAACAGTAGTTCTAGTGGTGGTCTGAAAGGGAGGGCTATATAAAAGTCATGCATGGGTCAATACCACAGTCGCTGGTGGTCCGCACTAGAGAAGTAAGAAAACTAATCCTACAGTACCCCCTCACACTGTAACGTCTTGCCCTGCTGATTACTTTCTGCGGATATTAAAATATTACAAAGCCAGCCATGTAATTGTTTCAATTTTCTTTCCGCGGTTTTTTTGTTTTTAATAATTATTCTAATTATTCAGTAGCCGGTCTGCCGGCAGGAATCAAACTTCAAAAATAAAAAGCAACAAAGCGATCGCGAACCACACAGGTGGTGGTTATTTCGGTAATGGCGGACTGCAACACCAACAACGAAAAAACCAAAAAAGGGGAAATTTGCAACAGGCAGCAGGTTGAGTGCTGCCACTTTCGGCTGCTCAGCTGGGGGTGGGTAATTGGTTAAAAAAAAAACGGAAATAAAAGTATACGGAGGTAGCAGATCTCAAAAAAATCAAAATACACAAATGTGTCCGTAGGCGCCACGCTATCTTTTTAGCAAGGAATTGCGAAACCTTAAAACGATGAAAAAAAAAAACACAACAAAAGTTGAAAGTCACGTTACAACGGGTATTTTATTGATCGGACTTTTTTTTTGGACAATTGAGCGGTATAAACGGTTTACGGAACAAGACAAGCGACAGTTAAAACTACCGTAGTAGAAACCGCTTAAGAGTGAGCTGCTATCGTCCGCCTTCCCGAACGATTGAAAATAAATGTTTTTCCTAGCGGGTCGCGTGAAGGGCAAACGGGCCTTTCTTTGTATGGAGTAATAATTTTTTTTTCACGTTGGCGAAAGCCTACCGGGATCTCACTATACACTGTTAGTACACAATACTTAGCTTTGCGTGGTATCCTTCTTTCCTCGTCTTCCCAGTTCTCCCTGTGGTTCCCTAATCCTGTCCTCTTTTCCTTTGACTTTGCACTTAAATGTTTTTTTTTTTAAATTTTCCTTTCTCTACTTCCTTTCTTTGTCACTTGGACCTAGATCTCTTTATTTTTTTTTTTCTTTTAAAACGAAGTGGCTGCCCGGACAGGACTTATGTTCACTCAGGCCATTGGTCACTCACCCACACATTCGTGCATTACATCTACTCGGTTAGCGGGCCCAATGTCTGGTATATGTGTACAGCGCTCCGCTACCTAGCTGGAGCGTGTAACCATGGCTTGGGGCACCGCTAGACCGCTCTTTCATACACTCAAGTGTGCCACTTTGACTACCCAGATCCTCGGGGAAATTTGAGAAATTCTGGGAATTTCCTTTGGCCTGAGTGAACATTTCCCCTGAGTTGTCTTGGGTTCAAATAACCCCTTCTTTCCCCGAATTTGATCCCTGAAGTAAGTCGAAGTGACAAAGAAAGTTCCTTTTCTATTCATTTGCGATTACGAAAGGGGAACTACATAAGTCAGGATCTAGGGAACTTAGATTAAACTTTTGAAAAGTGACGGAGGAAGAAGGAAACTTTTCTCGAATTAACTTCCCTTCTGAAAGGTGGACCCGGTGGGCTTCCGTGTAGATTTTTTTTTTGGGGGATGGGAGAAAAGGGAATATCAAATAGCGTCCCACTCTTTACACTAATTATGTTTTATTTTTCATTGTACACTTTGTTATTTGTTTTTTTTTTGTTTCTGTCTTCTGTTTCGTTTGCTTTGTTTGGCTTTTTTTTTATGGGTGTGTGGAGTGGTGTGTGTTGTAGATAGTTGCCGGCAGTCCGCCTGGCTCTAGGCAACGTGTGCGGGTTGTAGATGTTTCATTTACACAGACGGTTCCAGATCGCCCATCTGGCTCTAGGTGTGTAGTCCACATAATATGGCCGTCCGCCATATGTTCAGAGTGTTCCAGGCCGTCCGCCTGGCTCTGTCTTTCCCGGGTGGACCTACTGGTTGTCACTTCCGAGGAGCGTAAAGGCAGAAATCCGGGGTTGGACGAATCCACAGGTACCTTTCGCAAATACGTTCCTCCAAAGCGATAACGGACATAAAAGACAAGGCGGGTCAAAACTACCCATTGGGGGAGACAAAACAACATTGGGACAAGGGTCGGCTATTTCGTGTTGGACCCTTGCACAAAAACCAAAACCTATAGCGCTTTCCTTGCGTTCTTGTAGCAAACCGTCCGCCTGTTCTGCGGGGTTCTTCCTCGAGCTTTATTTTTTTTTGACCGTCCGTCGTACCTATTTATGTTGTCCTTCCGAGATGCGGAGAAAGTGCACCGATGGCTGATGCGCCCATGGCTGCACATCACTCTCTCAGAATTTTGCACGAACAACTGTAACAAAGGAAAAGGTTCGAAGGAGTGAAGCGAAGGTTTCAAGGAAAAAGAGTCCAGCTTGTTGTGGTAAATTTTACCGCAATATAATGAACACAACGTAGCTGTTGCTTTACCTCGGGTTTAGATAGATGTCGTAGTTTTAAACATTGGGTGGCTCATCCTGTAGCCTCTGCAACTTGGTTTGGAGCTATCTGCATAAGAATAGGCCCGAGTTGTCAAACAAGTCAAAATATAGCTTACTATAAATAGTAGAAACGATGGACCAAGTAATTCTCGGAATGCATCAGAGCAATGTATGCTACATATCAGCGATAAATGACGCAATCATTATCGGCTGGGTGGGTATAATATAACTTAAACTCCACTTTGGACATAAAACTGATGGGACACTCTCGACTCACGTCTTTTATCCCATGGATGGTTAACCTAAAAACGTTGCCATTTAATTTGTTCAGTAACACCGTAGACTGCGCTATCATTGACCTCTTCAAGTTTATAGAGTCATAATGACCCTCCTCGAGTTTAAGAAAGTTAAATCATTTCCATAATATTCAATTGCCTTCCTAACAATTTGATTAAGGACTTCATAAACTGCTCTCGTAACACCACTCCCTTCATAAACATTTTGACTTTACGCGTCAATAATTTTTTTTTTTACATCTACGCACTTAATGAATAGCAATTTGCTGGGAAAGAATTTCCATAATAATGGTCCTCAGAAGGGTTTGATGTCATGCTTCCCTTGGGAAAATTATGGATCAATTCAAAATAATTCTCCCCTATCATCATTAAAGGTGTTCAGTCTGTTCCGGAAAGAGTAGCGAAAAAGAAGCATCTTCGATAGCAAGGATCATGTAATCGATAAAATTGATTAAACGATTTCATTCGGTTGCTTTTTCAAATCGTTCATGAGGGTGTACTCGCTTCGAAAAGGATGTCCTCTTCCTCTTCCTCTCTCCATAACCCTAACACACATACTCATATACACATAATTTATTTTCTACTCGTACTTATGAATAGAATCCTCAACTGTAATAGCCTTGAGTGCATTTATTCAGAAGTATCTTGAACTGGTACGAGAAGATTCTACCAAGAGTTTAGAGAAACTTCTTTAATGGGCAACTTTCCAAAACAAACCAAATGAAACCACATAAAACTTGTTCAACCCTAAGAAGCTTAACAGGGTGTCCGGAAAGTAGAAAGTTTCACTGAATGGCTGCTGTATGTTAAGTTTAATGAAAAGTTGTTTAAAAAAAAAATTCAGGTCATTTTGTACATTTTAAGAATGGCACAATTTTTGTGGAAGTGTAATTTTTTTTATATCTTTTCTAATCCGTAGAGTAGACATGTAACCTCCAACGTTTAGTTCTTTTAAATTATACTCGAAAGGATGCACTGGCGTGGAAAGCATACACTTTGAGGCATTTTGTTGAAAATTAAAATATAAATTTGCATTCGGTTGTATCTTTCGAGGATATGTTTTGGAATCAGGGATTTGATGAGGATTACTTGGTAGCTCTATTATTTTGCCGTCATTTGGAGAGTATCCCATTTTAAAAACGTTTAACGTCTGCAAGCGTATACGCTCTACCATGGTAGGTAGGTAGGTAGGTAAGAGTGGTTTTTGGGTATACCAACCCACTTAGGCCTATTGGCCCATTGTGATGCCACGTGGATCTATGATCCTCTTACTGATGGAACCAGTTTGAGCTTCTGCCGAAGCGTAGGAGACTGTTTACGTCTACATTTTTCAGATCGTTTAGGTCGTTGTAGAAGAAAGCTCCTAAGTGAAGTTTTCTTCTCTGGGAGAGAGCTTGACATGTACAGAGTAGGTGGAGGATTGTCTCCCCACCTCCTCGTCCATGCAGCTTCTGCAGAAATGAGTTTGTAAAGGCGCCAAGCCTTCTTGCGTGCTTGCCTATGAGGCAGTGTCCAGTGATGACGCCTATGATGGCGCTGAGATGTTCCTTCTTTATTTAGAAGGATCAGACACTTAGAGCGATACAGATCCAGTTTTGGCCAGATTTGTTTGGTCGCTAGACATGTTGGTCCAACAGTCCACCTAAGGTGTGTTCTTTTATTGGCATCCAGCTTTAATGTTATTTAGGTAGAGTGGTTCCAATTTTGGCGAGTTCATCGGCTCTACAGTTCCCTGGAACGTCTCTGTGGCCCGGCACCCAACAAAGGTGAAGGTTGCTCTGCTCTGCCATCTCCATAAGAGATGATCGGCATTCAAGGGCGGTTTTTACAATTTAGTGAGACTAAGTCCAGGGATTTGATAGCGGCATGACTATCCAAAAAGATACAGATATCCTTTGCAGATATCACGTTTTTCTTCAGACAGGACAGAGCTTCTTTAATCGCCAAAATTTCCGCCCGGAACACGCTGCAGTGATTTGGAAGACGGAAAGAGCGGCTTAGATTTAGCATGTCTGAGAAAGCACCGCCACCAACTCCGCTATTGGTTTTAGATCCATCTGTGTAGAGATGGATTGACTTGTCCTCCACGAAAACATCTTCCTTCCAGAAGGACCTAGAGGGGAAGCTTACATGGAAGTCCTTGTCAAACCAAAGATCAGGTATGGTGTAATCGATGTTCTCTGTGAGGATTCCTAATGTATTAAGAATATTAGCGTGGCCGAATGAATTATTTGTCCACTGTTTAGTCGCTTTAAGGCGAATAACTGCAGTCGCAGCTACTTGCCTGCTGAAGATATCGAGGGGTGTCAAGTGAAACAGAATGTCTAATGCCGCGGAGGGAGTAGACCGTAAGGCTCTGGTTATGCATAGACATGCTGCTCTTTCGACTCTGCTTAGTTTTCTCCAGTTGACTGCATTGTGTAAGGCCGTTCACCAGACAACAACCCTGTAGGTGAGTATTGGTCTTATGACCGAGGCTGAAGGCCCCATTTGTTCCCAATGGCCTTTTTTGCAACAGAATAAAGTTACTGTAGCTTTCTTAACTCTTTCATGACCCAAATATTTTGCCATATCGGAAACGACTAAACTGGTACCTTTTATTGAGGCAGAGACTATAATTGTAATTTTATATTTCCTAGAAACGAGGATAAGATCACTTTTATGGGGGTTTACTCCCAATCCACAGCGATCCGCCCAACGGGGTAATCTGTTACGATTTAGTTGAAGGGTTCTTTAATGGTATTAAGGTACTTACCTCTGCTGACACATCTTTTGGCAGAAGCCCCACCCGGTTTGGAGTTGATTATCCAGCTATTTAGCATAAGACTGATCAACTCCCCTTGTAGAAGTAAATTCAGCAAAACTTTTTGACTTGCTTTCATTACAATCTTTGAAATTTTGCATCTGATTTTTTGTAATAAATCAAATTGTTTTGGGTGGGTCTTTTTGAAATTATTTTAATGCCAACATTTTTTCTTTGCGAAGTGATGATAATTCGGAGTTCCACCAGGGTCCTTACCGATTTTTTTCTTTTCGATTTATTCAGCCTGTTTGACGGATTGAAACATTGGCTGCGGTCCTGATTGCTTTAAGGACCAATGCAGCTTCTTTGTTGATATTTAGAGTTGTATTTCACTTTGACAGATAATTCTTTAATTTTTTTCCTAAATAATGTCCAATTGGCCTACATAGGTTTGGGGTGTTTGGTATGGCTGTGTGTTCAATGATTATGGACGTTATAATCTGCAAATTGTCTAAAATTTTCCAAGTAGTTTTCGGAAGTAACTCGGGTGAACAGCAGGTTATATCTACCTGGATGAATGTCTTGTGAGCTGAAAGATGCATTGGAAAGCCGTTTAAGAGAATTAGGTTTGAATTAATATGAAAGTCTTCAAAGATCGTGCCTCTTTGGTTTGTGGTGGGAGATACCCACAGCACACTCCATGCATTGGAAGAATTTATTGTATTTGTTTAAAAATATTGTTTAAATCACTCCTTTAGATATTTTCGTTCGGGGAAAGATATAAACCGACATAAGTAATTTTTGTTTTAAGTTCCAGTTCAAAAGCGACTACTTGTAGGTTAGGGTTAAGTGGTAGAGCACTAAAGGGAATACTATTTTTCATTAAAATATTTAGCTCGTCAAAGTTGTACGCATAAATTTTCATATTCCACTGCAGAATACTGAGAGGTGTATTTTGGTTGTGTTTTCGTAGGAGGATAAGAAACAATTTTTTTATGTTTTTGACGGATGACCTTCGATCACTACTGCCGCAACACCTAATTTGTTGAGATCCCTTTCCACTTCCTTCCACCAGCTTATATGCGGTCGTCCTCTGCTGTTTCGTCCCTTCGAAGATCATTTGGACCAGAGCTGTGGCGTTCATTAGCTCAGATATCTCTAGACTAGACCGATTCATTTATTTGTTGAATCTCATCCTTCATTCGTCGTCAATACAAATGGGACCTAAAATCACACGCAGTACATTTATCTTGTCAGTCAGTCACTATCTTTATTCTTCTGCTTTCGACAAGGTCCAAGCCTCTGCCCCATAAGGCATTGCCCCCAAGATAAGTAGGGTCCTGTATAAAGTCAGTTTGGTATTACAAGATAGGGCTCTGTTATTCAATTGCCTCCTGAGCTGATGTCGTTGCTGCTTGTAACTGTGTAGCCAAAGTATATCACGTTCTGGCCAAACCACCGGTAGTATGAGTCCTTATCTGATGAGAACACATACCGTCAGAACAGTCTGGGCCCACAAAAACTCGATACCCACTAAAGCTTCATTGACGGACTAGGCGTGTTCTTCTAATCAGAGAAGTTAAAAAAGTCACATTACAGCTGGTCAATTTGTCTAAAACCTTTCCTGACATTGAAGGTCTTGGGTAAAGTTGGTGCAGTTCAAAGAGTCTCCTTTCTTGTGGATCGGATAACGAAGACTCTCTTCGGGCATGCTTTCCTCTGACCATATCTTTCAGATGAGCTGATCTATTTCCTCGATTGCGCCCTTCTCGTGTTCTTTCTTTTTCTTTCCTGCTCGTAGAACTGACGAGCAGCTCTCGTCCTTCGATACAGCGCAGCTTTATATGCTTTTTTTGGTTGCCGGCGTGCAATCAACCACAAATCACATCAGATGCAGCTTCTCTGGTGGCTCGTTGACAATATTCCCATTGGTGTTACTCGTATGTGGTTTGTGTATGAGAGCTAGGATTTTGAGAGAACTTGAGGGACTGTAGTCTTACGTCATCGAACTTTGGTGGTCTTATTTGATTCCGTTGTAGCTAGGATATCCGCATTCATTCCCTGGATGCAACAAGGTCGTTATTGGCTCCTCGGAACGTGGATACTCAGAATGCTGGAGGATTGTCTGGCACAGATCGCAATATTATCAGTCTGGTTGACCATTTATTAATCACGGCATACTCCAGTCTCTTTATGTATTTTCTGATGTGAAGACCACGTGCTAGCTATTAAATATTATGCTCCATACAAATTCCAGAAACCTGAATCCCTTGTCAGACGTATTGTTATGCAAGCTGTGTTTTCCATTGACCCACTCAAAGACGGCTTCCTTACCCAGCCTTGCATTAAAATCTCCCAGTTCTGGTGTCTGAGCTTAGGCACTTAATATGCATTTGGTCTAGGAGGTCTTAGAATTTGTATTTGATGCTATCATACAGATCGTCTCTGAGGCATGAACGCAAATCAGCATTCGATTAAATTTCGAAGGCTTAAGACTTTTTGCATGAGTTTTCATTGATTTGTAAATCGATATCCAAGCAAGTATTGTCTTCCTTCTTGTGACGAAGCGTAACCTCCAACCTGGAGAGTCAGGTTCTTAATAGCCTCGAAGGCGTCGCGTCGTCGTCTCTACTCCACAATCATGGAGCTTCCTCGAATTATTTGATGTAGCTTAAAGCAGGTGGGCACCAAGTATCCACTGTAAAACTGATTACAGCCATGAAAGCCATAGGATTCATTCCCCATCGTCTTTTTCGGGATAGTGCCTTCTATACTCAATTGGCTTATTAGCTCAAAGAAACAGCTATTTGATTTATATGATAATGATTTTTCATTTTATTTCTGCTGAGGTGTTCTTGGCAGAATTCATAGCAGGGCCAAGATAGACAAAGTCTTTTACTACCTCGAAATTAAAACTGCCGATTGTGATGATGTGTCTAGTTCGTCGAGGTTTTGAGTCCATTCTCGGTTTTGCTCTCATTTGCCGCTAAACCCATTTTGGCAGCTTCAATTTCAATACCATCGAACGCACCGATGACAGCCCGCTCTGCCAATTATCTCGGTATCATCGGCGTACCCTAGTAGTTGCACAGACTTTTGAAAGCTTGTGCCTCCAGTGTTCTCTTCTGAGTTTCGCACAATTCAGATTTTTTGACATCAATAATCTCGGTTAGGTTTTTATCTACCTTGACGGAGCAGCGAAAGTTCTCAGTCGCCATTCTGCACAGTCTGATGAGTTTAGCAGGGATACTAAAACAAGACATATGTAGGTCTACACCTAGAAAAGCTATACGGCCCTAAAATCGATGTAAATATGGTGGGTATCGACTTGCACTTCTTGAATTTTTTCCAGGGTTTGCCGGTGTGTAATGATTTGATTGATTGTCGACTTTTTGGGAATGAAACCGCACTGATAAGGGCCAATTAGGTTGTTTGCGAAGGGTTTTAAGGACTGAAACGAATAAAATCTGTAAATTTTAATACGGGCTATACTTCCAATGCGTAAAAATTGCAATCCCATTTTGTACCCAAATTAACTTGTATATTCTCTAGTTTCAGTTTGTTATTGATTTTAGTTCGGTGCGGTTTAAAATATTTATAAAATATGAGTCAAGAGGAACGCCGTAAAAAGATCATCGACAAATGGCTCGAAAATACTTCGCGTCCAAACAATTTCATCGCAAAAAATTTAAACATAGCACGCAATACAGTGGTTTCTGTTATTAAACGACATTTGGAGACGTTGACACTTAAGCGAAAACAGAAAAGTGGAGCTAAAAGTGAAGCACATGATGCAAATTTGGACAGGAAAATACTGGGTACCATCGTAAAAAACCGAACTATGTCATCCAGAGATGTTGATCGGAAATGTAATACCAACCAAACAATGGTAAAAAGATCTAAAAAACGTAACGGTGTAAAAACACGAAAAACACAAAAAATGTCAAAAGTTATTGAAAAGCATAAAAACACGAGCTCGAAAACTATACGAGTTGATCGGCAACAAGAAAGCGTACTTGGTTTTGGATGACGAAACTTATGTCAAAGCCGACTTTACTACTCTTCCAGGTGCGCAGTTTTACAACTCGTTTGAATCTAAGATTCTTCCGCAATCAACAACATTGATTGGGATGGAAAAATCCGGGTCAAAATATCTCGTTTGGCAGACCATTTGCCAATGTGGACACAGAAGCTCATCGTTTATTACAACGGGAACAATTAACGGAGAAGTGTACATTAACAAGTGCTTAAACAAACGGTTGATTCCTTTCTTAAACAAACACGAGGTTTCAACATTATTTTGGCCAGATTTAGCTTCAGCTCACTATGCTCATGCGACGTTGAGCTTTCTTGTTGCTAAAAATGTCGACTTTGTCCCAAAAGACATGAATCCACCCAATGTTCCGCAGTGCCGTCCCATGGAAAGGTATTGGGCTTTGGTCAAAGCTAAATTGACCAAAAGTAAGCAGTGTGCAAAGGACGTAAAAGATTTTAGTGCTAAATGGAAAAGAGCGTCCAAAAAGATCACGGATGTAACTGTCACCAACCGTATGAAGGAGATTCGAAAGAAGTTGTGGGAAGAATGGGAACCCAAATAATTTTTTTTTATTTTTTGTAATTGTGAATGAATTTAATAAAAACAGAGTTTTAAAGTAAATAAAAAAAATTTATATGAATTATGAAAATATTTTTGTTTTTTACTTTGAAGTTTCCAAATTTTATTCGTTTCAATCCTTAGACGTTCACACAATATGGCAGATAAGATCTTGTGTCCGATGCTGAGGGACTTACACCTCTCTAGCTTGCGCTTTGAGAAGTCTCCTTTTTTGTGGAACAGGCAAACGGTGCTGAGATTCCATTCATCAGGTATACACCATTCTTGCCAGATTTGAGAAATGAGTTGGTTTATGCTCTCCGTAAGCCGTCAGGTTAAGCTGCTTTGTTGGCTTTCATCTTAAGTATTGCTATCCTTACTTCGTTTTGGTCAGGTGGACGGAAGCTGAATGGTCTATTCTGCGTGACGGCGGGATGTTGGGATTCTTCGCCGTTATACGGTCTGCAGAAAAAGTTTTCAATATTCTCAGCATCGACTGTGACTCTGTGCTTCTGTACGGGTCTTGACACGTTCTTTTTACCTGTTGGTGACACTTCCGTACGTTATTCCTCTCAATATCTTCGATTGCGCGGTTCTCGTGCTCTTTTTTTTTCTTCTGGAGAAGCCGATGTTTTTCCCGTCATTTCTGCTTGTAGAGCTCATGAACGGCTCTCGTGCCTCATTGCAGTACCACTTTGTACGCTTCTTGCTGGGTGAAGCCCAGCACATCAGTAGCTGCGTCTCTGATGGCACGTTGGCAGCGTTGCCACAATAGGAATTGTTGAGGAATTTCGGGACACGCATTCAACGAAGATTTTGGCGGTTTCTTGCGACTGCAACTTTTCTACGTTATATCTTCTCATAGTAGTTTTCTTTTTTGTTGTGGCGCTTGGAAATTCGTATTCGTGCCTTGGCTGTATCAAGGTGGTGATCCGAGTCAATGTTGGCTACCCGAAATGTGCAGACGTTCAGCATACTGGATGCATGTCTTTGTGTATATTGACAAGAGGAAACCGTGTGCTTGCTATAGTGATATTTCATCCGTTGCCAGACGTGGTGTAGTGTAGAAGATTGTTCATATAACTCATCGAGAAGCTCGTTGAAATATTCTTTGGTTGTGTCGTTCTTGTCACCCATAGGGGCATAGGTGCAAGCTCAAGACTTCTTGCAGAAGTCTGCCGCATATGGCAAATTCGCATCCGAATAACTGCTGTTTCCTTTCCCTCTAGCAATAGATCACAGTTTTTCTGCTAATTGCTCGGCTGCATATGACCTGTTAAGAGTCCGAACAGTCCACGTACCTATTCGAAAGTCGTTGTCTTATAAGACGTTCAGATTGTTATAAATCAATGACCCTAAACATTTCTTCAAGAAATTTCTTCGGTTCCAGGAGTAGTCAGAGCACTATTATGCCCCGTACTCTGGTGCAATTAGATTTGACCAGCAACTTTTCTTCTGTAGAAAGATGAGTTATCTCTTTAGTGATGCAGTATTTACTTACGCTACCAGCACCCACGCAATACCAGAATAAACCGGACAAATACAGAGAAAGCGTTCTGCGGTTGCATCAAAAATCTCACAGCAAGAGTGGCAGGTGGTAGCGCCGCTTTTGCTTTGTACATTTGGAAGTTACCAAAAGCGTATTTCTCCGTAGAGGTCATTTAGCAGTAGAATCTCTATCTTACCGAGGAACAACAGGAATACCTTTGACTTCTCAGAGACGATGGGTAGCTGTCGCAGGGTCTGTCTGTTACCTGAAAATTCATACCAACCATCGTGGCGCTATTTTAGTGGAAAGAGAAATTAACGATGCGGAATTAACGCTTGTTCAGGTCTCGAGAAGTATTCCTCTGTTCCACCAAGTTCGCAGGCGATTTTATGGATAAAATTGGCTATCTTACAATCGTGTTGATCCAGATGAGCTAACTCAGCAACAGCGCTTTGGAAGCTTCTGATGTGACAGGTTTAGACCAGCAGTATCAAACGCAAAAATTAACTGAAAAATAGATGGTGACGGGTTTTACCAAAAGTTAAGTCAGACCTTTGAGTTTCGTACTTTTCGTACTCGTACCCAACTTACCTAAGGCGGCCTCCGCTTTAAATCAAACAATTGCAATGCATTATTAGCTGCATAATCTCCGTTTTCCTGAGCCTATATGTCAGCACTATTGAGAACGTCAGGCAAATAATCTACTAATACGCACCGTAACAGAGGAAACAAGATGCCAAGCAGCACTGTGGGAAGCCCTGTTGACTCTCATAGTCACACACTGGCTGCAGTGAAAGTCCCTAATTTAAGTTGTCGCCATAAACAATTATCAACTGCGGCGAGAAGTATTATTCAGCTCACTTGTACTTCCACTGATAGGAGCTGATTTGTAGCCGATTCTGATCTGAAAACCTAGGAATTAAGCTTCGAGCAGTTTTTCCCAGTCTTGCCAGTCTGCCTTTTGAGGACTTTGAAGAGTGTGTTTCACTTCGCGAATCGATTTTCTTTGCCAATGTCTTGATAGGAGGCATACTTCGAGATCAGTATTACCTCTTTTTTTATCTATGCAGATCCAATCTTCCTTCAAACCACCCTCAAGTGACTTGTATAAAAGTAATCTAGTTCTTTAAATCTGTATTGCGCCATGAAACGATGGCAAGGCATACCAGTTCAAAACATTTAGTAAGGACAAAATTCTGGTTGAAGGGTTTTAACGAACTTCCCAAGATCTTCTAGTTGGCTTTAACCTGATTCCTGCTGTTCAGAAAAGTCGGGGTTTTCCATCCGATTCGAATTTGATGTACTCGTATCTATTATCTGATACGGAATATTTTCGAGCTACTAATCTCCTTAGCGTAGCTGTTGGATGGAGTAAAGTCGATTGCTTTCTGTTCCCAACATTGGAACAAATGTTGGACAGAACGATATTGATAACCAAGTCAGACGATAGTATGAAGTCCAGCAGATGATTGCTTCTCTCACTGCACTTGCTATTGCTCCGGAAAGTGTTCTGAGCATAAGTGTCGCAAGATATTCCTGTTATAAGCCCTATTTCCCTGGTGTTTCAAGATACAACGAGTGCAGCTGCTGCCCACTACACTACGAGATAGCCCTTCACAATTGGATGTGCAGAATTAAAGACGCACTAGACAAGAAGCAATGTGCGCTAGGCAATCTCATCGACATTGAGGATACTCTCGATACCAACGATGCTGGTGAAAAGCGCCTTGATGGCGGATGCCGACTGCGGCCTAGGTATGATGGCATCTTGGTTGACTCACTGCTTAACGCTCTCAATAGTTTTGACGTCTAAGCTCTGGCATGTGCAGATGATGTGATTTTAACTATCCGCCCTAAAGTAGCTCTAGACGTGGACGACGTTTTCTGCACTAGAAATGGACTTTAAATCCGGCCTTCAAAATGGAGGTTGTTCTCTTTACGATAAAGAGGAAACTGACTCGTCTGACTCATCCATTTTAGTACTTAGAAATGTCACCATCCATTTTTCTAACAAAGCTAAGTATTAGAACGTCATCCTGGATAACAAATTTCTCTAGACACAATATGTCCCATAGAAAACCTCCAATGCACTGTCGGCCTTTTGGTGGTGTAAGGAGCTTTTAGCAAGACATGGTGCATATCGCCAAGGAGGATCTTCGGGATCAACAAGGCTATGATAATCCAAATTTATCCTATGCGTCTGGTGTCTGGGGGAAGAAGCTTTAACGAAAATAGCTCACTACTGGTTTTACTAGACTTTAAAAAACGGTCTGTTCCGGCTGCATGGGGGCTTTCCTTCCATTGAAATTCATATCATTGGCTGCATCATCGGCCATCTTCCGTTCAAGAAGAAGTTGTCTCTGGTACAAAATGCACTGTAGCTTTGAAGAGCTTGGCCACCAACTGCCTTTTCACTTTGGTCTTATGGACATGTCGTCTGACGCAATGACACTAAAACTCCTGTTACTACGTAAATACGACATCGACTTTTCTGTGCTCTGGAATAGTTTCGGTCAAAATTTAAGCCAGGAAAGGAGTGTGGTCGGGTCTTCGTGGAAGGCTTCAAAACCCATCTAGTTCGTGGTGTCTTTTTAGAGAGAGACAGCGTTAGATTTCACTTCTCGTTAGGAAAACTTGCACCTGTCTTCCAAGCTGAGATATTCGCCATCTTGGTGGGAATAAACTATATTGGGGGGCATCGATAGGTGTAGCCACAGCTGTGCGTAAAGCCTTGTTGAACCCTCCCACGATTTTAAATAGGAAGGCTGAGTTGGGTTCCCGGTCACAATGGAATCGCGGAAAATGAAATCGTCAATGAACTTGCTAGCCAAAGATCGGAAGAGAGTTTTTCAGGGTTCGAGCCAGCATTTGGAGTGTATGGGTCCTCGGTCAGGGCTCCACTTGTAGCTGGGTTTCATATGAGCATAATGGCATGGCATGACTTTTCAAGTTACGGGTAAACCAAACAAATGCTTCCCAACATGTCCTAGAGATCAGCGACTCTTCTGCTGTCCCATAAAAGGAAGGACTGGAGGTTGTTTTGTCGTGACGGGTCGATACGCTTTTACATAGTACCTAACTGTCATGAACATAAGTGACACAACATTCAGCGACGTATACTGTAAGAGTGGGGATGGCACCGCAGAGCATTACTTCTGTGAGTCTTGTCCTTCTCATCAATTTTGCCATCTGTACCCGGTCATTAATAATTTTCACATCTCCAACTCTATTGATGGAATCATTATCCCCGCTCTATTTCGCGACTGATTTCGGCTATTTTTCCATGTTCCTTTCCATTTGTATCTGGAGTGAAAATTATAGTTTTGAAATAAATGAGAACCCTTTATTTGTCATACTCTTGAATGAATTGATTACTGTGGCCCAATACGCCATCCTTAATGTATGTGAAACCCTCCTTATGGCATTTACCAAATTGATTTCGTTCTTTTTTCCTGTCCTGTAAATGCCAGAGATTAAGTATCATTAACAGAAATATCTTCAGAGTAATTTAGTGTAGGCCATAGGCCCCTGTCAATTAAATTTAATAGTATATACCACTTGCGGATAAGTCGACTTATGAAGACAATTAAAGACGTCAGCTATTGTTCTGGAAGTTTAAGTCTCTTACGTAACAAACCCCAATCTGTCCATGTCATTTACAAATGCTACCATCTACTCGTCCTCATTGTCCTGTCACCATTACGAGTATACGAGTATTAGCTTAGCATTGATTCAAATTAGGGGGAGACAAATAGAGCTATGTGTCATCTTCATTGGACTGAAAAAGCACATGCCTGACAAGCCAGCTCACACAATACGTAGATATCTACGTAGCTGAAGTGTTAACAAAAAGTCAAGTTTGTCATTTTTTGTTTTTTTTTTTTTATTTACCAACAGATCCAAGGGAGGGAGGGAATTCTCGTTAATGTCAGCCTTCAAAAACACTATAAACTATCACCAACTAACAGCTTAAGAAGCTGTCACATCCAAGCTGCCATAAAATAATGAAATTCAAAAACACAAAAAAAAAAAAAAAGGACACAACACAAAAACAGAGTGGTATCGTTGTAGTCCTTTTTTTGTGATCTGAAATGAAAACACACCCAGCTGCGTTCATTTATTCATAAATTCCAAGGCATACGAGTGAAAGCGATACAACTACGCCGTACTAATATAAAAAGCCTACCGGCCTAAATATAAAACCCTTATAATATGGTACTCTTGGTATTTTTAGATCCTTTCGTGTGTCCTTCGTTTTTAATTATGTTGCCCCGTTGCCAATGCAATATGATAATCTCTAGAGAGAAAAAAGAAATTCTTTCATTTCTTTTGAAAATAGGTTTTGCATTCCTTTTTGGACTTATTTTTTTTTTAGCAGAGAGTCATTGTGACTTTCTATTTCGTCCTTTTGCTGTAACAAAAAAAAGCACACTGGGCAGGGCATTAGCCGATGCAGCCCTTAGTGTTCAGTGAATTTGTTTCTGCTCAATTGAGTGTGGAATATACGTACATATCATAGCATTACATCGTAGTATTATACCTAACATGAACAAGGATTTTTTTTTTTATTTTAAGTGAAATCATTGTCCTTCGATACAAAAAAAAAAAAAAAACAGAAAACACTCGTGTGCTTAATGACGGGTATTCCTCCCTTGTTTTGGTAGCAAAAGCTTATGTCTACTTAGTCCTCGAGGAATACATATATCGTAATGCTAAATCTGTGTCCAGCCGGTGTCGGAAATAGGAATTTGGAGGACATATTCGTTAGGCCACATGACATATCCGTGTATATTAGTATGTTCTTATGTTTTAATCCGCGAATTTGCAGCCTTTCTACGCTTCTTACCTACGACTTTGCGATACCTTCAGGATTCAGGATATAGGGCCATCATTTTAGCACCTACTGAGACACAGATAGATCCCAGACCACAATTCTGGGTGATTTCGATATTATGGACAGACAACATCTGAGATACGGTATATTGCGGTTTTTGATGTAGAAAATGACATAACGGAATTTTTAAGTGAGCCCACACCAATGCTTAACACTGAGAGACGTGCCCAGACTCATTGCTCGCTATTTTCTTGTATACTGGCCACCACACAGTTAGAGAAGAGATTCCTTAAACAAGGTAGGCTTTTGGAATTAGCTCCCACATCTCTCATAGGGGGAAGCCAAAAGAAAAGCTGTAACGTTACCATGGTTAGGAAACTTAGAAAATCGAAGAAACTTAAAACAAGCCAGGAATGACTGCAACGTTTTCTGTCTTTTTTTTTTTTTTTTAAAGTAGCGCGCGCTCAAGGGGTTAAGGTGCCATTAAACGTTGGTTTTAAATGTTTGAATGTTATAATGACTAGGAAATAGAGAGATCGACAGGGTGTTACGATTGACGGTTTGAAGGAGCGGAATGCTACTAGCCATTTCTATGGAGCACTGGTGGTAGAAATAGCGATAAAACAGAGTGAGACAGGAGACATTACGTCGGTGTTCCAGGGTGTCCATTGGCTGACTGATATCAGTATAATCTATGAGTTTTATCGCACGGTTTTGAATCCTATCTAGCAGATACAGAGATGTTTGGGCGGATGAATGCCTTGTGTATTGAGGCCAGATCAAAAGGGGAAAGTATTTCTTACATTGCTTGAGGAAACCTAGACATTTCGCAGCATGTTTGACGACATCGAATATGTGGTCATTCCAAGGTAAGTTGTCATTGACACACATATCGAGAAAGGAAAGTTTTGGGTTTCGTCAATGTAAGTGCCATTCATGGATAACGTCTGGGTGTTTAAATTTCGCTTTAACGAAAGCAGACAGCATTGTGTTTTGGAAGCATTAAATTCCACTTTGCTGATATTTCCCCAATTGGTTATGCTGTTGGTATCGGAATTTAATGAGCTTAACATACGCTGACGTTTCCGTTCTATAATCGAAGAGCTGGGACGTGGGTCCGGGAATGAATATGAAAAGCAGAGAGTACTGTCGTCAGCAAAGTTATATATTGGATTGGAAGCAGCAGAAAAGACATCATTGATCAAAATTAAAAAGAGTGTCGGGGACAGAACGTAGCCCTGGGGCACACCAGCATTTATTTTGCGAATATCAGGATTGACACTATCCAAGACAACTTGAATTGAACGTTCCAAAGGGTTATTTCTAATCCATTGAAGAAGAGAGTCTTTGATTCCAAATTAAAGTCTTTTCGACAAAAGAGCCTGATGCCAAACTCTGTTAAATGCCTTAGAAATATCAAGTGCAACTATCTTGCTTTCGCCCGATTGATGTACGCTTTGGTTCCACTTTTCGGTGAGACATGCCATCAAATCACCAGTGGACCCGTTGCTACGAAAACCATTTTGCCGGTCATTGAGAAGTTTTCATGTGTCGAGATATTTCATGAGCTGACGATTTATCAGCGTTTCAATGAGCTTGGAAAGAAGGGACGTAAGCGCAATGGGTCTGTAGGAGGAGAGAGAAGATGATTCACTTTTTTTAGGGACGGGCGGGACAAATGCTGTTTTCTATTTGCTCGGGAGGAATCCTAAAGAGTACGTATATAGCGCAAAAGAGTGGACCTTTTCGAAAGCGAAGAAGGAACCACTTGGCCGTTTCGAAAGAAAGTTAGTGATTGTAATTTTCTGTCCTATTTTTACTGACGGAGGCTGTATGGGCTGTTAGTCTACGGATTTAACGTTGGGAGCCACTCGGCCATGTTGAGCGAATGGACACTGCAGCTTCGGTATTCGATTCTAATTCCGAAGTACGGCGCAGCAGAGAACAACCAAATCTACGATGACGCACGTAATTTGAAGAGGACGTCTATCAACTTGCAGTGCGGCACTGAGGACAGCTGATGAAAAATCGTGCTGGCTGGATGGGCTTGCTCCTTGAGGCCCGACTATAGCGCCACGTAGGTAGGTACTTAGAGGTGGTGGTACAAACTCAAGTAGCACTAGAATATGCCTTTTTATTACCATGACTCCCGTGACCTGGTTGATTATGTGTGTTACTTCGGAGGTGAGGCATAGATCCAGCTGTTGGAGTTATTTTTTTACCCGAGATATTGATAAGGTCGTCGAAGAATGTTTTGTTTAGTGCGCGAAGTCTGGCTCTTGATAGTGCCGGACATTTATAGAAGAAATGGGAGAGAGTTTCCTTCTCATTTTCGTTCCCAAACTGCGGCAGTGGGGGTTGTACGGGATTTCAAATTTGACCGCATTGACTCCATTGGCCAATGCCTCATGGTAATCGCCGTGATTCTGGCGATATCTGGCCGGGATCTATTCAGTAGGTCTTTTGTTTTGCTCTTAACGTAGTTCGGCTATGTCATCCTTGATATGGCGCAGTTGGTCAACCTCCTCCATTGGAGCTCAACCACACTTCTGCAGGAAGAAGTATTAGCGGATTTGTCCTTTAACCGCTCCTCGATGTGGACGCTTGCCGCGAGTGAGCCGTGAACAGCTTCATTTTATGTCACTGTGCAGTGAGAAGTGTGACCCTGATGCGTTCGCTCAAGCGGTCAAGCTTGTTCAGCCACTCCTGCACCAGTTTGAAGGATATGGTAGCCGAGTCAATAGCTTTGGTACCGGCTTCGCTATCTATGAGGATAGCAATATTTTGTCCGTGCGTTGTGTTATGCAAGAGTTTAGTGCAAGGATTGCCAATAACACAAAAAAGCGTTGAGAGGTATAATATTCAGTGATTCCGATTACACCCAGCTCCCCACATCACATTTCGTCTTTGATCCGTCGATGTAGATGACTGTATCGAAGTCCTTTACTACATCGTCTTTCTTCCACTGAGCTCTGATGGGAAATCCTATGTGGAAGTTGTTCTTGAAGTTTTTTTTTTTTATTGTCGTTAACTAAAACAATTAATATCTTTCGGGCGAGGCTGGGATTCGAACACCGAACCTTCCGATTTGGAAGCCAGTCCACTACCACTTGTATGGTGTGATGTAGTCGGTTAGAAACGTAACCATGCCGTTTGGTAACGAGTCCAGGACGTCTACTGTGGTCGTACGGCCGTGCAATCCAGAACCTAAATTCTTGAAGTCTGACTGCAAAGGGCATCCCTTGGGGCTGACTTCAAAGCTCAAGTGGTGCCTATACTAGCTGTTCTTTGGAGCCTTTTTAGTTTTGTGAGGTCTTCTTTGGTTGAAGTCTCTACTTCTTTCCTAAAGTTTTGCCGCCGGCATAGAAGGCAACACATGCCTGTGTTCGATGTTTTCCTTCCCATTAAGTTTTGAGTCAAGCATGATACGCAGACACCTAGCGCTGGAGGATAGTGTGAGCGGTTGACGATGGAGCTTGGGAAGAGTGAAATCTGGTATTTTGGTTTTGGTAGTGAAGAACATCGGTTTACTTTTGCTCGGGTTGACATCAAGGCCACAACTTGCGACCCAGTTGTTTACCTTGTCTAGAGCAGCTTCTATGATTTCACTTATCACGGAGGGAAACTTCCCTGACAATGGTATTACTACGTCATGAACCTACGCAACCACTTTGACGACTTCTCTGTCTAGTCTTTGAAGTATTTTGTTCATAACCATTAGCCAGAGTAAAGAAGAAATAACGCCACACTTTGGCGTTCCTCTATGGGCGAATTTGGTTAAATGACTGTCACCTAGCATTGCTTGAATAATTCTTGTTCTGAGCGTAGAGACTATCAGAGATTAGTGAATAGTTTCAGCGTGTACGTTATTAAAGGCTCCATCTATGTCTAGGAAGGAGGGTAGTGTATATCCTTTGTAGTGCATGGATTTTTCGATTTTTCCCGCTACCTCGTAGATCTTCCCTTGAAGTAGGCATGCTGTGACTTGAATAGCGATGATACTTCTAGAATGCTTTGCATGGGTAACTAAGACACGTTGTAGGGTTCAAGTAATATACAAAGAGGATTAAACTAATTGGGCTGAAATTGTTCGAGAAATCGTGCCCGCGTTTACCTACCTCCTGTATAAACACCACTCGAACGAGTCTCCAAGAGTAGGGTACGTATTCCAGCACTAAACAGCTTCTGATAATTGACGCTAGCCGAGATGTTTTTAGGCCTAACGTTCTCCATAGCATGATAGGCAGTATGCCATCAAGGCCCGAAGCCTTGGACGGGCAGAAGCTGTTAATAGCCCAAGAAATCTTTTGCTCGGAAATGATGGAATTGGTATTGCTGTGGGATGGAGGTTGTACTAGCCGAGACTTGCTGAGTTCCGTACTAATATCACTGTATCCGGGAAAGTGTGTGTTCGCCAGGTGTTCCAGGCTCTCCGCAGAGAATTCTGTCCATCACCCATTTGACCTTCTGGGCGAATCCTTGATGGTTTCTATTGAATGGCAATATTCTATCCAGGCCTGCTTCTTGGATGTCTTTATGGCTTTCTTATACAAACTTAAACAGTCCTTGAAAGGCTGTCAGAAGTTGAGAAGTTGTGTTTGTAGCTGATATTGAAAATCGATCTGGTTATCTGCCTGAGATAAGAGAAATCTTCATTCCACCATAGGGGATGTGTTTTTTTTTTTTACGTTTAACAGGGCTGGGGTTACCGATAGCCTTAAGTTTGTAGAGCAGTTTGTATTGTTTGTCTTGAAGCCCATTTACGGCCGATTCTTTCTATATGACCTTCAGGATGATTCGTTTTCTCGGCGATCACCAGGTTCTGCAACAACTTGTCGGTATCGACGATGTCCACATCGTCCTCAAGAACCAGTGACAGCAAAAGCTTAAGCTTAGCGTGGCCAAACCTAAGTTTGTGGTCTACTTTCTCTAGTGCTTCCAGGCACTCGTTACTGATGAGGAGCTGGAACGGCATAGTGTTCTTATGGGGTTCCTTCGCCTTACTGTCTGTCCAGTCATCCATTGAAACCGCCGGGCTGTGTAGTTTGAGACATTGGAAGAGCCATCGCCCATCTATCTTCATATGGGGCATCCATCTTGAGCTTGAGGATAAGCTTGAGCTTTAAGCTATTCCAGGCGTAACTAACTTAAGCAATGCACTCATTAAGGAAATCCTTGCAGAATTGTTCTTCGTATTTGATCACCCGGTATCCCCTTACCGTCTCGGCGGAGTCAAAGCTAGGCAGAGGTCGCCCTTAGTCACTATGTCGGAAACTTTGGCGGTAATGCTACCCTACTCCTCGGCAATGGCTTTCTCGCTTGTGGAGAGCTCGTTTACTAGGTGATCTCTGACCACCTCGGCGAAGAGTCGTTTTGGCGAGCACTGGTTGTGGTTTTGGCAGCCGTACTTAAGACAACATTGGTTTTCTTCGGGCTGGGCGTGGGAGGGTCTCATCTAGAGACCTGTTGCGCTTCGCTGCCTGTCTTGTCTTATTTGTCAGGAACTCGTTGTACTCGTCAACGATTAGCTGGTATTTCACCTTGTCCGGCTGGTCCTTTTCATGGACTTTTCCGACTGCTTAGTTTGCTCTTCATTGCTTTCCCTGCGGGCTTATGTTTTTCTGTTGTTGGCTGGTTAGTGGTCGTGGGACTAGCCTTACCACTCTCTTTTCTCTTTTCTATCCATATTTTAGTTTTATAATTTTTGTTCCCGCAAGTGAGGTCGGAAGGGTGCGTCTATCTTGGCAACCGACCTTGCCTGGGTATGGAAGGGGACCGTTTGCAACCAGTTCGGTTTATCCATTTACTGGGCATGCAGGCGTTGGCACGGGTGCCTTACCACTTTCGCTTAAAAGTGGGATTTTGAATTAGGTTTTCTCCCTGTACCTTAATTTAAAAGGTTGGGTTTTCGTTCTAGGGACAATTGAGTGACTTTCAGCGGGTGGTCTTGCAATGAGCCTTCTGTAGCTTGCGCCTCCCACATGTCCCGCAGACTTACTACAACAGAAGAGAGCGCCAGGTAGGTAACTAAGAAGGATTCCACGCTTAGGTACGTTCGTACTTCCATGGATTGGACGACTTTTTTTTCCACGCCACCAACAGTTACAGATGTTGGAAGCCTATAATGTATACAAACCCCGAGTAGTGTCATTGGGTATTAATGCGCCTCAGTCTTATTTACGGTGGAAAGGACTGCTATTTTAAAATCAGTTTTGGAAGTAAAGTCACTGTCCATGTCCTCCCTCCCCATTTGCACGAAGTGTGGCAAATGACTGGGTACATTAGACCCTTGTCTACATATTGTAGTACTGCTGGGCGCAATCAAATTAATTCCATTTTTTTTATATTTTCAAGCTCGATCAGCAATAACTTCAAAATAATTATTCAAACTTGTACAATCGACTCCAATTACCACGGCCTAGTGCTAAAACCTTTAGCAAGTTCAAAGCCCTTTAATTGGCGCCATAAGAAAATAATCGTGCAACAGACGGCTCAAATCTCTCTGCAAAATTACCCTCCCATGCCATTTGACCGTCGTCACCTAATCGCCTTACAAAACTGTTTATAACTTTACATTGCCTTCAAAATTGAAAAGGAATAAAACTTTAATTTCCTCCAAAACAATTTTGGTCCCTTCTTTCCATGTCCACCGGACTTCCTTTTTGAAGTCCATTTCATCTCCAACCTTCGCCAACAAAATTAAGCAATCCAACCAGGACACCATATTGTTCGTTGGAAGAATCTCATTTTTAACGGTGACTTCATCGATTTCATTGTGAAAATTGAAAACCCAAAATCGAAATGGAAAGGAAAATGAAGTGGAATAGAAGCGAAATTCCAATCTGGTTATCGCCTTAAAACTAATTTACCTTCAAAGTTTTTGTTTTGTTCTCTTTCGCGTCTCAACTTCAAACGCTTCTGTTGCCTTCTGCAATTGACTTAAATTAAAATACACGCAGCTTACGGACGCGAATACATGTATACGAGTATACGAGTATTTCTCAAAAAGGAAACTGATCAGACTCCATTAATATTTCTAAAATATGCACGTATAACAGAAAACAACAAAAAAAAAACTCAATTTCTTCAATTAAATCCAAAAACAAAATCAAAGTCTCCTCTTCTAAACTTTTGCGTCCTGGAAGGAAGGCTTCCATTAAGACCTCCATCTTAGCCAGCAGGATTTAATTAATTTTTTATTAACCGAAAGTTAGCACGTTTTCGACGAATGAGGAAGCATAAAACCTGGGAAACGGAATATGTACGAACATGCTCCAAGTGCAAGCAAAACTTCTTCGCATCTACGAGTATGTACTAATGAAAATTGAATGAATCCTTGAGATACTTGTACGAAATCTCGTATGAGTTTCTCATACACGGACTCCTTCACCGTCAATGTTGCTTTCATCACATTTGAGGTGTGTTTTTTGGTAGTGCGAGTCTTCATCAATTTTCATAAAACCGGCCGGCTCTCTTACCCTCACGGCCCACCACGACTCTTCGAGGTTATCGAACATTTTTTTTTTTGGAATTTGAATGCAAATTAAATTTTAATTTGATTTTTGTTGAAGACCCAAACAAACAAAAAAGTTGGCACAAGCAGAAGTTGATAAAAGCAAGTATCCAAAGAAAAAAAGGAGAAAACTGGCGGAAAGAAGCTTTAATGCGATTTTACGATTAACCACCGTGAAAGTCCTTAGTCGTGTCCATTAATCATTGGGCGATAGGTTTCAGTCACTCTTGCCTTCAGGATGGGGAGGGGTGTTTAGCTGGGGGTAAGAAATCGATTTGTCCGTTTCATGCTGTTTGTACAATTCACACGACAAGCACAATTCACACGACTCGCACGATTCGCAGGATTCACAGGATTCACACGACTTGCACATGATTCAGGCGGAAGACCCAGACTCACATTCGTATTCACCAGCCTGACAGGTTAAATCGCCTTGAATGTGACACGAGAGTGATTTAGAGTTTCGCGTGGATGATGGGGGCATGTGTCACTAGAAAATCTGCAACAGTGTTGCCAAATCTTCGTGTTTATTTGCTCAGTCGGGAATAATGTTATAGAAAATATATTTTTTTTAAAGAAGGTTAGGTTAGGTTTGCGGTTCGGTGACACCCCATCTGTCACCGAAAGACACCCTAGTATCTCATCGCGCTTAGATCTGTGAAGACCCATTGTGATGCCCTAGGGGAAAGGTGGGAGGGGATGTAAACTAGATTGCGGTTGCTAATTGCAGATTCCGCTCTCCGTCAAGGCGTTGGTTGACATTTGGTCCTTGAGGGGCCCCCAGCCATCCTGGTACATCCGCGAACCTGAAAAGGGACTTCAATGAAATATATACCATAGCTCTGAGCGGTTATGGAAGTACTCTACTTAAAGTTCTCTATCTCAAATTATTGAGGCTGGGACAGTGGCACGGAACCATGGGTTTATGTCTCCATAGCCTCTGCATAGATTATCATCAGTAAGGCGCAGTTTAATTGTATGCGCACACAGAAGATTATGGCCCGTGAATAATCCAATTCTCCAGCTCTGATTTCCAAGAGAATCCTACTTAATTTGGATTTGCTGAGTTCCACTCATAATAATCTGGCAATGTCACAGGTTGGAAGGGTTTTCAGCGTTTCAATAGTTTTAATTTCTACCGTTTGCTCCACGTGCATTCTTACAGAGCTGAGTGGAGGTTTGATAATTTGATTCGCCAGTTCTTCATCAAAAAAAAAATTTCTTTCCGCGCTATCCGCTTGTTTGTTGCCTGACACTCCTTTTGATTTTACGCCGGGGTACTATGCCCATGTGGCGTTTGTACACGCGGTGTATCGAGTTCCCATGTCCCTCATCTAGGTACTTACCGCTCCCAACACTGCTTGATTTCGGTGATATAGTGGGAACCGATGCTTTCAGTGTGGCGAGGCCGTTGACAAGAGCTTAACCTTATTTTGAACGCTGGGAGTCGTTAGCTCTTAACGACAACGCTCTACAAATTTCGACTTAATTGACTCCAGCAAGGGCTTTAATGGCACCCTGGCCCAGCCCCGTGGCCTACGTGGTGAATGATCTGGAAACTGGTGAGTGTCTTATAACTTGGACTGATCCAACAGCGCAACAATCACGTTCATAGCAATATGCTGGCCTTACCTCCCAGTGGTGGGCGCTAGTAACTAAAGCAAACATTGCAAGGACATATCTGATAATAGAGTTCACAACCCTGTATGGAAGAGATTAAAATATGTGACGAACCAACTAATGGCCTCAGATAAAAATGGGTTCACTGTTGATAACTCCAGCAAACGTTTAAAAGACATTGACCTTCGGATTTGCACGTGGAATGTTTGAACAATTAGCAGAGGCCACTGACTGCTATCACGCAGATATCACCGCCATCCAGGAAGTGCGAAGGGATGGCCCAGTCATAAGGAGCATGTAAAACTGTGATATACTCGTATACTATCGAGGTTGCTACAGGGAAAAGCAACTGCGCTTATTCGGAACCAATTTTGCCATATGCGAAGTCTCGAGCGTCCCACACGTAAGCGAGCGTTTTATGACAATCCGCATCGAGGCTAAATATGCACCCACGCCACTACGGAATACAAGGACGACGCCACCAAAGAATGTTCATACGAGCTCCTCGACAAGACATATGAGCAATGAGCAAAAAATCGTACAAGCCGATTTTAACTTTAGGATAGGAAAGGAGGACATCTTTGGTGGGACGGTCCTCCCACCTAGACGACACCAAGTCGTCTAAGACAAAACACAAAATATCACTATAGCAAGTGATTACAGTTTCCTCATCTCAAAACACAAAGGGGGGCATGGCGGTCACCGGATCATTAAGCTATAAATCAAATTGATAATTTGGCGATAGACGTAAAGCATGCCTGCGATATTCTGGACGTCCGAACGTTCCAGGCAGCCAACATTGACTCGGATAACCACCTTGTGCGAATGCGGATTTCCGAAACGCCACAACAAAGAGGAACTGCTGTGAGAAAGTATAACGTAGAAAAGCTGCAATCACAAGAGACTACCAGAATCTTTGCCGAACTCGTATTCCGAAATCTCTCAACAATTCCTTCGCCGCCAATATCCAGTAGCAACGACCAGTGGCAACGCTGCCAATGTGCTATCAGAGATGCCGCATCTGATGCGCTAGGTTTCATCCGACCACCACCAAGAAATCTCTGGTTTGATAAAGAATGTCGGCAAGCGCATGCACCTAAACAAGAAGCTTATAAGGCGGCGCTGCAACGTTGGACAAGAGTTGCTCGTGAGATCTACGAGCTGAAGAGATGGGAGGAATATCGGCTTCTCCAAAAGAAGAAAAAACAGCACGAGAAGCGTATGATGGAAAATATTGAGAGGTTGTACTCCAGGAATAACTTACGGAAGTTTTAGCAAAAGGTTGCCTGTCAAGACAAGTAGACCTAAACAGAAGCCTGTAGATATGAAGGAGGAAACGTTGTAGTAGAGTCACAGTCGGTGCTGAAAATATAGAAAAACTTTTGCTGGAGACTGCATAACCGCCGTATTGCTTTCTTTGTACGTTCTTTAACGTTGAGCTTCCAGTTTACTATGTTCATTTAGTATTTAACCTTTTATGTGTGGAGAGGACAAGCTCTGGTTTTTTGCGGGTTGATTCCTAGCCCACAGTGCTTGGCCTATTCTACGAGGATGCTAAGGGTGTAATTCAGAATTTCATTGATTGTAGGGAACAACTTGCGGTGGCCATAAGAACCACATCATCCGCGTACATAGTGGCCCTTATGCCCTCTCTTCCTAGGCTCAGGCGTATTTTGTTGACACCTAGGTTCCACAGAAGAAGGATGCTTCTTGAGGTAGTGATCCTCAATAAGGTGCTTCTTAGTGTTGCATTGATGTTGCCGTTGCGTAGCATTCAGGTTATCAGATTCGTATGTGACATTTTAACTCGGACATTTTCCAAATTTAAGGCTCTTTTAAACTAAAGGGTGGCAGCAAATGTTCCTTATCATAGAGACTTTTTTCAATCGTGCTGAAAACTTCATCCAGGACCGTTTTCGTGCCTCTATCTTTTGTGTAGGCATTTCTATTTGGGGCTAGATTACTTGGGTGTAGCTTACTGCGAATGCGTCAAAACTGCTTAAATTTCTTAGGATGAATGATGTTAGGCTAATGGACCAGAAGTCTTTAGAATGCTTGCCTTACCTTCCTTGAATATGAAGGAAACCTTTACTTCCTTCCAGCTTTTTGGTATATATCCATATCTAGTGTTACAGCTGAGACGCCTTTTTAAGAGCTGTCTGCTTTATTTGAAGCTTGATTGGTACGATTTCGTCCAGCCAAAGGATTGGTAAGAGAAAGGATCTACAGAGTAGCTGATTTTGTTTTTTTTTTATATCCCCTTTGGAATTTCCTGTGCGTCACTATCTGTTACTGATGCTAGAGTCGGAGTGCATCCGGGGAAATGAGTTTTTATCAGGAGACTTTGAGTCTCAATTCTAAATTGCCTGTAACTACCAGCAGGTAGTTTTAGATCTCCAGCTACTAAAGTTGATTTAGATAGGACTTTACTTAGGCTGGCACATTCTGTTGTTCTTTCAGTATTGGAGCCAAACGTTCTATGTAATTCAGTTCTTTTCTTTAAGTAACGGGCTTGAGACAATGAAAGTTATTGCTTCTGCTTACTTACCCGGTTATATCCCGTTTCCCCTGTGGGTCATTTGTTTTTCACCACACCAACTCGCAATCCAGAAAGTTTTTTAAAGATATGTCTTAGCTCTCCCCAGTCTCATACTTGTTGACGACTTTCTTTTTCCACTGTTCTCGCTCGGCCAGATCTATTTTCATCCAATGTAAGTGAAAAGCATTGCACAGGATGACAAACAACAGAGGTGTCGCCTTCATTTTGAAAAGTATGTCCAATCCACTGTCGTCTTCGGCTTTGTATTCCAATATCCATAGAATGTCCATTCCGTCTAGCTCCGAGCCCAAATACGAATTTCCTTAAGATTTTTCGTAGATACTCGTACCTACTCAAAAACATTTACATTGCTCTTGTCGTAGTTCCAGATGTTATCCCGGTGCTGCACCCATACAAGAGCACGGATTCAACATTTAGCTTGAAGAGCAGAGCCACAGCTTGGTCTTTCAGCTGATAAGATTGCTTCTCCATATATTGGACAACATGCTGATAGTTCAATTCCAATTTCCTCGATGACAATACTTCCAAAGTTTTGGACACATTTAACAGTGGCTACTAATAGTCCTGTAATGCTAATTTGTGATATGTATGCATGCTTTTCCATGCCACTTTTCATGTGGTAGAGGTCCATAACCCCATTGAATAGCGAAAAAATGTTATCAGCGTGGTCAAGGAGTCCCAACTTAAATGTCAGAGTGTATGGTCGACATAGGAGGATCAAAAACTTGTTTGGTCGGCATCAAGTCTAACCTGCTTGAAATGACCGAGGTTAGTAGAAATAGCAGAGGGTTTTCACTGGATGGTGTCTATAGTTGTGATCATCACTCACTCCGTAGACGGTTCGCACCTATTTCTAGTTGCTTCTGCTTCGGTGGCCATCGTCTTGGTGTAATTGCGCTTGTCACGTCGCACTCTACGCTATTTTTCTCACAGCTTTAATTGCTATGGTGAGAAACTCGTTTCTACCTGCTTCTGTTGTTGCTGCAAAACGAACCTTTAGTACTTACCGTTATTTGATTAGTTTCCAGGTGTTCCCAGATAACATGTCACTGTGTTCTGCTTTCATTTCCATCTTCCGCTCCGGGGGTAAAAATATTTTTCAAAGCGGTTTAATGTTCTTGAATGGCTGACATTTGGCAACTCCATACTGTTCTAGTCCATCCGCAAGATATTACCTTAGTTGGAAGCGCACGGAAAGGTACCTTAGTCGGTGGATATGATATGACTTCTTGCGAATCATAAGGTGAAGGTCACACACCATTCCACATCTCCTTCGGGTTTATTTTGGACGTCTAAGAGACAACCGTGGATCCGACTGGTGACACCCAACTAACTATGCGGCAGTGTTTATGCCCAAACAAAGTTCTCTATAAGGTAAAGCGGTTTACATTGTAGAAAAAAACCACAAGCCCTTCACTACTATTATTCAGCATTATGAGGTCTTGTAGGCCCATAGCATGCCTAAGTCCTTGGTTGACGGTTTGCTTAAGAACCTGACTGTTAGAATCCTTTCATCTTCTTGCCGCCAAGCCAGTAAACTACTGACGGTCTTTCTTGACAGCATCATGCCCACTCCTAGTTAGTATTGGAAGCTGCCATGGGACTTTCATGAGTAGAGTAACACTGTCCCACAACCTGTCGCCTGAAATTCAAGTCACAAAATCGCCTTATTGGTTTTGTATTTTACACCTCTATATCGTTAGCCAGACACTGACTGGTAGATTCTGTATGGTAGATTCTGCTTGGCAACGCAATGTTGATCGCTTTCGCCGTTTAACAGTCTGCAGAAGTAATCATTCAAGATCTTTACCACCAACTGTGACTCTGTTACTGGAATACCAACTCTATCTCTGTGTGTTTCTGCTCAGCAGTAGTATCCTTAGCACTTTACTTTTCACAGTCATTGTCAGGGCTCCCCGTACGCTTAGTGACGTCCGAAAAGTTGTTCTGTTGAAATTTCTGTTATACTCACTAGCCGACAAGATGCCACAACTGTTCCTCCTTAATTCACCGGAACCGCTGTCGTCAACAGTGCCTATAAGGGGATCTCCCTGAAGAATTACAAGTCAAAGTACGTTGTATTGTTCTTTTACTCGTTGGACTCCACCTTCATCTGCTCGACTAAGGGTATTGCCTTTTCTGACCGTATTAAGGAATTCCTCAGCATTGGCGCTGAAATGATTCACTTCACGCACTTGACGTGGATTAATACCCCACAGAAGCAAGGTGGTCTTGGATTCTTGGACTTTCTCTTACTCGCTGACAAATCGATGAAAACCCTCCGTAATTATGGCGTTTTGCACAAGGAATCTGGTGTGCCATTCTGTGGACTCTTCATCGTCGATGGCAAGCAGAATTTACGCCAAATCACTGTGATGTCGATGCAACTCTACGTTTGCATATGCTTTCAAATTCACCGATGAGCATGGTGAAGTCTGTCCAGCCAACTGGAAGCCAGGCAGCAAGACTATGGTTCCTAATTCATCGGAATCAAAGGAATACTCCAATGCCGTCAACTAAGAGGTGAACGGTGATACTTTGCGTAAAGCGTCTCTTAGTTTCCCCGAGCATCAAAATGTCCACGTGAAGGTAGGTGTCTAACGTAAGCATAGCTTCGTTATCATTTTGTTAGTCTGTCCATTTTTGTTTTTTTTCTTTTTTATGAATAAATTGTAAATTCTATTTACGAGTACTTCAGACCATAGTTTCTGCAGTAGTATCACCCCCTTGACCCGATCGAACACTTGTTTACTTATTTCTTTTCCAAAATCCGATGTTCCTCTCATCTCCTTTGTACATAGAGTTTACAAGCTTCTCTTCTTCTTTGCAACGCCGCCTTCAACACCTCTAGTTTTGCTGCATACCAGTACATTCATTGTGGTGATCGGCTAAACCTAACTTATTAGGGGTGACATCTCTAATGGCTTGTTGACAATATAGCCATGTCTGCGATTGATGTTGGTACCATTACACTTCTCGACAGGTTTTAGGAGATTAAATCAGAAAAGGCTTTAATAGTCTCTTTCGATTTCAGCCGTTTGTCAAGCTCCTCCACAGAACTGAGTCGTCCTTCGCTCCTCGAACCGTTTGCACATCCGGAATCTGAGTGACAGTTTTTGTGGATGTTGAGGTGTAGGAAACATGTAAGCTGTGTGCCAAATTTGCTCTTACTCGTATTTCCTAAACACGGGTAAAATTTTCAAACGATCTTAACCCCGAGATAAGGACAAAGCTCATATGTCTTGTTGAGGAGCTCGTAGAAGCAACTTTTGACAAAGTTATTCCTTTCCGCTTTCAGCTTTACCTAAGTGAAAAACATCTTAATGCTCCTAGGCTCCGAGTATGTTAAAGTAGCTAAACTGAATTTATCGCTGGATTCGTCTCTAACATCTCCGTTGACTGCATATTGAAAATTTCTCACCTAAAACATGCGTATTCAGCTTTGTCGGCGCCTTTGTACCTACTGCCTAAGCTTTAGCCAGAGTTAGGTTTAAGTGACACAATTACTTAGCACAATCAGGTGCTGAGCAAAGGCGTAGCTCCCCACTAAGACGCTGGTAAGCAATCTAAATTATTTCCTGGCGAGAGACAGCAGAAAGCCAGCAGATTTTTTTGGAGACGTTCAAGAGGTTTGTTTGTTCTGCCTACCAACTACAAGTGTGCTCCTAAGAGATCTTTTTGACATTAGAAGCACTGACAGAGAATGACGGCAAGCTCAACGCGTGTTCAGGTCCTGCGAATTCTTCTCCTGAGTCTCGCCTTACAATTTCATCGGCCATCTTATTTCCCCCTAACCCATTTGACGTGAGACCCAGGCAAGACTAAATTCAGCTACATACTCGTATTCTATTTTCTAAGAAGCCTTGTATTCCCGAACTAGCTTAGAGGTGAGCAGCGGTGCCTTAGATTGTTGTCCTCTACGAAATAATCAGGACGACATATACCTTACATCCATTCTGAAGGAATCTTTGACTACCTTTCTTTTGCTGGTTCAGATTCGAGCCAAAGATAGCCACAAGTACACAGAGAGTTAAGTACGTAACCCGATCGTCGGTGGTATGTCCATAAGACTAGAGTCAAAAGATCCTTGGGGCCCTTGCGACAAGAGTCCATTACGATTTATACCAAAAACCAGTGTATGTGTCTACAGTAGATCCGGGTGTGCTATGTACATAATGTCCCATATAGACGAAACGTTCTTCGGAGTCTGGTAAAAGCAGCAGTGCCTGTCAGACAGAATTAAATTGACAACAAGTAGTCTTTCTGAAAGGGATTTTGGATATTTTTTTATGTTTCTACGAGTATATACAAGGTGGCGCAAAATTATTCATCTAATTTTGTTTTTGAAGATTTTGCGTGATGGAAATTTTTACTTGGACTCTTACAATTGTTTCTGTTAAGTGGAAAATATGATATCTGCCAAGTGGCTGCCGCTACATTTGTGCCCGTTTTATCGCATTTTCCATGACTTTCCGCAAGATTTCCGGTGATAACTGTTCGCATTCCTTTCGAATATTCTCCTTAAGGTCTGCGATTATCTGAGGCTTGTTGGCATAAGCCCGCGACTTCAAGTAGACCCAAAGAAAGAAGTCTAGGATGGTTGAATCGGGCGATCTTGCTGGCCATGCCAAATTGCCAAAACGGGAAATTACGCGACCAGGAAACGCTTCTTTCACAATATCCATTGCGGCTCGTACTGTGTGTGCAATTGCACCGTCTTGTTGAAATTACATGTTCACCAAGCACCGCTCATCCAATTCCGGCAATAAGAAGCCGTTTATCATGGCCCTGTAGCGTTCGCCAGTGACAGTGACCGTATCGCCGACTTCGTCCTCAAAAAAATACGACGCTATCACTCCTCCCGCGTGAACGCCGCACCACACAGTGGCTTCGAATGGATGTAATGGCTCTTCCTGCATCACACGCAGATTTTCAGTGCCCCAGAAACCAAGATTTTCCTTATTGATGTAACCACTTAAGTGCGAATACGCCTCGTCGCTCAAGATGATTTTCGACACAAAATCAAGATTGAGGATGGCTTTACGTAATTCACACGCGACTGACGGTCAGGAGGCGTTAACTGATGCACTGTTTGCACTTTGAACGGGAACATGTGTAAGTCTTTCACTAAAATTCTCTGGGGGATCCATCTGGTGATGCCCAATTGCGTGGGCCGTCATCTGCTTGATATTTCTTCGTTCTCAGCGACATCGACGGCCATGCCCTGCACGGTCTCCTGTGGTTCCACTCTGATTGAGTGTAGTAGTTAAGCGCCGGAATGTTTGCCCAGTTGGCGCTACACGATTAGGAAATCGACGTCGAAATTCACGCTGCCCTAACACCACCGACACAATTATTCCACGCTCTTGCGGGGTATAGCGCTCCATTGCTTATCTGTTTGTATACTGCAGCTGTCTAGTACACACATGTCAAATATGATTGAGGTACGACGCCATTTGTAAAAATTATACTATCTTCCGATAGGGTGATTAATTTTACGCCACCTTGTACAATCCACCAGGGCAGTTTGGCATAAATATTGGTTATTGTGTCATCTGTATGGACAGACAGACACATCTGATGAAAAGTCTCTGATCTCCTTCAAGAATCGTAGCTTTGCTGCAGACCGTAGAGTCATCGCCATCGACGAAGCTTATTTGCAGGAGTACACTCTGATATGCCGGCAAGATTCGGCACTGTTTTGGAAACTGCCCAATGGCAATTCGCTTCAACCCATTATTCCAACCTGTTCAAGGCTTTTAGCGGTCGTTTAAGGTTTTCAGTTTCCCTGGTCACACTGTTGCTGGTGAATAATTTAATCATCCATTAACCACAAATGACAGCGAACTACAGAATGCCTGCCTAAGTCACAAATTGGCGCTAACATTGTTTGTTTTTGGAATTCTATAGTTTTCATCTTGGCGTATACCATAAATATGGCAATGTGTTTGAATTGTCCAGTTAAGCCCCCGTATTGACTGACGACGCTCTTTCTCTGTTGCTCATCAGTCATACATGGCATGATAGACGTAGAAATTCGAAACTAAAGAGAATGCCCAACTGACAATTCTGTCAACCAAAAAAAGTTAAGTCCTCAGCTATACTTTCTTCCTGAAATTGTAAATTTCAAATGGAAATGGCAACACTACTCGCATCTTCTTTCACCCGAAACGCAATCGAGAACGCAACGCAGCTCAACCCCAAATCCATAAATTAAATTCAAATTCTGTTTTCGTCCTTCTGGCGTTACTGTCGGCAGAGGTCCTCTTTATTTATTACACTTGAGGGGATAAATTTATTTTCTTGTCTTAAAGTTTTATTTTGTGTTTTGCTTTCAACTTGCAGATTACGTTAGCCGGGGAAGGAAGAAATTCGGCGACAAGTGCGAGAACACACTTGAGTGTGGATTCCCTGGATCAATATGTGACCCAAAAAAGAGGTCCTGCCAGTGTGTCGAGGAATTACCCGTAACCAATCACATTGATAAATGTGGCAAAGGTAAGTGTTGATGTTGATTTGAATATGATTGTAAATATATTCGTATGTAGACATGGGGTGGATATAAAAATGTAATTGTGTAAGAGAAATTGATATGGGTAAGAGTTTCACAACCTTAATAAAGTGTCGGATAAGCCGTTTGACTCTGATTGCCCTGTAATCGTCGTAAGTGGTTATTGAGAATATCCAGCCTATTGAATGACACTAATGGAAAAGGAATCGCAATTTTTTTTCAATTTTCCTTATACGGATAATTGGGTCCACTCAAGACAACGTTTAAACTTTGAGGATGTTTTTTATTATTGCGACGGTATACAGTTTGACATACGAGTAAGTCGTCACATCACAAGTCTAGTGTCGGACTAATACCTATTCAAACACTATAAAAACGAAGGCGAAGTATATTCAAAGTCCTAGCTAGTTCTGAAACTGACAATATGATCGAATAAACTAGTTTACCTCACTCATGTACTCGTATACATACCACTAATATCTAACACTTCTAGTAAATATACTGCAGAGGGTAATCTTGATCAAACTGACGAAAGAAAGCTACAAGTTTTACTGTGAACAAGGACGTATTTGCTCCAAAATGAATGTAAAAACATTCAAAGTTATAGCCGTTATAAGAAGCACAGAAGGTTTCTTGCGAGTCTGTGAAAAATTTTACACTCGAATGTCCCCAATATCCTACAACCTTGTCACTGTCCACACATCGTCAAGAAATTGGGCACAAAATAAGTGCTTTTCAAATTTAACTTGTTTCGTCGAATAAAATTTCTAACAACTGCAACAACTGTTGGGAAGGGTTGTTCGTCACTATATTTCAAAAATGTATCCTAGACCACAAATCGGATGTTTAGTTGCCGATAGTAATGAGTCCTAGTCTGCCCCTGTTCATAGCTTAACACCGCATCGTTAACTCGGTTTTATTCTGTCTGTAAAGTCTGAGAAATGTTGCTCGTTGATAATACTTTTGCATTCGAAACACCTGTTCATTTCAAATGACTTGAAACGATCCCTGCCAATTTGTATATCGCTGATTGTAGTGGTGTTTATAGTCATCATACCATATTCATATTGATATACTAACTTCGCAGGGATACTGGATGCAGAAAGAGCGGCATATGAAGTACAATACCCACATCTGATCAGGTGCTCCTGAAACATCTCTGCACCTGCTAGATAGGATTCAAAACCGTGCGATAAAACTCAAAGGTGATACTAATATCAGTCAGTCAATTGACACCCTCGAACACCGACGTAATGTCTCCTGTCTCACTTTGTTTTATCGCTATTTCCATCACCAGTACTCCATATGAATCGCCAGTACCATTCAGCCCCTTCAAACTTTTAACCGTAACACCCGTCTGGCTATGAAAGCTCATCAGTATACCCTCAAGCCCATTTTCGGACGTTCTCTAAAATATCGTGATTCTTTCCTAAGCCGTACAACTCGCTTATGGAATGCCCTGCCGATCTCTCTATTTCCTGGTCGTTATAACTTGCAAACATTTAAAACAAACGTACATCGGCACCTGTCTTTTCTTCCTCCATAAATTTCCTTCGCCAGCGCTGAGTACAAACATTCTAAGGGAACACATACTCCTTGAGCGCACGCTAATTATGAAAGCAAAAAGAAGATGCATACATAGGTTGTAACTATCGAAAGCAGCATGGCAAACAACAAATAAGTAGTGGGAATCATTGCGGTTTTCTCAGATTTTTTCTACGGCTTAGCGGAATGTGAACATTTGGTCAAAGCAAACTTGCCAGGTCTTAAGCAACACTAATTTTCGTAAACTCAGTAAACAGGATAAAGGTTCGAGCTGTCGTCGTTTTCGATCCCTAGAGATCTAGATCGAAGTATCTTGCGTCCATGAGTTCTTGATTTTTAAGCCCAAGAGTTGGGGCTGCCAACGTTGCCTTGAACCAGGCATTCGAACATCTTCTCAGCTTAGCTTTTTCCACCCGTTCAGTATGACTGAACTTTTTTAGTCACTAGATTTTTGCTCTTCAGATTACATTCGCATCTTTATGCATCTCGTAGAACTCGCCAATGGATAGGTATCTTATATTCGGTGCATCGTTTTCTTCTCGGAAGGACACTATGATCTGTTCTGCTTGTCAAGCGTTCAGCTTCATATTTTCAAAAGTGGTAAAACCTGTGTTTGAAACATCATGATTTTTGCCCTTTTATGCAGAGAATGTGAACCTTATTACTCGTATTATTGTTCGGGCAACCAGCCTTCAGACTCAATAAAGTGATTGTGAGTATCAACTTGGAAGTCATTCACCTTTTCCAGGATTTACCGTACCGTAAAAAATTGATTTATATTCGATTTTGCTAGACCGGAAGCCACGCTGGCAAGCGCCGAGGAGTGTCCTGTAAAATGGCTTCAATCGTGCACACTGTACATATACCACCTTGATCAAAAAGTTCCCGGGGACACCACCGTGTGGCGCTCCCATTGTTCCGATTTGAGTTCTGTTTTTTTTTCTTAAGTTGGTAAATCTGTTGTTGACATTCTCTCTAAATCTTAGCGTCATAGCTTGACATTTGCAAAAGTTACGTAGCGAAGAGTACATATATCTCTGTGTGCGTTGGCGATTTTAGAAATGGATTTAAATTTACAACAACGAACTTGTATTACTCGTAAATTTTGCGTAAAAAACGGATTTAAAGGTGCGCGAACGTTGGAAATGTTGGAAAAGTGTTTCGGCAACGATTCTCTAAAGAAAACGGTCATTTACCAGTGGTATGAGCGGTTCAAAAGTGGTCGTGAGTCGATCGAAGGTGATGAACGCAGTGGCAGACCATCGACATTGAAAACCGACGAAAACATTGATGACGTAAAAGAAATGTTGGTCAATAACAGCAGATTAACCATCAGAGAGATAGCGGAGGACTTGAACATTGCCTATGGATCCGTCCAAGACATTTTGGTAAACCCTTAGATGCATACTGTTCCATATATGACCCACACCATTCGTTGGTCAGTATTTCAAGTTGGAAAGATCATAATCGCTCAAATGCATGGTGTGCCAAATCCTGCATGTTCTGTCGACGCATACATGCTTTTCTTTTCTTTCCCCTATCAACCGTTTTCATAAAACTGACATTTGAGTAGCGGTAAATCAAATGTTCGATTCGGTCAAATCAATCTCGTGTTTAGTATTTTTTTCTGAATAGTTAACCATCATAAAAATAATTTGAAATGAGATTATAGTGTATTGAATCAGATTATGAAATAAAAAAAAGTCAGAGTAAGTTTTTCGTCGGTTTTTGGCAATTGTTTGTTTGTGCCACATCTGGCTCAGTATGCATTTGGCACATTTCAAATAAATTCTATTTCGTTTCTAGATGTCTGGCACTCTTAGAGAAGAACAAATTGCTAAAATTTTATATAACATTCCAAGTGACAGTGAAGATGAGTTAGAGAGCGATGAAGATGTTTTGCATAACCAAATGGAAAGTACTACCTTGAATGAAGAACTGTTGGAGAATCTTCTTGGAGATGAAAACCAAATAGAAATTGAAGGTCCTGAAATAGAACAGCTTTCAGATACCAATCATTCAAGCGATATCCTATCAGAGGATTTTGAATCTATTAAAAAAGATCTTCATTGGGAAAAGAAATCCATTGGTGTCTCTGCGGATCAGATCCGATTCAGTGGCCCTACCGATATTCCATCTTGTGTAACAGAGCTTAAAACTCCATATGAGTTCTTTTGCTATTTTTTTGATGATGATATTATTACCAATATTGTAGAGCAAAGTAATTTCAATGGACGGACAAAAGCCATAGATGATTCATTTTCTGTAACAAAATACGACATCTTAAATTACCTTGGAATTTGAATTAACATATATCATCTGTTGCGAAGTTCACAAACGTGAGAAATTATTGGTCTTGACATAATAAAGAATTCAATGAGACTTAATAATTTCGAAAAAATTCGTTCCATATTACAATTCAACGATAATTTCAAAATAGTAACGGAGAGAAATTCATCTTCATTTGATAAGTTGTACAAGGTTCGTCCAATTATTGAAGGCCTCAAAAAAAAAAAAAATGTTTGTCAATTCCAATGGAGGAATTCCTTTCCGTTGAAGAACAAATTTGTGCTTCAAAAGCCAAACATCATTTGAAGTAATACTTGCCACAGAAGCCTCATAAATGGGGGTATAACATTTTTGTTCTTTGTGGTGTGTCTGGTTTTGCATACGATTTTGAAGTATGTACAGGTCTTGAAAATAATAGTGCGAAACTTGTACAGCACAAAGAACTAGACTTGGGATCAAGTAGCAACATAGTTGTGCGCTTATGTCGAAAAGTTCCCCAGGCATGTAATTACAAAATTTATATTGACAATTTTTATACATCTGTTCAGCTGCAATATTATTTGACGAAACTAGGAATCTTTTCCCTCGGAACGGATTCCGAATTGGAAACTTCCAAGCGAAGACGCAATGAAAAATGAAAAAAAGGGGAAGCTCTTTCGAATTTATTGCTGATTTTAAAGGAATCTCGATTTCCAACATCACATGGAAGGATAATAAGTGCGTCAGCATGTTATCGACTTTCATTGGAACTGAGCCTGAAAGTAACATAATAAGGTTTGATAGGAAAGCAAAGTCAAATATAATGATAAAATGTCCGGCTTTGATAAAAAAGTATAATCGACACATGGAAGGCTTCATCGGAAGAGTCAACACTTCAATGAAATCGAAAAAATGGTATATGCGACTTTATTATCACTTTGTCGACATGGCCGTTATTAATTCATGGCTTCTTTATAAGCGAACCTCAGCCCACAATGACGTCAATTTGGTTCGCTTTCGAATCGAATTGGCAAAAACGCTTTGTAATATTGGAACCAGTTCATCGTCTTCCTTGAAACGTGGAAGACCCTCTGGAAGTTCAACTGTTTCTTCTCTTCATTCGCAAAAAATACGAAGAGGACCAACAACACCGATACCGACAACAGACATAAGACATGATGGAATCAACCCTATGCCTATTCGGAATGGCGAACGATAGAGGTGCAGGTTTCCCTCATGCAAATTAAAATCATTTATAACCTGTCGGAAGTGCAAAGTTGCACTTTGTTTGAACAAAGACAACAATTGTTTTGAGAAATTTCTCGGGAAGTAGATTATTTTTGAAATGTATGAAGTACTGAAATATTTTGAAAAAAAATAATTTTTTGAAGAAAAATATAAAATTGCATTTTTTTTTTCTTAATGCATGGTGTGCCATATCTGTCACAAACTCTATTTAAGCAAATTATAAACAAAAACTTTGATAAAACTAAAAACTGGATCATTACTGGAGACGAGAGGTGGGTTTATGAATACGGCACGCAATCCAGACATCAGGCAAGTGAATGGCGTTCACCAAATGAGCCGAGACTAAAAAAACCACGTCGTTTTCAGTTAAAAATGAAGGCAATGCTCACGGATTTAATGGATTACAACTTTGTAGTGCATCATGAATTTTTGCCAGAAGGCCAGACAGTAAACAAAGAGTATTACGAGTATTTGGGCGTTATGAGACGTTTGCTTGAAGCAAGACCAGAATTGTGGGCAGAAAACTTGTGGATTTTGCACCATGATAACGCACCGTCGCACAGTGCCATCATTATTCGTAATTTGCTGACGAAAAATGCAACAAATATCATTCAACAGCCACCGAATTCACCTGATTTGGCTCCCTGTGACTTCTTTCTATTCAATCGAGTTAAAAAACCACTACGGGAACGCGTTTCAGCAGCTGAGAGGAAGTAATGGAAAAATCGCAGGAAGCACTGATGGACAACCGAAAACCGAATATAAAAAATGTTTCTAGGATTGGATCAAGCGCTGGCATAAGTGTGTTGCAGTCGATGGGTATTACTCTGAAGGGGATAATATAGATTTAGATGAATAAACTTGTATTTTTAATTTTCTGAATACTTTCGATCAAGGTGGTATTGGATAGGATCTCATCTCATTGGAAATATTAAAAATTTTGTACCACATCTAAATGATATGCCAGTCATCGGGCAAGCGGAGCGTATTCGTTTTCTCGGTCAGACTATATGGCGCAGATGAAACACTAGTTTTTTTCAGATTAAAAAAAAACCACTGGACAAGTGCGGTTACCGACCGCAATGAATATAAGATGGCAGGGTTGATCAGGGATTTCCGGCAGAGTTGCTTCGGAAGATTCTTAGGCTTTGTCGAAATTTCCCTGAATAAGAAAACTGTTGATAAAATATGGGACTTGTCAATCAAGAGGGTCCTCTGGATCTATACGGATGTAATAAGGCTTATTCTAGTCTATAGGTCGCTTCCATATGGCCCTACCTGGACGAAGAATGTTGTTGAAAACCTCTCAAGATGTGGGGCTGGAATGTTTGTTGACGACTAACTTTTAGTTAGGCTAACTTGCAGCTATCTTTCAAGTATTGACGTTCACAATTCTGAAAATCTGTATTGTAAGCAACCGGTGGACTCTCAGGTCACAAAGGAGATCTGGGAAAATGATAAAACTTTCGAAGCTATGGTCAGAAGAGAACCTCGATGTGTGTGTCTTCGGTTAGAACATTTTCATTGATAGCTGGGTAATTTAAGAGCTCCGTCATCAGCTGCCTGACTCCGTAGCTCTGTAGATTGTGGGGCAAACGAATGCTTCCGGACGCCTCTAAAAAGTTAGCCGACTTTCTTTTGTCCCTACTAGCAACGCTTGCTGTATGAGCAGTGATACCGTGATACCTTGGCATTAGGGTGCAAGAACGAGGCGCTATGGTAGATACTACATATATCCTTAAGCAATTACACATCATTCTTAGAAAAGCTAAAAAACTTGCATCAGAAGGAACATAAAAGGGGTTCAATTGACAAGTTCTTTGTCAGAATGCTCTTTTACCACAGTGTCTTTGCCAAATGTTTTGAACTAACGAGTCCAGCTAGGGAACTATCCTGCAGGTCGTCCGTTCCATGACCAGCAACGACTATGGGAGGAAAACAGAAAATGTTAAGCAAGTCACTTAAGACTAATTTGGAGGAAGACGAAAATCTTTACAAATCGAAGTAAAAGTAATATAGTGTACCTAGAGTGCATCTTTAAAGACATGCAGTGAAGCCATCAGGCTGATCAAAGTTCAAAAAAGACAAATTAGCATTCTAGTTACACTCAGAAGATCTCATGCACCTTCACTAAGCCGAAAGCATGGTGCAGCCTGAGACACACTTCTCAGGTAACCTAATCAGGAACATAACACAACAAGCTTCTATCAACGAAGCTGCAAGTGAGTTGAATAATACAACACGTCGTAGCTGGTACCTATCATCGCTTGTTGGAATGGATGAGAGACCATTAATCCGGCACCGATGGTATGTTATGCTACAAAATGATATAGACCAGCTGTTGGATACTGTTAAAAGAACCTTCACCGTTAACCTAGCACTATCATACATACCGAACCGAGCAGCAAGGGTAGACTTACTCGTAAGACCGAAAATTGAAAAAGATGACTACACGCTCGTCAAGAGCTTCGAACCTATGGGTCTGACTACTTTCATGTAGAAGGACATGGATAGAGTGGTAGAGATTCATCTTCTTTTTCTTTTCTTTTATAATGAGCGCCGGCTCAAGGGGTTTGTTTTCCCTTAAAATATTTGCACTCAGCGCTGGAGAAGGAAATTTGGGGAGGTAGAAAAGACAGGTACCGATGTACATTGTTCTTAAGTGTTTGTAAGTTATAACGACTAGGAAATACAGAGATCGGCAGGGCATTCCATAAGCGAGTTATACGGCTTAGGAACGAACCCTTATATTTTAGAGTACGTACGAAAATGGGCTTGAGAGTTTATTAATAAGCATTCATACTGGAATGCTGCTGTCGATTACAATGGAGCACTGGTGGTAGAAATAACGATAAAACAAAGTGAGACAGGAGACATTACGTCGGTGTTCGGGGGTGTCAAGTGACTAACCGATCTTAGTATCACCTTTGAGTTTTATCGCACGGTTTTGAATCCTCTCTAGCAGGTGCAGAGATGTTTTGGGCGCATCTGACCAGATGTGAGCATTGTACTCCAATTTTGAGCAGATAAATGCCTTATTTCTTACATCGCTTGAGGAAACCTAGACATTTCGCAGCATTTTTGACGACATCGAATATGTGGTCATCCCAACGTAAGTTGTCACTGACACACATACCGAGAATGGAAAGTTTATCGGTTTCGACGATGCAAGTGCCATCCATGGAAAATGACTGGTTATGCTGTTAATATCAGAATTTAATGAGCTTAACATACACTGCCGTTCCCGTTCTATGGCCAAAGAGCTGAGACGTGAGTCCGGGAACAAATATGAAAAGCAGGGAGTACTGGCAGACAAGTGCTCGTTGATAAAAATTAAAAAGAGTGTCGGAGACAGAACGAAGCTTTGCCGCACACCAGCATTTATTTTGTGAATATCGGATTTGAAACCATTTAAGACAACATGAATGGAACGTTCCGAAAGGTAATTTCTAATCCATTGAAGATGAGAGTTGTCGATCTGAAGAGCACGCATTTTCGACAAAAGAGCCTGATGCCAAACTCTTGCCAAATACCTTAGAAATATCAAGTGCAACTATCTTGCTTTTGCCAGATTGATATACGCTTTGGTTCCACTTTTCGGCAAGACATGCCATCAAATCACCAGTGGACCGGTTGCTACGAAAACCATACTGCAGGTCATTAAGAAGTTTTCGTGTTTAACTGACGGCTTATCAGCACTTCCATGACCTTGAAAAGAAGGGATGTATGTGCAATGGTTCTGTAGGAGCAGGAACGGGCTGGACAAATGCTGTTTTCCATCTGCTTGGCAAGTGTCCTAAAGAGTAGGATTGATGAAAAAGCTTACGCAGATCTTTAAGAACTCTTGCGAAAGTGGATTTGTCCCATTGAAGATTCGACGCACTGAAATGTAGGTAGGGACAAAGCACAATATGGGAGCGTTGATCTAGTCACAAAGTGTGCAGCAAGCAACGTCTGGTATTCGCGTAGGCTTATTTACAAGCTGGGTTAAATTATTTTCCGCAGGGAAGATCTCAACACACCGTCCTTTGTGTGTTGTATGTCCAGAATGTCGAAGCCAACCAGAATTATGTATACTGAAATCGCCGGTAATAACAGTTTCAGTTTGAGGACACAGGGATACAATACTTTGAATAGAGTCAGACAGGGCATCAAATTCGTTAAAAGTCGAATTGCTGTCCAGCTTGGGGCTTCTGTAGATAAAGCAATAGTGGATAATTTGCTTACGGAGATGGAACTTTAACCATAAGATTCAAAATACTTGCCAACTCAGGTGATCCTGCGTGAGTGCGCTTCAAAATTGGTTGACAAATGTGAAGGCTCACTCGACAAGAAAACATTTTTATCGGCATTGAGTGTGCCTTCGACAATGCAACTTTTGATGGCATGTGTTACTCGGCAAGGCAACATGCCGTAGACGTAACACTAATTTTGTGGATAAAAGTGGTGCTGGTGTACAGGGCACCGATTGCGGATGGTGACTACGGCCAATACATGTATATAATGGCCATGGTGAATGGTGATCGATTTACTGCTTTACGATCTCAATAGTCTTGACGTCTATGCTCACACATATGCAGATGATGTAGCACATTGTCTCTAGCGACTGTTTGCGCTATAGCGCACACTGCTGTTTTTATCTGACTCCAAGGAACGGTTGGCGATTTTTCCAGCTGGAGACTTTTCCTACCGGACCAGGCCCAACTCTAGATACAATGATGAATCTCCCTCCCCTTGATGTTCATAATACGGGCTGCGTCTTCCGTTTAAAGATGAGTGGTATTTGGTTTAAAGCGCACTGGTGTTTTGATGACCTTCGCATCGGCTGAATTTTAACTCTGGTCTTATGGACATGCCGTCTGATGCAATGAATTCCTGTTGATAGCGGATAGCTTCAAAACTGATATAAGATGCAGTGCTGGTGTTTTTCTGGAGGACGATAACCCTAAGTTTCATACCTTACTAGGGAAATTTGTGTCTGTCTTCCAAGGAAATATACACCGCCCTCATATCAATGAATTATATTGCGATGAATAGGTAGATTGGACGAAATATCTTTGTCAATAACAACAGTCAAGCTGTGCTTAAAGCCTTGCTGAACCCACTCACGACAAAAATCTCTCTCACCACTTCCAAGCCTTCTCCAACTGCAATTTGTCGAATTCCCTGAGCCATATTTCGGTCCCATATCACAATGGGATCACGGGAAATGAAAACGCCGATGAACTTTCTAGGCAAAACTCAGATGAGAGTTTCTCAAGACATTAACCCACGTTACGGCTGTCTGCAACGTCAGTTAGGGCTTGCATTAGCAGTTGGGATTCATGTCAGCATAATTGCGCACGTCTTGACTCTTCAGTGTTAACGACTTTCTTGCTAACCTTCAGTGGGAAGGACTACAGTTTACTTGCAACAGAAATTGCAACAGAGCACATCGCATTTCTTAAGCATCTAGTGAGATGTGTTAAGCATAAGTGACACAACATTATGCAACTCTTACGGTTAGTGTGGCGACGACACCGCGACGCACTTACTCTTTGAATTTCCACCTTACTCGGCGATGGTGCCGAGTACTTTATCTTCGATGTACATTCTCAACTTTCTACCAAAGCCACGGACATTTCAATGAAACATAAAAGGAGAACAATGGACCAATTCATTGTCAGAGTGCTCTGTTTCGACAGAGAAAAGAAGTCATAACGGCCACTATACTCGTAACTATCCAATCGGTGTTATTCTACCTTCAGAAAATTGGGATAAGGGATAACTGATTAAAAGAATTTGTATGTGGTATTGGTGGTTTGTACTTTGAGAATTTCGGTTCCAAAATTGAAGCAGATTCCCCCTACAGGAACAAGTATCAACCCGTACCCATATTTTTATTTTAAACGCAATACTGATTCTGTCATATGCACATCGGACACATAAATGTAAGCAGCTCTAACCTAGCTTATAACGTGCATATACTCGTACATACATACAGAAACAGTTTCCAATTTTTCTGTTTATTTTGGTTCAAATTGACAATATTTTCCAACGAAATTTCAGCTTTAGATACTATCCCAATTAAATGTTTATAAATCGCAATATTTGTAATTTATTCAGTGTGTGCATAGATTTTTTATTTTAAAGGGAGTACGAGCATGATTTTCGATTTAAAAGTTTAATCTATAGCTAAACAAATCATAAAAAATAAACTCTTCCTGCTCCACCAAAAACTATGGTTTTCCAAATTGGATAACCCACTCTTTCAGAGGCTGCTCGTATTTCAACTTTTCCTAACACCCACTTCAAAGCATTCATTTTAAATTATCCTGTCGCTCCCACATAAAATTTTTTAAGCTATATTGGCTGACAGGCTGATTTCTTGATGCAATTCGAATTTAGTTTCGAGTAACATATCTGGTTTTACATTTTTTTTGTTATAAAACATTTTGAAATTGTTTGAAATATCAGTAGGCAACACAGTTCCTATTAAAAACGCGTATAAAAAGGTCTGTTTTGTTCTATTGTGCATAATGAATATTGGAGATATTAAAGCGGGTACTTCCAAAAGCAGCTTATTAGTCATGCAGGATGTGCAATAATTGCGTATCACGAATATTAAGTTATAAAACTCGAAATAGTATCGCTAGTCTGCACTTTAACTTCATTTATAATTTGAATCGCAGTGATATCCTTCAATTGAGTTTTTCAACGTCTTCTAAATCCATTCTCACTGTAAGATCTCAAATTGTACACGCTTGAATTGCATAGGCATAATGGGTTCGATGCCTCAGAAAGGAAGCCTGGAGTCGCTGAGGATAACCAGGACCAATATCCTGCGTTGTGGGCTAGGTAACAGTATATACAGCTCAGATTTCACTCGGAACTATGATCACCTACTTTTCTGACAAAGCGTAGGAGACTTATTGTCCAGATCGCTTAAATTATTATAGAAGGATGCTGCTCCTTTCCCCTTTGGAAAAGAGCTGACTATATACAGAGTAGGTGGAGAATTACCTCCTCCTCCTCCTGCTCGCCCATGCAGCTTCTACAGAAATCGTTTGTTAAAGCGCGATGCCTACTTGCATCCTTGCCTATAAGGCAGTGTCCAGTGATGGCTATCCTGGCGCCGAGAAGTTTCCTATTTAGGTGGACCAGACTCTTAGACCGATTCAGATCCAGCTTTGGCCAGATCTGTTTGGTCGCTAGACATGTTGGCCTAACAGTCCACCTAAGGGCTGTACTTTTGTTAGCATCCAGCTTAAATATTATACCCTTTTCCGGTACAATAGACAGAGTGGTTCCAATTTGGCAAGTTCGTCGGCCCTAAAAAATCCTAGAATGTCTCTGTGGCCCCGCATCCAACCAATATGAATGTTGAACTGCTCCGCTCTCTGCCTGAAAGATGGTCGAAAGACAAGGGCAGTTTTAACATTTTGTGAGACTGAGTCCAGGAACTTGTATGCGGACTGACTATCCGAAAAGAAGCAGATACCACGTTTTTCTTTAGCCAGGACAGAGCTTCTTTAATTCCCAAAATTCTCGCCTCGAACACGCTACAGCGATTTGGAAGAGAGGCTTAGATTTGGCTTATTTGAGAAATAACCGCCACCAACCCCGCTATCGGCTTTAGATTCATCTGTGTAGAAATGGATTGACTTGTCCTCCACGAAAACATCTTCCTTCCAGAAGGGCCTAGAGGGGAAGCTTACATAGAAGTCTTAGTCAAACTAAAGTTCAGGTATGGTGTAATCGAGGATTCCTAATAGATTCAGAATATTAGCGTGGTCAAATAAACCATTTGTCCATTGTGTAGTCGCAGGCCAGCTGAAGATATCGAGAGGTGTCAAGTGAAACAAAATATCCAGCGCCGCGAAGGGAGTAGATCTTAGGGCTCCGCTTATGCGGCTCTTGGATATTTTTTGGGCTCAGCTTTGTTTACTGCAGTTGACTGCATTGGCTAAGCCCGTCCACCAGACGTCAACCCCGTGGGTGAGTATCGGTTTTATAACCGAAATGTATAGCCAGTGGGTTATGCGAGGTTGCGGGCCCCATCTGTTCCCAATGGCATTTTTGCAAGAAAATAAAGCTGCTATAGCTTTCTTGACTCTTTCTTGAATGTTAGATTTCCAGTTGCGGCCCAGATGTTTTGCTGTATCGGAAAAGACTAACCTGGTACCGTTTATACCGAGAGGGTCTGTGATTGGAATTTTATATTTCCTGTAAAAGTGGTCACGATCAATTTTATGGGGGCTTACTCCCAATCCACAACGATCTCCCCAACGGGTTAATCTGTTAAGATTTAGCTGAGTTCCTTAATCGTATTAAGATGCTTACCTGAGACGGCTATAGTAACGTTATCCGCATAGGCAACCACTCTGCTACCACCAGCTTCCAGGTATATCAGCAGTTCATTAACCACTAAGTTCCAGAGAAGGGGAGAGGATACCACCTTGCGGCATATCGGTCTTTTAGCCTCACCCAGTTTGGAGTTGGTTTTCCTGCTATTTAGCATGGGACTGTTCAACTACCTGAAGAGTTGACAGCGCAGTCGTGATTGCGGATGTATTGACGTTGTTAAAGGCACTCTCTATGTCAAGGAAGCGACTATTGTGTACTCTCTATATTGTAGGGATCGTTCGATGTGGGTAGTCAGTGAATGCAGAGCCGTTTCCACCGACTTTCCTTTACAGTAGTCATGTTGAGCTGTTGACAGAAGTCTTGGATCAATTTTAGCTCGCATATTGATATCAATCATTCGTTCTAGAGTTTTCAGAAGGAAAGATGATAGATTTATAGGTCTGAGGTCCTTTGGGACAACATGGGCATATACATATTTTCCGGATTTGGGAATGAAAACCACATTGGCTCCTCTCCACGACAGTGAAATGTGGATCAGTTTCTACACAGCTCCTCATAATATTTTCTAGCGTAGGCAGGATAATATCTGAAGACCTTTGTAGCTCGGGAGGTATTATACCTTCCGGACCAGCAGACTTCTATGGTTTGAAGCTATGCAGCGCCCAAAGCAATTTGCCTCTTGTAATCCGACCATGAATTTTGGTCACGGTTGCAGTAGACCTGTTTGGGCTTGGTTGGAAAGTGAGTGTCCAGTAGCAGGTTGAGTGATTCATCACTTGAAATTGCCCAAGAGCCATCGATTTTTTTCAAACAACTAGGCATCACAGGATTTGTAGAGAGGGTTTTTCTTAGGCGCAATGCCTCAGATTTTTCTGTTAATTTGTCACGGAATGATCTCTAGGATTTAACTTCCTCAGATCTTTTTGTATATTGTGAGGGATTCTTTGTATGAGTTGCAGTCAGTCGCTTTTCTTATGCTTTTTGCTAGGGTGAAAAATTTTCTGCAAATGTTTCTAAGCGGTCCCAGTGCTGAAGTCCACCAGTGCGGCTTTTCTTGCCTCTAGGTTGAATTAGAGGGCAGGTAGCAGCCATAGCCTGATTGAGAACCAGAGTGAAATCCCTGACCTTCATGCCAAGCTCATTGGTGTCACGCGGGGGACTGGAGAGTTCAAAGGATAGCGTTTCTGACAGTATTCCTCTGTATTGTGGCCAATCAGTTTTCCGATAATTTCGGAATGCTGGTTGGTTGGGAGGAGCATCACTCAGGCTGAATTGGATGTATCTGTGATCTGAAATAGAGTGTTCAGACGATACCATCCAGTTCGCTAGCATTTGAGTGATGTTGTCGGAGACAAGAGTGATGTTTAGCATTCCCTGTCGGTTTCTTGTATTGTACTTATAATTTAATCAAAAATTGGCTCACCTCTATCGTTGATGTTGATACTGCCCCATACCGTGTGATGCGCGTTAGCGTCGCATCCGATGATGAGGTCAGTTCTTCGTCTTCCAGCCTGCAGTACCACTCTTTCTAGATTATCATCAGGGAGAGGACCCACATGATCGTGGCCAGGATATGGCGATGCCGGCCAGTAGGAGCCTTTGGCAGTCTCTAGTCTGGCAATGGTTAAGTCGGGGTGGTTGAGATTAGGAAGTAAAATTGCATTAAGTCTACGTTTCACTAATATAAAAGCTCTAATCTTACCTTTGTCTCTTGTATAGAGCGGAGCGTATACAGGTGTATTAAGTCCGAAAGACGCAGAAGAAGTGCGGCCGAAGCCTTTTTTGAGTGATGCAGGAGAAACCGTATCATCGCTGCAATTTACCAGAGTACCCTCCACCGTTCAAGTCCTCCGATTCTGAATATATGCCCAAGAGCTCATCTTCTTCCTCTGATCGTATAGACTCTCTTTTTAATGCTTGCCTATAAGAGAAATCAAACTCTTTGAGCGATTTCGATTCAGTTTTGGCCAGATTGCTTTGGTCGTTAAACATATTGACCCAACAGTCCACCTAGGGTTTGATCTTCTAGTAGCATTCAGCTTTAGTTTCAGTTTGCACATAGCGATTGCTATACTGGTGATACTTTTTCAAGCAGGATAAGTAGTGTGGTTCCAATTTTCGTGAGTTCGTCGGCCCTTAAATACCCTGGAATACCTCTGTGGCTCGACACCCAACATAGGTGGATGCTAAGCTGCTCTGCTTTCTCCTTGAGAGATGATCGGCAATCAAGGGCGGTCTTAGAATTTTTTGGGAGTGATTCCAGGGATTCAACAGCGGCGTTACTAACCGAAAAGATGCGGATATCGTTTGCAGATATTGCGTTTTTCTTCAGCCAGGACAGCCTGGAAAACGCTACAATGATTTGGAAGGTGGAAGGGGAGGCTTAGGATAAGCTTATTTGAGAAAACACCGACCACCACTAACCCAGCTATTAGTCTTAGATCCATCTGTTTAGAAATGGATAACTTGTCGCCCATGAAAGCATCTTCCTTCCGAAAAGATCTAGAGGGGATGCTTACATGAAGGACTTTGTCAAACCAATGTAGTCAATGTTCTCTGAAAGTATGCCTAATGTATTATTTGTCCACTATGTAGTCGCTATAAGTCGAATAACCGCATTAGCAGCGACTTGCCTGCTGAAAATATCAAGGGGTGGCAGGGGAAACAGAATATACAGTGCCGCGGAGGGAGTAGTGCGTAAGGCTCCGCTTATGCACAAGCATGTTGTCCTTTAGAATTTGCTTAGTTGGCTGCAGTTGATCGTATGCTAAATCTAACCAAAAAGTACAACTGAACACTTACCCACAGATGGGTAAAGTTCTTGGGAGAAGAACTCCTAAGTTGGAGTCAATGGCAATATGAGAGGCAATGACTTTATTTGAGCTACTTCAACGTATTTGAAGTTCAGGTCATATTTGAATTTTTCCGCATTTAGCTAAGTTGTCGAATATTGAGTGAATATGGAGTTTTGAGCTTCTGGTACAATACATTAAAAAATCTGAACCCCTGGGTTGGGGTTTTTTTCCTAGGGTTCACTTCCTCGTCACTCTATGCTGTGAAGTAATATTCTCGTACCACTTTGGTATGATCCCGTGAGAGCCAACGTACAACTGTCCTTGACATCCCCACCTAGTTTTAGCGTCATAGCCAGACTTTAAGAAATGTACATCGTTTATGTGTTTACATCGACTTTTTTTGTTCTCACCAAAATGAAATAAACTGTATGGAAACATTGACAATTTTGGAGAAAAGTATCTCGGCAAAGATGCTCTAAAGAAAACAATGGTTTCCGAATGCCAGCTACACTTCAGAAGTGGTCGTCGCCGGTAATAGTCATTCAGGCAGACCATCGACATCAACAACTGAGGAACACATCGATAAAATCGGAGATTTACTGGTCGTAAACCGCAAATTGACCATCAGAGAGTTGCAGAAATGATCAAAATCTCGATTGGATTCGTTCATGGTATTTTAACCAATCAATTAGATTTAAGATGTGTTGCCACAAAGCTTGTATGGACATTGCAAAAGACATGCCTTCCGAGGTTTATTATGGCTAAACATTCATCAAACGCATCATTACAAGTGGCACCAGGTGGGATTATGTGTTCGACGCATAAACCAGACCAGGCGAATGAACAGTGTGTTCCAAATGAACCAAGAAACCACATCGTTTTTAGTCAAAGAATAAGCTGATACCCACTGTTTTCATGGACTACAATGGTATTATGCATTATCTGTTTCTTCTTGAAGGTTAGGCTGAGAAGTTTTCGTGAAGCAATTCCCAAAAAAAGACGTAGAAAGACGATTTGTGGATTTTGCATTTCCATAGCGCCCCATCTCACAATTCTTTGATCATCAGAGCATTTCTTGCCAAAAACAACACAACCACCAACAACTGCTAAATTCACTTAATCTAGCTCCGTGTGACTTTTTCCTGTTCAGCCAAATTAAAACACCGTTTCAGTTAATGCACTTTAACAAGAGGAAATAATCGAAAATCACTGAGCCCACTGAAGGCCATACTAAAAATTGAGTAGAGATGCGTCAAGGAGGAATTGGAAGCCGGTAATATCTATTTAAATTAATAAACTTATGTCTATCACTTTAAAAACAAATTTTTTCGAATAAAATAATACGGCTTCGGATACACATGGGCTTGCTTCTGACGCCCAACAAACGAAAAACGGAAAAAGACTTTCGGCTATGCATGTGAAAATTTTCACAAAGCGAACATCACTGTCATCCAAGATGTGTGATGGGATGGACCGCATTAGTTTAAAAATTTAATCTACATGACACCAGCTCCAAAATTGGATTCAGGCTACTCTATTTTGTGACTGGCCGAAATGCTTTCATAGCATTTATACTTTGGACCAGACTTTTACACAAGCAGCTCAATATAATTCTTAAAATAAAATTCTCAACGTCTTGGAATAGATAAGAACAATCCAAACTTCTTAAAAAAAGATAAACAGCAAAGCAGCAAAATAATTGGTGCTTCTATAATCTTGTACATCCAGTATGCTTATCATGGTGACAATCTGCAACATGTCATAAAATCTTTTCTTAGATGTCTTCAGACGCCTTGATTGTCGTTACAAAAATCTCATTAGGCGGAAAGTCAATCCACCATTTTTGTACAACTGATCGAATCTACTACGAGTATTTTCAAAATATCAAGGCGAAACGACTTGCCATTAGTGTCGCTTCCCAACCATATGAGTGTTCGCTTACCATAAGGCGAGTATATAAACTTACCTCCTCCTACCACTCCCATATCACCAACATATCCGGTTGATATACCTACAGTAAAATTGCTAAGGACTTCCCGATATGTTTCTAAGACCTGCTTATTCACTTTTTTTGCGGCCTTTTGCCAAATACTTCCAGTTCGTGTAAATAACTCCATAGTGAGTGGGAGCTTTGAAAACCAAAGAGAAACGAGTTTGGTACGATGATGGCTCTACCAGCTTTCAGACTATTTCCTCTAGTTATTTACCTGGCTAGAATGTAATTGCGTTGCATAAAACGCTTGACCTGATACGTCAGTACAGCCGATGGCTAGTAAAATTTGGCATACAATCGGGATATGAGAAAAAAGAAGTTTTTAAAAACGGTTCTTGAAGTTATAGAGGAACAACATCACATGCTGCTTTGCAACAAGCAACCATTAACATCGTCTTCGGCGCAAAGCTTATGCTGGTCCTTCACTACACTAAAGTACCTTAGGAGCCGCTGACAATACCAACCAGGTTAGGATTTTGTTAGTCCCTGAGGTGTTTCTGTTTGAAATTTTGACTCCACTGGGTGCTGGTAGGATATCATCACGATTTTAGAGACTTCCATGCCACTGTAGGAGAGTAACATATAGTTAGTTAGTTAGTTGACTTTTATTTTCAATAAATGTTTTACAATGTAACGATTAACCTAAGTCTTTAATGGTTTGGCCTGTGGCCGTCTACCAGGTTGACAAAATACATACTTAAGTTTTACATTAAAAATCTCCATCTATGATACGCTTTCTATAACAAAGTGCTGCTACTGAGTAATCATATAAGACTTTCCATCCTTTTTCTCCATTTACAATGCTCATTACTTCATCTTCGTCTAAATCATGTTTTCCGAACATTGATAGTCGAAATTCTTTTAAAATCGGACAAACACGGACAACAAGAAAATGTAAGATGTCTTCTCTCTTCTTCATGTTACAGAGGTCACAAAGTATTAGTAAATCTGGTCTATGGGGTATAAAGTTTAGTTGAACGAGCTCCCCTCTCAGTTTGAAAATAATACTTATTTTGTCGACTGCGTGACTATCTAGGAAGTATGTTTTTTCATTTAGAAAATGGTTTAGTTTGCTGTAATAGTTCCTAAACAGTGACGATTCAGCTTCTTCGACATATTGGTCATATGTATGTCTGCCAAAATTCTCCAAAACCAAGTTAAATTTTTCTCTTAAAATATGAGGATGCTCATTCACTTGAATAGACAGATTTAATCCGCATTCAGAAGCTGTTTTCTTCCATTCCTCGCAAAATGCCTCCGTTTGTTCTAATTATGCTTCTTAAAACTACGTTTGGTATTCTGCATTGATTCATTTCTAGTATTTTTAGGATATAGTTGAAGTGCATTTTGAGCGTGTACAAGAGCAAAGGAAGAGTTCCCGTTTCAAGATGTAGCATATAGTTCGAGGTATTTTTTGGTAATCGGAAAATCTTCTTTAAAAAGTAGCGAAGAAATTTTTCCACAGCATCGTAGCCTTTGTAACCCCATACTTGAGCTCCGTAAAGCATTATCGACGATGCGGTTGAGTGGAACAAAGTTTGTTTTGCACTTAGCGATACATATTTATTTTTGAAGCAACGTTCCCAAATCGAACAGATAGCTCTTTTAGCAACAGCTAATTTTTCCTCAAAGTGTGGTTTGAAATTTAAGGAGGACGATATTAGGATACCTAGGTATCTGTATCTGGATACTACCTCAATCTCTTCCCCGTCTAACTTCCACTTTTCCAGATGTGAGAGGCGTCCTCCTGCATTTCTGAATATCATCATTTTTGATTTATCAAGATTTACAGTGAGATTCCAACTTTTACAGAAAGCATTAAGCCTGTTTATCATTAACTGCATACCTTGGGTTGTGTCACCCAGAAAGACGATATCATCAGCATACGAGTACATCAGCGCAGGAATTGATACACCGTTGAATCTTATTTCACCTTTGACATCATCTGTTATATCATTGATGTATAATATAAAAAGCAGAGCACTTAAAATACAGCCTTGTTTAACACCCATTGAAGTTTTGAACTCTTCAGAAATTAAGTTTCCATCCCATAGATATGCAATATTATTCTCATACAAGGCTCTCAGGATTCGAATAATTTTACTTGATACACCGATTTTGGCAAGCTTGTAAAAGAGTGCTTCGATCGCTGCTCGAAAATCTACAAAGAAGGCGTACAACTTTTTTTTCTTGCTCTTATACGAGTATGTTTCAGCAATGTTTGTTAAGCAGAATATCTTCTCGATTGTAGAATAACCTTTCCTAAATCCAGCTTGGAATTCTTTAAGTATGTTATGTTCTTGTACCCATTGATACAATCTTTTGTAAATTAATGAAGCAAACAATTTGGCTGAAGTGTTTAAAAATGTGATTCCTCTGTAGTTCTTCGGGTCCCTGTAATCGCCTTTTTTGTGTAGGGGAAAAATTATTGCTTTCCTGAATACGTCGGAGATATTAGCAGAGTCGAATATTCGATTAAATTCAATTGTGAGAGAATTCATAAACTCATATGTGCAATTTTTATAGAACTCAAACGGGATGCGATCAATACCAGGTGCTTTATTTGATTTCGATTTGCATATTACTTCATTGACTTCTTCCAGGGTAAATGCAGAATCTAATTTTTCGTCTAAGAGCAGAGGGGCTGCATATTGATGTAGCGGCGAGGTTAATGGGGCATTAAGAAGTTTATCGAAATGAGTCCTGAGTTGCGGGGCCTTAAGAGTTACAAAGATGTTAGACGTGTGTCCGTTTAGGTATTTGACAGCTTTCCAGAACTGAGCAGAAGATTTTGAATTATTTATAATCGCAATGTTTTGTTGTTCAAAGGCTACTTTTTTGATGTAACAGATGTGTTTGTATTCCTTGCTGGCATCTTGATAGAGTGCTTTAAAGATATTGGAGTTATTCGACCTTAGAAGTTTGAGAAATTTAAAAGATTTGGTTCTAGCTTTCATGCAATCAGAATCATACCATTTTTGTTTATATATTTTATGAGTTTTTAAATCTTTCTGTTGCGGAATGGATTTCTTTATTATTTCCGTTAGAGCTTCAATATTGGCTGTATAACGCTGTGTGCGTAGTTCCATAAGATTCACATTCATGTTTCGCTGATACGATTACATTATTCGGTCATTCCAGACAAATTTCGGCAGAAGGTTTAATGGTTTTGTGCAAGCATAGTTGCCGCTAGCAGTAGAATTAAAGGTTACTTCCAAAGGCATGTGGTCCGAAAAGATCTCGGTTCCTATTTGAAAACTGTCTAGAAGCTTGAGCCAATTTCGCGAAACAAAACAGTAATTATTGAGCATGATGTTCCTCTGATAAAGGTCAATTCGCCATCTGGATCTCCTTCGCAACTACCATTCAACAAGCACATGTCATACTCATCAGCAAGTTCAATTATTTTTGCTCCTTTGTTATCACAAATTAGGTCTTTAGATCTGCGACACGGTTCCAGCAGAGTACTGTTGTATCCCGATGCGAAATTATTTTGAGTGAGTCCTACACGACCATTAAGATCTCCAATAAGCATTATATCCGCACAGTCCAAGGAGTGCAGTGAGTCGCAGAGTTTATCGAACTCACGCTGCCAATGATTACAGTTTAAGTAGATTGGTACCAAAACTACATCCAGTGTATTCAGTTTTAAGTTAATAACATCCATTTCGCCAGCTTTTACAAAGATACTCGTATACAGTCCTTCGAGGTCGTCACGAAAGCCGAATAGTGTTCCACCACTTCCTCTCCCAAAAAGTGAAGTTTTTATAGCAGGAGACCAGATTAATTCATAGTTTGAGAAAATATTCTTAAATCTAATTTCTTCATTATCTAATAGATGTGTTTCAAATAATACAAAAATATCAAAACTTTTTACATAATTAAAAAATGTTACAAAATTCATTTTGTTTTTTAAACCTGACACATTGTAGCTTAAAATTTTTATTTTCTTGATAACTATGTTTTTTTCAGCATCATTCTGGTAGACATGGGCATATCATGCGTCACGTACAGCCGCCTTAGAGCTTGTGGATGGACCCAAAGATTTTTCGCATATTGGTGTTTTGCTAAGTTTGGCGTCACTGCTGCGATTGACATTAGCCGCCAAATTTGAAGTTTTGTGAGAAGTGCTCTCTTTCGTAACTGTTTTGTTTGTATTTCTGATTTCATTAATGAAAAGATTTTTATTTAACGAAGTGTCACCAAAAATAGATTGTATTATTTCAATGCCACTTTTATCACCACACCTCAATCCAAGCGCGGAGTCCCAAGTAAAGACATTCTTGGCAATGTGGAGCTTGTCATCCCGTAGAGAAATTTTTATTGACGCGTCTTTTTGACGAAACTCCTTCATGATTGGAATCATTTTTGCCCGACGTTGTCTAACGTTAAAGGGTAAGTCCTTTTGGATGCTTATTCTAGTACCCTTCAATTTGAAGGCATTCCTCATCACGCTCCAGGCAGACTCCTTCGATCTCATCTTTAGAACTATCGTAGACTTGTTCGTGTTATGGCTGTGTATCCTATACGCAGACTCGACGATTTGATTCGGAGTTGAGTCAACTAACCCGGCGCAAATGGATTTTGCCTTTTCGCTCATGTCTACTTGATCTTCAACAGGCAGGTGAACAACAAGATTCGCTTCAGTACTCATCTGTACGAGTCGGTCAAGCTGGTTCTCAAGACGTTTGTTTTGTTCTTCCAGATACACAACTTTTTGCTCAAGTTCTTCTTGTCGCATACTCAATGCTGAGATTTGTTTAAAGAAATCTTGCAGATCTGCCTTTGAGGCTAATTGTTCCACTAGTTTTTTGTTGTTTTCGAGTAGAATTTTCTGCATTCTCACAACACTCAGAGTAGAAGTAGATCCCATAGCGAGTTTTGTTTCAATTTCACTCAAGTTCCGGAGAGGTGTAGGATATTCCTCTTTTTACCATTTATAGGTTAGTTTAATGGTGGAATTTTTAACTTGGCTATAAAATAGCTTAGGTGTTATAACTTACTCGAATTTCAATTGCCTGAGGTAAAGCGTCTCTTAATTTATAAGGTGAATGTGTTTCCTCAATTAACTTTCACTTAAAACACTTTTCTTTTTTGCTCTTTGATCCGGAGATAAATTTTTTGCTTCCACTTTTGCTTCAATCAAATGTCAACATATATTTAAACCAAAGGAACCTACAGGTATCCTGAGTTGAAACATTAACTTGGTGGCGTTTATGTCATGGATGTCGTAGTTGTTTCAGTCTTTCCACATTATGGTCCGTCAATCCTTCAAGTCGCACGGTACCGCTGAAATGTATTCATACCAATACTGAACCCCTGGTAAGAATTACCGTTATACCGAATATCGGAAACTACGAGTACATGCACCTCAAGAGCTTAAGACCAATCAGTCTGACACATTGGGCCTTAAGTGTGCAAAAATGCTTTTCAAGACGCAATATGTTGCGTCATTGCGTAAGATTCTGCGAGACTGGCGCTTTAAAATCCGATGAACAGAATAAAAAAGGGAATCGACAAAAAGAAGTAGCCGTTGGGTATTTTCATCGGCATTGACGATGCTTTCCATAACTTAACTTTGGACGTCATTTTTTTCTGAGCGTTGAAAAATCGCTTGCGTTGTGAATGAGGCAAATGTTGGTGGACAGAAACAAGATTTACTGCAGCACACTATGTTATGGTGGGGATAAACAGTAATTGCCGGCAAGGCTATGTCCTTTCTCCACTACTCTGGTGGGTGATCTGGACACACTAATGAATCTCCCTGCACTAGACTTGAAATGAAGTAATCACTGGTACAGAAAACCTCCGCGACGATTGATTGGAAAACTGCTGACTGTCCTATAACTTGGATTGCGCCAACAATCAAGTTCGTAGCGTAGCGATTGCTATACCTCCTAGTGGTGGCCCCCGGTAAGTGCTTGGACAAACCCTTACTGCATAATAGGGCTGACAACCCTATGCGGAAGAGATTAAAAAGATTTAACGAACTATCTAATCGCCTCGGGTAAAAACGAATTCACTTTTGACGACCCTGATAAATGCTTAAAGCATAACGACCTTCGGATCTGTATGTGGAATGTTCGGACACTTAGCAAGCCACGTGCAGCCGCGCTATTAGCACAGGCCCTCGACTGATATCACGCAGATATCACCGCCTTCCAGGAAGTGCGATCGGATAGACCGGACTGGCCTCATCTGGAAGATGAAAAACTGTGATATACCATATACTATGGCGATGGCTATAGGGAAAGGAAATATCGCCTATCCGAATGAGGATTTACTATATACTGCAGACTTAAATAAGAAATCTTGAGCTTCCGACATCAAAGCTAAATTCGCTAATTCCACTGCGGAAGACAAGGACTAGGCCACCGAAGAACATTTCAATGACTTTCTCGATAAGATATATGAGCAATGTTCGAAGTATGACGCTAAAATCGTACTAGGCGATTTCACCGCCAGGATATGGAAAGGGGGAGATCTTTGATATGACATTGGGCAAGCACAGCCTACACTACACCATGTCTAGTTGTTGCCATTGCGGCGTAACGTAATATGACTATAGCAAGCACAAGGTCTCCCCACATGGCGGTTCCCCGATCATGAAACCCCAAATCAAATTGATCACATTGTGATCGACGAAAGATTCCTCCAGTGTACTCGTACTGGACGTTCGAACGTTCCGAGAGGCCAACATTGACTCGGATCACCACCTTGTTCAAGCCCAGTGGTGCTCCATCACAACAACCAACTTCTACTGTGAGAAGATCTAACGCAGAAAAGTTACAATCGCAAGAGACATTCAGCGAAAAAAGAAACGTACAAAACGGCGCTGCAATGAAATACAAGAGCCGTTCGTGAGCTCTACGAACAGAAAAGACGGGACAATCATCAGCTGCCGAGCACGAGAACCGCGCAATCGAATATATTGACAGGTTGTACTCCAAGAATAACGTACGGAAGTTTAACCAAAATGTAAAAAGAACGTACCTAGACCCGTACAGAAGCACAGAGTTTCAGTCGGTGCTGAGAATATGGAAAAACTTTTCCTGCAGACTGTATAAGGACGAAGAATCCCAACATCCAACATCCCGCTGCCACGCAGAATAGACCATTCAACTTAGACGATGGCGGCCAAAGCTTCCGTCCACCTGACCAAAACTAAGTAAGGATAGCAATATCTAAGATGAAATCCAACAAAGCAACTTAACCTGACGGCATACGGAGAGCATAAACCAACTCATTTTTCAGATCTGGTCAGAAGTGTGTATGCTTGATGAATGTACTCTCAGTACACTCCTGATCCACAAAAAAGGACACCCATAAACAGCGCCAGCTATAAAGGTATAAGTCACCTTAACATTGCACACAAGGTTTTATCTGCCATGTTGCGTGAACGTCTGAAACCCTTCGCAAACAATCTGATTGGTCCCTATCAGAGCGGTTTCAGACCCAGAAAGTCGACAATCAACCAAATGTTCATACACCGGCAGAGCGTAGAAAAAATTCAAGAAGTCCAAATCGATACCCACCATCTTTTCATCTATTTTAGGATCGCGAAGAATTTATGGAGGCGAGGTATGTAGACCTATGTCTCGTTTTGACATCCCCTGCCAAGCTCGTCCGTCTATGACGACTGAGAACGTTCGCTGCTCTGTCAAGCTGGGTAACAACTTAACCGAGACTACTGATGTCAAAAAAGGTTTGCGACAAGGTGAAACGCTCTCAGGTGATTTCTTTAACATGATTCTTCAAAAAGTTGTGCGGAGCTCACAAGCGAACCCATTATGCACAATCTTTCAAAAGTCTGTGCAACTACTAGCGTACGCCGATGATTTCGACACAATTTAGAGTAGGTACTCAACTTTCTCTAGTATTGAAACGGAAACTAACAAAAGTAGTGAGGGAAAACCAAGTACATCCAGTCAACAATAATAGCACACAACATCGATGAATTGGACGGAAAGTCGCAATCGACAGCTATACGAGTAATTTCGAGGTAGTAAAGGACTTTTGTCTACCTTGGCTCTGCTAAAATTTTGCCAACAACAGAAATAAAAGGAAGAAACGTATCTTTCCAATCGCTGTTTCTTTGACCTAAGAAGAAAAAATGGCGCAAAAGCATGGACTCTTTTGAAAGGGGATGAAGATATCCTCAGTCGTTTCGAGAGAACAATCCTTCGAAAAATATTCGGTGCCGTTTGCGCTGGCGGGCTTTGGAAGAGAAAATTCAACGACTAGCTCTACGATCAGTACAGAGGCATCGACCTAGTCACAAAACTGCCTGAAATGGCTAGGACATTAAGAGTGAATGGACACCAATGCTCCACCCCGCAGAGTTTTCGAATCTAACCTTGTCAACGCAGTACAGGGAGACCTGACTTTGGGTAGCTCGCATAAGTTGAAGGAGACCACAATCGTCTTGAAATACGCAATGGAAGGCAGTTATTTTATTTTGTTTTATTTTCAAAGGACACAATACAAATAAATTTGTAAAGTTCGGCATTTTACGCTGGGGCACTATGCCCATGTGGCATTGTCAACAGCACGGGGTATTTGTATCGAGTTCCCAGTTAGGTAAATACGAGTACCTGGTTAACTAAAGGGGCTAGTTGTTTGAGGCTCACTTTGACCTTTACTGCCGCTTATGAAGTAAGTACGAGTAAGTAGGTCGTTTGTACAACACGCACTGAAGTTTTGATGAATTTGCTCGCTGACTGTAATTTTTAATCCTGGTCTTCTGTAAATGCCGCTTGATACCGTAACACCATAACACCTTCTCTGTGCTCAGGAATGGTTTCGGCCAGAATTTGAATCGAGAAAACTCCAAAACCCATCTGGGATATTCGTGCTGGCTTTCTTTTTTGGAGTATGACAACTTGTCTGTGAAAAATTGGTGGAGTGTGGGCAACAGGTTACTGCGCCATGTTACCACTTCCGGATTAAGTTGAGAATGCAAGTGTTACCTGAAAGCAATCGGAGGGCTGAATTCACTGAGTCTTGTTTGGGTATCAAGTTATAGTGGGATCGCGGAAAATGAGAACGGCCATTTACATGGTAGCCAAGGCTCAAGGCTCAGAGAAGAGTTGTGTAGGGCTTGCATATGCACTGCTTCTTCTATTTGGGCTTGTTGTAAACAAGCTGCAGCTGCAGGATGTCGACAGATAAAACAAATAATTGCCGACTTCTTTAAGAGGTCAACGATATTCCTGCTGTCCGTCAGTAGGAAAGACAATGGACTGCTTACTGTGGTACCATCAGGCTAATAATCTGCTGCATAAGTGACACAATATCCTTGGATAATTGCTATGAAAGATTTGATGACGCTTCGTAGCACTTCCTCTGTGAGTGTCCAGTAGTAATGTAAGCATTTGTCACTGACGCATTTACTCATTTTTAATTTTTCAAAAGACTGGAAATTCCAGTGACAGAAATGTACAGAGAGAAGAATGGAGAGTTCTTTGTCCGATCGCGTTATTCCGACAGAAAATCAAGCCTTTTATCTAATATTGCCGCTATACTGTTCCAATATAGTGCAATTATCTCTTACCTAACTCCTAAGCTCTGGACGTATGTTATCACTAAATGAATATGCATGATTGCCTAATCTCAGACAGACTGAACCTGTCAACAGTAGCTTATTTGGTAATATTTTCAAAGAGGTTTCAATGTGTCAGAACCAAACATGACACTAAGGAAATAATTGGTTTCATATACAATTTTTTGATTTTAAATATCAGTTCTATCGTCATAGAACTTCCCAGCCCTAACCTCGATTAAGTGTGAACCCCTGCCTCAGCAATGAACAAACACTGCGGCAACCCCTTCATGCATCCACGTTTGTTTTATTTCTTTATTTCGCACCGACACAGTCGTAACTCCTCAAAATTAATAAGCAGGAGAAATTTGAATAAAAATCATGACTTACGCTACATTTAAGTGACTCAGGAAACTTTCCCTCGTCCACAGCTAAATAAATATTAATTAGACCGCAGCTTTGCTTCATACATTTCGTATCCTTCGCAGCCTATTCACTACTCCACTTGATTCCGTTTTCTAGTGTTGCATGTTCAGATTACATTCAAAATGAAACATGAAATATTTAAATCTGATCCTACATACATACGGATACCTACTCGTATACACTCGGGCTTCCTAGAATGCCTCTGGCAAATTGAGTACACACTCAAGCATACACAATTCCATTGCCAAGGATTTAGTATTTGGGGTTAACCCATTTTTTGTGTTGCAAAGCATGCATAATGTCATGTTTCAGATACAAGCTTGGTACGAGTGTATGGTTTCGGGGTATTCGTAGCGTTTTCAAGAAGGCCGTGGGCTAACATTTAAGGGTTGCGTGTTTCCTATAAGCATAACCCAAGGAAGTTGACATTATCTAGGCACCGTGCTAGCAATTGTCGCTCCAAAATGGAGCTAAACAAGTCAGCATGAAATCCATTTGTGGCCCAAAATAAAAACGGATAAAAAGTTTCACCTTAAGTTTGATCGATTATTCGGGGCACTGGAAATGCTGTTCTTATGCGATTTTAGACAGAAAATGCTTGTGCATTCGTATGCTATTTAGGAAATGTTTAACTTGATTGCTTTATTTTTAGTTTTCCTGTTTTGAGTTGTTCAGAGACCTCCTGCAATGAAGGACAGCCTAAAAATGTTATACTTAAACCGCATCTGCTCACGTATTTTTTCATACCGTTTACCTTCCAGATACGAATAATATCATGGCAATGCCATGAAGGCCGAATCTAGAAACAAAAAAACTGTAAACCAGTTATCCACTAAAAGATTTGTAGGACAAATGAGCAAAAAGTAGAACATCTAAAGGGTGACCAGATAAGAACGATAGGAGATAAAATTTAAATAAAAAAATAACGGTGTGAGATATAAAATTGATTCTAGCCATTATTTGTGGAATAGCACATTATAGCGTTGGCCTCACTGGCAGTGCTCGGAGCGGTCGGTCCAATTTTTGATGACTCGGTACAATATGTGCGGCATTATTCCGGCAATAGCGCATCGAATGTTGACCTCGAGCTCGTCCAAAGTAGTTGACTTGTTAGTATAGGCTAAGGACTTGACGTAGCCCCAGAGAAAATAATAGACTGATGAACGCTCGCCGAGAGATGACCCAGTCGCCAAATTTCTCCTTCACAGCTTCGAGCGTTGCGTCGCTTATATGGCATGTAGCGCGCCATCTTGCTGGAACCACAGCTCGGATATATCGATGTTGTCGAGCTCTGACCACAGAAAGTCGGTTAACATCGTTCTATACCTGAGAATATTGACCGTAACGATGTCTCCTTCCTCATGTCGGAAGAAATAAACTCAGATTGTACCGCCATGCTATAAACCACACCAAACAGTCAATCTTGGTGGATGCATTGATGCTTGGCCGAACACTTATAGATTGTGTTCACTCCGATAATGTTGCCCTTGCCGCTGAGCTAAAAATGGGCCTCGTCCGAGAAGATGACCTTTTGGCCAAAATCCGAATCTCCGGTCAACATTTCCAGCGCCCTATTAGGGAACTCACAGTGTTTTCGGTGGTCATGCTGTTTCAATTCTTGCGTCAACACACTCGTATATGGATGTAGGCCCAAATCCAACTGCAAAATAAGCCGGGTTCACTCTCTGTCGATGTTCAATTCAGCTGATCCGTGCCGAATCGACATTTCTGGGTCTTCTTCGATACTGGCCCCTACGGCGGCTATGTTTTCTTCATTTCGAAACAATCTCCATCTGGTTTGTGGTTTAAGTTCCAAAAGAGTGTACGCATGCTTAAACTTTTCCACGGTATGACGAATTGCCTGCACACTGAAGCCACGAAGCAGCGTCTATTTGGATGCGGATTTGTTGTAGGCAAGAAGTCTTGAGCATTCGACACGTGAGTGAACGCCTTATAACAATCCGTATTAAAGGTAAATTCGCTAGCATCAGCATAATATGTGTTCACGCCCTCACAGAGGAAAAGGACAATGTTACCAAAGAAAGTTTCTACGAGGTCCTCGGCAAAACCTACGAGCAATGACGTTAGAATCGTCCTAGGCCAAAATTGGAAAGGAGGCCATCAATGGTAGCACAATCGGAAGGCATAGCCTGGACGATACGACGTCTGGAAACGGACTTAGGCTAATCGGTTTCGCCGCAGGTCGTAACGTTACTATAGGAAGCACACGATTTCCTCACCTCAATATTCACAAAGGACTTTGGCAGACACCAGATCAGCAAACTGTCAACCAGAGTGATCATTCCGAAGATTCTGAGCTGCCAACATAGACACGGACCACTACCTTTTTGCAGCCTAGGTGCGTCTACGGATATCTCAGACGCCACAACAACGGGGAAATACTATGAGGAGATTTAACGTTGAGCGGTTGCAATTGCAACAAGCCGCCATAACTTTTACCGATAGCGTATCCCTCTCGAGAAGTCGTTTGCAGCCAACATTTAGTGCTGAAGGCCAGTGGGTTAGATGCCGTAACTAACGTGCTGGGTTTCACCCGCCCACCACCATGAACCGCTGAGCACAAAGATGAGGGCGATTCGTGAGTTCTACGAGAAAAAAAGGAGGGAAGAACATAGGCTTCTCCGGAGAAAAAAAGAAAGAGCATGAGAAGCGCGCGATCGGGGAAATAGAGAAGTTCGAAGGCTTTACCAAGAATGTGTGAGGGTAATAAGACCCGAACAGAAACCTGTAGAAATGAACAAGGAAACCTTGTAGTAGAGTCACAGTTGGTGCTGAGGATGTGGAAAAACCATTTCTGCAGACTGCTAAACTTCGAAGATGACACAAATATCTCTGTCAGGCAGAGCGAGCCATTCAATATTAACGATGCAAGTCTAGAATGCCGTCAACCCGACCAAAATGAAGTGAGGATAGCAATATCTGGACTGAAGTCGAACAAGGCTGCGGGCCCGGATGGCCTAAACGCTGAACTATTTAAAGCAGCAGGAGATGACTTGGTAGAGAGCATACACCAACTATTTGCAAGATTTGGTCGAATGAATGTATGCCTGATGAGGGCCCCCTCCCAATTACCAAGGCTTCGCCCATCAATGACGTTGTCTAATAAAAAGCGGGGGCAGAGCATATTACTGGTCTTATCGTAAACATCTTCAGATAACGCCTCTGAAGGTTGTTACGATTTGACCAGTTACAAGTTGCCGGTCATAGGTCTTTTTGGCGGCAAGACCACCGGTAGTCCCTACCAGGACTTAAATCACGGTACCATGGTAGTCAGGAGCCCCCCGGATTTCGGTCCGGGCCTGATTTGTTGAGGTAGGCCCCCTTATGGGAGCGTCATGGTGTCTGTGGTTTAAACCCAAATCGCGGGAAGGGTCTTCCTGTTGGTTTGACCCATTTTAGAGTTACAAATAAGTACTGGGTCCTGTGACCCTAAGAGCAGTAAGAGGTTTTAGATCGGCCTTGACTCATACCAAGGACGGAACTTGTGCCTCCAACACAGTTCCGAATTGGTATCAAGGTAATGGCGGAAAGCGATGGCAAGGCATAGCCTTGCTCCTATGTGTACATGACAGGTGGTTTACGTTAAAAAACCAGAGACTATGCCTGATGAATGGAACCTCAGCATCGTTTGCCCACCATTTTTCAACGATCTGATTGGACCCTATCAGTATGGTTTTAGTCCCGGCAAATCCACAATTGGCAAACTATACACACTACGGCAAATCCTGGGGAAAACTCAAGAAGCTCAGATCGATAATCGCCACCTTTTTATCGATTTTAAAGCCGCATCTGATATTATCTACAGAGACGATCTATACAGACACATGTCTAGGTTTGGCATCCCTGCGAAACTCGTCCGCTGGTTCAGGATGATGATGGAGAAAGCTCGCTGCTGCATCAAGGTCGTTAACGACCTAAGCGAAATCGTTGATATTAAAAAAAGGATTGAGGCAATGCGACACGCTGTCATGTGGCCTCTTTTACATCATACTTGAAAGAATTGTGCAAAAATCACAAGCCAACTCACGAGGTTCGATCTTTCAAAAAGCTTGCATACGCCCACGATATTGATATTATTGGTAGAACACAGCGAGCTGTCACTGATGCGTTTGCGAGTGTAAGAACAGGAGCGGCAAAAATGGGTCTAGCGGTAAACGAGGGCAAAACAAAGTATATGCTGTCTATGAGAATATACACCCAACATCGACGAATCGGCCAGAATATCACAATCGACAGCTATAACTTTGAGGTAGTGAGGGACTTTGTCTACCTCGGCTCTGCTATCACATCTGACAACTACATCTCTTCAGAAATGAAACTAACAATAACGCTTGCCAATCGCTGTTTTTTTGGGCTGAGAAAGCAACTGTGTAGTAAGGCCCTCTCCCGAACAACCAAGGAAACTCTATATGAGACCCTAGTAATCCCAGTCCGGCTCTATGGTTCCGACGCCTGGACCTTTCTAAAGCGGATGAGAGAAAAATTCTTCGTAAGATATTTGGTGCCGCATGCGTTGACGGGTACTGGAGTAGACGATTCAACGATGAGCTCTACAAGCTTTACAGCGACATCGACCACGTCAAAAAACTGCGCATTGGGCATTTGAGATCGCTGGGACATGTAGAGTAAATAAACACCAACGCTCCAGCCCGGAGAATCTTCGGCTCTAATCCGGAGGGACAACGCAGTAGTGGAAGGCCTCGCCATAGGTGGCGCGCGTAAGTGGAAGAGGACCAGTTAGCCAAAGACCGCGCTAATTAGAGAGGTTTATTGGTTGAGGCACAGGTGTCCATCCTATACTATAACGCCGCCTAAGTAAGTAAGTAAGCTGTCTATTGTGATGTTCTGTCCGATTCGTTAATATTGTACTGAACCGAATTTTGCCACTAATGTTCCAGTACTTGCGAACGCATCTGGGACAGCTGGTCATTCTGCAGAATCAGGCGAGTTTGACAGGGAAATCAAATTCATGGCTTCGTATAGTTCTTCTTTGATCAATGGCTTCAGGCGTTCAGCTATGATGTCAGATAAGATATTTTATGCGATCTTAAGCATACTGATGCCACTATAATTGGCGCAGTTAAGAGGGTCTCCTTTCTTGCGAATCGGGAAAACGGTGCTAATCTGCCTGTAGGCAGATTTTTATCGACAAAATCTTGGCAAGTGCTCTCTGCCAATTTATCTCTCGCTTCATTCGATAGCTGAGCAAGTAGGCCGTATGGCTCACCAGTCTTGTGGAACTTAAACATGCATACTTCATCCATCATCAATTCATTTTAGTCGTGTGGACGGATCTATCGACTTTCACCATCCTGGCTGAATGGTAGCTTATCACTCAGTTAGAGACTTATGACTTTGTCAAACCGAAACCACTTTTCTTAACGCAGCCGTGAATGGAAATGAATTTCAGTCAGTCTCCATTAAAAGTTGAGTTTCGTGCCAACTTAGCAGCGAAAACTTTGCTGTTCTTCAATTGAAAAGATTTGCTGTTATGAATCACTTTTTTGTCTCTACTTTTTTGAGATCTTCGTCCAAATGCAAATATTAACTTGACTTGAATTAAATGAGGTTAAGGTGCGCGTATTGTATAGCGTTAGCTTCGAAAGACTCTAGATTTAAACTTTGTGTTAAAAAATGACTGAAATGTTTCTTCTACACACACAAAACCAAGGGAAAACCGAAGCCAAGAAGATCATACAGCCACCCTATTGTACGCTTTTCAAAAACCCTCCATTCAGACATAGTAAACACTCTGCCACAATACTTTCGTAAGCTCCCTCCTCCCTCAAAAACCAATACAATCAATTAAAGCCTCTCAAGAATTCCACATTTAAAGAATCCATCTAACTAATGCATAACGAGCACACTCTCCACTGATTGCCAGGAATCATTTATCTTCTATTCGAGGTGTTCCATTGTCCCCCAACCACGAGCACACATCATCCATTCTTCCAAGTGTAAATAACCTCTAAATTACTTTCGTGGTTCCTTCCAGTTACGATTCACCCTTATGGGTAACCCTCATGTTTACACAACTGGCACAGATATTGCTTCACAATTCTACTCTATGCCACAAAGAGGAAGACTGACGCCAAGTTAATTGATTCGACTCATCGAAATCAGGAATCACATTAACCTTTGAGATAACCAAATTGCTTACATGTCTACAGTTCAGAGAAATTTGTCTCTTCCAGGAAGACTTGTGGCCTTTTCAGATTTAGAAGTGCAGATACATGACATGATACCTCCAATGTTGAAACTCAACAAATTGACCTTTTGAACAAACTGGCTTTCGATTTTATGCGGAGCTTGTTCTTCATAAAAGTAAACATTCTTCCTCCTCAAGCAAATCTAGGACAAATTCCAATTTGCTTGCTCAAGGTATCTGGCATGTCTAATCAGGTCATGCTTTTGCTCCATAAACCTGCAAAGCTTTTTTCTTCGTCCTGATAACTGGAGCACGTCAAATCGTTAGTGGTGAAGCACCCATCCTTAAACTGCCAACTATCGAGGCTATGTCGATACCTGCTCTCTTTGAAACGTGACTTCTCAATACGTTTTCCATCATTGTCAGCACGGCTGCTGTATTCGTTTGTCCTCTATCGTCTGTCGTTTCTACTGAATTTGCAAAAATTGAAAATAATGCACCGAATGGAGGAATCCTCTTTTCCGCTTCTTGTATAAGAATCTTGCCAAAACGACATCAAATTCCATCAGAAGCAGATCACGTTGGTGCTGCTTAAGATGAAAAAATGCTTTTCTATGTCATCATACAGTCAAAGTCCTTACAGATACTTACAACCGCAGACGGAACAAAGAACGTTTCATTGGATGCACTTAGAATGATAAGCTTCACTGCACCGCACAGAGGCGCATCGCACGTGAATAACAAGTGAGCTCTATATTTTGTGGCAGAAGAACGCTACTGTAATCGTCTCAGGACATTAAATTAACATTAGGGATTCTGTGTGGAAGGAGAATGAAACGGTGGCTGCATGTATTCGTATATTTTTGCCGGGACTACATTTGGAGTGTGATAGCTGAAAATGGAAATTGACGTAAGTCCATTATTCTTTATTTTTTCGGCAGTGAATTCAGTTTTTCGCGCTCATTTTCTAGACCAGGATAAAGGGCTTTTCTCTACGGGAGGACTTTTTTCAAATTTCTTTTTTTAGCTTGCGGTTGTCGGCAGAACGTGACTACAAAATGCACACTTGTACTTCACTTAAGTGCAGCCGATTTGGGAGGGTGGGATACTAAAACCGGCAATCGATGCCGTTAGCATTCGGAGTAGGATGCGGTTGTCCTCATGGATGAATTATTACTCACTGCCGTATCAGGTTGAAGGACAAACATAATGTAATTAGAAGATATTAACGACAAACTGTGATTAATGTCATCAACGTAAACTTCTTGTCAACTGCTTGAGCCCGAAAATTAGGACGTGCAACCATTATTAATGAATTTAGCTGAAATCAATTTTAATATATTCAACGAAGTCTAATAGATTCCTTTCTGACAGCTATCAGCAGCTGTGTATGCACCCTATTATTCCACTTTCTATTGAGTTCCCCTTAAAGTGGGTTTCTAGAAAATTAAAAACGCCTTCGCCTCCTTCAACCACCTCCTCATAGTCGACTCCACCCTGACAGACTACGTTTCTTGGGTTAAGGATTAGCATTATTTTCTTCCCTTCTTTCCGGGTTTTTTCTATTTTTTGTCCCAGAAATCTAAGCTCTACATAAATGCTCCACACATCACTGCATTCCGTTTTACCTTAGCTTTTATTACGTGGACCACAGGATTTTCTGGTTTCAGAATTTCTCTTGGAGTTTTCTTTTCAAAGTTTTACTTTGGACTTGGAAATGTGGGGCATGAATGAATACGGTTTCGAACTTCTGGGGCGAAGATATTCTTTTTTTATTCAAACAGTTAGTGGCGTAATGGTACGAGTATTTGAGGCGGAATGATAAAGATAAGAAGAAAGATTAATTGACCACAAGTTAACACATCCATAAAGTTTATGCTCTCTTCTTAATTCAGAGCAGTCTTTACGTTCCTTTCAGTATGTATCCAAGGACAGAATAAACTTAAAGCATTAAACATTTTTAAATCAGATACAACCGAACTATGATGCTTACACTCAATCTCTGTGAATCTTTGAGATTGCTAATCCGACTTGAGCAGCTATGTTAGAGAAAGGAAGCCCTTAAAGTATTTTTTTTTTTTATAAACTAGGACGTACCCAAGGGGTTAAGGTACCCGTAAAATGTTTGCACACGGTGTGGGAGAAGCAAATTTAAGGAAGAAAGAAGGATAGCTACCGATGTACGTTGGTTTTAAATGTTTGAAGGTTATAATGACTAGGAAATAAAGAGCTAGGCAGAGCATTCCATAAGTGAGTTGTTCGGCTTAGGAACGAATCATGATATACTGATGAGCATTTATATCGAGACGGGTGTTACGGTTGAAAGTTTGAATGGGCGGAATGCTACTGGCGATTTCTATGGAGCACTGGTGGTGGAAGTAGCGATAAAACAAAGTGAGATACGAGACAGTTCGTCAGTGTTCGAGGGTATCGATTTCCTGAGTGATATTGGTAGCAGCTAAGAGTTTTATCACACGGTTTTGAATCCTGTCTAGCAGGTGCAGAGATGTTTTAGGAGCACCTAACCAGATGTGGGCATTGTACTCCCATTTCGGGCGGATGAATGCCTTATATATTGAGGCCAGATCAGAAAGTGAAAAGTATTTTCTTCTTTGAGGAAGCAGCATTTTTGGCGACTATCAAATATGTGGTCATTCCAACGTAAGTTGTCATTGACACACATATCGAGAAAGGAAAGCTTTTCGGTTTCGACGAAGCAAGTGCCATCCCTGGATAACGCCTGGGTGTTTTAATTTCGATTTAACGACAGCAGACATCATTGTGTTTTGGATGCATTAAATTCCACTCTGTTGATAGTTCTCCAATTGGTTATGCTGTTAATGTCGGAATTTAATGAGCTTAACATACGCTGCCGTTCCCGTTCTACAGCCGAAGAGCAGGGACGTGAGTCCGGAAACGAATATGAAAAGCAGAGAGAACTGCCGCCAGCAAAGGAATATATTGGATTAGAAGTGGCAAATCGTTGATAAAAGTTAAAAAGAGTGTCGGAGACAGAATGGAGCCCTGGGGCACACCAGCATTTATTTTGTGAACATCAGACTTGAAACCGTCCAAGACAACTTGAACTGAACGTTCCGAAATGTAATTTCTAATCCATTGAAGGAGAGATTCATCGATGCTAAACTCTGTCGAATGCCTTAGAAACATCAATTGCAATTAGCTTGCTTTCGACAGATTTGTTGGTTCCACTTTTCGGTGAGACATGCCATCAAATCTCCAGTGGACCTGTTGCTACGAAAACCATATGACGGGTCATTGAGAAGTTTTCGTGTTTCGAGATATTTCATTAGCTGACGGTTTTCCACGACCTTGGAGAGAAGGGACATAAGTGCAATGGGTCTGTAGGAGGAGAGAGAAGAAGATTCGCCTTTTTTAGGGACGGGTTGGACAAATGCTGTTTTCCATCTGTTCGGAAAGAGTCCTAAAAAGTAGGATTGATGCAAAAGCTTACGCAGTGGTTTTGCCATCGAGGAAAAACACCTCGTCAGAAGGAGAGGAGATATACCATCTGGACCAGCGGAGCTGTGAATGCTAAGATCTTTAAGAACTCTTGCTACTACACGAGTGCGAAAGTGGATTTGTCCCATTGAAGATTCGACGCACTCAAATGTAGGCAGGGACAAAGCACAATATGGGAGCCTTGATCTAGCCGCAAAGTGTGCAGTTAGCAGATTGGCCCTGTCCAAAGAACTAACAGCTGGAATGTCATTGCAAATAAGCGTTGGGATGAAGGATGAGGCAGAATTTCTAATATTTTTGACGAACGACCAAAAATTGTTACTACCTTTGGGACGTTGTAGTATTTTTTGCGTCAGTTTTTGGTCGTATTGGAATTTTACACGCTTAAGAAAGGCGTTGCTGTCATTTCTGGCTCGTTTGTACTTTTTTCGGTTTTCCTCTGTTGGGCTGGTCTTGAAGGACCGAAAAAATATTTCTCTAACCCTGACAGCCTCTTTACAGCTCGAGTCGTACCATGTCTTTTCTTTTGGTTTGATACTCTTCATCCGATGAGGGATAAAGTTTCTCATTCCAAAGAGGATGTGTATGTGATCAAATCAACAGTGGCATCCATGTCGTTATCGAGGAAACATAACGACCAGTTGAAATTCCTAAAGAAGCTGTTAAGACCGCTCCAGTTGGCTTTCTCGGAATCTCTCGGAATCTCTTTTAGGAATCTTTTCTCTAACTGTGTGGTCGGTGTACGAGAAATTAGCTGATATAACACAGTGGTCCCTAGAGGGGAGCTCTTATCAGGGTGAGAAGTTAGAAACAAGTCCAGGGTGTTGACGGTATGACTGTCAACGTTTGGTATTCGTGTGGGCTCATTTACAAGCTGGGTTAAGTTATTTTCCGCAGCGGAGATCTCAACACACCGTCCTTCGGGTGTTGTCTATCCAGAATGTCGAAGCCACCCAGAATTGTGTATATTGAAATCGCCCTTAGTAACAATTTCAGTATGAGGATACAGCGATACAATTCTTTGAATGTAGCCAGACAGCGCATCAAACTCTTTAAAAGTCGAATTGCTATCCAGTTTGGGACTTCTGCAGCAGTAGTGGATAATTTGCTTACAGATATGGAATTTTAATCACATGGAATTGAGGCTTTGCATGGAGGCTTTGGCTAGCACGCTTGATTCCGCTTTAGGCCATTAATGAAACTCCATCCCTTTGATATCAATATCATGAGCTGCATTCTCAAAGTAATGTTTGGTACAACATACACTGGAGCTTTGAAGACCTTACGCGCCGACTGTCTGCTGCTGCACAAATAATGCCAAATCGGCTTTGCCTGTGCCCAAAACTGATTTCGGCCAAAATTTTAACTAGGAAAGGAATACATTCGGGTTTTCGTGGACAGCTTCAAAGGCGATATAGAATCCGGTGCTGGTGTCTTTCTGGAGAACAGCAAAGGTAGATTTCACTCGTCGTCCGGAAACCTTGCGTCTGTCGTCCAAGTAGAGATATACGCAATCCACAAGCATTTGCATGTGTTGCTACAACCAAACTGCGCTTAGAGCCTTGCTGAACCCTATTACGGCTTCCAAACTATAACAGTTCGCGAGTGCAATATATCACTTAATGCAGTCGGAGGGCTGAATTCACTGAGTCGTGTCTTGGTCCCGGGTATTACAACGGAATTACGGGAAAGAAATCGCCTATGAACTTGCCAGTTTTTCAGGACCCGAACTTACGCTAGATCGTAGGCACAGCTGCAGATGTCATGACACCCCACGTTGCAGGAAGACCAAAGTCAGCAGCCTTCCTGCTGTCCATCAGCAGTAGTCAGTAGTAGTAGTAGTTCCAGTGCTCCCGTGCCAACTTTTGAAGATTTTAATGTAACTGCAGGGATATATGTTACCCTATCTGTACTGTCAATTAAATCAATTGAAGACGGCATTCCCATATGTTTTGTAAAACTTATTTTGATCGTCTTGCATTTGCCTCATCTCTTTAACCACTGCTTGATTACATCGACATTTTCCGAATGTTGGAAAACAGCAAACGTCTTGCAAATCGCCAAGAAGGCTGCTCCGGTAACTACTGCGGATTTCAGGCCTACTCGTATAAGCATACTGCCATGCCTATCAAAATTGTTCGAGAAACTCGTGTGTTGACCATGATCTACCTTTCTGTAAATTTCAGGTTCAGTATTATAATTCGCAGTTTTCTGTCAAACAGGTTGCAAAGTGTTACTTCGAGCAGCTCTATATCTAGTCTTTAACTATTTTCAAAAGGCGTTTCCCAGGAGTTAATGCTGGGCCCAATTTTATTCTGAATGTTTGTAAACGACCTTCTCTCTGTATGTACATGTTTACGAGGTCAGTTTACGTTTACGCTGATGACATTTCTGAGCTTGTTCAATGCATTAATGAGGAACTTGACTGTATAAGCAGTTGAGCCACAGACAATGGTCTGAATTTCAAGAAAGACACAAATACTGCCTTCATATTACAAAAAACATTATGTCCAGTCTTTATCTGACATGTGGCTCATCTGTGTATCCTTATACTAATTTTGTTATTCGTCATGTACACGGAAGTCCTCGTTAATTATAGTTAACCGCGGCGTTCAACCATGCTATCAGAAGACAGAAGCTCGTCAAAACCGCTTATTTTACCGCTTATTGCTTATGCGGAAAATGTCTCCTGCAGCCTAGACTCATTGCCTCAATATAAGTAGCAGGTGGCATTCAAAGATTCGGTGTGTTACATCTATGGTCTACATAAGTTTGATCATACTAATTTATTTAAGGTGGCGCTGCATTCCAAGGTGGACTTGGGTCTCAACCACCAAGCGACTCCATCTAGCTTGATCTTTAGTTAGCTGTTTTGTATGCTAAGTTGATTGAGCCCCGTTCTTCCTCTACAACGTAATCCCTCGGGGGCGGACTCTACAACGCCCCCACAGGGGACCTTCACTCTTCTGGCTAAGTCGCTGTTGCTGTACAGCCCGTACAATTAGTCGTTCCTTCCTCACTCACGGTCTATACTGAGGTAAGCGAAACTTACAAGAAGAAATTTCCTCTCAAAGCAGCCAAGAGCACCCTTATCCATTTTTGATAAACTCCATACCTTTGCTCCATAGAGCAGGACTGGGATTATTAAGGTCTTATATAGTATCACTCATATTGTAAGAGAGTAAGCTTTGCTACTCAATTGCCTTCTTAGCCCAAAGAAGCAGCGATTGACAAGAATTATTCTTCGTTTGAATATCAGCGCTGATGTCGCCTGCATTGAAAGCGGTGAATAGGTAGACAAAGCCCTTATATCTGTCAAGGGTGATGCTCTGTCCGAGACGTCGGTGTAGGGTGTCATTTCTGGTTGACGGCATATACTTGGCCTTGTCCTCATTGATCATTAAACCCATCTTCGACGGTTCCACCTCAAAACTCGCGAAAGCGCCACTTATATCACTCTTCTTTCTTCCGATAATGTCATCGGCGTAGGCGACTAATTGGACAGGTTTTTGAAACATTGTGCCTCTTACGAGGGTTGTCAGAAAAGTTTTCGACCGCAACGTAAAGATAGCGGCACTCGTCAATCAAAGCTAGTGAATGCTAGTTGTGCATCTTATGACAGTTACTTACCGAAGTTTCAGTCATTTTGGACGCGCAGTTTTTAGTTGACAGTCGTTTGAGTGAGTCGATGTGAGTGTTTTTTGTGAAAGTGGAAAAAATTGAGTATCGAGCTGCGATTAAATTCTTGTTTTTGAAAGGCAATACGCCTACGCAAATCAAAAATGAGTTGGACTCTTTGTATGGGGACTCTGCGCCATCATTTACCACAGTGAAATTTTGGGCAGCTGAATTTAAACGTGGCCGTAAGAGCTTGGGCGATGATAAACGTTCGGGACGTCCAAAAACTGCAACCACTGGCGATAACATTGCTAAAGTTCACCAAATGGTGTTAGACGACCGCTGACTTAAAGTGAGAGAGATAGCAGAGGTTATGAAAATGTCCAAAGAATGTGTTTGTTACATATTAAATCAAGATTTAGGCATGAAAAAGCTGTCCGCGAGTGGGCGCAGTTTAGGCGCAATAAATCCGAGTTTTGGCACCGATTAATTGCTGTAGATGAAACTTAGATACACCATTATACGCCCGAAACAAAAATTCAGTCAAAACAGTGGACTGCAAAGGGCGAGCCGTCTCCAAAAAAAGCAAAAACTGGTTTTTCGGCTAGAAAAGTGATGGCGACTGTTTTTTTGGGATTGTAAAGGAGTTAACTTAATCGATTATCTTCAAAAAGGAAAAACCATTACAGGAGCATACTACGCATCATTACTTGCCAAGCTGAAAGCAGAAACGGCCACATTTGCAGAAAAAGAAAATCATGTTTCTCCAAGACACACCTCAGCGGTTGCCACGACGAAAATCCATGAATTACGGTTTGAACTGCTTGACCATCCGCCTTATTCACCAGATCTAGCCCCAAGCTACTTCTTTTTGTTCCCTCATCTAAAAACTGCGCTCGGAGGACAGAGATTTTCGTCGAATGAGGAGGCAATCACCTTCGTGAACAATTATTTTGCAGAGAAAAATGCCAAGTACTATTTGGACGGGTTAGAGAGATGGGAGCATCGTTGGGAGAAGTGTGTAGAGTTACAAGGACACTATGTAGAAAAATGTCTTGTATCATTGTTCGGTCGGAAACTTTTCAGACAGTCCACGTATATTGGCGCGTGAATTTTGTACTATTTTTTCAAGAATGATGTTAAAGAAATAGCATGCCAGCGAATCGCCTTGTCTAAATCTATTTTTGACATAAAATGTCTCGTGAGTTCCTTACTGATCTTGATAGAACAGCATGCATTCTCCATCGTTATCCTGCATAAACGGACGAGTTTGGAAGAGATGCCAAAACTAGACTTTGCTCTGTATAAATATGTATAAATGTCATACGTGGCCTTAACATCAATGAATATGTGGTGTGTGTCGATTTGGAGTTCATGGTTTTTTTCCAAGATCTGCCGTAGTGTGAATATTTTTGGTGGATGGCGGACTTTCCAGGCTCGCTTACTTGCTCACTGATATGAACCATTCAGGTTGTTGATGAACGGCTTCAGGCGTTCACACAATACGGTAGAACGTCTCATTGTTTTTAACGTAAACCACCTGTCATGTAGACCTATGTTTAAACCACAGCCACCATGATGCTCCCACAAGGGGGTCTACCTCAACAAGCCAGGCCCGGACCGAAATCCGGGGGGCTCCTGACTCCCATGGTACCGTGATTTAAGTCCTGGTATGGGCTACTGGTGGTCCAGCCGCCAACAAGACCTATCACTGGCAACTTGTTACTGGTCAAATCGTAGCAACCTTCAGAGGCGTTATCTGAACATGTTTACGATAAGACCAGTAATATGCTCTGCCTCCGCTTTTTATTAGACAACGTCATTGATGGGCGAAGCCTTGATAATTGGGCGGGGGGCCCACAATACGGTAGATAGGATCTTGTAGGCGATGTTAAGAAGACTGATGCCTGTGTAGTTGGCGCAGCTCAGAGGTTCTCCTTTCTTGAAGATCGGTGGCCGTGGTTCAAATGGTGGTATATCAGCTTCCCAACCGTACGGTTTGGGGTTCAATACCAGCCATGCCCGAAAGATTTTCTCAGGCAACTGAAATCTCTTGAGATGAATGGTTGCCTAAATACAATACAACATCAATTCCTATGTACACTAATAATTTAGTCTCCCCATTAAGTGTTGGATGCCACCCATGGAGCGAAATAACCACTGAACCCAAACATCCTTCTCTCTATCTCTATCCAATTTTCCGAAAAACTTAACACGTTCTTCGGCATTTTAAGAGTAGTCACACCCATCTTTAGTGTTGAGCTCTTTAAAAAAAAAAAAAAAAAAAACTTTCTGAGGTTCCACTCATTGGGGATACTTTCGTTCGACAATATTTTACATATGAGTTGGTGTGTGTTTCTTATAAAATCATCGCCTGACGCTTTAAGGAGCTCAGCGCTCTAGCAGCTTTATTGAACTTAAGCTCAGATATTGCTGTCATCACTTCGTACAGCCCGGGTGGACGGAATTGTTGGTCTACATCGTCTGGGTTGAAAGGTTCATTCTGCGTGACAGTTGTATTTGGTTTGTCATCGCCGTTATACAGTTCCAAATCTTCAGCATCGACTGCCACGCTGCTACTATGTTCCCTTCTTCGTCTCTACAGGCTTTCTTTTACCTTTTTGGTAAAACTTCCGAATATCATTTCTGGAGTAGCATTTCTCCATTTCCTTGATCTGCTCCTTCTTTTTCCTTCTGAGAAGCCGGTGTTTGTCCCTTCTCTTCTCTTCTGTTCGTAGAGCTCCTGAGCAGCTCTTGTCCTCCTATGGTTCACCACTTTGCATGCATCCTGCTTAGCTTCATATACTTGCCGACACTCGTCATCAAACCAGGAGTTTCGTTGTGATGGCCATGCGAAAGACAACACATCAAAGGCGGCATCTGTGGTGGCTTTTTAGCAACGTTGTCACTAGTCTTCGTTACTTGATGCTAACGGCATAGGACCTCTTAAGAGATTAAGGGAGATTCGATAGGAAAAGGACATGGCAATCTCTTGCGATTGTAGTAGTCGGAAATCAAATTTCTTGCCTTTGCGATGTTCTGGATATCCGCAACTGTACCTTGGATACAACAAGGTAATAGCCCGATTCGGTGTTGGCCCCTCGTAATGTCCGGACATCCATAGTATTGGAAGAGTACCTTGCATCGATCGCAATACGGTCAGTCTGGTTGACAGTTTATTGATCAAGAGTTCTACAAGTCCCCTTCTGAATATCGAGATGCGTGAACCGCGTGCTAGCTACGACAAAGTTTCGCCCCGCGGCAAAGTCAATTAGCCTGAATTGGAGGTGGTGTTGCGCATGCTACACCTACCGACAGAACGTACCTGGATTTTTAACGTAAACCTCCTGTCATGTAGACTTAATGTTTACGAGGTGCCCATACACCCATAGGGAGCAAGGATACGCCTTGCCATCGCTAATCACTCGCTTGTATTATATAATAGTTCGCTTTTGAATTATACCAATTCGGAACTGTGTTGGAGGCACAAGTTCCACCCTTGGTATGAGTCGAGGCCTACCCAAAACCTCTTGCTGCTCTTAGGGTCGCAGCACCCAGTACTTCATTTGCAACTCTACAATGGGATAAACCAAAAAGGAAACCCGTACCCGCGATTTGGGTTTAAACCACAGCCACCATGACGCTCCCACAAGGGGGCCTACCTCTAACAAGTCAGGCCCGGACCGAAATCCGGGGGGCTCCTGACTCCCATGGTACCGTGATTTAAGTCCTGGTATGGACTACCGGTGGTCAAGCCTACCAACAAGACCTATGACCGGCAACTTGTAACTGGTCAAATCGTATCATCCAGTCATGCAATAAAATCTGGATGTTTACGATAAGACCAGTTTAGAATAATCTACCCCCGCTTTTTATTAGACAACGTCATTGATGGGCGAAGCCTTGATAATTGGGCGGGGGCCCACACCTACCGACAGTGCTACCAAAGATACTCTCTCTCTTCCTACATTTGCATCAAAATCGTCGATGCCAATTTTAATGTCGTAGATAGAATACTGCTCGCCGGTATTATCCAAGAGCTCGGAGAAGCTATGCTTGGTGTCGTCATCTTTCTCCTCTGTCGGGGCGTGCGCACATATGTTACATATAAGGCTAATGCTGGCAAATGCAGCCTTGATACGAATTTGCGAGGCGCTCGCTAACGTGCCGGATGCTCAAGACTTTGTCTGTCTCTAACACCAAATCTGCATCCAAATAGGCCCTGGTTTAGCCGTCGATAACAACCGCCGTAGTAGAAGTCGCAGTTTTTCATCCCCTTTTTGTCCGGTCCATCGCATTTCTTCGATGGCAGTAGTATCTACTTTGCGGAAATTCAGGGCCTCCACTAGTGATTCGGCTGCACGCATTGATAAACTAACCTATCTTATCTATGGGCTCCACTGGGCCTATTAAAAGACCACATTCCACGTGGAGATCCGAATTTCGTTGTCCTTGTTTCGTTTGCATCGTATCCGAGGCTTGCTGGAGGGCCAGTCCCATTATATTGTAGAAACCCCTAGAAAGAGGAGTCGGTTAGAAGGAAGCCAGTTACCCGTTCGGGGATGTGAGCCCCGCTGTTGGTCCATAAAGAGCTCATCCGCCACCATCTCTTTTCGAAGACCCTGACTTAAACCGGCCTGAGCTCCGAATATGTAGGTTTGCCAAATCGAGTCTGGATGGATATCGATCAGTACCCGATGGTTACTACTTGCAGGTGAAAGGAGCACAATTGATGTGTAGAAACAGTTACAGTCATCGTCAAGTTGACTCCTTTCAGTTCAATGTACTGTAAAAGAAATTGAAGTTGAACATAAATTGAAATTGTCATGACTATGTAGTATGCGTTTTCAGCATCTGACCATACCCAAGACGCATCCAAGACCATTGAAGACGCACGATCAGCCAAACGCCAACCAGATTAACAACATTGCGAACGACTTAAGGCACTGATTCAGTATGATGGATGTCCGAATGTTCTAAAAGCGAATATTGATTCGGACCACTACTTTGTGGTAATCAAGAAACTACTGTGCGGAATCACAAGAGATGAATAGAGCTCTTTCCTTTGCCAAAACGACGTCAGATATGTCAGCTTTGATGTGCTGCGCTCCTATCGACCCTCAATATGACTCTAGTTCGACAATAAATGTCAGCAAGCAAAATAAGCGAAATAAGAAGCGCAAAGGGCCATTCTGCATAGAATAATAAATAGCCCTGTGAGCATATCCACTGCTTCCATAGAAGGATGTGTTTATAAACGCTTGGGATTCCATCTATTTCTCTCAACTTTCTGTTTTTCAGTGAGTCCAAGATACACAGGAGCTCAACTTTTCGCACATGCAAGTGAGCAGCAGCCCGTCTGTCAAAGACGATGACATTCGAGCGTATTCTTCATTGAACATGGTGAAATGTTGATCCTCGGATAGTCCATGACCTTAATCGACACTATCTTTGCTTATGCCAATCGACTGCGGCAATTGTTTTGTTTCTGGGCTGCAAGGACACACATTTACGGACCACTGGCTTTCAAAGTCCAAATTTAATTGCCCCAAAATAAACTTACAGATTCACTGCGTTCCTAATTGATAATAATTGTTTAAAATTTTTCATTAATTGTTGGAGCTCTATACTATGTATCTATGGGCGTCATTGTCTGTACGTTTTACACTTGGAATAGCCCACTTCATTGTGTGCTTAATGATGTTCACCCAGTACTAAAACGACAGCAACGGCTGGCTGTCTTCATTTTCTTCGCGGTAATGACACCTGGTCTTTGTATGGAGGCCCGTGACCTATTAAATAAATCCACGCAGTTTATTTTCATTTACAAGAGTCGTCAACGTGAAGCTATCCATAAACAAAATCAATCTTCGTTTCATCCGGGGGTTTTTCTTTGAAATAGGATCGCTGGGCTCATTTGCATGGATAGATACCTGCTGGTACTGACATGTACATCTCGTTAATTATTGATTAAAAGTCCCATGGTGGTTATTTCAATCAGAGATTTTGAAGAAGTTGCATCCCCATTTCTCATGAAAAAGTGTTTCATCAGCACACTTCGGCTCTTAATTAATTTTCCCTTTTCTCCAGACACAGCTTAATTAATTACGAGTCCCCTGTCTCTGTGTTAACCGTTCGATTTCATTACCTTTCTACAACTTAATTCCATTAAGTAACCAAAATTCGTCTTCACTTCTGTAGATACGAGTACGTTCCAGTTCGAATTGCCCTGTGCTCCATTGAAACATCATTGAATCTTGACACACAAATATGGACTTTCAGTAAATGAATGTCAATATTATTTTCAATCCGCTAGCAATTAACAAATGCTCGTACTCAATTCAAATGGTCCATTTATATAAATTTTTAATTTTCGTCCCTACAGAGGCTGCCGTCAACGAGTCCTGCTTTTTCCACGAACAATGCGAATCGTTCAACTTTCAAACCGAATGTCGCGATGGTCGCTGTATATGCCGTTTCGAAATGACACCAGTTCTCGGCAAGGATGGCGTATTCGAATGCCAAGGTAAGTCCCGTCTCATGAATCGAAAAATCGAAAAATCATTTTAGTTGGACCAACTGGTTGTCAATCCAACTAAAATACGTTTCGGTTTAACTTTTTAATTTGATTTCATTTATTTTTCCTATCTCTCTGTGTGTTTCGTTTTCAATAGCTGGCAACAAGGACAAGCGGGGTCCAGAAACGTACATCGATCCGGCAATGATTGGTGTCCTGATAGGAATGGCCTTGATGTTCGTTATAATTTGTGTCGTCCTACGATTATTTAGCCAGTAAGTAACTTGCAATTTATAACATCTTTCATACATACATATGCTCTTACTTCTCCCTGTCCCGAAAACGGACAAGGAGCGAATTTTTCACGTTAAGTCCAACAAGAAGGAACGTAGAATGAACGTTTAGGACAAAGACAAATCTACGGGATGAAAGCAGAAAAATTGTAACAAAAACATGAGGTTTCGGTGAAAAATTGTTTTTGGACGCCAGATTGTGTCCTTGAGTGGAAAATTGTACGCTGCCACAAGTGGTGGTCTGGTCAAATAAAATTTTAATGATCCAGTGGAGGTTAATGGTCCTTGTGGTTCCAGAATAGGTATTATCTTTTGCCACAGATTTAATTAAATTCCTCTTCCATCCTCCGAGCAATGGTGAAATTTTGCTGCAAAGTATCCTCTTTCCCTCATAAATAATAATTTCCCAACTGTGGTGTAAATGGTGTTAGCCGGTCAATTGACTTAATGCCTCCGAGTTTGTATCTTTTGTTTGGTTTGTTTCAACAATTCCATAATTGCGGCCAGGTTGTTTCTTTTGAAATAGCTTGTAGAAAACATCTTTCAAATTTGAATTGGGCAGTTTATTTTTTTTTTAGAGAAAAGTAATTATTTATTTTATAACAAGTTAATTCAACATTCTTGGAAAGAACACTGGTGTACTGTTTTGAGTACTAGCCCTTGGATAAACCCTTTTACTCTGACCCAAAAGCCTAATAAATTTTAGATTAACCTGTTTGAAGGTAGCACTTTTAGGAAGGAATATGTTACCACGGCATGTTGAGTTTCTGGCATGGAAATATCAATAATCTCTCACGATCGTATCAAGAATAATGACCAAAAGTCATTAACCTCCTTGGGAATGAAAAAAAATTTGTTTTTAAATGTTTTTTTTTTATTTTATTCAATATAGTCGCCTTCTAGTTTGATACACTTATTCCAGCGATTTTCCAACTTCTTGATCCCGTCCGAAAAGTAATTTTCCGGAAGGTCTGCAAAATACTCCTCCGTTGCGTCGATGATTTCCTCGCGTGAGCAGAATTTTTTATTGATGATCTTTTGAGGTTTGGGAAGAGATAATAAGTCCGAGGGATCCAAATCCAGTTACCAATCAACGCCAAAAGTCCGCCCGATTCCGCATCAGCAAGTCCAAACACTCTTTTGAAGTGCTCTCGCTTTCTAGTTTTTGGTCATTCGCGGCACCCAGCGGCAGGATAACTTTTTCATATGCAGAATATTGTCCAAAATATGGCGTGTGCGCTCAGTACTAATCTTTTTGGTATCTGCTAGCTGGCGCACCTTCACTTTCCGGTCAGCCAACACCATTTCACGTATTTTTTTGACATTGTCCTCTGTAACCGCATCGGAGGGCCTGCCGCTGCGGACTTGATCGGTAGTGGAGTTGCGGCCACCACGAAACTCTCGAAACCAATATTTGACGGTGTAATCTGACGGAGCATTAGCCCCATAATATTTATCCAACTTTTCTTTTGTTTCCTTCGCCGTTTTGCCTCTCAAAAAATAATGTTTTATGAGAGAACGAAAATCGTTGTTGTCCATACTCAACATGATGCCAAACACGTCAGCAACAATCAGCTGTTAAAACAAAACTGAAGACAGTACCGCACTGAAATTTGGCATGTCTGCCTAAATATGAACGGACTTCAAGGCACCATAACCTTTTTTGCGTAGCAGCTCATTCTGGCGGTCAAGGAGGTTACTTTTCACTCCACCTAGTAGTTTCGACTCTCTCTCTCGAGGTCAATATTTCAGACTCTAATTTGGTAAGATTGCGCCGAAGCGCACAGATGTCTTATGATAAACTTGCCGGGTCCCTTGAAGCAGTTTGAGATTGGCTAAAGTATCCCCTTTTCTTCAGCAGCAGTTCCATCTGTGTAAATACGATGACGATCTTCGAATTCACATATGGTGGTTACTATAGAGGACAACAAAGGCTTCTACGGCGTAGAAATTGTGCATACCCTCGTAATCACTTTCATCAGATCGTAATCATCTCGCGGACTGTCGTCTGATCTGATTGTCAATAGCCATCACTTGAAAGTAAAATACGTACCACGTAATCGATCTAATCCTATCCAATAGATGCCTACGCTAGGTGGAAAGCACTGTGGGAGCCTTTCATCTCAGACCATGTCAACGAGTTTAGAATTGAATGCTGGCTTGTTTGAAGAAGGAGAATCTGATTAAAATCAACAGAACATTCTTTAAGGATGGTTTCCCTAAGCTCAGAACAAGGCAGATGTTAAATAAGGCTTGGGGCACCTGCACTCACTTAGAAGTGTCTCATAATTCTCAGGTCACCAGATCAAAAGCGGTTCTCAACCAACTCCGATCGCTGAAGCTGCAAGTGGCCTGAGTAATAACCACCACCTATATGGGTACGTTAACAAACTAAAATTGCCGCTCTGGGGGACTGAAAATCTGCGAGTAATGCACGAAGAGCCGTTGCATCCACTCAAAGTCACTGCATGGTGTGATGTTTACGCTGAAGGAGTTTTTTATTTAGAAAGGCGCGGCCCAATCGGTCACTGTAGATAATGGGCGATACAGAGTCGTAATCAATGAATTTTTCTCTATTGGGAAATGGAACTGGAGAACAAGTGGTTTCAACAGGACGGAGCAATTGCGCACACTGCACGAGCCAAGGGTCTAAAAGGTCATACATTATGGCCTTTCCGTTAAAATCATCTGCAGGTAAAAGGTGAGCCAACAGCTAATGTGGATGTTGGCAGCCAATTAATGTGATTTACTGAATTCAATATGGTTGATCTTTTTGACAGAAGTCACACAATCTTTGGCGACCTTAGTCATGGAGTCATATACCACAGAACAATGCATTTTTGTTATTCAATTTTATTACGAAAATGGGCGATCTGTGAAAATAACATTTCGCCAATTTTTCGGTCAACATAATCGCCCTAGTGAGTTCGCAATTCGTGCAATGCTGAAGCATTTTAAAGAAACTGGTTTGGTATCGCGTCAAACTCCATATCAGCATGCTCGGCCAGTACGTATACGTCAAAACATCATCACTGTGGGCGAAAGTGTTCAAAACCGGCCATGCACCTCTATTCGTCGCCGAAGTCAACAAGTGGGCCTCACTTATGGCACTTTACGACGAATTTTAAAAGTTAATCTTCATTTGCACGTCTATAATATCCAAATTACACAACAATTGAAGCCTTTGGACAACTTGTTAACTGAATATTGGAGCGCTAGGACAATTTGTCATTGAATTTGATCTTTTCCTATGAAGCCCGTTTTTGAATGGATTGGAACGAATCGTAAATAAACAAAATTTTCATTTCTGGGGACCGCAAAACCCATGCGAGACTCTCGAAAAACCAGTGCTTCCCAAAAAAGTCACTGTGTGCTGTGGATTATGGGTTGGCGGCATAATTGGTCCGTTCTTTTTCGAAGATGAGGCTGAAGAGACAGTTACAGTGAATGGAGAGTGTTACCGCAACTGGCTATTTTTTTTTTTTTCAAAATTGAATGAATTGGACCAACTGGACGATCTCTGGTTTCAACCACCCACACAAGCTATCAATCAATCAATTTATTGCGTAAGAAATTTGAACATCGCATTGTTTCGATTAGAAGAGAAGTTGATTGGTCATGCGATTTGACACCTTTAGACTTCTTCCTGTGGAGTTATTTGAAAATTATGGTCTATGCCAATATCTCAGCACAAATCAGGATCGCACACATAACATCCAAACTGAAATTGACCCACTTATTCTACAAAAAGTCTACGATAATTTTTTACCTTCGGATGGTCGCTTGCAACAGAAGGCATGGTGGTTACATGAGCGATTTTGTATTCCATTCATAATTGCCATAGACCGAACTTTATAAGTAAGGCAAGATTTTAATTGATTTTATAAGAAGTGTGTATTTAATTTATTGAAAACTAACACACTAGCTGTTGGCTCACAGTATCTCCAGTCAGTTGTGATGACCGATGACGTGTTAAATATGCTGTTGCTTCCTTTGATGGGTTCGAAGTCCATCAGCGATGGCATATATCCAATAATGGCATAAAAATGTATAGACCAATAAAATGACTGCGCGCTTACCAAGAGCTTGACCTAGGAGTTTGACTTCCCCCATGTGGAAGAGCATGAAGAAAATGCTTGTGAATGTATCCTCTGTCAAAGCAAAAGGAGTACACGTTAAGGCGCATAGACGAATCACTAGTTTTGTAGATCAAATGATGAACAGAACCCTGATTGCGGTAGCTGACTGCGAAAAATATATGACAACGAAGGTAGACAGGAGCTGTGCGGCGCTTTACCCCCACAGCAATGATGCATGTTAGTTGTGCCTTATGATGTAAACGCATCAATCAAATCGAATCAATCGTCTCGAAACAAAATCGGATGAAATGGAATTATGATACTGTCAAAGTTCAATGAAGTGTAAGCCCGATGAAGTCTATGAAGTATGTTAAATCCTGTGATAGATTTTGCAGTTTTACCTGGTCCTGTTGCCTCTTGAAATATCCATGGGTTGTTGAAATTATATAAATGTTAGAGCCTAGTAGTTTGGTTATTTTTCGGGCAAGTACCAGCTGCTGAGGTTTGAATTTGTTATGTTGCTTTCTTAAGTTTTATGAAGTCTGGAACAATTTGAGATAGAATATATAGTTCTTAGTTGTCGGCCATGTAACAATTCGGCAGGTGATTTAGCAGTTTGGGGGTTCGGCGTTGTTCTAAACGTGCTTAGAAATATGTTGAGGTCTTTATCCTTACATTTACCTTCTTCTATTACTTTTTTAAAATTAGCAATGCTCTCTGCTGTCGTTAAAGTGAAATTTAAACACCCAGCCATTATCCATGAATGGCACTTGCATCGTCGAAACCGATAAACTTTCCATTCTTAGTATGTGTGTCAATGACAACTTACGAAATGTTCAGGTTTCCTCACACGATGTAGGAAATATTTTACCCCCTCTGATCTGGCATCAATTGTATAAGGCATTCATCCGTCCGAAATTGGAGTGCAATGCCCACATCTGGTCGGATGCGCCCAAAACATCTCTGCACCTGCTAGATAGGATCCAAAACCGTGCGATAAAACTCATAGATGATACTAATTTCAATCAAAAAATGGACACTCTCGAACACCGACGTAATGTCTCGTGTCTCACTCTGTTTCCACCACCAGTGCTCCATAGAAATCGCCAGTAGCATTCCGCCCCTTCAAACTTTTAACCGTAACACCCGTCTCGCTACGAATGCTTATCAGTATTCCCTCAAGTCGACTTTCGGACGTACTCTAAAATATTGTGTTTCGTTTCTAAGCCGTACAACTCGCTTATGGAATGATCTGCCTAGCTCTTTAATTCCTAGTCATTATAATCTTCAAACATTTAAAACCAACGTTCACCGGTACCTCTCTTTCCATCCTCCCTGATTTTCCTTCGCTCGCGCTGTGTGCAAACATTTTAAGGGTAATAAAAGAAGATATATCGCTATCTACATCAATAGCCACGCCGCACCCAGGAATCAACTAACGTCAACTCTAATACAGTCAGGGCCTGTTGCGCAGTGGCACTATTCAGTCAGAATCTGGTTAAACTGCACTGGGTGTCAGGGCACTGCGGTGTTAAAGGAAATGAACAAGCGGGCGAGCTTGAAATTAAGGGAGGGCTACTCGACAATAGTGAGGCTGCCAATATCAAACCACACCTTTGGATGGTAAGGGGCACTGTATAGGAAAAAATCACAAAGACTGCTAACCTATGGTGATCAAGTCTTGAAGGACACAGGGTATCCAAGGCTCTCTGGCAGCTTTTTGACGGCAAAAGACCTAGAAAGCTAATAAAATTAAACAGGGATAAGCTTAGGACAGTAGTTGGAATCCTAACAGGACATTGTCTCCTGCGGAAACACGTTAAGAGACTCAAATTGTCAAATACAGATATTTGCAGATTCTTTTGTAATCTTTAATCTTTAATAGCTTAAAGACATGTCATACATACTGGGTGAATGCGAGGCAATATCGTGTAGTCGAGAAACATTTTTTAGGGAAATACTTTTTCGAAAACCTAGAGAAAATAGACGGCACAAACTTCAAAGGCCTTCTTGGCATTTGCAGGGAAATTGGGTGTTTCAGTTTCACCAGGGAGATGGTTTAGGTTTTTGCCATTTGAAGACAAATTCAGCTGGTTCCACAGGGATAGCAATTATCCCGTTTTATTGCCTGGTGTCTGTGTTATGGTATATCCATTACATCCCTGTTTAACCTAACATACGAGGTGTGTTCAGAAAATATGTGGAAAAAGTGAAGAAAATGGTTATGAACGATCGCCAAATCACAATCAGAGAAGTGATGATGCTAGCATATCGGATGGCTCATGCCATGAAATTTTTTCTAACGTTTTGGGTATGAAACGCATGGCAGCAAAATGTATTCCAAGATTGTTGAACTTTGAAGAAAAACATCGGCGAATCGAAGTTGCTCAGGAGTCACTAAATAAAGTCAAGGACGATGTAGACGTACTAAAACGTGTTATAATAGGTGACGAAATATGGATTTACTGATATGACGTCGAAACCAAGGCTTAGTCGTCCCAGTGGAGGCATTCTGCCTCGTCAAGACCGAGATCGCTGAAAGAGCTAAAGGCTATCCAAAAGATCGAGTTTGAGAAGTGTTTCGAGGATTGGAAGAAGCACTGGCACAAGTGCATAATATCTAATGGGACTATTTTGAAGCGACAAGAAAAAACTAAAATTATTTTCTGAACATACCTCGTATTGTAATTATTCTAGTAACCTTCTTGGCCGCCAGAATGCGCTGCTACTGCAAAAAGGGTTATGGTGCCTTGAAGTCCGTTCATATTTAGGCAGACATGCCAAATTTCAGTGCGATACTGTCTTCAGTTTTGTTTTGACAGCTGATTGTTGTTGACGTGTTTGGCATCATGTTGAGTATGGACATAAACGATTTTCGTTCTCTCATAAAACATTATTTCTTGAGAGGCAAAACAGCGAAGGAAACAAAAGAAAAGTTGGATAAATATTATGGGGCTAATACTCCGTCAGATTACACCGTCAGATATTGGTTTCGAGAGTATCGGCAGGCCCTCCGATGCGTTTACAGAGGACAATGTCAAAAAACACATAATGGTGTTGGCTGACCGGAAAGTGAAGATGAGCGAGCTAGCTACCACAAAGATTAGTACTGAGCGCACACGCCATATTTTGGGCAGTTGAAAAGTTATCCTGCCGCTGGGTGCAGCGAATGACCAAAAACACGAAGGCGAGAGCACTTCGAAAGAGTGTTTGGACTTGCTGATGCGGAATCGGGCGGACTTTTGGCGTCGATTGGTAACTGGATTTGGATCCCTCGGACTTATTATCTCTTCCCAAACCTCAAAAGATCATCAATAAAAAATTCAGCTCACGCGAGGAAATCATCGACGCCACGGAGGAGTATTTTGCAGACCTTCCGGAAAATTACTTTTCGGACGGGATCAAGAAGTTGGCAAATCGCTGGAATACTATAAGTGTATCAAACTAAAAGGGGACCACATTGAATAATATAAAAAATCATTTAAAAAAAATTGTTTTCATTCCCAAGGAGGTTACTTTTCACTCCATCTATTACATACAGAATTACGGTTTTCACTACCCTACTCGTAAACAGTTTTCAAAATAATATTTCAGTGTTTCAAAAATCATCCATAGCAATGTAAAATATGATGATGAACCACACACTACTCCTATATTTATGTATACACTCGCAGATACATTTCATGGCTTGGATCAGTATGATGCATGCACTCATACTAACGAGTATATAGCTATTGTTCGACTATCAAAAAAAAATCTAATTAACAGCACGATAATTAATTAAAATTCGGCAGCTGGCCTTCACTGGGATTTGTGATAATTTTTGCACCAGGGATTTGAAACAGATGATTGCGGCAATTGTAATGAGGATGAAATTAATTCATCCGGATTAGCAGAGCAATTAAGGGGTTTTTGGTTTTAAAATAAATCATTTCCTAACAAGCATGAAGTACGAACGTATATAGATAAATGCTACACAGAAGTAATTTTTTTTTGTTCAGCTGTAATGTAAAGTAAGCGGATTAAAACAATTTTTTAGCGACCAATGGACAAAGTATTCTGCCGGAGAGTTTAAATACGGAAAATGACTAGCAGCCAATTAAGCTGACCCCACCATACAACCAGTATATTTTTCTAAATGCAATATGGTATCAGAAGAGCCACGGATTATTTTCACTCCAAATACGGCAATTTTATTTAAGGAATTAGGAGAAGATGCTTTCGCAAAATATTCCAAGTTTCGTACTGAAAGAGCCCAAGCTGCTGTGCACGCCTGTGAACTGACGTTATTTTAATAAATGGAATGGGATATGATTCCTGTTGTTAGCCTAAAGTCATGTACCGTTAAATTAATGGAAAATATTTGCACAACACGAAGAAAAGCACGCTCAGGCGATTGGTCGTCAACTAAAATGGACGAAGCGCTAGATAAGTTTATGTAGCATTGAATTCAGAAATAACATTACACATTTCATAAATTTTGCGGTTTGATGCACGTTAAGAATTGTTCAGTTGTATAATTATTTGTAGGGTATACCCCCGAACTCAAACTGTTGTAGTTAGTTATGATCCAATAACCAAGGAATGGGAAAATAGCTACCTGATTAACCAAGTTGGAGACTGACCGAAAAGTGGATATCCAAATATTCCGGAATTGCTATTAGCACGATAAATAATTGCTATTAATTTCTAGCAGAGCTGCCTTCATATTTACATGTTAATCTGTCTAAGACCCTCGTAGAAAATGTAATAATTGGATTATCTCGAAACCCCTCTCTATAATGGGGAACATAAGTGGCGTAAGGAAGCTTTGTAATAAAGAAGATTGTTTTAAGCAAGGTACTCATTTGAAGAATTGTTGTGAATAGCAAGTTACTACCCACCATCTTTTTACCCATGTGCATTTGGCAGCACCCCACTGTAGGCAAGTGTGGTATCACGCCATATTTTTAAGCAGTATACACTCACCTTCAGCAGATTCAGTAGGGTTTTATCGTGCGTCCGTGGGGTCGAAGCTACTATAATTAGTCTTGACATAAAGTCATTTGTTAACCCTTTATAAGGCAGCTTTAGTTGGAGCCGCCTAAGAAAATACATGTTTATTTTTGAATTAGTTAGGAAGCGTTTGAAGAAATTTTTGAAAGAAAAAAGAAGAAAACTGTTTAATTTTTGGAAAAAAGTATAGTGGCAATAGGTTTGCCACTGCCTGTTGGTGTTCATTTTATTTTTTATTTAGAAAACTAATTCTTTAAAACAAAAAAAATTTATTTATGCGAACATTGAATTTTTGATCCTTTATTGTTTGTCTTTGTACTGCAAAGTCTGCATCTGCGATAGGTCGAAATCTCCACAGGCATATGTACTCCTACATTTTCCAATCTACAGGATGAATGACTCTAACTCCAACTTTTTAAAATGCTGTAGTTTTTTGTTTTTTTGATAAATTTTACTGTGCCAAAGCAAAAAATGTCGGAAAATACATCAATTTTCAAATTGTGTCAGTAGTTTTCAATATGTCCACCTTTGACGCGAATAATGGCCTTGAGACGGCCGAAGAAAGCACCGCACGCTGCACGCAAGTGGCTCTGCGGTATTTTGGCCCATTCCCGGCGAAGTACTTATTTGAGGTGGTCCAAACTTTGGTATTTTTTAGTGCCAACCTTCGCCTTTAAAATACCCCAAACAGAGAAATCCAACGGATTTGCATCCGGAGAATTTGCAATCCATTGTCTCGAAGAAATGAAGTGTGGAACATTGTTTTTTAACCAATCTTGGTTGACGCGCGCTTTGTGAGACGGTGCCGAGTCTTGTTGAAATGTCCACAGTCTCCGACCGAAATGATTGTTTGCCCAAGGCTTCAATATTGCCTCTAAGACAATTTCACGGTATATGATCACATTAATTTTGACGCCACGGTCCAAAAATTCGAGCGGAGAGCGACCATCGGCGGTTATGGCGGCCCAAACCATCACCATCGGTGCTGCCTGCTTTCTGGTGGCCGTCCGAAGGTGTAAATTTTAAAAGGACCTCTCTGGCAAGTAAACTCGTTCATTTTGTTTGTTGACATATTACTCGATAACAAATGGCGACTCATTGGAAAAAACCAAATTCGGCAACTCACCACTTTCGTGCAAGCGTAGCAACTCCTTCGCTCTTTCGACTCTAACTTTTTTCTGTTTCGGTGTAAAATCGTGTGGTTTTTGGAACTTCAATGGCTTGAGCCCAAGCTCATTTTTCAGTATGTGTTGCATCCGTTCCAAAGACATGTTGAGCTCACCAGCCATTTTTCTTCCATTTCGACGCAGATTTCGCTCAATTCGAGAGTTCACTTTCCGAACCATTTCTGCCGATGTTGCTGTTTTTTTATGACCACCTCCATAACGTTTTGCAACGTTGCCAGTATCACGGCAACGAGTTATGTTTCGAGACACAAATGATTTATTCATGTTGAGGGGCTGGAGGGCTCTAACGATAGCTACTTGTGGTTTTCCAGCCAAATATAAAGCAATCACACTATCACGTTTGAATTCCATCGTGGATAAAAATTTTTCAACACAACTGAGACGGAAATCGTTTATAAATAATAAAATTATCTGTCTTGTGTCAAAATTTGAGCTCACTGTCATGAACGGTTTGGAAATTATAGCAGTCTGAAGTTGGTTGAAGTTCGAGTCGTTCAGGGTGTATGTCTATCAAGTACATCAAATTATTTCCTTGTTGACTTGGCTGGAGTTTTTTGATGTTACTTGGCCTATTTTTTACCTTGTTTGCTTGGAAGCTTCCAATAAGCTCTTGGCCAAGTAATACCCTAAAATAAAAGTGGGATAGTTCTTGTGTCCTCACCCGGACTATAGAAGAATGCAAAATATGAGTATTTGTCACAACCGCATCGGCAAGAAAATAAAAAAATGCATAACCACCAACGTTTACCTCGGCGTCCTACGCTATAGGTGGCACCCATGCGCTTGGTATATTGTTGAACTGCCAACGGACAGGGGATTTCGGCTTTGGATCCATCTTTCTGCGTTCGAGTTATCACAAGCTTCATTTTCGGATCAAATGCAGTTGATAACAGATTTACCACCTTCGTATCCATCCATTGTATAAAAGCTACATTTTTCCGCTTCCTCCTCTTATATTCCCCTTTTATCATTTAGTTTTTTTGTGCTGCGATTTTTGAGAGTCCCTTTCGACTTGACCTCACTGTGCAGTTGCATAAATTTTGTTTTCGTATAGGTCTTGAAGCAACTGAAAAGATGAAAAGAAATTGTCAAAGGCTAAATGAACATTAGTGCCTTTCAGTGGCTGGCAAAGCTGTTGTACAACTGAAGCTCCTCATCCTAGTTCAGGCATATGGTCTATTTTTTACCGGTGTTTACATCGAATTGGTATAAATATCCAGTTTGCGAGTCACACCTAGCCCACACTTTGAAGCCTCTTTTAATTGGCTCGAGGGGCATATTCTGCTTGAGACTGGATCGGCCTTTGAAAAGAACCATGCACTCATCAATTGATTGGGACTTAGTTGTCATAGCAGAGCTTTGAAAACGGTAAATCAAAGTTGTCAGCAGCGGCCTTATTTTGAATAGGCGATCAAAGTTAGCTTCTCCATATTTGGGTCTGATTGAATTGTCAGCCAAGTGAAAGTTCTGCAAGATTTTTTTTAAATCTTTTGCATGGCTTGACTGGTGCAATAACTTCATTGAAAAAGAACGGCTTTATTGATCAGTATAAATCGATAGACGGAAGATTATGCACACCCCTCAAAACTATTATTCCTAAAAATGCCTCCAGTTCTATTATATCGATGTTCTTCCAATTTTTGCTTTTGTTTTGTTGAGCATACAAATTGGTTTGATCGACAATAAGTTCAAGTGTACTGTCTGCGAACATTTGCTTGAAAAAGTCAATTGGCCGACTTCGACTGGAGCATGGAAATACTCGTAGTTGGGCAATATTAATCGAGTCAAAACTTTCACTTGACAGAAACGACTCATTCGCAAAACTTTTATTCCAAAGGGGATCCTCGTTTTCGTCTGCAGTTTGGTCTGAACTAGAGCTGCAGCATGGCAAATCAGATATCAGAATTTGTAAGCCGACTATCTTCACAATTTTTTATTCCTGAGATGAGATCATCCACATCTTTAAGGTTTTCTGTCGGATCAGCTACATCAAAGTTCTGATTCTCGACATTCTCATCGTTTTCGAAATCGTCTTCGGAATTCTCGGCATCAATTTCATAAATCAATTCCTCAATTTCGTCATCATTTAGTTTTGCCTTAGATATCTATGTAAGAAAACAAATATCTGTAACAAGGCAGCAACAAAAATTTTGCTACTCTGAAGAGGCAGTGGCAAACATATTGCCACTTATGTATGTAAACAATCAATGTACCTACCCTGTATTAATGTTCTACTTTGTTTAGGGTTATTCTCTTCAAAAACATGTATTTAAATCTTTTGTAAAGTAAACTATTCACCAGATTAGTACATTCACCAATTTGAACAACTTTTTAAAAAAACGGAACAAAACAGCTGTTTTCAATGACCGTGTGCGGTGTAAAAATATATCACTATACCATAAATGTATTTCAAAAGGTTATTCTTGTAGAAAATAGATGTCAGTTAAGGCACAAAAAAGATTTCAAAAATTGATGCACCAGATTGGATGCATTCAGGTGGAAAGATGGGTGGCAAATATATTGCTACCACCTTAAAAACTAAAATGGTGTTCTATCTTGTTTTATGTGATCAAACGCCACATTATTGCTGACAATCCTAACGTGATTTTACACGTTGTTTGCGATATTGGATTAAAAAAACAGCATTCTGGTTTGCCCAATTGGAGGGTCAGCTCACCATCTATATGGGATCTATCTGAGACCCAACAATTCTTACGGACAATTCCACTGATTGACCGCAGCGTGCAGGAGAGGTGGAAGACATCATCGTCACACCGCCGGTATTCAACCCGTACCAAGCACTAAAAACAACAATCTTCACACGTTTTTCCAAGTCAAAGGAAGCAAAAATTATCCGTCCGTTTATCTGTATAGATGTGAATGAATTCCTTATCAGGTAATGTACGAGGGGCGTTCAATATATTATCGGTATCGATATGAAGGAAAATGCGAATTCAATTTAAGTTGCTTTTATTTTTCAATATAATCTCCCCTAACATCAATGCATTTGTTACATCTTGAGATAAGCTTTTTTAAACCCTCAAAATAATAAATTTCCTCTTTCTCTGCAAAATACCGACTTGAGTTCTTCATCATCCGAAAATCTTTTTCCACGAAGACATTTTTTCAAATCCGGAAACAGGAAATAATCACTAGGGGCAAGGTCTGGACTATAGGGTGGGTGTTGGATTTCTTCGAAACCACAATCTCGCGCAGCAGCCTTGGAAACTCGCGCCGTGTGAACAGGAGCGTTGTCATGAAGAAGCAACACACCGGCTGCGAGTTTACCCCGTCTTTTCTTTTTAATTTCCTCCCGCAAATTATGCAAAGTGGAAGCGTAGGATGTGGCGTTGATGGTTTCACCTTTTTTTTTGTACTCAATGAGCAAGATTCCCTTTGAGTCCCAAAAAACTGTGGCCATGAGCTTTCGGGCAGACGGAGTGACTTTGAACTTCTTCGGGGGGTCTGTTCCTTTTTTATGCCACTGCATGGACTCTTGTTTGCTTTCAGGGTCATAGTGGTGGACCCATGTTTCGTCCCCAGTAACAATTCGATCCATAACACCGTCCGCGTTTTCACTACACATCTCCAAAAGCTCTCTACAGCATGCGATTCTCACTTTTTACGAGTATCTGAGGCGCTGTGAGCATTCGTGGCACCCACCTTGCACTGACCTTTGAAAGGTTAAGATGGTCATGAAGAATGGTGTGAATGGTACCAATTGAAAGCTTGGTGATCTCTGCCATCATTTTCACCCTTATTCGGGCATCCTCAAGAACAAGTTTTTCGACTTCTTTCATGCTTTCTCCCGTACAAGCAGTAGTCGGGGCGCCGGAGCGGGGGGTCGTCCTCAATGCTCTCTCTGCCTCTCTTGAACTCACTTGACCACTTTTGCACAGTTGATAATGAAGGTGCGGAACCCTGGTAAACAGCCACCATCTCTTCATGAATAGTTTTTTGACTTTTTCCTTGCTTAGTGAGAAATTTAATTACAGCGCGATGCTCAATTTTCACCATCATCGCCTCAGTTGCCATTATGATTCTGTTTAACTAGAGATAAAACGCGAATTAATAATCACATTTATATGAAATTTTACATGAATGCACTAAAATAATAGTATTACTTGATAAATAAGTCAATTTATATATGCAACCACAGCTTCACCCCGATACCGAGAATATCTTGAACGCCCCTCGTACCATCCACCCAGTAGTGTAGTCGGTATTTATGCTACATTATCTAAGATTGTGGAGTGGCCCGTATGGATATACGATCACTGCGAACAGGCTTTCAACCCTATGGCTGCGTTGGTAACTAGTTGTTAGCCGTATACAAGGTGTATTCAGAAAATAACGGGAATTTTTAAATTTCGCGGGTTTGGAGAGCCCGATTGTCAAATTTTCATAAAAGAAATGGATCGAATAATTTTTTTCAAATCTTTTATGAAATTTTGACAATCGGACACTCTAAACCTGCGAAATTTAGAAATTCCCATTATTTTCTGAACACACCTCGTTTGTTTAGGGGGTAAGATAGAGAATGGTATCCAGTGCAGCGGAGGGAGTGGACCTAAGCGCGCCACTGATTCCCATGCAGGCCAGACGCTGCACCTACCCTAGATTGCGAAGGTGAGTTGCCTTATCCAAGGCAGTCCACCAGACAATAACACCACAGTACTCGTACAGCCAGTGCGTGATACATGGTTGCATGCCCCATTTCTTCCCAACCGCTCTTTCACAAAAGTAGAGTGCTATAGTGGCTTTCTTAATTCCTTCGAGGTGAAGAATCTTGTTTTTCCTTGTAAAATGAACTAGTTCGGTTTTGTGTAAATTGATGGCTAGATCACACCGACAAGCCGACTATAGGAGCTTGTAAAAAGCGTTGTTCATTACCTCGCTTAGAGTGTTGGAAATTTTCCAGATAAGCAATCCCCCTGCAGACTTCCTTCTTCTGGATTTTAAGTAGTTCATTTCATTAGTACTAAATTTTTGGAAAAGGGAGGCAGGACACCACCTTTAGGTAAGAGTATGCCCCTGCGAAAAAATCTTCTGGCCGAGGTGCCGCCCAGTTCAGTGGTAATAGTCCTGTGAATTAGCACCCAACCGTGGTCTTGACTCCGAGATTTGAAAGTGCGGTTGTGTTCGCCCTTGGTTCGACATTGTTGAAGGCTATTTCAATGTCAAGAAAGCCTATCAGACAGTATTTTTTACAAGCCAAGAGATTTTTCAATGGAGCATACGATGAGTGTAATGCTTTCTAAATGGGTTTTCCTTTGCAGTATGCATGTTACGAGTAAGAAGCTGATTTACGTCAATGCTGCAGCAAAGCTGAATGTCAATCCGAAGATTTTTAGGAGGAAAGATGACAAGCTGATAGGTCTGAAGTTCTAAGGGCATACATGCGATTTTCTACCGCCTTTTTGGTATGAAAACGACATTGAATAGTTAACAACCCCAGAAGAGTGTGGTTGTAGGTTTTCTATATTTCGGCCGGGATAATTCCATACAGTCCGGCAGCCTTAAAGATATTGAAACTGTGTATGTCCCAGATGAGTTTTTTTTTTGCAAGAGGTTTTATGCGCGTCTATGGTAGTACTCCGCTCCAGCAATTCTTCACTAGACATGGCCCAACAACAACATTCGGTTCATGTAGATAGCTAGGAATAGTTGAGCTAGTGGAGGGAAGTTTCTAGAGCCTAGACGCCTCCAATAACTTTTCGATTTTGTTGCAGAAAAGCTTCGATGATTTGCGTTTGGCTTTCCTAAGTTCATTTAGGGATTCTCTGTATAATTACCAATCATGTGAATTTCTCGTATTTTGGTTCTGTTAAGAAGGCCTGGAATTAGCCCGAAGTGCTTTGATGTCTTAGTTAATTGATTTTTCCAAAGGATGCACAACAGTTGTGTTTCACTCGAAGTTACTCATATTTGGTCGTATAGGTCGATTAAAAAAACGTGAGTACATATTTACATCTGAGATACTCGTGTCGACAATAGAAATTCTGTGAAATTCCTGCACAGTAACAACAATTATCGATTAAATACAGGAAATTCCATGGCGTCACTTTTAGTGGAAAAGATAAAGAAAATATGTGAGCACCAGTTGGCATATACCTAGTTCTGATTAATCTTTCGAACTTTGGTCAATTGACGTCGCTGTCATTGACGGTAGCTGATCAATCTTTGTCTAAATCGCAACACTCGTGGTCACTAATTAAACCATTAACAAGAAATCTAGACAACTCGGTGAGGATTTTATTTAATTCTAATAAAGACATTAATTATGATTATCTTTACTAGTATTAATCGTAAGTAAATGAATGCTTAAAATTTAGTCATATCAGTTAAGCACTTATACTCTGCTTAGGGTTTATTAGAGATTTAAATGTGGGGCAATATGGGAACATTTGTGACGTCTTGACATAAAATACTTTGATTCATTCTTGAAATCGTGGGATGCAAATATATTGGATACCATAAAAAGATGAAGGTTAAAGTGATGCAGTCATTGCAGTTAGTTCAGCCAGTTTTTTTTGTCTTTAAGTGGTTTTTTCCCGTGCGTTTACATACGAGTATGCAGTTTTGTTTGTTCTCTCTCAAGGGATTCTCTCAATATCCCTTAGTCCTTTCAAACCAATGTCACTGTATAGCCCATAAATCAAATTCTTCAAATTCTGTTAATGGGGCCGAACATCATCTAAAGATTGCTACATCTACATCTACATTCTTATTTCGTTTAATATATCACATTTGTACTGTAACCGCACATTTTACATTCTACAGGGATTTAACGTTATTAGTTTTCCTCTGAAATATTACTTAGTGTATTTTCTAAGTATAATAAATAATAATAGGAAAGTTGTTAGGAGGAAAACTCGAAAGCAAAAACCTCCAATTACTATTATCTTCATAGAGATAGTAATTATATTATACAAATTGTCTAGAGTATAATAAAAATTAATTATAATTTGAATAAAGAAATACATAAATTACACTGGTAAGCACTGTTTTTGTCACACGAACTTTGTGCTGAATTTTGTTCATGTTGCTGTACCCTCATTAACAATATATAATAATTTTGTTTCAATCACGTCCAGTTTTTTTGTGACAGCGACATATTCATTCCTGACCTCATATGCGTGTCTTTTTTTTTTTAATAACTTAATTTAGACGACTGTATAACTATTGCATTCAACTAACTTACATCTTATTTACGTTTATTACATCGTAAGAGTGCCACGAAAGTGTTCTAACAACGTCGACAGTTTTTGTTATGTGTGTGTGGAGAATTAACTTTTACATCTCAGCGTCGAACTTCACATCATTAATTGAACAGTGGTATTTAGACTATTTTGGATTTGCTGTGAGGAATCAAGATAAATCCTGGGTTCCACATAAATGTTGTGTAACGTGTGAGAGACTGCTATTAGGCTGGGCTAAACAAGAACCCAGATATATGCCATTTGCTATACTAATGATTTGGACCGAACCAAATGTTATTTTTGTTTGACTCAAACAAAAGGCATTACAACCAAGTCCGAACACACTATCCAGTATCCAAACTTGTCTTCAGCCAACTGACCCATCCTACATAGTGCCGAACTGCCTGTGCCAAAGCCTCCAAATCGATCAGAAAGTCCGTATTCTACTCCGGAACTTGTTCTAAGTCAGCACGATAAGGTATCTGAAGATAGTGGCCCAAGTTATGAACCGTCAACTTCAAAAGAACCGCAGTTATTAATACAAAGTGATTTAAACGATTTAGTACGTAATTTGAATCTGTCTAAAAAAACATGCCGATCTTTTGGGGTCTAGATTAAACCATTGGAATTTACTTTCACCTGATACGAAAATTTCTTATTTTCGACATCGTGACGATGAAATAAAACTGCTAAAGTAGCTGATTTAGTCTATTGTAATAACGTTCCTGTTTTGATGAATTTATGTATTAAATTTTGAATATGATCCAAATCACTGGCGATTGTTCATTGACTCCTCAAAAACTAGTTTGAAAGCAGTGTTGCTGCATAATGGAAATAAACTTCCTTCAGTGCCGGTTGCTCATGGTTCTGATATGAAAGAAACTTACGAAAATATGAGATTTCTTCTTGAAAAAATTGAATACAACAAACACGCTTGGAAAATTTGTGGCGATTTTAAAGTCATTGCCCTTTTGCTTGGACTACAGCTTGGTTACACAAAATTTTGCTGTTTCATTTGCCAATGGGACAGTGGGGACAGAAAAAACCACCATACAAAGAAAGTGTGGCCAAAGCGTAAATCACTCATTCCAGGCCATAAAAATATTAAAAATGATCCTTTAGTGAGCCCTGATGACATTCTTTTACCACCGTTGCACATAAAGTTCGGCCTGATGAAAAATTTTGTAAAATCTATGCCTAAAGATGGCAGTGGATTTGTATATCTGAGAGAGAAATTCCCCAAACTCAGCGAAGAAAAAATTTAAGAGAAAGGTCCACAAATACGGCAACTAATAAAGGATAAGAGCTTTGAAGAAAAACTGAATGATCAGGAAAAACTCGCCTGAAAATGTTTTGTGAACGTTGTCTAAAATTTTCTACGAAACCATAAATCGGAAAATTACAAAAACTTAATAAAATAACTTATAATGTCATATAAAGCTTTGGGGTGTAATATGTCCTTAAAAATACATACCATATGCTGGGCTCTTATTTGGATTTCTTTCCCGCAAATTTGGGTGCTGTGAGTGACGAAAAAGGCCAGAGGTTCCATCAGGACATTTCCTTAATGGAGAAGCACTATCAAGGGAAATGGAGTCCAGGAATGCTAGCAGATTATTATTGGAAACTTAAAAAAGACCTTCCAGAAGCAAAATTTTTACGGAAATCATAAATATTTATTCTATTGTATATTAAGCAATAATTTCTCTAAATGTAGCTGATGTTTGTCACAAGAGAACCTGACGTGTCAATTTTTTTTTCATTCACATATTATTATTTGGTGGCCCTAGTACTTTCAAAATTTGATAGAAGTTTTAAAATGACAAAAAAAGTTAAAATTTTGTTAACCAGTGTTATTAATTCAAAAGTAGAAACATAAATAAATAAATGAATTTACAAGACGTACAAATGACAAAATTGTTTTATCAAAACTGGTGATCTGTTCGGGTAACGTTTCGCACGCTTCGCCCATTTTACGATTGCCTTTGAGTTCACTGGTTCAGTAAACGATAAACCAACACCCGTACGTCGACGAAACGCAAGATCTGCCGAAGCGTCGCTCTCACAAGAAATCGGCCTTTCGCAGACCACAACTTGACGAATTTTGCGTCGTAACCTACGTCTGCTCCCGTACAAAATTTAATTGACCCAGGAGGTGAAGGTAAACGACCATAGACAACGACATGTGCTCGCTGAATGGGCTCTGGAGCAGTGGGAAACTGACCCTAATTTTCATCGGAAAATCATCTTCAACGATGAGGCCCGTTTCTGGATGAATGGGTACGTCAACAAACAAAATTAACGAACTTGGAACGATACTAATCCACATGCATCCCGAAAAGGTCATTGTTTGGTGTGGATTTTAGGCTGGCGGCATCATCGGCCCATATTTCTTTGAGAACGACGTTGGCCGGGCCATCTCCGTCAACAACCAGCGCTATAGGTTGATGATTACCAACTTCTTTTAGCCTGAATTAGATGATATCAACGACATGTGGTTTCAACAAAATGGCGCTACGTGCACACAGGTCACGCCACATTGGAAATTCTGCACGAGCGATTCGAGGACATGGTCATCTCACGTGGAGATATTGCGAACTGGCCACCGAGATCGTGCGATGTGACCCCGTTAGACTCTTTCTTGTGGGGTTTACTGAAGTCGCAGGTCTATGCGAATAAGCCACAAACCACACCCAACATAACCCATGCCATCGGTCAAATTCAGCCTGATTTATGCGCTAGAGTCATGGAAAATTGGACATTTCGGATGCGCGCCACCCAGAGAAGCCACGGCGGACGATGTTATATTCTATATGTTACATAATGGCATCAACAGTCCTTTCAAGCGAATAGAAGATTCCGATGATATCTCATACACACTTTGTTTTATTTAAATTTAAAGATAGGAAGCGCTTAATGAAAAACCCTTTACACGCGTTGGGTCGCTTGTATGGCATGTAGCGCCGTCTCGTTGGAATCACAGCTCGGATATATCGATGTTGTCGAGCTCTGACCATAGAAAATCGGTTAACATCGCTCTATACCTGAGACCATTGACGGTAACTGCGTTTCCTTCCTCATTTCGAAAGAAATAAGGTCCGATGATACCGCCATGCCATAAACCGCACCAAAGAATCAATCTTTGTGGGTGCACTGATGCTTTGCCGATTGTGTTCGCTCCAGTAATGCCAATTTTGAGCCTCGTCCGAGAAGATGATTTTTTGGCCAAAATCCGGATCTCGGGCCAACATTTCCAGCGCCCAATTAGCGAATTCATGCGTTGTCTTTCGGCGTCCGGCTTCAATTCTTGCATCACCATAATCTTATATGGGTGTAGGTCCAAATCCAACCGCAAAATAAGCCGGGTTGACTCTCTGGTGATGCCCAATTCAGCTGTCTTCTTCAATACAGCCCGCTACGGCGGCTATGTTTTCTTCATTTCGCAACAATCTCTGTCTGGTTGATGGCTTAAGTAAGATTCAAAAGAGTATACTCCCGCTGAAACTTTTTCACGTCGTGACGAATTGCCTGCACACTGAAGCCATGATAACGACCCACCTCACGACGAAATTCACGTTGTGTATTTACAACTGCGCCGTTGTAATAATAATTTCCGCGCATTAGGCAAGCGCTGAACGATGCTTGATGAAATGGCGAACCTTACTGAATATTTTGACGGCATTAAGTAGTAACTTTGACAGCTGCTGAAAATAACAATTGGAAAAGGTACCCTTTATGTACATAATTTTTTGATTTTGCTTTGCCAATAATCTTATTCAGCTCTTCCTAAAAAGATTCAATTTCATCTTCACTTGAAGGTTCGGTGGGAGCATATACCTGAGTGGTTATAGTCCTTTTCCCATCCCCACATAGCTATTAAAGAGTTTTATCTATACAACCAACCCCCGTGAAAACCGAATGGTATGATAAAGAAATAACATGGGTTTAAAGTTACAAAAAACAAGCGCGTCGACGTAAAATTAGAGCAGCTATCTTGTAACTTCAGTAAGCGATCAACAGTTTTTCCTTCTCGAATGTAGAAGCAAGCCACCTGCATTTTAAGAATATTGGGAACACTCAATGGAAGCTTAAATCTGAGACCCAGGCTGTCCCAAGGCGGATTCTTAGACGTCCTTATAAATTTGCCTTGCATTTTTAATTATCTTGGCAGCAGTGAGAGAGTTCAGTAAGACTTAAAAGCAGTTTAACTTTCGTTAATAACTTTTCTTCAGAATATGCCTAAAGTTCATTGTCATCGGGATCACATATGTCTGTACTTGGAAGACAGACTCAAATTCACCTAACAACGAGTGAAGACTAAGATTGTTGTCCTCCGCGAAGTCGCCAACACGACATTCTGAATCGGTTTTGGAGAATTCCGTGAAGAGCCGACTACTGGTTCTGGTACAAGCCAGTCCTGAGAACAGTGAAGGTCGACTTCTTATTCGTGGGACCTAGAATTCCAGTGTTATTGCGTCAGACGGGATGTATACATAAGATCAGAGTCAAAAGGCAGTCGGTTCGCAAGGCTAGCGAAATCCTAGGAAGGAATGTGCCAAAGACCTCTCTTTTATTAAACGGAAAATCCATTTGAGAGTTAAACCTACAGTGCTGTGCAAATTAATTAGGACCGGCACTTTTTTAAACACAAAAAATATGCGTTATTTTTCCAGAGCTTTGATAAGGACTTTTCAGATTAATTATGCCACATGCTTTTGTTGGCTGTTGCAAGACTAAGTTGGGTATTTTGTGCATTTAGTAAATGTCTATGGTCCGAGGCTTTTATCTTATTTCTTGCTAGATTTTTCGGTTCGTTTAATATGGTTTTGAGAATGGATATCTCTATGGAAAAGAGAGTAATGACCATCGCTTTGCATGAGCACACTGGTAAGAGTATCAGGGAGATTTCAACTGATGTAGTGGTCCATAAAATCAAGTATTGGAAGAATTATATCGTTGCACAGAGCTACCGGATCCATTGCGTCTGGTCGCAAAGGACATTGCGGATAACAAAGACAAAGTCTCGATCAGTAAAGGCATAATTCATCCTTGGCAGACCAGCGATGACCTTTAAAGGGGCTGGGTGTATGCTGGGAGTGCTGGACAACATGTTGTACAAAGGCGCCTACTAGATTGGGACGCAAGTCAAGAAGACCACTTAAAAGCAGCATCTCGCTGAGGCTATGGTATGAAAAAGGCTGTTATGTGCCAAGACGAACAAAAACTGGTCTACAGAAGATTGGGGAAGGGTCAAAGTTCGGGGTTACAACTTCCATCAAATATTGCCTTGTCCCGTACCTTCTTCTTCTCGGCTTCACATTCAATTATGGTCATAAGAATTTCAACGTTGATAATAATTACAAACTCGGATGAGGCTATTCTTTCATTATGCAGAGGAAGCTCTTTAATGAATGGATATGAAAGCAACACTAGTTGCAAATGCATCCAGTAAAGTCACTGATTTACGTCGATTTTTGTCCGGCGGGGTCATTGACCCGTAATTCTTCCAAAATTAACCTGACACCGCCATAACTGTCACCGGCGAGGAAACAGGCTGATGATAACCAATTTTTTGAGGCCAAAATTGAGAAACGTGGATCGCAATTATATGTAGTTCCAACAATACTGAGCCTCGTGCCACAGAGCACATGCAATAATGGATCTTTTGCACGACAAATTCGACGGCATGGTTATCTAGCGTTTGGATGACGTTAAATAGCCACCGAAACCATCTGATTTAACGCCATTAGACGTTTCGCAAAATCACGGATCCATACGAATAAGCCATAGACGACTGATGTACTAAAAGTCAACATAACCAATGCCATCAATGATATTGGCCCCGCGTAGAGCCATAGAAAATTGGACCTCTCGGATATGCACCGCCCAGCGAAGTCACAGCAGCTATTTAGCATACTACCTTCAAAAAGTTCCCGAAATGTATTCAGAACTTTGGAAATACAAGTTTATTCATCTAAATCTATATTGTCCCCTTCAAAGTAACCCCCATCGACTGCAACACACTTATGCCAGCGCTTGATCCAATCCTCGAAACATTTTTTATATTCGGTTTTCGGTATGTCAATCAGTGCTTCCTGCGATTTTTCCATTACTTCCTCTCGGCTGCTGAAACGCGTTCCCCGTAGAGGTTTTTTAACTCAGCTGAGCAGAAAGAAGTCACAGGGAGCCAAATCAGGTGAATTCGGTGGCTGTTTGATGGTATTTGTTGCATTTTTCGTCAAAAATTACGAATAATTATGGCACTCTGCGACGGTGCGTTATCATGGTGCAAAATCCACGAGTTTTCTGCCCACAATTCTTGTCTCTTTCGGCGAATTGCAAACGTTTCATAACGCCCAAATAATACTGTTTGTTTACTGTTTGGCCTTCTGGCAAAAATTCAAGATGCACTACACCGTTGTAATCCATGAAAACCGTGAGCATTGCCTTCTTTTTGGACTGAAAACGACGTGGTTTTTTTGGTCTCGGCTCATCTGGTGAACGCCATTCACTTGCCTGATGTCTGGATTGCGTGTCGTACTCATAGACCCACGTCTCGTCTCCAGTAATGATCCTTTTGATGAATGATGATCGCATTCAGCCTCGCAAATCATCTCTTTTGCAACGTCAAAACGGTCTTTTATTTGCATGAAATTGAGGTCTTTTGGCAACAACTTTGGTGCTACACGACGGAAACCCAAATCATTAACCAAAATGTCTTGGACGGATCCATGTTCAAGTCCTCCGCTACCTCTCTCATGGTTAATTTGCGGTTATTGACCAACATTCCTTTTACTTGATCAATGTTTTCGTCGGTTTTCGATGTCGATGGTCTGCCACTGCGTTCATCATCTTCGATCGACTCACGACCGCTTTTGAACCGCTCGTGCCACTGGCAAACGACCATTTTCTTTAGAGAATCATTGCCGAAACACTTTTCTAACATTTCCAACGCTCGCGCACCATTAAATCCGTTTTTTACGCAAAATTTAATACGCACTTAGATAGATGTACTCTTGGCTACGTAACATTTCCAAATGTCAAGCTATGACGCTAAGATTTAGAGAGAATGTCAACAACAGATTTACCAACTTAACAAAAAAAAAACAGAACTCAAATCGGAACAATGGGAGCGCCACACGGTGGTGTCCCCGGGAACTTTTTGATCAAAGTGGTATATCATATCCTCTTTCAAATAAAAAAAAAACATAATGACATCTCACACACAACTCTTAATGAAAAAATATTTCATTCGTACGATCTAATTCGTGTGTGCTAATTTTTATAATTCTCTCGTGCAATTATTTATTTAAATCAGAAAGCAAAACGCAAAAGTTCTAAATCGAATTTTCGCTTTTTGGCACACTCGCCATTTGAGTTCGCATATTTTAAAATTTGTGAAAGTAGAACAAAAACTCAATCCCACTTTATTTTTGCATGTTGAAAGCTATATCCTTGTTCACCATAATTCAATAAGCACTCCCCTATTTGTTTTTGTTTGTTTTGTTTGCACAAAGTAGAATATTTCTGTAACAAAAAACTCAAACACTGCTTTCAAAAAATTATACAATTTTCTTCATGTTTTGCAGTATTTATTAAAGCCAACTAAAAACAACTGCAGCAAAAGTGTAAACAAAAAAATTGAAAAAACAACTTTCCATATCAGGAAAATGTAGGTAGGGTACTTCAAAGGCTCAACCAAAGCCTGTAGCTGTTGTTACCATTTATTTATTATCTGTCGACTGAAAAGCAATTTATTTTATTTTTGCTTACTTACACACCGTCTCACATTACAATGGAAAGCGTACACAATGGATGATATTTCAAAGGACGGAAAATGTTATCCATACGCCACAGTGAATGAAATCTACTTATCTTTACAATACCTTCAAAATCAAGTTAGTTTGACTCAATTAAGTTCGGTTCTGATTCCCTTTTGGTTCTTCAAGGACATACGGTAGGAGTTACAGGTGTATGTTTATAGCCAGGAAGAAAAACCTCCCCACAGACGTGGGCGGAAATTGTACCATCTAAGCATCCTGCTCCGAAAAAGCTGCGAATTAATTCGACAAGGAAAAGAACCGGAAGCAACAACACGGACCAAAATAAACAACTAGCTAAATATGCTGAGGGCAAAGTCGAAACCCAATCAATAAGAAATGTCGGCGTGGGCATGGGTGAAGATAGCCAAGAAAAAGCGAGCAATAGATACTAAAAATCCACTGCGCTTGGATGCGATTCTAAGAGAAATAAAGGCGGATCCTACGCTTCAGGGAGTAGGCTAATAGAATATAAACCGAATCCAAGAAACTGCGAGCGGAGGTCTTCTACCCTCGTTTAACAAATTGGCGAATCCTATGGGGATGAAAGTAACAAAGCTCTAGGAGATCATAAACCTTCCCACGGAAATCGCGATCAAGTTGTTCAAAATGGAAAATGTGCAGATCTGATGGGAATACGAGAAAAAATTAAATTGTATTTACATGCGTCTTAAGTTGGTTTCCAAAAACTTACAAGAGCCCTCATGATTGAACGGATTTGTGCATTGGATGCCGGGAAAACGGCTCTCTAGCAATCTTTTAGCGAAGTCGGACCAAATTTTTTGCTTTGCAAGGGCAAAAGCGTCGAATCTGCATATTGTATATCCTACAACCGGTAACAGGAGATGTTCAGAATATAAAAAACTATAAAAGTCCTGCAGCTAAATCTCAATCATAGCAAAGTTGCGGAAAAAATAACTGGCACCCCAGCATAATAAATAAGTCAGTGTTTTGGATTCCCGGAAAACACTTCCATTCAGAAATGCTAAGAACAGCCTGAGTATCGTATGGCACTTAGCGCTACTCTCGGAACCTTCTTAATGATGTTGGATACAAGTAAACTTGTAGCAGACGCTGGCGATTTAAATGCAAGGGCCTTAGAATGATGCACTTCATATACAAATCGAAGAGCGTCGGCTCTACTAGAAGTTATTTCTTGTCTGGATATTGTTTGAGCTAACATCGAAACAAGTAGTACCCTGCTGAGGGACAACAACTGGCGCTTGAGTGATCATTACACGCATAACGATTACATAATACTTTATTTCTAACTGCAGGTATCGGTTTAGCAATCTAATGGAATCTTAATACCCTGCATGAAAATTTTCTAAATTTTGTCGTTGGTGAGGCATACTCGTAATTGAAGCAAGCCAGCAATCCATATAATACGTCTCATAGAGTTCGCCGTTGTATCTTTTTTCTCATTCGCCCTCCTCGCGTATGAGACAAAATATTCTCTCAAAAGCTTCAAGCATGCATTTCGTCTTTCGAATTCGGAACCCATTTGTTACACAAAGCCGAAATAGCAGCGTTTTCCAAGGGTAAGTCTTCACCGAATCTCCACTAGTTTGTCATTTGTTAAGTTGATGTTCACTCCGAAATAGGTAAACTCTTTAACCACTTCAAAGTTACGGTTGTCAATAGTGAAGTTTTATTCTAGAAGGTGGACAGATGTCTTGTTTCATTGTTGACAACATGTACTTGCTTCTGTCGTCATTTACTTCAAGGCCAACTCGTTTCGCCTGCTCTTCGATTGCAATAAAATCAGTCGATAACGAAAAGGCATCGATGATGTCGACGTCGTCTGTCTATCCCGGCATCTGGACAGATTTGTTGAAGATAGTGCCTTCCGTGTTAACGCCTGTCCTGCACACTATTTGTGCTAGAAGAAATCACATGACAGTGCATCTCCTTACTTAAATCCGGTACAGGTTTAGAATAGTTCGGAGACTCTGTTTGTAAATTGCACATTGGACTGCGTATTTTCCAGCGTCATGCGACACAGTTGGATCAGTTTTGCCGGGATCTCGAATTCGACCATAGCCGTGTAAAGCGCAAGACAATGAACGTTGTCATATTCGACTTTCAAGTCGATGGAAAGATGGTGAGTCTCGAATTAAAATTTGTTGGTCTTTTCTAGGATTGGCTATAGAGTGAAAATTTGGTCGATTGTCGATCTGCCGGGATGAAAGCCACATTGGTACGTGCCGATTAGTGTTTTGGAGAAGGACTTGAGATGTACATTGGATAGGATCTTATGTGATACATTCAGCAGCGATATGGCTCGATAGTTCGTACATCGAGCAGATGGGGCATATAGAGCTGATATTCCAATCATCGGACATGGCTCCACACGGATTCACTGCTGACGACCTTGCAAAACGAAAAAGGGCAACAACTTTCAGATCTGCCCGTAGAATATCCGGACCTTCAAAAGGCCACGTGCAGCCGAACAATTAGCGGAGGCCCTAGACTGGTATAAAGCAGATATCATCGCCATCCAAGAAGTGCGGTGGGATGGGCCGGGTAAAAGAAAGATGAAAAACTGTGATGTTTAGTATGGTGATGGCGGGACGTAACGTTACTATAACAAGGACACGGTTTCCTCACCTCAATATTCACAAAAGAACTTGGCGGACACCAGATCAGCAAACTGTCAACCAGATTGATCATGTTGCGATCGACTAGTGCCGTACTCAAGTGTTTTAGATGTCCGAACATTCTGAGCGGCCAACATAGACTCGGACCACTACCTTTTTGCAGCAAAGGTACGTCTGTGAATATCCGAGAGGCCACAACAACGGGGAAATACTATGAGGAGATTTAACGTTGAACGATTGCAATCGCAACAAACCGGCAGAACCTTTGCCGATAGCGTATCCCCGGACCTCTCGAGAAGTTGTCTGCAGCCAGCATCAAGTGCTCTAGAACAGTGACTTAGATGCAGAGAAGCCATCAGAATTGCCGTACCTGACGTGCTGAGTTTCACCCGACCACCACCACGAAACCTGTGGTTTGATGAAGAATGCCGCCAAGCAGATGCAGCAAAGCGGCGCTGAACACACAAGGAAACCTTGTTAACAGTCTGAGGATATAAAAAACCAATTCTGCAGACTGCTAAACGGCGAAGACGACACAAATTCCGCTGTCAGACAGAACGAACCATTCAATATCGACGATGCAAATCTAGAATTCCGTCTATCCGACCAAAATGAAGTGAGGATAGCAATTTCTAAACTGAAGTCGAACAAGACTGCCGAACTGGACAGCCTACTCGCCGAACTATTTAAGGCAGCATGAGATGACTTGGTAGAGAGCATACACCAAATTATTTCCTAGATTTGGTCGAATGACTGTATGCATGATGAATGGAACCGCAGCATCGTTTGTCCGGTTCACAAGTAAATAGACCCTTTAAACTGCGCCAACTTTAGAGGTACCAGTCTCCTGAACATCACATATAAGATCTTGTCTGCCGTATTGTTCGAGGACCTGAAACCATTTGTCAACGGTCTGAGTTCACCCTATAAGTGCGGTTTTAGCCCCAGAAAGTCCACAATTGACAAAATATTCACACGGCAGAACCTGAGAAAAACTCAAGAAGCTCAGATCGATAATCCCCATCTTTTTATCGATTTTAAAGCCGTATATGACAGCATCTACAGAGACGAGCTATACAGAGATATGTCTAGCTTGGCATCCCTGCGAAACTCGTCCGCTGGTTGAGGATGATGATGGACAAAGCTCCCTGCTGCATCAAGGTCGCTAATGACCTAAGCGAGACTTTTGATGTCAAAAAAGGATTTTGAGCAAGGCGACGTACTGTCATGTGGCCTCTTTAACATCATACTTGAAAGAATTGTACAAAACTTTCAAGCCAACACACGAGGTACGATCTTTCAAATGTCTGTTCAATTGCTTGCAAACGCCGACGACATTGCTGTTATTGGTAGAACACAGCGAGCTGTCACTGGTGCGTTTGCAAGTATAGGAACAGAAGCGGCAAAAATGGGCGTACGCTGTCAACAAGAAGGGGTACCCAACATCGACGAATCGGCCAGAATATCACAATCGACAGCTATAACATTGAGGTAGTGAGGGACTTTGTCTACCTCGGCTCTGCTATCACATCTGACAACTACATCTCTTCAGAAATCAAACGAACAATAACGCTTGCCAATCGCCGTTTAATTGGGCTCTGAAAGCAACTATGTATGTAGTAAGGCCCTTGTCCGAATAACCAAGGAAACTTTATGTAAGACCATTGTAATCCCAGTCCTGCTCTATGGTTCCGACACATGGACCTTTCTAAAGTGGATGAAGATATCCTTGGTCGTTTTGGGAGAAAAATTCTTCGTAAGATATTTAGTCCCATGTACGTTAACGGGTTCTAGAGGAGACGATTCAACGATGTACTCTACGAGCTCTACAGCGACATCGACCTGGTCAAAAAACTGCGCATTGAGCGTTTGAGGTGGCTGGGACATATAGAGCGAATGAACACCAACGCTCCAGCCCGCAGAATCTTCGACTCTAGTCCGGAGGGCCAACTCCGTAGAGAAAGGCCTCGCCTTAGGTGGCGCGCAAATGGGAGGAGACTCGACTGGAGGAAATTAGCCAAAAACCGCGCTAATTGTAAGTAAGTAAGTAAGGAATCGAAACAAGCTCTACATCTTACCTTCTAAAAAATGTTCATAGAACTCTAGATGACGCTGTCAAAATACGTAGCGATGAGGTGATTTTTTTTTCTTTTTATGCGCGCGCTCAAGAGGTTAATGTACCCTTAAAATGTTTGTTCATAGCACGGGCGAAGGAAATTTGGGAAGGAAGAAAAGACAGGTACCGATGTACATTGTTTTTAAATGTTTGCAAGTTATAACGATCAGGAAACACAGAGGTCGGCAGGGCATTCTATAAGCGGGTTGTACGGCTTAGGAAAGAAAAATTCTTCGTAAGATATTTGGTCCCGTATGCGTTGACGGGTTCTGGAGGAGACGAGAAACATCGATCTAGTCAAAAAACTGCGCATTGGGCATTTGAGATGGCTGCGACATGTAGAGCGAATGAACACCAAAACTCCAGGACGCAGAATCTTCGACTCTAATCTGGAGGATTGGAAGAGGGCCCCAACTAACTTGGAGTGTGCAAAGACCGCACTAATTGGAGAAGCTTATTGATTGAGGCTCGGGTCAACCCAGAACTATAGCGGCGCCTAAGTAAATAAGCTACAGAAGCTGTTACTTCGGTGTCCATTTCTAAAATGTGGAGTGCATAAGCCTTATTAACGACTTTTGCATGCCGAGTTTAGTGTGCAACGGATGCTTAACGCAACGTCCACACAATTTTGCACCTTTTTCCATTTGAAAAAAGTACAGGGTGCGCCATCTAAAGCTTCGGTGTGGAAATGTTTAATAACATGGACAATTGTCAACTGACCGACTTCAATAAGCCCGATTTGGAAGCGACAATTTCGTATAATTTCAACCATGAATAGCTTTATACCGAAAGCATGCGCCGAGATAGTGACGCTTTTAATTGAAAATAATTGGTCAGTTGTGCTAACTCTGCGTGCAGCTTGGAAAATATCGTGGTCCCTGATAGTACATTTCATCGTATGGGAAGAAATTTCATTGAGCACGTGTATGTAGCGAATCTCCACGGATATGTTAGATAGCGTCCATGTCGTTCCAATGAAGCTGTTGAAACCGCCAAAAATCACAATGTCTCGTATCGCCGCCAACCTCAGCTATTAAACATCAGTAAGGCAACTTTAAGGATTATTTTGATGCAAGACCTTCACACGTTTCTATGCAAAGTTCTAATGACCGACACACTCTCTGGCGGAGTAAACAAACAAAATTAACGCCTTTATAGAACCGATAATCCTCACATAATTCATGAAACGCCATTATGTGATGAGAGAGTGACCTGGTGGGCGGATATTTACTCCAAAACCACCATCGGTATCAATCGGTGGATGTTAGCGCACTTTGTGTGTCCGCAAATGCGCGAAAGACTTCTGGTTTCAACAAGACGGCGCGTCATACCACACTGCGTGCCAAACAATGAACTTTTTGAAGGAAAAATTTCCAAGATGTGTGGTGTCGAAATAAGGTGGCATGGACTGGCCTCAAAGATTTCCAGATTTGACTGCAACAAGCTAAAAACTCTAGATGAACATTCGCGATATCACCTTTGACGTAGGCCAGTGTTGATCAAAATGCCAGAAAAAGGTTTCAACTTTGTATCAGCAATGAAAGCGGCCACTTCATCGACATTATGTTAAAAAAACAGCTCACAAGAATTGTGAAGGACCAAGCTAAATAAAAACTCGCGACATTACAAATTCTATTGCTTTTTTTCTTAAAGTTATTAAAAATTTCTATACCAAAGCTCCAACTGGCGCGTCCTGTACATGCACATACTCGTACTTATAGTTTGCCTTCATGGAGAGGTTCGAATAATTTCGTTGAAAAGGATATCAGTGGCGGGCCTATTTGTATGGATATCGGATTTAATATTTACAATTAGATCTATTTAACGATGCATAATCATAAATCACAGTTGAGTAGGTAAATTCGCTAATTTGAAAACTTACAGTCAATTGACAAATGCACAAATAACATTAAGCGAATTTTAATTGGCAATATTCCGGTGACCTCTCGATAGTACATCCATTTATCGATGGGAATGTTATAATTATTATCCACTGGATGCCATCGAGTTTTTTGATATTTTGGGTTTATTTTAAAATTGCTAAGTGCACATTTCAATTAAAATGGCCGCCAGAATTGGGCTGATTGACATTACGCGGTCGCTGGCATGCCAAATAGCACTGACCACTGGACGGCTATAATAAATTGAAAATTAAATGGCGGTAATTTGTATGCTTATAAGAGGGGTTAGGGAACGAAACTCGTATCAGGAAGGACATTATTCGGTTACTGCTTGGAGTATTTGGTTTTAATTTTGTGGCTGGGGATATGGAAGTATTAGAGGTGCCTTCCCGTGTGAACGGATTGGAGTTTTTCTGTTGACTGAAAATACCATATAACGCTGCCTTGGTTGTGGCAGTTTAATCGATTTTGTTTTAGTTTGTTTAGGGTAGGTTTTGATATTTTAGCTGCGTTGTAGTTGATTTCCCTACAAACTATGATTTATTTAGGTACCCAAAAGTTTAGCAAAATTTTGGTATTTCAGAGTAAACGATGAACTGGTGACTTTATATATTTTTTTTATGGCAGAAAGTTTTTTTTTAACTGGCTTCCAGAAGGATCGTGTTTCACAATTTATTACGTGGATAAGAAGTTGTTAATTTTTGGTTGTGGGAAGTACATAGAATATTCGATTTAATTATGATACAGGCAAATTTATTTAACTTCAAATGGCTGATTTACATAATTCTAATTGCTCACATACGAGTGGGTGATATAATCAATTGACTTAACGTGATGAACGCTTTGATAGGAGCTAATTGATTATTTGTAGTAATAGAAAAGGAGGGTGAAATGGGCTCCCTTTGTTGTGAAATTCCTCAATGCAAATTCCTTCTAAGTGGAGGATTTGATTGAATTATTAGATGATATTTAAATTAGATTAGGATTTGATTAGTCCATAAGTATGTCCTTATACACTTATACAAATAATGGAATGCAATTCAAATATTTTCGATTGTTTCTGAATTTTTTTGAAGACTAAAATTCAAAAGGCATTCTGCTGCAGCATTTAATTCCTCTAATTTACCATCCAAAGTCATTCAGTATGAAGGGTATCTGACTATCATCTTATCGGCCGCGGCCGAAGGGCTGATTTTGGAGGACTCAATTTACATATTGATAAGGCTTACCAGACAATTTATACATCGGTTGTCTGGTGATATAAGCTCTCCGAAAAATCGTAACTGCTGCTTTTGCTAGATTTCAAAGAATTGTCTGTCTTAGAGGCACGGAGACCTTCCCAGACATGCCTGCCTCTGCTCTATCCGCACTAATAAATCTCCGTATCCGTATGCTCATATCATGGGCGGCACTCTCAAAGCCATCTTTCGTTTAAAGTAAAAGGGTCTTTGGTACAGCACGCACTAGAGTTTTGATGACCCTGCGCGCAGACTGTCTTCTGACTCTGACCTTATGGACATGCATCAGATGACTATAGAACTCTTGTTGCAGAAAAACTACGAAATCGACAAGAATCTGAGCCATGAAACGAATGTCGTTAGGCCTTCATGCCTCCAAACCCGATTTAGGATACGCGTCGCTGGAGTCTTTCTGGAACACAACCTCCTCGTTTGGAAAACTTGTGTTGGTTTTGCAAGCAAAGATATAGAGATTGTGAGAAAAAGGCGAAGGAGGCGAATTATTTTCGTCTGTTACTGGAGCCAAGCGGTTATTAAAGCTTTGCCGAATTCATGACCCCCAAGCTAGTTCAAGAAAGCAAGGCTTCGTAAGGCTAAATTCATCAAGTTTTGTTGGTGATGGGGTATTTAGTATCCCCGGCTGGTTGCTCGTTGTTATAAGGGTGCTGAACCAGAAAAAAAGATAAATCGGATTAATATCTTATAACTTTCTTTATTGGGTTTCACACACGTCTTACCTCATTGAGGTCGGTAACAAGAAGACCGGAAATATTGAAAAAATTATGGATGAGTGGTTTCCGAATAAGTCGAAGATCTAAATTTTGCAACTAGATAAACTACAATAATTTCTACAGCTCTGTTCAATTACATTTTGATCTGAACAGTTGGGATCCCATGTCATAATGGGATCACGGGTAATAAAATCGCCAATGAATTCACTAGGAAAAGCTGAGATGAGAGTTTTTCAGTACCCAAACCTATTTTAGGTCAGCCTGTGTCGTCGGTTAGGGCTTCCATTCACAGTTGGGTTTCATATGAGCATAACTGCAGATGGCATGGCTCCCCAACAGTAGGCAGGCCAAACGATTGCTTCCCGACGTCTCTAAGAAGTTCTTGACTTCTTTTTCTCGTCTCGTTCTTCTGTGATAGCTCGTTAACAAAATTCACACTGGAGTTCTGCAGTTTGTTTATAGGATCTCAGATTTGAGAGAGTTTGAGGGAAGGTTATTGTAAAAGAATCAAGTGGACTCTTGCGATTGCAGCATTTTGCCCTGAAATCTTGTGCCTGTAATACCGACTCTCGTACCCTGGTTGCGACAAGGTGATGATCTGAGTTAATGTTGATTCCTCGAAAAGTCGACGTGATCAATCTGGTTAACAGTTGAGAGCTAAGTCCCATAACAGATTTTGAGATGTAGCAATCTTGAGCGACTACTAAAGGGTTATTCTCCATTACAAATTCTAAAAACCTGATTACGTTGTGGGGCGTGGTGTTATTCTGGCTGTGTTTTCCGATGACCCATTCAAGGAATGTTTCTTTCTATTGGGTCTATAACTTAATTCGTACGGTTTGCTAAGAGATGGCGTAACTTGTATTATTCCATTGGAACATGCGTTGGAAAGCTACTGTCATTGTACGTCATTTCAGCATATGTCATTCATTTGAAGCGTAAACAACAATAATTTTTTTTCACTCAAATATGTCGAACTTTGTGCTTGAAAAAGTGTTTTTGCCGGGAGTTCTTCTTCATTACTTTAATATGAAGAAAACTGCTGCCGAAAGTCATCGTATTTTGGTGGAAGTTTATGGTGAACATGCGTTAGCTGAGCGAACGTGCCAAAAGTGGTTTGCATGATTTAAAAGTGGGGATTTTGGCTTGGAAGACGATGAACGTCCTGGGCAGCCAAAAAAGTTTGAAGATGAAGAACTGGAAGCATTACTCTATGAAGATTGTTGCCAAACACAAGAAGAGCTCGCAGAATCTTTAAGTGTCACTCAAGCAGCCATTTCAAAACGTTTAAAACCAGCTGGACATATTCAAAAGCAAGGAAATTGGGTTCAACGTGAACTCAAGCCGAGAGACTTCGAAAGGCGGTTTTGCATGTCCGAAATGCTGCTGGAACGCCACAAAAGGAAGTCATTTTTGCATCGGATTGTTACTAGTGATGAAAAATGAATATTTGGTGGGATCAGATGGGTGTGCTGTATTATGAGCTGCTAAAACCGGGTGAAACCATCAATGGACTACGCTACCGAACACAATTAATCCGTTTGAAGAGAGCAGTGGCCGAAAAACGCCCGGAATATGCGACCAGACACGAGGCAATAATTTTCCATCATGACAACGCTCGGCCCCACGTTGCTATTCCGGTTAAGAACTATTTGGAAAACAGTGGATGGGAAGTCTTACCCCACCTGCCTTATAGCCCTGACCTTGCCCCTTCTGACTACCATTTGTTCCGGTCGATGCAGAACGCCCTCACTGAAATACGGTTCACATCAGAGCAGAATATCAAAAATTGGCTTGATTCATTCTTGGCTGCCAGGCCGGCGCAGTTCTTTTGGGATGGGATCCACAAATTGCCAAAAAGATGGGAAAAAGTCATAGTATCAGAATAATACTATTGTACATGTTTTTCTTAAATAAACGTTCAAATTTTGAAAAAAAAACCGCACGAATTTATTTATATACCCAATACTTTAAGATCTCATAGAATAATTTTGCTGTTATAGCTGGAGCACTGAGCATATGTTCAATCAAAGAGGTCTTACAATCGTCTTTGATGCTATCAACCATATCCTCTATTAGAAACTAACGTTTCCGAATTTGGCCCTGATGTGGATCGCTTTGAAGCGTTCGCTTACAGCTACGGGTGCCCTACATTCAGTCAAATGAGAGTAGGAGTTGATGGACAGAGATTTAAGTATCGACGCTCACGTCTTGTCCACTACTGAAAATTTAAATTTAAAAAATGCTACCACATCGATGGTAAAATTTAGTTTAAACTTTATAATTTTCTTTATGAATCTCAGTTCTTAAATTTGTTTCATCAACTGTCCGGAAAATAATTTCAAAAAGAAAAAACGCCTCGAAAAATGTTTTCCTTAATTTCTTTTTAAATTCGCCTTTTTTTTAGTAAATGACCTCCTTTACAAGCGAATATTTTCTCAAACAAAGGCTCAAGTTAAACCCATAACATTTCCTTTCATTGCTTTTCACTTAGGCACATATGGTATGCTGTAACTTTTCCAATACAATGAACAAAGATTGGAACATTCATTACTCTGCGACCTTTGATCCTTCTCCAATTTAATTAAATGAATAAAGGTGAGTGTGCAAGAATATACATATCAATTTGTATTTCCATACAAGTGCAATTTGGTATTTCACCTTTGAGCTGGGTGATCCTTTTCGTCTTGCAAACTCACAAAAATTAAGTTCTCCCTTCTACTACAATGCAATACGACTGTTATCCCCCTGTCAAATTATTTGTTTTATTTATGTATTTTTCATGAAAAACATAAATCATATGTTACTGAGTTTTCAATTTCTTTATTTTTTATCCTTTTTTTCTGTTTGGCTTTTCCAAATTGAAGGCTGTGACTGGGCGTATCGTATCCTAAAACAAAGCCAAATGATGTTATTCAATTTTTTCCACTTTGCTATCGGTAGATGTTCGAATATGTTTTCTATCAGAACAGTTGGATGTCAAATCGATCCATGAAATGCCCGTAAAATGAAATAAAAACGAATGAAGTACTGCAATCTGTTGTAGATACGCCAGGACATATTTTTTGAAATACAATACTCGTACCAAACTGAAAAGTAAAATCAATTTCATGTAGAAGAAACATATAGATGCTTGTATAAACCAATCCATTAAATCAAAAGTTTAAATGCATGTGGACGTACTCTGTGTTTTGGGCATTCGGTTCTGTTTATTTTTTTTATGTTTTAAATGAATGCACAATGCTGTGCTAAATATGACCAGCAAATACATCAGCAGTTAAATTATCAATTAAAAATCGTTTCATAGAGCATTTGATACATAAATGCTATTGCGATATTTCATGGTGATATTTTAATTCTTTTGTTTATAGAACAATATCAGTCTCCGTTCGAATTAGTTTGAAGTTCACAAGTTTTGTATCTGTTCTTTTTTCCACAGCCCTGTAGTATATAAATTAGTGTACCTATCCATAATAATTATTTCTTGAAGGATTTTTTCAATTTGCTGTATAGCAATAATCATCACAAGGCAATCTAAAGTTCATGCGTTTGTATAGTTTAAAATGTTTACGTCCAATTGATACATTACATTGTTCAGCACAGCCTTTTTACCTCTTTATGACCTCGGTAAAGTATTCTTTCACAATTGTCTGGTAGGTCGGGCACAAAGTTCCTGAACTCTTCAGACGCTCAATTCTTGGACCACAAGCGGCACAAGAAGTAGTATGAGAGGTTTTATCGTTTCTCGCAACAAAGTGCCAAAACCTTTCACCGTTCGCGTAAATCAATTATTGACATGTACATCTAGTCCAAAGAGCACTGCTTTCCATGCCAAGAAATTGGCAGAAGTAACGCTATTCATGTGCCCCGATATCTGACCACAAATTCCCACGAAATCTTTGATTTGAAGAAGAGTCAGCACATGTTGCAAAAACAAAAACTTGCCTAAGGTGCTGCATAAAACATCGAGAACGAATCATTCGCTTATATCCCATTTGTGGCGAGAGGTGGCATCGCATATGAGGCGTCTTAACACGTAACTGATATCAAATGAAATAAGGATGCACATGTGTTTGAGAACACGTTTCATTTTGGTTAGGGGGATCCTTCTTCAAGCTGAGCAGGCTGGACATAAGGATGCCACTGCTATACATTCTTTTTAAAATGCAGTTCATCGTGAAGAATGACATTAAAAATCGTCAACAAAATGCGGCTAATTCGCCCATTCTCTTCAACATTTACTATACACAAGCAATGCACTTAATTCATATGCAAATAGCGTACGCAGATGACTTCCAAAAATGATGGGGACCAAAAATCGAGGTCATTAATGTACAACTCACATTCGATGGAAGTCGGAAACTATTCTCTTCAGGACTCCTTTATCTGCGTTTTCTATGAATACCAGTAAGAATTGGCGAAAATATCCTTTGATACCACAATCAACAGCTTGCTGATTGAAATGTTGCAAAGTGCTGTAGATGTGGCCCTGGTGTAGGAAGTGCTTTTGCCGTTGCAAAAAGGACTGCTTTATAGCAGGCAACTCGTTGTGATTTGGATGCTCCGTCTGGCTTAAAATTATTGGAAACAAATTGGGTTTTTGACAGAATTTCCCTTGGTCTGTACAGAACACCAGGGTCGGAGCACGTAAAATTATCTTCTAATAAGATCTTATACAAGAGGCATTAGACCAACAGATGCTGAAGTAAAACTTTACTCTGCTCCCGAGTCTTGGGTTTGGTTGCAGAAAACCCCCGGGCTATGACGAGGAAGCTTGTCTTTCTGATAGCTTGATAGTTACCCACCTCATGGGTGCCATGGCTCCCATTGTGGCTACTTATGCTTTCATCGGTGGCGTCTTCGACGATTCCGCAGGCTGACGCATCGAAGGGCTGACGATTCTAACGCGCCTCGCTGTATCCTGCTCAAGCTCTTTTTGTTGGATTACCAACTGGGAGAAGTCATCATGTTACCCTTCTTAACATGATTAGAGGTCGCGCCCAACCCGGTCTCTGACTATCACCCCTGCCGATGCCAGCTTTCGCACACGTATAATGCATATTGAGCTGTAAGGACTGAAACGAATAAAATCGGTAAATTTTAATACGGGCTATACTTCCAATGCGTAAAAATTGTAATCCCATTTTGTACCCAAATTAGCCTGTATATTCTCTGGTTTCAGTTTGTTATTGATTTTAGTTCGGTGCGGTTTAAAATATTTATGAAATATGAGTGAAGAGGAACGCCGTAAAAAGATCATCGACAAATGGCTCGAAAATACTTCGCGTCCAAACCATTTCATAGCAAAACATTTAAACATCGCACGCAGTACAGTGGATTCTGTTATTAAACGATATTTGGAGACGTTGACAGTTAAGCGAAAACAGAAAAGTGGAGCTAAAAGTGAAGCACATGATGCAAATTTGGACAGGAAAATACTGGGTACCATCGTAAAAAACCGAACTACGAGGGCGGGTCAATAATTCCGTGCATTTTTGAATTTCTGACCTCTTTACTGAAACAGCAACACTGCTCCTGTCAACAGGCATCTGTCAGTTGACTCCTGTCAAAATTTAAACTTGCTGCGTCAGTTAGTTTGTGTTTGACAGCTATTTTTATCAGACTACTCACTAATTTGAGGAGAAAATGGAAAAAAGTGAATTTCGTGTGCTTATTAAGCATTATTTCTTGCGCAAAAAAAACCATTACCGAGACCAAGGCTAAGCTTGATAAATACTATGGGGACTCTGCACCATCGATTTCAATGGTAAAAAAGTGGTTTACTGAATTTCGTTGTGGCCGTACAAGCACTCTACACCCGAAACAATCGAAAAAATTCACGATATGGTGTTGGCCGACCGAAGATTGAAAGTGCGAGAGATTGTGGAAGCCGTAGGGATCTCGCATGGCTCAGTGGTTTCAATTTTGAATGATCACTTGGGCATGAGAAAGCTTTCCGCAAGATGGGTGCCGCGTTTGCTCACAGTCGACCACAAACGCAATCGTGTAACAACTTCACAGGAAGGTTTGGCGTTGTTTAATCGCAATATGGAGGAGTTTTTGCGCCGTTTTGTAACCGTGGACGAAACATGGATCCATCACAACACACCAGAGAACAAACAACAGTCAAAACAGTGGGTTTCTAAGGGTGAATCGGCGCCAAAGAAGGCCAAAGTGGGTTTGTCAGCCAATAAAGTTATGGCGACTGTTTTTTGGGATGCACGCGTGATAATCCACATTGACTACCTTCAAAAGGGAAGAACAATCAATGGGGAATATCATGCCAACTTATTGGACCGATTCAATGACGATTTGAAAAAAAAACGACCTCATTTGGCCAAGAAAAAAGTTCTTTTCCACCAAGACAATGCAAGGGTGCACACATGTGCAGTTGCCATGGCAAAAATCCATGAATTGGGCTATGAATTGCTCCCTCATCCACCCTATTCTCCAGATGGCTCCGAGCGACTACTTCTTGTTCCCAAACCTGAAGAAATGGCTTGGTGGAAAAAGATTTGACTCCAATGATGAAGTCATCTCGTCATTTTGAGGACCTCGACAAATCATTTTTTTTGGAAGGGATAAAAAAATTGGAGAAGCGTTGGACAAAGTGTATAGAGCTCAAGGGAGACTACGTTGAAAAATAAAATTATTTTTTTATCAAAAAAGTCTGTTTTAATCCAAAAGTCACGGACTTATTGACCCGCCCTCGTATGTCATCCAGAGATGTTGCTCGGAAATGTAATACCAACCAAACAATGGTAAAAAGATCTAAAAAACGTAACACAAAAAATGTCAAAAGTTATTGAAAAGCATAAAAACACGAGCTCGAAAACTATACGAGTTGATCGGCAACAAGAAAGCGTACTTGGTTTTGGATGACGAAACTTATGTCAAAGCCGACTTTACTACTCTTCCAGGTGCGCAGTTTTACAACTCGTTTGAATCTAAGATTCTTCTGCAATCAACAACATCGATTGGGATGGAAAAATTCGGGTCAAAATATTTCGTTTGGCAGGCCATTTGCCAATGTCGGCACAGAAGGTCATCGTTTATTACAACGGGAATAACGTGTACATTAACGTGTGCCTAAAAAAACGGTTGATTCCTTTCTTAAACAAACACGAAGGTTTAACATTATTTTGGCCAGATTTAGCTTCAGTTTACTACGCTCATACAACGTTGAGATTTCTTGTTGCTAAAAATGTCGACTTTGTCCCAAAAGACATGAATCCACCCAATGTTCCACAGTGCCGTCCCATTGAAAGGTATTGGGCTTTGGTCAAAGCTAAATAGAGGAATGTGCAAGGGACGTAAAAGATTTTAGTGCTACATGGAAAAGAGCGTCCAAAAAGATCACGGATGTAACTATCACCAACCTTATGAAGAACATTCGAAAGAAGTTGAGGAAGAATGGGAACCCAAATAATTTTTTTTATTTTTTGTAATTGTAAATGAATTTAATAAAAACAGAGTTTTAAAGCAAATAAAAAAAATTTACATGAATTATGAAAATAGTTTTTTTTACTTTGAAGTTTGTAACTCATCGAATCTCGTCTCATTCACGGTAGCAGCACTATTATTTTTCGGTCCGTCCCCATACCTACAGCAGCGTTTTTCCAACTCCAATTCTTCTATTTCTATTTTCTACGGCCCTGGCCATGCTATTGTAACCACCTGGGCTATTACCATGGTATTTGTGAAGGATACCCTGCATAACCGCACGCAATCCGGAACATACCGACTAACCGCGCCATGATAAGGTGGGTCCATGCCCACTTCTCGAAAGCGCATCCACCCAGTGCCTATACGGCAACATAGACGCCGTAATACCTGCAATACCTGTCATCAGTCGTGATAGCGTGATAATGACCTTTGTCACGTTCTTTGTCCACTTTCTAATATGTTCGCCGAAGCTGAATCGCGAATCAACTCGGACTCCTAACCATCGGGCTCTCACTGCTTCAAACCGCCGCTATCTGGTGAGGCCGACGATCCTCATTCTATAAGTAAAGAGCTTAAAGTTATGTGCCTACAGCCATGCATCTACTTTTCGTCCGTCTAATTATTCCTGTGACTGTCCTCTTCTTGTAATCTCGTCTTTACGGCTAATGTCATGTTATCCCGAATTTTTTTTTTATAATTTTCGGGCACTCAAGGGTTTTGAGTACTCTTAAAATGCTTGCCTAGGATTTAAATCAACAAGATCATAGTATACGTTGCTCTTTCTCTGGTTGGAGCGCTTTTTATCAATACATCGTCCTCAGTGACGACATATGGTCAGAAAGTTGAAAAAGTTCCTTGATCTTGTTGCCTCCGAAGTCAAAACCGGACCTCACGTTATGGTCAATGGAGATCGTTGCTGGATAAAATTAAATAAAAATTTCTTTCAAAATAAGGACAAAATGGCTTAACAGGATGGCGTTGCATACAGCAATCAAAACCATTGATTTTTTGATCTAATAATTTTTGGCGAGAAAATGGATGCGTCAATTGGCTTCTCCCAGGTTATGCGACTCGGCACCCATCGACTATTTTTTGTGGGCCACTATTGGCTTATGCCGACAAACCAGGTATTTCCTCGAAAATGTGGTTACAAATTTGACTCACAAATTTTGTAAAACGTGGACTCACGAAATTGTGTTGGGGCACTAAATGCCAACAAACTATCAATCATGGTATTTTCATTTCTAGCTGTGTGTATAATTTTAATTACAACATCTCACACAGGCTTTGCGAGTGGTTTCTACTTGTGGAGGTAAGCAACATTGTTGGTTGCACCCCTAATAACTACCTTGTAAAAGAAACCCTCACATGCTTGCAAGAAATCATTGTAGTGCATATCTTTTATCCTTACTATGCTTTACATTCAACTAAACAATGTACCTAAATGTGTAAGGCAATGCTTTTAAATAATAACAAATCTGAATTAGTTGTGGAACACTATTTCACTAAAATGATAGCCCACCCTGTGACACCAATTTTGTGCTACATTTTCGATGGTTTGGAGCTGTATTTCTTAGATAGATCGATCAATTTTGTAAAAGCCTAAATTTGTTCTACAGTAGATTGTCCATATACGAGTAGCATCTCACAGTGTCTCACAGAAAAGAAATCAACCCCTTACACGAAATCAGGAGCCTTCAGAAACTGCCACTTACCACGGCTGCTAGAAAGGTTCATACTACATAGACCAAAAGGCGTTCCATATAAGGGGTGACTTGCAAGGCTGCAAAAAAAGCAGTCTAGTCCAGGGACTTTTAGGCCGCATCGCACTGTGTAAGTATTCTTGTACATGTACAAAACATTGTCCTGAGGTAGTCGAGTGCGTGACTAATTACATTCCACTTAAAAACGACATATAAAAATATGGTGCCCATGTCATTGCTTTTACAACCCTCTTTTGTGTAATACGGATACGTGACATTCCATAGATCAGATTCCCCTTATGCAACACATACTCGTATGCTTGCTTGTATTTTGTTTTGACTTTGCTGGAGAAAATGTTGTATTGCACGATGACACATGTGAGGATTTAGCCATGAATTATTAATGTGATAGTCGAAATGGTTAGACAAGGCGGCGCAAAATCCCGCATTCGATATTCAATGGCAATAACTTTGGTAATAAAAGTAATTGGCTCTGTTTGTTTGAACATAATTGTTTATGAAGACATTTAAGTACTTTTCCATTAGACGTAATTTGCAAAGATGAGAGCACCTATGGGAAGAATGACAACTTTCCCGCAATCTTTTAAAAAGTATTCACAATACTAGCACAAACATATTCACAAATACTGAAAGAGACTTTCAAAATCCTTGGTGATTGCATCGCCATTTGCCCTCATTTGCTCTCTAGAGGGCCAGTGTCAGTGACTCTGAGATCAATAAGGATCGTCGTGGCTGTTCAGGTGGCTAAAAAACACATTGGGCGAGTTAACACTTAATGGGACATTATACTCGTAGTCACTCACACGCCTGGCCTTATTGTTAAGGACGTCCTAGAAGGTGTCTGTCTCTCCAGGTTAGGAGCGCGTTGTAGTGTAACTTACACATAATTAGTTATGCCCGAACATACATGACGTTTGTAAGATTCTATCGCAATGTAGATGTCGGGCTCGATGGCAAGGAGATATTTACAATTGCGATTTTTGTTTATTAAAAGAAATAATGTGTATTCGAACGATCATTCCAGAACAAACTACAGAGTCGAACAGATTTGCATTTTTAAATTCAAGTTGGAAAAGTACATATACATACATATATATACGCAGTTGCAAAACAAATAAATATGTACACAGTTTAGTAGAACAAAATAAATGGTGTTTTCACTCCGTTGTAATTTATTAATAAAATATTACGTTAAAGAAAGTGGTGAACGCAATACGCGTCGTGTTAATACAAGTTAGAGAAACGGATATGGACTCCTTCACTCTTAACGATCCACCAGAAAAAATAGGGATATAGTCGTTTGGATCTGCCGGGAATTATACGCCACAGATATGCGGAGGTATATACTCGTATCTCCACTATCCAGAGAGTCTAGATCCACCGATATTAGACCATATTCGCAACAGAGCTGTCTGTACTTTAAAGGCTTTTTCACATAACCCAAGTGAGTTTGGAATGTACTCGTAGTTTGTTGTCCATCATAACTCTCAGCTACTTACTGTTTCTTTGAACGTGATGGTTTAGTAACCGAACTGAAAATTTTACGAATTCAGTGGTTTTCCGATCTGTTATGAGGATTGCTTCGGTTTTATGATCGGTCAGTTCCAATCGGGCGCAGATAAGCCAATCTTCTATCTGAGCGATTGCTTCATTTCCGGCTGATCTGTTTCGCCACTGTCACGACGACAATGTCGTCGGCGAATCCAATTATCTTTACTCTTCTGGCCAGCGTTAGTCGTAAGACTCCGTCATACATTATGTTCCATAACAGTGACCCTATAACCGATCTCTGTGGGACTCCCGCAGTGACTTTATAGTATTTTACGCCTATATCCGAATTATGGTACAACTCTTCTTGTTGTTCAAATAGTTCGTCCCTCTGCTCGGCTAATTATAAGTTGCATCCTAACAAGTGCCCCTCAAATGGAAAACCAGCTCACAGAGTTAAAAGCGTCGTATGGCATCAAAAGTTGAACGGTCTGTTTATTCAATTTAGTCCATATCAGCACGCTCAGCCAGCATGTACACGCCAAAGCACCACCACTGTAAGCGAAAATATTCAAAACCAGCAAGGTAGCTCAATTCGTCGCCGAAGTCAACAATTGGGCCTCACCTATGACACTTTACGGCAAATTTTAAAAGTTGATCTACATTTGCACGCCTATAATATCCAAATTACACAACAATTGCAGCCTTTGGACCATCCGATGAAGCCCATTTTTGGATGGATGGGTACGTACTCGTAAATAAACAAAATTGTCGTTTTTTGCGACCGGAACACCCATACGAGATTCAGGAAAAACCAATGCATCCCAAAAAGGTCAGTGTATGGTGCGGATTATGGATTGGCCGGCATCATTGGTCCGTAGTTTTTCGAAGATGATGCTGGAGAGACAGTTACAGTGAATGGAATATGTTGGCTGGCTATTTTTTTTGCAAAATTGAATGAATTGGGTCTAGACGATATCTGGTTTCTACAGGATGGTGTTACCGCCCACACAAGCGATTAATCAATCAATTTACTGCGTACGAAATTTGAAGATCGCATTATTTCAGTTAGAGGAGAAGTTAATTGGCCTCCAAGGTCATGCGATCCCTTTAAGTTTCTTCTTGTTGGGTTATTTTAAGATCTATGCCAATGACGCAGATCAAGATCTCAAACATAACACCCAAACTGAAATTGGCCCACTTATTCTTCAAAAAGCCATCGATAATTTTGACCTTCTGATGGTCGCTTGCAAAAGAAGCCGTGGTAGTCGCATGAGTGATGTTGTACTCCATTCGTAATTGTCATAGACCACAACAGTTGTGTGTTCAATATAATGAAAACTTCCACACTAGCTGCTGGCTCACTCTTTAGAACCAGTCAAGGTTGAGTCATTTTTAAGGTCACGTAAAAATCGATTTTTTTTTTAAATTTTTTTAGGTTTGAGTGTAAAAACTAGGCAAAGCATTTCAAAAAATCATTTGTGTTTCATTTTATGCGATATACGTATTCATTTGTGAAATCACAATTGGAGGCATTTTTTTTTTACAATTTATTTAAAACTATTTAATTTAATGTTTTTTGAAACACTATTTTCGGTGCACGGTTTAGACTTCAGGTTGTGTTTAAAAAAAGGTTCGATAGTGCGGAATTAAAACTTTTATATTTTTCTAAAAATATATATTCCAAAACTCAGGTGTGCAAACATGCATCCCTTTGTGATAGGAGATTTGATTTGAGGAAGTTAGCCAAATTGAATTTTTTTTTTTTTTTGGAGAAGTACAGCGCTGTGCAAAATTATAAACTCAAACCAATTTTAATTTTTCTTATAATGAGTAATAAACATTTATTATTGGTTCTGTTCCAAAATATTGTCATGATGAAGAATATCAAACGAAAATAAAAGGCGTGGTACGGTGCGAGCAGTAGAAAGGCTATCAGTTTTAGAGAAATGTTTTTTCGATCCTTCAGGACCAAAGCAACTGAGGAAAATCGAAAAAAGGTCAAACGAGCCAAGAATGACTGCAGCGCCTTTCTCAATCGCGTGAATTTTCAATACGACCAAAAGTTGAGGCAAAAAAATCCGACAATGTCCCAAAGATAGTAAAAGTTTTTGGTCGTTCGTCAAAAACTTCAGAAATTCCGCTTCATCCTCCATCCCAACGCTCATTTTCTGCTTGCTGTACACTGTGCATCGAATCTTCAATGGGACGAATCCACTTTCACACTCATGTAGTACTCGTAGCAAGAGTACTTAAAGATCTCAACATACATTAATCCGCTGGTCTAGATAGTATACCATATCTCATCTTCTTCTGAAGATGTGTTCTTCCACGCTGGCAAAACCACTCCGTAAGCTGCTTTTTCATCAATCCTACTTTTTAGGATTCTTTCCGAGCAGACGGAAAACAGCATTTCTCCAGTCCGTCGCTAAAAAAATGCGAATCTTCTTCCCACCCTCCTACAGACCAATCGAACTTAGGTCCCATCTTTCCAAGGTCATAGAATCGCAGGCAAACGTCAGCTCATGAAATATCTCGAAACACGAAAACTTCTCAATGGTCGGCAGTACGGCTTTCGAAGCAACAGATGCAGTGCTGATTTGATGGTATGTTTCACCGAAAAGTTGAACCAAATCGTAGTTGCACTTGATATTTCCAAGGCATTTGACAGAGTTTGGCATCAGGCTCATTTGTCGAAAATGCGTTCTTTTAGGAACCACGACTCTCTTCTTCAGTGGATTAAAAATTACCTTTCGGAACGTTCAATTCAAGTTGTCTTGAATGATTTCGGGTCTACTATTCACAAAATAAATGCTGGTGTACCCCAGGGCTCCGTTCTGAGTTCAACACTCTTTTTAATTTTCATCAAATATCTCTTGTCTGCTACTTCTAATCCACTACATTCTTTTGCGGGCGACAGTACCCTCTGCTTTTCATATTCATTCTCGGACTTATGTCCTTGCTCTTCTACTGTAGAACATAAAGTTCTTTAAATTCCTATATAAGCATCATCACTAAATAGGGAACCACCAACACAGTGAAATTTAGTGCTTCCAGAATACAATTCTGCCTGCTGTCGTTAAAATGAAATTTAAACACCCAGGCGTTATCCATGAATGGCCCTGAAAAACTTTCCATTTTCAGTATATGTGTCAATGGCAACTTACGTTGGAATGACCACACATTCGGTGTCGTCAAAAATGCTGGGAAATGTCTGTCATCCAGCCAAAATTAGAGTACAATGCACACATCAGGTCATGTGCTCCTATAACACCTGCTAAATGGGATTCAGAACGGTGTGATAAAACTCATATTTGATGCTAATATCACTCAGTCAATTTACATCCTCGAATACCGACTCACTTAGTGCTGCCTCATCTTGTTCTATAGCAATTTTCACCACTAGTGCTACCAATGCTCATCAGTCTACCACTAAAGCCTACTTTCGGACGTACTTCTTTATTTCGCAGTCATTATAACTTACAAACATTTAGGACCAATGTACATCGTTATCTCTTTACTTTCCTCCCTAGCTTTCCTTCGCTCTTTCAAACATTTTAAATGTACGAAAAATTCCTTGGGCGCTCGATACACTATAAAAAAAAAATAATAGGGAAGGATGCGTTCGAGATAAACTTTAGCTCGGTATTTGTAGAATTAAATCGAAGCCTTTGAGGGAGCTGAAAGCTAGCTTCAGCTTGGTTGACTTGAAATCGTCTAAGCACTATTCAATCATGGTAAGTATATTGTGACTAGATCATCATAATCCAGGATATCTCAAAACTTAATACAGACACCTGCCGTTAAAGGCGTAATGTTTTGGGCTGTCATCAAACTGAAAGCACGCACCCGGTATCTGCGCGAAACCTCAGCTTTCTTTGCCGAACATCTGAATGATTTTCTCCGCTCTACCGACATTATTTTTCGATAATCATAGTCTATCTGAGAACAGTTAAACTTGAGGAATGCTGCTTATACAATAGTTTTAATACCGTGCAGGCATGTACAATATAAAGTTCAATGTCCTGGGAGCAATACCGTATCTACACCGAAGGGTACAACTTACGTAACTTCTAAGAGTTGGACAATTTTCTTTGTATTTTTATTATTTTCCAAAAATAGAAAAGGGAATAAGGAATGATTTCTTTGTTATCGTGGTCAGATTTATTAGAAGCCTCTATGTTAATAGGGGAAACGAGTTTTGAGTATGCCGTGACTTTCTAACATTTGAATTTATTTGAGCAAAATTAATTCGGCGAAAGCCAAATTTTTATTTGCTATTGTTGTTTCCTAGTTTTTATTTGAAGACGAATATTTCCCAAGGGGCTACATAACTCACATTGGAATTTAGAGTTTGCAGAAAAGAAAATATCGGTCGTAGCTGATATAATAAAATTTATCATAAAATATTCATTCAAGCACCCAAGTCCAAGTGCGTAGGGAGCTCAATTCAGAACCGCGCTTAAGGTTTCCCTATAACACGTCTGTTGTCCTTAATTCTGCTTGCCTTGCATTGTTACACAGAACTACAGGCCTCAACCATAAGTCTCTACTATTACTATTGGCTTTGGCCGCGTTTATTTATATCCGAGCGTGATATACGATATAAAGGGCCAGACAACAGCTAGTGTGGAAGTTTTGATTAAATCGAGCACACATTTGTTATGAAATCAATGCAGAATTTTATTGATTAATAAAGTTCGGTCTATGGCAATTTTGAATGGAACACAATATCGTTCGTGTGACCACCATGGCTTCTGTTGCAAGCGACCATCAGAAGGTCAAAATTATCGATGGCTTTTTGAAGAATAAGTGGGCCAATTTCAGTTTGGGTGTTATGTTTGAGATCCTTAATTGTCGATGGGTTACTGGCATGGACTCTTCAAATGACCCCATAGCAAGAAGTTTAAAGATGTCAAATCGCATGACCTTGCAGGCCAGTCAACTTCTCCTCTAACCGAAGTAATGCGATCTTCAAATTTCGTACGCAGTAAATTGATTGATTAATCGCTTGTGGGGGCGGTAACACCATCCTGTTAAAACCAAAGATCGTTCAGGCTCAATTCAGTCAATTTTGGGCAAAAATTGCCGGTCAACATGTTCCATTCACTGTAACTGTCTCTCCAGCATCATCTTCGAAAAACTACGGACCAATGATGCCGGCCAATCTATAATCCGCACCATACACTGATCTTTTTGGGATGCATATGGGTTTTCCGGTCTCCAGAAACGACAATTTTGTTAATTTACGTACCCATCCAGCCAAAAATGGGCTTCATCGGAAAAGATCAAATTCGATGACAAATTGTCCTGGCGATCCAACATCCAGTTAACAAAACGGCGACGTCGTAGATGGTCCAAAGGCTGCAATTGTTGTGTAATTTGGATATTATAGGCGTGCAAATGAAGATCAACTTTTAAAATTCGCCGTAAAGCGACACTTGTTGACTTCGGCGGCGAATAGGGGTGCATGGTCGGTTTTGAACACTTTTGCTCACAGCGGTGATATTTTGGCGTGTACATGCTGGCCGGACATGCTGATGTGGAGTTTGACCCTATACCAAACCAGTTTCTTCAAAATGCTTCAGCATAGTACGAATTGCAGACTTACTAAGGCGATTACGTTGACCGAAAAATTCACGAAATGTTACTTTCACAGATTGCCTATTTTCGTAAAAAGATTGAATAACAAAAATGCGTTGTTTCGTAGTAAGCGACTCCATGAGTAAAATTACCAAAGATTGTATGACTTCTGTCAAAGAGATCAACCACATTGAATTCAGTACAAGACAGTTATTGACAGTCAACATCCACACCATCTGTTGGCTCACCCTTTACAAGTAAAACTATTGATCCAAAAGAAGTGATTTTTTCGATTACCGCTGCTCCAAACATTTTTTAATCCTGTGAATTTAAAGAATCTATTAGGCAACCCACGTGTAAATTGGATGGTGCAAGCACTTTTCCCTAAATGGGCCGCTGTGCGGCGCATGTTTCCATGACTCTGAAAAACTAGCCAGCCACCCTATATTTTGGACCTGCCACGAAGTAGCTTTAACCTCTTTCCGAACTTAAAGAGCGACCATCATGAAAAGCGAATTTCCGGCAATGAAGGACTTGAATGTGGCTATTATTGAACCATTTTTAGGCTCGGATGAAAGGGGATTACTGTACTTTGAAGAACTTAAATACCTTAAGCTTCCAGATTTGTGCATGCCCCGACTTTTTTTTTTAAGTATTGGAGAAAGCAAAACCATTGCTTTGCAAGCCCCGACAATAATCACGGATAGGTACGTAAATTTCTGTTTTGATTTAGGAAAAAATTTCAGAAATCCCTGCTCTAAACTGCATCATACTGGATACGAGTAAATTATCCAATTGCTGCTGAATACGAGTAGGTCACTAAACTAAAATTTCACAGAAAAAAACTGCAGGCTTTTCGGAAATCGAAAAATGAAACTTGTAAGCCATTAGATGGAATAGAGTTCTCAAAGGGCTAACCCATTAAACAGAAGTGCTATAGAATTTTTACAAAAGCTAACAAGTTGGAGAATCCCCCAGATGAGCACGGGAATTGCTAGTAATTCGAGTAAAATAGAAACGTGTGGGTCAGATTAGATTAAGTTGCCGTGACAACCTGCGTCCACCTAATATAGAGAGCTAAGAATCAGAGGATTTGATTCAATCTGATATAATGGCATTTCTTTCAAATTAAATACTAAGCAGATGTTTAGAGTTAACAAGTCCAGCTTTATATGATAGTTGCTGCTTCTCAGTTTCTTTCTAGTTGCTTACTATAGATGCCGAGAAATAAGAGGTAAAATTGTATACCATATATAGAACAGCACTGGGGAAGTGTATCAGGAGAGACCGACCTTTGCAAATTTTCCTGTGATTTAAAGTTGGTGTGCTGCCTAGGGGTGGGAAGGTTTAGCTACCAAATAATACTCGTACATTAGTAAAGGTCTAACGACCAAAGTATAAAGCCAATGAGTGATTTAAGGTTGTAGTCCCCATTTTTTCAAATGACTCATTGACAAGTAATAGGCAACCTGGTCTTTGCATCCACGCTGCTTAGCATCCAGCTTCCAAAATAATTACCCTCCTAGGATCGTTCTCAGAAATTTTGCCAGTTGGACATAAACTGGATGAATTCGGTAAAGACTAACTACTTAGGCTAAAGTTGGGATAAAGGATTAGTTCGGTTTTATTAAAGTTGTGAGTGTCGGCCACACTTTTAGATTCAGTCGTAAAGTTTGCTCGGAGCTTTAAAAAGAAAAGTCTTGAGTATCCAGATGTTTTCCAGTAATATAATGTGTAATAAAATGTGCGTAAGCGATCACCTAGGAGCTGTCACCTTCAAGTAGCCTGGATAGTTTATTGTCTGCTACATTATACTACATAGAAAGAGAAAGAGCGCATTAATTTGCTGTGTGTTTCGTCTGATATGTTTCCGATCTGAAGATCCTCATACCGCCACTGGATTAGAGGCGGAAAATTCACAGATCCTCGAATTCTCGCGGGACTCAAGTTTTCATAAAATAACCTTCAAAATTGCCTTCAAGCTTTCCTAAGATAAATTTAAAATGTTTGCGAACGATTATTAATCAAGTGCTTCTACTTGTACTCTATTTCAGATCTATCGATCCTCCTTCTTAGACCTTAATAGTGAAGTTCCACCAAGATTATTTTGGAACTAGCAGCTTTAATAGCACACATGTTTCTAAATCCTTTTTTTGCTTTTAAGTCAGCGAGTCGATTTTCTGGTGAAAACTGTTCGTATAACTGCAAGCAGTTAACTTTTTGCAGGCTCTCAATTGCTTGTAATCCGCTTTCCGACAGTTTAAAGAATAAAATTAGACGAGGGGATGGTCATTTAGACTAAAGAGAAGATTTTTGTGGTCAGTGATTTAGTTGCGCATGGACACCGTCCAGTCTTAAATCATTCATCTTAAATTGTTGCAAACAACAGTGATATCCATGACTTATTTGGCGGCTATTGCCTTTTACTACAAAGAATCTGACTTCTCTCGATAGTATGATCATAAAGTAAAGTTCTTATATTGTATTTCCAAATGCACGCTCTCCAGATAGTGTAATGCGCATTTACCACACATGCTGGATGAGCTCCGTGTTTGTTTTCTGTATCCAGCAATGAAAAGCGTTGTCGTACCGTAAGCCAAAAACATCAATCCAAGCACTAATATTGATGCGAAAATATTTTCATTATAAAACGGGGAGAAAAAAACAATCTAAGGTGACTCCTTGCATGAAAAAAGCCTCTTAGCCTGCCTTAATTTTTCACACTCCATGAAACTCAGGTTTCTTGAATCAAAACAATGTTCCTTCCCAACCAAAGCTTAACTCAGATAATCGCAGAAATTGCTACAACATTGAGACTTAACCTCTATCCCGGTGCGTTGTACATCATCTGGGTCTAACCCGAAAACTGAGTCTTTAAGGAAAATATCACCATGTTGGTAGTCAGAAGGATCCAAGATTGAGAGTAGGATATTGTAGTCTTTAGACTCCTCATTTTCTTTTATGAGACGAGGGTAAGAAATAATGCGAGTCTCCTTATATATAGAGCCCTTCGCCGATGCCGCCTTTAGCTCTTTTATTTTATCTTTCGATTCGTAGTAGCAGGCATTTTCTTCCACATCCCTTATGTCTGGTCTGAGCATTTCAAGTGTTATGATTAAGATTCGTAAGCTGATAGGCTTGTTGGTTCTAGACTTCACATATGAAGTCTGCATTGCCTTTTTCTAACTACAATAACTTATCTTCCATTTGTTGCATTGCTGATCTTTTCGATTTCGAACAAAGTTTCGAGGTAAGAGAGCTAGGCTGGTATTCGGGCTTGTGATTTTTGCCGACAAAGAATCCGGTCTCTAACGACAGTCTGTAGGTGTACTTCATCCCAGACCTGTTCTACCATATTGGGCGGTTTAAAATGACCAGTAGATAAAAATATATCGATCTTTCATCTACGCATTATCCCACATCAGAAAAGGTTGGATACACCTCCACGATATCCTTCTATGGTATACAGCTAGGAAGATTTTGGCTTATACAATTTCTATCTTATTTCACCTGTAAGGCGCAATTCTGCCTTACTCATCGCTGATTGCCCTTATGAGTGGTATCTTGGCTATGTCCATAAAACCTTTGCTTGTTAAAGTGGGCGCCGCTTTGCGTTTTTGTCTCTACAGAGCGCTGCCTTTTACACGCTTAATTCCTTTACAGGCCCGATCAGAGCTAGAGAACTTTGCGAACGAGGAGGCAAATTATTAGATTTTCTTTAAAATGAGATCAAACGCACTTATGTACATATGTATCCCTTCGCGAAGGATATTTATATTTCGTATTCAACTCAACCTCAAGTATGCAAGGTTTCATGTACCACACCCTTGTGTTTGAGCTTGTTGGGAATGTGACTTTCTGCGACGTCCAGTCTTAAGAACCCCACCCGATAAATGAGTAGATAAGAGCCTCCGGCCCTGCTTGGGCTAGCTTTGTTATCCAGTTACCGTATTGTAAGAATGCCTCCAGCTCCGCAATTTCGTTAGGAATTGTTACTTCGGTACTAAAACCGCAATGGCCACTGTCATACACGAATGTATGTAGACAGTTTGGCGTTTGAAGATTAATACCAGTCAGTTCTATCCGCACCTACAGCAATAGGTCCAAATAAGAGCCGTATATGGGAAACGACGCAGTGTCCGTCGCTTTCAAACCGAGTCTATACATGACACTGTGCTGAACCCACCAATTGAGTAGTAGGTTCCCTCTTGTATTTGGTGAATGATTTTCCCAATCTCTATGTTTGGCATTAGAATCCATCGAGCTCTGGGATTAATACCGTGGATTAAGAAGCGAAAGCGCGGAGCTCGTCCTTGGTTTATGTACTTGGTAGTCTTACAGGCATTTTCCAGCGACGCCACGTGGAAGTGATGATGTGACTTTGTCTTTTTTTTTTCCGCGGGTAGGTGAAAAATCTTCATAGACACTATAAGCTTCGGTGCTTATAGTAGTGTGGGATTCTTACTCACTAAAAAACACCTCCCTTATACAGACTACGACTGAGTTCATACTCAACAAGCGGTTTTTCTTTCGCGTTGAATTTTGCTTTAATAAGATATTTTGCAGGCGATTTTCCAGTGAAAATTCCTACGAACTTTAAAAATTAAGCGCTGCTGATCACCGTGCTAGATCGAGAGGCTTAGTCCTTTTCAAGGATCCTCGTCAAGGATCTGTTGAACATAAATATTCGTATGCTCTTGTAATCGATTTTTGTGTTTTCGCGCAAACATTTTAACTTCGTCCTAAATGTTTTCGACTCCTAGGTCTCTGTGGATATCATCGTTTATAATGTACCACGGTGCATTAACAAACCGTCGAAGAACTTTGTTTTGGAATGTCTGTAAGACGTTAACGTTACTAATTTTGTTACAACCCCAAAGCTGTATACCATATGTCCAGACCGGTTTTAGCACTTGCTTGTATAGCAACAATTTGTTTTCTAAACTGCGTTTGGAATACTTTCCAAGAAGCCAGTACATGTCTCTATACTTAAACTCTCTCGTGTGCTCTCCATTTAAGTTTAGCGTCGAGTGTCATACCAAGATATTTGGCCTCGTTCGCGAAAGGAATTTGTGCTGCGTTGATAAGCGCAGGTAGATTGTCAGTTTTCTTGAGAGTGAAGTTCACATGGACAGACTTGTTTTCATTAAGCTCGATTTGCCAAGTCTTTGTCCAATTGTTAATCCATGTAAGGGGACGTTGCAACTTAGCAGTTGCTTCTTCGATGGTTTTAGCTGTTGCCAAAATGGCAGTATCATCAGCAAATGCGGCTAGGACAGTATCGTCCGTTTGCGCTGTGTCGCGGGTAACAAGCAAATATAGCAGAGGGCCAAGTACACTTCCCTGCGGCACCCCGCCTTTATTGTCTTAAAATTGGAATATTTGTTGCCGTATCTGAGTCGGTCATCTCTGGGCAGGTATGAACTTAAAATATGAATCAATTGCTCGGGTAGGACTTGTCGAAGTTTGTATTTCAGGCTTGAACAGACTAACTTACACTCGATTGCTCATTCAATTACGTCCGTTATTCGATGCACTTGGTCAACAGTAGAGTGTTGGTGTTGATGATCGGGTAAGAGGCAATTTAAGTCAATAATCGGTTTAAGACTATTAAATAAGATTCGCTCGAAGACCTTCGATATAATCGGGAGGAGCGATATTAGTCTGTATGGCTTGACTTCAGTCAGCGGTTTACCGGGTTTCGGAACCATAATAACTTCGGCAACTTTCCACTGATACGGTACATATTCTAATCTTATGGTGGCAGTTATAAGATAGAGCAGCTTTAGCAATCCTTTTTTCGGTAGCGCTTTAAGTGGCTCTCCCGTAATTAAGTCATATTCCGGGGGTTTGGGCTTAAGCGTGTCTATAACTTGTCTAAGTTCCCTAAGAGAAGCCTTTTGTATTGGAAGGTTCGTTGTCGCGTCTAGCGTATTGACATTCTTTGGAAGCACTTCCCCGTCGAATGATTTGAACGTTTCTGCAAGATGGTCGGCGAAAACGTTAGCTTTTTCGGTATCTTCTTTCGCCCAGTCTTCCTGGTTTCTTCTTATTGGTACTACCTGTATTTGGGGCCTTCGAAGACCTTTAACGGCCCTCCATATGGAGTAATTGGTATCTTTTGTCGCTGCGAGGCTTTCGAGGTAGTTATTAATACCTTGGCTATTGAAGTCATTGATCGATTTTTTCAACAAGTTGCAGAGCCTATTAAAGGACGTTTTATCTTGTTGAGCCCGAGTTTCATGACACTTTTTCCTCGCTCTTCGTTTCTTCCTTTCCGGGGGGTACCTTATGCCGATACTGGCAACTTTGTTCGATTCGCATGGAGTGTTATTCCAGGCCGCTTGCTGTATGACTTCAAGTTATTTATACAGTAATTAGAAACAAAAAGTGGCGAAAAAGTATTTAATTTGCCCTTCGCAGTTACAGCGAATTCATAATCAGAATCGGGGTCGGTTAAAACCCAGCAAATTCTCAAAAACTCTGGTCTACGAGTATTGCTCGGTGAACTGCAGTGGCTCTCAACCTTCTCATTATAATCCAAAATGCGGTTAAAATTGCTTCAACATAACTTCCTTTTATTATACGGCTGCACATGTATTATTAATTTAATCATATACCTCAATGGTTTGGGATATTCAATGGAAATTTTGCCGTCTCTTAGTATTGAAAAATAAAAAAAAACCAACAATCCTCTTGAAACCGATAATTAAAAACACCGGCAATGCCCACATAATTAATTATTTAATTACGAGTATATCCCTGCATATCTGCTTTTTTTTTTCTTTGTTCTTCGTTGTAATGCATTTATAAAAATTGTTGGTTGAAGCGTTAATTATCCGGGAAATACAAGCGGAGTTGCAACGCATTGAACCGATTTTTTTTTATCGAATATGAAATCGGAAAAAAATCGTAAAAATCTCTGCCGGCACCTGTAATTCATGACACAGGCAATGCTAACTTTTCATACGAGTATACATCGCTGGTCGGGAGACTAACCTACGGACTTAATTAAACAGTAAACTCACTTCGATGCCGGTAAATACAATAAATCCTTTGATATGTGACAGGAAACTGCGACAGCCGCCATTGCAGTGAAGTTGTTACGTCTAAACGTGACACAAAACACAATGCAAATTGGCGGAATTCAAAATCGGCTCCATTCATCATTTCGCACTCAACTGATTTAGAATACGAGTACTCGTATATGAATTCTGTGGAGAATTATTTATGTAGTGGTATGTACTCAATAACGATTTTTTTTTATTTTATTTATTTCCTTACAGGGCTAGATGGCGTGAGAATCGCACTATTTTCAATACCCCTAATCCCCGACTAATGAACGTATCACTGTTGCGTGACAGCAAATTGTTACATGGACAAGAACGTCGAGGTTCCAGGATGTCGCAAAGGGTACCGTCCCGTCAGCCCAGCATGGCATCGCTGCGCCCGCATTCACCCAATCCGTCGTTAGGTAAGACAGGTTTGTATTCCACCACAATTGCACTTAATTATGTTGACTATGGTTTCGTTGTGTTTGTTCAAAGTTTATGTTACCGGTTTTTGTTTTATTTAAATTTTTATTTTACATTATAAAGTTTGTTACAATTTCATTTTTATTTAATAATTGAAGCCAATTTTATGTTACGATATGCGGCAACATAAGGTCAGAAACATTTGTACGTGTATCCTGTACGAATGCCTGAGTCGAGTGTTTTTATGGTGTGAATTAATAAAACAGGATATGGCAAAGGACTCCATGGCTGAGGCAAGCATTTTTCGGAGGGGGCGAAATGAGAACAATGGTTCCTGTTTTGTTATACGAAACTGTTGTTTATTTTATTGTCAAGGAGAAGGAAATGTCTTCCTCTTTTGTATTGTTTCTGTGTTTTCGTAGCACGTGTTATTGAGTTTGGAATTGATGTGGAATAACCGAGTCATGGGAACCCGGCCAGGTTGCTATTTCTGACTTCTAGAAATGTTGTGCACTTCAGGCGAAAGACTAAACAATTTGCATTTATTTCAACTCAAGAAAAATTGAAACACATTTGAATATATATTTAAATTTAATTTTGGCTTTTTGGTCTTCGAATTTCACCCGGATATTCGTCGTGAAGAAAATATTTACAAGCTCATTCCATACCGGTATGTTGCAAATAATTAATAGTCGTACGTAAGTGCCCGCCTTGGCTCACTCACATCAATTAATCGGTCATTTCGAATATGGCTACGTAGCAGAAGTACATAATTATTTAGCGAACTGCCCAACACCAAGTTAGTGGAAGTCCCCTGTCAGTTATCCACCTAAAGCGAGATCATCCTCTACTGCGTTGTCCTTCAATTTGGAGTCGAAGACGTAGATGTAGATGTCCTAGCCATCTCAGGCGACTGATTCACCCGTTTCTAATCAAGTTGATGTCGCTTTATATCCCTTAAAACTCATTCTCACATCTCGCCCTTTAAAACTTGTCAACAAACACTCGAAAAATCATGCGATCAAAGCGACCAAGGATATCTTCGACCGCCTTAGCTAACGTCCATTTTTCTGCATCATGGAGCAGGACTTGGATTATTAGACTCTTACATAGATTCTCCTTAGTATTTCTTGACAAAGACTTATTACCCTTCTTCGGCCATAGAAACAGCGATTGGAAAGTGTAACTACGTTTGATGAATTATGAGGTAACATTGTCAGAGGTAATGCCGAAGCCGTGCTAGACGGAATCTGCAACTTCAAGGTTCCTTCTTCGTGACAGCATCATTCTAAATGAAACGCACATTTTCAGCTTCTGTTTCAATGTGCATCAGTTGGTCCTAGAGATAACTCGCTGTATCCTTCCACTGAAATAAACGTCGATGAAAACAGAGTGTATACAGGGTGAATGACTGGAACGGAGCGGAGCGGAGAGCGACCATCGGCGGTTATGGCGGCCCAAACCATCACCATCGGTGCTGCCTGCTTTCTGGTGGCCGTCCGAAGGTGAAGGACTTCTCTGGCAAGTAAACTCGGTCGTTTTGTTTGTTGACATATTGTTCGATAACAAATTTCGACTCATCGGAAAAAACCAAATTCGAGTCCAACTTTTTTCTGTTGCGGTGTAAGATCGTGTGCTTTTTGGAACTTCAATGGCTTGAGCCCAAGCTCATTTTTCAGTATGTGTTGCATCCGTTCCAACGATATGTTGAGCTCACGACCCATTTTTCTTCCTCTTCAACGCGGATTTCGCTCAATTCGAGCCTTCACTTTCCGAACCATTTCTGCTGATGTTGCTGTTTTTTTATGACCATCTCCATGGCGTTTTGCAACGCTGCCAGTATGATGGTAACAAGCTAATGGTTCGAGATATAAATGATTTATTCACGTTGAGGTGCTGGAGGGCTCTAACGATAGCTACTTGTGGTTTTCCAGCCAAATATAAAGCAATCACACTATTACGTTTGAATTCCATCGCGGATAAAGATTTTTCAACACAACTGAGATGCAAATCGCTTAAAAGTCTTGTAAATAATAAAATTATTTGTCATGTGTCAAAATTTGAGCTCCCTGTCACGAACGGTTTGTAAATTATAGCAGTCTGAAGTTGGTTGCAGTTCGAGTCAGGCAGGGTGTATATTAAACTTTAAGATTATGCGTCCGCTTTTGTCGTCACCTTGTTTAATCACTCTTTTGAAACCAACGATCTTGTTTATTTCTTATATGGACAGCGAGCTCTAGGCATGGCATGCACCATATTTCTGCAGAGATGAAGTCAGTGCAGCCCTAAAACCGGTAAAAAGGCGATTAATACCCATCTGGACTTTTGGGTTTTCTCCAGGATCTGCCATAGTTGAATGTTGGTAAATAGTGAACTTAGCCAGCCTACTACCGAACTGGTTGGGCTGATCAGATCCTCGACAAATGGTAACAGACATCCATAAAATGCAAGGTCTCCTTAGCATGGCTTTATGATTGCCACAGTTTAGAAGACGAAGACGACAGGAAGATTGCCTGGCTCAACAGCCTTGTTGAACTTAAGTTAGGATTTACAACAGCTTTCGTCGCTCAAGTTGAATGGTTAGTTTTGCCTTAACATTCGGTGTATCAACATCACCGACTTTGACTCTATTTCTAGGTAATGTTACCCAAGAATGTTCCTCATTTGAGGTTATCTGAAACCAATTGAAGATCTATTGCGATATCACTGGGAGAGCATGGAAGGCTTGAACAGTCTGTTAAAATCGGTGATCTTTATAGAGCAGAGATAGTTTAGATCCCGGAAATGCTTCTCCTAGGGATTGCATTCTGTTGCATTCCAAAATAGAGCAGTTCCTGTGGAAAACAGGAAGTGTGGAACTGATTTATTCCTCCATACTGCATCTCTACAGAAATCCTTCTGAGCGAAAATCAATCGTTGTACTGTCTCTCCTGCGCTGATCCTCCTTTTGGCGAGGATGATCTCATCTCTTGACTGATTCACAGTTGTCCCGATGCGACCTATGACAAACCTTTTTTTGCGATCCAAGAAAGACTCACTGAATTCATCCCTCTGACTCCGCTCAAAAAAGTCTTGCATTCTTGAACTATTTTCGAAGTCGTGAGAGGGTGCATCAAAGCTTTGACCGCATCTTGGCTGTCGGTACAAACGTAGTTACCTCCCCCCTTCACCATTCACAATTTAGTTCATTGCGATCAGGATTGTTTATATCTCCGCTCGAAAGACACACGCAAGTTGTTCTTGTTCGAGACAGATGTCTCTAGTGTTTAAAGTGTAAGACTTAATTTCACTGAATACCGATATATTCATGGGAGCAAGGATACGCCTTGCCATCGCTTCCATTTATTAATGCAATACCAAAGCGGAATTATGTTGAAGTCACAGCTCCTAATACCCTAGGTATTAGTCGAGGCTGACCTAAAACCTCTTGCTGGTTTTAAGGTCACAGCAACCAGTACTTTTTGCAAACTCTACATTGGATCAAAACCAACTGGAAGGCCCTTCCTGCGTGTTTAGGTTTAAGCTACAGCCATCATGATGCTTCCACTAGGGGGTCTACTTCTAACAAGCCAGGCCCGAATTGAAGTTCGGGGGACCCTGACTCCAACGGTACTGTATGCTGGTCAAATCGTAGCAACCTGCGGTGGCGTCATTTTAAAACAGTTACGATAAGACCGGTGTTTTCTCTACCATCGCTTTTTATTAGACAAGTTCATTAATGGAAGAAGCTTTAATAACTGAGGATCCAGTGATTCAAGACAGAGTAATTTTGGAGTTCAGTAAAAGCAGCAGTAACGAACTAACGTGAGAGGATATAGGATATAATTGGTCTTATCATAGCCGTTTGGATCCGCCCGGCACATATTTTGCGGAAAGCACTTTTACTCTACGAGAAAACGGGCAGCGCATTGGAAGTTTTCGACGCTACATGTTTAGTTCAACGAACTTTTTTACCCAGGCCAACAAACTAGTGTAAGATGAGCCAAACCAGTCAGTTTCCTTCTTCTCGTAAATAGAGCAACCTCAGTTTTGAAACTGTAATACCATTTCTAGCGCATGATTCTTTTACTCGTTTAGGGCTGCCTGCCCTGTGGAGCAAATGGTTGAAAGTAAACAACATCGCCGGCATATGCCTCAGTATAGACGATGGAGCTGTAGTTCGGGTTAAGTAGAGCCTCAGATAGGATACAACCCTGCGAGTAACCGCTCAACTAGGGATAAGTTCCCTATTGTCGTAGGCCACAAAAATAGTAAGTTGTTTATGTCATGCTGTTTGACCGAGTTCTGGGTGTCGTTATAAGTTGCATTGTTGAATGAAACCTCAATGACTGTGAAAATGTTAAACGCGTATTACTTACTTGTAGAAAGTGACTTCCATTTGTCTAGATGCATTCACACACAACTTTTGCGCATATGAAACTTAAACATTCTTTCCATGTTGTTCAACACGAATGAAGTCAGACTGATAGGTTTGAAGCTCTTGGTAAGCATTTAATCCTCTTTTCCAGTTTTCGGTATAAAGGCTACTCTCACTGTCTAGCACGGGTTCGGCATGTATGCCACCACCAGGCTAGATGAGAAGATTCCCTTCAAGGTTGCCAGCAGATAGTCTATACCTTTTTGTGGTATAAATGAGTATATGCCAATGGTGTCAGACTACTTGCAGCCATCAAAGCAACAACAGCGTGTTCGATGGGCTCATTCATGACAGAGGTTAGGTTAGGTAGCAATGGCTGTTGGAGAAACCAAACTATTTAGGCCTATTGGCCCATCTGTGATCCTCCTACTCCTAAGTTCAGCTTCTGACAAAAAGCAGGAAATTGTTAACGTTTACAGAGTAAGTGGAGGATTGTCTAATGCTTTCCTCGTCCGTGCAGCTTCTGCAAAATTCCTTTGTAAAAACGCCAAGCCTTCTTACATGCTTCCCTATAAAACAGTGTCCAATGATGGCATTTATGCCATCCGTCTCCAGTTTTGGCCAGATTTGTTTTGTCACTAGACATGTTAACCCAACAGTCCACATAAGGTTTGTTCTTCTATTAGCATCCAGTATTGGTTTACACCTAGTGATTGGTATACAGATACCTTTTTCAGGTAGGATAGTTGCAATTCCCTGGGATATCTCTGTGGCCCGGCACCCAACCAAGGTGGATGTTGAAACTCCTCCGCTATCTGCCTGAGAGATGATCGGAAGTCAAAAGCAGTTTTAAAATTTTTGTGAGATTGAGTCCAAGGACTTGTTTGCGGACTCACTATCCCAAAAGATGCAGATATCACGTTTTTCTTCAGCTAGGACAGGACCCCTTTATTCGCTAAAATTTCCGCCTAAAATACGCTACTTTGGTTTGGAAAGTGGAAGAAGTCTTGGATCCATCCGTATAGAAATAAATTGATTATCGTCCATGAAAGCATTTTCCTCCCAGAAAAATCTACAGGGGATGCTTACATAAAGGTCGTTGTCAAATCAATGTTGGGGCACAATGTAGCCGATATTCTCTGGAAGTGTTCCTAGTGTATTAAGGATATTAAGCGTGGACTTAGCGTGGCCAAATAGTCTACTTGTCTACTGTGTAGCCGCTTGCCTGCTAAAAGTATTGGGTATATAACTTTCGTGCAGATTTTTTTTTTTCAAAATTTGAACGTTTATTTAAGAAAAACATGTATAATAGTATTATTCAAAGTATTGCCCATCTGAAGCTATTACTTTTTCCCATCTTTCTGGCATTTTGTGGATCCCATCCCAAAAGAACTGCGCCGGCTTGGCAGCCAGGAATGAATCAAGCCAATTTTTGATATTCTGCTCTGATGTGAACCGTATTTCAGTGAGGGCGTTCTGCATCGACCGGAACAAATGGTAGTCAGAAGGGGCAAGGTCTGGGCTATAAGGCGAGTGGGGTAAGACTTCCCATCCACTGTTTTCCAAATAGTTCTTAACCGGAATAGCAACGTGGGACCGAGCGTTGTCATGATGGAAAATTATTGCCTCGTGTCTGGTCGCATATTCCGGGCGTTTTTCGGCCACTGCTCTCTTCAAACGGATTAATTGTGTTCGGTAGCGTTGTCCATTGATGGTTTCACCCGGTTTTAGCAGCTCATAATACAGCACACCCATCTGATCCCACCAAATACAGAGCATTACCTACGCGACATGGATACTCGGCTTTGCCGTTGATTTGGCTGGTTGGCCATGTTTCACATATGATTTTTTGCATTTGGGGTTGTCGTAATGGATCCATTTTTCATCACCAGTAACAATCCGATGCAAAAATGACTTCCTTTTGTGGCGTTCCAGCAGCATTTCGGACATGCAAAACCGCCTTTCGACGTCTCTGGGCTTGAGTTCATGTAGAACCCAATTTCCTTGCTTTTGAATATATCCAGCTGATTTTAAACGTTTTGAAATGGGTGCTTGAGTGACACCCAAAGATTCTGCGAGCTCTTCTTGTGTTTGGCAACAATCTTCATAGAGTAATGCTTCCAGTTCTTCATCTTCAAACTTTTTTGGCTGCCCAGGACGTTCATCGTCTTCCAAGCCAAAATCACCACTTTTAAATCGTGCAACCCACTTTTGGCACGTTCGCTCAGCTAGCGCATGTTCACCATAAACTTCCACCAAAATACGATGACTTTCGGCAGCAGTTTTCTTCATGAAGAAGAACTCCCCGCAAAAACACTTTTTCAGGCACAAAGTTGAGACATATTTGAGTGAAAAAAAATTATTGATGACATATACTGAAATGACGTACAATGACAGTAGCTTTCCAACGCATGTTCCAATGGAATAATACAAGTTACGCCATCTCTTAGCAAACCGTACGAATTAAGTTATAGACCCAATATATAGGGGTGTCAAGTGGAACCGAATATCCAGTGCCGTGGAGAAAGTAGTACATAAGACTCCGCTTATGCCCGGACATGCTGTCCTTCGGACTTTGCTTAGTTTGCTGCAGTTAACTACGTTGTCTAAGGCGGTCCATCAGACAATCACATCGTAGGTGAGTCTCATAACCGAAACGTAGGGCCAGTGGGTCATGCGTTCCCAACGGCTTTTCTGCAAGATAATAAAAGTACTGTGGCTTGTTTTTACACCTTCTTGAACATTACATAGATTTCCAGTTTAGTTTCCTGTTAAAGATTAGCTAAATTGAGGGAGGCTCTGTGATTTGAATTTTATATTTCCTGGGAGAGAGGACAAAACTAGTTTTATTCGGGTTTACTCCCGATATACAGCGAACCGCCCAACGGGTTAATTTGTTACGATTTTCCTGAAAGGGTTCCTTAATCGTATGGAGATGCTTTCATGAGACGACTATAGCAACGTCACCTGCATAGGCAGCCACCTTGCTACCACCCGCTGTCCGGTATATCAGCAGTTCACTGAACACTGAGTTAAAGAGCAGGGGTGAGCGATGACCTCTTGCGGCATACCTTTACAGACACATTTTTTAGCAGAAGCCCCACTCAGCTTGGAGTTGATAATCCTGCTACTCATATTTAGCATGACCGATCCACTCTTCCAGTGAGTAGACACTCAGTTCACTTGCAGCTTTAAGGATAGGAGCTGCTTGTGAACTGGGTGTGGTCTTTTTAAGAGATACTTTCAGTCTTCCTCCAAGTACATAAGTCTTGAGTGAATTATTTGGAAGTGTTCGAGTTTCCCAGGTAGTCGCTGAAAATCTGCGTTCCACCATAAAAGTCTTCATCTGCACAAGTTTTTTTCTAGCTGGTCATGTAGACTCAAAACACTGAGTGAAGCGTTTTCAATTGATTTTCCGCGGACTCCTCCTCTACAGTAAGGCGGAAACCTTGGAATCCGATTCTGGATTCGAGGTATCTACGGTGCTAGATGAAAGCCCCTGATAGTACTTTTTAACCAAAGATTCCCTTAGCGTATCTGATGGATAGTGTTAAGTCGATTACTTGGTGTCTTACTTTCGGAACAAATATTATCTGAGAGACCAGATCAAACGATCACATTAAATCCTGGAGGTGATTGCCTCTGATGTCGCATTTCCTTCAGTCCCAAAAAGTATTCTGAGCGCCAACATATGAAAAGTCAAATCTTCTGAATCACCGAATTCAATGAATTCAGATTCTGCCTTTGGTTATGGTAGCTGGCTCCAAATCATAAGTGAAATACGCACGCGCATTGCCTTGCCCAAGTTTATATGGTGAGAGTGAATTCGGCACAAGATGATACGACTGAGCTCTCGATCTATCGGACCATTCGTCATATAGAGTTGTGAAACCACAGATGCGTTTATTTCACACCCATGGTTCCTGTATGCATATTACATATACACACATGCGGTTTTGTTTTGGACACGGAAAGCCTTCTATATAGGCATACAATGTTGAAAGTCTATCTTAGTGAAAGCAATCCATAGATAAGTACTGAGAAAGTTGTCTCTTTCAAAGTACAGAAAGGGACATGAACCATACGGCGGAAACTTTGTCTAACCCCACAAGGAGAGAAAAGCTGTCCTTGTTTTCCTGATTCTTCCTCTCCCTACGACAACTCGTAGAAAGCATTTGCTATTGTGTCTTTTATTTTCTGTAAGGCATTGGTGGGTTTGTGCCATCATGATGCCTACTATTTATTCCTACCGTATCCCGGAATGGAACTGAGTGGATGTTGTACTGTTCGACTTTATCGCTAAGAAGAGATGCCTTTATTTACCCACAATTTCATGGTTTGCGATGTTGGGAATCTAATCGGCGTTTGGCTGCCTATGTACATTGTAATATCCGTCAATGGAATCAGTTTGAGTAAGGCAGCGATTTGATGAATGCTTGAGGTTACGACTTGGAAGAGACAGTATAATGTGTACATACTCGCATACGAGTATTAAGGGATGTCGATGTTCTTTCCTAATCCTTTTTTCATAGAGCGCACAAGCTGCCCTCGTCCTTCTATTCAGCACATCTTTCTTAGCGAGTTATCTTGCTTCGCATCCATAAGCTCTTTGTAGTAATCACCGTAGCGTATGTTATGGTTTTGTATACTCCTTTTAGCTGGCTTGTCCCACCGCATTCTTTGAATGGCGGAGATATCTGCTTTTGTATAGCAGACTGAGACCTTCGATAATTGTTTGACTACATGTGGCTTCTTCGTTGTCAACAGTGAATACGTCACTCCAGCAGCGTTTAGTTGCTTCGCAATATGCAAATATGGTCTGGTAATAACCGCACGTGCAGTACCTGTTGAATGAAAGGAGTCAAGTATTCTATGTGCAGTGAACCATTATGGAAATATAAGGGCTCCAGTTGACCTATTACGGGTTCATCATATCAATTTCTTCACTCTGACTAGTTCTAAGAAATTCCTAGTGTCCTCGAATTCAAAAATGTTGAAAAGGAGAGTATCAAAAGGTGTCATTTTAAATTTCACGACATACTATAGTTGAACTGTCAACATTCAACTATCATTGCGAAGACTTTTGATAAGCAAAACCTAGGAGGCTATTAAAGATGGATCGATGTACACTCGCACAATGTGTTGCAATAGTGAAAATTCATCACAAAAATGATGAAGTGTTTCGTACTGCGCTTTTTGGCACAGCTAAACTGAATTTAATCAACAAATTCCAACGTTTCGAACAGGTTAGTGATGTGAAGAATGCAACTCGTCTTCGTCCGGCAAGGTCAGCTGGAAATATCACTGCGTACCTGAGAGTGTGACTAGAAACCCAAGTGTGTCCATTTTGAAAGGATCACAATAATTGGGCCCCTTCGTTCACTTTGCATCGCATTTTGCATAAAGATCTTAGGCTAGACAAGATGAATATAGGATCGAGTTGATAATGGTATTGAAGGCAGCAGACCACGCACAACGCCATACGTTCGACAACGAGTGACCGCTTAGTGCCGTTTTTGGGCCGTCATTGAGCCATATCTTTTCGAAAATAATGCTGGGATGACCGATTCAGCGAATACACAGTGTTACAATGTTGGCAGACTTTTTTTGCCTGAAATTGATGCTATGGACGTGAACGACATTTGCTTTCAACAGGACGGCGAAACAAATCTGGTAAAACAATGACTGTATTGCGTGACTTTTTCCTTTAGGGCTATGTTAAAGGAAAAGTCTACGCCAATGCGTCATTAACCATCCATACACTAAAAGAATATATCAGAGCTGTTATTCGCCAAATACAGCTGCAATTATGTGAAAATGTGATGAAAAACTTCATCAAAAGTATGACCATTTGCAAGTGGAACCAAATGGGATATTTGGAAAATATTGCATTTCATTATTAACCTCAAAGTTCGTATTTTAAACTGAAATAAAAATATCACCACCTTTCATAAAAATGTTGCGGTTTTACATTAATTTAAAATAACACCTCTTGTCAGATGACCCGATAGCTCGTATAAAGTAAGTATCTGTCATGCTGATTGTTGACGTCAACATTGATTCAGTCGTGTGGATTCTTCAGTCATATGTCTCCCTTTTGAGAATCAGTCAATCCTGTCGGCGTATTATGGTCATCCTTTACCAGATAACAACGAAAGGAAACAAAATTTAAATGAAACAACAACGAGCTCGTCCAAAGTGGTTGGCTTGTCAGCGTTGACTGAGCACTTGACATAGCCCCAGAGAAAATAATCGAGTGGTGTCAAATCGCATGATCGCGGGGGCCAATTGATGAATGCTCGCCGCCAGATGACCCAGTCACCAAATTTCTTCTTCACGACTTCGAGCGTTGCGTCGCTTGTATGGCATGTAGCGCCATCTTGTGGGAACCACAGCTTGGATATATCGATATATCTGACCACATACAGTCTGCTAATATCACTCTATACTTGAGACCTCATTGATACTTCCTCATTTCGAAAGAAATAAGATCCGATAATGCCGCCATGCGATAAACCGCACCAAAGAGTCGTTTTTAACGTAAACACCTGTCGTGTAGACTTAAGTTTACGGGATGCCCATACATCCATGGGAGCAAGGATACGCCTTATCATCGCTCTGCCGCGTTCCTGAGATACCAAAACAGAACTTGTATTGGAGGCGCAAGTTCCACCCTTGGTATGGGTCGAGGCCGATCTAAAACCTCTTGCTGCTCTTAGGGTCATAGCACCCAGTACTTATTTGCTAGTCTACAATGGGTCAAACCAACAGGAAGACCCTTCCCGCGGCTTTGGGTTTAAATCACAGCTACTATGACGCTCATGAGGGGGCCTACCTTAACAAGTCAGGCCCGGACCGAAATCCCACGAGCTCCTGACTCCCATGGTACCGTGATTTAAGTCCTGGTAGGGACTACTGGCGGTCCCGCCGCCAACAAGACTCATGACCGGCAACTTGTAACTGATCAAATCGTAGCAACCTTCGGTGGCGTCATCTGAAGATGTTTACGATAAGACCAGTAATATGCTCTGCCCTCGCGTTTTATTAGACAACGTCATTGATGGACGAAGCCTTGATAATTGGGCGGCGACCCACCAAATAGTCAATCTTTGTGGGTGCATTGATGTTTGGCTTTGCATTTGTGGATTGTGTTCCCTCTAATAATGGCAATTTCGCATGTTCGCATAGCCGCTGAGCCGAAAATGGGCCTTGTCCGAAAAGATGAATTTTTCTACAAAATCCGGATCTCCGGCCCAATTAGCGAACTCACGGTGTCCGGCTTAAATTCTTGCATCATCACAATCTTGTACAGATGTAGGCCCAAATCCATTTGCAAAATAAGCTGGGTTGACTCTCTGCCGATACCCAATTCACCTGATCGACGCCGAATCGACATTTCTGAGGCTTCTTCGATACTGGCCGCTACAGCGGCAATATTTTCTTCATTTCGCACCAATCTCTGTTGGTAGTTTAAGATCCAAGAAAATGTACTCACGTTCAAATTTTCGGTGTGACGAATTCCCTGCACACTGAAGCCATGATGACGGCCGACCTCACGACGAAATTGACATTTCGTATTTACAACTGAGCCGGTATATCGATAATATTTTTTATTAATTTCCACACGTTTGGCAGGCGGAAAACGATGCATGAAGAAATGGCAAACCTTAGCAAATATTTTGACAGCTGGATGCCATTAATAACTTTGACAACAATTGGAAAAGCTATCATCGCTCTCTGGTCACCCGTTATATTGTTTTTGCTCAACATTCCCTCAAAACCATTTGAGAGATTATGAGGAGGTAACATAAGGACAATGCACTGAGTGCCAGATTATATCTCATGCCATAGAAGCAGTCATATTTTCTTGGCCGGTATAAATCTTTAGGATTGCCAAATTCTGAAATGTACGTCGACGTTATCAAAAACGTGCTAAGAGCAGTTTGAAAAATTTGAGTATGCTGTCTCATTGAAAAAGAAGCTTTCGGAAACGAGTAGGAATGGCCCATCAGATACAACAATTCTTTTTCTTGGTCGAAACGGATTACAAATTGCTTAAATCCACTTTTGAAAGCCAACTCTTTCATATATGGTACTCCCTTGTAATTAGTTATTTTTTATTATGTTATGTCACTCCTTCAGCAAAATAAACTTTACCACTGTTTGCTGCAGTAGCAACCCCTTTTTTACATAATTTTCCAAAAAAAACAATTGCATACAAAAGTTTGTAAAAAAAATCGTGATTGTCTCTTCTTTTTAATTTAAAATTACCAGTAAACCGTTCAGAATCCTGTTTAAATAAAAAAAAATCTAGGTCCACTTCATATACTTTTACATCTGCCAACACTTCCGTCGCCATTAAGCGCCCCCATCAAATTAAAATTCTTTATATCCGCGCGTAAAATATTATTGCATAGTAAAATATGCAAGAATCGAAGGTGTGAGATAGCAAATTACAGACAATTACGTTGATGTCTTCCAGAGTGGGCCCATCGTCAACCCTCTTTATGTCGCGAATTTTATCGGCAACCCTTAGTGATTCAATCCTCGTAAAGGTGTTAAGAGACTGCCCTGCATGGATTAAGACATCTGAATGGATAAGTGCTTAACTCGTAAATTGAAGCCAAAGTCCACTTGTCAAGAACTTAATGAAACCCTTGACATATTGTTGACATTATGTTCCCGAAAAGAGGGCGCACATGGGGGTTAATTATAAAAAAGTTTATATTTATGTATTTCGAGCCAGCAACAAAATATAATCAGACTCACAACGTCCTTATTTTATTTTATTTCCTTTCGTCAATCATGTCGGATTGTCTGGGATAAGATATATTGCCGACAGATCAAAAGAAATACAAGTCTTTCCGAACTGAAAGTGAAATTTATTGGTGGTTACCACATGAGAGGACAGAATAAAGGTTGAAGAGGTTTATTTTGACAGCAGGGGATGAGCCTAAATCATTGCCGTAGGGGAGGAATTATTTACTCAGATTATGGTGTTCTTTTATTCTTTGAAATAATTTCATTCGCATTTTGCGGATTTATTTTTGATGAATTGGAGAAAAACCTTTGTGAGCTGCCAGAATCTGACGTGAACAAAACATGAATAAAAAATTTGAATGTCTTGCCGAAATCACATGAACCATGTTTGGAAAATTTCGAATGAAAAGGTTTATCCCTGTCTTCACCTTTCTGAGCCCCAGAGAATGAATGTCACCATATGCAGCTGATTACTGTCGACTTAAAATTCACATGTTTTTTTTTTCCGCGACTTACCAACGTGTAAAGATTTGATGTCGTTAATGGCCATAAGCCGTAGGTACGCCTTGAAAATTCATGCAGAGCACAACGCTACCGTTTTTGTACATAGTGCATGTAGAGTCAACTGATTATGTTCTGTTAGCGTTTGCTGTAGACCTCGTTGTTTTCCAGCTTTTCGATGGCAAAGGCGTCATTTATATCGTATGTCCTTGTGATGAAGTTTTTCTTACTCTAATGAAGTGAAAATAATCAGAGCTTCGATTGGTATTGGGTTTGCTAAGAGATGGCGTAATTTGTATTATTCCATTGGAACATGCGTTGGAAAGCTACTGTCATTGTCTCAACTTTTTGCTTGAAAAAGTGTTTTTGCGGGGAGTTCTTCTTCATTACTTTAATATGAAGAAAACTGCTGCCGTATTTTGGTGGAAGTTTATGGTGAACATGCGCTAGCTGAGCGAACGTGCCAAAAGTGGTGATTTTGGCTTGGAAGACGATGAACGTCCTGGGCAGCCAAAAAAGTTTGAATATGGAGAACTGGAAGCTTTACTCTATGAAAATTGTTGCCAAACACAAGAAGAGCTCGCAGAATCTTTGGGTGTCACTCAAGTAGCCATTTCAAAACGTTTAAAAGCAGCTGGATATATTCAAAAGCAAGGAAATTGGGTTCCACATGAACTCAAGCCGGGAGACGTCGAAAGGCGGTTTTGCATGTCCGAAATGCTGCTGGAATGCCACAAAAGGAAGTCATTTTTGCATCGGATTGTTACTGGTGATGAAAAATGGATCCATTACGACAACCCCAAATGCAAAAAATCATATGTGAAACATGGCCAACCAGCCAAATCAACGGCAAAGCCGAGTATCCATGTCGGGTAGGTAATGCTCTGTATTTGGTGGGATCAGATGGGTGTGTTGTATTATGAGCTGCTAAAGCCGGGTGAAACCATCAATGGACAACGCTACCGAACACAATTAATCCGTTTGAAGAGAGCAGTGGCCGAAAAACGAACGGAATATGCGACCAGACACGAGGCAATAATTTTCCATCATGACAACGCTCGGCCCCACGTTGCTATTCCGGTTAAGAACTATTTGGAAAACAGTGGATGGGAAGTCTTACCCCACCCGCCTTATAGCCCAGACCTTGCCCCTTCTGACTACCATTTGTTCCGGTCGATGCAGAACGCCCTCACTGAAATACAGTTCACATCAGAGCAGAATATCAAAAATTGGTTTGATTCATTCTTGGCAGCCAAGCCGGCGCAGTTCTTTTGGGATGGGATCCACAAATTGCCAGAAAGATGGGAAAAAGTCATAGCTTCAGATGGGCAAAACTTTGAATAATACTATTATACATGTTTTTCTTAAATAAACGTTCAAATTCTGGAAAAAAAACCGCACGAAGTTATATACCCAATATATTCGAAAACGCTTCGTAACAGAGGGTCTCGAATGGAAAAAAATTATTCGTGTGGTTACATCTTGGGGAATTGCAAGTAATCCTTGCAAAGGTTTATATCTCAAAAAGTCACCTAGAGGACTGCCTAGTAAATTGATTGGCAATCTTATTTCTCAACGTTCTATTCCAATCTGGAACGCTAAAACGACCGTGTCACCTGGTTGGCTGGTTGGTGTGGCCTGTGGTCTGTTGGACCCAGGCACACTTAGTCATTGTGATACCACTGTATCGTGATCTATTTCTGCCACGTGGAAGAAACCTAAAAGTTCGAGAGAAAATTTTGTTTTAAACCAATTTGAGCTTCGGCTGAAGCGAAGAATATCTGCAACTTTCGCTTGTGCGAGACCGCCGAGGTTGTCTAGAAAATATGAGGCCAGAAAATGTTTCCTAATGCGAGATAGGACTGGGCAAGTTTAGAGGAGATGAAGAGTCGTTTGCTCTTCTGCCTCATCCCTACAGCTACAGGGATGTCGATTCTTGTAGCATATCTTCCGGTTAAACAATGTCCAGTAATGACACCTATGAGGGTACTGATGTGCGAGCTTGATTGGGCTACGGGAGCGTTTGTGAATAAACTTAGGCCAGATATGTTTGATGACATAACACGCTACACCGTTTGCCCACTTGCGGTTCGCCTTATCCTGCAGAATTATATTTTTACAAATAGCCAGACGCAAGTGCAAGGATCTGATGTTGTAGCATTCTTAGCAAGTTCCTGGAATATCACAGTGGCCTGACACTTTTAACTGCTCAGTCATCTCGGTAAAATATGCGCGGCAATTCAAGGTGGTTCTTGACTTAAATGTGATGGATTCCAGAGACATAATAGCTGTCTGGCTATCAGTATAAATGCAGATATCTTTGGACGATATCACATTCCATTTCAATCAGGAGAGAGGTTGCCAGATAGCTATGACCTCCGCCTGATGGACACTGCAATGGCTTGGAAGGTGGAAGAGAAATCAAGATTTAATATTTCTTCGGTTTTCGAACCATCCGTGTAGGTATGGATGGATTCCTTATCAGCTAATGTATCATCCACCCAGTCTTGATGATTCGAAATAGCAGCTTTGAAGCACTTATCGAAGCAGTATTTGGTAATGGATCCTAGGTTATCTCAGATTGTGAAGTGTCCCGTTTGGATATACTCGTAGGGCCACTGTGAAGAGGCTTTCAACCTTATGGCTGCATTAGCAGCTATTGTAGTTGTTTGCCGAAGATGTCTAGGGAGGTGAGATAGAGAATGGTTTCCACTGCAAAGGCAACTGGTCCTAAGAGCGCCACTCATGCAAATGCAAGTCGGACACTGCACCTTCCTTAGATTAGCTTTCCAAGTTAGTTTCATATCTAGATTGAGACCATGGTATTTTGCATATTCCGTAATGAGAATGCATGTAACGAGTAGGCGAGCCGAAGTGAGGTATCTTGTTTTTCCTTTTGAAAATAACTAGTTCGGTTTTGTGCAGATTGATGGATAGGCAACACCGACTAGCCCAATTTAAAGGCTTGAAAAAGCGTTGTTCATTAGCTCGCTTAGAGTGTTGGGGAATTTTCCGAATACTCGTATATTAGGTGCGCAGTTAACGTCAATAGATGGCTCCAACAGTAAGTGCTGGTCAATTTTGGCATATCCAAAACGTCATGAACCACATTAGTGATTTTATTTTGGCGTCATATACTTTTGGTTGCGTGAAAATGTCTGATTTTGTGCCAAATAATCGTAATTTGCGGGATGTGCTGATTTTCCTCTTTCATTCGAAGAAAACGGCAGCTGAAGCGCGCGGAGATACTGCTCTAAATGAAACAACGTGCCGTGATTGGTTCTGTCGCTTCAATTACGGTGATTTCGATGTTGACGACGATGTCCACGTGAAGGAAGGTCAAAATCCTTCGAAGACGCTGAATTGGAGACATTGATCGGCGAGGATCCGTGAAAAACGCAAGAAGAGATTACTTCAGTATTAGGAGCTACCCGCTAAGTCATTTTCAAGCGATTGCATGCGTTGGGAATGATTAAAACACAAGGAACTTGGGTTCGTTATGATTTGAAGCCAAGGGACGATGAGCGTCGTTTTTTCACCTGTGAACAACTGCTCCAGCGGCTAAAACGGAAGAGTTATCTTCATTCGCATCGTGACGGATGATGAAAAATTGATTCATTACAGCAACTCAAAGAGAAGAAAGTCATGGTGACTGTCATGCTTCTATGTCGTCGGCTCGGCTGAAAATTCACGCTGCGAAGGTTTTGCTGTATACTTGGCGGGACCAGGTTGGTGTGGCTGATCAACAGTTCCGCTCATTGAAGACATAAAAAAAAATGACTTAATTCGTGGATAACCTCAAAAGATGAACACTTTTACCGTAAATGTATTCAAGCTCTGCCAGAAAGATGTGAAAAAGTTGTAGCTAGCGATGGGCAATACTTTGAATGATTCAGTTGTAACCCTTTTTTCACAATAAAGTTGCATTCTCATCAAAAAACAAGCAGCGATAACTTAGTTGCGCACCTAATAGCTATCGTAACGACGCGTTCTGGTCGAGGTCCAGCTCAGCTCAATGGTGATGGTAATGCTATTTACCAGTTAATTATCAGCCCTCCAAATTAGATTGTAAAGCGCCATAGTGATCGCCCCTAGAACACCGCTTTGTGGACACCTCTTTACCAAATATACGTCCCCGCAAGGTGCTGTAATTATTCGGCACAGCCGATGTTATGAAAGGCGCGTCTATATAGAAGTCTTCTTTATGCGGCCGACCAAATTGCTTAGAATTGCATGTTTGTCTTAAAAATGTCTTAGAAATAGAAATTTGGCAAATTTTTCCAATATTTTTGAGAAAAACTATGTCAAGCCTATTGTACGATAATATTAAGGAAGTTCGCTGGGTGTGTTACTTGGAGATAAAAAACACGATCACCTCTCACCAGGATTGCACTATGTTATCGCTATTGAAGCTTGATGGAAGTAAATTGTCCTTTTTAATTTGGGCCGCGAGGTCTCTATGAGGCAATCGACCAATTAACTTTGTCTATGTTGAAGAGCTTTCCATATACAATAGCTTGTTTGTGCCACTGCTAAGGTGATTATCACTACCACCACAGGCGACGGCGATTACCCTGTAAAAAAGACCCATGGAAATACATCTCGAACAATGTCTCTGGAGATTTTATTCATCAACATAATCTTCTTCTGGATTGATACAATCATTTCAGCGCTGCCCTAACATTTCCATGCCTTTCTTATAGAACGATTTGTTCCAACCTTTAAAAAACGCTTCAGTTTCGCCGACCACATCTTCATTGGAGCCATATCTCTATCCCGCGAGCATTTTGTTAAGGTTTGTGAACAGGTAATAGGATCCACGTTTCATCTATTGCCCCATACCGCATGTAAAATTTTTTTTTCTTTCGCTTAAACCGCTCCAAACAGTTCTCTGAATCATAAAGATGTTGTTGTTTTTAGTCACATGTGGGAAACGCGGTACCCACTTCGAGCTTTCGCATACCCATATATTCTCGGTCTATTGATATCTTTACGATGTCAGCTAATCGTATCTCACCCACTTTCGCTTTACGGTTGTTCAAAACGATTTTGTGGGGTTTTTTTATGTTTTCCGCCGTAACAGCCTTATTTGGGCGCTCAGCATCATTTTTGTCTCTACGACCGTGTGTAAATTCAGAAAACCAGCGACAAATGCTTGCTTTCGGCGAAGCGGATTCCTTATAACACTTTTCAAGCCATTCTTGAATTTTAATGGTATTTTTTCCTATCAAATAACAGTGTTTTATCAACGTACGAAACTCGTTCTTTTCCATGGTTTTAAAAACATCAAAAGGTGCGTTACCAAAATTTCAATATCTCGATGACTAATGGCCGAAATGTTATCAAATTTTGACACGTATCGTTTGGAGGTTGGTACTGACTAAAAATCGTATGAATATGCTATTAGAGCCGCCATCTATATGTCAGTCTTGGGACAATATATTGTAGATCTCGGAGCACCTACAATATATTTGTGTTCTTATTGCAAAATTCAACATGATGCTGGTTGCATCCAATGAACAGATGCCTTTTGTGTTGCTGACGAAACTCCACGAGGTCCTGGATTTCGGTTAGTAGCATTTGTCCGCTAGAACCTTCTGTTTAATTGTTAGTTTTGGCTTAGCTGCTTTATATTCAGATGAAATATCAGTTGGGGCAACCTTGCTGCAATTGTCACTGGAGAACGACATGTTGTTAGAATCGGCTTACTCTTCACGTCTGGTGGTGTTGTGGCTCTGTACTCTATGTAAAGTGCCCTCAGATAATCAGCCTTCAACTAACTAAAATTGACATCAAGGTAGACTTGAAAGAACTGGCTCCAAAAAGGTTTGAATAGAAACAATGGAAAATATTGTACTTCACGGTAAATCCATCATCATTTTCACAAACGGTTATAAGGTAGCCGAGGCATTGACGTTGGGATCTTTGTTGAAGACCTTTGCAAATACCAATTCTTTAGTTTATTTCAGTATCTCAGGAGCAAGTAACCAATGCTAAATAATGACATCTTCGTAAGCGCTCTATAAAACAAATCATAGATGCTCACATCCTGACAACTGTATCTACACTTACATATACGGCCGATACTCGGTGCTAAACATTAAACTCGTGAAAAATTATAAATTGAAGTTACAAAATATTGAATGGAGCGAAAGAGCTGCACTTTCGATGCAACTGTTCATGCTAAAGTAGCTTAAGTATCAGAACAGAATTCTAAGACAGAAATCAGTTGCATGATCTAAATCTTCTCTGCTCCATACAGATCACCGGCCCTTGCAAACTCGCCAAGAAATCTATGGTTCCAATAGTTACAATTCCATCGCCTCTGCTCTCTGCCAATGGTATCAAAATGGCACCTCAAATTGGAACCCTCGGACAATAGCCGGGAACGAGTTCTCATTCACTACTCTCACGACCATCGAATATATCCTCGTGATTACCGCGAAGTTGACTGCCATTCAGTCAGCCGTGATCATGTCAGCACATGCAAATAGCAACCAGCATATCTGGTGTGTCTAGCCTCTAAATTGAGACTTGGCAACTCTTCCTGAGACCTCAGTCGGAATATCGGGAACCCATTTTGTATTGCATGTATGTATAATATATGCTCCGTATTGGAGGAGGTTCAGTTCTTAAGGTATTTCGCTAACTGTCAACTGAACTACTAGGCTAGTCAGACGGGTGCTTCCTAACCCCAAAGCTTATATAGGGATTCCCTTATGATGCCTTTGAGACTGTTCCTAGCAGAGATGGCTTTCACGTATCACATCTTTATTCCTGGACGTGCCCAAACTTGATGCTGCTTTCAGGCTCCGACTATTTTAATTTAATTAAGCCACTAGGTTTAAGGGATGAATATCTTGAAGGGATGTCAGTCATAATGATTGTTCATTCTGATATACAAGGGGCCATAAATGGCGTCGAATGTCAATTCGGTTTTGATATTTGTGAAGCAAACATAATTAGAATAATTAGAATTTGTGTGAATAGGCAATGAGATTCTTCAAGAACGCGGAATAATCGTCACGATGTTTTTGATGAACAATTCGACAGTGATTTTGGCGCAACGTGCATATCGTGCTCGTTTTCCTGACCGCCCGACTCCCACAGGTCATTCAGTGCAGCATTGAGCCACACGAATCTACGAGACCGAGCAAACCCTGGAAGGCCTCGTACCTCTCATCATTCCGGGGAGAATATTGCTGCCGTGGATGAAGATGTAAAAACTCCGTCGACATCGAAGAAGACGTGCCACGCAATTGGCCATTCCACGCACGTCTTTGCGACGCATTTTGGTGACTTGAAGACTTGAAGATGTTTCCTTACAAAGTGCAGGCAGTTCATCATCCGATGGGTCTTGACCGTGAATCGCGTCTACCCTACGCACACACCTTCCTGAATCTCAACAAGTGAACGGTTTTGCGTCAAAAATAATCATAAGTGACGAGGCCAAGATCCGCCTATCTGGATACGCGAACAAACAAAATTTAAGGTTCTGGGACACTGAAAATCTGCGAGTAAGAGCCATTACATAAACTCAAAGTCGCTGCATAGTGTGCTGTTCACCATTTGACAATTTTTTTTTAGAACGGCGCTAGCAAACTGTCACTGCCAATGGTGAGCGCTACAGAGCCATGATCAATGATTTTTTCATTCTTCAATTGGATGAATTGGGGCTGGAGGACATGTGATTCCAGCAGGATGGAACTACAGATCCACAACCGACATACTAAAGCAGGATCATATAATATTGCTCGTCTTGTACCATCTGAGGGCACACCCATAGAGTAAAGAGAATTTCCTTCCAACAATTATTACAGTTGCCCGACTATCGGGGCTGATAGTACTGGAAAGGCATCATTTTCCCTTCTTTTCTTTATATAGGGTCCAAATTATACCCAACACATAGGCGCGGAAAAAATATCACCCCTAGTGGATCCGGCGATACATCAGGCAGATTGGATTCAAATCGAAGGCCTCCTTTACACTTGGTCATCAACCAACATGGCACTCAAGCCTTCCCCATCTCTAGGTAACTTCAGTTACGCATATCCTTGTGGGTGGTGCCTCTTTTCAACTGCTAGCGGTACCTTAGGTAAGGTCTTTCTACACTGCGTTGCCTCTCTGCGAAGTATTCTAATATTCTTCAGACTGGAATTCTGGTGTACATTCGCTCCATATGACCTAGTCATTTTAATCGCTGTAGGAGAAGACCCATAACCAGATCCATGTCGTCATACAGGCGGTATAGTTCATTGTTGTACCCTCCTTCGGCACTTCGTCTATGCAAACGGGATCGAAGATCATACTGATAATCTTCCTCTCAAAGCAGAAGATCTTGAAAGTGTATATGCCTCTGCGCTGAATGACAGGACAGATATTATGAGGGTCTAACGAAGAAGACGCTGTTCTTCGTTGCTCGAAATACGAGAAGGGCTCTGCTATTTTTCGCCTGATTTTCATGCTTACGTGGGTTGGCTGAAAAGTTTCCGACCGAACAATGATACAAGACATTTTTTCTCAAATTTTTTTTTATTTTTCTACATAGTCTCCTTGTAACTCTACACACTTTCCCAGCAATGCTCCCATCTCTCTAACCCGTCCAAATAGTACTTGGCGTTTTTCTTTGCAAAATAATTGTTCACGAAGGTGATTGCCTCCTCATTTGACGAAAATCTCTGTCCTCCGTGCGCAGTTTTTAGATGAGGGAACAAAAAGAAGTCGCTTGGAGCTAGATCTGGTGAATAATCAGTTCAAACCGTAAGTCATGTATTTTCGCCTTAGCAACCGCTGAGGTGTGAAACGACGCGGTTTCTTGGTGAAACAGGATTTTCTTTTTCTGCAAATGTGGCCGTTTTTCCGCAATATCTGGCCTCAGCGCTCCTGTAATGGGTTTTCCTTTTTGAAGATAATCGATTAAGATAACTCCTTTACTATCCCAAAAAACAGTCGCCATCACTTTCCCAGCCGAAAAGTGATTGCAATTTTTGGACGTCCCGAACGTTCATCAGCTCCCAAGCTCTTACGGCCAGGTTTAAATTCAGCTGCCCAAAATTTCACTGTGGTAAATGATGGTGCAGAGTCCCCATATACAGAGTCCAACTCATTTTTGATTTGCGTAGGCGTATTGCCTTTCAAAAACAAGAATTTACGAGTAATAACAGCTCGCTACCAAATTTTTTCCATTTTCACAAAAAACACTCACATTGACTCACTCAAACGACTGTCAACTAAAAACTGCGCGTCCAAAATGACTGAACCTTCGGTAAGTATTGTCAAAAGATGATAAGATAACTAGCATTCACTAGCTTATATTGACGAGTGCCGCTATCTTTACGTTGCGGTCGGAAACTTTTCAGCCAACCCTCGTATAACGTTACCAGAGGTCTCCTGGTATCCAAAATGTACACACCTGGAATTAGGTAGCGAGTAGGCTAATGGAAGGGTTAGGGACAAATCGACAGTAACTCCATTGATCCTTCCCACCATGTGAGGGTTCATCAGCATCAAACGCATGGCTTTTCTAAATATTTAAGGCTTACAGCAATGAAGATTGTTTTAGAAACATCCAAATTGGACTTAAATTGGACTTGCTTTTATTTTTAAGAAAATATATTGTATCATATATTTTTTTTTATTTTTAATATTACGTTTTGGGTTTATTAGTTTATTTTAAACGACAATTGCTTAGTTTTGAACTTATTACAAGAATATGTAAAAAAAATTTCTAGGTCGAATGACGCGTTCGAAAAGTAACACCCGCTCAAGTGATTCACGTACCAGTGATGCGTCCAATTGCTCCAAATTACTTGAGCATTCACATTCGCATACTCATACAATACCATCGACAAGTGCTGCCACTTATGTTACTTCTCCAGGTTCAAGTTCAGCCTGTGGTACAACTGCTCTAACAACGCCACCTGTTGTCACTTTGAATAACATAAGAGCGAATAAATTCTGAAATCGGGTGAAAAAGAATCAAAGAAAGATATCATTTGACGTAAAGGTATTCGTATTTCCTAACCTAAAACCAAAAAAAAAACAAAAAAACAATTTTAAAAAAAATTCAAAGTATCTAAAGTAGATTCTACAGAACTTGTAGTTAGTTGAGACCTATTTTTTTTTTTTCTTTACAAAAACAAACCAAAACTATTAGGATTGTAACGTATATCCGTAGTTGTGAATTTGTTCTTTTGTTTCTGTTTCTTTTAATTTTTTTTAATTTCCCTGACAAAGTTGTTTTTGTATATAATACATACATAGCCTACATAGATACTTTAAAAAATATATATAAAGAACAGACAAAGTGCATTTAGCAAAGGGTTATCTTAATTTATTTTAATTTTTCTGAGCATTGCGTTATGTGTAAAATAAAAACTAATTTCCATCAGTAGGATGGAAACTACATCATATGTATATCAATCTTCTAGACCTTGTGTATTCTAACGTGTGTAGTTAAAGTATGTATCCGTAGTTATGAAATAGTTTTCTTAAGTGTCTTCGTTTTAACTTGAAATTTTCACCACAAACACCACAAATACACTTCCATGCAACTATAATATACAATTTTCCATAATTTCAACACTAAACAACTACACATTTGGTTGACTTGTTTTCGATAGAAACCGAAAGAGCTTCAACATCTACTAGCATTTATATAATATTACTCGTATATAATATATTCGTATCTTTAGCTCATAAATAGGCACGTTCGTTTGTATTTCGTACTGGAGTGGTATTCTCTTTTAAGTTGCTAATTATTTTCTGTTTGAATATAAATTTATTTAAACAATTTACCATTATTTATGCTTGAAAATAATTTGCTTTTTATGCCTAAAAACATATGACTTTAAGTGTGTATATTAAGTTCTGCACATATACATAGAAATATTATATAATATTATACATATTTAGATAAATGTGCTGTGTACAATTTTTTTTTAAACAATATGACATATTTAAACGTGAAGAAGTTAACTTTAATTTAAAGTATTAATTTTATAAAAAAAATTAAACAATTTGTATAATAAGTTTCTGTATCTCCGTTTATATACACAAAATCTAACCATAGAAACCTTGTTAGAAAGACGTTCATGTACATAACAAGAGATTGTGGCGTTCCATGTAAAGAAGAGTTCCTCTTGGAATTCAATCTTTTTTCGTTTTTAAAAAAATAAGTGTTGGATTTGATTTCCTTAATAATTTGGTCGTTTCATGATCTCCATTTGCTTTGAATGTAAGAATCCTTCGTTGCTAAAGGTAAGTATAATGCGAATGATATGGCATCCATTATACCAAATCCACACATTTTTTTATAGAGTGGTGCTAAGGTCCTCCTTCCCTCCTATTTTCCTACTCTTTCCGAGTTTATTGCTGCATAACTAGGCTTTTCATCCAACCAGGAATTTCGCGGAGTCTGAAACCAAGTACATAAGTCCAGGCGCTCCTCATGTCTTCTCCATTCAGCTCTACAACTGCTTCTATCAGCGCTTTCTTGACACAACCCTATCAAAGATTCTAAATTTTTTATGAATTCGTCAATTAAAAAAAAAATCTGACAGCTACGTTCCCAATTTCCCATTGGCCCTCTATCTCTCATTACAAGAACTTAATGATGAATGTTTACGCGACATAGAGGGGCTTCTGAAAATATTTTTCAAAAATCTTGCCTCCAATATATCTCTCCCCATTTAATTTATCGCTCACACAAAGGGAATTTTCTCAAGTTTGGAAGACCTCTTTCATAACTCCGGTTCACAAAAAGGGAACAAAAAACGAAGTAACCTAATACCATCCCATAGTTAAACTTTCTAGTGCTAAGCTTTCAGTCCAAGTCTCTTCTATCTCCCAGTTAACATGATTTTCTGAAATGTAGATCAACTACTCCAAACTTAGTTGACTTTGTATCCTTTGCGCTTTCCGCCCTAAAGAATGGAAACGAAATCGATATTATTGGTACTGATTTTGCTAAGGCCTTCGATAAAATATCTCATCAATTGATCCTTTTCAAAATGACTTCCCTCGGCTTAGACCTCATATTATTAAGATGGATATCTTCTTAACTGGAAAACCTTTATTATAGCTTTAGATCAGCCCTTTCAGCCATGTCTTTAGCTACTTCTGGTGTCCCACAAGGCAGCCATCTAAGTCCCCTTCTTTTCATCTTTATATATTTATATTTAAATCGCTGTTCACATTAAGATGAATCTTATAAATTAGTGAAAGCCTTAGTATTAAGTTAACAAATTTTAAATAGCAAGATGGAACGTTATGAAAAAATTACAGAACTTACTCTTATATGATAAAGGGTTCCTAATTATAGAAACTGGCTAAGTGCCTCAAAAGTAGAGACTTAAAGTTTTTCGTGTTTCTTACTCCTCTCACTTCAGTAGGCAAGGAGTTGCACAGTCGGACAGCATGAACAAAGAACTGGCATTCCGCGGTTAGGCATGAGTATGTTGTTGGAATCAAAGCGAAAGTCCTTTGCGAACGCGGAAAAATCTACAATATACGAGGGGCGTTCAATATATTCTCGGTATCAATATGAAGGAAAATGCGAATTCAATTTAAATTGTCTTTATTTTTCAATATAATCTCCCCTAACATCAATGCATTTGTTACATCTTGAGCTAAGCTTTTTTAAACCCACAAAAAAATAAATTTCCTCTTTCTCTGCAAAATACCAACTTGAGTTCTTCATCATCCGAAAATCTTTTTCCACGAAGACATTTTTTCAAATCCGGAAACAGGAAATAGTCACTAGGGGCAAGGTCTGGACTATAGGGTGGGTGTTGGATTTCTTCGAAACCACAATCTCGCGCAGCAGCCTTGGAAACTCGCGCCGTGTGAACAGGAGCGTTGTGATGAAGAAGCAACACACCCGCTGCGAGTTTACCCCGTCTTTTCTTTTTAATTTCCTCCCGCAAATTATGCAAAGTGGAAGCGTAAAATATGGCGTTGATGGTTTCACCTTTTTTTTTGTACTCAATGAGCAAGATTCCGTTTGAGTCCCAAAAAACTGTGGCCATGAGCTTTCGGGCAGACGGAGTGACTTTGAACTTCTTCGGGGGGTCTGTTCCTTTTTTATGCCACTGCATGGACTCTTGTTTGCTTTCAGGGTCATAGTGGTGGACCCATGTTTCGTCCCCAGTAACAATTCGATCCATAACACCGTCCGCGTTCTCACTACACATCTCCAAAAGCTCTCTACAGCATGCGATTCTCACTTTTTTCTGAGGCGCTGTGAGCATTCGTGGCACCCACCTTGCACTGACCTTTGAAAGGTTAAGATGGTCATGAAGAATGGTGTGAATGGTACCAATTGAAAGCTTGGTGATCTCTGCCATCATTTTCACCTTTATTCGGGCATCCTCAAGAACAAGTTTTTCGACTTCTTTGATGCTTTCTCCCGTACAAGCAGTAGCCGGAGCGCCGGAGCGGGGGTCGTCTTCAATGCTCTCTCTGCCTCTCTTGAACTCACTTGACCACTTTTGCACAGTTGATAATGAAGGTGCGGAACCCAGGTAAACAGCCACCATCTCTTCATGAATAGTTTTTTGACTTTTTCCTTGCTTAGTGAGAAATTTAATTACAGCGCGATGCTCAATTTTCACCATCATCGTCTCAGTTGCCATTATGATTCTGTTTAACTAGAGATAAAACGCTAATTAATAAGCACATTTATATGAAATTTTACATGAATGCACTAAAATAATAGTATTACTTTATTAATAAGTCAATTTATATATACAACCACAGCTTCACCCCGATATCGAGAATATGTTGAACGCCCCTCGTAGGTACTCAGGTTGATGTGTCTATATTATATCATGCAAACAAGATAGAGAGCGGAAAACTAAAAGGTTGTCGAATGAGCAGCCGACGAGACCTTTTGAATAAGCAGATAAATGATCAAATCTTCGAAGTCCATACACATAGCGAGTGATATTGTTGTAGATAACATTAAGCCTTCTTTTACTTCCACAATCAACCTTATTATAAACCTCAAATCCATATAGAAAAATTGGCAGCAAGAGTGTCTTTTCCAGCATCTTCCTTATTCTAGGTGGTGTAAACAATTTCATTGACCAGAGCAATCGAAGACCTCCCCAAACCTTTCCGATAGCAGCATTAATATGGGTAAGGGTGTTATTAAAGATAAGTCCAAGGTTTTTAGCAGTTCTGACATATGGGACGATTTCTTGACCAAGTTTAATCGGCGGCAAGGGTGAAACGTCTAGTGCTTTACTATTTATGGCTAGGACTTTAGATTTTGTGAAGTTTAAGCTCAGGAAGTTACGTTGAGTCCAGAGTAAGACATCATTCAACTCTCCCTTAATTTGTGCAACGACTTCATGTAAAATATCAACAGGACCACTCAAAGACAATTGGACATCATCGGCATACATATGGATCAGAGAACGTCGAGAAATAAGAGACAAATTGTTGATGTACATTGAAAACAAAATAGGCCCAAGTATTCATCCTTGTGGAACGCAGCACAAAATGCGTTAACCATAACACATTGCAATCTCTTTACCAAGTAAGAGTACATTAGCTTTGTTGACTCTTTTGAAAAATTGCTCTGAAGTTTTCGGCATAGCAGAACGTTATTCACCGCTTTGGAGAAGTCTAAAAGTATCAAAAACGCTGTAAATATTTTTATCCAGCGACTTCCATATGTCGTCAACTACGGACAACAAGGCAGTTTTGCAACTGTGTTTAGGACGAAATCCCGACTGTCAAATACGTTTGAATTTGTTTTAAAATTACTTTTTCAAAAACCTTACTCAAAAAGGCAGAACTGCAATGGGTCGGTATTCACTACTTCCTTTTTAGGGATTGGAATAATTTTTGCCTTTTTCCATTCACACGAATATTCAGAGGTGGTAATGATGTGATGAAAAATATGAGTCACGGGCGGCAGAATATATGGAAGCAGAAGTTTTATGAACCTGGAATCAATACCGTCGATACCTGTTGCATTCGACTTTATTGACAATACAGCCTCAACAGCGTCTGCGTCACTTACGCATATGAAGCCAAAAGATTCATTATGGGCATCAATTTCTGATAGCTCCAAGGTATTTTACCCGGGTTCGGGCAAAGATCTGGAGAGCCTCCTATCCATTCACGCCGACGACACCAAGTTCTACAAACTATTTCTTCACCCCCAGGCTATATTCTCCTTCCAGAAGGTCTTGATAGCTTTTCCACTTGGTCTCCAAATGTCAAACTATGACTTTATCACATAAGTGCAATCAATTTCCTCCTCTGCATGTCCAACCTATACCACAGGTCCAGTCCCATCCCGACCTCGGAGTATTTTACGATAGAGAGTTAAACTTCCGCTCGCACATTGATGAGATAATCCTTAATGATGGTCCAAAGAATTTTCCAAGCACTATGTGACCACGTCACTTTACATTTGTCAGGCCCCTTATCGGATAAGCCAACCAAGAGTGGTCCCCCCCTTTCACCAAGTTCATATATCCCGGACCGGGGAACATTCAGCGGCGTTTCCTTCAATTTACTCCTCCAGCACTACCCTGGGAAGTCTTTTTTATTTTTCCCTCCCTGTCCAGATCGCTTCAAATTCCTTAACTTGATTATCCTCGTAGCTGACATTTTCTTCATTCGTCGACTGCTCTCTGGTTCGATGCATTACACCTCCCTTTAGAACTCTATTTACTTCAACACTATGTTAACCCTCGATGTCCTCGTCTCTTCTATATACCAACCTATCGCACCCCAGATGGTTCCAACGAACGAATATCCCATATGGTCCGAAAGGTCAAGTCAAACCACTCCGTTCTTGATTTCAACCTGTGCACTCCTAGTCTCAAATTAGATCTTCTAAACCATTCCCTTGCTTCCTTGTTTTTAAGTCTTTTTCTGGGTTTTTAAATCCTAGTTTTCAAGTTAGATTAAGTCAAATACTCGTAAATGGGGGCGTAAGGCCCCACCACAATTAAATTAAAATTTTCAGGGATATTGCTAGTCTTCAGCACTTTATTCTTGTTGCATACCATGTTTGTGCTGGCGAATTAAGCGTTGATGCGTCGAACAAACGTCTTGCCGTAGTTTTCCCCTGAGAGGAAGAAGCTCTGCTTCTTTGCTCTTTAATCCACAGTCCCCCATATCCTGAATGACGCTATTGATGGTTTGTAACAGCCTAAACCTTCTGCTGGATGATGTAGCCCCTAAAAACTTCAAATCTTCTAACGCGAATGTAATTCCCCCTTTTTGCTTTGCAGGGTCTTCAAGAGTGGGTCCTTATCCAAGGATATTGGATGCTTCGAAATAGTAGGGGTTTTTCTTCGCTATCTGTGAAATTTCTAACCACTCAAGCTAACCTCTGTGTACAATCGTTGTCACCGTCTTAGCATCTGGAAACCGCCGCTAGGTTGGTCTTCATGGAGGAGCGGAGTCGGTTTTAGCTGTGCTTATTTGTAAAGTGCACATATTATCATTATCTTCACAGTCGACAACTGTTTGTGTAAGTTAGGCAGCACGAAAGGATACTTGTTGCTGGCGCCAATATAAGAGCTGCGTAAATCGTTTCGGGGTTTATTCTTTGTTTTCAGTCTTTTGTTTTTGGCCCTTGTGTTGTTTTTGCCTTTTTTCGTAATTTTTTTGAGTGGACTTTTGCTGCGGTTCCATGCTCGATTTTTTTTTATTTAGGGTCCTAAGCCACTAGCAACAAAGGCGACATTTATGAGGAATTGTTTTTCCTTATTAAATCTTTTGCACTGTTGTCGCACATTTATATAGCAGGTTCGTACAGTCCCTTGGTCTTGTCAATGGTAATCGTCTGGTTAATCGAAATTTTTTTCCAGTCATAGATTCTGGACAACTAATAGGTGGGTTGCCGTCGCCGTTTTCATTTGACCCTTCGTTTTTTGATCCGATTTTTTGGTAATACCGGATGCCATTTACATAGATCTTTAGAGATTTAACGAATATTCCGAAATTGTTGCTGACTACAACAAAGAACTTGTCTAGTGTACTTCTCTTACGTCCCTTTTAATTTAATTTCTCAGTCTTTTGTAGAAAGATGGGTAGACGCTACAGTGGTAAAGTGTTTGCAGTACCAGCCCCCACCATATCAGAGGCGACAATTTACAGCCTCATGCGAGCATTGGTTGGACATTGAAAGAGAGAGCACACAAAAAATGTCGTCATCACTATCACAACAAGCGTAGCAAGATGTTGTGCTACTTTTGCGTAACACGCTTCGGTACATAGCGAAAGCGTAGTGCCCCGTTATGACACCGACAATCTATTTACAGTCTTTCCAAAAAAAAGACATCAGGAAAATCGATAACCATTTCGAGACATCGAATAGCCTTCTATATTGAAGGTCATGCCGTCTCCTTTTGTGCTCATATGAAACCCAACTATCAATGAAGGCCCCAACCGAGGAACCAAGCAGCCATAAACGGTCGGTTTCTAAGAACTCTCATCTGAAGCTTACCCAGCAAATTTATCGGCTATTTTATTTCCCGTGTTCCGACTGTGACCTGAGACTCGAACAAGACGTGAATTCAGTTAATTCAGCATTGCGACTGCGGTCAGAGAAGCCTTGCATTCTTGGGCTGAGTTGGCGATTGTGCGAGGGTTCAGTAAGTCTTTTAGAGCAGCTTGGCTGTTGCTACAGACGCAGATACTTTTGACTAACATATTTCATTGCCATCAGGGTAGCATATATTTCCATTTGGAAGACAGTCGCAAGTTTCCCTAACGAGGTGTGAAATTTAACGTTGTCGTTTCCCAGAAATACACCAAAGCCATATCCTACTTAGGTTGTAAAGCCATCCGCGAATACGCGACTGTATTCCTTTTTTGGTTCGGATTTTAGCCAAAACCATTTTTGGGCACTGAAACAGCGTTTCTGGTGTCATTTGCATGTCCAAAGACAGACGACGCGCAAGCTCATTCAAATTCCAAAGTTTTGAACCGCAGAATGCTCCTTTTTAAATGGAAGATGGCTTTGAGAGAGCAGCCCATGACATTTGACTTGACATATTGAAGTTTGTTATCTAAAATGAAACGATGGTGAGTCCTAGATGCGTCAGACTAACCAGCTTCTTTCTTCTCATAAAGAAGAAAAAAGAATAGTTTTGTAAAGCCTTTCGCGAAAAGATCGAAAGACTCGCTCAATGCTCTCAAATCAGCCAGACTGGAATCATTCGGAAGATCTAATGACACATACGAGTAGGAGTACACTCAATCAAAGGGACATGCATTCTTGACACCAAATCTCCAGGTAACGTGATCAGAAACAGCAAATAACTTCCTTCAATGACCAAATGCGAGTGAACGGTATGATACAATATACTGCAGCTCGTATCTATTATGATGTGTATTGACAATGCCCTGCTCTATTGCGCTGGCTGCCCAGACGGGTCGACGATTGGTGTACTAGCAATGAGCTTTCAGATTATCCTCTTAAAACTGAAGTTGTTCTCTTGACGAGAAGGAGTGCTTAGACGCATCAACATCCAATGTCATCCTGAATAACAAATTCCTATGGACTAAACTAAACATGATACGTCGAAAACCTCTAAGGCGCTGTCCGCCTTGTGGCAGTACAAATTATTGGGTTGTACCACATGAAATGCCCGATTTTATGCTAATATTACAAAATAGGATCCGTTGGCATCTATGACATTCTTCCAACGTGATACAAGGTCAAATATTCCTTTTTCGTAGAAGTGCTGACTTTTTGAGGCAATGAAAGCTTCAAAGGGTTTTATGACTTCTGCTCGGTTCCGGAAGACCTTCTGCCGGCAAAATGAATCCAGATTGCGGAAAAGAGGGTAATCCGTTGGGGAAATATCAGGACAGTACAATGGAAGCGGAAGAATTTCAAATCCCAACTGCAACAGTTTTTGCACCGTTACTTGTGGGGTATGGGGTCTACCATTGTCATGCAAAAGGATCGGACCGTGCCTATTGACCAACACAGGTTGCTTTCCAGCCAATTTGGCATGAAATACGTCGATTTCCTCACAATATTTGACAGCGTTTATCGTTTCTCCTGGTTGAGCAAATGAAATGTGGATTGGTCCTTTCGGTGTTCAGCAAATTGTCACCGTATATTTTTTGGCTGAAGATCGGGCTTGGGGGTGTGTTTTGGTTTTTCATCTGCATCCAACCACTACCCAGATCTTTTGCTATTATCATACAGTATCCACTTTTCATCACAGGTGACTATCCGGTGCAAAAACGGTTCAGTTTGGTTTCTTAATGTAAACAATGCGCAGATTTCCAGGCGCCGTAGTTTTTGGGATTCGTTCAGTTCATGGCGTATCCACTTATAGAGTTTCTTTACTTTCCTATGAGAAAAAGGTGTAGATTTATTTTCATTGGAGATACTCCCATGCTTTGTACAATCTCCCGATTTCGTTGGGTCCGCATCCAACGTTGCTCTTAAAACGTCGTCGTCAACTAACGTTTCCAGCTTACCACGTGGTTCATTTTCGAGGCTGAAATCTCCTGAACGGAACTTTCCAAGACAAAGTCGTATAGTGCGTTCGTTTACCGCTACATCCTCAAGTACGTCATTACATTGGCAATGGCGCACTATGTCCTATTTTAAATTCGTAAATGGAAGAGGGTTCGAATTTGAATTGCCGACAGCATGGTAAATAATTCCTTTAAAAAATTAACGGTACTTGCAACGAACCCTAAAATTCTCACACATTAAGCTCACGTACCACTTTATTTATAAAAAAAGACGTTCTGGGACAGATGTTCACTCGAGAACTTCTTATTTACGACTGAACGAAAATCGGACATTTCATGTGGTAGAATCCAATAGCTATCGGCAAGACATGGGGTTTGTCACCAAAAAGGGTTTTTTGGATCCACACTGTTATGAATAATTATGTCGTAATCGTCGGTTGTCTGGTGGAACAAGCTCGCACGAAAATAATGCTGCTTTACCCAGTTTCCTTAGAACGGTCTGTCTCAGTTGCATGGGATTTTCTCTAGTACACCAGGCTCCGATTTAGACGCATTGATGAATCCCCCACTGCTTGATATTTCTTATCTTAGGCTGCACTCAAAAAGCCACCTTCCATATAAAAAGAAGTAATACTTGGTGCAACGCGCACAGGAGCTTTGATGACCTTGCGCGCCGGCTGTTTTTTGACTCTGGTCTTATGGATATGCCGTTTGATACAATGACACCAGAACTCCTGCTGGGGAAAAAAGATACGAAATCGACTTTGCCCTGTCCAGGACAGATTTCGGTCAGGAACCAGGATAGGCATGTAGTCAGGTCTTCACTGACTGCTCCAAAAAAGATCTAGAATGCGGTACTGGTGTTTTTTTGAAGGACGACAACCTTCGATTTCACTCCACGTTAGGAAAACTTGCGTCTGTCTGCAATCCTGATGGCAATGAACTATATTGTGAAGAATTGGGGGTTGCTGCTCAACCCTCTTACGACTTCCAAGCTAGCTCGAGAATGCAAGACTTTACTGAACGCAGACGAAAGGGTAAATTCACTTAGTCTTGTTTGGATCCTAGGCTACAATGGGATCACGGGAAATGATGTCGCCGATGAACTTTTTATGCAAGGCTCAGAGGAGAGTTTTTCGGGACCCGAATCTAGTTTAGGTCTGCCTGCACCTTCAGTTAGGGTCCCCACTGACAGTTGGTATCCATATTAGCACAACTGCAGACGGCATGGCTTTCCATATGTGAGCTCACTTATACAACATCCTGGTGCGCTTGCTGGAAAAGTGATAACATCACTACGTGGCGCTACCTATGCATCAGGCTACAGGTACTCGGCGTCGACGTAGTGGGTGCTGCTACTGTAGGCACTTTTCCACTGAAGCGCTTACTCGCCTTTCTTCGAAAGACTGAGAAGTTATATTAAAAGGAACGTGCAATGGACTAGTTCTTTGTCTGAATGCCGTGTTCCGGCCAAAAAACAAAAAAAGAAAAAAAATTATATTTCTGAACGTAGGCCATTATTTTTGTGAATGTAAAAAAGTTGAGCAAACTTCGTGGCAGTGTCAAAATTATGCGTAATTCTTTTCAGACTAACTCACGGTTTAAAGATCATTCTTTTCATCATTTTGAGTGATCTCAACTATGCCTTTATATAGTGGGCGGCAACAATATGTTTCCAGCATCTTCGAAATGCTCCATGTCCGCCACTATTCCAGGAAATGAATCCCTATATCCGATGGCTGCAAAATTGCAAAAAAGTAAACAATTTTTTCTAAGTTGGTAGGTCAATGCTTGCCATTTACTTTTTAAAGATTATTCTATGCAACTATCGACCGCACTTTTTTTTTAACACTCAAGAGGGTATTACTACCCTTAAAATGCCGGAGCACGTGTTAAGTTTTTCGGAGAATCGGAAAGAGAGAGAGAGAAAGATATTTGGGTTCAGTGGTTATTTCACTCCTTGGGGAGACTAAATTATTAGTGTAAATTGGACTTTATATTGTATTTAGGCAACCATTCATCTTACAAGATTTTAGTAGCCTGAAAAAAGTCTTTTGAGCACGGCTGAATCCCGTACCGTGCGATTGGGAACCCAATACACTACCACTTGAGCCACAGCCACCCACTACTTTTTAAGTGATCCATACGGAGCGACCAATTTTGAATCACTTTTTTGAGCATAACGGCTGATATCTCGCTAATAACACGTGTAATGTTGTCTTCCAGGGCTGCAATTAACCCTGATTTATCGGCATAGACAAGTGATTTGACATATCCCCATAAAAAGTAGTCAAAAGGCATCAAATCGCACGATCTAGTCGGCCAATTCATCGGTCCAAAACGAGACATAAATTGGTCCATCGATTCGCGTACTGTGTGGCATGTAATGCCGTCTTGCTGGAACCATATGTCGAATAGGTTCAGCTCGTGCATTTTGGGCAAAAAAAAGTTCGAAATCATTGAACGATAGCGGGCGCCATTGACGGTAACGTTGTTCTCACGGTCATCTTTGAAAAAATACAATGATTCCGCCGGACCATAAACGAGACCAAACAGTGCTTTTCTCCGGGTGCATTGGCAGCTCTGGTATTGCCTGAGGTTGCTCATTGTACCAAATACGGCAGCTGTGTTTATTAACATACCCATGCAACCAGAAATGAGCTTGGTCGGTGAAGACAATTTTTTGATAAAAAGCGGATTTTCGACGCTGTGGCAAGTTGTTCGCCACCAGTTCTTGCACGAGCTGTATTTTGTAAGGTTTTAAACCAAGGTCCTTCCATAAAAATTTCCACGTAGTGGAGTAAGACAATCCCAATTGCTGCGAAAGGCGACGAATGGACAAATCAACACCTTCATTAACACTGACGGATACAGCAGCAATATTTCCTTCTGTACGCACTCCATGCATACGAGTAGGTGGCTTGATATCCATTAGCGTGAAATTGGTGCGAAATTTGGTCACACTATGGCTTACATTGCTCGCTCAGTAGGTCGATTATGACGACCGTAAAATGGTCGAAGTGCTCGGAAAACATCTTTTCATAGAGCACGAATTTTGATAATGAAATTCTATAATTTGTAAGCGTTGTTCGGGTGTAAGTCTCTCCATGACAAAATGGCAATGCTAACTGAGTATGTTTGACTTTGACACAAGTCACCAATAATGCGTGAGCTGTCAAAAATAGAAAACTGAAAAACCAAACAGCAAAAAAATCACGTTTTATATGTGGCATGTAAGATTTTTGTATTCGTCAATACGAAATTGCGGCCATTGCTTGGTAATGCACTTCTTGAGCTCATCAATGCTTCTTTGGTTTACACCCCAACATTTTTATTTTCGGGAAAGCTTTATAGGCTTTCCTATTTGGGAAATGATCAGGGCACAATGGTACCACCACATTATATTTGTACCTTCTTGAGCTATGTACCTCGTTACAATATTGGCTTTGAACCATAATCCTGCTAAAGTACGAAATATTTACCAATAAGACACGTAACCTTAAGAATTATTATATTTACTCGTAAATAAATTAGGGTTAACCAAAGCTGCCCACTGCAAATGAAGAAAGGCATTCCCATAGCATTATACCCTTTTACACCTACTTAAGAAAGTGCCTCAGCTATGTTTCCTCCAGACGTAAACTCTGCCATGGAATTATGGTAGTTCACTCGAATCATGGATTCGAAATATACATTTTGTTGATAGAACTCTAATCCTATTTTTCAGGTTGACCTGGTCTTACGTATGGCACTGTTCAAAATATGTTTCATGGGATTAGGTTGTGGACTTGATGAGTGTCAGTCGGGAACACTGAAATCTTGCTCGACTTAAGCTTTTATAAGTTTTGACGTGTGCTTAGGATCATTATCCTGCTACTTAGCAGAGTTGTTTTCCTTCATCAAAATTGTATCATTTCCATAAAAATTTCAACCCAACTAAGATAAATATCTCCAGACCCTGCGCCGTGCTTGACAATAGTCGAGACTTACTTAGAATCTGATACAGCATTTTTAGGCTTCTTTACAACTACTCTATTGTTGGTACCTCTGGGGTTTGTTTTGTCTCATCACTTTAAATAATGAATTCCCATTGTATACTAAGTCGTATGAGACCAACCAAACGCTTTACGCTGTTTTAATATTACCGCGATTCATTCAACGTGACTTCTTCACTGCGATTCGGCCTTTAAGTCCAGCAACGATCAAATGATTTCGCATCGTCCTGGATGTTAACTGGACATCGAACCCGTCAACTATTTCGCAGTGAATATCCCAGAAATTTGTCTTTGGATTCCTTTTAGAAAGTAACCTTGTTTTTTTGGGGTCTCCTGCGGATGTGTTGTTGATACGAATATAACAATCACCATAATGTATAAGAGCATTACAGTCGCTCTATTTTTTTAAAAAAAGAAAATCACAGTGAAGTATTGTAGTTTCCAAACACAAAAAAAAGTGCATAAATTTGACTCAAGGAAAATATTAACAAGTAAACAATAACAACCGCAGGGAAAGAAGGGTCTGTTTCAGCTATCCACTATATACAACACTATATATCACGGCTGTCACTAGATCATCAAAGTGAAATTCAAAGATCTGCCTCCGAGTCTCAAATTACTGATTTTCAGATAAATTAACCTTTTCCATTTTTGCGCACCTTTTCCGAATAATTAAATTTATGCAGCGCTTTGTAAATTTAACAAAAAATGCTTTCTTCACGTTTAAGGTCATATTACATATATTAGGTACTCATTTGCTTTCTAAACTGCTTCGCTTACCAACTATTTTCTACATCCATATATAATCACTTATCTAAATAACTTAAAGGATCAAGATCTGGAAGCGCAAGCAATGCATCAGCCACGTCGGTACGATCAACTCGCAGCAACTCTGTAGCTCCTGGTGCTATTAATCATGACAGAAAAACATCTGCTGCCGCCCATCATCATCATCAACATCAACACCAGCCGCAGCAACAACCACTAATTACCAACATAACATCAAATCCAGTTGCTGAAAATGTTACCGTCGAAATAATCGAACCGGAAAATAAATAAACAAAAATGAACACTTTTACAACAACTAAACACAAAAACAAAACCAAACTTTATGCTTAATTTGAGTAGGAATATTTTTTTTTTCAAGAAAAAAAAAATACCAACAACACACAAAACACACAAAATTTGTCTAAATGCTATTATGTGAAACACTTTAAAAAAAAAAAAAAACAAAAAATCAAAAAACAAAAAAACACTTTCAACAAGGAAAAAACCAATTCCAAGAGAATTAAAACAAAAACCTTGCATAACAAATTCATTTCCTTAGCTTTTCTTTTTCTCTCTTCACACACGCCAATGAGAAACCCACAAAGACAAATGTTTTCCATTTATAAATAAACAAAAACTCTTGTTATATTTTACTATATGAAAAAACAAAAACAAAAGCAAACAATTAAAAACCCAAAACAAAAACGAAAACAATTTTTCGCTCTAGTTATAAGAAAAATCAAAATCGTAATATATTACTAATTTTAACTTAGGCAACAAAAATTTATAATTAAAAATAAAATTCAAATAAATTGCGATAGTGCGAAAAGAAATTATTTAAAAAAACAAAAACAAAAACAAAAACAAAAACACTAAATAATAAATAACCACTTATAGTAAATATATGATATATTCAAAAATGCCTACTGTAAAAAAGAAAATCTTTACAAAATAATCGAAAAATTAAATAAATAAAAGTTCTAGTGATATATTTAAACAAACATATATATACATATACAATTAGCGAAATTTACTATAACGCTCTTAATAGTAATAATAAAGTAAAAGAAAACAACAAAATGCTTTTTTTATTAAGAAAGTGAGTGAAAAAGTTTTAAATTTATAAACTACAATGTAAGTTAAGAGGAACAAAATTTAAGAAAAACAAAAATTATTTTACACATACCCATCATTATAATAGATTTTAAAATAGAAAATACATTTCTTATAAGAAAGTTTTATAATTAAAATTATTATTATTATATTAGTAGTTGTTTCAAGTAGAGTTTTACTTTCATTTTAGTATCATCGAAGAATTGTTCAAAAAACAAATAAAAATTCTAGCACCTACCATATTGGCTTCTGTTTTTCTTCAAAAAAAAAAAAAAAAAAACCAAAAACTCCATTCTAAATCAAAAAATTCGAGGAATTTAATTTTTCAAAACTTTTTACTTTAAGCAATGCACCAATTTTCATATTTCAAATTTAAAACAAAAAAAAAAAAAAACTATTATAAAGCAAAAATATATATATAGTCTATGTCATAAAACGTCTTTCGTTTCATCTAAACTTAGGGACCATATTTTTCGTAATCAAAAATAAAAAAAAAAACAAAAACAAAAATAAGCGTTTCAGCGTTTTTTTATATAAGCTACAATGTAAAACAAACAATTTCGTAAATTCGTAAATATTTAAACAAATAAAGTTACAAAACTTTCCCAAAATATTGAAATTAAATGGGAAAACAAAATCCCTAATAGACCAAACAAGCGATTTTTCCTTAAAAAAAAAAACTAATCAAAAAGTTACATGTTAGCGGAGAATATTGTTATAGCGTTTTTTTATTTTAGCATTTCCTTTTTTTTTATGACAAAAATATGTCTCTTACTTAATCTAGTATAATAAACTTAAAAAAAAATTATATAAAAATATTGGAAAAGAACAAGGAATCGTATTTTTTTAAGAAAATTTGATTCATGTGGGGAATTTTAAAACTAATACTCTTTCTGTATATGGGACGTTACTCTGTAAAACAATGTCACCTTTATTTTTTTCTTTAAATAAAACTTTTAACAATTTAAAAAAAAAGCACAGAAAAATAAAATTGCCGTAAAAGGTTTTTTGGTTTTATTTTTAATTTTTAATTTTTTGATTGTCACAAATTGGATATTTTCTTCAGCTTTTTTTGATTTCAAAAATGGCAAACTTGTAGTAATCATTAAATGTATGCAAAATAAATATTTTCACATGAAATCCTTCTGAAATTCCAAGCCCTTTTGATAGTTACAGATACCTGCCGCTAATTCGTAAGGATCAATTTTAAGCAAACGACTGAAAATTGGGTTTGTAACATTTGTAATAATTTCGAAAGATTCTTGAAACTCTTATCCCACATATATTCGAGTTTAACATACGTTCCTATCAAACGTCTCAACAAATTGAAAAGATTTGCAATGATATCGATTCCTGGCTTAAATTGTTCATCCCGCCCATGAGCTTATTTTTACAGGGTCATAGTGCTCTTTCACGTCTTTTGCAAGTATTAAATTGGAAGACTTGTTTACGAATTTTTGCTGAGCACTTCTAGCCCCTCTATTTCCTTGAAAAAGATTTCTATCTTTCAAAGATTTTACGAAAAAATTCTGAAAGAGTTTAGTTGATGTTTACCTATGCCATGTCGGAATCATATGTATAGCAAATGTTGCAATGAAATATTTGCACAAATATTCATTCTTTGTATTTTTCAGACACTTGCTATCACATCACTTCCGGCAATAGTATCTATAGGGACAATCCCTCTATTTCTAGTAAAACTTTCGATGTTCTTTGCAGTTAAATTGTTGAGAACGTTTGAGAGAAACATGCTATTTGAAGACCTGACATTCCAAACTCTAGGTCTAGGCTTTACATTGTCCATAACATGACAATATGATTAAACTATGACAAGCCCATGTTAATACAGAAAATATTGTCTTATAAACATGTAATCGGGCATAATCAAAGAAAATACGGGTGAATTTTAACAGCCTTGTGGTACACCAATGAGCGGTGGATGAAACTTATACCACTCTACCGTGCCCTATTAGTGATTTTTGTACAATAGATTGAACTACAAAAGGGATTTAAGCCGAGAAAATAAAAGTTCCTTTTGATTCAAGGGACACTAACAACTTGCCTAAATTCCAATCTGAGATTCGTGCTAAAAAGGCTCCAGACTAAGCTCAGAGATTCCTAGCATAAAATCCTGTAAACTTGTTAATTTGCTGAACTCCACAGTGCGGATCTGAAAACTACGCTCTTAGCAATATCCTTCAATATCCAGGTCACGTGAGCTGTAGTATTAATGGCAATTTGTGTTTCTGAAGTAGCGACACAACTTTTTGGGGTCTTCTTCTAAAATATGAATGAAGTTCCTTCAATGGCTTTGAATCACTCAAATATTCACAAGAGTAAATGCGCCATGTTACCTTTTTATTGGATGTGGTAATTTCTTCTGAAGAAGATTTCAATTTTCTTCTGAAAAACCGGCGGATAAAACTCCACATTACCCGAAATTTGATTCCGAATTGGTTAGGTGATATATTTGGAACGCCTTGCGGAGATCAATTTTCCTATTTTTTTCGTGCAAGGGTTATTATTTTTATTCTTCTGTTCATCTATTTTTCTTTTTATTAAAATCAGAGTTTGTCTAAGATTACGAACTTGAGAAACAGGCAATCAGCTATCTGCTTAAGATCTGCTTAATAGGAATCCGGTCAAGATACGTACATATGTATAACCGTATGATTTGAATGTTTCGGTTACGAATAACCTTAGTTGCAGTATAGCAACACCATTACTGCAGAAATTTAAGTACAATATAACAGCACTGTTGCTGCTGTAAGTGGTATAAGCAGAGGCGATGCAGTATTTGTGTCGAAGTTGCTCATATCTAACTGGCCAGTTTCAGGAAATATCGGCAGATGACTTACTGCAGAATTTTTTAATAAGATTGTATCTTATTATTTTCAATATTTTCCTATCGTTCTCCCAAAAGACTGTTACACTTCTCTAGTTGCTCCACCTTTGTTGACACTTTGCTTTCAATCAGCACGTTCCAAATAGAGTAACTGGAAGCCGAACTTAGTCTGTAGCTCTTTAGCAAGCTTTCGGTACTTTTCTTTCAGAATTTCCTTTCATTTTTCATTACATTCCGTGATGGAATCTACATAGATTTCGCTGATAAGGCATTTTACGCTGTCATGGATTCAGTAAATTCTATGCATTGAGTGAGGATAATTTTTAGTGAATTTGCCTTACATTTAGCAACCTTAGTTCTTAGTTATTTGCATAGATATCTCTTCTAACTTATAGTGTGTTCGAGTAGTTTTTAAATCCATCTAAACTTAAAATTCTGAGACTACTATTTGTATTTTATTTTTATTTTAATAAAATTTTTTTTCCGGAAGCCAACGCCTTAACCTGATGAAAGCTTCAAATATGTTTCATTCTTTTATTTGTCCTTAAATCGTGTTCAAAAAATAATTTGTTTTGTTATATGATCTCATATTCTATAGAACAAACTAGACCTTTTGTTCTATTATTACCTTCTGCTTCCTCTTATCTAGTGTTCAACAGGAGGAACAACACCATGACCAACCAATTTCTTGGTGGTCCTTGCAATGTGTACGTTAATCTGCCTTTTCTTCTAAACTAATCAGTGTATAAAGCTTAGATGTATCGGTTCAATAATTCTTATGGTTGAACTTCTGCAAACAATTGCTTTCACGGTTGGATTTCCTGATATTTCCTTCCTTGCATTTTTTTTTTTAAAACACAAAATTGCTATTAAATGTCCTTATTAGCTGAAGTAGAAAAGTAATGTTCGAAATAGCAGTAATAGGGAGTCTTCGGTTTTTAAAACAGTTTCAAAACTGTTCTGGCTGAGAAGTCTGTTTTTGAAACGCTATCAGATACGATTTTTAGCGGAGCAATTCCGTGATTTCCTGATTTTCTGAGACAAAAGGGCTAGAATCAGGACCGCTAACATTCTTCCCGAAGATATCTTTCATAAACGGTGTTGTCGTGATTTGACATATTTGGATTAGTTTCATAAGAAAGAAATCAATTCATCAAACTTTTATTTGTGTTGTTACAGACAGGGCAGTATGAATGTAAGCCTTATATGCTAGATTTATATGACTCGATATAAGATTTATCTTTAGTGGTAATTGCGTCGTGAACAAAAATCGACTCAAACTCGTAATACCAGGCAGTCGTTCGAAATTACGTTTAAGCCCGCTGTGAGCAGAAGCAACGTATAAAATCACAGGCGCAGTTCGTACAACAATCCAGTAAAACATAAGTCGCTGGAAGGTTTGAGCACACATAGATATTAGAAGGAATTACAATTCGCAAGACACCATAATCCTATTGATACACATTTGCCCTCACAGTATTCAAATCTATCCACAGTTCTCACAGTGAAATCGTTTAAAAGATATTAATTTGAGAAAATGTAAATTTTTCCAATTTTTTTGCTATTAATGTTTTATTGTATAGAATCTGTCGAACTCTCCCAAGAACACCTTAGGCGTATGAGATCCCAAAAACGTTCTATGCTAATTGGTTGCACTCAGCGAATCGATATAATTCTATAAAAATTAGACAACAATATTTTGGAGGCGTGTTTCGTATAGATTCAGCCCATACGAGTCCTGGCGATATAAAATAGGATCATTTCTAGTTAATGCAATAGATCTCTCTTATTACTACTCGAAAGGCAACAGAAAGTTTGAGACATTATTATCTGCATAAATGCAAACAAAAAATAATTTTTTATGGCAAATTCCATGCATATTATATGTATGAGTCTATTGTCAACTACATATGTGACAGACAAGAAACTATTGTAGTTCTCTTGAAGCCTATTTGGATGTTGTAAATTATAATAGTATAAATCATCGGGCTAGGACTAGCTTCACTCCACCTAATTGGAATCCTCTTGAAAGCTATATCTCAAAACACATTTATTACTTCAAGGAGTTCAATAACCCTTCAAACATTCAAATATGTAGACTAAAAACATATTCAACAATATTTTTTTCAATTATAAATACAAAGAAATTTCTCCAAGGATAACCTAAATCAAACTTGTCCAATGAATAAAGATGATGATTAATAGGATTGAGTTTTCTTAAGTCAACAACATCATTTTAATAAATAAAACTCGAGAATATCCATTCATATCCATTTTACTCATTTATGATTTTTGTTATGACCATATCATTGTGCCCTTCTGAATTTATGGTTAATGAGCAAAATTCTTGTTGGCTTCTTAGCTTTACAAAACTCAGAGGCCTGGTTTTTGAAAATGGTTACTTAAATCATTCCTGCAGGAATCTATTCAAAATGATTCCTAATATGGTACGAGTATACGTTGGTGCTTAACCCTAAATCGCTGTATGTAGCAATTTCTGAAGTCATCGATAATGCCATCTTGACGAAAAAAGATTGCTTCAAATCAGAGCTTTTCATTTACCTGTTCGAGAGTTCCCTTAGAGATAAATTCCACATGATGAAAATACGAGCTTATTAAAAAATCAGATACGTATCCATGTCCCTAAATGGGACATTATTTACTTATTCTAAAAAAGAAGTTTCGGTAAGGCATATGAAAATATTCAGCGGTCAGAAAGCAAATTCCGATTCACTCTACACATTCCAAAAATTTTCTCATTTCCTACATAAAAATATCATGCGTACGACCAGAATACTTTTCCATTGTAGCATTTTATATAGCTCAGTTTTATACATGGAAAGGCTGACGTCGGTGAAACCCAAATTTGTGGTTAAATTGTTTCCACCAGGTAAAAGCGATTCAGGCAAGTCCGAAAAGACTCCTTTGAATTTACAAGTCATCATCACTCGCATGCTTTTCTGTCGTCATATGCTAAGTTTGCTGTAAAAAACGATTTTATACTTCTTATTTGTTTTAAACGGCTCTATATATTCTTTATATTTTTTTCAAATCTAACTACAGTTTTGGAATTCTCGTTTCAGACGAGATTTTTGAAAGCTACACTGTAACTTAATGTTTACAAATAAATACATAAGCTATTTTTAAATTTTAAACTTATTAAGAATTTGATTCAAGAAAGTTTTCTTATTCTAATTTATATTCAATAACAATAAAAAAATCCCCTTAAAAGATATACGGAAAAATAAATGCGTGTTGTATTCCCCATTCTATTACAATTTGTTTTATATATAATTCTTATTGTGAAAATGTAATATTCTTTAAATATATTGGTCCCAAATTCATTCTGGCAACATCTATCTACGACCATACAAATTGGCGTAACTGCACAAAATTAATTTTCATAATTTACTCATTACTGATCAAACGAGAGTTCCAACCTAATTTCGCCTCTTCATTATAAAATATTTCAAATAAAAAAAACACAAGCATAGATAAAAATAAATTATTATATAAACCTTACAATCATTTACTTTAATTAAATCAAAATAAAATGTAAAAAAGAAATATATATAAATAAAAATATTCACAATGAAATAGATAAATAAATTATTAAGGAAAACAACTTCAAGATACAATTGCAAAAAAAAACTCATTTCAAAAATAGGAAAAGATAGACAAAAATATATATATATGGTATATTTAAAATAGATACAAAATAATAACGTCCAAAGTAAAGTGAGCAAATTTTCTAAAAGTAAACCAAACAAAAACGAAGAAAATATATAGTTAGTTAAAAATAGAGAAATAAAAACTAGTAACTATCATACAAACAATCAATTTATTTCCTCCAATAAATAAAACAATCTTAATTTATTTTGTTAACAAATTAATATAGTTTATTTCCATCTTCCTGATAAATAAAGAAAATAAGTATTTAGAAAAAAAAATTGATGCACATATATTTTTCACATTAGTTTAAATATCCCACACAAAGTATTTATAACATAGATTTAACAAAAATAAAAAAAATTCCAAACTTTTAAATATTTTACAAAAAATAGGGGAAGATTTTCTGGAAAATATTTAAATTTCTTGATACAAAAAAAAAAATAAATATAAAAATTAAATTACCATGCACCAATCAACAAATCAAACAAAAAAAAAAAAAGAAAAAACAACCGCCCTCAAACCAAAACCAAAACCGAAACCAAGAAAAAAAAACAAAACAATAACAATAATGTAATTACAATAAAGCAAACCTACTTTTTTTGTTCATAAAAATAAATAAAAAATAAATAAAAAACTGTTTTAAGATTTTTCGTTTCAATAAATATAACATTGCTTTTTGTGCTCAATCAATAAAGCTTAACTGTGAGAAAAACAAAACCAAAAAAAAAAAAACATAAAAAAGATTTAAGAAAAAATACCAACAAACAGACACACAAAAAGATTTCAGAAAAACCAACAAAATAAGAAAAAAAAAAACAAAACCACAAGCCACAGCACACAAACAAAATATGTAATAAAAAAAAATGAAAACAAATTAACATTTTTAAATTATAGTCATAAGTTATAATCTAGTTATAAGTAAGAAACTAATTAAAATCGTAGATCACTTTTGTTAAACTTAAGATAAAATAAACCTAGTGTATTCAAAATGCATCGAACTTTTACTAAATGCTAAGTGCAACAATTCTATGTGAGAAATTCTAGAAAATACATTTATAATTTTCAAAAAAATTACTAAATAAAAAATAAAACAAAACAACCTTCGAAAACAATTCAGGTCTTGAAGTTTGGGGAAGAATTTCAAAACTGCTTTGTTTTACCATCTACTATACATAGAACTCCTTAATTTCATACGAACGTGTTACTTTTCTTTTTATTGTAAGCAAATCTTCTATGCTGAATATAAATTTAGTAAAAATTAAGACAAAAATAATGCTTTACCAAAAAAACAACAACAACAACAAAAAACAAACATAAATAATTTTAAAATATAAAAAAAACCGAAAAAATGTATAAAAACAACATTTTTGTATACTTAACTTTCTACTTTAAGCAAGAATAAATAAAAATAAAAGTCACTTCTAGAACTGAAGCATGCAAAGAAAACACTTATAAAAAAAAAAAACAAAAAACAAAAAACAAAAACATGTCAATGATTACAAGAAAAATAAATAAAATACTTATATTAGTTAATAAAACTAAACATTAGTGATAAATTTACTTAAAGAACAACAAAAATATATTTTTCATTTAAAATTGAACATCTTCTTTCGGTTTAATGCTGTGTTACTAAATAAAAATATTTATAAACTATGAGCTATTTACATTTATATCTATTGTTTTATTTAACAAAAAAAACAACAAATAATTATATATGGTATAATAAAATTTAGTAAAATAAAACGCATTCTTATAGTAAGTACTACTGTACTAAACAAATTATGTAAAATGAAACACAAATCAAATTATAACTTCAAACAAAAACCAAAACCAACAAAAAAAACCGAAAACAATGTCAGAAAATGAGAAGAAGATAAGAACATTTCATAAAAAATCTAAAAAAAAAAAAACAAAACCAACAATATATTAACATGGCAATTGTATCACTTTACAAAAAAATTATATTTAAACATTTTATTAAAACATATTATTATATTACCATTACCTACAAGTCGGATGATGTTTTTTTTTTTTAATCTGACTATAGAATTTGGATTTTGTTCTTCTTAGAGGATCGGCAACTTGATGGATAGTAACTTCGGTCCAGAGTTGGCCATTCCTCGAGTGAATGAGTAAAGATTACAAGTGGATTACATAATCTTAGATGGTGAGTCAGGAGTGATGATTAAATTAATCATAAATTCCAGAGTCAACAGTGATGAGCGATTACTTTTCAATCCTACTCATCACTCTATACTCTTGCTTGCGAGTTGATTTTGGCATAAACCATCCATTTTAAGCAATTGCAATGCTTGTTTCAACAATTGCAAAGCATTATTAAAGAATAAATAATTCTTTTACACTGTATACCTTACTGCGCATTGGCACGGTATTAGCGCTTTTTCGAATGAAATGATTTATCAGGATTCAGGTAGGATTGATAAGGGACTAAACACCGAAATGTGAATAGGAGTTATATGCTAAGAGAAAAAAACTGCAATATTGATATTTCAATACTTTCTTATGTATGTATTAGAAATTTACCCTACGTCAGTTATTCTTGCGTACACAAGTTGTACGTCATCTTCATAAGGATGCACAGAAGTGTAGCTACAGGCTGATGGGAGATCATTGATGAACATACAGAACAGTATTGGGCCAACAATTTACCCTTGTGGAACACCTTGAATTAAGGCCTTCAGTGAAGAGGATTTGTCACCAGAAGTGACTCTCTGGAATCTACCGATAAGTTCTACAGCCCTATCACTGACACCAAACAAGTTGTTAAGCTTCCACCTTAGAATATTGTGGTCTACTCTGTCAAAAGCCTTCGAGAAATCAAGCAAACAAAGTAGGCTTATATGACCATTATCGTAATCTTGCCGTACTAGATGGAGTGAAAAGTGACCTCCTTGGGAATTACAATTTTTTTTTTTGTAAATGTTTTTTTATATTATTCAATAGTCCAATTTTAGTTTGATACACTTATTCCAGCGATTTTCCAACTTCTTGATCCCGTCCGAAAAGTAATTTTCCGGAAGGTCTGCAAAATACTCCTCCGTGGCGTCGATGATTTCCTCGCGTGAGCTGAATTTTTTATTGATGAGCCATCTTTTGAGGTTTGGAAAGAGATAATAGTCCGAGGGATCCAAATCCAGTTACCAATCGACGCCAAAAGTCCGCCCGATTCCGCATCAGCAAGTCCAAACACTCTTTCGAAGTGCTCTCGCGTTCGTGTTTTTGGTCATTCGCGGAATCCAGCGACAGGATAACTTTTTCATATGCAGAATATTGCCCAAAATATGGCGTGTGCGATCAGTACTAATCTTTTTGGTATCTGCTAGCTCGCGCACCACCACTTTCCGGTCAGCCAACACCATTTCATGTATTTTTTTGACATTGTCCTCTGTAACCGCATGGGATGGCCTGCCTCTGCGGACTTGATCGGTAGTGTAGTTGCGGCCACCACGAAACTCTCGAAACCAATATTTGACGGTGTAATCTGACGGAGCACTAGCCCCATAATATTTATCCAACTTTTCTTTTGTTTCCTTCGCCGCTTTGCCTCTCAAAAAATAATGTTTTATGAGAGAACGAAAATCGTTGTTGTCCATACTCAACATGATGCCAAACACGTCAGCAACAATCAGCTGTCAAAACAAAACTGAAGACAGTACCGCACTGAAATTTGGCATGTCTGCCTAAATATGAACGGACTTTAAGGCACCATAACCTTTTTTGCAGTAGCAGTGCATTCTGGCGGTCAAGGAGGTCACTTTTCACTCCATCTAGTATTTCATCAAGTAGATTCATCATAACCGTAGAGCAACTATGATTTGCTCTAAAGCCTGATTGTTTCGGGTAAAGCAAGTTATTGACGATCACATGGCTTAGTATTTGTTTCTCCTTGACCTTTTCAAAAACTTTCGATAGACAAGGTAGGACCAATCGCTGTTCTTCTTTTTGCAATTGGAAGGACCCTTGGAGTTTTCCAAGGCTGGGAAAAGTTGGTGTGGTAATGCAGAGGTTAATAATATGTGAGAGATGGGCTAAAATTTAGGGTAAAATAAGTTTAATAAATCCTACGGGTACGCTATCACCGATAGCGTCAGACTTAATAGCTATTGAGCATTTGTAAACTTCACCTTCACTTACAACTTCAAAATTTTCCAGTCTAGGAACAGAGCTCGCCAAATTCGCCGATATTCGATTATTATCGAAATCATTCCCGGAGAGTTGGTTATTCAGATTATCAGGGTCGAGAACACCCAGTGGATTAAGGCCTTTGGAAACACCAAGCTCTAAAGTTTTTTGGCGTGTAAGGTGGTACTAAGCTTTGATGCAAAGTAATTTATTTTCTATGCCCGTACTCGTATTATCAGAGTTGCGTGATTCCGCGCCTTTTGAAATGCTTCCCAATTGATGGTAGTTGATCTGCGCTTCCATCGACTGCGTAATTTATTCCGAATCTTAATTGAGATAATTCTATCAGAAGAGAAGCATGGACAACTTTGGTTTAGGACTCTTACTCTTTTTGTCGGTACATGCTGATCAAGCAGTTGGGTTAATATTGCTTTTTTTTCAAATGTAAAACAAAATTAGTCGATGATGTTCCATATCCTAGGATTTCAATGTTTTTAGGAAGACACATACAGGTCAATTTGTTCGATTCAAAAAAAAAAGTGTTAAGTGTCCACCAGAATCGGAATCTACGATAAATTCTAAGAAAATTTCACCATGAAACTATATGTCTAAAATCAATTCCTAGCTCCCGCTGAGAAGCATACAGATTTCAGGTTGAGGTATTTTAAGGTATTTAAAAAAAAATAAAACATTTTCTAATCATGTTAGGCTCAATTCTGATTCATCTTCTTACAACAAATTTTACACATATTTTTTTTTTTAATGAACCAAACAATTTTTTTTAAATTTGACGAAATGTCCTGAACATGCCATGTACTGGGGCTCATTTAAGAAATTGGAAGCCAAAAGTCTAAAACTTTTTAAGGAAGTGAGGTATCGGTCTAAAATTTGAAATATGTATCCTTACAACTCCAAAGAAAATTTTGAACAACAAAATGAAAGTAGGCGTGGCATAAGAAAGGGCATAACTTAACGGTCATAAATTTAATTTGATTCAAAAAAATATATACGAGTATTATTATTTTCATACACTAATTACGAAACTTTTAAAAGATAAGCTTTAGAAATAAAATAACAAAAATTCTTAAAGAAAAAATAGCTTATTTGTCAGTTTTTAAAGTCTTTCTTGGACTCGATTTCTGAAGCCTCTGACATAACATCATCTCGTCATGAGACATGCGCTAACAACTGCACACATCGGTCGGTTCCCTGAATGTGCGATGAAATTGCTGGATCTGGCAGTGGTATTTCAGCAGAATTTATCTACTCCAACAAGTGTTCGTGTGAGATGCTTGCAGTAAATGGAGGTTCAAATAATTCATGTCGTCATTATCCAAGTCAACTAAATGCATATAATCTGTGCAATCGAAATTAATGCGATTTTTCTTATAAGTTCTGAGTTTAGTTGGGTCATATAATTTCCCGCGATAGTATATAATTTTATTAATAGCTCTTTCGCGGACAGATTTCCTTCCATCGAAAAGCAATGCTAATAAAATATTTTCGGTGTGGGCGAAAAATGCATTGTTTTGGATTACTTTGTTTACAATTTCTCGAAATTTTAGTGGCAAGAATTGCGTTGACTGAATAAAATTAAATAAAAGTTTACTGCCAAATACCACTGAATTATAAAATTTGATATGAAAATACATCGGTATGTAAACTTTCATAATGAAATTAGCGAATATTTTTAAATTTGCCGAAGGTAACCTACTTGCGACATAAAGGCGAAAAGTCTGCTGGCTTTTATTGACCAACGAGAATGAACAATTTGTCCCGGTTTCATGTTGGCAAGATCTTCTGGACCTTCCGATACAGCTTTGGCTATTCGATAGAGATATATGTTAAAACGTCAGTCGAAAGGCTTTTTTCATCTTTATTATCCATGGGTGGAGGCATATTCCCCAATGAAATGGGTTCAAAGTGAGGTATAGCCTACGACAAAATGTTTGTTAAAATTTGAAGATGTTGTATTAGAACTTGGTGCTTACCGGAAGTTGTTCACAGATCTCAAGTAACTTCGTTAAAGTCCCACTAGTTGTACTTGGTCCACTTGTAGTTGAATTTTCTAAGGCATTGAACAAATGGCGAAGTGGAAGTTCGTTAAAATGCAACAAGCCAACAAATCAATGTAATGGTTTATTCAACAAAACTTCAAACTTTCGAATTATTCCATTTTCAATTCCAGTATTGGTGGGTTCTCCATTCCAGCAAACTCCTATCAAGATAGTAAGCGTTAAATTTTTTTCCTTAAAGAACTCCCATAAATGGATTTGTTTAGTATTTGGAGTCCTCAGCATCAACTTTTATGTGACCCAACATCTTGCCTTGCGGTTCCTTAAGAATCGCAATGTGAGACTCCTCTTGTACTCTTGGATGGTATTTTCCATTAATTTCTTTCCGTGTCAGAGCGTCATTTTTTCTGCCATCAAAAGAAAAAGCTAGTAAAGCTGAATCTTTTTGCTGCATACGTCGAACGGACTATCTGCATTTCATTCTTTCACGACCCACTTTGGATTTGTCCATAATAATTGCCTCCCCATTTTCATCTGTAAACCCAATGCCTTTAAATAGGGCTGTAGCCAAACAGGAGGCAACTCTGTCTGAAATGCCGAATCTATCACACATCATAGCGAAATTAACTGCATCGTATCTTTTAGAGTAAGGTCTCCTTTTGTTCAAAATCAGATCTCTTGCAGCTGGCATTGCAAACTCGATTTCACATTCGGCATCTATTTGCGAAGATTCGGCTCTATACGAAGGATCAAAGCTATCTGGCAATTGACTTGACTGTTGATCGACGATATTTTACACGCATTCGGGAATTGTATTCCTCCTGCTGGTGTGTTGGTCAATCATGAACATTTTTAGGTGATCAGAAATTAATCCACAGGATCATGGCATTGTTTTTTTGCAATCGCACTTGGCAACATAAAATAGTTCATTTAAGGTTATCTCAAATTCGGTAAATGAATTTGTTCTAGATATGTTTTTAACCACTCTATGGTATTTTTTGAAGAATGTATTAAGCTTTTTTAAGATGTTCTTTTTATTTATTAGCGTATTATTAATTTTTTCCCAAATTTCAATTATTTTGTTTGCAATTATCGGCGTAAGGCTTGCATAAAAGTATTGTTTTTTTGTTTGTTGTTTTTGACGATCACTCACGTAAAAACAATATTTAAGTATATCCCGATAAGTTGGCAATTTCAATTCTGAAAATTCACTTGGTATGCCAATAATATTTGCTATCTGCTTTGTATTAAAACTTGACGCAGACATCATTATAAGGCTATCAACTTCCGAATTGGAAGAGTCAATTCACATCGCAGATTAGGCTATAACTTTATATTATTTATTTTCAAACGTTTTTTTTAATAGAAATAAGCACACGTTTCTTTTTTGAAACACAAATACTAAGTGAACCAAATGTATAACAGCACGTTTAGAACTGATAATAATCTTGAACTTTATTTACTGCTAGTCGATGGTGTTCAATGGCGTAGATAGCTATTTTCGAGAATGGGATTGATGCTCTTGATCGCCCGCCTATCTATGCCATTATTGTTGGTTGACAATTCTTACTGCAAAGTTATTATCAATAAAAGAAACTGTTATAAGAGGAATGGAGACCTTTACAAAAGCTTTGTCATTCTTATCTTTCTAAAGCTTATCTTTTAAAAATTTCGTAATTAAATTTATGACCGTTAAGTTACGCCCTTTCTTATGCCACGCCTACTTTCATTTTGTTGTTCAAAATTTTCTTTGGAGTTGTAAGGATACATATTTCAAATTTTAGACCGATACCTCACTTCGTTAAAAAGTTACAGACTTTTGGCTTCCAATTTCTTAAATGAGCCTCAGTACATGGCATGTTCGGCACATTTCGTCAAATTTAAAAAAAATTGTTTGGTTAATTAAAAAAAAAAAAATTGTATAAAATTTGTTGTAAGAAGATGAATCAGAATTGAGCCCAACATGATTGGAAAATGTGTTATTTTTTTTTTAAATACCTTAAATACCCTAAATACCAAAATACCTTAAAATACCTCAACCTGAAATCTTTATGCTTCTCAGTGAGAGCTAGGAATTGATTTTAGACACATAGTTTCATGGTGAAATTTTCTTAGAATTTATCGTAGATTCCGATTCTGGTGGACGCTTTTTGCGAAAAAAAACTGACCCGCTCTAACATACATACAAGTTCCTATTACCTGACTACCGTCACTACGACTATCAGACTTAAGGACTGAAACGAATAAAATTTGGAAACTTCAAAGTAAAAAAAACTATTTTCATAATTCATGTAAATTTTTTTTATTTGCTTTAAAACTCTGTTTTTATTAAATTCATTCACAATTACAAAAAATAAAAAAAATTATTTGGATTCCCATTCTTTCCTCAACTTCTTTTGAATGTCCTTCATAAGGTTGGTGACAGTTACATCCGTGATCTTTTTGGACGCTCTTTTCCATGTAGTACTAAAATCTTTTACGTCCCTTGCACATTGCTCACTTTTCCTCAATTTAGCTTTGTCCAAAGCCCAATACCTTTCAATGGGACGGCACTGTGGAACATTGGGTGGATTCATGTCTTTTGGGACAAAGTCTACATTTTTAGCAACAAAAAAGGTCAACGTCGCATGAGCATACTGAGCTGAAGCTAAATCTAGCCAAAATGATGTTGAACTCTCGTGTTTGTTTAAGAAAGGAATCAACCGTTTTTTTAGGCACTCGTTAATGTACACGTTGTTCCCGTTGTAATAAACGATGACCTTCTGTGCCCACATTGTCAAATGGCCTGCCAAACGAAATATTCTGACCCGAATTCTTCCATCCCAATCGATGTTGTTGATTGCGGAAGAATCTCAGCTTCAAACGAGTTGTAAAACTGCGAACCTGGAAGAGTAGTAAAGTCGGCTTTGACATAAGTTTCTTCATCCAAAACCACGTACGCTTTCTTGTTGCCGATCAACTCGTATAGTTTTCGAGCTCGTGTTTTTATGCTTTTCAATAACTTTTGACATTTTTTGTGTTTTTCGTGTTTTTAGACCGTTACGTTTTTTAGATCTTTGTACCATTGTTTGGTTGGTATTACATGTCCGAGCAATATCTCTGGATGACATAGTCCGGTTTTTTACGATGGTATGCACTATTTTTCTGTCCAAATTTGCATCATGTGCTTCACTTTTAGCTCCACTTTTCTGTTTTCGCTTAACTGTCAACGTCTCCAAATATCGTTTAATAACAGAATCCACTGTACTGCGTGCGATGTTTAAATGTTTTGCGATGAAATGGTTTGGACGCGAAGTATTTTCGAGCCATTTGTCGATGATCTTTTTACGGCGTTCCTCTTGACTCATATTTCATAAATATTTTAAACCGCACCGAACCTAAAATCAATAACAAACTGAAACCAGAGAATATACCGGCTAATTTGGGTACAAAATGGGATTACAATTTTTACGCATTGGAAGTATAGCCCGTATTAAAATTTACAGATTTTATTCGTTTCAATCCTTACATTTAAAATATTTACCATCTAGTATTGTTATCTTGTTCTGAAATCAATCTTTGCTAGAGGAGTCTGAGTCTAGATCTTCAATACTTTGGCTAGGGATTGGCATGACTTCTTGAAAAAACTATAGGCCACTTTGACTGATTTATATTATAGATTTTAATATTATTAGTTTTATAACGTAGTTTAAAGTAATTTACGGCAAATTGCAGCCAGCTGTTGACTATGAAGTGGAGCTACAAAAAAAAAAAGGTTAGTGGACTATAGCTTGCTGTTTATTTCCAATTTTCGTTATGTCAACCTTTGCATGTTTGAGGCTTTAATATGGTTTCTAAACAATTACTATTACTCTACTCTATAAATTTACTCATGGCCGATGAGTAAAGGGTGCTGAGTGAAAACTGAGGTTAATAACTCTCAAAAGAGAGTGATGAATGATGAGTGATGAGTAATTATAAGTAGCATGATTAATGAGTGATGAATGATGATTTTGATTTAACGTTTTATTCATGATTGAAACTCGTTACTCATTCACTCGAGGAATGCCAAACTCTGCGTTCGGTCTTAGCTCTCTAAGACGAATCACGTTATGCACTAATTTTAGGGACTGTTTGTTGGGCACTGTTTAAACATCGCGGGACTTATATGGGGATACAAATATCAACGATTATTGTAGGGCATTGTCGTTGAACAACGAACATATTTCCTGTTATCCATTAGTTAGCCAGCAACTAATAATGTTGTGTTTGAATATTAATTTATTGTATCATGAAACATGATATCAGCGTACTTGCCGGGCCATCAACATTTAATGAGGGTTAAACGAAACACGGCCGTTCGGGAAAAGAGTTCAAATATACCTAGTCCTGCCAGTTCTGTTGCACAATTTTCAGGGCTTATCGTTCAAAACTTCTTGCGGGAATAGAACCGTTAACTTTTTCTTTCAGAATACATGTACTGATCAGTGAAGAATACTAGTTAGTTTGGTTTCAGTTTGCAAACTATTAACATAGAGTGGGGCGTTAAAGAGAATCGAGTCGAGGTAATAGTATTGCATAAGTGCGGAAAGAGTGCTGGCCACATTTTCGAGTTGCTAAAATCACTCGGAATATCGAGAATATTTATTTATCGGGTTATTGCTGGCTTCGGACAGGCCAAGAAGTGGTCGCCCGCGAGTCGTCCGTACGAATGCGGTAGTAAAGGCAGTGCGTGAAGGAGTTCGGAAAAATCCCCCTAGGAAGCAGAAGATCATGTCCAATGAATTGGATATTTCAACCAGATCCTTGTCTAGGCTGATCGGGATGATCTGCATATGAAAGCCCATCGTTGGTCCACGGGTCATTTTCTAACTCCTCAACTAAAACAAATTTGGCTGGAAAGATGCAAGTGACTTTTGCAGTGGCATGCGGATAATGGCCATCACCCCCATTGTGAGAGTTAAAAAATAAACGACAGCGCCATATCATGTGGCCATATGACAATGTATCATAAAATAAGGCAACAAGATTTCTACATCGATGGAAAATCTGTTCCTTCAAAGGTGGATGTATCAACTTATCAACTCGTCTGTCGTACGAAACTATGAGGCTATAAGGACATTTATTAAAAGGCCTAGCCTACTATAAGCAAGAAAATACAATGACAGTGACCCTTTTTAAAAGGAAGACTCACGAAGCAAGTCTTGACTTACCGGAATATGAACGAATCTCTTATGATCATATCTGATCATATCAGATCTTACCAAACACAATGACCTTATTATCCTGAGAGGAGCGATTGTTTTCGACATTTTATGGTCAAGTTAAATCATATCCTGAATATGGGTGAAAAGTAGTGATTGACGATTAAAAAATGAAATTACAGTGTGCCTCAAGAATCGGTATAGGGGTGATTTCTTTCTGGATCCATTTTAACTCATTATCTGAGTTTTTCTCTGAGACGTGACTGCTTAACTAGCCTATGTTACGAGTACTTTAGATAATTTAATTACGAAATTCTTGCCCCTAACCTCTACAATAACAAAACTTTTATGTAATAAAATTCAATCGGTTCTCACATACGAGTACATTCAGATGTAGTGACATATAAGTTACTTAGTTAAAAGTTTTATATTATTTCACGACTTAAAAATTTTCTCTGTCGCCAAGGTTAGCCTGCACGACACCACCTCCGACAACGGATCAGGCAAACATTGTCGTAGTTGACACACGGTTCCCCCATCCCGATATTCATAAGGGCACTTGGAGATCTCCTGATTAATCAACTGTCAGCCAGATTAACCACATTACCATCGACGCAAGGCACTTCTCCAGTACCGACATACATTCGGACTTGTTGTATCTAAGGTACGATCGCCGATATCCTGAACACAGTAAAGGCAAACTAATATTGTGGGGAAGTTCGACATAGGACCGCTACCATCACAGGAGATCGCCAAATCCTTTTCTGATCGAGTCTCCCTTAATATCTTAAGGGGTCTTATGCCGCCTGACTAAAGTATCGAAGACCAATGGCAACATTGCAAAAAAGCCATCAGAGATGCCGGCTGGATTTCATTCGGCCACCACAACGAAACCACAGGTTCGACGAGTTCCGGCGAGCACATGCAGCTAAGCAAGCTGCATACACAGCGGCGGTGCATAAAAGGAGTAAAGTTTCTCACGAGCTCTACGAGCAGAAGAGGAGAGATGAACACTGGCTTCTCAGAAGGAAAAGAAGAAGCATGAGAAGCGCGTAGCCAAGGAAATTGAGAGACGCTATTCTAGGAATGATATTCCGAAGTCTTACCAAAAGTTAAAAAAAACATGGCATGGACAACCCTGAAGCGAAGGCTGTATAGACGAATGAGGGAACTTAGTAGTAGAGTCGCAGTCGATGCTGAGGATTTCGGAGGAACATTTCTGTAGACTGTATAACAGCGATTACGAACCAAATACCATTGTTAGGCAGAATGAATCTTTCAACCAACACGTTATAGACCAACAATTCCGTCCACCTGACCTTGACAAAGTGAAAATAGTCATATCTAAATTACAAAACTGCTGGAGCAGGCGGCCTGATTGCCGAGCTCTTCAAAGCGGCAAGCGAGGACTTGGTAAGGAGCATACACCAACTCATCTGTAAAATATGGTCGGACGTAAGTTTGCCCTATGAATGGATTGTCAGCATTGTTTATCCGACCCTCAAGAAGAAAGACTTTCTAAGCTGCGCCAACTACAGAGGCATCAGTCTTCTCAACATCGCATACGAGATCCCCTCTGCCCTATTGTGTGAATGCCTGAAGGCGTTCATCAGCAACCTGATTGGTCCATATCAGTGTGGCTTCAGGCCAGGAAAATCCACCATCGACCAAATATTCGCACTACTGCAGATCTTGGAAAAAAAAAACCCATGAGCTCCAAATCGATACGCACCACCTATTCATTGATTTTAAATCCGCGTATGACAGCATCTATAGAGACGTACTATACAGAGCGACGTATAGTTTTGGCATCTCTGCCAAAAGCGATGCGCTGTCATGCAAATACTTTAACGCAGAACTCTTCAAATGTCCGTCTAATTACTCGCATACGCCGATGATATTGACATATTCAGAAGAAAGTATCGATGATGTCAGTAGCGTTTTCGCAAGTATTGAGAGAAAGCGCTGAAGATGGGTTTAACGGTCTATGAGGGCAAGACCACGTAGATGCTATCAACAAGAAATGATACCCAACACCGACGCCTCGCACAGAGCGTCACCCTCGATAGGTATAACTTTGAGGTAGTTAAAGACTGTCTGATCAAACGGACAATAACTCTTCCAATCAGTACCTCTTTAGGCTAAGAAGGCAATTGACTAGCAAAGCCCTCTCTCGAACAACGAATGTGACCCTATAGGAGACTCTAAGAAGCAGATTCATCTACTTTATCAATAATGGACGAAGGTACTCTTGGCTGCTTTGACTCGGATTGGACCAAATATTGGTCTGAACTCAACTCTTACACAAGAAAAGTGAGAACGGCTAAGAAACAATCGTGGGCTCTTTTTTGCCAAATCATAGAAAGTACCAATGAATCAGCTTGATTAAGGAAAGTGGCTGAATTCCTTAATGCAGTCCTGCAACTAGAGCTGATGCTTGAAAATTCTATCCAACAAAATCGGTACCAGTGATATTCACAAGAAAAGAAACCTAAATAGGTTAAAGCTTTCCAGAATGAAACTTGCATCTGAAGCTAAGTATCTATGAATTATCCTAGTAAACTCAGTTGAAAGCGCACCATCGAAGAAAGAGCCAAAAAAGCATTAGCAGCATTCTACGCATGCCAACGAACCTTTAGTAAACATTGGGTTCTAAGGACATGTATAGGTATATTGCACTGGATGTACATGGCCATAGTTAGGTCCATTCTTACCTATGGTGTGCTAGTATGGTAAAACCGCGGAAAAGGCTAGTTGTCTCAAAATACTTATATACAGTAACAAGCTGCACTATAGGTAATGCTCAACCTCCTTCTTTTAAACGAATTCCTGAAATGGACGGCTTCTTAAAGTTCGATCGGATGCGCCTATGAACGCAGCGCAATTTAGGTTACGCGTCTATGGTACAGGAGTACGAACCATAAAACTGAGGAAGCGTAGTGACTACATCGTTTCCTAGCAGACATGGCTGGTTAATTAACACGGCCACCAACAATAGAAAACTCTACTTCTACATGGACGACTCCAAATGGAGTAGTCTACTGTAAAATGCAACAAATCCAGGACTCCTTCAAGATTCCTAACGAATGCAGTATTTTTTCAGGCAGATATACATTATTTGCCAAAGCTGCACAGGTCTTACTACTTATAGAACTTGATTTCTCAGAGATCTCTATCTTTGTGGACAGTCAGGCAGCCATAAAAGCTTCATGAAGTGAAACCACCAGTAGAGGTACAAAAATGTCGTCAAAATCTAAGTGTCGCCGAGTGGATATCTGCTGGGTACCTGGATTTCCAATATATCCAATATACCAATGAATCCTTAAAACGCAAAGTTAAACTCATAGCATTGAACGATCTAAGAAAGCATGGACGTTCAGGAGTGACTGTGTCATCTCACGTTCCTTTGGCCAAACCTAGGCAGCAGGAGAACACATATCCTCCTTGGGGTCCCGCGGATAGGAGTCTCCTCTCAATATTTTGGTAGAAGCTGTAGGAATGATGAGGAAATAGGGAATTCACGCATTTGCTATTCGAGTGCCCTGACCTCCACATATGCCGTGCCAAACACATAGGGTACAGACTTTTTGGAGAACTTGAAGACGTCATGAAAGCAAAACTGTTTCCTAGGTCGGGCCTACGTTCCTTTTCTGGTTTAAAATCCGGCCGAAAATATTCCTGTGTGCATGGAAACCCTATTTTCTGCTTTTGCAGCGACATGAGTTCTGGTTTCATTGCATCGTAAGAGGTGAACGATTAATCGATGCACCTAAAGTGGAGCAGGGTATCCTGTCAAAGGTCCTCATGCAGTCGAAACAGACTATTTAGGTAAAAGCCTATTCCACGAGACAAATCACGCATAGGATATATTTGATGTTACCATTGCCGGGGAAATCCAAACGATGACAAGTTCAATGAATTAACGAAAGCTCCTTTACCCTACCAGAATGCTGACTGGACTTTCGCTTCAACATACGAGTACATACTCGTATATTTATACTTGAAAGAAGTTTGTACAGGGCCTTCCAATAGGGACTTCCGAACTTTGACAGTTGATAGCGGCCATATTGGGAAGCTACATCTGCCGAAATCATCGCCGCTGACCGTGAGAGTGTGCAGGAGAATCTGAGGCAGGCGACGCGAAGTACAGAATTCCACTGACCTAGGAGCTGAAGGTAAACGACCATAGACAACGACGACGTGTGTTCGCTGAATGGGTTCTGAAGCAGTTGGAAATTGACCCTAATTTTCATCGAAAAATCGTCTTCAGCGATGAGGCCCATTTCTGGATGAATGGGTACACGTCAACAAACAAAATTGTCGAATTTGGGACGATACCAATCCACATGAGATGCAAGAGCGTGCAATGCATCCCGAAAAAATCACTGTTTGGTGTGAATTTTGGGCTGGCAACGTCATCGGTCCATATTTCTTTGAGAACGACGTTAGCCAGGCCTGAATTAAGTGATATTTACACCAACGACATATGGTTTCAACAGGACGGCACTAAGTGCCACACAGATCACGCCACATTGGAAATTCTGCACGAGCATGGCCAGAGCATGTGGAGGTGCTGTGAACTGGCCACCGAGATCGTGCGATTTGATCCCCTTAGACTTTTTCTTGTGGGGTTTTCTGAAGTCGAAGGTCTATGCGAATAAGCCACAAACCACAGCCAACATAACCCATGCCATCGGTCAAATTCAAAATTCAGCCTGATTTATGCGCCATAGCCATGGGAAATTGGACATTTCGGATGCGCGCCACCCAGAGAAGCTGCGGCGGACATTTGAACAATGTTATATTCCATACATAATGACATCAATAGGTCCTTCAAACGAATAAAAAATATCGATAATAGCACACACACACTCTGTTTTATTTAAATTTAAAGGTTGAAAGCGCTTAATGAAATACCCTTTATATCGATGAAATATCGTAAGCATTCGCGTAACTAAAGCTAATCAATCAGAAATCTAAGAGGAAGCCCGTTACATATCACGACTATATAGGGTAGCTGCCTCTGCGACCGTTTTGGAAATTTTGTCGGTCGGTGCAGGTGTCACATTTTACGCATTCATTCCCCTCATTATTGGCTATGTCCATAGGTTCATGGTCCCTATGCCCGTTTCTATTGTTTTGTTGTGATGGATTATTGAAACTTCGGCTAGCGTTTTGGCGGGATTGTCGACTTTGTGAGAAGTTGTTTCCTTGTGAGCGGGGTTGGAAAGAGTTTGTATTATTGTAATTGGGTCTGTAAGTAGTCTGTGTGTAATTGTTGTCGTTAAACCGTGGGTGCGTACGAACGTTGTTATCTTGCCTAGGGACATAATTATTTTGCCTTGATCGATTGAATGTTTGATAAAATTGCCTATTTCCACAATCATTGGGTACGCGTTGTTAATGCTACTCAGGAAACTATAGTACTTATCTCGTCATAGTAATTTCCGATTGTCGTCTTAATCCCAGCTGTTTTTATCTCATCGATTAATTAGTTTTTCTCCAAAACAATTTTTTATTACTTCCTTTATCTGTGCCCATGTATCTAATCTAACATGTTTATGAAGTTCGCACTTCCTATCCTTAATGTACCCAATCAGAATCGCTTTAGAAATTTGGTCGAATTCATTTAACATAAGCGTTAGTGATTCTACCCTTTCCAGAAAATCCACCGTACATGTTTCGTCCCCGTCATACTGGGGTGTCTTATTAATTAAATCTAAAACTAGTCTAAATTTTTCAATAGCATGCATAGCGTCCATTGTATAGCAGCTTACCGGTGCTCCGCTTTTATGTTTCTTCTTTTATTTTATGTTGTTGGTGCTGTAGGGCCCTGGTGTTGTAGGCTTTCCGTAATTTGTTGTACGAGTATGTTAAATGGAGCTCTACGTGCCTGTATGGTTCGAATTTCGTTGTGGTGGCTGTTTTTGAACTAAATATAAGAGGCTCTACTAAATATAACACATGGGCTGAAAAGTCCGTGCCGTTTCTAAGAGAGGGCACCACTTTTCAGTTAGTACCAACCTTCAAAAAATACGTGTATAAATTTGACAGCTGTCGGACGATTAGTTCTCGAGATATACCGTTGTGAGTGAAGCAACTGTTGTTATTGTGAAAAAAATGGATTCAAAGCAATTTCGTGTGTTGATTTATCATTACTTTTTGATGGGAAAAAATGCAGCCGATGCAAAGAAATGGCTTGATAAGTGCTACCCGGACTCTGCACAAGCCGAACGAATATTCGCAAGTGGATAGAAAAATTTAAAAGTGGTCGCAGTGGACGTCCAAAAGAGGCTGTTTCAGATGAAAACATCAAAAAAGTCCACAAAATGATTACGAATGACCGTAAAGTGAAGTTGATCGAGATAGCTGAGGCTCTGAAGATATCAAAAGATCGTGTTGGATATATCATACACGAATATTTGGACATGCAAAAACTGTGTTCAAAGTGGGTGCCGCGTTTGCTCACACTCGACCAAAAACAACAACGTGTTGATGATTCAGAGGAGTGTTTAAAGCTGTTCAACAGCAATAAAACCGAATTTTTACATCGGTATGTGACAATGGATGAAACTTGGCTCCATCACTTCACACCAGAGTCAAGTCGGCAGTCAGCTGAGTGGCGAGCAGGCGACGAACATCGTCCTCGGCTGGCAAGGTTATGGCATCTGTATTTTGGGATGCACATGGAATAATTTTCATCGACCATCGTAAAGCGTAAGGCTGCGTCTTCTCCCAAAATCGTCTCTCAACGTGAAGCAAAGGGAGATGAATCGAAGAAAAATGTCAACAATAACATGAGTCCTGAAAAAATCAAAGCGGAAAAACAACGAACACCCCCGCCAATCAATGTCACTGGAGTTTCAGATTACAAGAAACTCCAAAACATATTGATGACCCTGCCGAGATCGGACTATATAGTAACATCGCGCAATAATAATGTATGGAAAGTCAACGTCAAGGACGCTGACAACTATCGCATTCTTTCTCGCAAGTTAAGCTTCGAAAAAATCCAATGGTTCACATACGAGAACAAGTGCGAAAGACCTATTCGTGTCGTCGCCAGAGGACTGCATCCGTCTTGCCCAAAAGAAGATATCGTAAGTGATTTAAAAAACAAGGGTTTTAAAATCATTGATGTCGTCAACATCGAAAAGCGAGAGAAACAAAAAATTGAAGGAAAGGATATGACAGTTAAACGTAGCCTTCCCCTCTTTATGCTAACCTTTGAGAACACTGAACATACCCAAAAAATATACGATATTAAGTCAATCCTCAACATTATTGTTAAAATTGAAGGAATTTAACCATACGCAAGCTTACTGCCAAAAAGAGCCTCGGTGCGTAAAATGCGCAGGTAAACACCTGTCCAAAGAATGCAACGTAAGCAAACAAACCCCTCCGACTTGTGTCAACTGCAGGGGTAAACACGTAGCAAATTTCCGTGGCTGTGAAGTAGCAAAGGAGTTGCAAAACAGACGTGACAAGTTGTTTAAGCCACAAAAAGAGAATCCCAAAACTAAAGAAAAAACATCGGGATCTGCTCAAAATATCGTTAAAAACGCCAAGGCGAAAGTGATTGATTCCAGTGTTGAAAAGAAAGCATCGGAAAAACTTACATACGCTGAAGCTACCAAGCTAAAGGCAAAAGATTCCGGAGATCCTGCTTCCCAAGTATTTTCCGTTATTCTCGCGCAGCTTGAGCAGCAAAACAAAATCAATGAACTTATTTTAGATAAGCTAAAGAAGTTTGAAAATAGGTTCAATAAAAAACGTCCTTCGCCTAAAAAATGAAAAGGGAAAAATTAAACGTACTCACCTGGAATGCAAACGGAATCTTAGAAAAACTTTATGAACTTGAGTTATTCCTAAGGAAAAACGACATTGACATTTGTTTGGTTTCCGAAACCCACTTGAAAAATGGGTCATCTGCAAAAATTAGAGGTTTTAAAGATTACTACGCGTATCACCCTTCGGGAAACGCGAGAGGCGGATCCTCTGTATACATTAAAGAGTCTCTTGAGCACAACGAAGATATAAAAGTAGAGCTCGAGTCTGTACAACTAATTGCGGTGCGCGTAAAATTGGTACGGAACTCCTTTACTATTTCAGCCATCTACTGTCCTCCACGATTTACGCCTTCAAAACATATATTTAAAAATATATTCAATTCTCCTGGATCGGCTTTTATGATTGGTGGTGATTTCAATGCCAAACACACTTTTTGGGGATCAAGATGTGTCTCCCAAAAGGGTAAAATACTCTATAAAGCATGTATGGAACACAATTGTGACTTCTATTCAACGGGCAAGCCGACTTATTGGCCAACAGACACAACGAAAATACCCGATCTTGTCGATTTCTTTGTTGTTAAAGGAATTCGTAACTCGGATATAAACGTTGATGAAAGCTTCGATCTTTCCTCCGATCATTCTCCAGTCATACTGACAATGAACGACACGTTTATTAAAAAACAAGGACCATTAAGACTAACTGGACGAAATACTAATTGGGAAGGATTCAGAAATGAGATTAATAATAACCTAGAACTAGACGTTTCACTTAAAGCAGCACTTGAACTCGAAATCGAAGTGGATTCTTTCGTTGAAATAGTCCAATGTACTGCGTGGAACAATACACCTTGTCAACGAAAAAACACGGCTAAACGTAACTTAAACTACCCGCCTGAGGTAAAAGATATGATAAGAGAAAAAAGAAAAGCTCGCAAAAGATGGCAAACAACTCGAGCGCAGCAGGACAAAACACGCTTAAACAGGCTCTGTAATCTGCTCAAGGAGACTCTTAAAAGTTACAGAAATTCCGAAGTAAATACATATGTTCAAAACCTGACGGCAGGAAAAGAAACAAATTACTCGCTTTGGAAAGCTTTAAAATGCTTAAAAAGGCCCAAAATCCCCGCGCCACCAATCAAGGTCGGCAATAACGAATGGGCTAAGGGGGATAAGGAAAAAGCGGAGGTTTTTGCCGACTATCTTGAAGAAATTTTCAAGCCCTCCGACGGCCCGACACTGGCACCCGGCACCAGTTCTTTAGAAATAGCATATAGTAATTTTGTAATGACAAATGCAACTCTTGCTGAAATCAAAACTGTAATAAGGAAATTAAAACCAAAGAAGGCTCCGGGGTATGACCTTATTACCGGAGAAGTTCTGAAAATGCTACCTCAAAAAGCACTTATAAAGCTCTTACACATTATTAACGCGGCTCTGAGGCTTGAATACGTGCCAAGCCAGTGGAAAGTTGCAGAAGTCATTATGGTACTAAAACCAGGAAAACCTCCAAACGATAAAAAATCATACAGACCCATTTCTCTCCTACCGATCCTGTCGAAAATCTTTGAGAGGATTTTGCTAAAACGTCTTCTCCCAATTATCGAAAACCAAAATCTTATTCCCAGCCATCAATTTGGATTTCGGACTAAGCATTCAACAATTGATCAGGTGCATAGAATTACTGATGTAATTGAAAGATCCCTGGAAGAAAAAAAGATTTGTTCGAGCGTATTTCTTGACGTCTCACAAGCTTTTGACAAAGTATGGCATGAAGGTTTGAAGTTCAAACTGCGACGAATTTTGCCATTAAAGCTTTATAATATATTGACAAGCTATTTTGAAAATAGAATTTTTCGCGTTCGATACGGAAATGATGTTTCGAAATTTAAAGATATCCTAGCCGGAGTACCGCAGGGAAGCGTACTGGGCCCACTTTTGTACCTTTTATATACAAGAGATATACCACACGTCGAGGATACTGTTCTCGCTACTTTTGCTGACGACACCGCTATCTTAGCGGTTGGAGAATCAATAGAAGACTCAACGGCGAAACTTCAGACTGCTTTAAATAAAGTCTACGAGTGGACAAAGATCTGGCGAATTACCCTTAATGAGACAAAATCTGTACATGTTGACTTCACCTACAGAAAGATAAATCACTTGCCCATTTCTATAAACTCGGTGTGTATCCCCTTTGCAAACGAGGCTAAGTATTTGGGAATGACACTTGACGCGAAGCTTAAATGGAAAACGCATGTTAGAAAGAAACGAAAAGAACTAGAGGCCAAATACAGAGAAATGTACTGGCTACTTGGTAAATATTCCAAGCTAAGCTTAGAAAACAAGCTGCTTCTTTATAAGCAAGTGCTAAAGCCGGTGTGGACCTATGGTATACAACTCTGGGGTTGTACTAAGAAATCAAATGTAAATATAATACAAACTTTTGAAAATAAAGTGCTACGACAATTTGTGCGTGCCCCATGGTTTATAAGAAATAATGACCTGCATCGAGACCTCGGAGTTCCTTTCGCGGAAGATGAAGTCAGGAACTGCGCACGAAAACATAAAGTCCGGTTAAGCGGCCATATCAACAATACAGTCCTAGAAGTCTTGGACGAACGAAACATACTACGCCGTCTTCAACGAACTAAACCGTTGGACCTTGCGCGATAAATTGAAACCGCATTAAGAAAGCGGAATATGTAGGGTCTTCCATTGGAAAGTGTCCTACCAATCGTGACTAACTTATGAAATAAAAACTGCTTGATAAGTTCTACTTAGTTGCGGTATTAAAATCAACAATGAAGGGAGGTGTTTTTAGTGAGTAAGAATCTCACACTACTATGAGCACGCGCTTCTGATCCTCATAGTGTCTGATGGAAGATTTTCACCTGCCCTCGCCGGAAAAAAAAAAAAAAAAAAAAATCGACTATCTCCAAAAGGGGCAGACTATCAACAGCAACTTTTACATTGCGTTGTTGGAGCGTTTGAAGGACGAAATCGCAGAAAAACGGCCGCATTTGAAGAAAAAAAAAGTGCTGTTTCACCGTGTCACAAGTCGATGAAAACGATGGCAAAATTGAAAGAATTCCTCTACGAATTGCTTCCCCAGATCAATCGAGAGATTGAAAAACCATTTCAATCGGTGTATCGCCCTCGATGGCAACCATATTGATAAATGAAGGTGAATCTTGCAAAAAATTTGTGTTTTACTATAAAACGGCCCATGTGTTATAATATTTGAAACCGCTTTTTGATTTTTTTTTTTTTTGCGTATGATTTTCAATGTGTGATCGATTTAGACTATTCACTTTCACACTGTTTCACTGTCTTATTTTCTTAATTTTTCTGTCTGTCTTTTTTTTTACTGTCTTACTTTTATTATTATTTTTTTTTTTAAAACCCGCTTGGTTAACCGACTGCAACAATATAATTGAACAGCACCGAATCTAAATTTTAGAAAAGGAATCACGTTTATTTGATTACAAATTAGTTAAAAGATGTTTCTTGGGCAACTCTCTTCTTACGACTGCCAGGAGATCTTTCGACTGGGCTCTCCAAACTCACAAACCCGATCTTCTACAAGATCAGTTGCGAGGAGAGGGTCAGGATGTGCATATGTAACTCTATGCACACTCAACGTTTGCTTGCAAACGCTAAGTGTACAACAGTTGCTAATAGGGGGTGGGAGAGGTGCAGTACCTAAGGTAGTGAACATTTTTATATAGCAATAAAATTATATTTGTAATTATTCTACTACTTTAGTACATGAATTGTGATGTAACTCTTTAATAGCATTCAATTTATTGGTAGAAATAGCTTTAACTTTTTGTGTTACATTTTTACTTGGTTTCTTATTTCTGGTATATTCCTTATACGCAGTAACTGTTTCAGTACCATGCTTTCATTTCACTCTTTTTTCATTTATTGATATACGAGGGCGGGTCAATAAGTCCGTGAATTTGAATTTCTGACCTCTTTACTGAAACAGCAACACTGCTCCTGTCAACAGGCATCTGTCAGTTGACTCCTGTCAAAATTTAAACTTGCTGCGTCAGTTAGTTTGTGTTTGACAGCTATTTTTGTCAGACTACTCACTAATCTGAGGAGAAAATGGAAAAAAGTGAATTTCGTGTGCTTATTAAGCATTATTTCTTGCGAAAAAAAACCATTACCGAGACCAAGGCTAAGCTTGATAAACACTATGGGGACTCTGCACCATCGATTTCAATGGTAAAAAAGTGGTTTACTGAATTTCGTTGTGGCCGTACAAGCACTGAAGATGCCGAACGTCCTGGACGCCCAGTTGAGGTCTCTACACCCGAAACAATCGAAAAAATTCACAATATGGTGTTGGCCGACCGAAGATTGAAAGTGCGAGAGATTGTGGAAGCCGTAGGGATCTCGCATGGCTCAGTGGTTTCAATTTTGAATGATCACTTGGGCATGAGAAAGCTTTCCGCAAGATGGGTGCCGCGTTTGCTCACAGTCGACCACAAACGCAATCGTGTAACAACTTCACAGGAAGGTTTGGCGTTGTTTAATCGCAATATGGAGGAGTTTTTGCGCCGTTTTGTAACCGTGGACGAAACATGGATCCATCACAACACACCAGAGAACAAACAACAGTCAAAATAGTGGGTTTCTAAGGGTGAATCGGCGCCAAAGAAGGCCAAGGTGGGTTTGTCAGCCAATAAAGTTATGGCGACTGTTTTTTGGGATGCACGCGGGATAATCCACATTGACTACCTTCAAAAGGGAAGAACAATCAATGGGGAATATTATGCCAACTTATTGGACCGATTCAATGACGATTTGAAAAAAAAACGACCTCATTTGGCCAAGAAAAAAGTTCTTTTCCACCAAGACAATGCAAGGGTGCACACATGTGCAGTTGCCATGGCAAAAATCCATGAATTGGGCTATGAATTGCTCCCTCATCCACCCTATTCTCCAGATTTGGCTCCTAGCGACTACTTCTTGTTCCCAAACCTGAAGAAATGGTTTGGTGGAAAAAGATTTGACTCCAATGATGAAGTCATCTCGTCATTTTGAGGACCTCGACAAATCATTTTTTTTGGAAGGGATAAAAAAATTGGAGAAGCGTTGGACAAAGTGTATAGAGCTCAAGGGAGACTACGTTGAAAAATAAAATTATTTTTTTATCAAAAAATCTGTGTTTTAATCCAAAAGTCACGGACCCGCCCTCGTATAAGTGGTATCGATATCTTTTTTAGTACTTAGACACAATATTATAAAATGGATGGTTTAACATTAATAACTTAAAAACTACGATACACAGACATATATAAAAATTAGGTTATATTTTAGGCGCGTTTTATTCAAAAGTGCGTATCCACTTTTCCAAAAAAAACGCTCCAACTCACTTTTATACTCACTTTTGACGTTTCAGAAAATCTCACGGCTACACTCGCAGTGTTGGTTTCAAAGTCGCTTTGAATGGCTTTCCATTGAACGAATTCAATCGTACTTTAAATTTCATTTAGTGCGTTTGCTTCAGTTTTATATGAAGATTTTAGTTTTAAAGATTGAATTTTAAGCCATAAGGAAATTAATTAAATTAAATTAGCCCAGCCCAGTTAACCCAATAGAAATCAAAAGCAAAAGCATTTAGTTACTTTTTCACAAACATTTGTTGTTTTTTCCTTAATATTTTCTCCGATAAACTGGAGATTTGGTGGCATTTTGAAAGCAAATAAGCACCTTCGCACACACTAATTTTAAAAAAGGTGCAAGTTCCTTTTCGGGTAGAAGAAAAGTAACTATTTTTTCTAAATGTAAAAAGCCCAAAAGTACGTTCATTATTGGCTTGCTCTCTCAAAACATAAGTTGATCCACAAACACATCCCAGAATATGGTGAAACGGGATGCTGCCAAGCATCAGGTAACGAATAAATACCCTCTTGTAGGGACACACTAGCGCCCTGGTGGTGACATTACAAACGATCCTTAAAATTGAAACGTAACCAATTTCAGATAATAGTTACGTCGGTTGTGTTAAAGTTTAAATTAAATAAAGTTGAAATAAAATATTTTCATCTCTTTTGTTTAACTTTTTTTGTATTGGGTCTATCGTGCGGTTTGCTAAGAGATGGCGTAACTTGTATTATTCCATTGGAACATGCGTTGGAAAGCTACTGTCATTGTACGTCATTTAAGTATATGTCATTCATTTGAAGCGTAAACAACAATAATTTTTTTTCACTCAAATATGTTGAACTTTGTGCCTGAAAAAGTATTTTTGCGGGGAGTTCTTCTTCATTACTTTAATATGAAGAAAACTGCTGGCGAAAGTCATCGTATTTTGGTGGAAGTTTATGGTGAACATGCGCTAGCTGAGCGAACGTGCCAAAAGTGGCTTGCACGATTTAAAAGTGGTGATTTTGGCTCGGAAGACGATGAACGTCCTGGGCAGCCAAAAAAGTTTGAAGATGAAGAACTGGAAGCATTACTCTATGAAGATTGTTGCCAAAGACAAGAAGAGCTCGCAGAATCTTTGGGTGTCACTCAAGCAGCCATTTCAAAAAGTTTAAAAGCAGCTGGATATATTCAAAAGCAAGGAAATTGGGTTCCACATGAACTCAAGCCGGGAGACGTCGAAAGGCGGTTTTGGAACGCAATAAAAGGAAGTCACTTTTGCATCGGATTGTTACTGGTGATGTAAAATGGATCCATTACGACAACCCCAAGCGCAAAAAATCATATGTGAAACCCGGCCAACCAGACAAATCAACGTCAAAGCCGAATATCCATGGCGCGAAGGTAATGCTCTGTATTTGGTGGGATCAGATGGGTGTGCTTTACTATGAGCTGCTAAAACCGGGTGAAACCATCAATGGACAACGCTACCGAACACAATTAATCCGTTTGAAGAGAGCAGTGGCCGAAAAACGCCCGGAATATGCGACCAGACACGAGGCAATAATTTTCTATCATGACAATGCTCTGCCCGACGTTGCTATTCCGGTTAAGAACTATTTGGAAAACAGTGGATAGGAAGTCTTACCCCACCCGTCTTATAGCCCAGACCTTGCCCCTTCTGACTACCATTTGTTCCGGTCGATGCAGAACGCATTCACTGAAATACGGTTCACATCAGAGCAGAATATCAAAAATTGGCTTGATTCATTCTTGGCTGCCAAGCCGGCGTAGTTCTTTTGGGATGGGATCCACAAATTTCCAGAAAGATGGGAAAAAATCATAGCTTCAGATGGGCAATACTTTGAATAATACTATTTTACATGTTTTTGTTAAATAACCGGTAAAATTTTGAAAAAAAACCGCACGAAATAAATTATATACCCAATACAAAGCATTTGAAGTTTAGTGTTAAGTAGCTGCTAGACCGCTACACTCTAGTTGCTTGTTGCGGCACCTATAATTCAAATCTTTCGTAAATATATCCTCACTTTTGGAAATGAACTAAATTTAACCACACGAAAGTGGTTAAACACTTTTGAATAAAACACGACTACTCTTATGAGGTAGAGATTGCAAGTAAAAGAGGAGGGCTGAGGCTTAGGGTTGTATTGTTGAGGTAGAAAAGTGAATGAGGGCTGCACTTTTAAAGTTTGCACGGTCAGATACAATATTAATTTGATTCACGGTGGTAGTGAGTTCCATAGTTTGACAGCAATGAAAAATAAATGTGAAGAATTCAAATATTGGCGACGATGAGGAACGATACAAAGATTTCTTACGGAACGATTAAGGACAAGCTTGCCAAATAAATAGGACGGAGATTTATTGTTAAAATATACAATTTCTTGCATTGATATATTTTTGCAGTGTGCAATCTAGTAGCTTTTTTGAGTGTTCGGAGATATGGTCATATATTCTAAGGCCTTATACAAAGCGGACCGCATCGTTGAAAGCTACTAGGAGTTTATGCTGTAATAGTGAATCAACCCCAGCATATTAATGTCAATACCAACTTATGTCTCGTTTATATAGCAGTAAAATACGAAGTAAGCCACAGTTTACCCGACCAATAACTGCGTTAGTATGACTATACCCTAAAAGGCTACGATCGATAATAAAACCAAGCCTAGGATTTTTTTTAGGTTTAGTTGCAACGCATTAGTGACGGATCTAGCAGAGATTTGGGCCAGTTCATCAAGCTTGGTAAAGGGTTTGCCTAGATGGAGTTGTACGTCATCTGCATAAAGATGCACAGAAGTGTGGGTACAGGCTGATGGGAGATCGTTGATGAACATAAGGAACAGTATTGGGCCAACAATTTACCCTTGTGGAACACCTTGAAGGCGTTCAGTGAAGAGGATTTGTCACCAGAAGTGACTCTCTGGAATCTACTTGATTAATAGCTGCCGATAAGTTCTACAGCCCTATCACTGACACCAAATAAGTTGCTAAGCTTCCACCTTAAAATGTAGTGATCTACTCTGTCAAAAGCCTTCGAGAAAAGTAGGCTTATATGACCCTTATCGTAATCTTGCCGTATTTCATCAAGTGTGATTATTAATTCGCGTTTTATCTCTAGTTAAACAGAATCATAATGGCAACTGAGACGATGATGGTGAAAATTGAGCATCGCGCTGTAATTAAATTTCTCACTAAGCAAGGAAAAAGTCAAAAAACTATTCATGAAGAGATGGTGGCTGTTTACCAGGGTTCCGCACCTTCATTATCAACTGTGCCAAAGTGGTCAAGTGAGTTCAAGAGAGGCAGAGAGAGCATTGAAGACGACCCCCGCTCCGGCGCCCCGGCTACTGCTTGTATGGGAGAAAGCATCAAAGAAGTCGAAAAACTTGTTCTTGAGGATGCCCGAATAAAGGTGAAAATGATGGCAGAGATCACCAAGCTTCCAATTGGTACCATTCACACCATTCTTCATGACCATCTTAACCTTTCAAAGGTCAGTGCAAGGTGGGTGCCACGAATGCTCACAGCGCCTCAGAAAAAAGTGAGAATCGCATGCTGTAGAGAGCTTTTGGAGATGTGTAGTGAGAACGCGGACGGTGTTATGGATCGAATTGTTACTGGGGACGAAACATGGGTCCACCACTATGACCCTGAAAGCAAACAAGAGTCCATGCAGTGGCATAAAAAAGGAACAGACCCCCCGAAAAAGTTCAAAGTCATTCCGTCTGCCCGAAAGCTCATGGCCACAGTTTTTTGGGACTCAAAGGGAATCTTGCTCATTGAGTACAAAAAAAAGGTGAAACCATCAACGCCATATCCTACGCTTCCACTTTGCATAATTTGCGGGAGGAAATTAAAAAGAAAAGACGGGGTAAACTCGCAGCGGGTGTGTTGCTTCTTCATGACAAGGCTCCTGTTCACATGGCGCGAGTTTCCAAGGCTGCTGCGCGAAATTGGGGTTTCGAAGAAATCCAACACCCACCCTATAGTCCAGACCTTGCCCCTAGTGATTATTTCCTGTTTCCGGATTTGAAAAAATGTCTTCGTGGAAAAAGATTTTCGGATGATGAAGAACTCAAGTCGGTATTTTGCAGAGAAAGAGGAAATTTATTTGTTTGAGGGTTTAAAAAAGCTTATCTCAAGATGTAACAAATGCATTGATGTTAGGGGAGATTATATTGAAAAATAAAAGCAACTTAAATTGAATTCGCATTTTCCTTCATATCGATACCGATAATATATTGAACGCCCCTCGTATGATTTGCTCTAAAGGAAGTTTTTGACGATCACATGGCTTAGTATTTGTTTCTCAATGACCATTTCAAAGAGTTGCGATTGACAAGGTAGAATGGTTATTGGTCTGAATTGGTGGAATTGTTGTTCCTTTTTGCGATTGGGAGGACCTTTGAATTTTCCCAAGGCTGGGGAAAAGTTGATGTGGTAATGCAGAGGTTAATAATGTGAGTGAGATGGGCTATAATTTAGGGTAAAATAATCGTAGGGGTACGCCATCCTCACCGATAGCGTCAGTCCAGTCTAGGAACAGAACTAGCCAAATTTGCCGATATTCGATTATTATCGAAATCACTCCCGGAGAGTTGGTTGCCTACGAAATACTTATTCAGATTATCAGGGTCGAGAACACCCTGTAGATTAAGGCCTTTGGAAACACCAATCTTTTTTAAATTGCTCCAGAGTTTTTTGGCATGTAAGGTGGTACTAAGCTTTGATGCAAAGTAATTTATCCAGCATTTGCTACTCCACATAGGATCAATCAACTTGTAGAAGACCTTTCCTGCGATTTTAGGTTTAAACTACAGCCACCGTCGTGGTGGCTCGCACGGGGGGATTACCACTTCCAAGTCAGGCCAGGCGGTTCATAATGTAACTGGTCAAATCGATGTAGTCTTCAGTGGCTTTAATTTCAAAGCCATTATGATAAGATCAGATGGACGTAGCCTTAGTAATAGGTCGGGGCCCCAGTTTAGTTGACAGTTGGATGACCAGATGACACCTATGCTCCTTTGGGTAATATTCCGCGTCGCAGCAAATTTGCGGCACTGGGCAGTAGTACGTTGACGCCGGTAAATACGCACAAAATTCAACCAGGTTAGGCTCTAATTAAGGCCACTTCGAAACTTGGCCAAAGTCAAAACCACACATTAACTTAAGTCGATTATACCAAATCCGTAGGCAAAGACTTTGAGGTGAGTCAGAAATATATGTTACATGCGCAAAATCACACCCCAACATATAAAGTTCCAGCTATATAGCAGCATATGTAAAAATATCTTAAAATTTTATTTATCATACATTCGTATATATCGGCACAATATAAATATATAAACAACTTTATCACAATCTCCTTAAAAATCTCGCAGTTATATGATTTCTTCAAAATACAAAAATCTATCACACGAAGCCTATTTCTGTGCTACCGCTTTCTATAAATACTTAAATATACAACAAAAAAAAAGACAAATACATTCTAAAATCGTAAGATTATTGTAAAAAGAAAGCAATCAAAAATAGGATACTATCACTATTCAATTTAATTTCTTATCATTTTCTAGTTTCTGATAAGACTCCTCTGCTATTCGTCGAAGGTATTTTGCTGTGTCATGGCCAGTCTGTTCGACCAGTTTATTAAAGTAGCCATTGGATTTTTGCAGAAGCTCATGTGCATGTCCTAGCTCAACAGCTTGTCCAGCATCCATCACCAACACCCGATCGCTTGTCATTACCGTGTGCAATCGATGAGCAATCGTCAATACCGTGCACTCGGCGAACTTTGTTCGAATCGCTGTTTGAATTAGAAGATCAGTTCTAGAAAAAGAAACACTATTGTCAAATGTCCATGAATATGAATAAAAGACTTCTTACTCTGCATCTACATTAGCTGTAGCCTCATCTAGAATAAGCACTTTGTTGTGTCTTAAAACCGCTCTAGCCAAGCAAATTAACTGCCTCTGTCCCATGCTGAAATTTGAACCACCATCATGAACGCGATAATTCAGGCCACTATCTAAAGACGACACATATTGCTTCATTTTAACCTCATTTAATGCACTCCACATATCTTCATCGGTCTTTTCCTCAAACGGATCCAAATTATACCGAAGCGTTCCTGAGAACAGCACAGGATCCTGTGGAATAATTGACACTCTGCTTCTAAGATCGTGCAATCCCAACAGACCGATGTTATGACCATCAATATCGATAACTCCGTCATTGTACGCCAGTCGGAATATTGCCTGAATGATGGATGATTTTCCAGCACCAGTGCGGCCAACTATTCCAATTTTCTCTCGCGGATTTATGGTGAATGTCAATCCCTTGAGAATGTTGTCACTCTTTTCTGCATAGCGCATGCGTGCATTTACGAATTCTATGCGACCGTGCTGAGGCCACTCTTTATGCGGTTTATGTTTTGGATCCGATTCTAGAGGTGGCTCGGATGGTGTGTTTGCATACTCCATAACCCGTTCAAGACTTGTCATTTGATTCTCCAACTCAGCAGTCTGTCGCATACCCCATTGACACATGATGACCAGAGACATTGACTGTGTTATGGCCAGACCTACATCTCCACTTCGGAACTCTTTGCTAAGCACAAGGAAACTATAAGTAACAGCAATAATATAAAGGACGCAAATCAAATCGGTCCAAAAAGCAAAAGCTCTATTAACGGCTATGTACAGGTATAGTGCTGAGGTGTTGGCATTTTGAAAATCATGAAATTCGTCTTCGACAATTTTTGTTGCATTCATTGCCCGAATAGTGGTTAATCCATGGAATGACTGGTTCGTGTGAGAGTAGACCGGACTTCGAGCTGAAAGAAAATTGAAGTTTATACTCATTTTCATATTTTTAAATCTTTTGAGAAAACTTACTCATGGACTCTAGTCGTTTTAGACTTCGACTTGCGCCAATGTACATCCGGCGAGCTAAAACCAAAAACATTATCATGATGAAAGCTGGAATGATTAACCAGTAGTTGGCTACAGCCACCATTATCATTACAGCAATTGCATCTGTGGCAAACTGAAAAGAGTAAAGAAAAAAAAATTTAAACCCCACAGGAAGAAATATCTAACAGCACTGCAAATTCCTCTCCATTCGTCCGGAAATTGCAAAGTGTGACGCATATTCAAAGGCGCTAGTTGCATTAAGTCATGAATAACTTAGGACTTTCTTGAGATAATATTTCCCGCAACAAGTGTGACTCTCTCCCCACCTCGTTTCTTTCTGTACCTTTTTCTACATGAATGGAAATGCCAAACTGTGGAGTAAGCCAAAGGCAGTCATGGGCCCATCAGGCAGTGGCACTTTGATCCCTGACTTCAAAGGAAAAATAACATAACAGCGTCCCAGTAAGGTTACGAAACTACCACTAGAGCTTAAGCCCCCAACAGTATAAACGATGGAGATGTACTCGTAACTTGCCACTGAGTTGTAAACAAACGAACAAATCATAGTTGAAGGGGTGATTTTGCTGTTGATTTGCGGCCCGGGTCAACCCCGGACAGATTTATTATTGCTTATTGCAAGCTTATTCTTAGAACTAACAATTTTCACTTAAAACTAAAGGGTGGGAGCGGTTAAAAAAAGTTAGGATGTGAGGCATAGGTGGAAATAAGAGTGTTTTTAAGAGAGAGTTTGGTGAGATGGTAGTCGAAGAGAGGCAGAATATCGTTAACTTCACGAAGCATTCTAGACATTGGCTCCAAGTGTCCGTAATTAGTTCGGTGAAGATTGAGCCGGAAAAGTGGCACAGACCTAAAATTGCGAGGGTTGGTATTAAAAGAAATAAGTCGAAGTAAAGAAGGACAATCGATATTCCCAACTAAAATTTGATGAATAAAGAGAATGTCGGCAACTTTTCGACGTATAGAAAGGGGTTGTAAATTTATAAGTTTCAGCCGGTCGGTATAAGGTGGTAAGTTTTGGCTATCATCCCAGGGAAGACCACGTAAAGCGAATCGTAAAAACCTGCGTTGAACAGCTTCTATCCGGAGGATGTGTGTTCTGTAGTAGGGTGACCAAACTTGACTTGCATATTCAAGAAGAGGCCTAACAAAGGTTATGTAAAGAGATTTGGTAACATAAGGATTGGAAAACTCCTTAGACCAGCGCTTGATGAAGCCAAGGGCAGAGTTGGCTTTCTTTATTGTATTATCAATGTTAGAACGGAAATTGAGTTCCTTATCACAGATAACACCTAAATCACGCAACTCATTCACTAAGGGAACAGGCAGATTAAAGATCAGATAGCAGCGAGGTGAAGTATGAGGACGCTGACGGGTATAAGTTATAGACTGACACTTATTGACGTTAAGCTCAAGAAAATTCTTCTGACCCCAAGTACAAAATCGGTCAAGATCTTCCTGCAGTGGTAGGCTGTCTGAGGAAAAGGATATATATCTAAAGATTTTCATATCGTCTGCGTAAATAGATATGTATGAATTTTTAATGATGCAATCAACATCATTAATGACCAGAATAAATAGTAAGGGGCCAAGGTGGCTGCCTTGAGGGACACCAGAGGAGGCTTTAATTGGGTCAGAAATCATGGACCTAAATAAAACATAGTATTGTCTTTCATTTAAATATGATTGAACCCATGTTATAAAGTTTATTTGGAAACCAAGAGCTTTTAATTTCAGAAGGATTATATTATGTGAAATCATATCAAAGGCTTTGCTGAAATCGGTGGCAATCACATCAACTTCATTTCCAGATTCCAGTGCACATAAAGTGCTTGATACGAATTCCGTTAAGTTGGTGGTCGTAGATCTACCTTTGAGAAATACGTGCTGGTTTTGGAAAACAATAGGTTTACAATGGAAAAGCATTATAGCATAAATAATGCTCTCGAAAAGCTTAGGTATGCAGGACAGCTTAGCAATTGGTCGATAGTTGGAAATATCATCTTTTCGGCCTTTTTTATGTGGGGGAATACTAAATGACGTTTTCCAGGTCGAGGGAAATAATCCCTGGGTGATAGAAAGCTGAAAGAGAGTTGTAAGAGGTTGGGCTAAGTGCATTTCACATTTCTTTAAAAATATAGGGGGAAGATCATCAGGGCCGGCGGAATAATCATCTTTGAGGTTTATTATTTTATCTTTGACTTGCTCTAAAGTTATAGACACATATTCTAAAGTTGTTTGTGGGCAGCTATTTAAGTAGGAAAAGTAAGAGTGGTCTGGCTCTTGGGAATGGATGGCGAACGCTTGGCTAAAAAAAGTTGCGAAGAGATTTGCTATAATTTGGGGATCCTCCGAGGACTTATCTAGAAAATTCAGAGATGATGGATAGTTATCCGATTTACTTTTAGTTTTGATGTACTGAAAGAATCGCTTGGGGTCGGAAATGAGTGTGCGGTCCATTTGGTTTAAATAGTTGTCATATAGAGTTTGACAAAGTACAGAGAAATTTATTAGGGCAGACTGGTAGTAAAAGAAATCGATGTCGGAACGCGATATTAAGTAAGTACGCCAGAGCTTATTTCTCTTATTACGAAGAGATCGCAGCTCTTTATTATACCAGGGTGGTGATGATGAGGGATTCTTTTTGGGTAAAAAGGGTACAGGTTGGGACAGACATTTGAAAATTTCGGTATAAAAGGATGCGAGAGCATCGTTAACCGTGAGGTTGGGATTATCGTAAAGAAATTCAAAATTGGCCATACTGAGGAGGTTATTCAGTTTGGCGTAGTTAGCCCTATGAAAATTAAAACTGTAAGAATACTCATAAGAAACGCGATTAAGACCATTGTCATACGCTAACGTAAGAGAAAGGGGAGGGTGGTAACTATCCAACTTAGAAAGAAGATGTCTGCTTTCTAAAATGATGCAGTTATCTGTATCAGTGGCGAAGACTAGGTCGAGTTGTCTGCCAATGTTATTGGTGACATCACTTAATTAATACAGACCAGAGTCAGTAAGGCAATCGATGAAAAGGTTTTCTTTATCAGAGGTGGGATTTGTTGCAGTAAAGTAGCACTGGTCAGTCTGAGCCCATACAAGCTTAGGTAGATTGAAATCACCTAAAAAAATAACTACGTCGTTGGAATCAGCAGCATTAAAAATGCTGTCGATTGCATCAACAGCTAGCTGGTAACCTTGAATTGGTTGAGAGGGGCGAATATAGCAGCAGCAAATATATAGGTTGCGCTTGCAAATAGGAATTCTAGCGCATACAAATTCAAAGAATGCAGTGGACGATTTTTTAAAGGGTTTAGACTCAAGACGAGAGTGTATAGCTAGAAGTACCCCACGGCCATATAAATTTTCCTCTTTATCTAGACCGTCGTGACGGTGTAAATCAAAGTCTTGGGAAAATAATTCATTATTCTTAATATTAGGGGTGAGATTGGTTTCTGTGAGTGCAAAAATGTCGTAGGGCAGAATCTGCGAATTAAGATATATAGCAGAAATCTTAGTTCGTAATCCTCTTACATTTTGATAATACAGGGACAGATATTTGGGAGGCTTCGGCAAAGAATTGAGTGGTGGGTTAGGAGCGATGGTAGTTTTTGAAACTAGACCGTGTTCGCTGGAGGTGTAGTATGCATTTGGAACTTACGTGAGACGCACACTCATCAGGAGTCATATCTAATTGCTCATGAAAACGTATAAAAAGTTGCCGCAGATCATTGTGATTAGTGGGAAGGCCTTCTTGCAGAATGGAAACCATTGCATTGGTTTTCGTTATACCGTCTATACAGACAGAATCTGGCTTATCATGTAGATATGCGAGATATAAACGAACATTATCGTATAGTCTGCGGTCTCGTAGTCGAGAGAGAACATACCTACATGACAATTATTAGAACCCCAACGAAGGTAAAACGGACGAGACTCTGATGTATTTGGGCACGCCGCCGGTTAAATGAACACTTCCATACAGCAATTCCTTTTAGTAAATAAGTACCTCAACGTCGGAACAGCGAAGGCATGTTGGCAGACAGGTGGAAGATAAAACACCAATAAACCCTAAAAACAAACAAGAAGGCGAATGAGCTCGGAAACACTGCTTTTCGCAATTGTCAGCAGAAAGGTGAAATACCTTCCACAAAATTCTATCAGCTCTTTAGATGAGGTTCCAAAACATTCTTCGGTCCGGTACCGATCAAGTATTGGCAAATAATGAAAAGGCTGTGGAGCTTGGGGCAGATTCGTCTGACAGAGGAACTCGAAGAACTCCCGTAGCATTTATTAAAGGAGATTTTTGTCTCCTTGAAGAAACTCCGTCCATGAGTACGAACACCCACTAGATGTAATGTTAAGTATTTCCTGCGCAAAAAACACATCACGATAATCATCGGAGTATAATATTCGCCACATCTAGAGAAAAAGCGCCACAAGTACATCCGGAGATAAATTGCGCGATCCTGGAGTTTAGTCGCAAGAAACTTGCCTGGCTCTAATCTAAAGCATATCACTACCTAACTGACGGTAGTGGTATCAGGAAAAGCCAGAGAATTGGACAATTTTGGATGTCAGCAGATGAACTACTTTAAAAAAGATTGACCATCACAGCAATTCGAAATTACTGCAGTGCGACGGAATTCTCCATGAAGAGAGAAAGAAATCCACGTCAGTAAAATTACGGCGTTCATTGACCTGTGAACGACAGTGCGACGCTACGTAAATCCAAGCTAAAGCATGCATTGCGGGACGAAATATCAATATAGCAAGCACACGGTTTCCTCATCTCAATATACGCAAGGGGACAAGGGGACTCTAAGTCAAATTAATCAAATTGCGGTAGGCATGCCTCCCGTATTCTGGACAACTGAATGGGCAGCCAACATTGAGTCGAATAACTACCGTATTGCAGCCGAGTTGCGAATGCAGATTTCCTAACCGCCACAACAAGGAAAACCACTGTGAGAAAATATAACGTAGAAAAACTTTAGTCACATCAGACCACCAGAATTTTCGCATAACGTGTATCCCAAAACAACAACTCCTATGCCACCAGCAACACCTATGCCAAGTTTTAATAACAGGTGAAACGAATCTGTCAGCGAAAGAAGACCCATACAGATACCCGTAGAGATGAAGGAGAAAACCGTGTAGTAGAGTCGCAGTCGGCGCTGAGGAAATGGATAAACTTTTTCCACACGGCGAAGAAGCTCAGCATTCTGTTATCAAGCAGTGTAGACTATTCAACTTAGGCGATGGTAGCCAAAATTTCCGTCCACCTGATGTAAATGAAGTAAGGGCAGGAAAATCTAAGCTGGAATCCTACAAAGAAGCCAGACCTGACGGCTTACCGGCCGAGGTATTCAAAGCTTCTGGAAATGATTTTATGGAGAGCATACATCAACCCATTAATCAGATTTGGTCAGAAGAGTGTATGCCTGATGACTAAAATCGAAGTATCGTTTGCCCTATGAACCAAAAAGGAGACCCCCTCAACTGATCCAACTATAGAGGTATAAGTTTCTTTAACATCGCATACAACATCTTATATGCCATATTGTCAAAGTCTGAAACCCTTCGTTATCAACCTGATGGGCCCCGGTGAGTGCGATCGACTAAATCGTCACACTCTGGCAAATCCTGGAAAAAGCCTAAGAAGTCCAAATCGATGCCCACCATCTTCTCATCGATTTTAAGGCCGCCTATGAACGCATTTATAGAAACGAGCTATTAGAATGTAGTGTTGGCATCTCTGCTAAACTCGTTCGTTTGTGAATAATGACGTTCTAGAACGCTCGCTGTTCCGTCAAGGTCGGTAACGACTTAGGGTTTAGAGGTAAATGAGGGCAAAACCATGTACTTGGTGGCGCAAAAGTCACCACCCTCTCGGAAAATGCTATAATTTTTGCAAATGGCTGCAAATGTCAATTCTACCTTGACATTTATGAAGTAAACAGATACAAAATACACGTCAACAAGACATGAATCGCTATGCTGCTAAAGAAGACGGATAATTGTTACGATTTTTTTGCGGAATAATTCGTCGGCGGTGTTGGCACCTTGCTTTTCATCGCAGATTTCCCGGTCGCCTGGAAGAGTATGGGACAACACGAGATGCTGCCAGTTCTGACCGACCTCGGAGCAGCCGTCTTGCTAAGAATATGGCAGCTGTGGTTAAATATGTCGCAGAGGACCCCGGAGTATCGACCAGATGACGTGCCACGCAATTGGGCATCAATCGGCGCTCTTTGCAGAGAGTTTTGGTGAAAGACTGTAAGATGTTTCCTTACAAAGTGCAGACAGTACATCAGCTGTTAGCTGTTGACCGCCAAGCGCGTGTCACCTACGCCATCCTGAATCTCGACCTCGATGGAGACAACTCTTTATCGAAAATCATCATGAACGACAAGATCCATTTCCATCTCTGTGGATATGTGAATAAGAAAAATGATTGCTTCTGGGACACCGAAAATCCACGTATAACCTACGAATTATAATTTTTTTTAATTTATTTTTGGCGGGGGATGAGGCCCAAATTATTGGCTTATACAAGCTAATCTAACTTAAAAACTAACAGAAAGACTTAAGAGCTAGGGACCAAGGAAGTGATGGAGGAGATCTTGTTTGAGACCAGGAGTGCTCAGGTGGAAATGAAAAAGGGAGCATTCGGGAGATTGGTTCGTTGGAGCTATAAGAGGTGCAGTGGACCGGTAGATAGAAGAGACGAGGACAACGTAGATTGCAGGGGTTGGTATTGAAGGAAATGCAGTTCAAAATGGATGCACAGTTGATGGAACCTGAGAGAAGTCAATGAATGAAAAGAATGTCAGCAGTATTCCTACGTTCTTCTAACGAATTCATATTTAAAAGTTTGAGGCGGTCCTGATAGGGAGGTAAGATTAAAGGGTCGTTCCACGGCAGACCACGGAGAGCAAATTGGAGAAATCGACGTGGAATACCCTCGATTCGGGAAACATGAACCCGGTGAAAGGGGGACCAAGCTTGACTGGCATACTCAAGCAGGGGGCGAACAAAGGTAACATAGAGAGATCTGGTTACATACGGGTTGGAAAATTCCTTGGACCACCGTTTAATAAAGCCAAGAGATGAGTTGGCATTGAGGATCGTCTTATCGATATGCGAACGGAAATTAAGCTCACAATCGAATAATTTGCCAAGGTCTTGAAGAGACTGAACCAGGGGAATTGGTTGACCATGGAGAAAATAAAGTCGGGGCGGAGACGGGTTGCATTTACGTGAGAAGGTTATAGATTGACATTTGGCTATATTAAGTTCTAGGCAGTTTTTGAGGCACCAGATTGAAAACCGTTCAAGGTCTTCTTGAAGACGGCAGAGTCATGGAGAAAGGAAATAGTTTTAAAAAAATTTGTGTCGTCAGCGTAAAGGGAGAGGGAGGAATATTTAATGACCCTCCCAACATCGTTGATAGTAAGAATGAAGAGAAGAGGGCCAAGATGACTGTCTTGTGGAACTCCAGGAATAGAACAGAAAGGGCGGATCTAAGCCGAACACTATAGAATCGGTTTACCAGGTAAGAAGAAATCCATTTTAATAAGATGGGTTCAAAGCCGAGAGCAGACAATTTGAAAAGGGTCAATTGATAGGATATCTTATCAAACGCTTCAGTGAAATCAGTTGCAATAACACCGATTTCTTTGCCATTTTCTAAGGCTGAGAGAGCAAAAGACACGAATTCAACTAGATTTATGGTAGTTGATCTACCTTTTAGAAAACCATGTTTTCGGGGCGAAATAAAAGACTTGCATTTGAAGCTTAATGCTTCGTATAAAATGCTTTGAAAGAGTTTGGGTATATGAGAGAGTTTAGCAATGGGACGATAATTGGTAACTTCATGATTAGATTCCTTTTTGTGTATCGGGATTATAAAAGAGGTCTTCCAAAACTGGGGGAATTCTCTCTGTGTAAGGGAAGGGGAAGGGAAGGGGTAGAGACAGGTTGGAAGAGCATTTTTTAAGAAACACGGCGGGGAGGCCTTCTGGACCAGGTACAAATTCATCTTTAAGATTTAGTAGCTTTTTTTCAATAACTGCAGGATCGAAATTTTGAGTGAGAAAGGGACCAACGGAGAAATTTGTTAGATCATTGAAGTAAGAGGGATCTGGTACGAAGGAGTTGTTGGCAAATGATTGTTTGAAAAATGTGGCAAAAAAGTTGGCGATGGTAGGAGGATCACTTGAAGATTTCGTTTCGAAGGCGAGGGAGGAAGGATCAGACTAGCTTTTGCAATTGGCAATTTGAAAAAAGGACTTAGGGTCATTTATGAGATTGGTTTGCGCACTATTCAGGTAGCGCTGATAGAGAGAGTTATAGAGTTCAATGAAATGAAGATATGTACCTAGATAATTTGAATAGTCGTAAGAAGAGTGGGTTCGAAGGAATACCGCCCATAACTTGTTTGTTTTGTTTCGTAGAGAGCGGAGTCTACGATTATACCAAGGAGGGGATGTAGAAGAAGCTTTATGGCGGGAATAAGGCACATAGAGGGAGATGGATTTGAATATTTCTCTGTAAAAAATGGAGAGGGCAGCAACCAGAGATAGATTGGTGAACTCAAAAGAAGCCTTGCTTAGATAGATATTGATTTTACGGAAATTAGCTTTGTGAAAATTGTACGAAGAGCCATTACACCCGCTCAAAGTTACTGCATGGTGTGCTGTTTATGCTGGAGGAGTCATTGGGCCTTATTATTTTCGAAAACGTCGCGGGCCAAACGTCTATTGCTGACGGCGAGCACTACATAGCCATGCTCAATGACTTTCTCCTTACTCAATTGGATGGATTAGGACTGAAGAACATATGGTTCCCACAGGATGGACCAATGGCGAATACTGCACGAGCCACAACCGAAATCGTCTGACTTCTTTTTGTCTGGTTTTTTGAAGTCCCGAGTCTATGTCCAGCCTCAGACTCTTGAAGCCCTCAAAGAAAATATCCGTCAAATATGCGAGTGCCTATCACCGGAAGTTCTGGCAAGAGTGATGGAAAATGCCACAAATCAGGTCCGAATGGTCATCAATTCTGGCGGCGGGCAGTTAACCGATATCATTTTCTCAACTTAGTGACAAAAATGTAAGACATCATATATAGTAAACATAATCCGAAAGCAGAACAAATGTTTTTCAGTCATAGAAAAAATTACAGCCAAAGAACATCGGGTGACAACTTTTGCACCTCCTTGTATATACTCTCAACAACAAGGGACAAGCAACATCGGCGAACTGGACAGAACGTCACAATCGGCAGCACTTTGTCTACCTTGGCTTTGCTATGAATTCTGTCAACAACACCTCAGCACAAATAAAACGATGAAACACCTTTGCTAATCGCTGTTTGTTTGGGCTAAGAAAGCGATTGAGTGGTAAGGCGCTGTTCCGATAAACTAAGGAGACTCTATATAAGACCTTGATCATCTCAGTCCTACTTCACGGGGCTGGGGCATGGACTTCATCGAAAGCATTTGAAGATATCCTCCGTCGTTTCGAGAGAGAAATCTTTCGGTCCCGTTTGCTTTGGCGGGCTTAGAAACAACGAACTATACGAGCTGTACAGCGACATCGACTTAGTCAGAAAACTGCGCATCAATCGCCCGAGATGGCTAGCACATGTGAAGCGAATTAACGTCGATGCTCCGGGTGGCAGAGTCATCGAATCTAACCCGGAGAGGCAATGTGAGGAAGACCTTACCGTAGGTTAGTAAACGAATGAACCAGGCACTATTATGGTCAGATTAATGAAGCACATGGAACTCTGTGTTACGAACACTACTCTTTCAAAGGATCTGTGCTCAATGTTCTGATCGACATCTCCAGGTCCTCAGCGATCCGAGTATAGCATTTACTTCAATGCAATTTGGCCGTTTAAACAGTACTGAAAGGATAACGAAGTGCAGGACATCAAAATCAGTGTAAAGCTCCTATAGTAAATGGGGAGGTTGTAGGTTACAACTGCACCAGCTTCGCGTCTTTAAAGTGAGCCCAAGCTCAAGAATGAGCTAGAGCAAGTCAACACTTATTTGTCTACACGGCTAAGTATAATATATGCTACGAAATAATTTGCTTTTGGAAGTGTTAAGCCGGAAAGAAAAAAGCGAAAAGACCGAGCTTTACAAAACATACAAAGGAGATCGAGTCAAAGAAGACAGGGACGATGACAATGAAAACCATCCAAATTCATGGTGAATTCATTGTGAATGCCGAGCATAAAGTAGCAGAAACAGGTGAGATTCTCAAACTCTGATCCACTTTTCCACAAACTATACACCACTAACTGAATACTACCCGATGACATTCCTTAAGGACGTTTCTGGCATGCTGTGGAGGCAATGTAAATTCAGCACCTTCATGGTTCAAACTACCAGTAAAATAGTTAGCAAGCGTGAAAAGCGTGGAAGTCGGTTTATTGACTTCAGATCACGATGATGAAGTCGATGAAGATGCTGTAAGTAGAAGAGACCAAGAAGAAGCAGATCATGAGGACATAATCACCTTTAAACGAAGCAGCAAAGTCAACGTTGAGATTGTAACCTTTAGCATCATTGGGCGCTCATTGAAGATCCAACGACTTATTGATTCGACGAAATATTTGGGGTCAAAATAGTTCAAAGATAGAGCGATGTTCCAGAAAACCGTGATACTACTCGTTCCTTGTCGTTTCCTAGGATAGGTCATGCATAAAACGAGTGGAAGACAATAACTGCATCCTTTATGAGCTGTACTAAAATGTAAATGTAGTGATTAATTCAAACACATACCAGTGGAGCAAATAAAGGAGGATAATTAAGGTATTCGAATTCTAGCCCCTGAAAGAGAGAATCTCCGGCCTAACCGAATATGCCCGGAATAAGATAGGCTGGATGGCTGCAGTGCAATACAATAGAAGGTGAGTTAGCAACTATGTTAGCATCTATAGAAGTGAATAATAAAGCCGTTTACATGGGGATTACTACATATATAGAGAAGAAGGAAAGGTATTTGAGTGCGGATTTTTCTTCATGTATATAAACGAATGCCTGACGTCTGGTGTAACTATATCACCTTGGACCTGACATGCATTCATGATCGCAAACCTCTTCGGGATAATCAAATTTGTTGCTACATATTGTCAGAAGTAGCACATGCTTCCACAGAGATATCTCGTAAACGTAGTATCAAAAACCTGCCAACCACGTAAATAGATAGACCACATTTTGGTCGGTGAACAGAAGGGCTTGGGTATTTTACAATAGATATCCCAGCATTCCAAGAAGCTAACATTGGCTTGGACAGCTAACTGGTTGTTTCCAAGGCACGCATGTGAATACCGGATCGGTAAAGCCAGAAGTTTTATGCTGCTAAAGCCGCTTAAACAAAGTTGATGCCAGATGCAGTGCAACACTAAGATGGACCTTGAAGTCTGACAAGACATCCTTTTGGAGAAATGAGACATGAGCAAAGTCAAATTAATGTTTGCTAACGAATGGAAAAGTAAATCTCTGCTATGTGCCCTCAAGTACCTTCTGCAAATTTATTTGCTGGAAAAAGAAATCATAACTACTCACCGTCAAAACATCCAATAGTGTCTGCGGCAATGTTATATCCAGATTATTTATGTCGTTTGCAAAACGATTCAATATCCGCCCAGAAGGATTTGTATTGAAGAAATACATATACGCACGTATTACGCCATTAAAGAGCCTGTCATGGAGCTTCAATGAAATCCGTAGGCATGCTATAAAGAATCCATACGTCCTTATTACGTAGAAAATCAATGTGACAACAATGAACGTCGTATAGATGATCAGCATTTCCATGCGTTTTCTCTCGAAAGACGCAGAACTAAATCCGGCTGGATGCCCTGGTTTACTTCCTACTGAAGTAGGATTTGTGTTGTTTGTCAATTGCATTGTTTCCTCCCACGTTGCCCTAAAGAGAATTTCTTTAATCAACTCAATTACTGGTAAAAGGAAAACAACAAAGTCTTACCATCTTGAGACGAAATAGTCCATTCCCGACAACATTGCTCTTGAGATAATAAATAAAAACAATACCACGCATATGGCAGCAGGACTGTTAAGAATTTTAAAATATTCCTTATAAACTGAACTTTTAACTGAACCCTGGGCTTGTTGCTCCTTTCGATCTTCACCTTTGTCCACACGTATTACCTCCTCACCCTTTTCCTTTACGATGATACTATCGAGACGATGGAATTTCTTTTCATCAGCATCTTGCATTGAATCCACTTGCATTTGGAAGTAAATATGTTCCTTGAGATCCTTGTATTCGCCATGAGCTTGGATGTGTCCATTTTCCATAACAATCAAGTGATTTGTTTGTTTCAAGTGCCTAACGTGATGGGTAACTAAAATGCGGATTTTCGACTCCAAAAACTTTAAAATACATTTTTCCAAAATATGTTTCCCAACATAAGAGTCCACAGCCGATAGGGGGTCATCTAGAAGATATATATCTGCCTTCTTGTACACAGCCCTAGCCAGACTTATTCTAGCCTTTTGACCGCCGCTTAAGCTCACTCCTCGTTCTCCAACGATAGTTGAATCTCCATATGGGAAGAGTTCAATATCTCTCTCTAAAGCACAAACCTTCAACACCTGTTTGTAGCGCTCTTCATCAAACTTTTCAATAAAGATTATATTGTCCTTAACTGATCCTTCAAAAACCCATGGTTCCTGTGAAGAGTAGCTTAACACACCATTGACTTCAATATTTCCGGCAGTAACTGCAAGCTCTCCAAGTATAGCATTTAGTAAACTTGACTTCCCAGATCCAACACTTCCAATAATTCCTAAAAAGTCAGATTCCCTAACCTGAAAAGTGCATTTACTCAGATGTTGTCTTGGAACATCTCCCTTATCCCAACTTGCGCAGAGATTTTGTACAATCAAGCCTTTCTTAATGCCTGCTGGATTGTGAACTCTTCCAAAGAAATCTGTCACTTCCATACCATGATCTTCGCAGGCGAAATTCGTAATTCCTCCATCAGCCGGATCCTCACTCTGAAGCAAGAAATGCACAGTTCGCCTTGAAACTACAAATATCTCAGCCCATGTGGTCACTGCCAGAGGCCAAAAGTGCAACAACGAATCATACAAGGTGCTAAAGTACGACGACACTATGAAGACCTTTTGAGCTGTGATTATATCGCCAACGAAGACATATGTCACTAAACTGATGAACAGTGCTCCTTTCGAGATCATCGTGGTACATTGCAGGGCTGCATAGATATACTGAGATCCTTTGATTGCTTTGACTTCCATTCTCCGAACTTCGGCTATCAATTTGGCGAACGACTTCTCCCATGCATACATTTTAATCACCTGGATAGCATGGATGATTTCATTCATGATCTTGACACGTACATCAGCGTTCTCGGCTGTGCGATGACGGAATCGAGCTGCGGCTTTTGCTGCCCAGGCTTGCAATGGAATAAAGATCACTATAAAGGCAATACCAACAATAGCTGCCCAACCGATTTCTCTATACATGAGGGAGCCAAAGACAATCGCCTCCACTGGACCTTTCCATAGCTCGTGAAAGAAGTAGAACGCTAGGTCAAGTTGACTTAAATCATTCGAGAGAAGAATGATCGCCTGACTACTAAGTCCGTCATTATACGCTGTAATTGAAGACCGAAGGCACTTTCTATAGACCAATCCAGAGCAGGCCAATCGTATTCTGACTCCAACTTCAAATATGAAAAACATGAACGGATGGAAGGTGAGGGTGTTGACTAGAGAGCACAAAACAATTCCAGTTGCATAGAGATAGGCTTGCACTTCAGAGCTACCTGTGTCTCCTTCCGAGAAATATGATACAAATCCTCCAAGGAATAGCGGCTGTGAAGCTCTAAGGGAGGAAGGTTGACAGATGAATTATTCTCCAACTTAACTACTCGTAGTATAGTTTACCTAATTGAGATTTCCAAAATTGAGTACAAAATGCATAGTGGCACGAAGGACCAACCGTACGCTCGAAATATCATGTGCAATAGACTTGGCTTTTTTCGTCGTACTTCCTTTTCCCAGTACTTGATGAGGTTAAAGGTGATCATCTTGCTGTCGAGACTGGGCTTATGTTCATACAGATCTTCCTCCTCCAGCTCGTTGTGTGTTCCTCTACCGAAAACTTTTCGAATCCACCTGTGGAAGAAATAAAAAAAATAAATTAATAACTTCAATCTAAATAGGATGAGAAGAAAAACAAGGCGCGTTTTAGAGAATCATTGAACACAGCGAGGAGTATCTTGGCAATTGAATACCACACCTAGCTTCTGGACATATTAAATACGCATAAGACTATTTAAAACTTAAAAACTCAGCATAGAACAGGAAAAAGTAGTGATGATAACGAAGTCTACCTTCCCTGCATTTAAGAGCACTTCGTCGACAAAGATAGAATGTAACTTTGGGACTTTGAAGAACAGATTACAAACTCTAATCTGCGCTCCTCATAAATAGCAACTTTTCTGACACAACAAAAATATCGCAAAGACGTGCTAATTTGTTGAAGTCCAGCCTTGGCCTGTGGATATCTCTAACCCATAATCCTCTTAATTTACTTACATGGATCGCAAACTAACTAACATCATGAGAGGAGTAGAACATCCCAAGAGGTGCTGGTCCACCAAAAGAATCGAGATAGAGTGCCTCTGCAAGTTTACATCTTGCACTTATTTATGCGGCCTACATCCACACTGAAATCTTACAGCCGCCATCTACGAATTTTTTTTGGAAATTGCAAAGCTGAAGACGACAGATGACAAGTGTGCTACGAAACAAAATAGGACCACCTTCTATAGGTTTGTGGCTGATCCTGGGTCAGCCGTAAAAATACATACTTTTCACTAAGAAGCTTTTGGATCTTTGGCTAAATATTAAGGACAATACTAGATCCTAGAACATTACGGCCGTGATCTACGGGAAAGTGTCCTCAGAAGGCCAGATTTCTCCAACTTGGTTATGCCCTAAAAGCTACTCATCTTACTGATAAGTGAGTGAAGTGTAGTGAAGTTCTGGTGTGCTCTCTTCAACAACTCAGTACACTGTGCACCTTCTTTGGAAGAACAGCATGTGGAGCTTTTAAATTATTGCTCACTTAAAGTGCAAAGAGGCCTTCTAGCATGGAGGACAAACAATGCAAAGAGAATCAAGGTTACCATGTTATACACAAGATGAAAAAGACGCCTGCTATATTACGTAGGGCGACATCATGATCGTGATGGGCCAACAGGGGTTGCGACAGGATTGCGGTCTAACAAATGGTGGGAGCACATGGCATCGAAGACTGCATCGACTTTGGGCACCTTTCGTGGACTGCTATAATCCCACCCAACCATTGGAGGTACATTATTTGGTCAAACACGTGCTACAAGATCAGCAGAGTTACTTCTGACCGGTACACAACAGAGATTCAAATCGAACACATTGCGACAGTGTTTTGAAAGATGTGTCTTAAGCGTCCCCAACAAAATTTTACATAGGGTAACTCCCCTACCACTTCGTAATGCATAACAACCTGTGGCAATACAGACATACAGACAGGCTTCAGGATTCAATAGTATGCCTACAATTTACGCTGATGGCTCAACTCAGGAGCAGTACCAGGCAGGCAAATATTAATGAAAAATGTTTTTCCAACCGCAGCGTAGGGATATGTTGGTAAAAGGAACTGACACAGTTGCAGGAGTGTGTTGCAATCAGAGCTCGGACTGCAATACCACAGATCACCACAGTGTATAGTGTGTCGAAACCAGGTAGATGCATTAGCTACGAGTCGAACAAACAAGGCAGAAATGCGAGTAGGGTCATCTTCAAATCATCTGGGGGGTTGTAGATACGATAGTAAATAATACCTGGTAAAAAACTTAGAGGCTCTAAGCCAGGATCAACTTAGGAAATACAGAGAGCACTCCAAAATGATGTCAAACGATGCGGATTTCAACCTACTACTTCGGACATTTGTAAATGTAATGAACTCGCGAATGAGGGGCATTCTTTTTAAAATGGGACAAAATCTAAAGTCTATTTTTCAGTGTAATTCTGCTATAGCGACCTCGGTTATAAGGAGCATGAAGCTATAACGACGCAAATTCTGAGTCCCTTTATTTTACACAATTCTTTAACTTCCTGATAGGGATGCCGAGCTGACCTCCGACGAGTGCACGCGGGTCATAGTGCTGTTGCTTGCACTCGGCCACCCGGCGGACCTACAACAATTGGACTCGGTAAACCAACGTCAGAATTTTCTCGTTGCAGCCTTGCTTAGCTTCGTCGGTGTTTGTGTTTTTTTTGTGTTTGTTAATTTGTAATGACTTGAGAATCTAGAGTGAACATAGCAAATATACACGGACTAAAAAGTCATCATTTTTCCGCGTACGTCCACGTCTGTAAATTCCGACCAGCCGTTTTTGCACTTTGTGAAACGCAGGTAGATTCCCGCCCACACCTCTTAGATCACTCTGATCTGCAACTACCTGGCTACAAACTAGTGCCACCATTCTTATCTCATCGCGGTCTCGCCATTTACGTGCATAGTGATGTAGCTTACCAAATTCAACCAAAATGTTGTCCCTGTTCCAACCCGGAATTCAATTTCCTGTGGTTAAAATTCCATCTCCGTAAGCAAATTATCCACTACTGCTTTATTTACAGAAGCCCCAAACTGGACAGTGGACACCAATTCGACCTTTAACGAGTTTGACGCCTTGTCTGACTTCATTCAAAGAATTGTATCCCTGTATCCTCATACTGAAATCGTGATTACGGGTGATTTCAATATACACAATTCTGTTTGGCTTCGACATTCTGGACAGACAACATCCGAGGGACGGTGTGTTGAGATCTTCGCTGCGGAAGACCGTTGATGTGCCCTTCCCTCTTGGCTCGTCGGACCACTGTGCCATATCAGCTAGTTTCTCGTATGCTGATCACACAGTTAGAGAAAAGATTCCTAAAAGAACCGTATGGGAATACGAGAAAGCCAATTGGAGCGGACTTAACAACTTCTTTAGGAACTTTAACTGGCCGTTATGTTTCCTCGATGACGACGTGGATGCCGCTGCTGATATGATCACTGACACTGTTCTCCTTGGAATGAGATCCTTTATCCCTCATCGGATGAAAAGTATCAAACCAAAAGAAAAGGCATGGTACGACTTGAGCTGTAACGAGGTTGTGAAGGTTAGAGAAATGTTTTTTTGCTTCTAAAGGCCAACCGACAGAAGAAAACCGAAGAAAGTACAAACGAGCCAGGAATGACTGCAACGTCTTTCCCAATCGCGTGAAATTCCTATACGACCAAAAACTGAGGCAAAAAATACTACAATGCCCCAAAGGTAGTAAAAGTTGTTGGTCATTCGTCAACACTAGAAATTCTGCCTCATCCTCCATCCCAACGCTCATTTACAATGACATTCCAGCTGTCAGCTCTTTGGGCAAGGTCAATCTGCTTGCTGCAAACTTTGCTTCAACACTTCAACACTTCCAGATTGTGCTTTGTCTCCGCCTACACTTGAGTGCGTCGAATCTTCAATGGGACGGTTTCCCTTTCGCACTCGTGTAGTAGCAAGAGTACTTAAAGACCTCAACATACATAAATCCGCTGGCCCAGATGGTATATCTCCCCTTCTTCTAAATAGGTGGTCTTCCACGCTGGCAAAACCACTGCGTAAGCTTTTTCATCAATCCTACTCTCTAGGACTCTTTCCGAGCAGATGGAAAATAGCATTTGTCCAGCCCGTCCCTAAAAAAGGTGAATCTTCTTCTCTCTCCTCCTACAGACCCATTGCACTTACGTTCCTTCTGTCCAAGGTCATGGAAACCGTCAGCTCATGAAATATCTCGAAACACGAAAACTTCTCAATGACCGACAATATGGTTTTCGTAGCAACAGGTCCACTGGTGATTTGATGGCATGTCTCACCGAAAAGTGGAACCAAAGCGTACATCAATCTGGTGAAAGCAAGATAGTTGCACTTGATATTTCTAAGGCATTTGACAGAGTTTGGCATCAGGCTCTTTTGTCGAAAATGCGTGCTCTTGGGATCGATGACTCTCTTCTTCAATGGATTAGAAATTATCTTTCGGAACGTTCAATTCAAGTTGTCTTGGATGGTTTCAAGTCTGATATTCACAAAATAAATGCTGGTGTGCCGGAGGGCTCCGTTCTGTCTCCGACACTCTTTTTAATTTTCATCAACGATTTCTTGCCTGCTACTTCTAATCCAATATATTCCTTTGCTGATAACAGTACTCTCTGCTTTTCATATTCATTTCCCAACTCACGTCCCTGCTCTTCGGCTGTAGAACGGGAACGGCAGCGTATGTTAAGCTCATTAAATTCCGATATTAACAGCATAACCAATTGGGGAACTATCAGCCGAGTGGAATTTAATGCTTCAAAACTCAATGCTGTCTGCTGTCATTAAAGCGAAATTCAAATAGCCAGTCATTATCCATGACATTGTCGAAGCCGAAAAATTTTCCATTCTCGGTATGTGTGTCAGCGACAACTTACGTTGGAATGACCACATATTCGATGTCGCCAAAAATGCTGCGAAATGTCTAGGTTTCCTCAAGCGATGTAAGAAATATTTCACACCCTCCGATCTGGTCACAATATATAAGGCATTCATCCGCCTAAAATTGGAGTATAATGCCCACATCTGATCAGGTGCTCCTAAAACTTTTTTCCACTTGGTAGATAGGATCCAAAACCGTGCGGTAAAACTCATAGGTGATGACAATATCACGAAGTCATTCAACACCCTCGAACGCAGACTGTCTCTCGTCTCACCTTGTTGTATCGCTATTTTCACTGCCAGTGCTCCACCGAAATTGCCAGTAGCATTCCACCTCTTCTAACTTTAACTCTTCTAACTTTTAACTCATCAGTATATCCTCGAGCCCACCTTCGGATGTACTCTGAAATATGGTTATTCGTTCCTAAGCCGTACAACTCGCTTGTGGAATCCCTGCCTTTTTTCCTTCCCTAACTTCCCCTCGCCGCCGCGAGGAAGTTCTCGTGTTCATCTCGAAAATAGAGAATGGAAGTTTTGTGGTATTTTTACGTTTTAAGGTGTCTATAGTGTGTGTATGTGTGCGTTAATTTTTTTTGGCCTGCGAACAAATAGTGCTATCGAGTTGAATTGTCAGATGATAGATGAGTCTTCATGCCGAATTGCGATAAGCGGAACACTTGAATCGAACACACCTTTCTTTCCTCTTCTTTAGGAAAATTCAATTTGGAAGAAAATTTTCGTAGAAAGTAGCCCTTCCTCTTCCCACTCATTAAAAATCTTCCCCTATCTTTCGAAAAGGCTAATGAATTTAGCATCCTGCTAGGGAATAACGATTTTAAATGTTCTGAAAGTTATTACGGCAATAGCGTGTCGAATGCCGGCCTCGAGCTCGTAAAAAATGTTTTTGGTTGCATTGATGCTTGGCCGAACAATTGTGGATTGTGTTCGCTCCAATAATTGCAATTTTGTTTGTTGACACAGTCACTGAGCCAAAAATGCGCCTCGTCCGCAACCACAACTTCGCTGTCAATTCTGGAGGCAGATGAATCTTTTGAGGAGTTGATCAATCGTATGCCGAATAGCAGGATTATCATCTCAAAACTGAGTGGGGCTCCTGCTAAAACATGTGTCAGCAGAGGTGCGCCGCTACTCCTTTTTTAAAATTTAGTGGTCAATAAACTGCTGATATACCTGGAAGCGAGTGGTAGAAAGGTGGCTATCTGTGTGGATGACGTTGCTATATCCGTCTCAGGTCAGCGTCATAATGCCATTCAAGAACTCTTACAGCAAAATCTTAATAGATTAACCCGTTGGGCAGATCGCTGTGGATTGGGAGTAAACCCCCTAAAAACTGATCGTGTCCTCTTTTCCAGGAAATATAAAATTCCAAACATTGACCCTTCCCCAATCAACGGTACCAGCTTAGTCTTTTCCGATACAACGAAATATCTCATTTAATTTTTGACAGAAAACTAAACTGGGAACCCAATATTCAAGAAAAGGAAGCCATTGAGAATAAATGGAGACTTCATCCTCGCATTACCCGCTGGCTATACCTCTCGGTTATAAGATCGATACTCATCTACGGGGTAGTTGTTTGGTGGACGCAATGACAAAGCAGTCAACTGCAGCAATAAGCAGAGGCATTCGAACTACTCCCTCCACGGCACTGGAGGTAGTACCCCCGTTCAACTTCATGCGCTTCGATGTTTTCAGCAGGCAAGTGGCTGCTAATGCAGCTATTCGAATTAAAGCTACTACACCGTGGGCAAATAGATTATTTTATAATATTCTTAATGCTTCCAGAGAATAGCGATTACCTTATGCACTAACATTGATGTAAGCATCTCCTCTACATCTTTCTGGGAGGAACATGCCTTCATGGACTGCAATTTAATCCATTTCTATGTAAGTAGATGGATCCAAAACTGAGAGTGGCGTTGGTGGCGGTGTTTTCTTAAATAAGTTTAACCTAAACCTCTTCTTCCGTCTTCCAAATCACCAGGCGGAAATTTTGTCGACTAAAGGAGTCCTGTCCTGTCCGCTTCTTTTCGGATAATTCGGTCGCTATCAAATCCCTTGGACTCACGACATTCTATAACCGCCCTTGACTTCCGATCAACTCTCAATGAGATGGGGGAGATGTTCAATATTCACCTTTGCTGGGCGCGGATCACAGAGATATTCCAGGGAATTGTAGAGCCAACGAATTCTCGAAAATGTTAATCACTCTACTTATCCTACCTGGAAAAGGTGTAAGAATCGCTACGTGCAAACTAGAACTAAAGCTGGATGTTATTGGAAGAACCAACTTAGGTGGACTTTTGGGTCAACATGCCTAGGAACTAAACAATTCTAACCAAAACTGGATCTAATTGCTCTAAGAGTTTGATCTCTCTAAATAATAAGCATCTTAGCGTCGTCATAGATATCATCACTGGACTATGTCTTATAGGCAAACATGCAAAAACTCATAGCGTTTCCAGAAAACGCATGGCCGAGGAAGGGGAGGAGAAATTCCTCCACCTACTCTGTACATGCCCAGTTCTCTAAGTGGAATTTTCTCGTAGAATGACTTAAGCGATCTAAACAAAATAGTTGTCAACAGACCCCTACGCTTCGTCAGAAGATCAAATTGGTTCCAAAAGGTGGGTGATGACCACGTGTCATCACGATGGACCAATAGACCTAAGTGGGTTGCTTTTTCAACGGCCTCTGTTACCTAACTTAACGTCAATGTAAGTACGAGTATAAACAAGATCTGCTATAATGTATGACCCTATTTTCCTAGGACTGTTCCAGTGTAAACAGCACACCATGTATTGACTTTGAGTGGATATAATGACTCTTCGTGCATTACTCGAAGATTTTCTGTGCCCCAGAACCGTAAATTTTGCTTGTTCGCGTATCTTGCTTGTTCAAAATGTATGGCACTTTCCGATAGGGTCATACATTATGGCCTGCTTGTACTTGTTGTTTTCAAAAATCTAGGTTTGACATTTTTTTAAATTAACAGAACACATTAATTTCTTAATTAACCTGTGGTAGTAAAAAATTTCAGAATTGCCCCCAACAATACTCGTACAATCAAGCTGTATCTTCTACATACACCAAACAAGAACTGTGAAAGTACAAAGCATCACGATGAACACGAAAGAATGTATTCGCTAGTAAGTGGCATGGTTAACACGGCTCTTTCGTTTTAAAAACGGCGTTTTTCAAATGTGCACCTAGCCGCGTTTTCAAATGGTGAAAACCTTATTCGTCTACAAAAATGTCTTTGTGGAAAAACAATAGGGGCAGTAAAACATCGACTTGTACTACCGGCTATTATGCCGGACGTCATTAAAACACTGCGAATGCTTTTCGGGCGACCAGATCAAATTAAACACCCATTGATAGAAGGGGCAAGGCACATAACACCTCCAAAGGCCGAAAAACTGGAATCATTAATTGACTACGCTCTAGCTTTCAAAAATGTATGTGCAACGATGGAAGCAACAAACACCACCGCACATTTCAACAACCCAGCGCTTTTGAAGGAATTCGTAGATTAGCTGCAGTCGCATCTCCTGTTAAATTGGGCAATCTTCTCTAAAACCTGCTTCGCTGTTGGAATTTAGTGATTGGCTGTATGACATCGCTGAGGCTGCATGCATCGTGACAACGCTGTCTGCGACACCTGTGTCAGGCGAAAAACGTTCATCAAAACAAAGCGCTCATCTATTTGCACATACAGCTGTTAAAGGATCCAACGGAAGGCCCCAACCAGGTACAAACAACAAAAAGTGTGATATCTGTCAAGCTAGCAAAGATGTATGGTATTGGCGGATGTGAGGCAAAGCACCATGTTCTTTTACACAACTATTCAAATCAGACTTCAACCACCCTGAGGCTTGAATACGTGCCAAGCCAGTGGAAAGTTGCAGAAGTCATTATGGTACTAAAACCAGGAAAACCTCCAAACGATAAAAAATCATACAGACCCATTTCTCTTCTACCGATCCTGTCGAAAATCTTTGAGAGGATTTTGCTAAAACGTCTTCTCCCAATTATCGAAAACCAAAATCTTATTCCCAGCCATCAATTTGGATTTCGGACTAAGCATTCAACAATTGATCAGGTGCATAGAATTACTGATGTAATTGAAAGATCCCTGGAAGAAAAAAAGATTTGTTCGAGCGTATTTCTTGACGTCTCACAAGCTTTTGACAAAGTATGGCATGAAGGTTTGAAGTTCAAACTGCGACGAATTTTGCCATTAAAGCTTTATAATATATTGACAAGCTATTTTGAAAATAGAATTTTTCGCGTTCGATACGGAAATGATGTTTCGAAATTTAAAGATATCCTAGCCGGAGTACCGCAGGGAAGCGTACTGGGCCCACTCTTGTACCTTTTATATACAAGAGATATACCACACGTCGAGGAAACTGTTCTCGCTACTTTTGCTGACGACACCGCTATCTTAGCGGTTGGAGAATCAATAGAAGACTCAACGGCGAAACTTCAGACTGCTTTAAATAAAGTCTACGAGTGGACAAAGATCTGGCGAATTACCCTTAATGAGACAAAATCTGTACATGTTGACTTCACCTACAGAAAGATAAATCACTTGCCCATTTCTATAAACTCGGTGTGTATTCCCTTTGCAAACGAGGCTAAGTATTTGGGAATGACACTTGACGCGAAGCTTAAATGGAAAACGCATGTTAGAAAGAAACGAAAAGAACTAGAATCCAAATACAGAGAAATGTACTGGCTACTTGGTAAATATTCCAAGCTAAGCTTAGAAAACAAGCTGCTTCTTTATAAGCAAGTGCTAAAGCCGGTGTGGACCTATGGTATACAACTCTGGGGTTGTACTAAGAAATCAAATGTAAATATAATACAAACTTTTGAAAATAAAGTGCTACGACAATTTGTGCGTGCCCCATGGTTTATAAGAAATAATGACCTGCATCGAGACCTCGGAGTTCCTTTCGTGGAAGATGAAGTCAGGAACTGCGCACGAAAACATAAAGTCCGGTTAAGCGGCCATATCAACAATACAGTCCTAGAAGTCTTGGACGAACGAAACATACTACGCCGTCTTCAACGAACTAAACCGTTGGACCTTGCGCGATAAATTGAAACCGCATTAAGAAAGCGGAATATGTAGGGTCTTCCATTGGAAAGTGTCCTACCAATCGTGACTAACTTATGAAATAAAAACTGCTTGATAAGTTCTGCTTAGTTGCGGTATTAAAATCAACAATGAAGGGAGGTGTTTTTAGTGAGTAAGAATCTCACACTACTATGAGCACGCGCTTCTGATCCTCATAGTGTCTGATGGAAGATTTTCACCTGCCCTCGCCGGAAAAAAAAAAAAAAAAAAAAAAAAAAAGACTTCAACCACCCGTCCGTCAACGTCATCACTTCTAACTCACCACAAACACAAATCGCCCAAAGTGCTTTCTGAGTTCTGCCAGTGACCTTGTACGCTAACGATAGAACAATCGACACGTTTGCCTTCTTGGACGGAGGATCTTCGGTAACACTTGTGGACGAAGAACTCGCTGGGCTATTAGGGCTATCTGGAAGAGCTGATGAACTATGCCTAAGGTGGACCTCCGACAAAACTCGCATCGAGAGCATTTCCAAAGTAGTGTCTTTAGGAATCGCTGGCAGGAGTAGCGGCGCCCGCAAATACTAACTAAACGTGCGTACAATTCAGGGGCTTAACCTACCAACACAGACGAGTTCGGAACAGACGTTAGCCAAACATTATCCGCATCTGGTTGGGCTTCCTATACGAGTACCATCATATCAACGAGCACGTCGAATGAACTCCCCAGTTACCATAAGTAGTAATTTATTCACGAAGTTGTGTTTCGTTGTGTTTGTACCATAGTAGCCAAAAACCCCACCTAATAGCACAAATGGTTTTGTAATCACTCACTCGTAAGCCCATGAATTAAGTTACAATAAGACTGCTGACAGCTAATACGTAATTCCAAGATTTGGGTAGAATTAAAATGGATTTCTATAATACCCACGAAGGATCAATTTGTTATCATCACGAAACAATAACAGAAATTGTAAATCTTTATCTAGAAGCGTGGCAACGGCCAGAATATTTTGCTCGTTCTTTGAATCGTAATTTAAAAAATCGCTAAAATCGGCGTCTTCTTATAAATAAACTATCGAACAGAAAAATATGGCACTAATTGGAAAACTACCTCGATTGTTTGCTATTTCACCAAGGACAAACCGATGCTTAGATAAGATACGAATACCTTTCAACTACTGTCTTCATTTGATATTGTAAATTAGGATTCAGTTTGGTTATTTATCTATATCTACTCGTACAATAGTTCAAAATACAAGGTCGCAAAGGAGTGTGACTAAAATGTAGTGGCCCAACCCACAGAAATGTTTTTCAACACGCGTACCTACTCGTAGGTACAAAAACAAATTCATCACGTGGTTGGTTTGCGTAGGTGCTTAATCCTTAAAATTTTTTGCTAAAGCCTTATATGAGCTAAAGTCCACGAATGTTTGCAATTTCAATTCACTGAGAAAGTACTACTTAATGCTGTCAGTCAAAGAATTTTAAAAATAACTTTTGGCCATCGCTACAATTTTGGCAACTAAGCAGTCATTGCAAGCGGCTAACTGGTATCATCAGATACATTCAAATAGATACAAATAGATTTATGGTCTCTCATTTCACAAGTATACCGACCATTTGATAGTTGCTGCAGTTTTACCAATTACCAGGTTGTAAATCGTAAATTATTTCGGCCTGAATCATTTTCTGTTGTTTATCTTTTTTTTGTTCTTTTTTTTCGAATTTTGATTGACGTGGGGACTAACAGATTGACGAGGTAGAATGTTGTCAAAATGATTTAAGCCCCACAGAGGTATCCCTTTACTTACTTTTTTTTTTATCTATTTTTGTGGTGGCTTACTTTCCTGATACTAGTCACTATCACTAGTATAATCCAAGTTTTGACTAAGTACCCAAGTACAATCAGAGCATAAATTTAAGTTGGCATGTTGTAGAACTACGAGTACATAGGAGTAAAGTTGCCGACTAGTATGGAAAATGCGTGTTGGAATGGATATCGGAAATAAACAAAGTAAATTGTATTTTAAGCAATTACACACGAGTATATGGGATAATTTATAGTTTTCTCTTTTTTTATTATGAAAAATTGGGGCAATAACAATGTTATACCTAATAATGAAACAGTTTAAAACTGCCTTTAGAAATAGAGAAAGACCAAGGGATGAGGTAGTGACAGTGGAAGGTTGCCGTCGCAAATAAAGTTAAAACGACATCTTGCCATCGATGTAATCAGGAACTAACAACTAAGGAGCTCAAAACGTAAAAAGAAAAATTTGTTCATATAGGTACATACGAATATAAATATGTAGGAAGAGTTTTGTATGACAAAGCGTTATTTCGAACATAATGGCGACCATGGAATTGCCTAGCCTACTCAACCTCTTCTGAAGCAGTGTGGCTTAGAAAACTGTTCCCAGACTAAAGGAGTAGGCTCAGCAGGCTCGGCAGGCCTCTCAATGCTCCGCTTAAACTTATGCAAAAGATAGACGTAGCTGCCTAAATAAAATAGTGGTTTGCAATAACTTCCGTTAAAAAAAGTTAACTTAAAAGTTGAAAATTTCGAGATAAACACATTTTTCTACTGAAATTGGTCCAACGATTTTTCAAAATGTTAGCTTTAAAATGCCATAATTTTGGCTGGCGTTCATTGAATTCGACGAAGTTTTAGTATTTTATGCACACTGAAATTCTCTTTCACAACGGTTTCTTAAGCTAAATCCGTTAGAAAACTACGGTTTTTTAAGAAGTTTTACCTCGACATCAGAGGTTCCTCATTTTAACGGCCTATAACTTGAAGGGGAGTGAAAATAGACCCCCCCCCCCTTACAATAAAATTTTTTGTTTGCCATAATCAGGACGAAAACCTAAACTGGGACACCCCGTATTTTTAATACCATCATTACCATGGGTGAGCACCCTGACCAGTGGATATTGGCAAAAATCTTGTCTTTTCTATCGAAGATGTTTGAAAGAGTCTTACAAAAGCAACAATATATTGACTAGCAAACCGATTGGCTTCGTAAAAAGCATAACTGTACGACATCATTAAAAAATGTCACCGAAGATTTAAGGCAAGCAATGGATAACGGTAATATAACTTTGTTAGTGCTGCTGGGCTTTTCAAAGGCGTTCGACTCTGTGGACCACCATGTGCGATAAACTACTTCGGTTGTAAAATTTTTATTTCGCTGCAATAAAGCTTTTATTCTCTTTCCTGACTAGTAGAAAACAAGCCGTCGAAATAAATAGAAAATTATCTGACTTCCTTCCGACTAGCAAGGGAGTTCCCCAAGGTTCAATTCTTCGACCTCTCTTGTTTTCAATTTATATAAATGAACTTCCAATGTCCATAAAATGCTGTTCACTGCAAATGTATGCTGATGATGTCCAAAGCATTTTAATTGATTGAGGATGGGGTATCTAGAGTGAATGATGACCTTGGAAATGTAGCACTTTGGGCCCAAAGGAATGGTCTACTTTTAAACCCCAAAAAATCAAAATGTTTAGTTGTTTCGAGGAAACCTGTAGATCTCACTTATTTTCCTGATGTGGTACTTAACCGTACCCGTACTGATTACGTCGACAAAACTAAAAACCTTGGTGTTATTTTCAATCGTAACCTCGCATAGGACGATCACGTAAATTATGTGATCAGTAGGTCCTATGCATACTTCGTACACTTGGGGCAGCCCACTACTTTACACTAATGACAACGCGTGTCATACTCGCAAAAGCTCTAGTGATTCCTATGCCTACCCTTATTTATGGCTGTGAAATTTACTATTGCTGTAATTATATTGCAAAAGAAAGCTTGCGAAACATTTCGGTATATACAAAGGTATCTTTAGATTACGAAATAGGGATCACGTATCTACTAGATGGAGTGAAAAGAGACCTCCTTGGGAATTAAAAAAAAAATTTTTTTTAAATGTTTTTTTTTTTTTCAATATAGTCCCGTTTTAACTTGATACACTTATTCCAGCGATTTTTCAACTTCTTGATCCCGTCCGAAAAGTAATTTTTCGGAAGGTCTGCAAAATACTCCTCCGTGGTGTCGATGATTTCCTCGCGTGAGCTGAATTTTTTATTGATGAGCCATCTTTTGGGAAGAGATAATAGTCCGAGGGATCCAAATCCAGTTACCAATCGACGCCAAAAGTCCGCCCGATTCCGATTCAGCAAGTCCAAACACTCTTTCGAAGGGCTCTCGCCTTTGTGTTTTTGGTCATTCGCGGCACCCAGAGGCAGGATAACTTTTTCATATGCAGAACATTGCCCAAAATATGGCGTGTGCGCTCAGTACTAATCTTTTTGGTATCTGCTAGCTCGCGCACCCTCACTTTCCGGTCAGCCAACACCATTTCATGTATTTTTTTGACATTGTCCTCTGTAACCGCATGGGATGGCCAGCCGCTGCGGACTTGATCGGTAGTGGAGTTGCGGCCACCACGAAACTCTCAAAACCAATATTTGACGGTGTAATCTGACGAAGCATTAGCCCCATAATATTTATCCAACTTTTCTTTTGTTTCCTTCGCCGTTTTGCCTCTCAAAAAATAATGTTTTATGAGAGAACGAAAATCGTTTTTGTGCATACTCAACATGATGCCAAACACGTCAGCAACAATCAGCTGTCAAAACAAAATTAAAGACAGTATCGCACTGAAATTTGGCATGTCTGCCTAAATATGAACGGACTTCAAGGCACCATAACCTTTTTTGCAGTAGCAGTGCATTCTGGCGGTCAAGGAGGTCACTTTTCCTTCGATCTAGTAATCCTTTAAGGGCATATTACCGAAGTTCTGCCGAACAAGAAATTGAGGGGGGGGGTCTATTCTCACTCCATTTCAAGGTGCAGCCCATCAAAATGGGTGATCTCTACATAATTTGGAGGTGTAACCACTTTAAACGCTATAATTTGTAAACCAGTACAGGTACAAAAAAAAGTTTTGGACATTTTGGAAAGATAATTTAGTAGTGCATACAAGTCTTAAATGCTTAGGGTACATCTCGCAGCAACAAAAAAGTTATGGCTCGTTAAACTCAAAATTATGAAAATTTGCTGTTCCATTTTTTTAATTAAAATGCATTTTTCTTAAAATTTTTGCTAAATAAATTTTCTGAAATTTTTATCCTTGCAAAATTTCCTAAAAATTATGTTTAGAAACTTTTTTATGTACGATCAACAGATTTTGTAGTAAAAGCCATTTTTCGTCAAAGAAAAATGGTCAAACAAAATTAAGTGAGAATAATAAACTAACGTGTCTATGAGCAATGCAGTTAACAGTTAATTGTCGAATAGAAAAAAAAAATCGTTACAAAGAATAATTCTTTGTTAATCTTTTTTTTTCAATTTGGCATTGCTTCAACTGATCTACAATCGACATTTTGCTCTGTAAGTGAACAGCCGATTGATAAATCGATCTCCACAAAATGTATTCAAAACGTGAATTCGCGGAAATAGTGTTTGTACACGGGTTCTGCAATGGAAACACTTCGTTGGCAAGATTGGAGTACCAACGACTATACCCAACGACTGTACTACGATACACCGTGCATCCAGCTGTTCGCTGATACGTATCAGCGCCTCGTTAATACCGGGTCAACTGCACCAAAAAAAAGAGAAGGACGTTCAGACGCAACGGTGGCAGAAGTTGGGGATGGGATTTTGCGTGCTGTAGAAGTTCAGCCTTCAGTCAGCGTCCATGGACTAGCTGTGCAGTTGGAACTTCCCAGAACCAGAATTCACAGGACTCTACAGAGAAATAGATTACACCCTTTCAATTTGACACCGGTACAGGATATACTACCAGGTGATCCGCAAAGAAGAGTGAAATTTTGCCAATGGCTACTGCGCAAACATGCAGAAGACGGGCAATTCCTCAAGAACATTCTGTGGATTGACGAAGCGCAGTTCACAAGAGATGGGGTTATTGTAATAGAAATGCTCATTGTGAACTCAAGTTATTATTATTATTATTTATTGTGAATCCATCAACTTGCATGTGCTAGGTATGTTGGGAAAAAACGTCAAGCAGTTGAGCTTCAATCATTATCGCCGACGGATTAAAAAATTAAAGAAAGTTTTAATAAACAGTACCCGAATTAAATTGTACGTCTTTTAATCTAATTATAGCTTATCTTATTAATGACCCACGTTACATGGTGTCAGAAGTGAACACGATAAATTCAAAATTTGGAAACGTACATATGAAAACACGTGCATAGATTAATGTTATAACCCTAAAAATGACATCGACTGATCGTTTGCCAAAACCATTGGACTGCTCCAATTTGGCCAAAGAATGGACAACATGGAAACGAACATTCATGGTCTACATGATGGCAAACAATAAAATGAGCGAACCAGAGCAACGGAAAATTGCAACATTTTTGTGGCTAATCGGCCCAGACGCAGGAAATATCTACAACACTCTGTACCCAAACGATGGAACACCTGATAGCATGTTTGGGTTAGCAAACACACGTGAACATGCACGCGCTGATGTGAATGCAAATCCAAATGCAGGTCAACCCGATTGTGAAGGAAACGGAGAAGAGCAGAGTGACGTTAATGTGGAGCAAACAGGAATCACATTGGAAATCGTCTTAAAGGCATTCGATGAGTACTGCCTCCCCAGGAAAAATATTGCTATGGAATCGTATAAATTCAATACAATTCTGCAAAAAGAGAACCAGACTTTTGCTGACTTTGAAACCGAATTAAGAACTCAGCTGCGATTTTGTGAATACAATTGTAAGTGTGGCGCTACTTATGAGCATCGAATGTTACGTGATCGCATAATTATCGGTGTTTACGATAAGAAATTACAACTAAAACTATTGGACGGAAAGGATGATCCATTGAAAAAGGTCATTGAAACTTGCAAAATCTATGAAGCGGCAAATGCAAATAAAATTTTGCTAGATCGACGTTACAACAACAATGCATTAAGTGTGAATACTGTATCGGAAACAATAGCTGACCAAGCATGCAATGCTATATCTCGCTATTGCTTCAATTGCGGTGCACCTTTCACACCAACTCATATGCGCTCTTGCAAGGCAAACGACGTCAATTGTTTGAACTGTGGAAGAAAGGGACACTTCGCTAAATTTTGCAAACAAAAGGGAAAAGCAAAACCAAATGGACAACATCAATCATCAGGGAACCAACATCCAAGGAGGGACAACAACAACCACCACAAGAAGCAGGCAAACAGTCTCAATTGGAATGAGGAAGGTAATTGTTGTAGTTTAGAGCAGGTTGATGGAACTAGTATATTAAGTAGAAATTGTAATGTTAATGGTAATGTTTTTAGATTAAATGCAAACACTGATACAGTAAACAGAATAAGGTGGACGAAAACATATCGAATTAACAACAGGTTAACCACATTCAAAATTGACACTGGATCCGATGTGAATTGCATACCAATTAATTTAATTAAGAAGTTGAATGTTACTTTTGAAAAGAAAACACAGGGATTTGTTGTGCTCGACTATAGTGCTAATAAAATTAACATTCATGGTTTGGTTAATTTAAATTGTTTTGATGTGGAAAAGAGAATTATGAAAACGGCTGAATTTCTTGTTGTTGATGATGCGCTTGAACCGCTGCTGGGATTGTCGACTTGCATTAAGTTCGATTTAATAAAACGCCTGAATACTGTGAAATCATTTCCATGTTTACCGCGGGAGAAGGGGGAGTTCTTAGAAAAATTTAAGGAAAATTTTAGTGGTGTGGGTAAATTTCCAGGTACTTGCTCCATTAGGTTAAAGGAGGATGCCATACCCTCGTTGCACTATAAAAAGCGCATTCCTTTGGGTCTGTGTGATCGTCTAAAATTGGAACTCGAATCTATGGTCCAGGCTGGAATCATTTCTCCAGTCGGGTAAACAATGTTCAGCTCGTAGAAAAACCTAATGGAAAACTTCGGGTTTGTCTCGATCCGAAGCCCCTTAATTCATGCATAAAGCGCGAGCACTTCCTCATTCCAACGATCGAAGACGTGATGGGGCGACTGGCAAATAAATGTGTATTTTCTGTGCTCGATCTTAGTAACGGATTTTGGCATATGGAACTTGATGCCAAGAGCGCAGATTTAACTACGTTTATGACACCGGTTGGTAGATTCAAGTTCAATCGCGTGCCATTCGGTATAAATAGCGCACCAGAAATGTTCCAGAAAAAGATGGTGCAAACCTTCGGGGATATTCCAAACCTTTTCATATATTTCGATGACATGGCTATTGCGGCCGCAAATGACCTTGAACATGACCAAACTTTGGCAATCGTAATGGAGCGCGCTCAGAAGCATAACATTAAATTTAATGCGAGTAAAATTCAATTTAGGCAAAAACAAATTAAGTTCATGGGACATTTAATTTCAGAGGGCCAAATTAGACCGGATTTTCGATATACCAGAGCCATTCTAGATATGCCGAAGCCAACAAACAAATCCGGGGTTATGAGATTACTAGGGTTATTTAAGTATCTTGCAAAGTTTATCCCTAATTTGTCATGCCAATCCGCAGCCTTGCGTGATTTAACCCGAAAGGAGGTAGAATGGAGTTGGACGGATAGACATGAGAACGAATTAAAAAAATTGATTTCCATGGTAACGTCAGAGCCTGTACTGGCAGTTTATGATCCGAGAAAACCAGTTATCATTCAAACGGATGCGTCAAAGGATGGTTTGGGATGCGTTCTGGTACAGAATGGACATCCAATTGCTTACGCCTCACGCACTTTAAGCGCTAGTGAAAAAAAATGGGCTCAAATTGAAAAGGAATTGTTGGCAATTGTCTTTGCCTGTGAACGCTTCCACTTTTTCCTATACGGACGAGAGTTCACGGTTCAAAGTGACCATAAGCCACTCGAGGTACTTGTCAAGCGTGACATTGATGATGTCACTCCTCGATTACAGAGGATGTTTATGCTTCTTCTCAAGTATCCGAAGATGAATATCGTTTATACACCGGGAAGGGAAATGCTTGTGGCGGACTGCCTTTCAAGGGCACAGTTGCCCGATCAATTGGAAAACCTAGATCTTCTTGGAGTCATACATACAATTACTCGGAAGGTGTGCTTATCGGAAGATAATTACAACTTATACTTGCGTGTAATTAAAGATGATGAAAAGTACATGCGCATATGTAAATATGTCCAGACGCAATGGCCCCGATATCATCAGCTTGATGATTTGAGCCAAAAATTTCACAAATACCGCGATAATTTGCATTTCGAAAATGGACTTCTTTTTAAAGATCATAGACTTGTAATTCCTTCTGAACTGCAGGCAAAAATTTGCAAGTGGTTACACGAACCACACTTGGGTGTTGAAAAAACGCTTGCACGTGCACGTTCTCTTTATTTTTGGCCTGGTATGTCCGAAAAAATTAAAACAATCGTTTTGCAGTGCATTATTTGCGAAAAATTTAAACGAAATATGCAAAAAGAACCGTTGGTTCAAGACTCTAATCCTGAGTACCCATTTCAAAGAGTAGCGATTGATTTATTTGAAATTGCAGGGCACGATTACATAGCAATCATTGACGCATATTCGGGCTTTGTCATGTCAGAGAAACTAATTCGGAAAACTTCTAACCATATAATTGAAGTAATGGTGAAAATATTTGATCGCGTAGGATATCCATCGGAAATCAAATGTGATAATAACCCGTTCAGGTCAACGGCATTCGAGGAATTTGCCAATCAGACAAATATTTTGTTTACTTTTTCTAGTCCGAGGTATCCGCAAAGCAATGGATTAGCGGAAAAAGGCGTTGCCATAGCAAAAAATCTTCTAAGGCGATGCTACGAGATACAGGAAGTCGATCGTTTTCAATATCGTATTCTCGAGTACAATACAACACAAGTCGCTAGTATGAAACTAGCGCCGGCTCAATTGTTCTTTGGGCGCCAAATTAAGACCAGATTGCCTGTAGCGGGTCAGCTGTTGCGTCGAAACAACTTGAACGAGGTCGATATTCAAGAAAAAATTCAAAACAAAAAGGATAAACAGAAGTATTATTACGATCGAACTGCAAGATCCTTGCCAGTATTGAATGTGGGTGATCAAGTTATATTTACAAAAAATGGAAAAGATTGGCATTACGCGCAAATTATAGCTAATGTTAACGATAGGTCATATATTGTACTAGACAACTTTGGTAATTATTTTCGAAGAAATCGTAGATTTTTAGCTAAGACACAAAATAATGAAATCAATACAAGTGAATTGCTATTCGAAGATCACATTAGAAACAATGTAAATGACGAATACAATAATGTTAAGGAAATCAATATTATACCAAGTAAGAATAGTAATTTTGATGTTAACGTAGAAGTAAGTAAGAATTGCCACAATAAAAATATGTCACCTGGTAGCAGCTTACCAAACGAAGCCGAACGAACAGTTAAACACACGGATTCACCATCAGTTCATGATGATCCAATTGATAGCGACAGCATAGAGGTACCTAAAGTACCTGATGTACGAGGGCGGGTCAATAAGTCCGTGCATTTTTGAATTTCTGACCTCTTTACTGAAACAGCAACACTGCTCCTGTCAACAGGCATTTGTCAGTTGACTCCTGTCAAAATTTAAACTTGCTGCGTCAGTTAGTTTGTGTTTGACAGCTATTTTTATCTGACTACTCACTAATTTGAGGAGAAAATGGAAAAAAGTGAATTTCGTGTGCTTATTAAGCATTATTTCTTGCGAAAAAAAACCATTACCGAGACCAAGGCTAAGCTTGATAAATACTATGGGGACTCTGCACCATCGATTTCAATGGTAAAAAAGTGGTTTACTGAATTTCGTTGTGGCCGTACAAGCACTGAAGATGCCGAACGTCCTGGACGCCCAGTTGAGGTCTCTACACCCGAAACAATCGAAAAAATTCACGATATGGTGTTGGCCGACCGAAGATTGAAAGTGCGAGAGATTGTGGAAGCCGTAGGGATCTCGCATGGTTCAGTGGTTTCAATTTTGAATGATCACTTGGGCATGAGAAAGCTTTCCGCAAGATGGGTGCCGCGTTTGCTCACAGTCGACCACAAACGCAATCGTGTAACAACTTCACAGGAAGGTTTGGCGTTGTTTAATCGCAATATGGAGGGGTTTTTGCGCCGTTTTGTAACCGTGGACGAAACATGGATCCATCACAACACACCAGAGAACAAACAACAGTCAAAACAGTGGGTTTCTAATGGTGAATCGGCGCCAAAGAAGGCCAAGGTGGGTTTGTCAGCCAATAAACTTATGGCGACTGTTTTTTGGGATGCACGCGGGATAATCCACATTGACTACCTTCAAAAGGGAAGAACAATCAATGGGGAATATTATGCCAACTTATTGGACCGATTCAATGACAATTTGAAAAAAAAACGACCTCATTTGGCCAAGAAAAAAGTTCTTTTCCACCAAGACAATGCAAGGGTGCACACATATGCAGTTGCCATGGCAAAAATCCATGAATTGGGCTATGAATTGCTCCCTCATCCACCCTATTCTCCAGATTTGGCTCCGAGCGACTACTTCTTGTTCCCAAACCTGAAGAAATGGCTTGGTGGAAAAAGATTTGACTCCAATGATGAAGTCATCTCGTCATTTTGAGGACCTCGACAAATCATTTTTTTTGGAAGGGATAAAAAAATTGGAGAAGCGTTGGACAAAGTGTATAGAGCTTAAGGGAGACTACGTTGAAAAATAAAATTATTTTTTTATCAAAAAATCTGTGTTTTAATCAAAGTCACGGACTTATTGACCCGCCCTCGTAAGTTGCACACCTTATGTGACTCGAAGTGGTCGTGTAAGCGCACCACCTATTCGGTATGGTAATCTCGCTGCCAAATAATTAAGAATAAAAAAAAAAAAAAAAAAAAGCGTGTAATAGAAATGCTCATTGTGAACTCAAGTTATTATTATTATTATTTATTGTGAATCCATCAACTTGCATGTGCTAGGTATGTTGGGGAAAAACGTCAAGCAGTTGAGCTTCAACCATTATCGCCGACGGATTAAAAAATTAAAGAAAGTTTTAATAAACAGTACCCGAATTTAATTGTACGTCTTTTAATCTAATTATAGCTTATCTTATTAATGACCCACGTTACAGTTATAAAACACCATAATTTGCACCATTGCTCAGACTCCAATCTCCATTTAATACGCACTACATCCCTGCAAAGGTAAGAATTTAATTATTGCAAACAACTTCTTCAAAATGTGTTGTTTATTTTAGTGGAGGTTTAGCGTAAATGTTAGGGCTGGATTAATAGGAAACACTTTAGTAGGCCCGCACTTTCTTCCACAAACCGTTAATTCCCATTACTACCTGGAATTTCTTAGAGAACAATTGCCGGAACTCCTTGAAGATGTTCCTCTTGTTCAGAGAAAGGCGATGTTGTTTCAAAAGATTGAGCACCTTGTCATAGCAGCAGCAACCATACTTTTAACGAACGATGGATTGGTCGATTCCGCCCCAACTCTTGGCCATCTAGATCTCCTGACCTAACACCCATGGATTTTTTTCTTCTGGGGTGCAATGAAAGAAAAGGTTTATTTTAGAGAAATGTCGAGTCTGCTAGAGCTCCAAGAAATTATTAGTGTCGCTTCAGAAGAGATGAAAATAATTTTGATGACCGTTAATCTGCCAAGTGTATTCACATATGTACAAAGAAGGCATTCCGAACAATTGCTATAAACATTCCATAAACTGTTCCAAAAAGGTCCTTCTCAGGACCACATAAAAATATCTAAGCGATTTTATGAGTAATTCAATAGGTACACTTCTTTTTGGCCATTTTTGTTTGACGAAAAATGGCTTTTACTACAAAATCTGTTGATTGTACGTAAAAAAGTTTCTAAACATAATTTTTAGAAAATTTTGCAAGAATAAAATTTTCATAAAATTTCAGAAAATTTATTTCGTAAAAATTTTTATAAAAATGCATTTTAAGTAAAAAAATGGAACAGCAAATTTTCATATGTTGGTGCACAGATGTACCCAAAGCCTTTAAGACTTGTATGCACTACTAAATTATCTTTCCAAAATGTCCAAAACTATTTTTGTACCTGTACTAGTTAAGAAATTACCGCGTTTAAAGTGGTTACACCTGTGAGAATGAGAATAGACCCCTCCCTGTCATACAATTTCTTGTTCGGCGGAACTTCGGGAATATGCCCTTAAAGGATTATACTGCTAAATTAGGACACCCAGTATATAACAAATGTAGGAAGAGGTTTGTATGACAAGGCTTTTACAACTAGAGAGTTATTTCAAACATAATAGCGACCACGGAAATTCCCAACCCATACTCAACCTCTTCTGAACCAGTACGGCTTAGAAAACTGTTCTCAGACTAAAGAAGTAGGGAGTATTATCAATCATTTAGGCTACCAAAAACCAACTGGGCACGTCGTAATAAGGAGATCGGCAGGCCTGTGAATGGTCCGCTTAAATTGATAGAACGATGCAAAAGGTAAACGTAGCTGTTCAGACCCTGAACGGTGGCCTCACCAAATGTTTTAAACTGCCGTGTCCAGTCCAGATCGTCCGATCCATGAAAGAACTGAGATTTGTAACGACTACATAAGGAAATCATTTAAGACTACTTAATTTGGAAGGAAAAAGGGAACCTTTAGAAATCGAAGTAAGAATAATATGAAAAGCTAATTTCGACTCCAAGGAGTGACACTTATATAGGCTTTTGGGATAAGTCTAGTTAAAGTCCTCAAACCCTTTTGAAACCAGCCCGACTGGAAACACTCGGAATATCTGATGGCACCTACACTGAGTCGAAAATGACTTACTTCCCAGATAACGTGATCGGAACCAACTCACAAACAGCTACTATCACTAAAGCTGCAAGTGAGGTAAGTAACACAGCACGCCGTAATGGCTTCAAGACGCCTGATACCGATGGCATATATTTGATTTAATTCAAGGTCCGGGTCAGTCCCGGACCAATTTATTAAAACTTATTGCAAGCATACTCATATCCTTTAAATTAACAATTTCGCTAAAAACTAAAGATAAAAAAGGAAGTTAGGTCGTAAGGTATAGGTGGAAAGGAGAATGTTCTTCAAGGACAGTTTGCTGAGGCGGTCGTCGAAGATAGCCAGCATATCTTTAATATCATTAAGCATTCTGCGCATTAGCTCAAGGTGTCAGTAATTCGTTCTGTGAAGGTTGAATAATGGCACAGACCTAAGATTGTGTGGGTTGGTGTTAAAAGAAATAAGTTGTAGTAAAGAAGGACAATCGATATTACCAACTATGAACTGATGAATAAAGAATATGGGCAATTTTTCGGTGTGTAGAAACGGATTGAAATTTATAAGGTTCAGTAGATCTGTGTAAGGTGGAAGCCCAGGTAGAGCAAATCATAAAAACCTGCATTGAAGCGCTTCTATCCGGAGGATGTGAGATCTATAGTAGGGTGACCAAACGTGGCTTATATATTCAAGAAGAGGCCTATCAAAGGTTGTGTGAAGAGATTTGGTGACATAAGGAAAACTCCAAAGACCATCGCTTGATAAAGCCAAGGGCAAAGTTGGCTTTTTTTTTTATCTGTTATCAATGTGAAAACGGAAATTGAGTTCCTTATCACAGATAACACCTAAATCACGCAACTTATTCACTAAGGAAACAGGCAGATTAAAGATCAGATAGCAGCGAGGTGAAGTATGAGGACGCTGACGGGTATAAGTTATAGACTGACACTTATTGACATTAAGCTCAAGGAAATTCTTCTGACACTAAGTGCAAAATCTGTGGTAGACAGTCTGATAAAGATGATATATGTCTAAGGATTTTCATATCATCTTCGTAAGCAGATATGTATGAATTCTTGATCATACAAATAACATCATTAATAGTCAGAATAAATAATAAGGGACCAAGGTGGCTACCTTGAGGAACACCAGAGCAGGCAATAATTGAGTCAGAAACCATGGACCTAAATATAAGGCTTATTTGGAAGCCCAGAGCCTTTAATTTCAGAAGCATTACATCATGAGAAATTCTATCAAAGGCTAAAATTGGTGGTAATCACGCCAACTTCATTTTCAGATTCCGTTAGGTTGGTGGTTAGTAGATCTATCGTTAAGAAATCCGTGCTGGTTTTGTGAAACAATACATTTACAATGGAAAAGCTTTATGTCATAAATAATGCTCTCGAAAAGCTTAGCTATGCAGGACAACTTAGCAATTGGCCGATAGTTAGAAACATCGCCTTTTCGGCCTTTTTTATGTAGAGGAATAATAAAAGACCTTTTCCAGATTGATGGAAATAATCCCTGGGTGATAAGAAGCTGTAAGAGGTTGGGCCAGGTGCCTTTCACATTTCTTTAAAAATATAAGAGGAAGATCATGAGGGCCAGCATGATAAACCTTTGAGGTTTATTATTTTATCTTTAACTTGCTCTAAAGTTATAAACACAGATTCCAAAGGCAGCTTTGGGGGCAGCTATTTAAGTAGGAAAAGTAACAGTGATCTGGGTCTTGGGTAAGGATGGCGAACGCTTGGCTAAAAAAAATTGCGAAGAGATTTGCAATAATTTGATGATCGCCCAAGGGCTTATCAAGAGAATTCAGAAATTATGGACAGCTAACCGATTTATTTTTGGTTTTGATGAACTGAAAGGATCGTTTGGGGTCGGAAATGATTGTGTGGTCCATTTCGTTTAAATAGTTGTCATCGAGAGTTTGGCAAAGTACAGAAAAATTTATTTGGGAAAACTGGTAGTTTTTCAGAATACGATTTTTAGTTAGTATATCAAGAGCTTATTTCTCTTGTTACAAAAAGATCGCAGCTCCTTATTATACAAGAGTGGTGAACATGGGGGACTTTTTTTGGGTAAAAAGGTTGGGAGAGGCATTTGAAAATTTCGGTATAAAAGTATGGGAGAGCATTGTTAAACGCAAGCTTAGGATTATCGTAAAGAAAGTCAAAATTGGCCATACTGAGGACGTTGTTCAGTTTGGGGTAGTTAGCTCTAAGAAAATTAAAACTGTAAGAATACTCGTAGGAAACGCGATTAAGACCATTGTCATACGACAACGTAAGAGAAGCTGTCTACTTTCTAAAACGACCGAGTTATCTGTATTAGTGGCGAAGACTAAGTCGAGTTATCTGCCAATGTTATTGGTGACACCACTTAATTGATACAGACAGAGTCAGTAGGGCAGCCGGTGAAAAGATTTTCTTTACCTGAGATGGGATTTGTTGCAGTAAAGGGGTTCTGGTCAGTCTGGGTCCATAGAAGCTTAGATAGATTAAAATCACCTAAAAAAATAACAACGTCGTCGGGATCAGCAGCGTTAAAAATACAACAGCTAGCTGGTAACCTTGAATTGGTTGAGAGGGGCGAATATAGCACCAGCAAAAGAAATTCTAATGCAAACTAATTCCAAAAATGCAGTGGACGATTTTTTAAAGGGTCTAGACTCGAGACGAGAGTGTATAGTTAGAAGTACTCGTATACCACCGCCATATAAATTCTCCTCTTTATTTAGACCATCGTCACGGTGTAAGACGAAGTCTTGGGAAAATAATTCATTATTCCAAAATATTAAGGACAAAATATCGTAGAGCAGAATCTGCGAATTAAGCAGAAATCTTAGTTCGTAGTCCTCTTACGTTTCGATAAAACAGGCACAGGACATTTGGGAGGCTTCTGAGAAGAATTAAGCGGCGGGTTAGGTGCGATGGTAATTTTTGAAACTAGGCCGTGTTCTCTGTGTAGTATGCGTTTGGAACTTACGTGAGACGCAAAAGAAGAGAGATCATTAGTCACTCCATCAGGAGTCATATCTAATTGGTCATGAAAACGTCATATAATCGTAGTGGGGAGGCCTTCCTGCAGAATGGAAACCATTCTGTTATACCGTCGATACAGACAGCGTCTGGCTTATCATGTAGGTATGCGAGATATAAACGAACATCGTATCGTATAATCTGCGGTCTTTTAATCAAGAGAGAGCATACCGGCCGTCTTCCCTTGAATCGATAAGGTGCTTGGTTAACTTTGCTTTTGGAGGAAGTATGGGGTCTAAAAAAGGAGGTGGTGTGGTATTAGGGTGGGTGTCAGGCGGAGAATATGAAGTAGGATTTAAAACATGAGAGCGAATAAAGTTATGGTAAACCGTTTTTGTTTGAGCGGAATAAGGAGATGTTGTTAGGTTATTTAAAGAACTGGAGGGAAATTCAAGATTTAAAGATAGACGTTTGGAAATTGGGCCTGGCAAGCTGAAGTGAAGAAAGGAAATATCCCAACTTTAAAACACCAATTAGGACCAGTGACTTGTTTATCAGGATTGGTTCTTTATTGTAAGAATTAGGCTTAGAATTTGACTTGAGAATCGGTATGGGGTTAGACTTAATATTAGCATGGTTCTGTTTCCTAGGTTTATTGGATTTTTAATTGTTATTTTTTATACTGTGTGTACAGGTAGCATCCTTGCGGACTCCAGTATTTGGTTTTAATCTTTGCATAGTTATTTCACCTAGATTGATGAGGTCGGAAGCAGGGCTGACGAGCATCCATTCATGTTTTAATGGGATGCTTACCTTGATGGATGGAGGAGAACAGATGGAAAGGATTCGGCTGTTTGAAAGGCAGTGTCTTAGGACCTGTCTAGGGTTGTACAGAACACCAGAATCAGAGTACAAAAAAAATATAATCCTAACAACGTCCTTTACGATGGGGCTAATCTGACTAGGATTGATAATTTCTTCATTAAGTTGATTCGAGGATATGTTGCAATGGCCAACGATAATAGCCTGATCATTGGGGCTTGTTATCCCGCCAGAGACATTTCTCCATATTGGTGCTGAAGGGTTAGTGCAAAGCAGGGATGTTATCCCGGTAATATGCCACCACCACCGTGATGGGAGGGACAAGCGGCTCATCTACGACGAGTATGTTGCCAATGCTCAGGAGCTCCTCCGTTTTAGTGCCGTGATTATGGACACGAATCGGAACGATGCCGAGAAACAGTACACCGATTTCTGGTGGCTACTAGAGGGGGAGAGGGTGGGCTCGCTTTCCTAGGTCGGTACGTTACTAAGGTAACACACTCCTCCTGGTTGTAAATTAGATTAGGGATAGTTTGGGGGATTGCGAGGACAGGCCACGTTCATTAACAGAAATTGCCTTTGAGAAGTGACCGATTCTTTATAGCATTGGTTAAATCTCGGGGATGCTTGTGCGCGATGTTGACGAATGCCAGGCTCCCGAAATCGCAATTGGAATGGTGACCACCCGGTGCGAGAGGCTACGAGTGCTCACCACCCCGATTATAGTTAAGTTAGGGTAAGTAGCTTAGGTAGGCTGAGAAGCTTAGGTAGATTAAGTAGAATAGGGCCATAGTTTTAAGTTTTATATTATAATATAAACTTAATTCGTGCGGTTTTTTTTTTCAAAATTTGAACGTTTGTTTAAGAAAAACATATACAATAGTATTATTCAAAGTATTGCTCATCTGAAGCTATGACTTTTTGCCATCTTTCTGGCATTTGTGGATCGCATCGCAAAAGAACTGCGCCAGCTTGACAGCCAAGAATGAATCAAGCCAATTTTTGATATTCCGCTCTGATGTGAACCGTATTTCAGTGAGGGCATTCTGCATCGACCGGAACAAATGGTAGTCAGAAGGGGCAAGGTCTGGGCTATAAGGCGAGTGGGGTAAGACTTCCCATCAACTGTTTTCCAAATAGTTCTTAACCGGAATAGCAACGTCGGGCCGAGCGTTGCGCCTCGTGTCTGGTCGCATATTCCGGGCGTTTTTCGGCCACTGCTCTCTTCAAACGGATTAATTGTGTTCGGTAGTCTTGTCCACTCCCCGCAAAAACACTTTTTCAGGCACAAAGTTCGACATATTTGAGTGAACAAAAATTATTGTTGTTTACGCTTCAAGTGAATGACATATACTGAAATGACGTACAATGACAGTAGCTTTCCAACGCATGTTCCAGTGGAATAATAACAATGGAATAATACAAGTTACGCCATCTCTTAGCAAACCGCACGAATTAAAATTTAAAAGATTAAAAGACCCAATACAAAATTTAAAAGTTTTTCTACAAGTTTTGGTATATTGTATAACTGATAAATAAGATTAATCGTTTTTAAGGCCGAAAGGCAAACTATGAATGAGATTGTCCACCAGGAACACCGTTGTCGGAGCCCATAGATAGACGGGAGACTCGCAACGGGCAGCATCAGACAGGACGTCTGAAAGTCGCCGACGGGTTTGGACGGGCGGTCCTTGCAATCCATACACCCCAACACGATGATGACAGGTGGGGGATGGCGATCCCTGGAACCTACACCCCAACGATAGCCAAGCAATAACAGGCTAAGGGAACACTCCCATCCTGCTACCGATGGGGGTACAAGCACCAGCATCACATCACAATAATGGGTGTGGATGCACCGAGCAAAGTGATCGATGGATGAAGAGACGACGATCTCTTTTATAGCAACACCCCAACGAGGGAGCAACAAAGGAGCAACGGTGGTGTGCAGGCGGACGGCCAGTACAATCGAGCACACCCCAACGACGCACCAGCTGTAAAAGTTAGGTTCGATGGGTGAAGGGACGACGCCCCCTTTTAAGCCAGCACCCCACCGATGGAGCACCGAAAGAGCAGCAGAGGCTTGTAGGCGGACGGCCAAGTAAAAGACAGCCTCCACCGAGGGAACAGACAAACACACAAACACACAAACAAGCAAACAACATCGAACCACCAACACACAACAACAAACCACAACAACCATCAACAACCAACAACAACAAACAACGCCAACCAACAATAACTATTGTACAAAAATAAAAGTGCAAACCCCAAAACTGGCAGAGTGGCCAGAGGGCAGAAGGGCTCAATGACAAAAAAAATAATAAATAAAGAATTGTAAGGAGTGACCCACTATTGGTTAGTTTCTTTCCCCCCCCCCCCCCAAATCTGAACGCCGATCCACCGGAGTAGCTAGGGATTCGCGAAAAAAAAAATAAATAAATAAATAAAAATTATTATTTGCAAAGGCACTAAGCTTGGCTTTTGTGAGGGCCGGCGATCCAACGGATGGTTGGGTCGAGATACAATCCCTTCTGGATCCGCAGCTTCCACAAACTCGCTCAGTGGAGTTCCCAGTCATAACTGGAAGCGGGAGCGAACTCCGAGACTGAGGAGTTTAGTATGAATGGAAAAAATGCAATGTGTGAGAGGCCTAGTCGGACACGGGTGCACACACTAGCAAAGCTTGCTAGTTGTGTAGCGAGAAATCCCGTCGTTGGGTCCACTAGCGCTGAATGAACGTGCGAGAGAGTGCGCGTGTGAATGTGTGTGTGTGGTTGGCGGGAGCTGTGGAACTAAAAAGATCTGGAGGTCACTTTGGTGACGACCACAAAACAGAGAAGGTCAGCCAAGTTTTAAGTAAAGTTCTTTTTTTTCTCTGCGAAAGTTGCGAATTGCGAAAAGCAATTTTGTCGTGTTTTTTTTTCTTTTCCAAAGAAAACAAGTAGAGTAGCTTATTTAGCTTGTCGTAAGTCACGACTTCAAAAAAAAAAAAAAAAAGAAGGAGACAGGACCCGAGAACTATGCCAGACAGGGGCACAGCACCGCCAAAAAAGATAAGTATAGTTCAGTGCAGTGTAGTGGATATAGGCTCGTTTTGCAGCTCAGAATTGAGCATTGAGACTCCGGTGGGCCGCGCGTCCGCTTTAACTCCCGAGAATAGGCGGGACACGCGACCCTTTGCCTAACGTTTTTTTTTTTACGGGACTGCGGAAATAGCGGGTCACTCTATCGACGAGTGTACCGCTAAGCATTTTTCAATAAATCGTCGCGCCCCAACGGGGTTTTATAACGTGAAAAAAAAAAGGTTTTTCATTTTCTCCCCTTTTTTGTTATGTCGCTTCCTTTTGTCTTCGGGGAAGATTTTCCGGCTATTTTTTTTGGAAAAAGGTTTCGTGATTCCGCAGCAAAAATCACGTGGCGCCCATTTCGTTTCCCAGGTTTAGCTGCCATCAAAGCGCTACCTGGTGGGAACCCACCGCGGGGATAGTTAGATCCCAGAAACTGAAAGTGCTATCGTTTGGTTCAGGGCATCGCGATATCGGTGCCGGGAACGAAGCATAGCAAGGGTCCACAAGATTCCGAATCGTGAGATTGTAGGCTCAGGAGGTGGTGTAGTAGCATCCATTTCCGGAGAGGGTTGTGATGGAAGAGAAGATGAACCAGGTATTATTGACTGCTCGATAACTACAGATTCAAGCATCTCAGTAAGAATCGAAATATTCTACGATGCACACGATAGGGGCTGTGATTGCCCCGGTATATCGTCGACTTTACTGGACGTCATTTCATTTCATTTCATTTACATTTACTTGTATTCTTATTCATATAAGATATATAATATACATCTTTTAACTTATTGAACAAGCTTAGGATAATCACAATTATAATGATTTTTACAATCTGTACATAATTTGAAGATAGGTGATAAAAAAAAGAAGAAAAAATAGGATAAAGAGAAAGAAGAAAAGATGAAGAAATAGAGCATTATTAAATTAATTATTTTCTTTATAGTATTGGAAAGCTTTCCTGCTAAAAGCTTTTGTGTCGTTCGTACGCTTAATTGCCAGGGGTAAAAGGTTTCCAAGCTGAATCGCATGCACGAAAAATTGACGAGATGTATTAAGATATTTACATCTGGGAGTAATTAATTGCATGGCTCTATGATTTCTTGCAAAACGTATTTTCTCCAAAAGATAATCCGGTTTTTTGGTTGTAATAATATTGTGTAATGATAGTATGGTTCTGTATTTCATGAACGCCATAAAATTGCAGCCGGTTATTTGTTTGCTGTAGTCAGAAATGTGTTCATGTCTGTGGATACAAAATATGTATCTTGTGCACCTATTATAGGCTACTGTGAGTTTTCTTTCAGACTCATGGTCCATATTGGAAAATCTTTCGCAACCATAAAGGATGATAGGCAATACAAAGGACTTAACAAGTTTTAACTTAACGTAAGTTGGCAGGTAATCTGACGTGGGACTTAGTCCACGAAGTGCTCCATAAATTTTTGATACAGTTTTACTTACATGAATATTCCAGTTCAGTTGTTGATCGAGATGAATACCAAGATTCTTAATTGTTTCTACATACTCGACAGGAGAGTGGTTTAAGAGAAGAGGGGGAAAAACCTCCATACTTCTAGAACCACTTATCACCATAGCTTTTGTCTTTGCCGGGTTGAGATTTAGCCTGTTTTCGATAGACCATTTACTAATTTTGTCTAGCTCATGCTGTTTATCGCCTGGATTTTGTTCGATTTCGGAAACAGGGAGTATATTTGGAGGTCATCGGCGTATATATGATGTGCACAGGTGTTAAGTCGTTGAGAAATATCATTTATGAAACATGTAAACAGTAGAGGCCCTAACACGGAACCTTGTGGGACACCTGAGGGAACAAGAAGACAAGACGATTGTTTGTTTTTGTGATAGGCGAATTGCGAACGATTACATAAATACGATGACATAAGACTACATAAAGAGTTTTCAAATGAAAATTGTCTTTCAAGTTTCTTTAATAATATAGTATGATTTACAGAATCAAATGCTTTTGAGAAGTCAAGAAATATAATTATACCCAACATATTCTTATCCAAACCGTTACGCAGATCCTCTGTAATGTTTAGTAAGGCAGTGGTGCAGTTGTGTTTAGTGCGAAACCCTGACTGGTACTTTGTTATTATTGGGGTAGGTCTTCATTTGATGACTTAAAATGGTTTCAAACACTTTACTTAGAAACGGTAGTATTGCAATGGGTCGGTATTCTGGAATATTTTATGGTGAGAATTTTTTTACCGGTAGCACTTTTGCGATTTTCCACCCATCAAGATAAACTAAGGTTGTGATTATAGTGTTCACAATGTGCGTGGTTTGATGAAGAATAGTAGGTAGGAGAATTTTAAAAAACTTTGGTTGGATATTATCTGAACCCATTGCATTAGATTTGATGTTTAACATTGTCTTGCCCACCTCATTTTCGTCAACGCAAGAAAGCGAGAACCTTCTTTCAAGATTATTTTCTCGAATAAAAGAAGGAGACGAATTTTGAATTAAGGTCTTCTAAGTCTGTAGTGCTAGGAATTGATGTCTTATCTGTTGTTAGTCCAATATGACGAACTTTTTTCCAAAACTCGGAGCTTGAGCTAACAGAGTCGAATTTGTGTTTGAAGAAGTTTCTTTTTTTTCTCCAAATAAGGGTCGTTACTGCGTTACGAGCAGCCTTGAACTCCCGGATGTAATCTGCAATTTCGTTTAACAGCTAAATCCCTCATTTGGCACATGAAGTTTATAAACCACTGAGAAGATGGAGAGAGAACTCTGCGTTTGGATGGACCTTGAAAATGAAAATCGAGGGAAGACCGTAGAGATCTTAAAGAGTCAGTTTTTGCGGGGATGTAAGATTTTAAATGTCGTGTTTATCGTCTGCATAGATATGTTTCTAAATTGACTCCTATTAAAGATGGCAGATTGCTCGAGGAAAATTGATGAATCTTCATTTTAAAATGTCAACGTATGACCGAATCACTGAGACACTTAATTGCAAGTAAAATGTGGGATGGGGTGATGTCCTTCCAATCATCACAATAAAACAAAAAATATTGTTAAAATCTCTTAGGTACACGATGGATCTTTTACTCATAATTCACACTTCCACACAAAAGGCGGTGAACGAGAAATAGGTTAGTTGTTAATTTCACTTTAAGATTATAATGCACTTTTAGTCAATTTAAAAGAAATAGAAATCGAGTCAATTAAATAAAACACAAGGCGATGAATAGAAATATACGGGAAATAATTTAACGGAGCGAAATTTAAGCACGTCTGAACATAGTGAATGGATAGTTATTGAGTTATCCTGTTATGCTTCAAAATTGTGTAGACTATTAGCTGGAAACTCCAAAGGCGTTCGACAAAACAACTTTTGATGGCATGCTATTTTCACCTCAGCGAAGAGTTCCGTCCTGGCAATTGAGAATATTGTCAAAAATACCAAGAAGACTCTACATATATAAGTCCCTAAACATCCCAGGCCTACGTTACGGACGTTTGCGAAGATGGATGAAGATATGTTTGGTCTTTCTGAATGCCAAATTCTTTGGGTGCAACTAAGTTCTCTGGTCAATTTTGACATATCCAAAACATCATAAACCAAACTTAGACATCTGTTAAACAAACCGTTTTGACACATTAGTGATTTTGTTTTGGCGTCATATTCTTTTGGTTGCGTGAAATTGTCTGATTTTTTGCCAAATAATTGTCATTTTGGGAGTAGTGCTGATTTTGTTCTTTCATTCGAAGAAAACGGCGGCCGAAGTGAATCGAGAGCTTCAAAAAGATTACGGAGATGCTGCTCTAAGTGGAACAACGTGCCGTGATTGGTTCCGTCGCTTCAAAGGTGGTGATTTCGATGTTGACGATCGTCCGCGTGAAGGAAGACTAAAATCCTTCGAAGACGCTGAATTGGAGGCATTGCTCAATGAAGAGCCGGGCCAAACGCAACAAGAGCTTGCTTCATTAGGGATTACCGTCCAAGCCATTTGAATGCTTCAAAAAGAAGGAACTTGGGTTCCTTATGATTTGAAGCCAACGGACGTTGAGCGTCGTTTTTTCGCCTGTGAACAACTGCTCCAGGAAAGGTTTTCTTCAGGAAAGGTTTTCTTCATCGCATCGTGATGAAAAACGGATTCAAAACAGCAACTCAAAGTGAAGAAAGTCATGGGTCATGCTTCTGAAGGGTGCTTTTTTTTTTAGAGTTATACAGATTCAATATGAAATAAAGGACTTGAAGCTATTTTAATGTCTATAATATTTACTTTGTTTAATAGATAATTTTATGCCATTACTCATTAAATATAATATCAGGCACATGCGTGCCACAGCTTGCTCGATCAATTTTAGACAACGTTATCGATCAACTGGGCCGTATATCAGCAATAACATAGCAAATGTCATAAACTTGTCACTTCACATACCCTCAAAGAAAGTAATCTAAAGTTGTGAGATCACAGTTCACAGGTCCTTTACGCGAAATTATGCGCTCAGCAAATGTTTCCCGCAATAAATTGACGGTGTCGCGCGCCCTGTGGCATGTTGCGCCATCTTGTTGAAACCAAAGCTCTGACACGTCAATGCCATTCAACAGAGGAACGAAGAAGTCAGAAATCATGTTTTATAGCGCTCTCCATTGACGGTAATATTCTGGCCGGCATCGTCATTAAAGATATATGGGCCGATGCTTCCATCAGCCCATAAAGCACACCAAACAGTGAGTTTTAATGGTTGTAAGGGCGTCCCGACAAAGTCTTCTGGGTTTTCTCCACTCCAAATTCGGCAATTTCGTTTGTTCACATATCCATATTAATCAAAAATGGTCCTCATCGGCCCAGACCTTTCCAAAATTTTGCCTTGAAAATGAGGATCAAGCTGAAGTCAGTGCCGTTTCTAAGAGAGGACACCACTTGGATTAAAACCATACCATTTTCAGTTAGTACCAACCTTAAGAAGATACGTGTATAAATTTGACAGCTGTTGGACGATTAGTTCTCGAGATATACCGTTGTGAGTGAAGTAACTTTTGTTATTGTGAAAAAAATGGATTCAAAGCAATTTCGTGTGTTGATTTATCATTGCTTTTTGATGGGAAAAAATGCAGCCGATGCAAAGGAATGGCTTGATAAGTGTTACCCGGACTCTGCACTCTGCACCAACGAACCATTCGCAAGTGGATTGAAATATTTAAAAGTGGTCATACAAGCACCGAAGATGATGCACGCAGTGGACGTCCAAAAGACGCTGTTTTAGATGAAAAAATCAAAAAAGTCCACAAAATGATTACGAATGACCGTAAAGTGAAGTTGATCGAGATAGCTGAGGCTCTGAAGATATCAAAAGAGCATGTTGGATATATCATACACGAATATTTGGACATGCGAAAGCTTTGTTTGAAAGGGGGTCCGCGTTTGCTCACAGTCGACCAAAAACAACAACGTGTTGATGATTCAGAGGAGTGTTTAAAGCTGTTCAACCGCAATAAAGCCGAATTTTTGCATCGGTATGTGACAATGGATGAAACTTGACTCCATCACTTCACACCAGGGTCAAGCCGGCAGTCAGTTGTGTTGCGAGCAGGCGGCGAACCTCGCCCTCGGCTGGCAAGGTTATGGCATCCGTATTTTGGGATGCACATGGAATAATTCTCATCGACTATCTCCACAAGGGGCAGACTATCAACAGCGACTATTACATTGCGTTGTTGGAGCGTTTGAAGGACGAAATCGCAGAAAAACGGCCGCATTTGAAGAAAAAAAAAGTGTTGTTTCATCAAGACAATGCACCGTGTCACAAGTCGATGAAAACGATGGCAAAATTGGAAGAATTCGGCTACGAATTGCTTTCCCACCCACCGTATTCTACAGATTTGGCCCACAGCGACTATTTCCTGTTCGCAGACCTCAAAATAATGCTCGCCGGAAAGAGATTTAAGACCGAATCACCGAAACAGAGACCTATTTTGAGGCTAAACCGAAATCGTACTACAAAACTGGTATCGAAAGATTGAAAAATCGTTTCAATCAGTGTATCGCCCTCGAAGGCAACCATATTGATAAATGAAGGTGAATCTTGCAAAAATTTTGTGTTTTACTATAACGGATTTCTCAGCCCATGTGTTATGTTTCGGCTCATTCACCGAAACTACGACGCTTTTAAGCCAAGACCTTTCCGTAAAATCTTCCACAAAGTGGATAGACATAGCTCCAATTACTGTGCACGATGGCGATGACTCATTCGGATTCTCCTCAATGCTGCGCTCCACAACAGCAATAACTTCTTCTGTTCGCACTGCTTGCGGTCTTGATAATAAGCATCGTATTATCCACTAGAGTTTACGTGGTGCGAAAACGATTCGTCGTGTTCTGAATAACTTGCTCAGATGGACGATTATGTCGACTGTAAAATGGATGTAGCGCACGATAAGTTTGGCGAACCGAACCATATTCCCCAGATATTGCACCGTCCGATTATAGCTGATGGCACATGGTCTGGCTGATCACCAGTTCCGCTCATATGAAGACATCAAAAAATCGCTTGATTTTGGATAGCCTCAAAAGGTGAACACTTTTATCGTAACAGTATTCGAGCTCTGCCAGAAAGATGTGAAAAAGTTGTAGCTAGCAATGTGCAATGCTTTGAATGATTCATTTGTAACCATTTTTTCGCAATGAGTTGCACTTTCATCGAAAAACTTAGTTGCGCGCCTAATATTTTGACGGTTTTCGGGTACAAAGAAATTGACTTGGGTAGAAAAGTGCTTATCAGTCACCCTAAGTGTTTTGGACATGTGGAGCCTTTACTTTAACCGCTTTTACGAGAAGAATTACATAACTTCATCCCAAAGAAGAACAAGTTCGACAAATCAATCAAATGGGGTATAAACGATGGCAAATTAAACGATCAATTAAGGACCCACAAAAGGTTCATAGTTTCTCTTCAATTGGCTGCCTCATAATGCCACAAACGTACCGAGCTAACATTTATTTTACGAAATTAATGTCCCTAAATGCTTACTAAAAGTGAATTGTTTTGAGTCAGAAAATTTCACTATTAAAAATCTTCACATTCAGCAATATTTTTTAAAACTCACCAAAAACTCCATTTCGACAAAATGTTGGCCTCCAAAATAGGATTAGGAGGCCTCTTAATATTATTCCTTGACCGATTCATTATCCAGTTTTACAAAAATTAATTTTAAAATATATCTCCCCCTTGAATATAACGTTTTTTTTTTTTCACTTTTCAATCAGCACCGATTTAAACCGTTTCACCGTTTTTGAACTCTTTGCTTCGAATACGGTTTCGTTACCGATTTTTATATGCTTTTTGCCGCACCGAAAAGCTCTAACTAAATGAGCAAAATTCTCAAATCTGGACTTGAGGTGCTTTTAAATTGTTCACAAGTATGTACGAGTATTTACTGCCACTTCCTTGATTGGTCGTTTCAGCAGTAGCTATCTAAATCCGCACCGGACACCTTCAAATTGACGAATTAAGTCCGTATTGTTAGCGTCATGGTAGGTTTTTGTCTTTTTCAAAATAAAAAAAAAATCCTTCACTGTGGAACTATGACGGAAACTGCCCGTCTTGTTAAACATTTGAGTACTAAACTGAAGTGTTAATAATGCTTCAAGATATTTTATATTGCTCCGTTCTAGCTCTAACATAGATATTCTCTCTTGCTACAGTGGCCACCGATTTCGTATCTTATCAGAAGTAGGTACTCTCCGGTAATATACCGTCAGTTATCGCGAATTATCCGCCGCTTGTTATAATTCAATTTCAAATGTCGCGTGAGGTGGATGCGAAGTGGTGCCGTTTGGAAAAGCTTCAAAATGTTCGGGTCTGATAACTATTTAATTGCCTTGATTTAGACTTAAACCGTCTGATGACGAAAAGAATTTAATTTTAAACAATCAGTGATCATTATCGCCAGTTGATTGACACACAGAGAACTACAGTAATGTGAGATACGACGCAATGTTGGTAAATATTGTCAACACCTACTAGTACCTACGAGTACCATTCGGTTTGTCACTTTCTTCACGTGTCATCTTGAATGTGCTCAGTGATTTATTTGAGGCGCGATCCGATTATCCTATACTGTCACACTTAAAATATTAAAAAGAAATATGGCTTAGGGGGTATTATTAGATTAAAAGTTTACATTTCATCATGATGTTTAAAATTTTCTAAACAAAAGTCATTTGCAGACAACTTATGCTCATAAGAAATATGTAACCGGAGCGAATTTTAACTATTTAGATTTTATTGCCGTAAAAGGTAATCCACATAAGCCTGATTGTAGATATGAGGTAACTGACGCTATCATGCTTATTTTTGATTGCTATCACAAGAAAATAGAGACATTTTCAATATGGCGGAACAAAAATGGCTATAAACAGAACACAGGGTGATTCATAAACAACAAATCTTGCCGAATCACGTATGATATCCAATTTATATGTATATGTACCTACACAGTTTATTCAGGAAGTTTGCGGGACCGTTTTTATAAGTTGAAAATCAACTTTCAGAATTCGAAAACCATTCTCTTTAGGACGCCGTTGTCTGGAGCCTCTAGGGATACCAGGAAAAATTGGCGAAAGTTCTCGATCATTGGACAACACGGACAGCCTCTTGCCTGTCGAAATGTAGTCAGATACCTTGGGATCTGGCTAGATCGGTTTCTGTATTTTGATAAAAATGTAGATGCTGCTCTGGCCAGAGCTAAAGGCGCTTTTGCCCTTACAAAGAGACTGTTTTATAGCAGCCAACTCGATGAGAGGGTAAAGGTAATCTGCTACATGGCCCTTATCAGGCCCATGCTGGTATTTGGTTGTCCCGTGTGGTTCAATGTGCGAGCAAGCTTAATGGAAAAGATTCGGGTGTTTAAGAGGGCTTGCCTTCGCTTGTACAGAACACCAGAGTCGGAGTACAAAAAATTCTATCGTAATGAGGTCCTTTACAACAGGGCGAACCTAATACGAGTGGACAACTTCGTAATTAAGCTGACTCGAAGGCACATTGCAAGAGCAATGGCCTCGACGAATAACCTGATATCTGGGGCTTACTACCCCAACTACCTTTACCACGAGAGTGTGCGCTCTGACGGCTTCGTTCCACCGGAAGCATTCCTCTACCTAGATCAGATAGGGTTGATCCAGGATAGATCAGCGGTCCCGTAATCTTCCATGTCTCCCGAAAAGCTGGGGACAGGCGACTCAACTACAGCAGAGACGTCGCACACGGCAGTGTGGATCGTCTCAGGTTCAGTAGGGCGGTGGGGAATCGCGATAAGAGGGATGTCGTTCGGCAGCACCAGCATTTCTGGTGGTTGAATGATGGAGAAGATGTTTCGTCGTCGTTTCCGTCAATTACGGACCAGCCTCACTAATGGGGCAGAGCTGACAGATCTAATTGCTCTGTGAATAGCGATGGCCAGCTTGCATAGGTTTAGGTTAGTATTTAAGAAATACATATATATATTAGTATATACATAGGTATATACTAGTATATGTAAGTCATTGTGAATAGTGTCTATGTGTATATATGTGTGTATTGTGTAGGTAGGTTAGGTAGACTAAGGTTTATTTTAAGTTAGATGTTAAGTTTTTATAAAAAATAAAAAATTATGTCCATATGCTAAGTTTTTTGTTAAATTCTTTTCTTAGCCTTAAGCATAAAAAATAAGTATATATAAGTATAAAATGTAAACAAAGTCGAAAGACATAGATATAAGAATTTAGAGTAGCTTAGAGTGCCTGTGTGGGGCCAGTAAGTTACGAGTAGTATAAGATTGTTAAGTAATTTTAAGCTAGCATTTAAGCATTTAAGCATTTTTTTTGTTAGTATGTAAGAGTTAATGATTTAGAAAATAAAATGCATTTAAAACTAAAACTAACTGGTTTTCGTAGCAACAGGTCCACTGGTGATTTGATGGCATGTCTCACCGAAAAGTGGAACCAAAGCGTACGTCAATCTGGCGAAAGCAAGATATTTGCACTTGATATTTCTAAGGCATTTGACAGAGTTTGGCATCAGGCTCTTTTGTCGAAAATGCGTGCTCTTGGGATCGATGACTCTCTTCTTCAATGGATTTGAAATTACCTTTCGGAATGTTCAATTCAAGTTGTCTTGGATGGTTTCAAGTCTGATATTCACAAAATAAATGCTGGTGTGCCCCAGGGCTCCGTTCTGTCTCCGACACTCCTTTTAATTTTCATTAATTATCTCTTGTCTGCTACTTCTAATCCAATTTATTCCTTTGCAGATGACAGCACTCTCTGCTTCTCATATTCGTTCCCGGACTCACGCCCCTGCTCATTAAATTCCGACATTAACAGCATAACCAATTGGGGAACTATCAACCGAGTGGAATTTAATGCTTCCAAAACTCAATGCTGTCTGCTGCCATTAAAGCGGAATTTAAATACCCAGCCATTGCCCATGAATGGCACTTGCATCGTTCAAACCGAAAAACCTTCCATTCTCGGTATATGTGTCAGTGACAACTTATGTTGGAATGATTACATATTCGATGTCGCCAAAAATGCTGCGAAATGTCTAGGTTTCCTCAAGCGATGTAAGAAATATTTCACACCCTCTGATCTGGCCACAATATATAAGGCATTCAGCAGCCCAAAATTGGAGTAGAATGCCCATATCTGGCCAGGTGCCCCTAAGACACCCAAGACATCTTTGCACTTGCTAGATAGGATCCGACAAAACTCATAGCTGATACCAATATCACTCAATCAATGGACACCCTCGAACACCGACATAATGTCTCCTGTCTTACTTTGTTTTATGGCTATTTCCACCACCAGTGCTCCATTGAAATCGCCAGTAGCATTCTGTCCATTCAAACTTTCAACCGTAACACCCGTCTCGCTATGAATGCTCATCAGTATACCCTCAAGCCCATTTTCGGACGTACTCTAAAATATCGTGATTCTTTCCTAAGCCGTACAACTCGCTTTTGGAATGCCCTGCCGATCTCTCTGGTCGTTATAATTTACAAACATTTAAAAACAATGTACATTGGTACCTGCCTTTTCTTCCTCCCTAAATTTCTTTCGCCCGCGGTGTGTACGAACATTTTAAGGGTACAAAAACCCTTAAATTTTGATGGTTTTTAAGGATTTTTTTTTTTCGGAAACCTTCTGATGATAATTATATGTTATTATTTAGCTATTGAATAATACAACAAAATTTTTGTTAAATAAAAAAAAAATATTTTAACGCCATTTTGGTGAGGTAAAGTAGGTTTCTTCAAAACAAAAAAAAAGTAGATGCTTGGACCCCCTGATTGCTCCTTTTGTAATCATCTGAAATCAAAATTCCAAAAAGATTATTACTCAGTAGGGTTGTTACCCTATCCCGTAGCATATTTAAAAGATTAGAGTGAAAAATAACAAAATGGTGGCCTTGTAAAAAAAAATTTCAATAATCGACCGTTTTTTTGGGTTTAAAATCGAGATAAAAAAAATAGTGGATAAAAAAATCTAATTCTACGAGTTGCTGATACTGACACCAGAATGACACCTTCTGGACAATAATGATGTTGCGGATTCTCGTCGGTAGAATGTGATAAAACGTTGCCCACACAGCTTTTTTCATTTCTTCCAGAGAATTTATATTTCTCATAATTGCAAGGCCGTAATAAGTAGATAATTTCAGCATAATTTTATTAGTCAACAACATCGTTTTTGGCTTTATTTCTTTCTTATTTTTTGGTGTACTTTGTTTTCCAGCCTTTTCATTTCCTGCAGCTTCTAGTTGTTATTTTAAGTTTTGCGTGCTGATTAAGTTATTCTTTTGCCTCTTTAACACGCCTATACATACGTTTTTCCAAGTGTAAAACTCACTCGCAGTTATAAGGATCTTCTTTTAGTAAATTTTTAAATGTTTTAGTATCTCCATCATCAATATACTTTGTATATTTTACACCAAGACGTTCTTCAGATCTTTTAAACATTTCGATGATCCTTCGTGATTAGTTGTACAATTCTCCTGATGTTCATCATACCAAGTAGCGTATTCGTTACTTTTTTCTTTCCGTGACCATTTTTCACAAGCTTTACACACACTCGATTTTACAATTACATCTAAGATTTTATTAGAATATTTTCCAATAAGAGAAACAATACCCAGAAGTGATGTAACCCTACGGTCACGTTTAGACCACGATCCATCACCTGAAAGAGTAATTTCGTTTTTCAAATGATCAAATTGAATATTTTTCTCTTGACCTTCTTTCACTGCTTTTGGGAAAATGTTTTTAGCTACAGCATTTACGGCAATGTGTATGTGTTCTACAATTGAATAATTAGCTTGATTACTCAAACCTCGACCCAAATCCATTAGAGAACAGAAAAGTTCAAGGCCGCTTTTACCAATTCAATCAGAGTTGATCAATGTTCCTTTAGACGGGCATTTAACACATAATTTAAAGCCTAATCGTTGCTATGATCGTTTCAAGAACTCTATGATAATGGTGATACACAAATATTTCACCATTGCTTGCAAACTTGGGAACACTAAATAAAAACTCAATAAACTGTAACTATGAATCGGATCAAAATTCACAATCGTCTTAACCTTGCAATTTATGAGCAGATGTACTACCAAAATCAGTACTTTTCTCAGCAGTTTGTTGATTTCCTCTGAAACTGCTTTTTTAGCTTTTTCTCCTGGGTGTCTACCTCTTTTCGTGCCTTTCTTGTCCATTTTAACTAGACGTTAACACTTTCAAATACAAGCGTATACTGATTTTCTCGGTCGAAAAATACAAAAGTTTTAAGAGCTAAATATTAACACTTTGAAATACGAGTACAAGCATAATATACTGACTTTCACTTTTCTTTAAAATACCAAAATTCTACTTGTCGTACACTACAAGTGTATAGATTTGTCAAGGCTATAGAGTCGCAAATAATAGCGCAGGTATGAGCGCCGCAGCTGCAGGGCACGCTCTTCCCTACTGCAACTTTAAAATGGCTTAGTGTATCGGTCTAAAATTTTCACAGTATATTCTTAAACTTTGAAAATATGCGAAAAAAAAATCGTGTTTTTGAAGATCGAATATGAGATTACCTCCTTTATTTTGAAGCTACGTTCATGCCATTATGTGTGGAATAACACATCATTAAATGGCCGCCTTGGCTTCGCCGGCAGTGCTTCAAGCTGTTGGTCCAATTTTTGATGACTAGGTCCAATATGTGCGGCGTTATTCGAATGTGGGCCTCGAGCTCGTCCATGTTGAACTATTTGCATATAATATCAATTAATTAGAATAGTCAATCATAGATGGAGCAACGACTTTCCGCATTATCAGTTATTGTTCTTTCTCGTTCACACTTTCTCTCCATTAAACGCATTTTTGTATTTTTTTTCCTTTCTTTTGTAAGCTGTCAATGAGCCAAGAGACACGTTGAATTTATATTTTCTGAAACACTGTCTAATCTTTTCTTATGGAATAACACAATCAAGATAAGTAGCCAACACACCAATATCTAAATAATTAATATAACCAACAGTCCAAACCCTTTGGCTTGTTAGCGTAAACTAAGGACTTGACGTAGCCCAGGAGAACATAATCGAGTGATACCAAGTCGCATGAGCGCTGCGGCCAATTGATGAACGCTCGTCGTGACATAAACCAGTCGCCGAATTTCCCCGTCACAACTTCGAGCATTGCGTTACTTGTATGGCATGTAGCGCAGTCTTGTTGGAACCACAGGACAGAAAATCGATTAATATCACTCTATACCTCATTTCGAAAGAAATAAGGTCCAATGATGCCGCCATGCCGTAAACCGGACCAAACGATCAATCTTTGTGGATGCATTGATACTTGGCCGAACATTTGTGGCAATTTTGCTTTTTGACATAGCCGCTAAGCCAAAAATGGGCCTCGTCCGAGAAGATGATTTTTTAGCCAAAATCCGGACCTCCGGCCAACGATTCCAGCGCCCAATTAGCGACCTCATAGCGTTGTCTATGGTCGGCCGGCTTCAATTCTTTCGTCAGGCAATCTTATACTGATATAGGCCCAAATATACAACCACAAAATAAGCCAAGTTGATTCTCTAGCGATGCCCAATTCAGCTGATCTGCGCCGAATCGACATCTTTGGTTCTTCTTCGATACTGGCCGCTACGCCGGCTATATTTTCTTCATTTCGGACCAATCTCTGTCTGGTTGGTGACTTAACATAAGATCCAAAAGAGTGTACTCACGTTCAAACTCGTCCACGCTGCGACGAATTGCCTGCACACTGAAGCCATGATGACCACCGACATCACGAAAAAATTCACGTTGCGTATTTACAACTGTGCTGGAATTTCGATAATAACACCTTGATCCCGGAATGCATTCAGAAAATTGGAAATACAAGTTTATTCATCTAAATCTATATTGTCCCCTTCAAAGCAATACCCATCGACTGCAACACACTTATGCCAGTGCTTGATCCAATCCTCGAAATATTTTTTCTATTCGGTTTTCGGTATGTCTTCAGTGCTTCCTACGATTTTTCCATTATTTCCTCTCGGCTGCTGAAACGCGTTCCCCGTAGTGGTTTTTTAACTCGATTGAACAGAAAGAAGTCACGGGGAGTCAAATCAGGTGAATTTGGTCGCTGTTGGATGGTATTTGTTGCAGTTTTCGTCAGCAAATTACGAATAATGATGGCACTGTGCGACGGTGCGTTATCATGGTGCAAAATTCACGAGTTTTCTGCCCACAATTCTGGTCTCTTTCGGCGAATTGCTTCACGCAAACGTCTCATAACATCCAAATAATACTCTTTGTTTACAGTCTGGCCTTCTGGCAAACATTTATGATGCACTACACTGTTGTAATCCATGAAAACCGTGAGCATTGCCTTCTTTTTTGACTGAAGACGACGTGGCTTTTTTGGTCTCAGCTCATTTGGTGAACGCCATTCACTTGCCTGATGTCTGGATTGCGTGTCGTACTCATAAACCCACGTCTCGTCTCCACTAATGATCCTTTTGATGAATGTGGGATCGGATTCAGCCTCGCAAATCATCTCTTTTGTGACGTCAACAAGGTCTCTTTTTTGCATGAAATTGAGGTCCTTTGGCACCAACTTTGCTGCTACACGACGGAAACCCAAATCGTTAACCAAAATGTCTTAGATGGATCCATAGGCAATGTTCAAGTCCTCCGCTATCTCCCTGATGATTAATTTGCTGTTATTGACCAACATTTCTTTTACTTGTACTTCATCAATGTTTTCGTCGGTTTGCGATGCCGATGGTCTACCACTGCGGTCATCATCTTCGATTGACTCACGACCACTTTTGAAACGCTCATGCCACTGGTAAACGACCGGTTTCTTTAGAAAATCGTTGCCGAAACACTTTTCCAGCGTTCGCACACCATTAAAACCTTTTTTACGCAAAATTTAATACGAGTACAAGTTCGTTTTTGCAAATTTAAATCCATTTCTAAAATTGTAAAAAATCGCCAACACACACAGAGATAGATGTACTCTTGGCTACGTAACTCTTGCAAATGTCAAGCTATGATGCTAAGATTTAGAGGGAATGTCAACAACAGATTTGCCAACTTTACAAAAAAACAGAACTCAAATCGGAACAATGGGAGCGCCACACGGAACTTTTTGATCAAGGTGATATTTTTTTAATAATTTCCGCATGTTCGACAACCGTAAAGCGATGCATGATGAAATGACAAACCTTACCGAATATTTTGACAGCTGGATGTCATTGGTAACTTTGACAGGTGCTGGAACATAGCAATTGTAAAAATTATCACTGCTATCTGGTCACCATTTACTTGATCGAGTTTTGAAAGGGATACGTCGTGTGTGCCCGAAAGGACGATATTCGTTCTTCACAATAATGCTCCTGCGCAGATTTCTCGATACACATCCAGGGGCCAGCGACTTGTCAAAAATTTATAGAAAGAGGGCAACATACTATGTTGAAAACTGAATAAATGCTTCTGTTCTGTTTGCCCTAACTGATTTTTTCTTTTTATTAGTATACAACCCCTTCTTTGAACCTCGGCTGCAACTTGACCCTCTTTTTGTGCCCGATTCTTCGACGACCTTCGTTGAATACAGCAAAACCAACTGATTTACTGAGCCTGAAGTTTCTCTTTTATCGGTTCCTTTATGTGGAGACATCCACGGATTCCCTTACTTCTATTAAGATCACATTTTGCTACACGCGCTAATATTCGTAGCATTTTTAACGTCCGTCGCCGTAATTTTTCCTTTATATTCTTCGTACATCAACAAGCAGGTTATGCTGATGACATTGCAATTCTAATCAGAGGTAAATTTGAAGAAACAATCTCAGATCACTTCAGAGAGTTAACAGCTCTTCTAGAAAACTGGCTCAAAAATGTTGAACTCAACGTCAAACTAAAAAAAAAATAGTTGCCTTTACCAAGAAAAAAAAATTGGACAAACTAAAAAATCCAAAACCTTTTGGATAAAGTTTTTAAGTGAAGTGAATCAAAAACTCACTTGGAATCGACCATTCCGGGCCTTGTAGCCACAACTTATGTTCTAGTAGCTCTTCCGCCCCGATACCCCAACTCGCACAATCAGCAGGATTTTGAGCCGTCCGAACATGATACCAGCGATCGGGAGACATCACCTCCTGTATTTGACCGACCCGAATGGCAACATAGGACTTGAGAATAAAAGGCTGCTTGCGGATCCAACACAGGACGATGTTCGAGTCCGGTCACAGGTAGTAAGCTGTATCTGTAAGTCCCAATGAAGTGTGAACATTTCAAAGTGTTGAAGCCAGCAGGTGCGTTACACAGAGCTCCAGGCGAGGGATAGTAGCACCATGCGCGAGCATTTAGTGACGATACTCGGGCCAGCCTGTCTAAATCAATAGTCTTCGTGTATATAACTGCCGCGTTATATTCACAGAAGCCGTGAAGAGTAGTTGTTTCTCCAGCCACCATCCCCAACCATCATGGGATCCGAAAGCGACTTAAAGCGTCGAGTCAATTGCGAAACTTAAACTAAGCATCACACAGTTCACTTACAAGCAAGGTAACCCAAGTGACGCCCTTAGACTACAACGTTTAAATAAAGGTCTTTCCAGTGACTGCCACAGATCCCAGCAAACTAGTTGGACCGGAAAATCGTGCCACTTCACTCAAAAATGTCATCGGTAACTCGATCCCATCGCAAACCAAGAACAGATGCTGTCGTCGAACTGATATACTCATACATAGTCCCTCCGGTTATATGGTCTATCACTTGCTGACTGCTTGAGTTCCATTTGCGCAATTTGAAGTGCCCAGCTGCGAAGGATCCTAAATTTGTCGCCGCTCGTAAAGAAGTCACCCACGTAAAATTACGTCAATATTGTGTTCCTCGCAGCCAGTACCTGTTCGTCGTTAATGGCTTCGCAATAGTTGTCGTTCGCACATTGATAAAGTACCGATAGGGGCAAATGGTGATTCCCTTTATATGACCCGTTGGTGATATCGCTGTTTCGGAGTGACTAATACCTGCCGGAATATTTTTTCCACATCAGCAATCAGAGTAATGGAAACGTTGAATGGTAGGACCAACATGTCCTCGCTGAAGCGTCGAAGACTCCATGTACACAAGCGCAGCGTATTTGCATAGAAATGCGACATATTTCTCCCATAGTTCTTTATTGGCAGACAAACGGCATTCCAGTTTGCGGAATTGCCGTAACGCCTGTTGATATGAGCTCCCAAGGTGTGGTGTGTCGAGACGAAACTGGATGTGAACCATGTAACGCCCATCCACAGTCCTAGAGTGCGTAGCGGAAAATATGTGATCACACTCATTGTCAACTACGTCTTCACCAGGCAGCTCTTCAAATCTCCAAAAGCTCCGCACAAGATCTTCAAATCGGATGCCATTCTCTCACACCTGAGCATAGAAGGTGTGTAGGTGTATTACTGTCGTTGAGTTGGCGAAGCAGGACTGAAGACAATCCATCCGAACTCTGTTCGCTGGGCATAAGTTTCATCTGAATTGACATTGATTACGTCATCCTTGACAATTAGACCCCACACATTCGAACCAAAAAGTATATCGATACCAGGAGGTGTACCGAAGTAACGATCAGCCAGCTGGAGACCGACCAAATGTTGCCACTGATTCACGTCAATCTGCACCTTTGGAACCGCTGAGGTTATTGACGGAAGGATCAATGCATTGACCATCAATGTAAAACCAGAATAAATTGATCTGAATTTGAGCACCTCGCTGCCTCTAATATAGGTGTGTGCGAAAGCACCGACTACCTCCACTATGACTTCATATTTTCTCCTGTGGTGATTTAAAAGATGTGCAAATTCAAGTGACCCAAAACTTATCTGCGATCCAGGATCACAGACTACATATACGAGCTAAGAGTTGTTCAGATGAATATACCCGCACTGTTGCAAGCAGGACAATGCAATTCCCACTAGTGTGGATGAAACTCCCAAGATGTGGTAGTCAAAAATTTGATCGTGCCCCTGAGCGATATGTTTTGCTTCTGTTGGCTCCATTGCTGATGTGGGCGAAGGTGTGGGAAGCATCTGTGATTCACAACAAAACAACCTGTGGTGGTTGCGGCCACACCGCTTACAACCGCCAGAGGAACACTGTTTGGATATGTGCCCTTGTTTCAGGCAATTGAAGCATAAATGGCAGTTCTTCAGCGCATCGGAATGCTATTCCTGTTTCATAGCCATTAGTAGCTGTCAGCTACTACTGACGGCACACTCCTGTCGTCATCTGCTGTAATCACGTGTGATTTTGTGGAAGGTGAGGTACAATGTTGTTGACGTGATGACTGCGGCTCACATCGATTTGAGACCTTTACTAATTCGGTAGTGAGGCTGTGTGATCTTTTTTTCGAAAACTTGAGAAGATCCGTCATGCGCGGGATCTCATTGGAAGGACAACTCAGAAACTACTCCCGCTGCGTAGAAACAAGAAGCTTTGAAATCACTATCGGACCTGCCAACTATTGTATTTATAGACAACTCCATGACGGGTAAAGCCCTTAGTGATTCATGCACCGTGTCCACAATCGCAAGGATTGACGATTCGTCTGATGAAGGTTTGATGTTGAGAAAACGAGTGATGTGTATTTCGGTCAACAGTTTTGGATTACCAAAACGCTCCTTCAACGCTCTGCACACTTCTTCATATCTGCCAAAATACAATCCGCCTATGAGCGGCCCCTTGGTTGCGATCACGGAGTACTTCTGTTCATAAACCAAAGTCTCAAAAGCATCTTTGAATCCCAGCCAATTGTACAACATGCCATCGAACGACAGAATAAGCAGTGGATCTAACTTGAAATCGAAATTGTCTGCTGATGGGCTACTGGATTGCAGTAATTTTCTATTGAGAATGGCACTCGTCTCATTGTGGGTGGAAATCACCTAATCATCTGTACCCAAAGCTGATCGTGTGTTTCTAGTTCTCCTTCTTTCGCCTGACCCACCAATAATTCATGCAATCGTACAAAAGCTTACGCAGTGATTTAACCTGCGTAGAAGAACACCTCTTCGGAAAAGGGAAGATTTACCACCTGAGCCAAAAACAGTTTTTGGTATGTATCAGTATTTATTATTGGATCACCCTTCTGATAAAATCCTTAGGAGACTTTTGATAGTTTTTACAAAAATGGCAACAAGAACAACAATGCAGATTCGTATGATATAGCAGCTGTACGGTAATTTTTTCAGTAAGAAAATTGAGCTATTTTTGTCTTTAGAGCAGCGTCAAGAACAATGTTGCCGCATCTGTGACAGATGTCTCTTGTGTTTAACGTAGGTACCTGCCGTGAGGGCTTAAGCCTACGGTGCGTCTTCGCACAAGATATCAAAACAATGCGTTGATAAGCGCCCATCGGGTAGTACAAGTACTACCATCAGTACCAGATTCGAAGTCGTGTGTAAGGCACAAACTTCCCCTTTGGTGAAGGGTCGAGGCCTATCTAATACCTCAGCCATTCTGTGGGTCATGGCACCCGGTTGCAATGCAACTCCACATCGAATAAACCAGTTGGTTCCATAGCAATCCCATGGCCCAGCACCGGTGGTAGTACACTACAACATATGCTAAGCCATGAGATGACCAAGATCCATTCGGTCCATTCTCCCCGCGATTTTGGGTTTAAACCTACAGCCACCACGATACTCCCACAAGGGGGCCAACTCCTAGGTCAGGCCGGAACCATAGTTCCGGGGGCTCCTGACCTCCCGTGGTACCAGAATATAGCTTCCGGTCGAGCTTCGCGACCTTGAGGCCGCCAGTCCTGGCCTTGCAACAATTTGAATATCTACAAACTACCCGCTAGCTGCCTACTGCGCCTTCTATTGAATACGTCTTTTCCAAAACTATGGGTTCTTTCAAACCGTACGGTATCAGTGATTATTCCACTGACATCGTAGGTCTCACCATTAAAGGTGATGCCCATAGCCTGCAAGTTCCTTATGTCAGCGTAATTGGGACACTCACATAGGACATGAAGCCAGTTCTCATAGGTAGCTCCACATGAGCAGCTCGCAACCTCGCTAAGCCCCCTGTTGTGCAAGAATGCATTTAGGGAGCCATGCCCGGTCAACAGAAAGCCCAGGCTGAGGTTAAAATTCCGTTCAGGAAAAATTCGCATGATTAGCACATCCCTTAGGAAGCCGTAAGTAACCCTGCCATTTTCGCTAGTATCCCATCTAGATTGCCATCTAGATAGAACACATGCGTGTAGCAAGGTTTTACGCTGCCTCAGGGATAGGCCATCCACTTCTTCCGGGGAAACCCAATCGCGCTCATTTGGAGGGAGACCTTTTCTGATCTTGAAAGCAACAGCACGTCGCATCACTTCCAGATCCAGAGGTGGCACTCCCAGCAACACCTGCATTGCCTCTGTGGAGACAGTGTGGCACACCGGTAAGCAGCCAAGCAAGGCGACTCTTTGACAAGTCAGGATCCGCCTTTGGCCATCAACAGTCATAACTCTGTCGTACCATAGCGATGCTCCATATGTTGCACAGGCAACAAATAGGCCATCGTATTTGATACGAACAGAACGCCTGTTGAGTCCCCAGTCAGATCGCAAAATGCGCCTTACCTGGCCTACGGCACTCAGCATACGTAGTCTAGTACGAACCAGGTGAGGCATGAAGTTCATACACTCACCCATCGTTATGCCCAGATATGTGACCTCAGTCACACATCTAATGCCAACGCCGTTCAAACGTGTCGCAGGAGCCCGACGTCTTACATTCAATTTGCCCTTGAGCTTCACTAAGACGGTCTTATCCTGCGACATACTTACCCCTACGCTTTCTCCCCATTCAGCAACGACTGCTAGAGCTCTTTCTCCTACTGCCTCGATTTCGGCCCTAGACTGGCCTTCAAGGATGAGGAGCAGGTCATCTGCATAGGCGCAGCACCCACAGAGCTCGTTTAGCCGCCGCAAGAGTGGATCCATCATCAGGTTCCAAATAAATGGACCACAGATGGACCCCTGGGGGCAACCTCTCTCAACATTAATTGAGACGTTGTCGTGTGCACTTACCACACTCGCTTTTCTGTCGGAAAAGTAGTTTCCCCAAAGCCCAATTTCCCGACAGCCCAATTCCTGCAACCTGGTTACTATTTTCTGCCAGTTTAGGTTATCAAAGGCACCTTTGAAGTCAATAAAGATGCCTATAACCACACTGGCCCTGCTTCTGAGGACTCTGTCTTTTACGAAAGACCATGCATCCTCGACACACTTGTCTCTTCTAAAGCCGAATTGGAAGGGGGACATTGGTTCCGCCATGCTCTCTGAAACCCTTTCCACCATAACCCTTTCCAGTACTTTTCCCAGTACCGGAAGCAGGCTGATGCCCCGAAAAGATTTAGGGTCAGACCTATTCTTATCGGTGGACTTCAGGAGCACAACCACCCTTGCCGCCTTCCAATCCTTGGGGAAGTAGCTACAAGCAATACATTTGCTGTACAGTCCGAGTAGGTATTCTGGGACGGCCTTCCAGATGGCTCTCACCATCTCTCCGGTCATTCCATCAGCTCCAGGAGATCTCCTGGAGCGAAGAAGTGAAACACCATAGTCGACTTCTTCAGCTCTTAACTCCGGAGGGATCGGAGGCTCTTCATATGAAGAGTCCTCAAAGCGCTCCTCTCTCGGGAAGAAGGGATCGGAGGCTCTTCATATGAAGAGTCCTCAAAGCGCTCCTCTCTCGGGAAGAACTGACCAAGCAATGCAGTAAGGCAGTCTTTCCATGTGGATAAAACCGTATTATCCACACGTATGCCTTCAATGTTGGCAGTCTTTTTAGTTCTACGTCAAATCTTGTATAGTTTGCCCCAGGGATCATCTCTATTATTAGAGGCAAAATTTCTCCAGTGAGACTCCTTTGTGCTGACAATGAGCCTGAGCCAGGTTCTCAGCGTTAGCCGCCCTAGCCCTTTGGAATCGCTTCCTTAGGCTTCTGACAGCCCTTAACTTTTCTGTCAGACAGCGGTTCCACCAACTTACCCTTTTTTTATTCGCCCTACGGCTCCTCTCAAAGAGTTCGTCATTAACCCGCCATACGCACTCATTAATGTGTGCGATTTGCTGGTCTATGCTTAAGCTGCCGTACTCTTGCGGTGTCAGGGAGGAAACCTCCGCAAGTATACGTGCACCATAAACACTCCAATCAGCGCCTCGCACACACCATCTCCTGTCTGAAACTGCATTGTTTAAATCTATTTCATGAGCGATCTCAAACTGAATCCAGTTGTGGTCACTCACCCCAACACTAACACGCCACCTAAAGCTAAACGCCCTAAAAGCTGCCTCATTGGCAAGAGTAACGTCAATGTCACTCTTGCCACCGTTGACCGCATCAAAGGTATACAGCTCACTCGGCTCGTTGATAACATGGGCGTTGCGGGCAACGACCCATTCACCAAGAACATTCCCCCGATTCTGGCTGCGGTTACCCGTTAAGGGTCCGGTTTCCTTGCTGAACCAGAGAGGGGAGGTTGCGTTGGCGTCAACACCGATAATAAGAGGTTCACTGCCGGCAAGCGAAAACAAACCATCCATATACTCAATATATGGGTCAATTGCCTCACTGTATTTGCAGTAGACGCTGTCAAGAAAAATCCTGCCAAAAGCGCCTTCCACGCTTACGCAAACACCTCGTTCGCTGGAGGAAACAGGCACACAAACTAGATTTACATCCCTTATAATAATCGCAGCATTTCCTCTGGTATCAAGAAAGACTCGCATTCCTGCAGGCAAACCCCTAACATATCCATCGGATGTGTAGGGCTCCTGAACCAGGGCAATGCTGCAGCCCTGCCTAACCATCTGAACTCCTAAATCAACCCCTACCGAAAAAGCGCCCTGACAATTTTGTTGGACTATCTTCATAGTCCTAGTTCCTGGCTGCCAACCTTGACAACTCTGCTACTTGCATGGGGCACTCGGTTGACCCCATAAGGTGGTCAGCCGGCCGTCTTCTTGCAGCACAGTTTCTGCACTGCATCGCTGCCTTGCAGCTTACTGCCTTATGGCCTTCAAGGCCGCAACGACGGCAAATGTCCTCCTTATGAGGACAGTCGGCAACTCCATGACCCGGAGCAAAGCACCGGCAACATCCCACTCTTATTTTGTATTCCCTTACCGGGAACGAAAACCACTTAATGTAGCATCTGCCCGTGCTACGTAAGGCGTCTATGGACGCAGCTGGGCCTTCTAGCACTACATTTGTTGTAGCCCCTTCAGCAACCTTCCATGGTTTGGAAACCACTTTCAGCCTATTTTGTTCGGCAGCTTCTGGGAAGTTCAGATGGTGTAGCTCCGTCATAAATTCTTCCCTATTGCCCAGTTTCTCGGGTACTGCCACGTCAAGGTCCATATCCTTGAACTTCTTGCTGCTGAAAATCTGCTCATTTCAGCAGCCGAGGGAGTGCGTATTACTACGCCCCCATTTTTCAGCGGTCTAACCGCATTAACCCTAACTCCCAGGGTGGGGGCAATCTTATCCATTATTCTGGATACTACCTCAGTGGAGGAAACTGCCGACTTCTTACTTCGCACTACCACTGACCAAGTGGGCAGCGGTGCCTTTACTGGCTGGGCCAATTCCACAACTTTAGTGGCCTCTTTCCTCACCGCACTGGCAGCAACTTGCGCAAAGCTAGCAACTTTGACGGCGCTGCTGGTAGTCGCTGCTTCAGTCCGTTTAGGACAACTTGCTACCAACGGTGCAGCCACTCCATGAAGACCCTTAGACACTTTAATCAGGGCATCATTTGCTCCCCGCAGCGTTTTATTTTCGGCCATAAGCTGCCAAACTACTTAGTCGTAGCCCATGACCGCACACCTAATTTTCCTAGCTAAAATAGGGTCTACCACTTTCTCGAACACTACGTCGACCACCTTTGCTGCCAGGTCGACTAGCACCCTGGTCAACCTTGTTACATCATTAAAATCTATGTTTTTGATATCTACTTCACTCACCTGGCTCCTGGTTTTTTTCTCCCCTGTAGCCATTTCATTTTCCGTCCTTACAGCGGCGTCGCTGTCTTCCATCCTCCTCGCCTTCTTCTTTTTTTTTTGGTTTTTGGAGGTGCAACCTCAATTTCCGCCGGGCTAAGGTCACTAGTTTTTTGGATCCTCTTTCTTGGCGCCACTTCCATATCTATGTCCACATCTGCATCCATTGTCACTTGTTATTTATTATTTATTATTATTATTTTAGGCAGAAAAGTGCAGCCACTTAATTGACACAAATGGAATTTCACTACACTAATTACTAATTAATTACGTTTACACTAATTATGTGTTCGCTTCGAACCGCAATAATGACGACCGCAATTCCCGCAATTAAAATGTAATTAAGAAATCGTTAGGAACTCGTAAATGTCTTCAAGAACCGAAACACACCAACAGTAAAAACGATTCCGAAAACACGTCCGTACCCTTTCGCTGTTGAAACACAACTACCGCATCTGTGACACCAAAACCTCAAGAACGAAATCAAGAAAGCAGTTTTCTGGAATATTGATGCAAATATTTGTCAAAAAAAAAAAAACAAAAAATCGCTGGCCCATGGGGGGATCGAACCCACGACCTTCGCGTTATTAGCACGACGCTCTAACCAACTGAGCTAATGGGCCACAGTACCGGCCCGTGTCAGAACATTATTAATTTCTATTACTGAAGAAAGTAAAATTGAATTTTTTCATAATATCAATTCAAAATATGTAACTCTTACTTGCATGGATGACGCAAAATCGGTACAGCAAGTGAAGGTAGCTTCTCAGGCCCCAGCGCCTAGAGCACCGGAACTAGTACCTGACATGCTAGCTATCTTGCTCTCTATCCAGGGGCAGATGGCTCAGCTACAACGTCATTTAACTAAACAGACCGCGCGGGTGGATCAAGTATACTCGCTGCTGCCTGGCCTAACGCACCTTTTGTCGTAATGGGTACGCACGTGACGGAGCAGACCCTGAAGGTCCTTGCAGTGAATGTGAATTCACTGATTAGGTTCGAACGACGAGCCGCACTATTCAAGTTTCTTAAAGACCAAGCCCCTGAAGTGCTTTTGGTTAGCGAAACTAAGCTTACCAAAAGAAATAAAATGAGGCACAGAAAATACAAAATAGTACGGAGAAACCGACCCAACTCCATTCAAGGAGTTGGCGTTGCGATTTTCGTAAGAAAAGGTATACGTTTTAAAAGAGTATACAGTCGTGTAGTACGTAGGTTCCAAGTGCTGGAAGCATGCATCGTGTATATTCCCCTCCGTAGTGGAAAGCGGCTGTACATGGTGTCTGTCTATGCACCTAAGGCTACTCAATCCACCTTATTCATCTCAGAGCTCGAGACACTTTTTCGATTCCTGCGGCTGGAATTGGAAGATAACTATTTCATTATCGGCGGAGATTTCAACGCCAAACATAGTGATTGGGGAAATAATACACCAAATACTAGAGGGAACCTACTATTCAATTGGTGGGGTCAACACAGCATAACGTATCGACTCGGGCTTAAGGCGACGGATAGTCCGTCGTTTCCCAGACACGGGTTCTATTTGGATCTTCTCCTGTTCGACTCACGAATACAACTGACATGTACTAACCAACAAACTACAAACTGTCTGCGCACTTTCGTGTATGACAGTGACCATTGCGGTCTCAGCACCGAAATAACTGTTCCCAACGAAAATGCGGAATTGGATGAGTTTGTGCAAAGGCATTCCTACAATTATAGTAGGGTGCGTTGGACACACTTCACCAGAACACTGACTAGAGCACTCTCCTCGAATTCGCTCTACCCACCATCCAACAGAAATCTGTCAAACGAGGAGACTGACAGGTATCTAAGACTAATGGACGAGTCAATCAAACGAACAATGGACAGAACGATACCTCGGTATCAACACACTGACGAAGAAGACTTATTCCGCAATGCAACTATTGACGCACTGCACCGACAAAAAAGTAGGCTGTTGTCAAGACTAAAAACCTTGTACAGACAGTTTACTGACAGACATAACCCGGAGATCATGACACTGAAGTCGTCGATTAAAAACCTCCAGACATTAATAAAGGAAAATTACAGAAATTCTGTAAGTTTGTATTGGAACAATAAAATTCGGGCTGTAAACACCAGCAACCCAAATATGTTCCCGCAAATAAATAAAATATTTCGGAGAAATAATCAGAACGACCTTCCATGTCTTAGAATCGCCCGAACGACGAACAACGAACAAATACTTGTAGCAGCAGGCATTGATCCAAGTGATGCCGTTGATGATGACAACTTCTTTGTGATCGAGGATCCGCAGGAGCAGGTAGAGGCTATAGGAGCGACTTTCCAGGAAGTATACAAGGCGAATGTTATCATCGGCCCAAACCACGACCTGGAGAATCGAGTCCTTGTGCACAATTTCTACCTTCGAAATGAAATAGAGAATTGGCGATTCGAGAACTCGGGCTTCACCCAGTTTAGTGACGAGAATAGGTCAAATAACGTCATCGCCAACGATAGGGTACTACCCCCTTTCATTTCGAAGGAGGAGCTCCAAACGATCTTCGAATCGCTTAGAAGTAAGAAATCAGTGGGAACCGATGAAATACCGAACATCGTGCTTCGACATCTCCCTCTAGAAGCGGTGAACATTTATACCACCCTGTTTAATAATGCAATGAATAATGCACATTATCCAGCGCATTGGAAAACTGCGGTGGTACATCCCATCCCCAAAAGGGATAAAGATACTTCCAATCCGGCGAATCTCCGCTCGATCAGTCTTCTTCCAAACATCAGTAAGGTTTTCGAGAAGGTAATCAATAGAGTCCTGACTAAGTCAGTTGAGGACAAAAAGATAGTTCCGGATAATCAATTCGGTTTCAAGGCGGGGCATGCTATCATTCATGCTGTGTCGAAACTGGTTTCTGATATCCAATGGAACAAAGGCAAGAAACAGTGCACTGGTGCCTGCCTGATTGACTTGGAAAAGGCCTTCGATACCGTATGGTTAGAGGGACTCTTCTTCAAGCTGGACAGGTTGGGCATTAGTAAACCACTGCTGTATATTCTTTTTGATATGCTTTCCAGTAGACAGTTCATCGTGAAGAATGGCGATGTGACTTCTGCTGGAACATTTAACATTAAAAACGGTCTGCAACAAAGTGCGGTAAATTCGCCGATCCTATTCAACATTTACACAAGTGACCTGATAGGTTCGCTTCACCATGCCATAGCGTACGCAGACGACTTAATCGCGTACAGATCAGGTCCAAAGATTGAGGTCATTAACATGCTTTTGCAACGTGACTTCGATAAAATTAAGCGATATTGCGACGACTGGAAGTTGAAAATTAACTTTCAGAAGTCGGAAACCATTCTGTTTAGGACGCCTTTGTCTGTGGCCACTAGGGATACCAGAAAGAATTGGCGAAAGTTCTCGATCGTCGGACAACATGGACAGCCACTTGCTTGTCGAAATGTAGTCAGATACCTTGGGATCTGGCTAGATCAATATCTGTATTTTAACAAACATATAGATGTTGCTCTGGCCAGAGCCAGAGGTGCTTTTGCCCTTACAAAGAGACTGTTTTATACTCGTAACAGCCAACTCGATGCGAGGGTGAAGGTGGTTTGCTACATGGCCCTTATCAGGCCCATGCTTGTATTTGGATTTCCTGTGTGGTTCAACGTGGGAGCAAGTTTATTGGAAAAGATTCGGGTGTTTGAGAGGGCTTGTCTTCGGGCTTGTCTTCGCTTATACAGAACACCAGAATCTGAGTACATAAAATTCTATCCCAATGAGGTCTTGTACAATAGGGCGAACCTAATAAGAGTGGACAATTTTGTTATTAAGTTGATTCGAAGGCACATTGCAAGAGCAATGACCTCATCGAACAACCTGATCTCAGGGGCTTACTACCCCAACTATATGTATCACGAGAGAACTCGCCTTGATGGCTTTATTCCTCCAGAAGCGTTCCTCTATCTAGATAGTAAAGGTCTGATCCAGGACAGATTGGCGGTGCCGCTAATCTTCCACGTCGCTCGAACAGCTGCGGACAGGCGACTCAACTACGACAGAGACGTCGCACATGGCAATGCGGAGCGTCTCCGGTTCAGTAGGGCGGTAGGGAGTCGCGACAGGAGGGATGTTGCTCAGCAGCACCAGCAATTTTGGTGGCTTGAAGAAGGCGAGGATGCTTCGTAGTCGAACTCCTCCAGTGATAGGTAGCTTCATGTGAAGCAGAGTGGTCCAGCCTAATTTTTGTTTTTTTTAGCCATGGCCGGCTTACATAGTTTTAGGTAGGTTTAAGTTAGATTGTAAGAAAAAAATATATAAAACCAAAAAAAAATAAATAAAAATAAAAAAAATTTACATATTAGATGTAAGTAGTTTAAGTAGATTAAGATTTATTTTTAGGTTGTATGTAGGCTTTTAGGTTTAAGTTTTATAAAAAAAATAATATGTCCATATACTAAGTTTTTACTTAAAATTGATTTTCTTAGTTTTAGTTTCGTTAAATATAAAAATAAATATAGACTGTAAGATCCGTCGAAAGACATAGTTTAAGTGTTAGGTTTAACTTAGAGTGCCCTCATGGGGCCAGTAAGGTAGTATAAGATTATTTCTAAGTTATTTAAGCTAATTTTTAAGCGTTTTTTTTGTCTAGCATGTAAGAGTAAATTAAGAAATATAAATAAAAATGCATAAAAAACTGAAACTGAAACTGGATGACGCAAAAGCTAGGAGTGAACCTAAGTCTCAACCAACATGGCATCTCCAGCCAGAAATGTTGTTTGCTAGCCGCTTCCAATTTTGCGCGCCAAATTGGTTGAGGTCCTTTTCCACATTTATCTGCTGCAATTCCTCCAGTGATGGAGTCGAAGACTTTTCGAGCGGGGGCGCTGGTGTGCATCTGCTCTACATGAGCCAGCCATATAAGCTGGTAAATTCCTGACTTTTAACCTAAGTCCATGTTGCTGTACAGCCCATACACTTCTTGGTTAAATATCCTCCTACACCTACCCGAGATGCGAGTAGATCAAGCGCCTCCTTATCCATTTCTATGAAGTTCATGAATGAAAACTGGGAAGATCAATGTTTACGAGTATAGAACGCTGTTATAGTCCACTCTGGTACGGGTCGACCTCTTGACAACCTGTCTGCTTTCCCGTTGTATCCTCGAGGAAGATCAAACGTGAATATTGTTATACCATATTTGGGTGATCGACTAGGTGAAGAAGCTGATATATCAAACTTAGCAGGTTTATCGACCTTGTCAATTGTCCGATTGCGCATATTTCAACTGAGTTACCGGATTGTGTATGGCCATAAAAACCGCAAACATTTCCTGGCCTGATATGGCTGCTTCGTTCAACTATCCTGGCCTGTGTCTACAGCATCCGTTGCTATAAAATGCGACACTTATTTTTTGTGTATTACTTATACCCGTGGTATAGCTCCGAGCCACCAATCTATCTCCTCCAAATCGCTCCGAGGGATTGACAATTTTTGTCTCTGTTGTTTGCTGTATTGCCTTGAAAAAACTTGAAGGTATCGACAATGGAGTCGACTTCTGGGTACCATAAAACTGGCGAAATTCAATTAGGCCAGAATTTGTTGTAGTCGATGATGTGTACATGACCCTAACCTTGATATTAGCTGAAGGGAAAAACATATCGTCTCCATCTTCTTTTCCGGGAGTGACATCATATTTTTGAAAGTATCCCAAGTCACGCCCAGATACTCCGGAATCAGGACTGATTTTTGTAATTTACCATCCAGCCTAATTTCTTCATAATTTGCACTGCTTCCGCAACATGCTTCTCTAATTTAAAGGGGTCCTGGTTCACTAATAGGAAATCGTCCAGGTAGACCAATACCCGACTCCCTTTTCCGGCAGAATCTGCACTATCCAAACCGCTACAGCTCAGAACAGTCTGAGTGCTGAAGCTACGCCGAACGGTAGAGAAGTCAGCTGTAGCAACCCGTGTCTGTAAACTATTCATAGAATGACTCCAGACAGAGAATTGTATCCCTATATCCTCATACTAAAATCGATATTACGGGCGATTTCAATATAAGTACAAATTCTGGCTAGCTTTGACATTCTGGACAGACAACACCCGAAGGACGGTGTGTTCAGATCTTCGCTGCGGAAAACAATTTGACACGGCTTATAAACGAGTCCACGCCCTTGTTTTTAACTTCTCACCCTGATAAGCACAGCGTTGATGTACTCTGCCCTCTAGACTCATCGGACCATTGCGTCATATTAGCTAATTTCTCGTATACTGACCACACAGTTAGAGCAAAAATTCCTAAAAGAACCGTATGACAATACGAGAAAGCCAAATGGAGCACACTTAACAACTACTTTAAGAATTTTAACCGGCCCTTATTTTTCCTCAATAGCGACGTGGATCCGGCGCTGATATGATCACAAACACTATTCTTTTTGGAATGAGATCCATTATCCCTCATCGGATGAAGAGTATCAAACCAAACGAAAAGGAGTGGTATGATTCGAGCTGTAAAGAGGCTGTCAGGGTTAGAGAACTATTTTATCGGTCCTACAAGACCAACCCGACAGAGGAAAACCGAAAAAATTTTAAACGAGCCAGGAATGACTGCAACGTCTTCTTAAGCGTGCGAAATTTCAGTACGACCAAAAGTTGTGCCAAAAAATACTACAATGTCCCAAAGGTAGTAAAAGCTTTTGGTCATTTGTCAAAAACATCAGAAATTCTGCCTCATCCTACATCCAAACGCTCATTTGCAATGACATTCCAGGTGTCAGCTCTTTGGACAAGACGATCTGCTTGCTGCACACTTTGCGGCCAGCTCGACACTTCCAGATTGTGCTTTGTCTCTGAGTGTGTCGAATCTTCAATGGGACGAATCCACTTTCGCACTCCTGTAGTAGCAAAAGTACTTAAAGATCTTAACATACAGAGATCTGCTGGTTCAGATGGTATGTGTATTTCCACTTCTTCTGAAAAGGTGTTCTTCTACGCTGGCAAGACCATTGCGTAAGCTTTTTCAACAATCCAATTCTTTAGAACTTTTTCCGAGCAGATGGAAAGCAGCATTTGTCCAGCCCGTTCCTAAAAAAGGCGAATCTTCTTCTTTCTCCTCCTACAGACCCATTGCACACACGTCCCTTCTTTCTAAGGTCAAGGAAACGCTGATAAATCGTCAGCTCATGAAATATCTCGAAACACGAAAACTTCTTAATGATCGGCAGTACCGCTTTCGTTGCAAGATATCCACTGGTGATTTGAGGGCACGTCCCACCGAAAAGTGGAACCATATCGTTCATCAATCTGATGAAATCAAGATAGTTATACTTGATATTTCCAAGGCATTTAAAAGATTTTGGCGTCAGGCTCCTTTGTCGAAAATGCGTGCTTTTGAGATCGACGACCCTCTTCTTCAGTGAATTAGAAATTACCTTTCGGAACGCTCAATTCAATTTGTCTTCGACGGTTCCAAGTGTGATATTCGCAAAATAAATGCAGGTGTGGCCCCGGGCTCCATTATGTCTCCGATACTCTTGTCTGCTACTTCTAATCCAATATGTTCCTCAGCTGATGACAGTACTCTCTGCCTTTCATATTTCTTCCCGGACTCATGCACCTACTCTTCAGGTGTAGAACGGGATCGGCAGGATATGTTAAGCTCATTAAATTCTAACATTAACAGCATAACTAAAAGAGTAGAATTTAATGCTTCCAAAATACAATGCTGTCTGCTGTCATTAAATCGAAATTTAAATACCCAGCCATTGTCCATGAATGGCAGTTGAATCGTCGAAACCGAAAAACCTTCCATTCTCGGTATGTGTGTCAACTTATGTTGGAATGACCACATATTCGATGTCGTCAAAAATGCTGCGAAATGTCTAGGTTTCCTCAAGCGTAGTGAGAAATATTTCACACCCTCTTATCTGAACTCAATATATGAGGCACTCATCAGCCTGAAATTGGAGTACAATGCCCACATCTGGTCTGGTCATGGTGTGCACCATCTAGATAGGGTTCAAAACCCTACGATAGAACTCATAGGCGATACCAATATCACTCAGACAATGGACACCCTCGAACACCGACGTAACATCTCGTGTTTCACTCTATTTTATTGCTATTTCCACCATCACTGCTTCATAGAAATCGCCAGTAGCATTCCGCCCTTTCACACTTTTAACCGTAACACGCGTCGCGCTATGAATGTTCATCAGTACACCCCCAAGCCCACTTTCGGACGTGCTCGTGATTCGTTCATAAGCCGTACAGCTCTTTATCTCCTGGTCATTATAACCTTCAAACATTTAAAACCAACGTTCACCGGTGCCTCTCTTTCTTTCCTCCCTAATTTTCCTTCGCCCTCGCTGTTTGAAAGCATCTTAGGTGTACTCAAATCCCTTGAGCACACGCAAATTATATAAAACAAAAAAAAGACCTTGATGGCTTTCTGCTTTTGGTACATGAAAGTATGCTGCGCACTGTCTAACTTCACCATCCAGTCGCTTGGTTGCAAAATTTCTGGAATCGTGGATTGAGAAATTAGTCTGAATCTCTTTACAGTCACGTAAGTCCCCCTTCCGACTTCTTTACTAACAACATTTTCGATGAAAGGCTTAGACCCACATTCAGAGGGGACCCTATAATACTTAGATTCTTCATTTCCTTTGTTCCATCTGGTCTGAATGTTTTGTACCAAACCTGGCCCGAGTCGCTGGTGATGGTAAAATTAAATAGCGCCTTTTGTAGAATGAAATTCTGGTTCCTGAAATAGTTTTTAAAGTAAAGGAGTTTGCACTCAGACTTTTTCAACACGCTACTTGAGTTATTTAATGTCTTTGAACTTCTATTTGAGACGAAAGAAAGAACTGAATGTTCTATTTTGTTTCTTGCTTGCATTATTGTCTTTATGTGTGTAATGCTTCCGAAAACTGTTCCTAATATCAAACGCGTTTCTTTTACCACTTGCTGTTTGAAAAGACCTTTTTCCCCTAACCTGAACCGGATCACCAAGCTAAGATTGGACACGTACTAGTGGCTGTATCAACGCCGACAAAGATTGTTTGTCGAATAAATTTTCTGCACTGGAACACACATTTCTAACTGCTATTTCTCCTACTAACCTCTCTCGTCTCATTTCTATGCATTCAGCCCTCTTACCGTAGACTACCAGCAATGCCAGCTCCGAGTTTTTATATGACAAAGACGAGGGACGGAACAAAGTGGTAAGCCGTTCATAGAGAGCATTTGAGCTCAAGTCATCCGGTGACTGAAAAGCCCGTTCTATAACAGACTGCAGGCCTGATTCAAGTACAGTAGAATTTCGGGAAGATGAACTGTTCTAAAATGATGAACTACCCAGAAAGATGAGCGGAAGTTTTGCATTGCAGTATTCTAAAAGATGGACGGGCTGATTTTTGGATGCTCGAAAAAATGAACCGCTCTACCTGTAACTGGGTTTTCTTCTTTATTCGTGTTTAAGTTATTCGTGGTAGATTCATATAACCGTTATTGTTTGGAAAACGCTTCTTTTCTGCTCGATGGTTCCTGAGGCTTCGTAATCGTCATGTTCCAGTGTCAGGAAACATGATAAAAGCCAAAGGCAAGAAGTTGCATTCTGTCCACAAAGAAACAGAATCGTGATAGCTGGATTACAAAGTTCAAAGCCAGGTTTGGAATTCGGCTGTTAGCTCTAATATACGCGCTGTCCTACCTTTTCAAATCAAGTTAGGTGAGGCAATTGCTGAGCTTGGGCTCATGTCTATAATGCAGATGAAAGCGGTCTTTTCTGGCGGATAGTCCCAAGCAAAATGTTTGTGGGCGCTGGGGTAAAATCAGCTCCTAGGAACAAAAAATCCCCGGTGACCTATACCAACTCGCAGACTGCTTGGATGGCAAAGGATATTCTCAAAAATTGGTTTCATGTGAAATTTGTGTCCCAAGTAATTTATGCTTTAAATCGACTTATCGTCTAATATCTGTTTCTTATTTAGGTTCAGAAATTCGTGAAAAATAATGCGATATCCCTTAAATGTGAACAGCCCCATCTACATTCCAATAGCAGGAGATTTCAACCATTGGTGAATAAGAATGGAATCGAATTTTCTAGCAAAATGGAAATTTGTACGGACACTGGATGGCACAGATTATTCACGAAATATGGCATGTCATTGGAGTGTGAATATCAACATCCCCAAAATATGCATCAGTTGAATTTGAAGTGTGAATTGAGAGAAGTGGTTAAGTGATTTAAGTAAATGATTGTGAATTGTAATTGTATTGAATAAATCGAATAAGTTCTATCATTCGTACCCGCAAAAGAAAACCCAAAAATGTAGTGGCTGGGTCAATAAGTCCCTGAAAATTGAAATAAGGAACAACCTTGTTCGTCAAAAAAACGTTTAATTTGTCAAGGCCCTCAAAATAGGGCGTTTGTTTCGTCGATGACCTATCTCTTACTTAGCCGCAGGGGGCTAAATCTGAAAAATATGCGGGATGAGGGAGCAATTCGTAACCTAATTCCTGTAATTTTGACATTGCGATCGCTGTGCGCCGGTACGTTGTCCTGGTGGAAGAGAACTTTTTCCGTCGACAAATGCGGTCGTTTTTGCTTCAAATCGGCGCCAAATCGATCCAATAGCTCTGCATAATAGGCGCCAGCGATCATTTTACCCTTTTCAAGGCAATCGATGTGAATGACACTGCGCGCATCTCAAAAAGCTATCGGGACTTTTGAGCTTTGACAGTTGATTGCAGCCATATTGCTGAAGCTACATCTGTCAAATTGGCTGTCATTTGACTGAATAAATGTTTTGCCAAATTACATGTACGGACATTGGGTTCAACAACACGTGCAAATGGTAAAATTGTTTTATCCGCGTGCTTAGCCCATTTTACGGTCGCTATAATCGCCCTACCCAGAGGACTATTCGCAGTGTGGTAGATAAACCAACACCCGTACGTCGACGAAACGCAAGATCTGCCGAAAACATCGCCCCCGTCCGTGAGAAGTGTGTAGGACAATCCGAGAACTCGGCCTATCGCAGACCAAACCTTGGCGAATTTTGCGCAGATAGTGACTTGGGCCTGCACCCTTACAAAATTCAACTGACCCAGGAGCTGAAGGTAAACGGCCATAGACAACGACGTGTGTTCGCTGAATGGGCTCTGGAGCAGTTGGAAATTGACCCCAATTTTCATCGAAAAATCATCTTCAGTGATGAAACCCATTTCTACGTCAACAAACAAAATTGTCCAATTTGGGACGATACCAATCCACATGAGATCCAAGAGCGTCCAATGCATCCCGAAAAAGTCGCTGTTTGGTGTGGATTTTGGACTGACGGCGTCATCGGTCCATATTTCTTTGAGAACGACGTTGGCCAGGCAATCACCGTCAACGGCGAGTGCTATAGATCGATGATTACCAACTTCTTTTGGCCCGAATTGGATGATATGAACACCAACGACGTGTGCTACGTGCCACACAGGTCACTTCACATTGGAAATTCTGCATGAGCGATTCGGGGGCATGGAAATCTCACGTGGAGGCTATGTGAACTGGCCACCGAGATCGTGCGATTTGATCCCGTTAGACTTTTTCTTGTGGGGTTTTCTGAGGTCACAGGTCTATGCGAATAAGCCACAAACCACAGCGGCCCTCAAACCCAACATAACCCATGCCATCGGTCAAATGCAGCCTGACTTATGCGCCAGTCATGGAAAATTGGACATTTCGGATGCGCGCCACCAAGAGAAGCCGCGGCGGACATTTGAACGATGTTATATTCCGTACATAATGGTATCGATTGGCCTTTCAAACGAATAAAAAATTTCGATGATATCTCACGCACACTTTGTTTTATTTAAATTTAAAGATTGGAAGCACTTAAAGGGTCTTTCCCATTACAATTCTTTCAGGTATAGTGGATGCTGACTATTGTTTTACTCCAATTGATGTTGGTGCATTCGGCGGAAATAGTGTATTTAAAAAATCCATTTTTTACAAGAATCTAAAAGAAAATCAACTTAATACTCGTATACCTCAACCAGAGAAGCTATCATTTTATGAAGGAGGAAAATTCATGCCTTTGCGATTGCAGACGATTAAGCTTTTGCACTATCACAAAATATATTAAGACCATATCCAAGAAGAAATCTGTCTATAAAAGAAAGGGCTTATAGTTGTAGACTAACACGTGCCCGTCGAATAGAGAATTTTGTGCTGGCCGCTGGATGTCAGACTCGGCTTTGCAGACCAAATCATAAAAACATGTTGTGTTTTACAATTTAGTCCAGAAAAAAGATGTAGTACAATTCCATGATGAGTCAGCCATATACACTACGATCGAATCGTGCTGCCAGAACAAGACCTAGCTCATGTGGCCTTCATATACGAGATTATTTCTCAAATTACTTTGTCACTCTACAAGGCTCTATACCTTTGGCAATATGATAAAATTTAGGCAGTTCTTAAACTTGCATACATCACTGAACAATTAATTTTGCTCTTGTCGAAAGTTCCGTCCAATTTCCGACTACATAATATCTCCTCCAAACTTCTGTTACTGTATCCTTTCGACTTCTTATGAAATCAAGGCTGCCGTTTTTCGACTTCTAGTATTAACTTTTCTGTGTCAATAATAGTTTGATTGCTCTGCACAACCAACACTTCACTTAACAACAATCAAGATTGACTGGCTCAGCATATTCAAACATTTTCAGGTGTGAGCGTGTTTTCATAGCCATTCCTTCGGTTCCAAGTGCAACAGGATCGGATTGCGTAGACGCGCAATATAACGAAAGTGAATCAGCGAACTGAATGGCGGGATGAAGCATTCGTGGTGGCAGAAGTTTAGCTTCAAGTTTAGTCTTAGTTTTGACTTGGTGAATATTAATTGAAAAATAAATCGAATTTGAATTTAATTAGAAATTGTATGGTATTAATTTCCCTCAGTGAACGGTTAGTTGTTCACGCGAGCCTCAGCTCGCCTTCAGCGTTCTTTTTACTTTATCCATAAGATCCAGTTTATTTTGCGGCAGAACAATCGTCAACAAAATACAGTTTGCTAATTGCCGCGACTATTTAGTTGCATATGCATTCGATCTCATTAATAGCAGTGTGTTCGTTTTTCTTGCGATTTACATAATAATCGTGCGTTAGAAAATTACAAATGCGTTCTTGGTCAATTTTTGTTGCGACAACGAGTCGCAGCAACAGAAAATCGTATGTGCGCGCCTATCCTAATCGACAGTGTATCGTCAATCGGTCATTTATTTTCCAGAACTTAAAATTTAAATCAAAGCAACGACTTATTTTTATATTTTCTCTTACGTTTGTATGTATTTTTACCATAAATTAAATTGACACTTATTATTGTAAATGAAATTCTGACATAGAGATACAAAAATACGTACACATACGTGTTTCATAAATATACTCTGTATGCAGTAGAAAAATATAATAATTTGCTATCACAACTTTTTGTGAAGTTGATCTCCCGACACGACAATGACAATACACGCAAGTACAAATCAATTAAGCACATGTGATGATGATTTAATTCGATTAATTCCTAACAGAATCGAAGCAAAACATAAATTCAATTCGATTATTTGGACAAATTAATTGAAAAAATATTAATACTTAAGTGATACAAGTACCTAAGCGCGGAACGAAACTTTTCACTTAAAATTAGATACTCTGTAGACGGTGGCCTAACTAATTTGTATGCTATTCACTGTATTTATCTTTGTAACTTCTTTCGGCAGTTTCCATTAAGGCTGCAGATGTTGCTTGGCCCGTTTGATTGACCAGTTGTCGAAGGAATCCGCCTGGTCTTTGAAGTAGATCATATGGATGGGCTAATTCAACAGCATGACCAGCATCCATGACCATTACCCGATCACTATCCATCACTGTGTGTAAACGATGGGCAATAGTTAGAACTGTACAATCGCCGAATTTTGTGCGTATTGTTTTTTGTATGAGTTTGTCGGTCCTGGAAGAAAGCTCGTATTAATTTAACAACATAATTTGGTTTCGTAAAAACAACTTACTCTGGATCCACATTGGCTGTAGCTTCATCAAGAATGAGAATTTTATTATTCCTAAGTATAGCACGCGCCAAGCAAACAAGTTGTCTTTGGCCCATGCTAAAGTTGGAGCCGCCATCGTACATCCGACAATTAAGTCCTCCAATCAGGGTCGACACATAGGAGCGCAGTTCCACATCTTCCAATGCTTTCCACATTTCAGCGTCGTTTTTCTCCTCGAATGGATCCAAATTATAACGAAGTGTTCCAGAGAATAGTACAGGATCCTGTGGAATGATCGATATCTTGCTTCGTAGATCATGAAGACCAAGCTTTTCAATATCGACACCGTCAATTGTGATGGAACCTTCATTACAAGCCAATCGGAACAACGACTGAATGATTGAAGATTTTCCAGCACCAGTACGACCAACGATTCCAATTTTTTCTTTCGGTTCTATTACGAAATTCAATTCTTGTAGGACCAATGGCTCTTCTTCCGAATAACGCATTTTAAAGTTGTTAAACTCAATCTTTCCTATGCTTGGCCATTGACCACTGGGCTTGAACTTTTCTGGTGTTTCTAGTGGGGGCTCGGATTTAACCTCTGTATATTCAATAACTCTTTCTACACCAGTCATTTGGTTTTCAAGTTCTGCTGTTTGCCGCATACCCCATTGGCACATGCCAACCATTGTAATTGATTGCAGAATGGCTAGACCCACATCACCGCTGGAGAACACGTTATCTAGTACAAGGAAACTGAATGTAACAGCCGATATGTATAGGAAGCAAACTAGATCAGACCATAGGGCGAAGGCACGTGTACTGGCTAAGAAAAGATACCACGATGAGGTGTTGGCATTTTGATATGAATGGAATTCTAATTCAAGGGCATTTTGTGCCTCTAACGCTCTGATTGTCGTCAAACCTTGGAATGTTTGATTTGTAAGCGAATAAATGGGACTTCGAGCTGAAATTGGGAAAGTTAGTTAGATTGCATCTTTCATTTAACCTGGATTTAGTACTTACAAATTGATTCGATACGTTTGACGCTTCTGCTAGTATTTACATAAACATAGCGGACAAAGTACAGCATGACAACGATAACTAATGCCGGCACAAGCAACCAGTAGTTTGCAATAGCAACGATGACGAGAACTCCAGTAACATCCATGGCAAACTAAGAAATAGAAAAAAAAAAAACTTCAAATATAAATGTACTGATAGTTGTTAAAAAATTAGGACTGAATGGACAGTAATCTTTTTTCCCTGGAAGAGAATAGATATATAGATATATAAAAGGTGCTCGAACAAAGAAGTCACTATCTTGTTTAGTGCTTTATGAAGCCAAATATGGACCAAGAGGAGAACAGCTAATCTGACGCATTGCAGCTTCTAGGTGGCGAATAGTGAAGATGGCACAACTCTCCATTTGGATTGATGTCGAGCAAATACAATCAAAGAAAGAATCAGAAAAGAATCAAAGAAAATTGGTGACGCAAATCAAACGAAACTCGATTGAGAAAAGACTGTCAAGTCAAGGCAATATACGGGCGTTTCAGCAGAGGGGTTACCATAGATGTACTAAAGAGAGGCGACAAGCGTTGATTCAGCCGTAACATCATGTAAACTACTTTTGACATCTGGCCAAGTGAAGCAGTGATTATAGCCGAGAAGGTCGCAAGCAAACCAGCTACAACACTAATCTTCCCGTACGGCCGTAAATGACACCATTTAAAGGATCTGGTCATCAAGATTGCGTATAAAGTGACGTAAAATTATTAATGTTGTAAAGCGACGAATAACATTGGATATGCCTTATATCACTACAGTGAACGATAAAAAATTACGAGGGCCTCACATGATATGTTCTGTCACGAAAGGGACAAAGTGAGTATCATTGTCTTCTAAGAAATGGGTTTGTCGTCAGATTCCAGCCCAGCAAACTTCATACTGAGACGAATTCTGGAAAATAAACAAAATTTACTTACTTACTTGACAGCCTCAATATTTGTAACAGACGGAATGCACCCACTTTTGTGGTGGAAAATAGGCAGGAGGTGATAGATTTCACCCTTGCTACAAACACACAAGGGTTAGAAATAAGGGAGTGCAGAGAAGTAGACGAAGCGTCAATGTCGGATCACCGATGGATACGCTTCAAGATGTACTTTCTGAACAGAGTATGTAGTTTTCAAAGAAATCCTAGGAAGACTGATTGGGTCAAGTATACAGAAGTGGTAAATCTACACCTGGATACCTGCGATAGTACTGTGAACTTAGATAGGACGATAGAAAATATTAATAACACACTAACAATGGCGTTCGAGAAAGCTTGCCCGGCTAACAGAACACCAAAAAGGGCTCAACCGAAATGGTGGAATAGGGAGACAGGTTTAAAAAGGAAAGAGGTTAGGAAACTCTATAATAGGGCGAAGCGACAGTACATGGAATGATTAAATGAGTACTACGAATGTAAGAAACAATTCAAGTACCTAGTTACAATAGAATGTCAAAAAGACCTTCATGGCAGAAGTACTGCGAATTTATCGCGGTAACAGACGAGGTTTCGAGGTTACGCAAAATGCTTTCAAAGGAAGCGAGCGCTCCTATCTACCTCAGGAAAAGTGACGGAACTTGAGCTGAAAGTAGCCAAGCGGTTCTGGCAGGCAACACTGATGGAAACCCACTTTCCGGGATCCACAGTATCAAAGACCCTGTCATGCTACTGCACACTGAGGACATTGATCTCTCTCTATCTCTCTGAGGAGGAAATAGGTGTTCTTATTAATAGGAAAAACTTACGGTAGGCAATTCAGTCCTTTAGGCGGTACAAATCGGATGGTATTCTACCGATCATGCTACAGAAAGCGCCGGAGGTAGCAATCGAAAAGAATATGGAAATTCTTAGATGCAGTTTAAAAATAGGGTACATACCAATAGCTTGGAGGGAAGTGAATGTGATTTTTATACCTAAAGCTGGCAAACAAGGGCATATAACAGCAAAAGATTTCAGACCAATAAGTCTGTCATCATTCATGCTTAAAACCCTGGAGCGATTATTGCAGATTCACATTAGGAATAGATGTAGTAATGGCCTTTTGACTGAGTCACAGTATGCATACATGAAAGGAAAATCTGTAGAAACCGGCCTGCACGAGGTGGTGGAGAAAATAGAGAAGAGTCTACAGTTTGGAGAGTTTGCGATGGCGGCCTTCCCCGATATTGAAGGAACCTTCAATAACGTGGAGTGCACCGCCATTGAAAATACTCTAGTAGACGCTGACATTGAACATGGCACTACAAACTGGGTTTTGTCAGAATGTCCCTAACCAGGGGAACCTCTCAGAGTGAAGTCATATCTCCACTCCTGTGAGTACTGGTTATCACTGGTTATCCTCAGAAAGCTTAGTACGATGGGAATAAATGCCACAGTGTACGCAGATGACGTCGTCATAATAGTGCAGGAAATATACTTAAATATTTTAAGCGACATTATGGAGGTTGCCCTGAATATGGTCAGCACTTGGGCAAAAAGTTGTAATCTCAAGACCAAACCTTCTAAAACAGAACTGGTTCTTTTTACCAGAAAGTACAGGACACCGCAATGCAAACTCCTAAAACTCAACGGAGTGGAACTGTCCCTTTCGGAAAGCGCGAAGTATCTGGGTGTCATTTGGGACAAGAAACTGAATGAGAATCTTAATGTAGCGGAAAGAACCAAAAAGGCATCTAAATAGAAAAAGGTATCTATCTAAAAGAACAGTAGGAAAACTTTGGGGCATAAAACCTGCTATGGTGTACTGGCTGTATACGGTGGTGTAAGATCCATACTTCCATACGGCGCACAAGTATGGTTGAAAGCAACAAACAAAAAAATGATTTACAAAAAATCAGCGGCGGTTCAAAGAACGGTTTCCGTAGCCATTACAGGTGCGCTCCGTACCACTCATACGGTAGCATTGGACACCTATTTGCACCTAACACTGCTTGATTTATGGATTAAAAAACTTGCTGGTAACAGTGCGATAAGACTCACTAATCTGGGTTACTTCAAGAGCAGTAGTGTCGGACATGGCACGGTCCTAACGGAGCTACTGCCAGGCAATCCAATTCTAACGGATGAAATTCCATCCCTGGTTGGCTTCGACATCCCGTAATTTATCCGGAGAGAAAAAAATGCAATACTCAGGTCGAATGAAATTCCAATTTTCACAGATGGCTCAAAAATAGTGAAAGGAACAGGTTCTGGTATCTTCTCAGAAGACCCAGAACTTCTCTTCCAATCAGAGGTTCTGGCTGTTCTCTGGGCGGCTGAACTAATGCAGATGAGATCGGTATCCGAAAGAGATATCGCTATCTACATCGATAGCCAGGCCGCACTAAAGGCAATGGTATCAACCAACGTCAACTCTGATACAGTCAGGGGCTGTCGCACAGTGCTTAAGGCATGCAGTCAGAACCGGGTAAGACGGCGGTATTAAAGTAAATGAACAAGCGGACGAGCTTGCAAGAAAAGGAGGACTACTCGACAACAGTGAGGTTGCCAACATCAAGCCACCCCTTTGCATAGTGAGGGGCACTATCGGGGCAAAAAATTGCAAAGACTGCCAACCTAAGGTGATCAAGCCTTGAAGGACACAGGGTATCCAAGGCTCTTTGGCCGCTCTTTGACAGCAAACGATCTAGGAAGTTAATAAAATTAAACAGGGATAAGCTTCGGACAGTAATAGGAATCCTGACAGGACACTGTCTCCTGCGACAACACTTAAATTATCAGATACGGATATCTGCAGATTCTGCGGTGATCTGCAAGGTGTTGAGGACATAAAACACATGATTTGTGAATCCGAGCCAATATCGCGTAGTCGCCAAAAATCTGTAGGGAAATACTTTTTCGAAAATCTAGAGGAAATAGACGGCACGAACTTCTTGGCTTTTGTAAGAAAATTGGGTGTTTCACCAGGGCGATTGTTTAGGTTTTTGCCATTTGAAGACAAATTCAACTGGTTCCACAGGGATCGCGATGGGCCCGTTTTGGTGTCTGGTGTCTGTGGGATACCCATCACACCCCCTGTTTAACCTAACCTAACCTACTTACTTGACATAATTAATTAAATTTGGTCGCAAAACACTGGAAAATACGCGATACAACGTGCTATTCGAAAAGTGTACCGAGTTTTGAAAAGGACGAGGTCCATCATATTCAATAAATCTGTTCAAGTGCTGAAATACGCAGATGATCTTAACATCGTCGGTGTCGTCATACACGTTTTTATGGCAATCGAAGAGCAGCCGAAACGAGATGGTCTTCGAGTAAAAAAGGGCAAAATCAAGTACATGCCATTAACAAACAAAAAGGCATCCGTCCACGGCAGAGGACAATATCGAAAACGGCGACGTGATTAAGGAGTTTACCGCCTCCTTAATGGAGATTTGACGAAGATTTACGCTAAATCACAAACTCGGAATATTAAATGCATAGCTTACTAAACACAGATCCTATCAGTTATGTTTCATGGTGTCGAGTGCTGGATGATAAGCAGGGAAGCAAAGCAGATATTGAACACTTTCGAGAAAACATTCTTCGTTGTATGTTGGATCCTGTATGCGAGGATTGCTAAAAGAGGCGAAAATACAATTTCGAACTCTATTAACAAGATGTGGATGTAGCCTCAAAAACTAAAGCACGTCAATTACCCTGAATCGGCATTATCAAGGGACTGGACAACAATGCTCCAACCAAGAAGATCCTTTAGTCCAAGTCGTAGATTCGAGGCGTCAAGGAAGGCCGAACTTCCGTTTGAAGGATCGGGTAATCACGGGTGGTAGGGCGCTTAGTCTAGAGAACTGTAAACAGCGTGTCCAAGGTCAAAGAGAATGGTAGGCTACCCCGTCTCGTGATCAAGAGAACTCGAAATAGGATATCCAAGGTCGAAAAGGATAAATGGCTGTCGTCTTACAAGGTAAAACTAACCGACTTTGTGACCTTGGAGTGAAATGCCATCATAACTGGTAAGCGTTTGCCATAAATTAATGTCCACAATTGCACGTTGCGTCCAAAACGAATCATAGCTCTATTTTTTGTTTTATTCTGAATAACCGAACGTTTCAGGGAGTCAGCATTGCGTTGTTTAAGTCAAGGTACGAATGTGTATCGAGTCTCCTATAACCTATCGAGAAATCCTATGCTGACACCAAAAGGGCACCATTTCCAAAAAGCGGTCAAAGTCACCAGACGTCACATCTGATGAGCTGGATCATCAACGCCGATCACGGCGACTAGGAGCATAATACAGAATATGACTATCTATGGTATTGATGAACTATTTAATAACACTATAGCCGGACCTCGATAAACTAGGATGCAATATCCAAACTCGAATTTTCGGATTGTCCCCTATCAGTCCAATTTTAATTTAATTCAACAAATGTCCACACTCTGGTAGGTCCTCGAGAAACCCAAGAAATCCAAATCGAAATGCACCACTATTTGTCTGTCAATTTTAAGGTCCTATATGACCTTCCTAATTTTGTCATCTCTTGTCAGGCCATCAGCAGAGGCACAATTTTCCAAAAAGCCGTGCAACTACCTCTGGTGACATTTACGTCGTTTGCAAATCGCTGTTTTTTTTTTATAAACTAACGCGCGCTCAAGGGGTTAAGGTACCCTTAAAATGTTTGCACACATCGCGTGCGACGGAAATTTACTGAGAAAAGAAGGATAGGTACCGATGTACGTTGGTTTTATATGTCTGAATGTTATAATGCCAGTAAATAGAGAGCTCGACAGGGCATTCCACAAGCGAGTTGTTCAGCTTAGGAACGAATCACTATAATTCAGAGAACGTCTGAAAATGGACTTAAGGGTATACTGATGAGCACTCATAGCGAGAAGTTTGTTACGGTTAAAGGTTTGAAGGGGCGGAATGCTACTGGCGATTTCTATGGAGCACTGGTGGTGGAAATAGCGATAAAACAAAGTGAGACAGGTGACATTAGGTCGGTGTTCGAGGGTGTCAATTGATTGACTGATATTAGCATCACCTATGAGTTTTATAGAACGGTTTTGAATCCTATCTAGCAGCTGCAGATGGGAGCAGTTTTAGGAGCACCTGACCAGATGTGAGCATTATACTCCAATTTTGGGCTGATGAATGCCTTATATATTGTGGCCAGATCAGAGGGTGTGAAATATTTCTTACATCGCTTGAGGAAACCAAGACATTTCGCAGCATTTTTGGCGACATCGAATATGTGGTCATTCCAAAGTAAGTTGTCATTGACACACATACCGAGAATGGAAAGTTTATCGGTTTCGACGATGCAAGTGCCATTCATGGATAATGGCTGGGTATTTGAATTTCGCTTTAATGACAACAGACAGCATTGAGTTTTGAAAGCACTAAATTCCACTCAGTTGATAGTTTCGCAATTGGTTATGCTGTTAATATCGGAATTTAATGAGCTTAACATACGCTGACATTCCCGTTCTACAGCCGAAGGGCAGGGACGTGAGTCCGGAAGCGAATATAAAAAGCATTGAGTCCTCTCATCAGCAAAGGAATACATTAGAAGTAGCAGACAAGAAATCGTTGATGAAAATTAAAAAGAGTGTCGGAGACAGAACGGAGCCCTGGGACACACCAGCATTTATTTTGTAAATATCAGACTTGAAACCATACAAGACAACTTGAATTGAACGTTCCGAAAGGCAATTTCAAATCCATTGAAGAAGAGAGTCATCGATCCCAAAAGCACGCATTTTCGACAAAAGACCCTGATGCCAAACTCTGTCAATGGCCTTAGAAATATCAAGTGCAATTATCTTGCTTTCGCCACTTTTCGGTGAGACATGCCATCAAATCACCAGTTTACCTGTTGCTACGAATTACCGCTGTGAATTACCGTTGGCCCGTCTGCAAATATTTGAAATAGAAGCTTAACTTTATGCTGTCATCAAGAAGGGAAGAGACAAGACCGATGAGTTAGACAGAACGTCACGTTTCGTGAACAAATACTGAGGGTACTCTGTGTAAGACCCTAATTAACGTAAGATTCTTCGGCTGATTTCAATTAAGTTGGACCCATTTGGCTTGACGGGCATTGTAGGAGGAGATATAACGACGAACTGTGCGAGTTGTTTCGCGTCGCGTCCATGACTTGGTCAGAAAAGGGAGCATCACTCGCCTTTAGCTAGCGAAGTTTTCATTATTTTCTATTTCCAAGGAAGCGCTCACAAACGAAAGGGAATCTCAGCTATCTTGCAGTTCGCGACTTGGGACACTTGTTTAAAGACCGCGTTCATTGCAGAGTTTTATTGTTTGAGGCCCGTATCCACTCCAAAGCAATGGCTTTACTTTTGAATTTACGTACTAAACGAACAAAAAATTATTTAACGGCTTGGTACAGCAAAAAATACAAAAACTTAAATCTGCTGCCAATTACATTACGCGGGAGCAACTATTTAAAAATGAAACCAAAGCCATTTTAATAAACAGAGCCCACGATAGCAATCATACAGTTCTATGAAAAAAAAATTTGAGTTATTCTCCGATTGAAAGACTAAAGAATATAGAACGAGGGAGATCTTTCTCTGGTCTACTAACTATTGAATTTGTTAAACCATATCAATACCACGCCGAGTAGATTCAATCTGCTGATTGTGAAATTATTCACTCCGTCCATTCCTCTGGTCATTACTTTGCACGGAGTAATGACGGCTATCAGCAAACCTGCTCTGTGTTCCTTAACATTACTGAAGCTGTACTTATTTACTATTATTTACTTACATATAAACAATCAATCAATGTATGAGGTAAATCAGCATCCACATTTCGTATGTCCTTCGAGAAGCGATTCAAAATTCTTCCAGAAGAGTTTTTATTAAAGAAATACATTGTTGCTCTGGTTATACCACGAAACAGTCGATCGTGTAACTTAAGAGAAATCTGAAGGCACATTTTAAAGAATCCAAAAGTCCTTATCAAAAACACCAATAGCGTAGATCCCAAAAGTATCGAATAGAATATAACAAATTTAACCCTTTGTTCTTCCGCTTCTGATTGTACTTGTGGGTTTTCCACCGAAGCAGTCACATTTTGATCAAGAAGTGTTTCATTTGTACCAGCTACAAGGTTTTGTAAATTATCCATCATAGTTGTGGTTGTTTCAAAAACACTTTCATTTAGATTCGGAACCAAATCTTGTAGGCTTTCTTTAAGAATGGTCAAATTTTGACTGACCACATCACTAGATTGGTTAACACTTTCTTCCCAAATAACCCTAAAAAGAAAAAAAGTTATCAAAAGTATACGAGATAAGGATCTGAAATCAGTTTTACCATCTCGAGATGAAGTAGTCTACGCCAGATAACATAATTCGGGCCACTACAAAGAGTCCAAGTATGACAAATAAGAAAACTGGGTTCTCTAATGCTTTAAAGTATGAAGCATAGACACTAAATTTAACAGAGCCGATGATTTGTTCTTCCTTGTTGTCTTCCACCAGATCCTCTATTGGCATCTGTTGGTGCATGTGCTCCAGGCTCTTCTCACTATCACTTTTTGATATTTTACTGTTTATGCTAGCTGCATCACCACCTTCGTCATGATTTGTGTGGGCTAAGAATTGGAACTGTTTCGACTCTTGCAGCTCTTGGTAACTTCCCTGGGCAATAATGCGACCAGCACCCATCAAAACTAGCTTCTCTATGTCGAACAAGTACTGCAGCTGATGAGTCACCAAAATACGTATCTTTCCAGAGAGATAGTCTCGTATACAATTCTCAAAGATATGCTTTCCTACATGAGTGTCGACGGCAGACAATGGATCATCAAGAAGGTAAATATCAGCCTTGCGATAGATGGCTCTAGCAAGGTTAACACGTGCTTTCTGGCCACCGCTTAAACTAACACCACGTTCTCCGACAACAGTCAGATCGCCATATGGTAGAAGTTGCAAATCTCTTTCCAACGCACAAACCCTCAAAACCTTCTGGTAACGTCTCTCATTGTAGTCTTCAATAAAGATGATGTTATCCCTGATAGTGCCTTCAAATATCCATGGTTCCTGCGATGCATAACTGATCTTCCCATCAATTGTCACAGAGCCTCGATTCAAATTTACTTCACCCAACAGCACATTTAACAACGTTGACTTGCCAGCACCAACTGGCCCCACAACTGCTGCTAGCGTATTATTTTGAATCTCCAAGTTGAAATCTTCAATGGCTGCATTTTTATTATCATCCATCTTATCCCATGACGCAAAAGCATCCTTAATCACAACGCATTTGTTGCTTGCATCGGGGTTATAATTCCTACGAATGACTTTCAGACTGGTTGGATCCACAACATTGCCATTTAGTTGACCCTTGTTATCAATGACAATGGTTGGACGGTGTTTTTTAGATTTAGGCTTTTCCTTTGTCTTTATTGGAATACCCTCTGCTTCAAATAGAAACTCTTTGCAACGCCTAGCTGAAACGTAGGCCTCAGCACAGAAAGTGATAGCCAACGGCCAGAAGTGTACCATTGAATCATTAAGCATAGTGAAGTAAGAAGACACTGTGAACACACGTTTTGCTGTGATCGCATCTCCCAAATACACATATGATACAATACTCAAAAATATCGACAACTTTGAGATCATCGCCGTACAACTTAGAGCCGCATGAATGTAAGACGTTCCACGAAGAGCATTCACTTCCTTTAATCGAACATCGGCTATTACCTTGGCAAAGGACTTTTCCCAAGCGTACATTTTGATGACTTGAATACCTTGGATGATTTCATTCATGAGTTTCACTCTCAAATCTGTTCGCTCTGCTGTCAGTTGTCTGTAGTAGGCTGCCTTTTTCGCAGCCCAAGCTTGCAGTGGAATAAAGCTTAACATAAACGATACTCCTATCACAGCTGAAATACCAATTTCCCTGTACATTAGATAGCCAATAAGTAACGACTCCATAGGACCCTTCCATAAATCGTGCAGAAAGCATAACGCAAAGTCGAAACGACCTAAATCATTCGATATAATGTTTATCGCTCGACCACGTAGTCCATCGTTACTGGCACTTTTCGAGACTTGAAGGCACTTTCGGTAAAGTAGACCGGACAAGCCAAGTCTTATTTTCGTCCCGCACTGGAAGATGTAGAATATGAATGGATGGAATGTGATTATAGGCAAAAGTGAACACAGTACTATGCCTAGAGCGTACATGTATGCATCGTATTTTGATATCGATGTTTGACCAGCTACAAAGTAAGCTACCAAGCTTCCAAGCAGCAGTGGTTGGAGTGACCTGTAACAGAGAAAGAGATTATTGTCGTTAGCTTATTTTGATAAATGAATTTATAATTATGTTCTTACCTTGTTGCTGTCTCTTGTATTGAGTATAGCAAACCTAATGGCACAAATTTGGCACCATATGCACGAAATATCAGTCGAACTATGCTTGGTTTCGTTCGTTTCTTTTCATCTTCCCACAGATGTCCAAATTTTTCGGTTATTTTTTCACTATCTAAATCTTTTTTATGTTCATACAGTTCTTCGTCGTTTAGTGGGCCCTCCAGGCCACGACGAAATAAATCTTTCATCCACCTGGAAAATAAAATAAGAAAGTTGGTTAGGTTATTCAAGTACAGCTTCAAAGGTTTTAAGTGATCAGGAAGAGTAAAAATGTTTGTGTCGCTGTTACAAAAATAGGATACAACAATTATAGAGCTGCTGACAGGACATTTAATATGATATGCTCTCAAAAGGTAGCACATCAGGTGTGGAACACATCGCTAAATATACTCTGAAGGACAATACAGCGCATTGCAGTTGAAGAACTTTATTCCTCATCTTGTAACCATATCGCAATGCCAAAAGCACAGGTAGATCTAACGACTGCTGTGTAGTATTTGTAGTCGAACGTCATATTTGATTCCGATCGCCAAATTCATTTGCCTATCAAGCCAACCAAGTTAAAGTGATTCAAGCAATTTTTAAGTGCCTGACATACTCGTATAGGCGGGAAGACTCAAAAGGCAGAAATCGGAAAGTTCTAAAAAGAACAGAATGAGACTATAAACTAAGCCTCGGAGGCGTCCTGACTAAACGTTAAATTGTTAAACAGTATGGAAGCGACGCCAATGGATTTACATATATACTTCAAATGGTACTCACAATTGTGATAATTCACCCGGTTTCCTCTCGATCGCCCCAACCAACCAACATACTACACAGACAGCGTTGAGTTAGCAGCTACTAACGCGATTCTGATGACTCCTGCAGGCTTTTCTGCGACACGTTCGGTAGGCTGGGCTAGAACGATGAAGAGAGTAGAGGCTCCGGCTGTTACGATTAAACTCAGTCAAAATAGACAGGTCAAATCGAAAAGGTCGAGTGACCTACCGTATGAGGGGCAGTTGAAGAGGAGAAAATATGAGACAAACGCAAAGAGATGGGAAGTGCTGTCGACGGTGCAATTGTGAAAAGCCTCCAGCGTTGACAGAAAAGAGAAACAAATCGGCTTAAGTGGCATGCACTGCAGCTATCGGAACTCCAATTGTTTATTTTTCTTTCGTCTCAAACAGGGCCAAGAGGAGGAAAGTCTCTTCCGGCGCGCGATGTCTGAATGAAACCAACGTTACAACCAGCAAAATTCGTTGATTTGGCGGGCGGGGATTAGTTAATGCTATTAATCCACTCTGAGAAACAACTTTGGAGGTGGCTTTCCCACCGTAAAAGGTACGCCTAAAAATAGTACAATCGCAACAGCCTAAACGATGCAGAGGGCAAACATTACGTTTTTTACAAGTGAGGGTTAACTAAGGCAGACAATGTTTGCTAAAGAATCGGAGAAAAATCTATTGAATACGCTTTAAGGAGGCGCTCGGCAAATCCGTCAATTCTCCGCCTTAACTCAGGACGTAACAGGAAACAAGTGAACGGTGAAAAAATTAAAAAAAACTCCTGCAGATTCTCCATTCAATTAGGGAATGCAGACCCGAACACTTCTAAATAGGCAAAAACTATAATGAGCTCTCTTATACGATAAAGACTTTTGGAAAAAAATTGAAAAGCTCGGTAAAGTCCGCGGGCTAGTCCGAAAATTTGACGGCATATACACCAACTCAAATGCAGGGACTCTCAGCCTCATGTTTGAAACCCACTTCCTGTCATCGTTTGTGATGACGGATGAGGAGACCAAATACCTTGTTGCTCCCTTCCCTCAATGGTTTCCAGTCGCTTAATATTATGGCATATACGAATATACGCATGGATATTCAGTTGTGCTACAAAAAGTTATAGACCAGCTGATGGTAACTCTGAATAGAACTTTCACTGTCAGCCTTGCATCGACATACCGAACTCTTGGCGAACCGTAGGAGAAGCCTTTCTATCAGAAAACTTGATTTCTGATCGCTCGCCAAGAATTTTGGACTAGTTAGTCTAACTTCTTTCATGTTGCAGAGCATGTAGAAAATAATCGAGCAGTAGGAGCGCAAGACTGCTTTCTGAATGCATCCTTTATTAACCATGGAAAATGCCTACCAGCGCAGTTGATCCATTGAGACTGCGCTTAAAAATCTGGCGAGCAGATCGGAGGCGCAGGTGGGAATTTTCATTCTGCCGGGCAGAAACACGGCATAAGCGATCACTAGTTTTATGGATTAGAGCAATACTTCCGCAATCAAGAGCTAGTCCTTAAAGGTATTACCATCCGTTTTCCAACGAAACTAGGTATGAACTTGAGTAGACTTGGCTCAGCTAGGCGTGAGTAAGAACCAGAAAACATGGTCTGCTCTTTTTTTAAGTTAGTACTTGTCACGAAATAGTCTCTTTCGACCTTTAGTGGTTTCAAGTCACCTGGCAGCGAATCTTATAACGCATGTCGAACCCTGACAAGTCTCCTTTCGCACTGGACTACATACAGTACTTGTTCATCGACATTGAGAGTGCTTCACCACTGCAAACTTGGACAGTATGTGTCACACATTATAGAATTATTAGTTTCGAAGATTACAGCAAATATAATGAACAGAATTCAATTGATGATGAAGACTGCAGTCAATATTTTTCGAAAAGGGGTTGCTCTCCTAGTGGCGTCCGGTGATTGCTTTGGTTATAAAGGGTGTTTTTAATAGAGGTTTCGTTTTTAAACTAGCAACGCTGTTTCTACAGATTGCCAATTTGACAGTTGAAAGTTGATTTGTGGTTAGTACATTTTGCCATTTTACTATGAATAGATTAACGCCAGAACAACGCGCGCAAATTGTGCAAACCATAGTTCGGTTCGTCAAACTTATCGTGCGCTACGTCCATTTTACGGTTGACATAATCGTCCATCTGAGCAAGTTATTCGGAGCACGATGAATCATTTTCGCACCACGTACACTCTAGTGGACAATAAGCATCCCCAAGACGACAAGCCGTGTGAACAGAACTGCCGTTGTGGAGCGTAGTGTGGAGGAGAATCTGAATGAACCGGTTCGCCATCGTGCACAGCAATTGGAGCTATGCCCATGCACTTTGGATACGGAAAGATCTTGATTTAAGAGCTTATAAGATCCAGCTTGTGCAAGGTTTGAAACCGCGTGACCATTATACGCGTCGTAGGTTCGGTGTATGGGCTGAAAGCATGATTCAACTTGATATTCATTTTCAACGCAAAATTTTGTTCACAGATGAAGCCCATTTTTGGTTAAATGGATATGTAAACAAGCAAAATTGCTGAATTTGGAGTGGAGACGCCCTTACAACCATTAAAACTCACTGTTTGGTGTGCTTTATGGGCTGGTGGAATCATCGGCCCATATTTCTTTAAGGACGATGCCGGCCACAATGTTACCGTCAATGGAGACAGCTATAGAAACATGATTTCTGACTTCTTCGTTCCTCAGTTGAATGGCGTTGACGTGACAGAGCTTTGGTTTCAACAAGATAGCGCAACATGCCACACGGCGCGCGACACCATCAATTTATTGCGGGAAACAATTGCTGAGCGCATAATTCCGCGTAATATACCTGTTAACTGGCTTTCACGATCCTGTGATCTCACACCTTTAGATTACTTTCTTTGGGGGTATGTGAAGTCACTAGTCTATGCCGATAAACCAGAGACGTTGGACGATTTTGACGTCAACATTCGCCGTGTTATTGCCCCAGTTGCTCGTTGAAGTTGTCCAAAGTTGGAATTCACGATTGCGCTTCATTCGAGCTAGCCGATGGCATAATGGCATAAAAATATCTATTACATAAAGCTAATATCATAGACATTAACATTAGATTCAAGTGTTTTATTTTATATTGAATTTGTATAGCTCTAAAGAAAACATCCTTTCTTATCTGCTTGATTCTCTCTAAGATTCGAACCTCTACGCTCAGTATATGCAGTTGGTGTAGCTAAACAGCCTGCCGGTTCGTGCTTAAATGAATGTCGCTTTCGAAATGAAAGCACCCCTAGATATAACCGACGATTGATGTACTTCCACCGATTGAGGGCCAAGGCTGTTGGACTCGTGTCTTTACTTCACAGAATATAAACCTCGCTCCTCATTAAATAAACATGCGTTTATGTCTCGGAGCTGAGACAAAGGCAATCGTATGAGTCAGGAACTAGGTATGTACAATATTGTGAGGAACATGTGAATGACTACTCGAGGCCTTGCTTAACAATGTCAGAACTGGTATGAGAATGCAAAACTAATCTGAATCCATGTCGGGACACTGAATGAATTGATTCTTGCTTCAACCTCAGGCCGGAAAGAGGATTGACACCGCCGATGAATTTCGTAGGCAAGGGCTCAGATGGGAAATTCATTAGGGTTACCTCTGAGTGCTACGAGTATGTTTCAACAGAAAGAAACGAAAATCTTATTTGATCATACTAAGTGCACATAAGTTCTATGAAACACGTTACCTTATCTATTTATGAAATTTCAGACACTCAAAGGATAGGTTTTGAGTGTTTATATTGCGTTCAATTGCAGTACATTCGATAGCTATCTGTTTATCTTCCCAATTTATAAATGTAGGCGGCTGTCTGACTACAGCCTTGGTGTTGATTGCTGTGTATTGCTACTGTATAAACCTGGGTGGGTTTTTTTTTACGCAGTTAAACAGTCAAAATAGGACGACATCAATTGACTGTTTGACCTACGGAAATATACGAGTATTGTACATACAAATGGTATTATGAAACCGTAAACCACATATCCTCCAGTTTGTCCTTGGTTAACCTCTGTAATTTATCGCTTGAAACTCAATATCCAAACAATATTTTCAATTTACAATCAGTAATCGTCCGAATCGGGTTTGTTTTTTTCCCCCCATCGCTCGATGAGTAGGGGACTTCCCTGTTCTTAATTTAATTATCTTAAGAGTTAGTCATCTGTATGAACTGGTATTCATTTTTTTAGCATACGTACATGTCTATACGTATGTACTCGTACATATGTTTGGGTTGGTGTTGGCATTCGTTCAATAAAATATTACTCAGCTGACGCCATTAAATGTTCGAAATGAATTTATTTCAGTTTGGCAAAAATTCGTTTCACGATAAAAAAAAAATCCGCTTTGAAGATGGGAACATATTAAAAGAACATTTGAAACGAAAGTTAGATATATGTAAAGTAAACTGCGTATCAAAATTATAAGACACTTAAACAAAATTACTTTCTTCATCTACAAAATAGAACACGTTCATTCTTTATATGGAAATTCCTGGAAAGGCTTCATTTCCCTTGCGTTGCTTCAGGTTTTATATTTTTTGTACTTGCAACCGTATCAAAATTTTAAGACATGTACATATTGTAATGTGGGTTTAAATTAAACGTTACAACTTTGTAAAGGGTGAACCAACAGCTAGTGTGGAAGTTTTCATTAAATTAAGCACACACGTATTGTGAAATCAATGTAGAATTTCATTGGATCAATTTAGAATTTCGGTCTATGGCACTTATGAATGGAACAAAACATCATTCATGTGACCACCACGGCTTCTGTTGCAAGCGACCATCAGAAGGTCAAAATTATCGATGCCTTTTTGAAGAATAAGTGGGCCAATTTCAGTTTGGGTGTTATGTTTGAGATCCTGAATTCTCGCTGGGTTGTTGGCATAAACCTTACACTTCAAATAACCCCACAGAAAGAAGTCTAAAGGTGTCTAATTGCATGACCTTGAAGGACAATCAACTCCTCCCCTAACTGAAATAATGCGATCTTCAAATTTCGTGCACAATAAATTGGTTGATTAATGGCTTGTGTGGGCGGTAGCACCATCCTGTTGAAAACAGAGCTCGTCCAGACCCAATTCATTAAATTTTGGAAAAAAATAGCCAGTCAACATGTTGCGGCATCTTCGAAAAAGTACGGACCAACAATGCCGCCAACCCATAATCCACACCATACAGTGACTTTTTTGGGATGGTTTTTAGTGAACCTTGTATGGGTTTTCCGATCCTCAAAAACGACAATTTTGTTTATTTACGTACCCATCCATCCAAAAATGGGCTTCATCGGAAAAGATCAAATGCGATAACAAGTTGTTCAGGCGATCCAACATCCAACAGCGATCCAGTTAACAAATCGGCGACGTCGTAGATGGTCCAAAGGCTGCAATTGTTGTGTAATTTGGATTTTATAGGCAGGCAAATGAAGATCCACTTTTAAAACTCGCCGTAAAATGCCATAAGTGAGACGCAATTGCTGACTCCGGCGACGAATTGAGATACCTGGCTGGTTTTGAACACTTTCGCCCATAGTGATGAAGTTTTGGCGTGTATGTGCTGGCAGAGAATGCTGATATGGGGTTTGACCCGATACCGACGCAGTTTCTTCAAAACGCTTTACCATTGCACGAATTCCGGACTCACTAGGGCGGCTATGTTGACCGAAAAATTCACGAATTTTACGAAATGTTACTTTTATAAATCGCCAATTTTTGTAATAAGATTGAATAACAAAAATGTGCTGTTGCGTGGTAAACGACTCCATGACTAAAATTGCCAAAGATTGTATGACATCTGTCAAAAAGATGAACAACATTGAATTCAGTAAGAGACAGTAATTGACAGCCGACATCCACACCATCTATTTGCTCACTTTTTACAAGGCACAAAAATTTCCAACTATTGGGTCTACAAGTAAGTTTCCAGCGTTTGTCAGAGATGGCGCCACCAGTGGATCCCGGGCAGAAATGTCAGACCCCATGTGTTTTATTTGTAGGTTTTGTATCTGTCAACAACTTTGCAGCGTTATATTTGAGCAGTTCTATCGGTGTCGTACATTTTATCGAGCAAAATCATGGCAAGTTTCCAGCCAAATAAACGTCATTTGCGGGAAGCGCTGCTTTTATTCTTTAATATGAAGAAAAGTGCGGCTGAGGCCTATCGTTTGCTTTCGGAAACTTATGGGGCGGAATGTATTGGTGAATCGACGTGACGCGAGTGGTTCAAACGGTTCAAAAGTGGTGATTTTGGAGTTGAAGACAAAGATCGCCCCGGAAAGCCGAAAAGTTTTGAAGACGACGAATTGGACGCTTTACTGGATGAGGATCCGTGTCAGATTCAAGAAGAACTTGCTGCAGCATTGGGCGTCACTCAACAAGCCGTTTCCCTTCGCCTAAAAGCACTGGGATTCATTCAAAAGGTTGGAAACTGGGTGCCGTACGAATTGAAGCCAAGGGACGTCGAACGGCGATTTTGCATGTCCGAAGTGTTACTCCAGCGGTATAAAAATAAATCATTTTTGCATCGTATTGTCACTGGTGATGAGAAATGGATTTATTATGATAATCCTAAACGCAGAAAATCGTATACAAAGCCCAGCGAGCCCGCCCAATCGACGCCAAAACGAAATATTCACGTGAATAAGGTCATGCTCTGCATATGGTGGTATCAAAAGGGTGTCGTACACTACGAACTGCTTCCGAGTGGTGAAACCATCAAATTACCATTATATCGAACCCAACTAATTCGTTTGAAGCGGGCATTAAAAGAAAAACGGCCAGAATATGAGACCAGGCATGAGTCCGTCATTTTTCATCACGACAACGCTCGGCCACATGTTGCGGTTTCGGTGAAAAACTATTTGGAAAATAGTGGATAGGAAATTCTGCCTCACCCGCCTTACAGTCCAGACTTGGCACCATCTGACTACCACTTGTTTTGTTCGATGCAGAACGCTCTTACGGGAATACGCTTCAGCTCAGTAGAGGAAATCAAAAATTGGCTCGATTGGGCTCGAAAGACGAGAAATTTTTTTGGTCCGGAATTCATAAATTGCCAGAAAGATGGGGGAAAGTTGTACTCGTAGCTTTGACCAAATTTAAGCAGAATAATACGGCAGCTTTTTTAACAGAAGATAAAAAGGGTAAGATAGACGCATATTGGGCCTCCGGTATAAATGTAACAGGAATCGCAATAGAAATTGGTCGTAGTCGGTATTTAAGTTATCCGGACAATTATGCCAAACGATGTTGCTTTGGCAGAAAACCAATTCTCTCGACAAATCATCTTAAGGGGTTAGGATACTCTATTGTCCATAAAAATAGGCTTTTTTGTGATTTTTTTTTTCAGGAGAAATATAAAATAAATCGAATTTACAAAGGTAGAAGTTTATTGTATATATGATTGACTGTAAAACATAATTTTTATAGAACAATTTATTTAAAAATGGCGGCTGTGCAGCGTTTCTCAGACGGCCTCTGGTTTTTAGAAGGGTGTGCGCCCGCACCAACAGCTTCTTTAAATCTTGAATAGTGATGAGACACTAAATTTGTTTTTATTGTACATAACAACAGCTAGAGAAGTACGTAGGATTTTTTGATATATTAATTTTTGGCCGAATGGCGTACTTCCATAGTCTAACTTGCAAAATTCGCAGAAAAATCTCCAGAAAATTATTAATAACAAATGAAGTACGTACGTACTTATTTAGACAATATATTTTTAAAGATCTAGTTAAAATTTTAAGTGAATTGGTTGAAAATTGTTCAAGGTATGTGTGCGGCCAACTTGAAAAATGCAGTTTTGAGATAAACGCATTTAAAATTTTAGGTGAAGCTCGCTGCCTACCTGGCGGCCTTGTACTATAGTTTGAAAAGCGAGTACTTCGAAACATTTCCAGGCCATAATCTTTTGTGATATCAATTTTGAGGTCCTAGGGGACCATTGAAAGCAATAAAAAAAATCGATTTATGGAAAATCTTAGATGACCTCTAATTTGGAGATGTAACCACTTTAAATGCTATAATTTCTAAACTAGTACTGGCACAAAAATAGTTTTGGACATTTTGGAAGGATAATTTAGTAGTGCAATCAAGTCCAAAATTCTTTGGGTACATCTATGCAGCGACAAAAAAGTTATGGCTCGTTAAACTCAAAATTATGAAAATTTTGCTGTTCCATTTTTTTACTTAAAATGCTTTTTCCTTAAAATTTTTACTAAATAAATTTTCTGAAATTTTATGAAATTTTTATCCTTGCAAAATATCCTAAAAATTGTGTTTAGAAACTTTTTTACGTACGATCAACAGATTTTGTAGTAAAAGCCAATTTTCGTCAAACAAAAATGGCCAAAAAGAAGTGTACCTATTGAATTACTCATAAAATCGCTTAGATACGAGTATTTTTATGTGGTCCTGAGAAGGACCTTTTTGGAACAGTTTCTGGAATGTTTATAGCATTTGTTCGAAATGCCTTCCTTCCATTTGAACTGGAAATGGGATTGCAGATTTACGGTCATCAAAATTGTTTTCATCTCTTCTGAAGCGACACTGATATTTTTTTGGAGCTCTACCAGACTCGACATTTCTCTAAAATAAACCTTTTCTTTCATAGCACCCCAGAAGAAAAAATCTATGTGTGTTAGGTCAGGAGATCTGGGTGGCCAAGGGCTGGGGCGGAATCGACCAATCCATCTTTCGTTAAAAGAATAGTTAAGGAACGGTTACCCCGCTGCTATTGTGACAAGCTGCTCCATCTTGTTGAAAGAACATCACCCTTCTCTGAACAAGAGGAACATCTTCGAGGAGCTCCGGCAATCGTTCTCTAAGAAATTCCAGGGAATTACATGGGAATTACATGTTTGTGGAAGAACGTGCGGGTCTACTAAAGTGTTTTTCTATTAATCCAGCCCAAACATTTACGCTAAACCTCTTTTAAAATAAACAACACATTTTGAAGAAGTATAATATGGGGATTGGAGGCTGACCAATGGTGCAAATTATGGTGGTTTGTAACCCTATCTCTTGTGAACTGCGCTTCGTCAGTCCACAGAATGTTCTTGAGGAATTGCCCGTGGTAGTAAATCCTGTGCCGGTGTCAAATGGAAAGGGTGTAATCTATTTCTTTGTAGAGTTCTGTGTGTGGTATTCTGGTTCTGGGAAGTTCCAACTGCACAGCTAGTCTACGGACGCTGACTGAAGACTGAACTTCAACAGCACGCAAAATTCCATCCCCAACTTCTGCCACCGCTACGTCTGAACGTCCTTCTCCTTTTTTTGGGGCAGCTGACCCGGTATTAACGAGGCGCTGATACGTATCAGCGAACAGCTGGATGCACGGTGTACTACGATTTGGGTATAGTCGTTGGTATTCCAATCTTACCAACGAAGTGTTTCCATTGCAGAACCCGTATACCCTATTTCGACTGTTCACTTACAGAGCAAAATGTTGATTGTAGATCAGTTGAAACAATGCCACAATTGAAAAAAAAAGATTAACAAAGAATTATTCTTTGTTACGATTTTCTTTTCCTATTTGACAATTAACTGTTAACTGCATTGCTCATAGGTATGTTAGTTTATTATTCTCACGTGCGGTTTGCTAAGAGATGGCGTAACTTGTATTATTCCAATGGAACATGCGTTGGAAAGCTACTGTCATTGTACGTCATTTCAGTATATGGCATTCATTTGAAGCGTAAACAACAATAATTTTTTTTCACTCAAATATGTCGGACTTTGTGCCTGAAAAGTGTTTTTGCGGGGAGTTCTTCTTCATTACTTTAATATGAAGAAAACTGCTGCCGTATTTTGGTGGAAGTTTATGGTGAACATGCGCTAGCTGAGCGGACGTGCCAAAAGTGGTGATTTTGGCTTGGAAGACGATGAACGTCCTGGGCAGCCAAAAAAGTTTGAAGATGAAGAACTGGAAGCATTACTCTATGAAGATTGTTGCCAAACACAAGAAGAGCTCGCGGAACCTCTGGGTGTCATATATATGGATATATTCAAAAGCAAGGAAATTGGGTTCCACATGAACTCAAGCCGAAAGACGTCGAAGGGCGGTTTTGCATGTCCAAAATGCTGCTGGAACGCCACAAAAGGAAAAGCCGAATGTTCATGGCACGAAGGTAATGCTCTGTATTTGGTTAGATCAGATGGGTGTGCTGTATTATGAGCTGCTAAAACCGGGTGAAACCATCAATGGACAATGCTACCGAACACAATTAATCCGTTTGAAGAGAGCAGTGGCCGAAAAACGCCCGGAATATGCGACCAGACACGAGACAATAATTTTCCATCATGACAACGCTCGGCCCCACGTTGCTATTCCGGTTAAGAACTATTTGGAAAACAGTGGATGAGAAGTCTTACCCCACCCGCCTTATAGCCCAGACCTTGCCAGTTATGATTACCATTTGTTCCGGTCGATGCAGAACGCCCTCACTGAAATAGGGTTCACATCAGAGCAGAATATCAAAAATTGGCTTGATTCATCCTTGGCAGCCAAGCCGGCGCAGTTCTTTTGGGATGGGATCCACAAATTTCCAGAAAGATGGAAAAAAGTCATAGCTTCAGATGGGCAATACTTGGAATAATACTATTGTACATGTTTTTCTTAAATAAACGTTCAAATTTCGAAAAAAACGCACGAATTAAGTTATATACCCAATACTACAGAATCAAAATTCTAAACATAATTTTCGGGAAATTTTGCAAGGATAAAAATTTCATAAATGTACCCAAAGCATTTAAGACTTGTATGCACTACTAAATTATCTTTCCAAAATGTCCAAAACTATTTTTCTACCTGTGCGAGTTTAGAAATTATAGCGTTTAAAGTGGTTACACCTTCAAATTAGAGGTCACCCACTTTGGGCTGTGACTTGAAATGAAGTGAGAATAGACTCCCCCCCCCCCCCCCCTGCCATACAATCTCTTGTTCGGCGGAACTTCGGGAATATGCCCTTAAAGATTGTACTGCTAAACTGGGACACCCTGTATATATTGTTCAACTCGTACATGTATTGATGTAAAACATTTGTAAACAATCTGCATACATGTGTAAAGAAACCCTTCTTAAAAAACTTAATTTAAAATATGCTCCACTTATGTAACGTATTGCCTCACGCCCCCCCCCCTCCTCGCCCAAAAAAAAATTAAAAATAAATAATTGCAAAGATTTTAAACTAAGGGCCGTTACAATTGTGTGATCAGGAGCTAGTCGCAGTCTTGCTAAGTCAGCGTTAGCAAACAATCAGAATTAGAGCTATTGGTCGTTTGGCCCTTTCCTTTTTTTAATAAAGAAACATTTTTTTGAAACAGCAAAAAACTTTCATTCACAGCCTTACAATACCAATTTTATGGTACGTAGGATCTTATGGGTGGCAGTGGTGCCCCGCAATTGCCGGATCAGATCCCTTTAAAAAAACAAAACAAATCGATTAGAACCGAGTTTATTACATAACCTCATTACTTCAAGGGTAATAGGTGGCTCAATTGAGGATTATATTCAAATATTTGATGCCGAAATTGACAATAAACAACAAACAAACTTTTGTTTATAGTAGCCAACTTAAAAAGTGAAAGTTTTTATACCATGGAAAATGCATTTCTTTCATTTACGAGTAGTTGTTTCTTTGCCATATTTCACTTTTATAAGTAAAAATTATCAAACAGAATTTTTTTTCTTTATTTCGGAGACAAACAAATTTGAAAACATCAAAGTGCCTTATAATTTTGATACGCACTTTATTATAAGCTCAGTTGTGATATTCGTATCAGATTTAACTGGTGGTATAAATTAATACATTTGCCTCTTGGTTGTTGAAGGAAGTTAGGAATAAGTATGCCTTTGATTGTGATTATAGACACGAAATGAAGGAAGGACTGCATGCTATGTCTAAAAATAGCCGCGCTATTCAAAATTACGAGCATTCTCAAATGTAGAAATTGTACATTTCAAAAGTAAAAGTCAGAATTGCGTCAATAACCTCCACTGAACTTTGCACTCTATTAAAATTGTACAGCTCGTATGTATAGTAATTTGAGTGACTCACTTTGAATTTGTGTCAGACCTTTCTCTCTTAAGTATGCTCTCTTAAATGATTTTCTCAGATAAGTAACATACTCGTATGAAATGATAAACGACAATGAAGGATAGAAAATGAAATTCACTTCACTCCGGCTAAATATTGGGTTCTACCACCCACTCCGAAGTTCTCGAGTGAACATCTGTGCCAGAACGTTAAATTTTCGTTCGTTACAAGTATCGGCAGTTCAAATTCGAGCCCTCTTCTTTTACGAATTTAAAATGGGACATAATGACTCATTGGTAATGAAAAACATTAATGAGGCATTTGAAGATGTAGTGATAAACGAGCGCACTATACGACATTGGTTTGGAAAGTTCTGTTCGGGAGATTTCAACCTCGAAAATGAACCACGTGGGAAGCCGGAAACGTTAGTTGACGACGATGTTTTAAGAGCAACGGTGGATGCGGACCCAAGGAAATCGGCGCGGGAGATTGCACAAAGCATGGGGGTATCCCAGGAAATCTGCGCATCGCTTACATTAAGAAACCAAACAGAATTGTTTTTGCACCGGATAGTCACCTGTGGATACTGTATAATAATCGTAAAATATCTGGGCAGTGGTTAGATGCAGATGAAAAACCAAAACACACCCTCAAGCCCGATCTTCAGCCAAAAATGTATACGGTGACAATTTGGTGAACATCGAAAGGACCAATCCACTTTTCATTTCCTCAACCAGGGGAAACGATAAACGCTATCAAATATTGTGAGGAAATCGACGTATTTCATGCCAAATTGGCTGGAAAGCAACCTGCGTTGGTCGATAGGCACGGTCCCCCCTTTTTCATGACAATGCTAGACCCCACACCACATAAGTAACGGTGCAAAAACTGTTGCAGTTGGGATTTGAAACTCTTCCGCAACCACCGTACTCTCCTGATGGATTACCATCTTTTCCACAATCTGGATTTGCCATTTTGCCGGCAGAAGGTCTTCCAGAACCGAGTAGAGGTCATAAAAGCCTTTGAAGATGTCATTGCCTTAAAAAGTCAGCATTTCGACGAAAAAGGAATATTTGACCTTGTATCACGTTGGAAGATTGTCATAGATGACACCGATTTCGATTGAATAAAAATTTACGGAAAAATAATAATGGCTTTTAAATTTTTACTATAAAACCGGACATTTCATGTGGTACAACACAACATATTGTGTTTTTCCAGTGTGGTAATAAAAACTATATCATTAATAAAACTCGAATGCACACCCTTTTTTTTATATAATAGGCGCGTGCACAACGGATTTTATGTGCCCTTAAGGTGTTTGCACATAGCGCAGGCGAAAGGAAGTTAGGGAGGGGAAAAAAAAATACCGATGTGCGTTGGTTTTAAATGTATGCAAGTTATAACGACTAGGAAATAAAGAGCTTGGCAGTGCATTCCACAAGCGAGTTGTACGGCTTAGGAGAGAATCACGATATTTCAGAGAACGTCCGAAAATGGGCTTGAGGGCATTCATAGCGAGACGGGTGTTACGGTTGAAAGTTTGAATCGGCGGAATGCTACTGGCGATTTCAATGAAGCACTGTTGGTGGAAATAGCGATAAAACAGAGTGAGTCACGAGACATTACGTCGAGGTTCGAGGGTGTCCATTGTTTGAGTGATATTAATATCATCTATGAGTTTTATCGCACGGTTTTGGATCCTATCTAGCAGGTGCAGAAATGTTTTAGGCGCACCTGACCAGATATGAGCATTATACTCTAATTTTGGGCGGATGAATGCCTTATATATATATTGAGGTCAGATCAGAAGTGGAAAAATATTTCTTACATCGTTTGAGGAAACCTTGACATTTAGCAGCATTTTTGGCGACAGCAAATATGTGGTCATTCCAATGTAAGTTGTCATTGATACACATACCGAGAATAGAAAGTTTTCCGGTTTCGACGATGCAAGCGCCATTCATGGACAATGGCTGGGTGTTTAAATTTCGCTTTAACGACAGCAGAGAGCATTGTGTTTTGGAAGCACTAAATTCGACTCTCTTGATAGTCCCCCAATTGGTTATGCTGTCAATATAGGAATTTAATGAGCTTAACATACGCTGGCGTTCCCGTTCTACAGCCGAAGAGCAGGGACGTGAGTCCAGGAACGAATATAAAAGAGAGTACTATCATCAACAAAGGAATATATTGGATTAGAAGTAGCAGACAAGAGATCGTTGATGAAAATTAAAAAGAGTGTTGGAGACAGAACGGAGCTCTGGGGCACACCAGCATTTATTTTGTAAATATCAGACTTGAAACCGTCCAAGACAACTTGAATTGAACGTTCCGAAAGGTAATTCATCGATCCCAAAAGCACGATGCCTTAGAAATATCAAGTGCAACTATCTTGCTTTCGCCAGATTGATGTACGCTCTTATTCCGCTTTTCGGTCAGACATGCTATCATATCACTAGTGGACCTATTGCTGCGAAAACCGTGCTGCCGATTCTTGAAAAGTTTTCGTATTTCAAAATATTTCAGGAGCTGATGGTTTATCAGCGCTTCCATGGCCTTGGTAAGAAGGGACATAAGTGCACTGGGTCTGCAGGGGGAAAGAGAGGAAGATTCGCCTTCTTTGGGACGCTTTTTCTCATCTGCTCGGAAAAAGTCCTAAAGAGCTGGATTAATGGAAAAGCTTATGTTGAACGGAATACCTTCCGTTTGATATCAGGCACGTAACCAAATATCTTGTTGAATTGTGAGACAAGCACTTGAACCTGTTCACTTGATGAAGATGTTGTGGCGGATTAAAAACAGCTTACGCAGTGGTTTTGCCAGCGTAGAAGAACACCTCTTCAGAAGAAGTGAAGATACATATACCATCTGAACCAGCAGATTTGTGTATATTAAGATTTTGCTACTACACGAGTGCGAAAGTGGATTCGTCCCATTGAAGATTCGACGCACTCAAGTGTAGGCGGAGACCAAGCACAATCCGGTAGTGTTGAGCTGGCCGCAAAGTGTGCACCAAGCAGATTGGCCTTGTTCAAAAAGCTGACAGCTGGAATGTCATTGTAAATGAGCGTTGGGATGGAGGATGAGGCAGAATTTCTGATGTTTTTGACGAACGACGAAAAATTTTTACTGCCTTTGTGACATTGTAATATTTTATGCCTCAGTTTTTTATGGTATTGGAATTTCACACGCTTAAGAAAGGCGTTGCAGTCATTCCTGGCTCGTTTGTACTTTCTTCGGTTTTCTTCTGTCGGTTGGCCTTTAGAAGCAAAAAAACATTTCTCTAACCTTCACAACCTCGTTACAGCTCAAGTCGTACCATGCCTTTTCTTTTGGTTTGATACTTTTCATCCGATGAGGGATAAAGGATCTCATTTCAAAGAGAATAGTGTTTGTGATCATAGCAGCAGCTGCATCCACAACGACCAGTTAAAATTCCAAGAGAAGCTGTTAAGTCCGCTCCAAATGGCTTTCTCGTATGACAGTACGAGTTCTTTTAGGAATCTTTTCTCTAACTGTGTGGTCGGTGTACGAGAAATTAGCTGATATGACACAGTGGTCCGACGAGTCTAGAGGGGATAGCATATTGATCTTGTATTTGTCGGGGAGAGCAGTTAAAAACAAGTTAAAAACGTCTGTTATTCGTGTGGTCTCATTTACAAGCTGGGTCAAGTTATTTTCCGCAGCGAAGATCTTAACACACCGTCCTTCGGGTGTTGTCTGTCCAGAATGTCGAACCCACCCAGAATTGGTATATTGAAATCGCCCTTAAGAACGATTTCAGTATGAGGATGCAAGGATACAAATCTAAGAATGAAGTCAGACAGCCCCATCCAGTTTGGGACGTCTGTAAATAAAGCAGTAGTGAATAATTTGTTCACGGAGATGGAATTTTACATTGTGGGACTACATGCTTCAACAATGCATTGAAAGCGCTAAACTACTCTACAGCAATGGTGAAAATGTTGTAGAAAAAGTTTCCTCGGACGACATGAAGCACCTTCTCACTTAGCAATTTCTAGGTGCTAGAAGTGGTTCAGAAATTTGAGCTATTGCGAAGAGTTAGTGTTGTAAGAAACCGCTGTCGTGCTTGTCGGGCAACACTGCATCATGTGGCTGAAAACACAGGTTTTTTGATTTCAAGTCAATATCAGGAATGCGCTTATCTCAAACAGCACTGCATCGATAAAGACCACCATAAACTTCAATGTTTTCAGTGCATAGGACTAGTCTAAATAGGACTCAATACGTAAATTTAACACAAGAATTCTTAAAATAGAGCTAACAACGACGTTAGAGTCAGATTCACTGGTAACCTCATTTAAACTAGAGCTCTTTACCTACCTCCCAAGTAGCCTACTGAGACTTTTCTCTGAAGAACCTGGCCCTTCAAGTTGGGGTTCATATTGGATTAACTGCCCGAACATATAACATACTACGCTGTGAAGCGATAAAAATACTCAAATATGACAACCCAACCAAAGGAACAACAGACACCGTAGCGAGATCCATCCAAGAAATGTAAAGGGACGAGCTGAGCAGAAGAGGAATGAACCACTGTGACGTCTATTATTCCTATTAAAATAAAAAAAAGTCTTAAGCTTCAAGCATGTGACTGAATGACTAGTTTTAATTCGCATCAAAGCAAAATTCGCCAACGTAGGCCTGATATGCGTTCATGTCCCCGCGGTAGAAAAGAACGACTTTAACAGAGACAGCGTCTACAAGCTATCAGACATAGGAGCAATATTCTAAGCTAGACGGTCTTAACGTCCTTAGAATTTTAACGCCAAGATAGAAAAGGAGAGGACTTTTGGTTCTACAGTTGGAAAGCTGTTTGAACTCTTTGGAGCTGCCTGTTTAATTAACAGTCACCCAGACTAATTACATTACTATCGATGCACCGCAAGGCACTCAGTATTCAGTACTCTCAGGAATTTTGATGTCGACCGTCTGCTGTCAGAAGAGAATCCTAGGCCTTTTCTGAATAAGTCTCCCAAAACCTGTCAAGAAGCAGCTCTGCTTTCAAGCGCAGAAAATTAGTGGCGACATGGTCTGTCCGTGAAGAGTACCGGCAACGTATGCAGTTACGGACACAGAAGCGACAAAGATGGTTTTACTCGTATTAGTACACGACGGTAAAATAAAGTATGTCATCCCAACAAACAAGAAGAGGATGTAGCTTTATCTATCTGACTCTGTTGCAAACCCAAATAACAACGAAATCAACTGAAGTATCACGGACGAAGGAGGAAGAAGGTAGCTAAAAAATAAGTTCACTTCACGAACTAAAAGGAACGCAGGCCCTATTAACAGAAAGTGAAGAATTTGATTTCAGGGCTATACAGTGACATTGGTTTGAAAGGACTAGGGGGTATTGAGAGAATAAATACAAACAAAAAAGCATACTCGTATTTAAACGCACGGCAAGAAAAAGCACTCAAAAACAAAAATAACCGGCTGAACTAACTGCAATGACTGCATCACTTTAACCTTCATCTCTATATGGTATCCAATATATTTGCATCCCACGATTTCAAGAATGAATCAAAGTATTTTATGTCAAGACGTCACAAATGTTCCCATATTGCCCCACATTTAAATCTCTAATAAACCTTAAGCAGAGTATAAATGCTTAACTGATATGACAAAGTTTTAAGCATTCATTTACTTACTCGTAATACCATTAAAGATAATCATAATCAATGTCTTTATTAGAATTAAATAAAATCCTCACTAAGTTGTCAAGATGCCTTGTTAATGGTTTAATTAATGACCACGAGTATATTCCAATTTAGATAAGCTACCGTCAATGTATTGACCAAAGTTCGAAAGATTAATCAGAACTTGGTATGTGCCAACTGGTGCTCACATATTTTCGTTATCTTTACCACTAAAAGTGACGCCACGGAATTTCCTGTAATCGATAATTGTTGTTACTGTGCACGAATTTCACAGAATTTCTATTGTCAACACGAGTATCTCAGATGCGAATTTTCCCGTCTTTTAATCGATCTATGTATGAATTGCCTATGTATGATGCACACAAATTCCGAAATACGAGTAACTTCGCCTTCTTAACAGAACCAAAATACGAAAAATTCCCATGATTGGTAATTATACAGAGAATACTTAAATTCCTTCAAGAAAGAACTTGCGAAAGCCAAACGCAAACGCAACAAAATAGAAAAGTTTTCGGCTCAGGAAAATTCTCCCCACTAGCCCAACCATTCTACCTACCTACATAAACCGAATGTTGTTGTTGGACCATGTCTGGTGAAGAATCGCTGGAGCTTCTTCTCAATACCCACTTTTTGTACTAATGAAATACAACCTCTTGCAAAAAACAAACTCATCTGGCCATATACAGTTTCAAAACCTTTAAGGCACCCGAACCGTATGGAATTATCCCGGCCGAAATATAGAGAACCTACAACCACAATCTTCTGGAGTTCTTAACCATTCAATGTCGTTTCCATACCCAAAAGCCGGTAGAAGCTCGCACGTATGCCCTTAGAACTTCAGACCCAGCAGCTTATCATCTTTCCTCCTAAAAATCTTGGAAAGACTGACTGACATTCAGCTTTGGTGAAGCATTAACGTAGATCAGCTTCTTAACATGCATACTGCAAAGGAAAATCCGTTGAGAAGTGATTACACCCATTGTATGATCCATTTAAAAATGTCTTGCTTGTAAGGAATACTGTCTGGCTGCTTTTCTTGACATTGTAGGAACCTTCAACAACATCAAACCAAGGGCGATCACTACCGCGCTCGGAGTCGAGACCTCGATTGGCTGCTAATTCACAGGACTGTCACCACTGAACTGGGCGGAACCAGACGTTTTTTTCGCTGTGGCATACCTCAAGGTGCTGTCCTGCCTCCCTTTTCCTAGAACTTAGTAGTAAATGAACTACTTAAAATCCAGAGAAGGGAAGACTGCAGGGGGATTGCTTATGCGGATGACGTTGCGATAGCTATATCTGGAAAGTTCCCCAATACTCTAAAAGAGCTAATGAACAACGCTTTTTACAAACTCCTAAAATCGCCATCAATCTACACAAAAAGGAACTAGTTCATTTTACAGGGAAAAACAGGATTCTTCACCTCGACCCTCATTCTCTCATTCTAGTAAAAAAAACTAATTTGGAAATCGAATATACGAGAAGGAATTATAGCCCTCTACTTTTGTGAAAGAGCAGTTGGGAAGAAATGGGGCATGCAACCATGTACCACCACTGGCTCTACGAATACTTAGCTATCTCAAAACCCCATTCTAATGTATAGTTTTATTGGACTCCCTTGCACAAGGCAATTCACCTTCACAATCTAGGGAAGGTGCAGTATCAGGTCTACATGTGAATCAGTGGCGCTCTCAGATCCACTGCCTCCACTGCACTAGACACCCTATATCACCCTCTAGACATATACGCCAAACAACTAACTGCCAACGCAGCCATAGGGTTCAAAGCCTATCCGCAGTGGTGCTATTTTCTTACAATTTTCACAAAGCTAATTTCCGTAAAATCAATACCTATCTGGTCGCTGTCCATTTTTTACAGAGAAATATTTATATCCATCTCCCTCTATGTGCCATATTCCCACCATAAAACTTCTCCTTGGTATAATCGTAGACTCCGCTCTCTAGAAAACACAAGAAACAAGTTATGAGCGGTATTCCTTCGCACCCACTTTTCTATATCTTCATTCCATTGAACTCTATAACTCCTTCTATCAACGCTACCTGAATAGTGCGCAAACCAATCTCATAAATGACCTCAAGTCCTTTTTTTCAATTTGTCAATTGCAAAAGTAAGACTGATGGTTATCCTTCCTCCCTCGCTTTCGGAACCAAATCTTCAAGTGATCCTTCTACCAGCACCAACTTTTTTGCTACATTTTTCAAACAATCATTTGTCAACAACTTCTTCGTACCAGATCCCTCTTACTTCAATGATCTACCAAATTTCTCCGTTGGTCCCTTTCTCACTCAAAATTTCGATCCTGCAGTTATTGAAAAAAAGCTACTAAATCTTAAAGATGAATTTGTACCTGGCCCAGAAGGCCTCCCCACCGTGTTTCTTAAAAAAATGCTCTTACAATCTGTCTCTACTCCTTTCCTACCTTTTTCGTCTATCCCTTACACAGGGAGAATTTCCCCAGATTTGGAAGACCTTTTTTACAATCCCGATACACAAAAAGGGATCTAAGCATGGACTTACCAATTATTATCGTCCCATTGCTAAACTCTCTCATATACCCAAACTCTTTGAAAGCATTTTATACGAAGCCTTAAGCTTCAAATGCAAGCCTTTTATTTCGCCCCGACAACATGGTTTTATAAAAGGTAGGTCAACTACCACAAACCTAGTTGAATTCGTGTCTTTTGTTCTCTCAGCCTTAGAAAATGGCAAAGAAATCGATGTTATCGCAACTGATTTTACTAAAGCGTTTGATAAGATATCTCATCAATTGATCCTCTTCAAATTGTCCCCCAATTTGTTATGCTGTTAATATCAGAATTTAATGAGCTTAACATCCGCTGGCGTTCCCGTTCTACAGCCCAAGAGCAGGGACGTGAGTCCGGGAACGAATATGAAAAGCAGAGAGTACTGTCGTCAGCAAAGGAATATATTTGATTAGAAGTAGCAGGCAAGAGATCGTTGATGAAAATTAAAAAGAGTGTCGGAGACAGTACAGAGCCCTAGGGCATACCAGCATTTATTTTGTGAATATCAGACTTGAAACCGTCCAAGACAACTTGAATTGAACGTTCCGAAAGGTAATTTCTAGTAACATCTAAAGCTTGATTGATGTACGCTTTGGTTCTACTTTTCGGTGAGACGTGTCATCAAATCACCAGTGGACCTGTTGCTACGAAAACCATATTGCCGGTCATCGAGAAGTATTCGTGTTTGGAGATATTTCATGAGCTGACGATTTATCAGCGTTGCCATGACCTTGGAAAGAAGGGACGTGAGTGCAATGGGTCTGTAGGAGGAGAAAGAAGAAGATTCGCCTTTTTTAAGGACGGGCTGGACAAATGCTGTTTTCCATCTGCTCGGGAAGAGTCCTAAAGAGTAGGATTAATGAAAAAGCTTACGCAGTAGTTTTGGCAGAGTGGAAGAACACCTCTTCAGAAGAAGGAGAGATTGAAGATTCGACGCACTCAAGTGTAGGTGAAGACAAAGCACAATCTGGAAGTGTAGAGCTGGCCGCAAAGTGGGTAGCAAGCAGATTGGCCTTGTCTAAAGAGCTGACAGCTGGAATGCCATTGTAAATGAGCGTTTGGATGTAGGATGAGGCAGAATTTCTGATGTTTTTGACAAATGACCAAAAGCTTTTACTACCTTTGGGACATTGTAGTATTTTTTGGCACAACTTTTGGTCGTATTGAAATTTCGCACGCTTAAGAAGACGTTGCAGTCATTCCTTGCTCGTTTAAACTTTTTTTCGGTTTTCCTCGGTCGGGTTGGTATTGAAGGATCGAAAAAACATTTCTCAACCCTGGCAGCCTTTTTACAGCTCGAGTCTTACCTTAATCCGATGAGGAATAAGGGATCTTATTTCAATGTGAATAGTGTCTGTGATCATATCAGCAGCGGCATCCACGTCTTTATCGAGGAAACATAACGACCAGTTTTACTTCCTAAAGAAGCTGTTAAGTCCGCTCAAATTGGTTTTTTCGTATTGCCGTACGGTTCTTTTAGGAATCTTTTCTCTAACTGTTTGGTGCGTGTACGAGAAATTAGCTGATATGACACAGAGTGCTCCGACGAGCATTGAATAAAATAGCGAGCCATTTAAACCCAAGAACTCCTATTGTCCACTACACTTTGAAGGGTATGTTATCTGGTCGGTCCGACTGCATGGCCCCGGTTCATTATAGCTTCGCTAACTTCGACTTCTGTAAAATCTTGCATTTGCTCTTCGTGCCCTACAGCCGGGTGGAATGTTCCACTTTTAGTGAGGCGTTAGAAAACTTTTTCCATCTATTGCAAATCTCGTTGTCCTCTTCGACATACCAAGTTAATCAAAAAGTCCCCGCACCACACCATCGTGTGGTGCTCCCATTGTTCCGATTTGAGTTCTGTGTTTTTTGTTAAGTTGCTAAATCTGTTGTTGACATTCCCTCTAAATTTTAGCGTCATAGCTTAACATTTGCAAAAGTTACGTAGCCAAGAGTACAGCTATCTCTTGTGTGTTGGCGATTTTTTTACAATTTTAGAAATGGATTTAAATTTGCAACAACGAACTTGTACTCGTATTAAATTTTGCGTAAAAAACGGATTTAATGATGCGCGAACGTTGGAAATGTTGCAAAAGTGTTTCGGCAACGATTCTCTAAAGAAAACTGTCGTTTACCAGTGGCACGAGCGGTTCAAAAGTGGTCGTGAGTCAATCGAAGATGATGACCGCAGTGGCAGACCATCGGCATCGCAAACCGACGAAAACATTGATGAAGTACAAGTAAAAGAAATGTTGGTCAATAACAGCAGATTAATCATCAGGGAGATAGCGGAGGACTTGAACATTGCCTATGGATCCGTCTAAGACATTTTGGTTAACGATTTGGGTTTCCGTTGTGTAGCAGCAAAGTTGATGCCAAAAGACCTCAATTTCATGCAAAAAAGAGACCGTGTTGACGTCGCAAAAGAGATGATTTGCGAGGCTGAATCCGATCCCACATTCATCAAAAGGATCATTACTGGAGACGAGACGTGGGTTTAGGAATACGACACACAATCCAGACATCTGGCAAGTGAATGGCGTTCACCAAATGAGCCGAGCCGAGACCAAAAAAACCACGTCGTTTTCAGTCAAAAAACAAGGCAATGCTCACTGTTTTCATGGATTACAACGGTGTAGTGCATCATGAATGTTTGCCAGAAGGCCAGACTGTAAACAAAGAGTATTATTTGGATGTTATGAGACATTTGCGTGAAGCAATTCGCCGAAAGAGACCAGAATTGTAGGCAGAAAACTCGAGAATTTTGCACCATGATAACGCACCGTCGCACAGTGCCATCATTATTCGTAATTTGCTGACGAAAAATGCAACAAATACCATCCAACAGCCACCAAATTCACCTGATTTGGCTCCCTGTGACTTCTTTCTGTTCAATCGTGTTAAAAAATCTCTACGGGGAACGCGTTTCAGCAGCCGAGAAGAAGTAATGGAAAAATCGCAGGAAGCACTGTGGACATACCGAAAACCGAATACAAAAAATATTTCGAGGATTGGATCAAGCGCTGGCATAAGTCTGTTGCAGTCGATGGGGAGTACTTTGAAGAGGACAATATAGATTTAGATGAATAAATTTGTATTTTTAATTTTCCGAATAAATTCCGGAAATTTTTTGATCAAGGTGGTATTTCAGCGATTGAATATGTTACTAGCCGCACATCTGTAAAATGTTAGGTCGTTTACTCGTACTTCGATGCAGGCGGCCCCTAATTCCCGATCTCGTCCATACTCTTGCGTCCGCTTATTTCGCATCTTTTTTGCAACGTTCATAGTCAACTCAAGACGCACTTTATCGGTTCTTTCCGCTGTGCTTTGTCCAATCTTCAAAGCCTTTTGCTAATTTTTCCTTTGTACATGGTTCCACCACCAGGTTTTTTTATTTATGTGCACCCGGCCTTTTGAAATACCAACTAGCATCTGGCCTACTTGCTATGATAATCGCGCACATCGTTGATGACTCGGCAAAAATTGGTTGATATTTGTATTGAAGAAACCAATACTGGTCCAATCTTGTCTTTGTATTCGCTTCTTTTTGCTACTCTCCTCATAGTAACAATGTAACCAGCGTTTCTAGAAATCGTTTGTGATTATGTACTTATCGCTAAGCTCATATGCTATTAGCAATGAAATGAAATTTACAAAAATATATTAATTACTATGCTTATCAAATAAACAACGCAAGTTTGATTGTATGTATCCCTATGTACGAGTATATTCGAAATCGTTTATGTGGGAATCCCACAAATTACATTGCTCACGATACCAAGCAGCGCTTTAAACGATAAAAACGTTGATAAACTTTGCATTGTGCATCCCAATTACAAGTCGCAATTACAATAAATGTTGTGTTTACTTAAATCATGCAAAATATTGCAAAAACTGTAAAACAGAATTATTTAATGAACAAAATTACATAACTCAAACAAGGAAATCGAAATCATTTGTATAGATCTCTCTACACAATCTGTTGACCTTTTTTAGAAAATTGTTAACAAAAAACTATTGCAAAATATGCTAAACAAAGAAGAAAAAAAAAACTGCAGAGAACTATTAATGCTTGTTGTCAGGCTAATATTAGAATTGCACATGACGTAAACTAACAAAGATCTAACACTTTGAGTGCTTCACAGTGAGAATCTCACTCAACTGACCGATCTCAACGTTTATGAGTTTATTGCTCTTCAAACTGACCAGCCTCTGATCTTTTGGTCTTATCCTCTCTTAAAAAAAAGATTTACAGAATCTGTGCCGCAGTACATACAAACGAGCGTGTATTTGATTTTGGTGAAAGAACCTACTTCAAGGCTAACAGGTTCAGTTCAACAGTAGGAAAAGTACTCAAAACCCACTCAAAAAGTATGTCAACTACTAGCTGGTTTGACGTCCTCATCTCTGATTTTTGTTTCTTATTTCTCGTTTCATTGTTCTTTGCGTGTTTGTCATTTCTATTACGACACAAAACGAGTTAAGCGAAAAGCCAAAACCAATGACGATTTGGTGTGGTTTGCTGCGGTTTGTGTGCATTCTTTTTCCTTAGAAATAAATGAGTAATTTAACAAGACCCCTACTCGTACAAGTGCAAGAAATCAACAAGCATATGTACAAAGTAAAAAGAAAAAAAACAAAACATCTGTGAGATTTTATTCGGTTCAAGCGACAAGCAGTAACTAATTTGTAAATTGTGAAATCGTGATTTGCAGTTGAACAAGATTGACTTCATCTACTCGGTTTTTTACAAACTTTTATTTGTTTATTTTTTTGTTTTTGCCAAAAACTGGGAAGTACCACTTTTTCCATAGCTGCTTCTGTTAAAAACAAAAAACTGTTCGTTTTCCTGAAATAATAGCAGGAAATCATGATTGAAGTTCGAAGGGGTTTACTCAGGCTATATGGTATGCGGATGAAGAGGTTTTGAACGAGTGCTTCGAAGTGAGGTTAGAAATCAGACAAATTCGTCGTTGCGTAAGCACATTTTCCCTATGATTCGGTATTTCCTAAATGGACCGTGAGAGGTAATCATCTCCTGGATTTCATACTATCGTCTGACCTGCTTGTCAACAATATTGGGTCTACATAAGACAGACGAAGTCGTTCAAAACCTCAGCGGTGCCATCACCAAGTGTTTTGAGTTGGAACATCCATCGTAGATCCATGTTGGAAGGCATACTTACCTTGGAAACTAAAAATCTTCTAAACAGGCCATTTAAGACTTTGGCGAAAAGACCGAAATACCCTGTGAAACCAACAAGTTTGTCAAAATCCTCAAGAAAGAAAAGTCAGTCAGACTGGAATCACCCAGAAGACCTGATGGTACAGGTGCCATCGAAAGCAGTGACCCCCTGTCTCATGTTTGAGACTAACTTTCCTGGTAACTATTTCAGAACCAGCTCGGTTTATCGTAGCTGCAAGTGAACTGAACAACACCTAGTAGCTCTTATCTCTCATCTGATGGATGAGGCTTCAAATCGCCTGACGCCGATGGCATATATTCCGTTATGTTATACAAAGGAATAGACCACGTGCTGGTAACTCTGAACACTGCTAACCTACACACTTCTTCCTGCAATGCTCCCATCTCTCTAACCCGTCCAAATAGTACTTGGCGTTTTTCTCAGCAAAATAATTGTTCACGAAGGTGATTGCCTCCTCATTTGACGAAAATCTCTGTCCGCCGAGCGCAGTTTTTAGAAGAGGGAACGAAAAGAAGTCGCTTGGGGCTAGATCTGGTTAATAAGGCGGATAGTCAAGCAGTTCAAACCGTAATTCATGGATTTCCGCCATGGCAATCGCTGAGGTGTGAGACGGGGCGTTGTCTTGGTGAAACAGGATATTCTTTTTCTGCAAATGTGGCCGTTTTTCCGCAATTTCTGCCTTCAGCTTAGTAGGTAATGATGCGTAGTATGCTCCTGTAATGGTTTTTCCTTTTTGAAGATAATCGATTAAGATAACTCCTTTACTATCCCAAAATACAGTCGCCATCACTTTTCCAGCCGAAAAAAACAGTTTTTGCTTTTTTTGGAGGCGGCTCGCCCTTTGCAGTCCACTGTTTTGACTGAATTTTTGTTTCAGGCGTATAATGGTGTATCCAAGTTTCATCTGCAGTAATTAATCGGCGCCAAAACTCGGATTTATTCCGCCTAAACTGAGCCAACAGAGCGTCGGAAATGTTCATTCCAACACGTTTTTGGTCTAACGTAAGCAAACGCGGCACCCAACACGCGGACAGCTTTCTCATGCCTAAATCTTGATTTAACATGTCACAAACACATTCTTTGGACATTTTCATAACCTCTACTATCTTTCTCACTTTAATTCGGCGGTCGTCTAACACGATTTGGTGAAATTTAGCAATGTTATCGTCAGTGATTGCAGTTTTTGGACGTTCGGGACCGTTCATCATCTCCCAAGCTCTTACGGCCACGTTTAAATTCAGCTGCCCAAAATTTTACTGTGGTAAATGATGGTGCAGAGTCCCCATACATAGAGTCCAACTAATTTTTGATATGTGTAGGCGTATTGCCTTTCAAAAACAAGAATTTAATAACAGCTCGATACTCAATTTTTTTAAATTTTCACAAAAAACACTCACATCGACTCACTCAAACGACTGTCAACTAAAAACTGCGCGTCCAAAATGACTGAAACTTCGGTAAGGAACTGTTAAAAGATGCACAATTAGCATTCACTAGCTTTTATTGACGAGTGCCGCTAACTTTACGTTGCGGTCGGAAACTTTTCAGCCAACCCTCGTACATACTCGTACATACCGAAACAGTGAAAATGGCCCTTATACGGAAAATCGCAAAAGATGACTCGACAAGAGCATCAGACCTATCAGTCTGACCTCCTTCATGTTGGATAGCATGGATAGAATGGTCGAGCTTCATGTGCACAAAACTGCTTTGCGGATGCATCCTTTGTCTTAAATGTAACATGCCTGCCCCACGGGGGCAGGAGTGCGCTCCAAAATCTTATGAGCAGATTTGAAGACGCATTCGACAAGAAGGAATACGCTGGGCATTTCAATTGACATTAGGAATGCACGCTGGTGTACATGGAGTAAATTACTTGTGGATAAAAGCAATGCTGATGAATAGCCGCTGATTGCCAATGCTGAATGTGATACCAGGGGTAAACAGGGGTTGTCCGCTAGGCAGTGTTCTGTCCCCCCTGTTATGATGCAGGTTGATTGACACACTGCTGTCAATAGTTCTGACGTCTATTCTTAGGCATATGCAGATGATGTAACGTGGAAAACCTCTAAAGCGTTGTCGTCCTTCTAGCAGTATAAAGGCTTCTTTGGCAAGTAATGAGGCTTGTCTCCAAGAGGAGGGTCTTCTGAATCTGCACAGCTATAATAATTCAAGAGTAGTCACTCTGAGTAAATGGAAATATCAGATAGGGGTCAAATCTATCAACTTTCTAGGACACAAAATCAACGAAGGTGGTATACACCCTTGTCCATCAAAAATCCAGGCAATTGAAAAATTTCCACAACCAAAAAACGTAAGAGAACTGCGCCTGTTTCTCGGATTGGTCAATTACCTGGATAGGTTCGTTCCACACCTTTCTTCTGTCAGATATCCATTAAATGAGCTTTTAAAATCCCAAACAGGATGTCGATGCAAGCGGAAGCTTTTACTAAATTGAAGCAGGCACTAACATCAGCTCCGATACGATCCCACACACAAAACCATTGTGTCGTCTGATGCATCATCATTTGGACTAGGGGCTGTGCTTCGTCAAATGGATGTGGACGGTATCCTCAAACCTGTAGCATACGCTTCTCGAACTATGTCTGAGAGCGAAAATAAGTATGCACAAATTGAAAAAGAATTTAGAATCCAAAGATTTCGGATGGAAATGATGGGCCTCACCTTCAGCATAATTTATACACCCGGTAAGATTTAGATTTATCCCGCCATTCAATTCAAGAAATAGGAGAGAATGATGTTGATGAAATCGAAACAGCATCATCGAGGAGCTACCAGCATCAACCGACAAATTAAATTGTATTCGAAGGGCCCAGCAGGTGGACCCCATTATCAATGAAGTCATGGAATTTTGCCAAAAGGGATGGCTATATCGCTCGAAAATATCAACCGAAGAAAGGTCTTACTACAACGATCGCCAACATCTGTCGATTAATAGCCAGCTATTGATGCACGGGAATCGATTAGTCATTCCCCCAGCTATGCGGAAGGAGATGCTAGCTACGATGCACACTGGACACTTATTGTTAAATGCAAAAGCAGAATGCGTCAGTCTGTTTGGTGGCCTGAATTTTCAAAGCAGATGGAAGAATTTGTGCAGCGCTGTACTACCTGCGTACAATATCTTGTCCCTTGACAAGACACGCTCATTAGTTCCAGGCTGCCAGAGCGCCCTTGGCATACGGTAGGAATGGATCTCTACGTATCTGATGGTAAGGCGTTTCTCGTAATAAGTGATTATTTTTCTAGGTTTCCGGAGATAGTCCAATTAGAAAATCAGTCGTCGCGGTGCGTCGTCAAACATATGAAATCGATCTTTGCTAGATTTGGCATACCAGTAGTAAGAACTGACAATGGCCCTCAGTTCGCCATAGTTCAAACATCTGAATTTCGCCAATGCGATCATTCCTGGGTATTCAAGCATGTTACATCCAGCCCTCGTTTCTCCCCAAAGCAACGGTTTTATCAAGTCGGCTGTAAAAATAGTTAAAACACTTTTGAAGAAAAATAAGGAAGATCCCCAGTTGACTCTATTGGAGTACAGGGCTATACCACTCGTTAATGGTTCAAGTCCAGCTGAACTTTTAGTGGGTCGAAAAATTCGGTCAATTCGAAAGTCGTCGACATGAACAAAATCACAAAGGCAGAAGAACAACGAAGGCAACAACAAGCAGACAGCTATAATAAGCTTTGAAATTGATTACGTAGAGTGGATAAGTGATATCCATCAATGGGGTATGACCCCAAGCCCCAAGGCTGATACAACTCGCTCTTTTTAAATTAAAACCAACACAGGAGTCTACAGAAGAAACGTATTTCATCTTAACAATGTTCATAGGAACGATGTACCATATAAGCCTGAGGAAATAATTGAAGGAGAGCTGCAAGCTTCATGTGCAAAAACCTCGAAGGGGGAGATAAAGAGACAGAGACAGGTCCCAAATGGAAATATACCTACACCATCTACAGGTCCCTATTCGACAAGAGCAGGAAGAACTACAAGACAACCTGATCGTTGGACTTATCATCCGAAGTAAGATAACCATTAATAAAATACTTTGATTTTGAAAATGAACTCTTTGACGATCGATTAAAATAAATGTTATGAATTACGCATTATATATTGTACTATACTCGTACAGGGTGTCCCAATTTAGCAGCATAATCCTTTAAGGGCATATTCCCGAAGTTCCGCCGAACAAGAAATTGTATGACAGGGAGGGGTCTATTCTCATTCTCACAGGTGTTTCTAAACATAATTTTTAGGAAATTTTGCAAGGATAAAAATTTCAAAAAATTTATTTAGTAAAAATTTTAAGAAAAATGCGTTTTAAGTAAAAAACTGGAACAGCAAATTTTCATAATTTTGAGTTTAACGAGCCATAACTTTTTTGTTGGTGCACAGATGTACTCGAAGCATTTAAGACTTGTATGCACTACTAAATTATCTAAATTATGCATAGAACCCCCGCCCTTCGGGAATATGCCCTTAAAGGATTATACTGCTATACTGGGACACTTTAAAGAATTAAATATATGAATTAAGATTATTACTTTCTTTTGTGAACTAATTGAATTAATACATAATACACTATACACTATAGACATAATTATCGATTACTAGCATAATCTGAAATATGCAAATTTATGAATAAGGATTATGATTTCCGTTTAGGGGGGGAGATGTGAAGTACATGCCAATCTCTATCTAGTCGATATGTTATATTGATAGGTTTATGTTAAATAGAATAGGTTTAAATTCCATGTGATGACGGCAGTCAATAAACTGAACTCGTGTAAGAAAGCCGGCTTTTTATTTAATGGTGCGACCGCCACAAACAGTCTCCATTAAGAAGCAAAGGCGCATATCCTACCTGCGCCTATCCTACCTGCGCATATCCTACCTGCGCCTATCCTACCTATCAAAGAGGCCAATTCTGAAGATCTGACAGCGCTGTCAACATTCCTAGAAAACCCAGAGGACAATTAATTTTACAAAAGGTTGACCTACATCAACCAACCTGACGAAAGCAGTGATGATGAATACCTGGATCCAACAATTTTCACCTGGTTACCGGGGAAAAATGACTTTAGTCCTTGTTTTTTTCTCACTTTTTTACGTGAGAAAATCATATAATTGTTTTTGAGTATTTTTATATGGCACCTGAAGCTGTCTAGGAGTAGGGAAAATTTAAATTTGATTTTTCTCAAATCTGGGGTTGAAATGGACTAAAGCCGTTCTTCCCCTGTACCCTTCATATGATACTTCAAATGGAAAATAATTCCGTATACCCAAGCCAAGCTTTCTGACACGCTTCTCAAGAAGAAAGTTATAGTTGCACCGACTCTCGTTAGCTCTTACTACTGGAATCAATTGTTTTATAAAATGTACATATGAGCAATGAATTACATATGTATACGTACAAGCAGATGTAAATATATAGCACAAGCATTATTCACAGAAATCGCCCGACAAAGCGTGATAACAGTCTTGGAATGGTGACTAATATTTTGATTGCCATTAGTATGTATGTACATACAATACTTTATTATTGTAAAAAAATTACTTCCGTTTAGATACGTATATTCAACTTTTGCTCTATATCCGGAGCAAATGGACTTTCAATATAAAAGTGAGCATGTAGTTGAAAGTTTACCATACACTTGTGTTGCACGATAAAAACAAATGCAATCTAACTAAAACTACTTATTACTAGTACAAAATATCTATTGTACGTAGGAACCATGAATGTGGACAAATCGAAGTGGAGCTGAGAAGTTTTGCTATCTAGATTTGGTTGGTACAGTCATAAGCCAGGAGACGAACCGCAGAGGTCTGTCTTTGCATCAGCTTATTGCCACCAACAAAGCCAGTAGCTGAACTTATTGAATATTATGATTCAATTCAAATGGGACTGCTTGCGATTCTAGGGCAGTAAAAAGTAGAATCTGACAAGTAATATGTCAACATCGACTGACTTGGTTATCAACAATATTGACTCTTACACATCAAGCAATTGACTTAGCATTACCCAGCACTTACTTACTTAGTTAGGCGGCGCTACGCTCCGGGACGGACCTGGGGCTCAACCAATAAGCCTCTCCAATTAGCGCGGTCTTTGGCTAACTGCCTAAAGTTGTGCACTCCATGTTGGTTGAGGTCCCCTTCTACTTGCGCGCCTAGAGCCGAAGATTCTACGGGCTGGAGCGTTGGTGTTCATTCGCTCTACATGTCCCAGCCATCTCAAACGCTCAATGCACAGTTTTTTGGCCAGGTCGATGTCGCTATACAGCTCGTAGAGCTCATCGTTGAATCGTCTTCTCCAGAACCCGTCAACGCATACGGAACCAAATATCTTACGAAGAATTTTGCTTTTCTTCATATCTTCAACCGCTTTAGAAAGGGTCTATACTTCGGAACCATAGAGCAGGACTGGAATTACAAGGGTCTCATTCTCGCAGAATCTTCTACGTTGGTAGGCGTGTTGCATCGTCGACAGAGGATGCATTCGCAAGGCGATTTTGTGCACAAGGACGTCACACTTATAGGTCTGAAATTCCTGGCGAGCGAGTAGTCCTCCTTTCCGATTTTCGGTATAAAGGCCGCTCTTACTTTTCGTCAAGGTTCCGGTATGTTTGCCAGTGCCAGGTTAGCAGTGAAAATTCTCTTCAAAGTTGCCAGTAGGTGGTCTATACCTTTTTGTAACATAACTGGGTATATACCATCGGTGCCAGGCGACTTGCAGCCATCAAAGCAAGCAACAGCATGTTTAATGGCCTCATCCGTCACCACAACCGATGAGATATATCAGCTACGCCGTGTTGTGTTGTTCAGTTCATTAACAGCTTCGTAGATAGCAGCTGGTTCCGATTACGTTGCCTGGGAAGTGAGACTCAAGCATAGCATAGACTCAGTATAGGTCCCGCCAGATTTTCTGAGTAGCTCCAGCCTGGTTGATGTTCCCTTTTTGAAGACTTTGACCAGGCTGCTGGTTTCACTGGCAGTTTCGATCTTTTTGCAAAAGTCTTCATAAGAGGAGTTCTTCGAAATCCGAATAAGATTCTTATATTCTTTTTGCTTCGATCTGTAAAGATTGCAGTCTTTTTCCAAATTAGTCTTAAGCGGCCTGTTTAAAAGTTTTCTGGATTCTTTAGGAAGACGCTGCAGCTGCAGGTCTGTTTTCCACCAAGGTACGGCCGATCTGCAGGATTGCTTACTAGAGGGACATGCCATTTAAAAACACTTGGTGAGGGTGCCGTTTAGGTTCCGAACAGCTTCCTGTAGCTTTTGTTTTGTCCTGAGCATTAAATCGTGTCCGTGTTTTATACGGAATCCCCCTCTTTAAAAAGGTTGCACCCGATTCTGAATTCGATGTATCTATGGTCTGACATGGAGATCTCCGATGGTATTTTCCAGCCAGTAACCTCCTTAGCATACATGTTGGATAAAGTTAAGTCCATTACTAGCTGTTTTACTGTCGTAACAAAAGTTGGCTGAGAGCCAATATTGTTGACTGCCGGGTCAGACGATAGTATGAAATCCAGGAGATGATCACCTCTCATGTTGCATTTGCTACTGCCCCAAAAAGTGTTGTGAGCATTACGCATCGCAGTATATGATAAGTCCCATCTTCCTGGAATCACAATATTTAATGGGTTCTGCTACCGTCTCCATTCTCCATTCGTTGTGTAGCTTATGTCTGCAGCAATTAAGTCTTGGTTACAAAATTGCACAAGTTTAGATGATGAGAAGGAGTTCGGCACATAAAAACAACCGATCGCTCGTCATAAAGCCGTATGAAACCCTTTAAACATCCCAAACCACAGCTTCGTTTATTCCACACCCATGGTTCCTGTATGGATATTATGTGGGGTTTTGTATTTAACACGGAAAGCCTCCTACATAGGGATGCAATAGCAGACTTGGAATGTTGAAGGCTGAAAGGCTTTATTGGAGCATAACTTCCCTTTCAAATATTTGAGACATTATCTTTTCTATCTTAAAAAGTGAATAAAATATTTCATATTATATGTATGTAGGTATTGGATTAGGTAACATACTCGTACATTAAAAAAACACGATACCAATACGACTCGATGACGTGAAAATCCCTCAAAATCACTCAGCCACTGGACAGTTAAAAAAGGTAATTTGTACGCAATCTGGTAATTTGTTAAGTTAACTACAACTACGGGCATTACAAAACCTGTTTTTACGACATTCATGGCATTGTCAATGTGTTTTTGTTTTATCTTTCAGTAATTTTATTGTTTCCGACAATCTATGTAATTGTTAATTGTCTAAACAAAAGCTGTGCGAAAAGAAATAAAATCAAATTAAACTTATATTGTTAAATTGTATTTTTGTTAATTTTGAACTTTTGGGAGGGAAAAATAAACAAGTGAATTTTATATATTAAATACATACATATGTATGGTTGTTTGGTCGGGCTTATGCTGCTTAAACATTTCAGGGGAATAGAATGACTTCTACCCTGGGTCATGTTCCGCCAAATTTGTTGAGCTCCCACTCCAAAGAGTGGGAATTGAATTGAAAATTTAAATTAAACACAAAAATTAATTACATAAATAGACAAGATTTTTTATTAGTTTGATTGAAAAATTGTTGGCATTTAATCTTTGAATACAATTTCGGACATATAACAAACTCGTCTACGTTTTATAACGACCATTTTGCCAGTCCAATTTTTGATCACATTTTCGAGTAAATCGGCTTGGCCTGTAGATTACGAATATTGGCTATCAATTCGTCAGTAGTTACTCGCTTATACGCATAAACCAACGTCTTCAGGTACCCTTAAAGAAAATAACTGGAAGGTTTCAAATCGAGAGAATCCAGAGGCCATTTGTCAGGTCCATTTCGCGAAATCATCTTCGGGCCTTAATTCCTGCACCAAAAGGATCATATATGGGTGCAGGCTAAGATCTGTCCGCAAAATCTACTACAGCGGCGATTTATTAAATTTGAGTGTCCGTTTACAGCGGCTGGATTTCTACGCTGCTCACATAACAAGCATCGCAACGGATGGATTTTATCCGGTAGGGTATACTTTGACTTTCTCAGGCAGCCGATAATTCGCACCACATAATGGACAAAGCACTTTATAAGTCAAGCATAGTCTCGTTTGAGATCAATACACTAAGTCCAAAGTTTCTCCAATTTGTTGATCCATTCCAAATAATGAGATTTATCGTGTGCACTCCAGCATTGTCTTTATGGAAAAACAGGCTCTTTTTGTGCAAATGTTGGTCTTTTTCTTTGAAATCGTTTGGTGGACTAAGCCGTGACTACTCTAAAATATTGTCGCCATAAACTTTTTAGCCGAAAGACCTACCTTCGCTTTCTTCGGTGCCGAATCGCCCGTAGAAACCCACTGTTTGGCCTGCTGTTTGGCCTCCAGTGTGTTGTGGAGAACCATGTTTCGTCCAGCGTTATGAAATCATGTGCTTAAGGAATAGTGACTTCTTGATGGATGGTAGTTGGCGGGAGCAGTCTTACTTTTCAAGTTACAACGCGTGAAATTCAAAAAGCCACGAACTTATTAATTCGCACGCGTTCAAGGGCTTTTTTTTTTACTCACACTTAAGTGGGTATGAATACATTTATAATGCCTCAGCATGGAAAATGGGATAGAGAGAGAAAGAAAGATGTTTAGGCTCAGTGGTTATTTCGCTCCATGGGTGGCATCCAACATTTAATGGGGAAACTAAATTCTTAGTGGAAGTTAGCTTGATGTTGATTTCTAGTCAACTACTCGTGTTACTTGATTTTCATTAACTGAAAAAATGGATGATATGTCTTTCGGGCGAGGCTGGGATTCGAACACCGAACCTTCCGATTTGGAAGCCAGTCCACTACCACTTGAGCTTATTAAACTCTTAAAATGTTTGCATACAGCACGGGCGAAGCAAACTTAGGGAGAAAGAAAAGCGAGGTACCGATATACATTGGTCTTAAATGTTTGCAAGTAATAACGACTAGGAAAGAGAGAGCTCGGCAGGGCTTTCCATAAGCGAGTTGTACGGCTTAGGAACGATTCACGATATTTTAGAGTCCGAAAGTGTGCTTGAGGATGATGAGCTTTCATAGTAAGACGGGTGTTACGTTAATTCTACTGGCGAGTTCTATGGAGCACTGGACCTGTGAGTCAAAATATACTTAACAAAAATGTCATATACTTTATCTTAAGTTGACCACTGCTTAGAAAAGATAGATAGATAGATAGGTAGCTGGTGGTTAGATTTTTCATTCACAATTCAGTATGTAGTGCTATGGTTACAAAAAGTATTGTTAAATCCATCCTGCTTATAAGGATCTATCACTTCCTTACCTGGGAATGGGCATAGCCAGACGTTCATAATACTGCCTGTATCGACACCATTGCGTATTGATGGAATACTACGCTTAGCAGCGTGTATTTTAAGCGTTTAGTGGCCTGCTCTGATTATGTACAACCATTCTGACAGTCTCAGCCCGAAATCGGTTGGTGGGTTTAGGCGTTTTGTTTTTGTTATACTTATTCGTATATTTATAAGTGTCCATCCGATTTGTCGATATCATAACTAGCTTTTTGTTTACAGCACAACTAGCAGTGACAAGTCGCTGGGTTCTGCTTATGATTCAAATGCAATCAGTCAATAGACTTTTAGTCCGATCTCCATGGAATTGTCTTTACCTTTCGGTAAATTCATCCCTGTCAAATGTGAATTATAGGCAGCAGACGGTTCCCACATATAGTGACCTAGGTGACCGTGGATCGAAAAGCCATGAACCCAAATGATCACATTGCGATCGACACAAGGCACCCCTCCGAGCAGCTCTAATCGACTCGGATTATGCTGTTTTAGCGAAGATACGGATCCGGAGATTCATAACAATCCAAAGCCAGTGAATCATGGTGACGAATCATACACAATAGATCAGCAGAGCTTTTCCTGATTGAGTTTCCCTTAACTTCGTGAGCAGTTCAATGCCCCATCATCGAACGTAGAATACCAGTGGCATCACTGCCAAAGAGCAATCAGAGAAGCCGCCTCCGATGTACTAAGTTTTATCCCGCTGTTACAAAAAAAAACGAATGCAGACAGATTATTCTTAAAAAAACAGCGGTCGCAGAGAGTGGCTTTGTGGTAAAGAATGAGCCCGCGAGCTCGACAAGCAGATAAAAAGGAAAGAATATTAGCGCCTCAAACGAAAAAGAATGCACAAGAAGCTCCCGATTGAGGTCTTAGAGAGGTGCTATCAGGAAAATAAAGTTCAGATGTCTTAGAGTGTTAACGGATGATGATGAACAATATCACATCGTCGGGCAGAAGTAAACAAGGTGAAGTCAGGACAACAATTTCCAAGTTTACGTCAGAAAATCTCCGATGACTTATATGACTTAGTCACCTTGAACATATGGACACCAGTGTCATGCAGCGCAAAATTTTCGACTCCAACCTAGAGGGACAATGTAGTAGCGTACGACCTTATCTTAGGTGGCAGACACAAATGTAAAGGGACCACAGCCAACTTCGCAACGGACGCAACTAGCAGAAGACGCCGCTAGCTGAAGAGGCATGTGAACTGAGGCCTTTCTTAATCGATTGGGTACTTAGCTGGCCTAAAGCCGTTGATAAATGGTTTCAAGCGTTCACCCATAGCATAAACAAGATCTTGTACGCGATGTTAAGGAAACTGATGCTTCAATACCTATATTTGCTCTAGTTAACAGGAACGTCTTTCTGGTGACCTAATAAATGATGATGTCGTTCAATCATTAAGCATACTTTCCTTCGACAATGTCTTAGAAAGGAGTTGGTGTATATTATCTCTTAAACAACTCGATAGATAGGATCACGTAGCTCCGGTCCCGCAATAATTTTATAATTTAATTTATTTGATGCTATCTTGGCTTCGTTTTAGTCGGATGGATGAAAGTCTTGTTCTAACTGAAATCGGGATTTAGGGCGTCCTTGAAAATTAACGCTCTGCAGAAGTGGCCTTCCAATATCCATAGCATCGAATGTAATTCAACTGTTAAAACTGCATCAATACAGATCTCTGCTCGGATCTTTCTTCCCTGACCAGGTCTTTCTCCTTACTTACTTACTTACTGAACCCGGGCCGCAACTAGCACGTTCTTTCCACATGTTGGTAAAACTTCCACATGATATTCCCAAACTTGTGTTTTTCTTCAAGCGCTTGCTTCTCATGATTTTCCTTTTTTCTCCGAGAGCCGCTCTCGTTCTTTTATCTAGAGCCCACTTCATCAAGTGCACCGTTTCTGGTCACGTTTTGACTTCAATGATAATGCATTTACCGACTAGTCTTGGCTTTTTCTACTAGTTTTGCTCCACGAGGATTATTCAAGGTTCGAACATTCCGCGAGCAGATCCGAAGTTCGTCGTCCTTATATCGTTTGCATGCGTCGCCAAAGGTAAAACCGTCCTTATGTGATTAGGTAGTTGTGTATGGCTTTTGCGTTGTCAGGTAGTTACCCCACGCACAACCACTATCTTCGAGGGCCGGGCAGTTTTTGTGACTACTTGCATAGAAGGGCAGTAACCCACTACTAGTACGTCGGTCGTCCATACAACACGGCGTAGACGACTCACTCTTTTGTGGATAAAAGCTGGATACTAGTGAATAGGACACTGATTGCGGCCAATATGTGATGGCGGCGGTTACCTGCAAGGCGTCTCCACGACTATGGTACATATTGGTCAATTAACGGATTAACGGTCTCAATAGTTCTGACGTATATGCACAAGCATATGCGAATAATGGACATACGAGTGGGCATCCGCCCAACTATCAAGGCTTCGCCCATCAATGACGTTGTCTAATAAAAAGCGGCGGAAGAGCATATTACTGGTCTTATCGTAAACATCATCAGATGACGCCACCGAAGTTTGCTACAATTTGATCAGTTACAAGTTGACGGTCATAGGTTTTGTTGGGGGCAAGACCACCGGTAGTCCCTACCAGGACTTAAATCACGGTACCACGGATTTCGGCCCGGGCCTGACTTGTTGAGGTAGGCCCTATTGTGGGAGAATCATGGTGGCTGTGGTTTAAACCCAAAGTCGCGGAAAGGGTCTTCCTGTTGGTTTGACCCAATGTAGAGTAGCAATAAGTACGAGTACTGAGTACTATGACGCTAAGAGGGCCTCCGCCCAATTATCAAGGCTTCGCCCATTAATGACGTTGTCTAATAAAAAGCGGGGGCAGAGCATATTACTGGCCTTATCGTAAACATCTTCAGATAACGCCTCTGAATGGTTGCTACGATTTGACCAGTAACAAGTTGCCGGTCATATGTCTTGTTGGCGGCTGGACCACCGGTAGTCCATACCATGACTTAAATCACGGTACCATGGGAGTCAGGAGCCCCCCGGATTTCGGTCCGGGCCTGACTTGTTGAGGTAGGCCCCCTTGTGGGAGCGCCATGGTGGCTGTGGTTTAAACCCAAATCGCGGGAAGGGTTTTCTTTTGGTTTAACCCATTGTAGAGTAGCAAATAAGTACTGGGTGCTGTGACCCTAAGAACAGTAAGAGGTTTTAGATCGACCTCGACCCATGCCAAGGGTGGAACTTGTGCTTCCAACTCAAGTTTTGCTTTGGTATCTCAGGAAGGCGACAGAGCGATGGCAAGACGTATCCTTCCTCCCATGGGTGTATGGGCATCTCGTAAACTTAAGTCTACACGACAGGTGTTTACCTTAAAAACCTAGAGACTATGTACATACGAGTAGCTATACTGTCTGCTGGACCATGTTTAATGACTATCTGCTCTAAAGCCTAGGTAGGCCTATACGTGATCGAAGATTGGTGCATTAGAGTCTGGTCTGACGCATATAGTGCTTAAAGGCATCACCATCCGATTCTCCAACGAAGCTAGGTATTCGGTTGCCATCAAATTTCGTTGGATATCAAATTTCGTTGGACTATATATGCAACATCGAAAATCTCGAAGGCGCTGTCGGCTTTCTGGCAGTGCAAAGGAGCTTTCGGCAAGTCATACCACTTGTCACTGAGGACGGTCCTTTAGATCTACACGCCTATGATAAAACCACTTATATTGTATGGTCTGGAACACTGGAGTTTTAATGACCTTGCCCTGACCCTGATTTTCTTTTGACTGTGGTTTTATGGACATCCCGTCTTATACTCGTAATATGAAATCAGAACTCCCGTTGCGGGAAAAATACGAAATCGATTTTCGATTTGCCTAGGAATGGTTTCAGTCACAATCTAAATCAAGAGATCGGATGGCACCAACTCCGATTTAGGAGGTCGACAACGTTAGATTTCACTCCTTGTTAAGAAAAAATACGCCTGTCTTCAAGTGGAGATATACGCAGTTCTGATGGCAATGGACTATATTGCATTGAATAAGTGGAGTAGGAGAAGCATCTGCATCCGCAGCGACAACAAAGCCACGCTTAAAACCTTGCTGAACACCACCACGACTTTCAAGACAGTTCGAGAATGTAAGACTTCAATGAAAGCAGTCGGTTGGCTTAATTAACCGAGTCCTATTTGGATTCAAAGTTACAATGGGATCACGGGAAATGAAATTGCCGATGAACTTGCTAGGTAAGGCCCAGAGTAGAGTTTCTCAGGACCCAGGTCAGGATTGGCTGCTCCTCGGCTAGAACTTCCATTGACAGTTGGGTTTGCATATGATCATAACTGCAGATAGCGTTAACCGGCGAGCTCAATGAATGCTTCCCGACATCTTAATGGCTTTCACATTGCCCCTAAGTAGTTAAGACTGCAGGCTGCTTACTGGCGTTGTGACGAGGCAACACTCTTTTGCTTAGCACTTAAATATGAAGGACATCCGTGATACAATATCATGAGACACGTGCTGTAAAAGTAATTACAGCACCGCGAAGCACTACCTCTGTGCGTGTCCGGCTTATGCTCGCATCAACTTCAGGTACTTGGCATTGACCTGAAGGATGTTACATAGTACTGTTGGCAATTTATCACTGAAGCGCTTACAAGCAATGCAATGGACTAGTTTTTTTTTTGCCGGAGTGCTCTGTTCCGAAAAAAAAACAATTGACTCTGGGTGTATGAAGGATAATACGACACCAAACAATAATTTATTCTACTCACTGATAGAAAATGTATAAATCTTCCAAAATAAGTTACTATGTACATTTCTTCATTAATCTCTTGACAGATCTAGAGTGGAGTATATTTTTGATGAGCTAAAGTCCATGGAGAACGAGTATCCTTATGAAAGAGAGGTACGTTACTGAAGGGAAATATTTCTTCGAACATAAAGTGGATAAAAGACTTTGAATCGTTAATCGTGCTTACAAATAATTAAGCAGATTATCAGTATTTGGCTTAAGGACACCCCAGTAGCCATTAACGGTATGGGTCGATAAAACTTACAACCATGACAGAACATAAGGACACACACTTGCAAGGATATCCGAATGCTATTAAACATTGGCTTTTTACTTATTTAGAATACTAACCCAAGCCATGTGCTATTGAAATACAGCAGAGCCGCGATAATCCGAACATCAAAAATGTATACCTTGTTTGGACTAGCGAATCGTTCGGATTATAGTATGCAGACATTTTGAACAAAGTTTTTCGTAATTTCAAATATATTTTAATAATGTGAAAAATGTTACATATGTAATACATATTAGAGTGTAATGCAATTTATGTGATTTAGATTTTTTAAAAAATTCCAATATAGTACTTTGACGAAAACGCTTTATCCCTTATTTTTTGCAATAACATTTTTTCTGGAATCGAAATATCGACTTCACCCGCCCATTCTAAGAAAGTATTTGAGGCAGACACATCTTGAGTATGTGGAATCCTTACAACTGGTTCCGATGACTCCAATTCTTCGCTTTCGATGTCCTGCTGTGTCATTACTTGTCTTGCTATGTCTTCATCAGTGAACGGCTCCTGCCAGTCAATGTCATCATTGCTTAATAAGAAATTGTTAGTATCTACTTCTGAAAAGCCTCTGTTACGAAAAATGCTTAATGGGAGATCATCTTCATGATCAAAATCATCTACATCTTAGCTAGACATTTCCTCTGATTCGAATAACAAAGGCCACTGGGGCTTCCAAGACTCTTTAATCAAATTTGAAGACAATTCCTGCCAACTTTGAGCCAATGAAAACACTGCATCTTTCATTGTGGCCTTTTTAAGCAGTTCAGATACTGCGCATTCTGGTTCAACTTCTTGCTGGGGAAAAATTAGCAATAGGAGTTTTCTTCTTGTATGTCACTTTAATGTTTTGAATCACATTTTAGTCCATGGGTTGAATAAGGATGTGCAATTATGTGGCATGTACAAAACGGTAACATTTTCATCGATCGATTGCTGATCTTCTTCAAGTGAATGCGCTGGTGCATTATCAAGAAGTAAAAGTTTTTTTTCAATAAAAATTTCTTTACTTCGGGAATGAAATGTGCTTTTAGCCCCTCTAAAAATATTGGTCTTGTAACCTAAGCATTTCTTTGACCTGTGTAATGGACTGGTAACTTTTTGGCTGTTGCAAATGCACGTGGCCGTTGTGCTTTGACAACAACTAGCAAAGGCAGTTTGTGCATTCCGGTTGCGTTTGCGCATGGCATAAATGTGATCCTCTCCTTCGATACTTTGGAACCTGGGGCCCTACTCTCTGACCCAGACGCCAGCGTTTTGTCTAGTATCATTTTCCAGTACAAGCCTGATTCGTCAGCATTATAGATTTGATCTGCAATCAATCTTTTTCCCTACAAACGTCCATAAATTTTTTCTGGAATGGTTTCACAGCTGCTTCAATATTCGACAATTTCTCACCGGTTAGTTTTAGTTGGTGTCTTTTCTTAAAATTATTTAACCATCTTCTACTTCCAATAAACTTTCCTTTTTCAAGTCTTTCTTGGACAAATTTAGTCTTTTCCATCAATTCTTCACACGACAAAAAATAAAGCATCTTCAAGCTGGGAATTTTCAGGAGTTTTTAAGGTTTTTCTGGTGCCTGGACCCTTTTCTGTGCTTATTACAAATGACTTTAGTTTTACCTCCTTGCTTTTAATGTCAAAAATAGTGGATTTTCCAACGTTATACTGCATTGCAAGAACTGATAACGAGATACCTTGCTTAATCTTGTTCAAAATTTCGCACTTTTGTGATATTGGTAATGTGATATGTTTCCTTTTCTTCGATGTTGAAGCCATAATTTAAAAAGCACACGAAATGGTCGAAGAAACATCACGCAGCAGTCGTAAATACTATTGCGTCTATAACTTAATTCGTGCGGTTTGCTAAGAGATGGGGTAACTTGTATTATTTCATTGGAACATGCGTTGGAAAGCTACTGTCATTGTACGTCATTTCAGTATATGGCATTCATTTGAAGCGTAAACAACAATAATTTTTTTTCACTCAAATATGTCTCAACTTTGTGCCTGAAAAAGTGTTTTTGCGGGGAGTTCTTCTTCATTACTTTAATATGAAGAAAACTGCTGCCGAAAGTCATCGTATTTTGGTGGAAGTTTATGGTGAACTTGCGCTAGCTGAGCGAACGTGCCCAAGGTGGTTTGCACGATTTAAAAGTGGTAATTTTGGCTTGGAAGATGATGAACGTCCTGGGCAGCCAAAAAAGTTTGAAGATGAAGAACTGGAAGCATTACTCTATGAAGTTGCCAAATACGAGAAGAGCTAGCAGAATCTTTAGGTGTCACTCAAGCAGCCATTTCAAAACGTTTAAAAGCAGCTACATATATTCAAAAGCAAGAAGAAAATTGGGTTCCACATGAACTCAAGTCGAGAGACGTCAAAAGGCGGTTTTGCATGTCCGAAATGCTGCTGGAACATTACTGGTGATGAAAAATGGATCCATTACGACAACCCCAAGCGCAAAAAATCATATGTGAAAGCCGGCCAACCAGCCAAATCAACGCCAAAGCCGAATATCCATGGCGCGAAGGTAATGCTCTGTATTTGGTGGGATCAGATGGATGTGCTGTATTATGAGCTGCTAAAACCGGGTGAAACCATCAATGGACAATGCTACCGAACACAATTAATCCGTTCGAAGAGAGCAGTGGCCGAAAAACGCCCGGAATATGCGACCAGACACGAGGCAATAATTTTCCATCATGACAATGCTCGGCCCCACGTTGCTATTCCGGTTAAGAACTATTTGGAAAACAGTGGATGGGAAGTCTTACCCCATCTGCCTTATTGCCCAGACCTTGCCCCTTCTGACTACCATTTGTTCCGGTCGATGCAGAACGCCCTCACTGAAATACACAATTCACATCAGAGCAGAATATCAAAAATTGGCTTGATTCATTCTTGGCTGCCAAGCCGGCGCAGTTCTTTTGGGATGGGATCCACAAATTGCCAGAAAGATGGGAAAAAGTCATAGCTTCAGATGGGCAATACTTTGAGTAATACTATTCTTAAATAAACGTTCAAATTTTGAAAAAAAAAACCGCACGAGTTGATGAAGTAAAAAGTAACTTTTTTTTTAAATGTTTTTTTTATATTATTCAATATAGTCCCCTTTTAGTTTGATACACTTATTCCAGCGATTTTCCAACTTCTTGATCCCGTCCAAAAAGTAATTTCCCGGAAGGTGTGCAAAATACTCCTCCGTGGCGTCGATGATTTCCTCGCGTGAGCTGAATTTTTTATTGATGAGCCATCTTTTGAGGTTTGGGAAGAGATAACAGTCCGAGGGATCCAAATCCAGTTACCAATCGACGCCAAAAGTCCGCCCGATTCCGCATCAGCAAGTCCAAACACTCTTTCGAAGTGCTCTCGCGTTCGTGTTTTTGGTCAGGAGTGAGCATTCGCGGCACCCAGCGGCTGGATAACTTTTTCATATGCAGAATATTGCCCAAAATATGACGTGTGCGCTCAGTACTAATCTTTGTGGTATCTGCTAGCTTGCGCACCTTCACTTTCCGGTCAGCCAACACCATTTCATGTATTTTTTTGACATTGTCCTCTGTAACCGCATCGGAGGGCCTGCCGCTGCCGACTTGATCGGTAGTGGAGTTGCGTCCACCACGAAACTCTCGAAACCAATATTTGACGGTGTAATCTGACGGAGCATTAGCCCCATAATATCTATCCAACTTTTCTTTTGTTTCCTTCGCAGTTTTGCCTCTCAAAAAATATGTTAATGTTGTTGTCTATACTCAACATGATGCCAAACACGTCAGAAACAATCAGCTGTCAAAACAAAACTAAAGACAGTATCGCACTGAAATTTGGCATGTCTGCCAAAATATGAACGGAATTCAACGCACCATAACCTTTTTTACAGTAGCAGTGCATTCAGGCGGTCAAGGAGGTCACTTTTCACTCCATCTAGTAAAACAAAACTGCGCGACAAACCGACTGCAAAAAATGTGATCCCGATTCAATAAATGAAACTGTTTTTACTGACTTCACTTTTAAGGACAATTGATAACTGATGACTTATGACTTAAAATCCTCCCTATTTATAGTCATCTCATTGCAGCTGTCCACCCTGAAGATACGCAGTTACGCCTACGCATTTAGCCCCTACGCAACCAAAAATTTTTGACCCCACTTTGTTGTTGACGATGATACATAATTGACAGCTAAAGGGTTGTAATGGTCCTGGATTGAGATGTCATTTCCACGATTTATGATCCAAATGTTTGTATCTGCGTATTATTGGAATTGTTGATGTGAAGTGATACCATTCTTCGTCATCGTTTTCCGGTACATCTGCTTACTCTGCGCGTCAACTTAAAGTTACTGGAAAAAATAAGACTTAGTATTGCGTGGTGTGTGTGGTGCTGCGGGTGACAGTAGACCCAAGATAAATCAATTCTTCGAATTTTCGTTCTCATTCCCGGACCCAGGGATGTCGTTCGGATTACTGAGGCGTTCGGATTAGCGAGTGTTCGAATTATCGAGGCCCTGCTGTAGAAGCAAAATTACTGAAAAAGTACAACTTTACTGGCTTTTCTATTATTTTAATTGGATTGCATGAGTATAAACAGCTCATCTATAATATATAAATGTAAATCAATAAACTCACAATTCAAAACAATTTGAGTCAACTGAAACTCCACTCAAAATGGAATATCCAGAAAAGACTGTTTGTTTGGAAAATAATCCGTTTCAAAACATATAAACTAAATTGCTTAAATGAATTGTATTCCAGTTTCAATTGAAATCAATTAATAAACTCTTCTTCGTTCAGGCGACACGACATTAAAAAAAAAAGAGAAACAACAATCGAAAGGCGTTCTTTCGTCAATTGAGCAAAACATGAGTTTGACAAACATAAGCGTTGCAAAGCAGATCGTATTTTTTCACAGTAAACATTCGTGTGTCCTATTTCGTAACATGATATAATCTAATGCCTCACTTTGGTACAAAAATGAAATTTATTTCAATTAAGACATTTATTAAAAATTAAATAATAAATAGCAAAACATCACAATTAGCCTGCAATAGCCGGTATCTTATTTATCTTCGAAATCCAGATACGACAAGGTGTTTTGACTGCTGCATCTAAGGCTTCTTATCAAAAGACCGTGAGGATTATTCAAAATAGCTTTATTGAGTGCACAATTGAAACAATAGATATACAGACAAGTGGATATAGTAGGATCCACTGCCATTATTCGCTAATTTGAAACAAAATTACCTTGGCAACTAGAACCATAGACCTGGTTTTTGGCTTAATACCACAGCAAATATGTAGCTCACGCTTAAGGGTTTCATGACCAATAAACCTGTAAATTATGTTATACGAGTATGTACTCGTATGTTATATGATCCCACTATCTTATCATTATTATCCACGATATTTGCAACCAAATTAGATATGTAGTTGGTGTATAGAAAAACCAAATAATTGCTTAGCAATATCTTTCACAAAAACAACATTTGGTTCATCAGTCAAATGTACTCAGCCTGCCATCAGAGGGATTGCCAGTTGGAAAATAATTAATTGGTGTTAAGTAGTAAACTATTGTAACAGCGCCTACACACCGGGCAATTTAGGATACAATTTCAGATTACAACTTGCAACCAGCAGGAAAATTGCCTCACGTGCAAGGCAATTGAACCACCGGTTGGAAGAAGGGAATTAATCCATCTGACCTTACTTTTGGGAAAACGCAAAAAACTGAATAACTTCTTTATTTGACGGTTCTCAAATTTTGGACATATGGATAAAATAAGGTTTTCAATGTTTTGAGTCGCATGAGATACATTTTTTGTTTCTATCGCTTCCTAGTAGGTAGATATATCGTGTGAAAAAGCTCGGATTTATTTCCTTCTTCCAGCTAAAAATGTAAATTTTAAAATATGTAAAATACAAAGTTAACGGAAAAAAGTTTTTATTTTTCAAAGATAAAGCTTAAACTATAAATTATAGATAAAGTTATTAAAGGAATAGGGTTTTGAATAATATATTAGTTTATGTCTGTATGTTTAGACCTTAACCAGATCGTATTATGTTCCAATTGAAATGAAAATTAAGTACAAAATGAAAACATCTATTGAAAAGCCATTTATTGAAAATGTTCTTGTACCGTTTAATTATCTCTATCCCACCCCTGGAGAGTTAATATCGAAACCAAACACACCTGAGTTTCAAACCACTACATCACAAACTTTCCTTTCTCCTCCTTCTATCTTTCCGCCCGCGCCATGGCAACAGTGTAAGGGTATTCATAACCCCTTTGGCGCGCGTAAATTATAAAAAAAAAAAAAAAAAAAATCCCTCTTCCTCTGCGGCCGCTTCAGTAGCAGTAGTAGGCCAGGTCAATATGTTCATGTAAAACTCCTATTTATCGTCCTCTATATACTGAACAATTTTACGAATATCTTCCATCTCTTGTAGTTTATTGGTATCATATCCAAATATGCTTTTGTGGTAGGTAGTGCAGGTGTTACGCCATCCTTCTGGTGCAAAAAAGTATGTTATATATACTCCAAGGCTTCCAAGTATCCCTTATATTCTGAACAGTATGTCAGATGTCTGTAGTTTGAAATCATGTACATGGAATCTTTAGAATCTGACTTGTATTCTTGTAAAAACTTGGCCATGTACTTTTAAAATCAAGTATGTCAGCGGAAGTAATGCTTGTCAATTTAAATCCAGCAGATATCATGCTGTTATACTCCAATGGAGTGTAAATTCGATCCCATTTTCTGATAAACCGTTTAGCTGTCCCAAAATTTCGATCGCACTGTAAGAACGAATGACCTCGTACGGGAAAGTATTGGTATATCTTCTTAAAGCAGCCCAGTGAAACCAAGAGTTGGAAGAACCTTATGAGGGTATTATTTCTGGTTTGTCTTCCCAAGCATCACTGAATATGTGGAGTTCCTGAATGGCAGGATCAAGATTCTGAATGTTCTTTCATAACAAAATGCAGACGTTGTCAGGTCCTCGCTTAGCTTCACCCTCATGTTACGTATAAAACTCTGCATTGTTTGTCTTCAGATTATGAACGCAAAAGATATAAAGCCATAGTTTTCTGAGGTTAAACATTTCTTGCACTGGGATCTTTGGCAAGGGCAGATTCTGCATGTAATCGAAAACGAGCGCTCCAACTTCTGCTCTTTCACGACACAAGGCTTTTATTTCTTGCTGTTTATTGTAAAAAATTTTGGCACGTCTGAAGTGTACAATTTTTTCTGCGGTTGCTACACATTTAGTACTATCATTCAGCGTTCCACTACTGAGCTAATCGCATTTAGAACAAACGTCAAATTGTTGCCGTCCAAAACGATATGAGTAGTTTGTATGGTAATACTTTCGGTACAAATCATATACCAGGGTACTTACTGCAGAATAGCTCATGCATTATTTTAATGTTGACTGAAGCATCCAAATACTCAATATCGGATCGGGAAAGATCGGATATGCTCATTGATTGCTGCGATTGCAATTGCAGGCGAAGAATTTCCACGGGTAAGATGTTTTCCACGCTGATCTACAGGCACTCTTCCTTCAGCAACGAGCGATGATAGCCGGAAAATAACTTTACTTGACACGGTGTACAGAATGGAGAAAGCTTGCCTGCAAACTCTTTTCTTTTCATTTCCCAGCAAGACGTAATACCGGAAGGCGTTGTCACGTTTGGTCGGGTTGTTGTTCTTAGACTGTCTTCGAGCCACTGGTTGTTGTTCTATAAGCCCCATTAAAAATGTGTACAGCTCATTTTTTGGCCGCCCAGTGCGCACGTCCTGAAGTAGTTCTTGTTTTAGTTGTAGGTCTAAGTTTCTAGTACAGTTCAGCTTTCAACAACAATCACGCCCTGTATTTAACCTAGGCTCTATAAGTCTTTGGGACGTAACGCTTTTGTATGGCTCCCTACGTAAACGATGCATTTTTTGCTCTTCCTTTGCATACAAATGTTTATTTCTTACACCTCTCTTCCTTTTCCTTGGAAATTCTGCTTCTCCGTTTCTCGAATCGGAGTCACTTGACATTTTCTCGTCCAAAATACGCCGACCAAACACTTTTGCCTACAAAATTAACGTTACAAAAAATTAAAACAACCGAGCAGACTACTCTTAGCTAAAAAAAAATTCGGTTAACCTAACCTCTTGCTTATACGAATTTTAAAGATTGACACCTGTTGTGTATGTGGTAAAATAAAGAGTCACGGATTTCAACAACTATTTATTTCAATTAAACTTTTAATTTGATATTTTAAACTTAACATTTGATAATAAAATTTCGGGGATCGAAAGAAGTGTGCGTTCACATTGACAACTGGAAATAAAAAAAAAGGGTTTCACTCTAGGAAATGACATATAAATATTGTTTTATCGCACTTTTGATGTGATGCCAAATTCACAATAAATTTATGTATATAACACTTCCTTCCTTCCCCGAAAGAAAAAGAAAAAATACAAATCGCACCTTAGGTTATTTTATAGGCATAAATATCTATACATATGAATTTTTATTAAGATATATAACAATTTTTTTATTGTCCTATTTATCATATCCAAACCTTTCTGGAGCTTTTCTAACTCTATTTGACCTACGCAATTCGGGGAGACTAGGCTCTGAGATGTTTAAAGATTCTAAGTTAGTATTTTTTTCATTTTCATGATTAACATTTTCATCTTCATATTTAGAGGTTGCTTCTGTGGAACTGTCATTACTAGGGGAAACCCCCATTTTGTTGTCTTCGGAAAAACTTTCTTTATTAAGGTCTCCCTCCCTCCGAGTGAACGGGCTAATCTCGCGAATTTGGTCAAAATCCCCATTCCATTCTCTTCCGTCATCAAGCTGTATAAAATAATGAAGATCTCCCAGTATTTGCCTGATCCTACCAAATTTCCATTTTTCATTTAAATAATCTCTAACTGAAACTCTAATACCGATAGCATAACGTTTACAATTCATATGATAGTGTAAGTTTCTTGTTGATTCCTTACACGTCGGTTTCAATAAATCTAACTCAGTTCGAATATTTCGGCCGAGCATAAGCATAGCAGGACTTTCATTAGTGCTTGTGTGGGGTATCTTTCGGTACTGTAGAAGAAATTTGCATAAAACTTCTTCGTTTGAATTGCTCTCAAACCGCATCGCCTTTAAAGACCTTTTCAAAGTTTGAACACAAGGTTCTGCCAGACCATTTGTAGCCGGGTGATACGGTGCAGTGAACTTGTGTTCAACTCCATGTTGCAAAAGAAATTTTTTAAATTTGTATGATGTAAATTGTCTTGAATTGTCTGAAACGAATATATATGGAAATCCAAAAGTGCAAACAATTTTCTGTTTTTATGTTTTTAAGAATATAAATTTCAGGCCAACGACTGTAAGCATCTACCAAAATAAAATAGTAAACTCATCTAAAAGGACCAGCAAAATTAGCATGAACTCTCTCAAATGATCTACTTGTTTCCTCCCATGGATGAAGCGGGACTTTTGGTATATTGTTCTGCAATTTATTAAATTCGAAACAAGACTTCACATACATCTCAAAATCTTCATCGATGTTTGGCCACCAGCGAAGTTCTTCATTCTAACAAAGTACTCGTACGTTTAAAGGCTAATAATAATAATAAGCAAAATACACATAAAATAGAAGAAATTTTGAATATCTCTTCATTAAGTCGGGATAAATTTTATTTTCAAGTTACAGTCGAGGGAAAACCCATTAAATTTGAAATCGATACGGGCTCTGCTGTAACTATAATGCCACTTGTATATTTCAACAATACATTTCCTCTACTTAAATTGAAAAATACTCAAATACAGTAATTTCATACTGCCAAACTCAATTGAAAGTCTGTGGTTTTGTTTCGGTTGATGTGCAATTTAAAAATCAGACATTCAGGTTGAATTATACGTTGTTGCTAGTGGGAACTCCTTATTGTTGGATCGCGAGTGGATTCGCGCATTACACATTCAATTTAATGACTTTCGTGAAATTTCACAAGTTTCTAAAAGTGACGCGATTGCAAAATTGATTCAGAGGTATAAGGATGACTTTACTCCGGGTGTAGGAAAAATCTCGGGAATGCAAGCTTCCATACACTTAAAACCAAATATAAGACCAATTTTCCTTAAAGCACGTCATGTTTCATTTGCACTCCAAAAAAAAGGTTGAAGAGGAAATACAGAATTTAGTCAAGCAAGGCATTTTAGAAAAGGTTAACAGTTCGGAATGGGCTACACCTATTGTTCCAGTAGTCAAAGCTAATGGCAGCATCCGTATTTGTGGTGATTTTAAGTGCACTGTAAACCCAAATATTGAGATTGATGAACACCCATTGCCTACAATTGATGAACTGTTTTCTAAAATGGCAGGGGGTACTAAGTTTATTAAAATCGATCTTAGTAAAGCTTATCTATTGTACATCTCGATGTTAAACCCGAAATGCGACACATTTTAACACTTAATACGCATAAAGGTCTTTTTAGATGCAATAGATTAATGATTAGTGACGAAAACCACCTTTCAAATTTAGAAGAAGTTTTAAGGCGTTTACAAAAATTTAATCTCAAAATTAATTTAGAAAAAAGTACTTTTATGAAGGATCAAATTGAATACTGTGGCTATTTAATCGATAAAGAGGGTATCCATAAAATTAAATCTAAAATAGATGCAATTCAAAATGCACTACGGCCGAAGGATAAACACAAGTCCGTGCTTTTATCGGTCTAGTTAAATATTACGGGCGTTTTCTAAGAAATTTGAGTTCAACCCTATACCCAGTGAATCAACTTTTACAGAAAAATTCGAAATTTTTGTGGATCACCGATTGCGAGGTGGCTTTCAATACAGTCAAAAGAAAAATTCAATCTCAAACGGTACTAGTACACTATAACCCAAAACTGCCTTTACGAGTAGTTCTTGCTACAGATGCATCGCCCTACGGTGTAGGAGCCGTCCTTAGCCATTTGATGGGACAGAGAGGCCTATTCAATTTGCATCAAAAAGTTTAAACAATACTCAATAGACTTTTGCCATAATTTTTGGGGTCAAGAAATGTTACCAATACCTTTACGGAAATACTTTTACCTTGTATACAGATCATGCACCTCTAATTCAGATATTTTCCTCTAATAAGAGTTTACCAGTATTATCTGCCACTCGCATGCAACATTATGCTCTTTTTCTTCAAAGCTTTAACTACAGTATAAAATATATATATTGGGTCTACAAGTAAGTTTCCAGCGTTTGTCAGAGATGGCGTCACCAGTGAATCCCGGGCAGAAATGTCAGACCCCATGTGTTTTATTTGTAGGTTTTGTATCTGTCAACAACTTTGCAGCGTTATATTTGAGCAGTTCTATCGGTGTCGTACATTTTATCGAGCAAAATCATGGCAAGTTTCCAGCCAAATAAACGTCATTTGCGGGAAGCGCTGCTTTTATTCTTTAATATGAAGAAAAGTGCGGCTGAGGCCTATCGTTTGCTTTCGGAAACTTATGGGGCGGAATGTATTGGTGAATCGACGTGCCGCGAGTGGTTCAAACGGTTTAAAAGTGGTGATTTTGGAGTTGAAGACAAAAATCGCCCCGGAAAGCCGAAAAGTTTTGAAGACGAGGAATTGGACGTTTTACTGGATGAGGATCCGTGTCAGATTCAAGAAGAACTTGCTGCATCATTGGGCGTCACGCAACAAGCCGTTTCTCTGCGCCTAAAAGCACTGGAATTCATTCAAAAGGTTGGAAACTAGGTGCCGTACGAATTGAAGCCAAGAGACGTCGAACGGCGATTTTGCATGTCCGAAATGTTACTGCAGCGGTATAAAAATAAATCATTTTTGCATCGTATTGTCACTGGTGATGAGAAATGGATTTATTATGATAATCCTAAACGCAGAAAATCGTATACAAAGCCCGGCGAGCTCGCCCAATCGACGCCGAAACGAAATATTCACGTGAATAAGGTCATGCTCTGCATATGGTGGGATCAAAAGGGTGTCGTATACTACGAACTGCTTCCGAGTGGTGAAACCATCAAAGGACCATTACATCGAACCCAACTAATTAGTTTGAAGCGGGCATTAAAAGAAAAACGGCCAGAATATGAGACCAGGCATGAGTCCGTCATTTTTCATCACGACAACGCTCGGCCACATGTTGCGGTTTCGGTGAAAAACTATTGGGAAAAAAGTGGATGGGAAATTCTGCCTCACCCGCCTTACAGTCCAGACTTGGCACCATATGACTACCACTTGTTTCTTTCGATGCAGAACGCTCTTACGGGAATACGCTTCAGCTCAGTAGAGGAAATCAAAAATTGGCTCGATACGTTCTTGGGCTCGAAAGACGAGAAATTTTTTTGGTCCGGAATTCATAAATTGCCAGAAAGATGGAGGAAAGTTGTAGCTTCCGATGGACGATACTTTGAATAAAGCATTGTAACTATGTTTTCATAATAAAACTTCAAATTTTAGAAAAAAACGCTGGAAACTTACTTGTAGACCCAATATTATTTCCGGTTGTCAATGTGAACGCACACTTCTTTCGATCCGCGACATTTTATTATCAAATGTTAAGTTTAAAATATTAACTTAAAAGTTTAATTGAAATAAACAGCTGTTGAAATCAGTGACTCTTTATTTTACAACATACACAACAAAGTAGTGGCGACGAGGATGGGATTCGGATGGTTATGCTGATTGTGGATTATTCTTATTGCGGATTACGCTGATTGTGGATCGTCGATTACTGCTGACTAATTTGTGCGTACGATTTATATTAAAGCATTACAAAATTTTATTTTAAGATGCCTACTACTGATGGTGATAATCCCTCTACCGGACACATCATGATGCAACTAACATTTACCGTGGAAACATTTTGTGCTACAAATGCCAGGTGTATTACACTACATGGGCCAGGAGTCATACCACATTTTATGCGACAAACTTGCTCCGGAATTTCCCGAGAATAAATCCTACAGTGAAGTTGTAAAAATGATGCAAGAGTTCTACGATCCTACGCCATTGGAAATAGCTGAGGTTTTTCGATTCCTGGACCGCAAAACAACAGGATGGAGAATCCGTTCAAGATTTTCTTCATGCCCTCCAGAAATGTGCTATAAATTGCAACTTTGACAGTTTCCTCAAAACAGCAATACCCAACCAATTTGTTTATGGATTAAGTTCCCAACGTGTTCAAAGTCGACTTTTGGAAACGAGAGACCTTACCCTGGAGAAAGCAGTGGATACGGCCTTTAGTCTGGAATTGCCAGAGAAGGATGCAACTCAATTACACTCAAGGCAAGCGGTAGCAACAATACGGTTCCAGGATCAGAGCAAGAACAGATCACCCTCGATTAGTTCAGGTAGTTTTAATAATACTTACAAAAAAAATATTTTTATAAAACAAAAAGAAACGAGTGCTAATAATACAAACATAGATAGGAACACCAAATGTTATCGATGTGGTGATTCGGACCACTGGGCTAACGTTTGTAAAAAGAAAAGTGAAATTTATAGAGTGCGGTGGTTTCACTCTAGGAAATGACATATAAATATTGTTTTATCGCACTTTTGATGTGATGCCAAATTCACAATAAATGTATGTATATAACAACACCTTTCAAACAACCTGTACTCGCTGAGTGCACAAATAAAACTGAGTATATCAAACAATTCAAGAGTAATGTTATAAAGAAAACTAAAATTAATCAGTTGGAAGAAGGAAATGAATCCGGGATTTGTAGTTGGAAGAAGGAAATGAATCCGGGATTTGTTTCCTTCTTCCAACTAATGCTTTTTAAAATAATAAATATTTCTGTTATGAAAATAGTTTTTGCTTCTTTCTTCGACTTAACAGATGCGTCTACGTATAGAGATGACATTTGCATCAGAATGTCCTTTTTGGAAATTTTGGGACTTATTCCCTTCTTAGCAATTGGTGATTCAATTGGGCTTCGATCCCAATTCTGTGCTCCCCTCCTTAGCGTCCTAAAAATTGTGTTGTGTGTAGGCTGATTGTGTCAATTGTGGCAATTTTCAGTATCCGGCAGCAGATAACAAAAATTTTTTAAAAAGAAAAGGAAATTTGGATTCAGGTGGTGGAACTAAAAGTAAATGTAGCACACTCCTCGACAACTGGTTGAGACAACCCCCTGATTTCGGTGTTTCACGATAATTTTGTTTCGTATGTGCTGCAAATATGACTGTTAGGTCATTGACAATTTCTAAGAAAATTCTAATCACCCTAAATCCTCTTTTTCCGTTAACCTTCTTGGAATTTACAATTTGTCCCTTATTACCCGCGATAAGTGGTTGAGAGAGGGTATAAATACAATACTTTGGAAGTTCAGTTACGGATTCCATTCGCAGTGTGACTTATTAGTTAGTTCTAGTTATCTTCTTTTTTCTTTATAATGAGCGTGCGCTCAAGGGGTTTTTGGACCCTTAAAATGTTTTTACACAGCGCAGGCGAAGGAATTTCAAGGAGGAAAAAAGTACAGGCACCGATGTACATTGTTTTAAAACACAGAGATCGGCAGGGCATTTTATACGCGAGTTGTATGGCTTAGGAAAGAATCACGTTTTTTTTTGAGTACGAGACGGGTGTTACGGTTGAAAGTTTGAATGGGCGGAATGCTACTGGCGATTTTAATGGAGCACTGGTGGTGGTAATAGCGATAGAACAAAGTGAGGCAGGAGACATTATGTCGGTGTTCGAGAGTGTCAATTGATTGACTGATATTCGTATCACCAATAAGTTTTATCGCACGGTTTTGAATACTATCTAGCAGGAGCAGATACGTTTTAGGAGCACCTGACTAGATGTGGGCATTGTACTCCAATTTTGGGCGGATGAACGCCTTATATATTGTGACCAGATCAGACGGAGTAAAATATTTCTTACATCGCTTGAGGAAACCTAGACATTTCGCAGCATCTTTGACGACATCGAATATGTGGTCATTCCAACGTAAGTTTTCACTGACACACATAACAAACTGGCTGAAAAGTCCGTGCCGTTTTATAGTAAAACGGCAATTTTTGCAAAATTCAACTTGATTTATCAATATAGTTGCCTTCGAGGGCGATACACTGATTGAAACGATTTTTCAATCTTTCGACACCAGTTTTGTAGAATGATTTTGGTTTAGCCTCAAAATTGGCCTCTGTTTCGACGATTCGATCTTAAATCTCTTTTCGGCGAGCATTATTTTGAGGTCTGCAAACAGGAAATAGTCGCTGGGATAAAATCTGGAGAATACGGTGAGTGGGGAAGCAATTCGTAGCCGAATTCTTTCAATTTTGCCATCGTTTGATGCAACAGCACTTTCTTTTTCTTCAAATGCGGCCGTTTTTCTGCGATTTCGTCCTTCAAACGCTTCAACAACGCAATGTAATAGTCGCTGTTGATAGTCTGCCCCTTTTGGAGATAGTCGATGAAAATTATTCCATGTGCATCCCAAAATACGGATGCCATAACCTTGCCAGCCGAGGACGTGGTTCGTCGCCTGCTCGCCACTCAGCTGACTGCCGACTTGACTCTGGTGTGAAGTGATGGAGCCAAGTTTCATCCATTGTCACATACTAACGCAAAAATTCGGCTTTATTGCGGTTGAACAGCTTTAAACACTCCTCTGAATCATCAACACGTTGTTGTTTTTGGTCGACTGTGAGAAAACGCGGCACCCACTTTGAACAGAGCTTTCGCATGTCCAAATATTCGTGTATGATATATCCAACACGCTCTTTTGACATCTTCAGAGCCTCAGCTATCTCGATCAACTTCACTGTACGGTCATTCGTAACCATTTTGTGGACTTTTTTGATGTTTTCATCTGAAGCAGTCTTTTTTGGACGTCCACTGCGTGCATCATCTTCGGTGCTTGTATGACCACTTTTAAATTTTTCAATCCACTTGCGAATGGTTCGTTCGCAAGGTGCAGAGTCCGGGTAACACTTATCAATCCATTTCTTTGCATCGGCTTCATTTTTTCCCGTCAAAAAGGAATGATAAATCAACACAAGAAATTGCTTTGAATCCATTTTTTTCACAATAGCAAAAGTTGCTTCACTCACAACGCTATATCTCGAGAACTAATGGTCCGATAGCTGTCAAATTTATACACGTATCTTTTGAAGGTTGGTAATAACTGAAAATGGGATGGGATTTAATTCAAGTGGTGCACTCTCTTAGAAACAGCACGGACTTTTCAGCCAATGTGTTATTTGAATTTCGTTTTAATGACAGCAGACAGCATTGTGTTCTACCCCAATTAATTATGCTGTTAATATCAGAATATAATGAGCTTAACATACGCTGGTGTTCCCGTTCTACAGCCGAGGAGCAGGGGCATGAGTCCGGCAACGAATATGAAAAGCAGAGAGTACTGTCATCAGCAAAGGAATATATTGGCCACTACGTCGAGCACGGACTCCGGGTTTAAAAAATATTACTAATGAATCGCTGATTGATCCTAAACACGTATTTCTACCACCGCCGCTCCATATCAAATTGGGCTTAATGAAAAATTTCATCTATGTAGATCGGACCAGTATAGGGTTCTTGTATCTGAAGGAGAAATTTCCGAAAGTTAGTGAGGCAAAACTTACGGAAACTTTTGAAAAATAGTGAATTTGACAAGATGCTAAATGATGTTGAACTAAAAACATGGAGAGCTTTTAAAAGTGCTGACAGATTTTCTTGGAAATGTGAAAGCCGAAAATTACAGAGATCTTGTAACTGAATCGCTTAGTACTTACAAGGAAATGGGATGTAACATGTTATTAAAACTTCACTTTCTGGATGCTCATCTAGATTTTTTTCCGGAGAATTTGGGTGCAGTAAGCGACGAACATGGAGAAAAGTTCCACCAGGACGTCGCAACAATGGAAAAGCGATACCAAGGTAAATGGAGTCCTATTATGCATGCTGATTACTGCTGCACATTACTCTGGGATGCCACAGGGACAAAATAACGCCATATAACACCCGCAAAAGCATTTTGAAGTAAGTGTAACATGACAAACATATTGATATAGATTTAGATTCAGTATAAAGCACAATACTTTATAGCAAATAATCTATGCGCGATAGAGAAAATCTGACCACATTTTCTATTTTCTAGTGTAATTTTGCTTAAGAAACACTATTTTTTATGCATGTCACACAAAAAAAATGTTCATTTTTGTTAAACAGTGTTATTTAAACTTCTCTCATATGTTTTTAATTCACACTGTTAAACTTTGGAACTCACTGCCCTCGGCTTTGAAAGGTATAGCTAACGCGGCTCGATTTAAAGCCGCAGTTACTCAACATTTTTCCCATTTTTCGATTTGAATCCTTTTTGTATTTAAAGCAAATGGTTAAATTAGTAAATTATTTTATATGAAGACTTATAATATTTATCTTATAATACATTTTAACATTTTTACATTCTTATTTTGTAACTTAATGAATATTTTAAACAAATTTCTATATACAATAAAAGACTATGTCTTGTATATATATTGAAATATATCGAACGAAATCCTAGATTGTACTGGCAAATCGAATTGGGTGTGGAGTCCAATACAATTTCTCCCCGTTCAACGTCCTAGAAATCGTGTATACAAATTGGCATGTGCGGCTTTTAAACTGATTAATAAAAATCATCCACATGCGATTTACGAATATTTGTTCAAATAGATACAAATTATCCGAACAGGGTAGTCTGCAAAAAACTGCCCAAAAATAGAATACCTAAAAACGAAATGGTAAACAAATATTACGTGAATCGAAACGTGCTACTCTGACGATTGGTTAGAAACCGGCTTTTATGTGAACAACAAACAAAACTTGCACTATATTTTCGGGTATATGAAGTTGACCTTACGAGTATCTTTTATGAGATGATTCATGTAATTATCAGAGTTCTAAGAAGCCCTGGGGTTACCTAGTTTTCAAGATGACTCATGAAATGCTTACAAAGCTTTTTGATTACATGTGCTTGCTTGTTCTATTTCTAAATTATGTTAATTGAATGAAAATTACATAAATTATCTCTCTTGCCAAAAATAATCGTATGTGTGTACATGTATGCTATTTTACTAAGAACATACATACATATGGCTCGTACATATCAGGTCCACTTGATTGATTGAATTTTCATCGGAAAAGTACCCGAAGATGGGTTTTTTTTTCTATATTTGGCCACAACGAATATGACGAACGAAATGGAAATGTACCTTCAAAAATATCCTAAAAGCGAGTTAGCGAGTACTGACCAAAAAAAATGCAAACGGTCACATCAACGGCAATTACCGTTGCTTTATCTCTTGTAACAATAACCAATCTGTTTTTCCGTTTCGGATATTTGTTCCCATTGTGTAGACATTTGATTTTTAGCAGCAATGTGTAATTGCTCTTCTATTCTCTTTTTTTTTTGTTTGAATCGATTGGAATATGCCTTAATAATTGCTTCTTTGTATCCAGTCAATAGCAATTATTTCCGGTGTTAACAACGGAAGATTCATGCAGGATGTTGCTCTCTAGAGTTTGGTGTTGCAACATCAACAATTTCGCGTACTGTGTCCCGATATCGAGCACAAGGAGATATCAATCGCAAAGTTGGTAGTGGGCGTCCCCGCAAAACAACCTCTCGACAAGATCTTGAGGTCAAAAAGCAGATAAAAGTCCATCCTTTGAAAACTGCTGTGGAAGTTACTGACTACCTCAATGAATATTTGGAGGTTAATGTAGGAGTACATATACATAGTTAGGCGACGATTGATTAAGGTGGAACTATATGCAAGACGACCAGCTAAAAGGCCATTCCATTCCATCAATCGGAAAAAATGGACGAGCGAGCAATGGACAAAAGTTTTATGGAACGATGGGAGCAGGTTCATCTTGTTGTCGCCAGATGGCATTCGCTATGTTTATGTACGAAGGCCTCCGGGAGAAAGGTACCGCCCCAGATATATGGAAGCATGTAGCCGGAAGCAGCAAGTGTCTGGTTTTTAGGAAGGCCATCACCAACAAGAAAACATGAAGATAATATAGATTAACTTAAATCACTATAGAATTGCACAGGATATCCTGACACAAACGGCTAGAGAAGAAAAAGCGGACGTTATTTTGATAAGTGAACCGTATAAAACTCTGGACAGCAATATATGGATCTGCGATAGGACAAAGCATGCTGCTATATGGATATGTGGAAGGCATGCCTCTCAAGAAACTAACGGACTTACGGAGGGCTTTGCACGGGCCAAAATAAATGGCATATATTGTATTTTTACAGCTGCTATGCACGTCCAAGCTGGACCATTAATGAGTACCAGGCAATGCTACACAACCTATCCGCTGATGTTCGTGGTAGAGCCCCTGTGGTTATCGGCGGCGACTTTAATGCATGGGCAACGGAGTGGGGTAGCAGACTTACACACGCCAGAGGCCGTAGTCTGCTAGAAAGTTTTGCAACTCTTAACATAGGAATTGCAAACCAAGTTCGTGCAAACACATATTGCAAGGCAGGAACGTGCTCGATTATTGACATTACATTCGTTAGCAACTCCCTTGTGCGAAATATAAAATGGCGAGTTAGCGAAGAATACACGCACAGTGACCACCAAGCAATAATTTTTGAGACGAAGGAGAAGAGTACCGTGCAACGCGCTAAACGAACGGGCCCAAGATGGAAGGACACACATTTCGAACTGGACGCGTTCGAAGAAATGATAAACATCGGAAACATAATTCAAAGCGGAACAGCTGAAGCCTGTATACAACAACTCGTCCGCATTCTCACTACTGCGTGCGATGCATCAATGCCCAGAAGAACGGGTACTAGAGGAGGAACACCATGCTACTGATGGAATGAGGAAATAAAAAAGCTTAGAGCAAAGTGCTTAAAAGCCCGACGCAAAGTCCAAAGATCTAGGGGAAGAGATCGCTTTGAAGAACACCTTATTGGTTTTAAAATAGCAAGACGCGACCTAAAAAAAGCAATCAAGGAGAGCAAGACAAGATGTTTTAAAAAGCTTTGTGAAAAAGCCGACATAAACCCTTGGGGTACAGCATACAGGATCGTCATGACTAAGATAAAGAGCAGCAGGTCGCCGCAAATAACATGTCCAGCAATCCTAAGCTCCATAGTAGAACACCTTTTCCCCCGAAGTACATCTACTATGTACCATATCATTAGGGAGACCAACATGGAGGAGATCCCAATAGTCACAGCGGATGAACTCATAAACGCATGCAGGAAGATAGGCGACAGTAAAGCGCCCGGACCTGATGGCATACCAAATAAGGCACTAAAAGCAGCTACTCATAAGCGGCCAGACATGTTTATGGAAACAATTCAAAAATGTCTTGAAAAAGGAGTTTTCCCGGATGCTTGGAAACTGCAACACCTAGTCCTGCTTCCAAAGGGAAACAAGCCACCTGGGAAACCGTCCTCGTATCGTCCAATATGTCTTCTAGACATAATGGGGAAGATACTGGAACGGATAATATATGCTAGACTGCTCGCGGTAACAGAAGAGAGAGGAGCGCTATCAGACTTTCAGTTTGGGTTCAGAAAATCGCGGTCTACTGTTTAAGCCGTAAAAACTGTGGTAGACATTGCGGCCGAAGCGATACAAGGAGAAAGATGGCGGTATGGTACAAAAAAAAAGTATGCAGTGGTGACTTTGGACATCGAAAATGCCTTTAATTCGGCAAACTGGGCGTTCATCAGAAAATCACTAGCCAGTATGAATACGCCATATTACTTGCTGAGGATAATAGAAAACTAGTTTACCAACAGAAAACTGAGGTATGAAGCTGATGAAGGGTTGAAATACTACAGCGTTTCAGCTGGGGTTCCACAAGGATCAGTACTCGGTCCACTCCTATGGAACATTATGTATGACGGAGTGCTAAGGCTTATGTTGCCGAGAGGAGTTCAAGTAATCGGATTTGCAGACGACATTGCTGTCGTTACGGTGTCAAAAGAAATAAAGGAGATAGAGTCAGCCACAAATTTAGCGATTATTCGCATCAAAGACTCGCTAGTATCCGCCGGTCTAGAATTAGCGGACCATAAAGCGGAAGCCGTCTTAATTACCAGTAGAAGAATTGTGGAATACGCCAATATACGCGTGGGACATCAAATAATCCGATCAATCAAATACCTGGGAGTTATACTTGATAACAGATTACAGTTCAAAGCACATGTAGAGTACTTCAGTAACAAGGCTTTACTGCTGCAAGGAGCACTTTCTAGAATACTACCAAACATTGGTGGACCTGGATATGCTAGGAGGATTCTCCTATGTAGAGTAGTCAGCTCAGTCCTCTTATACGCTGCTCCGGTCTGGGCGGGGGCACTCGCCATAAAAGCAAACAAGAGAAAACTGTTGTCCGCATACAGGCTCAGTGCATTAAGAGCGATCTGTGGATTTCGAACACTCTCGGATGAAGCAGTTCCGATCGACATTCTCGCGGACGAGATGTTGAGAATTTATAATAGAAGAACCCCAGGGCGACAAGATGCAAGTGAAATTGCAAGAATAAAAGGAGAAGAGCGAGCGGCTTCAGCAGCCCTCTGGCAAGCCAGGTGGGATAATAGTATAAAAGACAGATGGACCTTCAAGTTGATCCCGAACATCGAGACCTGGACAAAACGAGCACATGGGGATAACAACTACCACCTTACGCAGTTCCTATCTGGTCACGGCGGCTATCGCAAATACTTGCACCGATTCGGACACGATAGCTCTCCTTTGTGGCCAGAATGCCCAAACGAGGAGGAAGATACGGAGCACGCCATATTTCATTGCCGGCGTTTTTCGCAGTGGAGAATTAATCTGTCCAGTCATAGACCAAATGTTGCAGTCGGAGGAAAATTGGATGGAAATCGGAAGAAGAATAGAAGAGAAGAATAGAAAAAATTAGAAGAGCTGAAGAAGCAAATACAAGAATAGCATGATCTGCTAACCAGCCCCGCGAAGTAATACCTAACGACAGTCCCGCGGGGAGAGTGGTTGAAGGACGTAGTGGTGTGGATTAGTACGTAGGTGCACTCCTGGCATCGAATATTCGGGTGTTGCGAATCGTGAATGTTGGTGGCACGGGCTACCGCATTTTTAGAAGATTAACACATCCATTGGCGCAACAAAAAAAAAAATCAAGGCTTTCTTTAAAGTTCGTTCTCTCATCAAGGAGTGGGTCAATTGTGTCAAATAAGCGATCGGATGAATGTCCAAATGTATCAGGGAATACTGAAAAAGCATATGCTTCCACATTTGCGGTCGAATATGCCTGAAGACAGCTTATTCCAACACGATAATGACCCAAACTACACCAGCCGGTTGGTGAGAAGCTCCTTGGAAGAATGGAGATTGTTGGTGTTTTGGAGTGGCCAGCGCAATTTCCCGACCTCAAACCCATAGAAAATATATGGGATCTTATAGATCGGGAGATAAGGAAGCGAAATTGAATCGAATTGCACTGAGCTAATGGAACGAATAAGGTCAGAATGGGACCAAATATATCCGGAGTTATTGGTGTCCCTGGTTGACTCAATGGGCAATAGATTGCACGCGGTTACGCAATAAAGTACTAAGCTGTTTTACATATAGAATCCAATATTACGTTAAAAAAAATTTGGATTTTTTTTGCTCGCCCTCAAACCCACATTTGTCAACATGTTTAATGCAATAATTTTCAGCTCTGCATAAGAAAAAAAAATCAGTTTTAAAAGTTTGTGGAAATTTCAAATAATTGCCATGAAAAATAGGAGAGTTCTTATTTATGGCAAGACCATAGTATTTCGTTTGCATTTTTTTTTTGCTCGCCACTGTAGCTGGAATCATATAAGGGGACGGACTACTTGGGAGTCTAAATGCCCACTTTATAAAGTAGCGGAGAAACTTTTCCATAATTTCAAATGAGCAGAAACCCCAAATTTGTGTTGCGTATAGAAGAACGGAAGTTGCCGTAGCACGAAATATTTTTTTTTTATTTTGAGGTATGCGGGACGTTTTTGTTGTTAAAACTGCACAAATCGCCCGCTTTGCTTCAGCAACTTTAATTTGAAGATATGTCTTCTTGTTCAAATTGGGGATATTCAAACATCCTGGGTATTTGCACTGCTTTACGTTTACAATTTCCTTGTACTTTCCTCCACTATCTCTGAATATCATCATCTTTGACTTTTTCAAGTTTACGGACAGATTCCAAATTGTACAGTAAGTATCAGCAAGCAAAACGATATCATCTGCAAAAAATAGTGCTGAAATTTAAGTTCCACTGAGCTGTATTCCCCTTTTAACCTGCTCAGTTGTACAAAATAAATAGTAAAGTACTTAGAACACAGCCTTGGTTAACCCCCACTGATCTTTTGAAATCCTCCGATAGGTAGCTGCCATCCCAACCATATGCTTTGTTTTTTTTTCCACAAAAGTGTTTCTCGTGGAATTGAGTCGAATGGACCACGAACATCTACGAAAAGAAACGTAATGTTTTTTATGCTTCCTCTTATGAATTTCTGCGATTTTCACGAGCCAGAAGATTTGGTCTATTGTTGAATACTTTTACCTAAGCCCAGCTTGGAGTTTCGAGAACATCTTCTTATTTTCCACCCACTCTGTAGTTTTACCGAAAAGTAAACTAACAAGCACTTTGGCGGATGTATTTAAAAACGAAACTCTTGCAGGATCGAGTCTCATTTCTTTTGTAGAGGGAAAATAATTGATTTTTGGAAACATTCGAGCACTTCCGCTGTTTCAGATATTCGATTAAATTCTGTTAGAAATTCCGATGAGCAGTTTCTATAGAATTCAAACGAGATACGATCATTTCCTGGCGCTTTATTTCTTTTGGTTTTCTCGATGGCAACTACCACTTCGGCCACTGTAAACGGTGCGTCAAGGGATTCGTCTACCATCATATTCTCAACGAGAAGAGTTATAAAATATTTTCTTAACTCCTCAGCTAGCTGGCCATTTTTTATAGTCCTAACCGCCTTCCAAAAATCCGCTGATGATCTTGTGGGAAGCCAGCCACGGGAAATACTCCCAATTATCCCATTGGCGAGGTCACGTCTGGTAATTGCACTGATAATATTTGAGCAGCTGAATCGGTAAAGCAAAATCTTCATTCAAGATGTCACTCAAAATCTAAAAAAACATTTCTTATAAGGCTAAAACCTTAACCTTATGTGGAGAAAAAACATTGAAGAGTCACGGTTCGAGTATCAATCAAATCCACTTGTAAATATGCAGATGCTCATAAACGGTCTAAATTTAAGGAAGTTGAAGTGGCACAGCTGGTGATTTTTGCACTAGCAATGCACTAGTTTATATTTATATTTACCACAAGTGGAAAAACCGAGATATCTTAATGTTTTTCTTCGTTAAACAAAGAAGCTTATTTTAGCTTTGTTTAGATTTACGTTAACCCCACATTTCATCGCCCACAGAAGTACGTATATCCGCCAATGCGTTTTTGTTTGCGATTTTAAGACAATATTACAATTGTACGATTATACAGGGTGTTCCGGATAATGTACCGATTACTTTAAGCGGAGATTCCTTCACATATTTTGAGAAACAAGTCGTATAGGTGGGGTGTGTCGGAAAGGTTTTAAACAATGCCTTACGCTGCCCAGTTTTGATTTAAGAAACACAAGCTCCGTAGTAAGAACTACAAATACCTATCCAATTTTGCATTAAAAAATCGTTACACACATTTATTTAAAAAATTGGAAAAGAATATTAAGCTCTGTCGTAACAATTACTATGGAAATTCAAAAAAGAGTAAGAAACTGTGAACTGTATAATTAATAGAAAAACAAAAACCCATATCAAATTCATTACACTCAAAGATGGTAATACCGGTGTAACTAATCCAATGTATTGCGAATGTACGAGGGCGGGTCAATAAGTCCGTTACGTTAAGTTACTGAAACAGCAACACTGCTCCTGTCAACAGGCATCTCTCAGTTGACTCCTGTCAAAATTTAAACTTGCTGCGTCAGTTAGTTTGTGTTTGACAGCTATTTTTATCAGACTACTCACTAATTTGAGGAGAAAATGGAAAAAAGTGAATTTCGTGTGCTTATTAAGCATTATTTCTTGCGAAAAAAAACCATTACCGAGACCAAGGCTAAGCTTGATAAATACTATGGGGACTCTGCACCATCGATTTCAATGGTAAAAAAGTGGTTTACTGAATTTCGTTGTGGCCGTACAACCACTGAAGATGCCGAACGTCCTGGACGCCCAGTTGAGGTCTCTACACCCGAAACAATCGAAAAAATTCACGATATGGTGTTGGCCGACCGAAGATTGAAAGTGCGAGAGATTGTGGAAGCCGTAGGGATCTCGCATGGCTCAGTGGTTTCAATTTTGAATGATCACTTGGGCATGAGAAAGCTTTCCGCAAGATGGGTGCCGCGTTTGCTCACAGTCGACCACAAACGCAATCGTGTAACAACTTCACAGGAAGGTTTGGCGTTGTTTAATCGCAATATGGAGGAGTTTTTGCGCCGTTTTGTAACCGTGGACGAAACATGGATCCATCACAACACACCAGAGAACAAACAACAGTCAAAACAGTGGGTTTCTAAGGGTGAATCGGCGCCAAAGAAGGCCAAGGTGGGTTTGTCAGCCAATAAAGTTATGGCGACTGTTTTTTGGGATGCACGCGGGATAATCCACATTGACTACCTTCAAAAGGGAAGAACAATCAATGGGGAATATTATGCCAACTTATTGGACCAATTCAATGACGATTTGAAAAAAAAACGACCTCATTTGGCCAAGAAAAAAGTTCTTTTCCACCAAGACAATGCAAGGGTGCACACATGTGCAGTTGCCATGGCAAAAATCCATGAATTGGGCTATGAATTGCTCCCTCATCCACCCTATTCTCCAGATTTGGCTCCGAACGACTACTTCTTGTTCCCAAACCTGAAGAAATGGCTTGGTGGAAAAAGATTTGACTCCAATGATGAAGTCATCTCGTCATTTTGAGGACCTCGACAAATCATTTTTTTTGGAAGGGATAAAAAAATTTGAGAAGCGTTGGACAAAGTGTATAGAGCTCAACGGAGACTACGTTGAAAAATAAAAAATATTATTTTTTTTTTATCAAAAAATCTGTGTTTTAATCCAAAAGTCACGGACTTATTGATTCGTATTTAATTGTTACTATGCCTCCATAGCACAGATATCTGACACTTGTGCCTCCTTTTTATCATGCTGTATTTGTTCTTCAACACAAAATATACCGAATGCACTATAGTTGCCAATGACAGCTTCATTTTTACACCCATCTCGGATCTTGAGTTATTAAAAACAATTAATGGACTGGAAAACCCGAATTCATGTGGCGATTCGATAGTATTTCGAATTTCAACTCAAAAATGACAGACTTGATGTTCTAGCTCACCTTTTTTTAATTCGAGTATTTTTGCAGGAATTTTCCCTTCATTGGGAAAAAAAAAGACAAAATAAATTACAGACCGATTTCTTTACGTCCGACTATATCAAAAACTTTCGAAAAAGTTAAGAAGTATAGAGTTGTCAAATTTTTCGGAACGAAGATCTTCTTTACCAAAAACCAAATTGGTTTTAGAGAAAATCACTGCACTGAAAATGTCCTTTTGGACTACTGCAAATTTAGCTGTGATGCAAGGAACTCGATGATAGGAAATGCTGTGCCAGACTTCTTGTAGACATGCCTAAAGCCTTTGATATGGTTGATCACAAAGTTCTATTAGATAAGTTGTACTATGTGGGTTTTCAAGTCTTTATGCTAAACAAATCCCAAAAAGATAAAATTGATGGAAGTCTTGGGGGATCCAAGATTATTAACTTCGGTCTCCCAAAAGGCTCTGTCCTTGGTTCAATATTGTTTTTATTTTATTGAACTCAATCTTTAGTAGCGTGTTTCAGATCACCTGCGGTTTTTTTTTTTGCAAAACTAAACATGTTGATAGTGGTGCAGTCAGAAGAAAAATGCATAACATGTTTCCTCCTGTTTAAAATCCTTAAAGTTTGTGTTTAAAGTGGCGAGGCAATAGGTTGACTTTTTTGTGCGGATGGAAAAAGTTAATTTTTTAAAAGAAAAGATTAATATACTAATAGATGGAGTGAAAAGTGACTTCCTTGGGGATTAAAAAAAAATTTTTTTTTAAAAAGTTTTTTTATATTATTCAATATAGTCCTCTTTTAGTTTGATACACTTATTCCAGCGATTTTCCAACTTCTTGATCCCGTCCGAAAAGTAATTTTCCGGAAGGTCTACAAAATACTCCTCCGTCGCGTCGATGATTTCCTCGCGTGAGCTGAATTTTTTATTGATGAGCCATCTTTTGAGGTTTGGGAAAAGATAATAGTCCGAGGGATATAAATCCAGTTACCAATCGACGCCAAAAGTCCACCCGATTCCGCATCCAAACACTCTTTCGAAGTGCTCTCGCCTTCGTGTTTTCGGTCAGGAGTGAGCATTCGCGGCACCCAGCGGCTGGATAACTTTTCATATGCAGAATATTGCCCAAAATATGGCGTGTGCGCTCGGTACTAATCTTTGTGATATCTGCTAGCTCGCGCACCTTCACTTTCCGGTCAGCCAACACCATTTCATGTATTTTTTTGACATTGTCCTCTGTAACCGCATCGGAGGGCTTGCCGCTGCGGACTTGATCGATAGTGGAGTTGCGGCCACCACGAAACTCTCGAAACCAATATTTGACGGAGCATTAGCCCCATAATATTTATCCAACTTTTCTTTTGTTTCCTTCGCCGTTTTGCTTCTCAAAAAATAATGTTTTATGAGAGAACGAAAATCGTTTTTGTCCATACTCAACATGATGCCAAACACGTCAACAACAATCAGCTGTCAAAACAAAACTAAAGACAGTATCGCACTGAAATTTGGCATGTCTGCCTAAATATGAACGGACTTCAAGGTACCAGTAACAGCGCATTCTGGCGGTCAAGGAGGTCACTTTTCACTCCATCTAGTAAGTTAAATAGTTTTGATTAGTACTAGTATTAATAAGTTTGAAGTTTCATAAGACGACAGGGAAATTCTCAATACTGTGGTAAGTTTTTAGTTTAAGTTTTGGTGGGGGTTAACGCCCCCAACTTATTTCGCTTTATACAAGCTTAGACTAACTTAAAAGCTAGGACTTAAAAATTAACAACAGTTAAAGGTTAGAAAGTAGGGGAATGGTGGAGGAGATCAAGTTTACGACGAGAAGCGCTCAAGTTAAAATCAAAAAGGGGGAAGTTTGAGTTGACCTTACGGAGCATGCGGGAAATTGATTCGTTAGGACCATAAGAGGTGCGGTGGGTTAAAATATACAAGGGATAAGGACAGCGTAAATTACGAGGCTAAGTGTTGAAAAAAATAGAATTGTAAAGGGCAGCGCAATAAACAGAACCAGAGAGCAGCCAATGAATGAAGAGGATGTCAGCTAGGTCTCTGCGTTTTTCGAAGGTATTCAGGTTAAGAGGTTTGAGGCGGTCACGATAAGAAGGTAAGATAAAGGGGTCATCCCAGGATAGTCTACGAAGCGCAAATCGAAGAAAACGACGTTGAAAGGGGGGCCACACTTGGCTGACATATTCGAGAAGGGGCCGGACAAGGGTAATGCAAAATGATCTTGTCACATAAGGGTTGCAAAATTCTTTAGACCATCGTTTAATAAAACCGAGCGATGAGTTGGCGTAATGGATAAAATGGATAGGGAGCAGTGTTTAATAATATTTTCAAGATCGTTTATAGTTAAAATGAAAAAGAGTGGACCTAGATGGCTGCCTTGTGGGACACCAGAAGTGTCTAAAAACGGAGTTGAGAAGGCTGACCTAAAGCAAACGCTATAATAACGGTTCTCCAGATAATAAAATATCCATTTTAACAATATGAGCTCAAAACCGAAGGAAGACAATTGATGTGATATTTTATCGAAGGCCTTAGCGAAATCTGTAGCAATAACATCTCCTTCATTGCCATATTCTAGGGCTGAAAGCGCAAAGGATACGAATTCAACTAAATTTGTAGTAGTTGATCTACCTTTCAGAAATCCATGCCGACTGGGCGATATAAGTGACTTGCACTGAAAGCTTAGAACTTTATATAAAAAACTTTCCAACATTTTAGGTAGCAATGGGATGATAGTTGGTTACCGGGGTTATGAAAGAGGTGTTCCAAACTTGTGTGAGAGATAGATGAAATGAAATAGTGAGGAAAGTGGGTGCGAAAGTTTGGAAACGTCTGGCCCGTGTAACTTTTGAGATTTTGTAACTTTTCTTCGATAAGAGTGGGATCAAAAGATTGAGAGAGAGAGGGGCCAATGGAGAAATTGGAAGAATACTTGAAATATATGGGGTCGGGTACGAAGAAGTTGTCAGCAAATAATTGTTTGAAAAAGCTTGCAAGATAGTTGGCAATAGTATATGGGTCGGTCGATGATATATTATCGAACGAGATTGAGCTCTTACGATCGTTGATAAGGTTGGTCGGTGCTGTGTCGAGAAAGCGCTGATAGAGGCAGTTATAGAGCTGAGTGAATTGGAGGTAGGTTCCAAGAGTCATAATAAGAATTGGTTCGAAGAAAAACTACCCATAATTTATTTCTTTTGTTTCGTAAAGAGCGAACTCTTCTGTTATACGAGGGCGGGTCAATAAGTCCGTGACTTTTGGATTAAAACCGATTTTTTGATAAAAAAATAATTTTATTTTTCAACGTAGTCTCAGTTGAGCTCTATACACTTTGTCCAACGCTTCTCCAATTTTTTTATCCCTTCCAAAAAAAATGATTTGTCGAGGTCCTCAAAATGACGAGATGACTTCATCATTGGAGTCAAATCTTTTTCCACCAAGCCATTTCTTCAGGTTTGGGAACAAGAAGTAGTCGCTCGGAGCCAAATCTGGAGAATAGGGTGGATGAGGGAGCAATTCATAGCCCAATTCATGGATTTTTGCCATGGCAACTGCACATGTGTGCACCCTTGCATTGTCTTGGTGGAAAAGAACTTTTTTCTTGGCCAAATGAGGTCGTTTTTTTTTCAAATCGTCATTGAATCGGTTCAATAAGTTGGCATAATATTCCCCATTGATTGTTCTTCCCTTTTGAAGGTAGTCAATGTGGATTATCCCGCGTGCATCCCAAAAAACAGTCGCCATAACTTTATTGGCTGACAAACCCACCTTGGCCTTCTTTGGCGCCGATTCACCCTTAGAAACCCACTGTTTTGACTGTTGTTTGTTGTGATGGATCCATATTTCGTCCACGGTTACAAAACGGCGCAAAAACTCCTCCATATTGCGATTAAACAACGCCAAACCTTCCTGTGAAGTTGTTACACGATTGCGTTTGTGGTCGACTGTGAGCAAACGCGGCACCCATCTTGCGGAAAGCTTTCTCATGCCCAAGTGATCATTCAAAATTGAAACCACTGAGCCATGCGAGATCCCTACGGCTTCCACAATCTCTCGCACTTTCAATCTTCGGTCGGCCAACACCATATCGTGAATTTTTTCGATTGTTTCGAAATTCAGTAAACCACTTTTTTACCATTGAAATCGATGGTGCAGAGTCCCCATAGTATTTATCAAGCTTAGCCTTGGTCTCGGTAATGGTTTTTTTTCGCAAGAAATAATGCTTAATAAGCACACGAAATTCACTTTTTTCCATTTTCTCCTCAAATTAGTGAGTAGTCTGATAAAAATAGCTGTCAAACACAAACTAACTGACGCAGCAAGTTTAAATTTTGACAGGAGTCAACTGACAAATGCCTGTTGACAGGAGCAGTGTTGCTGTTTCAGTAAAGAGGTCAGAAATTCAAAAATGCACGGAATTATTGACCCGCCCTCGTATCAGGGAGAAAAGGGGACGTAAAGAGAAATGGAATTAAATATTTCCCTGTAAAAAATGGAAACAGCATCAGATAAGGATAGGTTGGTAAAATCAAAAGAAGATTTGCTAAAATAGATATTGAGTTTGCGAAAATTAATTTAAAAATATTTAAACACGAAAAGAGAATATTGGCTAATGTGGCACAGCTTAGACCGGCTAATATGGTATAGTGTCCCATATTGCTTTGCTTTTCAAAATTTAAGTTTTTATTATTTTTAGATCGCAATGCCTAAGAAAGGAGAAATTAGAAAGTAAGAAAGAGCTGATATGGAGAAAGCCATTAAAGCAGTAAGATATGGAGATATTGGCATATTGCTCGCATCTAAAACATTTTTAGTAATACGTACGACGCTGCAGCGTATGGCTAGAAGTGAACAAACCATTGAACAGATTTTTTTTTAAGCAAATTGGGCCGAATGTCAGTTTTTAATGAAGCTCTTGAAATACCTAACGCATTCTCAATTTTGAAGGAGTCCGCTGAGAAAGATTGGTTTTATAGAATTTGCCGAAGCATAAAGAAAAGTTAGGTTTACGTGTACCAATAGGGACATCATTTGATCGAGCTAAACTGTTTAATCGTACGAACATGGACACATTTTATAACTTGCTTGAACACGAATAGGACAAGTTTAACAATTCAGCTACTCACATTTGGAACGTAGATGAAACGGGGTTCAGCATTGTTCAATTCAAGCAACCAAAATATTAGCACGTATATGAAAGCGACAGATAGGGGCTATGACATCGGCTGAGCATGCGTCTCTTGTAACAGTTGTAAATTACTTGAGCGCAGGTGAAAATTTCGTCCCACCATACTTTAAATTTCCCAAAAAAAATCAACACCCTCTTCTTACGAAGGAAGCTCCTCCTGGCACCAAATCTTCATGTCATATATCGGGATGGATTCAAGTGACCATATTCACAGATTGGTTCCAACATTTTTTGTCATATGTACAATACAATAAAATCTTCAAGAGACGACCCAGTTCTCCCAATTTTGGATGGACACTATAGTCATACCCGAAATATTGAAGTCTTGAATCTCGTAAGGGATAACGGAGTACTGATCATATCATTACCACCACATTCAAACCATAGAATGTAGCCGTTAGATAAAACATTCATTGCTCCATTAAAAGTGTATTATAACGATGAAATAAGACGTTTTTCATGTGAAAGTGAACGGAAAGTAACGCAGTATGATTTAGTAGGACTTTTCTCTTAAAGGTACAAACGGACCATATTGCCATCAATGGATTTAAATGTACTGAAATTTATCCGTTTGATAAAAACCTATTTACAAAAGCAGGTTTCATTGCTTCGGGAAATGAAAAAGAAGAAGCGCCTTCAACACAAAGCATCGAAATCGTGGACCAACTCTAAATGACGCCTATTCCCAAAGCGTTACCGGAGACAATTCAATTGCTGGAACGAGTAAAGGTCTTTCTTCTTACCGCATTTTCGATTCTGAACTGCAAGGCTTCAAATCTTCGGTACAACAAAGTCCACAACAGACTGCTTCCGCCGCAAGGTCAGTTTATGTATGTTATACCTTGGGAAATATCCCCACCGCGACCGATAAAACAACAACTAAGTAATCGTAGAGGAAGAAAGACGACATGAACTATTTTGACAACAAATTCGCCATACAAAAATAAATCGATGCAATACACTTGCGGCAATACACAAGAAAAGAGGGACTGTTGAGAAGAAAGAAAAAACATCGAAACTTATCAAAACAAGGCTTTGTATCTTTGTTTGGTAGCTCCGAAAAAATCACTCACTTTAGTTAATACAGAAGTTAATCCCAACCGTAGCTCCGACGAAAGCCTTATTTTTCAAGAAACATCTGATGAGATGGAAAATTTTGATGGTGTCCCACCCACAGAAAGTACCATGTGCTTTTTTTTGCAATACAAGTACAAATGCTGTATTTCTTTGTCATCATGTGATAATACTTTTAATACTTTTACTTATTTTAAATTACGAGTATGTTCAACGCCGAGAAGTCATTTTTTTTATAATTGATTAATTGATTTAAGAATATTTATTATGCTGCGAAATACGAAGTAATTGAAGTTTTTTCATTTGTTTCATTTAAGTCGATATTTCGGATAAACTCTTCTGGTATACCACATTTGACTACTCATGTATACCACATTACCCATCCTTTTGCTGAAATACTATTTTTCGGGTCCTGCCACGTTAAGAAGGATGTTTCGATTCTCAATTATCTAAGTATCATAACATGAGCAGGATAAGAAAGCCAATGCTTCACTTTACAAGCATCCACAATTTCGCACTCGGGTGGTACGTGCGCTTATAAAATACGCCAACTCACCAAGTTACAAAAGTACGTGATCAGGAAATTATGGTTTCCTTCTCGCCCAGCAAACAACTTTCTGCTTTTCAATAGACTTAAAATTCTACCTGTAGGACAATTGTATTATCTGAAAGTCCTAAAAATGCTTTTTATCAGAGGTGGTTACATGCAGAGTCCCGTCAAACACAACTAGCCGTATATTTCTGCACATCCGCTATATACATAAAGGGTGAGCCAACAGCAGGTGTGGAAGTTTTCATTAAATTCAATACACATGTATTGTAAAATCAATATGGAATTTCATTGATTAATAAAGTTCGGTCTATGGCAACTATGAATGGAACACAACATCGTTCATATGACCACCACGGCTTCTGTAGCTAGCGACCATCCGAAGGTCAAAATTATCGATAACTTCTTGAAGAATAAGTGAGTTAATGGCCGCAATTTCAGCTTGGATGTTATGTTTGAAATCCTGATTTACTGATTGGTTATTGGCATAAAACTTACTCTTCAAATAAACACATAGGAAGAACTCTAAATGTGTCAAATCGCATGCCCTTAGAGGCCAATCAACTTCTCCCTAACCGAAATAATGCGATCCTTAAATTTCGTACGCAATAAATTGATTGATTGTTGGTTTGTGTGGGCGGTCGTACCATTCTGTTGAAACCAGAGATTGTCCAGACCCAATTCTGGAAAAAAATAGCCGGCCAACATGTTGCGGTAACGATCTCCATTCACTGTGGCCGTCATCTTTGAAAAAGTACGGGCCAATGATGCCAACAACCCATAATCCGCACCATACAGACTTTTCTGCGATACATTGGTTTTTCGTGTATCTCGCATGGGTTCTCCGCTTCCCAAAAACGACAATTTTCTTTATTTACGTACCCATCCATCCAACAATGAGCTTCATCGGAAAAGATAAAATTCGATGACCTGGCGATCCAACTTCCAGTTAACAAATCGGCGACTTGGTAGATGGTCCAAAGACTTCAATTGTTGCGTAACTTGGATTCAAAATGAAGTGCCATAAGTGAGGCCCAATTGTTGACGTCGGCGACGAATTGAGGTGTCTAGCTGGTGATGTCAATGGTGATGTTTTAGCGCGCATGCACTGGCCGAGCATCCTTGTATGGAGTTTGACCCGATACCGAACCAGTTTCTTCAAAACGCTTCCGCATTGCACGTATTCCGGACTCACTAGGGCGGTTATATTGACCGAAAAATGTACGAATTTTACGAAATGTATAATAAGACTGAATGACAAAAATGCGTTGTTGCGTGGTAAGCGACTCTATGACTAAAATTGCCAAAGATTGTGCGACATCTGGCAAAAAAGATCAATCACATTGAATTCAGTAAATGACAGTAATTGACAGCCATCATCCACACCATCTGTTGGCTCAACCTTTACATATATACTTTGCGTGTAAATTAGGACAATAACATAAAGATTATACGCTAAGTCAATTTATATACGCTATGTACTTAGCGGATATAAAACAGTGCTTCCACATACTATTTTCTTCGTTTGCGATGTATTCTCAGAAAGGTGGAATATTTAACATATCCCGCCAACAACTGATACATTAAACCAACAACATTTTTTCAAAATAAATTAAAATTTATTCACCAATCGACAGATACACGTCATAGATATATCTGCGCTACCAAGTTTTTATGATGAACTCTTAAGCGGAGTTGGGTCGTTTTTTTTGTGACAATCGCTACCATACCAACCAAAAAAACACAACTACTCATAATCTTACAATAGAAGCAGTACTAGTTCCTTCGTAGGTATACCTAGTTCTGGGATGTCATGCTTTAACAACTTTTAAGGAGTTCAATCAGCCACGGATGCATCCATGATGAAGCAGTAAACGGCTGTATCACGCTCGTGATCGCTCGATTGCTAGGTTCTTGACACTACACTTTCTTCTTGTTTCGTGCCGAAATTATCAAAATAAAAACAGTACAATACAAGGTTAGATGTTGGGAAAGGTACGTTACTATTAATTGACTATACCGACGGACTTGAAAGAAAGGAAGAGAGCAAGTAAGATAAAAAGAGGAATGGGAACAGCAAGATCATACTTGAGGGCCATCACCACTGTGCAAGACCGGAATCCACGCACTTAAATCTAACTAAACCAACACTAACTTTATCCCTAAATACCAAAAACTTAAATAGCGAATTAAATAAATCAAAGCTAACATAACCCTATATTCATTGTACAGGGTCTTGCAATAGGGACTTCCTAGCTTTGACAGTTGATAGCAGCCATATTGTTGAAGTTACATCTGTCAAATTGGCTGTCATTTATTCAGTCTGTTTTGCCAAATCACCATGGACGGACTTAGCATTCAACAACACGTTCAGATGATAAAATTATTTTATCAAAATGGGTGTTCTGTTCGGGCAACTGTCCGAGCGCTTCGCCTTTTTTACGGTCGCCATAATCGTCCTACCGAGAGGACTATTCGCAGTGTGGTGGATAAATTTGCGTCCACTGGTTCAGTAAACGATAAACCAACACCCGTAGGTTGACCAAACGCAAGATCTGCCGAAAACATCGCCGCTATCCGTGAGAGTGTGCAGGAGAATCCGAGGCAGTCGATTTCGCGTCGTTCACAAGAACTCGGCCTTTCGCAGACCACAACTTGACGAATTTTGCGTCGCGACTTGGGCGACACACTCAGGAGCTGAAGGTAAACGAACATAGACAACGACGTGTGTTCACTGAATGGGCTCTGGAGCAGTTGGAAACTGGCCCTAATTTTCATCGAAAAATCATCCTCAGCGACGAGGCCCATTTCTGGATGAATTGGTACGTCAACAAACAAAATTGTCGAATTTAGGACGATACCAGTCCACATGAGATCCAAGAGAGTCCCATGCATCCCGAAAAAGTCACTATTTTGTGTGGATTTTGAGCTGGCGGCGTCATCGGTCTATATTTCTTTGAGAACGATGTTGGCCAGGCCATCACCGTCAACGGCGAGCGCTATAGGTCGATGATTATCAACTTCTTTTGGCCTGAGTTGGATGATATGGCTTACGCCACGAGCGATTCGCGGGGATGGTCATCTCACGTGGAGGTGAAGTGGACTGACCACTGAGATCATGCGATTTAATCCCGTTAGACTTTTTCTTGTGGGGTTTTCTGAAGTCGCAGGTCTATGCAAATAAGCCCCAAACCACAGCGGCCCTACAATCCAACATAACCCATCCTTTCGGTCAAATTCAGCCTGATTTGTGCGCCAGAGTCATGGAAAATTGGACATTTCGGATGCGCTCCACCAAGAGAAGCCGCGGCGGACATTTGAACGATGTTATATTCCATACATAATAGCATAGAAGGCCTGTCAAACGAATAAAAAATTTCGATTATACCTCACACACACTTTGCTTTATTTAAATTTAAAAATAGGAGGCGCTTAATAAAAGACCCTTTATATCCTACAACTCGTTACGACCTGAAATAAGCCGAAAGATATTGGCTGAGGATGGCCAACCCATCCTTATTCACCCAAATTGCGACCTAACGATTCACAGATCCGGCCAGAATAGTAGCAATAAAAATGTGTGTTTTTTTTTAAAAAGGTTCATTTTATGACCCATTGGTTCCAGGTTGAAGGACACAGGAACAACGGGTAAATCGTGGAGAGACATCCTGCTTTAGCAGGTGTTTGCAGCTACGAAGACGTTTTAACTTACGTTGAAAACCATCCCAAGACCTGTCTTAGGCAATTAAGTAGATATTTTAATCCAATCAAGACTTACATCTTGGGAATTCTACATACAAAATGCATACATGCATTCCATCAGATGCCAGTACAGGAGCTACAACTCGGGAACTCAGAGAAGCGTTTGGAATTCTGCAATTACATTGTGGAGAGACACTTTGCGGAATTCTATGATGGATGAGTCCCAATTCACCAGGGATAGAATCACTAATTTCCAAAATTTACATACCTAGGCAGAAAGCAACCCCTACTCCATGAAATACGGAGCTTTTCAGCATAAATTCAATGCCAATGTGTGGGCAAGCATCTGGGGTAACAAACGGAACGGACCGTATCGGCTTCCTTGAAGGTGATATACCACCACCGCAATGGAGGCCCTGCTCACCATGCAATTAGAGAGTGGTCAGATCGCGTGTTTCAATTCGTGGATAGGACGGGATTCTGTGGCCTCCAAGGTCTCCGGACTTGACCTCAATGGACTTTTATTTATGGGGACGGATGAATGATGTTGTTTACTCATCAGAAATAACAACATTGGATGACTTGTCTAAGAAGAATTGACATTGTTAGAGCCATTCAAAGATGAGCTCTGGCGTGCATACAAAGCAATGGTTTGCACTTTGAACATATCATATCAACACAAGGTTTGATGAAAAAAATAAAAATAAAAATATGCAATCAATGTTTGTATTTTCTTTCCTAAAATTTTTAACAATATTTTTAATGTTTTAACTGTTTGCCTCTTATCTTGAAACCTACTGACTTGAGATGACGTTCAAAGTTTCAAAGTTGCAAAAAGTGGGGGTTAACGAGATATCAAAAATCTGTTGATCTTCAATAACTTTTGACACATTAATTTTAGGGCAACATTTACTTTGAAACAATTAAAGCAATCGTATTTACAAGTTCAACGATACCCCATTTGTTACCAATCACCCATAAATTTGAAAGATGCTTTGATTTAGAACCCTGTATCTCGAAAGGAATTCATTTCCGACCCCCTTTACAACCGATTTTTTCTTTCCAAATATGTCAGGAAATCTCCCCTCGAAACATTATCCGGGTGCTGCAGGGTGTTTATATATGCGTTTGTGTATAGACAATAATGACGTTCTTTGTCTGCTTCTGTTGGATGCCAGCAATTCCTTTTTGGATGAATGCGGGGAATTTTTTGATAAAAAAAAATAGCTTAGTTGTTGTTGAAATAAGCGGCTGCAACAACTATGTCTGGCACATACCACATATGGAAAATGAACAGAAATAATGGTTACACATACTCGTAAATATGATTCACCTGGCTAAATATACGAGTATGCATCTGTTATTTTTGACTTGTTGTATTTGTACCGAAATTTCAGTTCACTATTTTTATTCGATTTGACATATACGGCGCTCAATCACATCCGCGCCCGAGTGACATTCTTCTTTTTAGACAACTAAATTCATGTGAACCGAGTAATTGTTTAGATTACAAGTCCAATTACACTAATAATTTAGGCTCCCCATCAAATGTTGAATGCGATCTATAATACAAAAGAACCACCCTTTCTCTCTCTCCATCCCATCTTCCGAAAAACTTAATACATGCTCCGGCATTATATTAAATTCTAAATAAATAAATATAAAATTGATTCTGGCTTTATTTTCAAGATACGTTCATGCCATTATGTGTGGAATAGCACATCACTCAAATGGCCGCCTCGGCTTCGCTGGCAGTACTGCAAGCAGCCGGCCTAATTTTTGATGACTCGGTCCAATATGTGCGCCGTTCTTCCGTCAATAGCGTGTCGAATGTTGGCCTCGAGCTCGTCCAAAGTGATTGGCTTGTTAGCGTCATAGATGAACTAACCTAGATGGCAAACTTTCCAGAATTAGAAAATCAAAACCGGTTTTCGACTGATCGCCCTTATCCGTGTGATCCTGTCTGTGAATACGTTTAAATTGTCATCAATGGCAATTTCCCTCTCCTTTTATACAAACCACGCCCATTTTAGTCAAAAAAAATGTCGTCTCCATTACACACAATCGTGCAAATCGCTCTCATTTTAGCAATTTTACTTGTAAATTGCTCTCCTTTTAGCAAATTTTGACAAAGTAATAGAGATGCAGATGCAGATGCACACTTACAGTGTGTCTGTGCAAAAGTATTAGTAGAGTTTGACATCTAGTTAGTTTAGCTATGGTTAGCGTAGACTAAGAACTTGTCGTAGCCCCGGAGAAAATAATCGAGTGGTATCAAATCGCATCGGCCAATTGATGACCGCTCACCGTAAGATAGCCCAGTGGCCAAATTTCCCCTTCACAAGTTCGAGCGTTGGGTCGCTTGTATGCCATGTAATGTAGCGCCATCTTGTTGAAACCGCAGCTCGGATATATCGATGTTGTCGAGCTCTGACCACAGAAAGTCGGTTAACATCGCTCTATAGCTGAGACCATTAACGGTAACTCCTCCGCCAGTCAATCTTTGTGGATGCATTGATGCTTGGCCGAATTCTTGTGGATTGTGTTCGCTCCAATAATGGCAATTTTACTTGTTGACATATCCGCTGAGCCAAAAATGGGCCTCGTCGGAGAAGATGATTTCTGGCGCCCAATTAGTGAGCTCACGGCGTTGTGTATGGTCATCCGACTTCAATTCTTGCGTCAGCACAATCTTATACGGATGTAGGCCCAAATCCAACCGCGAAATAAACCGGGTTGACTCTCTTCCAATGCCCTATTCACTGATCGACGCCGAATCGACATCTAAGGGTCTTCTTCGATACTGGCCGCGACGGAGGCTTCGTTTTCTTCATTTCGCGAAAATCTCTATCTAGTTGGTGATTTAAGATCCAAAAGAGTGTACTCACGTTCAAACTTTTCCACGCTGCGACGGATTGCCTGCACATTGAAGCCACGATGACGACTGCCCTTACGACGAAATTCACGTTGCGTGTTTACAACTGAGCCGAAATTTCGATAATAATTTCGATATAATTTTTAGATGTATGATGAAATGGCAAACCTTACTGAATATTTTGACAGCTGGATGTCATCGGTAACATTCACAGCTCCTGAAACATAACAATTGGAAAAACTATCATTGCTATCTGGTCACCCGTTATAATGGCTGGCTTAGATCTTACATGGTAAATAACAGCTACATGTGATGTACCTCAAGGAAGCCATCTCGGTCCTATAATCTTCAGCTTGGCAATTAATGATTTCATTATCAAATAATCTTAAAAGTCTGTCTATGAAGGTGATATGATATGCTTTACTGAACTTATCTATTGTACATACGAGTATATCCCTCTTCCAATACAAATTCCACTCCCGGTGTGCTATACCATATACTATACTACGAATAGCTTCATCATAATTAGAAATACCTCTTGAAAACGCCCTTCTTTACGGAAAAAAGGTCAAGGATGAAGAAGAGAGCGTTATCCAATGGAAAACGCGATTTAAGATGATCTGGAAATACATTCTAAAATTATTCTATAGCTTTGATTGATACGCAATTGTTAGCAGATACAACTGGCTTTGATACATATAAGAATATATTGTAATTCTCTACTTTTTAACAGAGAGGACGAGGAATTTACTTTCAAACTAGTCCCAAAGGTCCCTCTAAGAGAATTTTTATGGTCGGCAACCAAAGTCGTTAACACAGCACCATTTGACCAAAGAAAAAGTTTTATAGTGTCACAGTATAAAGGCAAAGGCGACACGTGAAACTGTAACAACTACCGACCTCTTTAGCTAATGTCGCATAGAACGAAAATAATAATGTACACAGAAATAAATTGTATGGCAGTCAATGCGGGTTTGTAAGAGTTAGGTAGTTAGATCCGACCCGATTTAATGTTTACGGATAATGATGGAGAAATAATGCAGGCCCGTGGATCCTCGTCCGTTGTTGCGGAAAATTTCTTAACAAAAAATTTCTGCAAAAATTTATTTAGGACTGTTTTTTCTGTGGCAGCTACAAGGCAGGTACAAGTCAGATGCAAATTGGTTTTCTTTTTCTCTTCATTGGTTTGTACGTCTTATATCCAACTTTTGTCAAATCTGTTTCGTTACGTTGAAGTTTACACGATTTTACTAAGAATTTACAAACAGTGAATGTCATCCATATTTCCGTAGACATTGAATATACTCGTAGATGTCTAAAGTTGTACAACTTTTGGCAGGTTCATGAGTTCTAATATCGTGGGGACCGGATACCGAGTAAATGCAGATGTTGAACCATTGAGACATCAAGACACAAGCAACAGTTTTTAACCAAACATAGTTTGAAGAAATTTTATACTTGCTGGCTATCGGTGTAAGTGAAGATATGCTACCGTAACTTTCACATTCCATAAAGAAACCTACTTCAAATGCAAAATTTTTTCCCTGAAATATGAGCCAGATACTGAGTTCGAGTTCTTACCCACTTCTTGACAACTTTTTGATCCATAAATACTCGTACATTGTAGATGGATCTGGTCTTCGCTTCTCGAAGATATTGTCGAAACTGGAGGAAAGTTACGTGTAGTCAATGTAGTGATTTATTGACTCTAAGAATTTAGGTATGGGTGAATTGACCCTCCGAAAACTGATTAGTTACGAAGTCATTGTCTAATGAAATAAAGAAGGTGGATCTCAAAGAATTGCTAATGCATAAGCAGATGAGATTGAGAGTTGGACTGTTTCTGGCTACCCACCAAACTGATACATCATGTACTAGTATAGGTTAATGACCGAACTGCAAAGCCAATTAGAAATCGAGGTTATAATCCCCATTTTTCCCCGATGGCTATTTTGCATATGAATAGACCCATCCACTGGTGGATATCGGGCTTTCGGTTTTATTTAAATCAGAATCTTGCCCAAAAATGTTGGCAATAACCAGTTCGGCTGTAATGAAGCTGTAGATGGGATTCTATATTAGTTCGGTTTGATTTTACCTATGTTGACGCCCGAGCCACACCTTTGGGTCCAGTCTGAAAGTTTTACAAGTCCTTTCAAGTATGCGGGTGCTAGTGACGCCAACTGCAATGTCGTCTGCATAAATGGACACTCACAAGGAACGCTGACTTAATAATGGTTCTTAAGTCATTAGGATAAGCATCACGTTTTCTTGATGCTTTCAGTAAATGGGCCAAGTCACTTTGTTGTGTTAGAAATATTCGAAAGGAATGCTTCAGGCAAGATACGATACTTTAAGTAGTTCACAAAATAAAAACTTATTTGTACAAGGTGGCGCAAAATTTGTCACCCGATATTCTTTGGCTGTAATATTTGTTTATGGCTGAAAAACTTTGGTTCTGCTTTTGGATTATATTTATTTGATGTCTTAAATTTTGTTCCATTAAGTCGTGAAAATGATATCGGCTAGGTGGCCGCCCGAATTGATGACAATTTGGGCCCGATTTGCCAGAACTTCCGGCGATAATCCTCGCATTGTTGACGGATATTCTCTTTGAAGGCGTCAAAAGTCTGCGGCTTGTTAACAGACTCGTGACTTCAAAAAACCCCACAAAAAGAATTCTGGAACGGTTAAATCAGGCGTACTTGCCGGCCAGTGCAAATCGCCAAAACGAAAGATTAGACGAACCGGAAATGCAGCCCTCAGAATTTCGGTTGTGGCTCGTGCTGCATGCTCCGTTGCTCCATCCTGTTGGAACGACATGTTCTCCAGTCCTAATTCATTCAATTGAGGAAGAAGAAAGCCGTTGAGCATGGCTCAAGTCGTTTGGCTCGCGGCGTTTTCGGAATAGTAAGGTCCGGTGACGCGTTTAACGTAAACAACACACAATGCAGTAACTTTGAGCGGGTGTAATGACTCTTCGTTGGTTATATGCGGATTTTCGGTGCCCCAGAAGCCATAATTTTGCTTATTCACATATCCACAGAGACGGAAATGGTCCTCATGTCTTATGATAATTTTCGATGAAAAGTTGTATCCCTCGAGGTCGATATTCAGGATGGCTTGAGCATAGGTTACATGCGCTTGGCGGTCAACAGCCAACAGCTGATGCGCTGCCCGCACTTTGTACGGGAACATCTTACAGTCTTTCACCAAAATTCTCTATAAAGACCGCCGATTGATGGCCAATTGTGTTGCACGTCGTCTGGTCGATACTCTGGTGTCCTTTGCGACATATTCTACCGACAGCATCTCGTGTTGTCACATACTCTTCTAGGCGAGCGGCTAAACATCGTAGTGTTTGCCCAGTTGGGGTTGGACGACCTCAGCGACTCTGAGTTAGGCATTCAATAGCCTTTCATAATTTTATTTAACAAAATCGCTGGTCATTTATGGTAAATCCAAAAATTTTCGATTGTCACCGGCCGGTTCCTTATTTAAACTCCTTCGCTAACTTCGATAAGATCTGTTGATTCTTTTACAATACATGCGCGACAGCCGAGGGACTGATACCGCATGGAAATGCTTCGCTTAGTAAGGCATTTGTATCTTTTGCAAATCTTATTGTTAGTAAGTTCCACCACTGCCTATTTCCAATTTACTAGTATGTCGAGTTTTTTCTTCGTTGTGCCGCAATCTTAGCTTGTTTGTCTGTTCTCGACGTCGGTTTTCTATCGCTTGTCGCCTGTTTATCGCTTGTGAAGGTACATCTTCTATGTCCTGATAAAATGTTTGTACCTTTCCCAGAAGTACCCGTATAGATGGCGGTTGTTGTTCAAAAAGACTGACAATAGTAGAAAGTATCAACCTTATAAAGCTTAAAAAAATTGAAGTTTGACGACACTATGTTGTTCAGTATTTGTTCGCCAGCCATCAATAGTGAACGGCAGGCATCAAAAGTGATACAATACTTTAATTTGAAGGACCTCAATCCAACCAACATGAAAAAGGAACTGAATTCTGCTCTGGGGAGGCTGCTCCTTCCTTTACAACAATAAAATATTGGGTGGCAGAGTTTCAGCGAGGCAATACACGTTGCCAAGACGAACATCACAGTGGTCGACCAAATGAGGTGAGTTCACCAGAAATGTTGAAAAAATCCAAAAAATGGTATTGGATGACCGTCGATTGAAAATGCTTCACGCACTTGGTAGGCATTTCAAAAAGCGCTGTACATTGCATGGTGAATGAAAAATTGGACATGAGAAAGCTGTCCACAAGATGGGTGTCGCTATTATTCACAATGGAACAAAAACAGCGTCGTGAAGATGTTTCAATCGAGTGTTCGGCGAAGTTTCACAGCAATAAGGTCGAGTTTTTCCGTCGATTCATAACGATGGATGAAACATGGGCCCATCACTTCACAACGGAGACGAAGGAACAGCCAAAACAATCGGCTACAAAGAAGGCGAAGACAGTTCCATCTGCAGGCGATTATTTTCAGAAAGGAAAAACAATCAACGGCGTGTATTATGCGAATTTATTGCAACGTTTGAAAGATGAAATCAGGAAAAAACGACCGCATTTGGCAAAGAAAAAATTTTCTTTCATCAAGGCAATGTATCAGTTCACACATCCGTTATCGCGATGGCCAAAATCAATGAGTTAAAGTTCGAATTGCTTCCTGATGTCCCCTATTCGCCAGATTTAGCCCCCTCGGATTATTTTCTATTTCCGAACTTGAACAGTAAAGAGGTAGAGTCTGCGGTTGATGGCCATTTTACAGAGCTCTACGAATCTCACTATAAACGCGGTATTGCTGGGAAAAGTGTACTGAACTAAAAGGAGACTACGTAGAGAAATTTTTTCCCAAATTTGATGTATTTTCTGTGTTAGGTCGGGTACTTCTGGAGCTACCCTCGTAGCTACCGCTTTCTTGTTCAGTTTCTTGCACCGTTCGCGATTTCTGCTTTACTTTTTTTGACAAAGGTAAATGATGTCTTTTTTAGAGGTTTGGTTTTTAAACTGGCAACACTGTTTCTATAGAATATCAATTTGACAGTTGAAAGTTGATTTGTGGTTAGTACGTTTTGTCATTTTACGGTGAATAGATTAACGCCAGAACAACGTGTGCCAATTGTGCCAACTTATTTTGAAAATCATGGTTTGGTTCGCCAAACATATCGTGCTCTAGCACCATTTTACAGTCGACATAATCGTCCATCTGAGCAAGTTATTCGGAACACGATGAACCGTTTTCACACCACGTACACTCTAGTGGATAATACGCACCCCCAAAGATGATAAATAGTGCAAACAGAAAAAGTTATTACTGTTGTGGAGCGCAGTGTTCAGGAGAATCCCAGTGAGTCGATTCGCCATCGTGCACAGCAATTGGAGCTATGCCCATCCACTTTGTGAAAGATTTTACGGAGAGATCTCGCTTAAAAGCTTATAAGATCCAGCTTGTGCAAGAGTTGAAACCGCGTGGCCATTATACGGGTACGCGTGGTAGGTTCGGTGAATCGGCCGAAAACAGGATTCAGCTTGATCCTCATTTTCAACGCAAAATTTTGTTCTCCGATGAGGGCCATTTTTGGTTAAATGGATATGTAAACAAGCAAAATGACCGAATTTGGAGTGGAGAAAACCCAGAAGCCTTTGTCGAGACGCCCTTACAACCATTAAAACTTACTGCTTGGTGTGCTTTATGGCCTGGTGGAACCATTGGGCCATATTTCTTTAAGGACGATGCCTTCCAGAATGTTACCGTCAATGGCGAACGCTATAGAAACATGATTTCTCACTCCTTCGTTCCTCAGTTGAATGGCATTGATCTGACAGAGCTTTGGTTTCAACAAGATGGCGCAACATGCCACACGGCGCGCGGCACCATCAATTCATATTGAATTTGTATACCTCTAAAAAAAAAAACACCCTTTGCAAAAGATTCAGACAAAAAATTAATCTATTGCACTCTTTGCGTGTCCATTTTACTGGAATCTCTCAGCCTATCGTAGATGATGATAAAACCCTTCAGCGATAAAGCACCTACAGCACCAGGCATCCAAAGAATTAGCGGCGAGTATCATATTGTATATCCATTCTGATGCGAGCGTAGTACACACACTCACAGAGATAGTATTTGGCGATGTCGTCATCGCTCTACAGAAAGCGATGCGAGAGGTTGTGTTACCTATTCCTAGCACACTCAGGTGCTTAGCAAAGGCATGGAACCCCATTACGATGCCATGCCGGTGAGCAGTCTTTCTGACTGAGAAACATCAGAAAACTCGCTGCATTCCTTTCTTACCGAAGCAATTCCAGGACACAGGAAATGTCGATTTTACGCTTTTGTAGCAAAAGGGATTCTGGAGTCAAGGCATCAGACTGCTTGTCAGCGCGCAAGCCTCTGGTTTTTAAACGGAAATTAGATTTGAGTGAGAAGAAGAGGAAATCAACAATGCGTCAAGAGCAGAGTCAAACCTTTGCCTTTTACCAGGCATGGCATGCCATGGTGTGCTCGAATTGACACCAAAATATTGGACCTTTTAGTTGAGCCCACGCAGTGATAATGGTACATTCTTAGTTGGAACCCATACCCGAGCAATTGAAAATCCTCCAATGAACAGTAGCGTCTTGTTGGAAGGCGATTGGCCTTCAAAACAGAAATTATTGAACTATATTAGCTCGATCTCATTTTGGACAAATTCCTCTCTGTATCAGTTCTTAAGACTAAACTGAGTACAACGTGATTTCTAACGACTTCTTTAACCGGTGATGGTCCGAACGTGTCATACTTTGAACTTGTGAGCTTATTGATGGAGAAGTCAGAACAAAAAATTTTGTCCATGAAAGCATTTCTTTTATTATTTACGCTAGCTGTGTTGTTCTTCTTACAGATGTGATGATGATTTTTATAAGGATGATGGTGTAAAAAAAATTTTTTTTTATTTTTCAATATACCGCCTAAATTTGAACCCAAATCCAAAGTGGGTAGACGTACTCGTAACTGCCGACAAATTTACCACAGCGCCGAGATTTTATACTAATCGGAAATTATACGGGTAATAAAAATTTGTATTCAGCAAAGTGGCAGCACTCTTCTCTTAATTCGCTAATGGGACCCGTTGTCTTTTTTTGCTCCTCTCTGACAATCCTACCACTTATTGAAATTACAACCAAATGTGGCAATAATGAGTAGGCACACATGATAAAAATTAACAAAATAGTTGTTCCCCCAACGATGGTGTCATCGGTTAAATACAACGGTAATGCCCAAAAACCACATGTCCATACATATGTACGAGCATGTAAAATAATGTGCATACATACGTATGCATGTATAGATAATTAGAAAGAAAAAACCCTATCAGCCCGACATAATCGACAATAACCCACCCCTTGCCCGACACTTCGATTTGCGGAAAATCGTCATAAATTTCGCGCTATCCGCCATCCATCTCAGGGCTACTAAATAGATAAGCGTTCTTTCACATTTTGACTTACTGACGAAAATAATCACTAGACTAAAGCAATCCGTTACACGTGCTAAGTAGAGTAGACCTGAAACCAAACATCTGTTCGTACTCACCAGAAACCCCACTTTGAGAAGAAATTCGCCTTGAGGATGGGATTTGGTGGTCTCACCACTTTTCTCTTCGTCCGATTCATATTGATTTATTTTCTACGCTTTTGGTTCTCTTTTGATTTCGCCCTTCAACAAAGAGGAAACCACCCAAAAGCAACACGCAGTTACTTTCACTCAATCACAAAACAAAAAATCACTCAAACTCGAACAAATTCAAAATTCTCAACAAAATTCGAAGAAAAAACGCTGCCACGATTTGTAAATTCGAAATTCGCACTTTTATCGATTTGTTGTTCAATCACTGTAAGGTCACTGATCGAATGGGTACGTACGGCAGTTTAAAAAAAAAAGTAAAAGGGAACGGGGCAATTTATATATACATAGATATATATACAATTCACAGGTACACTTGGATGTATGAACGATGAAATCTCGTGCTAGACATTACGACGTCACACAAAGAACCGCTTCAACCTTCACCACCGGACAAACGCGCACTGAGTGGGATACCCCTGGCGAATTTCAGCCGATTTATAGCTGTGAATGCGCAAACAACGGCACAACTAAAGATAAACAACACACGCGAGCAATAGATGATGGCAGAGAACTGAACAAATGCGACTGCTGGGTGGAGATTGTCGCCTATTTCACCAGCTACGGCAATCTTTATGGTGTGTGGCGCTCCTCCGTTCTGCCGCTGACTTTTTATTACCCATAGCCAAACAACATAAAAGAAAATTAAAAACAAAAAAACTGTGCGAATAATGACAATTGATGAAATTCCCAACAACAATTAACAACTTCGCTTAGAGCTGGTTAGTGCCAAAAATAGGAAGCATTCTAAAGAGAAGGAAACAGTTTCCTGGTAAAAGAGAGCGATTTTCTCTCTGAAGAGAGAACAAGTGTCAGATATTCAGCAATGGATTTCTTTGAATTGGGGCTGCCAGATGTCTTGAGGTGATTATTGCAAGGCCTTAGTGTTAAGTTGAAATGTCAAATCAAAAATGTGAGTTGTTTGTGTTTTACAAAGTTCGGCAACTCAGAGGACACACTACACTCAATTCATAATGTCGCGCTGGTGCGTGCTTGCTTATCGGGTATATGGGGCAATTCGCAGTGTTAGCTTAAGCTTCGCGGCAGCTTTGTGTCGTAAATATCGTAAACGCAACTGCAAAGCGAAAGTAGACCTGCTATCTACCTGCGCGCTTTGACATTTGACAATTGACAATTTGTTTTTATTTTCGCGTTGATTTGTTCGATTTGAACGTACAGGGTTGGTTATGGTGTAATGTATTTACTCCGAATGGGTAACTAATTTTACGATTAGTATATTATAGTTTTCTTACACAAAATAGTAGTTGTGGGCTATTTTATGTAGTACATACCATATACAGTGTTGTGCAAAACCTAAGCAACCATCTGAAGTCGACATTTCACAGTAAATTTTTTAAACCTTCTACCACACCAAATAAAAACAAATGAATATCGAATGATGTTTTTAAGAGTATATTTTGAAATTCACAACTTTATAAGAAAATAGTAACACATGAAAATTAAAACAAAAAACCGAAAATCAAAAATATAGCCAAATTCTGCTGTGCAAAACCTAAGCAACTTTTTTAATATTTGGTGTAATATCCCTTATTTTTAAGAACTTCGACGCAACGACGACGCATAGAAGCAATTAGCTTTAAAATTGTAGCCTGGGATATATTTTCCCAATCACTTTTCAAAGTACTGTACAGCTCTATCTTGTTAGGAAAACTATGTCCAGCTAACCGGCTTTTAAGAATGCCAAACAGGTTTTCGATGGGATTGAAGTCGGGTGATTAGGCCGACCAATCAAGGGCTTAAATCTCACTATCCTTTGTCCACCCCTTTATCAACTTCGATGTGTGTTTCGGATCGTTATCCTGTTGAAACATCCAACGAAGTGGCATTTCCCACTGCGCATGTAGTAACATCACTGATTCTAGAATCGATTTGTATTTGAATCGGTCCATAATTCCTTCGGTTTCGTGGAATAGACATATACCTCCTGCCCAAAAACACGTCCATACCATCAAACTACCACTACCATGCTTAACAGTGGGTATGCAGAATGTAGAATTAAGTCGTTGGCCTTTACAATGTCTGACATGACACATCCCATCAGAATTTAATAAATTAAACTTAGAATTATCGCTGAAAAGAACTGTTTTCGATTTTTCAGGGGTCCAGTGTGGATGTTTTCTTGCAAAATTTAGCCTAATATGAAAAAAGATTTCAGTTTGAATTATGTTTAAAGAATTTAATTGCACAATCTGTTCTTTAAATGCCTTTTTGTGAGCATCGGTTTCTTGCGCGGCTTATAGCTTTGAAGATTATTCTCAATAGCACGTCTACGCACCGTGCTAGCATCAATATTGAGATTTAGTAATTTTCAATTTCATTTAAACTTATAGGTGGTTTATTTTTAATTACACCACAAATGTTTCTATCTGTTCGACTTGTTGTCTTACGCGGCCTACCACCGAAATTTAAATTTTGAACGACTCCCGTTGCATGATACTCGTATGTTTTTATTAGACATGAAATAATGGATTTACACATTTTATATCTTTTAGCTAATATTGTCTGAGAGTCTCCAGACTTAAATTCTTCAATAATCTTTAGTTTAAAATAGGTGGAGTATATTTGTCACGACATTATTAAATCTCATCAATTACGCATCCAAGCTAATAGAAAACTGATCAAAGACAATGCTACAAGATCAAAGACAAAGAGCTCATAACATTTTCTGTGTGACCTGGCTGGAAAAGTACTGTTAGATCTTTCCTTTTTACATTGGATCACAAAGTTGCTTAGTTTTACACAGCTAAATTTGGCTATTTTTTTTATTTTCGCATTTTTTAATTTTGAAGTTATAAATTTCAAAATATACTCTTATATACATTGGAATGTGGCATTTCTTTTTATTTAGTGTAGCAGAAAGTTTAAGAAGTTTACTATGAAATATCGATTTCAGATGGTTGCTTTGGCTTTGCACAATACTGTATGTTGGTTTATGTTTAATTTCTTTAATTTCTCCTAATTAAATTTTGATCAAATAGAAAGAGTAAATTTCTATTCTACCTAGTGCAATTAATTCATGTATTAGAAATTTAAGGAAACAATACTTTATGTGCCATCTCAACCCTGAAGCGACATTTCGGATTGAAAATTTCGAAATCGGGCTTTTGAGGATGAAAATCCTCATCATGAACGTTGTGTTTACATTTTCATGGTGTTGAAAGACAAGCGTAACACTTGAATCAGAACATTTTTAATTTTTAAATTTCAGCAGTTGGCCTGAAACATACCCTTTTTTTCTTCTTTTTTACACTTCCATGCTCATCGACGACCAAAACTAAAATGAACAAATATGTCAGAAATGGAACGATATGGAAAAAAGCGACGTGCTTCACCCGTGCAAGCAACCCTTCTTCTTCTCACTTCAATAAAAAGCGTTCTCTTTCGGACAATCTTCCTGCCCGCGCAGGGATTACGAAGCATGTCAAACCGCTCCTTGATGCATTATAGCACGATTATTTTATAATTTCCTTTAACGATTAATTTATATTTTTAAATGTTGCGAAATATAACAAACTTAGTTCGAAACCCTTCTCAACGAGCGTATATGTACAGCCACGGCACCAGCTGTCAAGCCTTCAAAAGCTCCAAAAGAAAAGCGGCTGCCGTTCATCGAATGCAAGAAACGCGAGCTGAATGTCCCTTTCGGAAAACCCCTCACTGAAGTAAAGTTCGGTACAATTCCACTTGCTTCGAAAGGATGGATGCACAGGAGGTCCAAAGGCGACTATTTCATTGTTCATCCCACAATGAGCGAGGAGGAGAACCTCCACGAAATGCAAGATATTGAGAGCCTGCAAGATATTGAGAGCCTGCAAGAAAATCTCCACCTATTCGATGAGTTGGTGACAAATCTTAAATCCGAATTGGATATCACACAATTAACAAAACTCCAATCCTACGCAATCCCTGTAGTCCGTGAATCAAATCACGTTCTAATTGCTGCTGAGACAGACTGTGGAAAAACACTTGCATACCTCCTACCAATAATCCAGCAAATTCTAGAACGAAAGTGTAGCTTTGAGAAGAGAGATTTAAACACTCCATCGGCGTTGATACTTACACCTGCAAGGGAACTAGCAGGACAAATAGTAGATGTAGCAGAGAAGCTAACAAAATCAACTAGTCTGAAAGTGAAAACCATTTTGAGGGGCAACATCAAACGCCAAATGTTGAATCCAGAGTTTGAGGATGTAGATATTCTTGTTGGAAGTATGGGAGCGAGATAAGCAAACTCGTGACAACTGGAATATATCGAATGGAAAAGGTTCGACATGTTGTACTTGATGAACCAGACACATTGCTCGATGATAACTTCTCTGACAAGCTGTGCTACTTCCTGAAGAGGTTTCCATTTCATAAAAATCACATCCAGGACGACGTGACCGTGGGTACTCAAATGATTCTCACCTCAGCAACAATGCCAACGAGCATCGGAGAGCTTCTGCAAAACATCATCGATGTGCAAACGCTTCAAGAGATTGTCAGCCCAAACTTGCGCCGTCTCATGCCACACAAGTTTCTCAGATTGAATAAATCCGATCGCCCGTCTCAACTGTTGGCCCTAGTCAAAGGCGAATTAAAGAAAAAACGTCCAATCATTGTGTTCGGTAATAAATCGGGAACAAGCGATTTCGTGTCCATGTTCCTCAACAACAACGGTGTGAACTGCATAAACCTGAACGGGGACATGTTGATGAAGATCCGTATAGGAAGGTTAGAACAGTTCCAACCAGGAGACGTCAACGTCCTCTCCACCACAGATGTGGTGGCCGTGGCTTAGATACAACCCGTGCAAGGCAAGTTGTTAACTTTGACTTCCCCATGCATGTCGCCTATATCCATCTTTGTGGGAGAATAGGCCGAGTGGGCAGCGACCACAGAGGTCTGATTACAAATTTCGTATCCGGCTCGAAGGACCAAATGTTGAGGTGTGTAGGGTTTTTTTACTTGATTAGTCTGTGTAGGGTAAAATACGGGGGTAGAAGAATGCGGTTGAAAAGAAACACGTCTTTTCTTGTGTAAGTGTCGCAGCAAAGGCGACTTTGTCATTTGACCATTACAAACATTAATGTGCTGAGAACAAACCTTTTTCTGCATACGCCAACCCTACAGTGCTGTTCGACTTAAAACAATCTCTGTGAAATATTAAATTTCGAAATCAAGCATCTGTACAATGAGGACCCAAAAACGGTTGCTTTTGAGAAGTCTAAATGCAGATAAAAGTTGAACCTCTGAAAAGCGGTCGCTAAGAACAGGCGAGTATCCACGAATGAAAACAAAATTCTTCGAGTGGTTCTTCCAGCACACAGTAGTTCCACTCTCGAACAAAAGCAGCCATAATTACTTACTCACGGGTGGCCGTGGTGTAGTGGTATTAGCAATCGCTTCTCACCCGGAGGGTCAAGGTTCGAATCCTAGCCGCGACAAAGTTTTCATTTGTGTAATTGGAACTCAGTCAGAAAAGTCTGCATGTGAAGGCATAACACTGACATGTAGATTTGGCTGTTGTAGGGTTTTCAAACACAAAAACAACCGTTAAAATTCACAACCTCACCATTCCGAGTGAAGAAAATCTCTCCGTCCTATTCGGACTCCCACCCCTGGAGAGTCAATATCGAAACCAAACACACCTGAGTTTCAAACCACAACATCACAAACTTTCCTTTCTCCTCCTTCTATTCTATTTCCGCCCGCGCCCAGGCAACAGTAAAAGGGTATTCATAGCCCCTTAGGCGCGCGTAAATTATAAAAAAAAATAAAAAAATCTAAAAACGATTGGTTCTAAGGTAATTTGGGCTCTCTGATTGCGAATCTGAAATCTAAGTTTTGATGTATCTTGCCACGAATTTGGCATGCATTCGGTAAAAGGGTTAACGATCGGTTTACTCCAGTTTTACCATCGGGAGTTAACATAAATCTGGTATAGGGTACCTATTATCTTTATTTGCAAATAATTTTTCTATTATGCGTACACGGTATGCGACTTCAAGTAATCCCAAAGAAAGAAGTCTGGGATGATTAAATCGGGCGATCTTGTTGGCCATGCCAAATCGCCGGAACGGGAGATTACGCAACCAGGAAACGCTTCGTTCACAATATCCATTGTGACTCGTGCTATGTGTGCGGTTGCACTGTCTTGTTGAAACCACGTGTTCACCAAGCCCCGCCCATTCAATTCCGTGGGTAAGAAGTCGTTTATCATGGCCCTGTGGCGTTCGCCAATAACTGTGACCGTATTGCCGATGGCATCCTCAAAAAAATACGACCCAATCACTCCTCCCGCCTGAACGCCGCACCACACAGTGGCTTTGAGTGGATGTAATGGCTCTTCGTGCATCACGCGCGGATTTTCAGTGCCCTAGAAACGAAGATTTTGCTTATTGACATAACCGCTTAAGTGGAAATGCGCCTTGTCGCTTATGATGATTTTCGACACAAAATCGTCCTCTTCGTTGTTGAGATTGAGGATGGCTTTATAGTAATTCACAGGCGACTGACGATCAGGATTAACTGATGGACTGTTATGGGAACATGTGCAAGTCTTTCACTAAAATTCGCTGTAGGGTCCGTCTGGTGATGCCCAATTGCTTGACCAGTCGTCCGGTGGCGGCCACGCCGTGCATTGTCTCCTGTGGTTCCATTCTGTTCGAGGCGAGTAACTAAGCCCCGGAATGTTTGCCCGTTTGGCGCGACACGATTAGGAAATCAACGTCAACCACCGACCGATTATTGGTAAAAAAACATCGACACAATTATTCCACGCTCTTGCGGAATATAGCGCTCCATTGCTTGTCTGTTTGCATACTGCAGCTGTCTAGTTCACAAATGTCAAATATGATTGACGTACGACGCCATATGCAAAAATTATACCATCTTCCGATTGGGTGATTAATTTTGCGCCACCTTGTATTATAAGGATGTACGATATTGTACATTAATGCCCACAAAATCTTCATTACACTATTAGTAAAACGTAGAGAGAACTGTAACATTATACAAATTAATCTTGTTTCTTTTTAAATTAGGTTTTTTTTTTAAACAAAATAAAGGTTAATATCTCTTTCCCTATCATCAAATCGAACATGATTCATCAGAAATTCAAACCTGTTGACTCCCATTATGGTCTGGAATATTGGAGAGCACTTTGTGGACCAAATATCACGTGTATTTCTCCGGCCTTGCTTTTGTACTCCAGCAATGTAAAGTAGTCCAATAAGGTCACGAATTTCTTCTTCATATGTGTCGGACATTATTCCTGCAGCTGAAGTTGAAGAAGATTTGAGGGTGATGCAGCATCGGGTGGCACGAGACTTTTTTTTTCTTTGGCTTCCGATTTCGATGTTAGTATTTTTTACTAAAGAACCTAGCACAATGCCATCAAATAGAAGATTCCATGCTTCAATGCCAGATGTTACAAATTTAGCAGCATCTTTGCAGCCACGCATTTTCAGAATAATGTACCTCGCTGCTGTCCGACCACTTGATAACGGAGGCTGTGTAGTCCAGCGAAATCCCATGCTTTCCTAACAAAACTCCGGAGTTATGCCGTTCTTGTGGCTTCGCTTCCTCTTCACACTCACTGGCAGAAATTTCATCGCCCTCTTCAGAGTCCGTTTCCATGTCTTATCGTTCAAATTCATCATCTATATCGCTATCTACTAGATGGAGTGAAAAGTGACCTCCTTAGGAATTAAAAAAATGTTTGTTTTTAAATGTTTTTTTTATATTATTTTCCGATTTTCCAACTTCTTGATCCAGTCCGAAAAGTAATTTTCCGGAAGGTCTGCAAAATACTCCTCCGTGGGGTCGATGATTTCCTCGCGTGAGCTGAATTTTTTATTGATGAGCCATCTTTTGAGGTTTGGGATGAGATAATAGTCCGAGGGATCCAAATCCAGTTACCAATCGACGCCAAAAGTCCGCCCGATTCCGCATCAGCAAGTCCAAACACTCTTTTGAAGTGCTCTCGATTTCGTGTTTTTGGTCACTCGCGGCACCCAGCGGCAGGATAACTTTTTCATATCCAGAATATTGCCCAAAATATGGCGTGTGCGCTCAGTACTAATCTTTTTGGTATCTGCTAGCTCGCGCACTTTCACTTTCCGGTCAGCCAACACCATTTCACGTATTTTTTTGACATTGTCCTTTGTAACCACATCGGAGGACCTGCTGCCACCACGAAACTCTCGAAACCAATATTTGACGTTGTAATCTGACGGAGCATTAGCCCTATAATATTTATCCAACTTTTCTTTTGTTTCCTTCGCCGTTTTGCCTCTCAAAAAATAATGTTTTATGAGAGAACGAAAATCGTTTTTGTGCATACTCAACATGATGCCAAACACGTCAACAACAATCAGCTGTCAAAACAAAACCAAAGCCAGTATCGCACTGAAATTTGGCATGTCTGCCTAAATATGAACGGACTTCAAGGCACCATAACCTTTTTTTGCAGTAGCAGCGCATTCTGGCGGTCAAGGATGTCACTTTTCACTCCACCTAGTAAATCTAAAAGCAGTTGTCTTATCTCTTGCCCGTTGAATTTGGCCATTTTTGGAGACATCCTTCGCAGATTAAAGATTGAATTTGCACTTCTGCAATCACGGATTGGCGTTATCTTTACATTCATTATTAAAAAAATCCATTTAAAAACAAACAGTTGCCAGTCAACTTTGGGCATTCTAAATCCATTTGGATTACGGTCACGCCTTTTTAAGGATTGTTTTTTTACGCGTTTCAAAGGTATGTTAGAGAAGACAATTCACCATTTAGATTCATTTGCATTCTTTTATTTAGCCGAGACATTTTTGAATCCAATGAACATACCTAAAAGAGTTCCTCTCTTGCTGAATTATGCACCAAGCCATCCATCAGCAGAAGATTTAGTAAAAGAAACAGACGACTGGCAAATTAGGGTTTTTTTTATAATTGGCGCGCGCACAAGAGGTTTATTTACACTTAAGATGTTTGCTCACAGCGTTGCCGAAAGGAGGTCAGGGAGGGAGAATAGGGAGATACCGATGTACGTTGGTTTTAAATGTTTGCAAATTATACTGACTAGAAAATAAAGAGCTCGGCAGGGCATTCCATAAGCGAGTTGTACGGCTTAGGAAAGGAGCACGATATTTCAGAGTACGTCCGGAGATGGGCTTGAGGGTGCACTGATGAGCATTCATAGCGAGACGGGTGTTACGGTTAAAACCTTTAAGGGCAGAATGCTACTGCCAATTTCAGTGGAGCACTGGTGATGATACAATAAGGTGCGACAGGAGACATTACACCGGCGTTCGAGGGTGTCGAGTGACTGTGTTATACTGGCATCACCTATGAGTTTTATCGCATGATTTTGGATCCTATCTAGCAAATACAAAGGGGCACCTGGCCAGATGTTGTCATTGTACTATAGTTTTGGGCGGATAAAAGCCTTTGAAGCCAAGTCAGAGGGGGTGAAATATTTCTTACACCGCTTGAAGAAGCCTAGACATTTCGCAGCATTTTTGGCGAAATCGAATATGTGGTCATTCCAACGTAAATTGTTGTTGACACACATACTGGAGAATGGAAAGTTTTTCGGTTTCGACGATGCAAATGCCATTCATTGATAATGCCTGGAGGTTTAAATTTCGCTTTAACGACAGCAGACAGCATTTTGTTTTGGAAGCATTAAATTCGACTCTGTTGATAGTTCCCCAATTGGTTATGCCGTTGATATCGGAATTTAATGAGCTTAACTTACGCTGCCGTTCCCGTTTTACAGCCGAAGAGCAGGGACGTGAGTCCGGAAACGAATATGAAAAGCAGAGTACTGGAGTCAGCAATGGAATATACTGGATTAGAAGTGGCAGACAAGAGAAAGTTGATGAAAATTATAAATAGTACCCTGGGGCACAGCATTTATTTTGTGGATATCAGACTTGAGACCATTCAAGGCAACTTGAACTAAACGTTCCAAAAGGTAGTTTCTAACCCATTGGAGAAGAGATTCATCGATCCCAAATGCACGCATTTTCGACAAAAGAGCCTGATGCCAAACTCTGTCAAATACCTTAGAAGTTTTCGTGTTTCCGAGATATTTCATGAGCTGACGATTTATCACCTTTTCCATGACCTTGGATAGAAGGCACATAAGTGCAATGGGCCTGTAGGAGGAGAGAGAAGAAGGTTCGTGTTTTTTAGGGACGGGCGGACGGGGCGTTGGGATGGAGGATGAGGAAGAATTTCTAATGTTTTTGACAAACGACCAAAAGCTTTTACTACCTTTGGGACGTTGTAGTATTTTTTGCCTCAACTTCTGGTCGTATTGAAATTGCACACGCTTAAGAAAGACGTTGCAGTCATTCCTGACTCGGTTAGACATTTTCGATTTTCCGAAAGTTTTTTCGGTCCTTCAAGAACAACCCGAAAACCTTTCTCTAACCCGGACAGCCTCTTTACAGCACGACTCGCATCTTGCCTTTTCTTTTGGTTTGATACTCTTCATCCGATGAGGGATAAACGATCTCATTCCAAAGAGAAAAGGGTTGTTTACATGTCACCAAACGTAACAGCCCCTGATTCAACTGGATCAAAATGCAATCCGCTTGCCAAAATTATTTTACAGGACCAGTTTGCTCACTAAGTGCCTGTCTACCTTATCGTGGGAATGAAAGTCATGTCGCCTGACACGGGTAGATTTTATTTGAGTAAAAAAGGGACGGGTTGATTGCACCCAAAATCTACCGAAAGTCCACTTCAAAATACAATTCTCGGTAGAAGAATGAATATTCTTTTCTTAAAGCGTTTCGATTCTGATACATTTTTTCATTTTTTTTTCCCACCATCGGAAGTCTTACACCATACGAAAGACTCAAAAATATAATTTTCTGTGGAGGCATGAGTGCTATGTTATAAAAGCGTTTCCTTCCATAGAATGTCTTATTTTTTTGCTTTTAGTCGGGGGTCAACAGTGTGCGGAGGTCGAAAAATAGAGTGCGAGGGAGATTGAAGGAAAAAGCGCATTATGTCTACTGTAGGAAATCGATCCTTGATTAAAACTAGTCGTGTTGCATATGCTGATTATGTTACTGTTGTTGGGCGGTAGATTTTACTGATTAAACTGCTAATAAAGTGTCTTCACTATCACTCTTTTCTCCTTTAACTACAAACAATTTTATCCGTGTCAACCTACTAATGGATGACCAGATAAGAACTTTAGGAAAAAAAATTTAAATAAAACAGCAATGATGTGAGATATAAAATTGATTCTGGCCTTATTTTGAAGCTACGTTCGTGCCATTTTATGCCCAATAGCACATCATTCAACTGTCTGCCTCGTTTTTGCTGGCACTTCTTCAAGCGGTCTGTCCAATTTTTATAACTCGATCTAATATGCTCGACGTTATTCTAACAATAGCGTGTCGATTGTTGGTCTCGAGCTCGTTCAAAGTGGTTGGCTTGTTAGCTTGACGTAGCCCCAGAGAAAATAATCGAGTGGTGTCAAATCGCATGATTGCGGTCAATTGATGAACGCTCGCCAAATTTCTCCTTCACTATTTCGAGCGTTGCGTCACTTGTATAGCATGTAGCGCCGTCGTGCTGGAACCACAGCTTGGATATATCGATATTTTCGGACTCTGACCACAGAAGTTCGGTTAACATCGCTTTATACTGAGAAACAATTGACGGTAACGGCGTCCCCTTCCTCATTTCGAAAGAAATAAGGTCCTAAATGGAGTTTCCTTCTTTGGAAGAGAGGTGGGCATGTACAGAGTAGGTGGAGAATTGTCTCCTCCTGCTCCTCGTCCATTCAATTTCTCCGTTAGTTCAGGCGCCAAGCCTTCTTGCATGCTTGTCTATAAGACAGTGTGCAGTGATGACCCCTATGATAGCGCTGAGATGTTTCCTATTTTGAAAGATCAGACCCAGCTTTGGGCAGATTTGTTTGGTCGCTAGACAGGTCGATCCAACAGTCCATCTGGGGTTTGTTCTTCTGTTAGCATACAGTTTTAGTAATAGTTTGCAGGCAGGGATTATTATACCGATGCTACCTTTTTCCGGTAAGATAGGTAGAGTAGGTCTAATCTTGGCAAGTTCGTCGGCCCCACAGTTCCCTAGAACGTCTGTGTGCCACAGCACCCAACATAGGTGAAAGTTGAGCTGCTCTGCCATGATCAGTCAAGGGCTATTTTAAAATATTGTGAGACAAGTCCAGGGACTTGTTTGCGGACTGACTATCCGAAAAGATGCTGTTTCGCTATATCAAAGAAACTAAACTGGTACCGATGATTGAGGGAGGGTCTACGATTGGAATTTTGTATTTGATGGAAAATATGACGAGATCAGTTTTATGGTATTAAGATGTTTCTCTGAGAAGGCTATAGCAACGTCATACGCATACGCAATCACTCTGCTACCACCCGCTTTCATGTATATTAGCAGTTCATTAACTACTAAGATCAAGAGAAGGGGTGAAAGGACACCGCCTTGCGGCGTACCTCTGCTCACACATCTTTTGCCAGAAGCCCCACCCAGTTTGGAGTTGATTATCCTGCTATTTAGCATAAGACTTTATAACGTAGGGATCGTCCGATATGGCTAGTCAATGTGTGTAGAATCATTTCCACAGACTTTCCTTTACAGTAGCCATCAGTCATTCGTTCTAGAGTTTTTCGAAGAAAGGATGGCAGACTTATAGGTCTGAGATCCTTTGGGACAACATAAGAATATTTTCCGGCTTTGGGAATGAAAACTACATTAACTTCTTTCGATGACAAGGGGATGATATTCTCTAGCGTTGGCAGAATAATATCTGAGGACCTTTGAAGCTATGCAGAGCCCAGAGCAGCTTGTCTTTCGTAATCAGACCGTGAATTTCGGTCGCGGCTGCAGTAATTCTGCTAAGGTTTTTACTGGCTGCGTTCCATACATGGTGCTGCCGGCAAATGTCTTTTACTAAAGTGAATTGCACTCGATTGGAAAAAACTGTGGGAATATCTTGCAGTTGTAGCTTTGCAACATCGAACTTCTTTACAATATTAATTTAACATGGTGTCGATTAGGATATTCTCATGCAAACTTTGACTACGACAAGGTAGTGAACCGTTTCCTGCAGAAGTGCATTGTTTAGATCGCAATGTGGGCAATCTTGTTAACAGTTGATTAATCAGGATGTAGTGAAGTCTCTATGTTAAGCTGTGCGAACCGCACGCTGAGTACAACTAAATCCATCTCTGATGCAAGGTTCAGCAGGCGTTATCTGAGGTACTGTTGTACGAATTATTTCTATAGATAGATCTTCCAAACATGTCCTCCTTTCGTAGTTTCCCTGCAAAATTGCTTAGGATGATCATTACGTCATGTCTAAGAGACTGCTGGCATATCTTTTTTAAGACCCCCAAAAATTATAATGCTAGCAACCATCTATGTTATCTTCTCTTTTTGGCACAAAATGACCGTTATAATTTTTTTTTGTTTCCGAGTTATTTATATGAACTATCCTCGATAAAGTTTCTTAACCTTTAATTGGTTCTTCCTTGATATACTTTGAGAATAATATGAGGGATCGGAAATGAATCCCATCCGAGACATAGCGGTTTAAAGGAAAGCCAGGCATTGCTTTGCTTTTTGCCTCCAATAGCTGGTGCCTTTGCTATTGGCAAATGTATGCTTGTGTTTTACAAATAGGACACCGTTGAACTTGTAATTATGAGCACTTTAATGGTCTAAAAGTATCTTTTGTTTTAGAATTATTTTATCAAGAGATAATAAAGGTGGAATATATATAACATACATGTTGTCCTTCTTGTCCGCATAAATAGAAATCTATTGCTGACACTTTAGTCTGGCATCATGGAGGACACAGAATGTGGCCACCCCGCCCTATTCGCAAATTTTCATACTCATGAAATGCATGGCAATATAGTGCGACGGCGCCATTCAGCTGGTACACAATAACAGTTCTTAATTGCAAGAGTATGCCAGCTAGCAGTTCATCAAAAATTCCAGGCAAAGCCTTGTCAGAAGCCAAAATGGTTCGATTACCATGCTGTCTACATAATATGCCTGCCTACACATTGACATATAACTTGGATTGAAAAGCTTTCTGTTGGGTATGGGTTGCTTTCTGCCAAGAAGTTTCGTTCTCTAGTGAATTGGAACTCATCCGTCCATAAAGATTTAATCTACAGAGTGTCTCCCTGTTCATAACTCGTCTAGTGGAGGCTCTAAATAAAAACACAATTCTTACTTGTTGCAATGTGTTTTATGTTATTTCATGTATGTACGAGTATAACATATTTTAATAACAAAATTTAATTTCTATGAAAAACTTACGCTTCTGCGCGTCCTCCCACTTCGAGATTTTATGCAGGAATGGCGCAAAAAGGGACGCCGATGTAATTGGATGTTACGTGACAGAGAAAAAATCGCGCTTGCGATAGCCACCAACAGATGGCCTAATAACTTCATGCGAATACGCACTTACAATGCAGACTCTCCATAACACTCCCTCAAATGTAACTCTGGTTCACTGTATACCAGCTCCTCTACTGCTGTGTTGAAATGATTGAATATAACAAACGAGTGCAACCCTCGTGTTGCTTGAGGTGGAATGTCAGCGTACTCGTCTAAGTCTGGTACTGACTGGATAAATTCTAAGCTATTTGGAACGTCGTAGATTTAAACTTCTTCTGCTCAGAAGGATGTGAGTTTCGCATTGATCCCGTCTCTCTCCGCATGGAAAAAGTCCTGACAGTTGGACCAATCTTTTCAGGGTAACTTCCCTAGTGCTCCAATCTCACTTATTCCCTTTACCGTTGCAAAAGCCGTTAAAAAATACCATGTCTTCGTATTCTTGGCAATATGTGAAAGATTCATCCCACAATTTTCCCTACACCTTATCCTGAACAACGAATATAGTACCAAATCCAATCCTACAATATTAAACTTACGAGTGTTGGGATTTTAAGGGAATACAGCACAGGCATTTTTTACGTATTACCTCTGAAGTACATGAACGTATGGTACGCCTATAAAATTAAATCATATTGATGAAGCTGCTAAAATACTAAAACAATGTGAATGAATACCGTCAGCATAAATGTTTCGGGATCATTCCAGAGTTTGTTGAACATTTGCTCTGCTAAAGAGACAAGTTTGAGATCGGTACCCAACTTCATGCAGGATGTTGGCAAGAGGATGGATCAAGGAAAAATGGGCATGCTTTAAAAAGGAGCTTCATAAATCCGCCAAAACTCCTATTAAGCTGAGAACGAGACAGAAGGTAGAGCAAGTTGCACAAAACATGAACGGTGCCCTGCTAAAAATTCCCGCAGCTAGCCTTTTTAATGGTGAAATCCAAATCTTCTTCGACTGCATAAGGAAACTAAATCAGGTTTCTTGAGACTTTCTGTACGATGACTGGAATACTTAGAGATCAAATCAAAAAGAGTATAAGAAGCTGTGTCAGATTTCGACGTGTGGCACTTGTAGGGACTCTTTGCGAAATTACGGAAACTCTGAGTGAAACCAACATGCTTGAAAACGCTCAAAGAATCTGGTGGCATCTATACTGAGGCAACCCTCGCAGTTGTGGGTTATATGTATCCTAGTTTGGAATTGGCCTACATAACTGACCTAAGAGTATTGCTTGGCGAATGTGTTCTCTGTATAAGACGGTAACTCTAATATTCTCATCCACCTTCCGCTTTAACAAAAATATTTTTCGATACAACCCGCTCTAGCATGTGGCGCTGGAATCTTTTTGCACGAAGATAACATAAGACATCATAAGTTAGGTAAACTTGTGTCTGTCTAGCATCTAACTGTTTTATAAAAAAATAAGTTAGAGGAGGTGAAATATCTAAATCAACAGGCAAACTGCGCCTAAGCTTTTCCCGAAATCAACCTAGTGCTAGGTTCTTTGTAGGCAATTCGACAGCTGAATTCACTGAGTTTGCCCTTGGTCCTAGGTCACAACACAATCGCGGGAAATAAGATCAACAAAAAACCTCTGCTAGCCTCAATTCTCAATTTAACGAACTTCTACCACCACCATTGAATAATTTTTCTGCTGTTTTGATTGATTTTGGTCACGACTGATAACATCCGGTTGTCTCCCTCCCTTTGCCATTGCTTGTTTGATACGAGGTTGACGTGAAACATGGCCACTCATCGCTTTGCTTTGCTGGCTGCAAATGGTTGCAAATAATAAACGAAGCCAAACCAGCAATATCCAATATATTGTAAAACATAGCCACTGACCATCGATTGGCTCCACGTTTGCAGGAATATCCGGATATCCTTTGGTCCATGGTGTCAACCCCAGCTTTATTTGCATTAAAGTCCAAGATTGGATTCGTTTTTAGGGAAGCATTTTCTTGGTCGGTAGCACAGGTATATTGCTCTGTCGACAACACAATGACGGCTTTATTTGGCTTTGGTATGTACGAACACAATGCATATTTCTCATTGTAAAAACCAAACAACGTCTGATACAATGGACGATTTTTTTAAATCGGGTGTTGGAGTTGAAGAGGCCAGAAAACAATAACAAACCAATGAATACATACAATTCATTTTCATTCATTGGTTGCCAAAATTAAAGCCAAAAGTAATAATTATTACCAAAAGAAACAAAAGAAAAAAATTGCATTTATAATTTACACAGTTAAAATTTTATACTCTGAGCAGATACTTCATACAGTACATACTACAAACGAAATCAAACTCTGGGACTACTTAGACCCAGCGGTTGCTTTTCGATATTCACACTCGAAAATATTTTCTTTTCCGCGAATTGGGAATATCCCGAACGACCTGGATATGGTTTCGTTGTGCTCAGCAAGCATCGCCGCAAGAAGCCAATGAGTTTCGGTCCTATTTATTTAGAAAAAAGAAAGTTATATATGTTCAAACTCAAATTGGGCCTGATTAGGCCCAGCTGCCCATCCTAGAGTTAACCGAACTGAGCAAAACCAGAAATTTAATATAAGAGAAATAATTTCATAAATAGAAATTTCAAGTCTTTCGCTTCAATAGGAAGCGTTTCATTTGTCCAATAAAACTCTGAAGGTTACTTCATCTTGTAGCAATTTGCTCATTCCTTTTAAGTTTCAGTAACAATTTCAAAAATTTCAGATTTTTCATTTCATAGTCTGAAGGACAAAGAACTTACGAGTTCTATGTTTTCTTTCGTCGTAACTTTTACCAAATGCAGACCTCCCATAAGCTATATCGTAAATCCGTATATCGAATGTCATGCGAACAGAAAATTGACAGATGTAAAAAACGAATCAGCCGGTTGCAGGAACACAGCAAAAAGCCGCACGTCAAACTGTAAAAGCGCGCGAAATCCAATAGGAAGCAACTGGCAGAAGATCATTCATCTCGTCGGCTGCGTCGTGTTATTTTGATTTATTTTCGGAGAAATTACATTTTCTTCGATAGTTTTTCATGAAATTGTACAGTTGCATTAATTTTTTTGTCTTTTCCACAATATTATCCACACCCAAAGGTAAGATATTTTTCAGAAGAATTCCAATTCAATCGTATACCACAAATTCATTGGGGAAATAAATTTTACTTTCTTTTCAATGTTTGTTCTTCACAAAATGTTTTGTTAATAACATTAAGTAAGTGTTGTTACTTGGAGCGTATTAAATGTGTTATAACAATTGAAACTCCTTTGCAGTATGTTGGTTTGTAATGACAGTCTTATGTCGGTCGACAGTAACTCTCCGCAAAAGGATTCCGGTGGTCCGGACAAGTACTCATGGGCTGAGGAGGTGATGCTTAAAGAATTGAAAGGGGGAGAAATGGAGAAGGTATTTATTAATAAGTTTTTTTTTTTTTGTTTATATAAACTAAAAGTATATATGTATAAGCCCAAATGTTTCAAATTGTTTGTAAGCTGGGTATTAGGCACTATCAAGAATTAAATGGATCACCACACTCAGATTAATGAGAAACTGTTGCACGTCGTGTACAGAATATATAACAATCAAGAGTAAGAAAACTAAGAAAAATCTGTTTTCTTGGAAGGAATGACTCATTACATCGTTCTCTAAGAATTACTTACGAACAGACAGCTACTGTTCCTTGAGGGACAGTTGAAAACATCAAAACGACGTTAATAAACATGTATTGTAGTTTTAGCAGTTCATAATAGCACTCCATATGCATTTAGTTCGACATGTGTGGATATTTGCAATGTTTTCTTCTTTTATTAACCGTTGAAATCGATTGGCTAAATTTGCAGACCTTAGAACAATTCTACAGGCCACCTCATTAGTGAGGCCGAGAGTTTTCTAATGTTTTCGAATTTGAGTGATCTATTCATTTTTCTTTCGGCCACTTCTAACTTCGGCTGAAACTTGGATTGATTTTCTGACGACCAAGCAAAAACCAGATGATTTGCTCATCTTAAAGTTTCTGTTGGAGAATTTGGTAATAAAAGAGTCAGGAGTCTTACTTCGATGAGGTTTATTTCAAGATTAAACTAACTAAAGTGGAAAGTGTATGTGAATTCAATAGGACTAATTATGTAAATACAATGTGAGTAAGTTAGTGTAATTGCAAGTAGGGTTGAATTACCAATTTCAACAGTTTCTCCACTATCGATTTCGTAATGTGGCGGGTTCCGCGAATACGCATACTTATTATTATAAATCGCCTCGTGTTACACCAACTGACACAGAACATTTTCATTTCTATCGCTGTCATTTTAGCGTATGTTATAACTGAACGAACGACTGTCAAGTACCTAGTTCTGCCATAAGTTCTGTTACAAATATAAAACGCTGTATAAAAAAAGTCAGTAAACATGTATTCAAAATTGTTTCATTTATTAGTCCACAATATTGATTATTAAAAAAAATTGGATTCACTTGACGGTAGCACATCTTCTTGGTAAACTTTTGCACCAGCTTTTACGCCATCTTCACAGAAATGGAGGGATTTGACACCATGGTGAGAGACTCCCACCAAACCATTACGGAAGCGGGATGATGTCCACGTTGAACCCTTGGAACAACTTTTTTCGCTTCCTTAGATGAAGTGGCATAAGTTTTGTCGTTTTGTTTCTTGAAAACTTCTTCCACGGTAAACATTTTCTCGTCCGTAAACAAATGTTTTCATGACCGTTGTCGGAGTGCCACATCGCTTGTATCTTTCCAGCCTAATTTTTTTTAGTTGAGGAGTTAGAAAATGACCCGTTGACCGACGATAGGCTTTCATATGCAGATCATCCCGAATCAGCCTAGACATGAATCTAGTTGATATATCCAATTCCTTGGACATGATCTTCTGCTCCCTAAGGGTATTTCTCCGAATTCGTTCACGCTCTGCCTTACTACCACATTCGTATCATTTTTTGGCCTGTCCTCTACTCCATACAATTCGCCGAGACGAATAATAGCCCGAAAAACGAATATTCTCGATATTCCGAGTGGTTTTAGCAACTCGAAAATTTGGCCAGCACTCTTTCCGCACTTATGTAACGCTATTACCACTATCCGATTCTCTTTAACGCCCCACTCCATGTTAATACTTTGCAAATTGAAACCAAACTGACTAGTATTCTTCACTGATCAGTGCATGTGCTCTGAAAAAAAAGTTACCGATTCCATTCCCACAAGAAGTTTTGAGCGATAAGCGCTGGAAATTGTGTAACAGAACTTATGGCAGGACTACGTATAACAAACTTTTGGCTTGCAGCCATTGTAATTTCCGCTGTAGCTAACGACAGCCTAGGTATTGAAGTTGTTCGTTCTTCGGTATAATGATTCCTTCTAAATAGATGTCGATTCAAGGCAAGTGATTTGTTACAATCTATTAACGCCTCGCCTTTACCCGATTACTAAAAGTTGCCTGAATAAACAGTTGTTGCTAATCGGTTTAAAGCTCCTGGATTTTTTTTTTTTAAATAGTGGCCGATAGTAGACTTACCAGGTCTAAAGCCACGGTGATCAGATTAGTGATATGGGGGTATAAGCGTTACATATTACGGTTGATGAGTGTCGAGTTCCAAAATACCAATTTCGCTATAGTTGGAGCATTGAAAAAACGCTACTTAGATTCCTTTCATCGGTCATATTGGGTTGTTCAAAAAATCATAGGGTTTTTTTTTTTTGCAATAAATGGCTTTACCCGAGTCTATTTGTATCTGAGCATGACATGTACATACCATATGTCAAATGTGTACCCGCGTTTTATTGTTGACACTTAACCAAAAAATAATGAACATAAAAATAAGTGAAACTTCACGAAGCTCGGTAAATAGTTCAAATGAGGATACTCAACCTGGTTTATAGGTAATTTAAAAAAAAAAAACTTTTCTTTAATAAAAGAAGTAACTTTTCATTATTAGGGAATCTTTTTGGGAGTAGTTCTCACTTTGTAATCTCAATATCTTCGACACACTATACAAACTTGATAAATATTAAATATTACTGATGACACGTGCTAGCCATGCTCTACAACATAGCTAATTCCGATGTAAAATTTCATGAGAACTCGTCTTACTCATGCGAAGTCAGTCACGGCCCTGTGTGCCTGTCAGAAGAGAGCACTCAGAAAAAAACTGGTCTATTGTACACCTTGTAAGTTGACAGCAAATGCCACAGGATGTTGTAGCAATTATGTCCAGCACATTTAATTGCTTAGCAAAAGTGTAGTGCACTGTCACGAAGCAACCTGCAGTCTTTCCTGCCGAGGGAAAGCGAAAGACCGACCTCTTAGAGAGTTCGGGAATTATTCGTTTGGTCTACCTGCAACTTGGGGAGTCATTCCATCTGCAGTTGTGCTCATATGAAACCCAATGGAAGCCTTAACCGAGGACGCAGGCAGAGCCAAACTAGGTTCGAATCCTAAAAACTCTCCTCTGAGTCTTGCCTAGAAGCTTATCGACGATTTCATTTCCCGTGGTCCCATTGTGACCTGCTGCCCTCGTCCTCTAGAATAAAACATCAGAATGCTGCAGGAGCATTAACAAAAACAAGGCGTCCATTAAAAACTACTCACAAAATTTAGTACTCTCTATCCCGTCCCAAAATGACAAAATTAACTAGGCTTAGAGTCCTTTCTCAAAACAGGCCTGAACAACTATTATCTCCAACGAACAAAACATAAAACTATTAATAGAGTTTCTGGCTGGAAGTTTCTTTTATATAGTGCCCCCTACTTGCCATCTTTTCTGGTTGTCAACCTCTTGGATGTTTTGATAAGTTAGTCAACTCACCACTTCTGTTTAACTGCCGAATGCGCTGGGTAACGGCATTACAGAGGGAAAAAGCAGCTCGCGGAATTACTTCCTACTCATACTGGCGGTAATTCAACCACAATGTTTCCGAGGGGCGTCCATTATCTGATGGTTTTTTGTACAATGTCTCATTCAGTTTCTGCAAAAAGGTGCGATAATACGCTGCTGACATACCTGCTCCACATGGAAATCGGTCTGTCAAGATAATTTGCCTGGTGAACATAAGCAAAAATTATCATCGCTTGACTTTTGGTTGTGCCCAAAGAGATTTATTGGGTTGGGGAGAATGGGGTTCTCTACTTGTTTGACTAGAATTTCATCTCCAGTTCGACGTCTCTAGCGCATGTACTCGAAAAAAGAATGCATTATATTCAACGCCAATCTTTGTTTCAATAGCCTTAAGAGGTCCAGATGTTTTTTTTTTTTCTTCTGTTCAGCAGTTAAATAGTGAGGGACACATAATAAGATGGCGCTGCTTTCCGGGGTGGACCAGAGCCTAAGCTAGCATACCTCTCCAGCTGACGCGTTCTTTTGCCAGCTGCCTGTAATTGCACACACGAAACTGGCTGAGGTCCTCTTCCATATAAGACGAGGACGTCCTCTAATGCGTTGTTCCTCTGGCTAGGGGGTTATCCGAACTTTTCTGGCAAGATCGGCATCGCTGTTCAGCCTGTAAATATTTGCACCAAATGACTAAATTCTTTGCAAATGCAAAATTTAAAGTATTGTTGCTACTGACGATGATACGAATATTGAATAACATTAGAAAGACTGTATTTGGCATGTCGGTAGGTGGTTAAAAAATTGTAAGGCAGTGCTGCGCGTGTTTGGTTCGAGAGTAGTAGAAAAATCACTATCATTGTCACAAACTTTTGTAAATCGATGTCAGAGAAACACACTGCGCTATTGTGTGGTACAAATTGTATCTCCAACGAACAACTTTATGAGAGAAAAAGCCAGCAATGTGCAAACGTGACCATACAAAAGCAAAAGTGACAGTGGTTTTGGTCAACGAGAAAATTGTATTGCCCGACAAGCAATGCAATTCGCTCCATTCACTCAACATATAGAAATACAGAGAGGATTTCGGAAAAGAAACTAGTAAAAAAACTGGATGGGGTTAAAGCATGTAGCTGGAGGCTTTAAGCCCAGTAGGGAACATAGAATATAAGTAAAATATAGTGGCAATGATGTTCTTCTACTGAAGAAAGCTGAGTTACCTCCTAATGATGTACCGGACTCCTCTTTTGTTACAGGCACACAGTTCCTAACCCAATAATAAGAGTTTGATTTTAGTTCGGTATAAAAGGAATCTTGAACTGACTGTGAATCGAAAGATTCTCATAGCGAGATCCTCTGAAACCTATTATCTCTCCCTCAACACAGATCGTAGAACTATATTTTGCTTATTTTTTTATCATTTACCACATTCATAACGCTAACCTATTTCAATTTCAGGCAATAAATGAAATGGAAGAGGATCAGAAGCCTTCTACCGTAAAAACTGAGGCAGGATCAAGTAAACTGAAGCGTGAAATTTCTTCAGATCGTGAAATTTCTCTAGCGTTCATCGGTGACACATAAATCAAAGTAAATATTTTTTCCAAATTTTAATTAATCATGTTTTTTTTCTTAGATAGTGCCAATGAGCAAAAGTTCGATAAGCTTGTGAAACAGGAAAAAATAAAACCTCCTTTCAAGCGGCGTCACTCGAACACCCCAAGTGTAGATAGTCGCTCCAACAGTCCTAACAGCAGTGTACCGAGTGAAAATGATGAGGCCAAACAGACTCACAATGCTGGTCGTCATCGCCGAAGGGTAGAGGAAAAGCGAGCCAGACACAACAGCAACAGTTCTTCATCCTCGTCAACAAAATGTACCGAAACTGATTCCGCGATACTTGCCAGAAGGCAAAAACAAATTGATTATGGTAAAAACACCGTCGCCTATGATCGTTACATTGAACTGATACCAAAGTAAGTTACAAATCTTCTGTCTCATCATGTAAAAACATGTATGTATGTATGTTGTTTGTTATTTCTTTTTAGACACCAAAGAACCCGTGAACACCCACGTACGCCAAATAAATTTGGCAAATACAGTCGTCGTGCATTCGATGGATTGATTAAAATTTGGCGTAAGCAATTGCATTGCTATGATCCACCGAAAATGGACAAAGATGCTGATAGCACGGACAGTGATAGTGAATCTGATTAAAGTGCAATCGTTTATAAGTGAATAATATTTGTTAGTATTCATACATTGTTCACGGAAAACAAAATAATTATGAGTAAAGTTTCGCCACTATATTCTCAGTTATATTGTAATTTAATTACTTTCCTCGTTTACAACATTTTAATTTAATCATTGTTTGCAGAAAAGTTCAAATCCATGAAGTTCATGAAACAGATTAAACGTGTACAATTAGAATCGTGGAAAATAATACAAATACAAATTTTGTTATTTATAAAATTTCTTCTTACAATGTTAGTACCTATGTACGATTTGTAGTATATAAATTATGTTAATTAAGCTGAATGAGTTAACTTACTTATTTGTTTGTTGAATATAATAAAATTTTGTAAGAAATTGGCTTATAAGGCAAACTGAAGGGTTCCTTTTAAACGTAAGTTTATTTATTATATCGCAAACAAAAGGCTGTCTTGCATGAGAAGGATTAAGTGAGCGATTGGTGGACTATCTTTAGGAGCTGAAATGGTGAACAGCACTTTATACCGACACTGACACTGTGAGACACAAAAGGTTAAAAATATGTAGTAAGAAGTAACCAGGCGCAAGCGCTTCCAAATAACTAAAAACAATACCAGTCTTTTTGTCATTCAATGAAAACATGAACGAGCAACTCCCATTACGAAATACCACCTCGACATAAGCTGTCAATTAAACTACAGCGCGGACGATGGCCAATTTTGCCGTTGCTTTATCAACTAGGTACTCATACGACCCGAATGCAAAATAGTTGGTCTACTTAATTAGTATGCCACACGCTGGTTCTTTTTATTTACTAAAAGAAACGCAAAGGATTCAAATTATAGTCTCAGTGAAATCACGATATTTCTACTTTTCTTAATTGATTATGAAAGCAAAAAAGTGGTTTACGCCACTGCTGATGCAAAACTGCATATATAGGGTGACCACATAAGAACGGTATGAAAAAAAAATTGAAATAAAAAAAAATTTTAGAGCTACGTCCATGCTATTATGGAATAGCACATCATTCAAATGGTCGCCTCGGCTTCGCTGGCTGTGCTTCAAGCGGTCGACCCAATTCTTGATGACTCGGTCCAATATGTGCGGCGTTATTCCGGCAATAACGTGTCGATTGTTGGCCTCGATCTCATCCAAAGTGGTTGGCTTGTTAGCGTAGATTAAGCACTTGACGTAGCCCCAGAGAAAATAATCGAGTGGTGTCAAATCGCTTGATCGCGCGGGCCAATTGTTGATCGCTTACCGTGAGGTGACCCAGTCGCCAAATTTCTCCTTCACAACTTCAAACGTTGCGTCGCTTGTATGGCCTATAGCGCGGTTTTGTTGGAACTACAGCTCGGATATATCGATGTTGTCAAGCTCTGGGCACAGAAAGTTGGTTAACATCGCTCTGTACCTGAGACCGTGCCCCCGTCCAATTATCAAGGCTTCGCTTATTAATGACGTTGTCTAATAAAAAGCGGGGGCAGAGCATGTTACTGGTCTTATCGTAAACATCTTCAGATTACAGCCTCTGAATGATTGCTATGATTTGACCAGTTACAAGTTGCCGGTCATAGGTCTTGTTGGCGGCTGGACCACCGGTAGTCCATACCAGGACTTCAAACACGGTACCATGGGAGTCAGGAGCCCCCCGGATTTCGGTGCGGGCCTGACTTGTTAGAGGTAGGGTACGGGTATTCCTTTGGATTAACCCATTATAGAGTTGCAAATAAAGTACTGGGTGCTGTGACCCTAAGAACAGCAAGAGGTTTTAGGTCAGCCTCGACTCATACCAGGGATGAAACTTGTGCCTCCAACACAAGTTCTGCTTTGGTATTATACTATTAATGTAGGTAAGCGATGGCAAGGCATATCCTTGCTCCCTATGGATGTATGGGCATCTCGTAAACATAAGGTCTTAAATGACAGGTGATTTACGTTAAAAATCCAGGAACGTTCTGTACCTGAGATCAATGACGGTAACGGTGCCTCCTTCCTCAGTTCGAAATAAAGTCCGATGATGATACCGCCTTGCCATAAACCGCACCAAACAGTCAATCTTTGTGGATGCATTGATGCTTGTGGATTATGTTCGCTCCAATAACGGCAATTTTGCTTCTGGACATAGCCGCTGAGCCAAAAATGGGCCTCGTTCGAAAAGATGATTTTTTGGCCAAAATCCGGATCTCCGTCCAACATTTCCAGCTCCCAATTAGCGAACTCACGGCATTGACTATGGTCGTCCTGCTTCAATTCTTGCGTCAGCACAATCTTATATGGATGTAAGCCCAAATCCAACCGCAAAATAAGCCGGGTTGACTCACTAGTTATACCCAATTCAGCTGATCGGCGCCGAATCGATGTTTCTGGGTCTTCTTCGATAATGGGCGCTACGGCGCGGCTTCATTTCGCACCAATCTCTGCCTGGTTGGTGGCTTAAGATCCAAAAGTGTAATCACGCTCAAACTTTTCCACGGTGCGACGAATTGCCTGCACACTGAAGCCATGATGACGACCGACCCCACGACCCACGTTGTGTATTTACAACAGCCGGAATTTCGATAATATTTTTGAAGAATTTCCCCTCGTTCGTCAAGCGCAAAACCATGCCTGACGAAATGTGCAAACCTTACTATTGCTGGATGTCAGTGGTAACTTTAGCAGCTGCTGAAACATAGCAATTGGAGAAACTATCATTGCTACGAGTGTCTGATTACCCGTTATTAAAATCAGCAATAAAATTTTGACAAGTAAAGTTTTGACAGTTTTTAATCTAATTTTGGTGGGGGCTGAGACCCCCATTTATTTGGCTTAATACAAGCTTAATCTAACTTAAAAATTAACAAAAATTAAGGGTTAGGAACCAAAGGAAAGGTGGAGGAGATCAAGTTTGAGACGAGATGTGCTCAATAATATACGGGATATTAGTTCGTTGGAGTCATAAGAGGTGCGATGGGTTGGAATATAGAAGAGACGAGATTAGTGTTGAAGCAAATAGAATTGTAAAGGGAGGCGCAATCCACAGAACCAGAGAGCAGTCGAGGAATGAAGAGAATGTCACTTACGTTTCTGTTTTTCGAGGGTGTTGAGGTTAAATGTAAGGTGATCTTGTCACATAGGGGTTGGAAAATTCTCTAGACCAACGTTCGATAAATCCAAGTGATAAGTCGAATAATATTCTAAGGGTTTGAGCCTGGGGTTTAGGCTGGCCATACTGAAAATAAAGTCGAGGAGGAGATTAACTTACGTAACAAAGTCATAGATTGACATTTGGAGACATTAAGTTTTAAGTAACTTTTTAGACACCAAGAGGAAGACTTATCGAGGTCTTCTTACAGGAGAATAGAATCTTGGGGTAAACAAAATTGTTTTGGAGAACATGGTGTCGTCGGCGTAAATGGATAGGGGGTAGTGCTTAATAATATTTTTAAGACATGGCTGTCTTGTGGTTCTGGTGTCCCACTAGCTAAAAACGGAATTGAGAAGACCGACCTAAAGCGAATGCTATAATAACAGTTCTTCAGATAAAAAGGTATCCATTTTAATAATATGGGGTCAAAATCGAGGGAAAACAAAGTATCAATTGATGAAATATTTTGTCGAAAGCCTTAAAAAAATCTGCATCAATAACATTGACTTATTGTAGTTGGTATTTTCTAGGGCTGGAAACTCAAAAGATACGAATTCAACTTAGTTTGTACTAGTTAATCTACCTTTCAGAAATCCATGCTGACTGGGCGGTATAGGTGACTTGCATTGAAAGCTTAGCAATCCATATAAAATACTTTCGAACATTTTAAGTATGTGAGAAATCTAAGATTTGTGGACCGGGGTTATGAAAGAGATCTTCCAAACTTGTGTGAGAGATTGATGAAATAGGGAGGAAAGTGGATGCGAAAGTTTGGAAGCCGCCTGGTCCCGGTAAAAATTCATCAATGAGATTTGGTAACTTTTCTTCGATAAGGGTAGAATTAAAACATTGAGAGTGAGGGGCCAATGGAAAAATGGAGAAGGTACTTAAAATATATGTGGTCAGGTGCGAAGAAGTTCTCTACAAATGATTGTTTAAAGGAGATTGCAAAATAGTTGGTAATTCTGTGCGGGTCGGTAGATGATGTATTATGAAACAAGAGAAAGGAGGATAATCGTTAGATTTTTTTTTTGTAGTTGACGAATTGATAAAAAGGCTTAGGATCGTTGATAAGGTTGGTCTGCGTAGTGTCGATCCATCTGGGTGAATTGGAGATAGTTAGAGTAGTCAGAATAAGAATTGGTGCGAAGAAAAACCGTCCATAATTTATTTCTTTTGACTCGTAAAGAGATAAGTCTTCTGCTATACCAGGGAGGAGAAGTAGGCGCTGTTTCATGCCGAGAAAAGTGGCATAATGCGAAATAGAATTAAATATTTCACCGTAAAAAATGTAGGCAGCATCAATCAAAAATAGGTTGGTAAGATCAAAAGAAGATTTGCTGAGAGGGAGGGCAGCATCATTAACTATAGGCAATAGAGAGTGATCGTCATCTCGGAAAACATTGTAAGAAGATGCGAATAGCTCCTGGCTCTTTATCTCGGGGATCAGATTGGTTTCTGTAGGAGATTTAGATAAAACAGGACAAGTTTTAGAGCGCAAGCCTCTTACGTTTGTATAGTAAAATATAAAAGGGAATTTGTTGTGTGGAGGAGTAGGGGAATGTAGTTAAGATGCAGCCAAAGAAGGCAAGTTAGAAACGAAAAACTTCATGGTGGGCTCGGCTACGCTGAATGTGAGCGACTTTTAGAGTGTATGTACTTAGTTCCGGAAAGTAACGAGGTCATTTGCAACCTTTTGGAGGGGGTGTGTTGAAAATTTCTTGGCAACTGTTGTAAAAATTCCTGGAAGGGAGACTATTATGCTTGTTTTTTCATCAAAGCATAGTTGGATGTGTCCTGAAGAATGCGAGAAAGACGTATATTTTCGCATATAGTTTTATGCCTTAGCCTAGAGAGCGCATAACGGCATTTAGTGGTATCTATATACAAACATATGTTCTATTGGGTCAATTTGATGTTAGGTGGCGAAGGGGATTGAAAATAGAGTGAAGAAGATGAATTAGAAGCGGGATTTAATATATGCAAGGTAATAAAATTAGGATATTTTTATGATCGAAATTGGGAAATGTGTTGTTAGTAGGAAGGGGTGTGGGGATTGAGCAGCGACCGTATCAAGGGCAGGAGTTGATGTTGGGGCTTGCATGGAAGAGAGGCAATGGGTATATTTGTGGGGAGACGTGCAGGGGATTGCTTAGGGATATAGAAAAATTGGGAATTATTTTAGTTTTAAGGGTGTGGTAAGATTTAGGATGGGAATCAGGAATGGATCAGGTTGATTTATAATTAGGTTAGCTGAGACGTTGTTTCGTTTTTCTTCTGTGTTTTTAATGATGGGTCTATGCGACCATTTAGAGATACGCATCTTTCCAAGGTTAAGGTTGATGGGGTAACAAATAACCATGCAATGACTCGGCTTCGGTTTTTAACAATTCAGCCAGAATCGAAGCATTGTAGATAGATTTGTTGTGCAGCAGGGGATGGGTTGAAAACCCAACGACTTTGTGACCTACTGTTTCAATGGGATTTTCCAAATCGTTCAGCGCTGTTCATGATTTTATGTTTCAGATTGGGGACAGGTCTTCTCGAAGAGAGTTAATAGAACTACACGTTTTCTTGTTGAAATCCATCATTGCGGAACGAATAGATATAATTTTAATCAACGCCTTATCGATGTGGCGCTTGGGTGTTTCTTCAATTCGGGATCTAGAAGTTTCTAATTCAATTAGACGAGCAATTTGTTTTTCTATGATCTGACCAAAGTTTTCCACACATTATCAGTCTAACGAGTGAGTTATGATTGGATTCATTGGAGTGACTGAAGCACTTAATTGTAAGGAGCACACGTGAGAGAGATGTTAATACACTCGTCGCAGAACAACAGATTTTGCGAAAACTCTTTAACGAACACCGTGTTTCTTTTATTTAGGCCAACACAAATAGTGTTACTTATGCAACTAGGAAACACCTTTTTTGCAGTTTACTATTTAAACTGAATTTACTTTTAATAACGAGTAATATCCAAGAAGATAGAAAATATAAAAGAAATAACTAAAAAATTAGTGCACACTTCGCCATCTTTAAAACCAACCAACTCTGACGGTTTTTGAAAATGACATTAAAACTGAAGAGGCAATGAATAAAAAAGAGATGAGCTCATCTGTCAGCTAGTGGACATGTTCAGCAAGATTTTGCAGTTGTACACTGGAGCAACAAACTTCTCAAATATATATGCCACGATTATTATTGACGAACACATCAGCATCGAATAGCGTGGAATGTTTTGGCGCAGATCCCCTTACAGGCAACAAAGTTAGCATTGTTGTCGTTAGTAGAGCAGTTGGTTAATCCCCAAGACATGATAAACACGGGGGAAAAATGGACACAAAAATAATTGGGGAAAAAATAAATAAAAAATGCACTAAACGCACTGTCGCGAAATTAACCAGCTAGTAGGTCAACAATAAAAAGGGCACGTCAGCGAAAACAATTTTGGGTGAGAAATTGGGTTATTGGATTTATTGAGGTGGAAGAAGCGAAATAAGAATTCAAAAATTCAAGAGTAAAGTAAGAATGCGACTGAATACCGTGCCGGTTTAACCTGGATATTGTTGATTTGCGCAAGTTAGTCATTATAAAGATTTAGTTCTTGCTGCTCATGGCGCTTGGCGTAGTACTATCAAATTGACATTAGAAAATTTATCGCTCAGATTTTAAGTATGCCAGAATATCATTTCGCTGTATCATAAGACTGGAAATGTAAGGACTCGGAAGAAAACAGAAGGACGCCAATAGTAACATCTCGCGTAGTAGTAGTAGTAGAAAACCGTCGTTAATAACTTTTGAATGAAAGAGCCGAATCAACAAATAAATTTCTGTGTACACTTCTAAACTAACATTGGAAAAAAATGGGTTAAAAAATGTATAAGCTTCGGTTGACTCAATTCTGGTTTCAAATATTAAAAACGGGTTTCAGCTTTTGAAAAGCCACTTTTTATAACTAAACAGAAAAAAAGACGACTGGAATGGACAAAACAGCACAGCATTTGGATACTATATATCAATTGCATAAGCGATTTCGAGTTATGAGTCTAGATTTGAGGTATGTATTGGCGAGAAAACATGTAATTCGCAACTCAAGGGAAGCGCTTCACAAGGACTATTTGAAACGAACAGTAAAGTCCATCTAGCAAATGAGATGGGGGTGCATGTTTGGCTGTGGTGTTGGTTACCTGTTTTTCGTTGATGATCCTGTAAATGCAGTTAAGTGCCAAGACATTTTAGAAGACCACCTTCTTACTTTAGTACCACTACATCTGTCAACCGAATGGAAGTGCATATTTTAACAAGATGGTACTTTCTGCCATACGGCGAGATCAACTAAGGCCTGGTTAACTACTTAAGCAGTTCCTTTGATGGAATACCTCTCCGACAGCTCTGATTTTTCACTGATTGTGGCACAAGATTAAAAAAAAAATTAAGGTAACAACCGGCAACGACTCTTCAGGACTTACACCGGAAAATAAATGAGATATGGCAATCATTCATTAGTGAAATTAATGGAATTGTGGCGTGCTGTTTAATAAAGAAAACACATTCCACTTCAACAAACACAAATGTTCATTATTTATTTAGTAAGTAAAACAATATATAATATAGGTAGACATTTCAAAAGGTAAGGTAATTTAATACATAATAATATACTGGTCGATATCTCCTTCGCACACGTGGTTAGCCAAGAAACGGAAATCGGAAGATCTTGACTATTGGTGTCAGTGGCAGTAGCTGCAGCTTCTTGATCGGCCAGTTGTTAGCACTGTCACAGGGAGCAACAGAATCTACAATACAGGGGATTCATGTTGTTCATGATGAAAACATATTTCGACTTGATAGACCAATCCCTTTACGCTTAAATGTACCCAGGCTAACTGTTTTCCTTTTATTTGCGACACACTATTCTCTTTGGAACGAGATACTTTATCCCTCATCGGATGAAGAGTATCAAACCAACAGAAAAGGCGTGGTACGACTCGAGCTTTAAAGAGGCTGCCAGGGTTAGAGAAATGTTTTTTTCGGTCCTACAAGACCCATTCGACAGAGGAAAACCGAAAAATAGTTCAAACGCCCCAGGAATGACTGCAACGCCTTTCTTAAGCGTGTGAAATTTCAATACTACCAAAAACTGAGGCAAAAATACTACAATGTCCCAAAGGTAGTAAACATTTTTGGTCTTTCATCAAAAACATTAGAAATTCTGCTTCATCCTCCATCCCAACGCTCATTTACGATGACATTCCAGCTGTCAGCTCTTTGAACAAGGTCAAACTGCTTGCTGCATACTGCGGTCATCTCAACACTTCCAGATTGTGCTTTGTCCGCGCCTATACTTTCGAAATCATGTAGTAGCAAGAGTACTTAAAGATCTTAATACGAGGGCGGGTCAATAAGTCCGTGACTTTTTGAATTTCTGACCTCTTTACTGAAATAGCAACACTGCTCCTGTCAACAGGCATCTGTCAGTGGACTCCTGTCAAAATTTAAACTTGCTGCGTCAGTTAGTTTGTGTTTGACAGCTATTTTTATCAGACTACTCACTAATTTGAGGAGAAAATGGAAAAAAGTGAATTTCGTGTGCTTATTAAGCATTATTTCTTGCGAAAAAAAACCATTACCGAGACCAAGGCTAAGCTTGATAAATACTATGGGGACTCTGCACCATCGATTTCAATGGTAAAAAAGTGGTTTACTGAATTTCGTTGTGGCCGTACAAGCACTGAAGATGCCGAACGTCCTGGACGCCCAGTTGAGGTCTCTACACCCGAAACAATCGAAAAAATTCACGATATGGTGTTGGCCGACCGAAGATTGAAAGTGCGAGAGATTGTGGAAGCCGTAGGGATCTCGCATGGCTCAGTGGTTTCAATTTTGAATGATCACTTGGGCATGAGAAAGCTTTCCGCAAGATGGGTGCCGCGTTTGCTCACAGTCGACCACAAACGCAATCGTGTAACAACTTCACAGGAAGGTTTGGCGTTGTTTAATCGCAATATGGAGGAGTTTTTGCGCCGTTTTGTAACCGTGGATGAAACATGGATCCATCACAACACACCAGAGAACAAACAACAGTCAAAACAGTGGGTTTCTAAGGGTGAATCGGCGCCAAAGAAGGCCAAGGTGGGTTTGTCAGCCAATAAAGTTATGGCGACTGTTTTTTGGGATAATCCACATTGACTACCTTCAAAAGGGAAGAACAATCAATGGGGAATATTATGCCAACTTATTGGACCGATTCAATGACGATTTGAAAAAAAAACGACCTCATTTGGCCAAGAAAAAAGTTCTTTTCCACCAAGACAATGCAAGGGTGCACACATGTGCAGTTGCCATGGCAAAAATCCATGAATTGGGCTATGAATTGCTCCCTCATCCACCCTATTCTCCAGATTTGGCTCCGAGCGACTACTTCTTGTTCCCAAACCTGAAGAAATGGCTTGGTGGAAAAAGATTTGACTCCAATGATGAAGTCATCTCGCAACCAAAGGCCTATTTTGAGGACCTCGACAAATCATTTTTTTTTGGAAGGGATAAAAAAATTGGAGAAGCGTTGGACAAAGTGTATAGAGCTCAAGGGAGACTATGTTGAAAAATAAAATTATTTTTTTATCAAAAAATCTGTGTTTTAATCACGGACTTATTGACCCGCCCTCGTATACACAAAACCGCTGGTCCAGATGATATATCTCCCTTTTTTTGAGGACGTGTTCTTCCTCGCTGGCAAAACCGCTGCGTAAGCTTTTTCATCAATCCTATTTTTTAGGGCTCCTTCCGAGTAGATGGAAAACAGCATTTGTCGAATCTTCTCTCTGTTCCCACATACCCTCCTTTCAAAGGTCACGGAAACACTGATAAACCGCCAGCTCATGAAGTATCTCGAAACGCGAAAACTTCTCAATGACCGCCAATACGGTGCTTGTAGCAACAGGTCAACTGGCGATTCGATGGCATTTCTCACCGAAAAGTGGAACCAAAGCGTACATCGTTCTTTTGTCGAAAATGCGTGCTTCTGGGGTTGACGACTCTCTTCTTCAATGGATTAGAAATCACCTTTTGGAACGTTCAATTCAAGTTGTCTTGGATAGTTTTAAGTCTGATATTCGCTTAAAACCAGTCTGATATTCAGAGTTCCGTAACATATAGTGGAACAAAAACTCAATATACAGCAGGGCCTCGATAATCCGAACACTCGCTAATCCGAACGCTTCAGTAATCCGAACGACCACCCTGGGTCCGATAACGAGAGCGAAAATTCGAAGAATTGATTTAACTTGAGTCTACTGTCACTCGCAGTGCCACACATACCACGCAATACTAAGTCTGTTCCCCTAGGCCTATCAACTTACAGTTACTGAAAAAAGTGCAAAATAGATAGGAACAAATACGTTGCAGCTCATGCGCACCGGGCCTTACTTTTTCCAGTAACTTTAAGTTGAGGCGCAGAGTAAGTAGATGTACCGGAGAACGATGACGAAGAATGGTATCACTTCACATCAACAATCCCAATAATACGGAGATACAAACATTTGGGTCATAAATCGTGGAAGATGACATCTCAATCAAAGACCATTACAACTTTTTAGCTGTCAAACATCATCGTCAACAACAAAAGGGGATCGTAAATTTTTGGTTGCGCAGTAGGATGACCACAGGCTACCTGCGTAGGCGTAACTACGTATCTTCAGGGTGGACAGCTGCAACGAGATGACTATAAATAGGGAGGATCTTAAATCATAAGTCATCAGTTATCAATTGTTCTTAAAAGTGAAGTCTGTGAAAACTGTTTTATTTATTGAATCTGGCTCACATTTTTTACAGTCGGTTTGTCGCGCAGTTTTGTTTTATTTAACACTATTGCGTGGTGTTTCTTCGACCATTTCGTGTGCTTTTTAAATTATGGCTTCAACATCGAAGAAAAGGAAACATATCACATTAACAATATCACAAAAGTGCGAAATTTTGAACAAGATTAAGCAAGGAATCTCGTTATCAGTTCTATTTTTGACATTAAAAGCAAGGAGAAAAAAATAAAATCATTTGGGTCAGAAAAGGGTCCAGGCACCAGAAAAACCATAAAAACTCCTAGTTTGAAGATGCTTTATTTACGTAGTTTTTAGAGCAGCGAAGAAAGAACGTCCCTTTGTCAGGTGAAGTATTGATGGAAGATACCAAATTTTTCCAAGAAAGCCTTGAAAGAGGAAAGTTTGTTGCCAGTAGAGGATAGTTAAATAATTTTAAGAAAGGGTATGGTATACGCCAACTAAAACTAACCGGTGAGAAATTGTCGATTAATGAAGCAGCTATGAAGTTATGAAGCTGCGTGCATTTGCAACAGCCAAAAAGTTACCAGTCCATTACACAGATGCTTGGGTTACAACATCAATATTTTTAGAATGGCTAAAAGGTCATTTCATTCCCGAAGTAAAGAAATTTTTGTTTTGTAAGAGACGTTCTGTGTTCCTGTATTAAGTTTCCTACACTTTTATCTATGTTGCCAATTTATGCTCCGGAGAGGATATTAAGGGATCGCCACATATTTTACCAAATGGGACATAGAACACACTTAGGTCAGAATGAGCAGATTTCTAAATCGCTGAAATCGTTTAATAAAATTAATTAATAGACATATAGACATTCACATTTCGAGAGAGCGCTTCAACACCATTTTATTCAGATTGCTTGCAAACTAATCTAGCTATTTAGATATACCATACATAGTAATTATTTCTTATTTTATATGTAGTTTAATTTTTTGTGTTTTGTACTCATTCTAGTTATTATACATGTTTATATTTATTTTTATATACAAGCTTAGCTTTATGAAAATAAATAAGAATGTAGTCGAGTATCAATTTACACCCTCAGGAATCTAAAAATAAAGACTACAAGAAATATCGATATCAAAATGTGTGCAAGATTTCAATGATGCCGCAGAATGGAAACCTTTCTAGCACGCTTGCAGCCCCATTGGACTCACTCATTTTTTCGTTAAGGCATGTCAGAACGGAAAAAGCAAGTATAATTATTCAAATGTTTGGTCCATTTACTTATTTCTCCACTGTTTAACTTGAAATGAATCGCTGAAATAGCTTATTATGTACTCTGATGTGCCACAAAATAAAAAAAAAGACTTATTTTGACACACCTAAAAAAAACATTCAAGAAATGGTTTGCTTACTTTAATTCACCACTGTTTTACTCGGATTTGCTATTAGATATTACTTCAAGCTGAAAAAAAACTGTCACGATATCTTTATTCGTTTAAGAGTTATGATTTTTGCAAGCAAAAAGTGCGCCGGTGCAACTCCTGACATGGAGTTGTTGTTGCAATCTTATTATCACATAAAAAGATGCGATTCAAATGAGTCTACAGCCGTGAGTTCCAGGTTCCAAATACTGAAAGTATAAGTACAAATTAAATAATATTTAATAATAATTAAAAAATATTTATTTTATTCTGGGAGAAGCTTCTCTATTATTTCAAAATCACTTAAAAACTAACTTACACAGATTACAAAAGAACACTTATCGTAATTTAAACTATGCGGCGGAATACGGGAAATAAATGTGGGAAAAGTATTTGAAATGGGATATGCAAGTGTTGGCTCCAGATGCAGTGTTAGCAACATCTATCCTCCAGGTGTAAGGTATTATAACATGAATCTTTAGAAATTTGCTGAGGTGCATTCGTGTTTCGATGATGTTTTTAATTTGGAGTAAGGCAGGTTTTTAACTCCTTCCCGCTGGAATTAAAATGTTCTCGATTGAAATAGGTAAACGTATGGAATCTGGTAGATCATAACTAGCTGTGGTGGTGATAATCCTTCTTGATCTCTGTGTGCTTTTCTGCAATAAGTGTGTGTTGCCGATGTTACCTCTTTCAGCTTTATGTTTTCGTGTTGAGCACGTTGGAGACTTCGATTTTTCCTGGTGTTACTTCTTGCGTTGCTTTCCTTGTCAAGCACTTGGTGACTTGGATTGGTGCAAATCGTTTTCTTCGAATGAATTTTGTTAACAGAATCAAGGCAAGCAAGGATATGACTATTGCGAACTCAAAATTTGTTGTTGTCGTGGTATTATATTTTGCTTCTAACAACTTGATGTCTTCAGTTTGGAGTTCTTTAAGCGTTTCAAGTGATAGCAACTTTTCTGTGGAGAATTGTGCAATTGCACACTTTCTTCATTGTGATAGTTTTATTTTTCATTTTTAATGTTTAGGAAATTTATGAGCAATGTGCCAGTTCCAATGTATTATACTGTTGTCTTGTGCTAATGTGTTAACGCCTGGGGGATTTCATCTATTGACGGGGCATGCTGATTCTTTATTCTGCTACACTTGCTTTTATGCTTTGGATAAGGTTAGGGATAAAGGATATGCCGCTAAGATCCACAATATTATGATAAGGAGAAATTACTAAATTATTATATGACTTACAATCTAGTTTTTTGATATTTCAAAATGTTTTCATATTCTAATCCATTTACAGAGTTACATTTTTTCACAGATTTTATTTAAATTTTATTACAAAAGTTCAGTGTTATGGTATGTTTACAATGTAAATTATTGAAGTTGAATTTGAAGCAATTTTTATGTCCACAATATTGAATGCATCATTAATAGTATCATAAGGAACATTTTCATTTTAAAATATATTTTTTGCTATATTTGTTTCAATAATTAATAATATATAAAATTCTACAATTCCTTGTTTCACCCAGTATATGGCGTATTCTACATTAATAAGCTCTTCTTTAAGTAAATGAATTTTATGATTTGTTATTAGTACAATATAATTCTTAAATATATAATTTTTCATTTTATTTATCATCTCAATTGTTACGTTAGTTATTCGGTTAATGCTATTAACAAAATCTCTATTTATTAAAAATTGCTTATTATTATTCTTCAGAACATTTTTTATTTTATTTTTATTTTTAATAATTCAAATGTCCTCATGGTCAGGATTACCTACAATCCATTTCCATGCGCTCTCTATGAAATTAAGTCATCGTTTGTTCTTATTTTTTGGTTTTGGTCTATCTGATTGTTTGATTCAGTTCATGGAAAAGGAAAGGATAGGAAGATAGGAAGGATGACTTTGTTGATGCTGTTATATTGTGCGTTTTATATTATATATAATCTAACTTTTGTATTTCGGCTCTACTGCCTACAGTAAAGAGGCTGAAGAGAAAGGGAAAGGAAAGGATGACAATTTGTTTGTATATTAATTTTTCGAAATTATTTTTCCTAGTTTTCCGGTGTAAAACCGACATTATGTTCATAGAAGAGGTCAACTCGTATTTTGTTAGTAATAGAGTGAATACTACGATTCATTAACCGCTGTTTCGAATAGCTCCTCAAACGTTCAGTTCCGGTTTCTTTGAGGTATTGTACCTCATTATTTGCGTTAAGGTTGAAAACGCTCTAGTTGTCCGTTTATCTCGCTTTTATCATAAATAATATTGGGGCTGAATTAAGGAAACGTTAATTGTCGCTAACTATAGAATTTGGTACGCCAAAGAAAAAGATTAATTCTTGCAGAGGTCGTCTTATATCGTCTTTGCTCTTTAACATTTTGATCTGAGCATGTTTTGTGAATTTATCCAAAGAAATAAACATAATTCTCTTTCCAGTCAAGAAGATATCCAGTATGCTCTGGATAAGTCGGAATAGGGGTTTCATTCATAGCAGTTTCAGTTTCAGTCCGGAGAGAAAAAAGTCTTCTGAAAATGTTCCATTGGCAGTCTTCTTACTTTGTCAGAACCAAAATTTTACTGGACAAAAAGTAGCTGAAATGAAAAGTAATAAATTATCATTTAATAAAAAAAAACTGTAACTAATAAATGCTTGATACGTACACATATCGTTAATCAAAAATCCATTTACAAAAATGTCGAAATGTCGATTCTTCGAACGGACTTGAACATTTCGCCGTACAGGCAGCTATCCATCAGGTCGTCTTCTTATTCTGGATGGGTACTTCATGAACGCATTTGGTCATCAAGCGAAGATTCGCTATTTTTCGAACAGAAGCAGTTTACAAAAGAAACGGCAAGCAAAATAAAGTCTCAATTGAATACGTCCCAGGAATGCTTCCAAAGCAGTGTGGTGCTATATTGCAAGCAGAAACACCATCCTCTACTGCATGTTAATATCATAATAACAGGTCCAGTCCTACAAGTAATTATGCAAATACAACTATAGGTACATAAACATTTCACATAAAAGCAAAAACCAACTAACCTAAAGTTGTGTTGCCTTTAGTCCATGATCCAACTCTGCTTCTTGCAACTGCAGTTGTTAGAGTCAGCTTTTCAAACTGACACTATTTTCACTTTAGGGCGTTAGTCGATGCTGGATCTAAAGCAACTTTTATTACCGAATTAGCGGTACAATTACTAGGACTTCATCAACGGCAAACATTTATGGATGCTTCTATACCTATTGGGAAAAATCAGTAGTGGTTCATGTCAGCGGTATGCAAGTCTTACCTTTAGGTCGCTGGTAACAGCGTTGGAGACAAATAACCGAGCCTATATGTTCGAGTCGCTGACTGGTTTTTCGCCATCCAATCCTTCAGTTCCAGGAAATTGGGAACCCATCCAGGGTTTAGGGTTAGCTGATCCACAATTCGTTAAGCCAGCGACTGTTGGTATTCTTGTGATAAGCGATGTTTGCTCCGAATTTATTTTACAGGAAAGTAGATTCCAGGAAAACCCAACACTACACAAGCAGTATTTCTAGTGCTTAAATAAATACAAGGAGCTTGGTCAGATGATAGAAGTTGATGAAAGGAACACCATACTGGGTACACCACACTATTTCTTCATTCCTCACCATGCGGTATTCATGGAGTAAAGCCAACTACAAAGCTTCGCGTTGTTTTTTATGCTACTGCAATATCTTCAGATGGATCTTCGTTGAATTCACATTTAATGACGAGCCCTAAAATTCAAACAGATATTTTTAAAGCGGCGATTACAAAAAATTATATTTGTGTTCCAATCGACTGATATTTTGGCGTAATCATCCCACGAAGAAATTAAGTATTTTTCGGCTTGAGACAGTGACATTTGGCAAAACAGGTGCTCGTAACTTGTCCATTCGAATGCTGCATCAGGCAGCAGTGGATGAGGCTCTGCATTTTCCTCTTGGTGCCAAGGCCGTATGCGAAGAATCGAAGTTACCTTGCTGAAAAGAAATTAAGCTAGGAGAGTGCGGGTTTCATCTCAGGAAATGGACAGACAATTCTGAAGATATTCTTACTGATATTGCTATGGATCAACGGGAATTGGGATTCACATTATCAATCGAAGAGGTTGATGGAATAAAAGCGTTAGGAATTCTCTCATTGCCAAAGAAGATTCCTTTTCTTTTCAGATGAGTCGTGAAAAAAGAAGCTTGCTATGTTTTTGACCCATCCGGTTGGATTGTTCCATATCTGATCAAGGCAAAAATCATGCTGCAGGAATTGTATTGTCAAGGAGTGACAATGGGATGGCGTACATTTCACCAAGACCTTCCGCAGATACACTACACAGTTTACTTACGTGTCAAAGATGATGAAAGCAACTTGCTCCAGGCACTGAATGTAAAATGAAAGTAGCACCACTCAAGACCGTTTGTCTACCAAGGCCTGAACTTTGTGGGGGTTTGACTACGGTTGAAAGACACGCGAGTTACACAAATGCAAGTCAGCAAACTTGCTGACGGCACATTTATGTTGCTTCGCAACGAATAACAAAAGTGTCAATTACATTCCGGTGTCAATGGTGCTGTCTGAAGGCCATCGGAAACGGAATGCGTTGACCATACCTATGTTTATGATATGACATGAAGTAATATGTTCAAATAAAGAAAATAAGCAGTCTTAATTGAGACGACACCAAAAGCAGTGTAGTTTCATTTCTCCATTCGTTAATAAATATAATTCGCGTGTATAGATTCGACGATTGCTTCGCCTGGGCTAGATCGCCGCCTAACCGATGGAAAACCTTTAAAGTCGTTCAAAGTCTGACGAACTCCAGACTTGGGAAACATATTTTGACATAACGCAACCCAGCTGACTTAGCATCTCGTGATATGTTGCCGTCAGGCAATTACATAAACATAATGAACAATGGCGACTCGAACGGATCATCGAAACACATCCCGGGAAAGGCGGTGGTTATTTTACAAACCAAAATCGGAGAACTTAAACGGCCATTTGATTTGCTATTTGACATCAAATACGGCAACCAAAAAGCAAGTCAATTTACGTCGCAATAAAAAATTATATGAAACCCACTATAAATAAAATCATATAATAATCAAAAACACCTAGTTTTCCTTGAAAGTGTCTTATTGGATCAAATAAAAACAATCACAAATTCTTTCACTCCAGGTGTACAGCACAACATATATACAGTCCACTCAATCTCATAAAACAATTCATTCAGGAGAACGTTGCGGGACTCCGAAATTTCAAGATACTGACGGAAATTGGAGAGCCAAAATCTCGACGGCATTGGAAAGTTCAGTAACCCAACGTTATCCACTAGAAATACAACACCAAACTTTAAAATTACAGCAGGTATAAATTTCAAAATATTTTAAAGTCAACAGTATAAGAAATTAATACAAAATATCTTAAAATATCTAATTTACAATACTTACTATAAAAATTATAATTATCGTAAAAATAATATAATCAGATTACATCAGATTCCAACAACAATTCAATGGGAGGCGAATTCATGGGCATTACTTAAAAATGTAAATAGTACACACCCTTGACGGCCAATTCAGGCAACGTTATCGTCGCCGATGGACGAGCTACTGCTCGTTTGGTCTTGTTAAAATATGTTGTGCTTCTTGGACTCACTGAAAAATCAAAAGTCGTCTAGAATAGACGGAGTCCCAAACGTCGTATTGAGACACCTGCCCTTGGATATTCTTACTTCTAAGTGCAAGAACCAGTGCACAGGTGTCTGCTTGGTTGCCTTCGAGGCCTTCGATACCACATGGTTAGAAGGGCTTTTCTGTAATTTGACCAAAATAGGCAAGCCAAAACCCCTGCCAGTAAGCTAATTCGGCCATCATTAAATTTCGTCACACCGCGCAACGAAAAAACTGATACACAGAAAACAATTACAGTACAAAATAACACAACAAATTGTAAAACTACAATAATTTTGTAGGAAAAACTATATTTAATCAACTTCTTTTTATATTGTTTCCCTTTTCTCAAGCACTGGTTTCTTCCACACGAGTATCACCCTCGGAAAAATGAAAACAATTAAAGCTTACGAACCCAAAATGCTAGATTCATGTATTTTTCCCGCATTTTGAAGTAAGCTTACACCATCAAGTACTTTCCGCTTAAGTGCCTTACTCGATTTATTCCGATCCGGAATTTATGCTGTAATAATTTTATCGAATGATCTTTTCAACAACCTAAACAGTTACAGTTTAAATACAAGCAACACTAATCGACAATATATTTCACCACATAGAGAAACTCTGCAGTTCATTAAAACTGCTAAGCAGTGGATATCGTTAGGGGTATGTACCGGTAAGATGAAGCAGCCATATTGCTTTGGCGGATTACTACAAACTTTACTTGCTATAGAACTGATATGGAAAAAACTTAAAAATGATCAGCAATTTCTTCAAAGTGCACATCTTAATACTGATGTTGCAGAAAATTTATTTTCAATGGCTCGATCAAATAGGGGATCATACGAACGGAACCCTTCAGCCTACAGATTTATTTGTAATTTGAAGTAAATTATTTTCAAAAATTTAAAGTCGCTAGAAAATTCAAGTTACGAAGATTCTGGGGCTGAGTCGTTATTGCACAAAGCTGATTGCGAAGATCTTAAGTGTGATGACAATGAAGAATTCCACACTGAAGCTCCAGTAGAAAATCATTTCATGGGAATAGATATTCTGAGCAGTACCGAATACCATACCAATAGTTGCGATGACGAGTTTGATGGTGATGCCAATGAGACAGAAATACAGTGGTGTATCGCATGGACACTAGCAAAAAAATAATGAGAATGTTTTTTATAATATATGCGCGGTATCTAGTCCATTGACAGGCACAGATAAAAAAAAAAAAACTCGATATTTTAACTGAAAAATACTTAGGTTGCGCCCAAGACTCAACCCCTTTCTTTTATAATTTATTGCGTTCACTTGTGGTCACAAAAGTGTATTGAATTTTTCTGCTGCTGCTGCTTCGACGAAACCTTCTTCTTTCCAGCTGATTGCGGTTGACATGATTCGCCTGGTCATTGACCCCTTTGATTGCGGATCTCCCAATTAAAAGAACAGCTGTCTATACCGCTCCATTGTTTCCGCCCAAGCGTAGTTTTGCATTGCTCTTGCCTTCAACACTTGCATTAACCCATACATAAAGGCGCATCGCTCTCCGATGCTTTGTGCATGGATGAGTGGGCGGAGTTTCCTGATTGAAACAATGCATTTTTGCTGTTGCCTATAAAACTTTTTGTGCTGTTTATAAGCGTTGGCCTCGTTTCTAATTTCCTGATCGCTCAATTTGCTCACTTGAACTGGGCTATGTTAGAGAAAGTCATTTTGCCATCGGCAAATTGAGGATGAAAAATGCATTCCAGCGATTTGGATCTTCTGGCTCCATGTGGACTCTCCCTAAGTCGAGTTTCTCTCTAACTCGAATTTTTTTGCCATATTTTAGCATTCCCCTCAATTTTCCATACAAAAACATCCTCTAAATCGTACACATTCTCTCGATTCTTGGCCTCTTTTTCACCCCTTAAGTGGAATTTTTTTTTGTATAATACCAATACCAATACATAATGCGTCCAGGTACCTACGTAAAAAGATACAATTTGTACAAAAATTGCAGGACAAAGAACAACAATGTTATCCTTTTCCTTTGTTGTTCGTTGGATTCAAAACAGTTTTTATTTCAAAGCAATGGAAATCTATAGATCTAGAAAAAAAGATCTTGTTTCAGTCAATTTCCAGCTAGAATTCAAAAATCCGTGGATTCTAGGCAGTTCAACAGAGCTGATGCAGTTATTCTGTGCAAGTTGGTAGTAAGATCAATTAAAATAATTGTAAGTTATATGTTACAGACTTATTGCAAAGTAACCCGTGTGGTCAAAAGTTTTGTTTATTTAAAATGTATGGTTTTGTTTTTAGCTTTAAGGCAATAAGGCCTTGAGTTGGAACAGAAGATTTAAACAACAATAAATTAAGGGATTACATCATCAGATTGGAAGGTAGGTGATTGTATTCTATATGTGAGGGAGCATCTATTTTTTTTTTACAAATGAATACGTACAAACTTTTACAGATAAATTGTGGCAAAAAGAAAACTGAAAACATTAGATCTTGGCACAAAGATTCGCCTAATTGAAGAAATTGAGAAGGGACTTAAAAACAAAACCAAAATTGCTGAAGATTTTGATATTCCTCGTAGTACACTTTCATCGATATGGGGTGCAAGAGAAGAATTAAGGCTGCGGAATGTTTGTGCTAATACAAGTGGTCAAGTAAAGCGGAACAAAGTCTGTGAGTATGAAAGTGTTGACAAAGCCATTTCCAAGTAGTTTGATGAGAGTATGTGTGGCAATAATTTACCAGTAAGTGGTCCAATCATAAAAAAACAAGCTCTGGAATTTGCAAACAGCTTAGGTTTTCGTGATTTCAAGGCAAGTGAAGGTTGGCTGAGCAAATTTAAAACCAGGCACAGCACTATTGGCAAAGTTTCATCAGGTGAAAGCGCTTCTGTTGACAAAACAAAAGCTGATGGATGGAAGCAACAGTTATCAGAGATTGTCAGAGGATTCAAACCGGAAGACATTTTCAATGTCGATGAAACGGGAATTTTTTTCAAATGTTTACCGACACGTACCTTGGCTTTTAAGGGCGAAAAATGTTTTGGAGGTAAACACAGCAAAGACAGAGTGGCATGTCTTTTAGGATCCAACATGATAGGATCAGAAAAAACTAAAACTCTTACTAGTTTAAGGTAACCTCCTTGATCGTCAGAATACTCTGCTACTGCAAAAAAGGTTATGGTACCTTGAAGTCCGTTCATATTTAGGCAGACCTGCCAAATTTTAGTGCGATACTGTCTTTAGTTTTGTTTTGACAGCTGATTGTTGTCGACGTGTTTGGCATCATGTTGAGTATGGACAACAACGATTTGCGTTTTCTCATAAAACATTATTTTTTGAGAAAAAGTTGGATAAAAATTATGGGGCTAATGCTCCGTCAGATTACACCGTCAAATATTGGTTTCAAGAGTTTCGTGGTGGCCGCAACTCGACTACCGATCAAGTCCGCAGCGGCAGGCCCTCCGATCGGTTACAGAGAACAATGTCAAAAAAATACATGAAATGGTGTTGGCTGACCGAAAAGTGAAGGTGCGCGAGCTAGCAGATACCACAAAGATTAGTACTGAGCGCACACGCCATATTTTGTGCAATATTCTGCATATAAAAAAGTTATCCTACCGCTGGGTGCCGCGCATGCTCACTCCTTACCAAAAACACGAACGCGAGAGCACTTGGAAAGAGTGTTTGGACTTGCTGATGCGGAATCGGGCGGACTTTTAGCGTCGATTGGTAACTTGGATCCACTATTACACACCAGAGAACAGAATAAGTGCCCGGCAATGGACTGAAGCCGGCACGAGTGCTCGAAGGGGCCGAGGGAGACATGAAGCGAAAAAAAATTTTGTTTTTGCAAGGCAATGCGCCGGCGCACAAGATTCGTATTCGCCCGATTTGGCTCCCTCGGACTATTATCTCTTCCCAAACCTCAAAAGATGGCTCATCAATAAAAAATTCAGTTCACGCGAGGAAATCATCGACGCCACGGAGGAGTATTTTGCAGACCTTCCGGAAAATTACTTTTCGGACGGAATCAAGAAGTTGGAAAATCGCTGGAATAAGTGTATCAAACTAAAAGGGGACTATATTGAATAATATAAAAAAAACATTTAAAAAAAAAATTTTTTTTAATTCCCAAGGAGGTCACTTTTCACTCCATCTAGTAATTATCGGCAAGAGTAAAAATCTACACGGTCTTGGATGACGGCAGATCTTTTTACAAGCTGGCTTTTGAAGCTCGACGCAAAATTTGCAAGATCAAAGCGAAAGGTCTTATTTATCATCGGTAACTGCCCAGCTCACCGTAAACAAGTAAAGGATAAATTAAAGTTTATAAAGCTTGAGTACTTCCCACCCAACATGACTTCAATACTTCAGCCAATGGACATGGAAATAATATAAAATTTGAAAGTATAAGCGCCGTATACTAACAAAAACTTTAAAGATTTGGGAAACCAAAAAAGAAGATTACAAAATATCGCTTATAGACTGTGTACGGGAAATTTCAAGAGCATGGGTAGAAGATGTAAGTCCGTTAACGATTGAAAATTGTTAGGCCGGGTTTAGAGACGAGACGTGGGATGAAGAAGATGAAATTCCGCTCAATTTTCTTAGATGTAAGAACGAGAACGCCCATGAAATCGAGCAAATGTGGAACAAGACGGTATCGTGGCTACCGAAGTACCTAACAATCAGTCTGTTTTGGAAGAAATAATTAATGCTCAAAATAACGCAATCGAAAGTGAAGACGAAGAAGAATCCGAGTTCTTCTTCTAGTGAATTAATATAGAAATGCCAGAAAAACAGAAATTGAGAACGCGATTGAAATTCTGCTATCTGCAATAGAATTGACTGACCAGGTACCGGATGAAGTTCAAAACTCTCTTTTTGAACTAGAGTCATTTTTTTAAAAAAACCAACACTCCACCTGTGATGACCCAATCAAAAATAATAAATTTGTTTAAGTAAAGTTATTTAAATAAAATTTAGGGGGAGTCCACTGTAGTTGTATCCAAAGGATGTTTACAGAATCTGCAAGAAGCGGCACTTAAATTCTATATCGGGCTTGCAGCTTCCAAGTTGCATAAGAAACTTAATTGTGAAAACTGCACTCTGTTCATTATATGTAGATAAAACAGACAAATTTCGAAAACAAGCTCTGTTAATAAAATTACGAGCGCTTATAACATTTATGACACATCATCCGAATTTGGAATGTTAACTGTTCCTTCTCTAGCATTTGAAGCTTATGTCAAAAGTAATGCAAACACTTTTTGAAAGCAAATTTCCAAAAATACGACACGAGCGATCTGCGCATTTAAAGTGTTTGGACGTGTGGTGAATTTCTCTGCCTGCGTAAATCAATTACAACCCCCTAAAAAGTATACAGTTCCGAATCTGTATACCAAAAACGAAAAATACATTAGCGTTGTAAGTGATACAAAACTGTAAAGCGATACAAGTGTTTCATTAAATTAATAAAGTGTTTGTTGATAAGTATACAAAGCAATGATACCCGGTAAAATGAAAGGGCTCCCTCCGATACTTCCTGACCAAACCTCTAAACAATCAGTGCGAAATTCAAATTCCTTTAGTGCCCAAATTGCAAGCACGCCAATCTGTAAGCAAAATAAAAATCAACTCGTGCTACCATCTAACTTACTAAATAGCGAAGATATTAAAGCTATAAACAAATCTGTAAGCAGCTGAGGAATGATAACAAAAGCACCACTACTAGCACCAATGATGTACATGTCGCAATAGATGGAATTCACCACAGCGACACAATCGATACAGTGATGCCATCTTTACATGTTAACAACAATTTAAGTACTCTTAATAATTTATTAGTGAATGAACAAAAATCGTTTAAGCTGGTAGTGGCAAGAAGAAAAAGAGCATCAGGATTGGATAATACCCCAACCCAAAAAAAAATTACGCAACAGGTAAAAGACTCGCAAAACCGGTTTGCGATATTAGACGATACTTTAGCTGACCCTTCAACTGAGCAGCTACTAGCTGCTAATATTTCTCCACTCTACGAAGACAAGCCCAATGAGGTACTGTGTCCACCAATTTTTGTTAAGGGTATCAAATCAAAATCACTATTGGACTGTGTAAAAACATATCAAAATTCCAAAGCAAAGGTTTTGGAAGATTCGGTTAGGGATTTAGGGCTTCACGCCACCTTCATGAAACATTTCAAAGGCCGTGCAGTTAAAGCTTATTCGTTCATGCCTAAGCAACTAAGAAGATCGTCCGTCTTACAAAAGGGACCATCTGATGCTTTTTATTCTCAGGAAGTTAGGGAAGAACTGGAGAGACTAGATCCCTCGTTGAAGGTCGACGTAAAGCCCTTCGGTACAAAATGGTCGAAAGAAGTAGGTATTGAAATAGGTTTTTTCTCGTGCTCGGTCCAGGACATGGAAAATCTTGTCCGACTTAAAAGTATCAAATTTGTCCAGCAGCACAAAATCTGGTGGGATTCCTTTAAAAGAAATGGCCCTGCACAATGTTTCAGATGCCAACGCTTCGGACACACTAGTTCCTACTGCGCTTTTAGGGCAAGGTGTGTGAAATGTAATAGTGCGCATGATGAAGGCAAGTGCATCCTAAAAGAAAAATCCGAAGAAGTCGCGTGTGTAAACTGCAAACAAGTTGGACACCCGGCAAACTTTAAGGGCTGCCCTAAGCAGGTTGAGTTCCTACAACGCGGAGAAAAAATCAATCACCCAATTTCTAATAACAGGCTTCCCAACCAAAGTATCCCCCCAACTAGCTACTTAAGCTCAGTTTCCTACGCTGATGCGACCCGTGGGACCTCGCACCATTACTAGCCCTCAAATGACAATTTTGGAGCTAACATCTTCTCCAACTTCTTAAAAGAATCCGGAAATTATTCGGTCTATCTATCTCCTCTTTGATCAAAAAAGTCCGTGAATTCTGGCCGACATATTCAAAACTAAGTGATCCTGATAAACCTGGTGCCTACCTAGGCTTCACTGCGACTCTTTCAATTCAATTCGCTTGTTGCTTTAGACAAAATGACCGAGGTAAGCCAACTGCTTACAGATTTTTCACCAGTAGCCCTTCTCCTCCAAGAAACATGTTTGACCAAAAATCACAAAAGATATTTCTACGGTTATCAGTTTATCTCAAACCCCTCAGGTAGAGGCACAGGCATTTTAATTAAAAACAATGTAAAATTTTCTGAGATCCGCCTTATTAACCATGTCATTTCGGCCACCTTAATCTCTATCACAATAGGCCACTCTAGAAATTCAAAATGCTCATTAGCCTCAATCTACGTACCATGTAATGCCGGCTCTGAACTAACGCCAGCATTGAATAATCTACTAAATTTAGCGGGAACAAACGATCATTTCATACTGGGAGGCGACTTCAAAGCTAGACATCAATACTGGGGAGATATGACCAGTAACCACAACGGACAGTTGTTATTTAATTGGTTTCAATCTAGTCACTTTTTAAACCTAAACATAGTTGCGCCGGATGCTCCGACGCGGCCAACTGCAGCATCTCATCTTGATTTCTTCTTAATTTCCAACAACATTTTATCCCCCCCAAATTTAGACCAAAACTTCTCCTGCGTAACTCTAGATGCTATTTCCGACCACTTTACCCTACTACTTCCATCACAATGGAAATGTCGTTTTTGCAATTTCTCTGAGCCCTTCCCAGTCGCTCTAAAAAAAACACCGATTGGGATCTGTTCAACTTTGAACTCTCACAGTTAATCTCAAATAATCCTATTCCTCTCAATCGCAACCTCTCTAACAGTGAAATAAATAGTCACGTTGACCTACTTTCAACCTCACTTCAAAGTTGTATTCAATCCCATTCTAAGCCTGTAATTCTTAAAAAACACTACCTAAACATCTCCTCTGACACATTAAACCTATTCAAAACTAGGAAAATCTGGAAAAGACAATTGAAAAGAATTTTTCATCGCTCCTGTAACAGAATAAATGATGAGTATAAGTGCCTCTCCTCACAAATAGCCTGTCTCTCGAAAATCATCAAAGACGCGGTTCGTAATGATCTAAATGCACATCTTAAGGAAAAACTTGTGAATCTTAAACCGTCGCCAGCAGTATTTAAAGTAATCGATCAGCTTACTGGCAGAAAAAAAATAAACCGATTCTCCGAACGAGCCCCGCTAGCAGTAGGTAATAGCATCCTTCACGACACGGAAGCCAAACTGTTAACCCTCCAAAACTACTATACTAAGATCTATGAACGTGTCACTCCTACTGCGGACGAACCTAACACCGTCGGAGTACGCACTCTGGTAAGTGCTTTTCTTGCCTGGAATCGGGAACAAAGAACATCGAATTTCTCGGCCGAAAACTTTGATAGCGGCCCCAATGGTGAGCAGTTCACCTCCGAAAGCTCAATATCCCTCATTATAAGCAATACAAACAACAAAAAATCCTCAGGCCCAGACGAAATTTCCAACTTCGTAATTAAAAAATGTAACAAAACAATCTCCCCTCCTCTTACAGTGATAATAAACAATTGTATTAGCAATTCTTATTTCCCCCTTTCCAGGAAAAGTGCCGCCCTCATTCCTAATAAAAAAAAATTCAATATAACTAATATAGACAATTTCAGGCCTATTTCATTGTTATCTAACCTAGGAAAGATTTTAGAAAAAGTCTCTTACAATAAAATCAAATCACTTTAAAAGATCGTAATAATTTAATCCCCAATAATCAATTTGGTTGCAAAAACAGTCACTCAACAGAACATGCCCTACTGCACTTGGAAAACATTATCCTCAATAACTTGAGACAGCAAAAATGTACCCTCGCATGCTCACTTGATCTGCGTCAGGCCTTCGATACAGTTGGGCACGATTGTCTACTCTCTAAGATCATATCTTTAGGCTTTCCCACCCACTTCTACAAAATCATTTCCCGCTTTTTAACCGACCGAATCTTAAGAATAAAATTTAACAACCAATTTTCAGAGACAGTCCCTGTAAACGCGGGAGTCCCTCAAGGTTCTACCCTTGGTCCTCTCCTCTTCAATATTTTCCTTAGCGATTTCCCGTCTCAACATAATTCCAGCAACTCCATTCCTTATGCAGATGATAATTGACTCTCACGAAAGGCCCCATGCTCAATGAGGTCATCATCTAGCAGTCACAGAGATCAAACAACTTACGCTATCCATTGAAGGGAGAAATATTCCTGTGAAAACAAATATAAAATATCTGGGTGTCATCTTTCACGAACGATTAAAAGTGAATCCACAAGCCAAGAATGCACTTAAACTGACTAAAGCCGCCGCCGCAAGGCTGAAGTCACTTTTGAACTCAAAAGCAGTGAATATCAAAACAAAAACCCTTATATATAAGACACTAATCCGCCCTCTTATGGTTTCACAGCCTGGTTCCATATCTCCCCAAATGTCGCAGAAGAATTGCAAAGATTCGAAAGAAGCGTGCTCAGAGAGTGTTTTTCCAAGCACAGAAGCACGTCCGGAAAATGGTTTAGAAACGAGGCAATCTACCCCATTGCTCAAATTTCACCTCTGTTAGAATATTTAATTTTACTGTCCAAGAAGCGCTTGAAACTACTTAACAACCACGAGAATCCAATTCTAAGGAATATCTTTCTAGAAAATTGCGACTTCAACATTACTGAAAGATATTCCCACCAGTAAGCATTATAAAGGAGAACTCGACTCCGCAGTTGACCTTAGCACCCGACAACTCACTCCTGCCAGTTTTATGTAGAAGAGCGAATCCCTCTAATTATAGAGGATAATACCTTGTCCCCACCGAGACTTTAAGACTCCTCCCAAATGTAAATATCTGTAAATTTGTTACTAAAGACCTAAGCACCAGGCTGTATTATGTAAATAACTCCTTATATTAAGATACTTTCACACTATGAAACCAATGAACGCTTTTGTTACATTAAGGGTTTACGATATAAACTAAAGTATTTTTATTTTGAGCAACCTGATGTACAAATAATCTCATGTGAATAATTATACGCAATATACACTATATCTATTAGCGTTATATATATTAGTAGATCCACGAATCCAAAAAACGATGTGATAATCCTGCATTAAATGTATTATTCAATTTTTTAATACTGCATAGTACTAAACATTGTTTTGTTACTACGTTACCATTATTAACTAGAAGTATAATTAATATCTTAATTTGTATAACTGTAGTATACACTTATGACACATCACCCGAATTTGAAAAGTTAACTGTTCCTTCTCTAGCATTTGAAGCTTATGTCAAAAGTATGCAAACACTTTTTGAAAGTCAATTTCCAAAAATATGACAAGAAGAACACTTGATTGAAGCTTTGCTCAAATCCGCACTGAAAATGACAGCTTCCGAGAGCATGAAATGTGACGATGATGAACACAGACACTCCATTTATAAATTCATTTTAATTGACCTTGTCAAATTATCGGTTAAGAAAACCAATAAGGAGAGTCTGCCATTGGGTGCCAAAGTGAATGGTCGTGTTTTTTCTGATCCTGTGTGTTGTGAAATATAAGTAAAAGTGAAGAGTGAAAAAAAAAATATGGATAAAAGATCGTTACAAGGACATCGTCCCCCTGACGATACAATTAAAAAGAAAAAGACTTTTAATCTTCCTTCTAAGCTATTGTCGAATGAGGACAAATTAGCTATTTTACAAACAATTTTACACGACGCCTAAAAAGTTGGTTACAACCATGGAAACATCCGATTGTACAGTTACAGATTGTATTGTTATTAGTGGCGGGATTCGATTTTTGGCGCTTGAAGTGTGCGGACGTGATCAATCGCAGTGAACATATATATACGAGTACACATATTAAAAAGAGTGGTTGTACAAACTAAGAAAGAAGAAATAAAAAAAAAATAAATAAATAAATAAATAAAAAATATAAAGAACATTCAACCCAAGATAAATAATAAAATAAGAAAAGTGAAAAATCCAACTTTCCCAAATCAAATTAAATCGAAAGGGAGGCCACAAGTGCGCCAGGCTCCCATGAAGGCGAGGTCCCATCGGACCGAAGATGGGCATAAATCAAAAGTAAAAATCTCTCCTGCCGTAACCAGTAGCCCAAGAAGTGTTCGGGCAGCCAAGTTACTGTTGGATATTCGTAAAAATATTCTCGCAACTCCGATAAAAAATATCACAAACTAATTGAAGATGGCCGACAGCGAGATGGAAACATCCAACGAGTCATCCGATGAATGGACAGTTATTAGGAGTAACAGTAACCAAGTGGAAAAAAAAACCGCAATCAGTGAAATCAGGCAGATCCAAAGATATTAATAAATTATCCATCTTGGGTGAATTGCCCATCGTAAAGTTAACACACCACCTGAAATGAACTGCATCTGCGGAAATCGCCAGACAGCACTATCAATAACAGTATAAAGTTTCAACACACGCTGCATAGTCAGCAAACGTTCGTGGGAACGAATTTTTATTATTATATTACAAATTATTCGTTTATTCTAAAGTAATAAGACACTTTTGTTTTTCATGCCTTATAAATAGAACTACATTAAAAGATTGTATTTTAGAATTAAAATTGTAATGAATAAAGCAACATCGGTTGCCTGAAAAAATCTTTTTTTTTTAGTTCTCCGTAATAAAATACGTTAACTGGCGCCCGAGCAGGGACCTGACTCTATAACCCATAAGAACATAGGGACAGGTAGTTCGTGTAATAAAATCCTAAACCACAAGAACTAGGATTCGGTTGCGCAGACCCTAAAATAAAATTTGTTTAAGTTCATCTCGGTTTTGGTTTTTTCCGTGTGAATTAATACTAGCGAATTGTGACTGTAAACTGTACAATAAACAGTACAAATATTATAGTGACGTGAATAGTGATCGTAAATTGTGACTGTGAACTGTACAACAAGTAAAGAAACTAAGTACAGTGACGTGATAACATCCGTACCGCAGTAGGCCGCTTGCGAAGACAAAGCTGGTGGCTAAAAAGGAATTTTACGGACTATCCGAACGAATACAACAATGAAAACAGGAGCTACCCATTATACCATAGTTTTACTGCTGTGAGTACCAATTTTCTTTTACTAAAGTTCAAATATATATAAATAAAAAAAAAACCTTAAAATTCCTTTTACAATTATAAAAAAAAGGAAGCATTTAAATAGCTTTATAAATCACAAATCATATACATTACCATTGTTTAAATTTTTAACAAAATAATTACATAATGGAGGAAATTAGTGTTCAATTGACTCATTTAACTGGGGCTGTAAATGCCCAACTTGAATTGCTCAAGCAGCGAGATCAGCGAGTTCAAGCGCTTGAAAATAAACCTGTAACAATTGGCATTAGATCCGGACAAGGACTCAAAGCACCAGCAACAGAGCAAGACCTGAAAGACATCTGTAAACTTCCAGACTGCGTCAAGGAGTTGCAGACCTTTGATGGTAACCCAGTGGAATACTTATCCTGAGTCCACAGTGTTGAGAATATACTTAGGGACTATGATATCGTTAAAAATAAGCCAATATATAGGGCCATACTGCAAAGCATCCGACAAAAGGTTAGAGGTGCTGCAAATTCTGCCCTTATTTCCTATAATATCTTTGTAGAAGATTGGAGTGTCATAAAGAGATGTCTCTCTTTACACTACGCTGATAAGAGAGACATACGCACACTGGAATATCAGCTAAGCAACCTCAGGCAAGCAGGAATGTCAATTGATGAATTTTATGCCAATGTGAACCATCAATTCTCATTAGTCATCAGCAAACTTAAGACCGAAGATTATTCCAGTGAAACAACACATGTTCTTGTAGAGACATACCGTAACAGGGCTTTAGACGTCTTTATTCGAGGCCTTAATGGAGAATTAAGTAAAATCCTCATTATTCAAAGACCTCAGACACTTCCAGAAGCTTACGCAGTGTGTCTCGACATTCAAAATATGAACTACCGCAACTTATCAGTGCAGAAAAAAGGAAATATTAACGCAATTACCACACCTATAAATCAAATATATACACCTAAACGTGACCCGCCACCAAGGCCACCAACATTAACTGTACAACAAAGAAATTCAGGTTATAATATGCAACATCAACAACGAGGAGAAACGCATCCACCAAAGCCAAATTATAACCCACCTCCTCGACCAAACTACCCTAAGCCAAACCCGCCAATGAAAATAGATCGATCCATTCAGACGAAACAAGTAAATTATATGAACAATCCCCAGCAGTTCAATACAGGAAAACGGGAAAATGAATCTCTAAATGCCCCACATAAGCAACAAAGAATTTATAATTTGGACACCCAAGCTGATGACGAATATACCGAATCAAATGAAGAATATCAAAAAAGGGTCAATGAAGAACTCGAAGTTAATGAGAATCCTAGAGAGGAAATCCTAGAAGCAAATTTTATGACGGATGCCTCTCTAGCATCCCTTATATAGAATATAAAACCAAGGATGGGAAAATTTTGAAGTTTCTCGTCGACACAGGCACAAACAAAAATTTTATTACAGACGAATTAGGAGTTAACTCTATGCCAACAGAAAAGCCTTTCAGAATTCAATCAGCTACCGGCGAATCAGAGATTAAGCGTAAAATCTGTGGAAGGTTCTTTGCATGTGTGGGAATTGACGCAGTAATCAAATTTTTCATCCTTCCGGGTCTGAATTCATTCGACGGTATCATTGGCGATGATACCCTTCGGGAGTTAGGAGCTGTAATAGATCGCAGAAATAATATCTTAACGATCGACTCAGGAATCAAAATTCAACTTAAATCAAAGGAATCTGCCCAAGTAAATAGTTTAGAAATTAGAGATGATCATTTAGAAGAGAGCAGAAGACAAAAAATTCAAAGTTTAGTGGAAAATCATAGTAAAGTATTTGGCCCTATCAAAGATACAGAATTAGTGGACACTCATATCAAAGCAGAAATCAAAACGATAACAGACGAGCCAATTTACTCTAAAACATACCCTTATCCAGTTAACATGCGGGAAGAGGTAAACAGCCAAATTAAAAAGCTACTTGACGACGGGATAATTCAACCATCAAAAAGCCCATACAATTCGCCTGTATGGGTGGTCCCGAAAAAACTAGACGCATCAGGCGAAAAGAAGTACCGTTTGGTTATTGACTTCAAGAGGCTTAATGAAGTTACCGTGCCAGATACCTACCCGATTCCGGACATATCAAATACATTGGCAAGTTTAGGGAAAGCAAATTTTTTTACCACCTTGGATCTAACATCTGGATTCCACCAGATAAGACTGAAAAAGTCTGATATACCAAAAACAGCTTTCTCTACTCTTAACGGGAAGTTTGAATTCTTAAGATTGCCCTTTGGATTAAGGAATGGACCTTTGATATTCCAAAGAATGATAGATGACGTCCTTAATGAATACATCGGCAAAATTTGCTATGTATACATTGACGATATCATCATATTCGGAAAGACGGAAGAGGAACATCTTAAAAACCTTGAATTGGTATTTGATAGACTAGAATAGGCTAACTTAAGGGAGTTTTTTAAAGAAACAACAGAGTTCCTAGGCTACTTAATTACAAGAGAAGGCATCAGGCTTGACCCAAAAAAAGTTGAAGCTATTCAAAAAATAAAAGCTCCCGAAAATTTAAAAGAGCTTAGAGCATTCCTGGGCCTAACTTCATACTACAGGCGCTTTATTAAAGATTTTGCCAAAATTGCCAAACCTCTTACCAATCTTACAAGGGGAGGAGGTACACAAACAAAAGCAAGTCAATGCAAAAATTTTAAAATCAACCTCAATAAGGAAGAGCTTGGAGCGTTTACGAATCTGAAAGAACTACTCACATCATCCGAAGTTCTTACCTTTCCCGACTTCGATCAACCATTTGTACTTACGACTGATGCATCAAACCACGCAATAGGGGCAGTCCTGAGCCAAGGCGAATTGGGGAAAGATAAGCCTATAACTTATATTTCGCGCTCATTAAATAGGACTGAAGAGAATTATGCCACCAATGAGAAGGAGATGTTGGCAATTGTGTGGGCATTGGACAACTTGCGGAATTATCTTTACGGTGCAAAGAAAATCAAAATTTTGACAGATCACCAACCGTTGACATTTGCTCTCAGTGCAAAAAATACAAATGCGAAATTGAAAAGATGGAAATCGCGAATAGAAGAATACAATTATGAGTTAATTTACCGACCTGGTAAAACAAACTTTGTCGCAGATGCGTTATCCACATTAAAAACGGAATGTAATATCCTCACAGAAAGTACAGATACTGCCGAAACCATGCATAGTGCAGATGAAGACAGTACCGAATTAATACCCCACTGTGAAGCACCGATAAACGTATTTAGGACGGAAATCATTTTTGGAAAAGGTCAAGTGAACACCCATGAACAACCACACTCATCCTACAATAGATACTACATAGGAACTAGTACGCATAATTGGAATCAACAAGAAATTACTAACATTTTAAAAGACAGATTAAATTTTAATACTATCAATGGAATCAAATTCCCAGAGGAACACCTCAACTTGTTGCAGGAAATTTACAAAAATCATTTCTCCAAGTTTAGAATAAGAATAACTCAGCGGGTCGCCGAAGATATCTCAAACGAAGAAAACCAGTTGCGCATTATACAAGATACGCATAACCGAGCTCACCGCAGCGCTGTAGAAAACAAGGATCAAATACTCGAAAGATACTATTTCCCACAGATGACTAAGAAAATTAAAAAGTTTATTAAAGAATGTGATGTCTGCAACACCAGCAAATATGACAGACACCCTTGTAAGCCGGAACTTCAACCTACACCTACACCTACCTACCCGTCGGAAATTCTGCACATCGATATAATGGAAATAAAAGACGAAAAATTTATAACGTGCATTGACAAGTTTACCAAATTTGCAAAGTTTTTCCATATAAAGGATAGATCAGTTCTACACATACTTCATTATTTCACAGCACCCAAAATGATTGTAATGGATAATGAAGGAAGCTTTAGCAGTCCTCTTATAAGTAGCTAAATTAAGTCTTTGGGAATTAAAATCTACAGAACGCCTTCAGGTAAGAGTGAGGTGAACGGAACTATTGAACGACTCCTTTCGACCATCTTGGAATTGGTGAGATGTCTTCAAAGAGAATATACTGATTTAACCCTTAAGGAAATAGTGGAAATTTCCGTTGATGGATATAACAACAGTTACCACTCGGTGACGAAAAAGAAGCCAGTGGACATATTTTTTGGCAGAAGCCAAAGAATTAATTATCAGAATTTAATCAACTTTAGGAATAAGGTAAATTGTGATTTAATAGATCAGATCAAACGTCATCAAAACAGGAAGATTCTCCAAGAAAATGTTAAAAGAAATAAACCTAAAACTTACAATATCGGCGATATAATTTATGTTTCAGACAAAAGAAGACATTTCAAACAGAAACCAATTTTCAAAAAAGAAATAGTTTCTAAAGATAGTAGGGTTACTGTCACAACAGCTTCAGGACGTCCAATTCATAAGTCAAACACCAAGAATATTTCTGAACAATAATTTCCCTTTTCAGATTTCTGGCCTGTAAAGGAAGAGCAATAGTAAACATCTTTGAATATACTACACCCATTGTCACCGTAAAACAAGGGCATGGAGCAATATTGAACGGACACTTCAAAATCATCCACGTAATTAGCATTAAACAGTATGAAGTACTAATCAACAGGATTACAGATACCATTCGAGATGAAATCAGTAATACAAGTATTCTAAAGCCCCAACTAAATTATCGATTAAAACAGGTTCAGTCACTTATCGGCAGCCTCAGGATCAGAAAACCCAGAAAATCCAGATCTATAAACTGGATAGGTTCAGCCTGGAAATGGGTGGCTGGAAATCCAGATGCCGCCGATTGGGATGCCATTCTTAAGAATGAAAATAAAATCATTGAAAACAATAATCAACAATACAAAATTAATAGAAATCTAACAGACACTATCAATAAATTAATAGCTGATTATAACAAAATCGTTAAGAACTTAAATCACGAAGAAACAGAAAAATATGAACAAATAATATACAATAAACTCAACATTATAAAGGAAGAAATAAATGAAGTAGTAATAGCAGCACAACTTGCCAAATCTGGTACAATCAACACCAGATTACTGGACAATGTGGAGATTAATCAAATCATCTCAAATATAGAAACACTTCCATACAACAACGAAATTGAGGCCATAGAGTATGCAGAACCTCAATATTAGCAACAGAGTCAACAATACTTTACATAGTTTCATTGCCCAAGACAAGTAAGGTGGAGTATAACCACATCCAAATACGATCAACAATCAAGGAAGGCAGCCAGATACATTTAGGATTCAGGGAACTCTTAGTAAATCAACAGGAACAGTTTGGTATAACTGGAGAATGCAGATCTTTTCAGAGCACCATCATCTGTAAGAAAGAACAACTTCAGGAACTTCCCAACACCCATTGTGTTACCCTGCTATTAAGGGGTACAAATGCAATTTGTGGAGAAGACACAATTTTCCTATCGAACTTTGATGGCAATATTACGCACCATGGAGTCAGGAGACATCTTAACGGAAGTTTCCTTATCCAACTTTCCAATGACACGGTTTCTATCAATACGCAGGAGTACTCGAATAAAGAGATTAGGAAGTACGAAATCCTACCACCAATCCTACAGACGAACTTAACTGAAAGAAATATGAAATTAGATTTAGATTATCTACACAAGTTGCACTTAAATAATGTTTTAGAGATTCAAAAATTTTATATTAATCGAAAAGTTTCTATCATTACAGATTTAGGCATCATTTTGTTAATATTTGTGGTTTTAATTTGTACAATATTCTTTGTCAAAAGTAGAAGTAAATTAAGGGCAACGAAAATGCCAATATCGAAAACTCCAGCAAACTTCCCAAAATTCCAAGGGTCATTATATGATTTAAGTCCGATAAACGTAAATTTTGGATGACTCTGAGGGACGCAGACTTTTCGAGGGGGGAACAGTTAACACACCACCTAAAATGAACTGCATCGACGGAAATCGCCAGACAGCACTATCAACAACAGTATAAAGTTTCAACACACGCTGCATAGTCAGCAAACGTTCGTGGGAACGAATTTTTATTATTATACGAGTATTACAAATTATTCGTTTATTCTAAAGTAATAAGACACTTTTGTTTTTCATGCCTTATAAATAGAACTACATTAAAAGATTGTATTTTAGAATTAAAATTGTAATGAATAAAGCTTTTTTTTTAGTTCTCCGTAATAAAATACGTTACCTGTAAAAGCAAACCATAATAATAATAAAAACAAAAAATCAAGAATCATTCCGGACCAAGATACAGACGAGGCAGTGTCAGAGCGCAACAATTCGAACGGAAGTCATCTCATCAGTCAAGACCGGTGTGTAACAGACAACAACGGCTCACAGATCAGCAATCCAACCACCATCAGAAGTAGCCCCCCCAATATTGGAAATAAAAACAACACCAACGCCGCCTCCAGAGGAAGAGATGAAGACCACCAATCAAATAACAACGGTAAGTTTTGCCCACCTATTATAGTATTTTACGCAAATATATGTGAACTAATTAAGAACCTTAGAGAAAAACAAAAAAAAAAAAAATTACTTTAAGATTGTGAATTGCGGGGAACGATTCGAAAGCAAAACCAATACATACGTACGTAAATCTAAGTCTTACGTAAATAATCCTGACGTTCACCACGAACTACTTTCACTTATCAAGGAGAGCCAGGTTCAAGGCTACTCTTTTACCCTCAAACAAAATCGCTCCCAAAACCTAATCCTCAAAGGCCTAACTTCCAATTTTAGCGCAAACGAGATCTGAGAGGAACTGGACTCAGTCATCCCAAGAGTTGTTTTGAGGGTTGACAAATTCGAAACCTCTAAATCCATAAAAGATCCATCCTTGGACTACAACTTATTCGCGGTTAGGTTAAACCCCGGCAGGCTAGTCAGCGATGTAACCAATTTAAACTATATCTTTAATACTAGGGTCAAATGAGAGAAACCGAGGGGAAAAAACGGTGTGCTACAATACAAAAGTGCCAAGGCTTTGGGCACTTAGCAAAAAATTGCGGTAAAGACTATAACTGCGTCAAATGTGTGGGCAACCATCTGCCAGGTCATTGCCTGATCAAAATCTCGGCCTCCTCAAAAGCTTCTTGTATTAACTGTATGGGTGACCACCCTATCAGGCCTATCGGAAATTCGCAGAAGCCAGAGCAAAAGCAATCAACGAGGCAAAAGGCAGAAAGGAGAAATCGAAGGTTCTCTCAAAAAAACTAGGCCAGAGCTCTAAAGTCTGCCCAAACGTCAGTTATGCTAGTCATTTCCAAACACATCATAACAGTCCAGCCACCTTGGTAGCTTCACCTACACAGCCTCGGAACCAACAGCAGAACCTTCGTAGGGCAGTTCCTGGGACTAGCCAACGAACTTTTTGGAGTTGGGGTGGAGGAATTTTTTCACAAAATTGAAAATTTCATAAAAAAAAACATCAATAATTCCCTAAGTATCCAGCAGAAAAGACTCGAGTATGGAATACTTCTGAACCAACTCACGGCTAATACTTAATGAAACTCAACCTTTTAACTTTTAATACACAATCATTAATATATAGTTTTGGCAAAATTCTCCACCAGAACAACTGCACAGCCGCATTTATTCAGGAAACACATTTCACAAACAATCATAGAGTCCACCTTGATGGTTACAAATTTATACCTAACAATATAAACCAAGGGGTAGCAATAGCCTTAAAGTCCAACATTGAACATTGGGATATGGGAATCCCAAACCCGAAGTTCCCCACTACCTTTATTAAAATCAAGCTTACTACTAGTCAGGACACTAAATACTTGCTCCTAGGATCCTTATATTTCCCAACAAATTGCCAACCTCACCTTATGATTGAGTTATATTGGGAGGTGACCTTAATTCTAAGCACTTAACATGGTGTGATCTTATTACCAACCAAAATGGAAGGTCCTTAGCTAATTGGCTTAACACAGTGCCTCACCTTCGGAACTTGACCACCCAATCTCCTACTTTCCCACTTAGTTCCGCTTTTTTAGACCAGTTTATAATTTCTCCTAACTTACTATCGCATGGACACAACAACACTAACTATACGATCCAAACTTCACCAACCCTTTCCGATCATCTTCCGGTCAAGCTCAATCTTGAAATAATTGATACTTGTATCTCTCTTTCGGATACTAGATACCCCATCTCATTTGTTAACACAAATTGGAATAATTTCAAATCGGACCTAGACTTAGCCCTCGCCCAGCTACAACCTTTACCTTTTATATCCCTTAACAACACAGAAATCGACAACTACGTTATCTCCTTCAACACGGCGGTATCGCACATAGTAGATAGCCATTCAAACAGAACACCAAACAAATATAGGAAGTATAATCACCTCCCGGAAAACATAAAAGCCCTCTTTAGAACCAAAAACCAATGGCAAAACAGACTTAAGAGAATTTACCATCACCATTTTAATAGAATTAACAACGACTACAAAGCCCTCTCTAACAATATATCCCTCCTCAAAAAAATTGTCAAGGACAAAGTCAAAATTTGGCTTAATGACCAATATAACCGTAGACTTTCTAAAATAAGACCAGGACCAAGAGCGTTTAAAGAAGTTAAATAACAAAAAAAAAGATCTTTTGCGATAAGGTAATTCTAGAAGACCGTCAAATTACAAGCGATTTAGAAAAAGCCCAAGTCTTTAAAGAATATTATTCAAAAATTTACGGACATAGCAACTCATCTGACGATTCAATATTAATTAACGAAGTCCAAAGTTCAACCCAGAGATTACTGAGCTCCAGGCCTCCTCGGAACTTCAATTTCGATTACAATAGTTCAGCTCTTACCCCGTGCTACGAGTACAACCAATTTTACACATCTCTTTCTAAAGTCAAAGACATTATCAAAAATTTAAAGGCCAAAAAATCGTCAGGTCCGGACGGTTTCTCCAATTTCATGCTTAAAAAAATGTCACCAGAAGCACTCAAGTTTCTAACAATAATTCTCAATAACTGTATCAATAATGGGTACTTCCCTGATGAATGGAAAGTCGCAAAAATCCTTCCGTTAATCAAAAAACCCTATAACTTTAACATTGACAACTTCCGACCAATCTCTCTCTTATCCAATGTAGGCAAGATCCTCGAACGAATTATCCTGAGGAAAATGTAGGATCACTCCGAATACCACATCAAATTTATTTCGGACTACCAGTTTGGCTTTCGCAGTCCAACAGTCCATGCCCTTCTCAAACGACACAATGACATCACAATTAATCTAAAGCGGAAAAAATGTACAACTGCTTGTTCCCTAGATATCGAAAAGGCGTTCGATAGTGTTTGGAGAGATGGTCTAATATATAAACTCATCCAACTTGGCTACCCACCTTACTTTGTTATTTTAATTCATAGCTTCCTTTCGGATAGAAAGTTCTTCATATAAATCAATTCCACAAAATCAGATCATTCAGTCTCAAACTGAGGAGTCCCGCAGGGAACAATTCTGGGTCCCAAAATGTATAATATCTTTTTATATGATTTCCCACACACCTAATTCAGTAATGGCACATTAACCACCCAAGCCATCCTATTTGCAGATGACATCATGGTCTATGCTCATGACACCTCCCCCTGTTTTATTACGCCCTGTATACCGTGCTTTCCACGTATCAATGCGGAGAAGAGTATACGAGCGGAGAGAGAGAAAAGACTTTTGTTCAACGTTATAATATAAGTATTTATTTAAGTTTATATATATAGTTAAAGGCCCGCTGTGCAACCAAAGGCTGCGACCTTTACTGTTTGGAGTAATTTTCAATCTCCCTGCTTTGTTCTTCCCAACCACTGCCTTTTATACTAAATTTTATCCAAAATTATGTTTGTCTACTTACGCAATAGCATCAGTACAAAATAATTCCCACGATGCATTTTTCATTTATTGATAAGACTTCCATTTAATTGTTCCAAGTGTCCCAGTTAGTTACCCTTTCGTGTCAGCGCTCATGATCGTTCGTACGATCGGTCGGTAATTTGATCCGTTTGGCATACAACGGCTTGCTGCCGACGCTTTAATGCCTGCACTGTGTTGTTATTGTTGAGTCAGTTTTTGCCTTTGACCCATATATCACACTTCGGGGTGAATGCATTGGATTGTTTACAAGTGTTTCGCTTGTGGCAGCGTAAAGTGGATTCTCCACTGGGTTATGACGTTGGTATGGGAATCATTTATTCTGCACTCTATGTCACGATTGTGGGTATGAGTTATAATGTACTTGTTGCTATTAGAAGATGCGAGTGGTGCTCATGGGGTCGGAATATAGTAGTGTAGCGGAGTACTACATTATCATTATATGCAAAAAAAAAAGGAAGGAAAAAGTCTCAATAAATAAAGTTACAAATTACAAGAGGCTGCAAGAAGCGGCACTTAAATTCTATGCCGGGTTTGCAGTTTCCAAGTTGCATAAGAAACTTAATTGTGAAATCTGCACTCTGTTCATTATATGTAGATAAAACAGACAAATTTCGAGAACAAGCTCTATTTATAAAATTACGAGCTTATAACACTTAAGACACATCACCCGAATTTGAAAAGTTAACTGTTCCTTCTCTAGCATTTGAAGCTTATGTCAAAAGTATGCAAACACTTTTTGAAAGTCAATTTCCAAAAATATGACAAGAAGAACACTTGATTGAAGCTTTGCTCAAATCCGCACTGAAAATGACAGCTTCCGAGAGCATGAAATGGGACGATAATGAACACAGACACTCCATTTATAAATTCATTTTAAGTGGCCTTAATCGGTTAAGAAAACCAATAAGGAGAGTCTGCCATTGGGTGCCAAAGTGAATGGTCGTGTTTTTTCTGATCCTGTGTGTTGTGAAATATAAGTAAAAGTGAAGAGTGAAAAAAAAAAATATGGATAAAAGATCGTTACAAGGGCATCGTCCCCCTGACGATACAATTAAAAAGAAAAAGACTTTTAATCTTCCTTCTAAGCTATTGTCGAATGAGGACAAATTAGCTATATTACAAACAATTGGTGAATACACGACGCCTAAAAAGTTGGATACAACCATGGAAACATCCGATTGTACAGTTACAGATTGTACTGTTATTAGTGGCGATTCAGAAACAGTAGTGAACGCAAAAAAAGTAAATAAAGTTGCTGGTGCTTCAGTGATGCCAAGTCAAACTGGAAAACTTGAAAATCATATTTTATCCTTAAATCCGACGGACGATGCAAATCTGGCCGATTTAAAGGGATTGCTAAAAGACGACTTATCAACTTTCGAGAATATAAAAAAACATCGAAATAAAATTAAAGAAGTCAAACATTCATCGTCCCCGTCTCTGGAGAGGACAAATTCTAGACTTGTCAACAACCCCTTTTCGATTCTGGATTCGGCCGAGTTAGATGAACCTTCTACTTCACCGCAAATAGGAAAAAGCAGACAAAATATTCGGGAAATTAACGAATGGTGCCCTCCCATTTATGCCAAAGAAGTGAGCTCAAAAACTATATTGTTAGTTTTAGAAAATAATTTTAGTGTAATTTAGATGTTAAATTTGAAAGCAAAGGATTAGGTAGACTAACATTTTTTGTTAAAGACATTAATCTACATTCTTATTTAGTGAAAGTTTTTTGTGAAATGAAGATTCAAGCTTTTTCATTTGGTCCAAAGCAGCTAAAAAAGTTTTCAATATGACTGAGAGGTATTCCAGATGGTTTTACCTCTGGAATGATAGCAAATGCTATTGCCAAAGTGGACCCTTCATTGAGGGTACAAGTTAAACCATTTGCTACAAAATGGTCAAAAGAACGTTGCTTTCTTGATATTTTTCATTGTGTCGTTGATGATAGGGAAAGCCTATCTAAAAAAAAAAACTAAGCTAAAAAAAAAAAACATCTTCTTTTTACTTCATCATAAAATAAAATGGGAGTCGCTGAGGAAAAACAACATTGTCCAGTGCTATAGATGCCAACGCTTTGGACATGTTAGTGCCTACTGCGCTTTCCCTATTAGATGCGTAAAGTGTAAAGATTCGCACGATTTGGGAGCGTGTCCTCTCAATAACATCAAAGATAAAATAAGCTTATCTTGCATTAACTGCGGTTCTTCTGGGCACTAGGCAAATTTCACTGGCTGTCCGAAACGGATAGAATACTTGCGGAGGAAAGAGGACAAGGGCCCAAAATCCCCAAAATATGTCTTTCAGCCCAAAAATACAGTTGTGAATCCGGCACAAGTTTCGAGATCATACTCCTATGCTGATATCCTTAAAGGAAATTCGCTAGCGACATGCAATGAGGAATCTAATCCAAACTCCATTTTTAGAGATTTTATAAATGAATCGCTAAGATTATTTGGATTACCCTTGAGCGTCCTCATAACTCGGGTTAGAGATTTTTGGCCATCGTTTAAAAAACTAAATGACTCTGATAATTGCTTGCCATAGATAATTGCTTTGAGTTGAATATGTTTCTTAAGCATATCACCCGAACTGCTGTTTTAGTTCAAGAAACACTTCTAAAACACAACATGAGACGTACATTTGATAAGGCACCGGGCAGAGGCACCGGCGTTTTGATTCCAAATACTTTAGATTAGAATATCATTCCTTTTCAAAACAATATTATTTCTGCAACCATTGTCTCTATAACATTAACTGGACATCTCAATAACAATAAAAGCTTAGCCTTGGTTTCCCTCTACATACCTTGTAGCACGGGTTTTAGATTAGTCCGAGCAATGCAAGATTTAATGGTTCTTCTGTCCAGTTTTGATTTTTATATAATCGGGGGTGACTTTAACGGTCCTCACAACTTTAGGGGTGACTCTATGTTAAATCTGAATGGTTACCACCTATACACATGGTACCAAAACACTGCCTTTCTTGATTTGCGCATAATTTCTCCAAATAGCCCGACAAGACCAAGTTCTTTGTCAACAATAGATTTTTATTTAGTGTCTTCAAAACTTCTTGGCTCTCAATTCACTTCGCCTAGCTATAGTTGTATAACTTTGGACCCTTTTTCCGACCATTTCTCAGTTTTTCTTGGCTTAGAGCTATCCAACATCTCCCCTTTACTTACAGACCCTCCATATTGTAGAGTCGGTAATGATATAAACGCGGCCTCACATTACGTATCGCACCACATGCCCTTAAGGCAAAGTTGGCAAAACCTCCATCTTGGAAATCTTGAGCGACGATGATTTCCGGCATCCCAGCATTCGGTCTTTTCAATTAGGACGAGAAGACGAGTAAGACGTATTGCTTCATTGTTACAAAATAAAAAATTAAATTAAAATAAAAGGAAGAAACCAAACAAGAAAAAATAGTATCGAAAACGATAAAATTGTTTCTTTTAAAATAAAATTGTTTAGTTTCACAACTTCAGAAGTGGGATTCTATATCGACATCACTGACAAGCTGCATAAAAACAAAAAATGGACAAAAGAGTGACACGTGGAGATTTGACCCGCGCTTTAAACGAAGCTGGACTTCCATATTGTTCAACAGCGACAGTGATTCAATTGCTTAATGCGGAGGAAGACAGCGGACATCCACGTGCTTTGTCTGATCAAGAAGTGGAAGACGACGCCAGCACTGGTAATGGACCTGTCAGCGCTACGGTTAAAGCTGGTGTGGCTGCTGCAATAAATAATGCTGGTGTTCCTAAATTAAACGATGACGCTAGTGCTACTCTAATATATGACGAAGGTGAGGGGGATCTCGACGATATCATCTCAAAGTTGGAGAAAAAAAAGAAAGTCTTACAGCTGCGCCAGGAGCTTAAGGCTCTGGAAGACTCTTCTGTGACGGATCTACAGCGGCTCTCTATCACCGACGTGGAGTCAATTGTGCCCAAATACTCCGGAGATGACGCATACTCCATCGAAAAATGGATTAATGACTTTGAAAGAGCCGTAAAACTGAGCCATTATACTAATCACTTTAAGTACATGGCAATGCGACGGCTGCTAACTGGAACAGCAGCCATTTTTCTCCGAACGTCATCGGCCAATAATTTCGACGAATTGAAGACTGCCTTGCGCAAACAGTTTCAACGTCACGTCACAACAAACGACGTGTACAAGCAGCTGTAGAAGAGGCATCGTAACAGAGGAGAAAATGTCATAAGCTATATGCTCTCCATGCAAGAGATCGCAGCACAAGCAGCTATAGACGAGAAGGACGTCATTAGTGCAATAATCGAAGGCTTGGGTGACCGAAGTGCGTACACGTCAATCTTGTACACAGCCAAAAGCGTCGAGGAACTTCAGGAACTTCTTCTTATCTACGATAAGAGAAGAAACAATGACAGTGCTCCAGTGATAATTTCACACCAAACAAGGCAACCAGCCCAAGTGTCAGCATCTACCTCCACCTCCCTTGTGCGTTGCTTCAATTGTTCGCTGTATGGGCACATTTCAACTCAGTGTCCAAAAACTAAACGAACAATCGGATCCTGTTTCCGATGTGGCGGGAAAGACCACATGATAAAGGACTATAAGCAGCCGTCTAACCGGGTGAATGTGGTAAAAGCCGAAGAAGACGAAAGCTGTTTGCAGCAGATCGATGCACTTGAAAATGTAAGTGTTTTTTTTTTATGTTTAGGCTTGAGAAGCAAAGTAATAACGTGTAACTCTTTAATTGATAGTGGTAGTCCGGTTAGCTTTGTCGAAAAAGACTGTATCCCGTCCGACAACTGCTTTTATGAGCCAGCCCATCCCAACTACTTTGGGTTAAGCGGTAAACAAATCGAAAAACTTGGAAAAATTAAATGTCAGCTTACAATATTTAACAAGACTAAGGATATTTTCCTTATTGTTGTCGAAAACCAACTTCTGCCGCGAACCTTACTTCTAGGTCGGGATTTTCCTCAAATATTTAACATTAAATTTTATATGAGCGATTGTGACATTTATTTAAACAATAAAAAAAGGGAATTGGACTTAAATATTAGTTTGCCTTATGTTTCTCAAGCCTCAAACAAAGTTAAAGCTATTGATTGTTCAACAAAAATAAATCGAAAAAATAACCCCAGTAATATGGACACTGAAATTGGAAGAAACTTTATCGATTGTTGTGGTAGGGGCATTAATAAAAATGAGTTGGATTTAAACTCTCGTTCTGGTGCTGGTGGAAGGGAGTTGCCGGTCTCATTGTTTTATGATCGTCAAAATGTTGATTTGCCTAGTGAGCCATTGTATATCGAGTGCGAATGTTTAGTTAGTGGCGATCAGGTAAATCGCCAAAATAGTGAAATCTCTAGTGAACCATTGCCTATTGAAGCACCCCCAAATGGTCAAATTAATTGCCAAAGTAGTGAATTTTCCAGTGAGCCATTTCCTATTGAAGTGCCCTCAAATTGTCAAGATAGTGAAGAGTTTAGCGAACGTCTATTGGAAGGTAATACTTTGAATCACAACAGTTGTGATATATTCCAAATCGACATTGGAGATTATAACAAGGATATTGACCATTGGGATATAAATCATTCACTATCAAAAACTGATTTAGCAGAGGTTCGTAGGATAATACATGACCATTACTTAAATTTTCCTAGGGAGGAAAATGAAAACTCATTCGAAATGAACATTAAACTGTCCTCTGACCAATGTGTATATTCCTCGCCTCATAGGCTATCCTATAAAGACAAAGCGGAAACGCATAGAATCACTAGTGAATTGTTAAGAGCAGGAGTTATAAGACCAAGTAATTCTCCTTACGCATCGCCGATAGTATTAGTAAAAAAAAAGAGTGGAGATATTCGGATGTGCATTGATTACAGAAACTTAAATAAGATCACCGTTAGAGACAATTATCCCTTACCGTTGATTGAAGATTGTTTAGAGTATTTAGGAGGGAAGAAATATTTTACCTTATTGGACTTGAAGAGTGGGTTTCACCAAGTGAGGATGGCGGCGGACTCAATTAAATTCACCTCTTTTGTCACCCCTAATGGACAGTTCGAGTATTTAAAAATGCCCTTTGGTCTTAAGAATGCCCCATCGGTATTCCACAGATTTATAACATTTGTGCTAAAAGAATTTATTGACAAAGGTCGCATAATTGTCTATATTAATGACATATTGCTAGCATCAGCAAATCTTTTGGAACATCTCCAGCTGCTAAAATCAGTTTTAGAGTCCTTAGCAAAGCAAGGACTTGAGCTGAACCTCTCAAATTGTAAATTTTGCTACAGTGAAATCCAATACCTGGGTTAGTGTCAGTACCAAAGGCATTGCGCCGAATGAACGCCACAAGGAGGCCATAGCTAGGTACCCGATACCCCAAACCCACAAGCAGTTGCAATCTTTCGTAGGTTTATGTGCAAATTTGTTCCACAATTCTCGCGCATTGCGAAGCCGTTGAACGATATGTTAAAAGGGAATAGCAAAGTCAAACTGAACGAGAAATATCTGGGTGCCATTGAGGAGCTAAAGAGGAAATTGATTGAGTCTCCTGTATTGTCTATATTGACCCCAAGAAAGATACCAAGCTGCATTGCGATGCCAGTGCTTCTGGGTATGGTGCAGTCCTGATGCAGCGACAGTCTGATGGAAAGTTTCACCCAGTGTTCTATTTCTCTAAGCGAGCTACTAACGCAGAAAGCCGTTATCATAGCTTCGAATTGGAAACCCTTGCGATAATTTATGCACTCCGGCGTTTCAGAGTGTATTTGGAAGGAATTCCTTTCAAGATAATCACTGACTGTAACTCACTGACCTTTACTCTAAACAAGAGAACGCTGAACCCTCGGATAGCTCGATGGGCTCTTGAATTACAAAATTACGACTATGTAGTTCAGCACAGGAGTGGGAGCAATATGGGACACGTGGACGCGCTGAGTCGCTGCGAGGTAATTTGCAGCATTAGTGAAGATGACATTGAGTTTCAGTTGTGCGCAACACAGAGTAGAGACCCTGATATAATCCAACTTCGCGACCAGCTGGAAAAGGGGTCATTAGAATGGTATGACCTAAACGATGGAATAGTTTACCGGAAGGACTCCAAAGGTGGTCTTTGCTTTTGTGTACCTAAAGAAATGGAAGACAATGTGATTAGGTTTAGTCATGAAAAGATTGGACACCTGGGAATAAATAAAACGTATAGCCAAGTAAGGAGGCACTACTGGTTTCCTGGAATGAAGTCAAAGGTAGAAAAATTTATAAACAACTGTTTAAAGTGTATAATGTATTCAGCCCCTGTACGAGTAAACCAAAAGAGCCTATATAGTATCCCCAAGGAACCAGTACCCTTTGACACGATTCATATCGATCACTTGGGACCGTTACCTTCTATACGATCCAAAAGAAAACATTTGCTAGTAATAGTTGATAGTTTCACAAAATATGTGAAGCTCTACCCAGTAAACTCCACTAGTACGAAGGAAGTAATTAAGTGCTTAAAAAAATACTTCCAATATTATAGCCGCCCTCTTAAAGTAGTCTCCGACCGTGGAACATGTTTTACGTCTCTGGAATTCAGCAAATTTTTGCTAGATAATAATATAAGCCATATCAAGACAGCTGTAGGTTCTCCCCAGGCGAATGGTCAGGTAGAAAGGGTCAATCGCGTTTTAACACCCCTGCTTAGTAAATTGAGTGAACCGTTGGAGCATTCGGACTGGGTGGCTAAACTAGCTAAAAGCTGAATTTGCATTAAATAACTCGACTCATTCTTCGACCCACAAGACACCCGCCTGCTTACTTTTTGGTGTGGAACAGAGAGGGGTTACAGTCGATCCACTAACCGAATTCATACAAGACAGAAACGACGCTCAGGGACGTGACTTAGATAAATTAAGACATGAAGCTACCGCAACGATACTCGAATCTCAGCACCGTAACGAGAGGTATTTTCAAAGTCATAACACCTATGCAAAACAGTTCTCATGTGGCGATTATGTTGTAATAAGGAATGTGGACAGTTCCACCGGTTCAAATAAAAAGTTCATCCCAAAGTTCAAAGGTCCCTACGTTGTACACAAAGTGCTGCCAAATGTCAGATACGTCATTAAAGACATTGAAAACTGCCAGGTCACGCAGCTTCCATATGACGGGGTGATTGAGTCACGGCATATTAAACTCTGGAAAGGCGAAAATGCCTAGTGATTGAAATTTGTTGAATAATCATAGACAGAAAAAACAACATAAGTAGTTTTAAGAAATCTTTAAGTTAAGGTATTTACAAACATATTATATAATTTGAACTATGCACTTATACTAGCCGTTTCATGTGATCGTGGTGGATCAATTGTCACCACGCTAATAATATAAACGCGGCCTTACATTACGTATCGCACCACATGCCCTTAAGGCAAAGTTGGCAAAACCTCCATCTTGGAAATCTTGAGCGACGATTCGGTCTTTCCAATTAGGACGAGGACACGAGTAAGACGTATTGCTTCATTGTTACAAAATAAAAAATTAAATTAAAATAAAAGGAAGAAACCAAACAAGAAAAAATTGTATCGAAAACGATAAAATTGTTTCTTTTAAAATAAAATTGTTTAGTTTTATAATATAGAATTTCATTCAGTGACACAAACTGGAATTTATTCAATCAAGATCTTCAATGAACATTCCATTAGAGAGAAATCTCTCCAACATCGAAATTGACCGATTTGTAACACTTTTCTCTGACCACATCCAAGACTGTATTGATTGTCATTCAAAAAAAATTAATTGAGGAACGGCAAAACCTCAGCCATGAAATTATTAAATTACTTAAATTTAGGAAATTTTGGAAAATCCATCTTAAAAGAATCTTTCATAGGAAAGGTAATAAAATTAATCAAGAATATATTTCCCTCTGTTCTCGCATCAGCGGTTTAAGCAAACTAATTAAAGATCAGACCAGAATTCACTTAAACAGACAATTTCGAAACAAACTTAATCAATTAAGACCATCTTCTCCTGTCTTTAAGGAAATTGATAGAATCAATCTTCGGCCCCTATTTTATTTAATAACAATGCTTTTCACTCAACTCAAGAAAAAATCAACCCCTTTCAAAATTTCTTCTCTGATTTATATTCACATCATATTCCCGATACCGATCTCGAACTAACTCTAGAAGTTTAACCCGCACAAGTTCTTTTTTAGCTTGGAACTCCTTAAATCCTTTAACTGAATTTTCTCTTAACAATACTTCATATTCTTCGACTATGGAAGAATCTGCCACAACTGACCTTATTAAATCCATAATTCATAATCTCAACAGCAAAAAATCTTCTGGACCAGATAATATCTCAAACTTTATAATCAAGAAATGCCTTCCAACTATTCCTCATTTTTTAACTCCAATTGTTAATAATTGTATAAATAATGGTTACTTTCCTCTTAATTGAAAAAATGATAAGCTGATCCCAATTAAAAAGATGAAAATTCAAATGACATAAGCAATTTCAGGCCAATTTCACTACTGTCCAACCTTGGAAAAATACTTGAAAGGGTTCTCTATTTAAAAATAGAAAACTTCATTTCGGAACAAAATATTATACCGATGGTATAGTTTGGTTTTAAAAGAAAACACTCCACCGAACATGCACTTATGCAACTACAAAATGAAGTCTTAAAAAACCTCAGGAACAAATCTTGCACTATCGCTTGTGCTATTGACCTTACTAAAGCATTTGATCTTGTCTGGCATGATGGTCTCCTTTTTAAATTAATCTCTTTGAAATTCCCGAAATATTTTATCAAAATGATGTTTAGCTTCCTCAATAACCGTTATCTTAATATTCACTTGAATGAAAAAATTTCTACCCTCGTCCCGGTACTATCAAGCGTTCCACAGGGTTCCATTCTCGGTCCCCTCCTATTTAACATTTTTTTACATGATTTCCCTTCACAGTTCCTTTCTTAAAATTCAATTTATTTGCGGACGATACGATAATCAAACACCACTTTGAAATTATTATCCCATATTACCGAAGCTGCGGCATAAGTTTAAACGCCTCCAAAAGCGAATTAATTTGTTTTAGAAACGCATCCACCAAAGGCCACCATCTCGCTGTCAGGAAACGCAAACAGCTTACTCTAACCATCGAAGGAAATACCATCCCAAGAAAACCTATGATTAAATATCTGGGTGTGCACCTACATGAGAGGTGGAGAATGAACAATCTTGCCAGGAAAACATTGCAAAAATTTAAAGCTGCCTGTGCCAAACTGAAGGTTCACTTCAACTCCTGTGAAGTTGAATCAAAAACAAAACTTCTAATGTACAAAACTCTAATCCGTCCACTTTTAGCATTTGGTTTCAAATATCTAAAACAGTTGCCCAGATGTTCGAACGAACAGTATTAAGGAAATGTATCTTAATGTACAGATGACCCTCTGGTAAATGGATTAAAAATAAAACGATCTACGATACATCCGGAGTCACACCCATGCTTAAGTAGTTACCTAACGAATTTAGCTAAATCTCGTTTTCTAAACCTTATGACACATCCCAATCCTTCTATACGAGAAATATACGGTGAAAATATAGAATTCTCGATTTTGGATAGGTATTACTCGTCCCATATTAGCATCCTCAACGAACGGTCTACTCGCCTTTTCAAAATAGTAGATGATGTATGCTACTTATCAAACTTTTACAACCAAAGCTGTAACTTAACTTACAGACGTGAATGCTTTGATCTTCATATGAAAAATATATAAATGTTTTCGTATTTAAATAAATAAATAAATAATAATAACAATATGACTATCATAACTATCATTTAAAATAAAACTTTCATATTTTAAAATTTAAATTATTAATTCAAGATTAAAACATGTATGTATAAATTTGTAGCTATAACTGAAATATAAGTTTAATTTGTTTATTTTGAAGAAACTCAAATGTTAATGCTTTGCGTGCTTATGACATTGAAGTCCCAATTTTAGTTTACAATTTAATCTTTTTTATTTACCATCAGAAGTCTGAATCATTAATGTACATAATATAACTTGTTGATTTAATTTTTAAGTAAAAATGAAATATTAAAAATAAAAATAAAATCTCAACAAATAATGTTACTTCCTAAATAGCTTTAATGAGCTCACGTCTTAATAATATTGTTACCTTTACTTTGTAATGCGATTTGGCATTACTGGTTGAGTAAGCTCTCTGTCATTTTAGTTTTAGCACAGATAATAAATCTATACAGATGTACAGATATACAATATCTTATCTTTTAAAGAATTTATAAATTTTATTTCTATCCCAACGTTAACTAAACTAAATAAACAAATGTAACATTTTAACCTAAATGTAAACTGATTAACGTAACGTAAGCCTACGATTCTTATCCAAAAATTTGTATGACAGTTTAAAAATGTAAATATGGAAGTAATTTCCGGATGGAGAATAAACTCTCTTTGCTATGACCTTCAACAAGAAACGGCGTGTTTTATTTCAACCGCATTTTTCTACCCCCGTAATTTACCCAACACATATAAAATCAAGAAATATAACCCTACACACCCCAACATTTGGTCCTTGTCGAGCCGAATATTTAAAAATTAAAGATTTGGAAAAATAATAAAAAAAAAGTAAAAAAGTGCAAAGTGCAAGTGCACAAAACATACATATATATATAAAAGAGACAATTAATAGACTACACAAAACATTAAACATTTAAGTTTGATAAAAAAAATTAGAAGTGCGAGGACAAGTGCAAAGTGCATTAAACATTTAAAAGAGAAAAAATTAATAAAAAGTGCAAGTGCACCAAATATATATATAGATATATATATAAAACAAAAGTGCATACATAGATTCCCTCGCGGTCGATGTCTTGCCCCTTGTCTTTCTCTTTTTAAACTTAAATATTCTTTCGATGGTTGTGCATGAATTGCATTTCCCACGCCGTGTAAAAATTCATCAATTTATCAACTTTAACCTCAACTGTCACCAGCTGGGCAAAGCTGACCAAAGGTCGAAAGTTGTATCTAATAAATATTGTACTTGATACATACAAACATATTGGGTTATAATTAATTTTACAAATAAAACCCTTAAAATGTCTAAATTGTCATCGGGTGCAGATCAGAAAGGTGTTCTGGAGCAGATTCGTCGAGACCACTCCAACTTCAAGAAGACTGGAGCAACATGGCGTACAGCAAGCTATCTAGCTGGTCGTCTTCTTGTCCTCGAAGTGAACTTCAAGAACGCACTTGAGAATCAAGCAAAAATTCGACGAAGGTCTGGAAGAGGAAGATTTTGATGAAATTTTTGATCTGCTTCAGGAAAAATATTTCACTTACCGAGGTGAATTAGTCGATGCTATCGACAGGGCCAAGTCAGCGTCTAAGGAGAGGACTGTGGAAAGTGAATCCACAGGTGCTACTTGTAATGATGCTCGTACACAAAATGGCGGGCTTTCCATGATGTCTTTTTGTCTTTAGTCCACACAAATACGAAGCTGTGTGAGATTCAAAAACTTCACTATTTGAAATCTTCTCTTGACGGTGAAGCTGCTCGTTTGTTGCAGCATTTAGGGTTGTATTCTGGCAATTATGACAAAGCATGGGAACTGCTTGTCGCCAGATACGACTACAAGCGAGTGTTGGTAAACGCCCACTTCCAACTTTTCTTTGAACAACAGCAGTTGACAAAGGAGACTAAAGGTAACATAAAGTCTCTACTGGACACGTCTCAGGAATGTTTCCATGCTCTAGAAAATTTAGGATTGCCGGTTAGTTCTTGGGATGACATTTTAATATATATAATGGTACAAAAATTACCTGGATTTACTCAGCGTTTGTGGGAGGAGAAATTAGGTGGTTCGAAGGAGCTGCCCACACTTACACAATTTACAGAGTTCCTGGAAACACGTTTTCGGACCTTGGAAGCAGTAGCTGGAACGAGTGGCCTAAAGGGCAGCGGCTCTTCTCCACACAAAGGTATTGCCGTTGAGAGGAAAACGGTGCTGCGTATTGGTAAGATGCAGTTTGCATGTCAGGTTTGTGGTAAAGGTCAACATTCTCTAAGGACTTGTAACAAGTTCATTGACTTGGAGATCTGCGAACGATCTAAGTCAGTGGACAGAATCGGGGTTTTTCGGAACTGTTTGGCATACAGCCACAAGACAAAACAATGTCAAAGCAGTGTGCGCTGCTATTACTGTAAGCAGAAACACCATTCTCTGCTGCATTTTAAGAATCCCAGCTCCAAATCTACAAGGAATCATGAAAATACGACTATATGTACACAAACTTCCCACATAAAGACAAAAATAAATACCAACCAACTCAAAATTGTCTCTTCTGGAGTTCATCAGCCAAGTGTTCTTTTGGCAACAGCAGTTGTTAGAATCAGGTCTTCAAATGGTAACTATTTTCATCTGAGGGCATTAGTCGATCCTGGATCTGAAGCAACTTTTATCTCAGAATCAGCTGTTCAATTGCTAGGGCTTCATCAACGACGAACACTCATTAAGGTATCTGGATTGGGAAAACTTAGCAGTGGTTCATGTCAGCGGTATGTAAGTCTTACCTTTGGGTCGCTGGTAACACCTTTCGAAACAAATATCCCAGCCTATGTGTTCAAGTCCCTGACTGGTCTCCTGCCATCCAAACCTTTAGCTCTACAAAATTGGGAACACATCCAGGGTTTAAAGTTAGCTGATTCACAATTCGACAAGCCTGCGACTGTTGATCTTCTCCTGGGAAGCGATGTTTATTGCGAGTTCATTCGATAAGCGATTATCCGTGGCACAGATGAAAGGTCTCCAATCGCATAAGAATCTGAGCTAGGTTGGCTTCTCCTTGGGAAGACAATTTCGCAAAATAAAGAATCTGTCCATAGCTACTTACAGGTTCTCGATAACGACATTCAGCTGCGAAGGTCCTGGGAGTTACCTTTCAACACTAACACTGCGGAAGACAAAACTTGTAAAAGGCATAATATCAACACAAAAAGAAGATTAGCTGATGGTCAACATCAGGAATCGCAACCATTTAAAAACGGATGTAAGTCTGGGTTTGGTGCCTCGAAGTTAGGTGCCTTACGTAGGTTTCATCAACTGGAAGGAAGATTCCAGGAAAACCCCACATAACACAAGGAGCATTCCAAGTGTTTAAAGGAATGCAAAGAGCTTCGTCAGATGGCCGTATTCTATATTACTCACCATGCGGTATTCGATGTCAACCAGAACTACGAAACTTCGTCGCAGTCCTGCGTACTACAACTGGTTTGTACGAAACTGCCGGGCACAAGCCGGAAAAAGAGACAGAGGTCCACTAAACGTAGATGCAATCGGTAAAAGAACATTCGAAATTCCTCAAGAAGACACTGCCGTGGAGAAAGTAAGTTACCTTGAGCGATGGAATCGAAATCAATCGATGACCAACTACTTTTGCAGAAAGTGGAGCAAGGAATATTTGTCCAGGATAAAACAGCACCCGAAGTGGACAAGACGGAAGCCGGGACCAAAACGAGGAGACTTAGTTCTCATCGAGGATGAGAGAGCACCGCCATTGCAATGGCGACTCGAAAGGATTTCGACACACATCCCGGGAAAAAAGGACTTGTCCGAGAGCAGTTACGGTAGGAACCAAATCCGGATAACTCGAAAGGTCACGCGGAATGCAAGACAATTGAACGACACAACACAAAATTTATAAGACATACACTTTAAATAAATTCACATAAAATTAAAAGCATTTATTTTCTTTTACCAATATTTTATTATCTTAATTCAATAAAAATAATTACAATTTAGCTTATCCTAGATTTCTCACACAGCACAACACATACAGTCCACTCACTAAACCACACAATATCATTCATATTGGACAACGCTGTGGAGGTCTGAGATTCCAAAATACCGACGGGAATTGAAGAATCGAAACCCCGACGGCACTTGAAGGTTGGTATCCTCCCAGATTATCCACTCAATCACACAAAATCATGCATACAGGACAACGTCGCAGAGTTTTGAAATTCCAAAATGCCTACGGAAAATGGATAATCAAAATCCCGACGGCATTCGAACTTTTCGTGACACGATCAACGTTGTCCACTGAAAACACAACACAACACAACCTATCAACAGGTATCAATTTTTAAAACATTTCACAGACAACACGATTCAAATATAATATGAAATAATAAAATAAACACCTTAAAAAAAAAACATCCTTTCTAAAAAGACTGTGTCTGCTGTTAAGACTATTTTTATTATTATTATATTTTTGTTTGTTTACACACATATTTTGAAAAAAAAAAGGAATATTTTAAGGTTTACAACACTACAATACAACACTATTTTGTAATAATATAAACATTTTAAACTAATATACAACAATTCTAATATAAATTCCATAATGTAAACAAAAAAAAATACGTAAAAAAACTTACTGCAGATTGTTGAAGCAAATTGCAACAACAATTCAATAGGAAGGCGGATTCTTGGTGTTGCAAACACTACACACACTTTGACAGCTAATTCGGCCATCATTACACTAACAAAACGTTCGCGAAAATTTCGTCGCATATCGACGCACTGCACAACAAAAAAAATGCGTACGCGGAGAACAGTTACAAACAACACTACAAATTGTTTGGAATTTGTTAGCAAAATATATTGAATGAACTTTTTGTCATTTTCCCATTTCTTTTTTTTTCTTTATTTCTTTTTTTTACACTTGCACTCGAATATCACTTTCGCGGAAACAATAACAAAACAAACGATGTATATCAATATATACACACGCACGTATATACGATTGTGTATTCGCGCCGGTGTACACAACTCAATCGAACTCGAATTTCGCGAAGGAAGGGGAGCAGACAAAAAGGATAAAATAAATAATTAAATAAAAGCACTTACCTTTTCAAAATAATTAAAAACTAAAACAAAAAAAGGGGGTGAAAACAACGAAAACAAACAAAAAAAAACCGAACAGCACTCACGACACAAACTGACCCAGTTTTGGTCAATGATCAAAACAAACTATTGCACAAAGCAAATTACGCATGTTTCATCTCCCTTTGTTGCTCGTTTGTTATATCGTCATCCCTGTCACCTACATATAATGCTTCAAATTATTAACTTCCACAATTTTGTTTCATTCGCATGTAGATAGTCAGCACACTCGCACTCACACAACATACAACTCTATTCAAAAGAAGTACAACATACTCCAACTGCAATTGAGTACACTTGCGGACGAAAGTCGTCCAAGGGGCGGGAGCATGTTCAGATATACAATATCATATCTTTTAAAGAATTTATAAATTTTATTTTTATTCCAACGTTAACTAAACTAAATAAACAAATGTAACATTTTAACATAAATGTAAACTGATTAACGTATCGTAAGCCTACGATTGTTATCCAAAAATTTGTATGACAGTTTAAAAATGTAAATATGGAAGTAATTTCCGGATGGAGAATAAACTCTCTTTGCTGTGACCTTCAACAAGAAACGACGTGTTTTATTTCAACCGCATTTTTCTACCCCCGTAATTTACCCAACACATATAAAATCAAGAAATCTTGATCTGGATCTAACCTATAATAAATTTAAAGATGAAATTGAAGGTTTTGTTGATTACAGAAGAAATAAAAGATATAATTCATACGCTAAGTCTGCATGCGTCTTTATGATTCGGAGCATATGTGGAAATTTTAAGCAAGTTTTATATCACGTCGTTTGTCCGAGCAATATACCCACCAAAGAACTTGAAATTGAGGTATATAACTTGATATATACCCTTGATATATGCGCAGATCTGAAATTAAATGTAAGAGCTATTTGCTGCGATCAAGGACCCACTAATCGTAGTTTATATAGAAAGCTTAGTATAAATGAAAAAAACTCAAGCTTTATTTCCAAAAACAAATCCATATATGGAGTGCATGATATCCCGCATCTATTGAAAAGTATTCGAAACAACTTAGTAAAATACAATTTGACCACTTTTGATGGAATTGTTAGTTGAAAGGTAATTGAATAAGTTTATAATACAGAAAAAAATAATACTACAAAAATATGCCCAAAACTGACAGCGGCACATATTGACCCTACTGAATTTCAAAAGATGAACACAGGTTCTAAGCAGATCTGTATCCTGTGGAATTGAAGCTTTAATAAAACTGAACAAATTCCCAGGCCATATACCCAATTTGCGAAATCGACAGCTGAATTTATTAAAAAAATACAATAGATCGATATTTTAAATGGAAAACCAGCTCTTGTACGGAACGATAAAAATATCCGTTTTATAATAGAAATGAAGGATTATATATTAAATATTAAACCCATTAACACAACTAATAGATGATTCTGTTTCAAAGGTTTGGCTCTAACTAAGGAGCGTTTGAAGAATAAGGGAAACGTTATTCATGAATCATGATGATTTATATTACATTTATGTAAATAAATTTAATCAAGATCCATTAGAAAACTTATTTGGGAAAATAAGAGCGCGGAACATAAATAAAAGTAACCCCAGTGTTTCTGAATTTAGCTCATTGATAGCCAAAGTTTTATCGATTAAATTTCTATTTAAATCGGAATCTTCCAATTGCGAGGAAGACGATTCGGAATACTTGCAGGTGGATTGGAATGCTGTTTTGCAGAATGATACAGAGGAGCAAGCTGTGCTTAAAGAGAATATTCTTCAGAATGAAAACTGTTTTGAAAATAACATGAGTATTAACAATATAATTAACCCATTAGATGAAAACGCAGTATCAGTTAAGGTACCGCAAGTCAATGACCTTGCTATTAGATATTTTGCAGGATACTGCTATTTCAAAACAATAAAAAAGATAAATAAAATCTGTGAAAATTGTGCGACAGAAATGTTAAAAGACAAGCACGATTTCAATCTAACAGAAGTACTGATAAAATTAAAAAAATATGAGAATTCGAAAGAAAATACAGTTCTCTTGTGGCCGTACGAAAAATATTTTCAGGTATGCCGTCTTCATACACAAATATTCTCCGCATACTTTGAAAAACGGCCTTTTGCATCTAATTTAAGAGAAAACATAATTAAAGAATGTATAAAGGCATCAAATATGAATTTTCCGAAATGGTTTGATACTTCTAGTGTATGTTACGAGCACAAGATTAATTTAATAAATTTCCTAATAATTGAATTACTCTGGAAAAATTGTAAATGAAATAAAATAAAAAAATTACAAAATGTAATGAACGCTTAAAAATGTAAGTAAGCCGACATGATAAATTGACAACGATTATTGGAGGGTTGGGAGGATGGGGGTCGATGTCGCTCGTGTCCCCTGGAAACTACTTAAGTAAGGGTGCTTTAACTATAATTTGTCAAAACATGTGATTTCTTACAATTAGTTTTTCAATTTTGTACTTAAGCCGCCTTTACTTAAGTAGGCCAAGAGCAGTGATCAATTATTATACAGGTATATATATATATATAGTACTATGTACATATATTAGAATATATACGTGGTATGGCCAAAATTTTCTACCGTGCCGAACCCTTACTCTTAAGGTACGTTTTGAGTTTGGGCAATAAAAAAAGTCGCAAGGGGCCAAGCCCGGGCTCATTTGACAAAACCACTGATAAAAACATGTTTCTTCTGGGATTGATTTGATTGAACCCGTCGTAAACAACCTGATTGGACTCTCGCAGTGCGGTTTCACACCAGGAAAGTCCACAATCGACCAGATTTCCACACTCCGGCAGATCCTGGAGAAAACCCAAGAAGTCCAGATCGATACCCACCACCTGCTTATCGATTTTAAGGCTGCCTATGACAGCATTTATAGAGGCGACCTATATAGAGTGATGTTTAGTCTTGACATCCCTGCCAAACTCGTCCGTCTTTTTGCCTAATGTCGGCTATATGATTCTATTCAGTGTACTGTGTGAACGTGTAAAACCTCTTCGATCCACAAAAACACCAATCCTCAGTATTTTTCCAAACCTCCACCCCATTCCGGCAAATAGATACGCTCTCATAATATGGTTTTTCAATCTCTTTCGCCAGCTGTTTCCAGCAGTGCCGCTCTCCAAGTTGGTTTAGATCCCATTCCACTTGTTCGCACTCCATACTATATTCGGCCGTCCAAATATTTTGCGTATAGTTTTGAAAACTCCATTTTACATAACTTGAAAGAAAAGGGAGCAAATACGTACTCGTAAATATACATTTTCCGAATAAGTTCGATCTTGCTCAATGCTTGGAGATTTATCAAATTTTGTAATTCTGAGCACAAAATTTGACAAAAATCCTGCAATGTATCATAAAATAAAAGACAAGTTCACATCTAGTATTGTTACACATTTTATTTCTTGTTTAATTGAGAAGCGAATTAAAGAGATGGTGCGAACTAGACTGCCGCTCTCTCTCATGCTCTCTAATATTCGGTCTTGTTCTTACTCAGTGCAAGTGCGTAATCATACGTAATCACTAGTACATCACAAATCCTAATAGGGAAATCGCTCTTGCGCTTATGTACATATTACGAGTATATATCTTCAACCCCATAACATGTATTAGCCCTTAACACCTCGTGCTTCAAATACCAATCACTTTTATAGTGTGGTGCAACGTCATACCAAGCCCCTCCAGCACTTCCACCTTCACGGACCTTCGATTTCATGATCTTAAAAATTATATTCCTACCCCCATTTAATTTACATTGCATAACAAGTTAAAAACAAAATAACAAGCACACGTACATAAACCCAAGCAAACCGGTTATACTGGGCAACGTCAACGTATGATGCCTTTGCAAATCGCAGTCCATTCAAGTACAGATGGGCGAGTGGTTTTTTTTATTTATTTCTTTCGTTACGTATTGTTTTTGCATATGAGGTAAACGACTTTGCATGTGTGGGTGACAAGTGGCAAGAGCAAAAAGCGAAAAGAAATAAAAAGATCTTTCTGCTCTTTGTGAGAACATGCAGCTTTTTAAAAAGCTATTTTTTTGGCTTGATTTCATTTTCATAGGACACAACTTCCCATATGAATGAGACATCTGTATAGATTTATTATCTGTGGTTTTAGTTATTCGGTTTCGGGATTCTTCTCTTGAAGCTCGACGAGAAACCACGCGGAAGTGATATCAAGTGGAAAACAGTAATTGCGTTTAATTAAAAACTAGGGACAAAAAAAATCCATTTTGCGAAGTCTTAATTTATTCTAACTACGAACAATTTGTCGTATCAAATAAATAAATATAAAAATAAGTAGAACAAAAAAAAAGTGAGAAAAGCAGAAAAAAAAACTATCCCGCGTGGATGCGAAAGCAACAGCAATTAATTTTTCTTTTCCTAACCCCACTCGATTGGTCGTAGAGCGGCAACCCGGCAACCGAAGAGGGCTGCAAGTTTTTCCGTAAGAATCTTTAAATTAAAAGTTGTGATTTTCTCTTTTGTCTTTGTGATAAAATGTGATCGTATTAATCGTCGCTAGTGATTGTTTAATTAAAAAAAAAAAAAAAAGCGGATTCCCGCTCATCGGATGAGGGTTCTCCAACGACACCAGGACAATACCTCCAAAACTAAAGCCGTCCTTAGCAGTCCAAGAGCAGTAAGGGCGGCTAAACAATTAATTAATTTAAAAAAACAAAAACAATGTGCTTCAACAAATAACGTCATCAAAAAAAACCGACGCCAACAAAAAAAAGATGACGGAGGACGCCATGGATCTTTCCAATGAAACATCATCCGACTGGCAAACGGTAATAGGTAACGGTACGAGACCCGTTAAACCATCTTACGGCGTCGAAGCCAGAAACTGTTTAAATAAATTTTCCATACTTGGAGATTTATCCATTCTGGAATCTCAGAAACAAGCAAAAAATTTAAAAGTACGACAGAACCAACCGATAGACTCAACTATACCCAACACCTCAAATAGTAACAAGGCAATCAACATCAACTCTACCAACAGCAATCCAGAAAAAGCAGATGGTTCTAAATCTAACTCAGATAACACCAGTAACCAACAACAAGGAGATAAATCCAGCCAGCGTTTAACAAGTAAATTCTGCCCTCCAATTATCTTATTCAATGTTAACATTAAAGAAATTGTAAATTTTGGTAAAGCTTTTAACACAAACACTAATTCGTATACCCAAAAACCAAAAATATTTGTGGACAATCCGGATGTCCATCGCGAGTTGTTACAGTTGGTTAGGGATAGTCAGATTCAGGGCTACTCGTTTACCCTGAAAGAGGACAAAGCGCATAGTTTAATCCTCAGAGGATTAACATCAGACTTCAGGGCTGATGAAGTGCAAGGCAAACTAGACGATATTATTCCAGGGTTAGTGGATAAGGTAGCAAACTTTGAAACGTCTAAGTCAAAAAAAAATCCGGGGCTCTAAAGCCTCCTGTGCCAATTGTGAAGGTGAACATTCTGCAAACTGGCGAGGCTGCCCAGCCTACCAAAAATACATTGAGGCTCTTAATAAAAAAAAGTGCACTGAAGTAAAGAACAGGAAAGAACATTCCGGCTTGCCCCATAGAAGTTTTGGCAATAGCTCAAAGGTTAATCCTAACATTACTAACTAACTAGAACTTCGTGGAACAATTCCTGGATATGGAAAATGACCTCTTTGGCATCGGCATTGAAGAGCTTTTCCACAAAATCCAAAACTTCGTTAAAAACATAAATGGTTCAACGAACCTACAAAAAAAAAAAAATACTGGAGTATTTAATTTAACGTTATTACCTTTAATACCCAATCCCTAAGGGATCACAGTAGGAGGATCGAACTGGCGAAGTTACTTCACGCTAGCGATTGCATCGTAGCCTTCCTAGAAGAAACCCATTTAACCGAAAAATATAAAGTTAAACTTGATCACTACAAATTCTTACCTAACAACTTAAATCAAGGAATAGCAATAGCACTAAAAAACAATATCAAATTTAACGAGGTCTCAATCCCAAACCCGAAATTTTCAAATAAATTTATTAGCATCAAAATAATAAGGAATCACTTAACCAGCCATATAATTTTAGGTTCCCTATATTTTCCAACTAACTGCCCTACCCAACTTATGATTGAAGAGCTTAATAAAATAGATCGACTCGCCGCATCCTTCGACGGTGCTATTCTAGGCGGTGATCTCAACGCCAGCTTGGGGAGACTCAATGATAAATCAAAATGGCAGAACTCTGTTAAATTAGCTCGGTACAACACTCCACCTTATTAATATCACCACGCCAACACCTACTTTCCCAGCTTAGACCACTTTCTCATATCTCCGAACTTACTAAATCGCCCAGGTAATACACCCAATTACAACATTAGTACTCTTCCAACCTTCTCGGACCACTTTGAACTGATATTAAACGTAGAAATGATAGATGCCATAATCCTTACATCGGAAAATACCCACTCGAAATCTTTTAAAGACGTAAACTGGAATCACTTTGAATTAGATCTTGACGTTGCTCTTTCGAATACGCTTCCTCCAACATCACGCAACCTCAAGAACTCAGAAATAGACAACTACATCAAAAAACTACAAGTCGCCATAAACCACATAATGGATAATCACTCAGTAACAGTAGAAGTAAACCATAGGAAGTATACAAATCTTCCAATGGAAATCCAGTCTCTCTTTAATATTAAACACCAATGGCAAAAGCAGCTAAAACGGATCTTCCATCATACTTATAACAAAGTTAATGCGGCATAAAAATCTCTAGCTAATAAAATCACCCTCCTAAAGAAAATCTTACAAGACAAAATCAGAATATGGCTAAACGCAAAATTTTGTCAAAAACTTACCAAGATTAAACCTGGTCCTCTTGCCTACAAAGAATTTAATAAAATTTCAAGGAACAGGAAAAATCAGTTCTGTGAAAAATTTGTCGTGGATGGTAACACTATAAGGGACGAGGAGGGAATAGTAAGTGCTTTTAGGGATTACTACTCTGAATCATTCAGAGCTACTACTCCCTCTTTCAGCCAGCTCCTCAGCGATGAAGTCCAAGCAACCTTCCAACACCTAAACGGTACAAAACCTCCACATCACTTTAACATCGATCTTAGTCAATCCGCACTTAACCCCCAATTTAACAACTTCTTCACATCTTTGTCTGAAATTAAAGGAATTATTAGCAATTTAAATTCTAAAAAATCATCAGGCCCTGATAGTATCCCAAACTTTATCATAAAACATCTTTCGCAAGTAGCACTCAAGTATCTAACTATCATTCTAAACGATTGTATCAATAATGGATACTTCCCTATTGAGTGGAAAGTGGCAAAAATCCTGCCCATAAAAAAAAAACCTTCCAATCATGACATTAGCAATTTCCGCCCGATTTCACTCCTCTCCAATCTTGGCAAAATTTTTGAACGAGTAATATTAAGCACTGAGGAACACATTGAATTTATTCCGGATTTCCAGTTTGGCTTCCGCAAAAGCCACTCAACTACCCATGCTCTTTTAAAACTCCACCATGACGTCTCAAACAACCTTCGAAGAAAAAAAATGTACAACAATCTGCTCACTTGACATCAAAAAACCATTTGACAGTGTCTGGAGAGAGGGTCTTATTCACAAACTAGTCCAACTGGAATTCCCATTACAACTTGTGTACCTCTTGCACAGTTTTCTTTCCAGCAGAAACTTCTTCGTACAAATTAAGAATACCAACTTCATCCAAGGGTTATCTGGAAGTGGAGTCCCGCAAGGTTCGATCTTGGGCCCGAAATTATATAAAATCTTCCTCTACGACTTCCCACATAATTATAGTAACAACGACGAAATCAAATCTACAGCGATCTTATTCGCAGATGATACGTTAGTTTACTCACATGATGTATTCCCCTTACAGCGATTCAACATCTGAAATCCCACTTAGAACTTATTAACGTCTACTACAAGAACTGGGGAATTAAAATAAACCAAGAAAAATCAGAAGCAATATGCTTCAGAAACTCAAGTCAGAACGGGGTAGCGGGAATAGTTGCGGAGAGCAGAAATCCTCACCTCTCATTAGATAACGTTGTTATCCCTTTTAAAAAGCAAAAAATAAAAACCTAGGGGTTCATTTTAACATCCTTTTTAAATTTAACAACCATGCGCGGATAATTATATCATATACAAGAAATATCTCTTTCACGCTAATGCCCTTCTTGAAGAATACATCGCTAAACAATAAGATAAAAGTGCTCTTTTACAAAACCTTAATAAGACCCATTCTTACTTACGCATTCCCGGTATGGTTTACGATCTCCCCTACAATGGCCAAAGACTGAGAAAAATTAGAAAGGAAAATACCTCGTATATGCATTGGAAAAAGCTTCCTAGAACCCAACAAAAGGTATTCAAATCACTTTATCTACACAACAGCCAATATAATTCCTCTAACGGAATATACTCTTGCTCTAATGAAAAGGTTCATAGAGAGAATGAGCTACTCCGAAAAAGATGTAATCAAAGAAATATACGAGGATCAATGCGATGTTCCTTGGTCTGACTCTCCCTACCCATCTCCTATTGGTATAATAGCAGAAAACAGGCTAGCCAACGAAGTACCAATCAACTTTTACTCTAAATCAAATCCGGGCCAGAACCGAGGCTAAAACAAAAACAACGGAAAAAAAAAAAAAACTTTACCACACATTCATTGAACAACTAAGAAACAAACCACAAACCCTCAAAATTGTTAACAAACACAAAATATTTATATATACAAATATTATATACGTATTTAAATATATAAACCATATATATATATGTGTGTGTATACGTATATATATGCGTATATATATGCACACAATTTTTTATATCTATAATTAAATGTACTGGAGGGCAGAACTTCCCTAAATCTAACTTATCACATACATGTGAAATATGTGTATGAACTCAAAAATAGTAAAAAAAAAACTATCCTTTTAACTAATTAAGCAATATTGACAAATTTTTTATCCTAAATACAAGATCAACCTATGTAAAATAAGTAAAAAAAAAACAAACAAAATCGGAATAGAAACAGCCTCAAAGCACACAAATATTATATAAATATTTATATACAATTTTATGACAGCTAAATTGCTATTCTTTTTAACCACTATCAATGCCATATATCTTATTCTACCTACAAAAACAATCAATGTATCAATGTATCACATAAAAAAAAAAGCTTAAGCCATAATAATCTAGTACAACAATTCACCGCTTTGGAGTTTGCTATCAAGTTAACCAAACTGAGAAAGCAGAAAGAATATACGAGAGAAACCTTCGTTTCACTTTATAACTAGAAAAGATACACATAGGTATTCTGTATCACTCGCTCTTTCTGCACCAATGTACATATTTAGTTTTCTAGTTTTTGTTTTTTTACGTATTTATTTTAGAATTAAGAAAGACAAAGACAACAACGTCGAAGTAATGTAACACAGTTCCGTGAACAAGAACTATATATGTTAACACCGAAAACATTTATTCTGCATAATACTTCAGAGCACACTCCAACGAGATGACCCATGGCATGAACTGTTCACATGCAACTATTCCCATGAAAGTTGAGTGCACCTGCACACGCCAGACATAATTCCAAGAAGTCAACCCGAAAGCCACCAAGCCAACCCGTCAGCAATTTCACCCATGCAATCGAAGGTATAAATAATTGTATTAGATTTAAGTAGCTTCAGTTTGTGATTACCGATCCTAATAAACGGGACAATCGTCCCCTAAAAAGAAAAACTTTCGTTTTTTTAAACTTCCCCTACGTGTCCGTGCGTAACTTATATATTATACAAAGTGTAAGACATGTTGGCATCCGCAATGTGCGTCAAAACGTGATAGAACAAGATGGCCATACGTTAAAGCCTCTAGTATTTCATAAGAAAAAAAAAAGGTATTAATTAAAAATGTAATAGTCTTCTTATAAGTCTCAATAAATATACATACATACATACATTATTCGGTTTCTTTTTTGTTGTATCTATAAAAACCAATAAGGATCTCCGTGGAGTTAAAAGTGTGAGCAACTGAGAACTTCACTTTATTATTCATATTCATTAATCCTTTCATTGTTTTGTTAATTTTTTTTTTTTTTTTTTTGTGAACTTTTATTTATTTTCTCTTTTTCACTCTTGTTTGTTAAGTTTTTGTACTAGTTATTTTATGAATATTTTTATTTCTTTAGTACTTACTAAAGAGCAAAGACTATGCCTACAGGGGAGACCTTTAAAAAAACGCGTTTTATATTCTACCTCATTGGGTGACGTGGAAAAGAATATCTGTTTTATAGATGTAGGTACATACAGTCATCCCCTCTTCAATGCAAAGTCTTTCTTCCATATTAACCAGGGCTCTGATGATAAAAACCAAGCACTTACTTGAATAAATATTAATTTCTGATAAAGGCTGTCATTTTCATATACATACATATATTCTAAGCCTCAGTTCTTTTCTTTGTGCCGAAATTATACATTCTTCTCCGAATGGAAGATTCCCAACATCTGGAGTAATAAAATTCAAACAAAAACAAATCCATTCATAGCCACGATACACCCCATTGGCACTCCGCCCAGCCATCACATAATCACGCCACCATCCCGCTGGAAATATATTTTTCCATCCCTCAACCCGACGCATACGTAAAACTTTTTTATGCATCTGCCAAACCACTACCTGATCAGAAAAACTTACATCTTTTTATTCAACAAGGAAAAAGAAGTACACATGTTCCGATTTTATTTTTGCCGTCAAAAAATTAAAAAAAAAAACAACAATTGCATCCAGGGTGCCACTCAAACCCACCCAAACAATTTCCTCGAAATCGTTTCAGCCGTTTAGAAGGAGTTCAGTGACATACACACGTACAGTAGAATTATATATACATATAAAGATTAGAATTAAGGATTTCGTTTTTTAACAAACCACTTACTTGTTCATTTGTATATAAATATATATGTACGTAAATAAATTTAAAGCTTTTGTATACGAGTATGTGCAGAAATTATATCGGCTCATATTTGTTTTTTTTTTTTTTTTCACTGAATTGATATTTATTTAAATAAAAACAAGTTACTGATTAATATTTGTTTTAAAAATCCACTCATAAGTTGGAAACTCGCTTAGCCACTTATTTGAGTTAAATATCCGAATTTGCATATCTGCCACACTCGTTTAAATGCACAAAAAAAAAAACCGACAGTTTACGGACGCAGTTAGTCGGGTTTACTGCATATCAATATGTACACACGTTTATACGATTGTGTACTCGCGCCATAAACGAAATCGAATTTTCAGCAAAGTTTCCTCTTGCCAAAAAAAAAAATAAATACAAATTGAAAAGTCTTTTGTTAGGACCTACGAAAACAAAAAACAAGCGGGAAATCAACAAAACAAAACTCTAGCAACGCGCAACCAACCCGAGCAATGATCAACACAAACTAAGTTTGCTATTACACTTGAGTGACTCCATCACAATCAGTATAGGGACGCTCTCTATGCATGATTCATAAAAAAAACCTACTGTAAGTGGAAGCAGGTCAAAGGAATTCATTTTGACCCGTATATGACGACCCTTTGTGAAGAAAAGAGTACACAACGTATTATCTGCACCACACATGCGGTGTGTTGTGTATGATTGCGGCTTTTTCTAGTATCTTTTGCTTTTCTCTTTGGGGCGGTGTGACCCGCTCTGCTTTTTTCAAATTTATTTTTTATTTTTGTTTTTTTATAATGAGCGCTCGCTCAAGGGGTTTGTGTACCCTTAAAATGTTTGCACACAGTGCGGACGAAGGAAACTTAGGGAGGAAGAAACGACAGGTATCGATGTACATTGTTTTTAAATGTTTGTAAATTATAACGACCAGGAAATACAGAGATCGGCAGGGCATTCCATAAGCGAGTTGTACAGCTTAGGAACGAATCACGATATTTTAGAGTACGTCCGAAAATCTGCTTGAGGGTATACTAATGAGGTTTCAAAGCGAGGCGGGTGTTACGGTTGAAAGTTTGAATGGGCGGAATGCTACTGGCGATTTCAATGCAGCACTGGTGGTGGAAATAGCGATAGATAGATCGATATACGGTTTGGTTCCACTTTTCGGTGAGACATGCCATCAAATCACCAGTGGACCTGTTGCTACGAAAACCATACCGACAGTCATTAAGAAGTTTCTTATCTCGAGATATTTCATTAGCTGATCAGCGTTTCCATGACTTTGGAAAGAAGGGACGTAAGTTCAACGGGTCTGTAAGAGGAGAGAGACGAAGATTCGCCTTTTTAGGGACGGGCTGGACAAATGCTGTTTTCCATCTGCTCGGAAAGAGTCCTATAGCATAAGATTGATGAAAAAGCTTACGCAGTGGTTTTGTCAGCGAGGAAGAACACCTCTTCAGAAGAAGGGGAGATATACCATCTGGATCAGCGAATTTATGTATATTAAGATCTTTAAGTACTCGAGTACACGAGTGCGTAAGTGGGTTCGTCCCATTGAAGCTTCGACGCTCTCAAGTGCAGGCGGCTACAAAGCACAATCTGGGAGTGTTGAGCTAGCCGCAAAGTATGCAGCAAGCACATTGGTCTTGTAGAAAGAGCTAACAACTGGAATGCCATTGTAAATGAGCATTGGGATGAAGGATGAGGCAATATATTTCGCCTCAGTCTTTGGTCGTATTGCCATTTCACAATCTTCATAAAGGTGTTGCAGTCATTTCTGGCTCGTTTGAACTTTTTTCGGTTTTCCTCCGTCGGGTTGGTCTTGTAGAACCGAAAAAACATTTCTCTAACCCTGATAGCCTCTTTACACCTCGAGTCGTACCATGCCTTTTCTTTTGGTTTGGTGCTCTTCATCCGATGAGGGATAAAGGATCTCATTTCAGAGAGAATGGTGTCTGTAGTCATATCAGCAGCGACATCCACGTCGTTATCGAGGAAACATGACGACCAGTTAAAATTCCTAAAGAAGTTGTTAAGTCCGCTCCAATTGGCTTTCTCATATTGCCATACAGTTCTTTTAGGAATCTTTTCTGTAACTGTGTGGTAGGTGTACCAGAAATTAGCTGATATGACACAATGGTCCGACGAGTCTAGAGGGGAGAACACATCAACACAGTGCTTATCAGGGTGAGAAGTTAAAAATAAGTTGTTTTGTTTAGCACGTATGTTATTATGGTACTCCACATGGCTTTTTGGTTGGTGGCTCTTGCGATTTGGTTTTTGATGTCAGTGTACTTAGCTATTTTTGGACCAGATATTCAAACTGCCCCGTAAGAATTTCGTGTGGATTGGGGTTTTAGCTATTCGTACTAGCTCGTCGTGTAGCATTCTCCCGATAACACTTGGATCCTCGCATCGAGAGTTGCTGTATGTAAGCTGATTTAAAAAAGAGGTTTTGTTGTATTTCAAAAACTCTACTTTCTTTGCTCCATTTTTTTCTAAAAGCGCTCTTTTAATACTATGATAGAATATCATTGTTTCATAGTCACTTATTTTAATTCAACTTATTTTGGCAACGGCTAGAGTCTGTTCTTCTTGTGGGCTCAGTAATGATTTGTTTACATATTGCTAATAACAATAAAAATAAGTTAAAACTAGAAACATTGCATTTTTTGAATGGTTGGGGATTATAGGGATGCCTATTAATTTTTTCCATGGCTGTATACGGAGAAAGCTCTCGACAGGAGCTAGCCGCGCTGTTCTGATTGTGATGCCAGATTAACGCCTTGTTTATTTAATAAAGAATTATCACAAAAAATTAATTTGCTTGGCATAATAATGAATATTATTATCTTTTAAATGTGAAAGCACTTTATGGAAGCACCGTCAACTTATAGTGCACGAGTTCTCCAATTAATTTCAAAATCATTTCTTGGACATGGACATCTGAAGAAGCCCGAATTCTCCTCAGGTACTTATAATCCTTTTCCTTGGGAAACGTTGAACCTACAAGGCAATTTGGCTTTTTTCTCGAACGATCTTAAGATCTGCAATGACAAACTAAAAGAAAAGCATGATTGCTTTGGAACGCACTTATTAAATTCGACAGAAGAGAGGCTTGAAGTAAGTAATACTTAATGTTTTGAATTGCAGGGAAAAGGTTAACACTGTCAAGTTTGGGGAGTATGCCAAGAAAACATTAGTTATCTAAGTAAAAATATCCGAAAATCAACTCACACCTAGCCTTTATAAAATTTTGGCTTATAGTCAAAATAATGTTTTATAAAAATTCTGTTTCCAATGACATTGAAAACTCCGTCAAACTATTTGCACGGTTTTTTGAATCTGTTTTTTCTTCCTTAGGGATACCTACTTTGCCTGATTCATATTCACTGCCCAAATCGATTTTAGCCAATTAGTTCTTGAGGTTCAGGATATTGAGTCTGCTATCTGCGGCCTCAAACCGAATCCTAAACCTGGTGCTGATGGTATTCCCGCAGTAATATTAAAAAACTGTTGCAGTTTTTTAATCTGCAAATCTTTACTTAAGATATTCAATTTATCTCTAGCGTCGGGTTTACTTATCGATGATTGGAAGATCTCGTTTTTGGTGCCTATATTTAAATCTGGCTCCAGGAACGATGTTGAAAACTATAGAAGTATATGCAAACTTTATCTCAGAGTTTCAACATGGTTTTGTTTCGGGTCGTTCGACAACATCTAATCTGGTCCATTTTACATCTTTTGTAATTAATGCTGCTGAAAGTGGATGTCAGGTCGATGCTATCTACACTGACTTTAGCAAGGCTTTTGATTCTGTGAACCATGTGTTGCTGATAAAAAAGCTAGAAAAATTTGGCTTTCACTCAGAAATGTTGAAGTGGATTCCATCATTTTTAATTGGTAGGTTCCAGAAAGTCTGTCTTGATAACGGTTATTCTAGACTAATCTCCCGCACTTCTGGAGTTCCACAAGGAAGTCATTCAGGACCGCTTCTTTTCATTAACTTTATTGATGATATTCTTTAACAGATCAAATTTTGCCACTGTTTAATGTATGCGCATAATCTCAAAATATTTTTAAAAATTAAAAGTCAATTTATCGAATTGGTGCGTTAATAGTTGTTTAAACTTAACTGTTAGAAAACGCATGGCTATCTCTTTCACAAGGTCTCAAATGCAACATACGTATAATTATTGCATTGAACCCATGCCCTTAACAAGAGTTAGCAAAATTAAAGATCGCGGTGATACGAAACTAACTTTTGTGTCTCACGTCGAATACATAGTTGCGAAGGCTACCTCACTAGTTGGGTTTATCAAAAGAAACTCGAAAGATTTTTTTGATCCCCATACTTTTTTATCGCTTTTTACTACACTAGTCAGGTCAATACCTGAATACGCCGATGTTGTTTGAAATCCAAACTATTTGAATAACTCGGATCGTATTGAAAGAGTACAGAGGCGCTTTACAAAATACATATGTCTTCTTATAAAGCCATATGTCAACTATTTGGTATAATAACACTCAGTGCAAAAAGGCATGCACGTGACATCATGTTTGTGAGAGACGTTCTGTGTTCCAGTATTAAGTTTCCTACACTTTTATCTATATATGTTGCCAATTTATGCTCCGGAGAGGGTATTAAGGGATCACCACATATTTTACCTAATGGGGCATAGAACACACTTAGGTCAGAATGAGCCGATTTCTAAATCGCTGAAATCGTTTAATAAAATTAATTAATAGACATATAGACATTCACATTTCGAAAGAGCGCTTCAAAACCATTTTATTCAGATTGCTTGCAAACTAATCTAGCTATTTAACTATACCATACATAGTAATTATTTCTTATTTTATATGTAGTTTAATTTTTTGTGTTTTGTACTCATTCTAGTTATATACATTGTTATATACAAGCTTAGCTTGATGAAAATATATAAGAATATAGTCGAGTATCAATCGTTACAACCTCAGGAATCTAAAAATAAAGACTACAAGAAATATCGATATCAAAATGTGTGCAAGATTTCAATGATGCCGCAGAATGGAAACTTTTCTAGCACGCTTACAGCCCCATTGGACTCACTCATTTTTTCGTTAAGGCATGTCAGAACCGAAAAGGCAAGTATAATTATTCAAATGTTTGGTCCATCTACTTATTTCTCCACTGTTTAACTTGAAATGAATCGCTGGAATAGCTTATTATGTACTCTGATGTGCCACAAAATAAAAAAAAACTTATTTTGACACACCTAAAAAAAACATTCAAGAAATGGTTTGTTTACTTTAATTCACCACTGTTTTACTCGGATTTGCTATTAGATACCCAGCTATTACTTCAAGCTGAAAAAAAACTGTCACGATATCTTTAAGAGTTATGATTTTTGCAAGCAAAAAGTGCGCCGGTGCAACTCCTGACATGGAGTTGTTGTTGCAATCTTATTATCACATAAAAAGATGCGATTCAAATGAGTCTACAGCCGTGAGTTCCAGGTTCCAAATACTGAAAGTATAAGTACAAATTAAATAATATTTAATAATAATTAAAAAATATTTATTTTATTCTGGGAGAAGCTTCTCTATTATTTCAAAATCACTTAAAAACTAACTTACACAGATTACAAAAGAACACTTATTTAATTTAATTTAAACTATGCGGCGGAATACGGGAAATAAATGTGGGAAAAGTATTTGAAATGGGATATGCAAGTGTTGGCTCCAGATGCAGTGTTAGCAACATCTACCCTCCAGGTGTAAGGTATTATAACATGAATCTTTAGAAATGTGCTGAGGTGCATTCGTGTTTAGATGACGTTTTTAATTTGGAGTAAGACAGGTTGTTAACTCCTTCCCGCTGGAATTAAAATGTTCTCGATTGAAATGGTAAACGTATGGAATCTGGTAGATCATAACTAGCTGTGGTGGTGATAATTCTTCTTGATCTCTGTGTGCTTTTCTGCAATAAGTGTGTGTTGCCGATGTTTCCTCTTTCATTTCAGCTTTATGTTTTCGTGTCGAGCACGTTGGAAACTACGATTTTTCCTAGTGTTACTTCTTGCGTTGCTTTCCTTGCGAAGCACTTGATGACTTGGATTGGTGCAAGTCATTTTCTTCGAATGAATTTTGCTAACAGAATCAAGGCAAGCAAGCATATGACTATGGCGAACACAAAATTTGTTGTTGTCGTGGTATTATATTTTGCTTCTAACAACTTGATGTCTTCAGTTTGAAGTTCTTTAAGCGTTTCAAGTGATAGCAACTTTTCTGTGGAGAATTGTGCAATTGCACACTTTCTTCATTGTGATAGTTTTATTTTCCATTTTTAATGTTTAGGAAATTTATGAGCAATATGCCAGTTCCAATGTATTATAAGCAAAATAACGCCTGGGGGATTTCATCTATTGACGGGGCATGCTGATTCTTTATTCTGTTACATTTGCTTTTATGCTTTGGATAAGGGTAGGGATAAAGGATATGCCGCTAAGATCCACAATATTATGATAAGGAGAAATTATTAAATTATTATATGACTTACAATCTAGTTTTTTGACATTTCAAAATGTTTTCATATTCTAATCACAGAGTTACATTTTTTCACAGATTTTATTAAAATTTTATTACAAAAGTTCAGTGTTTATAATGTAAATTATTGAAGTTGAATTTGAAGCAATTTTTATGTCCACAATATTGAATGCATCATTAATAGTATCATAAGGAACATTTTCATTTTAAAATACACTTTTTGCTATATTTGTTTCTATAATTAATAATATAAAAAATTCTACAATTCCTTGTTTCGCCCAGTTTATGGCGTATTCTACATTAATGAGCTCTTCTTTAAGTAAATGCATTTTATGATTTGTTACTAGTAGAATATAATTCTTAAATATATAAATTTTCATTTTATTTATCATCTCAATTGTTACGTTAGTTATTCGGTTAATGCTATTAACAAAATCTCTATTTATTAAAAATTGCTTATTATTATTCTTCAGAACATTTTTGATTTTATTTTTATTTTTAATAATTCGAATGTCGTCATGGTCAGGATTACCTACGATCCATTTCCATGCGCTCTCTATGAAATTAAGTCATCGTTTGTTCTTAGTTTTTGGTTTTGGTCTATCTGATTGTTTGATTCAGTTCATGGAAAAGGAAAGGATAGGAAGATAGGAAGGATGACTTTTGTTGATGCTGTTATATTGTGCTTTTTATATTATTAATTAGATGTTCTTAATTAAAGAGTAGTCTAACATTTGTATTTCGGCTTTACTGCCTACGGTAAAGAGGCTGAAGGGAAAGGGAAAGGAAAGGATGACAATTTGTTTGTATATTAATTTTTCGAAATTATTTTTCCTAGTTTTGCGGTGTAAAACCGACATTATGGTCATAGCAGAGGTCAACTCGTCTTTTGTTAGTAATAGGGTGAACACTATGATTCATTAACCGCTGTTTCGAATAGCTCCTCAAAGTTACCTTCAGTTCCGGTTTCTTTGAGGTATTGTACCTCATTATTTGCGTTAAGGTTGAAAGCGCTCTAGTTGTCCGTTTATCTCGCTTTTATCATAAATAATATTGGGGCTGAATTAAGGGAACGTTCATTGTCGCTAACCATAGAATTTGGTATGCCAAAGAAAAAGATTAATTCTGGCAGAGGTCGTCTTATATCGTCAGTGACTTTGCTCTTTAACATTTTGATCTGAGGATGTTTTGTAAATTTATCCAAAGAAATAAACATAATTCTCTTTTCAATCAAGATGTCGAAATGAACAGCATGCTCTGCAAGGGTCGGAATAGGGGTTTCATTCATAGCAGTTTCTATTGGCCGACAGAAGCCTCCTTTTTGCACTCCGGAGAGAAAAGTCTTCTGAAAATGTTCCATTGGCAGTCTTCTTACTTTGTCAGAACCAAAATTTTACTGGACAAAAAGTAGCTGAAATGAAAAGCAATAAATTATCATTTAATAAAAAAAAACTGTAACTAATAAATACTTGATACGTACACATAACGTTAATCAAAAATCCATTTACAAAAATGTCGAAATTATTCCCAGCTGCAGAACAAAAAGGTGTTCTGGAGCAGATTCTTCGAACGGACTTAAACATTTCGCCGTACAGGCAGCTATCCGTCAGGTCGTCTTCTTGTTCTGGAAGGGTACTTCATGGACGCATATGATCATCAAGCGAAGTTTCGCTATTTTTCGAACAGCAGCAGTTAACAAAAGAAACGGCAAGCAAAATAAAGTCTCAATTGAACATGTCCCAGGAATGCTTCCAAAGCAGTGTGGTGCTATATTGCAAGCAGAAACACCATCCTCTACTGCATATTAATATCATAATAACAGGTCCAGTCCTACAAGTAATTATGCAAATACAACTATAGGTACATAAACATTTCACATAAAAACAAAAACCAACCAACCTAAAGTTGTTTTGCCTGGAGCCCATGATCCAACTGTGCTTCTTGCAACTGCAGTTGTTAGATTTAAGTTTTCAAATGGACACTATTTTCATTTCAGGTCATTAGTCGATCCTGGATCTAAAGCAACTTTTATTACCGAATTAGCGGTACAATTACTAGGACTCCATCAACGGCAAACATTTATGGATGCATTTGTTCCTATTGGGAAAAATCAGTAGTGGTTCATGTCAGTGGTACGCAAGTCTTACCTTTAGGTCGCTGGTAACAGCGTTGGAGACAAATAACCGAGCCAAACCGAAGATGCCTTGCTGAAAAGAAATTAAGTTGGGAGTGTGCGGGTTCCATCTAAGGAAATGGACAAGCAATTCTGAAGATATTCTTCCTGATATTGCTACGGATCAACAGGAAGTGGGATTTACATTACCAATCGAAGAGGTTGATGGAATAAAAGCGTTAGGAATTCTCTCATTGCCAAAGAAGATTCCCTTTCTTTAAAAACTTTCTTTTCAGATGAGTCGTGAAAAAAGAAGCTTGCTATGTTTTTTACCCATCCGGTTGAATTTTTCCATATCTGATCAAGGCAAAAATCATGCTGCATTAATTGTATTGTCAAGGAGTGACAATGGGATGGCGTACATTTCACCAAGAACTTCCGCAGATACAGCACATGAGGATTCCACGATGAGTGAACGTCAAACAAGGCACAGCAAAGTTGCAACTACACAGTTTACTTGCGTGTCAAAGATGATGAAAGCAACGTGTTCCAGGAACTGAATGTTTGCTAGAATGAAAGTAGCATCACTTAAGACCGTTTGTATACCAATGCCCGAACTTTGTGGAGATTTGACTACGGTTGAGATAAACGAGTGAATAAATTCGGCGATTGCCTCGCCTGGGCTACATCGCCGCCCAAGCGATGGAAAACCTTCAGTCATTCAAAGTCTGACGAACTCCAGCACTGAGAAACATATTCTGACATAACGCAACCCAGCTGACTTAGCATCTCGGAATATATCCTGAGGCAATTACATAAACATAATGAACAATAGCGACTCGGACGGATCATCGAAACACATCCCGGGAAAGGCGGTGGTTACTTTACAAACCAAAATCGGAAAACTTAAACGGCCACTTGATTTGCTATTTGACATCAAATACGGCAACCAAAACGCAAGCCAATTTACGTCACAAAAAATTATATGAAACCCATTACAAATAAAATCACATAAAAATCAAAAACACCTAGTTTTCCTTAAAAGTGTTTTATTGGATCAAATAAAACAATCACAAATTCTTTCACTCTAGGTGAACAGCACAACATATATACAGTCCACCCAATCTCATAAAACAATTCATTCAGGGGAACGTTGCGGGATTCAGAAATTTCAAGATACCGACGGAAATTGGAGAGTCAAAATCTCGACGGCATTGTAAAGTTCAGTAACCCAACGTTATCCACTAGAAATACAACACCAAACTTTAAAATTATAGCAGGTATCAATTTCAAAATATTTTAATGTCAAAGAGCATAAGAAATTAATATAAAAATTATAATTCTCGTAATAACATGCAAAATTTGGCCGTCAAGGAACAGTACGGACTGCCATTAGCAGAGAGAAGCGTAATTAGGTACCTTGGTATCTGGCCCTATCAGTATTTGTATTTTGACAAACATATAAACGCTTGTTTAGCTGGAGCCAAGAAGACCTTAGCCATAACAAGAAAACTGTCACAGTAGTAAACTTGACTCGAGTTATAATATTTTACGCGGATTTAATCAGGCCAATCATCGCCTATTGTAGCCGTATTATATTGAAACAATTCGGATCTTTGAAAGGCAATGTCTTAGGACCTATCATAGATTGTACATAATACCAAAATTTGAGTTGATAAAATATTATCCCAACATGGCCCTTTACGATGGGACTGGTGCTTCATGACTTCGGTTAAGTCTCATCGGTGTGTGTGGGATAGTAACTACCCAAGGCATCGCCACACTGATTATAATTAAGTTGGGCTAAGTAGTTTAGGTAGTGTTAAGATTTAAATAAAAAGTAAAAATCGTAGAATGGATTTTAAATCAAAAGGTAATAATTTTAGATTTATTGCTAAGCTTAGAGTGCTTGGCAAGAGCCAGTAAGCTAAATTAAGAAAATTATATTATTGAATTAGATTTAAACATTTCCGTCTAGTTGTAAGTTTATGTGGATAGAAGTAATAAAAATTAATGAAGTAAGCTAATTCGACCATCATTAAGTTTCGTCGCACCCCATAACGAAAAAACTCAAAATAACACAACAAATTGTAAAACTAATTTTGTAGGGAAAACTATATTTAATGAACACCTTTTTGTATTTTTTTCCTCTTTTTCAAGCACTGGTTTCTTCCACAGGGGTATCACTCTCTCAAAAATGAAAACAAGTTAAAGCTTACCAACCCAATCCGAGTAAGTGCCTAAAAATGTTAGATTCATATATTTTCCACGCATTTTTAAGTAAGTTTACACCAACAAGTACTTTCCGCTCAAGTGCCTTATTCGGTATGCCCTCTATTTGTTAACTTTATTTTTCTTGTTTGCTCGAATATATTGAAATCTGACTTAAAATTTAAAAATTTTCATCTCAAGCAAACTTCTTTGCTGGCTGCTTTGAATTTTTTGATCGGATTAACGAACGATTTTAACTTAACGTAGGTAAGGAATGAAGGAAGACTTTTTGACGTTTTTTTTAAATTACCTTCACTAAATTATTTGCTTACCATTTCAGAAAATTTCAAAACAATGAGTAAATGCGTATCAACAGTATTGACGCAACAGCAATTGAAATTGCTTTAACAATTCGAAAAGAAATAAAAAAAAGAACTGAAAGGAAATCGGAACTTGTGACATATCGACTGTAAACAGAATGGGAATGAAACCATTGAACGGCAGCGCAAAGCTACACTTAAAAATGATTTATTTTAGGACTAAGAAAATATAAACTGCTTTAATAAAAACTTAGTAAAAGAACAATTTATTTATATTATATAAAACCTAAAGCTAAGCTACTATCTAAAGCGATGTTACGTAAATACGTACTTTTTTGATGTTTTGTGTCACCCATATTTTTTTCTTTTTTTTTAATCTTAAATATACCTTAACCTATTTAAACAATGTAAGTCGGCCATGTTTCAAAAATTAAGCATATCGACTTTGCGTCCAAATTATGTTACTCCGAATTTAAGGGAAAAGACCTAAACGTTGCTGAGGCTGTTGTTATTGCTGAGTTTGCTTCAGCTGTTGTTGTTGCTGTTTTTGAATTTGCTGTTGTTGTTGGAGTAGGGAGCACTTGAGATCTTGCTTCTCTTTTTCTCTTTGTTTAGTCTTTATAGCCAACAATACTGTTTTTAAGAGCTTCTTCTTCTTCCTCTTCGTCTTCAGACTCGGAGGCTGCGTGATACGAAAGCTAATCGAATCTCCCGTATAACGCCCTTCCCACCCTCGGAGACATATGGATATTCGTCGCAATCAAGTTAGTCACAACGTGGTTTTAACTGTTTCTGCTGCCGCTGATGTAGACGCTCCCTCTCTTAATCTACCTTGCAGCTTTTCAGTTGAAGCTGATAGCACAGCTAATAAATCCATACAGATGTCTCATTCCTGTAGAAAAAGTGGATCACTTTTGTTCGCCTAGCCGACACGAGCTTTCGGAGTAATATAAGGCTTTTTTTATTTTCTCTCTTTCTCGCTTTGCTTACTGAAAGAGTTTGTATTCTCTCACCGGAATATGAAAAACAAGTGCAAGGGGCTTGCGGGAAGGGGTGTGAATACTTGGCTGTTTGTTTTCATTCGGCTGCAACAGGAAATTATATAATTTTTCATGAATTGGTATTTTCTTTAAGCGTATGGTTAGGTATGTAAGAAAGAACAATTAAAAGGCGGGAAAAGTGGAATAGGTATTTCGTTACATTTTGTAATTGAAGTTTGATAAGCAAAATATTATTCGTGTTATTAATCTGCAGTGCATATGAATAATAATAAGCAATTGAATAGTAATTGAATTGAAGTGATAATTAAAGTGCACATATTTCTTTCATATTTACATACCTATTTTTATTTTAATATATTTTATCCTTGATATATATATGTACATATACCTATCTACTAAATTTTATATAAAATAACTAGCGTTTAGGTGCAGGTATTTCATTACCTACATATATTTATATATGCACGTGTGTAAGGACAAAATTCAACGATCATATTGAATTTTCTTGCGTCAATTGTGAGGCTCATGTAAAAGAATTGAAAAGCTCCAGAAATTGAACAATGTCTTGAGGATAACTATTAAGGAAAATCGAAACCAAATGTATTAAAGAAAATTCGTCGTTTAAAAGAGAACAAGAAAAGGCTACAAGCGCGTGAAAAGCAAGACATTCAAGAGAAAATAGATTCATTGCCTTGATATTCATCAAAATGCTATAACATTTTCGAAGCTCATCTTATCACGGGGTAAAAATGAATACACCGAAGAGGAGAAATGGATTTCGCAGTGCATCTTTTTTCGTTCAGCTGCCGGATACAACTTTTTGCGGGATCAGCTTGAGGTACACTTTACACTTGCCGCATTCATCTTCATTGCACAGGTGGCTTAAAATTAAAAGTCTGTCACCTGGCTTAAATAGAAATGCTATGCAAGAAATTAAGGAAATAACCTCGAAATTACCACCAAAAGAAAAAGAAGTTATGGATATATTTGACGAGACGAGCCTTCAGACGGATCTAACCTACAATAAATTTAAAGATTTTGCTGATTACGGAAGAAATCAAAGATATAGTACTTATTCTAAGGCTGCATGCGCCTTTATGATTCGGAGCATATGTGGGATTCAGAAATATATAAGATAAATTTCATTTTTAATAATTATTTTCTTAATTAAACTTGCAATCTATGTTAAAACTAAGCTAAATTATATTGAAACTTAATCTAATGTAAACAATTAACCGTAATGTAAAGTTCTGATTTTGCTACTGTATGATACTTAGTATAATAATTAAATATGGATGTAATTTCCGGAAAAATAAACTTTCTCTTTGCTGTTATACCTACACAAGAAAAGACGTGTTTTCTTTAAACCGCATTTTTCGATCCCTATTTTGCCCTACACATATCTTACATAAAAACCCTACACACCCCAACATCTGGTCTTTCGAGCCGGATACATAACAATTAATAGACTACACAAAACATTAAACACTTTAAAGAAAAAATAAAAAGTGCAAGTGCAAAGTACAAGTGTGCAATATACAGGGTGCCCCTAATTCGATGATGATAATTTGGGAATTGATTCCTTTGCATATTCTAAGAAAAATATCGTAAGTAAGTAACGGTCTATCTCCAATGTTGACATCATTTACCGAGTATTCAAGAAAAGGCTTACATTCGTGTACCCTGACCCATTTTAACGGAAATTGCTCTGTTATTACTAATGGCAGGAACTTCGTGTAGATTTCTAGAAGAAATAGCCTTTGTAACGGGGTTTAAATAAAGCTGATATCTTGTACGAGTCTTCAGATATCCAATTTCTAAGCCATTTTTCTTGCCCATGTTGATTTTTGACTTTGAGGCCATCTTTCTCCAGAAAATGCCTAATTAACATAAGGTTTTATTATTTAGTTTGCAGAAAAAGCCACAGATTTTGTGATACTTGGAGAAACCTGCAATAGGTAAAAAACGGAATTTATTGTTTTTTACCACCGTTTCTAACAACATACTCGTAAGAGTGGTTTTCACGAATTACTAATTTTCCATTATTTTTTTAAAATTGCATAGCTATTAAATAGTTTTAAAGCGTGCTCTTTTATTTGACTACCTCTCAAAACCCTAATTTCCTTACCCTGTTCCTTAAAAGTTCTCAGAAGAGTTAGGTTTAGGGTATGAAGGCCTATTTGCAAAATATACCTTACAGAAATGGTATAAAAGATTAGGAAAAAAATTAATTCATCAGTTTAATTTTTTACGCTAAGCTTAGAAACGCTGTTTGAAATGTCAGCATTTACAAACAAAGAATACGCAGAAATTATTTATGTTTATGGGCTATGCAATGGAAGTTCAACTAGTGCGCGACAAAGATACCCTGAACTTTATCCTAACCGACGACTTCCTAATAAAAGAGTATTCCTAAATACGTATCGAAGGCTTCGAGAAACGGGATCAGTTTCGAATACACGACCGAAGGCGGGAGCTCCGCAAGTAAGAAGAATTTCCGCTGATGAACTGTTACAACTGATCCATCAATCAGCATCAGACGCTTAGCTTTCCAATCAATGTTTCTAGACATAAAATCTCTAATGTACTGCGTGGAGAAAATCTTTATCCATACCACCTTACACCTGTACAAGAACTGCTTCCCAATGATTTGGAAAAGAGACTTGAGTTTTCTAACTGGTTGCTGGAGCGGTGCTTGGGTGACATTCCACTGATTCAACTAGCTTCATTATATTTTCAACAGGACGGTGCTCCAGCCCACTATGGTCGTGAGGTTAAGAATTGGCTAGATGAAGAGTGCGGTAACCGTTGGATAGGAAGAAATGGACCAGTTCACTGGCCCGCAAGATCTCCTGACGTTATAGTATTGGATTTTTTTTTTGTATGGGGAAGAATGAAAGAACTTATTTATTCAACCGAAATAGCAACTTTAATTGAATTGGAAGATCGTATTCTCGAAGCGTCATCAAAAGTGAGGCAGCAGTTAGCATCAATAACCATTCGCAGTGCAATCCAAAAACGGGCTCTAGCAAACATACAAAACCAAGGAGGACACTTTGAGCACCTGTTATAACTGTTTTAGTATACACGTAAAATAAAAACTACCTACGGCCAGACAAAATCATTTTTTATTCATAGCCTTTGGAGCTTAAAGCAAGAAAACCCTTTTTTATAAATTTTAACTGCTGCCGGTTTTTCCAAGTATTAGAAGATCTGTGGGTTTTTCTGCAAACCCATTGATGATTTTTTTTTTATTATTGTTACTTTCATAAGAACAAAATAGTAAAACGTTATATTAAGTAGGCATTTTCTGGAGAAAAGTGACCTCAAAGTCAAAAATTGGCATGGGTAATGAAAATGGAACAGGCTTAGAAATTGGATATCTAAAGACTCAAACAAGATATCAACTTTATAAAGGCTGGTATTTCTTCTAAAAACAAAGGTCTACACGAAGTTTTTACCATTAGTACTAACAGAGCAATTTCCGTTAACATGGGTCAGGGTACACCAAAGTAAGCCTTTTCTTAAATACTCGATAAATTATGTCAACATTGGAGAGAGATAGACCCTTACTATAGAACGATATTTTTCTTAGAATATGCTCAGGAATCATTTCCCAAATTATCGTCATCGAATTAGGGGATACAGGGTGTCCTATATATATAAAACAAAAAATATAAAACAAAAAGTACATACATAGATTACCTCCTGGTCGGTGTCTTGCCCCTTGTCTTTCTCCTTTTTTAAAACATTCGGTGGTTGTGCATAAATCCCATTTCCCGCGCCGCGTCAGCAAAGCTAACCAAAGGTCGTAAGTTGCTGAAATAAAATAAATTATGTAATTAATAATTTAATAAACAACTGTATCTAATAACTACTAATAAATACTTGATAAGTACACATATCTATTGGTTAATTAATTTTACAAATAAAACCTTTAAAAATGTCGATATTGTCAAACGGGTGCAGATCAAATTCAAAGACACAGAAATTCAAAAATTACACTATTTGAAATCGTCACTTACGCTGTGTCCAACGTAAGCACGGGGAATACGGTGCGTGCGCTGCGGTACGGGCAGTCCTGCGGCCGTACATAATAAAACATTTGTTAGCAAATGTAGGTGTCCAACGTAAGCACGATATACGGCAAACAGGTGCATTGCGTCGTCCCCGCAACGCACGCATTGTTTTAATTTTCAAATAGTTTGATATTGACAGCAGTGTTGTACGGAAAACAAATCGAAATGGAAGTGCCAATATCGGAAATTCAAAAAACTAGTGTGTTGTAGAATAAAAGCAATCCCTGCTATAAGGACAAATTAACTGCAGATAAGGAATAGGACTTAATTGCTAAAAATGTGGGAATTATCAGGTAAGTAAACAATGTAACAAGTTTTATATTTTATGTATTGAAAAGTATTCACGAAAAACGTTTCTTAAAATTTCTGCTTCTCGTAATGGGCGATTATTAGATTTGAAAAGTTGTAGATTATTGTTTGCAATCAAATTTCTGGAACAGAATTTTGTTCAAAAATGTTGGGAAAGGGGTCTTGCTCCATTCAATAATAACATTGTGTAAAATGCAAACAGCTTTTACAATCTGAACTGCATTTTCAATATTAGTTTCTATTGCTTTCAATAAAATTCGAAATTTGGCGGGACTAATGCCGAATGCAGACTTAACTGTTATTCTGGCTCGTGACAAACGGTAATTAAAATTTGAAGCAGCGGCATTGTTTTGAATTCGCTTTGTAGGGTATGGCCTTATCAAATATGTTCAAGGAAATGCTTCGTCACCTAGAAATATAAACGAAGGCTTCTGCTCCGAGTTAGTTAGCGGCTTATCTCTTGGTAAATTCAAATTACCATTTTCGATATTTTTAAAAATGTCTGAATTTGCAAAAAACTCCTGCGTCACAATCTTTTCCATATGCGTCCATATCTATCTTTGTAAAGCGATATTTTGCATCAACCACTGCCAAGAGTACTATTGGTAAAAAAACCTTTGTAATTGTAATACATACTGCCCGAATTTTTTGTCTAGCCTTATATGCTTTCCATCTATACTGCCTAGACAGTTGGGGAAACCCCTTTTTTCAAAATATTCTTTTGAAACCTTTTCAAATCGATCTGTAGTTGGTACAGGCACATGTATCTGGAGTGATTAACAAATGGCTATGCAAACTTTTATGATTATACAAGCAACAGACGATTTCGATATTCGAAAAGTAAAAGCAATTTGTCTAAATGCTATTCCAGTTTATAGGTACCTGAAACAAAAAATGTTTTTCTTTTTTTCTTTCATTTCCAAAAGATGATACTAAAAAAAAGTGGCGGAATTTAGAAGATCAATTTTGTAAGGAACTTAAACGAATTCCAAAAAGGAAAACAGGTGATTCGAAAGACTGTGCGTGCTGCCACATATTCTGGAAAGTGGCAGTTTTTTAAAAGCTTTTCCTAAAGGATACCGTGTCTCCGAGAGATACGGATGGAAATTTATCGCTGGTAACAGACGATTCACTAAGCTTTACAGCTGCAGCAAAAGTCCACAATGAAGAGGCAAATACAGAAGTGAATGAACCAAAAATAAATTTCATTGAAACACCATCTTCTTTAAGAATTCACCAGCTCGTCGAAAAAGAAAAAGGATGTATGAGGAAGGAAATGATGTTGAGCTTAAGCTTCTGGGTATAGAAGCCAGAAAGCTTGTTTTACTTGAAGGCTCAAAGGACGAAAATTCATTTTTCTGCTAAAAGAAAAATGGATCCATTACGACAACTTCGAGTAAGATCAAAATTTCAAGATGTTTTACTGCAGGAAATGCAACAAATGGAGGAAATGCGAAATCAACAAACTTCAAACACAATGTCATCTTATTCTGACTTCTCTGAACCAGCTTCCCCTGTCTTCACTATTTACCACAATAGCACACTACAACAATCATCTTCTACAAACGTTGCTTCTATATCTCAATTCGTTGCACAAAATACAAACGAATCACATGAAATACATATTTTATAAAATAATAACAGTTCTTTTCTTTTACTACCTTAATGTTAGCAGAAGTCTTTCTTCGACAGAGATAGGTCTTTGAAAGTTTGTGGTATAATGATAAGAAGTATCATGTATGTTTTTAAAATATAATCGATTGTTTTTGCCGTAATTTTTGTATGCTGGCGAAATGCATCACTTTCATCTGCACGCAATTGAGGGTACAGGTGATGAAATTCGCCATAAGTTAATCGATTTTCATATATTACACTCGTTTTTTTCTTAGCATGATTCTTTTTCTGGTTCGCGCTAAAACCGAAGACATTATACGCTGAACTAAAGGAAGTTGTAACTGAAGCTAGAGGAAATACAAAAACTTCACTATTTGTAATCGTCTCTTACAGGTGAAGCTGATCGTTTGTTGCAGCATTCAGGGTTGTATTCTGGCAAAACATGGGAACTGCTTGCCGCCAGATACAACCACAAGCGAGTGTTGGTAAACGCTCACTTCCGACTTTTCTTTGAACAGCAGCAGTTGACAAAGGAGACTGCAGGTAACATAAATTCTCTACTAGACACGTCCCAGGAATGTTTCCATACTCTAGAAAATTTAGGGTTGCCGGTTGGTTCTTGCGATGACATATTAATTTATACTAGGCTCGCCCGTCGTCGGCTATATTTTCTCGTGCTCACATGATTCCTATATCACGTTCGGTTCAGTTTCGTCGCGTGAACAATGAGATAGAGACTAATCTATATGAAAATAAGAGATTGATAGTTACGCCATTTTGATTGCGCTTTGAAAACTTCCTTGTTTTCATAATGAACATTTTATTTCTTTTCTTTTTATCAAAAATTACAATTCAATGGATTAATTAATTTTACATTCTTCCTTCTTTAATAATCGAAAATCATTAATTTATCTGGATTGTACGAGGGCGGGTCAATAAGACTTTTGGATTAAAACACAGATTTTTTGATAAAAAAATAATTTTATTTTTCAACGTAGTCTCCCTTGAGCTCTATACACTTTGTCCAACGCTTCTCCAATTTTTTTATCCCTTCCAAAAAAAATGATTTGTCGAGGTCCTCAAAATAGGCCTTTGTTTGCGAGATGACTTCATCATTGGAGTCAAATCTTTTTCCACCAAGCCATTTCTTCAGGTTTGGGAACAAGAAGTAGTCGCTCGGAGCCAAATCTGGAGAATAGGGTGGATGAGGGAGCAATTCATAGCCCAATTCATGGATTTTTGCCATGGCAACTGCACATGTGTGCACCCTTGCATTGTCTTGGTGGAAAAGAACTTTTTTCTTGGCCAAATGAGGTCGTTTTTTTTTCAAATCGTCATTGAATCGGTCCAATAAGTTGGCATAATATTCTCCATTGATTGTTCTTCCCTTTTGAAGGTAGTCAATGTGGATTATCCCGCGTGCATCCCAAAAAACAGTCGCCATAACTTTATTGGCTGACAAACCCACCTTGGCCTTCTTTGGCGCCGATTCACCCTTAGAAACCCACTGTTTTGACTGTTGTTTGTTCTCTGGTGTGTTGTGATGGATCCATGTTTCGTCCACGGTTACAAAACGGCGCAAAAACTCCTGTGAAGTTGTTACACGATTGCGTTTGTGGTCGACTGTGAGCAAACGCGGCACCCATCTTGCGGAAAGCTTTCTCATGCCCAAGTGATCATTCAAAATTGAAACCACTGAGCCATGCGAGATCCCTACGGCTTCCACAATCTCTCGCACTTTCAATCTTCGGTCGGCCAACACCATATCGTGAATTTTTTCGATTGTTTCGGGTGTAGAGACCTCAACTGGGCGTCCAGGACGTTCGGCATCTTCAGTGCTTGTACGGCCACAACGAAATTCAGTAAACCACTTTTTTACCATTAAAATCGATGGTGCAGAGTCCCCATAGTATTTATCAAGCTTAGCCTTGGTCTCGGTAATGGTTTTTTTTCGCAAGAAATAATGCTTAATAAGCACACGAAATTCACTTTTTTCCATTTTCTCCTCAAATTAGTGAGTAGTCTGATAAAAATAGCTGTCAAACACAAACTAACTGACGCAGCAAATTTAAATTTTGACAGGAGTCAACTGAAAGATGCCTGTTGACAGAAGCAGTGTTGCTGTTTCAGTAAAGAGGTCAGAAATTCAAAAAGTCACGGACTTTGAAATAGGATTCATCTGTCAAATATAATTCCGATGTTCCAACGTTTTAAAAAAAAAAAATTTCAGTTTAACAAAATTACACTTTCACTCGCACAAAATATAAATGAAGTGAACACTGAATAACACTCGAAAAAAAGTTGAAAAATATTTATTCTACTCGCTTCATTTGCTAAAAGTGGAATGAACATTGTAAGTTTAAGCCAACGTGCTTCACCCGAAAATGCAATTTAGCAATTTAGAAATGGATTTTCGGTGGAAGTAACCCTTCTTCTTCCCACTTCAATAAAAAGCGTTCCTTCTCTTTCGGACAATCTTCCTGCCCACGCCAATGTGAACAAATACTAACAAATACACATCATGACTTATTCCCCTTTTTTTATGAATCACTTGTTAAGTTTTTGTTAAATTCATTTATTTTATAGTGTATTATTAATAAAAAGAGATTTGAAACAAAACTGCATCATTAGATTTTTTCATAATGCTTTTGAACTCGTTAGGTTGCAACAATGGTGGTTATACGTAGACTTTTGTCGCTCACTGTAGATACTAGTACAAAAATTACCTGTTTTTACTCAGCGTGGGAGAAGAAGATATATTAGGTAGTTCGAAGGAGTTGCCCACACTAACACAATTCACAAATTTCTGGAAACACGTTTTCGAACATTGGAAGCAGTAGCTGGAACGAGTGGCACAAAGGGCAACGGTTCTTCACACAAAGCTGTTGCTGTAGAGAAGAAAACGGTGTTGCACCTTGGGAAGAAGCAGTTCTCTTGCCAGGTGTGTGGAAGAGGTCAACATTCCCTTCGATCTTGTCAGTGATATATTGATATGGAGATCTGTGAACAATCCAAGACTGTGGACAGGATTGGGGTTTGCCAGAACTACCTAGCATACAGTTACCGGGCTAGTCAATGTCAAAGCAGTGTGCGCTGCTATTACTGCAAGCAGTGTGCGCTGCTATTACTGCAAGCAGAAACACCACTCTCTGCTGCATGTCAACTGTGGAGGGTCAAATATCGCAAAGGTCGACACTAATCCTACTATAGTGTGGCCGTGGCTCAAGAGGTGGTGGACTGGCTTCCAATTCGGAAGGTTCGGTGTTCGAATCCCAGCCTCGCCTGAAAGACATATCATCCATTTTTTCATTTAACGAAAATCAAGTAAGACGAGTAGTTGACTAGAAATCAACATCAAACCAACTTCCACTAAGAATTTAGTCTCCCCATTAAATGTTGGATGCCACCCACTGAGCGAAATAACCACTGAGCCCAGACATCTTTCTTTCCCTCTCTATCCGATTTTCCAAGAAACTTAACACATGCTGAGGCATTATAAGTGTATTCATACCCACTTGAGTGTTAAGTCCTTTATAAAAAACAAACAAAATTTCTACGTAAAATCCAAGATTAACCTATCTGTCTCTCTTGGGGTATATCAACCAAGTGTGGTTCTTGCCACAGCCGTTGTGAAAGTAAGGTCTTCAAAGGGCAACTATTACCATCTTAGGGCGTTAGTCGATCCTGGATCGGAAGCAACTTTCATTGCTAAATCTCCGCTGTCCAGTTATTAGGGCTTCATCAGCGACGAACGTTCATTGTGGTATCTGGATTGGGAAAGGTGAGCAGTGGTTCATGTCGGTCTTACCTTAGGGTCGCTGGTAACACCGTTTGAGACGAACACCCGAGCATATGTTTTCAAGTCGCTGACCGGTCTTTTGCCATCCAAGCCCTTAAGTCTGCAAAACTGGAAACATATCCAGGGCTTAAAATTAGCTGATCCCCAGTTCAATAACCCAGCCACCTCCTGGGAAGCGATGTTTATTGCGATTTCATTCGATCAGCGATTTTCCGTGGCACAGATGAAAGGTCTCCAATCGCACAAGAATCCGACTTAGGTTGGCTTCTACTTGGGAAAGTCATTTCGCGAACTCAGGAACCCATTCACAGCTTTCTACAGGCTTGTCATCGACACTCAGCTGCGAAGGTTCTGCGAATTAGAAGAGTCGCCTTTCAACTTTAAGGAAACGGACGAAGACAGGGCTTGTGAACAGTACTATCGCACGACAACAAAAAGATTGGATGATAGACGATATGAGGTATCGTTGCCATTTAAAGACGGATGTAAACCTGGGTTTGGTGCCTCGAGGTTAGGTACCTTACGTAGGTTTCATCAACTGGGGCAACGATTTCAGCAACACTCCGCACTACACAAGGAGCACCGAGCAACGAGAGGTCGGTTTTACATTGCCCGTTGAATTGGTCGATGAATTCAGAACACTAGGAGTTTTTTGGTTACCAAAAGAAGATGCCTTTCTTTTAAAATTTTCCTTTCAGAAGATGGAGTCGTAACAAAGAGAAGCATGCTATCATCAATCTCGAAATTATTTGATCCTTTGGGTTGGATTGCTCCATGTCTGATCAAGGCAAAAAATATGATGCAGGAGTTATGGTGCCGGGGAGTGACCTGGGATGAACCCATACCTCAAGACTTGGTAGATCGATGGCGTACCTTTCAGAAATATCTTCCTCAGATCCAACACATAAGGATTCCGCGCTGGGTACATGTCTACCAAGGCATAACAAAGTTGCAACTACATGAGTTTTGTGATGCTTCCGAGAAGGCATACGGGGCGGCAGTCTATTTGCGTATAGAAGGTGAAGGAGGTAACGTCCATCAGCACTTGATGTTTGCCAAAAGGAGAGTCGCGCCACTAAAAACCGTTTGTTTGTTCAGGTATTGTTTTTGCATACGAGGTAAACGACTTTGCATGTGTGAGTGACAAGTGGCAAGAGCAAAAGGCGAAAAGAAATAAAATAATTTTTCCGCGCTTTGTAAGAACTTGCAGCTTTTTAAAAAGCTCTTTTTTTTTTGTAGCTCGATTTCATTTTCATAGGACACAACTTCCCATATGAATGAGACATCTGCATAGATTTATTATCTGTGCTGATAGAGCAAAGCGCTTGTCTATGCTAGGAGTTGGTTTAGTATTCCTTTTCCGTTTTGATGTGTCCTAACATGCAGATTTTGTTGGCAACAGTTTTAGTTAAGGTGAGAGCCTCGTCGGGAGTAGATGTCGAACTTCGAGGTTTGATAGATCTGGGGTCAGAGGCCACGTTTATTACAAGCAAAGCAGCCAAGCGTTCGGATCTAAAAGGTAAACGCACTTCCGTCGATGTGTCAGGGCTGGGGAAGGTCAGCAGCGGAACGTGTTACAGCCACACGGACCTTATCCTTGGGTCTCTACATTCGGACTACGAGATCAATACCCGAGCTCTAATTTTTCACTCACTGACCGGGCTTCTCCCGGCCAACGAACTGGCACCAAAGTGTTGGAACCATATCAATGGCTTGTCTCTGGCTGACCCAAAATTCTATGAACCTGCTACTGGGGAATGACGTCTACTCCGAAATAGTGCTCCCGGAAGTCATTCGTGGGAATGAACCAATGACCCCCATCGTATAGAACACATTGCTGGGGTGGATATTGATGGGCAAGGTACCTCACCCTAACCGAAGTCTAAGGATGTAGAGGAAGCACTCTTTAAGGCCCACCAAACATCCGAAGACAAAGCATGTGAAGAGTACTTCAAGGTAACAACGAAGAGGTTGGAGAATGGACGATATGAGGTATCGTTGACATTTAAAGAAGGGAGCAAACCTGGGCTTGCATCCTCGAAGGAGACGCCTTGCGTAGGTTTGCGCAGCTGGAAAACGGTTTCTGGTCAGCCCCGCATTACACAGAGAATATAAAATGTGTATGAATGAGTACTTAGAACTGAAACACAGGGAAGAGGTTGCATAAAAGATGAAGTACTAAAAACTCATCATCACTACTTCGTCCCACACCATGTCGAATTCAAGGAGTCCAGCTCAACTACAAAACTCCGGGTCGTCGCTGAATAAGCATTTCATGACAGGGCCTAAAACACAAACCGATATCATTGATATTGTTCTAAGGTGGAGAAGACATAAATATAATTTCACAGCAGATATGGAGAAAATGTATCGGCAAATCCGTGTTAACTCTGAGGATTCCTACTACGAGCTGATAGCCTGGCGTGACTGTGACTGAACCGATCAAGGTGCACCGTCTTCAAACCGTCACATTTGAACACTCAACCAGCTGGCTGATGATGAATCACACAAGTATCCTCTGGGCGCACGCATGGTTCAGACTTTCTCCGCGAAGTTTGGGAGATCCAATATCCACAACACCCGAAGAATCTAAGTACAGAAGAGGAAAAACGTTTAATCAAAGTCCACACTGTTATTCAGTTAAAAAATGACATCCACACTTTAATGCTTGAACAGTCTAGTTTGACTAAGCTCCTCAGAGTAATCACATATTGTCGAAGAATCGCTTCAAATGCACGAAATTCACCTAGGTCTCGAAATTTTAATTTACTTTCTCCAGCTGAACTACATGCTGCCACTCTTTTTTTGTGAAGCTCGTGCAATCAGAATGTTTTATTCAGATGCAAAGGTCAAAGCTCCAATTCACTCTGTCCTTTCACTAACTCCGATGGTATCATGCGGAGGTAGGTTGCAACACTAGGAGCTTCCATTCGAGCAACGATATTCGATCATCTTAAAATCGAGCCACCACTTCACAAAACTATTGATAGTCGACGCTCATCTGAAAACGTTACACGGAGGGCTACAACAAACCACAGCATATCTACGGAACACATGCTGGACCCTGAAGTTCAAAAGTTGCGTCAAGGGTATCCATCATAATTGTACCCTCTGCTTTCGGTACAGAGCAAAACAGTCGCACCAGCTCATGGGCAATCTACTAGCTCCAAGGGTCCGCATATCGCAACCCTTTACACAAACGGGTGTAGACTACGCCAGGCCGATTGACATTAAAGCATGGAAGGGCCGAGGTTGCAAAATCTACAAAGCGTATTTCGCCATATTTGTATTTCTGGCTATCAAGGCTATACACGTAGAATTGGTAAGCGACCTAACCACACACGCTTTTATTGCAGCCTTACGCAGATTTGCGGCCAGAAGAGAACTATGTTCCTATATCTTCAGTGATAACGCCAAGAACATCGTGGGAACCAACAACGAGTTGAAGAAATCATTCCAAGAGGCCAAGTTCAAGTGGAAGGACGTTGCCGAAACAATCTCCAAAGACGGTATACAGTGGTATTTTATTCCTCCGGCTTCCCCTCACTTCGGCGGACTTTGGGAAGCTTGAGTGAAATCAATTAAATACCAGGTTTTTGCATCAATGGGCCTCTATGTCCAATGACAGACAATCCACATAACTTCGCACCCCTTACACTTGGAAACTTCCTCATCGGCCGAGCAATAACCACCATCCGTCAGCCTGACTTATCGGATAGCTACAGAAGTTACATTCTTCTGGAAGAAGTGGAAATCTGAATACCTGACACGACTTCTACAGCGACCAAAGTGGCTGAAAATTAAGGACCAACCAAAAATCGGAGATCTAGTTTTGATTAACGTGCTCTATTTTATCTCGTTCCGTAATTGCATTCATTTGTTTTATTCTTGTGTCCTCGCCGTAGAGTTCGTGTCGTGCGGAAGAACATTTGAAGTGAGCGTGTTCAGTGTGTGTTATCAGTTTTTAACCATGGAAAATTTTAACATTTGATTATGCATTTTCAAATGTGTGAAAATTTGTATAATGTCAGTCATCCTGACTATGTAAATAGAATCAAACGGGCAAATTCAATTAATGCAATTTTAATTGAATTAAAAATGATAACTGGTAACAAAAGTGAACAGTCTCCATACCCAATATCTTAAAGGATACAGGAAGGTCGAAAATTCTAAAAAAAAAAAAGGAATAGCTGCCGAGGAAATTGAGCTGCTTGCAAGATTAGAAATTCAGTTTCAAATATTGATGAGGTAATTTAATTGCTTTTTAATTACATCGTTTAAATATAACAAAACAAATTCTTCTTGTATTGTACGATGTTACTTGCACAAGCTTCGAAGAAACCTTTTTGAATGACAATAAACTTGGCGGCTCATCAAAATGTTGATCCTGCTTCGAAGAGACGAAAAGTAAGTATTTTTATAACTGTGCATTTTGCCAATCCACTCTTCTTTCCTCATTGGAATATCCCTTGAAACCTTAGCGGATGTTTTCTGTTTCTCCTTTGCGAGGATTGTCAACACTTTACAATATAGAATGTATATGACTTGTACCCAATGTGCTTGGTAGTTGAAAATTCATTCCAGAATTTTCTTCTTCCATTAAAACGTTGTGGAGAGCGCAGCAAACAAGAGTCAATATCTCAACTGTTTCTACCCCTAGGTTTAAAATTGTTTGAAAAATTCTAAATCTTTTTGATAAAATTCCAAATGCGTGTTCAACCAAATGTCTGGCACGGGTAAGGCGAGTGTTAAAGATTTTTTTCAAGGGATTTAGGTACCGTTAAAATGTTTACACACAGCGCGAGCGAAGGAAAATCAGGGACGATGGAAAGAGTGGTACCGGTGACTTTATTCGGTGGAAAGTTTGTGTCTGCATTTCCTATTATATTATTCAAAGAACTTTGTCGTAGAGGACCTGCATCATTTGTGCGCCCATTGCATCCCACATCTATAAAGATGAATCGGCAATTTGCATCAACAAGCGTAAGCAAAATTATGCTGTTTATTCCCTTATAGTTGTAATAGAAGGCCCCGTCTTTACGAAGAAATCGCAAGTGAATGTGCTTGCCGTCGAGTGCCCCCAAACAGTTAGGAAATTGCCATTTTATTGAAAATTCGTCCGCAATTCTTTCCCATTCCGTAGTATTAGGAAACTAGAAATAGATATACTATAGATAAATGGATTAAATTAATTTTACAATTTTCTTTTAGGTTGACAAAACACAAAACCTCTTGAATACGCAAATTTCTGGCGTTATGGATCTTTTGGCAAATAGATCCGAAATGAAGTATAACTGGCTCGGAAAACAAGTTGTTTTTGATATAAACAAAATAGATGACGAAAATTTCCAACATGAGACAGCTTGGGCTATACGATCCATATTAAGGAAAATATATCGTCACTTCGACTGCACTAGCTTCAAGGAGTAGTACATCTACTTCAAGAAATTCCCCAGGACTACGGTTAATTTCAATCCCATCGTCACCTTAAAATTTCGAAAGCAGAAAAAGCTCTAGGCCACGAAATTTTCGAATTTTAAAACGACTGAGTCACCGTCGCAATCAAATACACCCCAAAGGACGCCAGACCTGTTGGAAGAGTCCATGAAGGGAATATTTGACAACTGTGATTTTTAGCATTAAGTTTTTACTAGTATTAAATGAATAAAACAAAATACATAATTTACTTACTTTTAAATATTTTGCTTGTGTGGCCTTACACACTTCCGGTACTGTTTTACTCAGAAAAGATGTGGATAGCCTTGTCTGGCAATTAGTACGCATGTACGATTCACCAGTTGCCAGAAACCTTAACATATGTATGTTCTCTAATGTCAACTAATAAAAGTAGCATTTTAAACTTTGTTCCCGTCAATCTCAAATAATTATTAAAGGATCCTTCATTATTAATTCTTAATTCTCTAATAAAATAATATGAGCCTTTTCTGTTTCTTTCTTAACTCCAAGGCTTTATCCACAATCTCTTCTTCCTTTTCTTAGACAAAGCAGCATTCAAGTAAAGCCGGGAGTATTTGTTGGCTATTGGTGTCATCCACATCCAGAATTTCAATTAGACCAATAACGCACTCCATCACATTATTCAAAATTTCAATATTTTCCACATCCACCATCAAGACTAGCTCTTTTTTGTTTTTATAAAATCTGACACAGCAAACGCGGCTCAGGTTTCCATTATGCGCACTAAGCAATGTTTATTATTTTATTTTTTTTTTATTTAATATAGATTATTCTAAAATGTTCTGTAAAAGAATTTTGCTGAGGAAACTTTTCTTTCTATTTTTTTTTTTATTTTTAAAGTTTTTAATTTTCACTAGAAAGTCCATAAATTTCTTGATATTTTCTTCTTTTTTTTATTGACGAGTATACTGCTAAATACCCCCGAGTAAATATAATTAAACTTCAGCTCCAGGCCTGACAGTTGTTGACATCCTCTCAGCGGAGCGACGAAGCCGCGTGAGCGGCTAAACCCTGCGGACAAAAAGGTTAAAATTCCTTTAGCGAGCGAAGCGAGCCACCCATCCCATACTATATATACACCAGACTTTCTTACAAACAAAATTACAAAATCAAAGTTTAATAATAAAAAAAAAAATTAACTAAAAAAATTTTTTCATTTTCTGAAGAAAAAAATATTATATTTATGTATGTTTTTTAGGCTATTTTAAACCAGAAAAAAAAATAAATTTTTGCTTAGTGCGCATAATGGAAACCCGCCCCACAAATGGTTCTGAACGTAGCAAATTACGAGTGAAGGGAGAAACAAAAAAAATAAAAATCGGCTGTAGGCAATCGTAACGACGTGTTGAAGTATAAAGAGAATAACAAAAATCGGGCCGTGTAAAAGACGATCTAAAAAAAATTCACGAGCAAAACAAGATTAAACAAATAAGTTGGATGGGCACGCAGCTCCATCCATTAAACGCTGCTACGCATATCTAGCAAAAAATCATTACCGAAGAGACCGGAGAAAACAACCCCAATTTTTTAATTATATTTCATGAAATACATTACAATTCAATATTCCTCACCCCTTTTGTTTTCTTCCAATCCTAAAATAATGAAATATTGACTTTAATTTACAAAAAAAAAATAGCACTCCATCAAAAGCACCCGGCACAACACAACACATCAATGGCGATGGTAACAACAACGATGCATTGCACAAGCGAGAGAGAATGATGTTCAGCCATTGGTGGCAAGGCGACAACTTAAACATGACGAAAGTTCTGATCGAAAACTTATGACTGAGGGGCAGTTCGCATTGCAATAATATTAATCTAACAATTTACAAAAGTAAGCTTCGTAAAAAGTACTACTTTTTAACTCTAAAAATAGATCCGTAAAAAATGCTTCGAATCGAAAAGAAATTCGTGAAACTGTATCGTTTTACAATGAGAATAAGTTTGCGGTAGATGTAGTTGACCAAATTGCCCGCAAGTATAGCGTAAAAGCAGGGTCACGTAGATGGCATTTGCAGGTATTTTATAATATTTTGGACTTGGCAGCAATCAATGCGTGGATTTTATATAAACAGACTTATGATGAAAATATAACTAAAAAACAACTTTTGTTTCAATTATCCGAAGAACTCTCCAGTGAATATACCTAGTTGCTGCAGAAAAGAAGCTTCCTCCTACAAACAAGAATGGAAAGCAATGGATTGTACTCCAGAAAACTCAAAAAAAGAAGTCCTTATGAACGCAAATCTCGCCAAATTCGATTGTGCAACAAAAGCAGACCTATTTATACAAATATGTTTATGGCAAGTGTTCATCTGAGATAACGTGTACTTGTGAAATATGTGCCTCATAGTTATTTCATACATATGAAATGTGCTATACTTTAAATGCAAATAGAAAGTCTTTTTGTTTGTTTTTTTATTAATAATTAATGAATTATTATATTAAATTTGTTTTTGTTAAATTATATTCTTCTATTTACATAAACTAGGTCAAAAGTTACAATGAAAGCCATGATCAAAAATCCGTCAATTTGATATATTTAACATCGGTAATTCCAGTGTTAACTTTTGTATGAAGACACATGCAGTTATATCATGGCGATGCATTGCTGATTGACCTGACAATAATGAAGTTTTAATTTCATCCCAGTTTTGATTGCATATAAATGTAATAAATAAATCTGGTCGGCCAATGTGCGATGTGCTTGCAGACGCTGTCGTTCATGTGATCTGTATGCATCTGTGGCTTGTTGACACGCTTCAACGAAGACGTTCGTTGCGTTGCTCTTGACGTTCATTAGGACGTGTGCTTGCAACCTGGTCTCTTAAATTTGCATTGTCCGTCAATCGATCTTCTGCCGTTCTATTTGACCGACGGGTGTGGACTATTTGTGCATTCCGTGAACGTTGACCAATATTTCCTCCTCGTTCACGAAAAGGTGACATTATTCTTTTATAAACACACAACACATAAATATAAGTAAATGATACTTGAATTTTATGGATGGTATAAAACTTACATGTTATTTATTTTCGATGAGCAGTTTATTACTCTATAAATTTTATAGAATCATCGACACTAATTAGCAATGAAAGTAAAAAGTTGCAAGTTAGATTGTTGGCATTGAATGCACATGTACATATATGGAAAATCATGTAAGATATTCACTTTAACACTGCACCTTACACATTTGCACAATGTATGTGTTTAAGGACACTTCATTTATGATTTAAAACGGTATTTCAATATGTTTTGTTGATGAATAAAACAAACAAAACAGCAAACAAAAACTGAAATGTGAAAACAACGCCAAGCTACGACGCAAGTAACTTGATGCATACGTTAAATATCATAGAATTCGACATCAAGGCCACCTATGAATCACTCTCATAAAATAAAAAATAAAGTTTCTAGACACAGATTGCAGCGTCGCCTGGTAATAAAATTTTGGGATTACATGTTCTGATTTTATTCCTTCCGTCAAAAAATTAAAAAAAAAACGGTTGCAGTCCCACCTACCGGCCCGGATTGTAAATCAAACCATCCAGGGTGCCACTCAAAACGCACAAAAAAATTTCATCAAAATCGTTTAGAAGGAGTTCAGTGGCATACACATGTACAGTAGAATTATATATACATATAAAGAAGATTAGAACTAAAGATTTCGTTTTTTAGCAAACCACTTACTTGTTAATTTGTATATAAATGCCATGTACGTAAATGAATTTATATTGTATATGTACAGAAATTATAACTGCTCATAGTTCGTTTGTTTTTTTTTTTCTCACTGAATTGATATTTATTTAAACAAAAAAAGTTATCAGAAAACAGTAAACAGCATTACTGATTAATATTTGTTTTAAAAATCCACTCATAAGTTAGAAACTCGTTTAGCCACTTATTTGAGTTCAATATCCGAATTTGGATATCTGCCTAAACGGGTGTGCACAAAAAAAAAAGCGACAGTTTACGGGCGCAGTTAGTCGGATTTTAATGTATATCAATACGTACACACGTTTATACGATTGTGTACTCGCGCCGGTGTACGACATAAACGAAATCGAATTTTCGGCAATGTTTCCTCCCTTGCCAAAAATAAGATAAATACAATTGAAGACTTGTTAGAACGTAAAAAACAAAAACACATAAGGGTGAAACCAACAAAATAAAACTCTAGCAACGCACAACCGGATCAATGATCAGCACAAACTAAGTTCGCTATTACACTTGAGTGACTCCATTGCAATGAGTATAGGGACGCTCTCTATGCATATGCACTTCTTGCTATCGCAAAGTAAAATTCATAAAAAAACGTACTGCAAGTGGAAGCAGGTCAAAGGATTTCATTTTGACCCGTATACGAAGACCCCTTGTGAAGAAATGAGTACACAACATATTTTACCTGCACCACACATGCGGCGTGTTATGTATAATTGCGCCTTTTTCTAGTATCTTTTGCTTTTCACTTTGGGCCGGTGTGACCCGCTTTGCTTTTTTCAAATTTATTTTTTTATTTTTGTTTTTTATAATGAGCGCTCGCTCAAGGCGTTTGAGTACCCTTAAAATGTTTGTACACAGCGCAGGCGAAGGAAAGTTAGGGAGGGAGTTGTTCGGCTTAGGAACGAATCACGATATTTTCGAGTACGTCCGAAAACGGGCTTAATGAGCATTCATAGCGAGGTGGGTGTTACGGTTAAACGTTTGAATGGGCGGAATGCTACTGGCGATTTCAATGCAGCACTGGTGATGGAAATAGCGATAAAACAGAGTGTAACACGAGACATTACGTCGGTGGTCGAGGGTGTCCATTGTTTGAGTGGCATTAGTATGACCTGTGAGTCTTATCGCATGGTTTTGAACCCTATCTAGCAGGTGCATAAATTTGTTGGGCTCACCTGACCACATGTGGGCATTGTACTCCAATTTCGGGCGGATAAATGCCTTATATACTGAAGGGTGATCAAAGGGGTGATGTACAATACTTCTTACATCGCTTGAGGAAACCTAGACATCTCGCAGCATTTTTTATGACACCGAATATGTGGTCATTCCAACGTAAGTTGTCATTGACACACATACCGAGAATGGAAAGTTTATCGGTTTCTACGATGCAAGTACCATTCATGGATAGTGGCTGGGTGTTTAAATTTCGCTTTAACGACAGCATTGTGTTTTGGAAGCATTAAATTCCACTCGGTTGATAGTTCCCCAATTGGTTATGTTGTTAATCTCGGAATTTAATGAGCTTAGCATACGCTTCCGTTCCCGTTCTACAGCCGAAGACGTGAGTCCCGGAACGAATATGAAAAGCAGAGAGTACTTTCGTCAGCAAAGTAATATTTTGAATTGGAAGTCGCAGACAAGAGATCATTAATGAAAATAATGTCAGAGACAGAACGGAACCCCGGTGGACCACCAGCATTTATTTTGTGAATATCAGACTTAAAACCATGCAAGATAAATTAAATTGAACGTTCCGAAAGGTAATTTCTAAACCACTGAAGAAGAGAGTCGTCGATCACAAAAGCACGCATTTTCGACAAAAGAGCCTGATGCCGAACTCTATCAAATGCCTTAGAAATATCAAGTGCAACTATCTTGCCCTCGCCAGATTGATGTACGCTTTGGTTCCACTTTTCGGTGAGGCATGCCATCAAATCACCAGTGGACCTGTTGCTACGAAAACCGTGCTACCGATCATTGAGAAGTTTCCGCGTTTCGAGATATTTCATTAGCTGACGGTTTAACAACGTTTCCATGACCTTGGGAAGAAGAAACGTAAGTGCAATGGATCTGTAGAAGGAGAGAGAGGAAGATTCGCCTTTTTTATGGCCGGGCTGGACAAATGCTATTTTCCATCTGCTCGGAAAGCGTCCTAAAGAAGATTCGAAGCTCTCAAGTGTAGGCGGGGACAAAGGACAATCTGAGAGTGTTAAGCCAGCCGCAAAGTGTGCAGCAAGCAGATTGGCCTTGTCCAAAGAGCTGACAGCTGGAATGTCATTATAAATGAGCGTTGGGATGGAGAATGTGGCAGAATTTCTAATATTTTTGAGAAACGACCAAACATTTTTACTACCTTTGGGACATTATAGTATTTTCTGCCTCAGTTTTTGGTCATATTGGAATTTTACACGCTTAAGAAAGACTTTATAGTCACTCCTGGCTCGTTTAAACTTTTTTCGGTTTTCCTCTGTTGGGTTGGTCTTGGAGGACCGAAAAAACATTTCTCTAACCCTGACAGCCTCTAATCTAACTGTCGTACCATGTCTTTTCTTTTGGTTTGGTGCTCTTCATCCGATGAGGGATAAAGGATCTCATTCCAAAGAGAATAGTTTCTGTGATCATATCAGCAGCGGGATCCACGTCGTTATCGAGGAAGCATAACGACCAGTTAAAATTCCTAAAGACGTTGTTAAGTCCGCTCCAATTGGCTTTCTCGTATTGCCATACAGTTCTTTTAGGAATCTTTTCTGTAACTGTGTGGTGGGTGTACGAGAAATTAGCTGATATGACACAATGGTCCGACGAGTCTAGAGTGGAGAGCACATCAATACAGTGCTTATCAGAGTGAGAAGTTAAAAATAAGTTGTTTCGTTTAGCACGTATGTTATTATGGTACTCCACATGGCTTTTTGGTTGGTAGCTCTTGCGATTTGGTTTTTGATGTCAGTGTACTTAGCTATTTTTGGACCAGATATTCAAACTGCCCCGTAAGAATTTTGTGCGAATTTGGGTTTTAGCTATTCGTACTACCTCGTCGTGTAGCATTCTCCCAATTGCACTTGGATCTTCGCATCGAGAATTTGACCCAAAGTTGCTGTATCTAAGCTGATTTAAAAAAGAGGCTTTGTTTTATTTCAAAAACTCTACTTTCTTCGCTTCATTTGTTTTCTAAAATCGCTCTTTTCATACCATGATAGAATATTATTGTTTCATGGTCACGGAAAAGCTCTCGTCAGAAATTAGCCGCGCTGCTCTGATTGTGATGCTAGATATATTTATTTAATAAAGAACTATCCCAGAAAATTAATTTGCTTTGCATAATAACGAATATAATTACCTTTTAAATGTGAAAGCACTTATGGAAGCACCGTTAACTTATAGTGCTCGAGTTCCCCAATTAATTTCAAAATCATTTCTTGGACATTCATCTGAAGAACCCTGAATTCCCCTCAGGTACTAATAATCCTGTTCCTCGGGAAGCGTTGAACCTACAAGGCAATTTGGTTTCTTCCTCGAACGATCTTGGGATCTGCAATGACAAACTAAAAGAAAAGCATGATCGCCTTAGAACGCACACATTCAATTTGGCAGGAGTGAATCGTACAACCCAGTAAGAGACTACTGCCAATGCGTTACACGTTTCCAGTCGATATGTATAACGACGAACGTTAACACACAAAAGTTGCAAAAATGAGAACCAAACAAACATCAGCACTAAATGCCCCTTTACCCCTTTCAAATTTATGAATCCATCAGCACACACTTCTATTTATGGTAATTTCCGTTAATTTTTATTTCAAATAGCAAATTAGTTTGAATATTAGGCGATTACATATCCTTAAAACTATGTTTCGGGCTAACCGTTTTGTTCCCGCAGTTCGTCTAATCTTCAATATACTCGAATGGCTCTGGTGGTTCGGGTTCCTTGACATCTTCATTCTTAGGGCCGTATGCTGCCACTGGTTCGACCAATTCCTGATCAGTCTTACCGTTATGTTGCATAACAATAATACCACCAATTGTGACTTCCTTCAAGGGAATGAATGTCTGGCCTTCGGGTACACTCAATACTTTCAACTGCTGACGCATAACGCGTGCGGGATTTTGTAGAATTTCAAAGTTGGGCTCGGGCTCCTTTTTGTCTTTCTTTTCGGCTGAGTCCTTTTCTTTTGAGTCTTTGCTATCTTTGCTGTCCTTGGCATCTTTTGAGTCTTCTTCCTTTTTCTTGGATTCCTTTGCATCTTTTGTTTCTTTCTCGTCTTTTTTCTTTTTGTCGTCGGTTGAGGCTTCTTTGGATTCCTCCTTGTCCTTCTCCTTGTCGGCATCTTCTTTTTTAGTCGAAGGTTTAGCAGTATCCTCATCAACGTCCATTTTGTTGTCCTCTTCCTTCTTGTCGGCAGTTTCACGACGTTTTTGACGAGCGGCAATTGAAAGAACTGCCGTGGCCACTTTCTCGCGTTCTTCGGATTTCTTCTCCTCCAGAGGAGCTGGATAGGCGTAGAGCGATGGTTTGGCAGCAGATTTGAATTCCATTTTTGGCATCTTCAAATCAGAGTTCAACCCAATTACGCAAGTTGGTGTGAAAGCTAGAGATAACGAATGTGCCAAGGGGAACCAGTACCAGTACTGGGTGAAGACAAGCATACCAACAACAGCTTGAAGATTGGTATGACCGGTGCGAGATTGAAGACTGAGAGTAGCATTACGACCACCGGCGTCAATAATGCCCTGGGCCAGAATAGCTCCGTACTTGGCCATGACATCCTCGTGCTTGTTGCTAATGACCTCCGAGTACAATTGGCGGAAGAACGTTGTCTTGGGGCAAGTTTGATCGGTATGTTGGATGAGGATCATAGCGGAAGCAATCAGGGCTCCTTGGCGTACAAAGTTAACTGGATCGAACTTAACCATTGGCTCCAACAGTGCGATGGCTTCTCTTAAACCAGTTCCGGCGCAGGCAATACCCAAAGCCATTGCAGCTCCATAACGAACATGTGGGTTATACGACTCAGCTAAGAGACTCACAACAGATGGACATTGTTCTGGTGTACGGAACAAAATGAAACCGATGGCAGTAACAGCAGCACGACGTACATCATCGTTAACATCAGACACAGCCACGTGCAACAAACGACGAATAGCCTTATTGCTGCCTGTTCCATTGTAAGCCATTGCGATGGTGTACATTCCAGAGCGACGAAGGACAGGATCTTTGTCAGTTGATAAGCTCGTAACTAATGGATCAGCTTCTTCTAATCTGGCGAACATGGTCAATGAAATACCAACAGCCAAACCCCGCAAAATCTTTTCATGCTGAGTTTCCTGAGCGTATGAAACCATATCCTCTATAGCTTGGGCGTTCTTAGAGCCTAACATTACCATTCCCATTGCAATACCAGCTGCCTCTCCAGTAACGGCATCATCCTGGTACAAGTTGAACTTCAGCTGTTCGTAGAGATCTTGACGATGAGTTCCCATAGCAGCTAGACCCAAGCCAAGGCATCCACCATGGCGTACATTCTCGTTTTGTGCGTCCTTCAGTTGTTGTAGCAGATAGTCAATTATGTTGGCTCCATGATTAGCGTGGATCAAACCCAACGCATACAAGCCACCTCCTTCGGAGTAACCGGAGCTTGGTCCGGCTTCTTTTGGCAAATAACTTTGCATCAGAGCCAACGAATCTTTTTCATGCCCGCGGTGGATGACACCCAACGATGCTGTGGCGGTTAATTTCGCCCAATTTGTCGCTCTGGCAAGCCAATCTAAATTGTCACGCAAGAACTGATCACTGGTAGTGCCAGCATGCATGAATGCGTTAGCGATGACAGTGGCCGTGTGACAAATTGACACTCGCACTGCCTCCTTAGTTCCCCGAAGAATCTGCAAGTCAGCGTGGTTGCTGCGAATCAGGAATTGGAGCTGCAAATCAATTGTTACTTCTCCCGACAGAATGGAGATCAATTTCTCGATGTTCTTCTGATGGGCCTTCTCAGAATCGTTAAGCGAATCGATAGTGCGCTCAATCTTCGCATCACCTGGAATGAGAAAAGTTATTTTGTGCCCACATATGTTGTTTCGAACTCACCTTCACTATCCTCAGCGGGCGCGCTAGGAGTAGCTTCATCGGCAGACTTTGCCTTCTCTTCATCCGTCTTCGAATCATCGCTGGTAGTACCTTGCGGTTTGAATGTGCTAGGCAGAGCAGCTGGAATCGGAGCCGTCTCCTTCAGGGCTTGCAAGACTTTCCCCAAAAATTCTTGTGTGGCTGACTCGTATAAGTCAAAGGCGATTTGATACGCCATCAGGTTGTTGCCATCAACCGATGAGCGGGTCAACTTGTCCAACACCTCTGCCACGGCAACTGGATCTTCAAGGAAAATCAAACATTGACACATATTCACATAGTCTGGCACGCCCAAATCGCAATACAATCCAACCAAACAACGCAAAACCTCGTTCCTGAATCCCCGATTCTGAATCAACGACATGGTCACGTTGTATGCGTATGCCAACATCCCTCCAACATCATCCGACTTCATGATAGATGCCTCGAAAATGTCCATGCGGCGGGTCTCCAATGCGATTCCTAACGCCTGTCGATACTGTCCATCGTCCAAGCACCGCTGAATCATACGATTTACAATTCCCTCCAAACGAGCATCAACAGCTTTCGCCTCCTTTGGATTCTCAATAAAAGCCACACGCTGAGCAATGTAAAAGTCAATGCACTTGGCAATGATAGTCTCGGTGTACTCATTCCTGGCATTCACGTCGAACAAATCTCCTGCACCCAGAGCATAAGTGAGTGCGTCTTCGAATGACCCCAAGTGATAGAAGACCTTCGATGCAACAATTCCAGCCAGTTTATTCTCAGGGAATCCACGGTCTTCGTGGAGCATTTCAATTTTCTCAATTGACTCCGAGATTTCTGGCCAAAACTCATCGACGATGTTATCCAGCTTCTTCAACGCAAAAATCTTCAAATCCGGCATTTGCTCATCCAGAAGGGATATTATCCCTGCAGCGGAGGTAAGACTCATCTTTTGTTTTTTCTTTTCTTCTATTCATCGAACGAAAATGAGAAAAAAAAGAGAAAAAATTGGTAAAGGGGAGAGAGAAACACTTTTGGAGACAAAATGGCACTTACCTTTCGGTGAACAAAGAAAACCAAATTTTCTATCGAAATTGTTGGGAAAAGTTCAAATGTTTTAGCGTATCTGTTAATTAGAAAATAAATGAAATATTATGGTGAGTGGATTTCGATATAGTTTAAGGAACTACTCACCTTCTTTTCTGACTAATTCCAGGAGAAATTTAGCTAAGTTGCAAATTGAAACGCTATCAAAATTGTGCAAATCACCAATTTGCTTGTTCTCATTCAGACGTGTGACATTTGCACCGGCCGCCATGTTTCGAAGTAGAAAGTGTTTGGATAATGTTTACGGCTGTTATCGATATTATCGAATTGGGTTGGGTAACCATTTTTATTTCTGAATATTGCTTGAATTTTTATATAAGATGTCTTACATCAGCAAAAATATATTTTCCATTATTTCACCAACTTATCTCAATGAACCATTCTACCAGTCTGCTGATGTCTTTGCTTTTGAATACGTACTTTTATTTTGATGACGCCGCTGTACGAAGTTTGATTAGACCTCGTCTTTTTCTTTTATTAACCGTTGAAATATGCTACTGCACCGCTTGTGGACTTAGCTATCGGTCACTCTACGAGTATTATTGATTATCTCGTTAGTAGCAGCACGAATTTGCTGATGTTTTCGCATTTGTGTGCTCCAAATATTTTGTTTTAACTTTTCTTCGAATCTCTGCTGCTTTTAGTACTTTTGGGATCGAATTTTGCGGCGACCTTTGTTCAACATGCCAAAACAAGCTGTTTGATCAAACAGAAGTTTGTCTACTATCAGTTTCTTAATGTGGAGACCTCTGCAGATGACCGTATTTCGTGTAAGGTCACGTTTTGTTACACCTCGCTGTCAATTTTCCTTTATGCTTCTTGTACTTCATCGCCCAATATTGCGATGGGTACGTTAAAACTGGAAGAGGGACTATCCTGTATACCCTAGCACCCAGTGGTGGTCCCCGGTGACATGAGTAAATCCTTCTCATGCAGGCTAAAACGGCAAGCGAACACTCGACCTCGAAGAACAAACCTCGAATAACATTGTTGACGACCCTGGCAACTGATTAAAGGATAACGACTTTCGGATCTGCCTTGGAATGTTCGGACTCTTATCAGGCCACGTGTACCCAAACAATTAGCAGAGGTCCTTGACTGCTATCACGCAGATACCGCCGTCATCCAGAAAGTGCGATGGGCCGAGCAAAAGGAGGATAACAAATTTTGGTTGCTACTACGGCGTGAATTTACCATTTTAGGCAACACGTCTTGGGCTTATTACACGCTTGATGGGGCATCTTATTACAATCCGTCGGCGAACTAGCCGACTTTAACGATAAAATAGGTAAGGAGGATATATTTGGTAGGATAGTTGGTAAGCATAGCCTTCACGATAGCCAGTCTGGTAACGTATTCGTGCCTAGGTCTATAGACTTTCCAGCGGGACGAAAGATTTCTTTAGCAAGCGCACGGTGTCCTCATCTCACTATACACAAGGGGATTTGTCTGTCTCCGGATCAGGAAACGCTAAATGAGTCTTCAGTATTCTGAAGGTCCAAACCTTTCGGCAGCCGACATTGACTCGGATTATTACCCTGCTGCAGTCAATGCACGATTGCAGATCTCCCACGCGCCACAACAATCGAGAACTACTGTAGATATAATATGGAAAAGCTGCAATCACAAGAGGCCGCCAGAGTCTTTGCCGAACTCGTATCCCGAAATCTCTCAACAATTTCTATGCTGACCATGATCTATGACCAGTGGTAAAACTACCAACGTACCATAAGAGACACCGCAACCGATGGGCCGGGTTTTACCCGACCACCACTAATAAATCCCTGGTTTGATGAAGAATGCCGCTAAGCATATGCAGTAAAACAAGAAGGGTTCAAAGCGGCACTGCAACGAAGGACGAGAATCGGTAGTGAGTCCTACGAGCAAAAGAGACGGGAAGAACATGGGCATCCGAAGATATAGTGAGAGTTTTTACTCCAGGAACAACTTACGGAAGTTTTACCATCAGATAAAAAGAACGTGTCAGAACAACAAGACCAGTTCAAAGACTTGTAGAGATGACGAAAGAAGCCTTGTGGTAGAGACCCTGTGGCACAGCGGTGCGGATAATATGAAAAAATTTATTTTGCAGACTATATAGCGGCGATGAAGCCCAACATCCCGCCATTAGGAAGAATAGACCATTCAACTTATACGATGATAGCCAAAACTTCTACTCACCTGATTAAGAAGAAGCAACAAAGCAGCTGAACCTGACGGTTTACCGGCCGAGGCATCCAAAGCTGCTGAGCATGCACCAACTCATTTCTCATATCATCAGAAGATTGTATGTCTGATGAATGGAATGCTAGAGACCCTATCCTGCGCTAACTATAGAGTTATAAGTCTCCTCAACATTGCGTACAAAATCTTGTCTGCCATATTGTGTGAACGTTTAAAACCATTTGTCAACAACCTGGTTGACCCCTATCAGTGTGGTTTCAATCCAGGAAAGTCCAAAATCCTATGCGTATAGAACATGTAAAAAACCCAGGAAGTCCAAATGGATACCCGCCATCTTTTCATCGATTCTAAGGCCGGGTGTGGCAGCATTTGTAGAGACGAGCTATATAGAGGCATACCTAGTTTTACGCCTCTGCCATACTCGTAATTTTGTGCGGTGACGATGGAGAACTCTTGGTGCTCCGTCAAGATCGGTAGCGACTTAACCAAGACCTTTGATGATAAAAATGGTTTTAGACAAGGTGACGCGCTGTCATGTAAGCTATTTAATATCATACTTGAAAGAATTGTACGAGACTCACAAGCCAACAACAAAGATTGAGCTCTCAAAAGTCTGTAACTACTAACGTGCGTCGTTAATATTGACATAATTGGGATAAATCAGCGTGCTGTCAGCGGTGCGTTCGCTAGTGTTGAAACGGAAGATGCCAAAATGGCCTTAGCGGTAATTCGAGGTAGTAAAGAACTTTATCTACCTCGGCTCTGGTATAAATTCTGCCAACAACACCTCGGCAGAAATAAAACGAAGAACCACTCTTGCCAACCGCTAGATAAGAAAGCAATTGAGTAGTAAGGCCTCATACTGAATAATTTAGGAAAACTCTACATGTATAAGACCTCGATCATGCAAGTCCAACTTTATAGCGCTGAAGCATTGATTCTATCGAAAGTGGATGAGAATATCCTCGATAGTTTCGAGAGACAAATCTGTCGAAAAATATTCGGTCCCGTTTGCGTTGATGGGCTTTGGAAGAGAAGATTTAACGGCGAACTATACGAGCTATACAGCGACATCGATCTAGTCAGAAAACTGCGCATCAGTCGCCTGGGATCGCTACGACCTGGAACCTCAACGAAACTGAATACGAAGTCAACCTACCCTGGCTTCCGATAGAATCTGAACTTGGAAAGGAATGCAGTCGGCATCATCACGGACGACTCCAGAACTGATAATGAATGTAGCCTTAAAAATCTTAATTTTTATTCTGCGTTAGATAAACTTGCATCTGCTTCTGTAGTGAAGCCAAACGTCTTCTCATCACTTCCACGTTAATTCTAGAATGCTTCGTTTTTTGGGGTTTCAAGTTGTATTGTGATCCTGAAAATAAAATTACCAAGGGATATGGCACGCAAGGCTTAGACGAATATTTCAGGACCTCGACATGCGTTAGGAATGTCAGCATTCTCAATTATGGCTTCCATTGATCTGAGAAAACCACAACTACATGTGCCAAGATTCATAAAGTTGCATGCATTCCAAATGAATATTTCTCACCATCTCCCAAAGTCAGCGATGTTTCCCCTGTCCTTCTAGGAACGACTGGTGACAGCTAATTGACGTTTTAGCTCGGAACTACGCTTCTATTAATCACCTTAGTGAGATATAATATCAGAGACAACCAACATCCTTGGATATGGACGGATATAACGTTGAAAACAACAATTGTGAATGTTAGCAACCACCACGTGTGGAGGCCCTAGCAGATATTGCCGCAATCCAAGAAGTAAGATGGTATGGGCCTGCTATGTCATCATAGTTTTATCATAGAATAATGCTATAAAGTCAGAAAGGAAGCCTGCATAGATGAACCTGCACAACGAGTAGTAGAGTCGCAATCGGTGCTGAGAATGTGGAACGGCGATGATTGTCAAAATATAGAAGGCGGAATAAACCATTCACTTTGGACGAAGACGACAAAGAATTCTGTTCTACTTACTTACTTCCTTATCTGGCCAGAGATTCTTGGAGGGTCTGAGCCTAAACTAATGTCACTTTTCATCTTTCATTGTCCTGGGCACGTTGCTTCCAATTTACTAGACCAAGGCCTCTGACGTCCGCGATTACTTGATCTTTAAACCGGAGGAGTTTTCCTTTTCATCGTGAAGCAAGTGGCAGGGATTCGAAGATTCTCTTAGCCGAAGCATTCTCACTCATTCGTTGTGCAGTCGACGAATTTTTGCCTTCCGGACTACATCCACATCTTTATACAACTCGTAGAGTTCGCGGTTATATCTTCTCCTCCATTCACCCCCCTCGCAGACAGGACCAAATATTCGACGTAGAATTTTTCTTTCGAATGGTCCCAAGGTCTTTACTTATCGTCCGCATTCAGCTCCATAAAGCAAGACTGGCAAGATCGGGGGTTTGTAGAGCATGATTTTGGACCTTCGAGTTAGGAGTTTGGACCCTGTCATTTGTGGGGTTTATATTTGGCCCGAGGTAGACTACTTCAAAATTATAGTTGTCGATTATTATATTCTGTCCTAGACGGTGTTCGACGGATCGGTTTTTGGTCGACAGCATGTACTTTGTTTTATCCTCATTTATCAGGAGACCAACTCTTCGGCTTGTTCGTCTATAGCAGTAAAAGCCTCAATAATGGCACGCTGGAAACGGGCGATGATGTCGATATCGTCTGTATAGCGCAGCAACTGGATGGATTTGTTAAATATAGCGCCTTCTGTGTTAACGCCGCGCCGGCCTTTCGCACTATATGCTCCTACACAAGATTAAAGAAATTGCACGACAGCGCGCCTCTTGGCGGAGATCCGGAGCTTGTTTGGAATAATTCGGAGGTTTTGTTTCCAAGCTGCACGGTGCATTGCGAATTCTCTAGCGCGTTGCGACACAACCGGATCAGTTTTCTCGGGATCCCGAATTCGGCCATCGCGTTATATAATTCAAAGCCATGTTGGCTAGTAAGTTAATATAAGATTGTTAAGTAATTTTAAGCTAGCATTTAAGCATTTTTTGTTAGTATGTAAGAATTAATGATTAATATAATAAAATGCATTTAAAACTAAAAAAACTTCAAAGCCATGAATGCTGTCGTATGCGGCATTGAAGCCAATGAAGAGATGGTGAGTATCGACTTGGAACTCGTTGGTCTTTTGCACGATTTGCCACAGTGTGAAGATTTAGTTTACTGTCGTTTTGCCGGACCGGAAGCCATAGTGGTAGGTGCTGATGAGTGTAGTGTAAAACGGCTTTAGTCGTTCACACAGTACGCTGGATAGGATCTTATACGCTACGTTAAGAAGGGAGATGCCTCGGTAGTTCTACTAGCCTAGACGAAATTAAGGTAGCAATATCGAAGCTTAAGTATAAAAAAGCTCTTAGCGCAAACAGACTACCTTCTACCGTATTATGGGAGCCTCTGAAACCATTCATGAAGAATCTGGTTGGTCCATACTAGTGCGGTTTCGGACCAAGAAAGTCCACCATCGATCAAATTTTCACACTACGCCAGAAAGCCTCAGGAATTTAAGGAATTTGTCGACTTCAAAACTGCATAACTTCCAGCGGAGGTTGCGACGAGCGTGATGACACTGCTGAACAGTTTCTTTGTGAATATCCGGTGCTCTGAAGCCATTACTCATTTTGCTGTAAAATCCAATAGAAGGAACAAATCGAAAGGTATCATCGCCACATAAACCAAGATGACTTTTTTTTGCAATAAGAACCACGACGACGGTGTTTTCGACCAGAGAAGCCTTTTATCTAGAAAGACTCCTAGATGTTCGGCATCTTTTAGAGTCAGTTAAGTCAATTCAGTCAGCTTCCTCTTTTTCGTTACGGAAACAATTTCATTAAATGGGAGCGTCAACTCCACAAAACATTGATCAAAAGTAGAACAAACTGAGCAAACCAAACGCCGATAAAAAGCACGGCGACCTCGTCCGAATAGGCAAGCAAAGTTTGGACTGTATCCGCAGCGCAGGTATCATTCACATCGTCAGCGGACAAGTCTTACAGACTCGCTGATTATAATCTCGTTGATCGAAATCGACCAGGACAATCTGAAGGCCGAACTTTTTCGACTGCAAAAGAAGGCGAGCAACGGCTTAGAGTAGGATAGCACTATGGACAGAAATTAAAAAGGGGAACAAACGATGTAAGCCGCTGTCTGAAATGTATTTCGTAAAGACAAGGAGGTCACCAAAGATACATACCAGTTTCTACAACCTGCACATGACACAAACCCATAGGGAAAGCCTGCTCATTATGCTGTCCGTTTAAGCTGCCAAATGAATGGCATCAGTAATTAATTGGAAACTAAAGATACCGAATAAAACAAGAGCAAAACTACACATTTACTCCCAGAACAGAAACTACAAATCTTTATGTAATATGTGTCCAGCTGAGCTCTCGACACACACAACTTTATAAATACGATATATTTTACATATCGTTAACGGTAACCAAGTATATAAAATGAAAAAAATAAATTAAATCACATTGGGCCATTCGGATTTACTTCTTCTTCTTTATGGGTTTCGCTAGGTCTAAACCTAAGATCTGCTTCGCTGGTATCTTGTACGTCTCCGTGAGTAGGTTGAATATGAAACGAACTTGATTGCCCTGAATCTGGAGCATTTCTCGATTCTGGTTGGGCATTTTGACTATTGTTGTTGATGCTGCAGCTCCCTGCTTGCACAGCTTAATGAACTCTGGCAGTATGATGCCATAGCATTCGATGTTGCTTACAAGTGTGACTTTTTTGTTACCGGACCGGGTTGCTAGAGACATCTGAATAAGAGGTTTATTCTTAGGAACATCCTTTGTGCTTCGCATTTCGTATGTGTGCTTCATTTTGCTCAGAAGAATTTTGCTCACCGAATTCAATGGCGCTTCAGAAAGTCGGCAAATCTGCTGAAGACATTCATCGAGTTTAATGGATTTTTTCGCTGGGTCTGCGATTGGAAGATTATTTTTACTGACATACTCTCGAAGGGACTTCTTCACTTGAACACTTGAAATGCCCTCTCCACGTTTGTAGTTCAGTTTGGTGAAGAATGTCACTACCGCATCTGTGACAAGATAGAGCTCTGTCATTTCAGAATGATATAGTGGCTGTTGGCCGTTTTCCCGTTCGTCATCGGGTGACTTGGCATCAGCAATGAAGTTCACAAGTTCTGGATGGTCAAAGTCAATTGAGATGATTTTGTCGACGCCTTTGGTTTCTTCTCGAACTACAATGAATCCTTCTTCGATCATTTGATTTAAGAAATTCGATAGTTTCTTGTATTTGGTCTTCTTTAAGTCGATTGGAGTTTTCGCTTCTGGCACAACATGGAGGCGATAGAAATTACTTGTCAGGAGAGGCAAAGTTAGATCCTTTCCGTGATGTTTTAAAGCAGTCAAGAAAGCGTTTCTTAACACAATATCGGGGTTGGGGCCTTGGTCTTCAAGTACTTCGGGCTCGAGATCTAAATTGTTGACATCGTCGATTAACTCCTCGTCTTCATTCAACTCTGAATCTTGTTGCTGTGTTCCATTTTCCCCGGATACTTTTTCCTGATTATCTTCTTTCGCTTTGACGGGTGGAGTCGGTTGAGGAGATTTATTCTTTGTTACAGTGGCTCCTAGTGCAGGAAAGTCCTCCTTAACTGCGGGAGTAGGTCTCAACAAAGGAAAATCATTCTTAGCTGCAGGAACAGTTTGTTGAACAGGAGAATCATTCGTAGCACTTCCTAATGCAGGAAAATCATCTTGAGTTAGTGGCTCAGGAGATTTATCTGGAATCTGCAACACCATCGACGGTTCGTGGCCCCAAAGTTTATCTCCAAAAATATGCACCATTTTTACTGCGGTTCCATGTCCGCCTGCCATGTACAAATCATCGCTGGATCTACTTAGAAGCCCAACTGCAACTGCAGACATGTTCGTTGTAAGATTTATAGCCATCAGTTGATTTTTTTTGTAGCGTCCGTACTTGTTCATCCCTACACCGAGGGGAATAACTCCAGGCAGCATGAGATCAGCTCCATTTGAAAGTCTAGGCAATACGTCAGCGTGAGTTGTGAAATACGGTAAAAGTTCCGGAATTGTCCACATGGCGTAGAGAGTAGGTGCCAGACTTCCTCCTTCGATTTCGAAGAACATTGGACGTTTGTCCACACAGAATACTGATGTTTGGTATTCGGAGTGAGTGATAATCTTGAGCATGGTTACAGCCGACTTATTCGGAATAAGCTGTTGAAGTTGTTCGCTAGTTATGTCCGGAAAGGACTGTTGAACGCGTTGTCGTAGACGCTTACTCTCGGATCCTTTGAGCGGTGCATTGCTTTTCAGTTTATATGGCTTTAAAAACATTTCTTACTTTATATTTACTAGTCAAAAGGCACACAATACACAATTAACAGCAACGTTAAAACTTAAAAGCAGACCGACCTCATTTTGACAGTTTCTCTGTCAGGTTATGAAATGTCAGTGTTAACAATTCAGCAGGGTTCTCATAGCCTCCTTGGCACAAAGGTGTTGGGAATAGTTGCTTCCTGTTTTGAAATAACGATTTTAATATTTGCACACTTTTAACTAAATTTATGTTCAGAGACATATTTGTATTACGCATATTACACTACGTATGTCTCCCACTGTTTTCTCACTGTTTTGATTCATTTTTGATCTTATGTAAATACTAGGTCCAGTGAGATTTTTGTAGCAATTTGTAAAAGAGAATTTTTAGCTTAAGTTTGAGGAGTTGGAATAAATCCAATGAAACATCAAAAGTGACAAGTAAAAACAAAACAATAAAGAAATTGTAAAACAGGAGGAGTATTTTTAGATTATTTATTATTATTAAAGAATGAGTCAGCTAGTGTGTAAGTTTTCATTAAATTAAACACACAGTTATAGTGAAATCAATGTAGAATTTTATTGATTAATAAGTTTATGAATGTAGCACAACATCGCTCATGTTGCCGCCACACCTTCTGTTGCAAGGGACCATCCGAAGGATCAAGATTATCGATGACTTCTTGAAGAATAAGTGGGTCAATGGCCGCAATTTCAGTTTAGATGTTATGTTTGAGATCGTGAATTGTCGCTGGGTTATTGGCATAGGACAAAGTCTAAACGTGTCAAATCGCATGAACTTGGCGGCCAATTAACTTCTGCTCTAACCGAAATAATGCGATCTTCAAATTTCGTACGCAATAAATTGATTGATTGGTGGCTTGTGTGGGCTGTAGCACCATCCTGTTGAAACCAGAGATCGTCCAGACCCAATTCATTCAATTTTGTAAAAAAACATAGCCGGTCTACATTTTGCGCTAATGTTCTCCATTCATTCATCTTCAAAAAAGTACGGGAAAATGATAATGCCGTCAAACCATAATCTGCACCATACAGTGGCTTCTTTGGAATGCCTTGGGTTTTCTGGTTCGCATAAATGACAATTTTGTTTATTTACGTACCCATCCATCCAAAAATGTGCTTCATCGGAAAAGATCAAATTCGGGACAAATTGTCCCGGTGATCCAATATCCAGTTAACAAATCGGCGACGTTTTAGATGGTCCAAAGGCTTCAATTATTGTGTAATTTTGATTTTACAGGCGTGCAAATAAAGATCAACTTTTAAAATTCGCCGTAAAGTGCCATAGGTGAGGCATAATTGTTGACTTCGTCGACGAATTGAGGTGCCTGGCCGGTTTTGAATACCTTCGCTCACATTGGTGATGTGTTGGCGTGTACTTGCGGCTGAGCATGCTAATATGGAGTTTGACCCTATACCGAACCAGTTTCTTTGAAACGATTCACCATTGCAAGAATTCCGGACTCAGCAGGGCGATTATGTTGACCGAAAAATTCACGAATCTTACGAAATGTTACTTTTACAGATCGTCCATTTTCGTAATAACATGCGTTGTTGCGTGGTAAACGACTCTATGACTAAAATTGCCAAAGATTTCATGGTATCTGTCAAAAAGATCAACATTTATAGCAAATGTTTATTGTTGTCTTTTCTTTTTATATAAACTATTGATATCCAATATTCACTATTTGACGAACTTCTAGTAGAGGGCATTACGAATACGTTTTTCTCACTTCTTGAAAAAAATTATAGAGGCATCAGTAAGCTATCTGCTATTCCCAAGCTCTATGATAACATTGTTAAAGGCAGACTTGAGTTTTTGACAAACGAGTGTCTGTTTGAAGTCCATCCTGGGACTATGTCTGATCGGTCTACTGTAACAAATTTAGAATTCAGTAAAGCTTTTGAGCCGGTGAATCATTCAATTCTTCTGGAAAAACTGGATACCATTTTTTCTAACTGGTCCTATTCAACGATCTAAAATCGGAAATAAGGTTTCAGAGTTAATAAAATGTATAATACTTCAGGCGTACCCCAATGATTCCCCTCGTTTACTTATTGGTCTTAATAATTGGAGGCTTGGACTGACGTTAAAATACCGGGTAGGATAGGCTGATGAACCAGTGGCAAGTTAGACCCGCATGGGATGGTCTATGGCTGCTTTTCACAATTGTCGTTTGGTCATGCGAATACACATCTCAACTACCACATGGGCTGAAAAGTCCGCGCCGTTTTATAGTAAAACACAAAATTTTTGCAAAATTCAACTTTATTTATCAATATAGTTGCCTTCGAGGGCGATACACTGATTGAAACGCATTTTCAATCTTTCGATACCAGTTTTGTAGTACGATTTCGGTTTAGTCTCAAAATAGGCCTCTGTTTCGGCGATTACTTCTTCATCGGTCTTAAATCTCTTTCCGGCGAGCATTGTTTTGAGGTCTGCGAACAGGAAATAGTCGCTGGGGGCCAAATCTGGAGAATACGGTGGGTGGGGAAGCAATTCGTAGCCGAATTCATTCAATTTTGCCATCGTTTTCATCGACTTGTGACACTGTGCATTGTCTTGATGAAACAGCACTTTCTTTTTCTTCAAATGCGGCCGTTTTTCTGCGATTTCGTCCTTCAAACGCTCCAACAACGCAGTGTAATAGTCGCTGTTGATAGTCTGCCCGTTTTGGAGATAGTCGATGAAAATTATTCCATGTGCATCCCAAAATACGGATGCCATAACCTTGCCAGCCGACTGTTGAGTCTTTGGTCGTTTTGGACGAGGCTGACTGCCGACTTGACTCTGGTGTAAAGAGATAGAGCCAAGTTTCATCCATTGTCACATACCGACGCAAAAATTCGGCTTTATTGCGGTTGAACAGCTTTAAACACTCCTCTGAATCATCAACACGTTGTTGTTTTTGGTCGACTGTGAGCAAACGCGGCACCCACTTTGAACAGAGCTTTCGCATGTCCAAATATTCGTGTATGATATATCCAACACGCTCTTTTGATATCTTCAGAGCCTCAGCTATCTCGATCAACTTCACTTAACGGTCATTCGTAATCATTTTGTGGACTTTTTTGATGTTTTCATCTGAAGCAGTCTTTTTTGGATGTCCACTGCGTGCATCATCTTCGGTGCTTGTATGACCACTTTTAAATTTTTCAATCCACTTGCGAATGGTTCGTTCGGCTGGTGCAGAGTCCGGGTAACACTTATCAAGCCACTTCTTTGCGTCGGCTGCATTTTTTCCCATCAAAAAGCAATGACAAATCAACACACGAAATTGCTTTGAATCCATTTTTTTTTCACAATAACAAAAGTTGCTTCACTCACAACGCTATATCTCGAGAACTAATCGTCCGACAGCTGTCAAATTTATACACGTATCTTTTGAAGGTTGGTACTAACTGAAAATGGTATGGATTTAATTCAAGTGGTGCCCTCTCTTTCCAGCCCATGTGTTAAGTGAATATGAGCTGGATAAATATTTGGAATTACAGAAACTGGTAAAGAGTTTCATCTGCAATGAAAATTTTCGTGCTTCGAATCCGAAAAATGTTTTGCTCCCGCAAGAAGAACAAAAACATCTCGAATTGCTTAAAAATCTAACTCATAAAAAGGATGGGCGATCCTAAAAGGTTTACTTTGGAAATATGATCGCATCCACTTGCCCGATAGTCTACAGATGGAGAAGAAGCGTTTAGCAGGTTTACAGAAAAGAATGAATGGAGATCTGATAACGGTGTGGGCGAGAGGAAAAAGAAATCGACCGTTACGTAATGAAAGTTATGACCTTCAGCGCTACTTGTTCCCCCTGCTGCGCACAATACGTAACAAATCTTAATGTCCAAGAATTTGTAAAGGACTACCCCAAGGCGGTAAAATCAATTTGGGAAAGACATTACGTTGACGATCTAATGAAAAACGTCGATTACGTAACAGAGGCAGTTCAGTTAGCCAATCAGATTCGTTTTATTCACCATCAAGGAGGATTCCATATTCGGAATTGTTACTGGTATTATCGTAAACATCTTCAGAAGGTTGCCACGAATTGATCAGTTACAAGTTGCCGGTCATAGGTCTTGTTGGCGGCAGGACCACCGGTAGTCCCTACTAGGAGTTATATCACGGTACCATGGGAGTTAGGAGTCCCCCGGATTTCGGTCCGGGCCTGACTTATTGAGGTAGACCCCTCTGTGGTCCCGGGAAGGGTCTTCCTGTTGGTTTGATCCAATGTACATAGAGTTGCAATAAGTACTGGGTGCAGTGACCTTAAGAACAGTAAAAAGTTTTAGATCGGCCTTGACCATACCAAGGGTGGAACTTGTGCCTCCAACACAAGTTCTGCTTTGGAATCTCAGGAGGATGGCAGAGTGATGGCAAGGCGTATCCTTGTTCCCATGGATGTATGGGCATCTCATAAATTTAAGTCTACACGACAGGTGCTTGCGTTAAAAACCAGAGACTATGTAGTCTTGTAGTAAAAATTGTTGTTTTCCATCCCAACGCTCATTTATGTTATAACGGCATTCCAGCTGTCAGCTCTTTGGGCAAGGTCAATGTGCTTTGTCCCCGCCTACACTTAAGTGCGTCGGATCTTCAATGGGACGAATCCAGTAATGCTGGTCCAGGTGGTATATCTCCCCTTCTTCTGAAAAGGTTTTCTTCCAAGCTGGCAAAACCACTGCGTAATCTTTTTCATCAATCCTACTTTTAGGACTCTTTTCGAGCAGATGGAAAACAGCATTTGTCGAGCACGTCCCTGAAAAAGGTGAATTTTCTTCTCTCTCCTCCTACAGGCCCATTGTTCTTTCCAAGGTCATTGAAACGATGATAAATCGTCAGCTCATGAACATCTCGAAACACGAAAACTTCTCAAGAACGGGCAGTGCGATTTTCGTGATTTGATAGGATGTCTCACAGAGAAGTGGAACCGAATCGTACATCAGTCAAGCGAAAGCAAGATAGTTGCAGTTGATATTTCTAAAGCATTTGACAAAGTTTTAAATTGAACAAGCCCACTTTCAGACATACTCTGAAATATCGTGATTTTTTCCTAAGCCGCACAACTCGCTTATGAAATGTCCCTGCCGAGCTCTCTACTTCTTAGTCATTATAACCATCAAACATTTAAAACCAACGTTCATCGGTAGCTCTCTTTCTTTCCTCTCTAATTTTGCTCCTAAATTTTCTCGGTGGAAACATTTTAAGGGTACTAAATACCCGCGAGCGAATTTTATAAAAAAAAAACTGTACGGGGTATATGGCTATCATTATGACTAGGTTAACTTGAGCGCAGGGACGCTAGTGTCCGGAAAGTTTTCGACTGCAAGCCAGAGGGATAACGCACCTCATCTTGGGTGCCGCATACAAGTGGAAGGAGACCTCTGCTAATTTTGTGTGCTCAATTGGAGGCAGCTGGCAAAAGGCGCGTTATCTGGGCAGCCACGTTAGCCAAGTCCTTGGTCTACCCCGAGCAACTTAAACACTGGCACTCTTCATTCGATCCTTATCTGTGAACTTATACTCAACGATAGGACCGTCAGGGTTCGTTACGCCATATTCGTACTCATAACGACTCGAAGTGCGCTATATCTGTCAGCAGCGCTTTGATTTGTTCCTTGTATCTGAAGTTGTATCTGAGCCATTTAATACCTAGCATATCAGATACAGCGTCCTGCGCTCTATGCACTGGAATTACAGAACGTAACTTTGCTTGTAGTACTGCACTCGTGGCACCATTTGCCCGTAGGTATTTTGAGCTGATATATGACCTCCACTTTACCTCCACCTTTTGCTTGTTTGTTTGGGACATGTTCGGTGTTCTTATAAAATGCGCACGAAAGTTGGCTTCTGCTAGACGGTTCATTCCTGGCCAGAAAGCATTCCTGGGACTTCTGGTTCATTCCTCAACTACGGTGGCTGAAAATGTGAGCAAAAATTCTATAATCTGAATGGTGAACATTTACAGTGCCGCCAGTAAGTGTTCACACCAAGCACTGAACAATTACAATAAAAAGAAGGTTGACACTTCTTTTTATTTTATTTTTTTCCAAAAAATAATTAATTATCTTTGAATAAACATCCGATGTTATTTATGGATATGTATATGAGTTTTCTTAACTCAAACATTTAAACACCTCGACTTTATAAATTAAACATTTCTATCAATCGAAGGAATGATTTAAAGAAAAAAAAAAGAAAAATAAACAAAAACCACAATAACTTCAAAGGAAAATAAACAAAAAGCCGCCTTTAATTGTACATATATTATGTATATAGATACAAACTATTTTGTTCAACATTGAACTTATCACATGTGCTTCCATAAGATGTATAAATAATTACAAATCGTTTCATTTTCAAACAGTGCTCAGCGTGGCCCCAGAAGCACAACTAATTTCGATTCGATTTTTGCATAAATATTTAAAGAACAATTTCTAACGTCACTACCCAAGCTTTTCCGTCTTAAAAATTTAAAAGAAATTAGTACTACATATTTTTGCATGATATGATAGAGGAACTATGATCAAAAACAATTTTTGTTTTCATATCCTCTGCGTAACTTTTTCAGTGACTGGGATATGTTTGATACACGTAAGAACTCGTAGGCACAAACATGTTATACCTTCGCATATCTCTCACCAGATTTATCTCAGGAAATGGTAAAGTGACGACCGTAACCAAAAGAAAAAGAGTCCTTAGCTACCTCAAAGATGTACTAGGTAGCGCAAAAGTCAACACCCTATCAGAAGATGTCATAATTTTTGCAAATGGCGGCAAATGTCAATTCTACTTTGACATTTGTGAAGTAAACAGATACGAAATACAAGTCAATGAGACACGAATCGCTATACTCCTAAATAACGCGGAATAATTGCTGCGATTTTTTTGTGAAATAATTCGTCGGTGGCGTTGACGCAGCGTGAATTTCGGCGCAGATTTACATCAAATGGGCAAACACTACGAAGTTTAGCCGCTCGCCTAGAAGAGTATGGGATAACACGAGATGCTGCCAGGTCTGGCCGGCCCCGGAGCAGCCGTTTTGTTGAGAATATCGCAGCTGTGGTTGAAGATGTCGCAGAGGACCCCCCGGAGAACCGACCAGACGAGGTGCCACCCAATCAGTCTTTACAGAGAATTTTGATGAAACTTCTAAAGTACAGATAGTGCATCATCTGTTAGCTCAAGCCATCCTGAATCTCGACCATTTCATAGAAAATTATCATGAGCGACGAGGCCCATTTCCATCTCTGTGGATATGTGAATAACCAAAATGAGCGCTTCTGAGGCACCGAAAATCCGCGTATAACCCGCGAAAAGTCATTATACCTGCTCAAAGTTACTGCATGGTGTGCCGTTTAAGCTGGAGGTGTCATGAGCCTTATTTTTTCGAAAACGCCGCGGGTCAAACGACTGCTGTGGACGGCGAGCGCTACAGAGCCATGCTCAATGGCTTTCTCCTTCCTCAAATGGATGAATTCGGGACTGCAGAACATGTGGTTCCAACAGGAAGGAGCACGGGCGCATACTGCACGAGCCACAACCGAAATTCAGAGGGCTGGAAAATGGGAAAATTCTATTGGTGCCAGGCGACTTGAAGCTATAAAAGGAAGGAACAGCTTAGTTGATAGCCTCATCCGTCACAACAATAGATGACACATATTATGTAGCCTCAGCGGGTTGCGAAACTCAGCACACTTGCAGCTTCGGTGATAGGGGCTGGTTATGATACGAGTAGCTGATCTTGTAACTTGCGATGTGAGTTTCAATCAAGAGACAGAGACTATTCGCTTTCATCTCAGGTCTTTGACCAGTCTGCGTTGCTTCGAGTGTTTCGATTTTTTCGCAAGTTTTTATAAGAAGCACTCTTCGAAATCCTAGTTAGCTTCTTATATTCTTCTACATTGCATTCTTTCTCCAAATCCAAATCCGAAACCAAAGAAGAGTTTATTCCACACCCATGGTTCTTGTATGGATATTATGTGGGGCTTTCAATTCAACACGGAAAGATTGCTTCTATAGCAGACATGGAATGTTGAAATTGAATCTGAGTAAATATTGTACCGGGGTGATCGTCTCTTGTTTATACTCATTTGTCATTAAAGTGGAAATTAACCCTTTCAAAAAGCAGATAGCGAGGTGAGGCATACCTAGATCTAATGGACTTGACACAATGTGGGAAAGGCAGTTATTGTTTCCCCAATTCTTACTCCCCCTGTGAGAATAGATCTTTCACTTTTTAGTGTCCACCTTTCTCCGCATATCGAAGATCTCTGCCTGAATGAAAAAATCCTCTCCTTGCGCCCACAGAGGTTACACTCAATGCCGTTCAAATTATTGTCTTTGCTAGCTTTCCCAATTTGAAGCGTCATGGAGGTGATAGCGTCATCCTAATACTCGTATGTAAACTGGCATTTCGGGGCTTTCTTTGAGGTGGAGTATTTTTTCCTCGTGACATTCAAACTTCGTCCATTCGGAGTTTGTTGCACCACTGATTTCATCCGGGTATCGTGGCCGATAAAATTCATTGACCGAGGGAGTGCCATCAAAACTTTGTCACTTTCGCGACGGATGATGAGGATGCAGTCTCAGTTCTGAGAGCTGGGCTGGCTTCAGTCTCTTCACACCGTTTTTTCGCCTCTTAAACTGCCCCTAAAACGGTTATCCTACATAGTGCGCTTCATCTTTAACCAGTCACCTGTTTGCATATTTTGATGAAGTATAACCGTAATAGGCTAAGCCTGTACTGTACTCTCTCCATCGTTCCAGCCCAATCTACGTAACGTGTAATATAAAGAGCCGCAAAATCTGGCAACTCCTGGGTTAGCAACTTAATTTGCAGTGAGCTCAGTAAGTATGTTAGTTGTGACCGTAGAATGCGTTCTTCGGTCGTTCGAGAAGACTGCGCGCGGGATATTGCTGAAGTATGAGTATGCTTCGACACGATATTATCATAGTAATCCCAAATAGACAAGCCTGGGACTTCCAACCTCCCATTGGTGTCCATTCGCTCTAGATGTCCTAGCCAGATGGCGACTGATGCGTAGTTTTCTGACTAGATCTATGTCGCCGTAAAGCTCGTATACTTCGTCGTGGAATCCTTTTCTCCAAAGCCCATCAACGCAAATGATACGGGATACCTTACGAAGAATTCTCGAATCGACCGAGGATGTCTTCGTCCGCTTTTGATAGAGTCCAAGGTTCAATGCCATAAAATAAGACTGGGATGATCAATAGAGTCTTCCTAGTTGTTGGGGATATGGCGTCAGATTGTCTCGGTTGATGAAACAGCGGGCGTTCTCCATCGTTATTTTGCGTAAACGGACGAGTTTGACAGGGATTCCAAAACTGAACATGGCTCTATAAATCCTGTCTATTGATGCGCCTTAAAATCGATGAAAAAATGGTGGGTATCGATTTAGACTTCTTGTGTTTTTCCAGGATCTGTCGGAGTGTGAAGATTTGGTCGATTGTGGACTGTGCTGGCCTAAAACCTCACCGAGAGGGACTCAGGTTGTTGACGAAGCCTTTCCGACGTTCACACATTATGACAGATAAGACCTTGTACCGAACGTTGAAGAGACTTATATCTTTATAGTCAGCGCAGTTGAAGGGTCTCCTTTTTTTAGACCAGATCTGGGAAATGAGTTGGTGTATGCTTGTGGAGAGCATACAAAGTTACTTCCAGCAACTCGGCCGGTAAGCCGTCAGGTCCAGCAGCTTTATTAGTCAGGTGGAAGAACGTTCTGGCTATCATCGTCTAAGTTGAGTGGTTTGGGCTCTGTCACCGTTATATAGTATGTAGAAAAAGTTGTTGCATATTTTCAGCACCGACCGTGACTCTACAATAAGGTCTCCTTCCTCATCTCTACAGGTCTTCTTGGATTGAAACGTTCTTTTTACCCTCGTACATTGCTCGAGGAGTACAATTTCTCAATAAAAACTCTTTTTTCTTTTTCTGTAGAAGTTGAAGTTCCTCCGATCTCTTTTGCACATAAAGCTCAGGAGCGGCACACATCCTTCTTTGGAGCGCCGCTTCGTACGCTTCTTGGTAAGGTACATGTGCTTGCCGGCATTCACCATCAAACCAGGCATTTCTTGGTGATGGTCGGGTGAAACCCACCACATTAGTTGCGGCGCATCTGATAGCACGTTAGTAGCGTTGTCATTGGACTTCGGTACTTGATTCTGGTGGCATAGGAGCTGTTGAAAGATTTCGGGGTATGCGTTCGGCGAATTGTCTTGTAATTGCAGGTTTTCTAAGTTATATCTTCACACAGTAGTTTTTCTTTGTTGTGGCGCTTGGAAAATCCGTATTCGTACTTCGGATCCGAGTCAATGTTAACTGCCCGGAACGTTCGGACGTCCAGAATACTGGAGGTATGCCTTATGTCTATCGCAATGCGATCAATTTTATTAAGCGTTTTATGATACAGAGAACGCGATGCCCCCTGGTATATACTGAGATGAGTGTGCGTGTGCATCTGTTGGTTAAAGTGATGTTTCGTGCCGCCGCAAAGTCAATAAGTTTAAGTCCATTCCCAGACGTGGTGCTGTGTAAGCTATGCTTACCAACTATCCTACCAAAGAAGTCCTTCTTTTCTATCCTGGCTTTAAAATCGTTTAGTCATACTTAGGACATTAGTCATACGACTTGTCGAGAACGTTGTAGAAACATTCTTTAGTTGCGTCATTCTTGTCTTCCGCTGGGGCATGGGACCATGTTAGGCTTATCTTAGAAAATGTTACCTTTATGCGGATTGTCATAAGATACTCCCTCATATGTCGGAAGCTCAAGACTTCTAAGCGCTGTTCTGTTCCCTCTAGCAATTTCCATAGTAGATATCACACTTTTTCATCCCCCTTTTGTTCGCCCCATCCTATCAAACGTTTTGGATGACGGTGATATCTGCATGATAGCAGTCAATGGTGTCTGCTAATTTTTCGGCTCTACGATTAAAGGACAACGGCCTTCAGATCTGCACGTTGAATATTCTAAGGGTCTGAATATTCAACGTGCAGATCTGAAGGCCGTTGTCCTTTAATCGTTTGCCAATGTGGTCAACAGTTGGCTGGTTCGTGACATCTTTTTTCATATAAAGTTGTGAGCCCTATTATGGCATAGCCCAGCATTATGCTGTTGGTTGAGCACGCATTTCTTAATGTAGCCTGCATGAGTAAGGATTTACTGCATAATTTAGGGGATTTACTTATGCTGTTATCAGGGACCAGCACTGGGAGGTAAGGCAATCACGAGGATGCGAACTTGACTGTTGCGCTTCTAGCCCAACGAAGTTATAGCTTCCCGATCAGAGCTAGCGGAGGACGCCTTTACGGATTAAAAAAGAGTATTAAAAAAAAACATTCACTGTTGGTTCCAGTTTACATTAATTGCAGCCTTTGGCAGCAAGATTTTTCTTCCCTGTACAACTCTTTCTTGGAATTTAAGCAACAAAATGTGATGTTAATTGGAGATTTCAACTACACAGAATTCCAGCTATTTCATCCAGACTTCGCTGGTGATACTGCTTACACTCCCAGGACAAAACAATCGATAGCAATGGTAGAAAATTCATCGAAATGTGTGAGTCAATCAGCCAGTCACTTCTGAATGGTCGAATAAAAAACGATGAAAATGGCTCTCTCACTTTTTTCAGAGGCAACACTTATTCAACGATAGACCTGGTGAGAGATGAATGGACTAACTGCATGCCTGATCTTGAGATAGGCGAATTCCCGTTCTCTGATCACCTTCCGCTATTGGTCACTGCCAAACTTTCCACTTAAAATGTGAATATCGATCCTGAAGGACAGCTAACATACTCCCCAAATTAATATGGAATGAAACTTTTACACAACGCTACCAAACAGAACTAGATCGAGTCCTAGACACAAATGATTTCTTCGAACCACAAACCAATCAAGGAATAGACACTTTGGGGTCTTGTATAGCTATTGCGGCGAAACCTCTTCAAGCTGATGGAACAAGAAGATCAATAAAAAAACGGCCGTTTTATGAAGCAGATTGCCTTAGTACGAGAAAAGAATCCTTTACTTGCTTACATCTGGCAAAAAAAACACCAACTTCTGCTACCAAACTAGCTTACCATAAAGCAAATAGGAGTTTAATGAAGTTAGACACAGTCATGACTTTTGGAAACTTGTTAGAAGATTGAATAATAAAGAAATCAATAATCGCTCTCGAATCCAAGTAAAAGCAGAGGTCTTAGCAGTATATTTTAAAAATTTGTTAAACTCCCCAACTTGCAGCAATTCATCACTTGTTTGCTTTACCTTACATAGAAAATGTGGAACTAGATGCGGCGATCACACTTCTAGAGGTAAAAACTGTAGCTTACGCTTGCAAGCTGAATAAGGCATCAGGAATAGACCGTAAACCCTGCGAATTTTATAAGTATTCCACGGAGAAATTTCAATAATACCTTATAATCTGTTTTAATCAGATTTCCGGTGAAGGATTGCTATATGAAAACTTCAGGAAAAGTATTATCTTCCTAATCTTTAAAAAAGGGAGTGCAGAATATCAAAGCATCTACAGAGGAATATCTTTTTCAAATACTTAATACTTCTCAAGCATTTAACAAATTGGATAACGGATAATGGACTCCTTAGTGAACTCCAAGTCGGCTTTCGCAAAGAATATTCCACTGTGAATAACACTTTCATGTTAACATGCATAGCTAAGACCTACCTTGATAATGGAAAGAAACTATACGCTTTTTTCGTGGATTCTAAGGCTGCTTTCGATGCCATAGATAGAAATGCTCTCTTCCTTAAACTAAGCAATGTAGGAGTTTCAACGAAGCTCCTCTAAGTATTATAAAGTATGTATCAGCAAAACCAAGCGGCAGTGTGGGATGGGACCCAATTGTCTTATTGGTTTGATACAAAAATGGGCGTCAAACAAGGATGCTTACTGAGCCCATTTCTTTTTTCAATATTCTTTGATGATTACTGCATTTCTTCCAGGAGGAATTTTTTTCAATGGAATAAACATCAAATACTTAATGTATGCAGATGACATCGTCCTACTGGCAGAAACCCCAAATATGATGCAACTCATAGTCAACAAATTACATCAATATTGTAGCAAACGGAATTTAAAGGTTAACTCCGATAAATCACAAATTATTATTTTTAGAAATGGCTCCGGTTGATACGGTAGGGGTGAGAAATGGACGTGGGAAGGTGAGGAACTAGAAAAGGTCAAAGAGCACAAGTACCTAGGAGTAATCCTGACTCTCAAACTTCCTTTTAAAAAACACTTCAGGTCCAAACTACATGATGCTAAAATAGCCATCAACTGCAACTGGAAAGGATTCCTTGGCAAAAATAACGTCGCAACAAGTGTGAAGTATAAACTGTTTGAAGCGGCAGTAAGAAATATAATGTGCTATGCTGCACAGGTGTGGGGATTTTTCGAGTATGATGATGTTGGAAAATTGCTAAGATACTTCCTAAAGAAAATTGTTCGTCTATGAGAAAACACTCCAACGTACATGCTTCATTTGGAGACTGGACTTCCTCCTCTCTACGTATATACTGTAAAACTCACATCAGAAAGATAATGGAATACCACCCGCAAAGACTTCCTAAAATAGTGGCATCCCATATCGTGCAACGCAAATCTCAATTCTTTGGCGTGTGGTAAGGATTGTGCTTGAAACATAACGTGCAACTAGACAGCAATAACTCTGAAACATGGGAAAACCCTTTGGAAACGCTATGGAATATTATCAAGGAAACAAAATCTGAACTTTTCCATGAACGAGCAAGGCAAAGTGAATCCAGGAACCTATATCGAACGCTGGAGCACAACCTAACAAACAATCATTTTCACGACAACAACAGTATTGATACTATTTCCACAATCTTCAAACCGAGAGGAGAGATTTGTACTTAAACTATATGCCCCACCGAAGCGACAGATCCATTGAATCTACACTGAATGTACATCGACACACAGCAGAGGACGTGATATATTTTATCGGAACCTGCTCCATTTTCAACGCTATTAGGAAAAATTACGCTAACTATGGATGAAATCAGAAAAATTAGGTTGTACCACATGAAATGTGCGATTTTATAGTATAAATTTAAAACCAATATTATTTTTCCGTAAATTTTTATCCAATCAAAATAGGATCCGTTGGCATCTATGATATTCTTCCAACGTGATACAAGGTCAAATATTCCTTTTTCATAAAAGTGCTGACTTTTTGAGGCAATGAAATCTTCAAAGGCTTTTGCTCGGTTCCGTAAGACCTTCTGCCGGCAAAATGAATCCAGATTGCGGATTTCGGTGGATGCCGAAGAAATTCAAATCCCAATTGCAACAGTTTTTGCAGCGTTGCTTGTGAGGTATGGGGTCTAGCATTATCATGCAAAAGGATCGGAGCGTGCCTATTAATCAAAGCAGGTTGCTTTGCAGCCAATTTGGCATGGAATATGGTATGTCGATTTCCTCACAAAAAGTGGATTGGTCTTTTCGATGTCCACTAAATTGTCACCATAACTGTTTTTGGGTGAAGATCGGGCTTGGGGGTGTATTTTGATTTTTCATCTGGATCCAACCACTGCCCAGATCTTTTACGATTATCATAGAGTATCTACTTTTCATCACAGGTGACTATCCAGTGCAAAAATGGTTCAGTTTGGTTTCTTGGCGCCGTAGTTTTTGGGATTCGGTCAGTTAATGGGGTACCCACTTATCGAGTTTCTTTACCTTTCCTATGAGAGAAAAGTGTCGATTTATTGTCATTGGGGATACTCCCATGCTTTGTGTAATCTCTTGCACCTCTCCCCCATTTTAAACTTAGTCGTCAACTAACGTTTCCGACTACCCACGTGGTTCATTTTCGAGGCTGAAATCTCCCGAACGGAACTTTCCAAACCAACGTCGTATAGTGCGTTCGTTTACCGCTACATCCTCAAATGCCTCATTAATTGTTTTCATTGCCAATGACCCATTATGTTCCATTTTAAATTCGTAAAGGAAGAGTGTTCGAATTTGAACTGCCGACAACATGGTAAACAATTTCTAGAAAAAAAAACAACGGTACTTGTAACGAAATCTAAAATTCTTACACGTCAAGCACACGTACCACTTCATTTTATAAAAAAAGAAAGTTTAACGTTCTGGTATAGATGTTCGGACATCTCAGGTGGTACAACCAAATAAAAATTATTTTAAACCGCGGTGACAGCTGGCTAACTCTGGTCAGCTACGTTAAAACTGCATGAAAATAAGGTTCCCAAATAATTAACGAAAGTTTCTGATTAACTCTTAAATTATGTATTAGATATTATTATAATTTTCTCTTTTTTTTCGGCTGACGGCTGACGCCGTGCTCTAATTGTGAATTACAGTATTGTGCAAAACAAAAGCAACAAATTCAGCTCTCACATATAAGTGGAAATATTTTTTTCCTAATGATCTTTCCAAACAATTAAAATGTAGATTTATGTAATGATGAAAGAGAAACATGGTAATGTAGTTTCCAAAAGCATACCAACTTGTTTATAAGAAAATCACAACAACAACAAGTGCATGTAGTATATGGCAGTGTGCAAAACTAAAGCAACAATTTTTTGATTTCCCAAAAACAACAGGAAAAGTTAGCGGTACTTTTTTGTGTTCTATCGTATTCTTACCTATTTATAAGGAAGTGCGTCGTTGATCTGTCAAACGGCTATCTTTCTTGTTGGTGGAGCTACAACTACGGCTTGAAATAAGTTTGCTGATGAAATTAAATCTCAAATATTGGAAATTTTTTTAATGGAGAGACTCAAATTTCCATAGCCAAGAAATATAATGTAAACCGATCCATAGTTTCCCTCCTAATTAAAAAGTATAAAACAACGGTATATGTAACAGCAGTACATTTAGGAGGTCGACGACGAAAAATTTCGGAGAAGATGGATAGAAGAATTTGTAGTCTAATTAAAAAGGACCCATGTTTCTGACTTCCCAAGGGATTGTTACATCACTAAATTTAACCGTTCATCCAGCTACGGTTTGAAGACGAGCAGTCGAAAACGACTTAAAAAGTTACAGATCTACAAAAAAGCCTACGCTTAAGAAAATTAATTTGAAGAAAAGGTACTTTTCAAAAAATCTCGTTTTAAAAGCACAAACGTAAACTAAGCAACTTGTTTTTAATTATTAGGTTAAATTTCACCAGAATGCATCTGAATTGGTCCATAGACAAATGGAGAACTGTCCGTTTCAGCGACGGATCTAAGTTCAATTTGGTCAATTCGGATGGTATGTCAACAGTAAGACATCGAAAAGGAGAGAAACGCAATCCTTGGAATTTCAAAGCTACATCAAAGCATGAAGGTGGTAGTGCGATGGTATGGACATGCTTCTCAGCCAATGGTGTTAGTCCCTTTCACCAGAGTGAAGGGATAGTGGATCGGAAGTATAAAAAATATTATGGAGATGAAAATGATTCCCCATGCTGAATGGAATATGCCACTTCAATGGGTGTTTCAGCACGTTAGAGACCCGAAGCATACTTCAAAGGTGGTACAGGATTGGTTAAAAGACTATAGTGTGCAAGTTCTTGATTGGCCGACACACTCACTATACGTGAATCCCATTAAAAACCTCTTCGGGATACTAAAACGACGGGTTGCTGGAGAACATTTCATGAATAAGCGAGAACTGTTTCAAGCATTAAAAATTGAATGGCAAAAAATACCGCAAACCACAATTTCAAATTTAATATCTTCGACACCACGCAGATGTGATGAATTTATTAAATTAAGGGCTCTTATAAAAAGTATTAGATTTGTTGCATTAGTTTTGCACACTGCTTTATATTACATATACTGGTTTTTGTTATGATTTTCTTATATACGAGTTGTGAGAATTAAATTTGTTGCTTTGGTTTTGCACAACACTGTGTGTATGCATGAAAATGAAATGAATATTGAATTGCTTAGTGGATTATTTGACAAAGAAACCTTGACAATGCACAATCATTTTTGTTGCACGTCTCAACTAATAGTTGTGTCGGTTTCGAAGGGTTATTCAAAATGTATCAAGCAGTTTCTGAATTCTCCATGTATGCTCTTTAATAGTTGCAGTCTTTATAAATTTCAATCCATATCAGTGCTTTTATATCTTCCAGAATCAACAAAACATATTCATTGTCGAATTTAATTTATTCCTGTCGTCATATCCTAACAAAACATCCTCTTGCCTTCCATCGAGGGCAGCAACTCAATGGTACAAGGTCACTGAAAGTCCTCAATTTCAAAATTCCTCTGATTCCCTTCCGGTTTTCTATTACTACGATAGAACTACCACCGTACACCATATACTACGTACATCCTTTGTATTGTATGTAAAGGGTACCTCGTATCTCTGTTTATCAAAAAAAAAAAAAACACTTCCGAATTGCAATCGTTTGGAAAACCACCTAATATCACAAAGCCATAGTTCTTATTACAAAAAACCACTCAATCATCTGATCCCCGGCATGCAACAGTGTTTGAGTGGTTTTATAACCCCAAAGCTGCGAACAATATCACACATTCGCCTCAGTTCACAAGGCAACCCGAACAGAGCGCAGCATCGAGTAGAGCGAACATTGCACAGATTACAGAGCTCCTGCTACAGCATGCTGTTGTTGTTTGTCATGTCGATGGTTGTTGAGTGTCAAGTGTTGATCTCCCCCATACAAGTTGTACTGTGGTGTAGCGTGTACGTACTACGTACTAGTGTGTCACACCATACAACCCAACCATTCACTGCCGCTGGCTCTTTTATTTTCCATTTCCACCCACCAAGCAACCAAACGACCGACGACAATAGGAGCCAGAGCCAGTGCTACAGTTGTACTCGCAATCGTAGCCGTAGTTGTGGCCGTGGTTGGATTGGAGCCTTCATCTCGCTGCGATTGAACGCTATTGAACAGTTTTTCAGTGTCCGCGCTCTTGAGTGGTTGTGTTTTGTGCTCCTGTGTTTGCCGTTTGAATTGTACTTCAGTGTATAGTTGGCGCGTTTCGCATCTCATTTTTAAGGGTGAAAATCAAAGGCCATCCCGCTGGGTTCGGTTGATTTAAGAAAATCATCAAAGCTCGATTAATTTCACTTATTCGGTTAATACATTTTGTAGAAAAGGATACTTTCTTGAGTTTTCTTTTTGTTGAAATCACCTATTGTGAACGGGTTAGGTATACTTCTCTTCAAAGCGACCGGCCGCGTAGTGTGTACTGTTTCTGTCCGAGCATCTGTGTGTAATGTTTTCTCTAGAAACTAATTGATTGAGTGTGCTAATCACATAATGAGGAGCTAAATGAAATTTAAGTGGATCCTATTTACTCATTTCACTCGTTTGCTTACATAGAGTGCGAATTGGTAATAACACCGTTTGCGCCAAAACTACCAAGTCCATACGTCCATATTGTACGTTCAGTACTTGCCTACGCTCTGTGGTGTGTTTCGTTAAAATAAACAGTTCTTTGGCAATTAACGGTTTTCGCTGGTCCAACAACAAACGAAACGTCAAAAGTGAGAAAAACTTCCAAATCAAAGAAACCAAACAACAACCTCATCTCGTGAAAGCCACCCAACTATTCGACAAATCAAGTAAGTTTATCTATCACACCACCTATTCGTTTACATCCGTAAAGTATCATATTTGTAGTTATTCGTATATGCATCTATATATGTGGGGGGAAATACGGCAGATAATCCTAAACTCGCACTCGTAGTCGTACATTACTTACGGTATCCAAATTAAACAGTCCACTAACTCGAAAGTACCTACAATAACATTTTCTTCAATTTTATACACTTAATTCGTATTAATGACATTAATGTCATGTAAGGCCGCACGAATTTTGTAGCCAGTTCCGGGGGGGTTGCTAGGGAAGCCACAGCATGAAGCGCGAGATACACATACGCCAGCGATATTCGCGGGCCTGAAACTGAATGAATTAGTCCTCGAGCGGCATGTGTTCAATTTATAGGTACAGCTGTGGTTTAGGTGAACTATTGTATTGTACATAGGTGCAGCGTTGTGTTGTCGTACGTCTGGCTGGCCATCAACAATATCGCCGCTGGCATGATGCAATTGATAAGTGTTGCCAGGTTTTGGATGGATTTCCTTGTTTAGAAAAAAAACAAAAAAAAAAAGAGATGGTCCTGTAGTTCTGATGTTAACAATAATTTTATAGAGTTGCTAAAAATTTAAAATTGGTAAAATGTGTTTCTGTATTTAAATAAAGGGTGTTCCAGCTAGAGGTGTAGGATTTGTGTTTGTGAACAAAACGAACAATTGTTGAGATGTCTTCGAAACCTTTATTTCCTTATAAAGTATTGTAGATATATTGGGATTATTTATGAAGCACAATGACCGCCTCGGCTCTGCTTTCATGCCATCATCTCGAAATTTTCAATCACTCTATCAATTGGTGCTCTTTAAAGTCCGCTTTCGGAGTTGGAATTGCCTGCGGATTGTTGATGTAGATCTTGCTTTTTACATAGCCCCAAAGAAAGAACTCTAACGGTGTTAAGTCACATGATCTTGGCGACCAATGGGTGTCTCCGAAACACGAAATTACGCGGACAGGAAACTTCGTGCGCAAGTAGACGATTATTCCGCGATTTGTATGGCACGAAGCCCCATCTTGTTGAGGGTCGTTCGGCCACTCCATTGTCATAATGGCTTTTTTGGCCTTATTTTTGAGAAAGTACAGCACTATGGCACCTCTGGTCCATAAACCGCTCCAAACTCGTTTTGGGTGCAATTACTAAATCACTCGTGGATTTCCGATGGCCCAAATGTGGCACGATTTTCTTGCAAAAGTTAATGTCAGCATACATGTTTTCCAGGACCAGATCCGAGAACGTACGGTACTGCGGTTATTTGCAAGATATTGTGTTCCATAAATAATACCCATGTGTCTACTTTAAAACAGGGTGTGTATGAGATATTATTATTTTTGTGTGTTTTTTTTTTATGAATGGGTAGTTGATTACATTATGGAATACGATTTCAGCTAGATAGCCGCCGCGGCTGTGGTGGGCGTATCCGCGAGATCCCATTGTCAATGACTCGACCGCATAAATCGGGCTTGATATCATTGATGGCATTGGCTATATGGCATTTAAGGCATCACTCGTCGCCCCGAATCAAAATCCATACCAAGCAGTGACTTTTTCTGTATGGATTTGCAACTGATACTCACGTGGATTGTTATCTACCCAATTTTGCTTGTTGACTTAACCATTCATCCAAAAATGGGCCTCGTCACTGAACAAGATTTTCCGCTTGAAACCGAAGTCCACTTATAACTGCTGCAAGGCGTTGGGTTATGCTGCACACTCTCCTTCAGTGCGGCAATGTTTTCTGCAGACTTCACGTTTCGACGACGTACGGATATTGTTGAATTGGTTACTGAACCAGTTGATTCGAATTTTACCACAAAACGACAAATAGTCCAATCAACAGGACGACTGTAGCACGAACTGAGCACTCATTTTGTTAGTAAATTTTAATAATTTGCACGCGCTGCTCAAATTGTAAATTTCCATGATGATTTGTCCAATATTAGGTACTATAAACTCCAAATTTGACAGCTATACCTTCTTTAACGTGGCCGCTATAGATTGTCGAAATTCGAGTGCCCCAATTGGAAAACGCTTTATATATGTACACAACTGGCTGAGCCAGGATTGATTTAATCCTTTGAACACAAATGCAAGGTTGGAGTCTTATGACACTTCCCATGTCACTGGTTACATCTTATAATATCCGCGATGGAATTGACTTAAATGAATTTTAATTTATTTCCGTGGCGTCTTGGAGGTCTGCTCTTTACTGTGATCCGAGTATTTTTCGTTAGGCCAATTCTTTCAAACTCGGCTGAAACTTGAACTTCTTTAGCTTTTTGAGCCAAATTTTTTGACGACCTTCGTTGAATATTGCAAAACCTGCTGATTTTTTCAGTTTGGAGTTCTTCTATTATCGGTTTCTGAATGTGGAGACTTCCATGAACTCTCTTGCTCGTACTCATATATCGCCCATCATTGCAGTGCGAACGTTAAAGCTAAGTTTAAGCGGAATTTGTCTGCCACAAAATAATGCGGAGTTTTCGGGCTAAACTCTATCTATCCTAATTTCGACAGAACCTAAGTTTTAAGACTTAGAGACTCTACGATGACTTTTTCCAATCGATTTTAAAAGTTGGGTTTGCAGTTGATCTTAGCACGACTCATTCGTTAACCAAAATTGCGCCTTTATACGATTATTAAGTGTCGCTGCTTATTACAGCGCTATAACCGCCGAAAAAAAAGGAAGTCGTCCCGGACTCGGCAATATGCTGCTTTATAAGAAATTCTTGCACGATATTAGAAAGCAACGGACTATTTACACTGCCTGCGATTGTTCCCTGCTGTTCAGTTAACTTCCGTTTTAACGCCATTGTACATATCGCGTGTCATTCATATATTGTACCCGATCCAAATACGATTTTTGCGAACTTTTCCTAATGCATTTTTCAAGACGATAAAAGCAATATACTGATGTTTTGAGCAGTCGCGATGTTTCTCCATCATTATTCGTAAACTCTGAGTCGCGTCATATTTTAGCCTACCTCCAATAAAACTGCATTGACTGCCATTGAGTTAAATTATATTGCGCTGCCTACTGCGTAGAACCCGCTCCTTTATTTTCCCACCGTGCGACTCTAGCTTGGAAGATTCGCAGTTGTTAGGGTTCCACTTGTCGCCTTTGCCTTTAAACAGTGCAGTGCATACGACAGGTTTCCCTCCTTCCACTTGCCAGACATTTAAATCCAAAATTTTCGAAAGTCGCCTATCCTTCCAAAGGCAATGTGGCCCGACTCAACTTCACGACCAGGACTATGTCTTCTACTCCTTCGCTAACTTCGGCTTCCGTAAAATTTGCCATTTCTTCATCGTGCGCGACAGCTGAGGGAGCGGTTACACACGGCAATTCATTATTGAGTTCAGCGATTGAATCTCTTTCAGGTTTTTTCTTCCCTGCTTAAAGTGCTTGCATTTTGTTCCTTACCGAAATTTTCGTCTCATCGTTCCACTATCGTGCCACCCTTTTGAAACACCGAACAGTGTTTTTGCACTATATTTACACTTTTCTTCGAAATTATTTCGAAGGGTATGTCTTCAGTATATTTTTCCATTTGGTTGCTTGACAGCATATTAAATCGATTTTACTTTACCGTAAAACGTTTTCCAGCTCGAAATTCTGTCTTGTCGTTTTCGTATTTATCATAGGATTTATTCTAAATAAATCAAGTACGCACAAAGTTTCCATGTTAGCTCCGCTAATAGAACCGCGAATAGATTTTTGCATGGAAGTATACCAGTACCTAGCTCATGTTTTTGACTATTTGAATACAAACAAAAAAGTTTTTTTACGTATCTGGCCTATGCTAGCTTTTATTCCCCGCAGGCCTAAGAAAGTCACTTCCCAAGAGACCAACCTTTTTACAGGTAAGGTTTGATTTTTACAGAGTTCAGAATCCGGACTTCGAAAATGCTCTAAGCCAAGGAGTTGTTATTGAACAGCATAAAGATTTTTGTTTTCTGGATTACAATGGACCTCGGCCTCAACTTTTTCTCCATTTAGCCCGACCTTACACTTATCTCACGCAGTTGCGCTCACAAAGTTAAACGCAATAAACTATTTTCTGTAAGCAATCAAAGCCATTTTCATATGCACTTTATAAAGTCAATGTTTCCTCCCGCTTCTGCAGGAATGGGACGATAAGGTGCTCTCATTGCTATTTATCAGCAATTCCCCATTGTCATCCTCAGACCTATGTGGCGTGGCTTTATAAATTCTGCCACATGCAGGCTTAAAATCAATGCATGGATTTAACATTTCCGTAAGTTGAAAACTAGGCAAACAATGTTGGGATTGCGTTTAACGGGCATACTTTTATCCAACCTACAACAAGGTAGTGGTCCTAATCGATTTTATCTTGTTATAACATTGGAACATCCAGAATACTTAAGTGGTGATGTCTACCGCAATTTGATTATTTTAAGCGGAGGGCTACAATGTTACTTTGTTGATGTTGAGATCTTGGAAGACATTGATTAGCTTGACCTAGCTTTCTAAGCTATTGGGCTTGAGGTATATTAACTAACCAATTGCCACTCCAAGGATGCCGTTTTTCCGTAGGCATTATAAATCACCACTTGTCTTAACGTCCACCACGATCTTAGTGTCATTCTTAGAACATTGCTCATATATCCGGCCGACGAGCTCATAGAACCAACCTTCTCATTATAGAATTATGTTAGTGAATCTAGTCTGGATGTGCATTGTATTAAGTGCATAACTAAGTTATCGCAGTTTTTTTTTTGAAGAAAATGCTACTTTATTGTGAGGAAATGGTTACAAATGAACCATTCAGAGTACTGCCCATCGCTAACTTACGAGTAAACTTTTTCCCATATTTCTGACAGCGCTCGAATACCGTTACGGTAAAAGTGTTCATCTTTTGAGGCTATCCACGAATCAAGCCATTTTTTGATGTCTTCATATGAGCGGAACTGCTGATCAGCCAGACCAACCGGCGCAATATTTGGTGAATATGACGGGTGGGGTAGGACTTCCCATTTGAGCGTTTCTAGGTAGGTTTTAACAGTTTTGGCAACGTGAGGCCGAGCGTTGTCATGCTGTTGAATTACTTTTTCGTGCCTCTGTTCGTATTGTGGCCGTTTTCCGCGCAGTGCTAGCCTTAATCGCATCAGTTGAAGTGGATACCGTTCCCCAGTGATGGTTTCGTTCGGTTTCAACAGTTTATAATAAATAACACCGACCTGGTCTCACCAAATATACAGCATAATCTTCGCAGCGTGAATATTCGGCCGAGCCTACGACGTAAAGCATAACCAGGCAGTCTCCATGACTTTCTTCTCTTTGAGTTGCTGTAGTAGTGAATCCATTTTTCATCACCCGTCACAATGCGATGATGGAAACCCTTTCTTTTTTTGCCGCTGGAGCTTAACGTCCCTTGGCTTTAAATCATAAGGAACCCAAGTTCCTTGTGTTTTAATCATTCCCAACGCATGCAATTGCTTGGAAATGACTTAGCGGGTAACTCCTAATACTGAAGTAATCTCTTCTTGCGTTTGGCACTGATCCTCATCGAGCAATGTCTCCAATTCAGCATCTTCGAAGGATTTTGACCTTCCTTCACGTGGACATCGTCGTCAATATCGAAAGCACCGTCTTTAAAGCGACGGAACCAATCACGGCACGTTGTTTCACTTAGAGCAGCATCTCCTTAAACTTTTCGGAGCTCTCGATGCGTTTCAGCCGCCTTTTTCTTCGAATGAAAGAAGAAATTCAACCCTGCCCGCAAATGACGATTATTTGGCACGAAATTAAACATTTTCACACCACCAAAAGTACATGACGCCAAAACAAAATCACTAATGTGTCAAAACGGTTTGTTTACCATATGTCTAAACATGGTTCATGGCGTTTTGAATATATCAAAATCGACCAGCACTTACTGCTGGAGCCATCTATTGAGAACTTAGTTGTGGACCTAATACTCGTAATTAGGTGTTCGCGCGGATAACTGGAATCTAAGACTTCTTACTTACGTCATTCCCTGGTGGAAATTTCACATCCAGATAGTCACTAATTTTTCTTTCTAAAGATACGAGTATATATTTCAATCCAAAATAAAAAATTTCATTGATACATTTAAACATTTTACGTAAAAAACAAATTGGGGCACGTCTAATAAGAAACCCTGTACAAGTAGATGAATCAGTTTGTCATTCTTCTTCTGACCGGCCCATCCAATGGCACTTATTGGATTCTAATTATAACTACTTATTTAGTTGTCACGGGTTTTCGCTTATTATTTGGCTGGATGTACTCATATCTATTCAGGGTCTGAGGATTACACGTGTATGACTGAAAGCCGTTGTTTGTTTTTGGTCTACAGTGAGATCAACAACATCTGAGTCTTGCCGCTTCACAACACATAATGTCTTATGTAGTCAGCAAGCTAAGCCGACGGCACAACTACAACCTAGAGGGCCAGATCCTTCAATGAATAGTACCAGTGCTTAGGTTACCATTGACTGTATCTCCGACTATATCGCGGAATTTCTCTCGTACAATCTCTGTATTGCGGTCAGACTCAGCATTGCAATATGATTGTGATAATATCTTCCACGACTTCCACTCCTCTTTCTTAAGCTGCGCTTGGGACCGGCTATTGTGAATTTAGAAAATTATGTCGATATTCTTCAATGATGTTACACAATAGCCATTGCAGCACACTTTCATCAGTATGAGATCTGCAGGGCTTTGTTCCAGGAACCAGAAGCAACAGGAACACATTCGCTCTTTCAAATTTGTCCGATGATTTTATTGATGCTTTTGACCAGCTGTAAATATCCATAGGGTTTAACTCTTTGAGCCAATTGTCTTGCATTTTTGACGGAGGTCATTTCTTTTAAGTGGCTGCCGGATATGTTGACCAAATATATTCAATATCCCCTACAGATTGCCTTCGGTTTTCGCAGAAAGAATCACCCGTTTTTTCGTAGACGAAACTATTGAGCCATGAATTACGAATACCAATTAATCTTCCTATTACTGTGTCTTCTAAAATCAACTTTTGGAAAGTTGTTGACTAAATAAAATCACAGAGAACAGAAATTCTGACTGTCCTCGGTCCTTGCATATAAAGGGTTTTTCATTAAGAGATTCCTTTAAATTTAATTAAAACAAAGTGTGTATGAGATATCATCGAAATTTTTTATTTGTTTGAAAGGCCTATCGATGCCATTATGTATGGAATATAACATCGTTCAAAAGTCCGCCGCGGCTTCTCTGGGTGGCGCGCATCCGAAATGTCCAATTTTCCATGACCCTGGCGCATAAATCAGGCTGAATTTGACCGATGGCATGGGTTATGTTGGCTTTATGGGCCGCTATGGTTTGTGGCTTATTCGCATAGACCTGCGAATTCAGAAAACCCCACAAGAAAAAGTCTAACGGCGTCAAATCGCACGATCTCGGTGGCCAGTTCACATCACCTCCACGTGAGATGACCATGCTCTCAAATCGCTCGTGTAGAATTTCCAATGTGGTGTGAGCTGAGTGTCATGTAGCGCGGTTCTGTTGAAACCACATGTCGTTGGTATCCATATGTTATAACCCAATTCAGGCAAAAAGCCAACGGTCTGGCCAACGTCGTTCTCAAAGAAATATGGACCGATGACGCCGCCAGCCTAAAATCCACACCAAATAGTGACTTTTTCGGGATGCATTGGACACTCTTGGATTTCATGTGGATACGATGCCACGTCCCAAATTCGACAATTTGACTTTTTGACGTATCCATTCATCCGGAAATGTTTTCAATGAAAACTAGGGTTAGTTTCCAACTGCTCCAGAGCCCATTCAGCAAACACACGTCATTATCTATGGTCGTTTACCTTCGGCTCCTTGGTCAGTTGAATTTGTACGGGTGCAGGCTCAAGCCACGATGTAAAATTCGCCAAGTTGTGGACTGCGAAAGGCCGAGTTCTTGTGAGTGACGCGAATTCGAATGCCTCGGATTTCGAACAGAACACCCATTTTGATAAAACAATTTTATCATTTGCACGTGTTGTTGAACGCTATGTCCGTCGATGGCAAAACAGACTGAATAAATGACAGCCCATTTGACAGATACAGCTTCAACAATATAGCCGCTATCAACTGTCAAAGTTCGGAAGTCCCTATTGGAAGATCCTGTAGAATATTCTACCAATTTAAGGCTTTTTGTTACAGCTAAGTGATGAAGCTTATTCTACTAGGTGGGGTGAAAAGTAACCTCCCTGACCGCCAGAATGCGTTACTACTGCAGAAAAGGTTATGGTGCCTTGAAGTCCGTTCATATTTAGGCAGACATGCCAAATTTCAGTGCGATACTGTCTTCAGTTTTGTTTTGACAGCTGATTGTTGCTGACGTGTTTGGCATCATGTTGAGTGTGGACAAACACGATTTTCGTTCTCTCATAAAACATTATTTTTTTGAGAGGCAAAACGGCGAATTAAACAAAAGAAAAGTTGGATAAATATTATGGGGCTAATGCTCCGTCAGATTGCACCGTCAAATATTGGTTTCGAGATTTTCGTGGTGGCCGCAACTCCACTACCGATCAAGTCCGCAGCGGCAGGCCCTCCGATGTGGTTACAGAGGATAATGTCAAAAAAATACATAAAATGGTGTTGGCTGACCGGAAAGTGAAGGTGCGCCAGCTAGCAGATACCAAAAGATTAGTACTGAGCGCACACGCCATATTTTGGGCAATATTCTGCATATGAAAAAGTTATCCTGCTGCTGGGTGCCGCGAATGACCAAAAACACGAACACGGGAGCACTTCGAAAGAGTGTTTGGACTTGCTGATGCGGAATCGGGCGGACTTTTGGCGTCGATTGGTAACTGGATTTGGATCCCTCGGACTATTATCTCTTCCCAAACCTCAAAAGATGGCTCATCAATAAAAAATTCAGCTCACGCGAGGAAATCATCGACGCCACAGAGGAGTATTTTGCAGACCTTCTGTAAAATTACTTTTCGGACGGGATCAAGAAGTTGGCAAATCGCTGGAATACCATAAGTGTATCAAACTAAAACGGGACTATATTGAATAAAATAAAAAAAACATTTAAAAAAAATTTTTTTAATTCCCAAGGAGGTTACTTGGTATTTTAAAGGATTACTAAGAAAACACTTAGAGGAATCTGGCAACACTACTCTGAAATTAGACTCTCACTCTGGGTGCTTTATTCAACTGGCACGGCGTTTACTTTTGCTTCCTCAAGTGGCTAGCAGTGACTGACGGTACCTGGAAGAAGCGCGGTGACAATCAATTTTTGTTTCATTTTCATCGACGTAGTATTTTTGCCCTCACAGCGATGGGGGTGCAAGTGCAATGATCTGCATATGTTTCTTTTTGCAAGATGCAAATTTGTATCTGGCATATGTACGAGTATCTATACTGCCGTACTCAGCCGAGTACAAATATGAATTGCGAGCATGCGTTTTGTTTTTGTTTCGGTTTTTTTATTTTTTCGAAAATAATTAATTTAAACTGGCGCCCATCACTTGTGTAAATGAATTTCAATTCAAACGAAATGTGAGTTGGGGTACCTACGAGTATGTACAATACGTTCACTACAAAAACGTGCTGGATTATTATTATTATTTTGTTTTTAATTTTTTGGCGGCTAAATAAGTGACACGAGACAACTCGAACACCAAGAGACAGGTCGTTAAGCGACAGGGAGGGTGACTATAAAAATAAACGATTTATATATAGAAAAACTGAGATTTATTTGATCATTAATTTATGACACAGAAACGTGGCAGAAATTGATGATTTGTGGTAAAAATAAAAAATTATTGCAGAGTTTATTTAACGGCGGAGATATGGATAGGGTGGTCTAGAGGAAGATGTTTTAAAGGCTCCACAAATTCGAGTAGTGCTTTGGTGTGTTTTTATTTTGTTTAGTCTTACAAAATGAGGTAGTTCTATTGGGTTTTTGAAGGACTCTTCAAATGAATACGTGCGTCATAATGTTTTCATAATTTTAGCACCAAATGTACACAATGTAGCCTTAGTGGTAGTGGCAACTGCATTTATTTTTACAAGTCCAGACAAACTATTTTCATTTCTCTTTGATTTTCATTATTGCCGTTTTTATCTTTGTATGGTATTTTGATAAATACGAGGATTGTCTTAAAAGTTTCCGATCGCAACGTAAAGATAGCGGCACTCGTCAATAAAAGCTAGTGAATGCTAATTGTGCATCTTTTAACAGCTACTTACCGAAGTTTCAGTCATTTTGGATGCGCAGTTTTTAGTTGACAGTCGTTTGAGTGAGTCGATGTGAGTGTTTTTTTGTTAAAATGGAAAAAATTGAGTATCGAGCTGTTATTAAATTGTTGTTTTTGAAAGGCAATACGCCTATGCAAATCAAAAATGAGTTGGACTCTGTGTATGGAGACTCTGCACCATCATTTACCACAGTGAAATTTTGGGCAGCTGAATTTAAACGTGGCCGTAAGAGCTTGGGAGATGATGAACGTTCGGGACGTCCAAAAACTGCAACCAACGACGATAACATTGCTAAAGTTCACCAAATGGTGTTAGACGACCGCTGAATTAAAGCGAGAGAGATAGTAGAGGTTATGAAAATATCCAAAGAATGTGCTTGAGGGCGGGTCAATAAGTCCGTGATTTGGATTAAACACAGATTTTTTGATAAAAAAATAATTTTATTTTTCAACGTAGTCTCCCTTGAGCTCTATACACTTTGTCCAACGCTTCTCCAATTTTTTTATCCCTTCTAAAAAAAATGATTTGTCGAGGTCCTCAAAATAGGCCTTTGTTTGCGAGATGACTTCATCATTGGAGTCAAATCTTTTTCCACCAAGCCATTTCTTCAGGTTTGGGAACAAGAAGTAGTCGCTCGGAGCCAAATCTGGAGAATAGGGTGGATGAGGGAGCAATTCATAGCCCAATTCATGGATTTTTGCCATGACAACTGCACATGTATGCATCCTTGCATTGTCTTGGTGGAAAAGAACTTTTTTCTTGGCCAAATGAGGTCGTTTTTTTTCAAATCGTCATTGAATCGGCCCAATAAGTTGGCATAATATTCCCCATTGATTGTTCTTCCCTTTTGAAGGTAGTCAATGTGGATTATCCCGCGTGCATCCCAAAAAACAGTCGCCATAACTTCATTGGCTGACAAACCCACCTTGGCCTTCTTTGGCGCCGATTCACCCTTAGAAACCCACTGTTTTGACTGTTGTTTGTTCTCTGGTGTGTTGTGATGGATCCATGTTTCGTCCACGGTTACAAAACGGCGCAAAAACTCCTCCATATTGCGATTAAACAACGCCAAACCTTCCTGTGAAGTTGTTACACGATTGCGTTTGTGGTCGACTGTGAGCAAACGCGGCACCCATCTTGCGGAAAGCTTTCTCAAGCCCAAGTGATCATTCAAAATTGAAACCACTGAGCCATGCGAGATCCCTACGGCTTCCACAATCTCTCGCACTTTCAATCTTCGGTCGGCCAACACCATATCGTGAATTTTTTCGATTGTTTCGGGTGTAGAGACCTCAACTGGGCATCCAGGACGTTCGGCATCTTCAGTGCTTGTACGGCCACAACGAAATTCAGTAAACCACTTTTTTACCATTGAAATCGATGGTGCAGAGTCCCCATAGTATTTATCAAGCTTAGCCTTGGTCTCGGTAATGGTTTTTTTTCGCAAGAAATAATGCTTAATAAGCACACGAAATTCACTTTTTTCCATTTTCTCCTCAAATTAGTGAGTAGTCTGATAAAAATAGCTGTCAAACACAAACTAACTGACGCAGCAAGTTTAAATTTTGACAGGAGTCAACTGACAGATGCCTGTTGACAGGAGCAGTGTTGCTGTTTCAGTAAAGAGGTCAGAAATTCAAAACGAATTGACCCGCCCTCGTATATATTAAATCAAGATTTAGGCATGAGAAAGCTGTCCGCGCGTTGGGTGCCGCGTTTGCTTACGTTAGACCAAAAACATGTTCGAATGAACATTTCCAACTCAATAAATCCGAGTTTTGGCGCCGATTAATTACTGTACATGAAACTTGGATACATCATTATACGCCCGAAACAAAAATTCAGTCAAAACAGTGAACTGCAAAGGGCGAGCCGGCTCCGGCTTATCTTCAAAAAGGAAAAACCATTACAGGAGCATACTACGCATCATTACTTGCCAAGCTGAAGGCAGAAATTGCGGGAATACGGCCACATTTGCAGAAAAAGAAAATCCTGTTTCACCTCAGCGGTTGACATGGCGAAAATCCATGAATTACGGTTTGAACTGCTTGACCATCCGCCTTACTCACCAGATCTAGCCCCAAGCGATTTCTTTTCGTTCCCTCATCTAAAAACTGCTCTCGGAGGACAGAGATTTTGGTCAAATGAGGAGGTTTCGTGAACAATTATTTTGCAAAGAAAAACGCCAAGTACTATTTGGACGGGTTAGAGAGATGGGAGCATCGCCGGGAGAAGTGTGCAGAGTTACAAGAAGAAAAATAAACAAAAAATTTAAGAAAAAATGTCTTGTATCATTGTTCGGTCGGAAACTTTTCAGACAACCCTCGTATATACATATTTTAAAAGTAATTTGTTTTCAAGTATTTGATAGTCATGAGTGATGATTAATTTAGAAAAAAACTTAATTGCTAAACTGTGTCCGGATTCTACTACGACGTTGTTGATATTGATTGCTCTCTCAACCCAAAACGACGGCGATGGACAGAAATTATTCTTCGTTTTACCATTGAACCGCAAGTTCTAATTAACCAGATGGATAGTTCTTAAATTATAATAAAATCGTTCGTGTACAAAATGGGTAGGTTGGTAATTTTAGCTATTTCAGCATAACTCAAATAGAGTTATGGCGTCGTTTTGATGCCTCGATTATGGTGACTTCTAATTTATTGTTCAAATCTACCCAGTTGAGATAGAGAAATCGATGTTCTTGCAGAATTTGATACCTGAAATCTGTGCTAGATCTTTAGAAATGAGTTTTGGCTGGATAGAGCCAAAATAACTGCGGCAGTGTATATTAGTCTCAGTTCCAGTTCTACTTATGAGCCCAGTCCATTTTATACCTCATCACACTTGGGCCTGTATAGATCCATTGTGGGGGAATAGGAGGAAATGGGAATTTGATTCCTAGTTTTGATTTCCTTCTCGCGTTGGTTATCGTTTGGTCCTTGAACGGGTCAAAGCCATCTTGTTGCAATTGCGAACTGAACTGAACTGAAAAGAGAGGTAATTGAAGCAACAGTGGCTGGGAGAGTGGCACAAATAATCGAGGGTATCCTCCCGTGAGCCAATGTCCCCACAGTGTCTGCAGAGGTTGTCGTCTGTAAGGCGCAGCTTTATTGCGTTTGCACCCATAAGATTACAACCTGTGAGTAATCCAAAAAGCGTAGAGAGTTCATATCTGCTTTTCGAGAGAATCTTACTTGCTCCAGCCATAATTGTCTTGAGGTTTCGGAGGTTGGAAGGTTTTCCCACCTTTCATTGCCTTTTATTTGCTTCGTTCGCTCCACTTGAATTCTCAATGTACAGGGTGGAGGTTTAATACATTGATCTCAGGGAGGATCTTTTTTGAGCTAGTTCGTATGCATGCTCATTGCATGCCATTTCTTTTGGCCAGGGACCCAGCATAGCGTAGCCGTATGCTGAACGCAAAGAACCTTACGCTCCACACGAAAGCGCTTCACAAGGCTCGAATTGATCTCGACTGTCCCGTTGGCATTAATGCCAGACTGGCTTTCAATAAATATAGTAATATCCTCATGGAAAATTGCCGCAAGTTTCGCAGCTTCTGCTACAGCCAATATCTCAGCCTGAAAGACACTACTGTAGTCCGGCAGGCGACGTAGGCTTTTATTTTATTCATTTATTTACTTCCGATACAAATTAATAATTAAAGGGTGTTTTTTTTAGAGGTATACAGATTCAATATGAAATAAAATACTTGAAGCTAACGTTAATGTCTATGATATTAGTTTTATTTAATAGATAATTTTATGCCATTAGTGCTTAAATATTATATTGGGGATATGCGCTCCACTTCTAGTTCGAATGAAGCGCAATCTGAAGTCCAGTTTTTGACAACTTTATCGAGTAACTGGGGTCAATATATCAACAATAAGACAGCGAATGTTGACTTCCAAATCATCCAACGTCTCTGGTTTATCGGCATAGACTAGTGACTCGGCATAGACTAGTGACTTGGGGGTAAGAAAGTAATTTAAAGGGGTGAGATCACCGGATCGTGGAGCCAGTTCACAGGTCTATTACGCGAAATTATGCGCTCAGCAAATATTTCCCGCAATAAATTGATAGTGTTGTTCGCCGTGTGGCATATTGCTCCATCTTGTTGAAACCAAAGCTCTGTCATGCCAATGCCATTCAACTGAGGAACAAAGAAGTCAGAAATCATGTTTCTATACCGCTCTCCATTGACGGTAAGACTCTGGCCGGCATTGTCCTTAAAGAAATATGGGCCGATGATTCCACCAGCCCATAAAACACCCCCAACACTGGGTTTAAGGGTGTCTCGACAAAGGCTTCTGGGTTTTCTCCACTCCAAATTTGGCAATTTTGCTTGTTTACATATCCATTTAGCCAAAAATGGCTTCATCGGAGAACAAAATTTTGCGTTAAAAATGACTCATGACTCATGACTCATGTTTTCGGTCCATTCACCGAACTTACGACGCTTATATTGGTCATGCGGCTTCAACTCTTGCACAAGCTGGATCATATAAGCTTTTAAGCCAAGATCTTTCCGTAAAATCTTCCACAAAGTGGATGGACGTAGCGCACGATAAGTTTGGCGAACCGTGCAAAGTTTGCACAATTTGCACGCGTGGTGGCGTTAATCTATTCATCGTAAAATGGCAAAACGTACTAAACACAAATCAACTTTCAACTGTCTAATTGATAATCTGTATAAACAGTGGTGCCAACAAAAAAAAAACACCCTTTATTTGTTATAAAAGAAAAGTTTTTCAAAAAATGTTTTAACAAGAACAGCATAGCCTTATTGGTGATCTACTTAAGTCAAATATTTAAAAACAATAAAGCAAATTGCAATGCATCCCGGTCGTAAATCCACCGCCAAATTATTAAGGCTTGTTCCATCTAATAAAAAGTGGGGGAGAACAATTACTGGTCTTATTGTAATGGTTTTGAGATTTTAACGCCACTGAATGTTGATACGATTTAACCAATTGCAAGCTGCCCGGTCATGCATTTGTCCTTTTTTGGCAGATGGAAGCCCAAATGGAAATCTTTGTTAAATATTTAAGGAAAAACTTTTTTTTTTGTAGATGTTGAGCATATATTCAAATAATGTTTATATGTTAGAGAATTCTTGAGGAAGGTATAGCTAATAGCAGCTGAATAATCTATTCAACCTGTCCACCGTATATCTAATACACAGAATAGTTTAGCTCAAGCGACAAATGTTGGTGTTTTTATCGCAAAAAAACAGTACCCAAAACTACTAGGCCGGCTGCAATATTTGGCAGGAAAGTGAGGATGTGAATATATGTATGTTACGACATGAAACCAATCTGATTCCCGACATAAAGAACCAGGAATTGTTCCCCCTACTTTTAATGTTTTTCGCGATGACGATCCTACCCGGCGAAAAGATGATTCCACAACAGCCTTAACTCTTCTCCCATTACCATTTCTTTATCATCTAAAGTCGACTTTGTCGCAATAAAAATATCACTCCCCTTCAAGTCCCTTTACTTTATATGTTGCTACATCCTACCAGCTCAAGCTATTGAATCCTACCAACTTACTATCGATGCGATCGACCAGTTAATTAACCTGTCTGACTCTATTGACGATATCCTTATTTTCGGCGACTTTAATCTTCCTCAGTTACAAGGGACTCCATCAGATGATCAATCGTTTTTCATCGCTTCAAATGCCAATTCAGCTAAGGAATGCCTCTTAGATCGCTTAACAGACTCAAGTTTATGCCAAATCTGCGGTATATAAAATTGCATGGGCAGGCAATTACACCTTATTTTCACAACAGATTCAATTAACTCCTCAGTCTTGCTTTGTCCCCTATCTCTCTCAACAATCGATAACTACCACCCTCCCCTTCTTCTCTCGTTTTTTCATAACTCTTCTGTCCAGTCCACAACCCCCACAACTTTCTCATCCTATGATTTTCATAAAGCAAACTTTCACTATTGACTATCTCAGCAGATTTCCCTTTAACTTTCACAACCTAAGTATAAATGATGCCTTATCCATTTTTTTTTTGTAGAGAAACACTTAATTCTTTTTCCCATTACGTTCCATTTTCCCGCCTTAAAACATCATCTACTAGTCCTCCCTGGAATAATCGCAAGCTTCGTTCCTTACAAAATAAGAAAAACACGTTATGGGCTGTTTTCATTCCCACCAGATCCTTTTCCGACTATTACAACTATCTTGGCGCTTATCTTCATTTACTACTACTACTCTCTATTGCCAAGCTATTTGCCACCTTTTTCAAACAATCCTTCACCAACGACTCCTTCGTACCAGATCCATCATATTTTAATTACCTACTGAATTTCTCCAATGGCCCACTGCTCTCTCACATCCTGGACCCGAATATAAGTTACACCAACTTAATGACGGATTCACACCCTGCCCAGATGGCCTTCCTGCTTTATTCCTTGAAAAAATGTTCCTCCTCTCTTTCCCTTGCCCTTTCTAATCTCTTTCGTCTATCCTCAGGCTTGGAAAACGTCCTTCATAACCCCGATCCACAAAAAAAGATCAAAGAACGAAATAACAAACTATCGCCCATATACCCAAACTCTTCGAAAGTATTTTGTATGAAGCTCAAGCTTCCAATGCAAATCATTTACTTCTTCTAGACAATATGGCTTCCTGAAGGGTACGTCAACCACCACAAATCTCGTTTAATTCGTATGCTTTGCCCTCTCTGCCCTTGAGAATGGCAACGAAGTTGATGTAGTTGCAACCGATTTTAGCAAGGCCTTCGATAAAATCTCTCATCGATTAATACTCTTCAAATTGTCTGCCCTCGGCTTTGAACCCATACTGTTAAAATGGATATCCTCTTACCTCGAAAACCGTCTTTACAGTGTTAGTTTTAGGTAAGTCCACTCGGCTTCATTTTTGGCCACTTCTGGAATTCTAAAAGGCAGCCATCTCGATCCCTTTCTTTTTATATTATATTAATCATAAATGATCTCGATAGGATCACCAAACACTCGTCTGTCTCCCTTTACGCCAAATTTTGCAAAACCATTTCCTCATCCTATGACTCCTGGAACAAGACCTTGATACTTTTTCGATCTGGTGCCTCAAAAATTATTTGGAACTTAGTATCCCCAAATGCCAATCCATCACCTTTTCACATTCTCCACAGCCAACCTATCTCCTCCGTTCAATCACTTCGCGAACTCGGCATTTTGTGTGATAGGGAGCTCAACTTCCGTTTGCATATGGATGGGATAATCCTTAAAGCCAACTCTGCACTAGGTTTTATAAAGAATTCACCAACCCTTACGTGACCAGCTGCTTCTATAGTACCTTTGTTCGCCCCCTCCTAGAGTACGCTAGGAGGGTACGATTCATATCTCGAGAATCGGAAGCATCCAGCGCCTCTTCGAGGTATGCCCTGGAACAATTCTTTTATTCTTCCCCCCAATCAAAACCATCTCAACCTTATCAACTTAACCTCGCTTGAGGAACACGGAGATGTAGCCGATTTTCTCTGCATTCATTCGCTTACGATAAATTTGCGGTAAAGGCTCGTTATGTTGAGAAATTTAAGTGCTTAGAGGCTTTACTTTTAACTTTTTTAGCCTCAGACTTCAAGTTTTGGGCCGTCTGGTGCAGGTCCTTATCCTATCTGAGAGGAGGCAAACGTCATTAACATAGTCACGGTTTTTAAGGTATGATGTCATATAGTATGTATTCCATCTCAGATAGAGTTGCCCAGATCACTTCACTAATTGCTACAAAAAAGAGCAGATGAGAAAGACTGCAAAATTGGTGTACTCCGTTGGAAACTTCAAAATCCCTCTGAAACTTTACCATTGTGTAAGATATGACCTTTAACGCCATCATATGTAAGGGTACCTACATAACAGAAATTAGTTTTTTGCAAGTGGAAAAGTGGCGAAAGCCAGATAGTTGCACTTGGCATTTGACAGAGTTTGGCATCAGATTTCCTTCTTCAATGGGTTAGAAATTACTTTGCGGAACGTTCAATTCAAGTTATCTTGGATGGTTTCAAGTCTGATATTCACAAAATAAATGCTGGTGTGCCCCAGGGCTCCGTTCTATCTCCGACACTCTTTTATTTTCATCAACGATGTCTTGTCTGCTACTTTTATTCTAATATACCACCTTGATCAAAATGTATTCAGAAAATTTTTCGGTATGTCCATCAGAGCTTCCTGCGATTTTCCCATTACTTCCTCTCCTCTGCCGAAACGCGTTCCCCGTAGTGGTTTTTTAACCATTGAACAGAAAGAAGTCACATCAGGTGAATTCGGTGGCTGTTGGATGGTATTTGTTGCATTTTTCGTCAAAAAATTACGAATAATGATGGCACTGTGCGATGGTGCATTATCATGGTGCAAAATCCACGAGTTTTCTGCCCACAATTCTGGTCTCTTTCGGCGAATTGCTTCACGCAAACGTCTCATAACGCCCAAATAATACTCTTTTTTTACTGTCTGGCCTTCTGGCAAACTGGCAAAAATTCATGATGCACTACACCGTTGTAATCCATGAAAACCGTGAGCATTAAACGACGTGTTTTTCTTGGTCTCGGCTCATTTGGTGAACGCCATTCTCTTGCCTGATGTCTGAATTGGGTGTCGTACTCATAAACCCACGCATCGTCTCCAGTAATAATCCTTTTGATGAATGTGGGGTCGGATTCAGCCTAGCAAATCATCTCTTTTGCGACGTCAACACGGTCTCTTTTTTGCGTGAAATTGAGGTCATTTGGCACCAACTTTGCTGCTACACGACGCGACGGAAACCCAAATCATTAACCAAAATGTCTTGGACGGGTCCATAGGCAATGTTCAAGTCCTCCGCTATCTCTCTGATGGTTAATTTGCGGTTATTGACCAACATTTCTTTTACTTCATAAATGTTTTCGTCGGTTTTCGATGTCGACGGTCTACCACTGTGTTCATCATCTTCGATTGACTCGTGCCACTGGTAAACGACCGTTTTCTTTAGCGAATCGTTGCCGAAACACTTTTCCAACATTTCCAATGTTCGCGCACCATTAAATCCGTTTTTTACGCAAAATTTAATACAAGTTCGTTGTTGCAAATTTAAATCCATTTCTAAAATTGTAAAAAATCGCCGACACACAAGAGATAGCTGTATTCTTGACTACGTAACTTTTACAAATGTCCAGCTATGACGCTAAGATTTAGACGGAATGTGAACAACAGATCTACCAACTTAACAAAAAAAACAGAACTTAAATCGGAACAATGGGAGTGCCACACGGTGGTATCCCCCGGGAACTTTTTGATCAAGGTGGTATTCCCTTGCTGATGACAGTTCTCTCTTCTTTTCATATTCGTTCCCGGACACACGTCCCTGCTCTTCGGCTGTAGAACGGGAACGCCAGATTATGTTAAGCTTATTAAATTTCGATATTAACAGCATAATTAATTGGGGAACCACTAACAGAGTAGAATTTAATGCTTCCAAAACACAATGCTGTCTGCTGTCGTTAAAGCAAAATTTAAACACCCAGCCATTATCCACGAATGGCATCGTCGAATTGTATCGTCGGAACCGAAAAACTTTCCATTCTCGTTATGTGTGTCAACGACCAGATATTCGATGTCGCCGAAAATGCTGCGAAATTCTAGGTTTCCTCGAGCGATGTAAGGATTACTTTACCCCTTCTGATCTGGCCTCAATTTATACGGCAGTTATCCGGCCAAAATCTGATCGGGTGCGCTCAAAACATCTCTGGACCTGCTAGATAGGATTCAAAACCGTGCGATAAAACTCATAGGTTATACTAATATCACTCAAACAATGGACACCCTCGAACACCGACGTAATGTCTCGTGTCTCACTCTGTTTCATCGTTATTTCCACCACCGTGGCTCCATAGAAATCGCCAGTAGCGTTCCCTCCCTTCAAACCTTTAACCGTAACACCCGTCTCGCTATGAATGCTCATCAGTATACCCTCAAACCCACTTTCGGACGTACTCTGAAATATCGTGATTCGTTCCTAAGCTGAACAACTCGCATGTGCAATTCCTTGCCGAGCTCTCTATTTTCATTATAACATTCAGACATTTAAAACCACCGTACATCGGAACCTATCCTTCTTTCCTCCCTAAATTTCTTTCGCCTGCGCTGTGTGCAAAAATTTTAAGGGTACCTTAACCCCTTGAGGGCGCGCTACCTTATTAAAAAAAAACAGGGCTCAAGTGGTAATGGATGTTCTTTCTGGCATTTGTTAAAAGCTGGTTCCTTATTTATTGGCGTTCTTGGGGCTCCCGAATCCTGTTGGTATTATATCTGAGTATCCTTGGGAAGTTGATTCGGTTTCCGATAACAGCTGGATTATCAGCTTAAAAGCTCCACGTTTGCTCCGAACATTGGATGCGATTTCAAAGGCCAATGGTAAAGTGATTGATCTGGTTCGATCAGTAGAAACCTACCTGAATTTGTGGTAGTTCTTGTAGTTAAACAGTGCACCTCTAATGATCAAGCGGATGATATTATACATAAAAGTCAAAAATGCTATCGCTGTTGTCACATCTTGTGTCCCCGAGACCGTGTGGTCCCGTTTGAACATATCTCAATACCCCTGTAAGTGTTGAGTGGATGGCTGTGCTCAGTAACTGTATGCTATTGTATAAAAGTCGTCCTTGTCATTCTCATCCGCATAGATTGGCGGAGTATAGAACTGGACAATGATTATGTTCCTGACTTTATTCTTGAACCTCGTCTAGTAAATAAGACTATTTCCAGCTTAAAGGGTAAGTAAGAGCCTTACTCCAGGTGTTTATTGTTTTTCCAGAGCAAATCAGGAGAAGTGTGCCAGTTTCGGATGCTTCCTCGTAGAATGTCCGCTTCCGCACGAATTTCCTACAATTTTGGGACCCTCTTTTCCGTTATTGAGGAGGGTCGCAGGGGTTCAGAATCCAATCGTTGTCCGTGGTCGATAGGCATTTTCATATTTCAACGGTTAATAAACGAAAAAGAATGAGAAGGTCGATAGTCTAGGGTGGTCGACAAAGTATTCGTTCGTATCCGAGGCAATTGTTACGGTTTCGAAGCAAGGTTGGGCCATAGACCAACTGATACTTGCCTTGCTTTATAATGACACAGGTGGCTTTCTCCGAACTTTTCAATTTCCGAAGAAACTCTCAGGATGTGCCAAGTGCAGGTGTTGAAATGTTCCTCTGAAGAGACATCATCTCGTTTTTTAACGCAGTAGTATTCATTGAACAATGTTAACTCTACAAAGCCGATTACTAGATGTTTGACATAGACATGTACAATGTACATACATACGAGGGTTGTCTGAAAAGTTTTCGACTGAAAAATGATACAAGATATGTTTTCTCAAAACTTTTTTTTATTTTTCTCCTTGTAACTCTACACACTTCTCCCAGCCCTGCTCCCATCTCTCTAACCCGTCCAAATAGTGCTTGGCGTTTTTCTCTGCAAAATAATTGTTCACGAAGGTGATTGCCTCCTCATTTGACGCAAATCTCTGTCCTCCGAGCGCAGTTTTTAGATGAGGGAACGAAAAGAAATCGCTTGGGGCTAGATCTGGTGAATAAGGCAGTTCAAACCGTAATTCATGGATTTTCGCCATGGCAACTGCTGAGGTGAAACAGGATTTTCTTTTTCTGCAAATATGACCGTTTTTCCGCAATTTCTGCCTTCAGCTTGGCAAGTAATGATGCGTAGTATGCTCCTGTAATGGTTTTTCCTTTTTGAAGATAAGCCGGAGCCGGCTCGCAATCCACTGTTTTGACTGAATTTTTGTTTCGGGCGTATAATGGTGTATCCAGGTTTCATCTGCAGTAATTAATCGGCGCAAAAACTCGGATTTATTGAGTTGGAAATGTTCATTCGAACACGTTTTTGGTCTAGCGTAAGCAAACGCGGCACCCAACGCTCGGATAGCTTTCTCATGTCTAAATCTTGATTTAATATATAACAAGCACATTCTTTGGACATTTTCATAACCTCTACTATCTCTCTCGCTTTAATTCAGCGGTCGTCTAACACCATTTGGTGAACTTTAGCAATGTTATCGTCGTTGGTTGCAGTTTTTGGACGTCCCGAACGTCATCTCCCAAGCTCTTACGGCCACGTTCAAATTCAGCTGCCCAAAATTTCATTGTGGTAAATGATGGTGCAGAGTTCCCATACAGAGAGTCCAACTCATTTTTGATTTGCGTAGGCGTATTGCCTTTCAAAAACAAGAATTTAATAACAGCTCGATACTAAATTTTTTCCATTTTCACAAAAAAATACTCACATCGACTCACTCAAACGACTGTCAACTAAAAACTGCGCATCCAAAATGACTGAAACTTCGGTAAGTAACTGTTAAAAGATGCACAATTAGCATTCACTAGCTTTTATTGTCGAGTGCCGCTATCTTTACTTTGCGGTCGAAAACTTTTCAGACAACCCTCGTAGCTCCACCGCGTCCTAAATTTTAGTGAAGTTGGAAAGCAATTGCGAAGAGGGCTTAGCTCCCGATTAGATATCCAAAAGTTAGCACATTTTAGTCGTGATCTACAATATTTTATTGCCAATTTATCTCTTTTATTCCTTTTATACCATATTTTCGAAAATAATCGTTTGTTTGTTTGTTGTTTACAAATCATATGACTACGATGTTGATGAAAGGGCTATGAAAGTTGATATTTTTATTATCGGCCGCCTTCTAAATTTGTATTTGATTGCAACTGATTGGATAGTAATTCCTCTACCCCAAAGTAGATACTATACTCGTATATATCCAATTCTACTCAGATGGTCAACTTAGTAAAATCCAATCAATATTGGAAACTGCGAGACTGAGAGAAAAATAAAATTCCCTACGGAAAAGGAGAATCATTTTTAGTGATTTGTTGAAATCACTGAAGTCTTGTCACTAAGTATCTTTGCGTATGGTTCCCTATAGAGACGTGCCACTCGTATTTATTTGTAAGATTTTTTGAGTGATGATATTTGAAATTTACGATTGGGATATGTATATGAAATGTATTCAGTCGTGGGGTGATTGCCTACGACTGCGAAGAATTTGGGGAAGGAACTGTTTACTATTTTCGTTGTTTTTTTTTTTGTTTTTTTCTTGACGACAAAATGAGTTTTGTTGGTGATAGCTGTTATGGTTGCTGAGGGCAAACATTTCAAATTTATAGCGTGTATATGAATAAAAAAAAATTGACAATTTTTATTTGGCTTTTTTTTTTTTAAATTGTCCCTCAAAACTAAGGACTTGTGTCCTTAAATTGTACAGATACTCGCAAGTGAATCATCCCTCAGCAAAACAGATAATAAAAGGGTAAGAACGGACACCTACGGCAGACGAACAAATATTACAGAATAAGTGCTGAAGTTTAATAATAATTTAGATAAATCTGGAAAACAAAATACTATTTAACATAAACTCCTCGCCAACTGGGTGAGATACCCCTTCCGATTTAGAGTTTTATGGCAATGTTTTTATTTTTTTTTAGTAACGAGTACTTCTTCGCTCATTACTTACAAGCTCTAGAATTCTTAACCGCGCCTTTGAGCTCTGGAAAGCTATCCCCATACATTCTCAATTATGTTGAGGCTTGGGGACAATACTGGAAAGTCAAGAACACAAATGTTGTTACGTTCGAAGTGCTCGTTCACCTTCCGAGCTGTGTGGATTGCTGGATGAAATTTTCGCCGAATTTTTCTTAGTTATGATGCGCGATCTCTTCGTCTAAGATCTTAAAGTATTGGGTCTACAAGTAAGTTTCCAGCGTTTGTCAGAGATGGCGCCACCAGTGGATCCCGGGCAGAAATGTCAGACCCCATGTGTTTTATTTGTAGGTTTTGTATCTGTCAACAACTTGGCAGCGTTATATTTGAGCAGTTCTATCAGTGTCGTACATTTTATCGAACAAAATCATGGCAAGTTTCCAACCAAATAAACGTCATTTGCGGGAAGCGCTGCTTTTATTCTTTAATATGAAGAAAAGTGCGGCTGAGGCCTATCGTTTGCTTTCGGAAACTTATGGGGCGGAATGTATTGGTGAATCGACGTGCCGCGAGTGTTTCAAACGGTTCAAAAGTGGTGATTTTGGAGTTGAAGACAAAGATCGCCCCAAAAAGCCAAAAAATTTTGAAGACGAGGAATTGGACGCTTTACTGGATGAGGATCCGTGTTAGATTCAAGAAGAACTTACTGCATCATTGGGCGTCAAGCAGCAAGCCGTTTCCCTGCGCCTAAAAGAACTGGGATTCATTCAAAAGGTTGGAAACTGGGTGCCGTACGAATTGAAACCAAGAGACGTCGAACGGCGATTTTGCATGTCCGAAATGTTACTGCAGCGGTATAAAAATAAATCATTTTTGCATGGTATTGTCACTGGTGATGAGAAATGGATTTATTATGATAATCCTAAACGCAGAAAATCGTATACAAAGCCCGGCGAGCCCGCCCTATCGACGCCGAAACGAAATATTCACGTGAATAAGGTCATGCTCTGCATATGGTGGGATCAAAAGGGTCTCGTATACTACGAACTGCTTCCGAGTGGTGAAACCATCAAAAGACCATTATATCGAACCCAACTAATTCGTTTGAAGCGGGCATTAAAAGAAAAACGGCCAGAATATGAGACCAGGCATGAGTCCGTCATTTTTCATCACGACAACGCTCGGCCATGTTGCGGTTTCGGTGAAAAACTATTTGGAAAATAGTAGATGGGAAATTCTGCCTCACCCGCCTTACAGTCCAGACTTGGCACCATCTGACTACCACTTGTTTCGTTCGATGCAGACCGCTCTTATGGGAATACGCTTCAGCTCAGTAGAGGAAATCAAAAATTGGCTCGATACGTTCTTGCCCTCGAAAGACAAGAAATTTTTTTGGTCCGGAATTCATAAATTGCAGAAAGATGGGGGAAAGTTGTAGCTTCCGATGGACGATACTTTGAATAAAGCATTGTGACTATGTTTTCATAATAAAACTTCAAATTTTGGAAAAAAAACGCTGGAAACTTACTTGTAGATCCAATAGTTGTCACTTTTTATCCTGCTGTTTATGAAGCGGATGTTAGTCTTATTTTGGTATGATATTCCTGTCCAAATCATGACTCCATTGACGAAATTCGTCAGGTCCATCAAGGCAAAAGCGTTCCTCATCGGTGAAGATGACAGTTCTCCAACGCTTCTTCCATCTTTAACGATTTCTGGCAAAGGTCGAACGGGCGTTTACACATGCTGGCAAGTCCTTAGCCTTTCTGTCACATTCGAAATCCCTGCTGATCCCGCGATTTCCCTTGTCCGCTTCTCTTAGTAGGGATTGTCGATCTGCTGGTGTCAAGCTATATTTTCGCCCAGGTACGAATCTTTTTCCATAGTTTTCTGGATTCTTGAAACAACTGTACGGATAGTTTGAAACAACTGTACGACTGCGCATCAAAGTTTTGGAATTTTGTTGACAGAATATCCCTCTTGGCGCATTTTTTTAATGTTTTGGATCTCCGTTTAAATTAAAACCTTTCCAATGTCTCAACCAATTGTCGTGGAGTGTAGAGACAGCATTTTGTTTGTGCACTAATCGAAGTTTCATGACCGCTAAACATGAAATTAAAAAGTTAGTTTGCTTCGCAATTACATGAAACATAGCCAAATTTCTAACATAGATTTAAAAGTTGCATCAATATGCGGCAGACCGTTAAACCTTGAAGCAGTGCAATATAATGTTGAATAGATAAAAATGTGAAAGAAGTCGTAGTACTTACAAAAAAAGGTTGAATGAAAACTACATACAAAAACATACGAGAGCAAGGTTACATAAATCAATTAACACATAACATACTTGCAGCAACGGTTAGCTAACATATGCGAATGGTTTCTGGAAAAAAATATTGGTGGAAACAAAACAGACTTCTAAATGACAAAAAAAGGCTACTTCATAAAGCTCTAGGAAAGCTAAGGTTTCATAAAGGTGTGGCGAAAACCCAAGTTTGTTTTCTCATATGCTTTCTATTATATAATTCGGTATTTGACAAGCTGAGCTAGTATAGGTTTGCGTAAAAATCTTGATCATAATGTTTCAAACTAAGGCTGAGAAGAAAGAACCATGGACCGGAAAGAGTCGGTCCACTTATGTCTGCTTGCAGCATCTTATTATGAAAAGTCCAAAATTTATAATTTCGATAATTCGTTAAGTAGCGGGTGACCAGATAGCAATTTCCAATTGTAATGTTTCAGCCACTGTCAAAGTTATCAATGACATCTAGCTGTCAAAATATTCAGTATGGTTTACCAGTTGGAAATATGCAACGTGAATTTCGTTGTGAGGTCGGTCGTCATCATGGCTTCAGTGTGCATGCAATTGGTCGCACCGTTTGAGCGTGAGTACACTCTGTTGGATCTTAAGCCATCAACCATGCAGGGAATGTGGGGAAATGAAGAAAACTGGCCGCTACCGGTGTCTAAGAAGACTCAGAAATGTCGATTCGGCGCCGATCAGCTGAATTGGGCATCGCCAGAGAGCCAACCCGGCTTATTTTGCGGTTGGATATGGGCCTACATCCGTATAAGATTGTGCTGACGCAAAAATTGAAGCGGGGCGACCATAGACAACACCATGAGTTCGCTAATTGGGCGTTGGGAATGTTGGCCGGAAATCCGGATTTTGGCCGACAAATCATCTTCTCGGACGATGCCCATTTTTGGCTCAGCGGCTATGTCAACAAGCAAAATTGCCGTTATTGGAGCGAACACAATCCACAAATGTGCGGCCAAGCATCAATGCATCCACCATCCGCAAAGATTGACTGTTTGGTGCGGTTTATGGCATGACAGCATCTCTTTCGCAATGAGGAAGGAGACGTCGTTACCGACTGGGTCATCTCATGGCGAACGTTCATCAATTGGCCGGCGCTATCATGCGATTTGACACCAGTCGATTATTTTCTCTGGGGCTACGTCAAGCCCTTAGTCTCTGCTAGGTAGGAAGCAGGGTAAAGTAGCTGTGGGAAAGACTATCTCATTTAGGCCTATTGGGATGCCATGTGGATCTGTGATTCTCTTACTCATGGAACCAATTTGAGGTTATGATGAAGCGTAGAAGGCTGTTAACGTCTATATTCTTTAGATCGTTTAGTCATTGTAGAAGAAAGCCCCTAAGTGAAGTTTTCTTCTTTGGGAGAGAGTTGGACATATGGAGTACAGCTTCTACATAAATCGTTTGTAAAGGCGCCAAGCCTTCTTGCATGCTTGCTTATAAGGCAGTGTCCAGTGATGACACCTATGATGGCACTGAGATGTTTCCTATTTAGAAGGATCAGACTCTTAGAGCGATTCAGATCCAACTTTGGCCAGATCTGTTTGGTCGCTAGACATGTTGATTTGCACGTAGCTATTGGTATACCCATGCTACCCTTTTCCGGTAGAATATATGGAGTGGTTACAATTTCGGCGAGTTCGTCGGCCGTACAATTCGCTGGAATGTTTCTGTGGTTCGGCATCCAACAAAGGTGAAGATTGATCTGCTTTGCGATCTCCGTAAGATATGATTTATAATTTAATGAGACCGAGTCCAGGGACTTGATATCTGAAAAGATTCGGATATCCTTTGCAGATGCCACGTTTCTCTTCAGCCAGGACAGAGCTTCTTTAGTCGCCGAAATTTCCGCCTGGAATACGGTACAGTGGTTTGGAAGACGGAAGGACAGGCTTAGATTACCTTTATCTGAGACAACACCGCCACCAACAGCGGTATCGGTTTTAGCTTCATCTGTGTAAAAGTGGATTGACTTGTCCTCCATTTAAGCATCTTCCTTCCGGAAGAATTTAGAGGGGAAGCTTACATGAAAGTCTTTGTCAAGCCAAAGTTCAAGTATGCTGTAATCGATGATCTCTGTGAGGATTCCTAATATATAATATTAAGAATATTAGCGTGGCCAAATAAATTATTTGTGTAGTCGCTTTGATTCTGAAGGGTGTCAAGTGAAACAGATTATCCAGTACCGCGGAGAGAGTATAGCGTAGGGCTCCGCTTATGGACAGACATGCTTTTCTTTGGACTCTGCTTAGTTTACTGTAGCTGACTGCATTGTCTAAGGCGGTCCACCAGACAACCACCGCGTAGGTGAGTATCGATTTTATAACCAAGATGTATAGCCAGTGGCTTGACTCTTGACTCTTGACTCTTTCCTGAAAGTTAGGTTTCCAGTTTAGTTTCCTGTCAAAAATGAGACCCGGATATTTCGCTGTATGGGAAAAGACTAAACTCGTACCGTTTATTGAGGGAGTTTCTATGATTGGGATTTTGCATTTCCTGGAAAAGAGGACAACATTAGTTTTATGCGTGTTTACTCCCAATCCACGGCAATCTGCCCAACGGGTCAATCTGTTAAGATTTAGTTGACGCAGTTCTTTAATGGTATTAAGAGGCTCACCTGAGACGGCTATAGTATAGCTTCCAGGTATATCAGCAGTTCATTGACCACTAAGTTCCAGAGAAGGGGAGAGAGGACACCGCCTTGCGGCGTACCTCTGCTGATACATCTTTTAGCAGAAGCCCCACCCAGTTTGGAGTTGATTATCCTGCTATTTAGCATTAGACTAACCAACTCCCCAAGTGAGTCGTCTACCTGCAGAGTTGACAGCACAGTCGTAATTGCGGATGTATTGACGTTGTTAAAGACGCCCTCTATGTCCAGGAAAGCTACCATTGTGTACTCTCCATATTGTAAAGATCGTTTGATGTGGCTAGTCAGTGAATGCAGAGCCGTTTCTACCGCCTTTCTTTTACAGTAGATGCCTACTGACCGTTGACAAAAGTCTTGGATCAATTTTACCTCGTATATGGATATCAATCAGTCGTTCTAGAGTTTTCAGAAGGAAAGATGGTAGAGTTATAGGTCTGAGGTCCTTTGGGACAAGATGAGAGCATTTTCCGGCTTTGGGAATGAAAACTACATTGACTTCTCTCCACGACAGTGGAATGTGGGTCAGTTCTACACAGCTCCTCATGATATTCTCTAGTGTAGGCAGGATAGTATTGGGTCTACAAGTAAGTTTCCAGCGTTTTTTTTTTAAATTTGAAGTTTTATTATGAAAACATAGTTACAATGCTTTATTCAAAGTGTCGTCCATCGGAAGCTACAACTTTCCCCCATCTTTTTGGCAATTTATGAATTCCGGACCAAAAGAATTTCTCGTCTTTCGAGCCCAAGAAAGTATCGAGCCAATTTTTGATTTCCTCTACTGAGCTGAAGCGTATTCCCGTAAGAGCGTTCTGCATCGAACGAAACAAGTGGTAGTCAGATGGTGCCAAGTCTGGACTGTAAGGCGGGTGAGGCAGAATTTCCCATCCACTATCTTCCAAATAGTTTTTCACCGAAACCGCAACATGTGGCCGAGCGTTGTCGTGATGAAAAATGACGGACTCATGCCTGGTCTCATATTCTGGCCGTTTTTCTTATAATGCCCGCTTCAAACGAATTAGTTGGGTTCGATATAATGGTTCTTTGATGGTTTCACCACCCGGAAGCAGTTCGTAGTATACGACACCCTTTTGATCCCACCATATGCAGAGCATGACCTTATTCACGTGAATATTTCGTTTCGGCGTCGATTGGGCGGGCTCGCCGGGCTTTGTATACGATTTTCTGCGTTTAGGATTATCATAATAAATCCATTTCTCATCACCAGTGACAATACGATGCAAAAATGATTTATTTTTATACCGCTGCAGTAACATTTCGGACATGCAAAATCGCCGTTCGACATCTCTTGGCTTCAATTCGTACGGCACCCTGTTTCCAACCTTTTGAATGAATCCCAGTGCTTTTAATCGCAGGGAAACGGCTTGTTGCGTGACGCCCAATGATGCAGCAAGATCTTTGTCTTCAACTCCAAAATCACCACTTTTGAACCGTTTGAACCACTCGCGGCACGTCGATTCACCAATACATTCCGCCCCATAAGTTTCCGAAAGCAAACGATAGGCCTCAGCCGCACTTTTCTTCATATTAAAGAATAAAAGCAGCGCTTCCCGCAAATGACGTTTATTTGGCTGGAAACTTGCCATGATTTAGCTCGATAAAATGTACGATACCGATAGAACTGCTCAAATATAACGCTGCAAAGTTGTTGACAGATACAAAACCTACAAATAAAACACATGGGGTCTGACATTTCTGCCGGGATCCACTGGTGGCGCCATCTCTGGCAGACGCTGGAAACTTACTTGTAGACCCAATATTTGAGGACCTTTGTAGCTCGGCAGATATTATACTGCCCGGACCAGGAGATTTGTATGTTTTGAAGCTATGCAGTGCCGAAAGCGGTTTGTCTCTTGTAATTAGATCGTGAATTTTGGTCACGGCTGCAGTAGTTCTGGGGCTTTTAGGTTCCGATTTTACACATAGAGTAGTTCCAGGAGCTTCTCTGGGTACGTGTAGGCACACGGAACCCATACCCATGCTGTCGGCAGAGTGTACTTCGCCACCGTCGTGTATTTTAGCTTGATGCTTTCCCAAGCACCGTATACTTCCAGAATGAAGCGTCTGAGGAAGTCCACAGAAGACTGGTTTTCACAAGCTACAACCTTGCGTCTGTCCACCCAACCAGCGCGCAGCGCCATCGAATTGAGGTTCTCCGTTTCCTGTGAGAGATAATTCCTTTCACATGACGTCTTGGAACTTCTCCTCGACGTTTTCCCACTGGTCGATTGTTAGATGACCGCAAGGCTCCAGTTCGTTAATCACGGCAACGAGAAGCTCGTCTTTCGGGTCGCTTTGCTTACGACGCAATGCGGATGAAGTACCAGCCTTCACCTTTTTGCATTGCTCGACTTCTTCTTCTCTTGCTGCTGAAACTTATCTTCTTGCCAGAGACGCTAGCCCCCTCTTTTAATTTCGCAGCGTAGGAGGTAAAGGGCGCCTGATTGAATTCCCCTTCCGCCTTTGCAGCTGCATCACCCTTGTTTGCCGCCTGTTGAGTAAGCGATTTGTTGGCCAGGATGGCACTCGCTCTCTTAAAGGCGGCTTTTTCCCATTCACTAAAGCTGCTGGGATTACAGCCCTCGTAACGCCGAGCGTTACGTAGCAAAACCCTTGGCCTTTGGTGGGCGTTCTTCGCACTCTTAGCAGCGGTGATGGAGGCATCAGGCACAGCGGCTGAGCCAACTGTTTCCATTTTTTCCACCACCGCAGCCTTGCCCTTCTTTGTTTGTCTCTTGGAGATAGCTTTGGCTGTGGATGTTCCAGCTGCCTTGGCTACCCCTTCGACCGAGGTACTGCCCTGTGTATCAACAGTGTGAGTACCAGCCTGCTCACCGGTGAAGTCAGTGTTCTTTCGAATGTGTTCTGTGTTTTGTTTGTTTTTTGTTTTTCCATTTTTTTTTAAATTTATTCTGGTTCCCATGAGTATGGCCGAAAATAAAAGGTCAGCCCAGGCAGCGCCGCCATATCTGGCTAAATGTAAGTATAACAGGCCCGGCCCAAGGCGCCTGAGAGAGCTCGTTCGCGTTTGGTTTGACCCCCAACCTAGCATCCTTCGGCACGGTTTCCTATATACTCACACCACAACTGGAACTAGGTTTGGCAATTCTAAGTTCGCCACTCCTCAGCCGACCGTCATTGAAGAAGATGCTCGCGTCAAGGTGCCTGCCACGCAGATGTTCGGATGACATTTTGGAGAATCGTCCAAAGCATTAAAATGCATCCTTATGTTTGGGTTTGGTTCACTGTTTAAATTATTTTCACAATAAGGCACTAACTTGAAATGTAGGCTTATTTATTGAGCTCCCCAGTTTGAAGGCTCTGGTTGATCCGTGTTTTTTTTCGTCTTTATTCCAAAAACTCGGAAAAGCTCAGCCGAAGTATGTAGACTACACGGCACTTCGATCCGACTGGAACTGTTAGTTACTGTCCCAATCTTTTGATTTAGATATTCGAACTTAAGATTGAGGTAAATGGAGTAGTTGTAGTAAGAGCAATATATTAGTGCTTTACGAGTAGTCTGCCCATAGTCTCTTACCAGAAGGATACAAACGTGTATTGAGTGGTTAATCAGCTAATTCCAGAATCATCAGATTCTAATACTCGTATAAAGATTTACATAATTAAATTCTCTCCTTATACAAACATTAGTTAAATCTTAGTCATATGTTGCTTTCAGTCTATCCAATTTAGTTTGCCTTACGAATAAAAAAAAAATCATTTCACGATGATCTCCTGCCATCAAGAGCTTAAGTTATTCAGTTTCTCATGCCGATTCAGCAATTAACACTGAGGCAATTTGCTTGATAAAGACAATATCCGCACAATTCCTAAAAGAGATACATTCCTTGCCACCACTTACATACTCGTAGATACAAATTCAAGTCACATTTAAGTATACCATGACTTAGTTACTCATAGGTCTAGCTATGTTCTCATTAAAACGTGTAATTGCTTGCCATCATGACATGTGGAGTGTGTGTGTCTAGCAGATATTCGCTACGGCAGTACTTCCAAGGTTAGTACAAATTTGTACAAGTTCTCATCGAGAATTCTTGATAACCAAAAGCACTTGAACTACAGATACCACCAATGAATTGTTCCGCGCTCTTAAAATCGTAGTATGCGATTAATAGATAAATGGAGCATGAACTCATCTAACTGCGCGTACACACAATCGAGTTGTCTGCTCTGTCACGAGTTTGAGTTGGGAAAATGCTTTTGATAATATCGATGAGATACAAGTACAAGTACCCAGATACGAGTACTATCGCAGAACGAAACACATATGGTATGTTACAATATATTCCCAACGGAGCATGGATGAGTCGTGCATCCTTTAGAATGGTTTAATGGAAACAATTAGATTTAGAATTTTATTAGCAAATGCCAAAGATTATATTAAAGCAAAAGTGTTACCATGTAAACATGCCTCTACAAATACGAGCACTAACGGTCTTGCGAAGAAAATGCTCCTCCATCTATTGATGTGGCTGTGATAGATGCCAGACACTGAGCCATGGGATGTCTATAAATCACTCGGGCCGAGGGATGATATTCAAGCTAGTGAGCTCGGGGGTGAGGTACTCATTATTTCAGCAGACACAAATATTTTCAAAACAGATGTTAATAAGATCGTATAATAAATTTAAATTTAAATTCAAATTCAAATTCACGAGTTTTATGCTATCAATTCTCGAGTGGGTGGATGAAGTGTGTACAAGTAAAGGCAACTTAAACGCTTTAGTCTTATATATAGCCAGCCTGCTGTGGGGGGTCTGTCATTCACTCATCTGTTAATGCTTTTTGGAGGCTTAATGTCTTCCGATAATGTCCATGTGATGATATATGGTACTCCTTGTACCCTATACTCGTACTCGTACTCGAATTTATTCAGAAATTTATTTTTAAATTCTCAAATATGAATATGCAACAGCAGCGGCAAGCTGGCTGTGATGAGCATTGTAGTAAATTTGTTGTCAACGATTTTTGAATATTAGCCAACAATGTCAACCCTATGTGCGTGGTGCAAAATATTTAAATATTTCTAGACGAGCTACCAATGTGTTTACTGCCTGTGTGAATGTATAATTGCTTAGGGCAAATTAAAGAAGAAAACAAAAAAAATCGTGCTTATTTATTGTGGCTGTCGTTGGAAGCGGTTCTTGATCTCGAAAAATGCTTTCGGATCGTTATGAATGAAAATGTTTATTTTTTGCCAATTTTAGATTGTTTTGCCAGTTTTTTGTTTTGTTATGGAGCATTATTTGGCGATCTGAATATTGTATCTAACTTTTTTTTTTGAAGAAATGATTAGGTGACGCTAGTTATGAGAGGCTTTAATGCGAACTGGTAATAAGAAACTTTAAATTAACAAACTTACTTCACTTAAGTTGAATTTATAGGCCGGATTGATGCTGAGCCTCAATCAGTATAGCTCTGTATACATACTTTTTCTACTCGCTTGTGCCATTTGAGTCCAGGACTTCCTATATTATCCCACGAAATTCCAAGATTCGAATAACAGGGCGTCTGATTATCCTAGTCATCGTAGTCGTTAAATACGTACCTTTTTGACTAGATCGCTGTTGCCTCATAATCCGTGGAGTTCATTATTGCGTCTCCTCATACAAACTGGTCTTCAGAGTTAATGCAAACTGAACCGAAGATCGCTTTCAAAATAACCCACGGCTGCTTCATCAATTATGAAATATTACTATAGGAAGCACACGGCTTCCTAATCTCAATATATGCAAGGGGACATGAAACTCTAAATAAAGTTGATTACATTGTGATCGACGTAAGACATGCCTCCAGTATTCTGGATGTATTAACCTTCCAGGCAGCTAACATTGACTCGGATCACCACTTCGTTGTATCCAGAGTACGAATGCGGATTTGCTAAGCACGACAACAAAGAAGAACTACTGTGAGACGGTATAACATAGAAAAGCTGCAATCCCAAGAGACCTGCAGAATCTTCGCCGAATGCGTCTCCCGAAATCCCTTAACAACTCCTATGCCGCCAGCATCAGTGGCAATTCTGCAACCCCGCAGCTGCTTTGCTGGGTTACACCCGACCACCGCCAAGAAATCGCTGGGTTTATGAAGAATGCCAGCAAGTACATGCAGCTAAATAAGAAGCGTACAAAAGCGGCACTGCAACGAAGGATGAGAGGCGTTCCTGAGCTATACGAGCAGAAGACACGGGAAGAACCTCTACTTCTCCAGAAGACGAAAAAAAGCACATGAGAAGCGTGCGATCGAAGATATTGGGAGGTTGTATTTCAGGAATAACGAACAGAAGTTTTACCAACAGGAAAAGGTACAGAAACCTGTGGAGGTCAAGAAGGAAACCTTGTAATAGGTGGCGCAAAAGTCATCAGCCTATCGGAAGATGCTATAATTTTTGCAAATGGCGGCAAAAAATCAATTCTGCTTTAACATTTGCGAATTAAAGGGATACAACAAGACATGAATCGCTATACTCCTAAAAAACGCGGGATAATTGTTAAGATTTTTTTGCGGAATAATTCGTCGGTGGTGTTGGCGCAGCGTGAATTTCGGCGCAGATTTCCCGGTCGTCCGACACCAACTGGGCGAACACTACAACGTTTAGCCGCTCGCCTAGAAGAGTATGGGACAACATGAGATGCTGCCAGGTCTGGCTTGCCCCGGAGCAGCCGTTATGCTGAGAATCGTATCGACCAGACGACGTGCCACGCAATTGGGCATTATTCAGCTGTCTTTACAGAGAGTTCTGATGAAAGACTGTAAGATGTTCCCTTTCAAAGTGCAGGCAGTGCATCAGATGTTAGATGTTGACCGCCAAGCGCGTGTAACCTACACTCAAGCCATTCTGAATCTCGACCACGAGGGAGACAGCTTTTAATCGAAAATCATCATGAGCAACGAGGCCCATTTCCATCTCTGTGGATATGTGAATAAGCAAAATTATCGCTTCCTGGAGCTCCGAAAATCCGCGTGTAACCAACGAAGAGCCATTACATCCTTCAAAGTTACTGCATGGCCTGCTGTTTACGCTGGATGCGACAACGGGCCTTATTTTTTTCGAAAACGACACGGGCCAAACGACTACTGTGGACAACGAACGCTACAGAGGCATGCTCAACATTTCAATTGGATGAATTAGGACTGGAAAACATGTGGTTCCAAAGGGCGCATACTGCACGACCCACAACCGAAATTCGGAGGCCTGTATTTCCGGGTCGCCTAATCTCTCGGCACTGGCCAGCAAGATCGTCTGATTTAACCGTTCCAGACTTCTTTTTGTGGGGTTTTTTGAAGTCAAGAGTCTATGTCAACAAGCCTCAAACTCTTCAAGCCCTCACAGAGAATCTATGTACATCAAGAATGCGAGGATCTATCTCCGGAAGTTCTGGCAAGAGTGATGGCAAATGCCACAAATCGGGCCCGAATGGTCATCAATTATGGCGGCGGCCACTTAGCCGATATCATTCTCTCGACTTAATGAAAACAATTTAAGACATCAAATAAACATAATCCAAAAGCAGAACCAAGTTTTTCATTCATAAAAAAAATTACAGGCAAAGAACATCGGGTGATGTTTTGCGCTATCTTGTAATAAGGACCTTGTGGCACAGCCGGTGCTGAAAAAAATTTTTTTCTCCAGGCTGTATAATGGCGACGAAGGCCAACATCCCGCCGTCAACTAGGACAGACCATTCAAATTAGACAATGATAGACAAAACGTTCAGGTGGACGTGAACTTAGTGAACTAAGGAAATCAAATTCTTAGCTGAAATCTAACAAAGCACCTAGACCTGACGTCTTATCGGCCGAGGTATTCACAGCTGCTCGAAAAGCTTGTGTGGAGAGCATACCAACTCATTTCTCATACCTGGTCAGAAGAGTGTACGCCTGATGAATTCAATCTCAGCATCGTTTGCCGTATGCGCCTAAATTTCCTTCGCCCGCGCTGTGTACGAACATTTTGAGGGTACAAAACCCCTTGAGCGCGCGCTAATTATAAAAAGAAAATCCACAAAAAGGAAGACCCCTCAATTGCTTCAACTATAGAGGTAAAGAGTGTCCAACAGAAAGTTTTCAAATTTAATATTAAAAACAAAAACGGGCGTTATTTTCATATTTTATTTATACAAAATGGAGTTTGAGAATGCGGATTTTATGTTTTAAAAACAAAATCGTCTAGATGCCGTTCATTCCTCTCAACACACTCTTGCAATCGCACTCTCGCACTTGTGTGAACATGCGAGAGTAAAGCGGGGATTCAGTGGCAGCAACTTCACGACAACAGTAGGTCCCGAATTATTTGGGGATTGTTGCTGTAAGCCCTCGACGTAATGTATCCCCATATAAAAAAAGGTGCATGGTGTAAGGTCCGATGACCGAGGTGCCCAGAGTATGCCTCCGTACCTGCTGATTAATTTTTTGGGGAAAATTACTCTCAACTTCTCCATTGAAACTCTAGCTGTGTGTGGAGTGGCCTCGACTTGCTTAAAATGTGTTCTGTTGTTGAACCCCGAAAACAAAAACTTGTCGATCATTCGGCAATATACGTTATCAGTGGCTGTCTCTCGCTCGTTAAACAAATAAGGGCCAACAATCCCTTTGGCACAAATTACGCACAACATTGTCGCTTTTGGGCAATACAAACGTTTTTGATGACTTTCCCTATGGTTGTCGGGGTACCAGTATCTCAAGTTCCGTTTATTAACACAGCCATCGATATAAAAACGTGATTCGTCAGTAAACATTATGATTCCAAGTGTTCGTGCTGTTCGAAAACGTTCCAGCATCGTTGTCGTTAGGGTTTCTCGTAAAGAGTAGTTGTTAGTGCCAAATATCAAACTCACAGTCAGTCTGTGTTCAACCATCATCGGCGACAGTTCTCAAATAATAAATCGTTTTCTTTCTTTATTCAGCTGAAGCATTTTTATTTTACATTTCTCCTTTTCGTCACCATAGCGCGAACAGTAGACATTTTCGGTGAGAAACTGCATGATTTGCATTTTGTATAGGTGCACCCACGACTAGATAAGTTGCGTGCAGGGTCCATCACTTACTCGTCGAATATTGGAATGAGTATAAAAGGCGCGACGCGCGACTCGCACGAATCAACGAATCACCGCACTTAAAATATTGTTCATTGCGACTGGCAAATAGGCAAATCAAGCGCGTCGAACCATACCTCTCTCACTTACCTTACAATTACAATTTAAACTTGAAAATTGTCCGCAGGACCCCCTTTATAAGCCTCCTCAACATCGCATACAAGATTTGATCTGCCATATTGTGTAAACATCTGAAACCCTTCGCCAACAACCTGATTGATCCCCATCATTGCAGTTTCTGACCAGATAAGTCCACAACCAACCAAATCTTCACACTCCTGCAAATCCTGGTCCAGATCTATACCCACCCTTTTTTCATCGATTTTAAGGCCGCATATGACAGCATTTGTAGAGACGAGCTGTACGAGTATAGACCCATCTCCAGCGTTGACATCCGTCAAGTTCGGTAACGACTTGACCGAGACCTTTGATCCCAAAGAAACTTTTAGGACTGGCTGTCATGTGACTTCTTTAACATCATAATTGTAAGAATTGTGCGGAACTCACAAGCGAATACTGGAAGCACAATCTTTCAAAAGTTCGTACAACTTCTAGTGTACGCCGATGACATTCACATAATTGGCAGAACTTAGCGGGTAGTCACCGGTCCCACCGGTGACGGTGTTCAAACGGCAGTTGCCAAATTCCGATTTTGGTGGGGGCTGACGCCCCCATTTATTTGACTTAATACAAGCTAAGACTTGTACTAATAAATATTAAGGCTTAGCAAAATCTCGGACTTATCACTGAGGCTTAAAGCTAGGGATGGTGAAGCAGATCAAATGTGCTGCGATTAAAATCAAAATCGAAAACGGAAAGGTTGGAGGTTGAAAACGGGGGGCAACGTACATTTCGAGGATTAGTGTAAAAGACAATGGAGTTGTAAATAGACGTGCAATTGACGGAGCATGAGAGAAGTCGGTGAATGAAAAGAATGCCTGCTTGAGTTTGAGACGGTCCCGATAGGAAGGTAAGATTAGAGGATCGTTCCCAGGTAGACACCGAAGAGCAAATCGAACAAAACGACCCTAGATCGCCTCGATTCGGGTTACATGAACTCGTTGAAAGGGACACCACTCTCGGTTAGCGTACTCGAGAGGGGAACGAAAGTGAATGATGGATAGTGATCTGGTCACGTACGGGTTGCAGAATTCTTTGGACCATATTTTAATGAATTCAAGTGATAAGCTTACTTTAGTAATTATCTCATCAATATGAGAGTGGAAATTAAACACCCTATCGCATAGTATGCCAAGGTCGTCGATAGACTGAACAACGGATATATGTTGGCCGTAGAGAAGGTAAAATCGGGGAAGAGACTTGTTGCCTTTACGTGAGAAGGTAATCGATTGACATTTGGTGACATTGAGCTCTAAGCAGTTCTTGATGCACCAGGTGGAAAAACTATTTAGATCTGTTTGATGGAGGCTGGAATCATGTTCTGAGGAGATGGGTTTACAAAATTTGATATCGTTAGCATAGAGAGAAAGTGCTGAGTGTTGAATGACCCTTTCAAGTTCGTTAATGGTTAGGATGAAGGGAAGTGGACCTAGGTCACTACCTTGAGGAACACCTGAAGTGGCCAAAAAAGGGGCCGAAAGGGCAGACCTGAAACGAACATTTTAGCGAAATGGGTTCAAAGCCCAGGACAGACAATTTGAACAGGATTAGTTTATGAGATATCTTGTCAAAAACCTTACTGAAAGCAGTTTTTTACCACTTTCTAAGGCTGAGAAGACACGAATTCGGCGAAATTACTGGTAGTTGATCTAGCCTTCGGAAAGCCGTGTTGATTAGGGGAAATAAGAGATTTGCACTGGAAGCTTAAGGCTTAAGACAGTTGGAAAAGTCAGGAAAAATAGCTGTGTCTTTGGTCTAAGAAGGCAATCAAGTAGTAAGGCCCTGTCCCGAAAGGCTAAGCGTACTCTATATGAGACCATGATCATCCCAGCCCTACTTTATGCCGCTGAGGCGTGGACTCTATCGAAAACGTTCAGTCGTTTCGAAAGAAAAATCCTTCGAAAAATATTCTCAAGGACATGTAGAGCGACTGAAGACCAATGCTTCGCCCCGTAGAGTTTTCGAATCTAACCCGGTGGGACAACGTAGTACAGGGAGACTTGACCTTAGGTGGAGCGCACAAGTAGAAGAAGACTTTAACCTACTAAACTGGGAGGGCCTCGAATAAGGCCCAATTCACTCCGAACTGTAGCGTATCATCCATTCCTGGCAATGCCTATGCTTCTATATCATAGAGCAGGACTAGAATGATTAGGTTTTTATTGCGGGTTTCACAATGAGAGTAGTAAATAAAAAATTATTGCACTTTGATATTTTTTTTATTGAATAATGCTTATTATTGCATCGACAATTATGTATGAAAAATAATATCGGCCAAATGTTGCAAGTTGATCTCAGGACGGGTGTTATTGTCAGAATAATAGCCGAAGCTGAGGTAGATCTCTAACAACATACTTACATATATCCGCCCGGTACGACTCCGTTGAATGACCGCATTTGTAGACAGCATACCCGAATTTGTACTGTCCTTCCCTCATCGACCTCTGACCCATGTCCGCTGTTTGCGAAAGGATACTCTTCCGCTCGGAATTTCGACAGAGTGTGCTACTGGTGTTGACGTGTGTGTTTTGCATAATTTTTTTCAAAAACTTAAAGAAACCGCATAACATTGAATGGCCTTGCGTAAACCATTTTGTAATACTGGTGGTATCAGACCTTCACCAACCTTGATGAAGCAGCGCGAATTATCCATTGCGCTTCGGACGACTTTGTAAAGACTTAAATTTAACATTGCTCTTTATAGCTCATCTCTATAAATAAGATACGTGGCCTTAAAATCGATAGCAAGGTAGTGTGCATAGATCTAAAATTTCGTGAAAGAGGTAATCTAGCGTGGTTATGGACTTCCTGTTTTGTAAGGAGAAAGACTGTAACTTTGTGGATCGAAGCAAAAAGAAAACAAGAGGTAAGCTCAGTGTTTGAAGTGTGCTTTGATCTCTTGCGAAAAGATCGACAGTCTTTATGAAACCAGCAATTTGGTCCTCAAGTCCTCAATAGAAAGCACCTACACTGAGTCTACAGCATCGAAGATGCACTCAGCCTCTTGCTTGAAACTCATAGTACAACCCACCGTAGTTGGTGTCTGTGATCAGTGAGTGATAAGACCTTTAAATATACTGTTGTGTCCTTTGACGGCTTTAAGTCGCCTGGCACCAATAACATGTATCCAGTTATGGTGCGAAAAGGTAATGATCTAGATTACATGTATCATACTTGTAGAACGCGTAACGAATAGTGGAAGTAGCTTTTTTTTTTATAAGAAGTCGACAAAGACGACTATGCACTCGCCAAAAATTCCGGATCTATTAGCCTGAGCTTCTTCATCTTGAAGTTCATGAATAAAATAGTTGTGCTTCGTGTGCGCAAAGCTGATCTGCAAAAGTGCGCTCGACTGATGGTCTTCGCAATGCAATTTTTTACATCATGGCAAGATGGCGTAGACGAATCAGTTTTCTGGATTAGTGAACCAAATGTTTATTACGGATGCCAACCGCGGTGAATATGGTGCATGATGGTTGACCCCTTACTTAACGCTCTCAAACTGAGGTTCCTTCAACTACTGTACAAATTGCCACCATTCATTTCTTCAAGGAAGTGAAGAATCTGGGTGTCATCCTGAATAGTAAACTTCTTTGACCTGAAGATGTTGCACCGAAAATTTGTAAGGCTTCCTGGCACTGAAGAGGAAGCAGTGCAAACAGTGGCAGCCACCTTAAGGCCCTACTAGACCCCATCACCATCTCGAAGTTAGTTTAAGAATACGGCTTCTCTGAATGCAGTCGGATAGCTGATTTCATTCAGTCTCTTATAGATCCCAGGTTATAAAAGATCCCAACAATCAAAATAAGGTTCAAAGGAGAGGTTCTCACAACCTGAACCTACAGTAGGTTTTCCTATGTCCTCGATTGGGGCATCCATTGACAGTCGAACCTCTTGCAATCATAACATCAGGTGGCTGCATTCTCCATGTTGCAGATATGTCAAACGAAAACTTTCCGGTGTATTTATAAATTGTACTGCATTGCTACTGTTCCTCAGTGGAAAAAACCTTACTTGGCGTCTTGACGTAGCACTAAGCTTTTGCTAAATCACTTAAGTGTGATTACCTCCTCACTTAGGTGTGACACCACCTCCTGCGATGCTTGCTGTGAGAGTTACTTATCATTAGCTTGCAATGTACTAGGCGCTGATATGATGGGAGTTGGTTTGGCAATTTAACATACAACTGAAAGGATTACTGATCTTTCTGCGAAGGATTGAGTAATTCCTTTAAAGGCAATATGAAAGGCATCTGGCAATTAATAAGATTTTCAGTTAATTTTCCTATAAAAAATAACACAAACCAACTTATATCTGAGAAATGTAAGCGAGTGCTAACGATAAAGAGCTTTGGTTTACCAAATTTACAAGATTTGAAAGAAAGGGATACCATCTTGACGATTGTCGCAATTTATAAAGCGGATACTAAGAACACTCGTTAAAAAGGAACTCGAAAGCTTCATCACCCATAAAGGATTTAGTTAGTAGTTAGTAGAAGTACATAATGGGTCTTGCATTAAGTACTTCCTATCTTTAAATTTAAATAAAATAAAGTGTGTGTGAGATACTCGTATCATCGAACTTTTTTATTCGTTTATTCGTTTGAAAGGCCTATCGACGCCATTATGTAAGGAATATAACATCGTTCAAATGTCCGCCGCGGCTTCTTTGGATGGCGCGCATCCGAAACATCAAATTTTCCATGACTCTGGCGTATAAGTCAGGCTCAATTTGACCGATGGCATGGGTTATGTTCGTTTTGAGGGCCGCTGTGGTTTGTGGTTATTCGCATAGTTCTACGACTTCAGAAAACCCCAAAAGAAAAAGTCTAACGGGGTCAAATCGCACGATCTCGGTGGCCAGCTCACATTACCTCCACGTGAAATGACCAGGCCCTCGAATCGCTCGTGCAAAATTTCCAATGTGGCGTGAGCTGTATGGAACGTAGCGCCGTGCTGTTGAAATTCAGGCCAAAAGAAGTTGGCAATCATCGACCTATAGCGCTTGCCGTTGACGGTGATGGCCTGGCCAATGTCGTTCTCAAAGGAAATATGGACCGATGACGCCGCCAGCCTAAAATCCACACCAAACAGTGACTTTTTCGGATGCATTGGACGCTCTTGGATCTCATGTGGATTGGTATCGTCCCAAATTCAACTATTTTGTTTGTTGACGTAACAAATTAATCAAGAAATGGGCCTCATCGCTGAAGATGATTTTTCGATGAAAATTAGAGTCAAGTTCCCACTGCTCCAGAGCCCATTCAGCAAATACACGTCGTTGGTTGAAGGCGTCTTTTACCTTCAGTTCCTGGGTCAGTTGAATTTTATACGAATGCAGGCCCAAGTTACGACGCCAAGTTGTGGTCTGCGAAAGGCCGAGTTCTTGTGAACGACACGAAATCGACTGCCTCGGATTCTCCTGCTCACTCTCACGGACAGCGGCCATGTTTTCAGCAGCTCTTGCGTTTGGTCGATGTACGGGTGTTGGTTTATCGTTTAGTCAACCAGTGGACTCAAATTTATCTACCACTCTGAGAATAGTCCTCTCGATAGAACGATTATGGCGACCGTGAAATGGGCGAAGCGCACAGAAAGTTGCCCGAACAGAACACCCATTTTGATTAAACAATTCATTTGCACGTATTGTTGAACGCTATGTCCTGGTGATTTGGCAAAACAGACTGAATAAATGACAGCCAATTTGACAGATATACATAGCTTCAAAAAAATGGCCGCTACCAACTGTCGGAAGTCCCTATTGGAAGACGAATTCATAGAATCCTTAAATTCTATCAGCTTCTCCTACAGTATAACACTGACGAGCTGAAGATGAGATCAATGGTGATCCGCATAATTACGAACCAACTTGAGCAAACTAGATCGTTTTGAATACCTTCCCATCTACTTATGCAGGAGCTCTACGGGGCTATATCTCTAAAGCTCCTTGGTCGAACGTGCCCTTGTTTTTGTGCCCTTTAGATAATTCTTACCACTGCTTACGAGGACGCCAGTAATAAAATGATTATCAATTGCTACTTGTACATTGGTATTGTGCCACCCTTCTGATAGTGCCCTGAAGAGCCATTTTATTTAGTTTTTACGAAATGCGGTATTGCATAGAAGTTAGTAATGTATGTCATTGTATAAGATTGAATTCCACGATGGATAATTCAGTGAGAAGATACATTGAAATATTCGCTGATCACATTAATTTTTAATTTGCTCGATAAAATCATTTTGAGATGTTGTGCGGAGCAGCGTCAACAAACATATTGCCGCGACCGTGACTCCAAAAATTAATTATAAAATCACAATTATAAAAATTTGGCCCACATTTTTGTCAAAAAAAAAAAAAAAAAAAAAAACACTGGCCCATGGGGGGATCGAACCCACGACCTTCGCGTTATTAGCACGACGCTCTAACCAACTGAGCTAATGGGCCACAGTACCGGCCAATGTCAGAAGGCAAACTCAAACGTAATTAATTGTTTATTATAATAATGATACGAGTACTAAAGTGTAAAATTGAACCTTAAAACAATAAAAATTCTGAATAAACCGTGGCGTTACAATCCACGGTGGACTTCGGCCTCAACCAACATCCTGTTGTTCACAACGAAGTTGCTCCTCTATAATTGAACGCGCCATCTGATGTGGATCTTCGTCTGTTGCGTTTTTCATCGGCCATCAACTATCTAAGTAATAAATATTAACTCTTTTAGTTAAGTTCATGTCGATTGACAGTTGTTTGTTAAATCTCCTCATCCTCTCTCCGTCGATGCAGACAGAGGCGTTTTTTCACGTAACGAACAAGCGCCTATTTTTTGTACAAACTCGATGCGTTTGCGCAACAGCCAGAGACTGACACGATCAATGTTAAATTAGCACTAGTTTGGTCGTCCAAAAGAGGCCTCAGTTCCCCTTAGCAATTTGAATGATATCTAAGGTCCTGTAGATGTTTATATTAATTGTGGAGCCTAGGTTGACAAAGTCCTTAACTACTTCCAAGTTATATCTGTCGGAGGAGATATTTTGTCCTAGTCATCGATGTTTTGTGTCCTTTCTCGGTGACACCAGGTACTCCGATTTTCCTTCGTTTACTGCAAAGTTGCCTTCACCACTACCGCTGCAGATATCTTACTGTGTTCTGCAGATAATGTTTATGTTATTCGCGTAAGCGAAAAGTTGTGCAGATTTTTGAAAGCTTGTGCCCTTTGTGTTGGCTTACGATGTTGAAGAACTCGTAGTTTTTGACATCAAAGATCTCGGTATCGGTAAAATCATTACAGATCCTCACGAAGCAGTAGTCACCTGCAGAGACGGACAAATTTTGCAGATATGCCAAAACGGATTTGATGTAAAGATGTACAATTTTAGGCAGCCTTTAAATCGACAAATAGGTGGTGGTGTCCCTTTAGAATTTGATAACATTTTCAAAGATCTTCCGTAATGTAAAAATCTGGTCGATATGGTGAGCTTTTCCGCTGTAAAGGCCACATTGATAAGGACAAATTGGTTGACAATTGGTTGCAGGCGTTCACACAATACAATGACTCGATTTTGAGAAGACTGATCTATTTATAGTTGGTGCAGTTTAAAGAGTTTTCTCTCTTGTGTCCACCAAACGATTCTGAGGTTCCAAAATATGGTCCAAATATTTCATTTACTTGTCCCTGCCTTATTTTCATTTTGTGGGGTCGCCAACACTAGATCCGTACCAATCTGAGGCTATTGGTTACACAACAGCAATAGGGTTTTTACTTAGACCCTCCAATCTAGAAGGCCCTTTTTGGAATATTTTGAGCAAAAGGCACTGAGTATTGTGAACCATTCAAAGCCCCTCAAATTCACCCACAATGGGCTTCTTTCTGAGGTTCGGTCATTTCTGACAGTACACAGTGTTACTATTTATTCACGCATATAAATTTGCCAAATGAAGCCCGGGTGGGCGAAACCAGTCCCTTTTCTGCAAGGTTGAAAGGAAGGAAGGAATCAGAAGTTAGTTCCTCTGTGTGTCAGTTTCATTATGGATTCTAGTTTTCATGATTCATACAGACGTTCTTGCCATGGTGAGGCCTATCCTGTGAGGAGGCTTTAATATATTGATTTTACGTTGTTTAAACGCAAAACTTTTGTAAAAAATATATTTGCAATTATCAGTGGCCGGGTATGAATCTTTAAACTATTAAAATAAATCGATAATATGTATGACGAAAAGGGTAGATATAGTTAGGTTGAAAGACCGGGGGTTTTATTAGCAGAAGTTACAGATCCCTAAGGCATTTACGTCTGCGAAGCTTTTGTTAAATTTTGTTTTACTTCAATGATTGCGTTATGTATCTCTCGAATATCCACCATCGTCACAGTGCTGATAATTGCCGTATCCAAAAAATCTGCCTTTTTTTTTATAAAGTAGCGCGCGCTCAATTGGTTAAGGTACCCTTAAAATGATTACACACAGCGCGGGCGAAGGGTGGAGGAAGGATAGATACCGATGTACGTTGGTTTTAAATATCTGAATGTTATAATGACTAGGAAATAGAGAGCTCGGCAGGGCATTCCACAAGCGAGTTGCTCGGCTTAGGAGCGAATCACGATATTTCAGAGTACGGCAGGGTATAATGATGAGCATTCATAGCGAGGCGGGTGTTACGGTTAAAAGTTTGAAGGGGTCGAAAGCTTCTGGCGATTTCTATGGAGCAGTGGTGGTGGAAAAACAGAGTGAGATACGAGACATTACGTCGGTGTATTTGAGTGATATTACATAGTATCACCTATGAGTTTTATCGCACGGTTTTGAATCCTATCTAGTAGATGCAGAGATGTTTTGGGCGCACCCGACCAGATGTGGGTATTGTACTCCAATTTCGGGCGGATAAATGCTAGATTGAGGCTAGATGAGAGGGGGTAAAGTATTTCTTACGTCGCTTGAGGAAACCTGGACACTTCGCAGCATTTTTGACGACATCGAATATGTAGTCATTCCAAAGTAGGTTGTCATTGACACCCATACTGAGAATGGAAAGTTTATCGGTTTCGACGATGCAAGTGCCATCCATGGATAACGACAGCAGACAGCATTGCGTCTTGGAAGCATTAAATTCCACTCTGTTGATAGTTCCCCAATTGGTTATGCTGTTGATATCGGAATTTAATGAGCTTAACATACGCTGCCGTTCTCGTTCTACAGCCAAAGAGGAGGGACGTAAGTCCGGAAACGAATATTAAAAGCAGAGAGTACTGCCGTTGGCAAAGGAATATATTGGATTAGAAGTAGCAGACAAGAGATCATTGATAGAAATTAAAAAGAGTGTCGGAGACAAAACGGAGCCCTGGGGCACACCAGCATTTATTTTGTGAATATCAGACTTGAAACCATCCAAGACAACTCGGATTGAACGTTCCGAAAGTAATTTCTAATCCATTGAAGAAAAGAGTCATCGATCCTAAAAGCACGCATTTTCAACAAAAGAGCCTGATGCCAAACTTTGTCAAATCGCCAGATTGATGTACGCTTTGGTGGTGCCGTGAAATAACGCCAAGCGCATTAAAACCGAAATCCAAACTTCGGCCTTATTTCACTTTGTAAAAGTGAAGTGAGACCGAATATAAGCGATCGTCTTTATTTCATTTTGTGAAAGTGAAATAATGCCGAATCGGCCTTATTTCACTTTTCGTTGGTTTTAATATTGCTTTAATATAAATCAATTGCCATCATATCATGTTAAAAATGATTAAAATAAACGGTACCATGTCAAATCGACCAATTACAATTACAATTAAAATGCAATTGCTAAGAAGTTATAGGCGCCTACCTGACAGTTGTTAACATTCCCTTAGCGGAGTGACGAAGTCGCGTGAGCATCTAAACCCTGCGGAGAAAAGGATGAAATCCTGTTAGCAAACAAAGCGAGGAATTCGGCGTTATTGCGCTCGGCGTTATTTCACGGCACCCGCTTTGGTTCCACTTTTCGGTGAGACATGCCATCAGATCACGAGTGGATCTGTTGCTACGATAACCATACAGCCGGTCATTAAGAAGTTTTCGTGTTTCGAGATATTTCATGAGCTGACGGTTTATCAGCGGTTCCATGACCTTAGAAAGGTGCAATGGTTCTGTAGGAGTAGGGAGAGGAAGATTCGCCTTTTTTAGGGACGGGCTGGACAATTGCTGTTTTCCACAAGTGGAAGGTGTCCTAAAGAGTAGGATTGATGAAAAGGCTTACGCAGTTATTTTGCCAGCGTGGAAGAACACCTCTTCAGAAGAAGGGGAGATATACCATCTAGGCCAGCTGATTTATGTACATATACGAGTATTAAGATCTATTAGAAGTATTCTTGCTACTACACGAGTGCGAAAGTGGATTCGCCCCATTGAAGATTCAACGCAGTCAAGTGTAGGTTTAGACAAAGCACAATCTGGATGTGCCAATCTAGCCGCAAAGTGTGCAGCACGCAGATTGGCCTTGTCCAAAGAGCTGACAGCTGGAATGTTATCGTAAATGAGATGGAGGATGAGGCAGAATTTCTGATGTTTTTGACTACCTTTGGGACATTGTAGTATTCTCTGTCTTAGTTTTTGGTCGTATTGGAATTTTACACGCTTGAGAAAGACGTTGCAGTCATTTCTGGCTCGTTTAAACTTTTTTCGATTTTCCCGTGTCGGAATGGTTTTGAAAGACCGAAAAGACATTTCTCTGACCCTGACAACCTCTTTACGGCTCGAGTCATATCATGCCCTTTCTTTTGGTTTGATACTCTTCATTCGATGAGGGATAAAGGATCTCATTCCAAAGAGTATGGTGTCTGTGATCATATCAGCAGAGGCATCCACGTCGTTATCGAGGAAACATAACTACCAGTTACATTTCCTAAGAAGGTCTTAAGTCCGCCGCAATTAACTTTCTCGCTGATATGACACAATGGTCCGACCAGTCTAAACGTGAGAGCACATCAACTGTGTACTTATCAGGGTTAGGAGTTAAAAAACAAATCCAGGGTGTTGGCGGTATGACTATCAACGTACACAAAAAACACAAACACCGCCTAACTATTCAATATGCATACGATTAAGTAGGCAATATGATATGATCAAAAGATAGGAATAAGAATTTTTATTTGCTTTTTGGTAGCTGATTATCTTATCAAATATTGTCCCCCATTAATTTATTGCCGCTCAAATTGGGGAAAAGTCCGATACAACTCTTTACATATCTGTTGTGTTCTAAGGAAACTTTTCACTTCCAGTATTTCAATTATAAAACAGAGACACGAGTTAATTGAATCTTAATTGATGAATCAATCAAATAAAAAAAAAATTAGAAACACAGTTTTCAAAAACTGCTTTAAACCTTTAAATATGAATAATGATAATTTTTTCAAATTTTAGTTTAAGGTTAAACACCAAATAGCGTGTTCGGAGTACTCAAGTTCGCACTATCTCGTCTAAATTGACAACATCGAACAAAACTATTTTTTGTTGCTGTTTATCAGAATCTACTACAATTTACGTAGCGTAATTCAATATACGAGTAGTACCCGTAAATGAGAATTTTTGATTAAAATTAACAGATTTTCTACTTTGCCGATATTTAACGCTCATTATTGGTGTAATAACTGTATGGTTGCATTACAAAATACGTATTTGTTTGATATTATCACTAGTTTGTTATTTTGTATGTATACTTAATGGTTATAGCAATTTAATAATAGTAATTTTGTTTATTTTAAAATCGTTTATCCATTTTTTTTAAATACTTACAACGCAGTTGTTGACGAAAATATTTTTATTATTATTATTTTTTAAGAAATATTTTGTTTACGTGTTTTTTACCGTCTGCTAGTCCGTCAAGGAGTACGATGTATGTTCCTACTTCTCAGTCTTTCGAGTATGAATTTCAGGGATAAAGTGCCTACAGTACCAGCACCCACCACATTAACGCCGAGCACCTGTAGCTTGATGTGAGCACAGGGCGGACACTCACAGAGGGAGGGAGTGCTCCGCTCTGTCGTCATCGAAAGTCGCGAGATGGTGTGACATTTATGTTAAGCATACTATAGTGTTTAGCAAAAATGTATTGCCCCATCACTAGGCAGTATACAGTCTAATGACAGGAAAAATGTCGCTGACTGCTTAAAAATGTCGTGAAAAATTCGCTTGGCTTGCCGGCATTCTGGAAAGTCATTGCTATTTGAAGTTATGCTCACACGAAATCCAACTGTTAATAAAACCGTTAACCGAGAACCCAGACAGCCTTTATACAGGATTGAAGCCTAATAAAACGGCTGTAGTGCCTTGCGTAGCAAGTTCGTCAGCGATTTCATTTCCCATTTTGACCTGGGATTCAAACAACACTCAGTGAACTTAGCTTACCGACTGGGTTCTTGTATTCTCAAATTGGCTTGGTAATTACAGGCTTTAAACGCAGCTTGACAGTCGCTACAGATGCAAATGCTTCGCCTCCTGCACTGATTCTTCACAATATAGTTCATTGCCATGAGGATTGGGTATATCTCCGCTTGAAAGACAGGTGCAGGTTTTCTTAACGTGGAATGAAATCGAACGTTGTCGTCTTCTAGAAAAAACCAGCGCACCGTCCTAGATCGGTTTTGGAGGCATACGCGAAGACTCGACTACATTCCTTTCCTGGACACAGTGAAAGCCGATTTTGTATTTTTTCCGAAGCTAGAGTTCTGGTGTTATTTCATGAGACGCATGTTCATTAGACCAGAGTTAGCGGGCAAGTACATCGAAGTTCCAGTCCGTGTTGGACCAAACACCCCTTCTCTTTAGCAGCCCATGATATGATTATCAAGGGGAGAGAGATTCATCAGCGCGTATTAAACGGAGTCAGGCATGCTGTCTGGGAAAAGTCCCCTTGCAACCGGGACAGACCTTTTTTTGCAGTTTGGTAAAAGCAGCAATAGCATATTTTCGTGAAAGCTTGTTATACCATAAAACCGAGTAATTTTTGTTTTTTTTTTTATGGGGGTCTGATCCACTAATTGCGGGGATACTGCGCAAGATTTTTGTACCACAAATCAGCACTAGGAAGCCAATAGAGGCACATCTCTTTGGATGAAATTGAGGATCTCTCTGGCGGAGATTTTGAGAATTTCCCTAGGGATCAAAATTTCTCTGAGGAAGTGTCGTCTCTTTAAGGCACTTGCATTCACATAAAATATGTTCCGCAGTTTCATCGTTTTCCATGCAAAGGCGACATTCTGTTTCGTAAATAAGACCTATTTTGTGTAGTATCGAAGGTAGCAGTGTCCGATTAGAAATCCAACCAGGGTCTGAAGGCTCTTTTAGCCTGGCGAAGACCTGGGATGTTTTCCAATTGCGGAGTTCAATGCTGGATTGGGGATATTATAGAACGGCTCAGGGCCGATGAAAAAATCAGCCGAACCATTTCTAGCCAATTCGTGGCCTATTTCATTTCCGTCAATACCTACAAAAGTTTTACTTTGTTCTTATGGAAGAGATATTGTAGTGTATTGAAGCAGTTCATGACTGATTTGGAGTCAATGGATTAGAGCCTAATGCTTTAATGGCTGCTGGGCTGTCAGTTCGCATATGGATGTTGTTGAAGCTACATCTGTCAAATTGGCTGCCATTTATTCAGTCTGTTCGTCATGGACGGACATAGCGTTCACCAATACGTGCAAATGAATTGTTTAATCAAAATGGGTGTTCTGTTCGGGCAACGTTCCGCGCGCTTCGCCCATTTTACGGTCATCATAATCGTCCTACCATGAGCACTATTCGCAGTGTGGGGCATAAGTTTGAGTCCACTGGTTAAGTAAACGATAAACCAAAACCCGTATGTCGACTAAACGCAAAATCTGCGAAAACATCGCCGTTGTCCATGAGAGTGTGTAGGAGAATCCGATGCAGTCGATTTCGCATCGCTCACAAGAACTCGGCCTTTCGCAGACCATAACTTAGCGAATTTTGCATCATGACTTGGGCCTCTACCCATACAAAATTCAACTGACCCAGGAGCTGAAGGTAAACGACCGTAGATAACGACGCGTGTTCGCTGAATGGACTCTGGAGCAGTTGGAAACTGAGCCTAGTTTTCATCGAAAAATCATCTTCAGTGATGAGTCCCATTTATGGATGAATGGGTACGCCAACAAACAAAATTGTCAAATTTGTGACAATACCAATCCACATGAGATCCAAGAGCATAAAATTCATCCCGAAAAAGTCAGTTTGCTGTGGATTTTTGACTGGCCGCGTCATCGGTCTATATTTCTTTGAAAACGACGCTGACCAGGCCATCACCGTCAACGGCGAGAGCTATAGGTCGATAATTACCAACTTCTTTTGGCCTGAATTGGTTGATATGGACACCAACGACATGTGGTTTCACATTAGAAATTCTGCACGAGCGATTCGAGGGTATACTGGCCACCAAGATTATGCGATTTTACCCCGTTAGACTTTTTCTTGTAGGGTTTTCTGAAGTCGCATGTTTATGCGAATAAGCAACATCCACAGCGGCCTCAAAGCCAACTTAACCCACTCCATCGGTCAAATTCAGCCTGATTTATGCGCCAGACATTTCGAATGCGCGTCACCCAGAGAAGCCGCGGCCGATATTGTCCGCGGATGATATCTCACACACACTTTGTTTTATTTAAATTTAAAGATAGGAAGCGCTTACCATCATCCACCACAGTGTCGATCTTCGATCCATCCATATACCACTTGATACCATTAAGGTTTGTCATGGGGTTTTTGTATTATAGTTCCATGCTCCTCGTGTTGGGATCACTATATTGAAGCTTCTGCCGGAGCACAGGTAGTGGGTTGTTTATCGCGCAGATCATGTCGAGCTCGGAGATTTCAGAGAGAAGATTCATTTGATCCATGTGATTTGAGTGATTAATCTCTCCTCCTTGTGGTAGTCTAACCGTGTTGCGAATTGCCATCTTTTTTATGAAGAGATAGAGTGGTGCTAAACCAATGAAGGCTTCTATAATTGCTGCGGGTCATGTGTGCATTCCGGGACAGATTTTGAGGCATGCAAGTCTTTGTAACCGCTGCAGTTTTTGTATGGCAGATTTCTCTTTTGTTTTGTTCCACCATACTACCAATGGGTGACTCTTGGACTTAATCACCAGGTTTTACCATAGATACGACGGCAAGCCCACAAGGCTTTAGTCGCTTTAGTAATTTTATTATTAATATGTGAATAGCAATTTCATTTTTTATGGAGAACCATTTCAAGTTATTTTACTTTATTGGAGCAGACAATTACTGTACCGTTAAGTGAGAACTGGTCAAGGCTCAGATATCTTTTACGAGTAAACGGAACAAGTATAGCTGTACTGGCGTTGATTGATAGATTTTCTCCAACACACCAATCATTTATTATCTTTAGAGGAGTTTAACTCTTATAGCAAATGCCTTTAGGGTGTTTACCCTTCCATAGTTTGGATATAATTGACCTTATGATAGCCGTGTAGATTCAAAGGACCCTTTTCGGTGATAAGGCGCATGCCTTGCTGACAGCTTCTTTACATAGCTAGTCTGACAGCGCCTTAAAGGCTTTTGACGTAACATGTTTGGTCCAAAGAAGAAGTCGTTATCCATGATATAGCTTCGTTGGAGAATTGGATGCCATTAGGAACTAGATAAAACGGACTAGTCAGCTTTCTCCTTTTCGCAAAAAGGATAATCTCAGTTTTGTGAGCATTGACTAAAAGGCCATTCCTGGTGCACCAGTCCTCGGTCAAGTTTATGGCTGCCTGCACCTTGCAGCATAAAACTCCTCAGGGAGGACAGTAAGAGAGGTGCCGGTTAACGGTTTGGAGATTATAGTGAATAGGAAATAAAGCGCTAAGCTGGGCGTTCCATAAACGAGTTGTACGGCTTAGGAATGAATCACAATATGTTAGAGTACGTCCGAAAGTGGGCTTGAGGGTACACTGATGAGCATTCATATCGGGGCGGGTGTTACGGTTAAAAGTGTGAAGGGGGTGGAATGCTATTGGCGATTTCTATGGAGCACTGGTGGTGGAAATAGCGATAAAACGTGAGACACAAGACATTACGTCGGTGTTCGAGGGTGTCCATTGTTTGAGTGATATTAGATCACATGACTGTTTAACCCCGCCATTACATATTGTTGAGTGATTTTTCTATTCTGCCCACCAGATTTTAAAGCGAACTTTCGCAGGATGCATTCGCAAAACGTAAGTACTCTTTGAAATCCAAAAGGTTATACTTTTTGCTTCGATCTGTAAAGAATGGTGCTCTCTTGCTTTCATAGCAAATGTTACCTGGGATCCCAAGTTTAGATGGTGAGAGTGAATTCGGCACAAAAAATAAGTGCTCGGTCTTTCCGATCGCTCGTCATACGAGTATAGTGTTGTGAAACCTCTTAAACATCCGAAACTGCAGATACGTTTACCTTATGCAACGGAAGGCGTACGTGCCTCGAGATTATTCATGAGCTGACTGTTGGATGTAAGCGCAGCGGGTATGTAAGATGAAATAGAGGAAGATGCGCATATTTTTAGGAACGAGCTGTACAAATGCTGTTTTCCACCCAATGGGAGTGTCCTCAGTAGTAGGGTAGTTGAAAGAGTATATGAGCAAATGTAACGAACGGGGAATCGAAACGAGTCAGCCATATGAAAATACTGCGTCAAAGTATGAAATTGAAAAGATTCAATTGCAAAGACCCGTCAGACTATCTCTCATGAAGCCCTGCCGCTGATAAAGCAAGCATAGATGAATAGTGGGTGCGTTGCCAAAAAGCTTTCGGAAATCCAGTCATAACTGGAATTTTCCGATTTAGTCAAGTGAAAAAGGCTCGTCAATTTGATAAAGCTGGAATGAACTGAGATACATGCCGTGCAAGATGGTGCGTACATAATCAATCTTCAACTCTCGAACTGCTTTTGTCATAAGATCCTGTGCCGTTTCGCAGTAATTTAGGTTAAGTTGCAGCACTTTCATATTCTTCTGGTGGCCTTTGCAGCTTCATGGTATGCAGGGCGTACTGAACTTCCGGCCGCGTGTTTGATATTGCTACTTCTTCTTTCTTCACAAAGGACGCTTTTTTGGTCATTGTTGCAGTTCTTGGACACATCTTTCTGCCCGGACTTGACGCAATTTTCGCTTCTGTCCACAGTACTTTTACACACCTTTGCAAGATGCCCAAAGTTAAGGCATCTGAAGCATCGTGCGGGTACTACTCTTTGCCGTATTCGCCACACCTTCCATCCGATTTTTATTCTTCCTATCTCCAGAATATTTTTGGCAGCGTTAATCGGGAGGCTGATGACTGCTGTTTGCGTCCCTGCGTAGGCTGTCCTCAGGGATTCAATGGAAGAGGCCTGAGTACCTCGCAGTTCCTCACACTGCTCGGACAGAGCTTGGCAGATCTCTTCCTTTGTAGTGACGCCATCTAGATCTTTGCATTCAATTAGCACCTCGTGCGTTAGGCATCTCACTTCCGCAATTTCCCCGAGAGCTTGTCCAATTTTTATTCCGTGCTCTGCGGATTTAAGTATGTAAGTATAAAAGAAATGCCTTATCTTTTTTCGAGCGAATACGCTGAAATTCACTCGCATACTTTTGTTTTTGTACCCTTAAAATGTTTGTATACAGCGCGGCGAAGGAAATTTAGGGAGGAAGACAGGTACCGATGTACATTGCTTTTAAATGTTTGTAAGTTATAATGGCCATAAAATAGACAGCTGGGCAAGGCATTCCATTAGCGACTAGGACGGCTTAGGAAAGAATCACGATATTTTAGAGTATGTCCGCAAATGGGCTTGAGGGTATAATGAAGAGCATTCATAGCTAGACAGGTGTTACGTGTTGGAAGTTTGAATGGGCGGAATGCTACTGGCGATTTCAATGGAGCACTGGTGGTGGAAATAGCGATAAAACAGAGTGAAACAGACGACATTACGTCTATGTTCGAAGGTGTCAATTGATTGACGGTTTTGAAGCCTATCTAGCAGGTGCAGGGATGTTTTAGGAGCACCTGGGCGGATGAATGCCTTATCAAAGGGGGTAAAATATTTCTTACATCGCTTAAGGAAATCTAGACATTTCGCAGCATTTTTGACGGTATCGAATATGTGGTCATTCCAACGTAAGTTGTCGGTTTCGACGATGCATGTGCCATTCATAGATAATGGCTGGGTATTTGGATTTCGCTGTAATGCTAGCAGACAGCATTGAGTTTTGGAAGCATTAAATTCCACTCGGTTGATAGTTCCCCAATTGGTTATGCTGTTAATATTGGAATTTAATGAGCTTACCATACGCTGCCGTTCCCGTTCTACAGCCGAAGACCAGGGACGTGAGTCCGGGAACGAATATGAACAGTAGAGACTGCTGTCATCAGCAAAGGAATATATTGGATTAGAAGTAGCAGAAAAGAGATCATTAATGAAAATTAAAAAGAGTGTCGCAGACAGAATGGAGCCCTGGGGCACACCAGCATTTATTTTGAAAATATCAGACCTGAAACCGTCCAACCCAACTTGAATTGAACGTTCCGAAAGGTAATTTCTAATCCATTGAATAAGAGAGTCATCGATCCCAAAAGCACGCATTTTCGACAAAAGAGCCTGATGCCAAACTCTGTCAAATGCCTAAGAAATATCAAGTGCAACTATCTTGCCCTCGCCAGATTGATGTACGCTTTGGTTTCGGTGAGACATGCTATCAAATCACCAGTAGACCTGTTGCTACGAAAACCATACTGCCGGTCATTAAGAAGTTTTCGTGTTTCGAGATATTTCATGAGCTGACGGTGTATCAGCTATTCCATGACCGTAGAAAGAAGGGACCTAAGCGCAATGGATTTGTAGGAGTAGAGATAAGAACATTCCCCTTTTTTAGGGACGGGCTGGACAAATGCTGTTTTCCATCTGCTCGGAAAGAGTCCTAAAGAGTAGGATTGATGAAAAAGCTTACGCAGTGGTTTTGCGAGCGAGCCACAAAGTGTGCGGCAAGCAGATTGGCCTTGTCCAAAGAGCTGACAGCTGGAATGTCATTGTAAATGAACGATGGGATGGAGGATGAGGCAGAATTTCTAATATTTTTGACGAACGACAAAAATTGATACTACCTTTGGGACATTGTAGTATTTTCTGCCTCAGTTTGTGGTCGTATTGGAATTTTACACGTTTAGGCAAGACGTTGCAGTCATTCCTAGCTCGTTGAAGCTTTTTTTGGTATTCCCCTGTTGGGTTGGTCTTATAGGACCGAAAAAATATTTCTCTAACCCTGACAGCCTCTTTACAGCTCGAGTCGTACCATACTCACATACCTTGAGTCATACTCACCACAAGCTAATAGTTAAATAGCTATCTAGCAGCGCCATCTCTCAGAACTTATATATGCACGAGTATGTATGCATAAAAATTGCAAATCATCGGGCTGGTCTGTTGTCATCTTAGAACATGGTATTAGTAAATTCGTCTCATAAATATAAGGCTGAGATCACTGCATTGTGTGTCAATCCCGTGATTGTCTATGCAAGGAAGTTGGTATATAGTACATAGTTCTTTTGCATTCTAACATATAACCTACGAGTATCTATGATATTTAAAGCTAACATTGACTGCGCAATAAATCAACTATTTGCGATAAAAATTAACGCGTACAATTTTATTGTAGATGGCACGTATTTACTCGTACTTCCTATTGATTAAGTGCTGAGATTTAAGCCCGATGTCATGCAATAGGTCATAGACTGACTTAGCCCAGACTGACTAAGCATTTGTGTTGTATTCGTATATTTTGCTGATATGACAGCGGCTTTGTCAAAGAATATCCGAAAACAAAATATATTACCATATATTACCATTTAATTACCCGGCTGAGGTCTCGCATATATTTTCAATTGTTTACTTAGTATCTGCTGGGTAATCAGTTTGACAAGTTTTCAAATTCATTTCAATTAATCTGAGAATGGTCAATGGATTTGGTCAATAACATGCGGCCTGTGACGATGAAATTAATTATAAGGCGTTATGATTTTCTTCAAACGTTGTGATATCCTAAACAAACAAATATGATAATCAGAATGTACAAAATACATATTTTAGATGTATCTACACTGTATGTTTGGGAAGTAAAATTGTAGACGCTTTTAAATTAAGGCTGTACTTGTACAGGGATGATAAACGGTTGCAACGTCGACTGACGTTCGATGTTTATTTCGGTTCATTTATGATCCGCAAAAATTCATAAATCTGCTACTCGTAAATTTCATGCTGCACGCTTGCGAGTAGGAAAATTATTTTGAAATACTCGCTCATAATTTAAGATACGAATACGAAAATGAGTGCGAATACTTGTATTTGTAATAAGCCACAGTATGGCCTTGTTTGATTTGAAACGGAAAGTGTAAGGGGAGCATCACACTTGAGAATTTTAAAAGTGGGAACACTTTGTTCGACGGTGCTAATTAAATTCTGACACAAGCGCCAATTTCTTAAGAAACGACAGTGATTTAGAACGCACAGATATAGTACATGGTTTATTTGTACCTATGACGGTATGACATTACGCATGGCTGATTGGATGTATAAATTCCTCTATTAATATTTAGTGACGGCTAAATTGCAATTAATTTAAATTGCATTTACTTTAAGTTCGTCGACGATATTCGTACAATTACGTTGCATCACTTTGTTGGATGTGGCAGAGTTGTATCAGAATTGTGAATGAAACTGTTGAACTGAACGCCCATAAAAACATGGGTACTTCGGTGGTACTTTGTATGTATCGTGTTAGGGGGTGGCTTGCCAGGATGGGATACACCGGGTTAATTGTAGCAATTAAACGGAGATCAAAAAGCTACAGCATGCACTGCGAAAGCGTGAGATGAAATATGTGTTTATTCCGCAAAAAAAAAAAAAAAACTCTGCGTACGAGTACCGACGGGTATACGTTTTTGTGGAAAATCATCGGCCGGCCGATCGAAAATTGCCTCTAATTGAATTATACAAAGCCGATGAGTTTATCCGTTTTCCGTTTATAAGGTCAGGAGATTTGTACGTCAGTAGATGATAATTAAAAATCAAATTAAAGCAACAAATTTAATTCAAAGATTTAGTTACACATCGAATGCGTTAACTATGAAGTTGGTTTACGCTTGACATTTGCAGTTTGTGCACCTGGAGCTTCACCCCATAACTCCTACATTATTTGTAGTACGAGTATATTCGTTCCAAGTATTGTGAATCGATTTGCATTAACTAGTATTTCTGCCTTTGTATCAATTTTATATTCACATTATGTGAAGTTTCCGGGCCATATTTGAGGTTCTCAGCAGGATGCAGTACTTCGGGCATCCCAATTTTTTTGGCTGTTAATATGTAGGCTTTCAAGGTCTTTTTTATTCATTATTAGGGTAAGAGCCCCAAAGATTTGTGACACTAACGATCATCGTGATAAGTAAGCATTTGCAATCCAAAATTCGAACAATTAAGGGCTGATCATTTCTGGCATGCGAATGGCAGCTACAAGACCGATTTGACAACAACTGTTTGTATGAAGAAATGCGCATTGGATATCCGAAGACGTGGGGATGGTATGCAACAATTATCTTATGATTGCCAATCTCAAATCACCCATTGCGACGGTTCAAAAATACCATAACACTCTCTGGAGATCCAGGTACAACATTGACTGACTGTACATACCATGCACCCACTTTATTCGGATCTGTTGCCGGAATAGCATGGGCTTGTGATTTCTTGGTTCAGTTTATTTCACTCAATTGAAATTAACTACTCCGCTAAAAAAAGGGTACGGAGAAGGTTCATATTAACATGGTCGTGATTCGGCACGTCGATTCTGCTAAATCAACCACCACTGGTTAATTTTTTAATTTAATTTTGGTGGGGACAAAGGCCCCCATTTATTCGATTTAATACAAGCTATAACTTAAAATTAAACTTAAACTTAAGACTAAGGTTGGTTGGAGTGGTGAAGGAGAATGGATTTCAGGTAGGGAGTAGCGCGGTGGAAGTCAAAGACGGTAGGGTTTGAATTGATTTTTCGTAACATACGGGAGATTAGTTCGTTCGTGCCATAGGAGGTGTGGTGTGTTGGTAAATTTCGAGGATTAGTGTTGAGGAAAATAGAGTTGTAAAGGGATGTGCAGTCAACGTGACCTAAAAGGAGTCGATGAATGAAGAGAAAACCGGCTGCATCTCTGCGTTCCTCATGGGTGTTTAGGTTGATAAGGTTGAGACGGTTTTGATTGTTCCAGAGCATACCTCGAAGAGGCGCTGGATGCTTTCCATTCTCGAAATATGAACACTGTGATATGGAGACCACACTTCACTGGAGTACTCTAGGAGGGGGCGAACAAAGGTACTATAGATGGACCTGGTCACGTATGGGTTGGTGAATTCTTTGGACCACAGTTTTATAAAACCTAGTGCAGAGTTGGCATTAAGGATTATCCCATCCATTTGCAAGAGGTTGAGCTCCCGATCACACAAAATGCCGAGTTCGCAAAGAGATTGAACGGAGGAGATGGGTTGGTTGTGGAGAAGGTAGAGACAGGCAGGAGGTTGGTGCCGCTTATGTGAAAAGGTGATGGATTGGCAATTGGGGATAATAAGTTCCAAATAATTTTTGAGGCAGCAGATCGAAAAACTATCAAGGTCTTGTTGAAGTAGGAAGGAGTCATGGGGAGAGGAAATGGTTTTGAAAAATTTGGTATAGTCGGCGTAAAGGGAGACAGATGAGTGTTTGATGATCCTATCGAGATTATTTAGGGTTAATATAAAAAGAAGGGGACCGAGATGACTGCCTTGTGGAACTCCAGAGTTGGCCAAAAATGGAGCCGAGTGGCCTGACCTAAAAGGAACACTGTAAAAACGGTTTTCCAGGTAAGAGGATATCCATTTTAACAGTATGGGTTCAAAGCCGAAGGCAGACAATTTGAAGAGTATTAATCAATGAGAGATTTTATCGAAAGATTTGCTAAAATTGGTTGCAACTACATCGACTTCGTTGCCATTCTCTAGGGCAGAGAGGGCAAAGAATATGAGTTCAACGAGATTTGTGGTGGTTGACGTACCCTTCAGGAAGCCATGTTGTCTAGCGGAAATAAGTGATTTGCATTGGAAGCTTAGAGCTTCATACAAAATGGGCGATCGTTTGTAATTTCGTTCTTTGATCCTTTTTTTTGTGGATCGGGGTTATGAAGGAGGTTTTCCATGCCTAAGGAAATTCTCCTTGTGAAAGAGATAGACGAAAGAGGCGAAAGAGATTAGAAAGGGCAAGGGAAAGAGAGGAAGAACATTTTTGAAAGATTGTTTGAAAAAGGTGGCAAATAGGTTGGCAATGGTGAGTGGATCGATTGATGACTCGTTGTTGAAAGAGAGGGGAGGTGGGTAGCCATCGGACTTTCTTTTGTAGTTAACAAATTGGAGAAAGGATTTAGGGTCGTTAAGGTGGCACTGGTAAAGGGAATCGTAAAGTTCGGTGAAATGAGCTTGTAGGATGTAGCAACACATGACGTAAAGGGACTTGAAGTGGAGTGATATGGCGTGGGAGAAGAGTTAAGGCTTTGTGGATCGCCATTAGGACGCTTCGACAGGGAGAATCATCATTTGGGCGGGTAGGATCGTCGTCGCGAAGAACATTAAAAGTAGTGGGGATAATTCCTGGCACTTTATGTTGGGAATCAGATTGGTTTCAGCCAGGGCGTAAATATCAAAGGGAAGTGCATGTGAATGTCGTAGAAAAGCATTGGTTTTAGAGTGAAGGCCTCTTACATTCTGGTAGTAAAAAATAAGAGGGATGGTTTAAGTGCTGGCAAGGAAGGCCAGTTATAGACGAAAAAATTTATCATGGTAGGCTCGGCTTCGCTGTAGGTGTGAGACTCGCTTAGAGTACACGTAGTGGCCGAATGCAGCGAGGTCGTTTGCCACTTTCTAAGGGGACATACTAAAAATCCCGGCGTACCTGACCTAAAGGGTTCTAAGACTGATAGGGTCGGTAGGGAGGCCTTCCTGCTGAATGGAAACCATGACGCTGCTTTTGGTTTTGCCATCGTAGCAGACCGAGTTCGATTTGTCATGTAGATGGGCAAGAAAGAGACAAATGTTTTCCTATATCTTTCTTTCTCTAAGCCTAGAGAGTGCATAACGACTTTTTGTTTGCTGTGTTAGTTTACCAGAGCCGAAAAAGTCGAAATCCCTAACTACCATAAAGTTACAGCTGTCTATTGACGACGTCAATGTCGATGCTGTCAGCGTATATTTGATTCTGTCCTCATTCACTGCCAAAACGCACCAATGACATTTACCCGTTTTCATGACAATATTTGGGAGTTTTGCACAATTTTCTCAAAAATTATGTTAAACAAGTCGTATGAGAGCGCATCACCTTCTCTAGAGTTTATTTTCTCATCATTGATATCGGTGACATAACATCCAGCATTTATGGAGCAACTGGAATTCTCCATAATCTGGCCTGGTCTTTAACTAACTGTCGCCAGTTGTACACTTTGAGTTCCCCTACTACTAGATGACGCAAAAGTCATCATCCTATTGGAAAAAGCTATAATAATTTTTGCAAATGGCTGCAAATTTTACTTTGACATTTGTCAAGTAAAGAGACAAGACATGAATCACTATACTCCTAAAGAACGCGGAATAATTCTTACGATTTTTTTTGCGGAATAATTCGTCGGTAGTGTTGCCGCAGCGTTAATTTCGGCACAGATTTCCCGATCGTCCGACACCAACTGGGCAAACGCTACAACGTTTAGCCGCTCGCCTAGAAGAATATGGGACAACACGATATGCTGCCAAGTCTGCCCGGCCCCGGAGCAGCTGTGTTTGAAGATGTCGCAGAGGACCCCGGAGTATCGACCAGACGAGTTGTCATCCAATCGGCGGTCTTTACAGAGAATTTTGGTGAAAGACTTTAAGATGTTCCCTTACAAAGTGCAAACAGTGCATCAGTTGTTAGCTGTTGACCGGCAAGCGCGTGTAACCTACGCTCAAGCCATCCTGAATCTCGATCTCGAGACAACTTTTCATTAAAAATCATCATGAGCGACGAGGCCCATTTCCATCTCTGTGGATATGTGAATAAGCAAAATTATCGCTTCTGAGCACCGAAAACCTAAGAAGAACCATTACACCCGCTCAAAGTTACTACATGGTGTGCTGTTTACGCTGGAGGCGTCATCGGGTCTTATTTTTTCGAAAACGTGTGTACGGCGAGCGCTGCAGAGCCACGCTAAGCCACATGCAGTGGCCGGCAAGATCGCCTTATTTAATCGTTCCAGACTTCTTTTAGTGGGGTTTTTTGAAGTGTTGAGTCTATGTCAACAAGCCTCAGACTCTTGAAGCCCTCAAAGAGAATATCCGTTAAGAATGCGAGGACCTATCGCTGGAAGTTCTGGCGAGAGTGGTGGAAAATGCCACAAATCGGAACCGAATGATCATCAGCTCTTGCGGCGGCCACTTACTAAAAAATTTAAGACATTAAATAAACATAATCCAAAAGCAGAACCAACGTTTTGCATTCATGAAAGAAATTACGGCCAAAAATCATCTTTTCCGTAACCTTATGATATATGTGCGCGTCACCCGAGGTGAGGTTTTCCTCTACCGCACTGTCCCTCAGAGTTAGATTCAAATACTCTGCGGGCCGGAGCATTGGTATCCATTCACTCTGCATGCCCTAGTCATCTCAGGCGACTGATGCGCAGTTTAATGACTCGGTCGAAGTCGTTGTACAGCTCTTATGTGAACTTACTCGCCTTTAATCTGAACTGCTTTTCGAAGTTCACATAATACTGCAGAGGAGATCTTGTGCACAGTGTTAGGAAGACTGATGTCCCTATAGTCAGTGTAGTTTGACGTGTCTCCTTTCTTATGGATCGGCCAAATGATGCCCAGACACCATCTACCACGCATACTTTTTCCTTGAGTAGTATGCTCTCTACCGATTCAAGGTTCGAATCCTAGCCACAGCAGGTTTTCATTTGTGTAATTGGAACTCAGTCAGAAAAATCTACGTGTGAAGGCATAACACGGACATGTAGATTTGGCTGTTGTAGGGTTTTCAAACACAAAACAACCGTTAAAATTCACAACCTCACATTCCGAGAGAAGAAAAATCTCTCCGTCCTATTCGGACTCCCACCCCTGGAGAGTCAATATCGAAACCAAACACACCTGAGTTTCAAACCACTACATCACAAACCTTCCTCTTCCTCCTTCTATCTTTCCGCCCGCGCCCTGGCAACAGTATAAGGGTAATCATAACCCTTTGGCGCGCGTAAATTATATAAAAAAAAAGAATGCGGTATATACTCAATCGATCGGTTGTTGTTACAGTTTCTTGTGTCGCTCTTGCCTTTATACGGCGAAAAAAAATATATGTATAGCAATATGTGCCTCTATTTTGTCTGATTTTCTCTGCCTTCTTTAGAACAAATTCTTGCAGAAAAAGTGGGCGCTGAGTTGCTAGTAATGTACGAGTATGTATGTAGTTATTCTAGAATTCCAACCGTTCGTCTTAGTCTTGACCATGGAAACGTCGCTAAAATGCGTTGCCATCGGCTAAGGCTCTCAACAAAATTCAGTCTAACTCTTCTGAACAGAGGATTTCTCAAGCCCACAAATTTAAAAAAGGAAGGGAGATAAACTTATTTTAGCCTTACGTAAAAAGTTGTATAAAAAGAAAACATACGGTGGAATAGGAACAACCAAAAGAACTATTACCAATTTAATCTTTGTTTGGACGACTTCAAACTTTCAAATGCGAATAATAGGATAAAAGAAAGAGATAATAAAAAGTTGAAATCCACAAACGTTCCGCAGTGTTTAGAAACATAGGGTGGCAGCTAATTTTTAACATCCTCCGCCGGGCAACATGAAAGTTCAAGCGGGTAGAGTAATTGTATGGGTCGCTTCAATCTTTTTCCATCAGCTAGCCTAATCAAACAAGATCTGACCTTTTGATCCCTACCAATGAATTCATGTTCCACGACGGCCATTTTACAATCGATTCTTGAAATCGATGGATCCGGAACGGAAGGAACATCTGGATGGAAATGAAACGAACGCGGAAGCTGAAGGTATTCCGAATGCCATCTCCTATTAAGTTTAGATGAGTATTTTAAACGATTTTTATATGCATCACGAAGTAAATCTGCATCAAATCGTCTAGGTTTTGAATCAGCTTACGGCTTCCGGCTTTCGGCTCAATCAAAAAACTTGACGGCGTCAATGGGGATAAATCCAATGGGTCGAACCTTACATTGTGGACTATTGTTCACAATTTCTTCCATTCCCATTGATATCGTTCTCAGTTGCTCGAAGTTTAGTTTGGCCCATCCAACCGTCAGGTTCATAATGTTTTTCATGGTACGGATCATCCTTCTCCAAAATCTGCCCCACCATGGAACGTGCTCCACTATGAAACTCCACTTTATTTTTCTTCGTGAAAGAAATTCTTGCACCATCTTTTCATCCCAAGGCCAATTTGGACTTCGATTGCAGCTCTTCGAAACGTTTTAGCGTTGTCGGACAGTATCAAGAATGGAGCATCTCTTCTTTCAATGAAACACCTCAAGACCATTATGATTGGAAACGGGGCAAAATGTTGGGAACTTCTTGCATTTCTTTAAACGTTTTTTGATAGCTTGTCGGCCTCTGATTACCCACAGATGTTTCCGGAGCTTGGTCAGCAGTGTGTTAACACCTCCAAGGAGAACACGCCGATGACAGTCATCAATGATTAAGTTGACGACATGGGAACCCGAAGGAAGAATGACAGGATGCTTTGTATTCAAGGGTCCATCCAATTTTTGAAGTCGACCCCCCAATCTAAGAATCCCATCTGTATCTTGGAACGGGTCTAGTTCTTGTATTTTTGATGCCTTTATACTCTCACCCGTCTGCAATAGCAAGATTTCATTATAAAAATTCTGTGTTTGTACGAACCTGAACCAATAATTTTCTGCGGACTGAAATTGTTCAAATTGATTTTTGAACAAATTTCTATGCCTCATTAATTATTGATTAGCAGATACTAATTTCATACCAACAAACATACGTATGCAAATATATATAAAACATTTAAATTAATTGCCCTCATAATTTTAAATAAATTTATTGTAGATAGTAAACTTCAAGCAGATGATACCGCTTCATTCTAGAATGGGCGGTTTTGAAATTTCAATTTACATTCATTGAATACGCAAATAGCACGTGTTTTCCGTCTTATTTTTTTTTCTATAGTACTCGTAATTATGATTACGAGTATTTGGCAATTATACGCGCTGCTGATGTAATTTTATTCAAAAAAAACGCTTGACTTTCCCGGTGGCAATCTATGTACTATTATCACTATGATTCTTCATATTCTTGACAACAATCGAAATAGTTGTTTAGCTTTTTATGCTGAGTAATTAATAAACATTTTATTGAAGGAATAAATCTGTTAATGACGTTATTAATCTCGTGACTTGTTGACACCTTTTTTTTATTGTCATGTATTATTTGATTTGAGGGTTAAAGTGGCAAGAAAACATCGCCGAAATTTTAAAATAGACATTTTCGGGGATAAAGTTCTTTTTGGAAAAAAACAAAGAAGATAGGGTACATAAAATTTATTTTGAAAAATATTGACACACGGTAATTAATTTGAGAGTGTTGGCTTGTATTCGAGAGGATGTCAAAAATAGCAATAAAATAACGCCAACTTGTTTTATCTTTAGCCAAAGTTAATATTGTTTTTTAGTTCTACGGCATTAAATGGGGAACTATAAACGAGAAGTTAAAAAGAAAAAAAAATAACTAACCGCTTGGCAAAATGTAATAAATAAGACAGAATATTTGCAAGATTATACTAGATCTAATTTTTAACTTAAACTCTTCAGAAATATTTTATATGAAACCTTAAGTCTCGGCTTTAAACTCATATTTTTAAAATGTATATCTTCTTATATGGAAAACCGTTATTATAGTGTGAGAACCTTTGGTGTTTCATAAAGTAGTCACCTAAGTAAGTCCTATCCCTCTACTCTGATGATACCTAATTTTTCAAAATTATGTCTTCACCATACTCCTTCAAGATAACTTCGATAGATTTTCTAGTTGGTGATTCAAAAATTACTTAGAGCCGAATGACAAACTACTATTACTAGATGGAGTGAAAATTGACATCCTTGACCGCCAAAATGCGCTGCTACTGCAAACAAGGTTATGGTGCCTTAAAGTCGGTTCATATTTTGGGCAGACATGCCAAATTTCAGTGCGAACTGTCTTTAGTTTTGTTTTGACAGCTGATTGTTGTTGACGTATTTGGCATCATGTTGAGTGTGGACAAACACGATTTTCGTTCTCTCATAAAACATTATTTTTTGAGAGGCAAAACGGCGAAGGAAACAAAAGAAAAGTTGGATCAGTATTATGGGGCTAATGCTCCGTCAGATTACACCGTCAAATATTGGTTTCGAGAGTTTCGTGGTGGCCGCAACTCCACTACCGATCAAGTTCGCAGCGGCAGGCAATCCGATGCGGTTACAGAGGACAATGTCAAAAAAATACATGAAATGGTGTTGGCTGACCGGAAATTGAAGGTGCGCGAGCTAGCAGATACCACAAAGATTAGTACTGAACGCACACGCCATATTTTGGGCAATATTCTGCATATGAAAATGTTATCCTGCCGCTGGGTGCCGCTCTTGACCAAAACAAAAACACGAACGCGAGAGCACTTCGAAAGAGTGTTTGGACTTGCTGATGCGGAATCGGGCGGACTTTTGGAGTCGATTGGTAACTAGATTTGGATCCCTCGGACTATAATCTCTTCCCAAACCTCAAAAGATGGCTTATCAATAAAAAATTCTGCTCACGCGAGGAAATCATCGACGCCACGAAGGAGTATTTTGCAGACCTTCCGGAAAATTACTTTTCGGACGGGATCAAGAAGTTTGAAAATCGCTGGAATAAGTGTATCAAACTAAAAGAGGACTATATTGAATAATATGAAAAAAACATTTAAAAAAAAAATTTTTTTAATTCCCAAAGAGGACACTTTTCACTCCATCTAGTATGTTAAGTTCTGTTCGCAGTCAACTAGAGATTTTCTCAATCTTACTTGTCCACAATATTCGCTGCATTACCTTTGTCCGCCCACGGCTTCAGTACGTCTCCTTTAAGTTAGTTCATGTGCTCAGAATTGTAAACATTTATCGTCGTTTTCTTCAAAGTCTACCCTGGAATGACCCTTTTTTTTACCTTGCATCATAATCCCGTCAACTTTATTAATTCGAAACCACTTGAAGAATGCAGACCTTCTGTTCATTCATCGACTTCTCTGAAGTTCACCACCATTTCCGTTTTCAGAGGTTTTAGCTTTTTAAGTCAATTAGTCAGTCAGGTTCTTAGGATTAGTGGGATTTCCACTTACAAAAAAACGAAATTAAATAGATTGATTAGACAGAATCACTATGAAGCCAACCAGCATCTTGTAAATCATTTTTAGATGGGACACAGCAATGACCAGAAATGTTGAAATAAAGTAGAAGCCTTTGATTTATCATGCAAAACGTATAACTGTTTTGTACAATTGTTTTAAAATATGGATAGTGGCAAAACAAGCAAGTTTGCTGATAAAAACTACAATTGTTTTGAGTAGTTGCATTTTTCTGGCCGTGAAGTGAAAATGTCGAAACAAGTTGAAAGCAAATGTGTTCTGCATTCAAGTGAAAGTCCCAAACAATGTGGCAAAATTATTTTGTTTAATGTCCAAACTTTAGAAAAGTGTACTAACATTTTAAAATGCCGAAAAATTAGAAATTTTAAATACTCGGACGTTGATCTACGAGTACCAACGACAGTCGATAGTGTAAGTGGATATCATAGCCCGTACTATCGGTTGTTTAGTGCAGTTTCGAAACAGTTTTTATCTTCGATGCAAGGAAATGAACGTAAATTTCCGATAATTTAGTTGATCTGAAAGAATTGTTTAAATACACTCTAACTCCTGTACCCCAATCATTTGGTCACTTAGATGGATCTCTTATAAGAACAGATAAATCTGTATTTTAAGTTGTTTGGAAAAAACCGTAGTAAGCACTTCTGCACTTAAAATCGATGCCATAGTTGTAGATGGTTTTTTCCTTCTACATACTTTAGACGACTTACCTTTAACTTTCGGCAATTGTAGAATGGACGCAACACAAATCCACATTGTGTTTGATCGACTACAACCTCCTTCTACGAGGGCGGGTCATTAAGTCCGTGACTTTTTGAATTTCTGACCTCTTTACTGAAACAGCAACACTGCTCCTGTCAACAGGCATCTGTCAGTTGACTCCTGTCAAAATTTAAACTTGCTGCGTCAGTTAGTTTGTGTTTGACAGCTATTTTTATCAGACTACTCACTAATTTGAGGAGAAAATGGAAAAAAGTGAATTTCGTGTGCTTATTAAGCATTATTTCTTGCGAAAAAAAACCATTACCGAGACCAAGGCTAAGCTTGATAAATACTATGGGGACTCTGCACCATCGATTTCAATGGTAAAAAAGTGGTTTACTGAATTTCGTTGTGGCCGTACAAGCACTGAAGATGCCGAACGTCCTGGACGCCCAGTTGAGGTCTCTACACCCGAAACAATCGAAAAAATTCACGATATGGTGTTGGCCGACCGAAGATTGAAAGTGCGAGAGATTGTGGAAGCCGTAGGGATCTCGCATGGCTCAGTGGTTTCAATTTTGAATGATCACTTGGGCATGAGAAAGCTTTCCGCAAGATGGGTGCCGCGTTTGCTCACAGTCGACCACAAACGCAATCGTGTAACAACTTCACAGGAAGGTTTGGCGTTGTTTAATCGCAATATGGAGGAGTTTTTGCGCCGTTTTGTAACCGTGGACGAAACATGGATCCATCACAACACACCAGAGAACAAACAACAGTCAAAACAGTGGGTTTCTAAGGGTGAATCGGCGCCAAAGAAGGCCAAGGTGGGTTTGTCAGCCAATAAAGTTATGGTGACTGTTTTTTGGGATGCACGCTGGATAATCCACATTGACTACCTTCAAAAGGGAAGAACAATCAATGGGGAATATTATGCCAACTTATTGGACCGATTCAATGACGATTTGAAAAAAAAACGACCTCATTTGGCCAAGAAAAAAGTTCTTTCTCCACCAAGACAATGCAAGGGTGCACACATGTGCAGTTGCCATGGCAAAAATCCATGAATTGGGCTATGAATTGCTCCCTCATCCACCCTATTCTCCAGATTTGGCTCCGAACGACTACTTCTTGTTCCCAAACCTGAACAAATGGCTTGGTGGAAAAAGATTTGACTCCAATGATGAAGTCATCTCGTCATTTTGAGGACCTCGACAAATCATTTTTTTGGAAGGGATAAAAAAATTGGAGAAGCGTTGGACAAAGTGTATAGAGCTCAAGGGAGACTACGTTGAAAAATACAATTATTTTTTTATCAAAAAATCTGTTTTAATCCAAAAGTCACGGACTTATTGACCCTCTCTCGTATAAAAGATATTGAACGCGAGAGAAGAAACAGAGGAGCAGTGTTTTTTTTCAAATAATCAAAGAAGACCAGGCAATTTCGTAAAAAGTTTGAGGAGTAACTCCTTCAAACAAAGATTGAACGAATTTTTAGTAGAGGAATGGCGCGAAGATGAGTACTGCTATGTTATTGGGGAAAAAAATATTTTTTTTAACATGCAACGAAAAATGTTTTAATTTCAAAGCAGCAAGTGCTAAGGTTTTTCGACAAAATGTCAATGAGCTGATGAACTTTCAGGAAGAGGCTGACACTCGCATGATGCTGCATTTATCTTTTTTGCCAAGAAACTGTTCTGTTGTCATAGAGTCCTCTGATACAGTTGTACTTGTAATAGCTCTCTTCAATCTACCCCACATGACATTAAAGTCTGGGTTGAAGTTGGAACTATGTCCAAGAACAATCTTAGACATATTGATGTACAGCTTCACTGGATGCGACTACACGCCTTCCTTTTTCAAAAAAGGAAAAATTAAGCCATTTAAAATTTTAAAAATCAGAACAGACTTTCAACACACTTTTTCTCAATTTGGGAACATAAGAAATACAGCAGAGCATTTAGTCACTATTGAAGAATTTGTCTGTAGTATGTGCCAAACGGGGGCTTCGAATGTAAACTTAGCAAGATATGAAATTTTCTATAAAACTTGCAAGCCTTAAACAAAAATTTTTAAAAATATTAGAAGTAAGTAACATGTTTTAATAGTAAATACTCGTAACATACATAGTTGAATTAATTTGCTTGCCTTAGGTTTTGAAGGAAGTCTTTTGCCCCCGAATAAGTCGGTATTGCTACAGCAAGTAAATAGATGTAACGAGACTATTCAGTTACCACCATCAGATAGTGGTTGGTTGTTAGAAGACAACAAGTACATCGTCAAATGGTTCGATGGAAATGTCGCTCCTAGTAGATTAGAAAACATAATGACGAGGATAAAGAAGATCCACCTGATGATGAAGATACTTATACTAGCGATTCATCGGATCAATCTGATGAGGAATAGTCGTTATGAATTAGTTTTGATTTATTTCAATTTCAATTTCAAGTTTAAAACATTGAAATACTATTAGTTCTTACTTCTCAGATCTTAGTTAATAGTTCTTATATGATAATGTCAATGTATTTTTATTTTATGTTATGTACAAAATAATTACACTTTTATAGCAATACGTGAAGTATATTAAAATTATTTATTTTAGTCATTGCTGTTATCAGATGTGTTTGTTCTATCGCAAGATTGTTATGAGAATTGCTTAAAAAAGGTAATTTTCGCATATTAAAATTGCGTCTGGCAAGGGTTTGGCTGCGTGTAAAACGTCTGGCACCCACACTTTTGTGATCAGGGCATTTGATACTAAATTCAAGTGGTTGTCAACATACTATTACTAACCTCAGCTGCGACGAATCGCTGCCAGACTTCCGGATTTGATTTCGTATCGTGCATACCTTCACACTAATAAACGCATATTTTACTTATCATATCACACCCAAAATTTGCTGTAGGCTCTTGATTTATTTGTCTCCCTCATTCGTGCCGTTTACAAACATTTTAAGGGTAGGCTAAAGCACTTGAGTGCGCAAGGATTATTCGGTGAGCTGGCAACAGACCCAAGCAGTTTCCAAGAGGGCTTTTTAAAAAAATTTAATTTTAAGAATAAAAAGTCTTACAATTCATGAGTTATCCAATTTTTATTTAATGTTTTTCAAAAGATCTTTCGATTCAATAAATTCTACTTTAAAAGGTTTGCTGTGTTGACTGTTAGATTTTGCCGATATTGGAGGCATATGAAACGATTCAATTTCAAACTTTTGGTTTAGACGCATAGTACACTCAGAATGAGTGTAGTGCGTCAAATTCATTTTTTTCTGTCGCCATTCGTAGTACATATCATCATATGGATTTATTTCCAATTCTGATTCAATTTCTGGCTTTTTAGACATATTTTCACCAGTTGTAGGGCCAGTTTTGGGAGGTGATAAACACTTATCAATACTCTCTTGCAATCTGCTCCGGTCGATTTTAAACTTTCCAGAAATCTTTCGTAACTTTGGGATCAGCTGAAAGATTGCGGATAACCTAGATTCGAGCATACAAATACGTTGTTCTAAATTTAAAAAGTTCTCTTTCAAATCTAGTTGATCCGTATTCATCTCATTGTCCACAAATTGTATTATTACTTCCATGTCCCTGTCTTGTGTGATGGATGTCGTAGTGCTAGGCACAATGCTACCAGGAGTTGGTGAGCAAATTGAAAGCTTATCGAGGATGCATTGATTGATAATTTCTGAAATTTCTTCCCTTTTTATATAGTTCTCCAGATTAGAACTTATGGATCGAAGACAACTTTCAATTTCTGTCTTAACTAAATCCGTTAGGAATTGGGAGTTTTCACCGCTGATACTCGTATCCTTCGAATTCGTGTTATTGAAATCCGTCATAGCAATTTTTATTTCACTGGTAAGAGGTATTAAACGTAGATGACTCAAAACTGGCTCAGAAGGGCTTTTTTCCATAAACAATAACAGAGAATTTGTTTTATTATTTTTTTACTTTTTTGTTTTTTGTTTATAATTTAACGAATGAAGATTTGTAAATGATATTTAGGAAAACATACTTCTGTCTAATTTTGTTCTATCGGTAACTAGATATTTTTAGTTTTTCTTTCTTTTAAAGTAGATTATATCAAGCGCCTACTTAATCACTTTACGCTGATAACCTGTATGTTCCTTTTACCAAAATTTCTCAGTCTTTCTTAGAAATATGGACAAAGTAGCTATATGTAGTACCTGCATCAATCAACGTCGAATAGTTGCAACCTGATGCGAGCGTGATCCAACAGAGAACGCAGAAAGTCCTAAAGCAACTTCGCCACCTAATCCCATTGTGATCTATTAACCAAATAAGACAGTAAATTGAGCCTAACAGCTGCGTTTAGGGCAGCTCTACCCTTTGGGCTAGCTTGGAAAAATTGAGAAGGTCCAGCAAGACCTTAAGCGCAGTTTGGCTGTCGCTACAGACGTAGTCTTCCAAGAAGACACCAGCTCCGCATTATAAATCAGTTTTGAAGCCATCCGTGAAGACCCGACTATATTCCCTTGCTGGCTCAGATTTTGGTCGAAACCATTCCTAGGCGCAGAGAAAGTCGATCTCGTGGTTTTTTTCGCAGTAGGAATTCTATCATCATTATATGAGACATGACATCCATAAGACCAGAGTCAAAAGACAGTCTGTGAGAAAGGTCGTCAAAGCTCCAATGCGTGTTGTACCAAAGACCATTTATTTCCAAACGGAACATGACTTTAAGAGTGGAGCCCATGGTATGAATGTCAAGGGAACAGCATTTTATCACTGCATCCAGAGCAGAGCCAGGCGTGCTAAGGAAAGTCCCCATGTAGCCGATACAGACCGTTCTTGGGAGTTTGGTAAAAGTAATAGCTTGTCTCACCGAATAACTGACTTCTAAAACTACCGTCCTCTGTGGCAAGCTATGTCTTGTTGAAAGCTCCTTTACATTGCCAGAGAGCTGTGATTGCAAGCTTTCCCAAATGGAAGCGTTTAAGACGATTGTTTTAAGGGTTTTCTTGGAGGTGGATTGCGCCAGCAGCGCAACAATCAAGTTCCTAGTGTAGTGCTTGCGCTACTTCCCAGTTGTGATCCCCGGTAACTGCATGAGTAAATCTTTGCTACTACATGGCAAGGGCATGTTCGACTCGACTGGCCTGCGCCGCCCTCATATGTCTCACAACCCTTTACGTAAGAAATTAAAAAAAAAGTGACGAATCAAGTAATGCCCTCTGATAATAATTTATTCACCGTTGACGATCCTTGCAAATGATAAAAGGGCAACTATCTTCGGAGCTGCACATAGAATGTTTGAATCCCTAAGAGGGCGCGTGCAGCCGAACAACTAGCAGAGATTTTCGACTGCTACAAAGCAGACATAGCCGCCTTCAAAGAAGATGGATCGGACAGAAAGAGGTTAGAAAACTGTGATGTCTACTATGGACGATGTTACAGACAGCCGGACAGCGGTCGCAGCGTTTACTCGGATGCGGATTCGCCGTAAGAGGAAGACTAAGGGAACACCTCTTTAGCTTCAGGCATGAATTCGAACGTCTGACGACCATCCCCATAAAGGAGGAATTCACCAACATAAGCCTTATAAACGCCCCGACAGAGGAGAAAGGGAACTTTACCAAAGGCTGCTTCAACGAGTTCCTCGACATAACCTACTAGCGATGCCCTAAATACGAGTATGAAAAATAGTCCTTGGCAAGCTAGCCAAGGCGAGCATCTTTAGTAATACAGTAGGGAGGAACAAACTCCACGGAAACACACACAGGCTTATTGATTTTGCGGCGGGACGTTATGTAACTACTCGTATGTATACTTAACACACGGTTTCCAAAGGGACCTGGTAGTCTCCTGATCGACAAACTGTCAATCAAATTGATCATATTGCGATCGACGCAAGGGATTTCTCTAGTGTTTTTGATGTCCGGACATCGAGTCGGACCACAACTTTGTTGTAACCAAGGTGCGGATGCGGATATCCGTAACAACCCAAAACCACCGAACCATTATGAGGAAGCTTAGCAAGAGACCGCCAGGAGATTTTCCGAGCGAGTCTCCCCTAACCTCTGCCGCCAGCATCGAACGTAGCAGACCACTGCTAAAGAGCAATTAGATTATAGAGGCCGCCGCACCAAAGAAACCCCGATGACGAATGCAGACAGCAAACTTGGAAAAACAGCCCCTGCAGAAAAGAACGCTAAGGACTCTCGAGCTTTACGAGCAGAAGAAGGCCCCTAAGAATAAAAAAGAAAGAGCACGAGAAGCACTCGATAGAGGCCTTACAGAGGTGCTACAGGAAGAATAAAGTTCGGAAGTTTTACGAAAAAATAAAACGAACATGTCTAAGTTGTAAGGCCCGAACAGAAATTTGCGAGAGTAGAGAAGGAAACCTCATAATACAAATACAGTCGGCACTGGAAATCTAGAAAGACTATTTCTGTGGACGGTTAAACGGTGATGACGAACAAATTCCCACCGTCAGGCAGTATGAGCTATCAACCTGGACGAAGGCAGACACCATTCCTGCCCACCCGACAAAGATGAGGTCGGGAGAGCAATTTCCAAGTTCAAACACAGCAAAGCCGATGGACCCGATGGCTAACTGGCAAGCTGTTTAAAGCAGCAGAGCATACACCAATTCATCTCCATAATCTAGATCGGCGAAAGTATGTCCGACAAATGGAGTCTCAGCATTGTTTGTTCGATCCTAAAGATGGAAGATAAAGTTTCCTCAGCATCGCATATAAAATTCTGCCTGCCGTTTTATGTAAACGCCTAAGACCCTTCGTTAACCGTCTGACCGGCCGCTATCAGTGTGGCTTTAGACTAGGAAGGTCCACCATGGATCAAATTTTCACATTACGGCAGAAACCACCTATTCATAGATCTCAAAGCCGCATATGACAGAGTCTTCTTTCGAGCATCAAAAAATGTAATACATTATAAGAGGCACTGGTCACCCCAGTCCTGGAAAGCGGATTAAAATGCTCTGATGGGCTTCGAGAGAAAAGACTTCGTCTAATTTTTGGTCCTGTTTGCCTCGATGAAGAATGGAGAAGACATTGCAACACCGAACTGCTCGGGATATACGTGAACAGCGATGCCGACCTTTTCTGAAAAGCTTGGATAACCCGGCTTAGATAACTAGGTCACCTTGAACGCAAGGATACAAGTGTACTAGTTCGGAAAGTTTTCGACTTGAAAAGGACCTCAGCCAACTTCGTGTGCGCAACTGAAGACAGCTGGCGAAAGATCGGCCTACCCGGAGGGGCATGCTACTGTACACCATAGCCTAGAGTTTTAGTCGCTGTAGAAAAAAGTTCCTAAGTGGAGTTTTCTTCTTTTAGAGAGAGCTGGGCATGTTCAACGTAGGTGGAGGATTGCGTCCTCCTCCTACTCGCCCATGGAGCTTCTGTAGAAGTACGAGTAGTTTGTGAAAACGACAAGCCTTTTTGAATGCTTGCCGATACAAGACACTATCCAGTGATGACACCTACATATGATAGCTTTGAGATGCTTCCTATTTCGAAAGATCAAACTCTTAGAGCGATTCGGATCCAGTTTTGACCAGATCTGTTTGGTCGCTAGACATGTTGGCCCATCACTTGCACCTAACGTTTATTCTTCTAATAGTATCTAGCTTTAGTGCACGTAGCGATTGGTATACCAATGATATCTTTTTCAGGTAGGATAAGTAGAGTTTGTCAGGCCTTTGAATACTTCTGTGGCCTCGCACCCAACATAGGTGGATGTTGAACTGTTCTGCCATCTCCGTGCGAGATGATCGGCAGTCAAGGGCGGTTTTAGAATTTTATGAGACTGAGTCTGTTGATTTGAAAGCGGCCTGAATATCCGAAAAGATGCGGGTATCCTTTGCAGATATCATATCATGTATTTGTTCAGCCAGGGCAGTACTGATTTGGTAGGCGAAAAGAGACGCTTAAGTTAAGTTTATCTGAGAAAACATAGTTACCAATCCCGCTATCAGTTTCGGATCAATCTGTGTAGAAATAGATTGACTTGTCGTCCTTGAAGGTACCTTCCTCCAAGAAAGATTTGTCCACTGTGTAGTCATCCAGTGCCGCATAAGCATCCGCTTATGCACAGACGTGCTAATCTTTGAATTTCGATTAGTCTGCTGCAGTTGGCTGCATTGTCTATTGCCGTTAACCAAACAACCACCACGTAGATGAGTATCGGTCTTATAACCGAAATGTATAGACAGTGGGTAATGCTTCTTTGCAAGAGAATAAAGCTGAATCAGCTTTCTGGAACATTAGGATTCCAGTTTAGTTGCCTGTCAAGAATAAGACCCAGATACTTATTTCGCCGTATCGGAAAAGAGTAAGCCTAAGGAAAGGTCTGTGATTGGAGTTTTGTATTTCCCGGAATCTACTCGTATGACAAGATCAGTTTTTTGCGGGTTTACTCCCGATCCACAGCGATCCGCCCAATGGGTTAATCGTTTTTTTTTTTTTTTGAGGGTTTGACTACTATTAAAATGCCGGAGCACGTGGATAGAGAAAGATGTTTGGACAAAGTGGTTTTTTCACTCCATGAGTGGCATCCAACATCTCATTGGGAGCCAATATACTACCACTTGAGCCACGGCCAGAGTTCCTTAATGGTGTTGAGATGAAATGGCTATTGCAACGTTATTTGCATAGGCAACAACCCTGCTACCACCCGCTTCCAGTTCATTGACCACTAAGTTCCAGAGAAGGTGTGAAAAGACAATGCCTTGGAGCGTATCTCTCCAGATACATCTTTTAGCAGAAGTTCCACCCAGTTTAGAGTTGATAATCCTGCTATTTAGCATTAGACTGATCAACTCCCCAGGTGGTGTTGGCGACCATTGTATACCCCCTATAATGTACGGATTGTTCGATATGGTTAGCTAGGGAATGTAGAGCTGTTTCCATTGATTTTCCTTTATAGTAGGCATGTGGAGCCGTAGACAAAGGCCGTGGATCAATTCTAGATCTTATATGGAAATCAATCAGTTGTTCAAGATTTTTTAGAAGGAAACTTGATAGACTTATAGGTCTGAGGTCTTTTAGGGCAACATGGGAACATTTTCCGGCTTCGGGTGTGCAAGCTATCAAACTGCTCTCCATCGTAATGGAATATGGATCGTTTCTACGCAACTCCTCATGATATTCCCTAGGGTTGGCAGGATGGCATTTCAGAATATTTGTAGCTTGACAGGTATTATAACGTTCGGCCAAGCACACTTGCAGGATTTGAAGCTATGCAGCGCCCAGAGCAGCTTGTTTTTTGTAATCAGACCGCGAATTTTAGTCGTGGCAGCAGTAACAACTTAGTACGAGGGTTGCCTGAAAAGTTTCCGACCGTAACGTAAAGATAGCGGCACTCGTCAATAAAAGCTAGTGAATGCTAGTTGTGCATCTTACTACCGAAGTTTCAGTCGTTTTGGATGTGCAGTTTTTAGTTGACAGTCGTTTGAGTGAGTCGATGTGAGGGTTTTTTTGTGAAAATGGAAAAAATTGAGTATCGAGCTGTTATTAAATTGTTGTTTTTGAAAGGCAATACGCTTAAGCAAATCAAAAATGAGTTGGACTCTCTGTATGGGGACTCTGCACCATCATTTACCACAGTGAAATTTTGGGCAGCTGAATTTGAACGTGGCCGTAAGAGCTTGGGAGATGATGAAAGTTCGGGCAGTTTTTGGACCAACGACGATAACATTGCTAAAGTTCACCAAATGGTGTTAGACGACCGCCGAATTAAAGCGAGAGAGATAGTAGAGGTTATGAAAATATCCAAAGAATGTGTTTGTTATATATTAAATCAAGATTTAGGCATGAGAAAGCTGTCCGCGCGTTGGGTGCCGCGTTTACTTACGTTAGACCAAAAACGTGTTCGAATGAACATTTCCAACGCCTTTTTGGCGCAGTTTAGGCGCAATAAATCCGAGTTTTGGCACCGATTAATTACTGTAGATGAAACTTGGATACACCATTATACACCCGAAACAAAAATTCAGTCAAAACAATGGACTGCAAAGGGCGAGCCGCCTCCAAAAAAAGCAACAACTTTTTTTTCGGCTGGGAAAGTGATGACAACTGTTTTTTGGGATAGTAAAGGAGTTATCTTAATCGATTATCTTCAAAAAGGAAAAACCATTACTTACTAAGCTGAAGGCAGAAATTGCAGAAAAACGGCCACATTTTCACAAAAGAAAATCCTGTTTTACTAAGACAACGCGTCGTCTCACACCTCAGCGGTTGACATGGCGAAAATTCATGAATTACGGTTTGAACTGCTTGACCTCCGCCTTATTCACCAGATCTAGCCCCAACCGACTTCTTTTTGTTCCCTCATCTAAAAACCGCGCTGGGAGGACAGAGACTTTCGTCAAATGAGGAGGCAATCACCTTCGTGAACAATTATTTTGTAGAGAAAACGCCAAGTACTATTTGGACGGGTTAGAGAGATGGGAGCATCGCTGGGAGAAGTGTGTAGAGTTACAAGGAGACTATGTAGAAAAATAAAAAAAAAATTGAGAAAAAATGTCTTGTATCATTGTTCGGTTCGGTTCCAACCCTCGTAGGTTGGAGTTGGGAGCTACTTGTAAAGTGGGTGTCCAGTAGCACGTTGAGTGATTCATCACTTAAAGTCGTCAAAGAGCCATCGGTTTTTTTCTAACAGGCATCACTGGATTGGAAGAGATGATTTTTGTTAGACGCGATGCTTCTGTGGTTTTTGTTATTTTGCCATAGAATGACCTCCATTATTGTAGCTTTGCCTTGCTCAGTTCTTTCTTATATATTTTTAGGGATCCCGAGTGCCAGTCTGTCACCTTTTTTGTGCTTTTAGCTTGGTTGAACAGGTACCTGCAAGCGTTTCTAGGTGGTCCCAGTGCTAAGATCCACCATCCTTGGCTTTGATGTTGAGCTCATTAGGGTTAAATGGGGACTTAAGATTTCAGAGGAGAATAGTTTTAAAAGCATTCCTCTGTATTATGTAAAAAAGTAAGAACATAGCAAACATCGAAAAGAGCAAAAGAACGTAGTTAGCCGCCTAAGTTTAAAAAGCGATAATACTTACTCCATTTCTACTATCTTTATTCATTTATAATTATTGTAATACCCTATCACATCATATTGTGCCGAAAATATTTATCATTTGTATTCGCATAGCATATCGGTACAGGTACAGCGCTATTAGATAAATTAAGATGGTGAAGTAATTCCCACGCAGCGTATTTGAAATTTGAAACCGAAATCCCCTACAGAATTGAAGTCCCAAAGTGCGAGTACATCTGTGTTGGTGCTTCTGTAATTGCGCAGTTTAATCGGTAATATAGCCGTTCCTGCTATTCCAACATTATTAGGCCTTATCATTGTCATCCCCCCACTGGTAAAGATACCGGGGCGCAAACAAAAGCAATTATCGTTTTTATTTTCCTCTTTAGCTTCATTCAATTGCGTGTTTAATTCCTTTTTTGAACGTTTTAATTTGATTTGGTTTTTTTTTTTATTTACTTATTCAATTTTTTTTTTATTTTTTTTTTTTTGGAACGATTGATAACCTATGAGATGTATGGTTAATTAATTCTGGAAGAAGTTTTCGATACCAGCATAGTACTACGTCAAGAAGGCCCCTTGCTCCCGTAAGTGCACGAGAAGCACTCGTCGAGACAGATAGGAGCAATAAATTACTGCCCAAGTCCATTGATGCCGATGATGCTACTACTGATGGGGATGACTTAATGCAGATGGTGGATTTAAATTCATGTGTGAACGTTATTCGAATTAAAGCGATAAACCACTTAGTCTATGAACGTGATAAAGAACTTGAACTCTGGATTAAGTTAGAGCAAAATATTCCAAAAGATAGTTCGTTCTCATGTAGACGTTATCAGAGTTATTTCACACCCGCTTTTAGACAGGCTATACTCGGAATACCTTCAACGTTGTATTACAGTAGTTAATCCATTTCGTGTTCACTTTGTGTGTAAAAATGAGAAGGAATCCTTACAACATGGTTGAATTTGTATCCCATGACTAAACCCATCCAATATTCTTATTCTGCGATGCCATTCTTATTCCTGAAACCATTTCCTATGTAGATTTGGATATTTAAAAGTAATTTAGCATTTCATATAGTAAGACCCACATATAGATTCGATACATCACACCATCGAAGGGAGCCTTCAACAAGTTTTACCCTTAAATCTTTATAAAGAGGTTATGGCTACTAAACTCCTCATGATCTAAGTCCAACGGCTTTTTTTTTATCACATCCGATTAAGCATTTTGTTCAGATTTTTACTGCAAACTAAAAAATTGGTCTGATTCAACTCACGGATGTGAGGTGTAGACATGTACACCTCTTAGCCAACATTTCTTGTGAAAACAAACGGAAATAATCTGCTGGAAAGTACTATAGGATACTTCCATGACAGATCATAGGTATAGTACAGTACGAGTACATCGAATTTAGAATTTGACGCAAAATCTCAGCCTTATTGTAGAGGAGGGATCTGCGAAAAACCAACAGGACTCGCTGTAGGGCGGAATTCGAGAAATCCATCAATACTGTGCCTAAACTTAAAACGAAACAGAAGTTAGAGGAAGCAGTTCAGAACCTGACCTGAACCTCACCAAATGTTTTAAAATTACGTATCCAGCCAGGAAAATTCCTGTAGATCGTCTTTTCCACACTGGAGCGCAGATTTGTAGTGAGCATGGAAACCTAAAAAACTTATATGTATATAAATCACTTTGAAACCAAAAGGCCGGTCAAAGTCCTAATCAGACAGAGTGGAACTACTCAGATGATCTGATGGCAGCTTTCACAGCCACCTCTATCGTTGAAGGTACAAGTGAGCTGAATAACACAAACCGTGGAAGTTGGTATCTGCTGACGGATGAGGCGATCAAATAAGCTGTAGCTGCCTTTGATGTCTATAAAATGCCTGATACCGATGTCATATATTCAGCTATGCTCCAAAAAGGTATAGACCAGATGCTAAGCTGGCACTAGCATAAAAATACAAATGAACCGCTGCCGAATAGTTTTTATACCGAACATTGGAATCGGAATCGGACCAATAAGTATGACTTCCTTTATGCTCTAGAGTGGTTGGGCTCTTCATGTGCGTACAACTGTTTTGCGAGCGCATACTCATCAAGACGCAACATGCATACTAACGCGAAAGATTTTGGGCGCAATTAAAGGCGTACTCGACAAGATGTGTACGCTGGGCACTTTCATCAACAATGAGGCTGCTTTCTATAATGCAACTTCGGGCCACATGTCCAACTCGCCCAGAAAACACGGCGTAGAGAGATTTGTGAATAAGAGCCTGAGAGCGGTTGATGACTGATTGAATAATTTCACTTAATCTTCTCAAAACTGAATTTTTTCTCTTTTCGAGAAGGAGCCAGCTGACTGGTCTGCTTCATCGTTATCTAGGTGTCAGCATACGCTCCTCAACAGAGCTAATTATATGGGTCTTGTATTGGGCAGTAAACTTCTTTGAATTAAACATGTGGCGTCGAAACCGGTAAGATGCTCTTGGTTTTCTGGCGGTATAAGGGAATTTTGGTAAGACATTAGGCTTGTCACCGTTGGGGATCCTTTAGATCGACGTCACTAAGACAAATTACGTCTTATGCGTAATCACAGGTAAATCCCAAGACATAATCTCGGATGTCTGAACATACATATTGGGTCTACAAGTAAGTTTCCAGCGTTTGTCAGAGATGGCGCCACCAGTGGATCCCGGGCAGAAATGTCAGACCCCATGTGTTTTATTTGTAGGTTTTGTATCTGTCAACAAATTTGCAGTGTTATATTTGAGCAGTTCTATCGGTGTCGTACATTTTATCGAGCAAAATCATGGCAAGTTTCCAGCCAAATAAACGTCATTTGCGGGAAGCGCTGCTTTTATTCTTTAATATGAAGAAAAGTGCGGCTGAGGCCTATCGTTTGCTTTCGGAAACTTATGGGGCGGAATGTATTGGTGAATCGACATGCCGCGAGTGTTTCAAACGGTTCAAAAGTGGTGATTTTGGAGTTGAAGACAAAGATCGCCCCAAAAAGCCAAAAAGTTTTGAAGACAAGGAATTGGACGCTTTACTGGATGAGGATCCGTGTCAGATTCAAGAAGAACTTACTGCATCATTGGGCGTCAAGCAGCAAGCCGTTTCCCTGCGCCTAAAAGCACTGGGATTCATTCAAAAGGTTGGAAACTGGATGCCGTACGAATTGAGGCCAAGAGACGTCGAACGACGATTTTCAATGTCCGAAATGTTACTGCAGCGGTATAAAAATAAATTATTTTTGCATCGTATTGTCACTGGTGGTGAGAAATGGAGAAATGGATTTATTATGATAATCCTAAACGCAGAAAATCGTATACAAAGCCCGGCGAGCCCGCCCAATCGACGCCGAAACGAAATATTCACGTGAATAAGGTCATGCTCTGCATATGGTGGGATCAAAAGGATGTCGTATACCAAGAACTGCTTCCGAGTGGTGAAACCATCAAAGGACCATTATATCGAACCCAACTAATTCGTTTGAAGCGGGCATTAAAAGAAAAACGGCCAGAATATGAGAGCAGACATGAGTCCGTCATTTTTCATCACGACAACGCTCGGCCACATGTTGCGGTTTCGGTGAAAAACTATTTGGAAAATAGTGGATGGGAAATTCTGCTTCACCCGCCTTACAGTCCAGACTTGGCACCATCTGACTACCACTTGTTTCGTTCGATGCAGAACGCTCTTACGGGAATACGCTTCAGCTCAGTAGAGGAAATCAAAAATTGGCTCGATACGTTCTTGGGCTCGAAAGACGAGAAATTTTTTTGGTCCGGAATTCATAAATTGCCAGAAAGATGGGGGAAAGTTGTAGCTTCCGATGGACGATACTTTGAATAAAGCATTGTAACTATGTTTTCATAATAAAACTTCAAATTTTGGAAAAAAACGCTGGAAACTTACTTGTAGACCCAATAGTTGCTGTATGGTGCACCAAGGTTGGCCTCAAAGTCAATCCCAAGAAAAGTACCACGGGAAGAAGGCGAGGAAGACTCAGAAATGCCACACTCCTCGGTGAAACAATAGATTTCTCAACGGAAGCCAAATATCTAGGAATCCCACTGGATGAAAAACTTACGTGAGACACTCATATTAACCAGGCCAGGACCTCACTATGGACCAGCAATAGTCTAGTTGGAAAAAATTGGGGACTTACTCGTAATCCCAAAATGACACTGTTGATGTACTGTACACGGCAATAATGAGACCTATAATCACGTATGCAGCCGCCGTTTGGTGGCATAAAGCAACGCAGAGGTCAACACAAGCTAACAAAATACAGAGACTAGCCTGTGTCTGTGCAACTGATGCAATGAAAACCACACCAACAGCTGCGCTTGAAGTTATCCTAATCATCCCACCATCCCATCTAGATCTCATGAAAGAAGCAATGGTGAATACCTACATGCTCATCACAGAAGATGGATCAAATTCCAAACTAGTCATACTGCAATCCTTCATGAATTCAGGAAAAACGAACTACTTGGAATACACTTAAATAGACAAATGTCTACCACGGTATAAATTTCGGCATAACTTAAAGGTAGCATTTTCAGACCGTCTTAACTTGGAACAGAAAAAAACCAACCAAAAACTAAACCAGAGATGGATCCAAAACAAATGAACAAATGAGCCCTCGAACACCGGCGTAATGTCTCCTGTCTCACCTTGTTGTATCGCTATTTTAACCACCAGTGCTCATCTGAAATTGCCAGTAGCATTCAAATTCTAACCGTAACACCTGTCCCGCTATAAATGCTCATCAGTTCACCCTTAAGTTCATCTTCGGACGTACTCTGAAATATCGTGATTCTTTCCTAAGCCGTACAACTCGCTTACGTAATGCCCTGCCGAGCTCTTTATTTCCTAGCCAGTATAAAAGGAGTTGGAGCTGAAGTATACGGTCCTCGTACTGAAACATCCCTACATGCTAGTATGGATAAAAGCAGCTCCGTATTTCAGGCTGATATCCATGCAATAGAGCTTTGCATTCGAGAGAATCTAAACAGATATTCATACAATAAAAAAATATTTACGTTCTCTCCAACAGCAGAGCAGCTCTACTTGCAATTAACGCCTTTGAAATAAAATCAAAACTGGTCTGGGATTGCCTTTAACTCTTATAGCTACTGGCTACCACAAAGTCCATCTGATTTGGGTGTCAGGACATAGTGGATATGAAGGCAGATGAACTAGCCAGAAAAGGATTCGCGAGAACAGGTTTTTGTTCTCTACTTCACCGTAGTCTAATAGCCTTCGGATCTGCCTGTGTTTAATTTCTTGTTGCTTAGTCACTCAAATCATATCCTTATATTAAAGTCTGAGCGCGTCAAAAAAAATGCCGAGATTCCTTTTCGACCGTTCTGCACCATAAGGACCTCCCTTGTATGACTAACTTGACAAACAATTTAATTTTTTTTACGTGAAGTATGTATCTAATCCATTGCTACTTTCCTTACCTTTCTAGCCCGTTTTCACATAAAGTTATTCGCTGGGATTTAGCCAGAAACCTTGCCTTATAGTTTTCAAACATCGATATACAAAAGTTTGGAGCTTATTTGTCATATTGATAGGTAGTTCCAGGTACTGCAGCCAAATGCTTCCACAGGATACACGTTTACGGGAAGAGAATCAGCCCAATTGTTAAACTAATTACTTCGCTTCTCCATGTTTTTGGTAATGTACCGAATGCAACCTTAGCTCTTTATATCTTTAGTCGAGACAATACGTCTCGTTGTTATCCTGCGATGCTGATCTGAGTTGTTAAAAGTTAAAGGCAAGGCTATGGACTTTTATTCTGTCATTTGCCTCCACCACCGAGTAAAGGTCCAAATACACACATAAACTTCGTGAGCATTGTTGAACAGAAACTCGTTCGTCCATTGTCGATGTTTGGATGTCTTTGACAATTCTTCGCGAACGCCTTCGAGTCCTACCACCTTGTTTTGCCTGAGATTTACTAAGTGGAGTGAAAAGTAACCTCCTGCGCTGCTACTGCAAAAAAGATTATGGTGCCTTGAAGTCCGTTCAAATTTAGGCAGACATGCCAAATTTCAGTGCGATACTGTCTTTAGTTTTGTTTTGACAGCTGATTGTTGTTGACATGTTTGGCATCATGTTGAATGTGGACAAAAACGATTTTCGTTCTCTCATAAAACATTATTTTTTGAGAGGCAAAACGGCGAAGGAAACAAAAGAAAAGTTGGATAAATATTATGGGGCTAATGCTCCGTCAGATTACACCGTCACCGTGGTGGCCGCAACTCTACTACCGATCAAGTCCGCAGCGGTAGGCCCTCCGATGCGGTTACAGAGGACAATATCAATAAAATACATGAAATGGTGTTGGCTGACCGGAAAGTGAAGGTGCACGAGCTAGCAGATACCACAAAGATTAGTACTGAGCGCACACGCCATATTTTGGGAAATATTCTGCATATGAAAAAGTTTTCCTGCCGCTGGGTGCCGCGCATGCTCACTTCTGTCCAAAAACACGAACGCGAGAGCACTTCGAAAGAGTATTTGGACTTGCTGATGCGGAATGGGGTGGATTTTTGGCGTCGATCATCAATAAAAAATTCTGCTCACGCGAGGAAATCATCGACGCCACGGAGGAGTATTTTGCAGAGCTTCCGGAAAATTACTTTTCGGACGGGAACAAGAAGTTGGAAAATCGCTGGAATAAGTGTATCAAACTAAAAGAGGACTATATTGAATAATATATTGCGGTTTGCTAAGAGATGGCGTAACTTGTTTTATTCCATTGTTATTATTCTATTGGAACATGCGTTAGAAAGCTACTGTCATTGTACGTCATTTCAATATATGTCATTCATTTGAAGCGTAAACAACAATAATTTTTTTTCACTCAAATATGTCGAACTTTGTGCCTGAAAAAGTGTTTTTGCGGAGAATTCTTCTTCATTACTTTAATATGAAGAAATCTGCTGCCGAAAGTCATCGTATTTTGGTGGAAGTTTATGGTGAACATGGGCTAGCTGAGCGAACATGCCAAAAGTGGTTTGCACGATTTAAAAGTGCTGATTTTGGCTTGGAAGACGATGAACGTCCTGGACAGCCAAAAACGTTTGAAGATGAAGAACTGGAAGCTCGCAGAATCTTTGGGTGTTACTCAAGCAGCCATTTCAAAACGTTTAAAAGCAGCTGGATATATTCAAAAGCAAGGAAATTGGCTTCCACATGAACTCAAGCCGAGAGACGTCGAAAGGCGGTTTTGCATGCCCGAAATGCTGTTGGAACGCCACAAAAGGAAATCATTTTTGCATCGGATTGTTACTGGTGATGAAAAATGGATCCATTACGACAACCCCAAGTGCAAAAAATCATATGTGAAACCCGGCCAACCAGCCAAATCAACGGCAAAGCCATGGCGCGAAGGTAATGCTCTGTATTGTGGGATTAGATGGGTGTGCTGTATTATGAGCTGCTAAAACCGAGAAACCATCAATGGACAACACTACCGAACACAATTAATCCGTTTAAGAGAGCAGTGGCCGAAAAACGCCCGGAATATGCGACTAGACACGAGGCAATAATTTTCCATCATGACAACGCTCGTCCCCACGTTGCTATTCCGGTTAAGAACTATTTGGAAAACAGTGGATGGGAAGTCTTACCCCACCCGCCTTATAGCCCAGACCTTGCCCCTTCTGAAAACCATTTGTTCCGGTCGAGGCAGAACGCCCTCACTGAAATACGGTTCACATCAGAGCAGAATATCAAAAATTGGCTTGATTCCATCTTGGCTGATAAGCCGGCGCAGTTCTTTTGGGATGGGATCCAAAAATTGCCAGAAATATGTGAAAAAGTCATAGCTTCAGATGGGCAATACTTTGAATAATACTATTGTACATGTTTTCCTCAAATAAACGTTCAAATTTTGAAAAAAAGCCGCACGAATTAAGTTATATACCCAATAAAAAAACATTTAAAAAAAATAAATTTAATTCCCAAGGAGGTTACCTAGTAAACATGCCTTCCTTGCTGTGAGACGCGAGATAAATAAATTTTGGACATCGTCCCTTTTCTTCTTAATTGCTTGTCTTGAGAGATCAGCAGAAAGCTCTAAAATCTTTAATAAATATTGCCGTAAACTGTGGTCATGTGTCAGCTATCTGATGATTCTGTAGTCGCTTCTGTTGTATCTATTTGTTGCTTCTTGGGCGTGTTTAGGTAGTGCGTTGGTGGCGCTTCTTCTGTTGTCTTTATGCGATACATAGACTCGAATTCTATCTGATGCAAGGACGCTCTTGGATCCGTCTCAAAGTATAACCTTGTAATGGCAGCTGATGTGCAAAGGCGAATGCTAGTTAACTTATAATTACGGTCCCTTTCGGCTAAAAGTCTGTTTCGGATATTCAAGAGGGAACTTCTTAAACCATTGTCAAAATCCCAATATGGTCAATTTAATTGAACATTCTCTGCCGATCGGTTGAGAACCGTAAATATAAGTTACTCTTGTGATTTTCTTTTTTTTTTGCGAAGACCGAGGGCATGAGTTCCAATGACATGTCAAAGGTTCGTGGATTTGTCGCCAACTTTTCCATTGAGGTCTCTCATAAAAATGACGATATTCCCCATCAATTCTTTACTAGTGTGCAGCTTCTAAAATAGTTGTTCTCTTTGTCCTACTTAAGCACTAAATTAATGGGAACATTACAAGTACATTCAATTGTTAAATTGTTAAAATATCCACATTCGTTGAAATGTTTTCAGCATATGAAGCTGTTGTTGCTAGTGTATACGAGTGAAGTAGTCCTTTTTCACAATTTAGAAAGGTTTTCATATTCGAGAAATAAACTTTGTCGGCCCACGATAGCTAGAAGTCGTCAACAGTTGATGAGTCATTATCCGCGGCCTACTACAGGGTGACTGACTCGAACTGGAAAATACATCAATTTTGAAATTGTATCAGTAGTTTTCAATATGTCCACCTTTGGCGCGAATAATGGCCTTAAGACGGCCGAAGAAAGTATCGCACGCTGCATGCAAGTGGCTCTGCGGTATTTTGGCCCATTCCCGGCGAAGTGCTTGTTTGAAGTGGTCCAAACTTTGGTATTTTTTAGTGCTAACCTTCACCTTCAAAATACCCCAGACAGAGAAATCCAACGGATTTGCATCCGGAGAATTTGCAATCCATTGTGTCGAAGAAATGAAGTGTGGAACATTGTTTTTTAACCAATCTTGGTTGACGCGCGCCTTGTGAGACGATGCCGAGTCTCGTTGAAATGTCTTGGGTCTCCGACCGAAATGATTGTTTGCCCAAGGCTTTAATACTGCCTCTAAGACAGTTTCACGGTATACGATCGCATTAATTTTGACGCCACGGCCACGGTCCAAAAATACATCACCATCGGTACTGCCTGCTTTCTGGTGGCCGTCCGAAGGTGTAAATTTTCGAAGGACGTCTCTCTGGCAAGTAAACTCGGTCATTTTGTTGGTTGACATATTGCTCGATAACAAATGGCGACTCATCGTAAAAAACCAAATTCGGCAACTCACCACATTCGTGCAAGCGTAGCAACTCCTTCGCTCTTTCGACTCTAACTTTTTTCTGTTGCGGTGTAAGATCGCTTTTTGGAAGTTCAATGGCTTGAGTCCAAGCTCATTTTTCAGTATGTGTTGCATCCATTCCAACGATATGTTGAGCTTACGAGCCATTTTTCTTCCACTTCGACGCGGATTTCGCTCAATTCGAGCCTTCACTTTCCGAACCATTTCTGCCGATGTCGCTGTTTTTTTATGACCACCTCCAAGGCATTTTGCAACGCTGCCAGTATTACGGTAACGAGCTATGGTTCGAGACACAAATGATTTATTCACGTTGAAGTGCTGGAGGGCTCTAACGATAGCTACTTGTGGTTTTCCAGTCAGATATAAGGCAATCACACTATCACGTTTGAATTCCATCGGGGATAAAAATTTTTCAACACAACTGAGATGCAAGTCGTTTAAAAGGCTTGTAAATAATAAAATTATCTGTCATGTATCAAAATTTGAGCTCACTGTCATGAACGGTTTGGAAATTAAAGCAGTCTAAAATTGGTGTATTATTATCCGTTTCGGATCTATAGGTCTTTCCTCGGATAATATTTAGTTCTGATTCAATTTTTTGAATCATTAGGTTGGAATTCTTTAGATTCTTGTATATACAGGGTGCGGCAGAGTCAGTTGAACACTTTTGAAGAGTTACTAAAAAAAACCAGGGTATATATGAAACAAATGTTTTTATTTTTGAAATCCGTAGAACTTACCATTTTATACGCATTAATTTTTAAAAATAATGTCTTTAAGATAGCGCCGTTAGCTACAATACATTGCTGTAGCCGATTTCTAAAGTTTTGAACAGCCCGTTGACACATTTCGAGGGGTATCGCGTTCAATTCTTCAACAATTCGCTGCCTTAGCTCCAGCAGATTTTGGGGCGACGTTTGAAAGCTACGGACACTAGACGCCCGTGAAACGTTTTTCTTAAAGCATTTAGAGAATTTCGGGCTGTGTGCGCTGAAGCCCCATCTTGTTGGAACCAAACATCCTCTAATCCCTCTTCTTCAACAACCACTTCTAGTCGGGGCTGCAGAAAATTTTGTAACATTGAAATATAACGCCCGGAATGCACGGTCACCGTCAAGCCTCCCTCTTCAAAGAAGTACGGGTCAATAACGCCAAATTGTGATGGGGCACCGTTAGTTTAGGAGAATGTAGCGGTCTTTCGTGAACAATTTGGAAGTTTTTTTCAGCCCAGTAGCGAAAATTTTGTTTATTCACAATCCCGCTTACGTGAAAATGTGCCTCGTTGCTGCTGAAGAATGCTGTCTCAGGAGAGATCGCTGCAAGCATTTCCTCAAACAGATTTTGGCAGTTGGTGTAGTCTGCTGGGTTCAATCCTTGAACCATTATTGAAAATGATGGAAATGGATGGAAATTCAAATCTAAATGCAGAATCCTCCTCAAACTGCGGTCTGAAACTCCCAATGTAATAGCGTGCCTTCGAGCAGAACGTCTTCGATTGCTCGAGCCCCACATTTTCTGGTGTTCTGATGGATCTTCCTCAGCCATGTGTATCTATTCTTAGTGTGCAACAGTTTCCTCCAACTGCCGAATAAAGGACCGAATTGTGTTCGGAGTAGGAACAGCATTATTGCACGGAATGTTAAAGCGTCGCTGAAAAGCTGTTTGCGTCGCAATCACAGATCGGTTGTTACGCACGCACGGAAAAGCCACGATGTACTCCGGTCCAAACCATGTTTGCTACTAAATGGGGATGCCGACAGAACAAAAGGAAACCTAGTGCAGTTGCCTACCCGCACCACCGCCCGAACACCTACCCCTCCAAACTGCTCAATTGGTTTTGTCGCACCTTGTAGCTGTTATCAAGTGTTGAAAGTGTACCACCATTAATTCGGCAAGGAACTCTCACAGAAAGTTAATTATCCAAAATTCAAATGTTTATTAAATATAATGGGGCTAATTCCTCGCTTGGCTGTAATATATTGAGCGGCTGTTCATTGTCATTATGGTCGGTCTCTAAGTTAGCTGGCTTTAGGCGGTCTATCGAAATCTTCGATTCTCTGACTATGGCGGAACTATCGAGGCTTTGACGGAGTCGTTGCGAACGAATGCGTAAGATGATGTTTGTAAGGCTTAGTGAACGAACGTGTGCCAGGATGAGTGCTGAGGCCTCGACTGGCGCATCAAGTTTTGGAGGTCTTTAGTGAATTCGGTTTACGAACGATTGTCGAGCGCCGGTGCCAGTAAATCGGCCCGGAACCTGAGGATTGTGCCGTAAACTACAATATCTCCGCTGGGGTGGCGTTAATGTCTTCCTTCAGAGTTACTCGGAGACCGAGCAGTATGACTGACAAGCGCTTGATCCACTGAGCGTCCGATGAAAGCGCTCGATGATTCCGTTTGACTACGGGTGATGCGAGGTCGTAAAGACAGAAGATTTGAATTGCCGGTACGTAAACTAAGGCCATACGAACTAACGCCATAATGGCGTTAATTCACTTTCAAGTGCCAATTAACCCCATAATGCACTTATGGCCTTATTTCATTTTCAAATGAGAATTAAAATCATATGGTGTCAGTTCGTTTTGCAAGGGGGATCCGAGGCGAGCGATCCAGCCATTGGTAAGGGCGTTTGCATAATTGACCGCCATTGGGTATTCTTCTGACTATCAGTGCAGCGACCAATGACCGTCAAGAGGTAGCGGTGCCCCTTGGAGGGTGGGAATGCTCCTAAGATGGCGATGTTAATGTAAGCGAAGCGCTCGTCGGGGGTAGCGTAGCGTTGGAGTTCGGTTCTCGAGTGGCGATGTATTTTAGTCTGCTGGCATGGACTGCATGTTTTGGCGAATTTAGAGCAATATTGGGGACTGTTAGGCCAGATGAAACGTTCGGTCATAAGGCGCGCTAAGGTTCTGGGTGCGAAAGGCTCTGTGTTGCGTCAAAGAATGCCTTGCGTAGGTCGTTCGTGATGAACGGTCTGACTCGGTTGTGCAACACATTGCAATAAATGGGAATGTCTAGATGAGGGAAAGAAAACTATGTTAGTTATATCGAGTGCATAGGGTCACCACTTTAGTCGCAATAAAAAAATCCAAGAAATACTAAAAGTTCGTTTAATTTAAAACTTTATTAGAAGCGTCACGTATTTGAGATACAGTTAACTTCTTCTATTAATGGAGTCAAGAACCTCAGAAGAAATCGAGGGACATTTAGAATTTTTAATTTTAACTGCCTTTAGTGGTAATTTTTCATCAAATTCTAGTTTTGAAAGTAAAATAATTTTTCATTGCATTAGCATTTCTGTGTAGAGGGTCAAAGTTGATGTCCTATAAGTGAACATTGCTAGGGTGGCGTTCAGCGAAAAGTTAGTTTTATAAGTCAGAAAAATTAAATCGTGGTCAGGAGAGATTTGATGACAAAGAAGAATATTTTCGGCATCTGACACAGCGATAAGAACGAGTAAAATTGAAATTACGATCAGGTGCTTACCGAGAGTTAGCGAGGAGTTTACAATAGGCAGACAATTTTTAGTTTATTTTGAAAGATATGTTCATAAAAAGCACTATAGTCGGCTAAAGCCGTAAAAAAGGGTAATGGACAAAAAAAATGTTTGGCTTCATATGCAAATGCGACATTTACTATTTTCGTCCATAATTCCTACTATTTTATATTCAACACCGTGAGCTGTAGACACCGATTCAACAATTTCTAGAAAACGCGATATAATTCTTACCCCACAATGCTGACAATGTTGTCAGCATTAGCTTCGACTTATAAGCGTCTTTCTTCCAGGATCTTCTGGATTGCTAAGCAAGTCTGAGTCTTTCTTTTTTCTAATATTTCTGATGGGTACAATATGCATAATGCATATGAGCGGTGCTTACCTAGACCGGTCTCCCTCCGTCGTATGTTCCTTGATCGGGTAAAACCTACGCTGGTTTATTAACCTTTTATCGAAATGGTTATGATGAAACGATCGCAAATCAGCTATGTAATCTTTGTTCTCACTAGATGTTGGCTGATAAGCATACGTTAAGAACACTTACGAGTATGTATGTAGGATATTTGCGATATATAGTCATGGCAATTCCCGGTAAACCATTCGTTTATTGTTTATTTTGTGGAGAAACCCCGGTATTTTATGGCTTGTCTAAAGAAATGGCTTAAATGTGACTGAAACTTATTATAAAAACAAACACGAAAATGAAACATCAGCTTTGTTATGCAAGGCAGGGAGGACATTTTTTTAACTGGGCTCTGATGCTTCGCTCATGAGCTTACAATTTAGAAAATGTCAATCTTTTTACGATATAACATAAATAACTTTCCCCCATTTACAGAAGGTAATGTATTTAAATATGGCAACTCTCTTGATAGCCTCTGACTACGAGTACTCCTTTGTACTGCATGTCGTATCGGGATGACAAATTTCATTACGACAAATGTTATCGGCCAAGAGCTTTTGGAAAATTATGCGCAGCATCGTGTTTCTCTGCCAACCCCAAACCCACTTTGAGCCACCCTTTTGGGGGTTCACTCTTTCATTTGGATGCTCTGTAGAGGAGGGTGCTAATGAATGGCAGTGCGTGTACTGTATTTGATGAATGGCGTAGTCCCAGCGAGTGACTTTAATCGAGTACGAGTGATAGTCACAATCTGAGCTCGAAATCGAATTGAAATTTAAATCACTGATTAGCGTTTACTATTCGGTACTCGTACTCGTAGTCGTAGTCGTACTCGTATGTACATATTCCTCGTATGTGATCTCTAGAGTGATGAAGGTCAGTTAAGGGGGGTTTTGGTGATTACTCTTTGGCGATGCTATGACATTTGTGAGGATTTATTGCGGGTCAAGTAATTGTGATTAAATTAGTCGATTATTGAATTTGTTGATCGATTTTAAGTAAATGAAAGTCGAATCAGTATAAATTACCAATTACAAATGCAAATTCGAATGTTGAATCACAAATCTGGGGAACAGACTGCTAATAAGCACTAGTTGAAATTGGTTCTGTGGTTGAGTTACTGCAAATTGCTGTTTAGTTACATATGAAGGCTTGACTTAACTTAATTTTATTATACTGAGTTGCACTGTACCATGAGATTTTTCGATGCGTCACAGGTATTTGCACAAAGCTTTTCCACGCAAAATATTAAAAAAAAGCCTTCCCGTCTATGACTTTCTTTGGCTGGCCTCTCGTTGTATGAAGGCTTAGAGTCAGTAATCCAACATTCTGAGAGGAACAACAATGATCAACTGAACGTCGAAGGCGTCCTTATGAGACGTTGAATTGTTAAATAGTATGAACGTGACCACGATGGATGTATTTTTTTTTTTTCAATCTTTATTTCATGACAAAATATAAATAATTTTTTACAAATATAAATGATCAAGGATACAATGAATTTGTCTAAGGAATCGCTTCGCACAATCTGTAGCCATATGGCAAGTGGCGAAAATACAAGAAAAAATTTAAAACATAATAAAAAAGTAAAACAATATTGATGGGGTAGTAGGATATTTCAAATTTAAATGCAATGTAGATAAAAAAAATAAGAAGTAAATTACATAACATTGGAATGAGAATCGAATCATAATGGTTGAAAGTCAAAAGCCATTTTTTAACATTTTTTAAAAATACAGTTTTTGTCCTCTGGCAAAGAATTAAATAATCTGGGAGCTGTAACATAGTAGAATCGACAAAAGTGTGCTTTATAAATAGGTGGATTAGTTACGAAGTTCCTCATGTTAACACGTAAATTATAATTTTCCTGAAACCTAACATCATAGAAACCTGAATTTTCGAAAAATATCTTTAGCACTTTATAACAATATAAATGTCTTAATGGAAGAATTTCTAGGCTTTTGAATAGTGCAAAACTAGGCGTTCTCCGATTTACCTTAGACATAATTCTTAAGACATGCTTTTGTTTAATTAATAAAGGTTTTATTTTATTAAAATACGCATCACCCCAGCAAGAAATACTATACTGCAACTTAGATTTGAATAAGCCATTATAAACCATTTCTAGAACTTGAATATTGCAATAGAGGCTCAGATGATACATTTGCCTGACTACCCTATTAAAATACTGTTTTAGGTATAGCGCGTGATCGTTCCAATTGAGCTTGTTATCCAAAATGATGAGGAGGGGCAGATCTTCATTTATTACACCTTTGAGATTAAATATCATAAACTTTTTTTTACTGCTGATTGCCAGTTTATGTTTATAAAACCATCGTCGTAGTAAATCCAAGTCGTTATTAACGTCCAGATAAAAATTTACGTAGTTATCGCTTGAATATGAAAGTGCAGTATCATCAGCAAATGCTGTGATTCTGCCTTTAAAGGGTTGGATGAATAGCATGTTAACATACACAAGGAACAATAAAGGACCCAAAACTGAGCCTTGCGGGACTCCAATATTCATGTATCTTATAGAACTAAAAGCATTATTAATTTTTACTATCTGATTCCGGTTTTCCAGGTAGGAAGTAAACCAATCATAAATAAAACCTCTGAATCCAGCATTAAAAAGTTTATTTAAAAGAATTTTATGCTTTACTGTATCAAAAGCCTTGGTTATGTCAATGAATAGGCAAGATGGAATTTGAAAAGTATTCAAGCTGTTATGTATTTCCCCAATCAGTTTTAATAACCCACTTTCGGTAGACCTACCTCTTCCGAAGCCAAACTGGAATTCGCTAAAGAACTGAGACCTGTCTAAAAAAGAAATCATTCTTGTTTTCATTCCTCTTTCAAAAACTTTAGAGAAAACCGATAACAGCGAAATGGGTCGATAATTGTTTAATGACATAGTACTGCCTTTTTTGTGAAGGGGTATTACGAGTGCCGTTTTTAGAGCATCGGCGAAAACACCATTATGCACACAAGAATTAAAGATAAAGCACAGAACATCCGAGATCTGAAAAGAAATTTTTTTTAACAAAAAGCTTGATATATTATCCAATGCTGTTGAATTTGATGTTTTAAGTGAAGATATTATTTTATGAATTTCAAGTGGAGTAAATTCGTTAAAGTAGAAGCTTTCGGGTTGAAAAGTGGCTTCCAGTATGCTATCACTATTATACAAAGTTGGATTATCATTATTTGGTACACTAAGAAATGAGCCTACCTTGGAGAAGAAGTCGTTAAATAAGTTAGCTACTTCCAAAGGATCAGAAATCGTAGAGTTGTTATTGTTAAGTACAATATTACTGCAAGGTGTGTTTTCGTTTAAAATATCGTTAACAATTTACCATTCTTTTTTGGAGTTACCTATACTTTCAGCTAGCTTTTTGCTATAGTAAGTATTTCTACAGTACAGTATTTCTATCTTTAGCTCATGACAAATTTTATCATAAAAGGTTTTTAATCTTGCAGTGTTAGGGATATACGAGTATATCCATGTGATGTTCTCAATATCGACGATCCAGCCGTATTCTTTTCGATTGCGACCACGGTGTGGCTTTTAGAAGTCCCAACCATCATCAACCATGGAGTGGTTTAGTCCACACACAATACTAGAATGAAACCGGCGCTAAAACTAGCTGATGTCCTAGTTCTGCTGGAAGAGGAAGAAACTTGAATGAATCCGGCGTTGTAACCAGAAAAAGCTGCACTTTCGATGGACGGAAATTGAAAATCGCGGAGAAATCCACTTCCTCAAAAACCGCAGAATGTCTATAAATATGCCGCCTTTGTTTTCTAACGCTGGGAACTGGGAAAGCTGATAATGACAACATTCCAAACGCCTTAGAGTACAGGGAGCGTTAATAACACCTGCACCCCATCGAAAGCTTCAAGTGTGCTTCCAGACTCTAGAAATTATATTTCGAAATACCATGTTTCCTTCTCAACAGCTCTGTGCTCAGTTTGCTTAGGGCGGTGCGCCTTCTTCCAGCTTTCAGATTCCACTGCATCAAATGTTTTTTAATGGAATGCTTCAGTTCTCTCTATTTCAAACAATATTGTGCTTCAAAATCTTCTGTCTCTATTGCCGAAGAAGCTTTAACTCTTGCTATAAGTTATTTCTCTAAAACTGTTCGTACCAGTCGCAGAAACGTTTTTCGCGACTTTCCAATGATTCTTTAGGTCCTAGCTTTATGCCGCTGATCGTTCGGTTCCTTGACCCGTTGCCAATTGGTGGTTACTTACTTAAATGGAGCTGCAGTTAGATGTGGACCTGGGCCTCAGTTGACATACTTGCCCAGCTAGGGCGTTCTTTTGACAGCTGCATCCAATTGCGCAGACGAAGTTGGCTGAAGTCCCCTTCCGCTTGTGTTCGTCATCTAAGATGATTGTCACTCTGGGTTGGACCGCGACACTTGTGCCCATGCAGTCAATGTGTCCTAGTCATCTAAGCCGAGTTAGCCGGGCTGGACAGGCTGTACAATTCGCTGTTGATATGTATCCTCCATTCTTTATTGGATAGATTTTCCTCAACCTTCACCAGTATCTACTGGTGAACCAGGATGATCAGTGTCTTGTATAATGTATACAAAATGGCTCTGGAGCCGGCTTTACTAGTCAATTACCTTCTAACCTCAAAGAACCAGAGATTAGCAAGAGTGATTCTTCACATGATTTCCGCGCTGGTGTTGTTGACAGTGGAGCCGAGGTAGATACAGTTCCGTACTTCCTCAAAGTTGTATTGCGAAAATCAGCGTTCTACGAGGAATGTGTTTCGTGTGCTTAGAGCAACTTATGGTCCACATAATTAGCGTACCGAACGCACAATTTGCTATACCATCGAAAAGTCTGAGACCCAATTTTCATTATTTCATAAGCGACCAAATAGACCACGTCTAGTAGGTAGAGAGGAAAATATATCGGCGGTAGGAGAAATTGTACGCGGTGACCGTGATGAATCGATTAGGCGCCGTTCTCAACAGCTTGGCTTGTTATATTCAACATCTTGGCGTATTTTACATGTTTAAAAGTAAATTTAATTCATGCTGGAACTGAAGCCGGCCGACCTTCAGAATCGTCACCGTTTCAGTAGTTCGGCTCTTGAAGATCCACTATTTTCGACTAAAATTTTGTTCAGCTATGATGCCCATTTTTGACTTAATGGCTACGTCTGAGGCGTTCACATAATGTTTTATATATAGTACGATGTTGAAGAGCATATTCCTCTAGAGTTGGCGGAGCTTAGAATGATCGACAAGCAATGCTGAGCTTCCATTCGTCGGGCATACTTTGATCGACCGAGATTTTAGAGATGAGTTGTTGTATGGGCCGTACCCAATCATCACCCGCTGCCTTAAGCACCTCGGCAGTTAAGCCATCGGATCAGCTTTGTTAGACCCAAGCTTGGAAACGTCTGTCCTAATTTCGTCTTGATCGTGTGGACCATGTTGCCTGCCTTCGTCCATGTTGAATGGTTCATTTTGGATGACGGTGGGATGTTGTTCATCCTCCATTATTTCTGCTCGGGCCTTACAGTTTTGGCATATTCATTGTATTTTTTGGAAAAGCTTCCGAATTTCATTCTTCTGGTAACACATTTCTAAGAACTAGATCGAGCGCTTCTTGCGCCCATTTTTTTTTTCTTCGGAGGAGCGTGTGTACTTCCCATCGTTTCTTAACTTGAACTTAACGCTCAAGAGGGTATTACTACTATTAAAATGCCGGAGCACGTATTATGTTTTCTGGAAAATTGGATAGAGAGAGAGAGAGAGAAAGACGTTAGGGCTCAGTGGTTATTTCGCTCCTTGGGTGGCATCCAATATTTAATGGGGAGACTGTTGGTGTAAATTGGCTTGCTGTTGTATTTTCGGCAACTATTCATCTAACGGCATTTTACTTACCTGAAAAAAAGAATGTCTGTCCTATTGGGAAGCGCTCGTAGAGCTCGTATAGCTTGCGAGCCCCTCGCGTTCCTTTCTGCGGGGCAGCTCTGTATGTTCATTGTTTTTCATCATCGAACCAGGGGTTTCTTTGTTGGGGCGGATTGAAACCAAGTACATCAGAACATCAGAAATAAGCTCTCTGATTCTTCTTTGGCTGTGATGGTTAAGGTTAAGGGAAACCTGATAGGCAAAAGCCCTGTCGGTCTATTAGGATTGCAGACGTCCATCGTCGATCTGCCTCACAATGGTTACAGTGGGCTCCTACCTACAACAAAAGAAGTCGATATAAGCTGCTGGGAACATTCCGACATCCAAAGTAATGGAGGTTGTTTAGTAGACTGTTCGTTGATCAGGCGTCAGCCAGGTCTCTTTATGGATATCAATGTGTGGAAACCGTGTGCTAGTTATAACTACGTCCCGCCGCAAATTCAGTAAGCCTGTGTCCGTTTCCGGAAGTGACTTTTTAACTTACCAAAGATGGTTACCTTGGATAGCTTGGTATTAAAATCACAAAGCTTTGTCGAGAGAGCTCGTAGAATCAGTCTTTGATATGGTTATCCTTCTCTCCAGCCGTAGGCGTTTATGAGACTTATGTTGGCGAATTTATCCTTTATACAAATTTTAGTCAGGCTTTCGCTTACATGACTGAAGCTGAAGGCGGCATTCCCATAGTCTTCATCTTACAGCCAGTTGTCCATAACGTTCTCCATAGGAGATATCACAGTTTTTCGTCCTCTTTTTGTCCGGTTATTACTGCCAATTTTTTTCTTCCGTTGCTCTGAGAACAAGCCAGCTCTGTTCTGTGTGTTACGAATAGTATAAGGGGTGTTTTTTTAGAGGTATAGAATTTCAATATCTAATAAAATACTTGAATCTAATGTAAATGTCTATGATGTTAGCTTTATTTAATAGATAATTTTATGCCATTAATTAAATACGATATCGGTCATATACGCGCCACGGCTACTTTGAATGAAGTGCAATCATGAAATCCAGTTTTCGACAACTTTATCGAGCAACTGGGGCCGTATATGAGTGATAACACGGCGAATGTTGACTTCCAAATCGTCCAACGTCTCTGGCATAGACTAGTGACTTCACATACCCCCAAAGAAAGTAATCTAAAGGTGTGAGATCACAGGATCGTGGAGGCCAGTTCACAGGTCCATTACGCGAAATTATGCGCTCAGCAAATTTTTCCTGCAATTAATTGATGGTGTCGCGCGCCGTGTGGCCTGTTACGCCATCTTGTTGAAACCAAAGCTCTGTAGCGTCAATGCCATTCAACTGAAGAACGAAGAAGTCAGAAATCATTTTCTATAGCGCTCTCCATTGACGGTAACATTGTGGCCGGCATCGTCCTTAAAGAAATATGGGCTGATGATTCCAGAGTCTTAATCCAGACTCTTAATGGTAGTAAGGGCGTCTCGACAAAGGCTTCTGGGTTTTCTCCACTCCAAATTCGGCAATTTTGCTTGTTTACATATCCATTTAACCAAAAATGGGCCTCATCGGAGAACAAAATGTTGCCTTGAAGATGAGGATCAAGCTGAATCATGTTTTCGGCCCATTCACCGAATCTACAACTCGTATAATGGTCACGCGGTTTCAACTCTTGCACAAGCTGGATCTTATAAGCTTTTAAGACAAGATCTTTCCGTAAAATCTTCCACAAAGTGGATGGCCATAGTTCCAATTGCTGTGCACGATGGCGAATCGACTCATTCGGATTCTCCTCAATACTGCGCTCTTCAACGACAATAACTTCTTCTGTTCGCACTGTTTGTCGACTTTGGGGACGCGTATTATCCACTAGAGTGTACGTGGTGCGAAAACGATTATCGTGTTCCGAATAACTTGCTCAGATGGACGATTAAGTCGGCCATAAAATAGATGTAGCGCACGATAAGTTTTCAAAATAAGTTTGCACAATTTGCAAGCGTTGTTCTGGCATTAATCTATTCATCGTAAAATGGCAAAACGTACTAACCACAAATCAACTTTGAACTGTCAAATTGACAATCTGTAGCAACAGTGTTGCCAGTTTAAAAACCAAAACACCCTTTACATTTAAAAATGCGTCAAAAACTTACAAGGTCATCGAGATTTCAAGAAAAACTAACTTTAGTCTTCCCAGTCCGATAATTTTCAAGGCATTACATACATTATTTAAGAAAATGTTAGATGCTTCGTTTACACACTGATAGCGATAAATATATAGTTCAAGATGAATCATTTTAAAAAGAAAAGTCTATTTTAGGCATTATAGACTCTGTTGCTTTATTTTTAAACACTTTTACATATTCTTAACTCCATCTTATATTGCTATTTTATAACTCGGTGAAAACATTGAAGATAACATTTAAATTATTTGCAACTTTTGGTCAGTATTTACTTAAAAAAAACTGTGCTTATCCAAAGCGAGTATCGAATATCACTCACTCAATGTCAATGTTCCTTCTTAGGATTGTTTTTTTTTTCTCTTTGAAGCCATACTGTACTCGTAAACCACTATTTCCTTCCGAAAAAAAAAACGTCGTAAATATGGTATTCCTCCTAAACATTAACCCACAAGGACCGTGAAATCACGTGCAAAAATTCTGCATCACCATTGTTTACAACTGCGATGCAACTTCGTTGGGGTTCAACCAGTGTACACGTACACCATGATTCATGTGACAAAACTGACAGTAACAAGTTCGAATATCAACAAAACAGATACCCCCAAACCGAACAACAACGACCAGCATTTAAGGATTAAATTTCGTCCTGCCTACGGTTAGGCACATTGAATATCTCTCAGAAGTGGTATGAAAATCAAAAAAAAAAAAAAAAAAAAAAGATTTCCTATAAAAAATCAAACACCCGCCACTTCCTTTTTTTCTGCCTTTGTGCAACCTTCGCGTAGGGTTGAATGAGCACTTAATACGAAACCATCAAGACAGGAAGTTGGTATCATCCCGATTGTTTGGAATTTTATCTGTAACCCAATCTGTTAAGTTAGACCTTCGCTTTCATTGACAAAAACAAAAAAAAAAAAAAAAAACCCTCTTAGATGGGGTGTGTAATCTATGTATAATCCCTTTTAGCTCGTTACTGCCATTCAAATGAGTTCTTTCGAAAATTAATTGTATTTTTGTGCGTACAAATTAAACTTGTACAACTCACATACTCGTACATATGTAGATACCGTGTGACCAAAAAACCAGAAAAGGACTCGACAATTCTCCAAAATGGGGCAAAGTTTTGCGACAGATTTACGAGCACATATCCAAAGTGCTGAAAACTCCTAGGTGCTGGCTGGTACTCGTACACATACGAATACGAATGCGAATACGCTCCTAATTTGAATACTTTGCATAGGGTTGAACTGTTAATGGATGTTGCTTGAGGTGCGAATATGTTCTAAATGATAAAGTAAATTAAGGTTTTTGAATAATTTAAATTATGATGTCGGCCACGGATGCCTGCCATTTGGATTATTGGATTTGATATGGAAATTTTTATTTGGTTTCGGTTGACTCATTTACCCGATCAATCGTGTGGGATGGCATTATCTTATTGACGGTGAAGCAGAAGATATCTGAAAAGTGCTAACTGATTGAGATTATGATCGGAGATGATTGCCAAATTTCTTGTTTATTGAAAGCTGCTGCTAGCAAGAGTAAAGTGCTAACAATGATAATTTTTAAGAATGACACACCCATGATGTGAAAGCGTCATTGATGAATACGATTACAATAAAATAAATGCGGATGATCAAATGTTTACTACGTCGAGAGGGTTGGACTAAACAGATCATTTATATGTATTGTGTTTGGAAGATTCTTCTTGCATCCTAAGGTGAAGCTCAAGGTGATTCACAGGCTTTTACTGAATAGAATTTGTTTCTCACTTAACCCATTTGGGCCCAAATAAAACTTCGCAGTGGAAATAACAATATTTCTTTATTAATTGGTAAAAACTATTAATGTTACAAGAAAATAATAAAGAAACAAAAACAAAAAGCATGTCCTTCATTGGAAAAAAAAGCCGTCCTCAGATGGGGACACTGGGCTTAAGCAGTATGAAAAATTTCAAAGTATTCTCTTTCAACGCATAAAGTTTGCACACACTTGTTACATTGCCAACGTGCTTTCTTACGACACACGGTACATCTTAGTTGGTGGGATAGTTTTTTTGGATAGTGACTGACCCCATCATACTGCAGACTTGGCACCACAGAAGCTGTTGGACGCAAATTTTCACTTCTTGTGTGCCTCAAATAGTAACAAGCAATGTATTGACGAAATTGAAGCTGATCTAACTTGTCATCATTCGTTAGAATGTGAAGGCGCCATGCGTTTGCCACGGCTAGATTCAGCATGTACGTAAACAAAACCCACCACCATTTTTTGCCACGTATAGCAAGCAGTGCGGTACAATGAAATTGATTGATCAGCTTGATCAGCTTGAAAAACATGCGGAATGCCAACGTCTACTTTTTTCTTCTCCACTGCGCTCTATCTCTTTACTTTCCCCAGAGGGAGGACGCTATCATAGTTCGACCCCAAGGTGCAGACACTGTTGTCCAGCCAACGGACGAATAAAATTTGGAAACGATAGTCAAAATCAGCACGGTTTTTCTTTTTCACCTTCGCGGACGGTAGCTGTTGCACGAAAACCAGCTTTTCGTAAATATCGGAGCAATTCGAAATTAGTGAAGAAGTTGTCAAAAAACACCACATGATCTTTAGCACTTGTACCTACTTTGTGGAGTAATAGCTTTACCACTCTTGTACCCAATGGCTCTTTAGAATTGGCTCCTGGAGATTTTCCGCCATACAAGTCGAAGGCGTAACAGTATCCGTCCGAAACTGTGATCCATCCAATTTTTGTAGACGAATCGCACTGGCTTGCCCCGTATGAATTGTTTCGCCGGATGCCGCCCAAAGTACTTCACCATTTACTCGTCTATGGACAAATTTTCGTGAAAAACCGTCCACTGCAAAAATTTCTTCATAAGTATATCTACAAGCGGTCGCACCTAAAACATTTTGTCGGATGATTCGACTGCGACAAGATTGTCACAGAAATGAAGATATTTTTTTATTTCTTCAAATTGATTTCTTGCCATAGCTCTTGACACAATAGACACATTACAGACTTCGGCCAGACACCAGTACAAACGTTCTCGAGGCAATGAATGGTAACCAGTCAATAAAAGAATACCGAAGAATGTTTTGAGTTCATCGACAAATACTTTGAAGTCATGCTTGTTTTTCTGTGCCGCGTAAGTCTGCGAGTATTGAACAATCATGGCGAAAACTTCCTCCTCAAATATTTTTTCAAAAATATGCAATGGATTTTGATTTCTCATTTCATCCAACAATTTATCGAGATGCGCTTGCACATTACCTTCAGTGCAAACTATAGGCTCATAGATAGCCTCTGTTTTATGCCAGCCAGGTTCCTCAAAATTGCATTGCTCTAAATATAGTCCTCATCACCTTCTTCTTCATCGGTTAGTACACTTGGTTCTGGGGGAAGTGCAACTAAATCTATCTCTGTAACATCGTCTTCCTCAAGCATTACAGCATCAAGTGCTTCTTGAAGCCCGAGGTAGTCGTTATAACTGCTGAATGTTCGTTTAGCCATTTTTTATACAACAATCACTTTAACTATTTCTGATTACTCTTTTGTCTAACAACATGTCAACAGCTTCTTAACCATTAAATGTCAACAAAGGAAAGAAGAAAAAACAGGAATAATAAAAAGTTAACGGTATTCATTTAGGTGGCCTCGTTTGGGAACGGCTGGCGTATGTAGGTTAAGGGGAGGTATACACCTAGGAGCCGGAAAAAGGTCATTTTTGTGTATTTTTTTAAAGAAAACTATTTAAAATTTCGGATTGGGAGTTTAACTATCCAAAAGTATTCAGAATGTGATTCCATTGCCCTTATGTCCCTTCTTTCTAACGTCATGAAAACGCTGATAAATCGTCAGCTTATGAAATATCTCGAAACGCGGAAACTTCTTAATGACTGGCAGTACGGTTTTTGTAGCAACAGGTCCACTGGAGATCTGATGGAATGTCTCACCGAAAAGTGGAACCAAAGCGTACATCAATCTGGCGAAAGCAAGATAGTTGCACTTGATATTTCTAAGGCATTTGACAGAGTTTGGCATCAGGCTCTCTTGTCGAAAATGCGTGCTTTTGAGATCGGTTTCAAGTCTGATATTCACAAAATAAATGCTGGTGTGCCCCAGGGCTCCGTTCTCTCTCAAACACTCTTTTTAATTTTCATCAATGATCTCTTGTCTGCTACTTCTAATTCAATATATTCCTTTGCTGATGACAGTACTCTCTGCTTTTCATATTCGTTCCCGGACTCACACCCATGCTCTTCGGCTCATTAAATTCTGATATTAATAGCATAACTAATTGGGGAACCACTAACAGAGTAGAATTTAATGCTTCCAAAACACAGTGCTGTCTGCTGTCGTTAAAGCGAAATTTAAACACCGAGCCATTATCCATGAATGGAACTTGCATCGTCGAAACCTATAAACTTTCCATTCTCGGTACGTCTGTTAATGGCAACTTACGTTGGAATGACCACATATTCGATGTCGCCAAAAATGCTGCGAAATGTCTAGGTTTCCTCAAGCGATGTAAGAAATATTTTACCCCCTCAGATCTGGCCTCAATATATAAGGCATTCATCTGCCCAAAATTGGAGTACAATGCCCATATCTGGTCAGGTGCTCCGAAAACATATCTGCACCTACTAGATAGGATTCAAAACCGTAAGATAAAACTCATAAGTTTCACTCTGTTTTATCGTTATTTCCACCACCAGTGCTCCATTGAAATCGCCAGTAGCATTCCGCCCATTCAAACTTTCAACACGTAACACCCGTCTAGCTATAAATGCTCATAATTATACCCTCAAGCCTTTTTTTTTTTTGGGACGTACTCTAAAATGTCGTGATTCTTTCCTAAGCCGTACAACTCGCTTATGGAATGCCCTGCCGAGCTCTGTATTTCCTGGTCGTTATAACTTACAAACATTTAAAAACAATGAACATCGGTACCTATTCTATCTTCCTCCCTAAATTTTCTTCTCCTTACAAACATTTTAAGGGTACACAAACCCCTTGAGCGCTCGCTCATTATAAAAAAAATCCAAATTCTGCTGTCAACTAGAGTGAACCATTCAACATGGACAGTTAAAGTCAAGAGATCCGATATTTGGCCAGTAGAAAGCATGCCTGAATAATGAAACCTTAGCCCGATCCACAAGAAAGGAAACTCCCTTAACCGCGCCAATTATAAAGGCATCAGTCTCGTTGACATAGCCTTATTTGCAGGCTTAAGGCCATTTATAAATAATCCATCAACACTGTTTTCGGGCTGGTAAGTCCGCATTCTACCAAATATCCGCACTGAAAATACACCAAATCGTTATAGAGACAAACTATGCAGGACCATGACTAGCCTTGGTGGCCCTGCCAAATTCGTCAGATTTTTCGGAATGACGAATGGATTTAGTCGTGAATGATGGCAAAACTAAGTAAATAAGTCAAGTAAACATACAACATCTATGAACCGGACATGCTGTCTCAAAAGACCGGCTACAACTTTCAGGTACGTAGTCAGGCACTTCTCCCCTGTTAAATCTGATAGTGACATTTCATCAGAAATAATGCGAAGAGTTACTCCGGGCAATCACCATTTTTTCGGCCTTAGAATGCCCTATCAAGAAACATTAAGAAGACCCTATACAAGACCCTCATCATCCCAGCCCTGCTTTATGGATATCAGCGAAGGTGGATGAAGATATCCTTGGCCGTTTCGAACGCAAAATTTTTCGAATGATTTTTAGTCTGCTAGAACACGTATAGCAAATCAATTCCAGCCGGAAGAGTCTTCGATTCCAATCTGGACGGACAATAGAGTACAGGGAGATCTCAGCTTAGATGGCGCGCGTAAGTGGAAGAGGACCTGAACCAACTTGCAGTGCGGTAATTAGCAATTAGAGGCAATTAGCCAGAGACCGCGCTTGCTGGAGAGGCCTATTGGTTGAAGTCAAGTCGGCCCTGGACTGAAATGCCATCTAAGTAAGTAAGTAAGATTCGTGCTCATTTTTCTAAAAGGTAACTGGTTTCGTCTGTGCCTGATTAGCTAATGGCCCCTTTGACGGCATGTTAAAATAAACCGATCCAGCCGCTACACAGATTCGTTAAGGACAGTTTTTAAATATTTAAACATTTTTAGTATTTTTTTTAAATTTTGCCCACCATTTATTTGGTTTAATACAAGCTTAATCTAACCAAAAACACTAATACCCGATGAGGGTACTGTAAAATAAAGTGACCTTGTCACATAGGGGTTGCATTTATCACTTGATAAAACCAAATGATAAATTGGCTTTAAGGATTAACTCATCAATATGGGAACGGAAGTATAACTCTCTATCGTATAATACTCTAAGGTCGCGAAAGGATTGAACCTGGGGTATAGGTTTGCCATCCAGAAAATAAAGTCAAGAGGAGATTGAGCTTACGTGACAAGGTCATAGATTGACATTTGGAGACATTAAACTCAAAGGTCTTTTAAAACCCGTCAAGGTCTTCATGAAGGAGAATAGGAGAGAATAGGAGTCACATAAAACCGGATATCCTTACCAAAATCCAATACTCGTAAGAACTATTTCCAAACTGCACATTGCATTGAGTGTTTTCCGTTGTTATGTATGTTGTTGCATTCAAAATCGCTCTGTAGAGCGCATGACAATTAACGGGAGATATACTCGTACACCGAGGAGTCGGAAAAAAATTGCATTCTTGCGTATTTTTTTTAAGGAAAACTATTTAAAATTTCGGATTGGGAGTTTAACTATCTAAAAGTATACACATTCAGGAATATGTTTAATTTTTTTTATTTAAAAATATCAAAAATATACGTAATATCCTTACGATTTTTGGAGCGTCGTAAAAAAATCTGCGTAAACGGTACCCACTGGCGTTTCCTCAAAAATCATATAAAAAAACCAAACCGATTATTAAATTAGATACTATCATCTAGTACTTGTCATAGCCGATTTTGAAAATATTGATTCATGACAAAATGGCGGACGTTTGAATATGAACAGTGATTCTTGGACCAAAAATTTGTTATTATTTTGCCTATAAGCAAAAACTAAGTAACGAAAAAAAGAAAATCCTATGACAAATGGAAGGTAAGGCAATCGGTTCATTGATTTTCGAGAAATTTTGGGTACCGGTTTGAAAAATGTGATTTTGAGAAAAACGTATTTGAAAATTTGGGAATGAATAAATCATGAAATTTGTCAACTTACATGGAAACATCGATACAAAGCCCGATACGGTCGATGGAATATTCATAGCTTCTAAATTTTGTTGTTGGCGCCGTATTCGACCTTCTTTCGTCTGTTCTTGTGCTTGCAGCTCGGCTTTCGCTATGCGAGTTTCGTCTTCTTGCGCAGCGTACAGGTGCGCTCCCGATCCGACTGATATTCCTAACACGTTCATGACTTCTAACAATGAAGTGACACCATTGTTGAACGTGCATGTTGCAAGAAATACAGCAATGTTAACGATTTTGGTCCCGCTGTTCCTCGTTTTTTGGAGCTATCTTCCAAATAAGTTGGTTGAAGCTCTCATTGCTGTTTTTGGGTATATCCGCCAATACAGCGCTCCAACAATTTGTCAGCGGGACCAAAAGTTGGTTGAAGCTCTCATTGCTGTTTTTGGGTATATCCGCCAACACAGCGCTCCAACAATTTGTCATTGCTGAGGTCTTCGAATATTGGTTTGATGACATCTAACACCATTGTTGGCAATGCTGAATACTCGTGACGGAAATTTTTCAGTTCTCTTTTAGCTTTCGCTTGTTGCCACTTGCACTACGATTCGGGGCCTTCGGGACAGAAATGATGTTGAGAGTTGCTGTCTGTTGGGCCGTAATGATAGAATGTTGCCCATACTGCTTTTTTCATATCATCCTTGGAGTTACAGTTTCTGCGAATAGCTAAGCCATAGTAAATGCTCAGTTTATCTATAAATTTTTCCGTCAATTTCTTTTTGCCCCCAAAATTTCTTTTCTGCATTCTCGAAGACGGGTTCCCATTCGCTCTTGAACGTATCCCGCACGTTCTTTTTTTACAATTTTAATCTCATCACCATACGTATACGTCTTAGAGTCGCCATCCCCGACGTAATTGAAAATAATTCTTTCATGGTATTTTCTTCTTGCTCCGATCTTTGCGAAAAGATCCGGATCGATGAGCCTCTCGAGAACCTTTATTTCTGATATCCATTTTCTTCAGAATATTTATTCACAAACGAAAATTCACTGTAACGCACAGTTGCACAAATGGCAAGCTACAAACAAAACGTGTCTATTTCTGGCAGATAATAACACGCCCAAAAACACAATAGAATCAGAAAATAGGTCTAGGGACGCTCTGTTCGAAGGATCACTTGCCGCTACCTGCCTTTCGGTTCACGCCCGCAAAACTCGTTTCACTCGCTTGGTTGTAACTGGATTATTTCTCGAAATATTGACCTGGCGTTTTCACCAGATATTCTTGAGACCTCAAGTTTCAAGAAAATGCAAACGAAAAAAATCGATCTTTTCGGCCATGCTAGATGCACGTATATCTCCCCTTAAATACCTTAGTCAAGTGCGTAAGGGCTCTTGGAGGCTTTTTTAATGTTTTCTTATAGCTTTACCTCAAAACTGATGAACGTCACATATTTCCAGAACTAACGCTACCTGAAAGCGTGAAGAGTCAGCGATTTTGTAGATAAATTTTGTCAAAAATTAAATCATTTCATAAAGTCCTTGAATTCTTGGATATTTTATGCATCATCGGTTTTTTTGAATGCATTGCTAATTTCAAATACTCGTAAATGTGAAATGAAGAATTAATTCACACAATATCGATGTTAGATATAGTATTTATACGTGTGGAAAAACCTAATTTGTGGTCATAGATGTTTGTGTGGTTTTATTCACCGTATGACAAGTAATCTGAAAGACCGAAAGCTTGTCTGATTGTGCCCAATCCGCTTTTATATTAAATTAATTTGCTCACAAGGTTTGGATACTGCAGCCATAAATTACGAGTACGAAACGAAACAAAGTCTTTTTATTTTATTATTATTATTAATGGCTGATTTATTCTTAAAATGTATCAATGATTACAAAATTGTACAATATTTTGTTGACATACAATCTTTTTAAGGTACTCGTATGACCATTGCCGTCACCTCAGATGGCAAGTATATAAATTTTAATTTTTAAATGCATTTGTCAATAGAAACAATTGCATTTTCATATATTGAATTGGGATATTTTTTTTAAAATAAATTTAAAATAAGCTAAAAATCTTTAGATATTATCATGGCTCTTTAGCGGGTGGCTTCTTTGCAGAACTCGATCGCACAAGGTTTCTATCCCACGCTTCCGTTCAGTATATTTGTCAAACCTTCCAGTGTAAGCTCTGAATAGTCAAAAAAGAACTCTTTTGATGTCCCTGAGGACAGGGCATATTGCTATAAAATGAAAAACATCTTCCCGAGCTCCAAGGTTACATAAGGTGCAATATAAAGGAGGATCATCTCTTTGAGGCTTAAAGTTCAAATCTAGCTTCTCCCCTTTGGCCTTAAAAATCATTGATATTTCCGAAGTACTATTGTATATTCGTCGCAGAAATAATTGAATTTTCTCAAATCATAGTTAAGAACGCAATAATATCGTCTATAAATAGATGCCTAAGCTTGTTCCTTAAACTCCTCGCTCATTTTTTCATCCAGTATATGTACAAATTATTTCGCCAATCATTCGAATTATCAAGCGAAATATTAAGTGACAGGTTGTATCTCATTCTGGAAAGCTGCCATTTTTTGTAAAACAAAGATTTTGAAGATATAGCATGCACGATAAGCATTGGGAGACGGTTCGCTGGGTAAGACATTATCCTAATAACGTAATCAAAGTGGAATTTTTAAGTTCCAATGAATAATGGCAACATTGCAGTTTCGAGTAGAAGCATATAGTTTGGAGAATTAGACGCTATCTTAAGTAATTTTTCAACGTCTTCACACCGTTCAACCTCAAACTTGCTCTGCATAAAATATATCTGTTTTAGAAGTTGCCTCAAACTTTGCACGAAGTGCGGTTTTTGCGGGATCGAAGCTTGCTGGTAAAATGACTTTTCGTACTTAGGTTTGAGGAAATTTTTACTCCGAGGTACTCGTACTCCTTTACGATTTCAATATCTTCTCCCGCAAATTTACATCTTTCATTTCTTTCCTGGTGTAACATCCATCAGGTTTTTTGAATATCATGATTTTGGACTTTACATGAGCACCCTAATCCTGCTTTCCACGAGATTCCAGCACATAGTTCTTTGTTCAGGTCGTCAAGAAACAGAATGAACAAAAGTGTACTTAGAACACCGCCTTGCCTAACTCCCATGGTTGTGGGGAACCATTCTGACAAAACTTTCCCATTCCATACAGTTGATTCCGGGTCCTCGTATTACATCTTTGTTGACATTCTAATCAGCGACCGTTTGAATCGAAAGCGGCTTTGAAATTGATATAAAAAGCGCAAAATTTTCTTATGTTGATCTTGAAACCATTACGCAATATTCAGCAGAGTGAAAATCTGGTCTATTGTTGAGTGCTTTTATCTAAATCCTGCTTGAAAATCACTAAGTATAGTGCGAGTAGGTTTGCATTGTTGACCCACGATGAGAGTCTGGCATACAGAACAGAGAGAGCAATTCAAGAACGAAGTACCTCTGTAATTCTCGGCTAGATTTTTTGTGGAGTGGATATATAATCGCCTTTCGGCAGCATTGAGATAAAATATTGCAGTTGAATATTTGGTTGAATGAAGATGTCAGTATGACTCCAGGTTGCAGGAATTGGGCTGTCGGGAAATTGGGCTTTGGGGAAGCTACTTTTCCGACAGAAAAGCGAGTGTGGTAAGTACGCACGACAGCGTTTCAATCAATGTAGAGAGAGGTTGCCCCAGGGATCCATCTGTGGTCCTTATGATGGATCCACTCTTGCGGCGACTAAATGAGCTCTGTGGGTGCTGCGCCTACGCAGATGACCTGCTCCTCATCCTCGAAGGCCAGTCTAGGGCCGAAATCGAGGCACTAGGAGAAAGAGCTCTAGCAGTCGTTGCTGAATGGGGAGAAAGCGTTGGGGTAAGTGTGTCGCAAGATAAGACTGTTTCAATGAAGCTCAAGGGCAAATTGAATGTAAGACGTCGGGCTCCTGCGATACACGATGGGTGAGTGTATGAACTTCATGCCTCACCTAGTTCGAACCAGACAACGCATGCTGAGTGCCGTAGGCCAGGTAAGGCGCATTTAGCGATCCGACTGGGGACTCAACAGGCGTTCTGTTCGTATCATATACGATGGCCTTTTTGTTGCCTGTGCAACATATGGAGCATCGGTATGGTACGACAGGGTTATGACTGTTGATGGCCAAAGGTGGATTTTGACTTGCCAAAGAGTCGCATTGCTTGGATGTTTACCGGTTTGCCACACTGTCTCCACAGAGGCAATGCAGGTGTTGCTTGGAGTGCCACCTCTGGATCTGGAAGTGATACGTCGTGGTATTGCCTTCAAGATCAGGAAAGGTCTCCCTCTAAATGGGCGCGATTGGGTTTCCCCGGAAGAAGTGGATTGCCTATCCCTGAGGCAGCGTAAAACCTTGCTACACGCATGTGTTCTATCTAGATGGCAATCTAGATGGGATGCTAGCGAAAATGGCAGGGTTACTTACGGCTTCCTAAGGGATGTGCTAACCATGAGAATTTTTCCTGAACGGAATTTTAACCTCAGCCTGGGCTTTTTATTGACCGGGCATGGCTCTATTAATGCATTCTTGCATAAGAGGGGGCTTAGCGGGGTTGCGAGCTGCTCATGTGGAGCCACTTATGAGGACTGGCTTCATGTCCTATGTGAGTGTCCCAATTACGCTGACATAAGGAACTTGCAGGCTATGGGCATCACCTTTAATGGTGAGACCTACGATGTCAGTGGAATTATCACTGATACTGTAAGGTTCGAAAGAACCCGTAGTTTTGCAAAAGAGGCATTTTATAGAAGACGCAGTAGGCAGCTAGCGGGTCGATTATAAATTCTGTATAAAATAGTTGAAAAGCCGCCAGTCCTGGGCAGTGAGGTGCCCAACTGGAAGGTTGCGAAGCTCGACCGGAAGCTATATTCTGGTACCACGGGAGGTCAGGAGCCCCCGGAACTGTGGTTCTGGCCTGACCTAGGAGTTGGCTCCCTTGTGGGAGTATCGTGGTGGCTGTAGGTTTGTACCCAAAATCGCGGGGAGAGCAGAACTAATGGTGCTTGGACATCTCATGGCTTAGCATATGTGTAGTCTACTACGACCTGTGCCAAACCATGGGATTGCTATGGAACCAATTGGTCTGCTCGATGTGGAGTTGTATTGCAACCGGGTACCATGACCCACAGAATGGCTGAGGTATTAGATAGGCCTCACCAAAGGGGAAGTTCGTGCCTTACACACGACGTCGAATCTGGTACTGGTGGTAGTACTTGTACTACCGAAGGGCGCTTATCAATGCATTATTTTAATATCTTGTGCGAAGACGCACCGTAGGCTTAAGCCCTCACGGCAGGTACCTACGTAAAACACAAGAGACATCTGTCAGTATGACTAAAACCTCGGTATCCTGTTTTCTCCTGGTGCTTTGTTTAATTTTGTTCTTCAGATGGCATCTTTAACTTTATCCAATTTTATATCACAGTCAAGATAGTCATTTATTACAAATTAGCAGCATATTGAACGACTGGATAGTTATTACCAGGATTAAGAAGTTTACAAAAGTTTTTCTTACGGATGTTAGAGCGTAAGTTAACTCCAATTCTGAAGGCTCTTCCAGCTATTCCTCTTACAGCTTTCAAAAAGCTTTTTACGCGGCCGGCGTTTGAAGCTTTCTGCACAAACTGGGCGAGATAATTTTTCTTCGAACTCTGACAGATAAGCTCGTATTTCTTGTTAGCATCCAGATACATTTTCTTAAAAATATCAGCATTGAATTTACGAAATAAAGTAAGTAGCTTGAACGCCTTAATTCCTGCTTTTTCACATTCATGACTGAACTATTTGCTTCTGGGTACGACACTTCTTCTTTGCTTATTTTTCAGGGCAGCCTTAGCAATAATTTCATCAAAGGAATCCAATTTCATGGAGTCTTCAAAAACAAACTGCACATGATCTATTGTAATTCCATGGACAAGTAAGGTATACGAGTGGCTTCGTTGTTGCGTCAGCTTACATACATCTTCTAAGATTCGGTTCCACCGCCACCACCACAGGCAGTAGCCGAGCTTACTGAATATTGTGATTCCAAAGAGATCGTAATTATTAGGTGTTGCTAATAACGCTTTCTGGGGCAGTTGTGAAACGCATTTTGCTACTGAACAATCGTCGTACTTGATTGTCGAAGTCAGAATCGGATGCGAGGTCTCGACCTTGTCGAAAAGAAGGAATCCGAGAAACATCAACTGGAAGCGGTTAAAATAAGAGCTCTTCAAGTCCTTCAATGCCTCACCTAAACTCAAAACGAAACAGAAGGTAGAGGAAGCTGTTCAGAACTTGTATAGGGTCCTCATCAAATGATTTAATCTGACCTTCTCACCCAGAAAAGCTCTGCCGGATTGATGGTAGAACCTAGATTTGGAGGCACTATAGCAAAACCAGGTTCCTTACGGGAAAAAAAAATCAAAATCTTCAAAAAGGGCAGATCAGCCAGACTGAAAACACTCAAAAAATCGAATGATACCTGAGTCGGATGGAGCTGCTATCACTGAAACTGCATGGAAGTTAAGTAACACATCCCGCCGTTTTCTTTAATGGCTTCAGGTCGCTTGGCATCGGTGGCATATATCAAGTAAAGACCAGCTCCTTGCAACTCTGAAGAAAATCTTGACTTCCAGTATGGCACTGCCATATATGCACATATGCATATTGATCTCCTGAGGAATAGTAAAAGTATGCTTTATACCAAATATTGGAAAAGACGACTACACGTTCCAAACGTATCAGTTCGGTTTTATTCAAGGTGAAAAATATGGAGAGAATGGTCGAACTTTATGTGCGCAAATTTGCTGTGCAAATGCATCCTCTGTCCAAAATGCAACATGGGTACCAACGCGGAAGATTATATGAGACTTTATTTCGCAATCTGGTGGCCAGAATTAAAGGCGTACTCGGCCAAACGGAGTGTGACTTGGGCATTCTCATCGGCATTGAAGGTGCTTTCGATAACGCAACTTCTAGCGACATGTGTTACTCTGCCAGACTCTCGGCTTAGATGAACTGGTTTTGTAGATAAGAGCCATGCTTTTGAAGAGTATCCTGGCTACGGATGCTCGGCAGTGCTATGATGCATGCACCTGCAGGTGATGTAGCTGTACTGTCTGTTGAAAAGTAGGCCTGCGCTTTCGGTCACTGAGATTGTCCTCTTTACTAGAAGTTAGACGAGGACTGATCTAACTTATTTAGTGCTTAAGGGCATCATCATCCGTTTTTCCGACGAAGCTTAGTTTCTCTGTACTAAACTATGGTATATCGAATCCAAAACCTCAAAGGTGCTCTCAGCTTTCTGGTAGGGTAAATGAGCTATGGACAAGACATAAGACGTGGTAGGAAGGGTGGTCTTTTAAATCGGTTATAGTAATACCAATTTAATCCGATGCTTCCACCATCTGGTGGAACAAGCTTTTACGTACCGGCCTCTCTTTGCTGCATGGGGAGTTTTTTTTCTAGCATACTTGGCTCTGCTCTAGATGCACTGATGAATTTCCGTCTCCTTGATATTCATGTTATGAGCTGCATTCCCAAGGCTATCTTCCATTTAAGAACAACCGGTATTTGCTATAAACCGCACTGGGGTTTTGACCTCTTTGGGCGCCGACTGACTTTTAACTCTGGCCTTAGAAATATACCGTCTATTGACACCAGAAAACATTAGGAACGATTTTGTCGAGACTCTGAGCAATGAAATCAATGTAGTTGGGTCCAAGAGCGATCCAGGATTAGGCGTCGCGGATGTCCTTTTTAGGGATGACAGCATTAGATTTCACTTCTCGCGGAGATATACACGATCCTAAACAATAAACTATATTGTGCAGAATCAGTGGAGGGAATAAAGTATCTGCGTTTGTAACTTTAGGATATACTGAGCCCTTTTACACTTTCAGGTTACTACGAGGATATACGCATTTCTGAACGCCGTCATCGGGTCTTATTTGGATCACATGTGACAAAGGAATCGCGGAAATTAAGATTGCACCGGTGCTAGGCATTACTTTAAATGACATGACTCTCTAGGATGCCGACAGATCAAACGAATGGTTTCCGACCTCTCGAAGAGATCAGCGACTGCAATGAGCTAGTTCTCTGTTTATGTGCATATTTTTAACATATTGTTTAAATGAGAGCAAAAATGTCTTCACCACAAAGGTTTAATAAATAGCACGATTTTTTTCTTATCCTTAATTCCCCCTATAAACATACGATTATTGTTTAATCTATTGTATATAATTTTATAGATTTGCAATCTTTATTCTAAATATATAAATTAAATTATGATTTATTTTTATTTAGTAATAAAATCAGCATTAAATTTTCTTTTCATTTTTACATTTTTTTCTGAAAGTTTGTGAAATGGGCCTCGTCAGTCATCAAAATTTGCTTCCAAAAATCAGGTTCAGTGTCAACCATTCGAGCGACTGTTTGGCCGTATTCCAAGCGACGTGCACGGTCTGTCGGCAATATTCTTTGAGTCATTGGCACTTTATATGGAAACAAATACAAATCATCACCGCAAAGTGGTTCCAATGCCGCCAAGTGCTGTGGGACAAGTGATACCAGTCTGTTGAAAAAGCATATCCTCTAAGCCTTCCATTTCCAATAGATTCTATAATTCAAATAGATAGATAATCTCGCAAGAAGTACGGCCCAATGTCACTTCCGGTTGTTCGCTTGGTCAAATGCAGCAATTTTGCTGTTAACAAGCCATTTAACCAAAAATGTGCCTGGTCAGAGCCGAGAGTTCGTTGTGCGCGATGGTCAATTGGCGTAATATGTTGAGTCAATACGATTTTATATGGAAGTACAATATAACCCAGACTTTGCGTGAAATACGGCATAGGGATTTTCCAAAGATGGCCAGTTCTTGAGAACGGTGCGAAATAGATTGATTATGGTCTTGACTTACCAGCTCGTGTACAGACGCAATACCATATTCTCTTCGATGATATGCATGAGTTGAGAGAATCCCTACTGGAATAGTGCGGTGCACCTAATGATAAACCCTATAGTAAACCCTCCCAGCAAGCACAATATACATGTAAAGCTTTGTTAGAAAAATATGTTCTTACGTGTTATTACATTTGCACACATGTAGAGACAGTTTAAACATTCTGTTCTCAAAACAATGCATTTTGTTGTTCAATTTTGCATTTGATAATTTCGCACACGCCACCTATTTTGTATCTTTCTAACCTCACAATTGTAACCTGAAAAAAAGACATGCAATTAATAGCTCTGAATTCAATACCAGTTAACTTGCAATTGTCAATGAACTTACCCAGCTAGTCGCCGACTTATGTAAACACTGAAATAAATACATTATGTAACTTAATGCAAAATAAAAATCAGTGAATCACACGAGGGGCTCAGCAGCAATCTTTTATGACTTATAAACAAAAAAATAGGCAATTTTACGGCTCAAATGTATTAACAAAAGATTAACACCATACTTTTGTTGTAGTCTTTTGTTTGTCCATACGGTTTTCTAAACCAAACTCATATGTAAACTTAATTATTTGAGTGATTCGGGATTATTTAAAATGAAAACCAATGACGTAATCGCTCTTTATTTTCACAAGTTAAATCTTACTAACCACAAGTGAATTAAGAAAAAAATATATATATATACATTTCTGCTGCTAAGAGACAGATAATTTTTTAAATGATTTATGAAGGATTTCGAGATTTTACGACCGTTTACTTGACACGTTTCCCTGAATTTATCAGCTGCATTCTTTATCAGTAACACGTTTCTTTACGAAAAAAAACAAAACAATATTTGTAGAAATAAAAATGGTATACCTTCATATCGCATCTGTCTGTTTGCCTTTATAGTTTCCACTTTAGCAATAAAGTGCTATACAGGGTCTTCCAATAGGGACTTCCGAACTTTGACAGTTGATAGCGACCATATTGTTGAAGCTACATCTGTCAAACTGGACGTTCAACAACACCTGTAAATGATAAAATTGTTTTATCAAAATGGGCCTTCTGTTCGGGCAACGTTCCGTACGACCCGCCCATTTTACGGTGGCCATAATCGTGTGGTGGATAAATTTGAGTCCACTGGTTCAGTAAACAATAAACCAACACCCGTACATCGACGAAACGGAAGAATCCGAGGCAGTCGATTTCGCGTCGAGCACAAGAATTCGGGTTTTCGCAGACCACAACTTGTCGAATTTTACGTCGTGACTTGGGCCTGCACCCGTACAAAATTCAACTGAACCATGAGCTGAAGGTAAACGACCATAGAAAACGACGTGTGTTCGCTGAATGCACTGACCCTAGTTTTCATCGAAAAATCATCTTCAGCGATGAGGCCCATATATGGCTGAATGTGTACATCAAAAAACAAAATTGTCGAATTTGGGACGATAACAATCCACATGAGATCCAAGAGCGTTGAACGCATCCCGAAAAAGTCACTTTTTGGTGTGGATTTTGGGCTGGCGGTGCGTCGTCATCGGTCCATATTTCTTTGTGAACGACGTTGGCCAGGCCATCACCGTCAACGGTGAGCACTATAGGTTGATGATTACCAACTTCTTTTGGCCTGAATTGGATAATATGGGCACAAACGACATATGATTTCAACAGGTCGGCGCTGCGTGCCACATAGCTCACGCCACATTGGGAATTTTACACGACGAGGGCATCCAAGCGATCTTCGAATCACTTAGAAGTAAGAAATCAGTGGTAACCGATGAAATACCGAACATTATGCTTCGACATCTCCCACTAGAAGCAGTGGACATTTATACCACCCTGTTTAATAATGCAATGAATAATGCACATTATCCAGCGCATTGGAAAGCTGCGGTCGTACATCCTATCCCCAAAAGGGATAAAGACACATCCAATCCGGCGAATCTCCGGTCGATCAGTCTTCTTCCAAACATCAGTAAGGTTTTCGGGAAAGTGATCAATAGAGTCCTGACTAAGTGGGTTGAGGACAAACATATAGTTCCGGATAATCAATTCGGTTTCAAGGCGGGGCATGATATCATTCGCGTTGCGTCTAAACTGGTTTCTGATATCAATGGAACAAAGGCAAGAACCAGTGCACTGGTGCCTGCCTGATTGACTTGGAGAAGGCCTTCGATACCGTATGGTTAGAAGGACTCTTTTTCAATCTGGACAGGTTGGGCATTAGTAAACCACTGCTGTATATGGTATTCTTTTTGATATGCTCTCCAGTAGACAGTTCATCGTGAAGAATGGCGATGTGACTTCTGCTGGAACATTTAACATTAAAAACGGTCTGCAACAAGGTGCGGTAAATTCACCGATCCTATTCAACATTTACACAAGTGATCTGATTCACTTCACTTCACCATGCCATAACGTACGCAGCCGACTTAATCGCGTACAGATCGGGTCCAAAGATTGAGGTCATTAATATACTTTTTCAGCGTGACTTCGATAAAATTAAGCGGAAGCGGAATTAAGGCGAGAAAGAATTGGCGAAAGTTTTCTATCATCGGACAGCACGGACAGCCACTTGCTTTTCGAAGTGTAGTCAGATACCTTGCGATCTGGAGGGATATTGCTCAGCAGCACCAGCAATTTTGGTGGCTTAATGAAGGGGAGGATGCTTCATCGTCGAACTCCTATAGTGAGAGGTAGCTTCATGTGAAGCAAAGTGGGCCAGCATAATTTTTATTTTTGATGATTTAAGTTAGATTTTAAGTAAAAAAATATATAAAAACAAAAGAAATAAATAAAAATAAAAAATGACAAAAAAAAATATATATCTATATATGTACGTACATATATGTATATATTAAGTATATATGTATTATATATGTACTGATACGTCGAAACGCTTAGTTTAAGTGTTAGGTTTAACTTAGAGTGCTCGTATGGGGCTAGTAAGTTAGTATAAGATTATTTGTAAGTTATTTAAACTAATTTTTAAGCATTTTTTTTCTAGCATGTAAGAGTAAATTAATTAAGAAAATAAAAATGTATATGAAACTGAAACTGAACAACGAGGGCATGGTCATCTCATGTGGATGTGATGTGAGCTGGACACCGAGATCGTGCGATTTGACTCCATTAAACTGTTTCTTGTGGGGCTTTCTGAAGTTGCAGCTCTATGCGAATAAGCCACAAACCACAGCGGCCCTCAAAGCCAACATAATCCATGTCATCGGTCAAATTCGGCTTGATTTATGCACCAGAGTCAGGGAAAATTGGACATTTCGGAAGTGCGCAGAGAAGCCGTGGCGGACATTTGAGTGATGTTACATATACCCCATACATAATGGCATTGGATGGCCTTTCAAACGAATAGAAAATTCACTTTGTTTTATTTAAATTTAAAGATAGGAAGCGCTTAATGAAAGATTCTTTATAAATTGATTTACAGTCAGAAGATGATTCCAATTCCACTATTACGATCACGATCAATAAGCAAGAAAGGAACAATATTACTAGACTTTTTAAAAGCTAATAAAATCAAATTCTTAAGTTTTGGGGAAGATATGTACTGGCCAAAGGAAAAGGATACCTGAGCTTATAGACTTCTGTAAATTTAAAAACATTACCGGATAACCTGGCAATAAAATCCTGCCTTGAACTATCATCTACAGTCAACATAAAATCAACTATCAAGCTGACCAAACTATAATATCAAATTCGCTGATTGCGACTCTTATCGAGAATCTATTAACTTGCATCTACATACATGACCGATGCCTTCTGAATACTCAAAGTGGCTTGAACAAGGCCGAGTTCACTTCAACTATGCAAACGCAAGTAAAGTAGACCACTGTGGAAATAAAAAGAAAAATAAAAGAAAAGAGAAAGCTCAGAAAAATTTGGCAGATCTCGCGAAGATAAAACAAACCTCACCAAACCCATAAAGGAACAAAAGGGACTATTAAAAGTTAATCAGAATGACATAACTAACAACTTTCTAAGGAATGTTTTATTAACAAAAGCGACCAAACTCCTTGCTATACGAGTAGAAGGCAACAAATCAAAAACTCAAGACCTCACTTTTCCCCAATGAATCCGAACTGATAACCAAAAAGCCACGATCCTACCTGAACACTTTAAAGATATTTTTACTGACGACAAAAATTATACAGACGTTATTCTTCCCCTAAATTTGCTATCAAGAAAACGCGTAAAATTCCAATACGACCAATAACTGAGGCAAAAAATACTATATTGTCCCAAAGGCAGTAAACATTTTTGGTCGTTCGTCAAAAATGTGAGAAATGCTGCCTCATCCTCCATCCCAACGCTCATTTACAATGACATTCCAGGTGTCAGCACTTTGGACAAGGCCAATCTGCTTGCTGCACACTTTGCTCAACACTTCCAGACTGTGCTTTGTCTCCGCCCACACTTGAGTGCGTCGAATCTTCAATGGCATGAATCCACTTTCGCACTCGTGTAGTAGCAAGAGCATTTGAAATCCGCTGGCCCAGATGGTGAATCTCCCGTTCTTATGAAGAGGTGTTCTTCTACGCTGACAAAACCACTGCGTAAGCTTCTTCATCAATCCTACTCCTTAAGACTCTTTCCGAACAGATGGAAAACAGCATTTGTCCAGCCCGTCCCTAAAAAAGTGAATCTTCTCTCTCCTCCTGCAGACTCATTGCACGTACGTCCCTTCTTTACAAAGTCATGGAAAATCTGATAAATCGTCAGCTCATGAAATATCTCGAAACACGAAAACTTCTCAATGACCGACAATATGGTTTTCGTAGCAACAGGTCCACTGGTGATTTAATGGCATGTCTCACAGAAAAGTGGAATCTAAGCGTTCATCAATCTAGCGAAATCGAGATAGTTGTACTTGATATTTCTAAGGCATTCGACAGAGTTTGACATCTGACTCTGTTCTTCAATGGATTAGAAATTACCTTTCGGAAAGTTCAATTCAAGTTGTCTTGGATGGTTTCAAGTCTGATATTCACAAAATAAATGCTGGCGTGCCCCAGGGCTTCGTTTTGTCTCCGACACTCTTTTTAATTTTGATTTAATTTAATTTAATGACAAGAGTCTGCCACTTCTAATCTATTATATTCCTTTGTTGACGAGAGTTCTCTCGTCCCTGCTTTAAGCATGTTAAGCTCATTAAATTCCGATATCAACAGCATAACCAATTGGTGAACTATCAACAGAGTGGAATTTAATGCTTCCAAAACACAATGCTGTCTGCTGTCGTTATCCATGAATGGCACTTGCATCGTCGAAACCGATAAACTTTCCATTCTCAGTATGTGTGTCTAACCTACGTTGGAATGACTACATATTCGATGCCGTCAAAAATGCTGCGAAATGTCTAGGTTTCCTCAAGCGACGTAAGAAACACTTTACCCCCTCTGATCTAGCCTCAATATATAAGCATTTATCCGCACGAAATTGAAGTACAATACCCACATCTGATCGGGTGCGCCCAAAACATCTCTGCACCTGCTAGATAGGATTCAAAACCGTGCGATAAAACTCATAGGTGATACTAATATCACTCAAACATTTCACACCTTCGAACACCAACGTAATGCCTCGTGTCTTACTTTGTTTTATCGCTATTCCACCACCAGTGATCCATAGAAATCGCCAGTAGCATTCCGCCCATTCAAACTTTCAACACGTAACACCCGTCTAGCTATAAATGCTCATCATTATGCCCTCAAGCCTATTTTCGGACGTACTCTAAAATATCATGATTCGTTCCTAAGCCGTACAACGCGTTTATTTAACGCCCTGCCTAGCTCTTTATTTCCTGGTCATCATAACCTTCAAACATTTAAAACCAACCTTCACTGGTACCTCTTTTTCCATCGTCTCTGTTTTTTCTTCGCCCGCTCCGTGTGCAAACATTTTAAGGGCTCTTAAATCCCTTTTTCGCGTGCAAATTATAAAAAAAAAATATAGTACGAAAAGTCCCGAGACTCACATATAAAAGGAAAATTTTTTGTGCAAAATTTGACTTTATTCATTAAATTTGACAATTCATCATCTCTTTCATTCCAGCGCCGCGGGCCGCTCGTAATCTCGGTCGACTAAGCATCTAAACCCTGGTTATAGGCTAGAGTTTTGGTCTTGGCCATATCTCCCTCAATCTTGAAATGGCAAGACCTTAGAAGTGTGGGAATATTTCTTCTGCTACGACACATAATGAGCTTGACGCTGCTTTACTGCAACAACGACGTGTTAACAGGATTTTTATGTCTTTCATATATCCTTCCTCAATGTATAAAGACCATACCTATATACGAGTACGAGTAACATATGTTCACCCCATAAAATCGTGTCTCCCAATCCCTGATTTGTATTTATTTTTCAATATGTATTCGAAACGCCATTCAAAAATCATAATGCTCTGTTACATTTCCTATTTCAGATCCAATCAACGTAGCACGCTAAATATTCCAATTTCACATGATTACCTTAAATCGCATATTGGTTTAACTGTAAATCTACACGTAAAAACATTCCTATAAATGGTCCTGAAGGATATGCACGTACGTGAGAACCTCGCCATGGACCATCGTAATACAACATTTTCTTCACGACGCGGATGCATGCTATCGTTCACAACGCTAATCCTGGTGGGAGCCTTCTTCATTTGTACCCTGGTGGCGGTGAGCTTTATTATCTACAATTTCGCTACCTGTGCACCCTTAGTGCCAGAGGGCGAGGATATAGTATGCACTCTACACAAGCCACATATTCCATCGGGTCAAAATGATACGACTTTGGGTGCTAATGGAGCTTCTTCGACTTTGGACAAGGATGTTCGACTGCCCAGATCTATCGTTCCGGTGACGTATAATATTTCACTAATCCCTAATCTCTTCAACAATACATTCAAATTCGAGGGAGAGGTTCAAATTCTTATCAAAGTAGTCGAGGATTGTTACAACATCACAATGCACGTCACAGAATTGCGAATAGCTAAAGAGGATGTCGCGGTACGACGTCTGAATAAAAATGGAATTCCCGAAGCGGGTGATGGCCTCCGGATACGGAAGCAGTATCTTATTGAGGCAAAGCAGTTCTTCGTCCTCGAGTTTGATGAGAAATTACAAAAAGATATTCATTATGAGATACGAATTAAGTTCTACGGGGACATACTGGACTACTTGCAGGGTTTCTATCGTAGTTCCTATCAAGTGGGCAATGAAACAAGGTGAGTGAACAGCAGCATGAGAGAGTTCTTTCGAGTGGATTAGATGGAATCTATGGATGATACTGAGATATGTATGTACGTATTACTCTTTACAGATGGTTGGCCTCAACGCAGTTTCAACCCACGGATGCAAGACGGGCATTTCCTTGTTTTGATGAGCCAGCACTTAAGGCAACTTTTACGTTGAATATTGCACGTCCTGTTAATTTATCGTCGATATCGAACATGCCAAAGGTAGAGGGTACGCCAAAGAAAGTGTAAGTTGTTTGTTGTTTGAACCTGTTGTGTTGTGGTTGCATGTGGTTTGACTAAGTTTGAGTTGAATACGAGTATGTTTGAGTGAAATTAAATGAGTTTTTGTGTTTTCGTTCTTTTAGAGAGAATCTCCCCAATTATGTGTGGGACAACTACAAGCAATCGGTGCCAATGTCAACGTACTTAGTGGCATATACTGTGTCGGACTTTGCTAATTTAACTAAAGGAAGTTTCTCAGTATGGGCACGGGCTGATGCCATACAATCAGCTCAATATGCTCTTATAGTGGGGCCAAAGATTTTGAAATTCCTGGAAGAATATTTCGACATACCATACCCATTGCCCAAGATTGATATGATTGCTTTGCCTGATTTCCATGCGGGTGCAATGGAGAATTGGGGTCTCATCACGTTTAGAGAAATCGCAATGCTTTACGAAGAAGGAGTATCACCTACTACAAACAAACAACGTATAGCCTCTGTTGTTGGTCATGAGCTGGCTCATCAATGGTTCGGAAATTTAGTCACACCAACTTGGTGGACCGATATTTGGTTAAATGAAGGATTTGCCAGTTATATGGAGTACTTAACAGTGGATGCTATTGAGCCCGAATGGAGAACTATGGATCAGTTTGTTGTCACTGAATTGCAGAATGTATTTCATTTAGATGCATTCTCTTCGTCGCATAAGATCTCGGTTGAAGTAGCAAATCCCGATGAAATCAATGAAATTTTTGATAAGATCTCATATGCCAAGGGGGCCACAATCATAAGAATGATGAGCCATTTCTTGACATCGAAAGTCTTCCGCTCTGGTTTGACTAAGTATCTCAGGGAAATGTAAGTGGACCTGAACTTTTTAACTTTCTATTTAACTTTGTTTTTTTTTTTTTTACTTTTAGGGCTTACAGCGCTGCTGAACAAGATGATCTTTGGCGGTTCCTCACAAAAGAGGCTAAAACCTACGGGTTGTTGGACAACTCTACAACGGTGAAAGAGATCATGGACACATGGACACTACAAATGGGCTTCCCAGTCTTGACTGTTAGCAAAAAGTCAAATTCCTTTGGAATGCTATTGGAGCAACAGCGATTCCTCTACGTAAACGAAACCGAAAACAATGAACTTGCCGAAGAAGTAAATCCACTTTGGTGGATACCAATTACATACACGACCGCTACGGAATTGAACTTTGTAAACACCCGACCCTTGACTTGGGTTCCAAAAACCAAAACTTTTGAGATAAACAGCAAAAATCTATCCACGGCCGAATGGTATATTTTCAATATTCAACAAACTGGTTACTATCGTGTGAACTATGCTGAGGATAATTGGGCAGCAATTACCCGACATCTGTTGGATCGCGAGCGTTTTAAGGAAATTGCACCTTCAAATCGAGCACAGTTAATTGATGATGCTTTGAATTTGGCCCGAGCGGGACTTATAAGCTACGACATTGCATTGAATTTAACAACTTACTTGGCTCATGAAGATGATCATGCTCCATGGAAAGCTGCAATAGTTGCTTTCAATTTTATTGATTCTATGTTTGTGAGAGAAGGAGACTACCATCTTTTGAAGGTTTTTATCTTAAAAATTATTTATATCTATAAATGTTCACAATTTATTTATTTTTAAGAATTATCTCCTAAAACTTTTGGATTCGGTTTATGAACAAGTGGGTTTCACCGACAAGGCCGATGATAAGGATATGCTAATGCTGTGGAAACGCACTGAGATTCTTAGTATGGCATGTCATTTAGGACATCAGAAGTGTATTAATGATTGCAGCAGGCATTTCCAGAACTGGATACAAGATCCAAATCCAGACTTGAACAATCCGTAAGTGAAAAATTGATATTTTCTTGTCCTGTAGGATTATTAGAATGTTCTGAACTGGACAATTCTTGATGTGTTTATGGTTATGCACCCAAGACAACTAGTAATTGCGTTGCCAGTGCGTTTCTAGTCGACAATGCCTGGTTAGAGCTCCGATTACACAGCTTATATTTTCTCTGCTGATTGATAATATTTTCTCCGTTTCTTTTCCGATCTACCTTTATCTAATACACTTACTAAGTGTGCTAATTGTACGAGTTAAATACTTCTAGTGGGAGTTTCAGGTGTCCAGAGAATTGCATAGAAAATTCGAAGGTCCTGTTCAACATTCTGAGTACTGATAAACACGGAATCTGCGTTTGCCACTTTAATGTACAAAGCATTGTAAATAAGATTGATGAGGTGTGTTCTTTATTTGAAGGTGGATCCATGGATATCATCTGTATTTGCGAAACATGATTGAACCCAGATATAAAGGGTTAATGTTAATGTTAATGTCTACGATATTAGCTCTATTTAATAGATAATTTTATGCCATAAGTGTTTAAATGTGATATTGGGCATATGCGCGCCGCGGCTAGCTCGGATGAAGCGCAATCGTGAAGTCCAATTTTCGGCAAATTCATCGAGCAATTGGGGCCGTATATCAGCAATAACATGGCGATTTTTGACTTCCAAATCATTCAGTCTCTGGTTTATCGGCATAGACTAGCGACTTCACATACCCCCAAAGAAAGTAATCTAAAGGTGTGAGATCACAGGATCGTGGAGGCCAGTTAGAGAGTCCATTACGCGAAATTATGCGCTTAGCAAATGTCTCTCGCAATAAATTGAAACCAAAGCTCGGTCACGTCAATGCCATCCAAGTGAGGAACGAATAAGACGGAAATCATGTTTCTGTTGCGCTCTCCATTGACGGTAACATTCTGGCCGGCATCGTCCTTAAAGAAATATGGGTGGATGATTCCACCAGCCCATAAAGCATACCAAACATTGAGTTTCAATGGTTGTAAGGGCGTCTGGACAAAGGCTTCTGGGTTTTCTCTACTCCAAATTCTGCAATTTTGCTTGCTTACATATCCATTTAACCAAAAATGGGCCTCATCGGAGAACAAAATGTTGCCTTGAAAATGAGGAACAAGCTGAATCATGTTTTCGGCCCATTTACCGAATCTACAACGCGTATAATGGTCACGCGGTTTCAACTCTTGCACAAGCTGGATCTTATAAGCTTTTAAGACAAGATCTTTCCGTAAAATCTACCACAAAGTGGATGGCCATAGTTCCAATTGCTGTGCACGATGGCGAATCGACTCATTCGGATTCTCCTCAATACTGCGCTCTTCAACGGCAATAACTTCTTCTGTTTGCACTGTTTGTCATCTTTTCAGGATGGGTATTATCTACTAGATCATCATGTTCCGAATAATTGGCTCAGATGGACTATTATGTCGACCGTAAAATGGTCGCAGCTCAAGATAAGTTTGGCGAAGCGAACCATGGTTTTCAAAAAAAGTTTACACAATTTGCACACGTTGTTTTGGCGCTAATCTATTCATCGTAAAATGGTAAAACGTACTAACTACAAATCAACTTTCAACTGTCAAATTGACAGCCTGTAAAAACAGTGTTGCCAGTTTAAGAACCAAACCTCTAAAAAAACACCCTTTACAAAGAAAACCTTTTTAAAATTCGTTCCGTACTGATGGACTTAGAAAATCAACGATATTAGACAAGACGGCGTTTGTTTTTTTCTAAGAAATTGTTGCACAAAATATCAAAGTGGTAATAGGAGCTTTGTATGGCACCTAATGTTTCTCACTACACGAAAGTTAAGAATCATCTTGAAGAGTTAAGGTCTCTTTATTCCAAAGGTGTGTTGTATGGTGATTTTAATCTTGACGTTCTAAGGGGGAAAAATAAGTAACTCGTTGATACAGTAGATACACATAGTACGAGTACATACACGCGTAGTAGTAGGGTTGCTACTCATTATTAACCTAACAAAAGACCCTCTTTGATGGCTGTTTTTTTGGTGTCCCAAATCGACTTATGACATTATGACCGAATTTCCTCGCTAAGATTCTCTTACCATGATATGATTATATTGTTCTTGTGTGCAATGTTTCCTTGAAACGAATGAAAAATTCGTTCAACCCCGTCAGTTTTCTTCCATTGATGTCACCACTTTGCTTAATGACTGTTATAACCTTGATTATATCATAATTGACTATCCTTTTAAAAAACACGTGCCTCTCAAAACTAAGAAAATAGAAAATAGAAATTTTCCTTGGTTCATCTAACAGGTTCAAGAATCGGTAAGCAGCCGCAACTTATTGTGCCACAGATATACATAAATGTCAATTCATGTATGACCGATTCCGATTGAGTCGTAAAAACAGAACTAATTACTATCAAGCTAAGTTTAAATCTGATAAGTCAAGCTCAGCGTTTTGGAAATCTATTCACCAAACCGGCGTTACCAAAAGTGACTCAGGCAACTGTAATATTGACTTTAATGAACTTAATCAAAAATTTGACAATGGTACAGCATCAACCAAATTGACTTCTCCTTTTTTTACGGTTTCATAGCGCAACAGCAATGAGACAAACGTGGATGAGGCTTTTCTCTCTGTTAAACCTAACGCCGCTGTAGGTTTGGACAATATCGATCCGAAATTCGTAAAAATGTTGTTGCCCGTTCTTTTAAACATATAAAACATTTTTTGTAATACAATTATATATGCCGGAAGGTTGAAGGAAAGTTAAAATATTCCCTGTTCCCAAATCATGCTCGTCAAGAAAAATAATTCCGATTACCTACAGGACTATTGCTATCCTTCCTTTTCTCAGCAAAGTGTTTGAGAAAATCGTTAGCCAACAAGTGAAGATCTTCTTCGCAGAAAATAATTAAATAACAAAGCACCAATCTGGTTCTAGATCTAAGCACAACTGCACCACGGTCATGTTGAAAGTTACTGATGATATACGTTCTACCATTGACGAAGATATGATTTCATTTGACTTCTCAAAAGCATTTGATTCGGTAAATCATCGAATTCTTCTGTATAAAATAAGAAATCAATTAGTTTTTGATGGTCATGCGTGTCAACTAGTGGCATAATGTATCAACAATCGAAACCAAGCTGTGTATCACGGTAGTAAAAAATCGTTGAGCCTGACAGTAACTTCCGGTGTGTATCAAGGATCTGTTCTAGGCCCACTTTTGTTTTCCTGTACTGCGATAGTACTGCGATTATCATATTTATGCGGGCGATGTTCAATTATATAAAAAAAAAGTACCCGAGTCTTTTGTGTCCTCCAGTGTAACCGATTCTAACTCAGACCTTCATTCTATATTTGTTTGATCACAAGAAAAATTGCTTAATTCGTCCAAAACCAAGGTGATGTTGATATGAGGCGTTTCGAATACGAAGGGCGAACTCGACATCATGCCATTTTATTTTGTTTTGAATCTAGACCCTTCAGAGAATCTATAGGCATACGAGTAGCTTCATGTTGAGTTCGCCGCTTGTTTCCGTCTCGAAATACCCATAGAATGATATTATGCTGATTGGAAGGTAGTTGAAAACAAACCATAGGCGGGCGGATACGAAGGGCGAACTCAACACCGCTGCCTACCCCTCCTCTACGCTCTCCGTTGCATGATGCAATCCTTAGTTTAATTTGTTCATAACGCTTGTCCGGTGCAGTATTTACATATTTTGTTGTTAACGTTATCGCGATTGTGTGAACAAAAATGGATGTGAACGATAATAGTGCGTTTACTGGATACTCCAGAAAACGAATGAAAAAGTAAAATACTCGAAGACTGTGGTGGCAAAAAAGAGACACAAAAGAGACGAGCAGTGGTACCAGCTCGTCAAATCAGTGAGCCGTGTAGTTGCCAATGCTTTTCAAAGATAGGCCAAGATAATGTTCAGCAGATTTTTAGTGCTTTTTGTGAACTGGGTAGTTACGACCTACAAAATTCCTACTTATCAAAGTTTGTTATAAGCAATGATGTTAAGTCTTTACGGCGTCTTGAATACACTGTAGCGATAAACAATGAGAAATGCAGTGTGTGCCGTAAAGCATTTCACAGTATGCACGGTATATCTAAGAAACGTGTGCGCATTGCTATTAATATAGGTAAAACTAGAACTGTTGTTTCTGACCAAAGGAGGAAAAAGAAATCAGGTCGTAAAGTGCCAGAGGGGAAAGAGGCTGCATGAAAACTATTCCGTAACAGAACCTGTATCCATGCATTACTATCGAGACATTTTTAATTCAGAGTTTAACATCGGATTTGAACCTCCTGGCAGTGACACTTGTAACTTCTGTGACAAAATTCATATTTCTTTAACTAACCATAAAAAAAATAAAAACTGTGCCTCTGCCGATGAAACCATAAAACAACTTGAAATTGACAAATCAATACATCCTTTCAAAGCCAAAGCTCCTCAACATCTACTAAAAGCATTGAAAACTGATACCAATGAAGGGACTCTCGCTATCGCATTTGACCTATAGCAAGCCCTCCCTACCCCTAAATTGACCAGTGGTATTCAGTTTTACAAACGAAAATTGTGGACATTCAAGTTTGCATCCATAACATTAAAATGGGGGCCTCAAACATGTACTTGTTGGACGAAACTACTGCAAGACGTGGATCATGTGAAATAGCAAGTTGTGTTGCTCACTACTTGTCAAACGTCGATGAGTGTATAAAAAATGTAATAGTGGTTAGCAATAACAATAAAAAATGTAATTTAGTTTTGGCCAACTTGTGTTTAATCCACGAGGATAAATTTGACGAAATCAAACATGTTTTTATGACGCCTGGTCATTCCTATCTTCCCTGTGACCGGAACTTTGAGCACATCGAAAAAAAGGTTCGACATGCCAACGTGTACTCCAAAAACCATTATGAGTGCTTCATTACAAAAATGCCGTAGTAAAAAACAGGGGTTCTACATCCAGAAAACTTATAATTTCGACGTCAAATCTGATTCGGTAAACCAACGTCAGAATTTTCACTCCGCACCCTTACTAAGTATCGTCGCTGTTTGTGTTTACTGTGTTTGTTTGTAATTATGACTAGGGAGTTTAGGGTGAACGTAGCCAATATACGCGGGCTAAAAAGTAATCACTTTTCTGCGTACGTCCATGTCTGTAAGTACAGACCAGCTGTTTTGGCACTTACTGAAACCTATGTAGATCCCAGCCCACACCTCTCAGATCACTCTGATCTGAAGCTACCTGGCTACGAACTAGTGCCACTATTCTTTCCTCATCGCGGTCTCGACATTTACAAGCTTAGTGATGTAGGTTACCAAATTCCATCACAATGTAGTCCCTGTTCCAATCTGGAATTCAATTTCATGTGGTTAAAATTCCATCTCCGTAAGCAAATTATCCACTACTGCTTTATTTACAGAAGCATCAAACTGGACAGCAACTCCAGTTTGATGCGCTGACTGACTTCGTGATTACGGGCGATTTCAGTATATACAATTCTGTTTGACCTCGACATTCTGGACAGACAACACCCGAAGGACCGTGTGTTGAGATCCTCGCTGAGGAAAATAATTTAACCCAGTTTATAAATGACTTGTTTTTAACTTCTCACCCTGACAATTACTGCGTTGATGTGCTCTCCCCTCTAGGCTCGTCGGACCATTGTGTCATATCAGCTAAATTCTCGTACACCCACCACACAGTTAGGGAAAAGATTCCTAAAAGAACTTATGGCAATACGAGAAAGTCAATTGGAGCGGACTTAACAACTTCTTTTGGAATTTTAACTGGTCGTTACGTTTCCTCGATAACGACGTGGATGCCGCTGCTGACATGATCACAGAAACTATTCTCTTTGGAATGAGATGCTTTATCCATCATCGGATGAAGGGTATCAAACCAAAAGAAAAGGCATGGTACGACTCGAACTGTAAAGAGGCTGTCAGGGTTAGAGAATTGTTTTTTCGGTCATACAAGACCAACCCGACAGGGGAAAACCGAAAAAGGTTTAAATGAGCCAGAAATGACTGCAACGTCTTTCTTAAGCGTGTGAAATTCCAATACGACCAAAAACTGAGGCAAAAAAACTGCAATGTCCCAAAGGCAGTAAAAATTTTTGGTCGTTCATCAAAAACATTAAAAACTCATGAACGCTCATGACATTCCAGCAATCTTTGGACAAGGCCAATCTGCTTGCTGCACACTTTGCGGCTAGCTCAACACTCCCAGACTATGCTTTGTCTCCGCCTACATTTGAGTGCGTCGAATCTTCAATGGGACGAATCCACTTTCGCATATATATAAATTCGCTGGTCCAGATGGTATATCACCCCTTCTTCTGAAGAGAGGTATTCTTCCTCGCTTGCAAAACCACTGCGTTCTCCCTCTCCTCCGACAGACCCATTGCACTTATGTCCCTTCTTTCCAAGGTCATAGAAACGCTCACAAACCGTCATCTCATGAAATATCTCAAAACACGAAAACTTCTTAATGACTGGCAGTATGGTTTTCGTAGCAACAGGTCCACTGGTGATCTGATGGCATGCCTCACCGAAAAGTGGAACCAAAGCGTACATCAATCTGGCGAGGGGAAAATAGTTGCACTTGATATTTCGAAGGCATTTGACAGAGTTTGGCATCAGGCTTTTTTGTCGGAAATGCGTGCTTTTGGGATCGACGACTTTCTTCTTCAATGGATTAGAAACTACCTTTCGGAATGTTCAATTCCAGTTGTCTTGGATGGTTTCAAGTCTGATATTCACAAAATAAATGCTGGTGTGCCCCAGGGCTCCGTTCGGTCTCCGACACTCTTTTTAATTTCCATTAATGATCTCTTGTCTGCTACTTCTAACCCAATATATTCCTTTGCTGATGACAGTACTCTCTGCTTTTCATACTCGTTCCCGGACTCTTCGGCTGTAGAACGGGAACGGCAGCTTATGTTTAGCTCATTAAAGTCCGATATTAACGTGCGATAAAACTGATAGGTGATACTAATATCACTCAAACATTGGACATCTTCGAACACCGACGTAATGTCTCGTGTCTTACTCTGTTTTATCGCTATTTCCACCACCAGTGCTACATAGAAATCGCCAGTAGCATTCCGCCCATTCAAACTTTCAACCGTAACACCCGTCTCGCTATGAATGTTCATCAGTATACCCTCAAGCCTATTTTCGGACATATTCTGAAACATCTCGATTCTTTCCTAAGCCGTACAACTCGTTTATGGAATACCCTGCCGATCTCTGTGTTTCCTGGTCATTATAACTTACAAACATTTAAAAACAATGTACATCGGTACTTGTACCTTTCTTCCTCCCTAAATTTCCTTCGCCCGCGCTGTGTACAATCATTTTAAGGGTACAAAAACTCCTCGAGCGCGCGCTCATTATAAAAAAAATAAAAAATTGAACTCCAGAAAGAAAAGGCCAGTTTTTATGATCCATCCAAGTTCTTTCTGTTACGTCAACGCAGCTTTATGATTCTCCTGTGTCTGTGACCCCAGCTAAACTTAATGATATCAGAGATCTCCTGCCATACCACGGTAACGGAATCCGTAGTCAACATACTGCAAAACTATTATTGAAAATAATCAATCTTTTATACCCAGGCCCAACGAGGAAATGGAAGATAACCAACCTGACTATAATGATTAAAAAATTAGAATGTTACAACTCGTTTTGAAAGTTGTTTAAGTATTTTTTTCAGAATACAGGCTTCATAAATAAAAGCATTTTTTACCATTAATAATCATGGGTTTACCATTAATAAATGGAAAATTAAGAATTTTTCAACAAAAATAAGTTTAACCTTCTTTGTTGAGTTCGCCCTCTGCATCCGCAATGAAAATATATTTTCAAATGCGTTTTTCTCAAAACCTCCTTTTGTTGAGTTCGCCCTTCGTATCCGCAACGCCTCATATGTACGAGTAATAACAACTTGGAAATTTTAAATTTGCCGCTTTATGATTATCATGATCCTGTTGAATTTGTAACTAAAATCAAAAATCTAGGAATTGATTTCAAACAACATTGTCGTCTCTAAGACATATGGTATTCTTAGGGGACTGAGTCCTAAAAAACAGTACATGCCCATCAAAGTAAAGGTAAAACTAATCAAGGTTTTCGTCATGCCCAGCGGATATGAAGTCTTTCGAAGTTTAGATTCTTCGTCCTCAAGAAAATGAAATGTTCCATTTAACAGCTATGCAAGAAGATTAAATATGTACGAGTATCTTCTTAGACGGTATGACCACATATCTGCTTTCACCAATCAAGTCGCTGGATATTCATTGGATGCACTCTTGAAATATAGAGTTACGAGTACTTGTTTGCCAAAATAGAGTTCGTTCGCTTTCAAAGAACCTTAAAAATAATAACTCCCAGACACAGATTCTTGATGAGCGGTCGTCAATTTTTCAGCATATAAAACCACTTTAAAAAAAACTTTTCAAATATGTATTATGCAAATTGCAATTAGCGATGTGATGACCTATTTAGGATTTTTTTTTTCATAATCATTACTTCTATTCTACCTCCATTCTTTATATCTCTCTTTCCGTAATTTGTTCTTCCATCTTTCTCCTTCTGTATTTCTTCTATATTTAAAGCTTTGAATTGCTAATTTAAATTTTGTAAACTTTGTACCTGTTTAATACGAAAAGATGTTATAACTTAAATATGTACAGAGATGCTATGAATTAAATAAATAAATAAGCTTACTACATAGAATGGTAAAGATAGATGCCTCCTATTAAGACATCAAGTTGGTCGACCTCCATTTTCACTTACCCGTCCCACCGGAGTCAAAGTCTTTCTCCATTGCGGTGTCCCTACGGGATGGATCAAAGGATCCTCTGGGCCAGAGTGCTGCTGTTCTTTCGCTCTGCATGAGGCTGTACAGCGACACTTCATTGGTATTTGAACTCTTCTTCGTATTTAAACTACGAGCTATTTTTAAATTTGGAAAAGTTCCAGGAGATGATGGTCTATTGGTGATTCGAAGGTGGTAGAATTGGATATTGACCCACTTGTTGTATTAGGGGAACACTTCGATGTTTTAGGTGTATTACTATTATCTTTTTTATTTTCATTCAAAGCTTCATCCAATTGTTGTAAGGAAAATGAGTTATTTTCAATGGTAGAACTAGTTGGAGAGTCTTTCTCTTCTGCGATGCGTGGTAGCATTTCTCCGGGTGGTTCTAAGGACAAAGAAAGAACCGTATTTTGTGTGGGTTTCTGTTCTATGTGTTGTTGATTCGGGTCGTGGGATATATTAAAATTCTCAACATATTTTTCGAGGGAACTAACACTTCTTTCGGTTGTTGATGATGATGATGATGTACCATGGATACATAATGCCTAATAGAAAGCTAATTGCTGTGAGTGTGTATGCCCAGTTGCAGAGCTTGTAGCAACAGTATTTGAATTTGATGAAGATACACTACTAGAAGAATTAGTTGCTCTCCATACACTTAGAATAGATCTTTGATTTTTTATTGCAGACGAGATATAAGGGTGCATTTATTTTCCGCACTTCGTGGATGTAAACGATCTGGTGATAATGCACGTCTTAATAACGGAGAGCTTGGTTCTGAGCTTTTAGTTCTTGCGAAACTTTTTCTTGCTGCTGAAATCTGACCAGAATTCAAATTCGCATTTGGAACTCCGCCTGGACTGTATGACTGAGTGATGTTTGATGCACCTGGTTGATGGCCAATAGGGTGAAGACGGAAGTGTGACGGTGATGGTGTCCGTGCTAAAGGAGAAAGGGGTATATGACCGACGGATTTTGAAGGATTCGGAACCGAACCAGAATTTGAGTGCAGTTTTTTTGTGCTTCCACATCCACTGGTATGGAGTTTATGCTTTAGTCCATGTAAGGTGGACGGCCGTTGATACAGTTGAGACCCAGTAGGCGTAACGGCAACTCCAGACGCTACAGCCACAGTGTTATTAGCCGATGAGCCTCCGGTAGGAGTATTAAGTGCTGGCGACGAAGGTGAGCTGGATTGCGACGAATTAGAAGCCGATGGATAGCAATGCGATTCGAGCGTTTGGTAAATTAGGCAACGCTGTCTCATTCGATCTATTGTTAAATGACTGAAATGAACGTGATGGCGTCACCATTGTTGGAGATGAAATTCCTGCCGCAATCTGCTGAATTTCAGCTGAAGCACGTTTGCTACTTATTCGAAGGAATAGTGATATTTTTCGCTTCTTTTCATGCTCCTTTTTCTGTTTTTTCTCACAATTCACTCCTCTTTTTGCTAATTTGCTTTGTAATGAATCCCCTTTTCGTCCTCCACTCTGTATGCTTGTGTGCTCCAGTGGAGTTGCACATTCAGACACGTGCTCTTCTCCACTTAACAATAATTGCAGCACCTGTGTGTGCAATAAACCTTGAACAGGTTCGCCATTATGGGGAATCTTGGGGAATCAAGTCAGCTAGACCTAAGCCTGCTTCAAATGCCGGACTTCCTTCATCGACAGCCATTACCGAGGGCGGGTCAATAAGTCCGTGACTTTTGGATTAAAACAGATTTTTTGATAAAAAAATAATTTTATTTTTCAACGTAGTCTCCCTTGAGCTCTATACACTTTGTCCAACGCTTCTCCAATTTTTTTATCCCTTCCAAAAAAAATGATTTGTCGAGGTCCTCAAAATAGGCCCTTGTTTGCGAGATGACTTTTTCCACCAAGCCATTTCTTCAGGTTTGGGAACAAGAAGTAGTCGCTCGGAGCCAAATCTGGAGAATAGGGTGGATGAGGGAGCAATTTATAGCCCAATTCATGGATTTTTGCCATGGCAACTGCACATGTGTGCACCCTTGCATTGTCTTGGTGGAAAAGAACTTTTTTCTTGGCCAAATGAGGTCGTTTTTTTTTCAAATCGTCATTGAATCGGTCCAATAAGTTGGCATAATATTCCCCATTGATTGTTCTTCCCTTTTGAAGGTAGTCAATGTGGATTATCCCGCGTGCATCCCAAAAAACAGTCGCCATAACTTTATTGGCTGACAAACCCACCTTGGCCTTCTTTGGCGCCGATTCACCCTTAGAAACCCACTGTTTTGACAGTTGTTTGTTCTCTGGTGTGTTGTGATGGATCCATGTTTCGTCCACGGTTACAAAACGGCGCAAAAACTCCTCCATATTGCGATTAAACAACGCCAAACCTTCCTGTGAAGTTGTTACACGATTGCGTTTGTGGTCGACTGTGAGCAAACGCGGCACCCATCTTGCGGAAAGCTTTCTCATGCCCAAGTGATCATTCAAAATTGAAACCACGGAGCCATGCGAGATCCCTACGGCTTCCACAATCTCTCGCACTTTCAATCTTCGGTCGGCCAACACCATATCGTGAATTTTTTCGATTGTTTCGGGTGTAGAGACCTCAACTGGGCGTCCAGGACATTCGGCATCTTCAGTGCTTGTACGGCCACAACGAAATTCAGTAAACCACTTTTTTACCATTGAAATCGATGGTGCAGAGTCCCCATAGTATTTATCAAGCTTAGCCTTGGTCTCGGTAATGGTTTTTTTTCGCAAGAAATAATGCTTAATAAGCACACGAAATTCACTTTTTTCCATTTTCTCCTCAAATTAGTGAGTAGTCTGATAAAAATAGCTGTCAAACACAAACTAACTGACGCAGCAAGTTTAAATTTTGACAGGAGTCAACTGACAGATGCCTGTTGACAGGAGCAGTGTTGCTGTTTCAGTAAAGAGGTCAGAAATTCAAACCCAATTTCTGGTGGAAATTGACTTCAAATTCAAAATTAGCATAATAGCATGGGCAATGAAAATGGAACAGGCTTAGAAATTGGATATCTAAAGACTCAAACAAGATATCAACTTTATTTAAACGCCGTTATAAAGGCTGGTATTTCTTCTAAAAATAAAGTCCTACACGAAATTTTTACCATTAGTACTAACAAGGTCAGGGTATACCAAAGTAAGCCTTTTCTTAAATCCTCGATAAATGATGTCAACTTTGGAGATCGACCCTTACGGTAGAACGATTTTTTTCTTAGAATATGCCCAGAAATCATTTCCCAAATTATCGGCAACGAATTATAGAAAGTTCGGTCAGGAAGTATTGAACGTTTCCGGGAGTATGAGCTGGCATTTCATTATGTTGAGCTCAAGGTAGTTTTTGTGGCTTGGCTTGAGGGTCTTGAAAAGGTTGAGAATCAGAAAATTTTGAAAGTAATAGCGTTCTTACAAAGAGGATTTGAACCAAGAAACCAGCCCAGGTTGAAAACCAAGTGTATTGAGTTTGAAAAGAATTAACTGAAGTCTGATTTAATCGAAAGTCTTGTTAAAGTCAGTGGTAGTCACATCCACTTATTTTCCTTGCCCTAGAAACGAACGCAATAAGGTTGGTAGTGGTTGATTGGCCTTTAAGAAATCCATGTTGGTTCGGTGCAAGAATAGATCAGCAATGAAAGAATATTACATCATAAATGATGCTCTCAAAGATCTTGGAAATGCAGGATAACTTAGCAATGGGTCGATAGTTGGTAGTATCCTGTTTGAGTTCTTTTTTGTGAATAGGGATTACATAAGCACTTTTCCAGAGGCGAGGAAAATCCCCAGGGAGATCGCAATTCTGAAGATACTCATACTTAATTTTATCTAGCAGTTGTGCTGGTGTTATTTTAATAAACATTAGAGATGTTTGAGAGCATATACTCAAGTAACCGAAGTTTTCGGGATCCGGGTTCTCACTCTGGGTGGAAAGGGATTCACTAAAAAAATTAGCGAAATAATTGGCCAAGGTTGTAGTATCAGACGATGACATATTGGAGAATTTGAGGCAAAATGGATAGCTATCGGATTTATTGGATAAATCGAAAGAATTGTTTGGGGTCAGAAATGAGGGTATATTGCTTTCGGCGGAGGTATCTGTTATAGCGAATATCACAAAGTTGGGAGGAGTGGTCGTGAGCAGACTAACTTATTCGTTCAAAAACTCTCAAAGCTATATTTGTCTACGGTTATAGAAAATTCTACGTTTTTGTAAATTCGGTTTTGTTTTGGTTGACTGCTTGATTCCTCGTCGCCACTTCATACGCAATATCCAGAATGCGTTATTGATAAACCCGCTGATTCAAACGTTTATGGCAAAATTGTCGGGCTTTTGAAAGATTGTACCTCTAGTATTGCCCTATTTGTTTTGCACAATCTATGTATTCAAAAACGATGTTAAAGAAATTGCATGACAGCGCGTCCTCTTGTCTACATCCATTTTTGATTCGAAGATCTCGGTGAGGTCTTCACCTTGTTGGAGCAGCGTGAATTTTCCATCGTCAGCCTGCGTAACGAGATGAGTTTAGCGCAAAAATCTTAATCATACCCTACTCTATACACCTCCACTTCATAAATGCGACTTTAACATCGTTAAATACTCGTAGGTGGCATGTTCGACCTAAATTTCATTTTCTCCAAGATATGCGGTAGTTTAAAAAGTTGAGGAGACTTACCTCTATAGCATGGGTAGTTTAAAGGGTGTCCTTTCTTAAGAATTGGGCAAATGCGGAGCTTCTTTTCATCGCGTATACTTTGATGTGACCATATTTTGGTTGGTGCATGCTCCACACAAAGTCATCAGCCGCTGCTTTAAACCAGCTTTGTTTTTCATAAGTTTAGTGAGAATTATCTTTATTTCGTCCAGATCGAGTTACCGGTTATATCGGTTATGCAGCAGCTATATAAAACCAATTTCAGAAAGTTCTATATTCGATTCACCGACTTTAATTTTACTAGTTTGTACCCTTGTTAGTCCTTGTAAACTTCGACTAGACTTTATTGCCTTGACAAATTCAGTGGATCTTTGCAATTGCCAGGTATGCTTCTACCAACAGGCTATTAACAATCTCAATAACAGATTCACGAGACATTGCATAACGAACTTTGATCATACCATTACCAAAGCACTAACATCCTGGGCCGTCAATACTTGAGATAATAACAGCCACTCTGTCGCATCCCAAAAAGCCATTATTTCTATTTGAAATATACTAAGAAGGTGTCGGAAGAATCAAAAAGATTCTAATTCCTGTGCTATGAGCAGCCATCTAGGTGCATTTAAAAAGCGAACTTATGGAATTTGCTGCCAGACTTCTAGTTTATTCTACCTTTAATTCTAGTATTATATTATGCAATATATCGAAGTTATGATAGAGGAAAAACATCAATCCACGATTTAAGTGGCGCCAAGCAGAGTCCAGAAGTGTCTATGTTTGTTAGTGTCAACAAAATATAATTTCTTTTAAGTTTGTAGAATTCAAGAGAGTTTCCAGACCAGGCGAGGTGATAGTTTTTAGCACATCTATAATATAGATGAACTTTTTATTAACATGTCAGCTCTAACCGTAGTTGATGATCGATGTGCCAGAAATTGACTTTCAGTCAATCCTCATGGAACTCAAATTGTTCTTTTCACGAGAACGAGGAAACTGACTGTCTTGATTTATTTAGTGCTAAAAGGCGTTACCATTCGTTTTTCAAACGAAGCATATTATCTGGGTATCTGGGTATTATACTGGATAGCTAAGAACTTTGGACTAAACGCATCGCATCAAAAACCTGTAGGGCGCTTTTTGTAGTGTAAGGGAGCTCTTGGTAAGACATGGGATTTGTACACGAAGAAGGATTCTCTGGATTAAATTATATCGCCGATGCAAAGATTACTGTGAGATCGATGACAAAACCGCGAAGAACCGTGAATGTCCATCTACATCCGGATTAGGGACCGGAGATTCTATATGCACTCAATCACTGATACTACAATATTACGCATATCTCTTCGAAAGACTGATGATTTTCATTAAAGGGAATACAAATTGTGCTGACCGAAAAAAAACCGAATATCGAATATAGAGACCGCCAATGAAGCCTAGTCAGTGGAGAGTTTTTGACCCAGGTAATCACTATAGACTTTAGCTGCTTTAAGGTCACTAAGGTTTCTAACGCTTAATACTTTTTCGGGGCGGATTGAATCGACCATTGAATTTTCTTTTTACAAAATATCGGACAAAGTCGACATTTGCATGTTTGCACACTCATGATGCTGGGCGAGTGTTTCGAATGTTTCAATTTGGTTGGTGGGTCGACCATCTGAAAACAGCCTGGTTGCTCTATTCCCATGAAGAATCTGCATTCCAGTTCCTGCATTATTTTATGGTAACTGTAATAAAAATCGGTGCAAGGTCTTTCTGCAGGATATAAATTTACTTTTTGAATTTACACTGTTCGACGGCAGATTTTATTTTCAGGAGTGCTCTGAGGAAGGGATGTAGCTCAGATGCCAGAAAAATATACTTAAATCCCTTCATATTCTAGGTCATATTGGGATCCTTATTTAAGACTTCTGGTATTCATAAGCTTTCCTTGTTTTTTAACAGTGGTATGGCTGCTCTTAACTCATGAATGGTTCATCTGTCACCATTTCAATTCCAAAAACCTTGGCTAAGTGTGTGAAAGCCTTACTGACCTGTGCTCCAAATATGTCGAAGTAGCTCAGCAAGGTGTGTCGCTTTGGTGTCCTAATGCCAAGTTTCAAACAGTTTGGAATCTCATCCAATTTTAAGTTACTTCCCTCGAATGTTAAAGCAATCAATCGGAAATCGATCCTCTCAATTTAGATCTCATCCCGTAATGTCTATGGACTTCAAAACTGAGGACATGCGCCTGGTATAGACTACATAAACACTCTCGGTGCTTCGAAAATTTGAGTCGTTCCTCGCTCAGAAGACAAGAACCACACAAAAATAACAAAAGCTGATATGGGAATGGCTCTATGGTCAAAGTTTATAAGTTTTAAGGTATGCATGCAAGCCACATTTAACTATTTTAACTGATATATAAGTTGAAAATACAACATATGTTGACACGCACTTATCGACAAGGTTGAAGACTATACAAATATCAAGGAACGATTTTTTGAAACTATGGTCACATGATTATATCTGATGGCCTCACAGCCAACCAAATTGACACCGTGATGATCCGTGATCTATTATGCATCAAATATTCTAAAAATGTGCACACATTCGTTGGTGTAAACAACAGTTAAGATCATTACTTTGTAGCATCCAACTCTCGGTTCTAACCGTGCTCCACTACTGCTCATAACCAAACCAAACCGCTGCAAAACCTCGCTAAAAGATATTCGAAACTCGACGTCTAAACCAACTAAATAAACACATTTTACAGCGACCGGTCGAAGAAGGCCCCAACGTCTTAAGTATCTCGGTAACACCAATGGAGCTCCTATTCCGTAACATCAACGATAGACCAATTTATAATCAATCTACGATAGATAAATCCTTGAAATGTGTCTCATAATAATGCAAAACCCGTAATTTGTGTGCAATTTGTGGACAAGTACTTGGAACCGTTTTAAGCATGTGCCAGATTTTGGTAAGGAGTGCGCGCTGTCGTGCAATTTCTTAAATCTCGTTTTGAAGCAAATGGTGAATAGGGTAAGTGTGAGCACAGAAGGTACTTTCTTCAGCACATCGGTCCAACTATTGAGATATTTAAGCGATGTCAATATTTTTACAAAAATTTATTTATTTTTTCTTATTGAAACTGCATATATTTTGTGTTGTTTTTTACAGAATCTCACCAAACCTGCGGACAATAGTTTATTGCACAGCCATACAATACGGCACCGAAGCAGAATGGAACTTTGCCTTTGAACGATACCTCAACTCAAAGGTTTCAAGTGAGCAGGAAGTGCTTTTAAGTGCTCTCGGGTGTTCCAAGGAACCATGGATCTTGTCTAGATATCTTCGTCGATCAATATCAGGAGAAGGTATCCGCAAGCAAGATGTATACCGAGTTTTTGCAGCTGTCTCAAATAACGTTGTCGGGCAACAAGTTGCTTTCGATTACATTCGAAATCATTGGGATAAAATCATTGCCTAGTGAGTTTTTTTTTTTTAATTCCTATCTACCATTTAACTTACTCCAACTTTTGTCTATTTTCAGTCTGGGAAAGTCAATGTCCAATCTGAATATGATTATTAAATTCCCCACAAAACTGATGAACACAAAGTTTCTCCTGAACGATTTGAAGAGTTTTGTGAAGAACGATCTTAAAGAAATGGGCCGAACCATTCAGCAAGCTGTAGAACAGGTTCAAATAAACGTCAATTGGATGGATCGAAATTATAACACAATAATTGAATGGCTGAAGAGGCAGGACATCAACGAGAGTTAAAAAACCATCTAAGCCAAAAAATGAGCATTATATACATTTTCTATCGAAACAAAGACTGGCTAACAACACGCTTTGTTTTCTGTCCGTTTTTTTTTTTTTTTTTAGTTTTTTAATTTAAGAATTCAATTTAAATCCATAAATAATTTCTTATAGAATTTTGTATTTCTTAAGTAACATAACAAACGTAATATTAAAGGGCCAAATTATAAGATACCAGATAAAACTACGCGTCACTGTGTTGTTCGTTTTTTATCGTAAATGTAAAATTGTAATTTAAAAAATAAAAAATAAAAAATCCATGAGAGTAAAAGATGTATCTCTTTGTCTATTGTAAATATTAAGTTTTAACAATTTATAAAATAAGATATAATAATGTTTATATAGAATACTTTAAGATGCTAGTCTAGTTTTTAAGGGTTTTAATCACTCAGATTTTTAGTCAGCACAAAAGCCAGATGCCAGGATATTTGCATTTGAAATTGATTTTTTTTTTTTTGTATTTTATTTCGATTTCGTATTTTATTGTATACATACATTGTACGTTTTAGCATTTAATTTTAATAATTGTAAGAGTTGTGTACTTAAAATATATGAAACTAAATAAATTTTGTTTATTGTGGATTTTCCTTAGGATTGGAAGCCAAAGATTAATGTTCATATCGGGGACAACAATTACTTCCTTTCTAACAATTAGAAATAGCTCAACAAATATTTTGGTCTTCTTCCTGTTTCGGTTTCATTTCTTAAGCTCTCTTACTATGCCATTTGTTGCCACTTGGAACAGATTATTCTTCTTATATGTAATCCAGAAGGCAATCTGGTTATCTGCAGATGGTCGACGACTCCTCGACACTGATATTTTTCTAGTTCCAGCTTTGCTTGTGTTTTTTGATTGTAATGAGTTATGGCTCAGAAATAATCTCTTCTCTGCATATGATATAAGAGTCAGGTCTGTAAGCACGTGCCAGATGTTTTGGCAATTAGTGAAGCACAGATATATACATGTTTAGACTCCTCGAATCATTCTGATCTGAAACTACCTTAATACGAACTAGTGCCACTAATTAACTCTCACGTAGTCTAGTCATTTACACGAGCAGAGATGTAACTTGTCAAACTCCACCGAGATATAATCTCTGTTCTTACCCAGAACTCAAGTTCATATGGCTAAAAATCCATATCCATAATCAAGACATCCACTATTGCGTTGTTTATAGAAGCTCCAAACTCTTAAAGAGTTTTACGCGCTTTGACTCCACTCAAATTATTTACACATGATCTTCAAATTAAAATCGTTATTGCGTGCATCGCAGCACTGCATTGGGCACGGTTCCTGCCACATAAAGACTCAAACTTCAGAAGAAACCTTTTGAAATAGTACGCGATGAGCTGTACAAAAACAGGAAGGCTAAAAGCTTGTAGCTGCGGCGCTTTGTGTACATTTACTGTGAAACAGTAAAGCTCCAGAAGTGAAGCGAATAATGCGGCCGTGAGCGAGTCAGTAATTAAAAAACACAAGCAATCGATTCCATGCCGTTTTCAAGAGCTGGGCATCTCTCGAACGTTCACATGACTCATTTTGGACTCTACTTAGTTTGCTGCAGTTGATTATATTGTCTAGGGCCGTTCACCAGACAACCACCGCCTAGGTGAGTATCGGTTTTATAACCGAGACGTATAGCCAGTGGGTTATGCGAGGTTGAAGGCCCCATTTGTTCCTAACGACTTTTTTGCAAGAGAATAAAGTTGCTGTAGCTTTCTTGAGTCTTTCTTAAATGTTAGGTTTCCAGTTTAGTTTCATATCAAAAATGAGATCCAGATATTTTGGTGTATCGGAAAAGACTAAACTGGCACCGTTTATTGAAAGAGGGTCTATGATTGGAATTTTATATTTCCTGGAAAAGAGGACAAGATCAGTTTTATGGTGGTTTACTGGCAATCCGCCCAACGGATTAATCTGTTAAGATTTTGCTGTAGGAGTTCTTTAATGGTATTGAAATGCTTTTCTGAGACGGCTATAGTAAGGTCATCCTCATAGACAACCATTCTGCTACCACCCACTTCCAGGTAGTTCATTAACCGCTAAGATTCAGAGAAGAGGTGAAAGGACACCGCCCTGCGTCTTACCTCTGCTCATACATCTTTTGGCAGAAGCCCCACCCAGTTTGGAGTTGATTATCCTGCTATTTGGCATAAAACTGATCAACTCCTGCAGAGTTGACAGCTCAGTCGTGATTGCGGATGTGTTGACGTTATTAAAAGCACCCTCTATGTCCAGGAAAGCGACCATTGTATGGTCTAATCAGTGAATGCAGAGGGGTTCCCCAAACTTTCTTTTACAGTAGGCATGTTCAGCCGTTGAAAGTCGTGGATCAATTTTAGCTAGTATATCATATCAATCAGTCGTTCTAGAGTTTTTAGAAGGAAAGATGATAGACTTAGAGATCTGAGGTCTTTGGGACAACATGATAGCGTTTTCCGGTTTTGGGAATGAAAACTACATTTACTTCTCTCCATGACAGTGGAATGTGGATCAATTCTATACAGCTCCTCATGATATTCTCTAGCGTAGGCAGGATGATATCTGAAGACCTTTGTGGCGCGGCAGGTATTATACCGTCCGGAGTAGCACACTTGAATGGTGTGATGCTATACAGCGCCCAAAGCAGCTTATCTCTTGTAATCAGACCGTGAATTTTAGTCAGGGTTGCATTAGTCCTGTTGTGGTTGCTACTGGTTGCGAATAGGGAACTACCTGGAAAGCGGGTGTGCAGTAGCAGGTTGAATGATTCATCACTTGAGGTTGTCCAAGTGCCATCGGTTTTTTTCAAACAGTTAGGCATCATAGAATTTGTAGAGAATTTTTTTTAGCCGCGATGCCTCAGAAGTTTCTGTGATTTTGTCACAGAATGATCTCCAGGATTGTCGCTTTGACTTCATCAGTCCTTTTTTGTATATTTTGAGGGATTCTTTATGAGTCCCAGTCAGTTACTTTTCTTATGCTTTTTGCTAGGTTGAAATGTTTTCTGCAAACGTTTCTAAGCGGTCCTAGTGCTGATGTCCAACAGTGAGGCTTTTTCTTGCATCTAGGTTGAATAAGTGGGCAGGAAGCAGCCATAGCCTGATTGAGAGAAAGGGTGAATTTCTTGAGTTTTATGTCAAGCTCGTTGGAGTCACGCGGCCTGAGAGTTCAGATAGCGTTTCTGACAGTATTCCCTATATTTTGGCTAATTACTTTTCCGATAATTCCGGAATGCTGGTGGGCTAGAAGAGGCATCACTCAGGCTGAATTGGATGTAACTGTGGTCTGAAAATGAGTGTTCAGACGATACCATCCAGTTCGTTAGCATTTGAATGATGTTGTTGGAAACAAGAGTGATATCTAGCGCTTCCTTTTGGTTTCTTGTTATAAAAATGGCCTCATTGCCAATGTTGCAAACAACGAGGTTAGTACTTATAATATAATCAAAAAGTGACTCACACGACTCTATCATTGATGTCGGTTCTGCCCCATATCGCGTGACGAGCGTTAAAGTCGCACCCTATGATGAGGGCCTTCCAGCTTCCAGTACCACCCTTTCTAGGTTGTTACCAAGGAGAGGGCCCACATGATTGTGTCCAAGTTATGCCGATGCCAGCCAGTTGCAACCTTTGGCAGTCTCATCTACCTCCTCTCATCGTATACTCGTAGGATCTCTTTTTAATTCGTCTGACACTCTGTCGGAAATGGAAACCGACGGCTTAGTTTTCGCCTCGGATAAATTGGAGTCGTCGCTATCCAGGATATCGACGCTCCAAGATCTAAGGTTGAATTTGCAGTTTCGGTTAAAGGAGGGGAATGTTGCTTATCAGCATCTAGCTCCTCCTTTTTATAAACCGTTAGGTGAATTGACTCCAAACCGAAACTTCGCTAAAAGACCTCAGAAATATACTGTTGGAAGAACCGGCACGGTTTCCTCCAACGATCTCTAGCACTTGGAGTAGTCCTTTAGCTTTTTGAGAGCAGTGAGTAGCTCACTCAATCTTGCTCTTTATGTCCGCATTTCGCTCAACCTGCGGAACGGATCCGAAGGTTTTGATAATGCGTAAAGCATTTCGACTTCTTGTACCATATAGAGCGCTTTAGATAAAGCTTGCCGATGCAGCTGAGCTCCTGATTCCTCCTTTGGGGTAGGAATTTTAGTAGCAGCAGAAAGGCCGTGGCTTGCCACAAACTTGCTGCTGCTAGGGCTGGAGGAGGTTATAGGGCATGGCTTACCACAGTATTCGAGCCAGGTATACACCAAGAATTAAAACGTTCTTATTGTAATGCATACCCATGGTATGATTATGTCAGTCTTGGGAACCACATCTGGGTTGACTGGAACTTGGTGGAAATCCTTCTCTAAGTTAATATTTGAAAAAAAAAAACCATCGTAACGCGCAGGATATTCTTGAAATAATGAGCCTTTCTGATGGTCGCGTAATAATGCCGGTGAATTGGGCATTTCGGTTGATGAACTGTGGGAACAGGATCTGGCTGGAGACTGCAGAGTGCAACTTAGAGATTACATTTGTTTAAGAGTCGACCAGTCGAGAATTTTTTATATCGACCAATCGTGGTGTTGGAAAAAACGGCTCTAATTACAGTAGAGCTGACGATATACAAGTACTCGTACATATATCCTATTGAACGGATTGTGGAGACTTAGATCGTGTCTATGTATGACCTCTCCATATATCTAAATGGTTCGCGGTGACGGCGAACAGCTGCATTGAAGTTGGGCGGAGCTTTTTGAGCAACAACAGTGTCAATTACACAAGGTGTATTGGTTGTCAGTTGATGGAAACTGAGAGCCTCATAGACTTATTGTTGTTGTGAAGCAGTTATTAGAGGTTGGCGGAACCTGCATGATAGATACGCCTAAGCTGCCTGTATATTCCGCGTTGAGATAGGCCTGGTAGTGTAAAAAAGTTTGCAATCAGGTAATGGGAAGACATTGAAGTGACTTCGGGAATCTTCGTCCCTACTAAGGAAGCTTGCGGAGCTAACGTATTCAGATATAAGTTTCTACACTCTCCATCAGTTTATCTGCGATTTGTGTTTTTTTGATGTCGATGTCGAGTCTTTTATCATACTGGGCACTGCTTTTAGGGCGTGTTGGAGGAACAAAGTCTCCACAAATCGAGAAGAACATAGGAGTATTTACTTAGAGCGCCTTTTGTGGCCTCGTAGTAAAATTAACTTGGCTTCCAGTCGCCAAGCGAGATATCTTATAGTACGTGGCGAAGTCGCTTCTATTGGTTGACAGCGTATAACTAGTTAACTGAATTCGAGCTATTCCGGGCGCCAATTCTAAGCATACGCTGTCCATTTTCTTACGATCTTGGACCATTTCCGATGCTCGAACAAAGAAAATCAGTAAATTAAATTGGTTAAATTTGGTGTGGGCTGATGCCCCCAATTTATTGCCACTTACTTGGTATTGGCTTGAGTCGGTTATGCTATCAATGAATAGCATTCCTTGGATGAGCTAGCGTTTGACGCGGTAAAAAATAAGAGATCTTCCGATGGAATCCACTTCAGCAGGGGCGGATATCACCAAAGATAAGGATATCGTCTATGGAATCACTTAGTTCAATTAGTTGACGAATTGCTTTGATAGCAAGAATGTAGGATTCGATAGGTTGAGCTTTGAGAATGTAGCAAGACATAACGTACAAGTTTAACAGAAGAAGAAATAGCGATGAGAGAAGCGTTAAGGGTATTGTGGATAGCAAGTAGGACACCTCTGCATGGAGAATCAACTTTGGGGAGGGCAGGATCATTAACCATAGGGAGAGAGTGATCGTCATCTCGGAAAACGTTATAAGAAGAGGTGAATAGCTCCTGGCTCTTAATGTCGGGGATCAGATTGCTTTCTGTAGAGCATAGGCTTCGAAAGAGAGGCCATGATAGTAAAATGTTTTGATAGTAAAATGTAAGAGGTAGTTTTTTGAGCGTGGGGGAGTAGGGCAGTGTAGATGAGATGCAGACAAAGAAGGCAAGTTAGGAACGGAAAAATTTATCATGGTCAGCTCGGCTACGCTGAAGGTGAGAAACTCTTTTAGAGTGTACACAGCTGCGGAAAGCAGCGAAGTCATCCGCAACCTTTTGGGGAGGTGTGTTGAAGATTTCGTGGTACCTGTTGTAAAGTTTCCTGAGACTGGTTATATCAATAGGAAGGCCTTCCAGTTAGATGAAGACCATGCCACTTGTTTTGGTTTTTTCCTCAAAGCAAATATTTTGGTTTTAAGGCTCCATCCAGTTAGTATCAGGTTTAAGATGTAAATGGGGAATGGATCTTGACGATGTATAATTAACTTTAGATTAGACGTTGCTTCGTTTTGTTTCAATGTTTTCATTGGTTGGTTGATCGGTCCATTTGGAGAGCAGCAGCTTTCCGAGGTTGGGGCTGATTTTGGATGGGTTAACAAATAACCATTCGTACTCGTAGAACCATTTGTTGACATCTGATTCACAAATACAAGAAATCTGCATGCGGGCATAAAAGTCTGTGAGAAGTACGTCCAATTGTTTGATGTTAATTGCTGATCACGCAACTGCAGCGACGAATGGGACTTAATGTCTTTTGTCGGCCATCACATCAGGGTCACCAATTTTATCGATAGAACGGACATAATAACGAAAAGCGATTTATTGGAAAGTAAACCAGTTATTTAATGCCAGAAAGGGCAAAGAAAATCTGCTATCGGTTGCCGCGAAAATATGATTATCGTCGGCTTCGCTACGGTTCCGCTACGGTTTCTCATACGCATGCGATACAAACAAATTTACAAGATACTAATATGAAAATTAAGTATACTAAATTTCTAACAAGAGCTTAGTGCAAATTAATTTCTCGTTTTTTTTTTTGATTTCTAACATAGCAAAAGATATTTAGTCGCAGATTTAGAATTTATATATTTTGTATTATATATTCATATATTACAGAGGGGATTTAAAGTTTTTTATGGATCGTCTTCGTTAAAAATTAAGCAAGTCAATATTTATTTAATATTTAAGGACTACTTGGTGGATGTACGGGTGGAACCCAAGACCAGTCTTCCCATTCAACACACTGCTTCTTTTCGTCATTCCATGCAAGGCTGTCTTGACATCTGTACAAGACACCAGCTACTCCTTTCTGCTCACATACCCAAAAGGCGGTCGGATCCCAAGCATTCCTATAATTCTTTACTGACATTTCAGTGTCTGTTTTGCATCCTGGCTGTGTATTATCAGTAATAACTGCGGCCCAGGAAGCTCCAATGATCATGAGGACAACAGTAACTGTAAGGATTAAAAATAGAAAAAGGATGTTATGGGAATTTATTCCTTTGATTTACCAAAAAGTTTCATTTTGATGTCTGATTGCTAAAAAACACTGACTTCTGACTTGAGAAAGTGCATCACCAACCAATTTATAGTTTGAAACGTTTGTTTATTTTTTATTTTTTTGTTTTAAGAGTATTATGATAAGGCTCAAGGGGTTTTCATTTAAACATGTGCCGCAACTTACATTCCGGAAAATGGAAAATAAAAGAATTATTCATGCAATCGAACTGACCATTGAACATCATGTTTTCTGTATTTGTTTAAGGGTTGTAAACTAAATGAGTACTTACTGGCGTTTGAATTGAAAAGTGTTATTCACGTTGATTTGATTGCTAACAATGACTAATCTTTGCAATATTAATTTAAAAACTACGTATATGTAGATGTGTAACTTATTTTAAGAATTACATTTCTTTCCCTTGTAGTCTCTTGCCCTCACATGAGATAGTTTCATCAACAATAACGTTCTGTGAAATAGTTCACGGGTCAGATTCACTTTTAAAGAATTAAAATTGACCCAAAATGTGGTTATTTTTTCTGATTTGATTTGAGACCCGGGTCCCCCAGGGATAGTCTATTAAGATTTTAAATACAAAAATACCACTTAACAAACTAAATTTAAAACTATGACTTATAACTACTATTTTTACTTAAACTACGGTCTAATGACGGTAACAATGGTTGTTCAATGAATTTCAAAGGCCTAAACTACTGCAATGGAAGTCGAACACTTGACGTATCCGATTAGTTTTACGTAGCATTCGACAGAGTGCGTGGCACGTTAAGACCATAAGTTGTCCTGTGACTATTCGGACAAAAAAGGTGGATAGATCTTAAATGACATGGGTTGGTATTAAATGGGATTTGGGAGAAAATCGTGGGACAGTTGATGATGCCGGTTAAGATTTCGTGGATGAAGGCATTCGCCCTGGCTCTCAATCAGGCTATGGCCACTCCCTGCCCTCTTATTCAACCTAGAGGCAAGAAAAAGCCGCACTGGTGGACATCAGCACTGAGACTGCTTAGAAACACTTGCAGAAAATTTTTCAAACTAGCATAAAATTTTTCACAAGAAAAGTGACTGACTGGGACCCATTCAAAGAATCCCTCAAAATATACAAAAAAGACTTAAGGAAGGCGAAACGACAATCCTGGAGATCATTCTATGATAAAATCACAGCATCGCGACTAAGAAAAATCCTCTACAAATCCTATGATGTCTAGCTGTTTGAAAAAAAAAACCGATGGCTTTTGGACAACCTCAAGTGATGAATCACTTTACTTGATACTGGACACCAACTTTCCAGGTAGCTCCCAGTTCGCGGCCAGTAGCAACCCAAACAGGACTACTGCAACTGTGACAAAAATTAATGGTGTGATTACAAAAGGCAAACTACTCTGGGCGCTGCATAGCTTCAAACCATACAAGTCTGCCTACTGCCTACTGCCTACTGTAAAGGAAAGTCGGTGGAAACGGCTTTGCATTCACTGACTACCAACATCGAACTATCCCTACAATATGGAGAGTACTCAATGCTCGCTTTCTTGGTCATATAGAGTGTCTTTAACAATGTCAACACATCCGCAATCAGGAAAGCATTTCAATACCATTAAGAAACTCCTAAAGCAAGATCTTGACAGATTAACCCGTTGGGCGGATCGCTGTGGATTGGGAGTAAGCCCCCATAAAACTAATCTTGTCCTCTTTTCCAGCAAATATAAAATTCCAATCGTAGGCCCTCCCTCAATAAACGCTACCAGTTTAGTCTTTTCCGATACAGCAAAATATCTGGGTCTGGTTTTTGACAAGAAACTAAACTGGAAACCCAACATTCAAGAAAGAGTCAAGAAAGCTGTAGTAGGTTTATTCTCTTGCCATTGGGAAGAAGTGGGGCCCTCAACCTCGCATAACCCACTGGTTATACAGCTCGATTACCGATACTCACTTACGGGGTTGTTGTCTGGTGGACAGCCTTAGACAATGACTGCAGAAAACTAAGCAGAGTCCAAAGAAGAGCATGCCTATACATCAGCGGAGCCCTCTGTTCTACTTCCTCCTCGGCACTGGATACTCCGTTTCTATTGATACCCTTCGATATCTTTAGCAGGCAAGTAGCTGCGACTGCAGCTATTCGCCTTAAAGCAACTACACAGTGGGCAAATAATTCATTTGGCCATGCTAATACTAGGAATCCTCACAGAGAACATCGGTTATACCATACCTGAACTTTGGTTTGACAAAGCCTTCTATGTAAGCTTCCCCTCTAGATCCTTCTGTAAGAATATAAGATAAGCTAAATGTAAGCCTCTCCTTCCGTCTTCCAAATCACTGTAGCGTGTTCCAGGCGGAAATTTTAGCGATTAAAGAAGCTCTGTCCTGGCTGAAGAAAAACGTGACATCTGCAAAGGATATCTGCATCTTTTCGGATATCAAGCCCCTGGACTCAATCTCATTAAATTATAAAACCGTCCTTGAATGCCGATCATATCATACGGAGATGGCAGAGTACTTCAACCTTCACCTTTGTTGGGTTCCGGGCCACAGAGACATTCCAGGGAATTGTGGGGCCGACGAACTCGCCAAAATTGGAACCATTCTACCGGAAAAGAGTAGCACGGGTATGTCTATCGCTACATGCAAATTAATGCTAATAAAAGAACAGGCCTTAGGTGCACTGTAGGACCAACATGTCCAGCGACCAACCAGATCTGGCCAAAGCTGGATCTGAATCGCTCTAAGAGTCTGATCCTTCTAAATAGGAAATATCTCAGTGCCATCATAGGTTTGCGCATGTACAAACGATTTCTGTGGAAGCCGCATGGACGAGGAGGAAGAAGAGACAATCCTCCACCTACTCTGTACATGCCCAGCTCTCTTCCAAAGAAGAAAACTTCACTTAGTAGCTTTCTTTTACAATAGCTTAAATGATCTAATGAATATAGACGTAAACAGTCTCCTACGCTTCATCATAAGCTCGAATTGGTTCCATGAGTAAGAGAATCACAAATCCGCGTTGGGCCAATAGGCCTAAATGGGTTGATCTTTCCAACATTTTACCTACCTACCTACCCATGGGGATAAGGCCTAGAGGCTCGTTTACTTGTATTTCTTATGGAATAAACCGTACGGTTTGTCTATATTAAAAAATTTAAATTACAAAAATCAATTTTGGGTCAATAGTGAGGTCCTTACCCCCTTGAATTGAGAGAGATTTTGGTTGAGGCTGAAGTCCCACTCGGACTAAAGAAGAAGAAAACAGACTCAGCAGCGAGGCTACTAAGCCAAAACATTTAATAAAATTTTGCTTTTCACAAAATCTGTGTGCTGCATATGGATCAACAGCAATTTACAATTGAAAGTTTTATAAAAATCAAAAATCAAATCAAATCCCGAATTCAAATGGTAGATTACACCTTTCGAACCACATCGATGCTCACTCATTTCCTGTCAGCGCTGCTGATTCTACAACCGACACAAATGTCAAGTCAACCAGCTGATTGCAACAAAACAAATCCCCACGACTTTATTTTCATAAACATTCCCATTAGTTAAGTAGTGAAAAATGAAATTAAATTCAGTTTACGTGACTGTGGGAACAACAAAATTCGATGCTTTGATAGAAAAAATATTATCCGATGAAGTGCTGTCATCCCTAAAAGGAAGAGGCTGCACGAAGCTTGTAATTCAGTACGGAAATGGACAAGCTCCTTCAGTGGATAAAACACAAAACTACGACATTGCCGTAGAAACATATCAATTCAAATTCGGTCCAGAGCGAGTGGATATTATAAACTCTGACTTAACAATTGGACACGCTGGAGCTGGCACTTGTATGGATATTCTAAAAAACAAAAAACCAGGACTTGTGGTCATAAACGAAAGTCTAATGGATAACCATCAAGTGGAATTAGCTGAACAGCTAGCAAAGGATGGGTACATCTTCCAAAGTAATATCAATACGTTAGCAAGGAGTATAGAAACACTAGACTTTGAAAGTTTAGTTCCATATGAAAAGGGCAAAGGTATGCCAGCATTTATAACAAATTTAAAAGAATTGATGAGAGCGTGACTATTACGACTGACTTACTGCTGACATGGATTACCAAAAATGTGTACAATATTGAATAAAGTGATGTAAATTACTCGAAGCATGTTGGTTTTTCTTTATTCAATAATTTTTCGCAGATCTAAGGGTCACTCTCGCCACTGCTTACTTTAGTTTCGCGTTGACGCCATTGTTCACATCGCATATCAATTTTATCTTCAAACTTTGGTACTTTGCAAGATCTAAGGAGCGTGCAAAACATGGGCAATGATATTGTGTGTCATTTTCATCTCCCAACGTCAGGCAGGCAACCCTTAGAATAGGTAGATTGGGGCTCCGGAGAAAGCATAATAGGCTTCTTATATATTTTTCAAATCATCCGTCATGGTAGAAAACGGCGGGATGAGGTTTTCTTTTCTTCACTGAGATGTTTCGAAATCACGCCAAGAGTTGTCGCATGCGGTAATTTTTCGTCTGTTGAGAGATCTAAAACACTTTTCAGGTCCCATTATACTCACATCTGTTCAGTCGCTTGACATATTAAACCACCTGTCCCCCTTACATTTGCTTTTTGACTTCGTTTAACTTTGACATGAGTTTGAAGCTTTTCTTGCTCTAATTAGTCTTATGTCTGCTTAGGCAGTCTCTCATTTGGCTTGAAACACGATACACTATGTGGGAAAGCTTCTTCCTCTGCGCCAATGCCAAAGGCTGTCTTAGACCCGTTTGTGCTAATGAAAACTGACGACTTTGCTTTAGTTTCATTCGCTCCTTTCTAAAAGCAGGCGATTGAACTATGCGATAATAGAAGGTCGATTGACTAGGGAGCCCGTGATGCAGCGTGTGCAGATTGACATGTTCTGCGTTGACCTCTTCCCATGGCTTGGTGTTTCTCAGTCTGAGGGTAGCGTTCACTACCATCGGCGAAAAAAGAGAAGCCGTCCTGGATTCTTTAATGTGTTGCTTCAATAGAAAATTTTGCATGACAATAAAAAACCAACGAACTTTGTACATTGTCTTGTCGTTTGCCTTCTTAGCCCAAATAAACAGTGATTGGCAAGAGTGACTCTTCGTTTTAATTCTACTGAGATGGCAAAATTGATAGCAGAGCCAAGGTAGACAAAGTCCGAAGTGTTTCAGACGTAAACACAAAATGGCAGATAAGATCTTGCACATAATGTTGAGGAGACTCATACCTCTTTAATTGGAGCAGTTAAGGTCCCCTTTTTTATGGATCGGACAAACAATGCTGAGATTTCATTCATAAGGCATACACTCTTCTGACCAGATTTGGGAAATGATTTGGTGTATGCTCTCCACAAAGTCACTTACAGAAACTTTGAGGGATTTCCACTTACACGAGGTCTGCTTTATTGAAAACCACACTTACTTTGCCTCGCCACAGAAATCATAGTATTGTCCTTACTTCATTTCGGCCAGGTGGATGAACATTTTGGCTACCATCGCTTAAGTTGAATGGTCTATTCTGCCTGACTAGGATTTTGAGCTTCGCCGCTATACAATCTGCAGAAAAAGTTTCTCCATATTCTCAACATCGACTGTGACTCCACTACAAGGTTGTCTTCTTCATCTCTACAGGTTTCTGTAAGAGTTTTCTTTCCTTGACACTTCCTTTTTATCTGTTGCTAAAACTTCCTACATTGTTCCTGTAGTACAAAGTCTTACTTTTCATGCGCTGCAGAACCCGTTGTGGGATTCGTCTCCTTTGCTCGTAGAACTTACGAGCCGCTTTCGCCATTCGCTTCAGCGGCTTTTTGCACTTTCTTGTTGCCGTATGTGCTTGCCGGCATTCTTCATCATACCAGTGATTTCTTCGTCATGGTCGGATGAGACCCAGTACATCAATTACGGCGCCTCTGATGGCCAGTTGGCAGCGTCGCCACTGGTATTCGGTTCTTGATGTTGACGGCATAAGCTGAATGATTTGGGGATACGCGCTCAGCAAAATTTCTGCCAGTTTCCTGCGATTGAAGCTTTTCTACGTTATACGTAGGTTCTCACAGCAGTTCTTCTGCACTGTGACGCTTAGGAAATTCGCATTCGTGCCTTGACTGCAACGAGGTTGTGAACCGAGTCTATGTTGGCTGCCCGTAATGTTTGGGCGTCCAGAATACTGGAGACATGGCATATGTTGGTCGCAAAATTATCAATTGGGTTTAGTGTTTCAGGATCCGGAGAGCGCTATGTCCCCTTGCGTTTACTGAGATGCGGAAACCGAGTGCTTGCTATGGTAATATTTCGTCTGCAGCAATGTCAATAAAACAAAGTCTGTTACCAGATGTGGTGTCGTGAGGGCTATGCTTGCCAACTGTTCTACCAAAGATGTTCTCCTTTGGCGTTGAAATCGCCTGGTACGATTTCAACGTCATACTTCGGTCATTGTTTATACGTATTGTCGAGTAGCTGGTAGAAACATCTTTTGGTGTCGTCGTCCTTGTCTTCTGTAGGGGCATGGGCTCATATTGGGCTTATGCTGGCGAGTTTAGCCTTGATATGTATTGCAAAGCCGGGGTGTTCCAACTCCCTATAGCAATCACCATAGTAGATATTACAGTTTTTCATCCTTCTTTTGCTCGGCTCATTCCATCGCACTTTCTGAATGGCGGTTATATCTGCGTGATAGCTCTCAACGTCCTCTGCCCCGAAATTCCGCGTGCAGATCCGAAGGTCGTTGTCCTTTAATCGTTCGCGACATTTTTTTAACTTCTTGTGAGCCCGCTGATGCCGTAGTTGGTTGAATAAGTTGTTGTCGTTTTAGCCCGCATGAGTAAGGGTTTAGTAGGGTAAGCACTTTGCTACGAGGTTGATTGTTGAGCTGCTTCCCCAATGCAAGTAAGGCGATCAATTGCCAAGCAGGCCGCCGTACGTCATTAGGTGTTAGTGTGCTACCAGCTCATCTTAGGTGTTAAAGTGCTTGAATATAATTTTATTTGATTAGGACACCTTTTATGATAAGTAGGGGAACGAACCTTGGAAACATTACCCGTTACGGCGCAGCTATCCTTATTTAGAGGTAATACGTGTCAAAAACAAGGTTTTACCTCCATCGACAATCGATTCAATCGAGTTATTCAAACCTTTTTGTAATAACGTTACTCTCAATTGCCTCTAAATACGTTCAGTTTTGGATTCCTCTTATAAGGACATAAAACCTAAACGAGTCACTTTTGCAAAAGACACGCATACATCGATCACATAGTAGAAACTACAGATGACTGCCTCTTACATCATTTCACCTCAAATCTGAATCATGCTTTCTAAAAGTTGAAAACCCTAATTTCATTGTTGATCACGATGACAAATAAAAAAAAAAACAAGTAACTTACTGGCATCTGACCTACGTGTGCTTAGCTGTCGTCATACAAACGACGCACGTGTGTTTCACCACGTCATTTAAGCGAAAATTGTTTAATTCTGAAGAACCAAAGCAATTGGTCGTTTCCGCCGTATATTCCCATTATTCGTGATTTAGCCCATCGGCCCTGACTGTGATAAGAAATTTTCCCGACAATAATCCACAAAGTTCAAGGTCAAACGTATGAACCCGCTCTTAGCCAGTCCTAATTTTTTAAAATCCAAACGAAACTTGTCCTACTAACGAATAAATAAATTTTTATTTTAGTAACAACATCGATGCATTACAATTCGAACAATTTTAGTTATGTGCTATATACACATGGCCTGCCTGCATATATATATATACATATATGTATCTCAAGTTTAAATCAGAAATATTCTAGGATTCATGGTTTTACTGTGAGGTGATTTGATGAACTGCATTTGTGAAATGCTTTTCTCTTTATTGTCTATTTACTTGGCCTTGCCTTGGGCGGCGACGGCTGCAATAGCCTTCTTCACTGTCTCCTCGTCGCCCAAGAACTGCATTGATACAACAGGCTTGAAGTTTTCATCCAATTCATAGACGAAAGGAATACCGGTGGGCAGATTCAGAGCCATGATGGCATCGTCGGACAAATCTAAAAAAAAAGTTTCCTTTTTAATATACCATAAGAGTGAAAATGCAAAAATGTCTACTTACTATCCAAATGCTTGACAATGCCTCGCAAGCTGTTACCATGAGCAGCAATGATGATCTTCTTGCCCTCCTTCAGTTGTGGAATGATAACGTCGTTCCAGTATGGCAGAGTACGTGCGATGGTCAATTTAAGAGACTCGAACATTGGGAACTCATCAGCCTTTGGACCGTCAGCATAGCGGGGATCCTTCACAATGGTGTCATAATACGCATGACCTGGTTCCATTGGTGGTGGTGGAATATCGAAGCTGCGTCGCCAGATTTGCACTTGATCTTCACCGTATTTGGCAGCAGTTTCAGCCTTATTCAAGCCAGTCAATCCACCGTAGTGTCTTTCGTTCAATCTCCATGTCTTATTGATTGGAATTCCAGTTTGACCAGATTCCTTGAGAATATTGTTCAATGTAACCTGAGCACGGGTTAGGACAGATGTGTGGGCAACATCAAAAGTAAGGCCAGCCTCCTTAACTGCTTTGCCAGCAGCGATAGCTTCTTGTTGACCTGATTTTCACACAAATGTATACGTATTTGTAGAAAGTGGAATTTAGTTTATTTTGAGAATAAAACTACTTACCCTTCTCGCTCAAGTTGGCATCGAACCAACCGCAGAAAAGATTCTTCTGGTTCCATTCGGATTCACCATGACGGACCATAACAATCTTGTATTTGGCTGGCATTTTTAACAATCTTTTTAATATGTTGGTGGAGTTGAATGAACGATTTAGAAGAACCGAACGAGAAGACGAACTTTCGGTATTAAATTCTGGAGCCGAATACAAGAAATTTACTTGTGCAATCTTTGACCTTAAAATGACATTTGCAAGGTTATTTCGAAAACAGTAATGCCAATCCAAGTGGGAACTTTCGAAGTATTAAATGGAACGATTTGGAATTGTATAAAATAAAAAATAATTAAATATTTTCTTTTCTTTTTAACTTTGTGGAGAAGTTAAACTTTGTTATTCTCAAATCAATGAACCCTGGAACCTGCCCAAATATAACTGGCGGATAAATCCGGTTCACACAAGACACAAACCATGTATTTCAGAGAAAGAATTTCCCAAGATAAAGTCAGCGGCTACATCAGAAGTCGATGCAGCTACTTCATCATACGGCGTTCCAAGCCGGCCATTTAGGGATTTTTTGGAGTCTATACAACAAAAAAACGTGAACAATTCTAACTTGTGTGGACATTGTTAAAGAAAATGAACTACCTTCTAGATGAGTGTATACGTATTTGTCATCAGAGGCGTGATCACAGTCTATTTCAAGGCGTTAACAACTAGTATATGCCTAACATGTGCTCATTTTCCCACATACGAGAAGGACAACCTTGTTTTTTGCGCATATGGTAATTAGGTCACGTTCTAGGGACTAAGAACACCTTTAACGCCAGCTTTAGGAAATTAGGGAGGAAAAAAGAGAAATACCAGTGGACGTTGTTTGTAAATATTTGCATTTAATAAAGACCAGGATATGGTGAATGCGGCAGGACATTAAATAAGGGAGTTGTAAGACTAGGGAAAGAATCACTACATCTTAGAGTACGTCCAAAGTTGAGCTAGAGTGTAAGCTGGTGAGCAAGATAGGACTTACGGTCGAAAGTTTGAAGGAACGCAAATACTTCTTAATTTCATATCAATAGAACAAGGGAAGGCAGAGACATAATGGCGATTGTGTAGTGTTTCAAATGACTGTGCAATATTGGTGCAGCTAAGCTTTAGCTCATAGTTTTAAATTCTATCCAGCAGGTGTAAAAGAGTTTAAGGAGCATCCGAAGTTATGTGAGATCATTCCGTTAAAGAAGAAATTCATCCGTCCGAAATGCACGCAATTTCAAGCCGAAGTTAAACTAAGTCCAATGCTTTTAAAATATCAAGTCCAACTATCTTGTTTGGTTTTCCAGATTAGTATAGACTTTGATTCTAGTCATAATTCTGCTACTACAAAAAGCCTTCTACTTATCACTGATAAGTTGTCGTCGCTCGAAAGATTTTATGAGGTTATAAGCGCTTTCACACCCTTGGAAAGAAAAGAAGTAAATACAATGGGACTGTAGGAGGAGAGAAGGAACTTTGCATTTTTAAAGGACGATCTAGACAAATTCAGTTTTTAAACAATTCGGATAGAATCCTAAACACTGTCGACAAATAAGTTTAGAACACGCCGTATATTAAGATCTATAAGTGCTTTTGCTAATGCGCAAATTCAAAAGCGGATCCCATTAAAGATCCGATGCTCCGTAGAGTTAGCGGAAATACAGCACAATTTGGAAGCGTTGTGCTGCCTGCATAGCGAGGATCAAGCGGATTGGTTCTGCCCAAAGATCTGACAGCTGGAATTTCATTATAAATTACCATAAAGAGAGAGGACAACGCAGAATTTGGTTGATGAACGACCAATAATCTCTAGTAGTTTTTGCTAACATTTTGACTATATTGGAACTTAAGATATCTACTAAAAGCGTTGCAATCATTCCTAGCTCGTTTACAGTCTGAGCCTTATCATGCTTTTTCTTTTAGTTTGATACGCTTCACTCGATGAAGGATGAAGTATCTTACTCCAAACTATACCGTTTGAGATAACATCAGCGGTTCTCGTTGTTATCGAGAAAACACAACGGCCAGTTGAAAATCTCTTTAACCAGCGTTAACATGCTGGTTTCAACGGTTTTCTCGGCCAAACATGCGTGAAGTTTTCTTAGCACACCGTAAATGTCGTCTTTGGTAAATTTACCGCCGAGTTGAATTTCAGAAAATTCAAAAGCATTAAATGCAGAAGACCAGTCGCGATAATGGCACCAGGCCATTAAAAACGCCCCGTGGAGGGAGGGAAGTTCTACTTGGCTACCCATTTTAATAGTAAGTAGAATCTAGCGTTCAAGTCCATGGCCTCTTCTGCCATCATCTTATCAACGCCTGCATATGATGAGTATGCTCGCTAAAAAGACGTGGAAGTATAGATTTTATCAGAAGTGTCGATATTGATATGATGTTGATTGAGTGGTTTCCTCCCCTTCTTCGCGGCTGCAGTTCCCAAAAAATGGAAGACAGGTTTCTTGGCATGTCTTCCAATTTGTAATGATACTCGCCAAGATGCTAATGTGTCACATGTGCTGATGGTATTTTTTCAGATCCAACCAAGGCCAAATCTTGTTAAGTTGTAGGTTGTGCCAACTAATCACCTCCCAATGGTCTAGCTGAAGCAAGAGATTACATGTAGCGAATGGAATCTCTATATTCTTAGAGATTTTATAGATGTCTGTGTACGATTGTGTAATTTTTTTTCACCCTCCCCAATGTCGCAGCGGCCAAGTACCTTACAAATGTAAATACTGAACTATTTGGCCATCTCATTGAGAAGAAGGAAACAATTTCTAGATAACGGTGTTGTTAAAGCCGAGCTCTGGGACCGGCTATTGGTTCAGATACAGATATCACTAAAAGATGCCAAATTACGTCATAGCCAAAAGGAAGTCAGTCTAATTGTCGAAATTTCTGTTTAAAATAGTTCGGAGAACGGAAAGATATATTCACTGCAAGTTATTCGGAGAATATGCTTTTAAGCCACCAGTCTCTGTCTTCGGTAGAACAGTGTTCAACCAGATATTCCTGATTGGGATTGTTACTTGCGTACGAGGATATGCTTCTTTCAAAAATGAGCGAAAAGTTTGATGTTGTGGTTTTCCATCTTAGAGTAAAAGAGTAGCTTGTCCGCTGTGATGTAGCTTTCGGAGGAATGGCTCTATAGCTCCTCATCGGCTTACAATAGACGTCAAGAGTTAGTCGGTGAAATGACATAGGAGTAGGAGTAGATCTATGATGAACACCACTCATGCACAAGAAGACCGACCCTTTCAACGTTTGGTTAGCCTGGCCACCAAAATGCTGAATAATAGACTAGTATGGGTCTACTTGGCAAAATAGAAGTACATCGAATGATTTGAGGTTGTAGACCCCATTTTTCTCTATGCTTACAATAGAAACGATGACATCTTCAGTAGTACAGGTCATAAAATAGTCAATCAAATTGATGATGTGGTGATTGACGAGACATTGACATTCCGATCAATGTAGACTCGGATCTAGTTGGAGTCATGATATGACTACGCCACAGCAATGGAGAGATATTTTAAAAAAAAACTTAATACTTCTACAACCTACTTTAAGTTCTAACGATCAGTGGAATGGGTACTGGATTTCATCCTACCAACCTTACGAAACGCTGGTTTGCATAAAGAGTGCAGGAGTGTAGGAAAACAGCTCGCTTATTAAACGGCAGTACATTTAAGATCGAGAACGGCTCGGAGACGTGTAACGGCTTTACTGTTGGTCGGTAAATTACAAAGACCAATTCTTTATTCTTTAAACTCACTGATGCCATATTTGTGGTTATAAAAGAAGTGAGTTTATTTAGAGCTCTATACAAGGGATCTAGGTGTTTACCAATAAGGGCATTAAAAATGTTTTTTGATACAGCAAAATCTTTACAACCTTTACCTTTAAATATCTGAATTAATGGCTATTAAATTCACATCAATGTAAAGAGAATATACACTTGAGGTGTTCCTGCTCATGCACGCTTGCGAGGAAACAAATACACGATAGCCCGTCCGTAGCTGCATTAAGCTCTGCGTTCATTTCATATACTATGATAGTATAAACTTTATCTAAATATCAGTCTCAACAAGGTATTGTAATAGTAAATTGGAATTAATTTTTTACTCTGTCTGGTTTCAGTGGACAACAACAACAATACCAATCAACACAGGCTGTCATACCCTATTACAATTAACAAAACTTGGCATCACCGTGATAACCCAAATCAAAATGTCATCAAAACAAAAAACAAAAAATAACAAAGCACCAGTTTGACTTGTGCATATTTACAAACAAATTGCTTTTGTCCAACAGAACAAAACTCCTCCAGCATTCAACAAGAATGGACGCGGGTGTAGCAGCAACCACGAACTGGAACGTAATCGGTGGCGCAGACACAGACGTTACTAAGGTAATCCAAACAAAGATTCCCAACACAGAAATCTTTATCAAGTAAGTTCGGCGCAGTTCACAGTCATAGGTCCTTTGCTAAAGTTGTTTTTGTTTCTATTTTTGTCTCAATAAAGGCCACATGTAGATGACATACTCTCTGCGGAAAGTGCCATCCTTCTCAGCAGTGGGACGGACACAAATCAGCCAATTTGTGAGTTCACCATTCGTGTTATGATCAAATACAAAATCGAATCCCTAACTGTCCTTTGTACATCGCCAAAAATCGAGTTATTCTCAGGAGAACAGTGTGAATACGTGGAGACAATTTACGGCGAAAGTTTGGACGATGAGGAGGAGAACAATGACATCGAAGGCTACCGATATGACTTTGAAATTCGTCGTTCGGGTGTAACGCACCTAATGCTTAAGGTAATTCCAACAGATAAACAGGTGCAATTAAAACCTGAATTACAATATAGTAAAACCTGTTTTACAGCTGATAACAAACTCGAATGAACTATGCATCTATGGCGTTCAATTGAATATAGCCCCAAACCCAAATGGAATAACCACACTACTGCCTAATAGTATTAATTTGGATAATGTTAAGGAAATGCTTAACTACTCAAACCAAAAGTTGTCACCAAGTGCCGAAAAGTGTAAAATGTTCTTGGAGAACTACAATTATGCACTGAGCTCTGGATTAAGTGGATCCAAAATGAATATACGAGTTCCTGAGGACACAAAGAGGGTTGATTTGAAAACCGAGTCTTTGGATAATCCAACAAATTCGCAAATTGTTAAGACATACGTGGACGTAAGGATGCAGGAAATGGAAAATCGTATTCTTAAGAGGTTGGATGAAATCGAAGAAGCTCAAAATCGGAAACTGGATAAAATATTAAAATTGCTCGAGGCAATTTGATTTGTTTGTTTAGGCTTAAGTAGTTTTAAGGATTAACGTAGATAAACGAAACGATGTTATTCGAGCTGAATTTGTAGTACATATTTTGTTTTAGGAAGCTCAATTCTACGCACGATCTGAAGAACTAAGCCTTCCTTATTCTCAGTATCAACTGTGAATCTCGTATGAGATTTCCTTCCCAATTGCAACCAATTGTAATAATACATCTCAATAATTTCGGTGGTGCGTTTTTTCTTCTTTGTGTCGTTCTAACTCGTAGAACTCCTAACACATCTCACCCTATTGCACAGTGCTGCTTTATACGTTGACTGGGAGTTATACGAGTAGGCACTGAGCGGCACTAATCTGGCGATGGCCAGTACTGTAACTATGGTAACACATCAATGGTGCTTTTTTTTTATCTCCTCGTAGTATTCACATGCAACATGAACACCACTTCAATCGGTCTTGACTTTACAAACATATAAGTACGTCTGTTGAACGGAAAAATATACATCAGAAATGGCTGAACCGCTGAAGGAGGTCATGCCATGAATTTGCTACTTCAACATATTTGGCTGAGCTCAATAAGGGCTTTTCAGGACTCGTCAGGGAGCTGAAATAGAAATAATGGCGGATTTACTCTTAAGGGGTCAACAGAAGACCTCATATCCCCGAAATGGATTTTGTCCAAGCGGTCCCAGAAAGAATGTGGCGCTTTGTTGGAAGTTGCGTGTAAGGTTTATTTCGCGGCCATGTAAAAACCCAACCGATACAAAGCAACCAATAGTCTCAAATGAGTACGGATTTACTATTGACGATTTTGAACCTACAACACGGAAAAAGGACAATGACAGGCCCTGTCCGAATACCCTAGATTGTTGAAAATCAGATATCGCCGCCATACAAGATATCTTAAGCTTCCACACATGAGCGAAAGCATTTTTTGTGTCGGAACAGAGCAAAGAACTAGACCATTGTACTCTTGTAAGTTCCTTTCAATGAAATTTTTGGCTTTCGGAAAAAAGACGCGTAAGTGCCTACAGAGCACCATCCACGACGTCAACGTCAAAAACCTGCAGCATGATGCGAGTGCAAGCCGGACATTCACAGAGGTGGTGCTCCGCGGTGTCGTCATCAATTTCACAGCAAGCGTCACAGGTTGCTGTATCACTTATGCTCAGTACATTTAAGTTCTTAGAAAAAGTCTAGTGCCCCGTCACAATACCAGTAAGCAGCCTGTAGTCTTCCCTACTGAAGAACAGCAGGAAGGTCGTTGATATCTTAGAGACATTGAGAAACATTAGTTTGATCTGCCGGCAAGGTGGAGAGTTATACCATCTGCAGTTGTGCCCAACTGTCAAAGGAAACCCTAACCACGAACGCAGGCAGGTCTAACGTAGGTTCGGACCCAGAAGAATTCTGCTCTGAGCCCTACCTAGCAAGTCCATTGGTGATTTCATTTCCCATGATCCTATTATGACTTGGGACACAGACAAGTCTCAGTGAATATAGTTTCCCGAGTGCGTTCAATGATGTCTTCCATTCTCGAACTTGCTTGGAAGTCTCCATAGGGTTCAACAAGTTTCTAAGTGCAGCTTGGCTGTCGCTACAGATGCGAATGCTTCGTTCCTTCCACTGGTTCTTCGCAAGACACCAGCTCCGCATCCTATATCTCTTTTGGAGCGCCATCTGTGCAGATCCCTCTACATTCCTTTCCTGGCTCAGATTCTGGTCGGAACAGGGAAAATCGAATTCGTATTTCTTCTGCAGCAGAAGGTCTGGTGTCATTACATCAGATGGCATGTTCATAAGAACAGAGTCAAAAGACAGGAGACAAAGATCCAGTGCGTGTTGTACCAAAGACAAAAATTTTTTTTTTAACGGAAAATTCCTTTTATAGTGCAGCCAATTATATGAATATCAAGAGGAGGAGATTCATCAATTAGGGAAAGCCCCCACGCAACCGAGACAAACCGTTTTTTGGAATCTTGTAAAAGCAGTGATAAAGTATTTTCCTGCAAGCTTATTCTATCAGACAACCAACGCATAGGATATAATTTGGCATTATCATGGCCGTGCAGATTCAGAGGATCCTTTTCGGTGACAGGCTCCATGTCTTACCGATAGCTCCTTTGCATAGCCAGAAGGCCTTAGAAGCTTCCTACGTAATATGTTTAGTCCACAGAGGTTTGTTTTCCAGGATGACACCCAAGGACTCAGTTTCTTTGTACAATTTGATGTCTCAAGTGAGTCAGACAACTCAGCGTGATCCTTCTCGTAAAGAGAACAACCTCAGCACACTTTTCGTGCACCAATTGTAGATCACGCCTAGGGTTGTATGCGCTTTAGAGCAGATAGTGGCTAGATACGATCCAACAGACAGTCCAGCTACATCACCCGAGTTTGCTTGTTGTTTACCCCCGCCGCCACATATTGCATTGCCTTTATCCACAAATCTAGTGATTCCCCTGCGCTATGTTTTCTAGCCGAGTTACATATGCCGTCAAAAGTTGCGTTGTCGAAAGCACCTTAATGTCGATGAAAATGCAAAGCGCGTATTCCTTCTTGTCGAGTGCGGCTCCAAACCTGCCTACCAGATTGTGAAGCGCATTCGCGCAAGATATTCCACGTTGGTAAGCATGTTGCGTCTCAGAGGATGCATTCGCAAAGCAGATTTACGCACATGGATCTCGACCATTCCCTCCACGCCCTTCAACATGAAAGACGTCAGACTTATAGGTCTGAAGCTCTTGACGAGCGTGTAGTCGTCTTTCCGATATAAAAGCTACTCTCTCTATTTGCAAAGGTTTCGATATGTATGCCAGTGCCAGGCTAGTAGTGAAGATTCTCTTCAGAATTACCAGCAGCTGATCTATACCTTACCTTCAGTTAACCAGCAGCTTCATTTATACGAGGCGATTATGAGCTGGTTCTGATTAGATTATCTGAGAGTGAGACGGAGAGTCCAGTGTAGTTCGACTACCGCCTTTGGTGTTTGTCCTTGTTTTTCCAATTCTTTCTCTCCGTGCGAGAGTGGATTTTCTACTTTTCAGTGTCAAGTCCAGGGTTCTGGGTATGAAGACGTTTCCGTGAGTTGCAACAGAATGCAGAAAATGGTGCGCATCAGTTTTGGTTGACTGAAAACCTCTAAAGACGTAGTTTTCAGGGGTGAGATTTTCGACATAGACTTGTTTAACCATGCAAATGTTTGCTGCGTGGGGCGCTTCACTCTAAGAGTTCCATTCTTCATATCGTAGCCCCTTGCTTGAATCCAAACATTCTCTGCGTTGGCTAGCTCCCACAGTTAATCGACACAGTATTTGCACTCAGCATCGTTTAGACTGTTGTCATTGCCAGCCTTCTCAATTCGGAGCGCTAGAGAGGTGACAACGGCACCCTTATAAGTGCACCAGTCTCGTCCCCTTTGGCGTTTCTGGGCTTTCTTGGAGGTCGGTTTTCCAGTGACATCCAAGTTATGTCCACCCGAGCTGCAACTCGTGCTGGTTGCAGCACCGGTTTCATCCGGGGGTCGAGCACGGAGAGATCCATTGGCAGAGAGAGTGTTGGAAACTTTCTTCCTCTTGACCCTGTTAGGGACAGAAAGACTCGTGGGTTTTAAGTCAACCCCTGACAATAAAAGCCTTAATCCCACTGCCATCGCTAATTATTGGCAAAGCAGAACTTGTGTTGGAGGCACAAGTTCTACCTTTGGTATGAGTCGAGGCCGATTTAAAATCTCTTGCTGATCTTAGGATCAGAGCACCCAGTGCTTATTGCAACTCTACATCGGGTAGAAACCAACTGGAAAACCTTTCCTGCGATTTTAGCTTTAAACCACACTCACTGTGACGCCTCCACTAGGGGTCCTACTTCCTCAAGTCAGGCCGGCCCGAAGTTTGGGTATGGACTACCGGCGGCCAACTTGTAACTGCTCAAATCGTAGCAACCTTCAGCGACGTTAAGTTCTGAAAACTGTTACAATAAGACCTGTTTTTGCTCTATCCTTGCCTTTTATGAGTCAACGTCATTGACTGATGAAGACTTGATAACTGGGCGGAGGCCCCCTGTTCAAGAAAGAACAAGAGGGCGCAGTTTTAGAACCGAGAGGTTGGTCAGTTTCAGTGGGTGTTAATTCCGCCAACCCGTTTCTCTTATCCGTCCCCACACTGGGAGTGAGACTTTTAGCACTCGCACCTTCGACAGCACTTCCCGTCTCTTTGCACCCCACGCCTCTGTTTTCTCTTCTGGAGTGTGCCTCTTTTGGAGCTCGTTCCACATTTTTGGTTTCCCAAGACCAGCCGTCAGAAACAGACCTCTGATCGACCACTGATCTGATGGAACTTAACCGTGACAGGTAGTGCCTTTCCGGTACACTCTTCATCGTTCTAGCTTAGTCTACCGAATACCATATGTCGTAGAAAAACCCGCAGGAGCCATCGGAATCAAGTGATCCCAGTAAATCGTCGGGGAATTTTGAATTTAGGGCCTTCCAGAATCCGTGTCCCCGCCATGGTCAAGGAGACCACTTATATGGTACATTCTCAAGAAATATCGAACGTAATGAAGGAAAGGCTACTGTAATCCTTTTTTTTATTTCACGACCTTAATTGGCCTATTAGCATAAGAAAAAGAGATTTTCGTGATCTTTTACCCTGTTTTTCAGAGTATAAGGTAAATAAAAACTAGAAACCTAAAATAACGGGGCTACATATTTACATAGTTTTAACAATTAATTAAGCAACAAAATTTCTACTGGTCATTATGAGTTTTAATGAAATTTCTAATCCGCCTGTATCAACGAATTTGACATCTGCATTGTGATGCCCATTCACAATAGCGGTTTTGCTTTTGCCAACGAATTTTCTTTTCTTCGCCGCAATCAAAATTCACAATCACAATTTGCAAGCACTCCACTTCAGTTCAATTCCATTTCTTCCGCGTTGCAGACGTAAGTGAAAATCGATAAATTTTGCTTTATTTTATTTTAAGTAATTTAACAACAACAATATTTAACTTAATTCCTCCAAGAACTCCTATTAAACACACTGTAAGTTTCCTGTTAAGTTAAGTTCCTTAAATCCATTCAAAAGTGTCCCAAAAATGTAATGGAAAACTCTCCAAATGTTGGGGGCGTATTGCAGCAAAATTTTATCGATCGATATTTTTTCGCCATTTCATCGATTTCTTGCGGTGGTGCCTCTCGTTGAGTCGGAATTTGTTGTCTGTGCAGCAGACAATCCAAATGACTCATGCAAATTTAGTAAAACAATTCGAATGCAATTTAGTTGTGTGTACTTTGGACAAAAAAAAAAATCCCCCGGACGACTTTGGCTGCTTTCGACTACGATTATGACTGGAAACTTTCTCCATTTGTTGTGCCTGGCCTGTGTTCGTTGTCCCCTTGTGGAGCACCTTTGCTCTTGAAAAAATAAAGAACAGTTTTATTGCTTACATCAGTTGAATTTACCATGACCGGGGGTATTCGTATCACTTGAACAAGCCCCATATCTACGTTGGCAAATACTACGTTGCTCGAGATAGAAAGATTTCGAAATCGTAAAGGTTGTGCTGCGTCCAAAATGAGTTTGTTGGTGATGAATCAATATTTACTCGTAAAGGGAAATAAATTTAGAAGCCAGATCGGCTATTCCCCCAATCAGTTTGTCGTCGTTTTGTGTGTGCGCACGGGGAGGGGATCTAGACATGCGGTGACTTTGCCGATAAATCGCTGTCACCCGAGAATGCACAGTCCTACAGTGATGTTGAGAAGTACTCTGAAAGTGTGGTACACGTCTCTGTTGAATTATTCAAGAATTGAATTTAAATTGTTCGATTGGGTTAGTTGCAAATTAGCATCTGGGGCACCTAATCGAGTATCCGATTACTCTTGCAAATATCTTGGTAAGGTCTGAGACATGGTTACGTTAAGTTCAAGTCATTTTCCAGCAGGAAACTTGTATGACTAAATGGTGAAGGGACAAGGCAGTGTGCTCAAATGGTGGAACAACAATTGCGTGGCATTGAGATCTTTCGTGATCGGCTTTTTAAGTGCAATATGCTTGCTGAGAAGGAATTCTTTCTCAATTCAATGGCTATTGGCTATCTATTTACTGGGGAATACGTTCTTTCGTTGGGTAGGTTATAACGGATATCATCGAATTATCCTCCTAACCTCAATGAACACCTATTCTTCATTAACCATCCAAAGCTAAGGTAGATTTGGCTTGCTTCAGTTCAAATTAAAAACAAAAATCTAAACTTCTGCTCACAAATATTAGAAAAATAGAACTAGAGACCCTTTAAGCACAGCTGAAGTTTCTGCAACACAAGGAGGAGTTGAGTCGGCGTCTGATCAGGTTACGAACCAGGAATAGGAGGTCAATAAACAGATAGTTTCCTTCCGTAAGCCATGTGACCGTACTGACCATGCCGTCGGGGTCAGTGGTCCTCGACTGTGCTGGGACATTTGCGTTGTTTTGAGGACACCGTCCTGCTGGAACTACATGTCTTCGAGATCCATACCATTCATTTATGGTGCAAACAATCGGACAACCATAACCCGGTATCGTTCGCCGTTTACTTTCTGTGAATTCTCGACACCACGTCAAATAGTGACACATTTGGGATACATTTCCTTCGCATGAAACACATGTGAGTTGCCAACACTCTTAATGCGTCAATTTTGTTTGTTTACCTAGCTGTTAGGTCGATTCTAAAACAACAACAAAAATGTGAAACCGACAGTTAGGTTATTTGTAAAACTTATTTGACATTTTTAAATATATTGATCCATTTGTCCTAAGGCTTCAGTTTCTTAATATATTTGACGTGCGCTTTCGTCTACCACTTACTCGGTGAATGACAAATCTTGTAAGGGGTCGGGAACTGATGATCTTCTCGGCTTCGACGAGAGCACTTCGCAAAGTTTCTACTCTTGTCGTCAAGCAGTGTTTTTTTTCTTAGCAGGCGTTATATGACCCGAATGAGGCGTTGCCAACAACCTCCTGAGCTGGGATTGGACGGACAGTTGGATATCCATTCGATACTGTGCCTCGAAGCTTCATGTTCTGTGCACCAATGAAGTTGCTACCATTATCGCTTCTGATCCCGACTGGAGTACCGCGGCGATTAATAAAATAGCGTATTCATAAAATGAAAGTGTCTGTTAAAAGATTTTCAGCCAGCTCCAGATGGGCTGGGCTTACAATGGAGCATGTGAAGCAGATTGCCCTATGGCGACGTTAAAGGGGTCGAAGAGATCTACGCCTGCGATCAGAATGGACTTGACCAATAAGTGGTGGGACTGGCTTGGCCCTCCCGATTTTGCACTCCATGCAACTGCGTTGTACAGCTTTTAAAGCAGTTCGGGCATACCAAAGCCAAAACTTCTGGCTTACTTCATAAGTGTAGTTGCTGTGTTTTGATGGTGAAACTTCTTAGGCTCCGATTACATTTGTTTTGCGGCATCATGATTAGATATTTGCACATCAGAGGAAAACCGAAAAAAGTTCATACGAGCCAGGAATCACTGCAACGCCTTTCCTAAATGTGTAAAATTCCAATAAGACTGAAAACTGAGCTAAAAAATACTACAATGTCGGAAAGGTAGTAAAAATCTTTGGTCGTTCGTCAAAAATATTAGAAATTCTGCCCCATCGTCCATCCCAACGCTCATTTACAATGAAATTCAAGCTGTCACCTCTTTGGACAAGACCAATCTGATTGCTGCACAATCTGCGGTCAGCTCAATACTCCCAGACTGTGCTTTGTCTCCGCCTACACTTGAGTGCGTCGAATCTTCAATCTACTTTCACACTCTTGTAGTAGCAAGACTTCTTAAAGATCTTAACATTCACAAATCCGCTGGTCCAGATAGTATATCTCCCCTCCTTCTGAAGAGGTGTTCTGGAAAAACCACTGCTTAAGCTTTTTCATCAATCCTACTGCTTAGGACTCTTTCCGAGAAGATGGAAAACAGCATTTGTCCAGCCCGGCCCTAAAAAAGGCGAACCTTTCTCTCTCTCCTCCAACAGACCCATTGCGCTTACGTCCCTTCTTTCCAAGGTCATAGAAACGCTTATAAATTGTCAGCTAACGCAATATCTCGAAGCATGAAAACTTAATGACCATACTGCCGGTTTTCGTAGCAACAGGTCCACTGGTGATCTGATGGCATGTCTCACCGAAAAGTGGAACCAAAGCTTACATCGATCTGGCGAAAGCAAGATAGTTGCACTTGATATTTCTAAGGCATTTGACAGAGTTTGGCATCAGACTCTTTTGTCGAAAGTGCGTGCTTTTGGGATCAATGACTCTCTTCTTCAATGGATTAGAAATTACCTTTCGGAACGTTCAATTCAAATTGTCTTGGACGGTTTCAAGTCTGATATTTACAAAATAAATGCTGGTGTGCCCCAGGGCTCCGTTCTGTCTCCGACACTCTTTTTAATTTTCATTAATGATCTGCTACTTCTAATCCAATATATTCCTTTGCTGATGACAGTACTCCCTGCTTTTCATATTCGTTCTCGAACTCACATCCTGCTTTTCGGCTGCAGAACGGGAACGGCAGCGTATGTTAAGCTCATTAAATTCCGATATCAACAACATAATCAATTGGGGAATTATCAACAGAGTAGAATTTAATGCTTACAAAACACAATGCTGTCTGCTTTCGTTAAAGCGCGATTTAAACACACAGCCGTTATCCATGAATAGCACTTGCTTCGTTGAAACCGTTGGTATGTGTGTCAATGACAGCTTACGTTGGAATGACCACGTATTCGGTGTTGTCAAAAATGCCGCGAAATGTCTAGATTTCCTCAGGCGATGTAAGAAATACTTTACCCCTCTGATCTGGCCTCAATATATAGTATAAGGCGTTTATCCGCCCGGGTGCGACCAAAACATCTCAGATATGATTTAAAACCATGCGATAAAACTCATAGGCGATACTAATATCAGTCAATCAATATCTCCTGTCTCACTCTGTTTTATCGCTACTTCCACCACCAGTGCTCCATAGAAATCGCCAGTAGCATTCCGCCCATTCAAACTTTTAACCATAACACTCGTCTCGCTATGAATGCTCATCAGTATACCCTCAAGGCCACTTTCGAACGTACTCTAAAATATCGTGATTCGTTCCTAAGCCGTACTCGCTTATGGAATGTCCTGCCTAGCTCTTTATTTCCTAGTCATTATAACCTTCAAACATTTAAAACCAACGTTCGCTGATACCTCTCTTTCTATCCTCCCTGGTTTTCCGTCGCCCGCTGTATGCAAATGGGATTGGTAAAAAATAGACTTCATCTATACGACCTTCACTCCTTAGAAGGCCCTTGTCGTCAAGGTAGGGTCTTAGACTAGAAATTGGGCTATTTTTTAAAATCTGATTTGACAATTTGAGGGCGGTTATTTCTCTGGGAATTGCTCTTGTTGAACCATCCGGAATAATAATTTTTCAGCAACATTGATTTCAGACACTGTGAGTTGACCTTTTTTCGTTGGCTGTGTGCCCACTTTGGTTAGGAATAGGAACATATTGACAGCGCGTAGCATCCAAGCCATGAATCGTTTTAGTTTTAAATAAGAAGAGAACCGATTAAACGGAATTAACGTATTAGCTCCGCGTGGCTGCACGATTAGACAAGGCTTGCCTTCTTCCAACAGATCCGGTGGTGGTTCAACCATTGCAGTAGACCAACACTCTTCAGGTAACTGCAGAAATACGGGAACAGAGAGTCACATAATATTGGCCTTTAGCTTTGGAAGCCAAGTCGCACGGGTGGCCACATCCGCACTTTTTTTGGAATAATAACAATGGAATAATACAAGTTACGCCATCTCTTAGCAAACCGCACGAGTTAAGTTATAGACCCAATATAATTTTTTGTTTAGTCAAAATATGAACCGTTAGCAACTATAACCGTTTTCCAACGTGATTCAAGGTTCATTATTCCTTCTTTTTTTTTTATAGAAGGCTTGATTTTTGAACGCTGTAAAGTCTTCAAAGGCTTTTATGACCTCTGCTCTGTTTCGGAATGCCAAAATGAATCCAGATTGCGGAAAAGATGGGAAATATCAGGAGAGTACGGTAGATGCGGAAGAATTTCAAATCCCAACTGCAACAGTTTTTGCACCATTACTTGTGAGCATTGTAATGCAAAAGGATCGGACCGTGCCGATTGTCGATTTCCTCACAATATTTTATAGCGTTTATCGTTTCTCCTGGTTGAAGAAATGAAAAGTGGATTGGTCCTTTCGATGTCCACTAAATTATCACCATGACAATTTTTGGGTGAAGATCGGGCTTGGGGGTGTGTTTTGGTTTTTCATCTGCATCCAACCACTGCCCAGATCTTTTAGGATTATCATACAGAATCCACTTTTCATCACAGGTGAATATCCAGTGCAAAAACGGTTCAGTTTGGTTTCTTAATATAAGCGATGCGCAGATTTCCAGGCGCCGTAGTTTTTGGGATTCGTTCAGTTCATGGGGTACCCACTTATCGAGTTTCTTTACCTTTCCTATGAGAGAAAGGTGTCGACTTTATTATCATTGGGGATACTCCCATGCTTTGTGCAATCTCCCGCACCGATTTGGTTGGGTCCGCATCCACCGTTACTCTTAAAACATCGTCGTCAACTAACATTGGCTTCAAACGTGATTCATTTTAGAGGCTGAAATCTCCCGAACGGAACTTTCCAAAGCGACGTCGTATAGTGCGTTCGTTTACCGCTACATCCTAAAATGCGTCATTAATGTTTTTCATTGCCAATGATGCATTATGTCCCATTTTAAATTCGTAAAGGAAGAGGGTTCGAATTTGAACCGCCGACAGCATGGTAAATAATTCCTAGAAAAAAGATAACGGTACTTGTAGCGAATTCCAGAATTCTCACACATCAACTTGCTTGTTCGGTGGTAATTTGCCCTCTACCTGCTCCAAAAGTACCGTGTTTGAAAGATGTCACTGACAATTGGCTGATGTTAGAAATGCGACGATATTACGAACTTTTGTAGAGAACAAAAGAATGTGCTCAGTCTTGTTTTCGGCGATGACTGGAAACTGTTGAATTTTATTGAGCAATTGGTGAACGAGTATATCCGGTCTTCCAAAACGGAACTCTAATTCTTCTATGGCTAGAGGCAACTGCTTCCTTAGCTGGTCCTGACAAGCACTTTTGTGGGCGCATAAAGTTTTGTCGATCACTATACTTGAAAGCGTTGGTGGTGTCATTGTAGTTGGCCATAAATAATGACCAGTTCTCGGTATTGCCTGAAACAATTGGTAAGCCGTAAAGTTTTGTTGTGGAATCACTCAATGTTAGGATCAAAGACTGACTCGTCCACTCAGAGCTGCTAAATTGTATGCCGGCAAAATTGATGCGACCACGCCGCCGCCAGTTTGATTGATTTGAATTGGAGTACTGAGCTTTTCGATGTGCTTTTGACTTTCTGCTGTACTGGTTCTGAGAAGTTCCACTGATGTTTTCACAGCATTTATGCTGTTTACATTTTAAAGCAATTTGATCTGCATTCATAACTGTTTGAGTTACTTGAAATCCTGTTTTTTCGAGAAGCGATTTTTCACTTTCGGAAGGTCATTCAAATCCTACTCTTAGACTCTTTTTTGACGTGAAAAAATAGAACGCGGGTAGTGAACAATAGCGACGTTGAAAGATAAAACTACGCACAACTTGAGAACGCACAAAACTAAGAAAACGAATGTTAAGGGGGCTCTAACAACAACAACAACGGCAGTTACGTTATTTGTAAAATGTTTCTTAATGTATTTGGCGTGCGTTCTCGTCTGCCACTGTTCGTTGAATGATAAATACTTTTCATTACTCTGTTCTCGTATATACGTCTGTCTTCCGCCAACAGTAGTCATCAACATTAAAATGAGCCTTATCGCTGAAGATGATGTTTTCGAATCCTCACTGTCCATTGGTTGTTCAATGATATGTTGTGAGAATACGTTGCATAGTGCTTCCAGCTATGTTAAGTTCTTGATCAAAATGTTGAATCGTTTTCCCTGGATTCTCGGCCATATTGTACTTATTTACATACATAGATAGCGATCTAGTCCGAGGTGGACCAGGTCCTCTGCTGACATGCTTCTCCTGCTGGCGCGGTCTTTTTCTAGTGCCTCCAGTTGCACACATGAAGGTGGCTGAGGTTTACGTGCGCCACCTAAGATGAGGTCGTCCTCTGGATTGAAGTCGAAACCTTTCCGGTCCGAAATGCTGGTGTCAATGCGCTCAAGGTGACTTAGCCAGTTAAGCTAGGTTATCCGAGCTTTTCTGACGAATTGACATCGCTGTAGAGTCCGTATAGTTCGCTCCGTCCCTCTATTCTACATTGAATAACTTTTCTCTCCACCATCGTCAGTGTTCAAGGTTCTCCCACGTATTGAAGGACTGGGGTGATCAACATCGCCGGAGTTGATAGCGGAGCTATAAAGGTCGCTTTATACCTCAAAGTTACAGCTGCCTAGCATGGCATCGGTGTGGTATGTTCCTTTTTGTTTTTCCGAACACGCTGTATTCTTCCCATTATTACAATGCGTCATAAGACTGTGCCAGTAACTGGATAGACTTTTGAAAGATCGTGCCTCTGGATTTTACTTGTGAGTTTTCCACAATTCTTTTAAGAGCGATGTTGAAAAAATCACATGACAACTTATAGATGTTGTCATATGCGGCTTTGAAATCGATGTGGTGTGTATCGGTATGAAAATTCAAGGTTATGACAAACAGCCCTGATATTTTCTGCTCATCAACTTGGAAGAAAACGTTTCGATAGTCTGTCATCACTTATCGAACGAGTTGATGCAATTGGAATACTTTAATTACGAACATTTTAACGTAATTTGCGATACGCTTTTACCAGGGAGCTGTGGTGACTTAAATTGTGTCGCAAAAATGAAGTGATGTTGTGCTTACTCGTCAAACACAGAGTATATGTACTTACTTACTTACTTAAGATGTTGTAAGTACTATCCCGGGCGAACCTGGGCCTCAACCAACAAGCGTCTCCAGCCAGCTTAGTCTTTAGCTAGCTGCTACATGACCCAGCCACCTCAATCATTGGACCTTCACTTGCTAAGTTGGTTCCGCTGTACGAACCGTATAGTTCATTGTTATATCTCCTCTTCCGTTCACCGTCTATGCAGTGCAGACGTAACCGAAAATTACCCGTAGAATTTTCCTCTCCAGTTAATAGCTTCCTCATCCATTTTTGATAAAGCCCGTGCCTCTGCCCGATAAGGTAGAGTCTTATATAGGGTCACTTTGCTGTTCAAGAGAGGGCTTTACTAGTCAATTACCTTCTTGGCCCAAAGAAGCAGCGATCGGCAAGAGTTATTCTTCGTTTGATCTCAGCGCTGGCGATGTTGTCTGAATTGATAGCGGAGTCTGGGTAGATGAAGTCCTTAACTACCTCAAAGTTATATCTGTCGAGGGTGACGTTCTGTGCGAGACGTCGGTGTTAGCTGTTCTTTTTTGTTGACAGTTAAACCCATCTTCGTCGCTTCTGTCTCAATACTAGCGAAAGCGCCATCACGCTGCGTTCTAGCGACTATGTTAATATGATCGGCGTATGCGAGTAATTGGACGGACTTTTGAAAAATTGTGCCTCTTGTGTAGGCGCGTGGGTTTGGCCCTATCCTTTCAAGAATGATGTTAAAAAAAATAGCATTGTCTAAATCTTTTTTTGACATCAAAGGTCTCGGTGAGTTCTGTATAAACGGACAAGTTTGACAGGCATGCCAAAAAGAGACATTGCTCTGTATAGTTCGTCTCTATATATGCTGTAATACGCGGCTTTAAAATCGATGAATAGGTAGTGTGCATCGATTTGGAGCTCATGGGTTATTTTCAAGATCTGCCATAGTGTGAATATTTATCCAACGGTGGCCTTTCCTGGCCTAAACAAACACTGATATGGAACAATCAGATTGAAAACGAATGGCTTCAGTCGTTCACAAAATACGGCAGAGAGGACCTTGTAGGCGATGTTAAGAAGACTGATGCGTCGGTAGTTGGTGCAATTCAGAGAGTCTCCTTTTTTGAGGATCGGACAAACAAGGCTGAGGTTCCATTCATCAAGCATACTTTCGTCCGACGGCTCCAGCAACTTCGTTGGACTTATTCTCCACTTCATCCAGGTCGGGTGGACGGAATTGTTGGGTTATATCGTCCAGGCTTCATTCTGCCTGAGAGCGGAATTTGCTTTGTTATCGTCGCTATACAGTCTACAGAAATGTTCTTTCCAAATCATCAGCATAGACTGCGATTCTACTATGATGTTCTCCTGTTCGTCTCTACAGTCTTCGGTTCGGGGCTTGTATCAGTGGAATGTTCTTTTTACCTTTTGGTAAAATTTCCGAATCCCATTCCTGAAGTAGCATCTCCCAATTTTGCTTAGCTGCATGTGATTACTGGCATTCGCGGTCAAACCAGAAGTTTCTTTGTGGTGGCCTAGTGAAACACAGCACATCAGATGAATTTTTGGCATTGTTGCCAATGGTCTTGATGCTCTTAAAAAGTACCTCTTAAGAGCCAAAGGGATGCTCGATCGGAACAGGGCAGTTACTTCGGCACAACCCCCAATCTGGAGGCCCAGTTCAATTATAGATACCTCTAGGACGAGGGGTCGGTTAAACCGAAGTCAGTAACCCGTTCGGGGATGTGAGCGCTGCTGTTCTGCTGATCTGCGAGTATTAAGGGCTCGTCGGCCATCATCTCTTTTCCAAGTCTCGGAAATCGTTACCAGCCTAAGCTCGAAATATTTCGGAGTAGCTCGTATAAGGTTTTAATTGTTTTGTTCCGGGATCTTAATTTTTTTTTTTTTGCTATTTTTATCTGGTGGTCAGCACTCGCGCTTATAAGTTTTGCAAGTCTAGCCCGGATGGATATCGACCAGTACCCGATGGTTACCATTTGGAGATAAAATAAGCAGAATTGATGTGTAGAAACAATTACAACACTGGGCATCGCCAAGTTGACACCTCTCTATGCCTACCCTACTTCTACAGCACCCAACCACCAACCAACCAGTAACAATAACTGCTAAAGTCTATTATCGAATGGTCGACGAGTTTATGTTGTTGCAACTGTAGTTATTTCCCGGACACAGCTCAGACCACTTGATGGAGAAGTTTAGGGCAATTTTTCCTAGTAAATTTATTTTCAAGTATGGATACATCCTCTGGCTCACACCATGAGGATACTTTAAGCCAAAGGTTTACAATAACAATCCTCGAACGATTCAAACCATACAGGAAAATGTCCGCTGTGAAATTGTGGGCCCTTCAACTAGACTAACATAGTTGCTCTTGCTATTGTTAAACTTTAATTTATAAAAAAACAAATATCGTAAAATTTATACGTATTTTAACTTGAAAATGTTAAGCGCTTTAGATAAAGGATTGTTGTTTATTAGATGTCTGAGACTATTCCTGTTAAATATGCTTATTTTTTTGAAGCGAGTCGTTAGGTAGGTAGGTGTTTGGGCACTATCATTGTCCGGATATTAGTGCCTCTATCATTTATTGTTTAGATAGTAGGTAGGAGTATTTCTACATCGATATAAAAACAAATTTAATCGCTCTCGCTCTATGGTCTTTATCACTTACATTCATTCTAACAAAAAAAAACGCTCATCCAGCATTCTCCTATTACTCTCGATTACACATGCATGTTGGCAAATGTGCAAAGGTTTTGCAATGAAAGTAACAATTGACCTGCTTCGAATAATACCCATTCATTGGGTTATCAATTTTTTCAGTGGAAAATTATTTTTCAGCATGTTTTTCACTGGATTAGGTGTTGCATAAAACCAGCTGAGTGTAACAAAACACGTGATAGGTTTTGTTTTAAATAAGTAAACGAAATAAACAACGTTCATGTAAAAAAAACCGGATTTTTAATGATTACGAAATATTCTGCGAAGCATTAATAATTACTTAAAGTTTTGTTATCTGCAAGAAAGGTGTCTGCTTTTGTGTGCAAGAGATTTGAGATTTTTGTGCACAACGTACCATCTGCCTCAAAACTAGTTTTGTTTTGTTTTAATTCGTTTAAGCGCATGATTTCTTGGTTTTCTATATTCTCTTACTCAAGTCAGTGATCTTTTTTATTTATGCAGTTCTTCTTTCAGAGAAAAGTAAATCTGTTCATAAGAATTGTATTTAACTCGCCCCGCTCAAGAGGTTTGTCTCAGAGGTAAAATGGAAGAACTGGGTAAACTGGTTCAATGTTTTCTCCATGAAAACTAAGTGACCATGTCTGTAATTATTATACCCATTCATAGGACAGTCTGTCACAGTAACAGCTGTTGTATTGTATTCATTTTTTTTTCTCCTTATGAGACTGATCTTATTACTTGTAGTGAGTGATCCATTGTTTGGAAACAGAGTTGTCCGATCATTTCTTTTCTGCATAGACGTGGTAGCGTTACCGACAAACTACAATAGCATGTGTTTGCGTGGATTTCAATTCTTTTAAGCGGTCTGTAAACGCTAAAACATGGTACTAGTAAACATGGTACCACTAAAATGCTGGTGGTATGTTGTGGTGGTATGGTATGGTATTGGAATGTTCGCCATTTTTTCTCGATTATTTTGTGTGCTCACACGACGAAATTCACTGATAAAATGGCTTGCTCGAGTAAATGTTGACAGATGAGAGCGCAGACACTCAAACATAGTATCAGCAACACAAAACTCCGCCCACAAAAATCAAACCACTTTTGATTTTATAGAGACAAAATTCTGATGTTGGTGAGACCAAAAAATTGGTATGCGTACCAGCCCGCAGACGACCAACATCAGCTAAAACTTGGTTTGTTTTAAATGTTTACTACTCGTAGTACCAGGTTTTAGCGTTTACCGGGCGCTTTAGGTTGTACTCCTACCACACGAAATGTCCGATTTTGGAGTAAACATTCAAAAGCCAATATAACCGTTGGGATCTATGACGCTCTTCCAAAGTTAAATATCTCTTGTAAAAGTTCAGAATTTTTGATGTAATGGAATCCCCATAATGTTTTCAGTTCTCTGTTCCCTTCTACATGCAAGGGAAAATTTTCACATCCCAATTTGCAACATTACGCCTGAAGTATGGGGCTTCATATTGTCGTGCAATGGGTTTGGACCATGCCAATTAACCAACGCAGGGTGCTCTTTAGTCAATTTTGCATAGGCACAGTCAATTTCCTCACAATACTTTATCGTTTCTTCTGGCTGAAGAAACGGTAAGCGGATTAATCCTTTTGATGTCCACCAGATTGTGATCATAACATTTTCTGGGCGAAAGCTGAGCTTGGTTTTTCGTCTGCACTCAAGCATTGCTCAGGTTTTTTTTACAATGGACCTACAGAATCCTTTTTTAATCGCAGGTGATTATCGGGTGCAAAATTAGCTCTTAAGCTAAATGATACACAGATTTCTAGCCGCCGCTACCATGGGATACCTACTTGCTGAATTTCATTACCTTTCCTACGAGTGTGAGGTGTCGACTTATTGTTCTGCGATAGATACACTCATGTTCTGTGCAATGTGCCACACTAATTCCGATGGGTCTGCATCAACCGTTGCTCATTAGACATCGCCGTCAATTACCATTTTCTGTTTTCCGCCTTTTGTACGCTGAAATATCCTCAAATCAGTCATTAATGTTCCTCGTTGCTAGAGACGTATTATGCCATAGTTTAAATTCATAAAGGAAAAGAGTCCGAATTTGTACTACCGACAGCATATTAAACAAGTCTTTGAAAAAAACTGTCTTGTAAAGAATACCATACATTCGCGCATAAGTAGATGCTATTTCGAGATCTTCGTACTTCGGAATGGAGTGAAAATCAAACACTTATTGTTGTACAACTTAATGCATAACATACCCTTCTGGAAAAAAAAACAATCGAGACAATTTTTCAAATGCAAAAACAACAAAAAATTGTTGGCCTCAATAATGATATAAACTAAAGTAGATTCGACTGTATAATAATGTTGAGGTCCGCAAACTCACAAGCAGCCAATTAGCAAAAAGGTAAAATAAATGCATTCGTAAGTATTGTACATACTCGTATGTACGAGCACGAACGAGAAATGTGCAACATATCATAAGTTATTACGTGGTTCACATTTCAACAGTTAATACAAGAAGACTTACCATTTTCTTCGCAACGAAAACATGCGATCTTTTATTAATGCTTGCACCAACTAGTACTAATAGCAACACTCATTATCGTTCAGTATTACTTTACGTGCTTATGACTATTTATTTCAACTTGGACTGACTGTTGAAGTTTAATTTTTAATCGGAATTTTTATTTTTACGATCACAAGAAAGTTTAATTTGTGAAATTTTTGTTTCTCGCATTATGCCACGCAACGTTTCTGGCTCCAAATTTGTCATTTCTCCACGAATATTTTGGTTAAGCTTCTGTTCTAGATTTGTTCATGTAAACCTAACCCTTTAAGAAGAAGAGTTGTTAAAGAATCTCCAGTAACGCTCGTGCAGTATATGCTGTGGTTCCGTCTTTCTGAAAATATATATCCGGTATACCGCCCCAGTGATGGTTTGTATATACATGTTCATTATCATCTAAAAAATATGGACCGAAGACTCCATCGGCAACAATCCTACACCAAACAATGCATCTAAGAGAGTGTATTTTGCGGTGATGAAACGCAAATTCGGAAGTTCTGTTTATTTATTATACATAATATCTATTTAAATAGACAAGTTCTTTGTCGCTGATAATTAGGTAGTTTAAAAAATTGGAATTATCTGTGGCCAGTTGTACGGATCCATTGGGGTAACGTAAGCATTGTACTGGATTCCGCGATTCATATATGGAAACAAGTTTAGATCAAGTTTGAAGACCCGCCTTAACAATGTGCTGCAAAGGGATTGTCGTTGATATTCCGTCGTATAGCCCGCAAAGCTTGTCTATTACTAACACGCTGATGAACATTAGTCATGGCAAATAAAATACCCCGCTCCTCAAAACGGTGGATTAAGTTTCTTATCATGTTTGCAATAAGAGCTGTTTCAGTATTAAAATGCTGACAGTATTTTCTTTGTGATTGTAAAGGGTGTCTTTTATTTAGAGGTATACAAATTCAGTATAAAATAGAACACTTTAAGCTAATGTTAATATCTATGATATTAGCTTCATTTAATAGATAATTTTATGTCATTAGTGTTTAAATATGATATCGGGCATATGCGAGCCACGGCAGCTCGTATGAAGCGCAATCGTGAAGTCCAATTTTCGACAATTTTATCGAGCAACTGGGGCCGTATATCAGCAATAACACGGCGAATGTTGACTTCCAAGTCGTCCAACGTCTCCGGTTTGTCGGCATAGACTAGTGACTTCACATATCCTCAAAGAAAGTAACCTAATTGTGAGATCGTGGAGGCCAGTTCACATGTCTTTTACGCGAAATTATGTGCTCGGCAAATGTTTCCGCAATAAATTTATGGTCTCACGCGCCGTGTGGTATGTTACGCCATCTTGTTGAAACCAAAGCTCTGTCACGTCAATGCCATTCAACTGAGGAACGAAGAAGTCAGAAATCATGTTTCTATAGCGCTTTTCATTGACGGTAACATTCTGGCCGGCATCCTCCTTAAAGAAATATGGGCCGATGATTCCACCAGTCCATTAAGCACACCAAACAGTGAGTTTTAATGGTTGTAAGGGCGCCTCAACAAAAACTTCTGGGTTTTCTCTATTGTTTACATATCCATTTAACCAAAAATGGGCCTCATCGGAGAACAAAATTTTGGGTTGAAAATGAGGATCAAGCTGAATCATATTTTTTCGGCGCATTCAACGAACCTACGACGCGTATAATGGTCACGCGGTTTCAACTCTTGCACAAGCTGGATCTTATAAGCTTTTAAGCCAAGATCTTTCCGTAAAATCTTCCACAAAGTGGATGGTTATAGCACCAATTGCTATGCACGATGGCGAATCGACTCATTCGGATTCTCCTCAACACTGCGCTCCTCAACAGCAATAACTTCTTTTGTTCGCCAAATTTTGAGGATGGGTATTATCCACTAGAGTGTACCTACATGGTGCAAAAACGAATTATCATGTTCCGAATAACTTGCTCAGATAGACGATTACGTCGACCAAGCCTCTAACAAAAACACGCTTTATTACAACAATTGATTTATGAATTCTCATAAAATCTGTTATAATCCTTAAAAATCAAAATAATAATAATTAAACCTTGGGAAAGCTAAAAAAGTTAGCACTTTGTAAGCGACATGCTTTGCTCGGCCTGGGCGATCCAACAATTCTCATGAGTATCCACGTACTACTCTTTAGATTAAATTAAGGCGGGCGGTGGGATCATGCACTATTATCACAGCGGCCAAGTTAAATCTATTGTGATCCTTAAGATATCTTTGATAAGGATATGCCATTACCGCATTTACCGTTGATTTTGTGTACTGTGGATTGTATGGTTCGCCTTTTTTTTTTTAATATAAGAACTTAACACTTAAATAGGTATGAATACATTTATAATGCCTCAGCATGTGTTAAGTTTTTGGGAAAGTGGGATAGAGAGAGAAAGAAAGCTGTTTGAGCTCAGAGGTTATTTCGCTCCATGGGTGCCATCCAACATTTAATGGGGACACTAAATTCTTAGTGGGAGTTGGCTTGTTGTTGATTTCTACCAACTGAACAAATGAATCTCTTTCTAGAGTACTTGGGATTCCAACACCGAACCATCTGATTTGGAAACCAGTCCACTACCACTTGAAACACGGCCGCCTTCTGAGCAACGAACAATCTGCTTCTATTCTTACCAAATAAATTCATTTTGGTTTCGTTGATCGAGGGCATGTTTCTTTACTGCTTCTTTTCACCCAAGGAATCATCCAGCGAATGGTGCTGCTTAGCATAAGCAATGCAATTATGGCGGGTGTCTTCCTTAGCAGTTCAACTTTAGTGGGGCTCGAGCGTACAGTTTATCATCCACTAAATTTCAGCGAACTGTTTTGCCGTACCAATAATACTCGTTGATATCTTTAGAGGACATAAAAGAGTTGACTTTTGACAACCCCTACAAGCTCTATATTCTTTGGCAGTCCTTTTGGAGACCGCCGTCTGATCTCACGAGATTTTTGGGTTTACATTTTTTAATCAATTCACCCGCTTCCTTTCATTAACTTTGTGCTTTTCTATGGATTTTAACTCGATTATAAAATACTCTTTTTGGCGATGGAAACCCATTAACGGACTAGAAGTCTGAGACAAACTAAATTTGCATCATAGTTAAAAAAAGTAATAATTTTACATTCAGGCAGCAAAATCTGATACGCATGTATTAATTCCAATATGAATTGAAAAAAAGTTCAAAGTCGAAGAGTAAATGACTTTTTTATATTTTTATTGGACTAAGAAATCTTTTTACATAATATAAGACTTTGACAGTATTAAAAAAAGGTTCTAGTACTTCGTAGCACCACCTTTCGCCCTAACAACGTCTTGAACCGTATTTGGAATGGAGACGTTTAGTTTACCGAGATAATGATCATCAATTTCATTGAACCACACTTCTTCAATGATGCTCTTAAGATCCTGCACGGTTTATGGCCTTTTGGCTTGGATCTTCTTTCTCATAAGAACTCATACGTTTTCGATGGGGTTTTGACCTGGACTGTTTCCCGGTCAAATTAGGGATTATATGCCAATTCTTCTTTCAAAGTTTTAATCTGTGGACGATATTTAAAACGTAAAATCATATGGCTTTCAAAACATCCAAAAATATGAAAAAAAAACTTCAAATTACTCACAGATGGCAAGGTGCTGAATCATCTTGAAAAATTGGTTTCGGTGTTCTTGCTGCTTTGTATCCCATTGCGTTGACTGTGCCCTCTGGCATAATTAAGGATCCAGCTCCTATTGCTATCACAGTGTGAGCTGTCCATTCTTTGCTGTATCGTTCCCCTTTTCCACGCCGCACTGTCTGCTTCCCATCTAGTCGGATTAGGTTAAACTCTGGCTCGTCCGAGAACAGAATGTTTGACCAATCCTGAAGACTATAGTTCCGTCTTTCTTTAGCCCAGTTTAGGTGAAATTTCTTCATTTTGCTGGCCAGCAATTGCTTTCTCGCTGGCCCCCTTTCTATCAAACCCATCTCATTAAGGCGATTCTGAATGATTCTGACGCTAACCTCAGCACCAATAGCTTCACAGATGTCACCTCTCAACTTCGATGCGGTTTCAAACCTGCTTCTCGAGCTAAACCTCTTCAGTTTCCGGTCTTGGCGAACAGTGGTACACCTCTGCAGTCCTGTGCCAACTTTTCTCGTTAGAACTCTTATTGCATCCAATTTGTCGCAATATTTAACGAAATTACGTGATGTAAATCTACGATGACTTACTTTCTTCACTCAATTATACCCTTTTCGCCATCGTGATATCAACTTTTCACTTTCAATTCCACTTCAGATAAACAACTGCACGTACTGTAAATTTTACCTATGTAGAATGAATTCCGATGCATTTCTGGATGTGCTAAACTAAATCCTGAAGCAATAAAACCTCTAAAAAGTAATTAGCCGAAAAACATGTAAATACCGGGTGTGGTTTTTGTTGCGCGGGGTGGCTGTAATATATTTGTATGCAGGTGCAACAAGTATCAAACAGATAAACGATATGCACGCGCAACTCGAATATCATTGAGGTAAACAGCACAGGAGTTTCCCACGATGCAGCTACAACAGTTTCTGCTGAATAAACATAATTATTATAACATAACATAAGGCGTGAATACCAATTTTTATTTGAAGTTCTTATCCATACTCCGTATACACCGTCTCGTGCCTTAAGTTTTTAATGGTTTATTACTTAAATTGAATTGAGCGAAATCCGCGTCGAAGTGGAAGAAAAATGGCTCGTGAGCTCAACATTTCGTTGGAATGGATGCAACACATACTGAAAAATGAGCTTGGGCTCAAGCCATTGAACTTCCAAAAAGCGATCTTACACCGCAACACAACAAAGTTAGAGTCGAAAGAGCGAAGGAGTTGCTACGCTTGCACGAAAGTGGTGAGTTGCCGAATTTGGTTTTTTCCGATGAGTCGCCATTTGTTATCGAGCAATATGTCAACAAACAAAATGACCGAGTTTACTTGCCAGAGAGGTCCTTCGAAAATTTACACCATCGGACGGCCACCAGAACGCAGGCAGCACCGATGGTAATGGTTTGGGCTGCCATAACCGCTGATGGTCACTCTCCGCTCGTATTTTTGGACCGTGGCGTCAAAATTAATGTGATCGTATACCGTGAAACTGTCTTAGAGGCAGTATTGAAGCCTAGGGCAAACAATCCTTTCGGTCGGAGATCGTGGACATTCCAACAAAATTCGGCACCGTCTCACAAAGCGCGCGTCAACCAAGATTGGTTAAAAAACAATGTTCCATACTTCATTTCTTCGACACAATGGATTGCAAATTCTCCGGATGCAAATCCGTTGGATTTCTCTGTCTGGGGTATTTTGAAAGCGAAGGTTGGCTCTAAAAAATAACAAAGTTTGGACCACCTCAAACAAGCACTTCGCCGGGAATGGGCCAAAATACCGCAGAGCCACTTGCGTGCAGCGTGCGATGCTTTCTTCGGCCGTCTCAAGGCCATTATTCGCGCCAAAGATGGACATATTGAAAACTACTGATACAATTTGAAAATTAATGTATTTTCCAACATTTTTTGCTTTGGCACAATTTTTCAAAAAATAAAAAAAATTATAGCATTTTAAAAAGTTATAGTTCGCGTAAGTCACCCTGTATATAATATTTTTGTGACAATTTCTAGTGAACTCCACTTCTAACATATTGTTGCTAAAAAAACGGTTTTGTGGCCGTCGGATTGGTGACATGGTTTCCTTTAAAGTCTTGCAAATCAGCGTTTTAATTTTGATCACATCGATTTATACAAATACAAATTCTGTTCGACTGAGCCTATTTTTCTCTTACTGCACACGTCAAATACAAGATTTGTTGGCGGTGCTTACTCAATTGTTCTGGTCGACAAATTGTCCAATTTTCTTACAACCGGACTGCTTCATGAATGTACAATAATAAAACTCTTTTTTGTTAGAAAAGCGTAGTTCATACAGTTCGTTGTTATATCTTCTCTAAATTTCGTTTATTGGAAATGGGACCGGAAATCACTCAAAGAAGCAGCCAAGTAACATACAATACATTGTCGTTCACTTTAGATGAGGACGTCACACAGTTGGACTGGGACCATAAGGCCATTGGGAAGAGTGATTTCTACGGAGGTGTTGTTTATTAAATTTACAGCGGAGCCTAGGTAGACAAGGTGTTTTATCCCCTTAAAGCTATAATTTCCTGTTGTTACTTGCCTTCCGAGTCGTTGTTGATAAAAATTCTATCTTATCGAAAGGATTTACTTTGTTTTAATCTCATTTACCTCAGGCTCAAGCTAAGACTCCATCCAAGGGTCATTGTCGTCGATCATCGTCCACATTGCATAAGGCATACTGCCTAAGAACGGAATGTTGTTCGTCTTCGCTGTTTAAGCAGTTTGCTTAGCTTAACATTATTATTACGTTTATGTTTGGGAAGTTCTCTTCACATTGTTGTAATACTTTGAAACATTGCTTCTGTAGCGGCACATAACCATGGCCTCGATCGAGCGCTTCTCCGGGTCTATCTTTTTAATTCTGAGAAATCGATGTTCTCATTTATTCTCAGAGTTCCTTCTTTACAGCACAGCCTATTCGCCTCTTATTTCTGATTAGATTTCTACCTTAATTCAGAGTTGTACATCTTTTATTCTTTACCAGTATTAGAAAAACTCAACACCAATATTTAAATGGCAAATTGATTCTACAATATGTAAGGTAGGAATGTGTGACTTTACTTCTTCAGTTGAGCACTTCCTATCATGATTTGACACCAGTTTTTGGGATCTGTCCTGCTGCTTCTACTGAGAGAAATTTACAGCAACTTTTGAATAAAGTTTACCGCTCACATGGCGTGATCGTGAAGAATAGATGGAGTTAAAGTTGGTTGAAACTTCAATTCAAGTTATTCCAAAAGCTTCTTTGTGGTGAAAGCTATCTAAAGAACTAAACCGCATTTTACGATATATATACACGTAAATAACAAGAGGAGAGATATGAATCTACTATCAGGGTTAAGGTCAGGCGTCGGAGTTTGTTTCCGACAAACAAACTCAGCTCCCACTTCGTTATGCGTAGTAAAAATCAAACTGGATTAATTACCCTACCCCAACAGTGTTTCACGATAAGAGTCAGACGTTCAGAATTATTAATTTCTTTAATTATGGAATACACCAGCACAATGATATGAGTCAGAAGGGCAGTACGAATTCATCATGTACATGCATACAATATATAACATTTCGCATTAAGGTAATGCCTTGTAATTTCATCCACCGGACCACCTGACTGCTTCTCCATCTGGAGCCATTCAGACATGTGATCTATTTCTTTAACTGTTCTCTGTAAACAAAGGCCAATGTCTGGGCTCCATTTTGAGAGAGATTTTCAATTTGGGTTCATTCCTGCCAAGTAGTAAGGCTGCGAAGGAAATTTTTGGTTCACATTTGAAACGATTTAGCTATGCCCAAGTACTCTTGGGATAACTGCTAATAGTAAAACTTAATTAGTCATCATTTTCGTATTACAATACTTATATACATATTTTTTACACATTTTTCTTATAATATTTCTTCTTCAGACAATCTCGCACCTTAACTGGCTGTAGTGCAAATTGGCTCTGCTATATCAATAAGGACTGAAACGAATAAAATCTGTAAATTTTAATACGGGCGTAAAAATTGCAATCCCATTTTGTACCCAAATTAGCCTGTATCTCTAGCTTCAGTTTGTTATTGATTTTAGTTCGGTGTAGTTTAAAATAATTATTAAATATGAGTCAAGAGGAACGCCGTAAAAAGATCATCGACAAATGGCTCGAAAATACTTCGCGTCCAAACCATTTCATTGCAAAAAATTTAAACATAGCACGCAGTACAGTGGATTCTGTTATTAAACGATATTTGGAGACGTTGACAGTTAAGCGAAAACAGAAAAGTGGAGCTAAAAATGGAGCACATGATAAAAATTTGGACAGGGAAATAGTGGGTACCATCGTAGAAAACCGGACTATGTCATCCAGAGATGTTGCTCGGAAATGTAATACCAACCAAACAATGGTACAAAGATCTAAAAAACGTAACGGTCTAGAAATACGAAAAAACCAAAAAATACCAAAAGTTACTGAAAAGCAAAAAAAATTATAAAAACACGAGCCCGAAAGCTATACGAGTTGATCGGCAACAAGTAAGCGTGCTTGGTTTTGGATGACGAAACTTATGTCAAAGCCGACTTTACTACTCTTCCAGGTGCGTGGTTTTACATCTCGTTTGAAGCTGATTTTCTTCCGCAATCAACAACATCGATTGGGATGGAAAAATTCGGGTCAAAATATCTCGTTTGGCAGGCCATTTGCCAATGTGGACAGAGAAGCTCATCGTTTATTACAATTACGTTTATTATTATTTAGCTTCAGCTCTTTCTGTTGCTAAAAATGTGGACTTCGTCCCAAAAGACATGAATCCACCCAATGTTCCACAGTGCCGTCCCATTGAAAGGTATTGGGCTTTGGTCAAATCTAAATTGAGGAAAAGTGAACAGTGTGCAAAGGACGTAAAAGATTTTAGTGCGAAATGGAAAAGAGCGTCCAAAAAGATCACGGATGTAACTGTCACCAACCTTATGAAGGCCGTTCGAAAGAAGTTGAGGAAGAATGAGAACCCAAATAATTTTTTTTATTTTTTGTAATTGTGAATGAATTTAATAAAAACAGAGTTTTAAAGCAAATAAAAAAAATTTACATGAATTATAAAATATTTTTTTTTTTTACTTTGAAGTTTCCAAATTTTATTCGTTTCAGTCCTTAGTAGCTTAGCTGATTCCGAATAATTTTTTTTCGCTATAAACTTTTTTTTTTTGAAAGTGGACTGCCATCGCAGTTAAGATAAACTTTTGATAATTCATTATTGACAAATATGTACATATTTATGTGGTCTTTCAGTTTTTATCTTATCTGGCATACTCGTCTTTTCCACAACCAATATTTGGAAATCAGTTTCTATTTTATTTTTTCTCCCAAATATCTCAATGACCCATCAACGTGTGGTGTATTACAATGTACTTTTTTCAATAACTGTATATTGTAAAGGAATAAATAACATAAGTATTCGTCATATGTACGAGTAACTATGTATTTGGCGCAACTTTGAATCTTCTAAATGAGCACGTTTTTCGAGATAGTGATTAAAGTGGTTGTAGCTGTAGGTTGGCTTATCACAGGGAAACCATGTTTGGACGCTAAAGTAACCCTAATTACTGTTTTTGGGTATTATTATTATTTTGCCTTAATTTACACATGCACCTTATTGAATGGCACAAAGTTATAGACGAAATAAAGTGTTTTACTATTTATTTTATCGTTATCTTTATTGTTTCATCGGTGAGACCGTCCTGATATAATATGCTATTGAGGATTGTTCCGTTTACACTATTCAATTTAACAACATTTGCCTATTGTCCATAGGTCACCAGTTACTAATATCGAGAAAAGTCAAGAATAAGTGTGTACGTCAACAAACTTCGAATCAGATGGTCGCTTGTACACAATATGGATTTACACGGAATAGAACGCCAATACAATTTTTCTTTTTTTTAATATTTGCGTAGGGCCAAGAAAACTTATGGACGATAGATTACAGTGATTTTTCCAGTGTGGAAGACACCTCTTTAGAAGAAGGGAGTTATAAATTGAGAAATCATGAAAACGTTATTGACCGATTTGAGCACGTAAATATCGACATCGTGGGACCATCATCTAGAGTCTACCGCTACATATTCACCTGCATCGATTGGTTGACGAGGTGGAATGGAAGCTATACCACTTGCAGACATCACAACCGAAACCACCTTTCACGCTTTTGTTAGTAGTTGGTTCTCTAGGTATAGTGTTCCTGGGAAGGTCTCAATTTAAAGCGCTGGCTGATACGTTTGGTTTCTCACACTTTACAACGACACCGTATCACTCGCAGGGAAACGGATTGGTGGAAAAATGGCACCGAACATTAACAGCGGAATTAAGGAGTCATCGAGCAATACAACGGGCGGACATTTTACCCATCATGATGCTTGGTTGAAGGTCAATATTTAAGCCGGATATTTCAGCTACGCCTTTAGAATTAGTTTTTGGCAAGACACTACGACTCTCTTGCCAGTTTTTCGTTCCTAAGGATAATCATAAATGCGAGCAGGAGACGATTAGAGATCTCCGTGAAATGATGAACAAACTTCCAGCCTCACACCATGGCCAGCCTAAGGTTTTCATTTAAGCCGAGCTATACCTCTCCAAGCACCTTACGACGGACCGTTTGAGGTTGTTAAAGAATACGACAAACAAACAAAAAAAAGCAAAGATTAAGAGGTTCAAACCGGTCTTTATGTCGGAGCAAGCAACTGATGCAACCACTTCTAAACATTTTCCATCTATTACAGAAAACGACATTTCACCAAGACCCAATCGGTCGGTGCAACTTCCATTTGGTTTACCATAAGGATTTCATCAGGCGGCAGTAGTGACAGTGCTACCAACAGGCTCCATCAAGAAGTCACAGCCACTGCCATTTATACCAACATTCAACGTCTTCCGACTTCTGACTCTAAGGTTCGGGATGCGTCGCGAAGGAGACAACGACAATGGTGTATTAACGTAATTAAATAATTAATTGGATATTTTTTAAATTTCCTGTTATAAGTACAGTGTGTTCAACATAAACGTGTGTCTAACAAACCAAAGAAAAATGCCAGAATTATACTTAATCATATTTTTTTTATTAAACTATACAGGGCGTCCCAAAAATCAACGTCAAGTCGGAAACAGGTGATATTTCAAGTGGTGTCGATTATCACAAAATTATAAAAAAAATCTAAATCATGTAAAATTATTGCCACTCAAAAAAAAATCTGGCATCCTGTGACGATCTTTCAAGTACTGTGACCGCAAATCTTTACTTTTCTTCGATTTTTTATTTGTCACGTAACCCTGTGTAACTGTTCTGTAAATTACGGTCCAAAATTGAAACATAATTATATCGGTTTTAACTAAAATATTGCTTTTTTGTCCATCCATGTATCTGAAAATCATTATTCACCTAACTTGAACTGACTGTACTGACAAAAAAATGTACTGTGCCATTTTGGCAAGTAACTTTAAAAATTTAGTCCGGATTCCAAAATGGCACTTGCTAGACTAACGCTTAATTGAGGACAAAAAATATATTTTGTTAAAGAAACTCGATTCATAGTTAATTCTTTTTAATAAGTTAAAATGAATACCAAGAGACGGATAAACACGCCATTTCGACTAGTGTGAGTGAAACAGATAGAGATGCCACCCTTGTCAAGCAGTGACGCATAGGCACATCCTGCAATACTGCAGTACGTTACGCTCCTTCGCTTACAGCGCATCATTCTGTATTCGTGTTGATTTCGTGCTTACAACTTTGGCTTTCTTTATTGAACTTCATTGCATTGCGACTTTGGTTTGCTATCTGACCGTTTCTGTCGAGCCTGGATTTCTTTTGGACTAGTGTTGATCGTTGATCCCGTGATAGTGTAGTGTAGTCCCTAAAGGATCGGACGTATAGATGGCGATTGTTGTTTCAAAAGAATGACAATTGGATAAAATACCAACCTTACAAAGTTTAAATTTGACGACGCTATGTTGTTTAGTATTTGTTCGGCAGCCATCCATAGTGAACGCTCTCAATGAATTTTTAAATATGGAAAAAATTGGTCATCATTATGTGATACAATACTTTCATCAATCCAATCAACATCAAAACGAAACTGGATTCTACTCTGGGCGAGTCTGCTCCTTCGTTTACCACAATAAAATATTGGGTGGCAGGGTTCACCAGAAATGTTGAAGCAAATCCAACAAATGGTATTGGATGACCGTCGATTGGAAGTGCGTAGCAGATATGGTAGGCATTTCAAAAAGCGCTGTACATCGCATGTTGACTGAAAAATTGGAGATGACAAAGTTGTCCGCAAGATGGGTGCCGCGAGGATGTTTCAATCTAGTGTTTGGCAAAGTTTCACTACAATGAAGCCAAGTTTTTGCGTCGGAACAGTCAAAGCAATGGACTCAAAGGGGAGAATCGGCTACAAAGAAGGCGAAAACAGTTTCATCTGCAGGTAAGGTCATGACGTCAGTTTTTTGGGATGCGCGTGGGATAATTTTCATTGATTATCTTCAGAAAGGAAAAACAATCAAAGGCGTGTACAATGCGAACTTATTGCACAGTTTGAAAGATGAAACCAAAAAAAACCGCCGCATTTAGCGAAGAAAAAAGTTTTATTTCATCAAGACAATGCACCAGTTCACTCATCCGTCATCGCGATGGCCAAAATCAATGAGTTAAAGTTCGAATTGCTCTTCATGCACCCTATTCGCCAGATTTAGCCCCCTGGGATTATTTTCTATTTCCGAATTTGAAAAAATGGATCGATGGTAATAGGTTTGCCAACAGTAAAGGGGTGGAGTTTGCGGTTGATGGCTATTTTAAGGACTCGATGATTCGCACTATATACAGGGTATCGAAGCTATTGAACATCGCTGGGAAAAGTGTACGAGTATTGAACTAAAACGTGACTACGTAGAGAAATAAACATATTTTCCCCCAAGTTTTTGTGTTTTATTTGTTAGGTCGGGTACTTCTGGGGCTTACCCTCGTATATGTACATTGTACGTGCCGATAAGTAAACAATTGTTATTAGTGAGAAAAAATTCGAATCGTGTTCTAAGCTGAGTTTAACTTAGAAAAAATTTCCCCATTAAAGTTGTCTTGGCTCAAGTTTAGTAGAGCAAAAAATGATTTACTTCAAATTAAATTTTATTTAAATTTAAAAGACTATCAAATTGACTTCACGTTATACTACTATAATGATTGCTAACTGACAAGTATGGTATAAATTCTACCCTAGTTCCCATGAAATCTCGCTTTTAGTTGCTCCTGTAAAATTAACATAGCATCATGGTTATACATAACATAAGTAGGTAGGTCAATGACCACTTGAACTTGACTTGGAATTTCTTAAACTACGTTAATACATTAACATTTTCTACATTTAGGGAATGTGTTTGTAGGTTTACATGTATTGTGTTTCATAAATGTCATACAATTAATGCCCCCTATTAGCCATGTGTGTAGAGAACGAATGCATCTTTAAATCAGCCATGATCAATTTGTTGAACGTGTGATAACTGCTGACCCCATTTGGATTTTGACACATATGTCAGAGGGAGACGATGCCTTGCGAGGATGTTGACATTTGTTGACATTCGTCTTCGTGTTCTCCAGTGGTGGTCGGTGGCTCCAAATTGTTTTTAAAATTATAAAATGTGTTGGGAACCAACAAATCGACTTATTCCTAAGTGAAAAGAATATTGCGGTTGTACGAGTGACGGTAAGTCAAGGCCTCAATCAATCGATTTTACGTCATTCTCAAGGGGTGGACATCTTCCGAAAATTCCTGTGACGTATTTTGCGAAAAGACTTGGCTGTTTTTTTTTTTTTTTTTCTTACAATGATGGGTAAAGCATTTGATTCTAAAGAGAATAATGTTTATAACCATGTCATCAGCGGCATCCACTTCGTTATCAACAAAGTAGAGCTACCAGTTAAGATTTAGATGTTAAGTCCGCAGAAATTGACTTTCTCCTGTTGCCATACGATTCTGTAAGGAATCATTTCAAGCTGTGTGGTCTATGAACGAGAAATTAGTTATCCAACGAGCCTAAAGGGGAGATCATGTCGTTGGTGTACTTATCGGTGTGAAGAGTTAAAAACCGACCTATTTTATTTTGCTGTGAAGACCTCAATAAAGCGCCTTTCGGGTGTCTCCTGTGTTAGAAGCCTTGCCGAAAGGCCGCGAGCACTAATGGGCGGCCACTGTGAAACCGGCGACCAGGTGTTAGGTATGTTTTGCAGCGAAGCATAATTTCAAAAAAGTGTTGGCACTCTGCGTGACGATTTTACAGTAGACTTTTGATTTCGAATTAATTTGTACTTAGTTACCGATTTATTTATTTTGATTTCACTGGATTTTTAAGTTAACAAATAAAAAAGATATCTAAACTTGCATATGAGGAATTTCAAAATATAACATTTTTCAAATAGTAGACTGCAGGTTAAGGTATTAAAAGGAAAAGAAAACAGGACGATAAAAAGTGAATGTAATAAAATGCCGTTTTAGTTAGAGTGAATGTTTAATTTGTGAAATTTATTAGCCCAACAATATGTACATAGGTTAGATCATAATAACATCCTGATTAAGTTTTATAAATTGTATACCAAATCTAATTAAAATATTAGTTTTCATAAATACGAAAACCTGCCGCCTCGGTGAAAATGGCTCCTCGTTTTTCTCCTGTTCGGTAAATCTATCGTGACGTTGAAAATTTATATCGAATATAAGCGGCCTAAAACGTTTATTTATTATGATTCGGTGCGCTAATGCTGTTTTTGACGAATGGTATGTCATGAATAGCATAAAGGTAACACTATAGAGCATAAATCCGTAAAAGGACTTCGATCTTCCTTTGGAACGGTGCATTTTTGTAGATGCAATGGATTCGTCATGGTGTCTCTGGATTGGTCTCACTTCATATGCGACATGGTCTTAAATGGAAAAGGACTTTTAGATTCGAATTTCTCCGATACAATTTATTTATATCACTTTAAGTTGACTTGATTGGAGGAAAACACCACTTATAACGATAGTGTGGTGATATCATATTGGTTTATTCCCGTCATAGCTTAAGTTCGTGTACCATCACAACGCTTCTGCGGTTACAAGTTTAAGTTGAATCATACGTACATACATGTACTTTTTGCTCGATATTCTGTTCTTCCTAATATTGTAGATGATTATTTCCGTGAGACTTTTTAGATAAACTTTATTACTGGGGTCTGAAGTACCCTCTATACGAGTAAGTTACTGACTCAGCTTTCTGAATTCTGAAGAGTTATTCCAATGTGTTGCTTCTAAGCCGGTTTGAAATCAAAATGTGTTCACCTATTTACTTTATTAAATTGTTTTCATTTTATTAAATATAATTTTAATTGCGGATGTAAATCAGAAACTTTCTGTCTCCTTTGTTACTCGGTTAGTCATATATGTTATGTATCTACATAGTACATGTTGATGAATCTCTACTTAAGTTCTTTCATATGTCAGTGATCCTCTAGATTCAGTTACAGTGGAGTTTTTGGCTATACATAAAAATCACCACTTCAGTGTCCAGTGGATCTACATGGCTATGAAGAAATCCGTTGAATCCAGCACCTTGTTTGTTTGATAAAATAAGCTTTTGCGTGAATAGGTTTCTATTGCTTTCACCAAACTCCAAAGTACTCTAGATGCACTGGTGAATCTCCATCGCCTTGAAGATGGTTGAACCCGCAAAGCCCTCTTCCGTTCAAAAAGAGCTGGTCCTTGGTATAGAACTTGCTTTGATCAAAAACTAAGCCGTTAAGGAATGTAGTCGAAGTTTAATGTCCGACTTTAACACCAATGGATAAGGAACATTTACTCCTATCTTCTAAGCGGAGATATAAACAATTCTTCTGGTCATGAACCATGTTATTTAGAATACGAGTTATGTCAGGGTTGAAATGCGTACGTCAGTAATCCGCTCAGACTTCTTACCATTTCCAAACCGCTTCAAGAATGCAATACTTAACTCTGACCAAAGTCGGCAGACTGAGTTACATTAAATTCACAAAGAATTCTTTGGAAAATGAAATGAATTTTCACATGTGAGTATATTTTTGTTAAGCGCCAAAATTTGGTGGTCACAAAAGACACCAGTGTTGTAAGTTTTCGTGGATCATTCCCTGTCTGGTCTGTCTGGCATCAGCTAAATATGGTGGCAGCTGATACTTTAGGCTCTCCATCGTTGAGGCAATTGCTCATCTTCTGAAGGGATACCATATGAAAAGAACATAGTGTAGTGAACTAATTCTGGTCTGTTAGGATATTACAAAAAATGTGTACATATTGCATTTATTCCAGATTAGATTATATAGGTGTGCTTAAAAATTATCACTTGCCTTTCATTCGATCTCTTCCTTAGTCAGTTAAAGCAATTCCAATGTGTTTAATTTCATGGGGTTAACATACGATTTTTTATTTGTTGATCTAAGAGATGTTGGTTTTACTTTTTTTTGAGACTAACATATAGTATTCCCATTATGTATTCTTGGTCTTGCAACATATTATTTGCCCCACATCTGATTATTAAACAGAGAAATTAAGTAATTTGTGACTTGATTTGGAAGCGATTCAGTAAGTCTGAAAAAAGATTTTATAGAATTTATTCAATAAACACTTTTTATTCATTTCATACATACTCGTATGTATGTTTTTTCAACACTAGTCACTAATTATTTTTGGATGTGTCTTTTCCCATATATGTAGCTTACTTAAAGATATGATTGATGCGTAACATTATTTGGAAAGCTTAGTTTTTTTTTGTAATTTAATTTCTTTGTTCAATTATAACTCTTCTTGTATTTTTATTTTAAAGTCAAATAAAGTCCCATCAATCACGAGTGAACTAAATCATGTACTTTGTACACCGTCGTGATTCATTAATTGTTTGCTTCAAGCCATTCATACTTTATACATAGAAATAAATAGAAAACAAAACCAAAAAGTATTCTTTAAAACTAGGGACATCTATGAACTTCCGACTCCGGCTCTTGAACTTTAATTCAATTTTAATCAAAAGTGTTGTGAGTCATTTTCTGATTCTATGCTTTATGTTCTTTATGTTTTATTGAGATTTTTTCAATAGAGCCGTTACTAAAGTAAATTCTTGGGAGACTTGAGATTTCTAGCGCAGCCAAACTGTAACGCGTCAACTTAAGAAAATTGATGAGGTGTTAACGCGTCTCTACAGCTAGAACCCTAAGTGGAAGGAGAGCAAGGATCGGAAAAAGAAGGCCGGCTCTGTTTTTGTGAGTATGACTCACGTCTTAACCTGGATCTTGGAACGGTTAAGTTATGAGGTGATTGCACACTATTTACCTTTGGGATTTACTCGTACTCAGATTAATTTGTTCAGAATTTGAAGGGCGCCCAACCTCACCAAATATTTTGAATTAGTAACACTCCAGGTCGCCCATTCGGTAAGGTAATCAGAAAACTTCTTAACAGGTCACTTTAAACTAATTTTGGGGAAAGACTGGAGTGTTTACAGACGGGCGAAAAAAGCAAGATTGAAACACTCCTTGAGACCAGCTCTCAAAAACGGCAAATCAACGGCAGAAAAACTGATCGCTATATGTATGTTACATATATACCCGTACGTTACTGAGTTCAGAGACTGACAGTTAGAACATGTGGGACCACGACTTGGCAAGATACGTAAGACGTAGTTGCGGCCTCAGGTTGAGAATGCAGGCCTGAAAGTAATCAATTCGTCAATCCCTGTGTCCTCATACTGAAATTGTTATTACGGCCGATTTCAGTATACACAATTCTGGGTGGCTTCGACATTCTGGACAGACGACACCCGAAGGACGGTATGTTGAGATCTTTGATGTGGAAAACAACTTAACGACGCGAATACGCGATGTCGATAGTTTGTCCTTGTTTTTAACTTCTCACCCTGATAAGTACAAAGTCGATGTACTATCCCCACTATGCTCTTCGGACCACTGTGCCATATCAGCTAATTTCTCGTGTGCTAAAGACAGAGTTGGAAAAAAGATCCTTTTTACTTCACCGGGTTAATAGCGTAAAACCAAAAGAAACGGCGTGGTGCGACTCGAGCTGTAAGAAGGCAGTAAGGGTTAGAGAAATGTTTTTCCCGACAGAGGAATACCGTAAAAAGTTCAAATGACAAATACGACCAAAACTGAGGCAAAAAATACTACAAAGTCCCAAAGGTAGTAAATATTTTTGTTCGTTCGTCAAAAATATCAGAAATTCTGCCTCATCCTCCATCCAAACGTTCATTTATATTAATATTCCAGCTGTTATTGGACATGGCTAATCTGCTTGCTGCACACTTTGTGGCCAGCTCAACACTACCGAATTGTGCTTTATCTCCCCCTACACTTGAGTGCGTCGAATCTTCAATCCACTTTCGCACTCGTGTAGTTGCAAGAGTAGCACATGGGCTTTTATAGTAAAACACAAATTTTTTGCAAAATTCAACTTTATTTATTAATATAGTTGCCTTCGAGGGCGATACACTGTTTGAAACGATTTTTCAATCTTTCGATACCAGTTTTGTAGTACGATTTCGGTTTAGTCTCAAAATAGGCCTCTGTTTCGGCGATTACTTCTTCATCGGTCTTAAATCTCTTTCCGGCGAGCATTGTTTTGAAGTCTGCGAACAGGAAATAGTCGCTGGGGGCCAAATCTGGAGAATACAGTGGGTGGGGAAGCAATTCGTAGCCGAATTCATTCAATTTTGCCATCGTTTTCATCGACTTGTGACACGGTACATTGTCTTGACGAAACAGCACTTTCTTTTTCTTCAAATGCGGCCGGTTTTCTGCGATTTCGTCCTTCAAACACTCCAAAAACGCAATGTAATAGTCGCTGCCCCTTTTGAAGATAGTCGATGAAAATTATTCCATGTGCATCCCAAAATACGGATGCCATAACCTTGCCAGCCGACTGTTGAGTTTTTGGTCGTTTTGGACGAGGTTCGTCGCTTGCTTGCCACTCAGCTGACTGCCGACTTGACTCTGGTGTGAAGTGATGGAGCCAAGTTTCATCCATTGTCACATACCGACGCAAAAATTCGGCTTTATTGCGGTTGAACAGCTTTAAACACTCCTCTGAATCATCAACACGTTGTTGTTTTTGGTCCACTTTGAACAGAGCTTTCGCATGTCCAAATATTCGTGTATGATATATCCAACACGCTCTTTTGATATCTTCAGAGCCTCAGCTATCTCGATCAACTTCACTTAACGGTCATTCGTAATCATTTTGTGGACTTTTTTGATGTTTTCATCTGAAACAGTCTTTTTTGGACGTCCACTGCGTGCATCATCTTCGGTGCTTGTATGACCACTTTTAAATTTTTCAATCCACTTGCGAATGGTTCGTTCGCCTGGTGCAGAGTCCGGGTAACACTTATCAAGCCATTTCTTTGCATCGGCTGCATTTTTTCCCATCAAAAAGCAATGACAAATCAACACACGAAATTGCTTTGAATCCATTTTTTTTCACAATAACAAAAGTTGCTTCACTCACAACGCTGTATCTCGAGAACTAATCGTCCGACAGCTGTCAAATTTATAGACGTATCTTTTGAGGGTTGGTCCTAACTGAAAATGGTATGGATTTAATTCAAGTGGTGCCCTCTCTTAGAAACGGACTTTTCAGCCCATGTGTTATGTATACATAAATGAAACTACCTATGTCAAAGGTTCGAACTGTTAGTCTTTATGATGCTCTTTAAAAACTGTTAATACATTAAACTGTATAAAGCCGAACATAAGATTCAACCTGCAAAAATCTCAAGCCTTGTTATAACACTTACTTTACTTACTTTAGGTGATTGAAGTCCGGAATGGACCTGAAGCACAACCAACAGCTCTTTCCTTTTTTTCTCGATCTTGTGGTTATCGCCTTCAACTGCAATACCAAATTGTCTGAAGTACTTTACACTTGAGCGTGACATTTAAATTGAGGTGTTTCTTTACCGTGTTGACTTTCCGGAATGATTTCGAAGGCACTCTGGGTCATACTGACTTCCGTTCGCTCAACATGTCGTGGCCATCGGAGCCGATGAATTCTGGCCCTTCAGATCAGGTCAGTGTCGCTGAATTCCCCATACAAATCTCTGTTATGTCTTCTACAAATTCCGTTTACCCAGTCCAAAGAAATAGCAAGTGTGGTTCTTCACTTGATCTCTATGGTGGTGTCGTTGTTTTAATTTACATCGATGCCTCAGTTTTGCCTACTTGATCTTTCACCACCACAAACTATAGTTTGCCATTGCGTCCTACTGCTTAAGCCATTGGAGTGAGAGTTCTTTCCTGGCGACAGCATATACTTTGATTTACCACAAAACCCATCTTCGCCACTTTTCGCGGCGTTGACATCTCGTTGTTTTCTTCGTATTATGTCGATGTCGTTTGCGTTTGCGAGTAACTATTGTAAACAGAGTTTTGAAAGAAGGTGCCTCTCTAGTGGATTTGAGATTTTTGCACAATTCTTTGAAAAAATCGCGTGATAACGCAGCATAGTCGCATGAGCGTGACAGGTATGTCTAAACTAGACATGGCTTTGTATAGTTTGTTTCTATAGATTGGTGTGTATTGATTTGGAACTCCTGGGTTTTTTCTATTATCTACCGTAAAGTACAAATTTGATCTGTGGTGGACTTTCCTGTCCTAAAACCACACTGATAGGGGTTGGTCAGACTGTTGACTAAGGACCGTAAGCATTCACATAGTACTGCAGACAAGATTTTATATGCGATGTTATTCCCCTGTAGTTCGGAAGATTTCTCTTCTTTAGTATTGCACAAACAATGCTGAAGTTCCATTCGTCGGGCATACTTTATCGACCCAGATTTTAAAGATGAATTGATGTATGCTGCGTATCTCTATTTCCTAGTCATTATGGTATTCAGACATATAAAACCAACGTACTCGGTACTTATCCTTCTTTTCTCCCTAAATTTCCTTCGCTCGCGATGTGTGCGAACATTTTAAGGGTATCTTAACCCCCTGAGCGCGCGCTAGTTTATAAAAAAAAAACCAATCATCAGTTGCTGATTTAAACAATTAGGCAGATCAGCCTTCGGGACGGAAATGTTGTCTGTCTTCGTGCAAATTGAATAGATAATTTTATCTGACGGTGGGATGTTGTTCGTCTTCACGGTTTAACAGCCTGCAGAAATAATCTTTCCAGATTCTCACAACCAACTGTGGTTCTAATATGACGTTGCATTCTGCATCCTTGCAGTGTTGGGGCTTTACTGCTTGACCGTGTTCCTTATTTATTTTGGTAAAACTTCCAAACTTCATAATTTTGGTAGCACCTCTCTAAGGTCTCTTTCGCAGTGATGCCACTGGTCTTTTACGTTCGATGCTGACGGCACTCTTTGAGAGGTTTAGGGAAACTCTGGCGGTCTCTTGCGATTGTAGTCAATGGTGGACTTATCAGGGATAGAAGCAGATTGATAAGAACCTATTAGATTGTTGATATAGGGTTTCAAGCATTTACATAGTATGGTGGATAAAATCTTGTACGCGAAGGATACTCATTTCTCTATAGTTCGAGCAGTTTAGGGAGTCTCTCTTGAAAATCGTGGTCATATGTATTTTCATCCGATCATATTTTCAGATGAAGTCCTCTTACCTGACTTACATGTAGTCTATCTGGTCCTGCAGCCTTTTTGACTTTTAATTTAGATAAAGCTGTCCAGATCTCTTCTTGACCAGATGAACGAAGTGGAACGAAGTGAAGATGGTTGATTATGCCTGACAGTGGAATGTTGGTTGCCTTTGCCGGAATAGTAATCCGTCCAGTTTTCAGCATCGACTGTATACGAAATTACACATTACACACCTAGTCTGCCATAAGTTCTGTTAAAAATATAAAACGCTATAAAAAAAAACAGTAAACATATTGTATTCAAAATTATTTCATGTATTAGACCACAATATTGATTATTAAAAAAAATTGGATTCACTCAAAATGACTGCCTTTTGCTTTAACACAATCTTCCAAACGGTGTAGCCATTGGGCTATAGTGGCACGTACGGTTTCCATGGAGATCGTGGACGCTGCCCCTGGTTAATGCTGGGTTTAAAGCTTTAAAAAGTTTTGTGGGGAGTCTTGCAAGCCATGTTCTCCAATTCTGACCACAAACCATAATCCAGTTCAGATCTGGACTCCCCGACGGCCAGTCTTCTGCTGCTATAAAGCCAGGAGTATTGACTATGAGCCACTCCTACGTAGTTTTGGCTTTGTGCGCTGGAGCAGAGTCCTGATAGAAGATCCATCTGTATTGGTCAAACCCTTCACAACACCTTCTAGCACATCTTCTTGGCAAACCTTTGGACCAGTTTTTACGCCCTTTTCACAGAAATGGAGGGATGCGACACTATGGTGAGAGACCCCCACCAAACCATTATTGGAAACGAGATGATGTCCACGTTGAACCCTTGGAATAACATTTTTCGTTTCCTTAGATGAAGTGGCATAAATTTTGTCATTTTGTTTTTTGAAAACTTCTTCCACGGTTAAAATTTTCTAATCCGTAAACAGAATGTTTTCATGGCCATTGTCTGCGTGCCACTGAAAAAGTCGCTTGCATCTTTCCAGCCTAATTTTTTTTAGTTGAGGAATTAGAAGAATGCCCGTGGACCGACGATAGGCTTTCATAATATGCAGATCATCCCGAGTCAGCCTAGACATGGATCTGGTTAATATGACCAATTCCTTGGACATGATCTTCTGCTTCCTCCGGGATTTCTCCGAATACCTTCACGCACTGCCTTTACTACCGCATTCGTACACCTCTACTCCAAACAATTCGCCGAAGCGAGCAATAGCCCGATAAACGAATATTCTCAATATTCCGAGTAGTTTTAGCAACTCAAAAATTTGGTCAGCACTCTTTCTGCACTTATGCAACGCTATTACCTCGACTCGATTCTCTTTAACGCCTCACTCCATGTTAATAGTATGCAAACTGAAACCAAACGACCTAGTATTCTTCACTGATCAGTGCATGTGTTCTGAAAAAAAAGTTAATGGTTTTACTCCTGCAAGAAGTTTTGAACGGTAAGCGCTGGAAATTGTGTAACTAGGTATACACAGCTTTTCAAAAAAATAGGTCACTCTGTTTTTGTTGCTAAATAACAGTTGCGTTGCCACCGAGAATTGCAACAAAATAGATTTTAATGGAAACCACAAACATGTAACTGTTGTTCCCTTTACAATGATGCTAAGCTTATGTACTGTCGAGCGGTTCATTTATTTGTGTTGCAATAACATTTTGTGTGTTCTGGAAGTTGGCAATTTGTAACAATATTGTATCTTAGAAGGTATTTACTTTTGAGGTGAGCTCGTTTTAATCGATCAATTAGTGATCGTTTTTTTTTTTTAATAGTATTTTAATATGGGACGAAAAGCCAACTGCTCATCGGAAGAAAGAAGACTGGTTTTACGACTAAGGGATGATGGTAAAGCCTATAAATTTATAGCGGGGGCCCTGGGAAGGTCACACAATTTCGTTGAAAATACCCTTAAGCCAACAAAAGTGTGCGAAAATAGGCCGAAAAAAAAGCTTCAGCTTTTACTGACCACTGTGTTTTCCTTTTAGCGTAGTCAAATTCTTTTGCCTCGTCAAGGACTATACGAGTACATAGCTGGACAAATTGACAATAAAATAAATGCGCGCAGTATACGCAGACGACTCCAGAATTCGAATCTCCCAGGAAGTGTCGGCAAGAAAGTTCCACTGTTAAGTACACTTGTTATAGTATTGTAGATTTAACAATTCAGTTAAACATTTCTTTAAATAAAAAAAAAATATTATTTTGGAAAATGAAATTACTATTGGCTTGAACACTGTATTCGTACGTCCAAAATAGCATTTTATGTAGAGAGCAATGGAATGACCGAAATAGTGAATATACACTCTTATCTCAAGAATTCCTCATTTATGGGAACAGAAAAATTTATATTTATTCTCAGTATACCGTGTACGTTATACCCAAAAATAAATTTCATATACTCGTAAGTAAATAAATAATTTCTCAAGCTTGGCAGGTAAACAGTTCGCCATGACCACTCGATTTATTAATGTCCGAATTTTATTACATACCAATTGCCTAATGGAATTCGTTATTGAGAAACAATAACAACAACGAACAACATGAATTATGACTTCGGATTGAAAGTATGCCAATCATTAATTGATTTTATTTCATTTGCGAAACCCAACGCTGTCTGTCTGTACAGCGTTTGAATGGTAAAATTCATTGAGAAAAATGAGTCAATATCTAAAAACAGAAAAACGCTTTTTCTTTTAAGGGCAGCAAAAGTGTCGGACACTTTAAAAATCTAAGATAAAACAATTGCTTTCGTATGAAAAGTTCTTGTGACAAGCTTCGTTGATAAATGCTCTTAATTAATTTAATTAGCACCTTCAGTTCTGTTAATTGTGGTTTGAGGTATATATTTTTTTTTTAGAAAGCTGCGTCTTAATCATAAGTAAATCTCAATCATACGCTACATACGTCTCACGTGATAGTCTTCGGAATAATTGTTTAATAACAATGGTACCTAGTGGTACCGATGGAAGAAAAAGAACACTTATTATTTTGCTCACATGCTGAACGTAGTTTTTAATGTCTCTAATGGATTTTATCTTCGTTTGGTATTCATTCATAAAAAGTGTGCAAACGTGTGTGCCTATATTCGTAAATGATTTTCCAAATTTGTTTCCTTCCTGTTATTGACGAAAACGAAAAATGACTCTTGAAGGTTGAGTTCCATATTTGATGTAGAATACAGGGTCTTTGGAAAAGGGTGTACAATTAGTACTTGAAGAGTTTGATAAAACACACAGGTAAACAAAATATACATAAAGTTGTTGCGATTGTCTATGAGAACTTAGTTTATCTGATATACACCCTGAATGACTCGAACTGCAACCAACTTCAGACTGCTATAATTTCCAAACCGTTCATGACAGTGAGCTCAAATTTTGACACATGACAGATGATTTTATTATTTACAAGCATTTTAAACGATTTGCGTCTCAGTTGTGTTGAAAAATTTTTATCCGCGATGGAATTCAAACTTGATAGTGTGATTGCTTTATATTTGGCTGGAAAACTACAAGTAGCTATCGTTAGAGCCCTCCAGCACCTCAACGTGAATAAATCATTTGTGTCTCGAACCATAGCTCGTTACCGTGATACTGGCAGCGTTGCAAAACGCCATGGAGGTGGTCATAAAAAACAGCAACATCGGCAGAAATGGTTCGGAAAGTGAAGGCTCGAATTGAGCGAAATCCGTCTCGAAGTGGAAGAAAAATGGCTCGTGAGCTCAACATATCGTTGGAACGGATGCAACATATACTGAAAAATTAGCTTGGGCTCAAGCCATTGAAGTTCCAAAAAGCACACGATCTTACACCGCAACAGAGAAACGTTAGAGTCGAAAGAGCGAAGGAGTTGCTACGCTTGCACGAAAGTGGTGAGTTGCCGAATTTGTTTTTTTCCGATGAGTCGCCATTTGTTATCGAGCAATATGTCAACAAACAAAATGACCGAGTTTACTTGTCAGAGAGGTCCTTCGAAAATTTACACCTTCGGACGGCCACCATAAAGCAGGCAGCACCGATGGTGATGGTTTGGGCCGCCATAACCGCCGATGGTCGCTCTCCGCTCGTATTTTAGGACCGTGGCGTCAAAATTAATGCGATCGTATACCGTGAAACTGTCTTAGAGGCACTATTGAAGCCTTGGGCAAACAATCATTTTGGTCGGAGACCGTGGACATTTCAACAAGACTCGGCACCGTCTAACAAGCGCGCGTCAACCAAGATTGGTTAAAAACCAATGTTCCACACTTCATTTCTTCGACACAATGGATTGCAAATTCTCCGGATGCAAATCCGTTGGATTTCTCCAAAGTTTGGACCACCTCAAACAAGCACTTCGCCGGGAATGGGCCAAAATACCGCAGAGCCACTTGCGTGCAGCGTGCGATGCTTTCTTCGGCCGTCTCAAGGCCATTATTCGCGCCAAAGGTGGACATATTGAAAACTACTGATTCAATTTGAAAATTGATGTATTTTCCAACATTTTTTGCTTTGACACAATAAAATTTATCAAAAAATAAAAAAAATTATAGCATTTTAAAAAGTTGGAGTTCGAGTCATTCACCCTGTAGTTCAATAGCAGACCCTATTATAAGCTTTTGATGAGTGGAGAAGTGCAATTGTGTTCATTCCTTTGTGCTGTTTGATGGCTAAGGTCAATATATGAATAACACAATAAATCTTAGTACAATCGGTGGCCAACAGACAAAACATTCTGAATATAGGTCAATAATAATGTGAAAGATGTTGACATGGTATCGCAGTGTAATCACAACAGCACTTTATATTATTTTTTATATTCGTAATTGCTTTGTTCTTTTTAACCGAAATTGGTATTTGAAGCTCAAGTTTTTTTTAAAGGACCTGATCGCCAAATTGCGGGGGCAATTACGACTGAAAAGATCTTTTGTACCACCAAATCAGTATTAAGGAGCCAAGAGAGGCTCAACTCCTTTGATGAAATGGGGAAATCTCTCTGGTGAGAATTTTCCAAGGGATTAACATTTCTCGAATGAAGTATGGTGTCCTTAAGGCACTTAGAGCAGTTTCGTTGTCTTCAATATTTCAGTATTTATTAATTCAGTAACATCATTTATGATAGACTTTACATTGTCTTTAAGCTATAAATGAGAAATAGTATACAATACAAATATTCAAAAATTCATACAGTTGAGTTCAAAATTACGGTAGATTACAACAAATAAGCCAACGAAAAGGTAAAAGTAAATAATTTTGCCTTTTATGAAATTATACAATATGCTTGCTTTACCCTGCCAAATGCCGAAAGAGAGTTTTAGCAAAACTTTTCGCATCATAAAGTCTCCTAACGCTGAGAGGAAGTGAATTCCAAAGATGGATGGCATGAACGAAAAATTGTCGCTCTGGGTTTTGGTAAATGGTGAAAATTTAAGTTTTTCGAATAGTAATAATTTTATGCAAGTACTTGATCGTGCAATACTTGAGATATTTGTCAAGAGTGCATCCCAATATATTGTTAGCCTATCGCGAAACATGGTCAAAGCGCCTTAATGCATAAACATAACGGGTGATGTTGTTGAAGGCGATGTTGAGCTTACGTCTAATGAAAGCACTACTGTAACAGAAAATTTCACAGCCATAAGTTAAAAATTGGAATCAGTAGAGCCCTCACTAGCATTAATCTTGTATACAATAAAGTAAAAGACTGCGACGCAGATAGATTCCTTAAAGAACCATAGATTATGCCTATAATAGTGGAGATGTTGTCATTCCAACTTAGAGTGTTGTTAATCTATACACCAAGGTTTCTAACTTTGCCAATGAACTCGGAGAAATATGCTAGGAAGATTACAGCCATTCATGCTGTTTCTGCTTATAACAAGGCATTTCGATTTAACCGGGCTCAGTGTCACCGAATTATCTTCAGACCAATCTACAATTTTTCGAAGACCTTCATTAAATTTATAAGCTGCATCGTCAATGAGGCCTAGTTTACAACTCAGGTACAGATGTACATCATGTGCATACATATGCAGCGAGAAGTATTTGATTACTTTCGGAAGGTCATTTATAAATATTGTAAATAACATAGGACCCAGTATGGATCCTTGAGGTACGCCCGCTGAGGTTGCGATAAAGTCCGTTATTTCATTGTTGACAGCCACGGCCTGTTTTCTTCCACCAAGGTATGTTTTGAAGAGCTTGATAGCAGATGATGAGAAGCCGAAAAACGTCTTGAGTTTGGAGAGAAGCTTCATATGATCCACTGTATCAAAGGCCTTGGAAAAGTTAAGTAGTGCCACAAAAGTTATTAGGTCTTTATCCATCGCCGCTCGGATATCATCTGTTACTTTTAATAAAGCACATGTACAGCTATGAAGAGGTCCGAAGCCGGATTGATTTGTACAAAGTAATTTATTGCGTTGGATAAAGACTGACATCTGCTAGTGTACTATCCTTTCTATAACCTTTGACAAGAAGGGAAGGAATGCAATGGGTCTATATTCAGCGGGAGAGTTGGTGGACGCTTTCTTTTTCAGAACGGGATGAAATTTCGCCACTTTCCACGTGCTTGAAAATGTAGAAGTCATATTAATATTATTGAAAATGAAAATGGATACACTTATTTTGGCTCAGTAGCGTCACCTATCTTCCAATTCGGGTACTCATCAAACAGCCCTCGTAAGGCCTTGTCAAGAAACACTAAACAGACTCTATATACGACCCTCTTCATCCCAGTCCATGCAGACGCATGGACGTAACGAATGTGGATTGAGATATCCTTGACCGTTTCGAATACAAAATTCTGCAAGTGATTATTGGCCCCATATTCGTTAATGGGCAACAACGCAGTTTCATCGGCAAAACAAGCAGTGCCACTTATAAATCTTATGTATAAAAATTAGTCAGGGAACCTTTTGACTAAACAGTGTATCTTGCATTTGTTTGGCATGTGAGACTAATCTTTATATGTGCAAAATCACATTGCCACGAATTTATCGTCTTCTTCTTTAAGTTACAAAGCATGATTTTCAATGGATACCTTTCGGAACGTTCAATTCAAGTTGTCTTGGATGGTTTCAAGTTTGATAATGGTGTGCCCCAGGGCTCCGTTCTGTCTCCGACACACTTTTTAATTTTCATCAATGATCTCTTGTCTGCTACTTCTCATCTAATATATTCCTTTGCTAACCACAGTAGTCTTTGCTTTTCATATTCGTTTCCGAACTGACGTCCCTGCTCTTCGGCTGTAGAACGGGAATGACAGCGTATGTTAAGCTCATTAAATTCTGATATTAACAGAATAACTAATTGGGGAACCACTAATAGAGTAGAATTTAATGCTTCCAGAACACAATGCTGTCTGCTGTCGTTAAAGCGAACTTTAACTACGCAGCCATTATCCATGAATGGCAAACTGAAAAGCTTTTCATTCTCGGTTGTCAATGACAACTTACGTTGGAATGACCACATGTTCGGTGTCGCCAAAAATGCTGCGAATTGTCTAGCTTTCCTCAAGGTTTGTAAGAACTATTTCACACCCTCTGATCTGGCCTCAATATATAAGGCGTTTATGCCCGAAGTACAATGCTCACATCTGGTCAGGTGCTACTAAAACCTATTTGCACTTGCTAGACAGGATCCAAAACCGTGCCCTTTGAACCGTAACACCCGTCTCGCTATGAATGCTCATCAGTATATACTCAAGCCCACTTTCGGACGTGCTCTGAAATATCGTTATTCGTTCCTAATCCGTACAACTCGCTTATGGAATGCCATGTCGAGCTCTTTATTCCCTAGTCACTATAACTTGCACATCAGAATCTCTCTTTTTTCCCTCCTCTACACAGTGAAAGGGGACCTTAAATTTTTTGCCAACTTTGAACGGCAGTGCAGTGTGAGACTATTTTTCATAGTCCGCCGAAGGGTGGGGATATTAGACAAATATGTAGATAACTTTCTTTGTTATGTAATTGGTGTTGGCCGAATTTTGAACCCCGACCCTATTGAGTAGAAGTCAGCGAACTTATCTACTCACCACGCTCCTTATTATGCCAAGAAATTGAGCCATTTGCACGGATTCGACATGTCACCCTGTGTCCCCAGTTGTTCCCTTCTTGTATGATTTTAAGTATTTGGTACTTGTTGTTTCTCATAGTATACCACAACTAGGGTTATGTTATGTCTCAATTGATTGTTTCTTTAGTACTTTTGTCTGACTCCTATTTTCATTCGATCTCACTTTTTTTTTTGTCTTCCTTCGATTTATGAAAGACTTCCGGCTTTCGACGATGCCCAAATAGTGGCTTTAGTCGGGTAGTAACTGTGACTTACAGTTTCAGGATTACGAAAAAGTTAGATCGGGTTGAAAGCGAAATATAAGAACATGTCCCATGCTTCGAGTTGTAATATAAATTTGGCTAATAATAAGTAGGATGTGCCTACTACAACGGTAATCTTGTCTAACCGTCTATATTCAGGAATGCTTTAAAATATAATAAAAATTTTTGTTTAACGCCTGTTATAAAATTAAAACTAACAAAAACTTTTTATTTGACTTTTTAGATAAAAGAAAAAGGGGACGCAACTTTTATTTGAATAAGTTAATTTGGCGAATTTGAATAGTGTGGAATTGAACGACAACAAAAATGGGGTCGTTGTTCCGCAGCGAAGAAATGACCTTGTGTCAACTCTTTCTCCAGAGTGAAGCTGCATACGCCTGTGTGTCTGAACTCGGAGAGTTGGGATTAGTTCAATTTAGGGATGTAAGTTTCTATAATAGAAAATTTCAGTGAATGAATAAGACTTGTATCAATTGGATTGTGCTATTTAGTTAAATCCAGATGTTAACGCATTTCAACGTAAATTCGTCAATGAAGTTCGTCGTTGTGATGAAATGGAAAGAAAATTACGTTATCTAGAAAAGGAGATCAAGAAAGATGGTATTCCAATGCTGGATACCGGTGATAGCCCCGAAGCCCCACAACCCAGAGAAATGATTGATCTTGAGGTAAGTTTTTAAAAGAATCTTCAAATACTAGTTACATGATGAATAAACTCATAATGAATCAAATTATAGGCCACCTTTGAAAAACTGGAGAATGAGCTTCGCGAAGTTAATCAAAATGCTGAGGCTTTAAAGCGTAATTTTCTTGAACTCACTGAACTAAAGCATATTCTGCGTAAGACTCAAGTCTTCTTTGATGAGGTAAGTTTTCGCTTACAGCCAACAAAAAGAAAAAAGAAAATTCTACTGCCCGTAATGACTATGATTCCATTGTTCATTTCATTTAAAAAAAAAAAAATTGTTTCTATTATTTTTAAGTACTTATCATTGATTTATAAAAGTCTCTAATTTTTATAATTCAAAAAATACAGTTATTTTCTTATGATTTAACTTATAAATTTATGCATAATAACTTCATTCTAAATTTAACATTTGAATGGCATGTGCAAACAATTTAACTATTAACACAAAACGTGTTTGTTTGTCCCAACATAACACAAATTAGAGTTTGTTTTGATCCGTTGAAAAGGTTTGAACTAATTTTCGATTTAAACAGTAGTTAGTTTGGAATATTTATTATAATAATCTATTCCTTCACAATTTCTTTGCACTTTTAACTTATTTATTTTCATTTTATTTTGTTTGTTTTCTTTTCACCACACTAATATCACAACGTTCTTTTATTTTCTTAAGAAAAAAATTTAGCCATTAACCAACAAGTAAAACTAAAAAAAAAAAGTTGTAAAGAAAAAACAAAAGATAATGAACAAGAAAATACAAAATGTATGTGCATTTTTTCATCAAGGCTTATTTTTAAGTGTATATTCAAAATTTCGAAAAGAAGTGAATGAAACAGATACAAAATTTTACATCTATGGCATGAAAATATAAATGGATTTTGTGCCATATTTTAATAACTCTTTGATATACTGTAAATATAAGTAAAGAGTTAGCATAAGAAAGCAATCACATCCATCACACGTAAAATTATCCAACAGCACTTTATTTAATCAATTCGTAAATTTTTAATTGTTTTCATATTTAATTTGATGTCTTTTTGTAATGTTAAGAAAACACTCCAAGCACTCCACGAGTTGGACGCATTTATTTGTTTTTTCAATTAAAAAGTGACGCATTTTCCTCTTATGTCTTAGAATTTCTGTATAAAGACTGTAAGATAGGTTAGTGTTTGTGAAGAACCAATTGAGATCACAAATAAAATAATTGCATAATAGCCCACCTCCCTGCAGAAGCTGAGTAGCCCTTATATACAGTTCCTGTAGTATATTTCCTCTAAATAAGTATATGCACGTGCCCTCTTCGGCTTGCAGGTTACCGCAGAATCTGCAATTGCCCGTTTCCGCCGGTCTAAATCTTCTGGCATGTATCCTACTTCAGTTTTGAGAAAAACAAATATTTATCATCGAAAATGGGCTTATTGTTTTTCATAATACTCTCCATGAAGATCAATATACTTTTGCATACGTTTGAACCAATTTTCGAAGTACTTTTTCTACTCCGAACGAGGCAGCTGCAAAACATGCGTTTTAAACGAATCAACCACCTCTTAAGGCGTTGAAAAACCTTGACCACGCAATTTATTTTTCATGTGAGTTTTTTCCGAAGGAGCAAGCGGCTATTTGCTTCAAAGTGCATCGTTCGCGAACAACTTTTGTTTGATTTGGTTCGTCTTGAAAGACATATACAGTCGACTGCTGTTTAGTTTCGGGCTCACATGCATAGATCCATGATATCTTATAGACGTATTTTCAATCACCACGATCGAATTTTTTCAACATTTCTTTGGACCAATCGAAGTAAATTCAGAAAATTAGCGAAACACTGCCCCGGGATGGTATTTCATCACCAAAAGTCAAAGCGAGTTGATCGGCACACTTTTGTTGAGTTAATCCACGTCGAAGATCATAAAAAAATCATCGCATGAAAATGTTCACGATGCAATTCCATTTTATGGCTTAGATGAAAGTGTACCATTAAAAACGTCAAGCTTTACAGTGCTGATGTCAGATTTAACGTATCTGCACCGTTATTGACATATCTCAAAACTTATTGTAATTAGCATTACAGATCGATGACAATTATCTGCGAAAGATAATATCAGCTAAATGTTTAAATATTTCTCATTATTTCGTTCTTTAGTTCTTGAATTGTTGCTGGCTTAGTGGCATAGATTTTACTTTTGAGATAACCCCAAAGAAGGAAGTTCAAGGGTGTCGCCAAATCACACCATCTCGGTGACCAATTGACATCGCTCTTACGTACCGGGATTTCCTCGTGCAATTAAGTTAATGTTGCATTGGCTATGTGGTATGTTACACCGTTTTGTTGGAACCACATATCGTCCACATCTATATCATACAATTTGGGCAGTAAAAAGTTAGTTATCATGGTACGATAGCGCTCACCATTCACAATAACAGAATTATCGGCACCTTTTGCAAAAAAAAAAAAAACAGACCAATAATTCTTTCGGACCAAAACTCAACCAAACAGTAACTCTTTGTGGATGCATAGGTTTCTCGACAGTCCCTCTTGGGTTTTCATAAGCACAAATATGACAATTTGATTATTAACGTATCCGCTGAGATGAAAGTGGGCCTCGTCACTGAAGATGACTTACTCTGAAAAATTTTCATCAAGTTGTGTTTGGTCGTACATCTAATCGCTTGAAATCTTGTGGAACCTTTAATTCCAGCGTTAGAATTTTGTAAGTGTGCATATTCAACTCGTTTATCAAGATTCGACGTAATTTGGTTCTTGGGAAGTCTAATTCCTGCGAAAGATGACGAGTTGATGTGCTTGTCACGCAAAGCAATAATGTTTCCGGCAGTTTCTTGTAATTTGGGCACCACGTTCGAAATGGAACGCTCTGTTGATCGATTATTCACATCTTCAAAGCCTATTTTCATAATAGGCGATCTATGGCTTAGATTGTTAAATTGTTAATGACTGTAGGTGATAGATACCGATATGAAACATTTTTTTTTTTTATATGATAAAATACCCATTTGCCAACTCTTTATAACAATAGATAGAATCCTCTCCAATGTCTTGGGCTTCTCCCTACAAAGTTTCAGATTTTCTCCAGATCTCTTTTGAGATGTGTGTGACTATAATGTTAGATAAAATTTTAACATATTCGTTCGTCCTACTTTAGACTTTTATCTTTTATCGTATTTTTATGGGGGTAAAAGGAGTTTGATATCCACGCCTTCACTTCTTTTTAGCTCTTCTTCTGTTCTCACTAGCTCCTCTCCTATTCTCGCTAGTTTCTCTTCTATTCTCGCTATTCCATTTTTTTCCTATACCACAATGTGCTGGTACCCAACTTGGTCTGTCTGCATAATACTGGACAGCTCTTGATTGTACTACAATTAATTTAAGTGGATTCCAGTTACTTGAACGCAGCCTCATTATCGATGTAGTTAGTGATACAAATTTAAAAATAAATAAATTGTTATTTTAGACTGTCGTGTGTCCGGTGTGGAATAAGGCCTAGTGAGAAGGAACCTACGATTTTCTTGCAATCCCGGACGGTACGAGCATCAAGGGTTTTTCTTTGGCCGTCCGAAATGGTGGTGCCATCAGAAAAGTAGATTACTTTTTCTGGTTTTTAGTATTGGTCGAGTTTTAACCTCAGACCTTTCCGCCACGCCATTATAGTTGGCAATATCCTTATCAGATATCGATCCTATTCGTATTGGCTCTGTCACTCTCATAATACGTAGGCCTTCCGATGGAGAGTCACTTTCAGACACTTTTAGATCAAGGTTTGCTCGAAAGTGCCAAAATTAGTTCCCAACGCTGTTTTATATCCATCTATGAAGATGACCTTGTTATAGCGTGTCTTTATTCCTTCCCGCCGAATATAACATTTACATCGTAGTCAACCATTGGAGCAATTTCATCCAATTGTCCAATGGCCAAACTGTTACCATCTAGTTAGTTGATCTATAAATGAATTCTGTACAATGTGCAGAAGACTTTAAATGCATACATAACCTTAGCTGTTCTTACTGTTTGCCTTCACCACGAGAAATATGATGATAGGTTCAACTCTAGTTCGTTATCCAGTTATAATCTTAGGTACTTAGCTTCAGCTTTGCATTTGAGAGTCTGGTGTTTCCAATTATTGACTTTTTTTTCTTTTTCGTGAATGGATTTATTGTTGTTTATTGTTATTTAGAGTTATGTACGTATTTTCTATTTGCACAGATTACAGTCAGACGGCATCAACCATTCGGACAGTTCTAACAAGGTCTTCGAAGGGGACATAAAATTACGCAAAAAACTTATGAGTACCTATCGAAGCGGCCAAGGGTATTTTGTTCAGCTTGTTTAATATAACGATGGTTTCTTTATTTACATTTCCCACGGAGCCCAGCTAGACTAAAAATAGCTTCCTGTCCGGGCTTACTACTCGAGTCGAAAAAAAAAAAAAAAAAAAAAAGTCGAAAGTGCTAGGTGGCAAGGATTAAAGTGCTCCCTAGACTCCATACTCACATCTGACCATCTTTAAAGAGATGAGTTGATATGTATATGTTCCTCACAAAATCAACACTCTCTACTTTGAAAGGAAGGAAGGAAGGCGTCTACTCCAGCAATTTTCTAGTTCTTTATATTAAATATCGCTATGCAGATTTTCTCTTAGTGAAGTGAACGGAATTTGTTGTTGATAATCGTCCACGTTAAAAGCGAAATTGTGAACAGTAAAATATTTGTCGTAATCGCTGTTAGACTGTCTGCGATAGTAATTCTTTAATATTTAAAGCAAAGACTAACCCTGCTACTCGTATTATCCCATTTATATTTCTGCGTACTTCTGATTAGAATTTGCATCCTTAGCATGTTCTTTTTGTCAAGGCTATCGAAATTCTTTTTTGCAATAGCACCTTTTGATGCTCTTGGGTGCTAGTTTTCTTTTCTTTGTATAGTTCGTAGCGGTTCTTGCCGGTTCCGGAATGCATTGAACGCCTCCCCATACCCAACGCATGATGATGTTGGCATTCTTTATCACACCAGAAATTTGTTGGCTTCGCTTTTACGCTTAATGCTGACAACAAAGAAATTCTAGAGACTTCGAGCAGAGACTCCAGACTCCAGCAGTCTCTATGCGATTTCAACCGTTCATGAATTGTTCGCACAGTAGAATATTGAAGCTTTACCCTAGGTCGATCAGAATCTAGTTTTAATCAAGCTAGTCAACGGTTTTTTTAATCAGAGGTCTGCCAACTATGCTGGCTAATTTGGCATTCTAGTTAGATTCCAAAAATGCCTCAAATGATGTGACCTAAGAATATATGAATATGGTATGACAACGCAATTGATGCTATCACAAACACTTGAATATCGATGTGTTAAATATTTACCAGTCATCATCAAAACATGCCTCTAAGGAGATAAACGGAAGATACGTATGTGTAAAAACAAGACTACTAATCTTTAACATTTTTTTAAAATGCAGTTTGTATATTTATTTCAACTATATACAACTACTATAACTACTACTGTACAGATCATAGAAATTGCATATCTCTTGTGTATGCATGCTACTCGTATCAAGAAAAATCACCATCGCAATAAATAATCTATGCGCGTTGCTTGAAACACATGTGTAGAATTTTGAGTGCAGTTAAATAAAAATAACCACAGCTGAATGTATGTGTTGAAACGAACGCAACTCTGGAGAACATGCCTGTATATCTAAATTTTCTGCAAAAGTAATGTGACCACAGCAGAAGAAATATACATACAATTTGTGGTATTTTGTGTCCCTGGTTTTTGATGTTTTGTCCTTTGCTAACGTTTGTTTTTGAAAACATATAAGGAACTAATTAATTAAATTTGAAATCGAACCAATCAAAAATATACATATCTGCACTTGTGTTTTTAGTGAAGAAAATCTCAAGAAATGTTTTAGGGATGAATATGTATCGGTTTGAATCTGTAAGCCCCTATAAAATATGGTAGAACACAATACATACACATGGTAATGGAGAGTAAAGAAATAGCTCAGTCGCAATAGATTTTGTAAATAATGTAAAGTTCTGATCAAGTTCACCTGCTTTATTACACACTTGTGAAACAGACCTAATTTAACCAATGTCAACATAATGGTTTTTACAATTGTATTGCGATAGTATCTGATATGCCTTTGTTTCTAATGTGCATAAAGGGCTGATGTTGCTACTTCCTACAGTACCATCCAAATTGGATTCTATGTTACGTTTCTTCCTCTGATCGATGATCTGCAATCCCTTCTTCTTTTCCTTTTATTAGCCGTTGCCGTTTGTTTTCGCATTTGGCTTATCCAATTCTTTTTCTTTTTGTCTTTTTTAAACCTCGGTTGGAACTTAACTGTATTACTTTTTGGATCCACTGATTTGCTCAGCCTATGGAGACTCCCGCGGATGCGCATACTTCTTATAAGATCACGTTTTGTTATACCCGTTGGACATTCGTCTGAAATCTACAACCCCTAAGATATTAGTTTAGATGTTTAGATATTTAGCTGTTCACATATACAACATTAATGCGTCCAATTTTTCAAAATACGAGTAAATAAAACATCAACAATTTACGAATTGAATTGTACTGCATTTAATATTATTTATAGTTTTAAGTTTCTCACACTTCACATAAGACGACAATACATTTTTATATTTTTTATGTAAAAATTCTGCCTTTTTCATAAACAAAAGAATTACTTTATAAGTTGTTTTTATAAATAAATATTATTATTTTTTGTATTGTGCTACATTGCTAAAACATATCCATAGTTTGCGATGGCTTCAAAATTAACCCTTACGAACACGTTTTAGCATTGCTTTGCAAAAAACTGCTACTGCCCCTGCAATTGTAAATTTTTAAGTTTCCTTAGTTATTAAGAGATCAAATTACAAAAAAAAAAAAAAATATACCAACCCTTCCATATATAGTTTTATAAGTAAGTAGAAGACAAGTGTGCTTTTCGTATATTTATTTAAATGCTTTCCTTTGTTTGATGTCCTGTAGATGTTTATTATATAAATGTGATTGTTTTACATTTTTTTATGTTACAATTATTTATAAGCAATGTATTGTGCCTTTTTGAAGGTGGGTATTGGTCCGTACGAATTACGTGAGAAATTTGTAATACTTTTGTGGGAGAAAATGGAAGGAATTACAATTTGTTTTTTCTTCAAATATTTTTTTTAGATTCGTTTCGAAAAATTCGGAGTCTGTTTGGAAGCTGAACTTCTTAAGTGTTTCTAACTTTAGAGCACACGAAATTCTTAAAAGTCGTATAACCTCAACGTCTCTGTAAAGCATATTATTTCTCAATCACATTGCGTTCGCATGTTGACAACGCAGACTAGACGATAAAACTCGTATTTTCCAAAGGTTTACCAAACTATCTACTTCAGGTTTGATATACATATATTTCTTTTGTTTTGACCGTTTTTATGTTAAAGGTTTCAATCATAAAAGTTGTTTTTTTATATTGTCAGCTGGACAATTTTTTGTTTTGCTATAACCTCATCATTCGTACAGGTTACTTACCATCCTGTGTTTGAGATAATTTCTTTACTAAGAAGTTGTCTGAAGCGTTGACTTTTTTCTGTTTTATAAACCCGACTGTTGTTCTTATTGATCATGCGCTTACAAGGTGCGCTCCAAAGTAAATAAGACTTTTTTAAAAATAAGAACAACAAAATGTTTTTTTTGGCAAAGCCGATTTATTTTATTCAGTTATTTAGTTCCCCTCCGACTCAATACAACAATTTGCACGGTCTAAAAGCACGGCGAAAGAGAGTTCTAGATCGTTGACTGCCCTTAAGGATGTCAGTACAGGCCTTTTGGATGGCTTCTACGTCCACAAAGTGCTTTCATTTCATAGGCAAATGCATTTTTCCGAAATGATAAAAGTCGCAAGGTGCTAAACCAGGCGAATATGGGGACATTTAAAAATCGATTTTTTGCCAAAAATTCCGTCACTAGGGTGAACACCAACTTTCTTCTGCGCGATATTTTGACCGAATACGATGCACCAAACGCTTCAAAACAACAAGATAGAATTGTGCATTAAATGTTTGGTAGGGTGAAACGAACTCTTTTTGGAGCAAATCAACATTATCTTCATTTTTGACTCCAAATGAAATTTTTTGGGTTTTGCCTCATCTGGCGCCTTGGCACTTTGGCGCTTGGTTTCTGGATCATATTGAAAATATCACCAGTCAAAATGTTGTAGAGAAAGTTTTTGTTCCTTTATGATGTCCTTCGAATTAGCAATTTTTGGTTGTCAGTCATTTTTGTACCGATGACACAAACATACTGTCCATTCAGACGCAATATCTCCGCTTCTATTCATCCAAATGTCAAGAAATTTTAACAGTACATCAGTGAAGGGGGCCTACCTTTGCGATGCATGTAATTGCCAATAGATGGCGTCGTTAAAAGACCTGTTTGCTTTGATAAGGTGAAAAGAAATTCTTCTTCTAACTCAGTTAAATTTTTTCAGGGTTATTGTTGCCTGGGTTTGCCCCTAATAAGGGTTTAATATTGCGTTTCAGCCAAATACTGAATTATCTTCGGTTGATATTTTCGTGTGATTCAACCAGAAAATCTCTGACTTAATTTGTAATATTTTTCAGCAGTCTTGTCTAATGTTTCTATCTCGTCGAGCTGAAAGAATTTGCAACCTTGAAATCACTCTAAAAATTGTAATCATGTCGCCGCTAATCTTGTAGGCATATATTTTTCGATACCGCATTCAGTCGTATGTCTGATTTATTTACATACTACTAAAATTTCCTTTTTAATAAACGGGCTCTAATCACCGTGATGCGTCTGGCAAGTTGTAGAAAAAACATTGAATTCGAAAACAATTCGAGATCCGTAAACGTTAAACAACAGGTTTCGCGAACGCATGGGTCGGCGATCCATCTCCAGGTCTTTGCTGTCTACCCCGTGCTTCGACTTTGTTGCTTTCTACCGTCAACAGCATTTTATTTTATTTTTTTTGCAGAATTGTCGATGCTCTCAGGATCGATGTTGCTGATTGCTTCTGTATTTGGGGCAAGGTGGTCCCCTGTGTGCTGGTGCACCTGGTGATCCTGTTCTTATTATATTCTTGGCCGGTGGTATCGGTTGCTGTTAATGGATGCAGTACGAAGACATACAGCAGTTACCATTAGATAGTGATTCCACTCTATTCCGATATCCGCATCAGGTCTGTTATGGACTTCTTGGATGGCGTCGGTATACGTTCTCGATCAATCGTTATCAAGCTGGCAGTCCTTATTCTCAAATAGTGTTCCTTTTGGCGTTGTCATTTCTTATGCCCCCAACGCCGTGTGGCCCAATCACATGTTTGAACGTGGTGTTGTCGTTATCTACCATCCCGTAAAAATATCACCGCGATCATGAATCGATGGCTACGTTATGTATGCAAAAAAAATTGTATGTTATTTGTCATCCTAATCCGCGTATTTTTGGCGGATCGTAGGCTGGTAATGATGATCTTGAACCATTGAACCTCCCCATCCTGTTCCATAAGATGAATAGAACAGGAGTAAGTTGGAGCTCTACCCCATATTTGCGATTCGTATTAATTGATTTTCAAGACTAAACTCGGAAGCTTTTGCCATTTTCCGAGGGATCTACTTTCCCTATTCCTAGCATGTCCAATTTGTACCGCAAGAGTTGTAGGAATCTAGAATTTTGTGAATCCTCTTTTCCGTTATCAAGGAGGGTCTTGACGTTCCAGAGACGCGGCTGCCGTTTCGAAGGAATAAATGTTTTGCTCTTGCGACTAATTTGTTAAATAATGATACTAAGGACATGTGCCATTCGCCCTTTTTAAAATCTACAATTTTCGAAGAAATTCCTTGAAGGTGTCACGTAGTCCTGTGTGCGTTCGTTCAGAAAGGTTTCGTCTCGTTATTTAACGAACCAAAGTTCAAGTGCCCAGTGGATGGACTCTAAGCTAATGAATATATACAATACGCTTGTAATCGACTTGGCCGCAGGCTCGGCGTGCTCTGTACTCTGTAGTTTTTTTTTGTTTTTTTTTTTTAACATGGACTGTCGCCGACTCAGAATATAATTTTACACTCGGATTTTCAAGTGGGCTCGATGTGTTTTGCATTTTGCTCGGCGACCAACAAATAATGCGAAACATGTCAATTTGTCTGTACCTGATCCAAAGCCACTGTTTCAAAAAAATCTTGTTTATGATGCTTATTATCCGGGTTCTTTTCTTTTTTATTATTGGTATTTTGGGCATTTTTTTTAACATGAATATGGGAAAATTGTCTTCCAGTTCTGTTTTCATCGCACGCTTGGATACAGTTAGGGTAGTAAACATTAGATTCGCAATTTTATAATTCTTTTTTATTTTAATTTCTTTTCAAATGCCACCTTATACGTTGGCATTTTGAAGGCTCAAGTTGATGAATCCACCTTTTATGCTAATAGAAAAATAATTTGCTTATATGTGTTATTAAAAGAAGAGTACAGAAATACCCACCTTCAGCGAACTATCCACCCTACCTAACTTCATTTAGTTAAGTTTCCGTATATTTTTTTTCGTTTTTGTTTTTTTCCCGTTTTCGGTTATTTGTTACATTGCGTTGCGTTGCGTTTGCGTTTCGTTTGTTTTTTTTTTTTCGTTTCGGTTTGGTTTGCCAGGCAGTGCCATCAATATCCTTCACTAAATCACGCTATCAACAGATGGCCGACAACCAAAATGAGGATGAGCAGGCTCAGCTCTTAGGTGAAGAAGGAGTGCGTGCCAGTCAACCGGGACAGAACCTAAAACTTGGGTAAATATTAGTACACACTTTCTCTCTCTCTCTCTCTCTCTTTCTCTTCCTTATTCACTATGAAACAAAATTCTTACAAAAAACAAAAATCGATTTATACTGAAGGAGTAAAATATTATTGAGATTTGTTTAAAAATATTTTTTTTATTGTGTTTTTTCGGTTAAGTCTATGTTTTAAATGTTTACTGCTTTAAATATGTTCTTTTCCTATTTTTCTTGTTTTTTTTTTTTTACTTTTTGTAAATTATTTAATTTTTATAAATATTGTATATTTGATTATATTATTAGAAAAACTTAAGTAAGCATTTGGATAGAAGTATCATTTCCTCCTGCAAAGGTTCCGATCGTATTGTTCGGTCCAATTCGGCCACGACTAAGGCAAGCTTTGTGCTGGCTGTTTAAATGTTTATTATTATTTTTTTTTTTATTAGGATAACATTGAATTTGAGGAAAAACGAATACAACTTGTTTTTCATGATATGAGTTTTATTTTTAAAAATGCACATATTTTTTGTTTTTTGTTGATCTGTAAACAAATGCATGGTGTTTGGGTTACGTTTACAAAACAAACAGAAAAAAAAAAAAATATCGTAAATTCATTCAGGAAAATGGTGGGTCGGACGACTCATGCATAAAATTGGTGTTTTGAATCATTTTTAACCATTTTTTCACGTACTTGCTCTATTCATTCACCTTTTTGTTTTTCTCAATTCTAAAGCACGCTATTTTTTTTCTCCCACCAATATATAGCGCATGAGTGAGGCTAATTTGTTTCTTTTCTCTCTTTGTGGGATTTTGTTTTAGAAATTAGAAATTAGAAAAGATTTTGAAATAAAGGTTTAAGTTGTACGAAAGGTAATACAATTAAAAATCAAATAGATTAGATTTTGTTTTGTTTTTGGAAAATATTTCTTTTGTTTTCCACTTTTTCTTAATTTAACCTCATCCAGATCATTCATGAAATTTAAAATAAAACAAATCTAATCCTTGTGATAATAACATCTACGTGTATCTTAAAAATTAAGAAAATAAAATAAACAAATAAAAATATGATAATAAAAACGAAAGTATATAAAAATTAAGAAGAAAAAAATTGCAATGAAAAAAATATGAATCATACAATTATAGCAAGAGGGTGGTCTCAATACCACAACCGAATCGATGACTCGTGCTCTTATTACGGACGAATCTCGAAGTGGACATTCAATGGGTCCCGTTCAACTTGGGTAGGTATTTTTCCTATTTTTTTTTTTTTGTTCATTTTAATTTTAACTTATATTTCCTTTCCCTTTATTTTTTATTTGTCCAATTTCAACAACAAAAAATTAAATGTTAGACAAAAATAAAAGAACAATTGAGGTGTTAGGGAAATACTAAACACAAGATGTTATTTTGGTATTTGTGATACTTGGAATGAAGGATTAAAGCATTATTTTAATTTTTTTACACTAAATAAATTAAATAAAAAAGAAAGCGACAAGCTGAAAAACTTAAATACGAGTTTATACACATATAAACCCTTCCTCTCAATTCTATCTTTTATAAAAACAAACCACCAACGATGAGATTTTATAATACGTTCCCAGAATTCTATTTTTAACGGCTTTGATTGCCTTTAAGGCGTTTAAACATTGGAGAGGAAATCTTTAACGTTTGGTCATCTACTAAGGTCCAGGAATAAAGTATTACAAATTAAAATCAATCTTTGAGTCGCGACAGGTTCTTTGCTAGAACTATTGCAAAAACCTTACCAATAGAACCTAAGTTTCGACTTAAGCCAATAGCAACAAAGGTTTCTGCATAATTTGGCCTGAAGGATATACATACGAAATTTTAAGTTATTTGTAACAAAGATTTACATATGTCTCAACGTTTTTCAAGTTAATATTAAGATCTAACTCTTTCTACATAAATTTAAATTTTATCTGAAGTAAAATAATGTCGTTTCAGTATCAAATGATATAATATAATTTACGTTACTCAGTTGGGAGAACAAGTGTGCGACAACTTGGAGGAAATGGTTTTCTTTCTAACACGTTGACACCGGTGCGAGTTCTCACCCTTAAGTTTAAAAACTCAATAAAAAAATCGGCCACCGGTGGTGGTCTTTTAGTTTCACATGGCAGTCAACGTGTTAAGACGCACATACGATTAATCATGCTATATGGGGTCTACTGTGGTTATATCAAGACATTGGGTCGAGCCTGCTATCACCCAGTGCCTAAATTTCTTTATGAATAACTTGACAAGACGATCACTTTTACGGACCATATGTATAACGAATAACTTTTTTACCCCTCTAAATACTAGCCACTGTTACCAGGATTGTAGCTACCTATATTGTTTTGATCGTTTTCGGTTATTATTCATGATCAATTTTTCATGTTATGATCTGATCCAAATATAGCTTCATGTTTATCTCCTTATGAAGGGGCTCAGAATCTGCAGTTTTGAACCTTTTAATTTTAGTCATTTTGATCAAGATAACCCTCCGTGTTCGGTATACTTTGAGCAGCGGCTTCATTTTATGCCATTAAGCCAAGATGTTCGTATAGTTTATTTATGTAAGGAGCTTGTAACAAAGCCTTGCCGAGCGATTGAAATGATAGTTTATACTATCATATACACTAGTATACTCACTCGTATGGTAGAGCATAAATTTTATATATTTTTATAATTTTTAGAGATATTTCAATCATCAAAAATTTATTCAGAAAATTAAAAATACAAGTTTATTCATCTAAATCTATATTGTCCCCTTCAAAGTAATCTCCATCGACTGCAACACACTTATTCCAGTGCTTAATCCAATCTTCGAAACATTTTTTATATTCGGTTTTCGGTATGTCCATCAGTGCTTCCTGCGATTTTTCCATTACTTCGTTTCGCCTGCTGAAACGCGTTTCCCGTAGTGTTTTTTCTTTAACTCGATTGAACAGAAAGAAGTCACAGAGAGCCAAATCAGGTCAATTCGGTGGCTGTTGGATGGTATTTGTTGCATTTTTCGTCAAAAAATCACGAATAATGATGGCACTGTGCGACGGTGCGTTATCATGGTGCAAAATCCACGAGTTTTCTGCCCACAATTCTGGTCGCTTTCGGCGAATTGCTTCACGCAAACATCTCATAACGCCCAAGTAATACTCTTTGTTTACTGTCTGGCCTTCTGGCAAAAATTCATGATGCACTATACCGTTGTAATCCATGAAAACTGTGAGCATTGCCTTCTTTTTTGACTGAAAACGACGTGGTTTTTTTGGTCTCGGCTCATTTGGTGAACGCCATTGACTTGCCTGATGTCTGGATTGCGTGTCGTACTCATAAACCCACGTCTCGTCTCCAGTGATGATCCTTTTGATGAATTTGGGATCGGATTCAACTTCGCAATTCATCTCTTTTGCGATGTCAACTTCTTTGCATGAAATTGAGGTCTTTTGGCATCAACTTTGCTGCTACACGACGAAAACCCAAATCATTAACCAAAATGTCTTGAATGGATCCATAGGCAATGTTCAAGTCCTCCGCTATCTCTCTGATGGTTAATTTGCGGTTATTGACCAACATTTCTTTTACTTCATCAATGTCAATGTTTTCGTCGGTTTTCGATGTCGATGGTCTGCCACTGCGTTCATCATCTTTGATTGACTCGCGACTACTTTTGAACCGCTCGTGCCACTGGTAAACGAACGTTTTCTTTAGAGAATCGTTGCCGAAACACTTTTCCGACGTTCGTGCACCATTAAATCCGATTTTTATGCAAAATTTAATACAAGTTCGTTGTTGCAAATTTAAATCCATTTCTAAAATTGTAAAAAATCGCCAACACACAGAGAGATAGATGTACTCTTGGCTACGTAACTTTTGTAAATGTCAAGCTATGACGCTAAGATTTAGGGGGAATGTCAACAACAGATTTACAAACTTAACAAAAAAAAACAGAACTCAAATCGGAACAATGGGAGCGCCACACGGTGCTTATTCCAGGAACAAGGTGGTATATCCGTTAGGTGGATGCTTACAAACGCGACGTTTTAATACATTGATAGTCTAAACAAACAGTGGTTCCACTCTCTTCCTTAATGTTTTATAGGACCGGGGTTTTCTCATTTTTTGACCACGTACGGAGCTATAAGCATATTTGAACTGTGCAAGGAAATGCAACGGGATTGCTCTCCTTCCTAAAGTTTTATAAAGCTGAAGTATCGCTCTTTTACTCTTCTAAAACCGTGATTTGGTTGTGCAGTAGGATGTAAATGTGAGATTGAATTGAGAAATACTCGTTTCAATGCCTGTATTTTAAACTACTGTTCATTTTCATGTTTGGGACCTTGTATTCTTTTTTTGATAAATTGTGAAACGACATCATCATCCAGGAAGATTTCTAGCCATCTATCCATCATGCACCAGTACTTGTTACAGTATTTACCTCTCGCAACTTGGTTCAATTAAGAAGCGACCTTCCCTAAGGCTCTAAAGGACGTTGGTGTATAGATTGAGGGTTTTCACTGCACCAATAGTAAACACAGTAGAAGTCGTTTATAACGTCGGTAAAAGGACCGATTGAATGCGGTCTTTACTATATAACCGGCGACGGTCGTTATATCCGACTGCAGAAAAAAAAAAAAAACCTTTGCAAAAGAGAAGAATTCATTTTATTTTTAAATTAAGTTCATGGCTATCCATGATTACATTTTATTTTGTTTTAATTTAAAAAAAAAAAAAAAAATGCTAATTTTTGTTTATTTGTTATGCAGAAATAAGTAGAAGTTTAAAGCTGCTTCTGAAACAGAACGCCAAACTCACTAAAGCGGACAAAAGTTCGTAACAATTTAAACTGCTTTTACTGCTTCCAAGACTATAGGATGAGTAAAGTTTTGCTCGGGATCTTCGACATCTGCTTCATTTCTACCTTTATCTTCTTCTTCATTCAAATTCATATCCTGTACAATACCAAATGCAAAATCATAAAAATGAACAAGAAATGTTCAGATGTTCAAGAAATGTGTACGTACATACTCGTAAATGTGTATTCAATTTGTCTTCACTTTCATTTTCCCTTATACCGTCGTTATAAGCGACGACAACGATTATTTATTTTCGAAAATAGCTCGTTATATATACGACGACGTTATATCCGACGGTAGAATATTGTATAATATAAGGAAACCAACCAAAGGAAAGCGGTCGTTATAAGCGACTAAGAAAATAGAATTTGATGATATCTTGAGCCTAAATAAGTTTCAAACAGGCGCCGTATTCAGGTTTATTCTTGAAATTGTAATGACCTGGAGTTAAAAAGTTTAATTATTGTATATTTTTGCATCAGAGCTGTGCAATAATTTGAAAAGTTTAGACGTTAAGCTTCTTTAGTGTTTCAATGCTGATGCAACTCATCTCAAAATAATTGCCATTGCACCAGACACAAGCCTAGACCCAGAGTACATCATAGTGCAAGCCTACATCAATTATATCCTTATTAAGCAGAATAAAATTAACAGAATACACGTTGGTTGGTTTAACACAGGGTTCTGATTTGTCAGATATACTCGTTCTTCTCGTATATCATAGATATTCTTGAAGGAGAAAAGAGAAAGGAAAGGATGAACTAAACGCAACTAAACACTTCTCATCTTCATTCTAGTTTTAGAGCTGGAGAGTTTGTTTAGGGCTATCGACGTACTCGTATAGTTCGTTCTGCGCACGTCGATTAGTCTTGGTATAAAAATATACCTAGTGGTAGCATGGCCCACTGTTATTCGCTTGGAATATGAGTACCATTCTCCCAGAAAATAAACTCAAAATTTAAACTAAACTATTGAGTCGGACATACCGTGTATGTGCCTCCAACACAAGTTCTGCTTTTGTATCTCAGGAAGCCGGCAGAACGATGGAAAGGCATATCATTGCTCCCATGGGCATCCCGTAAATTTACGTTAAAAACTAGAGACTATACCGTGTATGCAATGATTTAAATTTTATTTGTTTTTTTTTTTTAAAGAGACTTATTGTAATACATTCAAACTACAGTAACAATATTAATGATTATGAACTTTGTTTGGTTTTTCTTTTAATCTTTGAATCCATTCCATGTATCACAAATGTCAGCTCTATTTTAGTCAGACTAATTGGTATATTCTATGTAGACCCTAGTACGAAAAAAAAAAACTAAAAAAAAACATAAGCAATAAGAACACATAATGTATGTTTGTTTATATACCAAAGAAAAAAAAAAAAGGATTATTTTTTGAAACAAACTTTCTATCTTTAATTATTTTTTTTTGTTTAGTTTTCTGGAAAAGTCACATGAGCGTGGTGAAGAATATCTGCCATGGTTGGTAACATTTGAAACAAAACAAAAACAATCAAACAAAATTGAAGCAAAGTTTAACATTTTGCTAAAACGTTTATCAATCTTCATCAAAAAACAAAAAAAAAAACTTAAAAATCTGTTTACATTCTAGTGCTTTTCCTCTCGTTTCATTTCTGTATTTGTCTTCGAAAAAATTCATGCATTCGTTCCATTGAAACTTTTTTTTTTTTATTAAAAAAAAAAACAAAAAACATTTTTCATTATATTAAAAAAAAATACAAAAGAATTTGTATTTATTGTTAATTGAATGTTGCCCTTTTTACAAAAAATTACCATACGACAAACAAAAAAAAAAAACATTGAAATGATATATCTCTGTTATCAAGTGTCCTTGCTTTTTTTTTTTCATTTATTATTTTGCTTTTTTAGTAAATTGTTGATTTTTTTATTTTTACCGTAGATACTTGTAGTTGATATGTTCTGTTGTGCGAAGTAGAATAGAATGATTCCTCATTTTTATCCCAGTTTTTGAATATCCCCCTTTATAATTATTGTGCAATGACAAATGAATATGTGCATTTTTAAAAAAAATAAATATTTATGTATATTATGTATGTATATTCAATAAAATTATATAAAATGTTTTAAAAATATATATATGATATATATGTATATTTAAAAAGATTAAAAGGTAAAGGAATGTATCACTTGCTGATTTCTTAAAACACAAATTAGTTATGAAATATTAAAAAATAAGAAGATTGAGCTAGTTCCATGATTTAAAGAGTTTCGACGTCCATTGCTAACACAATACAGTGTGCGCGATAATTATGCCGAATAAACTAAATCGTTCAACAAGTAGATTTATTTTCTATTAATTAGTTACATATTTAAATACATTGGTGCTAAAGGGGATAGCAAAATCTAAACTGGAAATGACTGTGAAGAGCATGCAGCAACTCATTTCTCAGATCTGGTATTCGTATGCTTGATGAATGGAAGCCCGATCCACAAAAAATGAGACGCCCTCAACTGCGACAAATAGAGAGGTATATGTAGGTCTCCTCAACATCGAATGCAAGATCTTATCTGCCATATTGTATAAACGTTTGAAACCCACTTCGCCAACCACCTTCAGAAAAGTAAAGAGCAGAATCTACTAAATATTCACATTCCGGCAGATCCTCGAAAAAACTGAAGAAGTCCAAAAGTAAACAAGTTAAAAAAGGGAATGCCCTGCCGAGTTTTCAATTTCCTAGTCATTGTAACTTGCAAGCATTTAAGACCAATGTAGATCGGTATCTCTCTTTTCTCCCTACCTAGCCCTTCGGGCGCGCGGTAATTTAAAAAAAAAATAAACAATTTGATACCCACCATCTTTTCATCACATACAGCTTTTATAGAGACGAGCTATATAGAGCCAGAATGAAGATTGAGAACGCTCGCTGCTACGTCAAATGGTTTAAAAAAATGTTTTAGACAAAGTGACGCGCTGTCGAGTGACTTCTTTAACCTCAAACGTGAAAGAATTCTGTGGAACTCACAAGCGATAGTTTGTACAATTACTAGCGTACGCCGATGATATTGACATGCCAAATTTAGCGGTAAAGGAGAACAAAACCAAGTATATGATGTCAACAGGAAGGGACACCCAACATCGACGAATTGGACAGAACCCCACAGTCGACAACTATAATTTCGAGATAGTAAGGGACTTTGTCTATCCATCACTCTTGCCAATAGCTGTTTTTTTGGGCTATGAAGGCATCCCAATCTAGTTTATGGCGCTGAAACATGGACTATCGAAAGCAGATGAAGATATCCTCAGCCGATTTGAGTGGTTAGGACATATAGAACAAATGGATGTCAATGCTCCGGCCCGCAGCGTCTTCGAATCTGATTAGGAGGGACAACGCAATAAAAGAAGATCTCACTTTAGGTGGCGCGCAAGTAGAAGTTGACTTCAACCGACTTGGAGTGTGCAACTGAAGGCAGTTAGCTAAAGGCCGGGCTAACTGGAGAGGCTTGTTACTTGAGGCCCAGGTTCACCTCGAGCTATAACGCCACCTAAGTAATAAGTGAGTAGGCACAAGAAAAACTACGACAAACAACAATAAATAAGTTTATGCCCGATTTTTAAATACACTGCATTCAGCGACATTGTCTTAATCAATTTAAGCCACAAATTGTTCCGATTTGTTGTTTCCACTTAAAAAAAAATATTGAGAAAGTGCATTTGCGATATGTTACGTTGTATGAATTTCGGAAAGTTGTATTTTGACCGTGTCCCTGCTCTCCGGGGAAAAGGATTATTGCTGAAGGGATTACTAATTGATAATTTAACTTAATTTCGCTATTTAAAAAAAGCTGTGATACGTTTTCAAGCTCGACACTTGAGTGCCACATCTTTTAATGGAAAATACAAAGCAGACTGTGTGAATGCGGTAAAATCTCTTCTCGCACGCAACGACAGGGCTAGAGCCCATTGCAAAGCCTGGTGTGCATCCAGTGAAGGTGTTGCTGGCGGTTTGATGGGATTGCAGAGGAGTTATTCACTTTGGGCTGCTTCCACGTGACGAAAATAATGTGAGCAACTTACTAGATTGGGTGAGGCGATTTGCGAAAAACTCCCTTTTCTTGGTCAATCGGAAACGCATCATATTTCGCCATGACAATGCTAGGCCGTATCTTGCCAGACTGATGCTGCGAAAAAGACAGGAGCTAGAGTTGGAAGTTCTCCAGTATCCACCATACTCACTTTATAATGCGCCCTCAGATAATCATTTGTTCCGGTCTTTGTTTAAATGGGTAGACTCTAAATTCTCTGGAAGCTATTGACAACCAATTCTTTAGCTTTTGCTAGAAATAGACAAGCTCCTTATTTAAAAATTTAATTAAAAAGCTGGTAGAACGTCGGAAAAAAATTGCAAGTAGCAATGGAAGGTATATAATCGATTAATTAATTTGTTTTCATAAAAATTTAACGTATTGAAGTTTAATCTCAAATCGGGCATGAACTTTTTCAATTATCCAACCTATCTTTCTATTGAAATCGTTAAGGTTATGTAAAGAAATTATTAGATAGGCTGTTCGGCGGATTTCTAGGTCGTACTGTTGAAGATCAAAAATCGTTCATTTAAATTGAAGCTTTGGGAAGGAAAAACATATCGCAGTTCAGTGTCCCGTTGTACTAGCCGTGAAGGTCGCAAAAGCATATGACCCGTACCCAGGAATTCCGAAAACATCATTTGATGAGGTTGTGTCGTCGAGCAACATGTGAGAGAATATTCTACCTGAGTTCGAACAACATCTCTTTTTCGCATTTTAGGAAATGATTTTCGGAAATGAAAAGTTTCGGTCCATTGAGTTCTTTACTATTTGACTACCGAACAGATGATAAAACGGCTAGACACCGCAACACCATGGAATGTGATGCATTCCTTTTTCAAGCAATCACTGTTGATGGAACGTAAGCGATGTAGAGACCTCGAACCGCACTTGAAATTTTAGTCAAATGAGTAGAGAAGCCTATCCTGCCCCTGACTCAACAGATTAAGATTACCAGGAAATCATCTTGGCAGACCTAGTTGCATATAGAACATGTGTGGCAGCAGTGTATCACCCCACCTATTTGCAGAAATTGAACGGGACAGCATAAAAGACTATTTGACTTGGTCACTCGTAATAATAATAATTGTGGTTGAATTATGGCTAATACGACTGGGGAATTTTACCTCAAGCACCGCACCGTACAGTCCACATATTCGCCAAAAAGTCTGTGACTTTTTCCACTGAATGAAATAAATTTAACTTTGTATAATATGTATTAGGTTGTTAAAAAGTCATCGGGTTTTTTTCATTTGATTTTCGTTAGTTTTTTTTTTAATATACGTAATGAACATTAATCAATGAAGTATTGTCCGTTTTGTTCGATGAACATCTACCATCTCTCGGGCAACTTCATAATACCGCTATCTGTAAGAAACTTGTTAAAGTGCTGAGGTCTTCAGAAGCAAACTTTCTACCATTCAAGCAGATTTGTAAGAAGCAAAATAAGTGGGAGTGTGATGGCTATGTGGTGGATGTGGCAACACATCCAAACCAAGCTGCAATAATTTTTGCCGAAAGACCAAACTTGTGTATAGACCATACATTGTCGTTTTGAAACACCACACCCTCACGATTGATCAGCTTGGAACGTTTCTGTGCGATGGCATCATTTAATTTGTGTAGCTGCTCACAGTAGACATCGGAATTGCTTATTTTGTTCTTTGTAAGCAGCTCATAGAAGACTGGTCCCTTCCAATCCCACCAGATTGACAACAGTATCCTCTACGGTGGGTGCCCCCTTTGCTTGACCTTCCGATGCTTCATCTCATCTACTCCAACTTTTTTTTCGGCTGACTTTGTAGGCAATCCACTTTTCGTCACCCGTGATCATACGGTTCAAAAATGGATTGTTTTCTTGTCGTTTGGTGAACTGATTGCAGGCGTTTATGCGCTTCGTCAGATGAATTTCTTTCAAGTCATGCGATACCGAAATATCGAACTTCTATACGAAGCCTAGCGATTTCAAATGGCCATGAACGCTTCTGATAGATGATTTTAGAGCGTTGTTCAAGAACAGTTGAATGCTGATTTGCTTCCACCAATGCTTTGATTTTATCGTCGTCAATCTCGAGAGGCCTATCGGAGCGATGAGTGCTCTCAACTGTAAAATCACCATCACGAAATCAGGCGAACCACTTCTTGCACTGGCGTTTTTCGATGATATCTCTGCCGTAAGCTTTACTCAACTTTTCCCTTGCCTCAGTTGGTTTCTCCCCTTTTTTGAAGTATTGTAATAAAGCAAATTTCGGCGAATTTGCTCATCAAAATTAGAAGCACAAAACTCGACCGAATCGCGTTAACTGTTTTTGTTTTTAGTTTAAGTGTCAACAACAAAACGCGCACAAACATTTGACACATACAGCCTTGGCCAAAAGTATTACACACCCTATATCTTATAAAAGAAAAGGTTAAATGAAATCAAAGTAAGCAAATAAATAGTTTTATTAAACATAATTAATATTTGGTTGGACAGTCTTCGACAGCACCGATGCTCTTAGCGATCTTCCGAAGATGTATCACCCCACCCTTGCTGTAACACATTTTTTTAGTATTTCTTCCGGTGGAATCGAGTGCTTCAGAATACCCCATAGATGTTGTATAGGGTTCAGATCCGCAGACTTTGCAACCCGATCGAGTAAGTCTATGTTGTTGTCTTCAAACTTTATTGTTAGAGCTGATTTGTGGGAGGGTACACTGTCTTGTTGGATTATGTCGTTTTCCATATTGGTATTTCCGAAAATGTTGGAAAAGGAGTGTTGTAGTACATTTTCCAACACATTTATGTACCTGCGGCGGGAGCCCATCCGACCAGTCACACACATGCATTTCACCCACATCGCTGGCTGTCATGCAGCCCCAGATCATTACACTGCCTCCTCCGTACTTAATAGTAGGTGCCACGCATTCTGGGTTTACCCCTCTCCAACTCTTCGCCTCACAAAATTCACACCGGGGACACCCAATGTCTGAAAATTTGTGGAAAACCAATATTTTGAGAATGATAAAATTACCCAGGTTGCATCAAAATTAGCCACAGTATATTGGACCAATCTTCTTCAGTGAAACGCATGTGCTTTTTTTCCCACTCCAAACGTGAATTCCTGTCTGCAATCTCGTAAGTCATAAAATTCATAATAAATAATTCCCAGTAAAGAGAAACTCTGGGGACGCCTAATACATTTGGCCAAGACTGTAGGTAGTGCTCCGAATCAGTGTTAACCCCTCGAAAGATGCAGATAAGAAGACTGCCATGTGCCTTGTTGATTCTAAACTGCTGGAAATTCATTCTTGCTACGAATATGTTTTGTCCAGTTAAATATGATTTTTACTGTCCAGTTAAATATGATTTGTACATTGCTTATAGGTTCTACTTTTTAGAAGCCTTATTTGGTAATAAAAAAATCATTCTTGAATTCATCGTCAACATTAATCTTATCCGAGACTGTTGTTGTTTTTATCAGATATGTATTGCAGGTATTTTCTTTCGCATATGCTTGAGGTGGAATATACTCTATGGATCCATACGGGAGTTTATTGCTCATCATATGCCTTCTATAGCGCACATTACAACTGACTAGGTCAATAGGATATGCGTAAACCTGTTTCCGTATGTTTTCATTTGAACCATCAAGACCGGTACCGGGCGTCCTATTGTTGACGCTTAGCCGAGGTTGATTAATGCTAATCGTTGATTCACTAAAAGGAAGCTATACATTTCTTTTTTAAAGAATCCGATCCGATCCGATCCCAGCCGATTGCTGGGGCACTGTGACCTCAATCTTTTGTACTACAAAATCAGCATTAACCTTCATCGGTCCTTTATTTTAGGTAACTTTAAAGTTCCTTGTGGGTCAAATTGACCCACATATGACAGAGCTTATATTTTTGTCTATGAATGAAATCAATGACGGGTTTCTAATTGAAAATTGTTAATTATTTATGCCTTTATTAACTTAAGTAAAAAAAAACTTCAAAAGTGGGTCAAATTGACCCAAGGAACCGATGAAGGTTAAGAAGCCAAGAGAGGCTCAACTCTTTTGATGAAATTGAGAATCTCTCCTCTAAGGAAATATCGTCATGCATTCACATAAAATGTGTTGCGCAGTTTCGTCGTCTTCCATGCAAAGACGATATTCAGTTTACTGAATAAGACCTATTTTGTGTAGGTGATATCGAAGATGGCAGTTCCCGGTTAGAAATCCAACCAGTCTGCTGATATCATCCCTTCTAAATTGAAGGGATCTTATGAAGCTATACATTTGGTACAGTCGAGAGGCAATGATGCTATTTTACCCACCCCCGGAGAACCAGAAATGTTGGTTATTTAATACATTTATTCTAATTGAGTCTCTATAAAATCTATTCCCATTTCCAAATTCCTTTAGTGAAGCTAAATAGGCGATCACCTTTGAAGCGAATGATTGTTTTCAAAAGATCTTTCACTATCTTTTCATATTCACCTCGCATTGTTATCTAAAATTATCAGCCAGCAAATAAATCTACTGAGACAGTATTCCTTATCACAAAGCTACCTATCATAAAAGTTTGGTGTATAAGCTTGTCAAAATTAATGTTTAATTGAGGAGCGTTATATTGCTGAGTTAAGAAAACAAAGGTGTTTACTTACAGTGATGTGCGAAATAATAGGGACTCTTCTACGCCAATGCTTTAAAAGTTTCCAATTTCTCTCAACTTTGTGCGAAGAAAAAAAAAACTAACGGGATCTTAAGCTTTGGTGTTTGTAAAGCAAAGTGCAGTTCTCTATACCCAAATATTGATCATGCATTCCAAATTGTGTCGTTAGTTTGCAAAGTGCGGTCGGTTTTGGCTGTGCAAAATAATAAGGACACCAGTAAGAATAACCGTTTAATTAATAATTCATTGTTTTTAGTTTTACGTTTTTGAATCGAATAGGTAAGATTAGAGTTTATTTTCACGGAACATTATAAAACTTATGATTTTAATAGAAATTGTGATTAAAAATGGGTCGAAAACAGCATTGTAGCACTCCATAACAAGGGTATGACTTACCGAAAAATTGCTAAAATTGTTGACTGTTCAAAGACAATGGTGGAAAATGCCTTAAAGTGGTGGGGGCTGCATCATGGTATGGGGGTGTTTTTCCTACCAAGGTGTAGGTCCCATTCACAGAATAGAGGGCAATATGACAGCAGTGTCGTACGGCGAAATACTAAGGAATATCATGCTACCCTATGCGGAGGACAATATGCCTCTTCGATGGGTGCTCCAACAGGATAATGATTCTAAATACTCATCGAAGCGTTCAAAAGAATGGTTTTCAGAAAACAACCTCAATGTTTTAAGCTGGCCTTCTCAATCGCCAGACTTAAACCCTATTGAAAACCTATGGCGAGAGGTCAAAGTGGCATTAAGGGGCGTGAGAGCATCCAATAATAATGATTTGTGGACATTCGTTAAGACTGCGCGGGAAGCTACTCCACCAAGGACTTGCCAGAAGCTCGTAGATTCGATGCCGCGACTGTGCTTGGCTGTTATAAAAAACAAGGGCTATTCAACGAAATACTGAAGTATGTAGCTATGTTATAAAATAATTCATTTCTTATCTTATAAAATTAATTTTGTTGTTTCAGTTTACATTCGAAGAATGTAACTTCAAGAACTGGTAGTTGTCCTTATTTTTTTGCACAGCCATTTTAAGAGGATTTAAAACTTTTTCTTTTCTTTTTCCATTTTATGTATAAATTTATTATTTGACATTGAGAACAAATAATAAGATGATATAACGTTTCATGAAAACAAAGAGGTTCTCAGTTTTTTTTGCATTTTCAAATATTCCAATGGCTGTCCCTATTATTTTGCACATCACTGTATGTTTATTGAATTCAATGTTGTCTTGATAAACTTGCTTACCAATAAGTAACTCGAAAGCAAATACTAAAAACTAATAAATTATGATGTGATGGAAAATGTTGAGTTGGATAAAAATATGAAGTCAGAAAATGTATGTGTTTGTTCCGCATTATGTGAACTCACTTATCTGCTTCATAAAAGCCCATGCTGATTATAGAAACAGACAGTCATTAGCCAAATGTTCACATTGCGCCGAATCTTCTAATAAAAACGAATCTAAGGTAGCTTATGCATCAAGACTGTGAAAAGAACACCTAAACCCATCTAACTCCAATGAATTCGGCATAGGGATTATATGTGAAGATAGTAGGTATCCAGTAGTAGCGCCATTTTTTTCCGAATCTACAACTTTTCACAGGTTCTTTTAACTTTTATAGCCAAGCGATATTGATTCTCTCTCAACAAGTTGACCTCAATGCTTACAAGATAAACTATCAACTTATTCGTCATTGTATTAAACAATTTATGGCAAAGCGGATGAACTTGTAACACTAACATGCTCGTTTTGAGACAATAAATTGAGGCAATTTGTCTGTTTATTTTTTTCTTTTTTCATTTTAGTATTTAATATCTTCACTATTATAGTCCGTACCAACTGAGTTTGCCAACGATCGATTGCGCAGAGAGAGGATTTAAGAGATCAAAAATGGTGCGAAAGAGTAAATGTTTTTGCCTGAAGTTTACAATGCCTAACCCAACTTTACATGGCTTAGAACTGAAATGCTGTTGCAAAATTACTTTAATTTTTTTATTATGGGGTCGATAAGTTTCAACGCATTTCATATGTGATGCTAACTGTTATCTAGGGTGGGATTGGCAAAAAATTCAAATCAGATAAACAAAAAACGTTTATGTGACACAGTAGTTCTCTAACTTTGCCAGCAATAATGATCTACGAAAGCATAATGAACAAATGACCAAAACCATATAGCTACATAGAAACAAAATCAAACAATGAATTCATGCGAGACCTTTTGCTTCATTTATCCAATCGGCATCATACGCGAATCCCATATTTTATCAGAATATCATTTTCTCGAAGTAAATTTGGCATATAAGGATCTACATTTCCTCTCCCCACCAGGGCTGTAATAATTTTTGAAAACTGGATATACACAATGACTATATCTCAGGTAGAAAATGGCCGTCCCATCAGTGCGCTCTCAACTTCAGTTTAATAGAAGGAAAATAAAAAAACCACTCTTAGCCAGATCGCAACTACGATCTTGAAAGCAACGCTGGGATGGTGTTTCTTAGGTCATACTTGCCAATTTAAGAGATGATAAAAGAAATTTGAAGGGACCTGCGCAGTAGAGTGGCACACTCTAGACGATCAAAATGTTGCAAATGTACATTGCCCTTGATTGCAACATAATTCATGTCAATCTTAGGGCATGTGCAGCGTCGTCGTCGTACCATTTTGATGGCAAACAATTATCATCTAGTGACTTTATATGTAATTATCAAGAGTTGTATGAAGAACGTCTTCGCTTATGATGTCGCTACCATTGACGAAAAGAAGGGAATGCTTTCCAGACTTGCCGATGTGCCGCTTTAATAGAAAATCTTCCACGAAATTTAAAGACAACTTTGAGCACTGCTTACTGCAAACTTTGAATTCTTTAGTTCTTCTCCCTTGTACATTTTACTTTCATTTTGAAACCTTATGTACTCGTACGTCTCCGATACGTTTATACGACATAAGATCTCTGCGAACTGTAGCTAACGATTCCCCCCAAATTAATGAGGGCGCTGTTTCTTGTGGAAACGTAAGCCTTGAATCGACTACCATAGAGTTTGATTGTATTGCGCTGTCGACTGTCTAGCTTCACCGAACGATAATTGTTACAGTTTTACGTGACGTCTTTGTCTTTATACAGAGGAACGGAAAGTTCTCCCTTTACTGATCGTCTCTCGTCATTTTATTTAACGCAATCGCGAGCCATTTAAGTCCGAGCTTTCGAAACACCGAGCAAAGTTTTTACACCATTGATGAACTTTACTTCGAAATTACTATAGTCAACGTCCACATACCCTGCGAGTTTTATCGTTCCACTTGATCTATGGCTGGTCTCTTTACTGACTTGTTTTGTCTGTTTAAGTATCTCGATTAAAAAACTTTTTAAAAATAAGAACAAAAAAAGGTTTTGTTTTTTTTTGGGAAAACCGATTTATTTTATTCAAAATATTTCGACTCAATACAGCGATTTGCACTGTCTAAACCCCAGTTCAAATAAGTGTTTTAGATCGTCGGCCGAGATGTCCTTCAGGTTGTAGGTACAAGCCTTTTGGGTGGCTTCTACTTCGTCAACCATTTTTCCGAAAAAGTAAAAGTCGCACGACGCCAAATCAAGCGAATGCGGGGAGTGGTTAACAGTTAAAAAGCAAATTTTAGCCAAAAAATCGGTCACAAGTTTTGATCGAGGAAATGGCGCATTATCGAGCAACAAACGCCTACTTCCGCGCGATATTCTGACCGAATACGACGAATACGATGCACTAAACGCTTCAAAACACGGAGATAGAATTGTGCATTAACTGTTTGGCAGGGTGAAGTGAACCTTTTTTGGAAAACGTAAAAGCAAATCAACATTATATTCACTTTTGTCTTCTTCAAACGAGTTTTTGAGTGTTGACTTGTCTGGAGCCTTCTACTCGGCAATTTGGTGCTTGGTTTCTGGGTTATATTGTAAAGACCAAGTTCATCACCAGTCACAATGTCGTAAAGGAAGTTTTTGTTCTTTTTGGCCTCCTTGATGATTTCCTTCGAGTGTGCAATTCTGAGCAATTTTTTCTCGATGCTCATTTTTGTACCGATGGCAAACATATTGTCACTTCAGATGTAATAACACCGCATTCGTCCAATTCTCATGAAATTTTGACAGTACCTCAGTGAAGGATCTACCTTTGCGATAGATGGCCTCACTAAAAAATCCTGTTTACTTTGGAACGGACTTGATCCACTTCCATTGTTATCTCGGTGTGCGAAAGTGTCATACGATTTTTTTTTTTTAAAACCTAGGATACGGAAGACGGAAGTGAAGTACTAAAGATAAGTTGTCATTCCTTTTTTTTTTTCTGTGAGTGTAGGTCCATTTCACCTCTTCTGTAAGGGGTTCTAGTATTTTACATAAACGCGTGAATTGTCAAACATTCAATTGGCTATTATTGGCTTTATTTAGTTTGCTGGCATCGTTTATGGCTGGAGTTGTGCCACTGCAGGAATCTACAATTTCCCTGGATTGAAATCGAACTTCGATATATGAAACAGGTTCTACATATGTATGGTCTTGGAAAGCATAAAATGTTCTTATTGTAATATGTACGAGTACAATGGCATTTGAATTCGTTAAAAAATAAACAATCATAATTTAGTCATCATCAAAGAAGGTTATTGAATTTTGAAGTCAGTTGCAAACTAGCATCTGGGGCACCCAAACGAGTATCTGATTACTCTGCCAATTGCCTCGGGAAGGTCTGAGATTTGGTCATTCAAAATTATTTCCCAGCAGGAAACGTATACGATTAAACGGCGAAGGGACAAGAAATCACGCATTAGCTGGTTAATGATGCATTAGCCATTTTGACGCGTTGAAATCTTTCGTGACCAGCTTTTTTAGTGCAATATGCTTGCTGAGAATAAATTCTTAGAACTCAATTCAGACTAATCTGTGACTGACCGCAATGTTGAATAATCCTTCAAACATCCATATGAATGTAAGTAGACTACCTTTAGTTTCATAACTATTTTAAGCAAGTGATACATTCCATACAAAATACGGCTATACATATGCACATGTACGTACATATGTATTTTGTCTCAAGTGATTTTCAAAAATTGAACTAATTGTTTCGTCGTAAATAAAACAACAATAACAACACAATTAATTAACAACTCATGTACTTTATTTAATAAAGGTTTTTTTTTTTTTGTTTTTTTGTTTTTTTTTTTCATTTTCTTAATGTGCACACAGCTTTGTTGCTGGAGTGATACTTCGTGAACGTTTGCCAGCATTTGAAAGAATGTTGTGGCGAGCATGTCGTGGAAATGTGTTTCTACGTCAAGCTATGATTGAATCTCCCTTGGAAGATCCGGCTAATGTAAGTTGGCAAAAAATTGTTTAATAAATTCCAAAAACTCATTTCCATTTCTATTTGTAGGGTGATCAGGTGTACAAGTCAGTTTTCATCATTTTCTTTCAAGGTGATCAACTGAAAACACGTGTGAAAAAGATCTGCGATGGCTTTCGTGCTACTTTGTATCCTTGCCCCGAGGCACCTGCTGATCGTCGTGAAATGGCTATGGGTGTTATGACCCGAATTGAAGATCTCAATACAGTTTTAGGACAAACTCAAGATCATCGTCATCGAGTTTTAGTAGCCGCTGCTAAGAATCTAAAAAATTGGTTTGTCAAAGTTCGCAAAATTAAGGCCATCTATCATACACTAAATCTGTTCAACTTGGATGTCACTCAGAAGTGTTTAATTGCTGAGTGTTGGGTGCCTGTTCTGGATATAGAAACTATTCAACTGGCACTGCGTCGTGGAACAGAGCGTTCGGGTTCGTCAGTTCCACCGATTCTCAATCGAATGCAGACATTTGAGAATCCGCCGACGTACAATCGGACAAATAAATTTACCAAAGCTTTTCAAGCCCTCATTGACGCCTATGGCGTAGCAAGCTATCGTGAAATGAATCCGGCACCATACACGATTATTACTTTCCCTTTCTTATTCGCTGTTATGTTTGGTGATCTAGGACATGGTGCAATTATGGCATTATTTGGACTGTGGATGATCCGCAAAGAGAAGGGACTGGCTGCTCGTAAAACTGAAAATGAAATTTGGAATATTTTCTTCGGTGGACGCTACATCATCTTTCTGATGGGGGTCTTTTCCATGTACACGGGTCTTATCTATAATGATATATTTTCGAAATCGTTAAATATATTCGGATCACACTGGAAAGTTCAATACAATGTGTCTACAGTCATGACAAATAAGCAACTACAATTGAATCCATCTACTGATGACTATGAAAAGTATCCGTACCCCTTCGGCATGGATCCTGTATGGCAAATTGCGAGTGCAAATAAGATTATCTTTCAGAATGCCTACAAGATGAAGATCTCTATTATTTTCGGTGTAATCCACATGATTTTCGGTGTTATTATGAGCTGGCACAATCATCGTTACTTCAAAAATCGTGTCTCAATTATATTCGAATTCATTCCTCAAATGGTCTTCTTGCTGTTTTTGTTCTTCTATATGGTCTTGTTGATGTTCATCAAATGGAATCGTTATGCTGCTGATAGAGAAGGTATTTTTTTTTTGTTCTAATACGAGTACTCGTATTTGCGAATGGTAATCTAAAAATAAATTGAAATTGTTGTTTTTATAGCACCATTTTCGGCCTCCTGTGCTCCATCGATTCTCATCACCTTTATCAACATGGTTCTTTTCAAAGCTCCAAATAAGCCGGTAAAAGGTTGCAGCCCTTACATGTACGCTGGTCAGTCGTTCTTTGAAACCATCTTTGTGTTGATTGCTTTGGCTTGCATTCCAGTGATGTTCCTCGGCAAGCCGCTACACATAATGAAGCAAAGAAAAAATGCTAATGTAAGTACAGATATGAGTGATTGGAAACATGTCTCATATGTAGTCACACGCTTGCTTTAAGAATCCACTTGAAGTTTTAAGTTATTCAAATGGGTTCCGCAATTCGCTTCCCATTTGTTTCATCATTTGTCGTTGACAAAACAATTTGTGCGTGTGTATGTGCGTGTGTGTGTGTGTGTGTGTGTGTGTGTGTGTGTGTGTGTGTGTGTAACGTGCGCTTAACTTACCTATATACATTCTAATTAATTTTTAATTCTATTTGTACACCTCAAACAACCCCAATTCCAAAAATATTAGGAAGAGGTTAGTTGCTTGTTAAGACGTATCACAATGTCGATGTTTTTTAGTTCATTATTTTTCGGTTCTTTGTTTTTTATTGAGCTTCTTACATGGTCTGTAGGGAATTGGTAGAAATTAATCGAAAATGTTTTGCAGATCCAACCAATCAATCCAGTTGGAAATGGTGACGCTGAAGCTGGACTGAATGCTGATGGCATGACACACACTGAAGGCGGAGCTGGCGGTCATGGCGGTGGACATCATGAGGAAGAAGAGATGTCTGAGATTTTAATTCACCAGGGCATTCACACTATCGAGTACGTTCTTGGATCCGTTTCCCATACTGCATCGTATCTACGCTTGTGGGCTTTGTCATTGGCTCATGCTCGTAAGTGAACTATCACTCTTTTAATTTGTTTTCATATTTTTTATTTTTTACAAAAACTTTTCCTAGAACTTGCTGAAGTTTTATGGACCATGGTCCTTTCGATTGGATTACGACAAGATGGCTGGTTGGGTGGTATAATGTTGTGGTTTGTATTTGCATTTTGGGCTATTTTGACTGTTGGCATTCTGGTATTGATGGAAGGTTTGTCCGCTTTCTTACACACTCTACGTCTACACTGGTAAGTTAATTTGTTTTTATTTTGTTTATTAAGATATGTGTTCATATATTTTTCAATTTATAGGGTTGAGTTCCAAAGCAAATTCTACACCGGCCAGGGTTATGCTTTCCAGCCATTCGCATTTGAGGCTATTTTGGAAACTGGTGCTGTCGCAGCAGAAGAGTAAACAAACAAAAATGTGGTTTAAATGAATTATTCAATTTAGCACAAGTATAGCATTAGAATGTTCAAAGAATTTATTAATTTTACGTTAACTAAGATAATGAAAGAAGCATACGAAAATAACAAAGTGAAAATCACACTTGAGATTAAGTTTGGAGAAGTGAAAGTACATTTAAATGATGACTTTTTAATTCAGTTTGCATTATTTATTCATTAATAAACACTATACATGTTGTTTAGGTGTAGAATAATAAATATTTTATTCAACGTGTTAAACACAATAATATTCATATGATTCCACTATCGAATATTTATAAAATTAGCTTGTGCTTGTGTGTTAATTGTTTTAAAAAAAAAGAAATGTAGAACTAAACCAGATGTAATCATTACATGAAAACGTATTGCAACTAAAAGGAATTTTGTGACTTGAAATTTAAAACTAATTAAATGTTATAATCGTAAATACATAAATAAATAAAGTTTCTAAATGTACGCGTTAGGCGAGAATAAAAGTGTTTTTATTTTTTTCTATGATATTCATTATTTTTATACTCGCAATGCAAGCGCTCTATGACCTCCAAGATAGTGCCCACAGAGCCTGTCCGGTGTAGTAGTAGTACGTGACAATTTGTTTACATGTTTACAATTTTATTAGTTACTTAGTCTATATGATTTGGCTGAATGCTGTCTACCAGATTGACATACTAAAATTATAGTGTTTCCTTTTCGTCAATTAAAATTGGATTTAGTTTTTATGTGGAGAGGTTTTCTTCAATAAAGCAATTTCTTTAGCGTAATACATTTACCGTTTCGTACGTGTATCGCCTCCGCCTCCTCTACCTTAGGTACTTAAGATCCAAAGAAATTAAGACAGCACATATCGGGATGAAGCGGAGCTCGTCTTCGCTTCATTTGGTTACAAAGGCTACACAAAATTGGCAGCTCTGGGCGGTTCCCATTCTTTCCTCAACTTCTTTCGAATGTCCTCCATAAGGTTGGTGACAGTTACATCTGTGATCTTTTTGGACGCTCTTTTCCATTTAGCACTAAAATCTTTTACGTCCTTTGCACACTGTTCACTTTTCCTCAATTTAGATTTGTCCAAAGCCCAATACCTTTCAATGGGACGGCACTTTGGAAAATTGGGTGGATTCATGTCTTTTGGTACAAAGTCGACATTTTTAGCAACAGAAAGAGCTGAAGCTAAATAATAATAAACGTAATTGTAATAAACGATGAGCTTCTGTGTCCACATTGGCAAATGGCCTGCCAAACGAGATATTTTGAACCGAATTTTTCCATCCCAATCGATGTTGTTGATTGCGGAAGAATCTCAGCTTCAAACGAGTTGTAAGACTGCGCACCTGGAAGAGTAGTAAAGTCGGCTTTGACATAAGTTTCGTCATCCAAAACCAAGCACGCTTTCTTGTTGCCGATCAACTTGTATAGCTTTCGGGCTCGTGTTTTTATGACTCTTTTTTGCTTTTCAGTAACTTTTGGTATTTTTTGTTTTTTTTTTTCGTGTTTTTAGACCGTTACTTTTTTTTAGATCTTTGTACCATTGTTTGGTTGGTATTACATTTCCGAGCAACATCTCTGGATGACATAGTCCGGTTTTCTACAGTGGTACCCACTATTTTCCTGTCCAAATTTTTACCATGTGCTCCACTTTTAGCTCCACTTTTCTGTTTTCGCTTAACTGTCAACGTCTCCAAATATCGTTTAAGGACAGAATCCACTGCACTGCGTGCTATGTTTAAATTTAAATGGTTTGGACGCGAAGTATTTTCGAGCCATTTGTCGATGATCTTTTTACGGCGTTCCTCTTGCCTCATATTTTATAAATATTTTAAACCGCACCGAACTAAAATCAATAACAAACTGAAACTAGAGAATATACAGGCTAATTTGGGTACAAAATGGGATTGCAATTTTTACGCATTGGAAGTATAGCCCGTATTAAAATTTACAGATTTTATTCGTTTCAGTCTTTAGCTAGTGACTACAAAAAGTCGCGAGTGAAAGACTTCGCACTTTAACAATAATTTCACCGCACGCTACTTGCAAACTACTGAAAAACAATTTTGTGTTCATGGCATTCGCTTTTGGAATTCTCTTCCTTTTGGCATAGACTCTGTTTTGTTGATCGTTTCAATGTTTCTCTCTTTTCATACTTGATATTGATAAATATTAGGGGCTTGTAAATTTGTTCTTTTATTTTCTCTCGTTCTGTAATAACTGTTTCTTTATGAAATAATTTACTTTTCATATTAGTGTTATTCCTTCATTTTTTTATTAAATTCAAAACAACCTATGAGTACATAAAACTCTAGGCTATGGTGTACAGTAACATGCCCCTCCGGGTAGGGCGATCATTCGCCAGCTGCCTTCAGTTGCGCACACGAAGTTGGCTGAGGTCCTTTTTATGTCGAAAACTTTCCGAACTTGTACGCTTGCGTCCTTGCACTCAAGGTGACCTAGTTATCTAAACCGGGTTATCTAAGCTTTTCAGAAAAGGTCGGCATCGCTGTTCTCGTACAGCCCGTGCAGTTCGGTGTTGTAATGTCTTCTCCATTCTTCATCAAGGCAAACGGGACCAAAAATTACCAAAGAACTTTTCTCTCGAAGCCCCTCAGAGCATTTTCATCCACTTTGCAGAACTGGGGTCACCAGTGCCTCGTATAATGTATTATATTTTTGATGCTCGAGAGAGGGCTTTGCTACTCAATTGCCTTTTAAGCCCAAAGAAGCAGCGATTAGCAAGAGTGATCCTTCGCATGACCTCCACGCTGATGTCGTTGTCAGAGTTGGTGGCGGAGCCGAAGTAAATAAAGCCCCTTATTACCTCAAAATTGTTGCTGCCTATTATGACATTTTGTCCTAGGCGTCGATGTTGTATGTTCCTCTTTCTTGATATTATGTACTTTGTTTTTTTTCCTTGACCACTAAATCCACCCTTGACGATTCTGATTCAATTGTCGTAAGTAGTCCACTGGTAGTTCGCTGTGTTCTTTTCATTATATCAATGTTGTCTGCATATGCGAATAACTGAACACAATTTTGAAGGATGGTCTCTCTGGAGTTTATTGTGAATTACTTCGCACAATTCTTTCGGGGACGATGTTGAAAAAAACACATGACAGCGCATCGCATTGCTTAAATCCTTTTCTGAAATTGAAGGTCTCGGTTTTATCATTACCGAACTTGACGGAGCACCGTGTATTCTCCATCGTCATCCTTCATAGTAGAATGCGCTTGGTAGGGACGCCAAAACTAGATATAGCTTTGTATATTTCATCTCTATACAGGGTGTATGACTTTATTTTTCGATAAATTTTATTGTGCCAAAGCAAAAACTGTTGGAAAATACATAAATTTTCAAACTGTATCAGTAGTTTTCAATATGTCCACCTTTGGCGCGAATAATGGCCTTGAGACTGCCAAAGAAAGCATCGCACGCTGCACGCAAGTGGCATTGCGGTATTTTAGCCCATTTCCGGCGAAGTGCTTGTTTGAGGTGGTCTAAACTTTAGTATTTTTTAGTGCTAACCTTCGCCTTCAAAATACCCGAGACAGAGAAATCCAACGGATTTGCATCCGAAGAATTTGCAATCCAATGTGTCGAAGAAGTGAAGTGTGGAACATTGTTTTTTAACCAATCTTGGTTGACGCGCACTTTGTGAGACGGTGCCGATTCTTGTTGAAATGTCCACAGTCTCCGACCGAAATGATTGATTGCCCAAGGCTTCAATACTGCCTCTAACACAGTTTCACGGTATACGATCGCATTAATTTTGGCGCCACGGTCCAAAAATACGAGCGGAGAACGACCATCGGCGGTTATGGCGGCCCAAACCATCACCATCGGTGCTGCCTGCTTTCTGGTGGTCGTCCGAAGGTGTAAATTTTCGAAGGACCTCTCTGGCAACTAAACTCGGTCATTTTGTTGACATATTGCTCGATAACAAACCAAATTCGGCAACTCACCACTTTCGTGCAAGCGTAGCAACTCCTTCGCTCTTGCGACTCTAACTTTTTTCTGTTGTGGTGTAAGATCGTGTGCTTTTTGGAACTTCAATCGCTTGAGCCCAATCTCATTTTTCAGTATGTGTTGCATCCGTTCCAACGATATGTTGAGCTCACGAGCCATTTTTCTTCCACTTCGACGCGGATTTCGCTCAATTTGAGCCTTCACTTTCCGAACCATTTCTGCCGATGTTGCTGTTTTTTTATGACCATCTCCATGGCGTTTTGCAACGCTGCCAGTATCACAGTAACGAGCTATGGTTCGAGACACAAATGATTTATTCACGTTGAGGTGCTGGATTGCTCTAACGATAGCTACTTGTGGTTTTCCAGCCAAATATAAAGCAATCACACTCTCACGTTTAAATTTCATCGTGGATAAAAATTTTTCAACACAACTGAGACGCAAATCGTTTAAAAGGCCTGCAAATAATAAAATTATCTGTCACGTGTCAAAATTTTAGCTCACTGTCATGAACGGTTTGGAAATTATACCAGTCTGAAGTTGGTTGCAGTTCGAGTCATTCAGGGTGTATATTCTGTCATATGCGGCTTTGAAATCTATGAATAGGTGGTTTCTGCCGAAATGTGAAAATTTGATCCATGGACCTTCCTAGTCTAAAGCCACACTGATAGCGGCCGGTCAGACTATTAACGAAGGGTCTTAGTCGTTTACATAATACGGCAGGCAGAATTTTATATGCGATGCTGAGGAGACTTGATCTTCCTTATTTAGGATCGAACAAACAATGCTGAGATTCCATTCGCCGGATATATTGTCGCCGATCCAAATTATGGAGATGAATTGGTTTATGGTCTGCTGATTTAAACAGCTTTCCAGTTAGCCATCGGGTCCATCGGCTTTGTTGTGTTTAAGCTTGGAAATTGCTCTCCTGACCTCATCTTTGTCGGGTGGACAGGAATGGTGTCTGTCTTCGTCCAGGTTGATAGCTCACACTGCCTGACGGTGGGACTCTGTTCGTCATCACCTTTTTATCTGCCACAGAAATTATCTTTCTAGATTTCTAGCGCCGACTGTATTTTTATTATGAAGTTTCCTTCTCCATCCTCGCAGATTTCCCTTCGTGCCTTTTAACTTTGACATGTTCGTTTTATTTTGTCGTAAAACTTCCGAACTTTATTCTTCCGGTAGCACCTCTGTAAGACCTCGATAGAGCACTTCTCGTGCTCTTTCTTTTTTATTCTTAGGGGCCTTCTTCTGCTCGTAAAGCTCGAGAGTCTTTTGCGTTCTTTTCTGCAGGGGCTGTTTTTCCAGGTTTGCAATCTGCATACGTCATCGAACAAGGGATTTCTTTGGTGGGGCGGCCTCTATAATCTAATTGCTCTTTAGCAGTGGTCTGCTACGTTCGATGCTGGCGGAATCGGACTCCTCAAGAGGTTAGGGGAGACTCGTTCGGAAAATCCCCTGGCGGTCTCCTGCGATTGTAGCCGTTCGACGTTAAGCTTCCTCATAATGGTTCGGTGGTTTTGGGTTATTACGGATATCCGCATCCGTACCTTGGCTACAACAAAGTTGTGGTCCGACTCGATGTCCGGACATCCAAAACACTAGAGAAATCCCTTGCGTCGATCGCAATATGATCAATTTGGTTGAAAGTGTGTTAGGTATACATACGAGTAGTTACATTACGTCCCGCAGCAAAATCAATAAGCCTATGTGTGTTTCCGTGGAGTTTGTTCCTCCCCACTGTATTACTAAAGATGCCCGCCTTGCCTAGCTTGCCAAGGACGATTGCTCGTTGAAGCAGTCTTTGGTAAGGTTGCCTTACTCCTCTGTCGGGGCGTTTATAAGGCTTAACACATTGGCTGAAAAGTCAGTGCCGTTTTATAGTAAAACATAAAATTTTTGCAAAATTCAACTTTATTTATCAATATAACATAGTTGCCTTCGAGGGCGATACACTGATTGAAACGATTTTTCAATCTTTCGATACCAGTTTTGTAGAACGATTTCGGTTTAGTCTCAAAATAGGCCTCTGTTTCGGCGATTACTTCTTCATCGGTCTTAAATCTCTTTCCGGCGAGCATTGTTTTGAAGTCTGCGAACAGGAAATATTCGCTGGGGCCAAATCTGGAGAATACGGTGGGTGGGGAAGCAATTCGTAGCCGAATTCATTCAATTTTGCCATCGTTTTCATCGACTTGTGACACGGTGCATTGTCTTGATGAAACAGCACTTTGTTTTTCTTCAAATGCGGCCGGTTTTCTGCGATTTCGTCCTTCAAACGCTCCAAAAACGCAATGTAATAGTCGCTGCCCCTTTTGAAGATTGTCGATGAAAATTATTCCATGTGCATCCCAAAATACGGATGCCATAACCTTGCCAGCCGACTGTTGAGTTTTTGGTCGTTTTGGACGAGGCTCGTCGCCTGAACGCCACTCAGCTGACTGCCGACTTGACTCTAGTGTGAAGCGATGGAGCCAAGTTTCATCCATTGTCACATATCGACGCAAAAATTCGACTTTATTGCGGTTGAACAGCTTTAAACACTCCTCTGAATCATCAACACGTTGTTGTTTTTGGTCGACTGTGAGCAAACGCGCCACCCACTTTGAACAGAGCTTTCGCATGTCCAAATATTTGTGTATGATATATCCAACACGCTCTTTTGATATCTTCAGAGCCTCAGCTATCTCGATCAACTTCACATTACGGTCATTCGTAATCATTTTGTGGACTTTTTTGATGTTTTCATCTGAAACAGCCTCTTTTGGAAGTCCACTGCGTGCATCATCTTCGGTGCTTGTATGACCACTTTTAAATTTTTCAATCCACTTGCGAATGGTTCGTTCGCCTGGTGCAGAGTCCGGGTAACACTTATCAAGCCATTTCTTTGCATAGGCTGCATTTTTTCCCATCAAAAAGCAATGATAAATCAACACACGAAATTGCTTTGAATCCATTTTTTTTTCACAATAACAAAAGTTGCTTCACTGACAACGTTATATCTCGAGAACTAATCGTCCGACAGCTGTCAAATTTATACACATATTTTTTGAAGGTTGGTACTAACTGAAAATGGTATGGATTTAATTCAAGTGGTGCCCTCTCTTAGAAACGGACTTTTCAGCCAATGTGTTACGCTGGTGAATTCCCCCTTTATGGGGATGGTCGTCAGCCGTTCCAATTCATGCCTGAAGCTGAAGAGGTGTTCCCTTAGTCTTCCTCTTACGGCGAATCTGCATCCGAGTAAATGCTGCGACCGCTGTCCTGTTGTCTGTAACATCGTCCATAGTAGACATCACAGTTTCTCATGCTCTTTCTGTCCGATCCATCTTCTTTGAAGACGGTTATGTCTGCTATGTAGCAGTCGAGAATCTCCGCTAGTTGTTCGGCTGCACGCGGTCTGTTAGTGATTCAAACACTGCACATGCAGCTCCGAAGATAGTTGCCCTTTTATCATTTGCTAGGATCGTCAACAGAATAAATTATTATCAGAGGGCATTACGTAAAGGGCTGTGAGACCTATGAGGGCGGCGTAGGCCAGTCAAGGTTCGAATCCTAGCCACGACAAAGTTTTCATTTGTGTAATTGGAACTCAGTCAGAAAAATCTGCGTGTGAAGGCATAACACGGACATGTAGATTTGGCTGTTGTAGGGTTTTCAAGCACAAAACAACCGTTAAAATTCACAACCTGAATCATTCCGAGTGAAGAAAATCTCTCCGTCCTATTCGGACTCCCACCCCTGGAGAGTCAATATCGAAACCAAACACACCTGAGTTTCAAACCACTACATCACAACACTGCTTTCCTTTCTCCTCCTTCTATCTTTCCGCCCGCGTCGTGGCAACAATAAAAGGGTATCATAACCCCTTAGGCGCGTGTAAATTATATATAAAAAAAAAAAAAAAGTTACCGGGGATCACAACTGGGAAGTAGGGCAAGCATTACACTAGGAACTTGATTGTTGTGCTGCTGGCGCAATCCAAGTTACAGGAATCTCCCTAGGTGTTGCGGATAAATCCACCTCCAAGAAAACTCTTAAATGGTGGTCTTAAACGCTTCCAGTTGGGAAGGCTTGCAATAACAACAGAACGTTCCATGATTTTTTAACGTAAACCACCTGTCATAAGACCTTATGTTTACGAGATGCCCATACATCCATAGGGATGGATACGCAAGGATACGCCTTGCCATCGCTCTCCGTCATTCCTTTGATACCAATTCGGAACTGTGTTGGAGGCACAAGTTCCACCCTTGGTATGAGTCGAGGCCGACCTAAAACCTCTTACTGTTCTTAGGGTCACAGCACCCAGTACTTTTTTGCAACTCTACAATGGGTTAGACTCGTTCTCGCGATTTGGGTTTAAACCACAGCCCCCATGACGCTCCAACAAGGGGGCCTACCGCTAACAAGTCAGGCCCGGACCGATATCCGAAGGGCTCCTGACTCCCATGGTACCGTGATTTAAGTCCTGGAATGGACTACCGGTGGTCCAGCCGCCAACAAGACCTATGACCGGCAACTTGTAACTGGTCAAATCGTAGCAACCATTCAGAGGTGTTATTATCTGAAGATGTTTACGACAAGACCAGTAATATGCTCTGCCCCCGCTTTTTATTACACAACGTCATTGATGAGCGAAGCCTTGATAATTGGGCGGGAGCCCTGCAATAACAACAGTCTGAACGGCCCTGCCAGCTCTCTGGCAGTGTAAAGGAGCTTTCAACAAGACATACGAGTAGCTTGCCAAAGAGGACGGTAGTTTTAGAAACCAGTTGTTCGGTGAGACAAGCTATTAACATACTTTTACCAAACTCCCAAGAACGGCCCGTATCGGCTACATGGGGACTTTCCTTAGCACACCTGACTCTGCTCTGGATGCAATGATAAAAGTCATGTTCCGTTTGCAAATAAATGGTCTTTGGTACAACAAGCATTGGAGCTTTGACGACCTTGCTCACAGACTGTCTTTTGACTCTGGTCTTATGGATGGCATGTCTCATATAATGATGCTAGAACTCCTACTGCGAAAAAACCACGAGATCGACTTTTTCCGCGCCTAGGAATGGTTTCGACCAAAATCTGAGCCAGCAAGGGAATATAGTCTGGTCTTCACGGATGGCTTCAAAACTGATTTAAAATGCGGAGCTGGTGTCTTCTTGGAAGACTTGCTGGGCCTTCTCAACTTTTCCAAGCTAGTACAAAGGGTAGAGCTGCCCTAAACGCAGCCGTTAGGCTCAATTTATTGTCTTGTTTGGCTCCTAGATCACAGTGGGATTAGGTGGCGAAGTTGCTTTAGGACAGTTGCAGCTATTCGGCGTTGATGTGATTGCTGCAGGTACTGCATATAGCTACTTTGTCCATCTTTCTAAGAAAGACTGCGAAATTTAGGTAAGAGGAAAATACCGGTTAGCAGTGTAAGGTGATTAAGTAGGCGCTTGATATAATGTACTTTAAAAGAAAGAAAAACTAAAAATATCTAGTTACCGATAGAACAAAATTAGACAGAAGTATGTTTTCCTAAATATCATTTACAAATCTTCATTCGTTAAATTATAAACAAAAAAAAAGTAAAAAAATAATAAAAAAAATTATCTGTTATTGTTTATGGAAAAAAGCCATTCTGAGCCAGTTTTGAGTCAACTACGTTTAATACCTCTTACCAGTGAAATAAAAATTGCTATGACGGATTTCAATAACACGAATTCGAAGGATACGAGTATCAGCGGTGAAAACTCCCAATTCCTAACGGATTTAGTTAAGACAGAAATTGAAAGTTGTCTTCAATCCGTGAGTGCTAATCTGGAGAACTATATAAAAAGGGAAGAAATTTCAGAAATTATCAATCAATGCATCCTCGATAAGCCTTCAATTTGCTCACCAACTCCTGGAAACATTGCACCTAGCACGACGACATCCATCACACAAGACCGAGACATGGAAATAATAATACAATTTGTGGACAATGAGACGAATACGGATCAACTAGATTTGAAAGAGAACTTTTTAAATTTAGAACAACGTATTTGTATGCTCGAATCTAGGTTATCCGCAATCTTTCAGCTGATCCCAAAGTTACGAAAGATTTCTGGAAAGTTTAAAATCGACCGGAGCAGATTGCAAGAGAGTATTGATAAGTGTTTATCACCTCCCAAAACTGGCCCTACAACTGGTGAAAATATGTCTAAAAAGCCAGAAATTGAATCAGAATTGGAAATAAATCCATATGATGATATGTACTACGAATGGCGACAGAAAAAAATGAATTTGACGCACTACACTCATTCTGAGTGTACTATGCGTCTAAACCAAAAGTTGGAAATTGAATCGTTTCATATGCCTCCGATATCGGCAAAATCTAACAGTCAGCACAGCAAACCTTTTAAAGTAGAATTTATTGAATCGAAAGATCTTTTGAAAAACATTAAATAAAAATTGGATAACTCATGAATTGTAAGACTTTTTATTCTTAAAATTAAATTTTTTTAAAAAGCCCTCTTGGAAACTGCATGGGTCTGTTGCCAGCTCACCGAATAATCCTTGCGCACTCAAGTGCTTTAGTCTACTCTTAAAATGTTGGTAAACGGCACGAATGAGGCAAACAAACAGATAGCGATGTACATTGGTTTTGAATGTTTGCAGATTATAATGACTGGGATATAAAGAGCTCGGCAGGGCATTCCATAAATATTTCAGAGTAAGGCAAGAGACAGTGTCATTGTTCGAATACGATTGTGGAATATTGGCACAGCCTATGAGTTTTATCGCACGGTTTTGAACCCTTTCTAGTAGAGTCCAGCGAAGTCTTCGGAGCACCTGACCAGAAGTGGGTATTGGTCTTTTGTGCTTTATATATGGTATATTACGGCCTAATATTTCTTACATCGCTCGACGTTTGGCAATATTTTTGGCGTCATTGAATATGTGGTCATTCCTTTGGTTTGGTCATTGGTTTATACCGAGAATGGAAAGTTTTTCAGTGTCGCCAAAGCAAGTGCCAATAATGAATAATGGCTGGGTGTTTAAATTTCACTTTATCAAAACCCTTCAATTCCAGTATATTCAGATTTTTATATTTTATGGAGCTGCCTTACACTTCGTGGTGGTCGGTATAAAGATTAAACTTATTCTTAATTCGGAAAATGCGGCTTAGGTAAGCGCTCTAGATACCTTAGGTCACTCAATATTGTACAATATTGTGATGGTTCAGTTTTCCTTATTCTGAAGCAACTTATTTTGGATACTATCGAAATTGGTTTCTAAGATAGCTATGACCCGTCCAAAAATGATTTACAAGCTACGGGTTGGCTTCATAGTGATTCTGTCTAATCAATCTGTTGATCAATTTCTTGAATTTTAAGGCTGAATTAATCTTTATTATTATTATTAACTTTTTACGTTTTTATATAGGTATTTATAAATGTTCTCTTCTATTTCTCTGCCCTTGCTTCTTCTAATGCTTGCTATCTACGAGTACTACTACTTTGATCAAAAAGTTCCTGGAATGTATTCACAAAATTGGAAAGACAAGTTTATTCATCCAAATCTATATTGTCCCCTTCAGAGTAATCCCCATGGGCTGCAACACACTTATGCCAGCGCTTGATCCAATCCTCGATACATTTTTTATATTCGGTTTTCGGTATGTCCATCAGTCCATCAGAGCCAAACCAGCTGAATTCGGTGGCTGTTGGATGGTATTTGTTGCATTTTTCGTCAAAAAAAAATACGAATAATGATGGCACTGTGCGACGGTGCGTTATCATGGTGCAAAATCCACGAGTTTTCTGCCCACAATTCTGGTTTCTTCCGGCGAATTGCTTCACGCAAACGTCTCATAACGCCCAAATAATACTCTGTGTTTACTGTCTGGCCTTTTGGCAAAAATTCATGATGCACTACACCGTTGTAATCCAGGAAAACCGTGAGCATTGCCTTCTTTTTTGACTGAAAACGACGTGGTTTTTTTGGTCTCGGCTCATTTGGTGAACGCCATTCACTTGCCTGATGTCTGGATTGCGTGTCGTACTCATAAACCCAAGTCTCGTCTCCAGCAATGATCCTTTTGATAAATGTGGGATCGGATTCAGCCTCGCAAATCATCTCTTTTGCGATGTCAACACGGTCTCTTTTTTGCAAGAAATTGAGGTCTTTTGGCACCAACTTTGCTGCTACACGACGGAAACACAAATCATTAACCAAAATGTCTTGAATGGTTCCATAGGCAATGTTCAAGTCCGCCGCTATCTCTCTGATGGTTAATTTGCTGTTGTTGACCAACATTTCTTTTACTTCATCAATGTTTTCGTCGGTTTTCGATGTCGATGGTCTGCCACTGCGTTCATCATCTTCGATAGACTCATGACCACTTTTAAATCACTCCTGCCACTGGTACACGACCGTTTTCGTTAGAGAATCGTTGCCGAAACACTTTTCCAACATTTCTAATGTTCGCGCACCATTAAATCCGTTTTTTACGCAGAATTTAATACTCGTACAAGTTCGTTGTTGCAAATTGAAATCCATTTCTAAAATTGTAAAAAATCGCCAACACACAGAGAGATAGATGTACTCTTGGCTACGTAACTTTTGCAAATGTCAAGCTATGACGCTAAGATTTAGAGGGAATATCAACAACAGATTTACCAACGCCCCACGGTGGTTATTCCGGGAATAAGGTGGTATGTTCACATATCAGACTAACTAAGCGTTTGCTCAAGACTTCTGCTCAAATCACTGCTTTCATGATAAATCAAATCAATATTCAAATGGACGCTGATTCTTGTCTATACTCGTATATAAATCACTATACATAGTATATTGTATGTCGGCGCTTTTCATACGTTTTTGTTTTTTTGCTCTCATAATCCTACTTCGTTTGCTGTGATATGTACAATAGGTACCTATTTGAGACTTTCGATTTTTTTCTGATTGAATGTGGTCTAGAAATAATCCGAACATTTCACATGCAGTGGAATGAGATGCTTTATCCCACATCGGGTGAAGAGTTTCAACCCAAAGAAAAGAGCATTGGTACGACTCCAGCCATAAAGAGGCTGTCAGGGTTAGAGAAATGTTTTTTCGGTCCTTCAAGACCAATCCGGCAGAGGAAAACCGAAAAAAGTTTAAACGAGCCAGGAATGGCTGCAACGTCTTTCTTAAGCGTGTGAAATTTCAATACGACCAAAAGTTGAGGCAAAAAATACTACAATGTCCTAAAGGTAGTAAAAATGTTTGGCTGTTCCTCCAAAGTAATAGAAAAACTGCCTTATCCTCCATCCAAATGCTCATTTATAATGATATTTCAGGTGTCAGCTTTTGGAGAAAGCCAATCTGCTTGCTGCACATTTTACGCCCAGCTCAACACTTCCAGATTATGCTTTGTCTCCGCCTATACTTGAGTGCGTCGAATCGTCAATGGGTCGAATCCACCTTCGCACTCGTGTAGTAGCAAGAGTACTTAAATATCTCAACATACATAAATCCGCTGGTCCAGATGTACATCTCCCCTTCTTCTGAAGAGGTGTTCTTCCACTCTGGTAAAACCACTGCGTAAGCTTTTTCATCAATCCTACTCTTTAGGACTCTTTCCGAGCAGATGTAAAACAGCGTTTGTCCTGCCCGTCCCTAAAAAAGGCGAATCTTCTTCTCTCTCCTCCTACAGACCCATTGCACTTACGTCCCTTCTCTTCAAAGTCATAGAAACGCTGATAAGCCGTCAGCACATGAAATATGGTGATTTGATGGCATGTCTCACCGAAAAGTGGAACCAAAGCGTACATCAATCTGGCGAAAGCAAGATAGTTGCACTTGACATTTCTAAGGCATTTGACAGAGTTTGGCATCAGGCTCTTTTGTCGAAAGTGCATGCTTTTGGGATCGATGACTCTCTTCTTCAATGGATCAGAAATTACCTTTCGGAACGTTCAATTTAAGTTGTCTTGGATTGTTTCTAGTCTGATATTCACAAAATAAATGCTGGGCCCCAGGGTTCCGTTCTGTCTCCGACACTCTTATTATTTTTCATCAACGATCTCTTGTCTGCTACTTCTAATCTAATATATTCCTTTGCTGATGACAGTACTCTCTGCTTTTCCTATTCGTTCCCGAACTCACGTCCGTGTTCTTCCACTGTAGAACGGGAACGGCAGCGTATGTTAAGCTCATTAAATTCTGATATTAACAGCATAACTAATTGGGGAAAGACTAACAGAGCAGAATTTAATGCTTCTGAAGTACAATGCTGTCTGCTGTCGTTAAAGCCAAATTTAAACACCCAGCCGTTATCCATGAATGGCACTTGCATCGTCGAAACCTATAAACTTTTCATTCTCGGTATGTGTGTCAATGAAAACTTACGTTGGAATGATCACATATTCGCTGTCGTTTCCTCAAACGATGTAAGAAATTTCACCCCCTCTGATCTGGCTCCAATATATAAGGTGTTTATCTGCCCAAAATTGGAGTACAATTCCCACATCTGGTCGGGTGCGCCCAAAACATCTCTGCACCTGCTAGATAAGACTCATAGCTGATACCAATATCACTCAAACAATGGACACCCTCGAACACCGACGTAATGTCTCGTGTCTCACTCTGTTTTATCGCTATTTCCACAAACAGTGCTCCATTGAAATCGCCATTAGCAATCCGCCCATTCAAACTTTTAACCGTAACACCCGTCTGCTATGAATGCTCATCAGTAGACCCTCAATTCCACTTTCGGACGTACTCTAAAATATCGTGATTCGTTCCTAAGCCGTACAACTCGGTTTTTTTTTGTATTAAGAACTTGACATTCAAGTGGGTATGAATATACTTATAATGCCTCAGCATGTGCTAAGTTTTTTGGAAAATGGGATAGAGAGAGAAAGAAAGATGTTTGGGCTCAGTGGTTATTTCGCTCCATGGGTGGCATTCAACATTTAATGGGGAGACTAAACTCTTAGTGAAAGTTGGCTTGATGTTGATTTCTAGTCAACTACTCGTCTTACTTGATTTTTGTTAACTGAAAAAATGGATGAAATGTCTTTCGGGCGAGGCTGGGATTTGAACACCGAACCTTCCGATTTGATTTGGAAGCCAGTCCACTACCGCTTGAGCCACGGTCACCCACGGCTTATGGAATGCCCTGCCTAGCTCGTTATTTCCTAGTCTTTATAACCTTCAAATATTTAAAACCAACGTTCACCGGTACCTCTCTTTCTATCCTCCCTTATTTTCCTTCGCCCGCGTAGTATGCAAGCATTTTCAGGGCACTTAAGGGGACATGACACCTTCAAATTTTCAAAAAATCAAAAATTTTTTTATAACCGTTTCTTGTTTAAAAAATATTGAAAAATACGTTTTTAATAATACGAGTATAAACCTCAAATTCGGATTCTAAAATATATAACGAGCGTTTTAGGCACATCGCGTAAAAGCCGTATTTTTGGTGATTCTCGTACTTTCTCTTTGCCGCGTCTTTCTTATACAAACATATGTTCTGTATATTCCTATATATATTTCCTTTATAAATTCATTTTGTTAGTAGAGGGGAACACTTTGGGAAGTTGTTTTACTGTTATGATACAGTATTTATTTTGTATAAGTCACGCAGTTATACAGTTTATTCCAAACGTATACTATATTTTGAATGAATCTCAGTGTGTGCATGTTATTCAAAGTAAAAAATTCGTTACAAAATGCCTAAGAAAATTGGTAAAACTATTAATGAGCGTGCTGCAAAGCCGAAAAAAAGAAAATTTAGTGGAATTCGCTTTACGGGTGAATACAACTATACAGCTATGCTCCAAAAAGGTGATGAACTTGAAGTGTCGGTAGATCCAACTTTCCAATATTGTATATTGCAATTTAGTGTATTTACTTATTTACAAACAATTTTAGAATGCAAAACCTGTAATAGTGATGTAAAATTTCCTAAAAGTGATGAAAAGGCACTGGGTTTCAAGCTTTGTATGACAGGTAAGTGCAGTGATAATTTTAACTATTCAAGTCCGAAAATCAATAGAGCGTATGAAATAAATAGACGGTTTGTTTTGGTAATGAGATTACTTGGTGTTGGAATCAATAGCATTACTAATTTCTGCTGTCTTATGGATTTGGGATCGAGTTGGAGTAACAAAACATATTATTATTGTGTCGATAATGCTCAAGATAGTGCTCAATAAAGCGAGCAATAAAGAGAAGGAAAAAAATAATGCTGCCGGTAATATAAGGACTGAAACGAATAAAATCTGTAAATTTTAATACGGGCTATACTTCCCATGCGTAAAAATTGCAATCCCATTTTGTACCCAAATTAGCCTGTATATTCTCTAGTTTCAGTTTGTTATTGATTTTAGTTCGGTGCGGTTTAAAATATTTATAAAATATGAGGCAAGAGGAACGCCGTAAAAAGATCATCGACAAATGGCTCGAAAATACTTCGCGTCCAAACCATTTCATCGCAAAAAATTTAAACATAGCACGCAGTACAGTGGACTCTGTTATTAAACGATATTTGGAGACTTTGACAGTTAAGCGAAAACAGAAAAGTGGAGCTAAAAATGGAGCACATGATAAAAATTTGGACAGGGATATAGTGGGTACCATCGTAGAAAACCGGACTATGTCATCCAGAGATGTTGCTCGGAAATGTAATACCAACCAAACAATGGTACAAAGATCTAAAAAACGTAACGGTCTAGAAACACGAAAAAACCAAAAAATACCAAAAGTTACTGAAAAGCAAAAAAAGTCATAAAAACACGAGCCTGAAAGCTATACGAGTTGATCGGCAACAAGTAAGCGTGCTTGCTTTTGGATGACGAAACTTATGTCAAAGCCGACTTTACTACTCTTCCAGGTGCGCGGTTTTACAACTCGTTTGAAGCTGATTTTCTTCCGCAATCAACAACATCGATTGGGATGGAAAAATTCGGGTCAAAATATCTCGTTTGGCAGGTCATTTACCAATGTGGACACATTGGACACATAAACTCATTGTTTATTACAATGGGAACAATTAACGGAGAAGTGTACATGAACGAGTACCTAAAAAAACGGTTGATTCCTTTCTTAAACAAACACGAGGGTTCAACATTATTTTGGCCAGATTTAGCTTCAGCTCACTATGCTAATGCGACGTTGAGCTTTCTTGTTGCTAAAAATGTGGACTTTGTCCCAAAAGACATGAATCCACCCAATGTTCCACAGTGCTGTCCCATTGAAAGGTATCGGGCTTTGGTCAAAGCAGTGTGCAAAGGACGTAAAAGATTTTAGTGCTAAATGGAAAAGAGCGTCCAAAAAGATCACGGATGTAACTGTCACCAACCTTATGAAGGACATTCGAAAGAAGTTGAGGAAAGAATGGGAACCCAAATAATTTGTTTTTATTTTTTGTAATTGTGAATGAATTTAATAAAAACAGAGTTTTAAAGCAAATAAAAAAAATTTACATGAATTATGAAAATATTTTTTTTTTACTTTGAAGTTTCCAAATTTTATTCGTTTCAGTCCTTAGAAAACGAACTCAGTATATGTGGTGATGGATCGTGGGCAAAAAGGGGGTTTTCTTCGCTTTTAGATGTAGTAAGTGTGATTAGAAAGTACAGCGGTAAAATTTTAGATATTATGGTGAAGAGCAGCTATTGTAAACTCTGTAGTGAATGGTATGGAACATTTTATGCCGAGCATGAGGAGTTCTGCACCGCCAATCACGAAGGTTCTGCAGGAAAAATGGAAGTCGATGGTATTATTGAGATGTTTCAGAGATCTGAAGACCTTTATGATGCACGGTACAAATATTATATTGGAGATGGTGATACGAAGACTTTTAAGGCTTTGCAAGATTTGCATCTTATGGTTTTCATTTTATTGCTGAAAAAAAAAAGAATGTATTTTGCATGTGAAAAAACGAATGTTTAGAAGGGCTAAAGATGTTAAAAAGCAAATGACTATTGCTAAAAAGCAAAAAAAAAATTGACTGGAAAAAATGCAAATACACCAACACGAACTCTAAAAAAAATTCCGAAATCTGTTCAGTTAACAATTAAATTGATGAAAAATTTATCCACCTACTACGTTTTAGCAACCCGACGCCACCCATACTCACTTGAAGATATGAGAAATGAAGTTTGGACTGCATATTACCACAAGATTTCAACTGATGAAAATCCGCAACATTTCAAATGTCCAAAAGGCGAAAATTCATGGTGCGGGTGGCGTAAATCGGAAGCAGCTGGAGCAAAAGAGTTGAAAAAATACAAGCATCCCCCTGCTTTAGATGCTGAAGTGCAAGAAGTTTTGAAACCATTATACGAGGAATTCGCCTCCAACGATTTATTACAGCGTTGTTTAGGTAATAACACGCAAAATAATAATGAAAGCTTCAATACTTGCGTGTGGAACATGGCCCCGAAACACACGTTTTCCGGAAAAAACATAATACGACTTGCTGCTGACATCGCTACGTGTGTTTTCAAAGAAGGATTCATGTCCATTTTGAAAATTATGCAAGTTTTGAGCATTACCATCGGGCAACGTTCGCTACAGCACGCGAAAGTTTGTGACGCTACACGAATTAAGCAGACGAATCGTCGGAGCACTGAGGCTTCAAGAGAAGCAAGAACCGCACGTAGGGATGTAAAATTACGTACAGAAGAAGAGAATGAGAAGGAGGAAGGAATTTTGTACGGTGCAGGCATTGCCGATTGACTTTAGGTAAACAAGAAAACTATTGGGTCTATAACTTAATTCGTGCGGTTTGCTAAGAGATGGCGTAATTTGTATTATTCCATTGTTATTTATTATTCCTTTGGAACAAGCGTAGGAAAGCTACTGTCATTGTACGTCATTTCAGTATATGTCATTCATTTGAAGCGTAAACAGCAATAATTTTTTTTCTCTCAAATATGTCGAACTTTGTGCCTGAAAAAGTGTTTTTACGGGGAGTTCTTTTTCATTACTTTAATATGAAGAAAACTGCTGCCGAAAGTCATCGTATTTTGGTGGAAGCTTGTGGTGAACATGCGCTAGCTGAGCGAACGTGCCAAAAGTGGTTTGCACGATTTAAAAGTGGTGACTTTGGCTTGGAAGACGATGAACGTCCTGGGCAGCCAAAAAAGTTTGAAGATGAAGAACTTGAAGCATTACTCTATGAAGATTGTTGCCAAACACAAGAAGAGCTCGCAGAATCTTTGGGTGTCACTCAAGTAGCCATTTCAAAACGTTTAAAAGCAGCTGGATATATTCAAAAGCAAGGAAATTGGGTTCCACATGAACTCAAGCCGAGAGACGTCGAAAGGCGGATTTGCATATCCGAAATGCTGCTGGAACGCCACAAAAGGAAGTCATTTTTGCATCGAATTGTTACTGGTGATGAAAAATGGATCCATTACGACAACCCCAAGCGCAAAAAATCATATGTGAAACCCGGCCAACCAGCCAAATCAACGGCAAAGCCGAATATCCATGGCGCGAAGGTAATGCTCTGTCTTTGGTGGGATCAGATGGGTGTGCTGTATTATGAGCTGCTAAAGCCGGGTGAAACCATCAATGGACAACGCTACCGAACACAATTAATCTGTTTGAAGAGAGCAGTGGCCGAAAAACGCCCGGAATATGCGACCAGACACGAGGCCCCTTCTGACTACCATTTGTTCCGGTCGATACAGAACGCCCTCACTGAAATACGGTTCACATCAGAGCAGAATATCAAAAATTGGCTTGATTCATTCTTGGCTGCCAAGCCGGCGCAGTTCTTTTGGGATGGGATCCACAAATAGCCAGAAAAATGGGAAAAAGTCATAGCTTCAGATGGGCAATACTTTGAATAATACTATTGTACATGTTTTTCTTAAATAAACGTTCAAATTTTGAAAAAAAAACCGCACGAACTAATACTTGACTAATCTTTCTAAAATTTTAATATGTTATTGTGCACATATTAATGCATGGATTGAACTACGGGTAGAAAGATCGGTATTATAGTTTTTGATTTTTGATAAGATTTTGGACCCAAAAATTGAAAATTTTCGAAAAAATGCCGCCATTTTGTTATTTTTCTACCAAAATTGTTTCTTGTAGTTAATTCCATGACGGCTTCGATGCTGATTAAAACCGCTTTTTTTTTGCAGATGTTCCAGTGAGCCGCAATCACGCCCGCCATAATTTTTTGCGGTTTTTTTTTTCAAAAAATTCTAGTGGTCTCAAATCTATTCTAAAAAAATTTTTTTTGTATAATTTTTTTATGTCAAAATATATATGTAAAGTTTCAAAAAAATATCTTGTTTTTTTATAAGCTAAAGAAGTTTGAAAATAGGTTCAATAAAAAACGTCCTTCGCCTAAAAAATAAAAAGGGAAAAATTAAACGTACTCACCTGGAATGCAAACGGAATCTTAGAAAAACTTTATGAACTTGAGTTATTCCTAAGGAAAAACGACATTGACGTTTGTTTGGTTTCCGAAACCCATTTGAAAAATTTGTCATCTGCAAAAATTAGAGGTTTTAAAGATTACTACGCGTATCACCCTTCGGGAAACGCGAGAGGCGGATCCTCTGTATACATTAAAGAGTCTCTTGAGCACAACGAAGATATAAAAGTAGAGCTCGAGTCTGTACAACTAATTGCGGTGCGCTTAAAATTGGTACGGAACTCCTTTACTATTTCAGCCATCTACTGTCCTCCACGATTTACGCCTTCAAAACATATATTTAAAAATATATTCAATTCTCTTGGATCGGCTTTTATGATTGGCGGTGATTTCAATGCCAAACACACTTTTTGGGGATCAAGATGTGTCTCCCAAAAGGGTAAAATACTCTATAAAGCATGTATGGAACACAATTGTGACTTCTATTCAACGGGCAAGCCGACTTATTGGCCAACAGACACAACGAAAATACCCGATCTTGTCGATTTCTTCGTTGTTAAAGGAATTCGTAACTCGGATATAAACGTTGATGAAAGCTTCGATCTTTCCTCCGATCATTCTCCAGTCATACTGACAATGAACGACACGTTTATTAAAAAACAAGGACCATTAAGACTAACTGGACGAAATACTAATTGGGAAGGATTTAGAAATGAGATTAATAATAACCTAGAACTAGACGTTTCACTTAAAGCAGCACTTGAACTCGAAATCGAAGTGGATTCTTTCGTTGAAATAGTCCAATGTGCTGCGTGGAACAATACACCTTGTCAACGAAAAAACACAGCTAAACGTAACTTAAACTACCCGCCTGAGGTAAAAGATATGATAAGAGAAAAAAGAAAAGCTCGCAAAAGATGGCAAACAACTCGAGCGCCGCAGGATAAAACACGCTTAAACAGGCTCTGTAATCTGCTCAAGGAGACTCTTAAAAGTTACAGAAATTCCGAAGTAAATACATATGTTCAAAACCTGACGGCAGGAAAAGAAACAAATTACTCGCTTTGGAAAGCTTTAAAATGCTTAAAAAGGCCCAAAATCCCCGCGCCACCAATCAAGGTCGGCAATAACGAATGGGCTAAGGGGGATAAGGAAAAAGCGGAGGTTTTTGCCGACTATCTTGAAGAAATTTTCAAGCCCTCCGACTGCCCGACACTGGCACCCGGCACCAGTTCTTTAGAAATAGCATATAGTAATTTTGTAATGACAAATGCAATTCTTGCTGAAATCAAAACTGTAATAAGGAAATTAAAACCAAAGAAGGCTCCGGGGTATGACCTTATTACCGGAGAAGTTCTGAAAAGCACTTATAAAGCTCTTACACATTATTAACGCGGCTCTGAGGCTTGAATACGTGCCAAGCCAGTGGAAAGTTGCAGAAGTCATTATGGTACTAAAACCAGGAAAACCTCCAAACGATAAAAAATCATACAGACCCATTTCTCTTCTACCGATCCTGTCGAAAATCTTTGAGAGGATTTTGCTAAAACGTCTTCTCCCAATTATCGAAAACCAAAATCTTATTCCCAGCCATCAATTTGGATTTCGGACTAAGCATTCAACAATTGATCAGGTGCATAGAATTACTGATGTAATTGAAAGATCCCTGGAAGAAAAAAAGATTTGTTCGAGCGTATTTCTTGACGTCTCACAAGCTTTTGACAAAGTATGGCATGAAGGTTTGAAGTTCAAACTGCGACGAATTTTGCCATTAAAGCTTTATAATATATTGACAAGCTATTTTGAAAATAGAATTTTTCGCGTTCGATACGGAAATGATGTTTCGAAATTTAAAGATATCCTAGCCGGAGTACCGCAGGGAAGCGTACTGGGCCCACTTTTGTACCTTTTATATACAAGAGATATACCACACGTCGAGGATACTGTTCTCGCTACTTTTGCTGACGACACCGCTATCTTAGCGGTTGGAGAATCAATAGAAGACTCAACGGCGAAACTTCAGACTGCTTTAAGTAAAGTCTACGAGTGGACAAAGATCTGGCGAATTACCCTTAATGAGACAAAATCTGTACATGTTGACTTCACCTACAGAAAGATAAATCACTTGCCCATTTCTATAAACTCGGTGTGTATCCCCTTTGCAAACGAGGCTAAGTATTTGGGAATGACACTTGACGCGAAGCTTAAATGGAAAACGCATGTTAGAAAGAAACGAAAAGAACTAGAGGCCAAATACAGAGAAATGTACTGGCTACTTGGTAAATATTCCAAGCTAAGCTTAGAAAACAAGCTGCTTCTTTATAAGCAAGTGCTAAAGCCGGTGTGGACCTATGGTATACAACTCTGGGGTTGTACTAAGAAATCAAGTGTAAATATAATACAAACTTTTGAAAATAAAGTGCTACGACAATTTGTGCGTGCCCCATGGTTTATAAGAAATAATGACCTGCATCGAGACCTCGGAGTTCCTTTCGTGGAAGATGAAGTCAGGAACTGCGCACGAAAACATAAAGTCCGGTTAAGCGGCCATATCAACAATACAGTCCTAGAAGTCTTGGACGAACGAAACATACTACGCCGTCTTCAACGAACTAAACCGTTGGACCTTGCGCGATAAATTGAAACCGCATTAAGAAAGCGGAATATGTAGGGTTTTCCATTGGAAAGTGTCCTACCAATCGTGACTAACTTATGAAATAAAAACTGCTTGATAAGTTCTACTTAGTTGCGGTATTAAAATCAAAAATGAAGGGAGGTGTTTTTAGTGAGTAAGAGGAGAGTTTTTTTTTAAGATGTCATGTCCCTTTAAATCCTTTGAGCGCGCGCAAATTATAAAAAAAAAACACGACAATGAAAGCCGACCGATCAATGCTTGAGCATTTGATCTAAACAACTGGAAACAGATACCCTGCACCGAAGATAGTAGAAGGCTGCCGTATTTCAGGCAGCTACTCTTCACGGGTTGGGAGCCGGTTAGGAAAAAGAAGAAGCCAATAAATTAACGATAAGTAAGACTGAGTATCACTAGGTTGACACCGCTTACTGTGGTTTCTTCCCAGCACCCGTCCATCAGCTCCAATGAAACATTAACTAGATGTGATTTTTTATTACGTTTTTATTTCCACTTCAATGAATTCTTTGCAGTCTTAAAAATTTCTAAACAATATTTTTTTTTTATTTTTTTTTTTCATTTTTTCATTTTCTTTACTATTTCGAAAGTTCATCTCATGTTCTCTATTTTACGTTTGTTTACAGCCATTTAAAAGTAATAAAAAGAAAAAAAAAACCAAACAAAACCAATGTAATCATCTGTTCTTCATATTTGTTTTCGTGTTTTCATTTTAATTTTCATTTTAATTTTATTTTGTTTTTTGTTTTTTGTTTTTTTTTTTAAGTTTTATCTAAGACCAAAAATATAAGCGATTTATATTTTAGTACAAAAGGAGTTTATCTTGGAAAGGCGATTTAAAGAGATTTGTTTTATTTATTCGATTTTTTGTTTTGTTTTGTTTTGTTTTGTTTTGGAAAAGGTTTTGTGCATTTGGGTAAAAATTATATCGAAAAATCTGTGAGGAGGACATACAATTGTTACAAGAATAAAAATACATAATAATAATATTTAATATATGTATGTAATAATAAAAATAATAAGAATCGTGTAAAAACACTAAAAATATATAAATTTTTATGTTAGTGCTTTAAAATTACGTTTTGTTTTGTTTTGTTTTTTCTTTAAATGTATGTATTTATGTTTTGGTTTTGGTTTTTTTTTTTTTGTTGCTTTTTTGTTTTTGTTTTAGTTTTAGGGTAGACGTATATTAAATAGAAGACGATCATTAGTTAAATAGGATAAAAATTCGACATCACATTAATTCCCTTAATCCATAAAAATGTTTTATATTTCTTTTGTTTCTGTTTTTGTTTTGTTATTTGTTTGTCTTTCATGACATAATAATGTTTGTTGTTGTTTTTGTTTTGTCTTTCACCGTAGGGATATATTTTATATTTTCTCTTTGGGTTTATTTTAATTTTTTTTTGTTCATTCATTTATTATTATTATTTTTTTCCTTTTAAAATGTTTGTAATAAATTTAATTTGTTTTGTTTTGATTTTATGAAAAGTAGAAAATACGCAATTTGTTAACAACAACCATATTTTTTTTTTTTTATTTTTCTTTTTATATTGTTAAATATATAAAATACATTTATTTATTTATTTTTTTGATTTTTGTATTATAATTTAATTTTTTTTGTTATTTTTTTTTTGTTTAAATTTATTTCACAATTAACAAAACACTGTATTCGCTTGGACGCTCGCACGCTGAAATTTTGTTGTTTTTTTGTTTTTTTTTTTGTTTTTTTGTTGTTTGTTTTAGTAGTAATAAATAGTAATGAAATGTTTTACTATAAACTACCTTCTGATAGGAAAAAATATATATTTAGTATTTTTGTTTTGTTTTTAATATATGTATGTATGTATATATTTTTTTTGTTTCTAAATTTATTCCATATTTATGTTTGTTTTGTGGGAGAGAGGGCAGCTTACACACATAGAATTTGAATGCAAAAAATGATTACGATTTATTCAAGTATTTTTCCCACTTTTTTTTTCTCTTTTTAAAATGTTTTGTGTTTGTTTTTTTTTTTTAGTTTGCTTTTTTGTATTGAAATTGAATTTCTTTTTTTAATATTTTATTTGATTTGGTTTCTAGCAATTTCGGAAATTGCGTCGATTTACAATTAGTTTTGAAATTTAATCAACAGAACATTAAACCGAGTCTAGTGAGCATTTTCAATGGAATAAATTTATTTATAAGAAATAAAATAAAAATGAAAGAATAAAATCAATTTGAGTACTTGATTTGAAAATAATCGCCTTTAAAAGAAAAATATTTCACAGTTTTTTTTTTTAAAAGGTGTATGGTTGAAAGAAGATATGTATAATTGTAATTAATTTACGATCTGTCGTAAACTTTTGATTGGGTTATTCAGTTATTCAGTTGTTATTGTTTAATTTGCTTTTAATTAAAATTTATTTGAGTCTTAATCAGTTTATTATTTAGCTAAAAATGTTCAGTGTTTATGAAGCTGTTAGTTGTTCTGGTAACTATCCAGACAAATTAACCTTTTCTTTGCTCTATCTCTTTGTGTTGTCGAAAAACTTAATTCACTTTGTAAAGGACGGAGTAAAAACTGTTTTGAACCTATTGTTAAAGTTTATTTATTTATTTTTTATTCTATTAGAAAATTGAACCAACAATTAGTTAATACAAATTAAATATTACTACACACGTAAGCGAACGTTCTACAAAATATAAAATAATAGAAAGCAAGCTTCTGAAAATGTAGCGTGTCAAATGCTGTGTCAAAAACTTAAGCCGTATGTTGAGAACTCAAGGGTTAAATTTAGATTTCAAAAACCAAATGCACCATGAAACTGTTATTCATTTCGAGGTGTTTACAATTTTCAAGGGATATAGGTTTTCAGAATTTCGGCTCGTAGACTCATGGGGAGGCTAGCAAGCTACGAGTAACTTAGAATAAAACGTCTTTGAAACTGGAAGAATTCTTTCAAAGATACCCATCCACGTGTTACTGAACTCAGAATTGCCCAAAAAAAATCGATGCGGATGCCCAGTGCTGTAACTATGACTACACATAAATTGTGCTTACTTTTCCTCCTCATAGTAGCCACCTAGAACTTGTCTTTTAAGCTGGCCAGACATGTTGTTCATTGACATTTGGCCACACACGACAAACCAATTTGCGGAATACCACTTTTGCTGTAACTTTCAACAAGAAAACATGGAGAACGCACACGCGAATGATGCAATCGCATTATTAACAATGTAAATATGCAAAAGCGAAAGCAAGAAGAAAATAATAAACAAAAAAGGCGAGAGTGGATGAAATATTGACTGTATGATAAAAACCATCGCACCCATACTAAATTATTGAGAAAATTAGAAATGTCAGCACCAGAAGATTTTAAAAATTTTCCTAGAACGGATTCAGAAACTTATATGGAATTGCTGAGTTTGGTCAGTCCAGTTATTGGAAACCAAAACATAGCAGCAATTACAGCAAACAAGAGCCTGTCAGCAACTTTAAGATTCCTCGCATCTGGTCAAAGTTTCGAGCATCAAAATAGTCATTGAATGTTGCGAAGCATAATTACGTCATTGAAAGAATTTATTGAGGTAAGCAACAAATTATAAAAAAAATTTATTCATATTATTGGCTGTCGAAAAGATGCTGGTGCTTTGACGGCATCTTCAGATACAAATGTCACTGAGTTTGGATCATAAATGAATTGTATGAACTTCGCGAGTTTGGCATAGCTGTTGAGCAGATAAATCTTTGCACAACTGTTGTCCTAACATTAGCGTATTGTGGTACTGCATTTTAATTTTGCTCGAATACGAGAGGTTTCTAAGCTATCTATGCATCAGTGTTTCCTCAACTAGGCGCTTGGCATATATTTTCTGCTCTCCGTCTAATTGCCGAAATGGCATGGCCAACGATTCACCATATACGTCAGCTTCATTTGTTTTTTTTTTTTTGCTGTTTGCTTGATTTTCCCATATGCTCCACACAGGAATACTGAATTATCAAAATTTTGCTTTTTTTTGTGAATACCGCTGAATGAACAACAAATATTAATCAACATCATATTACAGATTCCAAAAAGCGAGGAGAAATGGAAGGCAAATGCTGTCGATTTTGAAAAAAAATTGGAACTTTAACAACTGCATTGAAGCTATATATGGCAAACACGTGCACATCATGAAGCCATCAAAAGCAGGGTCATACTAATAAATTTCAATTATAAAAAGAGTTTCAGTGTAGTGATGATGGCAGTGGTGAATGCCAATTACGAGTTCATTGCAGTGGAAGTCGGCGCAAATAGTAGAAATTCCGACGCTCCAACTTAACCAATGAACAACAAATTTTTAACTACAGATTGTCCAGAGCCCGACGTATTGTGGAAAACGCGTTTGGAGTTTTGGCTAATCGCTTTAGGGTGCTCCACACCAACATCAACTTGTGCCCGGAAAAGGCATCATTAACAGCTGTAACATGCTGTTATTTGTATAATTATTTAAAAAAAAAATGCAGCCGTTTATTTAAGAAATTCAATAGAATTAGGCTCTGGAACAATACAAATTGATGAAAATGTTCTTTTAACGGAATTAGAGCCCATGAGAAGCAACAACTGTTCGAACCACGTAAAAAATATTCGGGACAAATTTCGCAACAAATGTATATAATTTTATGTTTTTTTAATTATTAAGACTCTAATTTTTATGGATAAACAACTATTGCATCACAATTTTAACGTACTCTTTCCACTTCTATTGAGTCATCAATGAGTCATCATGTTGTAATTTTTTATCTTCCGCTGATGTGCACACTACAAAATTTATTTAAAAAAGAAAATGTTTGCGAACAACGCCACAAACGACGAGCATGAGTGCGAACGAATGAATATGTTCGCAAACAACGCAATACAAGGCGAACATGCTCGCGAACAAATCCACAAACTTTGAAATTTTCCATAAACATTCGATCGGTTCGTCAACAGCACCACAAACGGCGAACAAGACCTCGAGCACGAACAGATTTACGACCCTGTTTGACCTGGCAAACTTATAAATGTGAGCCTTGAGCAGAGACAATTAGAAACAGTATAATGTCTTGTCAGAAATGATTGAATTTCAGAGGAGCGACGTAAGGCGGATGAAATCGCATGAGCGGATAAACGGTGGCGTCAGCTGTTAGTGCAACAGTTTATCTAAGCACTGAGTGCACGAACTCTCAATGGGTCAACTGCAGTTTTCATTTTCACGAAACAGGTTACTGGTTCAATCAATAATATACCTTGAGCACCTTTTGCCCAAGAGGTTGCAGTCCAGGATCGGGTTTATGCGTGAAGCAGCTACCCGGCTCCTCAAAAACCATACAATGCGAAACAACTAATAGCGTTGAATAAGGATGGATTTACAGTCGGCGATTGTACAAACCAAAAAAGACAATAGCGTTCGAGTCTACAGATGGAATGTTTGGACTTTAAAGAAGCCACGTGCCGCTGAACAAGCAGTAGAGTTCCTAAACCGCTATAAAACAAATATCAATATCCATCAAATGCTGCAGGATGGGACGGACATAAGGGGTACTACTTCATAGAACAGAATATGGATCAACGCTAAATTTGCCAACATCAGCCACTGACAAAGAAATAGACGGTGCTACCAAAAAATGTTTCTATAAGCACCTAGACAAAGCCTACGTCCTTGGTAGACCACATCTCTGGAAGTAAAATTGGAATGGATAGCCTACATAATGTCACGTCTAAAAACGGACTTATGCTTATTGACTTTGTAACGTGACAGAATATCAGTAGTACAATATACACAAAGGAACATGGCGGTCACCTGGATTACTATATATGTAGTTGCAGCCAAGGTACGTCTACAGGTAGCTCAGACACCATAACAACGGAGAAATATTGTAAGACCGCCAGATCTTTTGCGATCAAAAAGCATCTCTAATCTTCAAAGTGAAACTTTATCAAGTGCTGAAGATTATTTCTATCATCGATGTGGTAACTGATGTGATGGGCATCACCCGACCGTAGAAGAACGGAAGTAGCTCGAGTGCTCCACGAGCAACGAGAGGTAAAAAACATAAGCTTCTCCGAAGAAAAAAAAAATAACATCAGAAGACGCTATCGCGGAGCACTGGATCCAATGTTCGGAAGTTTTCGAAACGGTTGCAAAATTTTATCAGGCCAAAGACGCGAACAGAAACCTATTCAGGTGAGCAATGAAATTTATTTTTAGAGTCAGAGTCAGTGATGAGGTTATGGAACGGTTTAGATAAGCTGATTCACTGTCATTTAAGGAGTTAGTCCACTCTAAAGGCCGTAAAAATAGGCATTTGTGTGATCTTTTTTTTCAGGAAAAATGTAAAATAAATCGTGTATACAAAGGTAGAAGTTTATTGTACAATACGAGGGCGGGTCAATAATTCTGTGCATTTTTGAATTTCTGACCTCTTTACTGAAACAGCAACACTGCTCCTGTCAACAGGCATTTGTCAGTTGACTCCTGTCAAAATTTAAACTTGCTGCGTCAGTTAGTTTGTGTTTGACAGCTATTTTTATCAGACTACTCACTAATTTGAGGAGAAAATGGAAAAAAGTGAATTTCGTGTGCTTATCAAGCATTATTTCTTGCGAAAAAAAACCATTACCGAGACCAAGGCTAAGCTTGATAAATACTGCACCATCGATTTCAATGGTAAAAAAGTGGTTTACTGAATTTCGTTGTGGCCGTACAAGCACTGAAGATGCCGAACGTCCTGGACGCCCAGTTGAGGTCTCTACACCCGAAACAATCGAAAAAATTCACGATATGGTGTTAGCCGACCGAAGATTGAAAGTGCGAGAGATTGGGGAAGCCGTAGGGATCTCGCATGGCTCAGTGGTTTCAATTTTGAATGATCACTTGGGCATGAGAAAGCTTTCCGCAAGATGGGTGCCGCGTTTGCTCACAGTCGACCACAAACGCAATCGTGTAACAACTTCACAGGAAGGTTTGGCGTTGTTTAATCGCAATATGGAGGAGTTTTTGCGCCGTTTTGTAACCGTGGACGAAATATGGATCCATCACAACAAACAACAGTCAAAACAGTGGGTTTCTAAGGGTGAATCGGCGCCAAAGAAGGCCAAGGTGGGTTTGTCAGCCAATAAAGTTATGGCGACTGTTTTTTGGGATGCACGCTGGATAATCCACATTGACTACCTTCAAAAGGGAAGAACAATCAATGGGGAATATTATGCCAACTTATTGGACCGATTCAATGACGATTTGAAAAAAAAACGACCTCATTTGGCCAAGAAAAAAGTTCTTTTCCACCAAGACAATGCAAGGGTGCACACATGTGCAGTTGCCATGGCAAAAATCCATGAATTGGGCTATGAATTGCTCCCTCATCCACCCTATTCTCCAGATTTGGCTCCGAGCGACTACTTCTTGTTCCCAAACCTGAAGAAATGGCTTGGTGGAAAAAGATTTGACTCCAATGATGAAGTCATCTCGTCATTTTGAGGACCTCGACAAATCATTTTTTTTGGAAGGGATAAAAAAATTGGAGAAGCGTTGGACAAAGTGTATAGAGCTCAAGAGAAACTACATTGAAAAATAAAATTATTTTTTTATTAAAAAATCTGTTTTAATCCAAAAGTCACGGACTTATTGACCCGCCCTCGTACATATGATTGACCGTAAAACATAATTTATATAGAATTTATTTAAAAATGGCGGCTGTGCAGCGTTTCTCAGATGGCCTCTCTTTTTTGGAAGGGTCTACGGCCGTACCAACAACTCCTGTAAATTTTGAATTATGATGGGTCACAAGATCCTTTTTTATTGTATTGTACACAGCAACAGTTAGATAAGAATCTTTTTGACATATCAAACTTGCAAAATTCGCAGAAAAATCGCCAGAAAATTGTTAATAACAAATGAACTATGCCTACGTACTTATTTAGACAATATAGTTTTGAAGATCTAGTTAAAATTTGAAGTGTATTGGTTGAAAATTGTTCAAGTTATGGGTGCAGCCAACTTGAAAAATGCAGTTTTGAGATAAACGCGTTTATAATTTTAAGTCATAGAAAGCCCACCTGGCGGCTTTGTACTATACTTTGAAAAACAAGTACTTTGAGATATTTCCCGGTCATAATCGTTTTTGAGGTCCTAAGGGACCATTGAAAGCAATACAAAAATCGATTTTTTGAAAATTCTAGAGTGGCCTAACCCCTTAAGAAAATTGTGCGATACTTGTAAGTCAACACTACACCACATGTTCTAAAAGTCTATGCAACTGACAACACAGCAAGCTGCCTCTGGACGCAACCCAGCTGAAAGTGTCACAATAGGCAGCTCAAATTTTGGTGTAGTTAGGGACTTTTTCTACCTTGGCTCCGCTATTCATTCTGATAACAACACCTCATCAGCATTAAACGAAGGATTACCACTGCAAATCGTGTTTCTTTGGCCTATAATAAGGGCTTCTCAAGCAATACTAAACAGACTCTATAAATGAATTTAATCATTCCAGTTCTGCTCTATGGCGCAGGAGCATGGACGTTGGCGAAGGTGGATGACGATATAACTGGTGATTGGCCGACTTTCCTATTGATTTTTTGTTCCGTTTGCGTTGACAGGGTATGGAGGGGATATAATAGCTAGGGAGATATGATAACTCCCAGGGATCCACACAGCAGCATCGTACTGGTTGATATAAGGCGTATCAATAGCCTGAAATGGTTACGAGATGTAAATTGAGCCCAATCCACACTTCTACCCGGAGTGTACCGCAGTAAATAAAGAGCTGGGAGTAGGTAACGCGCACAAATGGAAGAAGACCCGAAATTTATTTTAATGTAGTGCCAACTGTAGAGATTTATTTTTTGAGGAACTGGCCCACTTTGGACTGCAGCACCATATAAGTAAGTAGGTAAGTACTGGACATATTGGCATATATTAAGTTTTGTATACAAGATAATCGCAATCAATGCAACAAAGAACTTTTAGTTCTTTTTATGGCAACATAAATATGAAGAGCATTCGTCTTAATATAATACAAAAATTCAATTATTGTGGAATTTGTGCTTCTACACACGAATAATAATAATAACAGATAGTAAATTTTGTCTTATTTACATTTTGATATTTATTTTTTAATACGAAATAAAAACGTGTTAACGGTAGCGAAGTGGATCTTAAGGGAAAAGACGGTGAAAATCACCATTCTTAAATGAAAAAAGAATGAATTGCAAGCGTATCAGGCAGAAATCAAGATAGTGTCACGAGAATTTGAAGGACATCTAGAAGACTTAAGCAAATAAACTATGTTTAAAAGGGGAAACAAATATGGTCCCAACAAATCAGCTTATCCGTTTTAAAAAATTAATTGATTACAAAAAAACAAAAAATCAAAGTTTAAGACTATATGAAATGTATCGTCCTTATTTATGCTAAGGAATGTTCTAATAGAATACAGTAAAGAGCCTTATTAATTTAAAATATAACAAAATAGCTAAATACATTTCACTACAATAATTCAACAAAATATCAACAAAACGTGTGAATTCATTTACATAAATTTACATATCGCATCTCAGTAGTTGAAGTTCACTCTTTTTTCAATAAACTTGGTACGATTTATCCCTTACTATGGAAGTTTTGAATTAAGATAAAGACTGGCTAGTGTCATAAACGCGCAATTTAAATTATAAAATCAACCCTTACAGTCCCAATCGTTTAGATCCACTTTAAACAATAATAATAGCACCAAACAAATTGATTAAAAGAATGTAAAAATGAAACCAATAAACAGATAAGGGCATTTGTTCATCAAATACACAGTTATGCCAAAATCAGGTATTCATGTACATAAACGGAGAGGAAAAGGCCACATTTCGAGCGTATAAGGACGAGGGTCAGACCAATCCCTATATAGGCAAAAAGATTGGACAAAGTCTGTCAGAAACAGCCATCTCCGAAACACGTACATCACGCCATCGTAGAAAAATGGATAGCTAAGAGGAAAGACTTTTTCCTAGCGTAAATATCCCGGAGAATGTTAAACGCTATTAGGGTGACAATTCAGAAATATTCGAAATATGCAGAGGATTAAAGCAAGGAAACAGACAGTCTTCGCACTCTACTGTTCATTTTATTTATTTTTAAGATGCAAAACAAAAAAAAAACAACTAACTTGGGAACTGGAGATTTTACCCTACCTACAATTCCTATTAAATTTGGACAGCTTAAGACAAGCATTGAAGAACTGGTTAAATAATCTGATGAGAAAGGGAATGGTGGTAAATATAGCTTAGAGTAAAGTAAAGTGAGTCTAAAGTCTAAAGAGGATATTTCGACAGAGAACCAGTATATAACATGCAACGGCAGAGAATTAAGGAGAGTGTAATCTTATGAGTATCTTGGAACCATTGTTAGCTGTAATGGTAAGTAATAAGCTGGATCAAGAAAGAAGCGTACTATCAAATAAATCAAAATATCAGCTCTCAGATAAACATCTGCGCAAATTTCAGGCAATAGAAATGAAATATGTACAAAGGGTTGCAGAAAAACCAGCAGATATCGGGTCAGAAACGACATAATACGCTCATAAATAGGGCAAAAGTAATGGATTCTCTAAGAAATCAAGGAGAGACAGAGACAAAATGGTTCGGACACCTGCAACGTATAGACGAGTCAAACAAAAAACCAAACATGTACTGGAAATGAGAGCAGAAGTTACTGCACCGACAGGACGACTCCGAAGATCTTGTGAAAATCGGATCCAGGACATGGGAAGGATGGAGACCTTGGCAGATATGAGAAAAAATGACTAACCATCAAGTGGAGATTGGAAAAAAAGAACAAAATCGACATAAGAACTACGAAATTGCTCAGAATTTAAATACATATAACGTGATCGTCTGTGCGGAATATCATTTCACTTTTCAATAAGACGGAAATATAAGGATTTGGAAACCAGGGAGCAGGAAGACTTCTAATTGCAAGGCCTAGTGCCTTTTGCACATTAAAGAACATAATTTAAGGAAACCGTCGTCAAACGGCTTCTGTAATGAATAATTAGAAAACAAGTTTTATAGTGACACCTGTAAATGCACATTGAAAAAAACTGGATACAAAATCTACACAGTTTGCTTAAAAAATAGTTTTATTCAATTTTGGTTGAGGAACAGTCACTTTTGAATGGGCAAAAAAACACAGAAATCCGACACTACATCAATGACGGCAAGTGATTTGAGGTTTATGTTGCAGAAAACGAAAACGTAATGCACAGTTCAGAAAAGGCATCCCAAATGATATATGGGAATGCATTTTTGGCTGTGGTGTTGGTAGCTTTTATCTCATTGGTGGCCTCGTCAATGCAGTAAAGTACCAAATCATTTTGGAAGGGCAACTTGTTCCTGCATTACCGTTGTAAGACACTGTAGATCGAAATTCGTAAAATTGGTTATCTGCACCGGGAATCTAAATGCTCAAAGAATGATCCAACTATACAAAAAAGCGTTATTCGCGTTCGTTGAAACTGGTGTGGAAACCGAAAAGTGGACAACGATTCGAAACATCATAATCGTATCTATTGTATCTTCAAAGAAGAAAATGACGTAAATGTGTTAGATGGCTCATCTTGTGACTATCATCGGATTCCGATCCGATTGAATGTGACGGAAAGTAGAGGGTCAAAGCAAAATATGTAAGAATAATAAAAGAGCTTAAACTGTTTTGAGAAGCACTTTGGACGGTGAAAAAAAAAATGGCTGTAAGTTGTTGAGAGAGGTGTACGTAAATAATCGAGAATGGAGGAGACTAGAAGTGGACGATTGGAAATGAATAGTCTTAGCAAAAGGGGGTTGATAGAACTGCAGGTTTTTTTTTTAATGAATCAATCACTGCGCCACCGACATATTTAATCTCATTTAACACTTATTGATATGGCACTTAGATGTTTCATCTAGTCTGCATCTAGCAGACTCCAATTCGATCAGACGGGCAATTTGTTTTTCAGTTTTTATAAGTTAGGATTTATTGAAATCTAAGTGTTGCCACATCTTACTCTATGTTCGGAGGTTGAAAGTTTGTCCGTGATCAACCTGACGAGTTAATTTTGGTAGAATCATTGGATGCACTAAGGCGCACCTGAATGTGTTGTGCTCCTTCATCATAGAGTGGTGTTTTTGTATTTATCACAAAAAAAAGTCAGATTTTCTGAAAATGTTTTAATAAGAATTGTGCTTCTCTCATTAAGACCGACACCTGATGCCTTTACAAGCATTAGGTCTATTTGGTTACTTTTTGTGGTGGAATGGGTAAAAGCTGTCGAAATTCAAAGATGGCAGAAAATTCGCTCAGAGAGAGAGAAACTTGCAAGAAAGTAAACAAACGCAGTAAACCACATTTGTGTATAAAACGTCAAAAGTCAAGTCAAAACACCAATCACAAGAAATAACAACAAATCAAATAAATACTTTCGCAGGTAGCTGTTTGCTTTGACAGTTGCTACACAGCTTACCCACAGGAATTTACGAGGCAGAAAATTGCAACTATTTCAATAGAGGGGAAATGTTTATCTCTCTCATCGGCTCTCTTTGTTGCAACTTTTTGGAGTAAACAAACAGGAATTTGTACGATATTTCAAGTTAACAAACAGACCTATTGTTGTCATTTATATGACAGTTGTTGTTTTTTTTTTTTTTTATAAACTAGCGCGCGCCTATGGGGTTAAGGCACCCTTAAAATGTTTGCACACAGCGCGGGCGAAGGAAATAGGTAACAATGTACGTTGGTTTTAAACGTCTGAATGTTATAATGACGTTTTATCGCACAATTTTGAATCCTATGTAGCATGTGCAAAGAGGTCTTAGGAGCACCTGACTAGACGTGGGCATTGTACTCAAATTTTGGCCAGATAAATGCCGTGTACACATGCCTAGAGATTTCGCAGCATTTTCGACGACATCGAATATGTGGTGGTTCTAGCGTTGTCATGTTGTCAGTGACACAAATTGCTAGAGTGGAAAGCATTTCGATTTCGACGATGCAGGTACCATTTATGGATAAAAGCTGGGCGTATAAATTTCGGTTTTTTTTTTTTAAGAAATTAACACTCAAGTGGGTATAACTGCACTTAAAGTTGCTGAGGATGTGTTAAGTTTTTAGGAAAATGGAACAGAAAGAGAAAGAAAGATTTTTGGGCTTAGCCATCAACATTCAATGGTGACACTAAATTATTAGTGTAAGTGTTGTATTACAGACAACCACTCATCTTACGTGAACTTAGTTGCCTGAAAAAAAGTATGCGTTCCGGGCGCGACTGGTATTGAGCCCCGAACCGTCCGAATTGGAAGGCAATACACTACCACTTGAGCTACGACCACCCACAGCGACAGCAAAGAATATTGTGTTTTAGAAGTATTCAATTCTACTCTATCAATGGTTCCCCAATTAGTTAAGCTGTTAATATTGGAATTTAAGGAGCTCAACATTCTGCGCTGATGCCGTTCTACACGCGGATAGCAGAGATGTGAGTAAAGATGGCAAATTCTTCTAATACTTTTGCAATCCGCCTGTGTTCTTCACGTGATTGGTTGGTTGGGTTTAAGTTTGCCACAATTGCAGCAATTTATACGTAACATACATTCACTAGGTTTTGTAATACATATATTGTAGATAATGTCGATCATAAAATGTGAGACGAATTAATATTATTGAGAATTCACACGCATTCACAGAGTCACACCGATTAAAGGAATTAGTGGGAATATCTGTCTGGAAGGAACTAAATCTGGGCAGTTTTCCATCCACGTTAGTTCATTTAAGCACGCAATTAAGAAGACCTAAACAATCCAAGTCCTGCCCTATGACACAAACGCATGGAATTTAGCGAAGGCGAATCTTTGGTGCTTTTGAGCGCAAGATTCATCGAGTGATTTGTAATCCTATTTGCGCTGACGAGCCTTGCAAGAGGAGGTTTAACACAGAACTCTACAAGCTGCGCCTGAGACTAGCTATCTCATGTAGAGTAAATGAATATGAATATTACAACTCCAATCCGAAGAGTTTGCTTTGGGGATAAGTGGAATAATTGACCAAAGATCAAACTAACTAGACAGATTCATTGGTTTAGGCTGTGAGCAAGAGACCGAGCTTATTGGAGAGATTTAATGATTAACGCAGTTGTGCAGATATAGAGCTAACTACAGGAGTTTAGTGGTTGAGACTCAGGTTCATTGTGCACTGCAGCGCTTGCTGAATAAATAAGCTAACATTACCTTCAATGTTAGGTTCATCTATATTAGCCAAAATTAGAGAAATCGCATTAAGTTTATTAAAAACCACAGTGAAGCAGCAGAGAAACTGCAAATTTATGTTTACAACAATATTGTCCTAAGCTGATTTTTTTGTTTGTTTAATTTTGTTTTTGTTTTCCTATTATTTGTTTTTGCTACCATACACGAAACATATTCGCAATCATAACCGTCGAAAATATTAACTAAATGTGAAAATATCTAACGTCTTCTACAAACTTAATCTAAAACAAAGTGAATTTCAAATTAAAAAAAAAATTATAATAATTAAATGCAAACTGTTGTTACAATTTTTCATTTTCGCCTTTAAGATATTTTCTTTTTTTTGTTTCCTTTTTAATTTGTTTAATATTAATACATCTATTAAAAAAAAAAATTACGTAAACGATTGATGAAGCATTAATTAAAAGAATAACTTCCTCTACATCATCTTATGTTTGAATTCAATTAGTTTTCATCGAGTCCTAGATATGACAAATAAGGCAAAGTCATGCAGTTTTGAATAATCCTAATGTTTTCTTCTTTTGTCTTAATATTGATTTAATTTACATGATTTGTTTTTTTTTTTTGTTTTTTTTTGTTTATTATTTAAAAATTGATTCCCCATTTATTTTTTTATTTGCTTTATTTTGTTTAGTTAGTTTTTGTTTTTGTTTTTTTTTTCTTTTTTGAGTAAAAATTCGTTTTGCGAATGAAGAAACCAACTAAGTCCGCTTCTGGATTCTTTTTTAAGAATACGTAATCGTCATGTTTTTTTGTTTTTTTTTTTGTTTTGTTCCTTACTAAATAACAAGTCATTTACAAGAATTTCTCAGTATTTGTTTTCCATATCAACCCGCTTTTTTTATTTAATTTTGCGAGTCTTAATTAATAGATTGCAGGTTTTACAACAACACAATCCAAAATTTACAATTTCATTAAAATCTCGACGAACTTTTTTGCATTGTGTTCCATACAAAATGTACATTAAAAGTGGAATCATCAAATGAAAAGAACAATCGAATGAAATAAAAAGTGAGTGATAATTTACAAAACAAAAATTAATACAATACAAAAAAAAAAAAAAAACAAAAAGAACCCTTCTTGTGTCTTAACAGAGAAGAAATTGGCTTCTCTCTTCTCTTGTTTTCTTCGTGTAATACAATATATATTTCCTAGTTTTCTTTTAATCACTTTTTCTTCTATTTATATATTTTCTTTAAAATATTTATATGTATATATATAATTTTTTTTGTTTTTGTTTTTGTTTTTGTTTTAGAAAATTTCTATAAGATTTATTTTTTATTTATTTTCTATAATTTGTTTTTTGTTTTTTTTTTTTTTTTAAATTATGTTTTAAAGCTTTTTAGCGCCCAATTTCATTGGACCTCGCTGTGCTCGACGTGCTTCCAATTCTCGTTGGCGTTGAAGCTTTTTCTCTTCTCGTTTTCTTCGAGCCTCGTCGAGTTTTGGATTTCCTTTTGGATTGGTTAAGATTTTTAAAAAATAAAAGAGTAAAAATAAGGCCATTTGTATAGATGTATAACTTACCGGTAAGAGCATCGTCGATAGGTTCGAATTCGCCATCGGCCCATGAGTCGCTATTCCAGTTGGCATTGTTGGTGTTGTTTATGTGTCCGTCACGTACCGGACTGATATTGTTGCAATTTGTAATGACATTTGATACACTAGGAAGATCATTTGGTCGCTTTTGACTTTTGCTGATTGGTTCGACTTCATGATGTTGCTGTAGCTGTTGATTTTGTTGAATTTGCTCCTGTTCTTGTTCCTGTTCCTGTTCCTCGATCTTCTCAAACAATTTTTATCGGTATTACAATATGATTATTTATGAACTCATCGTTTAGTTAAAATTTTTTTACTTACAGGATCTTCTTCTAAACTTCCCCATTCTTCATTATCCCAACCATCTCTTACATCTGCTAAACCACTTGCAGCATTCAGTTGTCCACTATTTGAGGTACCAGCTAAAGGACTGCTTGGATCCTGTGATGTCTAAAAATTAATCAAAATATCTTGATTTTATCTTTGTATTTGTAGTAATGAAATCTTTTAACTTACATCCATTTCGCCCCAATTCTCATTATCCCAGTTATCTGCACCATAATCGCTGGCAGAGGCTGATGTGTCATTACTTTCATGCTCCAAAGAAGTCATTGATGTTACACTAGACGTCGTGGTCGATAGACTGCTACTAGATGGTTGTTCTAAAACAAACAAACATCAGACATTGGAAAATGCAATTATTACAGAGAAAAAAAAAATTAATATCGTAATACCTAATGAAGCTGGTTTGGAGAGATTTCTACCGGTGAGTGGCGGTCGCGGTCTAGACGAATCGCTTTGACTTCGATAGAATTTCGCCGTTACTGCTGTTACCGCCCAACCAGCCCATGTGGCAGCTGCATTACCTATTGACGGTGTTGCTGTATGAACATCAGCCTCTAAAAATGTAGAACACACTTCAAGATAAGAAAGAACAACTAAACAAATTAAGCTCACCCATGGTTTCGCGTAAGCTTGGATCCTCAGAGACCTTTTCGAGTTTTCCAAGAAAACCTCGAATCGTCTTAAACGCTGGATCTCTTACGGATTTCTCTGGATCAACAGTAAGCGAACACAAGGCAGGTAGTACACGGTTTGCCACTTCACTATTTTAAAAAAGAAAGAAATCAAATTGGTGTAAGTTAAAAAAAAATACATGAATATGTAATAACAAACAGATAACTTACCTTAGTAGGAAATACTGTTGAGTGGCTGCTAACGCCAATACACCAGCAACCCGCGCTGGAGGGAATGGATCCCGCATTGCTCGTATAAATGCAGAGACCAGAACTCGTTGTCGCACCTACGTATATTTACAAATATTTTGCTTAAAAATAACAGTGGCAAAACAATGTATAATTTTTTTACCTGTGGGTGCAAATGTGGAGCAATCTTTCCCAAACACACCGTCGTATTAGTTCGAATACCGCCTTGATCGTCTCGAGCTTGCAAACGTGCAAAATGCCTCAACACTTCCACATTTAAATTGTTGTAATTCAATTTTGGGGCCAGGTGTATAATTGACTGTAGAAAAATACATTTTAATTTTATTTAAACGAAAAACTTTAACAATCGAGAGAAGTATGATGTTATCCATTTTATATACAAATACAACACGATTGACTGGAGTTTTTTCCTTTTGAACTAAACACATGAATTTGGTAATACAAAAGCAATTATTAGAAGTATTCTAAGCCACATTCAAACTCCACAAAGGCTCTGTTTTGTAAGGAAGGAAACAAAAGAACAATCTAAACTAATCTAGGACATCTGCCGGTCTACGCATAGGGTTATGGCCCAGATAATCCAAAATTTGAAAGGGAGAAATGTCATCATGATCAAAACCTTCGGCCTTTTAAATGCTCTCACAGAATTCAAATTGCTTTTTCTTATAGTTAGTCTGTGTAATGTCCTTGTTTCGATACCATATAAAGGTACCGTTTGACTAATCTTATTTTGATACCTAAATTGATTTCTCTGTGGCATAATATTTTTTTCATTTTGCAAAAAACTGTCCTCGCTTGTTCTACACTGCACTGTATTTCTTTACTGGTGTTGCAACGCAACATGACATCTAAACAAAGATTGTCAATCAATTGCCGGGATAATTAAATCAATAAAATTCCGTCGGCAATAGAACCAATTTTGGCAATGATGATAGTGGAGATCAATGCGTGAAGCAACTCGCAAAAGGTGCATAGGCAAAATTCTATGTTTTGTCTATGGCCCCTCCCACTACAAAGGAAGAACACAAGATAAAAGGAAAAGAGGAAAGAAAGAGAAAGGGGACTATCAATAGTTGCTTTGGTATGCACATTCTATTAATCGCCGATTGGGGAAATGAACTCTGAGGTCAATGACCGGCGGACCGGTTGCATAATACGCTGTGACAACGCCGTTCATGCTCAGCTGTTTCCTAAACTGCATCAACTGCGGAATTAAGAAGCAATGACCGAGATGCACTTTCAAGGCCATGACATCGATAGTTTTCGTTAGAGATGAAGAAAAGAAAATTGTAACACTCTCCAGTAGACCACCGAAAAGAAAGGTCAAAAGAAATATACACTATAATATCACTTCCATCGGTTCGTGTTTTCCTTTTTTATGAGCATTTAAAATAGCTGACTAGATCCAGTGGCGCCAGTTGCCCTTGGGGTATTTATTTAAATTTCATTTTTTTTTTAAAGAAAGTCCTCGCGAAGTTTGCTAGTTTCTACGCGAAACAACTGGGATTTGCATTTTTACAGATCAACGTTCCTAAGTATTTGATGCTGTCGGCTCTTTCTATTCTTTTGTTGCTTACTTTTAATTCAAAGTTCTGCATTTGCTGTTTTCTACTTAGAACTATAGGCAATAGTCTGTGCTTAGTGCTTATACAATATCATTTCATTTTATTAATGTTGAAAAGCGGTAGTGGTAAAATGAACTCTTGTCTTATTCCTCTTCGAACCACTAATTGGTCTGACTGTTCTCCTTCCATTGTTATTTTTGCTTTACCCTAGTATAGATCTTCATTCACCCTTCTGTCATTCATGTCTACTTACATATACAGCATTGGCAGAAACATATGCAACCCAAATGCAATCCTAAGTGAATAGCGTACCACAAATAAATTCCACCCATTATTATATAATTTTGTATGTCAAATGTTTGTACTCGAAAATATATAAAATTTGTATGCCTGATTTAAAAAAAATAGCCAACAAACACGTTTAAATGAAAACTTACTAGAAAACCCCTGTCTGAAACCTATGCAACTTCACACTACGAGTAAAAGAAACAACTTTTTCAAAACCCTTGGTTTTTTGTTATATTTTCCAGTATTTTGTTGCAAAATCTTTATTTGCGATTACTGTTCTACAAAGTCTTGGCATCGACGTCATTAAATTTTGTATTATAGTAGGTCGAATGGCATTCCAGGCTTTTTGAACTTGCTCGAAGGGATCATTTTTGTTCCGGATACAATTTCGATCGATACGTTGCTTAACAATCACCAAAAGTTATCAATCGGGTTCAGGTTAGGAGAGTGAGGCAGCCACTCCATTACCCTGACTTTGTTGTCTCTGAACCATTGCTTTGCTGCCTTCGAAGTGTGTTTTGGGTCATTGTCTTGTTGGAAAGTCCAACTTAATGGCATTTCCAACTCAGCATACGGTAGCATGATGTTTGCTAAAATAGTTCTACATACTGCACTATCCATAGTAACATAAGTGCAAATTTTACAGATTTCTTGCAATAGGGGCTACTACTTTTGCAAGGGGGTCTTCTCACTGTTCCCATTCCTCCCTGGAAGAATTCATGACTGACTCAGATTACATCGTCTGAACTTCCCAGAGGTTGCCAAACAAAGTAGGCTAAAGGTGGTGTCCAAACCATGGAAGGTTGCTGAAGGGGCTGCAACAAACGTGGTATTGGAAGGCCCAGCTGCGTCCATAAACGACTTACGTAGCACGGGCAGATGCTACATTAAATGGTTTTCGTTCCCGGTAAGGGAATATAAGGTCAGAGTGGGATGTTTCCGCTGGTTTGCCCTGGGGCATGGTGTTGCCGACTGTCCTTTTAAGAAGGCCATAAGGCCGTCAGCTGCAAGGGGGCAAAGCAGTGCAGGAACTGAGTTGCAAGAAGACGACCGGCTAAACACCTTATGGGGTCAACCGACTGCCCCACGCATATATCTACTTTGGCAAGGTTGGCATAGTGGAACTAGGGCGATGAAGATCGTCCAACAAAATTGTCAGGGCGCTTCTTCGGTAGGGGTCGACTTAGGAGTTCAAATGGTTAGGCAGGGCTGCAGCAATGCCCTGGTTCAGGAGCCCTACACATCTAATGGATGTGTTAGGGGTTTGCCTGCAGGAATGCGGGTCTTCCCTGATACTAGAGGAAATGCTGCAATTATTATAAGGGTTGTCAACTTAATTTGTGTGCCTGTTTTCTCCAGCGAACGGGGTGTTTGTGTAAGCGTAGAAGGCGCTTTTGGCAGGATTTTTCTTGGCCTCGTCTACTGCAAATACAGTGAGGTAATCGACCCATATATTGAGTATATGGATGGTTTGTTTTCCCTTGCCGGCAGTAAACCCCTTATTATCAGTGTTGACGATAATACAACCCCCCCTCTTTGGTTCAGTAAGGAATCCGGACTCCCAACGGGCCACCGGAGCCAGAACCGGGGGAATGTTCTTGGTGAATGGGTCGTTGCGCGCAATGCCCATGTTATCAACGAGTCGAGTGAGGTGTATACCTTTGATGCGGTTAACGTTGGCAAAAGTGACATTGACTCGAGCTTTTCAACAAGCTGCTTCAAAGACAAAAAAGGTTCCTTTTTGATGGTTCTTAGAAGTAATGTATCCTGCCTTGCTATCGTTTTACGTTTTCTTCCACCTTTGTGAACTACTGCAACACATCCCCTTGAATTAAATCGTTCAATAATTCTTGAAATCGTCGACTTATGCACCTTGTACTTCGTAGAAATGGCTTTTTGCAACATTCCACCACAAAAGTGGGCAATAATTCGATCCCTTAATGCAGAACCAAACTTATCTTAAGCCATTATTGCAACTTATTCAGTTTTGTTAAATTTTAGAAAGAACTGTGAATTTTTTTTTGCAAATATCGAACTGTCAATACGTGCGCAAAAAGCACAATCCGTCTGAAGTTACATACGATATGTTTCAGCCAGGGGCCTTATGGTGAGTTTGCATTTAAGAATGTCAGTTGGCCATTTATTTTTTAAATAAGGCATCCAATTTTTACATATTTTAGAAGAACACATCCAATACAAACGTTTGACATACAAAATTATATAATCATGGGTGGAATTTATTTGTGGTACGCTATTCACTTAGGATTGCAGTTGGGTTGCATATGTTTCTGCCAATACTGTATGTTTGTTGTGGAAGATTTTTAACATTTTGTTGCGCTGAACCGTGTCAAATGCCTGTTCGTAATCTACGAATCATTCAAAAACGTCTTTCGTCAGCTCTAAGCTACGTTGAATGCGAACGAAAACCGCTTTTAAAGTCACATTGAGAAGAGCTGAAGCGCCCTTCGAGTTTATTATATATTATATTGTGACTGATTTAGGAAGGTTTTTAACGTATAGATTATCAGGCTTATTGTTCTATAATCGGCACAATGAGTTGACTTATTTTTCTTCGGTAGTGTTTTTTTTTTTAAATGGATCTCATCCCTCAATTGCGGGGGTACTGCGACCTAAAAGATCTTTTGTGCCTCAAAATCAGTGTTAAGATGCCAAGAGAGAGTGGTGGAGATTTTGAGAACTTATTGTATTGTATTCTCTCTTTAAGGCACTTAGAGCAGTTTCTTCATGTTCCATGCAAAGACGACATTCACTTTCCTGAATAAGACCTATTTTGTGTAGGTGATATCGAAGGTAGCAATGCCCGCTTAGAAATTCAACCAGTCTTCTGATATCATCTCTTTTGAATTGTAGGGGTTCTTTTGATTTTTTGTGGAAGGATTTAATGGCTCTTTTAGTCTGGCGAAGCACTGGGATGTTTTCCCAGTGGAATATACACATTTTGTTCTCCCACCTCTTTGTTTTTGAGTTAATTGCCGAGTTCGGAATATTACAGACGGGCTCAGGGCCGATGAAAGAATCAGCCGAACCGTTTCTAGCCAGTTCCCCGGTTATTTCATTTCCGACAATAACTTGGTCACCAGGCACCCAACATAGTTGTATTTTGTTCTTATGGGAGAGGTATTGTAGTGTATTGAAGCAGTGCATGACTGATTCGGAATCAATGAGGTTAGAGCCTAATGCTAATTTGGATGAGAACGTCCTTCATTCCCTTATCGAGAATGAGATTTGCGCACACCTGAATGGCATATATTTCTGCTTGAACTGGGACTTTTTGCCATTGGTTGCGATATTCTGGTGTTTGTACCAAATATTCCAGCACCAAGCCCGGTGTCCATCTTTGATCCATCCGTATACCACTTTATACCTTTAAGGTTTGAGGTTGGGTTTTTGTAGATAAATGCTTCACGGCTTGGGATCACTATGTTGAACCTTCTGCCGAAGCACTGGATAGGCGATCATTTACCGCTCAGATCATGTTAAGCCCGGAGATTTCAAAGAGAAGATTGATTTGATCCATGTGATCTGAGTGATTAATCTCTCCTGTTTGTAGTAGTCTAACGTGTGCGGAAAAGGGAAATTAACAGTTGCATATCAGCTTAGAAGATGCTATTATGACTCGGATGTTTTTTTGCTGTTTGGTTTTGCAGTGTTCTATTTTTGACAGTTCACGCGTGGTTCGTGACATGTGTCAAAGTCAAACATGTTCAGTTTGCATTGCCATTTCATCATGGAAACACTTGCAACCGAACAATGTTTACAAATTATTGAATTTTGATATCAAAACTCGTGCTCTGTGAAAAATGTTTTTGGCGCACTTCAACCATTTTACGGTCGTCATAATCGACCTACTGAGCAAGCAATTCAAGCCATAGTGACCAAATTTCGCACCAATTTCACGCTATTGGATATGAAGCCACATACCCGTATGCTTATAGTGCGAACAGGAGAAAATATTGTTGCTGTATCCACCAGTGTTAATGAAGACCGTGATCTGTCCATCGTCGCCATTTGCAGCAATTGGGATTGCGTTACTCGACTACGTGGAAGATTTTACGCAGGGATCTTGGTATAAGACCTTATAATTTTTTTTATTTTTTTTTTTTTTTAAAGAACTTAACACTCAAGTGGGTATGAATACACTTATAATGCCTCAGCATGTGTTAAGTTTTTTGGCAAATGGGATAGAGAGAGAAAGAAAGATGTTTGGGCTCAGTGGTTATTTCGCTCCATGGGTGGCATCCAACATTTAATGGGGAGACTAAACTCTTAGTGGAAGTTGACTTGATGTTGATTTCTAGTCAACTACTCGTCTTACTTGATTTTCGTTAACTGAAAAAATGGATGATATGTCTTTCGGGCGAGGCTGGGATTTGAACACTGAACCTTCCGATTTGGAAGCCAGTACCACTTGAGCCACGGCCACCCGTGCTCGTGCAAGGATGGAAGCCGAAAGACCTGCCACAGCGTCGAAATTTCGGAGAGTGGGCCTTAGAAAAGCTGGAGGAAGATCAAAAAATTGTCTTCAGCGACGAAGCTCATTTCTCGTTGAATAGGTATGTTAATAAACAAAATTGCCGTATTTGGTCTGATGAGCAATCTCAGGCAATACAACAACTGCCAATGCACACGGAAAAATGCACTGTTTTGTGCGATTTAATTATGGTCCGGCGGAATCATTGCCCTGTATTTTTTCAAAGATGACAGTGAGAACAAGGTTATCGTCAATGGCGCCCGCTATCGTTCAATGATTTCCAACTTTTTTTGGCCAAAATGCACGAGCTGAATCTGGTGGACATGTGGTTTCAGCAAGACGGCGCTACATGTCACACAGCACGCGAATCGATGGACCAATTGAGAAATGAGTTCGGTGAGCAATTTATCTCTCGTTTTGGACCGGTAACTTAGTCGGTTAGATCGTGCGATTTGACAGCTTTAGAATATTTTTGTATGGGGATACGTCAAATCATTCGTCTATACCGATAAAACAGCGTCACTTGTGCAGCCTTGCAAGACAACATTACACCTGTTATTAGTGAGATACTAGCCAATATACTCGAAAAAGTGATTCAAAATTGGACTCTCCGTATGGACCACTTAAAACATAGTCGTGGTCAACATTAACGTGAAATAATATTTAAAACGTAAATGGCAAGCATTGATTTATCAACTCAAATAAAAATGTTTCAATTTTCCTGTGTTTTTTTTTGACAATTAAAAACGAAACGCTTACAAAATCACTCATTATTTGATGACAAAATTAATACTTTTTATGACCACATTCAGTACAACTGGCAACAGAGATCTTGCCAAGAATATACTTATAGACGCGATTTTGGGGCAGCATTTCTCGGTGCTTTAAGAATTCGTATAAACAATTGGATCCAAGAAACAAAACATCTTAAAACGCTCATTGCAGCTACTCCAGTAGCAAAAAAGAGTTTGAATTCCTATATCGCCTAAAGATAACTGAAATACAGAACGGAATCGTGAGCGTGTGGCGGGAGAAACGACATTTCAACAGTTTGCTGATCAGGGAACAATTTTTATCATTTATAGAATCAGAATTGGATAATGAGACTTACAACATTTCCTTAGATGTTTACTGTCTTTTTTTTTAATAAGGAGTGGTCCCAATCAGAGTTCTGAAAACGATCCACTACATACCCGCTGAACTTTTGTTTAACACATAACGAGAATGATGGGAAAAATAGTTAGGCTACTGCTGGAATTTTACAATGAGTCTACACTGAGATGTCTGGCAGAAAAAATATAATAAGAGTACGAAATACAAAGCAAAGTTCTACTGAAGTACATTTTGGCGCTATTATTTGTAGTTGATCGTTAATGGAGCGGATTACCTAACCGATTGATCTTACGATAATGTAAAGAAATCAATTGACCAGGTATACAGTCAATTCTAATTCACAAGCCAGGGCACCCTTTAGAGCCAGACTCAACGGATGGTAATAATATTGGGTCTACAAGTAAGTTTCCAGCGTTTGTCAGAGATGGCGCCACCAGTGGATCCCGGGCAGAAATGTCAGACCCCATGTGTTTTATTTGTAGGTTTTGTATCTGTCAACAACTTTGCAGCGTTATATTTGAGCAGTTCTATCGGTGTCGTACATTTTATCGAGCAAAATCATGGCAAGTTTCCAGCCAAATAAACGTCATTTGCGGGAAGCGCTGCTTTTATTCCTTAATATGAAGGAAAGTGCGGCTGAGGCCTATCGTTTGCTTTCGGAAACTTATGGGGCGGAATGTATTGGTGAATCGACGTGCCGCGAGTGGTTCAAGCGGTTCAAAAGTGGTGATTTTGGAGTTGAAGAAAAAGATGGCCCCAGAAGTCGAAAAGTTTTGAAGACGAGGAATTGGACGCTTTACTGGATGAGGATCCGTGTCAAATTCAAGAAGAACTTGCTGCATCATTGGGCGTCACGCAACAAGCCGTTTACCTGCGCCTAAAAGCACTGGGATTCATTCAAAAGGTTGGAAACTGGGTGCCGTACGAATTGAAGCCAAGAGACGTGTAACGGCGATTTTGCATGTCCGAAATGTTACTGCAGCGGTATAAAAATAAATTATTTTTGCATCGTATTGTCACTGGTGGTGAGAAATGGTTTTTTAATATAATCCTAAAGGCAGAAAATCGTATACAAAGCCCGGCGAGCCTGCCCAATCGACGCCGAAACGAAATATTCACGTGAATAAGGTCATGCTCTGCATATGGTGGGATCAAAAGGGTGTCGTATACTACGAACTGTTTCCGAGTGGTGAAACCATCAAAGGTCCATTATATCGAACCTAACTAATTCGTTTGAAGCGGGCATTAAAGGAAAAACGGCCAGAATATGAGACCAGGCATGAGTCCGTCATTTTTCATCACGACAACGCTCGGCCACATGTTGCGGTTTCGGTGAAAAACTATTTGGTAAATAGTGGATGGGAAACTCTGCCTCACCCGCCTTACAGTCCAGACTTGGCACCATCTGACTACCACTTGTTTCGTTCGATGCAGAACGCTCTTACGGGAATATGCTTCAGCTCAGTAGAGGAAATCAAAAATTGGCTCGATACGTTCTTGGGCTCGAAAGACGAGAAATTTTTTTGGTCCGGAATTCATAAATTGCCAGAAAGATGGGCGAAAGTTGTAACTTCCGATGGACGATACTTTGAATAAAGCATTGTAACTATGTTTTCATAATAAAACTTCAAATTTTGGAAAAAAAAAACGCTGGAAACTTACTTGTAGACCCAATATAAATGAGATTGATATGGTTTAAAGTTATTTAATTTATTTTTTTGCACATGTCATTTCCAGAATCCGTCGTATATTTAAAAGAAGAAAGGGCAGCAATGACTGTTTATTTGGACGAATACATAAACGCGGAGTTATTGCGTCTGAAGTGATAGTACGAGTATATTTGTGTCATCGGTACAAAAATGAGCACCGGACAAAAATTGCTCAGAATTCAACATTCGAAGGACACCATTAAGGAGGTCAAAAAGAACAAAAACTTCCTTTGCAACATTGTAACGTGATGTTTTCACAATATGATCCAGAAACCATGCGTCAAAGTGCTGAGTGGAAGGCGCCAGATGAGCCAACAATCAAAAAATCTCGTTTGGAGAAGTCAAAAGTGAAGACAATGTTGATTTGCTTTTACAAAAAATTCTGTCCACCCTACCAAACAGTTAATACGCAATTCCATTTTGGTGTTTTGAAGCGTTGGGTGTATCGTATTCGGTCAGAATATAGCGCAGAAGGAAGTTGGCGTTTATTGCATCCCATCGATCGACACTTGTAACCGATTTTTTAGCTTCGCACTTTAACTGTTAACCTCTTCCCGTATTCGCCTGATTCGGAAAAATGCATTTGTCGATGAAAGGACATCCCATCCGACGATTTAAAATACTCATACGACGTGCTTTTAGACCATGCAAATCGCTGCATTGAGTCGGAAGGGGACTATTTTGAATAAAATAAATCGGTTTTGTAAAAAAAAACACTTGTTGTTCTTATTTTTATAAAGCCCTGTTTACTCTGGAACGCACCTTGTATAACAGCCGTCCAATATATTACTTCGTTACGATGAGAATTGAATTGAAAAATTGGTCACACACATGTTACTTAAAAATATTACTTACTTTTACAGTCTGCTCTCGAATTGTAGCATTTGTGTCGAGGAAGCCATGTGCCACTTGTGGAAATATCTGATCGTTCACCACTTGCGGTTGCAAATGGGCTATAAATAATTCCAATTGTTGCAATAAACGAGAACGTGTAACACGATCTGTCGATGCAAATAGTTTAACTACACATGGAACTATCCGCTTTTGATATTCCCCTTCGTCTAGAAGTTTTCCTAACTAAAAAGCAGATATTAGTTTCGTTATATAGAAAATCAGGAAAACATACTTTAAACATTGGAGCGAGAACTGCTGAGCCTGCATCACCATACTCGTAAGCCGTTATCAGCTGTGGAAGTATTTTATGCCTTAAAAAAACAAAAACAATTTATTTCTTTTGAATAACAATATTACAATGTCATTGCTTACTTGCAAACGTTCTCCGGAAAATTATCCAAATGCAGCGACAATCCACTAAAAAATCGATTTTTCTCAGCTTTGTCTTTAATTTGAATCTCCTCTAGGAACAGCAGTGAATCCACTAAGTCGTTCTTAAAGAACCCGCCTGGCTTACGGCATCGGGTTATAATATCAGCTGGATTTGGCCGATTTGACGGTGACGCTCCAACTAACTCACAGTACAATGATTGTAGAGATTTTGGAACATTATCGATATCCTTTAAGCTGCTGCGTACTTTCAGTGGACCATTAAATGATTCCCATACTAGGCATCCAAGGCCCCACATGTCCACTGAACTGTAATATAGAAGATACAAATGTAATTAACGACTGCAATAGCGCGATCCAAATATCATACGATTTTCAAAAATATAACAAGCCTTACTATCATTGGAAAGAATTATTTGAAAAGACAAGAGCAATACGTATAAATCAATAAGGAATTATTTTTTGGTGCTTGGGTATAGGATTAGGCTAAGCAGTGAATGACTGGCGATGTTTAGTCTTGGAAATATTGTGCTTACTTTACGTCCACCGGGTCTTAGTCTCGTTTAACAGGACTTGACTGGTTAAACTGAAGTAAAGATAATTGCGGTTTAACACTCAATTATATCGCCAAAAGGTGTGACTGAATCGAAAATATTCGGGACTAGTACCGACTACCTGAAAACCCGACTTTTGAGAGACAGCCAAAAACGTATGCACAACTCGGTAAAAGGAAAAAAGGACAAAGACATTTGGATGAACAACTAGGAACTGCGAAGAGATGGCCGGACAAAAAGACAATGACTGCCACAGAAAAGAGAAACTGTGCCAATTGCCATGCTGATTTACAGCAAACAGCAGATGCCTTGTAAAATCCGCATCATTTTAACCTCTCCAAAATCACGCGCTTACGCTCCCACAGGGGAAAAAGATAATGATACCAAAAAGCTTCTTGAGAAAACTTACGAGCACTGCCTTAACAACATGATTTTGGTCATTTTAACGCCAAAATAGGAAAAAAGGCCAGTCACACTGAAATCAGCTAATTGATTTTGGAGTGGAATATCATTATTGCTAGCACACCATTGACAATTTTTTATGTTCACAAACCAGCAATCTAGACAGCTAGCTCTCAAATCCTCAAGCAAATTAATCATGTTGGGATCGAAGCAAAGCACTCCTTTAGTATTATGGAGGTTGGATGCTTGATTTTTTATTTTTTTTTTTATAATTTGCGCTCCCTCAAGAGATTTAGGTACCCTTAAAATGCTTGCACACAGCGCGGGCGAAGGAAAATCAGGGAGGATAGAAAGAGAGGTACCGGTGGACGTTGGTTTTAAGTGTTTGAAGCTTATAAAGACTAGAAAATAAAGAGCTAGGTAGAGTATTCCATAAGCGAGTTGTACGGCTTAGGAACGAATTACGATATTTTAGAGTACGTCCGAAAGCGGGCTTGAGGGTATACTGATGAGCATTCATAGCAGACGGGTGTTACGGTTAAAAGTTTGAATGGGCGGATTGCTAATAGCGATTTCAATGGAGCACTGTTTGTGGAAATAGCGATAAAACAGAGTGAGACATGAGACATTACGTCGGTGTTCGAGGGTGTCCATTGTTTGAGTGATATTGGTATCAGCTATGAGTTTTATCGCACGGTTTTGAATCCTATCTAGCAGGTGCAGAGATGTTTTGGGCGCACCCGACCAGATGTGGGAATTGTACTCCAATTTTGGGCAGATAAACACCTTATATATTGGGGCCAGAAATTTCTTACATCGTTTGAGGAAACCCAGACATTTCGCAGTGTTTTTGACGATACCGAATATGTGATCATTCCAACGTAAGTTTTCATTGACACACATACCGAGAATGGAAAGTTTATCGGTTTCGACGATGCAAGTGCCATTCATGGATAACGGCTGGGTATTTAAATTTCGCTTTAACGACAGCAGACAGCATTGTACTTTTGAAGCATTAAATTCTGCTCTGTTAGTGTTTCCCCAATTAGTTATGCTGTTAATATCAGAATTTAATGAGCTTAACATACGCTGCTGTTCCCGTTTTACAGTGGAAGAACACGGGCGTGAGTCCGGGAACGAATATGAAAAGCAGAGAGTAATGCCGCCAGCAAAGGAATATATTAGATTAGAAGTAGCAGACAAGAGATCGTTGATGAAAATTAATAAGAGTGTCGGAGACAGAACGGAGCCCTGGGGCACACCAGCATTTATTTTGTGAATATCAGACTAGAAACAATCCAAGACAACTTAAATTGAACGTTCCGAAAGGTAATTTCTGATCCGTTGAAGAAGAGAGTCATCGATCCCAAAAGCACGCACTTTCGACAAAAGAGCCTGATGCCAAACTCTGTCAAATGCCTTAGAAATATCAAGTGCAACTATCTTGCTTTCGCCAGATTGATGTACGCTTTGGTTCCACTTTTCGGTGAGACATGCCATCAAATCACCAGTGTACTTGTTGCTATGAAAACCATATTGCCGGTCATTGAGAAGTTTTCGTGTCTCGAGATATTTCATGTGCTGACGGCTTATCAGCGCTTCCATGACCTTGGAGAGAAGGGGCGTAAGTGCAGTGGGTCTGTAGGAGGAGAGAGAAGAAGATTCGCCTTTTTTAGGGACGGGCTGGACAAACGCTGTTTTACATCTGCTCGGAAAGAGTCCTAAAGAGTAGGATTGATGAAAAAGCTTACGCAGTGGTTCTGTCAGCGTGGAAGAACACCTCTTCAGAAGAAGGGGAGATGTACCATCTGGACCAGCGGATTTATGTATGTTGAGATATTTAAGTACTCTTGCTACTACACGAGTGCGAAGGTGGATTCGACCCATTGACGATTCGACGCACTCAAGTATAGGCGGAGACAAAGCATAATCTGGAAGTGTTGAGCTGGGCGTAAAATGTGCAGCAAGCAGACTGGCTTTCTCCAAAAGCTGACAGCTGAAATATCATTATAAATGAGCATTTGGATGGAGGATAAGGCCGTTTTTCTATTACTTTGGAGGAACAATCAAACATTTTTACTACCTTTAGGACATTGTAGTATTTTTTGCCTCAACTTTTGGTCATATTGAAATTTCACACGCTTAAGAAAGACGTTGCAGCCATTCCTGGCTCGTTTAAATTTTTTTCGGTTTTCCTCTGCCGGATTGGTCTTGAAGGACCGAAAAAACATTTCTCTAACCCTGACAGCCTCTTTATGGCTGGAGTCGTACCAATGCCCTTTTCTTTGGGTTGAAACTCTTCACCCGATGCGGGATGAAGGATCTCATTCCATTGCATGTGAAATGTTCGGATTATTTCTAGACCACATTCAATCAGAAAAAAATCGAAAGTCTCAAATAGGCACCTATTGTACTCGTACATATCACAGCAAACGAAGTAGGGTTATGAGAGCAAAAAAATAAAAACGTATGAAAAGCGCCGACATACAATATAGAGTATAGACAAGAATCAGCGTCCATTTGAATATTGATTTGATTTGTCATGAAAGCAGTGATTTGAGAAGAAGTCTTGAGCAAACGCTTAGTTAGTCTGATATGTGAAAATACCACCTTATTCCCGTAATAACGACCGAATGGCGTTGGTAAATCTGTTGTTGATATTCCCTCTAAATCTTAGCATCATAGCTTGACATTTGCAAAAGTTACGTAGCCAAGAGTACATCTATCTCTCTGTGTGTTGGCGATTTTTTACAATTTTAGAAATGGATTTCTAAATGGAGACCGTGTTGACATCGCAAAAGAGATGATTTGCGAGCCTGAAGCCGATCCCACATTTATCAAAAGGATCATTACTGGGGATGAGACGTGGGTTTATGAGTTAGACACGCAATCCAGACATAAGGCAAGTGAATGGCGTTCACCAAATGAGCCGAGACCAAAAAAAAAGCACGTCGTTTTCAGTCAAAAAATAAGGCAATGCTCACGGTTTTCCTGGATTACAACGGTGTAGTGCATCATGAATTTTTGCCAGAAGGCCAGGCAGTAAACACAGAGTATTATTTGGGAGTTATGAGACGTTTGCGTGAAGCAATTCGCCGAAAGAAACCAGAATTGTGGGCAGAAAACTCGTGGATTTTGCACCATGATAACGCACCGTCGCACAGTGCCATCATTATTCGTAGTTTTTTGAAGAAAAATGCAACAAATACCATTCAACAGCCACCGAATCCATCTGATTTAGCTCCCTGTGACTTCTTTCTGTTCAATCGAGTTAGAAAACTACTACGGGGAACGCGTTTTAGCAGTCGTGAGGAAGTAATGGAAAAATCGCAGAAAGAATACCGAAAACCGAATTTAAAAAATGTTTCGAGGATTGGATCAAGCGCTGGCATAAGTGTGTTGCAGTCGATGGGGATTACTTTGAAGGGGACAATATAGATTTAGATGAATAAACTTGTGTTTTTAATTTTCTGAATAAATTCCGGGAATTTTTTGATGGTAAGTTTTTCCGATGCCCGGGTTTTCATCAGACCAAACATCCAGAGTCGATTGTAGCCAAAGTACGGATGAGAATATCCTAAACATCGCAAACCGAAAATTGTGTTCAATCCAAAAGCTAGAAAATAGAGGTTACGACAACCTAAGTATCTGTAGAGGAATCTGAAAAACCTGCAGCTAGTCTTAACAACCGGATTCACGCTCAGCATATAAACTTGAACAACCCGACAGATCTTGACGCCACGCTTCAGACTTGAATTCGCATGAAAATGCATCGGGCATTTTCATCGATATTGAAGGCAGCTGGGCCAGACAGTACGGCATAAATGAATCACTAGTTCTATGGCTTGAAGCAATACTAGCAAATAGAAGTTGGGTATTCATTTAGACTGTAGTCAATATGTGATGGCAAGAATGAATAGGGATTGCTTCACGTTCGGCGTTCTATCTCCACTGCTTTGGTGTATGTTGGTCGACTCTTTCTTCAAAGCTCTCATCTGTTATAACAGATGCGGATGATGTGCATTTGCTGTCTGCTAGATCATGGCTAGAGGCTATTTGCTCTATAACAAGTCGAAGATTGCTGGACTATAAGAATCACAAGAATTTCAAGATCAAGCTGACTGGTTTAACTCATCCAGGGGAAAAGGCGCCACTATCCATTAATCCAACGAAGCTAAATGTCATCCAGGTTAGTAAACTTCTTTAGACGTATGTCACGTCAAAGAGCTCCAAAACGCTTTCTGACAGTGTAAAGGAGATCTCGAGTTTCGATGAACTATGTAGAATACGATGTCGGCTTTCCCTGTGATCAGGGCTAGCTTCAGCCAGAAAAAAAATAGTTGGATCTTCGCGGAAGGCTACAAAACCGATCTAGGATGTGGTAGAGCATGATAACTTTGGATTTCACCTTTCGGTAGGTGAGCTTACGTTTGTCTTTTGAAGAGAAAAGGTAGACATACATACGATCTTGGTAAAAATATATTAAACTAAATTGTGAAGGAGACGCCGAAGTGCATGAGTTTGTAGTGACAACGCATCGCCGCATATGCTGCATGCTGAAGTCATTTACAATAGGCTGGGTCTTAGGTCACAATGAGATCGCGAGAAATGATATCGTCGTTCAAGTTGGTAGACAAGTAACCTACGTTGACCAGTGCGCTTATTGTGAGCAAAACCCTAGGTAGCATGACATACAGATCAAACGTCTGTCGCAACGTCTCTAAAAAGCCAGCTGTATCTCTGTTGTTACCCAGTAGGCAAAACTGTAGACACATTCTTGCACTTAACTGAGCACTGAGCTTGTACTAAACACTCAATGTGCCAGGCATAAATGGCACCTCCTCATGAAACACTTGCTGTGAGAGTGCTGACGACACTTCATTTATGGATTTTCGGTTTAAGTTCGCACTAAATTCTTAGCTAGGTGCTGGCACTGAAGCGTTGCTTTCCACGAAAGACTAAGAATTTTCATTAAAAGGAATAAACAAGGGGCACAACGACTAGTTCGTTGCTCTATCAAAAGCTGCGCGCAGTACACAGAAGAAGGTTTTAGAAGAGCCAACGCGCTGTCCGGCAAGTTCTCCATTGCCGTACTTGAAAGAATTATGTGGAGCTAAGGGATGAACGAAACTGCAAAAACTGATTTACAACTTGTTTACGCGGATGACATTGACATTATTGCGGGAACTACTCGAGTAAGTTCCGCTTCAATTTGCATTGAAAGCGAATAGAGAAGACACAACCAATGCATTTAGGTGGCATACTCAACGAATTCTTAAGCCATCGGATCTAAATCCACGCTGTAAGTAGGAGTTAGGAAAGACAGTGATCATCAAACTTTCAACCTAAAGCAGTGGGGAAAGCGAAAGTGGATTAACACATTGTAATGCAGTCAAACTTGCTGGAAAATTGTTGAGATAAGCTAGGTCGTTTGAAATACGTTGGACAGGTGGAAAACCTTGCAGATATTCGCGCATGTCATTGATATTGCTATGCATGGTCTACTGGGACAATCATACTCTGGATCTGAACTAGCATATGGAAACAGTCTGCTGCATCCGTATTACCCAAAATACGAAAACAGGGAAACTATCGCTGTTGCAAGGTATATACACAACATTCCTCAATACAACGCACTTATCAGAACACCCACTAATGGCAAACAACCGCCGATAACAATTGCAAATTCTTTCGACAAATTTCGTTTGTCAATTTCGTACAACGCACTTACCATTTTGTGGCAGCTTTCAGTTTTGATTGATCGTTTTTCTCTGGAGGATCATATACTTCGAGTGCAGGAGGTATCTTAATTGGAGGCATTGGATTACCATCAGCCGGTGATACATATTCCAAGCTGCCCAACTTCCATTCCCCCGATGCGTTCACAAAAACCGACCACACAGACACATTATTATGTCTCAAATTTCCATCGTTGTTAAGGAATGAAAGGGCACGCTAAAACAAAAATCCATAAAATAAACTTGTTCACTATTTTTTATCTCTCTCTCTGCAAAACTCACCGTAATTTGAAACACCCCCCAAGCCAAATATAAATCCTTCTGTGGTCCATCTGATGCCAATTTGGCTATATGCGTTCCCAAGGGCTCCACCGACTCGGTAGCCACGTATAGAACTTTGTCAGTTTCCAAGCTGTCAAGAAATTGCAATATGCTCGGATGACGAAGCGTCTTTAATCGTTTCACTGCCGCTTTGGCCAAATCGAATTTCGCATCCGAGCCATTTTTGATGTCATACACAAACACAGACACCTCCTCGTTCGTAGACTTTCGTTTGGCCTTGTGTAGCGACCATATTGAGCGCACTTCGTAGCCAGGTATTTGCTCCCCGATCTCGTATGGGAATTCTTTTGAAGAGTCGCGCGAAAAGAACGACCACATCATGTGTTTTGCCCGTCGAGTGAATATCTTGTTGGCCGAAGCTAAACGGTGCCCTATGGATGACAAGAATCTTTGCTGCCCACACTCTTGGTCTTAGCAACTTGCGTTGCAGTCTGTTTACACCGGAAGCCACTAAATTCCACCTACAAGATTAAATCAAATCGCAGTTCTTCTTTTGTTCCTTTTTCTACTCCTCTTCAATTTCGTGGTGAAGTGTAGTCTTTCTTCAAGCAACACATTCGTCGATTTTCGTCTTAAATTTTGCGTATTGTTGTTTCCCCGAGACAGTATGTTTGCTACGGATAAACATTAAACGAACGAAAAGAAAAAAAAAACCGTCGACACACGAATAGAAAAATCTGAATTTCCGATTCCAAAAAAAAGGGAAACAATTGTGCTGGCGATTTAGAACATTTCGATTGATCAGATGAGAGTTTCGCGGATTGCGTTGAGGGGAAATTACTTGTAAATTAGATTTTTTGGCTTTTTTAGTGATTTTTGTTGGGAGTTCGTTTGGTTTTTTTTTAGATTTTCACAAAGTTTTCATCTTTTCATGACGTATGACGTTTTGTTGGATAGAATTTGCAGAGGAAGAAATTAACTGCGCGAAATTGTAGAAATGTCAAAATTAAAAGTGCCCGAAACGAAATGAATCAACAGACAACAGCTGACAGAGAAATTGGAGTAGATTTCCTCGTTGTTTGATGGATGGGTCTGGATGAAAATAGTAATAGATGTAGAACTTATTTTGAAAAATGTTTTTTTGTTGTCTCCAATCCAATTTGTGTAAAGTTATTACTGTTTCTTCTCTTCTTTAACCGTTGAAATACGAAACGAATAAAATTCCATTTAATGTCACATATTTTTCCCACGTATCTGTATTGCTGTTCCCCGGCTTATGAGGTTGAATAAATTTGCTCACCTTAGAACGATTCTAAAGGTCGTTCTATTTTGGATCACTGCGTTAGTGAAGTCAAAAGTTTGCTTGAGTGACCCAATTGCTTTTTTTTTCTACTGCTTTTCGGACGCGATTTTTATACGAACTTCGTTGTGCATTGGAAAACTTGCTATGCCTGAAGCTTCGCAATATTTTCCCATTATTACTCGTAAATTTTTAATCACACCATTTGTCGACCTGCCTCCCAGAAATCGACATTCACTGCCATAATGCTTAATAATATTGTGTCTTCGCCTGTTAAGGACTCTCCCGTATATGATATTTTAATAGTATGCGACATAAGACTCAACGATCGGTAATTGGTGCGATTTCTCGTGTCACCTTTGCTTAAGAGGATATGTTATCCGGCCTACAATTTCCTCTTTGTCCGCTACAGGTGAGGAATTGGCACAGCGCGGAAATTTTACGTCTCGTGCTTCGATGTTGCCTTATTTCTACTGCTGTTTGCCTGCTTATGGGTTGTTGGGATATCTTTTCTAATTCTCCAAACAATGTTTCTTATGTGCTTAGTTCTTCTTCTTGCTTTATTACATTTTTTTTTAGCGATTTTTGGAAATTTAACGCCCAGAGCTGGGCCTTTTCCTTGTTTCAATCTCGACTGATGAAGGTTTTTTTAAAATTCTAGAACACCTCAGGATCTTTTACTCGCCATTTTACGTTATTCCATCATCTATGGGCATCTATCTGCATTTGGCGTCAAACGCTGCAGTATCTGTATAATCAAATGCCGCCCTTGCTTAGTAAATAGGGTATTTAGTATTGTTTTGCATGAGTTCTTCTGATTGCTCAGTGCCTTATCTGCGCGGCGTAGGTGCTTATAATATTCCACGTTTATTCCACGTTGTCGCCATTAGTCGGTTGTTAACGGTTTTATCTAGAAGCTCAACTGTCAAGACGATTGCAGCTCCGTTCTTATTTTACTTTGTTTCGCAATTATACATTTTGTACACTTTCGTTTGGAAGTTCAAGTAGCGGATGCTGTTCCCGACATTTCGCTCGATTATATTGATTTTACGTGGATGGATTACGTTTCCTAGTTCTAAACTTTCGCCCGTCATTGTGCTAATGTTCCAGCTTGTGATTTGTATTTTATTTCTAGAGAGCATAACATTACTCGCTCTTGGAAACCAACGAGCTCTGGAACAAATATTTTTATTCGCCTCGGGATCAATCCTCTGCTGTCCAAAGGTAATGCCCGGGGACAGTATATTCATATATCTTCACTTTCATGATGGCGTACTTTCGTACTATTGACCTCCGTGTGACGTGTTGGGCGTCCTGCACGCAACCCTGTTTTGGATGAAATTCGCAAAGACCGGGTGGAGCACTACATAATCCGGCAAAACTCTCCTCTAAGATGCGATGTTTGTACCTAGAAGTCAAACGATATATAAGTGCCAAAAATATGTGGTGGTGTTTGGAAGAAGGTTTTTTTATTGAGAAGAAGCAGAAAGAAAGAAACGTAACCTCTTACTTGAAACACGTTTTATTACAAAAAGTTCTGACAGAAGCTTGACATTGCGATGAATATGTTAACTAGCAATGGTATTGCCAGATATGGGGCAATAGTGAGAACTAGTTTTTATAATAATACTTTTCAACATTCCGCCCACCTCGTCCAGTAATTGTGACGAACCCCTGACAACCCACCGTGTTCATCCGTAGACTCATTGTCAATTGGAAGCACCACCAACTTACCTTTCAATATTGATGATTGTGTACCGGTCGCAGCTACTTGCATCAGATTGTCGTCTCCAGAAAGTACTTCCAAGACTCGGCCTAGTGGCCATTGAGTGGGTGGTGCACGTTCATCTCGAACAAGAACCAGGTCGCCCGCTTCAATGTTCATTTTAGCTTGTTTCCACTTGTTTCTTACCTGGAGCTCATGTAAATACTCACAACTCCACCTTTTCCAAAAATCCTGCTGCATTTGTTGGAGCTGTCTCCACCGTGAATGCCTATCGGTCTTGATGTACAACAAGTTTGGTTCCGGAATAGCAGTGATGGGGCCGCCCACCAAGAAGTGCCCAGGGGTCAAAGCGGCTAAGTCATTGGGATCACCAGACAGAGGTCTCGAATTAAGCACAGCTTCAATTTGCTTGAGGACGGTATAATATTCCTCAAAAGTCAGGCTTGCTTCGCTGATGGTTCGCTTCAGATGATGTTTCATGTTCTTGACGCCGGCCTGCCATATGCCTCCAAAGTTCGGAGACCTTGGTGGAATGAAGTGGCATGAAATACCGTTGCACGAGATGGATCACGCGCTTTCCTCTAACTGCTTTCGAAAAGCTGCAAAATCCTCGTTGAGTGCCGTATTTACACCAGAAAATGTCGTAGCACAGTCGTTATAGATACTAAAGCTGTATCCTCGTGTGGAAAAGAAGCGTCGCAAAGCTGCAAGGAACGTCTCGGTGGCCATGTCGCTCACGAGTTCAAGATGGATAGCTCTAGTGTTCAGGCAGACAAAGAAAGCAACCCATCCTTTGTGGCTACGATGACCTCGGCCTTTCGTGGTTCGAATAATCTAACCCAGAATGCTTGAACAGAGCAGCAGCTGTACAACGAGGAGTGGGAAGACATCCCATAATTTGAGTAGTAATTAGTGGTTTTTGATAAAAACATGTCAACAATGACGAATGAACTTATGAACTGAGGCCCGACCATCGATTATCCAATAGCGTCATCGGAGAAAGTTCAGCGTTGTTTGCTTGCCACCATGCATAGTACACGAATGTCCTTGATCTATAAGCATCTCAGTAAATTTGCTTTCCTTAGGTAGTATAATAGGAAATCGTTCACACATAGGCAGTCAAGCATTTCTTAGTCGCCCATTCAATCGTCGATAATTGGATTTAGTTTTAGTAACTTGCTTTTTGAACTGGTAGGTTTACCTTGAGAGAGACAAGAAGCTTCATTAGCAAAATGTATTTTTTGAACATACCTTATCCTAAAATGGAAGGCTACTCGTCGTTCAGAGGCTGTGCAACAGGATGACTTCGAATGTTGTCTTCCTAGTTTGACATCAGGATGTAACTAATGTGTCGATATTGGAGTATCTGCCGAGAAAACCTAGTGCTCCAACATTCTCCATCAATTTGGATAGGGCTTGCGTAAGTAATGAAGTTACCTCAAGTACCTCTTTGACGTCGCAAATTTGTTTCGGCCATTCATTTTCATCTTTCTTTACCCAGCCTGGACCAGTCCTCCATATGTCGAGGTTCGTTAGCTTGGAAGGGTACACACCACGGGAGGCTACGTCAGCAGGATTACTATCAGTGTGCACATACCTTCAACCGTCAATAGCTGTGAGCTCTTGGATTTTGGTAATCCGATTGGCAACGTATTGCTTATGCTTTCCAGGATTTGACCGGATCCAGATGAGAGTTGTCTTCTAGTCAGACCAGCAGTAAGTCGTAATTGACGTCAGCTCTAAGATGTCGAGCACTTTGGAAGCTACTTTCGAAGCTTCCTTTCGAAGATGATCTTCTTTAACGGTGCTACTTTAATTTCACCATCAACTGTTTTGACTCATAGATAGTTAAAGGCAGCATAAGCAGAGGTAGACGCGTCGGAGAAAACATGTAGCTGGTCGTTCGAGGTCTTTGATGACGAGAAAACCCATCTAGAAACCTTGATGTCATCTATCCATGGAAGCTCTTCTCGAAATCGAACCCAGTTCTGCTGATGAGATTCCGGAAGTGGATCATCCCAGGAAATACCAGAAAGCCACAATTGTTGACAGATTATTTTGCTTTTTATCAGAACTGGAGCCAGAAGGCAAGTTGGATCATAAATTTTGGCGACAACGGAAAGTTGTTGACGTTTTGTAATTGCTGACGAGACTTTTATGACGTTCACCTTCTAGCCTATGCAATCACTTTTACAATACCAGTGGATCCCAAGTGCCTTGGTCCAAATTGAGGTCACAGCAAGGGTCGCTCAAATTGTCGTAAGTGCTTATTCCTTTTAGAAACTCGGTCGAATTTGAGTTCCATTTTCGTAGTCGGAAACCTCCTCGTTGGCCTCGAGCTCGTCCAAAGTAGTTCGTTTGTTAGCGTAGACTAAGGACTTGATGTAGCTCCAGAGAAAATAATCGAGTGATATTAAATCGCATGATCGCGGGGGCTAATTGATGAACACTCACCGTGAGATGACCCAGTCGCTAAATTTCTTCTTCACAAGTTCAAGCGTTGCGTCGCTTGTATGGCATGTAGTGCCGTCTTGTTAGAATCACAGCTCGGATATGTCAGTGTTGTCGTGCTCTGACCACAGAAAGTTGATTAACATCGCTCTGTACCTGAGACCATTGAGGGTAACGGTGTCTCCTTCCTCATTTCGAAAGAAATAAGGTCCGATGATGCCCCCATGCCATAAACCGAACCAAACGGTCAATCTTTGTTAATGCATGGATGCTTGGCCGAACACTTGTGTTAGCTCCAATAACGGCAATTTTGCTTGTTTACATAGCCACTGAGCCGAAAATGGGCTTCGTCCGAGAAGATGATTTTTGGCCATAATCCGGATCTCCAGCCAAGATTTCCAGCGCCCAATTAGCAAAACCAGGGCGTTGGCTATGATCGTCTTCTTATACGGATGTAAGCCCAAATCCACTCGTAAAATAAGCCGGGTTGACTCTCTTTCGATGTCCAATTCAGCGAATCGACATTTCTAGGTCATCTGCGATACTGGCCGCTACGGCGAGTATGTTTTCTTTATTTCGAACCGACGAATTGCCTGCACACTGAAGCCATGATGACGACCGACCTCATCTCGAAATTCACGTTGCGTATTTACAACTGAGCCGGAATTTCGAATTTTAATAATTTCCGCAAGCGTAAAACGATTCATGATGAAATGGCAAACCTTACTGAATATTTTGACAGCTGGATGTCATTGGTAACTTTGACAGCGGCTGAAACATAATAATTGGAAAAACTCTATGTCTAATAAGATCTGGCTGAGATCCACAGTAGAGCAACTTTTTCCACAAACATCAGCTACTATATGCAACATCTTACGGTACTCTGTAAGAGTTGCAAACGGCAATGCTAACACAAAAAAGGTAAAAAAAAAGCGCTCAGATCTGACGGCATCTGGAAAAAGTCAACAAAAGCGTCGACGAAAAAGAAGGCAGACATTTTTATTTCGAAGGAGCCTTTTCTGAAAGATGGAAAGTACATCCTGCTAGCAAAGCAAAGAAGCCATATGCATATTCTAACGTATGGAAAAGATTCTTGAGAAAATAATATAAAATAGATTACTAGCAGTACCAAGCAGAAGTAAAAGGAGTCTTCTCAGACAACCAGTTTGGCTTCAGAAAAGCCTTATGTACCTTATGCCATAAAACCGATATCAGAGAAGGTACCACCGAAGGAGAAAAATGGCTCTATGACACGAAGAAGTAACAGTGGATAAACAAAACTTCTTTGACTCTGCGAACTATTCGTCCATAAGAAGATCACTTTTCAGAATTCTATCACAGATACATAATATTTGCTGCAAATACTGATGAGCTATCTCAACAACAGGAAGTTGATGTACAATACCCATGAAATGGTAAGCCAGAACAAAGCCGTTGTGTGTGTCCCACAGGGATCGATAACGCCACCGATGACGTTACCGTCGTGACAGTAGCCAAACAGATTCGTGCAGCGGAATCAGCCACAAATGAAACATTTGCCCGGATAAAAGATTGGATGATATCCGTTGAACTAGATCTAGCTGATCATAAAACACAATCAGTCTTCTTAACCGATCGGTAGGCCGTTTAAGTTCATCAATTTTCAGATCGTTAACCCAACCATTCAACCATCTGATACGAAGAAGCAGTTAAATATCTTGGAGTGATGTTGGACAACAATCTGCAATTTATCGGTGGGCTTCAAAACGCACAAAGCATGAAGGAGGCCGCCATATACACTTCGCGCCTTTCGGGCTATCTTAACGAAGCAAAAATTGTTATACTTGTAATGGTCTCTATCAACATTCATGCTGACGATTTGCCAACAATACTTGCATGTTCTAAAAGAGCTTTGAGTCAACACGGCGACACGAAGATACAAATTGAAGAAAAGCCAGTTTCAGTAGCTATGTGGCAGGCCTGCTTCGACAACTTATCGAAGATGGACCTATTGACACAAACACAATAAGTCGAAAGGACGGAGACTGCAATACCATCTTACGCAGTTCTTCTCTGGTCATGGCAGTACTCACAAGCATCTCTACTGATTTTTCCACTACACCGCACTATTTTCCCCAGAAAATCCAAATGAAGATAAAGATAGGCATCTAGAACTTCTCTGACCAGTCCGTCGTTGCTCCTCGAATACAATACACATACAATATGTGTTCGTAAGGTCGTAAGGCAATTGGAATGCGGTATACGTCTACTGTAGCTTAATAACAAAATAACCCATTGCTATGAGAGAACTAACTGCCTCGGAAGAAAGCGGACCCTATTTAAAACGAGGACAATGATTTAAGAGTATGCTTCTGGAATCTTAGGGCATTATACGCTCCAGGGGCTACCCAAAAACTGGGGAATATCCTCATGTAGTATAAGGCGGACATTACTACGATCTACGAAATGCGCTGGTTAGGATCATGAATGATGAAAAGAAAGGAGTGCGAAATATATTACAGCTGGCACAAAAAGTTATACATATTTGTCCTGGGAAAGCGGCTGAGATCAAAAGTCATCGATTTGAAACCAATTAGCGATCGCCTGGCTGTGATCCGCATCCAATTCTACAACATCAGCTTTATATATGTGCACACGCCCCTACCAATAAAGCTGAGGAGCCTATCAAAGAGGATTTCTACGACCTTGTGGTCGAAGCCTACGGGGCCTGTACGGAGTAAAATATTAAAATCGTTCTCGGGGACTTCAATGCCAAAATTGGTAAGGAGAGCATCTTTGGCGGAGTGGTCGGAAAAGACAGCCTCCACGAAACGATAACAGATAATGGCTTCCGACTCACTGACTTTGCGGCAGCGAGTAGGTAATACGGTGATAAGTAGCACAAAATTCCCTCATAAGAGAATTCACACAGCAACCTGGATAAGTCGGGACTGCAGAACCACCAACTAAATTGACCACGTGATGATTGACGCAAGACACTCGTCACATATCCTAAATGTACAAACATTTAGAGGGGCAAATGTCGACTCTGACCACCATTCAGTTGCACCCCGATTCAGAGCTCGACTATCCAATGAAAGAAAGCTGCGCCAAACAACAAAAACGAGGTACAGCATTGGATCCTTGAGCACAGAGGCTACAGAGAGCAACTGGACGAAAGACTATGCAATATGCCATTGCCTACCACAAACGGCAACAACATGTGGTTACAATGCCCTATTACTATTCAGAAAGTAGCCGAAGCAACTTTAGGCTATCAGTCACCCCCCGATAAGAAATCCATGGTATGATGACGAGAGCATGTAGAAGAAGAAGGCAACAGATGAAGCATATAAGAAGACGTTGCAAAGAACAACCGAGCAACGTGGTGAGTATAAAGTCAGAAGGGGGGTGGAGAAAAAGATACGCGAAAAAAGAAAAGAGCCTTCGCAGTCACCCAGCTCTAGAATATCGAAGAGAGTAGGAGCAATAACAAGATGTGAAACTTTTATAAAAAAAAGCTAAAAACCTGGCGGCAGGCTACAGACCAGGAACTCAGGTCCTTCGAAATCCTAAAGGTAAACTTCTTACCAACCCGCAGGGAATTGTGGATGTATTTAAGCAGCATTTCCAACAGGATTGCTGTCGGAACTGTAGCGATGTTTTGGAGCATGCACCAGTAAAGTATGAGAGGGCGAAAGCATGCCCGACGACTGGACTATCAGCTCTATCTGCCCCATCTTCAAGAAAAGCGATCCAATGTCTTGTAAGAACTACCGAGGCATATCCCTACTTAACGTAGTCTGCGTACTGTGTGAACAACTATTTTGCACCAGACTTATCGGCACCTACCACTGTGGTTTCCGGCCCGGCAAATCGACGGCAGATCAAATCTTCACACTGCTGCAAATACTGCAAAAGACCAGCGAGTCCCAAGTCGATACTCACCATCTCTTCATCGACTTCAAAGCCGCATACGACAGCATTCATCGCACTGAATTATATGACGCGATGGCCGAATTCGGGGTCCCGAGAAAACTGATCGGGTTGTGACTGCATGGAAACAAAGCCTCCGAATTAGTCCAAACATGCACCGGATTCTGGTAAGGAGACGCGCTATCATATGATTTTTTTAATCTTGTGCTGGAGCAGATAGTGCGAAAGGCCTGGTAAACACAGAAGGCTTATTAGGTGCGCAGCTAAGTTATGCCAATAGATGGCTCCAGCAGTAAGTGCTGGTCGATTTTGACATATCCAAAACGTCATGAACCAAGCTTAGACACATGGTAAACAAACCGTTTTGACACATTAGTGTCATTTTGTTTTGGCGTCATATACTTTTGGTTGTGTGAAAATGTCTGATTTTGTGCCAAATAGTCGTCATTTGCCGGATGTGTTGATTTTCTTCTTTCATTCGAAGAAAACGGCGGCTGAAACACATCGAGAGCTGCAATAAGTTTACGGAGATGCTGCTCTAAGTGAAACAACGTGCCGTGATTGGTTCAGTGGCTTCAAAAACGGTGAATTGGAGGCATTGCTTGAGGAGGATCCGTGCCAAACGCAAGACGAACTTGCTTCAGCCTTAGGAGTTATCCGCCAAGCCATTTCCAAGCGATTGCATGGATTGGGAATCATTCAAAAACAAAGAACTTGGGTTCCTTATGATTTGAAGCCAAGGGACGTTGAGCGTCGTTTTTTCGCCTGTGAACAACTGCCCCAGCGCCAAAAAAGGAAGAGTTTTCTTCATCGCATCGTGAAGGGATCCATTACAGGAACTCAAAGAGACGAAAGTCATGGGGACTGGCCGGTCATGCTTGTACGTCGTTGGCTTGGCCGAATATTCACGCAGTGAAGGTTATGCTGTGTATTTGGTAACACCAGGTCGGTGTTATTTATTATGAACTCTTGAAATCCAACAAAACCATCACTGGGGAAACGTATCGACTTCAATTGATGCGATTAAGGTGAGCACCCCGCGAAAAAAGTACACAATACGAGCCGAGGCACAAAACGTGATTGTACAGCATGACAACGCTCGGCCTCATGTTGCCAAACCCGATAAATCTGAAGTCCTACTCCACCCGCAATATTCCCCAGATATTGAGCCATCCGATTATTGCTTGTTCCGTTCGATGACACATGGTCTGGCTGATCCGCAGTTCCGCTCATATGAAGACATCAACAAATGGCTGGATTCGTGGATAGCCTCAAAAGATGAACACTTTTACCGTAACGGTATTCGAGCTCTGCCAGAAAAATGGGAAAATGTTGTAGCTAACCATTTTTTCACAAAAAACTTGCATTTTCATCAAAACAAAAACAACAACGGTAACTTAGTTGCACACATAACAAATCCATCCAGCTGCTGGGCTATGCAGACGATATCGACATCATCGCCCGTTCACAGCGAACGAGTTGGTCTCATGATGAATGAGGATAAAACAAAGTACATGCTGTCAACGAAAAACCGACCCGTCGAACACCGTGTAGAACAGAACCTAACAATCGACAGCTATAATTTTAAGGCAGTGAAGGAGTTTATTTATTGTACCTCGGGCCAAACCTAAACGCCACAAATGACAACCCGGTGGAGATTCGACGAAGAATAACCTAAGGCAACCGCTTCTACTTCGGTTTGTCCAAACAACTAGGGTCCAGACTCTTAACTGGAAGGTCCTATGCTCTAAAAAGCCCTGATCTTGCCAGTCTTGCTATATGGATGATGAATTAAATTGTGAAACAGATATTGCGATTCTTCGAAAGAGAAATTCTACGTCGAATATTTGGTCCTGTCTGCGAGGAGGGCGAATGGAGGAGAAGATATAACCGCGTGCTTTACGAGCTGTATAAAGATGGGGATGTAGTTTGGAAGGCTAAAATTCATCGGCTGCACTGGTTCGGCCACCTGGTTCACGAAAAAAAGGAAGACCGAACCTCCGGTTTAAAGATCAAGTAATCGCGGACGCCAGAAGCCTTGGTCTAGTAAACTGGAAGCAACGTGCCCGGGACCGTGAAGGATGGAAGACGGCATTAGCTCAGGCTCAGACCCTCCACAGTCCCCGGATAAATAAATAAAAGGTGCAACAGAAGCAGCTGACACAAGACGCTCAGCACCATTTCCTGTTTGAAGTCTTTTGTCCAGAGGTGCAGTTTATTACGGAGGCATATAACTATCGGCTAATAACTCAGGTCCAGTTATATGAATATAAAAGCTCGCAGTACTCGTATCTTTAGAAGATTCTCACCGAACACATCACCTATGCTTAGTTTTTACCGGTTTTTTGTTTTCCACTAGAAAAAAAAGCTGGCCCTGATTCATGCTCAACTGTCGAATGCCACCAAATTGCTTAAATCAGTAACTTCCTCCTTCCATATAAGTGCTTGTATATGTCCAACTGAAGTCAATGGAGCAACTAACCGACCAATTGAACTTCTTGACTCTTATGTGCACACCGCTCCAACTGCCCATATCGAGCACCTACGACTATTAATTGAACATAGAGTCGAGGCGAACTGCGACAATGCTAGTACAATACAGCTGCCGGCAACAAAACGCTCAAGTAACACTTTAATCGATCTCTGATTGCTTACGATCGATCGGAAATGTTTCCCTCTCTAGCAGTTCAACTTCAGTCAGAGATACATTCCCAGGTGTGTGGAACATAACTTCGAGTACGACTACGAATGCGAGTACGTACGAGTATCTCGAACGTTGAATCCATTTGGCCATTGTTTGGCGCATGTATCGACTTTCATGATCTCTGCATCATTTGGTGGTGTGCCAGTGGCGGCCGTATCGAATGAGACTCGCGATCTAAACTCCGATCATCGCGTTTATTGATGTTTGAGATGACATTGAATTAGAATCAAAGTCGGTGGCATTAGATGGTGGAAGGGTAGGGTTCTAGGATAGCAGTGTGTTAGAAGATACTTTTTTTTCTGATTTTTTTGACATAGAATTCGCAAGCGCTTTGGCCTCGCATAGCTACACGTTCCGTGTGATCAAACAATTAATTTCTTTGAGTTGTTTTTATTTTTTTTCATTTTTCATTTTTATCTTATTGAATTTCAAATGACTTTTGTAATTAAAACCTGTGGTGGAGGACGTGTTGGCAGTTTGATTGTTGGCTTACCTAGGGACTTGCATTGCAAATAGTGAACTCTGCCATCAAGGATTTTCGCAGTGCTTCCAATGAACAACTTTCCTTTTCTGTCCCTTATAAGGTATGTTCGTGAGGTTAACGCAGATACTTTCCGTATTTATCAACGACAAGATAACGAATCAGTGTCTCTCTAAGCTGAACAAACAGTAATTGTTAGTTTTGCAAATGAATCAGTTGATGGCATGATATCATGGTGTAAAATTACTGACACACTAATTTAGATCACCCACCGAGAGGTAAATATTTAAACTTTTTCAAAATTGAAGCGATAACTGCTTGGTGTGGTAGGGTGAATGGATTCCTGATCTAATGGTTAAAAATACAAATGATCAGATTTTGGTGAGGACCATATATTGGTGGTGTTACGAGTAGTCCAAGAGTATTGTGCATCGAAATCGTTGATATTTCCGATTAAAATTTCTAGGTGATGGGACCTATTGCAGACGACGTGTTCCTATACTGAACCTATTTATAGCTGTTTTGTAGATTTAGAGAAAGCAGAAGGTGGCGTCGGATTTTTTTTTATAATTTTGTGATAACCGACACCACTTAACTTATCACTCGTTTCCGGCTTGACGTTGATTTTTGGGACACCCTGTATATATATATATATTATTTTTTTTATTATTTTTTTCTTAAGATCTGACTGAAACCTATCTAAAACTATGTAACCCGGCCATGGCTAAAAAAAAAACTTAGGCCGGTCCACTCTGCTTCACATGAAGCTACGAGTACCTATCACTGGAAGAGTTCGACGACGAAGCATCCTCGCCTTCATCAAACCACCAAAATTGCTGGTGCTGCTGACCAACATCCCTCCGCCCTACCATGTGCGACGTCTCCGTCGTAGTTGAGTCGCCTGTCCGCAGCTGTTCGAGGACATGGAAGATTAGCGGCACCGCTAACGAAGTAGAGGAACACTTCTGGAGGAACAAAACCGTCCAAGCGTACTCTCTCATGATGTATACGAGGGTTGTCTGAAAAGTTTGCGATCGAACAATGATACAAGACATTTTTTCTCAATTTTTTTTTTTTATTTTTCTACATAGTCTCCTTGTGACTCTACACACCTCTCCCAGCGATGTTCCCATCTCTCTAACCCGTCCAACTAGTACTTGGCGTTTTTCTCTGCAAAATTGTTCACGAAGGTGATTGCCTCCTCATTTGACGAAAATCTCTGTCCTCCGAGCGCAGTTTTTAGATGAGATAACAAAAAGAAGTCGCTTGGGGCTAGATTTGGTGAATAAGGCGGATGGTCAAGCAGTTCAAACCGTAATTCATGGATTTTCGTCATGGCAATCGCTGAGGTGCGTCGTCTTGGTGAAACAGGATTTTGTTTTTCCGCAATTTCTGCCTTCAGCTTGGAAAGTAATGATGCGTAGTATGCTCCTGTAATGGCTTTTCCTTTTTGAAGATAATCGCTTAAGATAACTCCTTTACTATCCCAAAAAAAACAGTCGCCATCACTTTCCCAGCCGAAAAAAAGAGTTTTTGCTTTTTTTTGGAGCCGGCTCGCCCTGTTTTGACTGAATTTTTGTTTCGGGCGTATAATGGTGTATCCAAGTTTCATCTACACAGTAATTAATCGGCGTCAAAACTCGGATTTATTGCGCCTAAACTGCGCCAACAGAGCGTTGGAAATGTTCATTCGAACGCGTTTTTGGTCTAACGTAAGTAAAACCGGCAGCCAACGCGCGGACAGCTTCCTCATGCCTAAATCTTGATTTAATATGTAACAAACACGTTCTTTGGACATTTTCATAACCTCTACAATCTCTCTCACTTTAATTCGGCAGTCGTCTAACACCATTTGGTGAACTTTAGAAATGTTATCGTCGTTGGTTGCAGTTTTTGGACGTCCCGAACGTTCATAATCTCCCAAGCTCTTACGGCCACGTTTAAACTCAGCTGCCCAAAATTTCGCTGTGGTAAATGATGGTGCAGAGTTCCCATACACAGAGTCCAACTCATTTTTGATTTGCGTAGGCGTATGCCTTTCAAAAACAACAATTTACGAGTAATAACAGCTCGATACTCAATTTTTTCCATTTTCACAAAAAAAACACTCCCATTGACTCACTCAAACGACTGTCAACTAAAAACTGCGTGTCCAAAATGACTGAAACTTCGGTAAGTAACTGTCAAAAAATGCACAACTAGCATTCACTAGCTTTTATTGACGAGTGGCGCTATCTTTGCGTTGCGGTCGGAAACTTTTCAACCCTCGTATAATTGGGGTAGTAAACCCCGGAGATCAGGTTGTTCGATGAGGTCATTGCTCTTGCAATGTGCCTTCGAGTCAACTTAATAACAAAATTGTCCACTCTTATTAGGTTCGCCCTATTGTACTACAAGACCTCATTACGACAGAATTTTAAGTACTCAGACTCTGGTGTTCTGTATAACTGAAGACAAGCCCTAGGGCAAGTCCTTTCAAACACCCGAATCTTTTCCAACAAACTTGTTCTCACGTTGAACCACACAGAACATCCAAATACGAGCATAGGCCGGATAAGGGCCATGTAGCAGATCACCTTCACCCTCGCATCGAGTTGGCTGCTATAAAACAGAGCAACATCTAGACCAAAGATCCCAAGGTATCTGACTACATTTCGACAAGCAAGTGGCTACCCGTGCTGCTCCACGATCGAAAACTTTCGCCAATTCTTCCTGGTATCCCTAGAGGCCTCAGACAAAAGCGTCCTAAACAGAATGGTTTCAGACTTCTGAAAGTTGATTTTCAACTTCCAATCATCGCAATATTGTTTAATTTGGACCTGATCTGTACGCGGTTAAATCGTCTGCATACGCTATGGCATGGTGAAGTGAAACTATCAGATCACTTGTGTAAATGTTGAATAGGATCGGCGAATTTACCGCACCTTGTTGTAGACCGTCTTCAATGTTAAATGTTCCAGCGGAAGTCACATCGCCATTCTTCACTATGAACTGTCTACTGGAGAGCATATCAAAAAGAATATACAGCAGTGGTTTACTAATGCCCAACGTGTTCAGTTTGAAGATTGTGGATGCCGTTTCGAACGCAAAATTGTTTGAACGTTTTCTTGGTCCCTTTTGCGTTGACCGGCTTTGGAGGATAAGATAGAACTGCGAACTCTACAAGCTATACAGCGACATCGACCTGGTAAGAAAAGTACGCATAACCGCCTGTGATGGCTAGCAGATGTAGAGCAAATGAATGTTAACGATTCAGTCTGACGAATCTTCCATTCTTCGCCTTGCACTTATGTATATGTAACTATGTAAGTAAGTAACTGCAGACGTCGGCCAAAGCCTAATGTTTGGTGCGGTGGCCTCCGCGAAGTCTTAGGTGGCTTGGTCTTTCCGTCCATAGGACCGATAGTCTCATGTGTTTTACGTTGACACCTGCAGTGTAGGCCTTATTCCATGAAGCGCCTACGCTCATGTAGAGTTTAATACAATGCGTCAATCAATGACCATCGGATGGTGTTAAAACCACCTCCAGTACCTACTAGAAGTCGTGTATAAGGCACGATCTTCTCCCTTGGTACCGGTTGCTGTGCAACTCCACACCGAGCAGACCGATTGCTTCCATAGCCATCAAATGGTTGAATACAAGCCGTAGTACTACAGCCTACGCTGAACCATGAGGTGTCAGAGTTGCCCTGGATTGGCCGCCATTAACCCTCATTACTAATTATCAAGCCTATATCGACGTCTAGAAAAAACTATGTTCGCATAGTCCTGCATCCTTACTAATTGCGTATTGTCAGCTAGAGCGCTGCCAACTTCCAAACATCGTCTGCAAAACCTACGCCCATAGCTCGAAGATCACTGACATCATCATACAAGGGACATTCCCACAGAATGTGAAGCCAGTCTTCAAAAGAAGCTCCCTCATGAGCAGCCTTCCATTTGGCTAAGGTTGAGATCCCGCATGAACAAAGCATCCTTCAGGAAGCAATAAGTTACCCTGCCTTTAACGCTATCATCCCATCTAGATGTCCATCTAGATTTGACGCAATCGTCTAGCCGGAACGCTCCCGTAAGGACATCCGGTTGACTTCAAAGTCAGCCAACCTGTCTCTCTCACTTAAGGGGATACCCTCTTTAGCTTGAAGGCGTCGGATCATCTCCAAGTCGAGAGGAAGCACTCCCATAAGGACCTGAAGTGCTTCCGTGGAGACAGTACGGAAAACAGGCAAACAACCCAGCAAGGCCACTCTTTGGCTAGAGAGGATCTTTCTGCGACCGCTCACACCCCTCTGATTCCCCAAATGTTGCAACAAAAAGGCCACCATATATGATACGCATGGCACGCCTGCTGAGCCCGCAGTCAGACCGCATAATACGCCTTACCTGCTCCACGACAGTTGTGAGTTTGTCATGGACTCTTTCCAAGTGTGGTAAGAAGTTTAACCTCTCTTTTATGGTTATACCCAGATACTTGACCTGTGCCACATATCTAAGAGCATCCCCATACAACTTGATTTGGGGAGTTCGCCTTATTAATGACTTGCCCTTGAGCAACATCATAACAATCTTCTTTTGAGAAACGCAAGCGTCTACACTGCTGCTCCAGTCCTCAACATGCCGGAGAACCGTATTTCCCATTTCTTCCAGCACCCTCCCGGATGGTGCTGCCAAAATGAGTAGCAGGTGGTCCACATATGCGCAGCACTTGGATGTTTCACATATCTGTCCCAATAGGGGGTCCATCATTAGATTTCAAATAAGTGGACCACAAATGGACTCCTGCGGAAATCCACGCTCCACATTCACGCTCACACTCTCATTTAGGCCATTATTCATGACGTACGCAATTCTGCCAGAAAAGTAACTTTTCTAAAGCTCAATTTCCTGGCAGCTAATGTCATGCAGCCTTCGAAAAATACTTCCTCAGCTTAGGTGGTCAAAGGCACCTTTAAAGTCTGTAAAGATGCCTAACACATAAGTGGCCCTACTTGATCGAACACTGTCTTTTGACAGTCCTCAATGGAAATGCCTTTTTTGAATCCGAATTGGAATGGCGACATCGGTTCGCTCAAATTATCCTTAAGTCTTTCCACCATAACCCTTTCCAGCACTTTTCCAAGTACCGAAAGCAGGCTGATGCCCCGATAAGATTCAGGATTAGTCCTTATCTTATCAGGAGATTTCAGGAGAACGACCACCTTTGCCCTCTTCTAACCCATCGGTAAGTGGTTCGTCTCAATGCATCTGCTATATGGGCAGCCTAGATATTCAGGAGCAACTTTCCAAATGGTTTTCACCATTTCGCTAGTCATTCCGTCTAGCCCGGGAGACCTTCTTGAACGAAGAAGTGAAACACCGTGTTCCACTTCTTCAGTTCGGAGCTCTGAGTATGCTACTGACTCAGCAGCCGGAGGGGCCTCAGCTCAGCTCCCTGTGTGTGGCGTTTTCCACACGTACCATATGACCATATGAAAACTTTGTAGAGTTTTCTCCAAGGATCGTCCCTATTTGAATGAATTACCTTCTCTTGCCACAATCAGTCCCTTGTACTCAGCGAGGCACCGCCGAAATGGCGGAACCCAACTGAGTCAAGTTTTCAGCATTGGTAGCCCGAGAACTTTGGAATTTCTTCCTCAGTTTTCGCACTTCTCGACGCTTCACATTCAAACCGCGTGTCCACCACTTCACTCTTTTGAGAGAAACCGTAGCGTAGAGATTGTCGTTGACACGCCACACATACTCATTGATGTGGTCGATCTACTGATCGATGCTCAGCTCTCCATACACTTGAAGAGGTACCGAAGTAACCTCTGCAAGCACATGGGAGCAGTACACATTCCAATCAGCTTCCCGAGTACACCATCTCCTATCATGCCTATCCGCCCTAACAGTCTCCTCATAAGTGACCTCAACTTGGATCCAGTTGTGATCACTTATACTCTCAGAGATTTTCCAACTGAGAAAAAACGCCCTAAGCGCGGAAACGTTCACGAATGTGACATCGATGTCGCTACTTCCTCTAGGCCCAGCGAAAGTAAACAACTCACGCGGTGGGTTGAGAGGGTGAATATCTTTAGATATAGCCCATTCACTAAGTGCCACACCCTGTGGGGACCTTCCATACCCAGACAAATATATGGACATCTTGTTATACCACATGAGGGAAATCGCATTAGCGTCAACGCCGAGGGCGAGGGGGTCGCTTCCAACGAGCAAACGCACTTCCTCCATGTGTCGGATGTACGGCTCGATTTCCTCACCGAACTTGCAGTAGACACTGGCAAGGTATATCTTGCCAAAAGCGCCTTCTACTCCGACACATATGCCACACTCATTTGCATGCTGAATCATGCACGTAAGGTTGACATCCCTTACAATCACTGCAGCATTGCACCTGGCGTCAGGGAAAACACGCATAGAAGCGGATAAACGCCTAATTATCCCCCCGAAGAATAGAGCTCCTGAATCAGAGCAAGGCTGCAGTTACTCTAGCACATCTGAGCTCCCAGGTCTGCCATAACGGCGAAAGCGCCCTGGCAGTTCAGTTGCGCAATGTGAAGCTCCCTATTAGTTCATGGAGTTCACCCTTGCTAAAACTTCACAGTAGGTATATGGGGCAATCATGGTTGGTTGGCCGGGCGTCCACTCTTCTCACAGTTCCTGCATTATTAAAATGCACTTAGTCTTGGCGTGGCTCGCACGGTGACTTCCTCCTACTCATTACAGTCGGCTACATTGTGGCCAAATCCAAGGCAGCGGAAACAGCCGACCAAGGTTTTATATTCCTTCACAGGGAAGGAATACCACAAAATTAGGCAACACCCCAAGTTTGTTAGCTCCTTAAAGGCTACTCCAGGGCCGGAGCTTCAAGTACTATGCTTACCGTATCCTCATTGACAATTGCCCATGGCCGGTTCACTATTTTCACCTCCTTAGTGAACTCCAGTCCATAGGACAGTCATCCTACTGAGCCATATGTCTATTCCGAATGTGGAAGCGGTGGAGCCATCAAATCTCTGAATGTAATCAATGACTGCTTTGGCCAGAGCTCTGTTAATCATTTAAGCACATTCGAAGGATTGTTTTCTACTTGGGTTCTGGTTTCGAAATTTTTTGCAAGATTCTTGGTGTTCTCAGAGAGTGGGCCCCCGCCCAATTATCAAGGCTTCGCCCATTAATGACGTTGTCTAATAAAAAGCGGGGGCAGAGCATATTACTGGTCTTATCGTAAACATCTTCAGATTACAGCCTCTGAATGGTTGCTACGATTTGACCAGTAACAAGTTGTCGGTCATAGGTCTTGTTGGACCACCGGTAGTCCATACCAGGACTTAAAACACGGTACCATGAGAGTCAGGAGCCCCCCGGATTTCGGTCCAGGCCTGACTTGTTAGAGGTAGGCCCCCTTGTGGGAGCGTCATGATGGCTGTGGTTTAAACCCAAATCGCGGGTACGGGTTTTCCTTTTGGTTTGACCCATTGTAGAGTAGCAAATAAGTACTGGGTGCTGTGACCCTAAGAACAGCAAGAGGTTTTAGGTCGGCCTCGACTCATACCAAGGGTGGAACTTGTGCCTCCAACACAGTTCCGAATTGGTATCAAAGGATTGACGGAGAGCGATGGCAAGGCGTATCCTTGCTCCCTATGGATGTATGGGCATCTCATAAACATAAGGTCTACATGACAGGTGGTTTACGTTAAAAATCATGGAACGTTCTGTTCTCAGAGAGTTTTACTCGGTATCTTGTGCGTTTCCTTAAGAATGTTCTAAGAAGAAGTAGCCTGTATTCAGTATGGATATTGCTAACACTCATCCACCGTGGTAGTACTTAACCTATTTCTCTCACTAACTGCCCGCTTTACGAATCAGTTGATCTTACATAGACGGGTTGGGTATGAAATCTGCTTTTCTAAAATCTCTTTTCCATAAGCTTCAAAATCCCCCGTTTCATTGCAAAAAGCAAATGCGCCCACATTCAAGACAGAGGATTTTCGGGTACAGGGGATTTTGGAAAGAGAGATTTCGTAGGCACCCCTACATGGACTTATCAGAACATACATGCGCACATACATGTATGTGTATATAAATATTTATGCATTTATGTAAACATAAACAATCTAAAACCAGCCATCACCAAGGCATGATCCTTTTTCCTCAGCGTCTATACTTTCTACCCGCATCCAAATCCGATGGCTCGTTCAAAATTGGCACGTGTCCCAAAGCCCCCACGGCAACCGTATCCTCTCCAACCACTCGCACGATTCCAACGCCCTCTTTCCCTCACAAATCTGTATTCGCCTAACTAGTGGTTTCATTTCCGTTTTAATAATTTATCCATTGACAAATGTGTTAGGTAAATACCTATCTGACCAACGGCACAAACCGCAAAACTACTAAACTCACTCGCAATTGTTAACATGTTCATAATACTCGTACTCAATGGCCAGCAGACTATTGTGGAATACGACTGCGCCAAGAAACACGGCTGGAACCACATCCAAAGCAACCAACCAACACACACACGTCACGTCAGCAAACAAGCCACCCGAGAGGTGACTCATCGTCCAACTCCCGAGCACTAGGAAAACCCTACAACTTGTTTCAATTGAATCCGAAACTCGATTTTATCTATGCTCGAACTCGAAACGAAAACGACAAATAGAAGAGGCAAACATTCATCCATTTTTAAAACTAGGTCAAGTCAAGAATCCAACCGGCAAGAGGACAAGAGGACAAGAGGACAAGAAAAAGGTACTCCACCAGAACTGATACTGATACTGGATAGGGAGTTGGTCGAGGTTATGTGAGACTCTTGGAATTTCCTTAGTCGGACGGACGTACGAATGGACGTACTCGTAGTACCTAATAATGTAGGCGGCACGATTGCGTATTTCATCAGCTCATACAGCTATCCTATCCACCACGTCAATTGTTATCGAACGCGGTAATCGGTGTCTGTGTGTGCTACCATATCAGTTTTCGATAACCATCCGATTAGGACGGGGTGGAATAACTCTAACTCTAATCAATGATGAGTCAGAACCATCGACGAAATCAACCGCGACCTCGGCGATGTCTCATCATGTTTACATTTCTATACGCCACCCATCTAACTAAACGTCACCACTTAATGGACACCGATAGGGGGCAGTCAGAAGAGAGACGGACACGCTTTTACCTAGTCACCGTGTCCAAACACCTTTGTCATTTCGATATAACCGTCCGATACGAGCGCCCGAACTGATTAGCATAATGAGATACTTTTTCACTTTTTCACTTTTCCACTTCTATCACTTCTTCATTTCTTCACCTTTACACGTACCGTAAATGCGCTCCAAATACTTAATTTGATATCGACATCACCATCTCTCTCTCTCTCTCTCTGCTTCGGTCGTCACCACACTTTTGTTGTGAGAGCCAGACGACACCACATCAAAGGAATCCCAACAATTTCCGGACACAGCTGGTGAACCAAATGAAACAATGTACGAGTACAATATTATACTCGTAGAAGCAGAATGAACACTCAGCCAACAAGTGTTTTGCTTTTGAGTTTGCTCCTCCCTCTTGTTTTTATCATCAGTTTTTGTTTTGATTTCGCTTTGTTCTGTTTTTCTCTCGTATGGACATGATCAGCCTTAATTTTCTCTGACGTTTGCGTGAAGTTGCACAGTGCGACCGTTAAGTGGAGCAAGGATTTTAAATTCAATAAATACCGTTGATTTCGTTCCACAAAATGTGATACATTTGTGGGAATCCCTTACCGTACGTGTACTTAACGTGACATTGTAGCACATTAAACTCTATCTAGTTGCGGACGCCAAGTTGGTTGTAATTCGTACATTTTCCATGGGAAGTCTTCCTTTATTGCATTATATCTCAGAGATGGATTCGTAGACTCTTCATCTATGGTTGACGGTTGTATAACCTAAGCCAACGATTTCGTGCGATAATGGCTCAGCTGATCTCCAGGTCGATGTCGTTGTTCACTGTTGTATTCTATGATCAAAATTTCATTTAACTGATCCTTTTTTCTTTTGTTTGAAAAGATACAAAGGCGGCAGTGTGAGTGCCCTGATTTATTTCCATAATCACAGCGCTTAGATACATTGTACATAAATTTGTAATGTTCAAGAATTCACATGACAGGCCGCTATATTGTCTTATAAACGTTTGCAACACCTGCAGCTTTTTACGACTCCAGTGTTGTTGCGTGTACTTGCCGATAGGTTTCTCATTGCATCAATAGGATGAGGCCCTATACATTCGATGGAGTAGGCTCATCACTAGTCTTTTGAATTTGGTATTGACAGCATAGGACTCTGCAAAAGTTTTTGGAAAATGCTGTAGCAGCTTTTGAATGATGTTAACGTCATAAATTTGCTCGAAGATTTCGTAGAACCAATATTTCGAAAAGCTGCTCTCCTCTCCTGTGGGGCATGAGCAATGTACCTATGTATTTCGGCCAATTATATTTGCTAGAGTATTTAGGCTTTGGCCAAAACTTGCCAAGTCTGCTACTGACTTTTTTCTATCCACCCAACTTTGAATGGCAATAGGCCCGCTCTGCAGAGGTCCGTCATCCGCCGGTAAACAGCATCAAAAAATTTTGCAAAAAATCAACAGACACAGAACTCATTGTCTTTCTGATTCCAACAATTCAGAGACCACGTCGCCACGGAGGCAAAAGAAGTGAGTACTTTTCTCAAAATATTACAACTAAGATTATTACTGGATTATTACTATTTTAAGCAGAAGACACAAAAGCTACAACACACTTCAATTGCAGCAAAATATGAACAATGAACATGAAAAGAAATATCTCTTGAAGAAGAAAAGACAGCAGCTTGGTGTCAGAGTGAAAAAACGAACGCACTTTATAAAGTTCACAGCATCACCTAAATACTCGTACTTACTAGATGGAGTGAAAAGAGACCTCCTTGAGAATTAAAAAAATTTTTTTTTTTAAATGTTTTTTTTATATTATTCAATATAGTCCCCTTTTAGTTTGATACACTTATTCCAGCGATTTTCCAACTTCTTGATCCCGTCCGAAAAGTAATTTTCCGGAATGTCTGCAAAATACTCCTCCATGGCGTCGATGATTTCCTCGCGTAAGATGAATTTTTTATTGATGAGCCAACTTTTGAGGTTCTGGAAGAGATAATAGTCCGAGGGATCCAAATCCAGTTACCAATCGACGCTAAAAGTCCGCCCGATTCCGCATCAGCAAGTCCAAACACTCTTTCGGAGTGCTCTTGCCTTCGTGTTTTTGGTCATTCGCGGTACCCAGTGGCAGAATAACTTTTTCAAATGCAGAATATTGCCCAAAATATGCGTATGCGCTCCGTACAAATCTTTGTGGTATCTGCTAGCTGGCGCACCTTCAATTTCCGGTCAGCCAACACCATCTCATGTATTTTTTTGACATTGTCCTCTGTAACCGCATCGGAGGGCCTGCCGCTGCGGACTAGATCGGTAGTAGAGTTGCGGCCACCACGAAACTCTCGAAACCAATATTTGACGGTGTAATCTGACGGAGCATTAGTCCCATAATATTTATCCAACTTTTCTTTTGTTTCCTTCGCCGTTTTGCCTCTCAAAAAATAATGTTTTATGAGAGAACGAAAATCGTTTTTGTCCATACTCAACATGATGCCAAACACGTTAACAACAATTAGCTGTCAAAAGAAAACTAAAGACAGTATCGCACTTGACATGTCTGCCTAAATATGAACGGACTTCAAGGCACCATAACTTTTTTTGCAATAGCAGCGCATTCTGGCGGTCAAGATGTCACTTTTCACTTCATCTAGTATTAGTGAACGAAGAGGACTTTCTAATTTTTTCGATTAATAACCAGACCTTACTAGTGTAATTAGGGCTTAAGAAATCAATGCATATGAAGTTCACAACTGATGATTTGCAGATGTCATTTACACATCCTCTATTACCGTACGGGATACCAGGAAAATTCAAGAAATAACAAGTTTGGAGTCACTGCTTATGTATATACAATATTTCCTTCAAAGTAGCGTACAACATCGCAATCCCAAGAACATCATTCATTTGTGTTGTGCGACTTTAAATAGCACGCAGTGTCTTTTATAGCTTGAAAGTGTAACGTCAAAGCTATTTTAAACCTCCACTAGATTAAGCCGGGATCTTGCGATTTCCCCTAATCAGCGCTGGAGCACATAGCGCGACAGTCGACACAGAAGACAAAACTTTTAAAAAATTCATCAAGGTGCGTTTAGGTACGTACCAATGTAGGAAAGTCGTGGACGCCTAAGAGTCGATATTTTGATTTGAAATCAAATTTATAATTTGTGGCCCAAGTGTTAAAGGTACATTAATTTCTGACGGATCTGAATCTGGCTATCGGATTTACTGTGACCGCGTTTCACTATATATTATGAAAAAAGAAACAAGCTCTGATATAGGTAGACTTTCTGTTGATGACCTCGCCAAACGTAAAAACGACTGTCGGCTACGCATGTGGAATGTTCAGAACTTGCACAGTCCATATGCAGCCCAATGGAATAAGGTTAATTGAACTCTCGGCAGGCCGAAATGTTATCAATACTCAATATCCACAAAGCGATGTGACAATAAATCACTTTCCCATTTTGATCACATTGCGACCTCTGCAAACCACAGCTTTAGTAGTCTGGATATCCAAACTTTTCGAGGAGCCAACATTAGTTCATGCGCTCTTGTACCGAATGTAAATGTAAATGTAAATATTCCGGACGAGAGCTACCCACGAACTCCACTGGCAAAATAGCGGGGAGAAATATGGGCTTCTCAGAAATAAAAACATAGAAGGCAGAATGAACCATAGAACTTGGGTGATGAAAGCCAAGATTCTCGTCCACCCGATCGAAACGAGGTAAAGGTAACACCTTAAGTAAAATAAAGCAGCCGGACTGGCGGCCTACCTCGAGAGATATTTAAGGCAGAGGGGGATGACTTGGCAGAGATTGGTGTATGGTCTCTCTTATTTCCAAGATTTGTTAGAACAAATGAAAATTTGCCATGAATGGAACGGTAGCATCATTTAGCCCATTAACAAGAAAGGAGACCATCAAAACTCTAAGTCCACAGTTTGCCAAATATTTACACTACGACAATTCCCAGAGAAAACTAAATTCGTCTGGATTGATACACGTCATCTTGTTATCGATTTCAAGGCCGCATATGACAGCATCTATAGGGATGAGCTACACAGAGCCACACCTTGGGACTCTGCCATTTTGTGCAGAAGTATATACTAGGTGGAGCAAAAGTCATCACCCAGATTGCCGCTGTCATCAGTGGCAGATGTCCATACTACTTTGACATTTGTTAAGTAAACAGATACAAAATATATGTCAACAAGGCATGAATCGCTATACTCCTAAAGAACGCGGAATAATTCTTACGATACTGCACAAACATTAGAACGTTTAGTCGCTCGTCTAGAAGAGTATGCGACAACACGAGATGCTGCAGGCCTGGCCGGCGCCGGAGCAGCCGTTCTGCTGAGAATATCGCAGCTGTGGTTGAAGATGTCGCAGAGGACCCCGAAGTATCGACCAGACGACGTGCCACGCAATTGGGCATCAATCGATGGCCTTTACAGAGAATTTTGCTGAAAGACTGTAAGATGTTCCAACAGGATGAAGCAACGGCGCATATTGCATGAGTCACAACCGAAATTCTAAGGGCTGCATTTCCGGGTCGTCTAATCTCGATTTGCACTGGCCAGTAAGATCCCCTATTTAACCGTTCCAGACTTCTTTTTATTTGCTGTTCTGAAGCCACGAGTCTATGCCAACAAGCCTCAGATTATTGAAGCCCTCAAAGACAATATCTGTCAAGAAAGCGGAGACCTATGCCGGAAGTTCTGGCAAGAACGATAAAAAATGCCACAAATAGGGCCCGAATGGTCATCAATTCTGGCGGCGGAAAAAGTTTTCAAGACATGAAATAAACATAATCCAAAAGCAGAACGAAAGTTTTTCATTCATAAAAAAAATTACAGCCAAAGAACATCGTGTGACAACTTTTGTGTTACCATGTAAAACGGAGAAACGCTCGATCGAGGCAATGAGAAATGATGTTCACCAGTTCTACGAAAATGTGAGAGAACTTGCAGAAGCCAGCAGAGTTAAGGTAAGTTAATAGGAAGGCCACGATCGGTAAAGGTCACTATTTCACTGTGAAAATGATCAGCATTCCACTATTATGCAGAATAAACCCAATAGCAATTCGGTCCGCCCGAACACTAAGAGGTTTGGATAACGATATCTTTGCCAATAAGCCTCCAGGAACAGACAAGCAACCGAATTATTTAAAACTGCAGAATTAGTTTTTCCAGGGCATTCACCAACTCATCTGTAAAATACGCTCGGATAAAAGTGTGCTTGGTGAATAGAACCTTAGCAAATGTTTGCCTAGTCCTTAAAAAAAGAGACTCTGTTAACAGCGCTAACAATGTGATAGTTTCTAATCAGCGTAAGGTTAGTACCAATAAGTTCATCATCGACCTTAGGCCTTGGAAAAAATAGGAACTTTGAATCGATACCCAACATATGATCAATGATTTAAATGTCGTAGAGACGAGCTATATAAAGCCATGTTAAGTTTTGGCGTCCGTGCCAGATTCGTTCGTCTGTGAAGGATGACGATGGCAAGTGATACGCTTTCATGTTATTTCTTCAAAATCAACAACTTACAACAATTGTGCGGTTCTCACAGGCCGACACCAGAAGCATAATTCTCCAAAACTCTGTGCAATACCATATGTTGACGACATATACCCAATAAGAAATCAGCGATTTTTCACAGGGTCTCTTGTGGCGAATGAAGCAGAAACGGCAAAAATGAGTTTAATGGTAAACGAGGACAGCACGCCACAACAGGAAACAATAACTTTGAAGTGGTATTAAAGAGGCTTTGTCTTCCTTGGCTCTGTTGGGCTCAAACAACTCACTCTTGCAAATCGCTATTGCTCTGCTCTTTGAAAGTGATAAATAAGTCCTCATTCTGGACGCGGAAGGCTCTGATGACGAACATATTCTTTGTGGTCTCGAGAGAAATGTTCTTCGGATGATTTTCCGAATAAATGGAGTTTTCCAGTCAATGGAATTTAGAGAAGAAGATATAACAATAAAGTGTATGGGCTATAGAGCGGCATTGGCTTTTTATCAGAAGATGAAGAATTTAACCGACAAATTATTTTTAGCGATGAAGCGCATGCCCATCTTCAAGGATTTACCGCATTTGAGGCTTAGAAATTTTTATTCGCTCGAAAATGGTTTGCTCTATCGGACCATGATTAGTGATAGGGAAGGGTCTTAAAGTCACGGATGTGGGCAAGTGGGCAATGTCTATTTTCAACAAGACGGTGCTACGTGTCACACAAAGAGTGAAATCGTTGCTCTTCTGTGAAATTGGCGACCAAATTAATGCGATTTAAAGCCAAGCGAATTCCTTCAATTTAAGCACTCAAAGCCAATTTCAATTTCAATTTATTACAATAACCAATATGTACGTTGTCTCTTATAGTACTAAGTAATAATATTTAGTAAGAAAATGTTAATTTTAAACCGGAAAGAGAAAAATATAACAAACAAACTAAACGACGTTAAGTTTTAATAGCGACTATAACGATAATAATAAAGCAAAATACCAAAAAGGAAAAAGATAGAGAAGAAAAAAAGAAAAGCAAATAGCAAAGACGTATGCTAGGAGCAAAAGTACATATATAAGCCAGTTTTGAAGCTAGCAGTGTTTGTCAAGCCCTTAATATGAGACGGTAAGTTATTCCATAGTCTAATAGCAAAAATGAAAAACAAACGCGATGAATTGAGGTATTTGTAACGCTGATTGCTAATGTTGAAAGTTCTTCTGGAAAGGGAAAATTCCAGTTTGGAATAAAGATAAGGCGCCAGCTTTGTATTTATAATTTGATGTAAAAATACGCAATTTCTGAAATCAAGGTACGTACTTCCTCAATGTACAGCCAAGAAACCGGCATGAGAATTCCGAGATTCTATCGCATCGTTGGCTTGCATAGACATACCGAACAGCATCATTATAAGCAACCTGGAACTTACGAAAATATAGTGAGTCAAGGTCACTGTAGACAGCTGCGGCATATGAAATAATGGGCATTATGATAGTGAGCACTAATCTCCGGCGAGTATTCCAGGGGGTATAGCTGGCTGAAATTCAAACTGAAAATAACATGGTTACAGCCAGAAAGCTTTCGGTTTATGGTGATACCTAGACTTGTAGTCGCCTCAACTAACCTGATCTTACTACCGGCTAAGCAAACATAAGGAACTATGTAGACTTATCTGAAAAGACTTGTTTGATATCGGAATTACTTGGCATTTTTTTGGGTTCAAAGCTAATCCATTTTTAGTTGCTCATTCCGCAATAGAAGCGAGATCCTCAGTTAGTAGTAACTCTACATAGTTCACCCATTTTTTTGACCGGTTGAGATAGGTAAAGTTGAACATCGTCAGCGTAGAAATGAATAAGTGCGTGCTTACAGATCGATGCTAGGTCATTTATATACATACAGAACAAAAATCCACATAATAAGTTTCGAATGAGCTTTACAGCTCTTTCGCTAAAACCATAGTAATGGTGGAGTTTCCAGCAAAGGTTGGCGTGACTCACTCTGTCAAAAGCCTTAGAGAAATCAAGCAGGCAAAGCAACGTCACAAGCTCTTTGTCAAAAACTTGCCTGATGTCATCCAAGATTTTTACGATGGTGGAAAGCAGCTATGGTTCTTCCTAAAGCCCGATTGGAATGGACTCAATAGGGAATTTTCAGCTAAGTGTTTCTGAATTTATGACTCTATACAAGGCAAGGTAAGATTCTATCAGCTCTGTAGTCAGGAGCATCGGAAGCAGTGGTCTTTTTAGGAACAGGTACTACCTTAACACATTCTCATGCCAGAGGAGTAGTAGATGTTGCTATACAAGAATTGATTATACAGTCTTGGCGAACTAATTAAGAACGATGGTACAAAATAATATTATTCAATGTCTTTTTTACTTAAAGTTAAAATATAATGCACCTTGTTTTATATATATTTTTTTTAATTTACTACAAAAGTAAGATAAACAAGTAAAAACAAACAAAAAATATACGAGTACGTTTTAAACAAGAAAAATTATTTTAATTCAATTAAGTGTCTCAAAATGGTTGGCGGACTAATTAGGAACGTTATGCAATTTTTTTCATATTTACGGAATTGACATGTCCTGGCTCAATATTTCGTTGGACATCCTTTATTCATGATCACGGCCTTACGTCTCCGTGGCATAGATTCAATTAGATCGCGGCATTTTTTTTTTGGTGGTATGTTGGCTCAAGCCACCCTTGCGACTTCAAATAATTAATTTAAGTTCCCAATTTTTTGCTTGGAAATTTCGGTTTTAAGTTGATACCACAGGGTTTCTATTGGATTTAAATCCGGACTACATGATGATTACTCTAAAACGTCAACAGAATCCTTATTAAACCATTGTTTTGTTACCTTTGCCGTGTGCTTTGGGTCATTATCTTACATAAATCTCCAAGTAACGAGCAGTTCTTCCTCAGTATAGGGTAACATAATATTTTCTAATATTTTTATATAATGATCCGAATTCATAATACCTTCTATTCGATATAAAGGCCCGGTTCCCTTAAACGATATACAACCCCAAAGCATCGAAATTTCTCCTCCGTGTTTAAGGTAACCGTCGTGTATTCGATCCTCAGCCTCATTAGTCTTACGCGGTCTCTTGCGTTTTGCTATCTTTTTCGTAGTTTGATGTTTTTCACTGTATTTTACTTCGTTGAAGACCATTGTTTTTGAGCAATTCAGTCTTTTCCCAATTTCTGAAAATGATAATTTCTCGATAGTTCTCATTTTTACAATGTCACCCCTTAACTGTGGTGTGCAACCTCTCTATTTTTGTCCATTTTTTCTTCAATCAAGCTCTAGATTATCGAAAATTAACTTGTTTTTATTTAATTTTGATAAAAATTTGTATGTTTACCGATTATTTCTGTTAATATCACAAATTTTTTTCACAAAATAACTGCGTTTCTTATGGTCGTTCTGAATTAGATCGCCAAACAAACTTTACACTTCAATAACTCAATTGCAAGTAAATACAGGGTGACTTACTCGAACTATAACTTTTTAAAATGCTGTAAGTTTTTTATTTTTTGATAAATTTTATTGTGCCAAAGCAAAAAATGTTGGAAAATACATCAATTTTCAAATTGTATCAGTAGTTTTCAATATGTCCACCTTTGGCGCGAATAATGGCCTTGAGACGGCCGGAGAAAGCATCGCACGCTGCAAGCAAGTGGCTCTGCGGTATTTTGGCCCATTCCCGGCGAAGTCCTTGTTTGAGGTGGTCCAAACTTTGGTACTTTTTAGTGCCACCCTTCGCCTTCAAAATACCCCAGACATAGAAATCCAACGGATTTGCATCCGGAGAATTTGCAATCCATTGTGTCGAAGAAATGAAGTGTGGAACATTGTTTCTTAATCAATCTTGGTTGACGCGCGCTTTGTGAGACGGCGCCGAGTCTTGTTGAAATGTCCACGGTCTCCGACCGAATTGACTGTTTGCCCAAGGCTTCCATACTGCCTCTAAGACAGTTTTAGGGTCGCATTAATTTTGACGCCACGGTCCAAAAATACGAGCGGAGAGCGACCATCGGCGGTTATGGCGGCCCAAACCATCACCATCGGTGCTGCCTGTTTTCTGGTGGCCGTCCGAAGGTGTAAATTTTCGAAGGACCTCTCTAGCAAGTAAACTCGGTCATTTTGTTTGTTGACATATTGCTCGATAACAAATAGCGACTCATCGGAAAAAACCAAATTCGGCAACTCACCATTTTCGTGCAAGCGTAGCAACTACTTCGCTCTTTCGACTCTAACTTTTTTCTGTTGTGGTGTAAGATCGTGTGCTTTTTGGAACTTCAATCGCTTGAGCCCAATCTCATTTTTCAGTATGTGTTGCATCCGTTCCAACGATATGTTAAGCTCACGCGGATGTCGCTCAATTCGAGCCTTCACTTTCCGAACCATTTCTGCCGATGTTGCTGTTTTTTTATGACCACCTCCATGGCGTTTTGCAACGCTGCCAGTATCACGGTAATGAGTTATGATTTATTCACGTTGAGGTGCTGGAGGGCTCTAACGATAGCTACTTGTGGTTTTCCAGCCAAATATAAAGCAATCACACTATTACGTTTAAATTCCATCGCGGATAAAAATTTTTCAACACAACTAAGACGCAAATCGTAAATAATAAAATAATCTGTCATGTGTCAAAATTTGAGCTCACTGTCAAGAACGGTTTGGAAATTATAGCAGTCTGAAATCGGTTGCAGTTCTAGTCATTCAGGGTGTATAGTAAACGGCGTGCAATATTATTTTAAAAAGCTCTTACATGACAGATCAAATAATGCCAACAAAATAACGAATCCTGGGTTGCTATCTTCATTTTATTGTAGTGGGGATTTTTTTCTAATTTTTTTAGTCGTTCCTAATTAGTTCACCACGACTGTATGTGTTAGATGGCCTATGACGTGGCAACATCCGTGATATCATCGATGAAATAAAGCTGCAAATGTACGAAAATATGATAAACAATTTCTTAAAAAAAAAAAAAACAACACAGTGTGCAACAAGATAGGTTGTGATCATTTGGCTGACATTGCTTTTATTATTAATCCGTCTGCTTGTTTTTGATAAATCAAAATGAGAACTCTTATTGGAAAAAAAACCTTAACTTGATTTTATTTTAATAACCCTCTCATTCCAAGATTGCACCTTGCCTCCTGACTCATAGTATTCAAATTACCTTAATAGTTTTAATTGCTTTTTAAAAATAACGAGATATGAAGGCTATCACAAGAAATGGATCTTTTTAATCTTCAGGGTTTCCCATGTCTTCACCCACTGATCCACTGATTGGTTAAACTGTGCCCCAGCGAAAGTGCTCACTCCCTCGCCAAACTTCTTCATTAAAGTCCACTATGATTGGTTGCAGATGACCAATTGAGTTTGTTATGAGTGACATCGAAAAGATTCATCATCGCCAACGAGCGAGATGTTGAGTGAAAACCATCGTATCCAACTCAAATTTGCACTCAACACACTCTGACCATTATTTATGTACGTACTCGTATTATGGCTTATTTTCATCCCCTAATTAGCGTCGAGTGTCATTGATCTTGGGGCCCATACAATAAACAATCGCGCGCTCGCCATATCTTGTCTGTTTGTCAATATAGCTAGCTGCGCGGCGGCATAACTCTTTCAAGAGTGATCCCCGTACTCGTCGGCGACACAAGAGCGCCTGCCTAAAAGGCATGATTACACATTTATTCATTCATTCTGGAGGAATATAAATACGCTATATGGCATATGTATGTACATATATATAATATATTGTATATTTTTTTTTTCATCGCCTTTATTTACAAAACAAAACAAAAAATCGTTCGTTTTCGTTTTGAAATTTATTTATTTTTTTTTTTTTGTTATTGTTGTTGTTCTTTTCTGAAACTGAAACCCTCTCGCGCGCGCAGGTTTATCAAATTTAAGTTGCCGTTTGGACTGTCAATTCGGTTTTTGCCTTCCACAAGGTAGGAGCAGCACCAGTATACAGTACAGCACGGCACAATTTGAGCGAGTGTCCCCGGGGTGTGTGTATTGTACGAGTATAAAATTTTCGTTCATTTTCGTCTTTTTCGCATACGATCGATTTGGCGCGCGCTATTTTTGAATTTAAATATTCGGTGTCGCGGAACTCGCAATCCAAACGACAAGTACAAGTACAACAACAGCAGCAGCAGCAGCGGCAGCAGCAGCAGCAGCACCAAACAGCACCAGCAGCAACAGCAACAGCAACAGCAGCAACAATCTCATAAAACATCGATGACGTGCGATATTTATTCGATGATTCATTGTGTATAGTGTGGTGTTCTTTTCGTTTTTCAAATTATTCATCTCATGATAGAAATTCTGAAATAGTTGTTTCCCATTCTAGAGTGATTCTTGTTGGAGTAGTGTGTCTATTTAGATTTATTAAAATTTTTAATTACACTTTGAAATCGCGATAGTGGGTGGTGATTTGATCTGATATTGCTTCCTTCGTCATCTGTCCTGTCCTTTGTCGCTAGTGTTTGCAGCGCGGCGCGGTGCGCGGCGCGAAGCTGGTGTCAGTGGTGATCGTGGTGATTATTATACATAGTGACAGCACGCGCAATTCGTGTAGCTTGTGCATTTTTAAGTGCATTAGAGTTAATGATCTATAATCGCTGGTGGTATTTGAATGAGTTTACCATATACTGTGTAAACACACCCTGAGCGATCATGAACAATCCTAGTAATTATTATTCGTGTAATTCGAATGGGGGTGCGGTAATGACGACTACACCAGCCAATGCAAATGTAAATCAACAGCAAAGAGTAAATAACAATGAGCACTTTCCGCAACATTTAGTGCAACAGCAATTGCAAAATCAACATCAACATCAACATCAACAGCAAATGCAAGTGCAACAGCATCATCAACAACAACATCAACATCAACATCAACATCAACATCAAGAACAACATGTGGCTTTGCAGCAATTCCAATATCAATTGCAACATTCTCATTTGCAACATCAAATGCAATCGCAACATAACATGCAACAGCACATGCAACAACAGCAACAGCAACAACAACAACAACAACAAAATCGTTATCAGTACCAAGGCGGTGAAATGCAGGCGTACAATAGAAGTGTCTACGAAGCACCAGGAACACCAGGAACACCAGGAAGAACATCGTCAACGCCGGCGCCATATCACCAACAACAACAACAACAACATAATCCGCAACAACAGCACAGTAGGGTGAGTTTTCAATTTCAATAAAAGGCAAAGGAAGTCATTTCCTTATTCCTTTTTCGCTTTTTTTTTTTTTTTTTTTGTTTAAGGGCTTTGAAGGTACTCGTATTTGGTTAATGGGTAACCCAAAGATTTCCATCAGCCAAGGGGCTGTATTTTTTTTGTGAAATATACTAGTTCAGATTGTCTTTCATAAATGGCAAGTCATTGTCACATGATTGAGATAAGAAAATACTTACGAATACCTAGCCGCGTGTCTACTGTTTTTTTTTTCATTTTTCCTGTCACCAAATCTGATTCCAATTAGGCACTACTTCCTATTTCTTAGTATGAAAAGGATTCTTTATGTAAGATGTCATAAATGTTGAGTGCCATGTGCTTTGCGTGACGATTAGTGACTTTGTTAAATTTTTTTATTTTTTTTTTTAAAAGGGGGAGTTTTATTTGTTGAAGCAATTATGAGCAAACTTGTCCCCGAAAATTTCATAAAAATTCCGGCATGTCCGGCTACAAAAACGACAAAAAAAAAAAAAAAACAGAAACTAAACTGATCAACATCTTTTTCACATCAATGTTTGTTTTTTTTTTTTTGTTTTTAGCAGTAGCAAAAGTGGCACAAATTTTGTTGTCTATATCATATGACAAATTCCGGTGATGGCATACCGAATTGCTTAGTCACTACCATATTTCCAATGATAGGGTTGGAGCTTGTTTTTCCGGATAACTTCACTTCGCTTGAATATAATTTCTGACGCCAGTGAAGGGAATTCAACCTCGTAATGGCTTGAGACTTTAATTTCATTGAAAGCATAAACATGCAAACGGATTTTTATCTAGTCCCGTCGTTGGTGGTGATTTTGTGTCTTTGTCGAAACAATTAATTTATAAAGTCAAAACCGGAATCGGATCGCTTCTGATCATCGGTAAAGTGATGTTCATGTCCAGAAGTCTTGACTCCCTTAAAGTTTTAGAAGAAGAATGACAACCATGATCAACTTGATCAATGACATAGTGATGCAGTTGTATGTCACTATAAAATTTATCTAAAATATCTTTGTATCTCAACATCTTCAGATGTGATGTTATTATGCGAAAGCGTCCTGTTCTAGTCAGAGTTTGTTGTAATGATTTATAGAGGAGCTCTCTTAGTAGATGATCTACGTTTGTACCCATTATTTAGAGCTAAATGTGGAGCTGCATCTTTTTTTTATTATTTTGAGCATGACTCACTATATTATTACACTAATTAGTAACACTTGTATTTTGAATGCCTTAAGTAAAACAGCTACTGTTTAGCTGTTATCTGGAACACGAAACAAAAAACAATTGTATCGGAATTTTCTAACAAAGGAAATATGGCAGTCCGGGTCTAGGGCCCAGTTTTTGCGCAGTGGTGTGTAGTCTTTGTAATTTATTTTCCTTAAGCTCTTTCGACATTATTTTCTGCGTAGTTTCGCCCACCTTTTTTTTTGTTTCTTTTTTATTAGCCGTTGAAGTATGTAACGCCTACAATCACATCATTGCTACTGTTCCACTTGTGGGAAGGGTTCAATTTGAGGACCATTCTACAGTTCACTGCATTTTTGATCACCTCGTTAGTGAGGCCAAGAGTTTGCTGATGTTTTCGCATTTGAGCGATTCAGCTATTTTTCTTTCGGCCGGCCTCTACTTCGAATCCCTGTCTGGAACGTGGGACTCTATTGCATTTTGAACCGGATTTTTTGACGACCATCGTCGAACATGCTAAAACCAGCTGATTTTTTCAATCGTTCGTTTGTCCACTATGGGTTTCTTAATATGGAGCCCTGCGTACTCCTTAAAAGATCAAGTTCCGCTGACGTATTTAATATTTTCTTTATAATTTTCTTACAACGGCCAATATTGCGAAGCGTATAGTACAGCTGGGATAACGAGCCTAAATCACAAAACCTTAAGCATAAGCGACATTTTTCGGGCCATTTAAATACGTTAAAGCAGCTCGCATAAGAAAGCTGCCATGCTGACTATTGATATCATATTGCGTTATAAAGGGTTTTCCATTAAGCGCGTCTTGCTTTTAAATAAAACAAAGTGCGTGTGAGATATTTTTATTCGTTTGAAAGATCTATCGATGTGATTATGTATGGTATATACCGCACATACCAACTTCAGACTGCTATAATTTCCAAACCGTTCATGACAGTGTGCTCAAATTTTGACACATGACAGATAATTTTATTATTCACAAGCCTTTTCAACGATTTGCGTCTCGGTTATGTTGAAAAATTTTTATCCGCGATGGAATTTAAACGTAATAGTGTGATTGCTTTATATTTGGCTGGAAAACCACAAGTAGCTATCGTTAGAGCCCTCCAGCACCTCAACGTGAATAAATCATAACTCATTACCGTGATACTGGCAGCGTTGCAAAACGCCATGGAGGTGGTCTTAAAAAACAGCAACATCGGCAGAAATGGTTCGAAAAGTGAAGACTCGAATTGAGCGACATCCGCGTTGAGATGGATGAAAAATGTCTCGTGAGCTCAACATATCGTTGGAACAGATGCAACACATACTGAAAAATGAGCTTGGGCTCAAGCCATTGAAATTCCAAAAAGCACACGATCTTACACCGCAACAGAAAAAAGTTAGAGTCGAAAGAGCGAAGGAGTTGCTACGCTTGCACGAAAATGTTGAGTTGCCGAATATGGTTTCTTCCGATGAGTCGCCATTTATTATCCAGCGATATGTCAACAAACAAAATGACCGAGTTTACTTGCCAGAGAGGTCCTTCGAAAATTTACACCTTCGGACGGCCACCAGAAAGCACGCAGCACCGATTGTGATGTTTTGGGCCGCCATAACCGCCGATGGTCGCTCTCCGCTCGTATTTTTGGACCGTGGCGTCAAAATTAATGCGATCGTATACCGTGAAACTGTCTTAGAGGCAGTATTGAAGCCTTGGGCAAACAATCATTTCGGTCGGAGACCGTGGATATTTCAACAAGACTCGGCACAGTCTCACAAAAAGCGCGTCAACCAAGATTGATTAAAAAACAACGTTCCACACTTCATTTCTTCCACACAATGGATTGCAAATTCTCCGGATGCAAATCCGTTGGATTTCTCTGTCTGGGGTATTTTGAAGGCGAAGGTTGGCACTAAAAAATATCAAAGTTTGGACCACCTCAAACAAGCACTTCGCCGGGAATGGGCCAAAATACCGCAGAGCCACTTGCGTGCAGCGTGCGATGCTTTCTTCGGCCGTCTCAAGGCCATTATTCGCGCCAAAGGTGGACATATTGAAAACTACTGATATAATTTGAAAACTGATGTATTTTCCAAAATTTTTTACTTTGACACAATAAAATTTATCAAAAAATAAAAAAATTATAGCATTTTAAAAAGAGTCAGTCACGGCGTCTCTGGGTGGCGCACATCCGAAATGTCCAATTTTCCATCACTCTGGCCCATAAATCAGGCTGAATTTGACCGATGGTATGGGTTATGTTGGCTTTGAGAGCTGCTGTGGTTTGTGGCTTAGTCGCATAGACTCGCGCCTTCGGAAAACACCACAAGAAAAAGTCTAACGGGGTTGAATCACACGATATCGGTGGCCAATTCATATTACCTCCATGTGAAGTGACCATGCCCTTGAATCACTCGCGCAGAATTTCCATTATGGCGTGAGCTCTGTGCCACGTGGCGTCGTCCTGGTGAAACCACATTTCGTTGGTATCCATATCATCCAATTCAGGCCAAATGGATCCATAGCGCTCGCCGTTCACGATAGCCAACGTCGTTCTCAAAGAAATATGGACCGATGACGCCGCCAGCCCAAAATCCACACCAAACAGTGAATTTTTCGGGATGCATTGGACACTGTTGGATCTCATGTGGGTTGGTATAGTCCCAAATTTGACAATTTTGTTTGTTGACGTACCCATTCATCCAGAAATGGGCCTCATTGCTGAAGATGATTTTTCGATGAAAATTAGGGTCAGTTTCCAACTGCTCCAGAGCCCATTCAGCGAACACACGTCGTTATCTATGGTCATTTACCTTCATCTCCTGGGTCAGTTGAATTTTGTACTTGTGCAGGCTCAGACGCAAAATTCGCCAAGTTGTGGTCGGCGAAAGGCCGAGTTCTTGTGAGCGACGCGAAATCGACTGCCTCGGATTGTCCTCTTACGGACGGCTCTTACGGACAGCTGCGATATTTTCAGTAGATCCTGCGTTTCGTCGACGTACGAGTGTTGGTTTATCGTTTACTGAACCAGTGGACTCAAATTTATCCACCTCACTGCGAATAGTCCTCTTGGTAGGACGATTATGGCGACCGTAAAATGGGCGAAGCGCGCGGAACGTTGGGCGAACAGAACACTCATTTTGATAAAACAATTTTATCATTTGCACGTGTTGTTGAACGCTATGTCCGTCCAAGCTGATTTGACAAAATAGACTAAATAAATGACAGCCAATTTGACAGATGTAGCTTCAACAATATGGCCGCTATTGACTGTCAAAGTTCGGAAGTCTATATTGGGAGATCCTGTAGTTCACTGATGACAATAACTTCAGTTTACTTGAGCATACTTGTAGTTACAATTTACTGCCTATGTATTTAGAACTAACCACGATCTCTTCGAAAACGTTGATTTTTTCAGAAATCCTCTTTACTCATCATTTGTTAGCTGATAAAATTGCTCCAAATAATCTCTTTCAACCTCGGCACAGATAGACTTAGATTTCAGTCTTTTTCATAAAGTTAGGTTCCTATAAGTGGATCACTTCACCATTTCTGAAGAGGCTTACTAATTCACTTCTGAAAATGGAGTATTGAGTCATGGGTTCATCCATCTGGTTTCAGATTTAGAAAAGCGTTTTCAAAATCCACTGAATCTATTATCATTTTAATTGGAATTATTCGATTATATGATTTAAAGAAATGTTGACTCCTTATGAAAATCCAAACCATGTTATGCGTCACATCATATTTGTGACATCTTCGAGGGAATACAGCTGCGGTGGCATTTTTTTGGAAATACTAATACAACTGGGACTGCCCCTCATAATCATGGACTGATATTTTTTATAAAAAGTAGTTTGGTTCTTCTTTTCGAATATTCTTAAAATGTTTGCACATAGCGAGGGCGCAGAAAAATCAGGGAGAAAAAAAAGAGAGGTACCGATGAGCGTTGGTTTTAAATGTTTGAAAGTTATAACGACCAGGAAATAGAGAGTTCGGCAGGGTATTCCAGAAGTGGGTTCTACGGCTTAGGAATGAATCATGATATTGTGGCCAGATCAAAGGGGGTGAACAATTTCTTACATCGCTTGAGGAAACTTAGACCTATCGCAGCATTTTTGGCGACACCGAATATGTGGTCATTCCAACCTAGTTTGTCATTGACAGACATACCGAGAATGGAAAGACTTTCGGTTTCGACGATGTAAGTGCCATTCGTGGGTAATGGCTTTAATGACGGAAAACAGCAATGACTTTTAGAACCATTAAATTGGTTATGTTGTTAATATCGGAATTTAATGAGCTTAACATACGCTTCCGTTCCCGTTCTACAGCCGAAAGCAGGGCGGTGAGTCCGAGAACGAATATGAAAAACAGAGACTACTGTCATCAGCAAAGGAATATATTAGATTAGAAGTAGCAGACAAGAGGTCATTAATGAAAATTAAAAAGAGTGTCGGAGACAGAACGGAACCCTGGGGCACACCAGCATTTATTTTGAAACCATTCAAGACAACTTGAATTGAACGTTCCGAAAGGTAATTTCTAATCCATTGTAGAAGAGTGCAACTATCTTGCTTTCGCCAGATTGATGTACGCTTTGGTTCCACTTTTCGGTGAGACATGCCATCAAATCTCCAGTGGACCTGTTGCTACGAAAACTATCCTGCGGTCCTTGGGAAGTTTTCGCCTCTTGAGATATTTCATTAACTGACGGTTTATCAGCGTTTCCATGACCTTGGAAAGAAGGGGCGTAAGTGCAATGGGTATGTAGGCAGTGAGGGAAGAAGATTCACCTTTTTTAGGGATGGGCTGGACAAATACTGTTTTCTATCTGCTCGGAAAGAGTCCTAAAGAGTAGGATTGATGAAAAAGCTTACGCAATGGTTTCGCCAGTGAGGAAGAACACCTCTTCAGAAGGAGGGCAGATATACCATCTGGACCAGTGGATTTGTGAATGTTAAGATCTTTAAGAACTCTTGCTACTACATGAGTCCGAAAGTGGATTTGTCCCATTGAAGATTCGACGCACTGAAGTGAAGGCGGCCTTGTCCAAAGAGCTGACAGCTGGAATGTCATTATAAATTAGCGTTGGGATGGACGATGAGGCAGAATTTCTAATGTTTTTGACGAACGACCAAACATTTTTACTACATTGCAGTGTTTTTTGCCTAAATTGTTGGTCGTGTTGGAATTTCAAATGTTTTACCCTAGTGTCGCCATCCTGGTACCCGAGTACCCACCGGCGTACGTTTTGTTGAATAATTTGATCGATTCTTTATCGAAATTTGCATTCAACGTATTTTTAAAAATTATTTATTGATTATTAGAAACCAATGATTACAATTCAAACATTTTGCGATTTTTGCTGTGTGCTGATCACAACCGGGCTTATTACAGCCAACGCAAGACTTCCTTGTCTTTCTTCTCTTTTGAATAGGCTGCTCGTTGCAAATGTGGCATGATCCAACTACAACTTTTCTACTACTAGCGTCTCGTTGATCGTTGTTATCAGTTACCACTTCTGTTACGGGCCTTTCATAGTAACTTTAGCTGGTTAGAAAATCGCTCTTCTATCATTAGCATGGCTAGTTCTTCTGAGACCTGGCGTAGAAAAAGTCTGCGTCTGTTACAATAGTGTTTTTTGCAAGCATATTATTATTTTCATAGTAAGTAACGTACGTAGCAACACCGGCGATATCAAAAATGGTAAAAAAAAAAACTAGCGACCATCTGCACGTTCGCCGTTGGGTGGAATATCTCATGCACCTGAGATACATCAGATATCGTAGCATCATTGTGCGCCGTACTGAGAAGAATCATCGCTTCGTTTTTCTTCGGAACATACGAACAGATGGTAACCTTCTCGTGAAATGCAAAAAGCGTTGACAATAGCGGTCTAGAGTTCGACGGTTTCATTTCTTGAGGAATGAATGATAGTGGGCTTCGATGACAAAAGACTCTCTTCCAACGATAAGGTCCTGAAAAATCTGTCCATGCTAATGTTCCGGCCAGATCCTTTGTAAGCCGCGATCAGTTTTTTCACAACACGTTCTCGTTGATTGACTTCTCGAGTATTACCTTGTTTACCTGTGTAGAAAATCCCTTTGATAAGCATTACTTGCGTCGTACAACCAAAATACTTTTAGACAGGCTTCGATGGCATGTACTGGGTAAACTTGGTTCTTCCTCGAAAAGGAAAGAGCTGTTCGTCGATAGTCACGTAATCCGTCGGTCTATACACCGTCACCGTGTGGCGCTCCCATTATTCCGATTTGAGTTCTGTTTTTTCGTTAAGTTGGTAAATCTGTTGTTGATATTCCCTCTAAATTTTAGCGTCATAGCTTGACATTTATAAAAGTTACGTAGCCAAGAGTAGATCTATTTCTGTGTGTGTTGACGATTTTTTACAATTTTAGAAATGGATTTCAATTTGCAACAACGAACTTGTACGAGTATTACATTTTGCGTAAAAAACGGATTTAATGGTGTGCGAATGTTGGTAATGTTGGAAAAGTGTTTTGGCAACGATTCTCTAATGAAAACGGTCATTTACCAGTGGCACGAGCGGTTCAAAAGTGGTCGTGAGTCAATCGAAGATGATGAACGCAGTGGCAGACCATCGACATCGAAAACTGACGAAAACATTGATGAAGTACTCGTAAAAGAAATGTTGGTCCATAACCGCAAATTAACCATCAGAGAGATAGCGGAGGTCTTGAACATTGCCTATGGATCCGTCCAAGACATTTTGGTTAATGATTTGTGTTTCCGTCGTGTAGCAGCAAAGTTGGTGCCAAAAGACCTCAATTTCTTGCAAAAAAGAGACCGTGTTGACATCGCAAAAGAGATGATTTGCGAGGCTGAATCCGATCCCACATTTATCAAAAGGATCATTACTGGAGACGAGACGTGGGTTTATGAGTACGACACGCAATCCAGACATCAGGCAAGTGATTGGCGTTCACCAAATGAGCCGAGACCAAAAAAACCACGTCGTTTTCAGTCAAAAAAGGAGGCAATGCTCACGGTTGTCATGGATTACAACGGTGTAGTGCATCATGAATTTTTGCCAGAAGGCCAGACAGTAAACAAAGACTATTACGAGTATTTGGGCGTTATGAGACGTTGGCGTGAAGCAATTCGCCGAAAGAGACCAGAATTGTGGGCCGAAAACTCGTGAGTTTTACACCATGCTAACGCACCGTCGCACAGTGCCGTCGCATTATTCGTAATTTTTTGACGAAAAATGCAACAAATACCATCCAATAGCCACGATTCAGCTGATTTGGCTCCCTGTGACTTCTTTCTGTTCAATCGAGTTGAAAAACCACTACAGGGAACGCGTTTCAGCAGCCGAGAGGAAGTAATGGAAAAATCGCAGGAAGCACTGATGGACACATCGAAAACCGAATATAAAAAGTGTTTCGAGGATTGGATCAAGCGCTGGCATAAGTGTGTTGCAGTGGATGGGGTTTACTCTGAACGGGACAATATAGATTTAGGTGAACAAACTTTTATTTCCAATTTTCTGAATAAATTCCCGGAACTTCAAGATGGTATATACTCGTAGATCATGCGGATCATACCATATCGATTGACTAGAACCCAAATATAGTTCTTTTGGAAGTATCTTCTACATTTGAGTAACACATTTGATGATTCTCGACCCGATTCAAGTTTGGGTTTGATATGGGGCCGTAAAAAAACAATTCTGTAGCCTCCTATTGCACCTTTCTACAGCGAAAGGCAGATGATATTCGTTATTCCTAGTAAATAATCTCTGAACTGATCCTTACGAGTACACACACATACACAAATTGATCAAGTTTTTGACATTTGTCTATTGTATTGCGTTCGAAGATTCCTCTAGGTTTCCGAGTTATCCAATTATAATTCGATTCAGCACAAGCCATCGCGAAATCCATTGAAAACTTCAGCAAATTGTGCCTGGTGCTCGGTAAGCTCATTGTGAAACACCAACACTCATAAGGGCTGACGCTAGATGGCAACCGCAAGGTAGTTTATTTTAAGGTGTTGTTTCCTTTTAAAACCCCATACGAAAGGGGCTGAATGTCCCTTTGCAAAGTCGCATTCCTAATGTTTTATTGATTTTATTTATTTTCGTATTCAACCCAGGAAGTCCTTTCAACAAATAATTGCTCTATATGAATTGAAATGCTGTCTGGCTTCAATAAATGGATGTTGCGCTAGCGTCCTAAACAGATTTTGTGATATTTGAAGGGTATAGCTCTGAATGCTTTCGAAAACCCAAAGTCTGAGTCTTGTGGTGCCAATAGATAGACCAAACGAATACTTCCCGACGTTTATGTCTCATCGGCGTACCAAGCTTATGCTTAGCATCTTAGCTAATAGACGTAAGTAATATGAGCTTCTGGGGGGGGACTTTCTCTGTAATATCTCAGGTTGGGTTAAGGTTACGAAGCAAACGATTTCTGATCAATGCGTCAGAACCAATAAAACCTGTTATTGATATGGGAGTGGTTCCAGTGCATACGTCAACAATCACATACAATTTGTTTCGTCGTATTTATCAAGGCTAGAGCTTGTCACAATAATTAAATAAAATGCAATTCATACTTCCACGCTGCTTCTGATCAAGATGATACCTTCTACAATAATTAAAAATATGATATACATATGTCAAGAGTTGAATTTAAGAGTTTGAAAAGATGGCAAAGTAGACATTTGGCCTGAGTTAGACTGTTTCGTAATTATTTCTCTTCTAGCTTCTTTATTCATTAAAACTTGCCTGAAGGGCTGTCATTTGTTTATTTTTAAAAGTGCTATCATCGGCTAAGAAGAAATATATGTCGTCCCCAACTCTTCAATGTGCTCCTTCAATAGAAAATCTTTCAGGACCATTCTTACTTGTACGAGTATAAGATCTCCCTCAAACGTTTTCCCCAATTCGATCAGGACGAAATGTTTTTCCATCGTTAACAAAAAATTGTTGCACGTTGTCGACTGTCTACAATTTGTTAGTAAATTTTATTTGATGGATGTTACAGTTTTTGTGTCGCTTTTGCCTTTATACAGATGCAACGATGAGGCATTCAGTCATCTTTTCTCTTATCAAAATTGCGGGTCATATAAATCGAAGATTTCCGATTTTCGGGCAAAATAAGGCTATGGGCTATGTATGGAATATCATATCGGGTAAATGGGCTCCACAGCTTTGCTGGTACATACGCACTCTTTTGTCGAAATTTTGATGACACTTTTGCATAAATGTGGTTGAATTTCGTTGATACAGGGTAGTTGAATTGTTTCTTGGGCTGTACGGCCATCTAGTTGACACCACATGTCATTCAATTCCATATCTTGTATTTTAGACACAAAAAACTGGATTATCATGTTGCGATAGCGAGCACCATTAACTCTTATTGCGTGACCAGCCGAATTTTCAAAGAAGAATGGTCCGATGATGCCTCCAGCTCAACAGTGACACGCTGTGGGTGCATTTGTTTTGCAACAGTCGGTCGTGGATTCTCTGAACCTTAAGTTCAACAAAGCCATCAAGATGAAAAAGAGCCTGCAAAATCGCTGAAGATTTGAATTGCAAAATGCAGTTGCCAAACCTTGTTTATTTTTAAAATATTGCTCAGCAATGAAAACGCGTTCTCTTTGATTTGATTTGATTTGAGGCCCGGGTCAACCCCGAACAGTTTATTGAGATGTTTAATACAAACATATAACTTAACAAACTAAACTTATAACTACTATTATTACTTAACCTAATGACAGGAAAAATGGTTGTTCAGGGAATTTCGAAGGACTAAACTACTGCAGTGGAAATCGAACACTTGACGTATCCGATTTGTTTCACCTAGCGTTCGACACAGTGACTTGTGAAGACCATAACTTGTTCTATGATTATTCCGACGAAAAAGGTGGACGGATCTTAAATGGCATGGGTTGGTATTGAATGCGATTTGGGACAGAATTGTGAGACAGTCGATGATGCCGGTTTGTGGATGAAAAGAATATCGGTGGACTCCCAACGTCTTTCCAAAAACAATAGACCGAGCAGTTTGAGTCGATTAAAATAGCGGGGTAGAATAATGTGGTCAGCCCATGGTAGCCTGCGTAATGCGAATCGTACAAATCTCCGTTAGACAGCGCAGAATATTTAAATCGTAGTAAGGGGACCATATCTCACTGGCCTACTCGAGAAGTGGACGAACAAAGCTTATGTACAGGGATTTGGTGACATAGGGGTCGGAGAATTCTTTAGACCATCTTTTGACAAATCCGGGAACGGAGTTAGCTTTGCTAATTGCAGAGTCAACATGGTTGCGAAAATTGAGCTGCATATCACAAATGACGCCGAAGTCTCGTATTGAAGTCACTGCGAGTAGCTCTTTGACTTGATAAATAGTAGCTGTGGGTTGGAAGTGTAAAACGCCTCCGTGGGTAAGAGATGGCTTGACATTTTTCTATCTTGGGCTCGAGAAAGTTTATATGGCGCCATATCGAGAACCTCCTAAGATCATCTTGTAAAGGGTGAGAGTCAGAAAGGCGTGAAAACTGTCTATAGATTTTCATATCATCGGCATAGATAGATATGTCGGAGTGCTTTATTACGTTAACAACATCGTTAATAGTCAAGATAAAAGTTAATGGGCCAATATGACTGCCTTGTGGAACACCCGAAGTGTCGAGAATTGAGTCAGAAAAAAGGGAGCGAAAATGGACAAGATAGACAAGAGGTCAATCTAGGTTTGACACCAAGAGCTTTGAGTTTGAATAAATTTAACTTGTGCGGCATTTTATCAAAGGCCTTATTAAAGTCTGTGGCGATTACATAAATTTGTTTCCCTTGCTCTAGGGGACACACTGTACTAGAGACAAACTCAATGAGGTAGGTGATTATTAATTTGGCTTTCCTGTAGGGCTTCATTTTTAATAACTCTGTCACGCTGTCTTTTTTTTCGATGGCAACACTTTACTGCGCAAAATTCAAATCTTGCGTGAATTTTGGGACACCCTTTACATTTCTTGCGCACGTAGTTTTTAGTGTATGGGATTAAGGAGCCATTCAGGCAAATCTTAAGCCAAGAACTGACCTCTCTCCTTATTCAACTTGTGACAGTTTATTTGATTGACTACTTACTTCCTTAGGCAGCGCAACAGTGCGGGGTGAACCTAGGCCTCTACTATCAAGCCTCTCTAGTAATCCCCGCCTCCAGTTGCGGTTCGGGTCCTCTTCTACTTCTGTGCCCCACCTAGGTCTTCCCCTACTGCTTTGTTCCTCCTAGTTATATTCGAAGACTCTGCGGGCCGGAGCATTGGTGTCCATTTGCCTTACATGTCCTAGTCATCTCAGGCGACTAATGTGTAGTTTTCTGACTGGGTCAATGTCGCTGCACAGTTCGTATAGTTAGTTGTTGAATCTTGTCCCCCAGCAAGCCCATCAACGCAAACGGGACCGAATATTTCACGAAGGATTTTTCTCTCGAAGCGATTGTGGGTAGCTTCAGCGCCATAAAGTAGGACTGGGGTGATCAGGGCCTTATATAGAGTCTCAGTTTTTCGGAATAGCAAAAGTTATTCTTCCTTTTATTTCTACTGAGATTTTGTTGGCTAACCCAAGGTCTCTTAATATCTCGAAATTATAGCTGTCGACTGTAACGTTGTGCGTCCCTTCTTTTGAAAGATTGTGCCTCCAGTGTTCGCTTGTGAGTTCCACACTTAAGTATGATGTTAAAGAAGTCACATGACAGCGCGTCACTTTGTCTAAAAATTTTTCGGCATCAAAGGTCTTGGTTAAATCGTGACCGACCTTGATGGAGGAGCCAGCGTTCTCAATCGTCATTCTGCAGGGATGCCAAAACTAGACATGACTCAATATCGCTCGTCTCTATAGAGTCCAAAATCCGGAATCTGCCAGGGTGCGAAGATTTGGTCGATTGAGGAACTTTCTGATGGGAAACCGCACTGATAGGAACCAATCAGGTTGTTGGCGAAGCGTTTCAGACGTTCACTCTATATGGGATATAAAATCTTTTATTCGAAATTGCGGAGACGTATACCTTTATAGTTTGGGCAGTTGAGATGGTCTCCTTTTTTGTGGATCGGGCATACGGTGCTAAGATTTCATTCATCAGACATACACTCCTCTGATTAGATCTGAGAAATGAGTGGCTGTATGCTCTCTACAAAGTCCCTTCGAGCAGTTTCTCAGCCGGTAGGCCGTCAGGTTCCTCTACTTTGTTGGATATCAGCTTAGATATTGCTTTCTTCACATTGTTTTGGTCAGGCGGACGGAAGTTTTAGCCATCATCATCTAAGTTGAATGGTCTATTCTGCCAGACGACGGGATATTGGGCTTCTTAGCCGTTATACAGTCTCAGCACCGGCTGTGACTCTATTACAAGGTTTCCTTCTTCATCTCTACAGAATTCTGTACGCGTCTTTTTGCCTTGATGTTCTTTTCATCTGTTAGTAAAACTTCCGTACGTTATTCCTGGAGCACAACCTCTCAATGTCTTAGATCGGACGCTTCTCGTGCTCTTTCTTCTTTTTCGGGAGAAATCGATGTTTTTCCCGTCTCTTCTGCTCATAGATCTTACGACCGACTCGTTCTTCGTTGCAGCGCCGCTTTGTAGGCTTCTTATTTAGCTGCATGTACTTACCGGCATTCTTCATCAAATCAGGGATTTTTTGGTGATGGTCGAGTGAAACCTAGCACGTCCATGATGGCACTGGTCTTCGGTGCTTGATGCTGGCGGCATAGGTGTTGTTGAGATATTTTAGGATACCCGTTCATTCGTCGCGATTTCTTGCGATTGCAGTTTGTCTACGTTATATCTTCTCACAGTAGTTCTTCTTATTTGTGGCGCTTGGGAAATCCGCATTCGGATTGGTCATTCTTACTTAAAAAATGTTGTACTGAGTATGTTTGAACCGTGTGATTTGCAAGAGTTTAGTATATCTTCTTTCTCTGAGTTTCTTGTTCCGAAAATGTTTCTTACACGCCTGCTATATTCATTTGGTAGTTCAACTCCCCGACGTGTCCGCTTAACGCATTTCTTTTCGTTAAAACTCCTAATGACCAACCTCCTGTTCTGCTCATATTAACACCCAACAAACAGACTTCTAATAGACGGCCAATGAAGCTTAGCTGGGCTTAGTGAATAACCCTCTCGACCATCATAATCTTCGTTATTGAGATAAGGGAACGAATACTGTTCCACAGTTGTGAATTCGCTATAGTCCTGATTATATTCCACTCTGCCGTCGGTTTTCTAATGAACTTATAGACCGTTTATAAGCATCTGCGATTAATATCACATGCTTGTATCACTCGCATCAGTGTTACAATATTCCAGCTATGATATAACCTGACAATGGCTACTCATCACTCCGCCCGAATGTTGACCTTATGTATGTGCTGAGTTAAGGGAATCATTATAAACCAGCTTAGGAACTCAAATAGATACTCAGAAACACATTGTCAATTCTGTAGAAAAACATCATAAAACACTACACAATTAGCATATTTGGTAGAGAGTATATGTGACGGGCTCTCATCTGTCTGATCGTTAGACTTCCTGGCAGCAATGCAATTTACTCAAGACCTTGCGCTAACATGTGCTCATATTGCTTATTTTTGCAAAAACATGATGACGCAAAAACGACGGATTTTGAGTTAGATTTAGTACAGATGATTCAGCCTCATGCTATATTTTTGTTTAGAATGAGGTGATGACCGTTCACGTAATGCATACTACGGAACAATGACGATTTGAACTATGTATTACGAGTAACATAAAATGCGGTTCGTACTCGTAAGTATAAATACTTAACATGTTTTCCAACACCTGGGCAATCCCATCTTGCCAGTTAAACAATCTACGAGTACTGGCTTATGTACAAATGTACGAGTATACACCATTATCTGTTTACCCTTGATATTTTTGTTTTGTAATTTTTTTTTTCATCCGTGCGGTTCTTTTTAAAACTTTACGCGCTCTCTATATATTTTTTTATCGCAATTCCGCCTGTATTTGCCTGGCCATCGATTACAATTCATCGAATTAGCAGTTTGATAAGAAACTATGAGTACGTGGTTGTGGCGTAAAATGGAAAGTGAACTTTGCTTTTGTACCTCATACAAGGTACGAGATACTTAAAGCGGTTACTCACTCCTGCTGGATAATAATAATATTTGTATTTATTTCTTAAAAACAGGACGTAGCAACAGATACTCGTAGTATTTAATTTTTTGCAATAATGGAGCAGATAAAGTCTTGAAAGGATAGCACTCCATATTTGTCTTGAATAATTTACTCCGTGCCCATGATTTAGAAGGAATAAGTTAGCACTATACTTGTATCTGACTAGGACTTAGAGACAGCAACTATTTGACATTTCTTGATCGGTTTACGGGTATTGAAGAGGATCATACAATTTTTTAATTTATTTATCAATATACAATTGAAGATTGTTACTTATAAAAACAGCGTAAAAAAGAAAAACAATTATATACTCGTAGTTACACTGCGATTTTAAGTCTTTCTAACGTTTTTTTTTTTTTAATTTCTCAATATTTCTTCCTTTGGGTACCTTGAGGAGTTCCAATGGGTCTTGATTCGGACTAGGGTTGTTTTGGAGTGGTGATGAAAGGAAGCAAGGGCTTAGTAGATGAGTAACTGTTACTTTGCTGAAGCAAGGGGGGCAGGTTGATGGTGGTACCTTTCTGAACAGGTGTTGATGGGTGTATGCAGTGAGACCAAGGCGGAGTCGGATAAACATTTTTATGTCAGGTTTGGGGATGTTTGTTGGAAATTTAGGCTGAACTTTTATCGGGTTGACAGTTTTGTAATGGTAGTTATAACGTTCCCATTCAAGTAGATTCAGTAAACCATTGTCAGAATTTTCACTTCGCAGCCTTGTTTAGTATCGTCGATGTTTGTGTTTATTGTGTTTGTTTGTAGTTATGACTAGGGAATTCAGGGTGGACGTAGCCAATATACGCGGGCTAAAAAGTAATCACTTTTCTGCGTACGTCCACGTCTGCAAATACCGACCAGCTGTTTTGGCACTTAGTGAAACACAGGTAGATTCCCGCCCACACCTCTCAGATCACTCCGATCTGATGCTACCTGGCTGCGAACTAGTGCCACTATTCGTTCCACATCGCGGTCTCGCCATTTATGTGCGTAGGGATGTAGCTTACCAAATTCCATCACAATGTAGTCCCTGTTCCAATACGGAATTCAATTTCATGTGGTTAAAATTCCATCTCCGTAAGCAAATTATCCACTACTGGTTTATTTACAGAAGCCCCAAACTGGACAGCAACTCGACCTTTCACGAGTTTCATACGCTGTCTGACTCCATACAAAGAATTGTACCCCTGTATCCTCATACTGAAATCGTTATTACTGGCGATTTCAATATACACATATACACAATTCTGGGTGGCTTCGACATTCTGGACAGACAACATCAGAAGGACCGTGTATTGAGATCTTCGCTGCGGAAAATAATTTAATCCAGTTTGTAAATGAGCCCACAAGAATACCAGACGTTGATAGTCATACTGCCAACACCCTGGACTTGTTTTTAACCTCTCACCTTGATAAGTACTCCGTTGATGTGCTCTTCCCTCTAGGCCCGTCGGACCATTGTGCCATATCAGCTAATTTCTCGTACACTGTGTGGTGGACACAGTTAGAGAAAAGATTTCTAAAAGAACCGTATGGCAATACGAGAAAGCCAATTGGAGGGGACTGAACAACTTCTTCAGGAATTTTAACTGGTTGTCGCTGCTGATGTGGCCACAGACACTATTCTATTTGGAATGAGATCCTTTATTCCCCATCGGATGAAGAATATCAAACCAAAAAAAAAAGGCATGGTACGACTGGAGTTGTAAAGAGGCTGTTAGGATTAGAAAAATGTTTTTTTTTGGTCCTACAAGACCAACCCGACAGAGGAAAATCGAAAAAAGTTTAAACGAGTCAGAAATGACTGCAACGTCTTTCTCAAGCGTGTGAAATTTCAATACGACCAAAAAATACTGAAATGTCCCAAAGACAGTACAAATTTTTGGTCGTTCGTCAAAAACATTAGAAATTCTGCCTCAACCTCCATACCAAAGCACATTTACAATGACATTCCAGCTGTCAACTCTTTGGTATATGGTGGTATATCTCCCCTTCTTCTGAAGAGGTGCTTTTCCACGCTGGCAAAACCACTGCGTAAGCTTTTACATCAATCCTACTCTTTCCGACTCTTTCTGCTGGACAGCATTTGTCTAGCCCGTCCCTAAAAAGGCGAATCTTCCTCTGTCTCCTCCTACAGGCCCTTTGCACTTACGTCCTTTCTTTCCAAGGGCATGGAAACGCTCATAAACCGTAAGAACATGAAATATCTCGAAACACGAAAACTTCTCAATGACCGGCAATATGGTTCAACAAGTACACTGGTGATTTGATTTCATGTCTCACCGAAAAGTGGAACCAAAGCGTGCATCAATCTGGCGAAAGCAAGATATTTCTAAGGCATTTGACAGATATTGGCATCAGGCTCTTTTGTCGAAAAGTCGTCCTTTTGGGATCGATACCTCTCTTCTTCAATGGATTAGAAATTACCTTTCGGAACCTTCAATTCAAGCTGTCTTGAACGGTTTCAAGTCTGATATTCACAAAATAAATGCTGGTGTGCCCCAGGGCTCTGTTCTGTCTAGGACACTTTTTTTAATTTTCATTAATGATCTCTTGTCTGCCATTTCTAATCTAGTCTACTGATGACAGCACTCTCTGTTTTTCATATTCGTTCCCGGACTCACGCCCCTGCTCTTCGGCTGTAGAACGGGAACGGCAGCGTATGTTAAGCTCATTAAATTCCAATATTAACAGCATAACCAATTGGGGAACTATCAACCGAGTGGAATTTAATGCTTTCAAAACTCAATGTTGTCTGCTGTCATTAAAGCGAAATCTAAATACCCAGCCATTATCCACGAATGGCACTTGCATCGTCGAAACCGATAAACTTTCCATTCTCGGTATGTTTGTCAGTGACAGCTTACGGTGGAATGATCACATATTCAATGTTGCCAAAAATGCTGCGAAATGTCTAGGTTTCCTCAAGGGATGTAAGAAATATTTTACCCCCTCTGATCTGGCCCCAATATATAAGGCATTCATCTGCCCAAAATTGGAGTACAATTCCCATATCTGGTCAGGCGATCGTAAAACATCTCTGCTAGATAGGATTCAAAACCGTGCGATAAAACTCATTGGTGATACTAATATCAGTCAATCAATTGACACCCTCGAACACCGACGTAATGTCTAATGTCTCACTTTGTTTTATCGCTATTTCCACCACCAGTGCTCCATTGAAATCGCCAGTAGCATTCCGCCCATTCAAACTTTCAACCGTAACACCCGTCTCGCTATGAATGCTCATCAGCCCATTTTCGGACGTATTCTGAAACATCGTGATTCTTTCCGTACAACTCGCTGCCCTGCCGATCTCTGTGTTTCCTGGTCGTTCTAACTTACAAACATTTAAAAACAATGTACATCGGTACCTGTCTTTTCTTCCTCTCTAAATTTCCTTCGCCCGCGCTGTGTATGAACATTTAATAAGTACAAAAACACCTTGAGCGCGCTCTGATTATAAAAAAAAAAAGGTGTTGGCTATAGCATGTCTGTTTGATCTATCTCTTTAGGTCAAGACGAGAGAGAGAGCTGGGGCCTTTAGCATAGAGTTTGCAGCAGCGTCTGCATATTCATTGCCTTAATTCCTGCATGACCTGGTGCCCACATAAGCTTTGTCTTGGATCTTGATTTAATTAGGAGCTCACGAATTTTTGCTACAATGATTGTGTCATTATGTGGGTTTACGATGCTTTGTAGTCCTGACAGGCTGTCAGAGCAGATTACCCATTTTCCTGCTGTTAAAGAGCTTCTCCTTGTGGCTTCAAGTATGGCTAGTGATTCGGTGGTATAGATGGAGGCAATGTTTGGTAGGATTCCCTGTAACTGCGAAAGCTGTGTTTGTCTCTGTTTTTGATCCGTCTGTATACAAGAAGTTCCAGCCTTTACATTTTAGGTTAGGTTAGGTTAGGTAAGAGTGGCTGTTGGAAATACCAACCCACTTAGGCCTATTGGCCCATTGTGATGCCACGTGGATCTATGATCTTCTTACTACTGGAACCAGTTTGAGCTTTTAATAAAGCGTAGGAGACTGTTAACGTCTATTTTTTCTAGATCGTTTAGGTCGTTGTAGAAGAAAGCTCCTAGGTGAAGCTTCCTTCTCTGAGAGAGAGCTGGGCATGTGCAGAGTAGGTGGGGGATTGTCTCCTCCTCTTCCTCGTCCATGCAGCTTCTACAAAAATCGTTAGTAAAAGCGCCAAGCCTTCTTGCGTGCTTGCCTATGAGGCAGTGTCCAGTGATGACAGCTATGATGGCTCTGAGATGTTCCTTATTTAGAAGGATCAGACACTTAGAGCGATTCAGATCCAGTTTTAGCCAGATCTGCTTGGTCGCAAGACATGTTGGTCCAACAGTCCACCTAAGGTTTGTTCTTTTATTGGCATCCAGCTTTAATGTTAGTTTGCACGCAGCGATTGGTATACCTATGCTACCCTTTTCCAGTAGAATAGGTAGAGTGGTTCCAATTTTGGCTAGTTCAACGGCTCTACAGTTCCCTGGAATGTCTCTGTGGCCCGGCACCCAACAAAGGTGAAGGTTGTACTGCTCTGCCATCTCCATAAGAGATGATCGGCATTCGAGGGCGATTTTAGAATTTAGTGAGACCGACTCCAGGGACTGGATAGCGGCCTGACTATCCGAAAATATGCGGATATCCTTTGCTGATGTCACGTTTTTCTTTAGCCAGGACAGAGCTTCTTTAATCGCCAAAATTTCCGCCGGGAACACGCTACAGTGATTTGGAAGACGAAAAGAGAGGCTTAGATTTAGCGTATCTGAGAAAACGCCGCCACCAACTCCGCTATCGGTTTTAGATCCATCTGTATAGAGATGGGTTGACTTGTCTTCCATGAAAACATCTTCCTCCCAGAAGGATCTAGAGGGGAAGCTTACATGGAAGTTTTTGTCAAACCAAAGTTCAGGTGTGGTGTAATCGATGTTCTCTATGAAGATTCCTAATGTATTAAGAATACTGGCGTGGCCAAACGGATTATTTGTCCACTGTTTAGCCGCTTTAATATCGTCATATGAAACAGAATGTCTAATGCCGCAGAGGGGGTAGACCGCAATGCTCCGCTTATGCATAGATATGCTGTTCTCTGGACTCTGCTTAGTTTAATGCAGTTAACCGCACTTTCTAAGGCCGTCCACCAGACTACCACTCCGTAAGTGAGTATACTCGTAGGTCTTATAACCGAGATGTACGAGTATAGCCAGTGGGTTATCCGAGGTTGAAAGCCCCATTTATTCCCAATGGCATCAAGAGAATAAAGCTATTGTAACTTTATTGTAGCTTTATTGACTCTTTCTTGAATGTGAGTTTCCAGTTTAGCTTTCTGTCAAAAATGAGACCCAGATATTTTGCTGTATCGGAAAACACTAAACTGGTACCCTTTACAGAAGGAGGGTCTATAGTTGGAATTTTCCCAATCCACAGCAATCTGCCCAACGGGCTAATCTATTGAAATTTACTTGAAGGAGTTCTTTAATGGAATTAAGATGTTTACCTGAGACGGCTATAGCAATCACCCTGCTTCCACCCGCTTCCAGGTATATCAGCAGTTCATTTACTACTAAGTTCCAGAGAAGGCGAGAGAGGACACCGCCTTGCGGCATACCTCTGCTAGCACATCTTTTAGCAGAAGTCTCACCCAGTTTGGAGTTGATTATCCTGCTTTTTAGCATAAGACTGATCAGTTCCCCAAGTGAGTCGTCTACCTTCAGAGTTGACAGCGCAGTCGTGATTGCGGATGTGTTGACGTTATTAAAGGCACCCTCTATGTCCAGGAAAGCAACCATTGTGTACTTTTTATATTGTAGGGATCGTTCGATGTGACTAGTCAGTGAATGCAGAGCCGTTTCCATCGACTTTCCTTTACCGTAGGCATGTTAAGCCGTTGACAGAAGTCTAGGATCAATTTTAGCTCGCATATGGATAGCAATCAGTCGTACTAGAGTTTTTAGAAGGAAAGATGATAGACTTATAGGTCTGAGGGTCTTTGGGACAACATGAGAACATTTCCGGATTTGGGAATGAAAACTACATTGACTTCTCTCGATGACAGTGGAATGTGGATAAGTTCTACACAGCTCCTCATAATATTTTCTAGCGCAGGTAAAATAATATCTGAGGACCTCTGCAGCTCGGCAGGTATTATACCGTCCGGACCAGTAGACTTGGTTTGAAGCTATGCACCGCTCAGAGCAGTTTGTCTCTTGTGATCAGAAAATGGATTTTGGTCACAGTTGCAGTAGGCCTGTTTGGGTTGCTACTGGCCGCGAATTAAGAGCTACCTGGAAAGTGGGTGTCCAGTAGCATTGAGTGATTCATCACTTGATGTTATCCAAGAGCCATTGGTTTTTTTCAAACAGCTAGGCATCATACGATTTGTAGAGAGGACTTTTCTTAGCCGTGATGCCTCAGAGGTTTCCGTGATTTTGTCACAGAAGGACCTCTAGGATTGTCGCTTTGTATAATTTGAGGGATTCTTTGTATGAGTTCCAGTCAGTCACTTTTCTTGTGCTTTTTGCTAAATTGAAAAGTTTTCTGCAAGTGTTTCTGAGCAGTCCCAGTGCTGATGTCCACCAATGTGGCTTTTTCTTGCCTCTAGGTTGAATAAAAGGGCAGGAAGCGGCCATGGGCTGATTGAGAGCCAGAGTGAATTCCCTGACTTTCATGTCAAGCTTTTTAGTGTCACGCGGTTCAGAGGATAGCGTTGATAGTTCAGAGGATAGCGTTTCTGACAGTATTCTTCTTTATTTTGGCCAATTAGTTTTCCTGAATGATGCTCCTGTGGTCTGAAAAAGAGTTTTCAGACGATACCATCCAGTTCATTAGCATTTGAGTGATGCTGTCGGAGACAAGAGTTATATCTAGCACTTCCTGTCGGTTGCTAGTTATAAAAGTGGGCTCATTGTCAATATTGCAAATAAAGAGGTTAATACTTATATATAATATAGTTAAAAAGTGACTCACCTCTATTATTGATGTCGGTATTGCCCCATAACGGTAGTATCGCGTTTCATGCGATGATGAGGCCAGTTTTTTGCCTTCCAGCCTCCAGTACCATCCTTTCTAGGTTATCACCAGGGAGAGGGCCCACATGATCGTGGCCAGGGTATGCCGATGCTAGCCAATAGGAGCCTTTGGCAGTTTCTAGTCTGGCAACGGTTAAGTCGGGGTCACTGAGATTAGGAAGTAGAAGTACATTAAGGCTACGTTTAACTAATATACAAGTTCTGATCTTGTATAGAGCGGAACATATACGGGTGTCCTAAGTCCACGAACCACGCCTTCTACAATTCATGGTTCCTGGATTAGGATAATGTCTTCTGCGTTTTTTAAAAGACGCAGAATGAGTGCGGCCCAAGCCGTTTTTGAGTGATGGAGATTAATCTGGAGAAACGGTATCATTGCTCATTGCTGCAAACCGTTGAGCGTTTTCTCAAGGCCCAAATGTCCTGCGTTATCGTGTTATCCTTGGACCACTCACCATCGTATGGCCTTTGGTACCACCCAGAGACTCTTGTCATTGACTTTACGAAATAGTCTGCCGTTTTCGATCGTCGCATGCCGCTATATAACTCGAATTCATTTTTTCGATTACCTCGCAGATTTTCTTGTCATGGAGCGTCTGTGTGAATTTGATGTTCGCTGTTGCTTTTGTAGGCAACTAGTACAGGATGTGTTGTAAGACTCGTTTTTGACTTTTCGAACGCTTCATTTTGGAGATCGTCCCACCTGAATTAGCAATCTTTTTTAAGCAAGCGTTGCAATGGCTCGGAGATTAAGGCATATGCGGGGACGAACTTTCGAAAATAGCTGCTTAACCCCAGAAATTGTCGCACTTCGGTTGTGTTCGTTGGCATTGGGAATTCGTGAATTGCTGCTATTTTAACATCACCTGGACTTAAATCCGCAGAATGTTGTTTATGACCAAGAAATTCGATGGTTTGCTTCAGGAATTCGCATTTTTTGAAATGTAGCGTGAAGTTGAGACGCAATGCATCTAGGACTCGTCCTAACTTTTCAAACATCTCATTAATGTCGTTGCTACATACTACTATGTCGTCCAGGTAATGAAACATATATCCAGCGTCTTTTCCCGGATAAGCGCTACTAGTCGTTGGATACAGCCGGTGCGTTTTTGAGGCCAAACGGCATGCGCTTGAACTCATAGAGACCATCGGGGGTTACAAATGCTGTATATTTTCGAGAATTTTCTTCATATCGAGTACGGTGAAGTACGTAAACTGTTTCACGTCTTGAAGTCGTTCTTCGATGTTCGGTGTTGGAAAAACCTCTTTAACCATGTGTTGATTAAGTCGGCGATAATCAATGCATAACCGATCGTTGCCATTCTTCTTCTTCACGAGTACAATTGGGCTCGCGTACTCCAATATCGATTTCGTTATTATGTCGCTCGTTAGAAAATCGTTGACCATTGCAGCAACAGCTGCTTTCTACGGCTCCGGCAGTCGATAAAGTTTAGATACAATGGGCTCGTTAGTTGACAAGTTGATTTTCATTTTTACCGCGTCAGTCAGTCCGATTTCGCGAAGATTCTTTCCAAAAACATCTCGATATTCGTTGAGGAGATTAACTAGCGCCATTTTAGTTACGCCGTCCTCAGTGCCACATTGAATTTCTGATGAGTCGATGGGTGTCCGTTCAATGATCTTTGTTGTGAGTACGTCTATACGCTTGGATCGCTTTGTTGTTTTTAAAAATGTCATTTCCGAGCAATAAGTCTGATGAGAAAGTGTCATCATCCGACACGTACAAATCGACGGTGATCTGAATATTATCGATAACCAGCGTTGATTTCATTAGCTCGTCCAGCACACGTGTACCTCCGCAGACTCCACTAATGCGTAAAAGACATTTCTTTTTTTCGTTTTCGTTAGTAAACTTAGCTGTTATTGATTTTCGTATCATGCTGCATTGGCTGCCCGTGTCGATTAATAAAAAATATTCTGCATCGTTGATCAACACACGTTTGTCATTAAAATCTTTTCGCACTCTGTTCGTTGTTCGCACATTTTGTTTGTCACAATGTTCCGAGATGCCCCTCGGATGAACTTTTTGGCAATCTCGACATCTCTTTCGACGTGGCGGTTTCGGACAAGCACTGGAAATGTGCCCTGCTTCGGAACAGTTGTAACAAACAATTGGCTTGTTGGCTGTAAACGTTTTGTTTATACTGTCATTTGAATTATAAGCGTTGTCACTTGTCTTGTTGATGTTTTTGTTACTATTGTCACCATAATCACGTTTCACTGTCGAGTTCATTTTGTTACTTTTTGACCAACTCGTTATGTTTCTTTCAGCGTAGCGCTGCAATTGCTAATTGCAAATCACGATGCTTTAGACCCTCGCGAGTGTATTTGATTACTGCGGATTCACTCAAGCGATATCGTCTACCTAAAGCACTCATGCGAAAGTACGAGTAATATTCGTTGACTGATTCGCTGTGTTGCCGTACTGCGTTTATCATCTTAAAATGCACAGAGTCTTCACCTGGCACTGTACTGAACTCGGTTCACTCCACGTTACAAAAGTCTGACAATGCGTCGAGCCACAGTTTAGCGGGACCCTTCAGTTTGCTGTACACTGCTAATAAAGCGCATTTTTCATCCCAGTCATAGGCTCGCTTTAACTTGTCCACTCTGTCGATGAACTGCTCAGCACAAAATAAGGAGTCTTTCGTCGGGTCGTATTCAGGTAAAGTATCCGTTATCTCTTTGACACTATTGATGTTTCGCGATTGATACTCTCGAGTTAGTACAGAGGATACTCACTCACTTACTTTCCCGTGATTGGGTTCATCATGAGCGCTTTCTGCACTTCTAGGCGTTTGTTGTGGTCGTTGAATGATTGATAAGATACTCTCCATCACATATCGCAAATCATCAATTTGTGCTTGGACCGAAGATCCTTTTTCACTTTCACCATCACTTTCGCATTCGATCTCGTCGCTGCTTACCGCTGAACTAAGGCGTTCGACCAATTCGCTTTTATTGCCACTCGTTTTCAAGTTTCGTTTGCGTAGCAACCGTTTTATAACGTCGACAATCAATGACACAATTTTTGGCATTTTGACAAATTTTCCTTCGTTAATCTAATTTTAACTTTTACAAAAAACAGTTATTGAGGGTTCGTCCTTTAATGTCTACGCTCCTTTTTCAACTGCCCTGTTCTTCTCTTTAATCGTTGTAGATTTACCTCGTCGCTGTTGATTATGCAGAGTTGCCAGCATTTTGTAACCTTACACATGTTAAGCTTTTCTCTTTTTTTTTTTTAATATGCTTCTGCCATCTTAATTTAGCATCTAACGTCATACCTAGATATTTAGCTGTATTTGAATTTATGTAGAGAGGTGGATGTGGAGGTGGATTATTAGTTAATCTGAGTTGACTTAGCTTCGTTTAATTTTATGCGCCACTTCTTTGTCCACTCTACAACTTCGTTTGTGGCGTTTTGCAACTTTGAGGTGGACTCTGTGGAGTTCCTTCCGGTCGATAAAATAGCCATGTCGTCAGCAAACGTAGTTATTTTAGCATTTGTTAGAGTTGGGAAGTCGTTTGTAAGCAATAGATATAAGACCGGGCCAAGCACGCTATCTTGGGGGATTCCGGCTCTTATTTTGCGTAGCGTAGAATATTAATTTTCATACTTCAAACGAAAGAGTCTATCAGCTAAGTGCGACTTTAGAATTAGATAAAACTCTTTTGGTAGAAATCTTTGGAGTGAAATCATCTTCTACCGAGATGATAAAATAATTTTATGGAGGAACCCTGGGGATTTACTCTTTTGGCCCCCTTATGCGCTTTCTTAGTTGCCCTGATCTGGCTCTGTTCTTTTTTCAAATTTGTGTGACAAATGCTCTCAGGCTCAAGCGAAATCCTCCCAAGGATATTTACTTGTTCTTGGAAGAATTTTTCGATGATCGATCGGCATCTTTTATGGGTACCGGGGTTCATGTCTTAGTTGTTCCTTGCCTGTTCAGTTTTACTCATATGTTGTCTCCTACTATAGCTGCAATTCGACATTTTTAGGTGCTAGTGAAATATTTATATCTCTGTCACTCGTTATCGCTGTTAGTTTACTCTTTTTGTCATAGTGGTGTCGTAACTATTTTTAGAGATGAAAGGGTTATTTCTTCTAATTCCATATCAAATTTGTGATCTGAGGTCCACAGTAGGGATTTTTCTTCTGACTCTATGTATTGGAAATTTGCACAAGATCTAGTTTGTTTATAGTCTTTAAGATATTGTTGTTGTTCATCTTCGACCTACGGGAAAAGCGTGAATGCACCTACATAGATTCTACAAAGGTCTCTGCCGAGTTAGTATGAGCGAGCGCCTTGTATATTATAGGCAATACGTCCACGATGTATAATATGTAACTTGTATTTCAAATACCTTGACTTGTAAGCTTCGCTTGTCTGTAGATCAGATTAAAGACAGGCTCTACAGTATATATGTACGAGTAGTTCTGCCATTTGGGGACGCACTGAATCGTTTGAGAAGATCCTGTTTCCCCACTATCATATCTATTATATAACGAACATTCATGTCGGATACCTACAGTGCTGTACAAAATTATAGAATCAAACCAAAATTTTAATTTTTTTTTTACACTTTTTTTTTTAAATTTATTTTTTATATTTTTTTTTTCGTCCTAAAATATTGCCAAACAATACCAATTCAGGGAATTTCTAAAAAAAAACAAAATTCATAAGTGAAAAAGTGTAATCTCAAGATTTTATTCGATGGCGTGCTTAGCTGTTAAGCAAAGGTCGGTGTGTTCACTACTGTTAAAAAATAGTACAAACCTCCTGCAGTGCAAATAAACAGTTTTTTCTCTTCAAAAGTGATTTTCTACGAAGTGTTAAATATGCCACGTGGTAAGGAATCAACTGACATTGAAAACAAAGAATAGTCGATTTAAAAAAAATAGTGGAATGACGCAGCGACAAATTACCACTGAAACACATCGCCCCCTCAAGGTGTAGTAAAGTATTTTCTACAAGCCGGAATTGAAAATTGTGGAATAAATGAGCGATCTGGATGACCGATAAAAATTGTAAATAAATCTGTTTTACGTAAATGTCACGAACCATCCCAAATGGTTCGACGTTTTAATTTGGACTGCGATTCTAGCCTCGCAAGAAAATGGGCAACAGCAGCACTTAAATAGTGGCATAAAGAAGCACGTCTTGAATTTGCTGAAGCACATATCTAACACGGTGAAATGTGGTCGCATGTAATCTTTGGTGATGAGAAGAAATTCAACTTGAACGGCCCCGACGGCTTCAAATACTATTGGCATGATCTTAGGAAAGAACGAAAAATCATGCCACGCAGACTTTTAGGAGGACGAGGTGTTATGACTTGGGCAACTTTCATCGCTTATATAAAACCAGAAATTGTTTTTATTTCTGGAAGAATCGACACCAAGAAATACCAAGAAGTGTTAGAGGAACACCTTATTTCCCTAATAACGGTAACTGAGAACAATTTTGTTTATTTTTCAACAAGACAACGCTCCTATCCATAAAGCACGGACTACAATAACGTGATTTCAAGAATATGGAATTAAACTTCTAGGTTAGCCAGCCTTAAATGCAGACCTAGACTCCATCGAAAACTTGTGGGGCATCCTAGCAAGGGCGGTTTATGATCAGGAAAATCCAGAAATTGAAAATGTGGAACAACTCAAACAAAGAATTGTTGAAGCGTGGAATAATATACCGGAAATCACTTTTAGCAATCTCATTTCCAGTTTACCACGACGATTGTCGTGTGTGTTATAAGAAATAACGGACAAAGTATTCCTTCCGACATACAATGGAATAAATGCAAGAACCAGTGTACGGGTGCCTGCCCCGTTGACTTTGAGAAGGCCTTCGACACCGTATGGTTAGAGGGGCTTTTCTATAAGTTGACCAGGATGGGCATGCCGAAACTCCTGCTATATATGATTTACGACATGCTTATGGAAAATAAGTTCGTTTTTAAATGTAACAACGTCATCTCGAGCAAGATCTTTGACATTAAAAACGGCTTACAACAGGGGGCTGTGATTTCTCCGATACTGTTTAACATTTACACAAGTGATCTAGTAGGTTTCCTCAATTATTCCATAGCGTACGCAGATGATTTAGTGGCGTGCAGATCAGGTCCAAAAATCGAAGTCATTAATACCCTTTTGCAACGTGACTTCGATCATATTAAGTCGGAGACAATCTTGTTTAGAACTCCATTGAGATGGGCTTCTAGGGATACCAGATATAACTGGCGAAATTTGGCCATCACGGACAGCCATTAGCAGTGAGAAGCGTAGTGAGATACCTTGGTATCTGGCTCGATAAGTATTTGTATTTTGACAAACATATTGATGCTTGTCTTGCTGGGGCCAAGAAGGCTTTAGCCCTGACAAGAAGGCTATTTCACAGTAGTCAACTTGTCTCCAGGGTGAAGGTCATATGCTATGTGGCCCTAATCAGGCCAGTCATCGCGTATGGTTGTCCCGTGTGGTTCAATGTAGCGCCGTATCAGATGGAAAGGATTCGGGTGTTTGAAAGGCAGTGTCTTAGGACCTGTCTTTGCTTAAACAGAACACCAAAATCAGAGTACAAAAAATATTATCCCAACAAAGTCCTTTACGATGGGGCTAATCTGAATAGGATTGACAATTTCCTGATTAAGGTGATCCGAAGACACGTTGCACCAACGATAATAGCCTGATCTTTGGGGCTTATTACCCCAATGAAAGGTACCACGAGAGCACGCTTCAATTGGGTTTTATCCCGCCAGAGGCATTTCTCCATGTTGATGCTAAAGGGTTAATGCAAAGCAGGGATGGTGTCCCGGTAATATACCACCACCACCACGGTGCGAGGGACGAGCGGCTCATCTACGACGGCTATGTCGCCAATGCTCTACAGCTCCTCCGTTTTAGTCCCGCGATTGGGGACAGGGATCGGATCGATGCCGAGAAACAGTACACCGAATTCTGGTGGCTTCTAGAAGGGGAGAGGGTGGGCTCGCTTTCCTAGGTCATTACTTCATTTCATTACTTAATAATGAAAGAATCAATAAAAATGAATTTAAAAGTAACAAAGTATTCCTTATTAAATAAATTTTTACCTGAAAACTAATAAATAAAAATCTCGAGTTTATACTTTATCACGGGTGAATTTTGGGTTCTTTTTTTTTTAGAAATTCCCGTTAAAAATGGAAATTTACCATTAAAGGGTTATCCCTGAATTAGTATTGTTTGGCAATATTTTAGGACAAAAACATATATAAACATTTTTTTTTTTTTTTTTGGTGGGTAGGTGTGAAAATCTTCATAGACACTATGAACCCGTTGCTCATAGTAGTGTGAGATTTTTACTCACTAAAAACACGCCTCCCTTCTTATCGACTACAACTAAGTTACCTTATCAAGTAGTTTCCGTTTCAAATAACGTAGCTTTCCGCTAGTATCGCTATTATATGCGGATAGTCCTTATCGCGCCAGATCGAATGGTCTCATCGACGCACTAAGTTTGTCTCGTCCAGAATTTGGAGTATTTTATTATTACAATGACCATGAAGACGAATACGGAGTTTGTGAGCAAAGTTCATTATTTCGTCCTCGACGGTAACTATTTCTAAGTCTCTGTGGATATCACTGTTTCTGATATACCATGGGGCGTTCACGATTTGTCTTAGAGCTTTGTTTTGATAGATTTGGATAATATTTCGGTTGCTTGGTTTAGTACAGCCCTAAAGTTGTATACCGTACGTCCAAACAGGTTTAAGCACTTGCTTATAGATTAGCAGTTTGTTATGTATGCTTAACTTGGAATGTTTTCCTAGTAGCCAGTACATTTGTCTGAATTTATTTTCAAGTTCATCACGTTTCGTCTTAACATGCGGCTTCCATTTCAGTTTTACATCTAGTGTCATTCCTAGATACTTTGCTTCATTTGCATATGGTATTTGCACCGAGTTAATGAAAATGGGAAGGTTGTTTATTTTCCGGTAAGTAAAATTACGAGGGCGGGTCAATAAGTCCGTGACTTTTGGATTAAAACTGATTTTTTGATAAAAAAATAATTTTATTTTTCAACGTAGTCTTCCTTGAGCTCTATACACTTCGTCCAACGCTTCTCCAATTTTTTTATCCCTTCCAAAAAAAATGATTTGTCGAGGTCCTCAAAATGACGAGATGACTTCATCATTGGAGTCAAATCTTTTTCCACCAAGCCATTTCTTCAGGTTTGGGAACAAGAAGTAGTCGCTCGGAGCCAAATCTGGAGAATAGGGTGGATGAGGGAGCAATTCATAGCCCAATTCATGGATTTTTGCCATGGCAACTGCACATGTGTGCACCCTTGCATTGTCTTGGTGGAAAAGAACTTTTTTCTTGGCCAAATGAGGTCGTTTTTTTTTCAAATCGTCATTGAATCAGTCCAATAAGTTGGCATAATATTCCCCATTGATTGTTCTTCCCTTTTGAAGGTAGTCAATGTGGATTATCCCGCGTGCATCCCAAAAAACAGTCGCCATAACTTTATTGGCTGACAAACCCACCTTGGCCTTCTTTGGCGCCGATTCACCCTTAGAAACCCACTGTTTTGACTGTTGTTTGTTGTGATGGATCCATGTTTCGTCCACGGTTACAAAACGGCGCAAAAACTCCTCCATATTGCGATTAAACAACGCCAAACCTTCCTGTGAAGTTGTTACACGATTGCGTTTGTGGTCGACTGTGAGCAAACGCGGCACCCATCTTGCGGAAAGCTTTCTCATGCCCAAGTGATCATTCAAAATTGAAACCACTGAGCCATGCGAGATCCCTACGGCTTCCACAATCTCTCGCACTTTCAATCTTCGGTCGGCCAACACCATATCGTGAATTTTTTCGATTGTTTCGGGTGTAGAGACCTCAACTGGGCGTCCAGGAGGTTCGGCATCTTCAGTGCTTGTACGGCCACAACGAAATTCAGTAAACCACTTTTTTACCATTGAAATCCATGGTGCAGTATTTATCAAGCTTAGCCTTGGTCTCGGTAATGGTTTTTTTTCGCAAGAAATAATGCTTAATAAGCACACGGAATTCACTTTTTTCCATTTTCTCCTCAAATTAGTGAGTAGTCTGATAAAAATAGCTGTCAAACACAAACTAACTGACGCAGCAAGTTTAAATTTTGACAGGAGTCAACTGACAAATGCCTGTTGACAGGAGCAGTGTTGCTGTTTCAGTAAAGAGGTCAGAAATTCAAAAATGCACAGAATTATTGACCCGCCCTCGTAACATGAGTAGATTTGGTCTCATTGAGAACAATTCGCCATATCTTTGTCCATTCGTGGATTTTATCCAAAGCCGTTTGTAGCTTGCCAGTAGCTAACTCGACTGAAGTATCTGAGGCTACTATGGTACCTGATTCTTCTGGTATGTCTCGAGTATAGAGTAAAAACAATACCGGTCCAAATACACTTCCTTGCGGAACTCCAGCAGTTATCTCTTTAAATTCTGAGTATTCGGTTCCATGTTTAACACGAAAAATTCTGTTTTCCAGATGCTCTCTCCTCTCTCGGAAGAACCTGGCTTAGATTAAAATTTAAGCCTTCGTGCCATACCTTATCGAAGGCTCGAGACACGTCAAGAAACACGCTAGAACATATCTTTTTCCCCTCTAAGGCTTTCTCAATTTCGTTGGTAATTCTAAAAACCTGGTCAATTGTGGAGTGCTTAGTTCTAAAACTGAATTGATGTTCAGGAATTAGACGTCTCTCTTCAATGATCGGTTGCAAGCGCTTCAATAGGAGTTTATCAAATATTTTAGATATTATCGGCAGAAGCGATATGGGTCTGTAGGACTTTTTTTCATTTAGAGATTTGCCTGGTTTTGGGACCATTATAACTTCGGCAACTTTCCATTGGCTTGGAAGGTTTAATAGTCTTAGCGCGTCATTTATAAGTTGGAGCAGTTTGATCAGGGCTTTCTTTGGCAGCTCCTTGAGAATTTGAGCAGTTATTAAATCATAAGCAGGGGCTTTGTTATTTTTCAATTTTTTAATTGTTTGGTTAAGTTCTCGTAGCGATACTGTTTTTATTCTAAAATTGCCCGGTGCCGTAATTATATAATTAGAACCTCCTGTTAACGCCTGTCCATCAAAAAGCTTAAACGTTTCTTCTAGGTGCTCGGCAAATAGATCCGCCTTCTCTTTATCTCCTTTTGCCCATTGGCCATTATTTTTTCTTATGGGAGGAAATTGCATTTGATTCGTTTTGATTCCCTTCATGGCTTTCCAGAGGGAGTACGAGTAATTTGAACTTCTTTCGGCAGTCAGACCTTCGAGATATGTAGAGATATTCCGATTTTTGTAATCTCGTACTGCTTCTTTCAATTTGTTGCATAAGTTGTTTAAGTATGTTTTATGCTGGGGAGCACGGGATTGTTGTCATCTTTTTCGCGCTCTCCTCTTTTCTCTTACCAGTTCTATTATTTCCGGCGGATATTTTATTTCACTACTTGCTTTCTCTTTTCTTGTTGGAGTTAGAGTGTTATTCCAGGCAGCGTTCTGCAGGATTTTGATGAATCTGTCGACTTCGTCTTCTATTTCGTTTTGTGTTTTTAGCGACACGTTTAGTTTCTAAAACCGTCCCAGTTAGTCTTGTTATTAGTTAATCTAGGCGCCATTTCTTTCTTAATTAAGAGTATGCTTAGTGTTAAAATGACTGGTGAGTGATCTGAGGAGAGATCATAACTTTCCTCGATGTTTGTAGAAATTTTGGCTGCTCCCTTTGTGACAAAGAAGTCTACAAGATCGGGGGTTAGAGTTGTCTGCCTTTCGTTGTATTACATCTTGAGCCCCAGAAGGTATGTTTCGAATTAAAGTAACCACCAATTATAAAAATAATTCGTGCGTTTTTTTTCCAAAATTTGAACGTTTATTTAAGACAAAAATGTACAATAGTATTATTCAAAGTATTGCCCATCTTTCTGGCAATTTGTGGATCCCATCCCAAAAGAACTGCGCCGGCTTGGCAGCCAAGAATGAATCAAGCCAATTTTTGATATTCTGCTCTGATGTGAACCGTATTTCAATGAGGGCGTTCTACATCAACCGGAACTTCCCATCCACTGTTTTCCAAATAGTTGTTAACTGGAATAGCAACGTGGGGCCGAGCGTTGTCATGGTGGAAAATTATTGCCTCGTGTCTAGTCGCATATTCCGGGCGTTTTTCGGCCACTGCTCTCTTCAAATGGATTAATTGTGTTCGGTAGCGTTGTCCATTGATGGTTTCACCCGGTTTTAGCAGCTCATAATACAACACACCCATCTGATCCCACCAAAGACAGAGCATTACCTGGTTGGCCGGGTTTCACATATGATTTTTTGCGCTTGGGGTTGTCGTAATGGATCCATTTTTCATCACCAGTAACAATTCGATGCAAAATTGACTTCCTTTTGTGGCGTTCCAGCAGCATTTCGGACATGCAAAACCGCCCTTCGACGTCTCTCGGCTTGAGTTCATGTGGAACCCAATTTCCTTGCTTTTGAATATATCCAGCTGCTTTTAAACGTTTTGAAATGGCTGCTTGAGTGACACCCAATCTTCATAGAGTAATGCTTCCAGTTCTTCATCTTCAAACTTTTTTGGCTGCCCAGGACGTTCATCGTCTTCCAAGCCAAAATCACCACTTTTAAATCGTGCAAACCACTTTTGGCACGTTCGCTCAGCTAGCGCATGTTCACCATAAACTTCCACCAAAATACGATGACTTTCGGCAGTAGTTTTCTTCATATTAAAGTAATGAAGAAGAACTCCCCGCAAAAACACTTTTTCAGGCACAAAGTTCGACATATTTGAGTGAAAAAAAATTATTGTTGTTTACGCTTCAAATGAATGACATATCCTGAAATGACGTACAATGACAGTAGCTTTCCAACGCATGTTTCAATGAAATAATACAAGTTACGCCATCTTTTAGCAAACCGCACGAATTAAGTTATAGACCCAATATAAAAAAAATTTTAAATTTTGGTTTGAGCCTATATTTTTTCACAACACTGTATAAGTACAACCATTCAACGAAAAGAAAAACACGAGGATTCACTTCGGAAAGGCGAAAGTCCGCAAACTAAAAATGGAAGAACGCTCGGGGAACGGTCAGAGAAATGCAGGATGCAGAAACGTCGAGTAGAATCATGGCAGTTAAAACATAGAGGAAAAGGAAGAACTATGACACATTACATCTAAGGCCGAAAACTCCTCAAATCAATTGTAAACTTCAAGCTATCACTAATTACTATAGAGTCCTAGTTGGCGGCAGTAACAGTAAGCACGTAACACAATCCCTTGAAGTTAAATATACCGCTGCTCAACGTCCGAATAAAAATGGAAATTACTTTTGAGGTAGCTAAAGCTGAAGTGGTGAACGTTTTCTTATTGTTAGCAGATATTTTTGTTGGCGCTTCAATGGGAATGGCCGGGTGCTTTATATTGAAATGTGGGAATCTAGGGAACTGCCAGATGATGACAGCGAAACACATTGGCATCGTGACTTTATAGCCACGGAAAATTTATTTAGTTTGCTAAATTTCCATGTACTCGTACTCGAATGCCCCTAAAAACTTAGATATGCATCAGAGGGGACATCACCACAACTATGATTATAGAGCCTGCCGATAAAATTGAGATTCGTAAGACCTTCACCAATGCGGTCCATATTACTCTATCCATAGTATTCTAACCCAAAGGAGAATAACTTTTTGTCACTCGATATGCGTTCCAGATTGGTGCTATCTTCACTTTTGAAATATTTATCTGGAATATTGATATCCAGCTCGCATGGGTTGATATCTGTACCCTTGATGTGGAAATATGTTCTGAGTCACTACAAATTGCAATGCATGGGAAAAAAGCACCAGATAAGTAAGTAACACACAAGTTTCTTGTTTTTCTAAGTATCGAGATTGTTTAAATAATCTAAGAAAGGCAATAGGAAATGTGGTATCCTGCAAATTGTTTTCCATTCAAATTACGATCACAGAAATTGGTAGATATCACTTGCAAAAGCCCTTTGTTAATTTTTAATTTGCTTTTATTTACAAATATTGAGGTCGTTTCAGAGGAATTTGTTTATATAAAAGTTCACACTGTTTATTGAGTAAGTTCCCTGATAATCAGTTACTGTTCAAAGCAGTTATTAACTTCACATGCCTGATATAATGTTCTTTCAAGTCAGTAGACAATGACATGACACACATTAAAATATGGCTTGCGGTTTTCCCAGATTTCACAAAGATTTTGATAAGTACAGCATGCCATCGCAATGAGTTAACAAATTTATATACTGCATGTGGTTATTCTCGCTAGAGTCAACAGATGGCAGTCGAAACTGTGATGATATACCATATACTCGTACATACGACGAGTAGTTCGTGTGAAGTGACGAAAGTAGTCTAATTTTGAGAGGAACACGTATCTCAAGGCTTTTACAACACTTGAAATGTGTGTTCCGGGTTTACCTATTTTTTTGTTTTTCGGGTATTGACTTAGTGATGATTAAGATAAATTTACATATGTCATACTTGAAGTAAGGAAGCTGAAGATGTTGTAGTTCTGTTAGAAATATCTACGTCTACCTTCTCATGATGTCATCTGAGGAAGATTTCTCTTCAAATTGCTAGAGATCGAATAGTGATTTATCTAATAACAAAAATAGAATTCTTCTGCACTTACTGGAACAAAATCCCCAAAACGGGGGAGTTTTGCAACTCATCATAAAGTTCACGACATAAAATGGCTCGAAATATAAGAGCGTGGACTTCATATTGTCGTCTAACTTGGTAATCATAGGAAGGCGATAAGTAATGGACTAAACCTTTTCTGGAAATATTGGATCTTGCAAAAAGTTCTCTTTGTTGTCTTAAAATTCAATTGGTATCCATAGATAGTACACATTAATTGATTTACACCATTATTATTGACAAAGTTTCACCATTTTTCGGGTAAAGCCGTGATGGTATCGGTCAAGAACTTCTGTGGTCTTTGTTTGAAAAGCCGAATCCAGCAGATTACCACACCATCGAGAGAGATCTACAGATATCACTCAGAGAGTGTCATGTCTGGACCAAACTCTGGCGATTTCTGAGAAGTGTGTGGTCGGTCGTCGTTGTGATGGAAGAACTACACCTTCCCTAGTGGTAAACTCGGGTGGTTGTTTTCCAATGGCCTGGCATAATCTCCTAAGTTATTCACAGTAGAATTGAGAATTAAACGTTGGATCATTTGAAAGTACCTTATGGCGGACGATTCCCTTCCAGTCACACCGCATACGCATCGCCTTCTATCCTGTCAATCCTGCCGTCGCGAACATTTGTGACGGCTCAAGATTTCTTGTACACAATAGTTATTGCTTCTTAGGTAAATCCTGGGTCAGTCTATAAAGTTGTTCGCACTCAATCCAAGAAGGAGCCATTCATCGACTTCCTATTTGAATTTAACTTTATGTGAATGGTTTAAGACAGTTTTGTGGTAAATGCATAGCTCAACACCAATATCGACAGCGCTTCCTGTGTTTTTCGACTTTTTCAAGAAGTTCAACAGCTTTTTGAGTGATAGGACGACCAGAGCGTAGCTTTTTTTTTGACTGAATAAAAGTTAGCGAACTGTTTCTGTGCTGCGTATTCTGGTGAAGAGGAAGGATCCTCGTTAACCGAACAAATTTATTTACAAGCCTGCGCAGTGTTCTTCCCTTACCGTAATAGTATTGCAAACTTTTAACAAGACCTAATATCATCGGAAAGTTCCAGGACAGACCATAAGTACTCGTACATCGAATTTCAGATGCAAAATTTCGACATTGTTGTAGAAGGCAAATCCAAGAAACGCCAATTGGCAATACTTTGAGGAGGAGCTTGACAAATCCATAAAGTCTCTGCCTAAGACCAGAATTAGACAAGCTAGAGGTCGTACTCCATCAATCATAGCTGGCGACTTCAACGCATGGGCCACTGATTGGGACAGCATACGGAACAATAGGAGAGGAGAGGCTCTGCTAGAAGCAGTATCGTCACTTGGCGCGGTACTGCTTAATACGGGCAACGAGCACACATTCACCAAAAACGACGTAAGCTCCAGAGTTGATGTAACCATTGTAACAAGCTCCCTAGTGAGAGGACTACACCCACAGTGACCACCAGGCCATCCTATTTGAAGGAGAGCAATCCAGAAGCGCCATCTAAAGAAGGCACAACGAATGGGGTGGAAAACATGCATACTAGACGAAAACACCTTTTTCCTGATTTTTGGAGAATCCACAATAAACCCAGGAGCAGCAAACACCATGGCTGCGGAGGTTACTAAAAGAGTATCTAGGGCGTGCGACGCATCTATGGTCCGGAAAACGTCAACAAACCGCCGGCCACCAGTATAGCACAGCTACGCAGCAAGTGACATAGAGCTAGAAGACTAAGCCAGCGATCCAGAGGTCAGCCTTCCCACCACGATTTATAGGTGCAATACAAAGATAGGCGTAGGGATCTCAAATTAGCCATTCGGAGTGGCAAAAACAACAGCTTTAAAGAACTCTTCGAGGAAGCAGATATTAATCCCTGGGGTACTGCCTACAGGGCGGTCATGGCAAAACTAAAGGGCTCTAGGCACCCTCATGCCCTTTGCTGATGCAAAAAATAGTGTCGGCATTATTTCCACCGCAAGCACCATCAGAGCATATAGAACCAACGCAGGAAGTAGGTGACATCTCTCCACTTACGCAAACGGAACTTCTGGATGTATGCAAACGATTTAGCAATAATAAATCACCTGAATTGGACGGCATACCAACTAAGGTCCTTAAGCTAGCCGTCAAAATAAACACAGAAGCATTCGTGGAAATGTATAACAAGTGTTTAACAGAAGAAGTTTTTCCAGACCAATGGAAAAAGCAACGTCTTGTGCTGCTGCCAAAAGGGAATAAACCACCATATGAGCTCTCGTCATACCGTCCCATATGCTTACTAGACTCGAAGGGTAAAATATTGGAGCGAATAATATGCAACCGACTGGAGGTGTCAATTGATGAAGCCGGAGGACTCTCAAACCAGCAGTATGGATTTAGAAAGGCTCGCTCTACAGTAGATGCTATCCGGAAGGTAACTACGACCCTAGAAGAAGCCATTCAGGGAAAAAGATGGAGAGGAGGTACCAAAAAATACAGCGACGTATTAACGTTGGACGTCAAAAATGCGTTCAACTCTGCAAACTGGGTGGCTTATAGTACACTCTCTTAGGTCAAAGATGGTGCCATGGTTTTTAATAAAAATTATGCTAAGTTACGTCGACGATTAGTTCCTACTCTACGATACCGACGTTGGAGTAAGGCAGTACCACATATCTGGCGGAGTTTCACAAGGATCGGTACTAGGACCTCTCTTATGGAGCATTAAGTACGACAGGGTTCTAAGACTTGGAATCCCGATTGAGGCTAAAATTATAGGCTTTGCAGATGATATTGCAATCATTGTGGCGGCGAAACACCTGGAAGAAATAGAAGATATTGGCAATGAATGTATTCGTAGAGTTAGATGGTGGGTGGCCACAGTTGGGTTAGAGCTGGCAGAACGTAAAACGGAAGCAGTTCTGGTAACCAGTCGGAAAGAGAAGCAATCACCATCAGGGTGGGCGATCACGATATAACATCAAAACCGGCTATCAGATACCTAGGTATGATGATCGATGCTGGGCTCACTTACAAGGAACACCTTGAAAGAACGTACGACAAAGCCGCAAAGGTGAGCGCTGTCTTATCCAGAACAATTACAAACATAGGAGGACTCAGACAACAAATGAGACTTTTTTTTTTTAAAGAACTTAACACTCAAGTGGGTATGAATACACTTCTAATGCCTCAGCATGTGTTAAGTTTTTTGGCAAATGGGATAGAGAGAGAAAGAAAGATGTTTGGGCTCAGTGGTTATTTCGCTCCATGGGTGGCATCCAACATTTAATGGGGAGACTAAATTCTTAGCGGAAGTTGGCTTGATATTGATTTCTAGTCAACTACTCGTCTTACTTGATTTTCGTTAACTGAAAAAATGGATGATATGTCCTTCGGGCGAGGCTGGGATTCGAACACCGAACCTTCCGATTTGGAAGCCAGTCCACTACCACTTGAGCCACGGACACCCAGACTAGTTCTGTCAAGAGTGAGTGGTGCAGTCAATTGCAATGTACGCGGCATCAATATGGGCGAAAGCATTGAAAAGTAAGTCATACGCAAGAAAGACTAACTCTGACTTTTCAGCCCATGTGTTATGATATGTGCCAAAAAGCTGCAAAGGGCACTCCTCTAGGAGGAGTGATATCACCTCTGCTGTGGACCCTAGTAGTTTGTGAAATACTTCTGAATCTGAAAACGGAGGAAATGAATGCCACTGCATACGCAGATGATATGGTTGTTATGGCCAACGGCCCATGATCAGCAAAATTCTGAACTACTCGTATGCCTTTAGAATCCTTGGAGAATGGGCCGAGCTCTGTGGGCGGGGAATCAACCTAAAATATAGATCTTTTCCTATTCAAAATTTGACATTCCTTCCATAAATGGGACAAACCTCCGACTATTGAACACTGCTAAATGCCTAGGTATCGTACTAGATAGTAGACTGAGTTGGAAGCTCAATGTCGAAGAACGTGAAAAGAAAGCAACGATTGGCTTCTACGCTTACAGCCGTATATTTTGCAGAAGATGGGGACCAGGATCCAAGATTATCCTATGGATGTGCACGGCTATCGTCAGACCCATCTTATGGGGCAATCCATAAATAAAACTAGCTATCTTGGGTTAATGACAAAAGTACAGTGACACGACTCATGCCATGATAACGACGCCAACGGCGGCGCTAGAAAATATACTTGGCCTCTTGCCCCTAGATCTATACATGCAAGAATTTGCAGCGAAAAGCGCTCCAAGATTGAGTCAGTTTAATTGGTGGAAGCCAAACCCGAAAGGCCACGCTTCATTCCTTAAATGTGAATTTTGTTTACGCTACAATACGGACTACGAGTATATAATACCCCATCACGACTTTGAAACACCATGCAGAGAGGAATGGGACAGGAGTCAAATGGTGGAAGACTCGATATCCATCTACGCAGATGGATCAAACATGGAGACAGGAACCGCGATCTTCTCCGATCTATTGAATTTACGCTACTCACGTTGCCTGCAGTAACACAGCAGTCTCTTCCAGGCTGTAGCAGAAGCAGTCAAACTCGCGGCAATGAAGGCAATATCCCACGGGAATATTACTATATTTATTGACAGCCAAGCTGCCATCAAGGCCATCGCAGCAGTCGAAATCAAATCGACGCTTTTGAAGCAGTGTCGTGAAGAGCTTAAGGCTCTTTGTGTTCAGCATAAAGTTACGCTGGATCACTGACCACAGAGGAGTCGGATCGAAAAGTATCCTCACTAAAAAGGAATGTGGCAGATCGAAGCAACAAACCTCCATTCTGCACTCTGACAATACAAGTGTAAAACTCTTCAAACCTGTGATACTTCAAGACAATTATAGCCGGAACTCAGCAAATCCAGAACAAAACGATTTTCTTGAAAAGCAAACCTGAACTATCTACGCTGCGTTAGATTACCCACAAGTGATAATCTTCTGCGCACACAATATAGCCGCGTTACCGACTTCGAGCTTTCAAGGTGCTGTAGGGACATAAGCTCACGTAAGGATACCCTCCATTTTTTGTGGAACTGTTCCAACCTCAGACAAAGATCTTTAGGAAGTTATTACTTCCACAACCTCTCAGAACTACTACTGCTTCACTTACTCGTACATCTCTCTTCACATTCGCAGATGCAACAAGATGGCTTAGACGCGCTCGAGGTTCAAACGACAATCAACGCGAGACTGAAAGCGGAAACCAAAACTAGGAACCGCAATCGAATCCCCCCCCACCACCCTTTCTCGATTCCTCCTTTGGGGCATCACAATGGGTCTATACAGATCAAAATATTAAAAGTGCTCTCATTAAAAACTGGCACGTACTACCAATCAGACCCTTCATTTCATTGAGGAGCTTGGATCTCTAAAAGCCTGATCTGAAACGTCAGAAAACTTCTAAACTGGTTGCTAAAGACCAATTTGAAGGATGACTGCAATTTATACAGATCGAAGAAAAAGAATATAAGAAGCGTTCGAAATAGTCGGTGAAAGCAGCCGACTGGTCAGATTCTTCAAAGTTTAAGTACACTGCTACATCTCTTGATGGCTTCAAGTGATCTGGTACTGGTTAAAATACGTGTATTCTGTTATGCTGCAAAAAGGTATGAATAACATATTGCCGTTTCTAAATTGACTGCAAGACTGGCAATGATCGAACCTGTTGCAAAGAGGTCCCGAATATCGGTAAAAATTACTTCTCATACGCCAATGTTTTATCAGCCTGAATGCTCTCTTGCTGAGGTGCATGGATAGGATGATTAAACCTTTTGTACTCAGAACTTCTATGCCAATGCATCCTCTATTTTATAGGTAGCAGATGAAATATACATACCAAGATGGAAGATCCTGTGAGACTGCGCTTCAGAATCTAGAGCGAAGGATTGAATATAAACTCGATAAGGGGAGATTCGTTGACATTGCGGATGTGTAAATCAACAAAAAAAAAAATCTCCCATCGCCCATCGCGGTCCCTGCAAAAAGCTAAACAATCGCCCTGGTGAAACACCCAATTTTCTTGCAAAAGCCAAGAAGGCCTTTGAAGTTCGTGCCGTCTATTTCCTCTAGGTTTTCGAAAAAGTGTTTACCTAAAAATTTTCTTCGACTATGCGATGTTGCCTCGCATTCACCCAGCTTGCAGATCACCGCAGAATCTGCAAATATCCGTATCTCACAATTTGAGTCTATTGGCGTGTTTCCCCAGCAAACAGTGTCCTGTCAGGATTCATAATACTATCCTAGGCTTATCCCTGTTTAATTTTATTAGTTTCCTAGATAATTTGCGGTCAAAAAGGGACCAGAAAGCCTTGGATACACTGTGTCCTTCAAGACTTGCCCACCTTAGGTTGGCAGTCTTTGTGATTTTTTCCTCGATAGTGCCCCTCACCATCCAAAGGGGTGGTTTGATATTGGCAACCTCACTATTGTCAAGGTCATCGGCTTGTTCATTTCCTTTAATACCGTAGTGTTCTGGCACCCAGCATAATCCTACCTGGTTCTGACTGCATAGTGCCTTGAGCACTGTGCGACACCCCCTGACTGTATCAGAGTTGACCTTGCTTGATTTCATTGCCTTGAGAGCGGTCTGGCCATCGATGTAGATAGCTAAATCTCTTCCGGATACCCTCAGCCCTCAGCCGCCCTGAGGACAGCCAGAATCTCTGATTGGAAGACACTGCTTGGGTAGTCTTATAGACACTCTTAGCTCTGGGTCTTCTGAGAAGATACCAGAACCTGTTGCTTCCTCTGTTTTTGAGTCATCTGTGAAAATTGCAATTTCATTTGACCTGATTATTGCATTCTTTTGCCAGTCCTCCCTCTCCGGATATATTATATCATACGGTATGTCGAAGTCGACCAACGAAGGAATTTCATCCGTTAGAATTGGATTGCCTGGCAGTAGCTCCGTTAGGACCGTGCCATGTCCGAAACTATTGCTCTTATATTTATGCATAGATCGTCTCTGTAAATGCTGTCATATGCTCGGCAATAGAATCAATGAAAAGGTGGTGGGTATCGATTTGAAGTTCTTGAGCGTTTTCCAAGATCTGCCATAATCGCATTGCTAAGGACATATCAGATTGTTGGTACAGAGTTTCAAGCATTCAATTAGTGTTGTAGATTTAAACGAGACTGATTCCTGTACAAGCAGCGCAGTTTAGGGGGTTAACCTTCTTGAATGGAATTCCATTCACCGGCCATTATTTCACCTGGTGTATGCTCTTTACAAGACTCAACCGCTGAAGCTTTAAATAATTCGGCAGGTCCTATTAGTCCTGTAGTTTTATATGATTTCAGTTTCAATATCGTTATTTAGACTTCGTTTTGGACGACTTGACGAGGTTGTCATCGTCCAAGATAGTTATTTCACACTCCCTGACAGCGGAATGCTGTTGTTCTTCGCCCTGAAACGTCTCCAGAAGTCGACCCTCCGAATCAGCAGCTTCAGTAGTAGTGTCCTTTGCAAGTTTTTATCTTTTTTACCTTTCATCAAGTCCATCAAACCGGAGTTTCGGTGTTCAGTCATAATCCAACACATAATGTCGCCATTTGCCTTCTGCGTCAAATGTTGGCATATGACTTCTCAGCTAGAAAAGACTCGAGCAATCTCTTGCCATTATAGCCGTTCGATGCCACATTCGTTCACAATACATTTTCGATGTTCTAGTATCCGTGATACCAGGTCTGAATCGATTTTGGATCCCCAAAATGTTTGCACGTTCAGTATTCTGGATTGCAATGTAATTAACCTGGCTTATGGTTTTCTGATCAGTGTGTCAACGATGTCTTTCCTCCAAACCGCAAAGTCAATTAGCCTGAGTTTGTTTTCAAAGCTGACTTCTAACTATACCATGAAAGATGGGAAATAGGGCAGTACTATCACCAAGAACCATCTAAATTTTGTGCTTTTTCCATGTCTAGCTGGGTCATTCTTTTCCCCCGTGGTGTCGTTAGCGTATATTAGGCTTATGTTAGCTAGTAGCAACAGAAAAAACTAGAAGTTTTACGCGTAACATCTTTGTTCCTGTGGAAAGTCCTTCAGAAACTTTACCAAAAAAAATCGCACAAATATGCCGCTATTCAGTGCTTTGCTAGGTGATATCGACGATGATGGTTTCATGGGAAACCACATGAACTCCATGAATATGCAGATGCGGAACATGGATCGATTGATGGGCAATATGATCATGCCTGATCGATTCAATATGCTCACACCATTCGACAATGGTTTCAACAATAGCAACAGCCTCATGGAACGTGGATCATTGCTTGGCGGTAGCAGCCACTGTGCATTCCCCAGAATGCCAAACATGAATCGTTTGCTAAGCGCACATATCGGCAACAGTTCATCATCGGCATCAATCTGTTCATCAAGCGTGATTTCTATGTCTTCTGGACCCGATGGCAGCCGTGCCTGCAGATATATACAGGATTCCACAAATGGAGTTAAGAAAATGGCTATCGGCCATCATATTGGTGATCGTGCTCACACTATCGAAAACGAACAGAATTTGCATTCTAGACAGCATGAGGAGCGTCAAGAATTTATCAATCTTGAAGAAGAGGAAGTCGCAAATTTTGATCGTGAGTTCACCAATAAAGCTCACATGGGCCAAGTCGGAATTTTGCAGGGTGCTGGTCATCACTCACCACACCATAGATAATACCAAAAACGCATTTCCCGCTCTACCAACTCCTCCATCAGCAAATAATAGTGTTCACCCATATCACTACAACAACGTAACAGCCCGTCGTAATTCTAGAGATCAAAACATACAAAACACACTCATCAACTGCAGCAGCCATCCGAACCGCAGATCCGGCCACAACAGGACGATTCAACTAGTAATTAAGCTTTAGAAACACGCACGCACATAATTAGTTTTTAATAAGTTTTGTCTCACATATAAGTATAGCTATATGCACACTTATGAAAGACAAACCTACATACATAGTTTAGCCTTAGGTGCCTCAAGCAAAACACTTTTTGCCTTTGTCCACATCCAAACAGAGATGGCACGGTTTTTCATCCTCCTTTGCCCTGCCCATCCGATCACCACTTCTTGATATAGATATTTGCTTTAAAGAGGTCTGTCAGAGGTCCGAAAGTCGATGTCCAGTTTACGTTTGCTGATGTAGTCAACAGTAAGGATTAACGTCTTTGGGAGATGGTGCCAATAGTCCACTACAGGGGTATAAGTGCTAAAGACTCTGCGTTACCATCTCTATTTCGACAACCTGGCTAGATGCCGAAAAATTCTCTCACATCGCAAGACCTCCGAGTATTTTGAAGTAGCTCAAACGCGGGTATCGGTGGATCTGCTTCTACGTCGCTGTTAATTCTAAAGGGTGACCAGATAAGAATGGCAGGGAAAAAATGTGGATAAAACAACAACGGTGTGAGATATAAAACTGATTCTGACTTTATTTTGAAGATACGTTCATGTCAAATAGCCGCCTTGGCTTCGCTGGCAGTCCCTCAAGCTCTGGGTCCAACTTGTGATGAGTCGGTCCAGTTTGTGCGGCGTTATTCCACCAATAGCGTGTAGCATGTTGGTCTCGAGCTTGTCCAAAATGGTTGGCTTGTTAGCATAGACTAAGGACTTGACGTAGCCCCAGAGAAAATAATCGAGTGGTGTCAAATCGCATGATCGCGGCGGCCAATTGATGAGCGCTCGTCCTGAGATGACCCAGTCGCCAAATTTCTCCTTCACAACTTCGAACGTTGCGTCGCTTGTATGATATGTAGGCCGTCTTGTTGGAACCACAGCTCGGATATGTCAGTGTTGTCGAGCTGTGATCACAGAAAGTCGGTTAACATTGCTCTGTATCTGATACCATTGAGCGTGACGGTGTCTCTTTCCTCATTTCGAAAGAAATAAGGTCCGATGATGCACCAATGCCATAAACCGCACCAAACTCAATCTCTGTGGATGCATTGATGCTTGGCCGAACACTTGTGGATTATGTTCGCTCCAATAATGACAATTTAGCTTGTTGACATAACCGCTGAGCCAAAAATTGGCCTCGTCTGAGAAGATGATTTTTTTTGGCCAAAATCCGGATCTCGGTCTAATATTTCCAGCGTCCAATTAGCGAACTTACGGCGTTGTCTATGGTCGTCCGGTTTCTTATACGGATGTAGGCCCAAATCCAACCGCAAAATAAGCCGGGCTGACTCTCTAGCGATGCCCAATTCAGCTGATCGGCACCGAATCGACATTTCTGGGTCTTCTTCGATACTGGCCGCTACGGTGGCTATGTTTTCTTCATTTCGCACCAACCTCTGTCTAGTTGGTGGCTTAAGATCCAAAAGAGTGTACTCACGCTCAAACTTTTCCACGTTGCGACGAATTGCCTGCATACTGAAGCCATGATGACCACCAATCTCAAGACGAGGTCGTGCACGTTCAGCAAGCGCAAAACGATGCATGATGAAATGGCAAACCTTACTGAATATTTTGATGGCTGGATGTCATTGGAAACACTGACAGCTGCTGAAACATTAGAATTGGAAAAACTATCATTTCTATCTGGTCAGATTTAAGATATCTAGCGCAAGTTAGAGTGTTCACTTACAATGCATGGTCAGACTCAACTTCTGCAAAGTGGTGGCGATGTTATCTTCAGTGATTTTTCTCGCCCTTAGTTACCTGGGAATAGGATCGGCTTCTGAAGAGCAGCTTGTAATAGGCGCATTGGGCAGGGTATTGGTGTATTTTTTCCGAATATCAAACTTCTTTCCAAGAAAATCATTGAACTAAAGGTCACATCGTGATACTGGCCTGAACCCACTACAGACTCAACCAGAGTGTCCTGACATCATTACAATTACAATTAAAATCACTGTTATTCCTGCTAATGAGTGTTACATTTCAACTCACTGATGCTAACGTATTTCGTAATGTCTGCTTCCAATAAGATCCACATTAAATGTGGCTCTTCCTTCTTTTCCTCTTGTTAATCCCAGCCATAAATTTAAACATCGATTGGAGCTTGCTCCTCCAGAGACAACACTGGCTGAGTGAACAGTATCTTAATTATGCGATGGCCACTCCCCATTGATGTTAAACATTCTCAAAATAACTTCTCACAGTTTTAACTTTGTTTTAATGCAATTCCATCTCGAGTATTATTATATTGTAAAAAACGAACAAAAAAAGCTGAAAATAAAAATAAACGAAAAAATAAAAATGAATTTTGTCATCTCATGAGTGTTAAGTAGCGCTTGGATTGAAATGGCATTGTTGGCTTGCATAGCCTTGAACTTAGCAACACACTATAAATGACCTCATAAATGCTTTTTGAAATGCTCTCAGTTTGATTCTTGTATCGAGAAGTCTCAAGGGGATCTTGTAAGTGTTTGAGATTTAATTTGTTGTTCTTTGTTTTTTTCTTCTTTTTTTTTTTAATAACTTTTTTAAATATTTATAAAAGGCTTCCAGACACATTATTGTTGCCAATTAACATTTAAGCAATTTGATTTTGCAGACAACTGTGCTGTAATGGAGGATCTAATGTGGATTCCTTATATACAAAACTTAAGTTGGTTAATCTTGTTGGGTATTGTAAGATTAGGGTAGGCACAGAAGGACGTCGACCTGGCGATATATAGTTGTGCGACTATGTTGCTTATTTTACGGCCTCGCGGTATTCATTGGGCACTTCACTTGTCAAAATTATAAGCGCGAGTGTAGAACAAGAGCAAATAGCAACATTACATATAACGTCCTGTCGTTAGTGACTGAATTTCGCATCAATTCGCAAGCATCAGGGCCAAATTTATCAACATCATCTTTACATGCGCTCACGCCTCGGTAAAGTCTGCTAGCAATATCCCAAGTATAGATTTCGAACAAAATACAAAAGTCCAGATCAGGATCCACCAGCTTTTCATCGATTTTAGAGCCACATATGTCACAATTGATAGAGATGGACTATGCAGAGCCAAGTTTTGTGTTGGAATCCTACTTTTTTTTTCTGTCGGAACAGAGCACTCAGACAAAGAACTAGTCCATCGTACTCTTTGTAAGTTTCTTTTAATAAAATCTTTCAGTCCTACATCGCAGGATGTCGTGTTACCTGTGTCCAGCATATTTAAGTGCTTACAAAAAGCGTAATGCCCTGCCACGACGCCAGTAAGCAACCTGCAGTCTTTCCTGCTGAGGAACAGCAGAATGGCCATTGTTTTCCTAGAGACATCGGGAAGCATTCGTTTGGTCTACTTGCATCCTGGGGAGTTATGCCATCTGCAATTGTGCCAACCCAACTGTAAAATGGAAGCCTTAACCGAGGACGCCGGCAGACCCAACGTAGGTTCGGGCCCTGAAAAACTCTCCTCTGAATTTTGCCTGGTAAGTTCATCGGCGATTTCATTTCCCGTGAACAGATTGTGACCTGAAATTTAGGCAAGAGTTACTGAATTTAGTTTTTCGACTGCGTTCAGTGATCTCTTACATTCTTGAATTAGCTTGGCTGTCGCTACACATGCAAATGCTTCGCCCCATCCACCGGTTCTCCACAATATAGTTCGCTGCAATCAGGAATGCGTAAGACAGATGCAGGCTTTCCTAATGAAAGTTTCTTAAAAGTATCTTAAAAATTTGTATAATTTTCTGCGAAGCCTTAATGGCTTTTCTAACGTTGTCGTCTTCTCAAAAGACATCAGCACCACATCCTATTGTATATTGGTTTTGGAGTCGTCGGTGAACACCCGACTGCATTTCTTTCCTGGCTCAGGTTCTGGGCGAAACTAGTCCTGGGCACAGGGAAAGTCGATTTCATATTTTTTCCGCAACAGGAGTTCTGGTGTCATTGCATCGTACGGGATGTCCATAAGGCAGCTGACGCGCAAGGTCGCCAAAGCTTCTGTGCGTGTTGTACAAAGACCACTTTTTTTAAACGGAGGTGGCTTTGAGAGTGCAGCCATTGATATGATTATCAAGGGGAGGGAGATTCATCAATGCGTCTAGAGCGGAGCCAGGAGTGTTGGGGAAAGCATCCGACACACACCGTTCTTTGGAAGACCTTTCTCGGTGACAGGCCCCACATCTTGCCCATAGCTCCATTGCACTGCCTGAAGGCCAAAAGCGCCTTAGAGGGTTTCGAACCAACATGTTTAGTCCAGAGAAGTTTGTTATCCAGGATGACACCCAAATACTTAGCTTTTTTGGATAATTGGATGGTGATGCCTTTAAGCATTAGATGAGTCAGACCAGACAGTTTCCTTCTTCTCATAAAGAGCACAATCTCAGTTTTAATAGGATTGACTGAAAGCCTATTACTAGTGCACCAGTCGTCGATCACGTCTAGAGACGCCTGCTCTTTAGAGCAGACAGTCGCTAGACACGATCCAACAGACGGTACAGCTACATTATCCGCGTATGCTTGTGCATAGACATTAGAACTCGTGAGTGCGTTGAGCAGTGAGTCGACTAATATGCACCATAGCAGTGGAGACAGAAAGCCACCACCACCACCATCTGTACTCATTGTCCTATTCACCAGCATCGCTTTTATCCACGAAACTAGTGATTCGTCTAGGCTGTATTGTCCGGTCGAGTTGCACATGCCGTCAAAAGTTGCGTTGTCGAAGGCAACCTCAACGTCGATGAAAACACCCAAGGAGTATTCCTTCTTGTCGAGTACGCCTTCAATTGTGCCTACCAGATTCTGAAGCGCACTCTCGATAGAAGATGTATTCGCAAGGCGATTTTGCGCACACAGATCTCGATCATTCCCTCGATTCATGAAGGAAGTCAGACTCGTAGGTCTGAAATTTCTGCGGAGGGAGTAGTCCTCCTTTCCGATTTTCTGTATAAAGGCCACTCTCACTCTTCGCCATGGTTCCGGTATGTATGCCAGTACCAGGTTAGCAGTTAAAATTCTCTTCAAAGTTGCCAGCAGCTGATGTATACCTTTCTGTCACATAACTGGGTATATACCATCGGTGCCAGGCGACTTGAAGCCATCAAAGGAAGCAACAGGAACCTTACTTAATTACTTCGGTGGCGCTACAGTTCCGGGTGAACCTGTGTCTCAGCTAACGATCCTCTCTAGTTAGCTAACTGCCTTCAGTTGAGCACTCGATTGTAGTCGCTTTCTAATTGTGTGCCATCTAAGGCTCCCTCTACTGCGTTGTTCCTCCGAGTTAGGTTCGAAAACTCTGTGGGCCGGAGCATTGGTGTCCATTCGCTCTACATGTCCTAGTCATCGCAGGCGATTGATGTGCCGATTTCTGACGTCACTGTACAGTTCGTATAGTTCGTTGTTAAATATTCTCCCCAAAATCCCTCAACATAAACGGGACCGAATATATTTCAGCACCATAAAGTAGGACTGATTCTACGTTTTATTTCTGCTGAGGTGTTGTTGGCAGAATTTCTAGCAGATCCAAGGTAGACAAGGTCCGTTACTATTTCGAAATTATAGCTGTCGACTGTGTCGTTCCGCCTAATCCGTGCATGTTGCGTAGCCCTTCTTATTGACAGCATATTTGTACTTGATTTTGCTCTCAGTTACCGCTAAACCCATTTTGGCAGATTCCGTTTCAATGCTAGCGAACGCACTGGTGACAGTCCGCTGGGTTCTCCCAATCATGTCGATATCGGCCTACGCTAGTGGTTGCACTGACTTTTGGAAGATTGTGCCTCCAGTGTTCGCTTGTGAGTTCCGCACAGTTCTTTCAAGTATGATGTTAAGGAAGCGCCTTAAACTTTTCTGACATCAAAGATCTCGGTTAAGTTGTTACCGACCTTCGTGGAGCAACAAGCGTTGTCAATCGTCATTCTGCAGATATGGATAAGCTTGGTAGTGATGCCAAAACTAGACATGGCTCATCCCTATAAATGGTGACATCGAGGAGAAATGGAGGGTATCGGTTTGGACTTCTTAAGTTTTTTCTAAGATCTTCCAGACCGTGAAGATTTGGTCAATTGTGGATTTTCCTGGTATGAAACAGCACTGATCAGGCTGTTGAGGGAGGGTTTCAGAGGTTCACATATTATGGCAGATAAGATCTTGTACACAATGTTGGTGCAGTCGAGGGGGTTTCATTTTTTGTGGACCGGGCAAATAATGCTGAGATTCCATTCATCAGGCATATACTCTTGTGACCAGATTTGAGAAATGAGTTGGCGCATGCTCTCCACAAAGTCATTTCAAGCAGCTTTGAATACCTCGGCCGGTAAGCCATCAGGTTCAGCTGATTCGTGAGATTTTAGCTTAGATATTTCTATCCTTACTTCATTCTGGTCAAGTGCACGGAACTTTTGACTATCATCGTCAAAGTTGACTGGTCTATTTTGCTTGACGGCGGGATGTTGGGTTTCTTTGCTTTTATACAGCCTGTAGAAAAAGTTGTTCCATATTCTCATCATCGACTGTGACTCTACTACAAGGTTTCCTTCTTCATCTCTACAGGCTTCTTGCCTTGACGTACTTTTCACCTTCTGTATCTTATTCCTGGAGTACAACCTCTCAATGTCTTCGATGACGCGATTCTTGTGGTCTTTCTGGAAAAGCCGATTTTCCTCCCGTCTCTTTTGGTCATAGAGGTCACGAACGGCTCTCGTCCTTCCTGCAGCGTTCCTTTGAACGTTTCTTGTTTAGATGCATGTGCTTAAAGGCATACTTCATCAAACCAGGGATTTTGTGGTGGTAATCGGGTGAAACCCAACATATCAGTTGCAGTGCCTCTGATGGGACGTTGGCAGCGTTGCCACTGGTTTTCGGTACTTGATGCTGGTGGCGGGGTATGCGTTCGGTGCAGATTCTGGCGGTCTCTTGCGATCGTACCTTGGCTGCAACAAGGTGGTGATCCGAGTCCAGCATACTGGAGGCACGACTTATGTCGAAAAGAATGTGATCAATCTGATTTAGAATTTCATGATCCGGAGACCGTCATGTCCCTTTGTGTATATTGAGATGAGGAAACCGTGTGCTTGCTATTGTGATATTACGTCCCTCTGCAAAGTCAATAAACCTAAGTCCATTTCCAGACGTGGTGTCGTGTAGGCTGTGCTTACCAATTGCCCTGCCAAAGATGTCCTTCTTTCTTATCCTGTCATCCTTCGGAGATTGCTCATACGAGTATGTCTGGTTCAGGAGCTCGTAGAAACATTCTTGTCTTCCGTAGGCGCATGGGCGCATATTAGGCTTATACATATTAGCGAATTTAGCCTTAAAAATATAAATAACATGGATTCGGTAAGATTGTTGGCGTAATTCGTTACGAGCGGCCAGTATTGCCATTCATTGACTTTTCTAAAAAAAAAAAAAAATGGAAAAGAATCAGAAAGGTCCGCTCTATGTGTTTGGGGTGCAGCAATTTGTTTTCTGTAGGTACAGCTCATTGCAGCTGTCCTTGATTTCTTCTTCTCTGTTTTCAGCCCAATTCCGCCCAGTGGATTCCTCTGCATGTGAAGGTGAACTATTTCGTCAATCCTTATTACAGCCTCAGTTGTCTCCTTATCTAGCAATCCAGGAAGTATGCTGGAGATCATCGGAAACAATTAAAAGAAAGATGTGCGACTTATATAAATATTACAGCTGTCACAACAATTTGGGCATGTTAGAATAAGGATTCCTAATCTGAAAGCGGTTCAGGACGAATATCATTGATTATCAGCTGATTAACATACCTGTTGTCTGCATCTTAGCAAATGTATTGGCCACATTCCTTCCAATGAAGAGGAAGACCCTTAAAAAGAGGATTTCTACGACCTACGGAGCTCTGTACAAAGCTTTCAATCCAGTGATTTTAAAGTATACAGTTATAACTTATAAGTAGCGCTAGATATCCTCATCAGACAATCCACACAGCAATCTGGCTAACTACAGATAATTGAAATCATACTGGAGACTGACACAGGATACTCATAGTTGTAGTCCCTTTTACAGCTCGATAAAAAATTATGGAAAACTGCGTCAACGGGCTTACAAAATCTGATGCTTGAACACAGGATTTGGCCATAAAATACTGGAAGTCGGCACAGCTTTAGAGGGCAAAAATATAGTAATGCCGCAGGTGGAATGATGTTTTGGCAGCGAGCATGCACCAGATCACCTTCAAAATTTGGGAGGACGACAGCATGCAAGTATAGATTCTAAATGGTCTATATTCAATAAGAGCTTAGTGTTGTCTACAGAATCCTGTTCAATGGACTGCGTGTACGACTAAAGCCTTTTCCCACCAAACTTTGCGGAAGCAAATCGGGGATATGTCAAATTTTCATAATGCCCCAAACCCTGTATAAGACTAACGAGTTTCATGTCGATACTCACCAAATGAAGCCGCATACGACAGCAGTATTTATCGCACCGATCGGGCTGTGGGTATCAGTTTTGTTGGTATGGTGTTTCCTATTGTTGTAAGGGCATAACACCTACAACAATTTGATTTCGTAAACCAACACTGAATTTGTACTTCACATCTCCGCTTAGTAACGTCGGTTTTTGTGTTTTTTTGTGTTTGTCTATCTTTATAATGACTCGGGAACTTAGAGTGGATATTGCCAATATACGCGGGCTAAAAGGTAATCACTTTTCTACGTACGTCCACGTCTGTAAATACAGCCAGATGTTTTGGCACTTTGTACCATTATTCTTCTCTCACCGCGGTCTCGCCATTTACGTGCGTAGTGATGTAGCTACTAAATTCCATCACAATGTGATTCATGCTCCAATCTGGAATTCAACCGCATGTGGTTAAAATTCCACCTCCGTAAGCAAATTATCCACTACTGGTTTATTTACAGAAGCCCAACTGGATAGCAATTCGAACTTTAACGAGTTTGATGCGCTGTTTGACTCCAAAGAATTGTATCCCTGTATCCTCATACTGAAATCATGATTACGGACGATTTCAATATACACATTCTGGACAGACTACACCCGTAGGACGGTGTGTTGAGATCTGCGCTGCGGAAAATAACTTGATCCAGCTTGTAAATGAGCCCACACGAATACCACACCCTGGACTTGTTTTTAATTTCTCACCACGACAACTACAAGGTCAATGTGCTATACCCTCTAGGCTCATCGGACAACTGTGTCATGTCAGCTAATTTCTCGTACACACTTAGAGAAAGCATTCCTAAAAGAACCATATGGCAATGGTCTTAACAGCTTCTTTCGGAAGCTGGTCATTATTTTTCCTCGATAACGAAGTGGATGCCGCTGTTGATATGATCACAGACACTATTCTCTTTGGAGTGAGATCCTTTATCCCTCATGGCATGAAAAGTATCAGACCAAAAGAAAAGGCATGGCACGACTCAAGCTGTAAAGAGGCTGTCAGGGTTAGAGAAATGTTTTTTCGGTCCTATAAGACCAACCAGACAGAAGAAAACCGAAAGAAGTCGAGCTAGGAATGACTGCAACGTCTTTCTTAAGCATGTAAAATTACCAGCAAAAACTGAAACAAAAAACACTACAATGTCCCAAAGGTAGTAGAAGCTTTTAGTCGTTCGTCAAAAACATTAGAAATTCTGCCTCTTCCTCCATCCCAACGCTCATTTACAATGACATTTCAGCTGCCAGCTCTTTGGACAAACCAATATGGTTGCTGCACACGCGGCCAGCTTAACACTCCCAGATTGTGCTTTGTCCCCGCGTGCACTTGAGTACGTCGAATCTTTAATGGTCGTTCTACAATCCACTTGCGCACTCGTGTAGTAGCAAGAATACTTAAAGATCTTAACATTCACAAATCCGCTTCTCCAGATGATATACCTCCCCTTCTTCTGAAGAGGTGTTCTTCTACGCTGGCAGAACTCTTTAGGGCTCTTTCCGAGCAGATGGAAAACATCATTTGTCCAGCTCGTCCCTAAAAAGGCGAATCTTTTTCTCTCTCCTCCTACAGATCCATTGCACTTACGTCCCTTCTCTCCAAGGTCATGGAAACGCTATAAACCGTCAGCTCATGAAATATCTCGAAACACGAAAACTTCTTTATGATCGGCTCTACGATTTCCGTAGCAACAGGTTTGGTGATTTGATGGCACGTCTTACCGAAAAGTGGAACCAACAAATCTATCGAAAGCAAGATAATTGCACTTGATATTTGTAAGGACTTTGACAGAGTTTGGCATCAACCTTTTGACCTTTTGTCGAAAAGGTGTGCTTTTGAGATCGATGACTCTTTTTTTCAGTCCATTAGAAATTACCTTTCAGTTCAAGTTGTCTTGAATGGTTTCAAGTCTGATATTCACAAAATAAATGCTGTTGTGCCCCAGGGCTCTGTTCTGTCTCCGACACTCTTTCTAATTTTCATCTGCTACTTCTAATCCAATATATTCCTTTGCTGATAACAGCACTCTCTGCTTTTCATATTCGTTCCCAGACTCGCGGACCTGCTCTTCGGCTGTAGAACGGGAACGGCAGCGTATATTAAGCTCATTAAATTCTGATATTAACAGCAAAACTAATTGGGGAACTACATATGCTTCCAAAACACAATATCGTTAAAGCGAAATTTAAACACCCAGCCGTTATCCATGAATGGCCCTTTCATCGTCGAAACCGATAAAGTTTCCATTCTTTGTATATTCGGTGTCGCCAAAAATGTTGCGAAATGTCTAGGTTTCCTCATGCGATGTAAGAAATATTTTACCCCTCTGATCTAGCCTCAATATATAAGGCATTCATCTGGCCAAAATTGGAGTACAATTCCCACATCTGGTCGGGTACGCCCAAAATATCTCTGCACCTGCTAGATAGGATTCAAAACCGTGCGATAGAACTCATTGGTGATACTAATATCATTCAAACAATGGACACCCTCGAACACCGACGTAATGTCTCCTGTCTCACCTTGTTGTATCGCTATTTTCACCACCAGTGCTCCACTGAAATTGCCAGTAGCATTCCCCCCTTCTAACTTTTAAGCGTGACACCCGTCTCGCTATGAATGTTCATCAGTATACTCTCAAGCCCACTTTCGGACGCACTCTAAAATATCGTGATTCGTTCCTAAGCTGTTCAACTCACTTATGGATTGCCCTGCCTAGCTCTTTATTTCCTAGTCATTATAACTTTCAAACATTTAAAACCAACGTTCACCGGTACCTCTCTTTCTATCCTCTGTGATTTTCCTTCGCCCGCGCTGTGTGCAAACATTTTAAGGATACTTACTCGTAAATCCCTTGAGAGCGCACAAATTATAAATAAAAAAAAAATAAAAAAAAAAATACTATATGACATAATAGCCGAATTCTGTGTCGTGTCATCGAAAATACGCAATACACCGTGCAATTTGGAAACATTCGAATAACTCTAAACCTGCATCGGACTGTTGTCGGGATTTCCGCATATCTTCAATCTGACAACGTGAACACTCTCGGCGTTTTTGTATTTAGTAAGTACGTCAAGGTGCTGGGGCACGCAGATGATATTGATATCATTGATCCTTCCTTCCCGGCTTGCCATTATCGAGCTTTTACGGCAACGAAGCTTTGAGGGAACAGCAAAATGCATACTCCCGAACAAAACCCTATCCTTCGAACACCAGGAAGCACCTTACTCGGAAGACAAAATCATGCTTATCGCAGGATAAGTGAGATATTCTACGCCAAATATTTAGTTTTGTCTATGACAAGGACGAATGGAGGAATAGATATCGCCCCAAACTTTATACAGATGTGGGATCCAGTCCGGAAAGAAAAATGATTTTCAAATACATCGGCCGGAGGGTATTCGAGTCCCAGTCACACTTTGTTGATACAGAAAAAGTGGTCACTTTAAAGATCAAGTGATTGGGGATGGCAGAGACCTTGATTTAGTCAACTCTTAGTTCAGGCTCTGGTCCTTTCAAGTTCTCTAGCCAGATCAGTAGTAGGCGGCTCCATTATTTTTTCGAGATGGATCTTTAGGAAGAATAGTAGTTGCCCGGTTTCTGAGTTGCAGGCATCCTCACCGAATAATTTAGGTCAAAAAGGCACAATGTACTCGTAGAGCTATAGATATCTGACGTCCATACTCGCATACGGGGTCGGTCTAGCACAAGCAAGACGAATAAGAGCAACTAAATTTGTTCAATTTTTCTTATGCAATACGCTTACCGCGCTCATTCGTGTGAAAAATAAGAAATATGGAGGGTTTCACTCATTGTTAAGTGTGATTGTGTAAAATCTAAAAAAAAAATGCAATTAAGTGTCGCATGCCATAAGCCCTCAAGGGTTCTATTTCTGCATTAACACTGCTAACGTCCTCAAAATTGTTTACATAAACTATTATCTAAGTACGATACATTCTAGAGAGTGTTTTGAGTTGTTGTTAATTCAAATAAAACTATCATTAGTTGGTTGGGTTATTTAAAGAATTCTCGATAGCCTGTAGAGATTACTTGATTCATTCAATTTACCCCTTACCGATAATTTTATAGAAAAAAAAAAAAAACACTTTATAAGATATTATCACATTTGTGGCAATCACGGTTTTCCCCATTCGCAATTGTGGATTCCTATAAAATATCTAACATACGGTATATTGCCGAAATATCAATAGAAAATCGCCTTGTGCGGTCTGATTTTATTTTACGATTATTGATTCAATACATTTATACGATCCGATAGGAGTTATGTTTTACGCGCTGTTGTTATTCCCAAATGAGTAATTGCTCGGAAGTGTTTCGAACTTATACCTTCCGTGTGGAAATTTTTCAAAATTTATCTGTGGTGTGATTTATGTCGGCAGTAAAATAACATTTAGTGAACAATTTCTATTATTTACTTTTATATGTATAAACGAACTAGCGCCGCCGACTTTTTGTTTGCGTTATTTAACAAAATGTCAATAAGAGTTTTGTGAACGAGGTCCTCCATGGATGTTAAGGCGACCTAAACAGAATGCGGACGACCAAGTTTTTCATAAGTAGAAGTTGCACATTCGGATCACTTGCTGCAAGGATGATAGCGTCAAACATGTTTTTTCTCATGGGGTAGCGATCGATGAACTTAATCACTGCTCTACGATACCACCTGGCTTAAGTCTAACATGTACTAGATGGAGTGAAAAGTGACCTCTTTGACCGCCAGAATGCGCTACTACTGCAAAAAAGGTTATAGTGCCTTGAAGTCCGTTCATATTTAGGCAGACATGCCAAATTTTAGTGCGATACTGTCTTTAGTTTTGTTTTGACAGCTGATTGTTGTTGACGTGTTTGGCATCATGTTGAGTATGGACGAAAACGATTTTCGTTCTCTCATAAAACATTATTTTTTGAGAGGCAAAACGGCGAAGGAAACAAAAGAAAAGTTGGATAAATATTATGGGGCTAATGCTCCGTCGAGAGTTTCGTGGTGGCCGCAACTCCACTACCGATCAAGTCCGACAGGCCCTCCGATGCGGTTACAGAGGACAATGTCAAAAAAATACATGAAATGGTGTTGGCTGACCGGAAAGTGTAGGTGCGCGATTAGTATTGAGCGCACACGCCATATTTTGGGCAATATTCTGCATATGAAAAAGTTATCCTGCCGCTGGGTGTCGCGAATGACCAAAAACACGTAGGCGAGAGCACTTCGAAAGAGTGTTTGGACTTGCTGATGCGGAATCGGGCGGACTTTTGGTGTCGATTGGTAACTGGATTTAGATCTCTCGGACTATTATCTCTTCCCAAACCTCAAAAGATGACTCATCAATAAAAAATTCAGCTTACGCGAGGAAATCATCGACGCCACGGAGGAGTATTTTGCGGACCTTCCGGAAAATTACTTTTCGGACGGGATCAAGAAGTTGGAAAATCGCTGGAATAAGTGTATCAAGCTAAAAAGGGACTATATTGAATAAAATAAAAAAACATTAATTCCCAAGGAGGTCAATTTTTACTCCATCTAGTATCTCTACTTTCTGCAAGGACCTATTTCCTTCAGCAGTAATTCTTTGGATTACCATTAATTAAGCCAACAATTGGGTTGTCTTTAAGGATTATCTTATCAATATTCGAAAGGAGATTAAGCTGTCTGTCAGACAATGAATTAAGGCTATCAGAAAAGGTAAAACTGGAAGACCCCAATAGAGCAAAGATATTTGATGATACAACTACAATCGGTGCCAAGGTTTGAAAAAAAAAAACACTTCTGCAGAATGCTTAGCAGCGAGAACGAGCAAAATTTTGCTGTTACCAGAACGAACAATTTAACTTGAGTGACGAAATCAAAGATTGCATTATCTAAACGGTATCGGATGGAATGGTCTTCCTACCAAGATTATCTAGGCAGCAAAAAGATGACATAACAAGTATAAGCCATCAACTCCTTTCCAAGACAACAGTAGGCCTGAAGAATGCAATTTCAGGATCGTCTGCCTGATCCATCAGAAACGATGCCCTCTAAGCTAGGCATCAGTCCACCTGTCTGCCGTTTTGTGTGAATTGTTAAATTGATTCCTGTGCCGGGTACGTCCACATATCACTAAATGTTCACACTATGTCAGAAAGCCTAAAAAAGCAAGATTACTACTCAAAACCATATACGAGTATATGTTGATATTAAGGAAGAACGCACAACATCGACGAATAAGACCGAACTTCCGGCGGAATGACGTGGATGCTGCCGCTGAAATCATCACAAACACGATTCTTTTTGAAATGAGATCCTTTATTGGATGGATAGAGGGTATCAAGCCAAAAGAAAAGTAGTACGACCCTTGGAGAACAGTTTTTTCGATCTTACAAGACCAAGCTGACAGAGGAAAACCGAAAAAAGTTCAGACAAGTTAGAAATAATTGCAACATCTTTCTTGAGCGTGTGAAATTTCAAAACGACCAAAAACTGGGACAAAAAATGTTACAATTGGGCGTTCGTCAAAAAATTAAAAATTCCCGACGCTCATTTATTATGAGATTTCAGCTGTCAGCTCTTTGGAAAATGCCAATCTGTTCGCTGCGGACTCATGTAATTGCAAGAGTACTTAAAGTTTTAACGTACACAAATCCGCAGGTCCATATGGTACATCTCCCCTTCTTCCACGCTGACAAAAACCACTGCATAAACTCTTTCATCAAATCTTACTCTTAAGACTGTTTCCGAGTAGATGAAAAACACCTTTTGACCAACCCATCCTTCTACAAAGCAAACATTCTTCTCCCTCATCCTACGGACCTATTGCGCTTATGTCCCTTCTATCCAAGTTCATGAAACGCTTTTAAACTGTCATGTCATGATGATGATCCAAGGCATTTGACAGAATTTGGGATTCAGCTCTTTTGCCGAAAATGCGTGCATTTGGAATCGATGCATCTTCTCTTGTTTTGGACGGTTTCAAGTCTGATATACATAAAATAAATGCTAGTGTGCCCCAGGGCTCTGTTCTGTCTCCGACACTCTTTTTAATTTTCATCTGCCACTTCTTGCCTGCTACTTCTAATCCAATATACGAGTGTGTATTCCTTTGTCGACGACAGTACTCTCTGCTTTTCATATTCGTTCCCGGTTTCACGTCCCTGCTGTTAGGCTTTAGAACTGGAATGGTAGCGTAGTTTAAGCTGATTAAATTCCGAAATTAACTGCATCACCAAATGGGGAGCCACCAATATAATGGTAATTAATGCTTCCAAAATACAAATCTGTCTGCTGTCGCTAAGGCGAAATTTAATTATCCATGAACCGCACTTACTCGTACATTGTCGAAACTGAAAAACTTTCCATTTTCGGCATGTGTGTCAAAGAAAACCTGCGTTGGAATGTCATATTTGATGCAGCCAAAAATGCTATGAAATGTCTAGGTTTTCTCAAGCGATGCAGGAAATATTTCACGCCCTCCGGCTTCAATATATATAGTATACAGGGTCTTCCAACAACGACATTGCGAACTTTGACAGTTGATAGCGGCCATATTGTTGAAGCTACATCTGTCAAATTGGCTGTCATTTATTCAGTCTGTTTTGACAAATTACCATGGATGGACACGTGCAATGTTAAAATTTTTTTATCAAAATGGATGTTCTGTTCGGGCAACGTTTCGCGCGCTTCGCCTATTTTACGGTCGCAATAATCGTCCTACCGCAGTCTGGTGGATAAATTTGAGTTCACTGGTTCAATAAACGATAAACCGACACCCGTACGTCGACGAAATGCAAGATCTGCCGAAAATATCGCCGCTGACCGTGAAAGTCGCAGGAGAATACGAGGCAGTCGATTTCGCGTCGCTCACAAGAACTCTGCTTTTTGCAGACCACAACTTGGCGAATTTTGCATTGTGACTTGGGCCTCCACCCGTACAAAATTCAACTCACCGAGGAGCTGAAGGTAAACGACCATAGACAACGACCTGTGTTCGCTGAATGGGCTCTGGAGCAGTTGGAAACTGACCCTAATTTTCATCGAAAAATTATCTTCAGCGATGAGGCCCTTTTCTATATGAATGGGTATGCCAACAAACAAAATTGCCGAATTTGAGACAATACCAATCCACATGAGATCCAAGAGCTTCCAATGCATTCCGAAAAAGTCACTGTTTGGTGTGAATTTTGGGCTGGCGGCGTCATCGGTCCATATTTCTTTGAGAGCAACGTTGCCCAGGCCATCATCTTCAACGGCGAGCGCTATAGGTCTATGATTAGCAACTTCTTTTGGCCTGAATTGGATGGCATGGACACCAAAGACATGTGTTTTCAGCAGGACTGCGCTACGTGCCACATAGCTCACGCCATATTGGAAATTCTAAACGAGCGATTCGAGGGCATGATCATCTCACGTGGTGGTGATGTGAACTGGCCACCGAGATCGTGCGATTCGACCCCGTTAGACTTTTCTTGTGGGCTTTTCTGAAGTCGGAGGTCTATGAGAATAAGCCACAAACCACATAACCCATGCCATCGATTAAATTCAGCCTGATTTATGCGCCAGAGTCATGGAGAATTGGACATTTTGGATGCGCGCTACCCAGAGAAGCCGCGACGGACATTTGAACGATGTTACATTCCAAATATAATGGCATCGATTGGTCTTTAAAAAAAATAACACTTTGTTTTATTTAAATTTAAAGAAAGCTTAATGAAAGATCCTTTATAAGGCATTCATCCGCTCAAAAATGGAGTCCAATGCCTACATCTGTCCAGATGCTCATAAATCCTCTCCGAACCTGGTAGATAGGACTCAAAACCGTGCAATATTGTGCTTTTTCGGGTACTTGAAGGACATACAACATGCTGTCATATACGATATTCCAGAGGTCAGATCCCAGGATTGAATACTGTGCTGCTCCAGCACTAATTTGCTATCTCCTAGGACCTTCTTCTATGTCGTAAATTAACTCTCTGTCTTCTGCTGTACGTAGAAGATACCTGCGTATTCTAAAGGTATTTTAGAGCGCGTGTATTATGTCCTTCAATCTGGCTGCGTTTAAGGCGTTGCGGACGTACAACGTTGCTAGTAGCACAATCTTTCTTGAGTGGTGATTGCAGTATTAGGCCTTTTGGGTGGCCTTTACTACTCCTCCAACCGCTGCAATTGAAAAGTGTCCCTTTCAGAAGCCATGTCTGTCTATATTTCTTCTGTCTCACATTGTTCTATCGCCATTTTCTCCACCAGTGCTCCTTTCCGTCCCTTCAAACCTTCACTTAGAACGCATATCTGACTCGCTAATTTCCACCAGCTTACCCTCAAGCCTACTTTTGGACGTATTCTGAAATATCATGATTCTTTCCTACGTTGCACAACTCGCTTATGGAATGTCCAGTCATTATAATCTGCAAACATTCAAGACCGACGTTCATCGGTATCGCTCTCTTTCTTTCCCTTTATCTTTCCTACGTTCGCACTGTGTACAAGGATTTTAAGGGTGCGCAAAATACCTTGACCGCGTCAATTATAAAAAAGAGAGGTGCGTAGGGATCTTGTCTACTTCGGGTCAGCTATGAGTATCAACTCTGATAAGGACTTTTCATCGGCAATCAAACGAAGAGTTATACTTGCTGTTTCTTTGTCTTGAAATGGCAATCGACCCTCAACAGACACTTATCATCCCAGTTCTGCTCTATGGGGTATGGATCCATCTACGTTAGCGAAAGCGGAGGCAGATATCTTTTGCCGTTTTGAACGGAAAATTCTTCGAACGACAATATCTGTCAAACGAATGAAAATGGTCTTTTCGTACTCTAAAACGTTATTTTTTTCTCATAATTTCTTTAAAAAAAAGTATCTACACATGTACAGGAAAGTATGTACCCAAATTCTGACTCCCAAAAATGATGCCAATTGAAGTCCCAAGCCAATGAAATAGGTAGATGCCGGCTTTCTTCCGAAATACCTACATTAACCCACTTAGAGCAAAGACAAAAATTAACAAGAGGTCAACTACTATTTCTTTTTCTAATTGAAATCCGTCTGTTGGATTAATTTATTTGATATCTCATCGTAAGTTCAAAGCAGTCCAAACTATATGGTGATCATCCCGACACTTACTCACACCGAAACCCACAAAAGGGCCAAAGATAATAAATTTACGTCAATTAAAAGATCCCACAGAGTTCCCATCTACGCAGCTACTCGTACAAGTAAGACTCATGCTTTTTTTCTTAAAAAAAAAAAAAGAAACGTTTTTACAAGAAGACTTTTTTTTTTTTTAAAAAAAAAGGGGACCGACAGCCGTCAACTATTATACATATTTCTGTTATCAGTTTTTCGGGAATTTTTTTTCTGTATTGTGCATTTTCCAAAATGATTCAGCTTTCCGAACATACAAGTATCTACGAGTACGAGTATCTATGGTTATATGTGCGAGTATATACATTCTCCTTTTTTTTTTTAATATAATGCTGACTTAATTTTTTCTCCAGAATAAAAGGGAGGTCATTATAAATGTGACGCTTTAGAAAAAAGAAAAAAAAGAAATGAAAGAGGGAAAAAATAATAAGGAAAACACAAAGAAAGACATTGCATTTGTTGATAAGACGTTTACGCAAATTCTATTTTAAGAATACGAAAGGGTTAGGCAGAAAAATGATACGTCAAATACTCATAAGGTGACCATGATTGAAAGGAAGGCAAATTTGAAAATAAATAAACACGGTAAGAAAGTATATCTTCTGTCTATGGGTTGGATACTGAGAACTATTGTACAATTGTTCGCCGAATCAAAAGATGACATCATCCAAGTGTCGGCTTAAAGTCTGCGGTGCTACGCTCGGAAATGCGAACTTTCTGAGGAAACAAGATCGGTTTGGAGAACACGTTGTCAGCGACGGATTTAATTGGAATATCAAAAGGGTTATTAACATCCAGAATATATGTATGCTACATACGAGTATAATAATAATTAAACAACGATTGTTGGGTGTAAAATTAGGCAAAAGTGGTTTAATTTTATGTCTGGATAAATATAGAATCCTTTGACGATCAAAGGAGAATTGTGTATTTACAAGTTTAATGAATTTTTCCTATCAACCAAAGCTTTTTGATCTTTTCTGTCATGTGGTATTTGACATTCTTATCTTAAAATTGTTTTTCTCTTTTTTTTTTTTTTTTAAAAAAAATTTCTTGATGTCAATCAGTTGAAAGATACTTTTGTAATTGTTGTGTCTTTGATCGTTGGATGTGCATGTGGGGATGAACGAAGATGACATGTAATACATGTGTCAGAAGACATCAACTAGTGTACGTGATAAGGAGACTTCTGTTTTGAGATTTCAATGTGCCAATAATTAGCCTATTTGTTGTACAATGTACCTATTCCTTGGTTGGGTTAGGTTCAGTACAGTATAGACAGTAGTAATATTAACTTAAACATACAACCTCCAGAAGGCGCCTATTCATCTAACTCAGCTATTGCAGAGAAGTGATATTTGCAGCGGAAGTTTAAGACAGGACGTCATCATTCCAGTGCAGCGAAGCCAATGAACCTATTGGGTTCTTCAAAAAGTCACTGCGTTTTTTTTCATTTAATTTTCAGACGCGTTTATTTAATAAGATATGTAATGAATATTAATCAATGAAGTATAGGCCATTTAGTTTGGCGATCTTTCGGTCAACTTCACAATACCGCTTCCTAACTTTCTCTGCAAGAAACTTGTCAAGATACTGTTTGATGAGGTCTTCCGAAGCAAACGTTTTACTATTCAAGGAGTTTTGTAAGGAGCGTAAGAAGTGGGCTACACGATGGATGTGGCAACACATCCCAACCAAGCTGCAACAATTTTTGCAGAGAGACCAAACATACGAGGGTTGCCTGAAAAATTTCCGACCGAACAATCATACAAGACATTTTTTCTCAAAATTTTTTTTTTATTTTTCTACATAGTCTCCTTGTAACTCTACACCTTTTCCCAGCGATGCTCCCATCTCTCTAACCCGTCCAAATTGTACTTAGCCTTTTTCTCTGCAAAATAATTGTTCACGAAGGTGATTGCCTCCTCATTTGACGAAAATCTCTGTCCTCCGAGCGCAGTTTTTAGATGAGGAAACAAAAAGAAGTCGCTTGGGGCTAGATCTGGTGAATAAGGCGGATGGTCAAGCAGTTCAAACCGTAATTTATGGGTTTTCGCCATGGCAACCGCTGAGGTGTGAGACGGCGCGTTGTATTGATGGAACAGGATTTTCTTTTTCTGCAAATGTGGCCGGGTTTCCGCAATTTCTGCCTTCAGCTTGGCAAGTAATGATGCGTAGTATGCTCCTGTAATGGTTTTTCCTTTTTGAAGATAATCGATTAAGATAACTCCTTTAGTATCCCAAAAAACAGTCGCCTTCACTTTTCTACCCGAAAAAACAGTTTTCGCTTTTTTTGGAACCGGCTCGCCCAGTGTTTTGACTGAATTTTTGTTTCATGGCGTATCCAAGTTTCATCTACAGTAATTAATCGGCGTCAAAACTCGGATTTATTGCGCCTAAACTGCGCCAACAGAGCGTTGGAAATGTTCATTCGAACGCGTTTTTGGTCTAACGTAAGCAAACGCGGCACCCAACGCCCGGGCAGCTTTCTCATGCCTGTAACATATAACAAACACTTTCTTTGGACATTTTCATAACCTCTACTATCTCACTTTAATTCGGCGGTCGTCTAACACTATTTGATGAACTTTAGCAATGTTATCGTCAGTGGTTGCAGTTTTTGGACGTCCCGAACGTTCATCATCTCCCAAGCTCTTACGGACCTTATTTTCACAACAGATTCAATTAACTCCTCAGTCTCACTTTGTCCCCTATCTCTCTCTACAATCGACAACTACCACCCCCCTCCCTCCTTCTACTTTCATTTTTTCATAACTCTTCTTTCCAGTCCACTCCTCCCACAACTCTCTCATCCTACGACTTTCATAAAGCAAACTTTCACAAAATTAGTGACTATCTTAGCAGATCCCCCTTTAACTTCCACAACCTAAGTGTAAATGATGCCTTATCCATTTTTTATAAAGAAATATTTAATTCTTTTAGCCTTTACGTTCCGTTTTCCCGCCCTCGTATAATCGCAAGCTTCGTTCCTTACGAAATAAGAGAAACAAGTTATGGGCTGTTTTCCTGCGTACCAGATCCTTGTCCGACTATTCCAACTATCTTGGTGCTTATCCTCATTTCACCGAACTTTACGATTCCCTTTACCAGCGCTACCTTAACAATGTGCAAGTCAACCTTATAAAAGACCCCAAGTCCTTTTCCAATTTGTTAACTACAAAAGAAAGTCCGATGGCTACCCTCCTTCCCTCTCTTTCAACAACAAGTCATCAACCGATCCACTCACCATTGCCAACCTATTTGCCAGCTTCTTTAAACAATCCTTCACCAACGACTCCTTTGTACCAGATCCATCCTATTTTCGTTACCTACTGAACTTCTCCAATGGCCCACTTCTCTCTCACATCTTGGACCCCTCTTATATCAAATATAAATTACACCAACTCAATGACGAATTTACACCCGGTCCAGATGGCCTCCCTGCCATATTTCTTAAAAAATGTTCTTCGTCTCTTTCCCTTGCCCTTTCTGATCTCTTTCGTCTATCCCTTTCACAAGGCGAATTTCCTCAGGTTTGGAAAACCTCCTTTATAACCCCGATCCACAAGAAGGGATCGCTCGCTAAACTCTCCCATATACCCAAACTCCTCGAAAGTATTTTGTATGAAGCTCTCAGCTTCCAATGCAAATCACTTATTTCGCCTAGACAACATGGCTTCCTAAAGGGTAGGTCAACCACCACAAATGTCGTTGGATTCGTATCCTGCCCTGGAGAATGGCAACGAAGTCGATGTAGTCGTAACTAATTTTAGCAAGGCCTTCGATAAAATCTCTCATCGATTAATACTCTTCAAATTGTCTGCCCTCGGCTTTGAGCCCATACTGTTAAAATTGATATCCTCTTACCTCGAAAACCGTTTTTACAGTGTTCGTTTTAGGTCAGCCCACTCCGCTCCATTATTGGCCACCTCTGGAGTTCCTTAAGGTAGCCATCTCGGTTCCTTTCTTTTTATAGTAACCATAAATGATCTCGATAGGATCATCAAACACTCATCCGTCTCCCTTTACGCCGACGATACCAAATTTTTCAAAACCATTTCCTCTCCCCATGACTCCTTCCTTCTTCAACAAGACCTTGATAGTTTTTCGATCTGGTGCCTCAAAAATTGTTTGGAACTTAATATCACCAAATGCCAATCCATCACCTTTTGACATAAGCGGCACAAATCTCCTCCACGACTCTACCTTCTCCACAACCAACCTATCTCCTCCGTTGAATCTCTTCGCGACCTCGGCATTTTGTGTAATAGAGAGCTCAACTTCCGTTTCCATATGGATGGGATAATCCTTAAAGCCAACTCTGCACTAGGTTTTGTAAAACGATGGTCCAAAGAATTCACCAACCCATACGTGACCAGGTCCCTCTATATTACCTTTGTTCGTCACCTCTTAGAGTACGCTAGTCAAGTATGCTCCCCATATCATCGCGTTCATATCTCGAGAATCGAAAGCATCCAGCGCCGTTTTCTCCGATTTGCTCTTCGAGGTTTGCCCTGGGATGATCCTTTTACTCTATCAAAACCGTCTCAACCTTATTAACCTAAATACCCTTGAGGAACGCAGAGATGCAGCCGACTTTCTCTTCATTCATCGACTTCTTTGAGGTCAGGTTGAATGCGCGTCCCTTCACAACTCTATTTTCCTCAACAGTAACCCTCGTAATCTACGTACCCCTCGTCTCTTCTATCTCCCAACACACCACACCACCTATGGCGCGAACGAACCAATCCCCCGTATGCTACAAAAAATTAATTCAAACTCTAGCGTCTTTGACTTCCACCGCACCACTTCCTACCTCAAATCCGTTCTCCTTCACCACTCTAACCAACCTTAGTTTTAAGTTTTAGTTTAAGCTTTTAATTTTAAGTTATACTCGTAGCTTGTATTAAGCCGAATAAATGGGGGCTTTCGCCCCCACCAAAATAATACGGCCACGTTTAAATTCAGCTGCCCAAAATTTCACACACAGAGTCCAACTCATTTTTGATTTTCGTAGGCGTATTGCCTTTCAAAAACAAGAATTTACGAGTAATAACAGCTCGATACTCAACTTTTTCCATTTCCACAAAAAACACTCACATCGACTCACTCAAAACGACTGTCAACTAAAAACTGCGTGTCCAAAATGACTGAAACTTCGGTAAGTAACTGTCAAAAGATGAGCAACTAGCATCCACTAGCTTTTATTGACGAGTGTCGCTATCTTTACGTTGCGGAAACATTGTCTGCCTCGTATTTCTTTCGAAATGAGGATGGAGACACCGTTACCGTCAATTGTCTCAAGTATAGAGCGACGTTAACCGACTTTCTGTGGTCAGAGCTCCACAACATCGATATATTCGAGCTGTGGTTCTAATAAGATAGCGCTAGATGCCATACAAGCGACGCTCGATGTTGTGAAGGAGAGATTTGGCGACTGAACCATCTCACGGCGAACGTTCATCAGTTGGCCGCTGCGATCATGCGATTTGACACCACTCGCTTATTTTCGCTGGGGCTACGTCAAGTCTACGCTAACAAGCCAACCACTTTGGACGAGCTCGAGGTCAACGTTCGACACGACATTGGCGGAATAACGCCGCACATATTAGACCGAATCATCAAAAATTGGACCCAACGCTTGAAGCACTGCCAGCGAAGCCGAGGCGGCGACTTGATTGATGTGCTATTCCACAGACAATGGCATGAACATAGCTTCAAAATAAAGCCAAACATCAAAGTTACAGCTCACACCGTTGTGGTTTCATTTAAATTTTGTTTTCCTATCGTTCTTATTTGGTCGCCCTTTATAATTATGGGTGTGCGAGTACGTAAAATACTCGTATAACAAACTTAAAAAGATAGTTATGATACGCATCCAAAAGTAGTTGGAAACCTAAATTACATTATCCTCTTTATATTAATTATTATGCGAGGCTAAATTGGTCATCTTGCTAATCTTGGATTTCCCAAATGAGTTTGGTTTGACATTTTTAAATAGTTTAATTTCCTAATTAAAATATCTAAAACTCCAGTCGTATCATGATTCAGTTTTGTTTTGGCGAAATCCAAAACAACAATGGGGGTAATTTTTTCGCAGTTATTTTGCCTATTGGTATTCATTGCGTTTTTGTGGTCAAGCAATTACTGGACATCTATTTTTGTCTATTTTGAGAAATACACCGCACGTCTTTTCCAATAAATGACTAGTGAAATATAATACAATAAGTTAGTCTCTTTACACGCTATCGAGCTGGAACTCCTGGGTTTTCTAAAATATCTGTGAGATCATGAATATCTGATCGGTTTACCATCTAAGACCGCATTAATAAGAGTCAAAGAGGTAGTTTATGAAAGTCAAGATTGGAAAGTACACTATCTTGGCCCTAAAGTTGCCACAGTTCATCATACTTTTCTTTCAACCATTCACTTGTTTTGAACAGCCTAGCTGTAGATATTTTGTTCCTCACTTCTTTTTGGTCACATTGAGGGTGGTGGACGGACAGAATTCTCATCTGTGTCAAGCAGTTATTAGCTATTGTACGTTAATAGTTCATGATGTTTTACGGAATTAGGAAGACCTATTCAAGAATGCTAAGTATTGTAGACCCAATATCTCGCTTTTGCTAAAAACACTGAAGAGAAGCCTAGATCAACGTACATATGAAATAGCCAAGAACTCAACAAACACAAACACAAGCGGTTCTCAATACGTTTGTGTAAATATAGATCAGCTATAAGGGCAGCCTTGGACAAGCTCCTTGTAGAAACAACGAAAGCACAATAGGTTGAGAAGAACTCCGCAAGTGGGTTCTTGTTGTAAACGACATCCTTACAAGTTTGGAACTGAAGGGTGTTAAGGCAGTAGCCTACGCCGACGACTTTGTCATTGCGGTGGAAGGAAAACGTCTTCCAACGATCAGCCAACTGATGAAGTCAGTCTTGAGTACACTCGCAAGATTTAAAACCACTTCCATCATCACAAGAAGAACAAAGTTTAATCTTCCCAAAATCAACGGCACTTTCATCCGAAGCTAAATATCTAAGAATCGTGCTAGACAGAAAGCCCAGAAAAAGCGTAGCATCGAAGAAAGAACCAAAAATACGTTAGGAGCATTCTGCACTTCCCAAATAACATTTGACAAACGTTGGGGACTAAGGACACATAGGTGATACTAACATCACTCAGACAATGGACACCCTCGAACACTGACATAATGTTTTCTATCTAACTCTGCTTTATCTCTATTTCCACCACCACTACTTCTTAGAAATAGCCAGTAGCATTTCGTCCCTTCAAACTTTTAACCGTAACACACGTCTCGCTATGAATGCTCAAAGTACGTACTCCCTTAAGCCCACTTTCGGACGTACTCTACAATATCGTTCCTAAGCCGTACGACTCGCTTATGGAATGCCCTACCTAGCTCTTTATTTCCTAGTCATTATAACTTTCAAACATTTAAAACCAACGTTCATCGGTACCTCTGGCTGCACACAGCACTTTAAGGTACTTAAATCCCTTGGGCGCGCGCAAATTATAAAAAAATATAATACACTGGATGTACATGGTCATAGTCAAACCCATTCTTACCAATGGTGCGCTGGTTTGGTGTAAAGCCGTTGAAAAGACTAGTTATCTCAAAACACTCACGCAAGTTCAAAGGCTATCGTTTGCCCCAAGAACAGGAGCATAAAGGTCTATTCTTTAAGCTGCACTGAAGATAATGCTCAATCGCTTCCAAAAGCTCGATTAGACTAAAACAACCAGGCGTATGGACGCAACGTAATTTCATCATCAAAACTGACTACGTGTAGTGACTGCATCGTGCCAAGCGTGGGGTTTGATAGGAGTTTCTCCACATCATTTCCTAGCAGACATGACTGGTTAACTAACACTGCCATCAACAATGCAAAACTCACCCCTAAACGAAAGATACTGGAACTGAAGTCTACTGTCGTGGATTTGTAATCTGTAATCCAGGACTCCTTCAAGATTCCGGACGATTGTAGTACTTTTCACGCAGAAATATTTGCTATTCGTAAGGCTGCAGAGGCTGTATTACTCATGGAACTTGATCTCTTAGAGACCTCCATCTTTGTGGACAGTCAAGCAACCATCAATAGAGGTACAAAATTGCCGTTAAACTCTAAGTAGAGTGTGCGAATTTCATCGGCTGCATATCTGCTGGCTACCTGGACACACAAAAGTGAAAGGGAATTAGAAAGCGGATAAGCTACCAAGAGAGCGTCCCTCTCTGCACAGGAGTGACACACACAATGACATAAATGTACCAGTTGACACCCTGAAACGCAAAATGGAACTTATAGCCATAGATCGATCTAACAAAGCATGGATCAGCAGGAGTGACTGTGCCATCTCACGCTCCCTTCGGTCAAACCTAGACAGCGGGAGAACACGTGCCCTCCTCAGACTCAAAAAAGAAGACATCCGTATCGCTACTGTTATCCTAACTGGGAACTGCCTTATAGGCGGGATTGGAGTCTCTTCTCAAGATTATTGTAGAAACCCCCAAATACGTCGTCCCAAACACCTGGGGTGGAAACTTTTTAGAGAACCTATGGCAAAACTGATAGATCTCACAACCCACACAAGCCAGATAGGACCCACCATAATAATAATTATACAATACTCTAACAACAACAACAGCGGATCGCAATAGACCAATAGGCCTCCGTGTATGCTTGTTCCTTAGGGACTAGCACATCCCTTATTACTTAACCTAACCTAGTATACAGTATAATATTTGACAGAATGTAGTAACCAACGCTCTTGGTTAACCTAAGAGCGTCGCTGTACCCGCTGGGTAGAACTTACTGCAAAAAGGACGTCACTTCTACTTGGTAGCGTTACCTTGGTTCGTACTTTGACTACAAACAAATAATGGCACGAGTCAAATCTGATATGTCCGGCGGCTATGTGATCTACGTAATGATTGACAACTTAGTGCGCTGGACTGCCCTTAAGGTTCTTGGGGTATGTTAGCGAGGATACTGCTATGTACTGCCACAAAGTCTGTTTCTGAAGGTGTTTTCCTGCAGACTGATCTTTCCCATAGTTTAACCAAAGTTTTTTCCCTTATTTATTTTTTTTTTTTGATAGGACCCTTTAGACCAGGGCGGTTCTGAGCATTGACCAACATACTTCCTTAACGAGCACATTCCAGCTCCTTCGACTTTTTCCCGCTGAGTTAAGACTTCTTTTAACGTTCCACTGGGATAGATTTGAAAACATTTCAGCGTGGAGTATAGGTCGCTGAAAAATGGAGCTTTCGGACAGATCCATGTCACCTTCCATAGCTCTTGATTGTACCATTTTCTCCGCACTCCATCAATAAAGACAGAGAATCTTCTGCTCAATTTTCATGCCTTTATGCGAAGGAAAATCAGGGAGGAAAGAAAGAGACATACCAATGGACGTTGGTTTTAAATGTTCGAAGGTTATAATGACTAGGAAATAAAGAACTTGTCAGAGGATTCCATAAGCGAGTTGTATGGCTTAGGAACGAATCTCGATATTTTATAGTACGTCCGAAGTGGGCTTGAGGGTATATTGATGAGCATTCATTGCGAGACGGGTGTTAAGGTTAAAAGTTTGAAGGGGCGGAATGCTTTTGGCGATTTCCAAAGAGCACTGGTCGTGGAAATAGCGACCTAAGGGGTTAAGAATACCCTTATACTGTTGCCAGGGCGCGGGCGGAAAGATAGAAGGAGGAGAAAGGAAAGCATTGTTTTGATGTAGTGGTTTGAAACTCAGGTGTGTTTGATTTCGATTTTGAATCTCCAGAGGTGGGAGTCCGAATAGGACGGTGAGATTTTTCTTCTCTCGGAATGTGAGGTTGTGGATTTTAACGGTTGTTTTGTGCTTGAAAACCCTACAACAGCCAAATCTACATGTCCGTGTTATGCCTTCACACGCAGATTTTTCTGACTGAGTTCCAAATTACACAAATGAAAACTTGCTGTGGCTAGGATTCGAATCTTGACCTTCCGAGTGAGAACCGATAGCTAGTACCACTACACCACGGTTTCGACAGTGCAAGTGGCATTCATTGCTTGATTCAGAGATCGGACGATGCTGAGATTCCATGGCGCCAACAGAAGTGATTTTTCTAAATTCAGCTCCGGTTGCGTTAATGTTAGAATGTGGCTCCAGGATTCGGTTCAAGTCTTGTTTCCCTGACATGTCCTTTTTACATTATAATAAAATTCGACTGCTTCAAGATCGTATTTTTCGGACTCTTTCTATTACCTTCGGAGAAGTTTGTTTTCGACTTTTGTCTTCTGCTTCTGATAACTTCCTGACAGCTTCGCCATTTTTACACTTGATACCGGTGTTACGAAATTGTAAGACAAGTTGAATGAAGCTCAGTCGGCAGACGTTACGGCGGCTCTTGCAATATTTCTCATAGTATTTCCCCGGCATTGTATTCCTCTCGATGTCTGCAGTCGTACCTTGGTTCCATCTATAGCAAGATGATCAACTTGGCGTCCCAATTACGCTGACATGAGGAACTTGCAGGCTATGGGCATCACCTTTAATGGTGAGACCTACGATGTCAGTGGAATTATTACTGATACCGTACGGTTCGAAAGAACCCGTAGTTTTGCAAAAGAGGTATTTTATAGAAGACCCAGTAGGCAGCTAGCGGGTAGATCATAGAGTCTTAAATTCATTGTTCAAGTTGTTGAAAGGCCGCCAGTCCTGGGCAGTGAGATGCTCAACTGGAAGTAACCTCAAGGTTGCGAAGCTCGACCGGAAGCTATATTCTGGTACCACGGGAGGTCAGGAGTCCCCGGAACTATGGTTCCGGCCTAACCTAGGAGTTGGCCCCCTTGCTGGTGTATCGTGGTGGCTGTAGGTTTTTACCCAAAATCGCGGGGAGAACAGAACTAATGGTGCTTGGACATGGCTTAGCATATGTGTAGTCTACTACGACCTGTGCAAAACCATGAGATTGCTATGGAACCAATTGGTCTGCTCGATGTGGAGTTGCATTGCAACCGGGTGCCATGACCCACAGAATGGCTGAGGTATTAGATAGGCCTCGACCCTTCACCAAAGGGGATGTTCGTGCCTTACACACGACTTCGAATCTGGTACTGGTGGTAGTACTTGTACTACCCGAAGGGCGCTTATCAACGCATTGTTTTGATATCTTGTGCGAAGACGCACCGTAGGATTAAGCCCTCACGGCAGGTACCTACGTAAAACACAGGAGACATCTGATCAACTTGGCTTGCCGGGTTTAGATCAGGAGATCTCATCTGCCCTAATGGATCCTAAGATGCGTAGTAGCTACGACTATGATCCATCCGATTTGAATGTCAATTAGTCTGTGTCTATTTTTGAATGTCATGTCGTGCATAGTAATAAACAAACTGCTTTCCTGATCTGACATTAAGGTCGCCCATACATTTTAATTTCGTACTTAGGACAGTGCAAAGTATATACATTCGCTCCAGCAATTCGTAGAAATCTTTTAGTCCTTTCCTCCGATGAGACTTGTTTACAAATAAGACTAATGCTGATGGATAAAGCCCTGATCTGGATTGTCACTTGCCGTTCGTTTATACAGGGTCTTCCAATAGGGACTTCCGAACTTTGACAATTGATAGCGGCCATATTATTGAAGCTACATCTGTCAAATTGGCTGTCATTTATTCAGTCTGTTTTGCCAAATCACCATGGATGGACATAGCGTTCAACAGCACGTGCAAATGATAAAATTGCTCACGCTTCGCCCATTTTACGGTCGCCATAATCGCCCTACCGAAAGGACTATTCGCAGTGTGGTGAATAAATTAGAGTCTTCAAGGGTACGGTCATCTCACGTGGGGGTGATGTGAACTGGCCACCGATATCGTGCGATTTGACCCCGTTAGACTTTTTCTTGTAGAGTTTACTGAAGTCGCAGGTCTGTTCGAAGCCACAAGCCACAGCGGCCTTCAAAGCCAACATCGGTCAAATGCCATCGGTCAAATTCAGCTGGATTTATGCGCAAGAGTCATGGAAAATTGGACATTTTGGATGCGCATCACCCAGAGAAGCCGCGGCGGACATTTGAACGATGTTAGATTCCATACATAATGGCATCGATAGGCCTTTCAAACGAATAAAAAATTTCGATGATATCTCACACGCACTTTGTTTTATTTAAATTTAAAGATAGGAAGCGTTTAATGAAAGCCTCTTTAAGTCTAAAGCAAATGGCTTTATACTTAGGTCTGGTTCCTTGCAATTGTCTTCTTTCCAGTGGATCTCATCACCATTAGTATCTGCATTCAATGTTTGGGAGCACCCAGTCGGGTCAGGAGTGTATATACCTGTATGTCGTAGTTTTTGTCACGTTGCAGGGATCATCCATATTGAAATCAATATACAAAGATCAACAAAGGCCATGGTCTTCTCAATGACCTTGGATGGTCGAAATTGTTTCTATCTCCGATATAGAAGATCATCCTGATTTGTTAGAAATGAGGCACCAGTTGCGTTGGCTGCCGAAAATATCAAAGGACAGACAGGACTGCCTTAGTTTCATGCCTAAGTAAGCATCACTTAGATTATACTCACAAAAGTGAAAAATCCTCAAGCCCATAAGCCAGGAGTTCTGGGTCTTTCTTTACTAATTGTTGCGTTGCTTCCAAAAATCCGAAAAAAAAAAAATAAATCCCACCAACAACTTGTTGGTGAAAATAAGCAGAAACAACAGAAGAAAATTCGCTGCCCTTTGTCACGGCAGGTTGCAATAAGTGTCAAACAAAGAAAACGACTACTTGACACTAAATACACCTCTTTCAACAATCACAGGGTGCTGAAAAGCCCCCCCATGCCGCAGTGAAATTGATCCAACCAGTCTAGATGCACACATGTGTGGTGGCACACAAAGCGCTTTGTTTCGGTGTGCTGAAAACAGATGTACTCGTAGCACTAGCAAGCTTCTGGCAACACAACACAAAGAGGCGGACACAACATCGAAAGTGTTAAACTAATTAGCAGCGAAAAAGATTCACGCCATTGGAAATGGCAAATTGACAAAGGGACTACAGTCGTCGAGTTTGGTCAATATTTTGCCAGTGAATTTTTGAAACCTTTAAGATGTCTTGAGAGTTGAGATACGAGTACGAATACGAGTGCTAAACCATTGCCACTAGTGGCACAGAAACAGAACAGTGGCAGACGTTAATTATAGATGCCGTTGATGGTTGCCTGCCTTTTTAAAGGCGTTATACGAGTACGAGCATGTTTTTTTTTTTGAAAATTTTTATTTTATTTTTATTACCAGGGGGCTGCAGCTACACATCATGCGCGTCAAGGATAGTAGGCAGTCTTACGAAGATGAATAACATTTTATTTGTGTCAAGTTGACAACAGTTTGCCAATAAAGCAATCAGGTATTCAACGACAGTTGCATATACATGTAGTCGTACCTTCGATACGAGCACTTTTGTAAGATACTCGTACTTTTGTTATACGGATACGTAGTTACATACGAGTATTTGTTTTGCAATAGTGCTGTATGGCTATTCTGCACACCGGATGTTCCGATTTTATGAAGCACAGGCACCACACAGTTCGTGAGGAACTGAGACTGAAGCACGTTAGCTGCGCTTGACTTTAAATTGCCTGTGTCTACTAGCGAATACGGCCTCTGTTTATGAGTGGCCTAAGTATGAGAGCGTGAAATTGTACGAACATACAACAGGAATTGCATGCTTGAACGTTTAGCATTAAGGAGTCGTTTAGTGTTTGCTTTTGATTAGAAATGCATAGTTAATTAATTTGAGCCGATACCAAACAAGGCAACAGATAAGGCTTTTTCCACCAGCAATTATGCATGCATTGGTTATTACCTATTTTGCTGTAATAACTACAAAGAGCTCAGTTGTAAATGTCACAGGGGAGTATGGTCGAAATTGCATGCAGGGTACACTTGAAGACGTCAGGCAGTTTGAGTTGAAAAGAATGAAAAACTAAGCGAGCATTTGCAATACGTAGGATAGTCAGTGCTTCAAATCCAAGGTCTTCTTATTGCTGGATGGATGGTCATTACCACAACTTATAGGTGTGTAGTTTGTGGCGATTTATTTGAACACCTAATCTCTGTAATTCCATTTCCACTGCTATCCGTCATCTTTATCTCAATGATGGCCAGCTTTTGCGAAAGATCGCAACTATCTATGTCGGCTGGTCAAAGTCCTCAAAAGGGGAAGATCAACCAGGATGGAATCGCTCAGCAAATCTGATGTTTGAGGCTCACTTCCCTAATCAGAACCAGCTCAAAACTAGTTCCTATTAACGAAGCTGCTAGTGAACTGAATAACACAGCACGCTGTAGCTGGTATAGATCATCGGTTGTGGTGACAGATGAGGTCTTTAAACATTCTGTTGCTCACTTTGGTGCATTCAAGTCGCCTGGCACCGATGGCATTTACCTAGTCATGCTACAATAAAGTACAGATCAGCTGCTGGTAACTCTGAAGAAGAATGCTAGTCTGGCACTGGTATACACACTGAAACCCTGGCAAACAGTGACGGTAGCCTTTACACCGAAAATCTCAAAAGAGGACTACATACTCGCAAAGAATTTCAGACCTATAAGTCTGACTTCCTTCATGTTGAAGAGCATGGAGAGATTTGTCGAGATCCATGTGTGCAAAACCGCTTTGCGAATGCATACTCTGTCTGCGATTCAACATGCTTACCAACGCGGAAGATCTTACGAGAGTGCGCTTTAAAATCTGGTCGGCAGAACTGAAGGCGCGCTCGACAAGAAGGAATACGCGCTAGGCAGTGGTTATCAATTAGTACGCGTATCACTTCCAAGTATGTTATCTATTGCTTTCGAAAACCTCAGTAGCTTGACCTCAATTCTGGCAGATGTTGTTGAATCTGATGTATAGAAGCCGTGTTTTAGACGAGATTAATATGAGCTCGTTATCGTGACACTATTTGACTGTCTTGCCGAACTCTTCTTAATATTTCAATAAACCAGTGTCGAACAACTATCGCCGTATCATCTGCCGTATCAACGCGAAGCAGCATTTGATTTCTGATTCATTATCAGTGATGCTAGCTAACCAGTTGTACACAAAGTCACTATCGACAAAATTTTAGCTGCTATTGTGACGTTCAGCCTGATTCGTTGACGTTCTACATCTTTTCTTGTTGACAAGTTTTCCCTGCACTCACACCAAAAACCCAGTCCTGCAACTTCTGTTACAATAATTTCATGCGCATCTGTGACAACTCTATACGATCTGTTAACGATAGTGCATGCAAGTAATCACACCTGCTCTTGGAAAATTTTGCTCCTGGTGTTGGCTTTTGCACAATTTTCCCCAGTGTGAAGTTAAGAAACCCTTGAAACTCTTTTTTGACATCAAAGGTCTCCGCAATCTGACGAGTTTGGCAGAGATTGCAGAACTAGACATGGCTCTATATAACATATACCACCAGCGACTTATTATCTGCCAATGTTTTGTCAAATCTTCGAAAGAGTTGTTAAAGTCCACTCCGGAATGGCCTTCAAAACCTTCTTCGATTCGGCTTGTATATCTTCAATCGAGCAGTTTTTTGAGTTTCGCGAATACCCAGAAGTCAGACGGAGTTAAATCTTTTGGTAAATAGTCATATTCAAATGCAATGTGAGACGGCGCATCATCGTGATGCAAAAACCAAGATTTGCCTGCCCATATGGTAAAACTGCCGGCTTTTGTCGAATGACGCACAACGCTGAAATAATATTCCTCGTTAACGGTTGGACCTGGCGGAAAGAATTCGAATCGAAGAAAACTATCAACATCACCTTGATATTCGACTTGCTTTAACATGGTTTTCTCGGTCTTGGCTCACCTTTGGCACGATATTTACTTGATTGGTTGGCCATATCCGGGTCGCATGGCGTTTGATCACATTCTGGTAGTCAGAAATCATTGTTCCACAGAAATTAACACTCTCTTTGGACAAAATTGAGGTTTTTGGAACCAAAAGAGATGAGACGCGTTTGAGACGCAAATAGTTGTTCAAAATCGATTGTAGCTAATCGACAATTTTGGAGCATCAAATTCTTGACTTCCTTGATGTGGTACAAAAAAGGACGGTCAGGATGTTCATCGTCTTCAATGCGTTCTCTGCCTTCTCGGAACAGCTTATACCAATCAAAAACACTGCGAATTGCATTCTCTGTCTTCAAAAACCTTTCCCAATATTTCCAACGATTTTGAAATCGAAATTCGATTACTGAAGCAAAACGCGATGCATCTTCTTTACTAAACTGTTTCACTCAAATTAAAAATCGAAAAATGCACTTTTTCAGATGAAAGTAAACAAGCGTATCTCGTTAACTACTAAATACGTATATTGACACGAAATTTAACACAAATGCCTGTTAGGGTGCTACCAACCTAAAAAAAAAAAAAAACTACTCGAGTTTCCTTAAAGCCTTTGAATTGAATTGAATTGCCTAATTTTGAAATTTATCAGGATTACAGCTGCGTGGATAACCGCCTTTCAGATCGATGCCAAATGCCGGAGCAAATCCTGCAGATGAGTTGATGTATCCTTTCTACCAAGCCATCTTTACCTGCTTTAAATAACTCGGAAGGTAATACGTCCATTTCAAAAGCTATCTAAGCTTGCCTTAATTCATTTTGGATGGGTGGACGAAATTCCTGGCTTTCATTGCTTAGGTTAAATGGACTGTTCTGCTAGTTTGGTTCATCTCCGGTTTTTAACAGTCTGCAGAAGTGGTTTTTCCATATCCTCAGTTCTGACTTTGGCACCACTACTGCCATTTTCCTGGCTCATTTTGCAAGTTTCTGTTCGGGTCTTGTTGGATTAACAGGTTGTTTTAAATTCGATCGCTTGCTTCTCCCACTCTGTCCTTTTTCTCCGGAAAATCCGTACTTGGTTCGTAGAGTACATGAGCCCATCCGCCGTGCTGTGCGTGAGCATTTTAAGGATAGTCAAATTATATAAAAAAAAAATTTAGGGAATTTAAAACTTCAAACACATTATTAGTAGCGTCCTTTTGTTCTTTTACTGATAAGGGTATATTCTGTAGTTTTCTCATGACCGCATGTAAATATTTCAACATTTATTGGTGCAGCATGTTCGTTGCAAGAGGTCAAAATAAGAATTTTCATTACGTTGGGTCACCATACATCAGCCAAAATAACTTTCCTATCTTCTCGGGGACATGTACTTACTTCCTTAGCCACAATTGGGAGTGAACCTGGGGCTCACCTAACAAGCCTCTCCAATTAGCCCGGTCTTTAGCTAACTGCCTCCAGTTGCGCATTTACAGCCGATTAAGGTCCCCTTCTACTTGCACAGACCACCTATGGTGAGGTTTTCCTCTACTGTAACGTCCCTCCAGGTTAAATTCGATGATCCTGAGGGCCGTAGTATTGGTGTCCATTCGCTCCACATGATCTGGCCATCTCAGGCGACTGATGCGAAGTTTTCTGACAAGGTCGATGTTGCAGTATTGTTCGTATAATTGGTCGCTGAATCTTTTCCTCTAAAGCCAGTGAACGCAATCGGGACCGAATATTTTTCGAAGGATTTTTCTCTCGAAATGACTGAGGATATCTTCATCCGCTTCAGCTTCATACAGTAGGACTGGGATGGTCAAGTTCTTAGTTTCTCGGGATAAGGCCTCAATACTCAGTTGCCTTCTTAGCCCAAAGAGACAGCTATTGGCAAGAGTGATTCTTTGTTTTATTTCCGCTGAGGTGTTGGCAGAATTTATAGCAGAGCCGAGCTAGACAAAGTCCCTTACTACCTTGAAATTATAGCTGCCGATTATGAGGTTCTGTCCGATTCGTCGATGGTATGTGTCCCTTCTTGTTGACAGCATATAGTCGTAATTGATTTTGCCCTCATATACCGCTAAACCCATTTTGCCAGCCCGCCAATTATGTTAATATCATCGGTGTACCTTAGTATTGTGCTTCCAGTATGTGAGTTTCACACAATTCTTTAAAGTATAATGTTAAAGAAATCAAATGACAGCGCGTCCCTTTGTCTAAGACCGACCTTGACGGAGCGGAGAGCGTTCTCAATCGTCATTCTCCAAAGATGGACGAGGTTGGTAGGGATGCCAAAATTAGAAATGGCTCTATTATAGCTCGTCTCAATAAATGCTGTCATATGAGGGCTTAAAATCGATGAAAAGCTGATGGGTGTCGAATTGGACTTCTTGAGTTCTTTACAGGATCTGCCAGAGTGTGAAGATTTGGTCGATTGTGGACCTTCCTGGTTTGGAACCGCACTGACAGGGGCCGCTCAGGTTGTTACCAAAGAGGTATCTGTCGTTCACACAATATGGCAGATACAATCTTGTATGCGATATTGAAGACAGTAGTTGGCGCAGTTGAAGGGGTCTCCATTTTTGTAGTTCGGGTAAACGATGCTGAGATTACATACATGAGGCATACACTTTTCTAACCAGATCTGAGAAATAACTTGGGGTATACTCTCCACAAAGTCACATCCAGCCCAGAATACTTCGGACGGTAAGCCGTCGGGTCCAGCAGCTTTGTTTCATTTAAGCTGAGATATGTGCTGCTTAATCTCTAGTATTAAATTCTATTTTCGGCCGCGTATTTATTGTTTAAGTGGTCGGTATTATTTTGCGCCACTGTAGGCTCACCTTTCATCACCTTTTGCGGCCCTTTGGTGTTACTGGCCAAGCTAGTTTGGGGTTTAATACGTTAATGCCATCCGTAGGATGAAGTTACGTGATATTTTCAATAAACAAATATACCTGGCATTGTAATACGTGGAGCTGTGAACTCACGTGTCAATACAAATGTTTCACTCACATACGAAGTTTCGGTCATTCAAATACTTTTCTTCAAAAATCATACACAAAATTTTTAAACTTGTGTTTTGGGTGTTTGTTTTTTTAGAGGTTCAAACTTTTTTGTTTAAATGAAACACAAAAGGTTATTTTGATGACGATTTATTAAATGCATTCAAAAGATTATTTTATGCCATTTAAGACTTGAAAATAATTGTGGGCATATGTCTACTACGGCTGTCTCGCACCAAGCGCATTCTAAGGGTGCAATATTTGAGCAATTTTTCAAGCAATTGGGGGCGTATATCGCGAATTACTAGAACAATGTTTTGCTCTAAGGCATCAGTCTTTGCTGGTTTACGTAATCCCACAGATGATAGTCCAATGGCGTTAAATCGCACGATCTTGGTGGCCAATTGACGGCGCCATTTCTTGAAATGACTCTATCGCCAAATCGTGTTTTCAATAAAGTGATGTTTTCGTTTATAATATAGTAACTACCATTCACAATATTGAATATAAAAAAAAATTGGATTCACTCGAAATGACTGCCTTTTTCTTTAACACAAGCTTCCAAACGGTGTGACCATTGGGCTATAGCGGCACGTACGGTTCCCAAGGAGATCGTGGACGCTGCTCTAGTTAATGTTGTTTTAAGGCTTTCCAAATTTCTGTGGAGTGTCTCGCAGGCCATGTTCTCCATTTCTGACCACAAAGCACAATCCAGTGGATTCAGATCTGGACCCCCGACGGCCAATCTTCTGCTGCTATAAAGCCAGGAATATTGACTCTGAGCCACTCCTGCGTGGTTTTGGCTTTATGCGCTGGAGCAGAGTTCTGTTAGAAGATCCAACTGCATCCATTGAAAAGGGTATTGGTCAAACCCTTCACAACACCCTCTAGCACATCTTCTTGGTAAACCTTTGCACCAGTTGTTACGTCTTTTTCACAGAAATGACGGGATGTGACACTATGATGAGACACCCTCCACCAAACCATTATAGAAACGGGAAGATGTCCACGTTGAACCCTTGGAACAATTATTTTCGCTTCCTTAGATGAAATCGCATAAATTTTGTAATTTTTCTTATTGCAAACTTCTTCCACGGTAAAAATCCGTAAACAGAGTGTTTTCATGGCCATTATCCGCGTGCCACTGCAAAAGTCGCTTGCATCTTGCCAGCTTAATTTTTTTTAGTTGAGGAGTTGGAAGATGACCCGTGGTCCAACGATAGGCTCTCATATGCAGATCATCCCGAATCAGCCTAGACATGGATCTGTTTGATATGATCTTCTGTTTTCTAAGGGGATTTCTCCAAATTCGTTCACGCACTGCCTGACGACGCGCGGGCGGCCACTGCTTGGCCTGTCTTCTACTCCGGACAATTCGCCGAAGCGAGCAATAGCCCGATAAATCTATATTCTCGATATTCCGAGTGGTTTTAACAACTCGAAAATTTGGCCAGCACTCTTTCCGCACTTATGCAACGCTATTACCGCGACTCGATTCTCTTTAACGCCCCACTCCATGTTAATAGCTTGCAAACTGAAACCAAACTTACTAGTATTCTTCACTGATCAGTGCATGTGTTCTGAAAAAAAAGTTAACCGTTCTATTCCCGCAAGAAGTTTTGAACCTTAAGCGCTGGAAATAGTGTAACAGAACTTATCTCAGGACTAGGTAATTTGGGAGCATTGATCGTTGCTTGTTCAGTCGTCTATTGACAGTAACTTGTGCTCCGGCCTAATTTTTAAGGAAATAAGGACTGATGATGCCACCATTGTACATTCCGTACCATACGGTGGATGCAATGGCATCTGGTGAACTTCTTGACGGTTGTTCTCATTCCAAATATTGTAATTCTGCATGTTTACGTAGCCATTTAACTTGAACTTACTGTTTAACTTAACTTCCAGTTCAATCAGTACAAAACCGCCGCAAAAAATGATCACGGCTTTACCTTTTGTAGTAATGGGATTTAATAAGTCTTGAAACCAGAATTTCCCTGATAATGGATCTACAAAGGATAAGTTGCTGCGAACGACGGGGAACTGATAAATTGGGATCCTATTCAACACAGGCTTCCACAGCCGCGATATTTTCTTCCGAAAGCATTGTCCTCATTCTTGTTGGTGTGTGAGTATAGCATGAATTGGGCATTCAATTTTCCAATTACTCGATAAATAGCACGTTCAGATGGGCGTTGATACGAGTATCTGCCGCAAATTTCAAGCAGTGCTCTATAAGTTTCGCGATTCTGGAAATAAATTTCAACGATTTGAAATCGTTGTTCAAGCCTCAATATTTCCATGATGAAATGGCAATATCTACTGAAAATAAATGAATCTTGGCAGCTCAATGTGACAGTTGATTTGACATATTCAAAAGTCTAATACTACATGGCGATTGCAGTGATATAAAATCTGCTCTGCTTTTCTGAAAACTCGCCTGAATTCGGTCAGCCCTTTTTACGTGCCGCGTCGCCAAACAGGCAAATAAAAATTAAAAAATGGACTTTCTGCTCTATCATTTATCTTTTTATCCTCCTCCCTATTTTTTTGCAAATATTTTCAATGGAAAGAAGTATGTTAATTGGAAAGCAATGTTGAAGTCATCACAGAAAAGATGATGCACCCACTTGTGTGGGCTCTGCCGAATCAACCTAATCCGGAGAAGGCGGTATCGGCCTTGAGCAGAACCAACAGGCGATGATTGGGACCTTGTCTGTACGAGTATTTGTATTCGTAAAGTAAGTTTGGTTTGATTGATTATAAAGTTCACACCAAGCCCATTCCCAATGTTGTCAGCTCGCACATTTTCAAAATAAGTTTAGTTTTTCGAAAAAAAAGAACGCTTACGAATATTACCTAAAAAATTTAAAATTAATTTTGTGGGATGCCATCACAAGAAGATAAACTAACCAATTGGTCACGAATCACCAATCACGAATCTGATTTAGATGCTGTTTGCATCCAGCAATTTATTATAACCCTGACCTAGAAGTACAACTCACACGGAAATGTTCGCTGAAGTTAGCACTCGGAGAATAGCTAAATTTAGAATCAGTGTTAATAAGAATTGTTAGGATTGATCGCAGAAGTATACGAGTATTTTTACAAACGAAAAATGCAACCGGTTTTGGTACTCGTATAAAGCAGCAGTGTCCGACATTATGCAGATTAAGAGGATCTATCTAATGAAAGAAAGCGGATACAGCGCTCGTACTTATTAGCATCTATTTACTATCTATTGCCTTTGGCTCTTATCTAATAATGTCGCCGTTTTTACGAGTACCCCTTATCGCAATTTAAAAAAATAGAAAAGTCTTAACATACTCATATTCCTCAGGAGAAAACACTTTTGGGATGCTTCTAAGGCTATGTGTATGTGCATACGGGTATAAACCTGGAAAGCATGACTGCAATTAGTACTGACACACTTGTTAACATTTGTAGAAGCTCAACTTTATGGCAAATATTTTGCCGCCGGAGTTTTAGACAGCAGTAGAAACTGCCGTCGGCTTTACTTTTCTTTGTAGTCCTTCCAAGGTCGAGCCTTTTCTTTCTTTAGGGTAATCCGCTATGTCCATTTGCGTGGACGTAGAGTTCCTTTTCGATGCTGATTCACCAAGTGGCAGTTGCGTTCCTCATTGTGTTAGTGGTTTCAGAACATATAGAACTTTTTTGATTGTAGTGATCTCGTCCCACTTTTCTTGAGTTCATCTGTTATAAAAGGTGTTTTTTTAGAAGTTTAGTTTTTAAACTGGCAACACTGTCTCTACAGATTGTCAATTTGACAGTTCAAAGTTTATTTGTGGTTTGCCGTTTGATGATGAATAGATTAACGCCAGAACAACGCGTGCAAATCGTGCAAACTTATTTTGAAAACCATGGTTCGATTCACCAAACTGATCGCGCGCTACGTCCATTTTACTGTCGGCATAATCGTCCATCTGAGCAAGTTATTCGGAACACGATGAACCGGTTTCACACCACGTACACTCTAGTAGTCCAGTGGATAATACGCATCCGCAGAGACGACAAACAGTGCGAATAGAAAAAGTTATTGCCGTTATGGTGCGCAGTGTTGAGGAGAATCCGAACGAGTCGATTCGCCAGCAATTGGATCATCCACTTGTGGAAGATTTTACGGAAAGATCTTGGCTTAAAAGCTTATAAGATCCAGCTTGTGCAACAGTTGAAATCACGTGACCATTATTCGAGTCGTAGGTTCAGTGAATGCGCCAAAAACATAATTCAGCTTGATCCTCATTTGCAACGCAAAATTTTGTTCTCTGATGAAGCCCATTTTTAGTTAAATGGATATGTATTCGTAAACAAGCAAAATTGCCGAATTTGGAGTGGAGAAAACCCAAAAGCCTTTGTCAAGACGCTCTTGCAACCATTAAAATTCACTGTTTGGTGTGCTTTATGGGCTGGTGGAATCATCGGCCCATATTTCTTTAAGGACGATGCCGACGAGAATGTTACCGTCAATGGAGAGCGCTAAAGAAACATGATTTCCGACTTCTTCGTTCCACAGTCGAATGGCTTTGACGTGACAGAGCTTTGGTTTAAACAGATGGCCCAACATGCCACACGGCTTGCGATACCATCAATTTATTGCGGGAAACATTTGCTGAGCGCATAATGGACCTGTGAACTGGCCTCCACGATCCTGTGATCTCACATCTTTAGATTACTTTCTTTGGGGGTATGTGAAGTCACTAGCCTATGCCGACAAACCAGAGACGTTGGACGATTTGGAAGTCAACATTCGCCGTGTTATTGATGATATACGGCCCCAGTTGCTCGATAAAGTTGTCGAAAAGTGGACTTCACGATTGCGCTTTATTCGTCCTAGCCGTGGCACGCATATGCCCGATATCATATTTAAACACTAATGGCATAAAATTATCTATTAAATAAAGCTAATATCATAGACATCAACATTAGCTTCAAGTGTTTTATTTCATATTGAACTTGTATGGTTCTAAAAAAAAACACCCTTTATGTGCGGCGCGCTCACTTTGGATCTAAAGCCATCAAAAGGAGTAGGCGGGAGTGTACAATTAGCGTAGGTTACGTCTAGTGGTGTTACTATGACTACACATCTCTTGCACTTGATCCCGCCTATCTTGTCAAATTTATAAGCGCTAGTGTTGAGCAGGGGACAATAGCAACATTCAAATGCGGTATCAGAAATAAACTGAAGCTGAGAAGGACCGATTTCTAAACTAAGCTGAAGTCTTAAGTATGTTGAAAGAGAGCTTGTGGAGGATGAACCAAGATTACTGCCTCCGAATTATACATGCCATTGGGGTAACCCTAGGGTCTCAGAAAGGTTCTGACTGACTGCAGGTTGCGGGTTATGAACGAGGTTAGCCACCTGACTACGTGACAAGTCTACTGTGTTAAGAGCCTCAGATAAGGACGGATTTTCAGTTATCGACCCCGCACATGGAAAAAGTATAATGACATTCGCATCTGTGCATGGAACGATCTCACTATGAACAGGCTTGCAACCAAAAAACTAGCATAGGTCATACGCTGCCGAGAAACGAAATCACCGCCATGCCAGAAGTGTGGTTGGATGGAACAAAGAAAAGACAAACTCTGTGAAGGAAGTTCTAAAAATGGCGTTTGAATAGTTTTGAGCTGAAACCAAAATAGGGAAAAACAACATCTTTGGTCGAACAGTTGGTAAGAACGTCCACTCAGACACAATATCCTTAAAAGGATTTTTCTCATCTATTGATGGAAGGGTTAACCAATTTGGCCAATATTCTGAATGTGTGAAATTTGCGTGCGTCGAACATTGACTCGTATTAGTACTTCGTTATAACCAAGATGCAAATGTAATAATCTAAATGGACTTAGATTAGGTTCAAGTGGCCGTTGTCGTAGTATGCGAGTATAGAAGAGCGTGGGCGGGCGCTGTCGTAGCTATTCTCGGGACAATAGAGATTTGCCAAGGTCAAGGCCAATGATCTTTAGAGGGCAGTGATAATGTAGATCTCGAAATTTGTAACTACCTGTGGATTGCATTCTTATGCATGCCAAAGCAAGGCATTTGCAAAGAAAGTTCACAAGATATTTCTTTTCTTCTTCTTCGCCCCTACATTCGTGAGTTTTGAGATGTCTCTTCTCCTGAGATTGATCATCTCTCTTGATTATATGTGGTCGAGTATGGTCGAGTTGCCTCGATGAATCCACCTATGACTGATGACTGGCCCTGGGAGCACTTGAAAGTATGTAATTTGCTTACAGTAGGGCATTGATGCCTTGACGTTATCATTTTTTGTTACTTGGGATCTCAATTTGATCACTCCATAAGTAATGTAGTTCCCTCGGATATCCCGAGTATTCCGGAATCAGCAAAAAGTTATCTTGTGCTACTTAGGCATCTCATTGAGAGATGTCTTTAACCAGCCTCAATTCGATATTGTTCATAGTGAGGTATCCGAGGATCACTGCTTAACTCACTTTCTAATTCTCAACATCCATTCAGGTTATTGGAGTCAGGCTGAGCAACGCCGCGGAATGATCAAAAGCTGAAACTTCGACTTAAAATATGCTTCATTGTGGAATTGAAAAGATTGGTATACGCAAGGTTCTCAGACCCCAGCGCCGCTTGCGACGAAGTAGATGAACTCACTGAGAATGATTTCGATTCATCCGCATTCGTAACTTTCTGGAAATAGGTGATTGAAGTCATTAAGACAGCTTGATGTAAGCCTGCCTTTCAAGTGCAAGTAACCAAACGGCGATGCCCCAAGTGGAAATTGATCTTATGTCTGTGATATAGACCCAGTTCTTAGCCTCCACCCGCCCTATACCACGTCTTTCTGAAACATTTTCTTTCAGTTTGTTGATGAGATGCAAGTGCCGCGTAGGACTCGTCGAGAAATTCAAAGGGATACCATTAAGCTTGAGGGAGATAATGCAAGACATCTTGATTACAATTGGCTTCACAGCAAAGAAATAATACATTTGCAACATTAAGAGATTGTACTATAATTGAAAGGGGCGACCGACAACTTCGGGAATCCCCAAAGCGAATGCTACCGTAGATTAGCTTAAGCCTATGAGTTGGTATGGTAACCTTTCAAGGTCTCCTAGTGTCTGTATCTGAATGAGCCTCTTATCCTCTTGTTGAACTTCAGAATCTTAAAAAATAACTCTGTGAGTATTTGCTTTCTTAGGTTCTCTATGAAATAAAAAGTCAGGGGTGTATTCTCGCGAATCTTCACAGTCTCTGTAGGTATCGTCGTTAAGACGCAGCTTCACTGTGTGCACTCTCAGGAGATTATGTCTTGTGAGCAGTTTCGTTTTGCCTTTCCAGAGAATTTGTCGTTAGCTATGTTTTGTATCCATTGGAGGTTGGATACTTTATCCTGAGGTTTATATACGTGGGTCTTCCAGAAGGAAACATATCCTGATTGCTATGAGCTTTGATGTGAAATGTTTTTGAAAACGATATTTGTGTCTGCAGCGACATATAAGCTGGGTTCAAGGCCTTCCTCAACTCAGCCACCACTTCTTAATTAGTGTGAAGATACAAGTCTTCTCTAAAAGCAGGAGAAATTTTATTTTAAGGTCTCAGTTAACATACTAGTTAAGATTCATACGATTTTCAGAATTTGAACCAACCCCGGTTGACCATTGACAGTGGTTAGATGACTCTCCACGACTTGCATGCAAATGGCTCGCCTCCTCCGTCGATTATTCAGAATATAACTCTGTTTGGAAGAACGACGCAAGTTTTCCTAACGAAAAGTAAAATCTAACTGTGTCGTCCTCCACGAAGACACCAGGGTCGCATCCTAGACCAGTTTTAGAGACATTTGTGAAGACCTGACTACATTCCTTTTCTATCTCTTTTCGACTCTGGCGCAGGAAAAGTCGATTTCGAATTTTTTGCACTGCATGGGTTCTGGTGTCATTACATCAAGTGGCGTGTCCATAAGACCAGAGCCAAAAAACCGTCGATGCACAGGTCATCAAAGCTTGAGCACGTGTTGTACCAAAGGCCACATCTCTTTAAATGGAAGATGGCTTTGAGAGTGCAGCCCAAGATATGAATAACAAGAGCAGGGTACAAATGTGTCAGGGGAAGCCCCCATGCAGCTAATACAGACCTTCCTTTGGAGTCTGGTAAAAGCAGCAGTGACGTAAGTGAGAGCTTGTTCCACCAGATAACCGACGCGATGCATAGGATATATATCATAGCCGTGTAGATCCACAAAACCCATCTCGGCGGCAGGGCCAATGTCTTGCCGACAATTCCTTTGCGCTGCCAGAAGGCCGACAACGCCTTACAGGCTTTCGACGTAACGTAACATGTTTAGTCCACAGAAGTTTGTTTTCCAGGATGACAACCAAATATTTAGCTTTGTTGGAGAAGATGATGGTGATGCCTTTAAGCACAAGATGAGTTAGACCAGTCAGCTTCCTCCTTCTGCTAAAGAAAACAAACTCAGTTTTAAGAGGATTGACTGAAGGCTCATTCCTAGGGCACCAATGGTCGAATATGTCTAGGGCTGACAATCTTTAGACACGATTAATAGACAATTCATCCGCGTATGCTTGTGCATAGACGTCAGAGCTATTGATAGCCGTAAACAGTGAGTCAACTAATATGCACCATAGCTATCACCATGTTTACTCTTGCCGCCACATATTGGCCGCAGTGGGCCAATTCACCGCGGTTAGTGCCCTATTCACCATTCATGCGCTGCTCGTATTTCTTCTTATCGAGTGCGCCTTCAATTCTGTCAGATTTTAAAGCGCACTCCGGCAGCATTTCCCGCATAGGTGAGTATGGTATATTGCATCTTAGATGAAGGATGCATTCGTACAGCAGTTTTACGCACATATGGAGCTCGTCCATTCTTTTTACGCTCTTCAATATGAACGAAGTCAGACGTAAAGGTAACCCAAGCTCTTGGTGAGCGTCCCCTTTTCCGATTTTCAGCGTAAAAGCTTCTCTCACCGTTTGCCAGCGTTTCGATATGTACGAACATGTCAGTGGCTAGCAGTGAAGATCCTCTTCAGAGTTATGTCACCAGCAGCTGGTCCATATCTTTTTGTAACATAACTGGGTATATGCCATCGGTGTCAGGCGACTTAAGGCTATCAAAGGAAGCTACATCATGTTTGATGAGCTCATCTGTCACCACAACTAATGAGTTATATCAGCAACAGCGTGTTGTGTTATTCAGCTCACTAGCAGCTTCTTTAAAAGGAGCTGATTGTCAGCTGGTTCTAATTAAGTTGCCTGGGAAGTGAGTCTCAAACATGAGATGGAGAGACTCTGCTTTTGACTCAGTGTAGGTGCCATCAGATTTTCTAAGTGGTTCCAGCCTGGTTGATTTTTTCACTTTTGAGGACTTTGACTAACCCACTGATTCCACCCACAGCTTCGCAAAAGTCTTTATAAGAGACACTCTTCGAAATCCGAATTAGCGTGTTATATTCTTTTTGCTTCGATCTGCAAAGGCTCCAAATTAGTCTTAAGTGACTTGCTTAGAAGTTTCCTGGTTTCTTTACTTAGTCGTTGCAGATCTGCGTTCCACCAAGAACAAGGCGATCCAGGATTGTTTTCAAGCTGGGCAGGTTAATTCACTTGGTGAGGGTACTGTTCAAGTTCTGAATAGCTTTCTCTAGCCTTTGTTTTGTCCTGTGTTTAAGGAGAGCCCTGTCGGACTTGCCGAGCTCCTCCTTAAGCCTTGTCCAGTTGGTCTTCAGCGGAGAAACTTCCACTTACTAGTACAATAGTTCGCAATGTCATTTGTATCTGTATACTCCATCTCCGCGATATGGCATTATCAAGAAGTTTAGGCCAAATTTACCTTGGTGAGCACCTTAATAGGGCGTTAGTTACTAAACGTCCGCATTTAAAGTTTTATATAACCAAGGTGTTTCATATTCCTCGTACACTTCAACTGCCGTTATAAGATACTTTCCTTATCTGCTCAAAAGTAAATGCTCTGCATGATGTAATTGTGACGGCGAAGGTGAATCCCAAATGTTGCAATATATTTTCCCAAAACTTTAGGGGTCACTCTTTATGGAATTGAACCTAAACCAGATTTGAAATTCCGCATTAGTCAGAGATCAAAATCCCATTCCAATTGGTTACGTTTAACTGCTTCGAATTTGTTATCTTGCACCGTGTTGAGTACCAACGTCGGTAAATGTACTCGTACCCATTCAAAACAGCTTCAACTTCCTGTGCAATTTGCATTCGAAACGTGAATTTTTAATGAATTACCTTTGAGCACATGCTGTTAGTCAGAAAACGTACTTGATAGCGTCCAATTCCAGCTAATCAGAGCAACTTAAGCTGATTTCAGTTAAATCAATGAATATGGACAAGCATTTCAAGTTTGTTCATAAAAAAACCCACTCCACTCCCAAGACGCGCGCTCGTCTGTATCCCTCCCACCAGCCGCTGCTTATTCGACAGCCATTTGACAACCATCTGACAAAATGTTCCCATTTGAGGGGGCCGATTTAAATTCAAAACCTCGAATAAATTGCGGTTATGACCAGGCACCGGGTAATTGCTCGAAATCAGGAAATACCAAGAGAAGTATCTTTTTCGTTTTCACTCAACCGTGGAGCTCTTTGGTCTCTAGAGTGTTTTGGCCTTTGAAGCTTGCTGTCGGGGGGGATAGTCTCTCCCACCACAGTCTAAACTTGCTAATTGAGTGAGCTTTTTTTTTGAATTTCATTTCACTCAATAACGATTGCGTCGAAGAAAGTGTACGAGAATAGGTTAAGGTGCCCCTCTTTCTCATTATTGTTTTGAGTTGTCGTTGTCGTCTGGTTTCGCAAAAAAAAAAAAAAAAAAAAGTTTGGCGACGACATTGTCGTCGTTGATGCCTTCTCATACTGGCCATCGTCGAATATAACAACGACGACGACTCCTGACTACGGCAACGATGTCGACAACAAAATTGCTCTTGGGGGGTTGACAATGAGGGGGCGCGTAATAAGTGTGACATCGGAAATGGCGAACGAGCGCAAAATGCCATTTCCAGTTGGTGATTTCATTGAGAATTCTCGGAAAAGCTTCAATACAAATGTTTACCAACGTTTACACAGAAACAATATCTGCGCGTACATACATATTTCGACAGTGCCAGCGACTGGTACGACAACGACGACTCTCATCGTTTCTCTCGCAGACAGACAGTGCGGTTGATTGGTAGGTGGGAGAAAACAGCGACGTTCTTGGTATTGTAGTCGGCTTCAGAGTCACACCGTTCCGATATCGAGGGCAGATACGAATATGAGTAAAACGTTTTTGTTTACACAAAATGTTTTCACTCATGTGTAGCGTACCAGTGAGCAAACCGCTCTTTCCCTCGCTTCGCCAAAGACAGTCGACCAAATAAAAAACAAAAAAAAACACAATCTAAAGGTCAATAATATGATACGAGTAGTATCAGGAGTATGTGCTCCCATCCACCTATCCTCTTATCCACCTACACTTTGTCCCACCGACAACGATGTCCTTATATGAAAAACAATTAAAAATGCTTTTACAATAAAAAAAAGAAAAAAATTTGCAAAAATATAAATTTTATAGTTGGAAGTGCTTAGCGGTGTGCAGCAGCCGTAAGCACGTCGATAGGAATGTAAATGGCTTCATAAAAAATCCGCTGAATGCCCAAGTGGGGGGTTAACCTAAAAATGATTTTTAAGGAATTTGCAACTGCGGAGTTTGCTTGAATTTCTTTTTTTTTTATTACTCCAACTCCATACTGTTGTGACTTTTATGGTCTGTAGATGTTTGTTTACTGATTTAATGTTTACAAAGAGAATTATTATTATTATTATTTTTTTTTTTCTGTTTTTTTAATGAACATTTAATCGGTGCCAATTTCCCTTGAGTCGAATAAAGTTCACTGAAAACAATAAAACTCCTCGTGTTTTGATAGCGAGACTGGACGTTCGCAAAGGAATGCGATGAAAGAGATACGAGTACTTAACCATTATTGTTTTGAGTTGAATTTAAAACATCGCAAAAGACATTGACTGAGATGTCGCAAATTGTTCCTTAAGTGGCAAGTTTTACTACTTCCTGCTTTTCACAAACATCCTTCGTATTTCGCCTTTTACCCTTATCAGCATATGGTGTCTCTTTTGTTTTTACCACAGATCTCACCGATAGTTTATAAGAATTAGTTTTTTTTTTAAACTTTTTTAAATCAGCTCATCAGTGAGGCGAAGAATTTTTTTAAATCTTTTTGGAGTTTTTTGAATCTCTGATGGGGCTTATACACTTTCTGATTTTCCGACGGCATTTGATAAAAATGGCAATGCCAGCTGATTTGCTCAAATTGAAATTTGGTCACTCTTTATTTTTTAACAACAACACCGCGAGTACGCTTAGTTCTAGATCGCTTTGTGTTATACGCGCCGACAGGCGTGAGTATTTTTCAAAATTTTTTTTTGTTGGTTTAACCTGGCAATGCCCAAAGCTGTTTCTACACCTACACATCCATTTTGCGTTTATATCCTTGTGGTAGCCAACAATAATTGGTCTCCCTCAACATCACGATTACATCAGAAATGGCTGATTTGAAATGAAAAGGGTGTACCTTCACTTTTTTTTTACGTATGTCCTCTTTCCCCTTGTGGGTCCTAGGACCTCAACTATGCGAAATTCTTTTCACCGAAACTATGCTATCTCCATTAGCGAATGCCAGATGATTTCCCCTGCTGATTCCGAAAGTACCTGCAACTTCAAAATCAACATCCCAACCAAATATTCATGGTTGTTCCCTACTTTCCCTGGTAAGGCCACTAAACCCGGGAATATAAGTATCACGAAATGTTCCGAGGAACGAGAAACTCCACATGTCGACGAAAGCCAAAATTTTAAATATAAACGTAGTATCAATGACAAGCTTAAAAAAAGACGCCTTCGACCTCAATACTGGAGCTAAGTATCCTAATTTTATTAACTCCTATACCCTAAACCCTACATCTCATCCCTCGTCCAACTCCATATCCAATCATTTATCTCCACCTCCCCTCCTCTACTGCCCTTATTCTTAACCCCCTTTTCCCACCAACAGTTAAACCAACACAGCAAACAAATGGCACTACAGACAGTCGCTATCCACTCTCTAGGCCTAGAGAAAGAAAAATATACGAAAACATTCGTCTCTTTCTTGCCTATCTACATGACAAATTTTTTTTTTTTTTTTATAATCGGCGAACGCTAAAGGGGTTTTTGTACCCTTAAAATGTTCGTATACAGCGCGGGCGAAGGAAATTTCGGAAGGAAGAAAAGAGAGATACCGGTGTACATTGTTTTTAAATGTTTGCAAGCTATAACGGCCAGGAAAGACAGCGGTCGGCAGGGCATTCCATAAGGGAGTTGTACGGCTTAGGAAAGAATCACGATATTTTAGAGTACGACCGAAAATGGGATTGAGGTTATACTGATGAGCATTCATAGCGAGACGGGTGTTACGGTTGAAAGTTTGAATGATTTCAATGGAGCACTGATGGTGGAAATAGCGATAAAACAAAGTGAGACAGGAGACATTTCGTCGGCGTTCGAGGGTGCCCATTGTTTGAGTTATATTAGCATCACCAATGAGTTTTATCGCACGGTATTGAATCCTATCTAGCAGGTGCAGAGATGTTTTAGGAGCACCTGACCAGATGTGGGCATTGTACTCCAATTTTGGCCGGATGAATGCCTTATATATTGAGGCTAGATCAGAGGGGGTAAAATATTTCTTACATCGCATGAGGAAATCTAGACATTTCGCAACATTTTTGGCTACATCATTCCAACGTAAGTTGTCACTGACACACATACCGAGAATGGAAAGTTTATCGGCTTCGGCGATGCAAGTGCCATTCATGGATAACGGCTGGGTATTTGAATTTCGCTTTAATGACAGCAGACAGCATTGAGTTTTGGAAGCATTAAGTTCCACTCGATTGATAGTTCCCCAATTGGTTATGCTGTTAATATCGGAATTTAATGAGCTTAACATACGCTGCCGTTCCCGTTCTACAGCCGAAGAGCAGGGGCGTGAGTCCGGGAAGGAATATGAAAAACAGAGAGTGCTGTCATCAGCAAATTAATAAATTGGATTAGAAGAAGCAGACAAGAGGTCATTAATGAAAATTAAAAAAAGTGTCCTAGACAGAACAGAGCCCTGGGGCACACCAGCATTTATTTTGTGAATATCAGACTTGAAACCGTCCAAGACAACTTGAATCAAACGTTCCGAAAGGTAATTTCTAATCCATTGAAGAAGAGAGTCATCGATCCTAAAAGCACGCATTTTCGACAACAGAGCCTGATGCCAAACTCTGTCAAATGCCTTAGAAATATCAAGTGCAACTATCTTGCTTTCACCAGATTGATGTACGCCTTGGTTCCAATTTTCGGTGTGACATGCCATCAAATCACCAGTGAACCTGTTGGAAATTTGACTCGGTCTGTTACGAAGGGAAGATCAAAACAAGCGTCATGGTTTCCATCCAGCAGGAAGGTTTCCCTACCGACCCTGTCAGTCTCAGGAACATTTATGTCAGGCACCACAATATTTTTAGCATGTCTCATTAGATAGTGGCAGACGACCTCGCTGCATTCGGCCACTACGCCCACTCTAAGCAGGTCTCATACCTACAGCGAAGCCGAGCTGACTACGATAAATTTTTTCATCCATAACTGCCTGCGCTTAAACCATCCTGCCTCACACCTCCACCCCACAGCATCCCTCATAACTTTTTACTACCAGAATGTAAGACGTCTTCAATCTAAAACCAATACTATTCTGCGACAATCGCATGCTCTTCACTATGATATTTACGACCTGACTGAAACCAATCTGATTCCCGACATAAAGAACTAGGAATTGTTCCCCCCTACATTTAATGTTTTTCGCGACGACGATCCCCCCTGTTGAGGCGTCCTACTGGCGATCCACAACAGCCTTAACTCTTCTCCCATTACCATTTCTTCACCCTCTAAAGTCGACTTTGTCGCAATAAATACATCACACCAGCCCAACCTATTGAATCCTACCAACTTGCTATCGATGCTATCAACCAGTTAATTGACCTATCTGACTCTATTGACGATATTCTTATTTTCGGCGATTTTAATCTTCCTCAGTTACAGTGGACTCCATCAGAAGATCAATCGTTTTTCATCGCTTCAAATGCTAACTCAGCTAAGGAATGCCTCTTCTTAGATCGTTTAACAGACTCAAGTTTATGCCAAGTCAGCGGTATATCCAAGTACATGGGCAGGCAATTTGACCTTATTTTCATAACAGATTCAATTAACTCCTCGGTCTCACTTTCACAAAATCAGTGACTATCTCAGTAGATCCCCTTTTAACGTTCACAACCTACTCGTATGATGCCTTATCCATTTTTTATAAAGAAATATTTATTTCTTTTTCCCTTTACGTTCCGTTTTCCCGCCTTAAAACATCATCTACTAGTCCTCCCTTGTATAATCGCAAACTTGATTCCTTACGAAATAAGAGAAACAAGTTATGGGCTGTTTTCCTTTTCCTTTTCGGACTATTCCAACTATCTTGGCGCTTATCTTCTATTTTACAGAACTTCACGATTCCCTTTACCAGCGCCACTTTAACAATGCGCAGGTCAACCTTATAAAAGACCCCAAGTCCTTTTCCAATTTGTTAACTACAAAAGAAAGTCCGATGGCTACCCTGCTTCCCTCTCTTTCAACGACAAGTCATCAACCGATCCACTAACCATTGCCAACCTATGCCACATTTTTCAAACAATCCTTCACCAACGACTCATTTGTACCAGATCCATCCTATTTTAATTACCTACTGAATTTCTAAATGGCCCACTACTCTCTCATACCTTGGAGCCGTCTTATATAGAATATAAGTTACACCAATTTGATGACGAATTCACACCCGGCCCAGATGGCCTCCCTGCCATATTCCTTAAAAAAATGTTCTTCCTGTCTTTCCCTTGCCCTTTCTAATCTTTTTCATCTATCCCTTCCACAAGGAGAATTTCGTCAGGCTTGGAAAACCTCCTTCATAACCCCGATCCACAAAAAAGGATCAAAGAAATAACAAACTATCGTCAAATCATTAGACTCTCCCATATACTTAAACTCTTCGAAAGTATTTTGTATGAAGCTCTAAGCTTCCAATGCAAATCACTTGTTTCCTCTAGACAATATGGCTTCCTGAAATGTGGGTCTCGTTGAATTTGTATCCTTTGCCCTCTTTGCCCTAGAGAATGGCAACGAAGTCGATGTATGTAGTTGTAACCGATTTTAGCAAGGCCCTCGAGAAAATCTCTCATCGATTAAAACCCGTACTCTTCAAATTGTCTGCCCTCGGTTTTGAACCATACTGTTAACATGGATATCCTCTTACCTCGAAACCCGTTTTTACAGTGTTCGTTGTAGGTCAGTCCACTCGGTTCCATTTTTGACCACCTCTGGATTTCCGCAAGGTAGCCATCTCGTTCCCCTTCTCTTTATATTAACCATAAATGATCTCGATAGGATCAGTGTTTGATGATTTTGTCTGCCTTTACACCGACGATACCAAATTTTTCAAAACCATTTTCTGCCCCATGACTGCTTCCTCCTTCAACAAGACCTTGATAGTTTTTCGATCTGGTGCCTCAAAAATTGTTTGGAATTGAATATACCCAAATGCCAATCCATCACCTTTTCACATAAGGTTCTTCTACCGTCTTGCGATAACACATTCCATTGTATCGCGAAATTTGCTATGGAACTATCGCCTTTTCGAAGTGTATGACCAATTAACTGCGACCTTCGCTGTTGGATGGTTGTGCCTATTACTTCCTGGTCCGTCCTCTATTAGAGATACGGACGGTTAGGTCAGAAAAGCCTTAAGATGTTTCGTAGGCATCTAGTAACGAACGTTTGTAGTTTTTTTGTGATAGTAGCGGTCACCATCCACTCATACAGGAGCACGGATTCAGCATTTTAACGGAATTGGTAATTAAGCTAACTCCATTGCTTCCCAATATCATGGATATCATTCCAAGTGCCGACTTTGCTTTGCCTGTTCAGTTGACAATATCTTGTTCCGTTCCACCTTCGGTAGAGACAGTGCTCCGGAGATATTGAAAACTCTCTACTCTCTCTGCCGAGGTTGATGTTTTTGATTTTGGCTGTGTTAATCTTCAAATCCACGTCATTTGCCTTCTTCTCCATCCTTGCTGTCCAAAAAAAAAAAGTATCGGCGATAGAATGCTACCCTGTCGAACTCCACTTTGCTTCTCGGATTCCTCGGAAAACTTTTCTCTATTCAGAACATAAAACTTAGATCCATCATAGGTTGCTTTGATAATGACGATTAGTTATACCTCTCCTGCGCAAGGCAGACCAGATAAACTGTCTGTTGGTACCGTCAACGCACTGTTTAATAATGATCAGCAGGATGTTGAAATGGCCGACGCAGGGAGATCCAGAGCGGAAACCTGCTTGTTTGGCATTGAGTGTATCTTCCAGATGTTCCTTTATTCGATCAGGAACTACTTTCTCTATTAACTTAGCAACTGCGGTAAGAGCACAAATGCCTCTCCAGTTTTCACACTTCATATGACTACCTTTCTTAGGGAGCTTTACAATCATTCACTTCGGGGAAACCTTCTGTCTCCCAAGCACTCTCAACAAGAGGATGTAAAAGCTCTACTGATATTGTTGGCGCTCCTCGCCGAACTTCTGCGGGAATACCATCTAGTCCTACTGACTTGTTGCTTAGCATCTCGTTGATCGCGGTAGCGATCTCACCTTTACTGGGAGTTGAGGTACGAATTCGGGGAATTATTGCTTCTCAGTTTGATTTAGGTGCACATCGCCGGCTTTAGCTAGCTTACGTTCTTCAATCCAGTGAGCTGCTGATTGCTCACTCTCCTAGCGAAAAGTGATCTCTTAGTTGTTGAGTCTTTGAACAGAGGCAGTACGTAACTGAACAGTAGCCACCATAAAGTGATCATCTCGTATCAACCCCATGTCGGTTCCTCGTCTGTTTCGGACGTCTAAAAGACGACTTCTGAAACGTCGACTGATCCCAAATGGTCGATTTGATTGGACGACGATTGACACTAGTTGACAACCAGCTGACTTTATGGCAGGTCTTATGCTCAAACATGGTGCATCCTATGACTAGGCAACCTTCACGATTGTCATGTGTGTCTCGATCACATGTCTGAACCCTTCATGGAAGTTGCCTACCTTTGCATTCAGGTCCCCCATGACGATGACGATATCTCCGTCCACCGTTGCGTTGAATACTTTGCTGATTGTAGAAGTTGCCCTTTTCATCCTCAGTAGAGGGATTTGTTGTGGCGTAACACTGCGTGATCGTGACGCGCCGTACCCTAATCCGGAATCTGGCCGATAAGATCCTATCACCATGTGGATGCCGGGAAATTAATCCAGGAAATTGACTGTGTAGACTAGCACAGTATTACACGTTGGGGATTGCTAATTTCCCGCGTCGGACCATCTTACAATCTTAAAATGTCCTAGTTATATCGAAGGAACTCCTACTCCAATTGGATGAGCATTTTGAGGTCGTTCCTGAGTTGAGGAGCGTCTTCACATTCCTGAAATTAATCTTAGTCCGGGTACAGTAGCCAAAAGTCGGCATCGTTCGATCATTCCTTATCCAAGCCGTAATGCCGGTTTCCGTAATCGCAATTTCTCGGTAACGCAGGGTGCTAATCCACGTTACCTAGACTACAAACGCTAGACCGTTCGCACTTGCAATTTTAGCATTTTTAGCCTACATGTATGCATAAGGATTTAAACATGTAGTTGCCTGGGGACCACCACTGGAAGGGAAAGCAAGCACTTCATCATGAACTTGTTTATTGCGCAACTGGCTCGAATCCAAGTTTTGAGCAATCAATAGTTTCCCGATTAATCGCAGTGCATATCCCCAAAGAGGGTGAAGACGTCTTAAAAATGGTAGATTGATCCAGATTTGGGGTTATTCGTAGGGCTAACTACAAGCACTGGTGTAAAGCAACCAATAGCCTGAGATAAAGAGGACTCACTGTTTCGGACAATGCAAAATGGACAACTACGTTCGGAACTGCGCAGCCTAACAACTAGTGGAAGCCCTAGAGTTGGGACAGCCAGATAAAAGATCAAGAACTTTTATGTAACAGGTGGCTCGAAAAGTCCGGAGACTGACACATAGATGGCGATTTTAATAACGATTTTATTTTAAACGATACGTGCCAAAATTCGATGACATTTCGACCATTAGTCATCGAGATATTGCAGTTTTAGGACGCACGTTTAAAAACTTTCAAAACCATGGAAAAAAAAACAAGTACCGTATGTTGATAAAACATTGTTATTTAATGGGAAAAATACCGTTAAAGCTCAAGAATGGGCTGAAAAGTGTTATAAAGAATCTGCTCCAAAGAAAGCAACCATTTGACACAAATGATGCTGAACGCTCTGGGCGCCCAAATGAGGCTGTTACGCAGGAAACATTAACAAAAAATGTCCATATCCGTAAAGCGTAAGTGCTAAAGATAGCTGGCATCGTAAGGATATCAATAGACCATGTACATCATGCGAAAGCTCTGTTCGAAGTGGGTAGCGCGTTTGCTTATAGTTAATCAATAACAATAACGTGCTTGTGAACTGAAGGGTATTTTGAGCGGTTGAACAAATCTTTCCACAAGGCATAGGAATGTTAGGGCGGCACTAGAATGATTGCGTCACTCTAGAAGAAGATTATGTCGATGAATAAAGTCGAATTTTACCAAGAATTTGTGTTTTTATATGTTAGCCTCGGCACTTTTCGAACCACCTGTTATATGTACATAGAACGGTACCTACAATACAAAACAGAAAGAGCCGTCTATTTGGGTCTGGATTTGTTGTAATAAATGGCAAATTAACGCAAGAAGCCTTGAACTTACGGATATCTCAGGCGCTGCTCCAACAGAGAAATACTGTCAGGTGAATTACTGTCATTGAATCACTGCAATCGCAATAAACCGTCTGAATACGTATTTGCCAATTGCGTATCCTGCACCATGCCATCATCATCCTCACAACTTCCACAACTACCGCTGTTTGTTTCCCAAGCATTGTACAACAATGAGGGTTATTTCAGGAAGACATTCCTCACACCACTAGAATCCGGTGAAGGAGCTGGCGACAATTTTTCAGAGCGAATTAATTAGCAAATATGACAACATTCCCTAGCCTCCAATGAAATAACATAGGTATGTTGCCAGCCAAAAGGTCACTAGTTCGGTAGCCGGTTGGAGCTAGGAAGCGGAAACTAAGGATAAACAATTACATTGTGAAGTAGCCTTCATGCCCCAAGTTATCTACATATCATAATATACGAAGTGGTAATATATTGAACCTGATGGCACAAATTTGTTGATGACAATAACGCAAAACTGCTAAAAGATATCCAAAAATGGGGCTTCACCTCGGGTTTATCCAAAAGCCGTTTGATATGGTTTAAACTAGTAAGACTCGTATCTTAACCGTATATGGCGTGATACCATATTATCGCAACATATCAGTTCCAATAACCACTCATCGTTTTTTCTCCAGAGAGTGCTTTACACAAAAAACCGCAAAATTTATTTCATTTAACACATTGAATTAGCATTAAGAGATACTCTCGCACCACCACTCACTGACCACATCAATGTTTCATAAACTAATATCTTGCGTCTTGCATTTTGTAATTTGAATACAGCGAACCCTGCTGCTACAGAATCTTTAATCGCTATTTGGTCCAACAGCCTTACACTCGACTATTGACTCAATCTAATTAGACTTAGCAAGTCTACTGAGCTAAATGGTGAAATCACAGTGATCGTGGAGCTCTTCTAGGAAAAAAAATTAACAATTCTTATTATCTAATCCGCGCCAACGATACATGCTAGCGCTCACTTTAAATCAGGCGGCACTTTAGTCCAGGCTGATTCTAGATATCAGCTCTCTCCGTTCAGCATAAAATGACTTGGAATCGCACCTACGAATTGGATTGAAGTTCACTATGCCTCTTCCAAAGAAAAAAGCGACTGTTAAAAGTGATTTTGTCAGTGGTATAGCTTTGTTTTTGTTTTTTGTTTTTGTTGGCTCATCGGATCTCAGGTGGATAGACCCGATAGAGCGCATACTGCCTGAGCCATTGCTTTCCTGGTTTCCCAACCTACATATAAAGGGTGTTTTTTTCAGAGGTTTGGTTTTTAAACTGGCAACACTGTTTCTACAGACTATCAATTTGACAGTTGAAAGTTTATTCATTTTACGATGAATAGATTAACGTGTGAACAGCGCGTGCAAAGTGTGCAAACTTATTTTGAAAACCATGGTTCGGTTCACCAAACTAATCGCAAGCTACGTCCATTTTACTGTCGGCATAATCGTCCATCTGAGCAAGTTATTCGGAACACGATGAATCGTTTTCGCACCACGTGCATTCTAGTGGATAATACGCATCCCCAAAGACGACAAACAGTGCGAACAGAAAAAGTTATTGCCGTTGTGGAGCGCAGTGTTGAAGAGTATCCGAATGAGTCGATACGCCATCGTGCATAGCAATTGGAGCTATGCCCATCCACTTTGTGGAAAATTTTACGGAAAGTTCTTGGCTTAGAAGCTTATAAGATCCAGCTTGTGCAAGAGTTGAAACCGCATGGCCATTATACACGTCGTAGGTTCGGTGAACGGGCCGAAAACATGATTCAGCTTGATCCTCATTTTCAACGCAAAATTTTGTTCTCCGATGAGGCCCATTTTTGGCTAAATGGATATGTAAACAATCAAAATTGCCGAATTTGGAGTGCAGAAAACCAAGACGCTTTTGTCAAGACGCCCTGACAACCATTAAAACTCACTGTTTGGTGTTCTTTATGGGCTGGTGGAATCATCGGCCCATATTTCTTTAAGGACCATGGCGGCCAGAATATTACCGTCAGTGTAGAGCACTATAGAAAAATGATTTCTGACTTTTTCATTCCTCAGTTGAATGGCATTGACGTTACAGAGCTTTGGTTTTAACAAGATGGCGCAACATGCCACACGGTGCGCGACACCATCAATTTATTGCGGGAAACCTGAACTGGCCTCCACGATCCTGTGATCTCATACCTTTAGATTATTTTCTTTGAGGGTATGTGAAGTCACTAGTCTATGCCGATAAACCAGAGACGTTGGAGGTTTGGAGGTCAACATTCCCCGTGTTATTGCTGATATACGATAAATTTGTCGAAAATTGGACTTCTCGATTGCGCTTCATTTGCGCTAGCCGTGGCGCGAGTATTCCCGATGTCTTATTTAAACACTAATGGTATAAAATTATCTATTAAATAAAACTAATATCATAGGCATTGCCATTAGTTTCAAGTGTTTTATTTCATATTTAATTTGTATACCTCTAAAAGCAAACACCCTTTATATACAAAGTGGACCATAATGTATTCCCTAACGGAAAGAGCCATAGATTTTACAAATGGCGTCGAATGTCAATTCGGTTCTAATATTTGTGAATCAAACAGAATTAGAATTTATGTGAATAAGCAATGGAACGCTATACTCCTGGAGAACGTGGAATAATCGTTACGATGTTTTCGATTAACAATTCGTCAGTGATTTTGGCGCAAAGTGCATTTCGTGGCGTTTTCCTGGCCGCCCGGCTCTCAGTGGCCGTTCAATGTGGCGTTAAGCTACACCGACTCTTAGACACTGGAACAACACTGGACAGGCCAAGCCTTAGAAGGCCTTGGGCCTCTCGTTCGGCCGAAAATATCGCTGCCGTGGCTGAAGATGTCGTATCGATGCCAGACGCACATGCCACGCAATTCAAAATTCCACGCACGTTTCTGTGGTGCATTTTGGTGAAAGACTGGAAGATGTTTCCTTACAAAACGCAGACAGTCCATCAGGGTGTTTGCCGTGAATCGCGTCTAACCTACGCTCATGCCCTCCTGAATCTCAACAGCGAAGTGGACGACGCTTATTTCCACCGTGAATGTGAATCCGTGAATAAACATAATTTGCTGCTCTGGGGCACTGAAAACCCGCGAATAATGCCAGAAAAGCCATTACATCCAGTCAAAGTTACTGCATGGCATGGTATGTTTAGTCATTGTACAATTTTTTTTTTTAGAATAGCGCGGGCCAAACGACCACTGTGGATGGTAAATTGAATTTTGCATTCCTCAATTGGATGAATTGGGACTAGAGGACATGTGGTTCCAGCAGAACAGTGGCCCATCTTGTACTTAAAAATAAAAATAAACTTTTCCCTCGAATTGGAATTTTTTTTGCTAACAACTTAAAACAAACAACTGTAGCAACAGAATATATAAAAAATACAAAAAGATGGTTAGAAATGAATATTTTATGCACAAATGTAATCTCTTTCATTAATATTGGCCCTGATAACGAGGTTCAAAATCCATCAAATTTTGTTCTTTTGGGCTAAGTAAGCATGTAACGTACGAGGTGTGTTCAGAAAATAACTGGGAATTTTAGTTTTTTGAAAAAAATATTTATTTATTCGTTTACAAGCTACATTAATGTTGTCGCCTTCTAAATAGTCCCCATTAGATATTATGCACTTATGCCAGTGCTTCTTCCAATCCTCGAAACACTTCTTAAGCTCGATCTTTGGGATAGCTCTTTCAGCGATGCGCTTTTAAAGTCATCTATGCTTGTAAAACGACAGCCCTTTAAGGTTCTCTTTGTTTTTGAAAATAGGAAAAAGTCACACGGAGCCATGTCTGGTGAATATGGAGGCAGGGGCATCCTTCTGCATCGTCGTTGACTGCATTTAGCGAGTCCTGAGCAACTTCCATTCGCCGCTGTTTTTGATCAAAGTTCAACAATTTTGGAACAAATTTTGCTGCCACGCGTTTCATACCCAAAACATTCGAAAAAATTTCATGGCATGAGTCAATCGATATGCCAACATCATCAGCGACTTCTCTGATTGTGATTCGGCTATCGTTCATGACCATTTCTTTCACTTTTTCCATGTTTTCATCGGTTGTTGATGAGCTGGGGCGTCCGTCGCCAGACTTTGTTACGCTTTATTTAATTTTTTACGCAAAATTTGATATAAATTCTTTGATCCATTTCTTTTAACAAACGAAAATTCCCGAGCTCATAAAAACACGTCTAACTTCAGCAGCTGCCACAGACAAAGTAAACAATGAATACAGCTGGAAATTGTATCATACTTCAAGGGCATGTCTACCAACATAATAAAAAAAAATTGACAATCGGACTCTCCGCAACCCATGACTTTAAAGTCTTCAAGCATATTTGAAATCAGCTATTTGTAATTCTCAGCTCTCAAGTTTCCGAGAAAACCATGGACCACTACTTTAAGGCTGTCTCGTGCTCGGCTTTCATGAAAATTCTAGCTCTAACTTTGCCTTCGGATGACTTAGGAAAGAATTTTTTTAAATATTGAAAAGTTTCAGAATCTTGACGAAGACTTTTATGACTTGCTTCTTCATAAGGCCTAATTTTATATGAGTTTAGCCTCGACAATTAGGTCACATTTAACATTATGTTTTCCTATCTCGAACTCGGTTCGCTTAGGCCACGAGTGCTGCTAGTAATGTGAATTGTTTGGTCTACTGTCCCATAAGCAGAGGCAGCAAGGATTTTTGGTATACCCACCACCTTGCGTTGCCTCCAGAAAGCCAACCATCTCAAAATCCCATATCACTGGCCATTTAAGATACTCAAGCACCATTTTCATAATTTTCTTTGAGCATTACGGAATCAGCCAAAGGTTTGGATTGAAATTTATTTCCATTGTGAAGGCGGACAGCTTTTAAACCGTCAGAATAAACGCATGGAATTGTGATTTCTTCAAACAGGCACTTCACATCATTACAAAAGCAAAGTCCGTCTTCGAATCTTTCTTTGATCACTTATTCTAATTTTTTTTTTCAAGTTTATGCCACTGTTTCAACCGAGAAGCTACGCTCTTGCCATTATGTGTGGAATAGCACATCATTCAAATGGCCGCCTCGGCTTCGCTGTCAGTGCTTCAAGCGGCCGGGCCAATATATGCGGCGTTATTCCGGCAATAGCTTGTCGAATGTTGGCGTAAACTAAAGACTTGACGTAGTCCCAGAGAAAATAATCGAGTGGCGTCAAATCGCATGATAGCGGCCACCAACTGATTAACGCTCGCCGTGAGATGACCTAGTCGCCAAATTTCTCCTTCACAGCTCTGAGCATTGCGCCGCTTGTATGGCATGTAGCGCTGTCTTGTTGGAACCACAGCACGGATATATCGATGTTATCGAGTTCTGAGTACAGAATGTGGGTTAACATCGCTCTATACCTGAGATCATTGACGGTAACGCTGTCTACTTCTTCATTTCGAAAGAAATAAGGTCCGACGATACCGACATGCCATAAACCACACCAAACAGTCAATCTTTGTGGATGCATTGATGCTTGGTCGAATACTTGTGGATTGTGTTCGCTCCAATAATGGCAATTTTAATTGTTGACATAGCCGCTGAGCCACAAATGGGCCTCGTCCGAGAAGATGATTTTTTGGCCTAAATCCGGATCTTCGGCCAACATTTCCAGCGCCCAATTAGCGAGCTCACGGCGTTGTCTATTCTTGCGTCGGCACAATCTTATACTCACACTCACGTGTACTCACGCTCAAGCTTTTCCACGGTGTGACGAATTGCCTGCGCACTGAAGCCATTCACGTTGCATTTTTACAACTGAGCCGGAATTTCGAATTTTAATAATTTCTACACGTTCGCCAAGCGTAAAAAGATACATGATAAAATGGCAAACCTTACTGAATATTTTGATAGCTGGATGGCATTTGTAAGTTTGACAGCTGCTGAAAGATAATAATTGGAAAAGCTATCATTGCTATCTGGTCACCCGTTGCCTCCTTTGTCAGTTTGTTAGCTCTATTGACGAACGTAAGATTTTATACTGAGAAGCAGTTTAACCAACCAACCAATTTTACATTGTTTGTCTACATATAGTAGGTTGTTAAAATTCCATTCAATAAAGTGTTGACGTCACATCCAATGATCAGATGCCTTTTGATCTGATGGCAGTATACTCGTACTACGATGCGATGTCCTGTTCCTCAGTCAGTGGGAATTGCTCATCATCTGCAAAAAAGGGAGCAGAGACGCACTACCTGACTAACTCTGCCACTGTTGGAGACATTTACGATGACTGCCGTCATATCTATCTTCGGTTGTGAATTCTGGAATTGGATGATATTCAGGACAGAACTGTTTAGACTATGTTCATATGAGTTATCTTTTTGCTTTGAATAAACAAAACTCGCTCTCTACAAAACTCTACAGTTTGGCAGTTGGACTGACTGTGGACAAATCTAAAATATTCTCGTTCTGTTGCTGGTTCTATCGTAGTTTTAGTGTCAACGGAGGTGGTGGATGCCTTACAATCAGCGAAATGTGCTTCCAGTTCTGCGGTTGTCATAAAAGCATTTCAATAAGTTGCCAGAGCCCGAATTGTGTTTGGTTGGCATTTTATTGAGCGAAATATTGCTGCGGCATCCGCAAAGTGACGACCTTTTTTTGGTAATGAAAAATTGGATCCTGGACAGCAGCTGAAAATATATACTCATGTCGCTAAATTGATAACAGTCCCGACCACCGCGCTATTGTTGCCACTCGAGGGCGAAAGGGAGTTGGTAATTGTTTCGACCCCATGTCGACAGTGGTGCTTGTGAGATCCTCTTTGTTGAGTTATCATAGCTTTAAATGACAAATCACATATCATCGAAGCGAAAAGATCTTATTTCATTCGATTTCCATTAGTAATCTAGTGACTTATCATTGATGGACATGTCCAGATTTATAGTATCTTTTTTGCGGTGCTCTCCATAACTCTGGAGCGTTTGGAGTGCAGGTCATTAGTTTACGCATCCAATCCAAGATATATCTGCACTCTACAGAAACTCTCTTTTACTAGTTTCGCCTCTCGATTGAGATTGGTCTTCATCTAGTCGGCATTGGTGATGTTAGAGCACACAAGTAACAGCCAGCCTGGCTTGGATATCAAGCTTCTAAATTGAGGTTTGGCGACCTATCCTGCAAGTTCAATTGAAGTGCCGTACTGAGAAAGTTGTAGCCCAGGCACTAGCCCTTATCCTACTGTACAAGCTAAACTAATTACTAAAAACGTCCCATCTTTGTTTTGACCCAGTTCGTTTGAGAATTGTGAATACCATTTTTCACGTGATTTTTCCTAGTCAGCATTTGTTTCTGAGCTTGGACATCTGTATTCCTTTTGTCCATCTTTATTTTAAGTTTAGTTCTACAAATCCACTGGGTTGAAGAGACAAGTTTTCGACAGGATTGTTAATATTTATGCATCGTTCTGATGTTTCATTGAGAGCACATTTACAAAGTCCCTACACAGCCTTGTGTCTGAACTCACGCTCGTAAGAGTGATAAGGTTCCATAGCATGTAACCACATCGGAGAGAGGTAACCCACTTCGGCGGTGAAAGAATAATACCTTTGGTTTGTTGGAAATTCTTCCACTATCCTCTATGTTTTGGTGTCCTGATTGTCACATAACTCGGAACATATCAAAGCTCGAATGAGGTCACCGACAATGTTGCGTTTATTCCATATAATGGATTTGTTCGTCCAAACGCCAACATCTTGGCTTGTTCGAGCCCAATCTCTGCTTTCATTCAGCTGTTCTTCTACAGGTTCGAGTGTTCAGTATTACCTGCGGTCTTATTCCTTGGTTTCTCTCTTAATCTTAATCAGATTTGGAATCTACGAAGCTCAATAGACCTTTAATAAATGATATCAAGTGCGGATGAAGAGCCATACCATGGATAATGTTGAAAACAAATCCAACGCATTGGTACTAGGCTATCACCTTAAGCAACTATTTTTCGACAAGCGATGTTTAGTCGAATCAGTAAAGTAAAGGTTAACCCTTACAAAAATTCTGTAATTCTTTTATTTCAGTGTTTAATACGCACTCTGGTCATAGGATTTTGACAGTCACATCTGCTATCATGAATCGAGACAGTTTAAGAAGCCTGGAACAGGTTAATAGAAATCCTGGAAGATCATGTGCACGAGACATCCAATATATTCCAATACTAATATCACTCAGACAATGGAAACCCTCGAACATCGACGTAATGTCTCGTGTGTCACTCTGTTTTATCACTATTTCCACCATCAGTGTTCCATAGAAATTTCCAGTAGTATTCCGCCCCTTCAAACTTTTAAGCGTAACACCCGTCTCGCGATAAATGCTCATAAGTACGCATACCCTTAAGCCCGTTTTCGAACGTACTCTAAAATATCATGATTCTTCCCTAAGCCGTACAACTCGCTTATGGAATGCCCTGCCTAGCTCTTTAGTTCCTAGTCATTATAACCTTCAAACATTTAAAACCAACGTTCACCGGTACCTCTCTTTCCATCCTCCCTTCCTTCGCCCGCACTATTTGCAAGCATTTTAAGGATACTTAAATCCCTTGAGCGCGCACAAATTATATAATAAAAAACGGACGCATATCTCGATAGCCTAGTTCACCTAGTAGCTACCATAAGTCAATAGATCTGGGGATTATTCTTCGGCCTCGGACTCTTTCTACCATTATTAAATCATTTTGTTATTCTTCTTAACCGAATATTCAATACTAGCCGGGCACTGGCATGCATACCAAGCAGAGTCTTTGGAAAGAAAAGCACAAAAGGACCTCGTCAAGAGCTTCAAATAAATTATCCCGACTTCCTTCATGGAGAGAATGATTTAGCTTCAAGTGCGCGAAACTGTTTTACTCTATTTAAGATGCAACATGCCCACCAATGCGGAAGTTCCTGCAAGTCTCCGCTTCAAAATCTGGTGGACAGAATTGAAGGCGCGCTTTACAAAAAGAGTACGCACTGAGCATTTTCATCAACATTGATGGCGTTTTCGACGGCATGTGTAATTCGGCCAGACAACACGACGTAGATAAGTCGCTAGATTGATTGCGGAATGCTGACTGCCGCCAATATGTGTTGATAGGAGTAATCAGGGCTTGCCCACAAGGTAACGCCCCGTCTCTACTAAAATGCATGTTAAAAGACCTACTGCTTAACGCTCTAACGTATACGCTCAGGCTCAGGTACTGTCAGCTGAATCATGCCTAGTGACCTGCTCTAAAGTACAGGCATCCATAGACATGATCGATGGGCTTTCAGTCAAAGCTGAGATTGTTTTCTTTACGAATAGGGAGAAGCCGACTGATTTGACTCATCTTGTGTTTAAAGGGCCCGCCATTCGATTTTTTAACGAAGATACACAAGTATTTGGGTGTCATAATAGATAACAAACTTTTGTTCCGTCGAAAGCCTCCGAGGTGTTGTCGGCTTTTAGGCAGTTTAAAGAACCTTTTTGGAAGACATAGGGCTTGTCATCGAAGTTATGATAAGGCCAATTTTATTCTATACGTGCGTCGGTTATCTAGTGGAACAAGCTGTCAAAGAAATACGTCACTGCCAAGAATGGTCTCTCTCGGCTGTATGGGGGCATTCCCTAGCACGCCTGGCTCTGCTCTAGATGCAGTGATGAATATCGCTCTCCTGGATTTTCACGTTATGGGCTCCACTCGCAAAGTCAGGTTTTGTGACACTGCGCGTTAACTGCCTTTTTTACACTGGTGTTGTAAACAAGCAAATACGAAATTGACTTTGCTCACGACTTGTTAGCCAGAATCTAAGCCAAGAAAGTAATGTAGCCGCGCTTCCACGGATGGCTGCATAAGCCAATCTACATAAGATGCGGCTAGTATCTTTTTGGAGGACGACAACGTTAGATTTTACGCCTTGTTATGAAATGTTCCAAGGAGTCGATGGATGAGTTTCATTCGAGCAAAACTGCGAATGGCATGACTCTCCAGGAAACCGGCAGAGCTCTTAGTAGGACTGCTTACTATCGTCATAACTGAGCACAATGATTTTGATAAGAACCTGAGTGTGCTAGGCATATGTGACATAGCATCCCTGCCACACTTGCTGTGAGAATGATGACGACACCGCAGAACATTATATCACTGAACCACCATATCTCTGAAGGGTTCAGATGTTGGGTTGAAGCAACTAACTAAAAATAAAGCATGTACTTACTTCATAGACATATGCCTTCAAACCACATGGGATTATCATCTTTCGGATAAAGTACGAGTACACATAGTCAATGGAGAGGAAAAAAAACCGACAAAACATGTTGCATTGTTGTGGACTGTAGCTTTGTTTAGTTTTAAATGGATCCATGAACCCTTTAAATCAGAAAGTTCATTACCAATCTGTTTCAATTGGTCTAATTGCAAAAAGTATTATGTCAAATAACAAGTGACCCGGGTCTTATGACCCGTGGACTGCAAGTTCATCTTAATTGGTATTTCCGTCGGATATTTTGCTTCTGTTTGCGTTTTGAAATTACACTCAATTGACTTCCAAATCATGAAGTTAACCCTTCAATATTGTTTTGAAAAGAACTTGGAAAGGAAGTGACATCATTCTATAATAGTTCTAAGGTTTCCTATCACCTCCGATTGGTTAGGCTATGTACATACTTCAAGATCGAGCGTTCTAAAAATCATTCGATGATGCATATGCATATGGATACTAAAAAAGCTATCTATTGTATAAAAGATACAAGTTAATTAGCTTTGCTATTATAAGACTAAGATATTACACCATCAGAGTTTCTTTTATATTGTAGAATCAGAAATGCATCATTGAGCAATTTATTACATCAACATTTGTACAATTACATGAAAGGCATTACAAGCCTTTAGCATTGCAGATAACTTAAGTATTTAATCTTGTTCTCAGAATTTCTACAAATGCCTTCGTCGTGGCTCATAGGATGTAATTCTGTGCTTTATCTTTAGGGCACAACTCTGTCAGGTACTCAGATAATAGCAAAGAAATTTAAAATAGCAATAAAAAGAAGAATCTCTGCAATTCTTTATGAATGACTAAATCTGCTTAAAATACTCGGATTACGAGTATAGTGACTGCCTAGTACCTACCCTGTTTGAGCACAGTTGAATGTTATCAACCAAAATAGCTATCTTGGCGCCATGCAATAAATTTGGGACATGTTTTCGGGCAAAATTTATGCGTTGTTTAGTAAATACCTATACAATAACTTTTTTGGACAAATAAGCTCATAGAGGTTGCAATTGTACCCCTATTCGGACACATTCGGAACGTATTTCCGCCGAATAATTTTATTTTTAAGATGCTCAATCAAATTGATCATACACATGAGTTTAGTGTTTTAAATGATCGAATTTTCGAAAGACCAATACCTTGTTGCAATCAGAATGCGAATATTTTTTTTGGTGTACTGCTTCATTCTCATAACACTTACAACAATTTGATTCGGTAAACCAACGTCTGAATTTTCACTTCGCAGCCTTACTTAGCACCGTCAGTGTATGTCCAGGTCTGTAAATATAGACCAGCTGTCTTGGCACTTAGTGAAACACAGGTAGATCCTCGCCCACACCTCTCAGATCACTCTGATCTGCTGAAGCTGCCAGGGTACGAACTAGTGCCATTATTCTTTTGTCACCGCGGCTACAATTCCATCTCCGTAAGCAAATTATCCACTACTGCTTTATTTATAGAAGCCGCAAACTGGACAGCAATTCGACCTTTAACAAGTTTGGTGCGCTGTCTGACTCCATACAAAGAATTGTATCCTTGTATCCTCCTACTGAAATTGTTATTACGGGCGATTTCAATATACACAATTCTGGTTGGCTTCGACATTCTGGACAGACAACACCTGAACGACGGTGTATTGAGATCTTCGTTGCGGAAAATAACTTGACCCAGCTTGTAAATGAGCCCACACGAATACCAGACGTTGATAGTCATATCGCCAACACCCTGGACTTGTTTTTAACTTCTCACCCTGATAAGTACTCCGTTGATGTGCTCTCGTACACCGACCACACTGTTAGAGAAAAGACTCCTAAAAGAACCGTATGGCAATATAAGAAAGCCAGTTGGAGCGGACTTAACAACTTCTTTAGGAATTTTAACTGGTCGTTATGTTTCCTCGATAACGACGTGGATGCGGTTGCTGACATGATCACAGAAACTATTCTCTTTGGGATGAGATCCTCTATCCCTTATTAGATGAAGGGTATCAAACCAAAAGAAAAGGAATGGTACGACTGGAGTTCTAAAGAGGCTGTCAGGATTAGAGAAATATTTTTTTTTTTGGTCCTACAAGACCAACCCGACAGAGGAAAACCGATAAAAGTTCAAACGAGCCAGAAATGACTGCAACGTCTTTCTCAAGCGTGCGAAATTCCAATACGACCAAAAACTGAGGAAACAAATACTGCAATGTCGCAAAGGTACGTGTAGTAAAAATGTTTGGTCGTTCGTCAAAAACATTAGGAATTCTGCCTTATCCTCCATCCCAACGCTCATTTACAATGACATTCCAGCTGTCAGCTCTTTGGACAAGCCCAATGTACTTGCTGCACACTTTACGGCCAGCTCAGATTGTGCTTTGTATCCGCCTACACTTGAGTGCGTCGAATCGCTAATTTGACGAATCCACTTTCGCACTCGTGTAGTACAATAGCAAGAGTACTTAAAGATCTTAATATACGGGTACACAAATCCGCTGGTCCAGATGGTATATCTCCCATTCTCCCAAAGAGGTGTTCTTCCACGCTAGCAAAACCACTGCGTAAGCTTTTTCATCAATCCTACTCGTTAGGACTCTTTCCGAGCAGATGGAAAACAGCGTTTGTCCAGCCCGTCCCTAAAAAAGGCGAATCTTCCTCTCACTCCTCTTACAGACCCATTGCACTTACGTCCCTTATTTCCAAAGTCATGGAAACGCTGATAAACCGTCAGCACATGAAATATCTCGAAACACGAAAACTTCTCAATGACCGGCAATATGGTTTCCATAGCAACAGGTCCACTGGTGATTTGATGGCATATCTCACCGAAAAGTGGAACCAAAGCGTACATCAATTTGGTGAAAGTAAGATAGTTGCACTTGATATTTCTAGCTTTCGGAACGTTCAATTCAAGTTGTCTTGGATGGTTTCAAGTCTGATATTCACAAAATAAATGGTGGTGTGCCCCAGGGCTCCGTTCTGTCTCCGACGCTCTTTCAAATTTTCTAATTTTCATCAACGACCTCTTGTCTGCTACTTCTGTCGAATATATTCCTCTGCTAATGACAGTACTCTCTGCCTTTCATATTCGTTCCCGGACTCACGGCCCTGCTATTCTGCTGAAGAACGGGAACATCAAAGTACGAGGTGTGATCCGAAAATAACGGAAATTCTTAAATTTCGTGGGTTGGGAGAGTCCGATTGTTAAATTTTTTTTTATTATGTTGGTATACATATATGTCCCTGAAGTATGATAAAATTTTCAGCTGTCTGTGGCAGCCGCTAAGGTTGGACGTATTTTTATGAGCTCGGCGATTTTCGTTTGTTAAAAGAAATGGATCAAAGAATTTGTATCAAATTTTGCGTAAAAAATTAAATAAAGCGTAACAAAGTCTGGCGACGGACGCCCCAGCACATCAACAACCGATGAAAACATGGAAAAAGTGAAAGAAATGGTCATGAACGATAGCCGAATCATAATTAGAGAAGTCGCTGATGATGTTGGCATATCGATTGGCTCATGCTATGAAATTTTTTCGAATGTTTTGGGTATGAAACGCGTGGTAACAAAATTTGTTCCAAAATTGTTGAACTTTGAACAAAAACAGCGGCGAATGGAAGTTGCCCAGGACTCGCTAAATGCAGTCAACGACGATGCAGAAGGATGCCCCTGCCTCCATATTCACCAGACATGGCTCCGTGTGACTTTTTCCTATTTCCAAAAACAAAGAGAACCTTAAAGGGCCGCCGTTTTACAAGCATAGGTGACATTAAAAGCGTATCGCTGAAAGAGCTATCCCAAAGATCGAGTTTGAGAAGTGTTTCGAGGATTGGATAATATCTAATGGGGACTACTATATTTAGAAGGCGACAACATTAATGTAGATAAATAAATATTTTTTTCAAAAAACTAAAATTCCCGTTAAATTCTGATATTAGCAGCATAACCAATTGGGGAACTATCAACAGAGTGGAATTTAATGATTCCAAAACACAATGCTGTCTGCTGCAAAGGATTGGAAAACAGCGGTGGTGCATCCAATTTCCAAAAGAGATAATCCGGTTAATTTTCGGTCGATAAGTTTCCTCCAGAATAACAGTAAGATGTTCGAAAAGGTGAGTAATAGAGTCCTGACTCAGTGGGTTGATGAGAAAAATGTAGTTCCGGATAATCAATTCGGTTACAAGGCGGGCCATAATATATCACCCGCAGCGTCTTAACTGGTATCAGATATCCAGTGCTTGATTGACTTGGAGAAGGCTTTTGATATTGTATAAGTAAACTACTGGTGTATATTCTTTTTAACAGTACCAGCAGACAGTTCATCGTGAAAAATGGCGATGTAACTTCTGCTGGAATATTTGACATTAAAAACAGTCTGGAATAAGGTGAGGTCAATTCACCGATTCTATTTAGCATATACACAAGCGATCTTATGAGCTCATACAGATCAAGACCGAAGATCGAGATCAACTTTCAGAAGTTGGATACCAGAAAGAACTGCCAAAAGTTTTTGATCGTGGGATAACACGGGCAGTCACTTGCTTGTCGAAATGTAGTCAGACATCTTGGGATCTTGCTATATCAATATCTATATTTCAACAAACATATATGTACGAGTACATAGGCGTTGCTATGCAAAGAGAGGTCTATTTTATAGCAACCAACTCGATGCGAAGGAGAAGGTCATCTGTTACATGGCCCTTATCCGGCCTATGCTTGTTTTTGGATGTCCCTTGTGTTTTACAGGGCTTGTCTCCGCTTGTACAGAACACCAGAGTCTGGGTACATAAAATCCTATCCAAATGTCTTTTGCTATAGGACGAAGCTAATAAGAGTGATCAATTTAGTTATTAGGTTGACTCGAGGCCACATTCCAGAAGCAATCTGATCTTCGAGACTTACTACCCCAATCTTTTATATCACGATAGTGTGCGCTTTAACGGCTTCATTCACCCAGAAGTGTCCAAGCGTTCCTGTATTTAGGTGGTAAAGTCGCTAGTCGCTCGAACAGCTGCGGACCGGCGACTCAACTACGATAGAGACGTCGCATACGGGAGTTCGGAGGGTCTCCGGTTCAGTGGGGCAGCAGGGAGTCGCGACATTAGGGATGTTGCAGCATAAATTCAAGAAGCGGCGTAGTAACAATACAGAAATCTGAGAGAGCTATGTACAATTAGATGTAATTAAACGCGTAACGAACGGTTGGCGAAAGTAAAAAAAAAAACCAATCCAACTTGGACCGAATTTGTCTACTTGTTAGGACATTGATTGCCATTTTCCACCTACGAATGCATTTTTCTACCTTATTCGGTAGGATCGTAGGAGCCTGACATACTCGTATGTACATATGTTACATGACTCGTGTGTTGTTCCGTTATCTGTATATAAATTCGATTTAGTTTTTGAACTAACCTTGACTGATTCAAAAGACCTTATTGGTAAAAATAGAAAATAGAAGTAGGATAAAGGATCCCTTATTAGGACTATTTACATATGTAAAAAGATACTAGTGGATGTCTAATGTCTAATGTCTAAAGCATTCTGCTATGTCCTACATGTATCTTTGTTTCTCTCCTTCCGCAATGAAAGAACTACGTACATACTTAAAGCTTTTCCAGACAATTTAAACCAAAAATTCGCACCATAAATATTGGAGACATCGTGCAGAAGTAGTTAAGCTCGTCGATTATTGTACCAGACTGTCTGTCTTCAATTCACAAGCTGAATACCGAAAAACAGAAAAAGTTATTTCTGACTTCACCTACATTTTGGACAGAGGGGTAAACGAGTAAACCTCCGAACATGAAAACTTCTGTGAATGAAAAAGTTGCTGAATATTTTATTTAATTTAATTTTCCTAAATGAGGAACTTCAGTGATATTACTCGACACTGTACGGTACATGAGGACTGAAAGGATAAATATTCTGTTGGGCTTGTTTCTTATCATAAATCTTCGTCGAATCTTTACAAGGATGTCAATCGAGGAGACGATGTTTACATGGAGATAAATATTCAAAATTAAGAGCAACAGCTTTAAGCGGTGGGCTGATGCTGCAGTATTTACTTAATTTTTTACTCATTAACTTCAATGATCTCTGATTGCAGCGAAATCCTTTATGATGGCAACCAGGGAACATCCATTGTCCACACATCCCCAAAATTAAACAGATTTGATCAAATGAATGCGTTCCAGTTTCACGCCCGTCCGTGTGACTGTCTGCTCTAGGGTGGAACAAAAAAATCTCATGAAAGGATATCTGCAACCAGAAATCACAGACCGGTCCCCAAAAGTTTTTCTCAAATTGCATTACCAGTTTGCAAGCATAGCCGGATAGAGAGACGCTCATATGTTGTCCACTCAGACCAGTCCATTCTGGTACCACTGGGAGGGTTTACGAGAGCCCTGACTACTCCTGCAACTACAATATACATATACTCGTAGATTTCATGAAGAATTCCCACATTGCTTGAGCAGGACAGCTTCAAATGATGGCACAATTGAGTTCTCCTCCTCTTCTTCCCTGGAGTTCCTGCGGAAATCATTGTGAAGAATACTTAACCAGTGTTCTAATCAGATCTTCTGATCGGTATGGTTCGAGTTATACTTAGCCATCTCATAGTTGTCTCGATGAGTCCATCTATGACTAGCGTTAGAGAGCGCTTAAGAGTGTGACATCGATTCGGCGTAGAATCTTGGCTGCTTGATGTCGTCGAGCTGCCTAATACAATATTAGTGCCTAGAAATCCGAGTCTGAATAGTCTACCGTAACCCAATAGTGTGTGCTGTTTAGCTATCTCGTTCTGCCTTCGATTCTATGGTTTTAGGGATGTGAATCCTGACTAGCTATCTTTGTGCAATATCCGTCGAGGATAATGGATTTAGGGTGTGGTAAGCCGCGACCTCTTGAAAAAGCTTAGAGTCCGATTTGAAAGACTGCAGACTGCAGTATTGGTGCATTCAGAATTGTCCAGAAAGGACAAGGACGTCCTTATCCAACGTTTTTGGTTGTTTTAGAGCTTGTGTCTGCCTGTGTAGACATGATCATGTTGAGAATGAGTTCGCGTTATTTGAAGTCAATTTTGAAGTTAATTGTAGTATTTTGAGGGTCGATTGATTAAGGTAAGCCGCGATGTAGCACGGCAGGCGTAACTAGCATGCCTGACATTCACTGAGTGTTTCTCGGTCTAAGACAATAATTAGTAGTAGTAGGGTTCAACAGGATGCTGTTGGAGAGTGTCTTTACGCGCCGGTAATGCTTTTGCAGACATCACGTCGAGTTGTTAAGCAAGTTAATGCTAGTTCTCTTTTCAGAACAAGCCGGATAGACGTCTATGCTGTTATAACCAATAACTTGGCTAAAAACTATGCTGTAAACCCAGTACATGCCTTTTAAGAAGCCTACCGCTTTCTTGCACTAGTAAATATTATTGTTTCGTTCTGCAAAATTTTTTTTCTTGTTCCAAGTTGTACATGGTAGCCTTCGGGAAACTGGCAGAAGGCCATTTTTCCAGGTAGGATGATGCATGATTTTGATTTTTCTACTACTTAAATTTGGTTAGCAGTCCGGCGAGCACTAGGCTTCATTGGAGAGGACAGAGTTCATCTGCTTGGGGTGTTGTCTTATTTTACACTCATTGTTTAAAAGGAGTTACTTTTAAATATGTAGACCGTACAGGCTCGACCCAATTTTTAATTTTAATAGACGCGTGTAGCCTTTTGTATTTCAGGTTGCACTTAATGTGCGAGTCGATCGTACTTTCAAGGACATTTCAACAAAAGGATGACAGATGAATATGCTTAATAAGTTGTACCTACTTTGGATATGAAAATGTTTACCTCTGTCCAAACAAGAAAGCATTTTGTTGTCATAGCCAGATAAGTCTCCCCACGTAATCATGTTTAAATAATTCCACCAAAACTCGCTATGAAATCTGCTTTCGAATAGCCGAGAGGGCCTTATGTATCCTGGAATGGAGTATTGCTACTTCTTGCTTTTTTACTTCAGCACTATTTATAGGTGTGGTGACCATTTAGAAACTCTTGGAATTGCTGCTCAAAAAAGTTAAATGTGCATCAGTAGTCAGATTTCCTTCACTCTTTTACGGACAGTTTACGTTGGCGTTTGGAACCCAGCTGGGTTGTAGAATATCCAAATGTCGTTCCAATCCCGGGATATCGGAAATGGACGACTGGGAGGCTCTCTTCTTTTTGATCAGGCTGCTCCTTTAGCCTAATTCGGTATGCTTCTATCGCTGCTTTAGCTTTGCGCTGTGACGTACTCTTTGTGATTTGTCCACTTCTAATCATACCAACTCCTGATTTTATTGGTCGGAAAATAGCCTACGGAATGCGTTGCCAACATCATTGATAATGTTGCGAAGCTGGTTCAATACAAGAAGCTCTAAATTTTCCTGCTGCTAGTTGAGAGAGTGAAAGTTTTATCCTAAGATTGTCTCGGGATGCTGCATACATCTTTCGTGATCCTTATAAGAAGCCTCCATTGATTGGTAATTTCGTAGAAAATCTATCCACATTGGGGAGTCTCTACGAGAATTCCTAGTAAAAAGTAGAGGGCAGCATTGCAATTCCGAAAGAGTAATGGAGGCACAGCCCTTATATAAATTTAAAGCAACCGTACGAAGACAATACATTTTCTTTACAGTCTATGAAAAAGTAACCAAGAAAATACCGTTAGCATAACAAGACTATATGAAAAACTGCAATTCCCAATTCTCAAAAAAAAAAAAACTCTTATGTACTCGTATTTATATCGTGGCAACTCTGTCGCACATCATTTCAGCGATTTCAAGTGCAAGTACCAACCACATCCAAACAGCTCCTCACCGTAACCGCTCTACATACAACAAATCACAACCAAACTCACTCATTACAATAAATTAACTCATTTAGGCGCACATGTGCAGCGCCTCCGCCATCCTATTTTTGTGGTAAAATCCCGATGAGTCATCGCTGAATTTAGGATCCCTGCTCCACGAGCAATCTCACTTGTTTTTTTCATTCTCCTTTCCATTGACTTTTATTCATTTTCCTTTTCTAATTCACAATCACCTTCCACATCTTTCAGTTGCTTTTCTCCAACCATTCTCATGACAGTGTGTGTATGTGGAACGTCCAGCTGTACAAGTGTGCGTGCGTCATTGACAGTTGAAGCGCAGCAAGTGTGTGCGTTCAACATACAACGTACAATGTCCAACGATTTGCTTCTTTTTTACTCTGCGGTTTTCCAGAGTCCGCTAGACAAGGAGGACTATAGTTATTTCTCGCCTTTCGCTGGCAGCGAAGACGTAGATTGCGACGTGTTTTGTTGTCACACAGTGTCAAGAGAGAAGAACGAAAAAAAAAAAAAAACAAAAAATTCTCCAAAATTTGACGATTTTTCCATCTAATTTATCAAATTACCGTCATTTCCAATTGCAACACTCATTTTCTGTTCGAGTGAAAAGTGCTAGTGTTTGAAATCGATTGTGGAATTGTAAATTTGTATAAAAAAAAAAGTTGTGGAAAAGTTGTGCGAAACGTCAAAAGTGACACGAGATCGAAATTTTCAAGGCGTGTTCCATTTAGCAAAGGGGGGTGTTGCGGTCGACCGACAGAGGATACAGCGCAGTATCTGGCATTCGAACAGTTGCAGTGTGCAACACTTGCATTCGAAGACGAAATTTGCGTCCTCTTGGAGACGTTCTTGTTGCGAAATAAAACGATTTTAAAAAAAACGGAACGGGTGTGGTTTGTGAGCGTTTAAATCAAACAGTTTTACGTTGTACGTACAAAACTGCGCTTTTTTTTTATGTAGAAACGGATTTGAATAAATTCTGAAAGTAAAAAGACGACGTAACGTCGTAGCTGCTCTGCCATTGACGTCGGTCTCGTTGGGTCATTGGACAACTACCACCACTCGCAAGCTAAAACGACGACGATAACAACAACAACAACAACAACGACGGTACACAGAGGATAGTACAGAGCGACAGTTCCAGCAGCGATAAAACTATTCGCGAATAATCTGACAGTCGGTGTCACTGAGAGTTGCCAGAGTACACGTTTTGTTACGTTTTTCGTTTATGTGATTCTCTTTTTGCTTTTTTTTTTTATTTTGTTCGTTGGTATTCTGTGTTTGTACTTTGTCCACTGAGTCGTACCGAGTCGGCCTGTTCAGATTTGAGAAGTAAAAAAGCAGAAGAGAAACGTCACAATGAAGCTGAAGGTCGAACTAGCAGACAGTGCGTCCAATTCGAATGGCTCATTCGCCAGCGGAGCGGAAGAGAATAGCCAAAATTCTATTGACTTGCCTATTAGCGCTATACAACAAAGGAATAGTGTTATCGTAAGTTTCTTAGATTTTTTGATTTTTGTTTGTTTGTTTGTTTGCTTATTATAGATTAAGCGCTGCTGTCATTAGCTGGGATTCACTTTAAGATTTTGAAGGATTTTGTTATGGTGAAACTGTGAAAGTGCTTTGCGCTTTCCTGGGGAGGTTTACTTTCCACTTGACATAGTCGTGCACAAAAGCAGCAGTCGGTGGTTGTTTTATTGTCATGTCATGTCATGTGTTTTCTTGAAGGGGAATGCGGTGTGACGTTTCAGGCATATGCAAGGTATCTAGTTAAAAAAAAAGAGGATTTCTGTTTTCGCCTTTAGCCTGCACTTTTGACAGCCCTTATGCTTGTATAATATCCGATACTCTGCGTGGACATACTGACTGTGAGAAGTGCGTTTGTATTTGTTTGGATTGTATTTCTCTGGAATTTCCGCACACACAAGTACAAGATTGTGTTCAGTGTTCAAAGAGAAAGAAGAGAAGAGGAGAAGATGTGATACAGTGAGTCGCGATAGGTTGCGGATTTAAAATTGTTAACACTTCGCTTTTATGGATTTGGCTCAAGGATACAATTCTATGAAAACGAAATGAGAGACAATGTGATGAAATCGATGAATTACTGATTTTGAAAGGGGGAAACTCCGAAATAGATTTCTGAAATTTAAGCTTGTGGCCACAACTACAAGTGGAAGGTTGGATTTGGTAATTGTTATTTGCGCCAAAGGCCATACAAGTCTTTCTCTTCTAAGCAGAATGTGTGTTTGCTGGACAACTTTAACAACGGAATCCTTGAAAATGCCAATGAACATCTGCCTCCCTGGTTCCAGGATGATAACAATGCTGAACGAATTGGCTCTATCCGGGAGAAGGGTCTTTCAACAACGTTTGCACTGAACTTATTTTGGAATCTCTCACCAACTTACGCGTAGAATGATTGATTTGCGAATGAAAAATAGCACTTTTTGAAAATATAAATACATAAATATATGCAGAAGGTAATACCAACGCAACAAAGACAATAAATATACAAACTCGTCAAGGTCATCTCTTTTATAGTTGATAGTCATCAACATGGTCATGGTTATGTATTTAAATAGCAAGAGGGTCAAATAAATTTCGTTCTGGATGTACTGACCATTCGGAAAGATTATCTCGATGAAAAGCGAGGTCAAGATCGTTTTCCTTGCTGGACTATGCCCTGCCGCTTACATATAAATCTACCAACACACAATCCAAATAGAGTCATCTTTTCTGGTAGCTAAGCTGCAATTAAAATAATTTATTCAGCGACGAAATCATCATTTTAATAGACCAGACAGCTTTCTAGCAGAAACAGCCAATCTTCCGCTAAATGTGGTAAAGAGCGACATATGTACATCAGTACTTTTTTGAGCTAGCCAGTATCAAAAAGCAATGGTTTACTAACTATGCTAGGCCTAGAAAGATATGGCCCACATACAGCAAATTTAAAAGAACAGAACTCTTGACCAGATCTAGACTAGTCATCATCAATAGGAGATGCAGTCAGACTCGATATTCCTTATAACACATCCTTGTACACCAAGCAGCTAGTTTTAGGTAACTCCTCTTTGATTTCCTTTGATGACGAAAGTGTAGAAGAAAGTTTTCTTAACTCCATTGGATAAGCTACATAGGGCCTAGTTTTTCCACACGGTCAAGGAAACCCAATCAATAAAATCGTCCGAGAATTAGGTACACTAGGCGTGGTTATCAAAATGCCACAACGCAGTGATTTAACTTTAACTTCTTACACTATATGCATTGTAGTCTCTGATACTGCAGATGACACCTTATCAGTTTCGAGGCAGGATATGTATAAAACAGCATCTTACCTAATATTGAAGTATGCCAAAGTATTGTTGATACGACTATTTCGAATACTGTTTGAGCTAACAACTCAACTGGATACTTATGGTAGAAACAAACTCCATCTTAATGGTATACTTTCAAGCTTAAGCGCTGTTCGGAATATCCATACTCAGACTTGGGCATTCCAAAAGTCATAGTCCTCGTCAATTTTGGTAAACGGCCACCAAAAAACATTATCAGATTGTTGAGTTGTTTCGCTCTCAATTCTATGGAATGAATTGTGATTCGTTCGTAGCGAGTGTCGGATAGGTTTATGTCAATAAATTGGAAGGGAGCTTCCATTTTAGTTAGGACGCTTCAGCCGACAGTATGTGTTATGCGAAATATGTACTTGGTTTGAATGCATAATCTCCTATAGACTAATGTACTACTCAAATCGCTGTTACTCTGGCGAAACCTATACCATATGAGTGCTCTTAAGGTAATGGTATAATGGCCTAATGGCATAACTTGGCCATAACTTACGACATATAGTGCAGTTTGTCAGCCTGTTTCGCAGCCAGAAAGAAGTGAAGGTTTATCGATTTTTTAAACAAAGCTGATGCCTTTAAAGCCTGAAAAACGGGATCAAATATTTTCAAACAATTGTCCCTTCGACCGACCAACTAAGTATATTCTCGCCTGTTTTAAGTAAAGTTCATGTTTTAGCACCTTAGATAAAAACTGGGACGATAAAAATATAATAGAGGGTCTTCCCCTTGTTCGGAATACACAGTCTGCCATCGTAGCTCAAAAATTAATACTTGACAAGTGTTGTTCCTGATTAGGTGTTATTTTGAGAAACAATGGGATGTTATATCCAGTCTGTCGACAGAGTATCTTGCCTACATTTACGGTTTGGCCATTCTGGCCACTTCTGCAAACTCTCGGGTAACAAATCGCCGATTCAGCTAGTTGTGGGCTTTCGAAGGATTGTAATTCGCATTTTCCTAAAAGGCGTTCCTGACGTTTAATTGTCAGCTTTGGTTTATCCCGTAAGATGCCAAAGGCACTGGTGGAGTTATTACTGGGATTAAATAGTGCACAGAATTTGGGTCTATATAGCTCATATTGTGAGAATTCTTGGGCCAAAATCGCATTGGCGAGGTTGTTAACAATTGATTTTAGGCATACACACAATACTTTCAATAGAATTTTACTATCCTGATTGGCATTCGCTTTGCATTTTTGGCGCAATTTAGAGGGCCCTCTTTGTTATGGATCAGTGAAGCTATGCTAGGTCCATTCTCCAGGCATACATTCCTTCGACCAATTCTAAGAATTGAGTTAGTATACGGTCTCTACTAAGTCCGATCAAGATGTGGTATCAAATATGACAGCTCGTCAGAAAGGCTGATCGGTCCAGCAGTCTTGTTATACTTGTGTTTAAATATTGTTGTCCTTATTGTATTTTGGTCGATTGGTTGGAAATATTGACTTTCATGGCCGAGGTTGAGGTCCTGACCTGAAAGAGAATTTTTTTTTTCAATATCCTCGGCATTGACTCTGACTCTAGTACTAAGTTTTGTTGATCATCTCTACAGGTCCCTACTGGATGTTGCTGCCTTGACTTGTTCTTTTTTACTTTTTGTTCAAGGTTTCGGTCATTCTTCCTGAAGTAGCATTTACTTTTCTTCCACAGAAGCAGATGTTCTATTTTATATTCGCGGTCGTTGTCGTAAAGGGTCTGACCTGCTCATGGCTTTTTTCCGTTGTTGTAGTGTCTGAAACATACATAGGTTCAAGTCGGTATTGGCCGTTTGGAATGTTCAATTTGATTAACACATGGTCAGTTTGTTTGACGGTTTTATATCAACTGTGTGCTAGTGATAGTGATATTCCGAAACGCAGCAAAGTCCGTTTTCAGACATAGTTTTTTGAGAAGGCGGTAGAAACGTTCTTTGGGGCATCTTCTGTTTATTTTATGCGGACGTGAGTCCATGTCGTGGTGATGTTGACGAAAAAAGACAACACTTGTTACAGTATGTTGAGCCATTAAAGTTCAAGATTCCTTGCCGAAGTCTATAATTTACAAAAATTCGCACTCAAATAGACGCTGCTTCTGCTTTCTCTAGCAGTCGCCGCAGTATACGAATACATAGGTACTCGTATATTCACAGTTTTTAGTCCTTCTTTTGTCCGGCTGTTCCCATCGTAATTTCTGAATGGCGCTGATATCTATATAGCCATCTAGAGCCGTTAATTTCTCGGGTGCATGCAGCCCGTTCATGCTTCAGTAGAGCTATTAGGTGGCTGGAAATTAACCCCATGTGCAAACCTTTACTGGAAACGTCTGAACGTTTTTGAAGAACTGGGCAAAAGGATTCAGATATTTTGGAACGAGGAATACGATTTGGAGGTATAAAAGCTGCGTCTCTGCACCATTAAGTGTTCATCTCTATTTCAGCGCCCTGATAAGCATCCAAATATGTCGAAGTAGCTCATATAAGGAATGTGCGTTGCTGACTGTTAAAGCCACCCTTGATTTCATCACGCAAATTCATCTGTCGAATGTCCTCGCTTTCCCTCCCCTTGATGTTCATATCACGGCCTGCACTCACAAAGCCAACTTTCGTTTAAGGTTGGTCTTTGGTAGAACACGCATTGCAGCTTTGATGATCTTGCTCGCTGACTGTCTTTTGATTCTTGTCTGATGCAATGACACCAGAACTCCTGCTGCAGAAAAAAATACTAAATGGACTTTCCCTGCGCCCAAGACTGGTTTCGAGGAGAATTAGAGCCAGGAAAGTAATGTAGTCGGGTTTTTCTGGAGAACGGCAACGTTAGATTTCTCTCCTCGTTAGGAAGACTTGCGTCTGTCTTCTAAAGCGACGAAGCATTTACATTTTGCTGAACCCTCTTACTATTTCCAAGCTAATTCGAGAATGCAACACTTTACTGAACGCAGTGAATTCGCTGAGTCTTGTCAAGGTTCCAGGTCACAATGGAGTCACGGGAAAATGAAATCGCCGATTAAGTTGACAGGCAAGATTTAGAGGAGAGTTGTTTGGACCCGAACCTACGTTAGGTCTGCCTTAGGGCTTCCATTGACAGTTGGGCTTCATATGAGCACACCTACAGATGACATGAGTCTCCAGATTACCGGCAGAGTAAACGAATGATTCCCGACGTCTTAAAGAGGTCAGCGGCTTTCCTGCTGTCCCTCAGTAGGAAAGTGTGTAGGCTGCATGCTGGTGTCCGTGACGGTGCTTAGTAATAGTGATACAACATCCTGCAATGTTTCCTGTGAAAGCGAAGACGACACCGCCGAGCACTACCTTTGTGAATGTCAGGCTTACGCTCACATCACGCTGCAGGTACTCGGCGTTGACATGTAAGGTGCTGGTACTGTGTGCACTTTATTACTGAAGCGATTACTCATATTTCTTCGAAAGACTGAGAAATTCCATTAAAAGGAACTTACAAGGAATACAATGGATTAGTTCTATGTCTGAGTGCTGAGTGTTGTTCCTTCGAACAAAACAGTGTTGGTATTATCGACATTCGCGCTTATAAGTTTGGCAATTCAAGCCCGGTTTGACAAGACTCAGTGGCGGTACATACGACTACAATCCTTTCAAATTAATTAAAAGATCGTACGCCCGATTTAAAAGTGTGGGGTATTCAAGTAGACAGTTGTGTGGCTTACTAGAAAAAAATTCATTAGATCTACGACATAGTGGTAGTCTTAAACTTATAAACAGTAGTGTACTAAATATATTATCGTTCCGATGTAAAACTTTACAATGCCTCAACATAATTTAAAACAAAAAGTAAATAACCTTTAAGAACACTCCTTATACAATTTTATTTTCGCTCTTGTGACGATTATTTTACGAGGAGGGTGTGGCATAATCCAAAAGCGACATCATTAAACTTGCAATTTATCGTTGTAGAGAAAACGCAAGTGGGTAATAAAAATAACATTTAAAATCACACGCTTTGCAGTTTTTTTTGTTTAAAAAAAAAATGAAAAGACGAAAAATCCCGTGACATACTCGTACCATCGCCCATATCTAAAACATGGCAGACAACAAATTGTCACTTCTATTATGTAAACTTCCGCCGGCTAGTGCAAATAAAATCCCCCTTTGCCGGTTTAATTAGAAAATCGATTTCTTTGAAATGAAATCGAAATGTGTGGTATACTATAATCCCCCTTAAAGTAACAAATAGCCACGCCGAATTCCTTAAATTCCACATAAAATCAAATGCGTTCACATTAGCCATCTGTCATCATTCAAGGGGTAATGTGGTGTTTTGTATTCCCGACAGTCAATCGTGAACAGTATGTCGCCTTTGTAGTCGCTGTCGTTGTCGCTGTCGCTATGTGTGAAGAGAACACTTTTGTGGATCTAATGTCATCCACTTTACAGCCACAGCCTTTAACACACAGGTTAAACATTCCTCGACCTTGCCACATTTGTGTCATTGTTAAGTGGACCTATAAATAGGATAAGATGTTTGATGGCGCCACGATTCACTATGCGTGGTCGTGCTTTTCAATGTCCATGTGGCATGGAGCCGATGCATGCGTGCGGGGAACAAATTAATAGCCACTCATCAAACGAAACACTCAGAACTTTGTCATATCTTATTTCTGATTTTCGAATAAGAGTATCTATCAAATACCTTGCGGGGAAAACACGGAAAAAAAAGTCAAATTCGTAATACCGTAAAACAAACGTCACGTATAGGAATGACTAGCAGTTACGAAGTTTTTGAATGTTTTCGAAGAAAAGTTGAAAGGTTATACGTAATTCGACAAAGATGTACGTGTCTCTTGTGATGGAGATGAATTGCTTCAAACTAAAAAGGGAAACCCCGAATAGCAACACCAAAAATTCTTAATTGAAACTCAAGTGGAAGATAGAATCAAGTGTTAAAACCCAAAAAGCACATTCATGTAGTTGAAATGTCTCATCGGAAATCTGCTATATGATGTGGGTTGGAACTTGAGACCGGTTTGACATGCAGTCGAAAATTTCCAATGGCCTTTTTATCTGTCATAAAAATATGCACAATTTCAGTTGACATGATCATGACGAACGGACGGAAGCAATTTTGTAAAAAGGTATCACATAAGTCGGACCCCGGAAAAAGTGATCACATCCACGAGCGTCCATATAAAGTCTACCGATTATTTTGTTTGTACGGAGTTAGGCAGAAGTGGCAATGACAAATGAGAGACTTGTCCATCTCCGCAAACATCATACGGACAAAACGATAGAAACAACAGGGAACAACAACTTTTGTGTAGGCACAGATTGAAATGCTCATTATACCCTCGGTGGTAGCAGTAATATAAATAACAGAGGTGAGGGTCTTTTAGCTTATATTTCGACATCTAAGATGAGTGGAATTTATAGCTGTTACATCTGCTACTAACACTTCTATTGGATGGTGCCGAGAGATGTTTCATTCTCCGACCATTAACCTAGAAAAACTATCATAACTAGTCCGTACTCTACTCTGGTTAATAATCATCGAATCGAATGTAGATTTTCTTGTGGAAAAACGATACCAAATCCATGAAGGGAACCTCCGTAACCTTCAGAGTCTGCCCTGTTAACAGGCCTAAAATTGAAAGTAGACCGCGCTGGTGGAATAATCAGTCAGCAAAGTTCTAAAAAGTATGCTAAGTCTTCACGAGTCCAAAGGGACTGGGACATATGTATAAAGGGTTTTTTTTATTTAATGCCCTTCAATTTTCCAATAGCGATTCACTAAACGCACATATTTTTTGACAGATGTCATATTTCTCTCCCAGGTTGTCTATTTGATCATGGAAAGGTATACGGTTTAACAACACTTACAATTTATTTTATTAAAATTCGCAGTCAGTTACGACTACGTTACGTGCGTAGACTGCAATTTTCGGCAGCTATAATCGTCCCAATAAGCGAACATTACTTAGATGCTTGGGGGTAAACCATGTCCTCAACTAACAAGCCTTTCCAATTAGCCCGGTCTTTAGCTAACTGCCTCTTGTAGAAGGTGTTTTTTTTTTAGGGATTTCGTTTTTAAACTGGCAACACTGTTTCTACAGATTGTCAATTTGACAGTTGAAAGTTGATTTGTGGTTAGCACGTTTTGCCATTTTACGATGAATAGGTTAACGCCAGAACAACGTGTGGAAATTGTGCAAACTTATTTTGAAAACCACCAACCGAACTACCAAACTTATCGTGCGCTACGTCCATTTTACGGTCGACATAATCGTCCATCTGAGTAAGTTATTCAGAACACGATGAATCGTTTTCGCACCACGTATACTCTAGTGGATAATACGCATCCCTGAAGACGACAAACACTGCGAACAGAAGAAGTTATTGCCATTGTGGAGCTCAGTGTTGATGAGAACCCGAATGAGTCGATTCGCCATCATGCACACCAATTGGAGCTATACCCATCCACTTTGTGGAATATTTTACGGAAAGATCTTGGCTTAAAAGCTTATAAGATCCAGCTTGTGCAAGCGTTGAAACCGCGTGACCATTACACGCGTCGTAGGTTCAGTGAATGGGCCGAAAACATGATTTAGCTTGATCTTCATTTTCAACGCCGATGAGGCCCATTTTTGGTTAAATGGATATGTAAACAGAACGTACCTGGATTTTTATCGTAAACCTCCTGCCGTAAGAATTAATGTTTACGAGGTGCCCATACACCCATAGGGAGCAAGGATACGCCTTGCCATCGCTCTCCGTCAATCCTTCAATACCAATTCGGAACTGTGTTGGAGGCACAGTTCCACCCTTGGTATGAGTCGAGGCCGACCTAAAACCTCTTGCTGCTCTTAGGGTCGCAGCACCCAGTACTTCATTTGCAACTCTACAATGGGTAAACAGAAAAGAAAACCCGTACCCGCGATTTGGGTTTAAACCACAACCACCATGACGCTACCACAAGGGGGCCTACCTCTAACAAGTCAGGCCCGGACCGAAATCCGGGGGGCTCCTGACTCCCATGGTACCGTGATTTGAGTCCTGGTATGGACTACCGGTGGTCAAGCCACCAACAAGACCTATGGCCGGCAACTTGTAACTGGTCAAATCGTAGCAACCATTCAGAGGCTGTAATCTGAAGATGTTTACGATAAGACCAGTTATAGAATAATCTACCCCCGCTTTTTATTAGACAACGTCATTAATGGGCGAAGCCTTGATAATTGGGCGGGGGCCCGGGAACATGATTTCTGACTTCTTCGTTCCACAGTTGAATGGCATTGACATGACAGAACTTCAACAAAATGGCGTAACATGCCACACGGCGCCCGACGCCATCGATTTATTACGGGAAACCTTTGCTGAGTGCATAATTTCGCGTAATGGACCTTTGAACTGTCCTCCACGATCCTGTGATCTCACACCTTTAGATTACTTTCTTTGGGGGTATGTAAAATCACTAGTCTATGCCGATAAACCAGAGACGTTGGACGATTTGGAAGTCAACATTCGCCGTGTTATTGCTGATATACGGCCTCCGATGCTCGATAAAGTTATCGAAAATTGGGCTTGACGATTGCGCTTCATTTGAGCTAGCCGTGGCGTGCATATGCCCGATATCATACTTAAACATAAAATTATCTATTAAGTAAAGCTAATATCATCGGCATTAACATTAGCTTTAGGTATTTTATTTCATATTGAATTTGTATACCTCTAAAACAAGCACCTTTTACGAGTACATATGTATGCCATCTAAGGTGAGGTCTTCCTCTACTGCGTTGTCCTTCAAAGCCTGTCAACGCAAACGGGACCAAAACGACTGAGAATATCTTCATCCGCTTTGGATAAATTCCATTATTGATCGTCATAAAGTAGGACTGGTATGGTCTTATATAGAGTCTCCTTAGTTTTTCAGGTTAGGGCTTTACTACTTCGTTTTATTTCTGCCGATGTATTGGTAGACAAAATCCCTTATACACCTCGAAATTATAGCTGTCGACTGTGACATTTTGTTAAATTCGTCGCTGTTGTGTTCCCCTTCTTGTTGCTTTTTCAGGATCTGCCGGAGTGTGAAGATTGAAGCGTTTAGTGAAAAAATTCGAATGTGCCAGTGCGACAGCGAAACGCCAGAAGTGAAAAGTATATTGCGGCCGTCTGTATGTCAAGACCGCAATCAGTCCATTCCGCGCCGTTCTCAAGAGATACGTCCCTGTGATATATTTTGCGAATAGACTTGGCTATATGTCCGTAAAAGAAAAGGCAACTAACCATCGTGCACGTCGAAATTTGGCTGATTGAGCTCTATTGAAGACCGAAGAGGGCCGGGATTTTCATTGAAAAACCATTCTCAGTGACGAGGCACATTTTTGGCTAATTGACGTTGTTAATAAGAGCAATTGCTGCATTTGGTCAAGCGTGTAGCCGGACGTATTCCAACAACAGCCAGTTTACAGTTTGTTTGGTTTTCATGCCGGAGGTGTTATTGGGCCGATTACAGTCAGTGGAGACCGTTTTAGCTTCATATTAGCAAATTTTTTTTGGGGATATGTGGTTTCAACAGGACGGTGCCTCTTGACACACAGCGCGTGCCATAATGGACTTATACTTAGTAGTCGAAGTTCGGTAATCGTCTTATTGCCAAAAATTGACTGACCTGCTCATGCAAATTAACACCTTTAGACTCTTCACTTTGGGGCTACATTAAGTCTCTGGTAGCAGGCGAACTTTCGACGTGGAACTGCTGGAATATAGGCTTAAATTATGCGAAAGAGTCATGAAAAATTGGGGCCAGCGCATCCACTCATGCAAGCGTTTCCGTTGAGGGCATTTGAATGATATCATATTTCATAACTTATGGTATCAGTTATACTTTGCAACACACGATTTCATATTTAGAACGAAGAATTGGGGCTCATCTGATGGAAAATCCTGACCACTCTAAGACTGTACAAAAGGGAAATCTAAAAATCCACAACGGAGGTCTTGAAGACTCTTCTGCTATAACATAGAAAATACTGGCGATTCCAGTGGACTAAAGAATACCATTACGACAACTACAAATTCAGATTTTGTAACGAGGATTAAATAAAACAGCAACACAATAAGTTCGTTATCCACCGTTACAAAATTCTTTTAGTTTTTCTTTTGTTTTGCACAACTTTTTATGGTTTTATTTTCATTCGCTTTTATTGATTTTCAGCTCCCTTTGTTCCTGGTTCTTTGTCGTTGTTGTCATGATGACAGTACTTTTGAGCCGCCTGCCATCTCTTCTATATCTTACGCTCCAGGCTCAAGAGATGTAAACCTCAATGTCAGGGTTGTTAACAATTACCATATCTTCAACTATGCCAAGCTTTATTCGAAAACTAAATTTGGAGTGGACTTCTTTAATTAAAGAAACCCTAGACCTAACACACTAGATAACAACCAATCTGTAGTAACCCATCATCCTATCGTACCGGAGGAGATTATCAACACAGCAATATGCACTTAGCTGTTTCTCCCGGATCAGATAAAATGTGTTCTTTATACCAAAAGGTGGACTTTGTCTAGTTTGCTGCAGTTGACTGCATTGTCTAAGGTCCGTCCACCGGCCAACCACCCCGTAGGTGAGTATCGGTCTTATAACCGAGACGTGTAGCCAATGGGTAAGGCTAGGTTGAAGTGCCGATTTGTTCCCAATGGCGTTTTTGCATGCCACTCTAGTTTTCCTTACTATTTCTTGAATATTAGGTTTCCAGTTTAGTAAATAATAAGACCCGGATGATATTCCGCTGTATCGGGAAAGACTAATCTGGTACCGCTAATGGAGAGACGATCTATGATTGGTATTTTGCATTTCCTGGAAAAGAGGACAAGATCAGTTTTATGGGGACTTACTCCCAATCCACAGCGATTCGCACAACGGGTTAATCTAAACGTTCTTTAATGGTATTGAGATGCTTTCGCATAGGCAACCACCTTGTGACCACCCGCTTCCAGGTATATGACCAGTTCATTGACCACTAAGTTACAGACAATGGGTGAAAGGACACCGCCTTGGGTCGTAGCTCTGATCGACCGCACTCAGTTTTGAGATGATAATCCTGTTATTTAGCATAAGACTGATCAACTCCTCAAGTGAGTCATCTACCTTTAGAGTTGACAGCGCAGTTGTGATCGCGGATATGTTGACGTTGTTAAAGGCACGTTCTATGTCCAGGAACGCGACCATAGTGTACTCCTTATAATGTAGGGGTTCTTCGATGTGGCTAGACAGTGAATTTACATGAAAACATTTTCCGGCTTTGGGAATGAAAACTACATTAACTTTTCTCTATGACAACTAAATGTGGATCATTTCCCCGCAACTCATGATATTCACTACCGTTTGCAAGGTGATAGCTGAAGACATTTGTAGCTCATAGGTACTATGCCGTCCGGCTCAGCAGACTTGTGTGGTTTCCCTCGGAATAGGAGAATGATTCAATTAATAACGACTCCGCAATTGATGTATACACACACGTCATGTAGTTACTAGCAGAGTGAAATAAGCACAGTTTCAGGACTTTTCTTTCTCTAACTTGGATTCAATATAGCGCTATGTTTCCCTGACCACTCTGGCATATATTAAGCGAAGGTAACAGCTACACGTGAGGCTGCTTGCGGATTTGTCTTATCCATCTTAATCTTTATGGCAGCTATCAAAGTCCTGGATAGATCAGGGTTGGTCACAAAGACATCTCGGGCGACTGAAAGGCGGATGCATTAGCCAAGGTAGCAGCCTTATTGACATCAGTGAGAAACCGAGGCTAAAAAAGCATTCAACAGGAGGTGGGATAGGATTTATGCCTGTGCATTGACAAATCTGGCTTCTACGGTTATGACCGTAGAATTGGAACCCTGTACAATGACTTCTGCCAAAGCTGCCAAAGTGAAAGAAGAAGTCCTTTGGCTGAATAGATGCCCTGCCACGTAACGCAATAGTAACTTAAGGAATTACTTCTTTGAGGACCTGTATGTTTTTTCACTAACTGATGTTTGTTGCATCAGTTATTTCGTTACCAAATCAAATTGGCTTCATCCACAACCTTTTCGGGTCCTTGCTCCTATTTTTTGTCGTATCCCTTTTTATCTTTCCTCTAAATAACTGACTTCGATATACAAAAAAGACGCTACCATAAATGGGAGTTAGCATATTCCTTAGCTCATTATGAACGAAACGACACCCAAAGGTCTGCACTATAACCGTCACCTCCGCATAGTTAAGCACTTACTGCTTAGGATGATTTTTCCAATCAACTTAAGGGCATTGATCACTTACCTTCTGAATATATGTACAAAGAGGATCAGTTGAACGAAAAAGAAAATACTAACAGTTGTAGGTTAATCACCGAGATACTCATATATATTTATAAAACAATGGACGTGACATATTGGGTATATAACTTAATTTTTTTCAAAATTTGAACGTTTATTTAAGAAAAACATGTTCAATAGTATTATTCAAAGTATTGCCCGTCAGAAGATATGACTTTTTCCCATCTTTCTGGCAATTTGTGGATCCTATTCCAAAAGAACTGCGCCGGCTTGGCAGCCAAAAATTAATCAAGCCAATTTTTGATATTCTGCTCTGATGTGAACCGTATTTCAATGAGAGCGTTCTGCATCGACCGGAACAAATGGTAGTCAGAAGGGGCAAGGTCTGGGCTATAAGGCGGGTGGGGTAAGACTTCCCATCCACTGTTTTCCAAATAGTTCTTAACCGGAATAGCAACGGCCGAGCGTTGTCATGATGGAAAATTATTGCCTCGTGTCTGGTCGCATATTCCGGGCGTTTTTCGGCCACTGCTCTCTTCAAACGGATTAATTGTGTTCGGTAGCGTTGTCCATTGATGGTTTCACCCGGTTTTAGCAGCTCATAATACAGCACACCCATCTGATCCCACCAAATACAGAGCATTACCTTCGCGCCATGGATATTCGGCTTTGCCGTTGATTTGGCTGGTTGGCCGGGTTTCACATATGATTTTTTGCGCTTGGGGTTGTCGTAATAGATCCATTTTTCATCACCAGTAACAATCCGATGCAAAAATGACTTCTTTTTGTGGCGTTCCAGCAGCATTTTGGACATGCAAAACCGCCTTTCGACGCCTCTCGGCTTGAGTTCATGTGGAACCCAATTTCCTTGCTTTTGAATATATCCAGCTGCTTTTAAACGTTTTGAACTGGCTGCTTGAGTGACACCCAAAGATTCTGCGAGCTCTTCTTGTGTTTGGCAACAATCTTCATAGAGTAATGCTTCCAGTTCTTCATCTTCAAACTTTTTTAGCTGCCCAGGACGTTCATCGTCTTCCAAGCCAAAATCACCACTTTTAAATCGTGCAAACCACTTTTGGCACGTTCGCTCAGCTAGCGCATGTTCACCATAAACTTCCACCAAAATACGATGACTTTCGGCAGCAGTTTTCTTCATATTAAAGTAATGAAGAAGAACTCCCCGCAAAAACACTTTTTCAGGCACAAAGTTCGACATATTTGAGTGAAAAAAAATTATTGTTCTTTACGCTTCAAATGAATGACATATACTGAAATGACGTACAATGACAGTAGCTTTTCAACACATGTTCCAATGGAATAATACAAGTTACGAATTAAGTTATAGACCCAATACAAATATATTGTAGTAGTAGATATTTCAACGCTTTCTTCAACAAAGAATTCATCTACATTACAACGCATGTGTTGTAATCAGACTAGAGATAAAGTAACGACCAACACAGAGTTTCCGATTTTTGAATAGAAATTTGGATTTGAATGCACTCGGATTTTAATCAATAAAATGTAAAACTGTATAAAGACAAAGGCGACATGCAGGACTGTAACAATAAGTCCTACAAATAACTCAAATATGACCATCTTTGTCGATAGCCAGGCCACTATTAAATATCTCCAATAATTACTTCATCAAAACTAGTATGGAAGCCCTCACCATGGGCAGCAGTAGACTCAATAGGAGTCTCCTCTGGGTTCCTCGTCTTAGACATATAGAAGTACATGAAAATAGGCGACGAGCTGGCTAGATTTCTCTGCAACCAATAGAATATTCTCTCTCGGATTGCTATCGTAAGGGCAATTGTTCAGGATTTTATCAACATTCAATCCAAGTAGAAAACATAAGTAAATTTCATCATAGAATTGCAGCGGAAAATTAGCACTCCTGCTGCTAAATTGGACATTGTATTTTACATTCTCTAGCGCGGCCTCAAGAAAAGCTAAAGATAATCCTTACTTTACTTCCTCTGCAAATGCCCGGCCTAAGAAAAAACCACACCATCCCTTGGTAGACCAAGCAAACATTTAAGACATCAAATTAGGCAAGATCATTGATTTCTTCAGCTCCACCACATCAAAATATCACGATGGCTATTTCTTCAGATTTGGAAACAGGAAATAGTCAGCGGTGCTAAATCCGCAGATTATGACGAATGAGGGAGCAATTCATAAAATTTCTTTATGGCGACAGCCCACGTGTGTACCAATGCACTGGTCTTGATAGAAGAGCACTTTGGAAAAATGCTGTCGCCTTTCCTTCAAATCGTCACTGAACTAATCCACTAAATCGACATACTATTCGCCGTTGATTATTTTTCCCTTTTAAAGGTATTCCATGTGGGTTATACCGCATGCATCCATGACCACTGTCACCATAACCTTGTTGGCCGACAGAACCACCTTGAACATCTTACTCGCCAATTTGTTTTGTTCATAGCTATTGGCTGGCAAAAAAACTCATCCGGACAAATGTCCAAACACTCGTCGAGGTTATTAAACGATTTTTACTTTTTTTCTAATTTCACAAACTAAGTGATGCAACTTGCTCAACGTTTTACAGTAGTCTATTGCCAGATGGTAGTTGACGGGAACAGTGTTGCTTCTCAAGTTACGGGAAATTCAAAAAGTCACGAACTTATTGATCCACCTGAAGCACCAACATTTAGATTTAAATCGTAAACCATCAGGGAAACTGTGATGACATATTTCAAGGATATTAACCTTAAACAAGAGAAGAGGATGATAACTAAGGCTGTTATTCTACCCACAATTATTTGACATGCATAATCAGTGCAGTCTGGCAAAGCTTCAAATATTGACTGCTGTAATTTCCTGCCCGCCGCTTGATCCAGAACCCGACTGTCCTATAGAAGATACGATGCAAAAATCAGTCGCGGAATTACTCTTGCCAATCGCTGTTTTTATAGGCTCAGGAGGCAATTGAATAACAGCGCCCGCTCTCGTAAAACCAAACTGTCTTTACAAAGGGTGTTTTTTTTAGAGGTATACAAATTCAATATGAAGTAAAAAACTTGTAACTAATGTTAATGTCTATGACATTAGCTTTATTTAATAGATAATTTGATGCCATTAGTCTTTAAATATGAAGGGCATATGCGCGCCACTGCTAGCTCGAATGAAGCGCAGTCCTGAAGTCCAATTTTCGACAAACTTATCGAGCAACTGGGGCCGTATATCAGCAATAACACGACGAATGTTGACTTCCAAATCGTCCAACGTCGCTGGTTTATCGGCATAGACTAGTGACTTCACACACACACAAAGAAAGTAATCTAAAGGTGTGAGATCGTGGAGGCCAGTTCACAGGTCCATTATGCGCTCAGCAAATGTTTCCCGCAATAAATTGATGTGGGATGCGCCGTGTGGCTTGTTGCGCCATCTTGTGGAAATCAAAGCTCTGTCATGTCAATGCCATTCAACTAAGGAACGAAGAAGTCAGAAATCATGTTTCTATAGCGCTCTCCATTGACGGTAACATTCTGGCCGGCATCGTCCTTAAAGAAATATGGGCCGATGATTCCACCAGCCCATAAAGCACACCAAACAGTAAGTTTTAATAGTTGTAAGGGCGTCTCGACAAAAGCTTCTGGGTCTACTCCACTCCAAATTCGGCAATTTTGCTTGTTTACATATCAATTTAACCAAAAATGGGCCTCATCGGAGAACAAAATTTTGCGTTGAAAATGAGGATCAAGCTGAATCATGTTTTCGGCCCGTTCACCGAACCTACGACGCGTATAATGGCCATGCGGTTTCAATTCTTGCACAAGCTGGATCTTATAAGCTTTTAAGCCAAGATCTTTCCGTAAAATCTTCCACAAAGTAGATGGGTATAGCTCCGATGGCGAATCGACTCATTCGGATTTTCCTCAACACTGCGCTCCACAACGGCAATAACTCCTTCTATTCGCACTGTTTGTCGTCTTTGAGGATGCGTATTATCCACTAGAGTATACGTGGTGCGAAAACGATTCATCGGCTTCGGAAAAACTTACGCAGATGGACGTTTATGTCGACCGTAAAATGGACGTAGCGCACGATAAGTTTGGCAAATCGAACCATGGTTTTCAAAATAAGTTTGCACAATTTGCACGCGTTGTTCTGACGTTAGTCTGATCATCGTAAAATGGTAAAACATACTAACCACAAATCAACTTTCAACTGTCAAATTGACAATCTGTAGAAACAGATCTCTAAAAAAAACACACTCTTTACAAGACCCTTATCATCCCTGTATGGCGCGGAAGCTAAATAGTTGTCGAAAGCGCGTGAAGAAGCACTTGGCCTTTTCGAAAGAAAAATACTCCTGATGATGTTCGGTTCTGTTTGTTTTGACAGGGAGTGGAGGAGATTCAACCACAAACAGCAACATTTATCTAGTCAGGCATCTACCGATCTAAAGTCTGAGGTGGCTGGGCCATGTTGTACGCTACAGCTCCGTCCCAAAGAGTCTTCGATTCTAAACCCGAGACGCAGCCCAATCGAGAACGATCGCATTTAAGATGGCGCACGCAAATTGAAGGGACTTCAACCAAATTGGAGTGCGGAACTGGAGGCAGCTGACGGGAGATTGTGCTAGCTGGAGAGGCTTGTTGATTGAGGATCAGGTTCAACCTATACTATAGCGCCACCTAAGAAGAAGAAGTACCTATTTGTATTGTATTTCTTTTGATGAACATGCAACTTTATTGTGAAAAAATGGTGACAAATAAATCATTCAAAGCATTGCCCATCGCTAGCTACAACTTTTTCCCATCTTTCTGGCTATCCACGAATCAAGCCATTTTTTGATGTCTGATCTACCATCGAACGGAACAAGTAATAATCGGGCGGCGCAATATCTGGGGAATATGGGGCATGGGGTAAGACATCCCATTTGAGCGTTTCCAGGTAGGTTTTAAGGGGCTTGGCAACGTAAGGCCGAGCGTTATCATGCTTTAGAATCACTTTTTCGTGCGTCTGTTCGTATTGTGGCCGTTTTTCGCATGGAATCACTTGGAAATGGCTTAGTGGATAACTCCTAATGCTGATGCAAGCTCTTCTTGCGTTTGGCACGGATCCTCAGCGAACAATGCCTCCAATTCAGAGCCTTCGAAGCATTTTGGCCTTCCTTCACGTGGGCGGTCGTTAACATCGAAATCACCGTCTTTGAAGCGACGGAACCATCCATGGCACATTGTTTCGCTTAGAGCAGCATCTCCGTAAACTTCTTGGGACACTCGATGCGCTTCACCTCCGTTTCCTTCGAATGAAAAAAGAAAATCAACATTTCCCGCGAATGACAATTATTTGCCACAAAATCAGACATTTTCACACAACCAAAAGTATATGACGCCAAAGCAAAACCATTAATGTGTCAAAACGGTTTGTTTACCATATGTCTAAGTCTGGTTCATGACGTTTTCGATATGTCAAAATCGACCCGGACTTACTGCTGGAGCCATCTATTGCGCATCTAATTAGAACAAAAATGCTTGCAACCTAAATGGATAAAAAGTATTTATAAGAAAATGTAAGTTTGAAGCCATAGTCAATACACAACGAATTACAATAAAATATGTTCAAAGAATGTAGTTTTCAATTTTAATATTTAAATACCCTAAAAGAGTTTATCTATGTCAATACAATATTTTATACCATCCCTGACAAACGATATCCGATTTCATTTCAACCGTTAAGTACATTTGTAAATTAGTTTGACAACATAAACTTAGCTCTGTTTGTTTTATTATAATTTTATGCATGTACCAAGCTAAGCATTTTTATTATGCACCTATGAACGTGCCAAAAAACAAAAAACTAAATGTGAAAAAGATTATTTTAAACCGTCCAACCCATTGAACTAATTGCAAAAAAAAAACCAGCCTGGGCGTAGCAAAGGGATTTGCTGTTTACAATTTTTACTTTAAAATGAAAATGCATGTAGGTATCCGCCCACTTTGAGGCGACCGCAAAATTGAAAAACAAAAAAATAATGCAAAACTTCAGCCTATCGCGCGCCGCCTCCTTCAACGTCGTTAATGCAACAATAAACCACAACTGTGGCGACGACGTGCTCGATTGTCACAACAAAAACAAAGCTAACAAAAAAACACAAAGTAAGTAGTAAAAACAAAAAACAACGGTCAGAAACAAAAACTTCAGCATGCGGGTTTGAACGAACAAAACAATAAAACCAAAATACAGGCAGACAGTGAAAATAAAACCTGTATCCAATAAGCAAATCAGTTTTACAGTAATCCGATGCACCGTCCTCATCCGTTGGCACCCGCCGCCTCCGTCACCGTCACCGTCACTGTCATTGTCGCCCCCTTTCAAGCTCTATCTACCTGTGACATTAAACCAAAAATGAAACGCCACTGACCTGACCGACCGCTCGATCACATCGTCCAATTCGATTGTGGGCTCTTTATAACGCTTACCTCGCTCGCGTGTTCATGCGCGCGTTTTATGATACGAGTACTTTTCGAAATCGAAATACATACAATGTTCTTTGACAGCTAACCAGCAGCGTGAACATGCACCAACACGTTCACTTTGACATGTATCGATCGCTTTTTGTTTCGGCGTTGACGTCACACCAAAGTTGTCATCCCAGCGTATTCGACCTTAAACTAAAGGCAAATTTCGAAAGCTAATCAACGAAAATAGCAACAAAAAAAACAATATTTTAGTAAAATTTAACAAATAATTGTAATTTGAAGCGAACAAAGGATGACGTCATCGTTGTATTTATTGTGTATTACGTGACATTGTGCAATGTGCGTGTTGGGTTGGAAATCCCCAATCACCATACCCATCGTATGTTTTCTTGCTCTCCTGTGTTGCATGGCGGGTTTGTTCTCGTTTGTTTTGTTTTTTGTGTTTTTTTTTTTTTTAGTTTATTCGTTTGTGTAGGCTCGAAAAGTCCGGACCAGGTCGGGGGACATTCTTCTAATTCTTGGGGCATGAGTAAACGTCAAAAGGAGAAAACACCAGTTGCACACGGACACGATGGCGCACTTGAAAACATGAGAATTGAGTGAGAATGGGTAATTGAAATGTTGGCACTTGGCAGATTTCGTTGCTATGTGGCCGCTTAAATGTGGATTTATAATGATGGAGGGGATATTACATGCTCCTTGTTTTTTCATTCTTATTCGATTGATAAAGTGGAGAACTGAAATAGTTAAATAGCGACAGTGAAAAGTTTACGAATATCAAGAAGAGTAAGACGTTGAGAATGTGACGAAATGTTTGTTATGCAGAGAGATGTTAAAGTCGCAATTTAAACGTCAGCTGTCATTTCACGACAGTTGTTACAATGAATTTCATCATTAACAAGGAGATGTCACAAAATAGTGTTTAATAACCAGCTACATGGTGTTTAGTGGTCATATAACGTGTTTTTTGGAACTGCAGTCGATTTGAATTTTGAATACATACGAGTATATGTATTTTGACATACAATACCGTTAATGATAACAAATACTGTCGACCAAATGTCCACCGTTGGAACTGGTGCAAACGTGTGGTCTTTCAATCATATTTTTCAGCATATTCTGTACCATGTCATCCAGAATATCTACAATTGCGTTATTGTTCTTCAATTGGTGAAATGTTTTGTTTGGTAGTAAACATCCGGTCCTTCAAATATCCCCAGATAAAGAGATCAGGGCTGTTTTGGTGAGCGCGGCAACCAATCGATATCCCTGGTCTGGCTGTATGGCAAGCAGAACCATCTTATCAGTCAAAAAAAATTTCCACATCGCACTATATCGACTGCCATTGTCATTTTCGAAAATATTCGACCCAATATCAACAGCTCAAAACGCACACCAAGCAGTCACTCACTCTACGAGGATGAAAAGGTTGTTCATAAATTGCTCGTGGGTTTTCCGCTCCCCATATCCCTCTATTCTGTTTATTTGCAGCTCCTCGTTCTTCATAATCAATTTTTGAAATAAATTAGGCTCATCTCTATTCAATTGGTACGTTTCTGCACTCCCGTTCCGTCGTAGCCGGTGATCGTATTCTTAAGTCATTTGAATTTTGTATTGAAAGAAATGCAGAACGCCGTGCAATATTTTCCACATAGCCGTTGGAAAGATCTCAATCGAAATTTGTGGACATTCACTCACACTGTTCTTCCTACATTCACTTACTATGTAAAGGACGATTTTTTTTTTAAAGTAGCGCTTTTTACGGACACTCCATGTCGACCAAAAAAATATTTTAATCAATAAAACACGATATTTCTGCATCAAGCTTTCCATGATGAAATGGCATTGACAGCTGAACACTACAGCCAACTTTCATATAATAAAAACTCTGTATTAATTGTATCACTACGTTCTTACGTTGTATTGTATGCTGTTGGACAAGTTTGATTATATTCATGATTTGTCTGAATCAGCAAAATATAAAAATATCGTTTCATCTACTAATATTATGACGAGGGGTGATTTGTTATGAGGCGGTCTCCCTTAGGTAACTATTTAAGCAAAATGACGTCTATATACATGAATCTCGTTACTGATTTTGAAGATTTTGTCTAAATATTCCATTGGTTTCACTTCACAATTCAAGCATTCCGGCATCCAAAAACAAAAGAATTGGATAATGAAACAATAGAAGAAGGGAAAAAAGACAGAAAACGGTTTAGTGAATGTAAGAATTTTTCAAAAACGGAATGCTCACGATTTAAACCCGATTTCCAGAGCTCACTCTTCCAAAACAATATATTACAAGTGGCGATAAAGCCCGGAGTGAACATGGACGTCATCCTTTCATTGAGCGCGATCTTTGTTAATCGCCTCGAGTTGCAAACACCAAGTTGATTAAGGTCCAAGCCTCTTTCTTTACCAAGTTGTTCATCCGGAATGGATTCGAAAAAAACTGATGAGTTCTTGCGGTTCTATCGAATTTCCCAGGGAAAGGTCTCATTTAGGGAAAATATAAGATAAGGCATTATAACTGGCATCCTTATTCTAGAAAGTTATCCATAACTCTGTTATGGATACTCTTATGTACATGGCAGATAAAATACTCAACAAGTACAAGATAGCGCGGACCATAAAATCCTTTACTCCTGTAAAGGCAGCAGTAATGGATAAAATTCGATCAGTTACGAATATGTTGCAAAATTCTGCGGAGGCCCAAACTTGCTCCCAAATCTTGGTGAGGAATGGATGTCATTTTCATTCCTAAAACAGAAAAGACAAGGCAGATGACTTTAAAAGACCGGGTACCTTCATAAGTCTATTGACTTTTCTACTAATGATTCTAGAACGGTTGGTTAGTAGGCAACAGATGTGATTGGGGCCAAATATCTGTCTAGAAATCACAACGCACAACGGTCTCTGTAACTGAATCGCACGGTGTTCAAATGGCATTGGAATTTACCAGAACTTTGGCAAACGCAAGCTGCAGCTGTGCATGGGTACTCTACAGGACGAGGTCTACCCACCGCTCAAACACATACTACTACTGGTGATAAATTGAGCTCATTGCAGAGGGATAAGGTTCAAACCTTCGAAGATAGAGGTTGCTCTCGCCACAAACAAGAGATTAATGCCCACCTTTAAACCCGTAACGATTGGAGGAGCTCAGTTTGAAATATCTTGGCCAATAGCTGTATTTTAAGATTTCAAATTGTACTCGAAAGATAATATTGAAGAAGGGCTTGAAACCGACAATATTATTATAACATTTTACTTCGGTTCTAAGCCCCATCCTTGCATATGGCTCGTTGTTCTGGAAGAAGAGCTTTCATGTCGCAGGAATTATACTTCAGCGTTCATAAAATCTGGCTGGAAATGTTAAGCAAATTTGTCAAAACAAATAAAAGCATTAATTCCAAGGCATGGAGACAATTCCTTCGATTGTTTTAAAATTGACATCTACAAGGGAACCGGGATCCACTGCAAAGCTAAGGAATTGACTGCTCTTTCGGGATATATGCAGTATCTTCCAAGCCGTGATAGAAATCATTAAATCACTCTACTCGGACAAGCAGGCCGCTGGACACACTGCAATAAAATATTGAGTGCTAATACAATGACCCTATGCTGGTTATTAGGATAAATGGATATCCCATATATTGAGAGCGTTGACAAGTTATCTAAGAAGGTCTCAAGATTCTTTACTGTTCAGTCCAGTAAGTGCACGCTGCGTTTAACCTGATACGGGAGTCTATGGTAGACATGTAGACATAAAACAAGAAGAGATCATAGTTTCTAGTTTAACATTGCAATGCAGAAGTCGTCTCTGGTATCATCACAGACGTGATGGAGAGATTGAGCCTGTTCGTCAAATATGTGTGTGTCCGTTCTCTGGGAAGATACTTCTTACATAATTTTTAGCTAAGGAACTTCCCAACATTCATATCACTGTCTGACTAGTTCCAAACTAGTGGATCCTATTCATAAGTATTCAGGAGCGGTCCTACTATCATGTGGGCACAATAAACCCTCTCCTGATCTAAGCGAGTGGTGACTTATCGTCACAAGGCAACATTCGACCACCATGCTATAAAACATTGAGGGTGTACGAATAAAAGAGAAAAAAATAGGCCCTACGACAGAATTCTCCTCTAGCTTTGGTTAATGCAAACTAAAAATCACTCAAAAGATTTTTTTCGCCGAAACAATCAAGAAACCTTTCCTCCAATTTTCATAAAGTTCATGTCAAAGAGTAGGTCTGGTAGGATAGTACATATTATACAATCTTTCCTTTATTATTTATGACATAGATTTCGTTTTTAGTCCCAAGAAACTGTGGTTGGCAAGAGTAATTTCACCTAATCCCTATGATTGTGTCATCGCTGAAACTTACAGCGTAGCCCGAGGAGACAAAGTTATCTACAGCCGTAAACCTACAGTCTTCGATTGTGGTATGCTGCCCGAGCATTGTTTTCTTTCATTTACCAGTTGTCTTCGCCGCTTCAGCATAACTAACCGCTACATTAACGACTCGTTGATCTTTTTTTTCTTCATAATGTCCCTGCCAAATGCTAGCAGACTTTTTAGGTATTGTGCTTCTGACATTGCCCTGTGAGTTTCGCACAATTCTTTCAGAAAGCCAATTGGAGCGGACTTAACAGCTTCTTTAGAAACTTTAACCGGGCGCTATGTTTCCTCGATAACGACGTGAAGGCCGCTGCTGATATGATTACACGCACTATTCTCTTTGTAGTGAGATGCTTTATCCCTCATCGGATCAAGAGTATCAACCCAAAAGAAAATGCATGGTATGACTCGAGCTGTAAAGAGGCTGTCAAGGTTAGAGGAATGTTTTTTCGGTCCTGCAAAACCAACCCGACAGAGGGAAACCGGAAAGACTTCAAACGAGCCAGGAGATACTTCAACGCCTTTCTTAAGCGTGTTAAATTCCCATACAACTAAAACTGAGGCAAAACATACTACAATGTCTCAAAGGCAGTAAACATTTTTACTCGTTCGGCAAAAACAGTAGAAATTCTGCCTCAGCTTCCATCCCAACGCTCATTTACAATGACATTCCAGCTATCAGCTCTTTGGACAAGGCCAATCTGCTTGTTGCACACTTTGCGGCCAGCTTAACATTCCTAGATTTTGCTTTGTCCCCACCTACATTTAAGTGCGTCGAATCTTCAATGGGAGGAATCGTCTTTCGCACTCGTGTAGTATCAAGAGTACTTAAAGATCTTAACATTCACAAATCCGCTTTTCCAGATGGTCCCCTTCTTCTTAAGAGGTGTTCTTCTGCGCTGGCAAAACTCTTTAGGGCTCTTTCCGAGCAGATGGAAAACACCATTTGTCCAGCTCGTCCCTAAAATCTTCGCGAATCTCCGCCCTCACATCCTACAGACCCATTGCATTTAAGTCCCTTTCTTCCAAGGTCATGGAGATGCTGATAAACTGTCAGCTAATGAAATATCTCGAAAGGTGAAAGCTTCTCAATGACCGGGGTATGGTTTTCGTAGCAACAGATCTACTGGTGATTTGGTGGCATGTCTCACCGAAAAGTAGCGTACATCAATCTGGCGAAAGCAAGATAGTAGCACTTGATATTTCTAAGGCATTTGACAGAGTTTAGCAACAGGCTCTTTTGTCGAAACTGCGTGCTTTTGGGATTCATGATTCTCTTCTTCAATTCAAGTTGTTTTGGATGGTTTCAAGTCTGATATTCCCAAAATAAATGCTGATGTGCCCCAGGGCTCTATTCTGTCTCCGACACTCTTTCTAATTTTCATTAATGATCTCTTGTCTGCTACTTCTAATCCAATATATTCCTTTGCTGACGACAGTACTCTCTACTTTTCATATTCGTTCCCGGATCTACGGCCCTGCTCTTTGGCTGTAGCAGCGTAACCAATAGGGAAACTATCAACAGAGTGGAAATGCTTCCAAAACTCAATGCTGTCTGCTGTCATTAAAGTGAAATTTAAATACCCAGCCCTTATCCATGAATGACACTTACATCGTCGAAATCGAAAAACTTTCCTCGCTATATATATCAATGAATAACCACATATTTGATGTCGTCAAAAACGTTGCGATATGTCTAGGTTTCCTCAAGCGATGTAAAAAATATTTCACCCCCTCTGATCTGGTCTCAATAAAGAAGGCATTCATCCGCCCAAAATTAGAGTACAATGCCGACATCTGGTCAGGTGCTCCTAAAACATCTCTGCACCTGCTAGATAGGATTGAAAACCATACGATAAAACTCATAGGTGCTATTAACATAATGTTTCCTGTCTCGCAGTTTCCTGTTTTATCGCTCCATACAAATCGCCAGTAGCATTCCGCTGTCTCGCTATGAATACTCATCAGTATACCCTCAAGCCCATTTTCGGCTGCACTCTAAAATATCGTGATTCGTTCCTAAGCCCTACAACTCGCTGTGTTTCCTGGTCGTTATAACTTGCAAACATTTAAAAACAATGTACATCGGTACCTCTCTTTTCTTCCTCCTTAAATTTCCTTCGCCCGCGCTGTGTACAAACAATTTCAGGGTACAACAAACAAATCCCTTAAGCTCGCGCTCATTATAAAAAAACAAAAAAAAATATGGATGAAGTCAGAAGAGCTTGTCGAAATCCTTTTTTGACATCAAATAGTGTTACTATTGTCGAAGCGAGCATTTTCCATTGTAATCCTACAATGACATGGCTCAACTCCCGCTGCTTTAAATAATTAGGCATAGAGACCGTCTGCTCCACTAGCCTTATTGTGATAAGTTTAAATATCGCTATCCAGACCTCTTCTTGATGGGATGGACAGAGTTGTTGATCATTGCTCACGTTGAGTGGGTTATTCTGTTTGACAACGCTTTCGCGGTTAAACATTCAGGAGAAGTGATCCTTTCATAACTTCAGCATCGACTGTGTCGGTACTATTACACTCCCATCCTTATCTCTGTATGCTTTGTGCCCCTGATATTTAATTTAATTTTCTTGCAGAGCTTCCCAGCACCATTTCTGCAGTGTAAATTTATGACGGCTTCGACCAAGCACGTTTCTACTTTTGTCTTTTTCTTTCTGAGAAATTGAAGTCCCTTCTTCTACCTTGCTCATAGATTTCGGGAGCTGCTCTCATTCTTTACGTCACCACCGGCTTCCATAGGTGCGCTCGTCGTCACTCTTCATCATGCTCCTTAAATGGCAGTCAAATGCACTCTTACACAGTTTAGAGCTTCTGTTTTTTATTCGAGAGCTTTGATCTTTTGAGGAGTCTTTCCATATACCGAGTCTTTTGATTGTTGGGACATATCCTCTGTCACGCAACCATTTACTTGGTGACACGTCTTATTTTCGACTTCTTGTGACAGTATTTCGCTCGGGAATGTGAACACTGCCAAGGGATATGCGTAGATGCATCATATTTAGCACATTTTCTACTTTCTTGATCTTATCTTCCGCAAGCATCCATACATTGAAAGGATGTATTGTATAAATAAAAGTGTTCCTCGCCTATATATTTTTAAAATAAGGTTTCGTGTCCGCTAACCCCTGCCCAAGATGGTTCATCGTCCCTGCTATTCACTTATAACTCTTTCTTTACTCGTATATCCTTTTTACCTCGGTTTTCATCTTGGTTTAATGACGCAGATTTGTTTGCGTTCTTTTGTCCGGCATATTTTGTTACTCTAGTTATTCACCGTACTAACCTATGTACGTGACTGTTGGGCTACGATAACTCGTGTTTATACTCGTACAGTGGCTTAATTCTGTCTGAACTTGTAGGACTTGTTGCCAACATAGATTTAACGCGTATACTTAAACCAAAAGGACTCAACACATAGACGTAGGCTTCACTAATCTGACGCGATCCTGATTCCCTAGTATTTTACTCGTACAAAAGATTTACAAAAGAAACGAAAATTCGAAATAAATAACAACTCTGTATTTGTTGAAAGTCCCGCTGTGTCTGACAAAAATTGAGCGACTAAAACATTACAGAGATGTTACATACTAGCCGCTGATTTTAAACAGTTGGTAAATACAAGTAGTTAGTAATTGTAGTATGAACTTTTTCCATAAAATGGTTTATTTAGATGACTGTCACCATCTCAACTGTTAGATTATAAAGCTTTGGGAAATCCAAATAAAAAAACAAATCTCAAAGTATTGTAGCATTTCTCGTCACTTGTAGTAAAACTTCCATTCGATTAGATAATAGCCGGGCTTTCCCGCTCAAACTTGTATCCTAGGTTTACTTCATTTGATAGTAAGGTTGGCAGATCGAACTCTAAATATAGACCTGCATAAGTACCCATTAATCTCTAGTAAGAAACCCGACACTTACTAAAGGTGAATTAAATGCTAATAACCGCTTCAAGTTGCAATAATTGGAAACTTTTCACTCAATTTGAATAGCAAATTGATTGGATAATTGAAAAGCTTGCATACGCCCGGCGAGCAATAAGCAAATACTTGGTGAGCACCTTTGACGTTTCATCATCAATTTCCGATGCTCGAGAGTACAATTTGACAACTGTCATTTGAAGAGGGGAGAAAACGTTTCAAATTTGGGGTTTTCCCCGCGCAAACTCAAAACATATTCCCCACGGCCATCTGAAAGCATGAGATGCATAGAAATGCTGCAGCAAATCAACAGCATCCACAGCAGTACTGGTATTCACCTCACCTTGTTGGCTTTGGCTAGTTGATTATCACCGTTTCTCTTTTTCGTAGAAATCGTAAACATTCCGAAGGTTACGGTTCCATTTGCATCGGAATGTCATTGAAATTGTTTGACGGTTTTATTTTTTCTGCAACACCTTACTCTGTTTCATCTGCAGAGTTCGTACGAGATACTCGTATGTACAAGATTCGAGATTCAAGAGATTGAAGATACCCCGCTCATGGTTGAATGCATGAATGGAAGCGTAAACGAACAGTCTTCGGATGGCTCCCCCCGCATACGAGAGCGACATTGTGGATTCATCAACTCAAATCACGCACTCAAGCAGTGTTGGCTCAAAGATTTGTCTTTTCCACTCATTCGTTTCTGGGGTTTTCCGATTTCAAAGTGGCTGGTTCCTCTGCTCTGCAGGAGGCCTTACGAGTATTTCCTTTCCTTTCTGCTCGACTTGATTTATTTTATGTTCCTTTTGTTGCTGTTTTGGTTTCTATCTGCCACTTGTCCCCTCCCCCCATTTCTTGAAGAGATGAACTCTTTCGTTTAAAATTCTTATCACGCGCTATTTTCTGCTATGAACGGGCGCACATACCGCTGCAACTCACCATGTCCTCGGCGTCTTGGCTGTTTGAGTGGTTTTTTTCGCAGTTTACGTGCTAAAGAAAAAAACAAACATAAAACAAAAAGAGGCAAAAGAATGTCAAAAGAAAGCACGCAAAACAACCAAACAAAAATGAATGGTAAGTTGGATGAGTCATCAAACGTTTTTGGGGATACACTACACTGCTTGGCGTCGGAACGGAACACGGTAACAGGGATTTCTTGGAAATTCATGAAAACTTTATTACGAGCATTCGTACGCTGCCGCCTTGGAGCAGGGGGAATGATTAAAGCGCGTAGGTAGACGGTACGCTTTCGGATGAATTTTCATGAAATTTTCTTAGAAAACAGAAACCGATTTCAATTTGGCTTAATTTTATTAGATTTTTTTGCGTTGGTGTTGGTTTTTATTGATTGTCGTATCCACTAGTCAACACTTGAAGTTTTGAGGGTTAAGTGTTTGATAGTGATGACATTGTTTTTAGTTCCATGAATGTGATAAGATAGGAGTAGATACTTTTTTATCTACCCATGATTCGGGATAGCTATCCGGAAGAACCTTGAGTGAAAAGTGATTTCCTTTCTGGGCAAGTTTTGAGTTATTACGTCGGAACTTGTGCGTAATCGGAAGACGACGCTGTGTCTCTGGTTTAAGTTCTGGTTACAGGTACGCCGGCGATTGGCATTTCCGAATAAATATGAGAGTTGTGGTCATTTCCGGTTTGGTACTTTGTTTTTGTATTAGCAGATTTTTGGAAGAGGTTGCGAGAATTAAATGTATGTAATATGGTATAAAAGGTGACTCGACAAATTTGGTTAAAAAGGCGAATGTGGTTTTGATTCAGAGAAAGCTTAAGTAAATTGACACGACTTTTGCGTAATACTGACGTGGTGTTGATAGTTATGGTGAAACTTAGGTTTCCTTATTAGGTCAATCGGAGTTTCATAGATCTGTTCACTCGCTTTGGAAATGAGTAAGATTTGTATACAAAACATATTCGTAGATCTGACATTAAGATATTTTACATTTAATTTCGCGCCACGTCTGATTGTTGGAAATGGGATTGTCATGCTTGACAGCTGTCAAACGAACGCTTTGCGATTTTTGGCTTTTGACATTTCAGTTTCTGCTTGGCTGATTGACTTACAAAACAATGTGACGTTTATCAGAAAGATCTATGAGTGTAAGTGATCAACGATTTTAAACGTTTGTTGTGATAGTGGAGGACATTTTCCAGGTGCTACAAACAGTAATCGCTACGGAATAAACATCATATCGAAGAAGCATTAGTATAGAATTGATTCTCCATATTTTAGACATACAACATACTAAGCGGACACTCAGCTTGCTTATTTCGGTTGGCCACCTTACTTTTGCTACCGTTTCTCTTACAATGCTAAATTTTTAGGATGAGATAGTCCGAATACTGATGATTTTTGCCTTGTTGGGGTTGTTTATTCTTAACCAAACGGTGTCTGTGGGAGAATCCCTAATTTTTAAATAAGAAGAATGGCCAAGACTTCTTGGAGCCGTAGCTTTAATGTTAACTCTTTTAACCCATTAGATATCGGCGATCTCGTTTAAGATCTATGCAAAATAATTTTTTTCCATTTTTTTCGGGAGCGGCTGGAATGAAACCGTTAGGACATTACATTTGTTTAGCATATACTCCAATAAATTAGAGTCATTTTAGTAAGCTATGGATTTCACTTCGTTGTTAAATCGGATTTGAATTCGAAGTAATCAGTGCGTCGTAAAACGATGTTCGTATAGTTTTTATTATAAAGTGAATATAAGGTAAAAGGCAATTTTTTTTTGGCATATTTTACTCTTCGAATATCTAATCGATGATGTTGTGAAAGTTACGAGACGATATGTATGTAAACATTACTGATCTCGATCGATACCGCTGAGACTTTATCTCACTTGTTTACATCTTCTTCGTTACTATTTCAAGGTCAACATACAACATGTCTCATCGTGCATTCAGAAACATGGAGGAAGCTCTAGAATACTTGCAGTCGGAGAGAATAGAGGCTGCTTTATTGGCATTGCCGCTCGATGTAGACAACCTTACAGATGAAGAAAATATTGGAGAGGATAACTTGCAAGTGCCAATTGTAGTGGATATTCCAGGTACTGTGGAAGTTTATGTACCAGATGATGAAGTCGAAGTCAACTCCTGGAAATTGGTCTTCGAGTGACCCTACTTATTGCTTTCCGTCTACCACCTTGATCAAAAAATTTCCAGAATTTATTCAGAAAATTAAAAATACAAGTTAATTCATTTAAATCTATATTGTACCCTTCAAAGTAATTCCCATCGACTGCAACACACTTATGTCAGCGCTTGATCCAATCCTCGAAACATTTTTTATATTCGGTTTTCGGGATGTCCATCAGTGCTTCCTGCGATTTTTCCATTACTTCCTCTTGGCTGCTGAAACGCGTTCCCTGTAGTGCGTTTTTTAACTCGATTGAACAGAAAGAAGCCACAGGGAGCCAAATCAGGTGAATTCAGTGGCTGTTGGATAGTATTTGTTGCATTTTTCGTCAAAAAATTACGAATAATGCTGGCACTGTGCGACGGTGCGTTATCATGGTGCAAAATCCACGAGTTTTCGGCCCACAATTCTGACGCAAACGTCTCGTAACGCCCAAATACTCGTAATAGTTTTTGTTTACTGTCTGGCCTTCTGGCAAAAATTCATGATGCACTACACTGTTGTAATCCATGAAAACCGTGAGCATCGCCTTCTTTTTTGACTGAAAACGACGTGGTTTTTTTGGTCTCGGCTCATTTGGTGAACGCCATTCACTTGCCTGATGTCTGGATTGCGTGTCGTACTCATAAACCCACGTCTCGTCTCCAGCAAAGATCCTTTTGATGAATGTGGAATCGGATTCTGCCTCGCAAATCATCTCTTTTGCGACGTCAACACGGTCTCTTTTTTGCATGAAATTGAGGTCTTTTGGCACCAACTTTGCTGCTACACGACGGAAACCCAATTCATTAACCAAAATGTCTTGGACGGATTTATAGGCAATGTTCAAGTTCTTCGCTATCTCTCTGATGGTTAATTTGCGGTTATTGACCAACATTTCTTTTACTTCATCAATGTTTTCGTCGGTTTTCGACGTCGATGGTCTGCCACTGCGTTCATCATCTTCGATTGACTCACGACCACTTTTGAATCGCTCGTGCCACTGGTAAACGACCGTTTTCTTTAGAGAATCGTTGCCGAAACACTTTTCCAACGTCCGCGCACCATTAAATCAGTTTTTTACACAAAATTTAATACAAGTTCGTTGTTGCAAATTTAAATCCATTTCTAAAATTGTAAAAAATCGGCAGCATACACAGAGAGAGATGTACTCTTGACTACGTAACTTTTGCAAATGTCAAGCTATGACGCTAAGATTTAGAGGGAATGTTAACAACAGATTAACCAACTTAACAAAGAAAAACTCAAATCGGAACAATGGGAGCGCCACACTGTGGGTGTGGCCGGGAACTTTCTGATCAATGTAGTATATACATATTAAAGTAAATAGACATAGTTTGTTCACGAGTAATTCAATGAATTCTTTACATCCTCGTCCCGGTAAATTGATGCGCTTTCCAGGGGATACAGCTCCTGATCCATCTGGGTATCGAAGCTCACGAGCTCGAACTTTTACATCACGTCCAATAATTGTATTTTCGATGACTGATAGCCTCCAAGCAATACGTGACTTTGCGGAATCAAGGACAAGAACAACATCATTTGGCTTAAGCTGGAATGAAGAACATCCTTGACTATGGTGAAAAGATCTTAGATTCCAAAGCATACTAGTTTGCTTCAGACGTTGTGTCCAAAGTTGTTGTATGTCACCTGACGATATTACAGATTTATTTGGGGCAACAATACCACCGCGACCATGAATGAAATGTGAAGAACGACATATCTAAAATCCCATTGCTTACAAAAGTACGTGGTCGAACAATCACCATACCCTCTGCTTCTGCAATCACGGTCCGTAATTGCTCAAACGTCAGTTTCGCCCTAACTACTTTTAATACATTTTTGATCGTTCTTATTAGGCGCTCCCAAAACCCTCCCCACCATGGGGCTCGCTCGACTATGAACTTCCAACGTATACGCTTGTTGGATAGAAATTCTTGTACGACCTCGTCCTCTGGTGCTTGATTGGTATCATTAAGCTCTAGAGCTGCTCTTCGGAAGGTTTTAGCGTTATCTGAATAAATTGTTGATGGAGCACCACGTCATGCTATAAGCAGCTTTCAGTAGTTGGATTTGTTACAGTTTCCAGATGCACAGATCGAATAGCAGCACAGGTAAAAACCATTAACTTTTCCATCTGGTTGGTGGTGCTCTCAAAGTAATAAAGAGGGCCAGCGAAATCTACCCCAACACAGTCGAAAGGCCTTGACAACGTAATTCGTTCGATTGCCAAACAACGCAGCACTTAATTCTGCCTTTGATCAACGGACGTCCTTTATGAATCCAAAATCGTTCGCGCAGTTGACATAACACGACATTGGCAACCCCATGTGAGATTTTCTGATGATAGTAATCGATAATCAGTTTGACAAGATACGAATTTGAAGGAAGAATCATCGGATGGTTTTGGTCTAGTGAACCCTTCAATGCTTGAAGAGGGCCTCCTAATCGCAAAAGACCATTTTCATCAAGAAAGGGACACAGTTGAGTTATCTTAGAATTTTTGGGTACAGACTTTTCTTTCGGCAAAAGAAGTGTTTCGTTAAAAAATGCATTCATTTGAATTTACCTGAGCCAATAGGTTTCAGCTGCTTAAAATTCGCCAGTGTGGGGTTGAGAAAACTCAAATTTCATCTCTTTTCTGCACAATTTTATAAAGCGCAATAAGTAGGCTGTCCGTCGTAACGAACGATTGCAAGAACTAAACTTTGTGTATACCAATACAAGCTCAGGTTTTGCTCGATCAGAAATAGAAGCTGGCGCTAATAAGGCCACTTGTGCTATGCTTTCTGAAACAATATCATCTTCGCCATCATCAAAAAACGCATCAACGACTTTTGTAAGTCATTGGCGGTTACTCTTCTGGTCAGGAGATCTGCTGGGTTCTCCTTTCCACTGCAATGCCTCCAGTCTACTTTTGACGTAAGCCGGCGTATTTCAATAACTCTGCTCTGAACGTACGGTTTCGAACGATGAGCATCCCCTTGGATCCACGTAAGCGCAATCCTTGAATCAGTCCAAAGAAAGAATTTTTCCACGCGAACCTTTAGTGATTGTTTTAAGTATGAGCATATCCGCTGCCAGCAACGCTGCTGGTAATTCTAACTTCGGAAGCGAAAGTTCTTTCATTCCATCTGTCTTAAGCGGAGCCACTCTGGTTTTTGCACATCTCCATCACCGTTGAAACTTTCGATGAAAGCCACCGTTCCATAGGCCTTCATACTTGTTCAGGAGTAAGCATCTCGTCCCATGACAGTTTTTCTCTAATCATAACAGGGCTAAGCATTCCAAGTGGATCATTGATCCTGGCAATAGTCTGAAGCACATTTCGTTGTGTCCCGTTTGCTGAATTAGAGACGAGCAAATGTTCGACAGAATCCAATAGAACCGCAATTTCATCGCTCCGAACATAACATGATAACCCCCGCTCACTACCCTAGTTCCACTTTTTGAGGTTCATACTTGTTTGTTTCATCACCAACGCAGCCTCCTCACTGATTTTTCTAGCATTTTCTACAGTGTCGATACTCGTTACAAAATCCTCCCTCTTTTCTATATGCATCAGCTAACTTTTGGTATAATCCAATACAGTATTAGGTGCGCAACTAAGTTGAAATTTTTTGATGAAAATGCAACTTTATTGTGAAAAAATGGTTACAAATGATTCATACAAAGTATTGCCGATCGCTAGCTACAACTTTTTCTCTTCCTTCTGGCAGAGCTCGAATGTGTTCATCTTTTGAGGCTGTCCACGAATAAAGCCATTTTTTGATGTCTTCATATGAGCGGAACTGCTCATCAGTCAGACTATGTACCATCGAACGGAACAAGTAATAATCGGACGGCTCAATATCTGGGGAATATGGCGTGTGGGATAGGACTTCCCCTTTGAGCGTTTTCAGGTAGGTTTTAACTTGCTTGGCAACGCGAGGCCGAGCGTTTCTACAAGCTGTAGAATAACTTTTTCGTGCCTCTGATCGTATTATGTCCGTTTTTCGCACAGTGTTCACCTCAATCGCATCAATTGAAGTCGGTACCGTTCCCAGTGATAATAAATAACACCGATCTGGTCCCACCAAATACACAGCATAACCTTCGCAGCGTGAGTAGACGGTCGAGCCGACGACGTAGAAGCATAACCGGTCAGTCCCCATGACTTTCTCCTCTTTGAATTGTTGTAAAGAATCCATTTTTCATCACCCGTCACGATGCGATGAAGGAAACCCTGCCTTTTTTGCCGCTGAAGCAGTTGTTCATAGGCGAACCCAAGGAATCCAAGTTCCTTGTTGTTGAATCATTCCCAACGCATGCAATGGCTTGGCGGTTAACTTCTTAATGCTGAATCAAGCTTTTCTTGCGTTTGCCATCGAAAAATGCCTCATCGAAAAATGCCTCCAATTCAGCGTCTTCGAAGGATTTTGCCTTTCCTTCACGCGGACGGTCGTCAACATCGAAATCATCGTCTTTGAAGCGACGGAACCAATCATGGCACGTTGTTCAACTTAGGGCGGCATCTCCGTAAACGTTTTGGAGCTCTCGATGCGCTTCAGCCGGCTTTTTCTTCGAATGAAAGAAGAGATTCAACCCTGCCCCCGCAAATGGCGATTATTTGTCACAAAATCAGACATTTTCACACAACCAAAAGTATATGACGCCAAAACCAAATGGCACTAATGTGTCAAAACGGTTTGTTTACCATATGTCTAAGCTTGGTTCATGGCGTTTTGGATATGTCAAAATCGACCAGCATTTACAGCTGGAGCCATCTATTGACAAACAGCGAGAACAGCGAGGACTTAGCACCTAATATTATAGTACTAAGATAGAGTAATTCAGCGTAAATATTTAAGTGTATAAGCTGTAGCTCATTGAAATTATTTAGTTCCTTGTGACAGATTCCTTTGTCCGATCCATAGTCCTTTTCGGATCGGACTATTGGTATATTCATTCAACATATCGTAGCCATTCCAAGCGACTAAAGCGAACTTTCCTGCCTTGGAACAGGAATCTAGCAGAATCTTGTTTTCAAAACGACCAGTGATATGTTCATCTGCCTTCGCTAACGTCCATACGAAATAGAGCGGTACTGGAATAATGAGGGTGTTATATAGACTCTCTTAAATTTTTCTTGATAGTCATTAGTCTCATTAGTCATTTGCCTCTTTAAACCAAAAAGAACAACGATTGCAGCTTTAAATTCAATAAAGTTGTTGTAAAAATCGATCTAAACTAATTTGGTGTCATACAAGGTCTACCGCATTGTGAATATTTGGTCAATACCATGCCTAAAACCGCACTAATGGCCAACTAGGTCTTTCATTTTTAGTTTTAGGCCTTCCCACAATACCTCTATAATTTGGGCAGTTTGAAGGTCAGCTTTTGTTGAGAATCGGGCAAACTTGAAAATAAGTTGGTGTATGTTTTCTATCTATTAAGCCTAAAACGGCTCGCCAAGTGGGCCGTCCGGTAGCCTTGTTGTACTCTTCAGGTTGAATGGTTCGTAGGCGGTTTGCTTTTAACGAACTTCGAGCAGTTTTGAGGAAAGTAGAGTTTAACAAACTCTACAGTCAACATTTTTAAGAACGATTCTGGACAGTAAATTGAATTTGAGGCCACATATTGAGTGACGCGATACCCAAGCAGAAAAGCTATTGCTCCATACTTCAGCCGTCAGACCTATAGTAATGTACGGTGGACTGGCTCTGTACGAGGGCGGGTCAATAAGTCCGTGACTTTTGGATTAAAACAGATCTTTTGATAAAACAATAATTTTATTTTTCAACGTAGTCTCCCTTGAGCTCTATACACTTTGTCCAACGCTTCTCCAATTTTTTTATCCCTTCCAAAAAAAATGATTTGTCGAGGTCCTCAAAATAGGCCTTTGTTTGCGAGATGACTTCATCATTGGAGTCAAATCTTTTTCCACCAAGCCATTTCTTCAGGTTTGGGAACAAGAAGTAGTCGCTCGGAGCCAAATCTGGAGAATAGGGTGGATGAGGGAGCAATTCATAGCCCAATTCATGTGTGCACCCTTGCATTGTCTTGATGGAAAAGAACTTTTTTCTTGGCCAAATGAGGTCGTTTTTTTTTCAAATCGTCATTGAATCGGTCCAATAAGTTGGCATAATATTCCCCATTGATTGTTCTTCCCTTTTGAAGGTAGTCAATGTGGATTATCCCGCGTGCATCCCAAAAAACAGTCGCCATAACTTTATTGGTTGACAAACCCACCTTGGCCTTCTTTGGCGCCGATTCACCCTTAGAAACCCACTGTTTTGACTGTTGTTTGTTCTCTGGTGTGTTGTGATGGATCCATGTTTCGTCCACGGTTACAAAACGGCGCAAAAACTCCTCCATATTGCGATTAAACAACGCCAAACCTTCCTGTGAAGTTGTTACACGATTGCGTTTGTGGTCGACTGTGAGCAAACGCGGCACCCATCTTGCGGAAAGCTTTCTCATGCCCAAGTGATCATTCAAAATTGAAACCACTGAGCCATGCGAGATCCCTACGGCTTCCACAATCTCTCGCACTTTCAATCTTCGGTCGGCCAACACCATATCGTGAATTTTTTCGATTGTTTCGGGTGTAGAGACCTCAACTGGGCGTTCAAGACGTTCGGCATCTTCAGTGCTTGTACGGCCACAACGAAATTCAGTAAACCACTTTTTTACCATTGAAATCGATGGTGCAGAGTCCCCATAGTATTTATCAAGCTTAGCCTTGGTCTCGGTAATGGTTTTTTTTCGCAAGAAATAATGCTTAATAAGCACACGAAATTCACTTTTTTCCATTTTCTCCTCAAATTAGTGAGTAGTCTGATAAAAATAGCTGTCAAACACAAACTAACTGACGCAGCAAGTTTAAATTTTGACAGGAGTCAACATATGCCTGTTGACAGGAGCAGTGTTGCTGTTTCAGTAAAGAGGTCAGAAATTCAAAAATGCACGGAATTATTGACCCGCCCTCGTATATACAGATCAACTGAATAAGATCTACATCTATTTTTCCACTAGACACACTTTTTTACCTACTTCCTCTGTGCATCTATGGGGAGCACTCCCAGTCGCCTAATAGGTCGCTCGTTCATCCGCAAATCTAAAAGGAATATTGGCCAAAATGTCGACTGCCGCAGCAAACTGAATGCTAAAACCCCAACCATGGGACAGCTAATCATATAAACACACCCAAAACTAAATCAAATGATTTTTGAGGCGTAAATTTTGGCAATTGCAGAGTTTTCTTTTTTCTTGGCTGAAGTGGAAAGTGATATCTACAATAGAAGGGGTATCTGTATTTGCACTGATAACCAGCAGCTATTAAATCCCTGAACTTGGTTATGATAACGTCAGAGATATGATAGTAGCGCCTATCCCTTAACGCAATGGCCAAATCAACATTTGAATGCCAAATATCTAAACATTGACATATTCGACAAGACTATAAAGGTTATGAATTTATTGAAAGTGGTGCAGCCGTAGGCATACATTTCATTTTTAAGTCTATACAGGGTGCACCATCTTTTATGTCGATATGTGAGCTTTGAAGAAAAAAACAACCGTTTTCCATATATTCGGACTAGTTTTTGAATACGACATCAATCAAGTGGCCGCCTTTATTGACCAATGTGTCCTGTTTGCAGCAATTTCCATCACTTTTTCGAGCATCGCGTGCGGTATAGCGAATATTTTGGCACGAGCCTTGAGCTCATCAATGGTCTGAGGCTTGCTGGCATACACTTTGTTTTTCAACTGACTTCACAAAAAGAAGTCCAGAGGGATCAAATCTACAGATCTGGGTGGCTAGTCGCACGGTCTTGTTGAAACCAGTAATCGTCCAGACCTTTTGCCCACATTTGTGGGCAGACATAATGAGCCAAGATCCACCGATATCGATTCCCATCGGCTGTTTCGGCTTCTCTGAAGAAAAATGGCCCAATGATGGTTTTGGCGCAAACGCCGACCTAAACAGTCACTTTTTGGTCATGCAATGGTGTTTCATGGATCTCGTGTGGATTCTCCGTTCCCCAAATGCGTCAATTTTGCTTGTTGACGATGTCAGAGAGTGTGAAATCGGCCTCGTCCGTCATCAAAATTTGCTTCCAAAGATCAGGTTCAGTGTCACCAATTCGAGCGACTATTTGGCCGTATTCCAAGCGACGTGGACAATATTCTTTGAGTCGATTGCAATATTCTTTGAGTCGATTGCACTTTATACGGAAACAAATGCAAAGCATCCTTCAAAATGTCCGGTGACAATACGACACATGTGGGTTCTCAGCAACACTCTTTCTTACCGCTTCAGTTCATTGAAACGTCTTGGGCATGATGAACCGTATGTCGACGATCTCCCACTATCCCGCGCTCAATAAAATTCGACACCAAACGACGAATAGTGTTGTCAGACGGTGCTTGTTGGCCACGATATTTTCGACGATATGCGCATTGAGTTAACACAGCTGAACGACTATTTTCAATGTACAGCGTTACTATTTCGACGCGTTGTTTCGTTGGTTAAAATTGTACTGAATTGACGTTTCAAAAACATATCTAGTCAAGTCAATCGGCTGATAAATGTCAAAGTTATTCAATGTTTACATACCGACATAAAAGATTGCGCACCCGGTAAGAATGCCACTCGCTACATTTAAATTCTTAATGCTCAAACTGGATATGATAGATGACAGGCAGATTTGGCGTAAGTCAAATCGAAGACGTACAAAGAGGCTATTATCTGTGAAACAATCCCATTTCAGGGTCGACAGACTGTGAACGATTTATACAGAACCTGTTTGGATGGATTTGTTATGGAGGTTCTGAATCAAAAGAAAAACCCACGTGGGTGCTTTCTTTAATAATCGTAGAGATCTGTCTGAAATGTCTGGCTTCCACTTTTTATGTGTGAGGGCATTGATATCGTGTAGCTTCACAATAGGCCTTTCCTGGACTATGTAAATCTCCTTGATGCAAGCTGATGCAAGACCTAGCCACTCAGAAAAATAACTAGTCCATTGTAATCATTGTATGTTCCTTTCATTGGAATTTACAAGTGTACGAGGGGTGTTCCAAAAGTAAGATGACCTTATATTTTTATAAAAAAAATATTTATTTATTCATCAATATTAATGTTGTCCCCTTCAAGGTAATCCCCCTCAAATATATATAAAACACTTGTGCCAACGCTTTTTCCAATCCTCAAGGCACTTCTCATAAGCGCTTTTTTGTATAGCCTTGAGCTCTTCCAGCGATGGCGTTTTTATTCCCTCATAGGTCTCTTCAGTTTTAGGAACACAAAAAAGAGGCCATGTAGCCAGTTATGATCCTTTTGAGCAAGTCAGAATCATCATTAATGTCATTCAAGAGCTCCTGAGCGATGCTCATGCGACGGTTCTTCTGATCAGAATTAAGAAGTTTCAGGAGAAATTTCGCTGACACACGTCTCATGCTCAAAACACGGCAGGATCTGACCGATATGCCAGTATCCTCAGCAACTTCTCTTATGGTAATCCGAGGATTTTCGAAAACAATTTTCTTCACAGCTTCGACTTTACCATCTTTTGTTGATGTGCTACGGCGGTCAGAACGGGGTTCGTCATTGGCATCTTCTCGGCCATCTTTCAAGACTTGTAAACATTTTTTTTTACTTAGAGCAGACTCACCGTATGCCACTGTCAACATTTTAAGTGTTTTAGAGCGCTTGATCCCATTTTTTACAAAAAATTTGATGCAAATTCTTTGATCCATTTTTTATTATAATTTAAAATCGCCGAGCACATCAAAACACATCCAACCTTTCTATCTGTAAAAAAAAAAACCAAGTATGCTATATACTTGAAACTGTGAACAGATGTTCAGCACATGTGTACCAACACAGCAAAAAAAAAAACAATCGATAGTCGAATGTACGTTGCCCGTGAAATTTCAAAAGTCACCTTACTTTTTGAACACACCTCGTATAGTACCCTCGCGTTTACATTACAATATAATTCATTGCCATCAGGATTGCATGTATCGCCAGCATAACACGAGTTTATTCCCTTCCTGGGTCAGATTTTGGCCGAATTCATTCCTGAGCACGGGCAACAACGATAACGTTTTTTTTAGCCCATTACATAAACAGAATCTGAACAAAAAGAGAGGAGTCAAAAGACGATCCGTGCGCAGAACAGAACATGGCGTTGAGAGTTCACCCCAATATATGAATATCAAGTAAAGATGCTTTGATGTACGAGTATCTAGAGCAGAGCCGGAGTTACGAAAAGCCCCTATGCGGCCAAGACAGACCGTTCTGTAAATATGATGCAAGCTGAAGGGACATATGTTCGTGAAAGTTTATCACAACCGTATAGATCCAAGCATCCTCAACTGTGGCAAGCCACATGTCTTCCCGAAAGGTTCTTTACATTTCCAGAAACCAAAAATCGCACCGGAATTTTCGACGTAACATGCTTAGTGCGAAGAAGTTTGTTATACCGCATGACACCCGAATATTTATCTTCGTTAGAGAAACGCAAGGTAATGCCTTCAAGCACTAGATGAGTCAGACTAGTACAAACTCAGTTTTGCGAGAGGATTGGGTGAACAATCATTTCCTGTATAGCAATCATCGATCACGTCTAGAGCTGACAGTTGTTAGCTATCATCTAACAAATAGGACAGCTACATTTTTTGAAGCTCAGTCTCGCAGGACTTTTTACCACGTGGAGGATGCATTTGCAAAGCAGTTTTGCACACTAGTGACCCAACTACTCTCTTCATGCTTTTCAACATGAAGCCAACTCTAATTATGGCAGGGTATGTTACTCAGCTTGCAGCTTCGGCGACAGATTCTGATTCTGATCAGGTTAGCGGGGAAGTCGGTCTTAAGTATGAGACAGGGAGTCTCTACTTTCAATTCGGTACCATCAGATTTTCTGAGTATTTCCAGTCTGCCTGATTTGCTCCTTCAGAAGACTTTGACCAGCTTCGATATTTCCGTGAAAAACTTTATGAGAGGCACTCTTCGAAATCCGAATTAGCTTCTTGTTTTAGCTGTTTACTCCGATCGGTAAAGATTCGAGACTTTCTCTAAATTAGTCTCAAGCAGAGGTGTAAAGTACTGAAGTACATTTGTACTGCAGTACTGTGTAAGTATCCAGTACCTTGGATTTGTACTTGTACTTGAAAAAAAAAGTACAATGTACTTGGTACTTGCAAACCACGAAGTACAAGTACACTTTCTAAGTACATTGACTGTAGTACTGCCCAGTACATTTTCAAGTACTTCTCAATTACAAGTCCATTTTAAGTACTCGTATTTGAGTCACAAATCAAATTTTTGCGATGTGGTGTTACTATGACAACATAGAACACTCAAAGAATTGTACTTGGAAAGTACTTACAAATGTACTGGGCAGTACTGCAGTACAGAGTAAATGTGCTTAGAAGAAAGTACTTGGGAAAGTACTTGTACTTGGTGATTTTCAAGTACCAAGTACATTGTACTTTTTTTTTTCAAGTATAAGTACAAGTACACGGGTTCTTGACTAGTGCTGGTAATTGAAAGTTTACAGGTCTGGTCTCAAGTGCATTTACTTGTTTAGAAATGTTTGGGTTTCTTTATGTATGCGCTGCAAACTTGCAAATCACCATGGAACGGGCGATTTGTGGTTAGATATTGTCCTGGGTACGCACGTCGGTTTTCAAAACATTTGGTGAAGGCGCCAGCTAAGAGCTAACATTGTTGGCAACCAGGTTAGCTGATATTATGAATCGAGCTCCAAGCGAGTGAATTCAACAGAATGTCCGGTAATCTAATAAACCAATCACCCTAATTGGAAGTCCATATTATGTATGTATATTTGTTTGTTTATATTCAAAAGTCCATAACAGGTTGATTACATAACCTCATTTAGTCTTATTAAACAGGTGTTTAGTGGGGATTCAAAGGAAATTTTATTGATTAAATTTGAAATTACTTTTCAATAATACTGGTTTCATAGTCGCAGATACTTAGTTTCATTGAAAACTAACTTCCTATCGTTGCGTTTTTGTAGGTAGGTCTTGACATTAATTACAATTCTACAATGTTCAGAAATTGTTCTCACGATTAACTGATCTCTGCAATTATAGATACAATTATTCATATACCTAAGTTTGATTTGTTTGTAAAGTTGTAAAGTGGTTTTTCCAGTCTAAGGGAAGAAGTAGTTATCCAGTTTTTATAAATCCGACTTAATAAGAATTACATATTTATCAACAATCTGAACTTGGACTTTGGAAAACAAAATCACATTTTTCCTTTGAAAATTAATTCGGTATCCGAACCAGTTGGGGTAGACAGATACAATACAATTTTTGTGGGATGTGTTTTAACCTTGGCGAATATCGAAAAAGCATCACATTTATATTTAAAACTAGAAGAATTATCTCTGAAGATATTTGTTAATTATCAGCAGCCAAAGGATCATCCTTTCCAAGAGTTTATTTCATCCAAACTTTGCAACAACTAAAAAGTTGGTTAGCCAACTGAATAGGGTTGACTACTTATTGAAGAAAATCTCTTTGTGACGGAATAGTTTTTAGAACCTTGATATCCTGACAGTTTTCGAGCAAAAAATTTTAAATTCATTATCTAGTATTCCAAAGAACACAACAATAAATAATTTATTGTTCCTGGTAACTGGTACTGACCTAACTGTTTTTGTTTTTTTTTTTCATCTTCTTACCCGATTCAAACAAACAAATGTTTGTAGCGCGAATACTTTCAAAGTAATAATGTATCAGCTTTTATTTATGCAAATTAGCAAAACAGTAAAACCGCAAAACTGTTTATAGGTTGACACCCAAAACTTCACAGATATTTTAAATAGTATTTTGTGGATGAAACTGTCAAAATAACAAATGAATAAAGATGATCTCAAATCTCAATTGAGTGAAGACGTTGATAGATAAATGCTTAAACCCTACTGCTGTAGATACATATACATAAATGTGAAAGAAAAAAAGTTTCCCAATAGCCTCTAGAATTCTGATTAATTAATTACTAAAGGTGTTAATCAGTGAAACAACTCTAACAGTTTTGAATACAAACGATAGCAGAGTTTGTTCTTCTTTTTTGAATTGTTTTCTTTGGAAAATATGACTCATGAGTTGGGAATTGGTATAATTGGGTAGGTTTGAGATTTGATAGGAGGGAAAGTTTTAGTTTTATGGAAAAATCCACAATTGTACAAACTAAATTCCACGTCAAGTTCTAATCTCGCTGATTTTTAAAAAAAAAACAGCTAGTCCGGGCTATAAAGTAAAGCATTTTTAATATTCTTAACTTCACATTACTTTACTTACTCTGTCTTACAAAGCCTATGAGCCTATGACAAGCAACAAGCACCTCTATCTGACTCGATTGGAAACCAGCTGCCTCCAGTTACGCACGCCTAGTTATCGTAGTTAAGTTCCTATTCACATGCCCGCGCCACCTAAATCGAGCCCTTCTTCAACTCTTCCGCATCCCCGGGATGGGTTTAAATATCTCGGGCCCAGAACGTTGACGGTCATCATAGTCGTTGTATTTGGGCTCCACTGTCTAGGTCGATGTCATCTTCATTGTATAGCCCCTAGAGATAATTATTCTTCTTCATTCAGCGGACCGGGACTGAGGATTATCCGAAGGTTTTTTCTTTCAAAACAGTCCAGGTCGACCGGATCCATTTAAAGCCCCTGCTTCTGCGTCAAAATTCAGGACAGGCATAATTAAGGTCTTCCAAAAACAGTGATTAGAAGGAGTTATTTTTTGTTTGATTTGAGTGCTACTGTCGTTTTCAGAATTATTAGCAGGGTCTCAGTAGAAAAAGTTTCAACTTCCTTAAAGTCTATCTGAAATAACGTTCTGTCCGAAATAGTGCGTGTTGAATATCCTTTTTTTGTAAAAACCGTGAAGCAATACCTACGAATGCGTTACTGACTTCTATGTTCTTTCGATTATTTTAATATCGTTGGCGTTTACAAGTACGAGTAGTTGAACCGATTTTTGAAAGATTGTGCGTCGGTTGCTCCCCTCTGAGTTTCGCACTTTTATTTCAACTGTGAAATAAAAGAAATCAAATGGACTGCTTATCACCTTGTCTTAAGTTTTATTAAAAAGAATTAAAAAAAATAATAATAAATTTGTTTAAATAAATATACAGGGTGCCCCCCTAATTCGTCAAAGATAATTTGAGAAATGATTTTTGGGTATATTCTAAGGGTCTATCTCCAATGTTGACATCATTCATCGAGGATTTAAGAAAAGGGTTGCCTTTGGTGTACCCTGACGTATGTTAACGGAAATTCTTCTGTTAATACCAATTACAAAAACTTCATTTAGGACGTTACTTTTAGAAAAAATACGAGCCTTAGTAACTGCGTTTAAATAGAGTTGGTATCTTGTTTCAGTCTTCAGATATTCAATTTCTAAGCCAGTTCCATGCTAATTTTTGAATTTGAAGTCCTTTTTTCTCCAGAAAATGCCTAATTAACATAACGTTTTACAATTTTTTTTCTTAAGAAAGTAACAGTAATAACAAAAAAATCATCATCAAGTTTGCACAAAAACCCATAGACTTTATGATACTTGGGAAAACCTACACAGGTAGAATTTAAAAAAAAGGTTTCTCTGCCTTAAGCTCCTAAGGCTATGAATAAAAAATGATTTTGTGTGGTTTTAGATAGTTTTTATTTTATGTGTGTACAAAAATAGTTATAACAGGTGCTCAAAGTGTCCTCCTTGGTTTTGTAAGCATGATAGATCCCATTTTTGGATTTGACTACGAATGTTTATTGATGCTAACTGCTGCTGCCTCACTTTTGATGACACTTCGAGCATACACTTTTCCCATTCACTTAAAGTTGCTGTTTCGGTTAATTAAACAAGTTCTTTCATTCTTCCCCATAAGAAAAAAATCCAATACTATAAGGTCAGGAGATCTTGCAGGCCAGTGAACCGGTCCATTTCTTCCTATCCAACGATTGCCGTACTCTTCATCCAGGCAATTCTCAACCTCACGACCATAGTGGGCTGGAGCACCGTCCTGTTGGAAATATGATGAAGCTAGTTGAATCAGTGGAATGTCGTCCAATAGTTCTGGTAAATCATTTCGCAAAAACTCCAGATAGTTTGTAGGATTCAGCCTAAGTGGTGGTTTGAAGGAACCGATTAACTTGTTTCCAAGTACGCCTGCCCACATACTGACGCTGAATTTGTGTTGAAATGATTTGTGTCTCCTTGTATGTGGATTGTCCGCAGCCCACGTATAAAGATTATTAAAATTTGTGATTCCATGTCTTGTAATTTGAGATAAGTCCGTCCAAAGATTTCTGTTAATAAACTCGTTGTCATCCAAGCTCCGCTCCTGCTACCTGTTAGAAAACTCAAGTCACTTTTCCAAATCATTGGGAAGCAGTTCTTGCACAGGTGTATGGTGTATGGTTAAAGATTTTATCCATGCATTACATTAGAATTTTTATGTCTGGAAACATTGAATTGCAAAGCTAAGCTTCTGATGCTGATTGATGGATCAGTTGTAACAGCTTCCAGTATTCTTTCATCAGCCGAAATTTTTTTTTCTTGACGAGCTCTCGCTTTAGGTCGTGTGTTTGAAACTGATCCCATTTCTCGAAGCCTTCGATACGTATTTACAAATACTTCTTCACTAGGAAGCCGTTGGTTAGGATAAAGTTCATGGTATCTTTGCCGCGCTCTGTCCGTTGTACAGCCATAAACTAAATAATGTCTGCGTATTCTTGGATTGTAAATGCAAAAATTTCAAATTGCGTTTCGAAGCAACTGTATTCGTATCGTAAAAAATATTTTTTTTTCGGTTCTTTTATACCGTTTTTGTTTGGTAAATTTTCCAAATAGACCTTCATACCCCAAATATAACTCTTTCTGAGAACTTTTAAGGAACATGGTGAGGAAATTACGTTTTTGACAAGTACTTAATAAACAAGCACGCTTTTGAAAACTTTTTAATAGCTATGCAATTTTAAAAAAATTATTGGAAAATTATTTTTTCTTGAAAAATCACTCTTATTGTCAACTGTTGTTAGAAACGTAGGTAAAAAATCATAAATTCCTTTTTTTACTAGCTGCAGGTTTTTTTAGGTATCATAAAATTTATGGGTTTCTCTACAAACTTGTTGATGATTTTTTTTGTTATTACTGTTACTTTCTTAGGAAAAAAAATTGTAAAACGTTATGTTGATTAGGCATTTTCTGGAGAAAAGTGGCCTCAAAATCAAAAATTAGCATGGAACAAGCTTAGAAATTGAATATCTGAAGACTCAAACAAGACACCAACTCTATTTAAACGCAGTTACTAAGGCTCGTATTTTTTCTAAAAGTAACGTCCTTAATGAAGTTTTTATGATTGGTATCAACAGAAGAATTTCCGTTAACATGCGTCAGGGTACGCCAAAGTAAGCCTTTTCTTTAATCTGCAGAACGATTTTTTTCATAGAATATGATATATCCAAGAATAATTTGACGAATTCGAGGTCACCCTAATAAATAAACAAAATAATTCATGTACAAATATAATTATAAATTAGTAATAAATAAATAAATTTAAGTATTTGCTTTCGACCTTTATGAAGCAGCGAGCTTTATTCGGGCGAGTTTGGCGGGGATACCAAAATAAGAGAGTACTCTGAGGATAAAAGTTCGTATCTATTATAAATTCGATGAAATGGTGATCTATAGGGGTGTCGAATTCATAAGCTTTTTCCAAGATTATGCCTTGTCTTCTCTTTGGTACAATTTACAAACCTTGCATCAGGCAATATCATCTCTCAATTTCCTCGACCGCGCACCTCTCATGGATCATCTTTTTTCTTTGTTAAGTCGGGTTCATTTCAGCTCTCCTATTTGCTGAACTCACGAGCAGCTCCCATCCTTTTATGCAGCATCGCTTTGATCGCTTCTCGTTTTGCTCCATGTGCCCTGTTGCGTGAGCAACCCAACACATCGAAGTCAGCATTTCTGATGGATTTTTGGTAGCGCTGATACTTGATGCTGGCGTCAAGAGATCTCTTAAGAGTTTAATAGATACTCGATCGTAAATGCTCTGACGATCTCTTGTGATTGTGGCCGCATCAAATTAAACATTCCAACAATAATATACTGCAACTTTCAGGATATCCGCAACCGTAACCTGGTCACAACAAGGTACATAGTTGACTCGATGTTTGTCTCCAGGAATGTTCGGATATCCATCATCCTGATCAATCCAGTTTATGGTTGATTGATCAAGAATCTACTATATCCTCCTGTTAATATTGAGATGTGGGAAACATGTACTAGCCACGATAGTTTATAAACTTAAATATTTTATCAGAGGCACCGTGCCACAGGCTATACTCTTCAAAAGTACCGTAGTGCGTGAAAGATATCTGTTGCAGGTGTCGTCGTCTTACTACTGATTTTTTTTTTTTTTAAAGAACTTAACACTGAAGTGGGTATGAATACACTTCTAATGCCTCAGAATGTGTTAAGTTTTTTTGGAAAATGGGATAGAGAGAGAAAGAAAGATGTTTGGGCTCAGTGGTTATTTCGATCCATTTGTGGCATCCAATATTTAATGGGGAGAATAAATTCTTAGTGGAAGTTGACTTGATGTTGATTTCTAGTCAACTACTCGTCTTACTTGATTTTCGTTAACAGAAAAAATGGATATCTCTTTCGGGCGAGGCTGAGATTCGAACACCGAACCTTCCGATTTGGAAGGCAGTCCACTACCACTTGAGCCACGGCCACCCACATGAATTCAATTCACGCATGTTGGCAAATATTATTTTGATACAAGACGCAGAGAGCAGATTCAGTTTTCAGTTTAGGAGACGGTTTCCCAACTTTGTGTCTTTCAAACGGACAAGTCACGTACAATCCTGCCTCTGTTAATATAATGACATGCCAGCCCCTGTGATATGCTCGGACATTATATACGCGATTGTCAGCGCATGGAGAGTAGATGAAGTAGAAGATAGCATACAAATACCAGCAGAACGTTCCATGATTTTTAACGTAAACCATCTGTCACGTGGACCTTATGTTTACGGGATGCGCACACATACATAGGGAGCAAGGATACGCCTTGCCATCGCTTACCTACATTAATAGTATAATACCAAAGCAGAACTTGTGTTGGAGGCATAAGTTCCACCCTTGGTATGAGTCGAGGCCGATCTAAAATCTCTTACTGCTCTTAGGATCACAGCACCCAGTACTTCTTTGCAACTCTACAATGGGTTAAACCAAGGAAAGCCCTTCCCGCGATTTGGGTTTAAACCACAGCCACCATGACGCTCCCACAAGGGGGCCTACCTCTAACAAGTCAGGCCCGGACCGAAATCCGGAGGGCTCCTGACTCCCATTGTACCGTGATTTAAATCCTGGTATGGACTACCGGTGGTCCAGCCGCCAACAAGACCTATGACCGGCAATTTGTTACTGGTCAAATCGTAGCAACCATTCAGAGGCGTTATCTGAAGATGTTTACGATAAGACCAGTAATATGCTCTGCCCCCGCTTTTTATTATACAACGTCATTAATAGGCGAAGCCTTGATAATTGGGCGGGGGCCTACAAATACCAGCAGTCAGAAGTGAGGAGGTCCTACAAACCGCGGCGAAAATAGGGGTAGAAGACGCCAAGAACTGACTGAACTTTGTGCTTAAATTAGCCCAGTTCTCATTTCAGAGGGAAACAAACCCGAAAACAATACTCCCCAGAAGGGTAGAGCTATACCATCAATAATACTCGCGCCCCTCCAAGATTCAGAAAGAAGAGAAGCACAATGGAGTCAACATTGCGCGTAATGTAATATAAATAGGAGGTAGAAAGATATACTTCGCAGTCATGACTCACGATATCAAAAACGCATTCATCTCAGCCAGCTAGAGCTTTATGCTGTGAAAAATAAGGAAGTCGTGCAACTTCATTGCTCTTCACCGTGGATCCGCCACTCGGATCGTTCGCATGCCGAAAACTCAAAACTTCTTACCGAAGTCTAACTCCAATGACCATCGGCATAAATGTTGTCGGAAGCAATTGCTGTAGTAAAGGGTGATTTTTTTGCTGTTTGGTTTTATTTTTGACAGCTCACGCGTGATTCATGACATGTGTCAAGGTCAAACATGCTCAGTTACTTAGCATTGCCATGCCATCATCGAAAGACTAACATCCGAACAACGCTTACAAATTATTGAAAATGTATTGTAAATTGAGTTGAGATGCACGGGGTAGTGGCACGAACCAATGCCTTCCGATGAGATAGAGCCGAGCAACTGCCATCTGCCATCTGCTCCTGGATCATGGATGCCTCCGTGGCCAGCTAACTCCTTACAACCGTGATTTGTCCATTCGTCGCCGTTCGAAGCAATTGGGATTGTATTACTCGACTACGTGGAATATTTTATCGCAAGGATCTTGGTCTAAAACCTTACAAAATACTGAGGCCGAATGACCTGCCACAGCGTCGAATTTTCGGTAAGTGGGCCTTACAAAAGATGGAGGAAGATCCATTTTTTTATCGAAAAATTGTCTTCAGCGACGAAGCTCATTTCTGGTTGAATGGGAATGTTAATAAACGAAACTGCCGTATTTGGTCCGATGACCAACCTCAGGCAATACAAGAGCAGCCAACGCGGCCGGAAAAATTCACTGTTTGATGCGGTTTCTGGTCCGCATTGGCCCGCACTTTTTTCAAAGATGACTCTGGGAACAACGTTACCGTTAATGGCACCCGCCATCGTTCAATAATTTCGAATTTTTTTTTGCCCAAAGTGTGCGATCTGAACCTGGTCGACAAATGGTTCCAGCAAGACGGCGCTATATGCCACACAGCATGCGAATCGATGGACCAATTGAGAAATAGGTTCAGTGAGCGATTTATCTCTCGTTTTGGGACGGTGCAGTTTGAAGCCTTTAGACAATTTTTCATGGATGTATGTCCAATATGCCGATAAACCAGCGTCAACTCCTGCCTTGGAAGACACCATTACACGTGTTATTTACGAGATACCAGCCAATGTGCTCGAAAAAGTGATTCAAAATTAGACTCACCGTGTGGACAACTTAAAACGTAGTCGTGGTCAACATCTACATGAAATAATCTTTAAAAAGTAAATGGCAAGCATTGATTTATCAACTCAATTACGTTGCAGATTCTTATCCTCTTTACTCCAGGCGTCCTCTTGAGTGGCGGTAACAGTTCATGGACTTCGTTTAGCTGCAAGTGGTCTATTTATGGACCTAACAGTCGACATGCAGATCCGAGATTCTTTGGCCTTATTTCGCTTGCATCGGTTGTCAACAGTAAATTTTGGCACTATTCGAAATTTGTTGAACCGCAAATCAGAGGTTTTGGCCCGTTTTGTAGTCTCAGAAAATAATTTAACAAAATTTGTGCTTCAAATGGCTAAGCAAACAGAAAGATGCGTTCTTACTGCGCAGTCAATCGCAATCAAATCGTGATTATTTTTAATATGATCATTTTACAGATTTATTTCAAACGTAAGTCAAAACAACCTTGTTGCACGGGCAATGGTTTTTATCATTGTAAACATGACTTCTTGTTTGTAGTATAACGCCCACACAATCTATTTAGCAATAGCTGGAAACATAGTCGCAGCTCCAATCCAATTAGTCGAGTCTAGTCGCGATTTTGCAGCTGTTTAGAAACTGAAAAAACATCGATTATTATCGATTATCTACAGCAGATAATTTTTCATAATATTATAGTTATTTTGAATTGTGAGATACCAACTTGTTTGGGTCAGTTGAAGTTATTTATATTCATAGAACACTAATGTAGCTACTTGCTATTTTGATGATGCCTTATCGGCAAAACATATACGTGACCTAGTTTAAGTTTAATCAGAAGTACGAGTAATAATTGTCAATCAAATGAAGTTGAATACGCAGGGTAAACAAATATTTATACGTTCTTATTTTATTATATAAATCCTAGATTTTGAAGATGACCTTTTTGTGGAAAGGAATTACTAAGTTAATCAAATTGAAATCAATCCATATCTTGCTGAAAACTCCTTTACACCAATAGGAAGCCGACAGCGCCCAAGAGGTTTGTGACGGAAAATGTGTAGGCCAAAAAAGATTGTTATCCGGGATAATACCTATGATTCATATCAGTCAGCGCACTTCTTTTCGTGAAGAAACAACCTCAGTTTGGAGGACAGGAAAGGGCAATGTCCATCAGCATTTCCTTAATTAAGGGGAGGTATACACCTAGGTGCCGGAAAAAAAACATTTTTTGTGTTTTTTGTGTTTTTTTTAAGGAAAACTATTTGAGTTTAACTATCTAAAAGTTTACACATTCAGAAATATGTTTATTTTTTTTTTATTTAAAAATATCAAAAATATACAAAGATATTGTATGATTCTTTGAGCATCGTAAAAAAATCTGCGAAAACTAGCGTTTCTTTCTTCAAAAAGATTACGAAATTAGATACTATAATCTAGTACTTGTCATAGCCGATTTTGAAAATATTGATTTATGACAAAATAGCGGACGTTTAAGCATAAATAGTGATTTTTGGACCAAAAATTAGTTGTTAGTTTGCCTATAAAACAAAAACTAAGTAACAAAAAAAAAAAAAATCGTATGAGAAGTACGAGATACGGCAATCGGTTCATTGGTTTCCGAGAAATTTTTGGTACTGATTTGGAAAACGTGGTTTTGAGAAAAACGCGTTTGAAAATTTAGGAATGAATAAATCATGAAATTTGTCAACTTTTATGTGGATTCATGTCTTTTATAGTGTAAGTCTTCTGCGGCCAACGGAATGTTAATGACTGCAGCGTCTTTTTTAAACGTGTAAAATTCCAATACAACCAAAAACTGACGCAAAAAATACTGCAATGTCTTAAAGGCAGTAAACAATTTTGCTCGTTCGTCAAAAACAGTAGAAATTCAGCCTCAGCCTCCATCGCAACGCTCATTTACAATGAAATTTCAGCTATCAGCTCTTTGGACAAGGCCAATCTGATTATTGCACACTTTGCGGCCAGTTCAACATTCCCAGATTTTGCTTTGTCCCCGCCTACACTTAAGTGCGTCGAATCTTCAATGAGACGAATTCTCTTTAGCACTCGTGTAGTAGCAAGAGTTCTTAAAGAACTTAACATTCACAAATCCGTTAGTCCAGATGTTATATGTGCCCTCCTTCTGAAGAGGTGTTCTTCCCCGCTGGCAAAACCACTGCGTAAGCTTTTTCATTAATCCTACTCTTTAGGACTTTCTCGAGCAGATGGAAAACAGCATTTGTCCAGCCCGTCCCTAAAAAGGGCGAATCTTCCTCTCTCTCCTCCTACAGACCCATTGCACTTACGTCCCCTCTTTCCAAGGTCATGGAAACGCTGATAAATCGTCAGCTCATGAAACCCGAAAACTTCTTAATGACCGACAGTACGGTTTTCATAGCAACAGGTACACTGGTGATCTGATGGCATATCTCACCTAAAAGCGTACACCAATCTGGCGAAAGCAATATAGTTGCACTTGATATTTCTAAGGCATTTGACAGAGTTTGGCATCAGGCTCTTTTGTTGAAAATGTGTGCTCTTGGGATCGATGACTCTCTTCTTCAATTCAAGTTACGAGGTCGGGTCAATAAGTCCGTGACTTTTGGATTAAAACAGATTTTTTGATAAAAAAATAATTTTATTTTTCAACGTAGTCTCCCTTGAGCTCTATACACTTTGTCCAACGCTTCTCCAATTTTTTTATCCCTTCCAAAAAAAATGATTTGTCGAGGTCCTCAAAATGACGAGATGACTTCATCATTGGAGTCAAATCTTTTTCCACCAAGCCATTTCTTCAGGTTTGGGAACAAGAAGTAGTCGCTCGGAGCCAAATCTGGAGAATAGGGTGGATGAGGGAGCAATTCATAGCCCAATTCATGGATTTTTGCCATGGCAACTGCACATGTGTGCACCCTTGCATTGTCTTGGTGGAAAAGAACTTTTTTCTTGGCCAAATGAGGTCGTTTTTTTTTTCAAATCGTCATTGAATCGGTCCAATAAGTTGGCATAATATTCCCCATTGATTGTTCTTCCCTTTTGAAGGTAGTCAATGTGGGTTATCCCGCGTGCATCCCAAAAAACAGTCGCCATAACTTTATTGGCTGACAAACCCACCTTGGCCTTCTTTGGCGCCGATTCACCCTTAGAAACCCACTGTTTTGACTGTTGTTTGTTCTCTGGTGTGTTGTGATGGATCCATGTTTCGTCCACGGTTACAAAACGGCGCAAAAACTCCTCCATATTGCGATTAAACAACGCCAAACCTTCCTGTGAAGTTGTTACACGATTGCGTTTGTGGTCGACTGTGAGCAAACACGGCACCCATCTTGCGGAAAGCTTTCTCATGCCCAAGTGATCATTCAAAATTGAAACCACTGAGCCATGCGAGATCCCTACGGCTTCCACAATCTCTCGCACTTTCAATCTTCGGTCGGCCAACACCATATCGTGAATTTTTTCGATTGTTTCGGGTGTAGAGACCTCAACTGGGCGTCCAGGACGTTCGGCATCTTCAGTGCTTGTACGGCCACAACGAAATTCAGTAAACCACTTTTTTACTATTGAAATCGATGGTGCAGAGTCCCCATAGTATTTATCAAGCTTAGCCTTGGTCTCGGTAATGGTTTTTTTTCGCAAGAAATAATGCTTAATAAGCACACGAAATTCACTTTTTTCCATTTTCTCCTCAAATTAGTGAGTAGTCTGATAAAAATAGCTGTCAAACACAAACTAACTGACGCAGCAAGTTTAAATTTTGACAGGAGTCAACTGACAGATGCCTGTTGACAGGAGCAGTGTTGCTGTTTCAGTAAAGAGGTCAGAAATTCAAAAACTTATTGACTTATTGACCCGCCCTCGTATCTTGGATGGTTTCAAGTCTGATGTTCACAAAATAAATGCTGGTGTGCCCCAGGGCTCCGTTCTGTCTCCGACACTCTTTTTAATTTTCATCAATGATCTCTTGTCTGCTACTTCTAATCCAATATATTCCTTTGCTGATGACAGTACTCTCTGCTTTTCATATTCGTTTCCGAACTCACGTCCCTGCTGTTCGGCTGTAGAACGGGAGCGCCAGCTCATTAAATTCCGATATTAGCAGCATAACCAATTGGGGAACTATCACTGCTGTTGTCAAAGGGAAATTTAAATACCCAGCCATTATCCATGAATGGCACTTGCATCGTTGAAACCGAACGACCGACAATAATCTATCATTGCAATTCTATACCGCCATGGCAAATGTGATATGTGATATGAGGATACCATTGGATTGAACTATCTGGATAGGTGACAAAATATCACGAATGAATGAATGGCTTTAAACTAGAAGACCGATTCCGTATCATTCAAACTAGTTTTGAAAATGGGTCTTCAATTCGGGAAATTTGAAAAAGATTATGTGACTGGTTGGCCCTCATAATCGCTTACTATTCGTCGTGTTGTGGATACATTTTGTACCATAAGCACTCATGGCGCAAGGCCAATTATTCGTCAAAGTAATGTGCATACAGAAGAAATTGAAGCAGCTGTGAGTAAAGGCCACGAGACCATGACTCGCGACGGGAGTTCGCCAATCGCGATCTTGAGCAGCTTTAAGTGATGAGGTTTACTTTTGTTCCAAGCAAAATTTGCGTTACTAGAGCGAGGCAAGTCCCGAAGATGTTGATGAGACTCAGGTACACACACAAAAGTGCAGTGTTTGGTGTGATCTTTAAGCTGATGGCTTCATAGGTCCTTTTTTTCAAAAATAATACCGGAGCTGAAATTGCATTCAATGGCCAACGCTACTGAAATGAATAGTGACAATTTCAACGAAATTGTGGACGACATTAAATCCGACAATATGTGGTTGCATTGACATATGTTACTGAGGACTCGATTCTACGAAAACATTCTATCGCGAAATGAATTAGTGAGTGGATTACTTCTTCTTGATTACTTCTTCTGGAAATATGTGAAGCCATGGTGTTTGCAAACTATTCCGGCCCTAGAAGCTAATATTCAGTGCGTTATTGATGAGGAAAGGGCTTAAATGCTAAAGAGAGCGGCCCAGCAGCATGCGCTGCGTCAAAAACAGGCGAAGAGGCCATATGCGTGAAGTCATATTCAAAACATAATGCCATGAACAATTCTTCATGAATAAAGATTTTCAATTCAAATTTAATCCCTGGTGTTATTTAAAAAAAAAACTTCTACAGCTCTTAAAAAAGCTTCCTTTAGATTCCACAACTTACCCGCAATTCAAAATTGAGGATTATCAAGTGACCGCTAATGTAATGGATGTGTCTTTATAGAGATTATATAGAGATTAAATGTAAAATCAGCTGTCATATTGAACTGTCCAGCTCCAATTACTTTCAGTACATTTTGTCATTGAACGATTCCAAATTGTTGAAATTTATTTCCAAAATCGAAGCTGTGTTCACGAACCTTATAGAGCACTGTTGACATCTTCGGCCGTCTGGACGTGCTACGAGTATTGAAAAATCTCGCACCCAATTCACGCTATTGGATACTGATACACCAACAAGAACGAAAACAGTGCGCTCAGAACAAAATATCGCGTCTGTGGAAGGTAGTGTTGAAGAGGATCCCAACTTGTTGGGAACTTAGCATTTGTTCATCCCCTAGGAAATTATTCATAAAAATATTGGTCTCAAGGCTTATAAGATTCAATTGGTGCCAGAATTAAAGCCTGCGTGACTATTTATTGCATCGGGTCTTCACTGATTGGACTAAGTCAACTGGACGTTGACCCAGTTTTGTTCAGTGCTGAGGCTCATTTCTAGTTGTAAACAAGCAGTATTATAGTGTTTGGAGCGAGGAATATCCTTAGAAGCCATTGCATCCAGAAAAGTGGCATAATCGGTCCTTATTTCTGTAAAAATGAGGACGGACCACAAGTCATATTGTGGAATGTGGAAGAACTGCGGCTCCAACAGAATGGTGCTCCGCTCCATACCACTAACGAAAACATCGCTTTATAGAAAACAGGATTTGACAACAAGAGTCATTTCAAGAAATGGAGCCGTCAATTAGCCACCAAGATCCTGCGATTTGACGGTATTGAGTTATTTTCTGTGGGGTCCGTTGAGTCACTGGTTTATGCCGATAAACCAGCAACGGCTGATGCCTTGGAGCAAAACATTGTTCGAGTAATACGCGATATACGCCCCAATTGCTCGAAAATCAGACCTCTACATAGAATGCGCTTACTACGGGGTAACCGTGGTGGACATATGTCCAAAACTATTTTTAAATATTAAATGGCATGAAATAATCTTTCGAATGAATTTAATAAATCGTCATCAAGCTAATTTTTTTGTGATCTATTTAAACAAAAAAAGTGTGAACTTATAAAAAAAAAAAAAACAATTTTTATGTACAAATATTCATTTAATTAAATTTATTTAACTTTTATATTAAAATTAAATTTATATATATTTTTTTTTAATTTTAAACTGTGAAACTTCTTTGACCTAATTAGTTTTTTTTATTCTTTCTATTTTTAGGTAAGTTTCCACCAATTCCGATTCTGTTGAATTAATGAGCAAATATTTGTAAGTCATATTTATTCACAAACGAGAAGGGATACAATTTTCTATATTTTACAATTAATCCAGTAAAGGATAAAAATAATGATGAGCCATAGAGCAGAGTGGGGTGATAAAGTGCTTAGAGTTCCATGACAAGTTCATATTACTCATTTGCGTTCTTAGGAGAAAGAAACAGGGATTGGCAAGTGTAGCTCTTCAGTTGACTTGCAATGATGTTTCGTTGCCTGAACCTGCAGTTGGGGTTCCTAATCTATAACTACCTGAAAGCTTTCTATTGTGCCGATCAGTCCGAATTGTCGATGTCGTTCGTCCCTTCTTGTTGACATCACATGCAAATACCAGTGATAACTGGTAGTGTTGTGTTCTGGCAATGATATCAATCTCATCAGCATACGCCAGCATCATAGTTGCCAGGCTTTCAAAAAAGTGGACTTCTGTAGTTGTCTTACGAGATTAGCACGACTTTCTTAAAAACGATGTTGAAGAAGTCATATTACAAAACATCACCTTACCCAAACCCCTTTTTAACATCAAAGGTATTGGTGGGATTGTTTCCGACCTTTACCAAACATCGAACGTTCTGTACCTTCATTTCGCACAATTTGATAAGATATCAAATTTATATGTGGCTCTGTATTGCTGTCACATGAAAATCGATGAAAAGGTTATGAACAACGATTTGTGTTCTGTGATCTGCTGTAGTGTGAACCTCATTGATAATGGCCAAAGTCCTAGGCGTTCGCAGGATTAAGCAGACGAGATCTTATCAACAATGTTAGAGACACTAATGCTTTCATAGGGCTCGCAGTTGCATTCATCACATATAGTTTTTTCGGAAGGCAGACCGGTCCAACACCCTTGTTTTACTTATGTTTGTAAATGATTTTCCTTATTTTATTTTGGTTGTTTGGACGCAAGTCTTGGCTTTCATCGGTTGAATAATTCCTTCGGCCTGACAAAAGAATTTGAGTCGTTCCCGCTGCAGAATAAGTTTTTCCATTCATTTACCAACTGTGAATCAGTTACTAAATTCTCCTGTTCCTGTCTTGTTGCCTTGACACGTTCTTTTTTCTGGTAAATTTTTTTTTTTACCATTTGTGCTTGTCAAAACCTCTCTACTTTCTTGATCACTCGTTTCTTATGCTTTTTCCTTTTTCTCCGTAGAAACCGATGTTCTTCCCTCTGCTTCTGCTAAAAGAGAGGTACCGTTGAATGTTGGTTTTAAATGTTTGAAGGTTATAATGTGCATTAGAAGAGCAGGGAAGTGAGTCCGGGAACGAAGCAGAGAGTACTGTCGTCAGCAAAGGAATATATTAGATTAGAAGTAGCAGACAAGAGATCGTAGAAAGAGTGTCGGAGACAGAACGGAGCCCTGGGGCACACCAGCATTTATTTTGTGAATATCAGACTTGAAACCATCCAAGACAACCTGAATTGAACGTTCCGAAATATAATTTCCAATCCATTGAAGAAGAGATTCATCGATCCCAAAAGCACGCATTTTCGACAAGAGCCTGTTGCCAAACTCTGTCAAATGCCTTAGAAATATCAAGTGCAACTGTCTTGCTTTCGCCAGATTGGTGTAGACTTTGGTTCCACTTTTCGGTGAGGCATACCATCAGACCACCAGTAGACCTGTCGCTACGAAAACCATACTGCCGGTAATTAGAAGTTTTCGTGTTTCGAGATATTTCATGAGCTGACGGTTTATCTGCGTTTCCATGATCTTGAAAACAAGGGAAGTAAGTGCAATGAATGGGTCTGAAGGAAGAGAGAAAGGAAGATTCGCCCTTTTTAGTGACGGGCTGGACAAATGCTTTTTTCCATCTGCTTGGAAAGAGTCGTAAAGGATAGGATTGATGAAAAAGCTTGCGCAGTGGTTTTGCCAGAGCAACATCTCTTCGGAAGGAGGGGAGATATATCATCTGGACCAGCGGATTTGTGAATGTTAAGATCTTTAAGAACTCTTGCTACTACACGAGTGCTAAAGAGAATTCGTCTCATTGAAGATTCGACGCACTCAAGTGTAGGCGGAGACAAAACACAATCTGGAAGTGTAGAGCTGGCCGCAAAGTGTGAGGCAAGCAGTTTGGCATTGTTTAAAGAGCTGACAGCTGGAATGTCATTGTAAACGAGCGTTTGGATGGAGGATGAGGCAGAATTTCTGATGCTTTTGACAAACGCCCAAAAGTTTTTACTACCTTTGGGACATTGTAGTATTTTCCGCCTTAACTTCTGGTCGTATTGAAATTTCACACGCTTAAGAAAGACGTTACAGTCACTCCAGGCTCGTTTAAACTTTTTTCGGTTTTCGAAAGGCCGTACCATGCCTTTCCTTTTGGTTTGATACTCTTCATCCGATGAGGGATAAAGGATCTCATTCCAAAGAGAATCGTGTCTGTGATCATATCGGCAGCGGGATCTACGTCGTTATCAAATAAACATAACAACTAATTAAAATTCCTAAAGAAGCTGTTAAGACCGCTCCAGTTGACTTTCTCGTATTGCCATACGGTTCTTTTAGGAATCTTTTCTCTAATTGTGTGGTCAGTGTTCGAGAAATTAGCTGATATGACACAATGGTCCGACGAGCCTAGAGGGGAGAGTACATCAACGGTGTACTTATCAGGGTGAGAAGTTAAAAACCAGGGTGTTGGCGGTATGACTATCAATGTCTGGTGTTCGCGTGGGGTCATTTACAAGCAGCTCAACACACCGTCCTCCGGGTGTTGTCTGCCCAGAAAATGGTGTTAGATTCAGTATGCTAGACAGTTGCCTCAAAGCACTTATATCTCCATCGTCCAATTTTCTGGTTGTTGGGAATTCGATAGACAGAAGATATTGTATATGAGTCCTATGAAAGAGGACTTTTTTGTAACTCTTCTGCCTTTGTGAGAATGCATTAACTTCTTAGACCAGTCACCAGCGTTGGAGTTTAGTCTGGACTCCATGGTGCTTTCTTTTGATTTTATCGAAAGTATTATTATAAAGCAAAATAAAACTAAAAATCCACCTGAATACGACCAGGAATGCTCTATGTTGGATCATGAAACGCGTAATTACATAGACATTTGTTCCATTGATCTACCAAAGAAAAAATAATACGAGTATCTACGAGTATCCTCACTGGAAATACTTGTATCTTTTCGAATATCTGGCGCAGCGTTTGTGTTAATTATTAGCGCATTAAGCTTGTCCTATCAAATTTTTCCATTCTACTCTTTCTTTCCACTCCAAGACAATACCCACAACTATTGTATCAGTTATTGAAACATTGTAGCATTGTATTACACTCTATTGCAACATTGAATAAGAGAGGGTTACCACAATTATTTTAAGATATGCAAGTAATAGATACCTCGAATAACATTCTAACATTGACATGCCTCTACAACCATTTCAAATACTTATGGCAATCTAAACTCCAACCAAAGTACGAATATAACACTCGCCATTACCAACGTGATCACCTCAACGTCACCCGAAATACCATGGCGCAATCTACTATCTGCTAAGCACGTGTATAGAATTATATTACGTCTTCCACTTAAAAAAAAAAAAGTAAAAATGTATATAATTGCACAATTTCTAATTTACTACCCGTACTCCAATTCGACTAGACAAGAACATGTTACGCATGATGTACCGAATACATTCACTCGGCTTAAGCGTCTTAATTAAAAAGACATTATTTCAAAAGAAAGAACACAAGAAACGCCTTGTCTTATCAGAGAACGCGGCACAATACCGCTAGTGCACTATGTGGACTTTACTTAGTGAATCCCTCCCAACTTTAATGCTATCAGACCCGCAGCTAAGTTGTTTGAGGTGCTATTTTTTTTTGTTGTTTTTTTTTTTGTTTCGTAGCCCACATAACATTTTGTCGGAACAGAGTGGTGATCAGAGCAACTTTCCCTGAAATTTAAGATACCGATAGCACTTGAGTGATTACCAACGAAGTACTTAAGTTCTGTGTCGTCGTAAATCACTTTTGAATGTCATTTTTGCGGAATTTTATTGAAATGTCACTTTTTGTTGTCTATTTCATAGAATGGTTCATTTATGAATTACGGATTATCAATAAAAAAAAATTATTATACTTGGTACTCATTGTTATCAATGTTTAGATACGAGTATATCTTCGTTTAGATAACAAATTGATTTCCTACTTGTAACCAGAGACTAGGAGAAATAAATGGCTACGCAATTGATCAAAAGCAGCGATTTTCAACCTTGTATCTTCGCATGGATTGGAAGTCCTAAACCTGATTCTATGCTGTCGATTTTAAATGATAGCCGTGGGTTTTTTCAAACGATTTCATGCCGGTGGTCCTTAAAAGAAGAACAGTGCTCAAAAAGTAACCCAATATTGAAACTCCTGTGCTATTCAGCAATTTTTTTTGGATATTCGGTTGATAGAGTCAGTAAGTGAGGAAATAAACTCAAGGTTCGAATATGTACAGGGTGCGCCATCTGGAGCTTCGCTATAGAAATGTTTGCTTCAAAGAGTTCATTGTTTGACACGCAATATGGCATTACGCGCCGTCTCATTGAAACCAAAAGTACAGACTGCCATCGGTCGTTTCTCTAACTTTAAAGAAAACTGGTCCAATGATGGTTTTGGAGCAAATACCGGTTCAACGGCCACTCTCTCTTCGTGCAATGGTATTGCACGAATTACATATGGGAGAATTATGGGTTCCCCAAAAGCGATAATTTTGTTGCTTTACTCCGCCAGAAATGGTGAAATGAGCCTCGTTGTTCATCAGAACTAGCTTTCAGTTTCTGTTGAACACACCCTTTTTTCACGTTATAGTTTCAATCATTCGAACAACGGTAGTCGCGTAAACCAAGCGACGCGGCTTATCTGTTTCCAAAAACCTTTGAGTCAACTGCACTTGTATGGGAATATGTGAAGGTCTTGCTTCAAAATCCTCCTTAAAATCATCCCACTGATGTTTAATAGCTGAGGTCGGCGGCAATACGAGAAATTTGGATGTTCGGCAACACTCTCTCTTCAACAGCTTCATTGGAATGACGTGTACGCTGTCTAGCGTATGTATTCTAGGCGATTCGCTACAGACCCGTGCTCAATAAAATTTGATGCTAACCGACGAATTGTGTTGTCAGAAGCCGCAGAACGACCACGATATTATTTTCAATGATGACCGATTATTTTCAATGTAAAGCGTCACTACTTCGGCGCGTTTTTTCGTTGTAAAGGAGAATTGTCAAAGTTATTAAACATTTCTATACCGAAGCTCCAGCTGGCCCTCCATGTAGACACATAAAATAATTGATGCGGAAAATAGTCTTATACTTAATAGCTACTGACTTAGTCCTCTGCGATTCTTAAAGGACCATTTTAAGAACAGCTTTAATTTCTTAGCCATTTATTTTGTCTTCTTATTTCTTAAGGGGATCACAGAATTATATACATCTAGTTCGGCCGTAGGTGATTTTTTTTTTTAATTTACGCGTGCTCAAGGGATTTGAATACCTTTAAAATGCTCGCACACAGCGCGGACGCAGAAAAATCAGATTGAAAAGAAATAGAGGTACCGATGAACGTTGGTTTTAAATGTTTGAAGGTTATAATGACTGGGAAATGAAAAGCTAGGCAGGCGATTTCATAAGTGAGTTGCACGGCTTAGGAATGAATCAGGATATTTGAGCATTCATATCGAGACGGTTAAAAGGTTGAAGGTTTTCAAATTGTTAGTATATATCGATTTTACTTGCCAACACTGGATTTATAATAGTCTGCCAGGCCTTCTTTGGTTTTCAATCTGTTCTGTGTTTTTTTTTTGTCGACGTATGTAGCTGTCATTTTGGCCCTCAAAATGCACCACTTTCACTTACTTACGAGCGGCGTTCAATATATTCTCGGTATCGATATGAAGGAAAATGCGAATTCAATTTAAATTGTTTTTATTTTTTAATATGATCTCCCCTAACATCAATGGATTTGTTACATCTTGAGATAAGCTTTTTTAAACCCTCAAAATAATAAATTTCCTCCTTCTCTGCAAAATACCGACTTGAGTTCTTCATCATCCGAAAATCTTTTTCCACGAAGACATTTTTTCAAATCCGGAAACAGGATATAATCACTAGGGGCAAGGTCTGGACTATAGGGTGGGTGTTGGATTTCTTCGAAACCACAATCTCGCGCAGCAGCCTTGGAAACTCGCGCCGTGTGAACAGGAGCGTTGTCATGAAGAAGCAACACACCCGCTGCGAGTTTACCCCGTCTTTTCTTTTTAATTTCCTCCCGCAAATTATGCAAAGTGGAAGCGTAGGATGTGGCGTTGATGGTTTCACCTTTTTTTTTGTACTCAATGAGCAAGATTCCCTTTGAGTCCCAAAAAACTGTGGCCATGAGCTTTCGGGCAGACGGAGTGACTTTGAACTTCTTCGGGGGGTCTGTTCCTTTTTTATGCCACTGCATGGACTCTTGTTTGCTTTCAGGGTCATAGTGGTGGACCCATGTTTCGTCCCCAGTAACAATTCGATCCATAACACCGTCCGCGTTCTCACTACACATCTCCAAAAGCTCTCTACAGCATGCGATTCTCACTTTTTATCTGAGGCGCTGTGAGCATTCGTGGCACCCACCTTGCACTGACCTTTGAAAGGTTAAGATGGTCATGAAGAATGGTGTGAATGGTACCAATTGAAAGCTTGGTGATCTCTGCCATCATTTTCACCTTTATTCGGGCATCCTCAAGAACAAGTTTTTCGACTTCTTTGATGCTTTCTCCCGTACAAGCAGTAGCCGGGGCGCCGGAGCGGGGGTCGTCCTCAATGCTCTCTCTGCCTCTCTTGAACTCACTTGACCACTTTTGCACAGTTGATAATGAAGGTGCGGAACCCTGGTAAACAGCCACCATCTCTTCATGAATAGTTTTTTGACTTTTTCCTTGCTCAGTGAGAAATTTAATTACAGCGCGATGCTCAATTTTCACCATCATCGCCTCAGTTGCCATTATGATTCTGTTTAACTAGAGATAAAACGCGAATTAATAATCACACTTATATGAAATTTTACATGAATGCACTAAAATAATAGTATTACTTGATAAATAAGTCAATTTATATATGCAACCACAGCTTCACCCCGATACCGAGAATATCTTGAACGCCCCTCGTATATTACTTATTTTTGATGACAGCTTATACTCGTACATAGACCATCAACATGCCTCTCCAACCAACCATGATCCCAAGCCAGCTGAGTTGGTTAAAGTCCTCTTTTAACTGAGTGCCCCACCTTGGATAATGACTTCTTTTACTGCGTATCATACGCAGTGTGATGGATGCAAAAATCCTATAAGCAAAAACATTGATGGTCGTGGATTCTTTATATTCATCGCCAAACTGATGTTATCTACTGGAATTCAATGCAGGGCCAAGGTAGATTATTTCCTTAACCATCTCAAAATTATAGTTCGCAGTTGTTTATTGCTCTGGCTAGTTGTTATTTTTTAGCAATTGCATATATTTTGTTTTGCTTTCAATGACTAGACTAGCTTTTGTTTGAATACTAACTCGCCTACACTGAAACTGGTCTGATTTCGCCCAAGAAGTTTTACAGATTTTCGCACTATTGTGCGAAATGATGTTGTCTTGCAAATTGCGCCAATTCCTTCAAGCTTACTTACTTCTTTAGGTGACACTACCGTTCGGTGTGAACCTGGGCCTCAACTAACAAGCCTCTCCAGTTAGCCGGTCTTTAGTTAACTACCTCCAGTTTCGCACTTCGAGTCAGTTGAGGTCCCATTTCTATGATACGAGTACTTGTGCGCTACTGCATTGTCCCTCGAAAACTGGATCATTAGGGTCCATTCGCTCTACATGCCCTAGCCATCTCAGGTGACTGATGCGCAGTTTTCTGACCCTTCACAGCGCGTATAGTCCGTCGTTGAATCTTCTCCTCCAAAGCCCGTAAACGCAAACAGGACGGAATATTTTTCGGATTTTTCTCTCGGAACGACTTAGGATATCTTTCGGTAGAGTCCATGCTTCAGCGTCCTGACGGAGGTCCGGGATGATTAGGGCTTTATATAGAGTCTCCTTAGTTTTTTAGGATAGGGCCTTAATACTCAGTGGCCTTTTTTGATCAAAGAAACAGCGATTGGCTAGAGTGATTCTTCGTTTTATTTCTGGTGAAGTGTTGTTGGTAGAATTAATAGCATAGCCAAGGTAGGCAAAGTCCTGTACTACTTCGAAATTATAGTTGTCGACTGTTATGTTCTGTCGAATTTGTCGATTTTGCGTGTTCCTTCTTACAGCATTCTTCCCTTATTTACCGCTAAATCTATTTCAGCACCTGCCTTTCCAATACTAGCTAACAATCCGGTGACAATCCGCTGTGTTCTCCCGAATATGTCGATATCATCGGCGTATTCTACAACAGTAGTTGCACAGACTTTTGAAAGATTGTTCCTTCAGCGTTCACATATGTGTTCTGCACAATTCTTCTTGTCTAAAACCTTTTTTGTCATCAAAGGTCTCGGTTAAGTCAGTACCGACCTTGACGGAGCAGCGAGCGTTCTCAATAGTCATTCCGCACAGATGGATGAGCTGGGCAGGGATGCCAAAAATAGACATGACTCAATGTAGCTCGTCTCTATAAATGCTGTCATATGGGGTCTTAAATTCGATCAATCGATTGTACGAGTAGATATGGATTTGGATCGGAGTGAGAAGATTTGGTCAATTGTGGATTTACCTGGTCTGAAACCGCATTCCGTGAGTTATTTCTGGAGTACATCTTCTCAATATCTTAGATCGTGCGCTTCTTGTGCTCTTATTTCTTCTTCTGGTGAAGCCTATGTTCTTCCCGTCTCCCCTCCTTTGTTGCAGTTCCGCTTTGTATGCTTCTTGTTTAGTTGCATGTGCTTGCCGGCATTTTTCAGGGATTTCTTCGAAGTGGTCAGGTGAAACCCAGCACACCAGTTGACAGCGTTGCCACTGGTCTTCGATGCTTGATGCTGGCGGCATAGGAGTTGTTGAGAGATTTCGGGATATGCATTCGGCGAAGATTCTGTCGATCTGTGGCGATTGCAGCTTTTCTACGTTATATCTTCTTCTTTGTTGTAGCGCTTGGTAAATCCGCATTCGCATTTTGGCTTCATCGTGCATCCCAAAAAATCGTCACCATGACCTTGTTGGCACACAGGCCCACATTAGCATTCTTGGGCGCTGATTAGTCCGAAGAAACCCACTTTTTCGACAGCGGTGTGCTGTGGCGGATCCATGCTTCGTTATCCGGATTGCGGTTGAACACTTGTTCGAAGTTGTCACGCGAAGTTCACTTTTTTCCAGTTGCGCCAAAATCCGCAGCCTAGCTGCAAGTAAGTATTGTTCCTAGCTAGTGTTGGCCGCTCGGAAATTTAGACATTTAAATACTGAGTGCCTTGCAATGATCAATTTGGTTAACGGTAAGATGGTCATATAAGCAGCAAAGACAGTTAACATATAAATCCATTTGTAAATTTATTGCGGCATTGCGACATAAGTACGGTTTGTTGACGAGCTCGTAGAAAAATTCATTGGTATCACGTCTATTTCTTCCGAAGGGTTATGGGAACATATCTGGCAGGTGTTGGCGACCTTAGCCTTGATGCAGATTGCGACAATGCGTTCGCTCAGCACATTTCTTGAGCCTGCCGCTTACAAGAAATCCGCATGCAGATGTACTCTGTATCTGGGCCCCCGCCCAATTATCAAGGCTTCGCCCATTAATGACGTTGTCTTATAAAAAGCGGGGGCAGAGCATATTACTGGTCTTATCGTAAACATCTTCAGATAATAACGCCTCTGAATGGTTGCTACGATTTGACCAGTTACAAGTTGCCGGTCATAGGTTTTGTTGGCGGCTGGACCACCGGTAGTCCATACCAGGACTTAAATCACGGTACAATGGGAGTCAGGAGCCTCCCGGATTTCGGTCCGGTAGGGCCCCTTGTGGGAGCGTCATGGTGGCTGTGGTTTAAACCCAAATCGCGGGAAGGGTTTTCCTTGGTTTAACCCCATTGTAGAGTTGCAAAGAAGTACTGGGTGCTGTGACCCTAAGAGCAGTAAGAGGTTTTAGATCAGCCTCGACTCATACCAAGAATGGAACTTGTGCCTCCAACACAAGTTCTGCTTTGGTATTATACTATTAATGTAGGTAAGCGATGGCAAGGCGTATCCTTGCTCCCTATGAATGTATGGGCATCCCGTAAACATAAGGTCTACATGACAGGTGGTTTACGTTAAAAAATCATGGAACGTTCTGTACTCTGTATCTATACTCTGTTGCAGTCATCTGAGTGTATGTCTCAGTTTTTCATACATCTTTCGTGAAGCCAAGCCCAGCAAATTTTCTGGATGGCTTTGATACCGGCTTTATAGCAGTCTAGGGTATCTGAAAATTCATTTTCCAGATATTAGAGCTACCCTTAGCCCATTAAGAGTTCATCCGCTACCATCTCTATTACAACACTCTAACTAGTCCTGAAAAATCATTATTGACCTTAGCTCCTAATTTGTTGAAGTAGCTTCGTACAACGTCTCTGTCATGCTGATTAAGTCACGCGAATTCATCTGCCGTACAATCTCCTCTGATGTTCAGTCACTTCTGCTAGAAGACAGACGAGGAGATGTGTATTCATAGTTAGAGCACTGGGCATCACCAATTGGGTTCCCTAATCGTACAATAGCAACCCTTCCTGCCGTATCTCATGGCCTCAAAAAAGGCCAACTAACTGGGGTTTTTCCATTAATGTAAGCCATGTGCTGACCTTCTTGTGGCCGACAAACGATGTGTCCTCCGAGAGTGCGCTTCGAAATCTGGTAGGGAAAAACTGAAGGCACAGTCGACAAGAGTCAATACGTGCTGGACATTTTTATCAACATCGAACGACTTTTCGACAATGCAACTGTTGACGATATATGTAATTCGGACAGACAACACGGCATAGAATCACTAGTTTTGTGGATAAAAGCAATGCTGGTGAATAGGACACTCATTGTGGATGCTGACTAGGACCAATATGTCATGATACATGTTGGTCGACTCACTGCTCAACACGCTCAATAGTTCTGACTTCTATGCAAAATCATACGTGAGTGATGCGGCTAAAATGTCTGTTGGATCGTGCATAGTGAGGGTCCGCTCTAAAGCGCAGCCAGCCATGTACGAATACGTGTTGGTGCATTAGAAGTGGGTTTTCAGTCAAACCTCTCAAAACTGAGGTTTTCCTTCTTTCTGAGAAGAAGGAAGCTGACTAGCCTGACTCGTCTAGTGCTTCATAGGTAACAAACTTCTATGGACTAAACATGTTACGTCGAAAGCCTCTAAAGCGCTCTCGGCCTTTTGGTAGTGCAAAGAAGCTGTTATCAAGACATGGGGCCTGCCAAAGAGAAGGATCTACATGATAACGCCAATTATATCCTCTGCGTCGGTTGTCGTACGAAAATACGTTACTGCTGCTTTTACCAGACTCCAAAAAACGGTCTATTTCGGCTGCATGGGGGCTTTCCCTAGTATGCCTTGCTCCAATCTAGGCGCATTGATGAATCTCCCTCCCCTTGATATTCATATCATTGGCTGCATTCTCAGTCATCTCGCGTTTAAAACAAAGTGGTCTTTGGTACGAAACGCACTGGAGCTGTGATGACCTGACGACAGTCGCTTATGACTCTGGTCTGATGGATGTCCCGTCTGATGCAATGACACAAGAACTTTTATTGCGGCAAAAATACGCCATCTTGTGCCCAAGACTGGTTTTGGTCAGAATCTGGGCCAGGAAAGGAATGTAGTCGGGTCTCCACGGATGGCTCCAAAACCGATTTAGGATGCGGGGCTGGTTAGATTTCACGAAAACTTGCGTCTGTCTTCCAAGCGGAGATATACACAATCCTGATAGAAACAAACTTTATTGTGAAGAACCGGTGGAGGAGGCGAAGCATTTGCATCTAGAGCGACAGCCAAGCTGCGCTTACAGCCTTTTTGAATCCTCTTACGAATTGCAAGATAGTTCGGGACTGCAAGACTTCACTGAACCAATTCGGAAAGATAAATTCACTGAGTCTTGTCTGGGTCCCAGGTCACAATAAGATCACGGGAAATTACCTCGCGATGAACTTGCTAGGCAAGGCTCAGAGGAGGGTTTTTAAAAACCCAAAATTACGTTAGATCCGCCTGCGTCATCGGCTGGGGCTTCTATTGACCTAAATTGTTTCATATGAGTACAACTTCAGGTGGCATGAATTTCTAGGTTGCCGGCAGACCAAACGAATATTTCCCGATGTCTCTAAGAGGTCAGCGGCGTTCCTGCTGTCACTCGATAGGAAAGACTACAGGCTGCTCACTGGCGTCGTGACGAGGCACTACACTTTTTCTAAGCACTGAAATGTGCTGGTTATAAGTGATACAGTATCCTCCGAAGCTCTAAGCGCAGTGCTACCTCCACGAATATCCGGCTTACTACTCGTCGACGTGGTGGGTACTGGTACTGCGTGCACTTTATCACTGAAGCTCTTACTCGTTTTTCTTTGAAAGACTGAGCAATTTCATTAAAAGGAACTTACAAGGACTAGTTCTTTGTCGGAGTGCTATGTTCCGACACCAAAAAAAAACTATATATCCGCATCCTCATGAAAATTCTCATTCAGTTTTAAAGTTGGTCCTTCGACGACCTATTCTATTCTATTCGAACGACCTATTCTAAGTGAGATTATGCTTGACTAGATTTTGCATTAAATTCGTAATTATACGCTGAAAGCATCGGTACTCACTAGATCACCGAAATAAAGCCTCTTTGGACGCGGTAAGTACTTAGATGGTGGACAGCATGGGAACTCGGTGTGAATCCCGCGTGTTGTTGGCATTCGGAACACATGTAGACAATGGACCAGTTTCGTGACTGAGTACTTAGTCTCGTAAAAGATGTTGCAAATTACAATTTCAGGGAAGTAAATTTGTCGTATTTTTTCAAATAGACAGTGACAGCCTGACCTAAAAAGCTTCAACCCAAGACGTATTGGTACAATTCGCTGAAATCCGAAAAAAACCAAACCAAAAATTTAATTCCCAAATCAAGTCACAATCGTCAGGAAATCCCAGCCACTTTATAATTATTATGTATAACAATTCCGGGAAAGATTTATTTTGATACTAAATTATACGACATCTCATACAGATATACGAGTATCTCATAAAAATGCAATATTCGAAAAATTCAGACAGCCAAGGTTTGAAAGTGAGATGATACGACTTGAATTCTTGGGGTTAAGGTTTAAGTTTATAGGACTTTGGATTCTTAACACATTTCCAATGGGTCTACTCGTACTTACCAAGATTATGACAAAGCCTTATACAAATCTGTATGTTTCTTTTTATTTTGAAATTGAGTTTGAATATTATTTTATGGAAATATTCGTATACCCTTACTGGGAATTTGTAATTAGTCAAAGGAAAAACCGCGTCTTAACAGCAATCAACCGTGAGATGGTAGACCGCACTGCGAAGTATTTAATGACTCTGTGTGCCGATCAAGTCCAATTACGAAGTGTGTCTCCAAATTGTCGGAAAATAATTGTATGTACATCCCAAGACCGAACGTTAATTACCTACCTTAAAGGTGCGGACATTTTCAGTTCCCAACCCCTGATTTGAGTTGTAACAAAAATGTTTACTGTACTAAAGATGAAAGGCCTTCACTCAAATAAACATCGCAAAAAAGAATCGATAATTCACATCAACTATTGTACAATGGAGTTTATTGTTGACGAAGACATTTAAATCAATATTTATAAAAATATTATGTACCCGTACCTGTATGAGTACGGGTACCGTATATGGGAGCGGAAAATTTTCCCTTAAAAATGTTGCACAATAAAAGCGTATTATGTTTTACTTATAGCGCTCTAATTTGTTTTTTTTTTTCTTTTTTTTTTTTTTTTCAAAACCTAACCATAACAAATTTATGCAAATTAGTTTACACCAGTTTTCGTTAGCTTTTAGTAGATTGAAAGAGCTTAATTAGCATAGATGCCAATCAACATACATATATGTATCTAATTAATTAGGCGCCTTAGACGACCAAAAGAACAACACTGAAATTCATGCGTCTTTAAGGCCATATTGTTTGCTTTTACTGTTTTTTTTTTTTCGATAAATATCCGTTTTGGTATTTTTTCTTTTAGAAATCGTCAGCGTTTCCTAAGAAACAATAGAGCTCTCCAGTGATTGGTTCTCAAACCTAATAGTCTGGATGGATACACAGCTCTGGTGTAAACAAGAGCGAACGATTTAAATTAAAACTCGGAAAATACGGAATTTTTGTGAAATTCAATTAAAGGCAACTTATTTTCCTTTGTAGTATTAAAAACAAAGTTGATTTAAGTATAATAATATTGACAAACTTATTAAATACTAACAAATGATTTATTTAAGCAAAGAAAAAAATTTACTACAACAAATAAACAAATCTTTACTTAGTTAAACAAAAAAACACTCAATTCATACTGCGGAATCTGGTTTAAGGCAGTCAAGGTAAAGTAAAAACAGAAGAAATTTCAGTATAACAAATAACGTAAAAGTCTAAATTAATAGTGAGTCCAACCACCAGACTTGGTTATAAGTTCAAAAAATCCGACTTGGCATCGAATTAACCACATTTTTGAGCTCCTGAGCTGGAATTAGAGCCCACTCCGTTGTAACGGCCTTGCGTAAATCCTCCACCGAAGCCCGGCAGCATAGACACGACGAGACAGATTTGCTCACATGTTTTCGATGGGGTTTAAGTCCCATGAACGTGCTGACTACTCTAAAAGTTGAATTTGTTTGTCAGAAAACCACTCACGACTCGCCCGCGATACATGATAATGCTGCCATGCATTGCTGGAAAATTGTATTTGAATCCGGCTGATGGTCCAAAAAGTCTGCCAAAACATCTTTCAACAGAGTAATATAATTTTCTGATTTCATTCGGCCAGAAATTTTGCATAGGAGTCTTGCAATGATAGCTAAAAGCAGCCCAGACCATCAAAGATCCACCATCCCAAGTTTCGCTTAGTGGAGAAGCTCTCAGGACTTTTTATATCATGGCAATAATAATTAAAACCGTCTAGCCCATCTATGTTAAACCTTTTTTCGTCCGAAATTATCACGGTTTTCGACTGTTTAGACAATGTTTTTTTCTTTTTTTTTTATAATTTGCGCGGGCTCAAGGGACTTAAGTACCCTTAAAATGTTTGCACACAGCGCGGGCGAAGGAAAGCCAGAGAGGATAGAAAGAAAGGTACCGGTGAACGTTGGTTTTAAATATTTGAAGGTTATAATGACTAGGAAACAAGGAGCTAGGCAGGGCATTCAATAAGCGAGCTGTACGGCTTAGGAACGAATTACGACATTTTAGAGTACGTCCGAAAATGGGCTTGAGGGTATACTGATGAGCATTCATAGTGAGACGGGTGTTACGGTTAAAGGTTTGATGGGGCGGAATGCTACTGGCGATTTCTATGGAACACTGGTGGTGGAAATAGCGATAAAACAGAGTGAGACATGCGACCTTGCGTCGGTGTTCGAGGGTGTTCATTGTTTGAGTGATATTAGTATCACCTATCAGTTTTATCGCACGGGTTTGGATCCAATTTAGCAGGTGCAGAGATGTTTTAGGAGCACCTGACCAGATGTGGGCATTGTACTCAGAGGGTGTAAAATATTTCTAACATCGCTTGAGGAAACCTGGACATTTCGCAGCATTTTTGACGACACCGAATATGTGGTCATTCCAACGTAAGTTGTCATTGACACACATACCGAGAATGGAAAGCTTATCGGTTTAGACGATGCAAATGCTATTCATGGATAATGGCTGGGTGTTTAAATTTCGCTTTAACGATAGCAGACAGCATTGTGTTTTGAAAGCAATAAATTCCACTCTGTAGATGGTTCCCCAATTGATTGTGCTGCTGATATCGGAATTTATTGCGCTTAAAATACGCTGACGTTCAGGTTCTACAGCTGAAGAGCAGGGACATAAGTCCGGGAACGAATATGAGATTCAGAGAGTAGTGTCGTCAGGAAAAGATGGGGTGAAAGGTAACCTCCTTGACCGCCAGAATGCGCTGCTACTGCGAAATAGGTTATGTTGCCTTGAAGTCCGTTCATATTTAGGTAGACATGTCAAATTTCAGTGCGATATTGTCTTTAGTTTTGTTTTGACAGCTGATTGTTGTTGACGTGTTTGGCATCATGTTGAGTATGGACGAAAACGATTTTCGTTCTCTCATAAAACATTATTTTTTGAGAGGCAAAAGGGCGAAGGAAACAAAAGAAAAGTTGGATAAATATTATGGGGCTAATGCTCCGTCAGATTACACCGTCAAATATTGGTTTCGAGAGTTTCGTGGTAGCCGCAACTCCACTACCGATCAAGTCCCTAGCGGCAGGCCCTTCGATGCGGTTACAGAGGACAATGTCAAAAAAAATACATGGTGTTGGCTGACCGGAAAGATTAGTACTGAACGCACACGCCATATTTTGGGCAATATTCTGCATATGAAAAAGTTATCCTGCCACTGGGTGCCGCGCATGCTCACTTTGAATCCCTCTCCTCAAAAGATGGCTCATCAATAAAAAAAAATTCAGTTCACGCCTGGAAATCATCGACGCCACGGAGGAGTATTTTGCGGACCTTCCGGAAAATTACTTTTCGGACGGGATCAAGAAGTTTGAAAATCGTTGGAATAAGTGTATCAAACTAAAAAGGGACTACATATATTGAATAATATAAAAAAAAAACATTTAAAAAAAAAAAGTTTTAATTCCCAAGGAGGCTACTTTCCACCCCACCTAATATATTGGTTTAGAGGTAGTAGACACGAGACCATTGATATAAAAATTAAAAAGAGTGTTGGAGAAATAGCAGACCCCTGGGGCATACCGGCATTTATTTTGTGAATATTAGACTTGAAACCATCCAAGACAACTGGAATTGAACGTTCCGAAAGGTAGTTTCTCAATGGATTGAAGAAGAGAGTCGTCGATCCCAAATGCACGCATTTTCGACAAAAGCGTCTGATGCGAAACTGATGCCAGTGCAACTGTCTTGCTTTCGCCAGATTGATGTACGCTTTGGTTCCACTTTTCGGTGAGACATGCCGTCAGATCAGCAGTGCAGCTGTTGCAACGAAAACTGTACTGCCGGTCGTTGAGAAGTTTTCGTATTTCGAGATATTTCATGAGCTGACGGTTTATTAGCGTTTCCATGACCTTGGAAAGAACTGACGTAAGTGCAATGGGTCTGTAGGAAGACAGAGAGGAAGATTCGCCTTTTTTAGGGACAGGCTGGACAAAGTGGATTTGTCCAATTGAAGATTAGACGCACTTAAGTGTAGGTGGAAACAAAGCATAATCTGGGAGTGTAGAGCTGGCCGCAAAGTGTGCAGCAAGCAGATTGGCCTTATCCAAAGAGCTGACAGCTGAAATGTCTTTGTAAATGAGCGTTGGGATGGAGGATGAGGCAGAATTTCATGTTTGATAAACGACCAACAATTTTTACTACCTTTGAGGCATTGTAGTATTTTTGCCTCAGTTTTTGGTCGTATAGAAAATTCACGCGCTTGAGGAAGGCGTTGCAGTCATTCCTGGCTCGTTTAAACTTCTTTCGGTTTTCCTCTGTTGGGTTGCTCTTGAAGGACTTAATTTTTTTCCAAACTAGTCGATTACTGCCAACTGAAATTGTTTGTAGACGCCGTTTAGATATCGGCAACTTTAAATCGAAATAATTTTAGAAGCAGTAGCGTTTTTTTGCAACTCAGCTCCGATAATGGCCGATTTCTGCCTTGGTGAAATTTTTTGATTGTTTTTATTTCTCCGACTCGCATCGACTCCTGTAGCCGATCGATTTAATTTAATGAAAATTTGGCGATTAGACATACCGGTATCCTTATACACATGGGTTTTGGCGAATTCCTCATCCGAGAGCGTTTTTTCTTTTCCCATTCTGACTTTCGGTCAACAATCATTGAAATCCAAAAGTTCTAAATGTAAAAAAAATACTTTCAATTGCAATCATCAAAAAAAACCGTGATTTCGTTTCCAACTCAGAGCTTAAACACGACTGCTTTTGATTGAATTTCGCACGATCATTAGTGACAAATTAACAGATGTTGAAATTCTCTGAGCGGGAGTAACGGCACTTTCACAAAAGACGTTGAAGAAAGGACACAAAGCAAAAACAAAATAAAAAAATTTGACATAAATGTTCGTATACTCGTACACTACGAACACATTTTCTGGACAAAAGTGCATCTGCCTTTAATTAAATTTCGCTGAGTGTAGATATGGATCATCTGATGAATGCTCTCCTTGGCTTTGATGGCATTTTTGCGTTCGTTTAACGAAATTTTCAAGATCGTTTTGAGATGAATGTGGCTGGATTTCAGTGATATAGCGTCGAATCACCTCCATCAAGTCTTACATATGTGATCGTAGACTTGTTGGACTTCAAGAAACCCCAGAGAAAGAAATCCAAAGGCTTAAAATGGTATGATCTAGGCGACGAATTTTGGTCACCCAAACGGGAGATTCGACAGATAGCGGATGTCTCGTGGAATAATACCATTGTTCGAACCATATGGCTTCGAGATCCATAAAATTCATAAACGGGGTTATCATGTCCTTGATACTGTTCGCCATTTACTGTTGTAAAATTACCGCCACCGAAGAAAAATACACCAATGATGCCACCAGTGACACATTTTGAATGCATTTCTTTGTCCTGAAACACATGCGGTGTTCGCCTGGCCAAATTCGGCAATTTTGCCAGTTTAAGACGCAGCCACAAATCTCAAAATGGCCTTCATCACTGATGATGATGCTCAATGCTCAATGAACTAAAATAGGATCTATCTTCTCTATGTATGGTTGTTAAGTCAGTTTACAGACATGAAGACGCCAAGCTATCACAACAATACGCTGCATAGTGGTTCTTGATGTGTTAAATTTTTGACTACGGTGTCGAATGGATGTTCCCAGCTTTTGATGTTTTATGCAGAACGACATAGACGATCATGAGTCGATGGTTTGACATCAGGAATAGACCCACCGTCCTTCGATTTGTAAAGTTCTTGTGTCGGTGAAGCAAAGCAGCCTTTTCACCATGTTTAGGACTCTTTGTGATACCCTTCAGATGAGTTAGCCTCGTTTTACTCCTGTTACCTCAACATGATGTGGCAGTGGCAGTGAGAAAAAAAGTGAGGTGGATCCTAATGGGGCTCTTCCTCACCGCAGTATCTATGTACATATGATATGTACAATATTTTAAATCGTTGTCCTTTAGATTAAGCTTCATTGTTAATTTTAAGAAGTTATAACCGCTGAGAGCTCCTATTAGATTGGACCTTGGTGCCATGTCATACTCGAGTCTCGGAGATTGCTAATGATAGATGGTAGAGTGGCAGTTTAATTGACTAAAGTGCTCGATTGTGATTTATTACTGGCCAATTCATAGTCGTTTATGTCCCTATCCTCAGTGATCCAAAAGGAATCCTTATTACGATCTAAGCCAGGCCAATTGACCTCTTTGCAGCAGCAGCTAATCAATAGCAAAAATATCATTGCAGGCCGCTTCCTTCCGTAATTGTCAAGACCTCATTTTAAAAGGCACTATTATGATCAGGTAGCTTGATCGGACTATGTGTATTTAATTTTTGTCAGAATAGACTGGCACCAGTTTCAAAGTATGATACCTGTGTTCCATTTGTGTAGTTGAATATCGATTTTCTGTTCGTGGGACTTGTCAGAGCTCAGATAGGTCCTTACAAACTTGTACTTCTTCAGAATTTGTTTGTATAGATTCAGGGGTAGGAGACAGAGAATCCCTTTCAACCCATGGATTGTTGTGGTTATTTTTACAACAGTTTTCCTTATAAATAAATCCTAACCTCCTTTCGTTAACATCACTTTGAGACTAGTCAGCTTGTCTGTGACTTGTAAGCATCGCTCAAACAATTGCGCATACGTTCACAGCATAAATTCGCATTCTTGGAATATTTCCCCTATGGCCGGTTGATCACTTAATACCAAAAATCCTCCAGGGATTGGTCGTAGCTTACGTACAGTGTTGTGCAAAACATACCGGATTTTTCCTAAACATACACTTGTTTGGCAATTTAAGAAAACCTATTGAATAAGCTTAGAAATAGAAAAAAAAAACAAGGCATTGCTATTACTTTTAGAGTTTTACCAAAAACTGTAGCTCAGCTCAAAGCCCTACCTGTGCACAACATCGGATTTTTAAAAGTGCCGTATTTTCTTGCTCTTAAACTTGCTGATAATGGTTCTGACTGTCAATGAAGTGAGTTATAGACTTAACAAAACTTAAAACGTCAGGTGTCTCTAATTTGTTCATAAATAAAATGGCTAAAAATAAATACAGTGGTGTGGTTAAAAATCAGGTGGTAGCGGATTTCAGGGCAGGACTAAAACAAAAATTCATAGCCAAAAAGTATAAAATGCCATCATCGACAGTGTGTGACATTATAAAAAATTTTCGGAATGGAAAACCGGTCGAAAACATTCACAGTGGAGGACGTCCCAGAAAACTACACTCCGAATCGATCGGCAAATTAAGAAAGCACCCTACGCAGGCGTTTAAGAGAAGCTGGTTTTTGTTCTTTTCGACCAGCGAAAAAGCCTCTACTTACTGCTAAGCATAGACAAAAAAGGTACGATTTTAGTCCTATAGTAAGCCTTTGATTAGTTTGCTAACGCCAATCGTTTCCTAGACTGGAATTTGCAAGAAACCATTTGAATTGGTCAGCAACGAAGTGGAAAACTGTACTCTATAGCGACGAGAGTAAGTTCAACTTGATTGCTTCCGATGGGAGTATTCATGTTACACGAAAGAAAGAGACACGTCCTCAGCCACGATATTGTCGTCCATCCGTGAAGCATGGAGGAGGCTCAATTATGGTGCGGGGATGTTTTTCAGGTGCGGGATGTGAACCAACACATAAGATTATTGGTATTATGGATCGTTTTCAGTATAGGGATGTACTGGAATCCGTAATGCTACCATACGTTGAGGAGCATATGCCATTATCAACATGATAATGACCCAAGACATTCAACAAAGTTCGTTAAGGAGTGGTTTGCGCAGAAAGATGTTGATGTGTTGGAATGGCCCTCTCAATCGTCCGATCTAAACCCTATCGAGAACTTATGGGTCATTTTAAAAAGACGGGTAGGGTCACAGACGCACACATCCAAAAACGCACTTATAACGTCACTAAAGAATGAACGGGAGAACATTCCAAAAGAAATTTTCGAGGAACTAGTGTCGTCCATTCTTAAAAGATGCGAGGAGGTCTTAAAAAACAACGGTTACTGGATATTTTAAGTATAACGAAAATCCGGTATGTTTTGCACAGCCCGTTACTGAGTTTAGTTAATTTTTTTTTTTGTATAATAAAACATGACCCAGAGGGAGTAGCTCATGGGACTCTTACCATCTTTTTTCGACCAAGCCCGCATTCGCACAACAGTGTCGTATGTGACCCATTTTTCATCACCCGTCCTATTTGCTTCAAAAATGGCTCGATTTCATTCCGTTTCAAGAGTGATTCGCATGACATGATGCAATTAACCGTTTTAAAGTTATGATACTTCAAAGTCAAATAAACAGAAAAAGGCACTATCTCATTCTTTCGTGACATCTCGTGAATATATGTACGAGTATATACAAAGTCCGTTCCAAAGTAAATAGGACTTTTTAAAAATAAGATAAACACAAAGTTTTTTTGGCAAAACCGATTTATTTTATTCAAAATAGTCCCTTTCCGACTTAATATAGCGATTTGCATAGTCTGAAAGCATATCGAATGAGTATTGCCGAGATGAGATGTCCTTCAAGGTGTCGGAACAAGCAGTTTGGGTGGCTTCTGTGTCCACAAAACGAAACAAAGACTGAGTAAGAGTCTGATTCTTGTTACAGGTCCTTCAAGCTCGTCGCTTAATTTATAAAAACCCACTTCGAGGCGTGCATTGACAAGATAATCTAGACATGAACGTGAATAACACGTTAGTTACGAGTACTATCTCTAATAACTTTTTAAGTGCTTTCTAAAGTTCAACTGTGGAATATATAATTTGTACACAGCCATAGCAAAATAGTAGGGTTGATGGAATTTATTTTTACCGAACCAGAGCACTCAGGCTAGGAACAGCCCAGTGTGCTCCTAACCTAGTCATGGATGCGGTGTCAGTTATGCCTAACATAGCCATGCCACTTAGCAGTATACAATTTCTTCTCCTTGGCAATAGTAGAAGCCGGCTAAGTTTTTAGAGATGCCTTCATCTACAGTTTGCTCTCGAGAGGCTCTACAGTCAGTAGTAGGCTCATATCAAGTACGCGAGCAATTCTGATTCCAGGTGCTTTAAGTTCCTTTAATGCTCAGATTGCCTAGCCTATCGCCTACCTAATTTTTCGTACATTGTGATCAGGAACCCAGACCAGATGTTCCGAGAAGCCTTCAATTTTAACTGATTATTAGACTATCGTGTGTTTGTGCTTAAACTTGTTGTTTCGAGAGCGAAAAGAGTTCTTTATGGTTCAGCAAAAGTAACGTAACCTAAAAGCTTGCTCCCAGATTCTCTTCGTTGGAAAAATGGATGGTGATTCATTCAAGTGCCTGAGAGATCATAAGTAGTGCGATCCGTCTTGGAATGATAGCATTTCGGAATATAACGCTAGAACACTGCTTTAAGCAAGGAATCTGTCAAGTCTGTTGTGTATTGATCCAGAATTCATGGGTTATCTTCAAGATCTGCCACAGTGAGAAAATTTCGTCTGTGATGGCTTATGTACTTTAAAGCCCTACAAGACCAATCAGACTGTTAACAAAAGGCTTTAGGCACTTATATAGTATAAAAGTTGAAGGGTTATGCTTTGATAAGGATTGGCAAAAACAATGCCATAGTTCTATTGTCTGGTCTTGTATGTACATAGATTAATCGGTGAATGCTTCCTATCAAATGATCGACGTCAGGTTCAGCAAACTTCACTGGACCTATGTTTGGGTAAGGCTAACTTTAACTCGTCCAGGTGCGACAGGCGGAATTGTTGGTTTTCATCGTCCAGTTTGAATGGCTTATTCTCCGTGACCTCGGAATTCATATTATCGTTATCGTTATGACACCACGGACTGTAATGTTCCCTTGTTCATCTTTACAAGTTTTGCGTGTGGGTTTATAGCCTTGATGTATTCTTTTTATCACTTGAAACCAATACCTGCAATTCTCTATTTCCTTGATCGAGCCGCTGTCATCTTTTTGTTTTTTTTTTTTTTTCTCCAAAGAAGCTGCTTTGCATCCTGTTTTTTTTTTGGTTTTAGAGCTCGCATGAAATAAGCGAAGAATGGCATTCTTCGTCGATGCAGGGGTTTTGCTGGTGTCAAATCCATCACATCAGAAGAGCCAACTCTGATAGCTTTTTGGCAGTCTTGTTACAGGCTTTCAGTATTTAATGCCGGCTGCGAAGCCAGGGATATCTGATCACCAAGGCTCTGGCGATTTAATGAAGCCTTCCGACGTCAAACTTTCTCAGCGTTTGTTTATACAAGTTGCCACCCGATGTTCTTTGGCTGTAAATTTTTTTATTAATGCAAAACTTTGATTCTGTTTTTGGATTACGTTTATTTGATGTGTTAAATGTTTTACCATTAAGCTGAGAAAATGATATCGGCTAAGTAGCCGCCGCCAGAACTGATGTCCATTCGGATCCTATATGTGGCAGGTCCTCACATTCTTGCCGGATGTTCTCTTTTAAAGTTTCAAGAGTCTGAGGCTTGTTTACATAGACCCGTGACTTCAAAAAAAAAAAACCACAAAAGAAGTCTGGAGCGGTTAAATCAGGCGATCTTGCCGGCCAGTGCAAATCAGCAAAACGAGAGATTAGGCGACCCGGAAATGCAGCCCTCAGAATTTCGGTTGTGGCTCGTGCAGTATGCGCCGTTGCTCCATCCTGTTGGAACCAATATTCTCCAGACCCAATTCATCCAATTGAGGAAGGAGAAAGCCGTTGAGCATAGCTTTGTAGCGCTCGCCGTCCACAGAAGTCGTTTGACCCTGGCAGCATCTTGTGTTGCCCCATACTCTTCTAGGCGAGCGCCTAATCGTCGTAGTGTTTAGCCGGTTGGTGTCGACCGGACGGGGAATCTGCGTCGAAATTCACGCTGTGCCAACACCACCGGCAAATTATTCCTCAAAAAAATCCTAAATTATTCTTCTTTAGGAGTATAGTGATTCATATTTTGTTGACGTGTATTTTGTATCTGTTTACTCCACAAATGTCAAAGTAGAATTGACATTTGCCGCCATTTGCAAACATTATAGCATCTTCCGATAGAGTGATCACTTTTGCACCACCTTGTATTTGGTATGTGCTGAATATTTTCTACTATAACCTTTTTATTTACGCTGGAAGGTGGAGACCTTGCAGGCACCAATGGGCATGGCCCCAATTTGGTAATGCCGGATTCCTACCGGCTAAAACCACCTCCATCTGAACAGACTGATTTGTGCCCACCGTGTTAGCCCCGTACGGTCATACTTTGCGGCATTCGGTCTGAAGTCTTAGCTTACTTTACCTATTCGCTTTACCTTGACACTCTAGCTGTCTTAACTCGCATCTAAGATACGACGAGTATAGCATTATGAGTTCGAAACGCATTGGGGACACTTAGTGCGTTAAGGCGGTGGACGAATTTGAGTGCCCGCACGTAAAACCTAATCTTTGCGGCTCTTGACCATATTTTCGCTCGGTACATGAGTATAGAACTCGCAGCTCCAGCAAGAAGGAGTCTTTTGTTGTCTTTTGGGCCTCCGACATTATTCATCAGCCCTGTAAATTCACTTGCAGTTCCTCATGTCAGACAACTGTCAATCACAAACTCTGAAATACCCGAGAAACGGTTGAGAAACAATTGCATGTTCTCCAACTCTAATCGTTATCGTTATCTTGTCGCGAATTGTCCTTCTCGTAATAAGCACCTCTTCAGTGTTATGATCGTTGAGTTGCAAACTAGTACAAGCTAACCAGCGACGTACAGTTGTAATTTTTTTATTAAAATTCTTTCAGCGTTGTTGCTACAACCACCACGACATCAAGAAATTCAATAATCGACGCTTTACCTGAAATCTGTAGACGTAAAATTTGGGCGTACATAATGTTCCATAGTAGAAGGCCTAAGACCGAGCCTTGTGGAACACCGCCAGTAATATCGTACGTTTTAACTCCATCGTCAGAGTCATTGAGGAGGATTCAATAGGTACGAATATTCGATAAATATGAGTAGCTCAATATCATTTTACGGAGACAGCTCGGTATTTCAATCCGATAGAGACTGTTCATAATCCGTTTCCCGTTCGCCAAGTTAAACGCGTTCTTCCCATCAAGGGTTATAATGGCGCAAGTATTGAAACATTTACATATATGGAGTGCGAGCCTTGTCCAACAAGGGATTTTGTGTGCCCTTACGATGTGTGAGCATACCGTTGGCGAGGGGAAGTTAGGGAGAGAAAAAAGAAAGATACCGATGGCATTGGTTTTAAATGTTTGCAAGTTATAGTGACTAGGGAATAAAGAGCTCGGTAGGGTATTCCACAAGCCAGTTGTACGGCTTGGGAACGAGTCACGATATGTAAGAGTACATCCGAAAGTTGGCTTAATGAGCATTCGTAGCGAGACGAATGTTACGATTAAAAGTTAGAAGGGGTGGAATGCTACTGGCAATTTCGATGGAGCATTGGTAGTATAAATAGCGAGACAACGAAGTGAGACAGGAGACATTACGTCTGTGTTCGAGGGTGTTGAATGACTGCGTGATATTGTCATCACCTATTAGTTTTACCGCACGGTCCTATCTAGCAAGTGCAAAGAGGTTTTAGGAGCACTTGACCAGATGTGAGCTTTATACTCCAATATATTGAGGCCATATCTGAGGGTGTGAAATATTTCTTACATCGCTTGAGGAAACCTAGACATTTCGCAGCATTTTTGGCTACATCGAATATGTGGTCATTCGAACGTAAGTTGTCATTGACACACATACAGAGAATGGAAAGTTTTTCGGTTTCAACGATGCAAGTGCCATTCATGGATAATGGCTGGGTATTTATATTTCGCTTTGACTACAGCAGACAGCATTGTGTTTTGGAACCATTAAATTTCACTCTGTTGATAGTTCCCCAATTGGTTATACTGCTAATATCGGAATTTAATGAGCTTAACATACACTGCCGTTGCCGTTCTACAGCCGAAGAGCAGGGACGTGAGTCCGGGACCGAGTATGAGAAGCAGAGAGTGCTGTCATCAGCAAAGGAATAGAAGTAGGATTAGAAGTAGCAGAGAAGAGATCATTGATGAAAATTAAAAAGAGTGTCGGAGAGAGAACGGAGCCCTGGGGCACACCAACATTTATTTTGTGAACATCAGACTCGAAGCCAACCAAGACAACTGGAATTGAACGTTCCGAAAGGTAATCCATTGAAGAAGAGAGTCGTCGATCCCAAATGTACGCATTTTCGACAAAAGAGTCTGATGCCAAACTGATGCCAGTGCAATTGTCTTGCTTTCGCCTGATTAATTTTTCGGTGAGACATGCCATCAGATTACCAGTGCACCTGTTGCAACGAAAACCTGCCGTTGAGAAGTTTTCGTATTTTGAGATATTTCATGAGCTGACGGTTTATCAGCGTTTCCATGACATTGGAAAGAAGGGACGTAAATGCAATGGGTCTATAGGAAGAGAGAGAGGAAGATTCGCCTTTTTTAGGCTGCTCGGAAAGAGTCCTAAAGAGTAGGATTGATGAAAAAGCTTACGCAGTGGTTTTGCCAGCGAGGATGAAAACCTCTTCAGAAAAAGGGGAGATATACCATCTAGACCTGCGGATTTGTGAATGCTAAGATCTTTAAGAACTCTTGCTACTACACGAGTGCGAAAGTGGATTCGTTCCATTGAAGACTCGACGCACTCAAGTGTAGGCGGAGATAAAGCACAATCTGGAAGTGTTGAACTGGCCGCAAAGTGTGCAGCAAGCAGATTGGCTTTTTCTAAAGAGCTGACAGCTGGAATGTCATTGTAAATGAGTGTTGGGATGGAGGATGAGGCAGAATTTCTAATATTTTTGATGAACGACCAAAAACTTTTACTAGCTTTGAGATATTTAGTATTTTTTGCCTCAGTTTTTGGTCGAATTGGAATTTAACACGCTTGAGAAAGACGTTGCAGTTATTCCTGGCTCGTTTGAACTTTTTTCGGTTTTCCTCTATCGGATTGGTCTTGAAGGACCGAAAAAATATTTTTTTAACCCCACAGCCTCTTTACAGCTGGAGTCGTGCCATGCCTTTTCTTTTGGTCTGATACTCTTCATCCGATGAGGTATAAAGTTTCTCATTCCAAAGAGAACGGTGTCTGTGATCATAGCACCGGCATCCACGTCGTTATCGAGGAAACATAACGACCAGTTAAAGTTCATAAAGAAGGTGTTAAGTCCGCTCCAATTGGCTTTCTCCTACTGCCATTTGGTTATTTTAGGAATTTTTTCTCTAACTGTGTGGTCATTATACGAGAAATTAGCTGATATGACACAATGGCAAGGCAAGCCTAGAGGGGAGTGCAGATGACGGTATACTTTTCAGGGTGAGAGGTGTTGGTGGTATGACTATCAAGTCAGGTATCCGCATGGGTTCATTTACAAGCTGCGTTAAGTTGTTCCCCGCAGCGAAGATCTCGACACACCGTCCTTCGGGTGTTGTCTGTTCAGTATGGGGATACAGGGATACAATTATTTGAATGGAGTCAGACAGCGCATCAAACTCGTTAAAGGTCGAGTTGCTGTCCAGTTTGGGGCTTCGGTAAATAAAGTAGAAATGGATAATTTGCTTACGGAGATGGTTAACCTCTACACTGTGGTGGAATTTGGTAAGCTACATCACAAATACTCGTATGTAGCAAGTAAATGTCCTACATTCCAATTCTTTGATTGGCTTTCTTAACAAGGTTACTGACACTAGCCCGAAAGGCCATTATTTATTTAATAAGAAATATAACTCAATATGTACGAATATCAAATCGCCTAAGGAAAATGAAAATTTCCCGCCAAACTTCTCTGCCAAAACTGGTTCCCGCTATCAAAATATTTGTAATACAGTACTTATGTACATGTTTAATGTAGGTACGAGTATGTTTGTAAGCATATGCTTATGGATGTACTTACAACATTTGGAAGTCTCTTCAAAACAGAAATCAAAATTATCATGTGACTAGCCTTCGATAACCTTCAAAGCGCCCTTACTGTTCTTGTACTTAGCCAAGTAAACGTTCGATTTTTTTTTTTTTTTTTCACATACTCACTGTAATTAGATTTTTCTTCGTATTCGCTTTTAAATTTGACCGCGTGACGTAGAATTCCGTAAAAAAAAGTAAAAAAAAAAAAAAAAACAACAAAAAAGGCACACCAACAAAACAACACGGAGCTTTTTTTCGAATTGTACGAATTCACGAATTCCAAACGAACACATCAATTACACTCAAATATCTTGTCTTCTTTGTTATTCCCATTCCACTCGAATTTCACTCAAATATCGTATCTTTTACCACTTGCACTCAACGGCAATGATAAAGGTTTTTTTTGTATTCGAGTTCATTTTTAATATCAACTCGACTCAGACAAATTCACTCGCAACTGAGTGGAATATATATATAAACTTGGCGAACGGATGACGCATTCAGTCATTGTACAATTACGGTTCGTTTCGGTTAGAGATTGATTCAGAGCAACAAAAGTATCTACAACATTTGAATAGTGAAAAAGCCGCTAAAACCAAAATCCTAAACAGTATTATTTTAAATGAAAGGAGAAACAAATAAATGTCGTTTTTAAAGAATCAATAAGTTTTTACATAATTTTTGTTTTTATTCAATAAAACCGGGAAATTCTATACCAAAAAAAAAAATATAGATACAATATAAAGTTAATACAAAGTGAACATCTACTCGTACATCTACCTGGGTGTCGTGTTTTTCATTCATAAGCGGAATAAACAATTCCCAAGAATTCCGCCCTGACTCATTGTTTATTTTCTAGTCTGTGATATAATTTCGTCAATTTTGTTTTGTTTTTCTACAAACACTTGTAAAAATAAGATACAATTACACTCAGTGAATTGTGTAAAAAATTAATTAAAAAATAATAATTTAGAGCGCGCACAAAGGAGAAAATTCAGCGGTTATGACGTTGGATAATTACATTTTTAACGACGAATATTTGAATTTACAATTCAATATGCCGTTGTCACCTGTGCCAAAATTGGTAAGTTACCAGCAATACGAGCATAAACAAAAGCCTAAAACAACAAATTTATACAAATAAAAGATAGGAGACGCTTTTATCAAAAGAGTCGGGGTGAATATTCTAGAAATCGGCAAAAGTACGAGTAGTGATAGGGGGCGAGCAGATGAATTATAATTATTTTCGCCCGCTAATTGAATGTGCCAAGTGGTGTCTGTTGGATTGTTATCGCCTACCTAATGGAATGTGTACACCTTCAATATCTTTAATTAAGTACTGCTAGAGTTAGATTGAAGCGCAGCGTTTTTTGTATTACCAATTTTTTTTTTCGGTTTTTTGTTGTTTTCTTTTTTTTTTGGAAGGGTAATTAAGCGTGCTATACGGATGAGGTCCTTTTTGTTTGCAGGCAATTTATCCACCACGTGCTGGTCGCATTCTCGGTTGAGGGTTAATTGGCTTTTCAAGTGATTTGAGTCAGGGGATTATACATAATGCTTTTTTTTTCGAACGATATCACCGAGTTTGATAGAAAAAAAATTGGTTGGAATTACCTCCTGTTATGTGGGTGAAATACGATCCCTTTGATGTGGCATTTGAAGCCATTTAATGCGCCCCTTTCGTTTGGGCACTTTATCGGGTGCGATTATTTTTTTTTTTTTATTTCCCAGGTAAATTTTTGATCCGGTCTTTTTTTTAACAAGAAACCTTCTACGAGTACCTTCCTTCAGGAGATTTACAAAAAAAAATCTTTAAAACAGTCCTTCGAAATTTTAGATCAGCAGAAAAATTAATATTTTTTTAAAAATATTCACAGATTTTATTAACACTAAATCAAAACCAGTTTCTACACATGATATTCAGTGACTGAGAATAAGAATCTGAATTTTCAATTTTTCATCATTTTTAACAGGATACAAATGGGTCCTTCGATTTCTTTCGAATACTGAGCAAGCGAATGTCGATCTTTAATCTTTTTTTTAGATCCTTATTGAACCTAAATTAAGGCATAAGGAAAAGTCGTTGCTTATAGGGTCTGAAATACCATTTTTTAATCCTCACCTTTTTGAGCAGTTGCAACGATGCATATCTGTTCTGGTGAACTCTTGTAGTCGATCTATTTTATTCTTCTGTTGGGTACTCCTATGTGAATAAGTTTCGGCCCTTCTTCAAGGATTATTTTCTTTTTTTTTTATTCCAAGTGAGCCCCATCGAAACCGATTAATTTCTCTTTATCCAGTCTAGTTATAAATACTGGTACATGGTTAAATCCATTCTTTGTGTATACAAAATTTTTCAGTTAATAGGAATTTGATTTAATGATATTTATGCAATATTTCCACGCAAAATTTGTTGCATTCACTTGGTTGTCAAGGGCGACAACAAAATCGTGTTGTTATACAGTTGGCCTTACTAATCCAACAAAAGGTGAGATATGGTATGTCAGATCCGGCGGCTACTTGGAATCACTCATCATTTTGTGTATCAAATGAGTTTAAGATCGACTAAGAACCGGCCATCGGCGCACTATGAGGGCTTTGAGTGTCATAAAAATTGTACAATCTCTCATCAGACGAAAACAAAACGTAAAGTTTTGACACGGGAGATGAAAACTTTACAGAAATCCATGATTCGGATTATCAAAGAATATTTGCCACTCAGTGCATATGTTACATTGAAGCAAAAACGTAAACAAAAATTGAAGCTCTTCATAGCCCGTATACAAGGAACGCTCACCATTGAAGAATCTTTTCATAAACAGATCAAGAGAAGCGTCAAAAATCATCCCGGTGGTCGACCGTGCTCGCCATCCTTCATCAGTATTGGTATGGTGTGGAGTCAACCATGATGGCGTTACCCTCAACTAAAAAAGAAGACGTGAACCAACAAGATTTTGCTCTTAGTTCAGACAGAAAAAACCGCGTGCCGAAATTCATATTATCAGAAGAATTACACGGCTAGATCAGACCTCAATCGTTGCAATTGTTTGCTTTACAGGGCATGGCCTGCTTTACTTGACATCGAAATATTGTGTCTTTAAATCGGGTCTTTGTGCGAAAAGTGGACAATTTTTCATGCTGGAAGGCAAGTGGCGGGTATTTTGCAGAATCTGTTGTTCCTACTCATTTGTCTTAAAATTTTAAATTTTCATAAACTGTGAACCTACACGGACCGGAATAGGCGGAAATTCCAAGAGGGCTATGCCTAGGATGGTGGGTGCGTTGAGTAAGTCTTCCAAAATAATCTTCGATCCATGAATGTTTCATGTTGACACCGGGGCACCTCTTTCACTTTTCATGATTGGAGATCGTTAAGGATTGTCGTAGTAAATCTATTTTTCTTCAAAAGTAACAATTTGATGTATTGCTGAAGCATAATCAGACTACTTTTAATTCAACATTCAACATTTTCATCGTATCATATACAGTGTGTTCAACAGAAACGTGCGTCTAAAAAACCAATGAAAAATGCCTGAATTTTATTAAATCATTTTTTTTTTTTGTTACTAAAGTATATATCAAAACGAATTGGGCAATTATATATATTAGTAGGGAATCCAGTCACCATTATTATCTATAATTGTTTTGGGATCTTCTATTGCAACTTTCACTTAATTTTTGCTTCACTTAGCCGCCTCCAGTTGCACGTCTAAATTGTTTTTTGTTTTTTTTTTTTTTGCGCGCTCCCGCAACAAAATCATGGACACAATTTTTACACGTTGTAGTCGGTGTAGCCGTAGAAATTTACTACCAAACGATGCGATTCAGGAGCATTTTTATCGAAAGTAAAGTAGTGAAGTTAAACTTCCCTCAACTGTTGTGTTGCTGAAAGAAATGTGAGCCCCTGGTTAGAGTTTCACCACTCTTTCCATCCTCGTTGAGCATTGATTCTAGCACTATTTCTATATAAAACGACCAGTTGGATCAGTGCTTTGTAAACCGGAATTTAAGTCACCGGGCGACTTATTTTATTTCCGACCATCTGCAGAAGACTGTTACACAAAATTAGCTGGAAAAGGATTTGAAACCACATTGGTCAACCCTAAAAGTAGCCTGGGGATCCTCTATGATCGAGTTCACGTTACACATAAAATCCACGACCCACACTTATTTTTACAAATCAATTGCCACTCTTCCCCAGCTTATAAATTGGTCTCCTTTTGATTAGAACCTCTGTATGAAATATTAAAAGAGTTGCTGCTCTTATAAGTAAATACCAAGTCAAAAGCTCGCCTACAGTTTGATGTAATCTTGAGTCTCACGCCAGCGTATTTTTTGAGTCTTTAACTTACTGATTTGAATTCTTCAATAGCCTTAGGGCTGGGGTTGATCCACAGTGTCTTCTAGTTTAAACGTTGATGACTTTAACGCAGCCATTCGTGTATGGGCCAAATCTATTATTTGAGCTAAAATTGAATCATATAATTAACGCTTTCCTTTTAAGCACTAAGGGTTTCGCGTTTTCATTTATACAGTTTCAAAATATACAGTGGGAACATTCATCCATAGCTGGAATAATTTTTGAAATATGTCTTCTTTGAATAATGCATAGAACTTCTATGTTCCAGCTATCTAGTGACTGAAAACGCGGTTTTCACTCATCAGTTCTCTACTTCATCGTTGTAGGTATCCGGACATCCGCCCGGACGACAATTATTTTAAAGCTTCGCATTGGATGTATGATACATACTCATAGACATTTTCCTTGCTAGAGTGTATGTATTTTCTTTGACGAGCATATCAATCAATGAAAGAACTTCAGAGGTGATAATCAAATAATTATGAATAGGTTATCACCAAGGTTGTTTGAAGCTACTTCCCTTACTTTTATGTGTAAATATAATCTAAAGTCGATATAATATACGATATTGAATCAAAACTTTAACAAAGAATAGGCCTCGTGCAGACTATTACGTTTTGGATAGCTATAAACACTTTATTGTCTCGTCATTGATAGACAGTTGTATAGTGTAATCTGTTCCACGTGTATGCTTTTATTTCTTGTTCTCGTGTTGGGTGTTTTCGTTTGGTTTGGTAAGGTCTATATGTATACGCATATTTGCCATGGTATTGAAGTATTTTTGTATAATGTTTTAAATCAATCAAAGCTAAACTCATTTATCAGAAAACAACTTTGCAATAACAAGTATGTACGAGTACTCGTATCTTTCACTTCTGGTAGAAATTAAGAAGAAATACTTTCAAAAGGACGTCAAGAATAATTATTCGTATCGTATAAAACTTGGAGTTATGGCTATGCTCTTCATTTGTTCCAAATCCAAATGCTTTGGCTCAGCAAAGCAAATTAATGTTTCTTTTCAAGGAACTTCCCTTCGCAATAAACTGAATATATTCAGACAATAAAAGTGCACCCTGAAGGTTTTCAATCTATTTGATTGTTCTAGATACAGCTGAAAACAACGTGGTTTGCATCATTTTGAAAATGAAGAAATTAAAATTGCGTTTTGTTGATTACTTTAGCACGACTTGGAGTTGGAGCACGCATCAAAGCATTTAGTGCTCTTTCACACATGTAACTTTTTTAATTACCACTGTCCCAGTACAGGCAATTCGTTTAAAACGAGCACGAATAGTGTTCAACCAATTGTTGCTTCCTAAAAGACAAAGCAATTATTAATCTTATAACTATTTCAACATCAATTGGTACAAGGAACGCATTCAAACTAATTCTTTATTTGCAGGGAATTTGTAACTTATTTCGACTGTCATCATATTGCAATAAATTGATTGCAGCTCTTTACAAAATGTTCACGATCTTGATGGTTGTCAAATTGTTGAATTTCAATGCTGTCCTTCTACCATCCGAAAGATAAATGATTGCTGAGTTCATAGATATTTATCAAAATTAAATTGAGTGCATACGAAATTTTACCTTCAAAGTTTTACGAGTTTGACACTTGTCACCTTTATATTTATTACGGTGTCGTAATTCGATGTTTTTTTTTTTGTTTTTTGTTTTTTTTTTAATTAACCTCAAAAGCAAAAATATACGTACTCGTACATACATAAATATTCTTCTAAACAAAATATTTACAAATTAAAAAAAAAAAAATAAAAATATTATACCCCAAAAATCTGCCTAACATTCCAATCTCTTTAGCATCTCTGGTCATTTGCATAATTTGACAGTATTGAGTGTCAGCTTGCTGCCCAGATATGGTAAACACTTGGATAATCACTAGAATTTTACACTTTATAATGGATTTCTTCTAACAAAGAGGCAAACAATAAGAATTTGCCACAGAAAATCATTGTTTAAGAAGACAATATAGTGAAAAAATTAATTATTAGAAAAAGAAGGAAGAAGAAAGAAGAAAGAAGAAAATTAACATACTTCGCGTATTGGAGTGACAGTTGCTGCGCAGATCTTGCACATCTTTGGAAAGCATCGGGGATGTTATTTGTTTCTGTCAAAACAGGTTTCTTTGTTTGGTTGGTCTTTAATGGAAGAATTCACTTTTACTGACCATAGGTGATCCTGCAATAATAAGTAGTGAGAACTGTATTTCATTTGACGACGTAAGCTAAAAGAAATGGCTAAATAGATTATTTGTTCCGTTGTAGGTTTGAATGACCCTGATCTTGCTGTCAACTGTCAAAAAATTCAAATTAATAATTCTTTTTTGCTAGAGCATCTGTGTATCTATGAGCCTCACCTTATCCCCTTTCGAGTATTGTTGTTCTTTCACTAATGGGTTACGAGCAAGTGGGTTTTGGTCTTTTTTTGTTTTTGTTGCAAATTAAACTAAATATTAGGTCGTTGTCTATTGATCCATTATATCCATTATTCTACAAGTTTCCTAGTTGAGTGGCTAGAAGAAGAGAGAGGAAACTCGTGTTGTTAAATAAAAAACAAAAAAAGAAAGTTGTCATTGTTAAATTTGTTTCGATTTTTGTACGCCTGTTTGCGAAAATTGATTTTTGGTGTCATTCAAGTGTTGAGCATTCTGCTTGAGGTTACAAGTAGATATGAAGTCAGAGTGTAGCGTATATATTTTCTTATAGGGTGAAACCAAAAGATAGTTATAATTGCGAGGGTGGGATTTGTGGGAGTAAAAGGAATGAGTTTAGAAATAAAATTGACCCGAATATGATGAAATGTTACAACGAAATTTCTATGGAGGAAGAGGAAGTTATCTACTCGTACAATGTGGTAAAAGAATCAATATTGAGTGGGATTTGTTGTCGAACTTTTCATCGAGAGAAAACAACCATTTTGTAGCAATTTGTGTGTATTTGGCTTGGTTGAGGACATCTCGAATTCAAGTGGTTGGGATGAAATTATAGGAAACGTGTCAGGCAAGGAAAACTTTGTTTTTCTATATGTACATGCATGGATTTTACCTAGAGGTTTTTAACATTTCTTTTTTTGGGTAGTCATCATAGAGCAATTACTTTTAAATTTTTAAATTTCAGGTAAATTTCCATTCTCGAAAATAGAAACACTTTTGAGAGTTCATTTCCTTGCAACTCTCTAGGGTCCTCTACGTGGAGGTTTGCTCTCCCGCAGAGGCATATGTGAAGGGTATATAAACAATTGTATTCCGTCTTGTAATCCTACATTCAATCATTTGTTTTGAAATGCAAGTTAACGAATAAGGAACATGGTAATCGCGATTGTGGAAAAATGCAATCACTCGCTCTCTAGTTTCTTGACTCAAATGACGGCAAAATAAAAATCACCGATTTTATACTCAAGGCTTACTAGTTCCGAAAAGTCTAGATTTAAACCGGGGAAAACAAGAATGTACGTTTCAAAAATGCATCTTGGCCAGGCAGGAATTCACCAGCACGAAAAGATCCTCTTCACTGATGAGAAGCTACTCGCAGTCGAACTGTTCCACAACCCCCAAAATGACAAGATTAGCTCCGCAGAAGCTCCTGATATAGCACCAACCATCGAAACCCATCAAACTCCGAAGTATGCAATGAAGTTGGTGTTTTCATTGAACAAAGAGACAAAATTGACCAAGTCTTGTATTTTTGAGATATTTTGGAGGAGTACTTCGACAAGGAAAATACAGCACTGGGTGCCAGCCCGCTGGGCAAAAAAAGAAAACTCAGGAATTATACAAAAAAAAAACCGGGGACGGAAGCTGTATTTGCCTGATTTGAACCCTTTCAATATTAGTGTTCCGGTTATGATAGAGTATGCGGCCTACATTTAATGAAGGAGTGCCCATAAGTTTGGAGTCTCTCAAGCAATCTCTGCGATTAGAATTGATCAAAACTTTTACAAAACATTTAAGGCTACAGTGGCCAATTTGGGATACTAAACCAAAATAAGTATACCATCATTTAGTATAACCTCTTTTAGCCCGCCTGTCAAAATTTGGTGACAATCCGACACTTAGTTTTGTTTTGACACTCATTTCATAACATCGTTTTAGTGTTTTTTTGCGACCATGGAAAAAGAGCACCGAAATCCAATTCTTGTTTTTGAATGGCAAAACCTGCGAGGAAATCAAGCCCATTCTGGATGGTGTATATGGGACCCATTCACCTTCCCGTACAATCGTTTACCATTAGTTCACAGATTTTCGACGTCGCCGCACGTTTGTTTTTGATGAACCCAGCCACCCAGGTGGCTCAAAAACGGTTACGACAGGAAAATTGGACAAAAACCATGACCTCGTATTATCGGACCGCCGAGTGAAAATTCGCGAGCTGGCTGAGATAGCAGGCATCTCAACTGAACGCGTTAGCCATATCTTCCACAAAATTTTGGGCATGAGAAAGCTGTCCGCGGTGGGTGCCGCGTTTGTTCACACCGGAGAACAAACGCAATCGTGAGATCACTTCAAAGACATGCTCCGGTAAAGAAGACCCTCTGCTTTATACTGTCTCTAAAGGAGGAACTGAGAAACTTGGTCGTGGTCACGAGGAAACCTTTACCGGTTTTCGACGTATTGTCTATAGGTATTTGAACTCGGTCATTTTGTAAAATAGACGACAAAAATGTATACGAGCCGACACGACGCATTTAGTCCTTAGCCCATCTAATTCTCCGACTTTATTAATGTGAAGCTTTGTTTATGCATAATACTAGCATTATGTTTTAAATGTTGGTCTTCTCTAAGGTTCGTATTATCTCTGCATTGGATAGCTGTATTAAGACCTTTATCCCTGTACAATTTCATATGTAGCTCGGATCTTGATCTTTATTTTTATAAAATTGACTCTGGATGCTGAATTTAAGAATTCCAGAAGGCAGTTTCTGTTCTCTTCTGTTGTTAACCTATTACAGAAGTTGGGATGCATTCATTTGGTCTGGAGTGTCATACTACCTACCAAACAGTGACCTAATGTAGACCTAACCATTTTTAGTTTCTAAGAGTGTTCACTTCTGGTCATGTCTTGCGAGCTTTTCGTAGTTTAAGTCACATTTGGCTTGGAGAGATGTAACTTTGATTCTCAATTTATATCTGTTTCTCTGAGCTGTTTAAATTAGCAGACTATCCATTTCCACTTTCACAGCGCTGATATAAATTTGATTGCACGCACTAAGTTTTAGAAAATAGTTTTCATTTGTGAATGTGGAATAAGCTTAAGCGGCAGAATTATCAAATTAACGACATTTGCAGCAACTACGCATTTCATTGGGCTCCCTTTCTCAGGATGAGACACAGTATGACACCTAGAGGCCATGGGCAGTGTATTATAGAACATACACTAAGATGAAAAAAATGTCACATTCCTGCTCTGTTTACTGTGGTGTTGAAAGGGTGGAGATATCTTAATTAATTTAACCATAGGAGCCAACGCGAGGGTTGTATTATTCCAGCAAAAAAAATCTTTAATAATTATAACCCTTTAAAAATGAGTTTCTAGCTAGGGTGTTTGATTTATTGTTTTATAACCTACGAAATAGATTTAACTGTAGTTTGTTGGTTTTATGAGGGTACTTTAGTTGTTAAAAGTACAAATAAAATATGTTTTCCCTTTTCAATATGGCGTGTGGCCGCCTTCGGCTTTTATAGGGGACTCAACCCTGTTTAGCATTGAATCGTAAGGGCTGGTGATGTACTTAACTGGTGGCAGTTTCTTTATATCAATTTTTTTCTATGTGACTTCTGTATTCCTGCAAATGTCTGGGCTTTTTATTTCTGTGTTTTACACCCATTCGGTGCCAAACGTGTTCAATGGGATTCGTGTCAGGACTGTTTCCCGGCCAATTAAGTGAATTTATTCCCAGTTCTTTTTTGTAACTTTAAACCTGGGGCAGAATTATTTAAAATTGACTAAAAACACCATAAAGATTAATAAAATTACGAAAATAACAGTGAACACATCCGTGCGGTAGTAGCTCAGTTCTTCTATAGTGGGAACAACTCCATTTTCTATAACCTCTTTGTACTTTAAAGCATATATGGGTCCATTCACTATCAAAAGAGTTCCAACTCCACCGACAGTTATGATCACCTAAACCATGATATCCTTAGACCTCTTTGGACGAGCTGCAAACACATTCTTCCTTCAACCGTTCTCCAGCTCGAGGTCGAACTGTGGTCTTTCCATCTGAAAATTTCAGGTTGAATTTGGATTCATCTGAAGAGATAACCCTTTTCCAGTCATTGTCCGATTCTGCCTTTCTCTTGCCCATTCCAGACCGTTTTTCTTAATTCTTTTTTTTTTGCCGTGCGGTAGGCAAACAAATCGGCTTCGTTAAGCCGTCTTTGAACTGTTGTCACAGAGATGTCTATGCCGGTGGCTTCCACAAGTTCACATCACCTCCACGTGAGATGGCCATGCCCTCGAATCGCTCGTGCAGAATTTCCAATGTGGCGTGAGCTGTGTGGAACGTAGCGCCTTCCTGTTGAAACTTGAAACCACATATCGTTGGTGTCCATATCATCGAATTCAGGCCAAAAGAACTTGGTAATCATCGACCTATAGCGCTCGCAGTTAACGGTGATGGCCTGGCCAACGTCGTTCTCAAAGAAATGCATGTTTCTGGATGCATTGGACGCTCTTGGATCTCATGTGGATTGGTATCGTCCCAAGTTCGACAATTTTGTTTCTTGCCGTACCCATTCATTCAGAAAAGGGCCTCATCGCTGAAGATGATTTTTCAATGAAAATTAGGGTCAGTTTCCAACTGCTCCAGAACCCATTCATTCAGACACACGTCATTGTCTATGGTCGTTTGCCTTCAGCTCCTGGGTCAGTTAAATTTTGTACGGGTGCAGGCCCAATTCACGACGCAAAATTCGCCAAGTTGTGGTCTGCGAAAGGCTGAGTTGTTGTGAGCGGCACGAAATCGACAGCGTCGGATTCTCCTGCACACTCTCACGGACAGCGGCGATGTTTTCGTCGACGTACGGGTGTTGAAGGAGTGGACTCAAATTTATCAACCACACTGCGAATAGTCCTCTCGGTAGGACAATTATGGCGACCGTAAAATGGGCGAAGCGCGCGGAACGTTGCCCGAACAGATAAAACAATTTTATCATTTGCACGTGTTGTTGAACGCTATGTCCGTCCATGGTGATTTGGCAAAACAGACTGAATAAATGACAGCCAATTTGACAGATGTAGCTTCAATAATATGGCCGGTATCAATGCCAAAATTCAGAAGTCCCTATTGGAAGATCCTGTACATAATAGGTAACTGTTTGCGGTGCATTGTGGTCAGTAAGGAGGTGTCATTGTTCCTTACCTTTTTAGCAGTCAATAGCCGGCAATGTATTTGGCGCACGTTAACCAACGATTTTTGGCACAAAATCGATTATTCTAGAGAACATTTAGTTCCAACAGGATGAAATTTTGTGGATACAGGCCTTTTCTACAAATATCAAGATTGCTTATGTTTCGATTATGAATTATAACGTTTTATCGTCTTGTTCTTGGACACACTTGTTAGGCAAGGATCTAAAAGTATACTTAAACCACAAAAGTCAAAAGATTTCCAATTATTCGGGTATTGGAAATCAATATTGGTCTTCGTTAATAATACTTAAAAGCAGTGGGTGCACCATGGAACCTTGTGGCACACCAGCAGAAATGTCAATGGTTTAGTAGAAAGGTTGTGTTATTCAGAGAGCAGTGTCCGAAGGCTTCCAATAATCGTTTATTAATTTTTTTTTTTTTTCGAAATTATATTATATTCCATTAATACAATAAATTATCCAGAGGACGGTCTAACCTTTGGAAGAGGAAAAATAAATTTTAGCGCTTGCGTGACATTTTTGAAAGATGCTAATAATTTATGTGTCCCCCAATAATTACCGTCAAAATTAAAATAAAAGCAAAAAGCAGCAAAAATCTCTCTTATTAATTTTTGAAAAAAAAAAAAAATCATTTCCACTTTATTGAGATGAATGTCTCGTCATAAAGAAATTAAGTAAAAATGTATGAAAAATACTTTTCAAACACTTTTGAACGTTTGCCAATCCATTTCAACTCCTTTGAGCATAAATTGTAATTTTTTTTTTTTTGTTTTCTTAATTTTCTTCATAATTATTTCCTGTTCACTGAATTTTCTTAAATCAAAAAAAAAAAAACCAAAAACAAGGCGGTATATGTGAATTTTTATAGAGATAGCAAACGAAACTCACGTGATCCATGTGCATTATCAATTAAATGTGCAATCCTATAAACTACACGTTAATTATCGCCAATTTAATTTCACGAAATCAACACTAACAAAAATTCTAGATTTCAAATTTAAAACAAAGAAAGAGATTCATTGTTTCCAATGGTTGGGTTTTTAGCTGATTTAATTTTTGTCCCCCCCGTCTCTCTTTCTTTCTTCTAATTAGCGATCTTTACTTGTATTTGATTTTAAATTTTTTTTATTTTTTTTTTTTTTATTGTGTGCTGATTCGCAGTGGAACGTGCTAAGAAAATCCAATGAACTTTTTCTTCCAACATCGACATTGTATGGAGTACATCTGTTTAATGTGCCTGGTCATTTGCGACGGGGAAAACCCAAAAAAAAAATCACAGAAATAAAAATTAACAAAATAAAAAAATCTTTGTACCACAGTAATGTAAGAGTACGAGTATCTAGTATTGTTTATATTCGCCGAGTGTTGATTTTCAAGTCGAAAAAAAGAAAAACCTAGAACCAACCTCAATCTTATCACATGCGAATGTAACAAGCTTTTTTCGAGATAAACAAGGGTTTTTTTTTTCTGTTGTTAAATTAATTTATTAAGTTTTTTTTTTTTGGTTTTTGTTTTGTTTTATCTTACGACAACATGCGCTTTATTTTTACAAAGTCAGGCGCACAGCATTCGAAATGAGATACTTGTGTGTTCGTACACTCGTACAGTAAAATTTTCATTGGTTTTCGATTGAAAACATAAATTTGCTGCTGGAAAAATTCAACGATGAATAAAAGTTATTTTCTTGGCACTGCTCCGAATTAATTCAATCTGGCCTCATAGATACAGCACAGATACAAGTATACAAAGATACGAGTACATACTTTGAGTTAGATACAAAAAGCGAAATCTAGTAAAAATGAGAAATAAAAATAAATAAACATGAAACTAGTTTAAGGTCTGATTGGAATCGAGGCTCACACCATGTCTCCTGCCGCAGCATAGCACAGCTAGTAAGCGATTATAGGTTATAATGCACTGGCTTTTACCAAGTCTAACCCTAAAGCAGGCAACTGACCATGAAGCAAACGAATTTTCCTTTTCACTGGAAAAATTCAAAAGCTCATAAATTTTCTGTCAACTTGGAGGTGGTGGGGTTGTTCCCTTTTTCTTCCTCCATAATACTCGTAGTTGGGATATCCTTTCGATTTTATTTCATTTCGTTTTCTTGGAATCCAGAGATTTTGGGCATTTTTCCGAATTTTCTTTTGGAACAATATTCTGTCGGATGAATTTACTCGTATTGTTGTTGTACATACGAGTAACTTGTCTGTCTTAGATACTAGTGCATTGTTGTGAGCGACCCTCATATTTTTGATTTGTAATCATCGGTATTTCTTTGGAAATTCCCAATTTAACGCTTTTCGCTTTCGCAGAATTTCGAGATGTTTTCGAAAACAAATTCGGTGTACGTTGTGTTTTTGAATTTGCAAAAGTTAAACAAACCATACCGTTGTTAGCAGCTCCGGATTTTATTGCTTTAGCGTGATGTGCGTATATTTGGTCGTAACCGACCAATAAAATTGGAAAAAAATACGCAAATCATGGATAAAATTGGTGTGGAGAGTGGTGGTCCAAGGTGGAGAATAATTTGCCCGATATTGACGTAGTAAAACCGGATTTTGTTTTTGTTAATTTTTTGTTGTTGAGATGAAATTAATTGTTGTTTGCTATTTCACTGGAGAGAGAAAATAAGCAGTTGAATGTAAAATTTGAATTTATTCCAGTAGTTGTCTGTCTGGAAAAAAAGAGGAGAAATTCCAAAAGTAATTGAAAAGGAAAATAAAGTGTGATTGTACGATTTTTTTTTTTTTTGATTTTTTGTGTTTTTGTTTTTTGTTTTTCATTTCATTGGAATAAACGAACCTTAATTGATCGTAAAAAAAAAAAAAAGTGAGGAAGTTCAGTCAGTCAGTCGTCATTTTGATTAAACTGTAGTCAACTTTTCTGGGGTTTTAGATGTTTAATTTAGCCGACAAAAATAAAAAGGACGTGCCAATGTAAATTTTTTTTGAAAGGGGAACACCCTATGTAATTGTTATTGACAAGGTATTACCTTGAATATGTGCCAAGAATTGGTTATTTTTTTATTTTTACTGGCATGCTAATAAGAGTAGCTATGTATGTTTTTAAGTATTCTTGGAAGATTAACGGCAAATTGATGATTTGTAATATATACATTTTTTTTTTTTATTTTTTCTTAGAAGTAAAAACATCATTCAAGGTTGTCTGTTCGAGTCGTAGTAGATTTATAGTCGTGTATCTCTGTGGACTGTAACCATAAAAAATCCATGAACTCAGATATTTGGCTTCAATCGGATGGTTATACTCGTATTGTTGAAATAGGGTTTTTAAGTAATTTCGCTTGTGTTGGGAAAGTTTTTACCTTTAAAAGCACATGATTACTTTCACTGGATAATCGATAAGGAAACTATGAGGCAGTAACATACGGGTATCGTGTCGCCAGATAGTCTATGATTTGTTTTTCTATTTGGCTCGAATATGGTACAGCATTATACTCGTAAACATATTTCATTTTCTTCATTCCTTTGAGTTCTAATACAGATTCACTCATTGGAGTGCTGCTATTCACTCATTATTTATTTTTGTAGAAAAAAAGTTGGATATTTGTGAGATAAAGAGGGGAGAATATGCCTGCTCAAATCACTTGAATTATCCCTAATTGTGCGTTTAGATTTTGGATTCTATTTTAGGCTGTATAAGCTTATCAGGCTTATTTAGCTCGGCAAAGGCACGTTATTAAATAGCATCTCAATGTCCTCAATGTGGAGAATTAAAAGCCATGAGGAGTTGCTTTGTAGCCAATTTGATTGTACACAGATCGGTCCATTTGGTGGTGCTAGCAAAGTGAAGGAGCCTATTTTTTGGACGATGATCAGTGATTTTGAAAGAATAACTCATCGTGCCACCTTCGGCCAAAAGAGTATTTCCTAAACAAACAAAAAAATAAATTTCTATAACTGGAAAGTCTTGTTTTAACGTTCATTGCTTTGCTTTGACCTTAAACCATTTGATGTACGTAGATCAATGACACTGTCTGTGAAAGCTAATCAAAGTTATTGAAGTGGCCTAAGTGTTATTTTATTTTATCATAACTATCGATTTTATGTTACTATTGGCCGATTTTTTCTTATAAATAAAACACTTTTTTTTTTAAATACAACGAATAAACCTTAATCAATGATATACTTTCCATTTTGTTCGATGACCTTTTATCATCTTTCAGCCAACTTCTGATCTTTATCTGAAAAAAATTGAACCAAGTATGATTTCATAGCGTCATCATCATTGAAAGTTTTACCATCCAAAGAGTTTTGCAAAAATCTAAATAAATGGTAATCTGATGGAACATGGTCAGGGCTATATGGTGCATGCAAGGTAAATTCCCAATCAAGCTCCAATAGTTGTTGGCGAGTGATCACAGATGTATGCGGCCTAGCGTTGTCCTGGTGAAAAATGACCAATTCTGGCCATCTTTCGTTGATCGCTGTATTTAATCAGTCCAGTTGTTGACCGTACATATCCGAATTAATCGTTTGATTTCTTGGAAGCAACTCAAAATATACCACATCTTTCCAATCCCACCAAATTTGGAGCAAAATCTTCTTTTGGTTGATATCAGCTTTCGAAGTGAATTGGGTTGGTTCATCAGGCCTGCACCATGATCGTTTTCCATTGACAATCTATGCAAACATGCAAACAATCTATTTTCCATCGCCAGTGATGAATTGTTTCAAAAAATGGTGGGATTCATTGCGTCTATGATGGAAAACGGAAGCATTGATGCGCTTCGTTAGATAAATTTCTTTTAAATCATGTGGAACCAAAATATCAAGCTTCTTAACGAGTTTTTTCTTTGCTATCTCTATACAGTCACGTGACATGGCGATCCGACTCGATTATGGCTTTAATTTTATCATCATTATCCTAATCTGGTCGACCTGATCGTTGTTCATCTTTCAGTGAAAAATCTCCGGAATGAAATTTGTCAAACCAATTCCAGAATAAGGTTCCTTCACCATGCACATCACGTCACTTTTTAGCTGATGGTGCTGCGTTCTTTCCTTTACGGAAATAAAAAAATAAAATATGACGAAAATGCTCGTTTTTGCACTCCATATTAAAATAAACACCAAAGTAATACCTTTTCACAAAAATACGCGCAATTTGCTTCTAAAGCCAAGTAATTCTGACAACTAACAAATGTCAAAAGGGAGAAAATATGTCATTGACAGAAGAAGAAGGTAATTCCTTATAGTCCGTTTCAAATCACCGTGCAATTGGAAAGCTGCGCAAAGAGGAACTGGAAGCGCATGCTACTCATCTGCTCACTGGAAAATGATATTTACGAAACGGCTGAACTTTCTCCGCTTCCTTTCATATTTAACCCATTTGTATCATAAGCAAATTCAAATTCATACTAGCTAAACATTATTTCTTCTTTTCAACACAATAATTGTCAAGAAAGTGCTTTGCATAAAATCGTCATTGCCAACTCCAATATACAATGGACACGCCTTACACCTCCATGCATTCTCTCTACACTCTGATTTCGCATTTCTGTTTTTCACTATTTTTTAGCAAGATACTCGCACCACATATCAAGTGCCCTGATCAAAGTTTTTGGTCTGCAGCAATGTTCTTCGGAATATGGCATGGACTTGAGATGTTAGCAACATCTTTAATGATTGAAATATCGCATTATTAGTGGCCGTCTCTATACGACACAATTCTCTTCGATTATATTATTTTTGTAGATAATCCAATGGAATCCACAGTGAATGTCTCCTTAATAAGTCATATCGGAATGTGGGATAACCAGATATGACAAGCCTTTTCTGAGTTGCTTGATTACTTAACGTCTAACTAAGAAAATTAATGCAAACTCCGATTTTCCGTTTGAGTAGGCGATCCACCTACCAAGATATTGGTAATTCGTAGCAAGTTTGGAACTCTGTGTAGGAAGCCACCTTTTTTCTACCTTTGACTCAAGTGAAAGAAAGGTTCTGAGTTTTATAGGGTTATACTAGGATCTAGATCCCAAGATAGGATTTTTTTTCTAATATGACTTCGGTAGACTCGTCACGGATCGCAATACTCTTCAACAAAATACGCCTTCTCAGTGGCAGAAAACCGCACAATCGCACAGTGTTTGTTCTATGGTTACATCGTTCTCTCAACAGAGTCGGCATTGTGAATTTCACGCATAACCTTGCGCTGCAAAGCCCAATTGTTTTTGTTGACGACCCATGCAAAGGAAAAAAGCACAACAAAATTCAGATATGCGAGAAAAGAAAAGCAAATTCCTGCAAAGGAGGTATACATATATAGCAGCCAGGAAATGTAATGCTACAGCCCGGTCAGTAGGAGATGAAAAACTGCAACATTGCGACATATGCTATCGACAGCAGGACGAATGTTGAATTTGTTTTTTTTTTTTTTCATTGAAACCAAACCTTTGAAAGAGATCTTGACTTTTTGGCTCTTACATCAGTCTAATTTCCGCACATGTTTCCGAATAGTAAATAAAATAGAAAGATGCTGTTTTGTTTTAACAACTAGTCAAGGCTACAAAGTTCTAGTCAAAGCCTGCCAAGACAAAGAAACAGTAGAATCCGAAGATATTGCTCAGGGTGTAGAAGGGACATTTCTGCTGTAGACCATCTAATCTGGACTATGATAACCAATAATTCTAACCTGGGTGAAGTACAGATAGCAGTATCTAAATTTAAATCCAAAAACTCTACTGCAGCGAAAGATGCATAGATAGGAAGCCTACGCCAAATCAAAATTTAAGGCAAAATTTAATCGAACAAAAGTATGCTCGGTCAGTGGACCTCAGCATTAATTGGCCGATCCTCAAGAAACAAGACCCCTTTCAGTGCGCCAATTATGGAGGTGTAAAATCGCCTACAAGATCCCGTCTATTAACTGTGTGAGCGCTTGTTAAGCCAGAAAAGTACATAACAGACCACATTGTTATACACTGCAAAAGATCTTGAAGTAAACCAGTGAATCTTAGACGTTCACCGAAGCAGTTTACGTACAAGATCCTTATTTGATATCCCTGCCAAACTAGTTCTTGCACTTGCGCCTTAAGCGCTGCTTGACTTACGAGTATCAGTGAATGGTTTCCTTGCCTCAGAGTTCATGTTGAGCCAACGTATACGTGTCATGAAAGACACCTGAGTATCACATCATTATTCTAGGGATATCCATGTGATGTGAAACTTGAGCCTAACAATGATAAATATTTCCATAGCAAAACAATTTGGCTGCTTTTGTATGATTCCATTGTATCACTGATCTTGAAGCCTATCCGTAGATTAGCTGTTGACGGACATCTTTAATGTAAGGTTGAGAGTTTTATGATTCTTCGGGTTGCCGTTGAAGTGGCTTAGGAATACATTTTTTGATTGAGAATCGGGTCCTTAACTATTGTAATTTCTAAATTTCCGAACGACGAAAGCTGTTATATAATATTTGCTCCTTTCCCATAATAGGAGTCGCATACGAGTACTTATTCCGTTTGTACAGTGCCGTTCGAAGAATTTTGTTTAAGCTTATTGCAATAACTACATATTTTTTAATGAGGATGTGTTTTATTATGCGGTTTCAATCGTTTCATGATACATTTAGAGTGTTGAAATTGTTCACCCTCGGTCACGGGAGCAAAAAGTTGATAGACCGAAAATTTTTAGGGATTAAAGAAAAATGCTTTATTGATGAAGTGTTTTTGTTTTTTTTTATTACTTTTCTGAAACATTCTCTATCTAATTAGCACTTTGTTGGATCTCCTCTTGGTTTTATTACAGCTGCGCACCGGCGAGACATTGAGTCAGATAGGTTTTTCTGTGTGGAAGCAGGTACGGTGGTCCAGGTCAGGATAATTTTTTAGGTTTTTTATTGACTCTGGGCGCTTCTTCGCAACCTTAAGTTTCATTACTGACCAAATTTTCTCAATTGGGTTGGGATCTGGACTGCAGGGAGGGCAACTTAATACATCGACATTATTTTAAACTTAAGAAATAAAAAAAAAAATGCAAATATTATTTTTAGTCATAAAAGTTATATTTAATTTAAAAGCTTGATTTAAAAAAAAAAAACAAGTTCATACCTACAACTTTGGCTGTATGGCAAGGAGCAATGTCCTGTTGAAAAATGAATCTGCAAGTGTCACCAAAAACCTCCAGCGCAGAGGGCTCTAATACATTTTCCAGGACCCGTAGGTAAACTTCTGCAGTGACTTTTGATTCTAGGAAGACCATTCTAGCTTTTTCATCTCCAGAGAAGCATCCCCAGGCCATCACACCTTCAGTTTTGGGGAGGCCTCCTGCGTTCAGAGCTCAGTCTTTCCTTTGATTCTCTTCAAGCAAGAGTCCTCCCATCTGCAACATGCAGCTTAGACTTTGATTCGTCGGACAAGGTAACATCGTTCCACATGTCTTGAGTCCAATTAAGATGCTCTTGAGCCCAGAGCAATCGTTTTTCTCTGACCCTTTTTGGAAAATCCGGCTTCAGTACTGGCTTTTTCCTGTAGCTCGACGCAGATCGTTTTTAAGATCCACCGAAGTCTTGAACCGATGCCGTCGGCTGTACTATTGTAGATGGAGTGAAAGGTGACCTCCTTGGGAATTAAAATTTTTTCTTTTTCTAAATGTTTTTTTATATCATTCAATATAGTTCCCTTTTAGTTTGATACACTTATTCCAGCAATTTTCCAACTTCTTGATCCCGTCCGAAAGGTAATTTTCCGGAAGGTCTGCAAAATACTCCTAGCGTGAGCTGAATTTTTTATTGATGAGCCATTTTTTGAGGTTTGGGAAGAGATAATAGTCCGAGGGATCCAAATCCAGTTACCAATCGACGCCAAAAGACCGCCCGATTCCGCATCAACAAGTCCAAACACTCTTTCAAAGTGCTCTCGCGTTCGTGTTTTTGATCAGGAGTGAGCATGCGTGGCACCCAGGGGCAGGATAACTTTTTCATATGCAGAATATTGCCCAAAATATGGCGTGTGCGCTCAGTACTAATCGCGCACCTTCCGGTCAGCCAACACTATTTCATGTATTTTTTTGGCATTGTCCTCTGTAACCGCATCGGAGAGTCTGCCGCTGCGGACTTGATCGGTAGTGGAGTTGCAGCCACCACGAAACTCTCGAAACCAATATTTGACGGTGTAATCTGACGGAGCATTAGCCTGTCATCCAACTTTTCTTTTGTTTCCTTCGCCGTTCATTTATGAGAGAACGAAAATCGTTTTTGTGCATACTCAACATGATGCCAAACACGTCAACAACAATCAGCTATGAAAACAAAACTAAAGACAATATCGCACTGAAATTTGGCATGTCTGCCTAAATATGAACGGACTTCAAGGCACCATAACCTTTTTTGCAGTAGCAGCGCATTCTGGTGGTCAAGGAGGCCACTTTTCAGACCATCTAGTACAGCACTAAAAAACGGTCTTCCACTGTCGTCGTCTTTTTTGGCCTCCCTGACCCTTTCTTTTTGCTGGTAGTAACGGTCTTTTGTTTTTTAAATTCCATGCCACAGTTTGTTGGGCAACATTTAATCTTCTTGAAATTTCACGTGTTGTAAAATTGAGACGTCACAGGCACAAATATTAACTTTGCACTCCGAACTGATTTTTCCCATTTTTTTTTCACTAAATTATTTCGGTTCGTTTCGGACTGCTATCACGAGCTAAATGTACCTCTTATTCATAATAACATCGTCTCTTATGCACTGTTTGAATGAAATTTTGTTACCTAGTGTAAAGAAAACCCCGTAGCTCTCATAAATTTCAAGAACTGCGCCCGAAAAGGGTAATCAAATGTTTGATCAAAATTTTTCGAACGGCACTGTATAACTTCCATGGAAATTGCATATACTAAATTCAATTGTAGATTTTGTTAAACATTATTTCAGAGCGATCTGCCAGGTCGTTTCTTATTTGACATCTTTCAACTTACCAAAAAATTTTTTGTTCATTTGCCATGTGTAGAAATCAACATGGGCGATCAGCTACTTTTGCTTCTAAAATTGTTTTTTTTTTTCAATTGTAAGGGCGATCTGCCAGGTCACCTTTTATTTCTTGGCTCTAAACATTCCAGTAAGTTACCTACCCATTTAGAAAACAGCTTGGTTGATCAGTGATTTTTACCACCAAGTGGATTTATTGAATATTTGTCTTTGTCCATGCCAATTTTAAACATTAACCCTCATGATGAAATTTAATAAATCTGTCTGTCTATTTTAACCAGTAAATTAACTTAACTAATACCCATCCAAAGTACGTTTAACAATTTAACTTGAACCAACCAACAACATTACCTTTTTTTTTGTTTTTTGTTTTAAACAATTACTATTTTGTTTTATTCATTTAAGTGCTCAAGTTAATTGTTTCGCATAAAATTAATTCCACAAACGTCTACTCGTACCCAAGGAAAGATTAACTAAAAAAACAAAACAGCTAAATAAAAGCCAAGACATAAGTAAACAGAAATACTATGTACGAGTATATATGGATAATGATTATTTCAACAGATGCCATTGACACTCAACCTGTTGGAAATTATTGTAGCTAACTTACATAAGTAGCTACTGTTCTCCTGGCATTCATTGCAGAAAACAGAGAAGACGTATCTATTCGATTGTAGATACAACTTTTTTACGTCGTCAAATATTAATTATCATCATCATCTAGTTTTCAGTTCGTTTCACTTGAATTACGATAAAATCGCTATTTAAAGTACCTACACAGAGGAATGTTGCTAAAATAAAATAAAAAAAAAAAAATGTATCTGTAAAAAATTCCATAGATACGTGGTAAAATCTACAAACACTTGTTCTGTTTTTTTTTCCCCTAGTGGCTTCTGAAGACCAACTTCTAAAGTAGAAATCGCTCTTTTATAACTTGGTATCTTTTTTTATTGGTGTTGTCTAGTTTTGAGGCATGCAAATCATCACGAGTAGCACTTGTGAAAAATTAAAATCCCCTAAACAACAAGCAAAAAAAAAAAAGGAATATAAATCTCAAGAAAGGAAAGAAGAAAAAAATGACAGTATAAATCTTCTGTCCACTTCGCTGACAGATAGAATTTTTCAAATTGCATTTTGCACAGGTACGAATGTATCCGTACATGAGTTAACTCACGGTCGCAATTTAAGTGCGCCGATATTTTATTTTCTTTTTCATTTACTTGTTTTTTTTTTTTTTTTTTTAAGTTTTATACTACATAAAGAAATTCGAGTTTCTTACGTGACTTACATTCACAAAAAACAAAAAAAAACGGAGAAAAAAAATACATCTTCCAGGAGTCAATGACTTTAGAAATTAAACAAGGCAGAGAGGAAAAAAACTGAAAACGGATACAAAACGCGAAGCTACACAACCACTACACCCACCCCACGCAGAGATGTCAATCAATTTATTTGTTTGGTTCTCCATGTTTTCATATCTGCGGGACAGCACTGAAAACCGAACAAAGGGGCTACCACTTTCAACAGACAAATCAAAAAAAAAAAAATAAAAAAATTCGAATCGAAACACCACCCACATTCGACAGCGAAAACACGGTACAAAAACATATCACTGTCCTAATTATGGCTGCCCCTTTTTTTTTGCACAACTTAAATGCAAATAGACGACCATAACACATAAGAAGGGACCTGCAAAAATTTATAGACAACCACGAATTTGGGAAAAGACGAAAAAAAAAAGCCCAAAACTCCTTGTGCTGAACGGAAGGCGGACATTTAAATAAGTCTAAAACACACGTGTTCCTTGGTAATGTTAATTGCGACTTTCTGACTTTAAATGGATTTTTGTTTTGTTTTTGTTTTTTTTTTTGAAATTAACGGTGTACAGTGGTGGTGAAAAGTGTTTTTTATACTTAGGTCCGTAGAAAGCATATCTTGTCTCTACACAATCTTACGTGGGCGGAGGACATCCAACAGGGATCCTGTAATCTAAAGTCTATATCAGTCAATAGATCATTTTTCAGTCGATCATGAGAAGGTAAAGAGCCTTTGACAAACATTCTATTCAGATTTTTACTGAGAGTTCTCTTTAGACTTAGATGCAGTCCTTAAGGGGTTAGGCCACTCTAGAGGCCGAAAAAATTGGCTTTTTTAGGATTTTTTTTTTCTAGAAACACTACAGAATAAATCGAAATATTACAAAAAAGACTCTTATATTGGGTCTACAAGTAAGTTTCGAGCGTTTTTTTCCAAAATTTGAAGTTTTCTTATGAAAACATAGTTACAATGCTTTATTCAAAGTATCGTCCATCGGAAGCTACAACTTTCCCCCATCTTTCTGGCGATTTATGAATTCCGAACCAAAAAAATTTCTCGTCTTTCGAGCTCAAGAACGTATCGAGCCAATTTTTGATTTCCTCTACTGAGCTGAAGCGTATTCCCGTAAGAGCGTTCTGCATCGAACAAAACAAGTGGTAGTCAGATGGTGCCAAGTCTGGACTGTAAGGCGGGTGAGGCAGAATCTCCCATCCACTATATTCCAAATAGTTTTTCACCGAAACCGCAACATGTGGCCGAGCGTTATGAAAAATGACGGACTCATGCCTGGTCTCATATTCTGGCCGTTTTTCTTTTAATGTCCGCTTCAAACGGATTAGTTGGGTTCGATATAATGGTCCTTTGATGGTCTCACCACTCGGAAGCAGTTCATAGTATACGACACCCTTTTGATCCCACCATATTATTCACGTGAATATTTCGTTTCGGCGTCGATTGGGCGGGCTCGCCGGGCTTTGTATACAATTTTCTGCGTTTCGGATTATCATAATAAATCCATTTCTCATCACCAGTGACAATACGATGCAAAAATGATTTATTTTTATACCGCTGCAGTAATATTTCGGACATGCAAAATCGCCGTTCGACGTCTCTTGGCTTCAATTCGTACGGCACCCAGTTTCCAACCTTTTGAATGAATCCCAGTGCTTTTAGGCGCAGGGAAACGGCTTGTTGCGTGACGCCCAATAATGCAGCAAGTTCTTCTTGAATCTGACACGGATCCTCATCCAGTAAAGCGTCCAATTCCTCGTCTTCAAAACTTTTCGGCTTTCCGGGGCGATCTTTGTCTTCAACTCCAAAATCACCACTTTTAAACCGTTTGAACAACTCGCGGCACGTCGATTCACCAATACATTTCTCCCCCATAAGTTTCCGAAAGCAAACGATAGGCCTCAGCCGCACTTTTCTTCATATTAAAGAATAAAAGCAGCGCTTCCCGCAAATGACGTTTATTTGGCTGGAAACTTGCCATGATTTTGCTCGATAAAATGTACGACACCGATAGAACTGCTCAAATATAACGCTGCAAAGTTGTTGACAGATACAAAACCTACAAATAAAACACATGGGGTCTGACATTTCTTCCCGGGATCCACTGGTGGCGCCATCTCTGACAAACGCTGGAAACTTACTTGTAGACCCAATAAATAGCAGTGACTATACATAGTCTCTGGTTTTTAGCGTAAACCATCTGTCATTTAGACTTCTGTTTATGGGATGCCCATACATCCATGGGAGCAAGTATACGCCTTGCCATCGCTCTCCGATGACTCCCATAGTACCGTGATTTAAGTCCTGGTAGGGACTACCGGTGGTCTTGCCGCCAACAAGACCTATGTATGACCCTCAACTTGTAACTGGTCAAATCGTAGCAACCTTCGGAGGCGTCATCTGAAGATGTTTACGATAAGACCAGTAATATGCGCTGCTCCCGCTTTTTATTAGACAACGTCATTGATAGGTGAAGCCTTGGTAATTGGGCGGGGGCCCAGTGACTGTATACAATAATTTTTTTGAAGTGATTAATTTCAAAGTGGCGGCTGTGCAGCGTTTTTGCGATGACGTCTCCGTTTTTTCAGGGTCCACGGCCGGACAAACAGCTCCTGTAATTTTTGAACTATATATAAACCAAATGAATTTTTTTTTTGATTTTATATAATAACTGCTATAGAAATACGTAAGTTTTTTTCGATATAATAATTTTTGGCCAAATGGCGCACTTCCAAAGTGAAAAATTTGCCTAAAAAATCATCAGATAATTGTTAATAATAAATGAACTATGCAATATAAAAAAATAAATCCTACGCACTTCCATAGACAATGTGTTTTTCAAGATATATTCAATATTTTAAGTGAATCGGTTGAAAATTGTCTGAGTTATATTTCCGGCCAACTTAAAAAATGCAGTTTTGAGATAAACGCGTTTAAAATTTTAAAGAGGCTCGTTGCCTACCTGTCGGCCTTGTACTATAATTTGAAAAACAAGAATTTCGAGATATTTCCCGGCCATAATCTTTTGGAATATTAAGTTTGAGGTCCTAAGGGGAAAACCAAATAGTAGTCTGCTACACCTACCAACGAGGTCTCAGGTATAAGCAGCTTTGCAATTGTAGCCGCCTATTTGGGATACCGATGCAGTAAAATTTAAATTTACTCTTCCACAGCTCGTGCGACAGGTCCGCATTTTTTGTTAAAGTTTGGCCGCTTGGTGCACTTTTAGATCTTTTTGACTCTTTTTCGTTCGCATGGACTTCCTTTTTTTTTTTTTTAGACAAAACATTAAATTTGACTTGTTTTTGATATATGAAACTATTTCGAGCTTATTTTTCTGGTGGTATTCAATGGTGAATCCTAATACACTCGTGGAAATAGGAAAAAGAACCCTTTTCCTTCGGTTAATCATTGTATTTTGCAGAAATTCAGCTAATCGTGGTTGTGCTAATGCACTGCTCTTTCCTGTATTTAAAACATTTTTGGTTGTCCGATTCGATGCTGACAGATAAGAGCTTAAGTCATGCTGAGCAGGCTCAAATTAAACTCTACAAAAATTGTGGACCCCCAAATCGCAAAAACAGTCAAAAGCGGTATTGGTCTACAAAATGGAAAAGTCATCTCCACATGAGCCATATTTTGTCCTATGGATTAGACACCGATTTGACATTTTGACATGTACATTGAGACATTTATGTACATTGAGCTCCTGGAAGAAACTTTGGTCTTCTCGTCATAAAAGAAAATAGCCTATGCCATAGAAATTTAAGACTAGCACGCCCTTAATGAACACCTTGATCCTATAGGACCTATGGGGGATTCTGTCTCGCGAAGTTTACAGGAAAGGTCAACGGCAAATAACAACGTGCATATATTTGCTTTTCCGAAGTCTAATCAGGCAAAATCCAGACAGTAAAATTTAGCACATAAAATACACTGATATGGATCGTTGCGCAGCAGATTTTATTACTGCTACAATCGATATAAACCCGTGCGTGGAAGTAAAACCATCTACATTTACCAGCGTAACCTCGTAGAAAGGTTCTTAAAATTAGCACAAAGCAAGGTAGACTCACAAAATATTCATTCGCAAGTTTCTATATAATGTCAAATTCCTTAAGACATCAACCTTTGGTAAGTGAAGATTTGAGAAGCTCCAAAATGATGTCTGCGAATGCTTGTAGAACAGTGATGTCATCACGTGGCATGACTCTCAAATCAAAGAATTATCAAAACACTCAATCGGCCACTGGCTGATACTAAATACGAGTACTCGTATATGCCTTTATTTACTCTTGCCTTTTTCGGCATACAAGTTAGATTAGATTAGATAGGAGTGGTCCTTATTTGCGACTTACTTTTACCAGTTGTGTGTCCACTGGGTGATCGTGGACGATATCCTGCCTATTCCTGGAGCCATAGACATAACTTGGCAAGCTTGTCAATGTCGGGATCTTTATTTTATTTATTTAATTATTTATCAAAAATAAATCTACAAAGGGCGGCAAGACCACAGATGTCGTTTAGGAAATTTACACATCAATTAGTCTAAAATTTATATACGTACATACATTACATATGCTTAAGTACTTAAGTTAAGTTCAAACTCTGAGGTTGGAATACAATATCTGCCAAATTTCTCAACATGTTTTCACATAATTTCATATGTATTTTGCGAATAAGAGCTCTGCTATTTTCTTTTACTACATGAATCGTTGGTGGATCATTGGAGTAGACTTTATCTTTAACATAGTCCCAAAGGAAGAAGTCTGCTGGTGTTAAATCGCACAAACTCGGCGGCCAATTCAAGTCTCTATTTCGAGAAATCACACGAGCCATTGTCTCAGTAGTTGTAGCGCCGTCCTGCTGAAAATAAACCTCGTCCAAGACCATAGTATCAATTTCAGGTAAAAAGGTAACCCAATTCATTCACTGAAACGGCAACATGAGCATCATTTTCGAAAAGATATGGCCCACGGCCAGCCCAAAAGCCGCACTTAACTGTGACTCGTGGTGGATGGAGAGTTTGTTCCACTATTTCTCTTTGGTTTTCGGAGCCCCAGATGCGATAACTTTGTTTGTTTTCTTACTCAGACGAATGGAAATGACCCTCATCACTCCGAATAATTTTGTGTAAAAAATTCTGATCTTCATTCATTTCCAGTTCGCTTCAATTCTTGCTTCAACTGGACCTCATATGCATGTAGGCCAAGATCTTTATGCAGAATGGCGTGCAAATTGGTTGCAGATAGGCTCAATTCCTGTGATCGTCGCGAAATGGACACACCTGCATTTTCAGTCGTGCTCTTAGCTGCGGCGGCGATACTTTCAGTTGACCTTGTCGGACGAACACGAGTTGAAGTCTGTATATAACTAACCTATCCGAGACTTTCAGATTTATCGATTAAACACACTATAGCTGTGCGGGAAGATGCTTGGTGGTGACCAAAAGCGGTACGAACTTTGCGAAACGTTTCCGCGATATTTTCACCGTTTTTATAGTGAATTTTCACAATTGCAACACGTCGTGCGAGTGTGTATCGATCTATATTTAATACTTAATCTTACTTATCAAAAGTCATCGCAATGATAGTTAAATGTTGACAGTTCTATAATTCCGCGAAATTTTAAATCACAGCTCTTGTTGGATGACCCGCTGCTAAAGCAATTCAGCTGCGGAACAGATTCCTCTTTCTTTTCATTCCGGCGGCTTCTCCAGAAATCATTGCTGCGATTTAGTCGTTGCGCGTGTCTTTCACTTGTCTTCGATTATATCATATTTATAAGTTTAGGGATATCAACTCGCCAGGATGATCAGCTTTCTTGATCGATTGGTCATATTTTTTTTTATTTTTTTTTATAATCCGCGCGGGCTCAAGGTTTTTGTACCCTTAAAATGTTCGTACACAGCGCGAGCGAAGGAAATTTAGGAAGGAAGAAAAGACAGGTACCGATGTACATTGTTTTTAAATGTTTGCAAGTTATAACGACCAGGAAACACAGAAGTCGGCAGGGCATTCCATAAGCGAGTTGTACGGCTTAGGAAAGAATCACGATATTTTAGAGTACGTCCGAAAATGGGCTTGAGGGTATACTAATGAGCATTTATAGCGAGACGGGTGTTACGGTTGAAAGTTTGAATGGGCGAAATGCTACTGGCGATTTCAATGGAGCACTGGTGGTGTAAATAGCTATAAAATAAAGTGAGACAGGAGACATTACGTCGATGTTCGAGGGTGTCAATTGATTGACTGATATTAGTATCACCTATGAGTTTTATCGGACGGTTTTGAATCCTATCTAGCAAGTGCAGAGATGTTTTAGGAGCACTTGACCAGATGTGGGCATTGTACTCCAGGTTTGGGCGGATAAATGTCTTATATATTGGGGCCAGATCAGACGGGGTAAAATATTTCTTACATCGCTTGAGGAAACCTAGACATTTCGCAGCATTTTTGGCGACATCGAATATGTGGTCATTCCAACGTAAGTTGTCACTGATACACATACCAAGAATGGAACGTTTATCGGTTTCGACGATGCAAGTGCCATTCATGGATAATGGCTGGGTATTTGAATTTCGCTTTAGTGACAGCAGACAGCATTGAGTTTTGGAAGCATTAAATTCCACTCGATTGATAGTTCCCCAATTGGTTATGCTGTTAATATCGGAATTTAATGAGCTTAGCATGCGCTGCCGTTCCCGTTCTACAGCCGAAGAGCAGGGGCGTAAGTCCGGGAACGAATATGAAAAGCAGAGAGTGCTGTCATCAGCAAAGGAAAAAATTGGATTAGAAGTAGCAGACAAGAGACCATTAATGAAAATCAAAAAGAGTGTCGGGGACAGAACGGAGCCCTGGGGCACACCAGCATTTATTTTGTGAATATCAGACTTGAAACCGTCTAAGACAACTTGAATTGAACGTTCCGAAAGGTAATTTCTAATCTGAGGGCACCATCTGATTAGCCTCAGAGCCATTGAGAGCATGTCATCTGTTTGACGTAGGACATTGATGAGTGACAAGCTGTGTTATATTTTTTTCCTAGAGTTCGGGTACCGGGCAGTTTATCAGCGGTACAGTTCCCTGGGACATCCTAGTGTCACGGAAACCAACAATTGTGATTCTGATTGGTTACCTCCGTCAAGCATATTGGATTCAGGCTAGCCCTAACAGCGTGCTGATGAATAGATGAGATTTTGACTTAAAAGCCGCTACAATGGATTTATGTAGTATACAGAGCTGTTCAGAGAAGACCCTCGTACCAACGCCTGATGTTGTTGAGAATGAGCTCGCATTATCTTCATTCGTTCCTTGCCGCTGAAGTGTTGTACAATAGTTAATTTCATTACGTTGAATGTTAGCTGATTTTGTGAGATTAGAATACAATGCAACTCGACTATTATGCCCTAAAATTAGCCCTTACCATTAATGAACTGAGAGATAGTCTAAGGGCAGAGCAGTTGGTCAGCTGCATGCCGAAAACGTCTTTGGTGGCATATAAAGCCAAACCTGAAGGGCCGCCGCGTTGAATAGGTTCTCAATTCGGCGGTGGTGCTGGTGAATGCAGCAAAATATTGAGGTTTTACTAGCAAATTGATACTAGATCTCTTTTGCTGGGCAGGCCACCAGGCCACCAGACGGTTGGTTATGAGTGGGAATTGGTCCAGGTACCGCGATCCAAAGCTTTGAGTTGTGTCCCCACTTTGATCTCTCGCCTTGGTGCACGAATAAAGGGAAACAAGAGCTTTTTTGTTTCATTTATCTACCTCGGCACGCAATAGATACTTCTAATTCAATCAGCCCCGCAGAATAGAATTTTTTCTTATTAGTTTCTAATTTCTCTGGAAATGTCAAACTTAAAAGTCAAATGGACCGTTTCAAATTGACAACTGAATCGACCGCAATGGCTACCAAAACTTCTGAAAGAACAAAAGACCCCTATTTATTATTTTGGCCAACACGTTTTTCAGCACCACTGTTTACACTTATTTATATGCATACTTCTCACGTTACTTGCGTGATCACTGGACAAAAAGAAAAAAAATACAAATACAACGAAATCGAGCGCGAGCCTGTTCGTAGTTCGGTTGTTCTGCTGCCACCAGCCGCGCGCCTGATTTCCTTTGTTAGCCGCTATTTTCGAAAGAGATAGGCCGAGAGAGGGAGAGCTTAGAGCAGAGTGTAACACATTGAATAAATCAACCTCACAGATACTTTGAATTTCGTAAATTCACTAAATATACGTAAATTAAAAAGAAAATACAAAAAAAAATTAAGTGGGGTGGCTATATGACTTGTACAACAACGGTATAGCCGTTGTGCTGGTTGTTCTGTCAGTTGTCATTTTAAATACAAAATTTGTTCGAAGTTCAAAAAGAAAAAAAAAAAAAAAAAACAATTTTCGGGCTGGTGTTGGTCTTTATTTTTGACGTATTTCGCATGTTTTTGCAATTTTTTTTTTTGCGGGTTAATAATTTAATATTCATACAAAGGGGTTGTTCTTTTTTTTTTTGCTGTACGTTGCCGTTGCATGGTTCTTTTTTTGTTATCGCGCTTAGCTATAGAAAGTAATCGCTTTGATGTATTGCGAACGACGACGTCGAAATCATTTATTTGGGGGGTACGTTAGGTAGGTAGGTAGTGGAACTGTATAAACTTTTGTCGCGACAAAACTTTTTATTAATTACTTTTGCACATACATATCTACATATGTTCTGTAGAAAGATATTTTTTTTTTCTTTTTTTTTTGTAATTTACGAGCCTTTGTTTGGCTTTTAAGTGGCCACATGGAGCTCTTTAAAAAAAAATTCAAGGAAACCCAACGAAAAGGTGTGGTTCCCAAAAAGGACTTAAAAAAAAAAAGAATTCTCCGTTTTCATAAATACAATATACCATACGTGTTCCAACTTATATACTGTACACATAAATTTATATATTAGCTTTTTAGTGTTAAATTATTTAACAAGAAAGAAGAACCAATCGAAGTTCGTTAAACTTTTTTTCACTTTACACGTTTTTGTTTTTTTGTTTTTTAATATATACTCGTACATAAGTAAAGGCCAGGCAAAAGAAAATATTTATTTTGAAATCGAAATGCTTTTGGGAATATATGTCTGGGCCTTTGAAAATAACAATCAATCAGCGATAAATTACAAAATAAGCAATTAGGGAAAAATTCGTGAGAAATTTGGTTTTGTTTTATTTTTTTAGACGAGGGAGACGGCTAAAATTTGTTCAAGTATTGTAATTTGTTGTCTCTATATTTATTTGTGCAAATTTTTATGATTGATCTTTTAAGGAGAGGGTGGCGTTAGCGGTTTTAGTCGTTATTTTGAAAATCGTAAATTAAATTCGGGCCAATCGATCATTTTGAAAGATATAGCAAAGGCGAACTAGTTGAAGGTAAGAGTACTTTGTGATTAAAGAATCCAATAAAGCCCCCCGTGTGGGAATGACAAGGCGATTTTTTATAGGAATTGAAAACGCATATACAGGGTGTTCCGTAAGTCATGGTCCAAACAACTGCTAAAAGGGGGCGTCATGCCCGATGAAGTTCAAATTGTTATAACTTTTGATCTAAGCGTAGCTTCGGTAAGTGTTATAGCTTCTTGGGGACTACAAATACTGACCAAGTTTTTAAAAGGGAATTCCAGCGCTGACCAATACTTCTGTCAGTTTCAGTTTGGACCATGACTTATGGGACGCCCTGTATGTACAGTGGTGTTATACTAAAGTCGTCCCTTCTTACTCAAACATGATTTAATAATTATTTTTTTACTTATTTCAAATGTATTTGTCTTTATCAACTTATCAGAACGTAAAATAATATTTATAAGTACTGTAAAAAATAAAAAAATAATCGAAGAATTCATAATAATGCATAAATTAATTGTTCACAGAAATAGCACACCATTCTTGAAGGGGGGGCTAAGGTTAATTCGTACAAAAGAAGGCGGTTTTTGTGAATTTTTTGTGACGACACAGTTAAAATCTCTTTATTAAAACCAACAGTACATTAAAGTATGACATTCGAAATATTGTATAAAATTTTCACGAAGAAATATTAAAAAGTACGGCAATGGCAGCAATTATTCGGACGTGTCTCGGAAAAAAGTAGAATTGCGGTGCCTCTCATGACTTGGTGCTGGATCATCTGAAATCAGAAAATCAAAGTTCATTCGTTAGATAATAGTTTTCCACAATTAACGCTGGAAGGGTTTTTCGAAATTTCAATTTTTCACTTTTTTGGAACACTTTGAAGGGAAAAACGCGATTTTTTGCGAAAAAAAAATTAAAATTATTAAAAAATTTGAAAAAACTCTCCAGCGTTAGCTCGTAAATTATGTACAGAAATAGTGTTCAAAACGTTCATAAGCGAATTTTGTCGGCTTACCTCACACTGAATCATCAACACCAGGTCTATAAAGGATGTTACTATCATCCATGATGTCTAAAGCACCTTTTTGCTCCTGTCTACGACGAATCCTACCTTCTTTAGTTTGTCTTTCAGCTTCCTGCTCTGCTCGGCTTATACTCGTACGTATGGAGTCAGTTTATCGCGCCCACTACTGATTTCCATGTCTTGCATGAAGGTTAGTACAGCAAAAGAACCTTCATTGAAGACACTGGCTGCCACATAAGCTGCAATTTCAACGATGACAGAGTGAGTGAGTGAGAAATCGATTATCCTATAATGTTTTTCAAGATCCTCCGTAACGGTCTTCAACGGTCACTTTTATTTTTTTTAATTAACTTCGTCAATTTTGCTTCAATCGACTTGAAATTTGGCACAATATTCTTAAGATAACATATTATGCTTTCAATTAAAAAAAAAAATAAAACGTCGAAACTAATTTAAAAGTAAAATTTTACCATTCCAAAAGGGCAACCATCATACTAATTTGCCTCTGGATGGTTTCCGACATCGTTCGGTGGAGGTGCTGTACCAGGCCCGTCGTGTGTTTTCCCATAAAAGATCTAAACTTGATGGTCTTTCGTCCTAAATCTTTTTCCCTCTATCATTAAATAGGTGTTCTATAGGGTTAAGATCAGGACTTTGTTGCGGCCATTCTAAAACCTTAATTGTTTGGTCTGCAAGCCAGTGACTTACTGACTTTGCGGTGTGATTCGGGTCACTATCTTGCATGAATTTCCATACATATAAGAGAAATTCGTCACAATAGGGTTCCATATGGTTCTCAAGGATCTCTTTGTATTTATATTGATCCAAACGTCCTTCTATTTTCACAATAGGATTAACGCGGTGCCAAGACATGCATCCCTACACCATTATGCTGCCACCTCCGAGTTTTTAATGGTTTCGATCGTGTACAGCGGGTTGAATTCTTGTCTTGGGTGACATCGTACATACGTTTTTCCGTCAGATCCGACCCTATTAAACTGTGATTCATCGCTCCACAAAACATTTTTCCAGAAAGAACTAATTTTTCTCCGATACAGATGGTTTCTTCCTTGCGATGCGTCCATGTAGATTAGCTTCCAAAATACGGCGTCATATGGTTACTGAGGATACTTCAATATTATATCGATCCTTTGTTTGGTTTGTGGTTTCAGCAGATGTTAAAAACGGATCCTTTCTGCTGAGATACTACACTGTTCTGTCCACATGACCAGTGGTCTTTCTTAGCGGTGGCTTCCGAATTTTATTGGATGTTGTTTCTTCCACTGTTATATACTTTATAGCGTTTTGGACCAGCTTCCTGGAGCAGTGGAGCAGCCTGCTGATGTTAGACATTGTCTCACTTTTACGTTTCATGCCTAAAATGCCTTCTCACTTTTCTGGGGTGCAGTGTTTTCCACGACACATTATTTTTTGTCTAAATTTAATTTCCTGATTTTTAAATATCTTAAAAAGTAACTTACTTCAAATTTTACTCTAACAAAGTACTCTATAAATCACTTTAAGAGTACTATTTCTCTAAACAGCTTAACCGTACGTTTGACGACTAACAATCGACGCGTATTACCACCAAACTTTTAAAAGGAATATTTCCTTGTTTCGTTATTGTCTTTAAGGGTCCCACAACGATTCTTAATTGCTAACAGACATCTATGTGATGTGGTATTTCTGTGAATGTACTGTAGGTACATTGGTACTTAATTCAGGGGCGGTTAATTGATAGGTTAGAGTTTGGTGATTTCCGTATCCTCGAATAGTGGGGCCAGTGGACCTTGGACCTACGAGTATTAATATAATGTGGCTTGCACTGCCTAAGTCCGCCTGAATCTGTCATAGTTTGCTAAATAGCTATCACCAAATGCTTTTCAATGTCAAATGAGCTGAATTGCTGACTTTTAAATGCTAATCCCAACTTTGTCTAGATCGGCAGTCAGAAAAATTATGAGTTTTTCATAAGAGGACGACTGCCACTCCAGCATTTTCTAACTAAGTTTTCTGAAAAGCATTCTACTGTATGTCTGCCTATGCAATCATTAATCTTTTGCATAAGAGGCTGTACCATCTACATAGGGGCACTCCATATTTGTATTTCTCAAAGTGGACTAGGTTCACCCACAACTATTAATGCACCATCATAAGACGACCTCAATTCTTAATGGCAAATACGAAGGGAGATCAAAAACTTTTGCACCGCCACGAGTACGAGTGTACGTTTTCTTTATAAGTCGCTGCCTACAAAAGACAGCAAGCAAATGTACAGGTAGTCTCAAATCAGAAATATTTTTGAAACATTTTTTATTTTTAAAACAATGTGTCTTGGTTGACACCTGCTTTTCTCCAGGATCAATCACTGGCGGTACACCACTATTGAACATTTTTTGTGCGGAATGATGGCCGAATGTATTTTTCAAAGTGAGCAAAAAACGTGAACAAAGTTTAGACCTTGATCAAAAATAAGCTTCAAAGTGTCGAAGTCCAAGAAATATTTACTCTCGCGCTAGGTAATTACTGACCTGCTCATGGCAATACCTTCCGGAATTTTTTGACTGTAGAACATGTTGCACTAAGTTTTCAAGTCGGAACTCTCATATGGCTTTAGGTCGGCTGAATGTACTCGTGCCTACAGTACGAAGATGATATGGCGTGATAGTTGGGATACTTTCGACTTAACAGTCACGGGGCAGAGCCCACTTTATGTAGAAAATTTTCATATTCAACGAAAAGTTAGAGGAAAAACCAATTCCTGGAATCAAAGGCATCATTCTAAAAAGCAAACAGAATTCCCTGACATAACTCAGAGACAAATGAAGATACGATTTGCTTTAGCTGACCTACTCGCTCATAATGGTTCCATTCTTCTGATCCGTGTATCATTTTTCAAACACAATTCTCTGAACCAGGACAGATAACTCCAAAAGAGCGTTTAGCCTTCAAATTCGGAAGGTGACGGAAGACAAATGGATTACTCTCATTTTCTCCCGAACTTCAGAGTCTTGATGTCGTAACTCCTATGTCTAGGAAACCGTCATACATATCTTTGTCGAAGAGGCAGCATAATGATTGGAAGTGTCATGCTAATCAGTATTTCTTCAGAATGTACAAAATGTTTGCCTCCGACCGAAGAAAAGATATTTGTCCATCTAAGACACTGTTCCCCCGATGTGAAACAATTTTTCTTCTTCACTGCGCGTCTCTTTGATATAAGTTTCTAACGCTAGTAAAATTATCAGGGATCTAATTTCCCAAACAAAATTCAGTATTTGAATATGAAATTAAATATGAATTGAAGTCCTAATAGACATCCCTTTTATTCGCATTATTCGCTTGATTATGACGAGTGACATATAGGTAATCTCTCGGACAGCTGGTCTTTTTTCAAGAACCAGTTGTGACGGTTTCTGAAAGGCTACCAGCTTGAAAGTGTGCTACTCTTAAAATGATTGCTTTCCTTTGTAACAGTTTATCATACGAATGTACATAATTTGTAGGGAACTCAACCAATCTCTGACCACAGATCGAAACACGAAACATATATGTCCATGAGTTATGAATTATGATCTTGACTTACAAGCATATGGATTCTCTACATATTTAATAAAGGTTCAACAATTAAGGCACTTGGCTCATCCCATGCCAATTGAAAGTGCAATCCACTCGCACGATAGCAATCATCTTACTGGCTTGGTTAGTTTTTTTTTTTGGTTTGAAATGTCCCTCCGATGAGGTATGCTCTTCTATGGTAGATACATTGTGTTGCTACAAAAAAAACAAGAGGCGGAACACACTGTTTGCTCCTATCCTAAATCCTTTTTTATTAAAGACTCGAGTAACCTTCCTGATACTGAGGCAAGAAGTGCTAAATTTATTCACATGCTTTTTTTGCAAACTGCAAGAATCATACGAGTAGTAGGACATCTTCAGCCCATACGAGTAGTTAAACGAAGCAGGTCTTATGCACATCAAGAGTAGTGACGAATATACATACATTGCATTTGACCAGCGACATTTTGAACGCCAAGCGGCCAGTCGATTCAAGGGGTCTGTATGTAGCCCGACAGAGGGAATCAGGAGCACCCGGAACTTCGGTTCTAGCACAATATGAAGAAGTAGGCTCTCTTGTGGGAAAGTCAAGGTGGCTATGGTTTAAGATTAAAGTCGCAGGGAGGATTCTCTGACTGTTGTTGGAAAAGCCTAAAAATTTGGGGAATACTACAGGGTGCCATGATGCAAAGATTGGACGAGGTTTTAGGTAGGGCTCGACCAAAGGGACAGACTAGCTTACACAATGACTTCGAGTTGGTACTGGTCTCAATGAGGTTTCCCCAGGACGATCGAAAGATTAACAATGGGGATTTTTTCCCAAGGTAGATCAGTATGATGATCGATGCTCTTAAGCCAATCTGGTAGATTCCCATGTTAAACCCTAGAGATGTTCTGCATACTAATTGACCAATGCCTTATACTCTTCTAGACACTCGTGGAAAACTCCGACAATGTCAATGATTGATAGGAAGCAAAGTATGACTTATATCGCCACTGTTGGAGGCGTGATATTGAATCAATCTACTAGTTAAAATTTTATCCATTACTTTTACGAGTATATGGGGATTCCTTTCCATAGCATTACATAGCGTAAGGGAATCGTTCCGAGATTTATATGGCTAAGACATTACGTTTGGGTGGACGCTAGCGCAAGAACATTGGTTTTGGTCTGGACTGTCGATTATCTCTAATAGCTAGCGCTGCTATTGAGAGGCCAATAGTGAATGCTGTTAATGTCGGTAGCTTTTGATATTGGCATCAGTGGTTTATACTGAGCATCTTTTGTAACAAGTGTCATGGATATTGGGTATTGCTCAAAAAGGCAAAAGGGAAGAAAATGTACGAATTACACTTTTATTTTTCCGAAACTCTAGATGTATCATTCAAAGTACAAGTATGCAGAGGTGTTTGCCTTGTAAAAGATTGTGTGGACTGATATGGAATCTATAAAAACAGCACTTTTTCGCGGTTGGAATCATGAAATATGACCAACATAAAGGTAAACAAATTTAAAACAATAAATAAATTCCTAAAGGCCTACGTGTTCTCCATCTAAGATATTTATATCAGACCTATACTAGTACATAACTCCATTTGTAATTGGCTTAATGAATTCGCAAACATTCATATTGCCTACCTCACCTAAAATACGAGTATCTTATCTTGTTTTAACGACCGGAAGAAGACACAAATACAAATATCTTTATCCGCTAATCAAATATTTACCAGTTAAAAGTTCGTATCTCTGTCGGTATAATACCACAACTTTGGGCTAGAAGAAAGCCAAAGCTTGTATTGTACAAACTGAACGAATCATTCACAGATTCATAAAATCACTCTCATTCAGCAGAGGATTACGAGTAAGAACAGCAACCGTGATTATTCCTTCAATCTGGGAATCTACCTATAGAATAGTTTTATTCTCGTCGACCTCAAGGTATTCTATTGTATCTATCACACTACCATAACAAAATCTCATTAGAATATTCGTATCTAATCCCGATAGATAACTAACTACGAGTAGGGGTAGTCTATTCCATGAAAGTTGCCTTCTTCTGATAATCGAGCTTCGAAACAAGATTCCAACTCAATTCCACTCGAAAAAAAATGTTTTTTTCTGTTTTTTTTTTTTTGAAATGGGAAAAAGCTACTACTCGTTTACTACTACACAATCACGCTCGATTGGCTCTCTCGATCGTGTGACGCGTTGCGGCGCCGTTAGGGTCTAAGCTTTCAATACACTCCTCAGATATTAGTAAGCGTTTGGCTTTTTACTAAATTGGAAGCGTGAGTTACTAGTCTGGCCACGGCCTACGCGAAAATTACAGAAAAAAAAAAAAAAAAAGCAAAAACAAAAAATCTAAACTTTTGTATATAAGCGTATATATATTTAAAAAAAAAAAAAAAAAAAAAAACGTTTAAAAAATTTACAAAAACAACAACAAGTGATCGTATTACGTCATTTCATTAGAAATCGAGTTTAAAAATAACGAAACACGTAAGCGATGTCGGTATGGTAACATTTTTTCCCTACGTTTCTTTATTAAACGTCTTTGGTGTTGTTATTTTTTTTTTTTTTATATATACAATACATATATATGAAATAAAAATATGTAGTACGTATCTGTTGATATAAAATTATTATTTTTTTTTTTTTTTTTGTAAAGAAAAGATAGTAATAGCGCAATTTTTTGGTGTTTCGGAAATGAAGGAAGTGTAGGAGCCGCCATTAAATGGTGATGATTCGGCTTTATAAAGTTCGAGTTTTGAGTCATTGTTTATTTTTGTTAATTTTTTTTTTTGTTGTCAATGATTGTGAGTTACTTGAATTGTCCTCTGTCGTGTTTAAAGCTTCAGTTGTACGAATGAAAGGTTATAATAACTATGACGTAGGTTGGTAAAAAGAAACAGTGACTGGCGGCGGGATGGTATTGTATCGTATCAATTGAATTCGATCGTTGCTAGCTGACGTTAGTTAATACTACTAGTCGATGACATTATAAGTCGCTGTGACAAATCGACTCGTGTTTGACTGTCTAGTTTTGCTTGTTTTTTTGCTCGTGTCATCGTTGCAGTTGTCGATTATGTTTTCTGACCAGATTACAGCTTTCTAGGTCACTAACTGCGAAGCTGTTTTATTATGTATGTGTGGGCCTATGTAGTTGACGCGCGAAATGGTGTAATGGGAGGAAAAAAAAAGAAAAAAAACAGCAGGAAAAAGTGTTTTTAATTTCTTGTGAATTGACTGCCTTTCTGTTTGACTGCTAACAAGGGGGTTAGAATCATGATGTTTCCAGGAAAATATACCGCCAAGGTAAACATGTTAAAGAGGATAGGATAGTGATTGGAAAACGATCAGATTTTTTTTTTTTTTAACAAAATAATATTTTTGTAGTCGCCTGATAAAAACAGAATTGAGGTTTTTTTTTAATTTTTTACAAAATATTTAATAAAAATTGAATTCAAATGTCAGAACGGTTTAGCTTGTTTTGCCTTAAGATTTGGTTATTTATCTTTTTCCTTAAAAACAACTGCGCATAAAAAAATCTAAATTTTTTTTTTTTATTTAAATAGCACTCCTGGTTATTAGTTTTAAGATTAATTGCTTTTGTATTTAGCATCACAACAAATAAGATAAATGTCGTTATAAAGTTTATATATATTTATCTTTGTCAAATTAAAGATTTATTCAATTTTTTAATGTACAAAGGTCGTTCTGTTACTTGCGCAATAGAAATAGTTTCCAATTTATTTTTTACTTTGTATTTTTTTATATTACTGCCTAAATTCTACAATACGTGGTTGATCAAATCGAAACACGATAAGATTACGAGTAGTCCGAACTTGAAAAAGAAGTGTTTACAGGTTATTTTTGTTTCTCAAATAGATAAGATGTTGTTCCTTCGTTTTTTAATGTTGTCTATTTGGATGTGAACTGTTTTCGTGTTTTTTTTTATAAATTGAGCACATAACAAAATAGTTAATTGTATTGCGACGTTAACGGGCCTAATTTATATTAGTACGAGTAAAACATACTCGTATTTGGAATTTGCTCTTTTTAAGTCAACGCTTATTCTCCGTTGACACTTGTTTCTGTGACACAACCAAATCCAAATCGCAACCTCCAAATTCTTGCGTCGTCTCTATTTTGTATAATACGAGTAGTTTGCGTAAAGGTCCACCTGGTTGATGCTTACATTTAATTTCACTTCTTAAAATAAAAAAAAAAAAAGGTTTGTAGAGCTGTTTAAATTTCCTTATCTATCACCTTTTCGAGTATTTCATCAATAATGGCACATTTTATAAAGGATTTTCGTACTGGGATGGGTCGGCAGTTCAGGGTGAAGCTGCCCATTAACCAATAATTAGCCCAGCTCTAAATTAACTGCCACCAGTTGCGCAAGGCGAGTATAACGTACACTACTACGTTGACTCCCTGTATTGAAACTGAAAGCTGAAGTTCATTCACTCATTATGTTCCAGCCTAAGTCGATTTCTATTTTCAGCTCTTATTGCTTATTGCTGATGTCGTGGCACACTGGCACATTCACTAACTTCTACGCAAGAAAATCTGGACTTAAAACTAAGCCAACACCAAAAAGCTGGAAAATGGATCTACTTTTCTGACGCCACTGCTGTTTCAGCAAACCGTCGAAAGTGAAGTTGTCTGCCTATGGAAAAGTCTTTACTGTCCCCCTGTTTTTAGGTCTGGAAAAACTAGGCTTTAGTCCACCCGAAATCCTTAGAATAAATTTTTTTTTTTTGGCGTTCTTCAATCTCTTCCTCCGACGCAAATGGGAGCAATTATTTTCCAAAAAAATATCTCTGAGGATATCCTCATTCGATTGTGATATTGACCATGTTTAACTTCTGTAATGCAGCACTCCTGAATTGTTTGGAATAGGGTTTTACAACACACTTCCCATCTTAGCCCAAAGAAACCGTAAATGACACTTGTTTCGCCTGTTCCAAATTTAATAGCGTAGTCATACCACGAGGTTATATCTAGTACTAGCAAATGTTTTGGTACTTGGTTTTTCAAAACTTCTTTTTGTATTTACTGGGTCACTCAATGGCTACAAATTGTAGAACAACTTATTCGAAATGGCCCCCAAATGCCATCCAGTCGGTCTGGCCAATCATCGATTGCAGTACACACCTCACGTCCACTACCCGGACAAGAGCGCGCTTCAAAGATTTAACGCCATAGTCTTAGAATACTAAGGCACTGAGGGCCATCTGCATTCTAGGTGGAAATGAAGTTCGGAACGTGGTTTTCGAGCCATGTTTGAAACGTTTTTGCCTGCCTTATGATCTGGAGCGGAGTCTTGTTGAAAAGTCCACCGTTTATATGCGAATAGTGTTTTGTTGAGGGTCTCTACAACTTTCTCTAAAACGTCCGTTTGATAAGCTGAGGTTTTGACACCTTTCTCGCAGAAATGAAGCGCGGGACCCCATGGCAGGTGACCACGTAGAATTCTCGAAACGAGTTCAAATGCATATCGTGATGACAGAGCATCATCGTCATCATCATCAGTAAAAAGAAATCGTCTGTGACCCTTTTCTGGCGAAGGAAGGCCTTCGATTCAAACTTTCCATTTCAATGCATATGTGAGTAAGCAGCTGGTGTGTCTCTTGTATGCGCTGAGTTCCAAATCATGTCTTGTCCTTGCTGATATCCATTTCCTGCTTGCGCACCTCCACGGGTTTGGTGACTTGTTTGCCCAGTGCGCGTATGTCCGGATTTGGCACGATCGTCTATTCCACCAGTGTGCTCATATAACGTCACGGTACGATGCACAAAGTTTCTTGTGATTGTCAGTGGCTGCAACATCCGAAAGATATCGCCTTCTTCGTAACGGCGTTTTTGCAGGCCAATTACGCCAACGCGATTGTCGAGCGAGCGCCATTCCATGACTGCAAACCATTTACGTTGGAATTTTGCATAAATGTCACTTGTCAAATATAGTAGTAGTCAAGTTGGCGTGGATGCGCTCATTGGTTCTTGAGAATGAATGTGTTCATTTCGAGGGTGATAAGTGTTCCTTCTTTTTGCCATCATTTCCTTCTTAGACCACTTTGGCCGCTTTTACACTCAAAAACGAAGCCGCATCCCCTCGCTGAGTTTGACCAAAAATCGTTCACTGTTACAAGTAATTGTTGGCTTTGTAAGTTTAGTACTACATTATTTAGTTTTTTTTAAGTATTGTGCTTCAAAAGATGCGTGAGAGCCGGGGACCCTGGCCTTTATAAATTCTTGGGGTAAGAAAGGTATCGATGCGTTCGTTACCGAACTTAATGGAATAACAAGTTTTCTTCATAGTTATGCTTCAAAGGCTGACGGACTAGGTGTACAACAGGTCGGTAAGGCAATGAATAAATAATGACTATCACTGCAGACAGGATTTCGAGGAATTTGAAATTTGTATGTCCTTGACGAAGCAATAGGATATAAAAGGTCTTTCATTAAGCGCTTCCTATGTTTAAATTTAAATAAAACAAAGTGTGTGTGAGATATCATTGAATTTTTTTATTCGTTTGAAAGGTCTATCGATGCAATTATGAATGGAATATAACATCGTTCAAATGTCTGCCGCGGCTTCTCTAGGTGGCGCGCATCTGAAATGTCCAATTTTCCGTAACTCTGGCGCATAAATCAGACTGAATTTATCGATGGCATAGATTATGTTGGCTTTGAGGGCCGCTGTGCTTTGTGGCTTATCCGCATAGACCTGCGACTTCAGTAAACTCCACAAGAAAAATCTAACTGGGTCAAATCGAACGATCTCGGTGGTCTGTTCACATCACCTCCACGTGGGACAACCATGCCCTCGAATCGCTCGTGCAGAATTTCCAATGTGGCGTGAGCTGTGTGACACCTAGCGCCGTCCTGTTGAAACTTGAAACCACATATCGTTGGTGTCCATATCATCTAATTCAAGCCAAACGATGACGCCGCCAGCCCAAAATCCACACCAAACAGTGACTTTTTCGTATCGTCCCAAAATCGACAATTTTATTTATTCACGTACCCATTCATCCAAAAATGGCCCTCATCGCTGAAGATGATTTTTAGATGAAAATTAGGGTCAGTTTCAAACTGCTCCAGAGCCCATTCAGCAAACACAGGTCGTTGTCTATGATCGTTTACCTTCAGCTCCTGGATCAGTTGAATTTTGTACGTGTGCACGCCCAAGTCACGATGCAAAATTCGCCAAGTTGTGGACTCTAATTTATCCACCACACTGCGAATAGTCCTCTCGGCAGGACGATTATGGTGACCGTAAAATGGGCGCGGAACGTTGCCCGAACAGAACACCCATTTTGATAAAACAATTTTATCATTTGCACGTATTGTTGAACGCTATGTCCGAACGTAGCTTCCAGAATAAGGCCGCTATCAACTGTCAAAATTCGGAAGTCCCTCTTAGAAGACCCTGTATTAGAATGGAAGTATTATCTTTCTATTGGATGTTCCTGCTATCTTATTAATTAAACTTGGAAGATTATCCTATTTAAGCACTTTCGATTTGTTTTACTTATACGACATACTAGATGGAGTGAAAAGTGACCTCCTTGCGTGAGCTGAATTTTATATTTATGAGCCCTCTTTTGAGGTTTGGGAAGAGATAATAGTTCAAGGGATCCAAATCCAGTTACCAATCGACGCCAAAAGTCCGCCCGATTCCGCATCAGCAAGTCCAAACACTCTCGCGTTCGTGTTTTTGGTCAGGAATGAGCATGCGTGGCACCCAGCGGCAGGATAACTTTTTCATATGCAGAATATTGCCCAAAATATGGCGTGTGCGCTCAGTACTAATCTTTCCTGTCAGTCAACACCATTTCATGTATTTTTTTTGACATTGTCCTCTGTAACCGCATCGGAGGGCCTGCCGCTAGGGACTTGATCGGTAGTGGAGTTGCGGCCACCACGATACTCTCGAAACCAATATTTGACGGTGTAATCTGACGGAGCATTAGCCCGTCATCCAACTTTTCTTTTGTTTCCTTCGCCGTTCATTTATGAGAGAACGAAAATCGTTTTTGTGCATACTCAACATGATGCAATCAAAACAAAACTAAAGACAGTATCGCACTGAAATTTGGCAAGTCTGCCTAAATATGAATGGACTTCAAGGCACCATAACCTTTTTTACAGCAGCAGCGCATTCTGGCGGTCAAGGGGGTTACTTTTCACCCCATCTAGTACATATGGCATTATAGAAATTTCATTCAAAATCTGTTGAAAGAATGTGAAGCTGTAATATCGAAGAAAGAATGATGTTAGTAATGCATGTCGGTCTGTATATTTTACATCATTTTTGGCATCGAATTTTGTCGTTTATATGCGGCCTTGAACATCACTGGGTTTCGTGTTTGATATCGTTAAATATTCAACGGATTTACGTCTTAAGTACACAATCTATAAAATACGTCAATTTCACACTTGTTTACACCTAAAGTGGCTACAACTGACTGAATTGGTTTTTGTAAATTTGTAAATACTTCTTTTGATGTAGTTTTTGGATGCCCTTGAGTCTCGGTTCAATTGAAAGCAGCAACCTTCCTATATTCAAAAATTTTCCAAAGACGCAAATAAAATTAAAAAAAAATAAAGAAATTTCCGTGACAAATTAAAAATGTAAGTGTGTCACTTCGTCAAGCAAACGCTATAGGTACCACCGCGGCTTTTACCATCTATGTATCTCATAACCATAAAGAGCCACCTTCTCACTTAATATTTTAAAATTTATTTTTTTTTTTAAAGCTTCAAGCTCTTTCCGCTATAATTTGTTGTCTGTCTGTCTGGCTTGACAACGAGACGCACATGTTCGATGGCATGAAAGAGGCGAGTAAAGCATTTCATCAATTACCTACAACCATACATGCATACCCGTACGTGTTGTGTGTAGTTTTTGATATTCGCCACACCTGGGTCATGTCTGGGTATGGATACAATTTTTTTTTACTCTTAGCAGATTTTTAGTAGATTGGAGATTTGCGATTTATACTGTATCTTTGAGGTTCATCTTTAGATTTTATTTGTTTCGTTTTTTTTTTTTTTTTTTTTGTCGGAAATAATGTCATGCCTTACCAAAAGCCAGACTGTGAAATGAAAAGGTGTAAATTGCGATTTACTTGATGGATAGATGGCAAGCGAATTCTTTTTAATTGCGATCTTTTTTTTTCTTTTTCTTAAACCGTTGAATGTTTATGGTAAAGTACGAGCAATAAAGGTGCAGGTCATCATATTCAAGAAAATTCATAACCTCATTTTTGAGTGATTTATAGGACGTTGGTCCATGGATGTTGCGCAAATATGAATTACGACGGTGGTCTTAGGGATTTATAGGTGTGAAGCTTTCACTTCACTTTAAAAAAAAAAAAAAAAAAGTGGTAAAGTACGGTTGACCTCAAAGTAGGTTAAAGGGACTCGAATTTTAAGATCAAAAGGGCTCATCAGCTCTTCTGCTTGTATACTACAATACAGTAAACATCAACTGCAGCTGCAGATGTAAACGCAACTTTCATCCTTCTGACAAAGCAAGATGTTAAATGAAGTTTCTTCTTTGAGAAGAACGAGGACATCTATGTAATTCAGACAGCAGTCATAAAAAACCATCGCCTTTGGCTGGTGTTCGCAAAATTTTGCCTTGCATTCATAAATTAAATACAAATTCATTTTTTTGCTTTGACATTTTTGAAAATACGACACAATTTCTCTTAGATTGATTGAATATTTCCTCAATTTTCTCCTTTATTTGTCGAATTTATTACCCGTTAAAATAATAAAATAATCACAAATACAAATTGAACAAATAAAAATCCATCTTACGCTAGAAATGTGGGAAAATAAAAGCAAAATACGATGTGTTCTGCATCTTTTGAAATGTTGACCATTTGCCAAACTCAAATATGCATACAGATACCTACGCTTTTTTTAATCGATTTTTTTTTTTTTTGAAGAATTTATTTATATTTAAAAGGTCAAATATTGAACAACTGCTCTTTTTTATTCATTTTAAAATTAATAAACAAAAATAGATTTTTTTTTATCTAAAAAAAAAAAAATTATTTGCTGACAAGTTATTTCCACACGCATGTAAAGATGTAATTTTGGAGCCCAATTTTTGAATGAACATCGGAAACACCATCCGCATTGAAAATTGCTATGAATTTTTCCTTAAACCAGTTTTTAATCATTTTTTATTTGGCATATCTCCAGTGCCAAAACCAGAGGAAAGAAAAAAAGGAAATTCAAGTGCTTGCTCTTTGGAGATGATGATATGGGTTTTTCTTTTCGTTTTCATTGCTTCGAAATGAAATTGAAAGTTTTTTTCTTTTTCTTTACTTAGAAATTGTAATCAAAAGAAACATATGTATTTCTCAGACGGACGGGGCTAGCTGGAATTGTTGATAAACGATTTCGGTTGCACGGGGCATATCAAGGAGGAATTCCATATTTTTTCTGAAATTTTGGTACACGCTTTTAGAGTTTTTGATTATTTTTATTTTTTATTTTTTTGTATAAATTGTTTATCAATTCTAAGACCGTTTTTTTTTTTTGTTCTGGACTGACGCCAAGGCGATAAATGCTTGCGTTGCAAAGTGTGCCGTACGATAAGAATAGGTTTTATCGCCGGTCAAGACCGTTGGCCGAATTCCTGAGGCAAGTCCACAAAGGTTGGCAAAGATTTATGCATTTTTAAATAAGCTAGTCATGTCGGGTTTAGAAATGGATCTGTATCAAACTTCTATTTTGTACATTAATTAATAAGAAAGTTTTGCAGGAGATTGCTTTGAGATTAAAAGATGAAACAGACGACCAGTATGAGCAGTACTGATTGACTTTTGGATCCTGCAGAGCTCAAACAATTCAGCGATCACCTCAACCTAGGAAGGAAATCAATCAGCCGATCGGAGGTATATAACCGTGGATCTTATGTCAATAAGAGTCAGAGAGAAGTCAGGAGTCAATGCCGGGCGACAGATTGAAGATCGTAACTATTTCCCTCATAGTTCAGAAAGAAATGCACTACATTGTAAGACACACGAGCTGAAGATGAAATGCCTATGTTACCACTGATAAACTTACCGGGGAACTCAGGACCAATAACATTCTGTAAAAAATCTTGCTGATATCGGATGAGGATCTGCTCAAAAGTTCTAAAAGCACCTTACTGTTAGTATTGAACCATTTTGACATCAGCGCGACGACACTGAAACTAAGAATCGATTATGAACCGGCAACGTTCCATTGCAGGAATTCTGCTATTTTCTTCACAAAGAGTGGAATGAAAAGATGTTCATTAATTTGTCTAAGAAGAACAATGGAATAAACTGCGGATCCTAGATACGATCAAGGATCGCCTGAATTCAAAACTTGATATTTTCGTTCTGGGGTGGGTTCGAAGATACATACTCGTACATATGTGTATCCAAAACTTTTGCCTTTCAAGCTCTTTAATGGTATTCAACATTGCTGGACAGAAGATCTAGAAAGTTTCTAGTTTTCCTAATTGCTTCGGCTTCAGTACAGAAATCAATGTGGGCAGCAGAATCGAGAAAACAGAAGCCGCATTCGGTATGTGAGGAAAAGCGGTGTTTTCAGCACTTAAACAAGCCACAGTTTCGTTTTAATATTAAATCAGTACTTTCAATTCGGCGCAGTGTGTGGAAATTTGTGGCCACAGACTGATTCAAAGCTACATATATAAAGGGTGTTTTTTTGGAGCTGTACAAATTCAATATGAAATAAAACACTTGAAGCTAATGTTAATGTCTATGATATTAGCTTTGTTTAATAGATAATTGTATGCCATTTGTTTTTAAATGTGATGGTTAAATGTGATATTGGGCATATGTGCGCCAGGGCTAGCTCGAAAGAAAGAAGCACAATCGTGAAGTCCAATTTCAACAACTTTATCGAGTAACTGGGGCCGTATATCAGCAATAACACGGCAAATGTTGACTTCCAAATCGTCCAACGTCTCTGATTTATCGGCATAGACTAGTGACATTACATACTCCCAAAAAAAGTAATCTAAAAGTGTGAAATCACCGGATCGTGGAGGCCAGTTCACAGGTCCATTACGCGAAATTATGCTCAGCAAATGTTTCCCGCAAATAAATTGATGTGGGATGTGCCGTGTGGCACGTTGCGCCTTCTTGTTGAAACCAAAGCTCTGTCAATGCCATTCAACTGAGGAACGAATAAGTCAGAAATCATGTTTGTATAGTGCTTTCCATTGATGGTAACATTCTGGCCAGCATCGTCCTTAAAGAAATATGGACCGATGACTCCACCAGCCCATAAAGCACACCAAACAGTGAGTTTTAATGGTTGTAAGGGCGTCTCGACAAAGGCTTCTGGGTTTTCTCCACTCCAAATTCGGCAATTTTGCTTGTTTACATATCCATTTAACCAAAAATGGGCCTCACCGGAGATCAAAATTTTGCGTTGAAAATGAGGATCAAACTGAATCATGTTTTATTTTCAGCCCATTCACCGAACCTACGACGCGTATAATAGTCAAGCGATTCCAACTCTTGCACAAGCTGGATCTTATAAGCTTTTAAGCCAAAATCTTTCCGTAAAATCTTCCACAAAGTAGATGGGCATAGGTCCAATTGCTGTGCACGATGGTACGACTTGTTCGAACTCTCCACAACGGCAATAAACTCTTCTGTTCGCACTGTTTGTCGTCTTTGGAGATGCGTATTATCCACTAGAGTCTACGTGGTGCGAAAACGATTCATCGGCTTCCGAATAACTTGCTCAGATGGACGATTATGTCGACCGTAAAATGGACGTAGAGCACCATAAGTTTGGCGAACCAAACCATGGTTTTCAAAATAAGTTTGCACAATTTGCACGCGTTGTTCTGGCGTTAATCTATTCATTGTAAAATGGCAACATATACTAACCACAAATCAACTTTCATCATCAAATTGACAATCTGTAGAAACAGTGTTGCCAGTTTAAAAACCAAACTTCTAAATAAAACACCCTTTACTAGCATAAACTCGCACTTTCGAACTAAAGTGAAATTCGAACGAACAGCTCTACCTTTCAACAGGTTAAGAAGGAAGGAGCAGTGTATGGTGCGAATATAACGCTATTGCGGAGTATATGAAATTAGTGCGAGTTGCACTGTGCAAACATAGCAAAGCATATTAGAGCGGAATTCCAGGACACATGAAACATATTGGGGAGAGTTGAGTGCTTTTGGAAAAACCGAACAAGATGGCTTGCAGGTGTTGATGCTCTTGCCACACCGGGATCACAGGAGTTAAAAGAAGACCACCAGGTTATAATAAGAACGTTATTAAGGTGCCACACATCTTAGAGAAGCCTTATGTCAGGTAAATCTATATGTTAGACGACATTTAACCTGTTGACAAACTGTAGTGCTAGTATATGAAAAGAGGAATGAAATTTAGAAGATTTAAAATCAATTTTTGTACCACTCTGTGTGGTAAACAAACTAAAAAAAAGTCACTTGATTGCTAACATACGAGTTAACATACATACATCCACATATTCAAACGGCTCATGACATTTTATATGCCTCGCTCGCAGAGCAACAGCGTCAAATTTGTAGTAGGAATGTGCTTTTCAAATGTGTTTCATATTTAACTGCCCAGCTCGACTCTACTGATACTCATAGCCCATCATTCGACCTCATAAATAGTGAATATTGTTGATGGGATCTACGAGTAGAACGAAGGTTTGGTCCTTCGAGCTTTATGATTTATTGGACCCCACTAACCGACGTATCAGCTACGTTTTGCCTATGCTGATTTATTTTTGAATCTCCATCACAATGTCATTAGTACAGTTGGTAGATCTAGTTGCCTTTTTTTAGTTACTACAAGACAAACGAAGAATTTTTTGTAGAGGGTGGCCAATAGAGGTATTACAATATATGTAGATACAATTCGTCATATTTTCACACTTTCATATGTCTTCAGCGCACGGTTTTCACCAAAAACCATCAAGAAGGGCCAATAAAAACCCAACAACTAGGCTATTGCTGTAAGTACTCGTAAGGGACTCAAAAACTAGAACGTATAGTATTGAGCTAAATGCAACTCATAGCATGTGGACAACAAGTTGTCCGTTCCTCCTTTGTGAAAATAAATCTGAACCTGCTCTATGTCTAAACGAATCTACTCGAAGCGAAGATGTTAAAATAAATTGCTTTTGGCATCTGCAGCTCAATTTATTTTGCCTTGCGTGTTGTAAAAAAAAAAAAAAAACAACTAATGTACCCATTAAGGACCACCGAGATGTTTATTGTAATGTTCTTTGAATCGAATGTTTAACATTTAATTGGCAACAATAATGAACATAACATTGCGAAAGCCAAACCATCAATAATGCTTACATCCCATAATCCCTTACACCCATCCTTTACGCGCAATGAATTACAATAAATGTTCTAAATTATCTCCAACACAACCAACAATATGCGTAATTTACAACTTCACTCATTATTCTTATTATCTAAAAATATCTTATAAATGCACTTTGTAAGCCGCTGAGCTGCAGATGTTCTATCTGCAAATCTTATAGCATTCTAAATATACCATTCATCTCCACGCATCAATCATGTAAATCCCCAAAAAATCCGCAATTTTTCCACTTTTTATTTTTTTATTTTTGTTAACATCTGACGCAAAAATGTATTCGACTTACTCCCCGATGGGTATTGTGTACGAGTATCTTTAGCTCTTGGCAAATTTGTTACAGTCGTGTAGAACACGATTTTACGAATTAAAATGACGAACCATTCGAAACACCTGTTACGTTAAATGAAAATGAATTTATCGACTTGACACGAGGCAAAGTGAGAAAAAGAAATACAAATAATAATAATAATAATTTAGAATAGCTCAAGAGTAAGAGAATTGAAAAGCGAAGACAACTTGGCATCGGAAATCCTAAAAAAAGAACTCGTCCATCCATTAAAACATATGGAATGTCTAAAATATAAGCAACCTAGCGCTATTTTGGCATAAAGAAGTACGTACTCAGCAGCACGCCGCTCATCAAGGAAACTAAAAATGCAAAAAACCTATTATACTATATAGTATACCTACTAAAGACGACAAGATACACACACACATTTGATTTGAATAAACTAACAAATCTTCTCGCTACTCAACGAATCAACTATTCTACAACGAATGTAGGCAAATGTATCTCAACATGTATCTAACATGAATCTGTATGACTTTGCGGCACCGATTCTTTTGAGTAGGTAGATAGAAAAGATAGATACACTTAAGTCTGCAATAAAATTCAAGAAAAAAAAAAATCCAACATCACATCTAACGATCGAGGGAAGAAATTAACGCGCGCGCAAACTGCGAATTCACCACCACAAGAAGAAAAATATACAGAAAATAATAATAAAAAAAATAAAAAAAAGACAACGGCGACGAAGAAAATTTCCTCTTCGCAAATATCGCAGAAAATCTATCTCGATTAGTCGAATCCGAGTCCGAGCCCCTGAAGCTTGAAAAGCTCTCTAACTTCAGCGGGATATTTCTGAAAAAAAAAAGAAAGATTTTTTCTTGAAAAAAAAAACAAATAAATAAATAAAAATTAAAAGATATCGCGTAAAATTTTTTTCTTTTAAAGACAACCAAACATACTTTACGAACGAACGAACTTTTTTTTTTATTACAAAAAAATATAAAGACAACCTAACTACATCGATTTCGGTTTACAAAAAAACGCGAAACAAAATAAACAGAAATCTCTTTTTAAATAAAAAACACAACACCGTTAGTTCAAATAATCGATGCGACCAATTATATAACTCAACAAAACAACCAAGATCTTAAAAGAAAAGAAAAAGTAAAAACGTAACGACACTGCAAACGATTTGTATCTTTTGGAAAACTTAAAAATAAAAATAAAAATAAAAAAAAAAAAAAACACCAAAACACCAATAAAATATTATGTTCTCAGCAAATATCAACTGCGCCAAAAAACTGCAAATCAAAAGCCAATTACTCGAATACCAATACCAATTTTTGACGACGAATCAACCAGAGGATTTACAAAAATCTATCGAACTAACTCAGATCGAAGATAAATGTGAATTTGAATTTGAATTTATGAAATTCAAAAAGCCACCAGAAAACGACCAAGGAAGCGGTATTCTTACATGAATATTTGACTTTCTCTTAAAACAAAACAAAAAGGATAAAATTCTTATGAAAAAAATAAAATCTTACATCTTACAAAAACAAAAAAACAAAAAAATTATTTAAAAGAATCTCAAAACCTAACGAACTAATCTTGTAACGAGAATAAGCTAAAAATACATTTTATTCAAAAAAAAAAAAAAGTAGTAACCAAAAAAAAAAAAACAATACGACAACTATAGGAAACAATTTCTTTTGTGCGAAATTAGATAAACAATTTATTTTTGAATTCTTTTCTGAGAAAAGTTAAATTTTTTTTAAACAAAAAAACCAAAAAGATAAATTTTTTTTTAAATAAGTATAAAAAATATTATATCGCGTGTGTTGTTGTTATATATTGTATCAAAACTTAATCTTTCCTTTTTGATATTTGTGTGCATGGGATTTTATTTATTTGTAATTTGTGTTTATTTATAATTAGTTTAATTGAAAATTTGTTTGTACTGAATATTAAAAAAAAAAAAAACAAAAGTTACTCATAAATATTTAAAACTATTACACCTTATATTCTGTGCCCATACTCTCTTCCTTCGTCTACAAAAATACGAATATAATATCTCTACTTTCGAAACGACTATAAATATAAATATGGATGCTTGCGAAATTGCAAACTTCTTAGCCAATGAGCTTTTTATGCAACAGGTAATAAAAACTACAAAATTATCGATGCATATGTACGAGTACATATATAAATATTATAACTAAAGTGACAGACAAAATTAAATTAACTAAAAAAATAAAAAATAAAACGCTTTTTGAATAATAAATGGATGATTTAATTGGAAATGATTGAGAATCAAGCAAATGGCGGGAGGTCTTGACTTGACTAAGGTGGATTGCATTTAGTATGAGACCCGTCATAAAATTTTTTCTTCTATTCAAATTAATTAGTTTAATTTAATTCAATTGAATGTGATTCTTCTTGCCAGAGTAGGCGGCAGTATACTCGTATACTCGTATACTCGTATGCTTGCTACAACTTATTGCCGGTGTGTGGTTTTGCTTAGTATTATTAATTTTTTATTTTTTTTAATTTGTTCACTGCTTCTTAGAATCGTTTACGGACATCTGAATTGAACACCATATTTGGTTAGTTAATTTTTTTCTTTAATTTCATTGGGCGTAAAGTAGTAGTAGCACATCTGGCATCTGGTTTTGGTAACGTTTGGTTAGGAAGAGAGATATTTTCTTAAGTGTAGGTGGAAATTTGTTTTCGGATCGTTACAAGTTTTTAGTTTGTCATTGGCGTTTAGTTTTTTTTTTTCCAACGATTACGTGTTTTGGAAAAAAATTTTCTTTTGCTTTAATACGATAAAGTTCAAACAAATACTCCTACGTACATGTTCACATTTTTATCACATTCTGATTTACTATACCATATATCAGATCAGCAAACTCTTATTATAAGTCATCTCTTAGCGTGTGTTTCTTTTTTGGACTAACAGATCTTCCAAGAAGGACAACTTGCAAACCGCCCTGTCATTGTTTGACATATTCTTATACCAGAAGATCACTGCCATATCATTCAAACATATTTTGGAAATAATTCTTCACCTCCTGCAATATATAGAAGATTTCCTAATTTTTTTGGTCTTCATAATCGAGCAACTGAACTCATTATTCGTCCTGTTGTAGGTAAATGCCGTACCACGCATACCACCACCACTTATGCCAGCGCTTGATCCAATCCTCGAAACATTTTTTATATTCGGTTTTCGGTATGTCCAATGTCCATCAGTGCTTCTTGCGATTTTTCCATTATTTCCTCTCGGCTTCTGAAACGCGTTCCCCGTAGTGGTTTTTTTGACTCGATTGAACAGAAAGAAGTCACAGGGAGCCAAATCAGGTGAATTCCATGGCTGTTGGATGGTATTTGTTGCATTTTTCGTCAAAAAATTACAAATAATGATGGCACTATGCGACGGTGCGTTATCATGGTGCAAAATCCACGAGTTTTCTGCCCACAATTCTGGTCTCTTTCGGCGAATTGCTTCATGCAAACGTCTCATAACGCCCAAATACTCGTAATACTCTTTGTTTACTGTCTGGCTTTCTGGCAAAAATTCATGATGCACTACACCGTTCTAATCCATGAAAACCGTGAGCATCGCCTTCTTTTTTGACTGAAAACGACGTGGTTTTTTTGATCTCGGCTAATTTGGTGAACGCCATTCACTTGCCTGATGTCTGGATTGCGTGCCGTACTCATAAACCCACGTCTCTTGCGACGTCAACACGGTCTCTTTTTTGCATGAAATTGAGGTCTTTTGGCACCAACTTTGCTGCTACACGACGGAAACCCAAATCATTAACCAAAATGTCTTGGACGGATCCATAGGCAATGTTTAAGTCCTCCGCTATCTGTCTGATGGTTAATTTGCGGTTATTGACCAACATTTCTTTTACTCGTACTTATCAATGTTTTCGTCGGTTTTCGATGTCGATGGTCTGCCACTGCGTTCATCATCAGCACTTTTGAACCGCTCGTGCCACTGGTAAATGACCGTTTTCTTTAGAGAATCGTTCCCGAAACACTTTTCCAACATTTCCAACGTTCGCGCGCCATTAAATCAGTTTTTTACACAAAATTTAATACAAGTTCGTTGTTGCAAATTTAAATCCATTTCTAAAATTGTAAAAAAATCGCCAACGCGCACAGAGATAGATGTACTCTTGGCTACGTAACTTTTGCAAATGTCAAGCTATGACGCTAAGATTTAGAGGGAATGTCAACAACAGATTTACCAACTTAACAAAAAAAAAACAGGACTCAAATTTGATCAAGGTGGTATGTACATTCTACATGACGCAAAGCCGGAAAGAAACTGTCACCGCTGTAAGTGAAAGTGTGACGGCAGATCCAAAATTGTCAATTCGGCAACAGTTTTGCCTTTGTCCGTTCACTATCTAGAAAATTTTCAAAATGGTCTCGGTCTACACCTGTATAAAACACAGCTAGTGTAGGAACTAAAGCCATAAGACCGGGGCTTACCACAGCCACAGTAGTTCACAGATTGGGGTCTTTAGCAGCTTAAAGTCACCTTTTTTTATCGAAAAATCGTGTTTAGTGACTAAGCTTCCTCTCAACAAGTTAGTTGAACAAGCAAAAATTAGTTGAAAAAAAATTTTCTGGAGTGAGGCAAATTCAAAAGAGACTCTAGAAACTCAATTTCACCCAAAAAAAAGTGCACTGTTTGATGCAGTCTTCACGCTGACTGCATCATTGATCCTTATTGTTTCAAGAATGAGGCCGGAGCTCCAGTTACCGGACAACGATCAGTCGTGATTTCTTCGAAAATATGGACAATGTTGATCCTGCCGATTTGTCTTTTCAATAAGAAGGTGCTACATTGCATACTCGCCATGAAAACATTGACTTACTCAGTTGACGTTTGAATGACATCATTATATCTCGAAGTAAACAAGTGGATTGGCCACCGGGATTGTAGTGCCATTCTATTACTTCGTAAGGTGAAGTAAAACCGAAAACTATTCAGGCCTTGGGATCCAATATTATTTGTGAGATGAAGCCCCAAATGCTCAAAAGAGCGGCTCAAAATTGAAGTGCTCTTGATCAAAACCAGCTGAGGAAGTAATATGAACTAAATTCCTGTCGTTCTTGTTTAAAAGTTTTCTAAAAAGTTGTTCTACAGCTCTAAAAAAAAAACATCCATTTACGTTCAATGTAATTCTTGTGTAATCTCCTCATATACAGCCTTGGCTAGAAATGAAAAGTAACAAAGTTCACCGACCATTGCCTTTTACCTCGCAAGCTCGAACTTCAATGCCGACATTCTTCCACTCAAGCTTTACGATGATGTCAGAATGTGTCTTTTAATCATTTTGCCAGTATATGTTTACCTAGACTCAGATCTAGCGATTGAGCTGACGAGCGGGAAAGATAAACGTTTCTTCTCTAAGATTTGCTTTATTTAAATAATATTCTTTAACTTTTTTCACTTAAAACTTATTTTTTAGGATCACATCGACATAATCCGCTTTCGACAGCGAGAAAGTTCATTGAAATATTGTTTTTCAAAAATTGATCCCTCAGCCTTTATCTCAAAAATAGAATCCTTTTGATTCGTGAATGAATTTTTGGCTTGCCACTCACCCTCTAGTATGGCCATAACTACACAATTTCATGCTTTAATCGCTTTTTGCCACTTAGCTGCTCGACGCTTACTGTATAGTCGTAGTCCAAGACCCCAGCTTGTTTTAGTCTTCTTCTAACCGTTCTCAGAAAATATGGCATATTGGGATTCCTGAAGCGTGACAGCAAGTTCAAAAGATTGCTTTCAGGTTCTCCTTAGAGCTCTTCTCATTGCCATGTTCAAGTATTGTAAATGGAGGTTCTTGATGTAGTTAGTTTGGTCACATTCTGTATCAATGAATCTTGCCGGCATGGTCTTAGATATAAAAGGTAATATAAAACTCAGTGAATTGAGAAACTTTCGCCAAACAAAATCAGGGTCCACAATTAAAAACTGACTCCCCAGCGCAACGATCTTTAACTGGATCTAGAGTTACATGTTCATCCAGTAGGAATTTGGGTAATTCTTGATGGACATTTAACACAGATGATAGATGATGAGAACAAAACAGATATCAAACATCTAGTCTTTCTCAATATATTAGATCTATGGGCTGACTCTATGCATTTTAAATGCAGCTCAGACGCATATACTCGTATATTATGTATTTGCTTTTTCTTCTCACGTTCAGATCATAGATTCTTGTTTGGAAAACACAGGTGACGATGTCCCAAACAATGAATTTCTGGCAAGTTTGTACGAAACTACATCGTTTGAACTAACGAACTATCAGATACGTATGGTTCTTTGAGTGATTGATCAGTATCGTTTCTTGAATGATTAACCATCATTCAGCAGTCGGAAATATGAAATTTTAACATATGCTTTGCAAAGATTAAGTGTTCCTTCGATTGTTGGTCGAAACTCAGTCATTCTGAGGCCATAGCCTCGTTTTCCCAGTCTTTCACCAAGATGGACATCCATGCTTTTTATTGGGTTGTACCACATGCAATGTCCATTTCAAAATTATTCTTCCGTAAATTTTTATTTAATCAAAATAGGATCCGTTGACATCTGTGAAATTCTTCCAACCTGATACACGGACAAGCTGACTTTTTGAAGCAATGAAATCTTCAAAGGCTTTTATGACCTCTGCTCGGTTCCAGAAAACCTTCTGCCGACAAAATGGATCCAGATTGCGGAAAAGATGGTAATCCGTTGGTGAAATATCACGGAAGAATTTCAAATCCCAACTCCAACAGTTTTTGCACCATTACTTGTGAGGTATGGGGTCTAGAATTGCCATGCAAAAGGATCAGACCGTGCCTATAGACCAACGCCGGTTGCTTTTCAGCCAATTTGGCATGCAATATGTCGATTTCCTCACACTATTTGATAGCGTTTATCGTTTCTCCTGGTTGAAGAAATGAAAAGTGGATTGGTCCTTTCGATGTCCGCCAATTTGTCACCATAACCTTTTTTGGGTGAAGATCGGGCTTGGGAGTGTGTTTTAGTTTATCATTTGCATCGAACCACTGCCTAGATCTTTTACGATTATCATACAGTATCCACTTTTTACCACAGGTTCAGTTTGGTTTCTTAATGTAAGCGATGCGCAGATTTCCAGGCGTCGTAGTTTTTGGGATTCGTTTAGTTCAAGGCGGTACCCACTTATCGAGTTTCTTTACTTTTCCTATGAGAGAAAGGTGTCGACTTATTGTCATAGGGGATACTCCCATGCTTTGTGCAATCTCCTGCACCGATTTCATTCAATATCTAAAATAGTTGAGAGCTTTTCCATCCAGATTAACGCCTAAAAGCTTCATCTATTGGGTAGTAAACTTAATTTTAAAAGGCTAGCAGAGTGTTACAAGCATCTCATGTCATCGAAAATATGCATTTTGCTGGAAACGTTGCTTTTTTTTTTTGTTTCTATAAGAAGAAATTGGAGTTGGTGTGCTAGCCCTAGGTAGATTTTTCTCTATCGGTTTAATCGAAATTTAGATGGTAAGGAATGCGCTAGTCAAACAAACAATTTGAAGACGAGGAGCTTGAAACATAAACTTTAATATTGAAGCACTAATAGACGCTGTATAGCCACATGAAAACGCTCAGGCACATGTTTTCCTCTGTTTCGGTCCATGCAGAACCACCTAGTTCTCTTCAACGTGCCAAAAATTAGCACGAATCGTGGATAGTCTCAAGAGGCGAGACGTTCTTCTGCCAAAAAAAAAAAAATGAGGAAAAAAATGATAGCTAATCATACTTTGAGTAGCATGTACCTACTTATTCCTTCATTTCGACATGAACATCAAACCTTTGTACCGATTAAGAAATTAGCAGACTTCGACTGTCTCAACCTCAAATTGTTTTATTGAGCAAGTGTTTGAAAGAAGTGCATTCATTTTTCAAACAACTTCATAACCCATTGTTGTGTATGTGTATGTATGATAATAGTAAGCCTAGAAAAATTCATTGATCCTTACTGGTGGGAAAGAGAGTATTCAATTTAAATTCATAACAGAACGGTTGCTGTCTAGGGCTTAAATGCACATTACAAATAGCAGTTAGTATGACAAATTTAACGGACTATCGAAGTCAGATTCGTTAACACCAACCACAATTGAATTCAGAAAAGGTCAAGGATACCCCACTTGTTCACTTGTATACTTTTCAATGTTCAAAATGGTCAATAAACCCTGCCATTGTCATTAACACGATCACAATGTTTTTCATATCCGTTTACAATTGTTCTCCAAACAACTCAGACCGACGACGTACGTATTATACATAGATAAGTCTCAATAAAATAACAAGTTTTGTACAAGTTTATTTGTCTTTTTTTTTTTTTTTTTTTTATTAAATATAAGCAATCCAGATTGATGTTCTAGTTCTGACCTTGAGTATACAGAGCAAAGAATTAACAAAAACAAGAAGAATAGTCTATCCACATACACAAAACAAGAAAAACAAGGAAAAACATTAAAATAAACAAAACGCAATTACAATACATTAATTGCCTAGCTCATTAAATTGTAATTTCACCTTTCAACACCTGCACTGAACTGAAAGATACCAACATTTTTATAGTGAGCACTGTTTAACTTTAAGATAGTACAAGTATTGTATTCCTTTCTTCCAGTTACCTATCGCAGGTCGTTGTTTTTCTTCATCGAGAGTCAGAAAAGTGAAATGAAAATTGTTTGATTTAAAAAAAAAAAATTAACCAAGTGTAAAAAAAATTCTGCAATATTTATATCTCGATTTCGATAACAACCAACGAGGAACATATAGTTAAATGCCATAAAAAAAAATCCCCTCGATCTTATCAGCACAATAAAATAGCAGCAACAATTAAACAAATAAATACGAGGAAAAAAAAAAATATATCTACTCGTATATAATTTACCAAGAAGCATTTTCAATTTAATTCTTTGGATTTTATAATTATTTTTTTTTTGTTGCTTTGAATTCGAAGAAACGAACGAGTTCATCGTTAAAAATAGACTCAGGGTGAAAAACTAGGAAGCACCAGTTCAGCACACTTAAAATCCACCACACCATAATCATGAGCCACCAGCAGCAACATCAGCATCAGCATCAGCATCAGCATCTTCTGATCTAACTAACATAGCCGCCACTCAATTTAGCATGAGCCGAACAAAATTTAGATAAAATTTGTTGTTTCTACTTTTTCTTTTGTAATTTTTCATTCATTCGTTGTTTTTTGCAAAAGAAAAAGACTACAATACCCTGCTCCGACGATCAGAGAGGCAAAAAATAAGGGGCGTCAAGCGGTATGGCGGTAATTTTACGATCCGAACACGAAAGCTTTGCGTGGTGTGTGTTTCAAAAGTTTTTTTTTTTTTTTTATATATATCCCTCGATCGTTTTTGGCATCATGATGCTAAGAGAGACCATGTCTTCGATACCCACATTGTCTTTACTCGATTCATGTTGTTTATTGTAAATATCGTGGTGCACTACCACGTGGGCTGGAGATGATAGATATAAGGAAAAGTGGGAAAAATTCATTAGTTATTACTATTTCCACGTACTCGTATTTGTAATGAACTTTGATGTTGGAGAAAACTCCCACAGTAAAAAAAAACACGTTGTAAACGTGCTCGTTATGTCGTGCTTTGACTTTGATCTTTGAAAAAGCTCTCTATCTATACAACAATACAACAATAAAAGAATAAAACAAGTTGGAAGTTGTGTTTTCTTTAATTGGTTACAGTTTACGTGTAATGACACACTAGTCCAGATGAACACGTTTATGATTTGAGGAAATGATTTAACATTCGTGTCCAGAGCACATACCCCCATTCCTCATGGAACTAATACTCAGTTCTATTGTATTTATCATTGATTTTTTTAAACTCAGACAAACCCATCTAACTTTGTTTATTTTTTCTTTTACTTTCAGCTTGTCTCAATAGATGGCATTCAAAGTGGTGTACCCACACTCACTACATCAACACTAACGCCAACAACACTGCGCAACATCGAAGAAACCTTTATCGAATTAACAACCGATCCGCCAAATCATGCACCTTATCAAGCTGGATTTGTGCCACCTCGAGCGCCATTTAACTTCCCTGAATTCCATAATGAAACCAACAGCATGCCATCATCAGAGGATTCTCAGAATTCATGGCATAATCCCAATATTAACGAAGAAAATTCCATGGCTACAACAGATACTTGTAAGTTAAAACAATAAATTCCAAATCAAAGTCAACTAAGTGAATTTGAATTTTTTTTTTTCTTCTATTTTAGCAAGTGTAGCCACAACTATTAATGCCAATGATAGTCCGTCCTTCCAGAGTAATGGCACTGGCGGTGGTGGTAGTGGTGCATCTGCTGTCTCAGCTGTTACAAATGATTTTACATCAGTAAATAGAGCTATTGCTGCAGCACGTGCAATGGGTTCAGCTGGTTCTGCAATTTCTGGTACAACGACACAAACTCCGTCCCGGCGTAATCAAGGCGGTCGCCGTCCGACCAAATCCACAAATATGTCCCCCGAAGAAGAGGAAAAACGACGAATTCGTCGTGAACGCAACAAATTAGCTGCGGCCCGTTGCCGAAAACGTCGTGTCGATCAAACAAATGAACTTCTCGAAGAAGTCGATGGCTTGGAAAAACGTCGTGATAGTCTACAAAAGGAAATCACTAGCTTATGCGAGGCCAAAGATGAATTAGAGGCCATTTTCGAAGCACATCGTCCACAGTGCCGTAAAATTCAATCGAATAATAATAACCTTTTGTTAGATACATTTGGTGCATGTGATGCTGGTCGTGGCTCACCACGTGATCTAAAGCCAATCTTACCAGATTTCGATGTAAAAAACATAAAAAGTGAACCAATTGATAATCTTGATGGTCTTGATGATGGGCCACCATCGCCAAAGCGTGTTATGTTATCACAAACTTCATCAGGTTTAGTGCGACCATTACCAAATGTTTCCACAATATCAGCGTCGATACCATCAGCTGCTGCATTAAACACGCCCACCATAACGAATTCACCTCCTGCCATGCTAAAGCCAGGACCGGCTAAACAACGGCCCAGCTCACTTAATGTACCCCTGCAATTGACTTCTGGCCAAACGATGGGCATGGGAAAGACCGTCACCGATATAAATGGTATTGCGATAACAACGCCATCCAGTGGTGTTATGTTTAATTTTGACAGCCTCATGGATGGTGGGACTGGTCTAACACCAGTCTCTGGTCCACTCATACCAACATGTTCATCCCAAAACAAGCATCCCCTTGAATTGACGACCCCTACCAGCGAACCTTCCAAATTGGTCAGCTTATAATAGTTAAACGAAATGTATTTTTAAACGAAATAGATGAAAAAACAAACAAACTTATTATATTATACAAAATAAAAATAAAAAAATTGTGCCCTGGATGTGATGGATGGCGAGAGAAGTGTGGGTTTAAAGAATGTAAAACCGTTTAAAGAAACTAATTTTAAGGAGCAAGAAAAAAAAAAAGAAATTAGATTTGTTTTCATTTGTCCTCAAATTCTTTTGTATTATTTTTTAATGTTATTAAAAATATTTTTTTTTTGTTTTATTTATATCTAGAAAAAAGAAGAAAAAAAAAAAAAGAAAATATAATGTAATTTAATTTTTTTAGAACATTTAACAAAGAAAACAAAGTTAAAACCAACAAAATAGAAGGCGTTGTGATATTTATAAATAAAATAATAAAACAAAACAATTTAAATACAAAAATTTATTATAATAATAAACAAATCGATTTCCTTAGCGCAAAATTTAGCTTAAATTTAATGAAATACTAAAACGAGAGTTGAATGAAGTTTTAAGAAACAAAAATTCTATGTTTGTGTGCGTTCAATTCTTTTCCTAAAAACAAAAAAAACCGAAAAAAAAAAACAAACATTGTAACAAAAATAAAATTAACGATAAAAATGTTCACATTTTATTAGTTTTTTTTTTTTTGCAACTGAGAAAAATACCAGAGAACAATTTTTTGCGTTTCTTTTCAATTTTTAAGCTGAACCAATCATTAAGGTAAATTATAATAAAACTATATACTTAAAAAAAAAAAAAACAAAAAGAAATGAAGCCTTTTTTGTCGATTGTTTAAAAAACAAATTTCGTAATATTTATATTAGCGAGAAAGATTAAAAACAAAAAAAAAATCTATAAGATATAAAATTGTAAAAAATTTAAATTTTAATATAAAGAAACAAAAAAAAAATAAATTCAAAACAAAAAAAAAAAAACAATTTCTATTATTATGCAGTAAGAAAACCTTTGTCGCCTTGTGTTTTTGTGCAAAAGCAATAATTCATTGAATATGTATTACTTTTTTTATATAATGTATGTTATATACCAATATATATATGTAATTACTATTTTTAATGTGAAATTAAAAACAAAACAACAAATAACTATATATATTTTGTATATGTAAACCGAAAAAGAAACCAGAGCAAACTTTAACGAAATAAATAATGATAAAACCAAAAACAAAACAACAAAAACCAATTTGCATGTACTCGTATTATGTACCATATTGTTTAATGAAAAACAAAAAACAAAAAACAAAACACAAAACGTTTCAAATTAAAAATCATATTGTTCTTTTTGTAGAAATACATATATTCTTCTTTTCTTTTTGACAAAAGCAAAACCACTTCAATTTGAGACATTTAACATTTTTTTTTTCAACGAAAACAATTTCATATTTTTTCTATTCGATCAAATGTTGTAAAAAGTAAAAACAGATTTAAAAAAAAAACAAAAAAAAAAAAATAAAATACAAGTACATTGTTTAAAATTCAAGCAATAAGTTTCAAGAATGCTACACTTACCAAATTTTAATTGATGCAAGATCAAACAAAAACAGCAGGAGCATATACATATATTGCAAAATATTGTATCGAAAAGAGAAAAAATAAAGAAAAACATTGCAATATACCAACTTAAGACAAAAAATAATGTGAGTTGTTTTATTTTCTACGAGGGTAGATCAATAAGTTCCCCGTTAAGGAAGGTTGCCATTACGATTCGAGTACTATCAACTTTGAAACAATGCCATACAAAATTTCAGATTGATTCATCAGTTAGGTTTGTATTAAACGCGTCTGGTGTAGTGATGGGCAGCAGTAGTAATGCCACTCCATAAAAAGGGTGACATCATGACTTTAAGTAATTATCGCCCCATTTCAATTCTGTCAGTTTTTTTCTAAAGTTTTTGAACGAGGTATAAAATCCAGAATTTTATCATTCTTCGACAGGACCAATTTTTTTAGTGGTAGCCAGTATGGTTTTAGAAGTGGGAGGTGCCTTATTAACATTGACTGGTGAAATATCAGTTTGAATACATCCGAAATTCCAGCTACTCTATTTATAGATATTACTAAAGCTCTTGATATATTGGTAGATCACACTCTACTGTTAAGTAACCTTTATGATGCGGGTTTCAGAAGCTTTATTCATGATTGGTTTTCTTCGTATTTAAAAAATCGAAAGCAAATGGTAAAAATCAAAAACTGTTTTAGTTCGTAGAATTTCGTTAATGTTGGTGTTTCGCAAGGATCTGTTTTGGGTCCAATTCTGTTTTTAATATATTTCAATTCGTTGTTTATCCAACCCTTTATAGGCAAAATTTCAGCATTTGCCGACGATGATACTGCTCTTTCGTATTCGAATAACAGTTATCTTAATTTATGTTCGGATGTTAGTGATCTAGACATATTGAGAAGATGGTTTAAGCAACATAAGCTGTTAATCAGTAATAAGACGAAATTCATGATTTTTAACATCAAAGGTGAATTCTGTGATGACTTTCCTTTGTATTACCATTCGCCAAAGTGTTTACATTTTTGCTTAGTAGATGATTCGAAATCCGCAATGATTCTATTACTTTTAACAGTAAGGAAAGTTGTAGTGATGCCTGCTTCAAAATTGATCGTGTCAACAATTTTAAATATTTAGGTGTCATATTTAATAATAAGCTCAGTTGGAAAAATCATACCTTGTATCTGAAGCAGTATGTAAATAGAGTTGTGAGGCAATTCTACCATCTCAGTCTTTACAGTAGCCTGCCCATTTTAAAGCTTGTCTACAATGGTTTATTGAAATCAGAGCTGCAGTATGGAATAACTTATTGGGGTGGTACGCATTTCAATAATATAAAAGATCTTTTAACGAAGTAAAAACACGCAATCAGAATTATGTGTAAAATCAATCGGTGAACTCCTATTTCTGATTTGTTCAAAAATCTTGAAATTCTCGTTTTAAGACATTTGTATTGTTACAAGGTACTAAGGACTCAAATGAATAAAATTTGGAAACTTAAAAGTAAAAAAAAAAATTTTTCATAATTCATGTAAATTTTTTTTATTTGCTTTAAAACTCTGTTTTTATTAAATTCATTCACAATTACAAAAAAATAAAAAAAAAAAATTATTTGGGTTCCCATTCTTTCCTTCTTCTTTCGAATGTCCTTCATAAGGTTGGTGACAGTTACATCCGTGATCTTTTTGGACGCTCTTTTCCATATAACACTAAAATCTTTTACGTCCTTTGCACACTGCTCATTTTTCCTCAATTTAGCTTTGGCCAAATCCCAAAACCTTTCAATGAGACGGCACTGTGGAACATTGGGTGGATTTATGTCTTTTGGGACAAAGTCGACATTTTTAGCAACAAGAAAGCTCAACGTCGCATGACCATAGTGAGCTGAAGCTAAATCTGGCCAAAATAATGTTGAACCCTCGTGTTTGTTTAAGAAAGGAATCATTAATGTACACTTCTCCGTTAATTGTTCCCGTTGTAATAAACGATGAACTTCTGTGTCCACATTGGCAAATGGCCTGCCAAAGGAGATATTTTGACCCTAAATTTTTCCATCCCAATCGATGTTGTTGATTGCGGAAGAATCTCAGCTTCAAACGAGTTGTAAAACTGCACACCTGGAAGAGTAGTAAAGTCGGCTTTGACATAAGTCTCGTCATCCAAAACCAAGCACCCTTTCTTGTTGCCGATCAACTCGTATAGCTTTCGGGCTAGTGTTTTTATGACTTTTTTTTGCTTTTCAGTAACTTTTGGTATTTTTTGTTTTTTTTCGTGTTTTTAGACCGTTACGTTTTTTAGATCGTTGTACCATTGTTTGGTTGGTATTACATTTTCGAGCAACATCTCTGGATGACATAATCCGGTTTTTTACGATGGTACCCACTATTTTCCTGTCCAAATTTGTATCATGTGCTCCACTTTTAGCTCCACTTCTGTTTTCACTTAACTGTCAACTGTCTCCAAATATCGTTTAATAACAGAATCCACTGTACTGCGTGCTATGTTTACATTTTTTGCGATGAAATGCTTTGGACGCGAAGTATTTTCGAGCCATTTGTCGATGATCTTTTTACGGCGTTCCTCTTGACTCATATTTTATAAATATTTTAAACTGCATCGAACTGAAATCAATAACAAACTGAAACTAGATAATATACAGGCTAATTTAAGTACAAAATGGGATTGCAATTTTTACGCATTGGAAGTATAGGCCGTATTAAAATTTACAGATTTTATTCGTTTCAGTCCTTATGCTGTTAGACTTCAAGAAAATTACAATTTACGAATCAACACTAGGAATTTTGTAAATGTGCCCAGAATCAATAAAACACACTTTTCAAGATTTTATTTTGTTAAAGCGCCTCGTCTATTTAACTTAATACCAGAGAACCTTAGATGGGAGGGAGTGAAAACTGCGTTCTTATATAATATTAAAAAATGGTTATTCTCTTTCAACCATTCCGCAATTGATATGTGCTTTATGCCTTTTGTTTAATTTGAGTTTTGTTTGGATTTTCTTTTCTATTTCTTTTGTAACAACATTCTTTGTTTAACTTTTTGTAATTTTTATACATTTTCCCCATCAATAGTTGTACTGTTAAAATTATATCTAAAATGATAGGTACATTCGCCTCTTGTTCTGAACAATAGATTGTACTTAACTATTTCGATCAAAAATGAAAAATCTTTGTAGATTTAATATTTTGAAATTGTGTTTATATTTTAGCTTTCAATTTTGATATGAAATAAAGTTTCAAAAAAAAATAAAAAATACCCGGTATATATATTTTTTTTTTATTAACTTGTTTATTTCCACTATTTACAATATTCTTAAAATAAAAAAAAACTAAGCAAAAACAAGGGAAATACTTACGAACTAGCTACAGCTCTGTGTTAAAAAAAAGTTGAAGAAACATTTTGTTCAAATATGGACCTTGTTATTTTAAGAAATAAAAAATTTGGAGAAAAAAAAAATTTTTTTTGCGTATTTAATTTTTTTACTACGATACTAAAAACAAAAAAGAGTAATATAAGACTAACCTACGCGTTAGCTTCAACCCAATCAAGCCACCAGTATTTATCCCGATTTGATCTACATGTATCGAGAGTATCCTTTTCAGAAACGCTCATGCAGTATCTCCAAACATTAGCCTCATCGCCCGAGAGTACCGGCACATGTAGGATTCTTTTGTCTGTGGCCCTCCTAGCAGCATGATATATAATCGGAACATTACTAGCATCAGATAGATAGCCGTGTGCATCTAGATACAAGAACGCCTCATGTGGTATATATCCACTCGACAATGTGTTTCTGAAGTAACCAGGGTTAGGGTAGAACAAGCCCGATATGAACTCGTTCTCAACAACCTTCACTTAGCGCGAGTTATGTACATCAAATTGTGTACATCAATAAGTTATATGTTACATACATACTAATAATACTCTTTTGTCAAAGTTATGTTATACATACATATGTTACTCTTAATACTTTTTTGTAAAATAATTAAAGTGCTTGCTTTTCAAAATTCATTTATTGTAACACTAAACCTTTTCTTGATAACATGCTTGCTTTTCACAACTTGTAAAATTAAACCATAAGAAAAACCGTGTGAGAACCAAATTCAAGCTTCCGTTCCCACAGTTTTTCATACTTTGTTGACTTATTATAAATTGCGAATAAAATCAAAGATTCATTGTCATTTGTTGGTTGTAAAGAATGGAATAAAGTTGTTTTTTTTTGAAACTCCGGAGGAACGTTATATTAATTGGCGCAGTCGGTAGGATACAAGTGTATCCATTTTAAAATTAATCGGAATACGGGAGTGCGATATATTAAATGAACATTCAATACCAATAACGACGGTTTATCGTTATTCTTGCGGTTAGTGTGTGGACATTTAAAGACTGTACAAAGACTCTTGGTGATTGCAAGTGCATTTGTAACGACGGCAATCGTTATTTGAGAAAGTGATTCTCGTTAATGCAAGTGTTATTATAACGAAGGTTTATCGTGTCCAAGAAGTGTGCAGATCCTGACTCCTGGTGGTTTTCAAATCTTTAATTCCTGGAACCTACGGCTAGAGAATGATAATGACTATAATCATTTGCATGTAAGTCTGTTAATTGGTTAACATTCGTTCCTTTCTTCATCCTTTATAATCCTTATGCCCAAAAATAGAATAAGTAGAAATAAGATTCAAGAACCTTATTGTTCATCCTTAGATAGATTTGACGAATTTCAAAACAATTTTACAACTTTAGAATCGAATCGGTGCGAGTTCCTAGAGACAAATAATCTTTCAAAACTTAGTGCAATAGTAAAAACCAGTTTTCCAAATCTTTCCGAAATGAATTTAGATAGTTCAAGCTCAAGCGTAAACGCTAACGTTGTTACAAACGTTGGTAATAGGAACACAAGTAGTAGTCAATTAAGTAGTTTAGATATTAACAATATATTTAATGGCTTACGTATACCAGATGCCGTTAAAGATCTGCCACATTTCGACGGTAACCCCCGTTCTCTGTATGATTTTATAAATAACGTAGAGGAAATTTTGAAGCTTATACCTCAGTTAGACGGCACATCATATGCTATCATTATATTACGAGCTATTAGAAACAAAATCATTGGCCAGGCCAATGAAGTGTTAAATATGTACGGGACTCCGACGGAATGGGAGCAAATACGAGCTAATTTAATTTTGCACTATTCAGATAAGCGGAATGAATCATCTTTGATTCGAGATTTGCATGGATTGAGACAAGACAATGATACTGTTGAGAGATTTTACTCAAAGATCATTGAGTTGTTGTCAACAATGACAAACCATATCCGTATACATGAAAAACATATAGCTGTAATAGATGCAAAAAAGTCGCTGTATTCAGAAATGTGTTTAAATACATTTCTTATAGGATTAAAAGAACCATTGGGCTCAACAATCAGAGCCATGAGACCTGAAACCTTGGTGGAGGCATTAAATTATTGTATCAAGGAACAAAACGCATACTATTTAAAAAATACAAACCCGAAACCTCCTGTTTTACCAAACCCACTACCATTCCCCAAACTGACACAACGACCCCCACAAAATCAACGGCTCCAACCATACCAACCAGTTACACAGCCATATAGTTCCTTTCCTCAATACTTACCTCAGTTTAAACCATCTCAACCTTATCAACCCCAAATAAGGCCCTTACAGCAAATACCCCATCTTCAGTCTCCCAATCAGCAAGAAAAGAGATTCAATAACCCTATAGTAAACATTTCTGCATCCAAACCACATTTCAATTACCAACAGCAACGTCCAATTCCAATGGAAATATCTAGCGGTAATGCTAAAACTCTTCCGAAACCAGTACAATCCCAACAACCCTATCAAAGAAACAATTTAATGCAAAATCCCAGATACATTATAAGAGAAGTACATAGTTTTTCACAAAATCAGGAAAATTATGGGGAAGAATATCCCACATATGTGTTACCTGATGGATACTACGACCACCAACCTAATTTGGACCATTATACAATTGAAGAAATTCAAAATGATGAAGTTCCACAGGTCACTGGAAATGAAACAATACATGAGAATGAAATTGATGACAAAAATTTTCGTTCCAATGCCTCGGAAAACAATACGGGTTCCTAGAAATTAATCAACACGGTAGCAATCTTCTCCCTTACATAAATGTGACTTCACCTTTTGGTCGACAACTAAAGTTTCTCATAGATACAGGAGCCTCTGCTAATTTTATTGACCCCGAACTTACTAATCCCCAATATCATGAAAATATTAACACTGTTAAAATCACCACTGTTTTAAGTACACATGAACTCAATAAACAAATCACATTTCCGGCATTCTCTGAATTCAATTCTAACGAACAGTTTACATTTCTTTTATTTAAATTTCACAATTATTTTGACGGCCTGATAGGATTAGAAACATTAGCGAAATTAAATGCTTCAATAGATCTTAAGAATAAACTATTAAAAACTCAAAGTGCAGCTATTCCCTTATTGCTTAAACCCAATTTAATGTCAAAAATCTATATGATACCAGCAAGATCCAAAATGTTGGTTACATTACCGGTCGATATCCAAAATGGCGAAATATACATCAAGCCAACAAAAATAAATGATTTTCTAGAAATACCTGAAGGAATATATACATCTGAAGAATGGTACAGTCAATTGGAGGTAATAAACAACTCTAATATGGAACAAAAATTATTTGTAGAACAACCGATAAAGGTAGAAAAATTTAAAAATTTCGAAGAATTTAATAATATAAATATTTGTCAAACTGACAATCAAATTGAGCTTCTATCTGGAACCGACATAACTAAATTACTTCGGGTCGATCACCTTAATAATGAAGAAAAGAAATTGATTCTTAGACTGTGCAAAAATTTTGATGATATTTTCTTCATAGAAGGGCAGAAGTTATCATTTTCCAACGTAATTAAACATCGTATACAAACAAAAGACGACGTTCCAATATATACGAAGTCCTATCGATATCCAGAGATACATAAAACAGAGGTACAGTCTCAAATTCAAAACCTATTGCAGCAAGGTATAATAAGGCCTAGCTATTCCCCATGGAGTAGTCCCATATGGATCGTACCCAAAAAGCGAGACGCATCAGGTATTCAGAAATGGAGACTTGTTGTCGACTATCGTAAGGTTAACGAAAAAACGATAGACGATCGATATCCTTTACCTAATATAACGGAGATTCTCGATAAATTAGGGAAATGCATGTATTTCACTACGTTAGATCTGGCCTCCGGCTTTCACCAGATCGAGGTAGATCCCAGAGACATTCAAAAAACCGCATTCTCGGTTGATCATGGACACTATGAGTACATTCGAATGCCGTTTGGACTCAAAAATGCCCCATCAACCTTCCAGAGAATAATGGACAATATCTTACGTGATTTACAAGGCAAAATTTGCCTAGTATACATGGACGATATTATAGTTTTCTCAACCTCGCTGCAAGAGCATATCGAAAATTTGGCAAAGGTCTTCTCAAAATTACGTGCAGCCAATCTAAAAATTCAATTAGATAAGTCAGAATTTTTACGTAAAGAAGTAGAGTTTCTTGGTCATGTAGTTACACCAGATGGTGTTAAGCCCAATCCCAGTAAAATTCATGCAATAAAAAATTATCCGATACCCACTACTCAAAAGGAGATTAAGTCCTTCCTTGGCCTGCTAGGTTACTACAGAAAATTTATTAAAGATTTTTCAAATATAACAAAACCATTGACTGAATGCTTAAAGAAAGGAAGAAGCATAACCCTCAACGACCGTTATGTTAAATGTTTTGAACATTGTAAGGATATATTAAGTAACGATCCACTATTACAATACCCTGATTTTAGTAAGAGTTTTAATTTGACGACCGATGCTAGTAACGTTGCAATTGGTGCTGTTCTTAGTCAAGGCCCAATAGGATCTGACAAGCCAATTTGCTACGCCTCAAGAACTTTATCTCAAACAGAACAGAATTACAGCACAATAGAAAAGGAACTTTTGGCCATAATTTGGTCTACTAAATATTTCCGCCCGTATCTGTTTGGTCGAAAATTTAAGATTATAACTGACCATAAACCCCTCAACTGGTTATTTTCACTAAAAGAACCGAATTCAAAATTAGTCAGATGGCGGTTAAGGTTAGAGGAATTCGATTATGAAATAGTATATAAAAAGGGCACGGCCAATACAAATGCCGACGCACTCAGTCGTATCGAACTTAATCTTAATGAATCATCTACTGATACAAATTCTCTTGCAAATTCCAATATATCCTTACACAATAACGCTAATGATTTAGAAAACAGTTTAAGCTTGTCTACCATTCACTCTGCACATGAAAATCTCGACGACGGAATATATATTTCAGAAAGACCCCTCAACGAGTTTACGGAACAGTTGGTTTTGATTAAAACAAACTGCATTGTTAAGCCTTCCATGATTTATAATATCCTTTTCGAAACAAAACGTAGACGTATATTTAGGCAACCTGATCTCCATAACGAAAAAATAATTGTATCAATCCTCAAAGAATATCTAAACCCCCATAAATTAACAGCCATTTACACAGACGATGATACTTTCAGAATAGTTCAAGAAGTATACTCCAAATACTTCGCCAATAGTAAAGTGTTTAAATTAATACGATGTATGGAAAAACTAAACGATATTACTAATACAGATCAACAGGACGCCCTTATAAATAAGTATCACATAGATAGCAACCACCGCGGCATTAATGAAACCTGTAATCACCTCCGCAGAACATCTTATTTCCCGAAAATGAAAGAGAAAATAACTAAAGTCATTAACAACTGTGAGAAATGCAAATTATATAAGTACGATAGACATCCCCCGAAAATAAAATATGAACTTTCTGAAATTCCAAATAAGCCTCTCGATATTCTGCACATAGATGTTTACAGTATTCACAATATACAAATACTTACAATAATCGACAAATTTTCAAAGTTCGCTTCTGCTTTTATCTTAACTGCCCGTAATAGTATCAATATAATCAGTTCTTTAAGGCAATTCTTTTCCCAACACGGTACACCCAAAAAAATTGTATGCGATTCAGCCGCTGAATTCACTTCAAACTTATTTAAAGAGTTTTGTGATCAATACCAGATTCAGTTACATATAACCTCTCCTCAAAACTCTACAGGCAATTCTCCTGTCGAGAGATTTCATTCAACATTGACTGAAATTTATAGAATAATTTACGACAAAAATAATAGACAAATACCGGCAGACATACTGAACGAAGCATTGACTACATATAACAATTCAATACATTCGGTTACAAATTTGACACCTTTCGAACTCATAACAGGAAGAACATATAAATTTAGGAAATCAATACAGCATGTCTCTGAGCACGATTATATAAATAAATTAAGATCTTATCAAGACAAACTATATAGCGAAATAACAACCAAGCTTGAAAAGCATAATAGATCAATCATTGATAGACTAAATAGGAATCGTGAAGAACCACCCAACTTTAGTATAGATGATATAGTATATGAATATAATAATAGAAGAAATAAAATAGCTCCTAAAGCAAAGAAGTTACAGGTAGTCACTAACAATAAAGTCACTGTACTAACTAAAAATAATAGGAAAGCTCATAAAAATAAATTACTAAAAAAACGCAAATTTCAGGTTAGCACAGGCCATGAGTCAACGAATCGAAATTCAAGACCTCTCGAAGAGTCAAGGTCTTCTTCCCATGAAATTAGGCCCGGTACGGTTAATTGATACACATACAAAATTCATACACATTATAAATTTGACAGCTTATGAAGAAAATGTTAGCAATATCAAAAGATCTGTAGAACTTATTAATAAAAATAAAAACATTGGTCCAATGAAAGAAGTCACAAATATGAAATTTAGGGAATTAGAAAATAAATTTCTAACACTTCTTCCTCGATATCGAAATAAAAGAGGGTTTATCAACGGAATAGGATCGCTAATTAAGAGTATCACAGGGAACATGGACGACAATGACGCTGTACAAATAAATAATGACATTAAACTATTACAATCTAATCAACAGGACATGAACAAAGAAATGACAAAACAGGTCCAGATTAATAACAAAATGATAGAAAGGTTTAGTAACATAACCGAACATATAAATTCACAACAGAAGGATTTGGAAGATTATTTAACAAAGTACCAATTAGCATTGTCCCAGAGAATTCGTACCGATCAAGAAAACTTTCAATATATGCAATATGTTTATCAAACTAACTACAACATTGAAATACTAACGAACCATTTACAAGAAATCGCTGAATCTATAACTCTTGCAAAACTTAATATAGTCCCTAAACAAATTTTAAATCCGAATGAATTAGAATTTATACATAAACATATCGCAAATCAGAAAATAAAGTTCTCTTCGGATGAACAAATATACGAATTCTTGAGTCTACAGGCCTACTATAACCATACAAATATCATATTTAATATTAAATTACCAATCCTGTTCGAAGAATCCTTCACCTTGTACCATTTAATCAAATTACCTATAAACAAAACCCTTACAATTAATATAACCAAACCCTATGTCCTAATAAACGACCGTTATATCCAATTGATTGACGAACCATGTTTAATGATTGAACAAGTTTTCTACTGCACAAAAGGAAACCTAAAGAATATCACAACGGAGAAGTGCATTTCAAACATAATCAAAAACAAAAGAGCCACCTGTTTCTTAACGGAAGACCTGAACCAAGCCAACATCATGCAACCAGAAGAAAATTATATACTTTTAGTAAACTCTCCCAATATAGAAATGTCCTCCACGTGTGGAATCGAAACCAAGTTAATATCAGGAACACTTTTACTGCACTACGAAGAATGTGATGTAACCCTAAACAACGTGGTATATAAGGGCAACACAAACTTATTTTGGGATAGAATACAAATTATATCCTCAATATTCACTAATATAAGTTCATATTATCCTATAGATCGATTAAACACCAGTAGACTAACCCCGGACAACTTTACTAACACAGAAGTTATTACCCTGGCAGAAACCACTAAACAACAACAAAATCATTCACTTTCAATGTGTGTTGTAGTAACTATGATCCTGCTAATTTTGTACCTGATCAACTATACAAAGAAATGTCGCCAGAATCATGCAGCCTCCAGTCAACAAACAGATGATATAAATTTAGAAGCTCCAGCTCATGATAAGTCTTCAAGTAACAGCCTTTCATGGCCATCGCTTCATCTTAAGCGGGAGGAGTTATGTACATCAAATTGTGTACATCAATAAGTTATATGTTACATACATACTAATAATACTCTTTTGTCAAAGTTATGTTATACATACATATGTTACTCTTAATACTTTTTTGTAAAATAATTAAAGTGCTTGCTTTTCAAAATTCATTTATTGTAACACTAAACCTTTTCTTGATAACATGCTTGCTTTTCACAACTTGTAAAATTAAACCATAAGAAAAACCGTGTGAGAACCAAATTCAAGCTTCCGTTCCCACAGTTTTTCATACTTTGTTGACTTATTATAAATTGCGAATAAAATCAAAGATTCATTGTCATTTGTTGGTTGTAAAGAATGGAATAAAGTTGTTTTTTTTTGAAACTCCGGAGGAACGTTATATTAATTCGCGCGAAATGGTTTCTTACAAGGTCCAGAATAACATTGTCTATCCTGGACACACACAAGCATTTAATATTGTCTTGTTGCTGACATAATGCCGAAAGTCGGAATGAGCGCTTCTGTACATTCGTAAACAGGCTAGAAGGCATTTTCATTCGAAAGCTCTATATTTCTCCATGTAAGAAGGATTTATGTTCCACCATACAGGACTCGCGTAAGTCAATATTGGACGCACAAACGCTTGATAGCAAACGACCTTCACATCGGATCTCAGATGATTCGAGTAAAAAAGGCTTTTAAGCGACATAAATGCCGCTCTCGCTTTTTTGAGCTGTTGGTTTATGTGTTCATTGTAATATAAAAATTTATCCAGATGGACACCAAGATACTTCACAACAGTCTTTAACTCGATGCGAAGCCCATCAGAGGATTTTATTACCAGGTTTCGCCAATTGCGTCTCAAGTCTGTATTACCCTGGCCTACTGGAGTGCGGAACAGTATGGTTTCACATTTGGAGCTATTTATCTTGAGCTTCCAATCTTGACAGTAAACTTGAAGATTGTCGAATTTTATTTGGAGATTATTTTGTATCTCTCTGATTTTAGAGCCATGGGAGTATAATATTACATCATCAGCGAATGCTATCGAAGAACCCATGTCCCTAAGTACTTTAGAGGTATAGATGTTAAAGACGATTGGCGCCGTTACTGTGCCTGTGCCAGACCATTGGCGATTTTGAAGACTCTTCTTGCGTATCATTGAACTGATCACCTTTATAAGGTGGGGAGGGAAATTCATACTTAATAAGTTCATATATTAACCCGTCTATCCAAACCGTTTCGAAGATTTGTTAAGGTGTTAAGATTCCAGTTGATATCGGAAACGAGTTTTGTTATAGCATGCACTGACGAGTGAAGTCTTTTGAATCCAAATTGATTCCGCGGGATGATCTCCTTATTTTCGCACGCGAGCAAGATTGACTTGCTGGCAACTACGAGTACCTCAAAAACCTTCCCGATATTAGGCAGGAGACTTATTGGCCTATAGCTCGAAAGAGGATCCTTCTTTTTTTTACTATCGGAAATACCTTCGATGTTTTCCAACAGTTTGGGAAGTAGCAGTTGTTAAGCAAGTTGTTAAAAATTACGCAGGATTGCCTTATGATTTCGATCGGTATATACTTAAGTACAACATTTGGGATACCATCCAAACCAGATGAATTTTTGTTGTTCAGTTTTCCGAATATGTCTGTGAGTTCGTCAAGTGTTGTGTAGTAGCTTCTTGTCTGTTCTGTTATCAGTTCGTCTGCTTTTAGATCCTCAGAAAACCTGAGTGGAATGAATGTGTCACTGCTTTGGTTATTAAACCGCAGTAGCTCTTCAGCCACCTCAACAAATTTCCGACTTGGGAGATCGATTTTGTGGACTGACTCAATATCTGCCTTTCGTTCAAGATTTGTCTTTAGTGATAGTTCAATATTCCAATTATGAGATATACCATACATGTAAGTTTTCCAGCCCTTTCAACAGTAAGACGGTTCCGTTTTTTACTAAGTATCGAACTAAATTTACAGGTGCTGATAAAATTCGTGCTGCAATTTTGCTTAAATTTTTGCTTGCACAAAGACCTTTCCTTAATATGGTATTAAGGGTTCTATTGACGAAGGGCTTGACCAAAGGAATTCTTTTGCCCAAATGCCTTCCTTGGATCGACAGTCCAACTCATTTTTGCGTTGGCGTCCAGTGTGGCCGAATTCAAGACATCGGAAACATATCCATAGACGTTTCTCAGACTAATTATGTCATTGGAGCTGGTATTGCTGTCTGGCGGATTAGCAGATCTCCTCCTTCGGCGTGGCCTCGTTGTGTCAGAAACCTATTCTCCACATTGTTGCCAAGGGTTTAACCAAATATCTTTTTAAATTGGTCTGTGTTTTCTCCTGTCTCCTTCAGTTCATCAGCAGGTAACCTTTGTCCAAGTGTTGTTGTCGTGACTTGTTGTTGTCGACTTTTGCTCGGTCGGTTTTATGACCCTTCGCAATTTTTTCCTCGCTTGCGTGCCCAACTTGTTGCGAGCTAGAGGTGGATCAGCTTCGAGTTTGGGAACTTTTCAGGTCTTCGTTTTTGGTCCGCTACCCTTTTTAGCCATGATGATGTCTGTGATGCATTGTTTTGCCGAATGACTTCCTTGGCTCGCTCTGTCATCATGCATCTCAATCGCCGGCAGTTCGTAGAGCGCTTTGATGGATTCGATTGCATCTCTCCTCGGTGGGTGGATAGAGCGGCTCTTACCATCCTCCAACATTCCCACTAGTGTTTTCATTTGTTCTCCCAGTTTGGGGAAAACAGATGGTTCGGTGGTTTCCTATTGCTGTGCTGTGGCTACACCCTCGAACTCCTCTGAAAGGTGTTAACTCCATCAGCTTCGTTGACTTGATTTGTTTTATTTTGTTTAATTGTATTCATTACTGTTGAGTCCCCACTCAAAGTCGTTATCGATGCCCGGACAACCTAGGGATCCCGAGGCCATGGTTCAACGAATTTAAAGTGGATTTACATCTGTTTTTGATGAGTATCGCCCAGACCACCCGGAAGCCGTAATTACTGTTAAAGGCGTTGAAAAGTCCCGTGACATAATTCTTGCTGACTGCGGAACGATAGCATGCGAAATAGAAGAGGCCATACGCATATCGAATGGAACGGAAGTCAACATTTTACGTGCAGCGATTGCTCACAGTGGACAACAAGCTGATACGGTTGACAGCTTAAAAAGAGTGTTTGGAGCTCTTTAATCGAAATCCTTAGTTTTTGCGTCGAGTCATCACCATTAATGAAACCTGGAGGCATTACTACACACCAAAAACCAAGCGATCAAGCGATTTGCTCCGAAGAAGACAAAGAAAGATGTTTTTTGGGATTCGAAATGCATAAAATTTAAAAGCAATATATAAGTATTACAGTTGCATTTTCGCCATTCGTTCCATTCGTATGTGAGCTCACTAGCTTTCCTACATTAATTGCACTCGACCACGAATGCGAGAATATCGCATTACGATACTTCTAGCTCGATAACGTGTGCGGCAATACCTAATGGGTATTTCTCTGTAAGAAGTAGCTCAATCCCGTATACGATATGTCCCCTGACTGAAAATGTAGCTCGAATCTTTGCTCAAAGAGGAGCTCATCAGCGAGACAGAAGCCTGTTTTCAAGAGTTTGACAAACTGTATTTTTCAGATGGCTTAAAAAAATAGCAAAAACGTTAGGAAAATTGTATTACGTTGAAAATAAAAAAAAAATTAGAACACTTTACGTTCGGTGTTGCTAAGTTTCGTTAATGTAAGATCTGTAACCTTACACATTTACTTATTTACCTAGATGGCGCCACAGTCCGGAGTGATTCTGGGCCTCAACCAACGTGCCTATCCTGCTAGAACGATCTTTTGATAGCTGGCACTAGCGTCGCACTATAGGTTGAAGTCCCTTTTCACTTGTATATACCACTCTAAATATGGTCGGCCACTGTTGCCCCGTCCCTCGGGTTTGACTCGAAGACTCTTTGGGCCTGAGCATTTGCTTAACATGGGTCAGACGCTGAATCCGTAGGCGTCTGACTAGACCAATGTCACTGTAAAGCCGGTACAGTTTATTATTAAATTTTCTCCTTAATTCCCCGTCAATACAAACAAGACCGAAAATCACGTGCAGTATCTTTCCCACCGGACGGCTAATTGCTTTCTCATCCGAGAAGAGAAAGGGCTCTGTTATTAAATTGTCTCCTGAGCCCCAAGAAACAGCGATTGGCAAGAGAATTCCGAGTCTGATTTCTGTGCTTATGTCGTTGCTGCTTGTAACTGGGGAGCCAAAGTAGTCCTTAACTACCCCAAAGTTATAGCTGCCAATGATGAGGTTGTGACCAAGCCGTCAGTGGTGTGTCCTTTTTTATAACAGCATATTTTGCCCTCGATTATCCTCAGACCCTTTTTTACCGCTTCCGCTGCAATACTCACGATATTGATCTTCAATTACTTTTGGCGCATTAATTTTAGAGTAACATTTAGTTTGAAACAATTAAAGTACTAATAATCACATATGGATAAATTTGAAAAATTTAATTTTGATTAGGAGTCAGGACAGGGCAGCGTAAGGCTTTGCTGAAAAAATCTATAAATGAGAGGGAATGCATTTCCGACCCCCACCACTTATTTTCTTAAAAATAAATCAAGGTATCTCATCTTAAACTTATCGTCACATTATCCGGAACACCCTATGGCATATGAATAATCCGACTCACGTTGATAGTTTTACTCTCTTCCAAAAGAATCTTTCTAGATTTGGATTTGTTTTGTATCCTCTGGTGCCTCGAGTTCTTAACTCCTCTAGCTCTAGGTCAGTGGCAAAACCATTGCATTCCTTGCTTACCACTCTTTTATGCTCCAACAGATCTAGACATTATACTGAACGCAAAGAGTCTTCAATTCTCTCTGGCACCCCCCTAGAGTGTATACCTTATTGCCCTAATTTTTGGCACCTTTATTACAGCCAACATTTTACTCTGGAAGACTGGATAGTGGAGATTATATGTATTGACCGAAGGAACCAACCCTTGTGTACATCTTAATTGGATATCGACTCAACCCCTTCTTGGTTCCTATCCTATATTCTCTACTAATGATGATACAGGACTACCATTCTCCTGTTCAATGAGATTCAGGGTGGATCTTTGGGTTTCGTTCTTATGTAGCTGCCTCAGTTTTAAATAATTTTTGGCAGCAGCATGTAGTAATCTAAGTTGAGCAGTCCTGCCGCTGGCATTGTCCTCATGACACTTGATGTACTAATGCATGAAATCCTCTAAACTTTTGCCATTAACTTAAAGCTCCTAGTTTTGTTGCGGGATTGCCACCATACCAAGCTACCGTTCATTAATATGAGTCTAACAGGAGTCATGTGCACCCATAGGATAGTTCTGGGTTTCCCTTCGACATCCTCGAACGATTGCAGGTCAATGCATATTTACCTATTTAAATGTTCTTTGACAATCAGTATTCAGTTTGCCTAGGGTACTAGAATTTTGGATATAAAACCCCTCCTTCGCACATCTAGAGGTAGTGACCTTTGGTATTGCATTGATGTTGCTGCAGCATGTTGCTAGGCATACAAATTACGAGGGCGGGTCAATAAGTCCGTGACTTTTGGATTAAAACAGATTTTTTGATAAAAAAATAATTTTATTTTTCAACGTAGTCTTCTTTGAGCTCTATACACTTTGTCCAACGCTTCTCCAATTTTTTTATCCCTTCCAAAAAAAATGATTTGTCGAGGTCCTCAAAATGACGAGATGACTTCATCATTGGAGTCAAATCTTTTTCCACCAAGCCATTTCTTCAGGTTTGGGAACAAGAAGTAGTCGCTCGGAGCCAAATCTGGAGAATAGGGTGGATGAGGGAGCAATTCATAGCCCAATTCATGGATTTTTGCCATGGCAACTGCACATGTGTGCACCCTTGCATTGTCTTGGTGGAAAAGAACTTTTTTCTTGCCCAAATGAGGTCGTTTTTTTTTCAAATCGTCATTGAATCGGTCCAATAAGTTGGTATAATATTCCCCATTGATTGTTCTTCCCTTTTGAAGGTAGTCAATGTGGATTATCCCGCGTGCATCCCAAAAAACAGTCGCCATAACTTTATTGGCTGACAAACCCACCTTGGCCTTCTTTGGCGCCGATTCACCCTTAGAAACCCACTGTTTTGACTGTTGTTTGTTCTCTGGTGTGTTGTGATGGATCCATGTTTCGTCCACGGTTACAAAACGGCGCAAAAACTCCTCCATATTGCGATTAAACAACGCCAAACCTTCCTGTGAAGTTGTTACACGATTGCGTTTGTGGTCGACTGTGAGCAAACGCGGCACCCATCTTGCGGAAAGCTTTCTCATGCCCAAGTGATCATTCAAAATTGAAACCACTGAGCCATGCGAGATCCCTACGGCTTCCACAATCTCTCGCACTTTCAATCTTCGGTCGGCCAACACCATATCGTGAATTTTTTCGATTGTTTCGGGTGTAGAGACCTCAACTGGGCGTCCAGGACGTTCGGCATCTTCAGTGCTTGTACGGCTACAACGAAATTCAGTAAACCACTTTTTTACCATTGAAATCGATGGTGCAGTATTTATCAAGCTTAGCCTTGGTCTCGGTAATGGTTTTTTTTCGCAAGAAATAATGCTTAATAAGCACACGAAATTCACTTTTTTCCATTTTCTCCTCAAATTAGTTAGTAGTCTGATAAAAATAGCTGTCAAACACAAACTAACTGACGCAGCAAGTTTAAATTTTGACAGGAGTCAACTGACAGATGCCTGTTGACAGGAGCAGTGTTGCTGTTTCAGTAAAGAGGTCAGAAATTCAAAAATGCACGGAATTATTGACCCGCCCTCGTATAAGGGGGCAAATACCCGCACACGTGGTCAAACTAATCGTCACTGAAAAATACCCGCACACATTATAGAGCTTGTAACTTGTAACTTTATTTATTGAGACTTTTTACTTTTTTTTACATGTAATGATAAGTTAAAATTAGAAAAATAGTATGCCGACTTAGAATTGGTCTTGCAATAACAATAAATTCGATTATTAAAACATTTTTGTGTAATGACAGATTAGGATTTAACAACTTAAATGAAATGAATTCATACGATAAGTGTTCGCTCAACAAAAACACTGACATTAAGTGAGGTGAATTTAGAAGGTGAGAGAAGGAATTGAAAACAGTGAGTCCACTTATTTGTGATGTACTAGTTCCCAATTCCGACCCTTTACAGCTGGGGTGCATATTGTTTTATACTATAGTTATAATAATGGTAAGGTTGTAACAAAACAATGTTTAGTACTATACAGTATAAAAATTTAATAACAGATTTAAGGCTGGATTATCACATAGATTCGTGGAGGTACTAATATACATATATTACGCTAATAGATATACTGTATATTGTGTATAATCCTAATGGGATTATTCACATGAGATTATTTGTACATCAGGTTACTTAAAATAAAAGTACTTTAGTTTATATCGTAAAACCTTAATGTAACAAAAGTGTTCATTGGTTTTATAGTGTAAAAGTATCTTAATATAAGGAGTTATTTACATAATTCAGTCTGGTGTTTAGGACTACAGTAACAAATTTAATGATATTTACATTCGGGGTGAGACTTAAAGTCTCGGTGGGGACAAGGTATTATCCTCTATAATTAGAAGGATTCGCTCTTCTATAGAAAACTGGCAGGAGTGAGTTGTCGGGTGCTAAGGTCAACTGCGGAGTCGAGTCCTCGTTTATGATGCTTACTGGTGAAATGTAATATCTTTCAGTAATGTTGAAGTCGCAATTTTCTAGAAAGATATTCCTTAGAATTGAATTCTCGTGGTTGCTAAGTAGTTTCAAGCGCTTCTTGGACAGTAAAATTAAATATTCTAACAGAGGTGAAATTTGCGCAGTGGTGTAGATTGTCTCGTTTCTAAACCATTTTCCGGACGTTCTTCTGTGCTTGGAAACACACTTTCGGAGCACGCTTCTTTCGAATCTTTGCATTTCTTCTGCGACATTTGGGGTGATCTGAAACCAGGCTGTGAAAGCATAAGAGAGTACTGGGCGGACTAGTGTCTTATATATAAGGGTTTTTGTTTTGACAGTCACTGCTTTTGAGTTCAAAAGTGACTTCAGCCCTGCGGCGGCGGCTTTAGCCAGTTTAAGTGCGTTCCTGGCTTGTGGATTCATTTTTAACCGTTCGTGAAGGATGACACCCAGATATTATATATTTGTTTTCACAGGAATATTTCTTCCTTCAATGGATAGCGTAAGTTGTTTGCTCTCTCTGACGGCTAGATGATGACCTCTTGATGAGGCATTTCGGAAACAAATTAGCTCGCACTTATTGTGATTTAGGCTTATTCCCCAGTCCTTGTAGTACTTGAGGATGTTGTTTAAGTGAGCCTGGATCCCCTGAAGCGCTACATGGGGCCTTTCGTGAGAGTCAATTATTATGGTATCATCTGCATAAAGAATGGAGTTGCTGGAGTTATGTTGAGACGGGAAATCGCTTAGGAAAATATTGAAGAGGAGAGGACCAAGGGTAGAACCTTGAGGGACTCCCGCGTTTACAGGCACTGTCTCTGAAGATTGGTTGTTCAATTTTATTCTTAGGATTCGGTCGGTTAAAAAGCTGGAAATGATTTTGCAGAAGTGGGTGGGAAAGCCTAAAGATATGACCTTAGAGAGTAGACCATCGTGCCAAACTGTATCGAAGGCCTGACGCAGATCAAGTGAGCATGCGAGGGTACATTTTTGCTGTCTTAAGTTATTGAGGATAATGTTTTCCAAGTGCAGTAGGGTATGTTCTGTAGAGTGGCTGTTTTTGAAGCCAAATTGATTATTGGGAATTAAGTTGCGATCTTCTAAAAATGGTCTGATTTTATTGTAAAGGACTTTTTCTAAAATCTTTCCTATGTTAGATAACAATGAAATAGGCCTGAAATTGTCTATATTACTTGTATTGCGTTTTTTTTTAATAGGAATGACGGTGGCACTTTTCCAGGAAAAGGGGAAATAAGAATTGTTGATACAGTTGTTTATTATCACTGTAAGAGGAGGGGAAATTGTTTTGATACATTTTTTAATTACGAAGTTGGAAATTTTGTCTGGGCCTGAGGATTTTTTGTTGTTGGTAGTGCTTATAATGAGGGATATTGAGCTTTCGGAGGTGAACTGCTCACCATTGGGGCAGCTTGCCAAGTTTTCGGCCGAGAAATTCGATGTTCTTTGTTCCCGATTCCAGGCCAGAAAAGCGCTTACCAGAGTGCGTACTCCGACGGTGTTAGGTTCGTTTGCAACAGGAGTGACACGTTCATAAATCTTAGTATAGTAGTTTTGGAAGGCTAACAGTTTGGCTTCCGTGTCGTGAAGGACGCTATCACCTACTGTTAGCGGAGCTTGTTCGGAGAATCGGTTTATTTTTTTTTGCCAGTAAGCTGATCGATTACTTTAAATACTGCTGGCGACGGTTTAAGATTCACAAGTTTTTCCCTAAGACGTTCATTTAGATCCTTACGAACCGCGTCTTTGATGATTTTCGAGAGACAGGCTATTTGTGAGGAGAGGCACTTATACTCATCATTTATTCTGTTACAAGAGCGATGAAAGATTCTTTTCAATTGTCTTTTCCAGATTTTCCTAGTTTTGAAAAGGTTTAATATGTTAGAGGAGATGTTTAGGTAGTGTTTTTTAAGGATTACAGGCTTAGAATGTGATTGAATACAACTTTGAAGTGAGGTTGAAAGTAGGTCAACGTGAGTATCTATTTCGCTGTTAGAGAGGTTGCGATTGGGAGGAATAGGATTATTTGAGATTAACTGTGAGAGTTCAAAGTTGAACAGGTCCCAATCGGTGTTTTTTAGAGTGACTGGGAAGGGCTCTGAGAGAAATGGTACAAACGAGATTTCCATTTTGATGGAAAGTAGTAGGGTAAAGTGGTCGGAAATAGCATCTAGAGTTACGCAGGAGAAGTTTTGGTCTAAATTTGGGGGGGATAAAGTGTTGTTGGAAATTAAGAAGAAATCCAGATGGGATGCTGCAGCTGGCCGCGTCGGGTCCTCCGGCGCAACTATGTTTAGATTTAAAAAGTGACTAGATTGAAACCAATTAAATAACAACTGTCCGTTGTGGTTACTGGTCGTATCTCCCCAGTATTGATGTCTAGCGTTGAAGTCGCCTCCCAGTATGAAATGCTCGTTCGAACCCGCTAAATTAAGTAGATCATCCAATGCTGGCGTTAGTTCAGAGCCGGCATTACAAGGTACGTAGATTGAGGCTAATGAGCATTTTGAATTTCTAGAGTGGTCTATTGTGATAGAGATTAAGGTGGCCGAAATGACACGGTTAACAAAGCGGATCTCAGAGAATTTTACATTGTTTTTAATTAAAATGCCTGTGCCTCTACCTGAGGGGTTTGAGATAAACTGATAACCGCAGAAATATCTTTTGTGATTTTTGGTCAAACATGTTTCTTGGAGGAGAAGGGCTACTGGTGAAAAATCAGTAAGCAGTTGGCTTACCTCGATCATTTTGTCTAAAGCGACAAGCGAATTGACGTTTGAAGACAGTATATTTATCATATTTATCATGGCGAAAGAGACGCAATGAAGCCTAGGTAGGCACCAGGTTTATCAGGATCATTTAGTTTTGAATATGTCGGCCAGAATTCACGGACTTTTTTGATCAGAGAGGAGATAGATGGACCGAATAATTTCTCGGATTCTTTTAAGAAGTTGGAGAAGATGTTAGCTCCAATATTGTCATTTGTGGGCTGGTAATGGTGCGAGATTCCACGGGTCACATCAGCGTAGGAAACTGAGCTTAAGTAGCTAGTTGGGGGGATACTTTGGTTGGGGAGCCTGTTATTATAAATTGGGTGATTAATTTTCTCTCTGCGTTGTAGAAACTCAACCCGCTTAGGGCAGCCCTTAAAGTTTGCCGGGTGTCCAACTTGTTTGCAGTTTACACATGCAACTTCTTCGGATTTTTCTTTTAGGATGCACTTGCCTTCATCATGCGCATTATTGCACTTCACACACCTTGCCTAAAAGCGCAGTAGGAACTAGTGTGCCCGAAGCGTTGGCACCTGAAACATTGTACAGGGCCATTTCTTTTAAAGGAATCCCACCAGATTTTGTGCTGCAGGACAAATTTGATACTTTTAAGTCGGGCAAGATTTTCCATGTCCTGGACCGAGCACGAGAAAAAACCTAGGTCAATACCTACTTCTTTCGACCATTTTGTACCGAAGGGCTTTACCTCGACCTTCAACGAGGGATCTAGTCTCTCCAGTTCTTCCGTAACCTCCTAACAAGAAAAACCATCAGATAAGACGGACGGTCTTCTTAGTTGCTTAGGCATGAACGAATAAGCTTCAACTGCACAGTCTTTGAAATGTTTCATGAAGGTGGCGTGAAGCCCTAAATCCCTAACCGAGACTTTGAATCTTCCAAAACCTTTGCTTTGGAACTTAATGTTTTTAATTGAGTCGTTGTGATATGTTTTTACATAGTCCAATAATGATTTTGATTTGATGCCCTTAACAAAAATTGGTGGACACCATACCTCATTGGGCTTGTCTTCGTAGAGTGGAGAAGCATTAGCACTATTTGTCCCACGCCGACTTGTTGATGGTATCTGCTCAGTTGAAAGGTCAGCTAAGGTGTCGTCTAATATCGCAAACCGGTTTTGCGAGTCTTTTACCTGTTGCGTAATTTTTTTTTTTGGGTTTGGGGTATTATCTAATCCTGATGCTCTTTTTCTTCTTTCCACTACCAGCTTGAACGATTTTTGGTCATTCGCTAATAAATTATTGAGCGTGCTTAAATTGTTGTTAGCATGTAAAGATGGCATCACTGTATCGATTGTGTCGCTGTGGTGAATTGCATCCATTGCGACATGTACATCATTGATGTTAGTAGTGGTGCTTTTGTTATCGCTCGCCCAGCTGCTTACAGATTTGTTTATTGCTTGAATATCTTCGCTATTTAGTAAGTTAGATGGTAGCACTAGTTGATTTCATTATAGAGCTTCGAGTGTCGTAATTTGACATTCTCTCATCCGTGATCGAGTGCCATTCATGTACGACAGCTACCACGCTCTCGTAGGAATGGATTGTGTCTTAGGAAGAAAAACATAATCAATATGAAAATGTGACTACGTATATATTTCTCCAAATCTTATGCATTTTTACTGACATTTCACAGTATTTTTAGTCAAAATATTGGCAGAGTATTGGCTGAAATCTGCAGTAAAACCTGTGCAGTAAAATTAGAGAACAACGTTTTCTGCAAACAAGCAAACGCACGTGTACCCCATGCGTTGCTGCAATAGATCAAAAATTCTAATTTTACTGCAGACCGGATCTAATGGAATTGCAAATCAGTACAATTTAGTACATTTTAACTCATTCGACGTTTTACTAAAACGGCAGTAGAATTTAAAATATTTTTTCGAAAAATATGTCGTTGAAAATGGAGGAACAACTAATTCAATTTGTGCGAAATTGTTTATATGATAAAAACTATAAAAAGTTGTTTATAAAAGTTTAAAACTCAATGCAATGAAATGCCACATTTCGCTGAACGTCTGCAGAACGTATCTGTTTCAGGCATAACAACTTACTTTGAATTTGTCAAGGACTATTAACAACTGTCAGAAATTAGTTGTAGCAGACTTTTACTATTACAATTTGAAGTTTTCACTCGAAACGTTAGCTATCGTGGGCTATCATCCCAAATTCATTGGACCTTGTATGAAATATACTCACTCGATAACTTGTGCGGGAATTTGCCCTCAGGTTTTGTAGAGCCATGTTTTTCGCAAAGACTGGGTGAGTTTATAAACGTCAGCATTTCTACCTTATTACAATCACAAAAACTTTCCTCGTATGTGTTTGAATGCATTTACAGCGCAAACTTATCTTAGTACGATCGTCATTTCCTTTGCGTTCAAAAACGTCATCTCACTGCAAATAAAAATACAATAATACCCAACCAATAATACCAAATACAATAACACATTTTTTCGAATATAGGCTCATCCAATTCGTAATCCGGATTTGAAAACCCTGTTTCAATCACATACGTGAAACTGAACATTTTACAATATGGATCGTTTAACAATTGCCGAACGCTTTAACATTGTGAAAACTTACTATAAAAATAGTAATTCTCTAGTAGATATGTTTGGCGCATTACGAGCAGATCATGGTTGACATAATCGTCCATCTGAGCGTACTATAGGCCAAACTAACAAATTCAAAGGGACTGGCTCTGTTACAGATATCTTAAGGCACATCCATGATTGAAATGCACGCTCACCAAAAATATGGCTGCCTTTGGTGAAAGCGTTGAAAAAAATCTAAATCTATTGATTTCACGGCGAGCACAGCATTTGGGCTTGTTTTACGGCACATTGTGGCGTACTTTGAATTTCAATTTGCTGTACACCCTTATAAGTTCAACTGACTCAAGAATTTAGGAATGCGTAAAACATGCGACGATTGGGTGCTTGAACACCATCGTATCCAAGTTTCACACAACATTCTCTTCAGCGATGAGGCTCATTCTTCACTCGGTGGATACGTTAAGGAATAGAATAAAGTATGGGTAGTTTTTCTTCGTATCAATTCTTATTATGACTATTCTAACTATCTTGGAACCTACCTCCAATTCACCCAGCTCTATAACTGCCTCTATCAGCGCTCTCTCGACACAGCCCAGACTAACTTTATCAACGATCCTAAGACATTTTATCAATTCGTCAACTTCAAAAGAAAATCAGACGGTTAACCCCCCTCTCCCGTTCGATAATATATCATCGACCGACCCACATACTGTTACCAACTATTTTGCAAACTTTTTCAAACAATCATTTGCTGACAACTTCTTCGTACCCGACTTCATATATTTCAAGTACCTTTCCAATTTTTCCATTGGCCCTTCTCTGTCTCAATCTTTTGATCCCACCCTTATCGAAGAAAAGTTACAAAATCTCAAAGAAGAATTTTTACCCGGGCCAGATGGGCTCCCAGGAATATTTCTCAAAAAGTGTCCCTCCAATCTTTTGCACCCACTTTCCTCCTTATTTCATCTGTTCCTCACACAAGAGGAATTCCCCCAAATTTGGAAGACCTCTTTCATAACCCCGGTTCACAAAAAGGGATCAGAGAATGAAGTAATCAACTACCGTCCTATTGCTAAGCTTTCTCACATACCTAAAATGTTCGAAAGTTTTTTATATGAAGTTCTAATCTTTCAGTGCAAGCCACTTACATGACCCAGTCAGCATGGATTTCTGAAAAGTAGGTCAATTACTACAAATTTAGTTGAATTCGTATCTTTCGCGCTTTCAGCCTTAGAAAATAGCAACGAAATCGCTGTTATTACTACAGATTTTGTTAAGGCCTTCGATAAAATATCACATCAAATGATCTTTTTCAAATTGTCTTCCCTCTGTTTTGACCCCATATTGGTAAAATGGATATCTTGTTATCTGGAAAACAGTTATTATAGCGTTCGCTATAGCTACTTCTGGCGTCCCATAATATAGTCATCTTGGTCCCCTCTTTTTCATTCTAACTATAAACGATCTTGACAGGATTATTAAACACTGCTCCCTATCCATTTACGCCGACCGACGACACTAAGTTCTCCAAGACTATTTCTTCAGCCCAAGATTCTATTCTCCTTCAAGAAGACCCCGATAGGTTTTCCACTTGGTGTATAAAAAATTGCTTTGAGTTTAATGTCTTCAAATGTCCATCTATGACTTTGTCTCGTAAATCCAATCAATCTCCCCCTCCACTTTATTATCTGCATGACCAACCTCTACCGCAGGTTCAATCCCTTCGCGACCTTGGTATATTATACGATAGAGAGTTAAACTTCCGTTCGCATGTTGATGAAGTAATCCTTAAAGCCAACTCATCGGTCGGTTTTATCAAACGATTGTCTAAAGAATTTTGAAACCCTAATGTGACAAGATCACTTTACATTACCCTTGTCCGGCCCCTTCTCGAATATGCCAGCCAAGCGTGGTCCCGCTATTAGTGTGTTCATATATCCCGAATCGAGAGCATTCAACGTCGTTTTCTTCGATTTGTCCTTCGTGGACTACCCTGGGATGACCCTCTTATCTTACCTCCCTATCGTGACCGTCTCAAATGTGAATACCCTCGAAAAACGCAGAGACGTAGCGGATATTCTGTACATTCCTCACCTGCTCTCTGTGGATTGCGCTGCCCTTTCCAAGTCTATTTCCTTCAACACAAAACCCTCGTAATTTACGCTGTTCTCGCCTCTTCTATATTCCAACCCACCGCACTTTCGAAAGGTCAAGTCAAACCTCCTCCGTTTTGATTTTAACCTGAGCACTTCTCGTCTTAAACTTGATCTCCTCCATCATTCCCTTACTTCCTAACCTTTAACTGTTGTTAGTTTTTAAGTTAGTCTAAGCTTGTAATAGGCGAAATAAATTGGGGGCGTTAGCCCCCGCCAAATCAATTTAGTCCGGTGGTGTCATTTCTTCGAAAATAAGAAAGGTGTTAACGGTCACCGTCTATTCTCATCGCTATAACCAAATGTGGTTTCAACAAGGTTTTATTGTAAGAAAAATTTCCTGGACGCGCTTTGGTGATATGAACTGGCCAGCAAGATCGTGTGATTTGTCGCCGTTGGATTTCTTTCTGTGGGGCTATGCAAAAGATCGTACTTATGCACACAATCCGCAAACTTTTGACGCTTTCAAAACGAATATTCGTCAAGTCATGGCGGTCTGTTATTGCCCGAATTACCTTGTCAGGATTAAATCCTGCAAAAACTCCCATGGAGGACATTTGAATGATGTTATATTCCATTAATAATAGCAAGATCCAAACAATAAATTGAAATATAAATTTGATTGAAATCTGAATCATAATTGTGTTTTATTTAATTTTACTTGCGGAACCACAAAATGGATGACCCTGTAAAATGGTTGTTTATTTTTATTACACATTATTTCAATAGTTCTTACATCTTTCCTCTTCAAAAAAAAACACAAAACTATTCTGCACTAAAATATTTTTAACTTTTTCTGCAGCCACAATTTAAATGCCTAACTAATCTGCACAAGTATTATAATATTTTGACGTTTATGAACACACGGGTAATACAGTTTGACTAATGGCGTTTTCCATTGGTCGACAGAAACCTCTTTTTGCACTCCAGAGAGAAAAAATGACACGAAACTGTTCAATTGCCACTTTTCTCATTATTTCAGAGGTTAAGTTCTGCTTCAGGTTTTCATTTGAGAAGTGAAATTTCTCTTCTGGATTTTATGTCAGAATGTACTTAAACATATCAATATAAACGTCAAACAGTATTATGTGTCAAACCAGATTTTTGTTTGAATGTTCAAATTGACTCGCAGGCAAATATAAAAAATATAAGAACATTTAAGCATAAATAAACACTTTATTGGATTCTGCCGAACAAAGAACTAGTGAAACAAAAATTTTGCATTTAACCTGTACATGTAGAAGTTTTGACAGCAAAATCAGAAGAATTTTTTAGTGCTCCATTGGAGTTCAAATTGCCCAACTTCCGAAGAGAAACCAATGGAAAACGCCATAAGTTAGTTTTGCAGAAAATCTGCATTACTGAACACAACTTATTCAGTTCTTTGTTAGTATTTTGTTTGCGGCTTGGTTTTCCGGGTGCAGCTAAATGCAATTATGCATGTTCAAGTGTTTTTAAAATAAACTGCCTTAGGCTTATCACTCTTTACGTAAATATGCCTGGGCTAATGTGATAGAGGACTGTTTCCACTTCCGCTTTGGGACATAAGGGTGCCAACTTAAGTGCCTTTTTAGAAATGATTAGTATAACACCGACTTTCCAAAGCTTTGTGGAAAGAAAATGAATCGATAGACCAGATGATTCAGCTTTCTACTATGCCACTATCTATGTATAAATGATGCTGGGGCTTGAATGCATCTGAGAAAGTGAGTTTTAAGCAACCTGCCCCGAATTTCAACGCTGGATTTCTTTTAATGTTCTTTTGCAACGTGACTTCGATAAAACTAAACGATATTGCGATGACTGGAAGTTGAAAATCAACTTTTAGAAATCTGAAACCATTCTGTTTAGGACGTCTTTTTCTAGGGCCCCTAGGGATACGAGAAAGAATTGGCGTACGTTTTCTATCGTCGGACAACACGGAGAGCTACTAGCTTGTTGAAATGTAATCAGATACCTTGGGATCTGGCTAGATCAATATCTATATTTTAACAAACAGAGGTGATTTTGTCCTTACAAAGAGACTATTTTATAGCAGTTAATTCGATGCGAGGGTGAAAGTGATCTGCTACATGGCCCTCAGCCGGCCTATGCTTGTATTTGGATGTCCCACGAAGTTTTAGAGCTAGTTAAAGTGGGTGTTTGAGAGGGATTGCCTTAGGGCTTAATTCCCTTATACAGAACACAAGAGTCTGAGTACATAAAATTCTATCCTAATGAGGTCTTATACAATAGAGCGAACCTAATAAGAGTGGTCATTAAAGTGACTCGAAGGCACATTGCAAAAGCAATGACCTCGTCGAAAAATCTGATCTCCGGGGCTTACTACCCCAATTATATGTATCATGAGAGAGTACTCTTTGACGGCTTTGTTCCTGCAGAAGCGTTCCTCTACCTTGATATGAAAGGTCTGATCCAGGACAGATTAGCGGTGCCGATATTCTTCCATGTCACTCGAACAGCTGCGGGCAGGCGACTCAACTGCGACAAAGAGGGCAATGCGGAGCGTCTCCGGTTGAGTAGGGCGGTAGAGAGACACGACATGAGCGTGCTCGGCAGCAACAACAATTTTAGTGGCTTACTGAAGGAGAATCAGCTTCATCGTCGAATTCCTCCAATACTAGATGGCTTCATAGGAAGCAAAGTTCGTCAGACAAATTTTTTAGCCTTGGCCCGCTTACATAGTTTTAGGCAGAATTAGGTTAGATTTAAGGAAAAAAATTGAATAAATACAACAAAAACCAAATTAATTATCATATTATTAATTTAAAATAAGGTAATTTGAAGTTGTTTAAGCTAATTTTTAAGCATTTTTTTGTCTAGCATGTAAGAATCAATGAATTAACTGAAATAAAATTGCATTTAAAATGAAAATCAAATGCATGGTTGTACCAACCTTGAGTCTGTAACCCTAATCATCTTTCACCGAACCGATTACGGGTGCGACGAACCTTTCACCAGAATGCTGAGAATTGCGAACAACATGGTTAATCGGTTCGACTTCAACATCAGCAAAACTAGTTCTCAAAATTGCCTCTAACAAGCTCCATGACCTCCTTGTCTTTCCCGTAGTTTTAAGTTTTATTAATGTTAGTTTTAAGTGTAGTTTTTAAGCTTGTTTGTATTAAGCTATATTTGTATAAACTGTCGGGGGGTTGAACCGGACCTCAATTAATTCTTTGGGTAGGGGCATTGACAGCATATATCGTATTTGCTGTTGGTTTCATTTACTTTTTTTTGTCGCTTCTGTTATTCTCATAACTGCTCGCTTCCTCGTGCCAATGATGTCAATGTCACCAGCGTATTCCAGTAGTTGTGTAGACTTTTATACATATAATATCATAGTGTGTTATTTCTGTGAGTATCGATCTGGACTTCTTTGGTTTTTGTAGGATCTTCCGTATTCTAAATATTTGGTCAATTATAGATTTACCGGGACTAAAACCGCACTAATAGGAGCCTTAGATTGTTGACAAATCATCTCAGGCGTTGACACAAAATCTAGCCTTTAATGTAAAGGAATTAGATGCCTCTTAGGTTGACACAGCTTGGAGAGTCTCTTTTATCAGAAAAACGACGATGCGGTTCAATTCACCAGACTTACTTTCTTCGGACAAAATCGTGGTAATGAGTTAATGTATTCTCCATTACAACATTAACAGCTGCCTTATAGAACTCGACAGGCAGTCCGGCGCGGTATCTATTGTATATTATGCTCAAATAAATACATTGGTATCTGTACCTCATTACCAAGTGGACTCTGATAGCCCAAATTGAATATTTCATTCTGTCTGACAGCGGAGTTTGGGTCGTCCCCGTCGTTTAACAGCCTGCAGAAGTAGAAGTTTTTCCATATCACTGACTGTAATTCCACTTCTAAATTTCCTTGCTCATCTCTACAGCTTTCTGGTGGCCCTTGTTGCTTAAGACCTCTTCCTTATCTTTTGTTTAAATATGTGAACGTTGTTTCCCGAGAATCAGCTTGATATTTCCTCAAAATCTTTCTTTCTTCCCCGGAGAAGCCGAAGTTGTTCCCTTCTCGGGCCGCTCTTTTTCTTCTATAAATTGTTGTCTCGTATGTAGTTCGCTGTCCTGTCCTTATTAAAAAACAGTGGTTTCCTGGGCGTGGTCAGCTAGAACCCAGTACATCACTGATCATCACTGCCACTGATCTTCAGCTTTTAAACCATTGAAAAAATACCGTATTTTTCCGTCGTTGTGACGTGTTAGATATCTGTAGACGTACCGTGGCTGTATCTACTAGGTGGAGTGAAAAGTGACCTCCTTGGGAGTTAAAAAAAATTTTTTTTTTAAATGTTTTTTTTATATTATTCAATATAGTCCTCTTTTAATTTGATACATTTATTCCAGCGATTTTCCAACTTCTTGATCCCGTCTGAAAAGTAATTTTCCGGAAGGTCTGCAAAATACCCCTCCGTGGCGTTGATGATTTCCTCGCGTGAGCTGAATTTTTTATTGATGAGCCATCTTTTGAGGTTTGGGAAGAGATAATAGTCCGAGGGATTCAAATCCAGTTACCAATCGACGTCAAAAGTCCGCCCGATTCCGCATCAGCAAGTCCAAACACTCTTTCGAAGTGCTCTCGCGTTCGTGTTTTTGTTCAAAAGTGAGCATTCGCGGCACCCAGCGGCAGGATAACTTTTTCATGTGCAGAATATTGCCCAAAATATGGCGTGTGCGCTCAGTACTAATCTTTGTGGTATCTGCTAGCTGGCGCACCTTCACTCTCCGGTCAGCCAACACCATTTCATGTATTTTTTTGACATTGTCCTCTGTAACCGCATCGGAGTGCCTGCCGCTGCGGACTTGATCAGTAGTGGAGTTGCGGCCACCACGAAACTCTCGAAACCAATATTTGACGGTGTAATCTGACGGAGCATTAGCCCCATAATATTTATCCAACTTTTCTTTTGGTTCCTTCGCCGTTTTGCCTCTCAAAAAATAATGTTTTATGAGAGAACGAAAATCGTTTTTGTGCATACTGAACATGACGCCAAACACGTCAACAACAATCAGCTGTCAAAACAAAACTAAAGACAGTATCGCACTGAAATTTGGCATGTCTGCCTAAATATGAACGGACTTCAAGGCACCATAACCTTTTTTGCAGTAGCAGCGCATTCTGGTGGTCAAGGAGGTCACTTTTCACTTCATCTAGTAAGTAGTCCGAGTCTACATAGGCCAGTCGAAATGTTCCGACATCTGCTAATAATACTGAAGCATCGATCGCAAGATGGTTAGTTTGGTTGACTCTTTTAAAATCAGGGGTGTTAGCTATGTCCCTTTGTGAATATTAGAGTGAAGAAACCGTGTGTTAGCTATGGTGATATTCCGCCCTGCAACAAAGTCAATTAGCGTAAGTCCGTTTAAAGCTCACATTAAACAACTTTAATTTGGTACTTAGGATATTGTCTGTAGGTTTCGTACAGGAGCTCGTAGAAACATTCTACAATACCATATGTTATAGCATCGTCCATTTTATTTGTGGGAGCGTTAGCGCATATCAGGCTAATTGGTGAATTTAGCTTATATGCGGGTTGGAAATGTAAAGACTTATTGGGTAAGTCTGCCGCTTTCAACAAGTCCGTACACATATATGCATTGCTTCTGTTCTTTGCACCAGGCACTGTAGTATACTCGTATGTCATAGTTTTTATCTTTCTTTTATTCGGCCCATCCCACCATACTTCATGTATGGTAGTGATATCTCCTTGAGCGCAGTCTAGGGCCTCCGCTATTTGTTCGACTACACATGGCCTGTTCATGGTTCGAACGTTTCATATTATGTAGGTCCGACCGTTGTAATTTTTTCATTTTGTCAACAACAAATTGATTCTTATACGACAATTTTGGTTGCTCTGCAACAATAAGGTCTTAAGTACTGGATAACCCTTACAACTTGGAGGACCAGTCCTTTTCTGGGACCTCTTGAGCAAAAGGGGCCGGATATTCGGAGACTGCGAACATTTTTGGGAATATGAGATGGGCCGTTGACCTATTAAAAGATCAATCCCTGGAAACCGTTTGAAACTTTCAATCCTATTTCTATACTCGTTGCTCCTACGCTCATTGCATCCACTGCTGGTGTGACTGGTGTTTGAAGATCACCATGGTTCAGAATAATATTCGATCAAATTTGTGTTCTGATTTCCTTGAAAGCTGCTTCGCATTCATTATACAATTTAAATCGTACGTCATTGTACAACAGTTAATTTAGCATGCTCGGCCAGCACGTACAAGCCAAAACATAACCTCTGTAAGCAAAAGTGCTCATAACCAGCCAGGCACCTCAATTCATCGCCGGAGTCAATAACTGGGCCTCACTTATGGCACTTTACTTCGAATTTTAAAAGTTGATCTTCATTTGCACGCCTATAAAATCCAAATTACACAACAATTGAAGCCGTTGGACAATCTGCGACGTCGCCGATATGTTAACTGGATGTTGGATCGCTAGGACAATTTGTCATCGAATTTGATCTTTTCGGATGAAGCAAATTTTTTTATGGATGAGTACATAAATAAACAAAATTGTCGTTTCTGGGGACCGAAAAACCCATACGAGATTCACGAAAAACCACTGCATCCCAAAAAAAGTCGCCCTACTCGTTGGTTGGCAGCATCATTGGCCCGTACTTTTTCGATGATGAGGCTGGAGAGACAGTTACAGTGAATGGAGAACTTTACTGCAACATGTTGACCGGCTCTTTTTTTACCAAAATTGAGCGATCTCTGGTTTCAACAGGATGGTGCTACCTCTTACAATCAATATCAATTTATTGCATATGAAATTTGAAGATCGCATTATTTCGGTTAGAGAAGAAGTTGATATCCTCCAAGGTCATGTCATTTGACACCTCTAGCCTGCTTCCTTTGGTGTTATTTGAACAGCGATCATTCAGAATCTCAAACACAGCATTCAAACTGCAATTGCGGCCATGGACCCACTTATTCCTCAAAAAGTCATCGGTAATTTTGACCTTCGGTGGGTCGCTTACAACAAAAGCCTTGATGGTCATATGAACGATGTTGTGTTCAATTCATAATTGCCATAGACCGAACTTTATTAATTAATAAAATTCTAAATTGATTTCACAATTTAATTTAATGAAAACTTCCACACTAGCTGTTGGCTCACCCATTATTTGTAAATCATTCATAATAATCGAGCAGTTCCAAAAAGAGCGGATCGCGCTGTTTTTAAGTTAAGCGTCTCACATCTTGTGAGCCCTTTATTTTAGAGGGAAATGGAATTGGCGCCAATTATTCGAGATGTACGTATACGTAATTAATCTTTTTCGGCAATTAAACAGACTTTTAGTTCTGGAAAGTCGACTATTAACTGCTCCATAAATCTTTGTCAAATGGATGGCGTACATGCTTTTACAAACATACCATAAATTTTGCTTGAAACAGTTCTTTGTGTGTATTCAATGCTAGCAAATGTACTGAATTAGAAAGTTTAGCCATAAGAGTATATTTTATTACTAGCTAAAAAGTAAAAACTGAACCAAAACATCCGTTGAGTTACAAACATTTTAAAAAAAATAAAAATTAAACGTCAAGAAAGGAGGCATCCAACGAATGTGTTCGCAAGGATTTGAAAATATCCTACCACCAGCCATTATACTGAAGAGTCCACAGATTGCTGAAAGCTAATGTTCATCTATTAGCAATTTAGAGATTTAATATCAACTGATATGATGCATTCTCCACAATGGTACAATGTGTAAGTGGGTGCAGCTTATTTACTTCCCATTACCTTGACTACCAAGTCATCTTTAACCTCTCTGTTAAGCTTTTGTTCCATTGTAAAGAGTGTTTTTTTCAAAGGCTTGGTTTTTACACTGGCAACACTGTTTCTACAGATTGTCAATTTGACAGTTCAAAGTTGATTTGCGGTTAGTACGTTTTGTCATTTTACGATGAATAGATTAATGTGAGAACAACGCATGCAAATTTGCACAATTTATTTTGAAAACTATGGTTCGGTTCGCCAAACTTATCGTGCGCTGAGTCCATTTTACGGTCGACATAATCGTCCATCTGAGCAAGTTATTCGGACAACGATGAATCGGTTTTGCACCACGTACACTCTAGTGAATAATACGCATCCCCAAAGACGACAAACAGTGCGAAGAGAAGAAGTTATTGCCGTTGTGGAGAGTCCGAACAAGTCGATTAGCCATCGTGCACAGCAATTGGAGCTATGCCCATGCACTTTGTGGAAGATTTTACGGAAAGATCTTATAAGATCCAGCTTGTGCAAGGGTTGAAACCGCGTGACTATTATACCCGTCGTAGGTTCGTTGAATGGGCCTTAAACATAACTCAGCTTGATCCTCATTTTCAGCGCAAAATTTTATTCTTCAATGAGGCCCATTTTTGGTTAAATGGATATACACTTGCGGTCATAAAAACCGCACCATATCAAAATGATTGAAAAATTGTTAATAACTACGATAATAATTTTTATAATGAAATGAAATTTTTGTTGAGTACTCCGCAGTAGTTTATAAGTATTTCTATCTAATTTCCATCTGTTTATTGAATGTTTGAAAAAAGATATTAACAAAGAAAGAAAAACCAGTTAATGTTCTTATTTTCTTAAAATATTTTAATACAGTCATTGGTTAACAAAATCAAACGATGCATTTTTTATGTATGTGTATATAAGATGTTTAGATATGCCACTTTTACCAAAAAATTATCAATACTGGGTTGCTCCTCCTTTGGCGCTTATAACCACTTTTATTCTAGAAGGCATCGAGTTTACTAGAAGTTCAGTAATATCCCTTCAAATTTTAGTATTCCATACATGTTCCAGAACTTCATTTACCTTTTTTTTACTCTCTGGTTTATGTTCAGCCATCTTACGTTTCATTACATGCCACAAGTGTTCGATTGGGTTTAAATCGGGCGAATTAGCTGGCCAGTCTAGTCTGGTAATTCCGAGGTCATCAAACGTTGTCTTGAGCTGAAAATTATTGAAAGACTCTAGTTACTTGTCTGTTTATTATTTATAAAGTAGACATCTAGAAGTTGATTTATAAAACTTAACTTACGGATTTGGCGCGATGGCAAGGTGCAGAATCATCTTGAAAAATGCACTTGTCAGTATACGAATGATGCTGTTCAATTGCTGGTACCAAAAACTCCCTTACTACTTCTCCATACTTTTGAGCGTTATAGTTCCATTAACAAAGTGCAAAGGGCCAAAAACGTAAAAAGAAAAACATCCCCAAACCATCTGGCTTTGAGGAAACTTCACTGTTTTGACTATGCACTCGTCCTTGAACCTTTCACCTGCTGACCGTCGTACGTATGTCAAATTGTCAGCACACAACAAATTAAATTTACTTTCATCGGACCATATCACATATCGCCAATCATCCTCCGTCCAATCTTCGTACTTTTTTGCCCACGTCAAGCGAGCTTTTTTCATTTTTGTGGTTAGGAGAGGTTTTTTCGCTAGTCGTCTTCCATACAAACCTACCGTAGCCGTCGGCGTATGGTTTCGGCGCTTAGATCAACTTGATGAAATTCACTCAGCTCTGCTCTTATACGGACAGGACTTTTAAAGCGATCTTTCATGCTAATTCGTTGTAATACATTGTCCGTCTTCTGGGTTGTTTTAAGTTTTCGTCCCGAGCCTTTTTGCCTTTCCAGTGGATCTAAATTTTCTTTTTTCTTCATCAGTCGTACGATAGTTGAATGACAGCATCCTATTTTATCCGCAATCTCACGATAGCCAAGCCCTTCTTCGTCTAAAGTCAATATTTGAACTTTTTCGTCCCGAATCAGTTGATGATATTTACCCGACATTTCACTTTTTTTTACTTGTCACCGTCACAACTCAATTCAAACTGATTTTTTTTACGCTGAATACAAGGCCGAACTCCGCTATGGGGAGTACCCTTCATTAGTATGGGAAAAACCCTTACGATCGATGTAATTAGGCATTTTTTGAGAACTCATTAGGTGGTGTGGTTTTTATGACCGCAAGTGTATAAACAAGCAAAATTGCCGAATTTGGAGTGGAGAAAACCCAGAAGCCTTTGTCGAGACGCCCTTACAACCATTAAAACTCACTGTTTAGTGTGCTTTATGGGCTGGTTGAATCATCGGTCCATATTTCTTTAAGGACGATGCCCGCCAGAATGTTACCGTCAATGGAGAGCGCTATAGAAACATGATTTCTGACTTCTTCGTTCCTCACCCGAATGGCATTGAGCTTTGGCGCAAAATAGCGCAACATGCCACACGGCGTGCGACACAATCAATTTATTGCTGGAAACATTTGCTGATCGCATAATTTCGCGTAATGGACCTATGAACTGGCTTCCACGTTCCTGTGATCTCACACTTTAAGATTACTTTCTTTGGGTGTATGTGAAGTCACTAGTCTATGTCGATAAACCAGAGACGTTAGACTATTTGGAAGTCAACATTGGCCGTGTTATTGCTGATATACGGCCCAAATTGCTCGATAAAGTTGTCGGAAAATGGACTTCACGATTGCGCTTCATTCGAGCTACCCGTGACGCTCATAGGCGTTAACATTAGCTTCAAGTGTTTTATCTCATATTGAATTTGTATACCTCTAAAAAAAACACCCTTTATAAAAGATTGGAAAAGCAACCGACTTCAGAAATCTTAAAACTGCGCTGAACGAAAAATTTACAAAAGTATAAATGAACTAGGACAATTTTTCGAAATGAGTAACCACAGAAAAATGGTATTGAAATTGTAGTTATCTCAGCAATAAATCTATGTTTCTTCTTCGCAAGGCAGAATTTCACAACAGAGATACATCTCTGTATATATCTCCTAAACGGACTCAAAATGAAAACTCGCAATGAAATCGACTTCGTAGCAGAAACAAAGAAACATTAGGAACGGTCTTTACCCATGTCAAATGAAGATCGCTAGATCTAAAAACTTTTTGCAATAGTGAACCAGAGAGTTGCAACAACGTATTACTCAGACAACTACGAGCTCTGTCAACGGAAATACAAAAGCAGGATCTGTAGCGCTAAAAGACAATCATGGAAAACATTCTGCTTCAATATTGAGAGCAAATCAGGTTATGATGGAATAAGAAAAGTCATATCTGAATTTAAGAAACCTTTGGTAGCAGGAGATGTAGAATTCGCAGATGGTAGTTAACGACCTCCAACAACCAGTGAGTAGTTGATGAACAAAGAGTAAATAAGCCACGTTTTTCGAGGATCTGAAAGTTTATTAGCTTTAAACGATCTTTATGTAGAGGCAAGCTATAAATATCTCCGATTCCTACCCGAAGTGGAGGAAAACCACACCTTAGGCGGCTCGCACAAGTGGATGGGCATCCAATCCGTCTTGGTGTGCACAGCTGGAAGCAGTTGGACTGTAGAGCCATCTGAAAGGTATCTTTTAACCAATCAGATCAACAGGAAAGCAGAATTTGTATTGATGACGCAGGCTAAAATTGCAAGGCCAGCGATTTTAGCCCGCATACTTTCCACTGCTTCACTACTCGCACCGTGCGCTTAATTGCTGTGCCACTTTGCTCATCAGTTTGCAATACCATCTCACACAATTGTTATAACTTTCGATTACAAGAAGACACAAGTAGAACAAGGAATATTTCCAAATGTTCACTCATTTAGTTTTAGTTTTAAATGCATTTTATTATCTTAATCATTAACCCTTACATACTAACAAAAAATGCTTAAATGCTAGCTTAAAATTACTTAACAATCTTATATTAACTTATTGGCCCCACACAGGCACTCTAAGCTACTCTAAATTCTTATATCTATGTCTTTCGACTATATTTACATTTTACTTAGGAATAATTATTTTCTATACTTACGGCTAAGAAAAAATTGTTCACAAAAACTTAGCATATGGACTTAATTTTTTATAAAACTTAATATCTAACTTAAAATAAACCTTAGTCTACCTAACCTACATACACAATACATACACACAGATATTATACACAATTATATACATATATTATCATATACAAAGGTATATACTAATATATGTATATATTTCTTAAATGCTAACCTAAACCTACGTAAGCTGGCCATCGCTATTCACAGAGCAAATAGATTGGTCAGCTCTGCCTCATTAGTGAGGCTGGTCCGTAATTGACGGAAACGACGACGAAACATCTTCTCCATCATTCAACCACCAGAAATGCTGGTGCTGCCGAAGGACATCCCTCTTATCGCGATTCCCCACCGCCCTACTGAACCTGAGACGATCCACACTGCCGTGTGCGATGTCTCTGCCGTAGTTGAGTCGCCTGTCCCCAGCTTTCCGAGCGACATGGAAGATTAACGGGACCGCTGATCTATCCTGGATCAACCCTATCTGATCTAGGTAGAGGAATGCTTCCGGTGGAAGGAAGCCGTCAGAACGCACACTCACGTGGTAAAGGTAGTTGGGGTAGTAAGCCCCAGATATCAGGTTATTCGTCGAGGCCATTGCTCTTGCAATGTGCCTTCGAGTCAGCTTAATTACGAAGTTGTCCACTCGTATTAGGTTCGCCCTGTTGTAAAGGACCTCATTACGATAGAATTTTTTGTACTCCGACTCTGGTGTTCTGTACAAGCGAAGGCAAGCCCTAAGGCAAGCCCTCTCAAAAACCCGAATCTTTTCCATTAAGCTTGCTCGCACATTGAACCACACGGGACAACCAAATACCAGCATGGGCCTGATAAGGGCCATGTAGCAGATTACCTTTACCCTCGCATCGAGTTGGCTGCTATAAAACAGTCTCTTTGTAAGGGCAAAAGCGCCTTTGGCTCTGGCCAGAGCAGCATCTACATTTTTATCAAAATACAGAAACTGATCTAGCCAGATCCCAAGGTATCTGACTACATTTCGACAAGCAAGTGGCTGTCCATGTTGTCCGACGATAGAGAACTTTCGCCAATTCTTTCTGGTATCCCTAGAGGCTCCAGACAACGGCGTCCTAAAGAGAATGGTTTCCGACTTCTGAAAGTTGATTTTCAACTTCCAGTCATCGCAAAATCGTCTTATCTTATCGAAGTCACGCTGCAAGAGAGTATTAATGACCTCGATTTTTGGACCTGTCCTGTACGCTATCAAATCGTCTGCGTACGCAATAGTATGGGGAAGTGAACCTATCAGATCGCTTGTATAAATGTTGAATAGGATCGGCGAATTGACCGCGCCTTGCTGAAGACCATTTTTAATTTGAAATATTCCAACAGAAGTCACATCGCCATTTTTCACGATGAACTGTCTGTTGGTTAGCATATTATAAAGAATGTACAAGAGTGGTTTACTGATCCCCAGCCTAGTCAGCTTATAGAAAAGACCCTCTAACCATACGGTGTCGAAGGCCTTCTCCAAGTCAACAAGGCAGGCACCAGTGCATTGGTTTTTGCCTTTATTCCATTGGATATCGGACACCAGTTTAGACGCGGCATGTGAGATATCATGTCCCGCCTTAAAACCGAATTGATTATCCGGAACTATATGTTTGTCCTCAACCCACCTAGACAGAGCTCTATTGATTACTTTTTCAAACAACTTACTGATATTCGGAAGGAGACTTATCGAACGGAGATTCGCCGGATTGGATATATCTTTTCCCTTTTTGGGGATAGGTTGAACCACCGCCGTTTTCCAATGCGCTGGATAATGTGCATTATTCATTGCATTATTAAACAGGGTGGTGTAAATGTCCACCGCTTCTAGAGGAAGATGTCGAAGCACGATGTTCGGAATACCATCGGTCCCCACTGATTTCTTAGCCCTGATTGTGTCGAAGATCTCATGGAGCTCTTCCTTCGAAATGAACGGAGGTAGGTCACCCTCTCTGGTAATGACATTATTTGCCATATTTTCGTCGCTGAACCGGGTGAAACCAGAGCCCTCGGATCGCCAGTTCCCTACTTCGTTTTGAATGTAGAGGTCGTGCACCAAGACGCGATTGTCCAGGTCATAATTAGGGCCAATGGATAAATGTTCACTCATTTCATAATTCTAGTGCACATGGAAGATGATATAATATTTTGAGTTGATCTGCACAGTTTTGTGTAAAGTTCGGTTGTAACATAAAGAACTTGATCGCTGAATACATTCGTATCTATAAATCCTCTTATTCTCTTAAGCCAGCTTGCTGAATGCGATTTAAATACATAATTCAGTATACCTACTCCGAACGAAGGAATTATCAAAGGAAAATTACCAAAATCCAACCCTGTACACCATGCGATATATCCACTTATCTGTACATCCACTCATACGTTCGAAGCCGCTTGTCTCATTAAATTATAATAAATTCTTTATTCCATACATACACACATATATGCCGAGCAACCATATCGGTCCTGTACTACATATACACGTACGCACTCGTAGATAGAAACGTATCTCGATGTTACACTCTTACATTCGTCTGCGCTTCTTCAACGAGCCTCAGTAATTTTGTTTACATCGGCAAGATAACATCGTGATCTTGCCGGCTAACGAATTTCATACGAAAAACAATCATAAAGAAGCGCTCAAGTGTTTTTCAGTACTTAATCGCAAACCGAAGCAAGTTAAAGAAAAAAAAAAGATACAAAAACTTACCAGCTTAACAATATGATTCGAAAATTATTTCAAATTATCGGATTTGGCGGGAAACTGAACACGGTATCACCGAAAAATGTGGTATTCATAACAGGCTGTGATTCGGGTTTGGGGTAAGTGTTTTTTTTTTTTTTTAATTTTTTTTTTTGTTTTTTTTCAGGTCTACGAGTAGTTTTACCAAACCAGAAATGATATCTTTATTTTACTTTCAGTTTCAGTTTAGCCCTGCTCTGCCATTCTTTGAACATGACAGTGGTTTCTGGTTGCCACAATTGTAAATCCGAAGGTGCTAAGCTTCTAAAAAATGTCTCCGATCCCAAACGCATGATAACAGTTGAACTTGACCTTCTGAAACATGATACCATAGTGCAGGCGAACAAATTGGTTCGCAATTTAATTCGGGACGAGAATGGATACGTTTTCACAGCATTGGTCAATAATGCCGGTGTGATGTGTTTTGGAGAATTCGAATGGCAGACCAGGAATCTTTTTGAATCTCAAATTAATGTAAATGTGTTGGGTACAATGCGATTGACAAAGGAATTGCTACCGTTGATACGACAGCATCGGGGGCGAATTATCAATGTGACAAGTCACTGTGGCCTTCATGTAAGTACATTTTCTAAAACGAAAAGTAAATTAGAGCTACGATATGTACATATACAAGGTGTTCCCTAGAAAATTAACTAGTTAACGGCTGCTTTGGAATTTTTTTTCCTCGTAAAATACATAAGTTTATAATTGCGCATTGTAAACCCAATGAATTTTTTTTTTAGAAAAGATTAGATAACACCCATTTTTTCAGGTCAAAAACAAAAAAATACATGTCATTTTTCTGAAAAAAAAAAAATTAAGCAGATCTCTTACGAAATAATATAAAAAGAATGCAAAATTATCTGCAGAACCAGTTTGTAGTTTTTAACCGGGATATTTACATTTACTTTATAATATTCCAAAATGTTCCTGAGGGTACAAATGAATTTATTACTTTCAATACGATCATTTTATTCAATACAGTTACAATTTAGAATTCAATCGCTTTTCTTAACCACTTTTACTTTAATCTATCTTTAACTTAAACCCCTTTATCACTACTCGTAATTTACATTTCAAATTCCACTTTAGAACTAACTTGCATATCTTGGGGGATGCGGATATTTATACTCCCCTGACATCTCCCGAGAACATTCTGTACCATCCAGCTTTCCATACAAATTTCCATTTTGCTAGAAAATTCGATAAAATTTTCCATTCTCCATTGGTTGGGTCTTCTGCTACTGAAATCTTCTACTATTCAAATACAGAGGACGCTGATCACATTCTAAGTGTTATCACAATATCCACAATGATGGACTTTTCAATTCAAGAATATGTGCACAGACATGGTTAATGTTTCTGCAATGGTAACGGTTGACGAGCGAGATTGGAATATCTGAGACGATACCCTGATAGCCCAAATGGCAGGACAACGCGAAAGTCGTCGAAAGACTCACATCCTGCTTTACGAATTTTAAGCTAAGAAGGACTTACTTACTTAAGATGGCTCCCACTAAACCACCGAAGTTAAGCAATGTTGGGCGCGGTAAGTACCTAGATGGGGGTCCACATGGGAACACGGTACACCGCGTGCTGTTGACAAAAAAACGCCACATGGACATAGTCTCTGGTTTTTAACGTAAACCACTTGCGGTGTAGACTTATGTTTACGAGATGCCCATACATCCATGGGAGTAAGGATACGCCTTGCCATCGCTTACCTACATTAATAGTATAATACCAAAGCAGAACTTGTGTTGGAGGTACAAGTTCCACCCTTGGTATGAGTCGAGGCCGATCTAAAACCTCTTGCTGCTTTTAGGGTCACAGAACCCAGTACTTATTTGCTACTCTACAATGCGTCAAACCAACAGGAAGACCCTACCCGCGATTTGGATTTAAATCACAGCCACCATGACGCTCCCACAAGGGGGCGCCTACCTCAACAAGTCAGGCCCGGACCGAAATCCGGGGGGCTCCTGACTCCCATGGTACCGTGATTTAAGTCCTCGTAGGGACTACCGGTGGTCTTGCCACCAACAAGACCTATGACCGGCAACTTATAACTGATCAACTCGTAGCAACCTTCGGTGGCGTCATCTGAAGATGTCTACAATAAGACCAGTAATATGCTCTCCCCCCGCTTTTTATTAGAAAACGTCATTGATGGGCGAAGCCTTGGTAATTGCGCGGGAGCCCACGCCACATGGACATTAGTACCCCGGCGTAAGAGCCCGGACTTTACAAATTTATTTGTATCGTCCTTTGGAAAAATTACTTAAGATGGAGCGTCTCCGGCCAACTTGATCTTCAGCCAGCTGGTTCCAGTTTCGCACGCTAAGGTGGCTGGGGTCCTATTCCACTTGAGTGCGCCACCTGAGTCACGGTCTTCTTCTACTGCGCTGTCCGTCGGGGTCAGATTCGAAGACTTTTCGGACCGGAGCATTGTTGTCCATCCGCTCTATGTGATCTAGCCATCTCAGTCGTTGGAACTTCACTTTTGTGGCTAAGTCGATGTCCCTGTACAGCCCGTACAGTTCCTCGTTGTATCTCCTCCTCCACTCGCCGTGTACGCAGAAGGGATCGAAAATCACCCGAAGAGTTTACCTCTCAAAGCAGCCTTATTTTTTTTTTGATAAAGTCCATGCTTTTGCGCCACAGAGCTGGACTGGAATTATTAAGGTCTTATATAGGGGCAGTTCTGTTGTCCGAGAGAGGGCTTTGCTGGTCCATTATCTTTGCCTAAAGAAGCAGCGATTGGCAAGAATCAGTCTTCGTTTGATCTCAGCCCTGGTGTCGTTGTCTGAATTGTTAGCGGAACCCTTAACTACCTTAAATTTATATCTGTCGAGGGTGACGTTCTCTCCAAGACGTCGGTGCTGGGTGTTGACCGCTAAGCTCGTCTTCGCCGCTTCTGTTTCAATACTCGCGAAGCGTCAATGACATCACGCTGCTTTCATCTGATTATGCCAATATCATCGGCGTATGCGAGTAATTAGACGGGCTTTTGAAGATTGTGCCTCTTGTGCTGGCACTTGAGTTCTACACTATTCCTTCAAGAATAACGTTAAAGAAATCGCATGACAGCGCATCGCCTTATTTCTGACATCAAAGATCTCGGTGAATTGTTTACCGACCTTGATAGAGCAGCGTGCATTCAAGTTTCGCAGGGATGCTACAACTAGACATTGGTCTGTATAGCTCGTGTCTATAGATGCGGTCATACACGGTCTTAAAATCGATGAATAGGTGGTGTGTACCGATTTTGAGTTCATGGGTTTTTTTCAAGATCTGCCGTAGTGTAAATATATGGTCGATAGTGTGTTTCTTGGCCTGAAGCCCCACTGACATGGACCAGTCCATCGTTGTTGACATACGGCTTCAGGCGGTCACGCAATACGACAGAGAAGAAGATCTTGTAGGTGATATTAAGAAGACTGATGCCTCTGTAGTTGGCCCAATTCAGAGGGTAACCTTTTTTGAGGATCGGACAAACAAGGCTGAGGTTCCATTCATCGCGCATACTTTCGTCCGACCATATTTGACAGATGAGTTGGTGTATGCATCTTACCAAGTTATCACCTGCCGCTTAGGAAAACCCGACGGTCAGGCCGTCCATTTCAGCAGCTTTGCTGGAATTTAGCTTATTCAATTCATCCAGATCGGATGGACAGAATTGTTAGTCTACATCGCCCAGGTTGAAAGGTTCATTCTTCCTGAGAGCGGTATTTGGTTCGTTATCGTCGTTATGCAGTCTACATAAATGCTCTTTACAAATCCTCAGCATCAACTGCGACTCTATTACGATGTTGTGTTGTTCGCCTCTACATGTTTCGGTTCGGGGTTCGCATCCGTGGCATGTTTTTTTTTACCTTTTGGTAAACTTCTGAATCTCATTTCTGGAATAGTATCGCTCAATTTTCTCGACCGCTCGCTCATCATGCTCCTACTTTTTCCACCTGAGAAGCCGGTGTTCGTCTCTCGTTGCCAAACCCGGTGTTTCGTTGCGGTAGCCGAGTGAACAACATCTCGGAGGCGGCAACTCTGATGGCCTTTTGGCAGTGTTGCTACTGGTCTTCAGTACTTGATGCTAGCGCCATAGGACCTCTTAAGAATTTAAGGGAGACTCGATCAGAAAAGGATTTGCCGATCTCTTGCGATTGCAACGTTCCGACATCGAACTTCCTCACAGTATTAGTTTGCCTTTCCGGATATCCGCAACCGTACTTTGGCAACAACAAGGTAATGGTCCGAGTCGATGTTGGCCCCTCGGAATGTTCAGACATCCATAATACTGGAGAAGTGCCTTGCGTCTACCCCAATGCGGTCAATATAGTTGATGGTTGATGGATCAGGAGTGCTCCAAGTCTCCTTGTGAATATCGGAATGTGGGAACCGCCTGCTAACTACGATAACAGCTGTGTTTTTTTTCTGCACGTTTAGCGATTGTCATAAAAAAAACGACCCTACTCCGCTTAAGAGTTCATTTAAAAAAACTTGGTAGCGCAGATATATTGTGTCTATGAAGTTTGATGGCAGTTCATCTGTCGATTGGTGAACAAATATAATTTGATTTGACATTTCTAAAAATTCATTGGAAAGTTCATTGCAAATGAAAACATTAGTATTTGGAAGCACTGTTTTGTATTCGCTAAGTAGATAACGTGCATAAATTGACCCAGCGTACATCGCTGTGTTATTGTTGTAATATACTCGTAAATTATGTTTTTAGCGGATAGCGGTTAGCAGATGTGCTAAAAAACGGCTAATGCTTCGCCCGGCCGCAAAGTCGATTAGCCTGAATCCGTTATCTGAGGTGCTTTCGTGCAAGTTATACCTTCTAACAGTACTACCGAAGATGCCCTCTCTTTCTAGCTAGGTCACTGCTCGTGTGTCTTGTCCAAGAGTTCGTAGAAGCTATCTTTGGTATCGTCATCTTTCCTCTCTGTGACGCGTGCGCGCATATAAAGGTAATGTTGGCAAATTTGGCCTTAATACGGATTTTTACGAGATGCTCGTCCACATGCCGGAATCTCAAGACTTCTTGCCAAAGTCTTGCCTTGCCTAAGGCCTCTAACAAAAAATTCCGCATCCAAATAGACGCTGCTTTTACTGTCAATAACAATCGCCGTAGTACATGTCGCAGTTTTTCATTCTTTTCTTGTCCGGCCCATCCCATTTTCCCGCATTTCTTGGATGGCGGGAATAACTACTTTGAAGCAGTCCACGGCCTCCGCTAGATGTTCGATTGCAGTTCGCCTATTAAGGGACCTAACATTCCACTTGCAGATACGAAGTTCGAACAGTAGTTACTTCCATATCCGAGGCTTGTTCTAGCTTCGTAACTTAACTTTGTTTTCCATGGCCGGACAGATATCCCGGCGGCACAACCCAAAACCTGGAAGGCCATTTTCATTGTAGATATCCCTAGGACGAAAGGTTGGTTAGACCGAAGCCAGTAACCCATTAGGGTAAGAGAGCGCTGTCGTTGGTCCATTAAGCGTTCATCCGCCACCACCACTTTTCCAAGACCTTGACTTTGTCTCGGAGATCCTTACCGGCCTGAGCTCCAATTATGTCGGAATAGCGCGGATAAGGTCTCATTTCTTTTACAAAATTTTAGGATTTTACTTCACCGTTGATTCCATCTGGGGAAGTCATCTGTTAACCCGTTTATAATGCTGCTAGTTTTGTCTGCTGGTCAGCACTCGCGCTTATCAGTTTGGCAAGTCGAGTCTGGGTAGACAACGACCAGTTACCGCAATTGATGCGTAAAAACAGTAACAACACTGGGCATCGCCAAGTCGACACCTATCAGTGCTTACCCTATTTCTACAGCACCCAACCCTAAGCAGGACTTACATGTGGAGAATTCTACATTCGTAGGCATGCAATGCATTCCATCACATACCAGTACAGGAGCCATAACCCGGCGACTAAGAGAAGCGTGTCTGCATTCACATTCTGGAAAGACACTTTGAGGAAGACAACTCTGCTGGCCGGTTTCAATAGTCAAAATAGGGCAGCCCAAGGCTTTGTTTAAAGCCTCTGTATCCCGGTTGCATTTCTCAAGGAATCTTCAGCACATTATCCGAAACACCCTGTATAGATCGGGAGGGAATCGCTTTGGAAATATGTATAACAGCCAAAAAATGTCATTAAAATTCATGAAGAGTACCTTTTTTCTACGTTGATTCTACTTGATATTCTACTCGTAACATATGTACATATGTATATGCGAATTTGTAGATACATAAATGAATAGCAGATATGTACCGTGGAACGATATAAAAGTATAATATTGTACATAGGTACATACGAGTACAAAAAGAAAGTGATCATGAATAATGAGTAGAATTTATGTGGTATGCGAAATAACGCCCATCAGCATCAAGACTTGAATAAGTAGATACTACATATGTAAATTTAGTCTCAACTTAAGGTAGTCCTTATTTCGAAAAGACTTTCGTTCGACCAAAAATTAACCCGCTTCTCCAGATAAAAATCGTACTGTTGCCGCACGTTAACCTATCCTGCAAATTTTGCTGACGGCTTCCTCGTTCACATCGTCTTGAAGGAATTTCTACTAATGCAACCGATATTCGAAATAATTCAAAAGTTCAAGTCGATCTACTGCTTTTTTTTTTGTGCAAGAGGCGGCTGAATAAAGTATATCTCTGCGATGTAGTTGGGCTATAAAGTGTTTATTGCCTATAGAGTCGTAAAGGATATTTATCAATTCTGTCTTACCTTAGCAGGATGGCATTGAATATTGTGGCATACACTTCTTGAAATAACTTCAAAAACTGTACATTGTGCAACGTGTGCTTAATTTTCAATCACTTAATCACCATAGTGGTTTTGTTATTGAAATGATACAAACATTATATGCGAACTATCTAGTTGTTGTTTAGGTTCCTGTCGCATTATGATTGATAGCTTGATTTTCAGAATTGAAGTTTGGTCGTCTTCGAACATGAGGGCTAGAACTCGAATATGATCTTAGTCAATTCGATTGGTTAAGAATAATTTCTGAACATGTTTTGCACTTAAACTTCAGCAGCACTTGTATCTTGGAATCTCTACGGTCACCATCTTTCAAAAGTCTGTTCAGTTAGTCATACGTGCAGACGACATAGTTGCGTTTGCAACTATTGAAGCAGAAGCGGCAGTTTAGTAAAAACAAAGTAACATATAAGGACTGAAGCGAATAAAATCTGTAAATTTTAATACGGGCTATACTTCCAATGCGTAAAAATTGCAATCCCATTTTGTACTTAAATTAGCCTCTATATTATCTAGTTTCAGTTTGTTATTGATTTTTGTTCGATGCGGTTTAAAATATTTATAAAATATGAGTCCAGAGGAAAGCCGTATAAAGACCATTGACAAATGCCTCAAAAATACTTCGCGTCCAAAGCATTTCATCGCAAAAAATTTAAACATAGCACGCAGTACAGTGGATTCTGTTATTAAACGATATTTGGAGACGTTGACAGTTAAGCGAAAACAGAAAAGTGGAGCTAAAAGTGGAGCACATGATACAAATTTGGACAGAAAAATTTGGACGTAAAAAACCGGACTATGTCATCCAGAGATGTTGCTCGGAAATGTAATACCAACCAAATAATGGTACAACGATCTAAAAAACGTAACGGTCTAAAAAAACCAAAAAATACCAAAAGTTATTGAAAAGCAAAAAAAAGTCATAAAAACACTAGCCCGAAAGCTATACGAGTTGATCGGCAACAAGAAAGTGTGCTTGGTTTTGGATGACAAAACTTATCTCAAAGCCGACTTTACTACTCTTCCAGGTGCGCGGTTTTACAGCTCGTTTGAAGCTGAGATTCTTCCGCAATCAACAACATCGATCAAAATATCTCGTTTGGCAGGCCATTTACCAATGTGGACACAGAAGCTTATCGTTTATTACAACAGGAACAATTAATGGAGAAGTGTACATTAACGAGTGCCTAAAAAGATGGTCGATTCCTTTCTAAAATGAACACGAGGATTCAACATTATTTTGGGCCAAATTTACCTTCAGCTCACTTTGCTCATGCGACGTTGAGCTTCCTTGTTGCTAAAAATGTCGGCTTTGTCCTAAAAGACATGAATCCACCCAATGTTCCACAGTGCCGTCCCATTGAAAGGTATTGGGCTTTGGTCAAAGTTAAATTGAGGAAAAGTGAGCAGTGTGCAAAGGATGTAAACGTTTTTATTGCTAAATGGACAAGAGCGTCCAAAAAGATCACGGATGTAACCGTCACTAACCTTATGAAGGACATTCGAAAGAAGATGAGGAAATAATGGGAACCCAAATAATTTTTTTTATTTTTTGTAATTGTGAATGAATTTAATAAAAACAGAGTTTCAAAGCAAATAAAAAAAAATTACATGAATTTTTACTTTGAAGTTTCCACATTTTATTCGTTTCAGTCCTTATGGCATCAATAAAGAGGAATACACAACATCACCACCTGGGACAAAACGTCACAATAGGTAGCTATGGTGAAGAATCACTCTTTCTAATCGCTGCTTATTTACACTAAGAAGGCAATTTAGTAACAAAGCCCTGTCTAGAACAACCAAAAAGACTACATGCAGGATAGTGATCATCCCAGTCGTGCTTTAGAAGCTGGGAAACTGCCGTTGGGCAGATCGCTGTGGATTGGGAGTAAATCCCTATAAAACTGATCTTGTCCTCTTTTCCAGGAAATACAAAATTCCAATTATAGACCCCCCCTCTATAAAAGGTACCAGTTTAGTCTTTTCCGATACAGAAAAATATCTAGGTCTCATTTTTGACAGGAAACCTAACATTCAAGAAATCTACAGTAGCTTTATTCTCTTGCAAAAAAGCCATTGAGAATAAATGAGGCCTTCGAAACCACATAACCCACTGGCTATACATCTCGGTCATAAGACCGATACTCACTTACGGGGTTGTCGTCTGGTGGATGGCCTTAGACAACGCAGTCAACTACAGTAAACTAAGCAGAGTCCAAAGAACAGCATGTCTATGCATAAGCGGAAACTTACGGACTACTCCCTCTGCGGCATTAGGCAGCTATTCGCCTTAAAGTGACTACATAGTGGACAAATAATTCATTTGGCCACGATAACATTCGTAATACATTAGGAATCCTCACGGAGAACATCGATTATACCATAACGGAACTTTGGTTTGCCAAAGACTTCCATGTAAGCTTCCCCTCTAGGACCTTCTGGAAGTAAGATGCTTTCGTGGAGGACAAGTCAATCCATTTCTACACAGATGAATCTAAAATCGATAGCGAGGTTGGTGGCGATGTTTTCTCAAATAAGCTAAATCTAGCCTCGCTTTCCGTCTTCCAAAAGACTGCAGCGTGTTACTCTCTGTCCTGGCTGAAGAAAAACGTGATATCTGCAAAGGATATCCGCATCTTTTCGGATAGTCAGACAGCTATCAAGTTCCTGGAGTCAGTCTCACTAAATTCGAAAACCGCCCTTGAATGCCGATCATCTCTTATGGAAAAGGCAGAGCAGTTCAACCTTCACCTTTGCTGGGTGCCGGGCACTCGCCAAAATTGGAACCACTCTGCCTATTCTACCGGAAAAGGATAGCATCGCTAATACATCGCTAAATACAAATTAATATTAAAGCTGGATGCCAATAAATAAACAGACCTTAGGTGGACTGTTGGACCAACATGTCTAGCGACTAAACAGATCTGGCCAAAACTAGATCCAAATAGCTCTAAGAGTCTGATCCCTCTAAATAGGAAGCATCTCAGCGCCATCATAGATGTCATCACTGGATACTGCCCCATAGCTAAGCACGCAAAACGGCTTGGCACCTTTGCAAATGATTTCTGTAGAAGCTGCATGGACGAGGAGGAAGAGGAGACAATCCTCCACGTTCTCTGTACATGTCCAGCTCTCTTCCAGAGAAGAAAACTTGACTTAGGAACTTTCTTCTACAATAACTTAAGCGATCTAAAAAATATAGATGTAAACAATCTCCTACGTTCCATCGTAAGCTCAAACTGGTTCCATTAGAAAGAGGATCATAGGTCCAAGTGGCCAATAAGCCTAAGTGGGTTGGTGTTTCCAACAACCACTCTTACCTACCTACCTACCTAGCTAGCAAAAGACAGCGTTAACTGGAGAAGCATGTTAACTTAGGTCATGGTCCACCCCGTACTGTAGCGCCACCGGAGTAGATTAGTATCTACTTTCCTAATATCTATTCAGTTGCTCTCATTCTCCTCCAGAGTACTGTAAGCTAGTGGGTCTGTAAAACTAAAGTTTAATTTGTTTATTTTATGTGGCGAAGCGAAGTACGAGTAGTTATGTAAGTTTACCGCCTGCTACACCAGAGGGTCTGGTAAAACACTGGAAAATAGAACAAAATAATTTCTGACGTCACTGCCCTTTCAGCAGCCAATGGAAAGCCTGCGGGAATGAAGCTTCCGTCTCGCTGTTCGGAGACGGCGAAAAACTATAAGCTACTAGAGCATGGATTTCTCAGAAGGAAGAGGAGAGAAGTGCTCGGTTAAGCCCAGTGAGGGTAATAATCTATGAAAGGTCTAAAAAAAAACAAGTAAACAGAACACGCCAATGAAACTCCTACAAATGCTTGAAAGATTATGGAGTAGGAGTCATAGAGCCACAGTCGATTCCGAAAATTAGGAAGGATTACTCCTGCATGCTAATTTTCAGCGGTCTATTAGAATGAATTTGTAAATTTCCATTCTGTTCACTTAATTAAGAAGAGGTTTAGAAAGGTGTATCAAGACTAAAGGTCGATAAAACTGCTGGAGGAGATGGAATTACTACTAATCTATCTAAAGCTGTGGGAATTGTTGTGGTAGGAAGAATATGGCCGGATATAACTGGAATATCACTTCACTTTTTGGGTAACCTAATAGGCCCATATGGTTTAAGGCCTGATGAGTCCATCATCGAATAAAATTCGATAACTCTGAAACTTCGAATTGACATCTACGAGTATCAGCTATTAATTGAGTGTAAGGTCGCATACCACAACATTAATGGTAAGAGCTATAGAAGTTAAAGCTTTATCATCATCCTCTGCAAGATGTAATTGGGGAACACTTGCTGCTTCATAAAAATACCATATACACAATCGAGAATTTAAATGATTTAAATAATGTTAAAAAAAGTAAAAGTGAGATTATTGAAACGTAATACTTGATAAGACTGTGAGAAACTCGATGGCCAGGATAAGAAGCAAACTATTTAAACAAAAAACTTGCATCTCCTCAACTGCAATGAATTTACATTGTATTTACTAATGCGTTTACAGCTACTGAAGCAGAAGCGGTAAAGGTGGATTTTGCACAGAGAAAGATCAAAATAAAGTGTCTGCAGTGGAAAACAGGCGGCATCCAATACCAACGGTTCAAGAGTACATCAAATGCCAACAGACTTACAGACTTATAGCTCGTAAAGGTCACTTCAATTATCTCCTGTTCCAGACCTGGTCAGCGCAAATGAGAATAACCATTCAAAATTCGTTCAAACCCCATCAAATCCATTCTTCAGCGCCATGATACGGGTCTCATACATATAGAGTCTCCTTTGTGTTTCTTAGCAACTGTTATATTACTCAATTGTCTTCGTTGTCCAAAGAAATCTGTTCGTTTAATTGACCCATGAACTACCTCGAGACACGGAAACGGCTTTATTATTATTTTCGTAGCAACAGGTCTACTGGTCTTACGAATATCTCACTGAAAAATGGAACCATAGCCTACACCAAGCTGACGAAATCAAGACTTGATATTTCAAAGGCATTTGACAAAGTTTATTATCAGGCTCTCTGTCGGGATCGACAAATCTCTCCTTCAATCAGTGGATTAGAGATTACCTTTCGGAACGTTCAATTCAAGTTATCTTGTACTGCTTCAAGCTTGATTTTCACAAAATAAATGTTTGCATGCCCCAGGGCTCCGTTCTGTCTTCGACGCTCTTTAATTTTTATTATTGTAATAATCTCTTGTCTGCCACGTCTAATTCAGTATAATCCATTGCTTTTCATATTCGTTTCTAGATCCACGGCCTCCGTTCTTCGGCTGCGTATGAGCTCATTAAAGTCCGATATTAACACCGAAGCGAATCAATTCAGGAACCACCAACAGGGGAATTTAATCCTTCCAAAACACAATGAATAGCTCGCATCGTCGAAACTAAAAAAAATTACATTTTTGGCATGTGTGTCAATGTCAACCTATTTTGGAATGACCACATATTCAATATAGCTAAATATGCTTTAAAATACCTAATTTGGACTAAATGTAGAGGTCATTTATCCGCCTAAATTTGGAGTACTATGTGGGCATTTCTAGATAGGATTCACAACCGTATGATAAAACTCATAGATGTTGCTAATTTTGCACAGTCAATTAACACTTTCCGCCGCTTCAAAGCTTCAACAGTAATACCATTGTCGCTATAAATGCCTCAATTCCACTTTCGGACATACTTTGAAATATCGAGGCTCTTTCCCAGCTGTGCAACTCGCTTATGAAATGCACTGTCGAGCTCCTTATTTCATAGCCATTATAACCTACAAACATTCAAAACCAACGTACATACATCGATTTCTCTCTTTATTTCCTCCCTAATTTTCTTTTCGCCGCGCTCTGAGAAAATGTTAAACTTACTTACTTACTAACACATGTAACACATGGGCTGGAAAGTCCGTGCCGTTTTATATTAAAACACAACATTTTTGCAAAATTCAACTTTATTTATCAATATAGTTGCCTTCGAGGGCGATACACTGATTGAAACGATTTTTCAATCTTTCGATACCAGTCTTGTAGTACGATTTCGGCTTAGCCTCAAAATAGGCCTCTGTTTCGGCGATTACTTCTTCATCGGTCTTAAATCTCTTTCCGGCGAACATTCTTTTGAGGTCTGCGAACAGGAAATAGTCGCTGGGGGCCAAATCTGGAGAATACGGTGGGTGGGGAAGCAATTCGTAGCCGAATCCATTCAATTTTGTCATCGTTTTCATCGACTTGTGACACGGTGCATTGTCTTGATGAAACAGCGCTTTCTTTTTCTTCAAATGCGGCCGTTTTTCTGCGATTTCGTCCTTCAAACGCTCCAACAACGCAATGTAATAGTCGCTGTTGATAGTCTGCCCCTTTTGGAGATAGTCGATGAAAATTATTCCATGTGCATCCCAAAATACAGATGCCATAACCTTGCCAGCCGACTGTTGAGTTTTTGGTCGTTTTGGACGAAGTTCGTCGCCTGCTCGCCACTCAGCTGACTGCCGACTTGACTCTGGTGTGAAGTGATGGAGCCAAGTTTCATCCATTGTCACATACCGACGCAAAAATTCAGCTTTATTGCGGTTGAACAGCTTTAAACACTCCTCTGATCATCAACACGTTGTTATCTTTGGTCGACTGTGAGCAAACGCGGCACCCACTTTGAACATAGCTTTCGCATGTCCAAATATTCGTTTATGATATATCCAACACGCTCTTTTGATATCTTCAGAGCCTCAGCTATCTCGATCAATTTCACTTTACGGTCATTCGTAATCATTTTGTGGACATTTTTGATGTTGTCATCTGAAACAGCCTCTTTTGGAAGTCCACTGCGTGCATCATCTTCAGTGCTTGTATGACCACTTTAAAATTTTTAAATCCACTTGCGAATGGTTCGTTCGCAAGGTGCAGAGTCCGGGTAACACTTATCAAGCCATTTCTTTGCATCGGCTGCATTTTTTCCCATCAAAAAGCAATGATAAATCAACACACCAAATTGCTTTGAATCCATTTTTTTTTTTCACAATAACAAAAGTTGCTTCATTTACAGAACTCACTCTTGAGAACTAATCGTCCGACAGCTGTCAAATTATCTTTTGAAGGTTGGTACTAACTGAAAATGGTATGGATTTAATTTAAGTGGTGCCCTCTTTTAGAAACGGACTTTTTAGCTCATGTGTTAGGTGGCACTACAGTCCGGAATAAACATAGGCCTCAACCAACAAGGCTCACCAGCTAGCACGATCTCTCGCCAACTGCCTTCAGTCCCGCACTCTAAGTTGGTTGAGGGTCTCCTTCACTTGCAATCGCTACAATAGATGTGATGGTCCTCTGCTACGCCGTCACTCGGGGCAGGATATGCGGTGTCCATTCGGTCGACATGGCCCACCCATCTCAGATCGATGTCGTACCACTGGTTGTTGAATCTCCTCCTCCATCCCACCGGCCCAAAAAGCTGGTTTCGGCGTTGATTGCGTTGTTACTTGTAATTGCGGAGCCAAGCTAGACTAATGACGTTTTCGATTGGTTTCTCTCCGGAGACAAAGCGATTCGGATTCCAATGTGTTGTAATACTAAAAACATCTTCTTACACAATACTTTTTGGCGTCTATACAGATTTATATGTAGTAAGCTATCACATAGAATCCAGAAGAGAAATTTTGCTTCTGAAATAAAAACCAGAAGCAAAATTTTCATTCTGCAAACTTGACAATATAACAGTTTTATGGAATTTTTTCGCTCCGGAGTGCAAAACGAAGGTTTCTGTCCGGCCAAGTGCCATAAGGATGATAATTAACTAAACTACCACAAAGTTTTAACTGCCAATGGAGACGTTAGGGCGTCCCTTTCTGATGATGACAACATGTACATTATTTTGTCCTCGTTTGCCGTCAGACACATTTTGGCCGCTTCCGCTTCAACACTCAAAAAAGCTTCATTGACGGCTCATTGTATTCGCCTAATCACTTCAATGACATCTGCTTACGCTTGTGTAAACTTAAAAAAGATTGTGCCTCTTTGTTGGCCAGTGAGTTTGTTGAGTTTGTTTTTCATGTTAAAAAAGGGACATGACAGCGCATCGCCTTGTCTAAAACTATTCTTGACATTGAAGGTCTCGGTCTTGATGGAGCAGCAAGAATTCTCTATAGTCATCCTGGAAAACCCGACGAGTTTGACAGGGATGTTAAAACTAGATATGGCATTGTATAGCTCGTCCCTATGCACGTTGTCATACGCTGCTTTGAAGACAATAAATAGATGGTAAATGTCGATCTTAACACGTTCAGCGCAATGTGTCCACAGTAGACCGCCATGTCCACCGGTGGTACATGTGCCTGTATGACTTTAGTGCCATGTTTCCGCCAGTGGACACGAAATGTACATGTTTTTTATATGCTGATCGTTTCTCTAGTCCCTCAGTACACTAGAGAAATTTTTGGGTCTACCAAGTTAGGTCCTTGTTACAAATTATGAGTAAAAACTTAAAAACTTTTTTATTTTTATTTTTTGTAAGAATTCATACCAATATACTTAAAGAAATAAGGAACAAAGTAAATTTTAAATTGAAAAAAAGGGGTCTCACATTGGACGCAGATGGTGCTAATCCTTTTGGCATTTTGCGGGGACTTGGGCAGCTCATTGTTCGTGGGACATATTTTTATAGCACGCAGCACATCATTTTCGGGTAATTCTTTTCTGCCCAGGCACTTCCTGAAGAACATGTTTGCGCTTTGTTCCAGTTCCAGCAGACGTAGAAGGGACCAAGAGTGGTAAAGTATTTGGTGCATCAGATGTCTTCTTTGCTTTCGACGAGTTATTCCTTGAATTTGGTTATATTCATTTTAGTGCCGTTTATTTTGTTGTATAGGACGAGAGAGTTTACAACGGATGTAACAGTAACCAAGTGGAAAAATAAGCGTTTGTACCACTTGAGTGTCCGGCGCAAGTACGGCGAATATACCGACATTTGGTCCCACAGATTAGTAAAGGTTTTTCGTTTATTGTAGTCGATAACCATCGCAGGTTTTCTGATGACCGGCATTCTGGAAGTTACAGGCACGAACGAATTATCGTGTTTTGAACTCAGCATCAGAACTTCCCTTTCATCTTTCCACTTCATCATAACGATTTTATCCTCATTCTGCTCATCAAACGTTTCGCTTTCTTTTAGTTTGGCCTTTACGACGTTTACTTGGTTTTTCTTCCGATTAATTCGAAGAGTGCCGACCAAATGGGTTTGCCTGCTGGCCAAAGACTTTGCCAATTTTTTTTTTGTTTTTTTTTTTTTAAAGAACTTAACACTCAAGTGGGTATGAATACATTTATAATGCCTCAGCATGTGTTAAGTAATGGGGAGACTAAATTCTTAGTGGAAGTTAGCTTGATGTTGATTTCTAGTCAACTACTCGTTTACTTGATTTTCGTTAACTGAAAAAATGGATGATATGTCTTTCGGGCGAGGCTGGGATTCGAACACCGAACCTTCCGATTTGAAAGCCAGTCCACTACCACTTGAGCCACGGCCACCCACCAGTCAATAAAATGCTGGTGTACCAACTGTCACAAAACAGAGTCCTTCCGCTGTCCAAAAGGCCATCCATCAATTCCATTACGACTTTCTCGGAAACAGATAAATTGTCCACTCTTTCCTTTCCAGTATAGACTTTGAAAGCCCACGTGTAGCCGCCTTGAACATAAAGTTTGAAAAGCTTTATGCCGTATCTATGCCTTTTGTTGGGGATATATGGTATTGACGGGAAAAAATTCTACCAGGAAATGGAACATTGCTCTCGTGAATACTAACATCTTCTTCAGGAGTGTAGGCTTCTTTGAATTTCGCTTGAAGCAGCCCTATCAAACTTGACAGTTTCGACAGCCGATTATTTGCAGCAATGCTGTTATCCGCGAAGTGCAGCATGGTTAACAGGAGCTCGAAACGGTTGCGGCTCATGACTTTGCTCATATTATTTTCGTAGAGGGGGCTTTTAGACCAATAATCTCTTATTTGGGGTAGACGAACAAGACCCATCCACTGAATCAATCTCAGGAACTTGCGAATCTCTGGAGCTGTTGTTTCGGTCCATTTAGGCAACCTTGATTTTTGGCGCGATGAACCGGGTGTTTGTTCCGATTTCTGATGAATGAAATAACTTCGTTAGAAACAAAAAAATTGTAAAAGTCAAGTGGATCCTTTCCAAACAGCTGTTCATGAACGTCAGATGCTATGCCATTGACTGGAAAATTAGCAGTAAATGTTTGCCTTGAACCCGCAACAGACTGCCATTGAAGAGTGGATGTTTGATTTCCATCAACCGAGCGCTCAGGTACGCTAAGCTCATATTCTTCATCGTCTGAAATGTGTTCTTCAGAATCTAAGCTTGATGTTTCGTCTTCGGTTTCATAATTTTCGTCGTCCAAAGAATTATCGGAAAACCCCGGAGCACCATCGCTGTCGTCTGAAGCCATCGCGTGTTGTACTTCTCTGTCCAACTCTGAATTTTTCAAAATAAAAAAAAGTGAACACCAGGGGACACAAAACAACTGTGAACGACATTGCAATCACTCACAATCAAAAAACAGCACGGAAACTTTTTCAATCCCAAAAGGTAACAGCAAAAATATACGATGGCGCTAAACGTGTTAAATTCCTTTTCTAAGATCTGCAGTAGTGTGAATATGTATTCTGTGGATGGCGAATTTCCCAGTCTGGATCCGTTTTGGTATGCACCAACCAAATAGTTCATAAATGGTTTCAACTCTCACATAACCTGATACAGCAGAAAAGATTTTACAGGCGATGTTTAAAAGGCTATTTTCTTTATTGTTGGCGCAGTCGAAAGGGTTCTATTTCGTGTGGATGGGACAAACAATGCTAAGATATCATGCTTCGAATATACTTTCCTCTGACCATATCTTACAGATGCTTAGCGGGCCTCCTCCCCAGCAACTTTTTTAGACTTATGTTAAGCTTCTACATATATTGCTACCTAAACTTTGTTAGGTCAGGAGGACGAAATTCTCTGTCATCTTCATCTGGGGTGAATTGTTCATTCTGACTGACACCGGTATTTTAACCATTATCGCCCTTACAGTGCACAGTTTGCAGCACCCACTGGGACGCTGCTACTAGTTGTCCATATTCTTCTTTGTAGGCTGGTTTGTTTTGTAACCCAACACTGGCATGTTCATTTTATATTGTATTTTGCTCGTGCTCTTTCTTTTTCTTTCCGAGAAGCCGGTCCCTTCCTCTTCTTTTCTGCCCGTAAAGCAAAAGAAACTGTTATTTGTGTATCGCATTTATAGGTCAAAATTCTCTTTTATTAAATAAATTCTCCAATTGAACCACAGTGTGCGTTCGCCTTGTGTCACCCTTTTCTTTTAGCTTGCATGACCAAATAGTCAAAATCCGGTCGACAATATTATCTCACAAGCCGTTTACGGTATTAGCAAATGGTCGTCCGTTCGAAAGTAAAACTGTTATACCAGCATATACAGTCAAGCTCCAAGTACGAGTAACAAGTTTAAATGATGTTACGCTCTTGGACATGCCTAGTTAATTGATTGTTTTTTTAATTTTTTATAGGCTCTTCCCGGTCTTGCACCATATGCAGCTTCAAAGGCAGCCCTACGTTTTTGGAATGATGCTCTGCGAATAGAATTGAAGAAATATGGCGTAGAAGTCGTGAATTTTGTACCTGGATCTTTTGTTGCATTCAGCAATATATCCGCACGTCAACAGGACCAGGCACTAGAAATGTACAAAGAATTTACAGCAGAACAGAAGGATTTCTACGGTCTCTATTTCAATCAGTACAATGATTATCTAAAAATCATATCAGGTTCTAAGCCACCAAATGGACTGAAAGATAAATCACTTCTAAACAAATTCGAAGATGCCCTTTTAAACACCCAGCCGAAATCGATCTACATCCATGAGCCCATGAGGTAAGTTACTTTAGTTCTATAGGGGAATAAAGAATTATATCCATTCCATTCCGTTTTCTTACAGATACAAGATTTACAGATGGCTTTTCAACATATTTCCATCTTCAATTGCAGATTGGCTGACGGTGAAGTTCGTGTCGGTTCCCGTTTATCAATCTCCAAAATAACTTCTCCAAAGAAACAAAAAAAAAAGAAAGACTTTCACGATACTCTCCGTTTTTATTTTTCTCGAAATTTCTTTAAAAAGTTTGAATTTTGGTGAAATTTCACTAGATTACATATAAAAACAATATATCATATAGAATTATACTTAATTAAAAAAATACATTAGATAGAAGGAAATATGTGTTTGCATGGATAGAGCATACAGATAGCATTGCGGCTGCTTCTCGTTTCCTTTTGTTTGTTTTTTTTTCTTTCTGTTTTTGTTTTTGATAACATTTTCCTTTGTTTCTTGGAATCACAGGAGTTTCTTCTCGTTTAATCTAACTTTAATTGCCCCATATTTCGTTTGAATTTAGATTAGTCAATGCATGAACAGTGCAAATTTGATTTATTCGTAGTGTGGATTTGGATTAGGATCGTTATTCCAGGAGTCGTCGTGTAATTCAGATCCACTACGTCCAAAGTATGCCATAAAGTAAATAATTAAGATGAAAACGAGGATTCCACTTAAAACCAGGAACCATGTTCGGCGCCAGGGCGGTCGTGATGATGGTGCGTAAAAACGACGAGACCAGCGTGAAAATATTTCAGCGGGTGTTCGACGTTTGTATTTGTTATCGTCTCGATCAGTTCCACCAATCGGTGATTGCCTTGGAAGCAAAGGACGTCTACTGTTAGCTGTAAAAGAAACATTGAAAGTTAAAATGGACTAAAGACAGAGTTAGAACAGAACATAAAAGAACATGACCACAAAAAACGAATTGAACAACCGACATGCTTGCAAATAGAATGCCGATAGCCACTGGTACACCAGATGATGAAGTTGTATCACTATGCTTGTCTATAGGGAAGACTTGCGGTTTGACATCCGCAGTGGTGTGTTGGCTACGGATAGTATTATTGAAACCCATACTCACAAATGGTGCACTAGTGCAGCGGAAAGCAACAAGAAGGAAAATAGAACTCGTAAAATTAGCGGTGATGCAAAAACGGCAGGCATAGTCATCACAGGAGAGTTCCGTACTACTCTGATGCCGGCTTTCTGCACCTTTTACCGCCGGCAGCAGCGCGCTAGGGCTCACCAATTTGGGTAATTTGAAGTGTTGCAGCATTTCGCATTGCACAATCTTGATTTACTGGCAAGCGATCCAATAATCATGGAAGAAATTGCTACCCAAATCAACTTTGACGTTCCGTATGACGTATCATTTCCTCAAAGAGACGAATGGCAAAGAGATGCAATAATAGCTGGTGCTTTTGTACGCATGTTAGCGATTGTCATAAACAAAAACAACCCAACTCCGCTTAAGAGTTCATCATAAAAACTTGGTAGCACGTTCAATGGTAGTTCATCCTATCCCACCGTACTACGTGATGTAGATAACAACCATTTATCAGTTCGTATCGGTGTGCTTTTATATCTGGTAAGTTCACTATCAATCTATCAATTAACTAATCTTGAAAAGAGAAACAACAATTTCGAAATCATGTTTGCGAGGAAGTCAAATAGAGGAGAACTGAGTATGACTCCAACATGTTAAAACACAAAGTTAAGCCTCCCACAAAATCGGCGTGAAATTAAGAATGACATTCACAAAAGGATACATTTTTTTTTATAAATGGCGTGCGCACAAGGGATTTTGTGTACTTTTAAGACGTTTGCACATAGCGCGGGCGAGGAGAAGTTAGGGAGGGAAAAAAGTGAGATACCGATGTGCGTTGGTCTTAAATGTTTGCAAGTTATAGTGACTAAGGAATAAAGAGCTCGGCAGGGCATTCCATAAGCGAGTTGTACGGCTGAGGGACGAAGTTTTACATCTAGCAAGTGCAAAGAGGTTTTAGGAGCACCTGACCAGATGTGGGCATTGTACTCCAATTTTGGACGTATAAACGACTTATATATTGACGCCAGGTCAGAGGGTGTGAAATATTTCTTACATCGCTTGAGGAAACCTAGATATTTCGCAGTATTTTTGGCAACATCGAATATGTGGTCATTCCATCGTAGGTTGTCATTGACACACATATCGAGAATGGAAAGTTTTTCGGTTTCAATGTTGCAAGTGCCATTCATGGATAATGGCTGGGTATATAAATTTCGCTTTAATGACAGCAGACAACATTGTGTTTTGGAAGCATTAAATTCCAATCTGTTGATAGTTCCCCAATTAGCTATGCTGCTAATATCGGAATTTAATGAGCTTAACATACACTGCCGTTCCCGTTCTACAGCCGAAGAGCGGGGACGTGAGTTCGGAAATGAAGCAGAGAGTACTGCCGTCAGCAAAGGGATACCATATATTGGATTAAAAGTAGCAGAGAAGAGATGATTGATGAGAATTAAAAAGAGTGTCGCGGCCTATTTGAGTAAGGACGTGATACTATGTGATACGATGTGAATGGTCGCCTGCAGTGCTGTTTTAGACTAGTGGCCGTGGTGTAATGGTACTAGCAATCGCTTCTCACTCTGAAGGTCAAGGTTCGAATCCTAGCCACAGCAAGTTTCCATTTGTGTAATTTGGAACTCAGTCAGAAAAATCTGCGTGTGAAGGCATAACACTGACATGTAGATTTGGCTGTTGTAGGGTTTTCAAGCACAAAAAACAACCGTTAAAATTCACAACCTCACATTCCGAGAGAAGAAAAATCTCTCCGTGTCCTATTCGGACTCCCACCCCAAAATTATAAAAAAAAAAAAAAAAAAAAAAACTGATCAATTGTTCATACTACAACAGATTCTAGAGCCAACCCAAGAAGTTACCAACTGCAAGGGCGTCAAATGCGCCTCTATCACGCACAGAGTAATGTCTGCTTTTTTCCAAAATGATAACGCGTCTTGGTCAGGGCGGAAGTAACATCACTGAGAATAGGTGTTGCGCTGTCATGTGACTTCATTGTACGAAATTCGCAAGCCAACACCAGAGGCATAATTTTACAAAAATCTGTGGTGAACTCTTTCCAGTCATCGAGAAGGCTCAGAATACGTCAACCGTGGTACGACGAAGACTGTGAAAGGAGTAAGAACTCGCAATTAAGGAGTACAAACAAAGAAGAAAATATACATGGTCCACTTACAGAGGATGTTGTCACAAGTAAGGGATACCCAATCATTTTAGAGGCTTGCGAGAAGGCTGAATTGTGCGTTCTTTGCACGAGGTTCTTAGATTGAAGCTGGCGTATTAGCTGCACACTTCGAGTAATTGTTGAACCCCCACCTAGCTCAAATCAAATGATTTATGCACTCTCCTATGTGGAAAACACTGATCTTGATAGGTCGATCTGAGTCCAGGAGATTAAGACGATAATAAACCGTCGCAGTTCAAGTTCACAGGAGTCATTCTGACGGATTGGACACAAACGAATGATCAACATATTTGCTTTAACAAGTAATACGAAATGGCAACGGGGAAAAAATATGCGTATGCGTTTTTTGTCGATTTCAGAGTTGCATTCGATTCAATTGATAGGAACGGCCTCTTCTACAAAGTCGCCAATCTAGAAATTTCCACGAAAATCCTCAAGGTGATCTAAAGTATGCACGAGGACAACTGAACAGCAGTGTGGAATGACAAAAATATGCGAAACTGCTTCAGATCTAAAATGGGAGTAAAGCAGAGATGTTTATTAGGCCCACTTCATTTCTCAATCTTTTTGGATGACATGTCATCATACCTCCGTTGGGGAATTATATTTAACGCCTTAAACGTAAGGCTTCTGATGTATGCGGACGGCATTGTCTAGCTGCTTGAAAATCGAGGCATCACGCAAATAATCCTCGACAAACTACTGCACCACAATAAATCAAAAAGTCAACATGGACTGGAACTAGGCCTTATGCAAGGATAGAAAAATGTCTTTTCGGAAACAATGAATTATAGATTATACTTATTGGCATCATTATTACTGCACTGCTGCAGTTCCAAATTACAGGACCGCCAAGGCTTAAGGCACAGTGCTTCAGGCAATGGTCTGTGTCAAGTCCACAATGTTCACTTCGCGGGGGAAGATACGTCATCCTGGAGAAACAACTTTCACTTTGAGATAAGCTAAAAGAAATCAAGTTCAATACGTTTGCAGAAGGAGCACAACAAAGTCAAACGAGAAGCATGTATCGTACCTTCAACACAACTTCAAAGAAAACAAAAAGACAACACAGAGGAGGACTTTGACTCAGGTAGAGCGAACAAGTTGAGGAGACCTCAATCATTTTCAAGCGCGCAACTAGAAGCGATACTTATAAAAGAAGGCAAGGCTGCAGCAAAAGTACCGCACATTTGGGATTATTCATTTATGTAGGAAACATCTAACTTTCTTGGGTCATTGTTCATAACATCTAGCACATATTCTACTCGTTCCTATTACGTTTTAGCCAAAAAAAAGGTGCCCTTATTTGAATTCAGTCTTCAAATCCAACAATACAAAGAAACTTTTTTCATTCCCTTAACGTGTGTTCTAAAAATTATACACATCAAAGCAACAACCATCCGATGCACAGTTGGACATGGAAACTGTACGATGACCGAATTATGAAAAAAGATAATTCAAAAACTGATAACAAGCAAAACAAAATAAGAGAAAAAAAAATCGAAAATTACCTTGTGAATCACTGGATGGAGGATTGAATGCATCCATTAGCAATACGGAATGTGGGCTGTCCATCTTACTATTTCCATTGTTATAATACGCACCATTCGGTTTGTTTCGTTCAACATTGCTATGGTGTATCTTTGTAACCGTGCTCATTGAAGCCGATTGTGTGTTAACTTTAGCTAAAGATTCATCTGAAAGCTAAGAAACCAAATCAGCACAAGATAATGGCATGATCTTAGAGGTAACAACTCTACCATACCATTGGCAGTCCCAACTCATTACGTCCCCAATTGACTTGTCCCAAGCGAGCTTTTAACGCATCTGCTACTGGTGAAAGTAAATTTTGTGGTGGAAAAATTGGCTTCGTACATGACGGACACATATGGCCTCCAGGAGCAGTGGTGGGCGGCAATGCCGCCTGACGTGCATTCAAACAATCCCAATGAAAAACATCTGTAAACACACTTAAAATTAGCTTCTCTAATTGCTGCTATTTCTGACCTATAACTTACGATAGCAAATCAATCGGATACAATCGCCATTCTCCAGAGTTAAACCACATAGGGTACAATTCGATACGTAGTCGCTGTCTTTAAGCCATTGGATGTACGACTGCACAATGCACTGTGGATAGGCGGGTGTTGCATTAATTTTGGATCTAATTTATTGAAATATTTGCAGGGCTTACCTTTGGATGACTGGTCACCATACAGTGCTCACAAACATTAACGCGATGTTCGAAACAAAATTGATTTGTAACTTTACGCTTTGGACACTTGCACAAACCCATTTTCGCTGGAGATTTACTAAATAATCAATTTCCTGTTACGTGTTATTCTTAAATAATGTAATAATGCACAGGAATTTCTATTTTTTCTTCGAAATAAATGAAATTTTTTTCACATCTCACAGATTAATAAAATCGGTGAACTGACCAATTCGGATATTTTCTTTCTTTTTTTTTATGTGGAATTGACAGTGCCGATATGACAAGCCACGTATAGTTGGCATGGTTCATGTATAAGATAAGGATTGTCAAATGAAATTGAGCAACTTGAGGGTTCGCTTGCAGTAAGGAAGAACATCATACGGTAGTTTATATGATTGCTTGCCTCACTTACACGTAGATGCACGCAGAAGCCCCTGTGGTGTGGACGGGCTAGCGCTTAAAGTCTAGGTAACCGGTGTTCAGGAAAGGACAAAGGACTTTGGACTCGGACAAAGATAGGTTTCTGGAATATTAAAACTTTTACAAACTCAAGTAGTAAAAAAGGGAATCATTTTAGATCAATGCAATTGGAACCTGAGGTTGATCGGTAAAAATTAGAGATATTGGATTGGACGTGAGCGAGATGAGGTTGCCAACCAACGCATTAAGATGTAGTAGAAACGTATTAACATCCAAGTTCACAGCAGTTCATTGCGAAAAATCTTGAGGGCCAGATCCCCGAGTCGCCATCATACAGTGTAACGCGCCAACGAATCTGGCAACTAAAAAAAAAATTGCTATAAGCTAAACATCTTTAAAAACGCAGCACGAAGATATGCTAATTTTGAAGGGGAATCTAAATGCATAGATAAGTTGTGAGTACACAAGCTCCCACGGGAATAACAATAGTGAATGGATTGTGGATTTCTTCAATGCCAACTGTTTTGTCATACGAGGGACCATGTTTGAGTAGAAGGCCTACCACAAAGTCAGTAGAAACAATCAGATCCCCCATCTGACGACAAGCCGTCATTTTAGAAGTTTACTTATGGATATCCGAAACAGGCACGGGGGAGAGGTGTGCATGGCGGTCGACTACCAGCATATCGTAGCCACTTTTAACCTACAAACTGATCCCAATCGACAAGTGCGCCAACCACTAAGAAAAAAGTATAAGCATTGAGCTGCAATCAACCATTCTAGAGTCGGTTGTAAAAAACGTCTTCACTTACAGAACGGAGTATGCCAAGGAAGACAAAGCACGTGGCTTTCTGCGAATACATGGAGACTGATCAAAGAATGGAAGTTCTCTATCCTCATCATTTAGCAACCGCAGCAGCAGAGAGTAACGAGCTTAGAAGAGAGAGGTATACTACATATAAGTACAATCTGGCATGCGACGAGGAAAACGCAACTACACCAATCCGATGAGGGCGGACGCAAACGCACCTATAAATTGATGTGGCGGCGGTCTACAAAATTACTTAAAGGCCGGCAGGAGTTCAAAACTCCAGCCAATACCCAGTGAAAGTAATGGACGGTTCCTTATTCGTTTTGGTTCAGTATCAGCTTATAAGTATTTATCAGCAGTATGCGTCGAAGCTAGAGTAAGTTGTAGCGATTAATTGCGCCTTGGCTCTCTGTAAAGATAAGATCACAATGGTAATAGAAGCACTGAAGAACGACAAGGTAGTTAGACTTTACGGTACTTTTTGAAAGTATCAACATGGATCTTATTGGACTTGCTTTGCGCAGAAGGGGTAAAGCAAATATGTTAATGTTATGACTTTACACTGCTCTATTGGAGGAAAACCGCATAGGGGATTATGGACCTCCACTAAAGACTCGTAGCGTGGCGCGGGAAGTAAATATCGTTTGCCTAAAGGTAAGCTCCTCCAAAACCATAACTACCAGCCTTTCCGCTCTAGTGCCATAAGTAAGCATTGCAAGAGTAGAGAGATTTAATCTTTCCAGTACTTACGAAGCATAAACTACCAAATTCCATATTTTATTTTCAACTGGAAGCTCCATGATGAACTGGTCGGAGTCCTGTAGACTACGTTAGACGTAGCCATCTAGAATCCCTCAAATATTAGGTTGTAACATAAATATTTCGCGATTTTTGAATGTCTGTTTAATGTTAATTAATTTGCCCCAAACGCAAAAATTTAATCGTCAATGTGTTTTCCTTCATTAGACAACACTTCTGATCACCTCTGAGGCAATTTCTTAATGCCGTTACTAAAAGAAATGTTAGGCTTTGACAAAAAAAAAACACCAAAGCGCATCTTGGACATCATCCCACGACCTAAAATTTTTTCCGTCAAGGAAGTTTGGCATACTTCGAAACAAGTGGGAATCTGTAGGTGCCAATTCCGGAGAATGAGACGGATGCACCATTTTTCCCCAACAGAACTCCTGTAACTGTGTGCAGGTGATTCTGGCTGTATGAAGGCGAGCGTTATCTTGATGGAATAGAACACACTTTCGCTTAAACAGACCTAGGCGTTTCTTGAGCGGATGAAATTTATATCTGGAATGTTGTGCTGGCCTGTCTTCTGGACTAAGTAGTTGGTGGCGACGTTTAATGCTGTAGTAAAGGGTCCATTTTTCATCCCTGGGTCTTGATTGTAACGCGACAGAAGCGCGGTGCAAGCTTCGATCCACTGACAGGTGGTGCGCTACCCATTTTCCCAACTTTTCCCATATTTGTTAAACGCCGATGAATGGCCATATGGCTTTCGTTTCTTAGACGGTGGATATCCGGAACCCATCGTCTAGCTTTTCTCTCTCTCTCCACACGCATTTTCGGTTTTTGTAATCGCTTCACTTTCATTCTGGTTTTTCCGGAGCAAAAGCAATAAAATATACGGAATATGCTCTGCAGCTTCAGTTAAAAAAGCTTACAATGACGAAAACAGAACGAAATTTGCTGACTGAATGAGCAATATATCCCAAATACTAGTTTCAATGACGGTTTCAGCATTAAATCGGTTTTAAAATAATGCCCGAAAAAAAAACGCACAATACTCAATACTTTAGGTTGTACCGTAAGTTCTACGTTTTGCCAGAAAGTCAGATAGCTAACAAAGTAAGAAGGCGTTAATGGGTGCCCTGTTATTTTAGTCAAAGGAAAAAAATTTATTTATTTCGTACAATTGAATTTGCGATAAAGATGGGCCGATTGCGGGTAAATTGCTAGCCAATCTTTTAGACTCAACTTCTGGAGTCGATGAGGCTGAACTTTTATATTCGTCCTCAGGTTCGGAAACTGGAGATTTCTCCATCTTCTTATTCCAGCAGTCTTGTCGTCTTCTGTGTAAGCATTCATATTGCAATTATGCGCACATAAAGCGCATGATAGAAGCTGATTACCAATGAACCGGTAAGGGTCTGGTTGCCTGCGAAATGAGTTTCACAAATGAAAGGAATTTTTTAGGATTTTGCTGGTTTCAAGGAGTGTTAATAAGAGGCTACTTCTGAATTCGAAGTGCGAGCAATTCTATATGCTCCCAAATTAGTTTGAAATGACTCTTTAGAAGTTTTCTGGTTTCCTTAGTCGTTGTATTCCTCCACCATTCTGAACAGTTTCTTTATTGTCTGTTTTGTTCTAAGCCCTTCCCCTTTTTAAAACATATTTGGCACAAAAAAACCCTCCGTATTTGAGATCGCTTATTATGTGATAACATTCACCACGATTTCTATTTGAATAGCATGTAAGGTTTTCCAGATTTTCCATGCGGAAAGTCTACTACACCGAGATTTAGTAACAGCCCTAAATTGTGACATGGAAATATCAAAGATAAATTGGCTTTAATTTACACTCAATGAGTGAAGGGACTTAATTATTTTTCCATTTCTTTCGTTGCAAAGGGTTTTCGATTAGAAAAGGCGCCGGTACACCCTCCGTTTGCCTGAGTTGCTCCGGAATCCAGGGGATAGCACGATAAAATTTGCTTAGTTCTAAAACTTCAAAATTCTTGGTTTTCAGAGAAGATTTTCGATATAAATGTGCTAAACCATTCAATAGTTTGCTGGGTACAGCGATGAGTTTAACGATGGTTACAAGAAGAATCAACTTATAAGCTCCTGATCTTGCTTAGCGTCCTTTTCATGCTGCTCACTTTGCTAGCCCATAGAAACAGCGGTTGGTAAGAGTTATTTGATATTTATTCGATCATGGCCTTGCCATGTCTAATATCGTTTCGCTGTGGACATCTCAGATTGTTGATGAGAGATTCTAGACGCTTACACAATGCGGCAGTAAGGATCTTGTCTGTGACGTTTAGCAGGCCAAGGGCTCTGCAGTTTGGTTTGCGCAGTTTAGAGCATCACCTTTATTCATCGATCACCGGAAATGTGTTTATCCGCTTAAATTTTATAGATGAGCCTGCATACATAGATGAGCTGCAAGCTTAGAAAGACTCGACGGCGATTTACGATATTTATGTGGTCATATTTGCCGGTTCCAGTTTGGGTTCTGGTCCTCGATACTTCCTTTCCGAACTTCATTCTTACCGTAGCATATTTCGATCGCCTCGACCTGGTTTTCGTTCAGAGAAGATTTTCCTCACAGCTGGTTTAACACCAGCTTACATCTCAGTCCTCATTCTGATATGTACTATTGTAATGTGTGAAACCTATAACATCAGAAACCCGTATTTCTGATGCCCGCTTAGTAGCATCGGTAGTATCGGCACACGACAAGGAAAGCGTCTTCATCAAATGCTCTGGTGATCTCTTGAAATTGTTAACGTCCGACGTATCTTTCCTGTGATGGCATAACGGAATGTGGGACTTTCTAGACTAAGATATATGTCCGTCAATCAACCACATTCCCCTTGTAATAATGCACTCTTTTGCTAGTCTTATTCCGCTGCAAAACTGCTTATTGTTTATTACTGCTCCACTAATTCCAGAAACTTCCACAACATCCACTATAAAAAATTACTATTGTAAGAACAATTTGCGCAATTTCCTTGGTTAAAGTGTATAATTTGCATACAGCTGATAATTTATTTATTGTTTATACAACAGCGAAAATTTAACCAACAGACGAAAAGAAGATCACACATTTTAAAATAAAGAGATTCGGTGGGCCAATAAGTCTCTGAAAATTCAAACAGTTGGCGTTGGGACCTCAAATCCAACATTTTACTTGTCAAGAAGCATCCTCCAAAAGAACGCACCCACATTTTCAGACAGATCTATCTATCTCTTGAAACAGTCGCTTACGAGAATTTTCGTAAAAATGGAAAAACTGAATTTTGTGCTCATTAAACACGCAAACCAAACAAAAGCTTGAAAAATTGTATGGGGACTCTTCAGCATCGATTGGAACGATCCAGCACCGGTTTACTGAATTTCGGTGCGGTCATATCAGCACAAGTAACGCCGAAAGTTCTGGTCGCCCAATTGAAGTCACCACACTATTATACCGTGGAATGGTCGATAAAATCCACGGTATAATAGTGGACTACCCGCGAGTGAAGGTGCCTCAAGTAGAAGAGGCTTATCACATGGATCAGTGATTTCAGTTTTGCAAAAATATTTAGATATGAAAAAGCTATCCGTGAGATGGATGCTGCGATTGCTCACAATTGGCAACAAACGCAATCGTTTGACAACTTCAAATAAGTGTTTGGCAATGTTCAATCACAATCCGAACGAGTTTTTGCGCCGTTTCGTAACCGTGGACGAAACATGGGTTCACCACAGTGCACTTCTCGTGGTGAATCGAAGCCCAAGAAGGCCTAGGTGCATCTGTCGGCCAAGAAGGTTATGGCGATAGTTTATTGGGATGCGCGCGGTGTCATTCACATCGATTACCTTGAAAAGGGTAAAACGACTCCGATTTGAAGCAAAAAAGGTCGCATTTGCCGACGAAAATAGTTCCATTCCACCAGGACAAAGCACTGGCGCATAAGTCCGCAGGCGTAATGACAAAATTGCATGAATTAGGTTACGAATTGTTCCCTCATCCAGCACATTCTCTAGATTTACCCCCTTGCGACTATTTCCTTTTTCCAAACATGAAGAAATAGCTTGGAGGTAAGAGATTTGGGTCGAATGAAGAGGTCATTGATGAAGCAAACGACTATTTTGAGGGCTTTGAGAAATCGTATTATTTGGAGGGCATCAAAAAATCGGAGAAACGTTGGACGAAGTGTATCGAGCTAAGGAGATTATGTTGAAAAATAAAATGTTTTTTTTTGCAGAAAAGAGTGTTTCTTATTTCAATTTTCAGGCACTTATCGACCCACCTCGTAAAAAGAAAATAAAAAAAAAGATTCTGAATTTATGAAGTGTAGTGTGCAGATTTATTCAGACTGCTTTCTGCATGCCCATATACCTGGCATAAAACTTTAGTCATCTGATAGTCCAAACGTTCTGTAAATAAAACACTTTACTTAAAAATTACGTCGAGAATATTTCTTTTTTGTTAATTAACAATTTAATCTAACCACTCAGTCATATACTGACAAAGAGTTGGTGTTACTTCTCCACAATTCGAGCAATTCTTTATCACTGGACAGATTCCACAAGGCATTTGCACCAAGCCAGGTGGTGCTAAAGGTGAATTAATTGCTCGATACACATAGCTGCCATCGGCTATTAGTATCCGTTCAGCGTTACCATCATACACCACCGTTTTTAGAATTGTTTCCAAATCATCCTCATCCAAACTCACTTTACTGATTCCTAGGTCTGATATAAATTTATGAACTTCCTTAACAGTACAGCAAGACATTTGCTTCAAGGCTAGAGGACCATCATGCTTGCTTTCAGCAGTTTCTCTTTTCATCTGCAGAAAACGCATGCACTGCTGGTTGAGAACATCAACAAATTCTGCTTCAAAATCTTGATCTTGGTACCATGCTCCACCGGTAATAGATCGATCGGGCTCTAGGTTATACAACATGTAGACCTTCTTTTTACTGGCCTAGAAAAAATAAAAAAACAGAGCAGTTTGTCAGTGACTGCTGTAAACTACTTAAACTTAATTTGTATGTACTTACATTGACCGACTTGACTGCTTTGATCAGTTTTTTAGTTTCCAAGTTTTTCAAAATCTTGTTCAGCTGTGTCATGTTTAAATTAGATTTCATACGAATGTCTCGAATCCAGATGCCCTTATTGGCACCCTCTTCAATTATCCCGTATACAACTTTTTCTTCATTATCAGCCTCTTTAGGTAGAGCACTCTTTTTGGGATCCTTTGTCCGATAAACTAGCTTCTCGCCCTTCTTCAGAATTTCAATTATTCCTTGTTGTAAAAGTTTGTTCAGACCTTCAACTTGAAGAGCTGGGGTTACGTCTGGAATGCTCTTTCGAAGATCATCGTTTGTAGCGCCAGCTGGAAGACCTTGGATAATCGCAAAAATTTGGTGGCTAACCTCGTCCGCGGACATGGTGGCAGATCTACAAAATGAAAGTAGATATGAGTGTGGGTATTAAAACTCTTCACAGCGTTCAATTATCTTCACATTTATTCAATTCCCAAAAAAGGCGCAAAGGCATACAACTGAAAAGTAAAAAATACGGGTAGAAGCAAAATTGCACCTTATTGTACGGATGAACAAGATGCTGGATGATCACATGGAAGAGAGTGCTGTTTTGTCGAATTTAAATGTGGTTATTGCTATTCATATTGTTAAAAATAAGAAATGTAACCATGCTACGACGCGTATGTACAAGCCACATGAGACGGAGTTTTTCTGGACCATGTCCGCCTTTCGATTTGCGCTCGTTCAGATAATTTGGCAAGTACGATTGTTTGAGTATCTAATTTCTCTAGGACTACTACAGTTAGGAGCGTGATTTCCTACAAACCAAATATATCACCCAGGCTTCTATTATTAGGCATACTTCCTTCTCACCTAATCTTGAGATAAGTTAATAAAGCTCTATACGTAGACCATAGTCCAACAGCATAGCTATTCTTAAAGTAAATTATTGCGTATAAATGGACCGTTCTCTCGTAGACTCCGGAAGATCCGCTAGTTGGTACGCGGTACGGGGACTTCTGCTGACGAGGAACTGCAACCTGCATATGGTAATAATAATCGCTTTCCCAGTACAACGCTTATAGAGTAATACTGACTACACATAGAAGGTACTTTCAAGAACGTCCAGACTATATCTATTCAAGGGTCTCTGGTCGAGCTGCTTCTAGAAGACTTTTTCACAAAATGATTTCACCTCTTTTATAGATTATGGCTCTTAACAGAATCATGCCAAGACCCAATTGTGGCGAAATTAAAGTATACGGATGTTGTGGTTGTTTAAACATTTTGGCAAAAATGGCCACTCTGAATACATAAGAAGAGTAGGGAGAACAGCTGAAATAGAAATCATAGGAGTCTTATGATTATGTCGACTGTAATTATTCTACTTCTTCACCTAGACAAGAACAAACTCGGATTCCAAATATGCTTCTTGGTATGATTCCCACCCAGATCAGAATAGATATCAGCGTATTTCCAAAAGAACTAAATCCAGCCAAATCCATTTGTCTCCCCAATCCATTTCGTATTTTTTAGACGTCGCACATAGGAGTTTTTACACTAAGAACCTGACCAAAAGTCGGATATCCAAAGCATGATAAAACTCAATGCAATCAACTGTTTATGACAGTTAAATACAATAACTTGTCTATGCTAACCTACCACCTCCCATGTCTCTCGATAACGTAAACGGCACACAAGTAGTCGGAGCTCGGTCGCCATCTATTAGCTGTTTGTGAAATAAACAAGAGGAATATGCAAGATCGAGGTATGTATTTTAACAATAACGATGTTACATTTAATTTACAATACGCATAAATCCTTTTTCTATTATTGTAAATAATTGCAAGATTACTCTTTTTTTGTGTTAAAAATATTCAAACAAAGATGCTTTTGTACAAGTTCCGGGTGCTTCCCAGTGGTTAATTTCCACTTTAAATAAAATTGACTCCTCTCCGAAGAGAATGACATTAAAAAAAAGTTCCGCTTTAGTCCCCTATTTTGTTTACTAAATATTTCAATTCAATGATACTGGATTTCATTTTGCATGTTATTTGCAATAAATATTCTTTTATTTTCGGAATCGACCGGGAAATTTGAGATTATAACTAAAAAACAGCTATATGATATAATTCAACAATGGAATAAAAGTTGTTGTTTCTGGAAAACAAAGTTAAAGAGTTAACAAAATGTACTTATACCGAAATCGGCCAACTAAAATACACCTTAAGACATTTTAAGCACGACTTCAAGCACAAATGGATAGCTGCAAACTATAAACATGATCGCTTCCTAAAAAAAAATTAGCAATGGTTAAGAAGCATCCTTACATTTGCCGTTTGGACTGCAAGAAAACTTGGTCGCAGAATCCACTGACCGATCCGCGCGAAGAAAAACTAAAGGTTTAAGAAATAAAGTTCCTGCAAAACAATTAACCTATACCGCACAGATGAGTCAGCGAGCCGAAGGTATTGAAGATGCGTCTAAAATAATAAAACCCATCACTTTGACACCAACTAGAGCAAAAGATTATGTCTTCGACAAATCTAAATAAAATAAAAAATAACACTCCATCTTGGCTATTTTCGTTGAAGATTTTAGTACAAGACAATGACAAATCCTACATGCTGCAAACAAGAATATAGTATATCCTTGCTACTTTCTCATAAAAACAACGAAGAAGGATTGCTATCCAGACGAGCAATCTATGAGAATGAATGAAACATGCGCGGAAGTAAAATTGCAGAACTTACTTGGCCATACATCTTTGCGGCTGTGTAAGTATTTGGAGTCAGTTTTAGAAACCATTTCCGAAGAAGAAAAGGAAAATTTACAACTTATTGTAAAATGGGGCTGTGATGGGTCACAACCATTACGTCTGCAATCAGCCACTAAAGGCCAAAACAAAATTGTGTGGCAGAATCCCTTGCCGTCCTCTCCTAGATTTCGTAGGCCTATAAGAATACGTTTCATTCACGGAACTAAAGATGTCACTAATGATGAAATTAAGTACATAGAGGACCAGGCAAGGGATTTAAACAGAACTGAAATGCCTACCACTAACGACACCATTTACATTACATACAAACTTCTACCAACACTGGTGAACGCCAAAATATGTAATGTAGCTACAAACACATCTTCAACTATGAGATGCTATATTTGTGGACTGATTTTCAAAGACTTCAATGATTTGACGAAACGAAAAGAAATAGATCCCGATAGCCTTAAGTTCGGGCTTTCAATTCTCCACGCAAGGATAAGATTCATCGAGTCTTTGCTTCATCTATCCTACAAGTTTACCATTAAGAAATGGCAAATAAGGTTAGCTGAAAACAAAAAAAAAGTACAAGACCGGAAAGAAAACATCCAAAAGGCATTTCGTGAAGAAATGGGCCTATTGGTGGACATACCAAAAGCAGGATTCGGGAACACATCTCGAAGATTCTTTTCTGATCCCGAAGCTGCTTTCCGAATCACTGGAATATACAGGGCATTGATCCACAAGTTCAAAGTGATCTGGGAAATAATTTCCAGTGACCATGTGATTGATACAAAAAAGTTCGAAGAGCATACATTTAAAACTGCTACTCTGTACATCCAGCTGTACGGGTGGCATCCAATGTCTCCCACTGTAAATAAAATATTAATACATGCTGCAACAGTGATCGCACTCTATTTAGTCAATCGGGACACTCTCTGAATAGGCTGTAGAAACCCGCAATAAGCAGTTCAGGCTTTATAGACAGAACGTCTCCCGAAAATTTGACAGAGACAAAGGCAATAGAGATATATTAAACAGACTTTTGCTTACGTCTGACCCACTTCCAAGGAGCAGTCGAAAACAACCAGGTAAGAAAAGCAAGACATTCTGCTCAGAAAGGCAGCGCCTAGATGAACGAATATGAAGAATTGTGCCATTTCTCCGAAGATTTGTCCTGCATGCAAAAAGTCCAGAACACGGAACTTCATATACAGAGCAGGTAGTGACAAATGGCTACTAACACAGGTCATTGACAAATATGCATGCATGTATACAAACTAGGTGTTTCATAAACCATTAACTACCAACGTTACTGAAGTGCGAATCTTTTTTCACATTCTTTGCTGATGACCAGTATTACCAGCGGAATTACTGTCAGTAGGTCATCAGAACCTCTGAGTGCTGGGTTTTATTTGGTTTTAACAATAAAACACTAAACCTAACTAAGTAAATGCAGTAAAACTAGCGACCCCGCATACCCATCACCGGCTTCTCCACGAAAAAAGAAAGGTCATAGAAACGAGGAACAATTTCGATGGAAAATGCAAAGGTAGTGCAAAAATTATGCTGTCTTTTAAAAGGTCTGCTGGCCATAAATGGAGAAAAGTAATGGTGGGACGTTGAAACGAAGATAGCGGTAAAGGGCAAAAACAAGCCTTTAAGGAGTAGTCCACATAGTACAATTACAAAATCGATAAAATATGGTATGACCTAATTTACACTACCAACGCTCCAAAAAAAGAGGCAAGGTAGCAGCAGAAGCATTGTATCGGACATTAGAAGATGTAAGTACGCTCACAACCTTTAAGAAGGCAACAACTAATAATAGAATGTAACGTCGAAACACAGTCAAAAGGGATAATATTTTTAAGATTCATCTCTACACCTGAAAGTCATCAAAAGGGAAACGAGAATCAGGAGCATGAGCAGTCAACCAGATTCACTTGTCGAGTTAAAACTCACTCGTACTATAAAAATGTACGAGAGAGATGTAGACAGTCGACAACACAATTTTATTAAACTCAATGGCAGACGTCTTTGAGGGAGGCAGGTGGCCACATGACGCGATTCAAAGTTTGCGGATATTGATGGAGAAACATCGTGACAATCCAAAGGATCTGCATATTGTCTTGAGCGATTTAGGAAAATAGAGTTCATCAAATCAATGTAATCCAAAATAGATCAGCTTGTAGAATAGTTTTAAGCTCCGCAAACAGATCCAACCCCAAAGCTGCATAATAGCAATGTTTTGTCTTTTGTCAACCTACTGATTAGTTCCTACCAGAAAGATTTCAGCCTATAAAAGACTCCATCGACCAAATCGGCAACAATCGCATAGATGCTGGCCGGCGGTGTTATATCATGCGACTCAATTTTTAGAAATCGTTTGAAAAGCAGGTCGAAAATAAATTAATAAATCTCCCCAATGCAAAAAGAGTACCGCAGCGTTAAGTTCCGCTAACTTAACCAACCTCACAAGCGGTGCAGGAGAAATGCAGAAACTTGGCAGAAATATGTAACATAAAATGTTCTTGCACACCTTTCAGAATTCTACATTTAATAAAATAGAAAAAGGAAGGAAATGTTGTAAATTAACAAAATAAACGTACTTATGATACGAGGGCGGGTCAATAATTCTGTGCATTTTTGAATTTCTGACCTCTTTACTGAAACAGCAACACTGCTCCTGTCAACAGGCATTTGTCAGTTGACTCCTGTCAAAATTTAAACTTGCTGCGTCAGTTAGTTTGTGTTTGACAGCTATTTTTATCAGACTACTCACTAATTTGAGGAGAAAATGGAAAAAAGTGAATTTCGTGTGCTTATTAAGCATTATTTCTTGCGAAAAAAAACCATTACCGAGACCAAGGCTAAGCTTGATAAATACTGCACCATCGATTTCAATGGTAAAAAAGTGGTTTACTGAATTTCGTTGTGGCCGTACAAGCACTGAAGATGCCGAACGTCCTGGACGCCCAGTTGAGGTCTCTACACCCGAAACAATCGAAAAAATTCACGATATGGTGTTGGCCGACCGAAGATTGAAAGTGCGAGAGATTGTGGAAGCCGTAGGGATCTCGCATGGCTCAGTGGTTTCAATTTTGAATGATCACTTGGGCATGAGAAAGCTTTCCGCAAGATGGGTGCCGCGTTTGCTCACAGTCGACCACAAACGCAATCGTGTAACAACTTCACAGGAAGGTTTGGCGTTGTTTAATCGCAATATGGAGGAGTTTTTGCGCCGTTTTGTAACCGGGGACGAAATATGGATCCACCACAACAAACAACAGTCAAAACAGTGGGTTTCTAAGGGTGAATCGGCGCCAAAGAAGGCCAAGGTGGGTTTGTCAGCCAATAAAGTTATGGCGACTGTTTTTTGGGATGCACGCGGGATAATCCACATTGACTACCTTCAAAAGGGAAGAACAATCAATGGGGAATATTATGCCAACTTATTGGACCGATTCAATGACGATTTGAAAAAAAAACGACCTCATTTGGCCAAGAAAAAAGTTCTTTTCCACCAAGACAATGCAAGGGTGCACACATGTGCAGTTGCCATGGCAAAAATCCATGAATTGGGCTATGAATTGCTCCCTCATCCACCCTATTCTCCAGATTTGGCTCCGAGCGACTACTTCTTGTTCCCAAACCTGAAGAAATGGCTTGGTGGAAAAAGATTTGACTCCAATGATGAAGTCATCTCGTCATTTTGAGGACCTCGACAAATCATTTTTTTTGGAAGGGATAAAAAAATTGGAGAAGCGTTGGACAAAGTGTATAGAGCTCAAGGAAGACTACGTTGAAAAATAAAATTATTTTTTTATCAAAAAATCAGTTTTAATCCAAAAGTCACGGACTTAATGACCCGCCCTCGTACATAGCCCTTTTACCTCGATCGGCAAGCTTTTTCATTAAAAGGCTTCATTTTGAATAGCTCACTATTTTAAAACCGGCCAAAAAATGGTAGCACAAGTATAACTACGATTCTAATAAAAATGGAACAATGCAATACAACAACGCATCGAAATTATTAAATTTCACTATAACAAATGTGAAAATTTTGCTTTAACTGAATCGCCCTACAATAGATTCGGACATTTGAGCTAAAGGGACAAGTAAGTGATGTGAAAAACCGAAAACAAGATCGTGATGCAAGAACTACGAAAAGTATAATTGAAAATCCAGGACTATCAATCTCGGGAATTGTACATATCCTACAAAACTCTCCACAGAATTTTGCGTAAGGACTTGGGTCACAAAAATTATAAGATTCAGTGGACACAAAAACGTATGCCTCCCTACAATCAGCAGTGTCGAAACATTGAAAGTGCATGAAATCGATCATGAACCTAACTGAAAAATCTTTTTAGCGATGATTCACTTTTTAACCTTCAAGGTTTTGGTAACAAGCAGAATTCTCGTATTTAGAATTTTCTTTGAATAAGAAACTTGTGTGGCTGTTTATCTCTGGCAAGGACAATGTTTATTTCAAACAAAACGAAAATTGCCTTTATCTTTTGCGAGAAAAGTTTCCTAACGGTGCCATTTCCCATAATAGTGATCGGATTCATGCAATTTCACGTCCTGCGACTTCTTTCATTGGGGCCATGTGGCGTTATGGCAATATTCTCCAGTACACTGAAGCCCTAAAGACCAACACCCGTGTTGCCATCGATTAAATATTAATATTCGAATTCAATATAAATATTTAAAAACGCACGCAAAGGAACAATTTGTGTGCGTCACTCTTAAATACCCATTGTACAAAAATAATGAAATTACTACAATATAACACGCCCCTTAAGTTGTAGCTCAAATAAACATCACAACCCAACAGTCAACTTTATGCGAGTGCTGTCACCATTCACCACTTTACACAAATCTTTTTCCGGAATGTAAATATTTCTCACAATCAATTATTAATACCATAATGCCTCTTACCGGTGAGAATAACGCCGATTTCAATGATATCTCCGAGTCCAACTACAATCGAGTTTATAACGTCGTATCGAAGGTAAATAATATCAAATCTACTTCTAGACACACGACAATCTCCGCCAACAACTGTCAAACCACTGAAACTGTGATACTCTCATTCTTGCTTTAGGTTGGCTACTCTGACGGTATAACAGATGGTCGGGAAAGTGTTTTTCAAAAAGGATTCGATTGCGGCTATGAAAACGGCCTCCTGACCGGCTTTGAGCTGGCCAAATATAAAGCCTACTTCAGTGTCATCAACAAGAGCGCTCGTTCTAACGACTTCAGCATCGAATCTGCAGTCTACGAAGCCCTACACGTTCCAGAGGCGAAAGATAAATCCCACTTCAAGATGCTCGAACTCCTGAATCAAAAGCTGGCCGAAGTTTCTGACCAACAAGTAGATCATGTAAACAAACAAAAAGATATCTTGGCCAAGGCGTTGCCCGTTGTTACTAGTTTATTCTCTCAATAAGCACAATACACGTTAATTAGAAAAAAGGAAATAATAAAATTCAATGATCGACAGAGTTCTTAAATAAATTTATAGATATAGGCCCTCGGGTGTACCCTCCTTCTTTCTGTAGAGTACGCTCTCTTTGGACTTTTTGAAGTCCTCATTTGTCACCTTCATGCGACGCTCACGGAGTGCCATTAGACCAGCTTCGGTGCAGATCGCTTTGATATCCGCCCCCGAAAGATCATCCTTCGCCATAATCAGTTCGCTTAGATTCACATCCTCGGCCAGGGTCATTCGGGAGGTGTGAATGGTGAAAATGCGTCGCTTTGTCTTCTCATCGGGCAAGGGGAACTCGATTTTCCTGTCAATACGGCCCGGACGGATGAGAGCAGGATCCAGAGTCTCGATACGATTCGTTGCCATGATGACCTAGGAAAATTGATGTCATTTTGAACTTTTAAAATTTTCTTTAGAAAGCCTACCTTCACATCACCTCTTGAATCGAAGCCATCCAGTTGATTGAGGAGTTCCAACATGGTTCTCTGGATTTCACGCTCACCACCGGAGTTGGAGTCGTAACGCTTTGTGCCGACAGCGTCGATTTCGTCGATAAACACAATTGACGGTGCGTGTTCTTCAGCGACGCGGAAGAGTTCCCTCACAAGTTTCGGACCATCACCCAAGTACTTTTGAATCAGCTCACTGCCAACTACCCGCAAGAATGTTGCCGAAGTCTGGTTGGCCACTGCTTTCGCTAACAGTGTCTTGCCAGTACCTGGTGGCCCATACAGAATTACACCTTTTGGTGGCTTAATACCCATCTCCTCGTAATACTCAGGATGAGTCAAGGGCAATTCAACTGATTCCTTAATCTCCTGAATTTGCGTATCCAAACCACCAATGTCGGCATACGTTTCCTGCGGCGCTTTCTCCAGCTTCATCACAGTAACCATCGGATCAGTGTCATCACTCAAAACCCCAACAACAGCATGCACTTTGTGATTAAGTAACACCGAGCAGCCTGGCTCCAGCTGATCCTTATCGACAAAGGATAAAATGCTAACATAATGCTCGCTACCCACTGAAGTAGACACAATCGCATGATTATCATCGATGATTTCTTCCAGGTTACCCACTGACATGGGTGTACCACGGAGGTCATCGACCTTGGAACGTTCTTCTTCATTCTTTTCATCTTGTGGTTTTAATCGCTCCTGATTGCGAATAAATTCATCTTCCATCATGAGATAATCTTTTGTTCGTTCGAGTTTTAATAATTTCAAACGACATCTTGTATGCGGGGTGACTTGGGGAAGCTTCATCGCCGCATCGGGCCCCTTTGCCCGGCGCTTCTTCTTTCCAACTCGTGTTGGAATTGGGGGCTCATACTTCTTTTTCTTGTCTTTGTCGTCTTTTTTATCACCACTTCCACTCTGGCCAGACTGGTTTTGACCCTAAAATTAAAGAAAAATCCAATTTTTGTGTGAAATCTTGCAGACAGACATTGTTCATCGGCGAAAATCGGTGACAAAGAAAGTGAAAACATCTGACAAAGAGATTTCTGTTTTTCTTTATAAAATGCTTTGGAAATCCTATTGAAAATGAGGTTGGGAGTATTTTATTTAATTTTTTGAAGAATTTACCATATTTCTCGAGGAATTTATTCAGAATTTAATACGAAATGAAAAATTACTAATTTTGCGAATGTCACACTTCAACAAAAACTTACGAGTCATTAATGTGAAGTTGGACGTGGTTTCAAATTTGATATATGTGCGCTGGGTTGTCAGATTTCTAGTAAGGTTAGTGTGAAATGTCATTGTTAATGGACTGCTCAAATTTTTTGTCATTTATCAGAGCACGGCAAAAATTTCCTTCTCTTTCTAAAGTCAAAAATTCTTTTGAAAATCCGGCCAATCCAGTATTCTAACCGATTCTATGATCTGCTTACATCCATTTTAACAGTAATGGATACCAGACGTTGTAGTAATGCTGAATTGATAACCACATTGTATCAAATTTGGTGTTATTGCAAAAGGCAGATCCATAAGACATGTACCGCTAGACATTGTTCCCGTAAGTACATTTGATATTCAGAGCCATATATGTTAAGCCAGCGGACAATTTTAATTAGTAACCCGTGATGCATGTAAATACCAAGGGGAGGAGGCTCATCAAAATATCTAGGATACAGTCAGACATGCTAACAAATCCAGATATGAGACTACGAGTATATCCAAATATGTAAAGGGAATTGATATCAACAGTTCCCTCGGATGTCCAGAGCATGTCTGATTACGAGGGGCGTTCAACATATTCTCGATATCGGGGTGAAGCTGTTATTATTTTAGTGCATTCATGTAAAATTTCATATAAATGTGATTATTAATTCGCGTTTTATCTCTAGTTAAACAGAATCATAATGGCAACTGAGACGATGATGGTGAAAATTGAGCATCGCGCTGTAATTAAATTTCTCACTAAGCAAGGAAAAAGTCAAAAAACTATTCATGAAGAGATGGTGGCTGTTTACCAGGGTTCCGCACCTTCATTATCAACTGTGCAAAAGTGGTCAAGTGAGCTCAAGAGAGGCAGAGAGAGCATTGAAGACGACCTCCGCTCCGGCGCCCCGGCTACTGCTTGTACGGGAGAAAGCATCAAAGAAGTCGAAAAACTTGTTCTTGAGGATGCCCGAATAAAGGTGAAAATGATGGCAGAGATCACCAAGCCTTCAATTGGTACCATTCACACCATTCTTCATGACCATCTTAACCTTTCAAAGGTCAGTGCAAGGTTGGTGCCACGAATGCTCACAGCGCCTCAGAAAAAAGTGAGAATCGCATGCTGTAGAGAGCTTTTGGAGATTTGTAGTGAGAACGCGGACGGTGTTATGGATCGAATTGTTACTGGGGACGAAACCACTATGACCCTGAAAGCAAACAAGAGTCCATGCACATGCAAGGAACAGACCCCCTTAAGAAGTTCAAAGTCACTTCGTCTGCCGGGAAGCTCATGGCCACAGTTTTTTGGGACTCAAAGGGAATCTTGCTCATTGAGTACAAAAAAAAAAGGTGAAACCATCAACGCCACATCCTACGCTTCCACTTTGCATAATTTGCGGGAGGAAATTAAGAAGAAAAGACGGGGTAAACTCGCAGCGGGTGTGTTGCTTCTTCATGACAACACTCCTGTTCACACGGCGCGAGTTTCCAAGGCTGCTGCGCGAGATTGTGGTTTCGAAGAAATCCAACACCCACCCTATAGTCCAGACCTTGCCCCTGGTGATTATTTCCTGTTTCCGGATTTGAAAAAATGTCTTCGTGGAAAAAGATTTTCGGATGATGAAGAACTCAAGTCGGTATTTTGCAGAGAAAGAGGAAATTTATTTTTTTGAGGGTTTAAAAAAGCTTATCTCAAGATGTAACAAATGCATTGATGTTAGGGGAGATTATATTGAAAAATAAAAACAATTTGAATTGAATTCGCATTTTCTTTCATATCGATACCGAGAATATATTGAACGCCCCTCGTAGATAATGAGGCATGAACTGTATGAAGGCGGTCGAATTGTATAAACCTTAGCTTAGATCAATGAATACAGCGAACGTTCTTAACGTAAAATAACATCTTTTTGTGTTATGTTACAATATATTAGTATGTACACATGGGCAATATGATCGTCTTAAGGCACCGACCCATAGGATCCGCCAATCTGTTGCTCCGTGCGACGTCCCGTTGACGTCGTCCCGGCGGTTATGTATTGCCGGAAAGAAGTATTGTATTGCCCATATAATCCGTCGCAGACCTACGTTGACATTTTGTTTTTGCTCAGAGTGTTTTCCCTTCAAACGATGAAAGATTTCTACATTCTCTCGATGCTTTCACCAATGAAATAGCTTACTCTTAATTTATGAATGCGTGAACTTCCATATGTGAATGTGTGTACTTCAATGCGCGAATAAGTGAACTCCCAACGGCTCAACGGATTGCAAAACAAGAAAGTAAACCTATGAAACCTACTTCATCCGCCAAAGTTCATACATCCGTTGGTTATGGACCACCTATCATAGCAATGCGTGCATTCTATCTAACTGTCAGTTAAAAACGACGAAGCAAAAAATCGACGGATTCTATGGGTCGGGGACTTTATGGAGGATTTCATACGAAAAACTTGAAAGGTAAATGATGTTAGGTCTGTTCGCTTACTGTCCAAAATCCGTTTGCGTACTCATATTTTTCTTAGTTTATCGGAAAAGAGAGCGAAATGAGAGAGTAATTCATTTCTATTCATTTTCGGGTTTTAGTCCAAAAAATTTGTTCGGGCAATGTTGTGAAAACTTTTGACTCAACTGTTTTCACGCAACTCAGACGCATTTATTTAGATACCGTACTTAATGCAAAAAGTATGCGACCGGACATAATATGAGGTTTAGAATTTTTTAGCTGTAGATACCGATACTAATAGGTTGATTGCACTTACAGCCAAATTTGCAACTATTAGAAAATAAATGCTGGATAAAGGAGATAACTTTGAAAAAAAAAAATTGTGCTCCGAAACGATACACACTACTTCTTCATCGATACCAAAGCAGCATATTACAGCATCTGTAGAGACGAATTGTACAGTTTTGGCATCTCTGCCGTCGAGTATGCAGGATGAGGAATGCACGTCAAAGTCAACATCAATGTCAGAACAGGACTTAAACAAGGTGATACCTTGCTATTTGATTTTTGCGATATCATCCTTGAAAGAATTGTCTGTTCAGTTACTTGCATACAAAAACAACATTATCATAATAGGAAGAACACAGCGAGCTGTCAATAAAACGTATGTGACTATTGAAGCAGAAGCGGCAAAACTGGTCTTAGCGGTCATTGAACATTGACATTATACAGGTCACTGATCATTCCAGTCCTGTTTTACGTCGCAGGAGCTGTAGCACTGACGAAAGCGAATAAAAATGCTCACGGCTGTACAGCGATGCGGACCTCGTCAGAAAAGTTCGGGTAAGCAGCGTCCTGGCCCGGAAAGTTTTTGACTCCAACCCAGAGGGACAACACAGTAGAGAACGACCTCATCTTAGGTGGCGTGTGCAACTGGCGCAAGACTCAGAGAAGTGTATTCTGTTCACTGTTGCGATGTCTTCAAAGCCCACCTGATCACCTATTGTGTGGTACTCTGGTTTCTATTTCAAGTAACTGCACATCATCCGAAATGAATTAGTAAGTTAGTATAAGTTTGTTAAGTAATTTTAAGCTAGCATTTAAGCATTTTTTGTTAGTATGTAAGAGTTAATGATTTAGAAAATAAAAATGCATTTAAAACTAAAACTAACTGAAATTTATTTTTGGATCAGGGTGGAATACATACAAATTCATCCATTCTCTCAGTACGAATTTCTTTCTCCTGAAAACCATAAACAGAACAGTTGAACTTCAAGTCCATCGCTTTGCAAATGCATCCTCTGTATAAGATGCAGCATGCACACAAACGCGAAATAACTTATGAATCTACTCTTCTGCCGATAAAAAGAATACGTTTTAAGTGACTCTCGAGGACATAGATGAAACAACAGTTTTGTGAATTTAAGCTATGATATGCAATGGCGGTAAAAGAACCTAGTTGCGAAAGCTGGTTCCGGTCAATATGCGAAGGCTGGGGAGCTGAGGCCGTTGTAGATACTGTATGTTGGTCGAATCTCTGATTGAGTTTACGCTCAAGTATGTATAATAGCATTGGGTGTGTTGTCTGCCGGATAGTGTCTGCTTACTACTTTTTTATCATTTTTGAGGGCCTGGCCCCTCTATAAAAAAAACTGAATCCAGTATTAATCCCACAAACCAGCAACAGACTATCAATTTTCCATCCGTATTGCTAAGTTAGAAACCTTAACACAATCTGCTATAGATGCAAGTATTTTCGTGTTTTTTGAATAATGAAATATGTAGGTTAGTTTCTGTTTTTAAATCGATATTTCTACTTCCTGCATTTAAAGTGCCGATGTGCAATTTCCACAAAAGGCACACATGTTTACCATCCCTGTCTTTTCGGTTGTCAAAAATCGTAACCTCCTCGCTTGACATTTCATCCTGCCGGTGATGGTGAAAAAATCTTTAAAATAATACCAAAATCGAAAAATACGATTATTCTCTTCCTGCACGATGTCATTTCGTCAGTCCTACAAATTAATAACCAAACAAGCTATACGATGGTTTCCTGGACACATGGGCAAGGGACTACGTCAAATGCAGCAGAAACTCAAATCCGTTGACTGTATTATTGAAGTGCACGATGCTCGAGTACCATTGTCGGGACGTAATCCAGAATTCCAAAATACCATTGGCGGTATTAAACCCCATATTCTGGTTTTAAATAAACAAGACCTTAGTGATAAGAAGCTGAATTCCAGAGTCAGTGAGAAGATAAAGGCCACCGAAGGAATTGACCATGTAATCTTCACAAATTGCAAAGATCAGCAGTGTCCGGGTATCAGGAAAGTTATGCCCCTAGCTACTAATCTTATTATTAACTCGGAACGATATAACCGTGCAAACGAGAAGGACTTCTGTGTGATGGTAATTGGCGTTCCGAATGTTGGCAAATCATCGATACTGAACGTGATGCGAAATCGTCACCTTAACAAGAAGAAAGCAACTATTGTTGGACCCACTGCTGGTGTCACGAGAAGCGTCTTGAATAAAATAAAAATCTCCGAAGATCCTCTGATTTACATGATAGACACACCAGGCATTCTAGAACCAAAGATTAGGGACGATGAAATGGGAATGAAACTGGCTCTGTGCGGTTGCCTGCCGGATCATCTTGTAGGCGAGGATTTAATTGCTGATTACCTGCTCTACTGGCTTAATGCGAATGAGAAATTGGACTACGTGGAGTTGATGGGATTGACAGCGCCGACAGATAGCATAGCAGAAGTCCTTGTAGCCGGTGCACATAAGCTTGGTAGGACGAAGAAAATGAAGAACTTTGATGGCAGACTCACAGTGATGCCGGACTTAATGCTATCAGCGCAGCACTTCATAAGGGCGTTCCGTTCCGGTTACTTTGGAAGAGTGAACTTAGACTCTGATGCGTTTAGATAGGGATTTACTTAGACATAAAATAAAAAGAAAAAAATTACAATATGTGCAGCTCTGTTGTTTTACTAGGCACCCAGTTCTTGGGCAGGAATCTCTGTTCCATCAATGGGCATATCTTCGTCTGCAGCATAGGCAGCGCTGGCCTTTAACTCCTCGGGGATTCCTCTCAGTCGGTTGTCGACAATACGTTGAAATGGAGATCGCTTCTCATAAAAATCCAACACAGCCTTTGGATCACGCCGACGTACCTCAGCTCCAGAGACCAAATCGAATTCATTGCAATCTACCCATTTGATAAGGTACGAGATTTCGCCGTTTACATCTGTTGCCCCGATGATTTCTTCAATTCCAAGTGCTCTAGCGTACCCACGGGGTTTGGTGACTTCTTCTATTTTGGGCTTTTTGTCACCGCGCTTCTTTGCTTTGGCACGGGATTCCTCAAATTTCTGAATTAACTGAGGACAGTTGCAGTTTTCCTCGGGCTCCCATGTGTTGTCAGAACTGCAGGAAAGAAAGTTGTACTGCTGGTTTGGATTTGTTTCGGTTTGGATGGCTTACTTTGAGTATCCCTTCCACTTGATGAGATATTCGATTTTACCCTCAGGGGATATACGCTTATCGACTATTTTCTCAACCGAGAAACCAATGCTTTTTACTTTGACCATCGAGAGGCTTTTTCTTTTGGTTAATTAATTTTTGAAAACACAAACAAGCTGAAGTTTTTGAAATACAAGTGTCAAAATTGAATGTTATTTTATCAACGGTATTGCCATATGCACATGATTAAAATGAACATCAGTTCCCTCAGTTCTTATGCCTTTGAGAGTTAGAATTGATAGAATTGCTGTCACAGTAGAGGTACAATTCTACAGACTTTCAAGTGTTTAGTAATTGTTAAATTTGCATTTTAAGTTAGATAAGCTTACATTAGCTCGTACGCATTTTAACTAAACCGAAGTCTAACCGTGCCACACTTTGCGATAGTGTTGAACTCAAAGATTGGTTTCGGTAGATACCACGCACTAAACTGATGCGTTTGTCAGTATTTAGCAGCGAAAAAAAACCTCGATGGGGCTGTTGGGCCCCGTGGTTTTCGTAGATCTTGATGTTGGATTATCCTATGTCGGTCACATCAATACCATGCGTTTGGGCATGTGACTTGCGTTGAATACCGACATTTGCCGTAATCTTAAAAATTAAGGTTAATTGCAATAAAGCCTAAGTATCAACTTGTAAATCGCGATATATGTACTCGTGTATTTAAGCAGGGATAATGAAATTAATATCGCGACTGAGCAATTTCTTGATGAAATTATTCGCAGGTGTAATACTAGAAAGTTTGACAGAGTTGATCCGTGAGAATGATCTACTCAGTGAATTCCAGTCTGGCTTAAAAAAAGAGTGCTCGCGGGTAGATAACGTGTTTGTTTTAACAAGCACCGCCCGGTCGTATCTGGAAAATGGGAGGACTCCTGTACGCATTCTTCATCGATTTTAAGGTAGCATTTAATTCAATTGATAAGAAATCGCGTTTCTATAAACTAAGCAATCTAGGGTTGTCGGAAAAAATGCTAAATATTATCCGAAGTCTCTATGAGAAAAATTGGCCGCAGTGTGGAATGGAAGGAACATATCATACAAAGCAGGGTTGCCTCCTGAATCTACTTCTTTTTTTACTCTTTCTGGATAATCTTTTAGCCTCGCTACTCGGGTATTATGTTCAGCATAATTCAGCGTCAGCATCAGAGTACTTATATTAGATAAAAAAAGTAATGGCTGTTGTCACCGATAATGCTCCTAACATCGTGAGGGCAGTTGGAAATTTGGAGGAAACACAAGAGATACAAAATTTAACGTGTGCCATTCGCAATCTTCAAATAGCAATAAAAAAGACGATCTCGTCGGAATATCGAAAAAGCAAGCAAACTTGTTGGACATTTTAAGCATTCTAGTGTAGCTAAATATGCTTTAGAAGAGAAGCAGAGGCAATTGTCTTTGCCAGTTCAATCTTTATTACAATCTTTTCTACAGCCGCAAATATTGCTACAAATAAAAGAACTTCTTTGCTTCCAGAAAATGTTGATATGCTAATTTTTCTTTATTAAAATCGTAATACTTTGTAATAAAAATATTTAAACTCAATAAGATACGAGTAAAATTTCCTTCTTCCTTCCTTTGGAATTTATTTTTGATGGCCTTATATGTTTCTTCATATTGTATTGTTCATTTCATGCAATTACTTGTGTACGTTATTCACGAGATTCACGTCATTTTACGTGAAATTTTCATTCACGTGAGTATTAAATCACGTGATAACGTGAACACGTTTTTCACCTTATTCACGTGAATGATCTGAAGCTCTAGGCCACTATCGATACTCATTTCAAGTATCAAATAGTAAATACCGCATAATTAATTTTGCACATCAGGGGCAATCGATTGAGATACTGTTCAAACACCTTCTACTATAAAACACACTCAAATCAAAATTGCCGAGAGGTTTTTATTATAATTTTTTATTCATTTATTCATACTAGACAGAAGAAGAATATCTTTTATTTGTGTATTTCAAATATTAAAATTAAATATTGTATAATATCGACAATATGGATCCAAAAAATGCTCATTTCACTGAAAATATGGAATTCGGCAAGTCAATGAAAAGAGAAAGTGAAGTTAGTTTAACCGCTAGTGAAATTTCAAGACGTTGCAAGCTGGACGCTCCTCCGAAAAATCCTTTAGATGCTATATCAAGACCTCCAAAACAAAATGAATGCCATGAAAAGCGGTCGGGCTTGCAAAATGTAAAGGAAGAAGAGTTAAATGTTTATTTCTCATCTCCATTCGCTCAAAAGAATTCTGGTCTTTCGCCAAGGCGCTCACGTTTACACAACAATAATTCGGACAATCAAATGCAAGAGCCTAATAATGGTGGAGCTACAACGACTACAATGCGCCAAGAAACAGAATGTAGGGCACCACCTTCTGAACCAAAAATTGAGGACAATTTAAATTCGGGCAATGAGGGAGGATATTGTGCAACTTGCCCGAATTGTGCAGCAAAAATTATTTTAGTCCCGGAAATGGAAAATAAAGATTGCGATAACACTTTGACCAATCAAACATCATAAAACTTGAAGAGAAATACGGATTGGATTTTAGGGCCACCATTAATAACGTATATTTTATAAAACTTGAAACAACTTAAATTCTCACCAATAAATACCAATTTGAATGGATTTGTTTTAATTCTAAATTATTATATTAAACAAAACCCGGTACCCACCTTTTATACATCAGCTCGCCATTGAAATCAGACTTACAACTAGAAATTCACACATAGGTCTATAGTTAAAATTAAATTACCTCACAGTTCCTTTTGTTTATGGGTAAGGGTTTGGGTGCCTCAACAAAGTGCTCACGAGTTTAAGTTTAAGGACAAAAGTGAATTTGTCCATATCTTGTGATAGACTTAAATAATCTCAAAGTAAACTATCTTTTGGTCTATGACCTCTAATTAATAGCGAAAAAGAAGGACAACCGATTGAAATATTTACTAAGGCAACTGCAATCGATCGAAAACAAATTCTATGCTTATTTGGACCACGTTTTGAACCTATGCAAGAAGGTTTGACACTTTGCATGCCTAATTTGTTTCTGTAGGAGTAAGACATTATCTTTAATTATAGGTATTACTAGTGCCTCTGCACTAAGGACTGAAACGAATAAAATCTGTAAATTTTAATACGGGCTCGTAAAAATTGCAATCGCATTTTGTACCCAAATTAGCCTGTATATTCTCTAGTTTCAGTTTGTTATTGATTTTATTTCGGTGCGGTTTAAAATATTTATAAAATATGAGTCAAGAGGAACGCCGTAAAAAGATCATTGACAAATGGCTCGAAAATACTTCGCGTCCAAACCATTTCATCGCAAAAAATTTAAACATAGCATGCAGTACAGTGGATTCTGTTATTAAACGATATTTGGAGACGTTGACAGTTAAGCGAAAACAGAAAAGTGGAGCTGAAAGTGGAGCACATGATACAAATTTGGACAGGAAAATAGTGGGTACCATCGTAAAAAACCGGACTATGTCATCCAGAGATGTTGCTCGGAAATGTAATACCAGCCAAACAATGGTACAACGATCTAAAAAACGTAACGGTCTAAAAACACGAAAAAACCAAAAAATACCAAAAGTTACTGAAAAGCAAAAAAAAGTCATAAAAACACTAGCCCGAAAGCTATACGAGTTAATCGGCAACAAGAAAGCGTACTTGGTTTTGGATGACGAAACTTATGTCAAAGCCGACTTTACTACTCTACCAGGTGCGCAGTTTTACAACTCGTTTGAAGCTGAGATTCTTCCGCAATCAAGAACATCGATTGGGGTGGAAAAATTCGGGTCAAAATATCTCGTTTGGTAGGCCATTTGCCAATGTGGACACAGAAGCCCATCGTTTATTACAACGGGGATAATTAACGGAGAAGTGTACATTAACGAGTGCCTAAAAAACGGTTGATTCCTTTCTTAAACAAACACGAGGGTTCAACATTATTTTGGCCAGATTTAGCTTCAGCTCACTATGCTCATGCGACGTTGAGCTTTCTTGTTGCTAAAAATGTCGACTTTGTCCCAAAAGACATGAATCCACCCAATGTTCCACAGTGCCGTCCCATTGGAAGGTATCGGGCTTTGGTCAAAGCTAAATTGTGGAAAAGTGAGCAGTGTGCAAAGGACGTAAAAGATTTTAGTGTTATATGGAAAAGAGCGTCCAAAAAGATCACGGATGTAACTGTCACCAATCTTATGAAGGACATTCGAAAGAAGAAGGAAAGAATGGGAACCCAAATAATTTTTTTTTATTTTTTCTAATTGTGAATGAATTTAATAAAAACAGAGTTTTAAAGCAAATAAAAAAAATTTACATGAATTATGAAAATATTTTTTTTTTTACTTTGAAGTTTCCAAATTTTATTCGTTTCAGTCCTTAGAGCTGTGATGTAGGTACTATAGCCCAAACTACATTGCTTGTGGCAATGTCTTCATGGTAATCGAACTCGCTTTGGTGGAAATATCATCGAGACCAACATGTGTTTTGCTCACTTTATATACAAAAAAGACTCTGGGATATCCAGGTGTCCATCATCATTTGATTTGATAGTAGAGTGCCAGTAACTTCTGAGGAAATAGAGAATCAGCTTTTCCTTAATTTTTTTTTGATTGCTGTGACGAGCAGGAAAGCTAAGGAGTCAAAGATATTAAGCATGTAAAAACAACCCAAGAGAAGCATGCAACTAAACGTTAAAGATGTGCCGACTGGATGTTAAACCTGATCCTTACTGATTATCATACTCCAAGTTGTACTCGAAATAGTGGTTGTCCATCTATGTCTTCCGACAGTAGCGAATGTACGAGGGCTGGAGGCCTAACCTACCACAACCCCCCGCCGATCCCGGCGTTGAGACAAGAATTGCTAAATATTTCGATTTAGATGGCTTCTTTATTTCGTTTTACGACAAGCACGGGAGATTAACCCTGTCCTGTAAAGTTCGTGTGGAAGAAGGTTGAATTTTTTATATGAGATCAAAGGAAACAAATTTTTGTATTGAAATCTAAACGTAGAAGCTTAAGTTTCATCAACATCAGCCTAATTATGAACAGCGTCGATAGCTCCAACTGATGATTCGTCTTTTACATAACATCGTTTGCAAACAGTGCCTTGTGCAGGTGGGAACATTACATAACTCGCAAACTGCAGTTGTTTTATTGTCCTTCTTTTTTGTGTTTTACAGGATTTAAGCCCTTGCAATTTAGGGCTTTGCTGTTGTGGAGAGAATGGCAGAATGGTTTCTATTTAATATCCTATCATTGCCAGCGCAGTTTTCACAGAATTTCGCAAACTTGGTATTGAAATGCTTTTTTCTAAGTCCCCTAACTAGGGGCTAAGTTTTAATGCTAGTTCTTTGATAAAAACTTCTTTCCTTCCGGATATATAGGTACATATATACTATGTTGGTTTGCTGATATCATACGATCTGTAGGCAGCATAATATGTGTGGTTAGTCTTTGGTGTGAAGCTGTATAGTGTAACCATTTGGTAAAAAGTACCTACGTCTTACTTAGTTCTACTATAACGTAGTCCATAACTACTAGAGGCTCCTGAGTTTGTTCATCAATATCCTCGTCGTGATGTGAAGTTGACAGCAGAAGAACGTTCTTCTTTTGTGTTACTCGCATGGATAGGTGGTTAGCTAAAGTTGAACTAAATTTGTCCCGAGTTCTTTTGAATTCGTTATCATTTAGTCTTAACTCCATTGGAAATTGTGTTTTGTTACCGCATATGTCAACCAGTGTAGTTTTTCTACTGGTTAGCTCTAAAGCTTGGGGGTAACGTTGAAATTATTACTCAGAAAATCTTATAAATAATATATCACAAGGCCACGTGCTATGTCATCCAAACAATCGTCACAAGGTTGCTGACCTAAATAAATTTTTCCACTCAGAGGGCCATTAGTTCTTGCCGAAATGAACATCTGCTTCTAGTAACTACTAGTTGATCGTCATTAGTATTGTACGTCCCAAGTTTATTTCAAATCTGTTAGCTTGTCAGTTTGCATGGGGAATACTCTAGTTTTTGAATCGTAGAACCGAGTGAAGCGAAATATTTACTAAAATCGTTCTAAAGACATGACAGCTCTATAAAAAGGCATATTGTGTTGGTCAAACAATCCCTTAGCTTTTTGTTTTGAGGTTTTTTCGGCAACTGCATACAACAATATTGCAATATAGCAATATATGCATACACCTCATCTGCATTCACATCATACCATCGACAAAGTGTCTTTGGTATTGCCGACAAAGGATTTTTTTCATCGACTCTCTTCGTTTTCCTGTTTGTGTTAAGAACAATAATATCTGGGCTAATCAAGCCTCGTTTGCATCTTGGCTCATGCCCTTTTCGTTCATTTTGAGCATTTCATACTGTTGATTTCTGATCACGTTCCTAAATATGTAGCGCATTCTGTTGTTTGCTTTAGCAGGTTCATCCTCGTGAAAATCCTCTTGACGCCGCTTGCCCGGTTCAATCTGCATATAGATTTCGCATGTACTTAGCTGCAGCACAGCCAACAAATTCGGTTGTGGGCCAAATCATTTGGGTAAAATGCTCAAGAGAATCATTGCTTTTTCGAGCCTCTCTAAATTCAGTCCAATGTTTAATTCGAAAGCCCAACTCAAAGTACCATTTTCTAATCGGTTGCCCTGACCATCTAGCACTGGGCGGATGTTCCGAAAAATGGTAGTTTTGTCCAACTTTTATGTTGGGCTGCACTAAAGTGGAAGTTAGTTATGATTATGTTGGAAAAAGATAATTTTTGAAATTGATTTTTATGATTTTATGTTGTTTTAGGTAGAGAGAAGGCTCTAAAAAATTAAGGCTTGAAATTCAAATTGGCAGACATTCGAAAAAATTGATCCCTATCAACGATCACTAGTTCATATTTACCACGTTGTTTCGGCCAGCCAATCTCCGTGAAATTAAGATATAGTGAAGAAGTACGAGTATTCGTATGTCCTAGTACTTAGTCGATTTTTGTGTTTTCGCGCAAACATTTTAGTTTCATTCTGAACGTTTTCGACTCCTAGCTCTCTGTGGATAACAAACCCTACTTGTTGAACGTGCAAATCAGAAAGGGGCACATCGGGAACGTAATCATGGTCAGGATCCGAAAGGTCTCCAACACATATGTCTGCTTTACAATCTTCAGAATTCTCCGAATGGTCAGTTTGCTGAGTTCATCTAGATGGTTGTCTAAAAACTCCTGTTCATCATTACTCAATGCTGTATGAGAAGAACTCCTCAATATGTATGCGAAACGTTCTAACACATCACTTCGATCCATTTTTCTAGAACTAAGTAAATAAAAAAATATTCACACTCCTTCGAATAATAAAATGCAACATAAAAACAAAACATAAGAAGAGCAACAATGTTTTCATATGATTTTCTCTCGAAAAAAGCCTACCTATCAGCATTTAATTACCTTCCTTCGCAAAACAACACGCAGTAAAACTTCACAAAACAAGTAATCACTAAATGGGCTCCACTGGTAAAATCTCTCGTTCACAACAAAAATACGAGTATGTTCAAAGGAACAACTAAGGTCTCTGTGAGAGCTTAACAACTGACGAGCTCATGCATCGAGAAATCACTGGCCACTGAGTGCCCGGGTACACGATAGCCGTCTTTTTTTTTAGTATCTCCTAGCCACGAAAACTACTTTCTTGCATGTCAAAGACCAAAAGATGCGTTAAAATTCGATTTGAAATTTCCTTTGGACAATCAGTGCCCTGCCCAGTATACGGGTCGAGGGTTAAGCTGAAACGACAAGGAGAGAGAAGAAACATAGGCTGTTACGTTTAAACTCCAATAGAATAGACAGATTGTCATAGAGCTGCTTTTGGCGGCTTAATTGAATAAACTGAAACGATTTTTGGGCTCCAGAAGGGACATTCTTCGAATCGTAACCATCGAAAAGGAAGTTAAAAATGTGTAAAAGTCGTGTGGTTGATGGACGGCGCAAGGGCTACAAGTACAGCCAAAGAGGCAGCTACTGAAAGCAACAGAACCCAAACAGCAATAGTAAAGAAAGCAGGTTGGTAGAAATCACACCCTGTCTCCTTTTCTTCCGCCTCGATCAGGCTGAAAATGTTCTACGCAACAAACTTCTGACTGACTTAACATTTTTGTGCTGGAAAGTTCCACTTTTAAAGTTTTCCAACACTCAAGTCGACTCAGCAAATCTACTTAATTCCGGAGCTACTCAGCAAAGTGGAGGATTCGTATCAAAAAATCTAGACTTCACAGCATAACGTGGAATCTAAGAACTTACCTTATTGTGACGAATGTTCTCAAATTATTACAAGTGAAGAAACGAATGAAGAAAAGCAAATATCCTTTTAGCCAACTTATGGGGGAAAGTTTTAAAATTCATAATCTGCAACGCACCTAACCGACTACTGTTCAAATGCAGAGCTATTGTTGTCCTTTGCTTAAGTATGTTCTTATTTCTATTTTAAATAAAGAATACGCATTCTTTTACAATTCATAAGGATCTGTGTTTTTTATTCTTAAAATTACAAAAGATTATGAGCCCAGAAAGACGCATTAACAGGTCTAAGAACTGATGTATCAAGTTTGTACAAAATGCTTGTTTCAAACATTTCTAATGCTAAACCTACGGATGCAGGTGATAAATGTTCAACAGAGAATGATATCGCTAGAACAACAATTTGTCTCTCGGTAGAAGACAGTCAATTGGATCGCATCAGAAGTTGATCATCTGCAAAGGAAGCTTGGGAAGCCTTACATAAGTGCCACGTGCAGCGCACACTACGTAACAAGGTCAGTATAATGCGATATATTTGTAGTTTGTCTGGAAGAGGAGGCAGATGTTGAAGGACATATTGACAAAATGAGCAATTTACTTACGCAGCTGCATTCACTGAAAGTTGGAATGTGGCCAAGCTTTTAAGCGGTTTGCTTCACGCCTTTGACACACTGATTGCTACACTGGAAACAAGACCAGAAATTGGTTTGACAATTGGTTTTGTTGAATCGAAGCAGATCAAGGAATGCAAGGGGCGTCAAGGCATGACAATGGAGCAGAAAGAGTCTTCCAAGGCCATACCATACTAACAGTGAAGAAGGACCCCAAGGGCGATAAGAAATCGAACTGGTAGGTATAATGTTATTTTTGTCACTCGAACTTGGGCGGTTGAGCTAATGCAGAAGAGATCGGTATCCAAGAGAGATATCGCTATCTACATCGGACGAGCTTGCAAGAAAAGGAGGGCTACTCGACAATATTGAGGTTGCCAATATTAAACCCCCCTTTGCATAGTGAGGGGCACTATCGAGGAAAAAATCACAAAGACTGCCAGCCTAAGGTGATCATGTCTTGAAGGACACAGGATATCCAAGGCTCTTTGGCCGCTTTTTGACGATAAAAGATTTAGGGAGTTAATAAAATTAAACAGGAATAGTAATAGGAATCCTGACAGGACACAGTCTCCTGCGGCAGCACGCAAAGAGACTCAAATTGTCAGATACGGATATCTGCAGATTCTGTGGTGATCTGCAAGCTGTTGAGGACATAGCACATATACCGTGTGAATGCAAGGCAATATCGCGTGGTCGAAGACAATTTTTAGGGAAATACTTTATTGAAAACCTAGAGGAAATAGACGACACGAACTTCAAAGGCCTTCTTGGTTTTTGCAAGAAAATTGGGTGTTTCACCAGGGCGATTGTTTAGGTTTTTGCCATTTGAAGACAAATTCAATTGGTTCCACAGGGACCGCGATGGCTCCGTTTTGGTGCCTAGTGTCTGTGTGATGCCACATTCATCACATCTCTGTTTAATTTAACCTAACCTGTTACTCGAAAGGACATTTTAAACGCAATTGTTCGCGTTACTTTGAGTGGAATAAGAAACATTTAAAGCAGGAACAGCAGGCTAGTGTAGTAGCAGATGGAATGTGTAAAACGTTTTGTTTAATTTCTGAACCAAGATATAAAAAATGGATTGTGGATTCGGGTGCCTCACCATTACACATCTGTAACGACAGAGAGAGACAGAAATTATTAAATCAATTCAATGAGGAAAGGTAGGTCAAGTTTTAAGACATTCTTTATATTCCATCAGTAAAAATATATCTGCTGTCAGTTAAGAAGAGGCTACGATATAGTTTTTGAAGGTGATATATGTCACAAACAAGGATGGTCTATCAGTTGGTGTTGCACAAATTCCTTCAAATCTACATTCACTTAAAGAAGGCACAGAGCTCTAGGTCATCGTTTTTCAGAATCTATATTGCATATGAAACCTAAAGGACTTGCTGTAGGCATGGATGCGAAGAACTGCAAGGTTGTACATTGCTGTAATACTTATCCAGTCGGGAAGTCTACACGGGCATCATTTCCAAAGGAAGCAGAATTTAGCTCTAAGGCGGTGTTGGACATTATCGGCAATGATCTGGTGGGACCCATCTCAGGAAAGTCCAGTGAAAATCAGATATTCACACTAGGGCGGAAATAACAGCAGTTTCTCTTTATCATTCGAGGTCGATATGAGTGCCATCAGCCTATTCGAAGCTCCCTATTAAGCTCATCCGTCTGAGATAAGATCATGAATGATAAAGGATGCGCCAATCATGTGAGCATTTAGTTTTAACACTCATCATCCATATTACAATTATCTGCTGGCTAGTAGTCACATATCCCGGCTCTTTTACCGATATACTGAAATTGTTGGAAGCACCTTATATTTTAGCTGAAGAATTAACCAACCCTTCAGTGTCAGTCACTTCTTTCTTTTGGCTATACAACCTTGCTGATGCCAAAGAAACATGAGTTCCCCTACTGCAATCGTAAGCCAATTAAAATATTTCGCTTTAGCTCGGCAGATCTGGGTCACACTGCACAACAAGACATATAATTTTTCACATAATTATGTACATAAAGCTATGATGTGACCAAGCCAAATCTAGGACAATACACCAGGTAGTTTCACTGAACTATTTTTATTGCAACATGTATAAAATTGTACAAACTACGTTTTCTATGGTAAGGCGCATTCGATTTCTTACTTTTCTAGGGAATGTATAAATATTGTATATTGAATAAATTAAACAATTTTCTTGAGATTCTTGTCTACGTTAACAGTGTACCGCATCAGTTTTCCATACTCCGTCAGCAGGTTTCGCCAATAGCATTGCACATGCGACATTTTCAAATTATTCCAAATGAATTTATACCCTCTCTGGGCGATTTCCTTAGCCAGGTCATCATGTTCTTTGAAAAACAGCAAAACCTTCTCCAGCTCTTGTTCTGAAGGATACGATTTAATTGGAATATAATGAACCCATGGCTTCAATGCAAAGTAAAAAAACTCATTCCACTCGTCACCGACATGGAAAATCAACGACTTGCAGAGAAACAAATGTTTTAGGCGAAAACTAGCTGCCACTCCTCGAAAGTTGAAGAGATACTTGTACTGACAATGATCCTCAAAAGGAACCTCCTGTGCTGGTTCAGCATTAAGAGTGTCCTTCAGTGATTTCCAGGCTTGATTCTTCGTATACTGTGCATCCACTAAATCAGGGCTTCTTCTAGATAGTAAAACTAGTGAGTCACGTTCATCAGAAGTTCTTGATCCGCGAAAGAAACCCTTTGTTGATTTCTCTTCCCATGGCCATTTCTTTGCTGCCATTGAGATCGAATACCGATGTCTATCCCAGCGACCGATTCCAGTGGGATAGAGTGAAATAGCTGGTCCACCTTCCCAGAATGACCAAGCCGGATACATGATGTCTAAATACTCATTGGTCTTTGAAAAAGAAAGAATAGGCCCTTGTGGACCATGATTGCGTCTTATTTGTGGCCAATCACGACAGTTTATTATGAATTCCATGTCAGGCAGTTCATTCAGAAGTGGTTTTATGAAATGTTCGATACCTGCACATCTGGATGGAAACATGCAATTGTTCTGCCGATAGATCACATGATCCACGATTTGATATTTGGTTCCAAATGGCACCATAGAATCGAGGTCGACTCTGGTAATACCGGTCGACTGAAACGGCGCCAGATCTCTTTTTATCACTTTGGTATGGCAAGAACACTCATCATCGGACTCCTTAGGGCATGGTGTGTATTTGTTGAGGGCACTTTGGATCTGCTTGAGTATGGTGTTTGCTTCTGTAAGAAAAATTAGGATGGCTTTCAAGTAAGCTCAAGCATTTGACGCCTTACCTTTTCCGTATCTTAATGATTGTGAATTGCATTCTGATTTATCTGCAGAGCACTGACCTTCAGACCCAAGTGCTAATGATTTATGGAGAATTATAGTTAGAAAAATGATGATTTTCATAACTAAGTTGGAAACTTTTCATCGTCGGGTGGAACCATTACTTGAACTTTTGTGGCTTCCTTTTGACAGTTTGTTTATTTAGGGGTGTATGTCAGTTAATTCAGTGTTTTGATATCATGTAACAGGTGGGTATAACAGTTTGAATTTTCGATTCATTTCGAAATCAAATTCGAAATCGATTAATTTGTTTAGAAGAGTTTTGAACTTAAAAATTGTATTATCGGAGTCAAAAAGGAACTGAAAGTCTTACATAAACTTGCTGACAAAGAAACGCAAAGAAAATCGGGCGTAAATATTCCAACTTTACAATGCAGCCTTCAGTAGTCTATGTAATTTTTCTTAAGAAAACAACGCCGGAAGACCAAATAATTGTGGAACTGAAGACTATACACCATGGATATCAGAGAGTAATTCGACTTCAACTGTTCTTGACACGTTGGTTTCAGTTCTTTGGGCTAACTAATTGATCGTTAGCAATACTTCATACTTTGGAAGGAGGTGCGGCCAACAAACGACGTCGAGTCGTTCCCCAGAGCGAAAATAACTTCTAATATACATAGCTGCTGACTATTGAGTTTAAATTTATTTTACTTTCTATGCGTACTTCACTTAACTTCTGCTGGCACGATAACATGGAGTGGAGCTAGTTCTCAACCATAAACTCTTCCCATATAGCGCAATCTTGGGCTAAACAAGTAGCGCACAAAAAGTTAGTTGAGGTACCTTTCCACTTGCACGGGATGTGTTTTTAGGTCCTTGCAACTCCGGAATAGATTCGGTGATATTACGGGCCGGAACGGTGACGTTCATTCACTCAACATGCCCCATCTATATGGTAGATTTTAAGGTAGCATTTAATTCAATTGATAAGAAATCGCGTTTCTATAAACTAAGCAATCTAGGGTTGTCGGAAAAAATGCTAAATATTATCCGAAGTCTCTATGAGAAAAATTGGCCGCAGTGTGGAATGGAAGGAACATATCATACAAAGCAGGGTTGCCTCCTGAATCTACTTCTTTTTTTACTCTTTCTGGATAATCTTTTAGCCTCGCTACTCGGGTATTATGTTCAGCATAATTCAGCGTCAGCATCAGAGTACTTATATTAGATAAAAAAAGTAATGGCTGTTGTCACCGATAATGCTCCTAACATCGTGAGGGCAGTTGGAAATTTGGAGGAAACACAAGAGATACAAAATTTAACGTGTGCCATTCGCAATCTTCAAATAGCAATAAAAAAGACGATCTCGTCGGAATATCGAAAAAGCAAGCAAACTTGTTGGACATTTTAAGCATTCTAGTGTAGCTAAATATGCTTTAGAAGAGAAGCAGAGGCAATTGTCTTTGCCAGTTCAATCTTTATTACAATCTTTTCTACAGCCGCAAATATTGTTACAAATAAAAGAACTTCTTTGCTTCCAGAAAATGTTGATATGCTAATTTTTCTTTATTAAAATCGTAATACTTTGTAATAAAAATATTTAAACTCAATAAGATACGAGTAAAATTTCCTTCTTCCTTCCTTTGGAATTTATTTTTGATGGCCTTATATGTTTCTTCATATTGTATTGTTCATTTCATGCAATTACTTGTGTACGTTATTCACGAGATTCACGTCATTTTACGTGAAATTTTCATTCACGTGAGTATTAAATCACGTGATAACGTGAACACGTTTTTCACCTTATTCACGTGAATGATCTGAAGCTCTAGGCCACTATCGATACTCATTTCAAGTATCAAATAGTAAATACCGCATAATTAATTTTGCACATCAGGGGCAATCGATTGAGATACTGTTCAAACACCTTCTACTATAAAACACACTCAAATCAAAATTGCCGAGAGGTTTTTATTATAATTTTTTATTCATTTATTCATACTAGACAGAAGAAGAATATCTTTTATTTGTGTATTTCAAATATTAAAATTAAATATTGTATAATATCGACAATATGGATCCAAAAAATGCTCATTTCACTGAAAATATGGAATTCGGCAAGTCAATGAAAAGAGAAAGTGAAGTTAGTTTAACCGCTAGTGAAATTTCAAGACGTTGCAAGCTGGACGCTCCTCCGAAAAATCCTTTAGATGCTATATCAAGACCTCCAAAACAAAATGAATGCCATGAAAAGCGGTCGGGCTTGCAAAATGTAAAGGAAGAAGAGTTAAATGTTTATTTCTCATCTCCATTCGCTCAAAAGAATTCTGGTCTTTCGCCAAGGCGCTCACGTTTACACAACAATAATTCGGACAATCAAATGCAAGAGCCTAATAATGGTGGAGCTACAACGACTACAATGCGCCAAGAAACAGAATGTAGGGCACCACCTTCTGAACCAAAAATTGAGGACAATTTAAATTCGGGCAATGAGGGAGGATATTGTGCAACTTGCCCGAATTGTGCAGCAAAAATTATTTTAGTCCCGGAAATGGAAAATAAAGATTGCGATAACACTTTGACCAATCAAACATCATAAAACTTGAAGAGAAATACGGATTGGATTTTAGGGCCACCATTAATAACGTATATTTTATAAAACTTGAAACAACTTAAATTCTCACCAATAAATACCAATTTGAATGGATTTGTTTTAATTCTAAATTATTATATTAAACAAAACCCGGTACCCACCTTTTATACATCAGCTCGCCATTGAAATCAGACTTACAACTAGAAATTCACACATAGGTGTATAGTTAAAATTAAATTACCTCACAGTTCCTTTTGTTTATGGGTAAGGGTTTGGGTGCCTCAACAAAGTGCTCACGAGTTTAAGTTTAAGGACAAAAGTGAATTTGTCCATATCTTGTGATAGACTTAAATAATCTCAAAGTAAACTATCTTTTGGTCTATGACCTCTAATTAATAGCGAAAAAGAAGGACAACCGATTGAAATATTTACTAAGGCAACTGCAATCGATCGAAAACAAATTCTATGCTTATTTGGACCACGTTTTGAACCTATGCAAGAAGGTTTGACACTTTGCATGCCTAATTTGTTTCTGTAGGAGTAAGACATTATCTTTAATTATAGGTATTACTAGTGCCTCTGCACTAAGGACTGAAACGAATAAAATCTGTAAATTTTAATACGGGCTCGTAAAAATTGCAATCGCATTTTGTACCCAAATTAGCCTGTATATTCTCTAGTTTCAGTTTGTTATTGATTTTATTTCGGTGCGGTTTAAAATATTTATAAAATATGAGTCAAGAGGAACGCCGTAAAAAGATCATTGACAAATGGCTCGAAAATACTTCGCGTCCAAACCATTTCATCGCAAAAAATTTAAACATAGCATGCAGTACAGTGGATTCTGTTATTAAACGATATTTGGAGACGTTGACAGTTAAGCGAAAACAGAAAAGTGGAGCTGAAAGTGGAGCACATGATACAAATTTGGACAGGAAAATAGTGGGTACCATCGTAAAAAACCGGACTATGTCATCCAGAGATGTTGCTCGGAAATGTAATACCAGCCAAACAATGGTACAACGATCTAAAAAACGTAACGGTCTAAAAACACGAAAAAACCAAAAAATACCAAAAGTTACTGAAAAGCAAAAAAAAGTCATAAAAACACTAGCCCGAAAGCTATACGAGTTAATCGGCAACAAGAAAGCGTACTTGGTTTTGGATGACGAAACTTATGTCAAAGCCGACTTTACTACTCTACCAGGTGCGCAGTTTTACAACTCGTTTGAAGCTGAGATTCTTCCGCAATCAAGAACATCGATTGGGGTGGAAAAATTCGGGTCAAAATATCTCGTTTGGTAGGCCATTTGCCAATGTGGACACAGAAGCCCATCGTTTATTACAACGGGGATAATTAACGGAGAAGTGTACATTAACGAGTGCCTAAAAAACGGTTGATTCCTTTCTTAAACAAACACGAGGGTTCAACATTATTTTGGCCAGATTTAGCTTCAGCTCACTATGCTCATGCGACGTTGAGCTTTCTTGTTGCTAAAAATGTCGACTTTGTCCCAAAAGACATGAATCCACCCAATGTTCCACAGTGCCGTCCCATTGGAAGGTATCGGGCTTTGGTCAAAGCTAAATTGTGGAAAAGTGAGCAGTGTGCAAAGGACGTAAAAGATTTTAGTGTTATATGGAAAAGAGCGTCCAAAAAGATCACGGATGTAACTGTCACCAATCTTATGAAGGACATTCGAAAGAAGAAGGAAAGAATGGGAACCCAAATAATTTTTTTTTATTTTTTCTAATTGTGAATGAATTTAATAAAAACAGAGTTTTAAAGCAAATAAAAAAAATTTACATGAATTATGAAAATATTTTTTTTTTTACTTTGAAGTTTCCAAATTTTATTCGTTTCAGTCCTTAGAGCTGTGATGTAGGTACTATAGCCCAAACTACATTGCTTGTGGCAATGTCTTCATGGTAATCGAACTCGCTTTGGTGGAAATATCATCGAGACCAACATGTGTTTTGCTCACTTTATATACAAAAAAGACTCTGGGATATCCAGGTGTCCATCATCATTTGATTTGATAGTAGAGTGCCAGTAACTTCTGAGGAAATAGAGAATCAGCTTTTCCTTAATTTTTTTTTGATTGCTGTGACGAGCAGGAAAGCTAAGGAGTCAAAGATATTAAGCATGTAAAAACAACCCAAGAGAAGCATGCAACTAAACGTTAAAGATGTGCCGACTGGATGTTAAACCTGATCCTTACTGATTATCATACTCCAAGTTGTACTCGAAATAGTGGTTGTCCATCTATGTCTTCCGACAGTAGCGAATGTACGAGGGCTGGAGGCCTAACCTACCACAACCCCCCGCCGATCCCGGCGTTGAGACAAGAATTGCTAAATATTTCGATTTAGATGGCTTCTTTATTTCGTTTTACGACAAGCACGGGAGATTAACCCTGTCCTGTAAAGTTCGTGTGGAAGAAGGTTGAATTTTTTATATGAGATCAAAGGAAACAAATTTTTGTATTGAAATCTAAACGTAGAAGCTTAAGTTTCATCAACATCAGCCTAATTATGAACAGCGTCGATAGCTCCAACTGATGATTCGTCTTTTACATAACATCGTTTGCAAACAGTGCCTTGTGCAGGTGGGAACATTACATAACTCGCAAACTGCAGTTGTTTTATTGTCCTTCTTTTTTGTGTTTTACAGGATTTAAGCCCTTGCAATTTAGGGCTTTGCTGTTGTGGAGAGAATGGCAGAATGGTTTCTATTTAATATCCTATCATTGCCAGCGCAGTTTTCACAGAATTTCGCAAACTTGGTATTGAAATGCTTTTTTCTAAGTCCCCTAACTAGGGGCTAAGTTTTAATGCTAGTTCTTTGATAAAAACTTCTTTCCTTCCGGATATATAGGTACATATATACTATGTTGGTTTGCTGATATCATACGATCTGTAGGCAGCATAATATGTGTGGTTAGTCTTTGGTGTGAAGCTGTATAGTGTAACCATTTGGTAAAAAGTACCTACGTCTTACTTAGTTCTACTATAACGTAGTCCATAACTACTAGAGGCTCCTGAGTTTGTTCATCAATATCCTCGTCGTGATGTGAAGTTGACAGCAGAAGAACGTTCTTCTTTTGTGTTACTCGCATGGATAGGTGGTTAGCTAAAGTTGAACTAAATTTGTCCCGAGTTCTTTTGAATTCGTTATCATTTAGTCTTAACTCCATTGGAAATTGTGTTTTGTTACCGCATATGTCAACCAGTGTAGTTTTTCTACTGGTTAGCTCTAAAGCTTGGGGGTAACGTTGAAATTATTACTCAGAAAATCTTATAAATAATATATCACAAGGCCACGTGCTATGTCATCCAAACAATCGTCACAAGGTTGCTGACCTAAATAAATTTTTCCACTCAGAGGGCCATTAGTTCTTGCCGAAATGAACATCTGCTTCTAGTAACTACTAGTTGATCGTCATTAGTATTGTACGTCCCAAGTTTATTTCAAATCTGTTAGCTTGTCAGTTTGCATGGGGAATACTCTAGTTTTTGAATCGTAGAACCGAGTGAAGCGAAATATTTACTAAAATCGTTCTAAAGACATGACAGCTCTATAAAAAGGCATATTGTGTTGGTCAAACAATCCCTTAGCTTTTTGTTTTGAGGTTTTTTCGGCAACTGCATACAACAATATTGCAATATAGCAATATATGCATACACCTCATCTGCATTCACATCATACCATCGACAAAGTGTCTTTGGTATTGCCGACAAAGGATTTTTTTCATCGACTCTCTTCGTTTTCCTGTTTGTGTTAAGAACAATAATATCTGGGCTAATCAAGCCTCGTTTGCATCTTGGCTCATGCCCTTTTCGTTCATTTTGAGCATTTCATACTGTTGATTTCTGATCACGTTCCTAAATATGTAGCGCATTCTGTTGTTTGCTTTAGCAGGTTCATCCTCGTGAAAATCCTCTTGACGCCGCTTGCCCGGTTCAATCTGCATATAGATTTCGCATGTACTTAGCTGCAGCACAGCCAACAAATTCGGTTGTGGGCCAAATCATTTGGGTAAAATGCTCAAGAGAATCATTGCTTTTTCGAGCCTCTCTAAATTCAGTCCAATGTTTAATTCGAAAGCCCAACTCAAAGTACCATTTTCTAATCGGTTGCCCTGACCATCTAGCACTGGGCGGATGTTCCGAAAAATGGTAGTTTTGTCCAACTTTTATGTTGGGCTGCACTAAAGTGGAAGTTAGTTATGATTATGTTGGAAAAAGATAATTTTTGAAATTGATTTTTATGATTTTATGTTGTTTTAGGTAGAGAGAAGGCTCTAAAAAATTAAGGCTTGAAATTCAAATTGGCAGACATTCGAAAAAATTGATCCCTATCAACGATCACTAGTTCATATTTACCACGTTGTTTCGGCCAGCCAATCTCCGTGAAATTAAGATATAGTGAAGAAGTACGAGTATTCGTATGTCCTAGTACTTAGTCGATTTTTGTGTTTTCGCGCAAACATTTTAGTTTCATTCTGAACGTTTTCGACTCCTAGCTCTCTGTGGATAACATCGTTTCTAATGTATCATGGTGCATTAACAAACCCTATTGAACGTGCAAATCAGAAAGGGGCACATCGGGAACGTAATCATGGTCAGGATCCGAAAGGTCTCCAACACATATGTCTGCTTTACAATCTTCAGAATTCTCCGAATGGTCAGTTTGCTGAGTTCATCTAGATGGTTGTCTAAAAACTCCTGTTCATCATTACTCAATGCTGTATGAGAAGAACTCCTCAATATGTATGCGAAACGTTCTAACACATCACTTCGATCCATTTTTCTAGAACTAAGTAAATAAAAAAATATTCACACTCCTTCGAATAATAAAATGCAACATAAAAACAAAACATAAGAAGAGCAACAATGTTTTCATATGATTTTCTCTCGAAAAAAGCCTACCTATCAGCATTTAATTACCTTCCTTCGCAAAACAACACGCAGTAAAACTTCACAAAACAAGTAATCACTAAATGGGCTCCACTGGTAAAATCTCTCGTTCACAACAAAAATACGAGTATGTTCAAAGGAACAACTAAGGTCTCTGTGAGAGCTTAACAACTGACGAGCTCATGCATCGAGAAATCACTGGCCACTGAGTGCCCGGGTACACGATAGCCGTCTTTTTTTTTAGTATCTCCTAGCCACGAAAACTACTTTCTTGCATGTCAAAGACCAAAAGATGCGTTAAAATTCGATTTGAAATTTCCTTTGGACAATCAGTGCCCTGCCCAGTATACGGGTCGAGGGTTAAGCTGAAACGACAAGGAGAGAGAAGAAACATAGGCTGTTACGTTTAAACTCCAATAGAATAGACAGATTGTCATAGAGCTGCTTTTGGCGGCTTAATTGAATAAACTGAAACGATTTTTGGGCTCCAGAAGGGACATTCTTCGAATCGTAACCATCGAAAAGGAAGTTAAAAATGTGTAAAAGTCGTGTGGTTGATGGACGGCGCAAGGGCTACAAGTACAGCCAAAGAGGCAGCTACTGAAAGCAACAGAACCCAAACAGCAATAGTAAAGAAAGCAGGTTGGTAGAAATCACACCCTGTCTCCTTTTCTTCCGCCTCGATCAGGCTGAAAATGTTCTACGCAACAAACTTCTGACTGACTTAACATTTTTGTGCTGGAAAGTTCCACTTTTAAAGTTTTCCAACACTCAAGTCGACTCAGCAAATCTACTTAATTCCGGAGCTACTCAGCAAAGTGGAGGATTCGTATCAAAAAATCTAGACTTCACAGCATAACGTGGAATCTAAGAACTTACCTTATTGTGACGAATGTTCTCAAATTATTACAAGTGAAGAAACGAATGAAGAAAAGCAAATATCCTTTTAGCCAACTTATGGGGGAAAGTTTTAAAATTCATAATCTGCAACGCACCTAACCGACTACTGTTCAAATGCAGAGCTATTGTTGTCCTTTGCTTAAGTATGTTCTTATTTCTATTTTAAATAAAGAATACGCATTCTTTTACAATTCATAAGGATCTGTGTTTTTTATTCTTAAAATTACAAAAGATTATGAGCCCAGAAAGACGCATTAACAGGTCTAAGAACTGATGTATCAAGTTTGTACAAAATGCTTGTTTCAAACATTTCTAATGCTAAACCTACGGATGCAGGTGATAAATGTTCAACAGAGAATGATATCGCTAGAACAACAATTTGTCTCTCGGTAGAAGACAGTCAATTGGATCGCATCAGAAGTTGATCATCTGCAAAGGAAGCTTGGGAAGCCTTACATAAGTGCCACGTGCAGCGCACACTACGTAACAAGGTCAGTATAATGCGATATATTTGTAGTTTGTCTGGAAGAGGAGGCAGATGTTGAAGGACATATTGACAAAATGAGCAATTTACTTACGCAGCTGCATTCACTGAAAGTTGGAATGTGGCCAAGCTTTTAAGCGGTTTGCTTCACGCCTTTGACACACTGATTGCTACACTGGAAACAAGACCAGAAATTGGTTTGACAATTGGTTTTGTTGAATCGAAGCAGATCAAGGAATGCAAGGGGCGTCAAGGCATGACAATGGAGCAGAAAGAGTCTTCCAAGGCCATACCATACTAACAGTGAAGAAGGACCCCAAGGGCGATAAGAAATCGAACTGGTAGGTATAATGTTATTTTTGTCACTCGAACTTGGGCGGTTGAGCTAATGCAGAAGAGATCGGTATCCAAGAGAGATATCGCTATCTACATCGGACGAGCTTGCAAGAAAAGGAGGGCTACTCGACAATATTGAGGTTGCCAATATTAAACCCCCCTTTGCATAGTGAGGGGCACTATCGAGGAAAAAATCACAAAGACTGCCAGCCTAAGGTGATCATGTCTTGAAGGACACAGGATATCCAAGGCTCTTTGGCCGCTTTTTGACGATAAAAGATTTAGGGAGTTAATAAAATTAAACAGGAATAGTAATAGGAATCCTGACAGGACACAGTCTCCTGCGGCAGCACGCAAAGAGACTCAAATTGTCAGATACGGATATCTGCAGATTCTGTGGTGATCTGCAAGCTGTTGAGGACATAGCACATATACCGTGTGAATGCAAGGCAATATCGCGTGGTCGAAGACAATTTTTAGGGAAATACTTTATTGAAAACCTAGAGGAAATAGACGACACGAACTTCAAAGGCCTTCTTGGTTTTTGCAAGAAAATTGGGTGTTTCACCAGGGCGATTGTTTAGGTTTTTGCCATTTGAAGACAAATTCAATTGGTTCCACAGGGACCGCGATGGCTCCGTTTTGGTGCCTAGTGTCTGTGTGATGCCACATTCATCACATCTCTGTTTAATTTAACCTAACCTGTTACTCGAAAGGACATTTTAAACGCAATTGTTCGCGTTACTTTGAGTGGAATAAGAAACATTTAAAGCAGGAACAGCAGGCTAGTGTAGTAGCAGATGGAATGTGTAAAACGTTTTGTTTAATTTCTGAACCAAGATATAAAAAATGGATTGTGGATTCGGGTGCCTCACCATTACACATCTGTAACGACAGAGAGAGACAGAAATTATTAAATCAATTCAATGAGGAAAGGTAGGTCAAGTTTTAAGACATTCTTTATATTCCATCAGTAAAAATATATCTGCTGTCAGTTAAGAAGAGGCTACGATATAGTTTTTGAAGGTGATATATGTCACAAACAAGGATGGTCTATCAGTTGGTGTTGCACAAATTCCTTCAAATCTACATTCACTTAAAGAAGGCACAGAGCTCTAGGTCATCGTTTTTCAGAATCTATATTGCATATGAAACCTAAAGGACTTGCTGTAGGCATGGATGCGAAGAACTGCAAGGTTGTACATTGCTGTAATACTTATCCAGTCGGGAAGTCTACACGGGCATCATTTCCAAAGGAAGCAGAATTTAGCTCTAAGGCGGTGTTGGACATTATCGGCAATGATCTGGTGGGACCCATCTCAGGAAAGTCCAGTGAAAATCAGATATTCACACTAGGGCGGAAATAACAGCAGTTTCTCTTTATCATTCGAGGTCGATATGAGTGCCATCAGCCTATTCGAAGCTCCCTATTAAGCTCATCCGTCTGAGATAAGATCATGAATGATAAAGGATGCGCCAATCATGTGAGCATTTAGTTTTAACACTCATCATCCATATTACAATTATCTGCTGGCTAGTAGTCACATATCCCGGCTCTTTTACCGATATACTGAAATTGTTGGAAGCACCTTATATTTTAGCTGAAGAATTAACCAACCCTTCAGTGTCAGTCACTTCTTTCTTTTGGCTATACAACCTTGCTGATGCCAAAGAAACATGAGTTCCCCTACTGCAATCGTAAGCCAATTAAAATATTTCGCTTTAGCTCGGCAGATCTGGGTCACACTGCACAACAAGACATATAATTTTTCACATAATTATGTACATAAAGCTATGATGTGACCAAGCCAAATCTAGGACAATACACCAGGTAGTTTCACTGAACTATTTTTATTGCAACATGTATAAAATTGTACAAACTACGTTTTCTATGGTAAGGCGCATTCGATTTCTTACTTTTCTAGGGAATGTATAAATATTGTATATTGAATAAATTAAACAATTTTCTTGAGATTCTTGTCTACGTTAACAGTGTACCGCATCAGTTTTCCATACTCCGTCAGCAGGTTTCGCCAATAGCATTGCACATGCGACATTTTCAAATTATTCCAAATGAATTTATACCCTCTCTGGGCGATTTCCTTAGCCAGGTCATCATGTTCTTTGAAAAACAGCAAAACCTTCTCCAGCTCTTGTTCTGAAGGATACGATTTAATTGGAATATAATGAACCCATGGCTTCAATGCAAAGTAAAAAAACTCATTCCACTCGTCACCGACATGGAAAATCAACGACTTGCAGAGAAACAAATGTTTTAGGCGAAAACTAGCTGCCACTCCTCGAAAGTTGAAGAGATACTTGTACTGACAATGATCCTCAAAAGGAACCTCCTGTGCTGGTTCAGCATTAAGAGTGTCCTTCAGTGATTTCCAGGCTTGATTCTTCGTATACTGTGCATCCACTAAATCAGGGCTTCTTCTAGATAGTAAAACTAGTGAGTCACGTTCATCAGAAGTTCTTGATCCGCGAAAGAAACCCTTTGTTGATTTCTCTTCCCATGGCCATTTCTTTGCTGCCATTGAGATCGAATACCGATGTCTATCCCAGCGACCGATTCCAGTGGGATAGAGTGAAATAGCTGGTCCACCTTCCCAGAATGACCAAGCCGGATACATGATGTCTAAATACTCATTGGTCTTTGAAAAAGAAAGAATAGGCCCTTGTGGACCATGATTGCGTCTTATTTGTGGCCAATCACGACAGTTTATTATGAATTCCATGTCAGGCAGTTCATTCAGAAGTGGTTTTATGAAATGTTCGATACCTGCACATCTGGATGGAAACATGCAATTGTTCTGCCGATAGATCACATGATCCACGATTTGATATTTGGTTCCAAATGGCACCATAGAATCGAGGTCGACTCTGGTAATACCGGTCGACTGAAACGGCGCCAGATCTCTTTTTATCACTTTGGTATGGCAAGAACACTCATCATCGGACTCCTTAGGGCATGGTGTGTATTTGTTGAGGGCACTTTGGATCTGCTTGAGTATGGTGTTTGCTTCTGTAAGAAAAATTAGGATGGCTTTCAAGTAAGCTCAAGCATTTGACGCCTTACCTTTTCCGTATCTTAATGATTGTGAATTGCATTCTGATTTATCTGCAGAGCACTGACCTTCAGACCCAAGTGCTAATGATTTATGGAGAATTATAGTTAGAAAAATGATGATTTTCATAACTAAGTTGGAAACTTTTCATCGTCGGGTGGAACCATTACTTGAACTTTTGTGGCTTCCGTTTGACAGTTTGTTTATTTAGGGGTGTATGTCAGTTAATTCAGTGTTTTGATATCATGTAACAGGTGGGTATAACAGTTTGAATTTTCGATTCATTTCGAAATCAAATTCGAAATCGATTAATTTGTTTAGAAGAGTTTTGAACTTAAAAATTGTATTATCGGAGTCAAAAAGGAACTGAAAGTCTTACATAAACTTGCTGACAAAGAAACGCAAAGAAAATCGGGCGTAAATATTCCAACTTTACAATGCAGCCTTCAGTAGTCTATGTAATTTTTCTTAAGAAAACAACGCCGGAAGACCAAATAATTGTGGAACTGAAGACTATACACCATGGATATCAGAGAGTAATTCGACTTCAACTGTTCTTGACACGTTGGTTTCAGGTCTTTGGGCTAACTAATTGATCGTTAGCAATACTTCATACTTTGGAAGGAGGTGCGGCCAACAAACGACGTCGAGTCGTTCCCCAGAGCGAAAATAACTTCTAATATACATAGCTGCTGACTATTGAGTTTAAATTTATTTTACTTTCTATGCGTACTTCACTTAACTTCTGCTGGCACGATAACATGGAGTGGAGCTAGTTCTCAACCATAAACTCTTCCCATATAGCGCAATCTTGGGCTAAACAAGTAGCGCACAAAAAGTTAGTTGAGGTACCTTTCCACTTGCACGGGATGTGTTTTTAGGTCCTTGCAACTCCGGAATAGATTCGGTGATATTACGGGCCGGAACGGTGACGTTCATTCACTCAACATGCCCCATCTATATGGGCCGATGAATTCTAGCTTTTCTGACTAGGTCAATGTTGCTGTATAGCCCATATAGTTTGTTTGCTGTTATATAGTCTTTTTTCAAATTCCGCTTATGCGCTCGAAAAATATTCTACTACATTAGCAAGTGCATTTTTGTCCGCCATACAGTCTAATTGAGATGATAAGGGTCCTATACAGTGCTTTCTTCACCGTTTGTAAGAGGGACTTATTCCTCAGTTCCCTAGTCTTTAAGAAACAACAATTCTTTGCTTAATCTCCACGGTGGCGGTGATAGTGTTTTAGTTGCCAGCGGAGCTCAGGCACACAAAGTCTTTTGCTACCTGAAAGCGGTAGAATGCCGTTGTGGGGTTCTGTCCGAGCCGTTAGCATTAAGTGTAATTTCTTTTGGGCAACACAAACTTTGTTTTGCCTTCATTTGCTAATAAACCCATCTTCGCCGCTTCTGTTTCAATTGGCGCAAGTGTGACAATGACAGCTTGGTGATTTCTTCCAACAAAGTAAAGGTTGTCGCTTATGCTAAGAGTTGTTTATACTTTTGAAACTGTGTGCTTTTGGTTTCAAATTGAATCCTTGACATCAGAGATCACATAACATCAAATTTTTCGGTAGTGTCATTACCGACGAGCAACGAGCTTTCCCTATTGCCATCCATGAAGGAACGAGTTTGGCAGAGATGCCAAATCTACACATGGCCATATATAGCACGTCTCTATAAATGCTGTCACATGAAACCTTAAAATCGATGAAAAGATGGTGGGTATCGATTTGGACTTCTTGAGTTTTTTCCAGAATCTAGCGGAGATCAAGCTGCTGACGACTAGTTTCAGACGTTCACATAATTTGACAGGTAAGATCTTGTATGCAATGTTATGGTGACTTATGCCTCTATAGTTGGCGCAGTTGAGTGGGTCTCTTTTTTCGTGGATCGGGCAAACGATGATGAGATTCCATTCATCAGGCATACACTCTTCTGAATATATAGTGCGCAAACGTCGTGTGAACGAGTTCGTAGAAAAATCCTTTGGTAACGTCGTCCTTGTATTCCGTAGAGACATTTTAGTCTTACATTAGGGAATGTAGCCTTAATGCGGATATCTTAAGACGCTTGTTCACATATCAGAAGGTCAAGACTTATTGCCTAAGTCTGCTACGGATGACAAATCCGCATTCGAATAAGCGCTGTTTCTATTCCCTACAGCAATCAACATTGTGGTTATCAGAATTTTTCATCCTTCTTAAGCCGGCCCATCCCATCGCACTTCCTGGATGGCGGTGATATCGGCGTGATAGCAGTTAAGAGCCTCTGCTAATTGCTTAGATGCCTGTAGCTTAAGACTTCTTGCCTAAGTCTTTCTCTGGTGACAGATCCAGATTCATGTAGTCGGTGTAAGTACTTTCAACAATGAACAAGGATTTTTCACACGTTACGGATCATGGTTCCACTATGCAAATATTAGCTTTAGATCTGCGATACACCAGCAGAATGGCGTCACATGCAAACTGACTTACTGATATCTCGATTGAACAATACCATTACGTTTATTCGGCTACTACCATATTCAAAATTAGTAAAATTCACGAAAAGCATTTGGCCTGATAAAAACCCGTGTTGTTGTTGTTGTTGTTATTCACAGTGGTTTTAGTAGTTTTGGACAGTATTGCCGCCTGGATGATCCGGTTTGATGCTACTCGATTACTGCTTGTGGGGCTATGTAGGCCTTTGGTGCATGCTGACAAATCACAAACTGAACAGATTCTGGGAGGCAATATTCGCGTGTGTTATTGATGAGATAGAGCTCCAAAATTTCGAAGGATGTTCCTAAATTGGGCCGAAAGGACGGGATCCGTCAAAACATAATTTAATGAACAATCTATAAACCGTTTTTCAAAACGCAAAGGGAAATGCATCCTGAGATATAGATGTTTTAAGCAAAGCCTTATGCTGCCTGTTTTGACTCATATTGAAAATAACATCTTTCAAATTTATGCGCCTATGGTAACAAATGGGGTATCGTTGAACTCGTAGTTATGAGTACTTTAATTGTTCTAGACCAAATTTCCCCCTAAAATTAATGTGTCAAAAGTTATTAAAGATGAAAAGTGATTTTTATTTTTAAAAAAACTTAAAATATTGAAATATTGATCATTATATTTGTCATCATTGTTTTTCGTGGCGATTGATCGGGAAACTGCAGTTTGGGCCAGCAGCGGAACAATCAAGTTCGTAGCGAAGTGGTTACCGTAGCTCATGCAGTTACCAAACACCACAGAGCTCACAACCCTATACGGAAGAGATTAAGATATGTGACGAATCAACTAATGGCCTCGGATAAAAATTGGATCACTGTTGGCGACCCTAGCAAATACTCGTATTTAAGGAACGACGACCTTTGGGTTTGCACGGGGAATGTTCAGACCCTTAACAGGCCACGTGCAGGCGAACAATTAGCAAAGGCTCTTGACTCCTATCATCCAAATATAACACCGCCACCCAAGAAGTGCAATGGGATGGGACGGACATAAGGAGGATGGAAAACTGTGATATAATAATATAAACTATGGTGATTGATATAGGGAAAAGAAACAACTCGGATGCGGATTTGCCATATGCGGTAGACTTAGGAAAGAAATCTTGAGCTTCCGACACGTGAGCGAGGAGCGTTTTATGTAAATTCGCATCAAGAATAAATTCGCTAAAATAAGCCTTATATGCGCCCATACTCCTGCGGAAGGCAAGAACGACGCCGCCAAAGAATATTTCTACGAGCTCGTCGACAAGACATCTGAGCAATGTTCGAAGTGTGAACTTAAAATTGCACTACGCGATTTTAGCGCCACGATAGGAAAGCAGGCCGTCTTTGGTAGGCCACAGTTGGTAAACATAGCCTACACGACACCACGTCTGACAACGGACTTAGGCTTATTGACTTTGCGGCGGCGCGCAATATAACTATTTATAACCAGTCAATGTATACAAGGGGACATGACGGTCTCCAGGTTGAGCTATACGGTAAAAGCGCAGAAATCATCGACATTCTCACAATCCCGCTTTTGCAGAAGGCGTTCGTAGCTGCGAAGATGTTTTACATTACATCAGAAACCCAGCAAACATCAGTCTTAGGCAACTAAGCAGATATTTTAATCTAAGCAGGACTTACATTTGGAGAATTCTACATTCAGAAAGCATGCATACATTCCACCATATACCAGTACAGGAACTACAACCCGTGGACTCAGAGAATCGTTTCGAATTCTCCAATTAGATTCTGGAAAGACACTTTTTTGACCGCATTCTTAGGACGGATGAGTCCTAATTCACAAAGGGTTGATTCACCTAATTTTAATAATCTACGTACCTTGGCAGAAAGCAACCCCCACTAAACGAAACAGAGAATTTTACAGCAGAACTTCAGCATCAATGTGTGTTAAAGAATGGACATTGTCAGAGCTTTTCGAAGACTGGCTTTGGGTTGGCCTCACAAAGCAATGGTTTGCACTTTGAACAATTGATATGACATACAAAATTTTCTAATTTTCAAAATTCTTAATTTAAAGTTTACCTGTTCCAATAAGTTGGGTCGTTTCTTGAAGTCTTCTGACTTAAGATGAAATGAACTGGTCTAAATAGGTGCATGCAAATTTTAATCCCTTTAACGATAAAAATCACTTTATTGTTGGGGCAACATTTACTTTGAAACAATTAAAATGCTCACGATTACGTGTTCAGCGATTTGAAAGATGTTATTTCCGAAAGGAATCAAAACAGGACAGCGTAAAGGCTTTGCTTAAAACCTCTGTATTTCGGTGGTATGCATTAAATTTTTTTCCCAAAATATGCAGTGAAATATCGCCAGAAAGCCTTCTTTATATTATCCGGAACACCTTGTATTATTGTTTAATATATTTTATACAAATTTAATTAAATATATTTTAGACAAAAACATTAACCAATATTGTTTCAAGGAATACACTCGCCCTTAGAATTTTCAATGAAACCCTCAATTTTGCAAAACCTCGCAGAACCCAACTGTTATATGTGTATCGACAAAATAAAAACTATCTATATGGCAGTGCCATTCCCAATTTGCCACAACTCTATTCGCACACTATTTTTGACATTTCCTTTTCCACCACAATTCGTCGACGACAACCAGACCTAGCCTTTCTTTCATTTCCACTTATCCCCTTCTTTATTCGATTTTTATTCCGAACTTCCATCCGACGATGTCGTCTTTTTCGTGTCCGTGACAACGACGACGACCAAAAAAAAAGAAAAACAAAAAATACCAAAATTATACAGAAAAGAAAATTAAGTCCAAAATAATCAATTCAAACAAAATTACGAACCAAGCAATCCAAATTAAAATCGCGAATCCATCCCCAACCTTGTGGCACCTCAATTTGTTTCCATTCCAATTGGAATGTATACGTTTTAGAAAAAAAGGAAAAATACAAAAAAAATACGAAAAATAAGAAACCCTTTTGCAAAATAGCTTTGTAAACAAAACGAATTGTGTGTGAAGAAAAAAAAAAGTAAAGAAAAAATTCCTCGCAAAGCTGCGGTTCCATGTGTCCATTGTTAAATATTTTAATCGAGAAATAAATAAAAAAGAAAATTTGTGTTTTCGGCCGATTGTAAATCATCAACAGGGGAGCTACGAGTTTCATTGAATTGCTTTTCATCATAATTTCATAATTTTTTTTGGATAGAACTCTCCGTCGTTTCTGAAAAAGGTAAGTGCGCGAATAATCAATTATTTAAACTTTTTTTTTTCTTTCTATCCCCTTTTACTCGTTTATACTTTTCATACATATATGGAATTGTAAATTGGCCATTGGCTTCCGATTTATTATGGACACACTAAAAAACATTTCCTTTTTTTTCATTTGGGCGGATGAAACGGTAATCAGTGGCCTCTGGGAGGATTACGTGGGTTACCCCAAGCCATACTGATGCATTCATATGTTGGCCATTCAACAAATTGTGTGTGAAATTAGTTTTATTCAAAAGCAAAAGTATTCGGGCGAAGAGAAATGTTAAAAGTTGATCGTGATTATGAATCATGTGGTCGCCAATTAGATTACTTTTTTTTTTGTGTTTCTTTCAATTCAAGTTTCGTGATCTTTTTATTTTGCGTCATGTTGGAGTAGAGATCATTAGAATCAACTCACCTGACCGCAAACATATTCCAATGTGAAGTATGTTAAGATTTTTGTTGTTGGCCAATTCTGCGTGGCAGATCAACAACTTCCTTAAATATTAATCACTGAGAGAGGTGTGTCAATGATCTCAGTTCGTAATTGTTTTTCATTCCTTCTGGGAAGTTATGAGTAACTTCGGCTCCAATTCCCCTTTGGTCGGAACTTATTCACACAATGTGGGAAATAATCTGAAAAAGGCAAAAAAAACGTTAGCACGTTTAGTAGAATAAAAAGAAAACGAAGACGACGTTCAATGGTGATCACATACAATGAATTGGCTTTCGCACTGCAGTCACCTTAAACATGCCAATATTGACCCAATCAAGTTGATTTAAATTTTTGGCCGCGTAATATTATGCTTTTGATTCAGCCACTTGACTCATCCGTGTGGAGTAGATAGAGTAGACTCCAGTTGAAATGTTTCCGCATAGCTACACTTCATCCCAAGTGTTTTGTTTTCAGAAATAGAGTTTCAATTGCAACAGACACTTTGATCTTCTTATAACAACATCCACGGATGTGAATGCGGTTTTTAAAGAGCTGTATAACTTTTTTCTTAAAACTGTAATGACGCATTGGATTTGAAACAACAACAAATAGTACGATCTTGGTGGGCAATACACTGGGCCATTTTTCGATATAATGTTGTAGTTGAATCGAGTTCTCAATAAGTTAATGGTTTCATGCGCAGTATAACCCATTCTCGAAGCCATAATAACTAGACCTCGTAAAAATATGCTCAAAAAATCTTGAAAAATGCATGCAAATATGCCGAAAAATAGACGGAATATGCTCAAAAAAAAGAAGCTAAACATGCCTTTTTTTTTATTCTGGTTCTTCTTCAAAAACAAGTGAACTATGTATTACATTTCACAGTTACATGCTTTTTAAAGTTTCCAAATAAAAATAATTTGTGCCTTTCACTGAAGACCAGCTTGTATGCAGAGAATGAACGTTCGACGTCGATAGAAGTCGTTGGCGAATACTTGAACATCGCGGTCTCTGCCGGAGAGAGTTTTTGGATGTGCTCATTGTCGCTGATCTATCCATCGTACAACACATCTCTTATTTCTCTGATGGTTTCGTAGCCGACATTGCGTGCATGGACAGCTTCAACTTGCCTACGAATTCTTTTCGTGGGAGCATATTCATTTTTGACAAAAATGCTTCATTTACCTCAACACTCTCGTTTAATTCCAGCCCTTGCGTTTCCTATTTTGTAATTGCACGGACGATCAGAGCGAAATTGTTTTTGATGCAGCCCAATTGCGATTTTATTTCACGTGAGGCAAATATCTCTTGGGCTTTTTCGATTGAAGTAGCATCGTTTGCATCAAATGAACCAACAACTGAGCGCACAGCTTCAAAATTATCGCAATAGTACTTTGCTGCTGGTGCCAAATCGGGTAAATATTGGTTCGGGTTGTAAAGGCAATCTCGGTTAAACCGTTTTGAATTTGAGTCGTCGCGATGGTGCCTAGGTTTGAATTGAATATACAATAAGACTACAATAACAATAAGAGCACTAAATGTATACCTTTACGAAAATGCCTTTAACTTTAGCGACCAAATCGTGAGTCGGATGAAATCAGCCAGTCGATGTAAACCCTGTGCAAAACAAGTTACGTGTAACGTCTTCGGAATTAGTGTTTGCATTGAACGCATGGAACCGAGCATATACGCAACGGCATCCTTCACAGTCAAAAGAACTTTAACGTATTTTATTCCTATATTCGACAAAATAGATCAAAATAAGTTTGCCACTTGTATTCCTGTTCACAATATCTCGTCATAATTTTTCTTGTGGATACAACAACGAAAGGGAATCGACGAAATACGCAGAAACACAACTGGCATTTGCACTTTCCAATACTTCCACATTCAGCAAATAGCATTTTCCTCGTTCTAGACTGTCTTTTTCCACACCTTCCATCAATCCGAATACAAAGTTTACGACGAATCGTTGCTCGCTGTCTTGAGTCTCGTCCAAAGCTACCCAAACGCATTGATTTGACACATTTGCGCGCATGTGTGTCATGCTTTGGGCGTAGAGAATCGGGAAATACTTGTTGCGGAGCGTAGCTTCACTTGGAATCGTTCGATTGATGTATTTCTCGAAAAAGAGCTTGATGCTTGGGTGGGAGATTTTGTGAAGCGGAATACTGCTTTCGAGGAATGCCTTGCAAAGATCCATATAGAATAGGTTGACCTCTGCTTGCTGTGGTAGCTTCTGAAAACTGGTCACCAATGTTTGGCTCATAGTGGATTTCGATTTTTTTTTTTCGCTGCCTTTATATGTTTCACTGAATTTAAATGGTTTTTTACACTTGACAACTTCGTGTCTGGCGCCTTACAGCCGCAAACAATACACAACACAATGTTGTCGTCTGCGCGAAGAATTTTTGGATTCTCACGCACAAATCGAGAAATAAATTCGCGGCGAGCTTCTTTCGGCATACTAAGATGCGTCTTCAGTTTTCAATTGACATAGATCCTTTTGACATTTGCAGTGAAATTTAAGCCGTTAATATGTAAACAGTCAGACCGAAACACACGAATCAGCAATTAGAGGGAGCGAACGAGTCGATTAGTTCATCTGCGATTTGTCACACAATGCTTTATTGTTTCAAATCTCGGGTATGGACATTCGGCACATCATGTACCGGTAGCAGCATGAATGGCAAGGATTCCTACCTGCTCACACGTACGGACCCTATTGTAGGAGTAGTGAGTGCACATGCGACAAATCGAAGCTTACTGAATATTGGCTAGTATTATCGTATTCGCAGTATGCTAAATGTAGACTTTCTCAGACTAAAAATTACTGAAAATTGGCAAAATATACTTGATTTCTGGAAAAGGGGTTAAATGTACATGCACGTCCAAAAATGGCTAAAATCTGCAAAATCTGCATGCTTGCTGCTTGAGCATATTTTTACGAGGTCTAATAATAGCTCACAATTTTTTTTTTCTGTCGGAACAGCGCACTCACAACTAGTACTCCTTGTATGTTCCTTTTACTGGAATTTCTTAGTCTTTCTAAGAAACATGAGTAAGCGGTTCTGTGATAAAGTACGCACAGCACCAGCACCCACCACGTCAGCACAGAGTACTTGCATGTACCCGATGCGAGCGCTGCCTGGACACAAACACTTTAAGCGCAGTTTAGCTGCCGCTAGAGATGCAAATGTGTTGCCCCCTCCACCAGTTCTTCGCAATATAGTTCATTATCATCAGGATTGCGTATATCTCCGCTTGGAAGACCGACGACGCAAGTTAGTTTCTCGAACGAGGAATGAAATCTAACGTAGTTATCCTCCAGAATGACACCCATCGTGAAGATGATTTCCTGGCTCAGATTCTGGCCGAAACCATTCCCGGGGACAGAGAAAATCGATTTTGTATTTTTTCCGCAGCAGAAGCCGGGTGCCATTGCATCAGACGAAATGTTCATAAGACCATAAGCTCACTTTGCGCGCAAGGTCATCAAAGCTCCAGTGAGCGTTGTACTCGTATCATACACCACTTCTCTTGAAATGGAAGATGGTTTTGAGAGTGCGGCCCATGATATCAACATCAACCGAGACATACCGTTCTTGGGTCGTTCCAACAGCTCCTTTGTACTGCCAGAAGGGCGACAGCGCCTTAGGGGCTTTTGCAGTAACATATCTTGTCCAAATACTTAGCTTCTTTGGAGAATAAAATGGTGATGATTTTAAGCACTAGATGAATCATGCCAGTCAGTTTTCTGCTACCCGACAACGACTACAGTTTTGAGACGATTGATTGAAAGCCCATGTTTAGCGCACCAATCGTCGATTACGTCTAAAGCTGCCTGCGATTTAGATCCAACAGACAATACAGCTACGAGTACATCATCCGCATATGCCTAAGTATAGGCATCAGAACTATTGCCCCACAGCAGTGGAGTCAGGACGCCGCCTTGCGGTCAACCAACGTTTACCCCCACCAGCACATGACCATTGTTCGGTGAGGTTGGCCATTGACTGGCACCACCCGAGGAACACACCATACAATACACTTTTGTGTCAATCGCATTTTGTTTGTTGGCAAGCCCACTGAGACAAAAGTGAGCTCCTTCACTAAACACGGGTTTTTGTTAAAAATAAGGGAGGACTTCAAACTAATCCAGAGCTCAAGCCATGATCTTACGGCTTTTGCTCCTGAGCCAGCTGAATTTTATATGTGTGTAGGCCGCGTTGCAATCGACGGATAATTTCGGATCTTCTGCTACACTTTCATTCACAGCGGCCACAGTTTCTTCTGTACACACGTTAAGTGGACGGTTGTTGACTTTTCGTCATGTACGAGTAGAGTGTACGTGTGGTACGAAGTTAACCACAACATGGTGAATGGCGAACTTCGGTTATGAAGACTAAAAAAATCACGTAACCTTCTTTACCTTTCGCGAATTAAAAACCGATTTTTACGGGGTAGAAACTATCAGAAATAACAGCACGGTTTGAAAGTTATTAGTCGGAAAAAGGAACTTATTTTATGTAGGGTCCTAAGCAATGAATTTCAAGGGACAAGGACCAGAAAACATACGTCAACATCACTTTTTAAAGACTATATCGTCGAAATGGAGACCGTTTCCTTCAAGGCATTCTTGCAACCGAACCCCTGCATTCATCGTATACTTTCCTGTAGAGTCTAACCTTCGACTTGAGGTATGTGGAGGTAAATGGAAAAACGAGACTGTAGCGGTGTGCCAACTGCCACTGACTTTCAGAAAGTCTTGCAGTGTCAGACTTTTCAATAGGAATTAAATGTCAAATCAGCGGTCACATTGAGTTGCCAACATTCATTCATTCCATGCCATCATGGGAAGATTAATTTATTTTCAAAATTGAAGCTCAGGTCGCGAAACTTATAGAGCGCTTCTTGAAATTTACGGTGGACATTATACTCGTAGGTCATTTGAATGTGCAATTCATCGAATTATTGAAAAATTTCGCCAACAACTCACGCTATTGGATACTCACATACCAAGAAGTAGGTTCGGAAGAAAATATGGCGTCTGTGGAAGCTAGTGTTGAAGAAGACCTTAAATTATCGATCCGTCGTCGTTCTTAGCAGCTTAGCCTCTGTCCCATCAACTACCTGGAAAATTCTGCGCAAAGATCTTGGTCTGAATGCTTATAAGGTTCAATTGGTGCAAGAGTTAAAGTCGAGTGCCCATTTATTGCGTCGGGTTTTCAGCGATTGGGCTTTAAATGAACTGAAAGTTGACGCAGTTTTCTACTGTATAATTTTGTTCACTGATGAGGCCCATTTCTGGTTAAACGGCTACGTAAATAAGCAGAATTGCCGTATTTGGAGGGAGGATAATCTCCATCAAGTTCGCCAGATGCCATTGCATTCGAAAAATTGTGGCATCCTCGGTCGTTTTTTCTTCAAAAAAGAAGTTATTGTCAATAGGCACCAACGATTATTTGTTCCCAAATTTGCGTGACATCAATGTGGAAGAACTGTAGTACCAACAGGATGGCACTCCACCCCATATTGCCAACGAAAATATCGCTTTAATAAAAACACGATTTGGCAATAGAGTCATTTGAAGAAATGGACGTTTAATGGCCACCAAAATTGTGCCATTGGACTATTTCCAGTGGGCAATGTCAGCAACGATTGACTTTTTGGAGGAAAACATTGTCCGGTACGCCCCCAATTGCTCGAAAAAGTTGTCGAAAATTTGACTTATAGAATTCGGTTTGTACGTCACAAAGTTCATTTCTTTGTGTTTCTTTTTTAAACAAACAAGTCTGAACCTCTAAAAAAAACACTTCGATACGACTGCAGTTGTAGCAATAAATAAGGGCCAAATATCCTTCGAACAGAAATCCCACACCACACTGTGATTTCTGTTGTTAAGACACCAGTAATGCGTATTCTGTTATTCATCGATATAAGAATGTGATTCGTCACTGAACGGTGTGTTTCAAAGCGTTCTTGCTGTGCGGTGGCGTTCCAGCATTGCTCGTGCGTAGGTTTCTCGCTGAAATAATTGCTTTTTTAAGACACTGCAAGATTTACTCTTGTATGTGAATAGAACTTCAATTCCATTTTTACAATAACGTGCTCTGTTCGCGTAATTTTGTCACAAATTTGAGCCACATGTTTTGGTGTCGCTGCTGCGTTTATCGTACCGGAGGAGTTGTATTTACTATTGTCCTTCTTGTCTAAGCCTTTGCACCGCGATTAGTCGGGTGCTCGGGCCATCATTTAATCGTTGAAAATTGAACTGAGCGCGTGACGTGCATAATCCAGTGATTCGGCTCTAGTGACTAGTGACTAATGGCGATTTTTGAATCCGCAAAACATGAGCGTCCGCGTCCGCCGCTAGTTGTTAAGCAGTTAAAATGTAAACTAGAAAATTTATTAATGGGCATTCTCTTTAACCTAAAGTTCATAGATTGAAAATTTGCTACAGCTACTTCAAACAAATTCGTCATCTTGTCTGCGTTTTGGTTTAAAAAATGTAACACTTTTGTAGAACTCTGGTCTCTCGTGGAATTCGTTGAGGTCCTGTAAATCCTTTCACTTGGACTGGTGTAGCTTTTGCCTTTCATGTTCTTGTATCTACCTTCTACTTGGAATAATTTTTTTTCATCGAAGAGCGGATGTAGACATACTTATGCCTATCGCCCTGCCGTTCCCATGTCAAAATCTAGCATTTTGATCGTCCAGGTTTTGAAAGGACTCTTTGAGGTATAAAGAGGTGATAACAACTTATTCAATATTAGAAGTTGAAAATATCATCCACACTCGATTATTTAAAAAAAGAAAGGTTCAATGCGACTTTTCAATTGATTGGGTAATTCATCAAAGATATCTAAGCTTATAAAGGATCCCATGTACTACAAGTATCTTTTCTTGATACATTAACGATGAGTTGAAATCATTCTCGTTAGGTCTTTTGAATTTTTCGTGAATCTCAGAGAGAGCAGAATCCGTATCGTCTCTTATTGATGAACGATTTAACTTCTTACTTCTTTTCAGCCGAAAACCTGTCTGGTCGTGAGGCATGTTTTGCCCGCAAATCAGTATGTGATTTATCAAATACACCTGACAACTCTCTTACAAAGTTTGTCCGACGATCGTGATATAGCTTTAAGTTTTGAGATCAACTGGGACATTTCTGTCATCTCATTCGACATTTTCACAGTGACGATTAGAACAAGCAGTCGATGGTGCCTTTGTTTTTTCGCAGGCATGTATGTAGCACAGGAACAGCGGTAACCCTTAAATAAAAGTGTTGAACATCCTTGTAGACCAGATCATTACATCCAAATATTTCTACAGAAAAACCAACAGTTTTACAACTGTGAAAACGACTACATTTAAAATTGGGCTCAGGTTCTTGGGTGGTAGAACACACAACCGTTCTCTGTATCCCTGCCCGATAATCTTAGTTCTTCTTCACTAGCTACAGATTATCCATTCTAATAAAAAAAAATATATATAAATGAGGAAAACAGAACAGTGTGTGCAAAAACTTCATGCACTCAATCACATTGAATTGAAATCAAACACTGATAAAAATAGTGTGGTGCAACAACTCTTTGTAAGAATTAGAACCAAATAAGTTTCAGTAAATTATGGCATGTGTTCTGGACTCTTTCTGTTTAGTAATAGCGTAACATCGGCGCGATTCCAAATGATATGAACTTTCGTCATTCTTCCATACCATCTGCTGCACTTCCGGAGTATAGCACATCATTTCAGTAGGCTTTAGGGGCTCTTTTGAAGTATACATACAAAAATATAAAATAGTAAGCAGCAGGCTTAAGCGGTTTACCATTTCTGCTATTTGTTTTCCTATGAAAAAAAAAACCAAGAAGAGGACATAATGTTTTTTCTTAGTTAAAGCTGAATGAAATTGAGCATGGACTAGCACTCTAGTACTCTCCACTTTGCTCCTGGCATACTTTTGATAATGATAATCCTGGGATATTTGGTTACATGCTTCGAATAAACCAGTTTTAAGCTCTATTAAGGTAGATGTGTTCGGCTTTCTGTGGTTTAAATTTCCTAGACATGCCTACTAGATTAGCAATGTGTGTTAATTTTTGTTTGGCTATTGTGAAACCTAAGTGCTAGGATTATCAATGAGGTAATATTCACAATATTTATGTTATTTATTTTTAAGACTAGTCCTGTATAGTTCTGGCGACAAATACGTATCGTTTTCATTTCTCGAGAACTAATTTTGTACTAAGAAATGAGATCAGTAAAATTGTTGGACTTTGCATATGATGTACATCAGCATGAAATAATGATTAAAGTGGTACGTGCCTGCCGCTGAATTGAAATATTGTTTCCGCGATTTTTCCAAAATTTCAAGCCATCTCTTCATATAGCTACTTATTATGTTTTCAATACTACTTGCAGATCTATTTGTACTAAGGCAACATTATCAACCATACACCTTTAATAATAGTTATGTTTTGCACGGGTGCAACTTGCTTGTTTCCTAGGAGTTACATAGATAACAAGCTGCGCTAATTCGAGTTCTTACTTACTTACTTAGGTGGCTCCACAGTTCGGGATAACCCCGCGTCTCAATTAACAAGCCTCCAAGTAGACCTTGGATCCTTAGCTAACTGCTTCCAGCGCACTCCAATTCGGTTGAGGTACCCTTCTACTTGTGCGCATGATGTTAGCAGAATTTATAGCAGAGCTAAAGTAGACAAAACCCCTTACTACCTTGAAACTATAGCTGCCGACTCTGACGTTCTGTCCAATTCGTCAATGTATTGTGTTTGTTGTTTTTTTTTTTTTGTTTTGTGTTTTTAATTAGCGAAATTTGGATGCATGAATTCATACGAGTACACTGGGTTTTGCCCTCATTTACCGCTAAACCCGTTTTGGCAGCTTTTGTTTTGATACTAGCGAACGCATCGGTGACAGCCCGCTGTTTTCTCCCAATTATGTCGATATCATTGGGGTACACTAGTAGTTGCACAGACTTTTGAAAGATTGTGCCTACACTATTCGCTTGTGAGTTCCTCGCGTCGCCTTGTCGAAAACATTTTTTTTTGTCACCAAAGGTTTCGGTTAAGTTTTTACCGACCTTGACGGACCAGCGAGCGTTCTCAATCGTCATTCTGCACTAGTTTGTCTGGGATGTCAAAATTATGCGTGCCTCTGTATGCTGTCATATGCGGCCTTAAGGTCGATGGAAACATGGTGTGCATCCATTTGGACTTGTTGAGCTTTTCCAGGATCTGCCAGAGTGTGTAGATTTGCTTAATTGTGAACTTTCCTGGTCTAAAACCGCACTGATAGAGGCCAAAAAGGTTGAAGGCGAAGGGTTTCAGACGTTCACACAATATGCCAGATAAGATCTTGCATGTAATGTTGAGAAGACTTATACCTCTGTAATTGGCGCAGTTGTGGAGTCTCCTGTTTTGTGGATCGGGCAAACGATGCTGAGATTCCATTTATTAGGGATACACTCTTCTGACCAGATTTGAGAACTGAGTTGGTGTATGCTCTCCATAAAGTCATTTCCAGCAGCTTTGAATACCTCGGCTGGTAAAACGTTAGGTCCAGCAGCTTTGTTGGATTTCAGCTTAGACATCGCAATCCTAATTTCGTTCTAGTCAGATGGAGGGAAGTTTTGGCTACCATCGTCTTAGTTGAATGGTTTATAGTGCCTGACAGGGGGGTGTTGGGCTTCTTCGCCGTTATACAGTCTGCAGAGATAGTTTTTCCATATTCTCAGCAGCAATTGTAATTCTACTACAACGTTTCCTTCTTCATCTCTACAGGCTTCTGTACGGGTCTTCCAGCCTTGACACGTTCTTTTTACTTGTTGGTAAAATTCTCGTACGTTATTCTTGGAGTACAACCTCTCAATATCTTAGATCGTGCGCTTCTAGTGCTCCCTTTTCTTCTTCCTGAGAAGCAAGCCTATGTTTTTCCCGTCTCTTCTGTTCGTAGAGCTCACGACCGGCTCGTTGCAGCGTGGGCTTTGTAGGCTTCTAGTCCCGCCACTTGTTTAACTGCATGTGGTTGCCGGTATTCTTCGTCAAACCGGGGATTTCTTGGTGGTGGTCGGGTGAAACCCATCAGTTGCGGCATCTCTGATGGCACGTTTCGCAGTGTTGCCACTGTTCTTCGGTACTTGCATATTCCGGGCGTTTTTCGGCCACTGCTCTCTTTAAACGGATTAATTGTGTTCGGTAGCGTTGTCCACTGATGGTTTCACCCGGTTTTAGCAGCTCATAATACAGCACACCCATCTGATCCCACCAAATACAGAGCATTACCTTCGCGCCATGGATATTCGGCTTTGCCGTTGATTTGGCTGGTTGGCCGGGTTTCACATATGATCTTTTGCGCTTGGGGTTGTCGTAATGGATCCATTTTTCATCACCAGTAACAATCCGATGCAAAAATGACTTCCTTTTGTGGCGTTCCAGCAGCATTTCGGACATGCAAAACCGAGTTCATGTGGAACCCAATTTCCTTGCTTTTGAATATATCCAGCTGCTTTTAAACGTTTTGAAATAGCTGCTTGAGTGACACCCAAAGATTCTGCGAGCTCTTCTTGTGTTTGGCAACAATCTTCACAGAGTAATGCTTCCAGTTCTTCATCTTCAAACTTTTTTGGCTGCCCAGGACGTTCATCGTCTTCCAAGCCAAAATCACCACTTTTAAATCGTGCAAACCACTTTTGGCACGTTCGCTCAGCTAGCGCATGTTCACCATAAACTTCCACCAAAATACGATGACTTTCGGCAGCAGTTCTCTTCATATTAAAATAATGAAGAAGAACTCCCCGCAAAAACACTTTTTCAGGCACGAAGTTCGACATATTTGAGTGAAAAAAAATTATTGTTGTCATTCAAATGAATGACATATACTGAAATGACGTACAATGACAGTAGCTTTCCAACACATGTTGCAATGAAATAATACAACTTACGCCATCTATTAGCAAACCGCACGAATTAAGTTATAGGTCCAATAGTATCAATCAGGTATCTACCGCGGAAGATAAAATAAGCACAATTGGTGTACTATCATGGTTATAACACTAGAAGTCGATCAATTAATTATATAGGATTCATAAAAGTGACATAAATAGAACTACGAGTAAGTGCCTAGAAGAACATATTTTGTGGTTAGCACAATGGATCTATGCTGACCAATCTTTTATTACCTAAGAGGTGGAATAACTTAAGTATGACTTGCTATAAATCGGGGAGACATATATTTTTCATACATCGCGTTTACGACTTAGTAAGATTCTGGCAAAATGATTTGCAGATAATCAGTAGATTCAGGGATAAGTGACATGCAATTATACTGTGCCACATATCCATACATCATCAGACAATCGATTTGTCAAATAATTCACAAGGGGCTAATTAACACTTATCACTTGTCGGATATTCTGAATGCGTTAACATTCAAGTCGGCTTTGACCACTTTTTACTTGCCTCAAAGACCATTGAGAGCAACCGACGGAACATACATTAGCCACTAATCACCTTCGACAAAAAGCCTGTGGTATTGAGATAAGTTATTGAAAGTGGACAAATAGCAGACCAAGCAATAGGTGCTAAAAAAAAGAAAGCAAAGATTGTACACAGACAAAAAGAGAATTTAAAGTGATGTAGTTTTATTTAAGAAGAATTCCAAGCAATTTTCTAATGGGTACAATCAAGAGCCGACGGAGAGTACGACGAAACCTAAATTCAATCAGCTAAGCCAACTTAATAGAAGATTCCATGTTGAAGAAGCTCAACGTCTGAGTTGATCAGACTGAATCGCACTCTGCATTGCCAAAAGTATGCGCTTTTGTGTCAAATTTTCAAGAAAAGCGGTTCTTTATCTTGTAACTGGGCGTATATGTATATAAAGGGTGTTTTTTTTTTAGATCTATACAAATTCAATATGAAATAAAACACTTGAAACTAATGTTAATGTCTATGATATTATATATACGAGTAAGTAGATAATTTTATGCGCCACGACTAGCTCGAAAGAAGAGCAATCCTGAAGTCCAATTTTCGACAACTTTACCGAGCAGCAATAATACGGCGAATGCTGACTTCCAAATCGTAAAACGCCTCTGGTTTATCGGCATAGACTAGTGACTTCACATACTTCCAAGGTAGGTAATCTAAAGATGTGAGATCACAGGATCGTGGAGGCCAGTTCCGTGTGGCATGTTGCGCCATCTTGTTGAAACCAAAGCTCTGTCACGTCAATTCCATTTAACTTAATAACGAAAGAGTCAGAAATAATGTTCCTCTCCATCGACGGTAACATTCTGGCCGGCATTGTCCTTAAAGAAATATGGACCGATGATTCCACCAGCCCATAAAGCACACCAAACAGTGAGTTTTAATGGTTGTAAGGACGTCTCGACAAAGGCTTCTGGGTTTTCTCCACTCTAAATTCGGCAATTTTGCTTGTTTACAATTTACATATCCATTTAACCAAAAATGGGCCTCATCCGGGAACAAAATGAGGGTCAAGCTGAATCATATTTTCAGCCCATTCATCGAACGTACGACGCGTATAATAGTCACGCGGTTTCAACTGTTGCACAAGCTGGATCTTATAAGCTTTTAAGCTAAAATCTTTCCTTAAAATCTTCCATAACCTGGATGGGCATAGCTCCAATTGCTCTGCACGATGGCGAATTGACTCATTCTTTGGAGATGTGTATTATCAACTAGAGTGCACGTGGTGTGAAAACGATCAATCGTGTTCCGAATAACTTGCTCAGATGGACGATTATGTCGACCATAAAATGGACGTAGCGCACGATAAGTTTGGCGAACCGAACCATGGTTTTTAAAATAAGTTTGCACGCGTTGTTTTGGCGTTAATCTATTCATCGTAAAATGGCAAAACGTACTAACCATAAATCAACTTTCAACTGTCAAATTGACAATCTGTAGAAACAGTGTTGCCAGTTTAAAAAAAAAACCTTTATATAAATATTCGTATATCTGGGCTAGCCCAGTAGATCAGTTAATCTTTATAAATCTTCATGGCTCTTAATTGTTTTTACAGCGGCGTACGACAATTTTCTACTTACTTAACAAACTAATGATGCGCGAAGGGGGTACACTTTCGCTGTCGTTGATCTTATGGACATTGCTTTCAGTTATCCACACCTCGGTATTTCAGTCTTTAACACAAATGCTCGATCTTCCTTGTTGCCATGAACCTAAGGATTAGAACTGAAAAGATCGTTACCGAATTAATGTAAACACCATGTTTATGTGTTTAGACTACACCTTAAATGGCTCACCGTTTTGTCTTCTCTTTTATTCCTCTTTATAGCATGCAACTCTAATTATTCCCTGAAGGCTTCTTTTTCTAATGCAATTCTTCGTTGGATCTCCACTAGCACGTTGGTTGGCATGCCGTACTTTTTGACCGAAAAAAAAGAAACTTTATAGGTTTCATGGATAGATAGAAAACGGCGGTCTTGAAAGTAGACGGGAGAATAAGCAATTTATCTTACTTAACCTAACGACAATCAACCACGTTCACAGCAGTGTTTCAATCGAATTGGAAGCCAAAGCATTGCCCTAACCTGAAGCTTTACGATAAGAAGACAATGGTGACTGTTTGGAGATCAACAGCCATAGTAATCCATTTTCTGTTTCTGAATTCAGTCGAAACCAGAAGTACTGTCAACAACTTTACATAATGCACCACGAACCAGGTTTACGTCCGAGATTGGTCAACAGGAAAGTTCCAATCCTCGTATATGAGAATGTTCGACTAAACGTTGAACAACAAAAGCTGGAGAAATAAAACCAACTGGGCTACGACCATCGCCGCACGCATCACACGCGGACATCTTTTGCAAATCGACTACCACTTCTTTGACGATATTCAGAACGACTTCAGGGGTTTGACTCCTCCAGAAATCCACAGTTTTGTCCAAGCAGAATATCTTTCTCGTTGGAAAAGGTGTTTAGGTTGCACAATTCTTAGTTCGCCGACTAGGCTTACATATGAGCATTTGAATTTGAAGGTGATAAGGTAATCTTGAGCAAAATCCTGTACATTTCCCATTCCACCTGGATCAGTTTGCCTTCGATACTGAATTCGATAATTGTTTTGCAGAGCTCAAGACGATATGTATTTTCACATGCGGCCTTAAAGCTGATTGAAGAATATTGGTTATTGGCTTTGAATCCGTTGACCTTTTCCAGGTATTAACTCAAACGACCTCGGAAACCAGATTTGATCACTATTTCGAGAAATTACTCGACCACGAAATTGTTTTCATACAAAAGCAATCGTTTCCGCACTTGCGCTATTGTTGGAAATAAACATCGACCACATCCATACCTTAGTTCCGGTGATAAACATTTATTGACCATGATTCGATACCACAATCCATCCGCTTCATTTTTGAATAAATAAAGTCCAGTGTTGCCTCTCGTCAAAAATCTGTTCCAAACGTTACTTGTTGTGGAGAGAGAGCGACTTCATCACAATAATTTTGTAAGCCAAGAATGCCTCAATTTTGCTTATTTTCAAAGCCTTGAGGATGAAACCCGTGCCTCATTGCTTAAAATTATTTTCTCGTTGATTTCTTGATTAACTTTATGCATTTCCAACACCCAACTGGCAGAGCTACGATACTGCTGATGGTCGGCAGACCTCAGTTCAATTGAACCCTATAGGCTTTTTGAACCGAATCGTTGTACAGAATTCGGTGGACTGTTATTTGTGAAATGTCCAATTGCGATCGAATTGGAAGCTCTGTCATTTTCGAGGTTGTTATTCGAAGTCTTCAGTTCTTCAGTGTCATGATATCTGAGTTATATCTGTCTGTAAAGTACATATCCCCGGTTTTTAGGCTCGAAAGCAGTCTACTTTTATGTAGATGCAGTACGTTAATAATTGCGCTGCGGAATGTGTTTTCGCGTCAATATCGAGGTGTATTATTGTTCATCGTTCGTTGCTGGACCTCGCCCATATATGTACTTAAGGTACCTGCCACACGTTTAACGGAGCGTGTTGGGAAAATTCTGTCGGTATTTCGGCACTTAGACCGCAATGGTCATTGTCGGTCACAAACGTTCGTAGAAAGTTTATGGTATCTTAATACATGCCTGTCAATTGTATTTGTGTCGAACAACAGGCGATCTAGGTAGGAGCGGTGTCTAGGGAACTACAGACTATTCGTCGCTTTTAAACCGAGTCGATACATAACATTGTGCTGACCTCATCATTTGGGGGGCCGCTCCACCATGTTCGTACCCATAGCCTGCTCGTGTATCTGACGCTTTCTGTACCGTGCTTCCACTACCTGACGCCATTTGGTAGTAAGTTATCATATTTGCGGCGTAACGACTGGTGTTTGACGTGGACGTTTAACTTCAACATTTTGTTGCCGAACCAGATTTACGTTTTTATGTATTGTTGGCCAGATTGGTTTAGCCGCTAGACATGTTGAAACAACAGTCCACCTAAGGTTTGTTTTTCTAATAGCAGTTTTAGTTTTAGTTTGCACGTAGCGGTTGGTATACCGACGAAAACTTTTGTAGGTAAAGTAGGCACGAGGGTGGTCCCAGAAGTTTATTTCCCTATGTAGTCTCCTCTTAATTCAATACACTTTTCGCAGCGATGTTCAATAGCTGCGATACCCTGTTTATCGTGAGAATCGTCGAGCTCTTTAAAATAGCTATCAACCGCAGACTCCACCTCTTTACTGTTGACAAATCTCTTACCACCGAGCCATTTTTTTCAAATTCGGAAATAGAAAATAATCCGAACTGGCTAAATCTGGCGAATAGGGTATATGAGGAAGTAATTCGAAATTTAGCTCATTGAACTTGTGCATTGCCTTGATGAAACAAAACTTTTTTCTTTGGCAAATGCGGGCGTTTTCTTTTGATTTGATCTTTCAAACGCTGCAATAAGTTTGCATAATACACGTCGTTGATTGTTTTTCCTTTCTGAAGATAATCAATGAAAATTATCCCACGCGCATCCCAAAAAACTGACGCCATGGCCTTGCCTGCAGATGGAACTGTCTACGATTTCTTTGGAGCCGATTCTTCCCTTTGAATCCATTGTTTTAGCTGTTCTTTCGTCTCGGGTGTGAAATGATGGAAACGTGTTTCATCTATGGTTACGAATCGACGCAAAAACTCGGGCCTATTGCTGTTAAACTTCGCCAAACACCCGATTGAAACATCCCCCCGACGGTGTTTTTGTTCCATTGTGAGTAATCGCGGCACTCATCTTGCGCACAGCTTTCACATGACTAATTTTTCAGTCAACATGCTTTTTGAAATGCCATATCTGCTGGTTCACGCACTTTCAATCGAAGGTCATCCAATACCATTGTGTGATTTTTTTTTCAACATTTCTGGGGAACTCACCTCATTTGGTCGACCACTGCGATGTTCCCCTTGGCAACTCGTACGGCCTCGCTTAAACTCTGCCACCCAATATTTTATTGCTGTAAGCGAAGGAGCAGCTAAATTCTCGTACACTCACCACACAGTTAGAGAAAAGATTCCTAAAAGAACCGTATGGCAATACGAGAAAGCCAATTGGAGCGGACTTAACAATTTTTTTAGGGATTTTAACTAGTCGTTATGTTTCGATAACGACGTGGATGCCGCTGCTGACATGATCACAGAAACTATTCTCTTTGGAATGAGATGCGACTCGAGCTGTAAAGAGGCTGTCAGGGTTAGAGAATTGTTTTTTCGGTCCTACAAGACCAACCCGACAGAGGAAAACCGAAAAAGGTTTAAACGAGCCAGAAATGACTGCAACGTCTTTCTCAAGCGTGTGAAATTCCAATACGACCAAAACCTTAGGCAAAAAATACTGTAATGTCCCAAAGGCAGTAAAAATTTTTGGTCATTCGTCAAAAACATTAGAAATTCTGCCTCATCCTCCATCCCAACGCTCATTTACAATGACATTCCAGCTGTCAGCTCTTTGGACATGGCCAATCTGCTTGCTGCACACTTTGCGGCTAGCTCAACACTCCCAGATTGTGCTTTGTCCCCGACTACACTTGAGTGCGTCGAATCTACAATGGGACGAATCCACTTCCCCACTCGTGTAGTAGCAAGAGTACTTAAAGATCTCAACATGCATAAATCCGCTGGTCCAGACGGTATATCTCCCCTTTTTCTGAAGAGGTGTTCTTCCTCGCTGGCAAAATCACTCTTTAGAACTCTTTCCGAGTAGATGGAAAACAGTATTTGTCGAGCCCGTCCCTAAAAAAGGCGAATCTTCTTCTCTCTCCTCCTACAGACCCATTGCAACCGTCAGCTCATGAAATATCTCGAAACACGAAAACTTCTCAATGACCGGCAATATGGTTTTCGTAGCAACAGGTGCACTAGTGATTTGATGACATGCCTCACCGAAAAGTGGAACCAAAGCGTACATCAATCTGGCGAAAGCAAGATAGTTGCACTTAATATTTCTAAGGCATTTGACAGAGTTTGGCATCAGGCTCTCTTGTCGAAAATGCGTGCTCTTGGGATCGATGACTCTCTTCTTCAATGGATTAGAAATTACCTTTCGGAACGTTCAATTCAAGATGTTTTGGACGGTTTCAAATCTGCTATTCACAAAATAAATGCTGGTGTGCCCCAGGGCTCAGCTCTGTCTTCGATTCTCTTTTTAATTTTCATTAATGATCTCTTGTCTGTTACTTCTAATCCAATTTATTCCTTTGCTGATGACAGCACTCTCTGCTTCTCATATTCATTCCAGGACTCACACCCCTGCTCTTCGGCTGTAGAACGGGAACGGCAGCGTATGCTAAGCTCATTAAATTCCGATATTAATAGCATAACCAATTGGGGAACTATCAACCGAGTGGAATTTAATGCTTCCAAAACTCAATGCTGTCTGCTGTCATTAAAGCGAAATTCAAATACCCAGACATTATCCATGAATGGCACTTGCATCGTCGAAACCGATAAACTTTCCATTGTCGGTATGTGTATCAGTGACAACTTACGTTAGAATGACCACATATTCGATGTCGCCAAAAATTCTGTGAAATGTCTAGGTTTCCTCAAGCGAAGTAAGATATATTTTACCCCCTCTGATCTGGCCACAATATATAAGGCATTTATCCGCCCAAAACTGGAGTACAATGTCCACATCTGGTCAGGTGCTCCTAAAACATCTCTGCACTTGCTAGATAGGATTCAAAACCGTGCGATAAAACTAATTGGTGATACTAATATCAGTCAATCAATTGACACCCTCGAACACCGACGTAATGTCTCCTGTCTCACCTTGTTTTATCGCTATGGTGGTGGAAACCAGTGCTCCATTGAAATCGCCAGTAGCATTCCGCCCATTCAAACTTTCAACCGTAACGCCCGTCTCGCTATGAATGCTCATCAGTATACCCTCAAGCTTATTTTCGGACGTACTCTAAAATATCGTGATTCTTTCCTAAGCCGTACAACTCGCTTATGAAATGCCCTGCCGACCTCTGTGTTTCCTGCTCATTATAACTTGCAAACATTTAAGAACAATGTACACATCGGTACCTGTCTTTTCTTCCTCCCTAAATTTCCTTCGCCCGCGCAGTGTACGAACATTTTAAGGGTACAAAAACCCCTTGAGCGCGCGCCGATTTAAAAAAAAAAAAAAAAAAATATGCCCCAGAGTAGAATCCAGTTGGATTGAGGCCTTTCAAATGAAAGTATCGTATCACATAACGATGACCAATTTTTTCCATATATAAAACTTCATTGAGAGTGTTCACTATTGATGGCTGCCGAACAAATACTAAACAACATAGCGTGGTCAAACTTCAAATTTAAGCTTTATAAGATTGATACTTTCTATTGGGTCTACAAGTAAGTTTCCAGCGTTTTTTTTCCAAAATTTGAAGTTTTATTATGAAAACATAGTTACAATGCTTTATTCAAAGTATCGTCCATCGGAAGCTACAACTTTCCCCCATCTCTCTGGCAATTTATGAATTCCGAACCAAAAAAATTTCTCGTCTTTCGAGCCCAAGAACGTATCGAGCCAATTTTTGATTTCCTCTACTGAGCCGAAGCGTATTCCCGTAAGAGCGTTCTGCATCGAACGAAACAAGTGGTAGTCAGGTGGTGTCAAGTCTGGACTGTAAGGCGGGTGAGGCAGAATTTCCCATCCACTATTCTCCAAATAGTTTTTCACCGAAACCGCAACATGTGGCCGAGCGTTGTCGTGATGAAAAATGACGGACTCATGCCTGGTCTCATATTCTGGCCGTTTTTCTTTTAATGCCCACTTCAAACGAATTAGTTGGGTTCGATATAATGGTCCTTTGATGGTTTCACCACTCGGAAGCAGTTCGTAGTATACGACAGCCTTTTGATCCCACCATATGCAGAGCATGACCTTATTCACTTGAATATTTCGTTTCGGCGTCGATTGGGCGGTCTCGCCGGGCTTTGTATACTATTTTCTGCGTTTATAATTATCATAATAAATCCATTTCTCATCACCAGTGACAATACGATGCAAAAATGATTTATTTTTATACTGCTGCAGTAACATTTCGGACATGCAAAATCGCCGTTCGACGTCTCTTGGCTTCAATTCGTACGGCACCCAGTTTCCAACCTTTTGAATGAATCCCAGTGCTTTTAGGCGCAGGGAACGGCTTATTGCGTGACGCCCAATGATGCAGCAAGTTCTTCTTGAATCTGACACGGATCCTCATCCAGTAAAGCGTCCAATTCCCCATCTTCAAAACTTTTCATCTTTCTGGGGCGATCTTTGTCTTTAACTCCAAAATCACCACTTTTGAACCGTTTGAAACACTCGCGGCACGTCGATTCACCAATACATTCCGCCCCATAAGTTTCCGAAAGCAAACGATAGGCCTCAGCCGCACTTTTCTTCATATTAAAGAATAAAAGCAGCGCTTCCCGCAAATGACGTTTATTTGGCTGGAAACTTGCCATGATTTTGCTCGATAAAATGTACGACACCGATAGAACTGCTCAAATATAACGCTGAAAAGTTGTTGACAGATACAAAACCTACAAATAAAACACATGGGGTCTGACATTTCTGCCCGGGATCCACTGGTGGCGCCATCTCTGACAAACACTGGAAACTTACTTGTAGACCCAATACAATTGTCATTCTTTTTAAACAACAACCGCCATCTACACGTCAGGTCGAGTACTTCTTGGCCTACCCTCGTAGAGTGGTTCCAATTTGGGCGAGTTCGACGGCCCTACAATTGCTTGCATTATCTCTATAACCCTGCACCGGACATAGGTGGATGTTAAACTGCTTTGCCATCTCCCTCAGATATGATCGGCTATAAAGGGTTTTAGAATTTTGTGAGACTTAGTTCAGGGATTTAATAGCGGCCGGACTATGCGAAAAGATCCGGATATCCTTTGCGCGTATCACGTTTTTCTTCCTGTCCGGATTACTTTAATTGCCAAAAATTTCCCCCTGGAATAATGATTTGGCAGTCGGAAGGAGCATTCATAAACCTCCGCTTATGCACAGACATGCTCTCTTTTGGATTTTGCTTAGTTTGCCGCAGTTGACTGCATTGTCTGAGGCCGTCCATCAGACAACCACGTCGCAGGTGAGTATAGGTCTTATAACCGAGACGTATAGCCATTAGCCAGTGGGTAATGCGATGTTGAAGGCCCAATTTGTTCTCAATGTCTTTTTTGCAAGAGAATAAAGGTACTGGAGCTTTCTTTACCTGAAAACTATTGCTATTGTAGAATACTACTCCTTACACCGTACAGCTTGCTGTTGGGACATAGCTTAACTAGAAAAATGCTCGTTTCCGCTTTTCTTTTTTATTTAAGCCGTGGTGATCAGCTTGGCGACTATGGAAGTGAGTCCCTCGAATCCTTTCCCTCTGTGCAGTAAGAGAAGGAGTAGGAGCTCCTCCGGATCACTTCGTTTCGTTTTATTCCAAACACTGAATTTCCGAAACGAGATTGTGCGGTGAAAGAGATATGTACTCGTAGTCCGGTTCGGATGGTACTATCTTCTGTAAGCTGATGCAGGTTTTATGATACGCAGGGTAAGAATAGCAACGTTTTTTAACTGTCCAATTTCCAGGAAATTATTTCCTGGTGTTGACTACGCTTAAAGGAAGCCAAAGTCTTGTCTTGCTATATCCGGACGACTTAGTAACATTCTAGACAGATTGTACCCAACAAGGAATGGGCTTCTTAAACTCAGACAAAATGCTCAAGTTGGAAATGATACAGCGGCATATGTTCACTTTTAGATTGAGCGACCTATGACATTCAGAAGTCGCTGGTTGTTTAATTTCTAATTAACGCTTTGCCAACAGTTCTGTGATCTTCAGGAGTCGCTGGTTGTTTAACTTCTAATTAACGCTTTGCCAACAGCTCTGATTGATGTCTGACATGGTTTAGAAGTTAATGAATCAAATAATGATGGTGATACCGAATTTTGTATTTCTTTTTTCAATTTCGAATTGTTTGCTTGCCGTTTTCTGTTCATTCTAATCTTATCTGAAATGGAAATGTGAAAGAAACAAGATAAGTTTGCGGAATGTTAATACGCTTTTGTAGCTAGAATACAAAGTTTAATTTGTCTACGCAACGAAACATTTTTTACTCTGTCTTGATTCCACAATGGATTATGTAATTGGCGCCAAATACAATATCAAAACACATATCCAAAAAGGCTCTTGCCATATGTATAGCGCAGAGTTACACTAAATTACATTATCACTTCGTAATAAAGTAATTAATGCCCGGAAGTTATTAGAAATAATCACTTTAAGGGAACTAGACCTTTTCTTTGGCATAATGAGTTATTAATATGCCTTGGGTTATGCTCATACGAGAACTTAGTAAAAATATCTATTGCTCATCGTACGTTCTCTGTTATCCAATATTGCTCCCAATGTGATAGGCCACGACTATAGAGTTTATTATAAGTGTTTTTCCATCATCATCACCGTTGTTTAATATTATTTTCCATTAGCGATCGAATAAATATACACATTATACTTGCAACCCGATAGCAGAAGTGTTCTGCCCCACAAATTGCTGCTACTACCGAGTGAAATTGTTTTTTATTTAAATAAAATTGCAGTAGGCTAAGATTTCAGTGCTTAGGTAAATTTATTGTTATGACAACTGCATTATACAATCCGTTTTAGGCACTCTAAACTGAGTCATATCCGATATCGAGTTTCATATTCACCACCTACACCTGAACACATCATGAGTACGAGTATACTTACTCGTACCAGTCGAGCTTAAGTTTTTAGTTAGTCTGAATGGGTTTGCAGTGTGTCATGGAGAAGATAATTTTCTTTGTTCGTATGAAATGTATTCAAATGCATATGCAAATGATTATTCTTTCTGAACTCTCTTTTAGGTGGAATCTTGAAATAAATTACAAAAAAAAGAATTCTTCAGGAGATGTGTCATGCTCTGGAGTAAAAAGTGGTAGACAGCTAGATAGAAGGAGGTTGTATTAAGAACACTTTTATTTTCTAATCAAATCTGTCGATATTTTCTGTGAGTAGTAGCATTAGTTCACTGTTCCTTTTACTGGAATTTCTCAGTCTTTTGTAGAAAGATGAGTAAACACTTTTGTCAAAAAGACGAGTACCTGTAGACTGGTGCGAGCGTGGATTGGACACTCACAGGAGTAGTGTTCCGTGGTAACGTTAATACTCTTACAGCAAGCGTGTTGTTTCACTTAGAACTAGTACACCTACAATAGATGCTTAGTAAGAAAGTAGTGCCCCGTCACGACCGACGTCAGTGACCAGTCCACAGCCTGTCCTACGCTGACCGCATAGAAACGCTGGGAAGAATTCGTTTGGTCTGTCGTCATCTTTCAGAGTTATAGCATATGCAGTTATGCTCACACGAAACACAACTGTTAATGGATACTCTAACTGGGGACTAACGCAGGTTCGGTTTCTGAGGAACTGTCCTGTCAAATTCATCGCTGATCTATTTTCCCTGGAACCCAAATAAGATTCAGTAAATTCAGTTTTCCGACTGCGTTCAGAGAAGCTTTGTATCTCGAACTAGCTTGGAAGTGGTATGATGGTTCAGCATGTACTTGAGTTCAGCTTGGTTGTCCCTAAATATACAAATACTTAGTCTCCTTCACCGATTCTTCAGAATACAGTTTAGTCTAAAATATATGAATACTTGTACGAGTACCTATAGTACCCTTGCAACTTTTAGAAGGCAGACGCATGTTTTTCTAACGAGGAGTGAAATAAAACATTTTCGTTATCGAGAAAGACACCTGCTCCTCAAGCTATAATGGTTTTGGAGCCGGCGTGAATACCCAACTATATTCCTTTCCTTGTTTAGATTCTACCGGAAACTATTCCTAGGCAAAGGAACCATCGACAGCAATCAGAGTTTTGTTGTCAGACGACAAACGATCAGAATCAAAAGACAGTCGGCACTGAAGGTCGTCAAAACTTCAGTCCACATTTTGTAATTTTTTTTATTTTAACTGAAGATGGATTTGAAAGTGTTAGCCATACAAATCCAGGGGAGAGAGATTCATTATTGTATCTAGGACATAGCCAAATGTGCTAGGAAAAAACCCCATGCAGCTGGGACATATCGTTCATTGGAGTCTGGCAAAATCAGCAGTGACGAATTTTTATGAAGGCTTGTTTCACCAGGCAATAAACGGATAGGATGTCATTAGCCTTAGAGTTGACGTGTAGATCGGTGACAAGCCCCTTGTCTTTTCGAAAGCCCCTTTACACTCCCAGAAGGCCGACAGCGCGTTGGAGCTTTTCGACTTGACCAAGTAAATCGGTTATCTAGTATGAAATTCAAGTATTTAGCTCCGTTGGAGAAAAGGATGGTAAATGCCTTCAAGCACTAGATGAATGGGGTCATTCAGCTTCCTCCTTCTCGTAGAGAGACCCAGCTCAGTTTTGAGGATTGACTGAAAGCTCATTAGTATATCAATCGTCGATCATGTCTAGGGTAGCCTGCGCTTTAGAGCCGAGTTAGACATGTTGTCAAATCTTCCCCTTTTGAATCATAACTGGGCATATGCCATCGGTTCCATGTGACTTGAAGCCATCAAAGGAGGCAACAGCCTACTCGTATGTGAGGCCCCATCCGTCACCACAACTGATGCAAACTGATGATAGGAGCTGATTGCGAGCCAGTTCTAATCAGGTTACCTATGAAATGAAAGCATGTAACAGAGAATCTTTGCTCTCGACTCAATGCGGTGCCATCAGAGCTTTTAAGTGTTTCTCGAAATTTTCCCCTTTAGAAGAAGAGAGAAAATGCCTATTAGTTTCACCCAGTATTCCACTTCTTATTATCGTGTCTAGGTCTTTGGGCATGAAGACACGTCTACATATTCGCTGTCTTGAATTGCAGAAGATGGTTGAATGCAAATATAAAATGTTTGATCACAGCATTTTCCAGACTAGTGTCATTGCCAGTCTTCCCAATTTTAAGTGTCAGAGAAGAGATAGCGACCCCCTTATATTGTAGTTAAGCTGATCTTGTCCCCTGTGGGGTTTGGGGATTTTCTTGAACTAAAACGTTGTTTGATTGTGCGCTGGAAAAGCCACCTCCAATCTAGTTTTTTCGGCTGAATTAGAACGCATCTACCGATTTCTGTCCACCAGAACTATGATCTTTGCTCTCTTTAGACCGGTTCAATTGGGTGCGGATAATGGGTTTGATCGCATCATTCGATTTCCGACCATCGAAACTCCACTGATAGAGGAAGTGGTAGAAGCTCCCTATAGGCTCTGTTTGAGACGGAAGAAAATGAAGCAGTTTCAGTTCCCAGAGCTTGATAAGATTCAGTGGGCGTCACTTTCGCTGATCTGTTCGATACACTGAATGCATCGTAACGCTGTTTAAGGTCTTGGCATGTTCATTAAACTTGTTATTGAAGTTTATTCCTGGGTATTTTGCTCCTGGCTTTTGTCAAATTCTTGCACCGTTTGAGAGAGATTGACGTTCTTGCGTCTCCTTACTAGTGGCGTCCTCCTGCTTCCAACACAGAATTTCATTGGAGGCACTTCACTTAATATAATAGTCCCAGAGTTTCTATCGCTAGAGAAAGCAAGTTTGCGTAAGTTATGGAGCTGGTGGTGAAGAGCATTGCAATCTACTTTCTTGATACCTATACACCAGAAAGAACACAAGAATGGAAGAGGATTGGTCCCAAAAATGAGTTTTTTTTTGGCTCTGAACTTGAATTTTTTTTCTGTAGATAAAATAATCTCTTCCAATAATTCTTAACAGACATTTAGGGCAACCGAACTAAAACAGTTTAAGGATTAAACTTTTGATGCCGGTGTGGTTTTCTTTTTGCTGAGTCCACGGATAATATCATTGTGGATCCGCAGCGGTATGTGCATTGCAAAATTTATTGGTGCGAAAGCATTTTCGTCTTAATCGGCAGAAGTCCTCTACCCACACTCAAAAAATTTATCTTCCTGACCAGGATTTATTCGATTCAAGAATCTTGCTTTAATACAAAACTTACTTTCAACAAAATTTGAAATAGCTGTGGTTTAAACTCTTTTTTGAAGATTATTATCAGCAGTAGTAACGCTAGACTTGGCAGAGTTCGAAATCTGGCCATCATCATACAATGTCTTGGAATTCACGCTGCGGATAATATCAGTATCTTCCCAATCGAAGTAAATATGTCATCATCTTAGGGGTCGTCCTTAGGTTTAATCCCATTTAATACTATGATCCGTTCGAAACGGTTTGTGGTTTCAGAGATATGCGGTTCAACTGTCAGGTTCTCGATAGGGTGGTCCATAAAACTTAAATCAAAATAATTGGCGAAGGATTCTGCTTTTCCCTCTGGTATGGGGATACGAGTAGTTTTCTGTACATAGTTGATGTAATCCGGATGGGTGTTGGCTTTCTCAACCATCCAGTTAATTTCCTTCAAGGCGTTCAAATCCGGTTTGCTGTCGATGAGTCTCCAGCTAAAGTCTTCTTCTTTGGGAATTAGCATCATTTGTGCTGTTCCATGTCCAGTGGAAGATCCTCTGGAGTCGTCTGCAAAGCCAATGGCCGTGGAAGTGAATTGCTGTGATATATTGATATATTGATGGAGGTCTCTGGTGAGCGGATTCTTCTGTCTGCCAATGGCTCCATTTAATACTGCCTGTAGATGTTGAATGTTTGCACCAATCCCATCGTTGGGGAGGTTATGTTTGTGTCTGGTTCGAAACACTGCGATTTTAATAGACATGTTTATGCCATGACGAATGTCAATTGTGATGTCTCCCACATTGCACACTTTATCTGAAGTTGGGCAAATTGTTGCCTAACATTTTTATTATACTTTCTCATGTGTCGTTAAAAAAGAAACACCGAGCTATGTTTAGACTGCGTAGATACTACTTATTAGGACACTGAACTTCCAAAAGGGAATAAAAACATCCAATAGCTAGTAACCAGTACCGTGGATGCCAGCAAATAAATTATCTTGGAAAAATGGTTTTGAATGCGGACTGTATTTATTTGAAACGATGAAATATATACTGCTAGCACGTGACCATATGCTTTTAAACTCGTGCCACGTTTATTGATTTGATCTTAAATAGAATCGGTAGGCGTGAAATATCATTATTATTCGTTGGCCGCATTTATACCTTGGGTTATAAAACTGAATGCTGCTACGAAGAGAGCTGTGGAACTTTGTCAACGGCGAGATTGGTATTGGTATGGACAGAACAATTAATAATTGATATTTAGTAATTAATTGCCTTTCAATTACAGAGGTGTCATATACCATATGCATTAGGAGTATTTTACTGCATTATGTGATTGAAATGCGTACGATGTGCTGTGTCAGTCATTATGATGATAATGTGTCGAAGACATGACGTCTGTCTGCTTTAAACAACTCAGATGAAAAAACCTTTATTGATGACGACAAATAACCGAATTTAGTAGCTGTGGAACAATTACCACTATCAATTAACTACCGCACTCTTTCGTTGATGAGACTGGTCTCTCTACAAAGACCCTCAACCTTAAATGGAATTCTAACAAGAAGAGTCATGCTACCTTAGTAACGAACCTATCTAGGAGAGCTTATAGATTTGTATAAGTCCGCAAAAGAACAGGGCTTTCGTCATCGGTCCGATTCTGATCCGCAATCCCGGAAACAAAATGGAACAACTCAAGAGTATGAACAACGTGTTCGTCCTGTATCTACTGCTTGTCCTCCGGACTCTTGTTATATCTGTCATTGGCGTAATAACCCCCGAATATCAGGCTATCGTCATCACAATCTACCTTCGAATCACCTTAAACAGGATATTGCCAATTGAGGCCCATCGTACAGTTGGGATAATAATTTATATATTCCACTTCTGGTGTTCTGTACAATCCGATATAGGTCCTAAGATACTGCAACTCAAACATCATCTGAGTACGATACAAAATTGGACAAACCATAACCGATAATTGGTCCGCTTAGAGCCACTATTCAGTCAAGATAGGGTCTTCTTGTCAGACAAGCATCTACATATATGTTTAAGAAATTAAAAACACTTATAGGCCTAGATACCAAAATATCTAAACATGCTTCCCACTACCAACTGCAGTCTATTCTGTCCAATGATGTACGCATTTTACCAACTTTGCTATAGCAACAGTGGGCGCCCGTCCAATGACCCGATATAGAGTTGCAATTCATACCACGGGTGGAATCAATGTCTTTGCAATAGGCTCTGAATAGGTATCAAAGGAATGACGGAGAGCGATGGCAAGGGGTATCCTTGCTTCCATGGATGTATGGCCACCCCGTGAACTTAAGTTTACACCACAGACGTTCACGTCAAAACACACAAGAGGCATCTGTACCAACAGCGTTCGATGGATTATTTTCCCATGTCGCATGTCTAGCGTTGAAATGTCCGGCCAGGAAGTTTTTCGATTAAAACTGGACGCAATGAAAAGTATCTGCAGTTCAATTATGAATTGAATGGGATGTTGTATTTGTTGTACCTTTTGTATCCTTTTGTACATACACAATGCCAACCAGTCATATTCACAGAATCACTTAATATGATAGTGTATATAAGTAGTGGGGCCTAAACACAAAATTCTTCTGAGGAGAAAGGCCCTATTAGAATCCTAAGCACACCAAACTAACAATTTCAAAGTAAAAAGGTGTGTTTACCTTAAAGCGTGAGAAATAGTGTCAGCACATACATGCATCCACTTTTGTTTAGATAGAAGATAAAAAGGTTCTTTACAATTTTCGCATGCCTTCAAGATACTCCTCCCCACTGCAGTGTTTTTTTTTTTTTTAGGTTGAGGTCGTTATGATGCTTAGCTTACCGAAATCCTGGATAATGGACGGCCGTGACTTGTTATTCTAACGAGATGTTAATCGCCTCAAGTTCATTTTCTTTTATGTATCATACAAGTAGTATAATGTGCGTTAAAGGAAGAATAGAAGCCTAATATCCAATTGAGTTATATTGAAAGCGGTCACTACATAATGGTTAAGTATATTCACAGAGACTGAGCAAACAAAATAACTTTTGCATAATAAGCAGAGACAAGGGATTTTTTCTTACTTCCTTTGCATATGCCTTAGCCCGTTCCTAACATACTCGTATGGTAGTCCATATCTGGTGAAAATATTCAAAAAGATTTGAAGGGTCTGTCCCTTTTAATGAAATGTAGATTGGTGGAAGAAGAAAGAGTAATACCTTCATACCAGTATAGCTTACGTCTAATAGGTTAGAGAGGTAATAATGGGTTAGTTTGTTTAGAATTTGTTAAGTTTGTATTAGAAGACATACTGGGAATAGTGGCTGTATAACAGATGTCGTGCTTGACCGCATGTCTTCTCATTCCTCTCAGCTAGGTTTCCCTGTTAATTGCTACAAGGATTGTGTTATAATTAAGTTATCTTTTATTCCGTGCCATCTGGTGTTTTTTTTTAATCAAATGTAGTGAAGTGAGCTTCCTTCGAATTGGGTGAATTAAGTATCTAATCGGCATTTCTTTCCTCCTTTATGTTTGTTTCTTACTTACTAACTTGCTGTGGGTGTAAGCCTACCTCAGCAAGCACCCCTTCCAACCAACTTGGCACATAGCTAGTTGCTCATATGCAGCTATACGAATATATGGTTTTGGTGCTGTTCCAACTGCTTGTGCCACCTTGGGATTGAAAGATCCTTCGAGCTGAAGCACTTCTTTCCATATATTCTACATGAGCCACCTTATTTCTAGCAAGTGCATCAAATGCTCAAACCAGCCAATAGAGCTTCTGTGATGTTGAGGGTCACTGAGGGAGCTCACTGCAAATTCTAGGTAGACAGATTTATAGTTGCCTACTGTTATGTTCTACTTAAGGCGTTGGTGTCTTTATTTTGCGCTAGCCCTACTTCTGCTGCTGCTGCCTCAACAGCTAAAAGTGCACCACTGATATTTTTCTGATTTCTTCCGATTGTGCCAGTTTTATCAGCGTATATGAACAATTGTACGGACTTTTGAAATATTGTGCCTTAAGTATTGAGTGCAGCTCACAAACTAAGTTGCATGATGCGAGTAGCTCGTGTTATGTCTATGGAGAACCAAATGAGTTTGGCCAAAGCGAGACGACTCTGTATGGCATGTCGCTACAGACGCTTTCCTAGTCAATCTTAAAATCGATGAAGAAGTGATATTTAGTCGATGGTGGACTTATGAGTACTTGGTCAAAAATAGCGCTGACTGACTAACGACTTCAAGTTATTAATGATCGATTTTTCAGAGGATCTTCTTTCCTGATTGTTCCTGAACAATCAGACAAGGCCGAGAAGATCCTTCTGATCATGCTCTTCACAAAATAATTGTCCACGGCTTTGAAAAGCTTGCTGGTTTCTGCTGATTTTTTCGATCTAAATTTGAATGCTGTTATAAACACTTGAGTGTAGGTAGAGTTTGCAGTCTTCGTCTCTTCGATGTTTAACAGTGTACAGAAATGATACTTCCAAATTTTTAACGCCGAATGCTTTTTTAATAAGATCTTGCAGTCCTTGGTTCGGGATTTGTTGCTCTGACACGTCTTTTTACCGTCTGATTAAATCTCAGAACATCATCAGTCGAACCATCTTTCGATTGCTTCGACTTCACGTTTTTCTGTCCCCCATCCTTGCATGAAACTATACACGATGCACGATGCGCCTCCTGCTTGACTATCCACCGGGACTCATCATCGAGCCATGGGCTTCTTGTTTGTGCTCGCCTTGTGAAATCTAGTATATCAGGATGTCATTTCTGATATCCTCTTGGGAGTATCAGCACTGGTCTTCTGCACTTGATACTGGTAATGTGGGATTTTACGACAGGTTGAGCGAAACGTGGTGGTGATTATGGTGGTAATTTCCTTACCGTCTACTGCTCTTGAAACTCGCATTCGCATCTTACGTTTCAGGTGAATATAAGCACCTTTGAATGTGCAGACCTTTGCAATACTGATTGCGTGTTGTCCGGTTATCGCAATAGGATTAAATTGGCTTGTCGTATTTTGATAAGAAGCCGCTTCGTGCCCTTGTGGATCTTAAGATGCAAGAAACTCATGCTTTATATGATGGTCCTCCGTGCGATTGAAAAAGCAATCAGCCGTTTTGAGTTTAATGTTGGGCAGTCTATGCATGCCCATCCCACTGCTAAAGATGTCCCCTTCACCTGTTTTGTCATTGAGGTCACCAGGTAGGATTCATTCTGCGGAACCTCTAACAGGTTATCTTTAGAAGTTGGTAGAAGAATTAGTTGGCACCACCGCCCTTCTCATCTGTTAGACTAAGTATAAAGCTGATGTTGGCGAATTTTGCCCTAAAACGGATTTTTACAAGTTGCTCGCTCATGTCTAAACAATATGACTTTATTCTTTATTCTGTGCATGATTGCAATCAATGTAGTGGATTTCGCAATTTTTGGGCGTCACCTTGCCCATTGCATTGCATTTTTAGGATGGCGGTTATTTTAATTTCCCAGACCAAGCACAACCCGAACGTCGATATTTTTGTCCTGTTTGCATGAGTCGTTAGCAGTGAAATCTATGTTGTTGGCTTCATCACATAGGTATTTCTTATTTTTTGTGCGGCCTAGGGCGACGCATATCTATCTATCTATCTATTTCTGCGTATAAGATCTTCTTTTTTACGACGTCAAAGACGCATATTGCAGCCGATCAGGTCAACAAAATGTGGACCCGTCCTTTGCAACAAGCATTTGGGTATTCTGATGGTTAACGAGTAGGAGCAGCTCTGATTGTAGTGGCTTAATCAGATTCAGATTCACGGTTATCGTTAATCCAATGAAATATACTCCACGAGGCACTGCGGAGATCTGATAATGCGTTTTTGTTTGTCTCTGTACTTCTTTTAGAAATGATGCTTTTTGTGTGGTCAAACCTTTTCGCAGGAGGCCTATCATATTTCTGGGTTGCCCGTTTCTGCTCATAGCAAATATTTTTAGTTCCTATATAAGCATAAGTGTATGTGAAACTAGTAAGCATTGACTTAATGGATTTAGCTTTTAAATGTATGTGAAAGATGAAGAGTGGGATATTTGGTTTCAGTAAACAAATTCGGGAGCATTAGTGCTGATGTTTGCACATCCTGAACCTACTATTACTTTAGTAAATCAGCGCAATTGTTTCTGTTCTCGTAAATGTAAGCGTGAGTTGACTAGAACGTGCTTCCATATACACCGGACTGTTCATGTTCAGATATGAGTACATATCATATATTCGAGCAGAGAAAAAATATGCTACGAGTAATTTAATTATTTAGTTCACCATCATATACGAAGTCCAAAACTGGTTAAAATAAAATATTTACTCTTGGTTTGTTCTCCGAGGTATACAAGTGTAAAACAGGGTGACCAGCCTTGTTATTATTATTATGTATTTGTTTTTTAAATAAAGAAATTTCGTGTTGGACTATTCTAAACTTCTTAGCACCTTTTACAATTGCTTATGTTAAATTATGATAAAGATATAGGTTCTTATTTGATGGGAAACATATTCGCGCAACTTTCATCGCACGTTTTATTATTGTTTTGCATTTCTCTTTTTCTTGAGTGTCTTTCGTCACCAGCTCAAGTTTTACCACATACTCGTACATTTGCCAATTACCATTTTTACGTACTTCCACGTACTCGTACGTCTTAACTTTTTTTAATTGTCCAACAATGCTTTTTATTGTGCCACAAAATGTTCAAGTGCTGGTAATTGTTTAAATCCGTGGTGTGATCTAGCCAAACCTAACGCCGCACAAGTGTGAAAGAGCAAACAAATGAAATAGATACATCATCTGGTGCGAGTACGTACATAGATCAGAAATAAAACTTGTTTTCGACATTAGTCTCTGAATGCTTTGCTTATGGAGTACGATACGGCACAAGCACAAAGCATTTAGAGCAGAGGTGTAAATCAGTGGAGCAGGTTTTGTCCCGTATTCAGGTCTTCCCAAACTGCTGCTGTGGGATTGTTAACATGCGGCTATATGGCTTAAGTGGTTTTCATTTTTGCGATTAGAAGTTCAGAGAATTGCAAATAAAATTCGCGATAAGTAAATAGCACTAGTACGCAATAAACTAATAAAAAATGTTGGGTATTTTGGCTATTAAACGTTATTCACTGGTTGAACGGTTGGTTTGTGGAGTGTTTCCATGTGATAGGTAAAGAGAAAACTTGAGGACTTTGAGGTTTGGTATTTTTAAGTCCTGAGTAAGTAAAATCACACTCTTTACATGCAGGTACTAACATTTATCTAGCATATAAAGGGTGTTAGAGTTATACAAATTCAATATGAAATAAAACACTTGAAACTAATGTTAATGTCTATGATATTGGCTTTATTGAATAGATAATTTTATGCCATTAGTGTTTAAATATAATATCGGGCATATGCGCGCCACGGCTAGCCCGAATGAAGTGCAATCTTAAAGTTAAATTTTCGACAACTTTATCGAGCAACTGGGCCGTATATCAGCAATAACACGGCGAATTTTAACTTCCAAATTGTCCAACATCTCTGGTTTATAGGCATAGACTAGTGACTTCACATACCCCTAAAGAAAGTAATCTAAAGGTGTGAGATCGCAGAATCGTGTCGCGCGCCGTGTTGCATGTTGCATCATCTTGTTGAAACCAAAGCACTGTCACGTCAATTCCATTCAGCTTAGGAACGAAATAGTCCGAAATCATGTTCCAATAGCGCTCTCCATTGACGGTAACATTCTCGCCGGCATCGTTCTTAAAGAAATATTGACCGATGATTCCACCAGCCCATAAAGCACACCAAACAGTGAGTTCTAATGGTTGTAAGGACGTCTCGACAAAGGCTTCTGGGTTTTCTCCACTCTAAATTCGGCAATTTTGCTTGTTTATATCTATTTAACCAGAAATGGGTCTCATCGGAGAACAAAATGTTGCGTTGAAAATGAGGATCAAGCTGAATCATGTTTTCGGATCATTCACCGAACCTACGACGCGTATAATAGGCATGCGGCTTCAGCTCTTCCATAAGCTAGATCTGAAAAGCTTTTAAGTCAAGATCTTTCCTTAAAATCTTGAACAAATCGGATGGGCATAGCTCCAATTGCTATGCACTATGGCGAATTGACTCATTCGGATTCTTCTCAACACTGCGCTCCAAAACGGGAATAACTCCTACTATTCGCACTGTTTGTCGTTTTTGGGGATACGTATTATCCACCATAGTGTACGTGGTGCGAAAACGATTCATCGTTTTCCGAATAATTTGCTCAGATGGCCGATTATGTCGACCGTAAAATGGACGTAGCGCACGATAAGTTTGGCGAACTGAACCATGGTTTTCAAAATAAGTTTGCACATTTTGCACGCGTTGTTCTGGCGTTAATCTATTCATCGTAAAATGGCAAAATGTACTAACCACAAATCAACTTTCAACTGTCAAATTTACGATCTGTAGAAACAGTTTTGCCAGTTTAAAAACCAAACCTCTAAAAAAAAACACCCTTTACTGTGTTCATCCTTCTCTCGGCAAGGTTGAGATGCTAAGAAGAAGGAGTTGATCTTATGGACAGATACGATATTGGATAATAGCTTTTGACTGGCGGTTTTTTCCGCAGCCCACAACATTACTTAAGTAGCACTACACCCTTGCGATTGCACTGTTACCAACTTCAAGTCGCTATTGCTGTCAAAGTACAAATGACAGTAGGTAATTCATTTAATTTTTGATAAGCGTATGCAAGCATATAGATCCTGGCGTGTTCGGCTTTTCTTTTATCGACAATGGATTTCGTACATAAGGGTGTGATTGCGCTTCATTTAGCCGGAATAGCGGAACCAACAATCGTTCTTGAGGTGAAACATTTGAAAGCCAGCATTGCAAAACTTTATACACATGGTCTCAAAAGAAATGCAAATGAGCCCGCAATGGTGCAGAAGGAGAGAATTGCTACAAAGCGCAAGGAAGATGGCAAGAAGCCCATGTGTCGAACTGGAGCATTCGACACATACTAAAAAATTAGATTTTAGTCAAGTCGTACAAGATGCAAAAGTTACACGATCGCAAAGATAAGCAGAAGAAGGAGCATTTTGGAAAGAGTGACGGAATTGAAGCATTTTGTCGGGCATGGCGCATTTTCAAACATCGTCCTCTCTGACGAAGAATTTTTCACGATTCAGCAAGTCGTGAACAAACAAAATGCTCGGGTCTGGTTAACGGAGAGTTCATACGAGAATTTGAGCGCTCGGATCGCCACATTACGTAATGGTGTATGCCGCCAAAAGTCTCACTGCACTAGAATTCTTGGAGTTCTATAAGGAGCATTGAATTCAATTGGGCTCAACATCATTCACATTCATGCAAGACTGCACCGTCTCGCACAGCCGAGGTGAACCAAGAATAGCTGAAAAACAACATTCGGAATTTCTTTCCGACCGAAAAATGCCTAACGAATTCACCAAATGCAAATTCGATGAACTTTCGTGTTTGGAGTTATTCGAAGGTCAGGTTCAGCACTAAAAAAATATGAAAATGTAGACGAGCTGAAAGCAACTCTTCGGCGGGAGTGTCACTCCACCTCCGGTCAGCGTGGAACTAGTTCATGAACCGACTCAATGCCATCATCAAGGCAAAAGGTGATCAAATCGAAAAATAAACTGGCTTAATAAGCTTTCTATTTGAAATTGAAATGAGAATATTCAAAAATGTAAATTTTACGATATTTTGAAATGGTAATAGTTCAATCGCCGCAGAGAGTATGTATCATCGAGCCTTTCACAAAATATCCCACAACGCAACCAGGTTCACCCCATATGGCCACACGGCCGACGAAATTAAACATTTTTTGAATCCGGCACACATAGAACATTGCAGATTTTGGGATAATTATGTGCGGCAACAATTGACTTAAGAAAATCGTGGGCATTACATTACACGTCCTAAGCTGGCAAGTCGCACGCATCAAATTATGAATCGGGTTATGGAGGACTGTAATATACACCATCTACAAGAAGCGTGATACTATGATCCAGTTCTTCCGTGGAAATATCACGCAGGGTTCTATGCAATTCGTAAATGTTACATTAAAAAAATTTCTGAACCGTATTAGACAATTTGTGATTTCTTCAATCTGAAAAAAAAGGCGAGCTACGATTTTTGTCAAATCAGTGAATTTGGAGCCTTTCACTCATGTTTTGTTTAGGGGTTCCCAGAAGCTAGCTGGATTGAGTAGTTTATATTTTATTGCCGACAGGATAGTTTTAGCCATCGTTATGTAATCCTTCTAAATTTTTAGCACAGTTTATGGATTTACAACTACACAGTACTTCCTTCTGCTCTCGTTGAGGTATGTCATTGGCGTGTTATATTCTTTGCATAGCCTCGATTGAAGCTTCTTTAGTCTTTCTTTTTCCTCGAACATCATCTCGTTCCTCTAGTGTCTTTTGCTCATCGAATTCGCGAGCAACTCTCGTCCTTTCTTGTAATGCTTACTCATGCGCTTATTGGTACGCTTTATCAAATTAGGCTGTGGTGTTTGGCTGAAATCCAGCACATGTGGTAGATGTGGCAGTTGAAAATGTTGCCCTTGTCTTTTGCGCCGAAGCTGTTAGCATATGATTTTTCAATAGGTTTATTCAGACTCAATCGGAAGGGTTTCTCGTAGCCCAATGCAATTGCAGCTGTTCGATCGCAAATTGGTGTTTTAGTCTGTTATATTATTTTTCGTGCTTAAGCTACGACAGGGTAATTGTTCAAATCAATGCTGATTTATCGGAACGTTCGGACGTCCAGAATACAACAAAAAATAGAGCTGTGTCCTGCGTCGACTGAAATGTGATCCAGCTTTTTAATTATTGGCCTGCAATTTATAATTGTGAATGTGTGACAAAAAATTTCCCTCTGCGGGTTGCAAGGTCAATTAACTTGACTCCGCTTTCGAGGAGGTGGTGTCGTGTATGTTTTACCAAAGATGCTCTCATTTTAAACTACTATTCTAAAGCTGTTCACACCTTTGGGTCGGATAACTCAATGGATTATGAATGACCTTAAAACGTTTGCACAAAATGAGGACAGATAAAATTACATATTGAGGAAAGAAGGCGAGATGTCAATGTACATTGGTGTTATATGTTTGCAGATTATAATGAATAGGATATAAAGAGTTCGGCAGGACATTTCATAAACCCTTTGGGGGGCTTACGGAAAAATCGGGATATTTCAAATTAGGTCGGAAAGTGTGTTTGAGGGAAAACCGATGAGATTTCTTAGCGACACGGGTGTTATGGTTGAAGTCCCGGAATGCTACTGGCAATTTCGATTGAACACTGCTGGTAAAAATAACGTTGGACGGTGCGAATTAACTGTGCCTAAGATACACTGCCCTTCCTGTTCTACAACCGCCAAACGGATAATGATATGAAAAGCAGAAAGTACTCTCGTCATCAAAGAAATATATTGGAGATCATTAACGAAAATTAAAAAGAGTGTCGGGAACAGAATGGAGCCCTGGGGCACACCAGCATTTATTTTGTGAATACCAGACTTGAAACCATCCAAGACAACTTGAATTGAACGTTCTAATCCCTTGAAGAAGGGATTGCGACAAATGGGCCTGATGTCAAACCCCGTGAAATGCCATTAAAATATCAAGTGCAACTGTATTGCTTTCGCCAAATTGGTGTAGACTATGGTTCCACTTTTTCTACTACTACCATGCCGCCGTTCGCTGAGAAGTTTTCGTGTTTCGAGATATTTCATAAGCCCATGGTTTATCGGCGTTTCCATGTCGTTGAAAAAACGGACGTGAATGCAATGGATCTGTAGAAGGACAGAGTAGAAGATTTGTCTTTTTAGGGACGGGCTGAACAAATTCTGTTTTCCTTCTTGTCGGAAGAAGTCCTTCAGAGTCGTATTGCTGGAAAAATTTATTCAATGGTTTTGCCAGCATGGAAGAACATATCTTCAGAAGAAGGGAAGATATACCATATATGGATCAATGGATTTGTGTATATTGAGAGTTGAGTGTGTTTGCTAATACACTTCTACGACGTGCTGAAGTGTAGGTAGAGATGTTAAACAATCTGGAAATGTTAAGCCGGCTATAAAGCGTCCAGCAACCAGTTTGGCCTTGTCCTAAGACTTACCTTGAGAATGTGGCAGAATTTTGGCTACTTTTGACGAGCCACTAAAAATGTTTACTGCCTTGGTCGCACTGTAATACTTTTTGGGTTCACTTTATGGTTGTATTGGTTGGAACATCTAATGTCTCAAGCGCTGCAGTCATTCTTGGCTCGTTTGAACTTATTTCGTTTTTCCTGTTTTGTTGGACTTGTATGCCCGAAAAAGTCGTTCTCTAAACTCGACAGTCTTTTTGCAGCTCCAGTCCGTGCTATGCTTTTACTTTTGAGGAATATCATTCCAAAGCTAATAGTGTTTGTGATCATATCAGCAGCGGCATCCACGTCGTTATCGGGGAAACACAACGTCCAGTTAAAATTTCTTAAGATGACATTAAGCCCGGCCCAATTGGCTCCCTCGTATTGCCATGCTGTTCTTTTAGGAATCTTTTCTCGGACTTAGAGGTTAGTGAAATTAGTTTATAACCTATTATGGAACCTCCAAGTACTATATTTTGTATAAGCCTCGCAAGCGAAAGTAGATACCACAATTGACGGTAAGTTCTGAGGTATTGCCGCAGTGTTCTTTCGAGCCTAGATGGGAAAGTACATGAACGGCGTACATATAAGAGTGAAAACTTTAAAATATATCCAGTGTTTTGACGTCATGGCAATTAACGTCAGCTATTCTTGTTCAAAGATCCCAAAGTACTTTCCAGAGCGTCGAACCCTCCAGAATTGTGTTTATTGAAATCGCTTATCTTAACTATTTTAGTATGATGATACAGGTATGAATGAATGGAGTCCGACAGCGCATCAAACTTTTTAAAAGTCGAACTGCTTTCCAGCCTGGGGGCACTGGAAATAGAACAGAAGTGATTAAATCGCTTACGGTGATTAGCGCACAGTGCGGCTATCCTTGGACAAAAATCAAAAAACGGTACTTGCGGTAACACTGCATTAAGTAGAACCATCATGTTGCAATTTAGTTTCAATTTTGCTTGCTGTGAAGAAGTGTTGTTTTGTTCTAGTGCGTGTAAAATTTGGAACTAAAATCATGTCGAATTTGGAAGAAGGTTTGTTATTCTAGTATTAGTACCATTTTTTTTTTTAGATATATTAAAATATATAGCGTTTAAAGTGAATTGTTAAAAAAATATATCTCTTCATTTTAAATAAGCTTTAAAAAAATGCAGCGCAAAATATTCGGTGCATTTAATTGTCATATGGTATATCAGACTTTGTTCTTGTGTCATTTTTTTTTTTGCTACAATAACAGTAAATTTTTTTCTAGTACAATACTCAGCGATTCGGAATTGTGATTTGGTCGACGATTGGATTTCAAATCTAAATTCAGAGAAAGTGTATAAAGTTATCCATAAACTGAAATCTATTTTAAATTTAAATGACTGTTCTGATAGTTTAAATGCCAAAATTAGACACGCAGCTGAAGTTTATTGATTAGCGATGAGCAGAAAGTGGAAAGATTGCTCTAGAAACCGCAAATGTTTATATAAGCGACATTCAAAGTAGTTACAAAAAGAACTATTGATACCATCTGAGACAGAAAGCGATCTGCAACCAACACCATCAAGATCCACTGGAGAGCCGCGGGAAGAAACTCGTCGCGGGAGACCTTTAGTAAGGTTTGAGGAAGCATCTATAAAGACAAAAAAACGTAGAGCTCAAGATCTGATAAATTCACGCTCTGCTGAATTATTTTGTTTTGCATGCGATGTTTCAAGAGGACCAAGGACTTTAAGTTCTCATCAAGTTCTTGCTTTATATTTTGAACTTGAGCTTTCTGAAAGAAAGTATAATATTCTCCGCAGTTTTAAGAACTATTTTCCATCCTGAGGCAAGCTATAAAAATTGTTTACCAAATAAGTGAAATATCTGCAGGAGCTATTAGGCATTACCCTCCAAACATTTTAAAAATCATTGACACCCATCTCGTCTCAGATTTAAAGCTAATTTGCAAGTGGGGATTTGATAGCAGTGCAGGACACAGCCTTTACAAACAGAAATTCACGGAAAATACATCTCAAACTGATGAATTTATGTTCTTGAGAGGTTTTGTTCCTCTTAAATTAGTTATGGGTCCTCCACATTGTTTTGCAGAAGTTCGTTTTTATGAAGGAGAATCAGCATTTAGTAAGGGAGCAAGAGTCCTTAATGAAAAATGCTATACGCCAATTATCTGCGTATCAAATTAATTTCGATGGTAGTTCTGTGGTAGCTAAATACGAATTACATTTTACAATGCTGGATGGAAGTATATGTATGTAACATTTTATCAGACATTAATTGTTCTGCTAATTATCTGCTAATACGAGGGGCGTTCAATATATTCGGTATCGATGTGAAGGAAAATGCGAATTCAATTTAAATTGTTTTTATTTTTCAATATAATCCCCCCTAACATCAGTGCATTTGTTACATCTTGAGATAAGCTTTTTTTAACCCTCAAAAAAATAAATTTCCTCCTCCTCCATTTATTGCCGACTTGAGTTCTTCATCATCCGAAAATCTTTTTCCACGAAGACATTTTTTCAAATCCGGAAACAGGAAATAATCACTAGGGGCAAGGTCTGGACTATAGGGTGGGTGTTGGATTTCTTCGAAACCACAATCTCGCGCAGCAGCCTTGGAAACTCGCGCCGTGTGAACAGGAGTGTTGTCATGAAGGAGCAACACACCCGCTGCGAGTTTACCCCGTCTTTTCTTTTTAATTTCCTCTCGCAAATTATGCAAAGTGGAAGCGTAGGATGTGGCGTTGATGGTTTCACCTTTTTTTTTGTACTCAATGAGCAAGATTCCCTTTGAGTCCCAAAAAACTGTGGCCATGAGCTTTCGGGCAGACGGAGTGACTTTGAACTTCTTCGGGGGGTCTGTTCCTTTTTTATGCCACTGCATGGACTCTTGTTTGCTTTCAGGGTCATAGTGGTGGACCCATGTTTCGTCCCCAGTAACAATTCGATCCATAACACCGTCCGCGTTCTCACTACACATCTCCAAAAGCTCTCTACAGCATGCGATTCTCACTTTTTTCTGAGGCGCTGTGAGCATTCGTGGCACCCACCTTGCACTGACCTTTGAAAGGTTAAGATGGTCATGAAGAATGGTGTGAATGGTACCAATTGAAAGTTTGGTGATCTCTGCCATCATTTTCACCTTTATTCGGGCATCCTCAAGAACAAGTTTTTCGACTTCTTTGATGCTTTCTCCCGTACCAGCAGTAGCCGGGGCGCCGGAGCGGGGGTCGTCTTCAATGCTCTCTCTGCCTCTCTTGAACTCACTTGACCACTTTTGCACAGTTGATAATGAAGGTGCGGAACCCTGGTAAACAGCCACCATCTCTTCATGAATAGTTTTTTGACTTTTTCCTTGCTTAGTGAGAAATTTAATTACAGCGCGATGCTCAATTTTCACCATCATCGTCTCAGTTGCCATTATGATTCTGTTTAATTAGAGATAAAACTCGAATTAATAATCACATTTATATGAAATTTTACATGAATGCACTAAAATAATAGTATTACTTGATAAATAAGTCAATTTATATATACAACCACAGCTTCACCCCGATATCGAGAATATGTTGAACGCCCCTCGTATATGTGGAGCGTCCCCAAAAGAAATGAATTTGACTGAGGTTTCTGAAAGGCTTCATAATACCGATCATTACCCTTTTGGCTTATCCACTCTGCACACGTGGATAAGGTGTTTTGAATGCCTTCTTCGCATTTCTTATCGTTTGCCGCTAAAAACGTGGCAAGTAAGAGGAGCTGAAAATAAGACTATTCGCACAAGATAAAAAAATAATTCAAGACCTTTTTAAAATTCGTATGGGGCTCTTAGTGGATAAGCCAAAACTGGGCAATGGACCCACAAATCCTGGAAATACTGCAAGAAGGTTCTTTAACGACTCAGTTCAGAAATCACAGGAATTGATTCAAATTTAATAAAAAACTTTCACACGAGTTTAAGAGTTTTATCGTCAGGTAAAATACATAAATGTTCAGCAGTTTAAAATTTTACTAAAAGAAACAAAAGATTTATATACATATAAGTTGATAAATTGCATGCCAAGTAGCGTCAATAAGATCTTGATTCATGGTTGTGATGTCATCGATTCTTTCGACATACCTATAGGTCTTCTGTCAGAGGAGGCTTTAGAGGCTCGACATAAGGAAATAAGAAAAAATCGATTAAATCATACGCAGAAGATGAGTAGGGATCAGACAAAGACGGATCTTATGAACGTTTTATTACTTACTTCCGATCCTTTAATTCCGACGCACTGACTGACTCTGGTCTGTGTCAATTAAGTGGTGTCACCAATAACATTTGCAGACAACTCGACCTAGTCTTTGCCACTGATACAGATAACTGCATCGTTTTAGAAAGCAGACATCTTCTTTCTAAGTTGGATAGTTACCACCCTCCCCTTTCCTTTACGTTGGCGTATGGCAATGGTGTTTCCTATGAGTATTCTTACAGTTTTAATTTTCATAGGGTTAACTACACCAAACTGAACAACCTCCTCAGTATGGCCAATTTTAACTTACTTTACGACAATCCCAACCATACGGTTAACGACGCTCTCGCATCCTTTTTTCAAATGTCTCTCCCAATCTGTACCTTTTTTACCCAAAATAAATTTCTCTGTACTTTGCCAAACTCTTTATGACAACTATTTAAACCAAATGGACCACACACTCATTTCCGACCCCAAACGATTTTTTTCAGTTCATCAAAACTATCCATCATCCCTGAATTTTCTAGATAAGTCCTCTGGCGATCCCCAAATTATTGCAAATCTCTTCGAAATTTTTTTTAGCCAGGCGTTCGCCACCCATTCCCAGGGATTATTTCCCTCGACCTGGAAAAGGTCTCTTATTATCCCCCTACAATGCTTTTCCATTGTAAACCTATTGTTTCCCAAAACCAGCACGGATTTCTCAAAGGTAGATCTACGACCACCAATTTAACGGAATTCGTATCAAGCACTTTATGTGCACTGGAATCTGGGAATGAAGTTGATGTGATTGCTACCGATTTCAGCAAAGCCTTTGATAGGATCTCACATGATATAATCCTTCTGAAATTAAAAGCTCTTTTTTTTTACAAATAAACTTTATAACATGGGTTTAATCATATTTAAGTGAAAGACAGTACTATGTTCTATTTAGGTCCATGGTTTCTGACCCAATTAAAGCCTCCTCATTACTGAAGTAATCTTCTTCCTCAGACAGCCTACCACTGCAGGAAGATCTTGACAGATTTTGTACTTGGTGTCTGAAGAATTTTTTGGAGCTTAACGTCAATAAGTGTCAAGCTATAACGTATATCCGTAAACGGCCCCGTACTTCACCTCGCTGCTATCTAATCTTTAATCTGCCTGTTCCCTTAGTGAATGAGTTGCGTAATTTAGGTGTTATCTGTGATAAGGAACTCAATTTCCGTTCTCACATTGATAAAATAATAAAAAAAAGCCAACTCTGCCCTTGGCTTCATCAAGCGCTGGTCTAAAGAGTTTTCCAATCCTTATGTTACCAAATCTCTTTACATAACCTTTGTTAGGCCTCTTCTTGAATATGCAAGCCAAGTTTGGTCACCCTACTACAGAACACACATCCACCGGATAGAAGCTGTTCAACGCAGGTTTTTACGATTTGCTTTACGTGGGCTTCCCTCGGATGATAGCCAAAACTTACCACCTTATACTGACCAACTGAGACTTATAAATTTACAACCCCTTTCTATACGTCGAAAAGTTGCCGACATTCTCTTTATTCGTCAAATTTTAGTTGGTAATATCGATTGTCCTTCTTTACCTCAAGTTATTTCTTTTAACACCAATCCACGCAATCTTAGGTCTGTGCCACTTTTCCGGCTTAATCTTCACAGAACGAATTACGGACACTTGGAGCCAATGTCTAGAATGCTTCGTGGAGTTAACAATATTCTGCCTCTCTTCGAAGATCATTCTTATTTCCACCTATGCCTCACGTCCTAACTTTTTTTTAATCGCTCCCACGCTTTAGATTTTATCTTTAGTTTTAAGTGAAAATTGTTAGTTTTAAGAATAAGCTTGCAATAAGCATTAATAAATCTGTCCGGGGTTGATCCGGGCCGCAAATCAAATCAAAAATAGAAATATTTCTTCAAGGAAACCATATAGGAATACCTCAAAAATAAGCATGTACTCACAAATTAAAGATTTGTCAAATAATTCTCAAAATATAAGTGCTTCCTCATTTGATGAAATTGATTTAACTGATGCAGAGCTTGAAGATAGCGATGACAGTAGTTTAGTTTCAGAATAATTATAGCTCAATTGTTTTCTTGATTTTATATTTTATATTTAAGGAAAAATATTTAAACAAAAGGAAAACAATCTATACATATGAATTTGAATTAAGGATTTTTGTCCAAATGTCCATACAAATGCCGCCGCACTGTGCTTCGGCGAGAATAGAATAATGGCACAATGCCACGTATTTCCAAATAAATGTCAAATTGATATTGATGTTCTCTAAAGTGTTGCAGTTAACTATAACAAATCACCCAAGTTTGTTTTACAACTACGTGTATCTGAAAAAAAAAAAAAAATAATAATTAAGAACCTAAGAGTTAGGTTTTTTTTGAAAACAGTCAATCCCTTTGAATGTCTTTGTTTGTTTATTTTCTTCATTCGCTAATAATAAAATTTAAATATTTATTTATGTACATATCTCCATAAATAATTTTAGAATTCATGTTCCTCTACTGAAAATTCCATCATCGGTTGAAAGTGATGATAACGCAAACGAACCACTAAGCCATAAAAAATTTAAAAAAAAAAAAAGAAGAAAATTCCATTTTATTGACGGATTAAGTTACAAGTTCGTGTTCATTTCTATCCGATTATTTAAATTTAGATTGCTTTGAAGTTCTAAACTGTGTCGGTGATTCATTTGATGCAAATGATCCACATCAATCAGAACTTGAAGAAAGTGTTACGATCACTTTAGGTGGCAGGAACGAGCATTTTAGAACTTTTTAAATTATTTCAATGGAAACCTAATTTCTTATTTAATCAAAACTCGTTTGCATTTTCAGAGACATCCATAGAGATCAGATATAATCTTTTTCTGGGCCACAAAATGTTACGGCTTATATTCGTAGGAATGAAGAAAGCGAAAACGATTCATTTGCATTTCCAACTTTAATTAGGCTTTTCGAAAGTAAACAAATTATTTAAAACATTTTCTTTTTCGGCAGGTATTCTATTCATATTATTGTTTTGGGGATAAATAAATATGTTTACAATGAAATGGGAGCGTGTTGCAAATTATTAAATATTAGTTGTGCTGCTTACATAACGAACTTCCGAATCGAGAGGACTGCTGCAGGCAGATTAACATCTGCAGTTGATTATTCCGATGAATCTACAATATTGTATGTGATTAATTTTAATTACTCTGCATATATCATGTGTTATGCGACAGCAGAATTTTTTGCAGAGTCACCAAAGAGCTGATAATTTAAGTCAACGCATAAGGACGGGCCGCTGTTTTGAACAGAATCACTTGAGGAGATGAAAGGAGCACTTTTTCGCTGTTTTGAGTATCATTGCGGGCGATATCCAGAACCGCAGAACCACGAACATTTGTTCATTCCGAAATTCACATTGCTTCTAATAAGAATAGATTTATTGTCATCTGCTTAAAACATTCAAGTCAAAAAAGAGGGAATGACCTGAGAGATTTCGTCGGACTTACGAGTGGCGCTTCCATTAGTGGAAATGCCTGCAAACGAATAGGAATGCTTGCCAAGCCGACAAAAACAGACGGTTTATCAGAGTGGGGGGAACCTACGTGGTTCCAGCAATTGCAGAAATAATAGCGAGCCTCAAACACATTAAAAAACGTCTCAAAATTATTCTCGATAGATAAGCAGATTTCCGTTTCCGAGTATACAACGATCTTGTTCTCTACTGTTCATTGATTTTAAGAATGCGTTGGACAGCGGAATCAGAGTTCATATGGTGTGCAGAAAAGGCATTCCGCATAAATACACGGCTATTATCATTGCGAGTAATTACGGTGCAAAGTATCACTTGTTGTATAGCTTACTATCACTAAGTAAGCCTCATAACATTTCTTCTTTAACACCTGGACTATGCTGACGTAGTTTACTTTCTATGGCACAGAATCAAAGTCCAAATGACCATTGGTTTGGTGGCAAATAACGCCAATAAAGAAAAGTCCTTAGCCTTCTCTATTATTCATGAACAACTTAACATATAGCATTTCAGGATAAGAGGCCGAGAAAATAGATGGTGATTTCGAAGTAAAGGGTGTTTTTTGTAGAGGTTTGGTTTTTAAACTGGCAACACTGTTTCTACAGATTGCCAGTTTGACAGTTGAAAGTTGATTTGCCATTTTACGATGAATAGATTACCGCTAGAACAACACGTGCAAATTGTGAAAACTTATTTTGAAAACTGCTTCGGTTCGCCAAGCTTATCGTGAGCTACGTCCATTTTACGGTCGACATAATCGTCCATCTGAGCACGTACACTCTAGTCACTAGTTTATAATACGCATCTCCAAAGACGACAAATAGTGCGAACAGAAGAAGTTATTGCCGTTGTGGAGCGCAGTGTTGAGGAGAATCCATATGAGTCGATTCGCCATCGTGCACAGAAATTGGAGCTATGCCCATCCACTTTGTGGAAGATTTTACGAAAAGATCTTGGCTTAAAAGCTTATAACATAAGATCCAGCTTGTACAAGAGTTGAAACCGGGGTGACCATTATACGCGCCGCAGATTCGGTTAATGGGCCGAAAACATGATTCAGCTTGATCTTCATTTTCAACGCAAAATTTTGTTCTCCGATGAGGCCCATTTTTGGTTAAATGGATATGTAAACAAGCAAAATTGCGGAATTTGGAATAGAGAAAACGCAGAAGCCTTTGTTGAGATGCCTTTACAACCATTAAAACTCACTGTTTGGTGTGCTTTATGCGCTGATGGAGTCATCGGTCCATATTTCTTTAAGGACGATGCCGGTGGTAATGTTACCGTCAATGAAGAGCGCTATAGAAACATGATTTCTGACTTCTTCGGTCCTCAGTTTAATGACATTGATGTGATAGAGCTTTGTTTTCAACAAGATGAAGCAACATGCCAGACGGCGCGCGACACCATCAATTTATTGCGGGAAACATTTGTGGAACTGGCCTCCACGATCCTGTGATCTCACACATTTATATTACTTTCTTTGGGGGTATGTATGGCGAACATATGCCCGATATCATGTTTATAATGGCATACGATTATCTATTAAATAAAGCTAATACCATAGACATTAACATTAGCTTCAAGTGCTTTATTTCACATTGAATTTGTATAACTTTAAAAAAAACACCCTTTATAAGAAATTAGAGGGAAAGGATAATACGAGTAAAAGTACAATAGAAGTAAAATTGAGCTAAATAAAAGGTAGGAAGTTAAGTGCAAATAAGTTGTAAGAATTAAATTAAAAATAATAGTAAAAATATCATAAAATACAAGAACAATTTCAAAAGAAAAGATTGCAATGACGTGTTTACTTGGTTTCTTCTTTCGCAGCAACATCATTTAAATCTGATAACCTCTTGAGGATCGATGTTCTTCTATTAGTTGGTTTTTTCACTACCACCGATCCGTATCTAGTAAACACTGCAACCAGTTGTGTGCTGCGCTTTAAGTTGATATCATGTTGCAGGAGAGAGCGATTCAATTTAGTTCGGCTGTCATTCAAACCGAAGTCATTTAGACAAAGTTGTCTATTGTTTAGTTTGCGATACTCTGCAGCAGCTTTCAGCATTGAATTTCTCTCTTGTCAGTTGTTAAATTTGATTATCATTGGAGAGTTGTCACTAAAAACTTTGGTCTTTGTTGTCGCCTCATATCTTGAAGCTGAAATTCGAATATGAGCTTAAATGAACATTTTTGTTGATTCGTTTGATGTGGGCAAATTGGGTAACGTAGTGACGTGATTCTGGGATATGTACTCGTACATCTACATCTTGATAGAGGTCATAGAGTTCGCGATTATATTGTATGTATCTTAGATTACATTCGTCCTTCTCACTTGCGGGACCATATATACGACGAGCAATTTTATTTCAAAAGTGTTTGAACATGCGAGTTAGGACTTTTTCTTTTTAAGGATCAGAAGATTCTTGAAGTGATTCCTCGTCGAATCTCCACTAGGGTGTCCTCCAGGTTTGGTGTACTGCTTAACTAACCAAAAGACGCTTCTGTCAAGAGTGAGGTTAGCTCCAGACGTGGGACAGATGCTGCTTTGTTAGTTGTATGTATATATTCGTACTTAAATTTGTCCTTATTTAATCTAAGGCCAACTCGTTTCAGTTATTCTTCGATATCAGTAAAAGCTTTTTATCGTCTATATGGTGTATCTTGTCAGGTGGGCAGATTTGTTGAAAATATTGCCTCGCAATGTTGATATCTGCTCGTGTATCTATTCCGGCACTAGAGTGAAGACACTTTTGGAATAGTTCGGAAAAGCTTTTGCCATTCCAAATTCGGCACTGTAGAGATCAAGGCGATAGTTGCTATCGTATGTCGCAGATAAGTGGTGCGTTTTTACTTGAAAGGTGGTGATATTTTCCACAATTTGTCCGATTGTGAATACTTGGTTTATAGTCAATTTGACTATACCATATCAGTTCTCTAAAATTATTGTGTAGGAAAAAGGCTTGATACGTTCTTAGCACCTTATTCGCAACTTTTAGCAGGGATATGCCTCTTAAGTTCTGACAATATATACAAGGTGGCGCAAAATTGATCACTCTATCGGAAGATGGTATAATTTTTGCAAATGGCATCGTACGTCAATCATATTTGACATTTGTGAACTAGACAGCTGCAGGATACAAACAAACAAGCAATGGAGCGCTATACTCCGCAAGAGCGTGGAATAATTGTTTCGATGTTTTTGACCAATAATTGGTCGGTGGTGTTAACGCAGCGTGAATTCGACGTCAATTTCCTAATCGTGTCGCATCAACTGGGCAAACATTCGGGCGCTCAGCTACTCGACTCGACCAGAGTGGAACCACAGGAGACCATGCAGGGCGTGGCCGCCACCGGACTGGTCGTTCGGCCGAGAATATCACGGCTGTGGCTGCCGATGTCGCTGGGAGCGAAGAAACATGACAATTATAGGTTCACACTTTTTGTAGATGCAACATATGGAGCTAATTGTTCATTCACTGCGTATACATTCATCCACATAAACTTTATTAATGATTTGGTGCAAAATGCTAAAACATTACTTCCGTGTTTGCAGCAAGTTGGTAAACTATTAGAGTCGCCAGCCTTACTATCTTTCAACTTTTTAATACGAGGACGGCTCAATAAGTCCGTGACCCGTTTCTGACCTCTTTACTGAAACAGCAAAACTGCTCCTGTCAACAGGCATCTGTCAGTTGACTCCTGTCAAAATTTAAACTTGCTGCGTCAGTTAGTTTGTGTTTGACAGCTATTTTTATCAGACTACTCACTAATTTGAGGAGAAAATGGAAAAAAGTGAATTTCGTGTGCTTATTAAGCATTATTTCTTGCGAAAAAAAACCATTACCGAGACCAAGGCTAAGCTTGATAAATACTATGGGGACTCTGCACCATCGATTTCAATGGTAAAAAAGTGGTTTACTGAATTTCGTTGTGGCCGTACAAGCACTGAAGATGCCGAACGTCCTGGACGCCCAGTTGAGGTCTCTACACCCGAAACAATCGAAAAAATTCACGATATGGAAGATTGAAAGTGCGAGAGATTGTGGAAGCCGTAGGGATCTCGCATGGCTCAGTGGTTTCAATTTTGAATGATCACTTGGGCATGAGAAAGCTTTCCGCAAGATGGGTGCCGCGTTTGCTCACAGTCGACCACAAACGCAATCGTGTAACAACTTCACAGGAAGGTTTGGCGTTGTTTAATCGCAATATGGAGGAGTTTTTGCGCCGTTTTGTAACCGTGGACGAAACATGGATCCATCACAACACACCAGAGAACAAACAACAGTCAAAACAGTGGGTTTCTAAGGGTGAATCGGCGCCAAAGAAGGCCAAGGTGGTTTGTCAGCCAATAAAGTTATGGCGACTGTTTTTTGGGATGCACGCGGGATAATCCACATTGACTACCTTCAAAAGGGAAGAACAATCAATGGGGAATAGTATGCCAACTTATTGGACCGATTCAATGACGATTTGAAAAAAAACGACCTCATTTGGCCAAGAAAAAAGTTCTTTTCCACCAAGACAATGCAAGGGTGCACACATGTGCAGTTGCCATGGCAAAAATCCATGAATTGGGCTATGAATTGCTCCCTCATCCACCCTATTCTCCAGATTTGGCTCCGAGCGACTACTTCTTGTTCCCAAACCTGAAGAAATGGCTTGGTGGAAAAAGATTTGACTCCAATGATGAAGTCATCTCGCAAACAAAGGCCTATTTTGAGGACCTCGACAAATCATTTTTTTAGAAGGGATAAAAAAATTGGAGAAGCGTTGGACAAAGTGTATAGAGCTCAAGGGAGACTACGTTGAAAAATAAAATTATTTTTTTATCAAAAAATCTGTGTTTTAATCCAAAAGTTATTAACTTATTGACCCGCCCTCGTATGTGCCCCAAATTCTTATGCTGGGAGGGACGACTATTTCTTCATTGAGTTGAAGTTGGCGGAGGACCCTCAAATACATTTACAATTCTCTGCGAATCGGTGACTGCGCTTCGTTTACTGTTTCGGAGAGCTTTTGTTGCCATCTTGAAGCTACCATAGCTGTCACTGACCGGGTGTTGTTTCTACCGCGCCATTCTTCGATTTGCTGGTATGGGGATGATGCATATGCTTTTTTCTTCTTTGGTCGGATTTTCTTGTACTTAGTTCTTGGGAATAGATGTTCTTCTTCCTCTTGTCTCAAGCTGGAGCGCCTTAAGATGTTAAGATGTACATCTCCCGTTCACTCTCTCATCATACATCGTTATACCACGAGCATCTTTTCGTGGATTACTGATAACCTAAGGTATATTCGACTACCTCTCTTACGATTTTACGATTCTGAATCCATTGGGTGTTGCCGTCAGAGTTCATAGTCCTTCACTCAGCTGCTCCTTGCAGTCCCTGGCTATTGGAGGACATTAAAATAGCAAGCCCATCTGTGCGCTGATCTTTTGCTTATGAGGCTCATTGTTTGAGTTGATACCTTTTTAGACTGATAGCGTTGGGCCTCGCTGATGATCGGGCTATTTCTAAAAGGAAGGAGATCAGTGCCAGACTCCGGATACATGAAGCATATGAATCTCAATCTTCATTGTTTCCAAACACTGACAAACCAGCAACAAACGACGTCTTAAAAGCCAACATTTGTAGGGTTGTCATTTGGTGTTGTTAAATAACTGCGAGAGTTTGTGTATGTAGCATCTGTTGTACATTTATTTATTTCTTCAGATTCACTAACCCCATTTATTCTTACGAGTACTCGTATGATGTTTCCTTACTTAGAATAAAGAGTGTAAGTTTTCTATCAGCATTTTTAGTTGTCCAATCTCTTCCTTCTAAGGAACAAACATGACTTCGTGTGAAAGTTGTCTTCGCCTTAAGACTTTTTCTACTTCTAACCGGTTACTTAAATCCACTCCTTAAACAAACTTTACATGTTTGGTTTCATGAATCAGTTCATAATGTTGGCGGGATTTGGTCTTAAGTTTTAAAATGCGCCTCGAATTGTCCAACTTATATTTTTTCCGTACAAAAAAATTCCCAGCCCACTATCGAATTTCAAAAATCTATGCACTCGTATCAAGACGCAATCAAGATCTCCTTTAATCCAACTTGGAGTGCCTTTTCTGATTTAATTCATACTGAGACAAATTACCACTCCATGGACAACCCATATAAGGAATTACCTTCAAATGAATGTGATTTGATAGACAGCCAGACGTCGTTGGTTGCCTATTTGTAGTTTGTACGAGAACGAATACGGGTATCTCTGTATCTGTAGAATTGGACTGTACGCCTCTGTTAAAATTCTCAACTTCTCCCCCTTCGTTTGGTTGAGCTTTTTAATTGATAATCAACAGTTTGTTCTCGTGGGCATTACATATTGCATTCATGATTCAATCGTGTTTAATTAATGACACCCATGCTGCTCTAGGTGCGGATACATTTTCTTTCACAGAATCACATGTCTAAATATGTTCACGTACATCTAAAATAGTCGAGCTGACTGATTTAGAAGAAAGTTTCGAGTTCCCGGGAAGCAAAATAAATAAACTTCTAAGGGTTAACATTTCGTGGAACCACTCTCCCCCCACCCACATTGGTGTTATTTCGGTGTATTCAGGGTACGTCTCCTTAATGTACGTTGCTTGTAAACAAATCGTTAAATTTCCATAAAACATGTACAACACCACCAAAGACACGAAACACACACAAAGCAATGGCATGTGATGAGGAGAAGAAGAAACAGTCCAAGGCTGGTCATAAACTTCATTAACAAAACTACCAAAACGAGGATACTCGTAAGCAACCCCATGATATGCGGCAACTCCACTGGAACTGGAAACAACACCCCGTCAATATATTGACGGAAATAAACCGAACAAGAAATCTGTGGGCATGTTCGCAAATTGAGGACATCGTGGTGTTGCTTACACCCCTAGGTCGTTTAATTTCTGTTGTTTCGTGCTTAATAAAGATATTTTCTATCGAACGGCGTAGATAATACGGATATAACCGGCCGAGTATACATATTAACCCTTATTTTTAATTTCACCAAATTTACCATTTTCTAGGGGAGTAGAAGCGCAGACTCACCAAAGTTGAAGACTGTAGTTGTGGGAATGATGGTGGAATTGCTTTTTTTTTTTTTTTGTGATTTAAACTTTTTGAGCGTGGTGAATTGGTAAGGAATCGGCGAATCGGCACATAGTCGTAAAAGGCGACTCTGTTACGCTCTCTGCATGAAAATGAGAATGATAATGGGATGCCATTTGTGAACATTGCTAGTGGATTCTAAAATACATTAAGTCAAACCAGAAGCACCCTTCTGTAGTCCCCTCCACTGGTTAAACTCTCCCATGTCGTATGGGTACGAAACGAACGTACGTATACTCGTAAAATGTCAATCGATTCAGCCTCTCTACGCATGCAGTCTGAGGCAAGAACGCTGAAAACCGAAATGGGGATTGGAATATATTTCAAGGGAGTTGGTGTCGTTTGTTAACAACGATGGAACGTGACTTGAATGCAGAAGTTTTTCTTGTTTCTTGGTAAAGAGAATAACGTTTATCCTTGTGGTCGTAGTTGTTGTTGTTGTTTTTTTCCTTTTGTTTCCTATTTAATTCCCTTCAAGGAAATCGCACAGTGGTGGCGCAAAAGTTTGGGATCGGGCACAGGAAATTCTTTTAAATATTAATAAAGTTTTACGATAGTCTTGTGATTGAGTACGGATGTAGATGTTCGCACTTGTATTTTTATGTAAATGAATACCTAAGGGCTAGGCATGGAAGTTTCCTAGGTCACGTTTAAGAAAATGCGTTGCAAGCAAAAGTTTGCAAATTAATTTAATTGGTGGTGGTGCATTTACTACACAGAGTACATATCACGCGCAGTATTTTTAAATAAGTGATGAGCAATGGAAACTAAGTAGATACAAGTAAAACATTGTAAAAAAATCAATACTGGTAGAGGCTTACCTATAAGAGGTAAACCATATAACTCTAAGCATTGTGCAAACCTTAAAGGATTTTGCCAATTTGCTTTGACTTTGGCTTCATCCTCGGTTGTCAGTTGCTTCAAAATAATGTTAAGACTTGGTTGAAGTTTGTATAGTTATGCGTAGTCTCCAAAACGAAATACGACGCATACGACGCAAAAGTAAAGTCTGCACCTCATTCATTTCCAAAATTTGTTAAAAAAGTTTTGTTCTTAGATTCCTTCTTTTCGCTAAACGTCTGCGCGTTCCAACGCAGTAGTCCATCTCACTAAACAAATATAGCAAGTCGTTGTGGCCAGATCAATCAGCTGCTTGGACAGCAATTTGGTAGAGGTTCTACTTTTCTAACAACCAACAGAAATCGGGCCTTAGAATACTAAAATTGTTGCAATCTACATGTGCTAATTATCTTAGTTATGAATTTTAACTAACTTACACCGTCAACCAGATTGATCTCTAGCTAGCTGCCTCCCGTTGGTTGAATTGAAGTTCACTTCTAAGTGCGCGTCTTCTTCTTTTTATATTAAGCGATGAAATAGGCAATGCGTGTAATCACGCTTTGAAGCCACTCCAGAGTATTTAATTGGTTGCACCTCGGCGATCACGATGACTCCTTCCGAGTAGATGTCAGGAATTTAGTTGTGGGTTCGGAAAAACGACTGACTGTTATCTTTTAGTGCCTTGATACAAATATGAAGAGTTGTCGGAAACGCGGTCACGTCGGTGCTTAATTCGGTGAAAAGGAGAGAAACCTTTCCGGACTCGTCAATTATCTTTGAACCGCCGACTTAAACCTCGAATTCCCTGGTTATTGCGGCTTTGCATTCACCTTTCGTTTCAACGTCAATTTCAAGGTATCGCGAACCAATCGTCGACGTCGAATGGGTATCTGGTCACCTAAGCACGATAGGAAAAATATTTAAATAAAACAACAACAACGGTGTGAGACATAAAATTGAATCTAGCTTTATTTCGAAGCTACGTGGTTCAAACGGTCGATCCAATTTTTGGTGACTCGATCCAATACATGTGGCGTTATTTAGGCGTAGATAAGGACTTGATGCAGCCTCAGAGAAAATATTCGAGTGGTGTGAAATCGCATGATCGCGGTGGCCAATTGACGAACGTTTGCCGTGACCAGGCCGCCAAATTTCTCCTTCGGAACTTCGAGCGTTGTGTCGGCTGTATAGCATGTATATCGATTTCATCGGGTTCTGACCACAGAAAGTCGGCTAACATCACTCTATACCTGAGACCATTGACGGTAACGGTGTCTCCTTCTCCATTTCGAACGAAATAAGGTCCAATGATGCCGCCATGCCATAAACCCCACCAAACAGTCAATTTTTGTTGATGCATTGATGCTTAGCCGAACACTTGTGGATTGTGTTCGCTCTAATAATGGCAATTTTGCTTGTTGACATAGCCGCTGAGCCAAAAATGACCCTGGTCCCAGGAAATGATTTTTTGGCCAAAATCCAGATCTCCGGCCAACATTTCCAGCGCCCAATTAGCGAACTCACGGCGCTGTCTATGGTCGGTCGGCTACAATTCTTACGTCAGCACAATCTGATACTGATGTAGGCCCAAATCCAACCGCAAAATAAGCCGGGTTGATTCTCTGGTGATGCCCAATTCAGCAGAATCGACATTTCTGGGTCTTCTTCGATACTGCCCGTTACGGCGACTATGTCTTCTTCATTTCGCACTGGTTGGTGGTTTAAAATCCAAAAAAGTGTACTCACGCTCAAACACGCTTGCGACGAATTGCAAGCACACTAAAGCCATAATGACGACCGACCTCACGACGAAATTCACGTTGCGTATTTACAACTGAGCCAGAATTTCGATAATTTCCGCACGTGCGGCAAGCGTAAAACGATGCATGATGAAATGGCAAATTGAATATTTTGACAGCTGGATATCATTGGTAACTTGACATTATTCTTTTTCTATTGTATTAATTTTTTAATAAACATCGGCGATGCAGTTTTGCGATTTTTTCTTCGCAATATTAAAACTGTTAACTCCTTTGCCCGTGCTTCGACATTGCACTTCTGCTACTAGCCGCCTGCTTATGGGTTTTGAGAGTGCCTCTTCTAATTCCCGATAAAATGCCTCCTCTGCAACGTTAGTCTATTTTCTATTTTTGGTTTACTTAGTCCAGGCTTGAAATACTTGTTTATTGTTATTTGCCGCCATTTTCCTTCTTATCTATGTTGTTTTGAAACACCGAGCTGATATTTTGGTCCACATATTTTGTGCACTTAGTTCTTTTTGGTTTATGACACTTTGGAGCTAGTCTCGCAAATTTAGCGCCCAGAGCTGGCCTCTTTTCCTTGATCAGCAGTTTTTTAAGTTCGTATGTCACATCAGGAAAAGATTTCTTTTACTGCGTCGTCCCACTGAAATGGATTCGGGGATTAAAGGTGGATCATTTCTGTTGAAGCTCTGGTCTTCAGTCGCTATACATGACTTCGCTAACTTATTTGCTACAGGGGCAGTGTCTAAGAATCTTTCGCTCTGAGCAGTCTATTGAATGTTGATCTGCGTAGGTGCTCGATAAGGACCATTGCTACTCAGTACCCTTCTGAGTTAAAAAAAATAGCGCCTTAGTAAGAGTTATTCTTCACTTGATCTCCTCGGTGATGGCATTATACCATCTCAAAATAATGGTTGTCTTTTGTTATATTCTACCTAACTTGCCGGTATTGTCCCCTTTGATGACAACACAAACCCGTACCATGTTTTGGTTTAATACTCATAAATACCCAACTGAAACCCTGCTGATTTAGAGAAATTTGGAATATTATGCTCTTAATGAGTGTTAGCTTCTGAATTGCGAAATATTCTTTCAAAAACAATGTTAAGCAAGTCAAATTTCACACCAAAATATCTTGAAATGTTTCCGGCTTTGATAGAGCAGTAAGAACTCTATGGACATTCAACTGCATCTTTGTGAACATAGGACTGTTAATAACCGGTCTGAAATCGCACTGATACAAGGTTGGTAGTGATTGGTTTTCGACAATCACAAAATACGGCATAAGAATCTTGTTTGCGATGTTTAATTGACCTTCTCTGTAAGGAACTTCTAAATGTGCTGCTAGATGAGGTCGTCTTCAGAAGCAAACGTTCTACCATTCAAAAAGTTTTGTAAGGAGTGAAGTAAGTGGAAGCCTGATGGTGGATGTGACAAAACATCCCAACCAAGCTGCAACAATTTTTGCCGAGTGACCAAACTTGTCTCGCATTGCCATGGTGAAGCACCACACCCTCACGATTGATCAACTCGGGACATTTCTGTGCGATGGCATCACTTAATTTCTCTAGCTGCTAACAGTAGACATCGGAATTAATCGTTTTATTCTTTGGAAGCAGCTCATATGATAGAAGACTGGTCCCTTCCGATCCCACCACATTGACAGCATTGTCTGCTTTTGGTGGATGTCCTTTGCTTGACTTTCCGATGCTTCATCCCGCCTACTTCAACTTTTCTTTCGGCTGACATTGTTGTGGACAATCCATTTTTCGTGGCCCATGATCTTACACTTCAATAAAGGATCGTTTTCTTCGCGTTTGATGAATTTCTTCCAATCATACGGTACTCAAATATCTTGGCTTCAAATGGCCATGAACCCTTCCAATGGACACTTTTAGAGCGGTATCAAGCTCCCGAACCGTTGAATGCATATTTGCTTGCACCAATGCTTTGATTTTATCGTTGCCTATCGAGCGATTAGCGCCTTCAACTGCAAAATCACCATCACGGAATCGGACGAACCAGTTATGGCACTGGCGTTTTTCGATGACATTTCTGCCGTAAACTTTACGCAACTTTCCTCTTGCCCCAGTTGGTTTCTTCCATTTTTTGATGGAAAGCAAAATATGGCGAATATGCTCTTCAAAATTCTCCATATTCGAACCACAATTGCAAGCGCAAAACTCGACAGAATCGCGCCATTTTTTGTTGCTTTTAGGTTAAGTGTTAACAACAAAAATCACGCTCAGATACAAATAAACGTCATCTATTGTAATGACTTTTTGAACAACCCAATAGCATAATCTTCGTGACCTTCTTTTATCATCGTCTCTGGTCATTCTTGTCCTAATTTTGACAGGAAATATTTTCAACCAAAATTTTGGTGCTAGGTGAATATTTGTCTCTTGTGAGTTTTAATTGCTTAGAACTAAACGGATAAGAAACAACCGACTGAGAGTTTTTTTTTTTTATAATATGGGCGCGCACAATGGATTTTATGTGCCCTTAAGATGATTGCATGTAGCGAGGGCGAAAGGAAGTTAGGGAGGGAAAAAAGAGAGATATTGAGGGGCGGAATGCTACTTGCAAATTCGGTGGAGCACTGGTGGTGCAAATAGCGATACAACAAGGTGAGACAGGTGTCGGGTGACTGTGTCGTATTGACATCACCAATGAGTTTTATCGCACGTTTTTGGATCCTATCTAGCAAGTGCAAGGAGGCTTAGGGGCGCCTGACCAGATGTGGGCCTTATATATTGAGGTCAGATCAGAGGGGGTAAAATATTTCTTACATAGCTTGTGGAAACCTAGACATTTCGTAGCACGTTTGGCGACATCGAATATGTGGTCATTCCAACGCAAGTTGTCATTGACACACATACCGAGAATGGAAAGGTTTTCGGTTTCAACGATGCAAGTGCTGGGTATTTAAATTTCGCTTTAACGACAGCAGATATCATTATGTTTTGGAAGCATCAAATTCTACTCTGTTATTGTAGTAGTTCCCCAATTAGTTATGCTGTTAATATCAGAATTTAATGAGCTTAAAATACGCTGCCGTTCCCGTTCTACTGCCTTAGAAATATCAAATGCAACTATCTTGCTTTCACCAGATTGGTGTAGGTTTTGGTTCCACTTTTCGGTAAGACATGTCATTAAATGCTACGAAAACAGTACTGCCGGTCATTGAGAAGTTTTCGTGTTTCGAGATATTGCATGTGCTGATGGTTTATCAGCGCTTCTATGATCTTGGAAAGAAAGGACGTAAGTGCAATGGGTCTATAAGAGAAGAGAGGAAAAGATTCGACTTTTTTTAGGGACGGGCTGGACAAATGCTGTTTTCCATCTGCTCGGAAAAGTCCTAAAGAGTAGGATTGATGAAAAAGCTTACGCAGTGGTTTTGCCAGCGTAGAAAAACACCTCTTCAGAAAACTCTTCAGAAGAAGTTTAGAAACTCCGAACATGTTACACATCACCCTCGACACCAAATTCAGACTTTGACATAGGGTGGTTAAAAGAAACCTTGACTATCATTCTCCATATTAAAACACGATGCTATAGGATTTCTTTAGGTTAGAATGATGTTCCTGCTTTTGTTTGATCGCGTGCTGCTCGTATTAATTCTTTTTCCAGCCTGCGACCAGCCATTGTTCGTCCTAATGGCGGCGCTGTTGTGGGTATTTAAAACCCAATACATATATTCATTGCGAGATCTATGTATTTTAAACCTTACTCCTAGTCACGGAGTAATATGGACCTTTCCAAAGTGTGCGATTTTTCTGGCTACAGTGCATGCGTCAGAGATCTCATACTAGTGTTCGTTAGAATATGCATGCACTGTAATCATATTCTAAAGGGTCCTACACACGCTAATATATGGTCCTACCACTTAGTACGTTTTCGGTAAATGTTTTATCATAAGCTGTTTTGATCGATCAGAAAGTATTTTTATGCTTATATTATATTTTTAATGACAACCCAGGAGGAAGAAGCCGTGGAAGATGGCAGTGATGACAATTCTCAACACAGAAGCACCATATGGTTTGGATAATTCAATTATGTGTATTCTTCTACATTTAGTTACTAGCCTTGATCTTTTTAGTCCAGATTCAGAGCCTTAACTTATGTTTGGCTATCTGGGTTCACAGTAATTGCTTTGCCGGCAATATTTTTCTCTCCAGTGATTTTTGCAATTTTGCTACTGACTTTGCTATTTTTTTTTGGAAACACTTCAGTCGTTATTCTAATGGAACCCCCGTGCCGACTTCCAACTTGGATGATTTCTTATATAAAATTAGCTTTCTCTAAGAAAGAAGAACATTAAAAGCTAGTTCGGATTTCGACGAGCGCTTCTTACCTATACGACTATTACAAGAATAATTACTCGTATATCCTATGCGTCGGCTGTCTGAAAATACAGCGCCGTCTGAAGTAGTGCAACAAGAACTACTATTCCCAGACCATTTCGACCAGAATTTGACTCATGAAAAAAATTTAATCAGGTCTTCAAAGATGGCGCTGGTGTCTTTTTGGAGGATTTTATCCTCGTTAGGAAAACTTGCGTCAGTCTTTCAAGACGAAATAAAAACCTTGCTGAACCGTCTTCTTGATTTCCAAGCTAGTGCAAAATTTCTGTGAGCCCAGCCGGAAAGCTGAATTACTGAGTCTCGTCTAGTTCAAAGTCACAATGGTATCGCGAGGAACGATATCGTTGATGAATTTGTTAGGCATGTTCATGTATGCTCGCATTTGGTTACAGATAGTAGACGCTGAGTGCTGGAACTACAGGCAGTTGTCAGTCAATGATTAATTATTTATTTTACAAACGACTGAGACATTTCAGTAATAGAAACATGCAAAGAGTACAATGGATTATTTCTTTGGCTGGGTGCTCTGTTCCAAATGCCTTGTAACCCTGCTCGTAAGCCTTGCTTCCCGTTTCTGTATGGATGATCCGTATGTGTTACAAAACAAAAATAAATGTCGATTGGAACTTACGCAACAAGTGGCAGCGTCAAAAAATTTATTCGAAACGCAACAAAACCCATCAGATACCTTTAAGATTTTCAGCTTTGACAGACGGACAGCGAACGCATTCTGCAGTATGAGGGGGCTTTTCCACTCAATAAAATGGGTGCTAAGAGCGCCGCATTGCTACCAATGGAAAGGGAGAGTACATATATGTATATAAAGAGTTTGGTGGCCTAGGTTGGAAAGACGAACTAACATCGACCTTTCCGGAAAAACGCAACGTGTCGCCTGCATAAGCACCATTAGCTCATTGAGAACCTCTCCAATGACCACTCTTCAAATTTTCCTTCACTAGCTACCTAAAATTTGGTGGGATTGCAATTAGCAGGTCTTCAATTATCTGAAAATGAGTTCAACGTTGACTTCAATTACTTGATTCTATTTATGAACGAATGAAGACAATGCGAAGACATCATCTTCACAAAGAGCTCTATGAGAGCCGAAGGCTTTTACGTGAAGATTCTCTATGGGAAGCTTTTAGACTATCCACGTGGTGACTATGTGACTCTTTCATTATATTCTATCGGGACTTCTTATTTATACTTTTTATCATCATTTGAATAGGATCATTGATCACAATCACAATCATTCCCTCAGTCAAGTGGGAAGTATTCCAGCAGAGATCTAGTGGGATAAGACATGGTCTTAAAGGTGCAGCTTGATTGTCGTTATATACTCCGCCTCTTGCATCTATTCAGCACAATATATTTCATGATAATTGAGCTTATCTATGTTTCCGCATTCAGACTTGCAACCGTTGTTAAGATATACATATTTCAGTAATCGTGGTTCTGAATTCGAACAGAGCACGTTCATAATACAAAACGCCGGAAGCAGTAAGGTACGAGTATTTTCATAGAAGATTATTTCACCAAACAATCGACGCAGAAGATAGTACTCGTGTTTTCACAGACCTCAAGAATCCTTCTCGTTCTGCCGTTGCCAGAAAACTGACGGTATCTTAGCAAATCTCGATTAGAGATATTTATTTCTAAAGGTATATCCACTCTAAAAAACATATAAAAAAACATTTCAGAAACATTTTAATAATATCTAGGATTTTTTTTGTCGCCCAATGGATTTGGAAAAATTTCAAAAACAAAAAAAGACTTGGAAACGCTTCTCAAAACAAATGTTTCCAAAATGGTCTTTAAGTGGTTAAAGACTTGGATAACTTGTATAACTCCTAGATCCTTAGCAACTGGAATACGGATGGCAACGACTTTTAGCACAAATTTAGTCGGACCAGTCAACTTACTTCATTCTTTATTCTGAATGTCCTGATACATATTCTTTGGAGACTCCGGTTGTGGGAGAAAGTGAAGATTTTATAGGCAGGAGATTTCGCTTTCGCAGAATTGGTATTGCCTGGCGAAAAGAAATCAGGATAATTATTTTGTCTGGTTTTGGTAGCCAATGGACCACTGTACCATACTGTAAATATATATGTATTGTACATACTACTGTTGTATTTAATGTTGGAATCAGTTAACTATCTTAACATTGCTCCGAACTATGATTCTATGATTCTTTTAGTTGCATGACATGTTGCTATTATATACCACCTTCCCGGAATTTATTCAGAAAATTAAAAATACCAGTTTATTCATCTAAATCTAACATAGATTGTCCCCTTCAAAGTAATCCCCATCGACTGCAACACACTTATGCCAGCGCTTGATCCAATCCTCGAAACATTTTTTTATATTCGGTTTTCGGTATGTCCATTAGTGCTTTCTGCGATTTTTCCATTACTTCCTTTCGCCTGCTGAAACGCGTTCCCCGTAATGGTTTTTTTAACTCGATTGAACAGAAAGAAGTCAGAGGGAGCCAAAATCAGGTGAATTCGGTGGCTGTTGGATGGTATTTGTTGCATTTTTCGTCAAAAAATTACGAATAATGATGGCACTGTGCGACTGCGACGGTGCGTTATCATGGTGCGGAATCCACGAGTTTTCTGCCCAAAATTCTGGTCTCTTTCGGCGAATTGCTTCACGCAAACGTCTCATAACGCCCAAATAATACCCTTTGTTTACTGTCTAGTGTCTGGCCTTCTGGCAAAAATTCATGATGCAGTGCACCGTTGTAATCCATGAAAACCGTGAGCATTGCCTTCTTTTTTGGCTGAAAACCACGTGCTTTTTTTGGTCTCGGCTCATTTGGTGAACGCCATTCACTTGCCTGATGTCTGGATTGCGTGTCGTACTCATAAACCCAAACCCAGTTATGATCCTTTTGATGAATGTGGGTTCGGATTCAGCCTCGCAAATCGTCTCTTTTGCGACGTCAACACGGTCTCGTTTTTGCATGAAATTGAGGTCTTTTGGCACCAACTTTGCTGCTACACGACGGAAACCGAAATCATTATCCAAAATGTCTTAGACGGACCAATGTTCAAGTCCTCCGCTATCTCTCTGATGGTTAATTTGCGGTTATTGACCAACATTTCTTTTACTTCATCAATGTCAATGTTTTCGTCGGTTTTCGATGTCGATGGTCTGCCGCTGCGTTAATTATCTTCGATTGACTCACGACCACTTTTGAACCGCTCGTGCCACTGGTAAACGACCGTTTTCTTTAGAGAATCTTTCCCGAAACACTTTCCCAACATTTCCAACGTTCGCGCACTATTCGCGAACGCGTTCGTTGTTGCAAATTTAAATCCATTTCTAAAATTGTAAAAAATCGCCAACACACATAGAATTAAATGTACTCTTGGCTACGTAACTTTTGCAAATGTCAAGCTATGACGCTAAGATTTAGAGGGAATGTCAACAACAGATTTACCAACTTAACAAAAAAACAGATCAAGGTGGTATGGTATACAACTCCGTATATAATATACTTTCATCTCATGCAGTAGATGGCCGAAAAGGTTATAAGAAGATCCACATGCCAATCTTCGTAATTTATTTCTGTCGATGTGTTTTCTGCCACTGACAATTCATAAAGTCAGTGAATTAAACAGTACTGAGAGCTTTGGTCCCGTACTCTCTGTAGAATAAGGAGTTACCAAAATGATATTTGCAGAACATTTTCATGTACACGTATTATCAGGCTCGGGTACAGATTTTCTTCTAGTTTTGGAGACTCGATTTGTGGAAAATGGTGAACTAAGCTGCCGAAACGAATCATTCTTTGAAGTACAATAGTATCGATTCTATGTAGCTGAAAACCATGTGCTGACAATGCTATGAAGTGCCATCCCTACCAACACAGTAAATAAACATGACTGCAATCTGCGTCTCTTAAAAACAGGTCATACAAAGTAAACGCTAGCTATCGATGATATCCAGATGTTCAGCAGTCGAAAGCAATGCTTAAGAATTCGATTTTATGATAAACCAGCACATGAAGTACTGAATTTTAATCAGACTCCACTATGTATTCAAAAATTGTTTGCATATCTTGCAACTGCTGTCATAATGTCAATCAAATATACCCCCACAACGTCAAAAGTACTAACATTAGCACATTCCTCAAAGTAGGAAACTCGATTACCATGAGTAGCTTTAAATATGTAATATCACTCTCAAGTCAGTGTGGGCGTTATATCGCCTTCAAGCTCACATAAACGACAACCAACTCCTAATCGTCATTCAACAGCTACCAGCTAACAAAATATGCTATGCTCAGCAATGTATAATACTTACAAAACGAGCATTCGCTGCACGTTTATCAAATGAGTGCCCTCCGACGCCGACACATTTGGCGTCCCAGCACGAGCATATGAAATTATTTCAATCCCCAAGCAGATAAGATACAGAATTGAAAAGAAAATAAAAATCGAATAATATGTTGCATTTGATAATTTATGCATCGAAACAACAAAGTAAGTCTACCATCTGACGATGTTCGTCGTACGGCATCAACAGCCACTTATCGACGTCACTGTCCTACTCAAATTGCTAAGCGCTGACTGCATAAAAAAGCACCACACTCACGGCACAGTTGTCACATGCACGGGGGGATGGATACTCGTACATGACATATGGTCGTCGGGCGTGAGGCTTGCGACACTGTGTTTTCAGCGTTTAAGTCGAACGCACGATATCTCGTGCTACTATTGTAGTTTGAATCTCTCAATCTCGGTGGTTGCGATAAATTCGCCTAGATCGCTTCGGTAGCCCGCTCGTTCAATTCGTCGGTCTACCGAACGAACGGTGGTGTTAACTTCATTTCATTTCAAGACGTATCTATTCCTCATATCCCGTGGATAACTCACAACTCAAACGACAGAAATTCACCATACGAGTATATTTCCCCTCGATTTTATGCTGGCCGACTGCTACTTATGTGCATGTACATACTCGTATACTCTCAACTTTTCACCATGGCCTGAAGACGGTGGTGGTCAACACAAGCAACATGGCCATTTGAAAAATGTATCTATGTATCTAAAATCGAGTTGTTAGTCTTTTTCCTCTCTATCGGAAAAAAGGTTATTTTTAAAAAAATTCTTTCCTCTTAATTTTTCGTAAAAAGTTCTTGAGCATAAAAAAAAAAAAGAAAAAAAGAAGAAAAATTTCAAAAGAAAAGCCAACATTTCCCAATTGTTGTCGGAATCAGTTTCTTCAGTTGCATTCTTTGGAAAAAAGTATTTCAGTGTTTGTGTATCCGCAATGTGATTTACATAATTTTGTATTTTGTATCTTTTCCTTTTGAAATTTTTATTTCACATCTCTCGCCGATGCTACTGACAAAATTTTGTATCACACAGTGTGATGATATAGTGTGGTGCAAGTTTAGTGTTGTTTATGTGTGCAAAAATTGGCAACCCTAGTGCAGGCCGAAGAAAAATCGAAGAAAATCACAGGAGTGGCTTTCAAAAGTGAAAAGAAGTAGAGAAGAAATTATTCGAGAGTCCTTGCCGCCCGATAATTGAGGGAAACGAAATTTAAGTAAAAATGTAATCACAGCAATATGGTTGCCTTCTGAATTTACTCAGTTTAATGTGGTGAAAATAAAAAGGCAAATTCACAGCAAAAAAAAAAAAGAAAAAAAAAAAAGAAAGAAAATTTCAGTGCAAACCAGGATTTTCCTCCAGCTTGGGATCCTGTGAAACATATTGGAATACACCTTGGTTACTTTAGAACATACATACATATATCTACTCATATTCATCTTGTGAAAAGGTAAATTTAGAATATAGATATTCTTTTTTCCTTTTTTGTTTTTTTTGTTTTTCAAATCTATGGTTAAACGAATTGTATGTACATCTCCTTGGAGACTCCTTTTTTTTTTTTTTTTTTTTTTTTGCTCCCCCTCTACTAACCATATTCCTCAAACCATGTGACGTAAGTTCTCTTTATACCAAAAGGGGGTTGAATTGGGTGGAAAATCGATTTTTCCATTTTAGTACCATAGTTAGCTCTTCCGAGTAATATAATGGCGACCAACATTCTAGAGTAGAATGCCATTTGGCAACAAAACAAAAAAAAAAACGGAAAAAGGAAATACGTAGTCGAAAGAAAGGTTTCTTTTATTATTGATTATTAAATAAAAATCTATTTGTGTACGTGTTTGTGTCAACAAGGCTGTACACGTATGTGAGTGTTGTTTTTGTTTCTGTTTTTGTTTTTGTTTTTGTTTCCATCTATTTATTACTACTGCGTAGTAGTATAAAACATTTTTAAAGCTTAATTCTAAAACCGTGAGAAACAGTATAAATCGTAGTCGTATGTAAATTTAATTGCCCACATTGCATTGACCCTAATTGTATTCGATTGGCTTTATTGGTATAAGTCAGGTGAGGAAATTGGGACTATTAAAACGGAAATAAACAGATAGTACACGGTTATACCATATTTCGTAATGACATCAATGCCGGCTTTAAGTTTTTATTTAGTGGAACAGATGTTGGAGCACAAATCTTCTTCTTTTCTTTTTATTTTTATCGAAAACTCTAATGATTCTGCATGTACAATTAATACTTTTATCAGTACACCATCTGACAGTGTTTCGGATTAATTTTAAATGAAACCTTGGGCTTTAGCACAGCACCCTTATGGTATTTTTTTTTTATTTTTATTTTATCCTCTAATGGATTGTTGTGCATAGACCTTGGAACAAAAACTGCAGAACTTTTTCTCAAAATGAAGTTAGAGCAAGTTCTTTGAATTGGGAAAATTGCAACTTCCCTCATTGAGTTGAAATAAAACTTAGCAACCTTGGGCGTTTTCAATACAGAAAGTCGTTTCGATAGACAGACAGCCGCAGAGGGCGTATTCTGAACCACATATACCCCCCTAAGTAAAACATAGACTTGGAAGCAATGCATTTGAAGTTGTACAAGTTGCAGGGACAAGTGTTAAATTGAATTGTACTTTTGTTCTAAATCACCGTAGAGGACTTGTACATTAAGATGAAACTTCAATAGTTTTTTAAGTCTTTAGATTCTGGTTATGTAAATGCATGTGGCGTGTGGCTTGTATTTCGTTTGCTGATTTCCAAACATGTTTGCTTATAATATGCTTATGGTTTGCATATATGTAGATTTTATCATATCTTCAATATGTTTGTCGTTCTTAGAAAGTTGGCGGTTTGCTTTAGAAAATCATGTGTTTTAAAATATACTCATGTGTTTGCCTGCCCTCTCTAGAAGTAAAGTGAAATTTCCCTTCGGCGGACACCAACGGGACTGACCGTAAGTGTCCGTTTAAGAGGGGTGTCCGCCTAAAAGAAATACGCAAATTGAAAAATCTTAATACTATACATAAATATGTATGTATTTAAATTTTTATTTAAAACTTGTAAAAAAACAAATATGAAATACGTATTGTAATAGAAAAAAACAGATATACTAGATGGAGTGAAAAGTGACCTCCTTGGGAATTAAAAAACAGTTTTTTTTTTTTTTAAATGTTTTTTTATATTGGGTCTACAAGTAAGTTTCCAGCGTTTGTCAGAGATGGCGCCACCAGTGGAACCCGGACAGAAATGTCAGACCCCATGTGTTTTATTTGTAGGTTTTGTATCTGTCAACAACTTTGCAGCGTTATATTTGAGCAGTTCTATCGGTGTCGTACATTTTATCGAGCAAAATCATGGCAAGTTTCCAGCCAAATAAACGTCATTTGCGGGAAGCGCTGCTTTTGTTCTTTAATATGAAGAAAAGTGCGGCTGAGGCCTATCGTTTGCTTTCGGAAACTTATGGGGCGGAATGTATTGGTGAATCGACGTGCTGCGAGTGGTTCAAACGGTTCAAAAGTGGTGATTTTGGAGTTGAAGACAAAGATCGCCCCGGAAAGCCGAAAAGTTTTGAAGACGAGGAATTGGACGCTTTACTGGATGAGGATCCGTGTCAGATTCAAGAAGAACTTGCTGCATCATTGGGCGTCACGCACAAGCCGTTTCCCTGCGCCTAAAAGCACTGGGATTCATTCAAAAGGTTGGAAACTGGGTGCCGTACGAATTGAAGATAAAAAACGTCGAACGGCGATTTTGCATGTCCGAAATGTTACTGCAGCGGTATAAAAATAAATCATTTTTGCATCGTATTGTCACTGGTGATGAGAAATGGATTTATTATGATAATCCTAAACGCAGAAAATCGTATATAAAACCCGGCGAGCCCGCCCAATCGACGCCGAAACGAAATATTCACGTGACTAAGGTCATGCTCTGCATATGGTGGGATCAAAAGGGTGTCGTATACTACGAACTGCTTCCGAGTGGTGAAACCATCAAAGGACCATTATATCGAACCCAACTAATTCGTTTGAAGTGGGCATTAAAAGAAAAACGACCAGAATATGAGACCAGGCGTGAGTCCGTCATTTTTCATCACGACAACGCTCGGCCACATGTTGCGGTTTCGGTGAAAAACTATTTGGAATATAGTGGATGGGAAATTCTGCCTCACCCGCCTTACAGTCCAGACTTGGCACCATCTGACTACCACTTGTTTCGTTCGATGCAGAACGCTCTTACGGGAATACGCTTCAGCTCAGTAGAGGAAATCAAAAATTGGCTCGATACGTTCTTGGGCTCGAAAGACGAGAAATTTTTTTGGTCCGGAATTCATAAATTTGCCAGAAAGATGGGGGAAAGTTGTAGCTTCCGATGGACGATACTTTGAATAAAGCATTGTAACTATGTTTTCATAATAAAACTTCAAATTTTGAAAAAAAAACGCTGGAAACTTATTTGTAGACCCAATATTATTCAATATAGTCCCCTTTTAGTTTGATAAACTTATTCCAGCGATTTTCCAACTTCTTGATCCCGTCCGAAAAGTAATTTCCCGGAAGGTCTGCAAAATACTCCTCCGTGGCGTCGTTGATTTCCTTGCGTGAGGTTTGGGAGGAGATAATAGTCCGAGGGATCCAAATCCAGTTACTAATCGACGCCAAAAGTCCGAACGATTCCGCATCAGCAAGTCCAAACACCTTCTCGCCTTCGTGTTTTTGGTCATTCGCGGCACCCAGCTGCAGGATAACTTTTTCATATGCAGAATGTTGCCCAAAATATGGCGTGTGCGCTCAGTACTAATCTTTGTGGTATCTGCTAGCCGGCGCACCATCACTTTCCGGTCAGCCAACACCATTTCATGTATTTTTTTTGACAATGTCCTCTGTAACCGCATCAGAGGGCCTGCGCTGCGGACTTGATCGGTAGTGGAGTTGCGGCCATCACGAAACTCTCCAAACCAATATTTGACGGTGTAATCTGACGGAGCATTAGCCCCATAATATTTATCCAACTTTTCTTTTGTTTGCTTCGCCGTTTTGCCTCTCAAAAAATAATGTTTTATGAGAGAACGAAAATCGTTTTTGTGCATACTCAACATGATGCCAAACACGTCAACAACAATTAGCTGTCAAAAGAAAACTAAAGACAGTATCGCACTTGGCATGTCTGCCTAAATATGAACGGACTTCAATGCACCATAACCTTTTTTGCAGTAGCAGCGCATTCTGGCGGTCAAGGATGTTACTTTTCACTCCATCTAGTACAGCTTGCTGTTCATTGTTGTTTACGTATGAGAGATGTCAAGCAAAAAGAAAAATCTGTTCACGCTAACGGGAGTCTACTGTACGTCATACTCAGGTATGGAGAAAATCACGTATTTTAAAGAAATACTCACGTAAGGGAAGATATACACCTAGGAGCCGGAAAAAAGGTCATTTTTGTGTATTTTATTAAGGAAAAATATTTGAAATTTCGGATTGGGAGTTTAACTATCTATAAGTATTTATTGGTCTATAACTTTCGTGCGGTTTGCTAAGAGATGGCGTAACTTGTATTATTCCATTGTTATTACGAGTATTCCATTGGAACATGCGTTCGAAAGCTACTGTCATTGTACGTCATTTCAGTGTATGTCATTCATTTGAAGCGTAAACAACAATAATTTTTTTCACTCAAATATGTCGAACTTTGTGCCTGAAAAAGTGTTTTTGCGGGGAGTTCTTCTTCATTACTTTAATATGAAGAGAACTGCTGCCGAAAGTCATCGTATTTTGGTGGAAGTTTATGGTGAACATGCGCTAGCTGAGCGAACGTGCCAAAAGTGGTTTGTACGATTTAAAAGTGGTGATTTTGGCTTGGAAGACGATGAACGTCCTGGGCAGCCAAAAAAGTTTGAAGATAAAGAACTGGAAGCATTACTCTATGAAGATTGTTGCCAAATACAAGAAGAGCTCGCAGAATCTTTGGGTGTCACTCAAGTAGCCATTTCAAAACGTTTAAAAGCAGCTGTATATATTCAAAAGCAAGGAAATTGGGTTCCACATGAACTCGGTTTTGCATGTCCGAAAAGCTGCTGGAACGCCACAAAAGGAAGTCATTTTTGCATCGGATTGTTACTGGTAATGAAAAATGGATCCATTACGACAACCCCAAGTGCAAAAAATCATATGTGAGACCCGGCCAACCAGCCAAATCAACGGCAAAGCCGAATATCCATGGCGCGAAGGTATTGCTCTGTATTTGGTTGGATCAGATGGGTGTGCTGTATTATGAGCTGCTAAAACCGAGTGAAACCATCAATGGACAACGCTACCGAACACAATTAATATGTTTGAAGAGAGCAGTGGCCGAAAAACGCCCGGAATATGCGACCAGACACGAAGCAATAATTTTCCATCATGACAACGCTCGGCCCCACGTTGCTATTCCGGTTAAGAACTATTTGGAAAACAGTGGATGGGAAGTCTTACCCCACCCGCCTTATAGCCCAGACCTTGCCCCTTCTGACTACCATTTGTTCCGGTCGATGCAGAACGCCCTCACTGAAATGCGGTTCACATCAGAGCAGAATATCAAAAATTTGCTTGATTCATTCTTGGCTGCCAAGCCGGCGCAGTTCTTTTGGGATGGGACCACAAATTGCCAGAAAGATGGGAAAAAGTCATAGCTTCAGATGGGCAATACTTTGAATAATACTATTGTACATGTTTTTGTTAAATAAACGTTCAAATTTTGAAAAAAAACCGCACGAATTAAGTTATATACATTCCGAAATATGTTTAATTTTTCAAGGATATTGTATGATTCTTGGAGCGTCGTAAAAAAATTTGTGTAAACGGCACCCACTGGCGTTTCTTCAAACTAGATGCTACATATAATCTAGTACTTGTCATAGCCGTTTTTGAAAATATTGATTTATGACAAAATTGCGGACGTTTGAACATAAAGTGATTTTTGGACCAAAAATTAGTAACGAAGAAAAAAAGTCCTATTACAAGTACTAGATAATGGTGTATAGAATAACCACAAAAAAATCAAGGCAATCGGTTCATTGGTTTTCGAGAAATTTTGGGTACCGATTTGAAAAGCGTGGTTTTGAAAAAAGCGCGTTTAAAAATTTAGGAATGGATAAATCTCGGTTCGACGCCGCAAAACTCGCTTCACTCTCTCGATTGTGACTGGCTTATTTATCAAAATATTGACTTGGCGTTTTCACTAGATATTCTTGAGACCTCAAGCTTCAAAATTTTCGACCATATATCTCCCCTTAACTTTACTTTATACGACGTTATAGGCCGGGGTGGATATGAGGTTTAATCCACAAGGCTTCCCATCCAGCTGTTTTATAAGTTACGCATACCCATTTTCGAGTAGTCGAGGCATATTTTCTTGTGCGCACTAGTTGGAGTGCTGTGTTTATCCGCTCTTCATGTCACAGCCATAGTAGTCGTTTGATTCGGATTCTTCTGATTAGGTCGATGTCGGTATGGAGACCATTCAGTTCGTCGTTGCATATGCTTCTCCATGTACCGTCTATGCAGACAGAACCGAAGATCACGTGAAGAGTTTTTCTCGTAAAGTAGCTTACAGTGGCTTCATCCATTCTTGACAAAGTATACGCTTCTGCGCAATGAAGTTAGATTAGATAATAACGGATTTGGTAATATTGATTTTATGGCTGCGTGACTGTCCACAAAAATAGAGATCTCTGTGGATCGAGTATCATAAGTAGTACAGCTTGTGCAGCTTTAGGAATGGCAAATATTTCTGTCTGAAAAATCTTACATCTGTCCGGAATTTTGAAGGAGTCCTGGATCTGTTGCATTTCATGGTAGACTGCAAATACAGCACCTTTCTCCGTTTTGGAGACGTCCCTGTAGAGGTGCAGTTTTCCATTGTCGGTGGCAGTGCTATATAACGAGTCATGTCTGCTAGGAAATGATGTGAAGAAATACCTATCAAAGTCCACGCTTAGCACGATGTAGTCACTATACTTCGTCAGTTTTGATGGTTCGTACTCCTGTGTTCTAGACGCGTGCCTGATTCTTTTAGTCTGATTGAGCTTTTGCAAGCGATTGAGCATAATATCCAGTGCAGCTTGAAGTGTAGACCTCAACGGTACTGTTCTTGCGACACACGCTAGTCTTTGAACTTGCGTAAGTGTTTTGAGATAACTGGTCTTTTCTGCGGCTTCCACCATATCAGGGCACCATAGGTAAGAGTAGGTCTAACTATGGCCAAGTAAAGGGTGTTTGTTTTTAGAGGTATACAAATTCAATATGAAATAAAACACTTGTAACTAATGTTAATGTCTATTCTATCAGCGTTATTTAATAGATAATTTTATACCATTAGTGTTTAAATATATCGGGCATATGCCCGGCACGGCTAGCTCGAATGTAGCGCAATCCTGAAGTCCAATTTTCGACAACTTTATCGATATGAGCAATAACACGGCGAATGTTGTGCTTCCAAATCGTCCAACGTCTCTGGTTTATCGACATAGACTAGTGACTTCACATACCTCCAAAGAAAGTAATCTAAAGGTGTGAGATCACAGGATCGTGGAGACCAGTTCAACGGTCCTTTACGCGAAATTATGCGCTCAGCAAATGTTTCCCGTAATAAATTGATGGTGTTGCGCGCCGTGTGGCATGTTGCGCCATCTTGTTGAAACCAAAGCTTTGTCACATCAATGCCATTCAACTGAGGAACGAAGAAGTCTAAAATCCTGTTTCCATAGCGCTCTCCATGGACGGTAACATTTTGGCCGGCATAGTCCTTAAAGAAATATGTGCCGATGATTCCACCAGCCCATAAAGAACACCAAACAGTGAGTAAGGGCGTCTCGACAAAGGCTTCTGCGTTTTCTCTATTCCAAATTCGGCAATTTTACTTGTTTACATATCCATTTAACCAAAAATGGGCCTCATCGGAGAACAAAATTTTGCGTTGAAAATGAGGATCAAGCTGAACAATGTTTTCGGCCCATTCGCCGAACCTACGACGCGTATAATGGTGCACAAGCTGGATCTTAAAGCTTTTAAGCCAAGATCTTGCCGTAAAATCTTCCACAAAGTCGATGGGCATAGCTCCAATTGCTGTGCACGATGGCGAATCGACTCATTCGGATTCTCCTCAACACTGTGCTCCACAACGGCAATAACTTCTTCTGTTCACACTGTTTGTCATCTTTGGGGATGCGTGTTATCCACTAGAGCGCACGTGGTGCGAGAACGATTCATCTTGTTCCGAATAACTTGCTCAGATGGCCAATTAAGTGGACCGTAAAATGGATATAGCGCACGATAAGTTTGGCGAACCGAACCATTGTTTTCAAAATAAGTTTGCACAATTTGCACGCGTTGTTCTGTCGAACAGTTGGGCGGAGGCTTATTATCACGCAAGTGATAAACCTTAACTATGGCTTTATTGTTTTTCAAAATGCTCTCCATGCAGATCAACACACTTTTGCATGCGTTTGAACCAATTTTCGAAGCACTTTTCGACTCCGAGCGAGGTGTATTGTAGTTACCTCCTAGTTACATGCGTTTTAAACGCATCAACCTCTTCTTCAGGTGTGGAAAAACGTTGACCTCGCAATTTATTTTTGGTGTGTGGGAATAAAAAGAAGTCATTTGGTGCAAGGCTGTACGGCGGATGACCCATCAATTCGATGTTTTGAGTGTTCAAAAAGTCATTTGTTTTTGAGGCGACCTGTGAGAGCTCGCATTGTCGTGGTGGATAATGATTCGTGTTCGGTGGTTGCTTTTCTTTATTTTTCCTAAGACTTCTGGCAAACAAGTGGTGGTTACCATTCCGAAATGATCTTTCTGCCGTACTCGAATGGTACAGTGGCGAAATGTCCAGTTTTTCGGAAGAAACAGGCACCCATTTGCTTTGAATTGCTTCGTGCGCGGACAACTTTTGTTGGATGTGGCTCGTATTGAAAGACCGATACAATCGACTGCTGTTTAATTTAGGGCTTATATCCACAGGCCCATGATTCGCCGCCAGTCGCGACCTTATAGATGTCTTTTGAAGCACCGCAATCGAATTTTTTCAACATTTCTTTAGACCAATCGACACGAGTTCTTTTTTGAGCGATTGTCAAATTATGCGGCATCCAACGCGAAGAAATATGTAATATTAAATGTATTGGACTGAAACTAATACCAAGCCATGTCTCAATCTCATGATCAGTCACAAAACGATCTTGCAATATCAATTCTCACACAGCATCGATGTTTTTTGGCACGACAACCGATTCGAGATTTGAAATTCACGAAATTCGTCTTAGAGCGAACGACGACCACGATTGGATTCGGACAACACGATTGCCCGGGGCGGTGCTTCATCACCAAAAGTCGAAGCGAGTTGATCGGCGCACTCTTTTTGAGGTCACCCACGTTAAAAATCATACAAAATTATCACACGAAAATTTTCACGATTTAATTTAATTTTTTGGTTGAGATGAATTTTTCAAGTCTATGTAAAAAAAAACCCAAATGGCACTCGGTTGACAGAACGTTCTGAGCACGAGTAGCATTAAAAACTTCAAACTTTACGATACCGATCTACACCGGTATTGCCATCTGAAAATTTAATAGCAACAGTGACATCGACCTGGTCAGGTAAGTGTACATCAGTCGCCTGAGTCGTCTAGGACAGGGCTGGTCAGACGGGAGTCGTGTGAGGGCCGAAATCAAATTCAACAAGAACTGACGGGCCATCGAAACAAAATTCTATTAGTTTTTAATAAACAAGAAAAAAAACTCATTCATATTATTTTATTTGTTGTTTATTTCTTTCCTATTTCTTTATTTCTGTCTTTCTTTAACAATGTTATCAATGCCAACATCAATATTCGTCGGTGCCAAGCGCATTGCGTTAATAAATGACTTATCCTACAATGAAGACCTGTATTTTGATTTAGTAAAATTCATGGTTGAATAAGCACTTTCACAATCTCGAACTTCCCCATCATCGAACCCCATTTTCAAACCAAAATTCACTAATTTCGGAAAGCGATCATCGAGGAGCTTAAAAAAATGTGTTCCAATTTCCACTCTGCTTTTGTAGAAGGGGTCGGATTGTAGGTCGCATAATTCCAACTGGTAGTCAGTCTTCACACTTTCAATGGCCAGTGTTAATGGATGAGTGCAAAGTGGCAAATCGCTCTCTATTCCTTAAAATCTATAAATCGATTTTCAAACTGCAAAATTACCTCGTCAGTGTACTCTATTTCCCATCTTCATGTAAAGTTCTTTGTAACTCGGGAAAAAAAAAATCATTCTTTTCTAAAGACATTTTGAACAATTTAAGTTTACTTTTAAATCCAATTACATGTCCGTACAAGTTCGCGATATTATTGTGTGCGCCTTGTAACTTAAAATTTAATTCCTTCATGTTTTGGGTCATATCCGTTAAAAATCCAAGATCAGCGAGGAATTGAGAATCTTGGAGTTTGTTTTTTATTTCTGTGGCATCCGATTTTATTTCGTCTTTTAGAAATACTACTACTGAATGACTCGAACTGCAACCAATTTCAGACTGCAATAATTTCTAAACCGTTCATGACAGTGAGCTCAAATTTTGACACATGACAGATAATTTTATTATTTACAAGCCTTTTAAACGATTTGCGTCTCAGTTGTGTTGAAAAATTTTTATCCTCGACGGAATTCAAACGTGATAGTGTGATTACTTTATATTTGGCTGGAAAACCACAACTAGCTATCGTTAGAGCCCTCCAGCACCTCAACGCGACTAAATCATTTGTGTCTCGAACCATAGCTCGTTCAGCAACAGCAACATCGGCAGAAATGGTTCGAAAAGTGAAGGCTCGAATTGAACGAAATCCGCGTCGAAATTCCAAAAAGCAAACGATCTTACACCGCAACAGAAAAAAGTTAGAGTCGAAAGAGCGAAGGAGTTGCTACGCCTGCACGAAAGTGGTGAGTTGCCGAATTTGGTTTTTTCCGATGAGTCGCCATTTGTTATCGAGCAGTATGTCAACAAACAAAACGACCGAGTTTACTTGCCAGAGAGGTCCTTCGAAAATTTACACCTTCGGACGGCCACCAGAAAGCAGGCAGCACCGATGGTGATGGTTTGGGCCGCCATAACCGCCGATGGTCGCTCTCCGCTAGTATTTTTGGACCGTGGCCGTAGCGTCAAAATTAATGCGATCGTATACAGTGAAACTGTCTTAGAGGCAGTATTGAAGCCTAGGGCAAACAATCATTTCGGTCGGAGACCGTGGACATTTCAACAAGCGGGCGTCAACCAAGATTGGTTAAAAAACAATGTTCCACACTTCATTTCTTCGACACAATGGATTGCAAATCCGTTGGATTTCTCTGTCTGGGGTATATTGAAGGCGAAGGTTGGCACTAAGTTTGGACCACCTCAAACCAGCACTTTACCGAGAATGGGCCAAAATACCGCAGAGCCACTTGCGTGCAGCGTGCGATGCTTTCTTCAGCTGTCTCAAGGCCATTATTCGCGCCAAAGGTGGACACATTGAAAACTACTGATACAATTTGAAAATTGATGTATTTTCCAACATTTTTTGCTTTGGCACAATAAAATTGATCAAAAAATAAAAAAATTATAGCATTTTAAAAAGTTGGAGTTCGAGTCATTCACCCTGTAGGATCTCTTTTCACAAGGTAAAAAAACGCTGCAAGCATCTACCAGCATTTAACCATCTGAGTGTAAGAGTAAATCTCCGTACGGTCAAAAAATCGCGAAATTTACGATGAGTCAAAGCTGATCAGATTTCTTGTTTTGACATCGTTATTTTGCGTTACCGATCTTACCATACCGAGAAGAAAGAATGTGTGTATGTATTGTATATTAGCTTGAATGCTTACATTTGGGTTTTTTTTTTTTCATTCGTGTATGTAAAGCGGTTTTGTTTTGTTGCGAAATAAGATTTCGTAGTTGAAGTTTTTATTTTATGTCGCGGGCCGCAATAATAGTGATGGCGGGATTATGCAGTAAAGAGAAGAATCGCCTTAGATCCGAATAAATGAATGCGGACCTAAACCATCTCAGACCCAGGTCCACTCTGAACTGTAGGGCCATCTAAGTAAGAAAGAAATAATGTTAAAAATGTATAGTGAACAAATTCAAAGTTAAGGATATAAACTGGATTTGATATTTCCGGAGGAGGTTGCCGCAGAATACCTTCTGGAAATTAAAACTCAGACCCGCGATGTGTTGGTTAAAGGAAATGCAATCGCATCGCATCACATCATTCAAAAGTCACAAAACCATAAGCAATTTCAGCAAATTTAGTCAATCTCCTCAAGCGGATACAGATACTTGGGAAAAATCCACAGAATCGATAGATAAAACTCTAAATTTCATTTTTAAGGATCTATTGTACTTCCTTCTACGCCTTCTTAACTAAGTCACATCAAATACAGCTCGATTCATTTGGATGGATAAAATTAAACTATTGGTTCCATAAGTAATAATTTCTAAATGATGGAAAGCCCTTAACGCTCCACGGCTTATGAAATCAATCAATGTTTAGGAAGAATATTTGTAAGTTAAACCTATGTCAAAAAATAAGACAATAACCCATCAAATAGGCATTTATTTAAGGCAACACGACTTCCAAAATATAAAATCCCTGATTTATATTACATAGTTTGCAGTAAATTTGTACATTCTAAAGCGGTCGAAAGTGTACATGAAAAATGGGGACAACCTATAATAAATTCAAATTTTAAAAGTCTTATCAACCTCTTTCAAATGGATTTTATGTACGAAAACCTCTCCGGGTTAGTATTCCATTGACTTTTCCTCATCCCTTTGAATACAACAAAAATTTTACTCGGCACTGCAAACGCCTTAGGGTTTTCTTAAAAAATAAAAAATAAAAATAATGTAGTCTTCACAAGGAGGGTGGTCCGGAAAATTACGAATGAAGTGAGTTCTAATTTTTCGTTGTCAACAGAACTGGAATGGAATAGCTAAAGTCTGCTTCAAAAAATTCAGCTTTTGTTCTCGTTTCCAAATATATTTCGCTCCGCTGCTACCAAACTCCCCTGTCGTTTTTATATTATTTTTATTTCTACTTTACTTAGTTCACCGTTCAAATAGAACCGACCACGGTTGCTGATTTAGGTGCGATCTATTAAACTTTTTCTCCCATTGCAATACCACTCGAACGGCCCATTTATTTTTGTTTATCATATTTTTCCAAATGGACACAAATGCAGCACCCCCATCGTTTTTATATGTTTATTTATTGTTTCTCCAATTTTCGGTCGTCAAAAAATAGAAATTTATTTTTACGATTATGAAATTGGAGTTTTGAGTTAATTTCGTGCTTTAAGGGCTTTTGAAATAATTTATGCTTTGCAAGGATGTGAGTTGTTTCTTGGGGAAGACGGTGTGCAAATTGGCATTCTCAATTGAATTCGAGCAGGAAATTGCAGCAAAACTCAATTACCTAACTGATGGGAGTAAACCGAAAAGAGGAAATGATGTTTTAGCTGCCCTGTGAGAGGTTACCTTTGCGTCTAAGCGTTTAAATTGGCGTAAAAGCGATAAAATCACTATCAAAATTGATAATCGATTAATGTAAAAGGTTTTCTATTAGATGCGCCTTAATTTGTGTTTTGAAAGAAAAATACAGAAATATGACAACATTATTCACTCACCGCGGTCTCGCCATTTACGTGCGTAGTGATATAGCTTACCAAACTTTAGCACAATATGATTAATGTTCCAATCCAGAATTCAACTTCATGTCGTTAAAATTCCATCTCCGTAACCAAATTATCCACTACTGCTTTATTTACACAAGCCCCAAATTGGCCAGTAATTCGACCTTGCAAAGCATTGTATCCCTGTATCGCACGTAGTCACGAATTCAATACACAATTCTGCGTGGCTTGGACATTCTGGCCAGACAACACCCGAAGGACGGTGTGTTGAGATCTTCACTATGGAAAATAACTTGACCAAGCTTGTAAATGAGCCCACACGAATACCAGACGTTGATAGCCATACCGCCAAAACCCTGGACTTGTTTTTAACTTCTCACCCTGATAAGTACTCCGTTGATGTGCTCTCCCCTCTAGGCTCATCGGACCATTGTGTCATATCAGCTATTTTCTCGTACACCCACCACGCAAGGTACCTAAAAGAACCGTATGGCAAAACGAGAAAGCCAACTGGAGCGGGCTTAACAGCTTCCTTAGGAATTTTAACGTGGATCCCGCTGCTTATATTATCACAAAAGCTATTCTCTTTGGAATGAGATGCTTTATCCCTCATCGGATGAATAGTATAAAACCAAAAGAAAAACTCGAGCTGTAAAGAGGCTGTCAGGGTTAGAGAAATGTTTTTTCGGTCCTACAAGCCCAACCCGACAGAGGAAAACCGAAAAAAGTTCAAACGAACCAGAAATGACTCCGACGCCTTGCTTAAGCCTGTGAAATTCCAATACGACCACAAACTGAGTCAAAAAATACTACAATGTCTTAAAGGTAGTAAAAATGTTTAATTAGGAACATTAGAAATTCTGCCTCATCCTCATTTACAATGACATTCCAGCTGCCACCTGTTTGATAACGCCAATCTGCTTGGTGCACACCTTGCGACCAGTTCAACACTTCCAGATTGTGCTTTATCCCCGCCTACAGCTGATAGTGCGTCGAATCTTTAATGGAACGAATCAACTTTCGCACTCGTGTAGTAGCAAGAGTAGGTACTTAAAGGTCTAAATATTCAAAAATCCGCTAGTATAGATGGTATATCTTCCCTTCTTCTGAAGAGGTGTTCTTCCTCGCTGACAAAACAACTGCTTAAGCTTTTTCATCAATCTTACTCTTTAGGCCTCTTTCCGAGCAGCATTTGTCCAGCCCGTCCGTAAAAAAGGCGAATCTTCTTCCCTTCCCATTGCTCTTACGTCCCTTCTTTCCAAGGTCATGGAAACCCTGATACACCCTCAGCTAATGAAATATCTCGTAACACGAAAACTTCTCAAGAACCGCTAGTATGGTTTTCATACCAACAGGTCCACAGGTGATTTGATGGCATGTCTCACCGAAAAGTGGAATCAAAGCGTACATCAATCTGGCGAAAGCAAGATAGTTGCATTTGATATTTCTAAGGCATTCGACAGAGTTTGGCATCAGGTTCTTTTGTCGAAATGCGCGCTTCAATGGATTAAAAATTACCTTTCAGAACGTTCAATTCAAGCTGTCTTGGATGGTTTCAAGGTGTGCCCCAGGGCTCCGTTCTGTCTCCAACACTCTTTTTAAATTTCATCAACGATCTTTTGTCTACTACTTTCTAATCCAATATACTCCTTTGCTGACGACAGTAACTCTCTGCTTTTCATATTCGTTCCCGGAATCACGTCCCTGCTCTTCGGCTGTAGAACGGGAACGGCAGCGTATGTTATGCTCATTAAATTCTGATATTAACAGCATAATTAATTGGGGAACCACTAACAGAGTAGAATTTAATGCTTCCAAAACACAATGATGCCTGCTATCGTTAAAGCGAAACTTAAATACCCAGCACTTGCATCGTTGAAACCGAAAAACTTTCCATTCTCGGTATATGTATCAATGACAACTTACGTTGATGTCGCCAAAAATGCTGCGGAATGTCTAGGTTTGGGCATTCATCTGCCCAAAATTGGAGTTCAATGCCCACATCTGGTCAAGTGCTCCCATAACATCTCTGCGCCTGCTAGATAGGATTCAAAACCGTGCGATAAGACTCATGGGTGGTACCAATATCAGTTAATCAATTGACACACCGTCGTAATGTCTCCTGTCTCACTTTATTTTATCGCTATTTCCACCACCAGTGTTGCATTGAAATGGCCAGTAGCATTCCACTCATTCAAACTTTCAACCGTAAAACCCGTCTCGCTATGCACGCCCATCAGTATAATCTCAACCCCATTTTCGGACGTACTCACAAAATATCGTGATTCGTTCCTAGGCGTACAACTCGCTTATGGAATGGCCTGCCGATCTCTGGTCGTTATGACTTACAAACATTTAAAAACAATGTACATCGGTACCTCTCTTTTCTTCCTCCTTGAATTTAGTTCGCCCACGCTGTGTGCAAACATTGTAAAAAAAAAAAAAATTCAAAGGTTCTTTGCATGTTCGCTTGCATGAGTGGATGAGCTGGACTCAATTTTCGTAGTCTAAAATTTCTGGCTTGTTGACACATACCAGAGATCTAGTTTAGCCCCACAGAAAAAAGAGTCTAAAGGTGTTAAAGTCCGCGAGCGACAGGGCAATTTATAGTGATAAGTAGAACACCGAACTTCGTTTTAAATATTGACACAGGACCTGTTGCAAGGGGCATTATCCTGCTAAAACTGCATATCCTTCAAGTCTTCCAGCACCAATTCAACCTACAGAAAAGCATGAAACCTCCGACATAAACCACAACAGTCAATTTGTTCCTATTGGAATGGCTGTTGTTGGGAACACTTTCGACTGTTCGTTTGACCAAATGCGTCAATTTCGTTTATTATTTTATATCGAAGCAATTTAACCAAAAATGTACCTCGTCACTGAGCATGGTTTTTAGATGAAAATCCGGATCTGCTTCCATTTTCAATAGAGCCCAATCAGTTCAAGTTCGACTTGCACGATGGTCATTTGCCTGTAACTTTTCACACAATACTTCTTGAATTGACCTCTATGAATACGGTTTTACAGCGATCTTGTCGTCTTTCAAGACAATTTTTAATACCAGTGAAATGAGAATTTTCTTTCTTCCAATCACGTTGTATAATATGGTTGATGGCAGCACTCGTCGACTACAACACAAGGGGTTCCCGGTTCAAGTCAGAAATCACCATAGTGAAAAAAATAAAATTATTTTCTGACGTCATCACCAATCATAGACCTCCCCGAATGGAATTTTCTGTCTATAAAAAAATTGTTGTCTTTCATGGGATTTGCAAGATTTCGGGTCGAGATTTTTTATAAACACAGCAGTTGGTATACCGACCATGTGGCTCTTGGATGCATCCACTGCTTTTACGAGTTGCTTATGTGTGACGGTTGTCATTGTCTCGATCTCTTAAGTTGATATTTGGTGAGCTGTTGCTGGTACAACTGTGGAAACCCGGCTTGCTGTCGTGTTTATGATGCTTGCTGCGTTTCATTTCTGAGCTTTTTCCCTACTACGGGGTGACCAGTTAAGAATAATAAAACACGGCGTAAGATATAAAATTTATCCGTGGCATTATGCGTGGAATAGCACATCATTCAAAAGGACGTCTCGTCTTCGCTGGCAGTGCTTCAAGCGGTCGGTCCTATTTTTGATGACTCGGTCCAATATGTGCGGCGTTATTCCGCACGCCGTGAGATGACCCAGTCGTCAAATTTCTCCTTCACAACTTCGAGCGTTGCGTCGCTTGTATTGAATGTAGCGCCATCGTATTGGAACCACAGCTCGGATATATCGATGTTGTCGAGCTCTGACCACAGAAAGTCGGCTAACATCGCTCTATACCTGAGACCATTGACGGTAACAGTGTTTCCTTCCTCATTTCGAAAGAAATTTTTGCGTCAGCACAATCTTATACGGATGTAGGATCAAATCCAACCGCAAAAAAGCCCGGTTGATTCTCTATCGATGCCCAATTTAGCTGATCGGCGCCGAATCGACATTTCTGGGTCTTCTTCGAACTGGCCGCTACGGCGGATATGTTTTCTCTGTTCGGTTGGTGGCTTAAGATCCAAAAGAGTGTACTCACGCTTAAACTTTTACACGGTGCGATCAATTGCCTGCACACTCAAGCCATTATGACGATCGACCTCACGGCGAAATTCACGTTGCGTATTTACAACTGAGCCAGAATTTCGATAACAAGCATAAAACGATGCATGATGAAATGGCAAACTGAATATTTTGACAGCTGGATGTCATTGGTAACTTTGAGAGCTGCTGAAACATAACAATTTGAACCATTGCGGTGTGTAGGTCTTCTCTGAAAATTTAAAAACATTTATTTATGCTGCTTCTGGTTAGTTTGCGAGGCATCCTTTGTTATTAAGAAGTTCATCTGGATCTTGTTGTTACAAAAGCGTTTCGCAATTTTCGTTGCCCTAAGCTATTATGGCTTGCAGCGGATACGTGGTTACTTCACTGCTTGCTCCTCCTCGTTGTCTCTAGCTTTGTTCAGGGTAAATAGCCTGTACGTTGTATTTTAACCAGGGACTGCACACGGGTCAGAAGCTCGCTTATTGGAAGGAAGGAAGATATATTTTTCATATCACAGTGAACTGGTACCGACTTACTTAAACGGCATAACCATTCGAGACGTGTTCATCGTCAGATAAGCTCATCTCTAATATTTTTATTAACAAGACTTCTAGTAATATTCGGTTGAGCTTCTAAGTTAAATTTGACTTTAGCACCTGTCTATTTTCGTTAGCTTTAACATTTTGAACTGATAACTATTGGATTCTGAAGAACATGACACTTACTTTGTACTCGTTGATCAGACACAAACAACGGTAACCTCTGGGAAACTTCTGGCTTTCCAAATAAGGGTTCGGTTCAAACAAAGCAAATAAGCTGTAGATGTAGTGGAGGTTTTGTTCATCATACATTGGCTTGGGTATTATTTGGTATAGAGCTATCTTTTTTATGATATTCTCTGTGGCTGGAAGAATGGTTATTTTTTCTTATGTTTTAACATTTCATTCAATTAACATTTTTTCATCAAGATTCGTTTCTTCGAGGATTTTTGTTCAACTAGTCGCAGTCATACCTGCCGGGGCATCCACATTCGGAAAATTGTTACTTCGGCAGGTACGCTAATTCTGAGAACACATCGTTGTCGGCAAGGCTAAAGTAGGTGGTGTTTGGTACAACACGGACTAAAGTTTTGATGACCTTACACCCCGACTGTATTTTGTGAAGATGCCGTCTGATGAACTGCATTTTTGCAAATAAGGACTGAAACGAATAAAATTTGGAAACTTGAACATAGTGAGCTGAAGCTAAATCTGGCCAAAATAATGTTGAACCATCGTGTTTGTTTAAGAAAGGAATCAACCGTTTTTTTAGGCACTCGTACACTAATGTACACTTCTCCGTTAATTGTTCCCATTGTAATAAAGGATAAGCTTCTGTGTCCACATTGGCAAATGGCCTGCCAAACGAGATATTTTGACCCGAATTTTTCCATCCCATCGATGTTGTTGATTGCTGAAGAATCTCAGCTTCAAACGAGTTGTAAAACTGCGCACCTGGAAGAGTAGAAAAGTCGGCTTTGACATAAGTTTCGTCATCCAAAACCAAGTATGCTTTCTTGTTGCCGATTAACTCGTATAGCTTTCGGGCTAGTGTTTTTATGACTTTTTTTTGCTTTTCAGTAACTTTTGGTATTTTTTGTTTTTTTTCGAGTTCTTAGACCGTTACGTGTTTTAGATCTTTCTACCATTGTTTGGTTGGTATTACATTTCCGAGCAACATCTCTGGATGACATAGTCCGGTTTTTTACAATGGTACCCACTATTTTCCTGTCCAAATTTGTATCATGTGCTCCACTTTTAGCTCCAATTTTCTGTTTTCGCTTAACTGTCAACGTCTCCAAATATCGTTTAATAAGAGAATCCACTGTACTGCGTGCTTTGTTTAAATTTTTTGCGATGAAATGGTTTGGACGCGAAGTATTTTCGAGCCATTTGTCGATGATCTTTTTACGGCGTTCCTCTTGACTCATATTTTATAAATATTTTAAGCCGCACCGAACTAAAATCAATAACAAACTGAAACTAGAGAATATACAGGCTAATTTGGGTACAAAATGGGATTCCAATTTTTACGCATTGGAAGTATAGCCCGTATTAAAATTTACAGATTTTATTCGTTTCAGTCCTTATACGAAATCGATTTAGCCTGTGTTGAAATAGTTGCGGCAAACATTTGAGCAACAAATGGAATGAAGTCGGGACAAATTTCGATTTCACTTCTCATTAGGAAAACTTCGGTGGAGAGTGTGAAGTATGCTATGCTTAAGGCCAAGAACACATGCCTTCTCTGAGCGCAGTCGGAAGACTGGTTTGGATCTCATGGGAGAGGAGAATTTCTCAGGACCCCAATCTGCAATAAGACTGCCTATATCTTCGGTAAGGGCTTCCATTAGGTCTCTTGAGAACATAACTGATATGATTTCAGGATGCCGCCAGACAAAGGAATGCTGCATTCCGATGTCTGCAGAGCGTTTATTGGTCGTAACGTCGTACTACGCTTTTTCTAAGCTCCTATGTGTGCTAGACATAAGCGACACAACGTCCTGCAGTGCTTGCTGTAAGAGCGATTAAAATACCGTGGATCACTTGCTGAGACTGTGCCCGGCTCATGCTGGCATCAGGATGCAGGTACTCGGTATTGGTGTGATCAGTTTTAGAACTCTCTCAATAAAATGTTTACCAACTTTCTATGAAAGACTAAGCAATTTTGGTAACATTTAGCACAATGGACAGGTTTTGTTTTGCATTGTTCCGATAGGGAAAAAATGATTCAGGACTATATCTGCGTGTTAAATATAACTGATCAGCCCGATTGTAAATCGGGGTCTGTTAATGGTTTTTGTTTGTATCACTGAATATTCAGTCCTTTAGGGATGCAATGGCACTAGGCCTTCGAGGCGCTGTACTTTTTTCTTCTCTATGTGTTGTTGGACTTCTAACTTGCGTTTCTCCACAGTTCATCCATCATGCAGGTGTCTCAGAATCAGATTTTATAGGCTTCCAGTGATCATCTATGTTCTTATGCAATGGGGCGCTGATTAGTTCTCTTTTATGGTGCTGGGTGACATTTTTAGGTAAGCTCCGCGTTTATTTTGGAACTCGACGATGCAGTTTCTTAAGCGTAGGCTTATTATAAAATGGTTGACCTGGCTAGATTTTCATTATATCGGTTATATTGGATGTTTATGTTTTAAACAATTTCGGCCATGTGACAACCGCGGCTGCGTCTTATAAAGACCATCCAATTTTGAACCATTTTTTCCAGCATAACAGGGCTTATTTCGGCAATAACACAGCGAATATGGGTTTCTAACACGTTAGCTGTAGCTGGTTTATCAGTATATGCGAGTGACTTAACATACCCCAACAAAAGTAGTCCAAGAGAGTCAAATCACAGACATAGACACGTCCATTTCTTGAGATGATCCGCTCACCAAATGTTTGTCCCAATAAAGTGATGGTTTAACCCGCTGTATGGTATGACGAATGCTTTGACGCAGGGAGTCAAAAAATTGCGAATCATTTGGCTGTAGCGCTCGCCATTGACGGTTAATGTTGGCTCCATCTTCAGGTTTGTGAAAAAAATGGGCCAATTATGCCCCCGGCATGCTGACCGCACCAAACGGTGACTTTTTCGGGATATACGGGGGTCTTGAGAGTCTTGTGAGAATTGCGTTCACTCTAAAAACGGCCATTTTGCTTGTTAACATATCCATTAAGGCAGAAATGAGTCTCATCACTGAAGATGATTTGACAGTAAAAATTCGGTTCAACTCCCAGTTGATTTTTAACTCATTCACCGAACGTACAACGGAAACGATGGTCCATTGGCTTCAATTGCTGCACCAGTTCAATTTTTGTGGGTGTAGGCCAAGATCTTTTCTTAAAATCTTCCATGTAATGGACGGGCAGAAGCCGAGTTGCTGAGAACGGAATCGAAATGATATATTTGGGCTCTCGATCACACCTACAAAGGCGATATACGAGTATGAGCTTATGTTGGTGGAATAGGATCCATAACAGAATATGCAGGCATACATCGATCCGTAGTATTGCGTATAGCCTGCTCAGATGGATGATTATGTGTCCCGTAGATTGGGCGTAGTGCTCCATAAGTTTGGCGCACAGAACGCAAATTTCCACGACTTACAAACAATGTTCGGGTCTAACCCTTTGCGTGGTAATTTGCCAAAGTATATTAAACATAAATGTCAAAGGCACGTGCTCAGTCTGACAGCTGGTTTGACATATAACCCTATCGGAAATTCTATACTTCATCCATTACATAACATACATATTGAACGCACTATAATTATAAAAAAATATAAATAATTATAAAAAAATATTATAATTATAGTTCTATCTGAGTTTACTTGAGCGCGTGTTCAATTAGGTTTAACTAGGATGTTGATACGTGCATTCTGTATTCTCGGATTTAGTCCCTATATAAATTAAGTGTTCTGTCTCGCTGAATGAAAGCTTCTCAATGCACTGCCATAAAGAAGAGGTTTTCAACGTCAATTTAAACCCGATGAAGAAGATCAACATCAAAGGATTTTTTTAAACGAAAGGATTGTGGAATAAGTGAGAGTGTATTCATTTCAAGATGCCTGCTTCAAAGGTACAACGAAATTGGTCTTTAATTTCTTGTTTCAATTCGCACAAAGGATCGCAACAACTACAACACATATATACTGATAGATAGGATAAGATCGCTGATCTATGGCTTCAAAACCAGATACATATCTCTGAATAAAAACCACGATATGCTTGATATGCTTGAAAACGACATCCAAGTCATAAAGGTCCAAGTTATACGAATACATATGTCTGAAGTACATAGATAAAGATCCTTGAATTAAGTCAAACATCGCCATCTTATGATCCGATATCAACAAAGGATTGGCAACTTCTGTCTTTAACACCAACCACATAAAGAGGCAAACGATGAGTGTCGTCATTTATTATTTTTATGTTGATGATGGAGCGCGATGTGGTAAAAGCTTGTGTTAAACATAACGTCATGCCTGCATGCATTCAAATATCGTAATCATGGGTTAAGACGATTTAGCAGCATCAAATTTGCATAACTACGGGACTAATGAACGCCAGTGTGCATATTAAATTGTTTAATTTTTTTTTTTCCTCTTTTCGATTACAAGTATAGGTATCCAATGTACGAGTGTATAAAAAATTTTGTAAAAAACAAAAAATAAAAAAAAAAATAGTCAATACGGCGAGATTGAGGCGAATATGGGGTGGGCTTCGAAATTTGCAATAAAAATGCAAAAGCAGTCCGCCAGTCGAGCAGGCAGACATCTGACATACTCGTAGAGTTTCCATTGAATAATTCCCTTTTCAATATGTACGGTGCGAACAAGCCAATCACCCACACCCTCTTTGAAGCAATAAAGCGAGCCTTTTCCAGCTAAAGGCTATAAACATAGATTACTAGGTTGCTGGATTGCTGGATTGCTAGATTGCCGTTTGCCTATTTTCTGCAATTTACAGAAGGGATTTTTTTTCCCCGTTGTATACTATCCCATTTATGTGGGCAGGGATGCGTGGTGGTATCCCAGTCGGTCTCCCGTGGGAGTTGAAATTTTTCCTATTAAATGGAGAATAACTGCAAGGGATACGGATACGTACAGATATCGTAGAGATATTCGGTTTTGGAATTGTGTTTGCATTCCTTCTTACTGTGGAAGCTGTTAATACAAATATCTATGGATACACCCATAGATGAAATATCTATATGAGAAAATACGGAAGAAAATGTGTAAAAATTGATGGTAAGCAGTTTTTTTTTTTTCCTTTTTTCTGCGTAAATGGTTATAGGCTTAGGCTCTTTTTAAGCATAAAAATTGAGCTATTACACTTTGGTACAGTTGAGCATGAGTACAAGTAAGCCGATTGCTAAATGATTTTCAATGAAAGTTCCCATATTTGGTCACAGTAGGATTACTAGGCATGTAATTTGGGACAAGTGTTAGCAATCGAATCTGTACTCGTAAATGGCAAAATCTCGAACTGTGTTATGGGAGCACCATAATCGTATTGACCGGAAAAGGAATTCTTCAATTAATCGAAAGCCCGATTTTGGTGATGTAGGCGTACGAAAAAAAAATCATTAAGACCAATGCTGACTATTTGACCTTGCAGACTAGAAATTGATTTCGAATCATGTGCATCATTTAGTTATGTCAGTATACGACAGGTCTGTCTGTTGTTTCCATGCAAGTAGTTGAAGAATTGATGACATTCTAGCAAATATTCGTTTGAGTTTTACATCATTACAAAGTGGACTGCAGCCACTGTATGAAACCAACAATTTTTGTTACTGTTGATAGGGAACGCCCGAGAGAAAAGATCCTCATTCTTACAAAGCCGAGACTCATAGGCTTCTTCTTTCTGCTGCTGTTGCTCTGCTCAGAGTGTATCTTAAAATTCTTCTCATATACTCGTACTTTTGTGTCAGTAGTAAGTCTGGAACTGATAACACCAAGCCGTGAACCCTTGTAAGTGTAGTTGAGATTTAGCACAAATTTTTGATAAAGAAAGGGACGACTTCAAGCTGCTCAAAAACAAGGTCGAGCTATCGTGGTAAACTACGGTCTTGTGACTTTAGTTCTTTTACCAACTGGATCTTAGAATGGTGTATGCCCAGATATTTATATACAGCTACGAGCAACTAATTAGAAACGAAGCATCGATGAACGAAAATGCACCGGTAAAAATGTAACGTTTTTTTTTTCTTTAAATTATTTCAATGTTAGCTTTTTATTTACTTTGCTGTTGACTTTGGTTGGCTGTCTGATCTTAGTGTTAACAGTGTGTAAATAAGCAAAACTGTGAAAATCGTTTAATTTCAAGGAGCAACTAATTAGAAACCCCACGAAATATATCTTTAATTTATTTTATTAAATATCAAATTTGTTTCTTATATAAAAATCAAATTTTGGTAGGTATTAATTAATAAAAACAGCCAGCTGCACTCCAGACGTTCGTAAAGCTATTTTAGAGTTAAGAAATTTGGATCTGTCATACAAACAAATTTCGGATAGGATGAACTGCTCCAAAAAGAGAGTTTTTGATACAGTGAAGCATTTTAAAGTTTATGGAACGTGCGAAAATGTGCCCATGATGAAAAGACCACGAAAAACTACAGTGCGCGTTGACAGAAAAATGATCAGACTCTCGAATGCTGACCCAAAAAAAAAGTGCAAGGGTTATCCAGCGCGAGGTTTTGAACGGAATGGATTCTCCAGTTTCAGTCTGGACCATAAGAAGGCGATTGGTCGAAGCTGGACTTTATAGCCGCGTTGCACGCAAGAAGCCAATGGTTACCAAGAGGCAAAGGCAAAAGCGGCTGGAGTTTGCTCGACTTCACAGAGCAATGGAAATTTATCCTCTGGTCCGATGAAATCAAGATAAATCGAATTGGTCCTGATGGCAGAAGATTCGTACGGCGGCCAAAACGAAGAGAATATGATCCGAAGTACACATCACCTGTTGTAAAACATGGTGCAGGATCCATCAACGTGTGGGGATGCTTCTCGTGGAATGGCGTTGGGAGAATCCATCGTATTGACGGTATCCTTACAAAGGAAAAATATGTTGACATCTTGCAGAATGTGATGGTTCCATGGGCAGAAGATAATTTACCTGTGATTTGGAAGTTCCAGCAGTACAATGATCCAAAACACACTGCCAAGCATACCAAAAATTATTTTGAAAATAATTGTATTGATGTTTTGGATTGGCCATTGTCAAGTGCTGATCTTAATCCCATCGAACACCTATGGGGAGACGTCAAGTACAAAATAAGTTTGCTTAAAATTTTTTTTGTTCGAAGAGGTCAAGAAATGTTGGTACTCGCTGTAAAGCAGTTGTAATGCAAAAAGGTTTTCCGACGAAATATTAACCAAAAAACCTTTTTTTAATTTTTTTAAAGAATTGTTATTGTGTTTTTTATCACTTTTTGAGTGGTCTACCTAGCTGTTTCTAATTAGGTGCCCCATCAAAATTTTTGTTTATTTTACTTTCAAAATAAAATTATAACGTTGAAGCAAGTTTTTGTATTTTATATCCCAAATATTTGTTTACGCATAAAAATATACAAACAACTAAATTAAGAATTACACAACGAAAAATACAAGTATTATAGACGCTTATCATCGTTTCTAATTATGTGCTCGTAGCTGTGCATAAAAATATGGTATGCACCTCCAACAAATGGCAACAATAATATGTTTAATATTAAAACGTTTTGGGATAAAAAAGACTACTCGATTAACTTGCACTCCTTTATGTTTGATTGCAGTTTTTAGGTATTTGTTAGAGAAATGAAGTATACCCATTACAGTGCCTAGTACCTGACAACACTCGAAGGACGGTGTATTGAGATATTCGCTGCTGAAGACAACTTAACGCAGCTGGTAAATGAGCCCACGCGAATACCAAACGTTGCTAGACATACCGCCAACACCCTGGATTTGTTTTTAACCTTTCATCCTGATAAGTACACCGTTGATGTGTTTCCTCCTCTAGGCTCGTCGGACCATTGTGTTGTATCAGCTAATTTCTCGTACAACCACCACACAGTTAGAGAAAAGATTCCTAAAATACAAGGAAGACAATTGGAGCGGATTTAACAGCTTCTTTAAGAATTTTAATTTTTAACTGGTCATTATGTTTCCGCGATAACGACGTGGATGCCGCGGCTGAAATGACCATAGAAGAACCCCAAACAAAAGAAAACGCGTAGTACGACTGGAGCTGTAAAGAGGTTGTCAGGGCTAGGGAAGTGTTTTTTCGGTCCTTCAAGACCAACCCGACAGAGAAAAACCGAAAAAAGTTCAAACGAACCAGAAATGACTCCGACGCCTTGCTTAAGCCTGTGAAATTCCAATACGACCACAAACTGAGGCAAAAAATACTACAATGTCTCAAAGGCAGTAAACATTTTTAATTAGGAACATTAGAAATTCTGCCTCATCCTTATTTACAATGACATTCCAGCTGTCAGGTCTGTGGACCAGGCCAATCTGCTTGCTGCACATTTTGTCCCCGCCTACACTTGAGTGCATCGAATCTTCAATGGGACGAATCCACTTTCACACTCATGTAGTAGAAAGAGTACTTAAAGGTCTTAACATTCACAAAATCGCTGGTCCAGATGGTATATCTCCCCTTCTTCTGAAAGGCTGTTCTTCCTCGCAGGCAAAACCACTACGTAAGAGTGCTACTCTTGAGGACTTTTTCTGAGCAGATGGAAAACAGCATTTGTCCAGCCCGTCCCTAAAAAAAGGCAAATCTTCTTTCCCCACTTCCTAGAGACCCATTGCACTTACGGGACAAACGCTAATAAACCGTCAGCTAATGAAATATGTATCTCGAAACACGAAAACTTCTCAATGACCGGTAGTATGGTTTTCGTAGCAACAGGTCCACAGGTGATTTGATGGCATGTCTCACCGAAAAGTGGAATCAAAGCGTACATCAATCTGGCGAAAACAAGCATTTGACAGAGATTTGCATCAGGTTCTTTTGGCGAAAATGCGTGCTTGGGTGATCGATGACTCTCTTCTTCAATGGATTAGAAATTCAAGTTGTAGTGGATGGTTTCCAGTCTGGTACTCACAAAATAAATGGTGGTGGACTCCATTTGTCGGAGACAGAGTTTTCATTAACGGCCTCTTGTCTGCTACTTCTAATCCAATATATTCCTTTGCTGACGGCAGTAATCTCTGCTTTTCATACTCGTTCTCGGACTCACGTCCCTGCTCTTCGGCTATAGAACGGGAACGGCAGCGTGTGTTAAGTTCCCGAAGTAACCGAAAAACCTTCCATTCTCGTTATGTGTGTCAGTGACAACTTACGTTGGAATGACCACACATTCGATATCGTCAAAAATGCTACAAAATGTCTAGGTTTTCTCAAGCTATGTAAGAAATCTTTCACCCCCTTCCATCTGACCTCAATATATAAGGCATTCATCCGCCTAAAATTGCAGTACAATTACCACATCTGGTCAGGTGCTCCTAAAACATCTCTGCACCTGTTAGATAGAATTCAAATCCGTGCGATAAAACTCATACTAATATCAGTTAGTCAATTGACTGACTATTATAGCTATTTCCCCGACCAGGGCCAGTTGAAATCGCCAGTAGTATTCCGCCCATTTAAACTTTCAACTGTAACACCCGTCTCGCTATGAATGCTCATCAGTATAATCTCAGAGGTACATCGGTACCTCTCTTTTCTTCCTCCCCAAATCTCCTTCGCCCGCTCAGTGCTCAACGATTTTAAGGATACACAAAGCCCTTGAGCGCGCGCTTATTATATAAAAAAGAAGAAGCGTATTTTGACAATTATAAAGGATATGGCTGCCAATGTCGTTATCATTCTTATAACAAATTTTGCAAGAGTTGATGTTCATTAGGCCAGACACATGCCAGTGCTTAGTAAATGCTTCGTGCCCCCAAAGACGCCAGTAAGCATTGTATCGTGTTTTTTTTTATGAGAGGCAGTAGTACTGTAGTAGAACTACTCGTATCTCTAATTTTAAGATACGAAGAAATCATTTGCTAGAAAGTCTTGCTAGCTACAATTTGGATTGCGGGAAAATATCATGTCGATGGCTGACATGATGACTTACCATGCAGCCGACTGCCTGAAGCAAGTTTAGATCCTTAGGCGTTCTTTACTTTAAAATGTCTCATTTCTCATGATGCCATTATGACCTCAAGCACACACAAGTCTCATCGAATTCACCCTTTAAAATGTGTTCAAAGAAGCCTTGTTGGAAAGTGCTGACTAGACTGAGTAAAGTTAGGAGCAAGCCGTTACAAAGTTTCGTTTCGCCTTTTGTTCAGAAATTGTTTATTTCTCTATGCAGTCTCCATTTAGTTCAATACACTTTTCTCAGAATCGTCGAGCTCCCTAAAATAGCCAATAACCGCAGACTCCACCTCTTTTCTGTTGACAAATCTTTTACCACCGAACCATTTTTTTAAATTCGGAAATAGAAAATAATCCCAGGGGACTAAATCTTGCGAATAAGGTGCATGAGGAAGCTATTCGAACTTTAACTCATTGATTTTGGCCATCGCGATCACGGATGAGTGAACTGGTACATTATATTGATGAAACAAAACTTTTTTGATTGTTTTTCCTTTCTGAAAATAGTCAATGAAAATTATCCCACGCGCATCCCAAAAAACTAACGCCATAACGCCTACAGATGGAACTGTCTTCGCTTCCTTTGGAGCCAATTTTCCTCTTTGAGTCCATTGTTTTGACAGTCCCGTTTTGATGTTGGTTGGATTGAGTCTTTCAAATGAAAGTACTGTATCACATAACGATGACCATTTTTTTTTCCATATTTCAAAATTCATTGAGAGTGTTCATTATGTTCATTATTGAAGGCTCCCGAACTAAACAACATAGCCTCGTCAAATTTCAAATTTAAGCTATAAGATTGATACTTTCTGCAATTGTCATTATGTTTAAACAACAACCGCCAACTATACGTCAGATCGGGTACTTCTGGGACTACCTTCGTACCAGTTCTCTGACACTCTGACTTTCAATAAGAAGTCGACGCTCTATCAGTGGGGTAGACATTCATTAGTGGATCTAGAACAGACCTCTGAACAAAATTTCTATATAGCCGATATCTTTGACGTCTACCAAAACCGGAAAGAGTTTATGCACCAAACTTGGATGGCAATTGTTTGGTTATCTACTATTCAGCGACTACCACGAAGCAAACAAATTTGTGACCTAGTGATTGCCTTACTTCCTCATGAAGACCACTTTCATGTGTAAATCTTTCTAGGGCTGACATTTTGCGTTACCGAAAATGTCGTATACCCACAACGGATGCACTAAGTCAATTGCGGCCGACTTTTTGCCATGAAAACCCTTTGACTGGGAACAAAAGCCAGATCCCTTCAATTATTCGAGTTAATGCTGACTGCCCAGAATGTTCGGACGTTCAGAATACTGGAGGCATGCCTGAAGTCTATTGCAATGTCATCAATTTGATATAGCATTTCATGATCCGGAGATCGCCATGGTCCTTTGTATAGTATATATTGAGAAGAGGAAACCATGTGCTTGCCGTAGTGATATTTCGTCCTGTCGCAAAGTTAATAAGCCTAAGTCCGGTGTCAGACTTGGTGTCGTATAGGCTACGCTTATCAACTCTCCTACCAAAGATGTCCTCTTTCCTATCCTTTCATATGACTGCCAGCAGTTTCACGATCAATCGCCACGCAGATCCCCCTTCTAGAAAATTAAGCTAGAACACCAATTATTCCCTATGCCTGTTTGTCAATACGACGCCTAATGCGTCGTTCAGAGCCGAAAAGTAAAGCTGAATCTAATCGCTTCCACGAGGGCAGCTTCTTCTTGATAAATTCACTCTTTTTTCAGTTTCATTTATGAAGGACAAGATCGTGTAAATGTTGTCTTGCAAGACATTTGTGCAACCGCGGCCGCGACTTCACGGCGGATATTTTGCTGTATGGTGTGAATTGTTCCAGGAATGTTATTGTATACCTTGGACTTGAGTTACGTTTATAGAAATAAAAACGCGTATAGTGTGAGGTACGCCGAGCGTGGAGGCCAAGGAATGTTTCCACACTTGCAAATTAATTCACTTGCAACTGCTGGGCAGGCGTTCTTTTGTTGTGCACGGAGATACGAGTAGCTGCAGTCGCCGCAATTCACTTCAGCACTCACTGTTTTTTTTTTTATTTTTAAAGCCAATATCCCTCGGGGAGAAATCGCACATCACACTGTGGTTTTTAATAAATGCAAACGTTTTTGATGTCGTTCCTTAGTGTCGTACAGTGACGCATGTTCTATTTATTCAAGTAGTTATCGATATGAAAATGTACTTCTTCACTGAATAGTATGCTTTAAGCGTTCTTTTTATTCGAAAAGGTTTCAGTATTGTTCCTGGATACGTTTGTCGTAAAGGTTTCCACGAATGTACCTAGGCTGTTTAATTCCATAACGTAGACAATGAAATCCAATTCTCTATTTCTGATGAAAGGCAAGAGAAAAGCCAGATCCGAAGAAACGAGTGAAAGTATCTTACATTTGAACCATAGAATTCTGTTTTCTTTTCCCACGGGCATAAAATACTCTTTTATGTCATTTTAGAAAAGCCAAAGCTCATAACGATTTTCTTCTCTCAAAACATCAATCTACAGTGAGATCTTTACACCTTTTCACCTTGTATTGGAATAGTTCTTAGCAATACTTCTTGTATTCGAACATTCTTGAAAAAATCTTTATCAAGTTAATTGCATTATTAATCAGATACGAGTATAATAGATTTTTTTAAATCATTCACACGCACTACAGCCGCTAAGATGGCTCATAAATATTTTAAGTGAAATTTCCGGTTAAGATTTCTACAGTACTTGTATGCCGCTACAACTTCTGTCTATATGGAGTCCAATTTTTTTTTTTTAAGGACTTTATGTTTAACTCTAAGAAACGACGGCAATCAGTGATTAATTGTTCCAGCATCACATCCGTTCTGTGTCGTTTCCCGTGTGCACGACTATATACAACTCGTACATGAGTAATACGAATGGTCGTATCTACGCAATTAAAAATAATTCCAAGTACTTAAGATACTGGCATCATTGAGTCTGGAATAATTTTTTACAAAGGCTGATCCGATCTACAGATCTACAAAGCAGCAGTTTCTCTGGATTTAATTATAAACCCCTTTGCCGAGACTAATTGAATGAATTACAATGTTTGACAAAGTCAATGCTTAAGATCCTTTCAATTTGGGTGCTCGATAGAGTATCAAGTGTTGCATACATGTGTATGTTCGAGGTCAAATGCACAATGAGAAAGGCTCAAGCTCAAGCATCTCAAAAATGGAGTACACAGAATTGTTTGTTGTTTCTAAGGTTTGCTATTTTGCAATTATGATTTTGCTCGACCTGAATACCATCAAATAGAATGCGAACTGCTGTGAATGTGGGTCCGGTACAGATTTAATCAAAGACAACGCATCAAGGCGCATCACATTCACTGTACAGATCAGCACATCATCACATCAGTCGCTGTCGCTTGGTATGATGGGGAATATGTGTCAAGTGATTTCCCGCATAGAGTGGATCTGTCAGGTACTGAGTGCCAGTATATACGTACATCTGCTTCATATGCTGGTACACTGTTCCTATCCGTAGCCTTCAGGCGGCTGCCTCTATGTTAGATGTTTATTTATTTTTTTTTCTTTTTTTTTTAATTGTCAGTTTGTATTCAATTCTCTTGGTTGCGTTGGATGCTGCGATTTCTTTGCACTGTCTGTCTATCCAAGTGACTAAGTGCATGTGCATCTTTGCAACTTATGCGTACATTAACCGCAACATGAACCACACTGACTGCTGCGTGCCCACACCTACTTTTTATGGCAAATTTTTTTAAGTGTTTTGGTTTTTTACTCTTCATTTCGGAGCAGCGATTGAAATGCAAATGCGTGATTTCACTTTTTTGAGCAAAAAGCCGGCGCTGGAAATTCGAGGACAATGTAATGCATAGCATACGAGTTGTATGTATATCTGTTTGAAGCATGCTTATCCAAAAGGTAGACAACATAAAGCACTGACATGATTTTGACATGAATAACTTGCTAATGACTTGGACTAATTATGCCTCGACATACATAATTTACAATAATATATTCATTTTAGCTCTGTCCTATAATATTTGTTAACTCTTTCTTTTTCTTCTTTTCAGGTAAGCGTCTATTACTCTAAATCAGATAATTTGCCTGTAAGTAAAATATGCAACATGAAACTGAAATGAAACATGGGACTTCCTTTCTCAAAAGATATGTATTGTGCTGGTTCACAGCTCGTTTCATAAAGAGCGCCGCGGGAGAATTCCAAGTCGATTTTGTGTAAAATACATAAACCGGTTCGACTATCCGACAAATGATGATGAATAGAAAAATAGCGACGTCAACTGCTGTAGAAATATCAATTAACTATCTTAACAATCTATCTGGAAAAGTGTTCAACCAGGTCAACCGTGTATAGATTAGAGCGATCAACAAAAAAAAAATTCATTTCAACATATAGCGCATCATGCAACATCATGTGCCTTTCTGATTATGAATGCGTATACTGATTATACCGCAAATGATTTTATAAGCAAAGGAATTAGTCCAGCGATTTCTGTAATTAAGCATCCATTCAGGTCGTACGCGAAGGCCTATCGATCAGTTATAATGTAATTAGCGGTTTGGTCGTCTTGCGAAAGTCAAAAGACTGTAGGAGGATGATGGCAAATCTTCGAAAGTGTGCGAAAAATAAGTAAACGAGTGCAAGGGACCAGCGCTTAGGTTAGATGTAGACCTGAAAGCATCCACAATTGTATTAAGATTTAGCTTTGCAGCTAAGCCAAATATTGAGGATGAATCTTTTAAAAAATACTTAAATTGTGACTCAAGATTACTGGAGTATTGTGGACCTATAACTACTCCTACTTGTACACATTCATAGTAATAATCACATAAGCGACTTATAGGTGGTGGTAAACATAATGAAAAACGTTCTAAGGCGTATAGTGCGCTGTTTTCCCACATGCAAATATTCAACAAATATACAAGCGATCTTCGGACTAAACTCGCGACGGATCTTCGTTTAAAAAGTGCAATCAGCTATAACTGAACAAACAAAAACAAAATTACTCAAATGGTCGAGCGGTTACTTAGTCTACGACTATATTTACTTATGGAACGGGTTCCCAGGCCGTAGAAAGTTACAACACAGCTTCCTGAGGTCTTGTCGTCCTCGTCAGCTTAAACAACGAAAATTTTCGCTTAAAAAAGTTAAGTCGAATCATTGTTTTCGACGATAGAACATAACAAACAGAACTTGCAGGATAAGTGATTTATTAAGTGTGCAATTTGTTTTCCGAGTTAGGAGTTTTGAACAGTTTTTGCTAAACCAAGACACACCACTAGTGTCATTTGTTGAGTTGATGCTGACATCTACTGGACATACTATTTTTGGTTGGCGATCACATAAATGAACTTGGTTTCGTTTTCATTTACTGCATGGCCTTATTTCGCTTGTTCCTTAATTTTAGCGGAAGTGTCTACCACAATGCGATCGGGGATGTTAATTTTATAGATATCCACACTATTCCCTGCAATTCGGTGTCCAGATTTCCTTCAGTGTTAGGAATGCTTCAATATTATAAAGACCTTACGGTTCAAGTTTGGAGGCAGCTGTCTCAGTTTCTTTTGAAACCTACAGATAGTGCGGCGATCGCATGATTTTTCGATATAATCAAATTGGGCGTCTACCTTCTTCTTTCTATACAAAATGTTCCTCTCTCTTTCCACGCTAGAGGAATGGAATTAGGCCTTAAACAACAGCTGTGCCAGTTAAGAGTAGTCTTTCGCTAATCGCTTTCAATTTCTCACACGAAGTTGGCTGAGGTCGCCCGTTATCTAAGGCGACGTCTTCTTTAACTGCGTTGGCTTTTCATTGGATTTAAGAAGATGAATGTCTCTGTGTAGCCCATACAGTTCTTTGTTATATTTTCTTCTCCAAATTCCGTTTATAGAGAATGGACCGCTCAAAGAACTTTTCTTTCGAAGAAATCAAAAACATTTTCGTTCGTTCTAGATGAAGTCCAAGTTTTCGCATTCTAATATGTACAATGTTTTTCTTCGTTGTTTGTGAGAGGTGTATATTCGTATTTCGTTGATATGTATTAGGGGTTTTCTTTTTTGTTGTTGCGGAGGCAGTTAGAGCGTCGCCTTTCTTGACGATTGGATACATACTGAGAGTCCATTCACCTGGTATTCTTTCATCCGACCATATTTCATTGATGAATTGGTTTACGACTCTTGCCAGATCAATCACCGCTGCTTTAAATAATTCGATAGATAATTCGTCTGCCCCTCCAATCTTATTGGTATTTAGTAAATACCACACTCTTATTGGCTGGTTGTACGAAGCTGTAGTTGACTGTTGTTCTCTTTGAGTGCGAATTATTAGTCGTCTTCGCCGTTAAACATTCTGCAGAAGTAATGCTTCTATATTATTAACACCGATCGTGGTTCTACTATTAGGTTCCTATGCTTATCCCTGCATGCTTTTGAACAACACTACTGCAGAAGTACTTCTCCATCTTCTCGAACAAGCGCTTCTCTGCTTATTTCTTTGTTTCTCTAGAAAGTTGATGTTACTTACGTCTTCTTTGGTCATAGAGTTCGAGGACAGCTTTGGTCTTTCTTTGAGGCATCGCTTTGTATGCCCCTTATTTCCCTGTGATTGCTTGTACTCTTTGTGAAACCGTTGCGGTTTCATTTCGGTGGTCGGCATCTCTAAGGCTTGATGACAATATCGCCTATCGTCACTAGTTTTATGAGACTGTCAGAATAGGCTCTAGCTGCCTTTTGCGATTGTAGCCGTTCGCCATAGTACTTCTTACTTCTTCTACGTTTTGGATTCATTCGTACTCTCTCATTGACTACCAGAAGAAAATAATCTGTTCTAAGGGTGTGTCCTGCGTCAATTGCAAGTGATCAATCTGGTTGACAGTTTTCTGGGGCGTGTGCTAGCTATGATGACATTTCGCCACACCACGAAGTCGATTAGGCTGACTCCATTTTCAGATCTGTTGTCATGTAAACTATGTTGTCCATTTATGCCGGCAAAGATGCTGTCCTTTCCTAACTTGCGTTTAAGGGGTTAGGTCACTCTAGGATTTTCATAAAATCGATTTTTTTTCATTGCTTTCAACCTTAAAAATGATAACCCAAAAGATTACGGCCGGGAAATATATCGAAATACTTGTTTTTCAAAGTACATTACAAGGCCGCCAGGTAGGTAGCGAGCTTAACATAAAATTTTAAACGCGTTTATCTGAAAAACGCTTAGCCGCCATTTTTAAATAAATTATTCTACAAAAAATATGCACAATAAACTTATATGTACAATAAACTTCTAACTTTGTAAACTCATTTTATTTTATATTTTTCCTGAAAAAAAAATCACAAAAAAAGCCTATTTTTACGGCCTTTAGAGTGGTCTAACCTCTTAAATTACCAACGCCAGTCTCAGTTGGATTGAGCATCAAATTTCTTGCTTCTGATGACAAATTCAAATTCAAATGGGCACTGCGCAATCACCATAGCATCATAGATGTCACTGCTTTCCGCCATCTTTTTGCCCGGTACATCCCATTGCACTTCTTGCATTGCAGTGATATCCGCGTAGCTGTAAGCTGTAGGTAATTGTCCAGGTTTCGTTCGCTGAATTCCCTAATCTTGCCTTGCAGCTCTAGTATGTTTGCTTTTTTTTTATATACACACACATCATATAGGCTCTGTTACGATGGTGGTTGATATCTTACTTTTGTGGGTGATGACTGCGCAGTGTAAAGTTTTTAAGTCAAGTCCGTTCTGAAGAATCTGCCTAATCCATTTGGTCTTATAAAGGGCCTTTCATTAAGCGCTTCCTAACTGTGAGATATCATCGAAATTTTTTATTCGTTTGAAAGGTCTATCGATGCCATTATATATGGAATATAACATCGTTCAAATGTCCGCCGCGGCTTCTCTGCTTGGCGCGCATCCTAAATGTCCAATTTTCCATGAGTCTGGTGCGTAAATCAGGCTGAATTTGACCGATGGCATGGGTTATGTTGGCCTTGAGGGCCGTTGTGGTTTGTGACTTATCCGCATAGACTTGCGATTTCAGAAAACCCCACAAGAAAAAGTCTAACGGGGTCAAATCGTACGATCTCGGTGGCCAGTTCACATTACCTCCACATGAGATGACCATGACCTCGAATCGCTCGTGCAGAATTTTTAATGTGGCGTGAGTTGTATGGTACGTAGCGCCGCCCTGTTGAAACCACATGTGGTCCATATCATCCAATTCAGGCCAAAAGAAGTTGGTAGTCATCGACCTATATCGCTCGCCGTTGATGGTGTTGGCCTGGCCTCTCAAAGAAATATGGACCGATGATGCCGTCAGCCCAAAATTCACACCAAAAAGTGACTTTTGCGGGAAGCATTGAACGTTCTTGGATCTCATGTGGATTGGTATCGTCCCAAATTCGACAATTTTGTTTGTTGACGTACCCATTCATCTAGAAATGGGCCTCATCGCTGAAGATGATTTTTCGATGAAAATTAGGGTCAGTTTCCAACTGCTCCAGAGTCACTCAGCGAACATAGGTCGTAGTCTATGGTCGTTTACCTTCAGCTCATGGGTCAGTTGAATTTTGTACGGGTGCAGGCCCAAGTCACGACGCCAAATTGGCCAAGTTGTGTTCTGCGAAAGGCCGAGTTCTTGTGAGCGACGCGAAATCGACTGCCTCGAATTCTCCTGCACGCTCTCACGGACAGCGGCGTGTTTTCGGCAGATCTTGTGTTTCGTCGGAGTGTTGGTTTATCGCTTACTGAACCAGTGGACTCAAATTTATCCGCCACACTGCGAATAGTGTTTTCGGTAGGACGTTTATGGCGCGGAACGTTACCCGAACAGAACACCCATTTTGATCAAACAGTTTTATCATTTCCAAGTGTTGTTGAACGCTATGTCCGTCCATGGTGATTTGGCAAACCAGAATCAATAAATGACAGCAAATTTGACAGATTTTGCTTCAACAATATGGCCGCTATCAACTGTTAAAGTTCGGAAGTCCTTATTGGAAGACCCTGTACATCGTTCGAGTTTTGTTTTGTCATTTCGTAGTTTTTTCTCGTTTGACAATCGAACTCTGGGTTAAGTTCTTGCAAAATATAGGTTGGTTGCGTGGCTATCACCAATCAGTACCCGGTCAATTTGGTTAGCACCTACAAATCTGAAGCCAGGTTGACTTGGAGGTCTAAGGAATTTTGTGCTTCTTATCAATGTATAACGATCAATTGAAAAGTCAATTAATTGAAAGTGCCCTTTATCGGGTTGTGGAGACTTTGCTTGAGGACTAATGCCGTAAAATGTTATTCCTAGTGACTTCGGCTTTACTACGGCTTCCGTCCCCAAAATTCATAAAACTTGTTCTCGATAAATTTTCAATTTCGTCTTTAGCAACTTTCATGAGGGTACATGTGTCATGTCCGGTTGTGTGTCACAGTAAAAAACAGAATCTAATGAAATCTTAGTCATGAAAATAAATTTGCATTTCTATATTGGCTCTATTTTGTTTCCGGAAAATCTTAGAAAATTCGGTGACTCCGAGCACTTTGAATAACCTTAAGATGTCGAAAGTGCCAACTACTCTAATATTTCTACTTCCTTACCCTAAAACCGAAACCTGTTGATGTCCTCTGGTTTAGGCTTATCCATGAAGTCGTCCTTGGAAATACTCGTAAATCCAGCTATGTAAGGCTTTGAGTGAATTGATATATGTGCTGCTTAAAGATAAGGCTTGCCTAGGCTCTGCTGTTTCCTGAAATGAGAAATGAATAAAAGATCTTGCTCAGCAAATTAGTTCTTTTTGCTTCTTGCGATTTTCTTTTACTGCAGAGTTGATGTGTACTATACTGCACAGAATTGTTTTGGAATTATGATGTCGGCGAAGGCCCATTCTTAGTAGGTTCGTATGCCCTGTCAGTGCTGTCATAATCGCTGTGTTCTGACCAGATCCTATTAATTCTGTTTATCTTGGATTGTGTAGTACTAAGAGTAATTGGAAAGACTGCTAAATTGATTTTGAATTTAATCATTGCAAGCAGCGTTGCTCCATTGTAAGAAATTTATTTGTTAAATCAAAAAATCAGTGCGGTTGTAAGTCGTCGACATTGATAAGGTTTTCGTACCAACATCGGTAGTCAAAGAAAGCAGGGATGTGCGTTATATATGTACATACCAGTTCATGAGTATTCCCGTCTATGGTTGTTAAGTTAATGATCATTGAACTACGAGTATTTTGCCATTTATTGTGATTATTGCTTTCTTCAACGATAAACATGTTAAACACAGGTTTCTGCATCGAACAACGTGGGCTTGTAGACGACGTGAAAAGCTTGATGTTTCCGGAAAGTCCACTTAATTGTCGACTACTCAATCACACTTAACGTTGTACATACCATTTGTAGACTGATCTTAGATTCAAATCGGATCTGACAGGTAATCACAACATATCAATGCCAATGACAAGTGCTACGACACCAAATGAATTGCTGGTACGTACATGGCCAGGTAGATTGAAAATCATTTAAACGATTTTTGTTCATTATCGATTATACAATCCCACTTTGGATTCACAACACTCTTGTGAGGAACTTCCATTGTAGGAAGGGACATGTTCTCCTCGGTATTCGTACATGGTCACCCATTGCCGTCATGTTGCAGTGTACTATGAAAAGTCCATTTAACAAATCGTACCTCAGCATGCAAGCTGCTGCTCCACTTTTAACTGAAACAAGTTCTTCGTAAATCCAGCGTGGGCCAATCTGTGCAATGAAATCTTAAAAAAAAAAAAAAAAAAAAAAACAAAAACAAAAGCGAAAACAAGTTTGTAGCATGAAAATATATTTTCCGTAAAAGTTTATTCGTTTTCCTGTTGCTGTCTATAATGAGTCCAGCCTACTCCAACCCACAAAACTAACTACAATCGACCTTGTGCCAGCTAGAGTGGTAATTGTGAGATATAAAATCAAATCTGCTGTTAACCTGCGAATGAGGTTAATAATAAAACCAAGTTCAGTGGTTTTTATCTTTTTTTAACAATTCCAACGAGTACAAGTACGAGGAATCTTATTTTAGAAAACTGATTTTGTAGGCCTACTAAAAGCCCTCTAAAACGGTTGACACAAATTGGTGAGATCTATCAGAGATAGCAATTAAGAAAATTCATGTTTTCTTTATTGTCGACACTAAAACCACTTCCATTAGCGCTTCCAGATACGGACATGAATGGTGTTGCTGGTGGTGTTTTCTACTGCTAGTGGAGGTTTTCATTTTTGGTCGAGCATTCGTATCTATCTTTTTTACTGGATTGTGGTCTCTGAGTCATATGTCGTATGGATTTATTTATGTTTTATTTGTTTTTTGAAACTTTTAAATCTATTTTCGGGTGGAGAGACATCGATCAATGTAAATGCGAAGCATACTTTTGAAAATTTGTCCGTATGTCGTCAGTGTTATAAGAAATGTAAACCAGAAGGACTCTTAACAGAATATTGTGAGCCGACCATAAATAACACACAACGTCTATTGATTTGTATTTCTGTTGTTTATTTTACAAAAAAAAAAAAATAAAAAAAAAAAAAACACGTCCACACCACTCGTTGCAATGGAGTGTGAGTTATGCCGATGGTCTGCTTCCACTTGTCAGCAGCCTTAGAAATTCACAGAATGACGACAGCGATTTTGACTTAGTATATTTGTGTTGGACGTTTCACTTGAGAATATTGATTGCTGGTTCGGTTTGGTTGAGCAATTTGTCCACTTTCATAAATACTCGTACCACGTAGCCACTGAGATACTACAATAGTAGTGTATTCTTTTCTAACTTGAAGGTTCTTTTTTTCCAAGGATCTCCTGGCTGTCAGCTATTTTGCTTCGTTCCTTGACAAGTTTAACAAAAGTCCGTTCCTTTATCATCGGGGGTTTTGTATTTGAAAACGTTCATCATATTGTGTGGGCAGATACACAGATTGTATCTTTTTTAGTTGTCATCTTGTTGTGAAGGAGAAATGTTATACAATCAAGGGCAGATACTCGGAAAGTGATATTTGAGACGATATTGCGTCATTGCTTCCGGGAATTTTGTATTTTTTTTGTTTTGTTATATCAAAAAGGAGTGGATGAGAAGATACCCATAATGGTATTGATTTTGTGGGTCATTACGTTCATTATGCAATCCAGGAATGGAGCGTGGCCAATGAAAATAAGATTTTAATCTTTGTTGATGGATTTAGGGGAAAAAATTTTAGTTTTTGGAACAGGCCCATTTTGCTGATAAACACAGACACCAATGTCTTCGAAAATTTTCAGCGAAGGCTATCTACTTTTGTGGTATAAGACTGCAACAGAAGAACTGCAGAATAATAAACTTCTCATTTATTAACCGTTGAAATATGTAACGCGTATAATTACTTGCTGCATAAAATATCTCTGCCATGTGTTTGCCTTTCAACTGCGCCGTTTGTAAGTTTGGCTAATTTTATGGTCTTTCGAACACTTCTACGTTTTATTTTGGATTATCTCGTAAGGGAGGTCAAGACTTTGCTGGTGTTGATCCAATTACTTTTCTTTCGGCTACGTGTTTAAACTTCGTTTGGAACTTGAGTCTGTATTGCTTTTTGAACTGGATTTTCAGCTGATATGCTTTACCTAGTTCTATTACAACCAGTTTCTCAATGTGGAGGCTTCAGCGAAAGCTCGTACTTCTTGTTATATCAGAATTTGTTACACCTGCTGACATTCGTAGGAAATCTATCTTGCTTAAGCGGTATTTTTACGTCCCAAAATACAGCGGAGTATTCGTCTCGTTTAAACCATAACACATTGACTCTACATATTTGCGACATCATCATCACAATTTCTTTGGTGTTTAACAACAGAACCTAAGTATCGTATTTAAATTGTTAGCACTCTTGCACGATGACATCATCTAAAGATGTCAGGAGTTGGCTTTGCGGATTCGGAAAACAGGACTGCAGATATTTGGCTTTAGTAGGAACTCGTTCCGGACACGGAATTAGCTGTTTGCATAGAATATTCGCATGACATAAAGAAGCAACCGACTTTGAACACTGCCTTTAACGTTGAATGCCCCAGTGATTGCCACTTTGCATTAAAGTCTCGTTTCAACGTCGTCATATACACCCTGAATGACTCGAACTGCAACCAACTTCAGACTGCTATAATTTCCAAATCGTTCATGACAGTGAGCTCAAATTTTGACACATGACAGATAATTTTATTATTTACAAGCCTTTTCAACGATTTGCGCCTCAGTTGTGTTGGAAAATTTTTATCCGCGATAGAATTCAAACGTGATAGTGTGATTGCTTTATATTTGGCTGGAAAACCACAAGTAGCTATCGTTAGAGCCCTCCAGCGCCTCAACGTGAATAAATCATTTGTATCTCGAACCATAGCTCGTTACCGGGATACTGGCAGCGTTGCAAAACGCTATGGAGGTGGTCTTAAAAAACAACAACATCGGCAGAAATGGTTCGGAAAGTGAAGGTTCGAATTGAACGAAATCCGCGTCGAAGTGGAAGAAAAATGGCTCGTGAGCTCAACAGATCGTTGGAACGGATGCAACACATACTGAAAAATGAACTTGGGCTCAAGCCATTGAAGTTCCAAAAAGCACACGATCTTACACCGCAACAGAAAAAAGTTAGAGTCAAAAGAGCGAAGGAGTTGCTACGCTTGCACGAATTTGGTTTTTTCCGATGAGTCGCCATTTCTTATCGAGCAATATGTCAACAAACAAAATGACCGAGTTTACTTGTCAGAGAGGTCCTTCGAAAATTTACACCTTCGGACGGCCACCAGAAAGCAGGCAGGCAGGCAGCACCGATTTTGAGCGTTTGGGCCGACATAACCGCCGATGGTCGCTCTCCGCTCGTATTTTTGGACCGTCTCGTCAAAATTAATGCGATCGTATACCGTGCAACTGTCTTAGAGGCAGTATTGAAGCCTTGGGCAAACAATCATTTCGGTCGGAGACCGTGGAGATTTCAACAAGACTCGGCACCGTCTCACAAAGCGCGCGTTGGTTAAAAAACAATCTTCCGCACACTTCATTTCTTCGACACAATGGATTGCAAATTCTCCGGATGCAAATCCGTTGGATTTCTCTGTCTGGGGTATTTTGAAGCCGAAGGTTGGCACCAAAAAATAACAAAGACCATCTCAAACAATCACTTCGCCGGGAATGGGCCAAAATTCCGCAGAGCAACTTGCGTGCAGGTTGCGATGCTTTCTTCGGCCGTCTCAAGGCCATTTTTCGCGCCAAAGGTGGACATATTGAAAACTACTGATACAATTTAAAAATTGATGTATTTTCCAACATTTTTTGCTTTGGCGCAATAAAATTCATCAAAAAATAAAAAAATTATAGCATTTTAAAAAGTTGGAGTTCGAGTAAGTCACCGTATCCTGTCGCGTTCTATATGTTATAAGCTCTCTGAGAATTCTATTGATCAAACGGGGATGAAGACAATATACAGATCTTCCGAAGCGTCACGTATTTCTCTATGATTATCCGTGAACTTGGAATCGCGTCATATTATGTCGACCTGCTTCCCACATGGAAGTCTCATCGACTTCCATACAGTGTACATAATAACCTTGCGTTATCGACTGTCTAAATACAATATTCTTGTATATTTTCTAGGTAAGCGACATTAGTTTCACCGATGGTTAGTTGGTGAGTTGCCGTGAACGCTCGGTGGGCACAGGGGGGCGAGCGATCTTTCGTGCGATATTCCGCAACATACTTCAGCTCTCGAACTCTTTAAAAGTGTCCTCGAATCCTCCTCAACTTCTCTGCGCCATGTCTGCCTTGGGCGGCCAGTTCTTCGTGGCTGGGTAAGTCGCTAAGGCGGAGTTTGCTACTTCAGATGGTTCATTTTGGTTCGGGACGATCTCGTCTATATAGTTAAGTATGTACTATGGCGAAGTGCTCCCTCCATCTTCTGGGCTGATCCTCATCCGCTATAAATAGGGAACCGTCCGCATTTTTTACAGGATGCTGCTTGGTGCTGCGTTCCCCTGTGAATTCCTTGGTAACAGTGTAAACTGACCTACTGTCGCATCAGTTTCCTGCCTCTTCGGCTTGTGCAGCTGGCGCCTTGATGTGGTTGCGTTTATCGCGTCTTACACTACCCTGTACTTCCTTTCTTTTCACCCGGCACTGGGCTTCAAGTTCAGATTTATCTGCTGCTAGGGCTGAATCAATCTGAATTTTGAGTGAAATACGATCGTTGATCCATAATCTTGTTCTATGGTTTCTTTGCCTTTTACCGATAAAACTGTCCGGTCCAGTGTTCATCCACAGTTGTTTGCTCAGCTCAGATCTGTTGATTGTTACCGCTCCTAAGCTGAGATGGTTCCTAAATTGTTGGCGCAATGTGGGATCCTGGAGTCTGTCGGTATTGTACCTTGGTATAGTGAGTATGTTGGTTGTCAGTTACGGATGCAGTACGGAGTCGTATCTTACGGACTTGATAAAAACAGCTTCTAACCGACTAACAGCGATATCTCACCTGATCTTGTGGCAGATCTGGTGCTGAAGCAGAGTGCCTCCAGTGACTAGGTGGTTGGCGTTGCAAAAATCGACTAACCGCTCGCCGTTTCCAATGAACACCCATTTACGTCTCTGAGCGCAGTGAGGTTTCTCCTCACTATCAGAATATCGCGTTAAATTGTCGACGGCACCTAATTGATCGTTAAAGCTGTCCTTTTCGTGTTCAGGCGAGCATTCCGTCGGTACGTAGCACTGGGTGATGGTTACCTTTCTTACTTTGGAATCCAGCCGTTAATATTCAGTCATTTTAGGTCTCCACGATAAGAAGCTCTTCCGTGCTGCTGATGTTAACAAAAGTCCTACACCGGAAGCATGCTTCAATTTGATTTTATAGAGCAAAGTAGTATAGTGTTGGTGAAAGGAATTCTCCTATATCCCATCTTATTCCACTCAGTCCCTCGTGAACTCCCCCTTCAGTTGGAGGAATCTGAGGAGGTCTTGATATTGTTGTCCGTAATCTATAGCCAAAGGTCGTAAAAAAAGTATCCGTCGCTATCGGATGCGTTTGTTTTCCTTTCGGAGTAAGAAATTTTTTTATGATTGCGGCTCGCTGGGCTACAGATCGACCGGAATTTATTCTGTTTTGTGGCCCAGGTGACTCACCATTTGTCCTCTCTACTTCACAATCTCCGAAGAGATGGCATCACGAGGAGGGGTGGAGGAGAGCTTACTAGCAGAGCTGCAAGCTGTTCGCCTGCAAAGGCTCTTTCTCACTTTTTAACGAATCAACACCCGCCGCAGGATGTTACTTCTACTAGTCATTTGCCATCACCATAAACGATGCGTAGTTGTTACAATTTCTCGTGTCACCTTTGCCTTTATACAGTGGAGCAAGAAAACTGTGCCTCCTCTGACTAGGTATCGTATCGCCACTGATCATTTAATTGAATAAAATCGCGGCCCATCAAAATCCAAGATTGCCCTTACTTCGGTGAATATGTCATCCGGTGGGATTGCACGCTTCCGCTTCTTGTGATGCTTGTGCGGGAATTCTTCGTCAAATTACTTTTTCGATTTTTTACTAATTTCTTTGGTCCTCGTTGGCAGATTACCATGCTCGTTTACAGTATGTTTCGGCGATATAACTTCTTCCGAGTTTTTTAGTCGGTGTGCTGTTTACAGCTTGTGGGGGTGCCTCTTCTAATTCGCGATACAATGCCTCTGCTACGATCTCTCTAGTTACTGCTCCTGCTCTAGCTTCCGCTTTTTTCGCCTCATTTTTGCGCTGTTCATAGTATAACTCGTGACAACATACTCTACCGGTTTCGCTATTTTCACTGTTCTGTACTTTGTTCAGCAAAGTTCTTCCAAGTTTTTTGGTGCACCTAATTCAATCTCTTAGTTTATGGCATCTTGAAGCCAGTTTCCGTTGGTTTTTCTTTGGTTTCTTGATGGAAAATGTTATCAGCAAAAGTCCGGACTGTTTGCTAGCGGTTCGCCCAAGATCATTTTACTTTGCGTTTCGCGCTATAGATGATAATCTAACTGACGTTCGTTCCACCGCTGGAATCAGTGCCCCTTTTACTTAATTACTAGCGTATTTAGTATAGTTATACCGTGGGATCTGCATGAGTTAGGTATACTCGTATCTTTTCCCGATGTGTTTGTTTAAATCTACACCGATGAAAAGCATTTCCTCGCTTGATATACCATTTAAGAGCTCATCAAAGTCGCGTTAAAATATTTCTTTATCTGATTGTTCGCAGACAAGTAGGCGCTAATAATATTCCAAGTTTGGTGTTCAATTAACAGTTTTATTGCCATTAGTCGGGCGCTTATTTTTGATATACTGACGATTTTACTTAGGAGTTCAGCGGTCAAGATTATCTCTGTCTTTATTTTCGTAAAAAATATCATACAATTGCCTGCCGGTTAGGCATTTCACCAATTGGTTTCTTGAAAATCATATTTTATCGATTTTACGGTGCCTTAATACGCCTTCTAGTTCGAAACTTTTGCGCATCATTGTACCGATTATTTCTATTCGTCCCGGGTCCGATCCTCCGTTGTGCAGAAGAAGTGTCAGGCATGGTAGTGTAGACATATCCGATTTTCTTTTGCCCTAGCTGTAGTTCCGGACGTGCTAACCCGGTTAGGCTACAGACTTTAGAAAGTCCTATTGGATGTTAATGTGCCTCAAGTTCATCTTAGATGCTAAAGTACCTGAGCATGGTTGATCAACTTTTACGAAAAGTTGAGGACTGAACTACATTAATATTGTATAAGCCCTTGCCGCAGGGCACGGCAGAATAATAAGCTTGTTGTTAATAAAGTCATGGCGTTTCTTTTGAAGTTGGTTTGGGGCTTATTTTTTTCATGAAAAGGTCTTGACAGGTCTTATACCTTCCTGTACTGCCACAAGATTCACGTTAAAGGTATATGTTTGCTGTATAAAGTGGGATTGGTTTACAATTGGATAGTTTGGAGGAAACCTTTGAGTGGGTTCCATGCTACCAACTGGCCGATCTTCACCTGCCAGGAGGTAAAGCTGGCGGTGTTCTGGAAGATTGTTCCGTCATATTAGTATTAGTATTTTCTATCTTCCTTAATTTATTTCTGTTTTGTTTTGCACACCGAGTTGGGTTACACCCTAGCTCTGTTTGCCACCTTAGACGTTTGCCGCTTGTCTCTGCGGGTGAATCGAAAGACACGTTGAATTGTCGTTGAACGATAAGAAATATTGCAAGTCTTCAGGAAGTAATTGCTGCCAAGAGGTTGGAAACTGTGTATTGGTTAAAATATTTTGTGTTAAACGATTACGTGAACACAAATTGCAGTGCATTTTGTCGCAAATGTCGCATGAATTTGCCTGCCATACACAGTGTTGTAAGTCACGCATGAATTCAAGGTGTCATCATTCATCACTACACGAAACCATCACCGTCATCGCTATTGCTGTATTACGTGCTATGAACCGATTCTTCTTGTTGTTTGTTTGGTTTTTAATAATTTGAACGTCAGGGATATGCCAATGTCCTTTGACATTATTTCCTACCCTTTCAGTATATTTTTGTAGTTTGAGGTGCTGATGGATTTCATTTCTTTGTTTATGTACAACTTTACCCTGTCACTTCAATGTTTCAATATCATTTATTATTTAAAGTCAAGGGGCTCCCAACCCAAACCGGACTAGAGTCTGAAAAATTGTAGTCTTTTATACGCAGTTAACCAGTCGTTTAGATCAAACGGAGGTTCACCTTCCTCGGGGTTTCAAACGTTGGCATTTTGGAAATTTTCGGTGGAAACACGTTCACATTCTAAGAAACTAGTGAAGGACATGTTTAAGTTGATCAGGTTCATTAAATATGCATAAATAGCGTTCGGGCAGGCGAACTTAGCCTTGATGAGGATGGTCACGAGGCACTCTTTCACATGTCTGAAACTTAAAACTTTTTGTTTATGTCTGCCTCCAATGAGGAATCCTCATCCAGATAGCCTCTGCTGTCGGAATTTTTCATCCTTTTTACACTCGGCCCATTCCGTCTCCCTTCTTCCATGGCGGTAAAATCTGCTGTAGAGCAATGTTTTGTCTCCATTAGTTGTTTGGCTGTACGTGGTCTGTTGAAGGACTTAATATTCCACGTGCAATATCGAAAATCGTTTACTTTTTCGCATAGTGTGGGCTGTCAATAGTAGTACCATATCGACAGTAGGTTATGTACAAGTATACCATATATGTACAACCTTGTACGCCGATTGTATTATCGCAGTCTCATAGCTTCTGGCACTCATGAACCTTCGGAACTTTCATTACTGAAGGCGTACATAGTTAGACTCGGCATCATATAAGAGGAACGTAAAAGAGAGGACGTGGGTTCCGGGTTTCCAATATTGGATCTCGTTCTAACCGAAGTGGTTACACTATATCGCTGATGTATATCACTGTAAATGAGCGTTGGCATGAAGGATGAGGCAGAATTTCTAATATTTTTGACGAACGACCAAATATTTTTAATACCTTTGGAACATTGTAAAGGGTCTTTCATTAAGCGCTTCCTATCTTTAAATTTAAATAAAACAAAGTGCGTGTGAGATATCATCGAAATTTTTTTATTCATTTGAAAGGCTTATTGATGCCATTATGTATGGAATATAACATCGTTAAAATGTCCGCCGCGGCTTCACTGGGTGGCGCGCATCCGAAATATCCAATTTTCCATAATTCTGGTGCATAAATCAGACTCAATTTGTTGGCTGGGGCCGCAGTGGTTTCTGGCTTATTCGCATAGACTTGCGAGGGATCAAATCGCACGATCTTGATGGCTAGTTCACATTACCCCCACGTGAGATGACCGTGCCCTCGAACCGCTCGTGCAGAATTTCTAATGTGGGGTGAGCTGTGTGGAATTTAGCGCCGTCCTGTTGAAACAACATGTGGTTGGTGTCCATATTATCCAATTCAGGCCAAAAGAAGTTGGTAATCATCGACTAACGGTTACGGGGATGGCCTGGCCAACGTCGTTCTCAAAGAAATGGAGAAATGGACCGATGACGCCGCCAGCCCAAAATCCACACCAAACAGTGACTTTTTCGGGATGCATTGGACGCTCTTGGATCAAATGTATCGTCCAAAATTCGACAATTTTGTTTGTTGACGTACCCATTCATCCAGAAATGGGCCTCATCGCTGAAGATGATTTTTCGATGAAAATTAGGGTCAGTTTCCAACTGCTCCAGAGACCATTCAGCGAACACACGTCGTAATCTATGGTCGTTTACCTTCAGCTCCTGGGTCACTTGAATTTTGTACGGGTGCAGGCACAAGTCACGGCGCAAAATTCGCCAAGTTGTGGTCTACGAAGTGCCGAATTCTTGTGAGCGACGCGAAATCGTCTGCCTCGGATTGTTCTGCACACTCTCACAGACACGGCGACGGGTATTGGTTTATCGTTTACTAAACCAGTGGAATTAAATTTATCCACCACACTGCGAATTATCCTCTCGGTAGGACGATTATGGCGACCGTAAAATGGGCGAAGCGCGCGAAATGTTGGCCGAAAAGAACACCCATAAAACAGTTTTATCAACAGGTGATTTGGCAAAACATGACATGAATAAATAACAGCAAATTTGACAGATGTAGCTTCAGCAATATGGCTGCTATCAACTGTCAAAGTTCGGAAGTCCCTATTGGAAGACCCTGTACATATCTTGCATAAACGTAATTTCACAGAAAATCCACTGAATGAAGACTAGATCTTTGTTTTGTTTGTAGCTAACATCACGAAGTCGTATTTTCTTTTATTTCATAAAGCTTCGGAAAGATTTGCCAGCCAGTCCGTCATCATGTCATTAATTACGCGTGAATGGTAAAGTGACTGTTTTTTCTTCAAAAGCTCAGAAGCCATATACTCGTACAAGTTAGACCCTTGACTACACCAGATGAAATTCGAAAAGACGATCTTCACTTTCGTCTTCCAAGTCATTAGGTGGTCAGTACAAGTCAGTTAATTAACGAACGGTTTCATCATTCTTAAAGTCTATGATGAATGAGCACTTCATATCATGACAGCAAAGACATAATTTTCGCTGCCTCAGATGCGAATGTGTTCCATAATTTGTGATGTCATTTTAATCCGAATTCCTGTCTTTGGAAGTTGTAATATGAAGACCACATACAGCTGCCGTGGACACACGACATGATATTTCAAGTAAATCCAGATACATAATCGGAAATGACAAATGTCTCAGTCAATGCGAAACCCATTTGGATATCATTACCAACCAGTCCACTATTGCTTACTCGCAAGTGATTCAATCGTTTTCTAGCGAATTAAAATCAAATGTGCACCCTGCTCTAATAGTATTTTGCAGATACTCTAACTCATGCATACGTACACTTGAATGTTTGAAGAAGCTTGTTCAATAAATTGATTTCCGCACTACATTGTCAAGCACATGGTACGGTTTCCCCATTCATGTCTAGACTATAGATACATGGAAGTAACCATGTCTGTTTGTCTGTTTTGTTAGATATGGCTTATAATTAAAAATGAATATGTATGTCTTGTTATGGGAAAGTTTTCGCTTGCACATACAAACAGCTATACATACTTAATCTGTGTATCTTTGGGATGCGTCTACAACAGACGGTAGTACGAATTAAAGTGTGAAGTTTCCAAATGAACACATTCGATATGAAGTTGGCATTCGACACTATGTTAATTAACTTTTATGTATCTATGAATAGTTTTGTTGAAAGTCATCAGATAAAAGGAAGAAAAGATACAACGAACTTTATGAAGTAACACATGAGAGTCTGACTGACTTAGCAGTTATACAAATAAAGAATGTGCTTTTGATTAAATTTTTTTTCCAATTAAAAAGTTTAGATTAACTTTGATGTGAGCAAAACAAGTCTGAAAAGCACTTCAGGTGTGAACTGAATGGTTATTCAACTTTGAACTTTAAACTGAGATTTAATATCTTTTCAAATTAAGAGAAGAACTTGCCCAACGTATCGCAACTTAAATTTGATTACTTCTTTATAGGTAAACTTCTATTTGAAAAGTAATTTTATCTCAACTAGTACTTGGAATATTTTTGATTGGTTTTGCTTGACTTGAAATAGCTGCTCACCTATTATAAATGTACATGACTGTTCGACTTTTCATATGCCAAATCTTTTCAAAAGAAAAGTCCAGTTCTACCTGCGAAGCCACATATATGGCCATTCAACCATCTGTGTACCTTGATCCTTTCTAACAAAAATAATTCTGAGTTACTAGGATTGAATATCTGAATATGAGTGATAACAACTTTGTTTTTAAGTGAAAATCCAAAACGACCATAAACCGATTCAAAAAATGTCTTTTTGTCGTTCATCAAAAACATCAGAAAATCTGCCTCATCCTGCATCCCAACCCTCATTTATAATTCTAGCAAGTCAGTCTGTTTTTTTACGACCTTCGTAGGCAGTTTAAGGCTTCTTTATCGCACTTGAGCGAATTGAACGAATCCGAATGCCACCTTCACCTAAAGAACTGGCAAATCCACCGCGTATGATTTTGCATCAATCCTACACCTTAAGACTCTTTCCGAGTAGATGAACAACAGCATTAGTCTAGCCCGTCAGTAAAAAAAACGAATCTTCTTCTCTCCCCTTCTACAGACTCATTGCACTTACGTCCCTTCTTTCTAAGATCATGGCAACGCTGATGAAACATCAGCTCATGAAATATCGCAAAACACAAAAAAACGTTTCAATGGTCAGCAGTGCGGTTTCTGCAGGAACAGGTCCACTAGTGATTTGACGGCATTTTTCACCGAAAAGTGGAACCATAGTCTACACCAATCTGCACCAATAGTTGCACTTGATATTTCAAAGGCATTTGACAGAGTTTGGCATCAGGCTCTTTTGTCGAAAATGCGTGCATTTGGGATCGATGAAGCTCTTCTTCAAGGGATTAGAAATTACCTTTCGGAATGTTCAATTCAAGTTGTCCTGAACGGTTTCAAGTCTGATATCCATAAAATAAATACTGGTGTGCCAGAGGGCTCCATTCCTCCGACATTACATTTTATTTTCACTATTGGTCTCTTGTCATTTTCACATTTCTTCCCGCGCTCACGTCCCTGATGTAAAATTGGAACGGCATTATATCTTAACCTCATTAAATTCCTATATTAATATCATATTAAACTCATAGGGGAACTACTTAAAAAATGTAATGTAATGCTTGTAAAACACAATGGCGTCTGATGTCGTTAAAGCGAAATTTAAACCGCCAGCCCTTATTCATGAATGGCTCTTGCTTCGTCTAAACCGAACAATTTTCCATTCTCGAAATGACAAACTATGTACGTTGGATGTCACCAAAAATGCTGCGAAATGTCTAGGTTTCCTCAAGCAATATTCCTAAGCAATACATTAACTCCTCTGACCAGGCCTTAATATATAAGACATTTATCCACCTACATCTGGTCATGTGCTTCTAAGACCTCTCTGCATTTGTTAGGATCTCAACCGCGCCATAGAACTCAAAGGTGATGTCAATATTACCCAGTCAATTGGCACCCTCCAAGATCGATATTACCCTGTTCTCCCGCTATTTTTATCACCAGTGGTCTATCGAAATTGACAATAGCATTGCGCTCCTTCAACTATAACAACAGTCTCGCTATGAATGCTCATCAGTTTACCTTCAAACTTACGGGTGTGCTCCGAAATATCATAATTTATTCCTAAGCCGTACAATTTGCTTATGGTACGCTATGTGAAGCTCTTTATTTCCTAGTCATTATAACATCCAAACATTCAAAACCAACCAACATTGGTATCTCTCTTTCTTTGACCGCCAATAATCCTTCGTCCCCACTGTGTGCAAACAACACCAATTATATAAAGAAAAATTTAAGAGAAAATTTGAAATAGCACATCCACTTCTACAATAGAAGTCAGAGCAAATAGTTGTCCTTCTTACTGCTTCGGCCCTCAAATTCTTCGATTCTAATCCGGAGGGAGAACGCAGTAGAGGGAGACCTCACCTTAGGTGGCTCTACAGCTCGGTGTGAACCTGAATCTCAACTAACAAGCCTTTCCAGCTATCCCGGTCTTTAGCTAACTGTGGACTCCAAGTCGGTTGAGGTCCCCTTTAACTTGTGTGAGCCACCTAAGGTGAGGTCCCCACTACTGTGTTCTCCCTCCGGATTAGAATCGAAGAATTTGAGGCCCGAAGCATTGGTATCCATTCGCTTTCCACGTCCAAGCCATCGCAGGCGACTGATGCGCAGTTTTCTGACTAGGTCGATGTCGGTGTACAGCTCGTATAATTCTTTGTTGAATCCTTTTATCCAAAACCCGTCAACGCAAACGGGACCACATATTTTTCGAATAATTTTTCTCTCGAAACGACTGAGGATATCTTCATCCGCTTTCGATAGAATCCATGCTTCAGCGCCATAAAGTATGAACTTACGGTCTGATATATGTATATATCTAGTCCTGCCATAAGTTCTGTTACACAATTTCCAGCGCTTATCATTCAAAACTTCTTGCGGGAATAAAACCGTTAACATTTTTTTCAGAAGACATGTACGTGTACTGATTAGTGAAGAATGCTAGTCAGTTTGGTTTCAATTTGCAAACTATTAACATGGAGTGGGGCATTAAAGAGAATCGAGTCGGGGCAATAGCGTTGCATAAGTGCGAAAAGAGTGCTGGCCAAATTTTCGAGTTGCTAAAACCACTCGGAATATCGAGAATATTCGTTTATCGGCCTATTGCTCGCTTTGGCGAATTGTCTGGAGTAGAGGACAGGCCAAGAAGTGGCCGCCCGCGCGTCGTCCGTACGAATGCGGTAGTAAAGGCAGTGCGTGAACGAATTCGGGGAAATCCCCTTAGGAAGCAGAAGATCATGTGTAAGGAATTTGATACATCAATCAGATCCATGTCTAGGCTGATTCGGGATGATCTGCATATGAAAGCCTATCGTCGGTCCACGGGTCATCTTCTAACTCCTTAACTAAAAAAAATTATGCTGGAAAGATGCAACCGACTTTTGCAGTGTCACGCGGACTATGGCCATGAAAACATTCTCTTTACGGATGAAAAACTTTTTACCGTGGTAGACGATTCCAACAAACAAAATGACAAAATTTATGCCACTTCATCTAAGGAAGCGAAAGCGTTTTCTGTTTGTAACAGAACTTATGGCAGGACTTTGGAGAGTCTTCTTAGTGTTTCGGGATAGGGTTTTACTACTCAATTGCCTTCTTATCCCAAAGTAACAGCGATTAGCAGAAGTGATTCTTCGTTTTCTGATGAGGTGTTTTTGTCAGAATTTATTACAGAGCCAAGGTAAGCAAAGTCCCTTACTATCTCGAAATTATTGCTCTCGACTATGGCGTTCTCCCCGATTCGACGATGTTGTGTGTCCCTTCTTGTTGACCAAGTATTATATATGGTTTTGCCCTCATTTATCGCTAAACCAATTTTGGCAGCTTCCGTTTGAATATTAGCGAACGTACCGGTGACTGCCCGCTGGATTGTGCCAATTATGTCAATATCATTGGCGTACGCTAGTGTTGTACAGACTTTTGAAAGATTGTGCCTCCAGAGTTCGCTTGTGAGTTCCGCAGAATGCCTTCAAGTATGATAGCAAAGTTGGTGCATCGTCTGTTAGATGGTGTATCTTACATTCGCGTGAGAACGCCTTTGTTTGTCTTAAACCTATTTTTAACGCAAATGTATCCGTAAATCCGAGCACTGTTCATTCTCCGTTTTCCTGTTAAAACGAATAAGTTTGGAAGCTGCTACTAGATATGCACTTGAAGTAGTTCGAGTTTGAATGTTGATGTTTTTTTTCTGCAGATCTGCAATATGGTAAACATTTGTAGATCTGCTTGGCCCAAAACCGCGCTGATAGGAAAAAAATCGTCGTTTTCATCTCTAAGCAAATTTTACCACGGTCTTTTCTCCAAAATTTTAGTGGCTGAAAGAGTTCATAATCTGCTTTTTCTAGTTTTTAGGGTTTTTGTTTTGTGTGCTTTACCTGGTAGTCTTCGTCTAAGAAAGAGTTTTTTTATGGCGCGAGACCCATAACATCAAAAATGGCTGCAATTTGGCCATTTCTTTCTTGAACTTTTTGCAGGTTGTATTTTTGCAATTTGCTAACAGAGGTGCCTTGGCTTTTTGCCTTTGTAGTTTGTAAGTTTTTAACTACAAAGGACTAATACATTCATTTTTACTTAAGTTTTGTATTTTGAAAATTTTGGAAACATGATAATTCCTTTCTAGTTACCTTCTGTCATAAGGTTACTCTTCTTAGCAAGCTTGCTGGCTCTTCACTTTTTCCATTCTTTGCAAAAATACTCAAATTCCTGGGCCTCCTTTACTATTAGGGCAGGAGTCTTTCAGATGTTGAGAAATGAAATTGAAGGCACTTCCAAGAATAACAATGGGAGACACGCACAATACGAAAAGATATCGGCTTTTGTTGGAACGCAAACATCATGTTTCCGAAGCACTTTACTGGTATGTACATTGCGGAAGTATGTTAATGAGACCAATCATGCAGTTAAGGGCTTGTAGGTCTTTTCTAACCGTATCCATCGATTTTTTTTGTTCCTTCTTGGAAGACGACTTGTTGACTTAGCTTAATTTTTATTTTTATTTTCACCTTACTTTACCAGTTAGCTGGAGCAAGATCTTTAGCTAACGCAATTGCCTGTACTTTGGGTCACTCTTTTCTTCTCGAACCAGGTGGCTGAAAATTTTAAAACCTCCTTAGCTGGAATATTTTCGTCCATTTTGTCGTTGTGCCCCAACCCAGTCAAGTCGATGGATCTGTTTTTATTTCCTGTACTACATACGAGTATTACTGCAGCACCTCCTACACCTTAAGAAGTTCATGGTTTTATGGAGGATGAATTTATTCGTAAGAGTTATGAATTTAGGCAAATGGAAGTACAAGGTTTCCTAAGTTGAGTATCTCATTTCATCCTAGACAATGCTCAATGCATTCATCGCAAGATCAATTCATTTGGCAAGATCTTCAATTGCGTAGTAGGGACGGCAATATTGTCTGGGGTACGGTTCAGCAGCTTTTTGCAATTTGTTAAGTATTCTGCTTTCTGTGCATCTGATTCAGTACGAGGTCGAAGGAATCACACAACATTGTATCACATTAATAGAATAGGGTGCGTTTTTGGAAGAATTTGAAAATTTCATCGATTAAAGTCGATGCTAAGCGTTTAGATACATTGTCGCAGATGTGTGACAAGATTATCTTTATTCTTTTTGAGAGCCCGGTCTAAAGTTTGGCTTTTCGATAAGCTATCTAAACTTGGAAACTCTTGCAGTTTGTTCCTTTCTTCTGGGTTCATCCTACATTGTCTGAGTTATGCTTTGGTAATATACATTGCAGACGAACTGTTACTCCCTATAGATTCCTTGTCGAGGGTTGGAGGTGGTTGTTAGCCTAGTATTGTTTCAGCTTATTATTGAATATGCTCCACTGTGATTATTTATCGCTGGGGGCTTCTGATAGGCAAACCACTGTTAGAGCTCCTTCTCGTTGCTTGACACAGCTTTCTATCGGGATAGGAATCGGTCTGCAACTATATAGTGGTCAGGGTTGACATTTGGTCTTCTAAATGGTTGGACATTTATATGATGTCTCATTAGCTTCAATAAGCTACGACCCTTCGGAGTTACCTAGCTTGTTACGCGAATTTTCTTGTGAGGGTATCTAGTGCTGCTTATCAACGTATTTCTAGTTATACCTTCTTATTGCTCAACCAAAGATGCGTTTCTAACCAATTTTGGTATTCGAGTCTCCAATAGGTCCCTCAGCTTTTTTTAAAAAAGGGGCGTGTGCATATAAGTTATAGAGCTCATATTCCTTGAATGCGGATCACATTCAGGGTGAAAATCGATGACGTTCGATCATTCCTGCTTTCTTACGTCTGCAAGCTAAAGTTGTGACAGCTGTCTATGTTCACTCATTTCTTTTTATTGTTTCTGTTCTTCCTGGATCGCAGTAATGTCCTCCTTATACTGCGTGATAACGTTTTTTAAATGTTTAAATAGTTCTAACAGGAGCATTAATACTTTTAAATCGCTGTCTTTTTTGTGTCGTATCGTTGTTCTATTGTAAATCTAGTCCGCTTATATTTGATTCGGTCCGTTTACATGAAAGAGCTAACCTTCTATAGCAAAACGTAAAACCCTAATTACGTGGTTGGGCTGATGGTCATGCACAACAAACAGTCCAGTTGGGGTAGAAGGCGTATTTAGACAAAGAGGATCAATGCGTGCAGTGAAAAGAATTATACCTGGTATCTCATCTAGTTAAAATCAGTCTGGATTTAACCCTGTGGGTGCAGTGACATCCCATTAGATTGCCTAAGCATCCTGATGGTTCCATTCGAACGAAGCAGTCTCTGGTTGAAGAAGGAAAGCGATTCAATCAAAAGTGGTACCACATAGCTCATGGGGTCTAAAACTTCATAGAATTTTTGTTTTCTCTTGTTTACGGGCCCGATTAATTCCCCGCTTGAACGTCCCTAGGACACCTGCCGTGTTGCATTATTCTACTCAGCGTCTGCGGCCTTATTGGGATTGAAGTGCGTCAATTATCACCCTGATCTACAACATGATAATCCTGGGGAAGCCCCATTCAGACCAGTATCGATTCGAAGTCATCTCTGTAGGCTAGACTTCCCCTTTGGTCGAGGATGAGGCCTACCTAAAACCTCCGCTAATCTTAGGGTCATGGCACCCTACAGTATTTCAGACTGTCGTTGGTAAACCCTCCTTGCGACCTTAGGTTTAAACCACAGCCACCATCACGCTCTCACAAGGGGGCCTACCTCTACAAGTTTTAGGGGCTCCTGACTCCGATGGTACAGAATTTAGCCTCTGTCGGGCTACGAGTGAAACCATACAGCTCCCTTATGTCGACTGGCCGCTTGGCGTTTAAATATTGTCGCTGGTCAAATGCTACAATATGTACATCAGACTACGCCATTGAAAAGATGTAGCCTGTATAATTGGTCGGGGGCCGTCCTATCCCGACAAACCGATGTAACAAAAATCGCTTCGAATTGAATCAGACTTGGCTGCTGCTGATTTTTATTTTGTATCGCAAAATTCGTACACTCACCCACTTGGGCTTTAATCATAGCTGCATCTAAGGGTACATGTGTAGTACCAATTTGTTTTCTTCACGGATTTCAACAATTGAAAAGAATGAATTCCGAAAGTAGCAGGGCACCTGATTTTCACCAGCGAACTCAAATTGAAAGGGCTATCTTTGGGAGCGCATTGGTAGAGTATTGAGTCTTGCCAATAAAGTGGCGTCGTCTAGATCAGTAAGTAAATATAGATAAAAGTCATTATGTTTAATTGTTCATCTTTTTTTTTTTAGTTGCTCGTCTCCTGGTGTTTTTGATAGATTAAAAAGGACATCAATTGCGGATTCAAAGCTATGAAGACATAAGATTCTCAAATGTACAGAGGCATCTTAAGGTGTTTAGGAATGCAGTCACACTTTGTATAAAGACACTCTCAACTCTTAAGAGAATCAAAGGAAAACCAAGGCTTTCAGTTAAAATATCACGAAACGTCGCTGGAATTTTTGAAGTTTCACTTGATACGTGTAGATTCCGCTATAAGACGTGCCTGATATTGATTTAAAATCCCCACCGGCAAATGTGTGTTTGTCGGCTCTGATCACTAGTTAACAAATCAGTTACACATGCCACCGGTACTATACCAAAAGTGAAAAATAGTCACTGTCTTCGGATTCGTTTACATCATTTGCATTCATTGCGCTACACCCCTCCCAACATGGAATTATGGCAAAACATGTAAAAAATAAAAAGTAAAACTCCACAAAGTGTACTTCACTTCACTTTTTATGTTGCTATGTCATAGTTAGCGAGCTCGATTTTAGTTCATGGTCACATCGGACTGCATATTCTACCCACGTATAGGCTCAGGGCATACCTACCAGACACATCAAGGCTGTTTGCTATTTTAGTTCGTTCATCGAACTAGAACTAGAACCAGCACTATACGCTCTCTATGGGTGATGTACGAGTACTCATATCTTTGAAAGGTTCCCATATGTACACTGTCAATTGCTGCTGCTGCTGCTGCTAATAACTAACTTAAATAGACGTCCTCGGAAATTACAACAAAACCGAATGCCACCGGAATGGTGTTATTAACGTTCACTTATATTCGATATCATTATATGTACACGGATATTCTTCTCACATTGCCATAGTCAAAAACCCGTCAATTCCAGAGGATGGCAGAAAACAGAAGCTCTTCTGTGCCTCGTATAACCATGTGGTAATCACTGGTTCTCCGCTTGAACAGGGGCACTTCCTTAATCTTCATTAAAATGATTGTCGGTACGGAATAATAATTAATGTTCAACCGGAATGTGTATCCGGCGAAAAATAACGAGCCATGCATCCATTTATGCGGATAATAGTGCTGCGCCAGAGCCATAATCGTGCTGACAGATTGCTTAAAGCAACGCAATTGAGTCATACACTCGCATTCTTCATTATGGCTAGGTCGGGGAGTACTAAAATTCTTTTGCCTGTGTTCAGGCTCTGAGACACTTCATTCCTCATGAATGTTCTATTGTTAGAATGCTTTGAAAAGATGCCATTATGAGTGTAAAAAGTTGGGGACGTACAATAGTTGTTTTGCACAAAAGTATCTTTTTTTTTTCTTCTTTGAATTGGTAAACAAAACAACACACAACTAATTATTTATGCGAGATAACCTTGAACCAGTCAAGTCGGAGCTGTTTTAATTCAATACAGAGGAAGACATAGTTCTTTGTTATTCTTTTTCTGTTGACATGTGTGTAGTGTGAGACTCATTTGGGGTGCCTGTAATGTCTAAAAAGTCTAATCATCTGTTTAGAGTTGAGTTTCCTCCAAAAATAAGGTTTTGACGCCATACAAGAGCTGCAAATACTGTATCCGTTTATGTTGGTTGGAGTATCACATTTCAAAAGAGAACGCCATTTACTATTTTTAGTCCGGAAATTCATGAAATGGTAGAGAACCGGATTTTGATATTTTTTGCGGCTTTTTTACAGGTTTAAGTTGTACCTGTCCGAGTGTGCCAGTATAAATGGTAATCAGATCAGGTTTTGAGTTTATTTTGTTTTCTTTTGCCGACATGTTTCCTTAACTTATGTTAAATTGGATGAACAATTTTGATAGTGCACTTGTAGGCTAAAGGCACTGTGCTAATTGATCATTAAAGTCCGAGTTATAGAAATATTTGGAGTGTTTTTCGTATTCTACCAATTGATAACAGTGACCCTTTAAAGTTAGACGTAGCTGGTTTAATAGTGTTACTTTGTTAATATGGCTAATTAGAAATTTGAAAATAAAACGGACGCCCTAGTTCCATCTGCATTTGATCTGTTTAGTAAAGCGTCGGGCACTGAATTATAATGTCTTGGAAGGTTTTATATGCCAGTCAGCGCACCACTTCTGTTCAACTATCGAATGCACTGAGCAACGTCATCGGAAAGTACTTTTAGGGAGTTCCATTGTTACCATTCACTTTGGGATCAAATCGTAGTCTGGTGGGTTCATGTCTAGGTTGTATAGTGCGTGAGGTAGGATTTTCAACTCGTGCTAGGCCAGTGAACGAACTATGTTTCCGATATGAGAGCATGCTCTTCAGTGGCTTACGAGTAATCAAGCCAGGTCGTTGTGTTTTTGTTCATTTTCTGCGAGAAGGTGCGGTAATACGCTGCCGTAAGGCTTGTTCAACATGGAACTCGATCTGCGCGGTTGATTTCTAGATTCTCATCATCCGCTTGACTTTTGATTTTGCTCGCTGACATTTTTTTTCGGCTCGGAGGCAGGATGGGCTTCTCCACTCGTTGACTGAAATTTCGTCTCCGGTTCGAAATTTCTAGGCCACGTTTCATTAGTAGGGACTGTTCGTAAAAGGTATGCTCCACCCTCAATGGCAAATCTTTGTTTTGCGGATGTTTTTTTCTTTTGTTCAGCAGGCAAACATATCGAAATTTTTCTTTTTGGTCATTAGTACAGTTTTTTTCCTCGGTTGCTCGGCGATGTTTATAAGGAAAATGTGAAACAAGTTTCACGCTTCGCTTATCAGTTGGTGCTTTGGACCTTCCTGGCTATTCCGCGGCTAACCCAATGGGACGCTAAACTGCAGTCTATTATCACTCGCCACAAACCTCATTTAAAGGCCGACTATTGTCTGTATGGTTTTTGCTACTTAAAATTTCAATTTTGATGAAAGATTGATCTTCAACTGTCACAGTAGACAAGACACTTACAAACGCCATTATTTCCTATCACCTAATAACCATTGCTAGGACTATAGAATCAGTGATGGCCACGTGTGCATTATTTTTGAAATGGCGCCCGCAGCTTAGAGTGGTTGATAGCTTTTCACTCTGCATGGAACCATTTTCAGCTCATGTTTAAATATTAAGTTTAAGTATCAGAGGTAGCTTCTAAGCATAGCTGAGATTCATTCCACGAATGAGGGATTGACCCGCTTGTATGGTAGATACGTAAGATGGAACAAAATGCTCATGATCGGCTGCGGTTTGCTTAGAAAAGTAGAATCAATTCCTGATAGTTTCCATTAAGAGTTGACATTGTCCTAAGTTATTAGCATTAGAGGACAAATCTGTATCGGATATTGACTATCCGGCTTTCTTAAAAAGATTATTCACTTCTTTCCTTAAGCTTTCTGTACCATCAATGATTTGGCTTCATCAACCTCTGTCTAGTTGTACGTAGTAAAAAGCTGTACTTATTCGTATATCTACTCCTCCACATAAGGGAACGACAACTTTGTCACATGCTGTCTCTACGAGTTCCTAGACAACATGTTCCTAGGTAGGAACAGAATTGCAAAGTAGATTCCCAAGATACCAGGCATTCATTGAGTCCATCAGCAGGCCTGTCAAACCACATTTTTATCCCATGAGGAGACGTTAAAATTTTCCCTAGGACAGCATATTTTCCTGAATATCTTGAGTCCCACTTCCTCAATGCTATAGTATTGTGCAAATATGTATCTGTTACCGCAGAATGTTGTTCCTTAATAGTTCTATAGCAGAAAGGTTATGTATGTGATTTGAAGACAGAGTGACGAGTCTCGGCACAATATCTACAAGCGTCCGAGCTGGTGAGACCTAATCGTTAAGTAAAGAGTGAACAGTCGTTGACATATCTCCGAACCTTTATTACTTTATTAAGTAGACAAATGTGGAAGACAATGTCTTTCAAATGACCGCTTTATCTCTGCTTGCAGAACTTTTCTCGAAATGTTCAATCTTACTTATTTAGGTGGCGCTACAGTTCGGGTTAAACCTGTTCTTCAACTAACAAGCCAGTTAGTTCGATTTTTAATTAACTGCCGCCAGTTGGACCCTCCAAGTTGGTTGAGGTCCTCTTCTATTAGAATGCGCCACCTAAGGTGAAATCTTCCTCTACTGCGTTATCCCTCCGAATTTTATTCCAAGACTCTGCGGGCCGGAGCATTGGTGTCCATTCACTCTACATGTCCTAGCTATCTCAGGCTACTGATGCACTGTTTTCTGACTAGTTCGATGTCGCTGTATAGTTTGCATACCATAGTTCGTCGTTGAACCTTCTCATCTAAGGCCCGTGAAGGCAAACGGGACCGAATATTTTTCGAAGGATTTTTCTCTAGAAACGTGTATATCCTTCATCCGCTTTTGATAGAGTCCATGCTTCTAAGCCATAAAGTAGGCCTGGGGCGATCAAGGTCTTGTATAGAGTCTCTTTAGTTTTTCGGGATATGATCTTACATCCGATTGGCAAAAGTGATTTTTCGTTTTATTTCTGTTGAGGTCTTGTTAGCAGATCCAAGGTAGACTACGAGTCTTTCGAAATTATAGCTGTCGATTGTAAAGTTCTGTCCAATTCGTCGATGTTGTGTGTCCCTTCTTGTTGACGGCATATACTTGGTTTTGCCCTCATTTACCGCTAAACCCATTTTCTTTCAAGTATGATGTTAAACATGTCACATGACAGCTCGTCACCGTGTCTAAAACTTTTTTTGACATCAATAGTCTCGGTTAAGTCATTACCGACCTTGACGAAGTAGCGAGCGCTCTCAATCATCATTCTGCACAGACCGACGATTTTGGCAGGGATGCCAAAACTAGGCATGGCTCTATATAGTTCATCTCTATAAATGCTGTCATATGCGGCCTTAAAATCAATGAAAAGATGGTGTGCATCGATTTGAACTTGTTGGCAGATCCTGGACTGCCGGAGTGTGAAGATTTTGTCGATTGTGGACTTTTCTGGTCTGAAACCGGACTGATAGAGACCAATCAGTTTGTTTGCGAAGGTTTTCAGACGTTAATAAAAGATGTCCGATAAGATCATATATCCGATGTTGAGGAGACTTAAACTCGTACTTCAATAGTTGGGACAGTTGAAGAGGTCTCCTTTTTTGTGGACCGGTCATGCGGTGGTGGAACTCTATTCATCAGACATACACTTCTGAGAAATGCTCTCCAAAAAAGTAATTTCTAGTAGCTTTCAATACCTCGGCTGTGAAGCCGTCAGGTTCAATCACTCTTTCAAATAATAGGGTCTCTATTCCTGCGATGGTGGCTTCAATGTTCGCTTTCAGAGTTTGAATCGTTTGCGGATGGTTAGCGTAAATCTTGCTTTTAAAATATCTTCAAAGAAAGAAGTCTAACGGTGTTCAGTGGCGCGATCTTGGCGGCCAATGGGTGTCTGCGAAACGCGAAATTACGCAGCCATTCTCTTGAAAATAGAGGTCGCCCGTATCCATATCCTCGAGCTCCGGCCGCAAAATATTGTTTATCATGTCTCGATACCGCGCTCCATTGACTTAAGGCTTTTCTGGCCTCATTTTCGAAAAAGTACGGTCCTATAGACCTCTTCTGAATCACTCGTGGATTTTCGGTGCCCCAGATGCGGCAGTTGTGCTGTTTAAATTGTGGAAATGGGCCTCATTCGAAAACACGTCAGTATGCATTTCTTCCAGAACCCAATCCGAGAACGTATGGGACTGCTGGTGGTCGGCCGGCTTCAGTTCTTGCGTTACTTGGGCCTTGTACGCATGGAGAGCCAAGTTTTTTTGTCAAAATCCAGTGCAGTGTAGCTGTGCAGAGGTCAAACTTCTGAAAATGGTGACGAATGGGGGTGTTTGCGGCGATATTTTCCGCAGTAAATTGATTGGATTTTTTTCTTCCACTTTGTAGCGTTCTATGGCAAATTTCCTTTCAAATTCTACACTTCACATCCTCTACCTTTATTCAGAATATACATAGTGGCCGAACAAAATTCGGACTGCTGTGATAATTACGTTTCTACCAAATTTTAGGATTCCTAGCATCTATATGTGATCATCTAACAGCACCCATCCCGTTACAAAATCCAGGACCATAGCCATAGCTACTCTGGACGATGGTTTGATGAGAAGTGCTACCTCCCTTGTTGATTCTCTACCGGTTTTAGCTAGTTCATCGCCGAATTCATTTCATTCCATGCTATAGTGTTCAAACACTCAAGCTTACAGTACTGTATGACAGTTATTATGAAGATTCTTTTGATTTAGTAATGCTTGTCCAACGTCTCAAGTGCGTTTAGATAACGCAATGTCGGGGTCATAACTAGAGAGAATGTCGTATGTTGTTATGGGGTTCGGCCAAAACGTTCACTATGGTATCGCTTACTCAAAGTCTCGTGTTCACAAATCTGTGCTCGCTATTTCCTACTTGATGGAAGAGGACCAACTCTGGCTTGGTTGTTCGCTCATAGGAAAAAAGACCAATGTAGGCTTGCTTGCTAGGCACTCATAGGCAGTGACACAAATGCCTATTATATGCAGTAATTTTCAACACCCACAAAAGTGGAGAGATAACTCCTTGGGGAGTGTTGCTGGTTACGAATCTCCTTATGGTGTTCAAATGTATTAAATCGAAAATTTTGCTTATCTAATTAGTAACGCCTTGCTCTATCTAACAAGCCTCTAACGCTTCTTTAATGACCTGTTTTGGATATTGTTATTCACATCCAGAAACTCTGCTAAAGCGAATTGTTGGCGGTCGAGGCTGATCGAATCACGTTATGTATTATCCACTGACATTTTTAAAGTAGGCGTTTTGCAGGCCACTGAGCACACCAGCTTTTAATTTGTACAAGGAGTCACTTAAAGATCTCAAAGAGTGACGGGGTAGTAGATGGCCATTTATCTATCTTGAGTACTATCACTTTCCTCAATAGAATTGGTGAAAACATAGCCTAGAGGCTTTTGAAATATGATCCGTAAAACTTCATCCAAGCCAATAAACTTGTAGGATGCATATTCTTATGACCAAATGGGGCATCCGATTCTCTTGTCGCTGACGATGTGTATTTTTATTCCTTCCGACAGTGTATTCATTAAAGTTTTCTACGAAGAGGCAGCGTGCAGGTATTTGGTGTCCTCTTCAGTTTCTATCACTTGTGTACTGCTCTCAGTGCAGGTTCTATCGTAATTCTAGGAATACCAGCTTGCCTTCTTAAGGGCTTACGACATCGAGAAACCTTTTTCTGGATCTTCGTTTTCTTCATATCTTGCCTTTTTCTCCATATCACCGCGTTGGGGTCTTTCAAGTATTCTTTGTCCAGGATACAATCAGTTTAGGGAGAATAGAAGAGTATCGTTAATTTTTTCCTTGCCTCATCTATGTCTTTTGGACTTTCTTGACCACTTTCGGAAACACATATTCTTTCAAAATACGACCGCAAAGCTCATTTTTTGGATCACTGAGCGGGTGGCTTGGAGTGCTTGTCTTAATATTTTTTGCGACTTCACACTTGTCAATGTCACTCCGTCATTAAGCTACCGGCTTAGCGATTCATTCTGTTTCGGTCCTCGGAGTCCTCTTTCTTTGGCTCATTAAGCACATATTTTGCTTGCGTTCTTCCTGATATTTACTAGGACCCTTGTTGGAGATGAGAGCTTTAGCACGATCGAGTTGCGCTTTTTTTTGAAAGAAGCTCAAAGATTTGTGGTTCCTTGTGTTTTGCATTCAGCTTGACTTGATTATGCAAAATCTTCTGTCACCTCTCTTCTTGTTGCTACAAACACTATAGCGATCATACGCCATCATTTAGTTCTATCTTCTGGACAGGAAGTTCGTCCGTATTTTCTTCTTTGTTTTTGTTGGAAAGTTTTGTTTGTTTTGTTTGGTACATGTTTGTTTCAAATTTGATTTCTACGATTATTAGTAATCACAACCTTCTTAGTTTACCTGTTCATTATGAAAGCGCATTATAATGTGAACCATGGCAGGCATTCGCAAGAGCTCATTCGGGTTGGTTTAACCTACAACTTTCTATTTCTCGGCAAGGTATTTATGATCATGCAACCACGGTAGTGGTATATGTTTCACCTCATTCTTACGACAGTACACGATTGAGAACGTTCTTAAGTTATTTCCGGCGGTCGTCCGCGAAGAGGACCCTGAAGAAGTTGTTGAATTTGAAAGGCAGCACGGAGACTTCATTTTGCAAATGGAATGTCTCTGTAGTACGCACACGATTTCTAGATTTTTAAACTCACAACGGTACATGTTGGTCACGTTCTCAACAACCCTCGAACAGCTTGGTGCTGATAAAACAAAAAGATAGAAAAAACGACGCAAATTACGGCCTTAATTATCGTATAGCTAGTCGTCGTATGGATTAAGCCAAACACCTTAAATATTCCGCGCTTTCTCTAAAGCGGTAACCCTTGAAGTAGGCCAAATGTGGCCGGTAAGTTGTTAGATATTTAAATGAAGTTCAAGGTACGAATAAGTTTCCAGTGCCGCTCCGCTCTATTGGTCACGGGTGGTAAGAAGCCCATTTCCAATGGCTATGCCTGCCAGTCTTGGCACCAGTATCCGAGTATGCCCTTTTCAATGTAAGCGTTTATAAAGCGCCTTTAATAGTTCTCCTAAAATTCCGTCAGATCAAATTAGTCAAAGCGTAAGCTTTTTTCTACATCACACCGAACGGTGAATCGTAACTTACCATTCTGTCTTCATCTGGTATAACCTGTAGGCTTAGAGCACCTTGTTACACATCGTAAATTTGCTTATCCCGTGTCCATCAACTGAAGAATAACTCAAAGTTTTTGGAGAGTCAACTTTAAATAAACGTTAAACCTCTCGGAGCACACTTACCTCTATCAACTTAACACCAGTAAGAACTAGTAGTAGTGATAGTCGATACCCTTGTGGAACACCATTTCCAATTAAAAAGTTGAAAGCAACAAGTGATAGAGATTATATAAAAATTTATTTATTATAAAAACGGTAGAAGTAAACTAATAAATAACACACTTATCACCGGGATTCATCTCGGTACCCGGCAGACAATTGAATTCCCTCGAAAATTCATCCATATTCATAAGTGGCCCATTGACACGAAATTTCTCAACTCGATTTGGTTCGTCCCATGGAAAGAAAATAACTGGTGGCTCCTCATTGTACTTTGCAGTGCAGAAATTCTGTGCAAACGATATGAAGAACAGCTGTGTGTTGGTGTAATCCACTTCTGACAGCGTTTCGTCGTGTAAAACGTACGTCTCCACCGTCCTGTGTAACCACATTAAATATGCATTAAATGAAATATTTACCGCTCCATTGTCGGCTACAATTTCACGAATTTGCTCATCCAATTCGTCAGCGGGAATATTCGCCTCTTCCCCAACATAGTTGACATACTGGTCTTTGAAACATTTCACCTGTTCCTTGTAAATCACGGTCGAATTGTGATCCCACCAGAAGTGCATGGCTGCTGTGTCATCGTAGTACCAACCGATCTCATCAAATCCATGTACAATCTCATGAGCAATTAGAAATCCAAGAGTTGCGAATTTATATGCAGCCGGTGCAGATCGATGATAGACTGGCGGTTGCAACAGACCCAGTGACATTCGGATGATATTCTGCAGGTGATTGTATCCCACAGAGATGTCAGCCGCTTCGATTTCTGGTCCCACAAGTCTGGCACTTCCATAGTAGAGTTTGTTCACTTCTTGCTTTTGCTCCATTTCGAGAAGATTGAGTATGTTCTCCCAGAACTGTGTTCGGTTAATTCTGAGTGTGCTGTATTCAGCATGAAGGGTTTCTTTTACGTAAGTCGGAAACATGAGTTGCATTCCCTTTAGTTTGTAGATGGCTGTTCGACGGGTATTTTCTTCAATCCACAATTGACTGTTTAAGTCCAATCTGAAGGCCTCTCTAATATTATCCCACAAGACTTCAATGTCGTCGACTGTTTCGGTGCGAAATGCCTTACGATGGTATAGCTCTCCAATAACTTTGGGAAAGTGCATCATGGATTTTTGAACACAAAGACTTCTGCGCTTCATTCCGTCTTCCTCGTTTGGGAAATTGATCGCATCCAGGGCACGATACATGACGTAGTTTGCAATCACTCGCTTCGAAGTGGTATGGACTATCTTGGCTAGATTTGTGTAGTAGTCGTCGTTCTCCATATACACTGTCTGCGGAATGGGCTGCCCCAGGCTAGTTGTGACAAAATATTGAAAATCTATGCTGGGATGTTGCTGACTTAGTTCAGCCAAAGTTTGTCTCGGTAAATTCAGATTCACGTCAGGGTCCTCGGGACTAGATGTCATTCCACGGCAAAGGGTTATCTCAAAGTCGAAAATTTCCATAGCCATTGTTTTTGCAGCCACTTGGCCGGTACCAAACCAGGAGGACATGTTTTCTATGACCTCTTTCTGGAGATCTTCAAACTGACTCTCATCGTATTCGGTCTCTTTGCAGAGGCTCTTTGAAATAAGCGTTGAAGGTTCACCGATGTAAATTCGACTTTCTCTGGGGTTTTGATAGTCCGGTTTGATCTCAAGTCCGACGATTATGTCCATGCCGTACTTCAATCTTAAATTACTGATTTGAATAAGCCAACTGTAGTTGTGTTCATTCCAACGCCTATCAACCGCTGGCATACCTCCATTCTGCTTAAGAAACTCTGCAAAAGTCCGTCGTATCGTTCGAGATGCTTCAACAGTATTCATGCAGGATGCATAGAAATCCTTAACTCTTCGACCAGCTTGTCCATCGAATTTGGTGACATTTTCCGTTAACAACTCCTGAACCTCTCTGTAGACCTTCTCTTGCAGCTGTTCCAGTGGTGATGTAATCGTTGTGTCCTCAGTTGGTCTGTAGAAATTAGGCCAGTTACCGCAGGCAAATTCGTAAAAGTCAACGCACGGATCGACCGACTGATTCATATATTTGAGAAGATGATTAGCCCGAGGCACGCGAAATTCGTGTAGTTCACGATTATGAGAACGTCGAATTGGCACCTGAAAGGCGCAAGTCTGAAACAGACAAAAGAGAAGAACAGCACTGACCGTCACTGGCGTTTCCATTGTCCGATTTTCCTAACTAATACGAGAATTTTGTTTTGACTTTGTAGACTTCATGGTAGAGAGTTGTGTGGTGTTATCGCTGTCACTAGCATTGAAGGCGCTAGCGATTAGCAAACGAGAGGTTATCTAAGGAGCAAACGATGGGTATGCTCAGATCTTCAATAGAAACTGATAGCACGCGATACTACGACACTTGGAGTCTATCCGCAGATTATTCGGAATCAATGTTTGTGAAGTCAAAATCTTCTACGCCCACTTACTTCTATTCAAATTGTATTCGTACTCCCAATTAATCAAACGAGGTTGTTTACGTTTATTAATTTTCACTCTACCCACAGATATTTCTGACAATTATTCAAGTGCCCGTAACTCGTAATTGCTTTTTAACGACCGCCCAGATGGGTGGAAATGCTTTAAATGTCATGGAGCTATGTAAGCTTGTAATGGCATTAGTTTCCGAAAGTTCGAAATCAGATTCAGATACTTAACGATGGTTTTGAATTTCATATTTCAATGGGAATACGAGTACTCATGCTGTCATAAACTTGGAAATTGTTAAATCGATATCTAAACTAAATTTAGGGGAAGGACAATGTATTCACATGGATAGGAGTCGTTATGAAGAACTGGGGTTATCTGTCTTTAGGGATGAGGCGCAGTAGGTTTAGAAAGAGCGGTTTGTTGAGAATTCGTTTGCATTTTCTAAGAATTACCTTCGTATCTTTATGAGATGTAAAACTTGAGTGAAGAGCAAGTAATTTTATTTTTTCGCAACTTGCTGGTTCTACGGGGTGAATGACTCGAACTCCAACTTTTTAAAATGCTATAATTTTTTTATTTTTTGCCAAAGTAAAAAATGTTGGAAAATACATCAATTTTCAAATTGTATCAGTAGTTTTCAATATGTCCACGTTTGGCGCGAATAATGGCCTTGAGACAGCCGAAGAAAGCATCGTTCCCTGCACGCAAGTGGCTCTGTGGTATTTTGTCCCATTCCCGGCGAAGTGCTTGTTTGAGGTGGTCCAAACTTTGGTATTTTTTAGTGCCAACCTTCGCCTTCAAAATATCCCAGACAGAGAAATTCAACGGATTTGAATCCGGAGAGTTTGCAATCCATTGTGTCGAAGAAATGAAGTGTGGAACATTGTTTTTTAAAACAATCTTGGTTGACGCGCTCTTTGTGAGACGGTGCCGAGTCTTGTTGAAATGTCCACGGTCTCCGACCGAAATGATTGTTTGCCCAAGGCTTCAATACTGCCTCTAAGACAGTTTCATGGTATACGATCGCATTAATTTTGACGCTAGCTCTACTAGCGGAGAGCGACCATCGGCGGTTATGGCGGCCCAAACCATCACCATCGGTGCTGCCTGCTTTCTGGTGGCCGTCCGAAGGTGTAAATTTTCGAAGGACCTCTCTCTGGCAAGTAAACTCGGTCATTTTGTTTGTTGACATACTGCTCGATAACAAATGGCGACTCATCGGAAAAAACCAAATTCGGCAACTCATCACTTTCGCTCTTTCGACTTTTTTCTATTGCGGTGTAAGATCGTGTGCTTTTTGGAACTTCAATGGCTGGAGCCCAAGCTCATTTTTCAGATGTGTTGCATCCGTTCCAACGATATGTTGAGCTCACGAGCCATTTTTCTTCCACTTCGACGCGGATATCGCTCAATTCGGGCCTTCACTTTCCGAACCATTTCTGCCGATGTTGCTGTTTTCTTATGACCACCTTCATGGCGTTTTGCAACGCTGCTAGTATCACGGTAACGAGCTATGGTTCGACACACAAATGATTTACTCACGTTGAGGCGCTGGAGGGCTCTAACGATAGCTACGTGTAGTTTTCCAGCCAAATATAAAGCAATCACGCTATCATGTTTGAATCCCATCGCGGATAAAAGTATTTCAACACAACTGAGACGCAAATCGTTTAAAAGGCTTGTAAATAATAAAATTATCTGTCATGTGTCAAAATTTGAGCTCACTGTCATGAACGGTTTGGAAATTATAGAAGTCTGAAGTTGGTTGCAGTTCGAGTCATTCAGGATGTACATAGTCTTCTTGTAACTCTACACACTTCTCCCAGCGATGCTCCCATCTCTCTAACCCTCCAAATAGTACTTGGCGTTTTTGTCTGCAAAATAATTGCTCACGAAGGTGATTGCCTCCTCATTCTCTATCCTCCGAGCGCAGATGGTCAAGCAGTTCAAACCGTAATTCATGGATTTTCGCCATGGCAACCGCTGAGGTGTGAGACGGCGCGTTGTCTTGGTAAAACAGGATTTTCTTTTTCTGCAAATGTGGCCGTTTTTCCGCAATTTCTGCCTTCAGCTTGGCAAGCAAAGATGAGTAGTATGCTCCCGTATTGGTTTTTCCTTTCTGAAGATAATCGATTAAGATAGCTCCTTTACTATCCCAAAAAACAGTCGCCATCACTTTCCCAGCCGAAAAAATAATTTTCGCTTTTTTTGGAGCCGGCTCGCCCTTTGCAGTCCACTGTTTTGACTGAATTTTTGTTTTAGGCGTATAAGGGTGTATCCAAGTTCCATCTACAGTAATTAATCGGCGATTTATTGGGCCTAAACTGCGCCAACAGAGCGTTGGAAATGTTAATTCGAACAGGTTTTTGGTCTAACGTAAGCAAACGCGGCACCCAACGCGCGGACAGCTTTCTCATGCCTAAATCTTGATTCAATATGTAACAAACACGTTCTTTGGACATTTTCATAACCTCTACTATCTCTCTCACTTCAATTCGGCGGTCGTCTAACACCATTTGGTGAACTTTAGCAATGTTATCGTCAGCGGTTGCAGTTTTTGGACGTTCCAAACGTTCATCATCTCCCAAGCTCTTACGGCCATGTTTAAATTCAGCTGCCCAAAATTTCACTGTGGTAAATGATGGTGCAGGGTCCCAATACACAGAGTCCAACTCATTTTTGATTTGCGTAGGCGTATTGCCTTTCAAAAACAAGAATTTAATAACAGCTCGATACTCAACTTTTTCCATTTCCACAAAAAATACTCACATCGACTCACTCAAACGACTGTCAACTAAAAACTGTGCGTCCACAATGACTGACGGTAAGTAACTGTCAAAAGATGCACAACTAGCATTCACTAGTTTTATTGACGAGTGCCGCTATCTCTACGTTGCGTTGCGTTGCGTCGGAAACTTTTCAGACAACCCTCGTACACCCCCTCAATTGACCCTCCTTCGGAATAAGCATAGAGCCATCACAGCTTTTCACCTTTCATCTCTCACTTGTTTGATAGTTCTACAAAAGGGTTTTACTGCCTATCACGATACATGCTCATTTTTATTCGGTGAAACGACTCAATGAATTTCTATGAGTCCTTTAAAATCAGTTGCCAACATATTTGCGAGTCGCGTATTTCTCAACACGTCGGCAATTCATATGCAACCATCATCGAGTGCTGAAGAATAGTAGCATACGAGTACATGTCACATGTGTGCTAAAACAGCATGCCTTCGAAATGATGCTGCATAAAAGGCCAATAGTGGCTCGTCCCCACTACGAGCAAAATAGGAGAGGAGAATGCCAACTTCTCTAGAGGAAAAAGGGTAGGGGAAGTCCTACTCTAGAAACAATGTCCGGACCCGAATAGCAATCTGTAAAAATCTCTAAAGAAACTTAGCATTCGTAGTATGTGGAGTCGGAACCTCCGCTAAAGATATTGCAAAACCACTTTTTCACACTGTTAAACGATTGCGATCCGAATTCCTTTGTGGGGCAGAACGAACTATTCAACCTTAATAATGAAGGCTAAGACTTCTGTACACTTAACTAAAAGTGAGGAAATGTCTTCATTTCAGCTCAACAAGGACGGTGGACCGGACGCCCTACCTACCGAGGTATTTAAGGTATCGGCAGAAAGAATGTCTGATAGAGTCATCATTTTGCTTACAGAGCACAGGAGTTCTTGTATGTTTTACTGTGCTACCGGCTGAAACCATCAGTGGTAAGATTCACACTATGGTACATCCTGAGCAAAACCCAAGATGTCCAGGACGATACTCACTATGCATATGACAGCATACTACCTTGATCAAAAAGTTCCCGGAATGTATTCAGAAAATTTGAAATGCAAGTTTATTCACCTAAATCTATATTGTCCCCTTCAGAGTAATCCCCATCGACTGCAACACACTTATGCCAGCGCTTGATCCAATCCTCGAAACATTTTTTATATTCGGTTTTCGGTATGTCCACCAGTGCTTCCTGCGATTTTTCCATTACTTCCTCTCGGCTGCTGAAACGCGTTCTCCGTTGTGGTTTTTTAAATCGATTGAACAGAAAGAAGTCACAGGGAGCCAAATCAGGTGAATTCGGTGGCTGTTGAATGGTATTTGTTGCATTTTTCGTCAAAAAATTACGAATAATGATGGCACTCTGCGACGGTGCGTTATCATGGTGCAAAATCCACCAGTTTTCTGCCCATAATTCTGGTCTCTTTCGGCGAATTGCTTCACGCAAATGTCTGATAACGCCTAAATAATACTCTTTGTTTACTGTCTGGCCTTCTGGCGAAAATTCATGATGCACTACACCGTTGTAATCCATGAAAACCGTGAGCATTGCCTTCTTTTTTGACTGAAAACGACGTTTTCTCGGCTCATTTGGTGAACGCCATTCACTTGCCTGATGTCTGGGTTGCGTGTCGTACTCATAAACCCACGTCTCGTCTGCAGTAATGATCCTTTTGATGAATATACGAGTAGGATCGGATTCAGCCTCGCAAATCATGTCTTTTGCGACGTCAACACGGTCTCTTTTTTGCATGAAATTGAGGTCTTTTGAGTTGTGGCACCAACTTTGCTGCTACACGACGGAAACCCAAATCATTAACCAAAATGTATTGGACGGATCCATAGGCAATATTCAAGTCCTCCGCTATCTCTCTGATGGTTAATTTGCGGTTATTGACCAACATTTCTTTTACTCGTACTTCATCAATGTTTTCGTCGGTTTTCGATGTCGATGGTCTGGCACTGCGTTCATCATCTTCGATTGACTCACGGCCACTTTTGAACCGCTCGTGCCACTGGTAAACGACCGTTTTCTTTAGAGAATAGTTGCCGAAACACTTTTCCAACATTTCCAACGTTCGCGCACCATTAAATTTAATACAAGTTCGTTGTTGCAAATTGAAATCCATTTCTAAAATTGTAAAAAATCGCCAACACACACAGAGATAGATGTACTCTTGGCTACGTAACTTTTGCAAATGTCAAGCTATGACGCTAAGATTTAGAGGGAATGTCAACAGGGAATTTACCAACTTAACAAAAAAAAACAGAACGCAAATCGGAACAATGGGAGCGCCACACGGTGGTGTGGTACTTTTTGATCAAGGTGGTATTGTCATAGTGTAATACAATGAATAAAGATTTTTGATTCAACCTCTATACCTGTCGTTAGTGACTAAAAAAAAGTTCTCTACCTCTTAAAAGATATACGAGTACTTAGCCGTGCTTCAATCAAGTTAATTGCTCAAAGTTAGTCTAATAAAATATACAAGTTAGAGATGCAATATACCTAATAAGTACCTAACGATGTCAAGATCATACTACCAACCTTAAGCAAAATCTAATGTAAGAAACATTAGCAAGAATAAGCTTTGCTTTGTACACTGGGAGAGGGGCCAACAATTTTGCTGAATACTTTTTCAAGTAGAAGTTTCTACTTTCAGAGATTTTGATATAGCCTGCCGAAAAGATGTCAGAAATACATTTTGTTGTTTTCCGTAGCTTAAATGTAATATGATTGCCGATAACTTAACCACTTTGCTAAGCCACCACCGATATGCCTTTAAAGCTGTTTTGTTTTTTTTAATATAAGCTGACGGAAAAGTTGTCACCCGATGTTCCTTTTTTATGAATGAAAAACTTTGCTTCTGCTTTTGGATTATGTTTATTTAATGTCTTAAATTTTTTTCCATTAAGTCGAGAAAATGATATCGGCTAAGTGGCCGCCGCCAGAATTGATGACCATTCGGTCCAGATTTCTGGCATTCCCCCACACTCTTGCTAGACCTTCGGGCGATAGGTCCTCGCATTCTTGACCGATATTCTCTTTGAGGGCTTCAAGAGTCTGAGGCTTGTTGACATAGACTCGTAACTTCAAAAAACCCCACAAAAAGAAGGCTAGAACGGTTAAATCAGTTCATATTGTGGCCAGTGCCAATCGCCAAAACGAGGGATTAGGCGATCCGGAAATGTAGCCCTCAGAATTCCGGTTGGGGCTCGTGCAGTATGCGCCGTTGCTCCATTCTGGTGGAGCCACATATTCTCCAGTCCCAATTCATCCTATTGAGGAAGGAGAAAGTCGTTGAGCATAGCTTTGTAGCGCTCGTCGTTCACAGTAGTCGTTTGGCCCGTAGCGTTTTCATCTTCAGCTGCGATATTCTCAGCAGATGGGTGGCCGTGGTTCAAATGGTAGTGGACTGGCTTCCAAATCGGAAGGATCGGTGTTCGAATTCCAACCGAATTTTCAGTTAACAAAAATTAAATAAGATGAATAGCTGACTAGAAAGCAACAACGAGCAAATTTCCACTAAGAATTTAGTCTCCCTATTGGGACGTTGGTGTTGGACGACCGGAAAATCTGCGCCGAAATCCACGCTGCGCCAACACCGCCGACGAATGATTCGGCAAAAAAAATCGTAACAATTATTCCGCATTCTTTAGGGGTATATTGACGTATATTTTGTTTACTTCACAAATGTCAAAGCAGAATTTGGCGCCATTTGCAAAAATTGCAGCATCTTCCGATAGGGTGATGCGTCAAAAGTTATGAAGATAAGTTAGAACCTCGAAAACAGAGAATCTCAATAGACCAGTAGGCTTCCGTGTATGCTTATTCTTAGTTAAATACATAGTTATGGGTTGTTTCTCGTTCCATTTTTATTTCTACCTTAAATCCAAATATCATCTGAAAGTACACTACTATTCCTTGTCATGGGTAATTGGGTTTTCGTTGTTATAAAACGAGTAAATAGGCTGCGTTCTGAGTTTAAAGCTTGAAATTTACGATCGTGAGGCTCTCTGTATCTACTCGTATAGATAGATCTGTTTCTTTTTCTCAAGTCGTGTTTAGTAAACCGATTGAGTTCTGAATTTACCTGAGGAAAGCGTCTTAAACGTGATGGATCACAGTGAGCAGAAAAAACATCAAAAGCTTGCTTTAATATGTATCTTCAATCATTCAAGACAATCATTTAGCAGCTTTCGATTTCGAATGAAATCTTGAAAACGTGTTTCTACATAAACTGTTGCTATCAAATATTTTCACTTTTGTTTCGCATCTACTTCAAAAGTTAGCGCTTTTGTGGCTTTCAATAGGTGAACTCGAGCACTCTAAAAAATGAAACACCGATTTAAGAATTTTGTTTTTAGTTTGCCTTTTTTTTCTCTGTTTTGTAAATGAGCCCAGTTTCATCCTGTATTCACTATTCATAATAAGGAGAACTTTTTCTTTAGAAAGCGAGGACATTGGATAAAATCTACCCCCAGCTCGATGTGATTCATCGCTTTGCTGTTGTTTGTATCAAAACTTCCCAACGGCTGCTTCAAATTTATTTATAATTTATTGCAACTGATGCGCAGCAGGCGACTTCAACCTCAACTTTTGTTCGTGCATACATTTGTGCTGCGTTAAATTTAGTGCAGATATTTGCAGAGGTCTTTTTATATTAAACACGCAAGGAACCGCAGTTGCAATCCAGATGCAAGGACTAAATTGAATTTAATGCACAAGTTAAAATCAGTAAAAAAAAAGTCGAAGATATGGGTAAAACGAGAATGGGGTTATTTTTGAATAACGAGACCGGGGTTCTCGTGTAGTGATAGGGAGGTTAAACGCGACCTTCTTCTTTCTGAGCACAATGCACTTGAGACATGGCTAATCTAATTTTTGTTTCCAAATTTCGTGCACCGATAGAGGGCTTTAATTATATTTTCCATATACATACATCCGGTTTTATCAGAATCAAAATTAGGGTTAGGGTGGAAGTACGAGGGCGGGTCAATAAGTACGTGACTTTTGGATTAAAACAGATTTTTTGATAAAAAAAATAATTTTATTTTTCAACGTAGTCTCAGTTGAGCTCTATACACTTTGTCCAACGCTTCTCCAATTTTTTTATCCCTTCCAAAAAAAATGATTTGTCGAGGTCCTCAAAATGACGAGATGACTTCATCATTGGAGTCAAATCTTTTTCCACCAAGCCATTTCTTCAGGTTTTGGAACAAGAAGTAGTCGCTCGGAGCCAAATCTGGAGAATAGGGTGGATGAGGGAGCAATTCATAGCCCAATTCATGGATTTTTGCCATGGCAACTGCACATGTGTGCACCCTTGCTTTGTCTTGGTGGAAAAGAACTTTTTTCTTGGCCAAATGAGGTCGTTTTTTTTTCAAATCGTCATTGAATCGGTCCAATAAGTTGGCATAATATTCCCCATTGATTGTTCTTCCCTTTTGAAGGTAGTCAATGTGGATTATCCCGCGTGCATCCCAAAAAACAGTCGCCATAACTTTATTGGCTGACAAACCCACCTTGGCCTTCTTTGGCGCCGATTCACCCTTAGAAACCCACTGTTTTGACTGTTGTTTGTTCTCTGGTGTGTTGTGATGGATCCATGTTTCGTCCACGGTTACAAAACGGCGCAAAAACTCCTCCATATTGCGATTAAACAACGCCAAACCTTCCTGTGAAGTTGTTACACGATTGCGTTTGTGGTCGACTGTGAGCAAACGCGGCACCCATCTTGCGGAAAGCTTTCTCATGCCCAAGTGATCATTCAAAATTGAAACCACTGAGCCATGCGAGATCCCTACGGCTTCCACAATCTCTCGCACTTTCAATCTTCGGTCGGCCAACACCATATCGTGAATTTTTTCGATTGTTTCGGGTGTAGAGACCTCAACTGGGCGTCCAGGACGTTCGGCATCTTCAGTGCTTGTACGGCCACAACGAAATTCAGTAAACCACTTTTTTATCATTGAAATCGATGGTGCAGAGTCCCCATAGTATTTATCAAGCTTAGCCTTGGTCTCGGTAATGGTTTTTTTTCGCAAGAAATAATGCTTAATAAGCACACGAAATTCACTTTTTTCCATTTTCTCCTCAAATTAGTGAGTAGTCTGATAAAAACAGCTGTCAAACACAAACTAACTGACGCAGCAAGTTTAAATTTTGACAGGAGTCAACTGACAAATGCCTGTTGACAAGAGCAGTGTTGCTGTTTAGTAAAGAGGTCAGAAATTCAAAAATGCACGGAATTATTGACCCGCCCTCGTATAAGTTAGAGTAAGGAGGAACAACGCTTTAATGTCAGCAGAGATAATCTGGCCTTTTTTTCAAAAATCAATATTTTACTGCTTTGCCAAGTGATCAAGGAGTCGTCAATATTCGGCATCATGTGTGTCAGTATTTACATAAATGATGAACCTGGTCTCCCATATCATTTCTATTCAAATCCAAGAACAGGCCCTTAACCACGGTGGTATATGAAAAGTTGTTATTCCGCAGAACCAGCTGGAAACCGCAGTACATCAAATATAATTATTTTAGAGCGGTTTGACGAAGAGCAAGAGGCCTAGAACCAATCGTTACCTTAAGATTTAGTTGAATAAAGACAGTGACTGGTGCTTTTATCAACAATCTGCAATTTGTTGAGGTCTCCCTCCATCCATCGTCCATACGGTGGTACGTTGGATTGAAATTGAAGATCATCCAATGCGATGATGTCAATTCGATCTATTTACCTTAAGTCTGATGTCTGAAAAATTCTTCTCTATAGGATATCTTCAGCTTTTTCAATAGTCATCTTTTCAACACCATAGAACAAATAGGAATTCAGAAGCGTTATTCCTCATTTGAACTACGATGAAACATTGTTTTCAAAGCAAACGTGGATCTGATACAGTCGCTTGTTACCTTTCGGTTGTAACGCTCTTTCGAAATCATTGATGTTAAGTCTACTTTAAGTTCTAGCTTCTTTTCTACCCGTTTCTATATTCGCAGGTATTAATGTATAAGCTTTCAACTTTGTTAGGATATATGTATACCACATGGCGTTATTTTTATTCACGTAAATCTTGTGAATTCGGATGTTGGAACAATCGGAGGTGCTTTTAACAAAACTGTGCCGCATAGACGCAGCTAACAACGCAAATAATGCTGCTTGATGTCAAGCAGATTTAATATCGATTGATTCTAGCGTTCCTTTGATTTAACTCCTCCTGAGTTCTTCATTTCTGTAGAACTTGAACGAGAAGGTCTAGAAACAGATGGTATAACACTGCAACCATGCTTTAATAAGATAAGACCAATCATCTACATGCAAAGGTGGGTCAATTAGTCCCTGAAAATTTACATAAGGAACACTCTTTTCGGCAAAAAAACGTTTTACTTTCCAACGTAATCTCCATAGTTCGATAAACTTCGTCCACGATTTATCGAGGCCAAATCTCTTACCCCCGAGCTATTTTTTCATGTTTGGGAACAGGAAATAGTCGCTAAATCCAAAGAATATTCTAGATGAGAGAGCAATTCGTAACCTAATTCAAACTGTGCGCCAGTGCATTGTCCTGGTGGAAGATAACTTTATTCCTCGCCAAATGCTGTGGTTTTTGCTTCAAAACGGCGTCGAATCGATCCAACAGCTCTGCATAATAGGCGCCTGTGATCGTTTTACAAGTACCCTTTTCAAGGTAATCGATGTGAATGACACCGCGTGCATCCCAAAAAATTGTCGCCATAAGCTTGTTGGCCGACGGACACAACTTGGCGTTCTTCGGCTTCGATTCCACTGTCTCGACTGTTTCTTGGTCTCTGGTTTGTTGTGATGAATCTATGTTTCGTTCACGTTTACGAAACGGCGCAAAATCTCGTTCGGATTGTGATCGAACATCGCCAAACAATCCTTTAAAGTTGTCAAACGACTGCGTTTGTTGTCAATTGTGAGCAAACGTGGCACCCATCTGACGGATATTTTTCCAAAACTAAAAGGGCTGATCTATGTGATAAGCGTCTTCATTCGCAGATCGTCCACTACCATATCGTGGATTATATCGACCATTCATCGTGTGGTGACCTCAATTGAGCGACCAGAACGCGTCACTTGTGATGGTACGATCGCACCGATTGATTGGATGGTTCCAATCGATGGTGAAAAGTCCCTATCAGGCTGAATTTGGCCGATGGCATGGGTTATGTTGGCTTTGAGGGCCGCTGTGGTTTGTGGCTTATTCATATAGACCTGCGTCCTCAGAAACCCCCACAAGAAAAAGTCTAACGAGGTCAAATCGCACGATCTCGTGGGCCGGTTCACATCACCATGATGAGATGACCATGCCCTCGAATCGCTCGTGCAGAATTTCCAATGTGGCGTGAGCTATGTGTCACGTAGCGACGCCCTGTTGAAGTCACATGTCGTAGGTGTCCATATCATCCAATCCAGGTAATGGTAATCATCGACCTATAGTGCTCGCCATTGACGGTGCTGGGCTGGCCAACGTCGTTCTCAAACAAATATGGACCGATGACGCCGCCAGCCCAAAATCCACACCAAACAGTGACTTTTTCGGGATGCATTGGACGCCCTTGGACCTCATGTGGATTCGTATTGTCTCAAATTCGACAATGTTGTTTGTACCCATTCATCCAGAAATGGGCTTCATCTCTGAAGATGATTTTTCGATGAAAATTAGGGTCAGTTTCCTACCGCTTAAGAACCCATTCAGCGAACACACGTCGTTGTCTATGGTCGTTTACCTTCAGCTCCTGGGTCAGTTGAATTTTGTATGGGTGCAGGCCCAACTCACGGCGCTAAATTCGCCAAGTTGTGGTCTGCGAAACGTCGAGTTCTTGTGAGCGATGCGAAATTGACTACCTCGGATTTTCCTGCACAGTCTCATGGACAGCGGCGGTGTTTTCGGCAGATCTTGCGTTTCGTCGACGTTGGTTTATCGTTTACTGAACCAGTGGACTCAAAAATATCCACCACACTGCGAATAGTTCTTTGAGTAGGACGATTATGCCAACAGTAAAATGGGCGAAGCGCACGGAACGTTGCCCGAACAGAACACCCATTATGAATTGGTGGATTCAACACAAAGCTTTGAATTTAAAAAAGTTAACAAAGGAACAGCCAAAGATTTTTATTGAGTGTTGTGATACGTGGTCATAAAGTTGAAAATTGTAAATCTATCTGGTAATGTTGCTGAATATAACATTTAAATTTCTAAACGAGTTAGAGTCGGCGTTACAATAAACTTCGCAGCAGTACAGCAGAGTAGGTAGAAGCTTTGGTTTTGATAGGGACGGAGTGTTTTGAGGCCCATAAAACGCGAATGGCAGCATAAACTTTACTAACGGTATAACAACTTTTTCCTCTGTTCACCAGGGGTTCAGTGTGTAGTCCAGTGCTATGCTAGCAGTGATAATTGTCTTCAAAATTTGCAGCAGTTGGTCTATAGTTTTTGGTTTTAGCATAATTTGATATTTTCCATACGACTTATATGCAACAAATGTCACAACGGCGTAAGGAAATCCATCCAGCAATCATCGTATTATACCCTACATATGAGTAAATACATTTAGATATGTACCTATGGTCTCGTATTTGGTATTATGTCTACCCGAGCCCTATGTCCTCGGTCATTTGTATTTTTTTTTTTGGCTGCACGCGGTCAGCGAGTTATTTCTTCGAGCATTAAGACAAACATAATAGCTTTCATAGATCCCTGCGTCGTCTGATAAGCTCATTTAGGTTTCTCATAGGATTGCTCGTTGAAACTATATTGAGATATTTTTATAATATCAAATAAATAGTATTTTTCGTTAAATATAAATAGAAGAGCTTTAATTATATAATACTATTAAAATTTAATTTATTTTGATAAAATCTAATTCCAATTATTTCTTTTCTCGTTCCAGGCAAAGCTTCCAACTAAATTTCTATGTAAACTTAATAAGTGCTCTGCTAACAAAATATTTCAAAGAATATTTAAAAAAAAAAAAGCTTTTGTAGATGTTAATTAGTAGAAATTTTTAGCGCTGGATGCTTGCATTAAAATTGATGATTAACGATATATATACACGGTATGCATAAATATTTTAATTAATTCTTTTTATTTTAATTAATCCTTTTTCACTACTAATTTTATTTTCCAAGTGTACTTCATCTTCTTAAGTTAAATAATATTGTAGTTAGATAATAGCTTTTAGAGTATACAGATACGAGTGTTTGTATTTTCTACAGATTTCAAAAGTGGAAGTTTTGGCTTAAATCCAACTTGTAAATGCGTTCGCAAAAAGGACGTTACATGATAGTTGTAGATAATACAAAACGAATTCAACCATCCAATGTCACAGTAAGAGAGCTCCATTAAAAGAAATTTATAGTAAAAGGACGATTGTTTTTTTCTTTTTCTGTGAATTACTTCTTATCATAATGGCTCGGAGTCCTTTGGCTCTTCCAAAGGGTCTTTTTGCTTAAGAACTGGATTATGTAATTGGCTGAAAAACTTTTCAAATAGGAATTGACGTAATTTATTGAAATTTTATACCATAGCCAATTTTAAATATCACAGTACTCGTAGTTTTCTCAACAAAGTTTTGTTGGGGTAGGAGTTGTAAATGGAAAAACGATTCGCGAAAAAGTTTCACTCTCTAAATAGTCATGATGAATGAGCATGGTTATTGCATTTTTACTAATACGGAATGTATTCGAAAAGAAGAAAAAAATCACTAACGAAAGAAATAATAAATTGTTATATGAAGAAATAACTATAAATTTGATTTGTATATTTGCTGTGATGTTCTTAATAAAAAATGTTTTTAAATGTGTGCATGTGTATCCTGTACGCATGAATGGTGATGTACATACAAATTCGTCCTGATATTGTCTAGTGTCTAGTGTTTTACTTCGCAAAAAAATAAAAAAATTTATGTTAATACAGGTTGGACCAACTTGTGCTGACTATTTTTGATCTTTTGTTAGAATTTTTATTTTTACATGAATGTGTTGTTTGTTAATTTTTTTTTTGATCGAGGTTTGGTAAATAACACTATTTAAATAGCCTCGAATTTCTCCTCAAATATTTACTGAAGCTTCTGAGCTGTTTTAGATTTATTCATGTAAACCAGTCCATTTAATTAGCCCGATTATTCGCCGCCAAATCTGAGAAACAAAGAGGCCAAGCGAAATCGAAAATCTCCATTTTGATCACTGCGGTATGTGCTGTGACTCCATCCTGTTGGAACCGTATGAGGGTGGATCAATAAGTACTCGCGTTATGAGCGAAAACGCAAACTTTTCAAAATTTGTTGTTATTTTTCAACATAGTCATACACATTCCCCAACGTACCTGGAATTTTTTAAACCATCTAAAAAATATAATTTGCTAGACTTCTCAAAATAGGCTTCTGTCTCAGCGATGAGCTCCTTGTTCTGGCTGAATTTTTGTCGTGCGAGCCACGTTTTCATGTTGGGGAACAAAAAAGTTCACAGAGAGCCATCGGAAGTATGCGGCAGCAATTTGTACCGTAATTCATGTAATTTGGCCATGGTGATTTCGGATGAGTAAGCTGGTTGTCGTTGGTGAAACAGTACGTATTTCTTTGCCAAATGCTGGCGCGTTTCTGTCAATTTCTTCTCAAATTGGTCCCATAATTCACTGTAGTACTACCTTGTAGTCGTGCTTCCTTTTTACAAAAAGTCAGGGTGGATTATTGCCTTCGCATTCCAAAAAATGGTAGCCCTGACCTTTTCAGCCTATGGAATCGTCTTTTCCTTCTTAATTGTCGCTTTGTCTCTGGCGTGTAATGATGGATCCAGGTTTCATCAACGTTGACGACTCGACGAAAAATCTTCCGCGGATTTCGCTTAAAGAACTCCAAACATTGCTTCGAAGTAGAAGCGTTTGTTTGTGGTCCATTGTAAGCAATCGCGATACCCATTAGGCCGACAGCTTTTTCATATTTTACTCATCTTGTAATATCATCAAATATTGATTGCCAATCCTTACGCTACTCCTACGGCCTCCGCTACTTCGAATCTACGTTGTTTTGGTAATGATTTTGGAGCCAATTGAATCTTTTATGAAAACAACTTCAAAAAGCTTTTAAATTGCGCCTTAACAATGTTCTGAAGGTGCCCAATTCAGTAGCATGTCGATTCAATTCAAGTTGTCTTAGGGGGTTGTAAGTCGTAGTAAATGCTGGTGCGCCACAGGTTTCCGTTTTGTTTCCGGCACTCTTTTTTTATCTTTATTTACTGACGACAGTACTCTTTGCGTATTCGTGTTGATTTTAATTTTCTTTATAATCCGTAAAAAATAAAATAATTATAATTTCGCGATCTGGTACATATGCCTCATAGCTTTGCTGACAACTTACAGCCAATTTCTCTGTATAGCCTTGCGGTAGTAGCTTTTTATTGTCCTTACGTCTTTTCTTTTAATCCTCTGCTCAAACATTTTCAGCCGTGTGGGTATCTGAAGCCAAAGATGACTAATCCAACACATTGATTACGACTACGCTGTTTCGGATCGCTGTCTACTTGTAGGAACCAATCACGGTGTCCGCGTCCGAACAGGATTTCAGCTGGGTCACTCTTTGGAAACATAGATTCCCGGTGAAGGTTACCAATTTTCTGATTCCTGACGCACAGAAATAGACATAAACATGCACTTTTGCCGGGCTTTCATATTTCATGCAATATTTCACCATGTTTAGGATTATGAGAGAGTGAAGGGAGACTCGGGCGGCAAATTCTCTGGCAATTCGTCGTCCAACGTTAAACCCTGTCATAGTATTTCGAACTTTGGCTACTACCAGGTAGTGCAGCGTCTAGAAACTGGATGCGTATTTTCCGTCTATTGCAATATGATCAATCGGATTTGTCGTGCTTTGATCAGAAGGCGACCATGTGTCTGTATATTCGAAAGGTTCGCCGATAGGTTTGGGGGCGGCCATCAAACCCAACGGCCCTATATTTGTTGACTGGTTTGATGGCAATTAAGATCTATTTTGCTGCGAGGTCCAATACGTACGGCTAAGTAGCGTGGCAAAATACTCCTTCCGTCTCCTGGCAAGGCATGCCTGTCGGTAGAAATGTAACTAATCTTGTGAAAGGTTGATAGACGAGTACTAGAACGATTGATGTTTGAGAAGTTCACCGCGTGATTTCTTGAATGCATCAAGCCTGCAAGGAAGACAATGCCACTACCTATTTGCACAAAGTGGTTGGAACTCAACCAACTATTTTCGATCGCTTTTATTGAGTCTGGAAAATGAGGGTGAAGCTCACCCTCCAGTGGGCGGTTTCTGGAATGACGAGTAACACGTTCTTCTGAGTACATCGATCGTTGTCGTATGAAACCCAAAGGTTCTCATCGTTTGATCAGTCCGAATCCGAGGCGTAGTTCTGTTTCGATAGCGGTAGAGGCTCAGCAACGCAAATTGTTAGACAAGATTGTCTAGACGAGAGAACATTAGTCTCTGTGCATATCGCGTTCTAGGGCTTGTGAAGAAATATCACGAGGAGGTAAAGCATGCGCTTTATTACAAACGCTATTGTTAAGAGCTTGGTAGTCACCTGATAGTATGTTATCCCGCTTCCTTGTTGCATTACTAAAATAGATGACTCCAATGAATTGGCTTAAGGAACAACATCAACCACTGCCGGTCATACGTATGGCATCTTCAAATTGATGTCTCATGTGTTTTAAGTGGACACCTGCCGTGTAGGCCTTATTCCACGGAGCGCCTACGCTCATGTCGGGATTAATACAATGCGTCAATCAACGCCCCACAGATGGTATTAAAACCACCTCCAGTACCTACTAGAAGTCGTGCATAAGGCACGATCTCCTTCCTTGGTAAAGGGTTAATGCCTATCTAAAACCTCTGCCATTCTGTGGGCCATGGCACCTGGTTGCTGTGCAACTCCACACTGAGCAGACTGATTAGCTCCATAGCCATCAAATGATTGAACACAAGCCGCAGTACTACAGCCTATGCTGAACCATGAGGTGTCAGAGTTCCAGTCGATCTTCTCTTCGTACGATTTTGAGTATAAACCGACAGCAAGCACGATACTTCTACAAGGGGGCCAATTCCTAGGTCAGGTCAGAACCATAGCTCCGGGGGTACCAGAATATAGCTTCCGATCGCGTTTCGCAACCTTGCAGTTACTTCGAGTGGGGCACCTTATTGCCCAGGACTGGCCGCCTTTAACCATCCTTACTAATTTTCAGGGTATAGCTGCCTATATCGACGTCTAGAAAAAAATTATGTTCGCATCGTCCTGAATCCTTGCTATTTGCGCATTGTCAGCTAGAGCGCTGCCAACGTCGCAAACACTGTCTTCAAAACCTACGCCCCTAGCTCGATGATCCCTGACATCGTCATACAAGTCTTCAAAAGAAGCTCCACATGAGCAGCCTTCCATCTGGCTACGGCCCCTCTTATGCAGAAATGCATTAAAGGAACCATGTCCAGTAAGAAGAAAGCTCAAGTTGAGATTAAACCTCAGCTCCGGCCGCTCCCGCATGAACAAGACATCCTTCAGGAAGCGATAAGTTACCCTGCCGTTAACGCAATCTTGATTGCCATCTAGATGTGACGTATTCGTCTAGCCTGGCCTAACGCTCCCGTAAGGGCATCCGGTTGACTTCAATGTCATCCAAGCAGTCTCTCTCACTTAAGGTGACACCCCTCTTTAGAGTGAAGGCTATTCCACGTCGGATCACCTCCAACTCGAGAGAAGGCACTCCAATAAGAAGCTGAAGTGCTTCTGTGGAGACAGTACGGCAAACAGGCAAACAACCAAGTAAGGCCACTCTTTGGCAAGAGAGTATCTTTCTGCGACCGCTCACAGTCGTGACTACGTCGCACCACACTGATGCCCCAAATGTTCCACAGGCAACAAAAAGGCCTCCAAGTTTAACCTCTCATTCATGGTTACACCCAGATACTTGACTTGTGTCACATATCTAAGAGCATCGCCATACAATTTAATTTGGGGAGATCGCCTTATTAATGACTTGCCCTTGAGCAACCTTGAGCCGGATGCAGTCGGCTACATTGTGGGCAAATCAAAGGCAGCAGCGGAAACAGCCGACCAAGATTTTATATTCTTTCACAGAGAAGGAATACCACGAAATATAGCAACACCCCATGTTTGTTAGCTCCTTAAGGGCTACTATGATGACCATACAATTCGCCATTGGCTGATGGAAAGTCTTCAAATCCGGCTCTTTTGAAGATCTCCTAATATCCTCAATTTTTCTTAACGATCTTGTCGCCGAGTCCTCAGTATTGTGCGAGATACATAGTTTTGCTGATCGAATGAACTTATATTACTGCGTCTTTGCTTAAATGAACGCTAAAATTAATTAACTTGCGAGATCTCCCCATAAAATTCACAGGTGTTCACTCTTATAGGCAGCCCTGTTGTTAAATTGGTAAGGCAGTAGTTCTGTCTCCGGCTCGGTTTTTTTTATTTTCGCTAGTGGCAGACCAGATCTGCCACTTCTCATCCAGCTTACGACAGTTCTCTCTGATTTTCACATTTCTTCCCGGACTCACTCCCCTAAAGTAGAACGGGGACGGCATCGTGTCGCTCATTAAATTCCTATTTGATTAGCATAACTCATTGGGGAACCACCAACAGATTGTAGTTTAATGCTTCCAAAACACAATTCCGTCTGATGTCATTAAAGCGAAATCAAAACAGCCAGACTTTTTCCATGGCCGGCATTTGCATCGTCAAAACCGAACAACTTTCCATTTTCAAAACCAAAGATAAAATTAATTGGTAATGTCTCCTGCCTTATTTTGTTTTATCTAGAATAGCACAACAGCGCAACAACAATCAACAGATTTTACCTGTAGCAAACTATAACACTCAGTTAAGTTAAGCTCATCAGTTTACCCTGAAGCCCACTTATGGACGTACTCTGCCATATCCTTATTCTTTTTTAAGCCGTACAATTCGCTTATCCTGCCAAGATCTTTATTTCCTAGCCATTATAATCTACAAACATTCAAAACCAACGTACATAAATATTGCCTTTCTTGGCCCCCTTTTTTTGTCTTCGCCCGCGCTCGGATTAAGCATTTGAAGGGTACACCTAAGACTATAATCGTGTGTAAGAGAATAGTAACATTAACACAAAATAAAGGATTATTAGGGATTTGAAAGACAAACACTAATGAAGGACTTAATGATTAATGCAAGTAGTTTGGCTTTTTTTTTGACTATTCTCCGCCTGGCAAAGGTTTTATTCTATTTTGAAAGTGCAGTTTGTTGCTTGTTTGTACGAGTATGTATCGGGTTTTCCAATAACGACTTGACAACTTTTTTTTTTTTAAATAAAAGGCAAACCATTTGAGATATTTCAAAAACTTTATTATTGGCTTGAAGTATAATCAAAACATTTATGAATAGAACTCGACTTCGTTCATATGGCCACCGCGGGCACGTTTGCAGCGGTCGATTTGTTGGACCCAATTTTCAACGACTCGGCCACACATTTTGGGCCGAAACGGCAGCTATTTTGCGTTCAATGTTGGCTCTGAGCTCTTCCAACGTCGTCGGCGTGTTGGCATAAACCAATGACTTAACGTAGCCCCACAGAAAATAGTCAAGTGGCGTTAAATCGCACGAACGAGGCGGCCAATCGACTGGCCCATGTCTTGAGATAACACGCTCACCATACTTACTCTTTAATAAATCGATTGTAGCGTGTGCTGTGTGGCTTGTGCCACCATCCTGTTGAAACCACATGTCATCCAAGTCCATATCTTCCAATTCGGGTCAAAAATAATCGGTGATCATGGCGCGATAACGCTGACCATTCTCACAGTAACGTGACGATCGTTATCGTGGACGAAAAAATATGGCCCAATAACGCCGCCGGCATGCAAATCGCACCAAACAGTTATTTTTTGTGGATGAAGTGGTGATTCATGAAGCACATGTGGGTTTTCACCCGAGCAATAATGCATATTTTGCTTATTGACGAACCCATTGAGCCAAAAATGAGCTTCGTCACTGAAGATGATTCTCCAGAATCCAAACGCATGTCGCTTCAAATGGTCCATCGGCTTCAATTCTTGAGTCAGCTTGATCTTGTATGGGTGTAAACCAAGATCCTTACGCAAAATACGTCATAATGTGGTCTGAGCGATGTCCAATTCTTGAGAACGCCGTGGAATTGACTGATTTGGATCGTTTGCTACGGACGTCGACCAACCCGTTGTCTCACTGACACGGCAACATCACACAACGAATATGTAGACTCAAATTTTTGCACTAAACTTGTTATTGCCTGTCTACTAGGGCAAGAATTACGAACGAAAATTGGAGTTAACGCTCTTAAAGTTGCAGTCACCGACTCCGAATATCTGTAGAGAATTTTTATAATTTGCAGACGTTGCTCGTTAGTGTACTTTACCATGATGAAAATGTTGAGTTTACTGAATAAATTGACAGTGACAGTTTGATGATTAGTGAAAGAGTTCGTTCAAAAATTAAATTCAAAGTTGTCAAGTCCCTATTGGAAAACCCTTTATATTGCTTCCTTTTTGTTCGAAGTAAGGATAAGATAAAGTGAGTCATCCTGTGAAGTTTTCGTAGGGATAACAGGCCTACGAGTATGTTAGAAATCACTTGTGTACTTGCTCAACAAGTATGAAAACAAATGTATCCTTTTGGCGATTACTCCTGTTTTATTGAAGGACTTGCAACTTCCTCATGAGTCACTATCACACGCATACTCTGTCAGCTACCTTATAGGCTATTATCCCCTATTATTGCGTTGTAAAACATCCCTTCTGTGGATATGACGCTATTACTCATGCTGTTAGTCACACCGCATACAGTAGTAGTCAACTGAACTCCAGGATATGTACTACATATTAGGTCGTACATTCCATTTGCTGCCCGGAATTTAATTAATGACAAAGGACGAGGGAGAGGACCAGAATTAAGAAAAAGTTTTCGTTTTTCTTTTTCTTTTCAACCCTCGTCTAGCAGGTCCAATATAATATACAAAGCTGATTATATTCGTAGTTGTCCTTGTGGTAGTATCAGCCCCGCATTTGATAGTTATCCCTAATCAAATGCTATCCTCTCGACTATAAGTCATCATTCCTGGCAAATAAATCCTCAAAGTTCGTGAAAAATTCATTGCATTACAGATTAGAAGGAGGATGGCGTAGTTGGGGGGGAAGAAAATTGCTGGTATCCTGTGCGGTTGCTTCAATAGAACTTATGGATTTTTTTTTTGTTGTTTTTGTTTTCAACCCCTAGAGCTTGAGTACTTGTACCCGTATACTCGTATGGATGGACCCAAGGTGGGCGAGACATATTTCGCAGAAACACCTTCGACTAGAAAAAGCCAAAGCAAGTCGTTCCATTGTGCTCGGATCACTTGATGGCGGAACATCATTTATTCGCGTCGCGGTGCGAAAATTCGTATCTCGTTTTGTTTTTCTAAATTTATAAAATTATTTTATTTATTTATTTGTTATAGCCTTTTTTGTATTTTGTATTTTCTTGTGCAGGTGGTCGTCGGAAATTTCTTCCTAAAACGATGAATGCCGATTTTTTGTTTTTGGAATCGGAGTATCCATTCGGTAGTTTGAAAATTTATGAGATTTTTTCGAGATTTCTAATCGCGCGTATACTCCAATTTTATAGTCACTTTGTGATAAGCATGGGGAACATTTTTTTTGTTTTGAATTTTTTCGAAAACCAGACAGACGAGGGAGTGGCGGGAGTGGCGGGAGATGATATAAAGATTAATGAACCTGTCTTCGGTTTTTGGTTAATATTAGAAAATTGGAATTATGTGGTGGTGCAGTGCGGTTGGCGGGTCTTCCCTTCTTCGATATTAACACGCTTTTTGTGTGGTTCTAGTTCCAGTGGGGGGAACAAAAAAAAAAAAAAAAATACTAAAGAGAGAGTGTTTTGAAATTGAAATTCGAAAATTCAGTGGCTGCAAGGCTTTTAAACAAAACGAATAACATGTGTTCGATATTAGACTGTAATGTGCAACATATTGGTTTGGGGATTCAACTGTGGAACGTGCAGTCAGTGATGGGTGTTTTTTTGAAGTATTAGCTAAGACGAAATGACTGACTTTTGATGCTAGCTGCTTATGGATGAAGTATTTAATTGCTTTGGTTGTTGTTCTTTTATCCAAAAGAGAGGAGGATTTTTTTGAAATTTTATTGGTTTTGACAGGAGGGTGTGGTGTTGGTTAAATTGGCTGTAAATCAAGAAATCATTTTGTTGCAGTTCTACAAATTTGAGAGGACAGAATTCAGAATTTAAGATCTTAAAACTTAAGTCTGTGGCTATCCAATGGCTTAATTTTATACCACCTTTATTATAGATTTTCAATTTTAATTTTATTTATTACTTAAGTTCAAATATGGGCCATATATCAAAGAGGTTTGTACTTTTATGTCGTGCTTTTACGACAAGTCAGTGCGTTTTATGGAGAGTCTTCTTAATTCGGATCGAGTTATTGTTTCAAAACTTGTACTTTTGAATTTTCCGTCGCACAGTTGGTGGGTAAAAAAAAATGCACTCCTAAAACAGGAACGCACATAACTTTTGTTTTTTTAAAGGCTACAGTGCTCGTTCAAAAAAGTGATAAAACCAAAAGAACATGAATATTAAGTTACACCCCCTTTTGCATCTGTTATAGCCCGGACTGTGATAAATAGATCATACGAGGGGCGTTCAATATATTCTCGGTATCGATATGAAGGAAAATGCGAATTCAATTTAAATTGTTTTTATTTTTCAATATAATCTCCCCTAACATCAATTCATTTGTTACATCTTGAGATAAGCTTTTTTAAACCCTCAAAAAAATAAATTTCCTCTTATACCATTTATTGCCGACTTGAGTTCTTCATCATCCGAAAATTTTTTTCCACGAAGACATTTTTTCAAATCCGGAAACAGGAAATAATCACTAGGGGCAAGGTCTGGACTATAGGGTGGGTGTTGGATTTCTTCGAAACCACAATCTCGCGCAGCAGCCTTGGAAACTGGCGCCGTGTGAACAGGAGCGTTGTCATGAAGAAGCAACACACCCGCTGCGAGTTTACCCCGTCTTTTCTTTTTAATCTCCTCCCGCAAATTATGCAAAGTGGAAGCGTAGGATGTGGCGTTGATGGTTTCACCTTTTTTTTTTGTACTCAATGAGCAAGATTCCCTTTGAGTCCCAAAAAACTGTGGACATGAGCTTCCCGGCAGACGAAGTGACTTTGAACTTGTTCGGGGGGTCTGTTCCTTTTTTATGCCACTGCATGGACTCTTGTTTGCTTTCAGGGTCATAGTGGTGGACCCATGTTTCGTCCCCAGTAACAATTCGATCCATAACACCGTCCGCGTTCTCACTACACATCTCCAAAAGCTCTCTACAGCATGCGATTCTCACTTTTTTCTGAGGCGCTGTGAGCATTCGCGGCACCCACCTTGCATTGACCTTTGAAAGATTAAGATGGTCATGAACAAGTTTTTCGACTTCTTTGATGCTTTCTCCCGTACAAGCAGTAGCCGGGGCGCCGGAGCGGGGGTCGTCTTCAATGCTCTCTCTGCCTCTCTTGAACTCACTTGACCACTTTTGCACAGTTGATAATGAAGGTGCGGAACCCTGGTAAACAGCCACCATCTCTTCATGAATAGTTTTTTGACTTTTTCCTTGCTTAGTGAGAAATTTAATTACAGCGCGATGCTCAATTTTCACCATCATCGTCTCAGTTGCCATTATGATTCTGTTTAACTAGAGATAAAACGCGAATTAATAATCACAATTATATGAAATTTTACATGAATGCACTAAAATAATAGTACTACTTGATAAATAAGTCAATTTATATATAGAACCACAGCTTCACCCCGATATCGAGAATATGTTGAACGCCCCTCGTACTTTGCGTGCATTTGAAACAGTTGCTTTTAATTTTTACACTCCTACAAGGTGTGTTCCAAGGTATACGAACTTTCTAAAATAACAACAACAGATTCAAAATAGACCCCTTCCGACTAAATAAAGCGATTTGCAAGATCTAAAAGCATGTCGAATGAGTGTTTTAGATCGCCGGCCGGGATGTCGTTAAAGATCTCGGTACAGGCCTTTTGGATGGCTTCTACATCCACAAAACGCTTTCCTTTCATCGGCAAATACATTTTTCCAAAAAGTTAAAAGTCACACGGTGCCAAATCGGGCGACTACGGGTAGTGGTTGACAGTTAAAATGCGATTTTTAGTCAAAAAAAATCGGTCACAAGTGTCGATAGATGAGATGGCGCATTATCGTTCAACAAACGCCAATTTCCTTCTGCGAGATTTTCTGGCCGAATACGATGCAACAAACACTTTAAAACACCAAGATAGAAATGTTCACTAACTGTTTGGCCAGTGGAGTGAACTCTTTGTGGACAATGCGCCTTGAACTGTAAAAGAAATCAACATTGTCTCCTCTTTTGACTTCTCTAATGGCGATTTTTGTGGGTTTTGGTTCGATTGACGCTTTCCACTCGGCACTTTGGCGCTTAATTTCTGGATCATATTGAAAACTTCACGTTTCATTATTAGTCACAATGTTGTACCGGAAGTTTTTGTTCTTTTTGGCCTCCTTAATGATGTCTTTCGAATGTTGAATTCTGAGCACTTTTTGGTTTTCAGTCATTTTTGGACCGACGACACTAACTTACTGTCACTTCAGACGCAATAACTCTGCTTCTATTTGTCGAAATGTCATGAAATGTTGCCAATACATCAGTGAAGGATCTACCTTTCCAACGTGTGTAATCGCCAATAAATGGGCTCACTAGAAATACCTACTCGTATCTTTAAAAGTTCCTGTTGACTTTGGAACGGACTTTGTATATCAAACTACAATAAATCGTTAGATTGACTGACAGCTATTTGTATGTGTTTCTCCGCACTGGAGAGTGTATAGGTCATTCCAGAACCTCGACATTTTTTTGCATCCTAAAAGGCAGCTATTTCGTTTGCAGATGCAGAGTCATGCATTAACACAAACTTAGCGTTTGAAAACCATATCTGTATCCGTGATAATATTTTTGATCTGAAAACCTTAGAGTAAATTAAATTGAGGGGTTGGTGGGAATATGTAAAAAAAATGTGCATGATTTCAAGTCTGATATTCACAAAATAAATGCTGGTGTGCCCCCGGGACTCCGTTCTGCCTCCAACACTCTTTTTAATTTTCATCAACGATCTTTTGTCTACTACCTTCTAATCCAATATACCACCTTGATTAAAAACTTCCCGGAATGTATTTAGAAAATTAAAGATACAAGTTTATTCAACTAAATCTATATTGTCCCCTTCAGAGTAATTCCCATCGACTGCAACACACTTATGCCAGCGCTTGATCCAATCCTCGAAACATTTTTTATATTCAGTTTTCGGTATGTCCATCAGTGCTTCCTGCGATTTTTCCATTACTTCCTCTCGGCTGCTGAAACGCCTTCCCTGTTGTAGTTGTTTAACTCGATTGAACAGAAAGAAGTCAGAGGGAGCCAAAATCAGGTGAATTCGGTGGCTATTGGATGGTACTCGTATTTTTCAAAAAATTACGAATAATGATGGTACTGTGCGACGGTGCGTTATCATGGTGCAAAATCCACGAGTTTTCTGCCCATAATTCTGGTCTCTTTCGGCGAATTGCTTCACGCAAATGTCTCAAATGTCTCTGGCCTTCTGGCAAAAATTCATGATGCACTACACCGTTGTAATCCATGAAAACTGTGAGCATTGCCTTCTTTTTTGACTGAAAACGACGTGGTTTTTTTGGTCTTAGCTCATTTGGTGAACGCCATTCACTTTCCTGACGTCTGGATTGCATTTCGTACTCATAAACCCACGTCTTGTCTCCAGTAATGATCCTTTTGATGAATATGGGATCGGATTCAGCCTAGCAAATCATCTCTTTTGCGATGTCAATACGCATGAAATTGAGGCCTTTTGGCACCAACTTTGCTGCTGCACAACGGAAACCCAAATCATTAACCAAAATGTCTTGGACGGATCCATAGGCAATGTTCAAGTCCTCCGCTATCTCTCTGATGGTTAATTTGCGGTTATTGACCAACATTTCTTTTACTTAATCAATGTCAATGTTTTCGTCGGTTTTCGATGTCGATGGTCTGCCACTGCGTTCATCATCTTCGATTGACTCACGACCACTTTTGAACCGCTCGTGCCACTGGTAAACGACCGTTTTCTTTAGAAAATCGTTGCCGAAATACTTTTCCAACATTTCCAACGTTCGCGCACCATTAAATCCGTTTTTTACGCAAAATTGAATACTCGTACAAGTTCGTTGTTGCAAATTTAAATGCATCTTTAAAATTGTAAAAAATCGCAAACACACACAGTGATAGATGTACTCTTGGCAACGTAACTTTTGCAAATGTCAAGCTATGACGCTAAGATTTAGAGGGAATGTCAACAACAGATTTACCAACTTAACAAAAAAAACAGAACTCAAATCAGAACAATTTGAGCGCCACACAGTGGGTGTGGTGCGGGAACTTTTTGATCAAGGTGGTATTCCTTTGCTGACGACAGTAACTTTTCATATTCGTTCCCTGACTCACGTTCCTGCTCTGCGGCTGTAGAACGGGAATGCAAGCGTATGTTAAGCTCATTAAATTCTGAAATTAGCAGCATAACTAATTGGACAACCACTAACAGAGTAGAATTTAATGCTTCCAAAACACAGTGCTGTCTGCTGTCGTTAAAGCGAAATTTAAATACTCAGCCATTGTCCGTCAAAAGCAAAAAGCTTCCATTCTCGGTATGTCTGTCAGTGACTACCTACGTTAGAATGACCACATATTCGGTGTCGTCAAAAATGCTGCGAAATGTCTAGGTTTCCTCAAGCGATGTAAGAAAACTTCACCCCCTCTGATCTAGCCTCAATATATAAGGCATTTATGTATGTATGTTATATACCTGAAATTGGAGTATAATGCCCACATCTGGTTGGGTGCGCCCAAAACATCGCTGCACCTGATAGTTAGGAATCAAAACCGTGACATAAAACTCATAGATGATACTAATATCACTCAAACAATGGAAACCCTGGAACACCGTCGTAATGTCTCGTGTCTCACTCTGTTTTATCACAATTTCCACCACCAGTGTTCCATAGAAATCGCCAGTAGCATTCCGCCCCTTCTAACTTCTAACCGTAACACCCGTCTCGCTATGAATGCTCATCAGTATACCCTCACGCCCAGTTTTGGACGTACTCTAAAATATCGTGATTCGTTCCTAAGCCGTACAACTCGCTTATGGAATGCCCTGTCTAGCTCTTTATTTCTTGGTCATTATAACCTTCAAACATTTAAAACCAACGTTCACCGGTACCTCTCTTTCTATCCTCCCTGATTTTTCTTCGACCGCGCTGTGTGCAAGCATTTTAAGGGTACTTAACATAAATCCCTTGAGTGAGCGCAAATTGTAAAAAAAAAAAAAATTTATCACTTCGGCCAGGTTAGGCTATTGTGATGTCCTCAAATTAAAGCCCACCCGTGATTCCTGGATTATTAATAAATTCGGCTAATCTTTGAGTGAGCTGGCCGTGATATCTTCTGCCTCAAGGTATAACTTACCTAGAAGGCGTAGACATGTTCTGCTTAGGCAGTTACAGTGGCAAAGGATATGCTTTGCTAGTTTCTTCGTCCTCGTTGCACATGCGGCAGGTGTTGTCTTGTGCTATTCCCGTAGTCGTAAGGTGTTTTCTGACTCTGCAGTGACCCGTTGGGAATCAGCTGACCACTAGAGACTGTAGGAGTTGTTGTACAGGGTTGGCCTGTTATCTTCAGTTTCCGTTCAGTAATGGAGTGCCTTGGTATTCAGCTGGTTGTTTATGTGGCCTTTTATGGAGCTAAATGGTACCCTGCAGAGTGGTCGTGGCAACATGAATGTTGAGGCCGAATCTTTTTTGGCCAATTCATCTGTTATTCTATTACCATCATAACCACTGTGACCTGGCAGCCAGATTAAATGGACTCTACTGGTGCTGGCAAGTTTTATGAGAAGTTTAATGCAGTCCCAGACAATTTTCGAGGTTATCTTAGAAGCGTCGATTGCATGTGGGCTGCTTTACTGTCAGAGAGAATGTAAACGTTCTTGTTGGCAACGGATCTGTTGAAGTTCACTCTAATGTAGAGCTTTATTGCGTGTATCTCAGCCTGAAATACAGAGATGCGTCTGTCCATACTTGCGAACAGTAGCTTCTCCGTATATGGTATGCCTGCTCCAACTCCTTACTCTGTTTTGGATTCGCACGGTGTAAACCAGGGGTTTAATCTGTTCCCAGTTCTGTTGATCAGGGAATGTAACCTTAAAGTTGTACTTTATCAGACTGTTGTCTGTAAGAGTAATTCCTAATAGTTGAAGAGGTTAAGAGCTCTCTAGAGGCGGTCTGAGATTGTTTCTTCAAATTTACCCCTGATGGGGATTGCAATATCAACAGCATATCCTTGAACATATAACCTGTGTCTGATAAGTATAGTCAGGAGTTCATTGAGTACAATGAACCATAATAGAGGAGAAAGGAGTCCCTCCTTGTGGACAGCCGTTCACAGCCTTTCACAGCAATAACACTGACGTACTAGTGTCTGAACACGTTAATATGCAATCATCATTATTGACTTTCGGTTTTGAAAACACATCTTCCGGCTCTTATGTGCAAAATATGGTGGGTAATAGCACAGTCTTGATTTTCGAAATTTTTCATGTTGAAAAGTCCATTTTAATTGATATGACCCGATCAAATATAGGAAACACAAATTTATAAAAAAGTGAAGCACAGATCACGTTGCTACTGTAAACAACTATCCAAACTGGAAAACTATTTGGTTTCATGTTTCACACCCTTGTAGCAACAAATTTCGCTTTGCTGACCTATTCCTGAGTCAGTTAGTACCTTACGACAGTAATCAGCACGTAATTGCGAAAAAGAAGTTGGCCGTGTCTCTTGTCAACTATGCACAAAATCGTTGTCAAATCGGCGCACACCCAATTCCTTTTTCCCGGTCACACAAATATGGACTCAAGGACAAATGTTACAGTATTTCCCAACGAATTTTGTCTAGTTCTTCTTTTTTTAAGGCAGCTGACATATATGCAGCAGAGTGTTGTCGTGCAACAATATCACCCTTTCTTTTCGTCAAAAGGGCGCTTTTGTTTCACGAGGAGCTGGCAGTAGTAAGCAGCTCCTATCGTGAAGAAAGTCAATGAGAATTACGATTTGAAATCCCGGAAAATAGTTACAAGGACTATTTTCTTCAGATCTTTGCCAATGTTAACAATTCCACTATAAGTAGAAACTTAGGAAATGCTGGAACATCAATGCAACACTAGGTAACACGGTATTGAGGGTCACCTAGTTGCTAATGAAATACTTCTGCATCGAATAGGGAAGGGATAAAACCCACTGCATATGTGGATGATGTAGTTCTTATGGCTACCGGCAGGTTCCTCCCCACGAACTGTCAAATTCTAATCTATGCCCTTAGAATCCTTGGCGAATGGGCCAAGCTCTGTGGGCTGCGAATCAACCCGCGAAAAAAAAAAAAAAACAGCTCGTTGTATTCACACAATTTGACCTTCCTTCTATAGGTGGGACAATCCTGCGGCTATCAAACAGGGCTAAATGCCTGGGTATCGTTCGAAGTTCAATAGAATCTCAATGTCGGAGAACAAGTAAAGAAAGCAACAATCGCCTTCTGCGATTGGAGACCTAACCCCAAGACTGGCCTATGGACTTACACGACTATCGTCAGACCCATCTTGACCTACGGTAACTTAGTATATAGTGGCAATTCAAAAATAAAACTAGCAACATTAGGTCAATAACAAAGTCCCAACGGCAGGACTAGAAAATATATTTGGCCTTTTGCTCCTAGATTTATACATGCAAGAATCTGCTGCGATAATCGCTTTAAGATTTAATTGTGGAGTAGTGAGGGTGGACAATAAACCCGAAAGGCCACACCTTCATCCCTTACAAGTGAACTAAGTTTATGCTCCAATACGGACTATGGATAACACGATATCTATTTTCACGAATGGAGATAGGAATCGGCGCCGGGATCTTCTCCGATTCAATGAACTTACGATGCTTGCGACGCCTACCGGACTGCAGCAATGTCGTCCAGGCTGAGATATTGTCTGTAGCAGAAGGAACCAAACTTGCGGCAATAAAGGCAACATCCCACGAGGATATCACTATATTTATTGACAGCCAGGCTGCCATTAAGGCCATCGCTGCAGTCGACATCAAATCGAGGCTTGTAAAGCGCTGAAGCGAAGACCTTAAGGATCTTTGCGTTCAGTTCAAGTTTTCGCTATGCTAGAACATGTAGACGAGCTAGCTCGATAAGGATCCTCACTAGAAAGAGAACTGGCGGATCAAACCTTCACTCTGCACTGTGAGAATACAAGTGGAGCGAAAGATACAAATAAAAGCCAATAAAAGATGGAAAAACCTTCCAACCTGCGAAACAAGAAAAGATCTCAACAGAATTATGCGCGGAACTCAGCAATTCTGGAACAAGTTAGATTTTCTTGAAAAGCAGAGCTGAACTATGTTCGCTTGTTGGATTATTCACAGGCCATAATCTTCTGGGGGCGCACGCAATAAAGCTGCGCCTTACCAACGACGACCTCTGCAGAAGTTATGGGGGCATAGGCTCACTTTTTGTGCCGATGATATAATGTACGGTCTATTGACATCATGATGTCAGCTATCTCTGGCGTAACAGCCGCAGTCAGACGCTCAGAGCATTCCGCATTATTTGTGTCTGTAGGACTGCACTTGAATTTAACACACCAGCCACAAATAGTTGCTTTCGACGGAGCAGATTCCTTATGACACTTTTCAACCCATTCTTAAGTTTTAACGCTATTTTTTCGATCAAAGAACACTATTTTGCCATCGTATGAAAGTCTTTTTGACATGGTTTTTAAAATATCAAAAGGTGCGTCACTAAAACTTTATCTCGATAACTAATTATCGAATTTCTACACGTATCGTGTGGATATGTTATTGGCGTCTTTTCGAACCACCTGCTATTAACTGTTTGGCCTGTAGCATATGCCTTGCCACTCAAAATCTCTAAGTCGTGCCGAGCTTATTTAGAGGTAAATTCAGTAGGAATATAAGAGCTTAAGTATAGCTCAGAATCGGTATAAACTTTCTGATGTTACGCTACTGCGCACATTAGAAGATAAGAGGGGCTATAAGCACGTGGAGCTGTAATTGAGATAAACCAGGTCAACAGAATATTGTCCTTTCATTTTGGGTCCTTCAAAGACTCTCCGGACAGGTCCCTCTCCCATATTAATTCGCTTCACACATTCAAATACCTGCGATGACCACATTCGTTCTCTTTTCATTCATCCTGGCATGCTTTCCACAGTAGTCGTGTTTTCCAAATCAGCTAAAAGGTTTACTGGGTTCACATACTCATATAATGGGTCAAAGTGTCACGCGTAGAGGAATGCTGGGGTAACACAAGCCCTCGTACTGCCATCAATATTGTTTCTATTGTGATGCGCCCCATGCTGTTCCGAAACAGACCAATTTGATGCTTATTCTCGGACAGAATAATTGCACTCAATAAAATAACGTCAACTGTACACAGAAAGACGGATGTCTTCGGACTGACAGTAAAAATGGCAAGGGCAAAAATTATTAGCCTCGCAACTATCTCATCAGCTCAAGTATGCCAGTGCCGGCATAAAAGAGCTTTGCATACTCGTATTTTGGAAGTACTGTCTTGTCTGATTGCGAAATCGACGGGGATGCAGTCACACAGGCAAAGCAATGTCCGTGTTTGGAGTGCTGACCAAGATATGGAAAAGCCAAACACCGAACGTACTGTTTAAAAGTTTAAAAGTTGAACTCACTGCGAATTGTTCACTATTTTCAGTAGAGAGCTACTGTCCTTTTCTATTAAGGATTCACTGACTCGACCGTATCTTTAACGAACACTTGTACATATGAGGGCAGCAGAAACCTATAGACATGATAACATCCAAGTACGGTGGATTGGCCCAATAAAGAGTCTTTCATTAAGCACTTCCTATATTTAAATTTAAATAAAACAAAGGCCATTATGTATCGTTTAAATGTCCGCCGCGGCTTCTCTGAATGGCGTGCATCCGAAATGTCCAAATTTCCATAGCTCTGGCGCATCAGGTTGAATTTGAACGATGGCATGGGTTATGTTGGTTTTCAAGGCCGCTGTGGTTTGTGGCTTATTCGCATAGACCTGCGACTTCAGAAAACCCCACAAGAAAAAGTCTAACTGGGTCAAATCTCGGTGGCCAGTTCACATCACCTGCACGTGAGATGACCATAGCCTCAAATCGCTCGTGCAGAATTTCCAATTTGGCGTGAGCTGTTTGGCACGTAGCTCCGTTCTGTGGAAACCCCATGTCATTGGTGTCCATATCATCCAATTCAAGCCAAACGAAGTTGGTAATCAACGACCTATAGCGATCGCCGTTGACGGTGATGGCTTGGCCAACGTCATTCTCAAACAAATATGGACCGATGACGCCGCTAGCCCAAAATCCACACCAAACCGTGACTTTTTCGGGTTGCATTGGACGCTCTTGGATCTCACGTGGATTGGTATCGTCCCAAATTCGACATTTTGTTTGTTGACGTACCAGTTCATTCTGCGAACACACGTCGTAATCTATGGTCGTCTACCTTCAGCTCCTGGGTCAGTTGAATTTTGTACGGGTGCAGGCCCAAGTCACGACGCCAAATTCGCCAAGTTGTGGTCAGCGAAATGCCGAACTCTTGTGAGCGATGTGAAATCGTCTGCCTCGGATTGTCCTGCACACTCTCACAGACACAGCGACGGGTATTGGTCTATCGTTTACTGAACCAGTAGAATTAAATTTATCCACCACACTGCGAATAGTCCTCTCGGTAGGGCGAAGCGCGCGGAATGTTGCCCGTACAGAACATCCATTTTGATAACACAGTTTTCTCATTTACACATGTTGTTGAACGCTATGTCCGTACATGATGATTTGGCAAAACTGACTGAATAAATGACAGCCAATTTGACAGATGTAGCTTGACCAATATGGCCGCTATCAACTGTCGCAGTTAGGAAGTCCCTGTTGGAAGACCCTGTAGGTACTTTAAAAGGGAACAGCTCAATTCCGAATGACGTGTAAGCTTTTAAGGATTCTGCGTTCGGCTTAGCCAATTACAAAATCGATCTAACTTAGGTGAATTGCTGTTATGTTAGTGAGCCTTGTAAACTCTTGTCATTAACAATCAGACATGTTTCCAAGGCTTACATTCATCTTGTGTTTACCAAATATTGGGTCTGCCTATGCATCGGTAATAAGGGAATCTGGTGACACAAGCTTCTATACCATAAATCTTGTATAAGGAAACCTTGAAATCTGAGTATAAGTGTTGCATCCTCTAAGTTCGAAGGATTTATCGTTTACCTTGACCTATCATACTTGGTTCAGACTTCTGGTTGTCTTCTCATTGACATTAGGAGTGTCGGTATTGTTGCATAAATCAACGTTTTGCTAGTATGTATTCGTGTGCTTTCACTGACTTGACTTTCAAATGTGATTCCCAAATTTTTTTAGTGAACATTAAAAGACTCAGACGAAGGAACCCTAATTGTCTTGAACTGATACTCAATTTGACATACATTACCATCAACGAAGGTTAACAAATTTTGTCAGTGTACACATTTCATCACTCACAATTCCAGCTCTTGTACGTCTTAAGGAAAAAGACGGAACCTTAGGTGCTACGACTACGTCATACGAACTTACTTTTCCATGTTGAATAATGTAGTAACCAAGGTGTGAATTTGCCACTCAATCCGCACTATTCTCATAAATTTTAAATTTATACAGACATGTGTCATGATCTATTATACCTGCAATGTTTAAAAAAAAAATAAAAAATAAAAAATTCAACCTAGAAAACGAAGGGAAGTGTACATAAGTACACACTTTTACTCTTAGATATCTGCATGTTTCTTACCCCCAAATACATACCTTGGAACACATAAAATACTCTAGCAACGACGCTGTAGGGAATATTTTTAAGTGTCACCACTGACATGTTTGTTATAGCGTCGTGTAGGTACTACATACTCCAAACTGAAAGTGTTTTATGCAGTTGCAGTGGCATATTAAAGCGTAAGTGCCCGAGTTTTAGATTTTCATTCATAAGGGCCTCTAAAATAAGACTGAAGTACATGCATGCATAGTGGGCGCTACTTCTCCAAGTTAAGGCAACAACTTTTTGAACATCACATGAGAACGTGGAAGTAAGTTTGGAGTTGTTATGTTAACTTGTTAAGCTTGGGTGTTATGTAACATTCCTCAAATTACAGTGACTTTCAACAGCAAACACGTGAGGAATTTCCTCTTTTTATTCATCAGCAACGATAACATTGGATTATTGGAACATGTACATATGTACGGGTATGTATCTATGTATCTCTGAATCAGGTTGAAGTGGGATGGATTACTGTCCATTTCATTTGAAAGATCTATGAATCTGCCGTTGTGAGGGTGAAAGTTGGGATTATTGTCTTATGTCATACAAGTGAGTCTAACATAAATTATGCAATGTCCTTACGTGTCATTGGGTATCGTGGTTTGTAAGATAGATATCTATTACTTCTGGGAGATTTCCCACCAACCTGATTATGTGGGGCGTTTCCATTTCATCTACTACACTACACATCTTTTAAATTCTAGGGCCACTAGATTTTGAAAGTGCCTTAACAAGCTTTTGACATTCTTGAATAGAGGAATGACAAATTTTATTCGAAATAGTGCTCACTAATGAACAGCTTCGTTAAGAGTATCTTTAAGCTTTTGAATATTCATTTATGCTACAACGATGATTGAAACAAATTCAAGGCCATTATTCCGACGCTTGTGATGGAAAACATTTGTTGTTTCCCAATTTGTTTGTCGGTCTTACAATACTACACGCGACCAACGCCTTAATCAATGAGTTAATTAACAATGGAATATATTATTTTCTTCGAAATGTCCAATTTGTTTCGCAAAATACCGGATGCTTATGGCTTGCACCTGTTGATATTTTAAATCGTGCAGAGCTGTAATACTTGAAATGGTCTGTTTGAGATATCATAAAATTGCATTGTAGCGCCGTTATATTTTTGTATCTTGCCTATCTGCAGCTACAAAATGTCTCTTAATGACCTTCAGCTTTTCCTTAAAAATTCTTTTAATACTTACCTACCCTGGGCAACCTTTGGCTGAAGCTTTATACCTATTCGTTTACAATCGATAAACAGGCGACAGGCCACCTTCAAAAGACGAGTAAAAACGGAAAGAAGAAAACATTACATTTTGCGAAAGTTAAGAGAGGCGCTTCAAAAAAGTAAAGCCGGGAGGAACAGTCGGACCGGATGTTAATAGCGAGTACTTTCCTAAGTTAAGACGCTATATTCTGAGGAAAATGTCATAAATTCGTAGTATCAGCTTATTTTACCTTTCCCCCGGTACCACCGGCACTGCAAAGGCAATTTATAAATTCATTGAATGCTCAGATTCCAGGAAGATGGGGCTTATCATATCCTGCGATGCTTACGCTCAGAATTTTTTTTTCGGCAGCATCAATTGCAACGTGAGCGGCGGCTCTTGAACTTAATAATATCGCCTGACTTGATTGGCTTTTAGGCAACATTTGTTACGAAAGTAACCACTTTAACGCTATCCAACAGATACGATATGTAGACTACCAGGTGCAAAATATTATTGGAATCTTCCATGTCAGATCAGGTGCATCGATTTGGAGGAGGATTTCGCTCTTAGTACTGCAATAGAGGAAGCTGTTCGAAATCTGAATGTTTTTAAATAAGGTGTTCAGCCAGGCCACTCCATGGTGGAACGCAAATCTGCAACAACTACGAAAGAAAACACGAAAACTTCTTAACAGTTCACTTATGAACTCTTTACAGATCGAAGCAAAGACAATATAAAGAAGCTAATTCAGATTTCGAAGTGGATCTTCTAAATAGACTTTTGTGAAAAGATTTCACCATTCGGTGAAACCAGCTGATCAAAATCAAAAGAGCTGTACCTAAACTGAGTCGAGAACAGGGGCTCTATATCTCATGTCCGAGACTTACTTCGAGGTGGCCTGACAAGAACCAGGCCACAACCGGCTCCTATCACTGAAGCTGCAAATGAGCACAACATCCCGTAGCTGGTACGTGTCATCGGTTATAGTGACTGATGAGGCCGTCAGATATCCTGTTGTTTCCTTTGATGGTAAAAAGTTATAAACCAGTTGCCAGCAACTGTGAAGAGTATCTTCACTGCTGGGCTGTCCCTGGCATACATATCGAACCCTTATCGAACACTAAGAGTAGCCTTTATTTCGAGAATCGAAACGAACGAACCCGCTCGCCGAGAGCTTCAAACCCATCAATTTGACTTCCTTCATTTTGAAGAACATGGTGAGAATGGTTGAGCTTCAAACTGCTTCGCGAATGTATACCGTATTTGGGATGCAACATGCCTACCAACGTGGAAGATCTTAAAAGACAGTCACGTCGAAAACCTCCAAGTTGCTGTTGGCTTTCTCGCGCTGTAATGAAGCTCCCCAAGACATAGGGCGAAATGATCTGCAATACTAAAAAGTAACATCTTTTACATGGGTTGTCTGGTGGAACAGGCTTTCATGAAAATATTCACTGCTGCTTTTACAGACTCCAAAATACGACATACCTCTGTATATCTCTATCTCTTTCCTAACATACCCGCCTCAGCTCTAGACGCACGAAAATCTCTCCCGTTGATGTTCATATCGTGGACTGCGCTTTCATTATTTAGAAAAAAAATAAAAATTTTCAGCACGCACTGGAGTTTTGAAGACCTTATTGCATGTCACCGGAACTCCTTTTTCTCCAAAAAAATACAAAAGGCCTTTTCGGCCAGAATCTGAAACATTGGAGGTGTAGAGCCGGGACTTCACGGGTGACTCCACACCCGATCTAGGACGACAAGTTTATATTCCTATTTACATTAGAAGAACTTGCGTCTATATTCAAAGCGGAGGGTAAGTTCACTCCTAATGGCAAAAATCAGTGGAGGGGGCAAAGTATCTGCGACTGTAGCGATTTGCAAGAGTGGTTAAGGCCTCGCTGAGCTTTCTTACAATTTTTGAGCTAGCTCAGTCAGGAGGCTGAATGCGCTGGGTCTTGTTTGGGCCCCATGTCGCAATGGGTTCACGGAAAATGAGGTCACCGATGAACGTCCTAGGCAAGGCAAAGAGGAGAGCTAGGACGGTCTACGTCTGCGGTTATGTCTTCAATATTGGATACCGGCAAACCAAAGGAATGAATCCAGAGGTCATGGACTGTAGACTGCTTACTGGTGTTGTAACGAGGCATTAAGTTTTTGCTAAGCGTTTAAGTCTACTAGGCATAAGTGACCCCACATTCTGCGACACTTGCTGTAAAAATGATGACAACATCGCGCCTACGTTTGCTATACATATATTCCTCCCACGTATCTGCATAACTTCGGTGTTGATATGGTCAAGGCCATTTCAACCCGAAAGCCGAACTGTTCGTGGTCGTGCGTTGGATTAAGATGCCCCTTAAATTTGGCTACAACCTGAAGCAGTCCATTTCCCATGCACTCTGAATGAGTGGTGATGATAAAGTCGGCTGGAGTTTAGACACCTATCCCTTCGATTGCATTGTTTTTCTTTAAGACCACCCTGATGGCTGAAGAAATTCTCGTGTTCCTAGCAAAGGAGGAGCAATTTAAATTGGCGTGATATATATTTTACACCCAATGTTGACGAAAGGGTTGAAATTTTTAACAAGCTAGTCAATTTCTTATATGACAATTTCGTGCCTGTTGTAACTAAACGTATTAATTCTCGTCCGTGTCCGTGGTATAGTAGAGCAATTCAATGTAAAATTACTGAACGAGAGCGTTATCCGACGCTTGAAAATAGGCTTGAATATACTTCCTTAAGAAATGAAGTCACTGTTCTTATTCGCAATGCCAAGAAGTCTTATTTTATATATAAGCTCGAACCTAACTTGGGTACTTAGCAATTGTAGAAAAATCTGAAAAACTTAGGTGTAGTATCTGATAGTAAATTGTCTGTGTATTCGTTATCTCCTAATGAAGTCAGTGTTCCTGAACCCCCTGTAGATAATTGTAACTATGATCTGAGTACTAATGAGTCGTCCTCGAATTTTCGTTTTCGATGTGTTGATGAAGTTGATGTATTTAATGCCATTAACTCAGTTAAATCAAATGCCATTGTACCTGATGGTATCTCCCCCCGATTTTTAAAGCTTATACTCCTATTCCTAAAAAGTCAAATCCCCAGTGCTCTGCTGACTTCAGACCTATTAGTATTTTGTGTTCTCTGTCAAAAGCCTTTAAAAAGATACATCTTCTCAGATGCAAAGTTTTCTACATGAAAATAATTTACTCTCCAAATGGCAATCTGGTTTTCAGTCAGCATAGCTGCGAATCTGCTGTCCTAAAGGTTTCCTCTGACATTAGATATGCTTTAGATAGAAATGATATTTGTGTCGCAGTCCTACTAGATTTCTCCAAAGCCTTTGACTGCATTGACCATTGTCTCGTTCGTTCGAAAATGAAAAACAAATTTAATTTTTCGAATTCTTCCCTTCAATTGTGTAGGGAATATCTGCGAAATAGAGTACAGACGGTCGTCACTGAACTAGATCACTCTAATCCTAAAGCTGTCCGAGCGGCGGTTCCCCAAGGCTCTGTACTAGAACCTCCGTTATTCTGTCTTTTCATCAATGATATTCCAGGGATTGTTGAATACTGCAAAATACACATGTAAGCCGACGACGTAATTATATACCTTTCGCGTCCTATTGGCTTAATGGAAGATGGTATTGCCAGGGTGAACGAAGACCTTGATAGCATTTCAAATTGGTCTAAAGACAATAAATTGAAGCTAAACCCCATTAAGACAGTATCTATTGTATTTTCACTTCACGAATTTCGTCTTAATGATTTGCACCTATAGTTCTTGATGGCAACTCCATCAATGCCATCAGTTCTGTAAAGTATCTTGGGTTTCATTTTAACTCCTCCCTTACATGCTGCGATGGAGTTAAAGATTCTCTACGGAAAGTTTATTGCGGACTCCGCAGATTGCGATATTCAGCGTACTATCTGAGTCCCACTGTTAAAAAAAAATTGATGAAAACACTAATAATGCCCCACCTTTTGTTTAATTGTTCTGTGCATCCGTACTTAGATTCTGTTTGTAGACATAGGCTTAATGTTGCATTTAATGACTGTGTTCGTTTTATTTATAATATTCCCCGGTCGAGCAGTGTGTCCTACTTGTCATCGTCTATTTTTGGTCTGAGGCTAGATCTATAATTTAACTTTCGGAATATTTTAAAACTCTTCAAAGTTATTGATACTAAATCTCCATGTTACCTCTTTGAAATGATAAGATTTGCCCAATCTAGTAGAGGTAAAAAACTAATAATTCCCTCTTTCACACATTGTATTGGTGAACGATCGTGCGTGGAACAATCTACCGCATGGATTGCAGATAATCAATTCTTATACCGCCTTTCAGGAAAAACTGTTCATATTCTTATCAACTTAATTAATACGATCTGAACTGTTATTGTTGTTTTTACTCTACAAATTATGAATTGTAAAAAAATTATAAAAAGTTGTCAAAATTTAAAATCCATACTTCCAAAAGACGAATTGTCTTGTAGTATTGTATTCCTAATTTAATAATAAAATTGTTATGAAACGCTTATCTGTATCGTTGCCTTCTAAATGGCTTAGCACTATTGCAAAATAGCCCCTGACTAGCTCTAAAGATGATGTTTGCTGACTGTTTCCAACTTTTTGACAAGATAATCTCTTACCCTTAGCAAATTCAAATGGCAAGTTCATACGAAGACGTATGTAATCCTTCTTAACTCCAATATTTTCTCTACGTTACGGACAACTTGGACAGCTTTCTAAAGCATTGATCACTATATGAACGGTCTAGTTCCATATTTATTACCAATCTGCTAACATTCAGTTTGACGTAATATTCTCGGTCAACTAGAGGGTGGATCTTTGTGCGTAATTAATGGCAAAATGTCATCAAGACAGCTTCAGTACATTCATTTTATGTCACAGAATTCTCGCAATTTGGTATGGCGTCGAGATTATACTTGAGTAGAGGCTTATAGAGCGTTGGACCATTAAACCGCATTCTTTATACGTTCTAAAAAAAAATAGAGCTATGTGATTAGCTGCTTCATCGAACAATACGAGTTGGTTTATCTGTACGCTCCTATCATATAATCGAGGACATCTTGCAATCGCTACTCTTAAGTCTACATATTCAGTGCCTTACCAGTTTTTGTACTAGCATCACTTGACACGTTACTTGCAAGTTGTTACGCCAAACGGACCTCGCTAATTGGAACCGGAACGCGAGATGATGTAGACGAGACAGCGAGGCCTTGTTGCTCACTGCTCCAACGTTACTAGACTTTAAAGTGTGTAGAGCGGGAATAATCCGACATCACACAAGTCCTTCCATACATGATTCTTATGAAAGTACAGTATGATGTCCTTACTCTAATCTAATCTTGAAATGCAGTGACTACCGGTCGGTCCTGGGTTCTTTATAAATTTTAAATATTATTTTTGTTCACAAAAAGTTGCGGTGTGTGTGTGCCACCTTACGGCGCTCCACTTTATTCCATTTTATTTACGTACTGTAAACGCACGTTAGACTTCTCCTTTTATTAACCGTTGAAATAGGCAATGCGCATATTTATCAGATATCTAATGCTACGTAATTTTACCACATATCTGCATTGCTATTGCGATGCGTGTGGGGTTGGTAAATTTTTGGGCCATGGGGTCGTTCTACAGGTGCTTCTCTATTTTGAATCATTTTGTTAGTGAAATGAAGGGCTTGTTAATTTTTTTTACATTTGTGTAATCCAAATATTTTTCTTTTACCGTCCTTCGAACTTTGGGTGGAGCTTGAAAATCTATTGCTTTTTAGACGGGACTTTCCGACGACCTTGGCAAGACCAGCTGATTTGCTCAGTCGAAGGCTGTGTATAACGAACTGTTTAAGTACCTATATGCGGTAGTTTTCTTAATATTTTTCTATGCCTAGAAAGACTGTTGTTTGTTAAGTAAAAATCAGAGAAAAGAAAGAATGCTTCCTTTCTACGTTCCTGATCAGTGACTAGCCTCAGCTTTTTGATTTAACTAAAACATCGGCGTTTGCTTGTGTAGATTTAAATATTATTTAAAATTTATTTTTAAAATTAAACTTAAGAATAAATAAAATAATCTAGAATTCTAGTTTTAGCCTTAGTTTTAGTTAGGTATGCTCTTGTAAACCCTCTTTTAAATTTATTCAAATCAAATTAACTTTTAGAAGTGTTTGTTACAAGTGTAACCTTCAAAAGATGTGCTAATAATTGTTTTTTTTTTTATATACAATATTTATTAAACAATAAACGGAATTGAAATGATCAAAATTAAGTTGAGCAGAATGCTAAAAGTCAATTTATCCAACGTACGTAAATTTATTTATCTTACAATTTATTATTATTTTCAATTGTTCTGATTTTTTTTTTTGTTTTGTTCTTTGGAGAGGGGATACAAGTGCAATTTAGTTATAAACATTTTCTTTTTTTTATTTTGCTCAATTACATAAAAAAAAAAAAAAAAAATTACAATTAGTAAAGATTACTTTGCTTTACTGACGTATCCCCCTCTTCAAAATTTATTTTCAGACTTAATTTTGTGTGTTTCAATTCCGCCAAAAAAAAATTATTGTAACTCAATATGTGCAAAAACATCGATGAGCATTTTATCTGCTAAAAATACGATTCGTTGGAGTTGGAAGTGAATTTAAATCAAAAACCAAAGAATTATAGAAAAGCCCTTGATAAGATTATTGAGCTGATTAAAATGGGCGCGAATGTGTCACAATTAGAACGGGAAATCGGCAGTGAGTTATTTCCACCGAATGAACACTACTTTGGCCTTGTTAATTTCGGCAACACATGCTACAGTAACTCGGTGTTGCAGGCTCTATATTTCTGCAAGCCATTCAGGGAGAAGGTTCTCGAGTATAAGGCAAAGAATAAGCGTTCTAAAGAGACCTTACTCTCCTGCCTGGCTGATTTGTTCTACAACATTGCCACCCAGAAGAAAAAAGTCGGTTCTATTGCTCCGAAGAAGTTCATTGCTCGTCTAAGAAAGGAGAAGGAAGAATTTGACAATTATATGCAGCAGGACGCCCATGAGTTTTTGAATTTTCTAATTAACCACATTAATGAAATTATCCTAGCCGAGCGAAATACAAACAAGAATAAAAACGGCAATGGCAACAGCAACAGCAATGGTAACGGCAATGGAAATGGAACCAATGAAGGTCCAACCGAACCCACTTGGGTTCATGAGATTTTCCAAGGCATCCTGACCAGTGAAACTCGCTGTTTGAATTGCGAAACGGTCAGCAGTAAGGATGAGAATTTTTTCGACCTACAAGTGGATGTCGATCAGAATACTAGTATCACACATTGCTTACGTTGCTTCAGCAACACAGAGACACTTTGCAGCGACAATAAATTTAAGTGTGACAACTGTTGCAGCTATCAAGAGGCTCAGAAAAGAATGCGCGTAAAGAAATTGCCAATGATCTTAGCTTTGCATCTAAAACGATTCAAATACATGGAACAATTTAATCGTCACATCAAGGTGTCACATCGTGTGGTCTTTCCATTGGAACTACGACTCTTCAACACCTCCGACGATGCAGTAAACCCAGATCGTTTGTACAATCTGATGGCTGTGGTAATACATTGTGGTTCTGGCCCAAATCGAGGACACTACATAAGCATTGTTAAAAGTCACGGCTTGTGGTTACTGTTCGACGATGACATGGTCGATAAAATCGAAGCATCGACAATTGAAGATTTTTATGGACTTACCTCAGACATACAGAAATCCTCCGAGACCGGATACATTCTGTTCTATCAATCAAGAGATTGCGCTTCATAGGGCAATCAAGACAAATAAATTTAATTTTTTTTTTTCTTCTTTTTGTTTTGTAAAACGTTTTAAGTTTTCCTTATAAAAAAAAAAAAACAAAAAAATATATATGTTTTGTCATGTTAGTAAATAGAGTAATGATTATTAATCGAATAAACAAATTGTAATTCTATTAGAAATGTAAAAGCAAGAAATTAAATTAAATCGAACGTCACATTATTTAACTTAGTATAACTACAATAATTAAAAATTACAATACAATTACAATAAATTGTCAAAGTGTTTTTGTTTGAGGAGCCATCTATTGTATGAGAGTTATGAGTATTGTTATGCACGGATAATTTCTTGTTAGCTGTTTACACTTAAATATATTATATAGTAGATATATAAAAACAAAATAAAATCAATCTCAAATTGTATTTCGTAATAAAATTTGTATTACACGTGTGCAAATAAAAGGTAAGGCATAGCAGCAAGTTGTTTTGATACACGTTTTCATTTTTCTTTGTCAAGTGTTTATGTTGCTTTAAAATATTTTTAATCATAAATTTATCACATAATCCAATAGATACATACATACAGAGCTAAAATATTTTTGTGGTATATACTCGTATTCGTACAAAATATTAGGGCGGTAGTCTGGTTTGAGTTTTAAGGTCATAGGGACCTTACTATTCTTAAGCTTTAATGGTGAATTGACTTACAAAACAAAACCGATATCGCTGTAGGTAATTGTAAAACTATTGTATTTTTTTCATTCTTCATCTTTCCAAAAGAGGGCTGTTTTCCTTTTTTGGATAGAAAGATTTTTGGCTTGAAATATCTTAGGCGATAACTAAGGCATTAACGTACTCGTAAATGGTGTACTTAGTGCTATTAAAATTCAAATAGACCCTTCTGATATCTGCCTTAGTTGATGTCCCTGTTGAGAAGCGCAGAATTCACCACCAGTGCTCCATTGAAATCGCCAGTAGCATTCCGCCCATTCAAACTTTCAAACTTAACACGCGTCCCGCTATGAATTTTCATCAGTATACCCTCAAGCCCATTTTCCGACGTACTCTAAAATATCGTGATTCTTTTCTAAGCCGTACAACTCGCTTATGGTATGCCCTGCCGATCTCTGTGTTTCCTGGTCGTTATAACTTACAAACATTTAAAAACAATGTACATCGGTACATGTTTTTTCTTCCTCCCAAAATTTCCATCGCCCGAGCTGTGTACAAACATTTTAAGGGTACAAAAACCTCTTAAGAACGCGCTGATTATAAAGAAAAAAGAAAAAAAAAACTCTTGGCCTTGTGATCCGTGGTGATTATATATACTAAGTTGGCCATGCCGATTCCCTTGATTGGATGAAAGGTTAGGCAAATGACTCTGAGCAATTTTAGAATGCGGCAGCTTTTATAGGATTTTCCACTAAGGAAGCTCAAACTCCAAATTTAAATAAAACAAGTTATGTATGAGATATCATTAATTTGTACTTTGTAATGTATGGAGAGGTATCCGCGAGGTTAAATTTGCGATGACTCGACCGTATAAGTCAGGCTCGATATAATTCATGGCATTGGTTATGCTGACTTGACTTTTAAGGTATCAATCGCCTGCAGCTTTTTTTTTGTTTTTGCATAGACCCGACATTTAACGTAGTCCCACAAGAAAAAGTTACATGCGCTATGCGGTACGTAGAGGCATATTCCTGGAACCACATGTCACCGAGATCGATATCTTTCAATTTAGACCACAAAAAATTAGTTATCATTGACTTGCACCTCTCGTCGGTATCCGTTATGGCGGTGCTAGCTTCATTTTGGAAGAAGTACGGGTCAACGATTCTGCCGCCCAAAAATTACACCAAACAGTAACATTTTCTGGATGCATTTGGTGGTCATACCACCTTGATCGTAAAATTTTCGTAAAATTAAATATACAAGTTTATTCCTCTAATCTATATTGTCCCCTTTAAAGTAACCCTCATCGATTGCAACACACTTATGCCAGCGCTTGATCCAATCCTCGAAACATTTTTTATATTCGGTTTTCGGTATGTCCACCCGTGCTTCCTGCGATTTTTCCATTACTTCCTCTCGGCTGCTGAACGCGTTCCCTGTAGTGGGAAGTCACAGGGAGCCAAATCAGGTGAATTCGGTAGCTGTTGGATGGTACTCGTATTTGTTGCATTTTTCGTCAAAAAATTACGAATAATGATGGCACTGTGCGACCGCGACGGTGCGTTATCATGGTGCAAAATCCACCAGTTTTCTGCCCATAATTCTGGTCTCTTTCGGCGAATTGTTTCACGCAAACGTCTCGTAACGCCCAAATAATACTAGTACTCTTTCTTTACTGTCTGGCCTTCTGGCAAAAATTCATGATGCACTACACCGTTGTAATCCATGAAAACCGTGAGCATTGCCTTCTTTGTTGACTGAAAACGACGCGTTTTTTTTGGTCTCGGCTCATTTGGTGAACGCCATTCACTTGCCTGATGTCTGGATTGCGTGTCGTACTCATAAACCCACGTCTCGTCTGCAGTAATGATCCTTTTGATGAATATAGGATCGGATTCAGCCTCGCAAATCATGTCTTTTGCGACGTCAACACGGTCTCTTTTTTTGCATGAAATTGAGGTCTTTTGAGTTGTGGCACCAACTTTGCTGCTACACGACGTAAACCCAAATTATTAACCAAAATGTCTTGGACGAATCCATAGGCAATGTTCAAGTCCTCCGCTATCTCTCTGATGGTTAATTTGCGGTTATTGACCAACATTTCTTTTACGAGTACTTCATCAATGTTTTCGTCGATTTTCGATGTCGATTGTCTGCCACTGCGTTCATCATCTTCAATTGACTCACGATCACTTTTGAACCGCTCGTGCCACTGGTAAACGACCGTTTTCTTTAGAGAATCTTTGCCGAAACACTTTTCCAACATTTCCAGAGTTCTCGCACCATTAAATCCGTTTTTTACGCAAAATTTAATGCTCGTACAAGTTCGTTGTTGCAAATTTGAATCCATTTCTAAAATTGTAAAAAAATCGCCAACACACACAGAGATAGATGTACTCTTGGCTACGTAACTTTTGCAAATGTTAAGCTATGACGCTAAGATTTAGAGGGAATGTCAACAACAGATTTACCAACTTAACAAAATAAAAAACAGAACTCAAATCGGAACAATGGGAGCGCCACACGGGTGATGTGGTGCGGGAACTTTTTGATCAAGGTGGTATGTGTATTGTTATATCCCCAAATGCGACAATTTTGCTTGTTGACATAAACATTCATTCACAAATGAGCCTCGTGGATGAAGATAACTTCCCATCCAAAATAGGAATCCACTTGTAACTGCTCCAAATGGTATGGTCGTTTACCTTCAATTCCTGGGTCAATCGAATTTTGTACGGGTGCACGCCCAAGTCCTGATGCAAAATTCGCAGAGTTGAGGTCTGCGAAAGGCCAAGTTCTTAGGACGAAGAATTGACTGCCTCAGGTTAACCTGCATAATCTCGTTTACTGCAGCAATGTTTTCGACGATGTACTGAACCAGTTGATTCGAATTTATTCGCCAAACAACGAATAGGCGACTCGTACTCGCACGTAGCTTGAACTGAACACTCATTTTGATAGTAAGGTCTAAGAATTTGCGCGCGTTGCTTAGCACTGTTATTTTGAATGATGAATTGGCCAACATTAATTACTAAAACCTCCAAATTTGACAGCTGTAGCTACTCGAACATGGCCGCTATAAACTGTCAAAGTTCGAACACTCCTATTGGAAAACCCGTTATCAAAAATCTTCTATTCATTTTGATTCAGTCAACCTACTCCCATTTACTCAAACTAAATAGTTTGGTGCTCGATTATCATCCTTGTCATCTTGAGCATGGAGCACTATTTTAGGATTAACGCCCCCCAGAATACTATGAGAGTTTCTCACAATGTAGCAGCCTTCTTCATTAATCTCTCCCACACTTTTCACATTTCTAGTGTGCTTTATTCTGCTCGTCTTTTCTGCTCGTAGAGGAGACCGATCGGTACATTTGCTTTTTTGCTAGATTTGCCTACCTGCATTCGACATCGAACCAGAGAGTTCTATGTTGGGACGGGTTGAAACCCAATACATCAGAGGCGGACTCACTGATTGCTTTATGAGAGTGATGCGATCTGCGATGTTCGATGCTGATGTCATCGGACTCGTCGAGGGTTAAGGGAAACTCGATCGGAACTTTCTGATAATGGTTCGACGGCTCTGGGCTGTTACGGATATACGGACTCGTATCGTAGCTACAATAGGATCATGGCTGAGTTAATGTTAGCTGCTTGGAACGATCAGATATCCAAAACACTGTAAGATGCGATCGCGATATGTTCAATTTGGTCGACGGTTTGTTGATCAGCCAGGTCCCTTTATGGATATCAATTTGCAGAAATCCTGTGTTAGCTATACGAGTAGTTACATTACTTCCCACAGTAAAATCAATAGCTTTTGTCAGTTTCCGGAGGTGATGTCGTGAAGGCTGTACTTTCAGGCCGTATTACCTAAGATGTCCTCCTTTTCTAGTTTGGCATTAAAACCGCCAAGGACGATTTTTACGTCATATTTATAGCGTTGCTCGTAGGTTTTGTTTAGGAGCTTGGTGTGGGTATCATTCTTCTCTGTCGGGGCGTAGGTATTTAAGAGGCTTTTGCTTTTCATGCGAATCGTCTTCAGACGATGCCTGAGACTCAAGGTTTGTTTCCTAAGTCTTCCTCTTACGGCGAATCCAGATTCGAATAAACGCAACGACTACTGTCCTTGTCGCGTGGGTAGTCTGTAACATTTCCCATAGTAGATATCACAGTTTTGCATTCTCTTTTGTCATATCATGGTAGTCATGTCTGCCTTTTAGCAGTCGAGGATTTCCGTTAATTGTCGGGTTAAGGGTCTGTAAGGGTCCAAACTATTATACTAAGCTTTCACCTGGTTCGTCACAATATTTCTTCTGTATAGGGTTGTGACACCTATGACGGCGTAAACTAGTATTACGCTACTGGTCGGTCGCGCTTTTGACATTTCAGCTTTCCTAGTAAGGATATACTCATGCTGCTACGGGAGACCACGACTGGAAGCTGAGGCTAGTTCTACTGTACGAACTGTCCCAGTTCATGTTATAGGACTATCAGCAGTTTCATCAGCAATCGTCGCGGAGATCCCTCAATATGGTCTTACAGAGCTAAGCCTTTTCGCAAAAAATGCCACATGGACATACGAGGTATCCGAGCTAACAAAGAAAACACAAAAAATTGGGGAAAAAAATGGTAATTTCTCTAGGTAGTCTCCTTTTAGTTCGATACCCTGGTATCTGGTCGACCACTGCGATGTTCGTCTTGGCAACTCTTACGGCCTCGCTTAAACGCTGCCAGCCAATATTTTATTGTTGTAAACGAAGGAGCAGACTCCCCCAGAGTAGAATCCAGTTCCGTTTTGATGTTGGTTGGATTGAAGCCTTTCAAATGAAAGTATTGTATCACATACCGATGACCATTTTTTTCCATATTTAAAAATTCATTGAGAGCGTTCACCATAGATGGCTGCCGAACAGCTTTATAAGGTTGGTAGTTTCTACAATAGTCATGCTTTTTAAACAACAACCGCCATCTACACGTCTGGTACTTCTGGGGCTATCCTCGGATGTATCTCTTGAGGACGCCGCGGAATCGATTGATTGCGGTCTTGACTCACCCACTCGCGTACAACTCTATTATTCTCTGCACATCTGGCGTTTCACTGTCCCGCGGCAGAATTATGGAGCGAATAAATAGATTCGAATTCCTTTTCGCTAAACGCTCATTTGTTGACTTATCGGGACAACTGTAACGGCAAGTTGTAACTGATTTGGATGATTACAAAGACGTTATTGAAGCTTATACCTTTTCATGGTTAAATAGTAAACAATCAGAAACACAAATATGACATTTGTCAAAATATGAGTCCAGAGATCCCTTTCGGGCGTATTTAACAAAAAATCCTTTAAAACAACAACACAATGTTGCAAATTTGCGTTCCACCACTTTGAATTTCAGTTCTTAGTCAACCTATTCTTGTCACCAAGTTGAATTTATGTTTTTATTCACCCTGTGCCTGTCTGTGCCTTCGACATCTTTCAAAGTCCCTTAGTACAAATATTGACAGCAGTTTAGTTTGTTAGTTTGTTAGTTTGTGTTACGGTATTCTCTAAAAGCTCTTTTAGTACGAGTGTGTATAACAGATTTGGGTTGATATAGGCCATCGACTTCTTATCCCATGTGGCACTGGGAAACCGTCAAATCGTCTCTCTATCTGTTCTCATTGTGTGTAGACTTTTTGACAAAGTCGTCTTACCGTTTTAATCGCAAGTTAAAATGTTAGTTTTTGTATTTAAAAAACAAGAAATGAGTTTTCAAAGTTCGTTGCCTTAAAGTGTCCCTAGTGTTTCTATTTAAATTTTTTTTGTTGTTTTCCATTTTTGTGTTAAATGTTCTAATTGAACTCTCGACAAACAAAATAACAACGGCGCGGCGTCTATTCACCTATTGCAAAAAAAAAAAAAAAAAAAAAAAAATAGAAAAATTGACGGTAAAGAGTAACCTACACACTTGCTCGTATCTGACATTTGGGAAGTCAATGTGCATGAAGCTGTCATCGGATATTTTGTTACATGCGCTATTGATGCGAAGCGCTGGTGCATGATGCCAGAACCAGTACCAGTACCAGTACCACAATCCGTACTAGAACCAGAACACACTGCGCGACTACTTTTTGTTGGCACGTGAACAAGTTGAATAAAAAGTTTTTTTTTTTTTTTTTTATATAATTTGACAATGTGTGTCATCGTACGAATTGTCACCTGGGCCTTACAGTGTGTTGAGTGGTTAGGTGGTTTTACCTTTGCCAACTTTGTTCGTATACGTGGTCACTGGGGTAATCAATTGATCGAGAGCGGTTAGTCGGCTTTAATCACAGTAATCACACTCATCCGTCGTAGTAGAGTATGTAATTTAATTGTCAGAAATTCGATACGAATCAATGTTTGCACGTACGTATGTGTATCTGTCCGTAATTGAGACTAAGATGATTGTTTTGTGGTTTGGTGGACATAAAGAACACAAAGGAAACCAATGGCAGGCAATTGAGTATATAAATTGTTGGTGGCACAACAACGTGTCTATTGTTGGAGGTGGATGTCGTTTTATTTAAAAATTTGAAATGTCAATCTAGTGTCAAGTCGTTGATTTAGTCGTATTTGTGTATATGGTTCAATGATTGATTCAACGAAGTTGGTGTTGGCCTTCTCGCTCTAAGCTGTTTGTATGTGACATCGGCGCTCAAAATGGCCTTGGGTGCCTCCATTGCTGTGTAGCTGACTGAATCTTGTAGCTTCGGAAGTAGAAAGAAGTCATAAACTTTTACTTGTGTGTGCAAGTCTCGTAGTTCAATAGTTCACTGTACATTCTTGAAACATAATACCTTTGTCTAGTTCAAGTATTTATTATTTTTAAACAATCCTGGTGTTCATTGATCAAGTCTTCACTCAAACACTACTTTTGTTTTTCGTTATCTCTTCAAAGCCCTACTAAGCAATACTACCCCTTTGGGCAAGATCTAGGTCCTATTTAATATGAAGCCAAAAGTACGCAATAATTCACTCAATGTTATGCAGTTCTCCTAGCCCCTTTACTCCTTTACGCAGTGGACAGGCGAACAGGTTCTATTCCTTTTTGTTCCTGCGATTTCTGCACAGTGTCTATTATTATCGCTAATAATTAACCATTTTGTGGGCACTCCAAGAGAGAAGTATTTCTACCCACATTACACTGCACTGGTGAGATCTTCCATTATAGCTTTGTTTCTCCGGAATAGTTTCCGAGAATCTAAACATGTCTCTGAAGAATTCGGGCCCTTCTGACCAGTCAATGCCAATCTGTCCCCAATCCCGTCAAAGGGGACTAAATATCGGGAGGCAGAAATAACTTCACAAGGCACCAGACACAAGTTTGGCTGATACCTGTGCAATGTTTTTTTTTGTCAAACTAGCAAATCTAAATAAAACGACCCTTGTCCCTGCAGAAAACCTGTTCTGTTTGCTGTTCTCCGACACTCACAGGGCACGTGAATTATGTATGTCCTTTGAAAATCACATATCTGCAGGCTTTCGAGCTGGTAATACCTATACGGTTCGCATACTTATTAAGAAGATAGTGTCCGGACAAAATGCCAGTTTTTATGCGAAGTTCCTATCTGCCGTGCCTGAGGAATTCCCTACTTTTTGTGTAGTTAAATTTTAGCTATAGCGCTTTGGAGTTCGAATGGCCATCTATATTTCGCCTTAGCTACGTTGGAATCACTTGGAAGTGGTCCCACCTTGATAATGCTCCACTAATTTAGCCACCTAATCCATGAATCATCTTCCCACTACGCAACAGTGTTCATTACCACGGTACTAACGCGGTTTTTAACTGATAAAATGAAAACGAATGAATATTTTTCAAAACTTTTTTTTTTCTATTTATTGGGGCACTCTATGGCTACAAATTGTAGAACAACTTATTCGAATGGCCCCCATTTGCCTTCCAGTAACGGCGAAGTTGGTCTGCCCATTCATTGATTCCAGTAGGCACCTCATGCAAAAGAAAATTTTCGGGCAAGAGCGCGCTTCAAAGACTTTTATGTCGAGTAGTGCAAGCCATAGTCTCAAGAACGGACCACGGTTTGTATGTCTAATGAATTGAGGTCTGGGCTACCAGATGGTTAATCATCCTTGGAAATGAAGTTCGGAACCTCGTTTCTGAGTCATGCTTGAGTCATTTTAGCCTTATAAGCTGGAGCGGAGTATTGCTGAAAGGTGCACTGTTTATTTACGAATAGTGTTTTGTTGAGGAGCTCCACAATGTTCTCTAAACGTCCGTTTGATACACTTTCGCCAAGATCTTGACAGCTTGCACGCAAATATGAAGCTCGTTGAACTCTCGGAACGACTTCAGTTGCATGTCGTGATGACAGTGCAAATACGAGTGCTCTATCGTTCCGTTTGTTGAACGATTCTTCGCCGCTGAAAATTTTCTCGTCAATAAAAAGAATTCGTCTGTGTCCGTTCTTTGCGTTCTAATGAAGCAAGACTTTCTATTTTGACTTTCTGTTTCTGTTTCAATGCTTCTGTGAGTAAGCAGCCAGCCGGTGTGCCTCTTGTATACGCTGAGTCCAAATCGCATTTTACAATGCGCGACATGCTGTCCTTGCTGATATCTATCTCCCGAGGTATGATTTTCTGTTTGCGCAGCGGATTCCGACAATTTCGATTCTAAAAGGCTTTGATGACTTGTGGCGTTCGCACAGTGCGAGGGCGGCCGAATTTTACAAGGTCGGCTATTCTACCAGTATCCTCAAATAACTTCACCGTACGATGCACAAAGTTTCGTGTGATTTTCAGTAGCAACATTCGAAAGATTTCGCCTTTTTCGTAGTCGCATTTTTGCAGCCCAATTACGACATCACGATTTTCGAGCGAGCCCTATTCCATGATTGCAAACAACTGACGTCAAAAGTTTTTTACGCGGGAACTTTGTATAAATGTCACTTGTCAAATAGTCGCCAACTTGAAGTGGATGCGTTCATTGATTCTTGAGAATGAATGTGTTCATTTCGTGTTCCAAAACATTTGCTAGTACTAAGTAGTAACTTCTTACCCACTTCTACGCGCATTGTGCATTGTTTTATTGCCCTGCCTCAGCTCTGATTTTGCTACAATTGACTCCAATGCTTTACGTGCATATTGACGTCTACATATTGTAGACGTCTCATCGGCATGAGGCGACCTGCGTTCTTAGCGACAGGAGGGACTTCAGCTTGAGAAACACTCCAGGTATCTAGGACTATTAAATATACCTTGCAATCGGATTTGGCTGCCAAAATGTCGAGTCTGATTCACCGTGGTCTTTGATCGGTGTAGATATATTCAAAAGGAATGTCAAATCACACCGAAAGGGAGTGTCGTCCTATAGAGTTAGTGTCAGTGGGAAGATGCGGGTCTTATTTATGGTTTCCCTAGTGTTTCTTGACAAAGCCTTATTATTGTTTTGGCTGTTTAGGCCAAAAAAACTGATGAAATGTGATCATGATTTAAAGCGCAGTCAAGGGACGCAAAGTCCCTGAATATCTCAAAGTTGTAGCAGTATATTATGTTGTGACAGGCATCAACTTCTCTAAAAGCTTTTCGGAGATGAAAGATCTTGGAGGGATAGTTTCCGTCCTTTACGAGGAAGGGAACCTTCTCCATCCTCATTCTGCACAATTTGACGAAAATTATTTTAAGTTAAACCATGGCTAGATATGGCCCTGAATAGTTCGTCTCTATGGATGCTGTCATATGCGGCTTTAAAATCCATAAAGAAGCGGTGCGTATGTTGGAAATGAGTTGGTGCATGCTTCCTACCAAGTCATCTCCCGCTGCCTTAAATAGCGCAGCAGCCATCCTAGAAAGCAGTCTTGTTGTCCTACATACAAGTATAACTTGAATATTGCTATCCTGACTTTCACAGTCCATGTTGAATGGTTCATTCTGCCCGAAAGCCGAATTTGCGTTCTTTTCGCCGTACTACTATTTTCTCTTCTTTATTTCTACAGGTTTCTATGCGGGTCTTGTTGCCTGGACACTTTCTTTTTACCTAGTGGTAAATCTTCCCTACGTTATTCCTTGGGTACAACCTCTCAATATCTTCGAGCACGCTTTTCGTGATTTTTTTTCTTCTTTTGGAGTAACCGAGGTTCTTCCCGTTTTTTGCTGCAGCGCCGCTTTGCTTCTTATTTATCTACATGGGCTTACTGATATTCTTCTTCAAACCAGAGATTTCTTGATAAAGGTCGGGTGAACCCATCACTTCAGTTGCGGCGTCTCTGGTGGCACTTTGGCAGCGTTGCCATGGTCTTCGGTATTTGATGCTGTCGGCATAGGAGTTATTTTGGGATATGCATTTGGCAACGATTCTGGCGATTTCTTGCGATTGCAGGTTTTCTACGTTACTATATACTCGTATCTCCTCAAAGCACTTCTTCTTTGTTTCGCTTGTGAAACCCGCTTTTGTATTGTACATTGGCTGCAACAAGGTAGTGATCCGAGTCAATGTTGGCTGCCCGTAAGTTTCGGATCTGAGGAATACTTCAGTAAATCTCTTCACCAACACTGATTCTAAAACGATGCAATCCAGCTATGGACTAGGGATTATAAAGGGTTTTTCATTAAGCGCTTCCTATCTTTAAATTTAAATAAAACAAAGTGCGTGCGAGATATCATCGAAATTTTTTATTCATTTGAAAGGCCTATTGATGCCATTATGTATGGAATATAACATCGTTCAAATGTCCGCCGCGGCTTCTCTGGGTGGCGCGCATCCGAAATATCCAATTTTCCATAATTCTGGTGCATAAATCAGACTCAATTTGTTGGCTGGGGCCGCAGTGGTTTCTGGCTTATTCGCATAGACTTGCGATTTCAGGAAACCCCACAAGAAAAAGTCTAACGGGATCAAATCGCACGATCTCGGTGGCTAGTTCACATTACCTCCACGTGAGATGACCATGCCCTCGAATCGCTCGTGCAGAATTTCCAATGCGGCGTGAGCTGTGCGGAACATAGCGCCGTCCTGTTGAAACAACATGTGGTTGGTGTCCATATCATCCAATCCAGACCAAAAGAAGTTAGTAATCCTCGACCTATAGCGCTCGCCAGGACGGTGATGGCCTGGTTAACGTCGTTCTTAAAGAAATATGGACCGATGACCCCACCAGCCCAAAATTTACACCAAAAAGTAACATTTTCGGGACTCATTGGACGCTGTTGGATCTTATGTGGATTTGTATTGTCTCAAATTCTACAATTTTGTTTGCTGACGTACCAATCCATCCAGAAAAGGGCCTCATCGCTGAAGACGATTTTTCGATGAAAGTTAGAGTGAGTTTCCAACTGCTCCAGAGCCCATTCAGCGAACATACGTCGTTGTCTATGGTCGTTTACCTTCAGCTCCTGGGTCAGTTGAATTTTGTATGGGTGCAAGCCCAAGTCACGACGCAAAATTCGCCAAGTTGTGGCCTAATAAAGGCCGAGTTCTTGTGAGCGACACGAAATCGACTGCCTCGGATTCTCCTGCACACTCTCACGGGCAGCGGCCATGTTTTCGGCAGATCTTGCGGGTGTTGGTTTATCCTTTACAGAACCAGTGGACTCAAATATGTCCACAACACTTCGAGTAGTCCTTTCGGTAGAACGATTATGGCGACCGAAAAATGGGCGAAGCTCGCGGAACGTTGCCCGTACATAAGACCCTTTTTCATATCATTTGCACGTGTTGTTGAACGCTATGTCCGTCCATGGTGATTTGTCAAAACAAACTGAATAAATGACGCCAATCTGACAGATGTAGCTTCAACAATAGATCCGTTATACTCGTAGTCTTATCAGACTGATGGGACAATGTATCCATTGCTGATATAATCGTCCCCTTTAATCGAATTCATATTCGAAGGTTGATCTTTCCACTTCTTTTTTTGACTTCTTATTTCAGCTCTTTGGTTGCTCATGAAACACTCGTAAGATACTTCCTCAATTTAAATATATAATTGCCTTTTTCGTTAGTCTAGAACTAGAACAGTGCTACGTCCTTTGGTTTATTGGGAACCTTGTGGATGAACATAGCTTTAAGCAAGTTTTCATCCTGTAGTATCGAATCGGCCAACTCGTCCTTTGTTAAATCAGGCTTACTGTATACGGTCTACCTCTCGATATTTATTTTTCTCTTTATGAGATCCTTGAAACCTACGTTGCCTACTGGCCGGTGTTAATCCCTAGTAGATAGCTGAGTGAAGTGAAGCGAGCACTTTGTTCACTGCATAGCGTACATTATGTGGACTCGTACTTTTACTTGCCATCTTTGATGTTTCCATTAGGTTTAACATTGAAAGATTCAGAGCTTCCTTATTTTTTGTATTTTCTTTCTCGTAGCTTTCGCTGTAACTGGTTTGGAATCCACTTGGGACTCGAGCCCATTGACCTCTATAATTGCTGTCGCATCTTAGTTGGGCGGGGAAGAGATTCCAGATATGCCTTAGCGGCATAATTCCTCTGATGGACCCTTGACTGGGTTGACAGGGAACTTCCACCAATTTGATGTGTTCATTGTATGTACAATTAATTGACATTCACAAAACCTGTCAAAGAGTTCTCATAACATAATCCTAGTATCCTACAACTTACATAAGATACTCAACACCAAAAAGAACCCCAGATGTGGATTTATGTATCAGTTCAAGTGACATTTACAGGCGTTTCGAATATGACACAACACGGTTTAAACTTTTGACATTTTCCCACTTCAAATCGGTGGATTATGAGTGATAATCAATAACATATTGTCGCGTCATAAAATCCACCAAACGAACATTTTTCCCAAAAAAATTCTCACAATTTCCACATGGATTTTCCTCACGCTTTCCACATTTAAATGACTAAATACCATGAATTCCATCTTCGCGCCTGTCATCCGTAGCGCTCGCTTAGTTAAGGGTTAATTCCGAAGAGTACTTAAGATTCCTAGAACAACGACCCTTTGTTAGTGAAGTGGAACATCTTCTTGCTTAGGGTTACCACAATGGAATCGTGGGAGTTAGACCTTGCCACTGGCATTTCAATGGATGATCATGACACCATTTTCATCTACACCCCGTCCTAAATCCTTTGTTTAAAGCGATTGAACAATAAACAATTCTAGAAATTCAATTAAAACAATTTTTATTGAAGTCCTTAAAAAAGAAGAAGAAGAAGAAGAAAGAAAAATATTCACAGATGTACGCAACAGACATCCAGTTTGAAGGACTATTAAACATTTTGTTTATTGTTGCACTGAGATGTTTTATCATGAATTAGCGTTGAAAGGAAATATGTTAGTTTCCAGTTCCGGCGTCGGCTTTAATTATTTTGCCAGAAGATGCATTAATAGCTCAAAGGAAGACCCCGTATAAGTGTTTCGTGTTCGTATTTGTATGCCCGAGTCGTATCTGTACTCGTAGACGTAATTATTTTTCAATGAGTTTTTCATTGCTCATTTCCTTTGTCTCTTGAGTTTCATTGATGCTGTTGTTTTTGTTTTACACGTATTCGTTTGCTAGAGATTTAAGAACAAAATAATAATAAGGCAGACACAACGATTAGATAAGTCTGTGAAGATACAGACCAATGACTAGCACAATCACCGATGCATTTAGCATGCAATTCGATTACAGATTGCAGATTATGTACTTCGTAAGTTTTTCAAGGGTAGTCGCGCGATAAGATCGTCAGTGAAGTGCAACTGTTTCACGATTTATGAGTAAGTTTGCATTCAATTTTGAAGTACTCGTATTTGAATTTGCCGCATTTATTGGATATACTCGTAATTAAGTCATGACATTGGAACATGCACATACATATACGAGTAGATAATTAAAAACTCAGAGTATCTGATAGATTTGTTTTGAAGTGCGAACAATTATGTAAGGCATGTTGTTAATGATTTTTATGCATAAAGTGTTCTCTTTTCTTAAAAAAAAAGTTGCAAGACGGTACTTTGGCCTACGATTTTATCATAGTCAATGTCGCATGAGGTTTTCCACGAATATGTGCGGATTGATTTTTTATTTTGGTACGCATACTTCTAATTCGCGTCGGATTCTAATCCATTTGGATATGATTTCCGGATTCAGTGTATAGAACTACTTCCACTTTTATCGATACACGTTCTTCCGACTGCAACCTGGTGTTCAAAATTGTTTGTGGCCAGAAGTACCCACCCATGCTAGTTCTACATGTGTAGCTGGAAACAACATTCCTCCACTATCTCGGTTCTGTTGTCCCGTACAGCAGGTAGTGACTGCTTCGTATTTAACACAGCAACACATACGAGTATCTTGGGTTCTTGAATTTGACTTTGCAGCGATGAATGGGTCATCTACGTGCTTAGGTTTGAAAATTTGCTCGCGGAAATATCTATGCACAATTTCTTAGACAGAAGTCTATGTGACCATCGTCATTTGGTTGAGGTGTCCCATCTGTGCCTGAACTGCCTCCCGATACACCTGATTTCTCAGTTCTATGTTGGTACAAGGATGCGGATTGTTTTGCTTCCAATTCGAACGCTTATTCAGGCTGATAGTATGCTATTGGCATTCTCTGAGGGCGTTCGTTCTGTATACACAGGATAGTTTCAGTAGCTCTATTTGTACACTGTTTTTCCCCTCCTTTCTATTGTATTTTATTCCAGCTTTGGCTTCGCGTGCAATATTAAATACTACTTGAATCCCATGGGTTGTACTTCCTTAATTTCGTATGAGGTGAGAGCTCTGTACAGTGACATCTACGAAAATGGTTATTGTCGTCTTTTGGGACAATCATTACTTCCACTGCGATGGATAATTTTCCTTTTTCTAGTCACATTGTGTGGGTTAAGGGCATAGCGCATTGGTTAAGTTCATTCGACTTGGTTCGAATCAGAAGCCAATAGAGGAAAACGAATAAAGTAATTTACTGACGTCATTATCCTGTGGCCTGGTAATGACGAACCTCGTAGAAGGAAATCATCTCCCAATAAAAAGGGTTTATTCCTTTCCTGGCATTCGAAGCCAGCTAAAGGCTCTGCGAAGTCTGTACAAAAAATTACAAGGCCATATGACATTGCAAGTGAACATATGAAGTCTTAGTCCACCCCGGACTGTAGCCCCATCAATTGACCTCCGGTCAAAATTTGTTACAAAGGCAACTATTTTGATATGCTGACTATGTGGGTCTTGGATGTATCCACTGCTTTTATGACTTACTGTCTACTTGTGACAGTTGATCTTGTTTCAATTTCAGCTATTGCTGTTTGCCTGGCTGGCTGATACTCGTATAACTTGGAAAACCGGCTTTCTGTCGTGTTTACAAATCTTGAGCATGTTGGTGCATCTAAGGTGACATTTTTGAGCTTGGACAGGTTGAATGATAGTTTTTGAAGCCGTTTTCGTTTAGAAAGAAATTCTCTTCGTCGCTCTTAGCTTTGTAATATTTTTTTTTCCAACGACGGCGTTTTGTCGCTTCCAAAAAGTGAGTCACGTAAGTGGGTTTTCCTCATTTTGGCATATGGAAAATTTAGCTATTTCGAGCTAATGCGTGAACCTAAGTAATATGTAAGTATTATGTCGGCATCCGAATATTAAAACAGGCAACAAAGAGCTAGTACCAAGTAGGTAGGAACTGGGACACGAGTCTGCCCAGATGGTTTATAAAATTTACTTAGTTACTTGCTTACTTAGGTGACGCTACAGTTCGAGGTGAACCTGGGCCTCAACTAACAATTCTCTCCAGTTAGCCCGGTCTTTACCTAACTGCCTCCAGTTACTCACTCCAAGTCGGTTGAGATGCGCTTCTAGTTGTTCGCGCCACCTAAGGTGAGGTCTTTTTCTACTGTGTTGTTCTTCTGGGTGAGATTTGAAGACTCTATGGGCCGGAGCATTGGTGTTCCATTCGCTCTACATGTCCTAACCGTCTCTCTAAACTGCCGAGGATATCTTCATCCGCTTTCGAAAGAATCCATGCTTCTGGGCCATAAACTAGAAATGGGATTATCAAGGTCTTACATTAAGTCTCCTTAGTTGTGTGGGATAGGGCCTTACTGCTCAACTGCACAAACTAACAGCCATTGGTAAGAGCGATTCTTCGTTTTGTTTCTACTGAGCTGTTTTTGGCAGAGCCAAGGTTGACAGAGTCCCTTACTACTTCAAAATTATAGCTGTCGACTGTGACGTTCTGTGCAATTCGTCGATGTTAAATGTTGACAGCATTTAATTGACTTTGCCCTCATTTACCGCTCAACCCATATTGGCAGATTCCGTTTCAATACTAGGGAATGCACCGGTGACAGTCCGTTGAGCTCTCACAATTATGTCGATAACACCGGAGCGGCGTACGCTAGTAGCTGAACAGACTTTTGAAAGATTGCGCCTCCAAAGCTTATGAGCTCCGCACAATTTTTTCAATTGTGATATTCAAGAGCTCACATGACAGCGCGTTAAAGGCCTCGTTAAGTCATTACCGACCCTGAAGGCAGCGACCATTTTGAATCGTCATTCTGCACCGACGGACGAGTTTTGCAGGGATGTCAAAACTAGACATGGCTCTACACCCTGAATGACTCGAACTGCAACCAACTTCAGACTGCTATAATTTCTAAACCGTTCATGACAGTGAGCTCAAATTTTGACACATGACAGATCATTTTATTATTTACAAGACTTTTAAACGACTTGCGTCTCAGTTGTGTTGAAATATTTTTATCCGCGATGGAATTCAAACGTGATAGTGTGATTGCTTTATATTTGGCTGGAAAACCATAAGTAGCTATCGTTAGAGCCCTCCAGCACCTCATCGTGAATAAATCATTTGTGTCTCGAACCATAGCTCGTTACCGTGATACTGGCAGCGTTGCAAAACGCCATGGAGGTGGTCATAAAAAAACAGCAACATCGGCAGAAATGGTTCGGAAAGTGAAGACTCGAATTGAGCGAAATCCGCGTCCAAGTGGAAGAAAAATGGCTCGTGAACTCAACATATCGTTGGAACGGATGCAACACATACTGAAAAATGAGCTTGGGCTCAAGCCATTGCAAAAGCCAGTTCCAAAAAGCACACGATCTTACACCGCAACAGAAAAAAGTTAGAGTCGAAAGAGCGAAGGAGTTGCTACGCTTACACGAAAATGGTGAGTTGCCGAATTTGGTTTCCTCCGATGAGTCGCCATTTGTTATCGAGCGATATGTCAACAAACAAAAAGACCGATTTTACTTGCCAGAGAGGTCCTTCGAAAATTTACACCTTCGGACGGCCACCAGAAAGCAGGCAGCACCGATGGTGATGGTTTGGGTCGCCATAACTGCCGATGGTCGCTCTCTGCTCGTATTTTTGGACCGTGGCATGGAGTCAAAATTAATGCGATCGTATACCGTGAAACTGTGTTAGAGGCAGTATTGAAGCCTTGGGCAAACAATCATTTCGGTCGGAGACCATGGACATTTCAACAAGACTCGGCACCGTCTCACAAAGCGCGCGTCAACCAAGATTGGTTAAAAAACAATGCTCCAGACTTCATTTCTTCGACAAAATGGATTCCAAATTCTCAGGATGCAAATCCGTTGGATTTCTCTGTCTGGGGTATTTTGAAGGTGAAGGTTGGCACTAAAAAATACCAAAGTTTGGACCACCTCAAACAAGCACTTCGCCGGGAATGGGCCAACATACCGCAGAGCCACTTGCGTGCAGCGTGCGATACTTTCTTCGGCTGTCTCAAGGCCATTATTCGCGCCAAACGTGCACATATTGAAAACTACTGATACAATTTGAAAATTGATGTATTTTCCAACATTTTTTGCTTTGGCGCAATAAAATTCATCAAAAAATAAAAAAAATTATAGCATTTTAAAAAGTTACAGTTCGAGTAAGTCATTCTGTATATAGCTCGTCTCTATAAATGCTGTTATATTCGGTCTTAAAATCGATGAAAAGATGGAGCATGTGGATTTGGACTTCTTGTGTTTCTTCCAGGATCTGCAATTGTGGAATTTCCTGGTCTGAAACCGCACCGTTCGAACAATGTGGGTGATAAAACCTTGAATGCAATGTTGAGGAGATTCTAAAATGCAAATCCGCATTTGAATAAGCGCTGTTTCTTTTCTCTATATCAACATATATATCACAGCTTTTCATCTTCCTTATACTCGGCTCATTCCATCGCACTTCCTGGATTGAGGTGATATCTGCTTGATAGCGATAGATAATACTAATTACTCGGCTGACCTGTCAAGGGTCTGAACATTCCACGTGGAGATCCGAAGACTATTGTACGTTAAACATTCGTCACATCTTTTTAATTTCTTCCGTATAAGGCTGTGAGTCCTATGATTCTGCTATTGGTCTAGCATGCCCTTGTCATTTTAGTAAGAGATTACTCATGCATTTACCGGAAATCACCAATGGGAGGCAAAACAAGCTCTCCGAACTTGATTGTTCCACTGCTGGCCCAGACCATGTTATAGGGCAGTCAGCAGCTACCCGATTAATCGCCGCGCAGACCCGCAAATGATGAACCTGTCCATCCAAAAATGTAATTCATCAAAAATATCGGTCCAGCATTCATTGACTGAAATGCAGACGTCGTGTGTGTCTTTAATGATTGTGTCATTAAAGACATAGGACCAGATCTTATGAGGATGTAAATGGAGATTAACGACCAAAATTCTGCGAAGAGTGATGTGTGACCGACGAAAGCCGTTTTGCACCACACTCATCGGCACTTACCTTCCCAAGGCGCCATTATTGAGGCTTTTACTGCGTTACAGAACCTAACTGTAATTTTGAGGCTCCTTCATTAGTCTATCTATCTCGGGGCAAATACAAACGTCACAAATGACACCCTAGTGGAGATTTGACGAAGAATAACCTTAGGCAACCGTTGTTACTTCGGTTTGTCCAAACAACTAGGAGACTTCTAACTCGAAGGTACAAAGTCATGCTCTACAAAACCCGGATTTTGACAGTCTTGCTTTGTGGATGTAGTCCGGAAGGCAAAAATCCGTCGACTGCACTGGCTCGGCCACATCGAGCGAATGGGCGAGAATGCTCCAGCTAAGAGAATCTTCGAATCCCAGCCACGTAGTTTACGCAGAAAATGAAGACCGAACCTCCGGTTTAAAGATTAACTAATCGCGGACGTCAGAAGCCTTGATCTGGTAAACTTGAAGCAGCGTGCCCGGGACCATGAAGGATATAAAGCGGCATTAGCTCAGGTTCAGACCCTCCAAGGGTCGCTGGCCGGATAAGTAAATAAGTTAGAATCCTGCTGGGTATTGTTAAGTTAGGGTTTTGGAGGCAATCCATATTGGCGGCCGTCCCTAGATAATTGCAATGAAATGTTAATAGGATCCATTCAAGAAGGAGATGCCTAGATAGGTTGCAAGATCGGAACTACAGAACCTTCTATGTAACACATAGGTAAATTGAGGCTTCTTTGAATTGTTGCGGAACAGTCCGTTGCTTCAACGTTTAGGTTGGCTACAATCAGTAAAAACACGCTTTATAAATGTTTCTAAGTTTATAGACATTCACCGGTGGCAGGCTTTTATCTGCTGAAGAGTCGCAAAAAGATCACCCGTAAACTGTAGCTCGGGAGCTATTTTCAAAATTATTTCCTTGACTCCAGTACAAATAGTGCATTGTAGATTAAAGTTGGTGAAGTGAGTGCACCTGAGTCTGATACATGTGCTGTTGGTTATTCCTTGTGACACGCTTAAAGGTATCACTAATCAGGCAAAAACGTCGCTCACGGGAACTGCTGGGAGATATTTGTCATATTGCCGAAATTAATGGAATAGTTTCCCATTTCGACGGCCGCTTCCTGCCCTCTTATTCCACCTAGAGACAAGAAAACGTCCTGGGACTGCTTAGAAACACTAGCAGAAAACTTTTCAACTTAGCAAAAAGCACAAGAAAAGTGACTGACTGGGACTCATACAAAGAATCCCTCAAATTATACGAAAAAGAACTGAGGAAGGCAAAGCGACAATCCTGGAGGTCCTTCTGTGACAAAATCACGGAAACCTCTGAGGCATCGCGGCTAAGAAAATTCCTCTCTACAAATCCTATGATGCCTAGCTGTTTGACAAAAACTGATGGCTCTTGGACAACCTCAAGTGATGAATCACTCAACCTACTACTGGACACTCACTTTCCAGTTAGCTCCCAATTCGCGGCCAGTAGCAACCGAAACAGACCTACTGCAACCGGGACCAAAATTCATGGTTTGATTACAAGAGGCAAACTGCTCTGGGCGCTGCATAGCTTCAAACCATACAAGTTTGCTGGTCTGGACGGTGTAATACCTACCGAGCTATAGAAGTCCTCAGATATTATCATGCATACGCTAGAAAACATTGTGAGGAGCTGTGTAGAACTGATCCACATTCCACTTTCATGGAAAGAAAAGGTAATGCAGTTTTCATTCCCAAAGCCGGAAAATGTTCCCATGCTGTCCCAAAGGACCTCAGTCTATCTATAAGTCTATCATCTTTCCTTATGCAAACTCTAGAACGACTTATTGATACCCATATACGAGCCAAAATTGATCCAAGACGGCTCAAAATGCCTACTGTAAAGGATAGTCGGTGGAAACGGCTCTGTATTCACTGACTAGCGAACGATCTCTATAATATAGAGAGTAGAAAATGGTTCTTTTCCTGGACATAGAGGGTGCCTTTAACAACGTCAACACATCCGCAATCACGACTGCGCTATCAATTCTGCAGGTAGACAACTCACTTGGGGAGCTGACCAGTCTTATGCTAAAAAGCAGGATAATCAACTCCGAACTGGGTGGGGCTTCTGCTAAAAGACGTGTCAGCAGATGTACGCCGCAAGGCAGCGCCCTCACTTCCCTTCTCTGGAACCTAGTCGTTATTGAACTACTGATATACCTGGAAACGGGTGGTATCAGGGTGATTGCCTATCCGGATGAGATTGCTATAGTCGTCTCAGGTAAGCATCTTAGTACCATTGAAGAACTCCTTCAACTAAATCTCAACATATTAACCTATTGGGCAGATCGCTATGGATTGGGAGTAAATCCCCAGAAAACTGATCTTGTCCTCTTTTCCAGGAAATACAAAATTCCAATTATGGACCCTTCCTTAATAAACGGTACCAGTTTAGCTTTCTCCGATACAGCAAAATATCTGGGTCTCATTTTTGACAGGAAACTAAACTGGAAACCTAACATTCAAGAAAGAGTCAGTAAAGTTATAGGACCCTTATTCTCTTGCAAAAAAGACATTGGGAATAAATTGGGCCTTCAATCTCACATAACCCACTGGCTACATATTTCGGTCATAAGACCGATACTCAGTTACGGGGTTTTTATCTGGTGGACGGCCTTAGAAAGTGCGGTTAACTGCATTAAACTAAGCAGAGTCCAGAGAACAGCATGTCTATGCATAAGCGGAGCATTTGCGGTCTACCACATCTGCGGCATTAGACATTCTGCTTCATTTAACACCCCTCGATATTTTCAGCAGGCGAATAGCTGCAATCGCGACTACACCGTGCACAAATAATTCATTTGGCCACGCTAACATTCTTAATACATTAGGAATCCTCACAGAGAATATCGATTACACCATATCTGAACTTTGGTTTGACAAAGCCTTCCATGTAAGCTTGCCCTCTAGATCCTTCTGGGAGGAAGATGCTTTCATGGAGGACAAATCAATCCATTTGTCCACAGTGGCGGTGTTTTCACAGATATGCTAAATCTAATCCTATCTTTCCGTTTTCCAAATGACTGTAGCGTGATCCAGGCGGAAATTTTGGCGATTAAAGAAGCTCTGTCCTGGCTGAAGAAAAACGTGATATCTGCGAAGGATATCCGTATCTTTTCGGATAGTCAGGCCGCTATCAAATCGCTAGACTCAGTCTCACTAAATTCTAAAACCGCCCTTGAATGCCGATCATATCTTATGGAGATGGCAGAGCAGTTCAATCTTCACCTCTGTTGGGTGCCGGGCCACAGAGACGTTCCAGTGAACTGTAGAGCCGATGAACTCGCCAAAATTGGAACCACTCTACCTATTCTACCGAAAAAGGGTAGCATAGGTATCCCAATCGCTGCGTGTTAACTAACATTCAAGCTGGTTGCAAATAAAAGAACAGACCTTAGGTGGATTGTTGGACCAACATGTCTGGCCAAAACTGGATCTGTATCGCTCTAAGTGTCTGATCCTTCTAAATAAGGAACATCTCAGCGCCATCATAGGTGTCATCACTGGACACTGCCTCATAGGCAAGCACGCCAGAAGGCTTGGCGATTTTACAAATGATTTCTGTAGAAGCTGTACTATAGGAGGAAGAGGAGACAATCCTCCATCTACTCTGTACATATCCAGCTCTCTCCCAGAGAAGAAAACTTCACATAGGAGCCTAAACGATCTAAAAAATATTAACGTAAACAGTCTCCTACGGTTCATCGTAAGTTCAAATTGATTCCATTAGTATGACATGGCATCACATCGAGCCAATAGGCCTAAGTGGGTTGGTGTTTCCAACAGCCACTTTTACTTACCTACCTTCCTGCTTCGGCAGTTCTCCAAAGGAGTCCTGAGCCTTTGTCTTTTAGTTTTCTCCTGCGTAGCGATTGATAGTGGCGTGCCTCATCAACTTTTTATATCTCCGTCTCTAATCTAACTGTTATTGAAGCAAACAAAGCTGATTTTCTATTTTGCATAATATGCGACTCATCGTTTCGTTTCGTTTCGTTTTTTGTTTAACTTATACTCGTATCTTGAATATTTAAATTTTTAATTAATTCTTAATCTACATATAATGATAGTGCCTCGATTTGCAAACTCTCATTGGCGTCTGCTGGTAAACGTTTTATCTAGACGCAAACTCCGGTAAAATTCCATAAATCTCTTCTCAGTTAATCGAAAACTAATATTTGCCCAATCACCTCCATTTCTGTGTTCGCACCACAATAATGAGATTTTAATGATCGCGGGAAAAAAATTTCCGCACCTTTGAGCTGAATTCTTTGAAAATTGGAATTTAAAAAAAAAAAAAGGAAAAACCTTCCCTCTAATGGCGCTGCCAACATTTCAAAATTCGCGTCAACAAGTCTTGCCGATTTGCCATTTTGCCGTTTTGGTCATCGTCGTCGGTTGCTATCTGTTTCCAATGCACCACCAGACAACCATTAGACAATTTATTGCCACACTTGCAGAACCAGAATCAGTTATTGGCAAATCATTATTGAAAGTATGAAGTAGCACCCGGGCACAATCTTATGGATGCTTGTAAGAGTATCTTTCTCATTACACTGAGTACGAGTTGTTTTAGAGAAAGTTGATATTAGGAAGAATTTTTAACAACTCGGTCCCGTTGAGAGACGGCAACTTAATATGAACTTATACTCGTAGATACAATGTACAAGTACTCGTACTTGCAGGCGGTGCACCGCCTGATCAGGTGCTCTGTCCACCTGCTTGGGAAAGATATTTGTCGTAGTCCAATGATCGGATGAGTGATATCTTTGATCATAGATATCAATTGAAATACACAAATAGAAAGTGGTCTGTTATGTAATGCAGTAGGTGCTATTTGTTTTATTTGTTGTGCGTTTGAATGCGGCGTTTGTATCTTCCTGAAATAGGATAAATGTTTGGTCACACATTAATTAGGTATTTGTCGGTTGGTACGAGTATGTTGAGTGTACGAGTACATGAACAAAACGCTGACATTTTTGACAGACTACTGAGAGATAAGTTATATTTTTAGGCACGTTTGCCTTTTGAAGTGTCATGTAGTGAATAAGTGTCATTTGGTTTCAATACACTTGGATGTGAGACACTAGTCTTGTTTTGTTTTTTATTTGGTTTGTCACAGACTTCCGTCTAATGTTGATAGTTTATTTAAGCGATTTTTCCACAGTTGGACTTGGAAAAAGTTGAAAAAAAAAAATGTAAATAAAAACCTTTCCTACAACATCTGAATTTTATGTGACATTAGGGATATTTCTTGTGTTATGCGGATACCTGTAAGATCTCACCTTTTTCCTCGTCTGAGACAAGTATGTTTAGGATAACTCACTTTTCCTTGGTTCAAGTAAATTGCCATAGAACTATCTTTGATCGATGATTAATGAGCTCCCGTCTTATACTATATTTGTCTACAATTTTTCATTAGTTGCTTTGCAATGATAGACTATTTGATATCAGCCAGGTACGAGTACTATACCATCGAACGAACACGATATTTGGCACTACTCGTACCGTATAAATAATTTTTTATTGTAATTGAAATAAATTTATTAGAGGTTTCCAGATCATAGATACATCGGACTCCAAAAGGGATTGGAAGTATCGATCTGTCTGAAGAAGGAGAGAAAACACCATTGGGCACGCTTAAAGAAGGATTTTGGCGAATAGGTTAAGACAACGTCTACGCTCAAAATAAGGCAAATATTCGAGGAAGCTGTAAAGAACCTAAACGGTGCCCTCATCAAACGTTTTCAACTGACGTGTGCTATCAACAGTTCTAAAGTCTACGCACGGGCATACGAGTATGTGGATTATGTAGCTGTATTGTCCGTTGTGCCATGCCCAGCGATTGTGCCTTAATCCCTAAAAGTAAATGGCAAACGCTGCACTAGAAATGGAATTTCAGTAGACTCTTTCAACATTGAGATTCTCTTTAGAAGAGGAACCAGACTGGCATGACTCGTTTAGCGCTAGAAGGAGTCACCAGCATTGTTTTTCCAGAAATGTTAAATTTTTGGAAATTATCCTCGATACCAAACATTTTTTTTGGACTAAACATGTCACGGCAAAAACGTCCGAAGTGTAGTTGGCTTTCTGGCAGCGTAAGTGAGCTTCCGACAAAATATTGCTCTTGCCCTCGAGGGGAACTCGACTAAGATAAAACCTTTATCCCTCCAAAATGGTCTGAAAAATGATCTGCATATAGTCAGTGACATCCACCATCAGGCCTAGCCCTGCTGTAAACGCGGTGACGAATATTTCTCATCTTTAAATTTGTTCCATGGGCTAGACTCTCAAGGCTATCTTCCATTAAAAGACACAATAACAGTGAAGCACTGGTTGCTACTGGAATACTCAGCCGGCTTTATATGGCTTTAGCTGACATCTGAGACAGGAACGGAATGTAGTCAGATCTTCAATGAGGGCTGCAGAACCGATTAATTATGGCCAACAATCTTAGACGTCACTTCTCGTTAAGCAAACTTGCGTCTCTCTACCAAGCTAAAACGTATGACTCTAATTTGAGGAACAGGTGGAGGGCGTGAAGTATCTGCTTCTGTAGTAATTAGTAGTCAAGCTGCGCTTAAGGCCTTGTTACCTAGACTTATCATCTGAAAACTAGTACGAGAATGCAATGCTTCTCTTAACGGAGTCAGAACACTGAATTCACTTAGTCATGTGTGAATCCCAGCTCACAGATCGCCGATGAACTTGCTAGGCAAGACCGTGTCGAGGATTTCTTAGGATCTCAACTCGCGCTTGGTCCTCGGTTGGAGCATTAACGAGGCAATCCTTTCTCGAATATATCTTATAGCGTGAAGAACTCTACAAGACGAGTTTGTCATCGTCAGAGAAACCAGAAAAAAGTCACTCTGGAGATAACTTCAGTGAATACAATATAATAAACGTTCAGGGTGGTCCTGAAGAGGACGTTTTTCTTGCGATTTATCGCGATGAGTTCACAACCTGATGCTTTAACTTTCTATGTAGCCTGCATCCATTATTCCGTCTATGTCGTACACTTTGTGAATTTCAAATATACATGGTTCCATACATGCGTCGGATAGAATGGCTTGATTCTAGATTTAAGCATGACCTTTACTATATCGGTCGTCAAATCAATGTTTGAATACTCTCCTTTATTCTTGCCACATCGTGGGACTAATGGGATCGTCATTGCTAGTGTGCCACCTTATTTGAATTTCTGTAATACACTGTTGAGATGGAGAGAAATTCGCAAATGTCTTTGATTACAACTCAACAGTTTTGGGCCACGTCTGCAGCAATGAGCACAATCTTCATTGCGGCTTTCCTAAGCTCCTGACTTGTTCTTATGTGGAGCTGTTCATTTAAGAGAGCAGATAACTTCCTGGTCGTTACGTTGATATCTACTTATGTACGAAGGCCTGCAGTTTTCGTGAAACTAAGGAAAACTATCAATCTTCTAGGGCTCCCGTCCAGCAATGTTAACATGAGTGAAAGAGCTTCAAAGTCGAAGGGCTTTAATTTTGGGTGCATTTATTTTAGGTTCTACTCTGATTTCTAGTTCTACATCATCATGTAAAAGTCCATAGCTTTATGCGAAAGCAGGGTCAGATGACATGTCACTGTCCATTCAATTATTCTGTCACCATCATTTAGCTTAAGATAGGTGGAATGGGATCACAGATTCAAGTTACATAAGCATTCGAGCTAACGTTAATGTTTCTCCGATCGGGACAATTTGTGTTAAGACGATTATGCCATGCAGTATGTAGGACTTTAAGACTTCTTTAAACGTCCGCAATACACTTAAATGCTCCAGTTTTGCGCCACGAGAAATAAAGTAACTTTGAGCTAAAGCGAGGAGCGCCTCTGGTTGGAACAACAAAAAGTATGCTATTTACATTTGGTCTCCGCGCTACGACGCCTCTTGGAAGTTCACCGGTATATCTTTTACTATCCTCCCTAAATTTCCTTCACCCACGCTTTGTGCAAACATTTAAGGGTGCCTTAACCCCTTGAGGTCGCGCTACCTTAAAAAAAAAAAGAAGTTAAGTGAGTATGGTAATGCCTGTTAAAATAATTAGTAAATAAACGAATAGCATACCAGTCTGGTGGGGACTAAGAACTAGCTCCTCTATTCACTGTCGGCTTCGAACAGTCGGAGAATAGAATAGAACAGAATAAGAGCCTGTTTCATAGCTAGAAGATTGGCGTTTACCATTGACGGAGGAAAGCATGGCGACGTTAAAAATATTTTTTTATATTTTTCGGTAAACGCCCCAAGAATTGAACCCAGGACCTTTGTCGTTGTAGTCAACAAACTTAAACAGTGGGCCACGCCACCATCACCTGGTGCTTGGAATTATTCATTTTTGGATCACCAGTAGTTAACAACAGTATGTTAATGGTTTTGTCTGACACAAAGTGTTTCGTCATGCTCTCGTTCACTAATGCACTAATTTTTGTTAGTCTGGATTTAGGGTGACAGTGAGGGTAACCTCTTAGATTGTTACGATCTTAGTCCTAACAAAAAAAAAAAAAAATACAGATATCCAGGACCTGTTTGGTGGATATGAGGTATTGACGGTAAAGAATATATCCCTAAAAGCTAGTAGGGTAGGTGGTAAGTTAGTGTAATCCTCCCGGGATAAATGGGAATTGCACATGCCAAAAACTGTCGCATGTGCAATGAGGACGAAGAAACAGCGGGGTATACCTTTTACTACTGTAACCGCTTAATCAGAACACATCTACGTCTTCTAGGTAAGCCATACCTTGAGGCAGAAGATATCACTGCCGAATATATTAGAACTTCAGGCATCTTAGTGAACTTAATAGGCCTAATCTGTGATAAGGGTCTCACCACCCCGCTTAATCTAATCTAATCTAGTGTGGTTCTCTTTAAAGTGCACTTAGATCAGTTGTGAGTCCAATGTGATAGCACTGGGAAAGTGTGCCCTCGATAATAATTGATAAATTTTTCAAGATCAGGGATCTTCATAGAACAGAGGTCATTCAGATTTTGAAAGTGGAAACTTCTGATGCGTGCCAAAGCAGGAAGTTCGCCACTGATTTCAATTCTTCTTTGTCTTTGCATCTCCCTCTGAAATCCTTGTGAGAAATACCCAGGCGCTTCCCAGGTCTTCTAATCACAATACCCCATGATTATGGTTGTGATTTTGGAAATGTCTTTTCTTCTGAGGTTGATCAGCTCTTTAGATGGCTTAGGGTCAATTTTGGGCCATAAAAGTCTAGATGTCGCACAATTCTCTCGATGAGTTCACCTATGACTGAGTATTGAGAGCACTTGAAAGTGTAGCATTTTTTGGGCGCAGGAATGCGAGTCGGATCAATTCATCATCAGTGTCAAAGTGTTTCTCAACCCAAGCGTGATCTTGTCCTGTCACCTTATCTAGAAATGGGCAACAGTCTCTAACCATCTCGATTTATGATACTCGTATTCGAAGTTGGGATCTGCTTAGTTTCTGTCTGGGTATGTTGCATTATCCGACGCGTTTTTAGATTTAGGCATACCCAAGCAGCGGCCTAAAGAGACTTGAGCTTGGAAGGAAGTAAAGTATGTGAGTAGAACGAATGATTTTTGTACGCGAAGTTCCTCAGAGAATACCCCTCCGCAAAAACTTTCGGCTGTCTTAAAACCGTCTGAAAAGTTGGAAAGTTGACTTTTATTGAGGAAGACTTCCCCATTGATCTGGGCACATTTAGCTCTTTCCAATGTTGAGTGTCTTTTAGCCTGAGGTAGAATTACGAGAGCAGTCCCAGAAGAACCGACCTAACGAAGAAAACACAAAAAAATTGGGAAAAATATGTTTATTTCTATGTAGTCTCCTTTTAGTTCAATACACTTTTTCCAGCGATGTTCAATAGCTTCGATACCCTGTTTATAGTGATAATCGTCGAGCTCCTTAAAATAGCCACCAACCGCAGACTCCGCTCTTTATTGTTGGCAAATCTTTAACCACCGAGCCATTTTTTCAAATTCGGAAATAGAAAATGATCCGAAGGGGGCTAAATCTGGTGAATAAGGTGCATGAGGAAGCAATCCGAACTTTAACTCATTGATTTTGGCCATCGCGATGACGGATGAGTGAACTGGTGCATTGTCTTGATGAAACAAAACTTTATTCTTCGCCAAATGCGGCCGTTTTTTCTTGATTTCATCTTTCAAACGCTGCAATAAGTTCGCATATACGCGCTGTTGATTGTTTTTCCTTTCTGAAGATAATCAATGAAAATTATCTAACGCTCATCCCAAAAAACCGACGCCATGACCTTGCCTGCAGATGGAACTGTCTTGGCCTTCTTTGGAGCCGATTCTACCCTTTGAGTCCATTGGTTTGACTCGGGTGTGGAGTGATGGGCCCATGTTTCACCCATGGTTACGAATCGACACAAAAACTCGGGTTTATAGCTGTGAAACTTCGCCAAACACTCGATTGAAATATCCTCACGACGCTGTTTTTGTTCCATTGTGAATAATCGCGGCACCCATCTTGCGCACAGCTTTCTTATGTCAACATGAGATGTACAGCACTTTTTGAAATGCCTACCATATCTGCTAGTTCACGCACTTTCAATCGACGGTCATCCAGTACCATTTTGTGGATTTCTTTCAACATTTCTGGTGAACTCACCTCATTTGGTCGACCACTGCGATGCTCGTCTTGGCAACTCGTATGGCCTCGCGTAAACTCTGCCACCCAATATTTTATTGTTGTGAACGAATGAGCAGACTCCCCCAGAGTAGAATCCAGTTCCGTTTTGATGTTTTCTGGATTGAGGCCTTTTTTGACCAATTTTTTCCATATCCGTATTTAAAAATTCATTGAGAGCGTTCAACAATGATGGCTGCCAAACCAATACTAAACAACGTAGCGTCGTCAAACTTCAAATTTAAGCTTTATAAGGTTGGTAGTTCTTACAATTTTCATTTTTTTAAACAACAACCGCCATCTATACGTCAGGTCGGGCACTTCTGGGACTACCCCCGTAATTGCAATCTGCTTGCCGAACAAGTCTGTATGAAACAAATGCACAGGCAGCTGCTGGTTGGGTTTTTTTTTTGGTTGATGTTAGTTGCCCTGTTCAGTGCAGACCACCCTATGTAAGAAGTGATATCACGAGCGAGGCGTCAGTCTACAGCCATCTTGCACGTGTCGAAGGCAACTCTAGCAACATTTTCTCAGAATGCGCATAGGTACCTGGCATTCCTCGAGAATCTCAGAGAGGTGCTATTTAACTTGGATGACATGATGCAGGGGTGTTTCTCAATATCACACCACGAGGGCTGTTTGATGAATACCCGGATTGGAAAATAGGTTACGCTACTGAGCCAAAAACCTCTTTTAGCCCGCCTGTCAAAATTTGGTGACAATCCGAAGCTTAGTTTTCTTTTAACGCCTTTCCGGCCGAAGACACGATCTTCGCCTTCTTTGAAGCACGTTCACGGGGTAAAACCCGTTGTTTCGATTGTTCTTTGGTCTCTGGTGTGTATCAATGAATCCATGTCTCATCGACGGTCACGAAACGACGCAGAAACTCCTCCGGATTTCGCTTAAACAAGGCCAATCACGTCTTTGAAGTGGTCTCACGATTGCACTTGTTCTCTGGTGTGAGCAAACGCGGCACCCATCACTCGGACAGGATATGGCTAACGCGTTCAGTTGAGATGCCTGCTATCTCAGCCAATTCGCGAATTTTCACTCGGCGGTCCGCTAATACGAGATCATGGATTTTGTTCAGGGTTACCTCTGTGATAACCGTTTTTGGGCCACCTGGCGCGTGCGGCCACGGCGAATCTCTGCGAGCCAATGGTAAACGGTTGTACGGGAAGATGAATGGGTCCTATACACACTATCGAGAATGGGATTGATTTCCTCGCAGGTTTTGCCACTCAAAAACAAGAATCGGATCACGGAGCGATGCTGCTCCTTTTCAAGGTTCACAAAAAACACTAATACGATGTTTTGAAATGGGTGTCACGACAAAACTAAGCGTCGGATTCTCACCAAATTTTGACAGGCGTGCAAAAGAGGTTATACTACGAGTAAATGATGGTAAACTCGTTTTGAGTCAATAGCACCCTCGTATCTAGGTTCTTCAATACTAACATATTTAACAAGTCTGCTTAATATCGATAGGTCATATCGTTCCCGTTAAGACTGATATTGTACGAGTGTCTAGGGAAGTACTCGTATTTGCAAATGCTATCGTTGGCGATAAAACAATATATCTTATCGATCTAGAGCACTTGGTTTTGTTTATCATCACCAGCTATAAGTTAAATTCCTTAACTGATGGGTTTTTTTTTTTTTACGCATAATTCTCATTTGATAGCAGCAAATTACATGTAAGCTAACAAGCAGAGTGACTAAAGATGTATTTTTGTTGAAGACTTTGTAGTTGAACTACCAAAGATTAGACCTTGAGGATACCAATGTTGTTTTTCTGTTAATCAATGTAAACAAAACCAACTCTAGGGCGCCTTCCTATAATGCGTTGCCAATTAGTTGAATAACCATGCAAGGATAGTATGTACAAGTCACTCACTTGACAAGATCTCACATTCGCATGCTCCCATGATATACGAGTACTTCTATGTGTGGTCACGTCTATGATAGATTGAAATTCCATTGAAGAGTGCAGATCACCTCTCGTAGGTAATCTCTTTTCCGAGAGGAAGAACAAATGGCACAAGAACCAAATAGAAGCGCTGCTGTGGTCCGATTCTTCAAGGTCTGAACCCCTGCCACTACGGTCTTCAATCACTCAGTTTGACGATGCTATATTTTTTGTGCTCCCCGTTAATCAACCCCTTTACGGTTTTGCAGAATTTCTATTTTTATTCAAATAATCACCATAAGTGGGGCTCTATTAAGTCTCTGGTAATACGTAGTTGATGTCTGATTCTCTGATGATAGCCACACACGGAGCGGCAAAGGCAGACTTGTACACTTCAAATCTTTTTGGTCACGTAATACACTTACCCTGCATTCTTAGTGGCACTACCTACAAAGACACGAGTACTCGCAATTCGCATTCGCATTCGCATTCGCATTCGTACTCGTATCTGTTTAAACAAATTGTTCTGTCTTTCGTCGGAAAGTAACATGTCGCTTAGCAGTCATAGTGTGTACTTGCGTTGTCAGTTCAATTGAATGCGTGCTCTGTTTCGTTTTTGTATTCCGATTTTGCACAGTGGAGGTGTGAACGAGGCACTGACAAGACAGCACCCGCTTTAGAAGCCCCCCCAGTTTAAAAAGTTTGTGGGAGGCTACTTTTGTTACGTCGAGTTGCCATTCTTTGTATCTTCGTATCTTCGTATCTTAGTATCTGTATTTGTTGCCGGCCACAATAATAATTGGCAATAATTCAAATTCGTTTCGTACGCATTCCACAGTGGGGTGAGACTGCCTTTATGGCTGTGTTTGTGCGAATCCGTGTGTGTTCCTTTTTTTTTTTCTGGTGGGAGGTGGGGGAGAATAAAAAATGAATTCCCTCATCGCTTGGGGTTTCCTTGAAGCCGTTGGGGGTTGTTATTCCAAAAGGCATTTGGATGTGAAAGTCTTATTTTACTTTCAATAGACACACAACCCATACACTCAGAGAGATTAAATTCTTTAATTTTTTATCAGCTAAAGAGTGCAAGAGAATGTGATGTCTGATGAATCCATTATTGTTGTTTGTAATTCCGTAGCACAGGGTGAGTCGAATTTTGATAGACATGAATTGGATTTGTCCTAAAAAACAGTTCAAAATATGGAAAACGGTTTAATGGACGCTTTGGCTTGCACAGGAGACTGCAACATTTTTGATTACAACCTGGAAAGTCGGAGTAAGCTTGTTCATCACCAATCTGGATTTGCTCAGATGCTGAGATAAATTTGTATGTCCTTTTTGAGGTATGCGAGTCGTCTATGTAGCTACTTGCAATCCGAAAAAAAATGTAAACTCGACAGATAAAAATCGGTCTGCGTTTTACACAAGAAGGCCAGGAAAATGTGAAATTGGGATAGGGAATGTTTTGGTTTTCATTGTTCGTTCTTGGAAGACTACTCAATGAAAAGTCTCTTTGAATGTTGAGTGTTCCCAGAAAGACGAAAATTCTTATATTGCTTATGTCCAGAATACTTTTTCGGACAGTAGTAAATGCAACGGCTATCAACAATATTGGCTTTCAGTTAAGGTAGAGCTTTGCAAATCCGTCAAAACTCCGCCTAAGCTCAAAACAAGACAGAAAACCGGGGAAGTTGTTCAGATCCTGAACTCTACCTTCACTACATATTTTCAGCTGGAAAACTCATGCATATCGCCCGTTTCATGGTGGAATCCCTTTCTACAGCGAATACATTTTATACAGAAGATTATAAGAAGCTTATTCAAACGAAGAGAGCCTCCTAAAGGGAAGGAAGTTGAAACCACGAGATTGGTGGTCAAATCCCTCAAAATAGGACTAGTGACAAAGTGCTAACCTATACCGGGTCGAAAGCAGAGGCTCTCAGTCTCCTGCTCGGTTCTCACTTCTTAGGGAATCATAAATTGTTTACAACTAGCAATTATCACCGGAACTGGAAGTGAGGAAAGTATTACAGCTCGATGCAGCTAGTACTGGACACTGTCTGTGTTGACGGATAAGGTCACTAAATGCATTGATGGCTTCAAATCGCCTGATACCAATGCCATATTTCCAGTATACCCCAGTTTTCGCCAATTTCGAGGGGATGGCCATATACACTACAAGACCTTTACACCTCACAGTCTGACTTTCTTGCTGGTGAACAGGATGGAGAAGAAAGGTGAAGCTTCGTGTTCACTTGATCCTTCTGTCTAAGATGCAAAATTCATGATAGCGCAGAAGATCTTGTGAGACTGCGCTTTAAAATCTAGTAGACAGATTTGAATGTGCTGCCGACAAGGAGTAGCGCTGACCACTTTTCTCATCATTAACGATGTCCTCGACAACACAACTTTTAACGGCATGTGTAGCTCGGTCAGATAAGACCTCATAAACAAATCATTAATTTTATGGCTTAAATCAATGCCAGCACACAAAATCTTTGTTGTGGGTGTGATGGCGGGATGTCTTGTTGTTTTTGGTGTTTTTTTCTTTTTTTGTATTCTCTGATTAATGCTTTCAATGATTCTAACGTATATGCTCAGGAATATGCAAATGATGCAGCTGTTCTGTCTGTTGGATCATGCATAGCGACTGTCTGTTCTAAAGCGTTGGAAACCTGAAATGGACTTCCACTTGATCACCTGGAAACTGACGTGGTTCCCTTTTTGAGAAGGAATAAGCTGACTGACTTGTCCCACAGAGTACATCCGTTTTCTAATGAGGATACGTATCTGGGTGTCATCCTGAATAGCCTACCTCTTTGGATTTAACATGTCCCGTCGATAACCTCCAAAGGGATATCGGCTTATTACAGAGGAGGGTTCTGCGGATGTACAGGGCTATGACAAGACGAATTCTATCTCAAACGTCAGTTATTTTTTTTTTTCGTAGCACGTCTGGTTCTACCTTAGGTGCATTGATAAATCTACCTCCAATACCAGTTGGCCAGTAAATTGTGATATCTAACTTCGAGTAGGGTCTTACACAAATTCAAGTGCCATAGTACTTGAGGTTCCATAATCGAATATCATGCGTTATCGTCTCAAGCCTACCTTCCATTTGAAAAGGAATAGCTTTTGCTAAAACTCGCACTACTTAGAGCTTTGTTGACCTTGCGACTCTGACTGTCATTTCGCTCCAATCTTATGGACATGAGGACTAATGCAATGATATCGGAATTCTGGTTGCTGCGGTAGTACGAATTTGACTTAAGAGAATCTAAGCCAGGAAAGAATGTTGTCAGATGTTCATCAACAGTCTTGGGCTTCACTACTCGTCAATCAAACTTGATTGTGTTCTCCAAGCAGAGTCATATGCAATGCTGATGACAATGGATTGCATTGTTGGGAACACAAGTGGCAGCCAACCTGCGCTTAAGGCTTTACAGAGCTTCTTCACCACCTCTAATCTGATTTGAGAATACAAGGCTTGTTTGAACGCAGTTGAAAAGCTGAACTCATGTTTAGTCTAGGTCCCTTGCCGCAATTAGATCGCTGTAAATAGATCACCGATGAAGTTGCTAAGTAAGTCTCAGAGGAGAGTTTCTCAAGATCTAAACTTGCATGGGAACCACTTGCGTCATCTATTCGTTGACAGTTGGTTGCAGACATATCAAACGAATGTCTGGAGATGTTTCTTAGAAGTCAGGAGGCTTCTTGTTGTGTTATAGATTTCTTACCGGATCGGTTCCTGCCACATTTTTTGTGAGAGTGAAAATCACTCTCCGCAGCACTTCTTCAGTGAATGTCGGGTTAGTGTTGATACTGAGAAATTTCATGAGAAGGAACATAAAAAATGAACATAAGGCTTCTTCCCTGTCTGAGTGCTGAGTGCGACAGCGAAAGAAAGTGTTGGACCGATTGTTTTGTCAAACCGATTTGGCAGCGCTGTTCCAGGGTAATTGTTCATAGAATCTCTACTACGTTGTCATTTGCGGGACTGACGCTAGCTCTGGAGCAGATATATTGTTTAACTTGCTGTTGCATATTAACAGTGATGTTTGGTCCTTAGCATCAGATCGCTGTTTCTTTGCATACTGTTCAAATAAATTCGGTTTTGTTCTCGTGAAAGCCTCATTGACTACGGCGTCGTCTCCGTATGAGTATACCTCCAGCTGGAGTTGTTAAAAATAGTGCCTTGTGTGTGTAAACCCCTGCTCCTGTACGCTATCTTTGTAGTGTGGTATATTATATGCAAAACTATATAAAAAAAAATTAAATAAACTTATTGGACAATAGACCGGTTGTTAGTTCTCTGTCATTTTGTGCACAGAGAGGTGGAACACAGTCTTTTGTCGACTTCGGGCCGCGACAAAATGTAAGAATTTTGTAGTCAGAATATTTCGCTTTACCTGCCAAAAGAATGGTGACGAAAGGATTTATTTGGTATCCGTAAACTACACATTACTTGTACATCACGTACTGTCGAGAGTAAACCGCCTCAGTAGGATTGGTTTTTCCAGGATACCGAATGCGACTGTGGTCCTGCGGTGCCGATAAATATCATATTTTCTTTTAGCCATTCAAGTCTAAAGTGGTGACTTGAATTAAGTCTATCACTTTGCTGGGCCGTCAGACACACCGCAGCGGGCCAATTAACGTGCTGCAGAAGGTCTTGCGACTTTCTCACAATACCTGGGATAGGAATTTGTTGATGTAGACTTAAAATCAAACTCTTGTTGTTCTCATTATCATGCTTTTGTTCAATTTATCAAAACGATTCTTTATTAAAAAAGAGTTATTTGTCGAATAGTCTATTTGAAAGAAAATAAAACAATATCTTTCATATCAAAAAGGAAGTCTTATTTAAGGACAACGCATGGCTGTGTTTAATTCGTAAACAATACGAACAGTATTTGTATAGAATTCGCTCCTTTTATTGTTCTTTTTGTCTAAGTATTAAGTAATATTGTACATTGTCTATCATTATGTTATGGAGAATCCTGTAACTCTCCTTGTCTACATATTGAGTTTTGTCGTACTGTTAACAACTATCTATTGTTTTAGTTGTTTTGAGGACTTTAGTGTGTTACTTACGTGATAACAAGAGATCCTTTTTCGTATCATTAGGAATTGTGGAACACTGAACTACAATGTGTGTATCTTTCTTCTTTTTTTTTTTTATAAAATAAAACTTTTAGATATTGTATGCCTACTTACTATGCCGCCTACTATCAAACAACACGTTCGTTAACAATTCTAGATATATAAATTCTGCAGTGGAGTTTCATGGTGAAGAATAGAAATACGCGTTGAGCTAAACCTCTATTTTGTATGAGTTTTGTTTCTTGGGGTACTCAGATAAAAGTATAGGTCCACACAGAAATCTTTCTACTTGTTTTGTTAATTTTGCGGACAAAACCGCGAAGTGTATATAGGTAATCGGTATCAGCCACATCAGTCCCAAACTTGTAACCTGACCAAAAATAACCAGGACACAGAAATGAGGAAAATGTTCATCTGTGGCATGTTCTTCATCGCAGGAGGATTAGATATTTGTGTCCTTTCAGCTTAATACGATAACGTGGCAAAAACGTATTTGCCGATAGGGATACCTGTTATTCCTCTGCAGTCTCTTCAAAAAAAGAGCGAAAGTTTAGAATTGCATACAGATGTCCGGAAGTAAAACGTTGCGTCCCTTAAAAGTTATATTGTCAATAGAAGCCCTAGTTGTGGTTATAGATGACTCCAATGCCGGTTCGGGCCCAGAAAATTTTTCTCTGAACCTTTTCTACATAACGAACTTATCAGAGTTCTTATTTTCCAGCATTTAAATGTGACCTGAGACCAGATGAGAGTGCGAGTGCAGTCGAAAACAATCTTTTTTCGATCCATAAAAGCAATTTCTGAATCGGCGGAGAGCCATCCTTGCAATTATGCACATGGCAATTGAAATTATAGTATTGATGCTTCACAAAGCATATTCAAAATATTCCTATGCTGCTAAGGTAAACTGTTGTTTCGGGTTTTAGCAAAAGAACCAGTAACACATTAACTTAAGACAAAAGATTATTCCAGCAAGCAACCGACGCGTATGAGAGGAATCGTGTTATCGCTGCTATATAAGCTCATACGATTTTTTCTCCTCACATCTTAGCAAACGAATATTTGCAGGGCCATAAGAAGAACAACGATTTGGGTATTATACTACTCGACTAAAGAATGTGACGCCTTATATCACTCAACCATTTGATCCAGTCAACTTCTTGCTTCTCATAAAGAAACAGCCTAGATTTACAGAGGACCTTATGTCCCTGTCTTCTATTGTAGAGTGTTCTAGGCCGTGAAGCAAGTAGATGTTATTTGTAAGCCGACAAAACGATCGTTGTCATTGTCCATGTCGACACTTGCGGTTTTTCTTTCGATCTCATTGCTTATATGTATACAAGGTGCGTTCCAAGGTCAACAAAATTTTTTAAAAATATGAACAACAAACATTTTTGTTTTGGTCAAAACCGCCTTAACATATTTTATTCAAGATAGTGTCCTTCCGACTCAATACAGCGATTTGCACGGTATAAAAAGCATGTCGAATGAGTGTTTTACACCGTTGGAGGGAAGTCCTTCAAGATATCGGTACAAGTCCTTTGGATGGTTTCTACGTCCACAAAACGCTTTCCTTTCGGTAAATGCATTTCCACGAAAAAATCACACTGTGGCAAATCAGGCGAATACGGGTAGTGGTTGACAGTTAAAATGCGATTTTTGCCAAAAAATCGGTCACAAGCGTCGATCTATGAGATGGCGCATTACGCCAACTTTCTTCTGCGCGATATTCTGGCCGAATGCGATGCACCAAGCGCTTCAAAACACCAAAATATATTTGTACATTAACTGTCTGGCCTGGTAGAACGAACTCTTTGCGGTCAATGCCCTTGGAATCGTAAAAGCAAATCAACAGGGTCTTCACTCTTGACTTCTCCAAACGAGATTTTTTGGATTTTGACTCGTCTGGCTCATTCCACTCAGCACTTTGGCGCTTGATGTCTGGATCATATCGAAAACACCATGTTTCATCACCAGTCACAATCTTGTCAAATAAGTTTTTGTTCTTTTAGGCCTCCTTGAAAATGTCCTTCGAATGTTGAATTTTGAACAATTTTTGGTCGATGCTCATTTTTATCCCGATGGCACAATTTTACTGTCACTTTAGAGGCAATAATTCCGCTTCTATGCGTAATGTAATGAAATTTTGACAGTGTATCCGTAAAGGATCTAGCTTTCCGGACGTATATGAAAGGCGGGCTATCTGTTGGTTTATTTTTAAAAAGGTTACACAAAAAAACATTGCTCAATATTTTTCAACGATTGTTAGTTTTTTGAAAAAAGTAAACCTTTCATTAATTATGGAATATTATTTCATTCAACTGGCTTAGCAGCAGGCCATCCTGTCAACCCAATTCTTCAATACATTTTTGATGGTTTCGGCCCCTATTCCACAAATAGCTTGGCCAATATTATTTTTGACTATCTGAATCGTCTCTGGATTGTTCGGATAGCATCCATCTTTATTGGCACCCCACAAAATCAAGTCGAACGACGTGAAATCGTTCTGTGGCGACCAAACATCACTAAAACGACTGATTATTGAACTTATTGTGCAATAAATCGATTGTTGGACGGCTTCTGTGGTACGCAGCCCTCGCTGGAACCATAGCTCGCCCAAGTCCAAATCCTCAATCAGTAGCGCTCTTCATTAACTGAAACATTTCTTCCATTGTCGTCTTGGACCAATAATGCCGCCACTCCAAAAACCAGACCAAACTTATGACTTCGTGTGGATTTTCCGAGCCCCAAATACAGCAATTTTGCTTGTTTATGTAGCCGTCGGGATAAAAATCCGCCTCATCTGAAATGATCTTTTTTTGAGCAAAATTGTCGTCAATTTCTAGCTTCTCTAAATCCCAAACAGAGAGACAATAACGAAGCGGATGGACATTTTGCTTCAATTCTTGCTGGTAAGCGAATAATCCGAGATTTTTATGCAAAATTCTCCTCTGGCTAGTGCGACTGATATTCAGTTGCTGAAATCTTTGGCGCATTGGTGTTCTTAGATTTAGGCGCATACTTTCGGCAACAGCTGCAATAGTCTCTATTGAGCGCACAGGACGAATACGGGAATATGTTCGGTTATCAAACAGCGAACCAGTCTCATGAACTTTCTTCACAAACTTGTGTACACTAGCTGCAGTTGTTGCATTATTTCGACCAAAATTTCTTTTCAAAACTCGCGCTGTTTCGGCAACACAGCATCCACTTAGGAAATAACTTTGCAATATTTCCCAACTATGAACAAGCGTAAATCGATCCATTTCCTGTCGCGAAAATAATGAGTTTTTGAGCATATAATTGCCAATAAATGGCTTGGAACAGACTTTGTATTTTAGTTTAATGTTTTATATGATGGCTGGTGTACTGACACATGTCATCAACGTTGCATTGTCAAAAAAACCTTAATATCGATTACAATAAGCAGCTCGCACTGTCCATGCAACTTATGTTTGTTCCCCATACTTATTGTCACGAATGCAGTCAGATTGAGGGCCAGCACTAATCCAAATATCCTGCTTAGGATTCCTGACCTCCTTACCTTAAATAAGATGTCAAAGTCATTCGAGGGTGTGCATAAGGACTGACAGACTTGGTAGCGCACTATGCATACACTGTCGGAGGCTAATTAATTTCATAAATGGACGGAATCTTGTCGCAACAAGCGTACGTGTCTCGTGCCTTAGGCTCAACAAGGTTGAAGAAAGACATCTAATATTCAAGATGTCGACACATTCCGAGAGGCCAATACTGGATTTGGATCATTACCTGCGGATATAAGGGCAGAACATCAGCACCGAGCAAATATTTGATGTCGGTATCGTTTCACCTAATCTTTCTCAAAGTTTTGCACCTGCTTCCGGTGCGTTGGGCCAGTAGCGATGCTTCCATTAGACATGGCTGCCTCTTATGTGCTAGGTTTCAGAAATACCATCCGATAATTAATGCCAGAGGGTTTGCGATGATGTCTCCTGTTGACACACCAGAAAAGGAGATGGGAAAATGCTGCTGTAGGAATGGGGTTCGAAAATGCTCTAACCAAAATATGAATGGACGACTACATCGAAGTAGATATTATGCAGTCGCTACTAAGAATGTTTAAGATTCATTTCTATCGATTGTTAAACCGCGAGCATAGAACTCTCAGACAGAAGTCCCCATTTAACTTCTTTAAAGACCGTGGAAACGAGGTGAGGATGCGGCTTGGCCGCAGAACTTCTCAAATGATTTGGTAAGAAACATGCACAAAATCATTTGTTAAATCAGACCGGAGAGTGCATGTATGGATATAAACAGAATCTCAGTATAGTCTGTCAGGAGATTCCCTGAACGTAGGGCTGCTAATTGGATGCCATATCTTTGCTGCCTTTGGGCTAAGCAAGTGCCCAATCGACCAAGAATTCTGTGCCAGATTTGAAGGAAATCCTAGGATATCCGATCGAAACACTGATTTAAGGTTTGACTTGTAAAGTCTCTGCAGGATAAATCTACAAAGGTTAGTCTGGACTAGAACAATAAAATCCTCAGACAACAAGTCAATCCTGCCCAAATAATGCATTTGTATCTCTGATTTTGATTTTTTTTTCTTGTTTTTTTTGTATAATTTTCGCGCTCTCAAGGGATTTACCCTTAAAATGTTTGCACACAGCGCGGGCGAAGGAAAATCAGGGAGGTTGGAAAGAGAGGTACCGGCGAACGTTGGTTTTAAATGTTTGAAGGTTATAATGACTAGGAAATAAAGAGCTAGGCAGGGCATTCCATAAGCGAGTTGTACGGCTTAGGAACGAATCACGATATTTTAGAGTACGTCCGAGAGTGGACTTGAGGGTGTACTGATGAGCATTCATAGCGAGACGGGTGTTTGTTACGGTTAAAAGTTTGAAGGGGCGGAATGCCACTGGCGATTTCTATGGAGCACTGGTGGTGGAAATAGCGATAAAACAGAATGAGACACGAGCCTTACGTCGGTGTTTGAGTGATATTAGTATCACTTATGCTATGAGTTTTATGTCACGGTTTTGAATCCTATCTAGCAGGTGCAGATATGTTTTGGCCGCACCCGACCAGATGTGGGCATTGTACTCCAATTTCGGGCGGATAGAGCATCTGGATGCTTAACAAGTATATGTGTAGATAGATAAATAAAGGTAAAAAGTTTTTACCGGGGTTATAGAACTTTCTCTTGTCTCAGATGATAGGTTTGTGAGGCTTATTTGAAAAAGTCTACTAAATCACTAAAAAATTTTAATTCGAAGCTGTCTTCTATGCGAATTCAAGGCTAAGGATAACTAGTACGAGTTTAAAACCTAGTTAAGCTGAATTTTGTGTCTCGTTTTGCGGCACAACGAAAGCCCAGATGAATTGGAATTTATGAATTCGAAATATGTACTCAAGTGCACTCCAATATTCACATATGTAGCTCGTGACTCGAGATGTGAACCTATCTTGAAACACCACTTGCGCACATGTTAACTCGTAGTAACTCTAAAAATCTATTCCACTTAAATCACAGAAAATTGTAGTTATCTTCAACAAAAACCGATTAATGAAGGGAAGTTGTAAAAAAATTTGTGTAAGAAATTAAATCAATAAATCCTTAGAGGCTGAGTTTCCATTAATACCTTCGCACGTAACTCAATTGCCTATAAAATCCATAATCCACTTCAATAAATTAACCGACACCCCTTTCCTTTTCGAATTGCATTGTGCTTGTGCTTGTGCTTGTGCTTGTGAGTGCAACCAATTCGAATGGACCAAAGTGGTTTAGTTCAATCCTCGCTTAATCCCTGCATCAGTCGATGTCGTACCCCATTAGAAATTCTTGATTCTCGATTTAATTTTCCAATAAATCCCTATAAATGGCATTCTCGAATGATAGATATGTCTGTTCTTAATTTCTTCATGCGCAAACGCCGCACCGCGCCGCCATGTCGTTGTATATTCGAGCTGTAAGAGTACGGCACCCTCTAAAACATGTCTTAAAATTTTTAAACAAATATCTCTTATGGTCTATTATGTAATTTCATATCCAAATCGAATATTTCAAGTGTTTTCAAACTCAAGTGCATGGGAGTGGAGGCGGAATTCGAGTAAGAAAATAAGTTCCTTCCGTGTGTGTAATCTACTGGCATCTGTGCCATATACGAATAACAGGGGGTCATGCATCTGGTTTTATAAAGACCTCTGCAACCCATCAATCAATTCTTGAGGACCTTATCTAACAAAACTGGCATCCCCATATCGAATTCCACCAATACCACCATCCTGCGTTCCACTTTATGCTGTAGTAAGGGGAAAAATCTAAAACAGAAACAATTTTCATTAGTATACGCTATAAATGAAATCAGAATCACCCTATAACGTTGATGATTATATCCAAAGTACTTAATATGTCGGCTATGCTTTGCTTTGCTGTACACGAGTACGTACAACCGTCGACCGACCCTCATTCAGTGTAATTTTGTCGCGGCTACTATCCGAACGCATCACACCACAAATCGCCGCCTGTATGAATTCTCCTTGAGAACACAACAGGCAGTGTTTTTGTTTTTGTTTTTATACTCGTATCGTGCTCGCATTCGAATAGAAAGAGAACTTTGTCAGATACTTTTTTTTTTTTTTTTTTGTGTAGATACTTTAAAGAAAACACCCGCACGGATATTATTGTACGGATACGGAATACTCGCATATGTAGTACTTAACATACACATCTACATAGGGAAACCGCAGTGCGCGCGCGGTATTATGGTCCATTGAAAGAGAGCAGAGCAACAACACCATCAACCCGTGAGATATAATCTATTCGTACAAAATAAATTCAGAGCAAAAGATACTCGCACAAAACAGAGAGCATTCGATAGAACGAAAACACAGTCTCCTTGATCGCTTCAACGAGAGTAATCGAGTGCGTCTAAGATGTAGTAAACGCGCTACGCGAATTTTTCTTTCTATCAACATTTTCAAATACATTTTATTTTCTTATAGAAAAAATATTTAACAATTTGTGTGTGCTTCAAGTGAAATATTCGTATGTACGTCAGAAATGTACTTTAATCAAAAACAGATAACCAAAAGAAAATAAAAGAATAAATGCTCGTATCTAACAGCCAATTCGTTTATGTGGCTGCCACAGTTGTGAGAATATTACTTTTTTGCTATCTATCTATCAGCTTAGTTGAAGTGCCTTATCTTTAAAAGTTTTGTAACGGCTATTCTTAGATAGTCATGGATTTTCGTATAAAAATCTTAATCACTCATACACAGTGTTTGGAAGTGCGATAGTGCGATAGTGCCATATAGTGATTCAATCAACAAATAAAACAAAAAGTTACTCTTACTCACTTAACCAGTACGAGTACAAATTCCATTTTCAAAAAGGATAAACAATTTGTTTTAATTGGTAATTCGAATGCAAAATGAAAAGTTTCAAAACCTCCACAAGCCGAAAGCTAGAGTGTTAATGAGTTTCTGAAAATAACCCAACAGAACGTTGTATCTGCAACGATATACGATTAATTAAACTGTACGATACTACTCGTGCACAATTGAAATTCCATTCTTAATTGCAATGGAATTTATGAATTTATTTACTTTCTGAAAGGAAAGCCTTTACATTGCAGTTAAAAGTCGGTTTCGTTGGTTGCAACGAAACACAGATGCCCCAAAACATCAACATCATCAGTGTAAACTTTGTGCTTTTGCAGTGTACGACGGATTATATGTACGAGTATCTTGATTTGGACAGTCAAAATATAGAACAGTATAAATATTTACTTAAATAGGATTGGGAAATAAATTCGAAATTGAATTGAAGAAAAAAAATAAGTGAAATTTGGGTGAGATACGTCCGACTATATGAATACGATGTATGGGGTAGTGGTGATGGATATCATTTTTTTTTTTTTTTTTTTTTTTTTAGAACACTAACAACTCGTTCAAACGAAATTGAAGATATTCTAGAGATTTTATACTTTTGCATGCTAGTATTTCTGGCAAGTGCCAGTTCTGGTATTATAGCTTTTTTTACTTACAAAAAACCAGTATTTAGATGCAATTAGTAACTTGGACGTTTGTACTTCCCCCCATGTGCTCTACATGGGGTATAAATGTGCCAAATTAGCAACATTCATTATTTGAGAATGTATACCAGAATTTTAGCAAAATGTTTCTTGCTTATTGAATATTGAGAAGATAATGTCTTCAAGAGTTTTTCATTGAACTAATTGCCACCTTCATAATCCAATATTAACTGTGGTAGCCTAATTTTGCACCTTTTCAACCCATCTACACCCTATATGTCAGTAGACCCTACTCTTTAATAAAAATTGGCTGATTCCGAATAAAGACTGGTTGCGATCTTACTACTCAGAAGTTCAAAATTTCATTCAAAACCCGCAGGCTTTCAAGATTACATTTTAAGAATCACACTTCATCTTTTTTCGTTTTTCTTTTATATTTTATCGGTAATGTTCGATTCAATCCGCTCTTTCTAAGTGCCAAGGTTCCTTTTCGGCTATCCTGCGGCATACAAGCAGTCTGAGTCTATGGATTCCAGAGTATTGCTTCGGTGAGGCAATACTATTAGGTGCACAACTAAGTTCTCAATAGATGGCTCCAAAACGTCACGAACCAAGCTTAGACATATGGTAAACAAATCGTCTTGGCACATTAGTGAATTAGTTTTGGCGTCAGATACTTTTGGTCCTGTGAAAATGTTTGATTTTGTGCCAAATTATCGTCATTTGCTGTCTTGATTTTCTTCTTTCATTCGAAGAAAACGGCAGCTGAAGTGTATCGAGAGCTCCAAAAAGTTTAGGAAGATGCTGCTCTAAGTGAAACAACGTGTCGTGATTGGGTTCCGTCGCTTCAAAGACGATGATTCCAATGTTGACAACCTCATCGAGCAATGCCGAGTTAGAGGCATTGCTCGATGAGGATCCGTAGCAAACGCAAGAAGAGCTTGCTTCAGCATTAGGAGTTACCCGCCAAGCCATTTCCAAGCGATTGTGTGCGAGAACTGCGCGAAAAACGGCCACACGGCTACAGCATGACAACGCTCGGCCTCACGTTACCTAACCCGTTACAACCTACCTGGAAACGCTTAAATGGAAAGTCCTACCCCACCCGACATATTCCCCAGATATTGCGCCATCCGATTATTACTTGTTTCGTTCGGTGGCACATGGTTTAGCTGATCAGCAGTTCCGCTCATATGAAGACGTCAAAAAATGGCTTGATGGCCTTAAAAGATGAACATTTACCGTAACGGTATTCGAGCTCTGCCAGAAAGTTGGGGAAAAGTTATAGCTAGCGATAAGCAATACGAATGATTCATTTGCAACCATTTTCTCACAACAAAGTTGCATTTTCATAAAAAAAAAAAACAGCGATAACTTAGTTGCGCCACTAATATTTTCTTCTATTTTTGTACGAGTGTGGTAGCATCTATAAATTTCTGGTCCGTTCTCATAACGCTGTAGATACGATTTGGTCCAAACATTTGTAGTTTGTTTCCCCGATATCGGCTTACAAATGTTTGTTCGGGACATTTACGGCCACTTTCCGGGAATTGCAGCCATAAAATAGCAACGACTCAACCTTTAAAGGTAAAAGACCGAGCTTGGTGCTTAAGCTGATTGCTCTGTTTGGCAATCTATTGTGTGAAGCCTAAAACTTCGGTTTGTGGCCGTAAACATCTTGTTCGGTATCACTGCCATGATATCTTTATTCTCGGCCTGTTGTCCTGAAAGGCTGATATGGTTTAAGAGTTGGAAGCAAGACGGAAATTTTTTGTTTTGACGAAGCCATTCCACATTCCTAGTTAGTTTGCCTCCCACAATTGGTATCCATATTTCTGTGTGGAGGCTTTAAATGTAGAAAATAAATTTCTATTGGATTCCGCCATTTCTTTTTGACAGAATGTTCTGCAAAACATCATCAATCACCACCGAAAAGAGCAGTGGTGGTAGTATCGAAATCTACCGAATGCAGCCCGGGATCACAAGTTCTTCAGCCGATCTACCTCTGTGCAACGCGTGGCGCTTCACACCTTCCTAACTTGCTTAGATCCCAATTAATTTGAACGCCTCTCCTGGGCTTGGCATAATATACTCATATAACCTCTCTGTGTATACTATTGAAGGCTTTGTCGAAATCTATGAGCGACTCATTCCGTAAGGTATTAATGTGGCAAACAGGGGAGCACCCAGAACGAAGACCTGCTTTCTTATTGTCCAGGATTACCTTCGAGATGTTCTTTAATGCGTTGAAGGATAATACTGGCTATTGCATTGACTATGGCAAGAACAACTCTGGCGGTCTTTTCAAATTTTACAATTTGCGCATTGGCAAGCATCTCTATTCACACCTTATCCACTAATGGAAGCAACAGACAGGAAATTACTGCAGGCGAAGTAGAGTTCCGCATAAAGCGGCCATCAAGTCTTGCTGCCTTGTGTGGCATGAGTGTTTATATTCCAGACGTACTGGAAGCCGCGATGCGAATTCTAGTATTTTGGGCGTTGAATAGCTCGTCTTGATTAAAGCGTCGGGAAAGTGCTTCATTCATTGTCATTTCTTGTCCAATTCAGGGAACTGCAGAGGCTAGTTCAAGCTCTTCACCGGGTTTTGGTATAAATTGGGGCCACGTGATAGCTTTAGCGACAATAAGCAAGGTACTGCTAACGTATTTAATTGCAGCGTACACGCGAGATCTCTCTCATCATTAGCACAGAGGATTGAGTTCACTTCTACTTTCTGCAGAGATGATTGTATCCCTAATGTGAACTTTAGATTATCTGTGCTCAAAGACCAGTATCTCTTCAAGTATCAGCAGCTAAGACCGTCGCATGAGTTCTTGGTGGTTTTTTGTTTTGGATATGAGCAATGGAAGGACTTTTGTACTTACTGACAAGGGAACATCAGTGCTATCATACTGGAAGTGCACTCTTTCTCACTAAATACAGACCTTTTGTACAGTCAGTATCTTGCGTATCCTGTCCTTTTTGAAAACCCTGCATAGATTATACGAGTGCTTCGTGAATTTCAAACGGTTGTCGCTATAAACAGGCTTTGTCACGAAGGAATCGAAAATGGATAATCCTTTCGAAATATTCATCAAGGCAATTGATGATAATCAACGCTGTGATCATTTAGATGGCAACTTGTCAAATGTATTCTAGGCAAACACTGATTTAGTGTTCATAGATTTCTGGATGTATGATCACTGTTCGTTCGTGAGTTCTTCTTTGATTCCTTTATACGCAGAATTCTTCTAACGGATGAAATTCCTTCCCAGGTCGAATTCGACATCCCCTGCAATAATCAGGTCGAATGAAATTGCAATCTTCACAGATGGTCCAAAACCAGAGGAAGGAACAGGTTCTGGTATCTTCTCAGAAGATCCAGGACTAAGAGTGTCTATAAGACTACTGGACGCAAGCAGTAGACGTTCTGGCTGTCTTGCTGTCTGAGCTAATGCAGATGAGATCGGTATTCGAAAGACATATCGCTATCTACATCGATACCCAGGCCGCACTCAAGGCAATGGGATCAACCAACGTCAACTCTGATACAGTCAGGGGCTGTCGCACAGTGCCTAAGGCACTATGCAGTCAGAACCGGGTAAGACTGTGCTGGGTGCCAGAACACTGCGGTATTAAAGGAAATGAACACGCGAACGAGGTTGAAAGAAGAGGAGGGCTACTCGACAATAGTGAGATTGCCAACATCAAACCACCCCTTTGCAAAGTGAGACTGGTCAAGTCTTGAAGGACATAGGGTATCCAAGGCTCTGTGGCCACTCTTTAACTGCAAAAGATCTAGGAAGTTAATAAAATTAAACAGGGATAAGCTTGGGACAGTAATAGGAATCCTAAAATGACACTGTCTCCTGCAGAAACATCTAAAGAGACTCAAATTGCCAGATACGGGTATTTGCAGATTCTGTAAGTTACATACGACTACTGTGTGAATGCGAGGCAATATCGCGTAGTCGAAGAAAATTTTTAGGGAAATACTTTTTCAAAAACCTAGATCTTCAAAGGCCTTCTTCGCTTTTGCATGGAAATTGGCTGTTTCACCATTGCGATTGTTTAGATTTTTGCCATTTGAAGACAAATTCAACTGGTTCCACTGGTGTATGTCATGGCATATCCATCAGACCCCTGTTTAACCGAACCTAACCTAGTCCACAGAAAAAACGGCGATTGCCAAGAGTTACGAGTGTGTTTCGTTTGATATCAGCGCTGTTGTCATTGTCAGGCAATGTACACAAAGCCTCCAACTTTCTCAAAGTTATACATATCGGTCTGAAGTGACGGTCTATCTGAAAGTCTATATTGAATGTTCTTTTTTGTAGATACGAGTGTCTTATCTGTACTGGCATGTCTCTGCGTCGGCCCAATTATGTCCATATCGTCTGCGTATGCGACCAATTGAACGGTCTCCTGGAGGATTGGTCCCAATTTTTTCCATAGCGCGATGGTAAAGAAATCACATGGTCGCTCGTCCTCTTGCCTGCATTTTTATTTGCTATGGAAGGTCTCGGTAAGGCTCTTTGCAGACCGAGCGAGATTGGGAGGAGTACCAAAATTGGACATAGCTCTGTGTAGCTCGTTCCTAGAATCGAAAAAAAGATGGTGCGTATTGATCTGAAAGTGGCTAATTGCTAAATCAGCCGTAGTATGAGAATTTGGTATACCTAGTCCTGCCATAAGTTCTGTTACAAATTTAAAACGCTATAAAAAAAAAAAACAGTAAACATATTGTATTCAAAATTGTTTCATTTATTAGACCACAACATTGATTATTAAAAAAAATTGGATTCACTCGAAATGGCTGCCTTTTCCTTTAACACAAGCTTCCAAACCGTGTGCCCATTGGGCTACAGCGACACGTACGGTTTCCATGGAGATCGTGGACGCTGCTGTGGTCAATGCTGTTTTAAGGATTCATAAATTTCTGCGGGGAGCCTTGTACGCCATGTTCTCCAATTCTGATCACAAACCACAATCCAGTGGATTCAGATCTGGACTCCCTGGCCGTCGGGGATTCTGCTGCTATAAAGCTAGGAATAATGACTCTGAGCCACTCCTGCATGGTTTTGGCTTTGTGCGCTGAGCAGAGTCGTGTTGGAAGATCCATTTGTATCCATTGAAAAGGGTATTGGTCAAACCCTTCACAACACCCTCTAGCACATCTTGGTAAACCTTTGCACCAGTTTTTACGGCTTTTTCACAGAAATGGAGGGATGTGACACCATGGTGAGAGACCCCCTACCAAACCATTACGGAAGCGGGATGATGTTCACGTTGAACCCTTGGAACAACTTTTTACGCTTCCTTGGATGAAGTGGCATAAATTTTGTTTATTGAAAACTTCTTCCTCGGCAAAAATTTTCTCATCCGCAAACAGAATGTTTTCATGGCCATTATCTGCGTGCACTTTTAGTTGAAGGGCCCGTGAATCGAGGATTGGCTTTCATAAGCAGATCATCCCGAATCAGCCCAGACATGGATCTGGTTGATACGAGTATATCCGATTCCTTGGATATGATCTTCTGCTTCCTAAGGGGATTTCTACGAATTAATTCACGCACTGCCTTTACTACCGCATTCGTACGGACGACACGTGGCGGCCACTGCTTGGTCTGTCCTCTACTCCAGACAATTCGCCGAAGCGAGCAATAGCCCGATAAACGAATATTCTCGATATCCCGAGTGGTTTTAGCAACTCGAAAATTTGGCCAGCATTCTTTCCATCCTTATGCAACGCTATTACCGTGACTCGATTCTCTTTAACACCCAAATCCATGTTAAGAGTTTGCAAACTGAAACCAAACTGATTATCATTCTTCACTGATCAGTACTCGTACATGTCTTCTGAAAAGAAGAAGTTTTGAACGATAAGCGCTGGAAATTGTGTAATAGAACCTATGGCAGGACTAGGTATGGTGGACTTTTCTGGCCCAAAGCCACACTGGTATGGACCAAACAGCTTGTTTACAAAGCCCTTTAAGTGTTCACACAGAATAGCAAATGAGATCTTGTAGACGATGTTAAGGAGTCCTTTATCTAAATAGTTGTCGCAGTTTCTCCACAGGGCCTCTTTCGCTGTGGAGAAACTGGATCGATGGATCATCTTGAAGCATAACCCAAAGCATAAAAGGCCATGCCTCGATGTGGCGCTGGGAACTGACAAGATCAATGAGATTTCTCCATGTCGGCCAGCAGCTGTGTTCTCGTAAATATAAATAATTATTTTCTATTAAACATGAGAGAATCTTTAATGACCTATGGTTCTGCTACAGTCTTACTTTACAACTAAAGTGACTGTGGGTTCTGAATTGGGGATAAACATGTGGAATGCTGTCCACAATTTTGTTATAATACAAATAAAAAGCACAGGTCCACCTTGGATCACTCAACCATGTAGTGAAGAAAGAATTGTAAAACAGGATGAGTAAAGAGACATTACATTGGTGCTGGACGGTGTCAATTAACTTGTGTCACCTATGGGTTTTATCGCTCGCAAGAAGTGTGGAAAACCCTCTAAGTAAAACTCAAACAGTTCACAGGAGGTGTTCCATCTCCTGACGTACTACGTAGTTGTAGTTTTAGGCTGATCTCGAAATAAGAATATGGAATAATCTGATGAAATCTGATACTCGTACCACGACATCCCTAGTTGAAGAAGTAGTAAGACGTCAACTTTTACGAGTAAGTTGATCTGGCAACCTTCTGTATGACGTACTACAATACAATACGCACTAATATTATTATTTGGCTACCCACACGAATGTATGCTTCCTTCTTCTCTAAACGTGATATTATAGAGGTAAATATAGTCTTGCAAATGAGACCAGGCTCCGCATCAATTAGCAGGCAAACTGGTAGCTAAGTAAATTTGCGAAATTTATTAACACAATACACTTATGAATTTTTGCAGTAATCGGCCTAAGATTTGTATCTCCAGTTGTTTATAAGAAAGATTAAACGCTCTAATGGATTTTTCCAAATTGGTCAGCAGTGTTTTAGTAAACAATTGGATTCTGATCATAACTTCTGATTTGGTGGAAGACGTTCTACCATTTGATCTAATGACCTCGCTTATTATTGGCTTGGATTCGGTTAGGTTGGAGTAGTCTTCATTGACGGGTACTTAGACCAGTTGTAAATCCATTTTGATATCATTGAGAATCAAAGAGATTGCATGGTAAATTTGTCCAGCAGATATCATTTAGATCTTGGAGGTTGTAACTCTCAAAGGGTTGCATTCTGATACGTGACAAGGCAGAGCATATCTCTGAGGTTGGAGATATCACTTCTTGATCAACTCTCTGGATCGCCTAGGATCGAGTATGGGACATATGAGTCTAGATGTCTGTATAAATCCACCACAAAGCGCTTGAGAGTGTGTCCTTTGTTTGGCGTATGATATTGGTGGCTAGACGTTGTCAATCTGCCCATTATTTGTTTCTAGAGATCCCAGTTTTTTCAATTCTACAGCAACATAACTCTCGTTGACGTCCGATTGTCTCGAAACCCAACAGCATGTGATTTTGTGCTGCTTACCCATCTTGTTGAGAAATGCACAGCAGTCTCTAACCAGTGCCCAATCTGAAGTGCCCGAAGAAATGAATCGGAATTCTGCTTGGCTGTGTATTGTATAGGGTGACCAGATAAGAACGATAGGAGTAAAAATTTAAATAAAACAACAACGGTGTGAGATATTGGGTATATAATTTATTTCGTGCGGTTTTTTTTTTTTTCAAAATTTGAACGTTTATTTAAGAAAAATGTGTACAATAGTATTATTCAGAGTATTGCCCATCTGAAGCTATGACTTTTTCCCATCTTTCTGGAAATTTGTGGACCCCATCCCAAAAGAACTGCGCCGGCTTGGCAACCAAGAATGAATCAAGGTAATTTTTGATATTCTGCTCTGATGTGAACCGTATTTCAGTGAGGGCGTTCTGCCTCGACCGGAACAAATGGTAGTCAGAAGGGGCAAGGTCTGGGCTATAAGGCGGGTGGGGTAAGACTTCCCATCCACTGTTTTCAAAATACTTCTTAACCGGAATAGCAACGTGGGTCCGAGCGTTGTCATGATGGAAAATTATTGCCTCGTGTCTGGTCGCATATTCCGGGCGTTTTTCGGCCACTGCTCTCTTCAAACAGATTAATTGTGTTCGGTAGCGTTGTCCATTGATGGTTTCACCCGGCTTTAGCAGCTCATAATACAGCACACCCATCTGATCCCACCAAATACTGAGCATTACCTTCGCGCCATGGATATTCGCCTTTGCCGTTGATTTGGCTGGTTGGCCGGGTTTCACATATGATTTTTTTGCACTTGGGGTTGTCATAATGGATCCATTTTTCATCAGCAGTAACAATCCTATGCAAAAATGACTTCCTTTTGTGGCATTCCAGAAGCATTTCGGACATGCAAAACCGCCTTTCGGCGTCTCTCGGCTTGAGTTCATGTGGAATCCGATTTCCTTGCTTTTGAATATATCCAGCTGCTTTTAAACGTTTTGAAATGGCTGCTTGAGTGACACCCAAAGATTCTGCGAGCTCTTCTTGTATTTGGCAACAATCTTCATAGAGTAATGCTTCCAGTTCTTTATCTTCAAACTTTTTTGGCTGCCCAGGACGTTCATCGTCTTCCAAGCCAAAATCACCACTTTTAAATCGTGCAAACCATTTTTGGCACGTTCGCTCAGCTAGCGCATGTTCACCATAAACTTCCACCAAAATACGATGACTTTCGGCAGCAGTTTTCTTCATATTAAAGTAATGAAGAAGAACTCCCCGCAAAAACACTTTTTCAGGCACAAAGTTCGACATTTTTGAGTGAAAAAAATTATTGTTGTTTACGCTTCAAATGAATGACATACACTGAAATGACGTACAATGACAGTAGCTTTCCAACGCATGAAATAATAACAATGGAATAATACAAGTTACGCCATCTCTTAGCAAACCCAATATAAAATTGATTCTGGCTTTATTTCGAAGCAACGTTCATGCCATTATATGTGGAATAGCACATGATTCAAAAGGTCGGTCTAATTTTTGATGACTCGGTCCAATATGTGCGGCATTATTCCGGCAATAGCGTATCGAATATTGGCCTCGAGCTCGTTCAAAGTGGTTGGCTTGTTAGCGTAGACTAAGGACTTGATGTAGCCCCAGATTTATTGGGTTCTACCACATAAAATGTTCGATTTTATATAAAAATTTAAAAGCCAATATTATTTTTCCGTAAATTTTTATTCAAACAAAATAAGATCCGTTGACATCTATGACATTCTTCCAATGTGATATAAGGTCAAATATTCCTTTTTCGTAGAAGTGCTGACTTTTTAAGGCCATGAAATCTTCAAAGGCTTTTATGACCTCTGCTGGGTTCCGAAAGGCCTTCTGCCGGCAAAATGAATCCAGATTGCGGAAAAGATGGCAATCCGTTGGGGAAATATCAGGAGAGTACGGTGAATGCGGAAGAATTTCAAATCCCAACTGCAACAGTTTTTGCACCGTTACTATGGGGTCTAGCATTGTCATGCAACGAATCAGACCATGCCCACTGACCAACGCAGATTGCTTTTCAATCAATTTGGCATGCAATATGTCGATTTTCGCACAAAATTTGATAGCGTTTATCGTTTCTCCTGGTTGAAGAAATGAAAAGTGGATTGGTCCTGTCGATGTCCACCAAATTGTAACCATAACCTTTTTGGGTGAAGATCGGGCTTGAGGGTGTATTTTGGTTTTTCATCTGCATCCAACCACTGCCCAGATCTTTTACGATTATCATACAGTATCCACTTTTCATCATAAAACATCGTCGTTAACTAACGTTTCCGGCGTCCCACGTGGTTCATTTTTGAGACTGAAATCTCCCGAACGGAACTTTCCAAACCAACCAACGTCGTATAGTGCGTTCGTTTACCGCTACATCCTCATATGCGTTATTAATATTTTTCATTGCCAATGACGCATTATGTCCCATTTTAAATTCGTAAAGGAAGAGGGTTCGAATTTGAACTACCGACAGCATGGTAATGTCATGTAGCGGTGTCTTGTTGGAACCACAGCTCGAATATATGGACGTTGTTGAGCTCTGACCGCAGAAAGTCGGTTAACATCGCTCTATACCTGAGTCCACCGACGGTAACGGTGTCTCCTTCCTCATTTCGAAAGAAATAAGGTCCGATGATGCCGCCATGCCATAAACCACACCAAACAGTCAATCTTCGTGGATGCATTGATGCTTAACACTTGTGGATTTTGTTCACTATAATAACGGTAATTTTGCTTGTTGACATAGCCGCTGAGCCAAAAAATGAGTCTCGTCCTAATAGTTCATTTTTCGGCCAAAATCCGGATCTCCGGCCAACACTTCCAGCGACCAATTAACGAACTCACGGCATTGTCTATGGTCGCCGGGCTTCATTTCTTGCGTCAGCACAATCTTATACAGATGTAGGTCCAAATCCAATCGCAAAATAAGCCGGGTTGACTATCTGATGATGCCCAATCCAGCTGATCGCCACCTAATCGACATTTCTGGGCCTTTTTCGATATTGACTGCTACGGCTTAAGATCAAACTTTTCCACGGTGCGACGAATTGCGCGCACAATGAAGACATGATGACGACCGACCTTACGACGTATTGTATTTACAACTGAGCTAGAATTTTGATGTTTTTTATTAACTTCCGCGCGTTCGGCAAGCGTAAAACGATGCATGATGAAATGGCAAACCTTAGTGAATATTTTGACAGCTGGGTGTCATTGGTAACTTTGACAGCTGCTGAAACGTAACAATTGGGAAAACTATCATTGCTATCTGGTCACCCTATATGTTGCAATATCCGACGCGTGTATTTGATTCACGCTGAGATGGACTGAGATTTAGTCTTTGTAGACTGAAGGACTTGTATTTGAAGACGTTCTGCGCCAGCATCTTTAGCTGTCTTGGATTCGTGATGACGGAGATAGACTTACTGAGGAAAACTTTGCTTTGTCTCCATTCGTCCTTCCAGCTGTCTAACTCAAATAGAAATACTTGAAATAAGCGCACTCAACTTCTATCTTTACCTTACAAAAATATCACTGGCTTTTGAAACTTCTACCCTCACCAGGAAATACTTTAGCCCACAAATATGCTATACACAATGCACCATGGGTGACCTTCTAAAGCAAAATTAAAACGAAATTGTGGAACTAATCGTCGTAAGTGTTGTGTGACTGCCACAGAGCATTATGCCATAACATGGTGTGACTACTTAAACACTTAAGCGACTTAAATTGATTGAAACTCTTCCTACACCACCAACAAATCATCCGCTAAAGCAAATTTCTCACGAGGTCGTCTTTTTTCGGACGACGCCAACGCTTATAAAATCAAAAAATAAAAAAAACAAAAAAACATATTTAACATACCTGTCAGAGTAAATGATTTTTCGCTTTTGGTTTTTTTTTCTGTTCTTGTTGAAAGAGAGGAAACGTCAGAGTTTCATGGGGCTCCTTCCTGCTCCAAGTGTACCCAAATTTACCCTACAGAGCCTTATTCCCAGTTACACTCCAAACTAAAGAGCAAGGTATACAGAGAGGGCAACAAATAGAAAAAAAAAAAAAAACGTTTTTCGCTGTGTGATTCAAAAATAAATTCTGATTTCACTCAATCGAAAATGGCAAACAACGAAATTGAATAAAATAAATCCAACCCTACTTGGCAGTGTTTTTTTGTTTTTTCTTTATTTTTATAAAAGCACGTGTGCAGATATATTTTCGTCTGTGAGTGTATGAGCCATGCCATGCCATTGCAGTGAATATAGGTATGATTGCGGCGCGAAATAATGGCTGACTTACAAATTTTTTTGTACGGAAACGCGTTGTATGTGACGTGTACTTGAAAACATTCAGAGGGTATTCTATCCAGCCCTCAACCCCTTGAGTGTGTTTGGTTTTTTTTGTTTGCCCCTGTGTAGCACTGAATGGTGCAATGCAAGTGCAAAAAAAAAGGAGTTCCTTGCCATGGTACACACGAGGAGGTATACATATATTTGTACTGAATACCGTGTGCCGTAAACGTGATGTTCATTCGCGTATCATGACATTTAAAAGGGCGTGCGAGAGAAATGTTTATGAAGAAACCAACAGTGCCGACGACCAGGAGTTTAAAAAAGGAGCACTGTTAAAGATAACTAAGATGGTTGTGAGGCACTTCCGTCAGGAGGGGAATTCCTCTGCCTTTGCAAGGACAATGGCATTTAAATGCAGGAATCGTCAGAATTGTTGGAATTGTAGCTCTATACTCGAGGTGGAACCGGAAGTGAATGTGTCTGGTTACCTTTTTTTTTTTTAGGGGGTAGCAAGGCTGATTTGGAGACAACAGACGTGCCATGACGAATTTTTAGTTATCTTTTCGGTTCCATAAGTGCTTTCGTTGATTTTTTTTCATTTTGAATTTTGTCGCCACCCGGTAGTACTATAGTTACTTATCGCACATTCCTATCGTAATACTCGTATCTGCTGTTACATTACCGAGTAAAAATACGACTTTATCAAAATTCGGCGGAAATGCAAATTGAGGGCAATAAGTGAAGCCAAGCCAACCCTCTTTATCAGCGCTTAGGTGTTTGTCTGTTTATCTGTGTTGTGACAAATGTTACAAAATTCGAGTACCGTACACGTATCACCTATCTTACGTTGTAATTCAAATTTCAAATGAACAAAAGGGACATCTGAATGCACGGGTATGAGTCAGGGTGCGAGTGTAAATTGGTATTCATGGAGCCCTTCCGGTCAAATATTTGGTAATCTATTGTACTTTTCTCGAGTCATCTTTTGTAGTTTTTTTTTTTTGAAGTACGAGTACTCGTAGTAATCTGAATTAATAGATGGACCTAACTTAATTAAAAATTTAAATTTGGTCTTACCTTCTAATTCAAGAGCTACTGTGCCTGTTTTTTAATTCGACAGATGCATAAAACGATTGCAATTTAATTTAAATTTCTCATCTATTGGGTACACTGTTCATGCATCTGTTTGAGCACGTTCAGTACGAACTACCAAAGGGATGAATCTTCAGTCCCAAGAGATTTGAATTTACCGCAGCCCTTCGTTTTTAGCTTTTCTTTAAAACTACCAATGGTACTCTTTTGTGGAAAATTTTCGTAGCAATAACAGTTGTGTAATGTGGGTTTTGTAACAAGGAAATTAGTCACCCAGCGATAAACGATTAAACATCACATTTAATCGCAGAATTTTGCCGTACGCTAACGCATCAGATCCAGAAAATGTCGCTTTAAGGGGAGATATACACGTAGGAGCCGGTAAAAAAAGGTCATTTTTGTGTATTTTTTTAAAGGAAAACTATTTGTAATTTCGGATGAAAATATATTGGGTATATAACTTTCGGTTTTTTTTTTTTCAAAATGTTAACGTTTATTTAAGAAAAACATGTACAATAGTATTATTCACAGTATTGTCCATCTGAAATTATGACTTTTACCCATCTTTCTGGCGATTTGTGGATCCCATCCCAAAAGAACTGCGCCGGCTTGGCATTGATATTCTTCTCTGATGTGAACCGTATTACAGTGAGGGCATTCTGCATCGACCGGAACAAATGGTAGTCAGAATGGGCAAGGTCTGGGCTATAAGGCGGGTGGGGTAAGACTTCCCATCCACTGTTTTCCAAATAGTTCTTAACCGGAATAGCTACGTGGGGCCGAGCGTTGTCATGATGGAAAATTATTGCCTCGTGTCTGGTCGCATATTCCGGGCGTTTTTCGGCCACTACTCTCTTCAAACGGATTAATTGTGTTCGGCAGCGTTGTCCATTGATGGTTTCACCCGGTTTTAGCAGCTCATAATACAGCACACCCATCTGATCCCACCAAATACTGAGCATTACCTTCGCGCCATGGATATTCGGCTTTGCCGTTGATTTGGCTAGTTGGCCGGGTTTCACATATGATTTTTTGCGCTTGGGGTTATCGTAATGGATCCATTTTTCATCACCAGTAACAATCCGATCCAAAAATGACTTCCTTTTGTGGCGTTCCAACAGCATTTCGAACATGCAAAACAGCCTTTCGACGTCTCTCGGCTTGAGTTCATGTGGAACCCAATTTCCTTGCTTTTGAATACATCCAGCTGCTTTTAAGCGTTTTGAAATGGCAGCTTGAGTGACACCCAAAGATTCTGCGAGCTCTTCTTGTGTTTGGCAACAATCTTCATAGAGTAATGCTTCCAGTTCTTCATCTTCAAACTTTTTTGGCTGCCCAGGACGTTCATCGTCTTCCAAGCCAAAATCACCACTTTTAAATCGTGCAAACCACTTTTGGCACGTTCGCTCAGCTAGCGCATGTTCACCATAAACTTCCACCAAAATACGATGACTTTCGGCAGCAGTTTTCTTCATATTAAAGTAATGAAGAAGAACTCCCCGCAAAAACACTTTTTCAGGCACAAAGTTCGACATATTTGAGTGAAAAAAAATTATTGTTGTTTACGCTTGAAATGAATGACATACACTGAAATGACGTACAATGACAGTAGCTTTCCAACGCATATTCCAATGAAATAATAACAATGGAATAATACAAGTTACGCCATCTCTTAGTAAACCACGAATTAAGTTATAGACCCAATACTTGGGGTTTTTCTCTGCAAAATAATTGTTTACGAAGGTGATTGCCTCCTCATTTGATCAAAATCTCTGTCCTCCGAGCGCAGTTTTTAGATGAAGGAACAAAAAGAAGTCGCTTGGGGCTAGATCTGGTGAATTAAGCGGATGGTCAAGCAGTTCAATCCGTAATTCATGGATTTTCGCCATGGCAACCGCTGGGGTGTGAGACGGCGCGTTGTCTTGGTGAAACAGGATTTTCTTTTTCTGCAAATGTGGCCATTTTTCCGCAATTTCTGCCTTCAGCCTCTCAAGTAATGATGCGTAGTAAGCTCCTGTACGATTAAGATAACTCCCAAAAAACAGTCGCCATCACTTTCCCAGGCGAAAAAAAGATTTTTTTTTTTTGGAGCCGGCTCGCCCTTTGCAGTCCACTGTTTTGACTGAATTTTTGTTTCGGGCGTATAATGGTGTATCCAAGTTTCATCTACAGTAATTAATCGGCGCCAAAACTCGAATTTATTGCGCCTAAACTGCGCCAACAGAGCGTCGGAAATGTTCATTCGAACACGTTTTTGGTCTAACGTAAGCAAACGCGGCACCCAACGCGCGGACAGCTTTCTCATGCCTAAATCTTGATTTAGTATGTAACAAACACGTTCTTTGGACATTTTCAAAACCTCTACTATCTCTTTCACTTTAATTCGGCGGTGGTCTAACACCAATGTTATCGTCAGTGGTTGCAGTTTTTGGACGTCCCGAACGTTCATCATCTCCCAAGCTCTTATGGCTACGTTTAAATTCAGCTGCCCAAAATTTCACTGTGGTAAATGATGGTGCAGAGTCCCCATACACAGAGTCCAACTCATTTTTGATTTGCGTAGGCGTACTGCCTTTCAAAGACAAGAATTTAAAAACAGCTCGCTTTTTCCATTTTCACGAAAGACACTCACATCGACTCACTCAAATGACTGTCAACAAAAAACTGTGCGTCCAAAATGACTGACGGTAAGTAACTGTCGAAAGATGCACAACTAGCATTCACTAGCTTTTATTGACAATTGCCGCTATCTTTACGTTGCGGTCGGAAACTTTTCAGACAATCCTCGTACACCTAGGAGCCGGAAAAAAAGGTCATTTTTGTGTATTTTTTTAAGGAAACCTATTTGAAATTTCGGATAAAAAAATCTGCGTAAACGGGACGAATGAAAAAATCATGAAATTTGTCAACTCACATGGAATCATCGATACCAGGCCTATAGTGTTTTTACGCTTGCAGCTCGGCTTTTGCTATGCGAGTTTCGTCTTCTTGCGCAGCGTACAAGTGCGGTTCCGATCCGACCGATATTCCTAACACGTTCATGACTTCCATCAATGAGGTGACACCATTGTTGAACGTGCATGTTGCAAGAAATACAGCAATGTTAACGATTTTGGCACCGCTGTTCATCGTTTTTAGAGCTATCTTCCAAATAAGTTGGTTGCTGTTTTGGATATATCCGCCAACACAGCGCTCCAACAATTTGTCAACGCTGAGGTCTTCGAATATTGGTTTGATGACATCTAACATCATTTTTGGCAATGCTAAATGGTCGTGACGAAAATTGTTCAGTTCTCTTTTAGATTTCGTTTGTTGCCACGATTCGGGGCCTTCGGGACAGAAATGTTGTTGAGAGTTGCTGTGTATTGAGCCGTAATGGTAGAATGTTGCTTATACCGCTTTTTTCATGTCATCCTTGGAGTTTCTGCGAATAGGTAAGCCATAGTAAATGCTCAGTCTATCTACAGGCTGAATGACTCGAACTCCAACTTTTTAAAATGCTATAATTTTTTTATTTTTTGATAAATTTTATTGTGCCAAAGCAAAAAATGTTGGAAAATACATCAATTTTCAAATTGTATGAGTAGTTTTCAATATGTCCACCTTTGGCGCGAAAAATGGCCTTGAGACGGCCGAAGAAAGCATCGCAACATGCACGCAAGTGGCTCTGCGGTATTTTGGCCCATTCCCGGCGAGGTGCTTGTTTGAGGTGGTCCAAACTTTGGTATTTTTTAGTGCCAACCTTCGCCTTCAAAATACCCCAGACAGAGAAATCCAACGGATTTGCATCTGGAGAATTTGCAATCCATTGTGTCGAAGAAATGAAGTGTGGAACATCATTTTTTAACCAATCTTGGTTGACACGCGCTTTGTGAGACGGTGCCGAATCTTGTTGAAATGTCCACGGTCTCCGACCGAAATGATTGTTTACCCAAGGCAATACTGCCTCTAAGATAGTTCCACGGTATACGATCGCATTAATTTTGACGCCACGGTCCAAAAATACGAGCGGAGAGCGACCATCGGCGGTTATGGCGGCCCAAACCATCACCATCGGTGCTGCCTGCTTTCTGGTGGCCGTCCGAAGGTGTAAATTTTCGAAGGTCCTCTCTGGCAAGCAAACCCGGTCATTTTGTTTGTTGACATATTGCTGGATAAAAAATGGCGACTCATCGGAAAAAACCAAATTCGGCAACTCACCACTTTCGTGCAAGCGTAGCAACTCCTTCGCTCTTTCGACTCTAACTTTTTTCTGTTGCGGTGTAAGATCGTGTGCTTTTTGGAATTTCAATGGCTTGAGCCCAAGCTCATTTTTCAGTATGTGTTGCATCCGTTCCAACGATATGTTGAGCTCACGAGCCATTTTTCTTCCACTTCGACGCGGATTTCGTTCAATTCGAGCCTTCACTTTCCGAACCATTTCTGCCGATGTTGCTGTTGCTGAACGAGCTATGGTTCGAGACACAAATGATTATTCACGTTGAGGTGTTGAAGGGCTCTAACGATAGCTACTTATGGTTTTATAGCCAAATATAAAGCAATCACACTATCACGTTTGAATTCCATTGCGGATAAAAATTTTTCAACACAACTGAGACGCAAATCGTTTAAAAGGCTTGTAAATAATAAAATTATCAGTCATGTGTAGAAATTTGAGCTCACTGTCATGAACGGTTTGGAAATTATAGCAGTCTGAAGTTGGTTGCAGTTCGAGTCATTCCGGGTGTGTAAATTTTGCCGTCAGTTTGTTTTTGCCGTCAATTTGTTTTTGCCGCCGATTCTAAGACCATACGGTTTCGCATTCACTAATTCTGTGTACGTCTTAGAGTCGCCATCCCCGGCGTAATTAGTTACACACGATTGACTCCATGCTTTTCGACAGATTTTGAAAATAATTCTTTTACGGCGTCTACTTCCATTTTGCCTGCCGATTCGTCATGATTGATCTGACAATTTTTATTGTGAGTTTTGTGTTTATTCCAATAGTTAAATTCAGCACAATAAGAAGATTTTACAGAAAATCAACGACTTTTCCTGTAAACTGACCAATGAACACCGCAACTCCATACAAAATGAGGTAAAACCACGTTTTCCTCAAGAACCATCTCTTGAAACGGTCAGTTTTGTTATATCCGCACTCGAATTTTATTTTGCTATTTCCTGTTGTTCTTCTTTTAAACAATACTTGAAGCAGCACAATGAATGTTAATAATTATCATATCATACGTCGTTTGTTGAAGCGGAGGCGGTAAATCCATGAGTCCACAAAATTGCATAGCTCCACACAAACCAATCCCCAATAAGCGCATAACAAAAAAGAATCGTGAATTTATTTCGTAAGCTGTGTTGATGTACGGGCACTAAGGAATGAAAGTCGGTTTGCACGATGAACACGAAACTACAATTTTAGTTGGGCTCGAGTGCTTTCTATTGAGGATCGGGCATTACTATCACACATTCCGATAAGACAGAAAGCACTGTCAGAAAATTCCAAATTCGATACCCGGTGTTTGGATCTTCTGGTGCGGATGTCTCATGATCAGTCTTCAAGTTTTTAGCACTGGAACTAATATTCTCGTCGGAAAGTTTTTCGGCAGTATGTCGATTTTTGGGCGGTATTTTCTTGTTGCGAAAAGATCCGGATCGATGAGCTTCTGGAGAACCTTTATTTCTGATATCCATTTTCTTCAGAATATTTATTCACGGTAACGCACAGTTACACGAACGCCAAGCTACTGACAAAACGTGTCTATTTCTGGCAAATAATAACAGTCATATGATATTGTATTTCCGTTATACCTGGAGCCGAGCACGCCCAAAAACGCAATAGAATTATAAAATAGGTCTAGGGACGCACTGCTCGAAGGGTCGCTTGCCGCTACCTGAATTTCGGTCCGACGCCGCAAAACTCGCTTATTTATGGAAATATTGGCTTGGCGTTTTCACCAGACATTCTTGAGACTTCAAGCTTCAAGAAGATGCAAAAACAAAATCGATTTTTTCGACCATGCTAGGTGTATATCTCCACTTAGCAAAACTAGGGTTACTTCGCCTAGTTTTTAAAGCCGTCAAAAGCTGTGTGATTTAAAGAACTCGTACCTTCAATGCCGATGAAAATGCTCACCGCGTTGGTCTTTGTCGCGTACCTGACTTTTCAGTAGTCTTCAAATCTGCGCTGAGTGTTTCTAGAAGTTATCAGAAATGACGTGAGATGCTTTAGAAATTTAATGCATCAAGAACGTGTCCTTACAACCTACAAGCTTAAGAGTATACACTAGCGCTGAGTTGATTACGCTCACTACAGGAAAGGTATTAAAGCAATTTTGTCTTTTTTGCAAAGGTTTATACAAATTGTTTAGTAATTTAATGCGAATTTTTTTAAAAGCCTCTCATTGGCTTTGATCAGGTTTTGATTGTTACGAAATTGCCCTTCTGCAAACGAAAAATTGTAAAAGCCATTCCCAGGTATTTTCGGCAATGTTTCGGAAGCAGTAATTTCCTGTTTATTTGCTTTAACGGTGATGCGCTCATTGATCCGTTATCAGCCTTCAAATATGTAAAAGTTATTAATTGTCTGGGTTTCTGAAAGGTTGATGCAGTTCGCTGAATTCTGCCGTCCCTTCACAACCACCCATGTCAATTGGGGCAAGAATGGAAATTGCACCGATACCATGACAGGGCCAACAACGCTATGACACTTGGACAAAAACTTTTCCGATTTCAAGTCTCCCTAATGCGTTTGTTCAACTGAGGTAAGACCGGCAATAATCGAATACTGCAATTCTATGCCGCCATGACAAATGTGATATGCGGATACCATTGGATAACTTTTTAAACTATCTGGATAGATGACAAGACATCATGAATGAATGAATGGCTTTAAACGAGAAGACCGATTCCGTATCATTCAAACTAGTTTTGACAATGTGTCTCCAATTCGCGAAACGCAGAGAAGATTACGTGACTGTTGGCCCCCATAATCGCTCACTATTCGTGGTGTTGTGGATACATTTTGTACCATACGCACTCATGGCTCAAGGCCAATTATGCGTTAACGTAATGTGCATACAGAAGAAATTGTACAAGCTGTGAGTTAAAGCTACGACACGAGAGGAGAGTTCGCCAATTGGGATCTTGAGCAGCTTCAAGTGACGAGGTTTACTTTTGTTCCAAACAAAATTGGCGTTCCTGGGGTGAGGCAAGTCCCGAAGATGTTCATGAGACTCAGGTATACGCACAAAAGTCCACTGTTTTGTGTGGTCTTTAAGCTTCATAGGCTCTTATTTTTTCAAAAATGATGCCGGAGTTGGAGTTGCATTCAATAGCATTCAACGAAATAATGGACGACATTAAATCTGACAATACCATATGTGGTTGCATTGACATACTGAGGACTCGTTTCTACGAAAACATTCTATCGCGAAATGAGTCAGTGAATTGACCATCGAGATGGTCAAGTTTGACGCCACTCAATTATTACTTCTGGGCATATGTCAAATCTTGATGTATGCTGATAAACTTCAAACTATACTGGCGGCTTATATTCAGTGTGTTATTGGTGAGAAATGGGCTAAAATGCTAGAAAGAGCGGCCCAACAGCATGCACTGCGTCAAAAACAGGCGAAGAAGCCGTATGTCTGAAGTCGTATTCCAAACATAATGTCATGAACCATTAACTAATGAAGATTATCAATTCAAACTTAATTCCTGTTGTTATTTAAAAAAAAGACGTTCTATGGCTGTTAAAAAAGCTTTCTTTAGACTCCACAACTTACCTTGCCTTCTTAGGCCAAAGAAACAGCAGCTGGCAATCTAAAGGGTGTCCCAAAGTTCACGCAAGAAGTAATTTTGATAAAAAAAACTCAGCTGTTTCATTAAAAATTAATTACCTATTGATTCATAAAATATATAGTACGTTGTAGGGTCATGTATGGAATAGCATATCGGGTAAATGGTCTCCACGGCTTTGCTGGCGCATACGCATTTTTTTGTCAAACTTTTCCATGGCAGTTTTGCATAAATGTGGCCGAATATCGTTGCGCTCAATTTGCTCCTTCAAGGCGTGGGTGGTTCTGTGCCTTTTGGCATAAACCTTAGACTTCAACAAAGTTCAACGGCGTTAAGTCGCGTGATCTGGGCGGCCAATATTGATCATAAAAAACCGGGAATTACACGACCAGGAAATGATTCATACGGTAATTGGATATTGTTTCTTGGTCTATATGGCATGTGGTACCGTCTTGTTGAATCTACTTGTCGTCCACATCCACATCTTGCAATTTAGGCACACAAAACTGGATTATCATTTCGCGATAACAAGCACCTTTAACTATTATTGCCTTACCAGCCGCATTTTCAAGAAAGAATGGCCAAATGGTGCTTCCAGCTTAAAATACGCACTAGACTGTGACACATTGTGGATGCATTTATTTGTCAACAATCACCCGTGGATTTTCTGAACCCCAAATTCGACAATTTTGACGATTCACAAAGCCATCAATATGAAAATGAGTCTCATCATCGTTCCATAATCCATTCAACGAACTCTTTTCGTTATGCGTGGTTAGTAGGCTTCAGTTCTTGCGTCGTTGCACTTTGTATGCATGAAGATGCAAATCTTTCGTGAGAATACGCTGCAGAAAGCCTCTCGAAATGCCAAATTGTTGACCACGGTGCGGAATTGATGTTCCTGGATTCTCACGAACTGCTTCGATGTTTTGTGTCGAAAGACTTATTCAAATTTTTGAATTAATCTCTTCACAGTTGATTAGGTTAAATCACTATTCCGACCATATTTTTCATTATTTTTAGAATATGAAACAATGAAAAAACATTGTTCTTTCGTGTAGGGCTTCATTTTTAATAACCCTGAACTGTTAGCTGTCACGCTGTCTTTTTTTTTTCGTTGGCAAAACTTTACCCTATAAATGGTGCAAGATTCTAATCTTGTATGCAATTTAGGACACCCTTTATAAATGTCCATTTGTCGAAGTGGTGCATCCCTTCTTCTTGACAGAAAATACTTGGTTTTGTCCTCATTCAAAGCTAAATACACTTTTTCGGCTTTAATGCTTGCCAGTTATGTCAAAATCGTGCACATACGAGTACATATGTACGTATTATATATGCGGACATTTTTGAAATATTGTATCATACCTTTGACAGCGCATCGTCGTTTTTACCCTTTCTTTGATCAGTGGGACTATAGTAGTTTGGACTTTATTGGGCAGCTTGGCTGGTCTTGGTATGATATGGCTAGAGTTTATTAATGCTGTGATATGCGGCCTTAAAATTGATAAAGACGTGATGAGTACCGATGTGGACTTCTTTGATTTTGTCTAGGCACTGGTCGTAATGTAAATATTTGGTAAATTATAGACTTGCCGGGCCTTAAAGGGCACTGATCGAATAGTTCCGGCGTTCACACAATATGACGCACAAGATTTTGTGCGCGATGTTAAAGACTCTGAGGCGTCTATTGTTGATGCAGTTTGTGGATTATTCAAACGATGCTGAGGTGGGTTAGTTTATGATGTCTACCAAGTCATTTCCTGTTGCCTTAAAAAAGTCTGTAAGTAGGCCGTCCGGTTTAGGCTTTGAAATTGCTATCTTTTCTGCATTTTCGTTGGATGGATGAAAATCTTGGCTTTTGTTGAAAGGGTCGCTCTGCCTGATAGAGGAATTAAGGTCACCTCCGCGGTTTTACAGTCTGCAAAATGGCTTTTTCATATTCTCAGCACCGACTGCGACTCAACTACTAAACTGCCTTGCTAATCAATCTAGGTTTTTGTTAGGGTCTAGTTGAGGAAGGCAAAGCGACAATCTTGGAGATCATCCTGTGACAAAATCACAGATACCCCTAAGGCATCGCGGCTAAGAAAAATCCTCTCTATAGATCCTATGATGCCTAGCTGGCTCTTGGAAAACCTCAAGTAATGAATCATTTGAATGCCGTTCATCTCCTATGGAGACGGCAGAGCAGTTCAACCTTGACTTTTGCTGGGTGCCGGGCCACAGAAACATTCCAGGGAACTGTACGGCCGATGAACTCGCCAAAATTGGAACCGAAAAAGGGTACCAATCGTGCAAATTAATATTAAAGCTGGATGCCAATAAAAGAACAGACCTTAGGTGGACTGTTGCATCAACATGTCTAGCGACTAAATAGATCTGAGATCTGAATCGTACTAAGAGTCTGATCCTTCGAAGTAGGAAGCATTTCAGCGCCATCATAGGTGTCATTATTAGACACTATCTCATAGACAAGCAGGCCAGAATATGAGACCAGGCATGAGTCCGTCATTTTTCATCACGACAACGCTCGGCCACATGTTGCGGTTTCGGTGAAAAACAATTTGGAAAATTCTGCCTCACCCGCCTTACAGTCCAGACTTGGCACCATCTGACTACCACTTGTTTCGTTCGATGCAAAACGCTCTTACAGGAATACGCTTCAGCTCAGTAGAGGAAATCAAAAATTGGCTCGATACGTTTTTGGGCTCGAAAGACGAGAGATTTTTTTGGTCCGGAATTCATAAATTGCCAGAAAGATGGGGGAAAGTTGTAGCTTCCGATGGACGATACTTTGAATAAAGCATTGTAACTATGTTTTCATAATAAAACTTCAAATTTTGGAAAAAAAAAAAACGCTGGAAACTTACTTGTAGACCCAATATTATTCAATATAGTCCTCTTTTAGTTTGATACACTTATTCCAGCGATTTTCCAACTTCTTTATCCCGTCCGAAAAGTAATTTCCCGGAATGTCTGCAAAATACTCCTCCGTGGCGTAGATGATTTCCTCGCGTGAGCTGAATTTTTTATTGATCAGCCATCTTTTGCGGTTTGGGAAGAGATAATAGTCCGAGGGATCCAAATCCAAAAGTCCGCCCGGTTCCGCATCACCAAGTCCAAACACTCTTTTGAAGTGCTCTCGCGTTCGTGTTTTTGGTCAGGAGCGGCACCCAGCGGCAGGATAACTTTTTCATATGCAGAATATTGCACAAAATATGGCGTGTGCGCTCAGTACTAATCTTTGTGGTATCTGCTAGCTGGTGCACCTTCACTTTCCGGTCAGCCAACACCATTTCATGTATTTTTTTGACATTGTCCTCTGTAACCGCATCGGAGTGCCTGCCGCTGCGGACTTGATCAGTAGTGGAGTTGCGGCCACCACGAAACTCTCGAAACCAATATTTGACGGTATAATCTGACGGAGCATTAGCCCCATAATACTCGTATTTATCCAACTTTTCTTTTGTTTGCTTCGCCGTTTTGCCTCTCAAAAAATAATGTTTTATGAGAGAACGAAAATCGTTTTTGTCCATACTCAACATGATGCCAAACACGTCAACAACAATCAGCTGTCAAAACAAAACTAAAGACAGTATCGCACTGAAATTTGTCATGTCTGCTTAAATATGTACGGACTTCAAGGCACCATAACCTTTTTTCCAGTAGCAGCGCATTCTGGTGGTCAAGGATGTCACTTTTCACTCCATCTAGTATTCAATAGGTTTTCTTAAATTGCCAAACAAGTGTACTCTCTGTATTCCTGTCCCCTAGAATTCTTCAGGAAAAATCCGGTATGTTTTGCACAACACTGTATATATGCACATAGATCCCCATACTTTAACGAATCAACTATCGGTCTTTTTAAATGCATATGGAGCAGATGGACATGATTTCATAATTTTGTAAGGAATCGATACTGCCGCCAAAAAACGTCAATTTATATCTTTTCCGTTGATGTGAAACATTTTTCAGTTTTGTGATCTAAGTCAGGAGTCAGCATCAGTAATTACTGTGATCTTTGAATGTTGATGGGTAATAGGGTCAACTAAAAACAGAAAAGTCTGTTGCATAATTCGACTTTTGTTATTTTTAATTAAGAAACCCTACAGAGACTTTGCCCTCGAATTTATTGCAAATTTAGGCCCGTTCATGTGGCACGATAGTGATATATACATAACATATATATGTATATTGACGTATTTTTGATTCTTTTATTATCTCACAAATGAAGTAATTAAAACAATTTACGCCGATAGCAATAAGTTACTCATCCATTTTTCTTTTTTATTTTTGTTTACAATGACTAAACCCAGGGAAAAAAATATTAAAAATGTACATACTACTCGTAGGCTGCTACCTATACATTCATTTGAAGAAAAACATACTTAATTGATTGTCGAAAAATATTTTTCCCATGACAATTACCCACGTCTACCTACAAACCACCATGTCTATATTTTTGTCTATAAAAAAAAATTGCCAAAATAATTGCAAAAATATATTTTTTTTTTTTCCTCAGATTAAATTTTGATCATAAGGCCCGATGTAGGTGTAGGTTCAATCGTATGGGTATGAGTATCTGAATATATCCATCTCAGTGGCTGAGTATCTGTTGTTATTGTTGATCTCACTTCGAGGTGACACTCCCATTGACGAGATCACACTTCATCAATGTGTTCGTTTTTAAGAGTATCTTACACTTGATAGTATTTAGCTCGAAGGTAATGAGCGTTTGTTATTTTTAGTAGGATAACCATTTTCACTGCTGTATCAAATTTTGAGTTAGAGGTGGGAAGATTTTCTATTAAAAACTGCAGAAGACAGGTCTTACAATTTATGTTGTACAGTACTATGTTGCACTCGAAAAACCACTCTAAATCACTCGCTTAACAGAGTTCGAAAATCAAAAGTAAAATTCACATTATTCCAGTTCCTGCATTTGAAAATTAATTACCAGCATCTAGGACATAAATCGCTGCAACGTTTTTAATGGCACATAAATCCTTCTTCTCTTATAGCATACGCAACATTGTAATGAGAATTTTTTGAATTCTATTTGCCCATTAAAGCTTGTGCTTGTGTTTTTTTTTTTGTGAAAACTGCAAAACATATTCTCGCGCCTTTGCACTTAACCAATAGATGACGCTGCCATCTTTGAGTCTATATTTAGAAACCAACTTGGACGCAGCAGGCTGAATCGATTCTACAACAAAGAGACAAATTGAGGAACATTTTTTTTTTTTTTTTCATCTTCAAAAACAACCAACAGAAAACTCATAAACACTCTCGCTTTCGTTTTTCAAAAGAAAAGCCAGAACTTTTCTGTTATTTTACTTACAAACTTACTCTTGTGCTGTGTGTCTCTCTTCTCAGCTATTACAGTGTTCTAGAAGGAATAAATTATCCTAAAAATAAAAGTACACTGCACATAGTATATGCGCCTCATACATAGCATCATATTCATGTGCGCATAGAAACAACCTAAAACTAAAACTAAAACTAAAACTAAAATCAAAATCAAAATCAACATTAAAAAGTAAGGAAAAGGAAACAAGAACAAGAAAAAAAAAACAAAAGTGAATTAAAAATACACATTCAGTGAGCATTGAAAGAGTGAAGATCGGCGGGTCTTACGATCGGTCCAAAAGCCAACGGACGGATATACACAAGTACTCGTACGAGTACCAATAGATTTTCGAAAATCGAAGAGAGAACTTTTATCGTCACCTACCGCCCGTCGCGTCGCCGACCCGGTTCAACGACGATCTCAAGTGTAGAGCATCGGTTATCATATCGATCTTTGATCATCATCAGTTCGGTCTCTTAAACTTCCTGGATACAAAAATACACATATATACCGTATATGAACCGAAAAGATATACGAGTATCTTGACTAGAAGCAAACAAGTTTCTTCGATTGAAGAAAATCGACAAAAAAAGAAAAAAAAAAAGCGCGGGACGCATTGCGTTGGTCTAAACTAGCACGATCGGTGCATCGATTATTATTTTTTTTTTTTTAAAAAAAAAAGTCCAACTCAGTTTTCAGCATAAACCCGCCAAGATCTAGAGAGAGAGAGAAAGAGAGATCCCTGGTAAAAAAAAAAAAAAAACAACATCAAGTGTATATCTATCGCATCGATGTGTGCTAAATTTATAAAATAAAACCTCGACAAAAAAAAAAAAAAAAACAAAAAAAAAAAAAACATCTTTGTGTGTGCTTAGTGTTTTAACCCGAAGCAAATACATAAAAACAAACTTATGTATCTATTTATAATCTAATGTTGTTGATATTACTAGTCTTCCTAATGAAATTCGTGGACATCTCGATCTTAAATCGGGCCCGTTCTAGGGGCCCAAATGTTGCTGCAACACGAAGCAGTAGCAATAGCAGTAGCAGCGGCAATAGCAGTGCATGTAGTAGCAATTCCTCTTCCAAGGAAAATTGTTTTGGCAACATCAATTTGAATTCAAATGAATATGCTCAATATCAGCAGCGATTGCGATCAGTGACACCGCAACAAGTGCAACAATTACGTCATTATCAACATATGCAACAGCAACAATTGTTGCTGCTGCAAAGGGAATTATTGCGTCGACAAAAGTTGCGCCAGCAAAATACCATTCTCAAATCGAACCAATGTAATGTTCAACAAAATGATGCAGCAACAGCAATGGCAATCGCAACAGCGACACCAACGGCAGCGGCGAGAAGTAATTGTAATGTTGGATTACACAAAGGTATACCAAGTATGTGTTTTATTTTTATTTTAACGAAAAAGAACGGTTTTTTATAAATTTTTTTTATTTTTGGGAATTTTATATAAAATTTCACTTGACCTGGCCGACGGCCAAAAAATGTCTTACCTTACCTCTGGCGCGAGGAAGAACAATTCACGCCGGTGTTTGGTAGAAAATCGTTTGGAATGCCTGCCCTGAATCGAGATGACCGAAAAGAAAATTTAGTGTTTACTGCATTTTTGTTGTTCTTCTATTTTTTTCACACCATGGAAGAGATAGATTTTATTTTACCATTTTATGTTTCTATCAACCTGATTCATTTCGTAGGTATTTCCGGATTGTTTCAAGTAAATTTACGAGGTTTATTCAAGTCGTCCAAGTAGACTGGATGTTTGAGGATGTTCACTTTATAAATTAACTTGACAATTTTCCTTTGCCAAGTAATAGATGCTTGAAGGTGATTTAGAATTATTTTGTCTTTGTAAGAGGTGGACATGCGCCAAGAATAATTTTTTTTTTTTACTGCTGCCATCGTTATTAACCTTAATCTGACTTGAATGCATCCACTCTATAAAATGCTGAATTTCTGTTTTAGTATTTTAAATTCGTGATAAACTTTTTGAGAAAATGACATTTGTAATGAAATACAGCAGTTAGTTGATGTCTAGCCGGTGGAAAACACGCCTTTTGGCTTTTGCTTAAATTTTGAAATTATGAGAATTTTTTTAAATTTCCTTTTGTGCGCCCCATTTTTTTTTTTTGTTAAAAGTTACAGCCTTGCTACTGTTTAAATGATTTTTTCTCCATCTGTATAAGAGATGAAACAAATTTATTAAATATGCGGGGCATCCTCCTTACGTTTTAGCTTTACTAATGGCTCACCTCGGCTTCGATTGCAAACCTTGCTATTCTTGACAACAGTTTCGATGACCAACCCAACAAATTTCAGTCTAATGAGTGTGAAATTGGTCCAGTTCCTGTACATTTTGGAGAGCATAATGTAAGGAAAGTAGATTTGGACTATTTTTTCGACTGAGTCGAAACCGCACAATTTAAAGCCCCAAAAACCTGATATCAAGAATACCTCACACCATGATTTCATCTCTTATCTGGCTCACATTTAGAAACTCTTTATGAAAGGTGGGCGGTTTTGCAAAGGTCAGTTCTAACCCGAAAAAAGATTTTTGTTGTGACATGTTTATTATGTAATTTTCCACTAAAGCCATGCTATGTCACTACTGCAATAGTACAACATCAAAACTAAAGTCAGGAGGGAGTTCTTATTCCAATTGGGTGGGGCTAGTTAGTATATTGAAACAAATTTTTCGACTCGAGCTGTAAAGAGGCTGCCAGGGTTAGGAGAAGTGTTTTTACGGTCCTTCAAGACCAACTCGACAGAGGAAAACCGAAAAAAGTTTAAACGAGCCAGAAATGACTGCAATGTCTTTCCCAAGCGCGTGAAATTTCTATATGACCAAAAACTGAGGCAAAAAATACTACAATGTTTCAAAGGTAGTAAAAATTGTTGGTCATTCGTCAAAAATATAAGAAATTCTGCTTCATCTTCCATCCCAACGCTCATTTACAATGCCATTCTAGCGGCCAGCCTTTTGAACAGGGCCAGCTCTACACTCCCAGATTGTGCTTTGTCTCCGCCTACACTTGAGTGCGTCGAATCTTTAACGGGACGAATCCACTTTCTCACTTGTGTAGTAGCAAGAGTTCTTAAAGATCTTAATATCCACAAATCCGCGGGTGCAGATGGCATATCTCCCTTCCTTCTGAAGAGGTGTTCTTCCTCGCTGGCAAAACCACTGCGTAAGCTTTTTCATCCATCCTACTCTTTAGGACTCTTTCCGAGCAGATGGAAAACAGCATTTGTCCAGCACGTCCCTAAAAAAAGGCGAATCTTTTTCTCTCTCCTCCTACAGACCCATTGAACTTACGTCCCTTCTTTCCAAGGTCATGTAAACGCTGATAAACCGTCAGCTCATGAAATATCTCGAAACACAAAAACTTCTTAATGGCCGGCAGTACGGTTTTCGTAGCAACCGATCCACTGGTGATCTGATGGCATGTCTCACCGAAAAGTGGAACCAAAGCGTACACCAATCTTGCGAAAGCAAGATGGCTGCGCTTGATATTTCTAAGGCATTTAACAGAGTTTGGCATCAGGCTCTTTTGTCGAAAATGCGTGCTTTTGCGATCGATAACTCTCTTCTTCAATGGATTAGAAATTACCTTTCGGAACGTTCAATTCAAGTTGTCTTGGATGGTTTCAAGTCTGATTTTTACAAAAATAAATGCTGGTGTGCCCCAGGGCTCCGTTATGTCTCCGACACTCTTTTTAATTTTCATCAACGATCTCTTGTATGCCACTTCTAATCCAATATATTCTTTTGCTGACTACAGTACTCTCTGCTTCTCATATTCGTTCCCGGACTCACGTCCCTGCTCTTCGGCTGTAGAACGGGAACGGCAGCGTATGTTAAGCTCATTAAATTCCGATATTAACAGAGTGGAATTGAATGCTTCCAAAACTCAATGCTGTCTGCTGTCATTAAAGCGAAATCTTAACACCCAGCCATTATCCATGAATGGCACTTACATCGTCGAAACGGAAAATCTTTCCATTCTCGGTATGTGTGTCAGTGACTACTTACGTTGGAATGACCACATATTCGATGTCGTCAAAAATGCTGCGAAATGTCTAGATTTCCTCAAGCGATGTAGGAAATATTTTACCACCTCTGATTTGCCCTCAATATATAAGACATTCATCCGCCCTAAATTGGAGTACAATGCCCACATCTCACTTTGTTTTATCGCTATTTCCACCAATAGTGCTCCATAGAAATCGCCAGTAGCATTCTGCCCCTTCAAACTTTTAACTGTAACATCCGTCTGGATAAGAATGCTATCAGTATACCCTCAAGCCCATTTTCGGACGTATATCGTGATTCTTTCCTAAGTCGTACAACCCGCTTATGGAATTCTCTGCCGATCTCTGTGTTTCCTGGTCGTTACAACTTACAAACATTTAAAAACAATGCACATCGGTACGTGTCCTTTCTTCCTCCCTAAATTTCCTTCGCCCGCGCTGTGTACAATCATTTTGAGGGTACACCAACCACTTGAGGGCGCGTTCATTATAAAAAAAGAAGAAAAAAAATACGTGACAGTAGGCTTGCAGCAAATTCAGTTAAAAAATGGAACTAACCTTCCACGGTTCCAAAACAATTGCACATTATTATAATCTGATCAATATTATAATCTGATCAATATGCCTATGTACTCGCATGCTTTATTTGACTGGGGTCGGGATTAGGATGCCATAATAAAGTTCGAGCACCAAATGAGGAACATAGCGCTTCATAGTGCTTGTAACGTGTTTAAGGAGTTCTCACATTAGATGCATCCCATTTTTTCAATAGAAAACGCAAACCGTCTTCTAACAGATGTCATATTTATGTTCCAGAATATTTATCATTAGGTTATACCTAAGAGCATTTTCAAATAATCCAAATTTCCTTCATTAGAAAACACTTCTGCCCACTCCTTAGGCAACCCACCCCAGGAGTCTGTTGGACTTCATTCCGAAATTTTTCACATAAAGGAAGTTTTGCAAGTTAGGAACAAGTGGAACTTCGAAGGTGCTAAATCTGAAGAACAGGGCGGGTGCACCAATGCCAACCGAACTCCTGTAACTGTGTGCAAGTGGTCCTAGCTGTATGAGAGCGAGCATTATCCTGATGGAATCGAATCCCCCTTCAATTATTCTGGTGTAGGGCCGACTTTAATTTGCACAGCTGTTGACGGTATACTTCTGCAATGATAGCCTGCTCACAAGGCAACAGCTCAAAATGGATTGTTCCTTCAGCATCCCACCATACTGACAGTAACACCTTGGTCGGGTGAAGTCCGCCTCTGGGATGTTGTGCTGGTCTGTCTTCTGGACTAAGTCATTGGTGGCGACATTTATTGTAATTGTAAAGAATCCATTTTACATCTCCGATTCAAAAACCTCTCTTGATTGCGACAGAAGCGCAGTGCAAGCTTCGATTCTTTGCTGAAGATTATTTTGCGATGTTTGAGGTGGTACCCATTTTCCCAAATTATGGCTTTCCCATATTTTTTAGGTGTCGATGGATGGTCATATGGCTTACGTTGAGTTTCCTTACCATAGAACTGGGATTACTTTCGACGGTGGAATCTAAGTCTAGCTCTTCTGGCCTACTCGAACGAGGTTCATCCTTTGGGTCAAAATTTCTATTTTTAAACATTACAAATCAACGCCGACACTTGGACTCGCTGAGAACATCCTTCAGATACACATTTTGGATTTCTCTAGTGACTTCACTTCAATTCTGGTTTTTCCGGAACAAAAACAATAAAATATGCCGAATATGCTCTCCCGATACATCCATTTCAAAATTCAATTAAAAATGCTTACAATGATGTTAACGGAACGAAATTTGCAGACTAAGTGAACAATATATCCCAAATACTAATTTCAATAACGGTTTCAGCATTAAATTGCTTTTGTGTATTTTATGGCAATTAGAAAACTAACCCCTCCAAAAAACGCGCAATACTTATGGTACAACCTGATACCAGATTAGGTGGCTTAACTCCTTAGGCGAACAATTGACAGTTTAGTGAAACGTATTGTTGCCGTACCAATGCGACAGCGAAACGCCAGAAGTGAAGAGAATATTGCGGCTGAACGCAGGCAAGTCAAGTACGCAATCATCCGATTCGGCTCCGTTCTTCAGAGCTGGACATCTTTTGAGCGCTCCTGTGGCGTATTTTGCGGAAAGACTATGCATACATCCGTACAAGATAGTATCTATATTGACGTAAGGGCTAAATCCAGATGACCGTCGTGCACGTCGAACTCTCGCTGAATAGGTTCTATTGAAGATTGAAGAAGATTCCTCTTTATTTAAAATTCTTTAGACTCTTTTCATCGGGGCTACACGAAGTCCCTGATTTAAGCCAACAAAGCAGATACAATAGATGACTTGGAGGCGAACATTCGGACGGAAATTGCTGGAATATAAGCCGAATTGTACGAAAATTCATCGAAAATTGGATTCAGTGGATTCACTCATGCACGCCGTTTTTTATCAATTTTATTCCAGCTCATTTTTATTTAAAAAAAAAAACCAATTGGGTCGTATTTACTGAAAAAACCCTGTATCTTCGTGTTGTAGAAGGTAACCGATTAAATGTTATTTTGTCTTCCATGTGCTGAAATTCACATGTTCTGGACCCGATCCCTTAAAACATTTTTGTTTGAAGATGCTACCCACTCAGTACATTCGTAAAATAATACAGAGATATCCAATGGCCATTTCCCAATTACAAGATTCTTTTTGGTATTGTACATATTGCTACTCCAAATCCAGATAGCTGATAGAGTTCCAAAAGCATCTTTTGTTTTGCTGGTTTTGTTCTTAACACCTGATTGTCGCGTCATCAGCAACAGCGCTTCTTAGGTTCAGGAAGTCATCTATTTGAGCTATTCAACAGTTTTGGCGATTACTATGGAGCTGGAAATACGAAGCTGCGTACGTTTTAAGGTTTGTTTTGCTTGTTTCGGGCCTTAAATTAAGTTTTATTCTATGTAAGCCTGTGGGCCCCACCCAATTATCAAGGCTTCGCCCATCAATGACGTCTAATAAAAACCGGTGGCAGAGCATATTACTGGTCTTATCGTAAGGATCTGCAGATGACGCCATGTACGGGCATCCCGTAAACTTAAGTCCTCACGACAGGTGTTTACGTTAAAAATCGGAGACTATGTAAGCCTGTGGCCCTATGCAGAAGAAGATAGACATTTTAGGGGATGCGTTATCATTGTCCATTGAGAACCCTGACTATACTCTGTCAGTGCCGTACGGAGAAAGTTGCACATCTCAACTAGAAATAGTAGTGGTGATATTATATACTCCTGAGGTAGTTTTCTTGTATTCTAAGTTCCTCTGAAAACTTACCATTATATAAGACAAAATTGGTAGTTCCTTCGTAGCTCCTACCTCCGTAAATCTATCGAAATGAACTCATAATTTGCACAATCTGAGACTTTTTTAAATCAATAAAGGACAAGCGAAATAGACATTTGTACCTAACAGATTGCGCTATGATAATTGGGAGAGTGTTAATGCAAAGGCACAAGGCAAAAAGCCTTCTTGTTCGTGGCCGAGTATAGAATTTTTGTCTTTTCTAACTCTTCATAGAATAATTTTGTTTTATAGCAACTCCGCAATAATACAATAAATATGTAAATTGGCGCGGCTTGTGAATGTTGTCTGCAACCGCAACTTTTTCTTTCCGAAGTGCTCTGATGGCCGATGCTATCTCAGTGTTGTTTAAAGCTGCCAGTCGGAGTTTAAAGCTGTATCAGTGTCGATTTAGTGGTTAAGATGCTTAAATCTTCTATTCATTTTCTGAGCTGGTTCTCATCCCTGAAAAACAAGACATGCCTCAGGCTGATAATATTGAAAAGCCATCTTTACGCACTTTCGAAGTGGCTAGGATCTGAGCTGGAAGCAGCATACTTGCTTCAATGATAATTTTTTTAATAAAAATCGCCTTGGCGTATAAGAAGTATGATAAAGTTCTGGCCACCCGCAAAATCGATATCAGGTCCATGTTTGTTTCCGGTGTCCTGAAGACAAGAACTTAAGCATTTCGACCTGTTGCAGATAAGCGTGACAGGGGTTGACATCCAACAGTATACCACCGACGACAAGGCAATAGCATTGCAAAAGTTGATGGACCTCTCAGATTGTGTGGACATGTTTTCCTGCAACATAATGAAACGAAGTGTTATCGTTGCCTATTTTCGCAACATTGTTGAGTTGTGGCTAGAGGCTGAAGAAGACATATTCGATGATTCGTGTGATTTTTCGGAGCGTAGCATTTGTGAATGATAGTATTGACCACTCTACCTCAAAATCTAACAATCAGTATTCAATTAAAAGACAACCTCAAGAACAAGGGGCTTTCTTTTCCTTCAAGTGTTTAATGAACACTCTCTCTATACTCAATCGTGGTTCCAGTTAGCTTGCTAGAGTTGAACAAGATAGTCTTGCTTGGAATTTATTTGCGTTCAACCACCTGTTTTCGTTCACTCTCTGTTATCCAACTTGCACCGCACAAATTTCTTCTCCAATTGGTGTTATCTGTAGTTTTGAGGACCCTTTACCTTTACACCTGATGATATGACCAGCCCTTATCTGAAGCGCTTATAGACCTTTCGGATCGATATTGCTTTTCGATAAGGCCTTTGGAAAGTAAAGAAATACCTGACTCCTGTCCTGTTTTGTGGACTAGGATGCTTGTCATTCGATTTCTTCTAATTTCCGAGTTATAAAGAATAGAAAAACAAACTTAATCAGGTACCAGAAAGAGGTGTTGAAGTTGGACATGTTAGGTATTAAGGTCAATTTTTATTCCTCAGAAAATAATATTACCATTAGGTAAATTCTAATCTATAAACGCCATGAAGTTGTTAGAGAATACTTCGTTGGCTATCAAGTTAAATGATGCCGAAATCATAAAAACAAATGCACACACAGCCTTAGACTAGATACGTGCCATATCGCTTAGATGTGATGATACTTGGGTTAAGTTTCGAATTTGAACCAATGATTAAGACATTTAATCACCATAGCATCATTCACAAAACCTGGGTAACCAGAAAGGGTACAATGAACCGAACTAAGTGAGTATGAATAACAGGGGACCGAGATGGCTGCCTTGAGGCATATCAAAGGTTTTGGTGCTGTGAACCTAAGGTGGACTCTGTAGTATCTTTCTTTTAAGTACAAAATAAAATCAAGCCCTCATTTTGAGGAAGTTAACTTTATGGCTTTATGGGAAATTCTGTCGAAAGTTTTGCTGAAATCGGTGATAACTACGAGTACATTAACTGCTTTGCCATCTTTTAGAGCGAAGAATTCTGTTAGGATACTCACTAAGTATCCGTGTTGATATTCACAATAAATGAGCATGCAATGATGAAACATTGATTCGTACAAGTATACAATGATCTTTAAGAGCTTCGGAACGACGGGGGAGTTTCACAATTGGATTATACAGGGTGAATGACTCGAACTCCAACTTTTTAAAATGCTATAACTTTTTTATTTTTTAATAAATTTTATTGTGCCAAGCAAAAAATGTTGGAAAATACGTCAATTTTCAAATTCTATCAGTAGTTTTCAATATGTCCACCTTTGGCGCGAAAAATGGCCTCGCATCGCACACTGCACGCAAGTGGCTCTGCGGTATGTTGGCCCATTCCCGGCGAAGTGCTTGTTTGAGGTGGTCCAAACTTTGGTATTTTTCAGTTCCAACCTTCGCCTTCAAAAAAACCCCAGACAGAGAAATCCAACGGATTTGCATCTGGAGTATTTGCAATCCATTGTGTCGAAGAAATGAAGTGTGGAACATTGTTTTTTAACCAATCTTGGTTGACGCGCGCTTTGTGAGACGGTGCCGAGTCTTGTTGAAATGTTCACGGTCTCCGACCGAAATGACTGTTTGATCAAGGCTTCAATACTGCCTGTAAGACAGTTTCACGGTATACGATCGCATTAATTTTGACGCCACGGTCCAAAAATACCAGCGGAGAGCGGACCATCGGCGGTTATGGCGGCCCAAACCATCACCATCGGTGCTGCCTGCTTTCTGGTGGCCGTCCGAAGGTGTAAATTTTCAAAGGACCTCTCTGGCAAGTAAACCCGGTCATTTTGTTTGTTGACATATTGCTCGATAATAAATGGCGACTCATCGGAAAAATCCAAATTCGGCAACTCACCACTTTCGTGCAAGCGTAGCAACTCATTCGCTCTTTCGACTCTAACTTTTTTCTGTTGCGGTGTAAGATCGCTTTTTGGAACTTTAATGGCTTGAGCCCAAGCTCATTCCAACGATATGTTGAGCTCATGACTTTTTTTTTCCACTTCGACGCGGATTTCGCTCAATTCGAGCCTTCACTTTCCGAACCATTTCTGCCGATGTTGCTGTTTTTTTATTACCACTTCCATGGCGTTTTGCAACGCTGCCAGTATCACGGTAACGAGCTATGGTTCAAGACACAAATGATTTATTCACGTTGAGGTGCTGGAGGGCTCTTGTGGTTTTCCAGCCAAATATAAAGCAATCATACTATAACGTTTGACTTCCATCGCGGATAAAAATTTTTCACACAACTGAGACGCAAATCGTTGAAAAGGCTTGTAAATAATAAAATTATCTGTCATGTGTCAAAATTTGAGCTCACTGTCATGAACGGTTTAGAAATTCCAGCAGTCGGAAGTTGGTTGCAGTTCGAGTCATTCAGAGTGTAGTTTTAAATTTCTTCCTTTTGAGAGGGATTATTGTGAGGTTTTCAAGGTACAGAAACGATTTTCTGTGAAATAAAAAGCTAGAAAAAAGCGTACCCTCTAATCCAAACCAGGAAAGAGCAAAAGGCAAGTTGCTTAAGCTAGTTATTAACGTGGTCCTAATTTGGGTATATGTAACTGCTTTTAATTTTAAACAAATTTTTACAATTAACTTTAAGTATCTTATAGCAAAATTAATAATTCAAAGAATCATTTTAAAATGTCATAGTGAAGAATATTGCTTGTCATTTTAATCGTGTACGGCATTTAAGAGCGAAAGTCAATCTATTGTCTACAAAAATCAATACAGTCCCCTTTTGACATAAGAAGAACCACCCGACACAAGCATATGCTCTTCAAATTTAAATTTTCTTCTTTAGCTTGTAAATGAACACCGTATCACAATAAAATTGCAAACTCTACCCTCTCTCTAAGGGGGGAGGGCGAACACACAAAATCGATTGACAACAAAATACGAATAGGATTCGTACAAGTCTGACTAACAAAAGAACGTTATAAACTTAATTAAGCGTTACAATGGATAACTAAGAAGATTACGTACCACAATACACAAGACTGCACAATACTCGTACCACCACTCGTACCAGATGACCTTTGAAGGTCTAAAAAACACCCACCGCCCTTCCTAATGGCTGATGCAAGAACCCAGGAACAAAGTTGCAGTTGACTGTCGAATTATTTGAGCTAACGAGTAACATGCGTTACAACCTGTGATTAAGATCCCCTGTGAAATATTCCACAAGTCCAATAACCGTGGCTATAACAACACCAATTAGCGATATTTTTACGAGTACTCGTACGGATATGTTCCACATTCGAGTTGATTGAGGTTAATTTACTTTTTGCCATATTTTTTCTTTTTTTTCAATCTTTCCTTTTGCGGTGCCACCATCTCTGCATGTGTGTAGGTCTCTTGCGAAAATTAAGGCAACACAAATATTTCGATGCCGTAACTTTATTAATATGACTTTTGACTTTCAGGCATTATGAGCTGGTTGCATGCAATCATGCATGCGCCCAAAAGATCAAATCAATGAAAATTTTCCCTTTGAAGATTTAGTACAATACACGGGTGTACGGAACGGATACATTACATATGAATATGCACGTTGCGTTTAGATACATTTTTATAGACGTCGAAAATCACGAATCGAGGGCAGACTCTAATAGTTGGAATATACTCGTATGTACGTAATTTTTATTACGTCTTCAAGTTGCAGATACACGAAGACACGACGACGAGTATTTTAAAGACGTTACGCTTCATCGAGCATGTTCGAATTTGACAACATATAGAAATTAATTATTTTTTTTTTAGTGCCGAAAACCATATGCCAGAACATGTTGGGTGTGTTTGATGTTCGCTTTTGTGGGCACAGGGTATTTCTAAATGTTCATAGTGCTTTTCGTCGTCGTTTTTTTTTTTTTCGCCCCCCTTCTACATATTTCTTTTGGTGGGGTGCTTGAGTTCTGAGATACTGAAGAGAGCATAAAATTGATGAGAACTATAAAAGCGTGCAATGGAAAGTAATCAATTCCCTAGAGTGCGTGACGAGCGAGAAGAATTATTTTATGCGTTTCGTCTACATTTGTTGCACTTTGAACAAATAGATGATGACGCTTTTCATTGGTGGTAAATAGCAGAGTAAGCCATAAAAGTTTAACATGTACGGATGTATCTTTTTCTGTAGGAGTACATGTTAATGGAATGAACTAATAATTCAGAATAAAAGTAGGATGGAATGGATGTGCCTCAAGGTTTAGGTAAGAGACCCTGAACTCTTAAAACTGTAAAGATAGTGTAGCTTTTATTGAAATTGCTTCTGGGGAAGTAACACGCGACTCTGAATTATAATTGGTCTCACGATATTCTTTGTAACTATTCCGTACAAATTTATGATACACTGAACAACACTTTTGGAAACTACCAGGGGATCTAGAATCCCCACGGCCAGAGGAGGAAGTTGTTAATGAACTTGTTCTTGGATATGATACGAGGGCGGGTCAATAATTCTGTGCATTTTTGAATTTCTGACCTCTTTACTGAAACAGCAACACTGCTCCTGTCAACAGGCATCTGTCAGTTGACTCCTTTCAACTTGCTGCGTCAGTTAGTTTGTGTTTGACAGCTATTTTTATCAGACTACTCACTAATTTGAGGAGAAAATGGAAAAAAGTGAATTTCGTGTGCTTATTAAGCATTATTTCTTGCGAAAAAAAACCATTACCGAGACCAAGGCTAAGCTTGATAAATACTATGGGGACTGTGCACCATCGATTTCAATGGTAAAAAAGTGGTTTACTGAATTTCGTTGTGGCCGTACAAGCACTGAAGATGCCGAACGTCCTGGACGCCCAGTTGAGGTCTCTACTCCCGAAACAATTGAAAAAATTCACGATATGGTGTTGGCCGACCGAAGATTGAAAGTGCGAGAGATTGTGGAAGCCGTAGGGATCTCGCATGGCTCAGTGGTTTCAATTTTGAATGATCACTTGGGCATGAGAAAGCTTTCCGCAAGATGGGTGCCGCGTTTGCTCACAGTCGACCACAAACGCAATCGTGTAACAACTTCACAGGAAGGTTTGGCGTTGTTTAATCGCAATATGGAGGAGTTTTTGCGCCGTTTTGTAACCGTGGACGAAATATGGATCCATCACAACAAACAACAGTCAAAACAGTGGGTTTCTAAGGGTGAATCGGCGCCAAAGAAGGCCAAGGTGGGTTTGTCAGCCAATAAAGTTATGGCGACTGTTTTTTGGGATGCACGCGGGATAATCCACATTGACTACCTTCAAAAGGGAAGAACAGTCAATGGGGAATATTATGCCAACTTATTGGACCGATTCAATGACGATTTGAAAAAAAACGACCTCATTTGGCCAAGAAAAAAGTTCTTTTCCACCAAGACAATGCAAGGGTGCACACATGTGCAGTTGCCATGGCAAAAATCCATGAATTGGGCTATGAATTGCTCCCTCATCCACCCTATTCTCCAGATTTGGCTCCGAGCGACTACTTCTTGTTCCCAAACCTGAAGAAATGGCTTGGTGGAAAAAGATTTGACTCCAATGATGAAGTCATCTCGTCATTTTGAGGACCTCGACAAATCATTTTTTTTGGAAGGGATAAAAAAATTGGAGAAGCGTTGGACAAAGTGTATAGAGCTCAAGGAAGACTACGTTGAAAAATAAAATTATTTTTTTATCAAAAAATCAGTTTTAATCCAAAAGTCACGGACTTATTGACCCGCCCTCGTATGTAGTAGAACTTTTGAAAACATCTAGTTGACATTAATATAGACGAACAGAGGAGGAAGTTTCTAATAAATTTGTTCTCGGTAATCATAGGATATTGAATTTGGCCCCAGATCATTTCTGGACAGCTTTATGCTTAATGAAAGCATATGGAATAAAACACTTGAAGCTAATGTTAATGTCCATGATACTAGTTTTATTTGAAAGATAATTTCATGCCATTAGTCTTTAAATATGATATCGGGCATATGCGCACCACGGCTAGCTCGAATGAAGCACAAAAGTGGAGTCCAATTTTCGACAACTTTATGGAGAAACAGGGGCCGTATATCAGCAATGACACGGTGAATGTTAACTTCCAAATCGTCCAACGTATCTGGTTTATCGGCATAGACTAGTGACTTCACATACCCTCACAGAAAGTAATCTAAAGGTGTAAGATCGCAGGATCGTGGAGGCCGTTTCACAGGTTCATTACGCGAAATTTTGCACTTTTTTTTTTTTTTATAATTTACGCGCGCCTAAGGGGTTATGAATACCCTTACACTGTTGCCCGGCGCGGGCGGAAAGGTAGAAGGAGGAGAAAGGAAAGTTTGTGATGTAGTGGTTTGAAACTCAGGTGTGTTTGGTTTCGATATTGACTCTCCAGGGGTGGGAGTCCGAATAGGACGGAGAGATTTTCTTCACTCGGAATGATGAGGTTGTGAATTTTAACGGTTGTTTTTGTGTTTGAAAACCCTACAACAGCCAAATCTACATGTCAGTGTTATGCCTTCACACGCAGATTTTTCTGACTGGGTTCCAATTACACAAATGAAAACTTGTTGTGGCTAGGATTCGAACCTTGACCTTCCGAGTGAGAAGCGATAGCTAGTACCACTACACCACGGCCACCCCTTAACAAATATTTCCAGCAATGAATTGATGGTGTCGCGCGGAGTGTGGCATGTTGCGCCATTTTGTTGAAATCAAAGCTCTGTCACATCAATGCCATTCAACTGAGGAACGAAGAAGACAGAAATCATGTTTCTATAGCGCGCTCCATTGACGGTAACATTCTGGCCGGCATCGTCCTTAAAGAAATATGGGCCGATGACTCCACCAGCCCATAAAGCACACGAAACAGTGAGTTTTAATGGTTGTAAGGGCGTCTCGACAAAGGCTTCTGGCTTTCTCCACTCCAAATTCGGCAATTTTGCTTGTTTATATATCCAGTCAACCAAAAATGGGCCTCATCGGAGAAGAAAATTTTGCGTTGAAAATGAGGATCAAGCTGGATCATGTTTTCGGCCCATCCAGCGAACCTACGACGCGTATAATGGTCACGCGGTTTTAACTCTTGCACAATCTGGATCTTATAAGGGTTTAAGCCAAGATCTTTCCGTCAGATCTTTTCGTAAATTGGACATAGCTCCAATTGCTGTGCACGATGGCGAATCCACTTATTCGGATCCTCCTCAATACTGCGCTCAACAACGGCATTAACTTCTTCTGTTCGCTCTGTTTGTCGTCTTTGGAGATGCGTGTTATCCACTAGTGTGTACGTGGTGCGAAAACGATTCATTGTGTTCCGAATAACTTGCTCAGATGGATGATTATGTCGACCATGAAATGGACGTAGCGCACGATTAGTTTGGCGAAGCGAAGCAGTTTTCAAAATAAGTTTTCACAATTTGCACGCGTTGTTCTGGCGTTAATTTACTACCTTGATCAAAAAGTTCAAGTTTATTCATCTAAATCTATATTTTGCCCTTCAAGGTAATCCCCATCGACTGCAACACACTTATGCCAGTGCTTGATCCAATCCTCGAAACATTTTTTATATTCGCGTTCCCCGTAGTAGTTTTTTAACTTGATTGAACAGGAAGAAGTCACAGGGAGCCAAATCAGGTGAATTCGGTGGCTGTTGGATGGTATTTGTTGCATTTGTCGTCAAAAAATTACGAATAATGATGGCACTGTGCGACCGCGACGGTGCGTTATCATGGTGCAAAATCCACCAGTTTTCTGCCCATGATTCTGGTCTCTTTCGGCGAATTTTTTCACGCAAACGTCTCATAACGCCCAAATAATACTCTTTCTTTACTGTCTGGCCTTCTGGCAAAAATTCATGATGCACTACACCGTTGTAATCCATGAAAACCGTGAGAATTGCCTTCTTTTTTGACTGAAAACGACGTGGTTTTTTTGGTCTCGGCTCATTTGGTGAACGCCATTCACTTGCCTGATGTCTCGATTGCGTGTCGTCCTCATAAACCCACGTCTCGTCTCCAGTAATGATCCTTTTGCTGAATGTGGGATCGTATTCAACCTTATCTCTTTTGCGACGTCAACACGGTCTCTTTTTTGCTGCTACACGATGGAAACCTAAATCATTAACCAAAATGTGTTGCCAGATGTAGTGTCGTGTATGCTCTGCTTACCAACTGTCCTGCTTTGCCATCCTGTCATATTTAGGGCATTACTCATATCTCTTATCGAGCAGTTCCTTGAATCATTCTTTATTGGCGTCGTTCATGTCTTCCGCAGAATCATGGTCGGATATTAGACTTATGTTAGCGAATTTAGCCGTGAAGCTGTATATAATAAGATGCTTGCTGACGCATCGGAAGCTCAAGATTTCTTACCTAAGTCTGACGCATATGGCAAATCCGCGTCCGAATAAGCGCTGTTTCTTTTCCCTATATAAATCACCATAATATACGAGTATATCACGGTTTCTCATCCTCCTTATGTCGGGCCCACCTCTGCGTGATAGCAGTTAAGCGCCTCTGCTAATTGCTCGGCTGCACATGGGCTGGTGAGTGTCCGAACGTTCCCTGTACAGTCATTATCAGCGAATCCATTTTTATACGAGACTATTAGTTGGTTCGTCACATCTTTTTAATCTCTTCCGTATAGGGTTGTGAGCCCTAGGCCAGTATTATGCTACTGCCGAGCATGCCCTTGTTATTTTAGCCTGAGTGAGGGTTTGCTCAGCAGTTTCCCAATCAATTGCCACGCAGGTCCATTCAGGAAATCATTATTATGAAGAGGTAAGGAATGTTTTCGGTATTGAGATCTTTTGTTGAAATATAGTCCGCACATACACCAAGAACTTTACAGAGCCCCCTAATTAGTAATCTATTGTTGCCAAATCGCACATGTTGCGATATAATGTTTTCAATGTATCGACAACGCCACGTTGGAAATATCATACACGATGACACGCCATCCAGCTGGAACTATATTACAACAGTATCCGGATCAATGGCGTCCATGAATATACATTGATCATTGTTTGCCAACGTTGGCCATTTATTGTAATGCGAACTCCGGCCTTCGACACCAAACATTGCTTTATGACTTCCTTCTGGATTTGCCTCCAGAGATGGCAATATTGCATGTTCGCAAATACACCGAGCCACAAGATCTTTCACCAGACTTTCACTCTCAGGGAGTACAGCTTTTTCTGTAAGCACTGGGGTTACTTGGTCGATTATAAGAATATGAAAAAAGAAAACACGTAATCCTCTATAAGTCTCACTAATTGAAGACCGATTTTCAGAAAAAGTTTGAATAATACGGAATATTTAAGACCTTCTTCTGTTACGTCATCTTTCCGGAGTTGATTTGGAAATTCTTTAAAGTCGGCCATTTAATACGCTTACATGTAGTCTTGTTTGTGCTCTTTTGACTAGGTTAGTACGGTCTATACCATACTTCATTAAAGAATAGTCTTCTAATCCCGTTTCGACAGAGTCCATTCTTTTGCGCCATAAGGAAGGAAAGAGGTTACATCATTTTACTTAATTGCTTGTTAAGTCCACAGAAGAAGCATTCGAGTAGAAGCATCTCTAGTATCATTTTATTGTAATATCCACAGTGGAGCCTACGTATGTATAGATGTACCATTTAACTAGCCCAACGTTTTGAAAGTTTACTGAGATATTCTGTCCAAGACGCCGCTGCTGGGTGTATACGGATTTAGCGCAGGCATTCCACTGTGTCCTTCCTGTCAAGAGTCTACCTTTCTTCTTTTCGAAAATAGTGTGAAAACAATCGAATGACATACCGTCGCATTGCCTTACATCTTTTCCAACATTAATGCTGAAATCTCAATCATCGAGCATGGTTTGATCGCCAGTTTTGGGATCCTTATTTAACTTAAGTCTTGGTTTAGCTGCATATGCTTCAGCAGGTTGAGTGATTGTTCGTCACTTACCGTCTATAATGAATGGCTCATTATGTCTGACAGCGGACTGTTGGACCCCGTCATCGTTTAACAATCTTCTTTGCACATTATTACCACCTAACATAAATCTTATCTTTAGGCAATTCTTTCATGAAATAGAATCCTCCCAATCACACGCATGGGATTTTATTCTTCTTTCTGAGAAGCCGAACCCTTTTCTTTCCGATAAAATAGTATTCTTTCGGAAGTTTCCTATTTATTCTGATTGGCTTTGTACACTTGATATTGATACTGATAGCGTGCGTAGGATTCCTTAAGAGATTAAGAGATGCTTGATCTGCAAAAGGTCTTGTGATTTTTCAATCGTGTAGCCATTCATTGCTACTGTAGCAAGGTAGTGCCTAAAGTGATTTTCTCGAAGCGTTGGGATATCTAAAATGCTGGGAGAGTGTATTGCATCAGTCACAGTGCCATCAGTTTAATGGACGATTAATTGATCAAGATTCTATCGAGTCCTGTTTTGAATTTCGTGAGAGAACCGTGCTAAACGCAACCTGACGCAAATCTTAAAATCCATTTCGGTGTCTCTCAGCCTGTATCTCAGTACTGGGTTTTTTTTGTAGTTTTAAATTAAACTCGACTAAACCTTTAGGTCATATTTGAAACACGGCTCACACGAATGTTTCCTCAAGTAGTTCGTAGAAACTTTTCTTTGTGCCGTCATCTTTTTCTTTGTTAAAACATGAGCGCATACTAGGCTAATCCTGCCAAACTTGATATCCACATAATACAAAAACTAATTTATTGTTCTCTTAATTCAAAAATTCTTCCAGTTTACGAAAATTCATTCTCCCTGTACACTGTACAGTCAACTAAATTTGTTTGATGCGAATGATTTCCAAAACCGCCGGCAAGTATTGCGTGAAATCACGCTTTTCCTAAAACTAAAAGCCTCTCCATTATTATAGACTATAAATAAATTTAAGTAAATCATTTTTTTTTTTCTGGAAAATTGAGTTACGTCAGTCTGTAACCCCACGAATTTTTTCTCTTTCTATTTCTCTTCTTGTTTTTTGCAACTCTAAAAGCAATATTTCACAATGATTGTGTGGGATCAATCTTGTTTGTAGTCGCAGACATTTATTTCTTAGTCGCTGTCTTAAAAGAAACAAATTCCCCCCCAAGTTTACATGATATTACAAAACATAATTTTTTAACGACAAAGTAAATTTAGGGCAGGGCCAGCCATATGTCTCATATCATTAAGTATGTTACACATACCAGAAATTTCTTCGTCCAACACAAGAACAGGGAGAGTAGCAGTCGGCGTAGTAGCGTGATAAAAACGATTATTCACATTCTTAGTCAAAACGAAGAAAATGACTTTCAATTGAGAATGATTGGTGTGGCACTACGCCACCCTACTTGGGTCGTCATATGGACTGTCCTGCCCCACCCTATCATGGAATGCACATCAGATGCAACACAACGAACATCTCTTCACTCAAGTGCATCAATAGCAGTCGCCTTTAGGGACTACAAACTTTTGATTAAGTGCATTGGTCATACAATTAAGTATAAAAGAAGAATTACATATTCCCAGACATGATAGAAGGTCCACACCCTAAGTTACACCACAAAAATCAATAGACAAGACGGATGGATCGGATCGGATCGATGAATGTTATCTCCCAGGGATTTCGACTTTGATCTGTTTCGGTTCCCTCGGGAAACAAGCGGACCGAGAGTAATTTGAAAATTCACTTCAACGGAAAATTGAGTTATTAGGAATTTTTCAAAAGGGCAACAAGACGAAGAACGAGGAATATTTTGATTAGCACGAAAAGATACTTTGCTCTCCAACACAAGCACTATGGATAGATTAATATGGGTTCGTGTACACTACACCCGCTATCATCATCCCGAGGGTGAGTCTGCAGAGGCGTGCTTGTGATCTGAGCTGAACACAGCAGCAAGTGTATGAGTATAGTAGATCTCCCGATGGAAATAAATTATCTCTCTCAAGTGATGTTATTAAAGAGCATTTAGAAACGATCTTCCACATCCACATCCATCTCAATCTCCGCCTTCGATACAATTACTCATGGACGGTTTGTTTGCTTTCGAGGGGAGACCATGGAGAATGCCTTCCGTCTTGTATTCTCGAATGTATATCCGTATAACATATGTACACCCCAAAACTGAGAATGCTTGTCACCAAATAAATTTGTTAAAACCACGACAACTTAGGCTCCATTAAATATCTGTTTCGTTGTTCATTTTTAATTGTTAGGGGGCGATAACGATTATTGTTTCAGCCGCTAGAAATGAACATCACAGATATTCGTAGTAATGATCATCAGAGCTACTCGTACAGATGAGCATCACTTGAGATCGTACTCGAAAACCAAGTCAAAAGTCTTGAAAGTGGAGAGTAATTCGTAAAGCAGTCTTTGAGACTTGTTTCCAGATGGGACTTTGTTAGCCGTAGAGACTTTTTTTCCAGTCACATGCTGGTTATTGCACAAAAATCAATTGCGTGTCTGGAGTGGCACTTTGGAACTTTTGAATTGCAAAGTCCAAAGGCAGTTAATTGACAGTAAAACAGTAAACAAATGCTTATGTACGAGCACATTTGACCTGCATTTTGAGTATCGCATTTGGGCGTTAAATGAAAGTGTTGCGTTTTCAGATAATCCCGGGGGCTACACGTACGAGTAAAATTGCAAAATTGCAAAATTGCAAAATGAATTTAGTCTTGAACTTTCAGTTGAGGTTTAAACAAAACAGACGAACAGAGTAGAGATAGGAAGACGAGTACAAGTTGGTTCTTGCTGACGCAACAGTCTACTTCTTGGAGAATTCACGGTGAAGGTGAGAACAACAAAATATTGAATAACATTTGAGTTTTGTACTTTCGATTTTCTTTTTTTTTTTCCATAAAAGTATTTTGAACGCAAACTTGTTACACTAGAGACCTTGAGACCTACTCTCCATGGAACACCTTCTATTACAGCAGTAGGTTGTTTAAACACGAATCTATCTACTCACTCACGAATAAAACTTTTGGTCTCGTCGTGATAAAATTGCTTCGTAAGCGTTTAAGCTACGTAAGCCATCCGAAATATGCTTAGCTAATTAATAAAAAATAAATTCGTAAACCCACAGATATAGACACTCGCCTTGACAATATGTAGTTTATAGATACTCCATGTTATGCGAGTATGTATGAGTATCTCTGTGCATTCAGTTCCAGTTTTTAGACTAAAGTCTAAGCGATATTACTGTTCTAATTCCTAAGGAGTCGCTCTGATGTATTTTCAATTGAATATCGTATTGTGTGTCAAATTTCCAGTTGGGAATACGTCCGAAATAGTATACAAGAATTCCTGAAATTAAGTCTTCTCGAGCTGTTTTCATCGTCACCTACCTTGGATTCAGTTGACTAAGGCAACCTTTGATGATGATCTTTTACTCAAATTTTTGATTTCGGTTTCTTCCTTGAACCAGTTGGTTCGATTGCATGCAAAGTGAGTTGAGCAATGTTGGTTACATATAAAAGCGTTCCTCTTTAACTTCCACATACAGCTGACAAGATCCGCATTAGTAGACATCGTCTTCATTTGATTCCTTCACAGAGGGGGCCAACGGAGCTATCAGATAAAGAAAAATCCCTCGTATGTGTGATATAGTCAAGATAGTAGGGAAACGCACCACATCTACACCTAGTATCTGCGATTTGATACCACTGCTAGCAGGACATTCACAAAGGAAGTGCAATTTAGTACTTTTTTACAATCCTGGTAAGAAATGACGCAGGAGGTGATTGGATAGCGTATAACCCCGTTAAGATGTCAGTTGGTGATCTGCAGGCTTGCCTTACTGAATTGCTTATCTTCACTGAACTCTACTGATTTTTACAGACAACCAGAAGCATTCGTTTAGTTTGTCTACATCCTAAAAAGTTCCATAGTTGTGTAGTTGTGCTAACAAGAAACAAATAACAAATGTCAATAGAAGCTGCGACCGAGGAGACAACTAGTTCTAGCGCAAATTCATGGCGTGAAAAAATGATATCTGAATTTTGCCTAAGAAAATTTGCATTGTGAGCTGGAAGTCAGCCACTACACAGTATGCTGAGATATCATTCAGAAAAATAGTGCATTGTGGAGCTAGGAGATATTTCGGATATGGTCAAAGGATCGAGGAAAATTTTAAGGGCAGATTGACATATTAACCTTCACAATACAGGATTTCGTATACCTTCGCTTACGAGGAAAATGTTACCCCAACGTCGAGTGAAGTCGAAAGTTGTCGACCTGAACGGATATGCCAGCGCTACATAGTAAATAGATTTTAGAGTTATCTAATTACATTCCTTTTCTATTCAATTTCTGGCCACTATGAGTACGGAGAAAGTCGGCTTCGTACTCTCGCAGCAACCAGAGTTCTTGTGACACTGTGTCAGACGAGATATCCAAGCGATGCGAGCCAAAAAATAGCTATGTCGCCGAATTTTAAGTGCGTATTGTACCAGGGACCACATCTTTTTGACCTGAAGATGACATTGATGGCGCAGCCAATGATGTGAATATTAGGAGAAAGGAAATATGTAAGGCTGAAGATTCGAGCGCCTCTAATGACACACCAGTGCTGAGTTAGGAGTCTAGTGGAATAAGCAGTTACGAATGTAAGAACTTTATTAGTCAACCAGCTGCGTTCATGTAAACTGCGACGAAAGTATCTTTTGCTGCCAGAATTGGTAGATTTCGACGCAACATGTTTAATTTAAAGAAGTCAACTACAAAAGATGGACAATTCTTCACTCTAGTTGAGTCAGACATTCCTTTTTGTCGTTAAAAATCCGTATCTGTCGTCAGTTTCAACACGATCATTCCTATAATATTACATAAGTCGTTAATTACTTTAAAGGCTGCATAATCGAATCGCTAAGCATGATTCGTACTTCTGGACGTCACATTAGCACCATATGGAGCAGTGAGCAGAGAATCGGTCAAGCACTCAAAATAGAACTCTATGTTCACATGTTCTATTCCTGGCGTTGCTTTATTCCATAAACACGAATGATTCATCTACGTCGTGTTGTCTGGCCAAGTCAAAAGCTGCGTAGTCGAAAGCAAACTCAATGTCAATGAAAATGCCCAGTGCGTAATTCTTCTTGTCGAGTGCGCCATCAATTCATGCGTTGTTAGGCGCGTTGCATTTTGAGCAGGTGATCTATTCGCAAAACAGTTTTTTGAATACTAAGCTCAATTATTGGTGCCGAATGATTAGAAGGCATCAAAAGATTCTGCAGTGCACTGAATGACCTCTTTTGTCATCATCAGAACCGCCAGATAACATTCACGTATTTCTTAACATACCTGCAGTTCCGGTGATGGGAGTTAATTTTGAACCAGTTCTAAGAGTCTTTGCGTTCGACTCAGTGTGAAATTTTCTAAATGTTTCGAGCCTGGCAGATTTGGCTCAGTCAGCTCAGGCCGAGTTGTGACGGATTAACCAAGTTCCTCCTTAAACCGTGTCCATTCAGTTTTTCTCAGATTCTCAGAGACGTTGCCTTCGATTTGGTATCTGATGTACCTATGAAGCTGCTGATAATACTTTACAGCTTGTATGTAATTTCCTAAGCACGCCTGAAAGAATTACGAGGGTTTACTGACCGAACATTGATACAAGACATTTTTTCTCAATTTTTTTTTTATTTTTCTACATAGTCTCCTTGTAACTCTACACACTTCTCCCAGCGTTGCTCCCATCTCTTTAACCCGTCCAAATAGTGCTTGGCGTTTTTCTCTGCAAAATAATTGTTCACGAAGGTGATTGCCTCCTCATTTGACGAAAATCTCTGTCCTCCGAGCGCAGTTTTTAGATGAGGGAACAAAAAGAAGTCGCTTGTGGCTAGATCTGGTGAATAAAGCCGATGGTCAAGCAGTTCAAACCGTAATTCATGGATTTTCGCCATGGCAGCCGCTGAGATGTGAGACGGCGCTTTGTCTTGGTGAAACAGGATTTTCTTTTTCTGCAAATGTGGCCATTTTTCCGCAATTTCTGCCTTCAGTTTGGCAAGTAATGATCCGTAGTATGTTCCTGTAATGGTTTTTCCTTTTTGAAGATAATCGATTAAGATAAATCCTTTACTATCGCAAAAAACAGTCGCCATCACTTTCCCAGCCGCAAAAACAGTTTTTGCTTTTTTTGGAGCCGGCTCGGCTCGCCCTTTGCAGTCCACTGTTTTGACTGAATTTTTGTTTCGGGCGTATAATGGTCTATCCAAGTTTCATCTACAGTAATTAATCGGCGCCAAAACTCGGATTTATTGCGCCTAAACTGCGCCAACAGAGCGTTGGAAATTTTCATTCGAACACGTTTTTGGGCTAACGTAAGCAAACGCGGCACCCAATGCGCAGACAGCTTTCTCATGCCTAAATCTTGATTTAATATGTAACAAACACGTTCTTTGGACATTTTCAAAACCTCTACTATCTCTTTCACTTTAATTCGGCGGTGGTCTAACACCAATGTTATCGTCAGTGGTTGCAGTTTTTGGACGTCCCGAACGTTCGTCATCTACCAATCTCTTACGGCCACGTTTAAATTCAGCTGCCCAAAATTTCACTGTGGTAAATGATGGTGCAGAGTCCCCATACACAGAGTCCAAACCATTTTTGATTTGTGTAGGCGTATTGCCTTTCAAAAAGAAGAATTTAATCACAGCTCGGCACTCAAAATTTTTCCATTTTCACAAAAAACACTCACATCGACTCACTCAAACGGCTGTCAACTAAAAACTGGGCCTCCAAAATGACTGAAACTTCGGTAAGTAACTGTCAAAAGATGCACAACTAGCATTCACTAGCTTTTATTGACGAGTGCCGCTATCTTTTCAGACAACCATTGTAAGTAAATTTTCTTTCTTTCGTAATAAATGTTGGCTCTTAGTCAGCAATGTTGATGACCAAATCAGACGACAGTATGAAGTACGGAGGATGATACCCTCTTGCGTTGCATATTTTACTGTCCAAAAAAGTGTTCTGAACATCAGTATCGCAATATATGATAAGGCCTATCTTATCGTCATCACAATATTCAATGAGTTCGGGTACTGCCGGGACAATAAGAAAGATAAGCCAATACAACGACGAACTTAAACCACTCTCCGTTCGTTTCGTAGTTTATGACTGCAACAACTATACGTAGGAATGACAAGACAACTAACCTCTTTAATTTGCTTTAGCATAGCGGAATCCTTGTGCATTCTAATCTGCGTATCTAAATTCCTCCAATGTAATTATACTCATGTTGCCCTCTATGTTGTACAAAGTAGAATTCATAGAAGTATTATACATTTGCTCAGAATAAATCTAGCTTCACTTTTCTCTAAGACACCAACAGATGTTCTCGTCCGCGCTTCATCCGTGGTAAAAGTTTCTGTCATCCAGAACTCGCATAGATCTATAGTAGTTTAGTCACTTGCTGTTGTTTGAGTTATCTATTTGTTAAATTCGAGCGCCTTTAGTGACACTATTTACCAAACCTCTGAGTTGCATGTATTCCGGGATTGGTATGCCCGTTCGACTTGCTCCATCCGGATAACATATCCACTTAGCATAAGCGTTAGATCTGAATTACAATGTGAGGCTTAGTGTGTAAAGCTTTAAATTTTTTTTTAGCATATTCTGAAGAACGTGTATGGCCCATACATTCGTCGAATCAACTTCCAGAAAGATACTCAGAATTCAGTGTTGAGAATATAATTTATTCCACGAGCCAATGGACCCTTGCACCATATTCAAGGCTTCAGTTTATGCGAGTAAGGATGCTTTTGAGTTGTGACCAAAAAATCATTCAACCAATGGACGTATTGTTGGAGCAGGGTATGTTCTGAAAAAACTGTGACTCTAACGAGCAAACAAAAGCCTTTCTTGATATGGAGCTGGTTAGAAAGCATGCGTGAATGGCTTCATATTTCTTTGTTCTGACCTGTTCGTCAGAATGAGTATGAATTACAGCACCGCGAAAATAGCCCTCTACCACTCTACCACAGCGTGCCAAAATTAATTTTAAAAATTCATGTTGTTACCGAGCGAATTAGCTCTTCACTTTTAGAAGTGAAAGTAAATTCTCGACATACGAGCAGGTCAGGCTTCAGTTCATCTACTATTGGTCGGTGCATTTCGTCTATCGCCGACTTTATCTGATTTTAAAGGAATTCGATTGTACTTGCTGCGGGTAAATAGAAATAGTTCAAGTTATCTGGTGCATTTATATTTGATTGTAATAAATTTAAACCAAAAACCATATAAGAATGATTTTGAAATTTTACTGTGTCAGAAAACGTCCCTTATCATTTGTGTATACGAGTACTCGTATGTAGACGTATTGGAGTATCAAATATTTGTATCACGAACAAAGTGCGATTGTGATAAGCCTAAGTATTATGTATACAAAGCAAGATACGGTGTAGGGTTCTTTTGTCAATGTTCTTTGTACTTTCCACAATTTCCCTATCACCTAGTTATTATATGTTTACCACCTATGCATGATTCTAAAGCTCATATAAATGTATTTATATAATTTAGGATAGTATAGAGCACAGTCTTCTTATAACTTCTTCTCAAATATCTCTCTTTGGAAATATCTAATCGTTTGTTGTTTCTTTATTTTGATTTATTTTTAGGACCGAAATCCCGACGTGGCATGACAGAATTCTCATCAACAAACGAAAACCAAAAATCACATTTGCCTCAGCTTAATCATAATTCATCCCATTATCATCTCCAGCATCATAATCATCATCAAAATCATCAAACGAAACCACCATTAACCCTTCCTACAGCACCACATTCCCCAAACCAACATCATAATCAGCATCAGCATCAGCATCAGCATCAACAGCAGCAGCAGCAACAATCCCAAAATCATTATAAACGCCCATTAACCAGTCCTAACAATTCTCCATTTAATAATTTCTATGGTCATGGCTTTCCGCTTCATCATCCAGCAAACAGTAATTTGCAACAACATCATCATCCCTTCGGTCTGCCATCAGCAAATACTTACCTCAATGATTTGCTCATCAGTGACGACGAACTAACCGACGAATGCCTAAAGAAAAACGTTCAAATAGTGCTTAACAATTTGGACCGCTACAATAACGCACTGCGTAGCATCATTGTTAACGGCGGTGGTATAAGCAACCATAGCAGCAGCTACAGCAGTTTTAACAATAATTTGAGCAACATAAGCAACATGGCTAGCAACATGGTCACTACACCGGAATCAGATTATAATAGTAATGCGACAACTCCGCATCATCATTTCAATCATTTGGTAGGTTTGACTGGTATCATCGGTGGTGGTGGTGGTATAAGTGGTAATGTTGGTAGCGGTGGTGTTAACTGCGCTCATATTGGCAGCGGTGGTGGTCCATTAAATTGTTCCATTGCTTCTTCGCACGATTTTACTCATGATAATTCCGATTACCAGTGGTTCTTGGACTACGGCTACCGAGATGGTGTAACGCATCAGAGTGTACTCTCATCATTGTCTGCCTCGTATCATGGAATCGGTGAACTATCTTATTATGAGGATTTCGCCAAAAACATTGACGCAAATCTTGCCGAGGTAGATATGGAGAGTTTCCGGGCGGAGGATATTCACTCGCTGCTGTCGCACATTCCGTCATATCATCATCATAAGGACGACGACAAGATTGAGAATTCTATATGCAAGTCTGAGCTGTTGTTCTCGCCAGTGAAGGAATCACACATCAGTATAGACTCTTTAGATTTGGATGCATATCCGGACGATGGAGATATTATACTGACTTGTAAGGCGAACAAGGACAACTATACCATTGCCTTTGAGGGCAGTGTCCTGTATTCGGATGAAAGTTTCTATGGTGGGTGTTTTCATAAAACGAATACTACTCGATATTTCTTTGTTCTACAATATTATCGTGTTCATGTTTTTCGTTGGTTTGTTGTCGTCTGAGAAAGTAATTTTTAGTTGAAGTTTCACTTTCTCAGCAGACAACGAACTCGGTCTCTAAATTTGTCTATTAATGGGATTTTTTGTATTTTCTCCTGTAGCAGAACCGAACGAGATAACGATGAAGAACAAACAGAATTTCATCAATCTGCATAGTAACTTGGACGACATCGTTAAGAGGAAATCACTAGAAGTCTCCATGTCGCGTTCGGATCATGCATTTACGACATGGAGCAAACTCAAGAAAAGCAGCACATCTCAACTGCAGAGGTAAGTTTTATACTCGCCGTATCAATACTGGCTTATCCAAAAGACTACTTACTTACTCCTCCATTCAATTGAGTGCATCTCTGATGATAATTGCTTTACTCATTTGGTCAACGAACGTCAGTTGGATGAATGTCGACTCAGCATGAGCCTTCAATTGATGCCTTCGTTTGTCCGTTGTGTTGTGTTGGCCGTATTGTGGTTGCAGTCAATGAATAAATTGGACAAAGTTTCCGTTTGAAATGACGTATAATTTCTATTATTACTCTTTGGGGTCATTTCAATTGATTTCAATTTACTTTACGAATTATGAAATGATTAGTGGTGATGGCGTTTGTGTGAGCTTTCATAAAATCTACAACCGTTTGTGAACTGTGCCGATTAGGGAATTTGTCCACTGCATTGGTGATGTGTACTCGTATTTATATTTGTGGTTATTGTTTTGATTTGAGCCTAATGCAATGCTTGTTGATGATGCAATGCTCAATATCGAATCAGTGAAATGTGAGATTCAAAACGTAAACCAATTTGTTTTGTTTCACTTAAACGTGCGCTGAATTTGATTCTTAATTAGATTTTGAGATTCACGATGAACGGGTCTCCTTGATTTCTGGAGTTTCCGAGAAGTCGTTCATTCATTTTCAGTCGGCAAAGTTATAGAAAGGAAGATTTATGTTTCTGTCAGCGAATTTGTTTAATTCTTAAATATTGTTTCCTATGGCGAAGCTTAAAGATATGCGTTTGGGATTAAACTTGATCCCCCCCCCCCCCCCCCCACACACTCATGTGTAGAAATGAAAACGAAACTCAGACGCCAACTGATGAATTTATTAGACTCGGGGTTATTTCTCATTTACTTCATTCACTTTGTCTCATATATCTTTCGTTGTTTTTTCCTCATTTTAACGTTGTATGTTGAGAGAGTGGAGTACTATGTGTATATGCGGCGTTGTCATTTAGATATCCCGACCAACATTAATTGTTAACTGAAATTTAGCATTCTGTTGGGGGTGTATTTTTCTCAGCGGTTTTTTTCTTTTTTCTATCTTTTCTTCGTCTCAAATGGTTGTAGATTTATGAGTCATAAGGCATGTGGTGTCCGCTACTGATAGGTACTGGAAACCATTCTAATGCTCTACAATATTCTGTATTCTCAATGATTGTATTTAAGGCGAACAAGTTTGTCGTCCGTGGACATTGTCGCCAAACTGAGTTGTCTATTGTACATATACGCATACATACTCCGTGTAATGTAAGAACTGCTTACCAGACTGGCTAAAGATTTGCTTTGTTTCCTCCATCTATCCGTCATATGTTCCTTCGTAGTGCAGGGAAGGTTAGTAGTTGTAATTCAACCCCTGTGTGACCTCAATTGTACCCGATAATTTTTGCTTTGACAATCTGCGATCATCTGGTGCAGACATTTACTAGGATTTTCGATGCTGATCGCACAACTTTCAGTTTGTCACACTAAGCTTTCTGGCATCGCGATCCAATGTTTTCTTTTTCCCATAGTTATTTTTGGAACTACATCCGTGTAGTTGTGCCTTTTCTTATATTCGCCCTCTTCTCATTCTGAACTTACAGCATTCGTTTTACTAGTTGTAAAAGTCATTTCCTTTCAAGAGTCCTCAATGTCGTCGATGCATTTCTGCCTACCGCCAAATAGTCGGTGCCATAGATTAGAACTAACACGATCAAAATTTTTTAGAGTAACATGGCGATCTTTCGAGTTGAGGGTTTTGTTGTTATGGTAATTGAAAACCGCTCGTAGCGTCAACAACATAAGGTGTAACCAATCCACCGCCACTTCTTTCTCCATATTTTGATTCATGGGCCGTTATCGAATGCAGTTGGTTGTTTGATATATGTACAGCTTATCCAGAAAATCATTAAGGCGTTGCGAAGATATCTACTCGTATTTATCAAGGTTTACAGCCTTGTGACCGAGTTGGTCATTTTGCAGATTCTGCTGTACCCTTTCCGCTCAGTAGCTTTATTTTCTTAGATATAGAAATGAACTTATTTTACTTGATGATGTTTACTGGTCCTATGCTTACAAATTGAAGTGCTAAGGGCACTTAGTTTAGTCATATTTATTTTGGGCCCAATATTCTGTGTAAGACCAGGGCAAACGTCATCAGCATACGGGTATTATACAATCATCATCAATTCAATGATTCCCAATTGATACAAGTGAAATCAGATTGATATAGTGACTAGTTTATTCAGTACACCTCTCCTGCGCAAAGCTTGCCTTGTAGTATTTCAATTTAAGCTGCCGAAAGCCTTCTTACAATCGATGACCAAGAAATATTGCGTTCAATGATGATTTGCAAGATGCTGATGTGTTCGATGCAAGGTCCATCTCGAAAGCTTGCTTGTTTGATGTTGAGTGTAGGGTTGACAATTTGGAGTTAGCCTGGTTGTTGAATGGATGTTTTTGTGGAGAGGTTTGTTCTTCTTATCACTGTTCTTGTAACAGTCCTCTGTTGTTGGAGGAGTTGTTATCTTCTGTCTTAGCGGTATCCTTACCGATTTGATATTTTGATGAATCTTGCCCTTATGCTGATTACAGTAAGGCGATTGCTTATGGGCTTAAATCAATGATTTTCGTTATCCATGTCTCTGTCTCTATACTTTAGGGCAGTTTTGCAGTACCTGGTTAGTAATGGAATGTTAATCCCACGTTCAGTTCCGTCTGTACTTCCTTTATGCTATGTTCATTATGAAAATAGTTATTGTTCTCCAAATTGTGGCATTATCGGCTGTCGACCGCTCTGTGAAGTGACTCTGATGCTTCCTCTCGGAACACTTCTCTGGTTTGCTCATATAAATGAGCGATAAACTGATAAAGTTTGGGCTTCCATCTCGCCATATCCTTGACACTCAGTTTCATTCCACAACCACTCGATAGTTCCAGCCACTCTTTGTACTATCCCGTCCTGCTTTGTAGTTGTACTTTGTACTTTGACCACTTTGATCCTCTAGTTTTAGGGTTTTACCAAAGAGTAGTGGTAAGCCTGTCTCCAACTTGAGTATAAAACAATTTTTCCACTGTCTCATATTGTTTACAGCTATAAGCAATATACAGGGTCTTCCAATAGGGACTCCCGAACTTTGTTGAAGTTACATCTGTCAAATTCTCTGCCATTTATCCAGTCTGTTTTGCCAAATCACAATGGACGGACATAGCGTTCAACAACTCGTGCAAATGATAAAATTGTTTTATCAAAATGGGTGTTCTATTCGGGCAACGTTCCGAGAGGACTATTCACAGTGTGGTAGATAAATTTGAGTCCAGTGGTTCAGTAAACGATAAAGCAACACCCGTACGTCGACGAAACGCAAGATCATCTGCGGAAAACATAGCCGCTGTTCGTGAGAATATGCAGGAGTAGATTTCGCGTCGCTCACAAGAAGTCGGCCTTTCGCAGACTAGAACTTTCAACTGGCCCAGGCCCTGGAGCAGCTGTAAACTGACCCTAATTTTCATCGAAAAATCATCTTCAACGATGTGGCTCATTTCTAGATGAATGGGTACGTCAACAAACAAAATTGTCCAATTTGGGACGATACCAACCCACCTGAGATCCAATAGCGTCCAATGCATCCCGAAAAAGTCACTGTTTGGTGTGGATTTCGGGCTGACCATATTTCTTAGAGAACGACGTTGGCCAGCCCATCACCGTCAACGGTGAGCGCTATAGGTCGATGATTACCAACTTCTTTTGGCCTGAATTGGATGATATGGACACAAACGACATGTGGTTTCAACAGGACGGCACTACGTGCCACACAACTCACGCCACATTGAAAATTCTGCACGAGCGATTCGATGACATGGCCATCTCACGTGGAGGTGATGTGAATTGGCCCCCGAGATCGTGTGATTTGACCCCGTTAGACTTTTTCTTGTGTGATTTTCTGCAATCGCAGGTCTATGCGAATAAGCCACAAACCACAGGGCCCTCAAATCTAACATAACCCATGCCATCGGTCAAATTCAGCCTGATTTATGCGCCAGAGTCATGGAAAATTGGACATTTCGGATGCGCGCCACCCAGAGAAGCCGGCCGCTGACATTTGAACGATGTTATATTCCATACATAATGGATGATGATATCTCACACATACTTTATTTTATTTAAATTTAAGCGCTTAATGAAAGTCCCTTTATTTGTTGGTGAAACAGTTTCTCCAATTTTTCTTTTAGATTCCGAGGTACTTACATTCTTTTACAACTTGAATAGTTTCCCCATATAAGTGGCGATTTTCATTTTCGCAGCTTCTGCCTCCACTTCTTTTGAATATCATTATTTGAGACTTACTTAGGTTCACCAGTAGTGCAGTATTCGAAGAGTCTGTTTATTGTAAGCTGTAGAGATTCGAGTGAGTACGCTAACAACACTATGTCATCCGTAAAAAGAAAAGCTTTAACCAGCACACCTGCATAGTCCACTCTTTCAGGTAGAAAATTCACAAAATCCTCAATGAAAAGCGCAAGTAGGGCTCAAATCACAATCTTGTCTTACTCTTCCACTGCGATCGAAACCACTCTGATAACACATCATCATTCCACATATCTGCCTTGGTATCCAGATACAGACTTCCTATGACTCGTCCAAACTTTAGCGATATACCCATACAGAGAGTTTACATAACAACGTGCTTCAAAGGCTAAGTCAAAAGCTGCCTTCAAGTCAACGAAAAATGCATACTGTTTTCTATTCCTCCACAATATTATTTAAAACAAACACGTGATCAACAGTGGGATATCCTGGCCAAAAACCCGCTTGATATTCCTTGAGCAGATTATTGGTGCCTAACCAAGTAGTTAGTCGACTTTGCAGTATCGCTGTCAAAATTTTGTACGACGCATTTAGAAAGCAAATACCCCGGTAGTACGCTTGGTCTGCCCTCCAACCTTTTTTATACGAGAAAAATCAGGGCTTTTTCGAAACGCTGCGGTATTTTACCACTTTCCATAATGTTGTTGAACAAGTTGCCGCCTTATCATCCTTAAGACTATTTACAGTCTCAACAACATCCTGCAAAACAATAGGTTTATCCAAAATGGCGTTCTGGAAGCCAGGCATGACGTACTGAATCCTAGGCGTGCTGCAAGGAGGGTTCAAAAACTGGTCAAAGTGAACTTGAAGGAAGGTGGTAGACACGGAAGTTCTATGACATATTTCCACCCTTTAGTTTGTACGCCTATTTCTAGAATGCTGAAGGGTTATTATATCGCGGCAGTCCTCGAGTCTCTGATTCATAATAAATTCTACATGTTACACAAAGCGCCTTAAACTCTCTATTAGCCTTTATATATAAAACCCAGAAGATGCAATGATCATTAAACAGTCGGAATAATTTGAGCCAGCCGAATGATAGTTGCCTCCCCTTCCTGCACTTATTATCAAGCCATGGTTCTTTGTATCGTTTTTTATTATTCCTAGATTGGCTGATCATTGGGGACAGTTCCTTTATAATCTTTTCATTCCTATTGAAGTCCGCACGCTGTTGGATTTGTAGAGTCTCAAGGAATTTTCTTCCACATCTTCTATGTGAGGATGCTTTAAGCTGCGAGATTCATGTGTCTTGCACCCAAGTTGTCCGTTACCATCAGCTCAAGGGTTATAACAATCGGGAGGAGATCTGAATATGGAACTTGTGTCACTTCAAATTCGGTTATAAGGGTGCTCCATTGATCACCTGAGCGACAATAGTCGTTTAATGACGCCCCCGGTCCCCCCACAAATGTGAACTCTGCATATTTGTCGCTCACACTTGTACCATTCAGGACTTTTAATTCAACGAACCACCAAATTCTAACAACTGTACATTGTCGACTTATCCATTATATATGTCTACGTATATATAATATGTGTTTAATTTAATCAACGTAGTTCTTCCACAAAGCATTGTGCTTATGGGGAGCTCTTGCTAACTCAAATCAACAAGAAATACCTGATGTATTTTTGTATATTGTACATAACATGTGTGGCTTCCAGTTCTCCTAAATGGGTTTTCGTAGAGTCAAATGTAAAGACACTTTCATATCGAAAACATTATTCATAGCTTGGCTCACGTTTCCATAGTTTTCCTTCCTGAAAAAGACATCTGCTGTCAACATTCGCATAGGTTTACTTAAGCATGACGCAACGACCAAACAATCATAAACAATTAACTGTTTGCAAGTGGTTACGAGTTTCCTTAAAACAGAGAGAAATAACTTTAGCTTCTCCATTTTGCATGTCTTAGGGCGTCGTACCACCTATACTCGTGTAATGTCACCAAAGTAACTGAATGAATCGCAGAATTCAAATCTGATCGGATGAAGTTATTGTAAATATTTCATGCAATTTGTTTCGCTTGAGGTAGTTCGATGAGAGGAGATAGTTTTTCCGTCAACTACTTGCGCTTTTATTTTATCCTTTTTCGTATATAATGTGCCCACTTATAGGTCTTATGGCATTAATTACGCGCTATCGTGTATTAAATGCGGTCCATCCATTTCCTCTTTTGTTTTTGTATGAAAACGTCTATACGTTCCTGGTCAGTTGTTCGTTGGTCTTACGATTTAACCAGAAGTTTCTCAGACATCAATTTACAAAAGTTTACATCTTATTTGTAATATTGTAGGGCTCTTTTCCGTTGAATGCAGTTTTGGCTGATTGTACTGCTTCTCCTTTAGACAATATGTCGAATCCGAATGCTTTAATTATGAGGCTGCTAAGGTCCAATCCGGTACCACTTTCAGTCTCAACGATATTTGAAGGAAAAGAGAAGTCACCTACATACGCCACCTGTCGTCCTGCAATGCTAAGATTCTTGAAGAGCTAGAGGGATAACCAAGGAATCTAAATAGACTATGTCTTACCCTGATTACCTTTCCCACCAAGTCTGTGGTTTGATCTATATTTCTGTGTGATATTCAGTTGCTTAAGATAATTTAATGGCGTTAGTATGCCATCTTATCGGTCTCAAATCTCTCCATAATTCAAGTTTTAATGATTGCCACCAATATACATACTCGTATGTATGCATGCATGCCATATGATCTCTCTGTTTACATTGTTGAACACTTTTTCGAAATTAATGAACAGCAGCTGTAACAGTGTTGACTGATGATCCACGCAGCACGATCTAGAACGAAAATTTGAGAAGCATCCCTTTCCTTCATTCTTCTAAGAAGATTTCGCTTTCATTCTTATTTGAAGGCGACGTTGAATAACTCTTCTTGCTTTTGTGGCAAATTTTCGTCCGCAGTATTATCATATTCACAATAAAGAAAAGGCCCAAACTTCATCTCTTTAACTTGCTGTCTTCAGAGGTCCACAGAGATAAGTTTAAACTATTCACCTGGTTTTGAAATAAGCTGCGGCCAGCTCTTTGATGATCCTGTACATGATTTTGTTGTGGCATTTATTCACTGCTTCTTTAGTTTGTGCAGTCACTGCGTGGATTTTCGTTTCTTTTGTCACATAGTGCGTACACTACGATGAATCTCTCTCATCTTTATGTGGTACATAGACTCGAGTTTACTCTGACTCTCTGCAGGGATGACTGGGAACTTTAAGTTGCCTACGCTCTTCAGTTTATTTGTAGGTATCATCAGATAATTCCGCTCTAGAAAAAAGCATTTTTTCACAACATTTCCATTCTCATTTAGCTCTGACGACGTGGTGAAATTGCTGATTTTTTAGTGTCGGTACTCGCTCCTCTAAATATCGTCGTATGACTTGTACGGACAGTTCAAAGTACAGACAGACAAATACTAGCTACCATAAAGTGTTAATCTCATTTCAGTTCAATGTCAGCTCTGCGTCTGTTTCAAATATCCAAGAAATAACTTCTAATATGTCAGCTTATAACCAACTGATTTTAAGGCAGGTTTTATGCTCGTTTTTGGTGTCCCCTATGGCTAGCGATTACACTGTTGTCACTGTGGACTCCGAGGTCATTAGTTCCCATAACGTGTCTCGCAGGTGCTTATCACTATGCACTAGATTTGTGTTCAAATCTGCCATCAATATGTCGGTATTCCAACAGGGTGCTGTATATTATGGGCAGCTTGTAAATGGTTGGATGAGATTTCTTTGTCCTTCTCAGGCTCTTAGTTCATAGGATCATATCGCTAAATAATAGTGACGTTTATTCTAGCCCTGAATTTGGGCGGTGGAGAATAGAACTCACTTCCATCATTTCCGGAAAAATTGGTTTTCCGATTGCGCAGCTTTGATGCAAGTATACATACATTGAACCTATGAGAAGAAAGAAACACTTAAATCTTGAAACTAACAAAGTTAAAGCTGAACAGTAACGACCGCCTTAGAATGATAAAAAAAAAATTGGGAAACCCAGTGACTATTTTCTCAGTCTTTTTTTTATAAATGAGAGTCATATGAGAGATTGCCGGAACAGAGTCACTTTTTCTCAACTGAGTTCTGAAATCGATGTAAAACCCCTCTATCGACATACACAACATTATTTCACGCAAATTAGTAACCCGTCTGTCGTTACATTTGATAATAAACTTCTATAAAACCCTACGTTCCTCATAGATCTGATAAATCTACATACGAGTACATCTTATCTTATCTTAAAATTGTTTTAGCGTCTTCATGTAGCAGCATATTCAAATGCGGAATGTGTGTCAGTGTTTAGAGATGCAGTTGCATACAAAATGTCTCGTAGTTGCAATCTCTACGTGGCGTTTAATACTGATAACTCAATGCGCAATTTGTTAAAGGTTGCGAAAGCTTCTCAAATCATCCGACCTTGTTGATTCTTTATCAGTGTGCAACAGCACAAATGAGTTTGAACAAAATGCGTAGGTAAAAACTCTGTGAGTGGTTCTTTTTAAGTAATTCTCAAACAATAATGATGCCGGAAATAATTTCCCTTCGACGAATCCAGAGGCTTTCCTATTGACGAGTATCTTACTAATTTGAATTAATTTTTTTTGAAGGTATCCATCTGGCAACAACAACACATCTGTAAATATTGTTATGCGCCATGCCCCACACTGCACCGTTCGCAAGAGCTCGAGCTTGCCAAATCTGCGACTGAAAAAGGACACCAGCCAACAACAGCTTAACGTATCGCAAGCGCTCAGCACTTCCACCGTAAGTTACTGCCTCAGCAATTCAATTTTTTTTCTATCTTTTCAAATACGCCTCTAATGTGTTTGTTTTCGAATTGCAGGTTGAATCATGTAAATCGAGAAATCTTCTTCCAATGTGCCAGATGCCAATTTCTACAACGTCTGCCGGTAGTCCTATACACTTTTCGCCCAGCAACAGTCATCATGATTCGTCCCACATCGATTCGACTGGCACGAATTCCGGTTCGGCTACGTCGGCAACAAATAATACCCAAACCTTGAAACAAGTGAATGCCAATCAACCGGCTTTTAATCTAGTCAAACTTTTCATCAAACAAAAGAGTAGTTGCTCCAGTGATACGACTTGCATGGATGTCTCATCGGGCTGTTGGCCATCGAGCGAGGGAAGCTCTTCGTTGGAGCAAAGAATTCGCAAAAAGAGCATGAATGACTCTGGTAAAGGATCAGCACTGAGTCGCCACGATGAGGAAGAAGATCCAGCTGATTCCAGTTATCAACTGGACAGTCTTGATATATGTGATAAAGAGAGAAATGAGACAGCAAATACACCCGTGAAAAAGGTTAAAAATGATTTGTATAGAGAAGTATTTGAAATGGGATCCTCACCACCAACATCGCCGGCGCACAGAAAAATTCAACCGCTCAAAAATCCCCAAGTCATCAATTTGACAAATAATCAGCAGCACAACAATCAATTAAATGGTTATAACAACAATAATAACAACAATAACTCCTCCTCAGAAGGTAGTCGTACGTCGGAGAACCTTACTCAGGTGTACAATGACAAGAGAAGTCGTATGAAATTTTCAGCTGAGATGATTTCACGCTCAATGCAGACATCTGCTCGTGATCGGTTCAGATTTGTGCCACCGTCGTTTTTGGCAAAGCTACAAAGCAAAGTGGGCGAAGAGAAACAGGCACCGATCTATGTGATTTATCCGAACTATGCTCTACCAGATTTGGGCTTTGTTAAGACAAACACAGCTGAAGTAATATTCACACCGTTCAACTATAAGAACGCTGTTGGAGTTAAAAAACGTCCCAGCTCGAGTTCGGCTAGTGACGATGAGCTTTTAAAGAATGTCGATTATAAGCATGTAGTTGATTGGAAGTCATTGGCTACTTTGCTGCCTGCCGAATACCGAAGACGATTGAAACACATTCCAGAGGTCGATATTGCAGATCTCGAAGCGGAATGCTCGATGAAGCCGCTTTTCTGTATGACACCGCCAATACGGCGGACTAGCAATCGGGCAAATGTCTGTGATTGTGCTCAGTATTTCCAAATGACGGAAGCCGCGGGAACCACTGGAGCTGGGGGGGCCTGTACGTCCAGCTCTGGATCTAGTCAGCCTCCCAGTTCAGGCTACCGTGGCTCTTCAACCCTTTTAACTGATTCAGAATTCGAAAATCCTAAAAAGACAGAGGACTCTGACCCCTTGAAAAACATGTACGTATATCAATATGAGAATAACCGAATGGACGGTGGTCTTGAGGAACGATCTACTGCTCGCACTCCTCGTGGTATTCTGCGAAAGAATCCAAGCCGTCTTACCTCTGGAGTTCGAACAAAACGATCGAGTTTGATTGAAGATGAAACTAATTCAAATGTGAGGAATCTTGAGAAGCGTCGAAGTCTGCAGGAGCCTGTTACGTATTTCTCATCGAACGATGATTTACAAAATCCACTCACCGAAGAAGTCGAAATGGAAGAGTATTACGATGAGCTTCACTCTAATCTTAAGCTTACCCAAGGTAACCATCGTCTGTCCCGCAAAGATATGGATGCACGAACTCGAGCAGAAAATTTCCTCTCAAACGTCCCTAAATCAGAACTTAAGTATTACGCTGAAATTGCGAACATTTTAGAATCCGTAGAGGAGAATCAAACTCCTGTGCAGCAATATGATGCAGCTGAACTGAAAAAAGAAGTCAGTCGTGCTTTGAGTCAGAAGAAGGTCTCATTCAATCAGAAACACGAAAGCAACACTCTTGGTCTAGTTGGACCGCAAAATCAACGATTTACTACTCCACCAAATTCACCGAATATTTCGATGGCTTCGCTTCGTATGAATAGTGCAGGTGCCGTGGGCTCGCACCGTACCAGTAGTAGAAAGGAACAAGAACTGAACAAGATCTCGAGCAATCGATTCAAACGATTGCAAATTCAATGGGAACTGCTGAGCAAAGATTCTAGTATGATGTTGAAAGATTTGGCATGTGAGCAGGAAACCAAGAGCGGTGGATCAACACCAACCTCAGCGAATGCGGCACATAAATCAAGAATACCACGACCTGTTAGTTATCCGGCTGGAAAGTGAGTATTGCACAAGAGTCAGTCTAGAATCTCCTTCTTCTACACTTGCATCCTTTTGTTTTTTTTGAATAATTTTCTGTTATCTGTTTATTTTATCGTTTTGACATTAACACACGCACACTTGTGTTCTTCTATTCTCTTTTTCTTTTTCTTTTTCTTTATGTTTATGTTCTCGTCTGTTTTGGTTGGATTTATTTTACCTGAAATTTACAAAAAAAAACAAACAAACAAACACTTTATACATAACAAATAAAAAAAATAAAACAAAAAAAAAAAATAGGAAAAAGGTAAATGCTAGTCCTCAATCTCCTTCTTCTAACCTCAGAGTGATACAGGACCCAAAGAATCTACGTTCACCAAGTCGCATCGTACCGCCAAAAAGGTATAGCGTGCCAACGACAACTCCAGCGGTCTCTGCAGCTCATCAATCACCGGGAACAACACCAGTACCAGCACCACGTGCTCGTACACCAAACAGCAGAACAACTACAACAGGGGCTCATACTGCTAACACTGGTACCAACAGTCATCCAAATACACCCAAACGGAGAGTACAGTCACCAAGGTAAATTATCCTTTATTCCAACTTAATATATTTTACACTATTTTTGTATATGTATATTTAAACAATAACGACAAGAACTGACTTGTTTATGATGTTATGTTTTGGACACGACTCTGGCATATGGCTTGCTTAACTGCTTTTGACGAACCGCATCTTGTCGGTTCAATTTTGGGCCGCTATTTAGAGAATTTGCGGCTCTATCCCAAATGTGCTGAATATTGGCGTTCAACCCCTGAATATAGCATACACCAAACACTTTACGAGAGTAGTCGCAAGAGTACCCGACCTAACAAAGAAAATACAAAAAAATTGGGGAACAATATCTTTATTTCTCTACTTAGTCTCCTACCCTTTTCCCAGCGATGTTCAATAGCTTCGATACCCTGTTTATAGAAAGAATCGTCGAGCTCCTTAAAATAGCCATCAACCACAAACACCACCTCTTTACTGTTGGCAAATCTTTAACCACCGAGCCATATTTTCATATTCGGAAATAAAAAATAATCCGAGGGGGCTAAATTTGGCGAATAGGGTGCACGAGGATGCAATTCAAACTTTAACTCATTGATTTTGGCCATCGCGATGACGGATGAGTGAACTGGTGCATTGCCTTGATGGAACAAAACTTTTTGCTTCGCCAAATGCGGCCGTTTTTTCTTGATTTCATCTTCCAAACGCTGCAATAAGTTCGCATATACGCGCTGTTGATTGCTTTTCCTTTCTGAAGATAATCAATGAAAATTGTCGTATCCAACGCTCATCCTAAAAAAACTGATGCCATGACTTTTCCTGCAGATGGAATTGTATTCGCCTTCTATGGAGCCGATTCTCCCCTTTGATTCCATTATTTTGACTGCTCCTTTAGACTCGATTGAAACATCCTCACGACGCAATTTTTGTTCCATTGTGAGTAATCGCGGCACTCATCTTGCACACAGTTTTCTCATGTCAAATTTTTGAGTCAAAATGCGATGTACAGCGCTTATTGAAATGCTTACCGTATCTGCTAGTTCACGGACTTTCAATCGACGGTCATTGGATGACCATTTTGTTGACTTTTTTCAACGTTTCTAGTGAATTTACCTCTTGTGGTCGACTACTGCGATGTTCGTCTTGGGAACTCGTACGGCCTCGCTTAAACCCTGCCAGCCAATATTTTATTGTGGTAAATGAAGGAGCAGACTCCCCCAGAGTAGAATCCAGTTCCGTTTTGATGTTGGTTGGATTGAAGCCTTTCAAATGAAAGTATTGTATCACATAACGATGACCAATTTTTTCTATACTACCTTGATCCAATAGTTCCCGGAATGTATTTAGAAAATTTGAAATACAAGTTTATTCATCTAAATCTATATTGTCGCCTTCAAAGTAATCCCCATCGACTGCAACACACTTATGCCACCGCTTGATCCAATCCTCGAAACATTTTTTATATTCGGTTTTCGGTATGTCCAGCAGTGCTACCTGCGATTTTTGCATTACTTCCTCTCGGCTGCTGAAACGCGTTCTCCGTAGTTTTTTTTTTTTTTTTAACACGATTGAACAAAAAGAAGCCACAGGGAGCCAAATCAGATGAATTCGGTGGCTGTTGGATGGTATATGTTGCATTTTTCGTCAGAAAATTACGAATAATGATGGCTCTGTGCGACGGTGCGTTATCATGGTGCCCACAATTCTGGTCTCTTTCGGCGAATTGCTTCACGTAAACGTCTCATAACGCCCAAATAACACTCTTTGTTTACTGTCTGGCCTTCTGGCAAAAATTCATGATGCACTACAACGTTGTAATCCATGAATACCCGTGAGCATTGCCTTCTTTTTTGACTGAAAACGACGTGGTTTTTTTGGTCTCAGCTCATTTGGTGAACGCCATTCACTTGCCTGATGTCTGGATTTCGTGTCGTACTCATAAACCCACGTCTCTTCTCCAGTATTGATCCTTTTGATGAATTCGGATTCAGCCTCGCAAATCATGTCTTTTGCGACGTCAACACGGTCTCTTTTTTGCATGAAATTGAGGTCTTTTGACACCAACTCTGCTGCTACACGACGGAAACCCAAATCATTAACCAAAATGTCTTGGACGGATCCATAGGCAATGTTCAAGTCCTTGCGGTTATTAACCAACATTGCTTTTACGAGTATTTTATCAATGTTTTCGTTGGTTTTCGATGTCGATGGTCTGCCACTGAGTTCATCATCTTCGATTGACTCACGACTACTTTTGAACCGCTCGTGCCACTGGTAAACGAACGTTTTCTTTAGAGAATCATTCCCGAAACACTTTTCCAACATTTCCAACGTTCGCGCACCATTACATCCGTTTTCTACGCAAAATTTAATACAAGTTCGTTTTTGCAAATTTAAATCCATTTCTGAAATTGTAAAAAATCGCCAACCCACACGGAGATAGATGTACTCTTGGCTACGTAAGTTTTGCAAATGTCAAACTATGACGCTAAGATTTAGAGGGAATGTCAACAGGGAATTTACCAACTTAACAAAAAAAACAGGACTCAAATCGGAACAATGGGAGCGCCACACGGTGGTGTCCTCTGGGAACTTGTTGATCAAGGTGGTATTTCAAAATTCATTGAGAGCGCTCACTATTCATGGCTGCCGAGCAAATACTAAACAACATAGCGTCGTCAAACATCAAATTTAAGCTTTATAAGGTTGGTCCTTTCGACAATTGTCTTTCTTTTTAAACAACAACCGCTATCTATACATCAGGTCGGGTACTTCTGGGTCTACCCTCGTAGTTATAGATTACGGGATTAAAATACTATATTTTTACTTGCACGATGTCAATTAAATTCAAGTCAGGTAATTTTGCTGGTCCGTGAGGAAGGCATGTGTTTTCTTTTTGGTGGAAGGTATGTATTGCCGATTTATGCTAAAAAAACACAATTTTCCTCGACAATAATTGAACCAAACTTCTCAATTTATTCATGAGTAAACTCAATTTATCTGGGGAGAACTACGCTGACAAATTTTATTTCGATCCTATCGTTGCAATCTATGCTAGCCCATGCCATTACGGAACCTCCACCAATTTGACGTCGGCTTAAAATGCGTTGCTCCTTACACAGATCATGAGAACAGTTATTTGTCTGTGAATATTTGTCCAGCAGTGTATTAGGGCATTTTAACACCAAGTATGAGCATGAAATGAGACTAACCGAAGACGGTATATACGTGAGCGGGTTCTTACATCTGGCACTGAGGGGAAACCAAAAAGGTCGGATATACATTCATAAATCCACGCATACTATAGTACATATGTATAGAAGACCACACTGTCGGAACTCGATGGTTTCCAAAGCCGAGTAATATGATGTAGTAGATCACGTATCACAAACTGTAATGTCGGCACAATGACGGGTAAAGGTTTTGAGTTAGAAAAGATTGATTTTTATTTTAATCGATAGAAGATGAGTTGCCAGTAATAATGACAATCAACCAAATAATGTCCACGACCTCTGTTGCATACTCAATTTTTTTCAAATAAGAATCTTTTAATCGAATTGTTCGCCATATTTTCACATATTTTGGGTTGTATTTCATCGATAACACCACAGATCTTGGATAGGAGCACTTCAGTTGGCATATCCCATCTCACACGGCTTCAAATTAAGAAATCCCACGGTGTTGAGTCGTACGATCGCCTAGATCAATGTTTATCACCGTTTCAAGAAATGACTCGGCCAGGAAACAATTCACGCAAAAGTTAAATTTTTTCTTCACTTTTATGCCACGAAGCGCCGTTTTGTTGAAAATAAACATTGGCCGCAATCATGCCTTCAAGTTTCGGTTATAAAAAATCGTTGATCATAGTTCGATCGCGAAATCGTTTCAAGGCAACATCCAAGCCCGCTGAATTCCTACATAAGATCGTTTACATATCAAACTGGTGAGTTTGCATGCTTTAGCGTCTGCAAGCCGCAAGTGGGCTGCGCGGCTTTGATAAGCATTTCATTTAAATAGTTTACCTGGAAGGGTATTTAAACAGACACGTTGAAGCGTCAAACTACAAATACGAACACTGTTATTGATGAGACAGTTTGGAAATGAAAAATTCACGAAAAAAGATATAAAGGCTGGTCCAAATATTGTACAATCCTCTTTTTGAATCATATGTTATTTTGATACTGACAGCTATTTCCTGCTCGAAATCTTGACTTTCTTGTGGTGTGCCCTTAAAAATCAATGTTATGCGGACAATCCAAAAACGATGGCAAAACCACTGCGTAAGCTTTTTCATCAATCCTACTCTCTAGGACTCTTTTCGAGCAGATGGAAAACAGCATTTGTCCAGCCCGTCCCTAAAAAAAGGCGAATCTTCTTCTCTCTCCTCCTACAGACCCATTGCACTTACGTCCCTTCTTTCCAAGGTCATGGAAACGCTGATAAACCGCCAGCCCATGAAATATCTCGAAATACGAAAACTTCTTATTGGCCGGCAGTACGGTTTTCGTAGCAACAGATCCACTGGTGATCTGATGGGATGTCTCACCGAAAACTGGAAGCGTACATCAATCTGGCGAAAGCAAGATAAGGCATTTGACAGAGTTTGGCATCAGGCTCTTTTGTCGAAAATGCGTGATTTTGAGATCGTCGACTCTCTTCTTCAATGGATTAGAAATTACCTTTCGGAACCTTCAATTCAAGTTGCCTTGGATGGTTTCAAGTCTGATATTTACAAAATAAATGCTGGTGTGCCCCAGGGCTCCGTTCTGTCTCCGACGCTCTTTTTAATTTTCATCAACGATCTCTTGTCTGCTACCCCTAATCCAATATATTCCTTTGCTGACGACAGTACTCTCTGCTTTTCATATTCATTCCCGGACTCACGTCCCTGCTCTTCGGCTGTAGAACGGGAACGGCAGCATAACCAATGGGGGAACTGTCAACAGAGTGGAATTTAATGCTTCCAAAACACAATGCTGTCTGCTGTCGCCAAAGCGAAATTTAAACACCAAGCCATTATCCATGGATGGCACTTGCATCGTCGAAACCGATAAACTTTTCATTCTCGGTATGTGTGTCAATGACAACTTACATTGGAATGACCACATATTCGGTGTCGTCAAAAATGCTGCGAAATATCTAGGTTTCCTCAAGCGATGTAAGAAATACTTTACCCCCTCTCACCTGACCTCAAAATCGCCAGTAGCATTCCGCCCCTTCAAACTTTTAACCTTAACACCGCTATGAATGCACTTCAGTATACCCACGGGAGCTTTTCGAGACGCAAAATCAGCAAAACCAATTTTGCACCTGATCTATATGCCATACAGAAACAACGGAGGAGACAAATGTACACTGTGCAAATTTATTAATTTCTATCTCTCGGCTGACGGCAAAAACCAACGCTTACTTTTGTTAAACTTGTAAATGTTGTAACAGAATAAACAAATATTACTACTATTACCCTCAAGCTCACTTTCGGACGTATTCTAAAATATCGTGATTCGTTGCTAAGCCGTACAACTCGTTTATGGAATGCCCTGCCTAGTTTTTTATTTCCTAGTCACTATAACCTTTAAACATTTAAAACCAACGTTCACCGGTACCTGTCTTTCCATCCTCCCTGATTTTCCTTCGGCCGCGCTGTGTGCAACCATTTTAAGGGTACTTAAATCCCTTGAGCGCGCGCAAATTATAAAAAAAAATACTCCCAAAGCGATTGTAAAGGGTGTTTTTTTTTTTAGAGATTTGGCTTAAACTGGCAACACTGTTTCTACAGATTGCCAATTTGACAGTTGAAAGTTGATTTGTGGTTGGTACGTTTTGCCATTTTACGGTAATAGATTAACGCCACAACAACGCGTGCAAATTGTGCAAACTTATTTTGAAAACCATGGTTCGGTTCACCAAGCTTATCGTGCGCTACGTCCATCTTACAGTCGTCATAATCGTCCATCTGAGCACGTACACTCTAGTCACTAGTGGATAATACGCATCCCCAAAGACGACAACAGTGCGAACAGAAGAAGTTATTGCCGTTGTGGAGCGCAGTTTTGAGGAGAATCCACTTTGTGGAAGATTTCCCGGAAAGATCTTGGCTTAAAAGCTTATAATATTCAGCTTATACAAGAGTTGAAACCGCGTGACCATTATACGTGTCGTAGGTTCGGTGAATGGGCCGAAAACGTGATCCAGCTTGATCCTCATTTTCAACGCGAAATTTTGTTCTCCGATGAGGCCCATTTTTGGTTGAATGGATATATAAACAAGCAAAATTGCCGAATTTGGAGTGGAAAAAACCCAGAAGCCTTTTTCGAGACGCCCTTACAACCATTAAAACTCACTGTTTCATGTGCGTTATGGGCTGGTGGAATCGTCGGCCCATATTCCTTTAAGGACGATGCCGGCCAGAATGTTACCGTCAATGGTGAGCGCTATAGAAACATGATTTCTGACTTCTTCGTTCCTTAATGTAATGGCATTGACGTGACAGAGATTTGGTCTCAACAAGTTGGCGCAACATGCCATACGGCGCCCGACACCATCAATTCATTGCGAGAAACATTTTCTGAGCGCATAAATTTCGTGTAATGGGCCCTTGAACTGGCCTCCACGATCCTGTGATCTCACAACTTTAGATTACTTTCTTTGGGGGTATGTGAAGTCACTAGTCTATGCCGATAAACCAGATACGTTGGACGATTTGGAAGTCAACATTCACCGTGTCATTGCTGATATACGGCCCCAGTTGCTCGATAAAGTTGTCGAAAATTGCACTTCAAGATTGCGCTTCATTCCAGCTAGCCATGGCCCACCCGATATCATATTTCAACATTAATGGCATAGAATTATCTACTAAATAAAGCTAATATCAAAGACATTAACATTAGCTTCAAGCTGAATTTGTATACCTCTAAAAAGAACACGCTTTAAAAAGGGGTTGCCTTTAGTACAACACGATTTTTTTTTTTAACTTAACACTCAAGTGGGGGAAAAATTGGATAGAGGGAGAAAGACAGATTTTTGGGCTCAGTGGTTGTTTCTCTCCATGGGTGGCATCCAACATTTAATAGGCAGACTAAATTTTTATTGGAATTTGGCTTGTTGTTGATTCCTAGTCAACTACTCATCTTCCTTGATTTTTGTTAACTTAAAAAATGAATGTCTTTCGGGCGAGGTTAGGATTCGAACAACGAACTTTCCGATTTGGAAGCCACTTCCACCTACTGAAGTTATGATAACCTTGCGTGTAGACTTTTGGCTGTTCCTATGGATATGTTGTCGGATACAATGATACCAGAATTCCTGTTGCTGCGAAAATATGAAATTATTTCGGCCAGAATCAGAGCCAGGAAAGGAATGTATTGTATGTGGTTCCTCACAGATGGTTCCATCGTCTTAAGGACGACAATGTTAGATCTCATTCCCCATTAGGAAATTGCGTCTGTCTTTCAAGTGCAGGTATACACAATCCTGATGGTAAAGAATCGGTGGAAGTGGTGTGGAATCCGCATCAGTAGCGACAGTCAAGCTGCGTTTAAAACCTTCCAGAATCCTCACACGACCTCCAAGTTATTTTAAGAATGCAAGACTTCACTATACGAGGTCCATCCAAAGGCTGAGTCTTGTTTGGGTCCAGGGTTACAGTCGACTCACAGGAAATTAAATCGGCCATGAACCTGCTAGGCAAGGCTCAGAGAATAGTCTTTCAAGACCCGAACCAGCGTAATGATTTGATGTGTCCTCGGTTACGGCTTCCATTGGCAGTTGAGTTTCATATGAGGCAGCTGACGTGATTACAGCTTATCGCCAGAAGAAACGAATGCTTTCGATTGTTTCTAAGAAGTCAGCGACTTTTCCACTGTCCTCTAATCCTATTGTGGTTCAGTAGGAAAACAGACAAATTCCAGTAAGAGGAATATACAGGGTGAATGACTCGAACTCCAACTTTTTAAAATGCTATAATTTTCTTATTTTTTGATAAATTTTATTGTGCCAAAGCAAAAAATGTTGGAAAATACATCAGTTTTCAAAATGTATCAGTAGTTTTCAATATGTTCACCTTTGGCGCGAAAAATGGCCTTGAGACGGCCGAAGAAAGCATCGCACGCTGCACGCAAGTGGCTCTGCGGTATTTTGGCCCATTCCCGGCGAAGTGCTTGTTTGAGGTGGTCCAAACTTTGTTATTTGTTAGTGCCAACCTTCGCCTTCAAAATACCCCAGACAGAGAAATCCAATGGATTTGCATCCGGAGAATTTGCAATCCACTGTGTCGAAGAAATGTTTTTTAACCAATCTTGGTTGACGCGCGCTTTGTGAGACGGTGCCGAGTCTTGTTGAAATGTCCACGGTCTCCGACCGAAATGATTGTTTGCCCAAGACTTCAATACTGCCTCTAAGACAGTTTCACGGTATACGATCGCATCAATTTTGACGCCACGGTCCAAAAATAAAAGCGGAGAGCGACCATCGGCGGTTATGGCGGCCCAAACCATCACCATCGGTGCTGCATTCTTTCTGGTGGCCGTCCGAAGGTGTACATTTTCGAAGGACCTCTCTGGCAAGTAAACTCGATCACTTTGTTTGTTGACATATTGCTCGATAACAAATGGCGACTCATCGGAAAAAACCAAATTCGGCAACTCAACACTTTCGTGCAAGCGTAGCAGCTCCTTCGGTCTTTCAACTCTAACTTTTTTCTGTTGCGGTGTAAGGTTGTGTGCTGTTTGTAACTTAAATGGCTTGAGCTCAAGCTCATTTTTCAGTATGTGTTGCATCCGTTCCAACGATATGTTGAGCTCACGAGCCATTTTTCTTCCATTTCTACGGGGATTTCGACCAATTCGAGCCTTCACTTTCCGAACCATTTCTGCCGATGTTGCTGTTTTTTTTATGACCACCTCCATGGCGTTTTGCAACGCTGCTAGTATCACGGTAACGAGCTATGGTTCAAGACACAAATGATTTATTCACGTTGAGGTGCTGGAGGGCTCTAAAGGATAGCTACTTGTGGTTTTGCAGCCAAATATAAAGCAATCACACTATCACGTTTGAATTCCGTCGCGGATAAAAATTTTTCAACACAACTGAGACGCAAATCGTAGATAATAAAATTATCTGTCATGTGTCAAAATTTGAGCTCTCTGTCATGAACGGTTTGGAAATTATAGAAGTCTGAAGTTGGTCGCAGTTCGAGTCATTCAGGGTGTACATAGAACCAAGGAGCACAATGGTCTTTCTTTTTCTGAGTCCTCTGTTCCAATAGACAAATAGAGCCAATGTTTATTGTTACTTTTTCACTTTATTTAAATGTGTTTTTAACACTTTGCAAGTCTAATGCAGGAGATATAAATGTTACATGCACAATTTATCATTTCGTCCTGGAGTGGAAGAGACATTCCGTTTGAATTATTAAAATTTCAATCGAATCCCTTATTATAAATTCTGTTTAATTTTTTTTCTTTTCAGAACCACACCACGCGTTCGATAAAGTCCAAAACTCTGAATGACAAAACACAGATAGAAAAGCAGTCATAAACGAATGTCAGGTGACAGGCATTCAAACGATGGAAACTTCAACATAAATCTTAAAACAAATTAATACAACAAGAACAACATTAAACCTAATACAAATAAGAATACAACAACAAACAAAAAAGAAGTAATTTCAATATAAAACAAAGAGAGAATATTGATCTAATTTAAACGAGCAGTTGTCATGTGTTAGGGTAGGAACAAACATTAATTTTGCAACACAAATAATTTATCCTCTTCGATTTGTTATTTTCTTTTGATTTTTTTCCCCCTTAATTTTCTTTGTTTAAGACAAAAATAAATAGCAAACAAAATATTTGTAGTCAGTTTGATTTTATCAAGAAGAAAAAATTCAAATTCAAAAAAATTGCATGCAGATACTATTCAAAAAGTAAAAGATACATTTATAAAGAAACAAACAGAAAATAATATAAAGTAATAATAATTATTATTTAAAAATAGACGCGAAACAACTCACAAAGTAATTGTATTTTTTTATTACTATTCTTATTATTATAAATTAAATAAATAAACTATTCTAGTGTGTAAAAGAACATTAAACAAATAAACATTAAAAAAAAAAAACTATAATAAATAAAAAAAAAAAACAAATGTACTGTAAATGTTAAAGTTAAACAAGAAAAAAAAATTAAACATAACACGGATCTTTGTTTTCATTCAACTTTATTTGATGACATTTATGTGCATAACATATAAACTAAATGATTTTTATTTAAATTTTCATTTGCCAATTAATGTTTTAATTTAAAACAAAACAAAAAAAAAATAAAACACATATAAAGAGAAAAAGAAAAGAAAATCAAAAACAGAAAAAAAAAAAACAAAAAGTTTGTATTGATATTAGGAAGGGGTCAATATTTAAACTAAACACAAACACAAAAAACAAAAACAAAAACAAAAACAAAATAATTAAATAATAATAATAATTTAAATTATCTAAGAGAGATGGTGAATTTTATTTGGTTTTGATTTTATTTATAAATTTTACTCAAAGACAAACAAAAAAATAATAGAAAAAGCAAAAGTATACAAAAAAAAAAAAACAACAACAAGAAAAGCAATGAAAAAAGGCAAAGTAATAAAATAAAATATACATATATTTTTTTTCAAGTAAATTTTGGTTTTTGTTTTCTTTTGATTGCATGTTTACTTTGATTTTGATTTTCAGTTTTGTGTTTCTGTGGTGTCCTTGAATCTGTTTGCAAATGGAATTTTGCGGTTCCGGAACATGCGGCAACCGGGAAAGGTTGGAATGAATAGTGTGTCATTAAACTAAGTTGTATTTGTAAATATTATTAAATTTTGTTAGCTTTAGATATGTGGTTGTTATTAAAAAAAAAAAAAAAACAATAGATTTTTGTCAATATTAATTAAGTATAAATATCTGAATTAAACAGAGTTAAGATAAAGGGCTACAATAAGTAAAACCGGGAAAATAGAAGATCGTAGTTAACGCTTGTAAAACAGAAATAAAAAGTGAAGAAATTCGTTGGTCTATGGTTTGTAAAATACCGATATACACTGGCGATCACTAGGATCAGGCCATACATTTTGCAATCGATTTTCACTCTTTATACTTGTTTGAAATTTTGTACCCCACAACTTTTACAGGTACATATTTTCTCAACAGGAAGTCATAAAATTAAAGGAGAAACGACCGTTGGAATTTCCCAAGTTCAAACAATGACCTTACTGAAAAGCGTATAAAAAGATGCGCCACTAGGATGAAGCCAAATGCAAAATCTTCGAAAGAAGGAAAGAAATTAATAAAATGTTTATATTTTATGGTTTTAAAACATTTATTTATTATGTTTTTCTACATTAATAATGAGTATGCCCGCCATTTCTTGATATGTCCTCTATAGCACGGTTTGGAATAGAATCATACAGTTTTTTTTTAAACTCGGCTGGCCCGTCGTCGAAATTCAACGATTATATATTCGTACACCGCTATTTTAAAGGGAAAATGGTAAATATTTCGAAAGCAAAACAAAATTATAATTGAAAAATAAACGATTTTAATAAAATTGTTTATATTTTTAATAAAAAATTACAAATAAAAGTCATAAGTTCATTATAATGTACAAAAAGGCTTCTTTTTTCATTTTTCCATAAACAAAATCCATATTCGTACACACTTCTTATATTATAAATTCAAATAAAATTCGTATTTTTAGTACTTTGTCGGGTATCCCTTTTGCTTTAGCACACAGTTCAATCTAACTGGCATGGATTCCACTAATTTTTTTGTTAGGGTTTGTGGAATTTTTGCCCATTCCGTCCTCAAAGCTTCTTTCAAATCGTTGACATTTCTTATATCATAATACTTAAATTTTTTCTTAAAAATTTCTCTATGGGATTAATATCACGACTTTGAAGAGGAGTTCTTAAATATTGTGGGCAGTTATACAAAATCCATAATCGTGTCGTATATTTTGGGTCGTTGTCTTGTTGAAAAGCAAAGTTCCGTTCATAGCCTAAATTCTTAGCACTTTCACGCAGATTCTTTTTTAAAATTTCAATATATTGACTTGAATTCATGATGCCATTGATAAAATGTAACACCCCCATATCATTAGTGAGCCATCTCCGTGTTTGAATGTTGGGAGTAAGTTCTGCCTTCTTAAGCTTGTATTATTAACTTCTCGCCAGATCTTAACACGTCCGTCGGATAATTTCAAATTAAATTTACATTCGTCGGAAAAAATTACCTTTTTCCAGAACTGCATATCCATATTTAGATATTTTTACGCAAAGATAATCCTGTTTTTCCTATTAATTGTGCTTACATATGGTTTTCTCACAGCAATTCTGCTCCTAAAACCGAGTTTTCGCACATAATTTCGAACAGTTTGTGCCGTGACTTTAATCTTATGATATTTGAAGAGATTTTTAGCAAGTTTAACACCACTAACTAATGGGTTTCTTCGGATTTGTCGAAGTAAAAAAGATGTATGCCTCCTGCTTAAAACTGATCTTTTTGTATTTCGAATTTTTTTTTCGACTCGTCTACTCTTTTTGTATGTATTTACAATATATTGAACTGTAGACGCACTTCTTTTGATAAGTTTAGCAATTTCTCGTAAAGATTTGCCTTCTTTATCCCAATTTATGATCAACTTTCTTACGTCGTTTGTAAGTTCACTTGACTTTCGACCCAGTTTCAAATTTTCACCTTATCAACACCTTCTTCTGCAGATAATTGAAGAAGCAAAACAAAGAAACTCACACTCAAAGTGAGATTCCATTAAAAAGAAGTCAACAGAGCGGTATAATTCCTTGTTTCGGGAAAGGAAACCTAGTATTGCCATGTGTACGAATATGGGTTTTGTTTATGGAAAGATGAAAAAAGAAGCTTTTTTGTACATTATAATGAACTTATGACTTTTATTTGCAATTTTTTATTCTAAATATAAAGAATTTTATTAAAATCGTTTATTTTTCAATTATAATTTTGTTTTGTTTTCGAAATATTTACCATTTTCCCTTTAAAATAGCGGTGTACGAATATGAATTTTGCATACTGTATGTGCTATGATATTTTCTCGTACTCACATGATTCCCTATATCACGTTCGGTGCAGTTTCGTCGCGTGAACAGTGAGATAGAGACTAATCTATATGAAAGAAAGAGATTGATAGTCACGCCAATTATAATTCAATGGATTAATTAATTTCACATTCTTCCTTCTTTAATAATCGAAAATCATTAATTTATCTGGATTGTATTTGTAATAGGATTCATCTGTCAAATACAATTTTGATGTTTCAACGTGGAATTTGACTCCTTCTTCCATAACCAAACGAAGAAGAACTTTTAATGGCTCATTAAATATCGCTAAGAAAGTCCCCTTTAAATCTTCCAATTCAACACCTTTCTTTTGGAAAAAAACCAATCAGCTTTCTAATTCTCTCTTTCGGATAATCTTACTCTATGCTACTTAGTTAGGAAACTGTTTTGCAATCGTGTGGTGACTTTCGCAGTCACAAACACATAAAAAACAAAACAATACATAAGTCCAAGCAGTCAAGCAAATTCCTTATGAACCACATGCACAAAAACGATTCGACTATACGCTCATCCCTAGCAACTTTCCTTTTCTTGACCATTGACTTTCAAAGGGGAGTAGGCTTGAAAATATATTTTTTTTCTGTCAGTAAGCTATGTTGTAAAATAACCTAATTTTGTAAATGTGTTTACCAAGGTTCTACTCAACCGTTTGGCAAAAAAAAAAGACATTCTGCACATCTACGCGAAATTACCTTTCCAATGGTGTAAGTATTACGCCATTCGGTTGAGTAGAACGCTGTAGAAGCGTACGACAAAAATGGGCAGCACGTATTTATATATACGAGTAGATATAGATAATCAAGAGAAATTTGGGCCCAGTCATCACGAATAGCTTCGATTAAAGTGTCCTTGTCTTCAAATTGTCTGCCACTTTACGAGATAACCATGCCCAAACAATTTCGATTATGTTTAAGTCCGGTGAATAGGGTGGCCATGGCAAAAGTTCCACGTGTTCTGATTGAATCCAACTTCTAACAACCCTGGAAGTGTGGATGGGGGCATTGTCTTGTTGGAATATCCAAGGCAAGGTTTTTCACTTTTGGAAATGACCGTTCCAGCAAACATTTGTAGTTGTTTCCGTGCATTGTTGTGGACAAACACTCTAACTGGATTGTGCCATAGTAGGTAATAGCTCCCCACATCATTACACCTGATGTACGGCTGTAGTGTCTTGCCAAAATAAGTTCCTCCTTTCTTAGATCGTGGAAATAACCATCGGGGCCGTCAAGATTAAACTTTTTTTCATCCGAAAAGACAACGCGCTTCCATTCACTGCTCCAAGCGATATGCTCTCCTGCAAAATTCATTCGATGCTCCTTGTGTTTTTGCCTCAAAACAGGTTTCTTTTTAAGTTTTTTTTCTCTGTATAGTACCACTTTTTCGTATTATCCTTCGGACCGTTGCTATGCTGGCTGATACTCCGCTGTTGGCCCTTATTTTAGTCGCTGGTTGAGTAGAATTTGGGACACGCCATAGAATTATTCGCTTTTCTCGAAATGTTGTTGCTTCTGTCGTGCGTCCTTTTTGATTTTTCCCATAGTTTACAACAGTCTTACTTCTTTTAAGCCTCCTTGCAATTTCTCGGCCTGAGAGTCCTAACTCATTGAAAGCATCTATTTTTCCTCTTTCTGTCGCTGTCAAAGTCTTTCCGGAACCCATTTTTTTTTAAAAATAAATAAAAACAGTTCTTTTCAACGCTTTTTTTTTAAATATTCTTAATAAAACTTTGAAAAATATCGCCGATGTGAACTTGCAGGAGAAATATTCGCGATGGCCTCATCCTAATGGCGCATCTTTTTATACGCTTTTCAAGAAGTTCATTGTTTGATCTTGGGAAATTCCAACGATCGTTTCTTATTTACCCTTTTTTTATGACTTCCTGTTGAGAAAACATTTACTTGTTCACAGGTAGTAAAAGTTTGCGGGTACCAAATTTCAAACAGGTATAAAGAGTGAAAATCGATTGCAAAATGTATGGCCTCATCCTAGTGATCGCCAGTGTATGTATTAACAAAACAGAAGAGAATTTATGTCTCATTGATTAGTCGTCATCACTATTAAGTTTTTTTTTTTCGCCCGTCCATAGTTTCATATTCATTCGCTCCTGTTAGTTATTTTATCACTTTCTTCAGTTTATCGTTTATTATATCATGGACAGTTTTTCAATTCCTGCGCTTGATTTCATTTAACTCTCGACGTTACCAGATCTTCATTTACCATAATGTTTGAATTTTGAAGACATTTTTCTTAGTTCCTCTGACCTCTACCAGGGTGTCAACGACGATCAGCGCGATATTGTGGTCGGAGTTTTGCAACGCGCTTGAGTTTCCTCCAAGCCATCCTCAAATACCTGGATTCCTCATCGATTGTTCTTCTCTATGCCTGTCTAGGGTGACACAATTGTGTCAGATTCCATCCATTGTATGGCTTAATTCGCAATGTAACTGTTTTTGTCGTCTATTGATTATAGGGCCGTTACGGCATGAAGTTGGTCGTTCGATATGTGGTCTGGTCATTTATGAACGCTTGTGGCTGGTGTTGGTAACTTTTCGGGCACTATACTTGATACAATTTCAACTAAAGAGTCTCAGTTTGGTATTTGTGCTGAAAACATTGCCTTCCAGATTCTCCATAGTAGTTTTTGCTTCGCGAATTCTATTGCATCCATCCAGTTCGGTACCACCATCTTCTAAAACCCTAGCTACGATATATAGAAAGCTGCTCACTTTCTCAACTTCTGTTTGGCATTGAGTTGCGGCCGGTGGTGTTATGTTGAGAAATCGAAGGGCGTAGCGCCTTTATTTCAGTCGTACTTATTTTGAGTCCTACTTTGTTCGCGTCAGACTCCAAATTGCGAGTCACATTGTGCAGGTTCAATATTCTGTGTGAGAGCAGGCAAACGTCATCAACATAGTCATGATATTTTGGGATATAGTGTCGTAAGCGATCTTCACTCAATTAATGCAGTGGCGAAAGAATGCAACTTTGCCGTACTCCTCCTCTAAATCAAATTCCTCTAACACCCTATCGTTGTCTAGGACAGGACCTTTATTGCTAACATATCTAGCACTTATAAAGGGCATTCGTTTGTTTGGTATTGCTTCTCCGCGCAAGGCTCGAAGTCAATGAACAACAAATATAGCGGAGATCTGTAATGCAAGGGGTTGATGTGGTCGATTCAGCTCGAAAGCCCGCTAGTTTGATGTCTATCGTTGATGTTCTTTCGTCCGATCCAGAATCGTTGTAGATATTAGCTTTCAATGTCGTAGCTTAACAACCATTCACCTCTTCCAATTATCAGACAAGATTTCGGTTTCTCATGCTTTCCTAATTAGTGGCTGTAGGATTTCTGTCGAAGTTTTAAGGGCAACTTTGAATAATGAATAAGATCCGTCGGGATGGTTAATCACTGCTGTAAATCTCGCCATCTGGTAAGCATCTGAAATCAGCAGATTTTCGTTCAGCCGTTTTACTAGATGTAGTTTGGAACTTGACCGCCAGCGAGCTCTGTCCTGTTTTCACACCTTCTTGCTGCTACTTCAGCCTTGGTGGCTTGAAAAATCATACACTGCGCTCCATTTGTTTTCTCTTCATGAGATACTGGACTTCTAATTCGAGGTGTTTAATACGTTCATCCGCCTTGAGACGTCTACTGTCAGCCATGTGTTTCGACTTTATCGCTTTCTATCGACAAAGGTGTCTGTCCCAGATGTGAAAACATTTTTTACCTATTTCCAGCTGTCGATTCTTTCAGGAGCAAACCTGTGTTTGTGGGAAGATGGTTCCTAGCTGTACGAAGAAACTACAATAAGGCGGGTGACACTTTATATTCCATGCAAATTCTAAAGCGTCGGCTTATTGTAAAGTTATCAATTTGATTCACAGTACGTTGTCGTTCAGCCGAAACCTAGCTGATTTTGTGGCAGTTAACGTGGTCAAACAGTGTGCCTCCAATAACAGGTGGTTGATATGCAATAGTTCCGAAAATGTCATCTTCAAGTTGTGACTAAATTTCTGACTTTCAGTCCATTGTCTGTAGGCGTGAGATTCTGTACAAGGTCTGGATGAATGAGTTTGGAGCGTAAATGCATGATGAAGCTTCTTTCTGAATGTAATGGTGAAGAGGAGAATGTTCAGTGGAAACTTTATTGCTTCGATGGGTGCTGTTCTCATTGCACTTTTTGTGGACTCACAGGTCAGCCTTTATAGTTTATTGAGTCCGGCAGGTGTAGGTGAGTGTAAGTCTATTTATTGCTGTGCACATATATAGCATTTTGGGGTTGGTGCCTCAGTTTTTCCCAGGTTTAGGGGTTACCTGTAAAATTTACTTCGCTTGAAAATCGTATAGCTGCGCTAACAACTAGTGGATTTCTGGTACTCTTAGGGTTAATGTTGAGGTTAACGTTTTTGAGCCACTTACATAGCTATGAGATTATGAACCCTCTGGCAGTGTTTTTTCAAATTTTTAAATATTATATTTGATAATATTTAATATCGTCGTTATTTAGTATGTTCAGAAGTTCGTGTACCATGATGGAATAAAATAAGGGGAACCAACTCCTCTTTAAGGAGCAACCTTTCGGAGAAAGGACTCTGAGTTGAATGCTGCTTATTGAAGTTTTTATTTTCCTGTTTCCTTCTGTGTTTTTCAATCTCAGGAAAGCAGATCATCGCTACTTCTTTACCTCTTGAGTGATTTTTTGATTTTTTTGGTTTCAGGTATTTGATTTTGGATATTCTAAAACCTATTAGAAAGAGAAAGATGAAATTAAACAATTAAGATGATATTCTACCGGTGCATTGGATCTTCGCATATTTGAAATATCTTGAGCTTAATTAGTTTTTTTCGAAATTCGTAAGTGCCTAAGAGTTCACTTTGTGCAGCCAACAATAAGCAGGGATACAGATAGTTGTTTCGTCGTTTCGTCAGTTGTTGTCCTGATTGCAGGCGATTGTGCATACTTCTGCAAGTGTTAACGACCCATAGTCTTAGCACAAGACTCGTATCTCAATTTCACTTCGAATTTGATCTTTCGCTTCGATGCGAAAACAAAAGTAAAACACTCTGCTCTGAGTCTTAGTAACTGCACACTTGTGGACACCGTGCACGGTAAATACAATTTCCGAGGTACTTGGGTATGACCAGATTCTTTTCGTGGAATAAGTCGCTTCTAACAAGTTAATTCATGTGTATAGGTTTTCGCTGTAACTTGATCGAGTGATGAGATTAACCGCAGTTGTCTGGTTATTCCCGTGGGTGAATCATACATCACATGAGAGTATGCATCCATATAAATGAATGTAACGAGTTCAAAATATGAATATAATTTAGCCGTGATCTTGAGCAGATTCTTATCCACAGGAGTAGCTTTAAAGAAATTTAGTCAACTGTACGATGGAAAGTACTTTCAGCCAGACTATCGATGTAAAATTTCTCTCTAATAAAGACTATAGTTCCTGACGTAATGACACGTGTCTCCAGAATGCACTCAGTTCTGAAAAAGAGCGGTATTGAGGAGGACATGGGACAATACATACAAAATATGCTACAAGGAAGCATTTAGGCAATTTAATACATATGAAACGATTCGTACACAATTAATTGAATTGTTGGAACTACAAACTTGTCTCTAAAAGATTTAAAATTTCTTGAAATTAGAGTAAGATTGTTTGTTCACTTTTAGATTGATCTGAAATCAATTGGAAATCCCTGATAGCACGAAGATTACTATAAGGTCAGCAGGGCTCTGTGTTGTTCTAGGAATTTTCAGCTGTCTTCTGATTGAAGCATTGCTATATAGACGCAATTACGATTATTCATAATAGAATTTCTGGGAATGTAGATATTGTAGGTTTGCATTTATTTTCGAGGGCATAATTGTAAACCAGAGTAATCAAAGTTCAATTTCTAACCCCAGATGGCTTTTTGCAACATCTGCTAATGAAATTGCACTCTAATTTTAATGCTGGATCATGGTTGGAGTGCTGGAATGGAACTTTCATTTCCCGATGTATAGCGCAGGTAATCCGGTGAGGCTGTTATAAATACATATATTTTGATACATGCGTTCGGGAGTTCAGCAGCGTTACATTTACTGCAATTTATAACAACCGTAAATATGTTAGGGCTGCCTAGTTGCCGACAAGCATCATCGGATCTTTGATAAACATTGCTGCTTTCTGAATCACGGAATCCAATATTACTGCTTGGAAAATGCCTTATTTATTTGGGTAGTTGGTATACAATGCTACAGCGTTGAAACGCAATATCGGTTTTATTTACTTCCAGGACCATACGACACCATTCGATTCTTAATCGGTTCAACTATAAAAGGTTTCGTGATACAATGGCCCAGTGCTTTAAGTTTAATTGTTTCCACAAGGAGAACTTTTCGTCACCGAGAAACTTTTCTGCAGCAAAAGTTATGGTAAACAGATATCTTAAAATGTGAACAGAGACAAAATGTAGGATTATCTTAGTCGTTGCAACAAATGCAATCAGCACTTTTGTTTTGGCCTTTTACGTTGCGACGATGGTTCCTTTTTCATAATTCTTCTTACGTTAATTAGTTTGACGTTAAAAGCAATCTTGACTGATCTTATCGCTACGAAAATTCGGCCTAAGTATGGAAACTTTGCTCAAGTCAGCTACTTACTTACGTAAGGTGTCGCTACAGTCTGGAGTGGACCTGGGCCTCAAGCAACGAGCGTTTCCAGCCAGCTCGATCTTTAGCTAGCTGCCTCCAGTTTTGCACGGTAAGTTGGCTGAGGTCCCCTTTCACTTGCGTTCGCCACCAGAGTTGCAGTCTTCCACTATTGAACTGTCATTCGGGGGCAGATTCGATGACTCGGTGTCGCTCTACATGACCTAGTCATCTCAGTCGTTGGATCTTCACTATTCTGGCTAATTCAATGTCGCTGTACAGCCCGTACAGTTCGTCGTTGTATCTCATCCTCCACCCATCCTCTATGCAGCCAGGACCGAAAATCTCCCCAAGAATTTTCCTCTCCAAGCAGCCAAGAGCACCCTCATTCATCTTTGATAAAGTCCATGGTTCTGCGTCATAAAGTAAGACTGAGATTATTAAGGTGTTATATAGGGTCACTTTTGATGTTCGAGAGAGAGAGAGCTTTGCTAGTCAATTGCCTTCTTAGCCCATAGAAGCAGCGATTGGTAAGAGTTATTCTTCATTTGATCTCAGCGTTGGTGTCATTGTCTGAATTGATAGCGGCGCCTAGGTAGATAAAGTCCTTAACTACCTCAAAGTTATATGAGTCGAGGGTGGCATGCTGTCCGAGAAGTCGGTGTTGGATGTCCTTTCTGTAATAAGCTATAACCAAATTCCACAAGTTCGCTAAAACGTTTAACGGACATCGGGATTTCTAAGTCCTACTCATTTGCAGCTAGCTTAATTTTGTTTCCATGAGGATCATTAGAGTTATATTTATGGTGAGTAGTCACTTTCTTCGGGTAAGTGTTTCCCCTCATTGTTATACCATTGCTCGGCGTACTATTTTAAAAGTGTTTTACCGAATGCCTCTCACGTATCCGGAAACGGTATCACGGTATCCTATTTTTACTGCTCTCTTCTATCGATTTATTTTTACAAAATACTGTCCCAGAGGTTTTACCATATTTGATGCGATGAATACTTCTAGAAGTCTCTTCAGAATAGAAGTAGGAACAAGAGTTCATTGAACGACAGCTAGTGTAGCAGGTTGTATACGAGCTATATTAGACGAAAACTACACCTTAATCTCTTTATTTTTCTAAAAAGATATCCGTAATAGAGGCTCACAACTATTACATTCTGAGAGGTTTGGGTAAAGGTTTGCAAAGTCTCAACAGGCTGAATATTTCTGTCTGGATTCGGCCTAAAAGCTATCAGATTTCGTGATATATGCCGGTCTTTGGGTAGTATCTTTCAAAGTTTTGCATCATCTTCTACATTACCTAGAACCACAAAAGGAGTAAGAAGAGGTTTAATCAACGGTATTCGTGCGAGGGCTACAGATAGCAAAGAATAGATAGGCGCGTTCCGCGAAATTTCCATCAGAAGCTATAGGAAGCTATACACTAAAGACCTTGCTTTTTGTAAACCAGACTCGAAAATAGAGAGATTTTCTTAGGAGTTTCTGGTCTTCATAATCAAGACCGGGAATTAAGAGAGATCGGTTTCGGTTAAAGAATTTATAAAAGCTGTTTCTTTTATGACCGATAGATCTTCCAATAAAGTTAACTTTCAAATCGTTCTGTCATTTTTAACAGACCTTTGGTATTTAGGTTTGATAAATTATCGTGGACAGACTTACAGTAGAAGAACGCTTCCGTATCATTCAAACTTATCTTGAAAATTGGTCTGTAATACGCGAACTCTTTAGAAGATTACATGATTTTGTTGGTCATTATAATCGAGCAACTAGGGTTACTATGTCGTGGATAAGTTTTTTAACCACACAGACTCCAGGAATTACAAAGCGAACAACGCGTTAACATAATGTGCGTAAAGAAGTTACTGTCGTAGGCATTGTCAATTCGGATTCGATGACGACAGTTTGGGCCCTATCAGGAAAGAACTTGGTCTACACCCTTATAAGATTCCAGCTTTTCCAGGAAGCAAAGCCACAAGACCGCGGCTTGCGAAGTGAGTTCGTGGATTGGGCTCTTGATTAGCTTAACACCTGTTTTTAGTTACAAATCGTGTTTAGAGACGAAGCTCATTTTGGATTCAAAGGAAATTGCCACGTCTGGAGTGACACAAGTCTTAAAGAAACTCATAAGGCCCACAAAAGGAGACTATTTAGTGTGTCCTTCACGCTGGTGGCATAATAAGTTTTTATTTCTTTCAAAATGCCGACGCTTGCGTTAAGTTAATGGCCAACAAAAATATGGACGATAGATTGTTCCAGCAGGAAGATTCCACAAGCCATACTGCCCATGAAACCCATGGCTTACTGAGGAATCGAATTATTATCGACAACATTCTATCGCTTAATGAATCAGAGAATTAGCCACCGAGATCGTGCGATTTGTCGACACCTAATTTCTTTTTGTATAATGTCATTGGGGTATGCTGAATAGCCGCACAGTGTTCAGGCCTTGGAAGTCAATGCTAAGCGCGTTATAGACGAGAAAGAGGCTCAATCTCTCGAAGAAGAGGGCCATAAATGAATCGACAGAGTCCGCTCCGTCAAAAATTGGTGAGCCATATACCTGAAGTCGTATTCAAAACATGTCGTGAAATATTTTTCATAACGAGCTGTAGCTCCCAAAAAAAGTACCCTTTAGGCTTTAGCTTAAACTATTCAATTTAAAAATGAATACGATGTTTAAAACTCGATTTATACTTGTTGAAAGAATGTTCTCGGTGATGATAGTCATTGTCCTTCATCCTATGTGTTCTATCTTGATGGCAATCTAGATGGGATGCTAGCGAAAATGGCAGGGTTACTTATAGCTTCCTAAGGGATGTGCTAACTATGAGAGTATTTCCTGAATGTAACTTTACCCTCAACCTGGGCTTTCTACTGACCGGGCATGGCTCTCTTAATGCATTCTTGCATAAGAGACAGCTTAGCGGGGTTGCGAGCTGCTCATGTGGAGCCACCTATGAGGACTGGCTTCATGTTCTATATGAGTGTCCCAATTACGCTGACATTAGGAACTTGCTGGCTATGGGCATCATCTTAAATGGTGAGACCTACGATGTCAGTGGAATTATCACTGATACCGTACGGTTTGAAAGAACCCGTAGTTTTGCAAAAGATGTATTCAATAGAAGGCGCAGTAGGCAGCTAGCGGGAAGTTTGTAGATTTTGAAATTGTTGCAAGGCCGCCAGTCCTGGGCAGTAAGGTGCCCAACTGGAAGTAACAGCAAGGTTGCGAAGCTCGACCGGAAGGCATATTTTGGTACCACGGAAGGTTAGAAGCCCCCAGAACTATGGTTCCGGCCTGATCTAGGAGTTGGCCCCCTTGTGGGAGTATCGTGGTGGCTGTAGGTTTGTACCCAAAATCGCGGGGAGAATAGGAATAGAACTAATGGTGCTTGGACATCTCATGGCATAGCATATGTGTAGTGTACTACGACCTGTGCTAAACCATGGGATTGCTATGGAACCAATTGGTCCGCTCGATGTGGAATTGCATTGCAACCGGGTACCATGAACCACAGAATGGCTGAGGTATTAGATAGGCCTCGACCCTTCACCAAAGGGGAAGTTCGTGCTTTACATACGAAGACGCACCGTAGGCTTAAGCCCTTACGGCAGGTACCTACGCAAAATACAAGACACATCTGTCCTTCATCCTATCACCCGAGTGCATCAGCGTGAATGGTTATGATGGCTTGATTACTTCGTAAGGCATGTAACCAGTCGAAAAGATTAGATTTTGTAATTCTATTTCTTGACAGAAACTATAGATTTTTAATTTATCTTCAAGTTGTGGATGTAGAACGCTTACAATTTTATACAATTTATTATATGATTCAAATATAACTACTTTGCATTGCAAATGTACCACAAAAGTACAGGCAGATTGTTTTATTTTCCATTTTCAGTACAAGAGGTAACTGAATTCTTTATTTGTTTGACCTTACTATTCGTATTTGTGTTTGAAGTACAACCTAATGTACAATAAGCTTGCGAAAATCTGTCAATCAGATTATTGTTCGTCATTGGACACTTTCTAAACTTGATCAACAGAATACGAAACCATGTCATGATCACACTAAGCGAATGCATGCCTCTCATATGCATCTAATTAAGAGACTTTTTTTCTGCTCTTTTCACTCAATTTTTATGAATCATTGTGCATTTTTATATAGCCTCAGCGCCCTTACTTAATTTACAGATACTTTGTTTCGTTTCCTTTAGAAAGGTACTCGTACGCTGAATACAAATTTAACAGCTTAACAAAGCTTTTATCATCCCACCTTGATGTAGACAGATATATGTAAAACAAATTTAACAATCTAACATTTAAGGACCAAATGCTTAATGCTGTAAAAGACAACCATACAAATGTTTTTCACATTTTATTTGTCTTCTCTTACCTACCTTCCTCTTAAGTATAAAATCACCTTGTCTTTCTTAAATGAAACTCATAAACATTATTTTATTTTCTATTAAAAATTAAAAATTAAAAAAAAAAAAAAATAAATACATATAGTTAAAAATTATAAGAAAAAAAAAAAAAAAAAAAACAAAACGCTTTATATACAAACAAAATATAAATAATTTGCCTTCGATAAAAATCCGCTTTGTAACAACAATTTTCTACAAGGTCGGATAGCTTTCTAAATAAATAAAAAGGAAAATATATATATTGAAAATTGTTTAAACAAAAATAAAGTATTTAATAAGTTTATGTTGCTTTGTCATTTAAAATTGGAGTGGAAATGGAAGAAAGGACTAAATAAAATATTAAATCTATTAATTTAAAAAAAAAAAAAACAAAAAAAATACAATTGGAAATTCTACAAGAGTATGTTGGTAATAAAACAAAGGATAACTTATTTAATTGTCACATGTACGATATTTACGTACATTTAAAAAGAAAACAAAATTATATATATATTATTGTATTGGGAAAACTATTAAATATATGTATGTATACAAGAAAAAAATCGAAAATATACGTTCTCAATTGTTATTCACCCATACGCTCTCCATATCACATTATAATGACATTTTTTAATTTCCTATTTATTTCAACCTAAAATTGAATTCGTTTAACTACGCTCTATAAAACAAAAACAAAAATAATAATTAAAAACAAAAGAAGACGAAAACAAAAACATTTTTTTACTAATTTTAATAGGAAGACAAAAAAACATAAAACATTTATATAGCAAAAAAAAGAAGAAAAAAACAACAAGAAATACAAGAGTAAATATCATTTAAGAGACTGTATATAGGTATGCTGAATAACATTTTTTAAGTTATATCTAACATGAGAAATAAATAAATTTTAATATTAAATTTAAAAAAAACAGAAAACAAATAAACTAAGGTATAACAAGATAATATGGTTTGTTGCTTTTTATTATCAAATCGATTATAACAAAATAATAAATGAAAAAACCAAAATATGAAAGTATATATTATTTATCATATGAGTATAGAATAAAAATCTAAAAACATACCAATTATATTATATTGAAATAAAAATTATAAAAAAAATACATTTTAATGTTTTATTTAGCTTTTTTGGAATAAGTACTGTAATTGGAAATAATTTACATTGTCTTCGATGGGAGTTCCAAATCCTGAAATAAGGCATAGTAAGAATCCTCCTTGAGATAGTAACTGACTGAGTTGTTGTTTGGGTGTAGTAAAATCCCTGAGACGGTTTTATGCTCTAAAGGAATATAAACTAATCGAAACAAAATAGGGCCCACCAACGATTTATTTTGATTTTTATCGAAGCGAAGTATGAGGGTTGTCTGAAAAGTTTCTGACCGCAACGCAAAGATAGCGACACTCGTCAATAAAAACTAGTGAATGCTAGTTGTGCATCTTTTGACAGTTACTTACCGAAGTTTCAGTCATTTTGGACTCGCAGTTTTTAGTTGACAGTCATTTGAGTGAATCGATGTGAGTGTTTTTTGTAGAAATGGAAAAATTTTGAGTGCCGAGCTGTGATTAAATTCTTCTTTTTGAAAGGCAATACGCCTACGCAAATCAAAAATGGTTTGAACTCTGTGTATGGGGGCTCTGCACTATCATTTACCACAGTGAAATTTTGGGCAGCTGAATTTAAACGTGGCCGTAAGAGCTTGGGAAATAATGAACGTTCGGAACGTCCAAAAACTGCAACCACTGACGATAACATTGGTGTTAGACCACCGCCGAATTAAAGTGAGAGAGATATTAGAGGTTATGAAAATGTCCAAAGAACGTGTTTGTTACATATTAAATCAAGATTTAGGCATGAGAAAGCTGTCTGCGCATTGGGTGCCGCGTTTGCTTACGTTAGACCAAAAACGTGTTCGAATGAATATTTCCAACGCTCTGTTGGCGCAGTTTAGACGCAATAAATCCGAGTCTTGGAGCCAATTAATTACTGTGATGAAACTTGGATACACCATTATACGCCCGTAACAAGAATTCAGTCAAAACAGTGGACTCTAAAGGGCGAGCCGGCTCCAAAAAAAGCAAAAACTGTTTTGTCGGCTGGGAAAGTGATGGCGAGTGTTTTTTGGGATAGTAATGGATTTATCTTAATCGATTATCTTCAAAAAGGAAACACCATTACAGGAGCATACTACGCATCATTACTTGCCAAGCTGAAAGCAGAAATTGCGGAAAAACGGCCACATTTGCAGAAAAAGAAAATCCTGTTTCACCAAGACAACGCGCCATCTCACACATTAACGGTTGGCATGGCGAAAATCCATGAATTTCGGTTTGAACTGCTTGACCTTATTCACCATATCTAGCCCCAAGCGACTTCTTTTTGTTCCCTCATCTAAAAACTGCGCTCGGAGGACAGAGATTTTCGTCAAATGAGAAAAACGCCAAGTACTATTTGGAGGGGTTAGAGAGATGGGAGCATCACTGGGAGAAGTGTGTAGAGTTACAGGAGACTATGTAGAAAAATAAAAAAAAAATTTTAGAAGAAATGTCTTGTGTCATTGTTCGGTCGGAAATTTTTCAGACAACCATCGTGCTGGTATTTAACTGTATAGCTTGCAGGTGTATCACCCATATTCACAAACGTTACTATAAGGTCCCAAAGTGTGCACGAGCGCACAAATATTACTTAAGTGTCAAAGCCCACTGTGCGTTCGTTAAAATGAACGCACCACTAAAGGGCCCGGCCCATAGAATCCATTGCGTCCGTTACGATAGGTTGACTTTAACGGAATTGACAGTCACATAGAATCCGTGGCATACGTTGGCAAAATAACAAACGAAACGAAACAAAATAATAGAAGTGTCAATTAATCTCAATACTTTCTTTTCAAGCTACGACAATTTCTCTGCATTCTCTCAATGTATCCACCAATGAAAGTGCTTACTCTCAATTTGTTAATACGTGAACCTCAATATTTGAATGTATGGTCCTCAATGTGTGAATATGTGAACTGCCAACGGATTGAAAAGTAGAAAGTAAATGGGCCTGCTTCCATAACAAAGTGTATATTCTATACAGCTGTCAGTCGATAACGTCGACGCAACGAACGCAACGAATTCTATTGGCCTTGGCCTTAAGGAAGCTTGCTAGCTATTTTAACCAACGCATAGGACCTGTCAAAAATGTCTTCGTTTTGTTTTTAAGGTTTGCAAAGATTTCAAAACAATATAAAATGAATTACAGCAGTGAGGAAGAATTTGATAATTATATTGACGATAGGTTATCACGGAATCACGGAAACCTCTGAGGCATCACGGCTAAGAAAAATCCACTCCACAAATCCTATGATGCCTAGCTGTTTGAAAAAAACCGACGGCTATTGGGCAACCTCAAGTGATGAATCACTCAACCTGCTACTGGACGCCCACTTTCCAGGTAGCTCCCAATTCGCGGTCAGTAGCAACCCAAACAGGCCTACTGCAACCGGGACCAAAATCCATGGTCTGACCACAAGAAGCAAACTGCTCTGGGCGCTGCATAGCTTCAAATCATACAAGTCTGCTGGTCCGGACGATATAATACCGGCCGAGCTACAGAGGTCCTCAGATTTTATTCTGCCTGTGCTAGAAAATATTATGAGAAGCACATTCCACTGTCATGGAGAGAAGTCAATGTAGTTTTCATCCCCAAACCGGAAAATGTTCTCATGTTGTCCCAAAGGACCTCAGACTTATAAGTCTATCATCTTTCCTTCTTAAAATCCTAGAACGACTGATTGATATCCATATACGAGCTAAAATTGATCCTAGACTTCTGTCTACGGCTCAACATGCTTACTGTAAAGGAAAGTCGGTGGAAACAGCTCTGCATTCACTGACTAGCCACATCGAACGATCCCTACAATATAAAGAGTACACGATGGTTGCTTTCCTTGACATAGAGGGCGCCTTTAGCAACATCAACACATCCGCAATCACGACTGCGCTGTCAACTCTGCAGGTAGACAACTCACTTGAGGAGCTGATCAGTCTTATGCTAAAAAGCAGGATAATCAACTCCAAACTGGGTATGGCTTCTGCTAAAAGATGTGTCAGCAGAGGTACGCCTCGAGGCGGTGTCCTCTCTCCCCTTCTCTGGAACTTAGTAGTAAATGAACTGCTGATATACCTGAAAGCGGGTGGTAGCAGGGTGATTGCCTAAGCGGATGACGTTGCTATAACCATCTCAGCTAAGCATCTTAATACCATTAAAGAACTCCTTTAACTTAATCTAAACAGATTAACACGTTGGACAGATTACTGTTGATTGGGAGTAAGCCCTCACAAAACTGATCTTGTCCTCTTTTCCAGGAAATACAAAATTCCAACCATTGACCCTCCTTCAATAAACGGTACCAGTTTAGTCTTGTCCGATACAGAAAAATATCTGGGTCTCATTTTTGACAGGAAAATAAACAGTCAATAAAGCTACAGGACCTTTATTCTCTTGCAAAAAAGCCATTGGGAACAAATGGGGCCTTCAACCTCACATGACCCACTGCCTATACATCTCGGTAATAAGACCGATACTCAGGGTTGTTATCCGATGGACGGCCTTAGGCAATGCAGTCAACTGCAGTAAACTAAGCAGAGTCCAAAGAACAGCATGTCTAGGGTCCATTCCCTCCGCGGCATTAGACATTCTGTTTTATTTGACGCCTCTCGACTACACAGTGGACAAATAATTCATTTGGCCACGCTAATATTCTTAATACATGAGCAATCCTCACAGAGAACATCAATTACACCACACCTGAAATTTGGTTTGACAAAGACTTCCATGTAAGCTTGCCCTCTAGATCCTTCTGGGAGGAAGATGCGTTCATGGAGGACAAGACAATCCATCTCTACACAGATGGATCTAAGACCAATAGCGTGGTTGGTTGGGGCGTTTTCTCAGATACGCTAAATGTAAACCTCTCTTTCCGTCTTCCGAATCACTGCAGCGTGTTCCAGGCGGAAATTTTGTCGATTAAAGAAGCCCTTCCTGGCTGAAGAAAAACGTGATATCTGCAAAGGATATCCGCATCTTTTCGGATAGTCAGGCCGCTATCAAGTCCTTGGGCTCGGTCTCACTGAATTCTAAAACCGCCCTTGAATCTCTTATGGAGATGGCAGACCAGTTCAATCTTCACCTCTGTTGGGTGCCGGGCCACAGAGACGTTCCAGGAAACTGTAGAGCCGATGAACTCGCCAAAATTGGAACCACTCTACCAATTCTACCGGAAAAGGGTAGCATAGATATCCCAATCGCTGCGTGCAAACTAACATTAAAGCTGGATGCCAATAAAAGAACAGACATAAGGCGGACTGTTGGACCAACATGTCTAGCGACCAAACAAATCTGGCCAAAACTGGATCTGTATCGCTCTAAGTGTCTGATCCTTCTAAATAAGGAACATCTCAGCGCCATCATAGGTGTCATCACTGGACACTGCCTTATAGGCAAGCACGCAAGAAGGCTTGGCGACTTTACAAATGATTTCTGCAGAAGCTGCATGAACGAGGAGGAGGAGGAGACAATCCTTCACCTACTCTGTGCATGTCCAGCTCTCTCCCAAAGAAGAAAACTTCACTTAGGAGCCTTCTTTTACAACGACCTAAACGATCTGAAAAATATAGACGTAAACAGTCTCCTTCGTTTCGTCAGAAGCTCAAACTGGTTCCATCAGTAAGAGGATCATAGATCCACCTGGTATCACAATGGGCCAATACGCCTAAGTGGGTTGGTATATCCAAAAGCCAACGGAAAGTGGTGCGCGATTTTCAAAATCCCTTCGATTATTATTGTTCGCAAGAATTTCGAAGACATAACAGATTTTCAAAAAACATCGTATCCTTCTGCCGCTGTTTGAAAATGATTTAAGAAAGTCAACTGAAAGAGGTTTGCCAGTGCCAAGATTTGATTCATCTGGAAGTTTTCAGGTAACTATAAGAACAAGATATACCTTAGAAGGAAAGTACAGTGGAGTGGCCTTTCTTTCATCTCCCAAAAAGTGGTATCTAGTGTTGAATCTCTATTAATTGCACAAATGAAGCGCGGAAGTTCAAAAGGGCCTTACCCAATATTGCGTCTTATGGGGAATGCGGTTTTCGCGCTTATCTTTTTCGGTTTTTAAGCATTTTGGAGGTATATATCTAGCGATGTCTAGTTGTCTATACTTAGATGTCTACCCTCTATTACCTTGTGTCGATTTTCGCCTATCCACTGGTCGCCTGTCACTTGCTAGGCGCAAACGTCGGCGCTGCAGGCAACATCCAACTTATTAACGATCCAATCTTTGGCAATTTAAGAAGATAAGCGATTGAAACTTGCATAGAAAAGTTTCCCAGTGCGATTTGTGGACATTTTTTTTACAGCAAAACTGAAGCACTCAATAGACTGACCACTTAAACGCTGCCACGTGTACGACCACCAATTACCCGACGCTTATGAAAGTAGACCTATAAGTATAGACACACCACAAAAAGTTCCCGGAATAACCGTGTGGAGCTCCCATTGTTCCGATTTGATTTTTGTTTTTTTTTTGTTAAGTTGGTAAATCTGTTGCTGACATTCCCTCTGAATCTTAGCGTCAGAGCTTGAAATTTGCAAAAGTTACGTAGCCAAGAGTACATCTATCTCCGTGTGTGTTGGCGATTTTTTACAATTTTAGAAATGCATTTCAATTTGCAACAACGAACTTGTACAGATTTAATGGTGCGCGAACATTGGAAATGTTGGAAAAGTGTTTCGGCAATGATTCTCTAAGGAAAACGGTCGTTTACTAGTGGCACGAGCGGTTCAAAAGTGGTCGTGAGTCAATCGAAGATAATGAACTCAGTGGCAGGCCATCGACATCGAAAACCGACGAAAACATTGATGAAGTAAAAGAAATGTTGGTCAATAACCGCAAATTAACCATCAAAGAAATAGCGGAGGACTTGAAAATTGCCTATGGATCCGTCCAAGACATTTTGGTTAATGGTTTGGGTTTCCGTCGTGTAGCAGCAAAGTTGGTGCCAAAAGACCTCAATTTCATGCAAAAAAAGAGACCGTGTTGACGTGGCAAAAGAGATGATTTGCGAAGCTGAATCCGATTCCACATTCATCAAAAGGATCATTATTGGAGACGAGACATGGGTTTCTGAGTACGACACGCAATCCGGACATCAGGCAAGTGAATGGCGTTCACCAAATGAGCCGAGACCAAAAAAACCACGTCGTTTTCAGTCAAAAAAGAAGGCAACGCTCGCGGTTTTCATGGATTACAACGGTGTAGTGCATCATGAATTTTTGCCAGAAGGCCAGGCAGTAAACAAAGAGTACTCGTATTATTTGGGCGTTATGAGACGTTTGTGTGAAGCAATCCGCCGAAAGAGACCAGAATTGTGGGCAGAAAACGCGTAGATTTTGCACCATGATAACGCACCGTCGCACAGTGCCATCATTATTCGTAATTTTTTGACGAAAAATGCAACAAATACGAGTACCATCCAACAGCCACCGAATTCACCTGATTTGGCTCCCTGTGACTTCTTTCTGTTTAGTCGAGTTAAAAAACCACTACGGAGAACGAGTTTCAGCAGCCGATAGGAAGTAATGGAAAAATCGCAGGAAGCACTGATGGACATATCGAAAACCGAATATAAATATAAAAAATATTTCGAGGATTGGATCAAGCGCTGTCATAAGTGTGTTTTCTGGGTACATTCCGGGAACTTTTTGATCAAAGTGGTATTCCTTTGCTGACGACAGTACTCTCTGCTTTTCATATTCGTTTCCGGACTCACGCCCCTGCTCTTCGGCTGTAGAACGGGAACGGCAGCGTATGTTAAGCTCATTAAATTCCGGCAGCATAACCAATGGGGGAACTATCAACAGAGTGGAATTTAATGCTTCCAAAACACAATGCTGTCTGCTGCCGTCAAAGCGAAATTTAAACACATAGCCGTTATCCATGAATGGCACTTGCATCGTTGAAACCGAAAAACTTTCCATTCTCGGTATGTGAGTGAATGATAACTTCCGTTGGAATGTCCACATATTCGGAGTCGCCAAATGTCTAGGCTTTCTCAAACTATGTAGGAAATACTGTTCCCCGCCCAAAATTGGAGTACAATGCTCACATCTGGTTAGGTGCTCCTAAAACATCTCTGCATCTGTTAGACCGGATTCAAAACCGTGCGATAAAACTCATAGCTGATACGAATATCTCTATTTCCAAGTCATTATAACATTCAGACATGTAAAACCAACGTACATCGGTACCTATCCTTCTAACCTCCCTAAATTTCGCGCTGTGTACAATCATTTTAAGGGTACCTTAACCCCTTGAGCGTTCGCTAATTTGTAAAAAAAAAAAACAAAAATGCAACCGATAACCGGAATTGTAAAAAGATAGCAGTAGCTTACAGATTTCGTTTGTGAGAATGCTTCATAGATTTGTTAACTAGTGCAACCGTATATACTCGTATGTAGATACACGCCATATACGTCGAGCCAAGTTTCAAATTTGATATAAGGTAGATACCTGCACTTATGAGCCTTATGGGTAGTTACCAAGCTTTTAGTATTGTAAAGTCGTTAGAAAAAAACCCTGCCTGACAAACTCGGTGTTTTAGTGTTAACGAACTGATCATTCCAAAGTTTGTCCCAAGGGAAGTATTAGTTCAGTAGATTTGCACATATCTACATATGTGTACAAAAGCACATACCTACAATTTACTAAGCCTATCTGTTTACATATCACGGCGACATACATTTATGACATCCGTCCTCCGCAGTATGTCAACCAAATTATTTTGTTTATCCCTCGGCTAATCTTTGATGTTTATAGACTCATGCTTCAAAGTTAATGCCTATTGTAAAAGGTAATTAGTTTTTTATTACATCCAAACATGGTAGCAGCCTATTTGACTTAAGCAATGATAAGAGCTGAACTGAATTAACACTTTGCTCACCAAAAAACTCGCACTTTTTTATTTATTTTCATTCGCTAAAAACTGTTCAACTATCGTACTCGTATAGTACGAGTATCTATGACAACAAATTGTAAATTTTTTCTTTACGAATTGAAATTTATACTTCTAGATCGCGTTATAGCGTCAATGATGTGCATGCTGGAGAGCTATCTATAGAGGACTAGCAATGGGTGTAAAAGCACATAAGCACCTGGGCTTGTGAAAGCCATTCGGACATTTCTTGACTAAACGATGCTTTCAAATGTCTTGCAAGAGTTTCTAAGAACGATTTGATGTGATAAAACTGATACTGAAGTTTAGAAGGGGCCTGTTTCTCTATAGAACTCTCAAGCGGGTCATTGCAAGTTTGTTCTTCACATTTTCCACATATTTCGCCCATTGTTACAGCCCCACGGTGGTAAAATTTGCGCGTTCCAAGGCCGCTCCATTTTGGATCGACTTGTTAGTAAAGATAAAGAGTTTGCTGACGTGCTTGCATATGAGAGATCCAATCGCTTTTATTTCGGGCTCGGATCACTAGTTTTGATTATTGTTCGGACAAGGTTGTCGATGAACTTACTAAAACTTGACAATACTAGCTGATTCGCCCAGCTCTACCGATTTTTAATATGAAGACATTTGTAAAACTTTCATTTCTGTCGCTGTCATTTGTCCTTTATCCATCAGAGAATACTGCGGAATTTTCGCGCCATTTAAACTGTCCTTTGCTAGCTATGTGTGAAACATCGTCACTACAAACTCCCTCATGTTTAAATGGTTTTGTGTGGAAGATTCATTTTCTGAACGAGGAGGCAGTACTTCTGCTGTCTAACCAAAGCAGTTTTAGATCGATGCACTTTTCTCAGCGATGTTCAGTAGCTTCGATACCCTGTTTATATTGAGAACCACAGAACCACTCAAAATAGCCATCAACCACAGACTCCAAATCTTTTTCCACCGGACCATTTTTAACCCAAAGGGGCTAAATCTGGCGAATAGGGTGCGTGATGAAGCAGTTCGAACCTTTACTCATTGATTTTGACCACCGCGCTGTGTGAACTGGAGCATTTTGAAGCTAATCGATAAAAAAATGTTTCACGCTCTACCCACAAAATTGACGCCAGGACCATGCCAACAGATAGAACTGTCTTGGCCTTCTTTGGAGCCGATTCTCCATCCTTCGTCTCAGGTGTTAAGTGATGGACCCATGTTTTTTCCAAGGTTTTGAATCGACGCAAAAGCTCTGCTTTACCCCTGTGAAACACCCCTAAACACTCGATTGAAACTTCCTATCCTCGAAGTTTATGTTCCATTGTGAGGAAACGCATCACCAATCTTGATTTCCTCATGTCAAAATTTTCAATTCATATACGATAAATGCACTGGATCTCCAATGGTGTATGCCCTGTTGAACTATGGGCCGCGTTTCGATAGGTCGTTAAGAAGAGAGATATGTGACGATTCCAGTCCAACTGGCAGTTACCAACGATCTAAAACGCTCACGGTTTTATTGAACCGATTGAGGATTCCATCGGATTGAGGGTGCAGTGGAACTGCCCTTGTCTTCCTTATTCCAAGTTATTGGCACACTTCTTGATAGATTTTTGATTCAAAGTTACGTCCTTGATTAGAGTGCAGCTCCATTGGGACCTCAAATCTGCTACGCTCTTACGAGTACCCTCTTGATTTTGGATTGCAAACACTTTCGGAAACTTAGTGAAGTAATCCACGACAACGAGCGTGTATCGGTTGCCATGAACGGTTTGGGGCTAGTAATCTCAATGGCTATCCGTTCGAATCGTGCTCCGATATTGTATTGTGGCATTCTTCGCTGTAGCTTGCGGGCTCCTAATGGCCGCACTTTTCTTTGTTCTTAGCCAATAGAAGCGTCCGCTTACCTTCTTCAACGTCTTGTTAATTCCCAAGTGTCCAGCTGAGGTTTCGTCATGTATTTCATGGAGAACTTCGTTGATTTTGGCTCGTGGCACGACTAGCTGCATATGCGAAGTTGTTCCATCTGTACATTCCCATTTTCAATTCAGCCAACCATCTTACACACAAAGCGAATCCCATTGCACTGAATACGCCTTCAAAGTTTGGTTCCGCTCTGATAATTCCTACCGATTTGGTCTTTCCTCATATTCCTTCCAGGCCAATATTGGTTCGATGTCGTTGTCTGAACGGATTTCGTCTGTACTCCAACACTCTACTGGCTCAGGCCTGGTCATTTGGACGGTGGCATGTTCTTTCGCTTTCTTATGGTTGCAGTGCTCACATTTGACTCCGCACGGTCGACGGCAAAGAGCATCAGCATTTAAGTGGAGTTTTCCCTTGCGGTGTTCCACTTCGATCCATCTAGCAACTTGGCCTTCAGAGTTCTTAAATTGTAATACCCATTTCATAGATGCGTGATCCGTGCGAGGAATGAACTTTTGTCCATAGAGGTACGAGAAGCTCAAGCCAGGTTACAGAGGTATTTCCGTTCAGGCCTGGAGAGTACCTTGTTGCAATATGCAACCACTATTCTTAACCATCATGAACGTGACAGATCACAGCTTCGACCGAACATTGCTAGCGTCTGCATCCACGATGAACATTTTTCTAGGTGTGGGGTAAACCAAAATGGGAGCATTGCACAGCTGCTGCTTGAATTCTTGAAACGCTTTCTCACATTCTCCAGAGCACCTGATCTTTCTGTAATACGTTGCAAGTAGCAAGAAGCTTCTCAGTTTGTGGTTATCTTTGGGGACAGGCAACTTTTACCGCTTCGATTTTGTCAGGTTCCATCATTACTCCTTCCGCTGATATAATCTGACCCAGTTCTGGGCGAATCAAGCCACATTTTTCTGGGTTGAAGTACAAATGAGCAACTATTTTAAGATTTTCGCGATGCTCCTTGCACAGCTTGCCTATGAGGATAACGTCGTCCAGATACACTAGACAGGTTCTCCATACGAATCTTTGGAATGCACTTTCCTTTAATCGCTCAAAGGTGGTCGGTCCAAACGACATCACCATAAACTGCCAAAATTGCTTCCTATAGTAAAGGCCGTTTTCTCATGATCTTTTCGATTAATCTCTACCTGCCAGTAACCGATCTTCAGGTTGAAAACCATGTCGCTCCATAAAGCGTATCCAAAGTGTTATCAATTCTCGATAGTGGGTAGCTGTCCTTTTTAGTGATATCGTTGAAACATCGCTAGTCTACACAACATCTCGTGCTGCCGCCGATCTTCTTCACGAGGACCACTTGGTCTCCCAACTTTCATCGCATTTCGCAAATTCTGTTTGCTTTTCCAATGGAAGACGGCTTGCAGGTTGACGAATTGGTCGGCCGTCTCCGGTGTCAATGCGGTGTTGAACGAGTTACGTACGCCCAAATTCTCAATCTTGTATAACAAATATATTAGCGCAATCACCGACTAGTTTTTCTGCCATGACACGCTGCATCTGATCCATATAACAGAGACTGAGAATTTTGTACTTGATTTTTAAACTCTGGACTGTTGCGACTGGGATTGCATGACTCGTTTCCGTTGTGAACGATATAGACTCATTAGGTGCACATTTTCCAACTATCTCTTCCTTTTCATCTTCACACTAAATGCCTATGCATTTAGAATCCTACAGGAACCATGCTATTCCTTGGTTCCGCTAAGTTCTTTCCCACCATGAAGTCGGAATCGGTGGCTGCCAGGAACACATTCCACTTTTGCCCAAATAAATGCTTCCGGCGAAGGCTCTAGAACCTGATTTTGGCAGATGACAACTTTTAAGACGGAAGCATTGGCGTTTCCCTATACCATTGGTATCTCCATGTTTCAGTATTTCAGAGTTTGTGCCCCAAAGCCGAGTACTAGTCCATGTTCTTTCATGAAATCATGATGCACTCGTGATATATGTCAGCCACCAGAAAAACGTGAGAGAAGGCTATTCCGGCCAAGTGGATTTTTATACGGACTTCACCATACACCTTAGCAGTTTCTCATAAGCTGTAACTGTCGGTGTTATGTAAACAGGATTTCTGCACGAGATCTTTTCTGATGATTGAGACCGTGGTACCGAATTTTATTGTTGTCATTCATTTTTCCTTACCGCTGACTACTTCTACCAGGAGAATTTTGTCGTCGACTCCTGCTACCAACTTCTTCCGCGTGAAGTAAGCACTTCTTCCTCTATTCGCTTGTTACTCGTACCGCAGTGAAGTCAACTTTTCGTCGCACCGCTCCTTTATATTGCCTTTGAAGATGTCCTATTTTATCGCAGTTCCAGCTGCGCATTTTTCGTCTATCCCGTAGAGTATCTCCTTCCTCGGCACTTCATCTTCCGTAGGAGCATTCAACAGATTCTGCTTCCTTTGGAATTTTGGCAAGGGTTCTTTTCCCGCCCATAGGTTCGAATCTGTAATTCCCCTGATGAATGCGTGCTTTGCCATTTCACCGATGATCGATGCCATTCCATCGAAACAGTCTACTGATATCTATTTGGAGCTGTTGCGTTTGGACTTTCAATTGAATCTTGTAAATCTTCTGCGTGTGGCTATCTCAAAACCGCGTCTCAATGGCTTGCACTAAAGCCATATAGTCTTCATGGTATTTTCTACTGCAGAGCCGTGTAAGACTATTGTTAGGGCAAAGAACTCCAGTTGTTCGCACAAGCAGCCATTTCGTACTGCTTCTTATACGTACACCATGAGGCCTGCACCCCGAATAAGGGAAGCTTCAACTTTTTTCGCTTTGGGCCACTCAAAGAATATTCTCTCAACTCCTTTGCCAGCTGCTCAACTTTGATGTCAATTTCATTGCACTTTCGCTGTAGAACTTTTCTTTTGCTCGTTTAGATGTGTTTTCCGTTCGTCCAATTTTTGATCCAAGCTGTTCTTTTGTTTGCCAAACTTTTATTCAATGCCGCTCTGGTGTTCGTCCAGTTTCAACAAGAGGAGTTGCATCATCACAGCTATATCATTGCCGGTACTCATGTGTTCTTCCTCGTCAACATCAACGGAGAATGTATCTGCAACATGTTCTTCGCACCACGCAGCTTTTCAAACCACTGGCGCTGAGGTTTCTCTTGTTCAGCTCTGATTTCAGATAGACGGGGGTCAATGCAATAGTTTGAAATAGTTTTTCTATTTTTTTTCTTGTACACAATGAGTCCTATCTCCTTCTGACACCAATACGAAATGTTTGTGTCTGCCCAAAAGATAGAGCTTATTTTTTTTAGCACAATCGCTTTACATCACAATCATAATACAACAACAATTTATAATTCAATCCAATTCAAACCAATTATTGATCACTCTTATCAATCAATTTGCTGTGCTTTATCTTTTACTCTTTAAACCACTTTATCACTACACGTCAAATCCAACTTTAGAAGTGATTTCACTTCTGTTCGACGTCGGTATTTATACTCTCTGCCATCTGCCGAGAGCTTTCTGTACTAGTAAACTATCCATACTTTTTTCCATGTCTCCGGAACTTTCGATAGCAGTTGTCAGAGAGCCTTCATTAATCTTCCATTGTAACATACTTCATTGGCTTATGGGGCTGGTATGAGACAGTGTCCAGTGATGACACCTATGACGGCGGTGAGATGTTCCTTATTTAGAAGGATCCGACTCTTAGGGCGATTCAGATCTCAGATTTGTTTGGTCGCTAGACATGTTGGTCCAACAGTCCACCTAAGGTCTGTTCTTTTATTGGCATCCAGCTTTAATATTAAATTGCACGTAGCGATTGGTAGAATAGGTAGAGTGGTCCCAATTTTGGCGAGTTCATCGGCCCTACAGTTCCCTGGAATGTCCCGGCACTCAGAAAAGGTGAAGGTTGAACTGCTCTGCCATTTCCATAAGAGATGATCGGCATTCAGGGCGGTTTTCGAATTTAGTGAGACTGACTCCAAGGACTTGATAGCGGCCTGACTATCCGAAAAGATGCGGATATCCTTTGCAGATATCACGTTTTTCTTCAGCCAGGACAGGGCTTCTTTAATCGCCAAAATTTCCGCCTGGAACACGCTGCAGTGATTTGGAAGACGGAAAGAGAGGTTTAGATTTAGCGTGTCTGAGAAAACGCCCCAACCAACCACGCTATTGGTCTTAGATCCATCTGTGTAGAGATGGATTGACTTGTCCTCCATGAACGCATCTTCCTCCCAGAAGGATCTAGAGGCGAAGCTTACATGAAAGTCTTTGTCAAACCAAAGTTCAGGTGTGGTGTAATCGATGTTCTCTGTGACGATTCCTAAGGTATTAAGAATATTAGCGTGGCCAAATGAATTATTTGTGCACGGTGTAGTCGCTTTAAGGCGAATAACTGGAGCCACGTCTAATTCATTGCAGAAAATATCGAGGTTGAAGGCCCCATTTGTTCCCAATGACGTTTTTGCAAGAGAATAAAGGTCCTGTAGCTTTATTGACTGCTTCTTGAATGCTAGGTTTCCAGTTTAGTCTCCTGTCAAAAATGAGACCTAGATATTTTTCTGTATCGGACAAGACTAAGCTGGTACCGTTTATTGAAGGGGGGTCTATTGGTGGAATTTTGTATTTCCTGGAAAAGAGGACAAGATCAGTTTTGTGAGGGCTTACTCCCAATCAACAGTAATCTGTCCAACGTGTTAATCTGTTTAGATTAAGTTAAAGGAGTTCTTTAATGGTATTAAGATGCTTACCTGAGACGGCTATAGCATTGGTTCCAGGTATATCAGCAGTTCATTGGCCACTAAGTTCCAGAGAAGAGAAGAAAGGACACCGCCTTGCGGCGTACCTCTGCTGACGCATTTTTTAGCAGAAGCCATACCCAGTTTGGAGTTGATTATCCTGCTTTTTAGTATAAGACTGACCCCCAAGTCAGCCGTCTACCTGCTGAGTTGACAACGCGGTCGTGATTGCGGATGTGCTGACGTTGTGAAAGGCACTCTGCAGGTCCAGTACTCTGTATATTGCAGGGATCGTACGATGTGGCTAGTCAGTGAATGCAGAGCCGTTTCCACCAACTTTCCTTTACAGCAGGCATGTTGAGCCGTTGACAGAAGTCTAGGATCAATTTTAGCTCGTATATGGATATCAATCAGTCGTTCTAGGATTTTGAGAAGGAAAGATGATAGACTTATAGGTCTGATGTCCTTTGGGACAACATGAGAACATTTTCCGGTTTGGGGATGAAAACTACATTGACTTCTCTCCATGACAGTGGAATGTGCTTCTCATAATATTTTCTAGCGCAGGCAGAATAATATCTGAGGACCTCTGTAGCTCGGCCGGTATTATACCGTCCGGACCAGCAGACTTGTATGGTTTGAAGCTATGCAGCGCCCAGAGCAGTTTGTCTCTTGTGATCAGACCATGGATTTTGGTCCCGGTTGCAGTTGACCTGTTTGGGTTGCTACTGACCGCGAATTGAGAGCTACCTGGTGAGTCCAGTAGCAGGTTGAGTGATTCATCACTTGAGGTTGTCCAAGAGCCATCGGTTTTTTTCAAACAACTAGGCATCATCGGATTTGTGGAGAGGATTTTTCTTAGCCGCGGTGCCTCAGAGGTTTCCGTGATTTTGTCACAGAATTGTCAGGATTGTCACTTTGCCTTCTTCAGTTCTTTTCTATAATTTGAGGAATTCGTTGTATGTGCTTTTCGCTAGGTTGAAAAGTTTTCTGCAACTGTTTCTGAGCGGTCCTAGTGCTGATGTCCACCAGTCCGGCATTTTCTTGCCCCTAGGTTGAATAAGAGGGCAAGAAGCGGCCATAACCTGATTGAGAGCCAGGGTGAGTTCCCTGACTTTCATGTCAAGCTCATTGGTTTCATGCTGGGGACTTGAGAGTTCAGATGACATTGTTGCTGACAGTATTCCTTTGTATTTTGGCCAATCAGTTTTCGGGATGTATCTGTGGTCTGAAAAAGAGTGTTCAGACGATATCAACCAGTTCGTTAGCATTTGAGTGATATCTAGCACTTCTTGTCGGTTTCTAGTTATAAAAGTGGGCTCATTGACAGTGTTGCAAATAAAGAGGTTAGTACTTATAATATAGTCAAAAAGTGACTCACCTCTATCATTGATGTCGGTATTGCCCCATACCGTGTGATGAGCGTTAGAGCGATGATGAGGCCAGTTTTTTGCTTTCCAGATTTCAGTACCACCCTTTCTTGGTTATCACCAGCTAGAGGGCCCACATGATCGTGGCCAAAGTATGCCGATGCCAACCAGTAGGAGCCATTGGCAGTCTCTAGTCTGTCAACGGTTTAGTCGGGGTCGCTGAGATTAGGAAGTAGAAGTGCATTAAGGCTACGTTTCACTAATATACAAGTTCTAATCTTACCCTTGTCTCTTGTATTGTATAGAACGGAGCGTAGACAGGTCCTACGTCCTAAGTCCACGAACTACGCCTTCTACAGTCCATGGTTCCTGGATTTGGATAATGTCTTCTGCGCTTTTGAAGAGACGCAGAATGAGTGCGGCCGAAGCCTTTTTTGAGTGATGGACACTGGACAAACCGCATCATTGCTGCAGTTTCCCAGAGTGGCCTTCACCACGGTGCTGTTGAAGTTCTCCGATTCTGAAGATGTGCTCAAAATCTCATCTACTTCCTCTGATCTTTTTGCTTCGTCATCGGTTTCCATTTCCGACAGGAAGTCAGAAGAGGAGACCATTTTGAAAAGGATATCGACGCTCCAAGATCTAAGGTTGTATTTGATGGTGTCTCCGTTAAAAGCGAAGGAGGTTGCTTATCAGCATCCAGCTTATCCTTTTTATAGACCCTTAGGTATATTGACTTGAAGCCGAACCGATCATGCCTTTTGTCTGCGCTAGAGGGTTAAGGGATTCCTTATTGACCACGATCAACGCTCATCTATAAGAGCCCCTTAGTTCCTCCAACTTCGCGACTTTCCAGTCGTGAGTCGGAAGGGTCGGGTTGCTGAGCCTTATGATTTTCAGAATGCTCTCTGGGGAGGAGAGTTCGGCTGGGATCCAGGTGTGAGTTCGAGGTCTGCTAGGGATGTCCTCCTTAGACACGATTTCGAGTTTTGCACCTGGGCAAATCTTTCCTAAACCACCTATGGCTTTAGTGAAGAGATTAAGAGATCTCTGATTGGCACATGTCATAAGCTTGCCGTGGCCTTCATGCCAGCCAGCGTCGCTTTTAGTGGCAGGTGGTTCAGGATTTTCTCGCATAATAAGTTTCTCGAAAGCTTTAGCTTGACGAACTGCCGTCGTTCAGGTGTTGATCCGTCGGTGTCGCTGCTGTGATCATTCGCTGAAAGACCTCAGAGATGTGCTGTTGGATGGCCTAGGGGTTTTGGTGTTGAAAGTTTTGGACCTTTTGGGAACCGGCACGGTTTCCTCCAATGATCTCAGGCTCTTGGAAGAGTCTTTTGTTGTTTTGGGAGCAGTGGAAGCAGTGGGTAATCCAGATGTTGCTAGCCCAATCAATTTTGCTCTTTATATCCGCACTTCTCTCAATCTCCGGAATGGATCCGAATGTTTTGATGATGCGTATAGCATGTCAGGGTCTTAGGTAGAGTGCCTTAGATGAAGTTAGATGGAGCTCGCCGATGCGGCTGAGCCCTAGATTCCTCCTTAGGGGGAGGAGCTTTAGTAACAGCGACAAGTCCGTTGCCTGCACGAACTTGCTGCTGCTAGGGGTGGATGAAACTCCTTGAAGATGTCTTTTTAGGCTCGTTGCGCTTGCCTTTAGAGGATGGTGCACCATGGCCTGCCACAATTTTACCTCCGCTCGACAATGTAGGAGCCCTGCCGGTTGTCGGTGTAGTCACCGTTCTACCGCCCGGTATTAAAAGAGTGCCGGCCTCGTGTTTTTTTTTTTTGAGGTATTATCCATAATATGGTCCCACAAGTAGCGGAGAAAGGAAGGTCCATCTGTACAGAGATCCGCTGTATGCAGATAAGGCTAGCTAATCCGGAGGTCGCCAGGTACCCGAATACTCCGTTTGCGACTGAAATATTTTTGGAGATGCTGGACACTCAGCCAGGTTGATCTTCGGCACAACTCATATGACACATTCATCCAGCCCAGGGGAAAAAGAAGATGTTGAGGGAGAGAGCAAGCTTGCTCTGAGAGGGGAGGAGAACATTTGACGGAAAGCTATGGTTAAAACCTTCATTCAGTATGATTTACAATTGAATTTTCTATAAGAATGGATGTCTAGGTAATAGATAGAATAAAAGCTAAGGGAATTGCCAGGTTGGAATGCAAATAAGTTTAGAAATGAATTTTCCTTATAATTAAAGAGGTTTATAATAAGTTAATAAGTTAATAAATGAATTAACGAACAAACAAGAAAATAGAACATTGAGGTAATACGAATTTTAATTCAATATTTTTACTGATACATTAAATATTTCATTTTATTTGAATGCACCGCTTAAAAAATCAAAAAAAAAAAAAACAATTAGAAACGATTTCCACTTCAAAAGCCGCAAAAGGCGCAAAAGTTAAATAATTTTAATTTTGGTTTTTACAAGCAATTAAAATATTAATTTAGGGAATTTTAATTCTAATCTTTTAATGATATTTTAACAAATAAGCTCTCCCCCAATCTATGGCGTTCACTCAATTTCGATTTCCAATAAACAACAACGTATTCGTGGGCCGTAATTTATCTTTGTCATAATTACAATTATTGATTTCTTGATAAACTAAGTCGAGCAGTATATGGTATGTTGAATAAATGAGAAATGGAAAACATTTCAATTTCGCTTCGGCGCTTATCTAGGAGGTCTGATAGAGAAGCGAGCACTGTGCCCTGGGACGTCACTTCAGGGTAGATACTTTTTTGTTTGAAAAAGAAAAGAAGAAGATGAGTGTTACTATATAGTCATGCAATTTGTATTACTCGCATTTATTTAAAGCTAGCCGCGAGAATGTTCTCTATCTCTCGGGAGAGACCAATCACTAGATACGAAACTCGCTCTCAATTGAAATTATTTTGTACAGAGTTGCCACTTTGGAAAGATCGGGAGTAGATACGTATTGATCGCGAAGTAGAGTCTCGTCTAACCCGAAACGACTGTTTAAACTCAAAAGTTTGGTTGTTGAGCAAAAAGAAAATAACAAGACTAAAAAACCGGTCGGTGATGATAGAACCTCAGTTGGTCAGATGGAGGGCACTGGGCGAATGAATTCACGCGTTTGAAAGTAACTATGGCCTAAGCAGCCCGCATGAGAGACACCATATATGAGAGTGTAGAGTTTTTCGGTCTAAGTGATGGTGCTGCTTTAGAGTTGAAGGCAGACGAACCATTAATAGATCAACGCCAGCTCTCATATGCTCGCAGAGGGAAATTGACTCCGTCCAAAAGGTCATAACAAGGGCTTTGCCTTCCATGCTGGTCCGTGCGGTTAATTATCTGACTGACCAAAAACTCCATTATTCCAAGCAAACAAGAGCTTCGGAATAGGGTTGATTTACTTTTGGTGATTCCGGAAGACGAAAAATGAACAACGAGGTTCGGATCTGCACGCAAAATATAAGACCCTTCAATAAACCAAGTACAACGGAAGGACTAGCGGATGCTTTTTCCAACATAACAGACATAACAGCTATACAAGAAAATAATGGGACGGGCGGGCAATATTTGGATGAAAGATTGTGTCATTCTATGGTTGCCAATATAGAGAATAGAAGCATCGTCGATTTGGCTTCAGATTTGTTATAAGCGATAGACTTAGGTAACTATTCATGTAAAAACCCGAAACAAGGTTTCACCAATAGCAACCTTATCTAGTACCAAGTATGACGTTAAAAGCGTTAAAGTAATAGTTCTGTTGGATAACAGAAACTGACTTGGGCGTATCGACTTTCTTGCGGGCCAGAATTTCAGCATATCTAGAAGGCGAAAGTATCCAGCGGATATCTGATCATCACATCATGAATCAAATTGATAGCGTTGCGATCGAAGCAAAATAGTCCAGTATTCTAGATATCCGAAGTTCCGAGCGGTCACTAACTTTTTGAAGCCTAGGTACGACTACTTAAATCTGAGAGGTCAACAAGTGAGAAAAGTAAAATCTTTGCCGATCGCGAGTCTTTCCAACTCCCGAAAGCTTTATGCCAACTCAATCAAGTCCTGATTGGCATCGTTGCTCGGGAAATTTAAAACGTTTAATGGACTCTGAGGAGGCACCTTCCGCCTAAGACTACGTTAAAAAGCGGAGTAAAGACTCCAGAAGACAGACTTTCTCAGTAGCGACGACAATGCGTAATGTAAGTCACATAACTTGAAACCAGTCAAGTTATTCCAAAAAATAGATAGACTGGGCTTCATACGTTCGAAAGCGCTAGTTTTATAAGGAGTACGGGCAAGCAAGTCTATCATGAAAATTACTTAACAATTTGTATAATTTTCTGCGAAGCCTTAATGGTTTTTCTTCAGAAAATTGCTTTTCAGAAGTTTAAACTAAACTGATTCATTTATTTTAAATTTAATTTTGTGAATTTAAAAGAAAATTTTTAATACTGTGGGAACGTAATATTTGAGCTGCCTTTTACCATAGTTATTGTAGTTACAGGGCACTTGTAACATACCCATAGCACGTCTTCTGGTGTTGATTTCATGTTCGATTGGTCTTTGAAAGCGGATGTCACTATAGTATTCCAGTACCAAAGTCATCTTGAAGATATTTTACACCTCAAGAACCTTAAATCTTCTTTCGTCAGGAACATTTCCGCAGTTTATTAGCCTCAACGCAGAATTTTGGAGTTTTTGCAGCTTCTCGATATGTGTTTTGAAGGCGTTACCCCAGGCCAGTATTCCATATCTTAATTTGGATTCAATCAAGGCGTAGTATGCCAGCTTCAAAATTTGTGGTATTGCATGATTTCTTAGTTGCGCCAATGCAAATGAAGCCTTCCTTAAATCAGAGTGTATAGTGTTAATTTGCTTGTCGCAGATGAAATGGCTATCAATGATGACTCCTAGGTATTTATAGCTTTCTACGACGTCAATTAAGTGTTTGCTTGATTTAGGGCAAGCACAATTTTGAAAAAATACTCGCTCCTGCGCAGCTTTACGATGTGGACTTCGTATGTGCATCATTACTAAGCCATTGTCGTGACACCATTTGACTGCATTATTAAACTCTGCCTGCATTAGTCTTATTGTCGTCTCCAGAGACCTGTGACGCACAACTATAGCGGTGTCATCTGCGTAAGCAAATGGAGTGCTATTTTAAAAGTGCGAAGAAGTTCATTTGTGTACAAAATGAATAGAATTGGACCTAGTTTCGACCCTTGAGGAACTCCATATTGTACATGCTTCTCTTCACTGCAAACGTCCTTGGTTTTTACACAAAAGGCCCTGTTGAGTAGGTAATCCCTTAGCCAGTCCGCCATCACTCCTCGTATATTTATCCGTTCAAGCGCTTCCAGTAACTTTGCATGGCTTAGTATCACATGTATCAAATGCTTTACTAAAATCGATAAACATGATTAAAATATGATGACTTTTATTTAAGGATTCATTGATGCAATTCGCAAACTCTCCAAGCAATTGTCCAGTACTTTTATGCTTCTGGAAACCGTACTGACTTTGGTGGATAAGGGAGTGGTTCTCAATAAAGCTAATTAGTCTACTTCTAATTACATCTTCTAGACACTTTTCCATGACTGGCCATAACCATATCAAGACAATTCTTTTACGAAACGGCTATGCTTAGGGTCGTAGAAGAACGAGAGCGGCCTAAGAACATATTTAAGCGAGCCTTCAAGCAAATAATGAATGCGACTCATAGAATTTTTTGAAGTTTGGAATGTTAAAGGAACTTGTTAAACCAACAAGACGCGAATAGAAACTCACAGAGATGAGGAAGGTAATTGAGTACTAGAGCCACAATCAGTGCTAAGGTTATGGAAAGCTAACTCTCCCGAATGTTAAGCTTATGAGGATGACGCAAGTTTCTCTGAAAAAAACAAACCTTTTAACCTAGGCCGATCGATATAAAGTTAAGATAGAAATACCACCTTTCCGGAATTTATTCAGAAAATTAAAAATAGTTTTTTAACTCGATTGAACAGAGAGAAGTCACAGGGAGCCAACTCAGGTGAATTCGGTGGCTGTTGGATGGTATTTGTGGCATTTTTCGTCAAAAAATTACGAATAATGATGGCACTGTGCGATCGTCGCGACGGTGCGTTATCATGGTGCAAAATCCACGAGTTTTCTGCCCACAATTGCTTCACGCAAGCGTCTCATAACTCCCAAATAATACTCTTTGTTTACTGTCTGGCCTTCTGGCAAAAATTCATGATGCGCTACACCGTTGTAATCCATGAAAGCCGTGAGCATTGCCTTCTTTTTTGACTGAAAACGACGTGGTTTTTTTGGCTCATTTGGTGAACGCCATTCACTTGCCTGATGTCTCGATTGCGTGTCGTACTCATAAATCCACGTCTCGTCTTCAGTAATGATCCTTTTGATGGATGTGGGATCGGATTCAGCTTCGCAAATCTTCTCTTTTACGACGTAAACACGGTCTCTGTTTAGCATGAAATTGAGATCTTTTGGCACCAACTTTGCTGCCACACGACGGAAACCCAAATCATTAACCAAAATATCTTGGACGGATCCATAGGCAATGTTCAAGTCCTCCGCTATCTCTCTGATGGTTAATTTGCGGTTATTGACCAACATTTCTTTTGCTTCATCAATGTTTTCGTCGGTTTTCGATGTCGATGGTCTGCCACTGCGTTCATCATCTTCGATTGACTCACGACCACTTTTGAACCGCTCGTGCTACTGGTAAACGACCGTTTTCTTTAGAGAATCGTTGCCGAAAAACTTTTCCCACATTCCCAACGTTCGCGCACCATTAAATCCGTTTTTTACGTAAAATTTAATGCTCGTACAAGGTCGTTGTTGCAAATTGAAATGCATTTCTAAAATTGTAAAAAATCGCCAACACACACGGAGATAGATGTACTCTTGGCTACGTAAATTTTGCAAATGTCAAGCTATGATGCTAAGATTTAGAGGGAATGTCAAAAACAGATTTACCAACTTAACAAAAAAAAAACAGAACTCAAATCGGAACAATGGGAGCGCCACACGCTAGTTATTCCGGGAACTTTTTGGTGGTATATGAACAAACATCTAAAAACAAGACTATTAGATCGGATGGCCTACTTGCTGAGCTATTTGAGACAGCGAGAGATTATTTGGTAGAAGGTATACCTTCTTTAGATTTGATTGGAAGAGGATATATGTACATATAAGCCTAACGAATGCAACTTTAACATCTTTTACGCCTGAAAGATCAGTAAGTCCACGGTTAACGAAATATACAAACAATAACCACCAACTCTTCATCAATTTTGAGACATCTATAGCGACATATCATACAGAATCATGTCAGGTTTTGGTCTAGTCATGAAACATTAAGAGACCCTTTATGAGATCCTCATCAATCCAGTTCTGTTCTATGACGCAAAGGCATGGACGTTATTGAAGACATATAAGCAAGATTCCTGACTTTCCGTTTGTGTTTTCTGAATTTTGAGCAATATCTGATTTCATGAGCTATGCAGAGATATCGCTTTAAGTTGGTGGCTCGGAGAGTCTTTAAATCTTTTAGTGGAAGAGGATCTCAACCCGGAGCGTCTCAGAGACTGAAACAACATGTAAGTATGTCATCAAATAAGTTAATCATTCCTCATCGAATTTCTAAGCAGAAACGCAGCCATGTGGGCTTGTTTTTAGGTCGCCTGAAACACGAGTACCTCTTTTAGAAAGCCTAGGGTCCCGTCGAAATTCTAGAACCGATGGGCAAATATCGTCTCTAGGAATCTTAAATCTGTAGATCGCATTTCCATTTTCAGTGTTGAGGTGATTCTCTATATGATGAGTGATTTCTACCTACTCCCATCGCAGTAAAAGTGGCAACACTGATTGTGACCGCACTGAAACCTTTTATCAATCTGCTGAGGCTGCGTTGTCTAGAATTCGTTATTTTAAACTGTGCACATCCACTCTTAGTTTAGTTGCTTTTAGACCGCGTTCGAGTTTGCAATTTGGAATTTGTGCTCAAACAATAATCGTATATCTGTGTCGTGTATCTTATTATGAATGCTTTCGCACTCGACTGTTAGTGTCCTACAAAATGCAGCTTAGATACTTAGTGATTTTTGTAATTTTTGTAATTTTTGTTATCGAAATTAATCATATTGGCGGTGAGAATGTTAGAGAGGTGGAATTGACGTCCAGTTGGGCCTTAAAGAATCAAAACGAAAGTAAGTACGAGATATTGTCGATTTGAATAGATTTGTTGTTCGTGTGTTTTTTTTTTTTTTTTATCTACAAGCGATTTGAAAGAGAGATACTTCCAATGTTATCGAAGTACTTCACGGATGGTGATACTATAGCTGTTAAGTTAGTCATGCGGGTATTGGAAATAAAAACGGTTACCGGCTGTTAGATGAGGTAGTAAAACTTTCACTGGTAGAAAATGAAGTGTAAATACTCGTACGTATTTTTATTTTTTTTGTATCAGCGTGAGAGTGGGTTACCTCATACTAGAGGCGCCGAAACACTAACTACTATGCGTTCTGAGTTATTGTTGGAATTAATTGGAAATAAAGTGTTTTGTTTTGCAAAAGTGGATCAAGATTAGGTACACAGTCTGCACTGGAAACATGATTTCAGTCTTCGCAGAGGGAAATATTCTAAAAGATAAATATTGAAGTCTAAATGGAAGTACAATATTCTTTTTGTGGCAGAAAAAGGCGCTAACTTTGTTTCCCCTTAGAATTTACTTTAATTTAGTGTTCGAATTGCATACCTATGACATACGGATATATCTGTGGCTTGATCTGAAATTTTTGTATACGAGAGTAAAATATGTGTCTCTACTACGCTTCCTCGATATCATGTGCGGTTACATGTAATCGATAAAAGCTCTTGGTAGCTTTTCCCTAGTTGCCGCAACTATTTTTCGGTTGATCCGTCTTATGTTCGTATGTTTATGGTGACTCACTCTTTTGTCATTACGATGACCATATTTATCACAGTAAAATGAAGGACGAATAAGGCGAATTGAGTCCAAGGTACGAGATATCAAAAAAGGCACCATTGGTCGTAAAGGACTGTGAATTCGATGTGAAAAATCAAAGGTCATGCACTTTAAATTGGTGACTCATCACCAAACTAGAGTCCAATTTCTGGTCTAATGGGCACAAAACACCGGCATTTCACTGTCTCTTGGACGAAGCTTATCTGGGATATTTACTTAGGTTGCGCTGCAGTCGCCAACTTCCTTCAGTGCCTCACTATAGTCACATTTCCACCTGTGTCGATACTTGAAAAAACAAAATTTCTGGTTCCATGGCACTGAAAATCCGCGAGCAATGCATGAAGGGCCTGTTTATGTTGGGGTTCTTTTTTTTGAGAACGGCGCAGGCCAAGAGGTCACTGTGAATAGTGAGCGTTACTGAGCAGTGAATTTTTCATTCCTCAATTGGATGAATTATGACTGGGGGACATGTGGTTCCAGTAGGACTGAACAACTGTGCATACCACACGAGTCACAACCGAGATACTAAAACAAAGTGTCTAAGGGGTCATAAGCCTCTATATAAACCTCTGAGAGGTAGATCAGGACCAGGATGATAAGAATCTAGTATAAAGTCAGCTTGGTCTTAGGAAGGAGTGCTCTGTTACTCAATTGCCTCCTGAGGCTGAAGAAACAGCCATTGGTATGAGTAATTCTGGTTCTGATGACTGTGCTGATATCGTTACTGCTTATAACCGAGGAGCCAAAGTAGACGAAGCCCTTAACTTCTGGCCAAGTCGTCAGTGAAGTGCGTCCTTTTCTGATGAATGAATGCGCCCTGTTTTACCCTCGTTTACCGTCAGATCAATTTTGGTCACTTCCGCCTCAATACTCATAAAAGTTCCATTGACGCAAGTAATTGTGATGACTTAAAAACGATCGTCCTTCTCATGTTGGCTAGTGAATTTTGCACTATTCTTTCTCAAAGTGAAGTGTGAAAAGGTTATATGACAGCGCGTGGCCTTTTCTAAAATCTTTCTTGATGAAAATCCTCCATAGTCATCCTCCACAAGTTGACGAGTTTGGCAGGGATGTCAAAACTAGACATGACGTGGTCATATGCGGCCATGAAGTCGACAAATGATGTATGTGAGTATCGATCTGAAATGCCCGAGTCTTTTCCAAGAACTGTTGTAGAGTAAAGGTTTTTTCGATACTGGCCTAAATCCGCAATGCCAACGAGAAGGCCTTCCTATCAAGCCAGACGAATTAATGCAAATTTTCGTACGTTACCATGAGAGCTTCGACATTTCTTCTGACGAATTTCAAAAATACCTCTCTAAGCTTTCCTCGCATGTTAACTCCAAACGTCTTTCACATTTACAAAGAACTCGTTCAAATTTTAAAAACTATTATAGTTCCTAACCAAGCGAATTTTGTATCCAGTCCAAAATGCCGTTCCATCTTCTACCAAAATAACCGATTTGCTCTTGTTGAAACGAATCTAATTTTTGACATTGAAAGGCGTGAGGTTTTTCCTCCAATTTACAATATTTTTCTAAAAGATGGATTCGAAAGAGTTGATAATCTCTCTGCCCGGGGTATCCATAAGCGTTTTAATGCAACTCGTGTTGATAGGTGTCAACATTACAAATTACACTCTCTCTTCTCAACCAATTGCGTCCTATCCACCTGCAGTTCACTTAGTGGCTTCTTTGACTGATACTGCTTACAAAAAGGACTGCTCGTCATCTCTTCTCTGGCTCAACAAGGAGTTGTAATCTCTCCATAACATCAGAAATAAGATGTGGCAGAAATTCCTAAGAACTCGATCTGATTCCGACTACAGTAACTACAGATTTGTATACAATCGTTTTTCTATACTTTGTGGATGTCTTTACCTTCAGCATCTCCGTCGCATATAACGTAGCTTAATCTCGGACCCTAAACTTTTTTACCAACTTATTAATACCAAAAGAAAGTCAAACGGCTACTCTTTATCTCTTAAATTAATAGTAAATCTTCTGCAGACCCAAAACCTATTGCAAATTCCTTTACATGCCATTTTAACAAATCTTTTTCAAAGCACACATTTAACACCGATCCTAGTTACGTCATTCATCTCATTAAACATAACAACATCTTAGGTATCAGAAAACATAACCAAGCTTGAAGATGGTTTTTCTTTCAGCCCTGTAATGTATTCGTAAACCATATCGGTTCTCTCCATGCTGCGCTATTTAACCTGTCTGTTTCAATAGCCACTTTTCCTTTCCTCTGGAAAGAATCTTATATCATTCGTATCTATAAAAATGGAAGTAGCAGAAAAGCCCATAACAAAACTCTCTTGCATACCCAAATTTTGGGAAGAAGGGTCTCCACGCTGTAGACCAATTATTTGCACAGATTAGCACGGTTTCATGGAATGTAAATCAACTACCTCTAACCTAATTGAGTTCGTCTCTATGACGGTTTATACTGGTAACGAATTCGATGCAATTTCTACAGATTTCAGTAAGGCATTCGAGAAAATTTTCCACCAACTTATCGAACTCAAAAAATTTGGTTTTTACCTCCAATTTGTGGCATGGAATAAATTCTATTCCGAGGGTACAGAGTCATTTTTGGATCCTCAATATCTGAGCCCATTAAAGCAACATCTGATGTTCCTCAGGGTAGTCATGTTAGACCAACCATCTTCATCCTGAACGATATAAGTCTCGTTTTAACGAATTCGAATTTTTCTGTTTTCGCTGATTACATCAGGACTTCCAAAGTCATTTCATTGGCTTTTGACTCCTTTCAAAACGAATAAGTTTTCGGTATGGAGCAAGCAAAACAAGCGATAACGTATTACTGCAAACGTATACTCTCTCTAGGAAACTACTTGATCTGCGATGAACTAATTCCTTCCACTACGGGATCTAGGAATGATTTGTGACAGAGAATTGTAAAGCTATGCATTTCTGTACCTACTTTATTTTATCAAAGGCTGGTCAAAAGAATTTTCGAACTCTTACGTTACAAGAGGTGAGACTTCTCCTCGAATATTCCAGCCAAGTTTGGTCACATCATAAACAAATCCACATTCAAAGATTCAAAACCTTCTGACGGAGCATTAGCCCCATAATATTTATCTATGGGGCTTTATCTTTTGTTTCCTTCGCCGTTTTGCCTCTCAAAAAATAATGTTTTATGAGAGAACGAAAATCGTTTTTGTCCATACTCAACATGATGCCAAACACGTCAACAACAATCAGCCGTCAAAACATTGGAATTTGGCATGTCTGCCTAAATATGTACGGACTTCAAGGCACCATAACCTTTTTTGCCGTAGCAGCGCATTCTGGTGGTCAAGGAGGTCACTTTTCACTCCATCTAGTATAATGGCTGATCAGATGGCAATGATAGTTTTACCAATTTTTCCAATAAAGTTACTAAAAAATATTATCAAAATTCCGGCTCAGTTGTGCTATGTATAAACACGCATCATGGCTTCAGTGTGCAGGCAATTCATCGCACCGTGGAAAAGTTTGAGTGTGAGTTCACTCTTTTGGATCTTAAGCCACCAATCAGATAGAGATTGGTGCGAAATGAAGAAAACATAGCCGGTGTAGCGGCCAGTATCCAAGAGGATACAGAAATGTTGATTCGGCGCTGATCAGCTGAATTGGGCATCGCCTGTAAGTTAACCCGGCTTATTTTGCGGTTGGATTTGCCTCTACATCCATATAAGGTTGTGCTGACGCAAGAATTGAAGCCGGACGACGATAGACAACGCCGTGAATTTCGCTAATTGGTCGCTGGAAGTGTTTGGCCGGAGATCCGGATTTTGGCCAAAAAATCATCTTCTCGGACGAGGCCCATTTTTGGCTCAGCGGCTATGTCGACAAGCAGAATTGACGTTATTGGAGCGAACAAAATCCACAAGTATTCGGACCAGTATTAATGCATTCACAAAGATTGACAGTTTGGTGCGGCTTATGGCATGGCGGCATTATCGGACCTTATAGCTTTCGAAATGAGGAAGGAGACACCGTTACCGTCAATGGTCTCAGGTATTGAGCAATGTTAACCGACTTTTTGTGGTCAAAGCTCAACAACATCGACATATCCGGGATGTGGTTCCAACAAGACGGCGCTATATGCCATACAAGCGACGCAACAGTCGAAGCTGTGAAGGAGAAATTTGGCAACTGGGTCATCACACGGCGAGCGTTCATCAAATGGCCGCCGCCATCATGCGATTTGACACCTTTCGATTATTTTCTCTGGGGCTACGTCAAGTCCTTAGTCTAGGCTAACAAGCCAACCACTTTGGATGAATTCGAGTCCAACGCCGCACATATTAGACCGATCGCTTGAAGTACAGCCAACGAAGTCGGGGCGGCCATTTGAATGATGTACTATTCCACATATATTGACATGAACGTAGTTTCAAAATAAAACGAGAATCAATTTTATATTTCACACCGTTGTTGTTTTTTGCTATCGTTCTTATTTGGTCAGCCTCTATTACCCCTATATGAAAATACGTTGGCACGCATAGTCGCTGATGTGCTTCATATCCACCAGTTATTGACTGGAGACATCAACTGCCTGAGAGTTAGGCAAAATATTTCATTCACTTCCAATCTCTGTAATCTAAGATCCGTCCTCCTTCTCCAGACTCGAAATCGAACGAATAATGCGTACAACAAATAATAATAATAATATGTGGCATGTTGCGCCATCCTGTTGAAACCAAATCTCTATCACGCCAATGTCATCCAACTGAGAAACGAAGAAGTTAGAAATCACGTTTCTATAGCGCTCTCCATTGTCGGTAACATTCTGGCCGGCATCGTGAATCATGTTTTCGACCCATTCATCGTACCAACGACGCGTGTAATGGTCACGCGGTTTCACCTCTTGCACAAGCCCGGTCTTATAAGCTTTTAAGCCCACCACTCCCGCTCCTGGTCGTAAGTACTGTTGTTTGGCTGAGTACAAACATAAGCCAGCTATTCCAATTGAAGTGTAGCTATAGAGCCAGTCTACGAAGAGTTGACCAGAGACGATCTTCTTACTCGATGCACTGGCGGTTATACTCAAGACTCTAATGAAAGTTTTAATTCGACTGTGTGGACATTGGCCCCAAAAGCGTGATTTTTAAGCGTTTGGTTCTTAATTGTCAAAATAAATACAGAAAAATTGCAAATGTGTACACAATTTTTATTTGAGTTGGAATTGGATCGAGAGTCCAATTTTGAATCACATCTTCGAGCATATTAGCTGGTATCTCGCGTGTAACGTTGTCTTCCAATGCTGCTGTTGACGCTGGTTTATCGGAATATACGAATAATTTGACGAATTCCCATAAAAAATTGTCTAAAGGCGTCAAATTGCACCAACTAGACGGCCAATTCAGCGGTCCAAAACGAGAGATAAATTGCTCACCGAACTCATTTCTTAATATTGGTCCATCGATTCGCATGCTGCATGACATGTAGCGCCCTCTTGCTGGAACCACATGTAGACCAGCTTCAGCTCATGCATTTTTGGCAAACAAACGTTCGAAATCATCAAACAATAGTGGGCGCCATTGACGGTAACGTTGTTCTCGCGATCATCTCACGGTCAATGATTCCGCCGGACCATAAATCGCACCAAACAGTGCATTGGCAGCTCTTGTATTGCCTGAGGTTACTCATCGGACCAAATATCGCAGTTTTGTTTATTAACAACCCATTCAACCAGTAATGAGCTTTTTTACCTGAAGATGATTTTTCGATAAAAAAGCGGATCTTCCTCCATATTTTCTAAGGCCCACTTACCGAAAATTCGACGTTGTGCCAGGTCGTTCAGCTTCAGTTCTTGCACGAGCTATATTTTGTAAGATTTTAGAGCAAGATCCTTGCGTAAAATCTTCCACGTAGTCGAGTAACACAGTCTCAATTGCTGCGAGCGGTGATGAAAGGTCAAATCACGGTTTCATTAGCACTGGTGGATGCAGCAGCAATGTTTTGCTCTGTATACATTCTACTACGCATTCGGAAAGGTGGCTTGATGTCCATTGCGTGGAATTGGTGTGAAATTTTGTCACTATGGCTTGAATTGCTTGCTCAGTAGATCGGCTATAACGACCGTAAATTGGTCGAAATGTGCGAAAAACATTTTTCACAGAGCACGAATTTTGATAAGTTGGAAGAGCTGTTCGGGTATAAGTTTTTTCATGATGAATTGGCAACGTCAACTGAGCATATTTGACTTTGACACATGCCACGATTCACACGTGAGCTGTCAAACATAGAACACTGAAAAACCAAACAGCAAGAAATTCACCCTTTATAAGGCCTAAATTGCGCACAACCAAGATTTTTCACTGCTATTGATGAACAATTTTAGTTATTATGGGGGGTTAGGAATTTATCTTTCCACGACAGAATTTTTTCCCTTTACAAAGAAGAAATTGATCCCCACCTTTAAATCCCCAAGGATTGAGGCAGTTGAGTTTGGAACATCTAAACCAACACCATTTCTAGAAACGATGGCCAGGGACCTAAAGCCAGCATACAACAAGAAGAGAAAGCATTTTCTAACAATCCCTGGCTGAAACCTGCACTGGAGCTCTACGATCAATTGGTGACCACGCTCAGTCTTAATTTCTAACATGAACGAATAGAGCAATAATAACACAAAAAATATGAAGGATCGAGCTTTCTATATCCATGGCGAAACTCTAGGAGTTAGTCGCTCCTTTAGGAGCACCTTCAAAACAACAGAAATTACCGATATTTAATTGGTGAACCAAAAATGGGCTATAAATCGTCGCAAAACTCTCAAGGGCTGCACTCTCAAGGCCATCTTCTTTAAAAAGTGGTATATTGACTCTGGTTTTATGCGGTCTGATGCAATAACAGCCGAACTCCTGTTGCTGAAAAAATACGAAATCGACTTTGCTGTACTCAGGAATGGTTTCGGACAGAATGTAGTCGGGTATTCACCGATGCCTCCAAAACCGACTAAGAATGTGGCACTGGCACAAAACTTGCTTCTGTCTTCCTAACGGAGATGTAGACATTCCTCATGGCACTGAACTATGTATATTGTGACGTTTCGCCGGAGGGATGAACCATCTGGGCCTCTAATAACGTCCATGCTGCGTTTAAAGCCTTGCAAATTGTCTCATGAATTCCAGGCTAGTGTGACAATGCAATATTTCACTCAATCCAGTCAGAAGTGAGTTTACTAGTGTTATTTTGATTCCAGGTCACAATGGGATCACGAGAAGTTCGAGGGTAGTCGCCGAAGTACCCTACCTAACAGAGAAAACACAAAAAAAATTGGGGAAAAACATGTTTATTTGTGTACGTAGTGTCCTTTCAGTTCAAAACACTTTTCCCAGCTACATTCAATAGCTTTGATACCCTGTTTATAGTGAGGATCGTCGCGCACCTGAAAATAGCCATCAACCGCCAACTCCACCTCTACTTGTTGGCAAATCTTCTACCACCGAGTCAGTTTTTCACGTTCGGAAATAGAAAATAATCCGAAGAGGCTAAATCTTGCGAATAGGGTGCAATTCGAACTTTAACTTATTGATTTTGGCCATCGCGATAACGGATGAGTGAACTGGTGCATTGTCTTGATGAAACAAAACTTTTTTCTTCACCAAATGCGGACATTTTTTCATGATTTCATCTTTCAAACGCTGCAATAAGTTCGCATACACACAAAAATTATTCCTTTCGCATCCGAAAAAGCTGACACCATAACCTTGTCTGCAGATGGAACTGTCTTCGCCTTCCTTGGAACCGATTCCACACTTTGAGTCCATTGTTTTGACTGTTCCTTCATCTCGGGTGTGAAGTGGTGGACATATGTTTCATTCATGGTTATGAATCGGCGCAAGAACTCGGTTTTATTGCTTTGAAACCTCGCCAAATACTCAATTGAAACATCCTCACAACGCTGTTGTTGTTCCATTGTGAGTAATCGCGGCACCCATCTTGCACACAGCTTTCTCATGTCCAATTTTTGAGTCAACATGCGATGTAGAGCGTTTATTGAAATGCCTACCATATCTTCTGGTTCACGCACTTTCAACATTTCTGGTGAATCCACCTCATTTGGTCGACCAGTGCGATGTTCATCTTGGCAACTAGTACGGCCTCGCTTAGACCCAATATTTTATTGTTGTAAACGAAGGAGCGGACTCCCCCAGAGTAGAATACAGTTCCGTTTTGATGTTGGTTGGATTGAGGTCTTTCAAATGAAAGTATGGTATCACATAACGATAACCAATTTTTCCTATATTTAAAAAGTCATTGAGAGCGTTCAATATTCATGGCTGCCGAATAAATACTAAGCAACATAGCGTCGTCAAACTTTAAATTTAAGCTTTATAAGGTTGGTACTTTGTACAATTGTCATTCTTTTTAAACAGCGATCGCCATCTATACGTCAGGTCGGGTACATCTGAGAGTACCCTCGTAAAATCGCTGATGTACTTGGTAGGCAAGGCTTTGAAGAAAGTTTTTTTAAAAGCCGAGCCTGAATGAGGAGTGCCCCCATAGGGCTATGAATTGACAGTTGGGTTTTATATAAGCATTACTACGGATGGCACGACTTTCTATGATGACGTCTCTAAGAAGTCAGCGACTTTGCTGCTTTCTTTCAGAAAGAACATAAGGTTGCAACCTCTTGAAATTGAAAGTCCAAGTGGTGACGACAACACGAAACACTACATCTGTGAGTGTCCGGGCTACGGTCGCATCGGTCTTCAGCTATTCGGTACTGAGGTGATGGATACTGTAGTAACTTTATCACTGCAGCGCTCCTCATATTTCTTCGACGGACTGAAAAATATTAGTGAAAAGGACATACCAGCATAAGATTGAACTAGTTCTTTGTCGTAATACTTTGTTCCGATTGAATAAAAAGGAAAATGATCGATTAAAGCTCTTGAAATCAATAGCGATTGGAGTCTTTTAAAGTTAAACTCCCTAACAGTCTCGATCTGCTTGTCCTGATTGTCCATATCTTTGTTGCAAGTAGATTAATACCGGAATTCTAGCACTCTAAAAAAGTGTCTTTCGCCAATAGAAATATGATTATGGTTGACTTGCTTCTAAATGTTTCTGGTCAATCAGTTCTGAGCACTTCTTCACTTTAAAGTTCATCACTGTTTGCATATAGAAGAGAATTATTTGGAAGTACGATGTTTTTGATATGATAGTTTAATAAAACCTGATATACACATATAGAAAAAATAAAACGTTGACACATGCGGCATACGAAAGATCAGTGTATGAACTTGAAATTTTCAAAACCCCATTTCAGATCAACATACGAGCATTCATCTAGATCCCAATTCTTTTAGAAACCAAGTCAAGGATATTCGGCTTACGAAAGACAGGGTTTATATTTTGCTGCAACGGTCGAAAATTATTTATAATCGGAGTTCCTCTATCACTGAGAAGATTCCAAAACTTTCTTAGCTGCAAAGAATCAGTGGTTATAAGTATTCTGAATGTTAAAATTGGCATCTTACATCAACTTCTGATATTGGCAAGATATCCGAAAAGACAAACCACGATACTGCTTCTGAACATGGAGGAGTTGTCAACGACCCTAGGGTAAACATTTAACAAAAGTTTGGAAGACTGTAACATAAAAACCCACCTTGATATCTGAAGAATTCACTAAGATCTAAGTCCGGTAGAAAAGAGCGCATAGTTATTGGTCCACGAATCTCGGCTGAAGTGTTGTATGCGGTTATTCCCCCCAGCGCATCATAGATTGCCTTCAAAGAGCTGTGACTTGAACTCGGCTGAGACTGGAAAGTATTTCTGACTCATGATAAAAACATACAAGACCAGTCTCTAAAAAATTCTGCTTACAGATACTGCCCTGAATAAAACGCCTAAAACGACAAAGCCATCTGGATTCTTAAGTGCTTCATCAAATGTGGGATACCTAGAGTTCTTATGAACCAAATGCATTTCCAAATCGTACTTTGTACCCTCTATGGTGTGCTCGGAGCCTGGTATACCTTCCGATCCCCAATGAAAGTGCAGTCCTTGTATTTCGAAGCGTTCAAACAAGCCACCAATTCTCAGATAAGGCTTCGTTCCGTCGGAATTTTCACGCAGTGGCACATCGGCTGAAAATTTACTCTAAAATCTCCAAATTCAATAGCGTCAAAGTATTATACCTATGTAACCATTGTTAAGTATTTCAATAGGAGCGGACAGGGGCTTTCCGTAGTTGTAGAATCCAAGTATTAGCAATATGTGAGGGAATGACTTGAACAAACAAGAGATACAGAATTGAAATATTTTCATGAATGTGATCGTCCTAAACCACTTACCTCTCTCTTGGTCAGTGCTCTGGGAGACTGCTGCATTCCACCACATTCTGGATATTTACTTGGCCACGAACTAGGGTCTTCATAGTTCCATTCCCCTAGAAGTTTTCACATTAAATTGTATAATCTTTGAGTCACTTGAGTGCACTTTTGGCACTTTTAAAATACCTGCAAATGGCAGAAGGAAAAACCAATGTTGGAGGATTTTTGCAACATTAATGATCATTTCGATTTGGCAAATAAACACTGACTGCGGTCTACGAATAATAAATGTGTTAATGAATTTGTTTTTAGAATTAGTGAAGTACACAATAAATTATCATTTTGATTGTTCCTTTCCGAATTTGTTGCTAAACTCGCCCGCAAGTAGAACAATTATTTTTATGTTAATTCGCTGATGTGGTTTGCATTTGAGAAAAATGTTTGTTATCAATGGAATTGCTGATCTTGACGTCAGATGGTAGCATAGCAAGGCAGAATGGAAGATCATTTTCGCCACTTCGCCCTTTTATGTTGTTGAACTGTTGATCGCGCCATTTCGCCGTTGTTGATTGTTGGCTTTGTTAGGAGTGCTCTATGGAAGGCAACTTATAAATGAAGTCCAAACCATCCAAAACCAATCCAAACTTTTGAACCAACCATTGAAAGCACACTACAAAAACTGTCGGCGAACTTGTAGAATTTTTGTATAAATCTACAGGGTGACTTACTCAAACTCCAACTTTTTAAAATGCTCTAATTTTTTTATTTTTTGATAAATTTCATTGTGCCAAAGCAAAAAATGTTGGAAAATACATCAATTTTCAAATTGTAACAGTAGTTTTTAATATGTCCACCTTTGGCACGAATAATGGCCTTGAGACGGCCGAAGAAAGCATCGCACGCTGCACGCAAGTGGCTCTGCGGTATTTTGGCCCATTCCCGGCGAAGTGCTTGTTTGAGGTGGTCCAAACTTTGGTATTTTTTAGTGCCAACCTTCGTCTTCAAAATATCCCAGACAGAGAAATCCAAAGGATTTGCATCCGGAGAATTTGCAATCCATTGTATCGAAGAAATGAAGTGTGGAACATTGTTTTTTAACAAATCTTGGTTGACGCGCGCTTTGTACCGAGTCTTGTTGAAATGCCCACGGTCTCCGACCGAAATGATTGTTTGCACAAGGCTTCAATACTGCCTCTGAGACAGTTTCACGGTATACGATCGCATTAATTTTGACTTCATGCCACGGTCCAAAAATACGAGCGGAGAGCGACCATCGGCGGTTATGGCGGCCCAAACCATCACTATCGGTGCTGCCTGCTTTCTGGTGGCCGTCCGAAGGTGTAAATTTTCGAAGGACCTCTCTGGCTAGTAAACTCGGTCATTTTGTTTGTTGACATATTGCTCGATGACAAATGGCGACTCATCATCATTCGGCAACTCACCACTTTGGTGGAAGCGTAGCAACTCCTACGCTCTTTCGACTCTAACTTTTTTCTGTTGCGGTGTAAGATCGTGTGCTTTTTGGCTTTTTGCTCCAATGGCTTGAGCCCAAGCTTATTTTTCAGTATGTGTTGCATTTGTTCCAACGATATGTTGAGCTCACTTCGACGAGGATTTCGCTCAATTCGAGCCCTCACTTTCCGAACCATTTCTGCCGATGTTGCTGTTTTTTTATGACCACCTCCATGGCGTTTTGCAATACTGCCAGTATCACGTTAACAAGCTATGGTTCGAGGCACAAATGATTTATTCACGTTGAGGTGCTGGAGGGCTCTAACCATAGCTACTTGTGGTTTTCCAGCCAAATATAAAGCAATCATACTATCACGTTTGAATTTCATCGAGGATAAAAATTTTTCAATATAACTGAGACGCAAATCGTTTAAAAGGCTTGTAAATAATAAAATCTGTCATGTGTCAAAATTTGAGCCCACTGTCATGAACGGTTTGGAAATTACAGCAGTCTGAAGTTAGTTGCAGTTCGAGTCATTCCGGGTGTAAATTGTATAATTTTTGACATGTAAGGCAACCTATGTACTCGTCTGATACAGAAAAACTGGCAATGTTCGTTGGCGCTACTAGCTGTATGTCACAACCGATGGACAGCTGATTATGAGTTTGAATTTGGATGCCAAACTGTTTCCTGCTGTTGCAAGCGCACGAGATCTATCATATGTGAGCCAACGTCAGAATGTTTACTTCACAACTTTGCTTTTTGTTTTTTACTTCACGAGTTTGTTCACTCAGATGTCAAGCTGCCCGGAATCCAACTGATGCCTTTCTCCTTTCTCATTGCAGACTGATCACTGCGTAATCATGTGGATTACCAAAAACTCCACCACAATAGCTTCCCCCACATGTACGTCCTTTACCGCACGAAAACGTGGAATACGTGATTTGATGCACGAAAGAGTGCACGTGTAATGGCACGACTTGTGCAACGGAATGCTCCCCGTTTCAGTAGTACAATTCTTTCCCACGTGACTGAGCGCAGTAGTAAATGTGGAATCATCATGGACATCCGGCGAAAGCTGTTGAATTGTTGTACACTCCAGCAGGTTTCAATTTCTCGCGGTATTTCGGGTGCGATTGCCGAGTACACAAACTCCGGGAGTGTATGTTCCAAGAACACGTATTTCGAGACTGAAAGACTTTGTAACCAAATTTTGATACCACGTTCCTTTACCACATTCCGGCGTATACACTCCAATAAAGGTCGCTAATATGATCTCTCTTCCAATCCGGAATTGTTGTTGTTAAAATTCCATCTTCGTAAACAAATTATCCGCTATTGCTTTATTTACAGAAGGCCCAAACTGGACAGCAGTTCGACCTTTAACGATTTTGATGCGTTGTCTGACTCCATAAAAAGAACTGTATCACTGTACCCTCATGCTGAAATCGTTATTAAGGGCGATTTTAATTTACAAAATTCTGGGTGGCTTCGGCATACTGGACAGACAATACCCGAAGGACGGTATGTTGAGATCTTCGCTGCCCAAAACAACAAAACTCAGCTCACGCGAATACCTGACGTTGATAGTCATGCTAGTCATGCCAGAAGTTAAAACAGCCTCGACTTGGATTTAACTTCTAACCTTGATAAGCACACTGTTGATTTGCTCTCCCCTCTAGGCTCGTCGAATCACTGTGTAACATCATTTAATTTTTCGTATACTGACCACGCAGTTAGTGAAAAGATTAGTAGAAGAACCATATGGCAATACGACAAATTCAGAGCGGACTTAACAGGTCCTTTAGCAAAATTCACCTCAATTACGACCTCGATGCCGTTGCTGATATGATCACAGACACTATTTTTTCCCCTCATGAGATGAAGTGTATCAAGCCAACGACTCGAGCTGTAAAGAAGCTGTCAGTATTAGGGAGCAGTTATATCGGTCCTACAAAATCGAAGCGACAGAGAAAAACCGGAAAAAATTCAAACGAGCCCGAAATGACAGCAACGCCTTTCTTTGGCGAGTGGAATTTAAATTCAATTACTACTATTATCAAATACTACTTTGTCCCTATGTTAGTAAAACCTTACTGTCGTTCGTCAAAAACATTTCAAGTTCTTGCACGTCCTCCATCCCAACACTCATTTATAATGACATTCCAGCAGACAATGCCAATCTGCTTGCTGCACACTGTGCGTCCAGATCAACACTTCCAAATTGAGCTTTGTCTGCGCCTACACTTAAGGGCGTCGAATCTTAAATGGAGCGAATCCGCTTTCGTACTCGTGTAGTAGCAAGAGTACTTAAAGATCTCAACACACATAACTCCGCTAGTCCAGATGGTACATCTCTCCTTCTACTGAAGGGTAAAACCCCTGCCTAAGCTTTTCTATCAATCCTACACTTTATGACTCTTTCCGAGCAGATGGAAATCAGTATCTGTCCAGCCCGGCCCTAAAAAAGGGTGAAATATTTCTTACATCGCTAGACATTTCGCAACATTTTTGACGACGCCGAATATGTGGTCGTTCCAACGTAACTTGTCATTGGCGCACATATCGAGAATGGAAAGTTTTTCGATTTCGACGATGCCAGTGCCATTCCTGGATAACGGCTATGTGCTTAAATTTCGCTTTAACGACAGCAGACAGCATTGTGTTTTGGAAGCATTAAATTCCACTCTGTTGATAGTTCCCCAATTGGTTATGCTGTTGATATCGGAATTTAATGATCTTAACATACGCTGCCGTTCCCGTTCTACAGCCGAAGAGCAGGGGCGTGAGTCCGGAAACGGGTATGAAAAGCAGAGAGTACTGTCGTCAGCAAAGGAATATAGAAGTGGCAGACAAGAGATCATTAATGAAAATTAAAAAGAGTGTCGGAGACAGAACGGAGCCCTGGGGCACACCAGCATTTATTTTTGAATATCAGACTTGAAACCATCCAAGACAACTAGAATTGAGCATTCCGAAAGGTAATTTCTAATCCATTGAAACAGAGAGTTGTCGATCCCAAATACACGCATTTTCGACAAAAGAGCCTGATGCCAAACTCTGTCAAATGCCTTGGAAGTATCAAGTGCAACTGTCTTGCTTTGGTTCCACTTTTCGGTGAGACATGCCATCAAATCACCAGTGAACCTGTTGTTACAAAAACCATATTGACGGCCATTGAGAAGTTTTCGTGTTTCGAGATATTTCATGAGCTGACCTTGGGGAGAAGGGAATGGCTCTATAGGAGAACAGAGAAGAATGTTCCCGTTTTTAGGGACGGGCTGGACAAATGCTGTTTTCCATCTTCTCGGAAAGAGTCCTAAGGAGTAGGATTGATGAAAAAGCTTACGCAGTGGTTTTGCCAGCGAGGAAGAACACCTCTTCAGAAGAAGGGGAGATATACCATCTGGACCAGTGGATATGTGAATGTTAAGACCTTTAAGTACTCTTGTTACTACACGAGTGCGAAAGTGGATTCGTCTCAATGAAGATTTGACGCACTCAGGCGGTGACAAAGCACAATCTGGAAATGCTCAAGTGGCCACAAAGTGTGCGGAACATCCCGAGACTATAACAGAACCGTCTCCATGCTTGGTTTGCTAGCATCTTTTGTTCAGCGCTGCGTCGAACGAAAACTCTCCGTTTTAACCAAATATCTCGAACTTGGATCCATGGTTCTGCTCATTGAAGTTGTCCTCGGCTAAAAACTCTTTGCATTCATGATTATATTGCGTATAACATAGTATTTCTAGTAAAATTTTCAATTGCAGTGTTCTCTCTATTTTCCTATCTAAGCCTTCTGACTAGGCCATCATTTTCTAGACATTACTTACCTTACTCTGGGTGGCTGTAAAGCCTGGAGTGGAGCTGGCCCACAATCAACAGATTTCTATATTTAACGCTAGTTTGCTCTAGCCGCCTCCAGTTGAAGACACCACGGTGCCACTTCCCTTTTCACCTGAGCACGTCATTTAAGACGAGGTCTTCTCTTATCGCGTTGTAGCTCCAGACTCGATCCAAAGACATTCCGGGCGCCTGATTGGTGGTGTTCGTTCGCTCAACATGTCCTAGCCAGTACCTAGGAGCTTATTAATCTTAGTACCTTCATTAACGCTGTCATTTACATATGCAGACAGAACCGAACATCATTCGAATAAATTTCCACGGTGGTGTCCTGTCTTGATTTTACAACGGCGCCTAGATAGGCAATTTTTAACTGTTTTGCGAGTATGCCGCTGACTCTATCTTCTCCGCTTGTGCTTCAATTGCCGGAAACGCTCCTGTCATTCGTTGATTTGTTCGTTCAATCTCAAGATTGTCAGGGTATCCTGACAGATCTTTTCTAATATTTCTAGTATTGGTGTGTGAGTTTTGCATAATTCTCTCAAGTTTGATGTTGAAAAAAATCAGATCACCTTGGTAGGTCCTTTCTTGACATCAAATACCTGGATGGTGCTATTACCGACTTTTGTGAAGGTTGGCAAATGTGGTCATATGCGGGCTTTGAATCAATAAATTCACGTAGTACCACTCTTGAAGATCTGATTAACTTCGCTGAGATTCTCTGCTTCGTTCCTTTTTTCCAAAAAGTCGACGTTCCTTCCATCTCCTTTATTCATAGAGTTCGTGACCAGCCCTCGTCCTTTTTGTTCCGCCGGCTTGTACACATCTTTTTTCGTGGCATCCGCTAGCCAGCACTCTTTATCAAGCTAAGTGTTTCGTTGAAATCGGGTGAAAGCTTGCATAGAACTTCTTGAAAGGTTTGGAAAGATATCAGAAAAGTAGGCTGCGATTGAACCCGTTCATTTTATTATTCAAAATATCATACTTCTTTGGTGTTCTGTCATCCAGGCTATTCGCATTCGCATCATTGCTACAACAAAGTATGGGTGTGAGTTGAGTCAAAACCTTTGGGCATACAGAATTCTAGAGATGTACCATGCGCCGATAGGAGAGTGTTCAATCTGGTTGAGTTAAGGTGTGCAAGCGCGTATTAGCTTTGGAGAAATTCCGCCCCGCCACGAGGTCGATTAGCCGCAATCCAATTTAAATTTTTTGTGATGGCGTCTTCGCTAAAGATGTTTTCCTCTCCTAACTTGGCGTTCAAATCACCAAGGAGAACTTTAACGCCACGCTTAGGATATTGCTCATATGTCTGAGGGGCGAACTCGTAGACTCAACCGTTGACAAAGTTGTGAGCGCGTATCAGAGTATGTTATGGAGCTCAGCCTTGTGATCAACGATGCGCTAGGATGCCTTTAGACTTCCTCTGATGACATCTACTATGAGCAGAACAGCTCTCTTGCCACAGTTTTTCATCCTTCTTTTGCCCAGCTCAACTTATCCCATCGCGCTTTGTAGATGATAGTGATATCCGCGAGTTTCGACGGCCTAGCGACCTTGCTAAGGGTCAAACATGCATAGTCGAAAGTCGGTGTCCATTTTTCATTTGCTGTTTCCGTCAATAGAAGACATAAGTCTGCATGAATTGGTTCACAGCATATGTAGAGTGTTTTGTGTGGTCGGATTGTTAAATCCACGGCACAGTCTCTTACATCGATCCCATCTGCATAGAAGGTGAACGGAGAATAAGGTACTGCCGAACTGAAAAGGTTGTACGAGTACAGCTACATTGGGATAGTCTGAAGAGTTCGGCGTTTGTACAATAAATCCGTGTTTTCGACCGTCGTGTAGACCCAGTGCTTAAACGGGATTGTAGATTCCACGTTGAGCCTCTTCAGCAAAGACGTCTGACGCGCAAAGGTTATGACCATTTTCCTGAGAAGAAAACCTGACCCTTGTAACTCGTAATTTTTGATAAAAACCGACTATCTGGGACGGTTACATAAGATCAGGAGAAAGCGGTGGTAGGTCCATTAATAATTCAATGTTTGCATCAACCTACCAGCAAAGTCTTTCTTGAAGCTATTGTGGGTACAGTAACGACTGGTATGTCAAGTAAAATCAGTTGGATTGGTAGGTAGGTCACAAGGTGACCGCTTAGCTTCAAGTAAATTATTGTGCCCTTGTAAAACTATTTCATATTTACGGAAACTTTAAAGCTAAATTTTAATTTACTGTCTTCCTTCACAGCAATTTCGAAAACTGGCTTAAGGGTTCCATCGGGCGTTTATAGCGCCCTAAACAACGAAGACGTTCTATTATCGTATAATGATGTCAACATGCGATGGATATCCTACGATAACTGGACGTACTCAAAAAACTTTACAGGTATTTTGACTCGCTTCTTTTTAATTTCCATTTTCACTTATTGTAGATTTCTATCTTTTCCTTCACTAGTTACTCAGTCGGAGTATGAAAATGTTAGGTTTGTGAATCTGACGTTTCATGGCATCGATACAGTGGCTAGGATTTATCTCAATGGCTTCCTGATCGGAGAGACAGACAACATGTTTGTAAGATACTCATACGATGTGCGTCCTTACATAAAGGAACGGAATCTTTTAGAAGTGAAAATTCGATCACCTGTCGAAGCAGCTAAAGCTTTAGCTGATTCCCTAGCAGAGAACGGTATCGATGTTCCACCCAATTGTCCGCATGAGCGATATCAAGGTGAATGCCATGTAAATATGCTAAGAAAGATGCAGGCTAGTTTTTCTTGGGATTGGGGACTCGCTGCGCCATCTATGGGGATTTGGTAAATATTTGTTAGACTTTAGGAGTTCAAACTCTCTCTCTTATTTAATTTGATTTGTAGGAAGGCCGTCACCCTTGAATCCTACGAAGTTGCGTTGATCAGAGATATTGATGTGGTGACTGCGAAAAATTCAACTCATTGGCTGATGGACATTAGAGTGTTCCTGGACACTGGCATTCAGGAGAACTTTTATGGAGAGCTCACCTTCTATGCTGTGTAGGTTATTTACACTCTTAGTCTACCTGCGATGTAATTTCTTTTGTTTGTTGCAGAGAGTTACTAGCGAACCCGGTGAACATCAGTTATCGACATACGCCGATTAACTATACTTCTCCAGTTATTGAATTTGTTCAAGCTATCCCATTGGTATGACATCTAAAGACTACATAACCATATCAGGAAATATAAAACCTATTTTTAGGAAGACGTTACACTATGGTGGCCAAACGGATATGGACAGCAAAAGCTATATCCACTGCATTTTACAATGAATGCATGGTTAGATATTGAAGGACCAAGACCTAGAGATAGGACCATATCACAGATGTCGAAGAGGGTCGGCTTCCGAACGATAGAACTTATTCAAGAGGATTTAGGTTGGAAATGAATTGATCTAAAAATAATTTATTTATTTATTTAAGTGTCCAAATAATCCTTTTTACTTTTAGATGACGGGAACAGTTTTTATTTCAAAGTAAATGATATTCCAATATTCATGAAGGGAACCAACTACATTCCGTCGCATATTTTACCGGAACTCAGTGCAAATCAAGCAAAAAGTAAGATTTCTTTTTAAACTAAAAAATATATCAACCAATATCCTGCTACAAAAAAAGGACTGCTTAAGGCCATAGTTGGGTTCTTAAAATTTATTATCAGCTGAAGGAACTTAGGGCATCTACTGCGCATATTCAGTTACTCCAGCTTTTACTGAACTGCCACATTTGCACTGGCCTGTTTTTCTTCCGTCTTCGGTAGGACGACTCCATTGCCATAACCTGGCTTCCCCTGCTGGGGTCGCCCTTGCGAGACGCTTTCCCTTTTATATTTTTGCCCCGATACCTACGTTCCTGGGCCGTTTTATTGAGATACAATATGTGTCTAAGACAGTGATTCACAAAGGATTGCAGCTATCTTGTAACATCTTTCGGGTTCTGCATCTACTCGTATGCAAAAGCGTTGATAGCACCTTTGTACTTCATCTGTAATAGTGCTTCTGCCTAAGATTTCTAAAGCATTCCAAAAGTGGTATTGGCATTCCTGATATGGGCAGCATCATTCATTTAGCCGCTACCCTTATTCGAAACAATACATGTGGGATTGTTATAATCTTTATTTATTGGGTCTATAACTTAATTTGTGCGGTTTGCTAAGAGATGGCGTAACTTGTATTATTCCATTGGAACATGCATTGGAAAGCTACTGTCATTGTACGCCATTTCAGTACATGTCATTCATTTGAAGCGTAAACAACGAACTTTGTGCCTGAAAAAGTGTTTTTGCGGGGAGTTCTTCTTCATTACTTTAATATGAAGAAAACTGCTGCCGAAAGTCATCGTATTTTGGTGGAAGTTTATGGTGAACATGCGCTAGCTGAGCGAATGTGCCAAAAGTGGTTTGCACGATTTAAAAGTGGTGATTTTGGCTTGGAAGACGATGAACGTCCTGGGTAGCCAAAAAAGTTTGAAGATGAAGAACTGGAAGCATTACTCTATGAAGATTGTTGCCAAACACAAGAAGAGCTCGCAGAATCTTTGGGTGTCACTCAAGCAGCCATTTCAAAACGTTTAAAAGCAGCTGGATATATTCAAAAGCAAGGAAAGCAAGGAACTCAAGCCGAGAGACGTCTAAAGGCGGTTTTGCATCTCCGAAATGCTGCTGGAACGCCACAAAAGGAACTCATTTTTGCATCGGATTCTTACTGGTGATGAAAAATGGATCCATTACGACAACCCCAAGAGCAAAAAATCATATGTGAAACCCGGCCAACCAGCCAAATCAACGGCAAAGCCGAATATCCATGGTGGGATCAGATGGGTGTGCTGTATTATGAGCTGCTAAAACCGGGTGAAACCATCAGTGGACAACGCTACCGAACACAATTAATCCGTTTGAAGAGAGCAGTGGCCGAAAAACGCCCGGAATATGCGACCAGACACGAGGCAATAATTTTCCATCATGACAACGCTCGGCCCCACGTTGCTATTCCGGTTAAGAACTATTTGGAAAACAGTGGATGGGAAGTCTTACCCCACCCGCCTTATAGCCCAGACCTTGCCCCTTCTGACTACCATTTGTTCCGGTCGATGCAGAACGCCCTCACTGAAATACGGTTCACATCAGAGCAGAATACCAAAAATTGGCTTGATTCATTCTTGGCTGCCAAGCCGGCGCAGTTCTTTTGGGATGGGATCCACAAATTGCCAGAAAGATGGGAAAAAGTCATAGCTTCAGATGGGCAATACTTTGAATAATACTATTGTACATGTTTTTCTTAAATAAACGTTCAAATTTTGAAAAAAAAAAACACAAATATTCGGCATCGCCGCCAGCCGACCGCTCGTACTAGAATACCCTCGCCATGTTATCCCAACCAGTGCCAGACCCCTAGCCCGTTCAGTACATTGTACCATGTCCACACCTTCATCAGCAACGTCAGCACAAGTGCGCCACCGCCCAGGCCCAACACAATCGCTATTCCTCTTAATGACAACATTTGTGTTATTGCTTTTGTTAATTAACCGCCTTCGCTTTTTATCTTCGTCCAAATGTAGGTTAGTTCACTGTGCGACGGATCATTCAGCATCAGTTACTCACAATCGATACAGAAACGATGACTTTGCTTGGCGGTAACTCGATTCGTAAACAAATCAGTTGGGTCGTCTGTGGACATTAGTCATGGTAATATGTGGCGGGCATAAACCATTGACTCCGAAATGCGAGGCTCGGTGGTCATACAGTCGGCGGGCGACGATCTAAAAATGATATTCAACAACATTATGTTTACTTAATGATAAATATACTACTTAGCTTCTACTGTGTAGTGGGTAACACATCCCACATACATAGAAGTGTTTTTTTGGCATCGGTATTAGCGCTTGATTTTCATAGCCCAACAAATACGGCTAGCGGCGTTAACTATTAACATTCGGATATTTTGGCAGCACTGGCATTTTATTTGCTCAAAAAGTGACACATGTTTTGGCGTTCCCGTACAAGTTGTCTCTAGCTGTGTTGTACCAGGAGCAACGAATCCCAGTTTTGCTGAACAAAGCGTACTTCACTTTAGGCTTCACAGGCTCTGGAGAAAGAAAATACCTTTTTGATCAAGGCAATTAACATACAGCCTCTGTTAATGCTGATTTAAGTCAACAACAATGAGATAAGATCAACGGTGCTTGAGTATGTGAACATCATGAACTCTGATACGACTAGTGGAAACACTGCAGGCCAATAAGCCTGATAAAAGTGTCATCTAGCGTAGTGCAGTGCCGCGACAATATTATGAGAATATTTGACGCCAAATAGCTACGTCCGCGAAAGACGAGCTTCAATTTTGTTATTATCCGGAGTCACCAGCATCTATTGCATAGGACCAGCAGCGATTTTGCCAGGAGGCTATCAGAAAAATCGCCTCTTAGTTTCACAAGGTGACTTGAAAAACGGAACTCATGATTGCCAATAAGTGCCGGCGAGCATTTGCAGCTAAGCAGGGGCATACCATGCAATATTACATCCAAGTACGAGGGCTGACATGAGCGCAGATATTGAAACGTACTAGCAGAAGAAAAAGTCGAACACAAACCTCAACTTCTTTGAAGAGCGAGAGGTCGAAAAACATGAGGTTGGGGCTATCAAAAGATACAACTGCAGGTAGTGTCTGTCTGCTGTCTACTAAACGGCGAGGATGATAAACATGCATCTGTCACACAGGACATATTATTTGACCTGGAGAAAGACCACAAAACGGACGGTACACCTGTAGAGGCACCAGCTTGTCTATAAAATTTGATCGGTGGATCATGCCCTATATTTGGAATCACAGGATTGACAGTTTTTGTCCTCAAAACAATAGAATGCTTAAACCCCTGAATAGCATAATCTATAGAGGCATAACTCTGCCAAACTTCACATGCATAGAGCACTAGTCAGTTAAAGAGTTCATTCAAGTTCTTTGTTGGAGTGTTATCTGAACGTCTTATTCCGATCATTTACAATCTGTTAGCTATCTATCACCGCAGCTTTAGACATGTCCGAATACTTACTATGTAGCAGACCTTGGATATTACATATCCACATCGGCCATCTCTTCATCGGTTAGTTTATGTTACGTTTCCATAGTGTTCAAGCTTTTTATGAAGATCGACATTTGATCCTCCGCTCTTCAACTTCTACTTTCACTTCCACGTGGTGAAGCGTGGGCGTCTAGTACCCCTGACTGAAAGTAGCGTACTTAACCCCTGAGAGTAGTGTGAGAGGAGATTATGCATACTAGGACACTTCTTTTTCATTAGGACGACGGCGGAGGAATCTCCTCTACGAATCAAGGGCGGCATCCACGGCTCTAGTCAGTTTGGGCTACTTAGAGCTCCATGGTAGTGTTGAGACCCTGTAGTAGAGATGTTGCCATGAGTAGGCCAACGCCGTTCTCATAATTTCAGCGAGGCTACTGGAACTAGTCTGTTTAGGACCTCCAGGTTGTGGGTAACTTCTCCACTGTGCAACAAAGAAAGTAGTTCAGAGACAACCCACACCTTCAGATATGGACAGACATATTGTTGACGAGGCTAGTAAATGTTTTAAAGGAAACGAATTTTAATTTTGTATTATAAAAGGTGACCAGATAAGAATGATAGGAAAAAAAATTTAAATAAAACAACAACGATACAAGAAATAAAATTGATTCTGACTTTATTTTGAAGCTACGTTTATGCCATTATGTGTGGAATAGCACATCATTCAAATCACGTCCTCGGCTTCGCTGGCAGTGCTTCAAGCGGTCGGTCTAATTTTTGATAATTCCTATCGAATGTTGGCCTCGAACTCGTCCAAAGTAATTGGCTTGTTAGCGTAGACTAATGACTTGATGTAGACTCGTCGTGTGATGACCCAGTCGCCAAATTTCTCCTTCACAACTTCGAGTATTGCGTCGCTAGTATGGCATGTAGCGCCGTCTTGTTGGAACCACGTTTTGGCCACAGAAAGTCGGTTAACATCGCTCTATACCTGAGACCATTGACGGTAACGGTGTCTCCTTCCTCGTAAGAAATAAGGTCCGATGATGCCGCTATGCTATAAACCGCACCAAACAGTCAATCTTTGTGATGCATTGATGTTTAGCCGAACACTTGTGGACTGCGCTCGCTCCAATAATGGCAATTTTGCGTGTTGACATAGTCGCTGAGATAAAAATGCGCCTCGTTCGAGAAGATTTTTGGCCAATATCCAGATCTCCGGCCAACATTTCCAGCGCCAAATTAACAAACTCACGGCGTTGTCTATGGTCGCCCGGCTTAAATTCTTGCATCAGCACAATCTTATGCGGATGTACGCCCAAAACTAACCGCAATAAAAGCCGGGTTGACTCTCTGGCGATGCACAATTAAGCTGATGGACACCGAATCGATATTTCTGGGTCTTCTTCGATACCGGCCGCTACGGCGGCTATGTTTTCTTCATTTCACACCAATCTCTGTCTGGTTGGTGGCTTTGGATTCAAAAGAGTGTACTTACGCTCAAACTTTTCCACGGAGCGACGAATTGCCTGCACATTGAAGCCATGATGACGACCGACCTCACGACGAAATTCACGTTGCGTATTTACAACTGAGCTGGAAGTTCGGTACCAAAACGGTGCGCTATGAAATGGCAAACCTTACTGAATATTTTGGCAGCTGGATGTCATTGGTAACTTTGACAGCTGCTGAAAAATAACAATGGTAAAAAATTTCATTGCTATCTGATCCCACATGGACTGTTAGGGCCCTTCATAGACCACGTGTTTCAGAGCAAATCGCGGAAACCCCGGACTGCTGTAAAGCTGATATTACCGCAATCCAAAAGGCGCGATGGCATGGACCGGGCAAAAAGCATCTACTACGGGGCTGCTATAATGAAGGATAATAATGCTTATTTGGATATGGGTTTGCTATTCGATGGAGACTCAGGCAAAAAGTCATAAGCTTTCGGCATGGCTCAATTCGGTAATATTGATTTGTGTTCATGCCCCTACAAGGAATAAGGACGACAACTTCAACGACGAATTCTGTGATTCTTTAAGCCGATTCACTGAGCCCCAACCATCTTTGAACGGGTCATCGGAAAACATAGTCTGTATAGCGCTACGTCCGACAATGGCATCAATTTTTAAGATCGAAAGCGGAGCGTAGACGTTTTGTATTTAGCGAGTGATTTCCACATCAAAACATCCAAAACGTGACTTGGCTATCCCCTGATCCGTCAACCAGCTTGATTACATTGCGATCAGAGATATACATATATTCCTCCACTATTCTGGAGGTCCGAACTTTCGGAGGAGTCAGCACAGACTTGGATTATTACTTTGCTGCAGCCAAGATACGAACGCGGATATCGCAGGTACAACGAAGTCAAGTAAGACCTGCAATCGCAAGAGACTCCTAGAATCTTTGGCTACCAATGGAAATGTAGTCAACGAGAAAAGCTGTGTCTGATGTGCTCCACTACAAAGAAACCTCTGCATCCCAACAGCAAGCTGATAGAGCTGCGCTGCATCTAAGGTAGAGATTTACTTGTGAGCTCTACCAGCAGGAAATAAGGGAATAGCACAGGCTTCTCGGAAAGAAAAAGAAAGGAAATGGAGAGATACATATTGCTGAGGGAATGACGTTCGAAAGTTTTATCAGAGAATAAAGCGAATATATGTACGTTACAAAGCCATAATGGAAGCCTGTAAAGAAGAAGATGGATAAAGTGTGACCAGACCGCAATGTAGTTTTTCCAATTGTTATGTTTCAACACCTGTCAAAGTTACAAATGACATCCAGCTGTCAAAATATTCAGTAAGGCTTGCCATTTCATCATGCATCGTTTTACGCTGGCCGAACGTGCGGAAATTATTAAAAAATATTATCTCAGTTGTAAATACGTAACGTGAATTTCGTCGTGTGGTCGGTCGTCATCATGGCTTCAGTGTGCAGGCAATTCGTCGCATCGTGGAAAAATTTGAGCGTGAGTACACCCTTTTGGATCTTAAGCCACCAACCAAATAGAGATTGGTGCGAAATGAAGAAAACGTAGCCGCCGTAGCGGCCAGTATCGAAGATGATACAAAAAAGTTGATTCGGCGCAGATCAGCTGAATTGTGCATCGCTAGAGCGTCAACCTAGCTTATTTTGCTATTGAATTTGGGCGTACATCCATATAAGACTGTGCAGACGCAAGAATTGAAGCCGGACGACCAAAGACAATGCCGTGAGTTCGCTAATTGGGAGCTGGAAATGTTGACCGAAGATCCGGATTTTGACCAAAAAATTACCTTCTCGGACGAGGGCGATTTGTGGCTCAGGGGCTATGTTAAGAAGTAAAATTTCTGTTATTGGAACGAACACAATCCACAAGTATTCGGCCAAGCATCAATCTATTCAGATTGACAGTTTGTTGCGGTTCATGGCATGGCGGCATCATCGGACCTTATTTCTTTCGAAATGAGGAAGAAAACACCGGTATCGTCAATGGTCTCAGGTATACAGAGATGTTAACCGACTTTCTGTGGTCAGAGCTCGCCAAAATCGATATATCCGAGCTGTGATTCCAACAAGACAGCGCTACATGCCATACAAGTGACGCAACGATCAAAGTTGTGAAGGAGAAATTTGGCAACTGGGTCATCACACGGCGAGCGTTCATCAAATGACCGCCGCGATCATGCGATTTGACACCACTCGATAATTTTTTCGAGATTGGACGAGATCGAGGCCAATATTCGACACGGTATTGCTGGAATAACGCGTCATATATTGGACCGAGTCATCAAAAATTGGGCCGACCGCTTGAAGTACTGCCAGCGAAGCCCAAACAGCTATTTGAATGATGTGCTATTCCACACATAATGGCATGAACTTAGCTTCAAAATGAAGCCAGAATCAATTTTATATCTCACACCGTCGCTGTTTTAATTAATTTTTTTTTCCTATCGGTCTTATCTGGTCATCCTATAGTAGCGTCATATTAGGCGCTGGGAATATGGAAAGACTACTTCTGCAAAATGTATATCGGCGATTAGGTCAAAATCTCGCTGCCATACAGAATAAACCATTCACCCTGGACGAATACGAATTTTATCCCCTGACCTCAAGGAAGTTAATGTTGCAATATCGAAGTTGGGAACATGCATCAGATCATCTGTAAGATATAGTCAGAGGAAAGCATGCCCGAAGTTTGGAACCTCAGCATCGCTTGTCCGATCTACAAGGAAGGAAACTATTTTAACTTTTTTCCCGAATTATGTGAAACCACTCATGAAAAATCTGGTTAGCCCATAACAATGGGCTTTGAGGGCAGGAAAGTTCAACATGAACGTAATATTTACTCTATGCCACATCTTTGAAAACACACAAGAGTTATAGATCAATACTCATCATATATTTGTCGCCTTCAAAGCTGCAAATGACAGCGTGCATTGGGACGAGATATAGAACGCTATGTCTAGTTTTGACATTCTTCCAAAACACGATAGGTTGTGTAGGAAGACGAGCAGAACCTTCGCTGCTCCATCAAGGCCGGTTACGAAGTAAAGTGATTTTTTTAACATCGCCCTAGAAAGAATCTGTGGCTAATAAAAGGAGCACGATCTGTTCCGCAAGTCTCCACAATTACTTGCGCACGAGGATGACATTGATGTGATTGGGTGAACATAGCGAGCAATCAAAGAAGCTTCCGTGGGTATTGAAACGGAAACGGCCAAAATGGGTGTGAGGTTAGCCATGGTAAAACAGGGTGCATGCTTTCATCAGAAAAAAGACGCGGATCACCGACGACTTGGTCAGAAGGTAAGGACTTCGCAGTAACGACATCAGCGCAGAAACCAAACGCAGAATTACTCTTGCCAATCGCTGTTTCTGGAGCTCAGGAGCCAATCGAGTAACAGAGCCCTCTTTCGTAAGATGAAAATGTCTTTATACAAGATCCTTGTCATCCCGGTCTTGCTCAATGAGGATGAGGAAACAATTGGCTGTTTCGAGAGAAAAATAGTGCGCATGATTTGTGGTCGCGAATTGGTTAAGCTTGGCATCTACGAATGCAACGTCTGAGATGGCTGGATCACGTTGAGCCACAGCCTCGGCCCAAAGGGTCTAAATTCGAGGGATGGCGAATCAAAGAACGGCTGCATCTAATGTGGCGCGACGCAAGTGGAAGGGGACCTCAACCAACTAGGAGTGCAGTAGATCGTACTAGCTGGAGACGCTCACTGGTTGAAGCCCAGGTTCACCTCGTACTACAGCGCCACCTAAGGAAATAAGTAGGCAAACCTGTATAACCTCTCTGTTGAACATTGTCGGAACTGGATAAATGCACTCGCACTACTAGAACTTTTGGCAGAAAATCAACAAAATATGCAACTTTATTGAAATTGACTAGACACCAATATTTCATCTAGGGAAGCTTTGAATTTAGCTCCAAGTGGACAGTGCAAAATAATTTAGCTTCGATGCGCAAATGGAATTTCTTGAAATAGGTCTTAGCGATATTTTGTCAGCAGAATATGGCATAAGGTTATAACGTAAGGTAGTTGTCAGGGTCAAAACTTAAAATATTTAAGACTTTCTCTTATCCGCTTTTGTAAAGTATTTCTCAAAAACACGATAATCTCTCTCCCCCTAGTTAAGCATCTTTTGAAGTCGGCACAGGAGGCTCACATGAATATGATTCGTGTCTGGGGTGGTGGTATTTATGAATCAGATTACTTCTACGACATGGCCGATTACATGGGAATCCTGGTCTGGCAAGACATGATGTTTGCGTGTGCGATGTATCCGACATATCCAAAGTTTTTAGAGTAAGTGATTGGCTTTCCTCAAGTTCGCCTTTAGGTTTGTCTGGAATAATTTTCAATCCACTTTTAGATCTGTTCGAACAGAAGTAATACAAAATGCAAAGCGTATTGCATATCATCCGAGCATAGCGATATTTGCTACAAACAATGAGAATGAAGCCGCCCTTGCGGGCAACTGGTATGCAACCGATTTAAATCGAAAACATTTTGATAGCGATTATCGGAAACTTTATGTTGGTACGGTAAGCCATGAGCTTCGAATAATTTCCCATAACATGCGCATCGAACCGCTAATTTCGTCCCCATCCAACGGCGTCAAAGGACAAGAGGATAGATATATTTCCAAGAACCCACAGGATCCCAGCTATGGCGATGGTAAGTTGCTTGCGCTTGCTAAGGTAACGATTCTTTTCATAATCGACTTTATTTGCAGTTCATTTCTATGACATCTTTAAAGACGCCTGGGATCCTGACATCTATCCGAGACCACGGTTTGCATCCGAATACGGTTTTCAGAGTCTGCCTTCTGCAGGAGCCTGGAGCCGCGTTATGGGTCGCAATGATACAATCTACAATCTCATAAACCATCGACAACATCATCCATTTGGAATGGTGCCCATCACCAATACGGTGGTGAGACATTTCCCGACACCATACAAAGACGACAATATGGAAGCTGCCATATATATGAGTCAGGTAGCACAGGCTATGTCGGTTAAAGTGGAAACAGAGCTTTATCGGAGCTTACGTGGCACGGAGTATCAGACGATGGGAGCGCTCTATTGGCAGTTGAATGACGTTTGGGTGGCGCCTTCCTGGTCTAGCATTGATTTTTATGGAAATTGGAAGGTTCATCGTTAGACCTAAACTGAAATTGCATCTTTCTCATTGGCATTTGGTTTCAGGTCCTTCATTACTGGGCACGTGACTTTTTGGCACCAGTTTCAGTCATAGCTCTCTTTGACTGGCGATCAGCTGCTGTCAATTTGACGTTAGTACGTGATGAAATCGATAAAAACATTCTAGAAGCTGATGTCACCATGAACCTCTTTCTGTGGTCTGAATTGTATCCCAAAAAGTCCATAACATGGAAAGCGGAATTGGTAGGCTTAAAACATATCTAATCGGTGGAATGAGTACATCACACATAATTTTTGGACTCTCCCGTTTTAGAAACCAAATTCGGGACACCTGAACAAGGTTATTCCAGTTTCCCAGATATTTGAAGAACCCTGCACAGCTACCAATTCCTTTGTAGAATTTGTCCTTAGCAACAATGGAAATGTGATATCTCGAACGCACTATTTCCCCACCATCCTTAAATCAACCAAAGGGATTTCAGATCCCGAACTGAAGGTGAGTTGCAGTAGCTTAAGACTTCAGGTAACGAAGGCTTCTCACGATTTCCTTTTCCTTTAATTCTAGATCGACATATTTTCGAAATACTGTTCTGCACCTCAAAATAGCTACAGTTTGGCAGTGAAGGTGCAACGGCCGGCCATCTTTGTGTATCTAGAAGTTACTCACAGCGATGTAGTGCAATACACGTTTTCGAAAAATGGTTTCATACAAACCGATCCCATTCAGATGATTCATTTGCAGTTTGAGAGCAAGAAATGCGTCCAGTTGACGACGGATGATATAAAAGTTATGACACTTAACCAATATGTACGGGAGTAATAAAGACGTAAAAAAAACAATGGACATCTTTGTCAGTAAATAGTTGGGAAAGATGGGCTTAGGTGAACTTGCGGTCACTACCTTAAGGGCGCATTTTATTCCAAGGCAGAGATCCGCACTCTAGGTAACCTGATAAGAACGAGCTCACAACCGGCTGTAGTTGGTATTTTTTAACGATTGTGATGACGGATGAGGCCATCAAACACGCACCGATGGCATATATCCAGTTATGCTACACAAAGCCTAGGTTAGCTTAGGTTAGGTTAGGTTAGGTACCAGTGGCTGTTGGAAGAAACCAACCCACTTGTGTCTATTGGCCCATTGTGATGCCATGGATCTGTGATCCTCCTACTCTTGGAATCAATTTTAGATCATTTAACTCATAGAAGACAGCTGCTAAGTGGAGTTTTCTTCTTTAGGAAACAGCTGGGCATGTACAGAGTAGGTGTAGGTTTGTTTCCTCCTTTTGCTCGCCCATGCAGCTTCTGAAGACGTTGTTTGCAAAAACGTCAGGCCTTTTGCATGCCTGCTTATAAGACAGTGGCCAGTGATAATTAGAAATATGAAAGCCTTAAACCGATTCAGATCCAGCTTTGGCCAGATTTGTTTGCTTGCCAAACATGTTGACGCAACAGTCCGCCAAAGGTTTGCCTTTCTACTAGCATCCAGCTTTAGCTTTAGTTTGCACGTAGCGATTGGTATACCAAAGCTGCCTTTTTCCGGTGGGATAGGTAGAGAGGTTCCAGTTTTGACGAGTTTGTCGGTCCTACAATTCCTTAGAATATCTCTGTTGTCCGGCATCCAACATGAGCGAATGCTGAACTGCACTGTCTCCCCTGAGAGATGATCGGCAGTTAAGGGCAGTTTTAGAATTTTGTGAAACTGAGTCCAGGGATTTAATAGCGGCCTAACTATCCGAAAATATGCTCATATCCCTTGAAGAGATCACGGACAGGACTTTTTTAATCGCCGAAATTTCCGCCTGGAACACACTAGTTTAATTTAGTTTAGCCGTGGTAAGGAGTTCAACAGGCGAATAGATTTTTAATTTTGGTCGGGGCTGAGGCCCCCATTTATTGGCTTAATACAAGCTTAATCTAACTTAAAAACTAACAGAAAGACTTAAGAGCTAGTGACCAAGGAAGTGATGGAGGAGATCTTGTTTCAGGCGAGGAGTGCTCAGGTGGAAATGAAAAAGGGAGAGGTTCGAGTTGACCTTTCGGAGCATTCGAGAGATAGGTTCGTTGGAGCCATAAGAGGTGCGGTGGACCGGTAGATAGAAGAGACGAGTACAACGTAGATTGCGGAGGTTGGTATTGAAGGAAATGGAGTTCAAAATGGATGCACAGTCGATGGAACCTGAGAGAAGACGATGAATGAAAAGAACGTCAGCAATATTCCTAAATTCTTCTAACGAATTCATATTTAGAAGTTTGAGGCGGTCTTGATAGGGAGGTAAGATTAAAGGGTCGTTCCATGGCAGGCCACGGAGGGCAAATCGGAGGAATCGACGTTGAATACCCTCGATTCGGGAAACATGAACCCGGTGAAAGGAGGACCAAGCTTGACTGGCATACTCAAGCAGGGGGCGAACAAAGGTAATATAGAGAGATCTGGTTACATACGGGTTGGAAAATTCCTTGGACCACCGTTTAATAAAGCCAAGTGATGAGTTGGCTTTGAGGATCATCTTATCGATATGCGACAGTGAGCTTGTCGAATAATATGCCAAGGTCTTGAAAAGACTGAACCAGGGGAATTGGTTGACCATGGAGAAAATAAAGTCGAGGAGGAGACGGATTGCATTTACGTGAGAAGGTTATAAATTGACATTTGGCTATATTAAGTTCTAGGCAGTTTTTGAGGCACCATATTGAAAACCGATCAAGGTCTTCTTGAAGAAGGGCAGAGTCCTGGGGAGAGGAAATAGATTTAAAAAATTTTGTGTCGTCAGCGTAAAGGGAGAGGGAGGAGTGCTTAATGACACTCTCAACATCGTTGATAGTAAGAATGAAGAGAACAGGGCCAAGATGACTGCCTTGTGGAACTCCAGATGAGGCCAGGAATGGAACAGAAAGGGCGGATCTAAACCGAACACTATAATATCGGTTTACCAGGTAAGAAGAAATCCATTTTAAAAGTAATGAGGGTGAATGATTTGTCGAGATCTTTCAGACGACCTAAATCTTATTTTATTGAATAGGTAACAAGGCTGATTGGTTTGAATCACATTGGAAAGCAATATAAGGGATCGATAGCGTATTAGATGGTCAAGTGACATGTTAAAGAGCAATTTCGAGTAATGAGATATTCTATCGTAGCGACGAAGATTGAAAACGTAACGCACGATATTGCTAAAAGCGACATTAAGTTTTCTTTTACTGTTAGCTTCACAGTAACAGAATATTTCGCATTCATAACAGAGAACTGGTACAAGGAGTGTTTTAGCTAGTAAGAGACGAATTTTGAAAGGGGTGAAGTGGTGTGACATCCAGAGCTGGCGTAAAGTTCCATATATCTTACCAACTGTGGTATTGATATGGTTATTCCACTTAAGTTTTCTGTTAAAAATAACTCCAAGATTTTTTGTGGTGTCAACATATTCGATTTTTGAGCCATTGAGCATAATGTCTGGGAAGAAGGAGAGATCAAGCAGTTTTTTATAGATGACGGTACATTTACTTTTGAGTGGGTTTAGAAAAAGTCCGTTTTTTTCTGACCAGCTTGATATGCGCTCCAGGTCAGTGTTTAAATCATTTGGGCAGTCGTCTATCATACCAAGAGGGCAACTTCGATAGAGTTGAACGTCATCAGCATACATTTGAATAGATGAGGTCACGAGGGTGGGAATCTCATTTACGTAGAGCGAGAATAGAATAGGTCCCAGGATGGAGCCCTGTGGAACTCCTCTAGTATTGTATATAAAACCGGATGATTTTTGGCCAACTGAGTAGCTTGCTTTCTTAATTTTAGGTAAGATGATATGGTATTTGTAGCTGAGCTCGAAAAACTAAACAATGCCAGCAGTTTGTTACAGATCTTAGTGTGGTTAACTCTGTGTCGAATGCTTTCGAGAAATCTAACAATACTAGAAAAGATACTTTGTCTTCATCCAACGCTTCCCTGATATCGTCTACAACTTTATTTATGGCCGTTGTACAGCTATGGCCTTTCCTAAATCCAGATTGCATTGGAGAGAGCAAGTTGGATATAAGAGTTTATTTGCCTTTGAAGTACCCTCTCAAATATCTTAGAGAAGTAAGGCAGTATGGATATCGGCCGATATTCCTTACTATTAGAACTCTTATGTATAGGAATTATTTTGGCACATATTATTAGGTTGAAGACATGGACCAAAGATCGAAGAATAACTGGAAGGATTATTTTCGCAAATTGGGGATGGATTTCATCAAAATCTACAGAATTTGATTTGACTGACAACAAACAAGCAACCGTTTCAGTATCATCAATACAGAAAAATTCAAAACCACTATCAGACAAGTTAAAATCGAGGGGATTTATAGGAACAGCGTTAATGTCAGGAAAAGGGAGAGTAACAAAACTTGTATTCAGGGAATTTAGATCCAAGTCGGAATCAATATATTTAATGTTTCTACGTATTCCAAATTTCTGGATATTATTCCACAGTTGGCGACGTGTTGTTGATTGGTCAATTTTGTTCCTGAAAAAATTCTTTCAGTTTAAATCATCGCCTACTAAAACTTTTTGGTAGTAAATTGAGATGGATTCCAACACAGAGAATATCGGAGATGGATCAATATATTTGTTTGGCCTATAAATGGATCCAATGAGAAGTTTGCCTGTGGTAGATATGAGCTCCACGAACACATATTCAATGAGACTATCGGCAGGAGATTTCAATACCGGGTAGCACCTCAAACCAATTTTGGGATATATGGCAGCACCTCCACCTGATCTACCTATCCTATCCCCTCGAAAAAGCCTATATCCATCAATGTTGTACACCTCATCCCCTATACCATCCTTAAACCACGATTCTGTAATGCAATTAGCAAATCTCTTAGCTCGTCAAGCTTGGGAAACAGACTTTGCGCGTTTAAATGGCACACACGTAAACCATCCATCCGATTACACAGAACATTAATCATTGAGCGACAGATTTCTACACTACAGTGATTTGGAAGGCGGAAGGACAGTCTGAGGGTAAGCCTATCTGAGAAAACACCGCCACCAACCCCGCTATTATTCTTGCATCCATCTGTGTAGAAATGGATTAACTTGTCGCCCATGGAATCATCTTCTTCACAGAAAGATCTGGAGAAATGTTGTCGATGTATTAAGAATATTGGCGTTGCCAAACAGTTTATTTGTCCACTGTGTAGTCGCTTTAAGGCAAACAGCGGCACTAGCAGCCACTTGCCTGCGGAAAATATCGAGGGGTGTCAAGGGATGAAACAGAATATCCAGTGCTGCGGAAGGAATAATACGCAAGAGTCCCCTTATGCACAGACAAGCTGTTCTCTCGACATTGCTTAGTTTGCTGCAGTTGACTGCACTGTACAAGGCCGTCCACCAGGGAACCACTCCATAGGTGAGTATCGGTATTATAACCGAAACGTATGTATAGCCAGTGGATAATGCCACGTTGAAGGTCCCATTTGTTCCCAATGGCCTTTTGGAAGATAATGCAACTTTCTTTACTCCTACTTGAATATTAGATTTCCAGTTTAGTTTCTTGTCAAAAATGAGACCGTTTATTGGGAGAGGGTCTATGATTGGAATTCTATATTTGCTGGAAAGGAGGACAAAATCAGTTTTATGGAGATTTACTCCCAATCCACAAATACAAAAGGACCAGCTCTCAAGATAATCTTCTCTGTCAGCCTAGCACTGACATGCATACCGAAAAATCTAGCGAACGGTAAGAATAACTCTTATATGCTTGTCAGGAGCTTCAGACCTGTCAGCCTGGCATTGTTTATGATGAGGAGCATGGAGAGAATGGTCGAGCTCCAGGTGTGAAACTGCTTTGGAAATGCATTCTCATTCCAATATACAAAATGTCTACCAATGTGGAAGATCCTGCGAGACGGTGCTTCAAATCCTGATGGGCGAAATTAAAGGAGCAATCTACGAAAAGGAGTATGTGATGGACATTTTCATCGATATAAATGGTGATTTTGACAGCGCAACTTTTGACGGCATGTTAAACTAGGGAACATGGCGTAGACGAGTCACTAGTTTTGTAGATAGGAGAAAATAGGACTCTGATTGCAAATGCTCATTGCTGCCAATATGTGATTGTGGGGGTAAATACGAGTTATCCTTAGGGCAGTCCCCAGCGCTATGGTCCATGCACTCATTGCTTAATAGTCTAAATGGTTCTTACATTACCACTTAGGCATATACAGGCGATATCTGTTGGATCATGCTTAACCATTGCCTGCTGTATAGCATAAGATCCCCGACTACACGTGACCGACGATTAGTGCACCAGAAATCGGCTTTCCTTTTGCAACGAAGATGCGTATTTGGATGTAATTCTTGATAACAAATTTTGTTGGTTTGAACATGTTGCGTCGAAAACCTTCAAATAGCTATCGGCTTTCCGGCAGTGTAAATAAACTTTCGGAAAGACATGGAGATTTCATTGAAGAACGTCCTTCGGATATACAAGGCTATGATAAGACCTAATATATCCTATGTAGATGGTACAAGTCCTCCAGAATATACGTCAATGCTGCCTTTACCAAATTCCACAAAAAGGTCTGTCTCAGCTACAGGGAATCTTTCCCTAGCATGCCTGGTTCTGCCTTAGACACACTGATGGAATCCTATCCGCTTGATAATTATGTCATGGGCTGCATTCTTAAAGCTATCTTCCGTTCAAAAAAAAAAAACATTTTTGGTACATTATAAAGGGTGAATGACTCGAACTCCAACTTTTTAAAATGCTATAATTTTTTTATTTTTTGATAAATTTTATTGTGCCAAAGCAAAAAATGTTGGAAAATACATCAATTTTCAAATAGTATCAGTAGTTTTCAATATGTCCACCTTTGGCGCGAATAATGGCCTTGAGACGGCCGAAGAAAGCATCACACGCTGCACGCAAGTAGCTCTGCGGTATTTTGGCCCATTCCCGGCGAAGTGCTTGTTTGCGGTGGTCCAAACTTTGGTATTTTTTAGTGCCAACCTTCGCCTTCAAAATACCCCAGACAGAGAAATCCAACGGATTTGCATCCGGAGAATTTGCAATCCATTGTGTCGAAGAAATGAAGTATGGAACATTGTTTTCTAACCAATCTTGGTAGATGCGCACTTTGTGAGACGGTGTCGAGTTTTGTTGAAATGTCCATGGTCTCCGACCGAAATAATTGTTCGCCCAAGGCTTCAATACTGCCTCTAAGACAGTTCCACGGTATACGATCGCATTAATTTTGACGCCACGGTCCAAAAATACGAGCGGAGAGCGACCATCGGCGGTTATGGCGGCTCAAACCGTCACCATCGGTGCTGCCTGCTTTCTGGTGGCCGTCCGAAGGCGTAAATTTTCGAAGGACCTCTCTAGCAAGTAAACCCGGTCATTTTGTTTGTTGACATATTGCTCGATAACAAATGGCGACTCATCGGAAAAAACCAAATTCGGCAACTCATCACTTTCGTGTAAGCGTAGCAACTCCTTCGCTTTTTCGACTCAAACTTTTTTTCTGTTGCGGTGTAAGATCGTGTGCTTTTTGGCCTTTTGCTTCTATGGCTTGAGCCCAAGCTCATTTTTCAGTATGTGTGGTATTGGTTCCAACGATATGTTGAGCTCACGAGCCATTTTTTTTCTACTTCGACGCGGATTTCGCTCAATTCGAGCCTTCACTTTCCGAACCATTTCTGCCACTGTTGCTGTTTTTTTATGACCACCTCCATGGCATTTTGCAACGTTGCCAGTATCACGGTAACGAACTATGGTTCGGGACACAAATGATTTATTCACGTTGAGGTGCTGGAGGGCTCTAACCATAGCTACTTGTGGTTTTCCAGCCAAATATAAAGCAATCACACTATCACGTTTGAGTTCCATTGCGGATAAAAAATTTTTAACACAACTGAGACGCAAATCGTTTAAAAATCTTGTAAATAATAAAATTATCTGTCATGTGTCAAAATTTGAGCTCACTGTCATGAACGGTTTGGAAATTATAGCAGCCTGAAGTTGGTTGATATATTCACCGCTTTTGACTTTTTTTTCAGACACTCAAAGACGCACAGGAGATCCTTTTTTTATTGAAAAATAGCGCTAGCTCAACGAGTTAAGGTACCCTTAAAATATTTGCACACAGGGCGAGCGAAGGAAAATTAGGGAGGAAAGAAAGATAAGTGCCGATGTACGTTGGTTTTAAATGTTTGAATGTTACAATGACTAGGAAATAGCGAGCTCGGCAGGGCGTTCCACAAGCGAGTTATTTGACTTAGGAACGAATCACGATATTCCAAGATGAGTATGAGGGTACACTGATGAGCATTCATAGCGAGGTGGGTGTTATAGTTGACGGTTTAAAGGGCAGAAATGCTACTGGAGATTTCAATGAAGCACTGCTGCTGTAAATAACAATAAAACAAAGTGAGTTTTCGAGGATGTCAATTGACTAACTGATATTAGTATCATCTATCAGTTTTGAGGCCCGGTTTTGAATCGTATCTAGCAGGTGGAGAGATGTTTTAGGCGCACTTGACAAGATGTGGGCATTGTACTCCAATTTTGAGCAGATAAATGCCTTATGTATTGAGGCCAGATCAGAGGTGGGGACATATTTCTTACATCGCTTGAAGAAACCTAGACATTTCGCAGCATGTTTGGTGACATCGAATATGTGGTCATTCCAACGTAAGTTGTCACTGGCACACATAACGAGAATGGAAAGTTTTTCGGTGTCGACGATGCAAGTGCCATTCATGGATAATGGCTGGGTGTTTAAATTTCGCTTTAGCGACAGCAGACAGCATTGTGTTTTGGAAGCATTAAATTCCACTCTGTTGATACTTAGTTCCCCAATTGATTATGCTGTTAATATCGGAATTTAATGAGCTTAACATATGCTGAAGTTCCCGTTCTGCAGCCGAAGAGCAGGAACGTGAGTCCGCGAACAAATATGAAAAGCAGAGAGTACTGTCATCAGCAAAGTAATATATTGGATTAGAAGTTCTGCTACTTCTAGAGATCGTTGATCAAAATTAAAAAGAGTGTCGGAGACAGAACGGAGCCCTGGGGCACACTAGCATTTTGTGAACATCAGACTTGAAACCATCCAAGACAACTTGAATTGAACGTTCTGAAAGGTAGTTTCTAATCCATTGAAGAAGAAGGGAGTCGTCGATCCCAAATACACGCATATTCGACAAAAGAGCCTGATGCCAAACTCTGTCAAATGCCTTAGAAATATCAAGTGCAACTATCTTGCTTTCGCCAGATTGATGTACGTTTTTGTTCCGCTTTTCGGTGAGACATTCCATTAAATCACCAGTGGACCTGTTGCTACGAAAACCGAACTCCCGTTCATTCAGAATTTCCGAGATATTTCATGAGCTGACGGTTTATCAGGGTTTCCATGACCTTGGAAAGAAGGGACGTAAGTGACGATGGGACGTAGGAAGAGAGAGAAGAGGATTCGCCTTCTTTAGGAACGGACTGAACACCGTTTGCAATACCGCCTAACCCCTACGACTTTTTGTTTTTCAGAGACTTAAAGATGCACAGGACTTCATCTTTTCGAACGAACAATTGCGAGGAAGCTCGTTCATCGGCGGTGATGACGTTAGCCGCGTTTTCTTCACTGAATGCGATGAAATCGTGATTCTCGGATCGCCAATTTGGAAGATCGTAGTCCCTGTTGTCAATGTCGTGATTATGGTGAACCGGATTGTTCACCGTATACTCTGCCTGGAAAAAGCTCCCAGCAAATCCACTTTCTCCTGTGGCTCTTCGACCACGAAAACACTGTCGCCTGAGTCGGCACTCTCTGGACTTATGCCAACGGTCAGTAGTATCTGTCTGTTTTCTGTCTTTGGTGGAATTCTGACACATTGAATGTAATTGCGATCTTTCCGCCTGAGTAATTTATTTATCTGCGGGAACATATTGGGACTACTAGCCCGAATCTTATAGCCCCAGTACGGATTTACAGACTTAGGTTTTCGATCAGTGACTTCAGTGTCCGAGTCATTTCTGTCAGTAAGCTGTCTATAGTACTGCTTAATCCTCGAGAGCAGTCTACTTTTCTGTGTGTACAATGCGTTCATTGTTGGAGTTCTGTACTTTCCGACCTGGCTTTCGTCGGGGTATTTTACCCAAGGGACAGTCTGCTCCATAGTTCGTTTGACAATGTCAGGGGATAATACCGCTCAAACCTAAGCCAACTGTTTTGAATTGTTTGACAAGTTTGACATTTTCTTCTCTCAGCTCTTGAACAGCAGTGAGAAAATAACCGTTGACACCCTTAACCCTCCGATGAGCGGTGGCATATCAGGCGGTAAATGGAGCGTAAAGGGTCTGCCCAGACCCATACATATTAAATGCGTGTATTTCCGGACGGGGAAAGGGAGATGACCAGAGATGTACTAAATGTGTGGTTGTGTGTTAGCATATGTGGGTAGTATGTATGTATGTGTGTATGGGTGTGTGAAAATGTGATAAAACGAATGTTTTAGTCCGTTTGAAAAAGTGCGGGTACCTTAATTTATTATCGAACATAAGTAATGAAAAGCATTCTGGTTTGGATAGAATGTTCATTGAGGCATATGGAACGATTGGATATGCAGCAATGGTATCGAGTTTTGCTGAGGCTACCTCAGCATATGACTATGGTTGAGCTATATGGTTCATTATGTTTCATGTACACTTTGAGTATTCTTACAATGACATTGAAAAGTTTCATTGCTTGCGTGATTTGAACAAACCTACGACGGCTTTGTTCAACGGGTTGGTCGCCCGATTCGTCATGTGTGGCATTATCAGCTGCCGAGCTAATTCAATGACAAATGAACGGCGTTTGTCGCTGTGTTTTGCTGGATTCAACTCGTCATAGATGATGAATGAGGCTAAGCCGGCGACATCAAGCATGTTGTAAAACATTGCCAACGGCCACGGATTCGTCGAACGCTTAGAAGAATATCCAGTCAACATCTGATCCATTGTCTCTACGTCTGCTTTGAATTGATTGTAATCCAATATCTGATCCGGCTTTGATGCTTTCGATGGATCGGTGTCACAACGGTAGTGAACGGTGGACAACATGACTACTGGCTTCTTTGGCTTTGCCATGAAGGAACACAAAGCGACATTATTATTGTAAAAGCAAAAGATGGTGCTATTCAGTGCACGTTTAGGGTTCAGGGAAGAAAGTCTTGTTCTTTCTAACGTTGGCAACAAATGCCACATTTCGATCCATTAACATCTCTGCCAAATTTTATGATGAAAAGAAGTTGTCAGCGTAAACTGTTCTGCCGCTGGCCATATAGTTTTCCATCAATTTCATGACAACCCGCTCGGCTTGGTTCGTCTCTCGTTGGCCACCTGGTGGTTTTCCCGTATAGATTATTCCTTCCAGGGGATAATTTGACACGGAATCGCAGACCCACCAAACCTTTATTCCGTATTTCGCAGGCTTACTCAGAATATGTTGAGTAAACCTAGTTCGTCCGCTATACGGAAATAACTGCTCATCGAGGGTCACTTGGCAAAGCGGGGTGTATGCTCTCTCTAAATTAGCCATCAGCATGAGCCATACGTCGTCTATTGCTGCAGATTTGCTTTGCTGAAACCTCTCCGAACAAGTGCTACCGTTATCGAAGCGGATGTATGTGGGCAAGTGCTTGAACCGGTTGAAGGATATGGTGGCTTTGTAGATGGGCAATTGTAACTCGTCCACAATTTTTTTACTGGCTGTGAATTGGCGTGGAACACACCAGCAAACTGTAACGTCCCAAAGAAGGCATGCATATCGTCGTCGTTGGTCATCATCCAAACTCGCTGTTTTTTATTGGGATGCGCTTCGTTCCATTGTCGAAAGGATTCCAATGCTCTTCGATTAGTTTCCCGCACGATAATGTTCACGATTTCGGGTGACAACAATGATGTGAAGATAGCACAGTGATGCGGCAATGCACATTAGGCGAACGTGGCTTTCCAGAAGGTGGTGGATTCGCATTCCATATCTTACCATCTTTCAAACGCTAAGCTTCATCCTGAATAGGAGCAGCCACGTAGTCTGGCACAATAGCACTGGTTAAGGGAATTGCCGTTGGTGCTTCTGTGTATAATTCATCCTCATAATCATCATCGTTATCATCCAAAACAGCCTCTAACTCAATCTCTTATTTAATATCGGACGCCTCATCCACATTTTCACCTTCTGCTAGCACGTACGTATACTTCATCGCCCTAGTCCACTATAAATGTATCGAAAACGTATTGTTTACCATTAATTTGTGTTCACCTCAGCAGACTTGAAGAAGTCATGGACTGCTGCTACTCAGAAATACCAAGAAAAAAACTTAGGCACATTTCAAAACCGGTTTGGTCTGGCCAGACCCATACGCTCATCGGAGGGTTAAAGCTAATAGTCTCCTCGTAGAAGAGTTGAAGAATGATCCTACTTTATGCCGCTGAAGGATGGACTCCATCGAAAGCGAATGAAGATAGGAATAGGTATCCTCGGTCGTTTCAAGTGAAAAATTCTTCGTAAGATATTCGGTCATTTGTGCGTTGACGTGATTTGGAGGAGAAGATTGAACGACAAACTATACGGAGCTGTGTAGTGACATCGACCTAGTCAGAAGATTCAGCATCAATCATGATGGCTAGGATATGTAGAGCAAAGGGACATCGACGATCCAGCTCGCAGAGCCTTCGAATCCAAGCCGGAGGGACCACGCGGTAGAGAAAGACCTCGCCTTAAGTGGTGCGCACAAGTAGAAGGGAACCTCAACCGATTTGGAGTGCGCAACTGAAGGGCGTTTGCTAATGATCGATCTAACTACAATACTTGACGCCCAGGTTCACCCCGAACCGTAGAGCCACCCAATTAACTAAGAAAAACAGCCTCCAGCTCTGAAAATGGACTTAATCGTCTCCCAGGTCTCAACTTGGCAGTCAACTGATGACAAGGAAGTTAACCAGATCGACATAAACTCCGAAGAGCCAACATCGATTCAGACCACTACTTTCTTGTTGACAAGGTGTTGGACCCAAATCTCTGTCCGCCGAGTCTTTTCTTCAAGACTGGAAACAGGAACTAGTTTCTGGAACGTAAATTCAGAGAATATGGTGGATGAGGGAGCAATTCGTAGATCAAATTATAAAATTTTGTCATGGTGACACTGTCACCATGAAAGGGCATTCACTTCTTGCCCAAATGCTATCGTTTTTCCGGCCAAATAAGTTGGCATGATATTTGCGGTTGGCAGCTTTTTGCTTTTGAAGGTAATCGATGTGAATTGTATCCGTCAGCCACTGTCAGATTTTGTCAGCCACCCACAGAAAACCGGAGTTTCGACTATCGCTGGTGACTTATTGTTGATCCATGTTACGTTCATGGTTCTCAAACGGCGCAAAAACTCGTTCGGACTGTGAAGTTGACTTAAACTCATACCACAAGCTCAGGTAAAGAATGACACAAAACACGCAAGTAACATCGCACGTCATGTATTATTCAACATTTGCATTAGAACATTTTAAAAAATAAATATTTCATAAATAAATAAATACTTAAATTTTGATTTTGTGTTTTTTCTAAAATTCGTAATATCTGTAGGATTTTCGATACACTGGGCTGATTGATTTCTGAACCTCCCGGAAGTTATTCACTAGCGGAGCGCCATCCTTATCCAGCATGTTCCAGAACTTTTTCAACTGTAAGACGTGAAAGAAACGTTATTTCACTGTTACGAAACAAATCAATCCTTACTCACATTTTCAAATGAAATCGGCACGATATCTTGGAAGACAAACCAAAACACTGATTCAGAACAAGGTGGCGTCGTCAAGGATCCTGAAATAGATTTATGTTGATAAATATGGCAATTAGAATCTTAAGGATCCTTTGCTGCTCAGACTCACCTTGGTATGTGAAGAATTTATTTATATCTACGTCTGGTAAGAATGAGCCTAATGTCATCTCCCCGTCCAGCTCTGTGCTTGTGTTATATTTTGTAATGGAATCCAGAGAATTAAACACTTCAATAAGAGTGCTGTGGTGTGCACTTTCCAGATACTAAAAGAACTAAATGTTTTAAGGCCTTTCTACTTCAAATCTTGTCTTCCTTACCGGCACAGCTTTGAATAGAACCCCAAGGACCAGTAAACCGTCCGGATAGTTCCTGGCCTTCTCAACCGTGCTATACTTAGAATTCTTATGGACAATATGCATTTCAAGGTCATATTGCTTGCCATCTATGGTGTGCTCAGATCCCGCAGATGTCTGCGAACCCCAATGAAAATGCAATCCTTGAACTTCGAAATAATCATGCAGGCCACTGATTGTCACGTAAGGCATATTGTTGTTCTCAGTTGTTTTGATGTCAACGTCAGCTTGAATATTTTCAAATAATTTCTCAATATTCTTAAATGAGTGTTAAAAGTTTTTGTAAAATTTACTATACCGGTGTAGCCGTTGTTCACGACTTCAATAGGAGTAGACAGCGGTATTCCGTAATTGTAGAAGTGAAGGTGAACATAATTGTGAACGTAAGACTGCAAATAGAAAGGATCGTTGAGTTAATTAAGTAAACTAGGAGCTATAAGTCTTATTGGTATAGGCTGCCTGTAAATATAAATAAATTTATCGATATCAAGTAAACAGAGACAGAGTGTGTACTCGTAAATTCCTGTGCTTAGTTTTCCTAAATTATTTGTGAGAATATAACATTAATACAGCTTTCTGGAAGTTCTCCATTTCGCGAAGACTTTTGAAAAGACACCAAAAATTCAGTTAGCATCTGTGAATGACCATGACCTCATGGGGTCACTTCTCCTTCAATATATAATGTCCCTTTAATGAATGAACCAAACTTATATACAGCATGGTGCTTGGACGACAATTGAGCGGACTCTTTAAGCCCCCTCGTGGTACACTTTAATTGTAAGTGCGAACCATGACTCAACTTTGGATAAAGAAACAGCCGAGCAACTGCCTACATAAAACCTACATGTTGCCTCCATCTAGTCTCTTGAGCTGATGATCCTTTTTAGGCCAATTGTCAGAAAGAAATCAAATTGGGTCAACGGCAAGACTCATAACCTCATACTGACGTACTGATACCTGTTTAGCCGGTAAACTTTACGACCATAAAGGCCCTAGTCTTCAAGTTAAAGATTAATCGTCGGGTTAAACTCACACCATGGCAGTTAAAAAAAAAAAAATGTATCCCAACCGAAATCTTCGGAAACGACAGTGGTACCATCGCTGTTATCGACCCATGCTACTCAGAAAGGCAACCGATTTTCGGTACTGCATGTGGAATGTTAGGTCCCTTAACAAATCATGTGCAGTCGAACAACTCGCAAAGATCCTAGGCCCACATAAAGCATCCTAGAATTGGAATGGAATGAGCCAGTGTAGAAAGGACAACAAACTTCGACATAACATGCTCGTATACTACGGTGATTGCTACCGAGGTGACAAGCACCGACTATTTGAATCCGGATTTGTCATTTGATCTGACGTAGGAGGAACTGTTTTTATGAGCTCCTCTACAAGACACTTTTCCGACGTCCTAAATATGATATTAAAATCCTTCTAGGCCATTTCGACTTAAGGCTAGAAAAAGAGGACAACAGTCGATAAATATAGCCTTCACGGCACCATCCGTGATAATGGATTCGGGTCAATCAACTTCGTTTCGATATTTGGTTCGCTGTTCCCGCACCTCGATTGTAAGGAAGTAGATTATAAGGCTACAATTGCAGGCAACCGGCCGGGCTTTTGTTGATCAAGTAACCTTGTTGACATCCTGCAGCGCCAGCATATTGTCCTGGAATCCAATGTCACACCTTCCAACAAGGTGTCATGGTATCAAATGTGATGGGTTTCGACCAATTACCACGTAACCCACGGATTGACGATGAATTCCGGTTAAGGCGTGTAGAAAAACTGAAAGTACATAGAGCTGCGCTGCAAAGGAGTATTAGTAAGCTCTACGAGCAAAAATGGAAAGATGAACCGTTTTCAGAAGGGACACAGCTCTATTATTTTGGATGTTCCAACCTTCCGCGGAGCCAACATCGACCCAGATCACTACCCTGCTCTAAATAAGATGCGAATGTAAATATCCCAGACTACAATAACCAGAGAATTGCGGCTAAGCCCCCAAACACTTTTTTAGAAGTCCTATTCTGACAGCATCAGGCGCAACAGTGTGAGCAAGATGAATAGTGCCAGCAAGCATATGCAACGAAACAAAAAGCCTACAATGCAGCCCTGCGAAGAAGTACAAGAGCTCTCAACACTATAAGCAAAGTATACGGAAGAAACATTGACTTCTCAGAAAGCAGCAGGCAAGCGCTCGATCGACGCCATGGAGAAGTGCTTCTCCGGAAATGATGTTCTGAAGATTTATCGAAATGTGAAGAGAAATTGTCAAGGACACCAAACAGAGATAAGGACGGCAACGTAGTATTAGAACCGCAGTTCATTATAAGAATTTGAAAGGATTATTCTGCAGACTGTTCAACAGCGAAGGCGACAAACCTTTGAACCATTCAGCATGATTTATCATAATTTCATTCACTCGTCGATTAGCCATACTTAAACTAAAGAATGATGAGAAATAGAGGGATTGCTGGCGGAATTATTTAAAACAACAGTCATTGAGTTGGTACGGTGCATTGACCAACCCATCTGTAAAATATGGTCGGATGAAAAAGTGCCCGGTGAATGTAATTTCACGATCGTTTGTCCGATCCTCAAGAAGGGTGACTCTTTAACCAATGTATACTCCCTCAGTAAGAAAAGACACCAGACACTACCGTCTAAGATATGCCATAACGGCAAGCTACAACCTTTAGGTGGTAAGAGATTTTGTCTATAAACAAACACCGACACAACCACCGTATAGACCAAGTGAAGAATCGCTCTTGGCAATCACTGTTTCTTACGATTAAGAAGACAACTGAGATATACACGTAAGTCTCCCTCATGAACAACGGAGGAGACGTCGTGTAAGACTAAGACCCTTATCCCGAATATGGAGTGGAATGCTTTGGTTGCTTCAAGAGAAAAGTTTCTCAAATTTTCGGTCTGCTCCACATGAAAGGTATAGCTATGAACTGTATGGGGAATATGGTCGTTGGTTCTGATGACTTGGAAATTTTTAGAGAATGAAAAGAATCCCTGTGGCACAGGTTACCTTCAAATCCATTCCTGAGGGACGACGCGATAAAGGAAGACCTCACCTTATGTTAGTCTAAGCTAAGTATCAATATAGGAAATAGGAAATACCCTTGGTAATGCCTTGTGTATGCACTGTATCCAGGGACGATTAAACGGTGATTGACTTCATAAGTGGACTGAACAACGTCGCTCGAAGTATTGATTTCCCACATACTCGTACGACACAAAAGTCTGTACTATCTCAGGTGCCAACATTCACTTGGACTTGGACTTCTTCACAAACTTCGTCGGAAGAAAGAGGGACGATCGAGGCGGTAGAAAGATGCTACTGTACTGATATCTACTGATATTAAAAAATTGTAACAGAAGGTAAACAGGACGTGTCGGGACGAAGACTACGAAAATTAGAAGACTACCAAAACGAAGACAACATCCAAAGCTTACATATAGGCCAATAACTTAACCATCAACCTTCATCTGGAGAGTGCTAAAGAAAGAAGATCTATTGAGCTGCACCAAGTGCTATAAGCATAGTAAGCATCTGCCGTATTACATATGTGAACGTCTAAGGCTGATTGACAAGAAATTAGCACGTCAATTCGGTCCGTCATCGGTCGGTTAATCAACCATACTATATGTGTTGGCTTGTTGTTTTAGAGGTTCGGTTTTTAAACTGGCAACAATGTTTCTACAGACTGTCAATTTGACAGTTGAAAGCTGATTTGTGTTTAATACGTTTTGCCATTTTACGATGAATAGATTAACGCCAGAACAACGCGTGCAAATTGAGCAAACTTATAATATTTTGAAAACCATGGTCCGGTTCGCCAAACTTATAGTGCGCTACGTCCATTTTACGGTCGACATAATCGTCCATCTGAGCAAGTTATTCGGAACTCTAGTGGATAGTACACATCCGGAAAGACGACAAACAGTGCAAACAGAAAAGTTATTGCCGTTGTGGAGCGCAGTGTTGAATAGAATCCGAATGAGTCGATTCGTCATCGTGCACAGCAATTGGAGCTATGCCCATCCACTTTGTGGGAGATTTTATGGAACGATCTTGTTTTAAAAGCTTACAAGATCCAGCTTGTGCAAGAACTGAAACCGCGTGACCATTATACGCGTCGTAGAGTCGATGAATGGGCTAAACAAGCAATATTGCCGAATTTGGAGTGAAGAAAACCCAAAAGGCTTTGTCGAGACGCCTTTACAACCATTAAAACTCACTGTTTGGTGTTCTTTATGGGCTGGTGGAATCATCAGACGATGCCGGACAGAATGTTACCGTCAATGGAGACCGCTATGGGAACATGATTTCTGACTTCTTCGTTCCTCAGTTGAATGGTATTGGCGTGACAGAGCTTTAGTTTCAACTAGATGGGGCAACATGCAACCTGGCGCGCGTCACCATCAATTTATTGCGAGAAAAAATTCCTGAGCGCATAATTTCGCATAATGGACCTGTGAACTGCCTCAATGATCTTGTGATCTCACACCTTTAGATTACTTTTTTTGGGGGTATGTGAAGCCACTAGTCTATGCCGACAAACTAGAGACGTTGCACGATTTGGAAGTCAACATTCGCGTTTTATTGCTGATAAAGTTGTCGAAAATTGGACATCACGACTGCCCTTTATTCGAGATAGCTGTGGCGCGCATATGCTCGGTGTCATATTTAGGCACTAATGGCATAAAATTATCTATTAACCAAAGCTAATATTATAGACATTACTATTAGCTTCAAGTAAACTATTTAATATTGAATTTGTATAACTTTAAAAAATACACCCCTTACATATTTAGTTTCTGGGAAATATTGGAGAAAATCTGCTAAACTCGATCGGTTGTGCAGGATCTTCATAGCAAACTTCATCTGCTCTATCAAAGTCCAAAGAAACGTAACCGAATCCTTCAAGTTTAAAAGATCTTAATCAGTGCGACTATCTTACGACTTTTTTCAGATCGAGCTTAACATAAAATTATGTACAGCTTCACATATGTGCAGAAAACATTGACTTAACCGGTAGAAATCAGGACATCTGTGGAGCGTTGGAGCGTTGGAACAGAATTATCAAAGAGATCTCTAGCAGACAATGAAAGCAAAGCAAAATATGTATCAAACATTCTAGCTATCATCGAAAAGGGCGAACAAAAACTGATGAACTGAAACTGAAGGGGTAAGGAATTTTATTGAACTAGGCTAACCAGCGAGTTCCAGTAATGGTATCAGCGTTGAGTTCAAGCCTATTTCTATGGGATAAAAAGGCAATTAAAAGATAATCCCCTATTTGGAGGAACGAAGAAGACGTTTTACACAACTCATATCATCGCTGTTCTATTACAGGACGCATGGTGGCATAGATACTCGTCAGAGTGGATGTACATAGAGTGGAGCGCAAACTTATCTGTATGTTCGTTGGTCCCATCTGCTTTGGCAGAGAAGTAGGATTAGAAAGTAGAAAGAGAATCTGTACTGCGGCATGGACCTGGTTATAAAGCTTCGGCGAATAAGATGGCTGAGACAAGGGTATGAACTTAAATACTTCACCCAGAAAGATCTTCGAGTCAAGTTTGGTTGAACGAGGCAGCTCAGAAATATTCTATTTAAGGTGACGCATGCAGTTAGAGCTCGTCAGAATTTTCAGCTGGTTAGAGAGGTATGCTAATTGAGATATAGGACCTTGCGCGCTAATTGTCTTTTAATTCTAATCTTACGGACATGCCATCTGATATAGATACCAAAATCTGAGCAGGATCTAGGATGCAGCACTGGTGTATTTTTGGAAGACGACAAGGATAGATTTCACTCCGTCATAGGAAAAGTAAGAGATCCACTAATGGAAATGTACGCGGTTCTCATGTCAAGGAACTTGTATTGTGAAGAATTGTCGGAGGAGGCGATGTATCTCTGTCTGTAGCAACAGCCGAGCTACACTTAAGACTTGGTTACCACTTCCAAGCCAGTTCGAGAATGCGAGGTAACAACGCGACCTCCGATGATCCTTCTAGTTCCGACTCAGGTGAGAGTTGCTCAGAACCCGAACCTATGTTAGGACCCCTCCGTCCTTAGTCAGGGCTTTTGCTGACAGTTCAGTTTCTTATGAGCATAACTGCAGATGGCAAACATAACCCTTCAGAATGCCGGTACTATACGTTTAAGAAAGTCATACGTGGTTCGTTCGACATACGACAAAGGTAAAAGGCCACTAATTGGGGAAAAATCATATTCAAGCACTTTGGCAATTAAGATGAGCCTGTGGCGCAATAATATTTACGTCTGGAGGCTACAGATGGGACATAGTCTCTGGTTTTTAACGTAAACACCTGTCGCGTAGACTTAAGTTTACGGGATACCCATACATCCATGGGAGCAAGGATACGCCTTCCCTGAGATACCAAAGCAAAACTTGTGTTGGAGGTACAAATTCCATCCTTGGTATGAATAGAGGCCGATCTAAAACCTCTCACTGTTCTTAGGGTCACAGCACCCAGTACTTGTTGTAATTCTACATTGCGTCAAACCAACAGGAAGACTCTTCCTGACGCTCCCACATGGGGGCCTAGCTCAACAAGTCAGGTCCAGACCAAGATCTGGGGGGCACTTGACTCCCATGGTACCGTGACTTAAGTCCTGGTAGGGACTACCGGTAGTCCTGCCGCCAACAAGACCTATAATCGGCAACTTGTAACTGGTCAAATCTTAGCAACTTTCGGTGGCGTCATCGAAGATGTTTACAATAAGACCAGTAATACGCTCTGCCCCCTTTATTAATGGGCGAAGCTTTGAGAATTGGGCAACGGCCCGCTAAAGATGGGACAAAATACAAGTTGGATACACAGTCCAGCCCACACTGATCAAAGTGGAATAGTACGAAAACACGACATTTTTTTTTAGCGAACAGGAATTCCGGGACGAATATTAATATTCGTTTCAGAGCTCAATGTATTTATGGGACGAGCAATAAGTATGAAGAAATAAACTACGGATTGCAAGACGTAACATCAGCACAATGACGGACTAAAATTTCGACCTAGAAAACGGATTTTGGCAATGTAAAGTCGACATAATATGCGTTCATGAAACCACATAGCGAAATTTCAGAAACAACGCCTACTTCTTCAGAGCCTACAAAATTGAAAAAAGTGTCGGAGACAGAACGGAACTCTGGGGCTAACCATTTTTTTAGTGCAGATCATACATGAAACAACTCGCAACAGCTCGAATTGAATACTCCGTAAGGTTATTTCTAATCTTTTTCTTTTGTTTTGTTTTTGTTCTGTCGGAACAGAGCACTCAGACAAAGAACTAGTGCATTGTACACTTGAGAAGTTCTTTTTAATGGAATTTCTCAGTCTTCGAAGAAAGCCGAGTAAAAGCTTCAGTGATCAAGTGCCTACAGTTCCAGCACCCTCCACGTCAACGACGAATACCTGCAGTCTGATGCGATCGTAAGCCGGACATTCGCGGAAATAGTGATCCGCGGTATCGCCATCACTTTTACAGCAAGCATCGCAGGATATTGTATTACTTATGTCCTGCATATTTAAGTGTTTTTTTTTTATAATTGTCACGCGCGAGAGGGGTTTTGTGTAAGGGCACACATGTTTTGCACATAGCGAGGGGCGAGGGGAAGTTAGGGAGAGTAAAAAGAGAGATACCGATGTGCGTTGGTTTTGAATGCTTGCAAGTTATAGTGACTAGGGAATAAAGAGCTCGGCATTGCATTCCATAAGCGAGTTGTGCGGCTTAGGAAGGAATCAAGATATTTCAGAGTACCTCTGAAAGTGGGTTTGAGAGTATACTGATGAGCATTCGTAGCGAGACCGGTGTTACGGTTAAAAGTTAGAAAGGGTTGAATGCTACTGGCAATTCCGGTGGAGCCTGGTGGTGAAAATAGCGATACAACAAGGTGAGACAGGAGACATTACGTCTGTGTTCGAGGGTGTTGAATGACTGTGTGATATTGCCATCACCTATGAGTTTCACCGCACGGTTTTGGATCCTATCTGGCAAGTGCAAAGAGGTTTTAGGATCACTTGACCAGATGTGGGCATTGTACTTCAATTTTGGGCGAATGAATGCCTTATATATTGAGGCCAGATCAGAGGGAGTGAAATATTTCTTACATATGTAGCTTGAGGAAACCTAGACATTTCGCAGCATGTTTGGCGACATCGGATATGTGGTTATTCCAACGTAAGTTGTCATTGACACACATACCGAGAGTGGAAAGTTTTTCGGTTTCGACGATGCAAGTGCCATTCATGGATAATGGCTGGGTATTTAGATTTCGCTTTAACGTCAGGAAGCACTACACTCCATTCTGTTGATAGTTGATAGTTCCCCGGAATTTAATCAGCATAACATACGCTGCCGTTCCCGTTCTACAGCCGAAGAGCAGGGACTTGAGTTCGCAAACCAATATGAAAAGCAGAGAGTACTGTCGTCAGCAAAGGAATATGTTGGATTAGAAGTAGCAGACAAGAGATCATTGATAAAAATTAAAAAGAGTGTCGGAGACAGAACGGAGCCCTGGGGCACACTAGCATTTTGTGAACATCAAACTCGAAATCTCCAAGACAATTTGAATTGAACGTTCCGAAAGGTACTATATTTTCTAATCCACTGAAAAAGAGAATCGTCGATCCCAAAGCACGCATTTTCGACAAAAGACCCTGACACCAAACTCTGTCAAATGCCTTAGAAGTATCAAGTGCAACCGTCTTGCTTTGGTTCCACTTTTCGGTGAGACATGCCATTAAATCACCAGTGGACCAGTTGGAACCAGTACTGTCGGTCACTAAGAAGTTTTCATTTGTTGTGGGATGGGTCTATAGGAAGAGAGAGAAGAAGATTCGCCTTTTTTAGGGACGGGCGGGAGAAATGCTATTTTCCATCTGCTCGGAAAAAGTCCTGAAGAGTAGGATTGATAAAAAAGCTGGTTTTGCCAGCGAGGAAGAACACCTCTTCAGATGAAGGGGAGATATGCCATCTGGACCTGCGGATTTGTGAATATTAAGATCTTTGAGTACTCTTGCTACTACACGAGTGCGAAAGTGGATTCGTCCCATTGAAGATTCGACGAACTCAAGTGTAGGCGGGGACAAAGCACAATCCGGGAGTGTTGAGCTAGCCGCAAAGTGTGCAGCAAGTAGATTGGCCTTGTCCAAATAGCTGACAGCTGGAATGTCATTGTAAATGAGCGTTGGGATGGAGGATGAGGCAAAATTTCTAATGTTTTTTATGAACGCCCAAAAACTTTTACTACTTTTGGAACATTGTAGTCCTTGAGAAGGACGTTGCTGTCTTCCTGCCTCGTTTGAACTTTTTTCGGTTTTCCTCTCTCGGGTTGGTCTTATAGGACCGAAAAATAATTTCTCAAACCCTGACAGCCTCTTTACAGCTCGAGTCATACCATGCCTTTAGCAAAAGTTTAGTGACCCGTCACGATGCCAGTAAGCAGCCTGGAGTCTTTCCTACAGAGGGACAGCAGGAAGATCGCTGATCTCTTAGAGACGTCGGGTAGTGTTCGTTTGGTCTGTCCGCAATCTGAAGGCCCCATTTGTCTAGGGCAAATATCTTGCTTTTGATAGACGCCGGAAAGATACCATTGCAAGAGTGAATATATCCCAGTTTCGACTCGCATTAATGTAGGCGGATACATGGTACTCATCTGAAGGTGTTGAGTAGTTGTACACCGTCCAAAGAAGAGCATGAAGCTTTAATGTCAATTAAATAAGCTTGGGAATGGAAGGTGAAGCAGAATTCGTCACATTTTGAACGAATGACCAACAATTCTTACTATTTTTTGGGCACTGTATTAATTTGTACTTCAAATTTTATGCACACATTTATATAGCGGATTTCAGTAATTCCTGGCTCATCTGAAATTTTTTACGTCTTGTAAGAAGGAAGCAATTCATTCGAAGGATCTGGAAGTTTAAGGCGTTTGAGTGAATATTGTGAAGAAAGACAAGAGAAGAAAAAGTATTGCGGCTAATGGATGCCTATTTCCCTGACGAATTTGTAGTAATAATATGGATAAAGTTCGTGGATTTCTTTTCTAATTTGATTTCTAACTTTTACGAACGGCAAACAAGTGAAATACAAGACAATAAACACGACTATTCACAACGAAGTTATACTCCTTAAGCGACTGCTGCAACAAGATTCAGGTGTGACACCACCGTGCGTTGACATCCCCGTAAATCAGTTAATTTTTTTGTTACAAAATTCATCGAATTTAAATAGGAAACAGCCAAACTCTGGGAGCCTTTTAAAGTAAAGTACTTTTCCTGAACGAACACTTTTACTTTTTCTCTGATGGGGTTATTCTTATTGTTATAATAAAATAGTTAACTTACTCTCCACGTATCAAGTGCTATTGGCGATTGTTGATATCCACCGCACTCAGGGTTAATCGATGGCCATAAATCTGTGTTCTCATAGTTCCAGTCTCCTGAAAGTGAGCACAATCATCACAACAGTGACGATCAATATTTGATCAAAATTCGAAATTGAAAACTTTAACATCGTTTAATGTAATCACTCAAAGCACTCACGACCGCTGTATGTTAATTCACTTTTAACTGACTTTCAAGTTCAAAATTCGTACCTGCAAATGGCAATAGAAAGAACCAACTCTTCAGCAAGCCCGACGCGTTAGAATATTGCATTTTGTATGACTTGACTTATCTTAAAGAAAAACTAGTCTTAAATGAGCGGATATGTGTCGCCTTTGTTCGGTTTTATATGAATCGTTATCTAAAGCTGCGTGTGAATAATTATGAATATTTAAATTTCTAGATTTATCTGTAGATTTGGACTTTCTTCGATAATTTCAGTGCTCTGTGCCACGGAACGTAGACAAGATGGAAAAGCAATTTTTTGTTGCACCTCCATCCAGTTTACGGATACTATTGTACGAGTATAAGCGCAGCTAATGTCTGATATATGAAAAAGATTTAAAAATTTTCTTTAGCCAAATATATAAATTCCCAATTTTAGTGTATATAAGGTATAACTTTCTTTTATGTACCCACCGCCCTTTAATCTGGTTATTCGGAACTTCAAAGGAAACTACTTTGAAACACTTTCTACGAATAATGAAAATAAAATTTGCTAAACAGGGGAGAACTGAACCTGGGATACCACATATCGATACAAAGACAGCCTCATCGTCAAACAAATGGATGAATCTTCGACACTCAAGGCTAAGGCGTTTTTGTTCGGAGCAGAGCACTCTGGTAGAGAACTGCTCGATTTTATCTGTACCTCTTGAATGTCCTTCTTAATGCAGATTTTCACTCTTCTGTAGAAGGATAAAATGCTTACAGCACATGCACCCAGCACATAAGAGTTTAGTACACGGAGCCAAACGCGGCCGTATAAACCCATTCGCGACAAACTCAGGCATACGAGTGAACTACCCGGGATCAACCCGGAATGTATTCAGAAAGTTGGGAATACAAGTTTATTCATCTAAATCTATATTGTCCCCTTCAAAGTAACTCGATTGAACAGAAAGAAGTCACAGGGAGCCAAGTCAGGTGAATTCGGTGGCTGTTGGATGGTACTCGTATTTGTTGCATTTTTCGTCAAAAAATTACGAATAATGATGGCACTGTGCGACGGTGCATTATCATGGTGCAAAATCCACGAGTTTTCTACTCACAATTCTGGTCTCTTTCGGCGGATTGCTTCACGCAAACGTCTCATAACGCCCAAATAATACGACTGCTCTTTGTTTACTGTCTGGACTTCTGGCAAAAATTCATGATGCACTGCTCGTACACCTTTGTAATCCATGAAAACCGTGAGCATTGCCTTCTTTTTTGACTGAAAACGACGTGGATTTTTTGGTTTCGGCTCATTTGGTGAACGCCATTCACCTGTCTTATGCCTGGATTGCGTGTCGTACTCATAAACCCATGTCTCGTCTCCAGTAATGATCCTTTTGATGAATGTGGAATCGGATTCAGCCTCGCAAACGCAAATCATCTCTTTTGCGACGTCAACACGGTCTCACTTTTGCATGAAATTGAGGTCTTTTGGCACCAATTTTGCTGCTACACGACGGAAACCCAAATCATTAACCAAAATGTCTTGGACGGATCCATAGGCAATGTTCAAGTCCTCCATTATCCCTCTGATGGTTAATTTGCGGTTCTTGACCAACATTTCTTTTACTCGTACTTCATCAATGTTTTCGTCGGTTTTCGATGTCGATGGTCTGGCACTGCGTTCATCATCTTCGATTGACTCACGGCCACTTTTGAACCGCTCGTGCCACTGGTAAACGACCGTTTTCTTTACAGATTGTTGCCGAAACACTTTTCCAACATTTCCAACGTTCGCGCACCATCAAATCCGTGTTTTTACGCAAAATTTAATACTCGTACAAGTTCGTTGTTGCAAATTTAAATCCATTTAAGATTTAGAGGGAATGTCAACAATAGATTTGCCAACTTAACAAAACAAACAGAACTCAAATCGGAATAATAAGAGCGCCACACGTTGGTTAGGTGCGGGAACTCTTTGACCAAGGTGGTATTTTGAGGATATCGGTCGAGCGAATTTAGTAGTGAGTTCTTGGAAGACTGTGGTATTTTTCAATTGAACTAATTATTGGATGAAATACAATGTGTACAAGAAATGTCTAAGGCACATGAACGGAATTTGTTCCACCACCAATCTGACTCCATCGAACTTTTTGCTATGTAACAATACGTTGAATTGATTCGAACGTCAGCTTCAACAAATAGAGCTAAACAATGAAGTATTGCTCCATGCCAACGACGATCCACAATGCAGATTCAGACGTTCACCCTTAGATTTTGTCGGAAACATCACAAATGAATTGTACAAAATCGGAACCAATGAGCAACATCGATTGAACTTAGTCAAAAATCACACCACAATCATAGACTCTACACTAAATATTTTTAAAGAAGGACACTTGTCATCACAGAGACAACTAAAAACGTTGATGAATATGATTTCAAGGCTGTACAATGGACATTCAGAATAATAATGAGCATCCATTTCCAAGCATCCTTACAATGATATTGGCAACACAACACGGTCAAATACATCCCTTAATGCAGCAGTATAAAATGGAATTATCTCGCATACATGACACCATACCAACATGATGATACTGACACAATGAGTCAGTAATTCAATTGTACAAGACTTTAAAACCAAGAGGAAGAGTTAACTGGGCGAAACATCATAATAGAGCTAACATTACCTCTCCTTTACAGCGAAGAACGCAAAATGTATAAATTCTTTCTGTTCCCACTTGGCGGCTTGAGCAGAAGTTCACTTATATTGTGACTATCTAATAGTCAATATTCAGGGAGATTCCTTAAACGAAGGTCACTTCGTTAAATACAGCATCCAACATATATGTACAGATGTCACTAGTGTTTAACGTAGGTACCTGCCGTGAAGGCTCAAGCCTACGGTGCGTCTTCGCATGAGATATCAAAACAATGCGTCGATCAGCGCCCTTCGGGAGGTATAAGTTCCATCGCCAGTACCAGATTCGAAGTCGTGTGTAAGGCACGAACTTCCCCTTTGGTGAAGGGTCGAGGCCTATCTAATACCTCAGCCATTCTGTGGGTCATGGCACCCGGTTGCAGTGCAACTCCACATCGAGCAGACCAATTGGTTCCATAGCAAACCCATGGTTTAACACAGGTCGTAGTAGACTACACATATGCTAAGCCATGAGATGTCCAAGCACCATCAATTCTGCTCTCCCCGCGATTTTGGGTACAGCCACCACGATACTCCCACAAGGGAGCCAACTCCTAGGTCAGGCCGGAACCGTAGTTCCGGGGGCTCCTGACCTCCCGTGGTATCAGAATATAGCTTCCGGTCGAGCTTCGCAACCTTGAGGTTACTTCCAGTTGGGCACCTCACTGCCCAGGACTGGCGGCCTTTGCCACTTAAGGCTTCCCTAACCCACCCGCTAACTGCCTACTGCGTCTTCTAAGAAATACTTCTCTTGCAAAGCTATGGGTTCTTTCGAACCGTACGGTGTCAGTGAGAATTCCGCTGATGTCGTAGGCATCATCGTTGTAGATGATGCCCATAGCATGCAAGTCCCTAACGTCACAGAGAACATGAAGCCAATCCTCATGGGTGGCTCCACATGAACAGCTTGCCGCCCCACTAAGCCCTCTTTTATGCAAGAATACATTAAGGGAGCCATGCCCGGTTAATAAAAAGCCCAGGTTGAGGGTAAAGTTCCGTTCAGGAAATACTGTCATGGTCAGCACATCCCTCAGGAGCCATAAGTAACCCTGCCGTTTTCGCTAACATCCCACCTAGATTGCCGTCTAGATAGAACACATGCGGGAAGGAGGGTTTTACGCTGCCTCAGGGATAGGCCATCCACTTCCGCTGGGGAGACCCAGTCTCGCTCATTAAGAGGGAGACTTTTTCTGATCTTGAAAGCGATACCAAGACGTATCGCCTCCAGATCCAGAGGTAGCACTCCCAACAAAACTTGCATTGCCTCTGTGGAGACAGTGTGGCATACAGGCAGGCAACCGAGCAAGGCGACTCCTTGGCAAGCCAAGATCCGACGGCGGCCATCTTCTGTCATAACCCTGTCGTACCATACCGGCCGTTGTATATGACACGAACAGAGCGCCTGTTAAGCCCCCAGTCAGATCTCAGAATGCGCCTTACCTGGCCTACAGCACATAGCAAGCGTCTCCTAATTTGGACGAGGTGAGGCATGAATTTTATTTGCTCACCCAGCGTTATGCCTAAGTATCTGACCTCAGTCACACACCTAATGCTAACACTATTCATCCGAATCACAGGAGGCCGACTTCTCGTATTCAATTTGCTTTTAAGCAGCATTGATACTGTCTTCTCCTGTGACACTTTGACGCCAACGCTTTCGCCCCATTCGGAAACCATTGAAAGAGCTCTTTCTCCTAATTCCTCCACACGAGCCCTGGATTGGCCCTCGAGGATAAGGAGCAGGTCGTCTGCATAAGCGCAGCAACCACAGAGCTTATTCAATCGACACAGAAGCGGATCCATCATGAGGTTCCAGATAAAAGGACCGCAGATGGACCCCTGGGGGCACCCTCTTTCTACGTCAACGCAAACGTTGTCGTGTGCATTAGTCACACTCGCTCTTCTTCCAGAAAAATAGCTTCCCCAAAGCCCAATTTCCTGGCAGACCAATTCTCTCAACCTGGTGAGTATTTTTTGCCAGTTTAGATTATCGAAAGCACCTTTAAAATCAATAAAGATGCCAATAACTACACTGGCGCTGCTGTTCTGGACTCTGTCTTTAAGAAAAGACCAAGCGTCCTCTACACATTTGCCTTTAGTGAAGCCAAATCCATCATACTCTCAGAAATCCTTTCTACCATGACCCTTACCAGCACTTTGCCAAGTGCCGGAAGAAGGCTGATGCCCCGAAATGATCTAGGATCGGACCTATCCTTATCGGGGGACTTCAGGAGCACGATCACCCTTGCCTCCCTCCAATCCCGGGGGAAGTAGCTACAGGCGATGCATTTTCTATAGAGTAAGAGCAGGTATTCGGGAACAGCTTTCCAGATGGCCTTCACCATCTCTCCAGTTATTCCGTCTCCTCCAGGAGATCTCCTAGAGCGAAGAAGTGAAACCCCCTGCTCAACTTCGTCGGTCCTTAATTCCGGAGGGGTCGGAGGCTCCTCAACTAAAAAGTCTTCAAAACGCTCCTCTCTCGGAAAGGACTGACCTATCAATGCAGCCAGGCAGTCCTTCCATGTGGATAAAATACTATTATCCACACGAATGCCTTCTATATCAGCAGTATTTTTAACACTCCTGCAAATCTTATATAGTTTGCCTGACTATTAGTCGCTTGTACTCAGCGAGCCCTTGCCGAAAGGCAATGCCCAGCTGAGGCAGGTTCTCAGCGTTAGCCGCCCTAGCCCTTTGGAATCGCTTCCTTAGGTTTCTGACCACCCTTCGCTTCCCTGTCAGACAGCGGGTCGACCAATTTACCCTTTTTTCGATTTGCCTTGCGGCTTCTCTCAAAGAGCTCATCGTTAACCCGCCAAACACACTCGTTAATGTGCTCGACTTGCCGGTCAATGCTCAAGCCGCCATAAACTTGGGGTGGTAAAGAAGATACCTCCGCAAGTATACGGGCACCATAAACATTCCAGTCAGCGCCTCGCACACACCATCTCATTTCAGAAACCGTGTCTCTGTCCACTGTTTCGTGAGCGATCTCAAACTGGATCCAATTGTGATCACTAAAACTAAACGCCCTAAAAGCTGCCTCGTTGACGAAAGTAACGTCAATGTCACTCCTGCCAACGTTGACCACATTGAAGGTATATACCTCACTCGGCTCGTTGATGACATGGATATTGCGTGCAACAATCCATTTACCAAGAAGCTCTCCCCGCTCCTGGTTCCGGGTACCAGTTGAGAGTCCAGATACCTTACTGAACCAAAGAGGAGAGGTCGTAAGGGGTTCTGGCAAGAAAAATCCTGCCAAAAGCGCCTTCTACGCTTACGCAAACACCTCGTTCGCTGGAGGAAACAGGCACACAAACTAAGTTGACATCCCTTATAATAATCGCAGCGTTTCCTCTGGTATCAGGGAAGACCCGCATTCTTGCAGGCAAACCCCTAACACATCCATCAGATGTGTAGGGCTCCTGAACCAGGGCAATGCTGCAGCCCTGCCTAACCATCTGAACTCCTAAATCAACCCCTACTGAATATGCACCCTGACAATTTTGTTGCGCGATCCTCATCAATACCTAGAGTTCGCCCTGAGTAATGCCGCTTCATGCAGAGGACAATCAACTGTCCCCATGAGGTGCACGGCTGGCCGTCCTCTAGTATTGCAGTTCCTACACTGCATGGCCTCCTTACAGGAGATAGCTCTATGGCCCTCTTGCCCACAACGGCGACAGAGATCTGCCTTGAATGGAAAGTCCGCTACACTATGACCTAGGCCATAACATCTGTAGCACCCCAGTCGGGCCTTGTATTCCCTTACAGGGAATGAATTTAGCCCAACATAGCATTTCTCAAATTTTATTAAGGCCTGTACGGCCTCACTTGAGCCTTCAAGTAGCACATTTGTGTCAATAAAGTGTAAGCTCTTGAGAAATAAACCTTCTGCGGCATACACAAATGTTACCAACATCATGCCTCACTCGAACCATGCAGCCGCAATTTTATTGGCTAAAGATGCAACTCCTATATATAGTACAGTACCGTGCAAAAACTAAGCAACCATCTGGAGTCAGCATTTCATAGTAAATCTTTTCAACTTTCTTCTCCACCAAATAAAAAGAAATGGATATATAATGATGTGTAATAGAGTGTATTTTGAAATTCACAACTTTTTATAAAAGTAATAATACTTCAGATTTAAAAAAAAAAAAAACCAGAAACTAACAAAGTAGCCAAATTGAACTGTGCAAAACCTAAACAACTCTATAACCCACTGTAAAAAAAAATGTTGTTAGCTCTTTGTCTTTGATCTTGAGTGATTGTCTTTGATCAGTTTTCTTTTAAGTTAGTCGCATAATTGATATTTTTTAATAATGTTACAACAAAGTTACTCTTCCTATCTTAAACTAAAGATTATTGATGAATTTAAGTCTGGAGATACTCATGCAACATTGGCTAAACGTTATAATACAAGAGAAAGGAAGAACATTAACAAATCTATATGAAGTGACCAAAGCAAAAATCTTAAATTAAAACTAAATCTGAAGGAATATTACACCAGAATATTAGAAAGAATTGCTTCCAAGCCAGCATAGTTAAAATTGAAAAGCCAAGATTTTGCATGTTTTAGGAATATTCCAAGCATTGATATTGCCCTTATTGACTGCGGAAGTTTATTAAACAATCGATAAGACGATATAGAATAAAAATTACGATATGCAGTAGTACGGAATTTGGGGACAGATACTGTATACAAAAAGTTTGCACGTAAATTAAAATTAGGAAGTAATCGAAAATTACGATTACCAGACTTCATGAAAAAGGTCTTCAACACTTTGAAACAGTACAAATGACGGACTGGAGGAACCTTAAGGTCAGAGAACAATGGAAAACTAGGATGTCTAACGTAGAGTTGAAAGACTAAAAAACTTATGTTCAGCAAACCAATTCCTCAACGAGTTAAGGTCCCAATTAATATTAGAGACTAGATCCAGAGGACTATTCAACCCATACGTAGATCCTATATCATCAGCAAAAGCAGTAGGTGCACCTTTAAAATTTAATGAGAACAGTGATTTAATATAAATTAAAAACAAAATTGGTCCCAAGACAGAGCCTTGGGGCACACCCAAATTAAAGAACATAGTTTCGCTCCTAATATCATCCAACTTCACCCTTTGTGACCTATTTCCAAGGTACGACCTAAACCAGTCAAGCATGAATCCACGAAAACCAGCTTTTTCCAGTTTTCTCAGCAATATATTGTGGTTGACCATATCGAAAGCTTTGGTAATATCGATAAATTTACCATCTAGGTGGGACATTACCTGGGAACAAAACTGTAGTAGTGCATCTTCAGTTGATTTACCTTTCTGAAAGCCAAATTGAATTGGACTAAAAAACTCCGTTTTATTTAAGTAACTCACTATTCTATTTTTCATAACTTTTTCAAATATTTTACTGAAAACTGGGAGTGAGATAGGCCTGTAGTTACACATTTGAACAGCCAAACCTTTTTTGTACAGAGGCATAATATCTGCACATTTGAGGGCATCTGGAAAGACCCCAGCAAACACGCAACGATTAAAAATAACTGCCAAGACATCCACTACAAAACATACAATTTTTTTCACGAAAATATTAGAAATTCCATCAGCTCAGCAAGATTTCGAATTCTTTAGCGAACCAATAACTTCTAGTATCTGAAGAGATGTTATGGGCTGAAACACAAAGCTTTGCAATGGTTCAGAGCAACTACATATGGACGAACAAACATTGCAGAACGGTAGGACTGAACTTGCTGATGAACTGATAGCTACGAGGGCGGGTCAATAAGTCAATAAATTTTTGAATTTCTGACCTCTTTACTGAAACAGCAACACTGCTCCTGTCAACAGGCATTTGTCAGTTGACTCCTGTCAAAATTTAAACTTGCTGCTTCAGTTAGTTTGTGTTTGACAGCTATTTTTATCAGACTACTCACTAATTTGAGGAGAAAATGGAAAAAAGTGAATTTCGTGTGCTTATTAAGCATTATTTCTTGCGAAAAAAAACCATTACCGAGACCAAGGCTAAGCTTGATAAATACTATGGGGACTCTGCACCATCGATTTCAATGGTAAAAAAGTGGTTTACTGAATTTCGTTGTGGCCGTACAAGCACTGAAGATGCCGAACGTCCTGGACGCCCAGTTGAGGTCTCTACACCCGAAACAATCGAAAAAATTCACGATATGGTGTTGGCCAACCGAAGATTGAAAGTGCGAGAGATTGTGGAAGCCGTAGGGATCTCGCATGGCTCAGTGGTTTCAATTTTGAATGATCACTTGGGCATGAGAAAGCTTTGAGCAAGATGGGTGCCGCGTTTGCTCACAGTCGACCACAAACGCAATCGTGTAACAACTTCACAGGAAGGTTTGGCGTTGTTTAATCGCAATATGGAGGAGTTTTTGCGCCGTTTTGTAACCGTGGACGAAACATGGATCCATCACAACACACCAGAGAACAAACAACAGTCAAAACAGTGGGTTTCTAAGGGTGAATCGGCGCCAAAGAAGGCCAAGGTGGGTTTGTCAGCCAATAAAGTTATGGCGACTGTTTTTTGGGATGCACGCGGGATAATCCACATTGACTACCTTCAAAAGGGAAGAACAATCAATGGGGAATATTATGCCAACTTATTGGACCAATTCAATGACGATTTGAAAAAAAACGACCTCATTTGGCCAAGAAAAAAGTTCTTTTCCACCAAGACAATGCAAGGGTGCACACATGTGCAGTTGCCATGGCAAAAATCCATGAATTGGGCTATGAATTGCTCCCTCATCCACCCTATTCACCAGATTTGGCTCCGAGCGACTACTTCTTGTTCCCAAACCTGAAGAAATGGCTTGGTGGAAAAAGATTTGACTCCAATGATGAAGTCATCTCGCAAACAAAGGCCTATTTTGAGGACCTCGACAAATCATTTTTTTTGGAAGGGATAAAAAAATTGGAGAAGCGTTGGACAAAGTGTATAGAGCTCAAGGGAGACTACGTTGAAAAATAAAATTATTTTTTTATCAAAAAATCTGTGTTTTAATCCAAAAGTCACGGACTTATTGACCCGCCCTCGTATATTCGAGAAATACGAGTTAAAAGCATAAGCGATGTCAAGTTTGTCAGAAACCTCACAATCATCGACTTGTATTATAGTGGGTTTTTTCAAAAAGGAAGTTTTTTTGAGCAGACTGTTTACTACTTTCCATTCATTTTTTACGTTTCCCTTAGCAGAATTAAATTGTCGAACGGATAGAAACATTTGTGGTGATTTTAACATTGATGCTAGCACGGTGCGAAGACGTGTAATCGAAAATAATCTTCGAAGTTACAGGCCGCGCAAAAAACCGATGCTCACAAAAAGACATTTAAGGAACAGGTAGTGCAATTAAATTCTTTAAACATAATTCAAACTAAAATCTTTTTTCATATTAGGCTAAATTTTGCAAGAATTGTGTGATGGTGTGGACCTGTTTTCCGGCAGGAGGTGTAGGTCCATTCTACGAAATAGACGGAATCATGGACCGATTCAAATATAAATTCATTCTAGAATCGGCAATGCTACCACATGCGGAGTGGGAAATGCCACTTCGTTGGGTGTTTCAACAGGATAACGATCCGAAATACACATCGAAGTTGGTAAAGGAGTGGTTAGCGGATAGTGGGATTCAAGTCCTCGAATGGCCGGCTCAATCAGCCGACTTGAATCCCATCGAAAACCTGTTTGGTATCCTGGACAACATTTTTCCAAAAAGTCTCACCTATTCAATGCTTTGAAAGTTGAGTGGGAAAATATATCCCAGGATACACTTTCAAAGTTAATTACTTCTATGCGCCTCGTCGTTGCACTTCTGTTACTCAAAATAAAGGATATTACACAAAATATTAAAAAAGTTGCTTAGGTTTTGCACAGTTCAATTTGGCTACTTTGTTAGTTTCTGGTTTTTTTTTTTTAAATCTGAAGTATTATTACTTTTATAAAAAGTTGTGCATTTCAAAATACACTCTATTACACATCATTATATAGGGTCCGCCATCTAACGTTTTTTTTTTCAACTAGTGCTTATTTCGTGAATGGTAACACTTAGCTCATGTCTGATTTGACAGATAATTAGTTTTATCCTTCCGCTGAACGAATATGGTTGTGTATATGGTTGAACAACGCTTCGCTAAGTGGGCCTGCGATCGACTTAGAGAAGATGCCGATTTTGCCAAAAAAATAATCTTTTCAGATGAAGCTCATTTTGATCTTGGCGGGTATGTAAACAAGCAAAATTGTCGCATTTGGGGCACAGATACACTCAAAACTCAAAACGGATTTTGGTCCAGAGGCATAATTGGGCCATTTTTCTTCGAAAATGAGCAAGGAATGGCCGTTACAGTCAATGGCGATCGTTATCGGGTCATATTGAACGAATTTTTGTTCACAAAAATTGAGGAGGATATGGGCAACATTTGGTTTCAACAGGACGGCGCTACGTGCCATACAGCAAGCTACACTCCATGTTTTGCGCCCTGTTTTTAAAGATCGCATTATCAGCCGCAGAGCTGATGTCGTTTGGCCACCCCGGAGCTGCGATTTGACACCGTTGGACTATTATTTGTGGGGTGCCGTAAAAGATAAGTGTTACCCCGACAAGCCAGAGACAATTCACGCTTTAAAGGACAATATTCGTGAAGCCATTGGTGAAATACAGCTGCACACAATCGATAATGTGCTTAAAAATTGGACCGATCGTGTAGGCTACTGCATGGCCAGCCGAGGCAGCCATTTGAATGAAATTATTTTCCATTATTAACCGGAAGGATTGTACTTTCAAATAAAAAAAGAAATTTGAGAAAATATTTAGTAGTTTTTTTTATAGCATTTTCAAAAAAAAAACATTTTTGGCGGACCCTATATATCCATTTCTTTTTATTTGGTGGAGTAGAAAGTTTAAAAGATTTACTATGAAGTGCTGACTCCAGATGGTTGCTTAAGTTTTGCACAGTACTGTATTTGCTGCTGCTATATTCGCCCCTCTCAACCAATTCAAGGTTACCAGCTAGCTGTTGATGCAATCGACAGAATTTTTAATGCTGCTGATCCCAACGACGTAGTTATTTTTTTAGGTGATTTTAATCTACCTCAGATTCTATGGGCTCAGACTGACCAGTCCTACTTTACTGCAACAAATCCCACCTCTGATAAAGAAAATCTTTTCCTTGACTGCCTCACTCACTCTGGTCTGTATCAATTAAGTGGTGTCACCAATAACATTGGCAGACAACTCGACCTAGTCTTCGCCACAGATACAAATAACTACATCGTTTTAGAAAGTAGACATCTCCTTTCTCTTACGTTGGCGTATGACAATGGTCGCGTTGCCTCTGAGTATTCTTACAGTTTTAATTTTCATAGGGCTAACTACGCCAAACTGAACAACCTCCTCAGTATGGCCAATTTGACTTTCTTTGCGACAATCCCAACCTTATGGTTAACGACGCTCTCGCATCCTTTTTTCAAATGTCTCTCCCAATCTGTAACTTTTTTACCCAAAAAGTATCCCTCATCATCACCACCCTGGTATGATAAAGAGCTGTGATCTCTACGTAATAAGAGAAATAAGCTCTGGCTTATTTATTTAAAATGGCGCTCCGACACCGATTCCTTTTACTACCATTCTCAAATAAATTGCTCTGTACTTTGCCAAACACTATATGACAATTATTTAAACCAAATAGACCACACACTTATTTCTGACTTCAAGCGATTCTTTCAGTTCATCAAAACTAAAAGTAAATCGGATAACTATCCATCATCCCTGAATTTTCTAGATAAGTCCTCGGGCGATCCCCAAATAATTGCAAATCTCTGCGCAGTTTTTTTTAGCCAAGCGTTCGCCACCCATTCCCAAGAGCCAGACCACTCTAACTTTTCCTACTTAAATACAATAGCTGCCCACAAACAACTTTGGAATCTATGTCTATAACTTTAGACCACGTTAAAGATAAAATAATAAACCTCAAAGTAGATTATTCTGCTGGCTCTGATGATCTTACCCCTATATGTATTTTTTAAAAAAATGTGAAATGCATCTAGCCAAACCTCTTACAGCTCTTTCAGCTTTCTATCACCCAGGGATTATTTCCTTCGACCTGGAAGAGGTCTTTTATTATCCCCCTACATAAAAAAGGCCGAAAAGATGATATTTCCAACTATCGACCAAATGCTAAGCTGTCCTGCATACCTAGGCTTTTCGAGAGCATGGATTTCTCAAAGGTAGATCTACGACCAACATCTTAACGGAATTCGTATCAAGCACTTTATGTGCACTGGAGTCTGAAAATGAAGTTGATGTGATTGTCACCGATTTCAGCAAAGCCTTTGACAGGATTTCACATGATATAATCCTTCTGAAATTAAAAGCTCTTGGTTTCCAAATAAACTTTATAACATGGGTTCAATCATATTTAAATGAAAGATAATACTATGTTTTATTTAGGTCCATGATTTCTGACCCAATTAAAGCCTCCTCTGGTGTCCCTCAAGGCAGCCACCTTGGTCCCTTATTATTTATTCTGGCCATTAATGATGTTTATGCAGACGATATGAAAATCTTTATATATATCGTCTTCCTCAGACAGCCTACCACTGCAGGGAGATTTAGACTGATTTTGTACTTGGTGCCAATAAGTGTGAGGCTATAACGTATACCCGTAAACGGCCCCCTACTTCATCTCGCTGCTATCTAATCTTTAATCTGCCTGTTCCCTTAGTCAATGAGTTGCGTGATTTAGGTGTTATCTGTGAACTCAATTTCCGTTCTCACATTGATAATATAATAAAGAAAGCCAACTCTGCCGTTGGCTTCATCAAGCGCTGGTCTAAAGAGTTTTCCAATCCTTATGTTACCAAATCTCTTTACATAAACTTTGTTAGGCTTCTTCTGGAATATGCAAGCCAAGTTTGGTCACCCTACTACAAAACATACATCCTCCGGATAGAAGCTGTTCAACGTAGGTTTTTACGATTTGCTTTACGTGGTCTTCCCTGGGATGATAGCCAAAACTTACCACCTTATACTGACCGGCTGAAACTTATAAATTTACAACCCCTTTCTATACGTCGAAAAGTTGCCGACATTCTCTTTATTCATCAAATTTTACTTGGTAATATCGATTTTCCTTCTTTACTTCAACTTATTTCTTTTAACACCAACCCACGCAATCATAGGTCGTGCCACTTTTCCGGATCAATCTTCACAGAACGAATTACGGACACTTGGAGCCAATGTCTAGTTAACGATATTTTGCCTCTCTTTAACTATCATCTCAGCAAACTCTCTCTTAAGAACATTCTTATTTCCACCTATGCCTCACGTCCTAACTTTTTTTTAACCGCTCCCACCCTTTAGCTAAACTAATAGAGACTGGGATACTGAAACTTCAACCAATACACCAATTCAACTATGATTCTTGTCGGAAAGCAAACCATAACAAGACTGAATTCATCGTATCTTTCCATTCAAAACATTTCGGAGCAGCTAATCAGCTTTAAGAAAATCCTGTTTTAGCAACAGACATCTTTAATCAAATCCTGAAGGTTCAGCACGATATTAGTCTGCAAAGACACCAGGAGGTTCTGTTCAGGACGATCAAGAATTACAAAATCCATCAACATTCATTAACCGAAGGCGAACCAGCTACTCGAACACTGACCAGAAAACGCTCATCAATGAGTCAGATTGAACAACCAACAATGTTTTCAGGTGAACAATTTAATGTGTAAGCAACAAGTCCTGGCCCCAGCATGCTGTGGACAACATAATTTGCATGCAATCAGCAGTACACACTGGACATCTAAGGTGTCGTATCACCGTCTGAGTGGTGTCATCCAACAAATAGTGTAGAAACAAAGTAATGCTCGATTCGTTGATAAACCATAGTATAAGCTGTTTGTTTATGTGAGACCCCCCTCCCCCGAGGTAAAGCTCACAGCTCATAAAAGTCACTTTATTTATCATTACAGGCAGCATCCGCTTAGTCTGTTTTTAATTCTCAGAATCATGTCACTACAGTTATGCTGACTGTAGATACGCGAGAACGCAAGGAGCTCTAACTCCGACTAAGGTCCTGCGAAGTCGTCCGCTGAGTTTTGGTTACCTTCTTCCCTGCCAACTTTATTTGATGTGATCATAGTGTGACCTTTAACTCAGGAAAGACCCAGTGAATTCAGCCTTCTGACTATGTTTAGAGAAGCCTTGCATTTCCAAACTAGCTGTGGAGTCGTGAAATGAGTCAGCAAGGCTTTATGTGAAGCCTAGTTCTCATTTAACGAGGAGTGAAGGTGTAGATCCGACCATATTCCTTTCGTGGCTCAGTTTCTGTTTGCATTCCATCCTGGGTACAGGAAAAATCATCTTCGCACAGTCGTTATGTCAGACCAGCTCCATAGACAGAGGAAATTTTCGTCGAAACAGCAAGCAATGGAGAGTGTTGCAAGATTTGAAATTGAAATTAAGACAAATTTTATTGAATAGATTATTGTATGGCAGTAATGATGAAAAATGATTTCGCGTATGTAGCCACTACGGTAGCGTCTGAGTAACTGCATCCCGGAGCTCAAATTTTCGACCACTTTGTCGAGTATTTGAGGCCGTAGCTCGCGAATGATGCACTCGATCATGGCTTCCAAGGCTGGAATCGTTGTTAGCACAGCAAATACTCTAGCGCCTCAAAATTCACTATCTTGGAAGCCAGACACAGGTACCTTTCCGTAGATAATATTGCCACTCAACATTTTCTCCAATACATCAATGGTTTCGCCGAAAGTATGGCATGCAGCATCATTCTGCTAAACCTAGAAATTCCTTGATCATGGCCCTGTACCGGGCGCCAATGACGATGACATTTCGATTTTCTTCATTTTTGGAGAAGTACTCGTACGATCCGATGATGCAAATTCGCTGAACAAAGTTTGGTGGTAAAAAATGGGATCGGCTTCCAACGATTCAAGAGCCCAATCACCAGCAATTGAGTCTTTTAAGCGTGTTAACCAAGCTCCTTGCACAAATGGACACAGTCCAAATATCGATTGGGGATCTTTCTCAATATTGGTCTCAACGGCGCCGGTATTTTCACCTATGCGCACTCTGCACATTCTTGTCAGAGGCTTTCAATTGTGCTGCGATTAGTTGGCTTATTTGGTCGATTAAGTTGACTGTAAAACTAATAGCTGACACGTAAAAAAGTCTCGTCAAATAAGCGTAGATCTGCTTACCACCGTAGCAAGCTCCATGTCTTGTTAAAAGCTAACTTATACTAGCAGAAAGCCGACAGTGCTTTTGAAGATTTCAACCCGATTTATTTAGGGGAACGATGACAGCCAGATCTTAAGCTTCGTTGTACAAAATGCTTGTGTGTGGAACCAGACAGATTATTTTTTTTCTAGAGCAAGAGTAGTGTAAGCACTACTAACTTGTGTCGTAATATTCTTAATATTCGAGACGGACACCGCAGTATTAGCAAACTCTGTCACCACCGCCATCATATATAAACCGCAGTCAGCATCCGCAATCAAGTTTCTGTTCACTAACATTGCTTCAATCCACAAAACTAGTCACTCGTCTACGATGCGTTGCCGAGTGGCCGAATTGCTTATCCCGTCAGTTATTGCACTATTGAGAGGACCTCAACTTCGATGAAATTACCCAACATATTCTGCTTCTTGTCAATTCTGTCCTCAAGTTTGGAGGTATGGTAGCACAAAATCTTCCTCTTTGATATGTCTGACAGAAAAAGTATTCACAAATCAGTTGTGCACACATTAAGCTTACTCAACCTCTTTATGCTCCTACAGGCTCTTAAGGAATGCTACTCGTGTGCTTCCCCAAGAACTCAGTATGTACGCCAGTGCCGGTGTAGCAGTGAATAATATTCTTCAGAGTTACCAGCAGCTAGTCTATATCTATTTGCAGCATAACTAGGTAAATGCCATCGGAACAAAAGGGGCTTAGGCCCAACAACGGATGTAACAGCCTTATTGATGGGCTCATACGTGACCAGATATCAGCTACGGCGGGTTGTGTTACTCACATTGCTTTGAAGCTGGTCACATACCTCGAAGTGAGTTTCGAGCATACTCCGGACTCAGTGTAAGTGGCACCAGGTGTTTTGATTGTTTGCAGTCTTCCTGATATGTCCATCTTGAGAACTTTGACCAATTTTTTGGCTTCGCGCAGAGTTTAGATCTTTTGACAAAAGTGTTTATAGAAGAGACTTCTTGAAATCCAAATTAGGCTATTGTAATCTTTTTCCTTTGATCTGTAAGTATGCCTTCTTCTTTTTCCAATCTTTTGTGAACTTTTCATAATTTTCTAAATTTTTTCTGGTTTATCTATATCTGCAGACAATTTTTCTAGCTGCACTCATAAGTTTAAATCGTTTGATAAGAGCAGTAATCACCTTCTGACCAACTAGTCCACCTTTTGTCCTATTCTGAACCTCTCTTGAGAGTCCATTTAATTTTTACAGGACTATAGATAAAACTTTACTTCAAATTCGAAATTCAATGAACTTATGGTCTCAAATGGAAATTTATGAAAGTTCTTGCGACCTGATAATCTTCATGATGTAACTCTTGGATAGGGCTAAGTCTGCCTCCCCTTCGCAACACGGATCTCTTGCATAACTGATTTTATTTTTGTATGGTAGGGAAGTACTCGTAACTTCGGGGGTATAACCGTACTCAGATGGCACTATAGTGCGGGGTGAACCTGGGCCTCATCTAAGCATCTAAGCATCTCCAATTAGCCAGGTCTTTAGCTAACTGCCTCCAGTTGTGCATTCCAAGCCAGACGAGGCCTCCTTCTAGTTGTGCGCGCCACCTAAGGTCTTCCTCTACTAAGTTGTCCCTCCAGGTTAAATTAGACTCCGCAGGCCGGATGATTAGTGTTCATTCGCCCTACATGTCCTAACTATCTCAGGCGTCTGATGCGCAGTTTTCTGACTACGTCGATGTCGTTGTACAGCTCGTTTACCACCTTGATCAAAAAAAAATCCCGGGGGACACCACCGTGTGGCGCTCTCATTGTTCCGATTTGAGTTCTGTTTTTTTTGTTAAGTTGGTAAATCTGTTTTTGACATTCCCTCTAAATCTTAAATGGATTTAAATTTACAACAACGAACTTGTACGAGTATTAAATTTTGCGTTAAAAAAAACGGATTTAATGGTGCGCGAACGTTGGAAATATTGGAAAAGTGTTTCGGCAACGATTCTCTAAAGAAAACGATCGTTTACCAGGGGCACGAGCGGTTCAAAAGTGGTCGTGAGTTAATCGAAGATGATGAACGCAGTGGTGATGAAGTAAAAGAAATGTTGGTAAATAACCGCAAATTAGCCATCAGAGAGATAGCGGAGGACTTGAAAATTGCCTATGGATCCGTCCAAGACATTTTGGTTAATGATTTGGGTTTCCGTCGTATAGCAGCAAAGTTGGTGCCAAAAGACCTCAATTTCATGCAAAAAAGAGACCGTGTTGTCGTCGCAAAGGAGATTATTTACGAGGCTGAATCCGATCCCACATTTATCAAAAGGATCATTACTGGAGACGAGACGTGGGTTTATGAGTACGACACGCAATCCAGACATCAAGCAAATAAATGGCGTTCACCAAATGAGCCGAGACCAAAAAAACCACGTCGTTTTCAGTCAAAAAAGAAGGCAATGCTCACGGGTACTCATGGATTACAACGTTGTAGTGCATCATGAATTTTTGCCAGTTTGCCAGAAGGTCAGACAGTAAACAAAGAGTATAATTTGGGCGTTATGAGACTTTTGTGTGAAGCAATTTGCCGAGACAGACCAGAATTGTGGGCAGAAAACTCGTGGATTTTGCACCATGATAACGCACCGTCGCACAGTGCCATTATTATTCGTAATTTTTTGACGAAAAATGCAACAAATACCATCCAACCGCCACCGAATTCATCTGATTTGGCTCCCTGTGACTTTTTTCTGTTCAATCGAGTTAAAAAAAAAACCACTACGGGGAACGCGTTCAAGCTACCGATAACCGAATATAAAAAAATATTTCGAGGATTGGGTCAAGCGCTGGCATAAGTGTGTTGCCGTCGATGGGGATTACTTTGAAGGCGACAATATAGATTTAGATGAATAAACTTGTATTTTCAATTTTCTGAATGCATTCCGGGAATGCAAGGTAGTAGTTCGTCGTTGAATCTTCTCCTGCAAAGCCCGTCAAGGCAAACGGGACCGAATATCTTTCGAAAGATTTTTCTCTTGAAACGACTGAGAATGTCTTCATCCGCTTTCGATAGAGTCCATGTTTCAGCACCGTAAAGTAGGACTGGGATGATCAAAGTCTTATATAGAGTCTCCTTAGTTCTTCGGGATAGCACCTACTCAGCCCAGAGAAAGAGCGATGCAAATTTAATTCTTCGTTTCATTTCTGTGGGGGTGTTGTTGGCAGATCACCTTGTAAAAAAGTTGTTTAAACATCAAAGGTCTCGGTTAAGTTGTTACCGACCTTAAACGAGCAACGAGGGTTCTCTATCGTCATTTTGCTCAGTTGGACATGTTTGACAGGAATGCCAGACAGAGATGGCTCTATATGTATAGCTCGTCTCTATAAATGCTGTCATATGCGGTCCTAAAACCGATGAAAAGATGGTGGGTATCGATTTGAACCTCTTGAGTTTTTTCCAGGATCTGCGAGAGTGTGAAGATTTTGTCGATTGTCAACTTTCCTGGTCTGAAACCACACTGATAGGGATTAATCAGGTTGCCGGCGTAGGATTTTAGATGTTCGCACAGGAGACATACCTCTATAGCTGGCGCATTTGAGGGTGTCTCCTTTTTGTTGGATCGGGCATACGGTACAGGTATTCCATTCAGCAGGCATACACTCTTCTGATCCAGACCTGAAAAATGAGTTGGTGTATGCCCTCAACAAAGTCTTTTCCAACATCTTTGAATACCTTGGCCGGTAAGCTGTCAGGTCCATGTTTTTCGTTGGATTTCGGATTAGATATTGTATCCTTATTTCCTTTGGGTCAGGTGGTATATTGGGTTTCTTCGCCGAAATTTTTCTCTCAGCATGTAAGTCTGCTGCTTCCTTCTTCATCTCTACAGACTTCTGTACCTGTCTTCTTCCCGGCACACGTTCTTTTACATGTTGGTAAAAGTTCGTACGTTGTTCATGGATTATTCCCCATATCTTCGATCGCACTCTTCTCCTGGTCTTTTTTCTTCTTCTGGAGAAGCCGATGTTCTTCCTGTCTCTTCTGCTCGTAGAGCCTACGAGCAGCTCTCACTCTTTGTTGCAGCGCCACTTTGTACCCTTCTTGTTTAGTTGCATGTGCTTGGCGGCATTTCTCATCAAACCAGGGATTTCTTGGTCACGGTCGGGTGAAACCCTGCGTATCAGTTGCAGCGTCTCGGATGGTCAACGTTGCCACTGGTCTTCTGTACTTGATGATGGCGGCAGGGAAGCTGTTGAGAGATTTCAGAATAGCGTTCGGCATCGCTCTTGTGATTGCGGCTTTTCAGCATTGATTTTCTCACCTTAGTTGTTATTTGTTGTTGCGCTTGGGAAATCCGCATTGATCCGAGCAAATGTTGGCTGTCTGGAATGGTCGGACGTCCAGAATACTGGAGGCAGGTTTTACGTCGATCGCTTCATGATCTTGAACCCGCCATATTCTTTGTGTATATTGAGATGGGGAAACTGTGTGCTTGCTATTGGGATATTTTGTCCCGCCGCAAAGTCAATAAGACTATGTTTACCAACAGTGCTACCAAAGAACTCCTCCTTTCCTATACTTCGGACATTACTCATATGTCTTGTCAAGGGGATCCTACAAACATTCTTTTGCGGCGTCGTGCTTGTCTTCCGTAGGGGCATGGGCGTATATTAGGCTTATATTAGCGAATTTAGCCATGATGTGAATTGTCATAAGACGCTGGCTCATGAATCGGAAACTCAAGACTTCTTGCCAAAGTATGCCGTATATGGCATATTTTTATGAGCTCTTCGATGAGACACACAAATGTTCGACGTACCTTGGACAGCCCATCCGAAAACGGATTCTGGTCTCGGTGCAAAATCTCTGATCATATTGCGATCGGCAACAGTACCGGATTTCGTCCCGAAACCCAGCTTGTCGTAGGAAGATCTTGTTTGACGATTAATGCAGAGAAACGGAAAGCATATAGAGCGCGGTTGCAAAGGAGAACTCGAACAGTTCGTAAGCTCGACGAGCATAAAAAAATGGCTTAATAACAGCTTCACAAAAATAAGAAAAAAAAGCACCAGCTTGATCACACTGCTACCAACGGAAAGTATTTTGGATCTCCAACGCAAAGAAGGACTAGAGCGGCTGGTGAGCTCAACGAGCAAAACTGGAAGGACACTTCCTTAGAACGAAGGAAAAGGCACACGAGAAGCGAGAAAGCGAGGAAATTGAGAAATGCCATCAAAAGGTCAAGCACAGAAGCCTACCACACACAAATAAGGATGGGAACGATACTCTAGATTCACAATTGGTTCTACGAGTAAAAACCTAAAAAGATTATTTATGCGCTATGCGTGAAGGTGACCAACATTCAAACGGAATGATTTATGTAATGTAGATGACAATCGACTATAACTACGTCCACCCGATCAAGAAGTGGTCTGGATAGCTAGATCTAAACTAAGGTCAAATGAGCTCTTTGCTGAATTGTTTCAGGCGGGAGTTGATTTGGTAAGTTGCATACACCAGCTAGTCTGTGCAAAGTATGGTCGGACTAAAGTCTGCTCGGTGAATAGAATCTCAGCAATGTTGGCTCGATTCTAAAAAAGTCAGATCTTCAAGTTGCGCCTTAAGAAAATGAGTCCCTTTACAATCTAACCCCGATAGGACCTTATTTTTTGGAAAAAAGAACTCAGCCACTTAAAATCGATATCATGATTCACTGATTGAAAGGCACATACAACTGAATTTTTATTGAAGGGACATATGGACACATTGGAAAGCCTGCCAAACTTTTCCAAATGTACAGGATGGCATTGATCTTTTTGGTATCAAAGGTATAAGGAAGGTACATTCAACACCACTGGCACAGACAGCACGCCTTATCTTTAACATTGAGGTAGTGAAAGACTTTGTCCACCTGATCACTTGGGCAAAGATCTAGTAGAGAACTAATTTTGCCATTTGCTAATTCATTTGACTAAGAAGGCATAAGAGAAATAAGTTCGTGTCATAAAAAGCAAAGAAAGCACTACATATATGCGAATTCTATCCTCCTAGTACTATTGCATGGACTTTATCTAAAGCGAGCGAAAATGCTCTTGGTTACTTCAAGAGAAAAGTTGTTCGATCGATTTTCGGTCCCTTCTGGAAAAACGGAATTTGGAGAAGAAGATGTTAGAATAGCTGGAATTCATCGGTTCCGATGGCTAGGACATGTGAGCGAATAACACCACCCGGAAATATTTTGCACGAGAAAGCGCTAAATGGAGAGAGCCTTTCGTTAAGCCCCGCGTCCACCCCGATATTAAATGTCAGATAAAGCAATGTAAGTTTTCTAAGCCGTATTGCTTGCTTATTGAATGCCACGCCCAGCTGTTTGCTTTCTAGTCATTATAACCTGCAAACATTCAAAACCAATGTGAACCATTTTCTTACTTTCTTTAAAGGGTGTGCCTGGCAATTTATTATAATTAAATTTAAAAAAAAAAAAACAAAATAACAAGTTCATATTTACATATATCCGTATGACTATTAGTTCTGAAAGATACAAATTAATATGTATATCATACACTGACGTACTTTCCATCGAAAGTTTTTGCTTTTTTTTTTCCATAATATGGGCAAGTGGAACGTCAAATCCTGCACCTCGTCTGGTTTATGGCAGCAATCAATTTCCGGGTACAATCTCACACGATACACTGCAGGTCAGAAATTTGAGCCCACCCTTGACAACTGACTTCACTCATGCATAGAGATTGAATTTTATGAATTAAATTTTGGGGGTTTTTATCTAAACTTTCTTTCACTTTGAAGTCATAAGAATTTATTTGAGATTCTTCACGTGCTGAGTAAATACGAGTAATTCGTAAGCCACAATCGAGAAATCGCAGCGGGAAGTTGTTCCGCGGTTGAAGGTATCCAGGTGCTGTCTAACACTCGGCCATCAGTATAGATTTTAGAAACTACATACCAAGAATCTCACTCAATTACTGGTCCCTATACTATTTACCATACAAATTGTAATTTGGAATTAAATCAGTGACCAAGTTGTGGAACTAAATATATACTATGTTAGCTATTGCGAATAAATTTAAGGAACAAAGAGAGCTAAACTAGAAATAGATTCTAATACCCTTGCAGTGTGATTCTAATTTTGTTAATCCCAAATTTATTTAATCGTGAGAAAGCTGTGACGTACTTTACGATTAGGGCACGTGAAATATTTAGACAGCAAAAACGGTCTAGACTTTTTTATCTTGTGAAAGTAACCAATTGGGTTTTAGTCTAATTTATATTTATTGCTTGTTCATTTGAATTTTATTTACATTAAAATACCCTACCTTAAAATAAAGCGAATATCTTAATTTTTCTGATGACGGAGGTGACGAAAAACTAGACAACTAGACAAGTTCGTTTAGAATGGTGGAAGGTGGAGTGCTGTGGAGTTGCCTTGGCTTAGAAGTGATTCCTTTCTTGAATTGTAGGATCTAAAGAATTGCAGTTTGAGCTGTTAAGGTGGTTTGTCAAGAGCCTGAACAAACATTTAATATTTGAAAGTTAAGTGTTTTTTTTTGTGATTGATTTATATTTATTTAGACAACGATGAAGTCTTTTTTTACTACTTGCAGTTGCCAATGGAAATTGTTATGTGTGGGGACATAGCCGCGTGCATCCATAGACATGTGAAGTTAAACACCTGAGCTTGCGAAGGAAACATCCCCAGGCATTTTTCCTTCAAAGAAGCTGAGCCTTTAGAATGCCATGGAAGAAGAGATGTGAGTAACATTTATTATGTGAAAAATCAAGGACGGAAGAACTGGTGAAAGCTACAGTATTCTTACAAAGGACAACATCCCTGAAGATGCCACACATAGCCCCAATATACCCTTGATGCTGACGATTCCAGCTAAAATAATGTGCATAGTGGATAGTGCATTCGCAAAAATAAATTAGTAAAAAACTCAGAGTGACTTTGTTTTATTGCCGACTTTCGCTTCAAAGTGAAAAGTGAAAAATATTTTTTTAAAAAAAGCCAAAAACGTTAATTTTTCGCACAAAATAGTTTTATTAACATCTAACATAAATTATTTTTCTACATAGTTTCCGTTTAAATTTATACATTTTTGGAAACGTGAGACGAGCCTTTGTATACCCTCCTTAAAAAATGGTACCGCCAGTGCGTTGAGGCATTGATTCACACCGTTCATAAGTTCCTCATTACTTCCAAAATATTGAGATGCAATGGATGGTTTCAATTTTGGGAAAAGGTGATTAATCACTTGGTGCCAAATCAGGACTGTAGGAAGGGTGATCAAAAATATCCCAATTGAACTCCCCCACTAAAGTTCTTGTGCGTGCAGCAGTGTGTGGTCGTGCGTTGTCATGCAGAAGCACCACACCTTTGGTAAGGATTCCTCGTCTTTTGTTCTGGATTGCTCTTCTCAACTTACGTAGAGTTTCACAGTAAATCGCTGCATTTATTGTGTTTCCAGGTTCCATAAACTCGGTCAGCAATATGCCTTTACTGTCCCAAAAAACTGTGGCTTTCATTTTTCGATAGGAAAACGTTTGTTTTAATTTTCTAAGTTTACATACTGGACCCAAGTCTCATATCCAGTCACAATTTGCTGTAAAAATTCTTCATCTTCCATTTCTAAACGTTCGAGAAATGCTTTTCCTGAATTGACACGTTAGATCTTGTGAACATCTGTGAGCTGTTTTGGGGCCCAACGAGCACAGAACTTGTGGTAATCCAAGTTTTCAGATACGGTTCTCTATAGAGCAGTTCGAGAAATTTCGAACAATCTTGTCGCAAGATCTGAAATCGTAAAACGCCTGTTTCCTCGAACAAATTGGTCAACTTGGTGAACCACGTCTTGAATCATGATCGATTTGCACCCTTGGCCTCCCTCATTATGCACATCTGTGCGTCCGTTTTTAAATTGTCTACACCAATCACGTACCGAAGCATCACTCATCACTGTATTGCCGTAAACAGCACATAACCGACGATGAATTTGAGCTGCGTCATTTCCTTCGGCTTGCAAAAAACGGCAACTATTGGACGAAAACGGTCGAAACTTGGCATATTATTAGAGAATAATGCACTGGTTGCAACATGCCGAAACACATCACCGAAGTGCACGTATGTAATGAATTGTAACACATCGGAGGTTGATTTTGGAATAGCCCTCGTATAAAAAAAACACACAAACAAACAAGACCTTTTTCGTGTAATTCTTTTGATAAGCAAAAATTGTGCTTGATCCAAGACACACTGGACATTGTATTGTGGGACAATTGGAAGTTGCTAGATTACCATCTAGCATTGCCGCCATATCGAAGAGAACATCCTCTGGAGAGTTCAAGGTTCAAGGTACATACGGGAATATAGGTAACCATTTAACGAAGTTTAACTCTATGAAATTAGTGAAAAAAATGTTAGTCGGACGACAATTATGTAATAACCAACAACCGCGTATAAATGATTTTGTGTAGGATGGTAGAGCTGCCAGGGCTACTGTTGAGGAGATGAGACTTCGCTCGAAATCGCTTTGTTCATATGACGATAAGTTTTGTACACTTTAACTAGGAATAAAAATCTTAACACTGTTCATGGTGATTATGAAGAAATTTATTTCACGATTCTTTCAAGGCTGGAAGTGTTTAGAAACGCCATGGAAGACAGCAATCAAAAACTAACTGAAACTGAAGATATCACTCTTGTCTCCAACAGCATCACGGAAATGCTAGCAAACTGGATGGTATCGTCTGAACACTCATTTTCAGACCACAGATACATCCAATTCAGCCCGAGTGATGCTTCCCACAGTCAACCAGTATTCCGGAACTACCGGAGAACTAATTGGCCAAAATACAGAGGAATACTGTCAGAAACGCTATCCTCTGAACTCTCAAGTCCCCCGCGTGACACCAACGAGCTTGACGATTTCACTGTGGCTCTCAATCAGGCTGTGGCCGCTTCCTGTCCTCTCCTTCAACCTAGAAGCAAGAAAAAGCCTCTTGTCTGCTACTTCTAATCCAATATGGTACTTTGCAGATGACAGTACTCTCTGCTTTTCATATTCGTTACCGGACTCACACCCCTGCTCTTCGGCTGTAGAACGGAAACATCAGCGTATGTTAAGCTCATTAAATTCCGGGAATTATCAACCGAGTGGAATTTAATGCCTCCAAAACTCAATGCTGTCTGCTGTCATTAAAGCGAAATTCAAATACACAGCCATTATCCATGAATGGCACTTGCATCGTCGAAACCGATAAACTTTCCATTCTCGTTATGAGTGTCAGTGCCAACTTACGTTGGAATGACCACATATTCGGTGTCGTCAAAAATGCTGCGAAATGCCTAGGTTTCCTCAAGCGATGTAAGAAATATTTTACCCCCTTTGACCTGGCCTCAATATATAATGCACCTAAAATATCTCTGAGCCTGGTAGATAGGATTCAAAACCGTGCGATAAAACTCATAGGTGATACTAGTATCAGTCAATCAATTGACACCCTCGAACATCGACGTAATTTCTCCTGTGTCACTTTGTTTTATCGCTATTTCCAGCATCACTGCTCCATAGAAACCACCAGTAACATTCCGCCCCTTCAAACTTTTAACCGTAACACCCGTCTCACTGCGAATACTCATCAATATACCCTCAAGCCCATTTTTGGACGTACTCAAAAATATCGTGATTCTTTCCTAAGCCATATAACTCGCTTATGGAATGCCCTGTCGGTCTCTGTGTTTCCTGGCCATTATAATTTACAAACATTTAAAAACAATGTACATCGGTACCTGCCTTTTTTTCCTCCCTAAATTTCCTTCGCCCGCGCTGTGTACGATCATTTTAAGGATACAAAAACCCCTTGAGCGCGCGCTAATTATAAAAAAAAAATCAGCACTGGGACCGCTTAAAAACATTTGCAGAAAGCTTGAACTGACTACTACGAGTTATACAAAGAATCCCTCAAAATATACTACAGAGGTCCTCAGATATTATTCTGTCTGCGCTAGAAAATATTATGAGGAGCTGTGTAGAACTTACCCACACTCGACTGTCATGGAGAGAAGTCAATGTAGTTTTCATTCCAAAAGCCGGAAAATGTTCGCATGTTGTCCCAAAGGACCTCAGACCTATAAGTCTATCATCTTTCCCTCTGAAAATCCTAGAACGACTGATTGATATCCATATACGAGCTAAACTTGATCCAATACTTCTGTCAACGTCTCAACATGCCTACTGTAAAGGAAAGTCAGTGGAACGGCTCTGCATTCACTGACTAGCAACATCGAACGATCCCTACAATATAAGAGTACAAACCTAACATTCACGAAAGAGGCAATAAAGCTACAGGATCTTTATTCTCTTGCAAAAAAGCCATTGGGAGCAAATGGGGCCTTCAACCTCATATGACCCACTGGCTATACATCTCGGTCATAAGATTGATACTCGGAGTTGTTATGTGGTGGACGGCCTTCGACAATTCAGTCAACTGGAGCAAGTTAAGCCAAGTCGAAAGAACAGCATGTCTGTACATAAGCGAAATCTTAGGGTCTATTCCCTCCGCCGCATTGAACATTCTGTTTCATTTGCAGCAGGCAAGTATAGGGTCCGCCATCTAACATTTTTTTTTTCAATAACAGGGCGCAAAACATCGAGTGTAGCTTCGGCTGTGTGGCACGTAGCGCCGTCCTGTTGAAACCAAATGTTGCCAATATCCTCCTCTTCAATTTTTGTGGACAAAAATTCGTTCAACATGGCCCGATAACGATCGCCATTGACTGTAACGGCCATTCCTTGCTCATTTTCGAAGAAAAATGGCCCAATTATGCCTCTGGACCAAAATCCGCACCAAACAGTGACTCGTTTTGGGTGTATCGGCTTTTCAATGTATGCGTGCGAGTTTTCTGTGCCCCAAATGCGACAATTTTGCTTGTTTACATACCCGCCAAGATCAAAATGAGCTTCATCTGAAAAGATGATTTTTTTGGCAAAATCGGCATCATGATTTTCAAAGTAATGTCGCAATATTTCCCAGCGTTGTTCAAGCGTATACACAACCATATTCGTTCAGCACAAGGATAAAACTAATTATCTGTCAAATCAGACATGAGCTAAGTGTTACCATTCACGAAATAAGCACTAGTTGAAACAAAAAACGTTAGATGGCGGACCCTATAGCTGCGACTACAGATATACGCCTGAAAGCGACTACATAGTGGACAAATAATTCATTTGGCCACGCTAACATTCTTAATATGTTATATTAAAACATCGATTACATCATACCTGAACTTTGGTTTGTCAAAGACTTCCACGTAAGTTTCCTCTCTAGATCCTTCTGGGACCTTCGGTTCGACCTTCACCTTTGCAGGGTGCCGGTCCACAGAGACACTTCAGGGAACTGTAGAGCCGATGAACTCGCCAAAATTGGAACCACTTATCTACTCTACCGGAAAAGGTAGCATACGTATACCAATCGCTACGTGCAAATTATTATTAAAGCTGGATGCCAGTAAAAGAACAGACCTTAGGTGGACTGTTACATCAACATGTCTAGCGACTAAACAGAACTGGCCAAACCTAGATCTGAATCGCTCTGAGACTCTGATCCCTCTGAATAGGTAATACGAGTATCTCAGCGCCATCGTAGGTGCGTCGATCATGACATGATCAGTTGGCCTACCGTTATCTGATCAGGTGACTGTTATATTATAGTATTTGAATTTAAATAAAAACTTGACGAGAGGTGTTTAGTGACTAACTCTCCCCCTTCATTAACACTTGTATGACAACAGTTAACAACAGGTGGTGGCATACGATACGATATGTCTTGTTCACACTATCTGATTAAAATATCTCTCTTTCACGGTGAATTTAAAATTATAACATTTGAATTCACAAATTAACATTACGTCAAACTTTTAATTAAGTTTCATAGTATTTATAATATATTCAATATGTGTATATAATATACATATACAGTGTCGGACAAAATAAAGTGCAACGGCGGTTCATTAATTTTTAAATTCCTATTAGTTTTAAGCAATTAGCATGTATGGTCCAATTGTTTTGTTGGCGACGTGTTGCAGACATTAGATGCTAATTGCTCTTGATTATTTGGTATAAGTTGCATTAATGCTGCATCATTTGTACTTAACACGCGACAAAATAAAGTGCATATTACATTTGTGACTCATTACAAACCAAAACTTTTATATTTATTCCGTACAGAGCTCTACTATCCACTAATACTGGTCAACAAAAAAATATTTATAAATTACTCGGAGATAAAATTATGTGATTCGTAATCGTTGGAGTTTATAGAATCAGGAAAACTATATAAAATGTGACCTTACATCGGGATTTTGTGAGAAAACGCTTTTTTGAATTTAAGAATTTAACCTAAAATATTACCGAAAAATGTTATTTCTTGTAAAATTTTGTTGTTTTTTTTGGAAGCATCTGCATTCCGTTTATAAGAACACCTCGGAGTCTCTCTTATAGGCAACCAGCAGTAATCTGCCAACATTGATGGCTCCCATTTTCCTTGGTACCGTTGCTCTATTGCAGCATTGTCTTGGTGGAATCCCTCGTCGTGCTCATCGCTTACATCACCCATATTTTCAGGAAAGAAATTGAGATGAGAATGCAAAAAATGAAGTTTTAGCGACATGTTGCATCCCATTTTATGATAAGCATCCAGCATTTTTTTTACATCATCTGCATAACCTGGAGTCTTATTGCTACTTAGGAAGTTTTCTGCTTCTTTCACAAATGAACACCAGGCCTGTTTTTCTAATGAATCCAGAGTAGGAATGAAAGCTGGATCTTTTATAAGCTTTCTAATGTCTGGACCCACAAAAATACCTTCTTTAATTTTTGCTTCGCTTAGTGATGGGAACTTTTGAAACCAGTTTGGTCTTTCTTCATCGCCTTTACAAAGTTTTTTATAAGACCCAATTTGATATGTAATGGTGGTAGAATAATACGCTGTGGTTCGATCAATGAGGGATTCCTTATATTTTTTTCTCCACAAATAAAGTTTGTTCTTATAGGCCAATCTACTCTCACAAAGTGCTTCGATCGTGCTCTACTATCCCACTCACATAAAAAACAACAAAATTTGGTGTAACCTAGTTGTAGTCCAAGAAGTAGAGCAACAACTTTTATGTTAAATCCGAATATATCGACCAGTTATATTTTTTATATTAAATTTTTTTCCAAAATAAATTTCATAACATCGTAGGTCTCTTTTAAATTCACACCATGCGCTAGAGGTATTGAAGGAAAGTTATTAGAATTATGAAGCAATACAGCTTTCAAACTAGCCTTTGATGCGTCGATGAATAGCCGCCATTCTTCGGTTTTGTGCTCATAACCCAGTGGCAGCATTACAATACACTAAGTTATCGGTTTTCAAAAAATAAGGAATAAATTCACTTTGTCGCGTACGGTACTCCGTAATTTTTACCTCAGGCTTGAGCAGATTCCACTGCTTTAACCTTGAGCTCAGTATTTCAGACTTTTCCAAGTCTCTGACGAGGTCATTAAGCTCAATCTGACTGATGAGATGTGGTGCATCAGAAGATGTAGGGAGCTCAAATTCGGGATCATCCATGATTTCTTCTGAACAATATGACGAACTTATTTCTGTGTCCGAAAGGCGTCCGGATGGTGGCTTTGGAACTGGCAGAATTTCTGTATGAGGTGCTGGTCTTGTTACAGAGAGGACATCTGCATATTTTATGGAATGCTTTAATCTTCGAGAAAATCCCTTCACATTGGTACAACAAAAGTAACAATCTGTGTGACTCTGGGGCTCTCTCCATATCATAGGCATTCCAAAAGGCATTGCAGAAAATGAGCCGTTAAACCAACCAGTTAGCTGTCGGTGACACCTAAAGCAGCAAATGTGTGGTGCCCAGAGTTTATCCTGATGGTATATTTTAAATTTAAAATAAGAAAAGTAACACTTTTCAATAAATGGTGTTATTTTCCTTTTTCGGAAACTTGCTGTAAATTCTCCACAAATATAGCAGAATAAATCTGGACAATTAACACAAGATCGTGGCATTTTATCACTTTAATGCACTTCTAATATTCTTCTTACGCAAATTAGTTTATTTTTTTAAATTACTAACAGAAAAACCGATTTAAACGAAGTGCGATTCTATTAGAGCTGACGTCGTTCGATAAAGATGTAAAAGTGTGTGCCGTTATGTTGCTGTACGTGACCTGAGCAAAATATTATTTTTCCAGTTATATACAGGTCGAGTACTATAAGAAACACTATTCAGTATGTCCGAGTATTTTTCATTGTTGCCCAGTGTAATTAAAAGGCACGAACGTTAATTAAAAATTAGGAGTCTTGTTTTCAATGTTTCAACGTTTTATTTTATTCGGTTGAAGCTTTGTTATGAAACCGTTAAGACCCGAAGCGAAGGATCTGCTTATTTTAGACATTCAAAGTAGATTGGCATTCCACAAACTAGAAAAAAAAAATATCGGTTGTCAATTTCTCGGGCAAGGATGATCTGCCAAAACTATAAAGAACAAGGAACAGTTGTCAGCTTTAAAAATGCTTACTAAAGGAATCGGAAGACCATAACAACTAATGAGAGAAAAATTAAAATTGAGTCCAGGAAAAAGGTAGCCTCATAAAGGAAATCTGCAATTAAACATAACATTAAGGGCGGTCCAAAGACGACTCTATGAAAGTGGTTTGAAAAGCCTATGCTGCCTGGCCTTTGGAAGAAATCCCTTACCAAAGCCGCATTCAAGTGTAATTTGGTCCGATGAGTCCAAATTTGAGTTAAAAAATCCTAAAACTAGAAGGAGAATTTGGTGCAGACCACCTGAAAGACTCAGCTAAAAACAACCCGTAAACCACGGAAGAAATGGTCTGGAAATGTTTCTCCTTTAGCGGCGTTGTTAAAATCGACACCAAAATGACGGATGCAACTTACGTCAACATTATAAGGGAAAATTTAGCTTCTTCTGTTTCTAAAATGTCTTTGAGAAGTTATATTGTATTTTCTAGCCAAAATAATGTTAATGTAATGAAGGGACCACTTCAGTCCCAAGACCTTTAATCTAATTGAGCACCTTTGGACTAATTTCGATGAGAGAATGTGGGAACTTAACATCTTTTATGGAAACTCTGGGAAATGAATTTACTAAAAAATCTGGCCTCCAGCGCACAAAAGCGTCTTGCGGCAGTAATTTATAATAAAAGAAGAGGCTATTAGCGACAAAGGTTCTTAATTTCCAAAGTTGAATTCTGAAGATTTGGTTGATTTTTGTTATTTTTTTTGGATTGGCACTTTATTTGGTCTTCTTCCATTATACATATAAGTATACATATAAGTTTAATAAAACAAAATATAATGTATCTGCATTTTCTAGATTCAAAAAATTCAATTCATAATACGTGGCGTTACAAATAAAGCAATTAAGTACTTAAAAAGGGAAAAGAGACAAGCTAGCTGGACGAAAAAGAATCTGGGTCGCGTTCAATACCTGCGAAGGTTTCCTTCACTGTTGGGTTGAGTTCGCACTGAAATAATTATAAGACCGAATCGCTGACATCTGATAAATCCACCGTTCAGGAAGTTTTATCATATGTCCACTTTTTGTTGAATATTGCACAGGAACTCGGGTAATCAATTCGGTTTTAAGTCGGGTCATGATATCATACATGCCGCGTCTAAACTGGTGTCAAATATCCAATGGAATAAAATCAAGAACCAGTGGACTGGAGCCTGTCTGGTTGACCTGGAAAAGGCCTTCGATACCGTATGGTTAGAGGGACTCTTCTATAAGCTGACCAGACTGGGCATCAGTAAGCCACTTTTGTATATCCTTCTGTATGAACAGACAGTTCATCGTGAAAAATGGCGATGCAACTTCTGCTGGAACAATTCAAATTAAAAACGGTCTGCAACAAGGTGCGGTTAACTCGCCGATCTTATTCAACATTTACACAAGTGATTTGAGAGGTTCACTTCCCCATAGCATAGCGTACGCAGACGATCTGATAGCGTACAGATCAGGTCCAAAAGTCGAAGTCATTAATATGCTTTTGCAACGTAACTTCGAACAAATAAGGCGGTTTTGCGATGACTGGAAGTTGAAAATCAACTTTCAGAAGTCGGAAACCATTCTGTTTAGGACGCCGTTGTCTGGTGCCTCTAGGGACACCAGAAAAAATTGGCGAAAATTCTCGATCATTGGACAACACGGACAGCCTCTTGCCTGTCGAAATGTAGTCAGATATCTTGGGATCTGGCTAGATCAATATCTATATTTTAACAAGAATGTAGATGCTGCTCTGGTCAGAGCCAAAGGTGCTAATGCCCTTACAAAGAGACTGTTTTATAGCAGCCAACTCGATGCGAGGGTGAAAGTTATCTGCCACATGGCCCTCATCCGGCCCATACTGATATATGGGTGTTCTGTGTGGTTTAATGTGAGAGCAAGCTTAATGGAAAAGATTAGGGTGTTTGAGAGGGCTTGCCTTAGGGTCTGCCTTCGCCTTACAGACCGCCAGAGTCTGAGTACATAAAATTCTATCCCAATGAGGTTCTTTACAACAGGGCGAATCTGAATAGAGTGGACAACTTCGCTATTAAGTTGACTCGAAGGCATATTGCAAGAGCAATGACCTCGTCCAATAACCTGATATCTGAGGCCTACTACCCCAACTACTTATATCATGAGAGTGTGCGCTTGAAGGGCTTCGTCCCCCTTGAAACGTTCCTCTATCTTGACATGGAAGGGCTTATACGGGATAACTTTGCGGTGCCGCTAATCATCCCCGTAGCTCGTGCAGTGGGTGAGCGGCGACTCAACTACAACATAGACGTCGCACACGGCAGTATCGAACGTCTCAGGTTTAGTAGGGCGGTTCCAAGCCGCGATAAAAAAGATGTTTTTTTGCAGCACCAAAATATTTGGTGGTTGAGTGAAGAAGATCTGATTCCTTCGTCGTTTCCTTCAAGTCCGAGTTAGCCTAGTCAAAAGGCAAAGTGGGCCATTTCGTTTTTATTTTTATTTTTATTTATTTTTTCTTTATTTTTCCTTTTGGAATGGCCGACTTACATAGGTTAGGGTAGTTTTAAGTGTTTAAAGTTAGCAACCTTGGGTTAGCTAATGATCAGATTAGCAACTTTAAGTTTGCTAACAATTAGGCTAGGTTAGATTGCATAGTTAGGCTAAGTAGTTTAAGATTAAAATATAAGTATTATATAAATACAAAAAAAATTGTTCGTTCACTAAGTTTTTTCTAAATACTTATTTTCTTAGTTTAAATAGATGTATAAGAATAATAATTATTATTTGTAATGACGTCGAAAGACACAAAACAATAATATAGTTTAGCTTAGAGTGCCCGTTTGGAGGGCCATTAAGTTAGTATAAGTTCGTTAAGTTATTCTAAGCTAATATTTAAGCATTTTTTCTGTTAGCATGTAAGTATAGTAAATGTAAGAAGAATAAAATAAAATGCATTACAAAAAAAAATTGCACAGGAGCTGTTTCATTACTTTTCAAACAAGGGTATTGATTCTTCTCAGTTACAGTTATTGTGGAATCTTCATTTTATTCTGGAAAGGGCGTTGCGTCATCTAGTTTTTGTTTTGGCTCTAAAGGTCTTACTATATGCATCGAATTTCGCCGTGTGTGCCTATTATGTTCTGTTTTCAAAATGTAAGGCCTTGAGCTATTATATTTCTGTATTACTGGCTTCCATATTTTCCCCTTTTAGTACGTTACGTTTTGGTATTATGAGAAATTTTTCTGTCGTGTATTTGTAACGCCTTTTGTATTGTTTGCTGTTTTGGGACGTACGAGGGGCGTTCAAACTATTCTCGGTATCGGGGTGAAGCTGTGGTTGTATATATAAATTGACTTATTTATCAAGTAATACTATTATTTTAGTGCATTCATGTAAAATTTCATATAAATGTGATTATTAATTCGCGTTTTATCTCTAGTTAAACAGAATCATAATGGCAACTGAGACGATGATGGTGAAAATTGAGCATCGCGCTGTAATTAAATTTCTCACTAAGCAAGGAAAAAGTCAAAAAACTATTCATGAAGAGATGGTGGCTGTTTACCAGGGTTCCGCACCTTCATTATCAACTGTGCAAAAGTGGTCAAGTGAGTTCAAGAGAGGCAGAGAGAGCATTGAAGACGACCCCCGCTCCGGCGCCCCGGCTACTGCTTGTTGTTGTACGGGAGAAAGCATCAAAGAAGTCGAAAAACTTGTTCTTGAGGATGCCCGAATAAAGGTGAAAATGATGGCAGAGATCACCAAGCTTTCAATTGGTACCATTCACACCATTCTTCATGACCATCTTAACCTTTCAAAGGTCAGTGCAAGGTGGGTGCCACGAATGCTCACAGCGCCTTAGAAAAAAGTGAGAATCGCATGCTGTAGAGAGCTTTTGGAGATGTGTAGTGAGAACGCGGACGGTGTTATGGATCGAATTGCTACTGGGGACGAAACATGGGTCCACCACTATGACCCTGAAAGCAAACAAGAGTTCATGCAGTGGCATAAAAAAGGAACAGACCCCCCGAAGAAGTTCAAAGTCACTCCGTCTGCCGGGAAGCTCATGGCCACAGTTTTTTGGGACTCAAAGGGAATCTTGCTCATTGAGTACAAAAAAAAAGGTGAAACCATCAACGCCACATCCTACGCTTCCACTTTGCATAATTTGCGGGAGGAAATTAAAAAGAAAAGACGGGGTAAACTCGCAGCGGGTGTGTTGCTTCTTCATGACAACGCTCCTGTTCACACGGCGCGAGTTTCCAAGGCTGCTGCGCGAGATTGTGGTTTCGAAGAAATCCAACATCCACCCTATAGTCCAGACCTTGCCCCTAGTGATTATTTCCTGTTTCTGGATTTGAAAAAATGTCTTCGTGGAAAAAGATTTTCGGATGATGAAGAACTCAAGTCGGCAATAAATGGGTATTTTGCAGAGAAAGAGGAAATTTATTTTTTTGAGGGTTTAAAAAAGCTTATCTCAAGATGTAACAAATGCATTGATGTTAGGGGAGATTATATTGAAAAATAAAAACAATTTAAATTGAATTCGTATTTTCCTTCATATCGATACCGAGAATATATTGAACCCCCCTCATAATAATTTATTGTAGTTATCAAAATTTGTGAGGGAGTACTAGATGGAGTGGAAAGTGACCTCCTTGGGAATTAATTTTTTTTTTTTTTTAATGTTTTAATATATTATTGAATATAGTCCTCTTTTAGTTTGATACACTTATTCCAGCGATTTTTCAACTTCTTTATCCCGTCCTAAAAGTAATTTTCCGGAAGGACTGCAAAATACTCCTCCGTGTCGTCGATGATTTCCTTGCGTGAGCTGAATTTTTTATTGATAAGCCATCTTTTGAGGTTTGGGAAGAGATAATAGTCCGAGGGATCCAAATCCAGTTACCAATCGACGCCAAAAGTCCGCGAAATTCCGCGTCAGCAAGTCCAAACACTCTTTCGAAGTGCTCTCGCGTTCGTGTTTTTGGTCAAAAGTGAGCATTCGCGGCACCAAGCGGCAGTATAACTTTTTCATATGCAGAATATTGCCCAAAATATGGCGTGTGCGCTCAGCACTAATCTTTGTGGTATCTGCTAGCTCGCGCACCTTCACTTTCCGGTCAGCCAACACCATTTCATGTATTTTTTTGACATTGTCCTCTGTAACCGCATCGGAGGGCCTGCCGCTGCGAACTTGATCGGTAGTGGAGTTGCGGCCACCACGAAACTCTCGAAACCAATATTTGACGGTGTAATCTGACGGAACATTAGCCCCATAATATTTATCCAACTTTTCTTTTGTTTCCTTCGCCGTTTTGCCTCTCAAAGAATAATGTTTTATGAGAGAACGAAAATCGTTTTTGTCCATACTCAACTTGATGCCAAACACGTCAACAACAATCAGCCGTCAAAACATTGGAATTTGGCATGTCTGCCTAAATATGTACGGACTTCAAGGCACCATAACCTTTTTTGCAGTAGCAGCGCATTCTGGCGGTCAAGGAGGTAACTTTTCACTCCATCTAGTATATGAAAATCCGGTTATCGGCTAAAAGTCACCATGGAAATAGTGGTTATCTTCCTGTCATTTTTTTAAAAGGGACTTTGAAATTGATACTGCACGTTACGAAAACTTCTGGAACACTACTCGTATGTGCTGCAAAATAAGATTTTAAGATTTCAATAACCTCGCTGGCTGGCTTATTTTTTAAAGAGAGTCAGGTAGGATGACGATCCATAACCAAATAGGACACATGCCACTTTATTAAAGGAGATCAAAGGAATTTATAGTAATTTAGACTCTGAATTTTGAAATTTTCCACTTATTATGAGTTTTTCAGTATCCTTATTTAATTTTGGCCACTAAAATAGAATTTGTGCAGCCCTTTTGGTTTTGGACATTCGTGCAATTTGTTTGGAATTTAATACTCATCATCTTGGGAATTATATTGTAATTCTGTTTTTGTTAAATAAAATCTAGTTTTCGTAGTAAATTTCGTTTATTTGGTGGCAGTAATTTTTTTTTAAATGGGTCCACATTTTTACTACTCCAGGGGCCAGCCTTTTAGACAAGTTTGAACTGAAATCGTTAATTCAGGGTCATTGCAGGTTTTTGCTTTTATTTCCCCGGTGCGATTGCTTAGCATCGTCGGTGTTTGTAAAGCGCTAAAAAATAATTTTTTTTCTGCGTACGTCCACGTCTGCAAATACAGGCCAGTTGTTTTGGAACTTAATGAAGCACAGATGCAACCCCGCCCACACTTCTCAGATCACCCAGATCTGAAGCTATATTTAGAAGCGCAGTGATGTTGCTTAACAAACTCCACCACAATCCCTGTTCAAATCCGGAATTCAATTTCATGTGGTTGGAATTCCAGTTCCCTAAGCAAATTATCCACTGATGCTTTATTTACAGAAGCCCCAAACTGTACAGCAATTCGACCTTTAACGAGTCCGATCCCATACAAAGAATTGTATCCCAGTATCCTTACACTGAAATCGTTATTACGGGCGATTTCAATATATAGTTACACAATTCTGGGTGGCTTCGACATTCTGGACAGACGACGCCCAGTTTATAAATGAGCCCACGCAAATACCAGACGTTGATGGTCATGCCGCCAACACCCTGTACCTAATTGTAACTTCTAACCCTGATAAGTACACCATTGATGTGCTCTCCCTTCTAGGCTCGTCGGACTATTGTGTCTTATCAGCTAATTTCTCATACTCGTTCGAGAAAGATTGCTAAAAGGACCGTATGGCAATACGAGAAAGCCAATTGGAGCGATCTTAACAGCTTCTTTAGGAATTTTAACAGGTCATTATGTTTTCTTGATAACGCCATGGATGCCGCTGCTGATATGACCATAGACACCATTCTCTTTTGAAGGAGCTCCTTTATCCCTCATCGGATAAAGAGTATCAAACCAAAAGAAAAGGCGTGGTAGGAAAGAGGCTGTCAGGATTAGAGAAATGGGTTCTTTTGTTAGAAATGAGTCAAGAATGACTGCAAAACCTTTCTTAACCATGTGGAATTTGAATACGAACAAAAACTGAGGAAAAAATTACTACAAATTTACCTTCAAGTCAATTTTCGGTCATACTTTAAAATATCTGACTCTGTCCTAAGCCGTACAACTCGCTTATGGAAAGTCCTGACGAACTCTTTCCCAATCTTCAAACATTTAAAACCAATGCACATCGGTACCTCTCTTCCTTTCTTTCCTAATTTTCCTTTGCCCGTGCTATGTGTAATCATTTTAACGATACTCAAAATCCATTGAGGGCACGCAGATTATAAAAAAAAACTCCAAACACCTTTATAACTTTTTCAATGGTCAGCCGTCGATCTTCCAACATGATTCCGAGAATTTTTTAACATTTTCATTGGTTGAGACTGTGGAACGACGACCAGAGTGAGGTTTGTCATCAGTTGACCTTTTACCTCTTTTGAAACGGGCAAACCATTCCTCAGTTTTTCCAATAGCATCACCCTGTTTTTAACAGTTCAACAGTTTCTATGCCAGTTTTTCAGAACAAGAAGCAACATTTTACGGCCGCGCACAGTTCACGAGAATCAGCTATTCCAAAAACGACGAGCACACAAAACAATTCTCACTAAAATTGCACAAAAGCCGAACTCGGGAATGGTAGCTCTTTACGCTCCTAGCCGCAGAACGTGATTCTACAAAAACTCCGCTCCACGACAAAGTCAGTTTGCTTTGTTTTGGATACACCTTTGAATTATTCAAATGCGAAGACATCAGCAACCCCTTGACCTCACTAACGAGATGATCCAAATTGAGTGGCCTGTAGAATGGTTCAAAGATCCGACAATTTAGCCAACTCCACAAATGGCTCAGTAGCAATGTAGATGCGTAGATGTTAATAAAAGAAGAAGAAGAACTCGGCAAGTCGAAACCTCGCTTTGGCGCGCTCAAGTTGACCTCAACCAATTCGAAGGCAGCAAATGCGGACGATAAGTTCAAAATTGTGTAAAATGGTGAGAGATACTTGTTGAGACCAAAATCCACGTCGACCTAATTTCATTTAATTTAATATTTAATTTTGGTGAGGGCGAAGGCCCCCATTTATTCGGCTTAAAACAAGCTACAACTTAAAATTAAACTTAAACTTAAACTTAAAACTAAGGCTGGTTGGAGTGGTGAAGGAAAACGGATTTGTGGTCGGGTTTGGATTGATTTTGCGTAGCATACAGGAGAGTGGTTCGATCGCGCCATAGGAGGTGTGGTGGATTGGTAGATAGAAGAGAGGAGGATTACGTAGATTTCGAGGGTTAGTGTTGAGGAAAGTAGTGTTGCGAAGGGACGCGCCTTCAACATGACCTAAAAGGAGTCGATGAATGAAGAAAAAGTCGGCTGCATCTCTGCGTTCCTCAAGGTTGTTTAAGTTGAGGTTGAGATGGTTTTGATTCTCGAGATATGAACACGATGATATGTGGACCACACTTGACTGGCGTGCTCTAGGAGGGGGCGAACAAAGGTAATATAGAGGGTCCTGGTCACGTATGGGTTGGCGAATTCTTTGGACCACCGTTTTACAAAACCTAGTGCGGGGTTGGCTTTAAGAATTATCCTATCCATATGTAAACGGAAGTTGAGAAGGTAGAGTCGGGGAGGAAGTTGATGCCACTTATGTGAAAAGGTGATGGATTTGGCATTAGAAGATATTAAGTTTCAAGCAATTTTTGAGGCACCAGAAAAACTATCAACTTCGTGTTGAAGGAGGAAGGAGTCATGGGGAGAGGAAATGGTTTTAAAAAATTTGGTACCGTCGGTGTTTGATGATCCTATCGAGATCATTTATGGTTAATATAAAAAGCAGGGGACCGAGACGGCTGCCTTGTGGAACTCCAGATGTGGCCAAAAATGGAACTGAGTCTAGGTAAGCAGATATCCATTTTTACAGTATGGGTTCAAAGCCGAGGGCAGACAATTTGAAGTGTATTAATCGATGAGAGATTTTATAGAAGGCCATGCTAAAATCAGTTGCAACTACATCGACTTCGTTGCCATTATTTAGGGCAAAGGATACGAATTCAACGAGATTTGCGGTAGTTGACCTACCCTTCGGGAAATCATGTTGTCTAGGGGAAATAAGTGATTTGCATTGTAATACAAGAGTTTGGATGTAAGGGAGAGTTTAGCGATTGGGCGATAGTTTGTTATTTCGTTCTATGATCATTTTTTGTGGATCGCGGTTATGAAGGAGGTTTCCCAAGCCTGAGGAAATTCTCCTTGTGAAAGGGATAGATGACAGAGTTTAGAAAAGGAAAGGGAAAGAGAAGAAGAACATTTTTTAAGAAATATGGCAGGGAGGCCATCTGGTAAGTTCTATTCGATATAAGACGGGTCCAAGGTGTGAGAGGGTAGTGGGCCATTGGAGAAATTCGGTTAAAATAGGATGGATTCGCTACAAAGGAGCCGTTGGTGACGGATTGTTTGGAAAAGGTGGCAAATAGGTTGGCAATGGTGAGTGGATTGGTTGATGACTTGTTGTTGAAAGAGATGGAATGAGGGTAGCCATAGGACTTACTTTCTTTTGTAAGTAACAAATTGGAAAAAAAAACTTAGGATCGTTCATAAGGTAGACTTGCGCATTGTTAAGTTAGCGCTGGTAAAGGGGAGTGCGAATAGTCGAAAAAGGATCTGGTGCGAAGGAAAACAGCCCATAACTTGTTTCACTTATTTCGTAATGAACCAAGCTTGCGATTATACTTGCGAGGACTAGTAGATGATCTTTTAAGGCGGGAAAAAGGAACGTAAAGGGAAAAAGAATTAAATATTTCTCTATAAAAAATAGATAAGCTATCATTTACACTTTGGTTGTGAAAGTTAAAGGGGGATCTGCTGAGATAGTCACTGATTTTGTGGAAGTTTGCTTTATGAAAATATTACCATGAGAGAGTTATTGGGGGAGTGGACTGAAAAGAAGAGGTAGGTGGTAGTTATCGACCCTAAGACAGCATAGTTGCATTGATGTAGAACATTCGAAAACCCTTGAAATACCATTTATGTTACATATTAAGCACTTAGTCATACAACGTCCATATACGAGTACAAAATGCCATGATATTGACGCCTAATGGACGTGCATATCAGTGTATCTTTTTTATAATTTCACCACTCAATAGTATGCAATGTTTTTTTTTCGGATACAACGGTACACCACTGTTATTTGAATGTTCAAAATTCGCGTTCAACATACAATAACATGTACTGTAAAGTTTGCAACTTGTTTCTAAAAGACTGCTAATCACCACGCAGATTAAAACGAGCACATTTGTGTTTTATTTCAAAACAGCTGTTAATTTTTACTATTTTTGAAATAATGAAAATAATTTTAATTTAAAGAAAAAAAATAATTGAACTCACATAGAACGAATTAAGGGCAAGTGGTGACTGACGATAGCCAGCGCATTCTGGATATTTCAACGGCCACAATTCCTTCTCTCTGTGACTCCAATCGCCTAGAAAATCTATGCAGTTAGTACGTCTTACACTTGTTTATGAGTTTTTTTTTTTTTTTTATAAATTTGCAAATTTTCACTTTCTTTTCACATCAAATTTCAAGCTAAAAGATAAACCAACTACCTGAAAATGGTAGTATCAAGAAAAGTCGACTAAGGACACCGATCGGAACTGGAACTGAAACAGCCATGACGACTTTCGAGGTTAGACAACGGCTGGTCTAGTCTCTTGGAAATACAAATTACGTTTGAAGGATTTTTGAAAGTTCACTAAAACAAAAAGATTCACTTCATACAAGTATTTATAAGTATGGAAATGTATATTATTTACTTCATAGTATCTTGCTAAACTTGCCCCCAGTTCAATTTTATTTATGAATTTGGCGTTACGCTTAGATACTTTCTTAAACCACAAACGACTATCAATTTCTTTATTGCACCTAGCACATCTATGTATCCGTTGATGTTTTCAATGATTCAAATTAATATACATACATAAATATCTATTTACATATTTATGGTTTGATTGCTTGAACTTTAGGGACCTGTATCTAAGAGTCTGGTTTGAATGCTGAGCAAAAAACCAAAACAAAAATGAGACAATACCACCTCTTTCTACCCACAATTACCCGGTTTTAGACAATACCATATACTAAACGTTCTATTGCATCTAGTTTAGAGAAAGAACCACATCCGTGGGAGATGATTTCATGGCTTTATAGTTTTTTATACACAATTTATCTTAATCTGACACCGAATTCGTATTCGAATGGATGCTGAAGTACTGAAGGAATATTTCTAACGAATTAATTGAGAGTAATTAAGTAATTTTGAAGTAAAAGTATCTTATGCTCGTGCAGTAAACCTTAGGATTTCCCAAAACTATATAATTCTTATGGTCTTTTTACAACACTCAATTTTTGCATAAAATGATAGTTTAAATATAATTAATCATTTCAGTAGACTTAACAATTTGTAGGATGTGTTCAATAATAAAGTTTGCAAAAATAAAAGCCAGCTGCGTTGAACATTTTGGATTACTCGTCAGCTACCCTTATAAAACACATTTTGCGCACATCATACGAGTACATAGTTGACCCCAAAGGTCATGCTCATCTGTCAGTTCCAACAAAATGTTCATTGACAAAGAAGCCAAACTGAACATCGTATAATCAAACCGTAAGCATCAATAAAAAACGAAAAGATATCATACCCTATAAAGGATTGAGATCCTTCCCTCTATCTTGACTCTGGTTATGAGTTTTTTCCAGAAGCCAATATATTTGTGTCAAAATTAGAGTTTTTTATATTTCTGTAGCGTAGCCCTATTATTTCTTACAACTGCCCTGTACTAAAGACGCCTACTTAAATGTTCCTCCTTCTTGTAAAAAATCGAATCGAAAATCTCCAGCACCGGGTTGTGAGTGAGAATTTTGTTGGTGCACTGTTTTTTATTGTTGTAAGGGCATAACACTTACAACAATTGGATTCGGTAAACCAACGCCAGAATTTTCACTTCGTAGCCTTGCTTGGAATTTAGGTTGGACATTACGAACATACGCGGGCTAAAAAATTAATCACTTTTCTGCGTACGTCCACGTCTGTAAATTCAGGCCAGCTGTTTTGATACTTAGTGAAACACAGGTAGATCCCGGCCCGCACTTCTCAGATCATTCTGATCTGCAGCTACCTGGCTACGAACTAGTGCCACTAATCTTTTCTCATCGCGGCCTCGCCATTTACGTGAGTAGTGATGTAGCTTACCAAATTCCACCACAATGTAGTCCCTGTTCCAATCCGGAATTCAATTTCATGGGGTTAAAATTCCATCTCCGTAAGCAAATTATCCACTTCTGCTTTATTTTCAGAAGCCCTAAACTGGATAGCAATTCGACTTTTAACGAGTTTGATGCGCTGTCTAACTCTATTCCAAGAATTGTATCGCTATATCCTCATACTGAAATTGTTATTACGGGCGATTTCAAAATACACAATTTTGGTTGGATCCGACATTTTGGACACAGACAACGCACGCAGGACGGTGTGTTGAGATCTTCGGTGCGGAAAACAACTTAACGCAGCTTGTAAATGAGCCCACGCGAATACCAGACTTCGGTTGTCATACCGCCAACACCCTGGACTTGTTTTTAACTTCTCACCCTGATAAGTACTCCGTTGATGTGCTCTGTCATATCAGCTAATTTCTCGTACACCGACCACACAGTTACAGGAAAGATTCCTAAAAAAACCGTATGGCAATATGAGAAAGCCAATTGGAGCGGACTTAACACCTTCTTTAGGAAATTTAACTGGTCGTTATGTTTCCTCGATAACGACGTGGATGCCGCTGCTGATATGATCACTCACACTATTCTCTTCGGAATGAGATCCTTTATCCCTAATCGGATGAAGGGTACCAGACCAAAAGAAAAGGCATGGTACGACTCGAGCTGTAAAGAGGCTGTCAGGGTTAGAGAAGGGTTTTTTCAGTCCTACAAGACCAACCCGACAGAGGAAAACCGGAAAAAGTTTAAACGAGCCAGGAACGACTGCAACGTCTTTTATTACGGAAATTAATGGATTTTCTTATTTCTTTTTAAATATACGATCTATTAGAGCAAATTGGAATAATTTTATTTTAAGCGTTAATGAATTTATTGGAAAAATTGATGTAATAGTGCTCTCTGAAATAAATATAAATAATAAATATATTGAGAACTCATTCTATATAATTACTGGATTTCATGAACCATTAGCCTATAATAGAACTAATAAAGAAGGTGGCGGCTTAATGATTTTCATAAAAGATGATATAGAATACACAAAAATAAATATGAATTATGTGTACTATGAATGTGTTACAATAACCATTCAAAGAAGACAGATTGAAGCTAAAATATTTGCTATATACAGACCGCCTAGACTTAATGTAAATGAATTTATAGATGAATTAGGACAAAACATTGACAAAATAGATAAAAGGTAAACTTTGGTAATAATTGGTGATGTCAACATTGATGCAAATGATGTATACCATCCTAATGTGAGCAGATACCTTTCATTGATAGCATCAAGAGGATTTATAAACACAATTAAATCGGTTACGCGTGTCGACTTATCCCGAAACACAAAAACATTAATTGATCACTGTTTAATTTGCACTAAATGCATGGATATTATATCCGCGGTAGTAGAATTATATTGCTCTGACCACTTTGGAATATACTGCGCGACTATTAAATCTGATGAGAAAGAAGAAAGAAACGCTCCTGAAATGTTCAGTTATATGGTAAAATCATCGACGTATTTCAGAAAAATCAAAAAAAGATCTAATGAGCATAATTGGATAACCGCAGATCTAAGGAATGCATGTCTAGAAAGAGATCGTTTATATAGAAGATATAAAAACAATAGAAGAAACCAAGATTATGAAAAAGAATATAAAGCGTTTCGCAACCACCTAAATAAAAAGATACATAGTACTAAAATGAATTATTTCAAGCAACAATTCTTAAATGTAAAAAACAATCCAAAGGAGACATGGAAGATCATCAATTCAATACTTGCCAAAACACTCATAAATCTAGATGATCTGTTGGCTAAAAACTTTACTACAAACGAGTATGATAATCTCGCAAATCATTTTGCACAAAAATTTTCTTTAGACATAACAAATACTATCCATATATGCGAACATAAATCTTACTCGGGTCCATCCAGCAGTGTTCAGCGATCAATGTATATAAATGAAGTTAGTACTGAAGAAGTACAGAAAATTCTTAAATTACTTAAAGACAACAAATCAGCAGGTGAAGATGGTATACGACCAAAGGACTTAAGAAATAATGCTGAGATTCTGGCTCCGGTTTTAGCAAAACTTATAAATTTGAGTCTGGAACAATCAAAGGTCCCCGAAAGACTTAAAATATCCGTCATTCGACCGATATACAAGGGTGGCCCGAAAAACGATATCGGGAATTACCGTCCGATTTCAATTCTATCGGTAACGGATAAAGTCCTCGAAGAGGTGGTATTCAAAAGACTTATTGAATATTTAGAAAAGTATAATATATTGTCAAAAAATCAGTTCGGATTCAGACAGAAAAAAAGTATAAATCGGTTGATCGGTGATTTTTCAAACCAAATTAACCAAAATCAAGAAAAAAAACCATAGCACCATAGTACTTTTTATCGATTTTAAGAAAGCCTTTGATACGCTATGCCATAAAAATATTCTAAAACAGATGGAAAAAACGGGCATAAGAGGACCACTTTTGTCATGGTTTGAGGACTACCTAAAAAACCGCAAATATAAAGTCAAAATTAAACAAAGCCTAAGCAAAGAAAAATCTTCAAAGTATGGAGTTCCACAAGGATCCAAATTAGGACCGTTAATCTTTATTATATACATGAACGATATGCTTGCATCTCTTAACAAAAGCACAGTTTACGCATACGCAGACGACACGGCAATTATCGTTAACCACAAGGACGTTGAAGCAGCTGAAAAAATCATGCAGAAGGAGTTTGATATAGTCACAACATGGTGTCACGACAATGGCCTAATCATAAATGCAAAAAAAACTAAAGTAATGCACATACGTCCTCCGCACATCCTAAAACACAAGATCTTAATAAAAATGCATGGTTATGATTGCCTACATAAGGTTAACAGTCATCAACTTCTTCGAGCTGATGACAACTGCTCGACGATCTTGGATAATGTAGCTATATACAAATATTTAGGAGTCACCGTCGACTACAATTTTAAGTGGAGCTATCATGTTGAGGCACTAATAAAAAAACTCAGGGGATCCGCTGCCACTCTTTTCCATCTTAGCTATCGATGTCCAGCAGATGTTCTTCAACAATGCTATTATAGCCTAGTGGAGTCTCACTTGAGGTACGGCATCCTAGCGTGGGGCAACACGCAGCAGCTCCAGAGGCTAAACTCATTGCATGCCAGCATACAAAAAATAGTTAAGAAGTCAGAACGGCATCATGGTAATGACATAAGACAATTCCTCACAATAGAACAATTGTATAAGATGAACATACTATCAACTTTCAAAGATGATAACACCCATAAGCTACCAACCCAACAAGCAGTTAACACACGTAGACGACAGCAAAATAAGTTTTTGGTCCCAAGATTCTGGAACGAATATGGACGTAGAAAGTATGCAGTTGCTGTTCCGGCAATATTTAACGAGCTTACAACAAATTTAAACAACCTTCCGAAACCAGTTTTTTTTAAAAAATGTTAAGAAAATGTTTTTGAATTCAAACTGTTAAACTGTTTTTTTTTTTTATATACGTGTAATGAATTTGTATTTTGAACTCAACATAATGTAATGTAATGTAATTTTTAAGACCAATCTTCTGAAGACAAGCCCCCTGGCTTTGCAGATAATACAATATGAATGTCAATCTTTTAGAATAAATAAAAATTCAATTCAAAAAAAAAAAAGCGTGTGAAATTTCAATATGACCAAAGGTTGAGGCAAAAAATACTACAATGTCCCAAAGGTAGTAAAAGCTTTTAGTCATTTGTCAAAAACATTACAAATTCTGCCTCATCCTCCATCCCAACGCTCATTTATGACATTCCAGCTGTCAGCTCTTTGGATAAGGCCAATCTGCATGCTGCACACTTTGCTCAACTCACCAGCTCAACCCGGATTGTGCTTTGTCTCCGCCTACACTTAAGTGCGCCGAATCTTCAATGGGACGAATCCACTTTCACACTCGTGTAGTAGCAAGAATACTCGTACTTAAAGATCTCAACATAAATAAATCTGCTCTTCCAGATGGTATATCTCCCCTTCTTCTGAAGAGGTGTTCTTCCTCGCTGGCAAAACTATTTCGTAAGCTTTTTCATTAATCCTGCTCTTTAGAACACTTTCGGAGCAGATAGACAATAGCATTTGTCCAGCCCGTCCTTAAAAAAGGCAAATCTTTTTATCGCTCCTCATACAGACCTATTGCATCTACGCCCCTTCTATCCAAGGTCGCTGATAAACCGTCAGCTCATGAAATATCTCGAAACACGAAAACTTCTCAATGACTGGCAGTATGGTTTTTGTAGCAACAGGTCCACTGGTGATTTGATGGCATGTCTCACCGAAAAGTGGAACCAAAGGTTACATTAAACTTGCGAAAGCAAAACAGTTGCACTTGATATTTCTAAGGCATTTGATAGAGTTTGGCATCATACACTTTTGCTTCAAGTCAGATATTCACAAAATAAATGCTGGTGTGCCTCAGGGCTCCATTGTGTCTCCAACACTCTTTTTAATTTTCATTAATGATCTCTTGTCTGCTACTTCTAATCCAATACATTCCTTTGCTGATAACAGTACTCTCTGCTTTTCATATTCGTTCCCGGACTCACTGCTCATCGGCTGTAGAACGAGAACGGCAGCGTATGGGGAATTATCAACAGAGCGGAATTTAATGCATCCAAAACATAATGCTGTCTGCTGTCGTTAAAGAGAAATTTAAACACCCAGCCATTATATAGTACATGAATGTCACTTACATCGTCGAAACCGAAAAACTTTCCCTTCTCGGTATGTGTGTCAATGGCAACTTACGCTGGAATGACCACATATTCGATATCGCCAAAAATTCTGCGAAATGTCTAGGTTACCTCAAGCGATGTAAGAAATATTTTACACCCTCTGATGTGGGCCCATTATATAAAGCATTCATCGGGGTGAAATAAAAGGCTTGCATTTGAAGCTTAAGGCTTCGTATAAAATGCTTTCAAAGAGTTTGGGTATATGAGAGAGTTTAGCAATGAGACGATAATTGGTAACTTCATGTTTAGATCGCTTTTTGTGTATCGGGATTATAAAATCTTGGGAAATTCTCCCTGTTTAAGGGATAGACGAAAAAGTTGGCGATGGTAGGAGGATCACTTGAAGATTTGGTTTCAAAAGCGAGGGAGGAAGGATAACCATCAGTCTTACTTTTGCAATTGATAAATTGAAAAAATGACTTGGGGTCATTTATGAGATTGGTTTGCGCACTATTCAGGTAGCGCTGATAGAGAGAGTTATAGAATTCAATGAAATGAAGATATGTACCTAGATAATTTGAATAACTTGTTTCTTTTGTTTCGTAGAGAGCGAAGTCTACGATTATACCAAGGAGGGGATGTAGAAGAAGTTTTATGGCGGGAGTAAGGCACATAAAGGGAGATGGATTTGAATATTTCTCTCTAGAAAGTGGAGAGGGCATCAATCAGAGATAGATTTGTAAACTCAAAAGAAGCCCTGCTTAGATAGATATTGATTTTACGGAAATTAGCTTTGTGGAGATTGAAAGAAAATAGAACTGCAGGGGGAGGAGACTGAAGGGTAGAGTTTTGGAAAAATGAGAGAGAAATGGAGGATGAAAGTTATCAATAGTTGAAAGAGATAGGGGACAACACGATACTGAGGAGTTGATGGGATCAGTTGTGAAGATAAGGTCTAATTGCCTTTCCATATGTTGTAGTTGGAAGCGCCACTGACTTGGCATAGACTAGAGTCTGTTAGCCGATCTAAGAAGAGGCATTCCTTAGTAGAAATGGAATTGGAAGCGATGAAGAAAGATTAGTCTTCATATGGAGTCCACTTTAGCTGAGGCAGACTAAAATCGCCGAAGATAATGATATCATCAAGCGAGTCTGATAAGTCGATCAAATTGTTAATTGCTGCAATAGCAAGTTGGTGGGATTCGATAGGTTGCGCCGGAAGAATGTAACAACACATAACATACAAGCATCTATGAGCAAGGGTTATCATATCATATAAATACATACAATAAAGGACTATATCACCAACGTATATATGTATGCCAAAAGGAAAAGGATTTCTTAGAGCTTAAAGAGTTAGCTGATATACGAGGGGCGTTCAAGATATTCTCGGTATCGGGGTGAAGCTGTGGTTGCATATATAAATTGACTTATTTGTCAAGTAACACTATTATTTTAGTGCATTCATGTAAAATTTCATATAAATGTGATTATTAATTCGCGTTTTATCTCTAGTTAAACAGAATCATAATGGCAACTGAGGCGATGATGGTGAAAATTGAGCATCGCGCTGTAATTAAATTTCTCACTAAGCAAGGAAAATGTCAAAAAACTATTCATGAAGAGATGGTGGCTGTTTACCAGGGTTCCGCACCTTCATTATCAACTGTGCAAAAGTGGTCAAGTGAGTTCAAGAGAGGCAGAGAGAGCATTGAGGACGACCCCCGCTCCGGCGCCCCGGCTACTGCTTGTACGGGAGAAAGCATCAAAGAAGTCGAAAAACTTGTTCTTGAGGATGCCCGAATAAAGGTGAAAATGATGGCAGAGATCACCAAGCTTTCAATTGGTACCATTCACACCATTCTTCATGACCATCTTAACCTTTCAAAAGTCAGTGCAAGGTGGGTGCCACGAATGCTCACAGCGCCTTAGAAAAAAGTGAGAATCGCATGCTGTAGAGAGCTTTTGGAGATGTGTAGTGAGAACGCGGACGGTGTTATGGATCGAATTGCTACTGGGGACGAAACATGGGTCCACCACTATGACCCTGAAAGCAAACAAGAGTCCATGCAGTGGCATAAAAAAGGAACAGACCCCCCGAAGAAGTTCAAAGTCACTCCGTCTGCCCGAAAGCTCATGGCCACAGTTTTTTGGGACTCAAAGGGAATCTTGCTCATTGAGTACAAAAAAAAAGGTGAAACCATCAACGCCACATCCTACGCTTTCACTTTGCATAATTTGCGGGAGGAAATTAAAAAGAAAAGACGGGGTATACTCGCAGCGGGTGTGTTGCTTCTTCATGACAACGCTCCTGTTCACACGGCGCGAGTTTCCAAGGCTGCTGCGCGAGATTGTGGTTTCGAAGAAATCCAACACCCACCCTATAGTCCAGACCTTGCCCCTAGTGAATATTTCCTGTTTCCGGATTTGAAAAAATGTCTTCGTGGAAAAAGATTTTCGGATGATGAAGAACTCAAGTCGGTATTTTGCAGAGAAAGAGGAAATTTATTATTTTGAGGGTTTAAAAAAGCTTATCTCAAGATGTAACAAATGCATTGATGTTAGGGGAGATCATATTGAAAAACAAAAACAATTTAAATTGAATTCGCAGTTTCCTTCATATCGATACCGAGAATATATTGAACGCCCCTCGTAATAAAGACTATCGAATATGGTACATGAGACAAATAATCTGAGTTATCTTCCAAAAAACAAGTGGCAAATCGTTTAATACCTTAAAGCTCAATATTTAAATAAACAATGAGCCCAATATATCTATTGGGAAAGAATTACATCAAGGCTATTAGAAAATATGAAAATATTTGTGATAAGAAGAAAGCTGAGTATTACAAATCCCTTGAGCAGAATATAAGTCTCGGGAAAGATAGAAAGGAATGATGGAAGACAGCAGTGTACAGGAATATCAACATCGGAATTTAGAACCTATTTTCAACAGCCCTGTTAGCTTCGACGGGTTTTAGAGAGTCAAAATCAACCACGAACTATATGGACTCTATTGACCTACGCCTCGAGCGGACCCCTTAACTTCATTTTATGGGTATCTTGTGTGAGGACTTATTTAGCAATTGATTTTTTTGTGCACAGGAGTCCTTGATGTCAATGACATTTTAAATTACAACCCAACACCAAATATATTATAAATGCACAAAGTTCAATACCATCCATACTTGAGCTAATAATAATGCATAATACGAATACTTTCTCCAATAGATTCAAGGAAATTAAATTAGATTTCGAGTATAATTAACACGCGATTATTATTAGAACTCTGCTTTAAATGGCGCTTGAAAGTTCAGTCGGTGATCGTGTCAAGGAATTGCGAAATTTAAATTTTAAAAGCAATTTATGTTTATGGAAAGACGATACAAACGAGATACGAGTTAAGGCAAATTATGCAATTCACATTTTTTTTCAGTTGGGAAGTTCCGAAACGACAACTTGTGTATCGTTAAACGAAAGTTAATCCCAATATTAATTTGAATAGAACCGGAATCAGCTGCGACATAGAATTTACGTTTTATGGTGAGTTATGAATTTTCTATAGATTGTTGACACAGTTGCACTCAAAATGAGTCAGACAGTTCATTATGAATAACGTAAAATATTTTATTTGCAAAAGAGCGCTGGCATACAAGACCATATCTGCCATACTGTGTGAACGTCTAAAACCCTCCGTCAAAAACTTGATTGGGCCCTATCAGCGTGGTTTCAGGCTAGGAAATTCCACAATCGATCAAATATTCACATTCCGGTAGATCCTGGGAAAAGCTCAATAAGTCCAAATCGATACCCACCGTTTTTCCATCGGTTTTAAGGCCTCATATGACAGCATTTATAGAGAGGAGCCAAACCCGTCCATCTGTGCAGAATGACGATGGAGAATGTTCGCTACTCCGTCACGGTTGGCAATGACTTAACCGAGGTTTTAGGCAATGTGATGCGCCACCGGACTGGTCGTTTGGCCGAGAATATCGCAGCTATGGCTGCCGATGTCGCTGATAACGAAGGAACATCAACCAAACGACGAGCCACGCAATTGGGTATCACAGCAAACAATGCATCAGCTAATGCCTCCTGACCGTCAGTTGCGTGTGAATTACTGTAAAGCCATCCTCAATCTCAACAACGCAGAGGACGATTTTTTGTCGAAAATCATCATGAGCGACGAGGCACATTTCCACTTAAACGCTTACGTCAATAAGCAAAATCTTCGTTTCTGGGGCACTGAAAATCAGCGTGTGATGCACGAAGAACCATTACATCCACTCAAAGCCACTGTGTGATGCGGCGTTCACGTGGAAGGAGTGATTGGACCGTATTTTTTTGAGGTCGCCATTGGCTTGTTACTGGCGAACGCTACAGGGCCATGATAAACGACTTCTTACTACCGGAATTGGATGAGCGTTGGTGAACATGTGGTTTCAACACACACAGCACGAGCCACAATGGATATTGTGAAGGAAGCGTTTCTTGGTCGCGTAATCTCTCGTTTTAACCATCCCAGACTTCTTTCCTTGGGGCTACTTGAAGTCGCGGTCTTATGCCAACAAGCCTCAGACAATCGCAGCCCTTAAGGAGAATATTCGACAGGAATGCGTACAGTTATCACTGGAAATCTTGCGAAAAGTCATGGAAAATGCGATAAAACGGGCACAAATGTGTATTAACACTGGCGGCAGGCACTTGCCGAATATCTCAAGATTTCCATCACTCAAAATCATTTTTTTTTATTTAGTAAAAAGGTAATTCAAAAACAAAATTGGATGATTAATCAGCTTTGTCAACACCTCCTTTCCTTGCATTGTAGTAAAGAATCATTTCAGGCTTTTTAGTATCCTCGTCAACCTCGTCGTTATTGTGATGCATTGAGGACACAAATATCACAGCTCTATGCTTTTTTTTTTTCGTAAAACCAAACAAAGTAGATTGGCTAGGTATTTCGCGTTTATTTATTTTTTCGTAGTACGAGTATCCACATAAGTAAGCAGTAAGCTTCCGTTTTTACAGTTCATCAATGAGTTCTATAGAAGAGAACCAGTTATCAGCAGACACATTTCGGTTGCTTCCTTCAATTGGCTGTGTCAACCGTAGGACACACTGAGTGGGCACGAGAAGTTTTTCATCTTGTGTGGTCAATCCTACACCATCAGAGTCTTTTCTTACTCTCATCTACGGTGACGCATTCGCTCAATCGTATAGTTGTTACGAATTGTTGACAAAATTGTTGGAAATGAAGGATATAGCTGCCAAGCTGTCTTTTTTTTTCCTTTCAGTGCGATCATCTGAATTATCGAATCGCAAACACAGTAGCAACGGCAAATCTATTTTCTGGCATGCAGCATCTAAATATCCCACACCCTGCACAATCCCTAGCAAGTAAGTAACTTGAGCGTTCGTGGTTAGATTGCAAGGCGGCTGAAAATGGTAAAAACTCCACAAAAGCCTTTAGCTCAGGCATATCTATGTCATTCAGTTCAGGTTTATTCTGACGGGCAAACTTTATCCTGTAATTGGAGATTTTCTTGTTTGTCCAAGTCAAAATTTTGTGAAGCATTTCTTCGTCAAATAGCTTATTCCAAATGCTGAAAAGGTCTTTTTGATCCTCGCCTTTTTTTTTTATAATCGGCGCGCGCTCATGGGGTTTTTGTACCCTTAAAATGTTCGTACAAAGCGCGGGCGAAGGAAATTTAGGGAGGAAGAAAAGACAGGTACCGATGTACATTGTTTTTAAATGTTTGCAAGTTATAACGACCAGGAAACACAGAGGTCGGCAGGGCATTCCATAAGCGAGTTGTACGGTTTAGGAACGAATCACGATATTTTAGAGTACATCCGAAAATGGGCTTGAGGGTATACTAATGAGCATTCATAGCGAGACGGGTGTTACGGTTGAAAGTTTAAATGGGCGGAATGCGACTGGCGATTTCAATGGAGCACTGGTGGTGGAAATATCGATACAACAAAGTTAGACAGGAGGCATTACGTCGGTGTTCGAGAGTGTCCATTAATTGACTGATATTAGTGTAACCAATTAGTTTTATCGCACGGTTTTGAATCCTATCTAGCAGGTGCAGAGATGTTTTAGGAGCACCTGACCAGATGTGGGCATTGTACTTCAGTTTTGAGCGGATAAATGCCTTATATATTGTGGCCAGATCAGAGGGGGTAAAGTATTTCTTACATCGCTTGAGGAAACCTAGACATTTCGCAGCATTTTTGGCAATATCGAATATGTGGTCATTCCAGCGTAAGTTTCCATTGACACACATACCGAGAATGGAAAGCTTTTTTTGGTTTCGACGATGTAAGTGCCATTCATACATAATGGCTGTGTATTTGAATTTCGCTTTAATGACAGCAGACAGCATTGTGTTTTGGAAGCATTAAATTTCACTCTGTTGATAGTTCCCCAATTGGTTATGCTGTTACTGTCGAAATTTAATGAGCTTAAAATACGCTGCCGTTCCCGTTCTACAGCCGAAGAGCAGGGGCGTGGGTCCGCGAACGAATATGAGAAGCCGAGAGTGCTGTCGTCAGCAAAGGAATTGAAGTGGCAGACAAGAGATCATTAATGAAAATTAAAAAGAGTGTTGGAGACACAATGGAGCCCTGAGGCACACCAGCATTTATTTTGTGAATATCTGACTTGAAGCAGTCCAAGAAAACTTGGATTGAGCGTTCCGAAAGCACGCATTTTCGACAAAAGTGTATGATGCCAAACTCTATCAAATGCCTTAGAAATATCAAGTGCAACTGTTTTGCTTAGTTAGTTTAGTTAGTTTTAAATGCATTTTATTTCTTAAATCATTAATTCTTACATACTAACAAAAAATGCTTAAATGGTAGCTTAAAATTACTTAACAATCTTATACTAACTTACTGGCCCCACACAGGCACTCTAAGCTACTATAAATTCTTGTATTTATGTCTTTCGACTTTATTTACATTTATTTTTTTACATATATATCTTGTACGAGTATACTTAAGGCTAAGAAAAAAATTGTTAACAAAAACTTAGCATATGGACTTGATTTTCTATAAAATTTAATATCTAACTTAAAATATACCTTAGTCTACCTAACCTATACACAATATACACACATATATATAATACACAATTATATACATATATTAGTATATACCTTTGTATATACTAATATATGTATATATTTCTTAAATGCTAATCTAAACCTATGCAAGCTGGCCATCGCTATTCACAGAGCAAATAGATCTGTCAGCTCTGCCCCATTAGTGAGGCTGGTCAGTAATTGACGGAAACGACGACGACGAAACATCTTCTCCATCATTCAACCACCAGAAATGCTGATGCTGCCGAACGACATCCCTCTTATCGCGATTCCCCACCGCCCTACTGAACCTGAGACGATCCACACTGCCGTGTGCGACGTCTCTGCCGTAGTTGAGTCGCCTGTCCCCAGCTTTCCGAGCGACATGGAAGATTAACGGGACCACTGATCTATCCTGAATCAACCCTATCTGATCCAGGTAGAGGAATGCTTCCGGTGGAACGAAGCCGTCAGAGCGCACACTCTCGTGGTAAAGGTAGTTGGGGTAGTAAGCCCCAGATATCAGGTTATTCGTCGAGGCCATTGCTCTTGCGATGTGTCTTCGAGTCAGCTTAATTACGAAGTTGTCCACTCGTATTAGGTTCGCTCTGTTGTAAAGGACCTCATTACGATAAAATTTTTTGTACTCCGACTCTGGTGTTCTGTACAAGCGAAGGCAAGCCCTCTCAAACACCCGAATCTTTTCCATTAAGCTTGCTCGTACATTGAACCACACGGGGCACCCGAATACCAGCATGGGCCTGATAAGGACCATGTAGCAGATTACCTTTACCCTCTCATCGAGTTGGCTGCTATAAAACAGTCTCTTTGTAAGAGCAAAAGCGCCTTTAGCTCTGGCCAGAGCAGCATCTACATTTTTGTCAAAATACAGAAACTGATCTAGCCAGATCCCAAGGTATCTGACTACATTTCGACAGGCAAGAGGCTGTCCGCGTTGTCCAATGATCGAGAACTTTCGCCAATTTTTTCTGGTGTCCCTAGAGGCTCTAGACAACAGCGTCCTAAAGAGAATGGTTTCCGACTTCTGAAAGTTGATTTTCAACTTCCAGTCATCGCAAAATCGTCTTATCTTATCGAAGTCACGCTGCAAGAGAATATTAATGACCTCGATTTTAGGACCTGTTCTGTACGCTATCAAATCGTCTGCGTACGCAATAGTATGGGGAAGTGAACCTATCAAGTCGCTTGTATAAATGTTGAATAGGATCGGCGAATTGACCGCGCCTTGCTGCAGACCATTTTTAATTTGAAATATTCCAGCAGAAGTCACATCACCATTTTTCACGATGAACTGTCTGTTGGTTAGCATATTATAAAGAATGTACAAGAGTGGTTTACTGATCCCCAGCCTAGTCAGCTTATAGAAAAGACCCTCTAACCATACGGTGTCGAAGGCCTTCTCCAAGTCAACAAGGCAGGCACCAGTACATTGGTTTTTGCCTTTGTTCCATTGGATATCGGACACCAGTTTAGACGCGGCATGTGAGATATCATGTCCCGCCTTAAAACCGAATTGATTATCCGGAACTATATGTTTGTCCTCAACCCACCTAGACAGAGCTCTATTGATCACCTTCTCGAAAACCTTACTGATATTCGGAAGGAGACTTATCGACCGGAGATTCGCCGGATTGGATATATCCTTTCCCTTTTTGGGGATAGGTTGAACTACCGCCGTTTTCCAATGCGCTGGATAATGTGCATTATTCATTGCATTATTAAACAGGGTGGTGTAAATGTCCACCGCTTCTAGAGGAAGATGTCGAAGCACGATGTTAGGAATACCATCGGTCCCCACTGATTTCTTAGCCCTGATTGTGTCGAAGATCTCATGGAGCTCTTCCTTCGAAATGAACGGGGGTAGGTCACCCTCTCTGGTGATGACATTATTTGCCATATTTTCTTCGCTGAACCGGGTGAAACCGGAGCCCTCGGATCGCCAGTTCTCTACTTCATTTCGAATGTAGAGGTCGTGCACCAAGATGCTATTATCCAGGTCATAATTAGGTCCACTGCAATCAGTGGCCTTGTATATTTCCTGGAAAGTCGCCCCTATGGCCTCAACCTTCTCCTGTGGATCCTCGATCACAAAGAAGTCGTCATCATCAGCGGCCTCATTTGGATCAATACCTGCTATTGTCAGTAACCGTTCGTTGTCTGTTGTCCGCGCTATTTTAAGACACTGAAGGTCGTTTTGATTTTTTCTCCGAAATAGTTTGTTTATTTGAGGGAACATATTCGGGTTGCTGGTGTATACAGCCCGAACCCTGTTGTTCCAATATGAACTTACAGAAATTCTGTAATTCTCTTTTATTAACGTTTGAATATTTTTAATCGACGACTTCAGTGTCCTAATCTCCGGGTCTTGTCTGTCAGTAAACTGTCTGTACAAGTTTTTGAGTCTTGTCAGAAGTCTACTTTTCTGTCGGTGCAGTGCGTCAATAGTAGGATTGCGGAACAGGTCTTCGTTAGTCGTATGTCGATATCGTGGTATTGTAGCGTCCATAGTTTGTTTAATTGTCTCGTCCATTTGTTTTAGGTAATTGTCGATCTCCTCGTTTGACAAATTCCTATTGGACGGTGGATGGAACGTATTCGAGGAGAGCGCACTTGTCATGGTTGCGGAGAAGCGTGTCCATCGAGTCTTACTGTAGTTGTAAGAATATCTTTGGACAAACTCCTCCAATTCCGCAATTTCGTTGGGAACTGTAATTTCGGTGCTAAAACCGCAAGGGTCACTGTCATACACGAACGTGCGCAGACAGTTTAGCGTTTGTAAATTCGTACCTGTCAGTCGTATACGTTCGTCGTACAGCAGTAGATCCAAATAAGACCCGCCTCTGGGAGCAACTGTTTTGCTTTCGCAAGTTTAATGTACTTTTCGGTGAGACATGCCATCAAATCACCAGTGGACCTGTTGCTACAAAAACCATATTGCCGGTCATTAAGAAGTTTTCGTGTTTCGAGATATTTCATGAGCTGAGGGTTTATCAGCGTTTCCATGACCTTGGAAAGAAGGCAGTTTTTGGCCGTATTGGAAATTAACGCGCTTAAGAAAGGCTTTGCAGTCATTTGAACTTTTTTCGGTTTTCCCCTGTCGGGTTGGTCTTATAGGACCGGAAAAACATTTCTCTAACCCTGGCAGCCTCTTTGCAGTTCGAGTCGTACCATGCCTTTTCTTTTGGTCTGGAACCCTTCATCCGATAAGGAATAGAGGATCTCATTCTAAGGAGAATAGTGTCAGTGATCATATCAGCAGCGACAGACACGTCGTTATCGAGGAAACATAGCGAGCAGTAAAATTTCTTAAAGAAGCTGTTAAGTCCGCTCCACTTTTCTCTAACTGTGTGGTCGGTGTACGAGAAATTAGCTGATATGACACAATGGTCCGACGAGCCGAGAGGGGAAGCACATCAATGGTGTACTTATCAGGGCGAGAAGTTAAAAACAAGTCCAGGGTGTTGGCAGTATTACTATCAACGTCTGGTGTTCATCTGGGCTCAAATACAAACTAGGGCAAGTTATTTTTCGCAACGAAAGGCTCAACACACCGACTTTTTGGTGTTGTCTGCCCAGAAAGCCGAGTCCAACCAGAATTGTGTATATTGAAATCGCCCGTAATAACAATTTCAGTATGAGGATATAGGGATACAATCCTTTGTATGGAGTCAGACAGCGCATCAAAGTCGTGGAAGGTCGAATTGCAGTGCAGTTTGGGGCTTCTGTAAATAAAGCAGAAGTGGATAATTTGCTTACGGAGATGGAATTTTAACCCCATGAAATTGAATTCCGGATTGGAACAGGGACTACATTGTGGTGGAATTTGGTAAGCTACATCACTACGCACGTAAATGGCGAGACCGCGATGAGAAAAGATTAGTGGCACTAGGTCGTAGTCAGGTAGCTTCAGATCAGAGTTATCTGAGAAGTGTGGGCGAGTATCTACCTGTGTTTCACTAAGTGCCAAAACATCTGGCCCGAATTTACAGACGTGGACGTAAGTTGAAAAGTGATTACTTTTTAGCCCGCGTATATTGGCTACGTCCACCCTGAATTCCCTAGTCATAACTAAAAACAAACACAGTAAACACAAAGACCGACGATACTAAGCAAGGCTGCGAGGTGAAAATTCTGACGATGGTTTACCGAATCAAATTGCTGTAGGTGTTATGCCCTTATAACAATATGAAGCAGTGCACCAACAAAATTTTCACTCACAACCCGCTATCCATCAGTTGTTACATACACTCAGTCACTGCCCGTACCGCATGATAAATACAGTAAGGGCAGTGACCGAGTGCAAGCAACAGTACTACGATCAGGAGCGGGAGAGGTAGGATTCCCGCACTGTGTGATCATTTTTGTTTTTTTTTCAATTGCAACAGTGTTCACTGTTCACTGTTTTTTTTTTTTTCACATGCGCGCGGTGGTTTGGGGATTGTTGTTTTTAACACTGCGCGTTGGTTGTTTGTCAATTTCGAGGCCCAAGCCTGAGTAATTATATTGTGTTGAGGTGTACATACCCTAGAATTAGCAGGCGCCTTTGACCCTTTATAACGATTTTTGCCGTATTAAAAATTAGATTTTCGTAATTCCGAAAGATGCGCGTTGTATTCATCTTCAGAACTATCGCTGCCAACTTCTTCTCGAGTGATCTAACTCTCCTCTGGATCTTCATCTTGATCACTTTCATGACGCTGTAAAAGTTCGCTTTCAGAAGTCAAGAACTCTTCAAAATCACCTTCGCTAGCAGATTGGTCTGAAGCCAGTATGAGGGCATTGATTTCCTTTTCAAATGACGGACTGTCTACTTTGATGAACTCGTGGTCTGGCGTTGATGTTTCCTAGAGTTTTCTGCCATTTTTCACTAGAAAATATCAAAATAGTTCGAAAAAATATTTTTATGACAACAACTGGAATGAAGCCTGACAAGCTACGCCCGATTTTTTGATTAGTATTAGTCATGTATTATATAACCGATGACACGTCTGTCTAAAACAGAAGCTACTAAGATGCGTAGTCGCGACAAGCGGGGGTAAATGGCCAATTCTAAGAATTTGCAAACGCGCGACGCCTGCGTGATTCCACGTCTCTAGTTAACATCATACTCGAACTCTGTGCAGAACTCTCTCTATAGGCCCTTCTAATATAATAGGTTAACGACTTAAGCCTTCAGACAAGTATCTGTTTAAAAAGTGTGAGTGAGTGTAAAAATTGCTCTACTTTAACTAGGTTAGGTTAGGTTAAAACAGGGGTATAATGGATAAGTCATCACACAGACACTAGGCACCAAAACGGGCCCATCGCGCGCTCTGGGGAACCAGTTGAATTTATTTTTGTCGGTTCGGGGTTCAACACCAGCCGTGCCCTAAAGACTTTTTTTCAGGCAACTGAAATCTCGTGAGCTGAATGGTTGCCTAAATACAACATCGAGTCAATTTACACTAATAATTTAGTCTCCCAATTAAATGTTGGATGCCACCCATGGAGCGATATAACCACTGAGCCCAAACATCTTTCTCCCTCTCTTTATCCAATTTTCCGAAAAACTTTACACGTGCTACAGCTAAGTTCTTTAAAAAAAAATGGCAAAAACCCAAAAAATCTCCCTGCTGAAACATCCAATTTCTTTGCCAAAGCCAGGAAAGCCTTTGAAGTTCGTGCCGTCTAGGTTTCCGAAAAAGTATTGTATTTCCCTACGAAATTTTCTTCGAATACGCGATATTGCCTCGCATTCACATAGTATGTGTGTTATGTCCTCAACAGCTGGCAGATCACCGCAGAATCTGCTAATATCCGTGCCTGACAATTTGAGTCTCTTTGCGTGTTGCCGCAGGAGACAGTGTTCTGTCAAGGTTCCAATTACTGTCCTAAGCTTATCCCTGTTTAATTTTACTAACTTCCTGGTTCTTTTGCCGTCAAAAAGCAGTCAGAGGGCCTTAGGTATCCTGTGTCTTTCAAGACTTGACCACTTTAGGTTGGCAGTCTTTGTGATTTTTTCCTCGATAGTGCTCCTCACTATCGGGTGGTTTGATGTTGGCAACCTCACTATTGTTTAGTAACCCTCCTTTTCTTGCAAGCTCATCCACTTGTTCATTTTCTTTACTACCGTGCGACAGCCCCTGATTGTATCAGAGTTGACGTTGGTTGATTACATTGCCTTGAGTGCGGCCTTTCTATCGATGTAGATAGCGATACGTCTTTCGGATACCGATATCATCTGCATTAGCTCAGTCTCCCTGAAGACAGCCAGGACCTCTGATTGGAAAACACTGCTTGCGCCCGTAGTCTTATAGACACTCTTAGCTCTGGGCCTTCTGAGAAGATACCAGAACCTGTCCCTTTCTCTATTTTTGAGCCATCTGTGCAATTTCATTTGACCTGTTTATTGAATTTTTTCGCCAATACTCCCTCTCCTATTATATCATACGGAATGTCGAAGTCGACCAAGGACGGAATTTCATCTATTAGAATTGGATTGCTTGGAGGAGTAGCTCCGCTAGGACCGTGCCATGTCCGAACTACTGCTCTTGAAGTAACCCAGATTAGTGAGTCGTATCGCACTGTTGCCAGCAAGTTTTTTGAACTGTAAATCAAGCGGTGTTACTTAGGTGCAGAAAGATGTCTAATGCTGCCGTAGTGGTGTTACAGAGCGCACCTGCAATGGCTATGGAAGCCCTTCCTTGAACCACTGCTAATTTTCCGCAAACCATTTTCTTGTTTGTTGTTTTCCACCATACTAGTGCGCGATATGTACTCGTAAGTGCGGCTCTTACCACAATCGTATACAGCTATTACACCATAGCAGGTTTTAAGCCCAAAATTTTTCCTACCGTTTTTTACAGATAAAAGGAGCATTTTTTTCGGAGAGAGAGAGAGAGATCAATGTTGTCAGCGTGCTGTAGCATGCCAGTGTCGTCTGATACTGTGGATCCAGGAAAGTGGGTTTCCACCAGCGTTGCCAGAACCTCTTGGCTACTTTCAGCCCAGGTTCCGTCATTTTTCCTGAGGTAGCTAAGAATGCTCGCTTCCTTTGAAAGCATTTTGCGTAACCTCGAAGCCGAGTCTCTTGAATTGTTTCTTACATTCGTAGTACTTATTCCATGTACTGTCACTTCTTGAAAGCTTCGCCTGTTATAGAGTTTCCTAATCTCCTTCCTTTTTGAACCTATCTGACTATTCCACCATTTTGGTTGAGCTCTTTTAGCTTTTCTGTTAGTCGGCAAAGCTTTCTCGAACGCCATTGTTGGTGCCTTATTAGTATTACCTACCGCCCTATCTAAGGTGATTGACTGGGTATTCAGGTGCATATTTAACACTTCTGTATACTTGACCCAATCAGTCTTGAAAACTGCAAACCCTCTTCTGAAAGCATATCATCGGTGTTCCGACATTGAAGCTTCGTCGACTACACTCTATTCAATTATTTCGAATCCTTCTGTAGCAAGAGAGATATCTAGCACCTCCTACCTATTTTTCCGCAATGGTGGGTGAGTTCCTTCTATTGCAAATATTGAGGTTGGAAGATATAATGAAATCATACAAACACTCATTTCTTGGGTTAATATCGCGCTTACCCATTGCGTATGACGGGCTTTTGCGATACTACTTTTCGCTGGTTCCCACCGTCAGGTCTTCCCATGCTATATCTTGCCATAATTTTCGATTTTTCGATGTATGGTAAGCAGTCCCTATTATGGGACAACAGAAAATGCTGCCCGTACTGCCGTATACGCTCTATCTTATATGGTCTTATATGGAGAGTGCCCATATATCGGCTTTTAGTTCCTGATTCTGCACATGGAGTACTCCAGGGAGCTTCTACAGGGTACGCGTACGACACGGAACCCACACCCATGTCGTCGGCAACCAACTCTGCTATCGTCATGCCTGATGCCTTCACAAGCATCTCATACCTCCAAAACGAAGTGTCTGAGGAAGTCCACAGAGGGATTATGTCCACAAGCTACAACCTTGCGTCCGCCTTCTTCCCAACCAGCAGTCATCTCCGTTTCCTGTGGTGTATAATTCCTTCTACAGGCAACTTGGAACTTCTCCTCGACATTCTTCCACTGGTCGGTTGTCAGACGACCGCAAGGTTCCAACTCGTTTACCACAGCAACGAGAAGCTCGTCTTTCGGGTGGCTTTGCTTACGACGCAATGTGGATGAAGTGCCAGCCTTAACCTTTTACGCATCGTTCGGCTCCATGACGTCGTCGGATCTCCCTCTTTTGCTGCTAAAACTTTCCTTCTTTCTAGAGACGCCAGCCCCCTCTTTTAATTTTGCCGCGTAGAAAGTAGAGGGCGCCTGATCGTCTTCCACTCCCGCCTTTGCATCAACATCTCCCTTGCTTGCCGCCTGTTTAATAAGCGATTGGCTGACCAAGATGGCCTTCGCTCTCTCAAAGGCGGCTTTTTCCCACTCGCTTAGGTTACTGGGATCACAATATCAATATCAATGTTGGGCGCGGTAAGTACGTAGTTGGGTGACCACGTGGGAACTCAGTACTCCGAGTGCTGTTGACAAAACGCGCCACATGGGCATAGTACCCCGGCGTTAAATTCCGGACCCTACAAATTAATTTGTATCGTTTCCTTGATAATAATAATAATAATAATTTTGCTTCCTTACGCCTATCGTTACGTAACAAAACCCTTGCCCTTTGGTGTGCATTCGTCGCACTTTCAGCAGCGGTGATGGAGGCACTAGGCGCAGCGGCTGAGCCACTTTTCCCATCACAGCAGCTTTGCCCATATTTCTTTGATTCTTGGAGGTAGCTTCGGCAGTGGGTGTTCCAGATTCCTTCGCTACCCTTTCAACCGAGGTCCTGCCATGTGCATCATCGGTCTGAGTACCAGCCTGCTCATCGGTTAAATCGCTCTTGTTAGTGAGCGTTCTTTCGAACACTTCACTCTCGCTAGCCAGAAGATCCGCTTCTTCCAATGCCCCTACCCGGAGGGAGATGGATGAAGACGAGATTTCGCTTCCATTCACCTCTAACTCTTCCAGAGCAGGGATTGCCTGTTTTTGTAACATTTTTGTTTTTGTTGTTTTTGCTGATTTTCCATTAAATAAAATCCCACAAGTAAGGTCGGAAATAAAAGGTCAGCCTAGGCAGCGCCGCCATACTTGGGTAAGTCTAGGTATAACTGCCCCGCACCAAGGCGCCCGAGAGAGCTCGTTTGCGGTTGGTTTGGCCCCCAACCTTGCACTCTTCGGCACAGTTTGCTATATGCTCACACCAACACTGGAATCCGGCTTGGCAGTTCTTAGTTCGCCACTCCTCAGATGACTACAGTCGGTTGAGTCTTTGCGACTTAGGCCTCCGTACTGGCGCCATTGAAGATGACGGTCGCGTCAAGGTACCTGCCTCGCGGAAGCTACTTTAACTAAAAAATATAGGTAACTAACTTGTACGCAGACGGATGTCCTCTCTGATAAGCTCAGTCTGATTACAGGCTCCTGGGTATGTGCGTAGCTTGCGACGAAAAGTCTCTGCCTATATGATGATATAAATTGTAGAATATTTCTTACTTAAAGCCCTCCAGCTCAAAGAAGAAGAACGACCTTAAATCCTCATTCTTCCCTCAGAGAAGCCAGAAAAGTCTCTAAGTAGGAGAGACTCCATTTCTCATCCGTGCGGGTTTTCAAAAGTCGATCTGATGGATTCCAGTGAGAACTCGCGTGGCCCAGTGGGCTGGTCTATTTAGAGAGTGTGACCTCTGCTTGCTGTATATGCTGTATATCGGCCAAAGCATTCTCGCTAGCATGCACTTGACCGACCAATTTATTTCTTTCGATGCTTCTTTTAGACGGACTTGACTTGGACAAAGAGAAGGTCTTTCGAATTGTAAAACGCCAACCCCCTCCTCGCCAACTTATCACCTCATTCATTGCTTGGGATATTTACTAATTGTCACCTAGCAAAGGGCGTTGCATTTGCAGAATTCAGAAGCTTAAGCTGCCTGGATGCTGCAGCTTAGTTACTTCAGCTTGTAAGACACGCATCTATTCTTTCTTTCTAAAGAAGCTGCAAGCTCCTAAAGTTTCGCATTTGTAAGAACCACCTTGCCCATGTAAGGTTTAGCCCCGTCGTCGGTTCGGGAAGGTAGTTCATCCATGCTAATATGTAATTCTATTATTCCTCCACTCATTCTTGTCAGAAATTCTAGAAGACAATCTTCTGTGAGAAAGCAAGCTTACTTACTTACTTAGAAGGTGCTATAGATCGGGATGAATGAGGACCTTAGCATCTTCAGTTACTGCGGTCTATTTCCAAAATAGGTAATGTCAAATTCCACCTGTGCGCACCGCCAATGGCAAGGTATACCTCTACTGCGCTCTTCTTACGGATAGGAATCCAAGACCCTTTAATCCAACGCGTACTTTGCCGTGTCATCATTAGTTTCATATCCATCGTCGCAGAATGTTGTGTCACTTATGCTCAGCACGCTTAAGTGCTTAGTGATAGCGTAGTGCCCCGTCACGATGCCAGTAAGTGGTCAACTATATTTCCTACTCAGAGACAGCAGGAAAGTCGCTGACTTCTTAGAGATGTTCGGGACCATTCATTAGATCTGCCCGCAACCTAGTGAGTTATGGCATACGCAATTATGATCTTATGAGATCCAGCTGTCAATGTAAGCCCTAACCGAGGACGCAGGTAGATCTGACATAGGTTCGGGTTATGAAAAACTCTCCTCCACGTGAATTGCGTACATCTCCGCAAGATCTCCTATGGAGGAGTGAAATCTAAGGTTTTCGTCCTCCAGAAAGACACCAGCGCCATATTATAAATCGCTTTTGGAGCGATTATAGCGACTACACTCTTTTGCTGGCTCAGATTCTGGCGGAAACTATTCCCGGGTACAGGGAAAGTCGATTTCGTATTTTTTTCGGCAATATGATTCCTGGTGTCATTGCATCAGAAGGCGTGTCCGTAATCTAAAGACAATCTACGCGCAAGATCATCAAAACTTCAATGCGTGTCATTTCACTTCTTTTTAAATGAACGATGGCTCTGAGAGTACAGATATGAATATCAAGGAAAGCAAGATTCAGCAGTGCGTCTAGAGCAGAGTTAGGCAGTCGAGGCAGACCGTCCTAGGAGTTTGGTAAAAGCATCAGTGACGTTTTCTCGTGAAAGCTTATTTCACCAGACTGTCGACTCATAGGATATAATTGGCATTACATAAGCGTTTAGATCCAAAAAAAACCTTCCCACTTCCCGAAGGCTAACGGCGCTTTGGAGGCTTTCCACGTACTCTTAACAGGTTTAGATCAAAAAAGTTTGTTATCCTCGATGCCATCCAAATAATAAGCATCGCTGGAGAATCAATTGGTGATGCCTAGATAATTCGAAGCCAGCCTCCTCCTTCTCATAAACAGTTTTGAGAGAATTGACTGAAAGTTCATTTCTAATGTACCAATCGTCGTTCTGCCGAGGCTGCCTGCACTTTAAAGCAGACTACCGCTAGACGCGATTCAACAGATAGTACAGCATACGCAATCAGTGTCCTATTCACCAGCATCGCCTTTATCCACAAAGTTAGCCAATTGCACATGCCGATGAAAATGTCCAACGCCTTCTTGCCTTCAATTCTGCCTACCAGATTTTAAAGCACACTCTCGCAGAAGCTTCCGCGTTGGTTAGCATGTTGCATCTTAGACAGAGGATGCATTCGCAAAGTAGTTTTATGCACATGCAGCTCGACAATTCTCTCAATATGAAAGAAGTCAGACGTTTAGACCTCAAGCTCTTGGCGAGCCTGCAGTCCTCTTATCCGACTTTTGGTATAACAAAGGCTACTCTCACTGTTCGCCAGGGTTTTTTTCTTATATATGCCAGTGACAGACAGGCGGTGAAGATTCTCTTCAGAGTTAATGGGTAAATAATATTGATGGAATGGAAGCGAATGGAAGCCATCAAAAGAAGCAACAGTATGTTAGATAGCCTCTTCCTTCAGCACAACCGATAAGCTACGGTGTATTGTGTTATTCAGCTCACTTGCAGCTTCGTTAATAGGAGTTTTTTGTTTAGAACTTATGGAAATGTTTGCGATACGAAGATGACCACATTGTCAGCGAGTCAGAGGGATGAGACGACCCCCTGATGGGGAGTTCCAAATCAAGTTGACGCTATTTATAGTCTAGTGGCAATCCAGTTACAAAGAAGAGTGTCTAGGTGACCTCATAATTAGCATCTTTACCGGAAATCGGACCATTGGTCATCATACATATTTTAGGAGTGGGTCTTTCGTGGCTCCTAAATGAAGGCAAATAGAAAATTTCCTTCACGTATTCGGCACCTGCATGGCTCTTTTTTAAAGAGATAGCTGCATCCTTCGATTTGCTCATTAGTGCGCAAAAGTGTCAGTTTGGGGCTGCTTTAATGTCTAAGCGTAGTTCCTAACGAAAGTAAATATATTGTATCACGATGGATCTCTTTTGGTCTAGGTATGTCTGCATCCTAGATCCTTTTTTGACCTGAACTAGTTGTTATGTTGAACTGTATTTTCGGTCCATGTTGCTCTTCGTGTCCGATTTATGCCACAACCCATTGCGTTGAGCTATTTTTCTTTATTTTCAGAGGTTTGACAAGGGGTTTAACTCCGGTACTCCGGGAATAAAGATTCGAGAAACTACTTTCAAATTACTTTTCGAAATTTCCGACTCCTTTCTTAAAAAGAAAAAAAAAAACGACACAAACTTATGTAAAATTAATAAAATGGCTCACTACTCGTATATTGGCTACATTTCACTACCTTAGGCCTTCCAGCGAGATTCCATCGTTATCACCCCGTTCAATATTTTCACGTTCATCTTCAGATGACACAATCTCTTCGAGATACGCGGGTCTAAAGAAACTTATTCCCCCAGATCCTAAACGCACACATCCAAGTTTAAGCTCGTAGGCTTCTTGTAATAAAAATCTAAGAATCAACGAGAAGCAGCCTTGGAAATCGGTTCCGAATGGTACAACGATGTCGGAAATTTTTAAACAAATCAACAGTGGCACTGGCAAAAGTGTCGGTATACAAAGAGTTGGCGGGCTTGCCACAGATACTCCCATATTCAGTAGAACCCGATTTTGCGCAGAGATGGTTATTTGTATTTTCAACGTGTTTACGTGGAAAGTGATCTGGACACAAACTGCAAAGGAAACCAGTAAATTCAACTTCCATATAATTACAAGTATTCAACAATAAATTTAACCTTTTCTGTCGATGTTTTTATTTGGGATCCTTATCCCAATACAGCAAATGAACTCGAGCATCTGAATTTGACATGGTGACCAGTAGATGGGCAGATCGACCAGTTTCACTTCATTTCCTTCACGCCATGCAGTCAGTCTGATATCAACTGGCGCTGTCTGTTTTTGTGACTTGGGATCGTATATCACTAAACCGGTGGTGAATATTTTTGCCGGTGGAGCTTGGATAGAGGTCATTGAGGCAATCACCATCAAAAAAACCATCGTGGGAGTGGACAAACACATTTTGACCAACGTTTATGAATAATGGAAATGCAACCCACAATTCAGTGTTAATGTAATGGCTGAAAGTTAATTTATCTTAATTGTTGGTGTTAAGCTTTAGCGATTAAGGCATTTGATGTTCCCAAACAAACAGCGGCACTGTGGGTCATTACTTTGGAAACATACTAACGTGCGTGGATTAATCGTCACTTTAGTTTAAGCGAAGGTAATAACATTTAATGATGTCTTTGGACATGAATTTGTACATTTCTAGTCAGCCATGTGCTTAAAATCTAGGGATTCTTTTATTTTCAAAACAGCGGATGATGGTGACATACGAGTACATATGCGAGTATCTATTATGACTGAGCTCTGGCTGTTAAAAGATCACAAAAATTAAGAAAAACGAAAAGGGCACCTTCAATGACAGCTTCAAGTTCGTCACCTTCATCATTTGCCATTACCAATTTTATTTTTTGTAAGTCCTTAGAAAATTCTAAAGACTAAAGATTAGCTTCAAGTAATCGATGAAACGCAGAATCCAAACAGTGGTACATAGGTACATCTCTTCCATGACGAAAATTTTCCCGCATCAATAAAATGATTGCTGCATAATTTATGCTGAAGCAAAAACCTAGGTCTCAGCTCATCTCTTACTTCCTCGCCTGACTTATGTACTACATCAGGCCACAAGTCTTCGGATTCAAGCAGATATGGGGGTCCTATGTACCATCTTTCGTCGTTGTCAAATGTTGGTATTTTTCCCATCTTCCCATCTTGTTCCGTCATTCGCAATGTTCTCGGGATGTGGAGCGGTCTTCGAATTCTCTAGCACCTTTCTTTTACGAAACATTACTAATGGATTATATCTCCTTGGGTCAGCTGTCAGCCTCCTTTCTCCGCCTATCTCCTTTCTTTGATCTGCAACGAATGGCCACTCACTATGGCTTTGACCAACCTCAATCCCATTGTTGCTACTTGCTACATGGGTATCCGTAGAGTTACTTTGGTCTTAGCTTTAAAATATGCACATTCCAATGAAGCTCTAACACAAATCCTAAAGTGCGCTGCTGCTGTCATAGCGTACTCGGTTGCATCCAGAAACGTATGTAGCTGGACAGATACACCTTCAACTGTGTCAGCGCTTAGTAATTCCTTGGAATTCTCACGTTCTCTATTGTAGATAGAGAGTCTGCACAACCAGTCTTCGCATTGGCCACATAAGCACTCCGGAATAATCTCATCCCAATCGATGGCTAGTCTAATCACCAGGTAGTTTACTAGGAAACCCAAAGGATCAAAGACTGACACGAGAGCTCACAAAGCTCACTTTGCTCACGACCTCAATTTGCTTGTCACTTTCAGATGACCCCAAAGCTTCCAGCCTCGAATACTAAGATCTCCTTCTGAATGAATGTAAAGAATTTTCGTCGCCAACTGATTGCCCTCGACACTATCAAATCAAGTCATTTGATTTTTTTGTGATTGCAAGCACTGCCCTTCGATACTTCGGACTAAACTCGTTGGCATTCACATTTTTAACGTATTCTGCCACGCTTGGCGAACAAGATGCGCCAACAGTTAAAACTTCCATCACTAGAATATCTAGTTCTCGATTCGACTGTCCGTTCTTCCACAAAAAGCGCTGTGCTTTTTGATCATCTTTTCGAACTCGGATGTGGTAGAATATCTCACTAATGTTTCCACATATTGCGACACTTGACGTGTCCGAAAGGAATACATTCTGTCAAAATATAACCGGCACTGAGTCAATAAAACCAATACAAATCAATTAATCATCGAAATGCATTTTGCGTCCTTCAAAATTGGCTCCATTTGAAGCGGTATCATTTTTCCAACGAACAATCCAGTCATCCATCCATTTTTTATAGGCATATTCATATTCCGAGATCGCCTTCAGTTCTCTCAGAGAATCGACTCAAAAGGGTTCCCACGAAGTGGTGACTTGAGTTTTGAAAATAGGAAAAGCTCACAGGGTGCCATATCTGGTTGCGTTGTTGGTCAAAAAGTGGCTCACAAGGATGGATTTGTGAGATGGTGCCTTATCGTGCCGTTCTGCGCCGCATGTCATGCACGAAACATCAACTAAAACGTGGCGAATTGATTCCAAGAGCTCTCTCAAACCTAGAGTTTGAGAACCATTTTCTTCACTAAGTCCATGTTTTCTTCAGTAACTGCCGTTGCTGGCCGTCTCGGATGAGGCAAGATTTCAACAACTCCACGACCATCTTTGAACGCTCTGTACCACTCAAAAGCCCTTGTTCTTGATATTACAGAGTCCCTGTAGACTTTCTCCAACATTTCGAACAAGAAATTCCGTTCGCAACACAAAATTTCAAGCCAACTCTTAGGTCAATATTTTTTTCCAAAGTAAAAATTGCCGATAGTACTGGAGGTTAACTAATGTCTTTGGCTACTGACGACAAACTTATTGACAGATGGCGCCTAAATTCAGCGTAAAATAAGATGACAGTTGTACGAACGTAGAAACAAGAATGTTTTAAGAAACCACTAACGCGGGCCGTTTGAATGACTCAGCCCCGGTTATATTTTGACCGAATGTACAGCACTTTAGGGAAAGCAACAAGCTGTGTCTTCGAAGCTCCATCCGAAACTGGCCGAACTTCCCCAGGTTTGTTCGGATTCCTAACAACAAACGTCGGCATGTACCACGTTCTGGTGGTCCTCATTTTTGCTTGCCTGATTTCCAACCTCCTCAACCTGAGGACTTAACGAATCTTTGAAATCCGGATCTGCGTGCATTTTCCTTTCCCTACACTGTAGCCGCTTAAGTTTCACTGGATAGCTGTCCGACATCTTGGAGTCTTCGAATTTCCAGAAAAGTCCACTTTCAAACTTTTTTTCCAATTGGCTTGGTTTCCTTGTTCAAGATGTCTACCCCCGATATTCATTTTGCGTTGAGCATCTGCATATGGTGAAAGTGGCAGTTCCCTTAGGTGTCCATATTTTTGTTTAGTAGTATTGGCATCAAAAGATTGCTTTGGTAATCCCAACTTCCGAACTGTTCGAACTCTTAGCAAGACGTACCGCTTTGCGTCAATCGATACACACTGCTGCGATATCCCAATAGTCACTAATTTTCTTTTCATTTTCTCCCTGACTACATCAGATGCCCACAGTAAGCAAAGAGGTTAGTCGACGCCCTTCAGCTCCAGATCGACCGCTCTGGTTCCAGCAGCATAAGAGATGATCCACTATGGTTCGAAGTGCCATTTGGAAAAGGACTTCACCTTCTTCATCTTGATACGGATTGTGGGTTTGCACGCCAGTTATTAAGTACTCGTACAGCAAAATGCGATGTTTCTGACTTCAAATATTTATCCCGCAGGTTTTAAGTTCTTTGCATTTGTTCCGCGTAGAGTGTCGTAAATAGCGTTCGCAAATCCAATGACGCCTTACAATCTCCTTTCGCTCGACCACTGAGAATTTCTCAAAAACACCACAATCGATGGTTTTGCTGTTGTTTTGGTTGGCAATCTGCTGAGTTTTCTGTGTTTCCTGGTGAGCATGTGAGTGATTTGCACATTTATCTGTCATCTACTCTGATGCTAGTAACTGAGTTAAAGTGCTCAGCCAATCGCTGGTAAGCTAAATCTCAATGCAGAAGGAAGCCTTTCAACTAACTCTTCGAGAGGCATTGGGCTTGTCTCGTAGACCGACACGCTGCATTGTCAAATAAGGCTGCCACACGGAAACCGCTTAGGTACTCGTAACGAACGATGATTTCAAATTTATCTGCCTAAGGTGATAGTTCGGCCCTTATCTTATTGACAAACGCTTTTATTATGACCTCCGGTCGCCCATAATGTTTCTTGAGGGTTGAAATCACTTCAGGACCCATCTCTGGCAGCAGCAGACAATGGCTTGCAGTTTCCAAAGCCTTTAATTTTAAAGTTTGCATCTGAACATGAGAAAACCCTTTGTTAGCGCTTGACGTGCTGATAATTGGCTTGAAGTTAAAACCCGCTGTGGTTCATTCACACATGGCGATGTAAATACATCGGGTAACTGCAAGTTCTAAAAACTCGTACTTCTTTTTTAAATTCTTCATCTCCAGGTGTCGCTGCTTTTCTAGGCAATCGAGCTCACGCTTCATTGTTCGCCCTCGAACTTTCGTTCAGTGAACCGACTCTCAACGTATCTGATTTCAACTTTTCAACTGCAACTCCACTAGACGAAGTATCCTGCTGCTTCCTTGGTGCTGCACACAAGGTCGATTTCCTGCCTTATCCTCGTGGCATGAAATATCCTGATTTTGGACTACCGCCATTAATTGCTGTCGCCCGCCACTAAGTTTCTGTTAGCAAATAGCATAGCTGCATAGACGCGCCGCTATCGATGCATTTACCCCTGCACTTGCGTAGTGCAGGACATCGCTGTTGATGTCCTCGGTTTGAGCAACTACCGCATGCGTTTCCAAATGGCGGTGTTAGCATCGTAATTGCAAGGTATTCTGAGCATTTTCATCACATCTGATAAGTCCCAATGAATTCCGCTACTGCGTTCGGTGGTGGCGGTGGTACCAAATCATAGAGAAAATGAGTTGACGCTACGATGAATTTATGCCAATATTAGTTCGTTTCGTAGGTTATATCTGCAGCAACTAAATCTTGGTTGCAGAATTGTTCAAATGGTGAGACTGAATTCAGTACAAAAATAGATTCTTGGTCTTTACGATCTCGTGCAAGATTTTCTATTAAAGCAGTGCATTGACGGAACAACTTTTCTTCCAATGATAGCACTTTCTTAATCAGCGACGTGATAGACCTTCATGCAACCCTATATAATTAGATAAGGGTGCCGTATTTCCGAACTTGAAAACTCAACTCCTGGCATGTATTTAACGGGTGACCAGATAGCAATGATAGTTTTTCCAGTTGTTATGTTTCAGCAGCTATCAAAGTTACCAATGACATCCAGCTGTCAAAATATTCAGTAAGTTTTGCCATTTTATCATGCATCGTTTTACGCTTGCCGAACGTGTAGAAGTTATTAAAAAAAAATTTCGAAATTCCGGCTCAATTGTAAATACACCAGGCGAATTTCGTCGTGAGGTCGGTCGTCATCATGGCTTCAGTATGCAGCCAACTTATCGCACCTGGGAAAAGTTTGAGCGTGAGTACGTTCTTTTGGACTTTTAGCCACTAAGCAGACAGATATTGGTGCGAAATGAAGAAAATATTGGCCGTAGCTGCCAATATCCAAGAAGACCCAGAAATGTCGATTCGGCGCCGATCAGCTGAATTGGGCATTGCCAGAGAGTCAGCCCGGCTTATTTTGCGGTTGGATTTGGGCCTACATTCATATATGTAAGGCCCATTTTTGGCTCAGCGGCGATGTCAATAAGCAAAATTGCTATTATTGGAGCGAACACAATCCACAAGCATCAATGCATCCACAAAGATTGAATATTTGATGCAGTTTATGACACGGCGGTATCATCGGACCTTATTTCTTTCGAAATAAGAAAGGAGACACCGTTACCGTGAATTGTGTCAGGTATAGAGCGATGTTAACCTACTTTCTCGACTCAGAGCTCAACAGCGTCAATATATTTGAGCTGCGGTTCCAACAAGACGGCGCTACATGCAATACAAGCTACGCAACGCTCGAAGCCATGAAGGATAAATTTAGCGACTGAGTCATCTCACGGCGAGCGTTCATCAATTGGCCGCCGCGATCATGCGATTTGACACCACTCAATTATTTTCTCTGGGGCTACGTCAAGTCCTTAGTCTACGCTAACAAGCCAACCACTTTTGCAGGAGCTCGAGGCCAACATTCGACACGCTTTTTTTTTCAGTTTATATGCATTTTTATTTTATCACTTAAAGTACTCTTACTTGCTAGACAAAAAAACGCTTAAAAATTAGCTTAACTAACTTAAAATTATCTTATTCTAACTTACTGGCCCCATGCGGGCACTCTAAGTTAAACCTAACACTTAAACTATGTCTTTCGACGGATCTTACAGTCTATATTTATTTTTATATTTAATGAAACTAAAACTAAGAAAATCAATTTTAAGTAAAAACTTAGTATATGGGCATTTACTTTTTTTTATAAAACTTAAACCTAAAAGCCTACATACTACCTAAAAATAAATCTTAATCTACTTAGCGTACTTACATCTAATATGTACATATTTTTTTATATTTTTTTTTTGGTTTTATATATTTTTTTCTTACAATCTAACTTAAACCTACCTAAAACTATGTAAGCCGGCCATGGCTAAAAAAAACAAAAATTAGGCTGGACCACTCTGCTTCACATGAAGCTAACTATCACTGGAGGAGTTCGACGACGAAGCATCCTCGCCTTCTTCAAACCACCAAAATTGCTGGTGCTGCTGAGCAACATCCCTCCTGTCACGACTCCCTACCGCCCTACTGAACCGGAGACGCTCCGCACTGCCATGTGCGACGTCTCATGTAGTTGAGTTGCCTATCCGCAGCTGTTCAAGCGACGTGGAAGATTACCGGCACCGCCAATCTGTCCTGGATCAGACCTTTACTATCTAAATAGAGGAACGCTTCTGGAGGAATAAAGCCGTCAAGGCGAGCTCTCTCGTGATACGTATAATAAGGGTAGTAAGCCCCTGAGATCAGGTTGTTCGATGAGGTCATTGCTCTTGCAATGTGCCTTCGAGTCAACTTAATGACGAAATTGTCAACTCTTATCAGGTTCGCCCTATTGTACAAGACCTCATTAGGATAGAATTTTACGAGTATGTACTCAGACTCTGGTGTTCTGTATAACCGAAGACAAGCCCTAAGGCAAGCCCTCTCAAACACCCGGATCTTTTCCAATAAACTTGCTCTCACGTTGAACCACACGGGACATCCAAACACAAGCATAGGCCGGATGAGGGCCATGTAGCAGATCACCTTCACCCTCGTATCGAGTTGGCTGTTGTAGAACAGTCTCCTTGTAAGGGCAAAAGCACCTCTGGCTCTGGCCAGAGCAACATCTATATGTTTGTTAAAATACAGATATTGATCTAGCCAGATCCCAAGGTATCTGACTACATTTCGACAAGCAAGTGGCTGTCCATGTTGTCCGACGATAGAGAACTTTCGCCAATTCTTTCTGGTATCCCTAGAGGCCCCAGACAAAGGCGTCCTAAACAGAATGGTTTCCGATTTCTGGAAGTTGATTTTCAACTTCCAGTCGCAATATCGTTTAATTTTGTCAAAGTCACGTCGCAAAAGTGTGTTAATGACCTCAATCTTTGGACCTGATCTGTACGCGATTAAGTCGTCTGCGTACGCTATGGCATGGTGAAGTGAACCTACCAGATCACTTGTGTAAATGTTGAATAGGATCGGCGAATTTACCGCACCTTGTTGCAGACCGTTTTTAATGTTAAAAGTTCCAGCGGAAGTAACATCGCCATTCTTCACGATGAACTGTCTACTGGAGAGCATATCAAAAAGAATATACAGCAGTGGTTTACTAACGCCCAACCTGTCCAGCTTGAAGAAGAGTCCCTCTAACCATACGGTATCGAATGCCTTTTCCAAGTCAATCAGGCAGGCACCAGTGCACTGTTTCTTGCCTTTGTTCCATTGGATATCAGAAACCAGTTTAGACGCAGCATGAATGATATCATGCCCCGCCTTGAAACCGAATTGATTATCCGGAACTATATGTTTGTCCTCAACCCACTTAGTCAGGACTCTATTGATCACCTTCTCGAAAACCTTACTGATGTTTGGAAGAAGACTGATCGAGCGGAGATTCGCCGGATTGGAAGTATCTTTATTCCTTTTGGGAATGGGATGTACCACCGCAATTTTCCAATGCGCTGGATAATGGGCATTATTCATTGCAGGGTGGTATAAATGTCCACCGCTTCTAGTGGGAGATGTCGAAGCACAATGTTCGGTACTTCATCGGTTCCCACTGATTTCTTACTTCTAAGTGATTCGAAGATCGTTTGGAGCTCTTCCTTCGAAATGAACGGTGGTAATACCCTTTCGTTGGTGATGACATTATTTGCCATATTCTCGTCACTGAACTGGGTGAAACCCGAGCTCTCGAATCGCCAATTCGCAATTTCATTTCGAAGGCAGGAATTGTGCACAAGGACTCGACTCTCCAGGTCGTGGTTCGGGCCAATGATGTCATTCGCCTTGTACACTTCCTGGAAAGTCGCTCCTATAGCCTCTACCTTCTCCTGCGGATCCTCGACCACAAAGAAGTTGTCATGATCAACGGCCTCACTTGGATCAATGCCTGCTGCTACAAGTATTTGTTCGTTTTTCGTCGTTCGGGTGATTCAAAGACATGGAAGGTAGTTCTGATTATTCCTTCGAAATATTTTATTTATTTGCGGGAACATATTCGGGTTGCTGGTGTTTACAGCCCGAATACAAACTTACAGAATTTCTGTAATTTTCCTTTATTAATGTTTGGAGGTTTTTAATCGACGACTTCAATGTCATGATCTCCGGGTTATGTCTGTCAGTAAACTGGCTGTACAAGGTTTTTAGTCTTGACAGCAGTCTACTTTTATGTCAGTGCAGTGCGTCAATGGTTGCGTTGCGGAATAAGTCTTCGTCGTCAGTGTGTTGATACCGAGGTATCGTTTTGTCCATTGTTCGTTTGATTGTCTCGTCCATTAGTCTTAGATATCTGTCAATCTTCTCGTTTGACAGATTTCTGTTGGACGGTGGGTAGAGCGAATTCGAGGAGAGTGCTCTAGTCAGTGTTGTGGTGAAGTGTGTCCAACGCACCCTACTATAATTGTAGGAATGCCTTTGCACAAACTCATCCAATTCCGCAATCTCGTTGGGGACAGTTATTTCGGTGCTGAGACCGCAATGGTCTCACGAAAGTGCGTAGACAGTTTGTAGTTTGTTGGTTAGTGCACGTCAGTTGTATTCGTGAGTCGAACAGCAGAAGATCCAAATAGGACCCGTGTTTGGGAAACGACGGACTATCTGTCGCCTTAAGCCCAAGTCGATACATTATACTGTGCTGACCCCACCAATTGAATAGTAGGTTCCCTCTAGTATTTGGTGTATTATTTCCCCAATCACTATGTTTGGCGTTGAAATCTCCGCCGATAATGAAATAGTAATCTTCCAATTCCAGCCTCAGGAATCGAAAAAGTGTCTCGAGCTCTGAGATGAATAAGGTGGATTGAGTAGCCTTAGATGCATAAACAGACACCATGTATAACCGCTTTCCACTACGGAGAGGAATGTACATGATGCATGCTTCCAGCACCTGAAACCTACGTACTACACGACTGTATACTCTTTTGGAATGCAGTCCCTTTCTTACAAATATTGCAACACCTCCTCCTTGAATGGAGTTGGGTCGATTTCTTCGTAATATTTTATATCTTCTGTGCCTCATTTTGTGTCTTTTTGTAAGCTTAGTTTCGCTAACCAAAAGCACATCAGGAGCTTGGTCTTTAAGCAACTTAAATAGTGTGGCTCTTCGTTCGAACCTAATAAGTGATTTAACATTCACTGCAAGGACCTTCAGGGTTTGCTCCGCCATGTACGTACCCATTACGACTGGAGATGCGTTAGGCCCGGCAGCAGCGTGTATATTTGATCCACCCGCGTAGCCTGTTCCTGTATTTGACGCTGTAGCTGAGCCATCTGCCCCTGAATAGAGAGCAAGGTACCCAGCATGTCAGGTACAGGTTCTGGTACAACTACGTTGTACCGTAGTTCCCCTACCTGCCACCATTTGGGCGTAGGTAACTTGGGGAGTAACGGCTGGTGTTTGTGTTTGCGCGAGTGGACGTTTAACATCCACCTTCTGCTGCCGAGCCAGATTTACTCTTTTGATGTATTGGAATTTGGGACAACCCCGATAATTTGCGGTGTGTCCCGTGTTCCTACATAAAGCACAAGAGAGTTGGCTTTTTTCCGACGCTCCGTCCTTACCTAGAGCATATTCCTCTGACTTGTGGTTCTTTCCGCACTTCACGCATCGAGGCTGCATTTCGCAGTTCGACGCGGCGTGCCCAAACCTTTGGCAGCGAACACATTGTAAAATGTTTTCGCTCCTCTTTAATTTTTCCCAGTGTACAACCTGGTAGTCTCGGACTTTTATACTCCTTAGACCGTCCAGTTTGCTGTTGGGACTTAGCTGAACCAGGAAGAACGGTAGTTTCCGCTTCTCCCTTTTGGCTCTAGCCGTGACAAATGGCTTGACCCCCACGAATTTGAGCCCTTCGCACTCCTTCTCTTTCAGCAGTACAAGGAGCTCCTCCGGATCAGTCGACAGTTCTAACCCCCTCAGCAGCATTGTCTGCAGCTTCTCCCCCTTCGGGGTGTAGGAGAAGAACTCCGTCGTCGAATCCCTCAATAAACTTTTGATTTTATGGTAGCGCTCCACTGTATTATCTACGCTAAGCCTTTTAATATAAAAATTATTGCCTATGGCCGACTTACATAGTTCTTTTGTTTCCTTTAGTTCCATCTTAAATGTATTAATAGGTGGAACCCTTTGTTTTGAAATTTGCTGTTTCTGCTGTTGTTCTTGTTGCTGCTGCTGTTGTTCTTGCTGCTGCTGTTTTTTTTTCTGCTGCTGCTGTTTTTGCTGTTGCTTTTGTTGTGGCTGCTGCTGTTTTTGCTGTTGCCGTTCTTGTGGCTTCTCTTGTTGTTGTTGCTGGTGTTTCTTGAGTTTTTCTTGGTGTTGTTGTAGCACTTGTGCTATTGTATTTGTTTGGTGTTGCTGGGTCTGCTTTAGAGCTAGCTGTGTCTGTTGTTGCTGTTGGGATAGCTCTTCCTCTTCCCTCTTCCTTCTTAGCATTTGCTTTCCTTTAATGGCTAACACTCTTTGTTGTAGCATTTTGATGCTACTACTAATCGACTCCATTTCTTCCTCTTCATCTTCCGATTCGGTTGACGCGAAGGAAGCGAAGCTGTTCCCTTTCAGATGTTGGTGAACATCTGAAGCAAATGGGTTGCTGTCGGTAAATTGTCCGGGACGATTCATTGCTGCCGTTGATTGCGCCCCTTCCCTCACTCCACCAAGTTACTTTACAGTGGAAGTTGGTAGGGAGGGACGTTGTACTAAGATGGAAGTAGGCCTTAGAGCCCTCCTTTTCTTCGTCTTCGGTTCTGTTTGACTTGAACCGCTTGACGCCTCGCCTGATTTATCTGCGGACCCCGTTACTGGAATAACGGACCGCTCTCCACACTCCATCGCGTGATGAGTTTGAACACTCAATTTATTTATTTTGTTTTTTTTTAATTGAACAAACAAAAAAAAAAGTCTAGTCTATTTCGACCCGGAGTCGAACCCGCAACCTTTAGCTTGGTAACCGGGCACACTGCCACTGGGCTAATTGGAGCCTTATATGAGGTCTGTCAAAAAAATTTTTATTGGTATCACTGCACAACCGAAAGCCGAAACACGTCAATACTCTACGGAGAACAATGAACGACTGACATTCGACACGCTATTGCCGGAAGAATGCCGCAATGACCGAGTCATCAAAAATTGGACCGACCGCTTGAAGCACTATCAGTGATGCCGAGGTATTCATTCGAATGATGTGCTATCCCAAACATAATGGCATGAACGTAGCTTTAAAATAAAGCCATGTTTTATCTAAATTTTTTTTCCTATCGTTCTTATTTGGTCACCTTTTAGAAGTAGTTATCGTGCCGAAGTGCGAACAACTTATGTTATGCTGCTTAGGGTCTGTCGTAAACGTGAGCCCAACATATCGTTGGAACCCATGTAACACATACTGAAAAATGAGCTTGGGCTCAAGCCATTGAAGTTCCTAAAAGCACACGATCTTATACCGGAGCAGAAAAAAGTTAGAGTCGAAAGAGCAAAGGAGTTGCTACGCTTTCACGAAAGTGGTGAGTTGCCGAATTTGGTTTTTTTCCGATGAGTCGCCATTTGTTATCGATCAGTATGTCAACAAACAAAATGACCGAGTTTACTTGCCAGAGAGGTCCTTCGAAAATTTACATCTTCGGACGGCCACCAGAACGCAGGCAGCACCGATGGTGATGGTTTGGGCCGCCTTAACCGCCGATGGTCGCTCTCCGCTCGTATTTTCCGACCGTGGCGTCAAAATTGGGCAAACAGTCATTTCGGTCGGAGACCCTGGACATTTCAACAAGACTCGGCACCGTCTCACAAAACGCGCGTCAACCAAGATTGGTTAAAAAACAATGTTCCACACTTCATTTCTTCGACACAATGGATTGCAAATTCTCCGGATACAAATCCGTTGGATTTCTCTGTCTGGGGTATTTTGAAGGCGAAGGTTGGCACTAAAAAATACCAAAGTTTGGACCACCTCAAATAAGCACTTCGCCGGGAATGGGCAAAAATACCGCAGAGCCACTTGCGTGCAGCATGCGATGCTTTCTTCGGCCGTCTCAAGGCTATTATTCGCGCCAAAGGTGGACATATTGAAAACTACTGATGCAATTTGAAAATTGATGTATTTTCCAACATTTTTTGCTTTGTCACAATAAAATTTATCAAAAAATAAAAAAATTAGAGCATTTTAAAAAGTTGAAGTTCGGGTTAGTCACCCTGTAGTGTCCGGCCATTACCTACTCTACACTTTTGGCTGGTGGCTTGATTCTGCAATGAGTGCAATCAATGACTCCTATAACCCCCGGTAACCTTGCTATCCTGAAAAATTGTTGCTTTGGGGCAGTAGGGAAGTGATTTTTTATTTGTGCTCTTAATTATTTGTCCTACTGTTGCCTGTGACATTCCATGCACGGCTCCTAAAGTTGTACATAATTTAATAATGTTCTTTCAAATTGAATTGCCATTTACTTACTAATATCACTTTGATTGATATTTCTACCAAAAAAATGAAGCGTTGTAAGGGTGCAGGAATAGGAAGACCACGATTTGTTACCGGCTCTTCAATATTCAGATTTCCGACTAAAAACTTGACACTTAACTTGTCGAATCTATACCGAGAAAAAAACTCGTCATCATTAAGCTCATCAAAAGGATTTGGCCGGTTTTTACGAGTATATATTTTAGGCTTTCTAAAAAGCTCAAAATCTTCGAAAATATCGAAATCTGCAAACAAATTTTCTTGAGACATATAATTGAAATGACATTTCAAAGCCCATACTAAAAGATAAAATGTACTTTATGTACAGCGCGAGGTTATAACGATAAAGTCGATTTTATCTCGACTATAATTATCAGAACACTAGCATTGACTTTGTTACGTCCTAAAATGACTTTAAAGTGAACTTAATCTGACTATAATTTTGCGCCATGGATATTTCACGTTTGGTTGGTAAACTATTTTCCGCATTACGAATAATAAATCGTCCGTTTCATTGTGAATGACTATTTTTAAGAAAGAAGCTTTTAGCCATGACATCAACCACTGATTTGTCTCATCTGATTGATCTAAGCTCTCTAATGGAAAAATACCTGAGAGATCTTGAATTTCGATCCACACTGAGCTTTCATCAAAAATGTAGGTCAATCACAGCAGGAAGCTCAAACTAGAACTTATTTCCACAATAAACGTCTGCGATTGCATCACATACGCTAATCAGCGGTAATAAAACAACAAATTGATCACTAATTGGTCGCTACCTTCTTGTTAATTAGTTTTACACCTCAAAAGTCATCTTAGTTTGCTGTCGCTTCTTCACATGTGGTGACATGATCGTCATCATACTCCACCGACTTGTTCTTGAAGACCATCGGCAACTTTTTAACGTGGTGTCCTTGAATCACAGTATTTTCCTCACACTGTCCGTTTGTATTTAACAGGTCCGGGTCAACCCTGGACGACTTTATTGAGTTTACGACAAACTGCTCCTATAACTAAAACTAAACATGAAGGACAGGGAAGATTAGAGTCGAAAGAGGTGATAATTGAGGGCGTTTTTGAGTGTACTTCTGCACGTCGCATTCGAGACAGTGGTTTGTTAAAACCATATGCTGTTCGGAGAATATTTGGACGAAAAACAGGAACAGACCTTAAATTGACCCAGCAGTGAGGGACAGTCGATCGAGCCGGTGTATAAAGAGAATGTCGGCGAATTCGCGACGTTTTTCTAGTGATGGTAATCCCAGTAATTTGAGTCGGTCGTAGGGATTTGTGTGGACTTCATAGTAAATGGACCATACCTGGCGCTATCATATTCGAGAAGTGGCCTAACAAAGGTTTTCGCATTTTGTGACATAAGCGTCAGAAAACTCTTTGGACCATCCTTCAACAAAGCCGAGCGCGTAGTTAGCTCTGCTAATTGTGGAATCAATGTTGGTACGGAAATTGAGTTCAGCGTGACAGATAACGCCCAAGTCCTACATTGAAGCGACCAAGGCTACAGCTTGGGTTGATATACAGTAAGTTCGGTCAGGAAGTGTTGACCACTTACGGGAGTACGATATGGCTTGGGATTTGTTGAAGGACCCACGGAAGATTATTTTAAGAAAAACGACGGAAAAAATCGAATACGAATTTTAATCTTACTTAACTTTTTGGCTGACATGACTGGCTTCTTCTGAATGTCACAAAAAACTGGCTTTATGAAATAATACATACGCGTATGCATGAATTACAATACGAATGAAAGACTGTAAACATGTGATTGTGATAAGGTGTAGGTAGGAAGTAAGCAACTTTTTCAACAGCATTTCATTACGTTGTGCTCAAGGAAGTTTTTGTGGAGCCATATTGAGAACCTACTGGAACACCCGAAGTGACTTCTATTGGCTCAAACAAAGGAGGGCGAACATGGACTAGGTAATTTGAAGCAATAAATCAGCCCAGGATGAAAACTAGCTCTTGGATAGTATTCAATTGTGTGAGAGATCACAAGAGATATGAGAAATCTTGCCAATGGCATTACCTGTTGTTCTGTTCAAGGACTTTGCTACCAGTTAAAACCAAATAAAAGCGGTGCGCCCACAAGTAACATCTTTCCGTTTTGTTTGCCAAAACTTGGAAATGGAATCGGAATTGGTATCTGAATCACACTGCAATGAGTTGGAATGTTGCGAGACAAGAGCAACTTATCTTGAAGTTTTTACATCTAAGCTCTGATGGCCATGACCAACTTCAGATTGTCTGAGCTTCTGAATAAATCAACGTCTCTCGTGTGGTTGTTGATCGTTAAAAAATGTAAAAAAAAAAATGGTTTCACTTAAATTGGTGGGAATATCTCGACGAGTTTGTTTATTTCTAATGTGACTTTTGATTCAATTTAACATTTTTTTTGTAATTTCCTTTCTTCGGGGATGTAGTTTGCCCTTGCACAAATGCACAATTTGGAATACCAGGAGTAGTCTTGTCTGTGCCTTTTGCCAGACAAGTTCTAGATGTTATGATTCCGAAAATCTTACTCCTGGAATACAACAATGTACCGACCGCCGAGGGATATGACTTCAAGTAAGTTGAAGACTACCAAGTGTAAAGATAGAATTTAAGTTACTCGTACTAAATATGATTCAGTGTTGAGTGCGACAAATGAAATTATCACTTCGGATATGAAAGGTGTCAGGTGTCTTGTGTTGCGAACTGAAAACTGAAAGTGTTTAAAGTTGAGGTGTGCTAAAACCTGCTCTGTAAGGCAAACAAATTTAATTGTCTCGTTCGTATCGCCCAGTCTCTCTGAAGTCTACAGAAGCTTCTCCAAAGACCTAGATCAAACGGAGTGAATTGTATTTCAATTCTTAAGGTTTCCCCCAAATGTTGGTTATTTTCGAAATCACGTCAATTAAAGTTAATGCAGAGAGAAGTACATTGTTCTGTTAAATTGCTATGTTAAGTTAACGGTGTTTGAAAGTTGTTTGATACGTAACCCGAAATTCATGAATTAACTGTCATTCGTCCTGAAATACCAGTTCCATCAAATTTATTACACTTAATCCTACGAATTTGTTTGAAATAAAAACAATAAGTTTCTCTATCCTTTGCTCTTGGATTTAACAATATTGTTGGAGATGGTCATTTGCAAAATACGCAGCTCCATCGCTGATAGTGGATGATGTTTGGAAGCGTTTGGGACGTACTATCACTTACTTTTTAGCAAAAACTGTCTAAGGACTTAGCACGACTAGGGCTTTAATTTCGTGACATTTACGAGTACTTCAGACTGCAGAAACAACTGCATTTCTCCAATCGTGGTCCTTTAGTATCAGAACATGAGGATTAATCACCAGCTATGGAAGGCAACATTGTGATATTCAGCCCTGTATCCGTTAAAATCCTCTGCTTCGTTCTTAAACTAAAAATTCGGTCTTCCTTTATTCTCGAACCATACATATAAACACACTAATTTCTGCTGCGTTGTACTAGATGTCCGATATATTAGGTGCGCAACTAAATTCTCAACAGATGTCTTCACGGCTAAGTGCTGTCAGCTCTTTGGACAAGGCCAACCTGCTTGCTGCACACTTTGCGGCTAGCTCAACACACCCAGATTGTGCTTTGTCCCCGCCTACACTTGAGTGCGTCGACTGTTGAATGGGACGAATCCACTTTCGCACTCGTGTAGTAGCAAAAGTACTTAAAGATCTCAACATGCATAAATCCGCTGGTATATCTCCCCTTCTTCTGAAGAGGTGTTCTTCCACGCTGGCAAAGCCACTGCGTAAGCTTTTTCATCAATCCTACTCCTTAGGATCCTTTCCGAGCAAATAGAAAACAGCATTTTTTCCAGCCCGTCCCTAAAAAAGGCGAATCTTCTTCACTCTGCTCCTACAGACCCATTGCACTCACGTCCCTTCTTTCCAAGGTCATGGAAACGCTGATAAACCGTCAGCTCATGAAATATCTCGAAACATGAAAACTTCTCAATGACCGGCAGTACGGTTTTCGTAGCAACAGGTCCACTGGTGATTTGATGGCATGTCTCACCGAAAAGTGGAACCAAAGCGTACATCAATCTGGCGAAAGCAAGATGGCTGCACTTGATATTCTTAGGCATTTGACAGAGTTTGGCATCAGGCTCTATTGTCGAAAATGCGTGCTTTTGGGATTGAAACGTTCAATTCAAGTTGTCTTGGGTGATTTCAAGTCTGATATTCAGAAAATAAATGCTGGTGTGCCCCAGGGCTCCGTTTTGTCTCCGACACTCTTTTTAATTTTTATCAATGATAAAATTGCTGACGACAGCACTCTCTGCTTCTCATATTCGTTCCCGGACTCACGCCCCTGCTCTTCGGCTGTAAAACGAGAACGGCTGCGCATATTAAGCTCATTAAATTTCGACAGTAACAGCATAACCAATTGGGGAACTATCAACAGAATGGAATTTAATGCTTCCAAAACACAATGCTGTCTGCTGTCGTTAAAGCGAAATTTAAACACCCAGCCATTATGTATGAATGGCACTTGCATTGTCGAAACCGATAAACTTTCCATTCGCGGTGTCTGTGTCAATTACAACTTACGTTGGAATGACCACATACTCGGTGTCGTCAAAAATGCTGCGAAATGTCTAGATTTCCTCAAGCGATGTACCCACTCTGATCTGGCCTCAATATATAAAGCATTTATCCGCCCAAAACTGGAGTACAATGCCCACGTCTGGTCAGGTGCTCCTAAAACATCTCTGCACCTGCTAGATAGGATTCAAAACCGTGCGATAAAACTAATTGATGATACTAATATCAGTCAATCAATTGACACTCTCGAACACCGACGTATTGCCTCCTGTCTCACTTTGTTTTATCGCTATTTCCAGCACCAGTGCTCTACAGAAATCGCCAGTAGCATTCCGCCCATTCAAACTTTCAACCGTAACACCCGTCTCGCTATGAATGCTCATCAATATACCCTCAAGCCCATTTTCGGACGTACTCTAAAATATCGTGACAACTCGCTTATGGAATGCCCTGCCGAGCTCTGTGTTTCCTGGTCGTTATAACTTGCAAACATTTAAAAACAATGTACTCGTACATCGGTACATGTCTTTTCTTCCTCCCTAAATTTCCTTCGCCCGAGTTGTGTACGAATATTTTATGGATACAAAAACCCCTTGAGCGCGCGCCGATTATAAAGAAAAAAAAAGTGCGGGTATATCCAAAACATCTTGAACCAAGCTTAGACATATGGTAAATAGACCGTTTTGACACATTAGTGATTTTGTTTTGGCGTCATGTACTTTTGGTTGAGTGAAAATGTCTGATTTTGATTTTCTTATTTCATTCGAAGAAAACGAAGGCTGAAGCGTGTTGAGAGCTCCAAAAATTTTACAGAGTTTCTGCTCTAAGTGAAACAACGTGCCGTGATTGGTTTCATTGCTTCAAAGACGATGATTTCGATGTTGAAGACCGTCCGCGTGAAGGAAGGCCAAGTCCTTCGAAGACGCTGAATTGGAGGCAATGCTCGATGAGGATCCGTGCCAAACGCAAGCAGGGCTTGCTTCAGCATTAGGCCTGCATGCGAAAAACAGCCACAATACGAGCAGAGTCACGAAAAAGTGATTCTACAGCATGACAACTCTCAGCCTCACGTTGCCAAACCCGTTAAAACCTGCCTGGAAACGCTCAAATTGGAACTCCTATACTACCCTAATATTCTCCAGATATTGGGCCGTCCGATTATTACTCGTTCCGTTCGATGGCACATGGTCTGGCTGATCAGCAGTTCCGCTCATATGAAGACATCAAAAAATGGCTTGATTCGTGGATATCCTAAAAAGATGAACGCTTTTACCCTAACGGTAGTCGAGCTCTGCCAGAAAGATGAGAGAAAGTTGTAGCTAGCGCTGGGCAATATTTTGAATGATTCATTTTTAACCATTTTTTCAAAACTAAGGCATTTTCATCAAAAACCAACGGCGATAACTTAGTTGCACACCTAATACGTTCGATGTCGTCGTGGTATGTTACGGTTGTTCCTTCTCTTCAGTTCCCTGTACATCCTTTTCAAAGAAACCCAAAATCAACTTCGGTTATCCGTTTATTAACCAGCAAGAATAACCGGTAGAATCAGATTGTTGCCGGGCATCATCTTAGCCTTTCCAGTTAGAAGTTTTTAACCCGGCTATTTCATCTAATCAGAGTAGAAAGGATTCGCTGAATCAATTTTGGTGAATTTAGCAGACTACAGACCCTGCTGACAATCAAAATATAGATCTACAACGATTTCTGATAAAAAGTAAAGGAAGTGGGGAAACTAGGTCACAGACTTCACCGGGCCTCCACGTTATCAAAAGATCGACATCGACAAGGATATTTTGCCCTAAGCTATCAGCAGTTGATTTGTACATATGGTATATCGTCTTGTCCTCATTCATTTTCAGATGTGCGTTTTTCGTCGTTTCTTCAATTGGTGGAAGCGTTTCCTCAATCACACATTAGTTGCAATCGGTTTTACGATAGCGTCAGGATATGCTATGAGGTAGCCGGGAAGGAAATTGATGCATAACAAGGGGTTACGCGCTGAGATGCTCAATATAGGCTTTAGTTACTCGATGATTTCTATGGTGTCCAACTTTACACTTCTTGCCTTATCCTGTTCACAGTGTGTCTTCGTGGGACAAGCGGGAACTGGACCAGACGGCTGCCAAAAATAACCAGAGATAATATTGTGGCTTCAGGACTGCGTACCATGTTTCATGGAGATGGGAATTTTGATAGGTTTCTAGGAAACCACTATCTGCTGTCCTTTCGAAAGAGTTGAGCTTTCCTATTAGTCCGCCAAAGGTGTCTTACCTACGATGTAATGTCGCAACCCTGTTATGTTTGTTTTTTTATAAAAAGGTTTTTCGCCTAAAAGTAGGCTTTATTTCTTTTGGCTATCCTTCTATCTTTTGTTGTTAACGCAAAGTGTGTAGGTTCGAATCTCAACGAGGACCGATTTTTATGTAAATTTTTTTTTGAATTCGTCTTTCTCAAATCACGTGGGTAGCGGCGCTATCGCGCGAGGGAAACTACAGTGAATCGGGAAAGAGCGAATGGGATGAGCAGTTCGGTTGGAAGTTAGGAGGTCGGATAGGGAATTCAAGAGTGGGTTTGAGTGGGTTTTTTGTTGAGTTAGGACCAGCGTAAGGAGTAGACGTCCATCTAATTAAAAAGAGTAGATAGAGGAAAAAAAAAAAAAGGTTAAAGATAAAAGGACAAAGTGGATCCTAATGGAAAAAAAAAGACAAAAAAAAGAAAAAGGCGAAAGAAGAGAACAGACCAACGCACGAACGTTAAAAGGAGTCACACCGCACCAGAGGAGTCGATCGAGAGGCAGAAGGAAAACATATTGGAAAAATAAAACGGAAGAGCATGTAGACGTCTATATACATACATCAAGGTATCATACGAATATATATAAAATCGGGCATAAAATACATTTAACACGAGTATAAAATAGAAACAAAAAAAAAATTGTGAAAAGATAATAATATCGGTGTTATATTCGGGCCGGATCAAATTACAGAAACTGTCAAGAATCCGTTTCGTCGTGGCACGGGCCGCGCTCTCAGTCGTTCACGGAATTTCGTAGTGTGCGGATGTGTTTCGGCTTTTGTTAAAGTAAAAATAAATACTGAAATCAACCCTTAACTAAAACATTTGACAAATCCCATATAGGCTCCAAGTAGCACAGTGGTAGTGTGTTCGCTTCAGCGGCAACTGCCCATTTTCCTGGTCCAGCTAAGTCCCGACAGCAAACTGGCTGGTCTAAGGAGTATCAAAGTCCTAGACTACCAGGTTGTACACTGGGAGAAATTAAAGAGGAGCGAAAACATTTTACAATGTGTTCGCTGCCAAAGGTTCGGGCACGCCGCGTCGAACTGTGAAATGCAGCCTCGATGTGTGAAGTGTGGAAAGAACCACAAGTCAGAGGAATGCGTTCTGGGTAAGGACGGAACGTCAGAAAAGAGCCAGCTCTCTTGTGCTTTGTGTAGGAACACGGGACACACCGCAAATTATCGGGGTTGTCCCAAATTCCAGTACATCAAAAGAATAAATCTGGCCCGGCAGCAGAAGGTGGAAGTTAAACGTCCACCCGTGCATTTACAAACTCCAGCCGTTACTCCCCATGTTACCTACGCCCAAATGGCGGCAGGTAGGGGAAATACGGTACGGCAAGCAAAGGTTGCTTCTCAGGCCCCAGCGCCTAGAGCACCGGAACCAGTACCTGACATGCTAGCTATCTTGCTCTCTATCCAGGGGCAGATGGCTCAGCTACAACGTCATTTAACTGAACAGACCGCGCGGGTGGATCAAGTTTACGCGCTGCTGCCTGGTCTAACGCACCTTTTGTCGTAATGGGTACGCACGTGGCGGAGCAGACCATGAAGGTCCTTGCAGTGAATGTGAATTCACTGATTAGGTTAGAGCGACGAGCCGCACTATTTAAGTTGCTTAAAGACCAAGCCCCTGATGTGCTTTTGGTTAGCGAAACTAAGCTTACAAAAAGACACAAAATGAGGCACAGAAAATACAAAATAGTACGTAGAAACCGACCCAACTCCATTCAGGGAGGTGGCGTTGCGATTTTCGTAAGAAAAGGTATACGTTTTAAAAGAGTATACAGTAGTGTAGTACGTAGGTTTCAGGTGCTGGAAGCATGCGTCATGTATATTCCTCTCCGTAGTGGAAAGCGGTTATACATGGTGTCTGTCTATGCACCTAAGGCTACTCAATCCACCTTATTCATCTCAGAGCTCGAGACACTTTTTCGATTCCTGAGGCTGGAATTGGAAGATACGAGTAACTATTTTATTATCGGCGGAGATTTCAACGCCAAACATAGTGATTGGGGAAATAATACACCAAATACTAGAGGGAACCTACTATTCAATTGGTGGGGTCAACACAGCATAATGTATCGACTCGGGCTTAAGGCGACGGATAGTCCGTCGTTTCCCAGACACGGGTCCTATTTGGATCTTCTGCTGTTCGACTCACGAATACACCTGACATGCACTAACCAACAAACTACAAACTGTCTACGCACTTTCGTGTATGACAGTGACCATTGCGGTCTCAGCACCGAAATAACTGTCCCCAACGAGATTGCGGAATTGGATGAGTTTGTTCAAAGGCATTCCTACAATTATAGTAGGGTGCGTTGGACACACTTCACCAGAACACTGACGAGAGCACTCATTCCGCAACGCAACTATTGACGCACTGCACCGACAAAAAAGTAGGCTGTTGTCAAGACTAAAAACCTTGTATAGACAGTTTACCGACAGACATAACCCGGAGATCATGACACTGAAGTCGTCGATTAAAAACCTCCAAACATTAATAAGGGAAAATTACAGAAATTCTGTAAGTTTGTATTGGAACAACAAAATTCGGGCTGTAAACACCAGCAACCCGAATATGTTCCCGCAAATAAATAAAATATTTCGAAGGAATAATCAGAACGACCTTCCATGTCTTAGAATCGCCCGAACGACGAACAACGAACAAATACTTGTAACAGCAGGCATAGATCCAAATGAGGCTGTTGATGATGACAACTTCTTTGTGATCGAGGATCCGCAGGAGCAGGTAGAGGCTATAGGAGCGACTTTCCAGGAAGTGTACAAGGCGAATGACATCATTGGCCTGAACCACGACCTGGAAAGTCGAGTCCTTGTACACAATTTCTACCTTCGAAATGAAATAGAGAATTGGCGATTCGAGAGCTCGGGCTTCACCCAGTTTAGTGACGAGAATATGTCAAATAACGTCATCACCAACGATAGGGTACTACCCCCTTTTACTTCGAAGGAAGAGCTCCAAACGATCTTCGAATCGCTTAGAAGTAAGAAATCAGTGGGAACCGATGAAATACCGAACATTGTGCTTCGACATCTCCCACTAGAAGCGGTGGACATTTATACCATCCTGTTTAATAATGCAATGGATAATGCACATTATCCAGCGCATTGGAAAACTGCGGTGGTACATCCCATTCCTAAAAAGGATAAAGATACTTCCAATCCGGCGAATCTCCGCTCGATCAGTCTTCTTCCAAACATCAGTAAGGTTTTCGAGAAGGTGATCAATAGAGTCCTGACTAAGTGGGTTGAGGACAAACATATCGTTCCGGATAATCAATTCGGTTTCAAGGCGGGGCATGCTATCATTCATGCTGTGTCGAAACTGGTTTCTGATATCCAATGGAACAAAGGTAAGAACCAGTGCACTGGTGCCTGCCTGATTGACTTGGAGAAGGCCTTCGATACCGTATGGTTGGAAGGACTCTTTTTCAAGCTGGACAGCTTGGGCATTAGTAAACCACTGCTGTATATTCTCTTTGATATGCTCTCCAGTAGACAGTTCATCGTGAAGAATGGCGATGTGACTTCTGCTGGAACATTTAACATTAAAAACGGTCTGCAACAAGGTGCGGTAAATTCGCCGATCCTATTCAGCATTTACACAAGTGATCTGATAGGTTCACTTCACCATGCCATAGCGTACGCAGACGACTTAATCGCGTACAGATCAGGTCCAAAGATTGAGGTCATTAACATACTTTTGCAAGGTGACTTCGATAAAATTAAACAATATTGCGATGACTGGAAGTTGAAAATCAACTTCCAGAAATCGGAAACCATTCTGTTTAGGACGCCTTTGTCTGGGGCCTCTAGGGATACCAGAAAGAATTGGCGAAAGTTCTCTATCGTCGGAATGTAGTCAGATACCTTGCCCTTACAAGGAGACTGTTTTACAACAGCCAACTCGATGCGAGGGTGAAGGTAATCTGTTACATGGCCCTTATCAGGCCCATGCTTGTATTTGGGTGTCCCGTGTGGTTCAACGTGAGAGCAAGTTTATTGGAAAAGATTCGGGTGTTTGAGAGGGCTTGTCTTAGGACTTGTCTTCGCTTATACAGAACACCAGAGTCTGAGTACATAAAATTCTATCCTAATGAGGTCTTGTACAATACGGCGAACCTGATAAGAGTGGACAATTTCGTCATTAAGTTGACTCGAAGGCACATTGCGAGAGCAATGACCTCATCGAACAACCTGATCTCAGGGGCTTACTACCCCAATTATATGTATCACGAGAGAGCTCGCCTTGACGGCTTTATTCCTCCAGAAGCGTTCCTCTACCTAGATAGCAAAGGTCTGATCCAGGACAGATTGGCGGTGCCGCTAATCTTCCACGTCGCTCGAACAGCTGCGGACAGGCGACTCAACTACGAGAGAGACGTCGCACATGGCAGTGCGGAGCGTCTCCGGTTCAGTAGGGCGGTAGGGAGTCGTGACAGGAGGGATGTTGCTCAGCAGCACCAGCAATTTTGGTGGCTTGATGAAGGCGAGGATGCTTTGTCGTCGAACTCCTCCAGTGATAGGTAGCTTCATGTGAAGCAGAGTGGGCCAGCCTAATTTTTGTTTTTTTAGCCATGGCCGGCTTATATTGTTTTAGGTAGTATTAAGTTAGATTTTAAGAAAAAAAATATAAAAAAAAACAGAAAAAAAAATGAATAAAAATAAAAAAATCCAAAAAAAAATATAAATATATACATATATGTACATGTATAGGCATATATGTATATATGAAGTGTATATGCGTTGTGTATTGTATATATGTGTATGAATGTATTATATGTAAGTAGGTTAAGTAGATTAAGATTTATTCTTTAGGTAGTCTGTAAGTTTAATTAAAAAAAAAGTCCATATACTAAGTTTTTGATTACAATTTATTTTCTTAGTTTTAGTTTTAACTTCAATATAAAATTAAATATAGACTGTAAGATTCGTCGAAAGACTTAGTTTAAGAGTTAGGTTTAACTTAGAGTGCCCGCATGGGGCCAGTATGTTAGAATAAGACTATTTGTAAGTTATTTAAGCTAATTTTTAAGCATTTTTTTGTCTAGCATGTAACAGTAAATTAAGAGATCAAATAAAAATGCATTTAAACTGTAAAAAAAAAAACTAACTGGCACGGGCCGCAGTAAAGGGGTCGGTGATCGTGTATGCCCAGGTTCGAATCCCGATCCGACCAATCTTCTTTTTTCCTTTTTTTTATTCTTTATTCGGAATTGGCGTTATTTTTTTTTTTTTTTATTGCTAGATTTAAGATCGTTTGTATTAGGTTAAGAGGGTCTAATCCCGACTCGAATGATAATTTTTTTTTATTCTCCCTTTATTTATTTTTTTGTATTTGGAATTGGTCTTATTATTTTTCTTTTGAATTTATTGTTCGAGTTTAGATATAAGTTAGCTTTTAAGATCTTTTGTATTAGATTAAGTAAAGCAAATTGTGGAATATATGGTATATTATACACATAGTAGAAAGAGTGGTGTATATATAGATATTTTTTTTTTGAGACGCTTACGATCGCGAATGCCGGTGGTTAGTCGCGGTTCTAACCAGTGGTAAGTCGAACGGAAGGGCAATCGCGTGGCGCCCACATACCATCTTCACTCACGACCATTCTCCAAGTTGGTCCGGCACCCTTCCGCTTGACGTCGCATCGCTTTTTTTTTTTTTGTTGTTGTTTAGAGAATCGACGGTAACAACCCAAACTGAATTGATCAAAATTTTTCTCGAACTCTCCTTCGATCGGTACTTCAGCATTGTCGGTATCGGGGCGTTTGCACATCTTATACTCGTGGCTCTTTGCTAATTGTCACAAGACAATAGCCCGACTCCTTAAAGTTCATGACTTTACATTTACTATAAATCTCACGCGTTTGTATTGCGAGAGTCCTTGGATGTACGTCTTCGTTAGCACTTATGGTGTGTCAGTCGTGTACTACGAGAGAATACTTTCTAGTTCTTGAATAGCCCCTGGAATATCCATTCAGTTTGTTGTTAATTTTTGTTCGGAGTTCTAATTCGGGTAATCTGTTATCTGAAACTGATACCTGGAATAGATACCTTAGAGGGGTACAACGCTGATGTCCCACAGCACTTCGTTTTGTCTCCTATACTTTTTTTTAAATCTCTTCGTTGTTTACTTCGCTTTTTAATATAACAGCTTACAAACTGGGGCGATCCTGGCCCATCAATCAACATGTCTCTCCAGCTGGCTTCCCTGAGTGCGCTTGGGATAGATTCGAATACCCTTGATGTCTAATGGTTCATATGACTTATTCCCTACAAGCCCGCCTTCCTGACCACATCCATGTTTCAGCTGCTATAGGTCTTCGTTCTACCTCATCCTGCACACAAATGGCCCAGAGGATCTTCGCTTAAAGCAATCCAAACAACTTTCACTCGCTTTTTTTTTAAATAACCATGCTTCTGCCCCATATAGCAATACAGTGTTCGTGAGATGTGGTATTGCATCTTCTTCGTTACTCCAGATAGAGTTTTGATACTCAATTTCGTTCTTAGCCCATAGAAAAACCGGTTATCAAGAGTTTATTCCTTGCTGGACCTCCTGCTGGATTTACTAGAGTTCCTTTCTCACCTCAAAATTATACAGATGTAGATGTCCGGTAAGACATTCTTCCTAAGGCGTTAGTCTTAATGCTCCTTTTTGATGAGAGCATGATACAATATTTTGTTTTATTTTTATTGACCACCAGAGCCATTTTTGTCAAAACTGAAGGCCCACCGATTTTGTCTAATTACGTCAATATCATCTGAATATGAGAGAAACTGTAGGGTTTCAAAGAATATTATTCCTGCTGTTGGACTGCGATTTGCGCACAATATTTGCGCATCATCACTGTCTAAGACTTTTTTGACATCAAAAGATTCGGTGGTGTTTCTTCTGAACTCTCTTCGAGTTTTTGTTTTTCCTTCGGAATACTCGTAGTTTGTGTTCAGCTCTTTGCCTCCGCTAGTACATGTCCATAGATGGCGCAGACATCCACATATTCACGGATATTCAAGCAACTATAAATGCCCTTAACTCGTATATCATTGACTCCAAATTAGTCATGTACTACTTCAAAACCCTCCAAACACTTATCTCTAAGACCGAGACCAAACTACGGTGGGTTTCTGGTCATGAGGGCATTGATTTGAATGAAAACGCTGACGAAGTTGCAAGAAAAGGCTCTGAAACTCTCATTAATGGACCTTAACCCTTCTGCTGCATCCCTAAATCAGCAGCGAATAACCCAGGTCTAAGACAGGCCAAACGAGCCATCCTGCCCTTCAAAAAAAATGCCAATTGACGTCAAAATCTAAGCCGACATGATATCAGCAACTTGTTAGGCTACCTCACAGGATATCACGGTTTAAGATATCACCTCAACAAAATGAAACTAGTGGACACAGCAGAGTTTCGACTTTGTCTTGAAGAGTTCCTCTGCTGGTAGTGTTATCAAATTCATCCGGAAAGTAAAGATCTTTTAGGTCAAAGTGCCTTACTCCGCAATTGGCGAGTCAGAAATTTATATCAAAAAATACCCGTCTGTACCGGGTCTCATATCAGCCCACGTCCGCTCATGGCACCCAGCAATTATCATTGAACCATAGATTGCCTCTCTTATTTCTGATGGTCGTCCGGCAGCATCACCTGGTTGCAGCTGGTTTTCGGCACTTGAAGCTGGCGACACAGGATTATGTGAGAGATTGAGGGAAACATCCGACGTCAAACCTTCTTACAGAATGACATTTTGCTGATGCTGTACTGCTTATGATATCTACATTCGTGCCTTGACTGCTACAAGGTAGTGGTTCGAGTCATTGCTGACCCAGTTTCGGCCAACAGTTACCCAAAATTGAGATATTTTGTCTTTAAAAATGCCAGTAGACCTTGAAGGATATTTTACTTAAGACACGAACACATGAAAGAATTTACAGAATCTCTAACTAAAATTGTGCCCGCATTTCTCTCTTTACAGGTACAAGACATCCGATGGGTCATATCGTGAAGAACGTGGAGTTATCATGAACCCTGGCACAGAACAGGAGGGTTATGGGTGCTTACAGCTACACAGATGGAGACATTGAAACAGTCGCCATGTACACAGCTGACAAGAATGGCTACATGCCAAGGGTACAAATTAAAAATCGAGGAGCGTCGCCTAAACTTCGGAAGAACCTTGTCGGTTAAACCATCTCAGAACTAATAGTGTAAATTGAAATTGAACAAGATCGAAACAAAAATTACAAAAAAACGTCTAAAAATTAGCATGTCTTGGCTTTTTTTTATTTTGTTTGGTAAGCTTTTAGAATTTAATTAGGAGTTGGAATCGGAGTCTAAATTTGAATGTGGCATCCGGCTTGCAAGAGGGCCCGCATCGGTTATGCGATGTCATTTTGGAAATATCTGAGAGACGTATTATAACGTGTTTTTTTTCGTTGATCGCCGATGTTTAGTTTATTTGGTTCAAGGTCCCGGATTTGTTGGTACTTTTTTCCTTCAATTTATTTTAGATTTTTATATTGTTTTCGCTTTATAAAACTAGTTCGTACCCATTCCGGATAAGTCAGCGAGTTGTTAGGGGTATTTACGGGATGAAGATAGTTGATTTGATGTGATCGAGTTTTCATCATCAATTGAATTGACCGCATATTCTCCACCTATGCGGATTATCAAGCAGTGTCTTATCAAGCAATCAACTTAAAGCCAATAAACATCTGTAGCACTTACTTCTATCCATGATATCTTCGTATGGTAATGATCCCAAAACTCATACAAGCGGTCTCACACCACTCTCAAATAAGGGTCCGGAAAGACAGAGAACTTGTCTTTGTATCAAATTCACTCTCACCATTTAAGCTTGAGTAATTCTGCAACCAAAATTGTAACACGGCTGAAATAAGCGACGAAACGAACGGAGAATGGCCGAAATTCTTCGCTGCGTCAGCTACCACCAAAGGCAATAGCCTTTTTTTGTGATTCCAGCAGGATGGAACATGCGATCAAAATTTAATACTTTTTGGAGGCACATCCTCTTCTGACCTGTTTTTCAGCAAAGTTAGCTCTTATCTGAGAAGAGGAAGGCCTGGAATAAATTTCATGGAAGCATGGAAGGAATGCTCAAGCTCCAGGTATGGGAAATTGCTTCGGGCTCGTGTGTAACTGCTTCGGGCTTCGTTAACATGTGTAACTTGACCAGACAACGCGGCATAGAAGAATCACTAGAAGAATCACTAGAATCACTAGCCGCTGATCCCTGGTTGCGGGCCCTGACTGCGGCAATATGTCAAGGCGGCCATAACCAAGGGTTGCCCGCTAAGCGGCTAATCACGTCTCCGCTGCTATGGTGCATGTTGGTGGACTCGCTGCTTAACGCTCTCAAAAGTTCTGACCTACATATTGCTCGGGCATATGTAGATGACGTAGCTGTACTGTCTGTAGGATCACGTCCATCGATTGTCTGCTCTAAAGCGTAAGACTCCTAGACGTGATCGGCGATTTGTACATTAGAAACTGAGGCTGTTTGCTTTACGTAAGGAGCAAGCTGACTGACATATATATCTAGTGCTTACATACAGCACCATACGTTTGCCAACCAAGAGATTCGTATGCCATCCTGGATAACAAAAATTTCTTTGAATTGAACATGTTGAGTCGGAGAGTCCTTGCAGTTAACACGATTTATTCACATTAGGGAATATGATTCACTTCACGATGACCATGAAGTTCTTAATCAATGCATGGGAACCTGTGTTGACGAGGCACACGTGTCGGATGCAACATTGGTGAGATAGCTGCGTCAGTAGTTCATTTGGGCATATGCGAGGCAACAAGACTGGTGGATTGTGGCGGCAGTCGTTCGACGGTAGTTTAATCATTATAAAAGGTCTTTCATTAAGCGCTTCCTATCTTTAAATTTAAATAAAACGAAGTGTGTGTGAGATATCATCAAATTTTTTTATTTATTTGAAAGGCCTATCGATGCCATTATGAATGGAATACATATGGAATGTATAACATCGTTCAAATGTCCACCGCGGCTTCTCTGGGTGGAGCGCTTCCGAAATGTCCAATTTTCCTTGACTCTGGCGCATAAATCAGGCTGAATTTGACCGATGGCATGGCTCCTGTTGGCTTTAAGAGCCGCTGTGGTTTGTGGCTTATTCGCTACTTCAGAAAACCCCACAAGAAAAAGTCTAACGCGGTTAAATCGCACGATCTCGGTGGCCAGTTCACATCACCTCTACGTGAGATGAAAATGCTTTCGAATTGCTCAAGCAGAACTTCCAATTTGGCGTGAGCTATGTGGCACGTAGTGTCGTCCTGTTGAAACCACATGTCGTTGGTATCCATATCATCCAATTTAGCCCAAAAGAAGTGGGTAATAACGACCTATAGCGCTCGCCATTGACAGTGATGGCCTGGCCAACATTGTTCTTAAAGAAATATGGACCGATGACGCCGCCAGCCTCAAATCCACACCAAACAGTGACTTTTTCGGAATGCATTGGACGCTCTTGGATCTCTTGTGGATTCGTATCGTCCCAAATTTGACAATTTTGTTCGTTGACGTACCCATTCATCCAGAAATTGGCGTCATCGCTGAAGATGATTTTTCGATGAAAATTAGGATCAGTTTGCAACTACTCCAGAGCCCATTCAGCGAATACACGTCGTTGTCTATGGCCGTTTACCTTCAACTCCAGGGTCAATTGAATTTTGTACGGGTGCAGGCCCAAGTCACGATGCAAAATTGTGGTCTGCGAAAAGCCGAGTTCTTGTGAGCGTCACTGCGATGTTTTCGGCAAAGCTTGAGTTTCGTTGACGTACGGGTATTGTTTTATCGTCTACTGAGCAAGTGGACTCAAATTTATTCACCAAACTACGGTAGTACGGTTATGGCGACCGTAAAATGGGCGAAGCGCGTGGAACGTTGGCCGAACAGAACACCCATTTTGATAAAACGCGCTGTGTGCAAACATTTTAAGGGTACTAAAAAAAATAATCCCTTGAGCGCGCGCATTATAAAAATAAAAAAGTTGCACGTATTGTTGAACGCTACGCTACACCATCAGCTGTCAAAGTCCGGAAGTCCCTATTGGAAGACCCTGTATATAGGGAAACCGGAAAAGACGTGTCGGAGCTGGGAAAAAAGTCAAAAACCTTCGGGCAGCTTACATCGTTGAAAAAAGAAAAGTGGACGATAGTAAAAAATCGGGGACATCGGCGGAAAATACGTATCACTCACATCTTTATTATTATGATGAGCTGCAGTTCCTCGATCCGGTCACTGTTTTAGATCGCACGAAAAGCAATTACGATGTGGTAAGAGAGACGTGAAAAAACATTTGCTTATATTTGTTGTTTGTATTTTTACAGGTCTGCAGTGTGGAGAGTGTTACAGAAGCAGTCGAAGCCAATGTAAATGATTCAGAGTGCCCCGACACTCCATCTTTTGTGGAAACTCCTGCACAACCAACTCCATCACCTGGAACGCAGTCAAACATATCCTCACCGATGCCATCAACATCAGGCAGCGTCAAAAGGAAGGCATCAAGAATAACAGCCACAGAAGATGCGTTTGACTTTGCAATTAACGATGGAAAATTCTGAATCAAGATGCAAGCCTACCAAAAGCCATCTCGACTGTTAAGCGCTCACGACTCAAGCGATAGTTCAACACTTCCTGCGATGTGGTCAAGTTCACATTTCTACCAAAGGCCTTCATAAAGTTCCAATCCAAGCCAAAGATATCATCGCCTATGAAATAAAATGGTGTTTCAACGTGCTGATTCTTTAAATGCTTTAGAGTCCGTGAAATAAACTGCAATTCCTCAGAACAACAAAGTCGAATGCTCTACCATTACCACCCACATCGATGTGTACAAATTTGCTATGCGTATCAATAGCAGTCAGTAAAACGATGCTAAAAAGTCCTTGATATTTGAAGAAATCTGATTCCGAATTTGGGGGTGCTTTTATCCGTATACGAGTATGTTTTCCATCAACAGAACCTAAAGTGTGTAGAAAGTCCCAAAAAAAAAAAAAGAAAACGTGTCATAAAACACGCTACTGAAGTGAAACTTCGCCGAACTCACAGACATACTAGGCAAGAGGTTAGAAAATTTTATTCAATATTGAATATTGTAATATTTTAATTTTTTATCATTCTACAAGTATACCAGGAAAGGGTTAGGAAACTTGTTAAATGATATTATTTATACACAATTTGAAATTGAAATTTTATCAATTTTTTTTTTCAATTTATTATCATTCTACATTATCATTATCGTCTGAATCTTTCTCCAAGCATGAAACAATAGGCTTATGATAGCTAAAATATGAAATATAAATTTTCAATTGTAATTTATCTAAATATCTAACAAACACTGCACCAATTGTACTACCAGATTTCGTAGTGGATGTATTACGATCATTATTCATTTTTAGATTAAATTCGCGATCTAAAAAGCCTATCAATGGTTGTGCCTCCTCTAAAGCGAAATTGATATTAAAATCTCCACTTAAAATAATGGGTAGTTGAGAAATATCTTTATTTATTGTATATACTCGCTGTCGGGAACTTTATTAAGGACTGAAACGAATAAAATCTGTAAATTTTAATACGGGCTATATATTTTGCACCCAAATTAGCCTGTATATTCTCTAGTTTCAGTTTGTTATTGATTTTAGTTCGGTGCGGTTTAAAATATTTATAAAATATGAGTCAAGAGGAACGCCGTAAAAAGATCATCGACAAATGGCTCGAAAATACTTCGCGTCCAAACCATTTCATCGCAAAAAATTTAAACATAGCACGCAGTACAGTGAATTCTGTTATTAAACGATATTTAGAGACGTTGACAGTTAAGCGAAAACAGAAAAGTGCAGCTAAAAGTGGAGCACATGATACAAATTTGCACAGGAAAATAGTAGGCACCATCGTAAAAAAACCGGACTATGTCATCCAGAGATGTTGCTCGGAAATGTAATACCAACCAAACAATGGTACAACGATCTAAAAAACGTAACGGTTTAAAAACACGAAAAAAACCAAAAAATACCAAAAGTTACTGAAAAGCAAAACAAGTCATAAAAACACTAGCCCGAAAGCTATACGAGTTGATCGGCAACAAGAAAGCGTGCTTGGTTTTGGATGACGAAACTTATGTCAAAGCCGACTTTACTACTCTTCCAGGTGCGCAGTTTTACAACTCGTTTGGAGCTGAGATTCTTCCGCAATCAACAACATCAATTGGGATGGAAAAATTCGGCTCAAAATACCTCGTTTGGCAGGCCATTTGCCAATGTGGACACAGAAGCTCATCGTTTATTACAACGGAAACAATTAACGGAGAAGTGTACATTAACGAGTGCCTAAAAAAACGGTTGATTCCTTTCTTAAACAAACACGAGGGTTCAACATTATTTTGGCCAGATTTAGCTTCAGCTCACTATGCTCATGCGACGTTGAGCTTTCTTGTTGCTAAAAATTTCGACTTTGTCCCAAAAGACATGAATCCACCCAATGTTCCACAGTGCCGTCCCATTGAAAGGTATTGGGCTTTGGTCAAAGCTAAATTGAGGAAAAGTAAGCAGTGTGTAAAGGACGTAAAAGATTTTAGTGCTAAATGGAAAAGAGCGTCCAAAAAGATCACGGATGTAACCGTCACCAACCTTAAGAAGGACATTCGAAAGAAGTTGAGGAAAAATGGGAACCCAAATAATTTTTTTTATTTTTTGTAATTGTGAATGAATTTAATAAAAACAGAGTTTTGAAGTTTCCAAATTTTATTCGTTTCAGTTCTTACTATAAAGTTGAAGAGATTGGAAAATAAACTCCATTATTTTTTTCAATGTTTGATTGGGAGAGATATACTCGTACCACCTTGATCCAAAATTTTCCGGAATTTATTCAGAAAATTGCAAAAACAAGTTTAGTCATCTAAATCTATACTGTCCCCTTCAAAGTAATCCCCATCGACTGCAGCACATTTATGCCAGCGCTTGATCCAATCCTCGAAACATTTTTTATATTCGGTTTTCGGTATGTCCATCAGTGCTTCCTGCTACGCGTTCCCCGTAGTGCTTTTTTAACTCGATTGAACAGAAAGAAGCCACAGAGAGCCAAATCAGGTGGATTCGGTGGCTGTTGGATGGTATTTGTTGCATTTTTCGTCAAAAAATTACGAATACTGATGACACTGTGCGACCGCGACGGTGCGTTTTCTGCCCACAATTCTGGTCTCTTTCGGCGAATTGCTTCACGCAAACGTCTCATAACGCCCAAATAATACGACTGCTCTTTGTTTACTGTCTGGCCTTCTGGCAAAAATTCATAATGCACTTCTCGTACACCTTTGTAATCCATGAAAACCGTGCGCATTGCCTTCTTTTTTGACTGAAAACGACGTGGTTTTTTTGGTCTCGGCTCATTTGGTGAACGCCACTCACTTGCCTGATATCTCGATTGCGTGTCGTACTCATAAACCCACATCTCGTCTCCAGTAATGATACTTTTGATGAATGCGGGAACGGATTTAGCCTCGCAAATCATCTCTTTTGCGACGTCAACACGGTCTCTTTTTTGCATGAAATTGAGGTCTTTTGGCACCAAGTTTGCTGCTACACGACGGAAACCCAAATCATTAACCAAAATGTGTTGAACGGATCCATAGGCAATGTTCAAGTCGTCCGCTATCTCTCTGATGGTTAATTTTCTGTTATTGACCAACATTTCTTTTACGAGTACTTCATCAATGTTTTCGTCGGTCCACTGTGTTCATCATCTTTGATTGACTCACGACCACCTTTGAACCGCTCGTGCCACTGGTAAATGACCGTTTTCTTTAGAGAATCGTTGCCGAAACACTTTTCCAACGTTCGCGCATCGTTGTTTACGCAAAATTTAATACAAATTCGTTGTTGCAAATTTAAATCCATTTCTAAAATTGTAAAAAATCGCCAACACACACAAAGATAGATGTACTCTTGGCTACGTAACTTTTGCAAATGTCAAGCTATGATGCTAAGATTTAGAGGGAATGCCAACAACAGATTTACCAACTTAACAAAAAGAAACAGAACTCAAATCGGAACAATGGGAGCGCCACACTGTGGATATGGTGCGGGAACTTTTTGATCAAGGTGGTATATAGCTAACATTACAATTTGCTGGCCATTATCTAGAGTTAACTGTGAAGAACATATTTCTCCCACTGCCAAATCAGAGTTTACAGAAATAGTATTAACTTGACGTGAATAAACGTCCAAATTTGGGACACATACTAAAGTATTGTTGAGATTTTCATAAATTGCTACACCACCGGCTCTCACCGAAGTACGTTTGAATTTAACGACGCAATTAAAATTTAGTACATTTACACTTTCGTCATTGTTTAGCCATGTTTCCGATAAAAGCAGATAGTTCGATATTTGCAGTACGGTATCCGTTAAATCTTGTGCATGTGCTTTCGAACTTTGGCAATTAAACGAGAAAAATGAAATTCCATTTCTTTTAGTGTTGAAGTCCTGTAAGATGGAGCCAATCGTTAAAAGTGGATTTAATGTGAGCCTGCGAAATTCTTCTTCTAAATGAATCATTGATTGTGCCTTTTTTCTTCCATGATAGGATTTGAGGTCATTCTTTTCGTTTATTATGTAGAGACCCGCTCTTGACCCGCGATAGTGTTACGTACAAAAGCTGCTGTGATTGACATCGATCGTATTGATAAACGATTTCATCAAACGTTCCTCCTTGCGATTTATGAATGGTGATTGCACAAGCTGAAATGATAGGGAAATGATTTCTCTTTGCTATCATGGTCTTGTTGTTATTTAAAGCGGTCAAAAAAACCGCACCATATCAAAATGATTGAAAAATTGTTAACAACTACGATAATAATTTTTATAATGAAATGAAATTTTTGTTAAGTACTCCGCAGTAGTTTATAAGTATTTCTATCTAACTTCCATCTGTTTATTGAATGTTTGAAAAAAGATATTAACAAAGAAAGAAAAACCAGTTAATGTTCTTATTTTCTTAAAATATTTTAATACAGTCATTGGTTAACAAAATCAAATGATACATTTTTTATGTATGTGTATATAAGATGTTTAGATATGCCACTTTTACCAAAAAATTATCAATACCGGCGGTTATAACCGCTTTTATTCTAGAAGGCATCGAGTTTACTAGAAGTTCAGTAATATCCCTTGAAATTTCAGTATACCATACATGTTCCAGGACTTCATTTAGCTTTTTTTTACTCTCTGGTTTATGTTCAGCCACCTTACATTTTATTACATGCCATAAGTGTTCGATTGGGTTTAAATCGGGCGGATTAGCTGGCCAGTCTAGTCTGGTAATTCCGAGGTCATCAAACATTGTCTTGAGCTGAAAATTATTGAAAGACTCAAGTTACTTGTCTGTTTATTATTTATAAAGTAGACATCTAGAAGTTGATTTATAACACTTTACTTACGGATTTGGCGCGGTGGCAAGGTACAGAATCATCTTGAAAAATGCACTTGTCAGTATACGAATGATGCTGTTCAATTGCTGGTACCAAAAACTCCCTTACTACTTCTCCATACTTTTGAGCGTTCATAGTTCCATTAACAAAGTGCAAAGAGCTCAAAATGTAAAAAGAAAAACATCCCTAAACCATCTGGCTTTGAGGAAACTTTACTGTTTTGACTATGCACTCATCCTTGAACCCTTCACCTGCTGACCGTCGTACGTATGGCAAATTGTCGGCACACAACAAATTAAATTTACTTTCATCGGACCATATCACACATCGCCAATCATCCTCCGTCCAATCTTCGTACTTTTTTGCCCACGTCAAGCGAGTTTTTTTCATTTTTGTGGTTAGGAGAGGTTTTTTCGCTGGTCGTCTTCCATATAAACCTATCTCCCGTAGACGTCGGCGTATGGTTTCGGCGCTTACTCGTAGATCAACTTGATGAAATTCACTCAGCTCTGCTCTTATACGGACAGCACTTTTAAAGCGCTCTTTCATGCTAATTCGTTGTAATACATTGTCCGTCTTTTGGGTTGTTTTACGTTTTCGTCCCGAGCCTTTTTTTCCTTTCCAGTGGATCCAAATTTTCTTTTTTCTTCATCAGTCGTACGATAGTTGAATGACAGCATCCTATTTTAACCGCAATCTCAGGATAGCCAAGCCCTTCTTCGACTAAAGTCAATATTTGAACTTTTTCGTCCCGAGTCAGTTGATGATATTTACCAGACATTTCACTTTTTTTTACTTGTCACCGTCACAACTCAATTCAAACTGATTTTTTTTGCACTAAATACGAGGCCGAACTCCGCTATGGGGAATACCCTTTATTGGTATGAGAAAAACCCTTACGATCTGATGTAATTAGGCATTTTTTGAGAAGTCATTAGGTGGTGCGGTTTTTATGACCGCAAGTGTATTTAAAGCGGTGCTCGAAGTCCGTCGTGCGATGGGTACAGCAAAGCGACCAACGTTATTGGCTTCAATGTAAGTGGCAACTGTCATTTGTATTTTTGCTCCTATTTAAGGCTCTAAGCAGGTTGGATTCGTAGCGTCTGGTGAAAGAGGTACAGTCTGTGCAGCGGTGAGCGGTTCTGGAAACTCGATTCCTTGCATGTTTAGCTTTTCTCGCCTTAAATATAAAGATTTCTTTATTCGTGATGGACCCCCAGAACGGATAGGAGCCGGTAATGCTTCCGGTTGGATGACAAGCACGGAGTTTACAAGATATATAGACCACTTTATAATGCATGTAAAACCATCTGCTTCGGACCCGGTGCTTTTGTTGCTTGACAACCATAGCTCCCATTTAAATATTGGTGCTATTGATAAAGCTAAGAAAAATGGTGTTTTAATGCTATCTTTTCCACCACATTGCTCACACAAACTGCAACCCTTAGACGTCGGAGTTTATGGTCCTTTCAAAACTTATTGCGCCAATCAACAAGATGCCTGGTAACGTAATAATCCAGGAAAAACGATGACCAGGCGCTCTTCCTCTGACGCTGAACCCAGCTAATATCACTAATGGATTCAAAAAAACTGGCATTGTTCCTTTTAACAGAGACATCTTCCAAGACTTCGATTTTTTATCATCTTTTGTCACCGATAAGACACTAGCTGACCCTAATTCAATAACTTTAGATGAAGGAGTCCTAAACTCTGGAGATGTACAGCCAGGACTGATACCTTCACTTCACACACTAGAATATTTATCTAAACTTGGTACAAGCAGTCTTACCACTGAAAAAATAGAACCTGGAAAGACAATAACCACTTGTGGCAGCTCCTATTCCCCAGATGTTTCTGAATTGAGATCCACCTTGCCATCAAAACCAGGTCCATCAAAACTCTGTCAAACCAGTTTAGCCTTTTCTCCAGAAACTGTTCGACCCCACCCAAAAGCAGCGCCAAGAACGGCCAAATGTAAATGCAAATCTAGGAAACCCGCTATTTTAACGGACAGCCCAAAAAAGCAAGCACTTGCAGAAGAACAAGCCAAAAAGCTTCAAAAACCAACTTTTTGTTGGTTCAAGGTTAAATCAAAAAAAAAAGTGACAAAAAAAATATATTTTTTTTTTTATAATTTACGCGCGCCTAAGGGGTTATGAATACCCTTACACTGTTGCCAGGGCGCGGGCGGAAAGGTAGAAGGAGGAGAAAGGAAAGTTTGTGATGTAGTGGTTTGAAACTCAGGTGTGTTTGGTTTCGATATTGACTCTATAGGGGTGGGAGTCCGAATAGGACGGAGAGATTTTCTTCACTCGGAATGGTGAGGTTGTGAATTTTAACGGTTGTTTTTGTGTTTGAAAACCCTACAACAGCCAAATCTACATGTCAGTGATATGCCTTCACACGCAGATTTTTCTGACAGAGTTCCAATTACACAAATGAAAACTTGTTGTGGCTAGGATTCGAACCTTGACCTTCCGAGTGAGAAGCGATAGCTCAATTCAATTCAATTTATATGCATTTTTATTTGATTCCTTAATTTATTCTTACATGCTAGACAAAAAAACGCTTAAAAATTAGCTTAAATAACTTAAAAATAATCTTATACTAACTTATTGACCCCATGCAGGCACTCTAAGTTAAACCTAACACTTAAACTATGTCTTTCGACGGATCTTACAGTCTATATTTATTTTTATATTTAATGAAACTAAAACTAAGAAAATCAATTTTAAGTAAAAACTTAGTATATGGACATTTACTTTTTTTTTATAAAACTTAAACCTAAAAGCCTACATACTACCTAAAAATAAATCTTAATCTACTTAGCGTACTTACATCTAATATGTACATATTTTTTTTTTTTTTTTTTTTTTTTGGTTTTATATATTTTTTTCTTACAATCTAACTTAAACCTACCTAAAACTATGTAAGCCGGCCATGGCTAAAAAAAACAAAAATTAGGCTGGACCACTCTGCTTCACATGAAGCTAACTATCACTGGAGGAGTTCGACGACAAAGCATCCTCGCCTTCATTAAGCCACCAAAATTGCTGGTGCTGCTGAGCAACATCCCTCCTGTCACGACTCCCTACCGCCCTACTGAACCGGAGAAGCTCCGCACTGCCATGTGCGACGTCTCTCTCGTAGTTGAGTCGCCTGATACATATAATTGGGGTAGTAAGCCCCTGAGATCAGGTTGTTCGATGAGGTCATTGCTCTTGCAGTGTGCCTTCGAGTCAACTTAATGACGAAATTGTCAACTCTTATCAGGTTCGCCCTATTGTACAAGACCTCATTGCGATAGAATTTTATGTACTCAGACTCTAGTGTTCTGTATAAGCGAAGACAAGCCCTAAGGCAAGCCCTCTCAAACACCCGAATCTTTTCCAATAAACTTGCTCTCACGTTGAACCACACGGGACATCCAAATACAAGCATAGGCCGGATAAGGGCCATGTAGCAGATAACCTTCACCCTCGCATCGAGTTGGCTGTTGTAAAACAGTCTCCTTGTAAGGGCAAAAGCACCTCTGGCTCTGGCCAGAGCAACATCTATATGTTTGTTAAAATACAGATATTGATCTAGCCAGATCCCAAGGTATCTGACTACATTTCGACAAGCAAGTGGCTGTCCATGTTGTCCGACGATCGAGAACTTTCGCCAATTCTTTCTGGTATCCCTTGAGGCCCCAGACAACGGCGTCCTAAACAGAATGGTTTCCGACTTCTGACAGTTGATTTTCAACTTCCAGTCATCGCAATATTGTTTAATTTTGTCGAAGTCACGTTGCAAAAGTGTATTAATGACCTCAATCTTTGGACCTGATCTGTACGCAATTAAGTCGTCTGCGTACGCTATGGCATGGTGAAGTGAACCTATCAGATCACTTGTGTACGAGGGGCGTTCAATATATTCTCGGTATCGATATGAAGGAAAATGCGAATTTAATTTAAATTATTTTTATTTTTCAATATAATCTCCCCTAACATCAATGCATTTGTTACATCTTGAGATAAGCTTTTTTAAACCCTCAAAAAAATAAATTTCCTCTTTCTCTGCAAAATACCCATTTATTGCCGACTTGAGTTCTTCATCATCCGAAAATCTTTTTCCACGAAGACATTTTTTCAAATCCGGAAACAGGAAATAATCACTAGGGGCAAGGTCTGGACTATAGGGTGGGTGTTGGATTTCTTCGAAACCACAATCTCGCGCAGCAGCCTTGGAAACTCGCGCCGTGTGAACAGGAGCGTTGTCATGAAGGAGCAACACACCCGCTGCGAGTTTACCCCGTCTTTTCTTTTTAATTTCCTCCCGCAAATTATGCAAAGTGGAAGCGTAGGATGTGGCGTTGATGGTTTCACCTTTTTTTTTGTACTCAATGAGCAAAATTCCCTTTGAGTCTCAAAAAACTGTGGCCATGAGCTTCCCGGCAGACGGAGTGACTTTGAACTTCTTCGGGGGGTCTGTTCCTTTTTTATGCCACTGCATGGACTCTTGTTTGCTTTCAGGGTCATAGTGGTGGACCCATGTTTCGTCCCCAGTAGCAATTCGATCCATAACACCGTCCGCGTTTTCACTACACATCTCCAAAAGCTCTCTACAGCATGCGATTCTCGCTTTTTTCTAAGGCGCTGTGAGCATTCGTGGCACCCACCTTGCACTGACCTTTGAAAGGTTAAGATGGTCATGAAGAATGGTGTGAATGGTACCAATTGAAAGCTTGGTGATCTCTGCCATCATTTTCACCTTTATTCGGGCATCCTCAAGAACAAGTTTTTCGACTTCTTTGATGCTTTCTCCCGTACAAGCAGTAGCCGGGGCGCCGGAGCGGGGGTCGTCCTCAATGCTCTCTCTGCCTCTCTTGAACTCACTTGACCACTTTTGCACAGTTGATAATGAAGGTGCGGAACCCAGGTAAACAGCCACCATCTCTTCATGAATAGTTTTTTGACTTTTTCCTTGCTTAGTGAGAAATTTAATTACAGCGCGATGCTCAATTTTCACCATCATCGTCTCAGTTGCTATTATGATTCTGTTTAACTAGAGATAAAACGCGAATTAATAATCACATTTATATGAAATTTTACATGAATGCACTAAAATAATAGTATTACTTGATAAATAAGTCAATTTATATATACAACCACAGCTTCACCCCGATATCGAGAATATGTTGAACGCCCCTCGTAAATGCTGAATAGGATTGGCGAATTTACCGCACCTTGTTGCAGACCGTTTTTAATGTTAAATGTTCCAGCAGAAGTCACATCGCCATTCTTCACGATGAACTGTCTACTGGAGAGCATATCAAAGAGAATATACAGCAGTGGTTTACTAACGCCCAACCTGTCCAGCTTGAAGAAGAGTCCCTCTAACCATACGGTATCGAATGCCTTTTCCAAGTCAATCAGGCAGGCACCAGTGCACTGTTTTTTGCTTTTGTTCCATTGGATATCAGAAACCAGTTTAGACGCAGCATGAATGATATCATGCCCCGCCTTGAAACCGAATTGATTATCCTCAACCCACTTAGTCAGGACTCTATTGATCACCTTCTCGAAAACCTTACTGATGTTTGGAAGAAGACTGATCGAGCGGAGATTCGCCGGATTGGAAGTATCTTTATCCCTTTTGGGAATGGGATGTACCACCGCAGTTTTCCAATGCGCTGGATAATGTGCATTATTCATCGCATTATTAAACAGGGTGGTATAAATGTCCACCGCTTTTAGTGGGAGATGTCGAAGCACAATGTTCGGTATTTCATCTGTTCCCACTGATTTCTTACTTCTAAGCGATTCGAAGATCGATTGGAGCTCTTCCTTCGAAATGAACGGTGGTAATACCCTTTCGTTGGTGATGACATTATTTGCCATATTCTCGTCACTGAACTGGATGAAACCCGAGTTCTCGAATCGCCAATTCACAATTTCATTTCGAAGGCAGGAATTGTGCACAAGGACTCGACTCTCCAGGTCGTGGTTCGGGCCAATGATGTCATTCGCCTTGTACACTTCCTGGAAAGTCGCTCCTATAGCCTCTACCTGCTCCTGCGGATCCTCGATCACAAAGAAGTTGTCATTATCAACAGCCTCATTTGGATCTATGCCTGCTGTTACAAGTATTTGTTCGTTGTTCGTCGTTCGGGCGATTCTAAGACATGGGAGGTCGTTCTGATTATTCCTTCGAAATATTTTATTTATTTGCGGGAACATATTCGGGTTGCTGGTGTTTACAGCCCGAATTTTGTTATTCCAATACAAACTTACAGAATTTCTGTAATTTTCCTTTATTAATGTTTGGAGGTTTTTAATCGACGACTTCAATGTCATGATCTCCGGGTTATGTCTGTCAGTAAACTGTCTGTACAAGGTTTTTAGTCTTGACAGCAGTCTACTTTTTTGTCGGTGCAGTGCGTCAATAGTTGCGTTGCGGATTAAGTCTTCGTCGTCAGTGTGTTGATACCGAGGTATCGTTTTGTCCATTGTTCGTTTAATTGTCTCGTCCAATAGTCTAAGATACCTGTCAATCTCCTCGTTTGACAGATTTCTGTTAGACGGTGGGTAGAGCGAATTCGAGGAGAGTGCTCTAGTCAGTGTTCTGGTGAAGTGTGTCCAACGCACCCTACTATAATTGTAGGAATGCCTTTGCACAAACTCATCCAATTCCGCAATTTCGTTGGGAACAGTTATTTCGGTGCTGAGACCGCAATGGTCACTGTCATACACAAAAGTGCGTAGACAGTTTGTAGTTTGTTGGTTAGTGCATGTCAGTTGTATTCGTGAGTCGAACAGCAGGAGATCGAAATAGGACCCGTGTCTGGGAAACGACGGACTATCCGTCGCCTTAAGCCCAAGTCGATACATTATACTGTGCTGACCCCACCAATTGAATAGTAGGTTCCCTCTAGTATTTGGTGTATTATTTCCCCAATCACTATGTTTGGCGTTGAAATCTCCGCCGATAATGAAATAGTAATCTTCCAATTCCAGCCTCAGGAATCGAAAAAGTGTCTCGAGCTCTGAGATGAATAAGATGGATTGAGTAGCCTTAGATGCATAAACAGACACCATGTATAACCGCTTTCCACTACGGAGAGGAATGTACATGATGCATGCTTCCAGCACCTGAAACCTACGTACTACACGACTGTATACTCTTTTGGAATGCAGTCCTTTTCTTACAAAGATTGCAACACCTCCTCCTTGAATGGAGTTGGGTCGATTTCTTCGTAATATTTTATATCTTCTGTGCCTCGTTTTGTGTCTTTTGGTTAGCTTAGTTTCGCTAATCAAAAGCACATCAGGGGCTTGGTCTTTAAGCAACTTAAATAGTGTGGCTCTTCGTTCGAACCTAATCAGTGAATTCACATTCACTGCAAGGACCTTCAGGGTTTGCTCCGCCATGTACGTACCCATTACGACTGGAGGTGCATTATGCCCGGCAGCAGCGCGTATATTTGATCTACCCGCTTAGCCTGTTCCTGTATTTGACGCTGAAGCTTTGGGCGTAGGTAACTTGGGGAGTAACGGCTGGTGTTTGTGTTTGCGCGGGTGGACGTTTAACTTCCACTTTCTGCTGCCGAGCCAGATTTACTCTTTTGATGCATTGGAATTTGGGACAACCCCGATAATTTGCGGTGTGTCCCGTGTTCCTACATAGCGCGCAAGAGAGCTGGCTCTTTTCTGACGTTCCGTCCTTACCCAGAACGCATTCCTCTGACTTGTGGTTCTTTCCACACTTCACGCATTGAGGCTGCATTTCGCAGTTCGACGCGGCGTGCCCGAACCTTTGGCAGCGAACACATTGTAAAATGTTTTCGCTCCTCTTTAATTTCTCCCAGTGTACAACCTGGTAGTCTAGGACTTTGATACTCCTTAGACCATCCAGTTTGCTTTCGGGACTTAGCTGAACCAGGAAGAACGGTAGTTTCCGAGAAGCGATAGCTAGTACCACTACACCACGGCCACCCCAAATTGATTGATTCTTCAGATGAAGAAGATGAAGAACATTGCTTAATTTGCTGCGAACCTTTCGGAGAAAGTTTGCCCGGCGAACACTGGATTCAGTGCATAACCTGTAAGAAATGGGTCTCCCCTACCCTTTGGATAGATCATATCAATTTCTTCTTTCAAGAAAAATCGAGATTCTATTAATAATAATTCATTCTCGTCCAACTCATCGCCATTGCCAGTTTTTGTCAACATGGAAGAAAATGTCAGTTTGTCGCATGATATCATTTAATTCATAAAATTTGAGTCCACGCCAAAGAGTAGGTCCTGCGATTCGTGTTTTTACTTGCCTGTAAATGGGTGTGGCTCGAACTGGAGGTAGTTGCCGCATATCACCAATAAGTATTATATCTATTCCGCCAAAGGTAATGTCATATTGCCCAGTTATTTTGTTTGAGTCTGCTATCAATTTGAGCCAATAATTCTGCTCCTATCATGCTGATTTCGTCGATAATGAGAACTTGAACATATTTGAAGAGTGCAGGACATTGCTGAGTTACCTCTCCAGGAAGGGGAAGCAGTTTTGATAATGTAATTTTTAACGCTGTGTGAACTGTAGTACCAACAATGGCTACTGCTGCTTTTCCAGTGGATGCACATGTTATGTATGCGTTACAATGAGCATCTGTATTTGTGAATCGATTGTAAATGACTCACGGACATCGAATCACAAAAGTCTTACCACATCCAGCTGGACCAGTGAAGAAAATTAGAAAAGATTGTCGGTCTTGTGATAAGAGATTATTTATCACATGTATCAGTACATTTTTTCGCTATCGCACCAAGCTTGTTGAGTGTTGCCAGCCTCAGGCCGTCGTTCATATCAGAGTTTTCATTTCGATACAGTTGTTGAAAGGGATCAGCTTCTGTTACTCTATTTGCCACAGTTTGCGCTTCTTCCTCGTTGTCATCAATCTCATGTTCGCGGCACAGTTCTTTACAAATTTCAATTATTTTACGGATATCCAAATCCGACTCGAATTCCTTACGATGTTGTAAGATCACTTCCTCATTTTCATCATATATGCCAATAAACTTCATCTCAGACAGTATATCCAATTCTTCATTCCAGAATGGCAAATGTAATGTCACCATTTCGCGTTTGTGATCATTAAGATTCTCAGTCATGACATAGTTTCGATAACGTATGACCCGCGAATTGCGTCTACGCGCAATAGCGTTGCACGTTTTCGTTACATAGCCATTCCCATGAAACGGAATGGAGAGAGCCCCAGAGTCACACAGATTGTTACTTTTGTTGTACCAATGTGAAGGGATTTTCTCGAAGATCAAAGCATTCCATAAAATATGCAGATGTCTCTTCTGTAACAAGACCAGCACCTCATACAGAAATCTGCCAGTTCCAAAGCCACCTTCCGGACGCCTATCGGACACAGAAATAAGTTCGTCATATTGTTCAGAAGAAATCATGGATGATCCCGAATTTGAGCTGCTCGATACATCTTCTGATGCACCACATCTCATCAGTCAGAATGAGCTTAATGACCTCGTCATCATAATGACTTGGATTTGTCAAAACAAAAGTCTAAAATACTGAGCTCAAAGTTAAAGCAGTGGAATCTGCTCAAGCCTGAGGTAAAAATTACAGAGTACCGTACGCGACAAAGTGAATTTGTTCCTTATTTTTCGAAAACCGATAACTTAGTGTATTGTAATGCTGTCACTGGGTTATGAGCACAAAACCGAAGAATGGCGGCTATTCATCGACGCATCAAAGGCTAGTTTGAAAGCTGTATTGCTTCATAATTCTAATAACTTTCCTTCAATACCTCTAGCGCATGGTGTGAATTTAAAAGAGACCTACGATGTTATGAAATTTATTTTGGAAAAAAAGTGAATATAAAAAATATAACTGGTCGATACTCGTATGTTCGGATTTAACATAAAAGTTGTTGCTCTACTTCTTGGACTGCAACTAGGTTACACCAAATTTTGTTGTTTTTTATGTGAGTGGGATCAGTAGAGCACGATCGAAGCACTTTGTGAGAGTAGATTGGCCTATAAGAATAAACTTTATTTGTGGAGAAAAAAATATAAGGAATCCTTCATTGATCGAACCACAGCGTGTTATTCTACCACCATTACATATCAAATTGGGTCTTATAAAAAACTTTGTAAAGGCGATGAAGAAAGACCAACCTGGTTTCAATTTTTTGAAACAAAAGTTCCCATCACTAAGCGAAGCAAAAATTAAAGAAGGTATTTTTGTGGGTCCAGACATTAGAAAGCTTATAAAAGATCCAGCTTTCATTCCTACTCTGGATTCATTAGAAAAACAGAAAGTAGCAGAAAACTTCCTAAGTAGCAATAAGACTCCAGGTTATGCAGATGATGTAAAAAAAATGCTGGATGCTTATCATAAAATGGGATGCAACATGTCGCTAAAACTTCATTTTTTGCATTCTCATATCAATTTCTTTCCTGAAAATATGGGTGATGTAAGCGATGAGCACGACGAGGGATTCCACCAAGACAATGCTGCAATAGAGCAACGGTACCAAGGAAAATGGGAGCCATCAATGTTGGCAGATTACTGCTGGTTGGCTATAAGAGAGACTCCGAGGTGTTCTTATAAACGGAATGCAGATGTTTCCAGAAAAAACAACAAAATTTTATTGGGTCTATAACTTAATTCGTGCGGTTTGCTAAGAGATGGCGTAACTTGTATTATTTCATTGTTATTATTCCATTGGAGCATACATTGGAAAGCAACTGTCATTGTACGTCATTTCAGTATATGTCATTCATTTGATGCTTAAACAACAATAATTTTTTTTCACTCAAATATGTCGAACTTTGTGCCTGAAAAAGTGTTTCTGCGGGGAGTTCTTCTTCATGAAAAAAACTGCTGCCGAAAGTCATCGTATTTTGGTGGTAGTTTATGGTGAACATGCGCTAGCTGAGCGAACTTGCCAAAAGTGGTTTGCACGATTTAAAAGTGGTGATTTTGGCTTGGAAGACGATGAACGTCCTGGGCAGCCAAAAAAGTTTGAAGATAAAGAACTGGAAGCATTACTCTATGAAGATTGTTGCCAAATACAAGAAGAGCTCGCAGAATCTTTGGGTGTCACTCAAGCAACCATTTCAAAACGTTTAAAAGCAGCTGGATATATTCAAAAGCAAGGAAATTGGGTTCCACATGAACTCAAGCCGAGAGACGTCGAAAGGCGGTTTTGCATGTCCGAAATGCTGCTGGAACTCCACAAAAGGAAGTCGATTTTGCATCGGATTGTTACTGGTGATGAAAAATGGATCCATTTCGACAACCCCAAGTGCAAAAAATCATATGTGAAACCCGGCCAACCAGCCAAATCAACGGCAAAGCCGAATATCCATGGCGCGAAGGTAATGCTCTGTATTTGGTGGGATCAGATGGGTGTGCTGTATTATGAGCTGCTAAAACCGAATGAAACCATCAATGGACAGCGCTACCGAACACAATTAATCCATTTGAAGAGAGCAGTGGCCGAGAAACGCCCGGAATATGCGACCAGACACGAGGCAATAATTTTCCATTATGACAACGCTTGGCCCCACGTTGCTATTCCGGTTAAGAACTATTTGGAAAACAGTGGATGGGAAGTCTTACCCCACCCGCCTTATAGCCCAGACCTTGCCCCTTCTGACTACTATTTGTTCCGGTCGATGCAGAACGCCCTCACTGAAATACGGTTCACATCAGAGCAGAATATCAAAAATTGGCTTGATTCATTCTTGGCTGCCAAGCCGGCGCAGTTCTTTTGGGATGGGATCCACAAATTTTAAGAAAGATGGGAAAAAGTCATAGCTTCAGATGGGCAATACTTTGAATAATACTATTTTACATGTTTTTCTTAAATAAACGTTCAAATTTTGAAAAAAAAAACCGCACGAAATAAATTATATACCCAATACAAGAAATAACATTTTTCGGTAATATTTTTGGTCAAATTCTTAAACTCAAAAAAGCGTTTTCTTACAAAATCCCGATATGACCTGGCTATTTTATATACGAGGGGCGTTCAATATATTCTCGGTATCGATATGAAGGGAAAATGCGAATTTAATTTACTCGTAAATTATTTTTATTTTTCAATATAATCTCCCCTAACATCAATGCATTTGTTACATCTTGAGATAAGCTTTTTTAAACCCTCAAAAAAATAAATTTCCTCTTTCTCTGCAAAATACCGACTTGAGTTCTTCATCATCCGAAAATCTTTTTCCACGAAGACATTTTTTCAAATCCGGAAACAGGAAATAATCACTAGGGGCAAGGTCTGGACTATAGGGTGGGTGTTGGATTTCTTCGAAACCACAATCTCGCGCAGCAGCCTTGGAAACTCGCGCCGTGTGAACAGGAGCGTTGTCATGAAGGAGCAACACATCCGCTGCGAGTTTACCCCGTCTTTTCTTTTTAATTTCCTCCCGCAAATTATGCAAAGTGGAAGCGTAGGATGTGGCGTTGATGGTTTCACCTTTTTTTTTGTACTCAATGAGCAAGATTCCCTTTGAGTCCCAAAAAACTGTGGCCATGAGCTTCCCGGCAGACGGAGTGACTTTGAACTTCTTCGGGGGATCTGTTCCTTCTTTATGCCACTGCATGGACTCTTGTTTGCTTTCAGGGTCATAGTGGTGGACCCATGTTTCGTCCCCAGTAACAATTCGATCCATAACACCGTCCGCGTTCTCACTACACATCTCCAAAAGCTCTCTACAGCATGCGATTCTCAGTTTTTTCTGAGGCGCTGTGAGCATTCGTGGCACCCACCTTGCACTGACCTTTGAAAGGTTAAGATGGTCATGAAGAATGGTGTGAATGGTACCAATTGAAAGCTTGGTGATCTCTGCCATCATTTTCACCTTTATTCGGGCATCCTCAAGAACAAGTTTTTCGACTTCTTTGATGCTTTCTCCCGTACAAGCAGTAGCCGGGGCGCCGGAGCGGGGGTCGTCCTCAATGCTCTCTCTGCCTCTCTTGAACTCACTTGACCACTTTTGCACAGTTGATAATGAAGGTGCGGAACCCAGGTAAACAGCCACCATCTCTTCATGAATAGTTTTTTGACTTTTTCCTTGCTTAGTGAGAAATTTAATTACAGCGCGATGCTCAATTTTCACCATCATCGTCTCAGTTGCTATTATGATTCTGTTTAACTAGAGATAAAACGCGAATTAATAATCACATTTATATGAAATTAGAAATTACATGAATGCACTAAAATAATAGTACTACTTGATAAATAAGTCAATTTATATATACAACCACAGCTTCACCCCTATATCGAGAATATGTTGAACGCCCCTCGTAGTTTTCCTGATTCTATAAACTCCAACAATTAGGAATCACATAATTTTATCTCCGAGTAAAAAATAAATATTTTTTTTGTTGACTAGTGTAGTTAAAGAGACAACAAGCTACCTCTAGATATTCGCATTGCATTGCGTGGTTTATAGCATTCAGTACCTCTGGTACAAATTTAGAGATTGTCTTTCAGGAAATATTTGGTGAAAACCCAAGAGACCTGTTTAAGTCGCCAGTAGCAATGTATCTCAAAGTTATGGCATGTCGCACTTTCGAAATAGTAGCATAACGCATCACTGGGTCAATTTTTTTATTTTGCAATCTACTTGTACTCGTGTGTGATTTCGAAATGAAAATGAAGTTACTATAGACAAACTAAAAATGTAATCTTGCCCGTTGAAGAACCTCCTCAAACTTCTCAATAGTCATTCTAAAAAAGTTTCGATATTCTTGGTCATCTTCCCATAAAAATATTCCAGGAATGGATTCACCCACAGATGGTATTCTATGAAATATTTCTCGTGGAGACGTCGTGTAAAGGACCATTGAAAGCAATAAAAAAAGAAATCAATTTTTATGAAAACCCTAGAGTAGCCTAACTCCTTAACAGAAACAAATTCCTTTCATTGTGAATGATCCCCTTAGCAAAGCTTTTAGCTGCGACATAAACCAATCTGGTTGATCAAAGCTCCATACTGAAAAAATATCTGCGAGGACTTGAATTTTGAATCTCACCTACCGGCCGTTTTTTTTGATTGATCACTATCAATGTGCTTTCTTCAAAATGTTGATCAATCAGAGCGGGAAGCTCAAACTAGATCTTTTTGTATTTCCCAAGTTAACGTCACCTGTCTGCGATTGCATCACTCATGCTAATCAGCGGTAATAAGACAACAAATTGATCACTAATTGTTCGCCGCCTTCTGATTAATTACAATAGTTTTTACACCTCCAAGGTCGTCGTGGTTTGCTGTCGCTTCTTCACATTCACCACATGATCGTCACCACACTCCATCGAATTGTTCTTAATGATAGTCGGCAACTTATTAACATGATTTCCTTGAATCACAGTAAGCTCAACCAACCCATCCACTTAAAACGATGATTTAAGAATTTTCCTCACACTGTCAGTTTGGCATAGTGTCGGCCAGTATCGAGTGCTGGTTATGATCGCCAGCATCACCTAATCTGCCATTGGAAAGATTTGACTTGTTTTATGTCCCGGTTATGGTAATGAGTTCTCCAACTAATGATCATCTGGGACCACCACAAAGTCTGAAGTGCCAAAAACCTGTCATTACTAAGAATCTGCATACATAGATTACGAGTACACCTAGTAGCTCTTGGATAGTATTCAATTGTGTGAGAGATACTATTCACACGAAATGTGAAAGACCTTGCCAATGACATTTCATGTTGATCTGCTCAAAGATTTTGTTACCAGTTAAAGCCAAAAAAACAAAGCTGTGCTCCCACAAACAAACACCTCGTAACGTCTTTTCAATTTGATTGCCGAAAATTGGAAATGGAGTCGGAATTGGTATCTAAATCAAACAGCAATGAGTGTGTCTTCTAGGAGGGGTATCACCGTGTCGCTTGTCATCTTGAAGTTTTTATATCTAAGCTGCAATGGCCAAGAGCAACATCAGTTGGTCTTAGCTTCTGAATCAATCAACTTGTCTCGTGCGGTTGTTAGTCGTTTAAAAAATAGAAAAAATAAAAATGGTTTCAATTAAATTGGTGGGTACTCGAGTTTGTTTTTTTTCGTAAAGTGACTTGTGATTGAATTCAAAATTTTTTCAATTTTCTTTCTTCTGGGATATATTGTAGTTCGTCCTTGCTGTGGTGTGCTTGGTAGGATGCACAAATGCACAATTTGGAATACCCGGAGTAGTGGATACACTGGCGAATGCAGGAAAACCAGTTGTACCTTTTGCCAGACAAGTTCTAGATGTTATGGTTCCGAAAATCTTACTCCTGGAATACAACAATGTACCGACCGCCGAGGGATATGACTTCAAGTAAGTTGAAGACTACCAAGTGTAAAGATAGAATTTAAGTTACTAAATACGATTCAGTGTTGAGTGTGACAAATGAAATTATCACTTCGGATATGAAAGGTGTCAGGTGTCAGGTGTCAGGTGTCTTGTGTTGCGAACTGAAAACTGAAAGTGTTTAAAGTTGAGGTGTGCTAAAACCTGCTCTGTTAGACAAACAAATTTAATTGTCTCGTTCGTATCGCCCAGTCTCTCTGAAGTCTACAGAAGCTTCGCCAAAGACCTAGTGATCACCACTCAATTCTCAGGTTTCCCCCAAAAGTTGGTTATTTTCAAAATCACGTCAATTAAAGTTAATGCAGAGAGAAGTACATTGTTCTGCTAAATTGCTATGTTAAGTTAACGGTGTTTGAAAATTGTTTGATACGTAACCCGAAATTCATGAATTAACTGTCATTCGTCCTGAAATACCAGTTCCATCAAATTTATTACACTTAATCAGTAAAACATTCCCTGGTAGCACCGACGAGTTTGCTTAAAATAAAAGTAACACGTTTTTTAATTCTTTGCTCTTGGATTTAACAAAATTTGTTGGAGATGGTCATTTGAGAAATACTCAGCTCTATCTCTTATAGTGGATGATGTTTGGAAGGGCTTAGCACGAGTCAGGCTTTAATTTCGTGACATTTAAATACTTCAGACTGCAGAAACAAGTGCCTTTCTCCAATAGTAGCCCTTTAGTATCAGAAAATTGAGAGTTTAGAAATTGCTTTCAGAGAGTACACATGAGGATTAATCACCAGCTATGGAAGGCAACATTGTGATATTCAGCCCCGTATCTATTAAAAGCCGCTGCTTGATTCTTAAACTAAAAACTCGGTCTTCCTTTATTCTCGAACCATACATTAAAACACACTCTTCTCTGCTGCGTTGTACTAGATGTCCAATGTATTACGTGCGCAACTAAGTTCTTAACAGATGGCTCCAGCTGGTCAATTTTAACAAATCCAAAACATCTTGAACCAAGCTTAGACATATGGTAAACAGACCGTTTTGACACATTAGTGATTTTGTTTTGGCGTCATATACTCGTATGTAATTTTGGTTGCGTGAAAATGTCTGATTTGCGGGAAGTGTTGATTTTCTTCTTCCATTTGAAGAAAGCGGTACCTGAAGCGTATCAACAGCTCCAAAAAGTTTACAGAGATGCTGCTCTAAGTGAAACAACGTGCCGTGATTGGTTTTATTGCTTCAAAGATGGTGATTTCGATGTTGAGGACCGTCCGCGTGAAGGAAGGCCAAGTGATTCGAAGACGCTGAATTGGAGGCATTACTCGATGAGGATCCGTGCAAAACGCAAGCAGGGCTTGCTTCAACATTAGGCCTGCATGCGAAAAATGGCCACAATACGAGCAGAGGCACGAAAAAGTAATTCTACAGCATGACAACGCTCGGTCTCACGTTGCCAAAACCGTTAAAACCTGCCTGGAAACTCTCAAATTGTAACTTCTATACTACCCTAATATTATTCAGATATTGGGCCGTCCGATTATTACTCGTTCCGTTCGATGGCACATGGTCTGGCTGATCAGCACTTCCGCTCATATGTAGACATCAAAAAATGTCTTGATTCGTGGATAGCCTCAAAAGATGAACGCTTTTCCATAACGGTTGTCGAGCTCTATCAGAAAGATGAGAAAAAGTTGTAGCTAGCGCTGGGCAGTACTTTGAATGATTCATTTTTAACCATTTTTTCAAAACTAAGGCATTTTCATCAAAAACCAACGGCGATAACTTAGTTGCACACCTAACACGTTCGATGTCGTCGTGGTATGTTACGGTTGTTCCTTCTCTTCAGTTCCCTGTACATCCTTTTCAAAGAAACCCAAAATCAACTTCGGTTATCCGTTTATTAACCAGCAAGAATAACTGGTAGAATCAGATTGTTGCCGGGCATCATCTTAGTCTTTCCAGTTAGAAGTTTTTAAGCCGGCTATTTCATCTAATCAGAGTAGCAAGGATTCGCTGAATCAATTTTGGTGAATTTAGCAGACTACAGACCCTGCTGACAATCAAAATATAGATCTACAACAGATTTCTGATAAAAAGTAATAGAAGTGGGGAAACTAGGTTACAGACCGCACCGGGCTTCCACGTTATCAAAAGACAAAAGGAAACTCATACTAAATTTCGTAGTCATAAGTACGAGTATCGACAAGGATATTTTGCCCTAAGCTATCAGCAGTTGATTTGTACATATGGTATATCATCTTGTCCTCATTCATTTTCATATGTGCGTTTTTCGTCGTTTCTTCAATTGGTATAAGCGTTTCCTCAACCATACGTTGGTTGGAGTCGATTTTAGGTGTCAGGATAGGCTATGAGGTAGCCGGGAAGGGAAGTTGGTGCATACCAAAGGGTTACGCGCTCTGACGCTCCATGTAGGCTTTAGCTCCTCGATGATTGCTATGACATCCAACTTTACACATTTTGCTTTATCCTGTTCACAGTGTGTCTTCGTCAAACAAACAGGAACTGGACCAGACGGCTGCCTGAAATAATCAGAGTCAATGGTTGTGCCTTTGGAAGTGCGTACCATGTTTCATGGAAATGGAAATTCTGCTAGGTTTCTAGGAAACCACAATTCCTTGTCCTTTCGTAAGAGCTGAGCTTTTCTACTAGTCCGCTAAACGTGCCTTACCTACGATGTGATGTCGTATCCAAATTTCAACTTCAGTACATTTTATTCTTGTATTAAAGGGTTTGGCTCTTTTGCAAATTGTAAACTTAACGACTTTCTATTAACATTCACTATAAATCTCACGTGTTTGTATTTTGAGTGTCCTTGAGTGCGTACGTGATGGTCCGCACTTATGGTATGTCACCCGTGTACTAGGAGAGAAGGCTTTCAGGTTGATTGTTCATTTTTGTTCTAGGTTGTAATACTAATTCAGGCAATCTGTGACTGATACCTTGGAGGGGACCACCAGTGTTTTTCCCGAAGTCTTCGTTTGTCTCCTATACTTTTTTTTAATTTTCTACATACTTCACCTCATTCCACCTTTATTTACTTTTTTGGATCTCGGCTTATAAACTGTTGCGATTCTGGACCTCCAATCAACATGCCTCTCAAGTTGGCTCAATGCGTAGCTTCAATTACGTTCGACGAGTTGGCTAGGTCTCTTCCACCTACGTTCGCCGCCTTAGATAAAATCTTCGAATTCGAATTCGAATACCGTAGTGCTCTACATTACTTATTCTCTACATTGTTATTCACTACAAGCACAATTCCTTGATAAGACCCTAGTTATTGTACAGCTGATATAGCGTTGCACCGGCTCCTACATATAGATCACACAGAGAATCTTTCGCTTAAAGAATCCCAGAGGTCTGTATTTGTATTTGCGCCATATAAAAATTTAGTGTTGGTGAGATATGGTATTAGTCTACTCAAATTCCTTCGTATCCCATAGAAAAATTGACAAAAAATTATTATTTGCTTGACCTCTGCCCTGATGGATTTACTGGAGCTCACAACTAAGCCCTATCCCTTTCCCGAGTCCAAATGAAAATTGTCAATTATAAAATTCTACCTAAGGCTTAACACCTCAACATGGTCCTTTGTTGGTGAGACTATATATTTCGTTTTGTTTCCATAGATCGCAAGACCCAGGTTTGCTGCTTCTGCTTCTTAACTGACGGCTCGCCTCCTTCTCTGATGCAAGTGCCCGTCGGCATTCATTATCGAACCATGGATTTCGTGTTTGTTGTGAAATTTTACTTATCAGAGGTGGCGCTTCTGATGGACTCCTGGCGGCTTCAGTACTGATTTTCTGTACTAAACGGGGGGAAACTTGAGTAAGTTTTGGCGGTCTATTGCGATTGCTGCCATCGGACGTCAAACCTTCTTAGAGTACAATATTTTCTGGTGCTATGCTGCTCATGATATTTACATTCATGCTTTGAGTACTGCAAGGTAGGGGTTCGAGTCATTCTTAACCACTAAGAAAGTGGTGAGGTTCAGAATATTGGATCAATGTCTTTAGTCTATCACAAAATGATCAATCAGACTTGTCGTGTTTTGATCATAAGATTACCCTTCTGATCGTGAGGATCTTAAGAAGCGGACAATCAATTAGCCAGTACATCCCTTCGGCACATCCAAAAGTGCTTCCCTTTCCTCTCTGAACATGAGCTGACAAACTATGATTTTTTTGTCATACTTGGAACTCCGGTTATACATAGGTTCCCTCCAGAAGTTCAAAGAAGCCTTCATCGGTAGCGTCGTCCTTCTGTCCAACTCCAACATATGGGGCTGATGTTGGCGGTGTTAAGCTTGTCAGAGTTATCGCATCTTGGGTTGTCACTATCCACTCACTTATGTATCAGGACTTACCCTTAAGTCTGATTCCAATAACAAATCCGCGTCCAAATTTGCGATTCGTGCTATTACGAGTACGAGTAGTAGTCGCAGTTTTCCATTGCCTGTCTGCTCGGTCCATCCCATAGCATATCTTGGATGACGGTTTTTATCAGCCTTACAGGACTTCTGATTCACCGCGAAGTGTTAGAGAGCACCTAATCCGTTCGCAGTCCTAACATTCTAAGCAAATGTTATTGACTTTGTCACATTTGCATGGGTCTTCAAAATTGAAGTCAGTCCTATTCGAGGCTATTGTTTCTTTTATCACATAGTCTTTTCCGTGTAAACTTGAAGGCTTAATGCGACGTATGCCTTGTAGATCGATGCCGGTTGTTTTACGGTTTACTATGACCAGAGATCCACTTGGGCACTTTGATGAATTGGTTCTAGTACCTGATCTATCCATCGTCCTCTTGACGTTGAATTTTACCCTGATAAACCAAGGCACTTCCGGACTTTCAAATTTAGGCGCTTATCCAGTTAACTAAAAATATAGTTATACAAAAGACACCGCATGGAGATAGTTATGCGATTTTGTACACTCTTATTTGCTTATCTATGTACCTACCTACTTTTCAACAGCAGTGTGTCCAATTGGAAAGCACCAACAAAATAGGAAACGAATATTATATCATACCAACACAACGCATTGTTGTCTTCTGTCGTTGAAGTGAAATTTACCCCTATTTGCCCCCAGACATTGATCATGAATAGCGCACTTGTAACTTCGAAACTGACAGGACACTCTTCCATCGCGAAGACTACTAGATGGAGTGAAAAGTGACCTCCTTGGGAATGAAAAAAAAATTTTTTTTTAAATGTTTTTTTATATTATTCAATATAGTCCTCTTTTAGTTTGATACTCTGATTCCAGCGATTTTCCAACTTCTTTATCCCGTCCGAAAAGTAATTTTCCAGAAGGTCTGCAAAATACTCCTCCGTGGCGTCGATGATTTCCTCGCGTGAGCTGAATTTTTTATTAATGAGCCATCTTTTAAGGTTTGGAAAGAGATTAGTCAGAGGGATCAAAATCCAGTTACCAATCGACGCCAAAAGTCCGCCCAATTCCGCATCAGCAAATCCAAACACTCTTTCGAAGTGCTCTCGCGTTCGTGTTTTTGGTCAAAAGTGAGCATTCGCGGCACCAAGCGGCAGGATAACTTTTTCATATGCAGAATATTGCCCAAAATATGGCGTGTGCGCTCAGTACTAATCTTTGTGGTATCTGCTAGCTCGCGCACCTTCACTTTCCGGTCAGCCAACACTATTTCATGTATTTTTTTGACATTGTCCTCTGTAACCGCATCGGAGGGCCTGTCGCTGCAGACTTGATCGGTAGTGGAGTTGCGGCCACCACGAAACTCTCGAAACCAATATTTGACGGTGTAATCTGACGGAGCATTAGCCCCATAATATTTATCCAACTTTTCTTTTGTTTCCTTCGCCGTTTTGCCTCTCAAAGAATAATGTTTTATGAGAGAACGAAAATCGTTTTTGTCCATACTCAACATGATGCCCCAACAAGTCAACAACAATCAGCTGTCAAAACAAAACTAATGACAGTATCGCACTGAAATTTGGCATGTCTGCCTAAATATGAACGGACTTCAAGGCACCATAACCTTTTTTGCAGTAGCAGCGCATTCTGGTGGTCGTCGCCTATAATCATTTATGTCAATCGACCAATATGACTCTGTTAACGTTGGTAGTCCTGAAATATGGCGCCAGAAGAAGGCGTAAAGTAGAACTATGTACATACTATATATCCCTAATGGAACCTCTACCCAGATTGAAAATTCTTAGTAGACGTAATAACTTGTTCTTACATATTCAAAATTGACTGACCGGATGAGTTATATGACTAGAGAACAAGATACAAAAAGTTCCAATTACAAGAAAGAGCGCGAAATTCAATTTGAGTATTCCAACTCGCCACAGCAATGCCTAAAGAGACATGGCACACTGGCATGGAAGCTTTAGGCTCTTGCTTTAAGACCAACAATAGTAATTGTGTCCCCTAATGCTTCAATTGGGTTGTCTTCGAAGAAGCATTGTTGAGGACTGACTGTCCCCTTTTTGATGTATAAAGAGCAATGTCATGTTTGAAAAAAATCTCATCAACGTCATTGTATGCTCAACTCAAATCCTTTCTTGAAGAAGACAAGGTTAGGTTAGGTAAGTCTAGTTGGCCGCCCATATGGAGCAGGCCCACTTATGAGATGAACAGACTACTGGCATAGTGAATACCAGAGCCCGTGACACACAGCATTTCGTAGTCCACGCTGATTTTCGCCTTAAGTTTGATGTTTGTGTTGTTTTGCATTTGGATAAAATAGTTCTCTTCGAATCCATTGTACAAAAACATGGCTATGCTTTTTCACTGTGATTACTTGTCAAAGAAGGTACGAAGAATCACCAACAGAGAGAAAGTGGAGCTGCAATCAGTAAGGAGGTGGTATACTACCAAAAAATTGAGAATTTTAATACCAGGTATGTTTCGTGGTATACTAAATTTTAGCGTGGTGTTGCAGTAACAGGCATGTGATACAGAACATATAGCAGCATTCCTATATCATGGTATCACTAAAAGCTCCTACTTTACACTACCGAATTTCAATTTTCTCACCCCATAATCAGAAATTCACAGAAATCTACAGCGATCAGATTTCTTTAGATGTTCAACTATATGGTATATTTGATCCTTCGAACAGATCGGAGATTTGCGAGTTATTCGAGGAAAAAATCGCCCAGAAGAGTTTATCTTCTCGTGCAAGAAGCAGGACAGCAGAATACTAGACGAAGGTTAGTCACCTCATCCTCTTCAGGTTGGCAAAGCCTTCGGCATGTCTATTAATAAAGCAGTGCCCTGTGATTTACACTACGATGCCAATCTCTCATTTGCAGTTTCTTAGATGGTAGATCTATTGTAATTTGGCCTTTTTTTATGGAAATGAAAGACGATTTTCTTATAGTGAATAAATATTTTATTGAATTATATATTGTCCATTCTGGTGCAATACCTTTTGCATTCTTTCTGGCAGTACCATGATTCCACCCTCAACAAATGCTTGTTCTTTGCTGGCAAAAATTGTTGACCTCCGCATTTGAAGTAAAGGTTTTACCGTCTAACTCACATTATCTTGGTGGAACACTAGGTACAACTTTTCTATTGATCAATTCTGGCCTTTTCTGTTTAACTGAATCAATCCATATGTCCAGCTGGTGACAGTTCACTTCAGGATTGTACGAATTTCAAACGAATCCTTTGAAAACCCACCAAACAGGTAGCATCACTTTTTTTTTATGAATATCGGCTTTCGAAGTACTTTGAGCCGGGTCATCTTTTTTACTCCATGATCACTTGCGTTTAACATTGTGTAGACAATCCATTTCTCGTCCCTAGTGATGATGCATTTCGCTTGAGAAGCAAATCATGGCACAAAATTCATTTGCGTAACAACATGAGGAATCCATATGTCAAGTTTTGAGATTAGACCTAAGCGTTTCAAATGATCATGAACGATCGAATCCGATAAATTTAATCTCTCAGCGATCTCATGAATTGTTATTCGCCGGTTTGCATTATTTTGTGCCTTCATCAGCTTCAACTGGCCTTCCAGAACGTGGCGTATCTTCAGCATTTTCAAACCAGTTTTGGCATTGGCGTTCTGTCAGTACATCTTCTCCATACACACCGGATCATTTTGCTCTTTGCTTAAACAGCACTTTTACCTTTTCGATAGTAAAAAAGGAAAATATGCCGAAAAACTGCTTTCCACTTTCCAGAATCAATCGAAGTTTTTCACAAGCAAGCCCTTCTATATCAGCTGTCAAAATATGTAATGATTATGCGGGTTAAGTGTGAAGTTGGCTGTGAAAAAATATAATCAAGTCCTCTGTTGGGAAAAAACAAAACTACTTTCCGAACAACCCAATGCAATAGCTTGGGCTGGTATTATATGGTCTTATTGGAAGTTGTGCGCCTTCTGGCTCTATAGCCGTCCAGATATCTTCAACAAATTCCTTCATCTGATAGAACACGCAGATGGCATCGATTTCCTTAATTGCCTTCACCATGCCACTAAAAAGTTTTTCAGAAAAGCTGTTAAAGAGTTAAAAAAAAGTGGCCCTAGATTGCATAAAGAAGATGTAATCGAGCAGATCTGCCAGTCGTTTGGAAATATTTGCAACCAGCTCCATGAATAATGAGGTTGTACCGACAAAATAAAACCGATAGCACGTAAAAATGAAGGAGCTAGGGTGCATGGGATCAGGTATCCAAAGACAAGATTGCGCATTGTATGAGTCCTAAAAGAAGAAAGTCCGATCAAGTATTTTGAAAAGCATGCAGACTGGATGCAGACAGGATGCAGACTATTCCTAATATTCCTATCCTTGTAACAGTAGTTGAAAGGATAACCAAATAACAAAAACCAAAAGCAATACCAGACTTATGGACGTCATATATATTGTACAAAGAGGTCATCCTTCTTCTTTAAGTCACTATCGACGTATATCCCTGCTGAGTGTTTTAAACAAGGTTCTACTCAACATCAAGGCCGTTCTCTTGCCACAATCGGCACATACAAGTCTGCTTTCTGGCTGAAGAAACCTAACGAAAATCGATGCTCAACATCTTTTCAAAAGCGCTACATCATATGAAATACGAAATATAAATAGCCTTCGGCTGCACAAGGCAATCAGCATCATTGCGTCTTCCTTTCATTTATCACGATCGAGGCTCACTCATCAATGAATCCTTTCTAAACACGAAGAAATCACCCAACTCAGGCACCACTAATGACAAAATTATAGACAAGACCCAGGTCTCATGAACTAATCAATCAGCGATTTTAATATCCATACGTGACCTTTTGCTAATGTGGGTTCGTCTTCACAGATCAAACCAACCTGTTGCCACTCGGAAGCAAAGTTGTTATTCACGTTTTCCATCTTCGGTTAAATTCCAATTATCTTATGTAATATTTGTATCTCTAGTTCAGTTGGTTTTGTATGATCAGAGGAAACAGCAAAACCATCGACACTGAAAGAAGTCCCCACTGACCCCAGTGCCATTTCGCTTTTCGATTGCGTGACTAAACCACCAGTAAATCGGGTACGTCAAAGGTGCGAGTTCCTATTGAACAACAGCTGATCTTTAGTGAGATCACCTGAAAGATCTTTTGCGGTTTTGTTGTCCCATTGTATGGGTTCCTTGCTAGATTTGCAGACGATTTTCAACTTTGCTTATTTCCGAGAATGATTTTGAATCAAAACCAGCTTTGTACTGTCAAGATCATCTCTAAAAATACCCCGAGTCCAAATATCAACTGGGTGATCGATTGCCTTGATTTGAAATTTCAACATCTTCTGAGTGGTTTTCCGTGAATTAATACGACGGCGTGGTTCTAAACCTGACAAATACTATTTGCACCTGATCGGTGTAACTCGACGTTTAGATCATAATTTTCGTGGTTACTTCAGGGGCAGAGTAATAAAATTGTTGAAAATGCAAATTTACCAACTGGCCATGGGGTTTACGACTGATCATAGACGTCTTCTTCTTAAAAATAATGAAGCGGCAAAGAGCTAATCAAAGGGGGGGTCTCAATAAAATTCTTTTTGAGGTTTTCCAAATTTGAATGCCACCGAATGCAGGTTTATTGGAAAAATTGACAGCGTTTTGGCGCCAGGAATTATTTCTGTAATGACAAAGTTGGAAATGGTCGTAAATTATTTGAAAGCCAGCTAAGCTAAAAGTTGGTCGAGGTTGTTCTTCATCATCTTTTCTGCGGCGCACAAATTCGTAAAATTGTTAAGCGATACAAAGTAGTGTTGCTGCTAGAAATACCATGATCGCATAGAGTTCTTCGAAGGGTTGACGGAAGGATTTAATTAGTTTCAGCTGCCAATACATACCATATGTGTGTTTCGTATTTTATTGGCAGTTTTCATAGTTTAATCGATGCTTTCCCGGCCAATATCCCACTCTGCACTTTTGGCCACAATTCGATGATCATCTGAAAATTGTTGTGAACTTCGTTGATCAGAATCCTTGACACTCACTGACACCTTTTCTCTGTGGAATGATATAGGACTAGGTTCAGGATCCTACTAACTGCATCAATATAAAGGAATGCGGCTGGCAAATGAAGGTGGCAAACATATTCCAGTTACCCCCTTCGTTTAGAAAAATTTAGTTCAACACCGATGTACCAGATTCAATATAGCTGAAATGTTTTAGTTATAAGGGTGGACCTGCGCCTCAATCAATAAGCCGTCCGAGTAAGCACGGTCTTTGGACAAGTGCCTACAGCTGAGTACTGCACGTTGTTGAAGTTCCCTTCCACTTGTACCACAAGATACCCGTAAGATGAAGTCTACGTCTATTGCGTTGTCCGTCCGGATTGGAATCGAAGATTCTTCAGGTCGGAGATTTGGTAGACATTTACTCCATATGTGCTAGTCATATAAAAGGACCAATTTTCTTACCAGGTCAATCCCGCTGTACAGCCCGTAAAACTCACTGTTAAATCTTGTCATCCAATGCTCCTCAACACGAATGGGGTCAAAGTGACATGAACAACGATGGTTGAGGAGGCCTAAGACATAGACCATGACTGATATGATGCGAGGTAGACATAGTCCCTAATGACTGCAAAATTATAGCTGTCTGGTGTGACATTCACTCGCATCCATCGATGTTGTGTGTGTTCAGTTTATTACCCAAGTTGTTGCAAAATTTTCTTAAGTATTATGTGGAAAAAGGGGTAGGTAGGAGTGGCTGTTGGAAACACCAACCCACTTAGGCCTATTGGCCCATTGTGATGACACGTGGATCTATGATCCTCTTGCTAATGGAACTAGTTTGAGTTTACGATGAAGCGTAGGAGACTGTTTACGTTTATCTTTTTTAGATCGCTGAAGTCATTGTGGAAGAAAGCTCCTAAGTGAAGTTTTCTTCCCTGGGAGAGAGCTGGACATGTACAGAGAAGGTGGAGGATTGTCTCCTCTTCCTCCTCGTCCATTCACCTTCTACAGAAATCGTTTGAAAATGCGCCAAGCCGTCTTGGGTGCTTACCTATGAGGCAGTATCCAGTGATGATAGCTATGACAGAGATGCTTCCTATTTAGAACGATCAGGCTCTTAGAGAGCGATTCGGATCCAGCTTTGGCCAGATCTGTTTAGTCGCTTGACATGTTGGTCCAACAGTCCACCTAAGGTCTGTTTTTTTATTGGAATATCTATGCTACCCTTTTCCGGTAGAATAGGTAGAGTGGTTCCAATTTCGGCGAGTTCATCGGCTCTACACTTACTTGGAATGTCTATGTGGCGTGGCACCCAGATAAGGTCAAGGTTGAACTGCTCTGCCATCTCCATAAGAGAAGATCGGCATTCAAAGGCAATTTTCGAGTTTCTGAGACTCAGTCCAGGGACTTGATAGTTGCCTGAAGATCCGAAAAGATGTGGAAGTCCTTTGCAGATATCAAGTTTTTCTTCAGCCTGGATAGAGCTTCTTTAATCGCCAACATTTCCGCCTGGAGCACGCTGCAGTGATTTAGAAAACGAAAAGGGAGGCTTAGATTGAGTTTATCTCAGAACACAACGCCACCAAATCACTCTATCGGTTTTAGATCCATCTGTGTACATGAAGCGGATTAACTTATCCTCCATGAAAGCATCTTCCTCCCAGAAGGATCTAGAGGGGAAGCTTACATGGAAGTCTTTATCAAACCAAAGTTCAGGTACAGTGTAGTCGATATTCTCTTTGAGGATTCCTAATGTAATAAGAATATTAGCGTGGCCAAATGAATTATTTGTCCACTGTGTAGTTGCTTTAAGGCGAATAGCTGCAGTCGCGGGGTGTCAAATGAAACAGAATGTTTAATCTGTTAAGAGTAGACCATAAGGCTTCGCTTATGCATAGACGTGCTGTTCTTTGGCCCCTGCTTAGTTTACTGCAGTTGTCTTCGTTGTTTAAGGCCGTTCACCAGATGACAACCCCGTAAGTGAGCATCGGTCTTCTGACCAAGATCTATATCCAGTGAAGGTTGGGTATGAAGGCCATATTTAAATGGCTTTTTTGCAAGGAAATAAAGCTCCTGTAGCTCTATTGACTCTTTCTTGAATGTTAGGTTTCCAGTTTAGTTTCCCGTCAAAAATGAGACCCAAATATTTTGCTGTATCGGAAAACACTAAACTGGTACCGTTTATTGAAGGGGGGTCTATGGTAGGAATTTAGTATTTCCTGGAAAAGAGGACAAGATCAGTTTTATGGGGGCTTATTCCCAATACACAGCGATCTGCCCAACGGGCTAATCTATTGAGATTTAATTGAAGGATTTTTTTAATGTTATTAAGATGTTTCAATGAGACGGCTATAGCAACGTCATCCGCATAGGCAATAACCCTGCTACCACCCGCTTCCAGGTATATCAGCAGTTCATTAACCACTAAGTTCCAGAGAAGGGGAGAGCTGACACCGCCTTGCGGCATACATCTGCTGACACATCTTTCTACTAAAAGTAGAAGCCTCACCCAGTTTGGAGTTGATTATCCTGATGTTTAGCATACGACTGATCAACTCCCCAAATGAGTCGTCTACCTGAAGAGTTGACAGCGCAGTCGGGATTGCGGATATGTTGGCGTTGTTAAAGGCACTCTCCATGTCCAGGAAAATAACCACTGTGTACTCTATATATTGTTGGGATTGTTCTCCATGACAGTGGAATGTGTATCAGTTCTTCACAGCTCCTCATGCTCTTTTCTAGCGTAGGCAGGATAATATCTGAGGACCTTTGTAGCTCGGCAGGTATTATACCGTCCGGACCAGCAGACTTGTATGGTTCGAAGCTATGCAGCGCCCAGAGCAGTTTGCCTCTTGTAATCAAACCATAAATTTTGGTGACGGTTGCAGTAGTCCTGTTTTGGTTGCTACTGGCCGCGTGTCCAGTAGCAGTTTGAGTGATTCATCAGTTGAGGTTATCCAAGAGCCATCGGTTTTTTTCAAACAGCTAGGCATCATAGGATTTGTAGAGAGGATTTTTCTTAGCCGCGATGCCTCACAGGTTTCTGTAGTTTTATCGCAAAATGACCTCCAGGATTGTCGCTTTGCCTTCCCCAGTTTTTTTTTTTGTATAATTTGAGGGATTCTTTGTGTGAGTCCGAGTCAGTCACTTTTCTTGTGCTTTTTGCTACGCTTAGAAGCTTTCTGCAAATATTTCTAAGCGGTCCCAGAGCTGATGTCCACCAGTCCGGCTTTTTCTTGACTCTAGGTTGAATAAGAGGGCAGGAAGCGGCCATAGCCAGGGTGAATTCCTTGACTTTCATGTCAATCCCGTTGTTGTCACGCGCGGGACTTGAGAGTTCAGAGGAAAGCGTTTCAGACAATACTCCTCTGTATTTTGGCCAATCAGTTCTCCGATAATTTCGGAATGCGGGTTGGCTTGAAGAAGCATTATATGTATCTATAGTCTGAAAAAAGAGTGTTGCGGCGATACCATCCAGTTCGTTAGCATTTGAGTGATGCTGTCGGAGACAAGAGTGATATCTAGCACTTCCTGTCGGAAGTTAGTACTTAAAATATAGTCAAAAAGTGACTCACCTCTATAATTAATGTCGGTACTGCGCCATACCATGTGATGAGCGTTATCGTCACATCCGATGATGAGGCCAGTTTTTACCTTTTCAGCTTCCAGTATCACTCTTTCTAGGTTATCACCAGGGAGAGGGCCCACATGATCGTGGCCAAGGTATGCCGATGAAAGCCAGTAGGAGCCTTTGGCAACGATTAAGTCGGCTTAATTGTCACCTCGGATAGATTGGAGTCGTCGCTATTTATTTCTGGCAAGAATATCGACGCTCCAAAATCGAAGGTTATATTTGGTGGTGTCTCCGTTAAAGGAGGAGGAGGTTGCTTATCAGCATCCAGCTCATCCTTTTTATAGACCCTTAGGTGTATTGACTCGAAGCCAAAACGAATTATGCCTTTTGTCTGCGCTAGAGGGTTAAGGGATTCCTTATTGATCACGATCAATGGGTCGCGTTGCTGAGCCTGATCATTTCCAGGTGGAGGAACAAAAAGAATGCGTCGCCTTGCCTCAATTCTTTTTTTTTTTGTGTCAAAGATCTCGGTGACGTTGCTTACTCTAGACAGTCTTACGACCTTATCAGGGATGCTAGGACTAGTCATGTCTCTGTATATCTCGTCACTGTAGGTGTTGTCATAGGCAGTTCTCTCCATAATCTGTCCTATTGTAGGTAGCGCACTTTAGACGGTGCGGCGGTTCCACTCAACCTACATACTTCTCTCCTATTAATAGAGTTAATAAAAGGAATATGGCCCTGCCTGAAAGCTAAATTTGGGTCGTCCTCATAGTAAAAGAGTCTACGGGAGTAAGGTATATCAACATGGACTGTGACTCTTCGTTGGCGAGCTATTTTGCCACATGTGCCTGCATGTGCTCTTCAACCAAAACGCAGGTTTCGGCATTTATGATGGTTTTCTGCAGGTTGCTAGCTGAATAGATTTTCATCATGCCAGAAAAATCAATTAACTTGACCTTCTTCAGAAGTCGTGGCGTGTAAGCTATGCTTTACGATTGTACTACGAGTATCAAACATATTCTACTCGTACCTACCTGTTTCGGAAATAAAATTATCGCACTCGGTTTTAAAGTCATGTCATGTCTTGGACCTTGCTCGTGTGTAAGGAGTTCCCGGAAATATTCTATGGTAGCTTGGTCTATTTCTTCTGCGAGGACGCGAGCACATATCGGCCCGATGTTCGCCAGTTGGACCATAATTTGGTTTATAACAAGGCGGTTACTTACATGCCGAAAACTAAACGCTATTTGCTTAAGTACGCTAGTTTTAACAAATCCGCAAACAAATAAACGCAGCTTCTCTGTTACAACCATCGTAGTATAAATCGGAGTTTCCTGAGTGACAGTGACCGTAATAGTGACGAACATTAATTGTTCTTCTGTTGTTCTTCTGTTGTTCTACTGTTTTGAGTATAGACGATGACAGAATATTGTGTGCCCCTGTTTGCCGGGTTTTTGGAACATTAGTTGTGTACGACACCTAAGTTGGAGTTGAAAACATTCCGGGCCGGGGCGCTGGTGTCCATACGTTCAAGGTGATCTTATATTGTACCTTATATTACATAATCCGGCTCCACAGAGCTTTTCTAACGAAGTCGAGATCGCTATATGTCCCGTGCATATCACTGTTGAAACGTCTTCTCAACGGGACCGAAAATTAAGCGAAGAACTTTTTCTCGAAGCGATCGGGACCACTTTCATCCGAACTCGTTAATGTTCAAGTTTCTGCCCCGTAAAGTAGGACTGGGATGAACAGTGTCTTGTATAATGTCCTTTTGGTTGCTCCGAGAGGTATTTTTAGCACCCAATTGCCTTCTAAGTCCAGAGAAACAGCGAATAGATAAAGTCCTTTACCAACTAAAAATTGTAGCTGCCTATCATAACCTTTTGTCCAAGGAGGCGATGTTGTGTGTCCCTTTTTGTTGTTAGCACAAATTGACATAATATAGCAGACAGAATTGTACATGGGATGTTGACGAGACATATTTAGCTTCTTTATGGTCGGACAAACAATGCTGAGGATGATGTATGCTCCGTATCCAATTATCATCTGCCGCATTAAACAGCTCGGCAGTGATGTTATCGAGTTCAGCAACTTTGTTCTGGATGGAAACGTTGTCTGTCTTCGTCCATGTCTAATGGTTCATTCTACCTGATGGTGGTATGTTGTTCGTCATCACAGTTTAACAGTGTGCAGATATAATCTTTCCGAATTCTCAGCACCCACTGTGGTTCTACTATGAGGCTTCCTTCTGTTTGGGCTTAACATCTTTAGCATGTTCGCTTTATTTTTAGGCAAATGGGCCGAACTTCATTTTTTTGGTTGCACTTACTCGTAGACCTCGATCAACCATTTCTCATGCTCTTTTTTTTCTTCTGGAAGAGTATATAGAGCTCTCGAGCGCCTTTCGTTCTTTTCTGCAGAGCTGCTCTGTACATTCGCTGTTTTTCCAGATCTGCCTGCCTGCATTCATAATTGAACTTAGAGTCTTCTTTGCTGGAATGGATTGAAACCCGATACAGAAGTAACTTCTCTGATTGCTCTTTGGCATTGATGACAGTGGTCTTTTACATTCGATACAAGGCTCTGGCGGTCTGTTAAGATTGTAGCAGTTCGACGTTGATATCCGCATTCATACCCTGGCGACAATAAGATAATACTCCAAGTCGATGTTCGCTTTTCGGAGCGCTCGGATATCCAAAACACTATAGGAGTGCCTTGAATCGATCGCAATTAACTGTTTGTTGATCAGAAGTCAGCCATAACAATTTATGTATAACAAGGTGCGGTAACCGTTTACTGGTTATACAGGGTCTTCCAATAGCGACTTTCGCACTTTGACAGTTGATATCGGCCATATTTTTGAAGCTACATCTGTCAAAGTGGCTGTCATTTATTCAGTCTATTTTGCAAAATCACCATGGACGGTCATAGCGCTCAACAACACGGGCAACGTTTCGCGCGCTTGGCCCATTTTCCGGTCGTCATAATCGTCCTACCGAGAGGACTATTCGCAGTGTGGTGAATAAATTTTAGTCCACTGCTTAAGTAAACGATAAACCAGTACCCGTCGCAAGATCTGCCGAAAAGATCGCCGCTGGCCGTGAAAGTGTGCAGGAGAATCCGAGGCAGTCAATTTCGCGTCGCTCACAAGAACTCGGCTTTTCACAGACCACAACTTGGCGAGTTTTGCATCTTGACTTGCGCCTGCACCCGTACAAAATTCAACTGACCCAGGAGCTGAAGGTAAACGGCCATAGACAACGACGTGTGTTCGCTGAATGGGCTCTGGCTGTGACTCTAATTTTCATCGACAAGGCCCATTTCTGGATGAATGGGTACGTCAACGAACAAAATTATCGAATTTGGGACGATACGAATCCACATGAGATCCAAGAGCGTCCAATGCATCCCGAAAAAGTCACTGTTTGGTCTGGATTTCGGGCTGTCGGCGTCATCGGTCCAAATTTCTTTGAGAACGACGTTGGCCAGGCCATCACTGTCAATGGCGAGCGCTATAGGTCGATGATTACCAACTTCTTTTGGCCTGAATTGGATGATATGGACACCAACGGCATGTGGTTTCAACAGGGCGCGCTACGTGTCACACAGCTCACGCCACAATGGAAGGTCTGCGCGAGCAATTCGAGGGCATGGTCATCTCACTTGGAGGTGATGTGAACTGGCCACCGAGATCGTGCGATTTGACCCCGTTAGACATTTTCTTGTGGGGTTTTCTGAAGTCGGTTTCTGAACCACAGCGGCCCTCAAAGCCAACATAACCCATGCCAGCGGTCAAATTCAGTCTGATTTATGCGCCAGAGCCATGGAAAATTGGACATTTCGGATGCGCGCTGCCCAGAGAGGCCGCGGTGGACATTTGAACGATGACAATTCAATACACAATGGCATCGATAGGTCTTTGAAACGAATGAAAAATTTCGATGATATCTCACACACACTCTGTTTTATTTAAATTTAAAGGTTGTCAAGCGCTTACGGAACTCCCTTTAGTTCAACTACGTCCCAATAAAATCAAAAGCAATATCCCTGTGTCCGTTTCCGGTGGTGATGTGATGGAGATTGTACTTTCCGACTATATTGCGAAAGGTGTTCTCCCTGCTTAGGTTGGCGATTTTCACTTCATAATTAGCGCATTGCTTGTAAGTTTTGTTGAGGAGCCCCTAAAGCAATCTTTGGTAGGCTCGTCCTTCTCCTTTGTCGGGGTCTGGGCATTTATGAGGCTTAGGTTGGGCTTTATATCTCCTTTTTAGCTGTCTCTGCATGTCATTAACAGTGCGAGTATACCACGTGCAGGTCCGAAAATCGCTGTCCTTTAAGGGTGTGCCGGAGTCTTCAATAGTGAATCCGTCATTATTAGCTGCTTCGTCACTCTTCAGTATAGAGTTGTGAGCGTAGGCCAATATTATTTTACTCATTCTATTACCGAGGATCACCACTGAGAGGTAAGGCAAGCACTATGCTCCGATGTTGATTGTTGTGCTATTAGGCCAATTCAGCATTTATGACTTTTTGCAGTTTCCGGATAGATCGCTGTGCAGATCCCCTTCTGGACACGTTGCTGAACCATTTTTCTTTGAAGAGGCTGCCGGGAATTCACAAACAGTCAAATCGAACGATATCAAATGGTATCGGGGGAAGTAAGCCCAATTGTGGATTTCGAAGACGTATGGCTCCAGCAGGACATGTCACGTGAAATATCGTGTTTTCTCTCATTTGGGCGATCAGAATATGCTTCCTAGAACGTGCTTGTTTCTTTGAGTTTAAATGATGTTAATAATGTTATGACCTCCCAAGCCCGGAGGGGAATAAACGCTGTATCACCGTAGTCCAGACACATTTATGCCAAGCCGTTTTTCATTTAAAATTGTTTCTGTCCATTCTTTTGCGGACATCCTGCAAGTTCCGCGAATAATTGAGTTTCTTCTCCGTATTCATTGTTCCATCGATATGGATAAGCCCTTCAGTGTCAATGGAAGAGACTATCTTCAGACCCTTAGATAAGACCATCACCATGCTTAATCGTACGGCAACACAGCTGGAGAACACTTCTGAACACTTCAAATTTAACGTCGCAATCATTTAAGATTTAAGTACCCGGAAGTATTAGAATTCACTGGAAACCGGATCTCTGTTAGTATAGAGTGACTAAGTGTTTTTGCTCCAAGCCAGCAGTGACTGAGGCATTGAATTGTAAATGAGGAATCGCTTAATCCGATTTTTCATTAATTTTGTCAACTTCGATGTCACAATCCGTATAAACGAATACAACAGACTAGACCATGGGCCTGTCAGAAATTGACAGTAATTATGAAACACAATGCTCTTCCCAGCATAAACATAAGTTTGACGTAGGTGTTGTCTGAGCCGAATATCTCATCAAAATAAATTTCAATTCACCAGCATTTTCGAAGGTTCGCCATAAATAGCTGATTGGAACCACATATCGATAGCATGTTCCCACATTCATAACGACCCAAGGTAACAACTTTGGCAGTTCCCAGACGAACTTGTACAAGCACATGACAATATTTAAATTCAGATACAAATGGCATGCGAACATTACGTAATGGGAGATCCCCGAATGGTAAGTGCTAATTACCAGTAATTAGCTGAACGCCTGCAGAACGTTGTACTCGATGATGGGTTTGCTTCCGAATTCGCTTTTTTGCAACTTACATGGAGCGCTCTATTGATATGTGAAAACCAGTTCCGGCCACCTGAAAACGAATTTGAGACATTTTGTCTTGTAAGATGCCAGTAGACCTTGGAGGATATTTTATTTAAGCCACGAACACTTGAACGAATTTCTAGAATCTTTGACTAAAATTGTATTTCTCTCTTTGCAGCTACAAGACATCCGATGGGGCATATCGTGAAGAACGTGGTGTTATCATGAATCCTGGCACCGAACAGGAAGAACTCGTCGTTATGGGCGCTTACAGCTACACAGATGGAGACATTGAAACAACCACTATGTACACAGCTGACAAGAACGGATATAGGCCAAGGGTACAAATTAAAAATCGTGGAGTGTCACCTAAACTTCTGCAAAACCTCTCCGGTTAAACCAGCACCTCGCAACCACGAGTAATAGTGTAAATTGAATGAGAACTAGGCAAAAACTTCAATTCGAGGAGAAAAATTGTTTTTTTTTTTTTTGTTAATAAAAAAAATTATAAAATTAGAAAAAAGTCTACAAATTAACATGTGTTAAGGTCTTTTTTGGTTTGGTAGGCTTTTGAGTTTAAATCTAACTCTGACATGCAACTTCCAGGAAGGCCCAGATCAAGTATGCGAGGTCATTGTGAAGAAATCTGAGAGACGGAATATAACAAGTTTTTTATGTCGATCTCCGAGGAATGTAGCTAAGTTTGGATAGAAATTAATATTTAGACGGTTTGGTTCAAGGTCTTGAATTTTTCGGTATTTTTTTCTTTTAATTTATTGCACAGCTTCATATTGTTTGCGTTTTATGAAACTAGTTCGTTGGCATTCCGGATAAGTCCGTGAGTTGTTAGGGGTATTTACCGGATAAAGGCAGTTGATTTGATGTGATCAAGTTGTGAGCATGAATTGAAATGAATTTAACAGGAAATGAAACTCAGCAGGTGCATGTGGTAACTTGGTCCACGGTGAAGTACCGTCTTGGTTTGTGAAATTGGAGTACACCGACAAAGATACAAAGTCAAATAGTGATCGCTAGAATCCAGAATATTGTAGAGACTTTATACGTCATTAAATAGTAAAACATTTTCGTCGAAAAATATACTAAAGACAGTCTTAGGTTACGACTATTTCTATATGAAGAAGGTCTGGTGAAAATATTTCCAACTATTTGATCGAAAGAATTATTTGGATCTCTCTCCCTAAGCCGAAAAAAGTTATCAGAGTAGATGGTTTCAATCTGGAGGAAAGTCCCTATCAATCTCATTGATGCAGGAAAGGCAAGTCACATGTCTTCAAGAGTCTATTGACTTACAAGTCCATCTTTTCTTGCACTAAAGATTCTGGAGCGGATTGTAGATGTCTGCATATGAAATCAAATACATTTTACCACTTGAGGAATAAGTTCACGTCATCGACTGATTTGATCTCATCTTCTCTACCGACGCGGATAATGGTACTGTTTTATCGAGCAGTCAACTCATGCACTTACCCTTATGCATGACATCTTCGTTTGATAATTAACTCAATACTCCTATAAAACCCTCACCAACAATGGGCGTACAAAAACACACCTGTTTCGGATGTTTTAGGGGTCTCACAGCACTTTTTTTGGCTGCCTTATCATATCAGGAAGGCTTAAGTGTCAAAGACCCCAAGATTCTGAGAAGAACACAAATGCGATGTCAAAATAAACACCAAAGACGTCCAACTAGACGTTAAACTGTTAAAATATGGAGGTAACCCTAGGGAATCAAACTCCAGGTGGTGCTCGCAATAGCGACATTCTCGACTGCGGCCGGGGCACGGATTCTGGAAGCCCCAGCCAACTATCAAAATCACCAACCAATTTAGGAACCGTCAGATCACTTAATTCCGATAAATCTTGCGGCTCTTTCTACTACACGTTCGGTAGATAGCGCTGCAACGTTAGAGAGAGTACCGGAAAGAACCTGCCTGTTACGACTGAACTCCATCAGAATACACCAGTTATTGAACAGAGTGCTATTTTTCACGGCTTGTGTCGGGAAACCGAAAAGGTGGAACGGGCTCCAGAAGAGTCACACTCTGAAAGACTACCGTCTAAGGGGCAGTTGAAGAGAAAACGGAGACGTGGGGCAAACGCACTGCGCAAAAAGATGGAAAGTGGTGTCGAAAGCGCGAGTACTAAAGGTCTCAATCCCCCAGCAGCGACAGACAAGAGAAACAGGTCGACGGAAGTGACATCCACTGAAACTGACCAACCTCTTCGAACTGAAACTGTGCCATATTCTTCTGTGCCGAACAGGGCCAAGAGGAAGAAGGTTTCCCGCACCCACCCTGTAGATGGATCTTTCCGCTCATGATGGTCGGATGAAAGCGGTGCTGCAACCAACAAAGGCTGCAGTTCCAGTGGACGGAAATTTCATGAGGTGGTTAAACTCATCGACAAAAACGAAACCAGCTGTGGTTTAAACCGCACACGATGTCCGAATAAGGCCGGTGCTATGTACAAACAGCAAAAAGGTCGTAGTTCTGTTTGATGGAAGCCGGCAAATGCTGTAGAATCCCCGCTAAGAAACAACTCTGGTGGTGGCTTTCCCTGCGCACAAGATCCGACTACAACCGGTCTGTAACCAGTAAAAGTTATAGTTCGGGTGGACGGAATTTGGATGTCGCCGGGAAGCCCATCTCGAAAAATTCCCAAAGGGGACGAGACCAGCGCCCCTATAAGGATGCCGCTATCACCTCTTGGGCGCTTGGCAATGACAACAGTCTGAATGACGTTGAGTGCAAACACTGTGTCGATCAATTGTGGGAACTAGCCAAAGCAGGGAATGGTTGCATTCAAGCAGAGGCCTGTGATATGGAAAATGAAATACATGGAGTGAAGTGGTCCACTCAGTAAACTTTTAAATGGTTAAACAACCAAAACAACAAACCCAAACTGACTCGCGCCATTGTCTGTGTTCCAGGGCAACTCAGGGGAATGGAAGATGTGCTGACGTGTCGTCTTACCCAGAGCCTTGGACTCGACATTGAAAAGTGGAAAATCTTCTCTCACAGGGAGAAAAAGAATCGAGAAAACAAGGACGGCTCTTCTGTTGTAGGCTTACATAGACAAAAATTTGCCGAGACCATTAAATCTAGGAATGATTCATGTCCCTATTTGCACTTTGGAAGCGTTGATTTCCATTTTGGTTCTAAATGAGTTCAGAGAAGAGACGACCACCCCAGTATTCATCTAAGATATTTTATGTACTCAGATCAACCTTCAACATTCCAAGTCTGCTACTGCATCCCTATGACCTCCCATAATATCCATTCAGGAACCATTGACATGGAATAAACGCATCTGTTTCGGAGATTTAGGTGGTATCACACCACTATATGACGACCGATCGGAAAGCCCGGGCGCTGGTCATTACTTGCCGAGCTCACTCTCACCATCTAAACCTGGGCAATTTTGCAACAACCAAAATTTAGTTGCTGCCAGATATGTTACGAAACGAGCGTAGAATGGCACAAATTCGTTGTTGCGTCTGCTTATTTTCAGTATGATCCGTTGTTATCCCCACCACCGCAGGCGGTAGTCAAACTCATTTCATACTGTGTTTCCACCGTGAGAGGCAATCTTCTCCTGGGTTTCGTACTATCGTCTGTCTTGGTCGTCAACGGTATTGGCTCCCAGCCAACTTTTGTTACGAGAGTAAGACAACAAGCAATCGACTTAACGTTATCCAACAGATACATACATGCGCTAAAGAGATTGTCGCCTGGAAGGTGCTATCGAGGTTTCCATGTCAAACTACAGGTATATCGAATTCAGAATCGAATGTGAGGTCTCGACCTTGTTCAAAAGGAGGAATCCACAGAAAACCAACTGGACACGATTTAAGGGGGTGCTCGGCAAGTTTAACAATGCTTCCTCTAAGCTCAGGACAAAACAAAAAAACTGGAGCAATCTGCTCAGAATTTGAACGGTACCCTAACCAAATGTTTTGAATTGTCATATCCCTTCCTTGGTGGAATGCAGAAATTAGACAACTTGCAAACGGGTCGCTTAAAATTAATTTGGAGGAAGACTGGTGCATTTGCGGATCGAATCAAAAAGAATAGAAGTTAATTCGGATTTGAAAGATCGCATCTTATAAGGACATAAGGACTTTTACGAAAAGATCGAAGCTGTCGGTGAAACCAGGAGGTTAGTCAAAGTATTCAACCAGGCTGGAATCACTCCGAAAATCTGATGGCACCTACACTGAGTCGAAAGCAGAGACTTTCCATCTCATGCTTAAGGCTCACTTCCCCTTAACCTAATCAGAACTAGCTTACAGCCAGTTCCTATTAATGAAGCTACAAGTGAGATGAATTACTCGATACGCCGTAGCTGGTTGTGGTGACGGATGAGGCCATTAAAAAAGCTGTTGCTTCCTTTAATGGCTTCAAGTCGTCTAGCACGGATGGCATATACCCAGTTATGTTACAACAGGTTTCGATCAGCTGCTGGGAACTCTGAAGAAAATCTTCACTGCTAGCCTGGCACTAGCATACATGGCGGAACTCTGGCGAACAGTGAGCGTAGCCTTTATACCAAAATGGGAAAAGGGGTCTACGCGCTCGCCAAGAGCTTCAGACTTATAAGTCTGGCTTCCTTCATGTGGAGAGATCCATGTGCGTGGAACTGCAATGGGAATGCATCCTCTATCTACGATGCATCACGCCTACCAGCTCGCTAGGTCTTGCGAGAGTGCACTTCAGAATCTGGTAGGCAGAATTGAAGGCGCTCTCGACAAGAAGGAATACGCATTGGGCATTTTAATTGACGTTGAATGTGCTTTCGACAACGCAGCTTTTGATGTCAAGTGTAACTCAGCCAGACAACACGTCGTAGACGAATCACTAGTTTTGTGGATAAAGGCAAGGCTGGTGATTAGCGAATTGACTGCGGATGATGGCTGTTGCCAATATATATCCACTGCTGTGGTGCATGTTGGCCGACACACTGCTCAACGCACTCTATAGTTCTGACGTCTATGCACATGGATACGCGGATGATATAGCTGTACTGTCTGTTGGATCATGTCTAATTGCTGTCTGCTCTCGAGTGTGTTCGACGATTTGTAGACTAGTAATGGTCTTTCAGTCAATTCACTCCAAACTGAGGTTGTTCTCTTTATGAAAAGGAGGAGGCTGCCTAGTCTGACTCATCTAGTGCTTAAAGGCATCACCATCCAATTCTCCAAAGAACCTAAATATTTGGCTGTCATTCTGGATAACAAACTTTTATAGTCTAAACATGTTGCTTCGAAAGCCCCTAAGGCGCTGTCGGCCATCTGGCAATATAAAGGACCTATCGGCATGGGGCCTGTCGCCGAAAAGGGATCTACACGGCTTCAATAAGGCCAATTATATAATATGCCTCGGTTGTGTGCTAGGAAAAGCTCACGCGAAAATACGTGATTTCTGCTTTTAGTAGACTACAAAGAACGGTCTGTCTCGGCTGCAAGGGGCACATCTGGATCCGCATTGATGGATCTCCCTTCCCTTGATACTCATATCAAAGCAATCTTTCGTTTAAAAAGAAGTGGTCTTCGGTACAACACGCCCAGATGCATGACGCCAGAACTCAGAATTCACTTCTCGTTAGGAAAACTTGCATCTGAGTTCCGAGGGGAGGTATACGCAATCCTGATGGGAACGAACTGTATTGTGAAGAACCGGTGAACGCGGCGAAGCATTTCCGGCGGCGATAGCCAAGCTGCGCTTAGAGCCTTGCTGCACCTTCTTACGACTTCCAAGCTAGTTCGAGAATGCAAGACATTGTAGAAAAAAGGTCCTAAGTGAAACTTACTTCTTTGGGATAGAGCTGGACATGTAAAAAGTAGGTGGAGAATTGTCTCATCTTCTTCCTCGTCCATGCAGCTTCTACAGAAATCGTTTATAAAAGCGCCAAGCCTCCTTGCGTGCTTGTTTATGAGGCAGTGTCCAATGATGACACCTATGATATCGATGAGATGTTTCCTATTTAGAAGGATCAGACTCTTAGAGCGATTCGGATCTAGCTTTGGCCAGATCTGTTTAGTCGCTAGACATGTTGGTACAACAGTCCGCCTAAGGTCTGTTCTTTTATTGGTATACCTTTTCCGGTAGAATAGGTAGAGCGGTTCCAATTTTGGCGAGTTCATCGGCTTTACAGTTCCCTGAAATGTCTCTGTGGGCCGGCACTCAGCAAAGGTGAAGGTTGAACTGCTCTCCATAAGAGATGATTGGCATTCAAGGGCAGTTTTCGTGTTTAGTGACTGTGTCCAGGGACTTGATAGCTGCCTGACTATCCGAACAGATAGCCAGAATAGCGCTTGTTTAATCGCAAAAATTTCCGCCTGGAACATGCTACAGTGATTTGGAAGACGGAAAGAGAGGCTTAGATTAAGCTTATCTGAGAAAACACTGCCACCAACCCCGCTATCGGTTTTAGATCCATCTGTGTAGAAATGGATTAACTTGTCCTCCATGAAAGCATTTTCCTCCCAGAAGGATCTAGAAAGGATGCTTACATGAAAGTCTTTGTCAAAACATAGACCAGGTATGGTGTAATCAATGTTCCCTGTGAGGATTCGGAAGCCTAATTTCACCGAGTTTTGTCTGGGTCCCAGTTCATAATGGGATCACGGGAAATGAAATTGCTGATGAAATTGCTAGGTAAGGTTCAGAAGAGAGTTTTTCAGGACCCGAATCTAGGCTAGGTCTGCATGCGTCCTCGGTTAAGGTTTCCATTTACAGTTGGGTATCATATATGCACAACTGCAGATGGCAAGACTTCCCAGGTTTCAGGCAAACTAAACGAATGCTAGCCGATATCTCTAATAGGTCAGCGGCCTTCTTGCTGTCCCCCAGCAGGAAAGACTGGTACACTTTTTTAGACACTTAAATGTGCTGCGTAGAAGTGATACAACATTCTGCGATGATTGCTCTGAAAATGATGCCGACAGCGGGGAGAGCTACCTCTGTGAATGTTCGGTTTACGCTCGCATCAGGCTGCAGGTACTCGGCGCTTATTTATCTTTCCTTGAAAGACTGAAAGATTTCATTAAAAGGAACTTACAAAGTGTGAAATCGACTAGTTCTTTTTTTCTGTAAGGATTTCGTGAACATCTTGGTACGGGGTTAAAATCGTAAGAGATTGCCAAACCTTTCCCGATTGGATGAGTGTTAATCTCTTAGGAGATTCCATCCGCCAGCATCAAGTACCAATTGATGCGCCACTTAAGAGCCATCAGAGATTCTGTATCTGATGACCGCCATAAGAAAACTCCTGATTCGACAATGAATGCATATATAGGGAAACAAGAATCATTCGGAGGGATTCTGAGGGATTCTGAGTAAAAAGAGCTGCTCGCGATCTCTACGAAAAGATAGGACGCGATAAACACCAGCCCTAAGAAGGGAAAAAAGGAGCATCAGAAGCGCGTTGCATATGAAATAGGGACATAGTTCGACGTGATTAAAGCGCGCTGATGGAAAAGGACCAATCTATGGAAAGCGATATGTATATCTGGATACAGCGTGCTATTTATTGAAGGCCATTACCTCCCGCAATTGTTGGGCCATCTCAAACAAGTAAGTACGTCAACACGTTTGGTAGCGAAGAAGAAGGTGGTGTGCCCTGTTTCAGTAACGAATCGTAAGTCTCTGAGTACAATTCTAAGGACATGTAGCTAAAAACTTGATTTCAAAATTATTCATTAAGATATGGGGAAGCCAACAATCTTTGATCATCTTCAATCATCAGACATAAACTCGTATTGTAAATGACCGCCTTCAAAACAAAATGGACGCAAACGAAGCAGTCTTGCACAAATCAACTAGATCTAGAATAAATGTCGGTAGTCTATGTGACTTTTTATGCTTTTAAGTAACTCCAGTTTATAATTTTGTTAAGCTCCCACCCACAGAAAAGACCAAGACAGGTTTATGATACAAAATTGCAGGTCGTTATATTGTAACATATGTAAAGGGTGTTTTTTTTTAGACGTTTGGTTTTTAAACTCATAATACTGTTTCTACAGATTGTCAATTTGACAGTTGAAAATTGATTTTTGATTAGTACGTTTTGCCATTTTACGATGAATAGATTAACGCCAGAACAACGCGTGCAAATTGGCAAACTTGTCTTGAAAACCATGGTTCGGCTCGCTAAACTTATAGTGTCCTACGTCCATTTTACGGTCGACATAATCCTCCATTTGAGCAAGCTATTCGGAACACGATGAATCGTTTTGGTACCACGTATACTCTAGTGGATAATACGCATCCCCAAAGACGACAAACAGTGCGAACAGAAGAAGTTATTGCCGTTGTGGAACGCAGTGTTGAAGAGAATCCGATTGAGTCGATTCGCCATAGTGCACAGCAATTGGAGCTATTCCCATCCACTTTGTTGAAGATTTTGCGGAAAGATCTTGGCTTTAAAGCTTATAAGATTCAGCTTGTGCAAGAGTTGAAACCGCGTGACCATTATACGGGTCGTAGGTTCGGTGAATGGGCCGAAAACATGATTCAGCTGGATCCTCATTTTCAACGCAAAATTTTGTTCTCCGATGAGGCCCATTTTTGGTGAAATGGATATGTAAACAAGCAAAATTGCCGAATTTGGAGTGGAGAAAACCCAGAAGCCTTTTTCGAGACTCCCTTTCAACCATTAAAACTCACAGTTTGGTGTGCTTCACGGGCTAGTGGAATCATCGGCCCATATTTCTTTAAGGACGATGACGGCTAGAATGTTACCGTCAATGGAGAACGTTATAGAAACATGATTTCAAACTTGTTCGTTCCTCAGTCGAATGGCATTGACGTGAGAGATCTTTGATTTCAAAAGGATGGCGCAACATGCCACACGTCGCGCGACACCATCAATTCATTGCGGGAAACATTTCCTGAGCGTATAATTTCGCGTAATAAACCTGTGAACTGGCCTCCATGATCCTGTGATCTCACACCTTTAGATTACTTTCTTTGGGGGTATATAAAGTCACAAGTCTATGCTGACAAACCAGAGACGTTGGACGATTTGGAAGTCAACATTCGCCGCCGTTGCTGATATACGGCACTAGTTGTCGAAAATTGGACTTCAGGATTGCGCTTTATTCGAGCTAGCTGTAGCGCGGATATGCCCGATATCATATTTAAGCACTAATGGCATAAAATTATTTATTAAACAAAGCTAATATCATAGACACTAACATTAGCTTTAAGTATTTTATTTTATATCCGGACGATTCAACAATGAACTCTACGAGCTGTACAGCGACATCGACCTGGTCGAAAAACTGCGCATTGGGCGTTTGAGATGGCTGGGACATGTAGAGCGAATGAACATCAACGCTCGAGTCCGCAGAATCTTCAACTCGACTCCGGCGGGACGACGCTGTGGAGTGCGCAACTGGAGGCAGTTTGCCAAAGAGCGCGCTAATTGAAGAGGCTTATTGGTTGAGGCCTAAGTAAGTAAGCAAGTATGTTGAACATACCATATGATCATCTAAAGGCGTTCACTGAAAAATTCTCTGAGACATTGTCAACCGTGTCCTCCTCTAACTTGTCAAACTCCTCGTCTGTTCTATGGGGCAAACGTGCCCCATGCGACTCTATATATCTTTAACCGATCGCGTATGCCATCATCGGTAACTTTTAATTCGGGGTGAATATTGTCACTGGGAATCGATGATCACGTATTCCAAAAATAATAGACTGAGCCTCCTTCTTCATCTGGCTATAATGTTTCTGAGTTTCTGTAAGTGTTTTGGAAGCCAACGCAATCGGCTTCTCCACTCCGTTAGTATAAGTATGCGAAATCATAGCTCCAATACCATGCAAAGAGGGCTCCGTCGCTGGTGAAATAGACAAATCATTTCTTCAAAATGAACCAATCGAGAAACCATTATAATTCTGCCTTTAAAATCATCAAACGAACCCAATTGTGTTTCTAAATTTGTTGTAATAGCTCAACATGCCCAAGAAAACTTCTAACTCGTTCAGTTTTGTGGGCTTTGGTTGGTGGTGGTCTTTACTCCTGTTATCGATGACCTTACATACGAGTATATGCCCTCAATATTCGATTTCGGGCTCAGCGAACTTGTATAGAACGCTGGTATAACATCTCGAGATTTTTTAAATGCTCAGCATTATTTCGGCCTGATACGATGATGTCATCTAATTACGAAACGCAGAAATCCAGATCGGCCGTAAGTTGCTCCAATAAGAGCTAGAAAATTCCTGTCGAACTTACTGTTCTGCCAAAAGGCAGTTGCTGGTATCGGAAAATACCGAGCTCAGTGTACGCATCGGAGGGATCAACATTCGTAAGAAAAACGGCCTCCTAGAAGATGACACAACAACTCTCGAATTCGAGGGCAGGATGTCCGTCAATTTCCAACTGAGGATTCATGGTAACCTTGAAATCACAACAAAATCGAAGATTACCATTCTGTTTCTAAACTACTTAGTCTGATGAATAAAATGTGCGGATTCCGATTTAAAATTAGAACAAAACACATGCAGTGTTTGATTTTCCCCGGGGTTTCGACTGCCTGCGTCGTTGATTATTTTTCTTGCATTCAGTTCCACTTTCCGGTCACTGGGATAACAAATAAACGCTTTTAATGTGGCCATTCTCACTCCAAAGATCGCACACTGAATCCAGATGACGAAATTCGCTTCAATCGTGGTGTACGTTGCGCCCTTGGCAAGGTCTTCTTCCTTGGTTCTCATTCGGGCGTGAAAGGCATGAATCAAGTTTACCTCCACTGAGCGTGCATCCAAGCATCTATTGAAATGTCAGCCGCTTGTTGGGTATAGTGTAGGCCGTGGCGATATCCTCAATCTCCTCTTGTGTGGGATTCTTTCTTTGCGTAGCTGCGGGCGGCACCATTGTGGAGTGTGAAACGCTAATAAGTTTCTGATCATCATATCTGCATATGACTGACCGCAAGCATACTTACGAAAGACCGGTGATCCCTTTAAAACTTGCGATCCAGTCCGCATATGCTTAATTCGGTGACATTTTTGTGCGGATAAATTTATAGCGCGACTCCAGAATATGTAATTTTGTTGAAAAAAGCTTTGTAAGTATGCTTACGTTCTCCCCTTCAAACAACTTCCTGAGCAATTCGATGACATCTGGATCACACTCTGACAGAAAGTGTGTGTTTCGAAAAGGGAATTAGCTGTATAGTGTTGTTGTACGAGTAGCTGCAATAGGTAGTTTTCACAATTTTCTTTCTCAGGGTTAGACTGACGAAACAATTGAATCGAATTTGATGTTGAAGCTCTAGATTTTTGCTCAAGACTTTTTCCATAAATTCTTTGTTGGACTCGAAGAGTTGCTCCATCCAAGTTTGTATACCATGGGTCCAGTATATCATACTCATCCTCGTCGCCACAATGTTCAATTTATTAGGAGGATTGAATGAAAGAAATCGAAAGAGCATTGTGATCGCCGCAGGAGGTCTCGAGCGCCGCCCGGTTTCTTGTTATTGAGGGTTGACTCCACGTGTGATACGTTTCAGAATTATTGTACATCTTATCCAGCTCCGCAGTATGGTCTCATTCGTTCGGAAAGGTTTCTATTGAATTTCTCGGAGTTAAAACGGCTTAGTGAGCCAAGCCTGACACAAGTCTGCACTATGATATTGGCCTTTCATTCCTATCTCAATGCGGGCAATCGCACAACAGATGATACCGTCAATCACTTCCCCTTTCGTCCAGCCTTTGAAAAATTTACTGTAGTGCAAACCCAAAATATGATGCTGATAGCACAGAGTCCTGCAATAATTCTAGAGACTATATGCACGCCGCACATCCACGATGCTTCGATATTCGTACTATTTGCAGATGAATTTGTGTAAGTCCCCACCCGAAAGTAGTGCTGGGCAAAATTTCCAATTCTAAACGTCGCCATCTTATATCAGAGAAAAGCAAAATTGACGGGGTATACATCAACTCATCTCTAAAATCTGGGTCGACCGGTGGCTAGCGGTTAGTGAAGGAAAAACAAAGTAACATATCAGTTAAGAGACAAAATATTCAAACATTTAGATTAACAAAACCTCGGTCCCGCTATCAGCCGCGACAAAGGTCCAGTCTTGCTAATTGCTCCTTCATTGGGATTAAAAGCCAATTAAGTTGTAAAGGTGGCCAGATAAGGACGATAGGAAAACAAATTTAATTAAAACAACAACAGTGTGAGATATAAAATTCATTCTGACTTTATTTTGAAGCCACGTTCTTGTCATTATGTGTGGAATAGCACATCATTCGAATAGCCGCCTTGGCTTCGCTGGCAGTGCTTCAAGCGGTCGGTCAAATTTTTGATGACTCGGTTCAATATGTGGGGCGTTATTCCGGCAATAGCGTGTCAAATGTTGGCCCCGAGTTCGTCCAAAGTGGTAAACTTGGTAGCGTAGACTTGACGTAGCCTCAGAGAATATAATCGAGTGGTGTCAAATCGCATGATCGCGCGGGCCAATTGGTGAACGCTCGCCGTGAGATAACCCAGTCGACAAATTTCTCCCTCACAACTTTGAGCGTTGCGTAGCTCGATATTGTCGTAGCTCGATATTGTCGAGCTTTGACCAGAGAAAGTCGGTTAATGTCGACATTTTTATAGCTCAAAAAAAAGCACCTTTGCGTACGTCAATTAGCCCAAACATTTCTGTCAGCCTTTCTCATCCAAGTTGGCAAGTTTTAAAATCGAATGTGTGGTAACATCCTTCCACAAAATGTGTACAGCAAGTAGTTCAGTGAACTTTCAATTTTATTTCCTCGTAACAACAAAATTTGAACATTTTGTCAACAGGTACTAAGTGTTTCCGAAATATGCTATCTACCAATTTTCTGGTCATTTTCAAAATTAAACAACTTACATTTTAATGGCCTAATTTATCAGCTCAATTCATACACCATTACTTCGGTTAATAACGGTCGAAGCATTAATTCTCTAGCCCGCTAAATGGCACCAGGAAGTAGCAACTAATTTCATTCAATTCGTTACCTACTTCCGAAAACGTTAACCTTTCAATAGAGTTCCCTCGAACCTAAAGGATGCTGAGAACAATCCTTTTCGTTTGGCTTTTTGTGAGTTCTGTCCCACATGGAAGGGCGCAAAGTCTCCAAAACATCGTATCCTTTTCCAATTTGTATACTCCGTGCTCCTGTCTATTTTTAACTTGCAAGTGTTGTCTTGGAATAAAAGCCAATCCATTGCCACTTTCGAAAACGGGTAATACCTAAAGATGTCCGGAGTCATATCCTTCTTATTTGATCTTTATTTTCAGTTTGCGTGAACATGGGTTTGGATCTGTATCCCACGTCCGTGAATCTGGCAATCCAAGTGGACAATAAAAATCTGGTCAGCTTTAATTTTAATGAAAAGACCCCTCCATCCTATTGCATTCCGGTTCTGTTGCTGATGAAAATCAGCTTATGCATAAAAATGCACGACTTGAAATTGAGTCTTTCCAATCCGATACAGATGTGCATCACGATTTATGCGGGTATCGACGGTGGGCAAAACTATACATTGCCTTTGAATTGTGTCAAAATGACGGACGTTGGACTGGTCTATTACCCGGTTTCAACTAACACCACAGCGGTATAAATATACTCGTACTATCATATATGTGAATGTCTTTGAAGTGTTAATGCAATTTAGTGTAAAAAGATATATGAGGCTCACGATGTTTTAATTGCTGTGTGGTATATCATTTAAGTCTTAAGGAGTAAGGCTGATTAGTTTTGCTTAACTTTATAGTGTAGGCGCTGTCCCTATAACTCGGTATTTTACAAAAAGGTGGGAAAATATATAAATTACAAAATTTCATCAGCGTCAATGCTTACTACACCCTGCAGTCTAGTAAGCGTCGTGTCATGTCATCGGTATTTCAACAAGCATCGCAGGTGGTACCACTATACAAAAATACTAAGCAAAAGCGTATTGGTCCGGTAAGAAGCCACTAAGTAATCTATAGTCCTACCAGCTTAATTTAAGAAATGTCGGGGAACATTCGTTTGTTCTATGTGCAACCTGGGAGACTTAACTGCCAATATAAGCCTAGCAGAGGATGCCAGGATTCTCAGTGTTCAGAGCTGTGCTCTTGAGATGTTTTCTCTAAGCCTTGCCTAGTAAGTTTGTCGCTGATCTTATTTGGCCGTGACTTAGAGTAAGCAGTCAAAATCTGTAGAAACCGCCCTGCACGAGGTGGTGGGGAAAAGAAGAGTCTACACTTCGGGGAGTTTGTGATGGCAGCTTTACTCGATATTGAAGGAGCCTTCAATGACGTGGAGTGCATCATCTTTAAAAATGCTCTAGTAGACGCTAACATTGAACAGGGCATTACAAATTGGGTTTGTTCCATTTCGCAAAGTTCGGTTAGAATGTCCGTAACCAGTGGAACCTCTTAGGGGGGAGTCATATCACCACTCCTGTGGGTGCTGGTTCTCAATGACATCCTCAAAAAGCTTAGTACAATGTGTATAAGTGCCACGGCATACGCAGATGACGTGGCCATAATAGTGCAGGGAAAATACTTAAATACTTTTAGTGACATTATGGAGGTTGCCCTGAAGACGATCAGCACTTGGGCAAAAACCTGTGGTCTCAATGCCAACCCTTCCAAAACGGAGCTGTTTCTTTAACCAGAAAATACAAGATGCCGCAATCCAAACTCCCACATCTCAACGGGGTGGAACTGTCCCTTTCGGACAGCGCGAAGTATCTGGGTGTGATTCTGGACGCAAAACTGAATTGGAATCTTAATGTAGCGAAAAGAATCAGAAATTTGCGCCGGTTCAAAGAATGGCTTCCATAGCCATTACAAGTACACTCCGTACCACCTCTATGGCAGCATTCGACATCTTTCTGCACCTAAGACCGCTTGATTTACAGCTCAAAAAACTTGCTGGCAGCAGTGCGATAAGACTTACTAATCTGGGTTACTTTAAGAGCAGTAGTTTCGGACATGACACTGTCCTAGCGGAGCTACTGCTAGATGACCCAATTTTAATGGATGAAATTCCTTCTTTGGCCGACTTCGACATCCCTTATGATGTAACTTATCCGGAGAGGAAGGACTGGGTAACAAATGCAATAATCAGGTCAACTGAAATTGCAATTTTCACAGATGGCTCAAAAATAGAGAATGGAACAGGTTCCGGTGTCTTCTCAGAAGACCGAGAGCTACGAATGTCTATAAGACTACGCAAGCAGTGTCTTTCAATCAGAGGCTTTGGGTGTACTCAGGGCGGTTGAGCTAATGCAGAGGAGATCGGTATTAGAAACAGATATCGCTATCTACATCGATAGCCAGGCCGTCTGCGGCTGTCGCACAGTGCTCAAGGCACTATGCAGTCAGAACCGGGTAAGTCTGTGCTGGGTGCCAGGACACTGCTGGATTAAAAGAAATGAACAAGCGGACGAGATTGCAAGAAAAGGAGGACTACTCGACACTAGTGTGGTTGCCAACATCAAACTACCCCTTTGGCTGCCAACCTAAGGTGGTCAAGTCTTAAATGACACAAGGTACCTAAGGATCTGTGGCCGCTTTTCGACGGTAAAAGAGGTCTAGTCTAGGAAGCAAAATTGTCAGATACCGATATTTGCAGATTCTGCGGTGATCTGCAAGCCGTTGAGGACATAACGCACGTACGGTGTGAATGCAAGGCAATATCGCGTAGTCGAAGAAAATTTGTAGGGAAATACTTTTTCGAAAACCTAAAGGAAATAGCCGACACACACTTCAATGGCCTTCTTGGCTTTTGCAGGGAAATTGGATGTTTCACCAGGGAGATTGTTTAGGTTTTTGCCATTTGAAGACAAATTCATCTGATTGCACAGGGATCACGATGGCCCCGTTTTGGTACCTGGTGTCTGCGTGATGGCATATCCATCATACCCCTGCTTAACCCAACCTAACCTAGAGTAAGCAGTCACTAGGCATGTTCCACCGTGTATGCAGTCAAAAATTGCGTTGGCGAAGCCATCCCTCAATATCAAAGCAATATAAATTAAATTGTGTAAATTGCAAAAATTAGGGATTCCATTCCAGGTGAACTGGAACTCATCCGTCTATGGCATTCGGCCAATCAAATTTTCATCCACAAAGTGTCTTCCTAAAATGTAATTGCAGATTTCCAAATGCTTCCTTGAGTCTTCGGATTATAGCTTCTGTACTGGCATGTGTGGAAATATAGAGCTCTCCTGTTATAAGGTCTGCTTCAATAAAAATTTCTCTTCACTTGTCCATAGCAGGTACTTGGGATGATTTCTAACGTGATGTGAATCGTAGGTTTTATCTGCTTCCACTCTAGTAGGATGATCTTTATTCAGAAGGACGATTATTCCTAAGACAATGTGAAATAAAAAAACGATCTCAGCCAAATCAGCATGGAAAACTGGAGGCAGCTGGGAAGCGGTCGAGCTTTCGGGAAAAGGTAATTCGAGGTCCCGACAAAACCCGACTAATACACCACTGAAATTAAAGTCAAGTAACTTGAGACCAAGTTTTCCACAACGCGGAGATGCACAGTATTTTAGGGCAGCGTGGTTAGACTTTTAAAGGCTTAAAATCACTATCGGGCCTCGCATCGTATAATCAAACTTAAAATGATGGATTAAAATTTCGTAATCAGGTCTGAGCATCTCTTGAGATGAATAGCGCCAAGCTGCTAAAGAAGTCATCAAAGTCTATTTCCACTATTCTCCGAATCATATTCCCAGGGTGACTCATTCTCTTGCTAACTTGGCGTTGTGGTACTTTGTCCTCCGTAAATAGTCTTTGTTGGACAGAAACATTAAAAATTCTGTCTCATTCTCCATCCCATCGCTCATTTATGATGCCATTCCCGCTATCAACTCTTTGAACAAGACTATTCTGTTATATATAGTGCTATGTCCCCGGCTACACTTGAGTTCGTGTAATCATCAATGGGACGAATCCACTTTCGCACTCATGTAGTAGCAAAAGTTGGTATATCCCCCCTTCTGCTGAAGAGGTGTTCTTCCACGCTGGCAAAACCACTGCGTAAGCTTTTTCATCAATCCTACACAGGAAAACAGCATTTGTCTAGCCCTTCCCTAAAAATGGTAAATCTTCCTCGCTCTCCTCCTACAGGCCCATTGCACTTACGTCCCTTCTTTCCAAATCATGGAAACGCTTATAAACTGCCAGCTAATGAAATATCTCGAAACACGAAAACTTCTTAATGACCGGCAGTACAGTTTTCGTAGCAACAGGTCCACTGGTGATCTGATGGCATGTCTCACCGAAAAGTGGAAAGAAAAAGCGTACGTCAATCTGGAGAAAGCAAGATAGTTGCACTTGATATTTCCAAGGCATTTGACAGAGTTTGATATCAGGCTCTTTTGTCGAAAATGCATGCATTTGAGGTCGATGAATCTTTCCTTTAAAATCGTGCAATTCAAGATGTCTTAGATGATTTCAAGTCCGATATTCACAAAATAAATGCTGGTGTGCCCCAAGGGTCCGTGCTGTCCCCGGCACTTGTTGCGATAAAATTTACCACAACAAGCTGGGCTCTTTTCCCGTAAAAACTTTCGCCTTCATCAATTCAAACCTTTTCCCTCTGAATAGATGTTCTTCCAACATCCTGCGAGAGTGATGGAGAGCCATTTGCTGCCTCTTGTATCTTGCTAGGACAAAATAAACCGGTAGGACAGACGGTCAAAGTCATTAACAGAGCAGCTACAAGAGCGCGAGGAAGGCTCTATATAGGATATTTTTTTTGCAAGGGTCCAGTGCGAAACAGTCTACCCTTGACACACATGTTGTTCGTTGTTCTGTCTCCCCTGATGGGTAGTCTACAGCCTCGAGTAGAGCCAAGGCATTCCGCTCCATCCCTCCAGCTCCTGGCCCCTTTACTTTTTCGACCCGCCTTGTCTGTTATGTCCGTCGTCGCTCTGGAGGAACGTATTTGCGGAAGGCACATGTGGATTCTTCCAATCCCGGACTTCTACATTTACGCTTCTCTAAAAAGACAGATCCAGGTGGATGGCCTGAAATACTCTGGTCATATGTCGGGCGGTCATGATATTTGGACTATACGCCTGGAGCCAGATGGACGGTGTGGAACCCTCTGTGTAAATGAAACACCTACAACCCACCCCAGTTGTCTAGAGCCAAGCGGACGCGCACTGTGTACAACTCTCTGCAACACCCCAAAAGTTTTAACTAGAGTCAAATTCATAGGAAATGAACGTTGTCACTTCGACTTATTTCAGAACTCGGAAATTTCTCCAAGGATCTGGGTAGTGAAAGTGGCACAATTGGGTGTATAACAGAGCGGTCTAGCGGTGTTCGAAGACATGGTTACACGCTCCAGCTAAGTAGAAGAATGCTGTATACATATACCAGACATCGGGCCCGTTAAGAACCGATTGGATGTAATGCACGAATGGGTGGCCAATGGTCTGAGTGGACATAATTCAAATCAAAGCGGCCACTTCTCGGTTCACCACAATGCTTGAAAGAGATTTACATTAGTATACAGTATACATACAAAATAAAATAGTAAAACAAAAAGAGAAAAAATATAAGCGTAAAGTCAAAGGAAAGGAGGACGTCGACAAATAGAAGATAAAGGGGAAACTGGACAGGATCAGGGAACAATAGGGAGAGTCAGGAAAACTAGGGAAGAAAGATACCAAACAACAGCTAAGTATTGTGTTGTGAGACTGTGTAGGTAGGCTTTGGCCGGCAGACCAGCAGGGAACCGCGGGAAAAACAAAATTACAACACACTCTTTTTAATTTTCATCCTTTGCTGACGACAGTACTCTATGCTTTTCATATTCGTTCGCGGACCCACGTCCCTGCTCTTCGGCTATAGAACGGGAACGGCAGTGCATGCTAAGCTCATTAATTTCCGATATTAACAGCATAACAAATTGTTCAATTTAATGCTTCTAAAACACAATGCTGTCTGCTGTCGTTAAAGCGAAATCTAAACACCCAGTCAATATCCATAAATTGCAACTGAAAAACTTTCCATTCTCAATGTGTGTGTCAATGGCAACCAACGCTGGAATGACTACATATTTGATGTCGCCAAAAGTGCTGCAAGATGTCTAGGTTTCCAGAAACTTTTCCCCCTCTGATCTGGCTTCAATAATACCCAGGTTTTTTTTTTATATCTCTTCGAAACTGATCAACTGGTTCTGCCGCACCCTGTACTACTGGGATAACACTACTTGGCTTTTACAAAGCATTTGATTGTGTTAACCCTGAAATACTCTGTGGTAAACTAGTGACACTTTTTAACTTCGCTGACACTTCTATTAAACTTATTTATTCATACTTGACTAATGGGTTGCAAGTCGTTTCTGTTAAAAATGGTGTTCCTCAAGGATCTATTCTGGGTCCATTACTGTTCTCTCTGTTCATTGATGACCTACCTTCTCATTTATCTCATTGACAATTCCACATATATGCTGACGATGTTCGATTGTTCATTAGTTTTTCCTGTTGGCATGGTTGAGGACGCAATACCAAAAATAAATGACAATCTACAATCTATTTTTGAGCGGACTGCACGTAATGGCCTGACTCTGAGTCCCAACAAAACAAAAGCGATACCAATCGCCAAACATCAGCCGAATTTCTCAGATTTTCCTCAAATCCTTTTAAACGAGAAAAAAAAAATAACAACAACATTGCGCGAGTGCAGTGAAACCGAAATCCACATACACAGTGCGGGCATCACAACCTTCCTGCCCCTGGTCAAACTCTTGCTTGCACTCGGTCACTGCCTAGCTGTATTACATTGTCATATAGCGCGTGCAGTGACTGAGCGTATGTACGAGTAACAACCGATGGATAGCGGGCTGTGGGTATGAATGTTGTTGGTGTGCTGTTTCGTATGTTGTAAGGGCATAACACCTACAACAATTTGAATCGGTAAACGTCGGTGTTTGCGTTTTTTGTGTTTGTCTTTCTTTATAATGACTCGGGAATTCAGAGTGGTTATTGCCAATATACGCGGGCTAAAAAGTAATCACTTTTCTGCGTACGTCCACGCCTTTAAATTCAGGCCAGCTGTTTTGACACTTAGTGAAACACAGGTAGATCCCCTCACACACCTCTTAGATTACTCTGATCTGAAGCTACCTGGCTACGAACTAGTGCCATTATTCTTCTCTCACCGCGGTCTCGCCATTTATGTGCGTAGTGATGTAGCTCACCAAATTCCACCGCAATGTGATCCATGTTCCAATACGGAATTCAACTTCACGTGGTTAAAATTCCATCTTCGTAAGCAAATTATCCACTACTGCTTTATTTACAGAAGTCCCAAACCGGACAGCAACTTGACTTTTAACGAGTCTGATTCTGTATGGCTTCGACATTCTGACAGACAACACCCGAAGGACGGTGTGTTGAGATCTTCGCTGCGGAAAATATCTTAACCCAGCTTGTAAATGAAGCCACACGAATACCAAATGTTGACCAGTCATACCGCCAACACCCTGGACTTGTTTTTAACTTCTCTAGGCTCGTCGGACCATTGTGTCATATCAGCTAATTTCTCGTACACCGACTACACAGTCAAAGAAAAGATTCCTGAAAGAACTGTATGACAATATCAGAGAGCCAAGTGGAGCGGACTTAACAGCTTCTTTAAGAAATTTAACTGCTCGCTATGATTCCTCGATAACGACGTGGCTGCCGCTGCTGATATGATCCCTGATACCATTCTCTTTAGAATGAGATCCTGCATCCCTTATCGGATTTAGAGTATCAGAACAAAAGAAAGAAAGAAAGACTCGAGCTATAAAGAGGCTGTCAGGGTTAGAGAAATGTTTTTTTCGGTCCTTCAAGACCAACCCGACAGAGGAAAACCGAAAAAAGTTTAAACAAGCCAGAAATGACTGCAACGTCTTTCTCAAGGGTGTGAAATTCCAACACGACCAAAAACTGAGGCAAAAAATACTACAATGTCCCAAATGTAGTAAAAATGTTTGGTCGTTCGTCAAAAATATTAGAGATTCTGCCTCATCCTCCATCCCAACGCTCATTTTCAATGACATTCCAGCTGTCAGCTCTTTGGACAAGGCCAATCTGCTTGCTGCACACTTTGCTAGCTCAACACTTTCAGATTGTGTTTTGTCTCCGCCAACACTTAAGTGCGTCGAATCTTCAATGGAACAAATCCTCTTTCGCACTCGTGAGGTAGCAAGTATTCTTAAAGATCTTCATATACATAAATCCGCTGGTCCGGATGGTGTATCTCCCCCTGAAGGTGAGTCCCTCTACGCTGGCAAAACCAATGCGCAAGCTTTTCCAACAATCCTACTCTTTAGGACTCGCTCCAAACAGACGGAAAACAGGATTTGTCTAGCCCGTCCCTAAAAGAAGCGAATCTAATAGGGGAACCACTGACTGAGTAGAATTTAATGCTTCGAAAACACAATGCTGTCTGCTGTCGTTAAAGCGAAATTGAAACACCCAGCCATTATGCATGAATGACACCTGCATCGTCGAAACCGATAAACTTTCCATTCGCGGTATGTGAGTCAATGACAACTTACATTGGAATGACCACTTATTCGGTGTCGTCAAAAATGCTGCGAAATGTCTAGGTTTCCTCAAGCGGTGTTAGATATACTTTACCCCCTCTGATCTGGCCTAAATATACATATAAGGCATTCAGCCGCCCGAAGTTGGAGTACAATGCCCACATCTGGTTGGGTGCGCCCAAAACATCTCTACACCTGCTAGGTGGGATTCAGAACCGTGCGATAAAACTCTTAGGTGATACTACAGGGTGAATGACTCGAACTCCAACTTTTTAAAATGCTATAATTTTTTTATTTTTTGATAAATTTTATTGTGCCAAAGCAAAAAATGTTGGAAAATACATCAGTTTTCAAATTGTATCAGTAGTTTTCAATATGTCCACCTTTGGCGCGAATAATAGCCTTGAGACGGCCGAAGAAAGCATCGCATGCTGCACGCAAGTGGCTCTGCGGTATTTTTGCCCATTCCCGGCGAAGTGCTTGTTTGAGGTGGTCCTAACTTTGGTATTTTTTAGTGCCAACCTTCGCCTTCAAAATACCCCAGACAGAGAACTCCAAGGGATTTGCATCCGGAGAATTTGCAATCCATTGTGTCGAAGAAATGAAGTGTGGAACATTGTTTTTTAACCAATCTTGGTTGGCGCGTGCTTTGTGAGACCGTGCCGAGTCTTGTTGAAATGTCCACGGTCTCCGACCGAAATGATTGTTTGCCCAAGGCTTCAATACTACCTCTAAGACAGTTTCACGATATACGATCGCATTAATTTTGACGCCACGGTCCAAAAATACGAGCGGATAGCGACTATCGGCGGTTATGGTGGCCCAAACCATCACCATCGGTGCTGCCTGCTTTCTGGTGGCCGTCCGAAGGTGTAAATTTTCGAAGGACCTCTCTGGCAAGTAAACTTGCTCATTTTGTTTGTTGACATATTGCTGGATAACAAATGGCGACTCATCGGAAAAAACCAAATTCGGCAACTCACCACTTTCGTGAAAGCGTAGCAACTCCTTTGCTCTTTCGACTCTAACTTTTTTCTGTTCCGGTATAAGATCGTGTGCTTTTAGGAACTTCAATGGCTTGAGCCCAAGCTCATTTTTCAGTATGTGTTATATCCGTTCCAACGATATGTTGGGCTCACAAGCCATTTTTCTTCCACTTCGACGCGGATTTCGCTCAATTCGAGCCTTCACTTTCCGAACCATTTCTGCCGATGTTGCTGTTTTTTATGACCACCTCCATAGCGTTTTGCAACGCTGCCAGTATCACGTTAACGAGCTATGGTTCGAGGCATAAATGATTTATTCACGTTGAGGTGCTGGAGATCTCTAGTAATCACACTATCACGTTTGAATTCCATCGCGGATAAAAATTGTTCAACACAACTGAGACGCAAATCGTTTAAAAGGCTTGTGAATAATAAAATTATCTGTCATGTGTTAAAATTTGAGCTCACTGTCATGAACGGTTTGGAAATTATAGCAGTCTGACATTGGTTGCAGTTCGAGTCATTCAGGGTGTAATATCACTAAAACAATGGACATCCTCGAGCACCGACGTAATGTCTCGTGTCTCCCCCTGTTTTATCGCTATTTCCACCACCAGTGCTCCATAGAAATCGCCAGTAGCATTCTGCCCCTCCAAGTTTTTTACCGTAACACCCGCCTCGTTATAAATGCTCATCAGTATACCTTCAAGCCCATTTTCGGACGTACTCTAAAATATCGTGATTCGTTCCTAAGCCGTACAACTCGCTTTTGAAATGCCCTGCCTAGCTCTCTATTTCCTAGTCATTATAACCTTCAAACATTTAAAACCAACGTTCATCGGTACCTCTCTTTCCATCCTCCCTGATTTTCCTTGGCCCGCTCTGTGTGCAAATATTTTAAGGGTACCTAATCCCTTGAATGCGCGCAAATTATAAAAGAAAAAAACTATCTACGAGTATTACTAAAACAATTTTACCAATGCAAGTTAGGCTAAAATCAGTTAAAGCTCTAATAATCCCAATCATACTCGTATCGTATGGATGTGAGTTGTTTGCTGATCCTGACTCTCTTACACTTTAAGGGTTGCTTATATTCAATTCGCCGGTTGGTATTTAATCGTCGTGGGTTTGATCGTAACTCATCGGGAGCTTTTCAATTTCTCGGATATACTCGTAAGTTGGAAGGTTTTTTCAAATATCGGTGCAGTTTTCTAGTTTTCAAAATTATTCATAAGAAAGAACCAAACTATCCGGTTTAATAGAATTAATTTTTGTTCTACTAATCGCTATATAGTGTTGCGACCTGCTACATACACCTGTTTAATATCACGCCGGCAATTTATAGCTTATGCAAATCTCATACGGTCTGCTTTGAGCACTTTTCTAATTTGAACTGATTTGTCTTTTGATTATTATTTTTCCGTGGTTGCGCTCTCAACTCTATTCGCATTCTTGTCTTTTCTTTTATTCACTTTATATTAGCTTTGCCTTAATGTTATTTTATATTCTGCAGTAATTATAAGTTAGTCTTCATGTACAGCATTTTTTCTGATCAATGAATACAAAAAGTATCTCATCTGCCAACTTTCCGCTTGGTCATTTTCCAAATTACACAACTTACATATTAATGGCCTAATTTGTCAGCTCTGTTCATACACCATTACTTCGGTTAATAAAGTTCGAAACATTAATTCTCAAGCCCACTAAAGGCCTACGGAAGTAGCAACTAATTTCATTCAATTCCCAAGCTACTTTCGAGAATGTCAAACTTTTGATAGAGTTGCCTTGAACCTTTAGAATGTTGAAAACGATCCTATTCGTTTGGTTTTGTGTGCGTTTTGTCTCACATGGCCGGGCGCAAAGTCTCCAGGGCATCATAACATTTGCCAATTTGGATAAACCGTGCTCCTGTCCGATTTTTTCTTGCAAGTGTTGTCTTGGAATAAATGTCAATCCATTGGCATTTTCGAAAACAGGTAATACCTAAAAAACGGATAAGATCCTTCTTACTCGTATTTGATCCCTATTTTCAGTTTGCGTGGACTTGGAATTGAATTTCTTTCCCATGTCCGTGGATGTGACGATCCAAGTGGACAATAAAACTGTGGCCAGCTTTAATTTTAATGAAGAGACCCCTCCATCTTATTGCATTCCGGTTCTGTTGCAGATGAAAATCAGCTTATGCATAAAAATGCACGACTTGAAATTGAGTATTTTCAAACCGATACAGATGTGCGTCACCATTTATGCGGGCATCGATGGTGTGCACAACTATACGTTGCCTTTGAGTTGTGCCAAATTGACGGACAATGGACTGGTATATTACCCGGTTCCAACCAACCTCACAGCGGTATAAAATATAGTACACTCGTGTATTTGTTTTTTGAAGTGTTAGTTCAATTTAGTACGAGTACAAGGAGATAAATGAGGCTCCGGACGGATGTTTCAAATACTGTGATGCTTATGTATACTCGTATATCATTTAAGGCTTTGGGAACTTTGAACTCAAATTCCCGTTGTGTAAAACTAGGATGTATAATGCCCTACCGGAATGCTAAGTTAATGCATGAAAGTATGATTTTTTTTTGGCAAGTTGGGACGCAGATATTACAGACGTTCTATGCCCTGTAAGGAGTATATTATTACACTCATCGAAACTTGAGTGAGACTGATTAGGTTAGGTTAGGTTACAGCGGCCGTTGGAACATGCCACTTAGGCCTATTGGCCCATTGTGATGCCATGTGGATCTATGATCTTCCTACTCATGGAACCAATTTGAGCACATGATGAAGCGTGGGAGACTGTTTACGTCTATATTCTTTACATCGTTTAGGTCATTGTAGTAGAAAGCTCTCAAGTGAAGTTTTCTTTAGACATGTTCAGAATAGGTGTAGGATTGTCTGCTCTTCCTCCTCTAAAAACTAAGACTAAAAACTAACAGAAGACTTAAGAGCTAGAGACCAAGGAAGTGATGGACGAGATCTTGTTTGAGACGAGGAGTGCTCAAGTGGAAATCAAAAAGGGGGAGGTTTGAGTTGACCTTTCGGAACATTCGGGAGATAGGTTCGTTGGAGCCATAAGAGGTGCGATGAACCGGTAGATAGAAGAGACGAGGACAACGTAGATTGCGGGGGTTGGTATTGAAGGAAATGGAGTTCAAAATGGATGAAACCTGAGAAAAGTCGATGAATGGAAAGAATGTCAGCAGTATTCCTACGTTCTTCTAACGAATTCATATTTAGAAGTTTGAGGCGGTCCTGATAGGGAGGTATGATTAAAGGGTCGTTCCACGGCAGACCACGGAGAGCAAATCGAAGGAATCGACGTTGAATATCCTCGATTCGGGAAACATGATCCCGGTAAAAGGAGGACCAAGCTTGTCTGGGATACTCAAGCAGGGGGCGAACAAAGGTAACATAGAGAGATCTTGTTACATACGGGTTGGAAAATTCCTTGGACCATAGTTTAATAAAGCCAAGTGATGAGTTAGCTTTGAGGATCATCTTATCATCTCACAGTCGAATAATATGCCAAGGTCTTGAAGAGACTGAACCAAGGGAATTGGTTGACCATAGAGAAAATAAAGTCGGGAGGATGGTTATAGATTGACATTTGGCCAGTTTTTGAGACACCAGATTGAAAACCGATCAAGGTCTTCTTGAAGAAGGGCAGAGTCATGACGAGAAGAAATAGTTTTAAAAAATTTTGTACCGTCAGCATAAAGGGAGAGGGCGGGGTGTTTAATGACCCTCTAAACATCGTTAATAGTAAGAATGAAGAGAAAAGGACCAAGATGACTGCCTTGTGGAACTCCAGACGAGGCCAGGAATGCAACAGAAAGGGCAGATCTAAACCGAATGCTATAATATCGGTTTACCAGGTAAGAAGAAATCCATTTTAATAAAAAAGGCTCAAAGCCGAGAGCAGACAATTTGAAGGGGATCAGTCGGTGAGATATCTTATCAAACGCTTTAGTAAAATCAGTTGCGATAACATCGATTTCTTTGCCATTTTCTAAGGCTGAGAGAGCAAAAGACACGAATTCAACTAGATTTGTGGTAGTTGACCTCCCTTTTAGAAAACCATGTTGTCGGGGTGAAATAAAAGGCTGGCATTTGAAGATTAAGGCTTCGTATAAAATGCTTTCAAAGAGTTTGGGTATGTGAGAGACTTTAGCAATGGGACGATAATTGGTAACTTCATGTTTAGATCCCTTTTTGTGTATCGGGATTATAAAATCTTGGGAAATTCTCCCTGTTTAAGGGATAGACGAAAAAGTTGGCGATGGTAGGAGGATCACTTGAAGATTTGGTTTCAAAAGTGAGGGAGGAAGGATAACCGTCAGTCTTACTTTTGCAATTGATAAATTGAAAAAAGGACTTGGGGTCATTTATGAGATTGGTTTGCGCACTATTCAGGTAGCGCTGATAGAGAGAGTTATAGAATTCAATGAAATGAAGATATGTGCCTAGATAATTTGAATATTCGGAAGAAGAGTGGGTGCGAAGGAATACCGCCCATAACTTGTTCCTTTTATTTCGTAGAGAGCGAAGTCTACGATTTAACCAAGGAGGGGATGTAGAAGAAGTTTTATGGCGGCAATAAGGCACATAAAGGGAGATGGATTTGAATATTTCTCTGTAAAAAATGGAGAGGGCAGCGACCATAGATAAATTGGTAAACTCGAAAGAAACCCGGTTTAGATAGATATTGTAAGAAAATAGAACTGCGGGGGGAGGCAACTGAAGGTGAGAGTTCTGGAAGAATGAGAGATGAAGTGGAGGATGAAAGTTATCAATAGTTGAAAGAGATAGGGGACAACACGATACTGAGGAGTTGATGGGATCAGTTGTGAAGATAAGGTCTAATTGCCTTTCCATATGTTGTAGTTGGAAACGCCACTGACTTAACATAGACTAGAGTCTGTTAGCCGATCTAAAAAGAGGCATTCCTTAGTAGAAATGGGATTGGAAGCGATGAAAAAGATAGGTCTTCAGACGCCTATGATGGCACTGAGATGTTTCCTATTTAGAAGGATCAGACTCTTAGAGCGATTCAGATCCAGCTTTGGCCAGATCTGTTTGGTCGCTAGACATGTTGGTCCAACAGTCCATCTAAGGTCTGTTCTTCTATTGGCATCCAGCGTTGTACGTAGCGATTGGTATACCTATGCTACCCTTTTCGGGTACAATACATAGAGTGGTTCCAATTTTGGCGAGTTCGTCAGCTTTACAATTCCCTGGAAAGTTTCTGTGGCCCGGCCCCAACAAAGGTGAAGTATGAACTGATCTGCCATCTCCATAAAAGATGGTCGGCATTCAAGGGCGCTTTTAGACTTGATAGCTGGCTGACTATCCGAAAAAATGCGGAGATCCTTTGCAGATATCACGATTTTCTTCAGCCAGACAAAGCTTATTTAATCGCCAAAATTTCCGCCTGGAACACGCTACAGTGATTTGGAAGACGTTAAGAGGCTTATATTGAGCTTATTTGAGAAAACACCGCCACCAACCCCGCTATCAGTTATAGATCCATCTGTGTAGAAGTGGAAGAGTAGCATCTTCCTTCCAGAAGGACCTAGAGGGGAAGCTTACGTGGAATCAAAGTTCAGGTATGGTGTAATCGATGTTCTCTGTGAGGATTCCTGATATATTAAAAATATTAACGTGGCCAAATAAATTATTTAGTATGCCAAATAACTCATTTGAGTATCCTTAAAATGCTTGTACACAGCGGGGGTGAAGGAAAATCAGGGAGGATGGAAAGAGAGGTACCGGTGAATGTTGGTTTTAAATGTTTGAAGGTTATAATGACTAGGAAATAAAGAGCTAGCCAAGACTTGGGTAAAGCGCGTTGTACGGCCTAGGAACGAATCATGATATGATGAGCGTTCATAGCGGGACGGGTGCTATGGTTAAAAGTTTGAAGGGGTGGAATGCTATTGGCGATTTCTATGGAAATAGCGATAAAACAGAGTGAGACACGAGACATCGCGTCGGTGTTCTCCTATAAATTTTATCGCACGGTTTTGTGTGAACTGAAATGACTTATGGAGTTTACTCCCAATCGTCAGCGATCTGCTTAACGGGTTAATCTGTTAAGAAGTTCTTTAATGTTATTAAAATGATTACATGAGACGGCTATAGCAACGTCATCTGCATACGCAATCAACCTGCTACCACCCGCTTCCAGGTATATCAGCAGTTCATTAACCACTAAGTTCTAGAGAAGGGAAGAGAGGACACAGCCTTGCGATGTACCTCTACTGATACATCTTTTAGCAGAAGCCTCACCCAGTTTGGAGTTAATTATCCTGCTATTTAGCATAAGACTGATCGACCGCCCAAGTGAGTCGTCTACCTGCAGAGTTGACAGCGCAGTCGTGATTGCAGATCTGCTGAAGTTGTTAAAAGCAACCTCTATGTCCAGAAAAGCAACCAATGTTTACTCTCTATATTGCAGGGATCGTTGGATGTGGCTAGTCAGTGAATGCAGAGCCGCTTCCACCGACTTTCCTTTACAGTAGACATGTTGAGCCGTTGACAACAGTCTTGGATCAATTTTGGTTCGTATATGGATTTCAATCAGTCGTTCTAGAGTTTTCAGAGGGAAAGATGATAGACTTATAGATAGACTGAGGTCCTCTAGGACAACATGAGAACATTTTCCGGCTTTGGGAATGAAAACTCTTCTCTCCATGACAGTGGAATGTGGATCAGTTCTACACAGTTCCTCATGATATTCTCTAGCGTAGGCAGGATAATATCTGAGGACCTTTGTACCTCCGCAGATATTATACCGTCCGGACCAGCAGACTTGTATGGTTTGAAGCTATGCAGCGCCCGGAGCAATTTGTTTCTTGTGATCAGACCATGAATTTTGGTCCCGATTGCACTAGGCCTGTTTCGGTTGCTACTGGCCGCGAATTGGAAGCACCTGGGAAATGGGTGTCCAGTAGCAGGTTGAGTGATTCATCACTTGAGGTTGTCCAAGATCCAAAGAGTTTTTTTCAAACAGCTAGGCATTATAGGATTTGTAGAGGAGATTTTTCTTAGCCGCGGTGCCTCAGAGGTTTCTGCGATTTTTTCGCAGAATGACCTCCAGGATTGTGGCTTTTTTATATTTTGAGGGATTCTTTGCATGAGTCCCAGTCAGTCACTTTTCTTGTGCTTTTTGCTAGGTAGAGAAGTTTTCTGCAAATGCTTCTAAGCGGTCCCAGTGCGGCTTTTTCTTGCCTGTAGGTTGAATAAGAGGGCAAGAAGCAGCCATAGCCTGATTGAGAGCCAGGGGGAATTCCCTGGCCTTCATATCATGCTCGTTGATGTCACAGGGGACAGGGACAACTTTTACTGCCCTCCACCACTGTTTTTAAAAGCACGTGATTATTGAACAGGTGAAGTATTCAAGATTGCAATAGGTCTACATCACACGCACCTGAGACAAAATAACAACTAAGCCAAGGGATTAAATTCGCCCCCACGTGTAATGCGTTGTTAACTGTTGAAGCCAATCTCTGAATTGGAAAATTGATGGTATAGAGATACGAGATAAGTTAGTGTCTTAAGTGCAGAATATTAGATCATAGTTAGTGATACCCTCAATTGACAACTGGTCTTGAAGTAACACTGGACTGAAAACAACCCCTATAATGCACTTGGTATTGCCATCCGTGTTGTTTAGATGAGTAATCCCAAACCTGGGGGTCCAGCGCTTTTGTGGTATCCCTTGGACAAAAGGGCTACACAGGTGTCAACAGCACAGTACGAGCTTATGAGTGATACCTTTGGCCCAATTTAAATACCTCTGTCCCCATCTCTATTCAGAAACCTTGATATCTGGTTCATATGTCTAGACCCGGGCTTTGATTATGTTGAGAAAGCCCTGAAAGCGGATCAACAAGTTAGGTGGATGGATATAAGAAACACCACTAATCCCATCTATATAGTTCTTCCGCTGTTCTTTTAGCCAAAGTTGAGTCCTGGCTCTCGCTTGCACTTTTAGCCCTTTGTTAATTTGTACTGACTCGGGAATTTAGAGTGGACATAGCAAATATACGCGGGCTAAAAAGTAATGACTTTTCTGCGTACGTCCACGTCTGTAAATTCAGACCAGCTGTTTTGGCACTTAGTGAAACACAGGTCGATCCCCGCCCACACCTCTCAGATCACTCTGATCTGGCTACCAACTAGGGAAACTATTCTTCTCTCACCCCGATCTCGCCATTTACGTGCGTAGTGATGTAGCTTACCAAATTCCACCACAATGTACTCCCTGTTCCAACCCGGAATTGAATTTCATGTGATTAAAATTCCATCTCCGTAAGCAAATTAACCACTACTGCTTTATTTACAGAAGCCCCAAACTGGACAGTAATTCGACCTGTAACCAGATTGATGCGCTGTCTGACTCCGTACAAAGAATTGTATCCCTGTATCCTTATACTGAAATCATGACACAATTCTGGGTGGCTTCGACATTCTGGGCAGACAACACCCGAAGGACGGTGTATTGAGATCTTCGCTGCAGAAAATAACTTAACGCAGCTTGTAAATGAGCCCACACAAATACTAAACGTTGACAGTCATACCGCCAACACCCTGGACTTGTTTTTAACTTCTCACCTTGATAAGTACATCGTTGATGTGCTCTCCCCTCTCGGCTCGTCGGACCATTGTGTCGTATAAGCTAATTTCTCGTACACCGACTACACAGTTTGAGAAAAGGTCCCTGAAAGAACTGTATGGCAATATGAGAGAGCCAAGTGGAGCAGACTTAACAACTTCTTTAGGAATTTTAACTGGTCGTTATGTTTCCTCGATAACGACGTGGATGCCGCTGCTGACATAATCACAGAAACTATTCTCCTTGGAATGAGATGCTTTATCCCTCATCGGATGAAGAGTATCAAACCAAAAGAAAAGGCATGGTACGACTCGAGCTGTTGTCATGGATAGAGAATTGTTTTTTCGGTGCTACAAGACCAACCCGACAGAGGAAAACCGAAAAAAGTTTAAACGAGCCAGAAATGACTGCAACGCCTGTCTCAAACGTGTGAAATTCCAATAAGACCAAAACCTGAGGCAAAAAATACTGCAAGGTCCCAAAGGCAGTAAAAATTTTTGGCCATTCGTCAAAAACGTTAGAAATTCTACCACATCCCAACGCTCATTTTCAATGACATTCCAGCTGTCAGCTCTTTGGACAAGGCCAATCTGCTTGCTGCAAACTTTGCGGCCAGCTCAACGTTTCCAGATTGAGTGCTTCGAATCTTCAATGGGACGAATCTACTTTCGCACTTGTGTAGTAGCAAGAGTTATTAAAGATCTTAACGTTCACAAATTCGCTGATTCAGATGGTATAACTCCCCTACTTCTGAAGAGGTGTTCTTTCTCGCTGGCAAAACCACGGCGTAAGCTTTTTCATCAATCCTACTCCTTATGAATCTTTCCGAGAAGATGGAAAACAGCATTTGCCCAGCCCGTCCCTAAAAAAGGCGAATCTTCTTCGCTCTCCTCCTATAGACCCATTGCATTTACGTCCCTTTTTTCCAAGGTCACGGAAATACTGATGAACCGTCAACTCATGAAATACTTCTTAATGACCGGCAGTGCGGTTTTCGTAGCAAAAGGTCCACTGGTGAACCAAAGCGTATATCAATCTGGCGAAAGCAAAATACGAGGGCTGTGTGATAAGTACCCGTGTTGGAAGATAGGTGGCGCAACTGAGCCAAAATGAGTATAACCAGAAACTCTACCGGATTTCGATTAAACAGCTCCAAGCACCACGTCTTTGAAGTGGTCCTACGATCCGCCCGCGGCACTCATCGGGTGGACAGCTTTCTCATGCCCAAAGTCTCGTGCAGGATATGGCCAGTTGAGGTGCCTGCTATATAAGCTAACTCGCGAATTTGCACTCCGCGGGCCGCCAATACGAAATCATGGATTTTGTTCACGGTTTCCTCTGTGATAACCGTTTTTGGACCACCTGGTTGCGGCTCGTCAAAAGCCGACGTGCGGCCACGGCGAAACTCTGCAAACCAATTGTAAACAGTTATACGGAAAGGTGAATGATTCCCATACACATAATCGAGAATGGGCTTGATATTCTCGCAGGTTTTGTCACCCAAAAAGAAGAATCGGATCACGGAGCGATACTGCTCTTTTTCCATGGTCGCAAAAAACACTAACACGATGTTTTGAAATGGGTGTCAAAACAAATCTAAGCACCGGATTGCCACCAAATTTTGAGAGCCGGACTAAAAGAGGTTATACTAAATGATGGTATGCTCGTATTATCTCAGTAGCGCCACCTATCTTCCAACGCGGGTACTTATCCAATAGCCCTCGTAGTTGCACTTGATATTTCTAAGGCATTGGACAGAGTTTGGCATCAGGCTCTCTTGTCGAAAATGCGTGCTTTTGGGGTCGATGACTCTCTTCGAAATTACCTTTCGGAACGTTCAATTCAAGTTGTCTTGAACGGTTTCAAGTCTGGTATTCAAAAAATAAATGTTGGTGTGCCCCATGGCTCCGTTCTGTCCGACACTCTTTTTAATTTTCATCAATGATCTCATGTATGCTACTTCTAATCCAGTATGCTCCTTTGCTGATGACAGTACTCTCTGTTTTTCATATTCGTTCCCGTCCCTGCTCTCTGGCTGTAGAATGAGAGCGTCAGTGCAGGTTAAGCTCATTCCGATATTTTAGGCACAACAAATTAGGGAACTATGAACAGAGTGGAAATTAACGCTTCCAAAGCACAATGATGTCTGCTGTCGTTAAAGCGAAATTTAAGCACCCAGCCATTATCCATGAATGGCACTTGAATCGTCGAAAACCGAAGAACTTTCCATTCTCGGTATGTGTGTCAACCACAACTTACGTTGGAATGACCACATATGCGATGTCGTCAAATGTGTAGGTTTTCTCAAGCGATGCGAGAAATAATTCACTCCTCTGATCTGGCCTCAATATATAAGACATTCATCCGCACAAAATTGGAGTACAATGCCCACATTTGTTCAGGTGATCCTAAGACCTCTCCGCACTTGGTAGATAGGATCCAAAACCGCGCGATACAACTCATAGGCGATGACAATATTACACAGTCATTGGACAACCTCGAATACAGACGTAATGCCTCCTGTCTCACCTTGTTATATCGCCATTTTCACCACCAGGGCTCCACCGAAATTGCCAGTAGCATTCCACCCTTCTAACTTTTAACCGTAACACCCGTCTCGCTATGAATGCTCATTAGTACACCCTCAAGTTCACATTCGGACGTACGCTGAAATATTATGATTCATTCCTAAGCCGTGCAACTCGCCTATGGAATGCCCTGCTGAGTTCTCCTAGTCGATATAACTTGCAAGCATTTAAGACCAATGTACATCGGTACTTTACATTTTAAGGGTTTACATACGCAGCTTACAGCAGCCATCCCTAGAAGGTAAAGCAATCACTGGGCACGAACTTAACACTGGCCTAAGCCATATTTAAACAGTCAGTAGTTATCCGCTCCATCGCTGTCCAAGCCCCCAAAGATATATAGAGGTATGCATACATTCACAACCCGAACGCTTTAATATATGGTTGGAGTTACTGAAATAATTAACTTTGATGGTATTATGTCAAATCAAGAAACTTGTTCTCAACCAAGGTTACACTAGATTTTCCTCATCTTGCCATAGTTTATAGTCATTTAAATATCTTAATACCTTCACCATACTACGAAGCAAAATCATAAAATCTCGGAACCATCACATGGCAAGCTATGCACATACGAGTATATTCAGAACGAAAGACGCAATACCGTGAATTCATCTAATTAAATAGAAAATGAAACCAGTTGACTTAACACTGTTCATTACAACGCTTAATTACAGAAGTAACATACGAGTATGTCTGTATATCTCTTGTTCTTTAATAGCATCTCTAATGGTAGTTCAGATATTGTCAGTCATGTCAGTCTACAGATGTAACTCATACTGTGATTTTGCAAGGTTACTACAAACGCTCTTGCTCTTTCAATTTGCATTGCATAAACTGCGCACCTTGATCTATTACGACTACATAGTAATATGCTCTTTTGTAAAAGATACCGAGATACTCAGATACAAAAAAATGCCAACAAGTAATTTAGTAATTTGATTTGAATTCCTTGTATGACATGATCATAGTTAAGATGATGAATGGTTTGCTTCTGGTATTTTCCCGTATGGTCTGTGATAGAATAGATCTATCCGCAAATGGGGGGAGTGAAAAAAGTCACCGAAAAATTACGGAATCCCTTAAACAAGGTAGAGCCTATATGAATTGAAAATTAATCGCGAAATACCAGGAAAAGATAATCGGCAATATTTATGAGAAACCAGATACCAGTTTGATCTGCATATGATGTGCTGAAATTAAATTATGGTGAGTTAGGCTCAAGTTCATAAAGAAACATATTTAACCGAATGCTTGTAGGCCGTAGGCTGTAGCAATCTTTTTCCAATTACCTATTCTTAGCCAATCGATGAATGATGTATGAATATTTCCTGTTATTTACGGGGAACAAGTCACAATCCGTCATGGCATCGACCTTCATCACAATCCGACATAACTTGTAGAGAACTCCTCTTAAGTGAGTGCATAGTTGTATCTCACCTGAAGAGGTGTAGAAGTATGCTTACCCAAACACTTTTGATTTTAGACAAAACAATTCCGGCTATGACTTCGACTAATGTCAATCTGGACTGAACTGGTCAGTCTTTAAGTTCCGACTGTGTCTAATAAAACCCCATAGCGAATTCACAAAAGCGGCGACATAATCTTCCATTTCCTCTTACGCGGATTCCTTTGTTGCGGATTTGGTTGAACAAATGTCTTTTGGTTTTCCTAACAAGTGAATCACTTGTGGTCAAGCTAAATCACGACAGATACTCGTACTTTGTTGTACTTTTCGTAATGGAACGTTGAAGTAAATTTCTTGTCTAGTGACGCGGTATTTCATGGCTCAGAATCAAATCAATTTGCTGTCGTTTAACGTTTAATTAATGCTACAAGGCACGTGGAAACATCTTATAGAATTTTGCCCCTGCTAAATGGTGAAAAATCACATTTAGCCACTCTTATACCTATGGTGAGCCTGAATTGCAACAATAAATATTTATGTTACTCAAAGCTTGTATATTTGATCGGATTTCCACGTCTAGAAACTACCGGTGGGGCAACAGAAAATCCGAATTTATATTCATACATTCACGCATGTGTGGCATCACAGAAATGAAACCTACTCGTTGGGACTTCTTCTGCACAGCGGAGGAGTGAACCTGTAGATGTAGAAATATTCATGTCAGGGTTCGATGGTTTCCAGGGGCAAGCAATAAAATATGATGCTTATCGAAAATAAACTAAATATCACAAGATGAATCGTCGGTGCAATGATGGGCAAAAGTTTGGAAGCAGAACACGTATTACGTCAGCGTATGTAAAATCGATATGGTACATATATCGGGTAAACGCAAACTATCTGAGATATAATATAATGTCTCATACCATACACCAATGGAACTCGACTTCATTCATGTCCACCAAGAGCTTGCTTGCAGCGTGCGATTATTCCACATATTTCGGACGATATTCCGGCAATTTCGCGCTCAATATTGGCTCTGAGCTTATCTAACGTTTCTGGCTTGTTGGCCAATGACTTGACGTAGCCCCAAAGAAAATAGTTCAGACGTGTCAAAATCGCGGAGGCAACCACGCGGTAGGCAGTGCGCGCTGCCCGGAATTCCACAAAGCGATGCAGAAACACCGGAAATGAGAGTTCTCCAACGAAACCCCAACCACTGCATAGCGGCACAAGACCTGCTCCTCCAGACGATACATGAGCAACACCACAATAAACCCGACGCGACAGGAAAGCAGCGGTCTGGATAGCTAACGGAGAAGCCTTCCAGTCCACCGCTTCAAATCTACACAACCACTTCACGTGGGCGAAGTTGGAGTGGGTGTATTTAATTTCGTGCTACGCTCCTCCTAGCCTGAACCAGGAGCAGTTTGAGCAGCTGATGCGGGACATAATCGCGGAAGTCAGTTCGAAGTCACCTGTGGTCATCGCTTGGTCGACCACGTGGGGCAACAGACTCACAAATGCCAGAGGAAGATCGCTGCAAGAATGGTTCACGTCACTGAACGTGGTAATTCTCAACAACGGAGAACACACATTCGAAGCGAGACGGAACTGCTCGGCGATCGACCTCGCCTGGGTCCACGATACACTTTCACCACGTACCTCTTGGTCTGCAGGAGGTATTTTCTCGAAGAGTGACCACCGGACCATACTCTTTGAAATTGCCCAAACCGCTGACGGCAGGTTAGCCCACGTCCACAGAAGTATCGTCTACTTGATACTGAAGTCTTCAAAATGGTATGGAGTGATGAGACCGTACTCCCAGACATTGCCCGCAATATGGCCCAGGCGGTAGTGTCTAAGCTGATGACGGCCTACAACGGTTCAATGCCACGGGTGACCCGGAGATCAACGAGGAAGCCGGCTTATTAGTGGAATAAGGAGATCGCTCGCCTAAGATCCATGTGCATCAAGGCAAGACGTCGCGCACACAGCACCAGGGAAGAAACCCTCCGACAGCAGCGCCATAAGATATACGTGGACAGCAGACGTGCTTTAAATAAGGCCATTAAGCGTAGCAACCTGCGGTCTTTTAAGGAGCTCTGCGCAAGCGCGGGCATGGACCCGTGGGGGATGGCCTACAAGACAGCTGTAAACACCGTAAGAGCAGGTACGTCGCCGGAACCTACAGACAAATTGTGGCCACACTGTTCCCCAGGACGGTGTACAGAATCTCGCACCACGCCCCGGAGGTTAATATAGCGACAGTCGTCATGGCTATGAATTTGGCTTAAGCCTGGGCCTCGAGTTCAGATGGTATCCCGAGCATAGTACTCGCTTTGGCCATAAAGGTAAACCCGGCCCTTTTTGCAAGGCTATTTATGGCATGCCTGAAGGAAGGCACGTTCCCGGAGCAATGGAAGAGGCACAACTTAGTCCTGATTCCCAAGCCTGGGAAGAATCCCCAAGATCCCTCGGGATATCGACCAATCTGCCTCTTGAACGAACTTGGAAAAGCACTCGAAGTCGTCATCGTGAATCGTCTGAATGAAGCCTTAGAACGCCCGGGGCGGTCTGAACAAACGGCGGTTCGGCTTTAGAAAACACAGGTCGACCCTGGATTCCATCGAGATGGTCGTCAGCATAGCTAGAGACGATACGGCTGGAGAAAGATGGAGGTGCGGTGCTATAGTCACGTTGGACATGAGAAAGGCTTTCAACTCAGCCAGATGGTCCCGTATCGTACACGTACTCGAGGCCCTTGGGGTGCCAAACTACCTCCAGAGAATCGTGTGCGATTATTTCAGGGATAGAAGGCTGCAATACACAACGGATGTCGGTATACAGCGCGACATGCGGAGTCCCCCAAGGCTCGGTGCTAAGCCCCACCCTCTGGAACGCGATGTACAGCAACGTGCTCGAGATTGTACTGCCCGAGGAGTGCACGATCGTGGGATACGCAGATGATCTGGCCGTAGTGGTTGCGGCCAAGACTATTGAAGAAATTACGACTAAAGGCACGGAGATAGTCGGCATGGTAACCAATTGGCTGCAAAGAAACGGATTGGACCTGGCGGCATCGAAGACCGAAGCAGTCCTCTTGACCGCAAGGAAAAAGAGAGAAGTGTTTTCCTTCCGAAGTGGCGATTTTATGGTCCATCGAAGCCCTTCCTGCTATACCTGGGAGTCCTCCTCGCAGGATCTGCTTTAAGGAGCATTTAAAGCAAATAAAAGGTAAAGCCGACAGGATCACGATGGCTCTGCCCCGGATAATGGCAAATACATCGGGCATCCGGTCTAGTAAGCGAATGCTATTAGCAAGGGTCACCAGTTCGGTAATTTCTACGCGGCTCCCATCTGGGCATCGGCAATGGCTAAGCGCTCTTACGCGGCCGGAATAACTTCCACACACTGCCTGAGCGCGCTCCGTGTAGTGAGCGCATATAGGGCCTTCTCTGATGACGCTGCATGCATCCTGGCCGGCATGCCGCCGATCGACCTGATCGCGGAAGAGCTGCAGAAGATCCGACGGGACAATCTGCCAAAAGAAGATGCCCGGCGTAATACAATTCGTGCATGACAAAGTAAATGGGGCCGTTCCAAAAGGGTAAATGGACGTATGCCCTAATGCCCAACGTCGAGAGGAGGCAAGCCTTCAGCGGACATGGCTCCTTTAGAGGCTATCTCCATGGCTTCGGCATTGAAGATGATCCTCACTGCCCAAACTATGAGAGAACCATAGAGGATGCGGAGCATGTTCTCTTCTCGTGCCCGAGATTCGAACACATCAGGAGATAGATTAACGAAGCGATCGGGGAACCAGCTTCAGCGATAAACCTAGTCCCCAGTAAGTTAGGCAACCCCCGAAAATAGCAGGCTATTGGAGACTCAATCATGACATTGATGATACAGCTGAGAGCTATAGAACGCTGCCGGGAGAGTGAGCGTTTCCAGCGAGGAGTAACTTCTCCACAAACTTGACAGTGACGACTAGACGAACGCTTTGAACCTTTGCTCAGGAGCTTCCCGTCTGGACGATGAATGGTTTGAATGCGGTTCAAATCCCACACTGACCTTGAGTCCTCATTAAAAAAAAAAAAAACAATTTTTAGCGCAGGCAATTGCGGCCAAAACTAACATTGTAACGTGTCCCAGTAGCGATTTCCATTAACTGTAACGTGGCGACCATCATTACCATTACCGTCAGCATGAAAACCGCACAGTTTGTGTCATGAAGCCCATCTGGGTTTGTGACCGGCCAATGGCGGCCGAACTCGATTTCGCGATGAAATTCCGAATCGCTTGTAACCATAGCTTGAGTACTGAACCATGACTAAATGGTAGACATTGACCAGCAAAATAGTAATGACAGTTCAGAAAAAAACAGTAAGGGTCCGTTCACATTTAAAAAAAAATCAACAGTTCTTAATGGAAAACCCTGTACAGTAACAAGTATGTTATGTATGTGTTAAAGCGCAAAATGTCGAAAAGAATGCCAACTGCTTAATAAAGGAACAGATTATAAAGCAACAGAACAAACTTAATACGAACTCGCAATCATCTAGACAACTGAACTCCTAGATAGCGTATCGAAATCAGCGAGCGACTCATAGTCATAAACCAGGTAATTGACCATAAATCTTGGGATACGTGCACCGCAAGTAGGCAGAGAGCAATCGGTAAGACGAATATTTTGATGTGATTGCGATGAAATTTTAAATAGAACTTTAAGGAGACGCTTTCCATAGGTGGAGATACGAATACGAAGACTGACATGAAGGAAACGGTTTCTAGACGAGAAACTCAATAGGATTTCTCCTCCCTCAGTAATTTTGATTTTCTGGTTCTACCTATTGTAACAACGTCCTTCCTATTGTTACGTGCAAATTACGCCTCAAAAATCCTCCATTCCTTTTGGCCAACAACTGTTTCACCCCTCTGCCCTCTTTCCTCTACTTGTTTCATCCCCGTTCTTTTCTTCCCGACCTTCTCCTCCGTTAACTGAAACTTTAAACTCAACCTTAGACCTGGGAGCGTCGATATCCTTTCCAGAAATGGATAGCGACGGCTCCAATTTATCCGAGGCGACAATTAGGCAGTCGGTCTCCTCTTCCGACACTCTGTCGGAAATAGAAACCGATGACAAATTAAAAAAAGATCCTAGACGATAAGAGGAAGAAGATGAGATCTTGGGCACATGTTCAAAATCGGAGGACTTGAACAGCACCGTAGTGGAAGCTAGTCTGGTAAATTATAGCAATGATACGGTTTCTCCAGATTAATCTATATAAGGCTTCGGCCGCACTTATTCTGCGTCTTTCCAAAAACGCAGAAGACATCATACTAACCCAGGAACCATGGATCGTAGAAGGCGTGGTTCGTGGACTTGGGACACTTGTCCGCTCTATCCAAGGGACTATGGTAAGATTAAAACTTGTATACATATTGTAGGATTGCCAGAGGCTCCTACTGGCTGGCATCGGCAAATCTTGGCCACGATCATGTGGGCCCTCTCCCTAGTGATAATCTAGAAAGAGTGGTACTGGAAGCTGGAATGGTAAAAACTGGCCCCATCATCCGGTGCTACGCAAACGCTCATCACACGGTATGGGGAAGTACCGACAATAGATGGCCGTTGCTCAAGTGGTAGTGTATTGGTTTCCCATTCGGACGGTTCGGGATTCAATAGCAGCCTTGACCGAAAGACTTTTTTTCAGGCAACTAAAATCTTGTGAGATGAATGGTTGCCTAAATACAACAACAAGGCAATTTACGAGTTCACTAACAATTTAGTCTCCCCATTAAATGTTAGATGCTACCCATGGAGCGAAATAGCCACTGAGCCCAAACATCTTTCTTTTTCTTTCTGTCCCATTTTCCGAAAAACTTAACACATGCTCTGACACATAAGTGTAACCCTCTTAAGGGTTAAGTTCTCACTCAAATGCTAACGAACTGGATGGTATCGTCTGAACACTTATTTTCAAACCACAGATACATCCAATTCAGCCAGAGTGATGCTCCCCCCAGGCAACCAGCATTCCGGAATTATCGGAAAACTGATTGGCCAAAATTCAGAGGAATACTGTCAGAAACGCTATCTATCTTCTGAACACTCTAGTCCCCCGCGTGACACCAACGAGCTTGACATGAAAGTCAAGGAATTCACCCTGGCTCTCAATCATGTCATGGCTGCTTCCTGCCATCTTATTTTGCAGAAAACTTTTCTACCTAGCAAAAAGCACAAGAAAAGTGACTGACTGGGACTCATGCAAAGAATCCCTCAAAATATAAAAAAGCCACAATCCTGGAGGTCATTCTGCGAAAAAATCGCAGAAACCTCTGAGGCACCGCGGCTAAGAAAAATCTCCTCTACAAATCCTAGCTGTTTAAAAAAAACTGATGGCTCTTGGACAACCTCAAGTGATGAATCACTCAACCTGCTACTGGACACCCATTTCCCAGGTGCTTCCAATTCGTGGCCAGTAGCAACCGAAACAGGCCTACTACAACTGGGACCAAAATTCATGGTCTGATCACAAGAAACAAATTGCTCCGGGCGCTGCATGGCTTCAAACCATACAAGTCTGCTGGTCCGGACGGTATAATATCTGCCGAGGTACAAAGGTCCTCAGATAGCCTGCGCTAGAAAAGAGCATGAGGAGCTGTGAAGAACTGACCCACATTCCACTGTCATAGAGAGAAGTCAATGTAGTTTTCATTCCCCAAGCCGGAAAATGTTCTCATATCATCCCAAAGGACCTCAGACCTATAAGTCTATCTTCTTTCCTTCTGAAAACGCTAGAATGACTAATTGATATCCATATAGGAGCTAAAATTGATCCAAGACTTCCGTCAACGGCGCAACATGCCTACTATAAAGGAAAGTCGGTTGAAACGGCTCTGCATTCACTGACTAGCCACATCGAACGATCCCTGCAATATAGACAACACACCATGGTCGCTTTCTTACGTATAGAGGGTGCCTTTAACAACTTCAGCACATCTGCAATCACGACTGCCGTGTCAACGCTGCAGGTAGACGACTCAGTTGGGGAGTTGATCAGTCTTATGCTAAACAGAAGGATAATCAACTCCAAACTAGGTGAGGCTTCTGCTAAAAGATGTGTCACCGCCGCAAGGCGGTGTCTTCTCTCCCCTTCTCTTGAACTTTGTGGTTAATGAACTCCTGATATACCTGGAAGCGGGTGATAGCAGGGTGATTGTCTATGCAGATGACGTTGCTATAGCCGTCTCTTGTACGCATCTTAATACCATTAAAGAACTCTTTCAGCCAAATCTTAATAGATTAACCCGCTTGGCAGATCGCTGACGATTGGGAGTAAACTCCATACAACTGATCGTGTCCTCTTTCCCAGAAAATATAAAATTCCAATCATATCAATTCACACAAAATCGTGCGATAAAACTCATAGAAGACATTGCGTCGTCTCGTGTCTCACTCTGTTTTATCGCTATTTCCATCACCAGTGCTCCATAGAAATCGCCAGTAACATTCCAGCCCTTCAAACTTTCAACCGTAACACCCGTTTGGCTATGAACGCTCATCATATCGTGATTCGTTCCTAAGCCATACAACGCGCTTTAGGAAAGCCCTGCCTATCTCTTTATTTCCTAGTCATTATAACCTTCAAACATTTAAAACCAACGTTAATCGGTACCTCCGATTAGCCACTCTAATATTCTTAGTATATTAGGAATCCTCACAGAGAATATTGATTACACCACAACTGAACTTTGGTTTGACAAAGACTTCCATGCAAGCTTCCCCTCTAGGTCCTTCTAGAAGGAAGATTCTTTCCTGGAGGACAAGTCAATCCACTTCTGTACAGATGGATCTAAAATTGGTTTCGATGTTTTCTCAGATATTCTCAATCTAAGCCTCTTTCCGTCTTCCAAATCGATGTAGCGTGTCCCAGGCGGAAATTTTGGCGATTAAAGGAGCTCTGTCTGGCTGAAGAAAATCGTGATATCTGCAAAGGAGGCCCGCATCTTTTCGGATAGTGAGGCCGCTTTCAAGCCCCTGGACTCGGTCTCATTAAATTCTAAAACGGCCCTTGAATGCCGATCATCTCTTATGGAGATGGCATAGCAGTTCAACCTTCACCTTTGTTGGGTGTCGGGCCACAGAGGTATTCCAGGAAATTGTAGGGCCGACGAACTTGCCAAAATTGGAACCGCTCTTCGTATTTTACCGGAAAAGGGTAGCACAGGTATACCAATCGCTACGTGCAAATCGATGTTAAAGTCGGATGCTAATAAAAGAATAGACCTTAAGTGGACGGGTGGACCAACATGTCCAGCGACCAAACAGATTAGGCCAAAGCTGGATCTGAATCGCTCTAAGAGTCTTATCCTTCTAAATAGGAAACATCTCAGCGCCATCATAGGTGTCATCACTGGACACTGTCTTATAGGCAAGAAGGCTTGGCGCTTTTGCAAACGATCTCTATAGAAGCTGTGTGGGCGAGGAGTAAAAAGAGACAATCCTTTACCTACTCTGTACATGTTCAGCTCTCTCCCAGCGAAGAAAACTCCACTTAGAAGCTTTCTTCTATGACTTAAACGATCTAATCCATGTAAATGTCAACAATCTACTACGCTTCATCATAAGCTCAAATTGATTCCACGAGTAAGGGGATCACTGATCCACATGGCATCACAACGGGCCAATAAGCCTAAGTGGAAATCGAAAATCCTTCAAATTCCATACGAAGTATGACCTACATCTGCAATGTTGCAATCGTGCAATGTTTTTTCAGCCCAAATGTTGTTTTCAAAGAGCCATCATCAATTTGATCATCTCCCCAAACCTACAATATGTTTCCATGCTTTCGGATACATTTCAATAAAATGCCGTCAGGTGTGGCGTTTGTTGTGTTTGCTCACCAAGGGATTAAGATGCCACCGTACGTACATTTTACGATGGTGCACACACAATTGCGGGAGTGGTCGTAAAAATAAAAACTGATTTTGGTTTATTTGTTTTTTTTTTTTATATTTTCCAACCAAAACCATGCTTTTTGACATCAAATCAAGAGCCGACGTAATTTTCTTACACAATTCTCGTCTGACAATCGATGGATGATATGTATCCACTGACACACGGCCTTAGGCACATACGAGTACCATATGTAACTATCGTACAATTCAAAATGATCTCGCAAAAATGCTTCACAGTGCACAGCGACTGTGATTCCGAGAAAAAACAAAAAAAAAAAACAATTTCATAAGGCCATTGAGCAATTCGTGGGAGTTTGAAACGATCATGCCGTTAAGTACTGAGATAAACCCATCTCACCGATGACCATCTTACGAGTACGTTACATCATAGATCCGACAAGAGGAAGCGGATATACGAGTATCTACACACATGTGTAGGGAAAATCCATGAGCCGTTTAGTTGACGACTGTGTTAAACTGTTCAATAGACACCATTCGAACACCACGGTTAAAGACCCATGAGTGCGCATTTAATGAGTTAAATCCCAGCATTCAAAAGTGACAGCTGTCGGATAGTGTTGATCGTTTTAGCTGTCAAAAATTGAACAAACTCAATGCTGACTGACCGTGAAACGGTTAAGGTCTGCATTTAATTATGTTTGCTTGCTCAAAACTTATCATTTGTTGTCGTCGGACAGGACCAGTATGAAAACAGCTTTCAAAATGGAAGAGCAGGAACAAATCTAGTGACACACAATTTTATAGAATTAGTGACGAAAGTGCAAGTGTCAGAGAAATCAGGTAGAACTACTTCAGTTTAGATAGATTTCGTCTCTGATTTGGGATTCCCTAGTTAACCTGTTTCGGTTTGATTGGTTGCTGAATTGAAAGGCCATTTCTGTTGTTCCGCCAAATCGTGCAATTTGCATTTTTGAATTTAATATTTATTGGCCAAATTTATAATTGTTTCATAATCCGGACATGATCTGCATATTTCTTCGTATTCATTGAAACAGCTCACTACCACTCCCAAGTGTCTGATGGTTGTAAACGCTTTCAAAGGTTGTTCGAACTATCTTTTCTTATTGATCCTCAGATGGTATTCATGAAAACAGCTTGACTTTCGAAGCGGACGGCTTTGAAAACGCAACCAATGTTCGCGTGCCTTCGAAAGGGTCATTGATGCGTTCGAAAAATTATTAAGTTCATGAGAGGTGAACAATTCCCTTATACCTAGCCACGGGCATCAGCGACGATTCTGTAGGTTTTTATGCTGTTGTGTACTTTCTAAAGGTTTTCCGAATATGTTCAAGGAACCCACGTCTCCATAGCAGCCTTTAGAGTAATTCCAAGCAGTCTTGGATCTTGAAATGCACCTGGCGCTTCCTCTTCTAGTGTGATCGATTGGACTTGGATACCGTTTTCAAATATTTGACAATAGCTATTAAAATGCAATGCATTACCACAGGTCGAAGACACGTCTAGAATTAGAACGTTCCTAAAGCAAAGGTTGACCCTTAAACCACGTTTCAACCAATTGAAAATCTTTGTCAAGATTGCTTGAATAGATTCTGTTACATTCCGAATGGAACTGCTTTCTAACAAATGCCATTCTCTAGTCAACTCGTTGCCTCCAGTTGTGCAGCCACCCAAGACACCTCCATAATAGGATCTTAGGAACAGGATTGAAATGTTATAGCCCCCAGAGTTCGCTTACATGTTTCCTTCTTCAAAGCCAGTCGACTCAAAAGCAATCACACGAAAAGCTTGCGTTCAAAGCGACCTATTATGACGTTCTGTCTGATTCATTGATGTTGTGATTATTCCCGTTTTTAGCAGCGCATCCTTGGTTTAGTCGTCATTCTCAACTTAACGAATGTTTGTCGCTTTCGTTTCTATACTTGCGCACGAATGACGACTTGCTGCCTTTCGCTAATAATGTCATTGTCCTCAGCAAGTATTGCTGTTGGCTTCGCATAGCTTTCCCAAGTGTGTTGTCAAAGAAGTCAGTGCATCACCTTGCCAAAGACCGTCTTGTTTTTTTTTAAAGCGTAGTTGCTTCCGACTCTTTGTAGCAGCGAGTGTCCACTAAAATTTATAAAAAGGCCGAGACTTCTTGACTTTTCTCGGGGTCTTTTCGTTGAGGTGATCGACTGAAAGCCAGCATAGGAATTCATACATTTCTGACTTCCTTTCTTTGGCTCCCTTGTCGTGGCAGGAAGGCTTAAGAGTCAAAGATCCTACGTTTCTGAAAAGAACCCAAATGAAACTTCGAGCCAAAACAGACGTAAAACTGTTGAAAGTTTTGAGGTGACCCTAAATGATTATACTCCAGGTGGCACTCGCAACAACGACAATCCACCAGTGGACTTTTCGACTGCGGCCGGGGCACATAATCTGGAGGTCCTGACCAACAAACCTGAAAAAAAACTGACTCAGAAGTTGAAGGATCACTTAATTCCGATGACTCTTTCTACGACAATTTCGGTAAATTTGGCTGGAACGATGTAAAGAGTATCCGAGAGGCAATGCCTGTGACCCAGTGGTTGGTCAGAATGCGGTTTTTGACAGTTTGTCTCGGAAAACCGACAAGGTGGAACAGGTTCCAGACACACTCTGAAGAACAACCGTCTAAGGGGCAGATGAAGAAGAAATTAAGATGGGCATCCGCCCAATTATCAAAGCTTCTTTCATCAATGTCGTTGTCTTATAAAACGCGGTCAAATACTGGTCTTATCGTATCTTCTGAACTTAACGCCTATGAAGAATGATACGATTTGACTAGTTACAAGCTGCCGGTCATAGATCCTATTGGTGGAAGGACAGTCGGTAGTCCATGCCAGGACTTAAATCACGATACAGTGGGGTTCAGGAGATCCCCAGACTTCAGTCCTGGTCTAACTTGAAAGGGTGGGAAGCATCACAATAGTTGTGGCTTAAACCTAAAATCGAAGGAAGGGTCCTACAGTTAGTTTCGACCCGATGTAGAGTTGCAATCAGCACGGGTCGACCTCCACTAATACCAAGGGTGGAACTTTTGCCTCCAACACAATTCAGAATTGATATTCATAATACATGGAAGCGATGGCAAGGCATATCCTTGCTCCCATGGATGTGTGGGCATCCCGTGAAATTAAGTCTTCGCAGACAGGAGTTCGCGTAGAGAAGAGGAAGAGAGTTTCCGGTGTTCCCTGGACGCCAGGATGTAACCGGTGCTGAAACTAACAAAGGCTACAGTTCCAGTGGATGGAAATCGCATAAAGCGGTTAAACCCATCACCAACCACAAAATCAGCGGTGGTTCTAACCCCACACAATGTCCGGATAAGGCCGGTGTTACAACCAGCAAAGGTCGTAGTGCTGGTCAACGTAAATCGGCAAATGCGGTAAATCCTCGCTAAGAAACAACTCCTTTGGTGCCTTTCCCTGCGCAAAAGATCCGGCTGCAACCAGCCAAAGTTACAGTTCGGGTGGACGGAATTTGGATGCCGCTGTAAAACCCATCTCCAAGAAAACCCTGAAATGCTTAAGGGGACGAAACCGCGCACCTACATATAAAGATGCCGCTATCACCTCTTAGGCGCTTCGAATTGGGAAGACTGGCAATGAATGAGAGCTAGCCAAAGAGAGGAATGTTTGCATTCAAGCACAGGCCTACGATATGGAAAACGGAATACTTGGAGTGAAGTTGTCCACTCAGTAAACTTTTAAATGGTTAAATAAGTCTGTGTCGAAAATCCCACCCTTGGAAATTAAGAGTTTCGCGGTTTTCAGGCTACCATCTGGATTTTGGGGCAACTCAGGGCAACAGGGGATGTGCTGATGCGTCTTCATACTCAGAACTCTGGAGTCGACACTGAAAAGTGGAAAATCTACTCTCACAAGGAGAGAAAAAATTGGGAAAACTAGAATGGCTCCACTCTCATTGAAGGTTTAGACAAAGCTTTTGTCGAGACCGTTAAATCTAGGAATGAGTCACGTCCCTATCTCCACTTTGGAAGGGTTGATTTCCACTTAGTTTCTAAAGGAGAAGAGACGCCCACCCCAGTACTCAACAATGATATTTTATGTATTCAGATCAACCTTCAACATTCCAAGTCTGCTGCAGCACCCCTATGTACGAGGCGTTCCGCATTCAATACAAAACCTCACATAATATTCAGTCAGGAACCATGGACATGGCATGACGCATATGTGGTTTACGATGTCTAAGGGGTATCAAATCACTATATGACGGCCGACGGCTGTCGTTACTTGCCGAACTCACTCCTCTCACCATCTAACCTTGAGCAATTTTGCAACCAAGATTTAGTTGCTGCCAGATATGTTACGTAACGATAGGATATTTCAGTGTGATTCGTTATTACCACCACTACCGAAGGCGCTAGTCGAACATACTGTGATTCAAGGAAGACTGCGATGCTAATGCTCAAAATACTTTTTGGGGCAGTAGCAAACGCAGCGTCAGAGGCAATCATCTCCTGGGTTTCATACTATCTCCTGACCTGGTACTCAACGAGAATAAGACAGAAAGTAATCGACTTAACGTTATCCAACAGGTACTTATGCTAAGGAGATTGCCGGCTGGAAAGTATGTGCTATCGGGGTTTCTATATCAGACCGATTTAGACCGGAATTAAATGCAAGGTTTCAGCCTTGTTAAAGACCAAGAATTCACGGAAAACCAACTGGACACGATTTAAGAAGGAGTTCGGAGAAATAGTGTTCCCTCTAAGCTTAGGACAAAACAAGAGCTAGAGGAAGCTGTTCAGCTAAACGGTGCCCTCACCAAGCAATTTGGGCTGTCATGTGGAGCTAGAAAGCAATTCTGGAGATCGCCCATCCAAAACCAAAAAGAGCTAGAGTCTTTAAAGATCAAAGCAAAAAGAACAAAGAAGCTAATTTGGATTTCGAAGAGGGCCTCTTGTAAGAACTTTACGAAATTGTCGGTGAAACCAGTAGGCTGGTCAAAGTTCTTAAAAGGAGAAGATCAACCAGGCTGGAATCACTCAGAAAATCTGAGTGCACCTACACTGAGTCGAAAGCAGAGACTCTCCGTCTCATACTTGAGGCTCACTTCCAGGTAACTTAATCAAAACCATCTCACAACCAGCTCTTATTAAAAAAACTGCTATTGAGCTGAATAACACAACAAGCCGTAGCTGGTGTATCTCGTCGGTTGTGGTGACGGATGAGGCATTTATGGCACTGATGTTGGTAACTCTGGAGAAAATCTTCACTGCTAGCCTGGCACTGGCATATCTACCGAAATCCTGGCGAAAAGTGAGCCAAGGGCTCCAGACCTGTAAGTCCGACTTCCTTCATGTTGAAGGCCATGAAAAAATGGTCGACATCGACACTACGCTTTTCCAAAGCACTTGGGTAAGAATGACCACGACACCATATAGCACTAACTTTGCGAGAGTCAGGCCTACGTTCGTGTCAGGGTGCAGGTACCTGGTGCCTGATGCGGTGGGTGCTGGTACTATGGACACTTTACCACTGAATTGCCTAACTGAGAAATTGCAGTAAAAAGAATATACTAAGAGTACAATAGACTAATTGATGCTTAACCATAGATGGGGAAGATTTCTGTCCTTTACCTTGAATACGGTTTACAGTGTTTACGATTTCGGAACTTTGAAGTCTGTTCTGCTATCCTCTGCGTTCAGATCTGATCATATTATTAGTGTATCCGATATCTCTTAAATTTTTTAGATTTAATAAATACTCGTAATAATCGAAATTGCAGTAGCTCACGAATTATGTTTCTTGAGTCAGTACTCTTCCAAGAAAATTTTACGTAACGAAACATTCATTGCTACTTCTTCGTGTACATTTTCCATAGTAGATACATAGTCGTGCTTAAGAATGCATACTCTTAGCAGCAGGCATCCGTGTATTTTGTGGATACTCACTCGTAATAATTAGCAATGAATTACCTTAGGCAAATTACCGAACATATTGACTGTCGTAATCATAGAGAACCTATGAATGTATCTTGCGCTCTACGATGACGTTACAACATAATTAGTGTTAAGCTCCCGTAATTACTTCATCACTTTTACAATGTATGCTATGATAGAATCTAAAGGCAATTATTCATCCGTATGTAGATTCTTTTCGGCATCAGGTTAAATATCACTGTACCATATTATCAATTAATGACAAAAAGGCGGAGATACAGAGATACGGAGATACGGAGATACTCATTTTATGGTGACAAATTGTTAATCAATTATGTTTATTGCTTTTTTCTGTCGCTTTTTATTGCAAAATTTCGAATGTTTAAATAAAAAAAAAACTTGCAGTTAACCAACAGGTTGTGTTCGCATCTGAATTTGAAACAACTTTTGCCACACTGGCGACAACGCCAGCTGAATAGATATGCCTTAATTATTCAGTCTGTGAGATACTACTCGTATTATATAATTTCTTGAGGATATTTATTATTAAAAGTGAACAGTGTCGAATTTTAGCATATCTCTGATCTGTCAGAATTTATTAAGTATTATGAATAGTTCACTGGGCAACGCTAAGCCTTTTCAGCGACGTTTTGCATTTTAATGTGCAGTATTTCCAGAACAGACAAAGTTGAAAAATAATTCTAAAAAGTTGCTAATATTTTTGACTCTTTTTAATTTGCAGTTTAAATCAGACACTGCTTTGGTTTCTCAAAAGATTTATTCATTGCCGGACTGTCAGAAAAGAAAACAAGAATAGCCTGCAGAAAGCTACTTTACTTTACGTTGACTAAATGGACGGACTTAAAAGACAGGAGGAGAAAAAGACGATAGAAAAGAGAGGAAAAGAAAGAGCAAGATCACATCTGTGTGCCATCATCATTGTGCAAGACCGGGACTTTCCCTTATGACGGCAATGCTCCTTTGGAACGAGCAACCTCTAGCTTGCCACTACCATCTACTGCTGCATCATGGATGCCTCCGTGACCAACTGACACTCCTTACACATTGATTTGCTAAGACATGACACCCTGGCTTTTCAAATAAAGGATTTGGTTTCCTCTGTAGGGATGAATATAATAAATGTGATATATCCTACCCGTTTTGCAGAAAATTGTTAACCTGACCTCTTGGATCTAATAGCGGTTTCTAGTCCTTCTTTAGTTCTGCGATTGAATCTTTGACCATGACATATTGTTCTGTACCTATGGCGTAAATTTATCCAAAACTGTTTTTCATGACACATTCTCATTTTGAGACGATAGAGCTAAATGCAACTAGCTTAGCACCTTGGGAGCAATTCCGCTCATGCTCCAATCCAAATACTAAAGTAAAACTATTTCACTCTATTTTAACACAACTGTTCGACCGAAGTGTACCAACGAAAACATTTAAAATCCTCCACAGAGCATGTCCTTGGTATACGATTGAGGTGGTCAATTCTATAAAAATTAAGAAAAAATTATATAGAAGATGGAAGCGCAGACCTTCCAATACCACCTTGAACAAAAAATTCGCGGAATAACCACCGTGTGACGCTCCCATTGTTCCGATTTGAGTTCTGTTTTTTTTTTTTGTTAAGTTGGTAAATCTGTTGTTGACTTTCCTTCTTAATCTTAGCATCATAGCTTGACATTTGCAAAAGTTACGTAGCCAAGAGTACATCTGTCTGTATGTGTTGCAACGCAACGAACAGTTTTGCGCAAATATCGCCTTTCGCTCACCAGCATCCACATCTTGCCATCGGCATGGCCGCCTTCGTTAGTTCAACTAAGCAAAACCCGACGGCAAAACATCGTATGACAGCCGAACAATAAAATTGGGCGCTCAGAAGAGCAGCAGGAACATGACGCGTAAACGAAAGCAGTCGTCATGATAGAAAACTGCATGCAAAAAAAATGCGATGTTTTTGCCAACCGACTCAGCCCACGACACCGCGCTCAGATCATGTCCCAGTCAGTCAGTTTATATGCATTTTTATTTATATCCCTTATTTTACTCTTAAATGCTATACAAAAAAACGCTTAAAAATTAGCTTAATTAACTTAAAATAATCTTATTCTAACTTACTGGTCCCATGCGGGCACTCTAAGTTAAACCTAACACTTAAACTATGTCTTTCGACGGATCTTAGATTACATGTTTATATTATGTCTATTTATTATAATTAGAACTAAGAAAACATTTTTTAAGAAAAACTTAGTATCATGAATTATATTTTTTTTTTTAACTTATTATAAAACTTAAAACTAAAACTTACAAACTACCTAAGAATAAATCTTAATTTACTTAACCTACTTACATCTAATACATAATATATACATATATAATATATATACATTATATATATATACGTAATATATAAATACATGTACATACATATATACATATATATATATTTTTTTTTTTCGCTTAAATCTAACTTAATTCTACCTAAAACTATGTAAGCCGGCCAACGCAAAAAAAAAAAATTTAGGCTGACCCACTTTTCTTCGCAAGAAGCTATCTATTTCTGAAGGAATTCGACGACGACGCATCCTCTTCTTCGACAAGCCACCAAAATTGCTGGTGCTGATGGGCAACATCCCTCATGTCGCGACTCCCTACCGCCCTACTGAACCGGAGACGCTCCGCACTGCCATGTGCGACGTCGCTGTCGTAGTTGAGTCGCCTGTCCGCAGCTGTTCGAGCAACGTGGAAGATTAGCGGCACAGCCAATCTGTCCTGGATCAGACCTTTGCTATCAAGGTAGAGGAACGCTTCTGGAGGAACATAGCCGTCAAAGCGAACTCTCTCATGATACGTATAATTAGGGTAGTAAGCCCCAGAGATCAGGTTGTTCGACGATGTCATTGCTCTTGCAATGTGCCTTCGAGTCAACTTAATAACAAAATTGTCCACTATTAGATTCGCCCTATTGTACAAGACCTCATTGCGATAGAATTTTGTGTACTCAGACTCTGGTGTTCTGTATAAGCGAAGACAAGCCCTAAGGCAAGCCCTCTCAAACACCCGAATCTTTTCCAATAAACTTGCTCTCACGTTAAACCACACGGGACATCCAAATACAAGCATAGGCCGGATAAGGGCCATGTAGCAGATCACCTTCACCCTCGCATCGAGTTGGCTGTTATAAAACAGTCTCTTTGTAAGGGCAAAAGCACCTCTAGCTCTGGCCAGAGCAACATCTATATGTTTGTTAAAATACAGATATTGATCTAGCCAGATCCCAAGGTATCTGACTACATTTCGACAAGCAAGTGGCTGTCCATGTTGTCCGACGATAGAGAACTTTCGCCAATTCTTTCTGGTATCCCTAGAGGCCCCAGACAAAGGGGTCCTAAACAGAATGGTTTCCGATTTCTGGAAGTTGATTTTCAACTTCCAGTCGTCGCAATATCGTTTAATTTTGTCAAAGTCACGTTGCAAAAGTGTATGACAGTCGTTTGAGTGAGTCGATGTGAGTGTTTTCTGTAAAAATGGAACAAATTGAGTATCGAGCTGATATTAAATTCTTGTTTTTGAAAGGCAATACGCCTACGCAAATCAAAAATGAGTTGGACTCTGTGTATGAGGACTCTGCACCATCATTTACCACAGTGAAATTTTGGGCAGCTGAATTTAAACGTGGCCGTAAGAGCTTGGGAGATGATGGACGTTCGGGACGTCCAAAAACTGCAACCACTGACGATAACATTGCTAAAGTTCACCAAATGGTGTTAGACGTTCGCCGAATTAAAGTGAGAGCGATAGTAGAGGTTATGAAAATGTCCAAAGAACGTCTTTGTTACATATTAAATCAAGATTTAGGCATGAGAAAGCTGTCCGCGCGTTGGGTGCCGCGTTTGCTTGCGTTAGACCAAAAACGTGTTCGAGTGAACAATTCCAACGCTCTGTTGGCGCAATAAATCCAAGTTTTGGCGTCGATTAACTACTGTAGATGAAACTTGGATACGCCTGAAACAAAAATTCAGTCAAAACAGTGGACTTCAAAGGGCGAGCCAGCTCCAAAGAAAGCAAAAACTGTTTTTTCGGCTGGGAAAGTGATGGCGACTGTTTTTTGGTATAGTAAAGGATTATCTTCAAAAAGGATAAGCCATTAGAGGAGCATACTACGCATCATTACTTGTCAAGCTGAAGGCAGAAATTGCGGAAAAACGGCCACATTTGCAGAAAAAGAAAATCCTGTTTCACCAAGACAACGCGCCGTCTCACACCTCAGCGGTTGCCATGGCGAAAATCCATGAATTACGGTTTGAACTGCTTGACCATCCGCCTTATTCACCAGATCTAGCCCCAAGCGACTTCTTTTTGTTCTCTCATCTAAAAACTGCGCTCGGAGGACAGAGATTTTCGTCAAATGAAGAGGCAATCACCTTCGTGAGCAATTATTTTGCAGAGAAAACGCCAAGTTCTATTTGGGCGGGTTAGAGAGATGTTAGTATCGCTGGGAGAAGTGTGTAGAGTTACAAGGAGACTATGTAGAAAAATAAAAAAATATTTTGAGAAAAAATGTCTTGTATCATTGTTTTCGGCCAGAAACTTTTCAGACAACCCTGGTATAAAATTTTGCGTAAAAAAACGGATTTAATGGTGCGCGAACGTTGGAAATGTTGGAAAAGTGTTTTGGCGACGATTCTCTAAAGAAAATGGTCGTTTACCAGTGGCACGAGCGGTTCGAAAGTGGTCGTGAGTCATTCGAAGATGATGAACGCAGTGGCAGACCATCGACATCGAAAACCGACGAAAACATTGATGAAGTAAACGAAATGTTGGTCAATAACCGCAAATTAACCATCAGAGAGATAGCGGAGGACTTGAACATTGGCTATGGATCCGTCCAAGGCATTTTGGTTAATTATTTGGGTTTCCGTCATGTAGCAGGAAAGTTGGTGCCAAAGGACCTCAATTTCATTGAAAAAAGAGACCGTGTTGACGTCGCAAAAAAAAGTGTTTTGCGAGGCTGAATCTGATCCCACATTCATCTAAGGGATCATTACTGGAGACGAGACGTGGGTTTACGAGTACGACTCGCAATCCAGACATCAGACAAGTGAATGACGTTCACCAAATGAGCCGAGACCAGAAATACCACGTCGTTTTCAGTCAAAAAAGAAGGCAATGGAATGAGTTTTCTTAGATTACAACGGTGTAGTGCATCATGAATTTTTGCCAGAAGGCCAGACAGTAAACAAAGAGTATTACTCGTATTTGGGCGTTATGAGACGTTTGCTTGAAGCAATTCGCCGAAAGAGACCAGAATTGTGGATAGAAAACTCGTGGATTTTGCCATCATTATTCGTAATTTTTTGACGAAAAATGCAACAAATACCATCCAACAGCTACCGAATTCACCTGACTTGGCTCCCTGTGACTTCTTTCTGTCCAATCGAGTTAAAAAACGATTACGGGGAAAGCGTAGTAGGAAGTATTGATGGACATACCGAAAACCGAATTTAAAAAATGTTTCGAGGATTGGATCAAGCGCTGGTATAAGTGTGTTGCAGTCGATGGGGATTACTCTGAAGGGGACAATATAGATTTAGATGAATAAACTTGTATTTTTAATTTACTGAATACATTCCGGGATCATTGGATCAATGTAGTATATGACGTCCGATGGAATCCACTTCATCAGGGACAGATTATAGTCACCAAAGTTAAGGATATCGTTGATGGAATCATTTTGGTCAATTGCTTTAATTTCAAGGATGTAGGATTCGATAGGTTGAGCTGGGAGAATTTAGCAACACGTAACGTACAGGAACCTATTGAGAAGTTTTATTTTAATTGAAAAGTCAAGTTTAACAGAATAAGAGATAGCGATGAGAGAAGTGTTGAAGTTATTGTGAATAGCAAGTAGCACACCTCTACATGGAGAATCAATTTTTGGGTGGGCAGGATCATTAACCATAGGGAGAGAGTGATTGTCATCTCGGAAAACGCTATAAGAACATGTTGAATAGTTCCTGGATCTTTATGTCGGAGATCAGATTAGTTTCTGTAAGAGCATAGACGTCGAAAGGGAGGTCATGAGATTTAGACAAAACAGCACGAGTTTTAGAGCACAAGCCTCTTACGTTTTGATAATAAAATGTAAGAGGTAGTTTGTTGCGTGGAGGAGTAGGGGAGTGTAGATTAGATGTAGGCAAAGAAGGCAAGTTACGAGTAGTAACGAAAAATTTATCATGGTCAGCTCGGCTACGCTGAAGGTAAGAAACTCTTTTAGAGTGAACACAGCTGCGGAAAGCAGCGAGGTAATCCGCAACCTTTTGGTGAGGTGTGTTGAAGATTTCATGGTACCTGTTGTAAAGTTTCCTGAGACTGGTTCTATCAGTAGGAAGGCCTTTTTGTTGGATGGAGACCATGACACTTGTTTTGGTTTTTCCCTCAAAGCAAACAGAGTCGGATTTATCGTAAAGATATGCGAGAAAGAGACGTATGTTTTCGTATATCTTTTTATCCCTTAGCTTAGAAAGCGCGTAACGGCATTCCATGGTGTCCATATTCTTTAGGTCAAATTTAACGTTAGGTGGCGTGCTGGGGAGGCTTATACGAGTACCTCTATAGTTAGCCCAGTGGAGGGGTCTCCTTTTTTGTGGATCATTCAAACGATACTGAGATTCCATTCATCAGACATACACTATTCAGACCAGACCTGTGAAATGAGTTGGTGTATGCTCTCCATGAAGTCATTTCCAGGAGCTTTGAATACCTCGGCCGCTAAGCCGTCAGTTCCAGCAGTTTTGTCGGATTTTAGCTTAGGTATTACTATCCTTACTTCGTATGATCAAGCGGACTGAAGTTTCGGCCATCGTCGTGTAAGTTGAATGGTTTATTCTGCCTGACGGTGGGATGTTGAATTTCGTCGTTAGTATACAGTCTGCAGAAGTAGTTTGTCCATATTTTCAGCTCCTGACTCTATTATAAGGTTTCCTCTTTCATTCATACAGGTTTATGTACGGCCGTTCTTGCCTTGACACGTTATTTTAACCTGTTGGTAAAACTCCTTGATCTCGCGCTTTCCGTGCTCTGTCTTTTCTTCGGGAAAAGTCGACGTTCTTCCCGTCTCTTCTGCTCGTAGAGCTCACGAGTCGCTTTGTAGGCTTCATGTTTAGCTGCATGTGCTTGTCGCATTCTTCATCAAACCAGATCGCGGCATTAGTCGTAGCATGTCTGATGGCACATTGACAGCGTTGCTACTGACAAATTTCTGGATATGCGTTCGACGAAGATTCTGGTGAACTCTTGCGATTTCAGCTTTTCTACGTTTTATCTTTAAACGGTAGTTCTTTCTTATTGTCGCGCTTGGGAAATCCGCATTCGGACCTTGGCTGCAACAAGATGGTAATTCGAGTCAAGGTTGGCTGCCCGGATGATACGGACGACCAGAACACGGAGACATGATTTTTGTCGATCGCGTAATTTGAATTAGCGTCTCATAATCCAGGAACCGTCATGTACCCTTCTGTATATTCATATCAGTGTCCCGTCCCGCCGCAAAGTCAATAAGCCAAAGTCCGTTGCCAGACGTGGTGTCGTGTAGGTTATCCTTACAAAGATGCCCTCCTTTGCTATCCTGGCATACTTATTATTTTGCTCATATGTCTTGTCGAGGAGCTTGTAGAAACATTCTTTGATGGCGTCGTCCTTGTTTTCCGTGGGATATGACCTCATAGTGAGTCTACCGCATGTGGCAAATCTGCATCCGGATAAGCGCTATTTCTTTTCCCTATTGCAATCACCATAATATATATTACATACGTAAGTACATCACAGTTTTTCATTCCCCTTATGCTCGGTCCATCCCATCGGACTTCCTGCATGGCCGTGATATCTGCCTAACAGCAGCCAAGGACCTATGCCAATTGCTCGGCTGCTCGTGACCTGTTACGGATTCAAACATCCCACGTGCAGATCCGAAGATCGTGGGTCCTTTAATAGTTTGGCAGGGCGTCATCAGTGTATCTATTATTACCCGAGGGCATTGGCTGGTTTGTCAATTTTTTTATTCTTTTTCCGTGTAGCATGAGTATTGTGAGTATTATAGTACTAGTTAAGCACGTACTTACCATTTTAGTCTGCATGAGTAAGGATTTACTGGGAGGCAGGGCAAGTGCTATGCTACGAATTTGGTTGTTGCGCGTCTGCCCCAATCTAAGTTATAGGACAGTCAGTAGTTTTCCGACCAGTCGCCGCGCAGATCCTCAAGCCTCTGTGTTAGATTATATTAAACCCAATGCTGCTCGATGGCGCAGAAGCATGTAAGATAACGAAATCTCATTTGTGTTGACCGGTTCTGGATGAGGAGATACAATAACAAACTCTCCAAGTCGCAAGTCGTCATAAAAGTGCGCATGGACTAATTGGACGAATGGATATCAACGATCAACGTCGATTCCTACCTGGAAGGACAACGCAGTAGAGGAAGACATCGCCTTAGGTGGCGTGTACTAGCTGAAGAGGACTCATCCGTCTTAGAGTGCGCAACTAGAATCAATTAGCCAAGGACCGTGCACCTCGGACAGAACGGCCATTTAAATAAGTGAGTCAAACGTTTAACGTTGTATTTTGGCCATGTCAAGGGCTTACTTGTTACACTCTAAATCTAGCAACGACTAGAAAATGATCAGACTTGACACTAGTACTTCTAAAAATACTCTTCGAAAACGGTGTTAAGTCGAACAAAAAAATTATTCACTAATGGATAAGTCGTTTAAACCGACGAAGGAGGCCACTCCTTGCAACGTGTTTTTTATTGGAACCTCTTCTAACTTGCAATATTGTAATACAAAATATATATATGTACATATGTACATAAGTACATTTAGCAAAGTTAATTCCACATGACCATATTGGCACGACAAAAAATATATCGCAGGTGTTGAAATGGGAGTTTTTATTAAAAAGTGTTTATACACTCGTGGTTACTCATATGCTAAGTAGTCAAAACTAAAATGCAACCACATAATGCAACACAAATCAGTTAACGCAAAGTCACGATTGTTTGCTCGTATACTTAAGGCATTATGTGATTAGAGCACGAATAAAATATCTTGAGTGGACAAATAAGTAGCGCATCTGCAGACAAGCCAGTTGAACTAATCACTCTGTTACCATCTTTCTACATTGAACGAATGGATCCGTGGTGGTAACTTGGCTATAATTGTGCACCTGGGAAGCACGGAAACCACAAAATCATTACATTGAGTGTGAAGTTAGTATCAATTAGAAAAGCGAATTACAAACTTATCAAGTTTGCTGGAATCAAATATTTGCACACATATTAACCCTGTGCCGGACTAACTTTGCTTCCTAATGAGGTTACTCCCTATACCGGTGGTGGATTCACCGAGTTTCTTCTACTAAACGAAGTAGTATTGAGTATGTCCTTCCTATAACGACTACCAATACCCATACTGAACAAGAGACGCTTCTGTAGCTGTTCGCGTGACCTGGGTATAAGCTAATTTATTCTGAGTTAGCCGTTGCCGCTCAAAATAGAGAAACGCTTCTGAAAGGCTGAACCCGTTAAGCAGGATCGCGATAGACATACATACATTGTTGAAGCTATAAGCCCGGATATGAGGTTTTTTTGTCAAATTCATCGACCTTGCAATCTGTCTTCGATTCAGCTTTTTATCGAAATTGTTATTGGGCTCAACCTACTGTACGACACCTAATTAAGGTAGAATTTTATGAACTCAGATTTCTGCTGTTATGTACAAGTGAAGGCAAGCCCTTAGGCAAGCTCCCTCAAACACCCGAAGTTTTTCCAATAAACTTGCCCTCACGGTGAATCCACACGGCACATCCAAATGCAAGCACAGGCTGGATAAGGGCCAAGTGGCAGATTACATATACCCTCGCATCGAGTTGGCTGCTATAAAACAGTCTCCGTGTCAGAGCAAAAGTTACATTTGCTCTGGCCAGGACAACATCTATATGCCTGTTAATATGGTTACTGATTGAGGCAGATCCAGACAGGATTTTCTATTATCCGCAGAGGCCTTTCCCACTTCTTTTCTTTTTTTATAACTGGCGGCGCGCTTAAGGGATTTGTGTACCCTTAAAATGTTTGTACACAGCGCATGCGAAGTAAATTTAGAGAGGAAGAAAAGAGAGGTACCGATATACATTGTTCTTAAATGTTTGCAAGTTATAACGACCAGGAAATAGAGAGCTTGGCAGGGCATTCCATAAGCGAGTTGCACGGCTTAGGAACGAATTACGATATTTTAGAGTACGTCCGAGGGTGTAGTCATGAGCATTCGTAGCGAAACGGGTGTTACGGTTAAAAATTTGAAAGGGCGGTATGCTACTGGCAATTTCAGTGGAGTTTTGGTGGTGAAAATAGCGATATAACAAAGTAAGTCAGGAGACGTTACGCAGGTGTTCGAAGGTGTCGAATGACTGTGTAAAATTGGCATCACCTATGAGTTTTACCGCAAGATTTTGGATCCTACGAGTATCTAGTAAGTGCAAAGAGGTCTTAGTGGCTCCTGACCAGATGTGGACATTGTTTTGGGCTGATAAACGCCTAGGATATTGAAAACAGGTTAGATTGTATGAAATATTTTTAACATTGCTTGCGGAAACCTAAACATTTCGCAGCATTTTTGGCGATATCGAATATGTGGTCATTCCAACGTAAGTTGTTACTAACACACATACCGAGAATGTGTGTGAAAGTTTATCGGTTTCGACGATTCAAGTGCCATTCATGAATAATGGCTGGGTGTTTAAATTTCGCTTTAACGACAGCAAACAACATTATGATTTGATAAATGCTTTCCACTCTGTTGATAGTTCCCCAATTGGTTATGCTTAAAATATCGGAATGAGCCTAAGATACGCTGCCGATTCCGTTCTACAGCCGAAGAGCAGGGGCGTGAGTCCGGGAACGAATATAAAAAGCAGAGAGTACTGTCATCAGCAAAGGAGCATATTGGATTAGAAGTAGCATGCAAGAGTTCATTGATGAAAATTAAAAAGAGTGCCGGAGACTGAACGGAGCCCCGGGGCACGCCAGCATTTGTTTTGTGAATATCAGACTTAAAACCATCTAAGGCAACTTGAATTGAATGTTCCGAAAGGTAATTTCCAATAAATTGAAGAGAAGAGTCATCGATCCGAAAAGCACGCATTTCCGACAAAAGGGCCAAACTCTGTCAAATGCCTTAGAAATATCCAGTGCAACTATCTTGCTTTCACCAAACTGATGTACGCTTTGGTTCCACTTTTCGGTGAGACATGCCATAAGATCACCAATGAAGCTGTTGCTAGGAAAACCGTACTGCGGGTCATTAAGAAGTTTCCGTGTTTCGAGATACTTATTTCTGTAGGTCTGTAGGAAGAGAGTGAGGAAGATTCGCCTTTCTTAGGGACGGGCTAGGCAAATGCTGTTTATCGTCTGTTCGGAAATAGTCCAAAAGAGTAGGATAGGAAAAGCTAACACAGTAGTTTTGCCAGCGTGGCAAAAGGGGAGCAGAAGGGGAGATATGCCATCTGGACCTGCGGATTTGTGAATGTTAAGATCTTTAATAATTCTTGCTACTATACGAGTGCGAAAGTAGATTCGTCCCATTGAAGATTCGATGCACTCAATCTGGAAATGTTGAGCTAGCCGCAAAGTTTGCAGCAAGCAGATTGGCCTTGTCCAAAGATCTCACAGTTGGAATGTCATTGTAAATGAGCGTTGGGATAGAGGATGCGGCAGAATTTCTAATGTTTTTGGAACATTGTAGTCTCAGATTTTGGTCATATAGGAGATTCACATGCAAGACAGGCGTTATAATCATTTCTGGCTCCTATATCAGGTTAAAGATAGAATGCGAAAGGACTCGTTTCGCCAACTCGTGGTTTATGCCAAAAAAGTCACTCGCTTTCTACACTTCCTGAAAAGTCGCTACCATAGCCTACACCTTCCCCTGGTGATCTATGAGAACAAAGATGTTGTCATTCACCTGGATCTATACCTGAATCAGCAGAATTTGTTTATTTTAGACACAAAAGGTAATTTTGATCTGTCCTCCGAAATATTTTGCTTATTCGTGGAAATATACTTGGGTTGCTGATGTTTTCAGTTTGAATTTTATTGCTCTAATATAAACTAACTTAAGCATTGTACAAGGATTTTAGTCTCGAGAGCTGTTTGCGTCAAAAGCTGCATTACGGAACGTGTCATCATTGTCAATATGTTGACACCTAGGTATCGTATTGCCCACGGTTTTTTTCTACAAAGGTTTCTACTTATGTTTAACATCGAAATGGCTTTATTGTTTTTCAAAATACTCACAATGCATGCGTTGAACCAATATTTTAAGCATTTTTTCCACTTTAAATGCATCAACCGCTGCTTCAGGCGTCAAAAAACGTTGCCCCCGCAATTTATTTTTGATGTGCGGGATAAAAGAAATTCATTTGGTGACAAATCACGGCTGTACCGCGGATGGCCCATCAATTCGATGTTTTGAGGGCTCAAAAAGTCAGTTGTTTGAACCGATCTGTGAGAGATCGTATTGTCGTGCTGCACCATTCCGAATTGAACGTTCTACGTTACTCTAATGGTCCGATGGCGACATGTCCGCTTTTGTGAAAGAAACAGGCGACCATTTGCTTCGAAGTACATTGAGCGCGAACAACTTTTCTTGGGTTTGGGTTGGGTTTGGACCCATACAGTCGACTACTGTTTAGCTTCGAGTTCATATGCATAGATCCATGATTCGTGGCATGTCTCGACCTTATAGACATCTTTTAAAGTACCGCGATTGAATTTTTCCAACATTTCTTTGGACCAATCGACACAGGCTTTTTTTGAGCGATTGCTAAATATAATTTATAGTATCCAAGACGACCAAATGTTCATGCAATATTAAATATATATGAGAATGGAACTAGTGCCCAAGAATGCCTCAATTTCACGATCAGTCATATGACGATCTTGCAATGTCAGTTCCCGCACAGCATCGATGTTTTCTTGAACATGAACCGATTTTGGTCGACCATCACGGAATTTGCCTTAGACAGAACGACGACCTGATTGAATTCGGAAAACCAGCGAAGCACGATAGTACTTCATCACCAAAAGCCGATGCGAGTTGATCGGTACAACTGTTGTTGAGTTAATCCGCTTCGAAAATCATAAAACATCATCGACCCTGTAAAAAACGCAAATGCCACTCTTATGACAAAACGTTCCGAGCACGTGTGCCACTACAAACCTGTCAACCTTAACGATGCTGATGTCAGATTTAACGTATTTATACCAGTATTGCCATATCTCAAATAACTTAAGTAGCAACCTACGTATTGTCTCGTCCATTTGTCTTAAGTACTTGGCATTCTCCTCGCTTGACAGATTATTGTTTGACGGCGGGTATAACAAGTTCAAGCAGAGTGCCCTAGGCTGACGTATAGATGGCGGTTGTTGTTTAAAGTTGAATTTTTAAATATGGAAAAAATTGGTCATCGTTATGTGATACCATACTTTCATTTGAAAGGCCTCAATCCAACCAACATCAAAACGGAACTGGATTCTACTCTGGAGGAGTCTACTCCTTCGTTTACAACAATAAAATATTGGGTGGCAGGGTTTAAGCGAGGCCGTACGAGTTGCCAAGGCGAGTTCACCAGAAATATTGAAAAAAATCCACAAAATCGTATTGGATGACTGTCGATTGAAAGTGCGTGAACTAGCAGATATGGTAGGCATTGACTGATTATTTTCTATTTCTGAACTTGAAAAAATGATGTATTATGAGTATATCTACAATCTCTGTATTTGGCTTTAAAATCTCCGCCTGTTATGGAATAATTCTCCTCTAATTGTAGCTCTACGTTATACTCTGTAAGATAATCCCAGACAGTCGCCTGTGCCCATTGCCTCCTAGCTCCATAGCTTCATACCCTCAGTTTTACCATTGCGGTTAGCCTTAAACTTCCGAACATTTGCTAGCTTCGATCTTAATCCCAACAACGTTAGAATTAGGAATCGTTAACAGTCTTTCTACTGCAATCTCTTTAAATTGTTTGGTTACGCGCGGCTTCATGAAAATTCTAAGTAAGACTCGACAACACTGCCCATAAATCCATCCGAAAAGTAATTGTTGGATCATGACGATAATTATTCCTTACAATACGTCCTTTTGTTTTCCTGCCAGATTTCTTGCTCAAGTATGAGGACCTATAACAGTTGCTGCTGATGCCATACTAGCGTCTTGCAACGAATACCCAGTTGGAAGTAGAGAGCTAAACTTCAACACCAAAGCCTCTCCCAAACCCAAAATAAACACAGACGGGCTCAGTGTGCGCGTATTCGCAAGCCTTCCCAGGACTCATGTTACACCAAATGAGAGGACGTGGAGGCAAGTCTCAACCACAGCCTTGGAGAAGGAGCTCATAGAACAACACTTCATAGGATGTCATTTGCCTCCCAGTCACAGAAAATGAAGTTCAAGTCCGAAAAAAAGCATACTTAGTTGCGGAGTAATAAATGGTTGAAAGTTTTTAACTTAGCGCCTGAACTCCTTACTTGACTAATCTTGAAGCAATATATTTTGGTGCATACTCTTAAGCGGACTGTTAAAAATGACCGTCATTTGACCAATTTTTTAGCATCGGTATCAACCCTAATTTCAAATTTGCCAGTACGTGAAAATGACTGTAACAACTTAATGCAAGATACTCGTATAACTATAATGCCAGTCACAACAGTGCAGAGTATGCAAATCAAAGACAAAGTCCTCAGTCACTGTAACCTGTATCGAGAGCAGCGTATCATGGTAGAAAAACTAATCGGTGAGTACGCTGACATATTTCCTACACAAGACGAAGAATATGGACGTACGCAACTAGTTCAACACCACATTGACACCGGAGACGCCTAACCAACCCGTCTACCTGCAAGGCGTCTTTCATTGGCAAAGCAAACAGAATGGTGTCGAAGATAAAAGTTGAAGAATCATAGAGCTCGTGGGCATCCCTAGTGGTCCTCGTGAAGAAGAAAGACGGCAGCATGAGATTTTGTGTAGACTACCAATGATTTCAGCAAAAAGGACAGCTAGCCACTACCGAGAATTGATGACACTTTGGATACGCTTTCTGGAGCGACATGGTTTCCAACACTTGACCTGAAGAGCCGATACTGGCAGGTAGAGATTAATCGAAAAGGTCGTGAGAAAACGGCCTTCACTACAGGAAGCGGTCTTTGGCAATTTATGGTGATGCCGTTTGGACTGTGCGGCCACCCTTGCGCAATTAATGAAACGTATTGTATATTGCAAGTGCTAGCGAAAATGGCAGGGTTACTTACGGCTTCCTAAGGGATGTGCTAACCATGAGAATTTTTCCTGAACGGAATTTTAACCTCAGTCTGGGCTTTTTGTTGACCGGGCATGGCTCTCTTAATGCATTCTTGCATAAGAGGGGGCTTAGCGGGGTTGCGAGCTGCTCATGTGGAGCCACTTATGAGGACTGGCTGTGAGTCCTATGTGAGTACCCCAATTATGCTGACATAAGGAACTTGCAGGCTATGGGCATCACCTTTAATGGTGAGACCTACGATGTCAGTGGAATTATCACTGATACCGTAGGCAGCTAGCGGGTAGATTATAAATTCACTGACCAAATAGTTGAAAGGCCGCCAGTCCTGGGCAGTGAGGTGCCCAACTGGAAGTATCCTCAAGGTTGCGAAGCTCGACCGGAAGCTATATTCTGGTACCACTGGAGGTCCGGCCTGATCTAGGAGTTGGCCCCCTTGTGGGTGTATCGTGGTGGCTGTAGGTATGTACCCAAAATCGCGGGGAGAACAGAACTAATGGTGCTTGGACATTTCATGGCTTAGCATATGTGTAGTCTACTACGACCTGTGCTAAGCCATGGAAGTTGGCCTGTCCCCAAAGATAAACACCAACTAAGAAGCTCCTTGGGACTTGCCACGAATTACGGAATTTTGCTGGTATTGCAAAGAGCCTGCGTCAACTTACGGGAAAAAGCCGGCAGTTCAGGTCGTCTGGAGAGTGTGAAAAAGCATTTCAAGAACTCAAGCGGTAGCTGTGCAATGCTCCCATCTTGGGTTACCGTATATCTGGGAAAATGTTCATCATGGTCCCAGACGCTAGCAATGTTGGGGTCGGAGCTGTGATCTCTCACGTGCATGATTGCCAAGAGAAAGTGGCTGCATATTACAACAAGGTACTCTCCAGGGCTGAACGGAACTACTGCTCATCGAAGCATTTCCATAAATACCTCTATGGGTAAAAGTTTATTCTTCGCACGGATCACGCACCTCTGAAATGGCTACTGCAATTTAAGGCCAGGTTGCATGATAAATCGAGCAGTTGTAAGGTTACGAGTTTGAAGCGAAACACTGCAAGGGAAAAATCCACTCAAATACTGATGCTATTTCTCGTCGACCATGAGGAGTCAAATGTGAACACAGCAACCGTAAGGAAACGAAAGGACAGGCCACAGTCCAAATGATCAGAACTGAGCCAGTAGAGGGTTGGAGTACAAACAAAATCCGTTCCTTCCAACAGGCTGACAACGACATCGAACCAATATTGGCCTGAAGAAACATGAGAAAAGACCAAGCTGGCAGGAGATATCAGACCGGAGCCAAGGCGTATTGGTGGGCTGCCACTGTGTTTGCTGAAGAGAAAATGGGAAAATATGTAACTAATCGTGCCATGGTTCAGAATCAGCGAAGCGCTGCATGAAATACATGACGACACCTCAGGAGGTCGCTTGGGAATTAAGAAGACTTTGGAGAAGATAAGAGAACGTTTCTGGATAAGCCCAAAACAAGTTATCGAGAATTGGTACAAAAGTTGCATAACGTGTGCGGTTACCAAGGGCCCAAAAGGAAAGTCACAGGGAGAATGCCACAATATAATGTCGGAGCACCATTCGAACATATACTCGTATTATATATCATCGCTGGCCCGTTTCCCGAAACCATGAATGCCAATAGATACATCCTCGTTGTCATAGATGACTTCAGTATGTTGCCGTAAGTGTTCGCGATCCCAAATCAAGAGGCAAAAACTATAGCAGAACAGAGCAATTACAACAAAAGTCTTCCAGGAAGTGTACCAATGTCTTGGAATAAGGGAAACAAGGGCAACGCCGCTACGCCTTCAATGGCCGAGCGATTGATAGGAACTTGAATGAGCATCAGTCTAAGGTCGTAAGCAGCTGCCAGCGGGACTGGGATTGACACATTCCTACATATCTTCTTAATAGCCTACCGAAACGCAGTTAAGAGTTCAACAGGACATACACCATCCGAGATCTTATTTGGTTAAAAACTTCGGTTGTCAAGTGAAATGAAATTCGGAGTTATACCTACGGAGCCCAAGGAGGTGAGCGATGACCTACGTGAAATGCACGAAAACACTCGAGAAAAGATGAAACTAGAGAGCGACCGCATGGAGATTACATAGATACGACATCAAAGCAAAATCTTTCGGCTCCGCATGAAGGAGACCTGGGATGGTTATATAATCTTCTGCGTAAGAAAGGCAAATTAGAAAATTGCAACAAGATTGGGAAGGTCTTTACAAAGTGATATCGAGAATCAGTGACGTTGTCTTCCGGATCCAGCATGGGAATCGACGAAAAATGAAGGCGGCACATGTGGATAGAATGTGTCACTTCTACGGAACAATGTATGACAAAGTTCTTAGAGACGAAAAACTGTGAGGTGGGAGCAGAGCCATCTATATTTGAATAGCACAAGTCTCATCCAATGAAAGAATAATGGAGTCTTTTTGAAAACTGATACCGACGATTCCGGAAATATGGAAAGATGTATGGAACGCCGCATAGTACAGAAAGGTCTCGAAAGATATCAGGGCGTATAAATAGCGGTATCGAACAGAGGTAAATTCAGTTCTAAAGTTGAATTTGAAAAGTGAATTGAGAGCAGCGATAAGGCGGTCCAAATAAAAGATAAAGTAAAGTAAAGGTGGTTTATAAATTATAGTTGTATTTTGAATCTGAGGAAAGCGATTGTGTTGAAAGAAATAAGTTCTATCGTTTGAACCCACGTAAACATTTTACAAAGTGTTAAAAGTGAAGCCGATCCCACTTTTTGATAAAATAAAAGGTCTTTGAAATTGATAAGAGGTCTTCAATACTTCAATAATTCTGAATTTCCTGGGCTTTCTCTAGGATCTGTCGTAGTGTGACTGACTATTTGGTCAAATCTGGACTTATCGGGCCTAAACCGTTGTTTCCGGTGTTCACACAATACAACAGACGAGATCGTGTACGCGATATTAAAAAGTTTACTTAGGTTAGAATGTCTTTTTTTCTTGTGGATCGGATGAACTATTCCGGATTACCATTCACCAGGCATACTTTCTTTCAACCAAATGAGCATTTGTATGCTGTCTACCAAGTCATGTCCTGCTACCATAAATAACGGGCGACCAGATAGCAATGATAGTTTTACCAATTGCTATGTTTCAGCAGCTGTCAAACTTACCAATGACATACAGCTGGCAAAATATTCAGTAAGGTTTGCATTTCATCATGCATCGTTTTACGCTTGCCGAACATGCGTAAATTATTAAAAAAATATTCTGGCTCAGTTGTAAACACGCAACGTGAATTTCGTCGTGAGGTCGGTTGTCATTTTTGCTTCAGCGTGCAGGCAATTCGTCGCACCATTGAAAAGTTTAAGCATGAGTACACTCTAGTGGATCTTAAGCCATCAACCAGGCAGACATTGAATCCGAAATGAAGAAAACATAGCCGCCGTAGCAGCCAGTATCAAAGAAGACTCAGAAATGTCAATTGGGCGCCGACCAGCTGAATTGGGCATCGCCAGAGAGTCAGCCCGGCTTATTTCGCGGTTGGATTTGGGCCTACATTTGTATAAGATTGTGTTGACGTAAGAATTGAAGTCGGACGACCATAGACAATGCGATGAGTTCGCTAATTGGGCTGGAAATTTTGGCCGGAGATCCGAATTTTAGCCAAAAAATCATCTTCCCGGACGGGGCCCTTTTTTGGCTCTGCGGCTATGTCAACAAGCAAAATTTCCATAATTGGAGCGAACACAACCCACAAGTGTTCGGCCAAGCATCAACGCATCCACAAAAATTGATTATTTGGTGCGGTTTGTGATATGGCGGCACCATCACGCCATTATCTCTTTCGGAATGAGGAAGTAGACACTGTTACCGTCAATGGTCTCAGGAATAAAGCGATATTAACCGACTATCTGTTGTCAAAGCTCGACAACATTAATATATCCGAGCTGTAGTTCCAAAAAAACGGCAGTATATGCCATACGAGCGACGGAACGCTTAAAGTTGTGAAGGAGAAATTTGGCGACTGGGTCATCTCACGGCGAACATTCATCAATTTTCCGCCGCCGTCATACGATTTGACACCGCTCGATTATTTTCTCTGGGGCTACGTCAAGTCCTTAGTCTACGCTAACAAGTTGACTCGAGGCCAACATTCGACTCGCTATTGCCGGAATAACGCCGCACATATTGGACCGATTCATCTAAAATTTGACCGACCGCTTAAAGCACAGCCAGTAAAGCCTAGGCGGCCGTTTGAATGATGTGCTATTCCACACATAATTGCATGAACGTGGCTTCAAAATAAAGCCAGAATCAATTTTATAACTCACACCGTTGCTTAAACTTTTTCTTTCCTATCATTCTTATCTGGTCACCCGTTAGCTCAGTGGGTAGGCTATCCGCCACGTCAGCCTGCACTAATGCACTTTACTTTGTTCATTTGAAAAGCCGGTCTTTTTTCCTTGTCTCGTAGAGCTCATCATCCGCATTCTTCCTTCTACGCTGCGTCACTTCATAGCGAGTTGATTTATTGCATGTACTTTCCTGCTCTTTTCATCGAATTCGAAATTTCGTGCGATAAATCTACGCCCAAGTAAATTCTGCTTCAGTTCTCTTTAGTATTCACCGTATAGTACACATACGTCACATGGCGGTAAAATTTCCTTAAGTAGTAGCAGTTGTTGGGCTGCTTGTGGAGTCCGCAAACGATCAAACATGTGGAAATCGATGCGCCGTTGTCCTTTCGTTCGTTCTGCAATGTCATCAACAGTGAGAATAGTAGGGTGTCTAAGTGGCTGCGCCAAACCTACACACAAACTTCCAACCTGAAGGCCCCAGCCCATTCTGAAACCCCTTGGGCAAAAGGATATTCTGCTGGCAGTCGCCAAATGGTTAATAATCCCTGTTTCACTATCCTGATTCTTAATGGCCTTAACTTATATACAATGAAGAAGCTCGAAGGAATGTATCCTCCTAGGTCATCAACACATAGAATTCAGTCCGGCGAATTCATCCACAGTCCACAGCCCACATTTGATGTAGTCATAGTTCCAGGATTAGTTATGGGCAGGTTGGCTTCCCTAATTCTACAACGCTCAACTTCCTAAAGTTAGTTGCTACTCTAAGCAAGATTCTGTGTTATGAGGTGGTACTCTAACCTCTTGTTATTAACACACACGACGCAAGCCCAATCGATTTTGTATCTTTTTTTTATTGTTTTCAAATTTAAGAGATTGTTGTTAATTGATGAAATTGGACGCTTGACATTCCGATATCGTCTACGCTATTGTTTTGGGGTGCCTTGGATTCAATTTTAAAACATCGGGTTATCGGAAAGTAATCGATCTGGCTGGGTGTTCTTTGTCTGCTTGATGAGACTCAGTTGATAATGTGGTCATGTGGTAGGTTTCGTGGGTACGTTGTCGAGGCATAAGCTAGCAGGGAAATCGGGATTTAGTTCTGCACAGTTCCTAGTTGGCTAAGGAAACAATTTTTCTGACCCTGATCTACATATTCTATTGGAGCATACATATGTTACGTATCTTACACTGAAAGGTGGTGATTTTTCTTACGTTTCACTGAACTACAGCCATTAATATACATTACGGCCTCTAAGAGGCTGCTTACATCTTGGCATATTCACCCCATAGAACTCGCGACTATTTTTGGCTGGCTCTCCAGAGAGAGTCAAATGACTCTCACTGAAATGTACGATGACGATTTTCTTACCCAAGATCTTTGTCTCTTACGCCGGTGGCTCCCGCTCCAGAATCTGGTTGTAGTTCTTGCGTAGTCTGATTATAAAAAGGATTGTCATTTGAATACTCACCCTCGATCAAAGTCTAGCCTACACGATGACTTCGAATTGGTACTGGTTTAAATGGGGTTTTCCCAGGATGATCAAAGAATGGGAATTATTCCCAATTGCAGTTATGCGTTCACCAAATGCTTCCTTCAATAAATTGATAGTACCATGCGCTGTGTGCCATGACGCCCCATCTTCTTTAAATCACAACTCTTCTAACATACATAAATTCCATTTAATCGGGGGACGAAAGACTCAGTAATCATCGGTCAATAGCGCTCTCCATTGATTCTATTTTGAAGAATTACATACGTACCGATGTTTCCACCAGCCCATAAAGCACACCAAGCAGTGACTTTTTGTGGATGTAATGGCGGTTCAGTTACGACTTGTGATTTTCTTCTCTCCAAATGCGGCAATTTTGCTTGTTGACGTATCCATTCAACTAAAAATGAGACACATTGTATGTTAAGAAAAAAAAAAACGATCAGCCCATTCACCGAATGTACGTCAAACACAATGACCAAGCGGCTCACAAGCATAGACTTCCAATCCAAGATCTTTCCGCAAAATCTTATATAAACACCCGGCTCCTCTTCAATCCTACGTTCCGCAGAAGCAAGCAACATATTCTTCATAACGCACTGCACGACGTCTCTGCGGACGAGTTGAATCAATTGGAATATTCGTGGTGCGTGAGCGATATCTGGATATTCAAATTACTTGTTCAGATGGACGATTATGTTGACTGTAAAACGGAAGTAGCGCCCCGTAATATTTGCAATCAGAACCCGGATTCTCGAAATAAATTTGGGCAATTTGCAAGGGTTGTTTTGGTGAAAGCCTAATTAATATGAAATGACAAACTAATCTAAGCACAAATCAGCTGTCAGCTGTCAAATTCGCTGTCGCTGGAAAAAGTGCTGCCACTTCAAAGGAAAAACCTCTAAAACAAAACATCTATTACAATATACTTCACCTATTAAAAGTCAATCAGAGAGATCAGTTCAGAAAGAATCTCATTTTATAGAACCACAAGTCCGAAATTAGAAGAAAAACTAATGCAACTCTTTGAATTTTTGAAATATTTATTTTTTCTTAAATTTTAAAATATTTTGAAATTTCTTAAATAATAATTCAACAGTTATCAAGCCGCTAAAAGAAGTTTTTCAAAGTCAAAGGTCGCGTAATATTGTTTGACATAGTTTGACATAGTTTGACACTTGTTTCTTTTGTAAGAGTTTTTTTTTTTTTTTAAATACAACTTTATTTTTGAAAATACACGCTACTAGGCGAGGATAGCCGAAGCTTGGTAAACAGGCAGGTTTATAACGCTTATAGACTAAATTATTAAGTAACACAGTAAAACAGTAAAACCATTCTCATCGTCATAGTAGTCATCCTTCGAATTGACTGTTAACACTTTAAATTATTTTTTTACAATAAAAAGGACTTGTCGCGATAAACGCGTACCTCTCAAAGAACAAATAAAAAAAAAAAAAACAGAAAAATTAAAATTGTCAACTAGTTTGTTTCCTTTTATCGAATTTCCCTGCTCTTTAATTTAAAGCCTTTTCGTTGTTGCCATTGGTGTCAGTGGTGTCACTGTTGCCTTTGTTGTTACAGTTGACATTGTTGTCATTGAAGACTTTACACATGGCCAATTTGACCGAGGCAAGGAAGTCCGAAGGATAACATCAAGAAGCCTTCGATGAAGGCTCTACAGCTCGTCGTTGAATTGGTGGTGGAGGTGGTGCAATTCGCATCCTTTGCACAGGAGTTGGCACCTGAAGATGAGCATTTCCGGGGAATTTATTGGTACTCGTCACCGAAAATGATGTAGGTCGAATTGATAGTCTTCCGACAGGTGGTTTCGTCGTTGGCGGTGGTGGAGGTAGGGACTTAGTACTGAGTTGTCGTATTGGCATCGGTTTTGTGGGAGTTCTTGGAATCGGTGTTGGGGGTGTCGAATTTCGTAATGTCGGTTGCGTTGTTATGGGTGATGTTGTATCGGGAGTAGATTTGTATTTTGGGGAAGGTTTGGCCTGCTGTGGGCTTTGGATTTTTGGGTTTGGGATAGGACTATTGAGTTTTGGAGGTAGAGGTGGCGTTCGAACTGGTGTTTGAATTGAAGTTTCTTCCTTTGGATGAGTTGGAATTTGAGACTCAATCGAAGGTGAGACTTCATCTTCAGCCTCTGATGACACGGAATCGTATGGTGATGGTGAGGGCGATTGCACTGGAGATGGTGAATAACACTCCTGGTCATCCAACATGGTTCGGAAATTTTGTATGGAATCGTTTAGCGTCCACAGCTGTGATAGAAGTGATATATCCAACTGCCGCAGTCCATACTGAAAGAGAGGAGAAAAATTGCTTTTAATATTGTTTCTCTAGTTAAATTGTATAAATATAAAATAGTTTCATTAGGTTGGCATCGATTTGGAAATGGAATTTAGTGCACGAGCTTGCATATAACTTGGTTAGAAGATGATTAATACACTCACCTACAAGAAAATGTTAAAGAAGAGCTCAAGACAACAAGGTGCAAAGGAGAATGGATAGTGTTCCTGTGGGTCTGAGGATTTGATTCCATATTTGTTTGTCCTAGTGGCCTTGAAGTAGGTACTCAGCGGCACGCGGATGGAAGGAGAATACTACGAGAGAACGGTATCGTGGAACTGTATGTGAATACAATATCCCACCGGGTATTTCTTCTACATAATGGTTCAGTGATTCCGAGACGAATAGAGATATTTGTACCCGACCTCGTAGAATTCCGGGGGCGAGCAACGCGATACTTTGCAAAATAAATTACGAATCGTAAGCTGGAACGTTGGCACAATGGCGGGCAAAAGTTCTCGAACTAACGTATTACTGCAAAAGGTTCAAGTTTGCAAGTGGCGTAACGGCAGAAAGAGGGGCCAGTACTTAACGAAAGATTGCAAAATGTATTATGCATTTTGAAATAGAATAAACTGAGAATGGACAGTTGAACTTTTTAGATGAACTTTCTTTGAAGATGTTGCATCCGCCAATAATATCGAGATATGGCAACACTGTATTTAGCCGTCAAGTGCTGACAAGCCTGTCACTTGTCACTTGGTTAACCTATCTTTTAAGACTTCTTTCCTATTTATAGTATTTGTAGGAAGATCTCTCGGTAATATCTAATAAATATTTGTAATACTCGTATCAAACTTTAAGACTTCCTACCAAGAGATACGATAGGCGTAAGACCTGCCTAAAATATTCTGGACGTCCGAATCTTCCGGACAGCCAACATTTACTCGAGCCAAGACGGGTTTCACAATCGCAACAACAAAGAAGAACTACTGTGAGAAGATATAACGCAGAAAGGCTGCAATCGCGAGAGACCGCCAGAATCTTCGCCGAACGCGTATCCCGAAATCTTTCAATAATTCCCATGTCGATAGCATCAGGCACAGAAGACCAGCGGCAACGGTGACAACGTCCCATCAGAGACGCCGCAACTGATGTGTTGGGTTTCACTGGACCACCACCATTAAACCCCTGGTTTGATGAAGAATGTCCGCAAGCATACACAGCTAAACAAGAAGCGTACAAAGCAGTACTGCAACGAAGAATGAGAGCTGCTCGTGAGCTCCACGAGCAGAAGAGATGGGAAGAACATCGGCTTCACCAGAAGAAGAAAAAAGACCACGAGAAGGGTGCGATCGAAAATATTGAGAGGTTGTGGAGGAGTCACAATCAGTTACCGATTACAGCGACGAAGCCCAACATCCCGGCATCAGGCAGAACGAATCATTCAATAAAGACGAAATAGCCAAAACTTCCCTCCACCTGACCAGAACGAAGTAAGGATAGCAATATCTAAGCTAAAATCCAACAAGGCTGCTGGACTTGACGGCTTACCAGCTGAGGTATTCTAAGCTGCTGGAAATGACTTTGTGGAGAGCATACACCAAAGTCATTTCTCAGATCTGGTCAGAAGAGTGTATGACTGATGAATAGAATCTCAGTATCCTTTGTCCGATCCATAAAGAAGGAGTTATATGTTAAGTCTGGTCAACACCGGATACAAGGTCTTATTTGCCATACTGTGTGAAGATCTGGAATCGTCCGCCAACAACCTGATTGGCCCCTATCAGTGGAGTTTCAGGCGAGGAAAGTCCACCATCGACCAAATCTTCACACTACGGCAGATCGTGGAAAAAAACTCAAGAAGTCCAAATCGATATCTACCATCTTGTAATCGATTTTAAGGCCACATATGACAGCATTTATAGAGACAAGCTATGTAGAGCAATCTTTAATTTTGGCGTCTGTGCAGAATGACGATTTAGAAGGCTCGCTGTTTCTTCAAGCTCGGTAACGGCTTAACCGAGGCCGTGATATCCAAAACGGCTTTAGATAAGGTGATGCGCTGTTATGTAACTTCTTTAACATCGTAACAAACTCGGAACATGCGGAACTCACAAACGAACAATGGAGGTACAATCTTTCAAAAGTCTGTGCAGCTATAATATTGTACTAGCGTACGCCAATGATATTGACTTTGGATGACGACACATTATATCATATGTCTGTTGTTTGGTAGGACAAGCTAACATGGAAATACGTCGCTGTTGGTTTAATTAGGATCCAAAAACAGTTTGTTTGTTTTGCGAAAAGATCTCCGCCTTCACCCCTATAAGATCCAGCGTGAGCAGAAACAAAAGCCACAGGACCATGACAGTCGACCTTAATTGCAATCGAAAAATAGTGTTGGGGTTGGTGGTTGTATGAACAAGCACAAATGCTGCTTCCGATGACTGGGTAAGTGCGTTCCATGGAATGCAGTGCTTCGCAATGTCTTCGCGCCTTAACGTGGGCCCAAACCACGACCATCTCCTTCTTCTTATAGTAATGTCGATTGGCTCCTACCCAGTTCTAATATGTTCGGTTGGGCCAAAATACTTTCAGAATGATGCGCAAACATCTGCTAACGAAGGACTACAGCTTCTGAGGCATTCCAGCGGTCACAACATTCCGAAAGCAACTTATGCCTTCCCGGTTTTTTAGGCTAACATCGAGTTCGGTGTCGCTGTCAGTCGAGATGGTGCTTCTCAAATAAGGTAATCCCTGCACTTTCTCGACCTCCTGTCCGGAAATTTTATGTTGGAAGAAAGAGCTTGAAAAACCAAGGACTTTAATTTAAGCTGCATTTATTTTAAAGCCTACTCTGCTGGCTACAGCTTCCAAGTTCTAACTCATCTGGTATACATTGAAAACCCTGCAAGCAAGCAAGCAGGTATCCTAGTGATACAAAGATGTTTCAGTTAAGCTATCATTCTCCATTGGACACCTCTGCTTTCGACCGACAGTGCTGCACGATAAACATCGCTTATTATCACCAGGAAAAGTAGTGGTGATAAAATACAACCCTGGCGAACTCCGTTTCGAACTTCAGAGGTCTTCTGATAACTTACCGTTGTGTAGTACACGACATTTTTTGCATCCCTACGTAGCCTTTATAATTGTATCGATTTTAACAGGTATGCCCCATGAACTTCCGGTTCACGCTATCAAAAGCCTTGTCGAAATCGATAAAAACCGGAGACCTATACTCGACGCATTGCCCTACGATAATCCGCAAGGTGTTTATATGATCGGTGCAAGAGAATCCAGAGCCAAAGCCTGCTTGTTCGACATCGAGGGTTGAGTCTAGATGTTCCTTGATACCGTCCAGATTTATCTTCGCTGTTGTTTTGGCCACTGCTGGCAGAACGCATATCCCCCGCCAATTTCCGCAATCCATCAGATTGCCCTTTTTCGGCAACTTGACAATCATTCCGTGATTCCGCTCCCCCGGAAAACGCTCATTATCCCATGCCTTAGCTATGATAGGTCTTGGCAGCTCTGACGATGTTTTTGGCGCAGCTTGGAAAAATTCCGCGAGAATTCCATCAATCACTACCGCTTTGTTCTTCTTGAAGGCCTTTATAACGGTTGCAATCTCTGTATTGCTAGGGGGAGTCAGTGCGAATTCGGGAGTTGTCGTCTATATGGTTTAATCTCATCGCGAAGTGCCCCCTCAATCTTCTAAGCTGGTCCTCATCTACTGTAAGCAGGGAACCACCCACATACTTTACATTATGCGGTTAGGTGTTGCGTCCGGTTCTACTGCCGTAGCGGTTTGCTGAGTCTTCGGCTTGTGCAGCTAGTGCATTGATGTTAGGCTTATCGCGTCTTACACTACGTTGTACTTCCTTTTCTTCTCACACTGAACTGGTTCAAGTTCAGGTTTCTCTGATGCTGGCGCTGATGCAATCTGAACTTTGAGTGGAATACCCTCCTCAATCCGTCTCCAGCAGTCTTGTACTCTCCGGATATGAAAGCATTTTCCACAGATCTCCAGTGTTCATCCACAGTTGTTTACTAACAGCTGTTGATAGTTACCGCTCCTAAGCTGAGATGGTCCCTGAATTGTTGGCGCACTGCGGGATCCTGGAGTCTGCCGGTATTGTACGTGTAGATATGATCGCTTGTCACGGGTGTAATATGAAGGCGTGGTTTAACTACTATAAGATGATGGTCACGCTCCACTCCGATGTCGACTGCAAGCCTGTTACGTACGTCATAAAGACAGCTTCTAAATCGCCGGCTAATAGCGATGTGGTTTATCTGGTTTGATGTTCTTTGCTTATCAGATGAGATCCAGTTGGTATTGTAGCAGGTCCGGTGCTCAAAGAGAGTGCCTAAATTGACCAGGTGGTTAGGTGGTTGGCGTTGCAAAAATCGACTAACCGCTCGCCATTATCATTTCAGTCTCAATGAACACCCATTACGTGTATGAGCGTGGAGTTGTCCTTTCCTACCTTGGGATTGAAGTCTCCCATAAATATGTTGATACGAATATCATCGAGCGGCATCGAATTGATCGCAGAAACTTTCCTTTTCGTCTTCAGTCGAGTATAACACTGGATTATGGTTACCTTTCTTACAGTAATCTGGGCATTAATATCCGCTCATTTTAAGGCGCCCGGACGCCCGCATGCTTCCATTTGATTTTCCAGAGTAAAGTACATAGTATAGTATTCCTGATTGGCGAATGGCAGCCATCTCCTGTGTCCCACCATCCAGTATTTGAGGAATCTGGCGTTTTGAGGACCTTCTTCTCCAGAGTCGACAATTGTCTTTACGTTCCAGAAACCGGCCGTTGGCCGTAATCGACATCCAAAGATCATCACAATCCCCGAAGATAATCTCAGATGGCGCAACGAGGAGGTGTTTTTTTGTGAATCTTCTTCAAGATACTGATAACCCGTGTTACCAGCATGAACGATTCACGGTATATTATTCTCCTTTTTCCTCGCGCCTACATCCTAAACCACACCCTGCAAACTTCTACCACTCTTCCCGCGAAACTGCGCGGGCCTGGCAAGCAATTCATGCTACAACGATGTTTCTATTTGTTCGGCTGGTTCTGCCGCTCTTCTTTCGGCTTCTATTCTCCGTAGCTCGGTCTGCCCAGTTTTTACAAATCCTCAGATATTTAGCCACCGATCTCTTAATTACCACTGGGGCGTCTGGCAGATTTTCTCTCCATTCCGCGAACCAGGGAGGAACCACTTTACCTAGGAGGATCCTTTTTCCATATCCAGGTCCGCCAACATTTGGCAGAATTCTGGAGAGTGTCGCTTGTAGCGCTGACGGTTGTCTAACATCACTCCTAGGTACTTTACCGCTTCCTTCAATCGGATGTTCTGGTTACCGATTTGAATATTGATATACTCCACGTAATAAGAACGCCTTCTGTTTTTTTGTTCCGCCAGTTCGAGACCTGCAGATTCGAGCCACTGCTTTATTTGAACAATGGCTGCGCTTGTGGTTGACTCGACTTCATGGGTGTGTTTTGCGACGACCACGATAGCTATATCGTCTGCGAATCCGATGATACTGACTCGTTCGGGCAGCTTTAGTCACAACACTCCGTCGTACATTAGGTTCCACAGGAGTGGACCTAAGACTGATCCTTGCGGTACCCCAGTGGAGATGGTGGAGTATTTAACCCCTTCATCTGTGTCATACCGTAACTTCCTGTTCGTGAAATAGTTGGCGATTATCTTTAGCAGGTAGTAGGGTGTTTCCATTTTTGCAAGTGATCGCCTTATTTGGGACCAGTCGGCAGTGTTGAATGCGTTTTTGACGTCTAATGTCACCACCGCGCACTACTTTTTTTAGCCCCACCTTCAAGAACGCTCTTCTATGGCTGCAGACGCAATGTCGACTACTGTTTGGATAGCATCGACCGTGGAGCGTGAAGTAGGGCTTACTAGCAGAGCTGCAAGGCGTTCGACGCAGAGGCCCTTTCTCATTTTTTAACGAATTAAAACGCGATGTTACTTCTACGAGGCCAATACTATTCATTTGCATACCATCGTTCTAGTTAAAAGGTTGATTCTGTCTGTGAGTGAAAAGTTGACGATCGTTGGCGTTGTGCCATCTGGAGCAATTATGTTTCATTTGAGCTCTGTACGGTTAACATAAGATTTCGAGCCTTATTCCTACAAAAGCGTCTATGTATTTTCTTGACCGCGCAAACCAAGGATTTCGTTACAGTGGCCGACAGATACTTCATAATTTTGAGTACTCAATGCTATAGACAAACGGTTTTGCGGAAGATTAAGAGCCATTCGGTCGGCGAAGTGTTTAGCAATAACTTGTGATCCATGCGAACTCAAGCCTCTCAATGCGATATTCGGGATATCTGCAACTACAACCTGGCTACAACAAAGTAGTGGTTCGAGTTTATGTGATATTCACCGTTTACAAAGTTTGCACATCTATCATTCTGATGGGATATATTTCGTTACTAACGAAATGCGGGGAAATGCGTGCATCATAATGTTTCGCTCCGACGCAAAGTCGGATCGGATGTCCGCAGTTAAGTCGTGCAGGCTAAATTTCCAAATTAACGTTCCTACCTTCGTGTTAACATTCATCATATTCATCACACCTAAGGTATTGCTCGCACGTTCTATCCAGGAGCTCATAAAAATTGCCTTTATTCTCAGCGTCGTTCTCTGAGTTCTCAAATCGTATTGCCCTATTTTCCAAAGACAAGTCCGCTTCCAAACATGTGCTGCTTTTATTGTCAGTAGCAATCGGTCTAACGTATGCCGCGGTTTTTGCATCCTACTTTTGCAGGGCCCGGTTCATCACACTTCTTGGATGCCGGTTATATCTCCTCTGCAGTAGTCTAGAGCGTCCGCAAGGAACCTAGCATTCCATTCCTTATTTCGTTTGTTCGTCTGTTCTGAGGCCGTTGGCCACACTTCGTCACAGGCAATTATTCCAGGCTCCAGGGCCTCTATAAGTCCGCTTGGATGAAAGGGGATATTCCGCAGAAAGTGTCGGATTCATCCATCACCATCCATATTTCAGCACACCTATTAGATGCGAAATATCTCTTTGACCTCAGGTTCAAAGGCACGCCATGCAAACTATTTATCAAACTGCTGATTCTCCTGAGTTCATCTGCCGCATCGCACACGTTCTCCTCCGGAGGCTTTTTGTTGTCGAGGAAAAACTGTTCAGTGAGACAATGTTTTTAAGAATCGAAATCAATTAATTTTTTCCTTTTTTTATGCTAATAGCCAACTGTCAAGTGTTTGCGTGTGAATTTTTAGAAAACAACGCTCAATGAAAAGCGAAAACGAAAATTCCAATTTCCTACGCATTACGAGTATTTCTGCCGAAAGAAACAAAACAAAGGTGCTCCCAATGCCCGCCTTAGTGTCGGGCTTATCTCTTTTTTTCAATTTCACATGCAAATTGAATTTTCTATCAATGGAAACAGAAAAAAAAATAAAAATTCCAATTCACTTTCATCGCGCGTTTTCATTTTTTTTATTTATTTTGATTTCCTTGCCCCCAAATTGACAACTGACTTCCGCACGTTAGGTGACCCGATTTCGAACATACTCGTATCTAGCTTCACAGATACCGGCCGTCGTATCACCTTTAGCACGCACATTCCATCTGCACGCTGTGAAACTCAAAGACGAGCTTTCAACCCAACGGATATGGTTGCCCCATAATTTATCCCAATGGCTTGACGATTTCTTATTTTTCTTCCATCTCTTCGTCTTCGTTTTTTGCCATTTTGCGGTTGGTGAAGATAGAAATTTGATACTAAACCGCCATTAACGGGTATTTGGATTTGATATCAATCAAATTGGTTTGATGGAGCCGCAGATACTTGTATGTTGCCATAAATTTCTTTGCGGTTATAAGCCATTTGAGCCACAGAAGGAGTTCAAGGAGATTTAGGTAATCAATTGACAAAGATCTTTTCGATATTAAGTCGAAATATGAAACAGATTTAGCCATTCACCGGTGATTATGATGATAATGATGATAGATAACTGCACAAGTAGATCTTGTTAAATGGCAATCATCAATTAATTTAAAGGGGAACATTTACTCTGATAAATTATTTTGAATTTTATTCGAATAGATATATGTTTTGAAACTTCTATTGTAGATCTAGCCATTAAAAATAACTAAAACATCATCGCTTGATGAACTTTTCTCCTGGTACTAACCTTAGTATTCCAGAACTGAATTCATCTTTTCGTTCTTCGAATTTCCATCACCTACTGCTCGGCAACTGGAGAAAACCCTGAGCTACTCTCATTGCAATACTTTTCCATCATTACCCATAAACTCTTAGTTCAACCTTAGCTCAACTAGCCTCCCGCAGGAAAACCCAACATTTGCCAAGGACTCACATGTATGGTACGCAGACGGATCCAAAACAAATGAAGGAGTTGGATCCGGAGTATACGGTCCTCGCAATAAGGCATCCCTACATGCCAATATAGACACAAGCACCTGCGTATTTCAGGCTGACATCCATGAAATAGAGCTTCGAGAGAATCTAAACAGGAATATAACAAGCAAAAACATTTATATTCTCTCCGACAGCAGAGCAGTCCTACTTGCAATTAACGCCTTTGGAATAAAATCAAAACTGGTCTGCGATTGCCTTTAACTCCTACAACTACTGGCCACCACAAATATGTTAGACTTCATATGATTTCAGTGCCAGGATATAGTGGATATGAAGACAATGAAAAAATTGACGAACTAGCCAGCAAAGGATCCGGATCTGAATTCATGATACCAAGACCATTCTGTGAGCTATCAATTAACACAAAAGGATGTATTAAAACCTGGCTAGAGGAAAAGAATCTTCATTTCTGGAGAGAAACCGAAGGAAACAGACAAGCCAAAAACTTTATGGCAAGCTGTCCTTGATTAAACGCTTCCTGCCTTTAAATTTAAATAAAACAAAGTGTGTGTGAGATGTCATCGAAATTTTTTATTCGTTTCAAAGGCCTATCGATGCCATTATGGAATATAACATCGTTCAAATGTTCACCGCGGCTTCTCTGGGTGGCGCGCATTCGAAATGTCAAATTTGCCATGTCTCTGGCGCATAAATCTGGCTGAATTTGACCGATGGCATGGGTTATGTTGGCTTTGAGGGCTGCTGTGGTTTGTGGCTTATTTGCATAGAACTGCGACTTTAGAACACCCGACAAGAAAAAGTCTAACGGGGTGGCCAGTTCACATCGGCTCTACGTGAGATGAAAATGCCCTCGAATCGCTCGTGCAGAGTTTACAATATGGCGTGAGCTGTGTGGCATTTGGCGCCATCCTGTTGAAACCACATGTCGTTGGTGTCCATATCATCCAATTCAGGCCAAAAGAAGTCGGTAATCATCGACCTACAACGCTCGCCGTTGACGGTGATGGCCTGACCAACGTCGTTCTCGATGACGACGTTAGCCCAAAATCCACACCAAACCGTGACTTTGGTATCGTCCCAAATTCAACAATTCTGTTTGTTGACGTACCCATTCATCCAGAAATAGGCCTTATCGCTGAAGATGATTTTTTCAATGAAAATTAGAGTCAGTGTCCTACTGCTCCAGAGCCCATTTAGCGAAGACACGTCGTTGTCTATGGTCGTTTGCCTTCAGCTCCTGGATCTGTTGAATTTTGTACGGGTGCAGTCCCAAGTTACGACGTAAAATTCGCCAAGTTGTGGTCTGAGAAAGACCGAGTTTTTGTAACCCATGCGAAATCGACTGCCTCGGATTCTTCTGCGCACTCTCACGGACAGCGGCGATGTTTTCGGCGGATCTTGCATTTCGTCGACGTATGGTTGTTGGTTTATCATCTACTGAACCAGTGGACTCAAATTTATCCACCACATTGCGAATAGTCCTCTCGGTGGGACGATGATGGCGACCGTAAAATGGGCGAAGCGCGCGGAACGTTGCCCGAACAGAACACCCATTTTGTTAAAATGGTAATTTGGCAAAACAGACTGAATAAATGACAGCCAATTTGACAGATGTAGCTTCAACAATATGACCGCTATGTACACCCTGAATGACTCGAACTGCAACCAACTTCAGACTGCTATAATTTCAAAAACCGTTCATGACAGTCAAATTTTGACACATGACAGATAATTTTATTATTTACAAGCCTTTTAAACGCGATGGAATTCAAACGTGATAGTATGATTGCTTTATATTTGGCTGGAAACCACAAGTACCTAACGTGAATAAATTACTTGTGTCTCGAACCATAGCTGGCAGCGTTGCAAAACGCCATGGAGGTGGTCATAAAAAAGCAGCAACATCGGCAGAAATGGTTCGGAAAGTGAAGGCTCGAATTGAGCGAAATCCGCGTCGAAGTGGAAGAAAAATGGCTCGTGAGCTCAACATATCGTTGGAACGGATGCAACACATTCTGCAAAATGAGCTTGGGCTCAAGCCATTGAAGTTCCAAAATAGCACACTATCTTACACCGCAACAGAAAAAAGTTAGAGTCGAAAGAGCAAAGGAGTTGTTACGCTTGCACGAAAGTGGTGAGTTGACGAATTTGGTTTTTTCCGATGAGTCGCCATTTGTTTTCGAGCAATATGTCAACAAACAAAATGACCGAGTCTACTTGCCAGAGAGGTCCTTCGAAAATTTACACCTTCGGACGGCCATCAGAAAGCAGGCAGCACCGATTGTGATGGTTTGGACCACCATAACCGCCGATGGTCGCTCTCCGCTCGTATTTTTGGACCGTGGCGTCAAAATTAATGCGATCGTATACCGTGAAACTGTCTTAGAGGCAGTATTGAAGCCTTGGGCAAATAATCATTTCGGTCCGAGACGGTGGACATTTCAACGAGACACGGCATCATCTCACGAAGCTCTCGTCAACCCAGATTGGTTAAAAAACAATGTTCCACACTTCATTTCTTCGACACAATGGATTGCAAATTCTCCGGATGCAAATCCGTTGGATTTCTCTGTCTGGGGTATTTTGAAGGCGAAGGTTGGCACTAAAAAAAACACCAAAGTTTGGACCACCTCAAACAAGCACTTCGCCGGGAATGGGCCAAAATACCGCAGAGCCACTTGCATGTAGTGTGCGATGCTTTCTTCGGCCGTCTCAAGGCCATTATTCGCGCCAAAGATGGACGTATTGAAAACTACTGATACAATTTGAAAATTGATGTACTTTCCAACATTTTTTGCTTTGGCATAATAAAATTTATCAAAAAATAAAAAAATTATAGCATTTTAAAAAGTTGGAGTTCGAGTCATTCACCCTGTACTATCAAAGTGCGGAAGTCCCTATTGGAAGACCGTGTACAACGATGGAGTGAAAAGTGACATCCTTTACCGCCAGAATGCGCTACTACTGCAAAAAAGGTTATGGTGCCTTGAAGTCCGTTCATATTTAGGCAGACATGCCAAATTTCAGTGCGATACTGTCTTTAGTTTTGTTTTGACAGCTGATTGTTGTTGACGTGTTTGGCATCATGTTGAGTATGGACAAAAACGATTTTCGTTCTCTCATAAAACATTATTTTTTGAGAGGCAAAACGGCGAAGGAAATAAAAGAAAAGTTTGATAATGCTAATGCTCCGTCAGATTACACCGTCAAATATTGGTTTCGAGAGTTTCGTGGTGGCCGCAACTCCACTACCGATCAAGTCCGCAGCGGCAGGCCCTCCGATGCGGTTACAGAGGACTATGTCAAAAAAATGCATGAAATGGTGTTGGCAGACCGGAAAGTGAAGATGCGCGAGCTAGCAGATACCACAAAGATTAGACTGAGCCTACACGCCACATTTTGGGCAATATTCTGCATATGAAAAAGTTATCCTGCCGCTGGGTGCCTTGAATGCTCACTCCTGACCAAAAACACGAAGGCGAGAGCACTTCGAAAGAGTGTTTGGACTTGCTGATGCGGAATCCGGCGGACTTTTGGCGTCAATTGGTAACTGGATTTGGATCCCTCGGACTATTATCTCTTCCCAAACCTCAAAAGATGGCTCATCAATAACAAATTCAGCTCACGCGAGGAAATCGTCGACGCCACGGAGAAGTATTTTGCAGACCTACCGGAAAATTACTTTTCGGACGGGGTCAAGAAGTTGGAAAATCGCTGGAATAAGTGTATCTAACTAAAAGAGGACTATATTGAATAATATAAAAAAAACATTAAAATCAAAAAGAATTTAATTTAAGGAGGTCACTTATCACTCCATCTAGTAGAAGTAAGATTCGAGCGACCACAAGTTTTTTCATAGGACACTGCCGTGTGAAAAAACACCTGATGACCACGGGCATAGCACAAGACAATATATGTAGACTGTCCAACGAGGACGTAGAAACATCAGAACACATACTATGTGACTGCAATGGTGACAAAAACACGTCAACGTCACCTAAGTAAATTTACGACTACATTGAGGCGGCGGATATACATAGCCAGCTAACCTAAAGACGTAGCTGCCTTCCTAACAAATTGCGGCATCATGGATGAGCTCTAAATGAAGGATATCACAATAGGCCCATCTGTGGCCGTAAATCTAAATCTAGTTTCAAAGGGGTTTTATAAACAACAGGGGTCCATAGAAAGCGCGAAATAACTCCTCTGTGAGAAGATCCTCTGGATGCAAGGACCCTTGTTACGTGCAAATCACGCCCCAAAAATCCACCATTCCCTTTGGTCCTGTTGTTGTCTGTTTCACCCCTCTACCCTCCTGCTTTTTCTCGTTTCGTCCCCGTTCTTTTCTTCCAGTCATGCTCTGGATGCCACGGTACAGGTGGGATTTACTGGATTCTCTGGATCCAGTTCCCTCCCTCGGCCTACCGCCCCAGAGATAACATATAGGTACCCCGGATAGAGACAGGCGGACGGCCTGAAAACTCTAGCGGACGGACGGTCTGCCCCCCCTTGATGCCCGAAGATGTCGACACCCCAGCAATGGCCGAGAGCCCACCCTAAATTCTATATAGTTTGTTTCCAGCTATATAAATTGTAAAACCCTCAAGACCTCCAAATTCAAAAGAAACAATTGTGAAAGAAAGCTCACGATTCTTCACGATCCACCCCCCTCACGCTTGTCTGCAAGGAGACTTACGAGGAAAGATTTCCTCTCTACTTGGCGGTCACTATTTGAGCTCCCCTTAATTGTCCCCCCAAAGTGTTCTGGGTCCTAGGGTGTAATATGGACCCAAGCGGTCACTCGACAGATAAAACGAACAGGACGAACACGACAGAACATCGACTGGTGTGATTGGGTGGTTCTACAGGGAGGCTGTCAGAGCTCTGGAAGTGAGTCCCTTTGCTCTTGCAGCTGAATTAGTGGAACCACGTATGAATGTGTGTGTGTGAGAGGCAACAAGCCGAAATGCGCGGTTAGGATAATTAATATCTAGCCGTCATAGCGGACAGTGCCACGATTATTTTTGGAAAAAGTCGGAAGGAAAAACAGAAAACGAACATAAAACAGAAAAAAGGAACAGAATTCAAACGATAAACGAACAAAAGAAACCAACACGAGGAAAGGAAAACTAACCAACGAACGAACAAGAAAAAAAAACCCCAGCGAGAAGAAAAGCGAAGCCCAGAAAGACGAGACACCGACGGACAAAGCGACGACGAGAGTGACAGCGGCGGGAAGTACCCACTCCCCTCATAAAACCCTCTGGCAACCAGACAGGAGCGACCCTCAAGTAGGTAGGAAAAGAGTTAAGTACCCTTTTGCATTTTATTGTTATAAAACGTAAATTTTTGTGTAATCCTCCCTTAAGTGGGGATACATGTGATTCGGTGACCGTTCACTTGGCAAACATCGTAACCCTTTCGCGGTTACGGTCAAAACCGTTTCGCGACCCCCGAACTTAAATCCCCATCAGGGAGAGGTTCATCAGTTTTGTTTTATCTTGTTTTCCCAATTTTCCATAAAAATTCGGTGGCGCCCTCTTAAGGCCAAGACCCATAGAATCCGTTGCGTCCGTTGCATCGATGTTATCGACTGACAGCTGGGTAGAATATACACTTTGTTATGGAAGCAGGCCCATAAACAAAGGATATGACGGAACGGACGGATAAAGTAGATTTACCTTCTACTTTTCAATCCGTTGACAGTTCATACATTCACACATTGAGGTACCATACATTCACATATTTAGGTTCACGTATTAATAAATTGAGAGTAAGCACTTTCATTGGTGGATACATTGAGAGAATGAAGAGAAATTGTCGTAGCTTGAAAAGAAAACATTGAGATTAATTGACATTTGAATTATTTTGTTTCGTTTCGTTTGTTATTGTGCCAACGTATGCTACGGATTCTATGGGACTGTCAATTGCGTCAAATATGTCAACGTTAACCTATCCGGCATCGTAACGGACGCAACGGATTCTATGGGCCGGAGCCTTTACATATTGTCTACGTTTACGTGTGCGCAGCTAGGAACCAGCTGCTGGTTGCGATTCCGGTTTTTTTTGCGATCCCCTTTTGGGCCTATCTTCGGTTTTACGTATTCTCTCTCATTCGACTACCAACCTCCATCCGTGTGGTTGCGGTTTTTTTTTGTGCTCGAGTTTTTGTTTTTTGTTTTGCTTGGTTGCCGGTAAGCCCGGCACCTTTCCAAATAAGTAATTGATTAACGTTTAAAGCGCGTAATTTTGCAACATCCTTACTCGCAGTACTGTGTTGCTTGAGCATACAATTTATCGGGGTTATTAGTGCCGGGTTGACCCTAACATCTTCTCTCTAGATTTATGTGCATCTTTCAATGTCAAGGAAGGTGGTGGCTTACAATCGTGTTGGCAACTTCACATAGGCCGATTTCGTGCCTTTTCCATGGTATGTCGGATGTATCATAATATACCTAGATGTTATCTGTTTATTAGCGTACACAAGGACGCACAAGATAGGACTCACAAATTAAGAACGTGGAATTGTACGGTTGTAGAATGTAAAAAGTCACTATGTCAACGCATTTTTCTGTGGGTTTTCCTGTCGCATCGGCGGAACGTACCTTCTTAACACGAACGAGTCTGGAATCAATAAACATCACCATATATCGAAGGAAGTTGCTGTAGTGCAGCTGAAGCAGCGCGAAGAGAAATCCGTTGGGAAGCATGTCACGCAGTGAAATTCACTCATCCAATTAGGGAAAAGAGCGCGTCACCCTAATCGAACGTGGTACAGAATAGGTGAGGAGGAATTTAGGTCGCCTGGGATGAGTTAAAGAAACCGGAAACGCGTTTCAGAGCTTCGTCCAGAATGTAGGGTGGCTGGCAATGCCTTAGGCCACTAGGACGTAAGATAAAACCTAGGAAGAATCAGAGGTAGAGGACTAACCTTTAATGCTCCTGTTACTTGGCGATAACCGTATCTGAATATCAAAGGTTGTTTCACAACTTTCCATTGCTATTTAAAAGAGCATTTTACTTTTGCCTCTTCATACAACAATCAACCCGACATCCAACATTACGAGTATCGCTAATCTGGCAGCAGATACAAAATAAAAAGTTTACATTCTTTACGACTCCCTACGGGGCACAGGTCCCTCGGGCCTGCGTTAAGCCATTGTGAGGACCTTTTAAGAAATTTTGGGATAATTAATTGCCAAGTCAAAAACAATCACTGCATTCGCCTCATTTGGTAATAGTAACGGACAAAAAACACCACAAATACGAGTAGACCATTAACATTTGTTAATTGAGATACAAAATCAGCGTGAATTTTTCTTTAATTTTTTTCATTTCATGGAATGATGGAGTAATCACTGCCTGAAGTCATAAATCCTTTTGACCTTTTACAACTTGAGAACAAGACTTTGAAGACAAATTGAATAAGATACATGAGTGTCATCAATTTTCCGGAAATTCTCGAAGGTTATTGAGTAAACAATTTGTGTGTGTGCTGGCGCAAAGCAATCTTCAAAGATACTTTGCTGTCATTTTGCAAATCAATCATCTGAGGTCAAGCTGTCGTTGATGCTCATAGTTGAAGCTATTATTCTTTGATTTATTTGTACCTCACATGGTTTACCAATAAACTTGTTTCCATCGCAGTACTTGTCACCTGCAATGGCAATATGTATCTAACATGGCAACTAACCACCGCAGTGTTTACCTTTTCGAGATAGAAAATCTTTTCATTATCAGTTAGTTTGTATCCGTAGACAGATTCTTATGGAGTTGTCAAGACCAAGAGTTAGTGGCAAAAGAACGCGGAAGGCAATCAAGATCTAATAGAATGCGCATTGAATTTGCCTCCCATTATCCAGGCAACGGCGGCGGCGGCGGTGGCGACCGTAGTTCGCGTGCTTTATACCTTAAGTGCACTAACCGATGGTTAGAGGCTGTAGTCGAGAAAGAAAAGGTGTTAACCTTGTAAACTACTCACAGGCATGGGAGTGGTGGGACGGTTTGTAATAACATTTGGGATACCTGCACTTACTGAGGTGTGCCTCCAAATTCAGTCATTCCATTTTGATTAACATGACAGCTTTAATCACAGAGGTGTGATAGAACACGTATACAATCTGTACGAACCTGACCGACACCTGGGGCAAATTGGAAGAGTTCAATGGTCTAAAAGAGCCATTCTCGAGCGTCATTATCATCTCGTTGAATAATTTAAAATTCTAAACGTGTCAGACGTGCCAGTTTGTTTTTATTGCTTCACTTGATATTGCCCATGACTGCGTAAAAGTTCATTAGCACTACCTTGAACTGTGTATCTAGTCTTGTATCCTTCAAAAAAATAAAAAAATAAAAAAATAGTACTACTCATACGGATACGAGATATCCAATCTATCTTAGTATCTTCTGTGTGTTTTGTAGATTTTTGTTTGTTTGTTTTTCTGTGAGTTTTAGTGGAGTAGATACGAGTAATTCTGTCAAGGCATGCAACATCATTCAAGAACTGGACTTGCGTATGTATGTTGATGTTGGCTTCCTCCTATTCTTTGCTTTGGAATGGGATGAATAAACGAAATTAAAGTTCTGTATACATTTGCGCAGTAATAAAGTTGAACAATAATCGTAAATTCCAGGTGGAAGTATGTACACATATGCAAATCCCTTTTGTCCAGGCGACGGCAATGGGACACAAAATATTTACTTGGCACGCAAATGCATGCTTGAGGCATTCCCTCTCCTAGTTCAGTTGGCTTAGTTTTAGTGAGGGTGTGGTCTTGACGAGATTGGGAATTGGGGACTCATTGCAGTGGAAGGCTTTTGAGGTAAGGGTGGAGTCGTTATAAGTAGGTTTATGGTAATGACAAAGTACTGAGTGGTAACAGGGCTAAATAGTGGTCTTCAGATAATTAAAACCTTTAACTGGATAGAAGGCAACTTCTTATTCCTTAAAACGAAGTTGGAATCGTTGAATGATACAAGGTTTCTCCAGGATGTTTTCTGTTTCATAAGTGAGTGTGTATTGCCATAAATGTTGCGTGCAGCTATTGTGTTATATGTCTACGTCTCTTCTTCATAGTCAGTTGACTCGATTTTGTTTCATTGGATTTATGTCATACTAGAGATGATTGCCGAACCAAATATGTCTTTACCGACAAAGTCTGAATGAAGACGCCACATCCAGTTTGTTTGGTGGGATAAATTGCGTAAGTTGAAACTCCTGAAAACTAAACAACGACACAAAAACCCACTCAGTTCCCACTTGATCTCAGAAATCAGACAGAGATGGGCTCAATTAGTTCTTAGATGAGGATCTGCATTATAAAGGTATACGTTCCCAATGGAAAATTCTAGAACCCTTAGGACAGAAGCATCTGCTGGGCTTCATTCCACCATCTGACATAGCTGTCAACAATCGTGGCCAGCATTTATTAGGCAGCAAGTAATCGGCTCAATGCTATCCATCACGTACGCTAAGGAGATAACCGGCTGGAAAACACTACCGGAGCCATCCATGCAAGGTCTCGGCCTTGTTGAAACAAGGGTTGAACGGACACACATTAAGAAGGAGCCCGTTAGTCCGTCAATGCTCCGCCCAAACTCTGAAAGAAACAAAAGGCAGGGGAATTTGTTAAGAACCTAAGCGGTACCCTCACCTTAAACTTCGAACTAACATCTCCGGCTAGGAAAAATTCTTCGAAGACGCTCTCTATATGTTTTAACGCAGATTTGCAGTAACCATGTATGGAAACCCACAAACTTCTAAACTAACTTCTTCCGGAATTCGAAGAGTACCTCTTAAAAAAGCTTTTGCGTAAAGATCGAAATAGTCGATGAAACCAGCGGACCAAATGCTCCACTCAGAATATCTGATGGCACATACTCGTACACTGAGTCGATAGCAGAGATTCCGTCCTATTTTTGAGACTCTTTTTCAAGGTTACCTGATCAGAACCCGTTTACAACCAGGTCACATCATTGAAATGGCAAATAAGCTGAACAATGCAATCTGCCGAGGCTTGTATCTGTCACCGGTTATGATGCTAGATGAGGCCATCAAATACGCTACAGCTTCCTTTAAGGGCTTCAAGGTGCAACTCTGAAGGAAATCTTTACTGCTAGCCTGGCACTAGCATACATAGCAAACCCTTGGTATTAGTAGCGTTTGTAACGAAAATAGAAAAAGATGACATCACGCTTGACAAGGGTCTTGCACCATCCATGTTGTCCACGTTAAAGAGCATGGACAGAGGATTTGGACTTCATGTGAGACTGCTTAGCGTATGCCTCTTCTGTTAGAGGTTCAACATTCCTACCAACGGTGAAGATCTTGCAAGACTGCGCTTCAAAACCTGGTGGGCAGAATTCAAGACGCACTCGACCAGAAGCAGTACGTGCTGGACATTTTCATTGAAATTGAGGGAGCTTTCGACCACGCAACTTTTAACGACATGTGCAGCTGTGGCATAAAATATGGCATAGACGGATCATTAACTGCGGTCAATATGTGATGACGGGAATAAAGAAAAGTTGCCCAATAGACACAAGATCTACTGCTATGGTGCTCTACTACTTAATATCTTCAATAGTTCTAACGCCTATGCTTATGGCACATGCAGATGATACTATATATAGCTCTACTGTCTGTTGGATCTTACCTAGCGATTGTCTTCTCTAAAGCACAGGGAGCCTTAGTCACAATCGACGATTGGTGTACAAGAAATGGGCTGAAGCCTGCCCCTTCTAGTGCTTAAATACATCCGTTTCTCTAACGAAGCTAAGCATTATATTTAGGTGTTATCCTGAATAACAAGCTTCTTTGGACTAAACTTGTCATGTCAGAAACTTCCAAAACGCTGTCGGCTGTTTAGAAATTTAAAGGAGTTCTCAGCAAACCATGAGGCTGGTCACCAAAGATGGCCCTTTTGAGCTGCAGGAAAGAGCTTTGACGAAAATATTTCACTGCTCTGAACAATGATCTGTCTCACCCGATGCATCGGTACGCTGATGAGCCTCATTTCCCTTTATACTCCACATTATGGGCTGCACCCATGTTGAAAATATCCGTCCCGGCTACCTTTAATTCTGGTCTTATGGACAAGTCGTCTGATGAAATGAGAGTAGAACTTCTGCTGCTGCAAAAGTACGAAATTAACTTGTCTTGTGCTTAGGAGGTACGAGACATTTCGTTGGTGTTCGAGAGTGTCCAATGACTGGTCATATTAGGCGCACCTGACCAGATGTGTGCATTGTACTCAAATTGTGGGCGGATGATGTCTTATACATACATTGAGGCCAGATCAGAAGGGAAAAATTATTTCTTACATCGCTTGAGGAAATCCAGACATTTCGCAGCATTTTTGACGACATCGAATATGTGGTCATTCCAACGTAAGTTGTCCTTGTAAGTTGGACGGTTTCGGTTTCGACGATGCAAGTGCCATTCACGGACAATGACTGGGTGTTTAAATGTCGCTTTAATGACAGCAGACAGCATTGTGTTTTGGAAGCATTAAATTCTACTCTGTTAGTGGTTCCCCAGTTAGTTATGCTGCTAATATCAGAATTGAATGAGCTTAACATACGCTGGAGTTCCCGTTCTACAGCCGAAGAGCAGGGGCGTGAGTCCGGAAACGGATATGAAAAGCAGAGAGTACTATCGTCAGCAAAGGAATATAATGGATTAGAAGTAGCAGACAAGAGATCGTTGATGAAAACTAAAAAGCATTTATTTTGTGAATATCAGACTTGAAACCGTCCAAGACAAATTGAACTGAACGTTCCGAAAGGTGATTCCTAATCCATTGAAAAGAGAGTCATCGATCCCAAAAGCACGCATTTTCGACAAAAGAGCGTAATGCCAAACTCTGTCAAATGCCTTAGAAATATCAAGAGCAACAACGAGGGCTGTTTGATAAGTATCCGTGTTGGAAGATAGGTGGCACTACTGGGATAAAATGAGTATACCATCATTTAGTATAACCTTTTTTAGCCCGACTGTCAAAATTTAGTGACAATCCGACGCTTAGATTTGTTTTGACACCCATTTCAAAACACCGTGTTAGTGTTTTTTGCGACCATGGAAAAAGAGCAGTATCGCTCCGTGATCCGATTCTTGTTTTTGGGTGGCAAAACCTGCGAGAATATCAAGTCCATTCTCGATTGTGTGTATGGAACTTATTCACCTTCCCGTACAACCGTTTACAATTGGTTTACAGAGTTTGGCCGTGGCCGCACGTCGGTTTTTGATGAGCCGCGACCAGGTGGCCCAAAAACAGTTACCACAGAGGAAACCGTAGACAAAATCCATGATCTCGTATTGGCGGACCGCCGAGTGAAAATTCGCGAGTTAGCTTAAATAGAAGACATCTCAACTGAATGCGTTGGCACTCTGCATGAGATTTTGGGCATGAGAAAGCTGCCCGCGTGATGAGTGCCGCGTTTGCTCACACCGGAGAACAAGCGCAATCGTGAGACCGCTTCAAAGACGTGGTGCTTGGCGCTGTTTAATCGAAATCCGGAAGAGCTTCTGCATCATTTCGTGGCCGTCGATGAGACATCGACAGAGACCAAAGACCTATCGAAACAATGGGTTTTACCCGGTGAACGTGCTCTAAAGAAGGCGATGACCGTGCCTTCGGCCGGAAAGGTGTAAAACAAAACTAAGCGTCGGATTGTCACCAAATTTTGACAGGTGGGCTAAAACGGGTTATACTAAATGATGCTATACTCATTTTGGCTCAGTAGCGTCACCTATCTTCCAACACGGGTACTTATCAAACAGCCGTCGTATCTTGCTTTCGCCAGATCGATGTACGCTTTGGTTCCACCATGCATGCCATCAAATCACCAGTGGACCTGTTGCTACGGAAACCGTACTGCCGGTCAGTAAGAAGTTTTCGTGTTTCGAGATATTTCATGAGCTGACGGTTTATCAGCGTTTCCATGACCTTGGAAAGAAGGGACGTAAGTGCAATGGGTCTGTAGGAGCAGAGAGAGAGAGGAAGATTCGCCTTTTTTTGGGACGGGCTGGAGAAATGCTATTTTCCATCTGCTAGGAAAGAGTCCTAAAGAGTAGGATTGATGAAAAAGCTTACGCAATGGTTTTGGAAGAACACCTCTTCAGAAGAAGGTTAGATATACCATCTGGACCAGCGGATATGCTTTGTTAGATTGTTCTATAGCTATAAGTTCCGTTTTGCGTTTCAGGATTTCAATTGGTATATTTATGTCGTTGTCTGTGTTACTCCTGTGCAGAGATTCACCCTCTCTTGCCAGCTAATCCGTTTTCTCATTCCCTTTCAGCTTTGTGTGTTAAACGCATCAACCCCTTCTTCAGGCGTCGATAAAAAAAAATCATCGGGTGACAAATCGGGGCTATACCTCGGATGGCCCATCAATTGGATGTTTTCAGTCAGTTGTTTGGCTCGACCTGTGAGAGCTCGCATTCTCGTGGTTAAGAATGATCCGTGTTCGGCGGTTGCTTTTCTTTACTTCTCCAAAGATTTCTAGCAAACAAATGGTGGTGTACCATTCCGGATTGGCCATTCTACGTTCCTTTAATGACAACATGACCAAGTTGCCGGTGGTAACAGGACCAGTTTTTCAGAAGAAACGGCCGACAATTTGCTTCGAAGTACTTCGTGCGTGAACAACTTTTGTTGGATATAACTCGTCTTGAAAGACCCATGATTCGTGGCCTGGCATGATCTTATATACGTTTTTTGAAGCACCTCGACCGTATTTTTTCAATATTTGTTTGGACCAATCGACACAAGCCTTTTTTTGAGTGATCGTAAAATTATGCGGTATTAAACGTAAAGAAATCTCTTTGATGGCCAAATGCTCCTGCAATATTAACTGTATGCAAGTGACCAAGCACGCCTCAATTTCACGTTAAGCCGCATGACGATCTTGCATATCAGTTCCGCACAGCATCGATGTTTTCTGGCACAACAACCGATTTTCGACGACTTTAACGAAATTCGGTTGAATTCGAAAAATCAGCGAACTCGGTGGCGCAAGATGGTGCTTCATCACCAAAAGTTGAACCGGTTTGACCCGCACACTGTTTTGTGTCAAACTTTACGATGTTAACGTCAGATTTGACGTGTCTACACCGGGATTGCCATATTTTAAAACTTAAGTAACACAAGAAAAAGAAGACCAGTAGTGCATTAAAAGAGAATCCTGGCGGACAAATTTATCATTTGCTAACATGTCAACTCCCGCACAAAAGCAAAAGCATCATTATAGATGCAAACACTTCCCGTCGTCCATTTGTTCTTTATAATAGCGTCCTCTACCATCAGGAGGGCATATGTCTCTGCTTAAAATCCGTTTTTCACGAAGGCGCCAACGTCGCATTCTAAGTCGATTTGCTACCCTTTATTGGCTCAGATTCGAGTCGACGTCAATCCAGAATACTGCGTTTCCACTACTGGCCACTATGTAGCAAGTGGCGTTCCGGTGCTATAGTCAACGGGTAGTCAGAGCGTAAGGTCATCAAAATTACAGTGCCCGTTGTGACGTATTATTACAGAAAACTTATTCCATTAAACAACTGACGCACATGATTCAATTCGCCCTATCATGGCCGCGTAGATCCAGAAGATCGCCCTTGGACGATGGTGAGGCTTTTTACCACTAGACTAAGCACATCGGCCATTTTTGAGAAGATTGGCTTAAATACCATTTCTAGAGCAATTTAGGCCTAGCGTCATCTGCGCCATCTTCAACCTTGATATACAGGAGCACCATTTGAAGCCTGGAGAAATTTTTAATAACGCCACACAAAAAAAACAGTAGATTTCGTAATGTCGCCAGATTTTATTTAGTTTCGTCGTTCATAATTTATAGCCGCCTCCATTGCCAATACAAAGTCGGGCTCTTTTTCTGGCATTTTGAAAAACAATTGGCCAACGTCCCAGGTGATACCGCGGCTATTTCGGCTCAAATGTTGTTTTTGAGTTCATCTAGAGTCTTTGGCTTGTTGAAATGAATTTTGTTTTTAAATAGCCCCACAGGAAGTAGTCCGGAGGAGTTAAATCTGGAGATCTTGGAGGCATGGTGGCATGGTGCACCACCCAGTTGAAACCAGAAGTATTGTAGACTTTTTTCACACATTCGCGGACACACAAAGTGCGCCCATATGCACCGATACCGATTGCCATCGATCGTCTTCCCAACTTTAAAGACAAACGGCACACTGATGGTTTTGAAGCAAATATCTGCCCAAACAGTCTTTTTCTCCGCGAGCAACGGTGTTTCATGAATTTTATGTGGATTATCGGTTCCCCAAAAGCGACAATTTTGTTTTTTTTTTTTTCGTTCGTGTAGAAAAATCCGGCAATCAACGACGCGATTTGTCTGTTTCCAAAAACCTTTGAGTCAACTGCACTTTGTATGGAAGCCTGTGAAGGTCTAGCTTCAAAGTCTTCTTAAAGCGGTCCCACTGATTTTTAATAGCTGAGACCGGTGGCGATACGAGACGTTTGTATTTTAGGCAAAACTCTCTCAAACAGCTACAATAGCTTCTTTGGAACGACGTGGACGCTGTCTAACGTATTCTTGGCGATTCGCTACAAACCCATGCTCAATAAAATTTGTGGCCAAACGACGAATTGTGTTGTCGGAAGGCTTAGAACGACCGCGATGTTTTCCACGATATGTACGCTGAGTTCACACAACTGACCGATCTCTGGAAGGAGGGAATATCATCTCAAATGCCGGTATGAAAGCTACTCCCAGTTTTCGCCAGGTGTTCTGTATGTAGGCCAGTGTTAAGCTAACAGTCAGGATAGTAGAGGGCGTGTATGTATATAAAGTTTTGCAGAACATTTGCATATATGTCATTGGTGCCAGACGATTTAAGGCCTCATAAGTCAATACTACCGACCAGATGCGAACCACAGCGGGTTGTACTACTCAGCTCAGTGCCTATCCCACTGATAGAAGCCGCTGCAGATACATGTACTGTGCTCGGTAGTAAATATAAATAGAAACGGCTTTAGGGTCGTTATCTGGTATTGATTGTTAGGTCTGGTGTCAGTGGTCATGTCACTAACCAAATCGACGAGAAGTGACTTGGAAAAATCTCATAATTCATTAGTTCACCTGACACAAACTTACCGCTCTTAACTACTTTTGTCAACCCAACTTCATAGCTCTTTAGCGGCTACTCCGTTGCATTTCTTGAATGCCGATCAAACATGTGTCAGATTATTGAACTACTCCTTTTAGAAGAGGCATCATCTGAATCGTCTATCATTTAAATTACCCCAAAATCATTGCCTTCAAAGGGTGCTTCAAATGATGTTACGACATATTTCAAAGTCATGAATAATCCCTTAAGCTTAAACCAAAGACCAACTTGTAACTGAGGCACTCAGAATAGTTTCTTTTTACGTACGAATACTCGTATCCGTAGTAGTTTCCATTTCACTTCCTGGTATGACCTACATAGCCTTGGCAATTAACCTAATCCACATTTTTAAATTCGTTCAAAGTCCCTGTACTTCGCTCTGCTTTATTTTTCGAATGATGTAATGGGTTTTCGTCGTTGTTTTCTTTCAGATAGTTAAAACATCTAAAAAACAAACCTAGTGCAGCTAGGAACAGCACATGTACGAACTTGTCTAGCGTATTGATTGGAAATTGATTTTTCATTTGCGATAAATTATTCGACACCTCAAACCCAGAAGACTGCACTCGTATCTACGTATAGGAGAAACGACAATCACCAGCAGCATAAGAAATCATTTTTTAATTGGATTAACTGAGGTGGGTTTCTAGGGATACCATCCTCTTACCCTTTCTTGGCAAACAAACACAAACAAAAAATTACAGAAAGAAGGGGTACGAATATGTAAACACCACACCATGCAAATACAAATGTGAAGCCCGCATTCTTCCTCTAAAGCTTCTCCAATTTATCGCCAGTCATGGGTTGCATTTCTGCCTTACTCACCAGTCCTAAACCCTGGACAAGTCGCCCTATAGATACATACGAGTACAAGTGACGGCAATTGCTTTCTTTTCTGTCTGGAAAGACATAGTTTTCTTTTGTTTTTTGTTTCAAATATGAGGCACGGATACCGTATCCATACACGAGTAGAGTATCTTATTTCAAAAAATGTCATAAAAATCTGGAAAAATACCTAGAATATGCAAAGCATTGAGCTGCACGTAGTGTAGTGTCGCTAGGTCCCTGTAATACAATTAAAGTTTACAATTGTTATCCAACGTTGTCGGCATGTGTGGTGGTATCCGTATCTTTTGATCTATGCTTCTGCTTTACGAGCCAGACATTGGGTAGGTGAAGCTTGGCGGCTGGTGGAATGTTAAATATTTTGAAATTTAATCTCCCGGAAACAGAAGAAGCACATACCTACGAGTATGTATGCGTAAGTGAGATTCTTTCACTTTGTAGATTGGTTTATTAGTGGCCAGTAGAGGAGAAAAAACCTCTTGAAATCACAGGCTAGCTGAACTGTGCCATAACCGTTTCCGTTCTCTTTTCGATTCTTTTTAATTTCTTTGAAATGCAGGTCTAATCTGTAACGCCACTTAAACATAACATTTAATTCTTTCGGACTTTGAGAGTCTGGAAATCGGCTTTGACATACAAATTGCGGGTTATTTTAGGGTTTCAAATCGCGGTAGCTTAGACGAAACTCGGTTGTGGAATATTATGTTCTTGGTCTCAAAGTTTGGATCATATGTTCGTCATACTTGTAAACCCTCAAATGGAAAGTGCGAGCACCGTCAATTTTATTCAAAACGATGGCAAAGCGCGTCATTGTGTATGGCCACGGATGCATCTCTATGGGATAGAGTAAATGACGTTGAACTCTCTTATAGCTCAAATCTCAGATCCCATACATACACTTCGCAAACTCATAGCAATGAGACATTTGAAAGCAACCAGGCTTGCATGTGACCCCGACAAACAGAAGAAGACTGGCCCAAGACCAGTATATAGCTGACTGCATTGCTATTCAAGAAATGGCGCAAGTGGTTGCTACAAAGACTAAAAGCAGCGCGCTTTTGAATAAGGATTTGTTGTCAGGCAGAGACTTCGGTAAAAAGTGTTGAGGATCCAGCATATGCATGCTCGTAGGGGAACGCATAATGGCAAATCATGTCTACTGAAATCTGTCAACATTAATTCGAAGTACGCGCATTAAGGATTGCTTCGATGGGCCTCCCAAGAAGACCTACGAATCATTTTTCAAAAATATGAAGACTGTATTGGGCGATTTCAGCGCGAAAATAGAAAAAATTAAATCGTTGGCAGGGTAACTAAGGGGTCTCTTACTAAGCGCTTCGTATCCTTAAATTTAAATAAAACAAATTGTGTATCTCAAAATTTTTTATTCGTTTGAAAGTCCTATCGATGACATTATGTATGGAATGTAACATCGTTCTAATGTCCGCCGCGGCTTCTCTGGGAGGCGCGCATCCGAAATGTCTAATTTTTCATGACTCTGGCACGTAAACCAGGCTGATTTTGACCGTTGGCATGGGTTATGTTGGCTTTGAGGGCCGCTGTGGTTTGTGGCTTATTCGCATAGACCTGCGACTTCAGAAAACCGTACAAGAAAAAGTCTAACGTGGTCAAATCGCACGACCTCGGTGGCCAGTTCACATCACCTCCATGTGAGATGACCATGCCCTCGAATTGCTCGCGCAGAATTTCCAACGTAGCGCCGTTCTATTAAAAATACATCACTTTGGTGTCCATATCATCCAATTCAGCCCAAAAGAAGTTGGTAATCGTCGACCTATAGCGCTCGCCGTTGACGGTGATGGCCTGACCAACGTCGTTCTCAAAGAAATATGGACCGCTGACGCCGCTAGCCCAAAATCCACACCAAACAGTAGCTTTTTTGGGATGTATTGGACACTCTTGGATCTGATGTGGATTGGTATCGTTCCAAGTTCGACAATTCTGTTTGTTGACGTACTCATCCATCCAAAAATGGGCCTCATCGCTGAAGATGATTTTTTCGATGAAAATTAGGGTCAGTTTCCAACGGCTCCAGAGTCCATTAAGCGAACACACATCGTTGTCTATGATCATTTACCTTCAGCTTCTGGGTCAGTTGACTTTTTGTACGGTTGCAGGCCCAAGTCAAGACGCAAAATTCGCCAAGTTGTGGTCTGCGAAAGGCCGAGTTCTTGTGAGCGACGCGAAATCGACTACCTCGGATTCTCCTGCACACTCCCACGGACAGCGGCTATGTTTTCGGCAAATTTTACGTTTCGTCGGCTTAAGGGTGTTGGCTTATCGTTTACTGAACCAGTGGACTCAAATTTATCCACCACACTGCGAATAGTCCTCTCGGTAGGACGATAATAGCAACCGTAAAATGGGCAAAGCGCATGGAACGTTGCCCGAACAGAACACAGAAAACAATTTTATCATTTGCACGTGTCGTTGAACGCTATGTCCTTTAATGCTGATTTGGAAAGACAGACTGAATGAATGACAGTCAACTTGACAGATGTAGCTTCAACAATATGGGACCTATCAAAGTCCCTATTGGAAGACCCATTATAATCAAAGCCTACTTGCCATCGCCTCTGACAGCTGATTTAGACTATTTGACTTTGCTGTCAGACGAAGCGTTACCATACATGGCACGCGGCTTCTTTACCTTAACATGAGGATATCGAGATTATCAGACTGTCATCGAGCTGCAACAATCTACCTCAGACAAATCGTCAAGTGTTTTCGATGTTCAAAATTTTTTGGCTGAAAATATCGACCCTGATCACGGATGCTGATATTCCACGTAACTTAGCAACGGCCAAATACCAATAACCGCAAGAGATGGCAAGAAACTTTAAAGATCGTGTACATCTTAACCTCTAACGAAGTTTTAAGTACCAGTATCAAATATAAAAGGTAAGTAGCATCACTGCCAGACCACTACGCTATCTCGAAAGCACTGATTAACAACGAATGACAGCGAGTAAAGCAAGATGCATCCTTCCGGAGAAGGATATCAACATATCTAAAAGCAACGTTGAGCTGGCGCTCTAGAATACTGACACCAGGTATTTTCACTAAACAAAAGTGTCACTACAGTTTGGAATGAACATTTCTGCAGAGTGCTTGATGACAATGGCAATTATGCCCTCCAGCTAAGGTGTGGGGTTGTTCTGAAGTAACGTTCACTCATTGACCGTCTGTCGTTCTTAAGAAAGGCGAATCACTATTTTTTTATATAAGTATTGCTGCTAGAGTTCATCCTTAAAATTGAAATTAACCTTCATTTTCTGTTCAAAAAACTCATTAACGATTTTTACCCTTGACAGCCTCAGGGGTAAAAATGAAAGGCCGTTAAAAATACTTTCCGCAAACATTTGAAGCTTTATTTTCGGACATTTGCAGGTAAGGCGCAATTTTATCTCTTATTCTTCATTGCCCCCAGAGCTTCTGAAAAAATTATTGCAGGAAATACTCAATTTGTAAGCTAAATCCCTCGTATATAGAGACTTTGTTAAATAACATAGGACACCATGATGTCAGTGCGAGTGTTTAAGTTGACGTACCTGAATCTATATGCAGCGTTAAAACTACTACGCAGCTGTCGGTGCAGCTCCTTAGCAAAGTTCGGGCGTCGAATGTCTGCCAAAATTCGTGAAACAAAGTCTTGCGTTACTGTTCTTATTACCAACGGCTGTAAACCAATGAAGATTCTCTATTACTGGTTCGCTTTAAACTTACACAGTCTAGCCATGCTAAACCGGAGTTTTGGTATGGCGGGCAGTATTCCCTCTACAAATCGTGCCATAAAGAAAAACTAGCAAACAACTTATTAAACAAATTTCAAGGGCAAATCGTTACTGACATCCTCGGCCGTATGGAGAAGGATATCCGTGATAACTGCTTAACCGGAAAGAGTCAAAACCAAGCTTTAACATCCTCAGTTCTTGGCAAAATATCTAGACCAGGCTTAAGAACAGAGGACATGCTTCCCTATATATCATCCTGGGAAACTGGAATGAATTCCCGAGGTTTCCGCTATTTCGGCAAGCGCTTTATCGGCGAGGAAGTAAAAAAAAATAGATCCGGGAAGCATCTGGTTAAACCCAATGGACACAGAGCACCCTTCCCACCTATAATTAATTAAAAAAAAATAAAAAACAGAGAGTGAAAAAACGTCCCAGTTGCAATGAGTAAGATAGATTTAGTTTCGTTGGTTGAAAATTCACTTCCGCAACAAACGCTGCTTCATCAAACGGACAACCAGCCGTAAGTGCCAAGGTAGAGTAGTTAGTTGTTCACCCGGTGAAAGATTCAATTAATACCTCACGGCACTGAAAGGCACTCTTGTTAATGAATTGGCTATAGCATGAACGCATATGGCCAAATTCCAGGACATACATTTCAAAGTTTGAGCCAAACTGATAACACCCAAGGTGAGCAGACTGATGGAGACGGGACTAATGGTTAGCAGTAGTGCTTAAGAGGAGTTTGAAGCATCCTGGGCATACTTATAAGTGCAAAACACAGAATCAATCCCTAAGGCAACAAAAAAGGTGATTGTTGAAATGAGCAGACTGGCCAAATGATGGCCAATCAGGAAGTCTTCGATGCCATTAAGGCGGAAAAAAGAATCACTGAGATACGAGGGTAGTCTGATCTGACGTATAGATGGCGGTTGTTGTTTGAAAGGAATGACAATTACCAACCTTATAAAGCTTAAATTTGAAGTTTGACGACGCTACGTTGTTTAGTATTTGTTCGACAGCCATCAATAAACGCTCTCACTGAATTTTTAAATGTGGAAAAAATTTGTCATCGTTATGTGATACAATACTTTCATTTGAAAGGCCTCAATCCGACCAACATTAAAACGGTACTGGATTCTACTCTGCTCCTTCGTTTATAAGAATAAAATATTTGTGGCAGAGTTTAATCGAGGCCGTACGAGTCGCCAAGACGAGCATCGCAGTGGTCGACCAAATGAGGTGAGTTCACCAGAAATATTGAAAAAAATCCACAAAATGGTATTGGATGACTGTCGATTGAAAGTGCGTGAACTAGCAGATATGGTAGGCATTCCAAAAAGCGCTGTACATCGCTGACTGAAAAATTGGACATGAGAAAGCTGTGCGCAGGATGGGTGCCGCGATTACTCACAATGGAACAAAAACAGTGTCGTGAGGATGTTTAAATCGGGTGTTTGGCGAAGTTTCACAGCAATAAAACCGAGTTTTTGCGTCGGTTCATAACCATGGATGAAACATGGGTCCATCACTTCACACCCGAGACGAAGGAACAGTCAAAACAATGGACTTAAAAAGGGAGACTCGGCTCCAAAGAAGGCGAAGACAGACAAGGTCAAGGAAAATCAATCAACGGCGTGTATTATGCGAACTTATTGCAGCGAAAAAACGACCGCATTTGGCGAAGAATAAAGTTTTGTTTCATCAAGACAATGCACCAGTTCACTCATGCGTGATCGCGATGGCCAAAATCAATGAGTTAAAGTTCGAATTGCTTCCTCATGCAACCTATTCGCCAGATTTAGCTCCCTCGGATTATTTTCTATTTCCAAACTTGAAAGAATGCCTCGAGGTGCATTCCGCGGTTGATGGCTATTTTAAGGAGCTCAATGATTGTCACTATAAAAAGGGTATCGAAGCTATTGAACATTGAAAAGTGTATTGAACTAAAGGGAGACTGCGTAGAGAAATAAATATATTTTTCTCCAATTTTTTTGTGTTTTCTATCCGGGAAGTTGCAGAGTGTCGGACTTAAGAAGTCTGAGGAGACAGCTGGGTAGTAGTGCAGTGTGACTCACCTCAGATCTGATGGAGTACGCAGTTTTAAGAGCGCAGGATGCCATGGAGGCCACTAATCAGAAAGGAAGGCTAAGGGGCATCAGCGGCTTGTCAAATAAGGAGGTTTCGACCTGAATGATACTGCATTGTTGCAGAAGAGTTAATATTAATCAGTTGTACAAGACTTGAACTGTGACTGAATGGGTAATAGCTTGCAAAGCTTCTTATAGTATGTCAGTAGCCTAAAATTCGAAGTTCGCCTTAAATGTCTGCTTTACCTCCTCGTATTTACATCAGAAAACCGCATGTGTAGACTCTTATACGAGGGCTGTTTGATAAGTACCCGTGTTGGAAGATAGGTGCCGCTACTGAGCCAAAATGAGTCATTTAGTACAACCTCTTTTAGCCCGCCTGTTAAAATTTGGTGACAATCCGACGATTAGTTTTGTTTTGACACATTTCCAGCCGAAGGCACGGTCTTCGCCTTTTTTTGAACACGATCACCGGGTAAAACCAATTGTTTCGATAGTTCTTTGGTCTCTGGTGTGTACCAATGAATCCATGTCTCATCGACGATCAGAAAACGACGCAGAAACTCCCCTGGATTTCGATTAAACAGCGCCAAGGACCACGTCTTTGAAGTGGTCTCACGATTCCGCTTGTTCTCCGGTGTGAGCAAACGCGACACTCATCGCGCGGACAGATGTCTCTTGTGTTTTACGTAGGTACCTGCCGTGAGGGCTTAAGCCTACGGTGCGTCTTCGCACAAGATATCAAAATAATGCGTTGATAAGCGCCCTTCGGGTAGTACAAGTGCTACCACCAGTACCAGATTCGAAGTCGTGTGTAAGGCACGAACTTCCCCTTTGGTGAAGGGTCGAGGCCTATCTAATACCTCAGCCATTCTGTGGGTCATGGCACCCGGTTGCAATGCAACTCCACATCGAGCAGACCAATTGGTTCCATAGCAATCCCATGGTTTAGCACAGGTCGTAGTAAACTACACACATGCTAAGCCATGAGATGTCCAAGATCCATTCGGTCCATTCTCCCTGCGATTTTGGGTTTAAACCTACAGCCACCACGATACTCCCACAAGGGGGCCAACTCCTAGGTCAGGCCGGAACCATAGTTCCGGGGGCTCCTGACCTCCCGTGGTACCGGAATATAGCTTCCGGTCGAGCTTCGCAACCTTGAGGTTACTTCCAGTTGGGCACCTCACTGCCCAGAACTGGCGGCCTTGCAACAATTTCAAAATCTACAAACTTCCCGCTAGCTGCCTACTGCGCCTTCTATTGAATACATCTTTTGCAAAACTACGGGTTCTTTCAAACCGTATGGTATCAGTGATAATTCCACTGACATCGTAGGTCTCACCATTAAAGGTGATGCCCATAGCCTGCAAGTTCCTTATGTCAGCGTAATTGGGACACTCACATAGGACATGAAGCCAGTCCTCATAGGTAGCTCCACATGAGCAGCTCTCAACCTCGCTAAGCCCCCTCTTATGCAAGAATGCATTGAGAGAGCCATGCCCGGTCAACAAAAAGCCCAGGCTGAGGTTAAAATTCCGTTCAGGAAAAATTCTCATGGTTAGCACATCCCTTAGGAAGCCATAAATAACCCTACCATTTTCGCTAGCATCCCATCTAGATTGCCATCTAGATAGAACACATGCGTGTAGCAAGGTTTTACGCTGGTTCAGGGATAGGCCATCCACTTCTTCCGGGGAAACCCAATCGCGCTCATTTAGACCTTTTCTGATCTTGAAAGCAATACCACGACGTATCACTTCCAGATCCAGAGGTGGCACTCCCAGCAAGACCTGCATTGCCTCTGTGGAGACAGTGTGGCACACCGGTAAACAGCCAAGCAAGGCGACTCTTTGACAAGCCAGGATCCGCTTTCGACCATCAACAGTCATAACTCTGTCGTACCATACCGATGCTCCATATGTTGCACAGGCAACAAAAAGGCCATCGTATATGATACGAACAGAACGCCTGCTGAGTCCCCAGTCGGATCGCAAAATGCGCCTTACCTGGCCTACAGTACTCAGCATGCGTTGTCTGGTTCGAACTAGGTGAGGCATGAAGTTCATACACTCACCCATCGTTATGCCCAGATACGTGACCTCAGTCACACATCTAATGCCAACGCCGTTCAGACGTATCGCAGGAGACCGACGTCTTACATTCAATTTGCCCTTGAGCTTCATTGAAACAGTCTTATCCTGCGACACACTTACCCCAACGCTCTCTCCCCATTCAGCAACGACTGCTAGAGCTCTTTCTCCTAATACCTCGATTTCGGCCCTAGACTGGCCCTCGAGGATGAGGAGCAGGTCATCTGCGTAGGCGCAGCACCCACAGAGCTCATTTAGTCGCCGCAAGAGTGGATCCATCATCAGGTTCCAAATAAAAGGACCACAGATGGACCCCTGGGGGCAACCTCTCTCAACATTGATTGAGACGCTATCGTGCGTACTTACCACACTTGCTTTTCTGTCGGAAAAGTAGCTTCCCCAAAGCCCAATTTCTCGACAGCCCAATTCTTGCAACCTGGTCATCGCGCGGACAGCTTTCTCATGCCCAAAATCTCGTGCAGGATATGGGCGTTGGTTCTATCTAAACCAACTCGAAATTTCACAGAAAAACTCTCATCGCCTTCCAGTATATTTATTTCTACTTATGATTTTACTGTTAACAGTGATAAATAGCTCCATCGCATACTTATAAATGCAATCATTTGAAAGAGCATACCAAAAACCGTTTGTTTCTGTCCTCTGCGTAATCATAAATTGGAAACTAAACATCGGTTGAAAATTAAAAAGAAATAATCCAATCGACACGATCTAATCTCCACCAACTGGACAACAGAATCACCAAGCAGGTGGCTTTTGCTTTGGCAAACCCCCGTGCTGGTTAGCAAAACTGCCTGGATATGTTCCATAGTTACCGGTCTGAGGTCCCTGAGGAAAACCTGAATACTGGTATGCATTTGTTGGATAAAGAAGCATTGCGTACGGATTCAAATACTGCGGCATTGGTGGTGGAAGGAATGAGGGATATGGAACACCGGCTGATGCAGCATATGGAACCGGCGCAACCTTGCATCTGTTGTGGGTATGGACTGTTACCGTACGCTATAGAAGTTGGTGCAGCTGGAGATGAACCAGACCCACCAGCTGACTGAGCGATATCAGTTGAGGCATAGTACGATGGCACTTGGGGTGTTGGTAATGATGCCTGTCGACTGGATTCAGTTGTCAAATCTTTCATCAGCTCTTCCTTTTCGGTCTTACGGGCAAAACGGAATTCTGAGATTTTATTTTGGAAAACACCCAAAAGTTGAGCAAAATCGTTGCTGAACTTTGTGCCTTCCTTAATATTGCTAAGTAGATCGGTGAAGCTATAGTATGCTGAAGCCAATTCGGTGTAAAGTGCATCTCGTGAATTGCCAATGCTGCCATTTTCAGCAACGAAAGATGAGTGCGCCTCTTTAATGTCTGTTATTAAAGTAGTATGACATTGAATGCTTTCTTGAACCCGAAATTGCAATGGACACAGAACTTGGCCAATACTTGAGACAGATAGTGCAGGTTAATCAATAGCGCAATCTTGCGCTGGAGCCTGTAAAAATGTATCCTTCATGGCAACTGGCAATTGCTGACTTCAAATAGGATTCGATTGTGTCGCGTTCGGCTTTAATCGTATCGACGGCTTTCATTACTTCTGTGCGCTCGAGCAATCTTGATTGGGTATTGCCTGATGCAACCGCTCTGTTGGTAGTGACCACAGGTGAATTCCCATTAAATTAGAATCGTTGCGTTCGTTCTAAACATTTCTGCTAGCTTTTCAGATGGAGTCCTACTCCAACGTTCTTTGAATTGTAAACGCAATTGATTATCAGAATCACGTTTTTCCCCAGCATTTTCTCAGTTGCATCAAGAATTTCACGGTTTCTAGTCAGCAACTCTGGAAATCCGCGTAAAAAAGTGTTTAAGCTATCAATGCCACCTTCCACAACTCCAGACAGGTTTTAGCTGGATAAAACCCCATTCACAATAGTGGTGTCTTCACGTAGCTTCATAATTTCTGCGTTGACTATTCCGTTCTTACGTTCCTAAGCAGCAGACAAGGTACAATGCAACTCAACGGGAACTAGTTCACTGCAAATATCTTTGAATTTGCGCGACATCGGTGATGCAAGTGGTAGCATCTTTGCCAGTTGAGCCTTGCCTGGCGAAGCAAGTGTCTTAACATCTGGAATCATCTCGTTGTAGATGAATTCATTGTTTTGTTGTTGATTCAGCAAGATTACGCTTGGCTCTACTTGCATACTCATCAAAGAAGTGCGGGTTGCCTGAACGAGTCTGGGCTGATTTGAAGAGTTCGACGGCATTACGCAATCGTGCAATTTCTTCACCAATGTGTTTACTTGCACAACAAACTAAACTCTGGTAGAGATTGGTTAGTCAATGGAAACCAGCTTGTTTGCCTGCTATTGATGGAACCCATTCCTTGTCCCAGAGGTTGCGGAGTGAATCCTTCTGCAATAAACGTAAGACATCAGCGTAAGATCCTTCACACTGGCAGCAAAGTCTTGCAATGATTTGATATTTCATTTCATCTTTAATTGCTTTGCGGACGAAAACCTCTTGAGGAACCATCAAGCTGCTGAGAACAGCTAGAGTATCCTGACTCAGATCAGGAGTTGGGTCTGATGGAATTGCAGCTGGAATGGCACCTTTAATATATTGATAGATCCCAGCACTCTGTTGGAATAATTTAACCGCCAACTTAAGTCCATCGTCAGAGTCAAGTACCTGTGCTGCAGTAATATTGCTTTGCAAAGCGACGATGTTGAACACCACACAAACTTTCTCATACAGGAGAAAGGTATGAGTCAGACTGATTTTTCCCCCAAACATTGAACTCTTGTCAAAGACGTTCTTCCATTTGAATGGCACATCAAGTTCATTAACTATACACTACGTCATCCAGAGTTGATTCGTATTTCTCGAAGAGTTTGTAAATTCGTTACTTCGAGAGTTCCCCGACAGACTCAGAGTAGTTGAGCTTTTCCGACGATGGACCACTGTAGGTGACTTGGATTAAGTTTGTTAGCGGTTTCTCAATATCAACTTCGGCTGGTTTTTTTCAAGTGGACGCCCACTAACTTCGATAAAATTTGCGACTCTTTGAAACGGATTCACTCGATGATGCTCGAATGTAATGGACCGACGGCGATGGTATGGTTGGATAAAACGACGAAAATAAAAACGAAAAAAGCAAATATCCGGATTTTGGGAGAACTGCAGACACTTTTTCTTTCGATGCGAAAGAATTTTTTGTTGCCTGGTGAAGACGGATTTTTTTCACAGGAATTTGACAGTTGCTGCCTGCATGCAGACCTTCGAACTGCTGATCTTACTTCAGAGCAACTTTGACACATACAAATCTCACGCGAAATGTCCAGTCAAATAATTCGCGGGCAACTTAAACCTCTTTAAACTATCCAACTATGATGGAATGGACAAGGTGTAGAAGGATACAAAATGCATCTACATAATGGTGATTGATCTCGAGAAGACAAGCAGCTGTAATTTGGATGCGGATTTACCTTTAGGTACGCCTTGTGACATTCCGCATCAAGGCTAAATTCGTCAATAATCAGCCTAATATGCAAATACGGCTCAACGTAGAAGGAAGACGATGACACCAATGACCGCTTTTATGGGCTCCTTGACAGGATACATCCTTAATTTTCATAACACTAAAGTCATCCTAGACGATTTTAACTCAAAGCCAGGAAAGGAGGACATCTCTGGTAGCACAGTCATAATCCGACAATGAATTCAGACTTATCGACTTCACTTTGGAGCGAAATCTCATCGTAGCAAGCAAGCGATTTCCGCATCTCAGCATATGTACATAAAAGGTTTTGGGACCAATATTCCAACAACACACTGAGATCGATGCATGCGCGTCTACAGTATTACTGATATCCGAACGTTTAAAGGAAGTTAACATTAACTAGGATCACTGTTGTGGCCGAGGAATGAATGCGGTTATTCCTAAAGTCGCTATGAAGAGGAAATATATTGAAGGAGTTTGACGTTGGAACTCTGCAGTCGCTCGCTAGCATCTATCCCATCCTATCAGCAATGCCGCTTCTGATGTATTAGATTCCAACCGACCACCACTGCGAAACTCTTAGTTTGACGATGAATTCCGGCTGGTGCAAGCGGAAAGCATATGGAGTAGAGCTATAAAGAACAACCAGAACGGGTCGTGAACTCTACGAGCGAAAAATGCAGAAAAGGGCCACGAAAAACTTCAGTCATCACTAGCTGCGTGTCGACAACTCTGTTTCCTTGGTCGCTTTTGATGGCTTCCGTTCGTCTTTATGAGGGAATCATTTCTGCAGTCTGTTACATTAAATGGCGAGAACAATCAACATTCAACTGAAGGGTAGAACGAATCATTTATTCTGACCTCGACGAAATAAGGGCATCCATACCCAAACTTCTGTTGAGGTGTCAGTACTGATGGCCTAGCTGAAGAAGGATGCCTTTTAGTGTGTGCTAACCATAGAGGCACCAGTCTCGTCAATATCGCCTCTCTGTCGTCAGCTAACTCCTAGCTTCTTATTCTTGCCCCTTCGACTCTTCGTCCAAATTTTTACATCACTGCAGATTTTGGAAAAGACCCTTGCGGACTATTTTTCGGTTCCAAGATGACCCTAGAAAAGGCTCTCTACTCTGTTGATATAAAAGAAGCTTCCGATAAGTGATTGCCAAACCTACAAGCCAACTCTAGAGGCATAACCTTTCAAAGCCTGTACAACAACTTGCCTATGCAGATATCACAGACACTATCGGCAAAACATATCGCACTGCTTGTGAAGCATTTACAAGTATTGAAGCGGAAACAGCGAAGACGGGTCTGACGGTAAACACAACATAAACGAAGTACATGTCACCAAGAAAGGAAATACAGCATCGACGACTCGAACAAAGTGCCACAATAGACAGGTATAACGTCGCGTATATCGTCAAGACGTCATTTAAAAATTAACTCTTGCCAACCGCTGTTTTTTGGGCTCAAAAGGCAACAATTGAGTAGCAGATTCCTCTCTCAGACAACTCTATATAACATTGACCGCCCTAGTTCTCCTTCAAGGCACAAGGGTATGAACTTTATCAAAAAAAACCTGAAGACACGTTGGGCGTTTCGAAAAGAAAAAGTTTCGAGTGATGTGCATACTGTCCTTTATGCATCGACGGATAGTGGAAGAGGAGATCTAACCAAGAACTATAGGGCTATACAGCGACATACACTTACCAAAGAGAGAAAAAATTTATTTGCTTATATGGCTAAGGCATGTTGAGCGGATCAGCTCGGAAGCCCGTCACCAAAGGGAAACGCTGTAGAGGAAGAGGAAGCTACCAAACAACGAGGCTGGCTGGGGAGATGTATGTTAGTTGAGACCCAAATCCACCGCAGACTATATCACCACTTATGAAAACGGTCTGTGAACTTTGGGAGATGCCGCTGAATCCTGAGTGTCTTAGCATGAGCAGCGTCTTGTTTCTTTTTACTGTTGGAAGTGCTACGCTACGCCAATTAGAAAATTAGGGTTTGTACTGCGGCTGTTTAAGAAGTTCCCTCATGATGTTGTATAAGTAACTTTCCTGATGCAAATTAACCTTAAATGAGACGCGAGCGGTTCATTCCATAAAATCATAAGCCCATACCGCTTCGTGTGATTGAATTTTCATTAACAAATTTGACATACAAAAGTATGGAATCATAGCACATCCAAACTAGTTTAAGCTCCACAACATGCAGCCATTTTAATCTCAAGACTTAAGTAGAACATGGGAGCAAATCAAAACAAAATGAAAAACAAAAAACTAAATGCTCAGACAGAGCAAAAAGGAAAACAAACGAAGAAAACAAAGAAAACATAGACGAAACAAAAATAAAACAATTTCGTATTCCTACACACTTAAATCGGTTAATGATTTCGCAATGCTCCACCACTTCGAAAGCAAACCAAACCGCACGGTTAATTCACCCAAAAGTGGTTCGCCAAACACAATGCGAACGCCAAAGCACTTTGACCTTTCGAACGTCGAAAGACGAACCCCATCTCCCAGTTCCATTTAGCCAGACTCACTGCACAAGCACAGCCATTTTATGACAGCGCAACTCCAATAGTTTGTGCTGTGATCCCGAATGAAACTCCACCAAGCTCCTGACCCGACCGTATGCAATCACCACTCCAGGGGATTTGCTCGATACCACTTTTCACAAGTCAACTCATAATTCGAACGAACTCATGTCAGAAGCAGCAAAAGTCATCACTCAACGTCCACATCGTTGCATTATCCTTGACTATGATTCGAGAAATTTCTGGTTGGCACTGAAGAATACTTGCAGCAATTTTCACGCTAAAGCGAACAGTTCTACCGAGTGCGTCCCTAATAGAATGACGAAAAAATTGTGTAACTTTCGTTTTGCATAAACTCCGCATGGAACTGTTGCTGGTAGGGATGATGGTGCCATCCAGACCATGTAGATGTTAAATATTTGGAGCACTTTTTCCATAAATCAGTCTCTGGAAAAAAAAAAAAGGTCATCCGCTTCGGACGACTTGTTATTTGGGTCTCTCGATTGACTGCCCGAAGTGTCGTTTTAAAATGCTAAACAGTCGAAGGTCGATCGGTGCTTTAGATTGTAGGAGGAGTTGCACGAAACAAGAATTTCAATGAAAGGCCAACAAGCACTTGTTCCAGTCGATAGTTGTCGTAAGTGGGATTAGTCGACAGAATTAATTAGTGTCGGTTACCAAGGGTGAACTGCTTTCATTTTTGAATGTTAAATCGAACAGAAACAAAAATTATTTCCCTTTTATATGATGTTCCACAGGTTTATAATCTAGCACCCATATTCTTCCCACTGATGCATGCATTCTCTTGGATCGTGCAAGTCAGTTTGAGTAGACCACATTCGCCCCCAAAGCTGCAAAGTTCGTCATTCATCATTGCTGTCTTGTTCATGGTTGATGACCTCTTCATTGTTCACTCTCCCATGCTAGTTCAGTGTCAGCATGTGTAAATTTTTCACCACTCATCGCCAACAGTCTTTTCATCGAGATTTTTTTTTTTTTGTTTTTAACTACTCACTGGACACTGTATCAGGAGATCAAGCGCCGTTCCAATGAGTGAGTTTCCACAGATAAATGCACAAACGAGAACTCTTTTGTCGGCAGCTTTTTTTTTCGAGCATTGAAGTTTGGTGTTTAGTTGACCGCTAACCATGAGGGAGACTCACTTTCCCCACATACTGTAAGATCACGTGCGTTGTTGGTCGAGGAAATAATTTTCGAAATCCCATTACACACTTAAACGCGCCAGTCCAAGTTGCTGCGGATGTACGAGTAGATGTGGGGTTTTGCGAAGTTTGGCTCAATCTGCGGAAGCTCATCAGCACAGTTGGTGGCTTAGTTTCGCTTCTTTGTTGGTATCCGACACACTGGTGGACTGGAGGTCAGGTGCAAGGTAAATGCATTGACTTGGATTGCAGATGATTGCGGAACTGCAATACTGTGTTAAGTGAAGTTATTGAATGTGTTAGGTGTTCCATGGATAAATAGGAGAAAGGAAGACGAAAGTGCAGCGCTTTTGTTTTCCGCTTAAAGTATCATGGTTAATTACTGTCTGATCGAAAGTATGTAGTGAGTCTTCCTGAATGTGCCCGAAAGCAAGAAATCCGTTTTGCTGGCATTTTGACATGCCACGATATTTGAGGAAGTACTGAGACTAACTCTTGAGGTTCGTCATGTTCACTTTACCACGGTCGTATACGGATTTAAAATCAAAGAATCCCTCGAAAGCATTCAGTGGAACTGAATCAGCATATCCCTACGATGGGTGGGTTCAAGTCATTGGAACCCTAACTTGAGATGCAGTAGCTCTTTTCACTTACCTCGTCGGTCATTGTGACATTTTGTCCTTGTGATGACCCCACAATTTAGAACGGACCAAGCAATTACCTTCGAAGTAATCATATCTCTACGTACTCCACGTTTGCGTTCAGAGAAAGTTTGATGAGCTGTCTGAATCTATTGCAACAAAATTATTCCCGCTTCCTCATATTGAATTCTGAAGGCCTTGACATTCTTAATAGACAAAAACGATGAAGACGATGTATTAAGATCTTTCACTCAGTTAGTGTAAAGGTTAATGGAAGAGCCGCATGCCATTCTATGCGGCCTCAACTATTGGGTCGTACCACTTAAAATGTCCGATTTTCACTGAGTCGGAAATAAGAAGTTTTCGAGTGAACATCTGTGCCATTCTTTTTTATAAAATAAAGTGGTACGTCTGCTTGACGTGTGGGAATTTTAGGATTCGTTACAAGCACCCCTTTATTTTTTTGTCTAGGAATTATTTACCATGCTGTCGGCAGTTCAAATTCGAGCCCTCTTCCTTTACGAATTTAAAATGGAGCATAATGCGTCATGGCCAATGAAAAATATTAATAACACATATGAGGGTGTAGCGATATACGACGTTGGTTGGTTTGGAAAGTTCCGTTCGGGAGATTTCAGTCTCGAAAATGAACCACGTGGGAAGCCGGAAACTTTATTTGACGACGATGTTTTAACAGCAACGGTGGATGCGGACCCAACGAATCGGTGCGGCAGATTGCACAAAGCAAGGGAGTATCCCCAATGACAATAAGTCGACACCATTCTCTAGTAAGAAAGGTAAAGAAACTCGATAAGTGGATACCCCATGAATCCGAAAAACTATGGCGCCTGGAAATCTGCGCATCGCTTACATTAAGAAACCAAACTGAACCGTTTTTGCACCGGATAGGCATCTATGATGAAAAGTGGATACTGTATGATAATCGTAAAAGACCTAGGCAGTGGTTGGATGCAGATGGACACTTTGGTGGACATCGAAAGGACCAATCCACTTTTCATTTCTTCAACCAGGAGAAACGATAAACGCTATCAAATTTCGTGCGAAAATCGACATATTGCATGCCTAATTGGTTGAAAAGTAACCTGCGTTGTTCAATAGGCAAGGTCCGATCCTTTTGACAATACTAGACCCCATACCTCACAAGTAAAGGTGCAAAAACTGTTGCAGTTTGGATTTGAAATTCTTCCGCATCCACCGTACTCTCCTGATATTACCCCAACGGATTACCGTCTTTTCCGCAATCTGGATTCATTTTGCCGGCAAAAGGTCTTCCGAAACCGAGCAGAGCCTTTGAAGATTTCATTGCTTAAAAAATTCAGCACTTCTACGAGAAAGAATATTTGACCTTGTATCACGTTGGAAGAATGTCATAGATGCCAACGGATCCTATTTTGATTTAATAAAAATTTACGGAAAAATACTCGTAATATTGGCCTTTAAATTTTTACTACAATATAAAATCGGACATTTCATGTGAACCCAATAGTTCTTGAGGAACTTTAACTGGCCGGATAATAACTTGGATGCCACCGCTGATACGATCACAAACAATATTCTCTTTGGAATGAGATCCTTTATCCCTTATCCGGTGAAGAATACCAAAACCAAACGAAATGACGTGGCTGTAACAGGTTGTCAGGTTTAGAGAATTGTTCGATTTTATACGAAAGCATTGCAGTTCAAACGAGCCAGGAATAACTGCAACACCTTAGAGATCAAAAACTGAAACGAGAAATACTAAAGGGTTCCAGAGGGAGTAGAAATGTTTGGTCGTTCATTTGTGATGACATTTCACATGTGGGCTCTTTGGATAAGGCCAATCAGTTTATTGCACTCTTTGCCTCCAGTCCAACACTTCCAGATTATTGCTCTGCTCTCGCACTCGTGTAGTACCAAGGGTTCTATACACAAATCCGCTGATCGAGTTGGTATATATTTTTGTAGAGCTGTTCTTTTACGCTTGTAGACCCACTGTGTAAGCTTTTTCGTCAATCCTACTCTTTAGGACTCTTTAGGAAAACAGCATTTGTCCAGCCCGTCCCTAAGAAAGGCGAATCTTCCTCACTCTTTTCCTACAGACCTACAGAAATAAGTATCTCGAAACACGGAAACTTCTTAATGACCCGCAGTACGGTTTTCCTAGCAACAGGTTCATTGGTGATCTGATAGCATGTCTCACCGAAAAGTGGAAGCAAAGCCTACATCAATCTGGCGAAAGCAAGATAGTTGCACTTGATATTTCTCAGGCATTTTACAGAGTTTGGCATCAGGCTCTTTTGTCGAAAATGCGTGCTTTTGGGATCGATGACTATCTTCTTCTATGGATTACAAATTACCTTTCGGAACGTTCAATTCAAGTTGTCTTGGATGGTTTGAAGTCTGATATTCACAAAATAAGTGCTGGTGTGCCCCAGGGCTCCGCTCTATCCCCGACACTCTTTTTAATTTTCATCAACGATCTCTTGTCTGCTACCTCTAATCCAATATATTCCTTTGCTAACGACAGTACTCTCTGCTTCGGCTGTAGAATGGGAACGGCAACGTATGTTAAGCTCATTAAATTCCGATATCAACAGCATAACCAATTGGGGAACTATCAACAGAGTGGAATTTAATGCTTCCGAAACACAATGCTATCTGCTGTCGTTAAAGCGAAATTTACACACTTAGCCATTATTCATGAATGGCACTTGCATTGTCGAAACCGAAAACCTGCCATTCTCGGTATGTGTGTCAATGAAAACTTACGTTGGAATGACCACATATTCGGTGTCGTCAAAAATGCTGCGAAGTGTCTTGGTTTCCTCAAGCGATGTAAGAAATACTTTACCCCCTCTGATCCGGCCTAATATATAAGGCGTTTATCCGCCCGAAATTGGAGTACAATGCCCACATCTGGTTGGGTGCGCCCACAACATCTCTGCACCTCCTAGATAGGATTCAAAACCGTGCGATAAAACTCATAGGTGATACTAATATCACTCAAACAATGGACACCCTTGAACACAGCATTCCGCCTTTTCAAACTTTTAACCGTAACACCCGTCTCGCTATGAATGCACATCAGTGTACCCTCAAGCCCACTTTCGGACGTACTCTAAAATATCGTGATTCATTCCTAAGTCGTACAAGTCGCTTATAGAATGCCCTGCCTAGCTCTTTATTTCCTAGTCATTATAACCTTCAAACATTTAAAACCAACGTTCATCGGTACCTCTCTTTCCATCCTCCCTGATTTTCCATCGACCGCGCTGTGGGCAAGCATTTTAAGGGTGCCTAAATCTCTTGAGCGCGCGCTCAGCTTACTGCACTTACATCCCCTCTTTCCAAAGTCATGCAAATGCTGATTAACCATCAGCTGATGGAATATCTCAAACACGAAAACTCAATGATCGGCAGTCAGGCTTTCATTGCAATAGGTCCACTAGTGATCTGATGGCACTACAAATTGGAACAGAAGTCTACATCAATCCGGCGAAAACAAGATAGTCTTTCGAGTCGTTTTGGACGGTTTCAAGTATGATATCCACTAAAAAAATGCTAGCGTGCCCCAGGGCTCCGTTCTGTCTCTGCTATATAGTACTTTATGCTCCCCATATCGGTTCTTGGAACCGGCAGAGTATGTGAGGCGTATTAAACTGGTACATGCACAGCATAACTAATTTTCGAACACTATGCTCTCTGCCGTCCTTAATACGATATTCAAGCACTCAGACATTATCCATGGGCGGTACTGGGATTGACGAAACAAAAAAACATTCCATTCTTGGTGTATATGCCAATGACAACATACTTTGAAATGAATACATGAAATGATCCCAACGTAACATACGTCTTACCGGTGATTCTTTCTAAGCCATACAAGAGAAGGGAATGAAGGACTACTCTCCACGAAGCGTCAATGTCGAATCACGGATGGATACGCTTCAAGGCGAAGTTTCAGAACAGGGTATGTAGTTTTCACATAAATCCTAGAAAGACTGATTGTGTCAAGTATGCAGAAGTGGTAAATATACACCTGGATACCCAATCAATCACCTGCGATAATATTGTTAACTTAGATAGGACGGTAGTGCCAATGGCATTCGAGAAAGCTTGCCCAGCTAACAGAACAGCTAAAAGAGCTCAACCAAAATGATGGTGATGTAAGGAACAATTCAAGTACCTAGTCAGAAAGTCAAAAAGGTTTCGAGGTTATGCAAAATGCTTTTAAAGGAAGCAAGCTTCCCTGGCTACCTCAGAAAAAATGACGTAACCTAGACTGGCAATGATGCCGTTGGCATGCTACGGCACACTGAAAACATTGATCTCTCTATCTCCAAAGAGGAAATAGGTGTCCTTATTAACAGAAAAAAAATTAAGGTGAGCAATGCAGTCCTTTAAGTCGTACAAATCTCCCGGATACATTATGAATAATGAACACGATGTTTATATAGCTATCTGAGTTTATTGAACCGGTGCAAAACACTAATTCCTCTCTGGAGAAAAATGAATTGCAGCCAGATATCCTTAAACTTAAAATAAGTCCGCCGAACGTATTGGATATCATCTGACGAATTAAGGTTACATTAACTTGCGTTCGTAAAAATAACAGCTTTATAATCATTTTTGGTCCAATTTTGCTAAGTTTGCCATACTATTAATATGGCCACATGGCTGCGTTCAATTCTCTTAGAAATAGCCCGGGCTGAAAGCCCTTCATTGTTTAAAAATGCAATCAAACCCTTTTGTGCACTAAAAGTTGTTTACGCACTAAAATTGACACTGAACTTCAAATAATGAAAAGAAACCGATGTCACTAGTGTACCTGACTTTAAGGCTCAAGCCCACGGTGCTTCTTCGTACGGAATATCAAAACAATGCGTTGATCAGCGCCCTTCGGGTAGTAGAAGTACGACCGCCACTACCAGATTTGAGGCCGTGTGTTAGGCACGAACTTTGGCGAAGGGTCTAGGCCTCCACCATTCTTTGGGTCATGGCACCCAGTTGCAGTGAAACTCCACATTGGTCAGACCGATTCGTTAGTTAAATATACGAGTAGCCTGTAGCGCACTGCAATATATGTTGAACCGTCAAATATCCAAGAATAGCCGGTCTGCCCTCCCCGCGATATTTGGGTTTTAACCTAAAGCCATACTACAGCGATACTCCCACAAGGGGGCCAACTTCTACGTCAGGCTAGAATAGATGTTCCAAGGGCCCTGACCTCCCGTGGTACCAGAATATAGATTCCGGTCGAGCTTCGCGACCTTTCAGTCACTTCCAGTTGGGCACCTTACTGCCCAGGACTGGCAGCCTTGTGTCCAATCTTATACTATTTACAACCCGCTAGCTCCCTGCGCCGTCTATGACGGAAAATCTCACTTGCAAAGCCACGAATTCTTTCGAATTTCGCTCTGTCAAGGAGAACCCCGATGACATCGCAGGCAACACCATCGTTGGTGATTCCCATAGCTTGTGAATCTCTAATATCCAAATAGGCTGGACACACGCAAAGAACATGCATTCAATCCTCAAATGGAGCTCCGCATTCACAACCTGATACCTCGCTAAGGCTTCTCTTATGAAGAAACGCATTCATGGAGCCATGCCAGGTCAGCAGAAAGCCCAGACTGAAGCTGAAACTCTGGTAGCTTACTCATGGTCAATGCTTTTCGAAAGTAGTTGTGAGTAACCCTGCCTTTATCGCTCATGTCACATCTAGATTTGCACCTAGAACGGACACATTCGAAAAGCAGTGTTGTACCTCCGTCGGGGAGACCCGACCAGCATTGGTCAACGGGAATCCCTTCTTGATCTTATGGGCGACGTATCACCTCCAAATCAGGGGGAGGCACACCCAAAAACACCTGCAATGCATCAATAGAAACGAGTAAGGCAACTCTCTGGCGAGCTAGAATATGCCTACGGCCACACTCTAACATTACCCTTTCATACCAAGCCCTAAATATTGCACAAGCAACAAAAAGGCCACCGTACAGAGTCCGAACGGGACGTCTGGTGAGCCCCCAGTCATTCCTTAAGATACCGGTGGCCAACAAAACTCCGCAGTTGTTTTCTTAGCTTTTCAAGGTGAGGTAGGAAATTCATCCGCTCACCTATCGTTATGCCTAGATACTTGACCTTTGTCACGTACCCAAGGTTAACATGATAAAGAAGTATCAAGGGAGGTCGAAGGGCTGCATACAATTTGCCACGAAACAAAATTGTCACAGTCTTGTCCCAAGATACTCGTACTCTGACACTAACGCTTTAACCCGGCAGTACAATCCTTCCTATACTTTCAAGTACGGCACGAGACCGACCTTCCAGAAGAAGAAGCCGATCGGTATCAAAAGCCCCTTTGGAAAATGTGAAGTTTTGGCATCCTGTCAAATTCGTCCGTTTGTATGGGATAACAACGAGAGTGAAGGGATGCGCATTCAACGTTACCTAAAAGGTGTCGATAAATGAAAAAAAAAGCGACTGCATCTCTGTATTCCTCAAGGGTGTCGAAATGATTTTGATAGGGGGACGGATTAAACGCATCGTCCCAGAGCATACTTCGAAGAGCATGTCGGAGAAAACGGCGCTGGATGCTTTCGTTTCTCGAGATGTGAACACGATGATATGGGGACCACACTTGACTGGCGTACTCTAGGAGGGGGCGAACGAAGGTAATATAGAGGGACCTGGTCACGTATGGGTTGGTGAATTCTTTGGATCACCGTTTCACAAATTCTAGTGCAGAGTTGGCTTTAAGCACTATCCCATTCATTTGTAAACGGAAGTTGAGCTCCTTATCACACAAAATGCCGAGGTCGCTAAGAGATTGAACGGAAGAGATACCTTGTTGTGGAGAAGGTAGAGTCGGAGAGGAGGTTGGTGCCGCTTACGTGAAAAGGCGATGGATTGGCATTTGGGTATATTAAGCTCCAAACAATTTTTGAGGCACCCGATCGAAAAACTATCAAGGTCTTGTTGAAGGAGGAAGGAGTCACACAGACGAGTATTTGATGATCCTATCGAGATCATTTATGGTTAATATAAAAGGAAGGGGACCGAGATGGCTACCTTGTGGAACTTCAGAGGTGGCCAAAAATGGAGCCGAGTGGGCTGACCTAAAACGAACACTGCAAAAACGGTTTTCGAGGTAAGAGGATATCCATTTGGATTCAAAGCCGAGAGCAGACAATTTGAAGAGTATTAATCGATGAGAGATTTTATCGAAGGCCTTGCTAAAACCGGTTGCAACTACATCGACTTCGTCGCCATTCTCTAGGGCAGAAAGGGGAAAGGATACGAATGCAATGAGATTTGTGGTGGTTGACCCACCCTTCAGGAAGCCACGTTGTCAAGAGGGATAAGTGATTTGCATTAGAAGCTTACCGCTTCATACAAAATACTTTCGAAGAGTTTGGAGAGATTAGCGATTGGGCGATAGTTTGTTATTTTGTTCGTTAATCCTTTTTTGTGGATTGGTGGATCGGGGTTATGAAGCAGGTTTTCCAAGTCTGAGGAAATTTTCCCTATGAAAGAGATAGACGAAAGAGATTAGAAAGAGCCAGGGAAAGAGAGGAAGAACATTTTTTAAGGAATATGGCAGGGAGGCCATCTGGGCCGGGTGTGAATTCGTCATTAGGTTGGTGTAACTTACAGTGATGTGCGAAATAATAGGAACTCTTCTACGCCAATGCTTTAAAAGCTTCCAATTTGTCTCAACGTTGAGCGAAGAAAAAAAAAACTAACAGGATCTTAAGCTTTGGTGTTTGTAAATCAAAGTGCAGTTCTCTATACCCAAATATTGATCATGCATTCCAAATTGTGTCGTTAATTTTGCGAAGTGCGGTCGATTTTGGCTGTGAAAAATAATAAGGACACCTGTAAGAATAACCGTTTATTTAATAATTCATTGTTTTTAGTTGTACGTTATTGAATCGAATAGGTAAGATTAGAGTTTATTTTCAAGGAACATTATAAAACTTATGATTTTATAGAAATTGTAATTAAAAATGGGTCGAAAACAGCATTGCAACACTGAGGAGAGGAAGCAGATTAAGAATCTCCATAACAACGGTATGACTTACCGAAAAATTGCTAAAATTGTTGACTGTTCAAAGACAATGGTGGAAAATACCTTAAAGTGCCTATCTACGGCAGAAACTCGCGGGCGAACACCTAAAATATCTCCCTCTCTCAAAAAAAGGATATTGCACTATATAAAAAAAAAAACCCTTTGCATCATCCAGCGCATTGAAAAAAAGAATTTATCCTGGATGTCGACACCTTTACTATGGGCAGGATGCTTATAGCGAACAATCAGGAAGCAAGAAGCGCGAGGAAAGTACCGCTGTTGCTAAAAGGTTGCTTTTTGCAGAGGAACATTCAAGCTGGCCTGAAAGCAAATGGCGCAATATCCTTTGGACTGATGAGACCAAAGTTAATTTATTTAACTCAGATCGCTGCAGTTCGCAAGTGCGTAGACCGCCCAATACCGCATACTGCAATAAACACACATTCAAGACGGTCAAACATGGTGGGGGCTGCATCATGGTATGGGGGTGTTTTTCCTACCAAGGTGTAGGTCCCATTCGCAGAATAAAGGGGAATATGACAGCAGTGTCGTACGTCGAAATACTAAGGAAAATCATTCTACCCTATGCGGAGGACAATATGCCTCTTCGATGGATATTCCAACAGGATAATGATCCTAAACACTCATCGATGCGTGCAAGAGAATGGTTTTCAGAGAACAACCTTAATGTTTTAAGTTGGCCTTCTCAATCGCCAGACTTAAATCCGATTGAAAACCTGTGGCGAGAGGTCAAAGTGGCATTAAGGGGCGTAACAGCGTCCAATAATAATGATTTTTGGACACTCGTTAAGGCTGCGTGGGAAGCTATTCCACCAAGGACTTGCCAGAAGCTCGTAGATTCAATGCCGCGACGTTGCTTGGCTGTTATAAAAAACAAGGGCTATTCAACGAAATACTGAAGTCTGTAGCTATGTGATAAAATAATTCATTTCTTATCTTATAAAATGAATTTTGTTGTTTCAGTTTACATTCGAAGAATGTAACTTTAACGACTGGTAGTTTTCCTTATTTTTTTGCACAGCCATTTTAAGAGGATTTAATACTTTTTCTTTTCTTTTTCCATTTTATGTATAAATTTCTTATTTGACATTGAGACCAAATAATAAAATATTATAACGTTTCATGAAAACAAAGAGGTTCTCAGTTTTTTTTGCATTTTAAAATATTCCAATGGCTGTCCCTATTATTTTGCACATCACTGTATATTTGATATAAGACGGGTCCAAGGTGTGAGAGAATAGTGGGCTTTTGGAGAAATTCTGTAGGTAATTAAAATAGGAAGGATCCGGTAGAAAGGGGTCGTTGGTGAAGGATAGTTTGAAAAAGGTGGCAAATAGATTGGCAATGATGAGTGGATCGGTTGATGACTTGTTGTTGAAATAGAGGGTAGGAGGATAGCCATCGGACTTGTAGTTAACAAATTGGAAAAAGGACTTAGGGTCGTTTATAAGGTTGGCTTGCGCATTGTTAAAGTAGCGCTTCTCCCTTAGCTTCTCCATTGAAACTCTTGCTGTGTGTGGAATGGCTCCGTCTTCCTGAATTCTGCTGTTAAACCCGTGAAATAGCTGCAGTTGCAGTATCAGAAACTGGTCGACTATTCAGCAATACTCGTCGGCAGTGACTGTCTCTAGCTAATTAAAAAAATATGGCTCTTATTTTTTCCGCGGGCAGGAACTGCACATCATACTGTCGTTTTTGGACAATACAAACGCTTTTGATGGCGTTCGCTAGAGTTGTGGGGGCACCAGTATCTAATGTTTTGTTTATTAACATAGCCATTAGTATGAAAATATGCTTCATCAATAAACAATATGTTTCTAACCGTTCATGCTGTTCGAAAACGTTCCAGTATCGTTCTCGCTAAGGTTTCTCAATACGAATAGACATTTTCATTGAAACTGTGCACTGTTGATTTTTTTATTCCAGTACAAGCCGCAATCTCTCTTATCGATTTACGCGGATTGCGCATAATTTCGCGTCGAACTTGAGCCACATGTTCAAGGGTCGCTGCTGACGTTGATGGTCCCGGAGGATTTTCGTTACCTATTGTCCCTTCTTGTCTAAACTTTTGACCCCACTGTAACAGTAATTTTTTTTTAGGAAATCCAGTGCCAATATTCATCAATTGAACGATTCTGGAACCAGGACCACAGATGAAATTTTTCCACATCAATGTTACCTGAATGGATATCATGTAGGGCTGTGTATTCAACACAGAAAGTCGAGGATGTAGGATATAAGCCTTAATAAACAGAAGTTTAACAGTCTGCAGAAGTGATTTTCCCATATCCGCTGCATCAACTGTGACTCTACAACTAAGTTTCCTGGCTTTTGTTCAGGTCTTGTTGCCTTGACACGTTCTTTTTACTTTTTGGTAAAACTTCGAAATATCGATCTTGGGGTAGCATCCCTCTATTTCTTCGATTGCGCTTCTCATGTTCCTTCTTTTTCTATCGGAGAAGTCGATGTCCTTCCCTTTTCTTTGCTCGTAGAGCTCATGGCCCCCCTGTCGTTCTTCTATACAGGGCCGCTTCGTAGAAGGCGTCGCGAAGGTGGTCGAGTGAAAACCAGAAAATCAGTTGCAGCATTTCTGGTGGCTTCTTGACATTGATGCCACTAGTCTTGAGCACTTGACGTTAGCTGTTTAGGACATGTCGAAAGATTGAGAGATACTCCTACGTGATCATCAAAGACTCTGGCGGTTTGTTGCAATTGCAGCCGTTCAACGTCAAATCTCTTCACAGTATTTCTTCATCGTTGTGGTGTCTGAGATATCCGTAGACGTACGTTGCTGCAACGAGTTAGTAGTCCGAGGATATATTCGCAGCTCGGAGTGTTCGGACATCTAAAGGGTCTTTCATTAAGCGCTTCCTATCAAACAAAGTGTGCATGAGATATCATCGAAATTTTTTTTGAATATAACATCGTTCAAATGTCCGTCGCGGCTTCTCTGGGTGGCGCGCATCCGAAATGTCTAATTTTCCATGACTCTGGCGCATAAATCAGACTGAATTTGACCGATGGCATTGGTTATGTTGACTTTGTGGGCCGCTGAGGTTTGTGGCTTATTCGCATAGACCTGCGACTTCAGAAAATTCGACAAGAAAAAGTCTAACGTGGTCAAATCGCACGGCCTCGGTGGCCAGTTCACATCACCTCCACGTGAGATGACCCTGTCCTCGAATTGCTCGCGCAGAATTTTCAACGTAGCGTCGTTCTATTGAAAATACATCTCTTTGGTGTCCATATCATCCAATTCAGGCCAAAAGAAGTTGGTAATCATCGACCTATAGCGCTCGACGTTGACGGTGATGGCCTGGCCAACGTCGTTCTCAAAGAAATATGGACAGATGACTCCGCCAGCCCAAAATCCACACCAAACCGTGACTTTTTCGGGATGCATTGGATGCTCTTGGATATCATGTGCATTGGTATCGTCCCAAATTCCAGAATTTGGTTTGTTGACGTACCAATTCATCCAGAAATGGGCCTCATCGCTGAAGAAGATTTTTCGGTCAGTTTCCAACTGCTCCAGAACCCATTCAAAGAATACACGTCGTTGTCTATGGTCATTTACCTTCAGCTCTGAGTCAGTTGAATTTTGTATGGGTGCAAGCCCAAGTTACGACGTAAAATTCGCCAAATTGTGATCTGCGAAAGGCCGACTTCTTGTGAGCGACGCGAAATCGACTGCCTCGTATTCTCTCGTATACTCACACGGAAAGGGGCTATGTTTTCGGGAGATTCTGCGTTTCGCCGACGTATGGGTGTTGGTTTATCGTTTACTGAACCAGTGGACTCAAATTTATCCACCTCACTGCGAATATTCCTCTCGGTAGGACGATTATGGCGACCGTAAAATGTACAAAGTTAAAAATTTTATCTCCGTCCATGGTGATTTGGCAAAATAGACCGACAGATGTCGCTTCAACAATATGGCCGCTATAAACTGACAAATTTCGGAAGTCCCTATTGGAAGACCCTGTATTATACTGGAATAGTGCCTTGGGTCGTAGCGTTGCGCACTCACTTCATATTTTGGGCGTTAAAATCACTTTAGATGATTTAACGTTACATTTCGGACATTGCACGCAAGTTTTGTCGAGGAACTCGTAGAAACCTTCTTCGGCAACGCTTTCGTTTTCCTCTGTAGGGGCTTGAGTGCATATAGGTAAGGCTGATGTTGACGAATAGAGCCTAGATACCTCTTTTTATAAGGCGTTCGCCTTCGTCTCGAAAGCGTACAACATCTTTCCTTTTCTCTGCTGTTCAGGGTTCGAATATCCCATGTGGAGACTTGAATGTCGTTATACTTTTTTGTCATTTTACATTGTCGCCAACAGTAGATCCATCCTTATTCGAGATTTTTGGTTGCTTTGCCACAGTGAGTTTTTTACGTGGCTGAGTAGTTAATCCCACGCACAAATCCAACATGCTCTTTCATGCAAAAGGAGCCAGATATTCCAGAGTCAATAACCCACTTCGTGGTATGAGACCTATCGCTGACACATTTTCGGTTCATCCGGCATCATCATACCATGTTAGTTCACTCCTTTTTCGAATTTCCCCACTAAATTTCCTTCCATCTCATTGCTACTGTGTTCCATTAATTTTAATCTGAATTCCTTAATTTGTTTGCTCGTCAACATGGCTTAATCCAGTCCACATTCCTACACGATTTTGCACAAGTAAAGCGAAAGAAAACGTGTAACGATTTACCGAATCACAAGAGCGTGAAGGGAACATGCATATTTACATTAACAGTTCATAAGCAAACTCTTAATCAAATATCGTTGTATCCTTCTCTTTTGAATTTGAAATTTGCTTAATAATGGTTAATTAAAATAACCAGCAAATTCCATCTTTACAATCAGTTCAAACAAATGAAGAAAATTGCTTCGTTTATGTAAGCCCGCACGTAACGTAATCCAAGTTTGCCAGACACTTTCAAATTCGAATCTGGCTTACAAGATACGTCCAAGATACGACCGCTTTCAGAGAAGCAGGCGCGCGATCTAATTTCACAAAGATTGCGATGGCAATGTGACCTGTGATTACCTAAAACTCGGATACGCAACATATTTTTTTCTATTTAGTACCGGTTTGCGAAGAGATACAGAGAAACAGAAGTTGAAGGGTCACGAAAGTGGGTGAGCGCTTTTGTGATGGACGAGACGTTTATTGGGCACAATTTAGGCCTAATTAAGATACATACGAGATATGTGAGAGAGAACCAAAAATGTGTGCCTAACCGATGAAGTACCATAAACCACCAGAGATGTTGAACACCCAACGAACCTGTTGTGTGGAGAGCTACTCTTGCAATTTGAAAAAAGCAGCTAAGCCACCCCTTGCTGCGGGCTTCATACCAGCGATTATTGCTAAAGATACGGATAAACTCATTTCATCGGGTATTCGGGTAAGTTTGCAGTTTCTCGTTCGATGCGCAAACCTTTCACATTTTGTTTAGAAGTACAACACCAAAGCTTTAAGTAGGAGCCACTCGTACTACGAGTAAATGTGGCCTAGTCTCAGCTAAAACCTTACGCCATGCTCACCAAGTGTAGCGACGAACGTGAGGTAGTTTATTCTAACCGAAATTACTATCTAAAAAAATTCGCAACCCACAGATTTAAGCTGGTATACGAGTACGCCATAGCAAGAGTAATAAAAACAATTACGTAAGTCGTTTTGAAGTATCTGAACTTGATCGAGTTAGCTTTTGTGTCGTTGATAGTATCTAAATGGCATTTTAATTAGATTTCAAAGAAGCGAAACAAATCAGAGATTGATGGATTCAGTGTTGTGACGGTGTTGGATTAAATAGACCAACAAAATGGCACTAAGATACGTACCACAACAAAAGGCCGCCAGTTTGTTCCGCCACTCCCATAGCTTGTAGCATTTATCTTCAGAATTGAATGGTACGAGTATATTGTTCTTTGGTTTTACTTTTAAAGGTTATTCGTTATGGCTGGCTAAAAAGAGAGAGAGAAATAAATAAATAAACAAAAATGAAACATTAGAGAAGGATTTGTTTGACTTTTAACGTGTTTGATGCTGGGGATGTTGGCTATGTACGTAGACACATCCATAAATTCCATTCACTTTTTGGTTGCCGACGAGTAAATTGTTCATTAGGCAACCGCAGATTATTGTTCATGAGAAGCATGATCAGAAGAAGAAGTGCCTTTTTCCAGGATCTTGTAGAGTAAATACTGCTCAACATACGAGCATTTAATATTCTCAGACCACAATATATATTAAGAGGCCGCTGAAAGACAGATCAAAGCAAGATTATCATTCCTTGCTTACGGAAATCACAATGGAGGTGTAAATAGGCAATTTATACATCCAACCAGAGAAATTGGGATCTAAGTAAGCGATTTGAACTCCAGTATACTTTATCGCCCGATGGAAAAGGAGCGCCTCAGAACCCAAAATGCCAGCTCAAGGATCGACGGATCTTCTCCTAGCTGGTGACTTCAACGCTAGGATAGGATTATCGCAAAATAATTTCATAACTGAACCTGTGCCATCGATTATAAATGCAGCTCGAAATTCTAAAGATGAATTTTGTGATATTAAGGGCTCTAAAATTATCGAAACTGCTGATGCGTATGACTGTAAGATCCTAAATGGTAGTTGTAAAGGCGACGTAGATGGTGAACATACTTTCATCCGTGGAACATCGTGCTCCGTTATAGATTATTGTTTGATGACCGGAAATTGGTGTTCAATAATCAGCGATTTTTCAATAGCTGCTCAAACATTCTCCTACCATATGCCCTTAGAAATTTCATGCAAACTCAAGGCAACTGGCTCTTCTTCCGAAGTTGGCTTGGAATGACCGTTTTCGTTTTTCTTGTCAGAATAATTTGAACACAGAGCTTTCGAAGCTGATGGAACCCAATACAACTCTCAACATCGATGCTCTAACACAAATAATAAAAAGTTCTGCCGCAAGACGTAAAGTGGTTCGATAGTGACTGTATGAAGGCAAGAAAAAGATCAATGACACTTCTAAGACGTCTAAGGAAAGAAAATTCCAACTATTCCAAGGAACTCTATGCAGAAGCAAACAAATATTTCAAACGCCTTCGTATTGAAAAAAGGAAACAATTTAACCAGCAAATCATAGCAGTTCTCAACTCTTCAAAATCTGCAGGTGAATTTTGGAAGGCAGCTAAAATTGTATCGGGAAGAACTAATATGATCACGTCGACCTTGCAAGTGTCAGAGCTGAGGGAGTATTTTAGAAATCTACTCAACACTCCACAGTTTTCTCCATTACCGCAATATGCAGCGCCTTTCTTTGCAGACGAGCTCTTAGATATACCATTTACTTTCTCCGAAGTAAGAAGTATAGTTGATTCTTCCAGGTGATGATCGGATCCCTTTCGAGCTCTACAAGAACAGTTCCTCGAGTTTCTTACTGAGCTTACAAGGGAATTTAATAGAATTTTTGAAACAGCCAGAGTTCCAGAAAACTTTAAAAGGACGACAATCTTCCCGATGCATAAGCTTACGCAATGAATAGCAAACAATAATATTTTAAATGAATACCAGACGGAGTTCAGAAAACATTATTCAACACTGGATCACATTTTTATCCTTACCAACCAAAGGTGCTGATTTTTAGAAATAGCGGAGGAAGATACTCTCGCAGCGAAAAGGGGTGAAAGTGTTAAAATAGTGAAAGAGTATAAATCTTTAGGAGTGTTAATTACATCTAACCTCAGCATAAAAAAACATTTCGTATGTCAACTAGCGTCAGCAAAAAGAGCTATTTCATCAGTCTGGGGACGTTGCATCGACAACAAGTATATCGATCACACATCGAAAAACAATCTACTAGATGGAGTGAAAAGTGACCTCCTTTACCGCCAGAATGCGCTGCTACTGCAAAAAAGGTTATGAAGTCCGTTCATATTTAGGCAGACATGCCAAATTTCAGTGCGATACTGTCTTTAGTTTTGTTTTGACAGCTGATTGTTGTTGACGTGTTTGGCATCATGTTGAGTATGGACAAAAACGATTTTCGTTCTCTCATAAAACATTATTTTTTGAGAGGCAAAACGGAGAAGGAAACAAAAGAAAAGTTGGATAAATATTATGGGGCTAATGCTCCGTCAGATTACACCGTCAAATATTGGTTTCGAGAGTTTTGTGGTGGCCGCAACTCCACTAGCAGGCCCTCCGATGCGGTTACAGAGGACAATGTCAAAAAAATACATGAAATGGTGTTGGCTGACCTGAAAGTGAAGGTGCGCGAGCTAGCAGATACCACAAAGATTAGTACTGAGCGCACACGCCATATTTTGGGCAATATTCTGCATATGAAAAAGTTATCCTGCCGCTGGGTGCTGCGCATGCTCACTTCTGACCAAAAACACGAACGCGAGAGCACTTCGGAAGAGTGTTTGGACTCGCTGATGCGGAATCGGGCGGACTTTTGACTTCGATTGGTAACTTGAATCCACTATTACACTCCAGAGAACAGAATGAGTGCCCGGCAATGGACTGAAGCCGGCACGAATGCTCCGAAGCGGCCAAGGGAGGCTCGATGGGTCGGAAAGATTATGGCGTCGGTTTTCTGGGATTGTCATGGCATACTCTTAGTGGACTACCTCGAAAAAGAAAAAACCATCAACAGCGAGTATTACTGTGCATTCTTGGAGCGGCCTCACATGAAACGAAAAAAAAATTTTGTTTTTGCATGACAATGCGCCGGCGCACAAGAGCATCCCAACCACGGTTAAAATCAATAACTTACGGCTCCAATTGCTGTCGCATCCACCGTATTCGCCCGATTTGGCTCACTCGGACCATTATCTCTTCCCAAACCTCAAAAGATGGCTCATCAATAAAAATTTCAGCTCACGGGAGGAAATCATCGACGCCACGGAGGAGTATTTTGCAGACCTTCCGAAAAATTACTTTTCGGACGGGATCAAGAAATTGGAAAATCGCTGGAATAAGTGTATCAAACTAAAAGGTGACTATATTGAATAATATTGGGTATATAACTTAATTCGTGCAGTTCATTTAAGAAAAACATGTACAATAGTATTATTCAAAGTATTGCCCATCTGAAGCTATGACTTTTTCCCATCTTTCTGGCAATTTGTGGATCCCATCCCAAAAGAACTGCGCCGGCTTGGCAGTCAAGAATGAATCAAGCCAATTTTTGATATTCTGCTCTGATGTGAACCGTATTTCAGTGAGGGCGTTCTGCATCGACCGGAACAAATGGTAGTCAGAAGGGGCAAGGTCTGGGCTATAAGGCGGGTGGGGTAAGACTTCCCATCCACTGTTTTCCAAATAGTTCTTAACCGGAATAACAACGTGGGGCCGAGCGTTGTCATGATGGAAAATTATTGCCTCGTGTCTGGTCGCATATTCCGGGCGTTTTTCGGCCACTGCTCTCTTCAAACAGATTAATTGTGTTCGGTAGCGTTGTCCATTGATGGTTTCACCCGGTTTTAGCAGCTCATAATACAGCACACCCATCTGATCCCACCAAATACAGAGCATTACCCTCGCGCCATGGATATTCGGCTTTACCGTTGATTTGGCTGGTTGGCCGGTTGGCTGGTTGTCGTAATGGATCTATTTTTCATCACCAGTAACAATCCGATGCAAAAATGGCTTCCTTTTGTGGCGTTCCAGCAGCATTTCGTTTTGAAATGACTGCTTGAGTGACACTCAAAGATTCTACGAGCTCTTCTTGTGTTTGGCAACATTCTTCATAGAGTAATGCTTCTTGTTCTTCATCTTCAAACTTTTTTGGCTGCCCAGGACGTTCATCGTCTTCCAAGCCAAAATCACCACTTTTAAATCGTGCAAACCACTTTTGGCACGTTCGCTTAGCTAGCGCATGTTCACCATAAACTTCCACCAAAATACGATGACTTTCGGCAGCAGTTTTCTTCATGAAGAAGAACTCCCCGCAAAAACACTTTTCCAGGCACAAAGTTCGACATATTTGAGTGAAAAAAAATTATTGTTGTTTACGCTTCAAATGAATGACATATACTGAAATGACGTACAATGACAGTAGCTTTCCAACGCATGTTCCAATGGAATAATACAAGTTACGCCATCTCTTAGCAAACCGTCACTTTTCACTCTATCTAGTATTTCGCGCAACTTCGGCCTCTATACTGCTGTACGCGGTCCAAATTTGGAGTTATTCTTTTTTTGAGAAAGTTGAGAAATTCCTTAGATATTTTGTGAAGAGAATCTTTCGGCTTCCAGCATGTACTCGTACACCAAACTATATGTTGCATTTAGAAACTGGAGTCCCACCTCTTTTTTTAAATATCCTAAAGCCGCATGCAGACTACATTATGAAAATAGTGGAGATGAAAGAAAGCAGATTGCCGAGGATTGTATTGAAACATTTAACATTGACAAGAGGGCGCTTGGTTCAAAAGTGGTAGGAGTTGGCGGTAAAATATGGCGTAAATTTAAATATCTCAGTTGATATGCAACTTTCAACGCCAAAATCTACGTTCACCAATGTTTTGAAAAAAGCAGGCAATGCCATATACGACGGATATGTAGCTGAAGCTCATTCTTCACAACATAGGCTAGTCTACAGTAGGCTAAATTACAACCTCATTTAAAGCGCTTCTACGTACTTCCTTAACCGCTATTCCCTCAATATGATAAGCACTATATTTAAACTTCGAGGAGAATTAATAAATCTTTATTTTATTCCACATCGATCGGATCTTCCAATTATCTGTGACCTGTACAAGTTTACCATTTCATCGGAAGATGTCCTATTTTAAGAGAATTCCGCGTGAGATATTTCGGTGTCACTTTGCTGGACTTGGATGAGGTTATTAATATATTGAACGGTAGTCATGGGTGAGAAGTTTTATGCAACTACTCTACAGCTGCCTCTCGTTACAGAACCCGGATTTTAAAAGGCGATTTTTGAACGCAATTACTGTGCATGGCATAAGTTTTTACTAACTTATTACATTTTCATTTTTATTTATTGTACTTTTTTTTCTTTTTTTAAATATACTAGATAAATTGTCAATCTGGTGGACAGCCTTAAGCCAAACCAGAAACGACTTTGTATTCACTTTTTGTAAACAAAAACAAAAAAAATAAAAAATCATATGAAGTTAGTAAAAAGTCAATAACTAACTAAAAATGCCAGCTCATTGATAATAACTTATTTAAACACAAAATCATGATCAACTAAATCTCGTCATAGAAAAAACATCCTCTCAAGTCGACTATATTGCGATATGCTGACGCTCTGTGGATGAGAACTGCATCCTAGATGTCCACATCAACTATGCAGTCACTATCAGAATACATGGAAACCACAATCTCAAACTAGCCAAGCATACGCGAAGATCAGCGGCTTGAATTTAGTAAAAAAAAAACATCAGGCAGAGCAGAGATAGGCTTTAGGATACCTTGATGCACCAACAATTACAATTACAAATGCAGTAACCCATCTCATTGAATATTCTGATTACAGAAAGACGGTACTGTAGTAACATAGTTATATTGTAATGCGCAACGTGAGATGCAATCACTTCTAGGACTTCAAACTATCATCTGACTCAGGTATCAATGAAAGGAAGATAGTAAGCAATCGACTTAATCTTATTCAAGAACCAGCTACAAAGAACAATCCATCACTCGTATATCCAATTCCAAATCGGGTTCAAAGGTTTGATCTTGCATCTTGGAAGAATCTGAGAAAAAAAACTGAACACGCTTTGAAGAGGGACTTGTTAAATCTGCAAATCTTTAAGGAAGCTGTTTAGAACCTGAAGGGTGCACTCACCCACTGAATTGACCTGACACGAGGAAGGAGTCTCGCAGATCGGCCATTCCATGGTGGACTCACTCGTTAATTCTACGGATTAAAGCAGTCCTAGTGAACAGAGTTCATGGTTGTGGATGCCAACTGCAATCAACATGTAATTGCGGAGGGCAGGTCTGTTTCCTGTACCTACTGCTACAGTTCGAATTCTAACCTCTATGCTCAGTCGTATTGTCCGTAATTTCTACCTACTCTAAATTGCAGGTATCCAAGCCTAGTACGCAATTGCGTCACTAGAAATTGAGATTTATCTGACTCATCTAGTGCTAAAAGCGATTCGACGAATCGAAGAATGTCGGTGTCATCGTTCTTTAAGACTAAGCATTTCGGGTTCTCTGAGTCACTACGCCGTTGATAAGACTAATTCTACTCCTAGTTTGGTTGAATAAACTTCCACGCAAATGTGTCAAATATGTCACTCGCCTGTTTGGGGCGGCGGATCTCTTCCTTTTGATATTTATATCATGGACTACATCATCAAGGTCGTCTCTCATTTAAAAGAAGAAGTATTTGGAAGTCACACAGTCATTTGACTCGAGCCCCCGCCCAATTATCAAGGCTTCGCCCATCAATGACGTTGTCTAATAAAAAGCGGGGCAGAGCAAAATACTGGTCTTATCGTAATGGTTTTCAGGTGACGCCACCGAAGGTTGCTAGGATTTGACCAGTTAGAAGTTGCCGGTTATAGGTTTTGTTGGCGGCAAGACCACCAGTAGTCCCTATCCGGACTTAAATCACGGTACCATGGCAGTCAGGAGCCCCCCAGATCTTGGTCCGGGCCTAACTTGTGGGAGGGTCATGGTGGCTGTGGTTTAAACCCAAAGTCGCGGGAAGGGTTTTCCTATTAGTTTGACCCAATATAAAGTTGCAATAAGTGACCCTAAGAACGGCAAGAGGTTTTACGTCGGCCTCGACTCATACCAGGGGTGGAGCTTGTGCCTCCAGCACAAGTTCCGCTTTGGTATCCCAGGAAGGTGGCAGAGCGATGGCAAGGCATCCCGTAAACTTAAGTCTACACGACATGTATTTACTTTAAAAGCCAGAGACTATGTCATTTGACTTCGATCTTATGGATTTTTCGTCAGGCAGAATGCCACCAAAACTACAGTTGCGCCGGGTATACGACGTCAACTTTTCCTGCACTCAGGACTATCTTCGGCCGGAATCTAGCCTTCTAGTCGAATCTTCACGATGGCACCTGAGCCCTTAGATGTGATGCTCGCGTCTTTGTGGAGGGCAACAACCTTATATTGCGGATGCTTTAAAAGTGTATGGTACTTCCAAAGAACAAGTTCTTTTTTTAAAAACTCTAATCATTCCAAATCAACAACTAGATTCCTATCTTCCCAAATGTCCTTCTTTTTACTACTAAAGTCTAGAAGCTCTGCAAAAAACTACCTCTTCCAAATGACTTGCAACTTGCAACCTGATTACTCTGGTATAACATATACCGTGACAATGGTCAGATATATGGTATACGTTGGTATATACCACCACCAAGCCCACCTTTTTAGATCAATACCCACCGTGTTGCTGGCGTGTTGTACGATTAGGGTAGGCCTTAAGCGGTGTCAGTCTTTATAATTATAACTTCACATCAATTGGTTATTCTACTCCCTCGCTGCAACCACCGGCTACAGGTCTTGTACAGCCGAACTTGACTTCCAAAACTTATAACCGCGTGTGTTGAACTTGAGAAAGTGGCAACACTATCATGTCAAAATTGACAAAACCTCAGACAGAGGACGTCTGGCTACAAGCATACACATAAAATAGAGCTATTTCAGCGTTAATAAGGAGTTTTCAGGACTAGCCAGGAAGCTGAAGTAAAGCTGGTGGCGAATGAGCCCGGAACAGCGGCTCGCATTTCAGCTTGTAGGTATCCGAACAATCCAAGCGGCCAAGGTACGCCCACGGATTTCTCAGGCGCCAGGATATTGAATATACATATACACTTGGACCTATGCCAATCGCATATCCTTCATCTTCTGGGTAACGCCTTCACAACTGCAGGTTGTACTGAAGATCGGCGGTATTAATGATAAAAAACCTTCAGAAATGTCCCAACTGATGTGCCTGCGAGAGCGACTCGTACACTCCACAAACTAAGGAGAAAGGAAAAGCATGAGAAGCGGGTGGTCAAGGCAATGGAGTGGTGCTATTCTAACAACATCATTCGAAAGTTTTCCAGAAAAATATAAAGACCCGAAATGAAACCCATATAGGTCGGCAAGGAAACTCAGCAGTAGAATCACAGTCTGCACTGAAGATATGAAATTCCGCTGTCGGGCAATTCAAACCATTAAACATTAGCAGTGAAAGTCCGCGAAAAGCTCACATTAGTCACCTGAAGGCAAAATTTCTCCGATTCCTACCCAGAAGGGCAATGAAAGGGCAGTGAAAGAAGAATTCGCCTAAAGTGGCGGGAAAAGTGTATGATAGCTCACCACACGGGGCGAATTTTCAGTGCATTCATCTGTAGTATCTCCATTCTTGGCCCAGTGAACATCTACGACTCAGCTCTCACACCTGCTAACAAGAATGTTTTTGCAAGTTTGTCAAGACCATCGCCTTTTCCTCCAACCAAACCGGCAATCCTGTCTTGCACCACATTAAAACCTTGGCTTCGCTTATTACCAGGGTTGTCTGAAAAGTTTCCGGCCGAAAACAATGATACAAGACATTTTTTCTCAAAATATTTTTTTATTTTTTACATAGTCTCCTTGTAATTCCACACACTTCTCCCAGCGATGCTCCCATCTCTCTAACCCGTCCAAATAGTACTTGGCGTATTTCTCTGCAAAATAATTGTTCACGAAGGTGATTGCCTCCACATTTGACGAAAATCTCTGTCCTCCGAGCGCAGTTTTTAGATGAGGGAACAAAAAGAAGTCGCTTGGGGCTAGATCTGGTGAATAAGGCGGATGGTCAAGCAGTTCAAACCGTAATTCATGGAATTTCGCCATGGCAACAGCTGAGCTGCGAGACGGCGCGTTGTGTTGGTGAAACAGAATTTTCTTTTTCTGCAAATGTGGCCGTTTTTCGCAATTTCTGCCTTCAGCTTGGCAAGTAATGATGCGTAGTATGCTCCTGTAATGGTTTTTCCCTTTTGAAGATAATCGATTAAGATAACTCCTGTACTATCCCAAAAAACAGTCGCCATCACTTTCCCAGCCGAAAAAACAGTTTTTTGCTTTTTTTGGAGCCGGCTCGCCCTTTGCAGTCCACTGTTTTGACTGAATTTTTGTTTTGGCCGTATAATGGTGTATCTAAGTTTCATCTACAGGCGCCAAAACTCGGATTTATTGCGCCAACAGAGCGTTGGAAATGTTCATTCGAACACGTTTTTGGTCTAACGTAAGCAGACGCGGCACCCAATGTGCGGACAGCTTTCTCATGCCTAAATCTTGATTTAATATGTAACAAACACGTTCTTTGGACATTTTCATAACCTCTACTAACTCTCTCACTTTAATTCGGCGGTCGTCTAACACCATTTGGTGAACTTTAGCAATGTTATCGTCAGTGGTTGCAGTTTTTGGACGTCCCGAACGTCCATCATCTCCCAAGCTCTTACGGCCACGTTTAAGTTCAGCTGCCCAAAATTTCACTGTGGTAAATGATGGTGCAGAGTCCCCATACACAGAGTCCAACTCATTTTTGATTTACGTAGGCGTATTGCCTTTCAAAAACAAGAATTGAATAACAGCTCGATACTCAGTTTTTCCATTTTCACAAAAAACGCTCACATCGACTCACTCAAACGACTGTCAACTAGAAACTGCGCGTCAAAAATGACTGAAACTTCGGTAAGTAACTGCCAAAAGATGCACAACTAGCATTCACTAGCTTTTATTGACGAGTGCCGCTATCTTTATGTTGCGGTCGGAAACTTTTCAGCCAAGCCTCGTATATGGTGCCTCCAGTTGGTTGAGGTCTCGTCGTTGACGTTCTAGTCAAGCCACCGTAGTGTGAGTCCTTTTTTGATGAGCATGAGCATGAGAGCACCTTCCCCTCGCTTACCGTCAGACTATTTTGGGCGCCTCCGCTTTAACACTCCACGAAAACTTCATTGACAGCTCGCTGTGTTCGCCCAATCACATCAATATCATCCCGGTACGTTTTGCACCATTCTTTTAAGGGTGATGTAAAAAACGAGCATGACATGGCATCGACTTATCTAAAACCCTTCGTGTAATTGAAGGTCTCTAATCAATTTATTAGGGAACTTGGAGCAGCAAGAATCCTCCATAGTCGTATCTCATAATCTGACAGAGATGTCAAATATACGAATTCATATGCATCTTTGAAGTCAACAAATAGATGGTGAGGATCGATCTGAAATTCCAGGGTCTTTTCCAAGATATACCGTAGTGTGATCCGACCATGCATGATTTCAGACGCCCACATAATACGACAGAAAAAATCTTAAAGGCGATGTTAAGCGGACTCATTCCTGTATAGTTAGCGCAGTCAAAAGGGTCTCCTTTTTTGTGAATCGGACAAACGCTGGTGAGATTCCATGCTTCGGGCATTCTTCCCTCTGACCATATCTGACAGATGAAGCCTGTGCTGTTCCTTTCTTTTCTGATCGTCATTCGGTGCAGAGGTTCTTGTTTGACTGCATGTACCTGTCTATATTTATCGTCAAACCAAAGGTTCCTCTGTGGCGTGGCTTTGGAACCAATTATATCAGAAGCAGCTTCTCCTATTCACCACCCAACCTCCAAAATGCAAGGAAGTCCAAGATTAACTGGATGACATACTCTAACGCATCCCACCAAAGGATTAAGCATACCATCATCTCGGACATTAGAGCTTCCCTCCTTTCATTGAAATTACTGATAGCTCTCTCAATGGATGCCTCGGAATTCATCGATTTGGAAACGAATCCGAATCGAATCCGTTATGTGAAAGATGTCATTTTAAGCGTGCTGTCCGAAAAGCCGAATGCTTTCACGCTGACTTGTGTGGTCCAATGGAATAAACTGGTATAGATGGTTCCAGATTTTTCATGCTGCTGAAGGACGAAGCCTCTGCGTTTAGAGCAGTTGAGGAAAGGCTGAATGAATTTCTATTTTTTTGTCGAAAATTCAGTAGGTCTTCGTGTGAAACGGATTCGATGCGACAATGGCACCGAATTCACAAACAGAGGGGTGCAAAGTATTCTTTCGAAGCGAGGGATTATCATGGAAGTGCTCCGTACACAGCAGAACATCGAAAGGGACAATCGAATTGTTCAAGTATCAGCGAGGACGGTGTTACTCTCTAGCAAGTTGGATAAATCATTGTGGCTAGAGGTAGTTCGAATAGCTTTACACATATTGAATCGATCGACTAATTCAGGAAGCCCAAAAAGTATAACACCATATGAGGAATGGTTTGGTGAAAAACCAAGGCTCGATCATTTAAAAGTTTTTGACACAATTAGCTACGCGCATATTCCTCAAGTTAGTCCTAAGAAATGGGGTGCCAAAGCAAGGAAAGTAGGTATACGTGGTAGGATATGGACTAACAGGTAAAAATTTTCGTTTATTTGATCCGAGTTCCAAGAAAGTCATCATCAGCTGCGACGTGCAGTTTATTGAAAATTTCATTCGATGTTAGTACTATGCCTTTCCAGATAACAGCGCCGAATGTGAAGAGCAAAACCGGAATGAACAAACCATTTAACTAGAAAATACAGACAGCGATATATCGGATAAAGAACAAAAGATCAACAACGCTACAGGTGAATACTATTCCAAGCAAAAGAGAAAGATTACGTTCGAATCTCAAATAAACAGATTTCTTTCGAGCTGAATTGGCACTATCAGCAATTTGTGTTTAACCAGAAACATACGAAGAAGCTTTGTCTTCCAAGAATTCAGTTCAGGGGAAGAAGATCTGAACTCGCTGAAGTAGAATAATACGTGGGACATCGTTGAAAGACCCAAGCAGTGCAACGTGATTGGTAGTAAATGGGTTTTCAACTTGAAAGTCTCATCGAAGCATCGACTATCAGGAGACATTTTCCCCAGTATTCTGTGCGATGTGTTTTTGCTATGGCTGCGGTACGAGATATGGAAATAACTCATTTCGATGAGAAGACAGCATTCCTTAATGGGGACCTAAAGTAGGTCATCTATATGGAGGTTCCAGAAGGAATTGACCATCAGCCTGGTAAGGTATGTCCCTTGAAGCGAAGTTTGTATGGCCTTAAACAAGCCTTTCGGGCTTGAAACCTCAAGTTTGTGCAATTTCTGAAATGCTATGGCATGAAACAAGCGTTGACTGACCCGTGTGTGTTCTACGGAAGTATCTGGGATGAAAAGGTAATTATTTTACTTTACTTCAATCGACACACTTGTGAAGAGACTACGGGCCAAATTCAAAATTACTTTGAGAGATGAAGAGTTTTATGTTGGAAGGGAAATAATGTAAAACCATAACCATTTCACAAAGTTCATGCATCCAAAGGGTAATTGAAAAGTTTGGAATGATAGAGTCGAAGCCAATCTCCACACCGTTTCACGTCAATACTGTTTTAACCAAGTCAGAGGAGCAGTGCGACATTAGTTTTCCATATCGTCAAGCTTGTGGATCACTGATGTAGGCTGCAATCGTTTCACGACCAGATATTTCCAGTGGGAGAAGTCTGTCGTTTTATGTAGAATCCAAACCAATCTCATGTTCAGACCTTGAAGAGAATCTTGCGATGTTTGAACGGCACTAAGTCGCTTGAAATTGATTGGGTATACTGATTCAGATTTTGGTTTGGAAATGGAGTCATAACTTGGCGGAGTCAAAGGCAGAAGACTGTCGCTTTATTAACAACCGAAGCAGAGTTTATGGCGATCACAGATGGTGCAAAGGAAGCTCTTTGGCTAAGTCAATTTCTTCAGAATGTCGACTTAATACAGGAGGGAACTATAAACCTGTGTGTTGATAATCTTTGCGCTATAAGATTGGTTCGCAATCCTGAGTTACATCATCGAACTAAACACATTGATATTCGACTGTAAATTGGCTGATACATTTCCTCAGGTCACAACACATCACATTTCCTCAAAATTTACATAATGGACAAATCTGAAATCTAACCTGTAGGCCTGTTTACATAGTATCTGAGATAAAATATTTTTGACATCTGTGAAAAACCAATCAACCAAACTATATTGACAGTCAGATCTTATGTATCAAAAAAATGCTACAATTTAACTATCAGCAGTTTCGGCAATAATTTTGTAATTCCCTGACGTAATTACCAAGCCGACGACCCGGTTTATAAAACCCTACACCTAACACTAGTACAACACTTATTTCAAACAAGAAAAAATATAAAAAGATAAAAAGATAAAAAGATACATATCTATGTAAGTAAGTCGTCCCTAGTTTGTTTTTAAAACAAAGTTGACCAATCATTCGGAATGCAAATCGATAACACAAACACGAACAAGCAAAACAAAATCGAGGTTAAACAGATGCGTACCCTATGCCGTTAGCTTTCAGATTAAAAAAGAAAAAAAAAAAACGAAAAAAAAAACTACATTCTCCAATTAATGAACAGGTTAACAGTCTTATTGATGGACTGCATCGACCCGAAACTTGAAACAATAATTCAGGAAAGCCACGGGGAACACTTTGATAATTACAATAGTTGGTTGAATAAGATTCTCGAAAATTGGAAATTGAAACAAATCACTGCCGCAGGAAACCTCCATTAGGTAGGCCCAGTCGGTAATCATTGTATCTTATGAATTAAATCCATAGCATAAGTTCATTCATGTAGTCCAGAGATGGTTCTGGAATACCAATCCGGTATGGGGAGACACGATAAAATTTATCGACTTCGGAAGACTCAAATTTAGATTCATCAATTCAACTTTGTTGCAAAGAAAGATATCACTCCTGCAGATACGAGTACCGTCGATTTGAAGGCAAAAAATGCACGAAAATCTACCATGCAGCACTGAACTATGGACACCTTGATGGAAGCACAAAAGTCTCAACATTTTGTAACTTTCGTCATAACAGATGTGCGGATTTGCATAATTTTAGAATTCAGTTGGCACGCTAGATACGAATACACGAATACAAACTGGCTTTTACGAGACTATGTATGTATATGCAAATGTCCTAGGGTAATAAAGATACACGCCGCCGTGAAGAGAATGTCCAATCCATCCACGGGAGATACTAAAGAGCTGGAACACATTTAAAGTGCCACAACAAGCAGCAGAGGCTTGCTTTGTTGTGACTGTCATGCCATGTGTTTATGATTTCACAGCACTTTGACATTCGGAGAAACGAATGGTTAAAAGCATCACCTGGCCAACGGTTAAGGTGCTTAAGCTGATATATCTATTTAGAAACCGTAAGCCGGATGGTTTAATTGTTAGGTGTCAAGGAGTCTCTTATTGAAAGCAATTGCTCTTGGGATATTGCAAATTGGCGAAAGGTAAACACGTTTATCATTTCGAGGTCAGACTCACTTTCCTTCGGTACGAGTTAACGCCTAATAGGAAAGCAGATTTCAAGTTGCCGTACATGAGTTCCACATTAGTGCTGTGAATAGATACGAGTACACTTACCATTTCCTTACGTAGGACTGCCAGCTGCTTGCCCAAATTGCTGCCAAGTACATCGCTGCCAACTGTGTTTTCAGCTTCGTTTTCACATTCCAAATTTTCGTCAGAGGGTTCGTTGAAAGTTTGATTAGAACTCAGGCTCTTTGGTAGAGGCGGAAGGTCTAGCATGGTTATATTTCTGCAAAAAGAAAATAGAGAGAGAGAGAAAATTTATGAAAATGGAGTAAAGTCAAAAATTTCAAATTTATTGAGTGATTTAGTGTCAGCTGAAAGCCGACTTGTAGAAATGATAAATGCCAACTGAGTCTCTAGGAGAGTTTATCAAATGATAAATTTACAAAGATTTCACAGTCTCTTATTGGGTAACTGCTATTGACCTACTCATCCTCAGCATCACAGGTGCGCTAGATGTCATAATAAATACGCATTCATCGTGGGAAAGTGGCTCCGAACAAAGACCAATGACTTAACCTGATATTAAATGATTAAACGGCGACTTCAGGCAAAATGGCATTTTAATGAACACAGTCGCTGTCCGTGCAGTTCCCACCTATGGTTACATCGTCTGGTGAAGAAATATAGCATCCATCGCTGGGAGAATGTTCAAAGAGCACCCAGGCTAGCACACACCGATGCAATGAGATCCCCCCTAATAGATACCTTGTCGGCTATCTTACACCTCCTCATCATTGACCTTTTCATAAGAAATATAGCGGTCTGCAGCATAGTCCAGCTGAGAGAATTCACTGTTAATCGGCCATCGCCGACTAACATCCTGTAGTCGGTACCAAGCAAACTGGTTACCTTCCTCAAATTCCTGTAAAAGTTTTTGAGTAAATTTAAAGATGAATCGAAACACAAAACTTTACCAGAACTGCAGTACCGTCGTGGGCATCTTTTCGAATAAACTTCGGATGTGAAAATGTCTTCTTTTACCGGACTTGGCAGGCGGAAATCTTTGAGATTTACTAGGCCTTTTACCTAGAAACATACCAACACACACTCCGAATATGGCTTTCTCCACTGATATCCTGGCTACAATCAAAGCAATTAATTCAGCTTCTATTTATTGGGTTGTCCAAAATGTCATTGCTTTTCTTTTCATTCGATTTTCAGGTGCGTTTATTTAATTAATGATGTATTGGCCATTTTTTTTAATGACCTTCTGCCATATCTCGGGCAACTTCATAATACTGCGTTCGTAAAACTTCTGCAAAAAATTTGTCAAGGTGCTGTTTGATGAGGTCTTCAGAAGGGAACGTTTTGCGCTGGCAAAATCACTGTGGGAGCTTTTTAATCAATCCTACTCTTTAGGACTCCTTCCGTCCGGGCAGATGGAAAACAGCATTCGTCCAGCCCGTCCCTAAAAAAGGCGAATCATCTTCTCTCTCCTCCTACAGACCCATTGCACTTACGTCCCTTCTTTCCGAGGTCATGGAAAAGCCGTCAGCTCATGAAATATCTCGAAACACGAAAACTTCTTAATGACCGGCAGTACGCATTTGACAGAGTTTGGCATCAGGCTCTTTTGTCGAAAATGCATGCTTTTGGGATCGACGATGCTCTTCTTCTATGGATTAGAAATTACCTTTCGGTACGTTCAATTCAAGTTGTCATGGATGGTTTCAAGTCTGATATTCACAAAATAACAACTGGTGTGCCCCAGGGCTCCGCTCCGTCTCCGACACTCTTTTTAATTTTCATCAACGAACTCTTGTCTGCCACTTCTAATCCAATATATGCCTTTGCTGACGACAGTACTCTCTGCTTTTCATATTCGTTTCCAATCTCTGGATGGCACTTGCATGATTGAAACCGAAAAACTTTCCATTATCGGTGTGTGTGTCAATGACAACTTACGTTGGAATGACCACATATTCGATGTCGCCAAAAATACGATGTAAGAAATACGAGTACTTTTCACCTTCTGATCTGGCCTCAATATATAAGACATTCATTGGCCCAAAATTGGAGTACAAGGCCCACATCTGGTTGGGTGCGCCCAAAACATCTCTGCACCTCCTAGATAGGATTCAAAACCGTGCGATAAAACTCATAGGTGATACTAATATCACTCAAGCAATGGACACCCTCGAACACCGACGTAATGTCTCGTGTCTCACTCTGTTTTATCGCTATTTCCACCACCAGTGCTCCATAGAAATCGCCAGTAGCATTCCACCTATTCAACCCTTCATTCGTAACACCCGTCTCGCAATAAATGTTTATCAGTATACCCTCAAGCCCAATTTCGGACGTACTCTAAAATATCGTAATTCGTTCCTAAGCCATACAACTCGCTTATGGAATGCCCTACCTAGCTCTTTATTTCCTAGTCATTATAACCTTCAAACATTTAAAACCAACGTTCACCGGTACCTCTCTTTCTATCCTCCCTGATTTTCCTTCGTACAAGAATTTTAAGGGTACTTAAATCCCTTGAGCGCGCGCAAATTATAAAAAAAAATCTTTCAAAGAGTTTTGCAAGGAGCGAAATAAGAGGAAGTCTGGCGACGCAAGAAGGTGGATGTGGCAACGTACCACCTAGATCAAAAAGTTCCCGCACAACACCACCGTGTGGCGCTCCCATTGTTCCGATTTGAGTTCTGTTTTTTTTTTTGTTAAGTTCGTAAATCTGTTGTTGATATTCCCTCTAAATCTTAGCGTCATAGCTTGACATTTGCAAAAGTTACGTAGCCAAGAGTACATCTATCTCTGTGTGTGTTGGCAATTTTTTACACTTTTAGAAACGGATTTCAATTTGCAACAACGAACTTGTTCTCGTATTAAATTTTGCGTAAAAAACGGATTTAATGGTGCGCAAACGTTGAAAATGTTGGAAAAGTGTTTCGGGAACGATTCCCTAAAGAAAACGGTCGTTTACCAGTGGCACGAGCGGTTCAAAAGTGGTCGTGAGTCAATCGAAGATGATGAACGCAGTGGCAGACCATCGACAAAGAAAACCGACGAAAACATTGACATTGATGAAGTAAAAGAAATGTTGGCCAATAACCGCAAATTAACCATCAGAGAGATAGCGGAGGACTGGAGCATTGCCTATGGAACCGTCCAAGACATTTTGGTTAATGATTTGGGTTTCCGTCGTCTAGCAACAAAGTTGGTGCCAAAAGACCTCAATTTCATTGAAAAAAGAGACCATGTTGACGTCGCAAAAGAGATCATTTGCGAGGCTGAATCCGATCCCACATTTATCAAAAGGATCATTACTGGAGACGACACGCAATCTAGACATCAGGCAAGTGAATGGCGTTCACCAAATGAGCCGAGACCCAAAAAAACCACGTCGTTTGCAGTCAAAAAAGAAGGCAATGCTCACGGTTTTCATGGATTACAACGGTGTAGTGAATCATGAATTTTTGCAAGAAGTCCGGACAGGAAACAAAGAGTATTTTTTGGGTGTTATGAGACGTTTGCTTGAAGCAATTCGCCGAAAGAGACCAGAATTGTGGTGGATTTTGCACCATGATAACGCACCGTCGCACAGTGCCATCATTATTCGTAATTTTTTGACGAAAAATGCAACAAATACCATCCCACAGCCACCGAATTCACCTGATTTGGCTCCCTTTGACTTCTTTCTGTTCAATCGACTTGAAAAACCACTACGGGGAACGCGTGGTAGCCGAGCAGCCGAGAGGAAGTAATGGAAAAATCGCAGGAAGCACTGATGGACATACCGAAAACCGAATATAAAAAATGTTTCGAGGATTGGATCAAGCGCTGGCATAAGTGTGTTTCAGTCGATGGGTATTACTCTGAAGGGGAAAATATAGATTTACATGAATAAACTTGTATTTCCAATTTTCTGAATACATTCCTTACTTTTTGATCAAGGTAGTATCCGAACCAAGTTGCAGAAATTGTTGACCAGTGACCAAACTTGTGTGTGGTCTCCAATTAACCCCACCTTACGATTGCAGAGTTCAGAAAGTTTCTGTGCAATGGCATCACTTAATTTCTGTAGCTGCTCATAGTAGACATCAGAATTAATCGTTTTGGAAGCAGTTTATGGAAGACTGGTCCCTTCCAATCCCATTAGATTAACATCACGTTCTTGATGTCCGCCTTTGCTTGCCTTTCCGATGCTTCATTTCGCCCATTCCTACTCGGCTGGCATTGTTGTAGAGAACGCATTTTTCGTCCTGTGAACATACGCTTCAAAAGTGCATCGTTTACTTCGTTATTCGCCGACGCTCACGAACTTCGTCAAACGAATTTCTTTCAACTTATGGGGTACCCGAATAATCACCATCGGAATCGGGCGAATCAGTTTTGGCACTTTCGGTTTTCGATGACATTTCCGCCGTAAAGGTGAGGAGTTCACCTACCTCGGAGTAAACTTGAACTCCACGAATGGCACCCTAGTGGAGATCAGGCGAAGAATTACTTAGGGAAACCGTTGCTACTTCGGTCTAGCAAAACAATTGGGTCCAAAACTGCTAGCTCGAAGGACGGCGCTACGTGCCACACAGCTCATGCCACATTGGAAATTCTGCTCGAGCGATTTGAGGGCATAGCCATCTCACGTGGAAGTGATGTGAAATGACCACCGAGATTGTGCGATTTGGTCCCGCTAGACTTTTTCTTGGTGGGTTTTCTGAACAGCGAACCTCAAAGCAACATAACCCATGCCACCGGTCAAATTCAGCCTGATTTATGCGCCAGAGTCATGGAAAATTGGACATTTCGGATGCGCGCCATACAGAGAAGCCGCGGCGGACATTTGAACGATTTTATATTCCATAATAGCATCGATAGGCCTTTCAAACGAATAAAAAATTTCGATGATAGCTCACACACAATTTGTTTTATTTAAATTTAACGATAGGAAGCGTTAAATGACAGACCCTTTATAAAAGCCATGCCTCTAGTCTTGTACCAACCGAACAGTAGTTCTTTCTCGATATTAAGCGAACCAACAAATATCGAGAGATGCTGTCGCTACGGAGCCTTTGCAAGTCGATTCCAACCAAGATAAGACCGTCTGCCACATACGAGGGCGGGTCAATAAGTCCGTGACTTTTGGATTAAAACAGATTTTTTGATAAAAAAATAATTTTATTTTTCAACGTAGGCTCAGTTGAGCTCTATACACTTTGTCCAACGCTTCTCCAATTTTTGTATCCCTTCCAAAAAAAATGATTTGTCGAGGTCCTCAAAATAGGCCTTTGTTTGCGAGATGACTTCATCATTGGAGTCAAATCTTTTTCCACCAAGCCATTTCTTCAGGTTTGGGAACAAGAAGTAGTCGCTCGGAGCCAAATCTGGAGAATAGGGTGGATGAGGGAGCAATTCATAGCCCAATTCATGGATTTTTGCCATGGCAACTGCACATGTGTGTACCCTTGCATTGTCTTGGTGGAAAAGAACTTTTTTCTTGGCCAAATGAGGTCGTTTTTTTTTCAAATCGTCATTGAATCGGTCCAATAAGTTGGCATAATATTCCCCATTGATTGTTCTTCCATTTTGAAGGTAGTCAATGTGGATTATCCCGCGTGCATCCCAAAAAACAGTCGCCATAACTTTATTGGCTGACAAACCCACCTTGGCCTTCTTTGGCGCCGATTCACCCTTAGAAACCCACTGTTTTGACTGTTGTTTGTTGTGATGGATCCATATTTCGTCCACGGTTACAAAACGGCGCAAAAACTCCTCCATATTGCGATTAAACAACGCCAAACCTTCCTGTGAAGTTGTTACACGATTGCGTTTGTGGTCGACTGTGAGCAAACGCGGCACCCATCTTGCGGAAAGCTTTCTCATGCCCAAGTGATCATTCAAAATTGAAACCACTGAGCCATGCGAGATCCCTACGGCTTCCACAATCTCTCGCACTTTCAATCTTCGGTCGGCCAACACCATATCGTGAATTTTTTCGATTGTTTCGGGTGTAGAGACCTCAACTGGGCGTCCAGGACGTTCGGCATCTTCAGTGCTTGTACGGCCACAACGAAATTCAGTAAACCACTTTTTTACCATTGAAATCGATGGTGCAGAGTCCCCATAGTATTTATCAAGCTTAGCCTTGGTCTCGGTAATGGTTTTTTTTTCGCAAGAAATAATGCTTAATAAGCACACGAAATTCACTTTTTTCCATTTTCTCCTCAAATTAGTGAGTAGTCTGATAAAAATAGCTGTCAAACACAAACTAACTGACGCAGCAAGTTTAAATTTTGACAGGAGTCAACTGACAGATGCCTGTTGACAGGAGCAGTGTTGCTGTTTCAGTAAAGAGGTCAGAAATTCAAAAATGCACAGAATTATTGACCCGCCCTCGTATTTTACCACAATCAGTTGGGAATGATGCCGCCTTAACTTGATTTTCACTTCACCAGAAATCCTGTACACCAAAGCATTGCATTCAGTCGCACTTTTAGGCATCTGCGGTCTTGCATTAGTGATGTTTAAGAAAAGCCTTATGACAGAAAAGATAAAAAAGCTCTTCAAATTTTCTAGTCGAAAAGTTAGTGTCTTTCTGAATGGATCGGTCGTAAAATATCGTTGGCGCAGAAAGATGCCATGGAACATGTTTAAGAATCGCCAAAATCTCGTCAATTTAAGGAAATCCATGGCATAACTCTCCATGACCGAACACAATAAGACTTACCATAATTGGCAACAGGTTTCCATGAAATCCATAATCGTCCATTTACGCAATCTAACTAACACTGCAAGAAAACTGTACCAATTTACTACTGACCAACCGTTTATGACTTTGATTTCGCAAAAAAAAAAGTAAATTGTTCGACAATCATTATTCCGGCATGGTCTCATGCTTGTTTTTTTTTTTCAAACAAACTGCAGCCGACAATTTAAACTTTCTCCTTGTCTTTAAATTATATGACTTATCGATGATGGGCAGCTTAATGCAGCTTCCTATTTGTCATAACAAGATCTGAGCAGTTTTTTAACAAATCGGTTTTTGATTGTCCGTCTTTTGACGGAAGTTGCGCATGTGGTTTATGGTGATTGAGATCATCTTGGATTAAGCTGGACAGACATGACAATGTGATAAGATACTGTGTGTCAAGTGTCGTTTATCTCATGGAATTGCAACGAAAGGAAAAGTGGTAAATTGTCGGCAAGTTACTATAGCTCAAGACGCAACTTTTCCCAGATTTTTTTCTTCCATACACCATCCACTCCAGTGAGAGATAATTTTATAATTAATAAGCGTTTAGTTGAATGAAATTAATTTGCAGTTCACTCATTTGCTCATTATCCAGAGTCTCCTTCGACTGGGTCCAATGTTTGGCCTACATTCTTGAAAAAAAAAGTATCTTTTTTATGTATCCAACTATCCACTTGAGAAACTAATGTAAAACTGCCTCTGCGAACCTGCTTTTTCACTTCTCTAAGGTTTCTTGAAATCGGAGTGGTTTTTTTCTCATTTGTTTTCCATTCTCACATTTTTACCGGCCTGGTCTTTCCCTGACGGCCATGTGCCTCCTCTTTCTTCTTTGGCTAACAAACACAAAACACAGAGCACACTCATATGCAAGGTCAAGAAGAAAGAAGTTATTATGACCATCGCTACGTGGTTCTCTTCTTAAGATACTCGTATGAAGATATTTTGGAAAGCTTTCAAAACACTCCTCTTGGATATATGGTGCATATTACGAGTATCTATGTCTTCGTAGATGCGAGTCTAGGTAAACAATGCACGTGAACGTCATTTGTCTAGATGCTAATTTCTTGTAACTCAATCTCTGAAACGAACAACAGAGGATACACATTCGTAGATACAGGTAGCAAACACGAAAACTAGGAGAACAATGCTTAAAGATACTCGTAGGCTATTCAAACGTATTTTTTTTAATTATTTATTTTTTTTCATATTTTCCGGGCAGCATAGCGAAGATACAAACATTCGTACTTTTACGGTTTCTAGTGTTCAGATTGTCTTTCATTAATTTCGGGTGATTGCTTTTAATGAGTGAAATTCACGTCATGAATATGCAAATTAAAGTTAATCGGAGGCATTGACGATTTAAAGGGTACATTCCAAAAAGACTTGTATTTAAATTTTATTTTAGAAGGTCCGTCACCGTCACTGTGATGGTCAGCATTATCTTGAGGCGTGTTAATTAGTATCACATTAGATAGTTGCACCAGAAGCAGATCCAGATCTTTTAGATTGACCTTTTTTTGTGTGCATAAATTGATCGTTGTCAGCTTTTATTTAGCACGTTTTCAGCTTGAATTGACATTTATTGTACGTTGGGTAGATATTGAGATAAACTGTTTTTTTTTTTTTTTTTTGGTTTGCTGCGTCTTGCCAGAGATACTTGTTTTCGTGGCAACGATTTATGGATGTGAAATGTCAATGCATCTTTTTTTACACACGATTTTCTGAGCACGCATCCCAGTCTGAAAATTCAGTTTCAGCTTCCAAAACTTAGATTTAAGTCTCAACAGCCTATGATGAGTGGGGATTGAACGGTTTATTTTTCTCGGTCAGAACAGAGCACTCAGATAAAAAAAAAACTGGTTCGCTGCATGTTCCGTTTACTGAAATAGCTCAGTTGTTCGTGAACGGATGAATAAATGTTACAGGGTTCAGCACATCAGCGATAAGTATCCGCAGCTTGATGCGAGCGTAGGTCGGACTCATCATTCTCCAAACATGAGTCGCAATATCTTGTGTCACTTGTACCCAGCACACTTCGGTGTCACGACGCCAGTAACCAGTCTACTGCTTTCCGACTGAGAGACAATAGAAAAGGCGCTGACCTTTCGACCTTTCGGAGGCATCGGAAAGCATTCTTTTGGTTTGTTAGCGTCCTGGGGAGTCATGACAACCTCAGATAAGCCCTAGTCGAGGATTCAGGCAGCTTTAACGCAGGTTCGGGTTCTGAGAAATTGTCCTCTGAACTTTTCCAAGTTCATTGGCGATCGCATTGTGGCCTGTGACTCAAACAATGACAGGATGCAGCAAAGCCTTAACCAGAGCTTGATTCTTCTTACGAACTGAGATTCTCCATCCGCTTCAACCATTCTTCACAATATACCTCAGACCATCGCATACGATTGTGTATAAATCCGTTCTGAAGATAAACGTAAGTGTAAGCTTGCAACTAGAGCAAGTGATGCGCTTTTAGAAAGCAGAACTTGCTTCAGAACGAGGGCGTGCAGTCGATGAATTCGATTTTTACCGACAGCAAAACTAGCCAATTTGTCAGATTTTGGATGTTGATTTGCCGCTGGAACCAAACTTGACAAGTGAACGCATGCCTCGTAACAGTTCATTCCAAGGCTAAATTTTCTAACATAAGCCTAATACGTGTACGCACGCTTTACTGGTTTTTCTGGAAAGTGAGCATACACTACACCACCCACGATAACTCACTCAAGCTGACTTTGGCTTTATATCAACATTCATAAGGGGAGTTAGAAGGATCCCGATGAGCCGTCATTATTGTAATCGACTCACAGCATTCCTATAGAATACGGAGACGTTAACTTTGATTATTACCTTTTTGTGTCCAGTGTACGGGAAATTTGATATTGGACGGTTACATTCACAAGACATTGCTGGAGGCTTTACCACTGTGATATTCCTTATTCTCTCTATAGAGCCTATGCAACCAGCATCAAGTTCTCTAGACCGCTGGCAACGTTTCCAAAAATGCCACCTCTGGTGTACTTGGTTGCTTTCGAACTCCAAAAAAAAGCAAACCCCTAGTCCGACGAACAATGCCGGCAAGTATGAAAACCTCGAGGTCAAGAAAATAGAGCTACTACTCAAGGCCGCAAAGTCCGGGCAAAAGCCTGGAAATACGAATAAGGAAATACATTTATTTAAAGCATATCAGACCCTGGTAATGACACTAGCGCCGAAGTTAATAGCTCTTGCCAATCACTATTTCGTGGGGCTAAGGGGCTTATTCACTACCCAATTCGCAAACATTTAAAACCAACGTGCATCTGTATCTGTCTTTCTTTCCTCCCTAAAAGTATGCAATCTCGTGGGCACACGCTAATTCTAAATAAAAAACAAAATTAAAAATAGTCGCAAACAACTGGAGCGATTATAAGTTATAAGACCCTTATCACACTATCTTGGTTGAATCAGAAGTATTCGGGTGATCTTTCGCCCGGACGGCACAGCTGTTGATTGAAGTACAGTGAAAAACTGCCAGGGACAGCCCTGAATAGGTGTCACCGACCTATTCAAAGGAATCCAAACACAACAACTATGATTGTGCTGGGACATATACAACGGAAAACACCAGCTCACGTGCTTCAAAACTTCGAATCCATCTCGAAGAGACGATGCCGTGGAGCAGACTCAAATGGAATGGGAACTCAACCAACTCGGCATGCGTAACTAGAGGTAGCCAATAGACGTTAAGAAAGTTAGAGACTTCTATGTCAATATCAGATGAAGAAAGGCTTACAAGATGGAACGAATGTCCAATGTAATAAATGATCGCATACGCATCAATACATGCCACACCCGAGAAACAACAGCTTCGACCGAACTACGAGTATTAGAACCACTTTTGGACAGAGCCTTTGGTCCAGAAAGCTTTGCTACAGAGTAGGAAAAGAGAATCAACATGAGTGCAAGAATTGGAGAGATATCTTGGCGCTGCATGTCGACCACATTAGTACCCTGCGGACATCATTAGCAAAGCGTTGAATATGTAAGTTGTCAGAGGAGCTCAAAACTCAAGTCCCTACACAACATTTTGAGGATCGCACACGACTATGTAGTAATGGGTCTAGTTAGAAGAAGATTTGCCAAATGAATGTTGATTCGCTAAAAAATGAGATGATGCCTCGCAGACGATTACCTACACAATTATTAGTAAGTTTACTTCAACATCTCCACAATGGTCCGGCTTCGGCAATTGCAAAGTTTAAGGACGGCTAATTGTAATTTTAATTTAATTTTGGTGGGGGCTGAGGCCCCCATTTATTGGCTTAATACAAGCTTAATCTAACTTAAAAACTAACAGAAAGACTTAAGAGCTAGTGACCAAGGAAGTGATGGAGGAGATCTTGTTTGAGACGAGGAGTGCTCAGGTGGAAATGAAAAAGGGAGAGGTTCGAGTTGACCTTTCGGAACATTCGGGAGATAGGTTCGTTGGAGCCATAAGAGGTGCGGTGGACCGGTAGATAGAAGAGACGAGGACAACGTAGATTGCGGGGGTTGGTATTGAAGGAAATGGAGTTCAAAATGGATGCACAGTCGATGGAACCTGAGAGAAGACGATGAATGAAAAGAACGTCAGCAATATTCCTACGTTCTTCTAACGAATTCATATTCAGAAGTTTGAGGCGGTCTTGATAGGGAGGTAAAATTAAAGGGTCGTTCCATGGCAGGCCACGGAGGGCAAATCGAAGGAATCGACGTTGAATACCCTCGATTCGGGAAACATGAACCCGGTGAAAGGGGGACCAAGGTTGACTGGCATACTCAAGCAGGGGGCGAACAAAGGTAATATAGAGAGATCTGGTTACATACGGGTTGGAAAATTCCTTGGACCACCGTTTAATAAAGCCAAGTGATGAGTTGGCTTTGAGGATCATCTTATCGATATGCGAACGGAAATTAAGCTCACTGTCGAATAATATGCCAAGGTCTTGAAAAGACTGAACCAGGGGAACTGGTTGACCATGGAGAAAATATAGTCGGGGAGGAGACGGGTTGTATTTACGTGAGAAGGTTATAACCGATCAAGGTCTTCTTGAAGAAGGGCAGAGTCCTGGGGAGAGGAAATAGATTTAAAAAATTTTGTGTCGTCAGCGTAAAGGGAGAGGGAGGAGTGCTTAATGACACTCTCAACATCGTTGATAGTAAGAATGAAGAGAAGAGGGCCAAGATGACTGCCTTGTGGAACTCCAGATGAGGCCAGGAATGGAACAGAAAGGGCGGATCTAAACCGAACACTATAATATCGGTTTACCAGGTAAGAAGAAATCCATTTTAAAAAGAGCGGCTCAAAGCCGAGAGCAGACAATTTGAAAAGGATCAATTTATGAGATATCTTATCAAACGCTTTAGTGAAATCAGTTGCGATAACATCGATTTCTTTGCCATTTTCTAAGGCTGAGAGTGCAAAAGACACGAATTCAACTAGATTTGTGGTAGTTGATCTACCTTAGAAAACCATGTTGTCGGGGTGAAATAAAAGGCTTGCATTGCTTTCAAAGAGTTTGGGTATATGAGAGAGTTTAGCAATGGGACGATAGTTGGTAACTTCATGTTTAGATCACTTTTTGTGTATCGGAATTATAAAAGAGGCCTTCCAAATCTGGGGAAATTCACCCTGTGTAAGCGATAGACGAAAAAGGTAGGAAAGGGGTAGAGACAGGTTAGAAGAGCATTTTTTAAAAAACATTTCGGGGAGTCCGTCTGGGCCAGGTACAAATTCATCCTTAAGATTTTGTAACTTTTCTTCAATAACTGCAGGATCGAAATTTTGAGTGAGAAAGGGACCAATGGAGAAGTTTGGTAGATCATTGAAGAAAGAAGGATCTGGTACGAAGGAGTTGTTGGCAAATGATTGTTTGAGAAATCTAGCAAAAAGTTGGCGATGGTAGGAGGATCACTTGAAGATTTGGTTTCAAAAGCGAGGGAGGAAGGATAACCATCAGTCTTACTTTTGCAATTGATAAATTGAAAAAACGGCTTGCGGTCATTTATGAGATTGGTCTGCGCACTATTCAGGTAGCGCTGATAGAGAGAGTTATAGAGTTCAATGAAATGAAGATACCCGTATGTACCTAGATAATTTGAATAGTCGGAAGAAGAGTGGGTGCGAAGGAATACCGCCCATAACTTGTTTCTTTTGTTTCGTAGAGAGCGAAGTCTACGATTATACCAAGGAGGGGATGTAGAAGAAGTTTTATGGCGGCAATAACACATAAAGGGAGATGGATTTGAATATTTCTCTCTAAAAAGTGGAGAGGGCATCAACCAGAGATAGATTTGTAAACTCAAAAGAAGCCCTGCTTAGATAGATATTGATTTTACGGAAATTAGCTTTGTGAAAATTGTAAGAAAATAGAACTGCGGGGGGAGGCGACTGAAGGGGAGAGTTGTGGAAAAATGAGAGAAGAAGTGGAGGATGAAAGTTATCAATAGTTGAAAGAGATAGGGGACAACACGATACTGAGGAGTTGATGGGATCAGTTGTGAAGATAAGGTCTAATTGCCTTTCGATATAGTTGGAAGCGCCACTGACTTGGCATAGACTAGAGTCTGTTAGCCGATCTAAGAATAGGCATTCCTTAGTAGAAATGGGATTGGAAGCGATGAAAAAAGATAGGTCTTCAGATGGAGTCCACTTCAGCTAAGGCAGATTAAAATCGCCGAAGATAATGATATCATCAAGCGATTCTGATAAGTCGATCAAATTGTCAATTGCTGCAATAGCAAGTTGGTAGGATTCGATAGGTTGCGCCGGAAGAATGTAACAACACATAACGTACAAGCATCTACGAGTGAGGGTTATTTTAACCGACACAAAGTCGAGCTTAGGAGAAGATGATGTTGCAACGAGAGAGGAGTTCAAGCTGTTGTGAATAGCCAGTAGGACACCTCGACAAGGGGATTCAATCAAGGGGGGTGCGCGATCATCATCCCGAAAAACATTAAAAGAAGGAGGGAATAACTCCTGGTTTTTATGTTGGGGATAAGATTAGTTTCGGTCAGAGCATAGATATCAAATGGGAGAGCATGAGATTGGCGGAAAACAGCGTGGGTTTTAGAATGGAATCCTCTTACGTTCTGGTAATAGAAGGTGAGAGGAAGGTTTTTGCATGACTTTTTAGGGTCGAAAAAATTTATCGTGCTCAAGTCGACTGCGTTGGAGGTGTGAGACTCTGTTAGAGTGTACATAGTGGCGAAGAGCGGCAAGATCGTCTGCAACTTTTTGGGTACGCGTATTGAAAATCTTGTGATACTTTATATAAAGTTTCCCTAGACTGGTAACATCGGTAGGGAAACCTTCCTGCTGGATGGGAACTTTGACGCCTGGTTTTGTTTTACCCTCGTAGCACACCGAGTCGAATTTATCGTGCAGATAGGCGAGATAAAGACGTATATTCTCATATGTCTTTTTATCCCTAAGCCCAGAAAGCGCATAGCAGCATTCGATGGTATCACTGCATTTGCTCACAGGACCTTAGTAAAAAACAAAAAAAGTAAATGCGTGAAGAATTCCATTAGGGAATGAAGGAATACAATAGGCAACCATTGATTTAGGGACACTTTTCGAAAAGGTGAGTAGCATAATGAAATGAAATCAGGATAACGTAATGCAGGTCATAGAGGTCAAGAGAAAGTCCAACTAGTGGGGAAGGTTTTGGGCTGAATCATATTGCCGGGAACCATACATAGAGACACACTCGTAAGTTGCCCTTGTTGATTAAAAATATGTCTTTACCGGTTAGGTGCGGATGTTGACAGGGTCTCGAGTCTGACTACACCATCTGCATCATCACTTTCTCGATTGCCTTTTGAAATATCCGGTTATTACTTGAAATCCCCGTCTAAGCCCACGATTTTCGGTGTTAGCATGAACTTTCGCAAACCAATACGAGAATAACGTGATTTGTTTAATTGGTGCCAACAGAAGTCTTTACAGCAGATCATGGTCCAGATACATGGCCTGCTTTCATTGTCTATGTTTCAATTATATATAATGACCGGTTGCACTTCAATCTGCAACAAAATTTAAATTGTCGCTACCATATCACTTCTATGTAATGCAGCAATTCAAATTGCTTCTAGCATATCGGTTCTTGAACCTTATGCCTTGACCATAACGTCAATTATCTGTTATCCAATTAAAATTCCTTTTTAATCTAGATACTTGGATTATCACACCTCGTATTGAAAGAATCACAGAAACACTTTGTACTGACATCATTCCAGTTGACGACATCAAAAGAGGCACCTCCATCACCTTCCCACTTTGCACGGGCATTCGTACTCGTGTTGCACTCGTATTTGTATCTTTCGCCGGTTTATTTGTCCCGATGCGGTTTCTTGGTCTTCTGAACTATTTCTGTGGCGCATTTCAATACCTCTACTCAGTGTCAACCTTCTCCCCTTTCTGTTCGGATAGTGTTTACGTATTTGCCCGTTTCTGACCCAGAAACCACAGTCGGTCTTGCATTCATGGATCTCACTGTAAAATCGCTTTAAATATTGATTTTTCGAATTAATATCGCCGGCTCAGGGTTATCGACGCGCATATTAATGTTGTTTCAGTGCAACGTTCCTTGGCGGAGGTAGTAGATACTATGCCCCTATGCATACAATAGTGGAAGCCTCGAGAATTCACAATGTAAACCAATGTCGGTGGTTGATGTGGTCGTATTGGAAACCGATACTTGTTGTTGTTCAATGAATAACGATACTTGAGAATACAAAATGCAAGTTACTCATTTGTGGCTCACGGTACGAATACGAGTTGACTGTTATCAACCTAATTCACGTTTGCAGTTCGTTAATAAGTTTTCGCATTGTTGGTTGCTTCTCAGCTAACAAGAATGACCAAGCGGCTTGTAATCGCACAGTAATCACGCACGATTACACTTTTGCCGGTCTATGACGGTCGGCGATGGCAACTTATGGATATTAGATGTAGTCGTTGACTAATAGATTCTTGAAAAATCGAGTCGCAGAACGCGTGGATTGACGCCACAGACCGTGTTCCGTATACTGTTGAGGGAACATTGTAATTTGTTGGGGGGGGGACCATAAATAGGTGCAGCTTGCGTTGATTTAAAGCATAGGTACGAATATCTGCACGCAGATCGTATGCGTTTACCGTTTCTTATTCGCGGTTAACTTGAGCAGGAAAAGATTCAAACCGGCGGCGCCAGGTAATCTGAGATTTTAACTTAAGACTCTAGTCACGATAAGTCGCAGTTAGGGCTAAGTAGAAGGGCAGAATATTTACACTTCAGATGGGGACCGATGGGCAGCGGATCCATAACCATATTTGTAGATTAATAGAAGTATGTGAGCGGAAATACCCTTTTCGATTCATTTATGGGTTCAGCAAAGTTATTAATTTCTTAATATTCATGATAAGTAGCCGAGTATTGGTTGCGAATATGGATTGTAGTTTCCATTTCGAAATGTGACAGGAAGTTCCTGGATTAAGTAAAGAAAAGGGAAGCGAACACTTTTATTTAGATTCTTCAAAACTTCAACTGTTCTAAGATCACGGAGTATTGAAATTTGTAATAAATTTTAAGCCAAAATGCAAGCGACAATTCTGGACGTCTCTTCTGTGGCGCACATATTTTTTTTTTTTTTTTTTGTTGCCTTCTGACCAGGCTAACCTGGACTTGAAGGAAATGACGAAGAAATCGGGTCTTCTTCACTCAAGCACCAAATATTTTGGTGCTGCAAAACAACATCTTTTTTATCGCGTTTTGAAACTGCCCCGCTAAACCTAACACGTTCAGTACTGCCGTCTCTGTTGTAGTTGAGTCGCCCCTCACCAACTGCACGAGCTACGTGAAAGATTAGCGGCACCGCAAACCTCTCTTGGATCAGCCCTTTCATGTCAAAATAGAGAAACGCTTCAGGGGGGGACTAAGCCTTTCAAGCGCACACTCTCATGATATACAGGGTGACGTACTCGAACTATAACTTTTTGAAATGCTCTAATTTTTTATTTTTTGATAAATTTTATTGTGCAAAGCAAAAAATGTTGGAAAATACATCAATTTTCAAATTGTATCAGTAGTTTTCAATATGTCCACATTTGGCGCGAATAATGGCCTTGAGACGGCCGAAGGAAGCATCGCACGCTGCACGCAAGTGGCTCCGCGGTATTTTGGCCCATTCCCGGCGAAGTGCTTGTTTGAGGTGGTCCAAACTTTGGTATTTTTTAGTGCCAACCTTCGCCTTCAAAATACCCCAGACAGAGAAATCCAACGGATTTGCATCCGGAGAATTTGCAATCCATTGTGCCGAAGAAATGAAGTGTGGAACATTGTTTTTTAACCAATCTTGGTTGACGCGCGTTTTGTGAGACGGTGCCGAGTCTTGTTGAAATGTCCACGGCCTCCGACCAAAATGATTGTTTGCACAAGGCTTCAATACTGCCTCTAAGACAGTTTCACGGTATACGATCGCATTAATTTTGACGCCACGGTCCAAAAATACAAGCGGAGAGCGACCATCGGCGGTTATGGCGGCCCAAACCATCTCCATCGGTGCTGCTTGCTTTCTGGTGGCTGTCCGAAGGTGTAAAATTTTCGAAGGACATCTCTGGCAAGTAAACTCGGTCATTTTGTTGGTTGACATATTGCTCAATAGCAAATGGCGACTCATCGGAAAAAACCAAATTCGGCAACTCACCACTTTCGTGCAAGCGTAGCAACTCGTTCACTCTTTTGACTCTAACTTTTTTTTCTGTTGCGATATAAGATCAAGTGCTTTTTGGAACTTCAATGGCTTGAGCCCAAGCTTATTTTCCAGTATGTGTTGTATTCGTTCCAACGATATGATGAGCTCACGAGCCATTTAACTTCCACTTCGACGCGGATTTCGCTCAATTCGAGCCTTCACTTTCCGAACCATTTCCATTTCTGCCGATGTTGCTGTTTTTTTATGACCACCTCCATGGCGTTTTGCAACGCTGCCAGTATCACGGTAACGAGCTATTATTTCGAGACACAAATGATTTATTCACGTTGAGGTGCTGGAGGGGTCTAAGGATAGCTACTTGTGGCTGTCCAGCCAAATATAAAGCAATCACACTATCACGTTTGAATTCCATCGCGGATAAAAATTTTTCAACACAACTGAGACGCAAATCGTTTAAAAGTCTTGTAAATAATAAAATTATCTGTCATGTGTCAAAATTTGAGCTCACTGTCATGAACGGTTTGGAAATTATATCAGTCTGAAGTTGATTGCAGTTCGAGTCATTCAGGGTGTAAGTAGTTGGGGTAGTAGGCTCCAGATATCAGGTTGTTGGATGAGGCCATTGCTCTTGCAATATGCCTTCGAGTCAACTTAATAGCGAAGATGTCCACTCTTATTAGATTCGCCCTGTTGTATAGAACCTTATTGGGATACAATTTTATGTACTTCGATTTTGGTGTTCTGTAAAGGTGAAGACAAACCCTAAGGCAAGCCCTCTCCAACACCCGAATCTTTTCCATTAAGCTAGCTCTCACGTTGAACCACACGGGACACCCATATACCAGCATGGGCCGGATGAGTGCCATGTAGCAGATAACTTTCATCCTCACATCGAGTTGGCTGCTATAAAACATTCTCTTTGTAAGGGCAAAAGCACCTTTGGCTCTGGCTAGAGCAACAAGGTATTTGACTACATTTCGACAAGCAAGTGGCTAGGCGTGTTGCCCAATGATCGAGAATTTCCGCCAATTCTTTCTGGTGTCCTTAGAGGCACCAGACAACGGCGTTCTAAACAGAATGGTTTCAGACTTCTAAAAGTAGTCATCGCAAAATCGTCTTATTTTATCGAAGTCACGCTGCAAGAGAGTATTAATAACCTCGATTTTTGGACCTGTTCTGTATGCTATCAAGTCATCTGCATACGCAATGCAATGGCGAAGTGAACCTATCAAATCGCTTGTTTAAATTTTGAATAGGCTCGGCGAATTAACCGCATCTTGTTGCAGACCTTTTTAATGTGAAATGAAGTCGCATCGCCATTTTTTACGATGAGCTGCCTGTTGGTGAGCATAGTGGGCCCCCGTCCAATCACCAAGGCTTCGCCCATCAATGACGTTGTCTAATAAAAACCGAGGGCAGAGCATATTACTGGTCTTATCGTAAACATCTTCAGATGACGCCACCGAAGGTTGCTACGATTTGACCAGTTACAAGTTGCCGGTCATAGGTCTTGTTGGCGGAAAGACCACCGGTAGTCCCTACCAGGACTTAAATCACGGTACCATTGGAGTCAGGAGCCCCTCGGATTTCGGTCCAGGCCTGACTTATTGAGGTAGACCCCCTTGTGGGAGCGTTATGGTGGCTGTAGTTTAAACCCAAATCGCGGGAACGGGTCTAACTCATTGTAGAGTTGCAAATAAGTACTGGGTGATGTGACCCTAAGAACAGTAAGCGGTTTTAGATCGGCCTCGACTCATACCAAGGGTGGAACTTGTGCCTCCAACACAGTTCCGAATTGGTATCAAAGGATTGACGGAGAGCGATTTCAAGGCGTATCCTTGCTCCCATGGATGTATGGTCATCCTGTAAACATAAGTCTGCATGACAGGTGGTTTACATTAAAAACCAGAGACTATGTTGGTGAGCATAGTATGAAGAATATACAAAAGTGGATTACTGATGCCCAGTCTGGTCAGCCTCTAGAAAAGACCCTCTAACCATACGTTGTCGAAGGCCTTTTCCAAGTCAACCCGGCAGGCCCCAGTACACTGGTTTTTGCTTTTATTCCATTGGATATCTGACACAAGTTTAGACGCGGCATATATGACATCATGCCCCGCCTTAAAACCGATTTGATTATCAGGAACTATACTTTTGTCCTTAACCCACTGAGTCAAGACGCTCTTGATTACCTTTTCGAACACCTTACTGATATTCGGAAGGACACTTATCGACCGGAGATTCGCCGGATTGGATGTATCACTACCCCGTTTAGGAATCAGATAAACTACCGCAGTTTTCCAATGCTCTGGAAAATGTGCATAATTCATTGCATTGTTAAACAGGGTAATGTAAATGTCTACCGCTTCTAGAGGGAGATGTCGAAGCACAATATTCGGTATTCCATCGATTCCCACTGATTTTTTACTTCTTATTGTGTCGAAGTCCTTCCTTTGAGATGAACGGGAGTAGGTCCCCTTCATTGGCGATGACATTATTTGCCATATTCTCGTCACTGAACTGGGTGAAACCAGAGCTCTCGCATCGCCAGTTCTGTATGTCATTTCGCAGGTAGAAATACTGCAGAAGGACTCGATTCTCCAGGTCGTGATTAGAACCAATGGCATCATTGGTTTTATACACTTCCTGCAAAGTCGCTCCCATGGCCTCAACTTTCTCCTGAGGATCTTCGATCACAAAGAAATTATCATCATATGCGACTTCTCTTGGATCTATGCCTGCAGTAGTCAGTATTCGTTCGTTGTACGTCGTTCGAGGAATTTTAAGACACTGTAAGTCATTTGGATTTTTTCTCTGAAATATTTTATTTATTTGCGGAAACATATTCGGGTTGCTGCGGGTAGCATTGCATACCGAGGTATTGTAGTGTCCATAGTCTGTTTAATTGTTTGGTCCAATTGTTTTAGGCACCTGTCCAGCTCCTCGTTAGACAGATTCCTATTGGACAGTGGGTAGAGCGAATTCGAGGAGACTGCTCTTGTCAAGTTTTTGGAGAAGCGTGTCCTGCGAGACTTACTGTAATAGGAATACTTAGGAACACACTCCTCCAGCTCCGCAATTTCGTTAGGAATTGTTATTTCGGTACTACAACCGCAATGGTCACTGTCATACACGAATGTATGCAGACAATTTAACGTTTGTAGATTACTCCCCGTCAGTTGTATTCGTACGTCGCACAGCAATTGGTCCAAATAAGAGCCGCATCTGGAAAATGACGGACTGTCCGTCGCCTTCAAACCAAGTCTATACATGAGACTATGTTGGGCCCACCTCTGGCGCATATATCAATAATATTAAATGGACACATTGAAGAAATACACTCTTATTTATAAGAAAACTTTATTATTTTATAAATGACACTAATTAAGTGAACTAACATTTGTAATGGCAACACCTTAAGTGACATGGAATTTTGACAGCCACATGTCTTTAGATAATTCCGCCATTGAGTCAAGACCTAAAAAACCTAGCGGGAAACGAGCAATTCAACGGCAACCCAACGCCAAACGATGACAGGAACAGCAACGAAGCCGCGGAGATTGCAAAAGTGTCGATCAGAATTCCACCATTCTGGCACGCGAAACCAGAGCTATGGATCGCTCAAGTGGAATCGCAATTCATAGCTGCAGGTATCACAAACGACAAGACAAAGTACAATCCTTTCAGAAGTAAGTGATACAATCCTAAGGCCATCGACTAGTGACATATATACGACTTTAAAAAATCGCTTAATCGACCAATTCGCTCACTCCGAGCAAAAAGTAATAAAGAAACTGCTGCAGGACTTGGAATTAGGCGACACGCGCCCTTCACATTGCTGCGAGAAATGCGCGACCTGGCCGGTAGTCAAATGAACGACAATATGTTGAACTCAATTTCGATGAACAGACTACCGCCAAATATACGGTCTATCATTTCGATAGAGCTGCACTTTTAGTCGGTAAGATTGTGGAGATGAATGACGTTCCGATGGTGAACACACTTACTACACGTGATTCTTCCATTTCACAAATATCACTGGAGAAACAGTTGGCAGAGATTACGAGGGAGCTAGCAATTTTAACAGCATCCAAGAGCCATCAATCTAGAAGCAAAGATAGGAGCCGTCATCATTCGTGAGCACGCACAATGTCATCGAACAGAGACCTCGACATCTGTTGGTACCACCGAAATTCGGCAATGATGCAAAAGAAATGCGGGAAACCATGCAAAAAACCTTTAAATTAAGTCGCCTGTCATCAAAGGCGGTAAATGACAGACTTAATGCATCTAACAACCGCCTACTCGTGGTCGACACCAACTCTGCCGACCGTCGTCATTTTCGGAACGACAATCTCTTTTTGTATGCAGCCAACTAATCGAGAATCAAAACATTCCGAAAACGAATGCGTTAGTTCTCAACCTGGGGCTGCGACGATCTGTCAGGTGGACTTTTATGATAGCCCACGTATCACACACGATTTTGGGAGCAGATTTTTTGTCTCATTTCAACATATTAGTTAGCCTACGACACCGAAAATTGATAGATGGACTGACGAAAGGAAGTCGAGAATGCACCATCACTCGAATTCGACTTAACTTGTATTAATCACTCACTTCCATTTCAGGGTTTACTATTGGAATTCAAGGATATCACGCAGAGCAACATCGTACCAAAAACTCACCTCATCGTGACGAAAGGCCCACCAGTGTTTGCCAAGCCAAGGCGACTGTCACGAAATTAAATTCCTCCTTGAATCAAGTATTTGCCGCCCATCACGAAGTCCATGGGCAAGCCCACTGCTCATGGTACGAAAGAAGAATGGAGAGTGAAGGCCTTGGCATTACCGAACCTGATCGATATCCGATCACGCATCATGCAAGGTTTACACGGATGCGAATTCTTCTCAACCATCGACCTACGCCGAGCGTACCATCAGCTGTCCGTGGAGCTGGCTTTGGACTACGCAATGCCAGACAGACATTCCAGCGATTTATGGATCACATCCTTCGCAAATTTGATTTCGCTCGACCACATCTAGACGACATTCTAATCTCATCAGAGGACATACGCGAACATCGCCAACACCTTTCTTCTCGATTTTGAGAAGCTGAGGGAGTTCGGTGTCGTCATCAATACATTTAAATGTGTGCTAGGCAAATCTGAAGTACGATTTTTGGGCCATTCGGCCAGTAAAGAGGGAATCAAACCACCACCAGAGCGAATTGAAGCGCTACGATTTGAGACGTTTCTTTGGAATGATTTTTGCCCAGCGCCGCTGAAGATCAACTGCTGCATCAAAAGAAAAAAAATGGTAAATCGATAATAAACTGGACGGAGGATACAAAAAAAACAAGCATTTCAACCAGGTGCACCGCCTCGAGCACTGCTCTGGGAGCTATTCTTCAACAACACGACGGCGATATATGGCAACCTCTCGGATTTTACTCGGAACGGCTTAACTCATCTCAGCAAAGGTACAGCACATACGACCGCGACCTCCTTGGTGCGTATAAAGCTGTGAAATACTTTCAACATATGCTCGAAGGCAGAGAATTCATCATTTTTACTGACCATAAGCCGTTGCAGTTCGCAACGTTCCAACAAAATATAGAGAAGGCTTCGCCGATGCAAATTCATCATTTAGATTTGTTGGCCCAATTCAAAACTGATATTCGCTATCTTCCTGGCAAAGAGAATATTTCAGCGGATACTATGTCGCGCATAGACGCCATTGACGTACCTGAGACAATCAACTTTGGACGACTAGCGGAGAGCTAATCGAACGATGCTGGGCTAAATGCATTTTTAATCCAATCTAAACAATCTCTTCTCTAAAGTAGAAATTACCAACCTTGACAAAGTTGTCTGGGAATTTATATGGTTCTCGGAGTAGCCAGACTACGTTCCCCCAGTACTATCACAATAGGTCTACGACTAGTCTAATTGCACTTCAAATGAGGACCACTCTTACATTCGTTAGCCTATAAAAACCCATCTGATTCTGATATCTTAAAAGCACTACAATACTCGAAATTCCACACGAATTTTCCGTAATCATATTCAACTTCGACTTGTAGATACGGCGACTAAAGGCTACTCCTTTAGCAGTATATGAAACACATAACTTAATTTGAAAGACACGAAACTGCAGCTTATTAAAACTCTGTTCGTACCCAGTTGTATACCCTAAGGTCGACTATCTGTCTAAGCATAAACCAGCCGTTGACTTTTAACGATCGAGTTCTGTCAGATATACGAGTACATACGTTTCAAAATATTCTTGGTTTCATACGTTCTCTTCGTCTGTGCTGTCTGGCTTTAGATCTTTCACTAACCCATTCTGTCACCAGAGATCATGTTTAGAAGCTTTTTCTTTTCATAGTTGACCCGATTTTTATTTAAATCTATAAATTTGCATACTATCTTTGGCATACTAAGCAATTCTCTGTTCGAGCTAGAGTCCAGAAATAACTAAACTTAGAAGTGCACAGGTATTTAGTTCTCAAACAAAAATGTTCTGTCCTGAAAGATACACTTTTCTTCTGTCTACAAATGTGCCCAGAAATTGTCAACAATCTTTTAAAGCGCTTAACTTAAATTTAGCTGATTTTGCCAACTTATATCCGTTAAGATACTTTAACGGTCACTGTGCTGAAACTACAATAGATACATTCAGATAGCCTTCAATCACTTTTTGGTCAAAAGAGTGTATCGGTAAAATTAAATTACCACTTAAGTGGAACCTCAAAACGAAGGAGGAAGAAGTTGAATAACATGATGGCTTCAGACTTTGATGTTGAAAATAGAAGATTAGCACTTGGTTGAGGCTAAAGAATAATCCTCCAGGGGAAATCAATCAGTTAAATCGAGCGAAAAAATCTTCTTGGAACTGAAATCAATTAAGACAAATACAGGGTGTGTTCGGGCATGAGAGAAACCTCTTTTCTGTAAAATCCCAATCGACAAATTAAATCTGCAAAATAACTTGGCCAACTAAGGTGAAATGAAAATGAGAATGTGAACAAAATGTTAAGATTCTGTATCTTTACTCATATTCAAACAAACAAAAACACGTCTTAAAACTCACAGCGTAGGTTTAGTGCTTTTGATGGAACATCAAAGTACACGACCTTAATTGACCTCATTCCTCAAAATACACTTCAGAATTAATTAGATACATGTACTCGTACGTACACATGCACGTAGAAGGAGTGTACTCGTATGTATTACGAGTATCGACGAAATATCCAGCAAAGCAAGCATCTGATTATGATAAACAGTTATTGGTTATTTGCCCACAACCTCCTTTCCAAGGTTGCCATGAAGGATCCCTTTTCTGGCAGCAGTTATATGGAGCCCTGTAAGGTAAAATTGGGGATCTATGATATTGATAGGGAAACTGCTGACTGTCATATTACTCGTACTTAAATTGGGCCAGCAGCACAAGAATCAAGTTCGTAGCGTGCTTGCCTTATGTACCAGTGGTGAGTAAGTCCTTGCTCATGCAGGTTAAAATGGCAAGGGCATGCTCGACCAGTAGCATAATATTGGCGTACGCCTTCTTACACGGAAGAGGTACAAAAAAAAGTAAGGAACTTGTTACAATCCTCGGATAATAATGGATACACAATCTTCGGATCCCTACTTGGAATACTTGGACCCTTAACAGACGGCGTGCAGCCGGACAAGTAGCGGAGATCCTTAACAGCTACAAAGCAGAAATACTATAGGTTGAACCCTACCAAAAGAGAATGAGAAACTCTGGAGTCTGTATTACTATGCAGAATGTTACAGACACCCAGGGTGACAAGGACATCAGTCGTAGCGTTTACTTGGATGCGGATTCGCCGTAAAAGGAAGACCTAGGAAGCAAGTCTTGAGATTAAGGCATGTAAACGAACGAAATGACGACAATTCGCATAAAGAGTAAAGTTACCAATATAAAAGCCTTATAAGCGCCCAAACCACGATAGAAGAGGAGGACGACCTTACCAGACGCTGCTTTTACAAGCTCCACGACAAAACCTACGAGCAATGACCTAAATATGACGTGAACATCGTGAAAATCTCAAGTTAGGCATGGGACGGGTAATACAGTGGAGAAGTACAGCCTCCACGACATCACCTCCAAAAATGGACACAAGCTTACCGATTTTAGGGCGGGACGTAATGCACATGGTCTCCCTGCCTTGATATCCATAAAGGGGCCTGGGTGTCTCCTGATCAACAAACTGTCAACCAAATTAATCACATTGCGATCTATGCAGTCTTTTGGATACCCGAACGTTCCGAGCAGCTAACATCGACGCGGGCCATTGCCTTGTTGTAATCAAGATACGGAGGCGAACATCCGTAACAGCCCAAGGACAGCGAACCATTGTGACGAAGTCCAATGTCGAACGACTGCAATCACAAGAGATCGCCACGGCCTTTTCCGATCGCATTTCCCTTAACATCGCGAGGAGTCTCATGCCGCTAGCATCGAGATAGAAGGCCGTTCCAACAAAGAACATGTTCGATGATGAACGCAAAAAGGCAAATCTAGAAAAACAGCAGGGCCCGCGAGCCCTACAACCAGAAATGAAAGGAAAAAATAAAAACTCCTCAGGAGAAAAAGAAAGAGTACGAGAAGCGATCGAGGCCCTAGAGTGGTGCTATCGGAAGAATGAAGTTTGGAGGTTTTAACAAAAAATAAAACGAACGTGCCAAATCTCTAAAGCCTGAACAGAAATCGTAGAACCATAGTAAATTCTGAGAATCTGGAAAGATTATTTCCACAGACTGCTAAGCGATCACCGTCAGGCAGAATGAGCCGTTCAATGTGGACGAAGACAGATAAAATTTCCATTCAACCGTCAGGATGATGTCAGGACAGCAATTTGCAGGCATAAGTCTAACAAGGCTGCTAAACCCGGTGGCTTAACTAGCGAACTGTTTAAAGCAGCACTGTTTAAAGAAGCTGGTGATAGATTGGATATGGATTAATATCAACTCATCTCTAAAATCTGAGTCGACGAAAGTATGCCCTACGAATGGAACCTCAGCATTGCTTGTCCGATCCTAACGAACGGAGATCCTGAACTACGCCAACTGCAGGTGAATGATGCCTCAACATTGTGTGTTAAATCCTGTCTGCCGTATTATGTGAACGTCTCAGACCCTTCGCAAACAGTCTGATCGGCCCCTATCAAGCTGGTTTTAGTCCAGGAAAGTTCACCATAAATCAAGTTTGCCCAATACGGCCGATCCTGGAACTTAGGAATTCCAAAAGTTCGATATATACCACCTCTTTGTCGATGCCAAAGCAAGGAGACCTTTAACGTCAACAAAGGACTTACATAAGGCGATACGTGGTCATGTGATTTTTTTTAACATCGTTCTTGAAAGAATTGTGCAAAACTCACAAGTCAACTCCAGGGGCAGCATTTCTCAAAGGTCTGTTCAGTTGCTTGCATATACAGACAGCGTCGATATTAGTGAGAAGAACACAGCGAGCTGTCTATGGAGGGTTTGCGACTATTGAAGCAGAAGCAGAGGAAGATGGGTTTAAAGATCAACGAAGGAAAAAGAATGTAAGTACATGCTGTCAAAGAACTTACAACATCGGATCATAGAACCAAACCGACAACGACACTAACGCGGAAATCATGCGAAGAATCATTCTTGCTAATCGCTACTTCCTTGGGCTCAGAACGCAACAGAACAAACAAAAAGACTCAATAGGAGACACAGATCTCTCGCTTTGAGTACCCATCAGTATAGCCTCAAGCCCATTTTGGACGTACTCTGAAATATCGTGATGCATTCCTAATCAGTTGTACGCTTATGCCCTGCTGAGCTCTCTATTTCCTATTCATTATAACTTGCAAACATTTAAAACCAATGTACATCGGTATTTCTCTTTTCTTTCTCCCTGATTTTCCTTCGCCTGCGCTGTGTACAAACCTTTTAAGGGTACTCAAGTCCCTTGAGCTCGCGCTAATTAGCTAAGAAAAAAAACAGATCATCCTAGTCTTGCTTTAGGGCACAGAAGTTTGTACACTATCAAAAAGCGATAGAAATGCTCTCGGGTGCTTTGAGAGAAAAGTTCTCCGTGTAATGTAACTCTGTGGAGAATGGAGAAGTCGTTTCAACAGCGAACTGCACGAGCTGTATAGCGTTGCCGACATCGCCAGAAAAAAACTCGTATAACCCGGCTGAGATGGCTGGGTCATTTTGGGTGCATGGACACAAACGTCCCGGCATGGAAAGTTTTCGACTTTAACCCAGAGGGACAACGCAGTAGAGGACGACCTCATCTTGGGTGGTGTACATAAGGTAATGGGAGGCTCAGCAAACCTCGTGTACTCAACTGGAGGCACCTGGCAAAAGATCGCGCTAGCTAAAGAAGCATGCTCCACGAAATTAGGACGGCTCCTATCCGTATACTCTAGTGAATCGACCGCCAACCCGCTGAGAACATTTGCCCTTAAATCAAAGAGCATCTAGATGTGATGTTAGTGGAAGAAGCTTCTTTTCCGAAACCACATATCAGAGGATTCTCCCGCAGAGTGATGGCCTGATAACTGAGAAGATTTTCGCGTCATTGGATATGCATAACACGGGAATTAACAGCAAAGGTCCAGTCTACTACTTACTGATTCCGTAGCTGAGGCTCATAATAAAAACTCCGACAAAGGGCCAGAAATTGTCCTAGAACCAATCATCATCATCACTCAGAAAAGACTGAAACAGAAAACTCGTAGCCCGCTACTGCTGCCAGTTACTTTCAACAAGACTATACAAAATGACATACAGCGCGCGCCCCAATCAAAATCGATGAGCGCATAATTTCGTGAATTGGCCTCCAAGATCGTGTGATTTAGCCACTTTTGTATTAGTTTCTGTTGGAATATATGAAGTAGCTAGTCTATGTTGATTAACCAGAGATATTGGGCGAGTTGTAGGCCAACACTCGCTTCGTTATTGTCGATATATGGCCCCAATTGATCAAAAATTGAACAGGCAGGTGCGGCGGTCATACAGACAAAATTGTTTCTGCTGCAAAAGAAAATTGATGACCTCGATTTTGGGCCTGATCTGTGGACCACTAAACCACCTGCGTAGGCTATTGCGTAATTGAGTGAACCTCCTAGACCGCTCGTTCAAATGTAGTTCAATCAGGAAAACAACTGTCGCTAGTTGTAAGCCATTTCAAATGTCAAGGCTTTTGCTCGAAGGGTGACGTAGCCTCATCTAAAAACGAACTTCAATCTCATAAGCATGTTGTAGATCATGGTATACGGAAGAAGTTTCGGCATATTTATGCTGGTCAGATTGCCTTTTAACCTTTCTAGCCATACGGTGTGGATGGCTTAGTCAAGATCAACCAGACAAGGCAAACACTCGTACATTGGCTTTATTTCACTAAATCGGGGCAATCAGTTTTAACGCAGCATAAATATTGTTATGCATCGCCCTCAAACCAAACGAACTTCCCGATATAATTTTGTTAGGCTCAACACTCTTCAATAGAGCTTTGTCAACTCCTCCTTCGGGTACCGTGGTCATGTTTGGAAGTAAGCTAAGCTAAGTTGAGACGAGTTGTCATGAGGCGCTCGTTTATATGCCAACAATTCAAGACTTCTTGAGTTAGGCTGGCTGCAATGACATCCACATAGGCGCTGCTTTTGCTGTCAATAGTAATCGATATTTTTTCGACAGCACTTTTTGGATGTCAGGTATTTCTGCTTTGTAGCCGTCTGTGACCTCTATTTATTTTTCAGTCGCATGCGGTGTGTTAAGTGACTATTAAAGCTTCGAACGTCGCCAGCCCTATTACCTGGACCCTAACTAGTCCAGAAAAATTCTACTTGACCTCAGCGCTCTTCATTTCCTTGGATACCTTTTTGTGGCCGAAGGGATATGAGTCACAGATCCTAAAGTTCTGGGAGAAAACCCAGCTGAGACGTCGAACTAAGAGCCAATGACATGCAAACAAGACGATAAATGGTTCAACAGTGTAGAGGTTATCCCACAATACTCTACTCCTGAAGGCACTCGAAATAGTAATAATTTGTCTTCTTGACCGCGGCCGGAGCACAAATTCCGGAGGCCCCAACGAACATACTAAATAATAAAATTACATATTCCGCGAATCTCAATTCCAACTCCTGCGGTTCCTTCTTCGACATTTTTCGTAGATTGGACTGAAATGACAAATAAAGTATCGGAGAGCTTGTTACGATTAAATTCCATTAGAATAGACATATGGTTGGTTAGAGTTCTACCACCTACACTCCGAAAAACTACCGCTCAAGAGTAACTGCCCTTAGAGACGCGCAGAAAAGACGTAACAAATTATTAAGTTCTGTTGAAGGGGCGAGTTCTAGCAGTTTTACTTTCCTCCAGCGGTAGCAGAGCAGAAGAATAGATCGACGAGCAGCTCTCGGTACTGAAAGTGCGTTATTTTCTTCTGTCTTAAACAAGATCAAGAGAAAGGAAGAAGGTTTCTGCCACTCCCTTTACCAGTGGATTTTCCCGTTCACAAGGTCAGTTGATACGGTCAAATCCGCAAGCCTGGTGGTGGTTTCCCTGCTCACCAGATCCGCCTGAAACAAATGATGTAAACAGCAAAAGTTACAGTTCTGGCGAACGGAATTTGGATGCCATAGGAACAAAACTCACCTCCAAAGGAAAGGGGACGAGACCAGATGTGGCTATTAACTCTGTGACGGCTTGAATTTGAATTTGGAAGGCTGGCAAATGACAACGAACGGCGCTAAATGCCAACACCGTACTCTCAAAGTTGAAACATGGTTCCCAGGCAACCTGATCAGAACCAGCTCCTGACATAGGAGATATATAGCACACGGTACCAGATGTATGTCATAGTTGTGGTGGCGGTTGAGGCCATCAAATACGTTGCGGCTTCTTGTGATCACTTAGCCACAAATGAATGTATGCTAACCTAGCACTGGCATACATATCGAGCTCTTGCCGGAAAGCTAACAGATGGCGGTTGCCAAGAGCTCTAGACCTATCAGTCTAACTTCCTTCAAGTTGAAGAGTCTGAAGTGAATGGTTGAGCATCATCTGCGGTAAACTACTTTACTCGAAATCGCAGGCAGCCCTAGACGTCGTCGACGATTGCTGGGCTTTCAGTTAATCGACTTAAAACTGAAGAAACTGACTGCTCTGCCTCAGCCAGTACTTAAAGGCTTATTGTACTCATTCTCTTTGGAATGAGAACCTTTATCCCTTATCGGTTGGAACGACTCGAGCTGTAAAGAGGCTGTCAGGGTTAGAGAAATGTCGGTCCTTCAAGACCAACCTGACAGAAGAAAACCGAAAAAAGTTTAAACGAGCCAGGAATGACTGCAACGCCTTTCTTAAGCGCGGAAATTCTCAAAAACTGAGGCCAAAAATACTATAATGTCCCAAAGGTAGTAAAAATTGTTGGTCGTTCCATCCCAACGCTCATTGATAATGACATTCCAGCTGTCAGCTCTTTGGACAAGGCCAATCTGCTTGCTGCATACTTTGGGGCCAGCTCAATACCCCGGATTGTGCTTTGTCTCCGCCTACACTTGAGTGCGTCGAATCTTTAATGCGACGAATTCACTTTCGCACTCATGTAGCAAAGTACTAAAAGATCTTAACATTCAAAAATCCTCTGGTCCAGATGATATATCTCCCCTCCTTCGGAAGAGGTGTTCCTCTACGATGGCAAAACCACTGCGTAAGCTCTTTCATCAATCCTACTCTTTAGGACTCTTTCCGAGCAGATGGAAAACACCATTTTTCCAGCCCGTCCCTAAAAAAAGGCGAATCTTCCTCTCTCTCTTCTACAGACTCATTGCACTTACGTCCCTTCGTTCCAAGGTCGCTGATAAATCGTCAGCTCATGAAATATATCGAAACACGAAAACATCTCAATGACCGGCAATATGGTTTGCGCAACAACATATCCACTGGTGATCTGATGGCACGTCTCACCGAAAAGTGGACCCAAAGCGTACATTAATCTGGCGAAATCAAGATCGTTGCACTTGATATTTCTAAGGCATTTGACAGAGTTTGGCATCAGGCTCTTTTGTCGAAAATGCCTTCTTTTCCGATCGATGGTCTCTCTTCTTCAATGAATTAGAAATTACCTTTCGGAACGTTCAATTCAAGTTGTCTTGGATGGCTTCAAGTCTGATATTCAAAAAATAAATGCTGGTGTGCCGCAGGGCTCCGTTCTGTCTCCGAAACTGTTTTTAATTTTCATTAATGACCACTTGTCTGCTACTTCTAGTCCAATATATTCCTTTGCTGATGGCAGTACTCTCTGCTTTCCATATTCATTTCCGGACTCACGTCTTTGCTCTTCGGCTGTAGAACGGGAACGGCAGTGTATGTTAAACTCATTTCGATATTAACAGCATAACCAATTGGGGAACTATCAACAGAGTGGAATCTATTGCTTCCAAAACAGAATGCTGTCTGCTGTCATTAAAGCGAAATTCAAATACCCAGCCATTATCCGTGAATGGAACTTGCATCGTCGAAACCGATAAACTTTCCATTCTCGGTTTGTGTGTCAATGAAAATTTACCTTGGAATGGCCACATATTCGATGTCGCCAAAAATGCTGCGAAATGTCTAGGTTTCCTCAAACGATGTAAGAAATACTTTTTCCCGTCTGACCTGGCCTCAATATATAAGATATCATCCGCCCAAAATTTGAGTACAATGCCCACATCTGGTCAGGTGTGCCTAATATGACCAGTCAATGGGCACGCTGAAACACCGAAGAAATGTGTTGTGACTCACTTTGTTTTATCGCTATTTGCACTATCAGTGTTCCATACAAATCGCCAGTAGCATTCCACCCCTTCAAACCTTCAACCGTAACATCCGTCTCGCTATGAATGCTCGTCAGTATACCCTCAATCCCACTTTCGGACGTACTCTGAAATACCTTGATTCGTTCCTAAGCCGAACAACTCGCTTGTGGAATGCCCTGCCTAGCTCTTTATTTCCTTGTCATTATAACCTTCAAACATTTAAAACCAACTTACATCGGTACCTATCTTTCTTTCCTCTCTAGTGTTCCTTCGCCCGCGCTGTGTTAAGGGTACCTTAGACCCTTGAGTGCGCGCTACTTTAACAAAAAATAAAAAAATAAAAAAATCTTCGTGAATAGCAAACTTAGTTTGTCACAACGTGGATGGCATCCAAACCAATCTAAGATGCGCGCTAATACAATATCTTTCTGGAGGACGACAATGTTAAAAGGTTAGGAAAACTTGCGTCTGTTTTCCAAGCGGAGATATGTGCAATCCTCACGGAAATGAAGTGTTTTGTGAAGAATCAGATGAAAGGGTTTAATAGCACTTAAAGGCCTCTTGAACACTCCCACAGTTTTCAAGCTAGAATGTTCGAGAATGGAATGATTCTCTGAACGTAGTCGGAAGGTTAAATTTACTGAGCCTAGTTTGGATTTAAGGTCACAATGGAACCACAGAAAATGAAATCGCCGATTTCTCGGAACCCGAACCTCCACTTTGACTATGGAATAGCGTGTCTAACCGAAAAAAACAAAAAGCTCTGAAAATATTTCTGCCTCGCTGACTGTTGACATCATTTTTCTGAAGAAAATGTCTATTTTCTATTTTCTTTTTATTCAAATTTATAGATTCAACAGGACGAATCCGGTTGGACGATACAAGCCATAGATACATCAATAGTTGTACAGCAATCAACCACCCGACTGACATAAACTGCTGCTAAATGTCTTAAGGCTTTAGCAATAAAGCTTATCATTAGCATGCTGTTTGCCTCATTTTCGAATGAGTGTCAAGCGTGAATCTCCGTTCTCATTACTACCATTAAACCAACACTGAGTCGTACTATCTAAAAAGAAAAAATATTTATTTTAATGTTCCATTTACGATCCGCAGTACAGATATAAAAGGACTAACATCATTTGCCCAGAAATGTCCCCAGGACTTGAGTTATGTAAAAAAAAAAAAAAAAAAACAAATTCCAAACCCTTTTATGGACCACATGGAGACAAAAGTCTGACAGGATAATAAGCTTACACATGCTATTGACTCTGAACTCTTTTTATCCCTGCGGAGATAAAGATTTAGTTTAATGAGGACACCCAAATGGGTCAAACTTTTATGAGACTGCAGCATTCAGTTGATTCCGTAGTAGTACTGCAAAGTACTGCCATCAATGTCATCGTTTAAGGGCTGCTTATCTTAGATACATAAAACAGAATAGTCTTTTTCTTGTTCGCATATTTAGATGCAAACATATACGCGTATGTGCTGCTAAGCAAACGAACCAGAAATGTTGACAAATGAAAAGCATTTGCGAAATTTGCAACCAGCTGCAAAAATATTTAATCAAGTTGGATGTTGTTTGCGATTGTTGTTCGTTAGTAGGCATGGTGGGTGATATAATGCAGTTCTTTCATATCATACACGAGCATTTAGACGATGTATCTGCTCATGTTTACCCTTTTTGTGACAAGTTTCTGGCATAATAATAAGCTTTCTCAATTCCTTAGATATACTCGTAAATAATTTCTTATAAGTGTTTGAACAAGGAACTCGTTTCAAGAGTTCTCGTAGTAACATATTCAAAGTCAGTTTCACAACGGTCTCATTTCATTTTTCTTATCCATACAAGTCATGAAGGAACCAAGGAGGGATCCACATACAAAAAAGTCGACCGGCAGCTGAAGAGAGAGAGAAGGATTTTCAAGAAGAACTCCTAAGAGCTCTATCCGATCGATTAGTGAAGCGTCTCCTTTAAATCTGGCTTTGATGCCACTGCTGATATCCGTTATCAGGACGAACAATACGAGTAATTCCTTGACTGACTAACATGAAAAGTGACACTAGACACTCTCATAATAACTTTGCTCCTTTTACGACCCCCGAACTGGATAACATTCCTTGGAAACCATAATTTCCAGGCTCAAGATATGATGCACTGATGCCTTAAACTAGTACATGTTTCCAAATATTGGTGGAAAGTGCGAGTCATGTCATCCTCAAAGTGGGAAAGCAAGGCCACACGACTCCAAGGACTACAAATCTGCAAGTCCATCGTCTTTTCTGATAATGAATCTCGAACAGTAGTTAAATGTGACTGACAAAAAATATCTATCTTAATCAGAGGCAGATCGGTAGATATACTCCAAACACCAAAGAAAGATCCCTCTGCCGACAGAAATTCATCCTTGAGGCTTCCCGCCACCTGAAAGACGGCTTTATCGATGGAATTACGAGTATACTCGTACACGCGATTATACGCAGCCAGCAAAGAGATTAACGAAGCATCGGGCTGTGTACTGGATTGCCACAAATCGAATAGAAGCTGCAGAAAAGATGCTCGCGGAAGAACTCTCGGGCCGATGCCCTTTCACCGCTTATACGGCTCCTTGTGGTGGATGAGATCTTGGTAATATTAAAGAGGAATGAGTTTAACTGGACGTTAAAGATGTGATTGGTTTCTGGCAAAGCATTAGGTTAGGTTGGATATTGCGGTTCTAATTAGGCCAGTTGTAGGTCCATTGACATCCCACTACTAGATCATCTGAGTGTGATGACCTAGGCGTAACTGAGAGTCCTGGATCCATAGACACATTTGTCGAGATTGGCGACATTCATAGAGCAGAATTCATTTAGATCTTTGTAACTACTTAGGGAATGCATTCTGATGCATACCGAGGCAGGGCATTTGCAATGGAACTGCGCCACAGATTCTTCTTCTGCTTCACTGTTGCAGCTCCTGCATAAATCCTTGTGAATACTTAATCTCTGCTTATGTCTTCTACTGGCACGGTGTCCCTTAATTATGTTTGTCAATTTGGAGAATTTCTTCTTCTGAGATTGGTCAGCTCTCTTAATTGTTTAGGATCGAGTGTCGACCATATCAGTCAGATGTCTCACAGTTGTCTCGATGTGTCCACCTATAATAAGCCTTAAAGAGCAGTTGAAAGTAGTGGCTTGATGTTGTCCTACTATTTGTTCCTAGGGATCTTAGTCTAGCCAGTTCATTAGTGATGCAGTTTCGTTCGTGGCATATCCAAGTGTCAGCGTTGAGAGATGACCAACAGTCTTTTAGCACCTTCGAATTTGTGGTGTTTGTTTAACTGTCTATATCCGATGAAGGTCTTAAGTTCAGGCTGAGTGAAGCTGCCAACTGATAAACAGCTGAGACTTCGGCTTTTAAGGCAGTAAAGACTCGAAGTTTGCTGCATACGGAGGTCATTGAAGAAGACTCCGTGCCGTATCGACTGTTTTAGAGCTGTCTTTGAAGTTGAAAATGGACTTACTGAGCGAAAGGCATTACTGTTGTTGTGTAAGTCCTTTGAACAGAAACTTTATTCTCTTTGGCAGCAAAAGACCACTCCTCACCTTCAAGCCTACAAAGACCGGAGGAACTGAAGTTATTCTATCGAGGTCAATACGATTTCTATGAGCGATCTTAGATTTCAAACTGAAGAGGAAGACGGCATTATGAAATGTATTAAAAAAGCAGGCATTCAGCACTACTTAGGATTATACAGCGGTTGAAAGACTCATCCACACAAACGGCCCGCTTTCTAGTGGAAGGCCTTAGAGAAGTTTTCAAACCTCACCAAGATCTACATGGATGAAGACCTGTATCGGAGTTCTGGTAGGAATCAGACCTGTAGTTCAAAGGACAATGCGGTTGTTAAGCTACGAGAAGGATGCCTATGGAGACCTACAAGAACACACTAAATGAGGTATCAAGTGCCAATACGATGATCCTATGTTGGGTACCAAGGCAATAACGGAGTTGACGAGGATGACACCGGCGCTGCATAATTCATAGATCCAGAGAAGTATCGAGAAGGTCATTGGTCGGATATGTGCAGATTGGATACAACTACGCGAACAGTAGCTAGGATGCTTCTGCCGACAAATATCAACAAGAGATTCTCAATCGTTTCTTTTCGAATCCTTGGAAAAATATTCGATTCAGGTTGAGTTAACGGGCTTTGATGGAGAAATCTCAACGACTCTGAGCTAGTCAGAAAACCGCGCATCAATCGTATGAGATGGCTAGAACATGTAGAGTAAATGAACACCAATACTCCGGCCCCCAGAGTCTTCAAAGTTAACAACGCAGTAGAAGAAGACCTCACCTTAGATGGCGCGAAAAAGTAGAATGGGATCTCAACCGACTTGGAAGATCATGGTATCTCATTAGAATTAGCATCCAGTTTCTACTTGTGTATCGGAGGTAAGGTTAAGGCTAAGAAAGGAACGATTGGAGACTTTTGTTCTAAATTTACATAGGAAGTTCGAAATCCTACAAGTCTTCAGCCAAGATAAGTTCCCTTGGTCGGCATGACATCAATCTGGGAGGCAGAAAGGCAACATTTCTGAAGGCCCTCCAGGTTGGAGATGTGCTTTAAGCTAATTACCCCGCTCCGTAAAAATTTTACTATTGCGAAGCAACTTAGAGCCTCGGAGAGGATTGACGACCCTGAATACTTGGACAATGTGCAGCTGAACACCATAGCTGTTACAATCATATAAAGCCATCCATGGGAGTATGATTTGGAAAAATTGTAACATATGGGCTGTGCCGTCCGTGCCGTTTCTAAGAGAGGGCACCGCTTGAATTAAATCCATGCCATTTTCAGTTAGTACCAACCTTCAAAAGATACGTGTATAAATTTGACAGCTGTCGGACGGTTAGTTCTCGAGATATAGCGTTGAGTGAAGCAACTTTTGTTATTGTGAAAAAAATGGATTCAAAGCAATTTCGTGTGTTGATTTATCATTGCTTTTTGATGGGAAAAAATGCAGCCGATGCAAAGAAATGGCTTGATAAGTGTTACCCGGACTCTGCACCAGCCGAACGAACCATTCGCAAGTAGATTGAAAGATTTAAAAGTGGTCATACAAGCACCGAAGATGATGCACGCAGTGGACGTCCAAAAGAGGAAACATCCTCAAACATCAAAAAAGTCCACAAAATGATTACGAATGACCGTAAAGTAAAGTTGATCGAGATAGCTGAGGCTCTGAAGATATCAAAAGAGCGTGTTGGATATATCATACGAAAGCTCTGTTCAAAGTGGGTGCCGCGTTTGCTCACAGTCGACCAAAAACAACAACGTGTTGATGACGAGAAAAATCGGAGAAAAACGGCCGCATTTGAAGAAAAAGAAAGCGCTGTTTCATCAAGACAATGCACCGTGTCACAAGTCGATGAAAACGATGGCAAAATTGAATGAATTCGACTACGAATTGCTTCCCTACCCACCGTATTCTTCAGATTTGGCCCCCAGCGACTATTTCCTGTTCGCAGACCTCAAAACAATGCTCACCGGAAAGAGATTTAAGAGCGAATCGCCGAAACAGAGGCCTATTTTGAGACTAAACCGAAATCGTACTACAAAACTGGTATCGAAAGATTGAAAAATCGCGTCAATCAGTGTATCGCCCTCGAAGGCAATTTTGTGTTGTACTATAAAACGGCACGCACTTTTCAGCCCATGTGTTCTACTCGTACTATGGTGACTGATACAGAGAAGAGAAGCGGCAATTTGAGTGCAAATTAAAGCAAAATATCTTGAGCTTTCAGCTAGCCAGATATGCACTCACGTTCCCAACAGAAGTAACAAACGATTCTATCAAAGAATGTTATTACAACCTCTTCCACAAAATGCCTGATATGACGCTAAAAACATTTCGGGTTCGTCAGCCAAATTGATCATGTCGCGATCGATACACTCGTCCAATTTATAGATGTGTAAACCTTTCGAGCGACCAATGTAAAATCGAACTGCTACCTAGTTGAATGCAAGGACCGACCACGGATTTTTCAGGCGCCACAACAACGCAGAGATTCTGTGAATGCCTGCAATAGTAAACAGCAACTTTTCCGATTATGTAACCTTCAATGTCTCGTCAACCACTTCATAGCCTGCACCAAGAGCTGAAGATCAGTGGCATTGATAAAAGAACATCGCCTGGTGACGAATGCAGGCAAACACATGTAAGAAAACATATCGTCTATGAAGCAGCGTATCACGGGAAGAACATCAACTTCTTCGGGGAGAGAAGAAGAGCCTACGAAGAGATCTGTTTTAGACTCTTGAAGTAGAAAATATTGTTTGTTCACGTCTTCCATTTCGGGATTTCAGCGTGGCCTGTTTTAGTTTAAAAAAGTTATAAGAAGAAGACTGTGTGGTATGATATAGTAATACGAGAGTAGCCCATTCTGCGCAGCAACCAAATTAATCTGCTATGCCCCTTCCTTTCATTAGCTGTTTCAATATTTCCAGGATCAGTCCTTTCTGCGAGATCTTCTTCAGATCCTCTTATAAAGGGTGATTTTTTGCTGTTTGGTTTTACAGTGTTCAACTTACGAGTGATTCGTGACATGTGTTAAAGCCAACCGTGACCAGTTAGCATTGCCATTTCATCATGGAAAGACTTACTCCCGAACAGCGCTTACAAATTGTTGGATTTTATTATCGAAATTCATGATCTGTGAAAAATGTTTTTCGCGCCATTTTACGGTCGTCATAATCGACCTACTGAGCAAGCAATTCAAGCCATAGTGACCAAATTTCGCACCAATTTCACGCTATTGGACATCAAGCCACCTACACGTAAGCATAGAATGCGTATCCGCCACTGTTAATGAAGACCAAGATTTGTCCATTCGTCGCCGTTCGCAGCAATTGGGATTGCGTTACTCGACTACGTGGAAGATTTTACGCAAGATTCTTGCTCTAAGACCTTACAAAATACAGCTCGTGCAAGAACTGAAGCCGAACGACCTGCCTTAGAAAAGCTTGAGGAAGATCCGCTTTTTTATTGAAAAATTGTCTTTGGCGACGAAGCTCACTTCTGGTTGAATGTATGTTATATGGTAATAAACAAAACTACCGTATTTGGTCCGATGAGTACCACAAGAGCTACCAATGCACCTGGAAAAATGCACAGTTGTTTCTGCGGTTTATGGTCCGCCGCAATCTTGACCCGTATTCTTTCAAAGATGACCGTGAGAACAGCGTCATCGCCGTCAATGGCACCCGCTATCGTTCAATGATTTCGAAATTTTTTTTTGCCCACAATGTACGAGCTGAACCTGGTCGACATGCGATTCCAGCAATTCGCCGCTACATGCCACCCAGCACGCGAATCGATGGACAATTTGAGAAATGAGTTCGGTGAGTAATTTATCTTTCGTTTTGGACGGGTGGATTTTCCAGCTAGATCATGCGATTTGACGCCTTTAGACTATTTTTTATGAGTATACGTCAAATCACTCGTCTATGCCGGTAAACCAGCGTCAATTGGAGCCTTGGAAAGCAACATTAGACGTATTGTTAGCGAGATACCAGCCAATATTCTCGAAAAAGTTATTCAAAATTGGGCTCTAGGAATGAACCGCTGAAAACGTAGTCCTGGTCAACATTTTCATGACATAATCTTTGAAAAGTAAATGGCAAGCATTGATTTATCAGCGCAAATAAAAATTGTATACATTTTTGCAATTTTCCTTTGGGGTTTTGGACAATTGAAAACCAAGCGCTTGAAAAATCGCTCTTTATTTGTTCATAAATGTTTATCGTCCACGTCCCAGTGCTGGAAAGCTGTGGGTTAAGGGATCCATAGACTCCTTAGTTTGACCGTAAATCTACATGTGTTACAGGAGATGAGTCTCAATCTGTAAACATGTTTCTTTCGGATCAAGAAGAAGCACTATGTTAGGTTAGGTTAGGTTAGGTTAGGTTAGAGTGGCTGTTGGAAAAACTAACCTACTTAGGCCTATTGTCACATTGATGATGCCACGTGGATTTGTGATCCTCCAATTCTTGGAACCAATTTGAAATTCTGACGAAGAGTAGGAGACTGTTAACGTCTATATAGTTTAAATGGCTTAAGTCACTGTAGAAGGAAGCTCCTGCATGGAGTTTTCTTCTTTGGGTGAGAGCTGGACATGTACAGAGTAGGCGGAGGAGTAATTGACTGCAACATTTAATTGTATTATACAACAAGTACTGTGACATTTTTGGATTGAGGCTCCATGATTTGCCTATTTTACGGTCGCCATAACCGTCCCACCGAGAGGACTATTCACAGTGTGGTGGATAAATTTGAGTCCACTGGCTCAGTAAAGGGTAAACCCACACCCGTAAATCGATGAAACGCGAGATCTGCTGAAAACATCGTTGTCCGTGAGAGTGTGCAGGAGAATCCGAGGCAGTCCATTCCGCGTCACTCACAAGAACTCGGCCTTTCGCAAACCACAACTTGGCGAATGTTGCGTCGTGACTTGGGCCTGCACCCGTACAAAATTCAACTGACCCAGGAGCTGAAGGTAAACGACCATAGACAACGACGTGTGTTCGCTGAATGGGATCTGGAGCAGTTGGAAACTGACCCTAAAATCCACCAGCCAGACAGAAATTGGTGTAAAACGAAGAAAACATAGCCGCTGTAGCGGCCAGTATCGACGAAGACCCAGAAATGTCGATTCGGCGCCGTTCAGCTGAATTGGGCATCGCCAGAGAGTCAACCTGGCTTATTTTGGGGTTGAATTTGGGTTTTCATCCGCATAAGATTGTGTAAACGAAAAACTTGAAGCCGGGAGACCAAAGACAACGCCGTGAGCTCGCTAATTGGACGCTTTAAATTTTGACCGAAAATCCGGATTTGGATCAAAGAATCATCTTCTCGGACGAGGCCCATTTTTGGCTCAGCGACTATGTCAACAAGCAAAATTGCTTTTATTGGAGCGAACACAATCCGCAAGTGTTCGGCCAATCATTAATGCATCCACAAAAATTGACTGTTTGTTGCGGTTTAAGGCATGGCGGCATCATCGGACCTTATTTCTTTGGAAATGAAGAAGGAGACACCGTTACCGTCAATGGTCTCAGGAATAGAGCAATGTTAACCGACTATCTGAGGTCAAAGCTCGACAACATCGATATATCCGACCTGTGGTTCCAACAAGACGCCATTATATGTAGCGGCGAAGTTGTGAATGAGATATTTGGCGACACGGCGAGCATTCATCAATTGGCCGCCGCGATCATGCGACTTGACATCACTCGATTGTTTTCTCTGGGGATACGTCAAGTCCTTAATCTACGCTAACAAGCCAACCACTTTGGACGAGCTCGAGGCCAACATTCGACCGGCTATTGACGAAATAACGCCGCACACATTGGACCGAGTCATCTAAAATTTGACCGACCGCTTGAAGCACAGCCAGGAAAGACGAGGAGGTTATTTGAATGACGTGCTATTCCGCACATAGTGGAATGAATGGAGCTTCAAAATAAAGCCAGAATCAATGTTATATCTCACACCGTTGTTGATTTGTTTAAATTTGTTTTCTATCGTTCTTATTAATGATATTAAATTCCTCATGGGGTAGATTTGCCTTTCCTCCCTTATGAATAGGTCAATCAGCTTTTGCATTGGTTTTAACATGAAACACGAAGGGCTCATGGGCTTGGAGGATTTCGGAGATTCCGAGGGTTTGTTGCCTTCCTTAGGTACGAAGATTACCCTAACTGGTCTCGAAGTCTAAGGGATATATTCCAGTGTGAAACTGACTAACGTCGAGATGATTCTACTGGTGCCTCTATCTAGAAGATAGCGTTCTGGTGATTTGTAGGATTTTAATGAATTTACTGCCCATTTTATCAATTCGGCAGATTGAACCATTTAACAAATGAGACAAAGATGGGTTGTATTCTCATTCACCTGGACTCCATAAAGAAAGGATACACACATAATATAAGAGCAATTTGCCTACAAAATCTAGAATTTCAGCAGATAGAAAGTATAGACCCCAAGAATCTCTGAGTCGCTACGCAGAGGAAGGTTAAATCTGAGATGGCGCACTTGTGACGAAAGAAGCTGAGGTCCGTAAAAATAGATACGACTGCAATGATCGGGATTAGGATTGTGGGCGCGACCTAAACTTTACCAAAAAGCGAACTGACTGACATTCGAACAAACAGAACTGAATTAACGATTGACAAATAAGAAAACATGGCTTACGAGCTCGTAGTTGACCTTAAAGGAAAACGGCTTGTTGATCCATTGACCACTCTCTATACCCAAGGGCAAATAGTAAAGTGTAAAGCCTCAATCTCAATTGTATTCAGAAACATAACAGATCCCAGAGTGCGTGACCTGATAAGAAAGTACTACATTATGAACGATCCTAACCTTTTCGGTAAACGTCTTCAACATAAAGTAACGCATCACATTAAAATAAAAGGACAACCCGTTCACACAACGGTCCGAAGACTTTCACGCAAACAGCTGCTAAAAAAGAAATTCGCTTCCATCTGGAGCAAGGCGCATGTAGACCATCGAAAAGCTGTTGGGCGTCGCCACTACACATGTTCGAAAAGAAATATGGACAATGGAGATTCGCGCATTAAACGCAGAAACATTGCCAGACATACAAGACTGCACACACCGTCTGCACAATTCTAAGATTTTCACAACACTTAATATACTAAGAGGCATACCATCAAACTGGAAGTACAGCCAAGGAACATTGAGAAAACTGCAATCTGCACACCGTTCGGATTGCTCGAATTCACACATATGATGGAAGGACTTAGAAATGCAGCGCAGACCTTCCAGCACTTCATCAATGAACTTTTCAGAGATTTTGACTTCGTTTTCCTATCCATCGACGACCTCCTCACTGCGTCGGAGGACGTGAGCACTCATCTAAAACACCTACAACCTGTTCTCAATAGGCTTCAGAAAGTAGCCTTAGTGATCAATCTTTCCAAAGTCTATTCGCACAGCCCGGAGTTAACTTTCTGGGACACCGAATCGACTCAGAAGGTATGCGCCCACTTTCAGAAAAAGTTGAAGCAAACCAAAATTATAAGCAACCACAGACAGTGAACGACCTCCGACGATTCCTCGGAATGGTGAACTTTTATAGGCGGTTCGTATCCAAAGCCGCACAGCACCAGCTCCCTCTCAACCACCTACTAAAAGGACGCAATAAGAAGTGTGGTAAGAGCAAAATCGTTTTGACTGGTGAGACTCTCAAAGCTTTTAGCGAGTGCAATATGATACTCAGTAACGCGACTATATAGCTTTCCCGAAGCTGAACGCGGAATTATCGCTAGCGTTTGACGCATCCACAAACACAGCTATCGGAGCAGTCGTCCAACAAAGAATAGATGGCAGTTGGCAACCTCTGAACTTCTTCTACTCATCCAAATTTAACGATACTCAACAAAAGTACAGCGTTTACGACAGAGAACTCATTTCAATACGCCATTTTCTTTACATTCTCGAAGGGAGAAATTTCGCACTCTACACCGACCATAAGCCCATAACATATGCCCTTCAACAAAAAACAGATAAAGCTTCACCGCGCCATCTTGTGATATACGATACATCCCAGGAGAGAAAAATACTGTCGCAGGCGCTCCCTCAAGGATCAATGATATTACACCAACAGAAACTGTGGACTATGAGGTAATCGCAAAAGAACAAGAGCACGATAGCGATCTTCAATTATTGTGTACAAAAAGATCTTTAGAGCTTAAAGCCTTTCCGTTCCTTCGTTCTAAAAAGCTTATATACTGCGATATATCCACAAAACAAATTCCTTCGAGATTCAGAAAAATAATTTTCGATGAGATTCATAAATTATCACATCCAGGTATTCGAGCGAGTGCAAAAGAGGAAACTATGTGATTGGACGTCAATCAACAAGGATATACGAAGAAGGGCGCAGTCTTGCATCCCATGTCAGCGATTGGACAAGGCCAATCTGCTTGTTGCACACTTTGCAGCCAGCTCAACACTCCCAGATTGTGCTTTGTTTCTGTCTACACTTGAGTGCGTTGAATCTTCAATTGGACAAATCGGCTTTCGCACTCGTGTAGTTGCAAGAGCTCTTAAAGATCTTAACATTCTCCCTCCTTCTGAAGTGGTGTTCTTTATCGCTGGCAAAACCACTGCGTAAGCTTTTTCACCAATCCTACTCTTTAGGAATCTTTCCGAGCAGATGGAAAACAGCATTTTTCTAGCCCGTCCCTGAAAAGGCGAATCATCTTCTCTCTCCTCCTACAGACCCATTGCAAGGGGCGTAAGTGCAAAGGTCATGGAAACACTGTTAAACCGTCAGCTCATGAAATATCTCGAAACACGAAAACTTCTCACTGTCCGGCAGTACGGTTTTCGTAGCAACAGGTCCTCTGGTGATCTAATGGCATGTCTCACCGAAAAGTGGAACCAAAGCGTACATCAATCTGGTCAAAGTAAAAGTTTGGCATCAAGCTCTTTTGTCGAAAATGCGTGCTTTTGAGATCGACGACTCTCTTCTTCAATGGATTAGAAATTACCTTTCGGAACGTTCACTTCAAGTTGTCTTGGACGGTTTCAAGTCTGATATTCACAAAATAAATGCTGGTGTGCCCCAGGGCTCCGCTCTGTCCCCGACACTCTTTATAATTTTCATTAATGATCTCATGTCTTCTACTTGTAATCCAATATGTTCCTTTGCTGACGATAGTACTCTCTGCTTTTCATATTCATTCCCGGACTCATGTCTATGCTCTTCGGTTATAGAACGAGAACGCCAGCGTATGTTAAGTTCATTCAATTCCGATATTAGCAGCATAATTAACTGGGGAACCACTAACAGAGTAGAATTTAATGCTTCCAAAACACAATGATATCGGTTGTCGTTAAAGCGAAATTTAAACACCTAGCCGTTATCCACGAATGGCACTTGCATCGTCGAAACTGATATACTTTCCACTCCTACTATGTGTGTCAATGACAACTTACGTTGTCTGCTGCAAAATGCCTAAGTTTTCTCAAGCAATGTAAGAAATACTTTACCCCCTCTGATCTGGCCTCAATATACAATATAAGGCATTCAACCGCCCAAAATTGGAGTACAATGCCAATATCTGGTCGGGTGCGCCCAAAACATCTCTGCACCTGCCAGATAGGACCCAAAACCATGCCATAAAACTCAGAGGTGATACTTGTATCACTTAAACAATGAACACCCTCGAACACCGACGTAATGTCTCGTGTCTCGTGTTTTATCGCTGTTTCCACCACCGGTGCTCCATAGAAATCGCCAATAGCAATTCGCCCCTCCAAACTTTTAGCCGTAACACCCGTCTCGATATGAAGGCTTATCAGTATACCCTCAAGCCCACTTCCAGACGTACTCTAAAATATCGTGATTCCTTCCTAAGCCGTACAACTCGCTTATGGAATGCCCTGCCTAGCTCTTTATTTCCTAGTCATTATAACCTTCAAACATTTAAAACCAACGTTCACCGGTACCTCTCTTTCCATCCTCCCTGATTTTCCTTCGCCAGTGTTGTGTGCAAATATTTTAAGGGTGAATCGTTTGAGGCATGTTTCAAGCGAAATTGAAAAATTTAAAAATCCAAGTGATAGATTCGCCTAGACATCATTGGACCACTGCCAACTTCCGAAAATTATCAGTACGGTGTAATGTTGATAGACCGATTTACTCGCTGGCCCGGAGCCATTCCAGTTAGCAATATTACAGCAGAGACAGTAGCGCAAGCCATATGCAGAGAATGAATTCCGCGCTTCGGGGTACCTGTCACAATCGTCACTGATCAAGGCCGACAATTTGAGTCAGCACTGTTAACCGAAATGAACAAACTCTTAGGCGTTAAAAGAATAAGAACGACTTCATACCATCCCCAATCTAAGTGCAACCATATGACACGAAAGTAGACACTGGACTCAGACACATTCATGGGTGATTCAAGGCTTACATACTGCACTGCGGGATGAGCTGCAAACTACATCAGCTAATCTAGTGGACGGACAAAACTTAAGGATTCCATGGGAGCTTATATAACAGGGTGAGCAGACATATCAAACAGATTTCGCAAATCGTTTTAAGGAGTACTTTCAGCACATTCGTCCCGTAGCAGCTTCAAATCACTCCAGGCAAAATCCATTCGTCTCCAAGGATTTGCATTCGTGAGAATATGTATTTACCAGAACAGATTCTGTTAAAGCATCACTACAGCAACCTTTCCAAGGACCTTACAAAATCTTGAAAAGAGATAAGAAAATCTTTACAGGAAGTGTACGATGTAAACCACTAGCTCTCAGTCTAGACAGAATCAAGCCGGCGGTCACAGGAGAGTATAAACACCCGAAACACCAATAAAACAGTCAAAAACAGGAAAAGTCCGATTTTCAGTTTCAGAGCAACCATCACCAGTCATACGCAGGACTCGACTCGGTCGGGGAGAGTGACCTTAAAACCGCTGCGGTGTCGTGAACCTTGCTATAGGAATGTCTTTTATGTATCTCTGTCTAGTTGTGATATTATCCCCTATAGTGCCCCTATGTGGGCACTGATTAACTCATATCACAGTTTTTAAAGAAAGCTATGCATGCATCATTTTTTGAGCCGGTATAGGTATGTCGTAACGTTAACGCTCGCTTACTCTTACGAGTAGTTTTCCTAAAACTCCTCTATTGCTCAACAGTCATACTCGTATGTCCATAAAGTTATCGTGTCAGTTATGGGCTGTTTGCTTTGCCCAAAGAAGACGTTGATAGGCCATTAGGAATGCGTTGACAACTTTATTTCTGTTAAGTAACGTTCCGCTTTTGGAAACGAAAAATCACTTCAAATATGAAATTGCATTACAATTTCGAACTGAAAATCGAGAAAATTGCTTCTTACGATGTACGAGTACATAATTACTTAATAGGAAAGGAAAGTATCTGAACGTTTGACCACATTCAACATGAAATCAAACCCCAAATGGTGGCACATCAAACACATAAGTCATTCCAGGTACGTCATTTTCTCAAGCAGCATACCAAAAACTGCAATAAAAATGCATTCAAATACTTCACATCGAAAACATACCCAAAAGGTACCTACAATCTGAACCCTTTCTTACCTCGGGCTAGTGACCCAGTTTACCAAGTGACCTTAACGGCTTGACATGAAAAACAAGCAAAACACTGTTAACAACCATTTGCTCGTAATAGGTTCACTAAGTGTCACGGCAATGCAACCAGTAAACTTCTCTCTGGCAGGTCAAACTCGCAAAATTACTTCATCATCACCCTCGGGCGCTTCATGCATGCGGAAGTACGAGTATCTACTTGCCGGCAATCTTGAAAACATCTCAAGTGTTTCTTCCTTTTACATAACACTTACGACGAAATGCACAGGTGTAAGTTTCTTATGCACGAGGACTCCAAAAGTGGGTTCCATATTTACACCAAGCAACGTCAACAGGTTTGTACCACAGTCCAGGCATGAGGCAAACTGCAAGAAAAAAAAAAAAAAAAAAAAACTGCAGTTTGCAGCCCAGTGACACTCTAATCACTGTTGGCCTCATCTCGTCGTTGTCGTCATTATACTCTCTCATCATAGTCGCTGAACCAACTCGTAGTCATCCGTTTCCTTAGGTAGTTGTGTCACTGTGTAAGAGCGTAGCACCAGGTGACAGTTTAACTACAATAACTGTCCAGTCTGGTGGAACGAGTTTCCCATAAATACATTCCTCATTGCCATCCATGTGGTGGCGGTTGGCAACATTACTCAACTGAATTCGCTGACTTTGGCAGCGCGTGTACACTTAGTCGTACAATCATATGTGAGCAGTCGCACATACTCGTACAATATGTTTACATTCGCAAGAGTTCTTCCGGTTTGACATGACTTATGTAACGGTTTACTGCTGCAGTTGTAATCCACCAGCTTTGGCTTTTCCGCAAAGCAATACAAACTACGAGTAACTTCATCTATGGACCATGGATAACAATTACAATTACGTGGCGGGAAATTAAAAAAAAAACCACCGCATGGAACTTAATTTGGCTGGAAGAAGATTAGAGAAATGTGGAGAAAAAAGTAGCAAGATGCTGAGCCACAGGCAGCAATTAAAAAGTATTCCAAGAAGAACCACTAAGAAGATGGCTGACAGGAAGATCATCCCAAGAATTGGGTTAAGCTGGACATAATTACGCTTAGAAGGGAAGTTCATTGGCCAACTTAATTTAATCTTTGAGGCACAAAAGACAGCAATACTCGTAATTCGCCAAACAGGGTGGAAGTAACAAAAGTACTAAATCTATAACAATTACGAAGAGATGGGGTAACAGTAGTGTCCGCTAGAAGGAATTACCTGCTAAGAAAAAAGAAATCAACAGCAACATATTCGTTCGTCAATTAGATAGATAAAGAGATACCGCACCTAGGATATTCTTAAGGATCAGTCCATCTGATTTGGGTGCCAGGACATAGCGAATATGAACCCAATGAAGAATCAGACGAACTAGCCAGAAAAGGATCTGCATCTCAATTCATGATGACAGGGCCATTCTGTGGGCTATCAAAAGGAAGTGTTAAAACCTGTCTAGAGGAAAAAAGCTTCATTTCTGGAGACAAACCGAAGGAAACAGACAAGCCGAAAACTTTATGCCAAGCAGTTGCCACAAAAAAAAAACAACTACTACAATTAGGTGCAGGGTCTTCCAATAGGGGCTTCCGAACTTTGACAGCGGCCATATTGCTGAAGCTACATCTGTCAAATTGGCTGTCATTTATTCAATCTGTTTTGCCAAATCACCACGGACAGACATAGCGTTCAACAACTAGTCCAAATCATAAAATTTTGTTCTGTTCGGGCAACGTTCCGTGCGCTTCGCTCATTTTACGGTCGCCATAATCGTCCTACCGAGAGGACTATTCGCAGTGCGGTGGATAAATTTGCGTTCACTGGTTCAGTAAACCATAAACCAATACCCGTTTGTCGACGAAACGCAACTTCTGCCGAAAACATAGCCGCTGTCCGTGAGAGTGTGCAGGAGAATCCGAGTCAGTCGATTTCGCGTCGCCCACTAGAACTCGGCCTTTCGCAGATCACAACTTGGCGAATTTTACGTCGTGACTCGGGCCTGCACCCGTACAAAATTCAACTAACCCAAGAGCTAAAGGTAAACGACCATAGACAACGACGTGTGTTTGCTAAATGGGTTTTGGAGCAGTTGGAAACTGACCCCAATTTTCATTGAAAAATCATCTTCAGCGATGAGACAAAATTGTCGAATTTGGGATAATACGAATACACATAAGATCCAAGCGTCCAATGCATCCCGAAACAGAGACAGTTTGGTGTGGATTTTGGGCTGGCAGCGTTATCGGTCCATATTTCTTTGAGAAGAACGTTGGCCAGCCCATTACCGTCAACGGCGAGCGCTATAGGTCGATGATTACCAACTTCTTTTGGCCTGAATTGGATGATATGGACACCAACGACATGTGGTTTCAACAGGACGGCGCGGCGCTACGTGCCACACAGCTTACGCCATATTGGAAATTCTGCACTAGCAATTCGAGGGCATGGTCATCTCACGTGGAGGTGATGTGAACTGGCCACAGAGATCGTGCTATTTGACCCCGTTTTGACTTTTTCTTGTGGGGTTTTCTGAAGTCGCAGGTCTATGCGAATTAGCCACAAACTACAGCGGACCTCAAAGCCAACATAACCCATGCCATCGGTCAAATTCAGTCTGATTTATCCGCCAGAGTCGTGGAAAATTGGACATTTCAGATGCGCGCCACCCAGAGAAGCCGCGACGGACATTTGAATAGTGTTTTATTTAAATTTAAAGATAGGAAGCACTTAATGAAAGACCCTTTAGAAGTCAGATTCGACTGATCACAGGTTTTCTCACAGTGCACTGCCATGTGAAAAAAACCACCTGATGACCATGGGCATAGCACAAGACACATGTATTGTGCAACTAGCACAAACTACACACTGACTCGAACTGCAAACAACTTCAGACTGCTATAATTTACAAACCGTTCATGACAGTGAGCTCAAATTTTGACACATGACAGATAATATTATTATTCACAAGCCTTTTAAATGATTTTCGTCTCAGTTGTGTTGAAAATTTTTTATCCGCGATGGAATTCAAACGGAATAGTGTGATTGCTTTATATTGGCTGGAAAACCACAAGTAGCTATCGTTAGAGCCCTCCAGCACCTCAACGTGAATAAATCATTTGTGTCTCGAACCATACCGTGATACTGGCAGCGTTGATAAACACCATGGTGGTGGTCATAAAAAAACAACAACATCGGCAGAAATGGTTCGGAAAGTGAAGGCTCGAATTGAGCGAAATCCGCGTCGAAGTGGAAGAAAAATGGCTCGTGAGCTCAACATATCGTTGGAATGGATGCAACACATACTGAAAAATGAGCTTGGGCTCAAGCCATTGAAGTTCCAAAAAGCACACGATCGTACACCGCAACAGAAAAAAGTTAGAGTCGAAAGAGGGAAGGAGTTGCTACGCTTGTATGAAAGTGGTGAGTTGTCGAATTTGGTTTTTTCCGATGAGTCGCCATTTGTTGTCGAGCAATATGTCAACAAAAAAAATGACCGAGTTTACTTGCCAGAAAGGTCCTTCGAAAATTTACGCACCAGAAAGCAGGCAGCACCTATGGTGATGGTTTGGGCCGCCATAGCCGCCGATGGTCGCTCTCCGCTCGTATTTTTAGACCGTGGCCGTGGCGTCAAAATTAATGCGATCGTATACCGTGAAACTGTCTTAGAGGCAGTATTGAAGCCTTGGGCAAACAATCATTTCGGTCGGAGACCGTGGACATTTCAACAAGACTTGACACCGTCTCACAAAGCGCGCGTCAACCAAGATTGGTTAAAAAACAATGTTCCACACTTCATTTGTTCGACACAATGGATTGCGAATTCTCTGCATGCAAATCCGTTGGATTTCTCTGTCTGGGGTATTTTGAAGGCGAAGGTTGGCACTAAAAAATACCAAAGTTTGGACCACCTCAAACAAGCACTTCGTCGGAAAAGGGCCCAAATACCGCAGAGCCACTTGCGTGCAGCGTGCGATGTTTTCTTCGGCCGTCTCAAGACCGTTATTCGCGCCAAAGGTGGACATATTGAAAACTACTGATACAATTTGAAAATTGATGTATTTTCCAACATTTTTTGCTTTGTCACAATAAAATTTATCAAAAAATAAAAAAATTATAGCATTTTAAAAAGTTGCCCTGTATGTGACTGCAATAGTTTAATCAACACACGTCAACCTAGGTAAATTCTACCTTGAAGCGGCGGACATACGAGTACCAAATTACAAATTGCGGCATCATGGATGAGCTCTAAATGGAGGATATCACAATAGGCCCATCTGTGGGCGCAGTGATCTGAGATTCATTATACCACCTCCCACAACAATCTGATCTAATTCAATTTAATCCTTAAGCGACAAATAGCCCCGCGTCAGGCCAATCTTTCAATGCTTCGATAGCTTTGAGCCGCTTCATGCAAAAAGCGGAGCTGTGACCAATTTCACCTCTTACTCTGGGAATCGGACGGCACTTATTCAGGCTAAAATGACAACGAATGACAGTTTTGTAACTTTGATTAGGCTTTAACCATTCGAATTCGACTTTCCAGTCGAGACACAAATTCAGCAGCACTATAAAGGTGTCGACGGAGGTACTTGCTACAGGGTGGGTTATAATGTATGACCCTTTCTGAAAGTGCCGCAAATATTTCAAATGGCATTTGTGAAGCAAACAGAATTAGAATTTGTGTGAATAAGCAATGGAACGCTATACTTTTGGAGAACGCTGAATAATCGTCACGATGTTTTTGGTGAACAATTTTCCAGTGATTTTTGCGTATTGAGGAGGCCCATTTCCAGCTACATATGTGGTGGATACGTGAACAAACAAAATTTGTGGTTCTGGGACACTGAAAATCCGCGAGTTACGGACGAATAGTCACTGCGTGGTGTGCTGTTTACGTTGGAGGAGTTTTTTTTTACTATTAGAGGACATGTAGTTTCAACAGGATACATTCTCAAGAAAAGGGTCTAAAGGGTCATACATTATGACCCAAACTGTAGGGGTTAATAGTGGTAGCAGAACTATCACGCTATTGTTTCATATCTGAGCCCAGTCCGATACGGACTTCCAAAACTTAGTCAGTCACTTGAGAATAATGAATTCAGGACCCAGTGATCATATGACCTGCAAAAGAGAACGGGTTATTCGTAATCAAGAATTTGATGGACCTATTGATATCAAGCCCCATCCAGGGCGCTCTATATCAGACGCCGAAATGCTGTACGCATTATCAAGACCTTCGGATAAATTCCAGAGATTGAGAGAAGTGTGACAATAAAGAGAAAAATACGGATTTCCCACTGCTCTCAAAAGTCTAAAAGATTCCTCCAAGCGCCAGAGATCATTGGAGAAAACCGTGCCGGCTTCCAAGAGACCCAAAACCAATAACACTAAAACCCACCTGGGCCTTCTAACATAACATCTCTGAGGTCTTTTAGCGAAGTCTTAAAGCATGCAATAACAATCGCCGTAATCGAAAGAAAACAAGAACACCGATGGATCGATAACACGAATGGTGGCAGGTGGTCAAGCTAAAGGTTTCAGGTAATTTCTTGGCCATGATGCGGGAAAACCCCGGACCATAACAAGCGACGCTAGGTGGCATAGGGGTCATGTCAAACTTATCGCTTGTGCCGATCACAGATCTCTCGATGTTTACACCAAAACCATAGCTAGATTAGGAGAAATTTGGCCGAAAGCGTTCTGGAGACTCATGACTAGAAGGTCGCGAAACTGGAATATCTAAGGAGCCCTTATAGATGCGCGTTAACTGTGATCAATAAGGAATCCCTTAACCGTCTAGTACAGACTAAAGGCACAATTCGGTTCGGCTTCGAGTCAATTCACCTAAGGGTTTATAAAAAGGATGAGCTGGATGCTCCTCCTTTAACCGAATTAGAAATTTCAGCCTCTGATCTTGGAACGTCGATTACCTTTCCTGAAGTGGATAGCGACGACTCCAATCTATCCGAGATGATGACTAAGCTGTCGGTCTCCTCTTCTGAAACTCTTTTGGAAACAAAAACCGACGACGAGTTACAAAGAGATCTTTAAAATTCACAAAGCCGCCGATATTGGCACAAAGCCGAAGACATACAGCTGCCTTGCATGTAACAATGAGGATAACCGCTGCGATAACTGCGACGTATGGTAACACTACTTGTGCGTCGGGTTACGGTCCGCAGTGGCTGCAAGTCGTGTTCCGGACTACTGGCAAGCGCCTTAATCAATTCTCAACGAATTTCGAATGCTGCGGCAGGTTTCTAAGATTCCCAACAAGTGAAGTGAAGTGAAATGCGGCTTAATGAATCGGCAACAATCCTTCGTAAAGTAGTCGGCGATAATGAATCGAACACAGCGTGTTCTGCTAGAGTCCACATACCATATTGTGAATGACTGTTCTGCGTCTGCCAGCATGGCTTTAAGCGAGCCCGCTCTTCCCACTGGTCATTCAACCTCTTCAGCTAACCGAGACTCCAGAGGTACAGTAAGGTTCACGAGTGGCTTCTTTATTGAACGTTGGCCGAAATAGGTACAGCTTATCCGTGAACAACAACTCATTTTGCAACAACAGGACCATCTGCTGCAGCAAAAGGAGTCATTGTTACGAAAGCAAAGAGATACAATGGTGCAGCTTGAAGAGGAGATGTTCAGCGTCTTGGGATCTGATGATGGAAGGCGTGTCGATGTTGAGAGCTGTGCATACTGTTCCCATTGGGATAGAAATACTCGTATAATTCGATCATCCACGAAGCCACAGTTTTCTGCCGCGACTGGAATCGCTTGCGGCTCTAGAATAGAATAGCAAGACCGTCTTCTTCGGCAAATTATGGAGAAACTGCAAACGTTAGAGCGAAATGTACACCGAAGTTTGACAATACAACTTCATCGGAATGGCTGTCGACCTCATCCGCTAAGAAGAAAGAATCTACCACCGCTGGACACCCAGAACAGATTTGCTCCCATGGTGTAACTTGAAACTAGTGGCATATCCACAAAGCGTAATAGTGTCTTCGTAACTGGCGGCGAATAAGGTCACTCTGGGCGATTGCCTACATATTTGGGACTCCGAGTGCGGACACGTAATACGTTTTAGGCAGACTCTGGATGGGCCAGCAAGAAATGCAGTGAAAAACTTATTACCGAATGCCTCTGCGTTCCGCAATTAATATCAACTTTACGCATGAAATTTGGCCGACCAGAACTCATCATAAGAAATGCCCCTACCCACTTTGTCATCAAAGTGCAGAACCATCGGGATTTGCTTAACCATCTAAGCAATCCAGAACGCGAGCAACTCGGAAAAATCAGCAAACTTTCTGGCCTCTTCCTCATTCCGGGGAATGTATAAAATCACCCTGACATCATTCACATTGGAGGCGTCTGAAAGTCCGACATATCATTTGAAATTCGTCGGCGAGTAGCGCTTAGCCATGATATTGAGACGCTACCTGCGACGGTAGCTGAAAAATTGTGATATCTTCCTCAACCTAACTAGACCCGAGAAGTAAAGAGCAGTGAGAACCAACCAATTTTGCCAAAGATGTCTTGAGCCACATTATCCGGGCCCATGCCCTTCTATAATACACCTGTCTGCGGAATCGATGAATGCGTTATATGCACCATCCTCGTCTACACAGCAAATCAGTTTCTATTCGAACCACTAGCACGACTGCGGTACCCATTTTCAAAACTCTAGCTCAGTCCTGGATTGAGTTATTCCAGTTACTTTGTACGGAAAAGGTGTGCAGCTATCAACCTTTGCATTTTTTGATGACGGGTCGTCTTTGACGCTAATAGATGAAGATTTGATGACAAGATTGAAACCTAAGGGAAACCCGCAGCCGTTATGTCTAAAATTGACTTCCAACATTCATCGCTATGAAGACGATTCGGTGATGGTAAGCCTGGAGATATTGGCAGTAGGCGGTGACATGGGATTTCCGCTTAAGGAAGTCCACATCGTCCACATACTATTCAATTTAAGCACTCGAAGGGCTTCCCATTGATACATTAACGCGATACCGAAGCTGCTTATCGGACTCAACAACTGTCGGCTTGGCCTGAGCCTTAAATCAAGGGAAGCCATAGGCTCAGAGCCAGTTGCGTTGAGAACTCCTTTGGTTTGGACCATAAAGAGTCGGTTGACTTAACAACATTGCTGCGGAATCCCTATTAACCACCACGTCTTTCACGTTTGCTATTGGGAGCGTTCCTCAAACTCTGAACTACTTACGATACTTGAGAACTACATCTGTGTCGACAATCTAGGAGCCAAAACTAAAAGGGAGACAACGATGTCCAAGGAAGACATTCATGCTTACGAACAGTTACAAAAGTTTACAAAAAAGATTGGAGATCGATTTCAAACCGGCCTGATGGGAAAAGGTGAAAGCTTATCTCATGCGGACAGTCTTTCATGGCTAAATGGAGAGGTAAATGTTTGTTCCTAAAAGCGCAGAGAGATCCGGTTCTAGCTCACGCGTTGCAATCTAATCTTGCAGACTAGCTAGGAAGTTGAGGTCAGATGAAATCGATGTAAAAAGGCGCTGACATCTACCTAAATAAGCCGGGGAAGCTCAGCCTGGTATGTGGTACACCCGCTAAAGTTGATGGCATTTCCGTCAATAGGTATCAGCACTGCGGAAATTTCGAGAACGACGTGTAGCAATTGGCGGAAACACAGTGGAGATGAGTCATCAGGTAACAAGACTATCAACGCTTTCTCTGTGTCCAAGAAGGTTCATCAGAATTAGTACATTACGTCATCAAAGTAACGTTAGCGCTACATGCTCGCCCAATTATGCGGAGTAAGTGAAGAACGAAAACGCTAAGGAGTTTCCTAAGTGGACTGTTGGACCAACACGTATAGCGGTTAAATAGATCTGGCCAAAGCTAGATCCGAATAGCTCTAAGAGTCTGATCTTTCTAAATAGGAACCATCTTAGTGCCATCATAAGTGGCATCACTCAACACTGCCTCATAGGCAAGCACGCAAGAAGGTTTGACGCTTTTACAAACGATTTCTGTAGAAGCTGCACGAGGAGGAAGAAAGAGATAATCCTCCACCTACTCTGTACATGTCCAGCTCTCTCCCAGAGAAGAAAACTTCACTTAGGAGCTTTCTTCTAAAATGACCTAAACGATCTAAAGAATAGGGAAGTAAAGAGTCTCCTACGCTTCATCGTAAGCTCAAACTGGTTCGATTAGTAAAAGGATCATAGATCCACGAATCTATAACACTTTAACACGGAACCTTGGCGATTCTTGCGATTCTGGCGATTCTTGCGATTCTGGCGATTCTGGCGATTCTGGCGATTCTGGCGATTCTGGCGATTCTGGCGATTCTGGCGATTCTGGCGATTCTGGCGATTCTGGCGATTCTGGCGATTCTGGCGATTCTGGCGATTCTGGCGATTCTGGCGATTCTGGCGATTCTGACGATTCTGGCAATTCTGGCGATTCTGGCGATTCTGGCGATTCTGGCGATTCTGGCGATTCTGGCGATTCTGGCGATTCTGGCGATTCTGGCGATTCTGGCGATTCTGGCGATTCTGGCGATTCTGGCGATTCTGGCGATTCTGGCGATTCTGGCGATTCTGGCGATTCTGGCGATTCTGGCGATTCTGGCGATTCTGACGATTCTAGCGATTCTGGCGGCTCACAGAAGAAAGAAGTGAATACTAAAGAATTTTTAGGCGAAATAAACCTAAACTTCCATTAATCGTGCCTTTTGTTCGCTGGAGAAATTTCCAAATTTCTTCTCTGGAAGATTTGAAAGATTTGTTATCTCATAAGGCACTGATGCGACACTTGGTGAAGGACCATTTAGGTCAAAAAATTCGGTACCTTTCTAGGGCAACTGTTCTGTAAATCTTGCTTCTGTCAATTGCCTTTTGCACAAAATTGTCCTTAGGGATCGCAACGGACTTTACAAATTCAAAAGTGTCCTCTGAAAAAGGCATTTGATGGACAAGTTTGCGAATGAGAACGTTAAAAGCATTCTTTCTGGGGATATACAGTGGCGAGCAAAAATGAATACATGTTGCAAGTGAATGAAATAAAATGCAAAATTTTTATGTCTCGTTTCATTTTAGCTTTATAAACTATATTCATTCTTAATCCAAAAATGTTGATTTACTTTCAAGCCAATAAAAAAATAAAAATATCCTTCAGAGATAACTGTAAAAAACGAAAATATGAAAGAAACCATCATTTACTCAATTTTGCACGTTCCTCCCAGTTCTTTTCAAAGTCCCTTGACGAAGCTTTGTTTCTTTGTTTAAATTGATTCAAGGTGAATATTTTTAAGCTTAGTTTTACATATTTTTAGCATAAAAAAATATTTTTTTGTAGAGAAAAAAAAGAAAAAGAAGAAGTGTGCAGTCCAGTAATGTCAATCCAGGACCACCAAGGCTTTTGACTGACGCAGATGCGCGCTTAATGGAGCGTTTAATGATGCGAAGAGAGTGCAAGACACCAAAGGCGGCGACGAAAGCCTTAAACAAAAAAGTCTGTGAGTGGACAGAACGTTCCATGATTTTTAACGTAAACCACCTGTCATAACACCTTATGTTTACGAGATGCCCATACATCCATAGGGAACAATGATACTCCTTGCCATCGTTCTCTGTCATTCCTTTGATACCAATTCGGAACTGCGTTGGAGGCACAAGTTCCACCCTTGGTATGAGTCGATGCCAACCTAAAACCTCTTACTGTTCTTAGGGTCACAGCACCCAGTACTTTTTTGCAACTCTACAATGGGTTAGACCCGTTCCCGCGATTTGGATTTAAACCACAGCCACCATGACGCTCCCACAAGGGGGCCTACCTCTAACAAGTCAGGCCCGGACCGAAATCCAGGGGGCTCCTGAGTCCCATGGTACCGTGATTTAAGTCCTGGTATGGACTACCGGTGGTCCAGCCGCCAACAAGACCTATGACCGGCAACTTGTAACTGGTCAAATCGTAGTAACCTTCAGAGGCGTCATCTGAAGATGTTTACGATAAGACCAGTATTTTGCTCTGCCCCCGCTTTTTATTAGACAACGTCATTGATGGGCGAAGCCTTGATAATTGGGCGGGGGCCAGTGGACAGCTAGAAGAGCCTTACGTAAGATTGGCTTAGAGGCAGCTGTTAAGCAAAAAAAGCCAGCGCTTTCCGACAAAAATGTTAGAGCTCGCCTTAAGTTGTGAAAAGAACGTAAGAACCGGTGCATTGATGATTAGAAACGAGTTAAAAAATCAATAGATTCCAGTCAGATGGCAAGGAGCATTATTGGCATCAACCAAGTGAAAGAGGTGGAAGCTTAATGGTGTGGGGATGTTTCACCTGGTGGAATGTCGGTCCGCTGATAAAAATCGAAGGGATAATGAGAAATGAACAATACCTTGACGTTCTGCAACAAAATTCACCAGAATTCGTGGAGGAATCAGCTTATCCTGTCGAGGAAATTATATTCCAGCAAGACGGATACCCCAAACATACGGCTAGAATTGTCCAGAGCTGGCTTGGAGAGCAGCAATTTCATACAATTAAGTGGCCAGCACAGAGTTCGATTCTAAAAAAACGGCTTGCGGACTTCCGATAGCCACCCAAAGACGAACGCCAATCTATGGGAGCGAATACAAGAACAGTGGCTCTGCGGTATTTTGGCCCTTTCCCGACGAAGTGCTTGTTTGAGGTGGTCGAAACTTTGGTATTTTTTAGTGCCAACCTTCGCCTTCAAAATACCCCAGACAGAGAAATCCAACGGATTTGCATGCGGAGAATTCGCAATCCATTGTGTCGAACAAATGAAGTGTGGAACATTGTTTTTTAACCAATCTTGGTTAACGCGCGCTTTGTCGGAAGGTGCCAAGTCTTGTTGACTAAAATGATTGTTTGCCAAGGCTTCAATACCGAATCCAAGACAGCTTCACGGTATACGATCGCATTAATTTTGACGCCACGGCCACGGTCCAAAAATACGAGCGGAGAGCGACCATCGGTGGCTATGGCGGCCCAAACCATCTCCATCGGTGCTGCCTGCTTTCTGGTGGCCGTCCGAAGGTGTAAATTTTCGAAGGACTTCTCTGGCAAGTAAACTCAGTCATTTTGTTTGTTGCCATATTGCTCGATAACAAATGGCGACTCATCGGAAAAAACAAATTCGGCAACTCACCACTGTGGTGGAAGCGTAGCAACTACTTCGCTCTTTCGACTCTAACTTTTTTCTGTTGCGGTGTAAGATGGTGTGCTTTTTGGAACTTCAATGGCTTGAGCCCAAGCTCATTCGTCAGTATGTGTTGCATCCGTTCCAACGATATGTTGAGCTCAGGAGCCATTTTTCTTCCACTTCGACGCGGATTTCACTCAATTCGAGCCCTCACTTTCCGAACCATTTCTGCCGATGTTGCTGTTTTTTTATGACCACCTCCATAGCGTTTTGCAACGCTGGCGTTTGTCACGGTATGGTTCGAGACACAAATGATTTATTCACGTTGAGGTGCTGGAGGGCTCTAACGATAGCTACTTGTGGCTGTCCAGCCAAATACAAAGCAATCACACTATCATGTTTGAATTCCATCGCGGATAAAAATTTTTCAACACAACTGAGACGCAAATCGTTTAAAAGGCTTGTAAATAATAAAATTATCTGTCATGTGTCAAAATTTGAGCTCACTGTCAGTCAGGGTGTACGCATGCCTTAAAATAGTGCAAAGGAATGACTAAGCGAAATCCACTGCCCAAAATGCCTCCTTCTCGAAAGGACTTCAACAAATTTCAATCCGACATTCCCTGTGAACTCTTTAAATACCAAACGCTCCATCATGGTCAATATACTCGTATCTCCTTTCTTAAACAGAAGGGCATAGTTCCTGGTATTGAATTCTCACCCCTAAAATCCTCCAGCGCCCAGTGTTACAATAGGTAGTCAAGGAATGTGGAATCTTTGAAATAAATCTATACAAGGCAGCTCTCCGGATATACGAGTACTCGTACATATTTTCCAGGCATTGTGTGACATTTTGAGTCCGCATGAACCCCATTTTTGTATGTCAGATATGTACACATTTGTGTGTCCTTTAACCTAACAAAAAAGAGATATCCCATAAGATTTAAGAGGTCAGTATCTTATCTAAATGGAATAAATTATATCTGTGTCGATTGCTTGCCAAAGATAAGCACAGTCACGCTAGGAATGCATTAAAGATTGACAGAAATGGGTTTGCCTATATTTTGAGTCAACAAATCAGTTCAATTAAAATCAATTATGCGAATCTCTCACGTCCTCACGTGGTGCCAGTGGTCATCATATTACGAGTATAAAAGATACTTTCGAAATGCTAATCAAATTAGCGTGCAAGTTCAAGTGTAAAGGAGCACATCAACATTCAGAGATAAAAATCATTGACCGTCTTCACGTTGTTGTGCGAATTTCATTTGTTTTTACGATCCGCAATTTACTGAGAACTCATCACGCAATAATTATACACTTCACGTAGGTATCTAGATACGAAGTGTACTTGTATTCGAGTAATTTTGTTGCGGTGAATCATCCAGGCCTCCACAAGTATTATACTCGTAGTGCGTGGCTTTGTGCTGTCGACGTGTTTGTGTCAGACTTTGATGAGCGCAGCATTTTTAAGAATATTTTATTTTTAATTTTAATTTTTTGTTTGGTTTATCGTTATTGCGAATTTTTCTGACGAACATGAAGACAAGTTTTCCGAAGGCCATCTACTTAAAATACGTTTTTAGGCTCGGAAACGTACGATATTAGGTTAAGCAATCTTTTGTACACCTGCGAAGGCCTATGAAGAATTTGATTGGTTTGGCTGCCTTGTGTAGATACTTCGCATACTTAAGATTCTACGAGTAACTTGATTGGGTTTAGACTGTTTTTGAATAGTTTATGGCGCTCTGTGGGATTTCGTGTATTCAGTGCTTGCTGATTATCATGGTAATTGCAAAGTTAACACCGACTACACAGAACTGCTAAGTGGATTTCCATACAAAGATAGACAAGTAGTTCGAAGTGAGTTCCTAATTGACATGCCTCATGTGGATTGATAGTCGAACTGCTGCCAGGAAGTTAGTAACTCAGTCTCTCGTAAATATTTCCCATGCTCCCAATTAAGTGCGAGTAAAAATATTTGTTCATGTCGTAAGCCAAGCAATAATTAGCAATAAGTATATAATTAATTAACAAACAGACGCGAACAATTAAAAATTTATTTTAAAATGTCTTCTACTCGTATTATACAATGATTATGGTGAATCATCGATTTTGTTTATTTTATGTTTTTTGTGCGATCATGAACTTCGTTAGAGTGTGTGAAATAAAAAAGTTGCACATGCCCGTACTTGGTTATGATTGAAATTTGTAATTTTATTTGTTTCTGTCTGTTTGTTGGTCCATTGACCTATCTCGTGACTCAAAAATGCTCACAAATCACATGACCTTAGGACTAACTATAATCTGAATTTTTTTTTTTTACGTTACGCGTGTAATAGCAGCAACTGCTATATATTTGTCTTACGTATCCGCTCCGCTTGTGGGGTTGACAAAATGCTACAACCATTCTACAGGTCACTCTATTTTTGATCATCTCGTTAGCTAGGCCAAGAATTTGATAATTTGAGTGATGCCATTAGTTTGAATCTCTTCTGGGAGCCTCTATTGCCTTTTTCTAAAATAAAGAACGGAGTTTTCACGCCGTTTAAGCCATCCAAAGTTAGCTCTATGTGTTACAACGTCATAGCAATTTCCTTGGTGCTTAATGACAAAGCCTAAGCGCATGTGTGGTCGTAGTAGGATTGACTCCTTACCAATTACCTTAATCCAATTATTAGAGGTAGCATGAAGGGCTGACATATAACACATACCAGACGCTGTTGTTTCTAACTTCTCACCCTGATAAGTACACCGTTGATGTGCCCTCCTCTCTAGGCTCTTCGAACCATTGTGCCATATCAACTAACTTCTCGTACACCCACCACACAGTTAGAGAAGAAATTCCTAAAAGAACCGTATGGCAATACGAGAAAGTGAATTAGAGCGGACTTAACAGCTTCTTTAGGAATATTAACTGCTCGACATGTTTCCTCGATAACGATGTGGATGCCGCTATTGATATGATCACAGACACTATTCTCTTTGGAATGAGATCCCTCATCGGACGAATAGTATCAAACCAAAACAAAAAGTGTGGGACGACTCGAACTGCAAAGAGGCTATCAGGTTTAGAAAAATGTTTTTTTCGGTCCTACAAGACCAACCTGACAGAGGAAAACCGAAAAAATTTCAAGCGAGCCAGGAATGACTGCAACGCCTTTCTTAAGCGTGTGAAAACTGAGGTAAAAAATACTACAATGTCCCAAAGCTAGTAAAAATTTTTAGTCGTTCGTCAAAAGAATTTCCAACTGCGCATTCTCGCTCCCAACGCTCATTTACAATGACATTCCAGCTATCAGCTCTTTGGGCATGGCCAATCTGCTTGCTGCATAATTTGAGGCCAGCTTAATACTTCCAGATTTACCCCCTTCTACATTGGGACGAATATACTTTCGCACTCGTGTAGTAGCAAAAGTACTTAAAGATCTTAAGATTAACAAATTCTCTGATCCAGATGGTATATCTCCCCTTCTTCTGAAGAGGTGTTCCTCCTCGCTGGCAAAACCACCGCCTAAGCTTTTTCATCAATCCTACTCCATAGGACTCTTTCCAAGCAGATGGAAAACACCATTTGCCCAGCCCGTCCCTAAAAAAGGTGAATCTTCTTCTCTCTCCTCCTACAGACCCACTGCACTACGTCCCTTCTCTCCAAGGTCATGGAAACGCTGATAAACCGTCAGCTCATGAAATATCACGAAATGATGGCATGTCTCACCGAAATTTTTTTTTTTTTTTTTTTTTTTTCCGGCGAGGGCAGGTGAAAATCTTCCATCAGACACTATGAGGATCAGAAGCGCGTGCTCATAGTAGTGTGAGATTCTTACTCACTAAAAACACCTCCCTTCATTGTTGATTTTAATACCGCAACTAAGTAGAACTTATCAAGCAGTTTTTATTTCATAAGTTAGTCACGATTGGTAGGACACTTTCCAATGGAAGACCCTACATATTCCGCTTTCTTAATGCGGTTTCAATTTATCGCGCAAGGTCCAACGGTTTAGTTCGTTGAAGACGGCGTAGTATGTTTCGTTCGTCCAAGACTTCTAGGACTGTATTGTTGATATGGCCGCTTAACCGGACTTTATGTTTTCGTGCGCAGTTCCTGACTTCATCTTCCACGAAAGGAACTCCGAGGTCTCGATGCAGGTCATTATTTCTTATAAACCATGGGGCACGCACAAATTGTCGTAGCACTTTATTTTCAAAAGTTTGTATTATATTTACATTTGATTTCTTAGTACAACCCCAGAGTTGTATACCATAGGTCCACACCGGCTTTAGCACTTGCTTATAAAGAAGCAGCTTGTTTTCTAAGCTTAGCTTGGAATATTTACCAAGTAGCCAGTACATTTCTCTGTATTTGGCCTCTAGTTCTGTTCGTTTCTTTCTAACATGCGTTTTCCATTTAAGCTTCGCGTCATGTGTCATTCCCAAATACTTAGCCTCGTTTGCAAAGGGGATGCACACCGAGTTTATAGAAATGGGCAAGTGATTTATCTTTCTGTAGGTGAAGTCAACATGTACAGATTTTGTCTCATTAAGGGTAATTCGCCAGATCTTTGTCCACTCGTAGACTTTATTTAAAGCAGTCTGAAGTTTCGCCGTTGAGTCTTCTATTGATTCTCCAACCGCTAAGATAGCGGTGTCGTCAGCAAAAGTAGCGAGAACAGTATCCTCGACGTGTGGTATATTTCTTGTATATAAAAGGTACAAAAGTGGGCCCAGTACGCTTCCCTGCGGTACTCCGGCTAGGATATCTTTAAATTTCGAAACATCATTTCCGTATCGAACGCGAAAAATTCTATTTTCAAAATAGCTTGTCAATATATTATAAAGCTTTAATGGCAAAATTCGTCGCAGTTCGAACTTCAAACCTTCATGCCATACTTTGTCAAAAGCTTGTGAGACGTCAAGAAATACGCTCGAACAAATCTTTTTTTCTTCCAGGGATCTTTCAATTACATCAGTAATTCTATGCACCTGATCAATTGTTGAATGCTTAGTCCGAAATCCAAATTGATGGCTGGGAATAAGATTTTGGTTTTCGATGATTGGGAGAAGACGTTTTAGCAAAATCCTCTCAAAGATTTTCGACAGGATCGGTAGAAAAGAAATGGGTCTGTATGATTTTTTATCATTTGGAGGTTTTCCTGGTTTTAGTACCATAATGACTTCTGCAACTTTCCACTGGCTTGGCACGTATTCAAGCCTCAGAGCCGCGTTAAAATGTGTAAGAGCTTTATAAGTGCTTTTTGAGGTAGCATTTTCAGAACTTCTCCGGTAATAAGGTCATACCCCGGAGCCTTCTTTGGTTTTAATTTCCTTATTACAGTTTTGATTTCAGCAAGAGTTGCATTTGTCATTACAAAATTACTATATGCTATTTCTAAAGAACTGGTGCCGGGTGCCAGTGTCGGGCCGTCGGAGGGCTTGAACATTTCTTCAAGATAGTCGGCAAAAACCTCCGCTTTTTCCTTATCCCCCTTAGCCCATTCGTTATTGCCGACCTTGATTGGTGGCGCGGGGATTTTGGGCCTTTTTAAGCATTTTAAAGCTTTCCAAAGCGAGTAATTTGTTTCTTTTCCTGCCGTCAGGTTTTGAACATATGTATTTACTTCGGAATTTCTGTAACTTTTAAGAGTCTCCTTGAGCAGATTACAGAGCCTGTTTAAGCGTGTTTTATCCTGCGGCGCTCGAGTTGTTTGCCATCTTTTGCGAGCTTTTCTTTTTTCTCTTATCATATCTTTTACCTCAGGCGGGTAGTTTAAGTTACGTTTAGCCGTGTTTTTTCGTTGACAAGGTGTATTGTCCCACGCAGCACATTGGACTATTTCAACGAAAGAATCCACTTCGATTTCGAGTTCAAGTGCTACTTTAAGTGAAACGTCTAGTTCTAGGTTATTATTAATCTCATTTCTGAATCCTTCCCAATTAGTATTTCGTCCAGTTAGTCTTAATGGTCCTTGTTTTTTAATAAACGTGTCGTTCATTGTCAGTATGACTGGAGAATGATCGGAGGAAAGATCGAAGCTTTCATCAACGTTTATATCCGAGTTACGAATTCCTTTAACAACGAAGAAATCGACAAGATCGGGTATTTTCGTTGTGTCTGTTGGCCAATAAGTCGGCTTGCCCGTTGAATAGAAGTCACAATTGTGTTCCATACATGCTTTATAGAGTATTTTACCCTTTTGGGAGACACATCTTGATCCCCAAAAAGTGTGTTTGGCATTGAAATCACCGCCAATCATAAAAGCCGATCCAAGAGAATTGAATATATTTTTAAATATATGTTTTGAAGGCGTAAATCGTGGAGGACAGTAGATGGCTGAAATAGTAAAGGAGTTCCGTACCAATTTTACGCGCACCGCAATTAGTTGTACAGACTCGAGCTCTACTTTTATATCTACGTTGTGCTCAAGAGACTCTTTAATGTATACAGAGGATCCGCCTCTCGCGTTTCCCGAAGGGTGATACGCGTAGTAATCTTTAAAACCTCTAATTTTTGCAGATGACCCATTTTTCAAGTGGGTTTCGGAAACCAAACAAACGTCAATGTCGTTTTTCCTTAGGAATAACTCAAGTTCATAAAGTTTTTCTAAGATTCCGTTTGCATTCCAGGTGAGTACGTTTAATTTTTCCCTTTTCATTTTTTAGGCGAAGGACGTTTTTTATTGAACCTATTTTCAAACTTCTTTAGCTTATCTAAAATAAGTTCATTGATTTTGTTTTGCTGCTCAAGCTGCGCGAGAATAACGGAAAATACTTGGGAAGCAGGATCTCCGGAATCTTTTGCCTTTAGCTTGGTAGCTTCAGCGTATGTAAGTTTTTCCGATGCTTTCTTTTCAACACTGGAATCAATCACTTTCGCCTTGGCGTTTTTAACGATATTTTGAGCAGATCCCGATGTTTTTTCTTTAGTTTTGGGATTCTCTTTTTGTGGCTTAAACAACTTGTCACGTCTGTTTTGCAACTCCTTTGCTACTTCACAGCCACGGAAATTTGCTACGTGTTTACCCCTGCAGTTGACACAAGTCGGAGGGGTTTGTTTGCTTACGTTGCATTCTTTGGACAGGTGTTTACCTGCGCATTTTACGCACCGAGGCTCTTTTTGGCACCGAAAAATGGAACCAAAGTCTATACCAATCTGGCGAAAGCAAGATAGTTGCACTTGATATTTCTAAGGCATTTGACAGAGTTTGGTATCATGCTCTTTGGTCGAAAATGCATGCTTTTAGGATCGACGACTCTCTTCTTCAATGGATTAGAAATTACCTTTCGGAACCTTCAATTCAAGTTGCCTTGGATGGTTTATTCACAAAATAAATGTTGGTGTGCCCCAGGGCTCCGTTTTGTCTCCGACACTCTTTTTAATTTTTATCAATGATCTCTTGTCTGCCACTTCTAATCCAATATATTCCTTTGCTGACGACAGTACTCTCTGCTTTTCATATTCGTTCCCGGGCTCACGCCCCTGCTCTTCTGCTGTAGAGCGGGAACGGCAGCGTATGTTAAGTCCATTAAATTCTGATATCAACAGCATAACCAATTGGGGAACTATCTAACTACAGAATGGAATTTAATGCTTCCAAAACACAATGCTGTCTCCTCTCGTTTAAATACCCAGCCATTATCCATGAATGGTACTTGCATCGTCGAAACCGAAAAGCTTTCCATTCTTGGTATGTGTGTCAATGAAAGCTTACATTGGAATGACCACATATTCGGCGACTTCAAAAATGCTGCGAAATGTCTAGGTTTCCTCAAGCGATGTAAGAAATACTTCACCCCTTCTGACCTGGCCTCAATATATAAGACATCATCCGCCCAAAATTGGAGTACAATGCCCACATCTGGTCGGATGCGTCCAAAACATCTCTGCACCTGCTGGATAGGATTCGAAACCATACGATAAAACTCATAGGTGATACTAATATCACTCAAACAATGGACACCCTCGAACACCGACGTAATGTGTCGTGTCTCACTCTGTTTTATAGCTATTTCCACCAACAGTGCTCCATAGGAATCGCCAGTAGCAATCCGCCCATTCAAACTTTTAACCGCAACACCCGCCTCGATATGAATGCTTATCAATATACCCTCAAGCCCACTTTCGGACGTACTCTAAAATATCGCGATTCATTCCTAAGCCGTACAACTCGCTTATGGAATGCCCTGAATAGCTCTTTATTTCAAACAACCTTCAAACATTTAAAACTAACGTTCACCGGTACCTCTCTTTCTATCCTCCCTGAGGGGTACTTAAATCCCTTGAGCGGGCGCAAATTATAAAAAAAAACAGAAGATGAATAAAATTCCAAACTACGAGTAGTTCATGCTGCTTCATGAATTCATGAAAACGAACTACTTGGAAGACACTTAATAGACAAATGCCTACTACGATATAACCTTCGACGCAACATTTCGAGGCCGTCTCAACTGGGAACAGGAAAAACCAACATTTTCCAAGGACTCAACATGTATGGTACACAGGCGGATTCAAAACAAATGAAGGAGTTGGAGCCGGAGTGTACGGTCTTCGCACTAAGGCAACCATACATGCCAGTATGAATACAAGCAGCTGCGTATTTCAGGCTGAATTCCACGAAATAGAGCTTTGCATTCGAGAGAATCTAAACAGCAAAAACATTTATATTCTCAGAGCAGCCCCACGTGCAATTAACTGCTTAGAAATAAAATCAAAACTGGTCTGGGATTGCCTTCAACTCTTTTAACTACTGCCCACCACAAATAAAGTTCATCTGATTTGGGTGCCAGAACACAGCGGACATTTCTGGAGAGGAACCGAAGGGAACAGAAAAGCGAAAAACTTTATGGCCAGCAGTTGCCACAAAAAAAAAAAAACAAAACAACTACTACAATTAAGTACAGGGTCTTCCAATAGGGACTTCCGAACTTTGACAGCGGCCATATTGTTGAAGCTAAATCTGTCAAATTAGCTGTCATTTATTCAGTTTGTTTTGCCAAATCGCCATTTTATCAAAATGGGTGTTCTGTTCGGACAACATTCCGCGCGCTTCGCCCATTTTACGGTCGCCATAATCGTCCCACCGAGGGGACTATTCGCAGTGTGGTGGATAAATTTGAGTCCACCAACACCCGTAAGTTGACGAAACGCAAGATCTGCCGAAAACATCGCCGCTATCCGTAAGAGTGAGTGACCACAATTTGGCGAATTTTGCATCGTGACTTGGGCCTGCACCCGTACAAAATTCAACTGATCCAGAAGCTGAAGGTTAACGACCATAGACAACGACGTGTGGTCGCTGAATCGGCTCTGGAGCAGTTGGAAACCGTCCCCAATTTTCATCAAAAAATCATTTTCAGCGATGAGCCCCATTTCTGGATGAATGGGTACATCAACAAACAAAATTGTCGAATTTGGGACAATACCAATCCACATGGGATCCAAGAGCTTCCAATTCATCCTGAAAAAATGTGGATTTTGCCCAGGCTAGCACCGTCAACGGCGAGCGCTATAAATCGATGATTACCAACTTCTTTTGGCCTGAATTGGATAATATGGACACGAACGACGTGTGGTTTCAACAGGATGGCGCTACGTGCCACACAGCTCACGCCACATTGGAAATTTTGCACGAGCGATTTGAGAGCATGATCATCTCACGTGGAGGTGATGTGAACTGGCCACCGAGATCGTGCCATGTGACCCCGTTTTGACTTTTTGTTGTGGGATTTTCTGAAGTCGCAGGTCTATTTGATAAGCCACAGACCACAGCGGCTCTCAAAGCCAACATAACCAATGCCATCGGTAAAATTCAGTCTGACTTATCTGCCAGAGTCATGGAAAATTGGACATTTCGGAAGCGTACCACCCAGAAAAGCCGCGACGGACATGCCGTACATAATGGCATCGATAGGTCTTTCCAACGATATCTCACACACTTTGTTTTATTTAAATTTAAAGATAGGAAGCGCTTAATGAAAGACCCTTTAGAAGTCAGATTCGACTGATCACAGGTTTTCTCACTTGATGACCATGGGCATAGCGCAAGACAATACATGCCGACTGTGCAAAAAGAACGTAGAAACATCAGAACACATACTAAAAGACTGCAATGGTGACAAAAACACGTCGACGTCACCTACGTAAATTCTACCTTGAGGCGGCGGATATACATAGCTGCCAGCTAACCTAAAGACGTAGCTGCCTTCCTAACAAATTGCGGCATCATGGATGAGCTCGAAATGGAGGATATCACAATAGGCCCATCTGTGGCCGCAGTGATCTGGGATTCATTACACAACCTCACACAACAATCTAAACCTAAATCTAAATGAGATCAAGATCAAGGGAGAGAAATGAACCATCGGGATCTCCGTAAGCTGCTAGTTAACCAAACTTCTGACAAGGTCCGTCAAGTGTAAGGACAATAAGAAATATGGCACTAGTATCGTTTTCTGTTGAACAGGACTTTCATTACAAACCAATGAACAACAATGAAAGGCCAACTTCTCATACAATAATTAATAAAAAGAAAATAATAATTTAACCAGTGTAAAAGCAGTATTAATTGGATTCCCAGTTAATTTTCCTAATTTGTCTGTTAATACTCCCAACTAATCAAAAGCGAATTATTATTATTTGTGCTCTTCAAGTTTTGTGAAATAGTTTTTTTACCACCGTTGTCCCGACAAAAGCTACGGATAGCACGAGTAATTATGAAAGATGAAAACTCAATGACTCTATCCACTTAAAATGCAATAGTGTGTACCCGGTTTGAGATACCCGTACCGTTGCTATAATGTATCTTGTATTTCTCCTGGCAGACATTATTGCACTTTTTTTTCGCCAAGATTGCATCTCAATCAGTGCAAGTGGTCATTACCAAGCACTCACAGACTGATAATCTCTTTCGAATGAGAGATACAACTCGTAATCCGAATACGAATACGACTAGGAGCGGTTGTGTATCCGTAACTCGACATCAATTCAATTCAATTGAATTTGAAAATTAGAAGATTGCTGCCTTTCATCTTTCGAGATCTACCAAAGTCTGGCCAACTGTAACAACTGTATTTGGGAAATCAAAACTCTGTTATTAGTTAAACGTAAACTATCGGGTTTTTGTTGATGGTTTGGCTGGAGTATGATTTTTCGATTTTTCCACCAGTCATCTGGGGCAGTTGACTCTTGCCGCCAGCTCTCAGTTGGATAAATCAAACAAAAGTGGAAATTATAGCTGAGGGGGTCGTTTCATTTATCGTTGCGAAACGGAAACGGCCATGCTTCTCGACGGCCGGTGTCGGCAATTTTAATGAAACGCTCCGACTTGAACGCCATGATGGTGGAGTTGCTTTTAGTTTTGATCTGAATTGTCCAACAATGGTATTCCACTTTACTTTGTCGAAAGTCTATTGTCCATTCCAGAATTGAATTTTCCAAGCGACTCTGAGAGCTGGGCAAACGTATTGACTTTTGCAAAGTTAAAATCAAGCCGAGTGTGGGCGTATGGGTATGTATACCGCAGGAGCTCCCATAAATGCCTCTCCGCACGATATAGAACGTCAACCGCCCCTAATGTGATAATTAGATACTCTCAGAGTTGTCAGTACAGTAGTGGAAACTCTGAATGCACCCACAGTGAGGCGTTTTAGGGCGCTCGTATAACAACCTTGTCTTCACTAGCGCTAATTGAAGTGACAACAGTCGTAGTCGTAGATAAAGATACTGTACTCGTAGTTCGACTAAGTTGAAAGGTGAATTCCATTTCTCTTATTTAGTTGCCTCGCTAATTGAATTGTTAAAACTAATTAAATGGCAGTGACGGTTAACAGAGGAAAGCTTTTTAAGGCAAAGTGGATTGCCTGAAATGATAAAAGTATTCCACGCAAATATCACGAGAATATGTGTATCTTGAAAAGTGATTGTTGCGATAACTATCCACAACCGCAAACGAAGCGGTGGTGGTGAGCTCTTAAATGCACACATGAACTCTGACGTTGTGTGGTGCTCTGGTGGCTTTTGTTTTCTCCAAGTAGTTGCAAATGTACGAGTACATAACCATGACCCAATTGCCCTTTGAGAAATCTAAAGGGTACTCTTTCAAAATTTCTTCAAAGAGGGGTTCCATCTCTTATTCCAGGTGCTGAACAACTTCAGGGCCATGGGCTGATGATTAACCGAAAAAAAAAGGACGGAACAGGTGTATTAAAAGTCAGAAGGGTAAACTACTAAGGTAGTTTGCACCTATTCGGGGGGGGAGAAAAATAAGAAAAAACCAACGAAGCAGACAAGGTCTAAAGGTATTCGCAAAGGGCACTCGAAGCGGGTGGTTTTGGGGAATATAGGGCAACAAAAAATTGTAATCATTCGAAGAATTCTGTTTGATTTAAAAGCATTCCACTACCGCTAGTGTGGTATGAAATAATATGCCATAAACGTGATTAACCTCAACTGCGAGGTAGTCGGTTCATAGTTTTGAATAAGAAAGGACAATGGGAGTCGCCTGAGGTTGGATGTAAAAATGTAATTGAACATTCGGGCCTTCGGAAGCATAGCTGAAAGAATTTGAACACACTAGCATTATTCAGATGAAGACGAATTCTACGGATGGAGTCCAGAGCCAAATCAAATGATAGCCCCATTCGAGCTTTTTCGTCGCTACATATTTAGAAATCAGGGCACGTTAGTTGACTAAGAAATCGATGAAAGCATTTATAACTTCGTAGTGATGTACTGGTGCTTTGCTTTGAAGGATCTGACCTCCAGATTGTAGGTTGAACTGTTAAGTGCCCCAACACATAAGACACTTAATGTTATTAAAGACCTTAGCAAAGGAAAAACGGACAACACTCATCCGGTTATGCACATACATTTTTCAGATCTTTAACAATCCACATGCAGCCGAAACATTAGCAAAGTCCCTAGATCAGTACGAAGAGGATATAAGTCCCTTCCATGCAATACAGCCGGGTGGATTGGAAAAAGGAAAGCTGCGACATCTGCTATAACGATTGCTATACGTAGAGGGAACAGCACTTATTGGGAAGCGCATTAAAAGTATTTATGTAAGAACTTGAACTGCAGACCTTTGAGAGAACGCTTCATTCCAATTCGTGTCAAGATTTAATACGGCAACATAGGCCTTAAAGACTGTAAAAAAAAGTACGACGAGGTGCTTGGACAGACATATTAGCGATGTCTTGAACATGACTTTAAGATCATCCTTCGAAACAAAGTTTACATCACACTATCTCTTGAAATGGACTGAAGCAAATGGACTTGAGGAGGAGTAAAATGTCATCATAGCTAGCGCGCCTTTTCACCTTCTTAACCGATCAATGCAAAGCTTATCCACTTACTTACTTAGGTGGCGCTACAGTTCAGAGTGAATCTGGGCCTCAACTAAGAAGGTACCCCGGTCCTTAGCTAACTGCCTGCAGTTACGCACTCCAAGTCGACTGAGGTTTGATTCTATACTGTACTTGTACACGCCACCTAAGGTGAGATTTTCCTCTACTGCGTGGTCTCTCCGAGTTAGCTTCGAAGACTCTGCAGGCCGTAGTTTTGGTGTCCATTCGCACTACATGTCGTAGCTATCTCAGTCGACTGATGCGTAGTTTTTCGACTAAGTCGATGTCGCTGTACAGCTTGTATAATTCGTTGTTGAATCTTCTCCTCCAAAGTCCGTAAGTGCAAACGGGGCCGAATATTGAGAATATCTTCATCCCTGTGCGATAGAGTCTATGCTTCGGCATCATAAAATAATACAGGCTTGGGACGATTAGGATACATAGTCTCCTTAGTTTTTCGTAATAGTGCCTTACCTTCAAGCCCAAAGAAACAGTGATTAGAAAGAGTGATTCTTCGTTTTATTGCTGCTGAGGTGTTGCTGGCAGAGTCAAGGGAAACAAGGTCCCTCACTACCTCGAAATGATAGCTGTTGACTGTAACATTCTGTCCGATTTGCTGATGTTGTATGTACCTTGTTGACAGCATATACTTGGTTTTGCCCACATTAACCGCTAAACCCATTATGCCAGCTTCCATTTCAATGCCAGAGAACGCACCGGTGAAAGCCCGCCCAATTATGTCGATATCATCGGCGTGCGCTACTAGTTGCACAGACTTTTGAAAGATTGTACCTTCAGTGTCGCTTGTGAATTTTACACGATTCTTTCTAGTATGATGTTAAAAAAGTCATATGACAGCACATCACCTTGCCTAATACCATTTCTGATGTCAAAGGTCTCGGTTGAGTCGTTGCCGACTTTGACGGAACAGCGTGCGTTCTAGATCGTTATTCTACACAGACGGACGAGCTTGGCAGGGATGCCAAAGCTGGACTTGGCTCTATGTAGCTCGTCTTTGTAATTGCTATTATATGCGGCCTTCAAATCGATGACAAGGTGGTGGTTATCGATTTGGACTGCTTGAGCTTTTTCCACGATCTTATCGAGTGTGAAGATTTGGTCGATTGTGGACTTTCATTGTCTGAAACCGCACTGATAGGGGCCAATCAGGTTATTGACGCAGGGTTTCAGACGTTCCCACAATATAGCATATAAGATCTTGTACGAGACCTATGCCTCTATAGTTGACGCAGTTGTGTAGGTCTCCTTTTTTTTGGATCGTGCAAACAATGTTGAGATTCCATTCATCAGGCATACAATCTTCTGACCAGACCTGAAAAACGAGTTGGTGTATGCTCCCCTCAAAGTCATTTCCAGCGGTATCGGATACCTTAGCAGATAAGCCGTCAAGTCCATCTGCTTTGTTGGTTTTCAGCTTAGATATGGCCGTCCTTAGTTAGTTTTTTTGGCAATCATTGTTTAAGTTGAATGGCCTATGCTGCTGGGATGTTGGGCTTCTTCAGTCTGCTGTTATACAGTCTGCAGAAAAAACGTTCGTATTCTCAGCACCGACTGTGACACTACTACCATGTTTCCTTCTTCATCTCTACAAGTTTCTGTACGGGTTTTCCTGTCTTGACGCGTTCTTTCAGTCTTATGCGCTCATCGAGCTCAAAAGAGGCTTCCGTCATTCGTTGCAACACGGTTTTGTACGCTTCTTGTTTAGCTGCATGTGCTTGCCGGCATTCTTCATCAAATCAGGGATTTCTTGGTGGTGGTCGGGTGGAATCCAGTACAACGTTGCCAGGGTTAGCGAATTTAGCCTTGATGCTCTCTTACGTATCGGAGGTTCAAGACTTCTTGCCTAAGTCTGCCGTATATGACAAATCCCCATCCGAAGAAGCGCTAATTTTTTTTGCCTCTAGCAATCACCGTGGTATAGATCACAGTTTTTCATCCCCCTTTTATTGGGTTCATCCTATTGCACTTTCGGCATGGCGGTGATATCGACTTGATAGCTATGTAAGGATCGCCAATAGTGAATCCGTTTTTATCCAAACAATCAGATCACACCAACCTAAGATTGATCCAGACATGATTGCAAATTGGATTGTCATGGTTTCCAAAGCAAAGTCGGACAAAGCTAACAACCAACACATTAAGAGGTTACTAGAGGAGTTTAAAAAGGAGACCGCAATAACTTTGGAGCTTTCACCATTACCGAATCATAGGATTGGAAATGCCGCTGGTGTTGGTGGAATTTATCCTGAATTTATTAAAAGTTGCGGCGAAAACACCAAGATTTGGTTATGCAAATTGTCATCCGGAAACCTGTCCATTGAGTGCAAGAAGTCAAAAATCATTGCGGTACTTAAACCAGGGAAACCAGCCGACAAAGCATGTTATAAGATACCCTAATTCTTAATATACTCATACAACATAATTGAAGTACCCATCAACGAATTTAGCCCTGTAGAACAAGCTGGGCTCCGGAAGGGTTGTACATGCACTGACCAAGCACTCGCGTTAACAATGATTTTAAAAACAGACTTCAGACTGGTGTTGTGTTCATAGACCTGCATACGACATATTCTGGCGTGCTGGAATGGTCTACAAATTCTTGATGAAGGTATGTTGGAAAACAACAGCAAACCTGATCAACAACATGTTGAGTAATCGGTCTTTCCAAGTATTCCTCAACAACAGCGCGAGTAAATGCAGACAACTCAACAATGGCCTTCCACAAGGATCGGTCTTGACCCCACTTCTCTTCAACCTGTATATTCACGGTATGCCAAACACTACATCAAACAAATTTCGTATGCTCTACCACACAACACTAAAACATCTATTCAATTAAGGCCACACTCTCAGTGGATCTCGGCTCCATGGGAGAACACTTTAGGAAATAGAGGCTGACAAACAACACGGCTAAAACTGGGCCAGCCTACTTTAACTTGAATACTCAACTTGAGCATATGCCGCTCGAAACTGACTTCAACGGTATTGTCCTGCGACATATACGAGTAGGAACAACCATACTCGTATATAGGTCCCTAACCTTTCAACAGAAAACATGGAGTAAGCTGCTTCAAAAAGTTGCGTCTATCTGCAGGGGATCATCGATCAGACGCTTTAGGACTGGTTTATTCAACTGATGAATACAGATACCCCATTTGGTTAAATAGTACACACACAACGAAAATTAATAGTCAACTCCACATCGCAATGCCCCTAGTCTCTGAAACAATAAGGTCCACTCCAACTCTATGGCCCCCAGTCTTGAGCAACGAAAGAACGCACTCGTTAGGGAATCTTACCACCATTTAAAACAACCCGGACCTTCAAATCCTCATATACTCCCACGAAAAGGATTCATATCCGTTGAAATCGTGAAATCCACCTCTGAGACAGCGAATAGGCTGTACTCTTGGAAAAGGACTGTAGGAATTTTGTCCAAAACGCCCCGACAAACGTGGACATAACTAAATAGGATAAGGGTTGAGCACAGCCACTGCAGAGACTTGCTGTTTAAATGGGGAGCAACAACATCTAATGCATGTGACTATAAACTATTCAAACTATAAGGCGCAATGCTCCATGTTTAAGCAGCCATGGCAACGACATTCGCAATATCACCCAATGCCCTTCTCTGGCTAACCAGCTTAAGTACTTCAAGGTAAGGTCAGAAACTATTGTCAGTTTGCACTGAGTCCCAAATCAAGTTTCAAGATGCACCACATGCTGTCCTTGCTGATATCCATCTCTCGAGATTTGATTTTGTGCAACGAATTCGGTTTTCCACGCCTTTGATTCCACCAGTATCCACAAATAACTTCGCTGTACGATACACAAACTTTCGTGTGGTCTTCAGCAGCCGCAACATCCGAAAGATTTCATCTTTTTGTAGCCGCATTTTTGTTGGCCAATTATGGCAACACGATTTTCGAGCGAGCTCCATTCCATGCTTGGAAACGACTGACGTCAAAAACTTTTTAAGCGGAAACTTAACATAAATGTCATTTGTTAAATAGCCGTCAAGTTGGAGTGGATGCGTTCATTGGTTCTTGGAAGTTCGTTGTCAAATATGGCACAACGTGATTTCGAGTAAAGCTTTTGACATTAAAAATGGCTTACAACAGCGGTTATTTCTCGGGTACTGTTCAATATTTACACGAGTAATCTGATAGGTACCCTCAGTCACGCTATAGTGTATGCAGAAGATTTAGTGGCGTATAGATCAGGACCAAAAATCGATGTCATTAACACCCTTTTGCAACATGACTCTTATCATATGAAGGAGTTTTGTGATGATTGGAAATTGAAAATTAATTTCCAAAAGTCAGAAACAGTCTTATTTCGAACTTCCCCTCTTGGGATACCAGAAATAACTGGCGAAATTTGGCCATCATTGGGCAGCATGGACTACCACTAGCGGTGAGAAGCGCAGTAAGTGTTCATATTTTGGTAAACATATAGATGCTTGTCTGGCTGGGGCCAAGAAGGCTTTAGCTTTGACAAGAAAATCGTTTCAAAGCAGTCAACTTTATTCCAGGGTGAAAGTCATATTCTATGTGGCCCTCTTCAGGCCAATCATCGCTTACGGTTGCCCGGTGTGGTTTAATGTAGCGCCGTCTTACATGGAAATGATTAGTGTTTTTGAGAGACAGTGTCTTAGAACTTGTTTTCAGTTGTACAGAACACCAGAGTCTGAGTTATCTATCCCAACAAAGTCCTTTACAAAGGATTGAAAATTTTCTAATTAATGTGATCCGAAGGCACGTCGCGTCGCAAGAGCAATAACGAGCGATAATAGCCTGATCTTTGGGACACGAGAGTACACTTCAAACTGGCTTTATGCCACCTGAAACATTTCTTCATATTGACGCTAAAGGGTTAGTGCAAAGTAAGGATGGTATTCCAGTATTATACCACCGCCACTGCGGTGCGAGCGAAAAGCAGCTTATCTAGGACGGGTACGTCGAAAGTGCTCAGAAGCTCTTCCGCTTTAAATCTGAAATTGCGCACACGGATAGGATCGATGCCGAAAAGCAGGACACCCAATACTGATGGCTTAAAGAGGCGATTTATGCTCTCCTAGGCCGATGCGTTACTCGTGTAGCTTCTCCTAGTTATAAGTAGATTAGGGTTAGCTAGGGAATTTGCGTGGAGAGGCTCGTTATCACATACGGGTGCCTCTGAGTGTTGACCGACGCTCGATGGTCTCGTTCAAGTTTCAGCCGTGTATATGCACCATGATGACGACTGTCAGGTGCCCGAAAACGCACTCGAGATGGTGACCACTCGTAGCAAAAGAAAACGAGTGCTCGCCACCTGGATTATAGTTCAGTTAAATTAGGAAGAATAGGTAGGTTCAGCAGATAGGTAGCTTGAGTCTTAAATAAAATTGGAAAAAGATAAAACATCTAAGTTTTTTAGCAATAATTTTCTTAGAAAGAGTCTTTCATTAAGCGCTCCTATTTCTAAATTTAAATAAAACAAAGTGAGTGTGAGATATCATCGACACTTCTAATTCGTTTGAAAGGCCTATCGATGCCATTACGTATGGAATATAACATCGTTGAAATGTCCATCGAGTCTTCTCTGGGTGGCGCGCATCCGAAATGTTAAATTTTCCATGAGTCTGGCGCATAAATCGGACTGAATTTGACCGATGGCATGGGTTATGTTGGCTTTGAGGGCCGCTGTGGTTTATGGCTTATTCGCATAGACTTGCGATTTCAGGAAACCCCACAAGAAAAAGTCTAACGGGGTCAAATCGCACGATCTAGGTGGCCAGTTCTCATCACCTCCACGTGAGATGACCATGCCCACGAATTGCTAGTGCAGAATTTCCAATATGGCGTAAGCTGTGTGGCACGTAGCGCCGCGCCGTCCTGTTGAAACCACATGTCGTTGGTGTCCATATCATCCAATTCAGGCCAAAAGAAGTTAATAATCATCGACCTATAGCGCTCGCCGTTGACGGTGATGGCCTGGCCAACGTTGTTCTTAAAGAAATATGGACCGATGACCCCGCCAGCCCAAAATCCACACAAAACAGTGTCTTTTATGGGATGCATTGGAAGCTCTTGGAACTCCTGTGGATTGGTATCGTCCCACATTCGACAATTTTGATATTGACGTACCCATTCATCCAGAAATGGGCCTCATCGCGAAAGATGATTTTTCGATGAAAGTTAGGGTCAGTTTCCAACTGCTCCAGAGCCCATTCAGCGAACACACGTCGTTGTCTATGGAAGTTTGCCTTCAGCTCTGGGTCAGTTGAATTTGGTACGGGTGTCCCAATGCATGTCCCAATGCAAAATTTGCCAAGTTGTGGTTTGCGAAAGGCCGAGTTCTTGTGAGCGACGCGAAATCGACTGCCACGGATTCTCCTGCACTCTCACGGAAAGCGGCGTGAAAGTTGCGTTTCATCAACTTACGGGTGTTGGTGGACTCAAATTTATCCACCACACTACGAATAGTCCTTTCGGTGGCAAGATTATGGCGACCATAAAATGGGCGAAACACGTGGAACGTTGCCCGAACAGAAGACCCATTTTGATAAAACGATTTTATCATTTGCACGTGTTGTTGAACACTATGTCCGTCCATGATGATTTGGCAAAATAGACTGAATAAATGGCAGCCAATTTGACAGATATAGCTTCAACAATATGGCAGCTACCAACTGTCAAAGTTTGGAGGTCCCTATTGGAAGGCCCTCTATTTTATTGAAAATAGTTCCCTTCCGACTCAATACAGCGATTTGCATGATCTAAAAGCATCTCGAATGAGTGTTTTAAACAGTCGTCGACTGGGATGTCCTACAGAATCTCGGCACAAGCCTTTTGGATGACTTCTACGAGTACGTACACGAAACGCTTTCCTTTCATCGGTAATTGCATTTTTCCGAAAAGCTAAACGTCGCACGGTGACAAATTAGGCAAAAACGTGGAGTGGTTGGCAGTTAAAATGCGGTTTTTAGCCAAAAAGTCGGTCACAAGTGTCGATCGATGAGATAACGCATCATTGTGCACCAAACGCTTCAAAACACCAAGATAGAATGTGGATTAACTGCTAGTCCTGGTGGAATGGACATTTTGTTGACCTTGGAACCGTAAAAGCAAATCAACATTGTCTTCACTTTTGACTTCTCCAAACGAGATTTCTGCGCTTTGGCCCATCTGGCGCCTTCTACTCAGCACTTTGGTGCTTGAAAACACCACGTTTCATGACCAGTCACAATGTTATAAAGGAATGGAATAAATAAAATAAAATCTGAAGGTACGCCGTCTAAGTTTGTAGGCTGCATACTTAAGCGATACCTCCTTACAAAGAGTGTAAGTCGGATCAAAATTCACTGCTGGAAAGAATCAGCCAAATATCTCGTACCTCACGGTCATACTTGCAACTTCATCATTTTTAAAAAAATGTTGTACATGAATAAAACTACAAATGATAAGTATTCTCGAATCCAATACTTGCTCCTCGAGGCAACAAATACGAGTACAAATAATATTCTAGCTGATATCTGATGTTACAACGCAAAAAGACGTTTGACATTAAAATCCAGTAAAACGTTATACACACACTTCCACACGTGGATAATGTAATGCGGGTACATTGGATACATTTTATCTGTCCTTGAAACAAATTTCACCCACCCAAAAACTTAGTCCTTGTCATGTTAAGATTTTCCTTTCAAGCCTTACTCAACTCATTCCGCCTTGAACTAAGAGTTTTCGTTCTTTCTCTTCAAGAAGAAGAAAATGGAGAAAATCAATATACGAGTGTGTGACAATAAGCATGACAACGGGAACTTCATGGTGAGGAAAAATCCTTGAGTACTATTTACTCAAAGGATTCCAGTCTGCGTGGCTTTTATGGTTTTAGTGTCATTTCTTTGGTCTTGATTGGTTTTTTTTCCCATGACAATGCGTTTTTGTGGACATTTTGTCTTGGTAAATTATACCATAAATCCAAGTTAAGGACACTTCGTGAAAGGACACAATTTACTTTTACTAATGAATTTTCTGAGTTTAAGTCCATTTTGAAGAAAATATATCTCTAAAACGCCAGCAAGCTAACATTACTACAGTAGGACTACATTTGGTGTTACCAACATTGACCTCGTTGACGAATGCTCACCAAGGATGCAAATAAGATCTCGTAACTACGATGTTTTACCTTTGATTGTGGAGGACGGAGAACAATCGGTTTCATCTCGACAAAGACGAATGAATTACACTTCCCTTCAACTGGAAAAGCGTTATTTTACTCTACGAATCCAACGGGGAGCAAACTTAAATACGACGTGGACCTCATGATTACTCTGAAAGCGAGACCACATCTCTGGTGTATTTCCACTCATTTCAAAGCCATTTGGTGAAAGGACGTTGACAGTCAAATTTGCCAGCAGAGTGACAAATATCTCCATCATACACTACTTCACTTCGACACATCTAACGAATGAGGAGGTGAAGGTTGACTTCTAAAGCAAATCAACGCCCAAAGTTGGCATTGTCACTGTGAGGGTTAGAAAACATCAAAAATTCATTCAAAAATGTTATGGAAAGCACGACAATGGAGTTCTTAAATAACAATGACGGAATCGCGTTGTTATTCATGGAACACTCAGCCAGCACAACGGGTGTCTTAATGATAACAAGATAGTCTTAATGAAACGGACATACAACTAAGAAGATCGACCGCCTAACAATAAGTAAACATTTCCAGAGTTAATTTTTAAACGTCCGCCATTACTATCTGATGACCACATCAACAGTGGCAGTCTCAATATTCTGCGCATAAACAGGTATAATACCGCCCGTCAACTCACATCACATCTTCAATGCAACAGAAATGTCCACCATAAATTTGTTCATACGTACGTTACTAGTTCAGAAATGAATAGCGACGACTCCAATCTATCCGACATCCTGTAGGAAACGGAAACCGATGACGAAGCAAAACGGGATCCTATACGATCAGACGAAGAAGATGAGCTCTTGAGCACAACTTCAGCATCGGAGGACTTGAACAGCACCGATATGGTGTCCCCAGATTAATCTCCATCACTCAAAAAAGGCTTCGGCCGAACTCATTCTGCGTGTCTCCAAAAACGCAGAAAACATTATCCTAATCCATTAACCATGGATTTTAGAAGGCTCAGGACACCCGTATGCACTCCGCTCTATACAAGAGACAAAGGTTATGATTAGAACTTGTACATTAGTGAAACGTAGCCTTAATGCATTTTTACTTCCTAATCTCAGCGACCCCGACTTAACCGTTGCCTGACTAGAGGTTACCAAAGGCTCCTACTAGCTGGCATCGGCATATCTTGGCCACGATTATGTGAGCCCTCTCCCTGGTGATAACCCAGATAGGGTGGTACTGGAAGCTAGATGGCTAAAAACTGGCCTCATCATCGGTTGCGATGCTAATCACACGGTATGGAGCAGTACCGACATCAACGATAGAAGTAAGTCACACCGATAGGAAGTGCTAGATATCACTCTTGTCTCCGACAGCATCACTCAAATGCTAACGAACTGGATGATATTGCCTGAACACTCATTTTCAGACCACAGATACATCCAATTCAGCCTGAGTGATGCTCCTCCCAGCCAACCAGCATTCCGGAATTATCCGAAAACTGATTGGCCAAAATACAGAGGAATACTGTCAGAAACGCTATACTCTGAGCTCTCAAGTCCCCCGCTTGACACCAACGAGCTTGAGATGTAAGTCAAGGAATTCACCCTGGCTCTTAATCAGGCTGTGGCCGCTTCCCGCCCTCTTATTCAACCTAGAGGCAAGAAAAAGCCGCACTAGTGGACATCAGCACTGGGACAGATTAGAAACATTTGCAGGAGACTTTTCAATTTAAGAAAAAGCACAAGAAAAGTGACTGACTGACACTAATACAAAGAATCCCTCAAAATATACAAAAAAGAACTGAGGAAGGCAAAGCGACAATCCTGGAGGTCATTCTGTGTCAATATCACAGAAACATCAAAAAAAATCCTACTCTTTAGGACTCTTTCCGAGCAGATGGAAAACAGCATTTGTCCAGCCCGTCCCTACAAAATGGTGAATCTTCTTCTGTCTCTTCCTACAGACCCATTGCACTTACGTCCCTTCTTACCAAGATCATGGAAACGCTAATAAACCATCAGCTAATCAAATATCTCGAAACACGAAAACTTCTCAATGACCGCCAGCACGCATTACGTTGCAACAGGTCCACTGGTGATTTGATTGCATGTCTCACCGAAAAGTGGAACCAAAGCGTACATCAATCTGGCGAAAGCAAGATAGTTGCACTTGATATTTCTAAGCTATTTGACAGAGTTTGGCATCAGGTTCATTTGTCGAAAATGCGTGCTTTTGGAATCGATGACTCTCTTCTTCAATGGATTTCTGAACATTCAATTCAAGTTGTCTTGGATGGTTTGAAGTCTGATATTCACAAAATAAATGCCAGCGTGCCCCAGGACTCGGTTCTGTCTCCGACACTCTTTTTGATTTTCATTAATGATCTCATGTCTGTTACTTCTAATCCAATATATTCCTTTGCTGACGACAGTACTCTCTGCTTTTCATATTCATTTCCAATCTCACGTCCCCCTGGGAACTAACTATCAACAGAGTGGAATTTAAGGCTTCCAGAACACAATGCTGTCTGTTGTCGTCAAAGCGAAATTCAAATACCCAGCCGGTATCCATGGATGGCACTTGCATGGTTGAAATCAAAATTGGAGTACAATGCTCACATCTGGTCAGGTGCGCCTAAAACATCTCTGCACCTGCTAGATAGGATTCAAAACCGTGCGACATAGCTCATATGTGATACTAATACCAGTCAGTCAATTGACACCCTCGAACACCGACATAATATCGTCTGTCTCACTTTGTTTTATCGCTATTTCCACCAGGAGCACTCCATTGAAATCGCCAGTAGCATTCCGCCCCTTCAAACCTTTAACCGTAACACACGTCTCGCTATGAATGCTCATCAGTATACCCTCAAGCCCACTTTCAGACGTACTCTGAAATATCGTGATTCATTCCTAAGCCGAACAACTCGCTTGTGGAATGCGCTGCCGAGCTCTCTATTTCCTAGTCATTATAACATTCAGACATATAAAACCAACGTACATCGGTACCTATCCTTCTTTCCTCCCTAAAAAAAATCCTATGATGCTCTTGGACAACCTCAACTGATGAATCACTCAATCTGCTACTGGACACCCACTTTCCAGGTAGCTCCCAATTCGCTGCCAGTTGAAACCCAAACAGGCGTACTGCAACCGGGACCAAAATTCATGGTCTGATAACAAGAGATAAACTGCTCTGGGCGCTGCGTAGCTTCATACAAGTCTGCTGGTCCGGCTACATAGTTTCTCAGATATTATTTTATCTTCGCTAGAAAATATAAGGAGCTGTGTATAACTGATCCACATTCCACTGTCATGGAGAGAAGTTTTCATGTAGTTTTCACTCCCAAAGCCGGAAAATGTTGGCATGCTGTCCCAAACGACCTCAAACCTATAAGTCTATAATCTTTACATTGCCATAGCCGTTTCAGGGAAGCATCTTAATGCCATTAAAGAACTCCTTCAACTAAATCTCAACAGACTAAGCCGTTGGGCAGATCGCTGTTTACTGGGAGTAAATCCCCATAAAGCTGATCTTATCCTCTTTTCCAGGAAACACAAAATTCTAATTATTGACCCTTCCTCAATGAACGTTACCAGTTTAGTCTTTTCCGATACAGTAAAATCGTGTGTCTCATTTTTGAATGGAAACTAAACTGGAAACCTAACACTCAAGAAAGAGTCAACCAAGCTATTAGTTCTATTCTCTTGCAAAAAAGCCATTGAGAATAAATGGGGCCTTCAACCTCGCATAACCCGCCGGCTATATATCTCGGTAATAGGAGCGATACTCACCTACGGGGTTGTTGTCCGGCGGACGGCCTTAAACAATGCAGTCAACTACAGCAAACTAAGCCAAGCCTAAAGAACAGCATGTCTATGGATAAGCGGAGCCTTACGATCTACTCTCTCTGCGGCATTAGACATTCTGTTTCATTTGACACCCCTCGATATCTTCCGCAGGCAAGCAGCTGCGACTGCAGCTATTCGCCTTAAAACGACTACACAGTGGACGAATAATTCATTTGGCCACGCTAACATTCTTAATACATTAGGAATCCTCACAGAAAACATCGATTACACCATACCTGAACTTTGGTTTGACAAGGACTTAGATGCAACCTTCCCCTCTAGGTAAGCTAAATCTAAGCCTCTCTTTCCGTCTTCCTAAGATTACAGAAAGTCTGTCCTGGCTGAAGAAAAACTGGTATCTGCAAAGGACATCCGCATCTTTTCGGATAGTCAGATCACTATAAAGTCCCTGGACTTAGTCTCATTAAATTCTAAAACCGCCCTTGAATGCAGATCATCTCTTGTAGAGACGGCAGAGTAGTTCAACCTTCACCTTTGTTGTTTGCCGGGCCACAGAGACATTCCAGGGAATAGTAGGGCCGATGAACTTGCCAAAATTGAAACTGCTCTACCTATTCTACCGGAAAAGGGTAGCATAGGTATACCCGTTAATATTAAAGCTGAATGCCAGACTTTAGATGGGCTGTTGGATCAACATCTCCAGCGACTAAACAGATCTGGCCAAAGCTAGATCTGAATCGCTCTAAGAGTCTCATCATTGGACACTGCCTCATAGGCAAGCATGCAAGAAGGCTTAGCGCTTTTACAAACGATTTCTGTAGAAGCTGCATGGACAAGAAGGAATAGGAGACGATCCTCCACCTACTCTGTACATGTCCAGCTCTATCCCAGAGAAGAAAACTTCACTTGGGAGCCTTCTCCTATAATGACTTAAGCAATCTAAAAAATATAGACCTAAACAGTCTCCTACGCCTCATGGTGGGTGACCGTAGCTCAAGTGGTAGTGGACTTCCAAATTGGAAGTTTCGGTGTTCGAATCCCAGCCTCGCCCGAAAGACATATCATCCATTTTTTCAGTTAACGAAAATCAAGTAAGACGAGTAGTTGATTAGAAATCAACATCAAGCCAACTTCCATTCAGAATTTCGTCTCCCCATTAAATGTTGGATGCCATCCATGGAGCGAAATAACCACTGAGCCCAAACATCTTCCATTCTCTCTCTATTACATTTTCCAAAAAACTTAACACATGCTGGGGCATTATAGGTGTATTCATACCCACTTGAGTGTTAAGTTCTTTTAAAAAAAAAAGCTCGAACTAGTTCCATTAGTAAGAGCATTATACATCCACGTGTCATCACAACGGACCAATGGCCCTAAGTGGGTTGGTATTTCCAACAGCCAATCTTACCTACCTACCTACCTACGTTACTCGTTACTTACCGTAACCTTAACTATGCACCTTCTAGCAATACCATTCCTTACAAGAACGTAAGGGTTCTGCACTCAAAAATCTGTATTAATCTCATGCTCTCCCTTTGTAAACCTATACTCTGACTGATACCAGTCTATCCACAGACCATAAAGATCCATCGTCCCTTCTTATATCGTCTTATCGAGATGACGATTTTAAACTCCCTAAAATTAGTTCCCCTTGTCGAAAGGTCATCCTGACCATCCGTAAAAAACTTTAACTCCTCTGTTATTACTAGTTCTTCTGCTCCTTCAATAAAAATAACACTCCTTCATTGTTCCCTGTTAATTGTGTGTTGTAATATTCTTCCGGCTCAACCTATTGAACCCTACATGCATGTTATTGATTGATATGACCCTGACTTTAATCCACCTTTAGCTGCAGTATTCACCACCCTATGAACAATGCTTGGCTCCTAATGCAGCAAATTTGACTAAGGAATGCCTCTTCTTAGATGGGCTTACACATGGGTAGACAATTAGGCCTTATTTTTACAACAAATCCCATTAACTCCTTAGTAGCGCTTTTTATCTGCGCTTTTATTCATTTTCCATGATTCTCCATTCAAGTCCACTCATTTTGCAATTCTCTCTCCTTACAACTTCCTTAAAGCACATTTTTTCAAAATGAATATCTATCTCAACACTCCGTAGATTTCTCCAATGTATCTTTATTTGATACCGTATCTGTTTTTTTACAAAAGGTTATAATTCTATTTCTCTTTATGGTCTCGCGACAAATTACTCCTGAGAGCAGTTTTCCCTACTCGGCCATCTGTCCTTTCCTTCGGGGACTAATCACCAATCTAAAATAGGAGTTTTACTTATTTCAATTATGTTATTGTCCATTGGTCCCGGTTTCACTAAAATCCCTAATCCTATTCTTATTGAAAAACCTGTTAGTATAGCTATCAGTTCTTTTCTTCGCCGCCTCTGGTATTCCACAAGGCAGCCACCTAAGTCCTCTTCTTTTCATTTTAACCATAAACAATATTAAGACGATCATTAAACACTCCTACTTCTGCGTCTACGTATACGATTCCAAATTTTCCAAAGCTACTTTCTCACCTCAGGAAACTCACTGCCATATATGTATTATCGCAAAGCGTACAGTGGTATAGCCTAGAATTTTGATAAGCGGCCATAAACTCGGGTTCATCAGGCCTGAAAAGAACTCTGAGATAGCATTCCCTATCAACGCACTCAATAAAAACCAGGGACTGGCATAGATGGCAGCGGGGCAAAACTCTAACAAACTGTATAGCTGAATGGCTGTATGAATGGAACAACCCTACGACTACGTTATTAACCTGATAAAGTCCTTAAACTGAAGGAGTAGTAACAGGAAGGAAGTAAGTTTTTTATACAATCTTTCTCATGATTAGAAGAATTTACAATATTATAGCACTGGCTTTTTGCCATCAGCTAAACTGAGGGAGTATTCATCTTCTACTGGCAGTACCTACGAGTCGATTGTAGGTAATAATAAAACCCCATGTCCTGCCGAAAGTTCCCTCATACTGCCAGAAATTCAATTGGACCTTATAATATGTCTAATCCAAAATAGTTTACTCTCTAAGATGGCATGAAAATATTAAGGCTCGTTGGAAAAACGGATCGTGACGAATTTAAGTGTACCAAATATCAGACCAATTAGATTCCCATTTCTGACGATCCTTGTTGCGAGGATTGATTGAAACCCCACTTCTAAAGCAGCAATACAAACAGTCCCTAGACATGGTCCATCAGACAGTATAGCAAAATCATGTGAAATGTGTGCCTGCCTGATCATAGACCTTAGAACTATTGAAAGCGTTGAGAACCTTGAGCATAAACTCTATCAATATAGAAAATAGTAGTAGGGACAGGGCGCTACCCTGCGGGCAACCCCTATTCATTTCCGTTATCACAAATTGACATTAACATCCACGATTAGATTCTAATTCACAAAACTGTCCACTGGATTCGAAACCGAGCCAGATAAGATCTTCGGAGGTGGTATACATGTTACATCTTTGTATTCGCAAAACAGTTTGACAGACGTGACGCTCAACAATTCTCACCAAGCCCTTCAGCAGGGAGGAAATCGGACTATTGGTTCAGACACAGCTCTTGACGAGTGTGTAGTCATCTTTCCCGATTTTCAGTATAGAAGCTATAGTTACTGTTCAGGGGCCAATAAATGTCTATACCTTCTTGTAGCGTCTGATGCTTTTGGCTTAGCGTATGTAGGTGCCATCCGATCTTCTGAATATTTCCAGCCTGGCTTCTTTGACCCTTTGGAGACTTTAACCAGCTTGCTAGTTTCACCGAGTCTGTGGATCTTTTCCAAAGGTCTTCATAGGTGGCGCTCTTCGGATTCTAAATTAGCTTCTTTTTGCTTCCATCCGTAAAGATTCCAATCTTTTTCAAAATTGGTCTTAAGCGACCTGGTCCTCTCCATCCTCACAAGTTATGCCTGGTTGGACAAGTTAATTCAAAGTTTGGTGAGAGCATAGATAAGGTTTTGAACAGCATGTTTTAACAAGAATTTTGTCCAAGCTTCTCCCGATTCTGATAGTCTGACATAGAACGCTTCGATAGAGCTATCCGGGTGGTAATCTCCTTAGCGTATCTGTTGAAGAGGGTTAAGTCAAATGTTGACTGCCTTCATTTTGTAAAAAATGTTGGGTAGAAGTCAATATTGTTGTCGACGGTATCAAGTTCAGGAATGTTGCGACGGAAAGTATTTTGAGCATTAGTATCGCAACATATGGCACGTTCTGCCTTTTTTGGATTGACAATACTCAATTACCACCTTTTGTGATAACGGTAATACCATATCTTAGGAGACATACACTAACGCAACGACGCCTTTCTTCATGCATCTCGTAGCTTTTGACTGCAGCGGCCAAATATCGATAGCAAAACTGTTCACATTTGGACTTTTAGAGTAAATTTGGCACAATAAGAAAAGCTATCGGTCTTTCAAATAGCAGAAACGGTTTTCCACAGTCATGGCTCCTGCATAGATATTACTTTAGGTCAGGTTAGGTTAAACAGGGGTGTGATGGATATGACATCACGCAGACACTAGGCACCAAAACGGGTCCATCGCGGTCTTCAAATGGCAAAAACCTAAACAATCGCCCTGGTGAAACACCCAATTCCCCTGCAAAGCCAAGAAGGACTTTGAAGTTCGTGCCGTCTATTTCCGCTCGGTTCTCGAAAAAGTATTTCCTTAAAAATTTTCTCCGACTATGCGATATTGAATCGCATTCAAACAGTGCCTATGTATGTTATGTCCTCAAAAGCTTGCAGATCACCGCAGAATCTGCAAACGTCCGTGTCTGACAATTTGAGTCTCTTTGCGTGCTACCGCAGGAGACAGTGTCCTGTCAGTGTTCCTATTACTGTCCTAAGCTGATCCCTGTTTAATTTTATTAAATTCCTAGATCTTTTGCCGTCAAAAAGCGGCCAAAGAGCCTTGGATACCCTGTGTCCTTCAAGATTGACCACCTTAGGTTGGCGGTCTTTGTGATTTGCAACCCACTGGAGGTGTCAATTGATAAAGCCGGAGGACTTTCAAACCAGCAGTATGGATTTAAAAAGGCTCGCTCTACAGTAGATGCTATTCGGAAGGTAACTACGACCCTAGAAGAAGCCGTTCAGGGCAGAAAATGGAGAGGAAGTACCAAAAAATACGGCGCCGTATTAACATTGGACGTCAAAAATGCGTTCAACTCTGCAAACTGGGGGCTTATAGTACACTCTCTTAGGTCAACGATGTTGCCATGGTTTTTCATAAAAATTATGCAAAGTTACTTCGACAATCGGTTCCTACTCTACGATACCGACGATGGAGTAAGGCAGTACCACATAACTGGCGGCGTTCTACAAGGATCGGTACTAGGACCCCTCTTATGGAACATTATGGACGACAGGGTTCTAAGACTTGGAATCCCGATTGAGGCTAAAATCATACGCTTTGCTGATGATATTGCAATCGTTGTATTCGGTGTATTCGAAAAATTAGACGGTAGATGGCAACAGTTGGGTTAGAGCTGGCAAAACATAAAACGGAAGCGGTTCTGGTAACTAATCGCAAGGTAAGAGAAACAATCACCATCAGGGTGGGCGATCACGATATAACATCAAAACCGGCTATCAGATACCTAGGTACGAGTATGATGATCGATGCTAGGCTCACTTACAAGGAACACCTTGAAAGAACGTACGACAAAGCCGCAAAGGGGTGAGCGCTACCTTATCCAGAATAATGACAAACATAGGAGGACCCAGACAACAAATGAGACTAGTTCTGTCAAGGGTGGTGCAGTCAATCACAATGTACGCGGCACCAATATGGTCGAAAGCACTGAAAATTAAGTCATACGCAAGAAAGACTAACTCTGCCAACAGACTAGGTGCTCTGAGAGTTTGCTGTGCATATCGGACAGTGTCGGGTGATGCTATATATGTCATTGCGGGAATACTACCAGCAGATATACTGGCTACTGAGCTACAAAGGACCTACGATGCCAAAGTTCGGGAACCCGGAGTATCAGTCAAAGATATCAAGCTGCGAGAAAAGTAGCGCAGCACAAGTGCGTGGCAAGAGAGATGGAACCAGTCTACAAAGGGGAGATGGACCTACCGACTTATACCCGATATTCGTAAATGGGTAGAACGTAATTACGGAGAAGTAGATTTTTACTTAAGTCGGCTGCTATCTGGACATGGCTTCTTTCAATCATATCTATACAGATTTGGTCTGAAGGAGTCCCCCTTCTGCTTAAATTGCGGAGCGACCAGGGAAGATGCACAGCACGTATTTTTCCAGTGCCCACACTTCAGAACAGAGCGCAGAGAACTCCTGAAAACATCGTAAACCATATGCTAACATCAAGTACCACCTCGATCTAAAATTTTCCGGAATTTATTCAGAAAATTAAAAATGGCCAAAATTTATGATGCACTACACCGTTGTTATCCATGAAAACCGCAAGCATTGCCTTCTTTTTTGACTGAAAACGACGTGGTTGTGTTGATCTCGGCTCATTTGGTGAACGTCATTCACTTGCCTGATGTCTGGATTGCGTGTCGTACTCATAAACCCACGTCTCGTCTCCAGTAATGATCCTTTTGATGAATGAGGGATCGGATTCAGCCTCGCAAATGATCTCTTTTGCGACGCCAACACGGTCTCTTTTTTGCATGACATGAAATTGAGGTCTTTTGGCACCAACTTTGTTGCTACACGACAGAAACCCAAGTCATTAACTAAAATGTGTTGGACAGATTCATAGGCAATGTTCAAGTCTTCCGCTATCTCTCTGATAGTTAATTTGCGGTTATTGACCAACATTTCTTTTACGAGTACTTCATCAATGTTTTCGTCAGTTTTCTTTGTCGATGGTCTGCCACTGCATTCATCATCTTCGATTGACTCACGACCACTTTTGAACCGCTCGTGCCACTGGTAAAAGACCGTTTTCTTTAGAGAATCGTTGCCGAAACACTTTACCAATATTTCCAACGTTCGCGCACCATAAAATCCGTGTTTTACGCAAAATTTAATACGAGAACAAGTTCGTTGTTGCAAATTTAAATCGATTTCTAAAATTGTAAAAAATCGCCAACACACACAGAGATAGATGTGTAATAGATGGCTACGTAATTTTTGCAAATGTCAAGCTATGATGTTAAGATTTAGAGGGAATGTCAACAATAGATTTACCAACTTAACAAAAAAAAACAGAACTCAAATCGGAATAATGGGAGCGCCACACGGTTGTGTGGTGCGGCAGCTTTTTGATCAAAGTGGTATTGGGTATAAACTTTTTTTAAATTTGAACGTTTATTTAAGAAAGACATGTACAATAGTATTATTCAAAGTATTGCCCATCTGAAGCTATGACTTTTTCCCATCTTTCTGGCAATTTGTGGATCCCATCCCAAAAGAACTGCGCCGGCTTGGCCGCCAAGAATGAATCAAGCCAATTTTTGATATTCTGCTCTGATGTGAACCGTATTTCAGTGAGGGCGTTCTGCATCGACCGGAACAAATGGTAGTCAGAAGGGGCAAGGTCTGGGCTATAAGGCGAGTGGGGAAAGACTTCCCATCCACTGTTTTCCAAATAGTTCTTAACCGGAATAGCAACGTGGGGCCGAACGTTGTCATGATGGAAAATTATTGCCTCGTGTCTGGTCGCATATTCCGGGCGTTTTTCGGCCACTGCTCTCTTCAAACGGATTAATTGTGTTCGGTAGCGTTGTCCATTGATGGTTTCACCCAATTTTAGCAGCTCATAATACAGCACACCCATCTGATCCCACCAAATACAGAGCATTACCTTCGCGCCATGGATATTCGGCTTTGCCGTTGATTTGGCTGGTTGGCCGGGTTTCACATGTGATTTTCTGCGCTTAGGGTTGTCGTAATGGATCCATTTTTCATCACCAGTAACAATCCGATGCAAAAATGACTTCCTTTGTGGCGTTCCAGCAGCATTTCGGACATGCTAGAGTTATGCTTCCAGTTCTTCATCTTCAAACTTTTTTGGCTGCCCAGGACGTTCATCGTCTTCCAAGCCACTTTTAAATCGTGCAAACCACTTTTGGCACGTTCGCTCAGCTATCGCATGTTCACCATAAACTTCCACCAAAATACGATGACTTTCGGCAGCAGTTTTCTTCAATACAGAAGAACTCCCCGCAAAAAGACCTTTTCAGGCACAAAGTTCGATATATTTGAGTAGAAAAAAATTATTGTTGTTTACGCTTCAAATGAACGACATATGCTGAAATGGCGTACAATGACAGTAGCTTTCCAACGCATGTAATATGGGACGCGGTGAAACAGGCTGTGGCAAAAATAATGAAGGAACTTCGGCGGTTAGAAAGAGTCAGAGAGAACACTAGGCATCTCTAATACAACAAAGAATAGCAAATACTGTACACAATGTCGAACCAGCAAACGGAGAAAGAAGGGCATAAAGTGCTTGCAAGCCTCGCGAAGTAGTACTTAACGGCAGTTCCGCGGGGAGTGTGGTAGAAGAGTGCAGGGTGTGGGCTAGTAAGTAGGCGCACCCCCGAAATCGAGTACTTGGAATTTGCGAATCGTGCATGCTGATAGCCGGGCTATTAGTATCTTCCGCAGATTGCCACATCCTTGGACGCAACCAAATAAAAAAAAAAACCCGGTTCTGACTGCTTAGTGCCTTCAGCACTGTCCGACAGCCTCTGACTGCATCAGAGTTGACGTTGGTGGATTCCATTGGCCTGTCTATTGATGTACGAGTAGATAGCGATATCTCTTTCGAATACCGATCTCATCTGCATTAGCTCAGCCGCCCTGAGGACAGCCAGAACCTTTGATTGGAAGACCGATAATCTAATAGACACTCTAATTTTGCGGTCTTCTGAGAAGATACCAGTATCTGTTCCTTCCTCTGTTTTTGAGCCATCTGTTTAAATTGCAATTTCAGTTGACCTGATTATTGCATTTTTTTGCCAGTCCTCCCTCTCCGGATATACTATATATTACGGAATGTCGAAGTCGACCCAGGAAGGAATTTCATCCGTTAGAATTGGATTGCCTGGCAGTAGCTCCGCTAGGACCGTGCCATGTCAGAAACTACTGCTCTTGAGGTAACCTCTGATTAGAGAGGCGTATAGCACTGTTGCCAGCAAGTTTTTTGATCTGTACATCAAGCGGTATTAGGTGCAAAATGTAATAGCTATAGAAGCCGTTCTTTGAACCGCCGCTAATTTTCCGTAAACCGTTTTCTTGTTTGTTGCTTTCCACCATACTAGTGCGCCGTATATAAGTATGGGTCTTACGACCATCGGATATTACTTTCCCTTTGAAGATGTACGAGTATTAAATTGTATTAATAGCGAATAAATATAGATAGCCTTGCATAGGAGGAGCATCCCAAAAAAAAACAGAATAATAGGGAGACTTACGAAGGAGCCAAGTCGCATAACAATAATTTGAAGTACGAGTACGAAATAGATTACCGCAGAGATGCACACTTTGGCCACTACTATTTCTAGTATTCAATGCACCTCTTCTCCAAAACAGATTTTGAAAAAAACACCGCAAAATAAACGTTCTAAGCTCGTCCAACTCTACGACGCGAGGATATCTGCATCCAAAGCCCAACACGCTATGAAATTGACTCTATTTACCCAAGCTGAAAAAATATTTGGTACACCTATGCCCGAGTGTCGTAGAAAGAAGAAAGGATCTGATTATCGGGGAGACCTAAAACACATCATCCAAAATGGACCACTACCACGACGTGCTCTTCCAATGGTGCTCGGAACTTACGAGTATTATGACATCACTCGTAAATCAAAATTACACAAATGTTTTTCTCTGCAGAAATATAAATGAAACTTTTTGCAAAATACTCGTTCCAAAGCAAACACTCAAAAGTATTTCAAGGGCTCACCGACTTACAAATTAAATAAAAACCAACAGACATCGTTAATTACATGCAAATAAATTTCAAAAAACTCGCTATACGTAAGCATCATTTTGCAAAGGCTCAATGATTTCAATTTATAATCGGGCCAATAAAATAATAATCCACCACAGAGCAAGCAATCAGCAATCAGGTTATATTTGAGAGCAAGGTTAAGCCCCGGAGCGGTAATGAGCTATTGTTGATTTTTTTAATGACGAAAATACCAATACCAATCAAAGTGGTGTGACACTTTTTACCATTTGTGCTCTAGATACTCACATCCCTGGACTGACTGATAAACGCGCACATTACTGTGTCCCTTATTTTCCAAAGTTTTAAATTTCTAACGCATAGGTCTTAGATTTGTTCTTTTGCCTCTAAAACACTCGGAAATAAATGTTTACCTTATTTGGAGTACGATAACCCGTGCGGACTGGCATCGAATCATGTTGATACGAGGGCGGGTCAATAAGTCCGTGACTTTTGGATTAAAACAGATTTTTTGATAAAAAAATAATTTTATTTTTTCAACGTAGTCTCCCTTGAGCTCTATACACTTTGTCCAACGCTTCTCCAATTTTTTTATCCCTCCCAAAAAAAATGATTTGTCGAGGTCCTCAAAATAGGCCTTTGTTTGCGAGATGACTTCATCATTGGAGTCAAATCTTTTTCCACCAAGCCATTTCTTCAGGTTTGGGAACAAGAAGTAGTCGCTCGGAGCCAAATCTGGAGAATAGGGTGGATGAGGGAGCAATTCATAGCCCAATTCATGGATTTTTGCCATGGCAACTGCACATGTGTGCACCCTTGCATTGTCTTGGTGGAAAAGAACTTTTTTCTTGGCCAAATGAGGTCGTTTTTTTTTTCAAATCGTCATTGAATCGGTCCAATAAGTTGGCATAATATTCCCCATTGATTGTTCTTCCCTTTTGAAGGTAGTCAATGTGGATTATCCCGTGTGCATCCCAAAAAACAGTCGCCATAACTTTATTGGCTGACAAACCCACCTTGGCCTTCTTTGGCGCCGATTCACCCTTAGAAACCCACTGTTTTGACTGTTGTTTGTTCTCTGGTGTGTTGTGATGGATCCATGTTTCGTCCACGGTTACAAAACGGCGCAAAAACTCCTCCATATTGCGATTAAACAACGCCAAACCTTCCTGTGAAGTTGTTACACGATTGCGTTTGTGGTCGACTGTGAGCAAACGCGGCACCCATCTTGCGGAAAGCTTTCTCATGCCCAAGTGATCATTCAAAATTGAAACCACTGAGCCATGCGAGATCCCTACGGCTTCCACAATCTCTCGCACTTTCAATCTTCGGTCGGCCAACACCATATCGTGAATTTTTTCGATTGCTTCGGGTGTAGAGACCTCAACTGGGCGTCCAGGACGTTCGGTATCTTTAGTGCTTGTACGGCCACAACGAAATTCAGTAAACCACTTTTTTACCATTGAAATCGATGGTGCAGAGTCCCCATAGTATTTATCAAGCTTAGCCTTGGTCTCGGTAATGGTTTTTTTTCGCAAGAAATAATGCTTAATAAGCACACGAAATTCACTTTTTTCCATTTTCTCCTCAAATTAGTGAGTGGTCTGATAAAAATAGCTGTCAAACACAAACTAACTGACGCAGCAAGTTTAAATTTTGACAGGAGTCAACTGACAGATGCCTGTTGACAGGAGCAGTGTTGCTGTTTCAGTAAAGAGGTCAGAAATTCACGGACTTATTGACCCGCCCTCGTACATGTTGCGCGACAGTAGCGGTGCGTATTCGTGGCATTTGTCATTTGTTCTCAATTATTCTCACGATTAACACGTATTATTTTACATTTAAAAGATGGCATCGGAATTAAGAAGCAATAAAAAATATTTTTGCTTAGTTGGTGACTTAAATTATCAAATAAGAGGCGCAAAGTTACCGTCTAATGGTCAAGTTCTTCCAGTGCTCTTTTTGCAACATTCGCGAAGTTAAATTGACTGTTAGTCAAAGCGCTAATCTCGTCATTCGGGAGTGTATTATATTTTGGGGAAAAGCTAGAATCCCTACCAGAGCTATACCTAACTGTGTAAAAAAAACTTGTGGATCTTCACCATACTTGGAGGGAGTTGCAAAAAAATTCTAAAAAAAAAAATACAAGATATTTACAAGCGCCGTGAGGAGGACTTTAAGAACAATTTAGGTAATTTATTTGATACTCGTAGCACACGCTGATGCTTAGCGGGTGTAGACAAAAAGTTTGCCGAAAAAGAAGAAAGAGCAAGACAAAGGCAATTAAATGAAGAGAACAAAAGATGTGAGCAAATGTGTTTCGGAGGTTTATCGTCATCTGTTACTACGCAAGATTCGATTCAAACGCAAGGACATCACGATCAACTTACCAGCTCTGGTGAAAGCCTTGAGGAACCCTTGGCATCCACCTCTAAAATGGTAAGTTCTGAAACTACTACAAAAAGAGGAAGGAAAAACTTTATCACTCCTAAGTTAGTTGCAGCTTTAGATAGATGTCAATTAAGCATAAGGGATTCTGTATACATACTTCAGGCTGTAGTAGAAGCACTAGATCTTAGCTGTGATGATTTTCCGATAAAAAAATCGTCTATTCAACGTAATCGCACACAGAGTCGAAAAGATAGGGCGGAATCTATAAAATCAGATTTTCAGAATAATATGCCTGAAATGGTGACTGTTCACTGGGATGGGAAATTATTACCTGGACTTGACGTGCGAAGTTCTAAAGAAGAATACCTGGCAACTTCTGACTGTGCCCAAACTGGAGAGCTATTCCGGCCAGGATCAAGCTAAAGCTATGTTGAACGCACTTTATGACTGGAATCTCGATGACAAAATACAAATAATGTGCTGTAACAGAACTGCGTCTAATACAGGGCGATTGAAAGGAGCTTGTGTGCTTTTGGAACAAAAACTAGACAGGGAATTACTACTCTTTGCTTGCCGCCATCACGTTTACGAACTGGTTTTAAAATGTGTGTTCGAAACAAAAATCCTCCAAGTCACAAGTAGCGCTGATATCCCACTGTTCAAAAAGTTTAGAGACAACTGGAAAACTATTAATCCTGCTGCCATTGCAACATATACCGATATCGTCACACGACATTTTTGTAACACAACAATAGAAGATTTGTTGACATTTTATAATCAAGAACTGCAAAATACCATTCGACGTAGCAATTATCGGGAACTGATTGAACTATCTATTATTTTCTTAAGAGGAGACAGTGAAAAAAAAATAAAATTAGACCTCCTGGAGCGATGCATCAAGTAAGTTGGATGGCTAGAGCTATTTACTCTTTAAAGATATGTTTGTTGCAATCCCAGTTCAAAATTAGCGCCCAGGATAGGCGAGCACTTCAAGACGTCTGTTTATTCATTGCATTTATTCATGGTAAAACCATAGCTTGGATGTAGTCTGGCGGTGAAGGCACCAAATCAAGATTTGTGCTTTTTCAAGAGGCTTAAGGAATATGAAACTGTTGACAAATTGATCTCCAAAGCAGCGCTGAGCAAGTTTAGTCAACATTTTTGGTACTTGTTAGAAGAAATTGCCGTTTTATCACTCTTTGATGATGAAGTTAATGAATAAACCAAAACGAACATTGTAGTGAATTTCCAAAGAAAGAGTTTGTATGGTTCTGGGAAGAGATACATTCCATCTGAAGAAGATATGTCTGATTATTTGTATAGTAAATAGGAATACAATAAATAGTATTGGGTCCACAAGTAAGTTTCCAGCATTTTTTTTTTTAAATTTGAAGTTTTATTATGAAAACATAGTTACAATGCTTTATTCAAAGTATCGTCCATCGGAAGCTACAACTTTCCCCCATCTTTCTGGCAAATTTATGAATTCCGGACCAAAAAAATTTCTCGTCTTTCGAGCCCAAGAACGTATCGAGCCAATTTTTGATTTCCTCTACTGAGCTGAAGCGTATTTCCGTAAGAGCGTTCTGCATCGAACGAAACAAGTGGTAGTCAGATGGTGCCAAGTCTGGACTGTAAGGCGGGTGAGGCAGAATTTCCCATCCACTATTTTCCAAATAGTTTTTCACCGAAACCGCAACATGTGGCTGAGCGTTGTCGTGATGAAAAATGACGGACTCATGTCTGGTCTCATATTCTGGCCGTTTTTCTTTTAATGCCCGCTTCAAACGAATTAGTTGGGTTCGATATAATGGTCCTTTGATGGTTTCACCACTCGGAAACAGTTCGTAGTATACGATACCCTTTTGATCCCACCATATGCAGAGCATGACCTTATTCATGTGAATATTTCGTTTCGGCGTCGATTGGGCGGGCTCGCCGGGCTTTGTATACGATTTTCTGCGTTTAGGATTATCATAATAAATCCATTTCTCATCATCAGTGACAATACGATGCAAAAATGATTTATTTTTATACCGCTGCAGTAACATTTCGGACATGCAAAATCGCCGTTCGACGTCTCTTGGCTTCAATTTGTACGGCACCCAGTATCCAACCTTTTGAATGAATCCCAGTGCTTTTAGGCGCAGGGAAACGGCTTGTTGCGTGACGTCCAATGATGCAGCAAGTTCTTCTTGAATCTGACACGGATCCTCATCCAGTAAAGCGTCCAATTCCTCGTCTTCAAAACTTTTCGGATTTCCGGGGCGATCTTTGTCTTCAACTCCAAAATCACCACTTTTGAACCGTTTGAACCACTCGCGGCACGTCGATTCACCAATACATTCCGCCCCATAAGTTTCCGAAAGCAAACGATAGGCCTCAGCCGCACTTTTCTTCATATTAAAGAATAAAAGCAGCGCTTCCCGCAAATGACGTTTATTTGCTCGATAAAGTGTACGACACCGATAGAACTGCTCAAATATAACGCTGCAAAGTTGTTGACAGATACAAAACCTACAAATAAAACACATGGGGTCTGACATTTCTGCCCGGGATCCACTGGTGGCGCCATCTCTGACAAACACTGGAAACTTACTTGTAGACCCAATACTATTTTTTATACTGTTTTCAATAAATTGTTAATAATACTGCCTTATTTATTGTTGCAGGAAAATCATTAAGTGATTTTGTGTCTGTCAAGAGCACAAATTTATTTTCTTGATTAGAAATTGCAAAAAATTTCCTCCAGAGACCCGTTTCTACATGTGATGAAGATGTTGCCTATTCAGAGGCTTTCTTTAAGGGCAGTTTATGATATGGCTGAAAGAGCTGTAAAACTTTACAAGATTTTCATGGTTTGATCACTGCAAAGAAAGAGCAAAAGCAATTTTTGCTACGCTGTGTTCAGGAGCATAGAAATCTGTATCCGGACTGTAAAAAAGAGACCCTCAAAAGAAAATATCCTGCCTGATCCGTACTTTTATCTTCTTTTAATAAATATTTCATAAAAATTTGAATATTTCACTATAACGGAAAGGATTAAAAACAGCAATTTTCAAAATCTTCAGAGTCCTGTCGGCACGTGTTAACGTTGACGTACGAAGATGAAATTTTGTATTTAAGTAAGCCTGGGTAGTTTAAAAAGAAGTAGGAGGTATGCATTTCGATATCTAAAAAAAAATTATTTTCACCCATATAAGGGACACCCTAACGCACATGTTCTTTTTTTTTTTAACTTGGTTTTAGCACTTATGTAGGTAATCGTAAATATAGTTAAAACCGGGGCACCTTGTTGGGGTTCTGTTTACATTCTCAAGGAAAGGACAGTGTTGAATGGAAAGAAGGGATGCAACTGCTGCAAGAAACATCATACCGGCACGTGAGAGTGTAGAAGTGAGTAAATGTTGAAAGAAGAAGGAATGATCGGAGTGTCCAGGCCACTTGGTGAGCAAAATCGCTGCGCATAGCAAGATTAGCTAAGCCCCAGCACTTGCTCACCTGGGAGAACTTATTTGAGTGTCCTAGTGCGTGCTTGGTTTTAAACGTGAACGAAAACTTTGATTTTTGATTTAAGGCCCCGGTCAACCCCGGATAGATTTATTAAAGCTTTTTGGAAGCTTATTCTTAAAACTAACAATTTCGCTTAAAACTAAAGATAAAAACTTAGGCATAGGTGGAAATAAGAATGTTCGCTGAGGTGGTAGTCGAAGAGAGGAAGAATATCGTAAACTTCACGAAGCATTCTAGACATGGGCTCCAGGTGTCCCTAATGCGTTCTGTGAAGATTGAGCCGGAAAAGTGGCACAGACCTAAGATTGCGTGGGTTGGTGTTAAAAAAAGTTCGTTGAAGTGAAAAAGGGCAATCGATATTACCAACCAAGACCTGATGAGTAAAGAGAATATCGGCAACGTTTCGGCGTATAGAAAGGCGTTGTAAATTTATAAGTTTCAGCCGATCAGTGTATGGTGATAAGTTTTGGCTATCATCACAGGGCAGACCAAGTAAGCAAATCGTAAAAGCCTCTGAGTTCTGTAGTAGGGTGACCAAACTTGGCTTGCATATTCAAGAAGAGGCCTAACAAAGAGTAAGTAAAGAGATTTGGTAACATAAGGATTGGAAAACTGCTTAGAGTAGCGTTTGATGATGCCAAGAGCAGAGTTGGTTTTTCTTATCACATTATCAATGTGAGAACGGAAATTGAGTTCCATATCACAGATAACACCTAAATCACGCAACTCATGCACTAAGGGAACAGATGGATTAAAGATCAGATAGAAGCGAGGTGAAGTAGGAGGGCTCTTACGGGTATAAGTTATAGCCTGACACTTATTGACGTTAAGCTGAAGAAGCTGACAGCAAGTACAAAATCTGTCTAGATCTTCCTGCAGTGGTAGACTGTCTGACTGTCATCTGTGCAAACAGATTTGTATGAATTTTTAATAATACAATTAACATCATTAATAGTCAGAATAAATAATAAGCGACCAAGGTGGCTACCTTGAAGGACATCAGGGGAGGTTTTAATTGGCTCAGAAACCATGGACCTAAATAAAACACAGTAATGTCGTTCATTTAAATATGATTGCACCCACGTTATAGAGCTTATTTGGAAACCAAGAGCCTTTAATCTTAGAAGGATTATATCATGAGAAATGCTATCAAAGGCTTTGCTGAAATCGGTGGTAATCACGTCAACTTCATTTCCAGATTCTAGTGCACATAAAGTGGTTGCAGATCTACCTTTGAGAAATCCGTGCTGGTTTTGGGAAGCAATAGAAAAGCATTATGTCATAAGTAATGCTCTCAAAAAACTTAGGTATGCAGGACAGTTTAGCAATTGTTCGATAGTTGGAAATATCGTTTTTGCGACCTTTTTTATGTAGGAGAATAATAAAAGAGGAGAATTATCCCTGGGTGATAGAAAGCTGAAAGAGAGCTGTAAGAGGTTGGACTTGGTACATTCTGTCCGACAGCAGAATAGCCCTACTTGCAATTAACGTCTTTGAAATAAAATTAAAACTGGTCGGGGATTGCCTTCAACCCCTTTAACTAGTGCCCACCATAAATAAAGTCCATCTGATTTGGGTGCCAGGTCAGGCGAACTAGCCAGAAAAGGAGCCGCATCTCAATTCATGATGCCAAGATCATTCTGTGGGCTATCAATTAACACAATAAAAGGAAAATGGCTAGAGGAAAAGAAGCTTCATTTCTGGAGAGAAACCGAAGGAAACAGACAAGTCAAAAACTTTACGCCAAGCAGTTGCCACAAAAAAAGAAAACAACTACTACAATTAGGTGCAGGGTCTTCCAATAGGGGCTTCCGAACTTTGACAGCGGCCATATTGCTGAAGCTACATCTGTCAAATTGGCTGTCATTTATTCAATCTGTTTTGCCAAATCACCACGGACAGACATAGCGTTCAACAACTAGTCCAAATCATAAAATTGTGTTCTGTTCGGCCAACGTTCCGCGCGCTTCGCTCATTTTACGGTCGCCATAATCGTCCTACCGAGAGGACTATTCGCAGTGCGGTGGATAAATTTACGTCCACTGGTTCAGTAAACCATAAACCAATACCCGTTTGTCGACGAAACGCAACTTCTGCCGAAAACATAGCCGCTGTCCGTGAGAGTGTGCAGTCGGCCTTTCGCAGACCACAACTTAGCAAATTTTGCATTGTGACTTGGGCCTGCACGCGTACAAAATTCAACTGATCCAGGAGCGGAAGGTAAACGACCGTAGACAACGACGTGTGTTCGTTGATTGGGCTCTGAAGCAGTTGGAAACTAACCCTAATTTTCATCGAAAAATCATTTCCAGCGATGAAGCCCATTTCTGGATGAATGGGTACATCAGCAAATAAAATTCTAGAATTTGGGACGATACCAATCCACATGAGATCCAAGAGCGTCCGATGCATCCCAAAAAATATGTGGATTTTGCCCAGGCCATCACCGTCAACGGCGAGCGCTACAAGTCGATGATTACCAACTTCTTTTGGCCTGAATTGGATGATATGGACACGAACCACGTATGGTTTCAACAGGATGGCGTTACGTGCCACACAGCTCACGCCACATTGGAAATTCTGCACGAGCGATTCAAGAGCATGGTCATCTCACGTGGAGGTGATGTGAATTGGCTACCGACATCGTGCCATGTGACCCCATTTTGACTTTTTGTTGTGGGGTTTTCTTAAGTCGCAAGTCTATGCAAATAAGCCACAAACTACAGCGGCCCTCAAAGCCAACATAACCCATGCCATCGGTGGAATTCAGGCTGATTTATGTGCCAGAGTCATGGAAAATTGGACATTTCGGATGCGCGACGATAGGTCTTTCAAACGAATAAAAAATTTCGATGATATCTCACACACACTTTGTTTTATTTAAATTTAAAGATAGGAAGCGCTTAATGATAGACAGGTTTTCCCAGAGGGCATTGCCGTGTGAAAGAAACACCTGATAGCCATGGGTTTAGCACAAGGCAATACATGTAGGCTGTGCAACGAGGAAACAGCAGAACACATACTATGTGACTACAAGGCTTTAACCAAAACACTTCAATGTTACCTAGGTAAATAGTACCTTAAAGCAGCGGACATAGCTACCAGTTCACCTAAAGACTTAGCCGCCTTTCTCACAAATTGCGGCGTCATAGATGAGCTCTAAATGGAGGCTCACTTGTGGCCGCAGTGGTCTGCGATTCATTATACCATCTCCCACAACAATCTAAATCTAAATCTGGGCTAGGTTTGCATTTCGCATTTCCTTAAAAATATAGGGGGAAAGTCATAAGGTCCTGCAGAATATGGCAGAGGATAGGGACATACCTTGGGGACATACAAGGAAAATTAAAGGGCTTGTGTTGAGAAAAAAGTGTCGATATTCATTCACAAAGCATCCATACATGTATCGCCTTAGGCTTTAGGGCCGATCTGAAATCAATGTGATGAGAACCCCAACTTTATCAATATGATGGCGACATATGCAAAGGTGGTAAGGATAACGATGAACCGGTATTTCCTAGGATTATGTAGGCTGTGAGCAGACCCAACGTTTCAAACACCAAATAGAGACACGGGAGCTCTGTAGGAGCAATATAAGCGTCCGTTGACAATGCGTATTTATCTATAAGCACTAGTCTAGGTAGCATACTCTTATGACGTGCGTATTGCACTTGATGACCTTAATGCCAGAATAAGAAAGGAAATCCTTGACAGATGATAGGTTCGCACCCTGGAAACGTTAATCCAAAAGAACTAGCGCAATGATGCTTTGCTACACGAGCTAAACAATCTTAGGAGTTCAGTTCGCATGCAATGTAGAACAAGGCCATATAAAAGCTTTTCATGTGACCATAGCAACTCCCGTTTGGTCGCTTACCAAGGATATAAGCAGGAAAACAAAGGCCTCCCTATTTTTTGGCGAATTTTCTGCATCGGCTTGAGTAAAAATCTTCCCTGTAATTTTGATAGTTCTTCTTTCCATTGACATTAATTGCTTTTGTATCGACCACACCAGCGTACTATAGACTCATCTTCAGGTTTCTCAATTGCCCACCAAAATATAAGGAGCATGAGAAGCAATTTTGATGCGTTCCTTTCCCACCTTGCATCTTTAAGTCACCTTCTTGATGTGATTTTTCTATCTGAGATTTGGATATACGATTCAGAGAAATCGTTTTTTTTTCTAACTCTATACCGAACTTTGGTATATGTATAACTCTTATGTTGCAGGTGGAGTAGCAGTTATTTGTAGAAATTGCTAAAGGTGAGTTGTATACACTTTTGGTAACGCATATTGTTTTATATGTGCCCCTAAATTGCACGGACATACAATCAAGACCTTTTTGGACGAGCTTTCGGTACTTCTCGATTTAGATGTTACTAATGGTGAAATATGTCGTAAAATTAATTTTGATGAGCTAAAACACGCCCTGACCTTGGAGTTTTGAGATGAGGTCTACTCTGCACATGATCCTTCCGTAGCTTTTGATTTGTTTCGCACAAAACTTCAAGTTCATATTTCAAATAGCAGTATACGAGTATACAAAAGAAAAACTAAATTCAAAGGTTTAAGGCAGTGGACGACTTAGAAAAGAAAAATTAAGAAAAAACAACAAACTTATGCACGACTTCGGTAACATCCTGATAGTCTGAAGATGAACTCTTACTATAATAAATTATGCAAGGAAGTTTTGTAATAAAAAAGAAATCCCTCTTTGCATAGATTCTTATTACAAAAGTAGGCTAGCAGAGAATATTGGCAACCCTAAAAATGAATGGGCTTTTGTACAGTAAGTGAAATTTTAAATAGAAACCCGACGGATGCAAGTATATAGGGTGCCCAGATAAGAACGATACGAAAAAAATTTAAATAAAACAACAACGGTGAGAGATATAAAATTGATTTTGGCTTCATTTTGAACCTACGATCATGCCATTATGTGAAGGACAGCACATCATTAAAATGGCCACCTCGGCAATTCTTCAAGCGGTCGGTTAAATTTTTGATGACTCGGTCTAACATGTGCGGCGTTGTTTCGGCAATAGCTTGTCGAATGTTGGCCTCGAGTTCGTCCAAAGTGGTTGGCTTGATAGCAAAGACTTAGGTCTTGAGATAGCCCCAGAGAAAATAATCGAGTGGTGTCAAATCACATGATCGCGGCGTCCAATTGATAAACGCTCGCCGTGAGATGACCTAGTCGCCAAATTTCTCCTTCACAACTTCGAGTGTTGCGTCACTTGTATGGCATGTTACATCCTCTTGTGGGACCCACAGCTCGGATATATCGATGTTGTCGAGCCACAGAAAGTCGGTTAATATTACCTGAGACTATTAACGGTAACAGTGCCTCCTTCCTCATTTCGAAAGAAATAAGGTCCCATGATACCGCCATAACATAAACCACACCAAACAGTCAATCTTTGTAGATGCATTGATGCTTGGCCAAACACTTGTGGACTGCGTTCGCTCAAATACAGCAATATGGCTTGTTAACATAGCCGCCGAGCCAAAAATGGGCCCTGTCCGAGAAGACGATTTTTTGGCCAAAGTCCAGATCTCCGGCCAGCATTTCCAGCGCCGAACTCTCGGCGTTGTGTATGGTCGTCCGGTTTCAACTCTTGCGTTAGCACAATCTTATGCGGATGTGGACCCAAATCCAACTGCAAAATAAGCCGCGTTGACTCTCTGGCGACGCCTAATTCAGCTGATCGGCGCTGAATGGACATTTCTGGGTCTTCTTCGGTACTGGCCGCTACGGCGGTTATGTTTTCTTCAGTTCACACCAAACTATGTCTGGTCGGCGGCTTAAGATCCAAAATAGTGTAAAGAGTCACGCTCAAACTTTACCATGGTGGGACGAATTATCTGCACACTGAAGCCATGATGACGACCGACCTCACGAAGAAATCCACGTTGCGTATTTACAATTGAGCCGGAATTTCCATATTTTTTTAATAATTTCCGCACGTTCGGCAAGCGTAGAGCGATGCATGACCTTACTAAATATTTTGACGGCTGGCTGTCATTGGTAACTTTGACAGCTGCTGAAACATAACAATTGGAACAACTATCATCACTATCTGGTCACCCTATAGAATTAAATATCACATTGGATTCTTTTCAAGTCGCAAACCTTTTTATAGATTATTTTGCGAAGATAAGTTCTAACTTAAATTATGGATACGATTGTGCTTCTGAAAATACTCTACAATTTCCTTCTTGAAAACATCAAATTCAACGTCTCATGATTCAATTTCCCCTAATATTCTAAAAAGAATTTCTCCCCTAGTTTTGGATGTTTTATGGTTCACCTTTAATCTCAATGTTGGAAAAGCTATTTTTCCCGAATCAGTTAAAACCTCTATAATAATCCTGTTGCATAAAAAAGGCCATAAAACTGATTTGAGCAATTATCGTCCTATTTCTTTGTTATCTGTTTTTTTAAAAAGTCTTGGAAAAGGCAATTAAATCTCGCATGCCTTCATTCCTCACCAAAATACATTTTTTCAGTGACTGCAAGTTCGGATTCAGAAGCGGGAAATCCACTGAAGACGCGGTACTTACAGTTTGTGGTGAAATTTATGGTAGTCTAAATAATTCAAACGTCTCTGGTGCTTTATTTATTGTTGCTAAAGCATTTGATTCTGTTGACCATAGTACGTTGCAAGATAAGTTATTCGAAATTGGCTTTCGGATTTATACATGACGGGTTTCAATCTTTTTTGACAAACCGTAAACAACGAATCAAAGTCAATGGGATTTTATGTGCTGATAAATATATTAATCGTGGTGTCCCCCAAGGTTCAGTTTTGAGTCCACTCCTTTTTTGTGTATGTCAACTCCTTATTCTATCAGCCGTTTAAAGCCAAAACAACAGCTTTTGCTGATGACACAGCTTAGGTTTATGAAGACAGTAATCGCCTTAATGTTTTCACTGATTTAAACTATGTTTTGGAACTTTTATTACGGAAATGGTTCCATTACCATAAACTAGTTATAAGTACCAAAACAAAATTCATACTTTTTAACATAAGGACATGTGCTTGCGAGGATATGATTCTGAAATACCACTCACCAGACTAATCTAGGTTTCCGTTAATTTGGGATTGTGATTCCATGAATGAATGCTCCAATGACTGTTTGATTAGACTGACTTTATAGAAGCAACTTGAGAGTAGCTACGCTTGGCAACATCAATGAAGCAGATAACGTAGACCCAACTCTGCAATGGTGATGCAGATTTAGAACTAAAAAAATTATCAGGGAATTGCAAAAAAGGCTTCTACGAAAGCAAAAAAAGAAAAGGGTTTCAGCAACTGCAAAGACTTAAGGGATACACTAATGTGGAACAGGGTCCACAAATGTCTCAAAGGCCTCTAGCCGCATCTGTGATCCGGAATCGCAAGGCACACAACGCATAGGAGTTGGTTCTCAGACCTCATCAGCAAGAAATCAGGACATTTCATACGAGAAACCTATATTGTTACGCCTGCCTGAATGTTCCTTCCGTCAACTACCATCTGTCAATAGACAACTTTCATATTTTAAGCATGCTGCGTCCTTTATTTTGTGTTTGACAGCCATGGAGTAGAGTTTCGTGTGCTAAATTTCAAAGGAATATTCAAGGTTGTTCAACCGAAATCCGGAAGAATATTTATGACATTTCATCACCGTGAACGAGACCTGGAATCACCACAACACGTCAGAGACCAAGAAACAGTGGAAACAGTGACCTTGTCCGGGCGAATTGACACCGAAGAAGTCTACACCATGAATGACTCGAACTGCAACCAACTTCAGACTGCTATAATTTCATGACAGTGAGCTCAAATTTTGACACATGACAGATAATTTTATTATTTACAAGACTTTTAAACGATTTGCGTTTCAGTTGTGTTGAAAAATTTTTATCCGCGATGGAATTCAAACGTGATAGTGTGATTGCTTTATATTTGGCTGGAAAACCACAAGTAGCTATCGTTAGAGCCCTCCAGCACCTCAACGTGAATAAATCATTTGTGTGTCGAACCATAGCTCGTTACCGTGATACTGGCAGTGTTGCAAAACGCCATGGAGGTGGTCATAAAAAAACAGGAACATCGGCAGAAATGGTTCGGAAAGGGAGGGCCCGAATTGAGCGAAATTCGCGTCGAAGTGGAAGAAAAATGGCTCGTGAGCTCAACATATCGTTGGAACGGAGCAACACATACTGAAGAATGAGCTTGGGCTCAAGCCATTGAAGTTCCAAAAAGCACACGATCTTACACCGCAACAGAAAAAAGTTAGAGTCGAAAGAGCGAAGGAGTTGCTACGCTTGCACGAAAGTGGTTAGTTGACGAATTTAGTTTTTTCCGATGAGTCGCCATTTGTTATTGAGCAATATGTCAACAAACAAAATGACCGCGTTTACTTGCCAGAAAGGTCCTTCGAAAATGTCCACCTTCGGACGGCCACCAGAAAGCAGGCAGCACCGATGGTGATTGTTTGGGCCTCCATAACCGCCGATGGTCGCTCTCCGCTCGTATTTTTGGACCGTGGCGTCAAAATTAATGCGATCGTATACCGTGAAACTGTTTTAGAGGCAGTATTGAAGCTTTGGGTAAACAATCATTTCGGTCGGAGACCGTGGACATTTCAACAAGACTCGGCACCGTCTTACAAAGCGTGCGTCAACCAAGATTGGTTAAAAAACAATGTTCCACACTTCATTTGTTAATTCTCCGCATGCAAATCCGTTGGTTTTCTCTGTCTGGGGTATTTTGAAGGCGAAGGTTGGCACTAAAAAATACCAAAGTTTCGACCACCTTAAACAAGCACTTCGCCGGGAATGGGCCAAAATACCGCAGAGCCACTTGCGTGCAGGGTGCGATGCTTTCTTCGGCCGTCTCAAGGCCATTATTCGCGCCAAAGGTGGACATATTGAAAACTACTGATACAATTTGAAAATTTATCAAAAAATAAAAAAATTATAGCATTTTAAAAAGTTGGAGTTCGAGTAAGTCACCCTGTAATGTGGGCTGTCCGGCAACATGGTCATGGCGACAGCCCACATCAATTAAGCTTCAAAGAGGGAAAACAATCAAGAACGAATATTACGCCAACTTATAGATCTGGTTGAAGGACGATTTGAACGGGTGCACATTAGCATAGCCAGTGTGGCGAAATCTCATGAATTAGACTTCGAATTGCTCCCTGACCCGCAATCAGACCGCTGTGAGTATTTGCTATTTCGAAACCTGAAGAATTAGGTCGACTGAAAGAGACGAAACCATAGCTCAAATAAAGGCCGTAAAATTGGACAAAGTGCATTGAATTCATAGGAGACTATGTTGAGACACACAATATTTTTCATGCCCAGCATACTCTCTTTCTTTCGAAAAGTCGCGGACTTATTGATCCACCCTTGGAGTGCCTCAATTTATGAGTATGTACAGTGTTGTGTAAAACATACCGGATTTTTCTTGAACATTTTTCATTGAAGAATTCTGGGGGACAGGAATACAGTAGGGATACTTGTTTTGGCAATTTAAGAAAATCATTAAATAAATTTACAAATAGAAAAAAAAAACAAGGCATTGCCAACATTATTTTTAGAGTTTTATCAAAAACTGTAGCCCAACTCGGATTTTCAAATGTACCGTATTTCTGGGCTCTTTAACTTGCTGATAATGGTTTTGGCTGTCATTTGAATTGAGTTATAGACATGACAAATTGTTTGCTTCATTAATTTACAAAAGATTGTATGAATGGGTACAAGAACATAACATCCTTAAAGAATTCCAAGCTGGATTTAGGAAAGGTTATTCTACAATCGACCAGATATTCTGCTTAACAAACATTGCTGAAACATATAAGAGCAAGAAAAAAAAGTTGTACGCCTTCTTTGTAGATTTTCGAGCAGCGTTCGATTCAATACCACGTGAAGCACTCTTTTACAAGCTTTCCAAAATCGGCGTATCAAGTAAAATTATTCGAATCCTGAGAGCCTTGTATGAGAATAATATTGCATATGTATGGGATGGAGACTTAATTTCTGAAGAGTTCAAAACTTCAATGGGTGTTAAACAAGGCTGTATTTTAAGTGCTCTGCTTTTTATATTATACATCAATGATATAACAGATGATGTCAAAGGTGGAATAAGATTCAACGGTGTATCAATTCCTGCGCTGATGTATGCTAGTGATATCGTCTTTCTGGGTGACACAACCCAAGGTATGCAGTTAATGATAAACAGGCTTAATGCTTTCTGTAAAAGTTGGAATCTCACTGTAAATCTTGATAAATCAAAAATGATGATATTCAGAAATGCAGGAGGACGCCTCTCACATTTGGAAAAGTGGAAGTTAGACGGGGAAGAGATTGAGGTAGTATCCAGATACAGATACCTAGGTATCCTAATATCGTCGTCCTTAAATTTCAAACCACACTTTGAGGAAAAATTAGCTGTTGCTAAAAGAGCTATCTGTTCGATTTGGGAACGTTGCTTCAAAAATAAATATGTATCGCAAAGTGCAAAACAAACTTTGTTCCACTCAACCGCATCGTCGATAATGCTTTACGGAGCTCAGGTATGGGGTTACAAAGGCTACGATGTTGTGGAAAAATTTCTTCGCTACTTTTTAAAGAAGATTTTCCGATTACCAAAAAATACCCCGAACTATATGCTACATCTTGAAACGGGAACTCCTCCTTTGCTCTTGTACACGCTCAAAATTCACTTCAACTATATCCTAAAAATACTAGAAATGAATGAATGCAAAATACCAAACGTAGTTTTAAGAAGCATAATTAGAACAAACGAAGGCATTTGCGAGGAATGGAAGAAAACAGCTTCTGAATGCGGATTAAATCTGTCTATTCAAGTGAACGAGCATCCTCATCTTTTAAGAGAAAAATTTAACTTGGTTTTGGAGAATTTTGGCAGACATACATATGACCAATATGTCGAAGAAGCTGAATCGTCACTGTTTAGGAACTATTACAGCAAACTAAACCATTTTCTAAATGAAAAAATATACTTCCTGACTATCAGTTGACAAAATAAGTACTATTTTCAAACTGAAAGGGGAACTCGTTCAACTAAACTTTATACCCCATAGACCAGATTTACGAGTACCAATACTTTGTGACCTCTGCAACATGAAGAAGAGAGAAGACATCTTACATTTTCTTGGTGTTTGTCCGATTTTAAAAGAATTTCGACTATCAATGTTCGGAAAACATGATTTAGACGAAGATGAAGTAATGAGCATTTTAAATGGAGAAAAAGGATGGAAAGTCTTATATGATTACTCAGTCGCAGCACTTTGTTATAGAAAGCGTATCATAGATGGAGATTTTTAATATAAAACTTAAGTATGTATTTTGTCAACCTGGTAGACGGCCACAGGCCAAACCATTAAAGACTTAGGTTAATTGTTACATTGTAAAACATTTATTGAAAATAAAAGTCAACTAACTAAACTAAACTAAAACTAAACTAGACATGACAAAACTTAAAAGGTCAGGTGTCTCCAATTACTTTACTAATAAAATGGCTAAAAATAAATCCAGTGGGGTGGTTAAAAATCAAGTGGTAGCGGATTTCAGGGCAGGGCTAAAACAAAAATCTATAGCGAAAAAGTGTAAAATACCATCATCGACAGTGTGTGACATTATAAAAAAAAGTTTGGAGGACGTCCCAGAAAAACTACACTCCGAACCGACCGGAAAATTAAGAAAATGATTTTTAACGATCCTTTCTTACCTTCAAGAAAGAATGTGCTCAATCTTTCAATTGAAGCAAGCGCCAGACGCAGGCGTTTAAGAGAAGCTGATTTTTGTTCTTTTCGACCAGCGACTGCTAAGCATAGACAAAAAAGGTACCATTTTATTGTTGTAGTAAGTCTTTGATTACTTTGCTAACGCTAATCGTTTCTTAGACTGTTATTAGCAAGAAATCATTTGAATTAGTCAGCAAGAGAAGTGGAAAACTCTACACTTTAGAGGCGAGAGTAGGTTCAACTTGATTGCGTCCGATGCACACAGGGGCCAAATGCATGAATTCTTGGCAAAAATTAAAAAAACAATTGGGGAAATCTTGAAAGAAAATAACTGGATTTTTAACATATGAATCAATCAGGCGATTTAATTTCGACAACCCAATCTTCAAGATTGAAGGAATACGTTGAAACTCGAAACTCGAAACTCGAAACTCGAAACTTTTTCATATTAGATTTCATACAAAGATGGCAAAAATGCTATAGAAAAGAGGATAGGTTTCTTACTTCTAATAAGTCTTGTCTAGATTCTGCAATTAATTTCAAAAATTATGCTTTTTCTGAAAAAAAAAAATGTGGTCGGCCTATAAAAAGTTTTGATGAAGCTTCGCAAATAACCAAACGCCTAAAAACTAAGAATTTAAGACAGAAACACTCATTTGAGGAATTCGTTTTTGCTGCTCAAATGAATTTACGGTCTTCAGGGCAAGTAGAAGCATCTAAATTTGTGAGAGATGTGACGGCAAGTTCGCCTAAACCAGCTGCAAAATATAGGTTGGCATTCAAGAAATTTGAAAGCGCTAAGGAAAAAAAAACAACTTTCTGGGAGAGAAACTTTGTCTATGTTTGTTGAAGCCAAACTTACTAGACACCAATACAACATAATAAGATTGAACGCTAAGTCCCGGTTCCCGTCTTATAAAAAAAAATACAACTTGCCAAAAAAGAGTGTTACCCTGCGAAAGAACATATTACTGTTACGGATACTGTTGCTGATATTAAATTATAGGCTTTACTTAATCATACAGTTAATCGGCTATTAGATGCTCAAAAGGAAGTTTTGGAAGTCCAACAAACGGATTCCTTGAACAATTTGAAGCTGATTTGTAAGTGGGGCTTGGATGGTTCAGCGCAATCAGAAGACAAACAGCATTTTTCTGAGCCAACTGCTATATTCATTGTATCCTTTGTACCCTTACGATTGATCACAAACAACCCAGGAGAGCAGCAGTTATTAATTATTTGGCAAAATGAAAGACCCTCATCCACATGATACTGCAGACCAATTAAGTTTATTTTTCAACATGAAACAACAGAAATAGCAAAGAACGAGGTTGAAGTGGCAGCAAGTGACATATAAAATGAATAACATCGAAATGCATGTTACGATTGATATGCTATGGTGGATGGAAAAATTTGTAATGCCATAACAGACACGAAATCAACACAAAGATGCTTTGTATGCGGACTAACGTCCATAGATTTCAATAACATGGAAAAAGTATTCAACACTCATGTAATAGACACTTCTCGATTAGAATTCGGACTATCTGTGCTCCATGCCTGGATTCGTTCTACGAATGTTTGTTGCACCTTAGTTATAAACTACCTCTGATGAAGTGGCAGGCTCGCGGAGAGAAAAAAAGAAATCCAAAGCAAGATTTAAAACTGAGATGGGATTAGTAGTCGATAAGCCAAAACCTGACTTTGGGAGCAGTAACGATGGAAATACGGCTAGGAGATTTTTCAGTGAGCCAGGAGTAGCCGCAAAGATTACTGGGTTATTGTTATTCAAAGGTTTAAAATTGTATTGCAAACTATAGCTAATACCTACTAAATTAATGTGGACAAATTTCAAATATATGCTTTTGAAACTGCCAGACTGTTTGTGGAAAAATATAAATGGTACCCAATGCCACCTTCAATCCACAAAGTTTTAATTCATGGCCCAGTCATAATAGAGCATGCCTTATTGCCAATAGGCCAACTAAGCGAAGAAGTGCAGGAGGCACGAAATAAGGAATTTAAAAAATACAGAGAAAAGTTCTCTCGCAAAATATCGCGTGTCAAACTAATGAGGATATTTTGAATTCACTCCTTATTTCTTCGGACCCGTTTATAACTAGTTTTGAGAAAACTGCCTCAAAAACGGGCTTATAACATTGAGAAGGATGTTCTTGACTTATTAAAGGCACCTGACCTTCCGTTTACTTCAGATGCTTCCGATACATCAACTCATATTAGTTCCGATAGTTCATCCGACACGGAATAATGATTATTGTACATTTAACTCTTTTCAATTTCGTATATTTTGCATAAAAAACATAAAATATTAATATTTCAAAACAAGATGTGTACTTTTCATTCATTTTCTAATGGTTTAGTGCAATAAAATAGTTTTTGCCAGGAATTCATGCATTTAGCCCCTGTGTGCGATGGAAGAATTCATGTTGACGAAAAAAGTGCACACGCCTTCAGCCACGACTTTGTCGTCCATCCGTGAAGCATGGAGGAGGCTCAATTATGGTGTGAGGATGATTTTCTGGTGCAGGAAGAGATGAGATTGGTGGTATTTTGGATCGTTTTCAGTATAGGGATATACTGGAATCCGTAATGCTACCATACGCTGAGGAGGAGATGCCACTGCGTTGGGTTTACCAACATGATAATGACCCAAAACATTCATCAACCAAAAATGTTGATGTGTTGGAATGGCCCTCTCAATCGCCCGATCTAAACCCTATCGAGAACTTGTAGGCCATTTCAAAAAGACGGGTAGAATCAAAGACGCACACATCCAAAAACGCACTTATGACGTCACTAAAGAGTGAATTCAAAAGAAAATTTTTGAGAATCTAGTGCCGTCCATGCCTAAAAGATGCGAGCAGGTCTTTAAAAAACAACGGTTACTGGACAAAATATTACGTATAACGAAAATCCGGTATGTTTTGCACAACACTGTAGTTCTAAATTCCACAATCCACAGCAAGTCAGAGTATTATGGAAACGAATTGTGTACGAATAATTTTAAGAATTCCAATGCTACAACATGGACCTGTCCAAATAACGACATCTTTCAAGCATAGTTGACATGTGGAGTAACAAAAAATTGACACCAACTCACCTTCTGGCCTTGATGCGAATATCCCTTTCCTCCTCCTCGGTTTTGGCCTCCTTAACACTATCCCATGAATCCCCAACACCCGATGAGCCATCATCGGGTCTCTCCTCATCCTCTAGGCCTGAGTCCTCTAAACTTATATGACAACGTGTGTTAACCTCTTCTTTACCATTCTCCACAATCTCAATCCAATCTGTAGTACGTATGCTTAAATTCTCTGTACCGCAAGGCGATGAATCCGTTGAACAACCCGATGGACAACGTTGTCGAGCTCTTTTGGTTTTAATTCGGATACCCTCATTCAATGGCAATGTTACTGCACTACACGTTCCGCTGTCATCCAATGATTTATCATCTGTCGATTTCTCATTCTCCCCCATGGACGATCTATCGTCGAACTCTTTGACATGATCAAATTTATCGTTGACATTTCGAATGTAATCATCAGGTGAGTGATAATCAGATCTTGAATTCAATTGATCAACTGAACTGGACCTTTGACGCATGGCAGCTAGTTCAGAGATCAGCATTTCCTGGAAGACGATTTTCTTTTCCGGCGGAATCGGATCTTCCAATTTCGGTTTTATCGGCGATAGACCGATTCGTGTGCCATTACCATTGTAATCGGTTTCACTTGAAAGTGATTCTTTTGATTTGCACAATTCACTGCGTTCCAATGGTTGTATTGGACTCAATGATTTGGTTTGGTATTTGGCGTCCTTGGAATGAGTAACGATTTCGGAGAATAACCTTTCAGCGGCATTCTTTAAATTGTTCTTCAAGTCGAATGTCTTACCCAGCGGACGGGTAAGGGAACTAGTTACAGTGTCACTCCCAATGGTGGTGTTGTTATTGCTATCACCATTGGATACAGTAGCAATGGTGATCGTCGACCTGGTGAAGTTATCAAGTGTTGTTTTGGAACGACGTAGAAACCCGCCAGGAGGCTTGGAAATCAGTGTTCTTGGCTTCGGTTGTGGGGGGTATTCTTGCAGAGGACTTCCGTTGTTATTATTTCCAACGATAACAATCTTTGTGCGGTTATCCAATGCAGGTCTGGGTGGTTTCTCTCCCTTCATAACTGGCACTAGAACAATGGGCTTTGGCTTTTTAACTGCTGGCTTTGCATGCAACGGTGGTGGATTTAATCCTCCGTCTATTGTCACAATACCCGTGGAGATATACAGCCCATCTGCGGTGTTAAATGAGTATCTCTTCTCTCGTTGTTCTTGCCTTGTCTGTAGATTGAATGATGGGGATTTGTAGACAACAGTTCTGCCATCTTCTCGTGCCGATGTTGTTGTAGTTGTTGTAGTTGTTGTAGTTGTAGTAGTTGTTGCATCAATCGTAGATACAGTTGTTCTACCTACTGATGAACAATTAGATGACGAGGTAATTGTAGATAAATTTCTAGCTGCATCTACAGTACGGGTTTTCAATAGAATCGTATGCGGTCTTGGGGGAACTGGTGGTCCAGGTCTCCTTAACGTAGCCATGTTCTCTATCTTCTGCTGCTGCTTCTAACTTCTGTTTCTGTTTTGCTATGATTCGTTGAACGGTAACAGATGTAAACAGATTAACCAGAACAGAGTGAAATAAAACCAGAATTCTGGTTCGAATGCACGAGTATCTGTAACTGGGGCAAAATTTGAATACTGATGCAAGATGTATCGATTTTTTTTTTGTTTTTGTTTTTGTTTTTTTTTTTCGTAACACTTGCAGTCAGTGTAAAATACGTACGCGTTAGATTTATTTCACAGGTTTCACCTTGAGATACACTTACTTATTCGGTGACCGAAATTAACTTCACTTCTTGAGGACTTCTTTCCCACTGTCACTATCGCACAGTTGCGGATTTAAGCATTTCTCTTTATCTAATTATTTTTTGAATCACATTTTAAAGTGTAACTCGCACTTGTATCTTTGCGATGCACTCTGTATGCGCTTATGCGCTGCAGTATTTTTTTTTTTTTTTTTGTTTTCTTAAATCGAAACCGAACGTTCCACTTGTCGCAACCGAATGCTCACCGTTCGAAAGTCCGTCGTTGACTAAACTTACCAGCAAACCTACTGTCGTGTGGTGGGTCTGGTTAGATAGATAGGCAAAACAAGTTTCTTTTTTTTTTCAAATCGATTCAGATACTCTCTTAAGGTATGTTTGCGTAGGTTCCTCGAGAGAATAGCGGGGCTTGTCGCTCTTTGAAAGTTGGTGTCTCTTTAGTCTCTTTGGAGTCAATTACCAAATGCTTGGGGGATACCAACCACCGCTTACCAGCCGCTACGCTTCGAATTGCGATATTCAGGAAGCTAAACCCGTAATTGCGTTGGAGATTTGTAATTTGGGCAATTATGAGTAGCTATAGAGGGATATGTGTATCTTTAGATTCAAATGAATGCATTGCAATGCAGAACAGACAATTGTGCAAGTAAGCAAACATCGTTATTTGATGTATGCAAGTGCGTTGGCTGATTTCCGAAAGTGAGTGGGGGTATCTGCATGTCCATATGTGGGGTTAAATGCTTTATTTGAACTCCATTATTAGGAATATGATTGATATCCAATCCACAATAGGAACAGCATGCATCTATTGAACTCGTCAACCAGATACAACAAATTTCAGTGAATTAGAATGCCATGGAAGTGCCTGCAATAGACTAAAGTGTGTCATTATTAAAGGAACGACGAGACCAAATTTTGGGCCTTACAAAACTCTTTCAAGGATATGCATCAAAATAGTTATCTACAGACATATTACGAGTATATGGTACCGCTAGAAGTGTCTTAAAACTAACGTTGCTCTTCTCAAGAAAAGGAAGAAGCTGACTAATCTTAGTCTTCTACAGATGTAGAACGTGACTACCTGCTTTTTCAATGAAGCTGAGCATCTGGATGGCTGGTTGTTCCACGATCAGAGTAGGTACTGAATGGTCCAATAGAGTCTTCACATGGCCCTAAAGAACGAAGTTACTCGCTATTCGACTCGGCCAGGAAACTTTTTCCGCAAAAGAGCAATTGTGTCGCCAATTGCGTGGCATGAAGTGACGTCTTGTTGGAATCATTCATTGCTCATGGTTCGACGGCGCAATCCGTTCGCGGCCACAAGCGCTCGCTTCATTTTCGAAGCAATAAGACATAATGGTGCCTCCAGCCCAAAAACAGCACCAAATACTATTAGGTCGTGAATAGAGAGGCTTTTCGACAGTCATTCTTGGATTTTCCAAGCTCTAAATATGGCAATTCGGCGTTTTCTTAAGCAATTTCATGCATTTCTAACGTGAAACTTAAGTTTCTTTGTCATTTGGAAAATTCGCCAGATTGTTGATAGATTTTGAGTCACACTTACAGCTAGAGAACACCGTCGTGAAAGAAACTCTGGGAAACTGAAGCATTGATAGAGTTTCACTAGATTTTAGAAGGCGTGGTTCGTGGACTCAGGACACCTGTATGCGCTCCGCTCTATACAAGAGACAAAGGTAAGCTTAGAACTTGTACATTAGTGAAACGTAGCCTTAATGCATTTTTACTTCCTAATCTTAGTGACCCCGACTTAACCGTTGCCTGACTAGAGGTTACCAAAGGCTCCTACTAGGTGGCATCGGCATAACTTGGCCACGATCATGTGTGCCCTCTCCCTGATGATAACCTAGAAAGGGTGGTATTAGAAGCTGGATGGCAAAAAACTGGCCTCATCATCGGATGCGACGCTAACGCTCAACACACGGTATGGGATAGTGCCGACATCAACGATAGAGGTGAGTCACTTTTTGATTATATCATAAGTACTAACCTCATTGTTTCAACATTGGCAATGGACCCACAAGAAACCGACAGGAAGTGCACTCTTGTCTCCGACAGCATCACTCAAATGCTAACGAACTGGATGGTATCGCCTGAATGCTGTTTTTCAGACCACAGATACATCCAATTCAGCATGCCGCCTAGCCAACCAGCATTCCGGAATTATCGGACAACTGATTGCCCAAAATACAGAGGAATACTGTCAGAAACGGTATCCTCTGAACACTCAAGTCCCCACTAACGAGCTTGACATATAAGTCTAGGAATTCGCCCTGGCTCTTAATTAGGCTATGGCTGCTTCCTGCCCTCTTATTCAACCTAGAGGCAAGAAAAAGGCGCACTGGTGGACACCAGCGCTGGAACCGCTTAGAAACATTTGCAGAAAATGTTTAAACCTAGCAAAAAGCACAAGAAAAGTGACTGACTGGGACACATACAAAGAATCCCTCAAAATATACAAAAAAGAACTGAGGAAGGCAAAGCGAAACCTCTGAGTCATCGCGGCTAAAAAAAATCCTCTCTACAAATCCTATGATGTCTAGCTGTTTGAAAAAAACCGATGGCTTTTGGACAACCTCAAGTAATGAGTCACTCAACCTGCTACTGGACACCCACTTTCCAGGTAGCTCCCGATTCCCGGCCAGTAGCAACCCAAACAGGCGTACTGCAACCCGGACCAAAATTCATAGTCTGATTACAAGAGACAAACTTCTCTGGGCGCCGCACACCTTCAAACAATACAAGTCTGCTGGTCCGGACCATATCATACCTGCCAAGCTATAGAGGTCCTTAGATATTATTCTGCCTTCGCTAGAAAATATTATGAGCAGCTGTGTAGAACTGACCACATTCCACTATCATGGAGAGAAGTCAATGTAGTTTTCATTGCCAAAGCCGGAAAATATTAGCCTGCTGTCCCAAAGGACCTCAGACCTATAAGTCTATCATCTTTCCTTCTGAAAACTCTAGAATGACTGATCGATATCCATATATGAGCCAAAATTGATCCAAGACTTCTGTCAACGGCTCAACATGCCTACTGTGAAGGAAAGTCGGTGGAAACGGCTCTGCATTCACTGACTAGCCACATCGAACGACCCCTACAATATAGAGAGTACACAATAGGTCAACACATCCGCAATCACGACTGCGCTGTCAACTCTGCAGGTAGACGACTCATTTGGGGAGTTGATCAGTCTTATGCTAAACAGCAGGATAATCAACTCCAAACTCGGTGAGGCTTCTGCTAAAAGATGTGTCAGCAGAGGTACGCCGCAGGGAACTTAGTGGTTTTTTTTTTTTAATGTTAATGAACTGCTGATATACCTGGAAGCGGGTGGTAGCAAAGTGCTTGCCTATGCGGATGATGTTGCCATAGCCGTCACAGGTAAGCATCTTAATGCCATTAAAGAACTCCTTCAACCAAATCTCAACAGCCTAAGCCGTTGGGCAGATCTCTGTGGACTGGGAGTAAACCCCCATAAAGCTGATCTTATGCTCTTTTCCAGGAAACACAAAATTCCAATTTTAGACCCTCCCTCAATAAACGGTACCGGCATTAGACAATACAGTAAACTGCAGTAAACTAAGCAGGGTCCAAAGAACAGCATGTCTATGCATAACCGGAGCCTTACGGACTACTCCCTCTGCAGTATTTGACACTCTGTTTCATTTCATACTCCTCAATCCTCACAGAGAACATCGATTACACTATACCTGAACTTTGATTTGACAAAGACTTCCATATAAGCTTCCCCTCTAGATCTTCTTGGAGGAACATGCTTTCATGGAGGATAAGACAATCCATTTCTACACAGATGGATCTAAAACCGATAAATCACTGTAGAGTGTTCCGAGCGGAAATTTTGGCGATTAAAGAAGCTCTGTCCTGGCTGAAGAAAAACGTGATATCGGAAAGGACTTCCACATCTTTTCGGATAGTCAGGCAGCTATTAAGTCCCTGGAGTCAGTCTCATTAAATTCGAAAACCGCCCTTGAATACGGACCATCTCTTATGGAGATGGCAGAGCAGTTCAACCTTCACCTTTGCTGGGTGCCGGGCCACAGAGACATTCCAGGGAACTTTAGGGCCGATGAACTCGCCAAAATTGGAACTGCTCTACCTATTCTACCGGAAAAGGGTACCATAGGTATACCAATCACTACGTGCAAATTAATATTAACGCTAGATGCCAATAAAAGAACAGACCTTAGATGGACTGTTAGACCAAGATGTCCAGCGACTAAATAGATCTGGCCAAAGTTGGATCCGAATCGCTCTAAGAGTCTGATCCTTCTAAATAGCAAGCATCTCAGTTCCATAATAGGTGTCACCACTGGACATTGCCTCATAGGCAAGCATGCAAGAAGGCTTGGCGCTTTTACAAACGATTTCTGAAGAAGCTGCGTGGACGAGGAGGAAGATGAGACATTCCTCCACCCACTCTGTACATGTCCACCTCTATCCCAAAGAATGACCTAAACGATCTAAAGAATATAGACGTAAACGGTCTCCTACGCCTCATCGTATGCCCAAACTGGTTCTATTAGTAAGAGGATCATAGATCCACGTGGCATCACAATGGGCCAATAGGCCTAAGTGGGTTGGTGTGTCCAACAGCCACTCTTACCGACCTACCTACCAGGTCCTAATTGTTTTTACGCTACGGGCACGATTTCGGTTCTTAACATCACTAACTTGTCCCAATAGCTCAAACCGCTAAACATTCAACTACTGCTGCTCGAGAAGATTCTTCACGTCGACCGAGAACACTTTTTTTTTCGAACTGTCTCAGCTCTTTTTTTATAAATGACATAGTTCTTAGTTGTCACCGGTCTGAAAATGTGGCGTCATTTCTTAGTACATGACAAATTAGCGGACTATTCGAATTGTAACGTTTTATTGAAAAACCCTATACGAGTAACATGTAACTAGGACTACTCATCCACTGTGTTAGTTGGCAGACACAAATAGCAACACTACAATGTCAGGAGTAAGTCAGAGTGCTGAAAAAGATATGGTGACGTATGAGCCCTTATTGAGTCAACTCCAGCTCTCATATCTCTGAAGGGGCTACTGGCTTCGGAATATCCGTCCTCTTTAGCCGTTCAAGAAAGAGTCTGGGTCTCCAAGTTGGGACTTGTACGTTGAGTTAGATACCGACTCGACCATCAAGAGCCTCGGATAAGGTCAGATTCTGTGTTGATGAACATTGAACATGCAGCATGCCAAGTGCAGCTATACAACTAGTCAAGGCTCTATCAAGCAGAAAAGAAAGATGAACAACTTTTTTTTAATAAAAGGTGTTTTTTTTAGAAGTTTGGTTATTAAACTGGCAACACTGTTTCTACAGACTGTCAATTTGACAGTTGAGAGTTGATTTGTGATTAGTACGTCTTGTCATTTTACTCGTACGATAAAAAGATTAGCGCCAGAACAACCCATGCAAATTGTGCAAACTTATTTTGAAAACCATTGTTCGGTTCGCCAAACTTATCGTGCGCTACCTCCCTTTTACGGTCGACAAAATCGTCCATTTAAGCAAGTTATTCGGAACACGATGAATCGTTTTCGCACCACGTACACTCTAGTGGATAATACGTATCCCCATAGACGACAAATAGTGCGAACAGAAGAAGTTATTGCCGTTGTGGAGCGCAGTGTTGAGGAGAATCCGAATGAGTCGATTTGCCATCGTGCACAGCAATTGGAGCTATGCCCATCCATTTTGTGGACGGTTTTACGGAAAGATCTTGGCTTAAAAGCTTATAAGATCCAGCTTGTGCAAGAGTTGAAACCGAGTGACCATTCGTTGAATGGGCAAAAACACGATTCAGCTTGATCCTCATTTTCAACGCAAAATTTTGTTCTCCGATGAGGCCCATTTTTGGTTAAATGGATACGTAAACAAGCAAAATTGCCGAATTTGGAGTGGAGATAACCCATTCGAGACGCCTTTAAAACCATTAAATCTTAATCAACCATATTTCTTTAAGGAAGATGCCGGCCAGAATGTTACCGTCAATGGAGAGCGCTATAGAAACATGATTTCTGACTTCTTCGTTCCTCAGTTGAATTGCATTGACGTCTGACAGAGCTTTGGTAACAACAAGATGGCGCAACATGTGACGCGGAGCGATACCATCAATTTATTGCCGGAAACATTTGCTGAGCGCATAATTTCGCGCAATGGACCTGTGAACTTGCCGCCACTATCCTGTGATTCCACACCTTTATATTACTTTCTTTTAGGGTATGTGAAGTCAGTTATCGCTGTTTTTTTTATGAAAATGCAACTTTATTGTGAAAAAATGGTTGCAAATGAATCATTCAAAGTATTACCCATTGCTAGCTACAACTTTATGCCATCATTCTAGCACAGCTCGAATACCGTTACGATAAAAGTGTTCATCTTTTGAGGCCATCCACGAATGCCTTTATATGAGCGGAACTGCTGCTCAGCCAGACCATGTAATAATAGGCAGCGCAATATCTGGGGAATATGGCGGGTGGGATAAATCTTTTCATTTGAGCGTTTCCAGGTAGATTTTAGCGGGTTTGGCAACGTGAGGCCGAGCGTTGTCATGCTGTAGAATCATTTTTGCGTGCCTCTGCTCGTGGCCGTTTTTCGCGCATTGCTCGCCTCAATCGCATCAATTGAGGTCGATACCGTTCCCCTTGTGATGGTTTTGTTGGGTTTTAACAATTCATAATAAATAACACCGACCAGGTCCCACCAAATACATTGCATAACCTTCGCAGCGTGAATGTTCGGCCGAGCCGACGACGTAGAAGCATTGCTGGGCAGTCCCCATGACTTTCTTCTCTTTGAGTTGCTGTAATGAATCCATTTTACATCACCCGTTACGATGCGATGAAGAAAACCCTTCCTTTTTTGCCGCTAGAGCAGTTATTCACAGGCGAAAAAACTACGCTCAACGTCCCTTGGCTTCAAATCATAAGGAACCCAAGTTCTTTGTGTTTAAAACATTCCCAACGCATGCAATCGCTTGGAAATGGCTTGGTGGGTAACTCCTAATGCTGAAGCAAGCTCTTACATTTGGCACGGATCCTCATCGAGCAATGCCTCCAATTCAGCGTCTTCGAAGGATTTTGGCGTTCCTTCACGCGGACGATTGTCAACATCGAAGTCACCGTCTTTGAAGCGACGGAACCAATCACGGCATGTTGTTTCACTTAGAGCAGCATCTTTGACGACATCGAATATATGGTCGTTCCAACGTAGATAGTCCCTGACACATACCGAAAATGGAAAGTTTTTCGGTTCAACGATGCAAGTGCGATTCATGGATAATGGCTGGGTATTTAAATTTCGCTTTAACGACAGCTGACAGCATTGTGTTTTGGAAGCATTAAATTCTACTCTGTTAGTGGTTCCCCAATTAGTTATGCTGTTAATATCGGAATTTAATGAGCTTAACGTACGCTGCCGTTCTCGTTCTACAGGCGAAGAGCAGGGACGTGAGTCCGGGAACGAAGATGAAAGGCAGAGAGTACTGTCGTCAGCAAAGGAGTATATTGGATTAGAGGTAGCAGACAAGAGATCGTTGATGAAAATTAAAAAGAGTGTCGGAGACAGAACGGAGCCCTGGGGCATACCAGCACTTATTTTGTGAACACCAGACTTAAAACCCTCCAAGACAATTGAACCGAATGGTAATTTCTAATCCATTGAAGAATGGATTAACTGCACGCATGTTCGACAAAACATCAAGTGCAACTATCGTGGTCTCACCAGATTGGTATAGAATTGGTTCCACTTTTCGGTGAGACATGTCATCAAATCTCCTGGGCGCTGTACTCCTGTTTATTGAGAGACTCTTGTATTTTGAGACATGTGCCATGAACAGCATTTCCATAACTTTGAAAAGAAGGGACTTTGGTGCAATAAGTGTGTAGGAGGAGAGAGAAGAAGATTCGCTATTTTTATTGACGGGCTGGACAAACGCTATTTTCTATCAACTCGGAAAGACTTCTAAAGCGTAGTATTTTTTTTTTAATGGAATTTCTCAGTCGAAGAAAGACGAATAAGCGCTTCAGTGGTAAACTAAGTGCCTAAGTGCCCACCACGTCAGCGCTAAATACCGGCAACTTGATGCGAACGTAAGCTCGACATTCACAGAGGTAATTCCCCGCGGTGTCGCCATCATTTTCACAGCAAGCATCGCAGGATTTTGTATCTCTTATACCCGTCACATTTAACTGCTTAGCAAAAGTGTAGTGCACCGTCACGACGCCAATAAGCAGCCCGCAGTCTTTCCTGCTGAAGGACAGCAGGAATGCGGCTGACCTCTAAGTGACGTCGGGAAGTATTCGTTTGGTCTGCCGGTAATCATGTAATCTGCAGTTGTGCTCATAAGAAACCCAAATGTCAATGGAAGCCTTAACCGAGAACGCAGGCAGACTTAACGCAGGTTCGGGTCTTAAAAAACTCTCCTCTGAGTCTTACCTAGCAATTTCATAGACGATTTCAGTTCCCGCGATCAAACTGTAACGTGGAACCTAAACAAGATTCAGTGAATTCAACCTTCCGCATAACGTTATTCGGATATTTTGCATTCTCGAACTGCCTTGGAAATCGTGAGAAGGTCCAGCAAGGCTTTAAGAGTACTCGGTTTGTCGCTGCAGATGCAATTGCTCCACCCGCTTCCCCGATTCTTCCGAATATATGTAGTTTGCATTGCTTTCAGGATTGCGTATATCTCGGTTTGGAAGACAGACGCAAATTTTCTTAACGGGAAGTGAAAATTGACATTGCCATCCTCCAAAAACACACCAGCGCCGCATCCTAGATCGGTTTAGGGACCGCCGATTAGACATTACGTTTGGAAACGGACTAAGGCTAATTGACTCGGGCACAGGATCTTCCAAATGCAAATTTTTGAATTGTCCGCATAACACCGATCTTTAAGGGCACCGCACAAAAATAAGGCGAATGGGGTCAAATCGTAACTCCGAGGCGGGCAATTGACACCGCCAAGGCGGCTAATAACACGATTACCGAACTTAGCAAGCAAAACATCGATTGTCTGATGAGTTGTATGGCATGGTGCGCCATCGTGCTGAAACCAAAGAAGAAATGGCACTTTCAGCAGTATTTCCGAAATAAAATCGGCCAATGATGCCACCACTCCAAAATTTGCACAAACTTATCACTCTTTGCGAATGCATTGGCTTCTTGACAATCACGTGTGGGTTTTTCGATACACAGACGCAGCAATTTTGTTTGTTAACATAGCCACAGAGATGGAAATTCGCCTTGTCAAAAAAAATTATTTTTCGGCCAAATTCAAGTCCAAATCCGAGCTGCTGTAAGCCCCAAACTGAGAAGCCATAAGGAAGCGGATGGTTATTTGCTTTCAATTGCTGAGTCAATTATACTTTTTAAGGGAATAATCCGAGATCTTTGTGCCAAATTCAAAATATAACTTTGAGGTAGGGGAAATCATACGAAGAATAACTCTTGCTGAGAAAGCAAATTGAGAAGTAAAGCCCTCTTTCGAACAACCAAAAAGTCATAGAAAAAAGACATTTGATCATTCCAATCCTGCTTTTTGCGGCATAGAAGAGTGGACACTGACGAAAGCGGATGAAAATGTCCTCGGGTGCCTTGAAAGAAAAGTCGTTCGAGTAAATTTCGGTCCAGTTTGCATCAATGGCCTGTACAGCGATGTCAACCTCGTTAGAAAAGCCTTGATAACCCGGCTTAGATGACGAGGCCACATTGAGCGCCGACTTCAAACTAGAAGGACAAGGCAGTAGATGACGAAACGTCTTATTATAGTGGAAAGGGACCTCTGTGTGTGCAACTGGAGGTACTGACAAAAGATGGCGCTAGTCGTAGAGACATATTTGCTGAAGTCCTGGTCCATCTTGGATTGTAGCGCCATCCAAGTAAATAAGTAAGTTGTGCCGAAAGAAAATGTGACTACAGGCTCGTCAAGAGCTTCAAGCCAGTCAGGTTATTTTTTTTATACTGGATAAGCTTTATGTAAAACTACTTTGCAAATAGATGCTCCACCCAAGATGCATCATAGCTGCCAACACGAAGATCCTGCAAGACGGCGCTTCTTACCAGGGCCGTATAATTCTTCAGCGTACTATATGTTAGTCGACCCACGGCTTAATGAAACAAATTGTCATGGAATGACGTCTAACAGACACCAAAGAAATGTCTATCTCGGATGCATGATGAATCTTCTTCAACTTGTTATTCATAACATGGGCTGCACTCGCTTGGCTTTCGTACAACGTGCGCTGGAGATATGATGACTCTGCACGCCGACTGTTTTTTGACTCCAGGCTCATGGACATGCCATCCAATGTAGCAAAATTTTTATATCGACTTTTCCTGTACTCAGGAATGGTTCCGATCACAACCTGCGCCAGAAAACGAATGTAGTCGTGTCTTCACGGATGACTCCATTCTGCTTTAGGACTACCTGCATTCTCGGCTGGGGGTTGCATGGACAGTTGGGTTTTTTGTGAGCATAACTGCAATTGGCGTGGCTTCCCAGAAATCCCCCGTACAACTGCCGCAAAAGTGGTACTCAACCTGAACAGGGATGCAAAGTTTGCATGAAAGCCTTTCCATCCGAAAGGAATCAAGAGTGAGTCAATCATAGCTTGTTCGAATAAAATTCTATTGCAAAGGATTCTCCTGGTACGATTAAAGAAGATGATTCCTTTTTTGTGACTAGTAAGTTCTGGTATAAGATGTAGGTAGATACTCATCATCCGAAATATTGTGCCCACAATTATTTTTTCCTAAGCCAACGAGACTAAACTCAACTCAATATACTAAATGTAACTAATACGGACCTTACTGCCTGCCATTGTGACCGTCAACTTAAGACGCCACTGCCACTTTGAAGGAAGGAGCATCGGCACTCTTGATACTAGGTGCATAGACCTTGTGGTACCGTACCGCTTATCCGTGTCTATAGATAAGTCTCCACCGAAATCGACCTTCATCGGATCCTATAAAATTGCATAATTTTTTCAACTACCAGTATTTCAAGTTTACGTTCTAGGTAAAGGCCAATACTACTACTACTCATGCACCAAACATCCGTCACTTTGGAATAAAGATACAACATCTACCAATATCTTTATGGAACCAATAAAACTGAAAGTCAATGTAAGACTACCGACAGCGTTCAAAGCCCAAATGATAAGTGCCAAGTTGCGTGCTCAATGATTTCTTCACATTTACAACAGCGACGTGACAATGAAACCAATTCTAGATCCATTGCTTCGCCCTGGCTCAACCGTTACATACTCGTACTTAAAGCTGTCACCCGAGAATGCGGAGATTCACTTAAACATTTCACTTGACCGAAGTCAGTAGTCCGTTCTCCTATCGAAGGAATCAATAGTTTTGCCTTATTAAAAATTCAAAACAGCATGGACAGCATGTCCCTCAAGATTTGTCAGTTAGCGATATTCGTGGTATTCATCCATTGGACTCAGGCAGCCATTGTCCCTGGGAACAATGAATGTGGACCAGAATGTATCAGGGCCTTACAACAACAAATGGCGCTTGATCCAAAATTTCTGGAACGCAGTTGCGAGTGCAATATAAGTTCATGCCATTGTTGCTTCCAAGGAGGGTTACCAGGAGCGAACTTCAGCCAGGAGCGTAAGTACAGATTAAGATTACATGCTATTCCTGAGTATTAATCCAATTTGCTAACTTGTACTTTCAGTCTGTTTGGAAGCACAATTCATATTTGAGGACCTCGAACTTGAAATCGGTGCAACTCTGAATGGCAACGACCTGGGAACGTTTTCTCTGTCGGGAAGTAATCCGCCACCAATTTGCTTCACAGTGCTGCCCATTCCAATTCCACTGCAGTTGTGTGTTCAGGCAAGGGATGTCTTCCCACAGGATACCAATTTACATCTTTGCGCCGATTTGTTGGTAAAGTTTGCAGGAATCCAATTGCTTTGCGTGCCTTTGAGTTGCTTGTTGGTCGGAGCTGATGGAATTCAAATTATTGATCAGTTGTAGATTGTGTTGATTGATTTTCTGGAACTTAAAAATATGAAATAAATTTAATTGCATGAAAGTATCTAACAAGGTACTATAAAAAATGGTGTCCTTTGAATTTAAGATTTGAGATTTATTTTGTATTATTATTTAAGTGCTTAATCCGCTCTGTAAATAAGTTTAGGGTCCGACAAGTGTTGTACAAAGCCAAGAAAACACCTAGATATTTAACTTTGACGACAACTTTGAACATTACTTGAGGTAGTTTCCCCCTTCTTTTGAAGAGAATAGTGGTTTTCACAGGATTAGACGGCTTAGATCCGTATCTCTGTAATTTGTACAATAGATTACTTCGAATTCCAGTTCCATGTTGGTCAAGCTGGTGTCCAGATTAATAACGCCTGCTGGGCATTTACTGCTTGCAAAATGGAATTCAACCCGATGTTTGGATGTCATCATTCAACTTTCTTCAGCGAAACTGGTGCTGACAAGCATGTGCCCAGTGCCGTTTCGTCGATTTGGGATCTTCTGTAGTCGTTGAAGTCCGCATCGGAATCTACCAGAACAACTGATCACCGGCAAGGAAGACGCCGCCAACAAATACGTTCCTGGCCATTACACCATTGACAAGGAAATCGTCGACTTGGTCATGGACAGGATCGGATCCATAAATTGGCTGACCAATGCATTAGACTCAAAGGTTTCTTAATCTTCTAATTTCGGTGGTAGAGCCAACTCTGGATTCAGCTTCCTCTTGATGCAACGTCTACTCTGGATCGCGGAAAGAAATCTAAATTGGATTTCGACATCTACCCAGCCCCACAAGTTTGGACCGCTATTGTTAAACCCTACAACTCTATTTTGTCAACTGCCTCGACACACTGAAAGCATCGGTTCCCACTAACGGCAACAGCAAAAACAGCAGCAGTAGCAGCAGCAGAAACAACAACGTCAGCAAGAGCAGAAATCCACCAAACGGAAAGTGCCACCAATTAACACTTTCAAATTGGAATTAAAGTAGAGCGCTACCACAAAATTAAAAGAAGCTGCAAACAATGCTCCTGAGGGGGTTAGAACCGTCGACTGATCCGGATGAGCTCCTTGCACTGCTGAAAGAAAAGGAGTGCGAAGGGCTCAATTAGTGGGGGTCAAACCGTTTGTCACGGCTAGAGCTAAAAGGGAGAAGCAGAAACTACCGTTTTTCCTGGTTCAGCTAAGTCCCAATAGCAAACTGGATGGTCTAAGGAGCATCAAAGCGCTAGACTACCAAGTTGTACACTGGGAAAAAGGTTCGGGCACGCCGCGTCGAACTGCGAAATGCAGCCTCGATGCGTGAAGTGTCGAAAGAACCACAAGTCAGAGGAATACGCTCTAGGTAAGGACGGAGTGTCGGAAAAAAGCCAACTCTCTTGTGCCTTATGTAGGAACACGGGACACACCGCAAATTATCGGGGTTGTCCCAAATTCCAATGCATCAAAAGAGTAAATCTGGCTCGGCAGCAGAAGGTGGAAGTTAAACGTCCACCCGTGCATATACGAATACTAGCCGTTACTCCCCATGTTACCTACACCCAAATGGCTGCAGGTATGGGAAATGTGGTACAGCAAGCGAAAGTTGCTTTTCAGGCCCCAGCGCCTAGAGCACCAGAAACAGTACCTGATATGCTTGCTATCTTGCTCTCTATCCAGGGGCAGATGGCTCACCTCCAACGTCATTTAACTGAACAGACCGCGCGGGTGAATCAAATATGCACGCTGCTGCCTGGTCTAACGCACCTACGGGTGGCGGATCAAACCCTGAACGTCTTTGTAGTGACTGTGAATGCACTGATTAGATTCGAACGACGAGCCGCACTATTTAAGTTGCTTAAAGACCAAGTCCCCGATGTGCTTTTGGTTAGCGAAACTAAGCTTACCAAAAGACACAGAAGATACAAAATAGTACGGAGAAACCAACCCAACTCCATGAAGGGAGGAGGCCTTGCGATCTTTGTAAGAAAAGGAATACGTTTTAAAAGAGTATACAGTCGTGTAGTCCGCAGATTCCAGGTGCTAGAAGCATGCATTGTGTATATCCCTCTCCGTAGTGGAAAGCGGTTGTACATGTATCTCTAAGGCTACTCAATCCACTTTATTCATCTCAGAGCTCAAGACACTTTTTCGATTCGTGAGGCTGGATTTGGAAGACAACTATTTTATTATCGGCGGAGCCAAATACCAGAGGGAATCTACTATTCAATTGGTGGGGTCAGCATAGTGTGATGTATTGACTTGGCCTTAAAGCGACGGATAGTCCGTCGTTTCCCAGACACGGTTCCTATTTGGACCTCTTGCTGTTCGACACAGGAATAACCCTGACGTGTACTAACCAAGATACCGTAAACTGTCTACGCACTTTCCTGTATGATAGTGACCATTGCGGTCTCAGCACCGAAATAACTGTTCCCAACGAAACTGCGAAATTGAAAGAGTTTTTTCAAAGGCATTCTTACAACAATAGTAGGGTGCGTTGGACACCCTTCCCAAGAATACTGACAAGAGCACTGTCCTCGAATTCGCTCTACCCACCGTCCAACAGAAATCTGTCAAACGAGGAGATTGACATGCATCTAAGACTAATGGACGAGACAATCAAACGAACAATGGACAAAACGATACCTCGGTATCAACATACTGACGACGAAGACTTATTCCGCAACGCAACCATTGACGCACTGCACCGACACAAAAGTAGACTGCTGTCAAGACTAAAAACCTTGTACAGACAGTTTACTGACAGACATAACCCGGAGACCATGACACTGAAGTCGTCGATCAAAAACCTCCAAATATTAATAAAAGAAAATTACAGAAATTCTGTAAGTTTGTATTGGAACAACAAAATTCGGGCTGTAAACACCAGCAACCCGAATATGTTCCCGCAAATAAATAAAATATTCCGGAGAAAAGATCAAAACGACCTTTCGTGTCTTAAAATCGCCCGAACGACGGACAACGAGCACATACTCATAGCAGCAGGAATCGATCCAAATGAGGCCGTTGATGATGACAACTTCTTTGTGATCGAGGATCCGCAGGAGAAGGTAGAGGCTATAGGAGCGGCTTTCCAGGAAGTGTTCAAGGCGAATGTTATCATTGGCTCGGACCACGATCTGGAAAATCGAGTCCTTGTGCACAATTTCTACCTTCGAAATGAAATAGTGAACTGGCGATTCGAGAGCTCGGGTTTCACCCAGTTCAGTGATATGGCAAATAATGTCATCGCCGACGATAGGGTACTACCCCCGTTCATTTCGAAGGTGGAGCTCCAAACGATCTTCGAATCGCTTAGAAGTAAGAAATCAGTGGGAACCGATGAAATACCGAACATTGTGCTTCGACATCTCCCACTAGAAGCGGTGGACATTTATACCACCCTGCAATGAATAATGCCCATTATCCAGCGCATTGGAAAACTGCGGTGGTACATCCCATCTCCAAGAGGAATAAAGATACTTCCAATCCGGCGAATCTCCGGTCGATCAGTCTTTTTCCAAACATCAGCAAGGTTTTCGAGAAGATAATCAATAGAGTCCTGATTAAGTGGGTTGAGGACAAACATACATACATACAGTTCCGGATAATCAATTCGGTTTCAAGGCGGGGCATGATATCATTCATGCTGCGTCCCAACTGGTTTCTGATATCCAATGGAACAAAGGCAAGAACCAGTGCACTGGTGCCTCCCTGATTGACTTGGAAAAGGCCTTCGATGGTTAGAGGGAATCTTCAGGTGGTGGATTTCTGCTCTTGCTGACGTTGCCGTTTCTGCTGCTGCTACTGCTGCTGTTTTTGCTGTTGCCGTTAGTGGGAACCGATGCTTTCAGTGGGTCGAGGCAGTTGACAAAATAGAGTTGTAGGGCTTAACAACAGCGGTTCAAACTTGTGGGGCTGGGTAGATGTCGAAATCCAATTTAGATTTCTTTCCGCGATCCAGAGTAGACGTTGCATCAAGAGGAAGCTGAATCCAGAGTTGGCTCTACCACCGAAATTAGAAGATTAAGAAACCTTTGAGTCTGATGCATTGGTCAGCCAATTTATGGATCCGATCCTGTCCATGACCAAGTCGACGATTTCCTTGTCAATGGTGTAATGGCCAGGAGCGTATTTGTTGGCGGCGTCTTCCTTGCCGGTGATCAGTTGTTCTGGTAGATTCCGATGCGGACTTCAACGACTACAGAAGATCCCAAATCGACGAAACGGCACTGGGCACATGCTTGTCAGCACCAGTTTCGCTGAAGAAAGTTGAATGATGACATCCAAACATCGGGTTGAATTCCATTTTGCAAGCAGTAAATGCCCAGCAGGCGTTATTAATCTGGACACCAGCTTGACCAACATGGAACTGGAATTCGAAGTAATCTATTGTACAAATTACAGAGATACGGATCTAAGCCGTCTAATCCTGTGAAAACCACTATTCTCTTCAAAAGAAGGGGGAAACTACCTCAAGTAATGTTCAAAGTTGTCGTCAAAGTTAAATATCTAGGTGTTTTCTTGGCTTTGTACAACACTTGTCGGACCCTAAACTTATTTACAGAGCGGATTAAGCACTTAAATAATAATACAAAATAAATCTCAAATCTTAAATTCAAAGGACACCATTTTTTATAGTACCTTGTTAGATACTTTCATGCAATTAAATTTATTTCATATTTTTAAGTTCCAGAAAATCAATCAACACAATCTACAACTGATCAATAATTTGAATTCCATCAGCTCCGACCAACAAGCAACTCAAAGGCACGCAAAGCAATTGGATTCCTGCAAACTTTACCAACAAATCGGCGCAAAGATGTAAATTGGTATCCTGTGGGAAGACATCCCTTGCCTGAACACACAACTGCAGTGGAATTGGAATGGGCAGCACTGTGAAGCAAATTGGTGGCGGATTACTTCCCGACAGAGAAAACGTTCCCAGGTCGTTGCCATTCAGAGTTGCACCGATTTCAAGTTCGAGGTCCTCAAATATGAATTGTGCTTCCAAACAGACTGAAAGTACAAGTTAGCAAATTGGATTAATACTCAGGAATAGCATGTAATCTTAATCTGTACTTACGCTCCTGGCTGAAGTTCGCTCCTGGTAACCCTCCTTGGAAGCAACAATGGCATGAACTTATATTGCACTCGCAACTGCGTTCCAGAAATTTTGGATCAAGCGCCATTTGTTGTTGTAAGGCCCTGATACATTCTGGTCCACATTCATTGTTCCCAGGGACAATGGCTGCCTGAGTCCAATGGATGAATACCACGAATATCGCTAACTGACAAATCTTGAGGGACATGCTGTCCATGCTGTTTTGAATTTTTAATAAGGCAAAACTATTGATTCCTTCGATAGGAGAACGGACTACTGACTTCGGTCAAGTGAAATGTTTAAGTGAATCTCCGCATTCTCGGGTGACAGCTTTAAGTACGAGTATGTAACGGTTGAGCCAGGGCGAAGCAATGGATCTAGAATTGGTTTCATTGTCACGTCGCTGTTGTAAATGTGAAGAAATCATTGAGCACGCAACTTGGCACTTATCATTTGGGCTTTGAACGCTGTCGGTAGTCTGACAATGACTTTCAGTTTTATTGGTTCTATAAAGATATTGGTAGATGTGGTATCTTTATTCCAAAGTGACGGTGACTTTACCTAGAACGTAAACTTGAAATACTGGTAGTTGAAAAAATTATGCAATTTTATAGGATCCGATGAAGGTCGATTTCGGTGGAGACTTATCTATAGACACGGATAAGCGGTACGGTACCACAAGGTCTATGCACCTAGTATCAAGAGTGCCGATGCTCCTTCCTTCAAAGTGGCAGTGGCGTCTTAAGTTGACGGTCACAATGGCAGGCAGTAAGGTCCGTATTAGTTACATTTAGTATATTGAGTTGAGTTTAGTCTCGTTGGCTTAGGAAAAAATAATTGTGGGCACAATATTTCGGATGATGAGTATCTACCTACATCTTATACCAGAACTTACTAGTCACAAAAAAGGAATCATCTTCTTTAATCGTACCAGGAGAATCCTTTGCAATAGAATTTTATTCGAACAAGCTATGATTGACTCACTCTTGATTCCTTTCGGATGGAAAGGCTTTCATGCAAACTTTGCATCCCTGTTCAGGTTGAGTACCACTTTTGCGGCAGTTGTACGGGGGATTTCAGGGAAGCCACGCCAATTGCAGTTATGCTCACAAAAAACCCAACTGTCCATGCAACCCCCAGCCGAGAATGCAGGTAGTTCTAAAGCAGAACGGAGTCATCCGTGAAGACACGTTGTGATCGAAACCATTCCTGAGTACAGGAAAAGTCGATATAAAAATTTTGCTACATTGGATGGCATGTCCATGAGCCTGGAGGCAAAAGACAGTCGGCGTGCAGAGTCATCATATCTCCAGCGCATGTTGTACGAAAGCCAAGCGAGTGCAGCCCATGTTATGAATAACAAGTTGAAGAAGATTCATCATGCATCCGAGATAGACAGTTCTTTGGTGTCTGTTAGACGTCATTCCATGACAATTTGTTTCATTAAGCCGTGGGTCGACTAACATATAGTACGCTGTAGAATTATACGGCCCTGGTAGAAGCGCGGTCTTGCAGGATCTTTGTGTTGGTAGCTATGTTGCATCTTGGGTGGAACATCTATTTGCAAAGTAGTTTTACATAAAGCTTAACCATTCTCTCCATGCTCTTCAGTATAGAAAAAAATAACCTGACCTGACCTGGAACTCTTGACGAGCCTGTAGTCACCTTTTCTTTCGGCACAACTTACTTATTTACTTGGATGGCGCTACAATCCAAGATGGACCAGGACTTCAGCAAATATGTCTCTACGACTAGCGCCATCTTTTGTCAGTACCTCCAGTTGCACACACAGAGGTCCCTTTCCACTATAATAAGACGCTTCGTCATCTACTGCCTTGTCCTTCTAGTTTGAAGTCGGCGCTCAATGTGGCCTCGTCATCTAAGCCGGGTTATCAGAGCTTTTCTAACGAGGTTGGAATCGCTGTACAGCCCGTACAGTTCGCTGTTGAAAAGTGTCCTCTATTCTCATTGGATGCCCATTGAAGCAAACTAGACCGAAAATTACTCGAATGACTTTTCGAAGCACCCGAGAACATTTTCATCCGCTTTCGTCAGTGTCCACTCTTCTACGCCGTAAAGAGGGACTGGGATGATCAGGTGTCTTGCATCTATGTCTGTTTGGTTGCTCGAGAGAGGGCTTTACTTCTCAATGATTTCGCCTACCTCAAAGTTGTATTTTGAATTTGGCACAAAGATCTTGGATTATTCCCTTAAAAAGTACAATTGACTCAGCAGTTGAAGGCAAATGACCATCCGGTTCGTTATCGCTTCTCAGTTTGGGCCTTACAGCAACTTGGATTTTTGCTCGAATTTGGGTGAAAAATCATTATTTTTGACGAGGCGCATTTTCATCTCGGCGGCTATGTTAACAGATCCTGGTCGAAACCATTCCTGATCTTAGGGAAAATCGATTTCGTACTTACGCAACTGGAAAGTGTCTCGGGTGTCATTGTATCGGGCAACACGTCCGAAAGATCAGAGTCCAAAGACAGTCGATACACAAGGTCATCAAAGCTCCAATGCGTGTTGTATCAAACTCCACTTCTCTTTAAACGGAAGATGGGTTTAAGAATGCAATCCATGATAAGAGTATCAGACTTGTAAATATCCTCCTCAAAGCGTGTCCAGTTGGTTTTCCGCGAATTCCTCCTGTTCAACAAGGTTGAGACCTTGTGGTACCCGTTGGATAGCGTTCAATCGACTGCTTCCCGTTGTAATCGTATTTCCGTAACAAATATTACCTGAGCATCAACATTGTTGACAACCAAGTCAGACCTGATACTATGAAATCCAGGAAATGATTGCCTCTCGTGTTGCAATTGGTACTGCCCCATCCCAACCTACCATATGATAACTCCCTGAAATTTTGCAGGATTTTCAGCGCAGGCTTGTCTATATAGGCATTACGTCGGTGTTCGAGGGTGTCTATTGTCTAAATGATATTAGTATCACCTCTGAGTTTTATTGCACGGTTTTGAATCCTATCTAGCAGGTGCAGACATGTTTTAGGTGCAAATGACTAGATGCGGGCATTGCACTCCAATTTTGGCCGGATAAATTCAGTCTAGATCAGAGAAGGTGAAGTATTTCTTACATCGCTTGAGGAAACCTAGACATTTCGAAACATTTTGACGTTTCTCTTCTCTGCTGCCGCCGGAAGGGTTCGGCTTTAAGCACTCGCGCCTTCGACAGTACTTGCCGTCTCTTTATGTCGCGCATTTGCCTCACATCATCTGATCCTCTTCAACTGCCCCTTAAACAGCAGTTTTTTCAGAATGTGATTTGCCTTCACGGGCCGGAATCGAAAAATCGCAATCGGAAGATGAAGCGTTGGGTCCGCCTCTAAATCGGCGGAGGGTTGTGTTAGTATTTTCATTAGAATCCGTGCCCTACGTCCAATTTGGACGTCTTTGGACCGCTAAGTTTGGTAATTTTCATGAAAGCGTCAGGGAAGCTTTTAAAATTTAAAGTGAATCACACAGTTGAGCATCTGCAGACGTTTACGGTATTGTTTTCAGGTCTTATATGTTACAGTAGAAATAGCCATATCTTGGATCTAACTCCAGAATTTCCCAGGTACAACTTCTATCTACAAAACTAAAACCTTTTCTGAGTGAGCCATACCGTACCCGAATTGCTGCATAAAAACACCATACAGACTAAAAACTTAGACCTGTATATATCTTAGTCCTGTATGGTGCAACAACCTTCCACATAAGATGGCTTCAACTCCGTACCTATCCACTGCACTCTGGTAAGTCAAACACTTGCCAAATTTCCAATAAAACTTTTTTTTATTTCTTTACTCACTACGAAACTAAAAGTAAGCGCACTGCAACTGCGGAGAGAATTGCAGCAATCTATGCATTTACCAACGCTTGGTACAGCTTCTGCACCGCCGTATGCACAAACTGTCGTAGGTTTTCATCATCTTCACAAGTCACAACCTGCGAGGAACAGAAAGCACACGTAGCTATCAAATCAAAAGATTATTTCAAAACATTTACCAATGTATCCAAATTGACTTCTGCTTTCTTCCCAGAAACGGTGACCGGCAGTGCATCGCCCTTGAACATTTTCGGTACAGAGTGCTCTCCAAATGTGTCCTGCAGCGTCTCTATCAGACATTCTTTAAAATGCGTTTTATCTGGTTTTACTGCTCCGGTTGTGCCTTTGATGTTAGTTCCTCCCAGCTCGGTTTGCATGATGCATGCCAATGCCGCGTCGGCAAACATATCATTGACTGGAGTACCCTGCCACTCCATTATGATGATCTTTCCTTCTATCGTCAGATCCAGGCAATTGAATACACGAATCTTCTTTTCATCCTCAACTATAGTAACTGTGCCAGGTCCACCAACACGTTCGAGTAGGAGTTTCAATGTATTTAAGGAACTGGCCCAGGGAATGCTCTGACGCTGCGTGATTACAGACATGCTCATGTCGGTGTATTCTAGAAAACAAAAATATTTTGTGAGCTCTAGGAAGCAAAAAGAAATGATTCGCTTACTAGCCAAATCTGAGGGCGCTAGGATGTGGTATTTGAAGTCCCGCTTGACGAGAATTCCAGACAGGGTTTCGCCTACAACTGGCTCTTTGGCGGCCAGCGATCCCATAACTTTGGCGGTTTTCTCTCCGCGGAAGTTCAGCTCGACTGAGTGTGTGTTACGAGGATTGTAGAACGTGATGGTTGTGGTAGGGTCAGCTTCATATTCACGTTGCAGAGCTGATTTCAAGCGGAACATCTCATTTTGCTCGCCATGGACGAGAACCTGAAAGAGGATAAAAATCTGAGAGGCCCTCCAGAACGACAGTCAAAAACATCTTACCACATGTGCAGGTTTCAAAAGTCGAATAAACTCACTCGTCTGTTGGTAGTCTGTGTGCGCTGAGAAGGAAATGTAATCCACCGACATATTCAGTGGCAATTTCTGTCCAGAAAGTGTCGTGATCTCCTCAGGTTCTGATAGGATTTGCTTTGCCAATGTGCCCTCAACGCAATAACCGGCGATAATGACTCCATTCTTCGGGTCTGTGCACCAATTTTCAAACAGCTCTCTGGACAATCCACTCTGCATCATACCAGGCGAAGCCATCACCACGCACGGTCCGATGTCGTCGAAATGGTCGATTCCCTTCAAATTCGAAATGTGCCGGAAGACAAACGGATTATTCACGGCAATCTGCCGCCGTATTTTGTCATTCATGGCGTTGATGTAGGTCTGGTAGACTGCCATACATTTCTTAGCCAACGAGGACGCATAATAAATGGGAATATCGTGCAATTCGGGATTCTGACTCCAGTACTCGTCCAAAATCAGTAAAAGTTCTTGTGCTCGACCCAAAGCAAACACGGGAATCAAACATCGCCCGCCCTGGGTGACGATCTTTTGTACCAATGATGTGAAGCGATTTTCTCGATCCTCACGCTTCTCGTGGATATGAGTTCCGTATGTGGATTCTGTAATGAGGACGTCTGGTCTCATTGTGGGAATTTCAGCTGCCATCAAGTGACGATCTTCTTGCCGGGAGAAATCACCAGTATAGAGAATCTTCACTCCAGCTATTTCAATCATAAACATGGCCGCTCCCAACACGTGACCAGCATGATAGGCCCAGAATCGGACGCCCATAACATCGCGCTCCTCGTGGAAATTGATTGTTTCAATTTTCTCCATGCTCGCCTCGAGATCCGCTTCGGTGTAGAGCATTTGTTCGGTGGAAATATTAGAGATTTTGATGTAATCCGACAACATCCATCGGTAGATGGCTTTGGTGGCGTGCGTCATGAAGCACCGTCCGCGGAAACTGGTCTTCATCAGAAACCATGGCAATGCTCCACAGTGATCTAAATGGAAACTGAAGAAAGCCTTTTTACTGTGCACCTGGAATGAGTTTACTGCTTGAGCTTACTGTGAAATGAAGAGCAAGTCGACTTCATCTGCATCAATCAGATCCACGTACGGAAGAGCGTCCATTCCCGATAAGCCCGGATGGATGCCACAATCCAGCTGGAATTCATAGAAATCTTAGCAATGCTGGAAGTGAAAACAATCGGTGAGTGAGCAATTACCATAATTTTCTTTCCTTTGAAATCGAGCATGATGCACGAGCGACCGACTTCCTGCCCAGCGCCACTTAATAAACAAAACAGAAAAGTTATGGTAGTGCAATTGGATTTGATTTAATTTACAGATACTTACAGTGGCTTGATTTGGAGAAGATCATTTTCTTCAGCAGGAACTGCGTCGGATTTATTAGCCATTTTCTTTTTACAAGAAAACTCGCAATTACTTTTCGAAAACCAGTAGGTAAACACCCGGTGTCGATACGCGGTATGTGCTGTAGGAAATGTCAAAGTACCGAGAACCTGTGACTGTCACATATCGTCTGGTAGAATTCTGTAGATGTAACCTTTACAAGTTAATAGAAAAACAAAAGACGAAAAGTTCCGAAGGACATGTCTGACGAGAGGATTCAATGGTATCAGTCGATTGATTAAAAATCTGCATTCATTAACTTTGTACAGCAACGTAGGCTACTGGTAATATTATTTGAAGCCCTACAGGTTGGGTGTGTCGGATGAATAGCCTGACCACTTAAAATACTTCAGGGCCGCGGTATGTTGTTATTCGTCTTTGGTAATCGAAATCAGAAATGTGCTTTCAGTCAGTTCTCCTAAAACTGCGTTTGCATTTTAAGGACAACCGTGGTGGTATAACTTTCCAGAATGCAGGCTGACCAGATGTTCGTCTATGTCTGCTATGAGAGTGAGCACTTTAAATGATCCACTTTAACTAGCACTAGGCTACAGGTATTAAGGCACTAATGGCACTTTATTATTGAAGCGATTACTCATCTCCCTTCGAAAGATTGGGAAATTTCATTAAAAGGAATGAGCCACCTTGTTCAAAAAGTTTTTGAAATTTATTTTTCTACAAGTGTTTTTTACTTAAATCGACATTTTCGCTTTCAATATAATCCCCTTTGACTTCAGTGGGCTCGAAATAACTCTGGTATTCAACGTACGGTATGGACGTCAGTGCGCTGAGCGATTTCGCCAGTATTTTCTCTCGGGTGTTAATACGCGTTCCGCGAAGCGATGTTTTAAGTCGCTCAAACAGATGGCTGCTGGATGGTAATTGTGCTATTTTTAGCAAGATATCAGTGCGTTCTGAGATGGGGCGCTATCGTTCTGCAAAATCCACGAATCTTTTTGAAGCGTTTTTTGTGTATTACTTCACGCAAATGTCTCATAACGCCCAAACGATACTCCTCATTGGCAGTCTGGTTTTCTGGGAGAAATCATAATGCAAAACACCATTATATTCCATGAAAACTCTGGGCATTTCCTTTTTTTTGACGGGCAACGAGGTAGTTTCTTTGATCGCGGCTCATTTGGATCACACCATTCAATGGCTTAATGTCTGATATGCGCCGTACTCATCAAGCAAAATCTTATCACCAGTAATGATAAGTTTGATAGGGATTTTTTCGGAGTCAGCCTCGAAAGGTAAGTATATATTTTGCAATGACCGCATGCAGCTTCTTTGCAGAAAATTCAAGTCATTCGGCACCAGCTTTGTGACGACACCTTTCAATCCCAATTGATTGGCTGGAATGCCGTGAACGCATGCAATCTAAATGTTGGTCATATATACAAGCTCTCTGATAGTGAATTCGCGGTTTAAGACCGTAAATCTATTATGTTTGTCAGTTGTTGATGTCAATGGTCTGCCAGAACGGTTGCTATCATCGACTGCTTCTCAACCACTTCTGCGTGCGTGCCCATCGTAATTCATTGTTTTCTTTAGAGCACCGTTGCCAAAACACTTTTTTAGCATTTCTAATGTTTTTGTTCATTTCGTTTTTAACTCGATGTAAAGACAACACCGTACATTTGACAAATATCACGCTATGACGGCAAAATTTGGTGAGATTATCAGTTGTACCAACATTACAAAAAAAAAAATCAACTGGTTAAACGGGAAAAATATTGTGTATGGCAGCGAGTTTCCCGAATCGGGAGCCCATTACTAGGTAAAGCACAAATTTAAGTGTGCACTGGGAAGATTTGTGGCCCTCTGTAATGAGTTTGCAATGAAGGCGAAAGTAGCTAGATTCGAAAACCTTCTCAGTGTACCACATTCTGGGTGTAAGAGATAATAAGAGAGCACGCTTTAGGAACGCTGACGAAGAGGTGTTTAGGTTGAAAAGTATGTCTTCACGGACTGTGACGATTTCAGTAGCAGAAAGATTTGCATCCGAATTTATACCGCATGTACTGCAAGGAAATTCAACATCACCATGGCCAAACCAGAAATATCCAATAACACCCGTTTAAGACTTAAACCATAGATTTCTCTTCCTCTTCATCTCTGCACTCCTCCTAGCTGCCTAGGCATCTTGTTGAGAGATTTGCAGGAATCTCTAATAACTCTCGATTTTATACGGTCTCAGGTTAGAGATCTGCCCGCTGCTTGGGAGTTGTATGTATCTATTTCCGGCGTGGGTACTGTATTCGGGACATTAAGTAGATAGACTAAAGGATTTCCGAATACAACAGAGAAGACCCTGAGCCATTGCATTCGGGTGTCATGGTTGATTGCCGAAAGTTACGATGCAGCGTGAGTAGACAAGATATCTTACAAGGAGCAGTTTATTGCTGAGTGTCACTTAGCCTCAGTGTCACTGGCAGAGATAATTGCAATCTGAATAGCGAACAAGTCTATAGGTGGCAAATGGAATAAAATTTGGTACGCCTTCCTTGCAGAGGTTTTCAACGCACCAGTGTCACTTGTGCAGGTAGGTCGTTCCGTGAATGTTATTTCTTCTACGGCAATAGTATAAGAGAGAAAAGGTTCATGACGCGACTGTACTGTAAACCGAATCCATGAGTTTGAGTTGTAGGGGTTCTACCTTGAGCTCATAGCACTCTTGAGCGAGTAAAGGGCAACTAAAGCTTTTTTGATTCCCTCTGCTAGAATTTCTTTCTACTTCAGTTTGCGGTCTAGGATAAGGCATATATTCCTGGCACTCCTCGAAAAATTCAGAGAAATGCCAGTTAAATTTGGGTGGAATGCTACTGAGTATCTTTACTATTCTTGTTTTTTTTTTGGCCGGATTTACGCTGAGGCAACAGGAGGAGTTGCTACCATTCCGCTAGACTAATAAGCAATGGCATAGGCACGACGCGAAGTTCTTTCGTTATTTGAAGGCCAAATTAGAAAAGAAGAGTGTACTTAACGGCTTAGTTGGAAAACAAGGTTTTAACAATATAAGCTCCGAAAATGGACTAATCACTTCGCGGCTATGTAAAACTTCATCCTAATGCTATTTAGCTATGTAGAGGCCCAAAGGGAGCTAACCACCTTATCAAAACAATGTTAACCAAATTGATCACACTGTGATCGGCGCAAGACACTCTTGGATGGTTTTTTGAATATCTGAACGCTTCGAGAGGTCAACGTCGATTAAGAACACTATACTGTTGTACCAACTCGCAAGATGCTAATGCAAATGCCTTGGACGGCAGACCACCGAGAAGTGCTGTGAAGAATTTAGACGTCGAACAGCTACAATTGCAAGAGACTGTTAGGGCCTTTTCTATTAGTGTCTCCCAAAACCTTTCAAGAAATCCAGTGCTGGCAGCATCAAGCTTAGCAGACTGTGTCAGCAAAGACAAGACATACTTATCAGATAACCTAATTAGAACCGGCTCACAGGCACCTCTTATAAGCTGGAAGTGAACTTGATGGCTTCTAACTGCCTTGGACCGAGGGCCTGTATGTAACTATGCTGCAAAAATCTATAGACCAGTTGTTGAAAACTCTAAAGAAAATCTGTACTGTTAGTCTGGTATTGGAGTGGGTCTCCGAAAGTGGTTTACCTATACAACACGTCGGGTTCCTTCGGATCGTGTGCGCTCCTGGTGATCGTGAGAATAGTGCCCGTGCAAGAATGGAATATCGAGGAAGTGGGTAGATCGTTACACCGACTCATACCGTTGTTGACTCCGTGGCGAATTACTATCTTACCCAGCTTCTCTCTGGAAACGGAGAGTTCAACGCATGGCAATGAAGGCATCATCCAGATGCAATTATTCCGCTGCGATGGAGGATACCGCTGACCACACGCTCTTCGTTTGCACAAGGTACTCTCAAATCCACAACATGCACAGGATGCAATGGCACCAGAATTGCACTTGCTACGAAAGTACGAGGAATGGTTTCGACTAGAAGCTGAGACAGGAAAGGAATGTAGTCAGGTCTTCACAGATGGCTGCAAAATCTAGGATGCAGCTCAGGAGGCTTGCCCGGATAAAAAAAAGGAGAATGAGAAGCTGATGGACAAGGAAATGAAGATGTGCTACTGGAGAATCAACGATCGGAATTTTAACCCAAAAGTAAGAAAACGTGTCAAATCAACAAGACCAGACCAGAAACTTGTAGAGATGAGCAAGGGAATTTAGTGGCAAGGTGGAATCGATCCCATTGAGAGCTTTGATGGTAAAAAAGGGATTAGACAAATTGGCACGCTGCCCTGTGACTTCTCAAACATTATATTTGAGAATATTGTGCGAAACTAGCATGACAAGAGACAGAATTTACCAAAAGTCAGTGCGAATCCTTGAATCTGCTGATACCATTGGTAACATTGGCAGCACGTAATGAACTCCCACTAGTGCATTTGCAAGTATTAAATCAGAAGCCGCGAAAATGGGTTTAGCTATGGATGAGAGCAAAACCAAATATTTTCTATCAACATCGACTGTAACTTTGGGGTAATAAAGAAATTTGTCTTCTTATGGTTCGCTAATTAGACTCCTTATCAATATTCAAACGAATAGTTACATTTTTAAATTACAGCCATCTTTGACTAAAAATGTACTTTAGCGGATCGACCTGGTCAGAAATATGAATACTAGTCGCCTGATATGTCTAGGAATATAGAGCGAATGAATATTAACCTTCGATTCAAAGTATTTTTAATTCTCATGCGGAGCGACAACGCCATAGAGGCAAACCCTGTTTTAGATGGCACATACTCAGCAAATTTGAGGTATGTAACTGAAGGCAAAGAGCAAAGACCGGAAAACTGTTCTTTACTCCTTTGTCTGCCATCTCGTCACCCCGCGCATAGACCAGATGTTTAGCTGAGTAAGCAATCTGTACCAGGCTCACGACCTAGCAATCTACATATATTACCATAAGTTTGGTTTTATACACCCCAGCGCTTTTCCAGATTCAGCTTTGTATATTTCTTTTGCTTTTACTCGCTTCTTTTTTGGATCATCTGCATTCCATGAGCAATACATTAGTGATACTCATTATGCTGACGCAGGCAAGTCCTTAATCTAGCCCTGCGTTGCTGCAGTTGGATCGTTATTTTAGTGCATCGGAATCACTATACGCCTGCAACACGATCGCCACGGAATGTGGTGAAATTAGGACTGCAACTGAATTTACAGTCATCTGACTATTGTGTTGCTTCAGAAGTCGGGTAAGATTTACATTGTTACAATAAATTTACAATGTCCTACAATATATACATATATTAACATCTCGTTGCGTTATATTGAAGGTATATCGATTTTGGCGATAAGTTGTCACGCTGGTTGACGGTTGTACAATATGATAGAAGACCGTCAGGCTGTCTTTGTAAACTTTGATGTGCCGGAATCTTGCGTTCGTTGCTTATGCAACCGAAATATTATCGTGAAAAATACATTACCAAACAGTTGAACGAAAGACGTAGCCATTATGTAGAAGTAGTAGAAATGCATCCTAAATATCCTGTGCAAAATCCTTAAAACCACTCCTCGGTTACGTCAATTTCTTTCTCAGAGATGGGCAGTTTCCTCGAGGCTACTCTACAATTCTATCCGTAAAGGCAGCAGTTATACGAAGAGTGGAGAAGAAAAGTTGAATACAATTGTTACAAATTGTTTTCTCATTTTTAATTATAAATCCAACTACTAGCATAACCTCTAATACATCATCCTCAGTTTGACATACTATTCACCGCCAGATGACACCTCCATCACCAGAAAACCAAAACCTCCAACCAACTAACACACACCCCTGCATCGACTCAACAAAAAAAAAAAAAAAAAAAAAACCTTTTTCGCACTGTCAACTTGACATCTGTCTCGACAAGTACAAAGAACGCACGACGACGATATTTTTTTCTTCTCTCCTTCTTCATTCGTCAAAAAAGTTTTGTGCAAAGCCCCGACCGTGAAGGAAAATGTTTTTCCCATTTAAATAAAACCCCCAAATCGTGTGGTCTTAAACCACAGTCCGGTGCATTGTCCGTAAGCTAAACAAAATGTTCTCCCTCGAATTACGTCGCATATGTGAAAAATTATAATCCAACGCGAACGACAAAAAAGAAAGAAAAAAAGCCAAAAAAAAAAAAAACTACGGTCCACAAACGAAAAAGTTATAAAATTAACGATGAGCAAACTCGAAACTGACTCAGATAGTTCGGAGGAATTCTTCGACGCTGAAGATTCCACACCAAATCGATTGTCCAGGTAAGGTGATGTTCGATTGCAAAGTTTTCCTTCTCCTCTGGATTGTTGTACACCTGGCAAAATTGTGATGAACAAATTTTCGGTGATATTTTTCGCAGAAAATCACCTCCAGATGCTGCTAAGAATGAAACTCAATTCATATTCCCCGAACCGGCTGTGAAAATCAACAGTAGCGACGATGAAGCGACACCAATTGGTGGCGGAACACCCTCAACCATAAGTCCGTCGACTAGTCTAAATGCTCGCTATACCAAGCAAGATGTTTTCGTTGAGCCAAAGCCAATGGTGATGGTAAGTTTTGGTGTTAATTTGAAATACATAAATCAAAAAACAACTACTGCATGTGCGAGTATGTAACAAACATCATTCCTGCTTCAGCATTCTCTGTCTTATTGTCGTGTCGTGTCGTGTCGTGGTATGTATGTATGTATGCACATAAATCTGATTGCATGTTTGTTGTTTATTTTGCCCTTCACCTGTGTAGCTTTGTTTGTATTTAATGAACCCGCGATAGCCATTTCTGTGGTCTGGCTGTGACCTCACATCCAATTGTGTGGACACTGGGAACACCTACACTCGGCTGGCTTCGGTTCGGCTTTATTGATTTTTATATTTCCTTGTTTCAATAGCTCCACCATCAGCACCAAATCCGACAACCACATCGTCATTGTCAAGAGTACTCGTACCTCGTACTCGTACTCGTGCTCCTACCTAGTGCGGATGGTTTGCCTTTGATAGGTTCGTTTTTGGACACGACAATCCGAATTGATTCGTTTTGTGAATTCAACTTTTATCTCAGTTGTATTTGGACGCTGCTTACTTAATCGCGAGTCGATTATCGCGATGAAATAATTGTTCTTTGTACGCGCGGTGGTAGGACAGATAAGTCTGCAACAGACCCAGTGATTGATTAGATCGAATCGAAACGAATCGGAAAACGAATAAAAAGATAATTTATCTGGTTAACAAGTGAAAATTAGTGTTACCAATGTGCGGTGATTAACCCAATTCGGTTGGTTAATTGTTGAATTCTACTGGCCTATTGTCTTTCGTCATTTTTCATATTCAAATTGAATGCATGCCGTTGCTGTTCGTCTGCCACTCTGCATGGGGTGTCACTTTCATTTTTTTCCATGTACACGCATTAATATTCATGATGGGCAAGTGACCAAAGCCGAAATCCAAAACAAAAAACCACAACACTCGTACTACGACTACAACAATGCGTTCAATTGTTTTTTTTTCCTCTTTGACTCATGTGATTCAGTCCTCAGCAACAGATATTTGTACGAGTGCGACGAATTTATTTGTCATTTTCATTAGATGGCTTCAATTTTGTATTTTTTTTTTATGTTTTGGTTGCTTCCTCTCTTCTGTAGGAACACAATAATTTTGTTTATTTCCTTTGAAAGAAGGAAACCGAAACGAAATTCACTGGTTGGTTGGATTGGCAAACTTTATTCTAAGCGCTAACAGCTAGTTGCGCATAAATTTCAATTTACGCTTGAGTCTAATTAGAAACGACAGTGGGTTGTTCCTGGTCGGTTTAATCTAGAAGTCGGTTGGATAATGAAACAGGTTTTGCCACGTCTTTTCGGGTTAGAACAGTGATTGAAAAATTTCTGAGTGACTGAGGTTTTTTCCACCTAAAGACAGTGATTGCATTCCACAGGAGACCACCTGTTTTTCTATTTCCGTCACGGTTCTTCCTGCCCTAGACAAACTTCTGGGAACCATCTGTTTCATCTGTCGTATTATGCTAACATGACATGCAGAATGAGCTCAAAGTAACAAACCTCTTCGGCGAGATCGATCGGCTGCTTCTCTTGAGGTTCTTGCGCTAGCGGCCCTTCACCTGTTCTTCTGGTATTGCAAACAGGAGTATAGCAATTGCAGTTAGCGCGGTCTTTGACCAACTGTCTTCACTCTCGCACTTTTGCAAGATTGTTGAGATCCGACTCCATTTGTGCGCGCCACCAATCACGAGGTATTCCTGTACTGTGTCCAATTGGGATGGAATCGAAATCTTTTGGGACCAGGGCGTTAACATTAATTTGTCCCAACCAATACAGGCGACTGTTGCGCAATTTTCTGCCTGAATCGATGCCGCTGTACATCTCAGAGAAAGCAAGAAACACTCGAAGAATATTGCGTTCAAAACGATCAAGAATATCTTTATCCGCCTTAGATTCTTCGACAAAGGGCAAGTCTAATTGGATCAGGGTCGTATATAGGGACTCCTTAGTGTTCCATAGCACGGCCATGCTATTCAATTGCCAGCTGTTCGTTTGGTTCCTAATGAGATTATGAAATTAATAGCTGAAATGCTGAGTTAGACAGTATCCTTACGAGGGTAGTCCCAGACGTACCCGGCCTAACAAAGAAAACACAAACAAATTGGCGAAAAATATGTTTATTTCGCTGCGTAGTCTCCTTTTAGTTCAATACACTTCCTAGCGATGTTCAATACCCTGTGGCCGAGAGTCAAGAATCGTCGAGCTCCTTAAAATAGCCATCAACCGCAGAATCCACCTATTTACTGTTGGCTAATCTTTTACCAAAGAGCCATTTTGTCAATTCAGAAATAGAAAATAATTCGAAGGGGCTAAATCTGGCGGTGGTGGTGGTTGAGGAAGCAATTCGAACTTTAGCTCATTGATTTTGGCCGTCGCTATGACATGAGCATTGTCTTGATGAAGCAAAACTTTTTTCTTCGCCAAATGCGGCCGTTTTTTGTTGATTTCATCTTTCAAAAGCTGCAATAACTTCGCGTAATACACGCCGTTGATTGTTTTTCCTTTCTGTAGATATTCAATGAAAATTATCCCACGCGCATCCCAAAAAAGTGACGCCATGACCTTGCCTGTAGAGTGAACTGTCTTCACCTTCTTTATAGCCGATTCTCCCCCTTGAGTCCATTGTTTTCATTGTTCCTTCATCTCGGGTGTGAAGTGCTGGACCCACGTTTAATCCATGGTTATGGATCGACGCAAAAACTCGGCTTTATTGGTGTGAAACTTCGCCAAACACTCGATTGAAACATTCTCACGACGTTCTTTTTGTTCCATTGTGAGTAATCGCGGCACCCATCTTGCGTATAGCTTTCTCATGTCCATTTTTTCAGTCAACATGCGATGTACAGCGCTTTTTGGAATGCCTACCATATCTGCTAGTTCACGCACTTTCAATGGATGGTCATCCAATACCACTTTGTGGATTTTTTTCAACATTTCTGGTGAACTCACCTCAGTTGGTCGACCACTGGAATGTTCGTCTTGGCAACTCGTACGGCCTCGTTTAAACTCTGTCACCCAATATTTTATTGTAAACGAACAGACTCCCCCAGAGTAGAATTCAGTTCCGTTTTGATGTTGGTTGGATTGAGGCCTTTCAAATGAAAGTATTGTATCACATACGGGTGACCAATTTTTTCCATATTTAAAAGTTCACCATAGATGGCTGCCGAAGAAATACTAAACAACATAGCGTCGTCAAACTTCAAATTTAAGCTTCAAAAGGTTGGTACTTTCTATAATTTCTGCTAGGGCAAATACGCGAAGTGCGAAGTCTCCAAGTACTGCACATATGCGGATGGCCTGCTTCTCATGCTTGAAGGTCAGACTAAGGCTGATTTGGAAGAAATGGAGAGTAGAGTACTCCAAATTGTTGGACACTAGAGTGGCAGTGTAGGTGTGAATGCATCGAGGGAGAAGACTGCCACAATGTTGCCCATGGGCAAATTGTCAATAAGTCGACTACCCACGATCCGATTAAATGGTGACAACCTCAGATATGTGCCCGAGGTCAAATATCTGGGAATAACAATGGGTGAAAGGCTGAACTTCTTACCTCATTTGGTACGAGTCAGAGACCGATTGATGGGTGTTGTTGGACGGGTAAGGCGCGTTATGCGGTCTGACAGGAGACTCAGTAGGGTGCTGTGCAAATTTGGGACATCAGTGTGGTGCAACATAATCGCGAATGTTTGGCGTTGGCGTTTTTTAATGGGGAGACTATATTATTAGTCTAAATTGTTGTTGCTGTTGTTGTTGTTGTTGTTGTATTTTAGGCAACCATTCATCTCACGAGGTTTTAGTTGTCTGAAAAAAAGAATGTCTTTCGGGCAAGGCTGGTATTGAACCCCGAACCGAGTGTTTGGCTTTCTGCCGCACCGTCTTTACGGATCCACTCAAGGTGTTGATGTGAGTACCCCCTCTTGATTTGGATGTTATCCCCTACATATAATCGCCTTCAAGTTATCTCGCTAAGTGAGCCTCACGGGGTTTCTGACATTGGAGTTAGCCAGATGTTGCTAGACAAATGCCTCATATCTAGACGGAGACCTAGATGGGACGATAGCGATAAAGCGTCGTCAAACTTCAAATTTAAGCTTTATAAGATTGGTACCTTCTACAATTGTCATTATTTTTAAACAACAACCGCCACCTATACGTCAAGTCGGTCACTTCTGGGACAACCGTCGTACCTAAGAGTTGTAGCTGCCTATCGTGACGTTTTGTCACAGGCGTCGATGTTCTGTGTCCCCCTTTGTTGACAGCATATTCTCTGTTTTTTCTTCGTTAACCGCTAAACCTATCTTCTGCTTCTGCTTCAATAGTCGCCAAACATTATGTTATGTGTTATTCCCATTATGTGAATGTCGTATGCAAGTAAGTAAACAGACTTTTGAAAGATGGTGCCTCTGGAGTTGACTTGTGAGTTTTACACATTTTGCCTTGTGTAGGTCCTTTTCTGACATTAAAGGTCTCCATCGTTATCCTGCGTACTTGAATGGGCTTGACAGGGATGCTAAAACTAGACATGGCTTTGTATAGATCATCTCTATAGATGCTGTCATATGCGGGTTTGAAATCGATAAAGAGGTGGTGTGTGAGCTTATGGGTTCCAAGGTTTTCCGTAATATAAAAATTTGATCTATGGTGGACTTTCCTGACCTAAAACCACACTGATAAGAACCGCTCAGACTGTTTACGACGGGTCTTACGGGCTCACATAATATGGCAGGCAGGATTTTGCATGCGATATTGAAGAGACTTTTTTGGTGGATCGGGCAAACGATACTGAGATTTCATTCACCAAACGTACACTCCTCTGCCAGTCTTGAGGAATGAGTTGGGAGTTGGTGTATACTATAGCCCGCAAGGTCATTTCAAGCAGCTTTGAATACATCGGCTGGTAGGCCGTCAGCTCTAGCTGCTTTCTTGGTTTTTAGCTTAGATATTGCTATTTTTACTTCATTTTGGTCAGGTGAAAAGAAATTTTGGCTATCATCGTCTAAGTTGAATGATATACTCTACCTGACGACAGGATGTTGGGCTTCTTCGCCCTTATGCAGTCTGCGGAATAAGTTTTTCCATTTTCGCAGCGAAGACTATAAGTCTACTACAAAGTTTCTTTCTTCATCTCTACAGTTTTCTGTACGTCTTCTTGCCTTAACGCGTTATTTTTACCTGTTGATAAAACTTTCGTACGTTATCCTGTGGTTAAAATCCTCTTGTAGGATTTTAACGCCACACTTCGGGCATTGCTCATATGTCTTGTTGGAGAACTCGTAGAGACAGTCTTTGGTAGCGTCGTCATTGTCTTCCGTTGAGGCATGGGTGTAAGACATGAGGCTAATACGTTAGCGGATTATCATTAGACGCTCGCTGACGTGTCGGAAACTCTAGATTTCTTTCCTAAGTCTATTCCATATGGCAAATCCGCATCCGATTTTTGTATATTAAACTCAACTTGTTGGAACACTATTAGTGTATTTGTAAAGGAAATTGTTTGTTTGTATGTTTGTTACTATGTTCTGAGTCTAGATGTTTGATTGTTTAGTATATTAACTAATGACCAGCTGAGTACTAAAATGGTTTTATGAAAATATCACCTCTAATTGAATCTCTTAGTCGTCCTGCCACGGTGTTTAGTTCTTCAGTTGTTATGCAAAGAGTCCTCTGCAGTAAAAGCAAATAATTTCTGTTTTGATTCCCCATTTTAGCAAACTGTAGCAGATGTCTGAAAATCTTAATTTCTTCTTATGGTGAGATGTCTAACTGTTTCACCATTCACTGTAAGTAAAAAAAAAACTGTAGATCCCTTTCACCTATGCACAAAATAAACCACGCAGCGACTAAGTTGGGTAGCAAGCTCACCGCTTTGTAATGGACCTTTAAAGCAACAAGTCAAAAGTGTGAACCAACACAAGTCTTTTCATCTCACTTTACGTTAGATGGTGTTACAGCCCGGGATTGACCTGGTCTTCAACCAATCATCCCTTCCAAACATTTCGATCGTAAGCCCGTGACCTCGTGCTCTAGCTGAACATCCACCCCTCAGGTGGATTCGAAAATTCTGCGGCCCGGAGCGCTAGAGTTCATATGCTCTAATGTATCCGAACCATTGTAGTCATTGTATTCGAACTATTTTGACTAGACCAATGTCACAGTTCAGCTTGTACAGTTCGTTGTTGTATCTTCTTTCCCATTCATCATCGGAACCATGAATTACATGAAGATGTTTTCTGCCAAATCAGGCTGCGCCAAAGAGCGAAAGTGTAATTATGGTTTTCTATAAATCACTTTAGATGGTCAAGACAGAGCTTTTCTATTTCCTGGGCCTTTTCAGCCTAAAGAAAAAAGTTATTCTTCATTTCGCACCTCCAGTAAAACAACGACGTAAGTGCAAAAATGTTGATTTTAAGAAAAACGCATTTGAAATTTTTTAAATCGGTTTTATTAAAAAAAAAACACACAATTCTTAAAACAATTACAGCTAGTTGTAACATAAAGAAAATTTGACACACTTTCTGGTGTAGTAATTCATTATAAAAAAAAAACAATAACGAAAATAAAAAAAATTCCATGTACCTATTAGAAAAAATTGGTCAATCCAACTTTTAACTTGGAAAGTGCTTTTGAAAAAAGGGCTCATAAAAGCTCGGGATGATATTGTTTTTTAGTAGGCTCAAGAGATCAGCTTTTTTCTTGGCTGTTATTTGTAGTTTTAACGTATATGCGGGCTTTATTGTAACACTTTCCTTAGTCTTTGTTCCGGAACGCATATTCGTAATTTTGAATTCTAGGTTTTCGGAGTTGTTCAATGCGTGAATTTAAAAAATCTCGCTGCCGCTGCAAAGAAGCGAGTTCCCAAAACTTTTCGAATAATTCAACTCTCAAATTGGGCAAGGTGGTCCCATGACTTTTTCTTTAACAGTCTTACCCCTCGCTGTCACACAGCTTTTTCCTGAGTTCCTTGACAGTTTTGCAGCGTTCTGTCTCCATTTGCCTGGTTACCGTAACCTTTTCTTCCCCTCTTTTGCAGGCGAGTGGTCCAAATTCATATTTATTGGTGGCCGATCACTCTTTGCCTCGATTGGAGGCTCCAGCGAGTTCGTGTCCGAAGAACTTTCTGATTTTGAACTTTCTGGTTTTGGACTTCCTGATGGTGCATACTCATTGCTTTCATCCGCTGAAAAATCCTCGATGTCTGAATCAACTATTTCACTGTAATATTGTGTATTTGAAATTGTCCTTAAAAAAAGATTCGCCCAACAGCGCCTGTAGCAGCCGCCGGTGTACTTGACTGCGATCCGCAAAATTGCAATGTTGAGGGTGTGATTTTAGACAGCTCAGGATTGTCTGTCGGAGGTTTTTTTGCCTCTTCCAAATTTTTAATTGCTTTTTCCCCGGTTGGACATTTTAAGAACGTTCTAAGTAGAAACTGCTATCAAAATATTTGACTGTATTACGCCACTTTAAGGAATAATATTTTTTGTCAGCAACGACACAATAAGCACTTATGTCGTTGTTCCAATGAAAATAACTAAAAACATTGTTTAACACTGACATAATGAACATTTACGTCTTTGTTACATCAAAAATCGAAAAAAAAAATAAACAAAAACGAGCGAGTTTACACTTAAACCTTTGTTTTAACTGATTGACTTGTTTCACGGTGTATTAGAACGGAACGGAACAAAGACGCATCTGCCCCCTAGTGGCTAAATTAGTGTTTATCAAGTATGTCTTTGTTTTATTGAAAAGAACTATAATTGTTGATGCTTTTGATATACTTACGAGTAAATCAGAAAATCAATTTTTTGCATTTACGTCGTCGTTTTACTGGAGGTGCGATTTCATCTCAACGCTAATGTCGTTGTCAGTTAAGCCCCAGGTAAAAAAAGTTTTTTAGTACAATACTTCAAAGTTATAACTGCCTGAAGCGACGTGCTCTCCGAAAAATCTGTAATGAATATTTTGTAGACAAAATATATTTGATTCTGTCCTCGTCAGTAACTAGTAATTTAACCGAATTTTGCAAAGAATTGATCAGAAACGATGTTAAAAAATCGCATGGCAGGGAGTCGAGTCGACTTGCAAATCTTTTTTTCATATCAATGACATTTAGGTCTTTACCCACCTTGATGGAGCAGTGTGCATTTTCTACTGGACAGTCGCATAGCGCATTGATATGTACAGATCGATTGAATTTCTGACCTCTTTACTGAAACAGCAACACTGCTCCTGTCAACAGGCATCTGTCAGTTGACTCCTGTCAAAATTTAAACTTGCTGCGTCAGTTAGTTTGTGTTTGACAGCTATTTTTATCAGACTACTCACTAATTTGAGGAGAAAATGGAAAAAAGTGAATTTCGTGTGCTTATTAAGCATTATTTCTTGCGAAAAAAAAACCATTACCGAGACCAAGGCTAAGCTTGATAAATACTATGGGGACAATGGTAAAAAAGTGGTTTACTGAATTTCGTTGTGGCCGTACAAGCACTGAAGATGCCGAACGTCCTGGACGCCCAGTTGAGGTCTCTACACCCGAAACAATCGAAAAAATTCACGATATGGTGTTGGCCGACCGAAGATTGAAAGTGCGAGAGATTGTGGAAGCCGTAGGGATCTCGCATGGCTCAGTGGTTTCAATTTTGAATGATCACTTGAGCATGAGAAAGCTTTCCGCAAGATGGGTGCCGCGTTTGCTCACAGTCGACCACAAACGCAATCGTGTAACAACTTCATAGGAAGGTTTGGCGTTGTTTAATCGCAATATGGAGGAGTTTTTGCGCCGTTTTGTAACCGTGGACGAAACATGGATCCATCACAACACACCAGAGAACAAACAACAGTCAAAACAGTGGGTTTCTAAGGGTGAATCGGCGCCAAAGAAGGCCAAGGTGGGTTTGTCAGCCAATAAAGTTATGGCGACTGTTTTTTGGGATGCACGCGGGATAATCCACATTGACTACCTTCAAAAGGGAAGAATAATCAATAACCAACTTATTGGACCGATTCAATGATGATTTGAAAAAAAAACGACCTCATTTGGCCAAGAAAAAAGTTCTTTTCCACCAAGACAATACACACATGTGCAGTTGCCATGGCAAAAATCCATGAATTGGGCTATGAATTGCTCCCTCATCCACCCTATTCTCCAGATTTGGCTCCGAGCGACTACTTCTTGTTCCCAAACCTGAAGAAATGGCTTGGTGGAAAAAGATTTGACTCCAATGATTAAGTCATCTCGCAAACAAAGGCCTATTTTGAGGACCTCGACAAATCATTTTTTTTGGAAGGGATAAAAAAATTGGAGAAGCGTTGGACAAAGTGTATAGAGCTCAAGGGAGACTACGTTGAAAAATAAAATTATTTTTTTATCAAAAAATCTGTGTTTATATTATCATACTCGTCCTTAAAAACGTTATATGGTATATTGGATGTGTTTCCCTCCCTCCCTTATTCCACACTTCACATGGTCAGTTTCCGATTACCTACACGGCAGTGACCACTTCCCCATAACAACCACTTTATCACTTTATCGAACAATACCTCCATAAAACACCAAAAAAAATTCATACTGGATAAAGCAGATTGGGAACTCTTTAATTCCAAAGTGGCCACTGAAATCTCCAAAAGACAACACACTTCCAATGTTAACAAGGAAACGGCAATCATTCAAAGGTGTATCCGATCCGCAGCTAATGAAGCAATCCCCCAAACAAAAGAAAAATTGTGTCATAAAAATGTACCTTGGTGGTCCAATGAATTGAGTGTGCTCCGCTGCGATAAAGAAAAAGCATGGCGAGTGTTCAAAAAATACCCAACTGATCCCAATTTGATACTTTATCGTAGAGCCAATGCCCAATTCAAGAGGGCTGCTAAGGCCTATAAAATCGAAAGTTTTGAAAAGTTTACTGCTGGAATTAATCCAAACTCCTCGCCACAGAAAATTTGGTCTGATATAAAAACCCTCACTGGCAATTACACTCCCCACTCTATAAAAACGATTGTAACCGATTCTAACACCATTACTTGCCCTTTACAAATCGCCGAATTTTTCGCAAAGTCTTGGGAGATTTCAAGTAACGATTCCAATTTCCACCCCAACTTTATTCGGGAGAAGAAAAACTTACTTCTTCAACAGCAGCCTCCACCATACAACATCAACACCGCTTCAAGGCAAATGGAATCACCTATCAAGATAATAGAATTTGAATCCTGTCTACATACCCTCAAAGGTTCAACCCCTGGATTCGATCGAATTTCATATGCAATGGTAAAAAACGCCCCTCCAGCTTTAAAGGCAAGATTATTAGCCCTATATAATCAAATTTTTGACGAAGGTAACATTCCGCAAGCATGGAAGTTAGCAAATATTATTCCCTTGCCAAAACCTAACAAAGACCACACCTCAATATCTCTCCTTCCCTGCACTGCGAAAATATTAGAAAAAATTATTTCCAAACGTCTTTTTTGGTTTATTGAAAATAAAAACTCTTCAGAAAAGGCCGAAGTACTACTGATGCACTTCTGTATCTAGATGACTTCATCTCCTCAGCCATTTCTACAAGGAATCACGTTTCAATCCTCAGCGTTGATTTCGAAAGAGCGTTTGATCGTATCGGGCTTCATGTCATTTTAAAACAACTCATCCAATGGAAGGTTGGACCCAGAATGTTCAAGTATGTAAAATCATTTCTCACTAACAGGCGTCTTCGCATAACAACCAACAATGTTACTTCCATCATACATAACCTTCGAAATGGCATTCCCCAAGGATCTCCATTGTCGGTTGTATTATTCATAATTGCTTTCAATGAAATTAGCACCATAATTAATGGGTATAATAAGATCCACCACGTATTATATGCAGATGATCTAATACTCTTCTCAAATTGTAAAAACTTAACCTTAACTGGAAGTCTTTTTTCAAACATCCTTGAACGTCTGTCAAAATGGGGTAATACGTCAGGCTCTTTAATTTCCATTGATAAAAGCCAAACATTACATATTTGCAAAAAATTAAACTGTACAACTTAACGACAAATACTTAAGTAATGCCAGCTGCTTAAGAGTACTCGGCCTACTTCTTGACTCAAAATTCAATTTTCACAGCCATTGTACATACATCAAGAAAAATCTAACTCCTAGAGTAAATATAGTGAAATACTCGTACCTATCTTTAAAAAATATTGGGTCTACAAGTAAGTTTCCAGCGTTTGTCAGAGATGGCGCCACCAGTGGATCTCGGACAGAAATGTCAGACCCCATGTGTTTTATTTGTAGGTTTTGTATCTGTCAACAACTTTGCAGCGTTATATTTGAGCAGTTCTATCGGTGTCGTACATTTTATCGAGCAAAATCATGGCAAGTTTCCAGCCAAATAAACTTCATTTGCGGGAAGCGCTGCTTTCATTCTTTAATATGAAGAAAAGTGCAGCTGAGGCCTATCGTTTGCTTTCAGAAACTTATGGAGCGGAAGTGCCGCGAGTGGTTCAAACGGTTCAAAAGTGGTGATTTTGGAGTTGAAGACAAAGATCGCCCCGGAAAGCCGAAAAGTTTTGAAGACGAGGAATTGGACGCTTTACTGGATGAGGATCCGTGTCAGATTCAAGAAGAACTTGCTGCATCATTGGGCGTCACGCAACAAGCCGTTTCCCTGCGCCTAAAAGCACTGGGATTCATTCAAATGGTTGGAAACTGGGTGCCGTACGAACTGAAGCCAAGAGACGTTGAACGGCGATTTTGCATGTCCGAAATGTTACTGCAGCGGTATAAAAATAAATCATTTTTGCATCGTATTGTCACTGATGATGAGAAATGGATTTATTACGATAATCCTAAACGCAGAAAATCGTATACAAAGCCCGGCGAGCCCGCCCAATCGACGCCGAAACGAAATATTCACGTGAATAAGGTCATGCTCTGCATATGGTGGGATCAAAAGGGTATCGTATACTACGAACTGCTTCCGAGTGGTGAAACCATCAAAGGACCATTATATCGAACCCAACTAATTCGTTTGAAGCGGGCATTAAAAGAAAAACGGCCAGAATATGAGACCAGGCATGAGTCCGTCATTTTTCATCACGACAACGCTCAGCCACATGATGCGGTTTCGGTGAAAAACTATTTGGAAAATAGTGGATGGGAAATTCTGCCTCACCCGCCTTACAGTCCAGACTTGGCACCATCTGACTACCACTTGTTTCATTCGATGCAGAACGCTCTGACGGGAATACGCTTCAGCTCAGTAGAGGAAATCAAAAATTGGCTCGATACGTTCTTGGGCTCGAAAGACGAGAAATTTTTTTGGTCCGGAATTCATAAATTTGCCAGAAAGATGGGGGAAAGTTGTAGCTTCCGATGGACGATACTTTGAATAAAGCATTGTAACTATGTTTTCATAATAAAACTTCAAATTTTGGAAAAAAAACGCTGGAAACTTACTTGTAGACCCAATAGTTTCTGTAACATCAACACGGTCATTAACATCATTAGATCCATAATTTTATCAAAAATTGATTACGGCTTAGCTATTTATGGAAAATGCTCTAAATCTCGCCTACAACTCGTCTCAACACCATACCATGGAGCAATCAGAACAAGCTTGAGAGCCTTTCGGACAACTCCCATAATAAATCTATCAGCCATTAAGATAAATAAAATCTAATCATTTAGCCGTAGGCCATAGCAGCTAGCGCCACTACCATATATATTAATATCATAATTTATTTATATATTAATATGCTAATAACATAACATAACATAACATAAGAAATTCGAGAGTTCTCTCTAAGATCTGCCGTAGTACGATTTTTGATTTATGGTGGACTTTCTTGGCCTAACCCGGGCTTGTGTAGGCCAAACAGTATTTTGACAAAGTGTTTATGGATCTTAAAATGTTATAGGCGATGTTTATATGCGACTTTTATAAATACAGTAGTTTAAATGGTTTTATTTCTTGAGGAACAAGCCAACAGTGTTGAGATTTCATTGACTCGGCTTACGCCAGCTGTAGTAAGATCTCTTTTTTCGACCGTCTCGGAAACAGCTTTGGTTGTTCTGTGTAGCATTGCTCTATAATTTTCTTATTTCGCTGCATGTGCGTGCAGCAATTTTTCGTTGAATCAGAGGTTTCGTTATAGTTGCCGTGAAAAAGCTAACATCCCAGAGACTGGCTGCATAATACCTCTTGAAAGAATAAGGAACACTCGACCGACGAAGCGTCTAACAATCTTCCTTTATGGCCACAAACGTAAAAGATTCTTAGAGTATTTTCTTATCCTCGGAATGTACAGGATCTCGGAACCGTACTCTCACTTCAACAAGATATTAATCTGAATCAGTTTTCGTCCCGCGGAACGTTCAGACATACATCGTGCTGGAAAAAGGCCTTGCGTCGATCGCGATGTCATCAATATAGTTGATAACTGATTGATCTTCCAGATCCGCTTGTGAATATTGACATGAAGGAAAGACGTTCTAACCATCATAATGTTCCACCTCGTCGCAAGGTCTATTATATAAATCCTTTATCGGACGTGATGTCATGCTAGCTTTAGTTTTCAACAGTACCCCAAATACTCGTATGTCTTTCCATTGCTTGCGTTAAAATTGTGCTTCATTCCCAAGTCACTACAGCACCTGTTGTATGTTTTGCACGAGAGCTTATAGGAGCTGTCCTTGGTGTTGTTGTCTTTCACATCTGTAGGAACATGCAAGGCTGCCATTTGACATCTGTCTTGCTCCGATGAAAAATCCGCATCGAAATTATTATTTTTTATTTTATTAGCTCATTTGGTGCCCCTGCAGCAAGATGATATATTTCTTTAGACAGTAAACCTAGTCCTGCCGTAAGTTCTGTTACAAATATAAAACGCTATAATAAAAAAAACCGGTAAACATATTGTATTCAAAATTATTTCATTTATTAGACCACAATATTGATTATTAAAAAAACTTGGATTCACTCGAAATGACTGCCTTTTGCTTTAACACAAGCTGTGCTATAGCGTCACGTATGGTTTCCATGGAGATCGTGCACGCTGTTCTGGTTAATGCAGTTTTAAGACTTTCCAAATTTCTGTGGGGAGTCTTGCAGGCCATGTTCTCCAACCACAAACCATAATCCAGTGGATTCAGATCAGGGCTGGCCGACGGCCAATCTTCTGCTGCTACTAAGCCAGAAATATTTACTCTGAGCCACTCCTGCGTGGTTTTGAATTTGTGCGCTGCAGCAGAGTCCTGTTAGAGGATCCATCTGTATCCATTGAAAATGGGAGTGGTCAAACCCTTCACAACACCTTGAAAATGGGAGTGGTCAAACCCTTCACAACACCCTCCAGCATATCTTCTTCGTAAACCTTTGCACCAGTTTTTATGTGACACCATGGTGAGAGACCCCCCGCCAAACCATTACGGCAGCGGGATGATGCCCACGTTGAATCTTTGGAACAACTAATTTCGCTTCCTTAGATAAAGTGGCATAAATTTTGTCATTTTGTTTGTTGAAAACTTCTTCCACGATAAAAATTTTCTCATCCAAAAAGAGAATGTTTTCTTGGCCATTGTCCGCGTGCCACTTGCATCTTTCCAGCCTAATTTGTTTTAGTTGAGGAGTTAGAAGATGACCCGTGGACCGACTATAGGCTTTCATAAGCAGATTATCCCGAATTAGCCTAGACATGGATCTGGTTGATATATCCAATTCCTTGGACATGATCTTCTGCTTAATAAGAGGATTTCTCCGAATTCGTTCACGCACGCCTCTATTAACGCATTCGTACGGACGACGCGCGGGCGACCACTTCTTGGCCTGTCCTTCACTCCAAACAATTCGCCGAAGCGAGCAATAGCCCGATAAAAAAACATTCTCGGTATTCCGAGTGGTTTTAGCAACTCGAAAATTTGGCCATCACTCTTTCCGCACTTATCCAACCCTATTACTGCGACTCGATTCTTTTTAACGCCCCACTCCATGTTAATACTCGTAGTATGAAACCAAAATGACTAATATTCTTGACTGATCAGTGCATGTGTTCTGGAAAAAACTTAACGCTTCTATTCCCGCAAGAAGTTTTGAACAATAAGCGCTGCAAATTGTGTCACAGAACTTATGGAACAAGAGGATGCAGTTTCAGTTTCGAGAGCTTAATCGGTTTCAGGGTGTCCTGTCCGCCGATCTGCGTGGGCAAAGGAAATTTAGGGAGGAAGAAAAGAGAGGTACCGATATATATTGGTCTTAAAAGTTTGCAAGTTATAACGACTTGGAAATAGAGAGCTTGATAGGCTATTCTATGTATAAGCGAATTGTACGGCTTAGGAACGAATCACGATATTTTAGAGTACGTCCGAAAGTGAGCTTGAGGGTATTCTGTTGAGCATTCATAGGGCAGAGGCAGATGTTACGGTTGAAGGTTTAAAGGGGCGGAATGCTACGGACGATTTCAATGGAGCACTGGTGGTGAAAATAGCGATAAAACAAAGTGAAACAGGCGACATTATGTCGGTGTTCGAGGGTGTCAATTGACTGACTGGTATTAGTGTCACATATGAGCTTTGTCGCAAGGTTTTGAATCCTATCTAGCAGGTGCAGAGATGTACCTGACGAGATGTGGGCATCGTACTCCAATTTTGGGCCGATGAATGCCTTATCTACTCAATATAGATCAGAGGGGGTGAAATGTTTGTTACATCGCTTGAGGAAACCTAGATATTTCGCTGCATTTTTGACTACATCGAATATGTATGGTCATTGACCTTGACCGTGAAAATGTTTACTTTGGTGTTGGGGTTATATAAACTTGATTTTCGCAACATATGCGTGCTCACTCGACATTACACAATTCGGTCGATTTCCATCGTAATTAGTGCGACTGGTTAGAACAGTGCCCTTGATTGTGAAGCGATCATCCTCGTGGGATGGAAAAGAGCCCGATGGTGTATCGCCAATTTGTCATCGGGCGCATTTGACATTTCGCTTAAGGTTTTGTTCTTCTGTATCCTCGGTCGATTGTTTACCAACACTTTTTGATCATGTTGAAAAGCAATATTAGAGTTCTATAACGCAATAGGTTGTCGAGCATCGCAATCGTAATATACCTTACATCCATATGCGTTGTAAGTATAGGTAAAATGGAAGAATATAGCGTTGCGGAACCCGTAATGTGCGAAGAACACCATATACCTCAGCGACGGTGAGGTCGATAACAGAACTGTTAAGTATAATTTTAGGAAAATAGAATAGATCTAAGGTTTTCCTGCTTATCACTAGGCATTTGGACTTTAATAGGTTTAAGAAGAGTCCATTTCTTTTTGACCAAAGCAAAATATGTACAAGTCCTTGTTCGATCAGTTTGGATATTTGATGTTCTTATCATAATGGGAAGTTCGTTGATATACAAGGAAAGAGAAGAAGTCCTAATGTTGAACCTTGTGAAACCCATCTTATGATCGGAAGAACACCAGACATTTTGTTTGCTACTTCGACCGCTGGTTTCCTTTGAGAATCTGTACAACGACAAGAGTTTATTACAAAAAAATGTATCAAAAGCTTTTGAGAAATCTAAGAATTTTAAAAAGGCAACATGTTCTACTAGATGGAGTGAAAAGTGACCTACTTGACCGCCAGAATGCGCTGCTACTGCAAAAAAGGTTATGGTGCCTTGAAGTCCGTTCATATTTAGACAGACCGGCCAAATTTCAGTGCGATACTGTCTTTAGTTTTGTTTTGACAGCTGATTGTTGTTGACGTGTTTGGCATCATGTTGAGTATGGACAAAACCGATTTTCGTTCTCTCATAAAGCATTATTCTTTGAGAGGCAAAACGGCGAAGGAAACAAAAGAAAAGTTGGATAAATATTATGGGGCTAATGCTCCGTCAGATTACACCGTCAAATATTGGTTTCGAGAGTTTCGTGGTGGGCGCTACTCCACTACCGATCAAGTCCGCAGCGGCAGGCCCTCCGATGCGGTTGCAGAGGACAATGTCAAAAAAAATACATGAAATGGTGTTGGCTGACCGGAAAGTGAAGGTGCGCGAGCTAGCAGATACCACAAAGATTAGTACTGAGCACACACGCCATATTTTGGGTAATATTCTGCATATGAAAAAGTTATCCTTTCACTGGGTGCCGCTCATGCTCACTTTTGACCAAAAACACGAACGCGAGCGCACTTCGAAAGAGTGTTTGGACTTGCTGATGCGGAATCAGGCGGACTTTTGGCGTCAATTGGTAACTTGAATCCACTATTACACTCCAGAGAACAGAATGAGTGCCCGGCAATGGACTGAAGCCGGCACGAATGCTCCGAAGCGGCCAAGGGAAGTTCGATGGGTCGGAAAAGATATGGCGTCGGTTTTCTGGGATTGTCATGGCATACTCTTCGTGGACTACCTCGAAAAAGGAAAAACCATCAACAGCGAGTATTACTGTGCATTATTGGAGCGATTGAAGGCCGAAATCGCTGCAAAACAGCTTCACATGAAGCGAAAAAAAATTTTGTTTTTGCAAGACAATGCGCCGGCGCACAAGGGCATCGCAACCACGGCTAAAATCAATGACTTACGGATCCAATTGCTGTCGCATCCACCGTATTCGCCCGATTTGGCTCAATCGGACTATTATCTCTTCCCAAACCTCAAAAGATGGCTCATCAATAAAAAAATTCTGCTCACGCGAGGAAATCATCGACGCCACGGAGGAGTATTTTGCAGACCTTCCGGAAAATTACTTTTCGGACGGAATCAAGAAGTTGGAAAATCGCTGGAATAAGTGTATCAAACTAAAAGGGGACTATATTGAATAATATGAAAAAACATTTTAAAAAAAATTTTTAATTCCCAAGGAAGTCACTTTTCACTCCATCTAGTACTCGTATGTCTAAAGTCTGGCGAACATCTTCCGTCACATTTAAAATAGCTGACATGCAACTGTGTTTAGCACGGAAACTAAATTATTTGAGGGACAATAAGTTTCGTTCGTTTATGTAGATAAGCATTCATTTGTTTTTGCATGATTCTTTCGAATGCCTTAGATATGAATGGGATATGGATTTGAAATCATTATTGTTGGGACTGTTAGCGGTAGGTAATATTCCCATCAACAAGATTATCTTAAAAGTGTGTGTAACGTATGGTGGAGTTATGGGCAAGATTGCTTTTATGAAAACGGGGTGAATGCCGTTTACTCCGAAGGTTTTGTTTAATGCGTCGATGTCAATATTATAGTCGTAGTCTTTGTGTTGGTTACCAATCCCCAGTTTTAAAAGATTCTGCCAAAGTTGTTGTCCTCTCATTGCAACATTCAGTTTTCTACTATACACTTAGTGAAATTCAATTAAAGGCAACTTATTTTCCTTTGAAATATTAAAAACAAAGTTGATTTAAGTATAATGCTATTTACAAACTTATTGAATACAAACAACTGATTTATTTAAGCAAAGAAAAAAATTAACTGAAACAAATAAACATATCTTTACTTAGTTAAACAAAAAAAAACTGCGAAATTCGATTAAAGGCAGTCAAGGTAAAGTAAAAACAGAAGAAATTTCAGTATAACAAATAACGTAAAAGTCTAAATTAATAGTGAGTTTAATCGCCAGACTTGGTTATAAGTTCGAAAATCCGACTTGGCATCGAATTAACCACGTTTTTGAACTTCTGAGCTAGATTTAGAGCCCATTCCGTTGTAACGGCCTTGCGTAAATCCTCCACCGAAGCAAATTTGCCCCCGCCAGCGTAAGCACGATGAGTCAGATTTCCCCACATGTTTTCGATCGGGTTTAAGTCCGGTGAACGTGTTGGCCACTCTAAAAGTTAAATTTCTTTGTCTAAAATCACTCACGACTGGTCCGCGATACATGAACGACAGCATTATTTTGCTGAAAAATTGCATTTGAATCTTCCAACAGAGTAATATTATTTTCTGATAGGCCAAAGCCCTGGTAGCTGGTGCTGTAATTTCAGATTAATCTTGTAATTTATTACTGATTAATAAAGTTATAATAATAATATTTTCTGATTTCATTGGGCCAGAAATTTTGCATATTGGAGTCCTGCAATGATAGCTAAAAGCAGCCCAGATCATCACCAAAGTTTCCACCTCCAAAGTTTCGCTTAGTGGAGAAGCTCTCAGGATTTTTTATATTATGCCAATAATAATTAAAACCGTCTGGCCCATCAAGGCTAAATTTTTTCCGTCCGAAAAGATCACTGTTTAGACCCAGTCATGTGTTCTTTGGCAAAGTGTAGTTGGGCAACTTTATGTGCTTCTGCAAGAACTGTTTTTTTTTCCAAACTAGTCGATTACTGCCAGCTGAAATTTATTGTCCACGCCGTTTAGCTATCGGCAACTTTCAATCTGAAATAATTTTAGAAGCAGTAGCATTTTTATGCAACCCAGCTCGAATGATAGCGAAATTTTTCGATTGTTTTTATTTCTCCGGTTCGCGTTGTAATTATTTCCTAATTTAATAACATTATCGATTGCGGAAGCCGATCGATTTAATTTAATGGAAATTTGTGGATTGAACATACCGGTATCGTTATACGCATGGATTTTGGCGATTTTCTCATCCGAGAGCGTTTTTCCTTTTCCCATTCTGACTTGCGGCCGCAAACAATCATCGAAATCCAAAAGTTCTAAATGTAAAAAAAAAAATTTCAATTGTAATCACCAAAAAAAGCCCTGATTTCGTTTCCAACTCACAGCTTTTCAGCATACACACGACTGCTTTTAATTGAATTTCGCACGATTATTAGGGACAAAACAACAGATGTTGAGCGCGAATGACGGTACTTTCAAAACATACGTTGAAGAAAGGACACAAAGCAAAAACAAAAGAAAAAAGTTGCACATAAATGTTGGTTTACACTACGAACACATTATCTGTACAAAAGTACATCTGCCTTTAATTAAATTTCGCTGAGTATAGTCCTTTTATTTACAACTTGGTTGCGATACATTTGATGGTGACAATTTAGTCTGAAGCGTTTCCATTGTTTGTAAGCCTGGTCGCGTTGCAGTAATAGCTGCCAATTTTACTAGAGAACCAAGTACGTTGGCCATGTTTGTCCGTCCTTCTTTTGAGTGGAACGAAATTATTGAAAGCATGTGCAATAGGGTGTCCCTTATATGGTCGATTTTTATTTCCTTTAAAATTTCGTAACGCATACCCCCTAATTCTTTTAATAATATTAAACGCTAACCACCTGCAAAATTTCATGGTTATATAAAAACAATAACCTGTGCCGACAAAGCCTCAATATATTCCTATATAAACGGTTCTAAAACATCTAGTGGCATATAAGCTATATAAGAACAAAATTCCTATTTTAAAATAAAAACACAGTGGAATATTAATTTGGGTATGCGTTTATTCATAAAAATTAAATAACTGTATAATTATACAGATTACTTTCTTTTCAAAGTTTCTTTTTTACAACCTGGATACAACTTTCTATGTTCTTGAACACAGCGCAACAAGAACTGTTTTTGCTTTTCGTCAGCCGAAATTAAACCATGAAAATCTTCCATGTGCTTCACACCTCTCTCTGCTGTATCATTGACTGCCTTCAAGTGCATAACTTTTTGTTTATCTACCTGAAAGGAAGGAATTTGATCCCAGGAATAGGCTTCTTGGAGAAAAGCGTTATCAATTTTTAACCGCGATAACAAATTTGTGCTCTTTATGGTCACGAAATCATTCAAATATTTTCCTGCAACAATAAGAAAAATTATTTTTTAACAAAATTAACAGTTTTTCTAGGGATAGAATGAAAAACACTTATTCAACTCACCGTAGAATGAGGCAGATATTTCTTCCTTGGACGGAACATACGAGGGGCGTTCAATATATTCTCGGTATCGATATGAAGGAAAATGCGAATTCAATTTAAATTGAAACCACAATGAGCAAGATTCCCTTTGAGTCCCAAAAAACTGTGGCCATGAGCTTCCCGGCAGACGGAGTGACTTTGAACTTCTTCGGGGGGTCTGTTCCTTTTTTATGCCACTGCATGGACTCTTGTTTGCTTTCAGGGTCATAGTGGTGGACCCATGTTTCGTCCACAGTAACAATTCGATCCATAACACCGTCCGCGTTCTCACTACACATCTCCAAAAGCTCTCTACAGCATGCGATTCTCACTTTTTTCTGAGGCGCTGTGAGCATTCGTGGCACCCACCTTGCACTGACCTTTGAAAGGTTAAGATGGTCATGAAGAATGGTGTGAATGGTACCAATTGAAAGCTTGGTGATCTCTGCCATCATTTTCACCTTTATTCGGGCATCCTCAAGAACAAGTTTTTCGACTTCTTTGATTCTTTCTCCCGTACAACAACAAGAAGTAGCCGGAGCGCCGGAGCGGGGGTCGTCTTCAATGCTCTCTCTGCCTCTCTTGAACTCACTTGACCACTTTTGCACAGTTGATAATGAAGGTGCGGAACCCTGGTAAACAGCCACCATCTCTTCATGAATAGTTTTTTGACTTTTTCCTTGCTTAGTGAGAAATTTAATTACAGCGCGATGCTCAATTTTCAAAATCATCGTCTCAGTTGCCATTATGATTCTGTTTAACTAGAGATGAAACGCGAATTAATAATCACATTCATATGAAATTTTACATGAATGCACTAAAACAATAGTATTACTTGATAAATAAGTCAATTTATATATACAACCAAAGCTTCACCCCGATACCGAGAATATGTTGAACGCCCCTCGTATCTCTTCCCAAAATCATATAAACGTTCTCTTTGTAAATTCGATACAATATTAGCTTTGGATTGTGTATCAACTTTATTATCAAATAGTGAAAATAAAGCTATTTCTTCTGATAAATACCATAAGTGTTGACTGAACTTGGTCAGAGCTGCTTTAGAAATCACCTTGTCGACTGTTTCATAGTTCTTCAATGTTTTTAAGAAGCATAAATCTTGATTCGGGTCTTTTACTGCCAAATTACACCCAAGGCTTTAAATAAGCTGTTGTAATAAATAAGCAAACATCTTGCAGGGGTAGCTTGTCTTTAGCACACATTTTAAACTGGGATTGCAGCAAACATACATTTAAAGCGTAAATAGTTTTTGCCATCCATCGTGCTTGATGCATTGCGCCAGGAGGTTTGGTTTCAGTAATTTTTTTTATAGTAGTTAATTAATTCGTTAATGACCGTCTCACAAAAATATTTCTTTGCGAAATCAGATCATGTTTCGATAGCAGTTGGATCAACGTTCTTCCAATTGTCTCTGATTTTTTTAAGTAACGGGATATCCGGACTGCTGGTAACTTGGCGGATCTTTAATTCAAATGCACATGCACAAGTAAAAAGTAACAATTCTCTTTGTATTTTTTGCTCCAAAAGCACACAAGCCCCATTTAAGCGACCTGTATTAGAGGCCGTTGTATCGCAGCACATAATCTGTACCTTATCTTTGAGGTCCCAATCAGAAAGCGTATTCAAAATAGCTTGAGCTTGGTCTTGCCAGTAGAACTTTCGAGTTTAGGCACTGCTAAAATATGTTCTTTTTCTCCGAATGAAATCAGAATTGGCAGACGTTCTTCTTTTGAACCCATCACATTTAAACTTGGCAACAGTTTTCCATCCCAATGAACGGTCACAATTTGAGGCACGTTGTTCTGAAAATCAGATTTGATCGATTTTGCTCTTTCTTCTCTCATTTGGGTCCGAATTCGTTGAATAGAAGACTTGCTGATTGTAAAATCTTCACAACTGAGATCAACGGCTTCTACTACAGCCTAAAGTATGTAAACAGAATCCCTTACACCTATCTAAAGCAGCAACTAATTTAGGGGTGATAAAACACATCCTTCCTCTTTTTGTGGTAGACAGCGAACTCACGGGTTGCGTTTGTAAAGTGGAGGGCAAATTTTCATACAAAGTATCCTCAGAACTGATAGACTGTTCGTGAATATCTTGAAGTGGGCCCTTGTGTGAAGTAGAGAAGTTCTTGGCAGTCAAAAACTTTAGCCTTTTTTCCTCTTCTTTTAGTTTTCTCTGCCTTGCTCGTTCTTCTTTCTCAGCTAACTTTTTGTCAACACCCGCTAAACAACCCGAACGCCCTGGCTCTCTTTGTTTTTGTAGAAAAATTTCGTCTTCCTCTATTTTGATCTTTTCTAGAGCATCAGCGTGTGCGATATCAAACAAATTATCTAAATCTTTTTGAAATTTCTCCTCGGGATGCTTATAAACGTCCCGTGTTTTTTTACAGTTTTTTTTTTTGCAGCTCTCTCCAAACTTGGTAAAGATCCACAAGTTTTCTCACACAGTTAGGTACAGCTCTGGCGGGTATTCTTGCCTTCTCCCAAAATATAATGTACTCCCGAATCACAAGATTTGCACTTCGTCAGTTTTACTTCGTTAATTTTAGAGAAAAGAACTGAGAGAACTTGGCGATTAGACGGTAACTTTGCACCAGTTATTTGGTGATTTATCTCACCAACCAAGAAAATACTTTTTTTAATACTTCTTAGTTCCACTGACATGTTGAAACTTTACTATTGTGCACAAATGACAAATAATGACAAATAGGGCGAAAATGGGGGTCATCCTCGTAAATTGTATGAATATATAATTCGCGCGCAACTCAGCACGGATTGCTGCGGATGAAATAAGATAAAATTTTATTTTCAAGTATTTTATGGTCAAATGAAAAAAATTAGAGCGTATGCGTTAGAAAATATTAACTTTGCAAAATAAGAGACATCCTAATGTGCAATGTTAAGATTTAAAAACTCGGTTTGATCTAAGGACTGAAACGAATAAAATCTGTAAATTTTAATACGGGCTATACTTCCAATGCGTAAAAATTGCAATCCCATTTTGAACCCAAATTAGCCTGTATATTCTCTAGTTTCAGTTTGTTATTGATTTTATTTCGGTGCGGCTTAAAATATTTATAAAATATGAGTCAAGAGGAACGCCGTAAAAAGATCATCGACAAATGGCTCGAAAATACTTTGCGTCCAAACCATTTCATCGCAAAAAATTTAAACATAGCACGCAGTACAGTGGATTCTGTTACGAGTATTAAACGATATTTGGAGACGTTGACAGTTAAACGAAAACAGAAAAGTGGAGCTAAAAGTGGAGCACATGATACAAATTTGGACAGGAAAATAGTGGGTACCATCGTAAAAAACCGGACTATGTCATCCAGAGATGTTGCTCGGAAATGTAATACCAACCAAACAATGGTACAAAGATCTATAAAACGTAACGGTCTAAAAACACGAAAAAAACAAAAAAATACCAAAAGTTACTGAAAAGCAAAAAAAGTCATAAAAACACGAGCCCGAAAGCTATACGAGTTGATCGGCAACAAGAAAGCGTGCTTGGTTTTGGATGACGAAACTTATGTCAAAGCCAACTTTACTACTCTTCCAGGTGCGCAGTTTTACAACTCGTTTGAAGCTGAGATTCTTCCGCAATCAACAACATCGATTGGAATGGAAAAATTCGGGTCAAAATATCTCGTTTGGCAGGCCATGTGCCAATGTAGACACAGAAGCTCATCGTTTATTACAACCGAACAATTAACGGAGAAGTGTACATTAACGAGTGCCTAAAAAAACGGTTGATCCCTTTCTTAGACAAACACGAGGGTTCTACATTATTTTGGCCAGATTTAGCTTCAGCTCACTATGCTCATGCGACGTTGAGCTTTCTTGTTGTCCCAAAAGACATGAATCCACCCAATGTTCCACAGTGCCGTCCCATTGAAAGGTATTGGGCTTTGGTCAAAGTTAAATTGAGAAAAAGTGAGCAGTGTGCAAAAGATGTGAAAGATTTTAGTGCTAAATCTAAAAGAGCGTCCAAAAATTCGAAAGAAGTTGAGGAAAGAATGGGAACCCAAATAATTTTTTTTATTTTTTGTAATTGTGAATGAATTTGATAAAAACGGAGTTTTAAAGCAAGTGAAAAAAATTACATGAATTATGAAAATATTTTATTTTTTTTTTGCTTTGAAGTTTCTATATTTTATTCGTTTCAGTCCTTAGTATTAGCGCTTCTTTTTTAGTTTATGTCGCAGATTTTCATCAGCTTTTATTCACACCAATCCATTAAGCGTTCTTATATTTCGCGCTTAAATCCGAAATTCGTTGCCTTTGTTTGTTTTGTTGATCATTAATCCGTTATTATGTTTTGGTTGCTTTGTCACAGTATGTGTTTACGTAGTCGGTTAGTTAATCCCACGCATAACCTTATCTGAAGAGGCAGGCGTCTCCCTTCCGGACCGGATATTCCGGAGTCAGTAACCAACGGGGCGAGACCAATATCCAGTGGTTACCACAATGGATATGTAGTCATAGTTGTAGCTAGATGACCTAGCTCCTCTTAAAATCTGATGCGATCCAACTTTATTACTGAAGACGAATCAAGACCGACCGATTTTAGACGTCTTGAAGTAAACTGAATCTTCGTAGATGACACATTTTAACGTACAAATTCGTACATACATATGTTTGTTTTGACATGGATTTCTTCGAGGAACTTTATGTCTGAAAGCTTTTGATAAATTTATAATATTCGTTTTGTTATTTTTCTTGAATTCGTTTGGAATGCAATGACGCATTTGTTTCTTATCCACTGACATATCTATTTTACTTTCGCTGTTTGAGGATTTATTTTTATTTCAATTGAATTAATCATATCTGTTAGCCCGGAAAGCAAACGACGGTTTAAGAACTTCCACATAATAAAGGTGAAACACAAGTAAACCTAAATAACATAAAAATACACTCATACCTGACTTTTTATTAAAATGAAGTCATGTGGCTGCAAAGTATTGAAAATTGCTGGTATTAATGGACGGTTTGTCTCTGTATAGTGTTTAGTGTTCTAATTGTGCGGCACCCATGGTTATATTTGTTTTTCTATTGCTCATTGTTGAACATTAGTTACCAGCTTTTTACAATTACCTGCGGGGTCAATTCCCATACAGTGGAGAGTATTATTCTTTATTCAATGTTTACGATTGAATGTTCAGAATTAAATCATTTCGTTTGCCAAAATATATCAGCGGTTATGATTCAGTTCTCTAAAACGTAGATAACAATTTAATTATAATTTTAATCGTTTGTTTCATTACAAAAAACAAAAACGAGTAATCTTGGTATACCCGTGCTAAATGTTTGCAACAGCTAATTTGTGTGTCAGATCTTGTTCAACAAGGAACTATTCCCCGGGACAAGGATATGAATTCTAATCTGTTAGGAAACTACACATCAAGCTTAATCTGCCATTGTAAAAGAAGTTAGTTATTTTTGTGGTCCGATGTCGTTTTGTATCTCACCCGGAGCCGCTGAAAAAAAAAATACACTTTAACCTCGCAGTAGGTGGTTACCTTAACTCTTCAATTCCCAGTGTCACCTCTAGGTGACTACACTAGCTATGCGTTTTCTGTCAAATTTATATAATTCTTTTGTGCGTTATTAAATTTTTTTCTTATTGGTGTTATTCGTGCAATACAAACTGGGATAATTATGTCCCTGGCGACATTATTTTGGTTCCTCCTGACGATGGCATGGTTACTGACGAAGAAAGTGGAGATGAAAACGAAGCTAATTTTCTCCATCTACCTAGTCGTATGCTTCGTTTTCCAGTAGAGCAACAATATGGGCCATCTTTTTCAGAAGACATTTGTAAAGATGACCAGAAGGAAGATGAAGAAGAAGCTAATGTTTCTAGATCGAAGAAAAAGAAGAAAAAAGAAAATACCATAAAATGGTGGTGCAACAACACTTCTTTCACTGCTTGTGGAAAAGGGGACTCTGATGAAGTTGTTTTTAATTATCTGGAGGAGCTGACGGCAATTGAATGTTCTGAATTACTGTACAGTGACGATAGATATAAGTAACTTATACGATTTGAGGAGAAATCACACTCTAAATGTAATTGCTGATGAAATCAGAGTGTTCATAGCAATATTGTTGTTCACAGGTTACTTGACACCTAAGTATATGCGAATGTTCTGGGACGTAAAGAGTGACACTCACAATGAACTGGTAGCTTCTATCATGAGAGGAAATAGATTTTTCGAGATTCAGCTATGTTTACATCTTTGCGATAGTACATCATTACCGATCAACGACAAATTTGCTAAAGTTCGCCAGTATTTTACAAAACTTAATGAAAATTTTACATCAAATTTCAATAAAGCGGGATCCTCACACATTTCTATAGATGAAACTTTAGTTCCATACTTCGGTAGACATGGTACCAAACAACACACCCATTAGGTTTGGTGACAAGCTGTGGTCAGCCATGGATACTTGGTAACCTCTGAGTTATATCAAGGCGCCTCTGGTCCAACCCTCAAAATATGGTTATTTTACAGCTACATTCTAGATTACTACAGGAATTAGGACCGTACAATTTTTATTTTGACAACTTTTTCACCTGCTTACCTCTACTAAAATATTTCCAAGAACAAAATATATGAGGAACGGGAACTATCCGGGAAAACCGTCTGGAAAATTTTAAACTGCTGAATTCCAAAGACATGAAAAAGAGGCCTAGAGGTGAGCTGTCTCATCAAGTGTCTAGTGAAACTATTGTAGCTAAGTGGCACGATAACAGTATTGTTGCAGTTGCATGAAACTGCTATTTCAAAAGTGGATCGGATTGGTGTCATAAATAAAAAACGAACAAAAATTCAGGTTGATTGCCCAGCTGTTACAAGGATGTATAACAAGTTTATGGGTGGATTTGACCATTCTGATGAACATATTGACTCAATGAGGGTAAGTCTTCGCGGTAAAAAGTGGAGGTCCCTTTGTTTGCTTTTGGTCTAGACGCTGCTTGTCAAAACGCTTGACTTATAAAAGAACAATCAGAAAATAACTGGACCTATTGCGATTTTCGCAGAAATGTTGTAACCACTTATCTTCAAAAATATGGAAAGCCTGCAAACCGTGATGTGTCCTGCGGAGTTCCAGTTCAGATTAAGATCTCAAGAGAAATAAGGTCTGCAGGTAGTGCCGATGATCACATCGAAACAGATTGTTCTCAACGGTGGTGCGAATGTTACCACCAACGCACACGAAAAATGTGCGCTAAGTATAATGTTGGCTTGAATTTGAAATGTTGGTACGAAGGTTGTCTAAAAAGTTTCCGACCGAACAATGATACAAGAAATTTGTTCTCAAATTTTTTTTTTTTATTTTTCTACATAGTCTCCTTGTAACTCTACACACTTCTCCCAGCGATGCTCCCATCTCTCTAACCCGTCCAAATAGTACTTGGCGTTTTCCTCTGCAAAATAATTGTTCACAAAGGTTATTGCCTCCCCATTTGACGAAAATCTCTGTCCACCGAGCGCAGTTTTTAGATGAGGGAACAAAAAGAAGTCGCTTGGGGCTAGATCTGGTGAAAAAGGCGGATGGTCAAGCAGTTCAAACCGTAATTCATGGATTTTCGCCATGGCAACCGCTGAGGGGTGAGACGGCGCGTTGTCTTGGTGAAACAGGATTTTCTTTTTCTGCAAATGTGGCCATTTTTCCGCAATTTCTTCCTTCAGCTTGGCAAGTAATGATGCGTAGTATGCTCCTGTAATGGTTTGTCCTTTTTGAAGATAATCGATTAAGATAACTCCTTTACTATCCCAAAAAACAGTCGCCATCATTTTCCCAGCCGAAAAAACAGTTTTTGCTTTTTTTGGAGCCGGCCCGCCCTTTGCAGTTGACTGTAACGGCGCCAAAACTCGGATTTATTGCGCCTAAACTGCGCCAACAGAGCGTTGGAAATGTTCATTCGAACACGTTTTTGGTCTAACGTAAGCAAACACGGCACCCAACGCGCGGAAAGCTTTCTCATCCCTAAATCTTGATTTAATAGACTTTTTGAATTTCTGACCTCTTTACTGAAACAGCAACACTGCTCCTGTCAACAGGCATTTGTCAGTTGGCTCCTGTCAAAATTTAAACTTGCTGCGTCAGTTAGTTTGTGCTTGACAGCTATTTTTATCAGACTACTCACTAATTTGAGGAGAAAATGGAAAAAAGTGAATTTCGTGTGCTTATTAAGCATTATTTCTTGCGAAAAAAAACCATTACCGAGACCAAGGCTAAGCTTGATAAATACTATGGGGACTCTGCACCATCGATTTCAATGGTAAAAAAGTGGTTTACTGAATTTCATTGTGGCCGTACAAGCACTGAAGATGCCGAACGTCCTGGACGCCCAGTTGAGGTCTCTACACCCGAAACAATCGAAAAAATTCACGATATGGTGTTGGCCGACCGAAGATTGAAAGTGCGAGAGATTGTGGAAGCCGTAGGGATCTCGCATGGCTCAGTGGTTTCAATTTTGAATGATCACTTGGGCATGAGAAAGCTTTCCGCAAGATGGGTGCCGCGTTTGCTCACAGTCGACCACAAACGCAATCGTGTAACAACTTCACAGGAAGGTTTGGCGTTGTTTAATCGCAATATGGAGGAGTTTTTGCGCCGTTTTGTAACCGTGGACGAAACATGGATCCATCACAACACACCAGAGAACAAACAACAGTCAAAACAGTGGGTTTCTAAGGGTGAATCGGCGCCAAAGAAGGCCAAGGTGGGTTTGTCAGCCAATAAAGTTATGGCGACTGTTTTTTGGGATGCACGCGGAATAATCCACATTGACTACCTTCAAAAGGGAAGAACAATCAATGGGGAATATTATGCCAACTTTCAATGACGATTTGAAAAAAAAAAACGACCTCATTTGGCCAAGAAAAAAGTTCTTTTCCACCAAGACAATGCAAGGGTGCACACATGTGCAGTTGCCATGGCAAAAATCCATGAATTGGGCTATGAATTGCTCCCTCATCCACCCTATTCTCCAGATTTGGCTCCGAGCGACTACTTCTTGTTCCCAAACCTGAAGAAATGGCTTGGTGGAAAAAGATTTGACTCCAATGATGAAGTCATCTCGCAAACAAAGGCCTATTTTGAGGACCTCGACAAATCATGGAGAAGCGTTGGACAAAGTGTATAGAAAATTATTTTTTTATCAAAAAATCTGTGTTTTAATCCAAAAGTCACGGACTTATTGACCCGCCCTCGTATGTAACAAACACGTTCTTTGGACATTTTCATAACCTCTACTATCTCTCTCACTTTAACTCGGCGGTCGTCTAACAGCATTTGGTGAACTTTAGCAATGTTATCGTCAGTGGTTGCAGTTTTTGGACCTCCCGAACATTCATCATCTCCCAAGCTCTTATGGCCACGTTTAATTCCAGCTGCCCAAAATTTCACTGTGGTAAATGATGGTGCAGAGTCCCCATACACAGAGTCCAACTCATTTTTGATTTGCGTAGGCGTATTGCCTTTCAAAAACAAGAATTGAATAACAGCTCGATACTCAATTTTTGCCATTTTCAGAAAAAACACTCACTAAAAACTAAAAACTGCGCGTCCAAAATGACTAAAACTACGTTGCGGTCGGAAACTTGTCAGACAGCCCTCGTATATGTTCCACAATAAATAAATCTACAATACTTAGTTTTATATTCAAATAAATACTATCCCTTTTTTTAAATGAAAGGAAATACTTTCTGAAAAAAAAATAGTTGTTTTACTTATATAGAAACTAATGAGTACCAGAGAAGTACAAATAATGCCCTTTTTTGAAAAAAGTGCGGTCAGAAGCATAAACATTACATAAAGTGAAAGACAAAACAATATTTTTGATTAATAGAGGTATGGGAATTGGAGGGTTAAGCAACCGATACATACGCGAATTCCTATCTGCTGTTCAAGTGAATTTATTAAAAAAATTTCTAGTGGCAAAAACATAAAACACACATCGCACAAAATGACTCCGAAAAAGAAACTTAAGCAGTCGCCTTAAATGGGCTGTAATAGAAAGTATATTTTTACGAAAGGCATGTTCGAGCCAAAGAAATATTAATTAGCAACCAACTCTCAATCATTGGACAAACGTAATTTCTTCTTTTCACATTTACCTATAAGTTATTGATTCCCTTTTAATAAATGTTTTTCCTACAAATACGCGTGTATGTACATACGAATAGGTTTAGGAAGAACCCCACTCAGTTAGTGTGATACATAGCTTATATAGGAGTCGATAGGTTACGTATAATTTTTTTGTTTCTATGATCTATAAAGATGCAATCCCTTTTATTTATTTCATGATTTGAATATGAGCACACAAACCAAACTAAATGAGTCAGCTCGCTATAGAGCAGATTTTTAACTGCGTTTTAAATTGTGCCATTGTTGTGCCTTGGTTTGCTCTTGAACGCATAAGTCACATTACGTTTAGAAATGCTCGTGTTAAACTCTTATTTGTATGCGAAATTAACTGAACAACCTTAGTATGCAATTAGGTCTGAAAAATACAGCACTTGCAATCTTTAAGTGGTAAAATATAAAAACAAAATCCCAAACACATTAAAGCGATGTGGTCATAGATAAGAAGTAACCTACTTTAAGTTACTTTACCCTGTCACACCATGTAAATTGATAAAAACACACTTTACGCGCTTATGGCAGCGAATTATTTCGAAGGTACGATAAGGTGTTATAAAAAGTGTTCTTAGTGTGAGTAGAATTGTTCTTTAACCCTTCTTAGTGCAAAGACTCATTTTTCGCTAGAATTTTGGAAACAGACGTGCGAAATATAACTAACAACTAAGAAAAAAGTTATGAAAAAAATAATAATTAATTAGTTTTATTTATTTATTAACAAAAACCATATGTTGCAGATATGCAATATTGTGCAATGAAAAACAATGGAAGTTGTAGCATAAGCCTATTCCGCACTTTTCACATAGTGTGTGAAACCAGTACAATTGAGCATTTTACAACGAATTCTCTCCTTCCCCCATACTGGCCATGGGCTGGTTTGGTCCTCCTGCTGGATCAAAGAATGAAGTATTTAAACTTCGATCAGTTAATAATATTGTAATAGCTCCTGCTAATACTGGTAGTGATAATAAGGCAGCAATTACTACAGATCATACAAATAAAGGTATTCGATCGAACTTCCTTAGGCGGTGCGTGTTGAGCAGGGCCTTTGGTATTTTTTTGCCTGAAGACCTTGCTCAACATCTGATTTTATTTTAGTCGGCCTTGGTTTGATGCCCATCTTGCAAAGTGGTTCAGCTACTTCCACTCGAAAGTCTGCTGCGCTTAAATTGTCAGATCTCCCAGTTTGTTGACACGGCGATAGAGTAGCCACTCACATGCCATAATCATGTGAAGAAGATGGTAAAACAAACGCATATACCAAAATTTACTTTTTAGTAAAGAATCAAGTCCACGCCTACCATGTGACGGTCGTATTCGGCTACCACAAATGGTCTTTCAAACGAAACATGTTTATTTTACCATATCGTTGAACATTGGATGTAGGGTTCTTACCTGCAAAATTTGAAGCCAGTGAAACAATTTTGTTGTCTTTCCAAGCGGTTGTTGAAATCGGATTCCCATTGTGATCGGCAACAAACTCAACTGAAGTTGTTTTTTGAAAAAGCATTCGTCAGGGAGATTACAATTCGGAACTTTATTTCTTCTCACTACTCCAAGACTATGAATGCCTCTCCTAGTCAAAAATTCGATAAGCGGCAAGGAGTTATAATACGAGTAGTTGTCGAAGTAAAGCCTGTAGTTGCAATTTTTTGGTATTTGCCTCACTAAACGCACAACTACATTTGAGGCAGCACCCAATTGTGGCTCGCCTTCGCATATAATACTTTCTTGACCACTATAAATCTCGAACCAGTAGCCAAAACCACCATTAACTCCGCACAAGAATAATTCGAGCCTTGGTTGAGCACATCTGCTCATCTACAGCCAAATACTTTTCCAGGGCCGCCTTTGAAAATCGTTCATTGTGCCTTTTAATTAGTGGTCTAACTTTATAAAGCCTACCACTTCCGGGCTGGGTGTAAGGCAACATTTTGGAATTGTCATTGAAATGCAAATTTTGTCGCAAACGCTCAAATTTTGTTAGGCATAGTGTCTTTAATTATCGATGTTCCCATTTTATCGGACCAGTAACTTCTAACATTCAAAATCCGTATAAAACTACTCCGACAACTTGACGAATATCGATACTTTCAACATTTATCGGTTTGTTTAGGTCTTTTTGTACGCTATATATGTTGGTTTGATTGCGTATAAGATCAACAATTTCTTCACTGCAAAAATAAGAAAAAAACTGTTATGGCGTTTCCAATTCCAGGAGTTCATTTGGAAGATCCTCGTTGCCTAAAAAATTAAGCTGATCTGGATTGAGCTCAAGGTTTTATTTCTTCAATATAACATTAGCTCTGCAGGTCTTGATATTCCTCGAGAAGTAGACGGCTGAGGTGGAGGAGATGTGACAGTAGACTGAGGCAAAGTTTCTGGTGGTGGTGGATTGTCCGATTTGTCCGATTTTTCCTGAGGGACAAATGTAGGATCCTCATCACATTCATTGGACAAAAAATCAAGTTCGTCTTCACTTTCGCAACATGAACTAATTATTTCCTGAAGCTGTTGGTCACTTAGAACACTTTTTCGATGTGGGCGCATTGTTGCAGAAGTGCAAAAATATGCAACTTTATGCAAAATTTCAACTTTGACGGATGATAACGAAGAGCAAATGTCAAATAGAGAACATGAGACACGATCGCGCTTAGAAGAGGTATGTTGCGTTCCTGCAACTGATTCGGAAAAAATAAGAACATACAATTCCTATACCGTTAAATAGGGAATGTTGCAGATCTGCATCTCAGTGCAACGAAGGGTTAACTTGCTGCTTGTCCGTGCACTCAACCAATCGATGTCATTGTATATTTTCCCGAATTGCTATGATTATTATTTGACTTTAAATACTTGCGGGCAGAAGCAAAACTTTAAAAAGAAAAAACAAACGCGAATCGAACAGGTGGTTTTGATAAAACTGGCAGCAGGTCCAGGGCTGGCACTGTCGGCTGCTCAGCTGAAGTGAGCTCGACTGGGTGCAAAGTCGATAGTATAAGAACTAATGAAGGTATTCTCAAACGTGTCCGTAGTGGTGACGCAATTCTTTTTCTAACTACGGAAACGTCGTGAAACGTCGCTTGGAATGCCCGAAAAATGTAATCACCATCGAAGGAAGAAAAATAAAAGATCGCTAAGATTCGCATTATACAATAAATTAGGTTTATTCTGGTTTAGATTATTTGCTGTTGTAGAAGCCGTTTGGTTCGACTTCGGTATACAGCTTTGCCACAAAGGGAGGGAGGTATTTGGAAATTAAGGAATCTGCCAAACGGATTAACTATTTGGTATATAACTTAATTCGTGCGGTTTTTTTTCAAAATTTGAACGTTTATTTAAGAAAGACATGTACAATAGTATTATTCAAAGTATTGCTCATCTGAAGCTATGACTTTTTCCCATCTTTCTGGCAATTTGTGGATCCCATCCTAAAAGAACTGCGCCGGCTTAGCAGTCAAGAATGCATCAAGACAATTTTTGATATTCTGCTCTGATGTGAACTGTATTTCAGTGAGGGCGTTCTGCATCGACCGGAACAAATGGTAGTCAGAAGGGGCAAGGTCTGGGCTATAAGGCGGGTGGGGTAAGACTTCCCATCCACTGTTTTCCAAATAGTTCTTAACCGGAATAGCAACGTGGGGCCGAGCGTTGTCATGATGGAAAATTATTGCCTCGTGTCTGGTCGCATATTCCGGGCGTTTTTCGGCCACTGCTCTCTCAAACGGATTAATTGTGTTCGGTAGCGTTGTCCATTGATGGTTTCACCCGGTTTTAGCAGCTCATAATACAGCACACCCATCTGATCCCACCAAATACAGAGCATTACCTTCGCGCCATGGATATTCGGCTTTGCCGTTGAGTTGGCTGGTTGGCCGGGTTTTGCGCTTGGGGTTGCCGTAATGCATCCATTTTTTATCACCAGTAACAATCCGATGCAAAAATGACTTCCTTTTGTGGCGTTCCAGCAGCATTTCGGACATGCAAAACCGCCTTTCGACATCTTTCGGCTTGAGTTTATGTGGAACCCAATTCCCTTGCTTTGGAATATATCCAGCTGCTTTTAAACGTTTTGAAATGGCTGCTTGAGTGACACCTAAAGATTCTGCGAGCTCTTCTTGTGTTTGGCAACAATCTTCATAGAGTAATGCTTCCAGTTCTTCATCTTCAAACTTTTTTGGCTGCCCAGGACGTTCATCGTCTTCCAAACCAAAATCACCACTTTTGGCACGTTGGCTCAGCTAGCCCATGTTCACCATAAACTTCCACCAAAATACGATGACTTTCGGCAGCAGTTTTCTTCAATACAGAAGAACTCCCCGCAAAAACACCTTTTCAGGCACAAAGTTCGATATATTTGAGTGGAAAAAAATTATTGTTGTTTACGCTTCAAATGAAAGCATATACTGAAATGACGTACAATGACAGTAGCTTTCCAACGCATGTTCCAATGGAATAATACAAATTAGTGGATGCTTTCATTAATTTAACCACACATTTATTGTGAAATCAATTTTATAGAATTTTAGAATCTTATTGATTAATAAAGGTCGGTCTATGGCAGTTAACAAATCGGCGACGTCGTAGATGGGGTGCAAAGGCTTCATTTGTTGTGTAAGTTGGATTTTATAGGCGTGCAAATGAAGATGAACTTTTAAGATTCGCCGTAAAGTGAGGCCGAATTGTTGACTTCGGCGACGGATTGAGGTGCCTGGCTGGTTTTCAAATACTTTCGCTCACAACGGTGTTGTTTTGGCGTGTACGTGCTGGCCGAGTATGCTGATATGGAGTTTGACCGATACTGAATCAGTTTCTTTATAACGCTTCACTATTTCACGAATTCCGGACTCACTATGGCGATTATGTTGACTGAAAAATTCACGAATTTTACGAAATGTTACCTTTTACAGATCGCCCATTTTCGTAATAAGATTGAATAGCAAAAATGTATTGTTGCGTGGTAAACGACTCCATGACTTAAATTGCCAAAGATTGTATGACATCTTACAAAAAGATCAACCACATTGAATTCAATAAATGAGTTTAATTGACAGCTAACATCCACACCATCTGTTGGCTCACGCTTTAGTTTAGCAAAACCGGCTGGTTGAATTTTTTTTTCTTTTTTTTTACAAAGTTACCGAAACTGTCCAATTTGAATCTTATAACCCAGGCTATCGAAGGTTAATGTAGCCTTAAATAAATTATTTGAAAGATGCCTAGGCTTTCGAGTGGGCGTTTCTTGATCTGATTACAATTCCAAGTACTCAATCTTTTCCTTTCCAATAGGTATTCCAACTTAAAACAATAACAGCATCTCCCCTGACCTTTTTCAGCTGTGTATATTTATGATGCAGAAAGATTACTCTAATTTACAACTTAAAGTGGACTAGGTTACAGGTGGACTTTAAAACGGACAGCAAAAAAAAAACTTTACTATCGAAAGAAAGCAACTTACATATTGTTTCGAATTTATTTTCAAAGAATTGTTGCACTTTGTATCTAAAAGTCTCACAGCAATTAGCGTGATTTACAAAAAGTTGTTTAGTATTTATGTACAAACAACTACCTCTGTAGCTAGGTGTAACCTAAGACTTATTGTGTATTGCCTCTTTCGTAATTTCGAATATTGCCCATAGGACTTTGTGCATTGTATTTTAATTTGCTAAATGTCTTGCAATTGGAATAAACCGGATTCATATTCGTTTCGAAGATTTTATTCGAATTTATAACCACCACGAGGCAAACACACAGATAGATATGTATATGGTATGTGTGACTCAAGCAGAACACTTAAATTTGATCCCAGACTAATTAACAAGAGAAATGTATTCAAATCTTGCAACTAACTTTTATTTGTTGCTGGAGCTCTACCAAAACTTGTTAGCTTATTTTATGTGTTGACCAATGACATTTATTTACCCAATCGCACACAGCATAAAGGGGCAATACAAATCAAACTACTAACCCACCAACGTTTTTAGTTCACTGACCTACCACCGTTGTAAATAACACGTTACAGACAGCTATTTGTGTTGCATTTCAACTTCCCCTAAATTGATTTTTTCCACTTTTCTTTTCACTGAATTTTGTTTGGTCTAAGCCAAAATGTTTCCAAGTGTACCTAATACATAACTCTACATAATGACACTGTATTCGTGCGCGACTTCTTTTTAATTAAAAAAAAAAAAACTGCAAATTATTACTTCTATTCACCTGCTTATAATTATACGTAAAGATCCAGACATTACACAATGTAAAAATGCCTAGATTATCACACAATCAACCCAAATTTCAGTCATAAAACTCCGATAAAAGCAGCCTCATTAGACGACTGAAACGAAACGCTTTTATCTATCGAAAACCAAATGGGGTATCGGAATCGAATACACTGCGATCAATCACACTACATAGTATGATTACTTATGTAAACAAATTACCAACACGATATGCAATCGCTCACAGCGGAGTGTCACTCCCTGTTGAATAGTTATCAGAGCCCATACTATGGTTATGGTAAACCCTTGCTACTTGCGACATTCCGATTAAATTAAATCAACTGTGACGCTGCGGTGTTATCGAACCAGTGACATGGGGACAATTGAAACAATTGGAACAGCAGCAGCAGCGATATCAGCAACAACAACAACAACAACAACAATAACAGAAGCAACAAGATTGGCTATTTTTATTGCTCACTGTGTATTCATATATCTGCATGTGGTCGTATCGTATATTTGTAGTTGCATGGGCTACGCTTCATTTTCTTTGTATGCTTCATTAAATTGTTTAAATTAATCTAAAATGTTTAATAAATTAAATGTTCAATCAAAATTCTCTCACTCTCTTATATTTTTCGTTATTGGATTTTGTTTAGTATGGTAGACAGCGCTTTCGCGAACTGCGACAATGCATGCAAAATGATGAGGATGAGAATCCTGGAAATACACTGACACCTGATTCTCAGGTACTGTTAAATGTTTCTCTCTATCTTGTTATATTCTCGTAATACTCCTTTTTTTTTTTTTTGATTCTTCTTCTTCAATTCACCTTGACATTTGAACTAAAATTCGTGGTGATGTATTTTCTTTTCAACAGAATAGCTCAACTGATGGTGTGTTTACGAACCGTCCTACCCATCCGTTCCGTATAATCGAAAACGATGCAATTAGTATCCAGAGCATGACTTCCTTGGGACGGGTGGGCAGAATTCTAGCAGGGAGCATTGATCCCTCAGGTAATTGGAATCTGTATTTGCCTGTGCATTTTCTTATTGAAGGTTTTTTTTTTTTTTTTTTATTTAAATGTTTTCTCCCATTTTCTTATTAAGCGATAAGCATAGATCGTGATTCAATATTGAATTCAGTGTCCTCCAGCTCACAGCAAGCACAAAATCCTAATCCATCGTCGCAGGCCAGTGCTACAAATTCACAGTCTACTACCCCTGATACGCATACTGCTTCTAGCAGAAGTGATAACGACACAAAAGGTCTCACAAGAGACGGCAGTGTTCAAGTAAAAGACAAACGACAAGCAATGGACTCGCAGCAACTGCAATCAAATAAGATAATTCTTCAGGAACCCGATGTGATTGCTAGCACTAAGCTAGCTCATTCGAAAACAACAGATAGTATTACATCAAGTGGCCCGATTGCTCCACCTAGGCGAAAGAAAAAATCACGAAAAATGTCCTCAAGCTCATCGGAGCAATTTAACATGAATGAAGGACTTCGATTGCCACCGGCAGACGACGACGATGATACAACATCGATAAAAAGTGGCAAAGACGTTCAGAAATTACGTGAAGACATCGTTAAAGCAATTGAAAATTCATGGAATGAAAATTCGTCAATAACTACAGCAGCATGTAATAGCCGACCGGTTACAACAACTGCTGTTGGTGGTTCTATTAATAGGATTTCTCATTCGCTTGGCAATAGCTCGACATCGGTGTACTCGAAACCAAGTCCATCGAATAGTGCAAAGAGTAATTCGGCGCCTGGTCGCGTCAGGTACTTGTGAGTATTGTGTTTTGTTGTACTTCGTTTAATTTTCTGTTTAGTTCTAAATATTTTATGAAATTATCGTTTCATGCGCTCCCACGGAACAGCTCAATAGATCCTAGTCAAGGACTGAATCTCTATAAAGCTACTCAAGGTGGGTATGTGGTGAAACCTCGAGATGAAGCCTCGAACAAAGCCGAAGGACCTACGCAAGAAGAAATTGATCGCATTGAAAAGATATTAATGGAGAATATACCACGAGCGAAGCTAGCTGGTACTGGATCGAATAGTTTGGGCAGCTCAACGAGGTAAGTTGATGTTTCAGTTTACTTTTCTTTTTCGATTTTGTAGAGTATGAAAGGAGAAGAATGACGTTCGCAAAGTATGTACATACGTTTAGTATAGCCAAAGGGGCAAGGGAAGGAACATGGATTAAAATAAAAATACGAGTATATTGTGCTTTTCATTACATTTTGTTTCATCTTTGAACAAAAAGAATCAGTTGGAACAAAAATCGAAGATTCTTCTGCTTTTTAGCAAGGATGCTTGACGGTTTTACTTATATCCTGTATCCTGTTGCGAATGCCAGCGCTCCTTAAGTTCCATGTTGTGTGGTTTCCGGTAGTACACTTCAATTCTTGAAGGTTTTCTTCGTGTTTGGTGGCATTTATATCTCAGTAAGCCCACTACTCTTCCTGGCCCTTTTCGAAGTCAATGTATTAGCCTGTTATCCCTGTCTTTTAATTTTGATACATGTTTGGAGGGGGATCCTGACCTTTTACATACTGGAGCTCTGATTATTCTCTTTTCCCACCCCAGCATAAAAGGGTGATTCCGAGGAGGGCCTCTTCACTGGTTGGTTCGAAGTTTCTGCAGATCTTAATACCTCCACTTATTCCTAACACCTTTTTCTTATCTGTGCTGTGAACTGCGGTATAAATAAGGGCAATTGTTTCTTCAGATAATTTATTTTCATCAGTAGGTCTTTAATCATTCTGCAGACGTTTCTATTCATTCATTTCACTTCCCTCATCATAGTTCTTATAGTGACACGAGCTTGCTCATCTCAGCAGTTTGAGCTCTTGAGCATTTCGCTTAGTCCCCAGGTGTCTTCAGAAAGCCACGAGGTCTATCTTTTTTGCCACCATTCGAGTATTTTTAGATGTTGTGATTTGCTGGTTGCTTTCTTGTTGAGCACTTGATTGTCGATGCCTATCTGGACAACTAGGTCTGCCATCTATTCGGTGGTGCATTATTGAGTGCGTTCAGTTGATTATGAATTTGGTCCTTTTGTTATTAAGTCATTTGGACACTTACACTTAAGGTGGCACTACAGTCCAGGGTGGACTTGGGCCTCAACCAACAAGCGTCTCCAGCCAGCTCGATCTTTAGCTAGCTGCCTCCAATTTGCGTGCGCCAAGTGAGACGCGGTCTTTCTCTATTGCGCTGTAGAGCGGACCGGATCATTGGTGTCCATCGGCTCTACATGACCTAGATATCTCAGTCGTTGGACGATGTCAATAAACAGCCCGTACGGTTCGTTATTGTATCTCCTGCTCCACTCAGCGTCTATGTAGACGGGAACGAAAATCACCCGAAGAATTTTTGCTCTCAAAGCTGCCAAGAGCACCCTCATCCATTTTTGTTAAAGTCCATGCCTCGGCGCCATAGAACAGGTCTGGGATTATTAAGTTCTTACGTAGGGTCCCTTTTGTTATTCGAGAGAGGGTTTTGGTAGTCAATTGCCTTCTTAGCCCAAAGAAGCAGCGATTGGCAAGAGATTTTCTACGCTTGATCTCAACGCTGATGTCGTTATCTGAATTGAAAGCGGAGCCAAAGTAGATGAAGTACTTAATTACCTCAAAGTTATATCTATCGACGGTGACGTTCTGTCCGAGACGTCGGTGTTGAGTGTCCTTTCTTTCGGTTATGTCAAGATCATCGGTGTATGCGAGCAATTGGACGGACTTTTGAAAGATTGTGCCTCTTTATTTAGTCAAGCGTTCACACAATACGACAGATAGGATTTTCTGGGGATCTCCTTTTTTAAGGATCGGACAAACAATGCTGAGGTTTCATTCATCGGACATACTTCCATCCGACCACATTTTACAAATGAGTTGGTGCAAGTTAAATACCAAGTCAACGCCGGCCGCTTTGAAGAGCTCGACATTCAGGCCACCCGCTCCGTCAGGTTTGTTCGACTTTAGCTTATTAAAGATGGCTATCTTTGGTTCGTCATAGCTGTTATACAGTCTGCAGAAATACTCTTTCCAAATCCTCAGGATCGACTGCGACCCTACTACTATATTTCCTTGTTCCTTGGTACGGGGTTTGTGCCCATGCCATGTTTTTTTACCTTTTGGTAAAACTTTCGAATCTCGTTCCTGAATTAGCGTCTCTCAATTTTCTCGACCGCGCGCTTCTCAAGATCCTTCTTTTTGTTTTTGCTCCTGAGAAACCGGTGTTCGTATCTCCTCTTCTGCTCATAGAGCTTGTGAGCAGCTCTAATCCTTCTATGCAGCACCGCTTTGCCTTAGCTGTATGCCAAACAGGGGTTTCGTTTTGGTGGCCGAGTGAAACCCAGCACATCGGATGGATTTCTGGCAGTGTTGCTATAATACTTGATGCTGACGGCATAGGACCTCTTAAGATATTAAGGGAGATTCGATCGGAAAAGGATTTGGCGATCTCCTGCGATTGTAGCCGTCCGACGTCAAACTACCTCACGGTATTAGCTTGTCCTTCCGATGTTCGGAATATCCGCAACCGTACCTTGGCTACAGGGTAATGGTCTGAGTCGATGTTGGCCTCTCGGAACGTTGGGCATCCATAACATTGAAGGAGTGCCTTGCGTTGATCGTAATGTTGTCAATCTGGTTCACGATTGATTGATCAGGAGATCTCTAAGTCCCCTTATGAATATCGAGATGCGGGAGCGGGGTGCTAGCTACGACCATGTTTCGCTGTGCCGCAAGTTGAATCCGTTATCGGAGTTGGTGTCATGTAGACTATTTCTAGCTTTGCATCAAAATTGCCGAGGACAATTTTAATGTCATAGCTAGGCAAATGCTCATAAATCTTGTCCAAGAGTTCGTAGAAGCTGTGTTTGGCGTTGCTGTTGCTATCGATAATAATCGCCGTAGTAAATGTCGCAGTTTTTCATTCTCTTATTGTCCGGCCCATCCCATCAAAAATCTTGGATGGCGGTAACATCTGCTTTGCAGCAGTCCAGGGCCTCCGCTAGTTGTTCGGCTGCACGTGGCGAAATTCGTTGTCCTTATTTTGTTTGCAGAGGTTGTTAACAGCAGATCCGTTCGTATCCGAGGTTTGTTGTTGCTCGTAACTATAGATTTTTTTCACGGTCATTGGAGCGTAATACTTTATTATCATTAGGTTTCTTGTTTTAGTCCGCACTCTAGCTGATAGGGTTTTTTACTCATAACACTGCCAAGCCAACAAATTAATTCCTAAGTACTTTTTTGATACATCAGACTGAATCTATATTCGTGGTTTCGAATTCATTGGTGCTTAACCGTCATATGTCACCTACACCCAATAAATCAACTTAATACTAAATTAATTCATCATTCACAGTCGCCTACAATTGTGATTATGTAGAATTAACTTGGTGCCAGTTCCCGCATGTGAATTTCATGACAGTACTTCTCTGCTGTGATTGTTTCGCCTCGATTCAGAAAACTTACTCGTATGTGTATTGTTCCTGACTGTAGACCAGCAAACAGTCCATTGTTTTCTTTTCGTGGAGGTTAGGCTTAAGGGGTTGCTTTGTCTGTCATCTGGATCCAACCACTGCACAATACGACGTTGGTTGTTCGATCGACAAATGTTTCATTTCTGTTAGCCAAAAGTGTGTATAAGACGTTTCATCTAGATGACTTTTCTTAAATTAAATTAACAATCGTGTTACCCATTCAAGGTAATCACTAATCAGGACCAGCCGATTTTAGACTTTAAAGAACTGAGGTCAGATTGCAGTCATTCCTCGGTGAGCTTTCTTACAGTAATCTTTTGGCATTGCTCCACGGTTGTAACAAGGAGTCATATAACAGTGATCCAAATCGATGTTGAATGTTCCGTCGATTGGAACATAATTAACCGTGTTCTGATAATAATGTCACAACGATATTTCTCTGTGGATGCCGTAATTGGAAACGCATTTGGTATTATCAGGTTTAAGTTCGCTCTTAAGATATCAATCTGAGGATCATTATAACTCTTTCTTATTTAGGCATTGAACTCTTACTATAGAATATAAAATTTGTAAAACCTTCAGTGCCTTTTTATATTAATGTTAGAAATTGAGATTTAGATTTAGACACGCAACTGTGTTTTAGCGTCAATCTGGCAAAAACTGTGAGCTATTTAGTTGATCAATCTCAGTAGAAGAGATAGCTCCAAACTCACAAATATAATCACGGGACATTGCGTTGTTGGAAGACATAATGATTTTTGCAAGAGCTGCTGGGACGGACCAGAACAGGGATGGGCTCTGTACTGCTTTTGCAACTGGCTTGTTTTAGAACGCATCAGAATGCAATTTCTAGGAAATTTACATGATTCTAGAAATAGCCGGTGGTATTACAATAGATTTACGATGGGGCCTTTCTCTAGCCTGACATTACTTAGTGATTGCTACTTCCTTTGTTTATGTTACATTCGATATATAGAATAGAATGATGTACTGAGCACATTCTTTTAAGGGTACTAATATTCACTCACTTCTCAAAAACATAAGAAATCCTGTTGTTTCTTCCATCCCCCCATTTAAAATGACATTCCATCTACTTGCTGGGCCCTTCACAGCCAGCTCAATGCTTCCAAATTGTGACATGTCTGCGGTAATAATTGAGCGCGTCCACTTTTTAATGCGACCAATTTTTCCTTCCTTCTTTCAATTTGTCAATTGCAAAAATAAGACCAAGGGTTATTCTTCCTCGCTTTCTTTCGAAAACAAATTTTCAAGTTATTCTTCTATCATCGTCAAGTTTTTTGTTGCATTTTTCAAACAATCATTTGTCAACAACTTGTTCACCAACTGTCCCTCTTACTTCAATGACCTACCAAATTTCTCCGTTGTTTCCCTTCTCACTCAAAATTTCGATCCTGCTTCGTTAGAAGACCTTGGGAAAAGTGCAACAATTTAAGAATTATGTGTAAAAAGAAAAAATTGTAAAATTATGAACTAAATAAGAAATTGATCTACTGTACAATGATGCTTACGATCATAAGCCAAGTTATGGCATTTTTTAAGAACAAAGATTCTTTTCATTCATCGACTTTGATTCGGTAAACCAACGTCAGAATTTTCACGTTGCAGCCTTGCTTAGGATCGTCGGTGTTTGTGTCTTTTGTGTTTGTTTATTTGTAATGACTCGGAAATTTAGAGTAAACGTAGCAAATATACGCGTTCTAAAAAGTAATCACTTTTCTGCGAACGTCCCTATAAATTCACACCAACTGTTTTGGCACTTAGTGAAACACAGGTAGATCCCCGCCCACACCTCTCAGATCACTCTGATCTGGAGCTACTTAGCTTACCAAATTCCACCACAATGTAGTCCGTGTTCCAATCCGGAATTCAATTTTCTGTGGTTAAAATTCCATCTCCGTAAGCAAATTATCCGCTACTGCTTTATTTACAGAAGCCCAAAACTGGACAGCAATTCGACTTTCAACGAGTTTAATGCGCTGTCTGACTCTATTCAAAGCATTGTATCCCTGTATCCTCATACTACGGGCGATTTCAATATACACAATTCTGGGTGGCTTCGACATTTTGAACACACAACACCCGTGTTGAGATCATCGTCGCAGAAAACAACTTGACCCAGCTTGTGAATAAGCCCACATGAATACCAGACGTTGATAGTAATACCGTCAACACCCTGGACTTATCTCTAACTTCTCACCCTAATAAGTACTCCGTCGTAGTGCTCTCTCCTCCAGGCTCGTCGGACCATTGTGTGTCATATCAGCTAATTTCTCGTACACCCACCACATAGTTAGAGAAAAGATTCCTAAAAGAACCGTATGGCAATACGAAAAAGCTAATCGGAGCGGACTTAACAACTTCTTTATGAATTTTAACTGGTTGTTATGCTTCCTCGATAACGACGTGAATGCCGCTGCTGACATGATCACAGAAACTATTCTCTTTGGAATGAGATGCTTCATCCCTCATCGGATGAAGAGTATCAAAAGAGGCTGTCAGGTCTGGAGAAATGTTTTTTCGGTCCTACAAGACCAACCCGACAGAGGAAAACTGAAAAAAGTTTAAACGAGCCAGAAATGACTGCAACGTCTTTCTCAAGCGTGTGAAATTCCAATATGACCAAAAACTGAGGCAAAAAATACTACAATGTCCCAAAGGAAGTACAAATTTTTGGTCGTTCGTCAAAAATATTAGAGATTCTGCCTCATCCTCCATCCCAACGCTCATATACAATGACATTCCAGCTGCTAGCTCTTTTGACAAGGTCAATCTACTTGCTGCAACACTTTGCGGCTAGCTCAATACTACCGGATTGTGCTTTGTCCCCACCTACACTTGAGTGCGTCGAATCTTCAATGGGACGAATCCACTTTTGCACTCATGTTGCTACTACACTTAAAGACTACATGGTATATCTCCCCTTCTTCTGAAGAGCTGTTCTTCCACGCTGGCAAAACCACTGCGTAAGCCTTTTGATCAATCCTACTCTTTAGGACTCTTTCCGAGCAGATGAAAAACAGCATTTGTGCAGCCCGTTCCTAAAAAAAGGTGAATCTTCTTCTCTCTGTTCCTACAGACCCATTGCACTTACGTCCCTTCGTTCCAAGGTCATGAAAACTTTGATAAACCGTCAGCTCATGAAATATCTCGAAACACGAAAACTTCTTAATGACCGGCAGTACAGTACTGGTGATCTGATGGCATGTCTCACTAAAGCGTACATCAATCTGGCGAAAGCAACATAGTTGCACTTGATATTTCTAAGGCATTTGACAAAGTATGGCATCCGGCTCTTTTGTCGAAAATCCGTGCTCTTGGGATTGACGACTATCTTCTTCTATGGATTAGAAATTACCTTTCGGAACGTTCAATTCAAGTTGTCTTGGATGGCTTCAAGTCTGATATTCACAAAATAAATGCTGGTGTCCCCCAGGGCTCCGTTCTGTCTCCAACACTCTTTCTAATTTTCATCAATGATCTATTGTTTGTTACTTCTAATCCAATATATTCCTTTGTTGACGACAGAACTGTCTGTTTTTCATACTCGTTTCCGAACTCACGTCCCTCTTCTTCAGCTGTAGAACGGGAATGGCAGCGTATGTTAAGCTCACAATGCTCACATCTGGTCAGGTGCTCCTAAGACCTCTTTGCACTTGCTAGGTAGGATCCAAAACCGTGCGATAAAACTCATAGGTCTTAATTATCTTAAATTGAAATATGCAATTACTGCCCTTAATATACTGTTGAAGCTTGCTTCCCAATAAGTTTCTAGATAGTTCAGAAACATGGTCATATCTTCGAATATCATAAATATATCTTACTCCGTCAATGAAGGCAACTTGTGGTTTGTGCTCGGATGGAGAGTCCAGCTTACAATAAACATTCTCAGAGTACGTTATGAGGGGTACCAGAAGCGCTCTAATAAGCCTTTGTCTAGTTTCTATCGGAGTGAATTCACATTAAATTCATATGGTTGTAGGCAGTCAAGTGGCGATTTATGGTAAAACCATGGGTAGATATAGATATATACAGATGTACGACTCTTAGTTTATTATTCCAAAGCCAAACACCAAGAATTCTAATTATATCGACGGTTTTTTACATATTGGGATCGTTTGAGATTTCGGAGGGTTAACGACTAAGCTTTTTAATTACCAGTGATGGATGTTGGTCAGATCTTTATGGATCACTTCGACCAACTCTTCAATTTCGTGTAAAGGTCGCGATAAATAAAGTTGAACATCATCAGCGTATAGATGGATTGAAGCATATTCACATTTCGTTGGCAAGTTATTTATGAACATGCAAAACAGAAGAGGTCCTAAGATAGATCCCTGAGGAACCCTTGTTTTAAAGACTTCAGCTGGAAAAAGATTTCGCTATTAAGGACCTTTTGCATTCTACCTGACAAGAAGCTTTTTATCAGCTTTTTATCTCACTAAAACCAGAAAGATGTTTCAACAGAGAATGTGATGGTTTACTTTGTCGAAAGCTTTTAAGAAATACTACAAGCAAAGAATTAATAAAAAAACACTATCAAAATCCCATCGAATGGCATCAAGAATATGTACAACCGCTATGGAGCAGCTATTATTAGCTCTAAAGCCTGATTGAAAAGGGCCGTGCCGTGCCAATTCCCGGCTGATAAGTGGTTTCGTATTTGCTTGGTAATAAGCCTCTCAAAAACCTTCGACAAGCATGGTAATATGCTTATTAGGGTGGCATAGGCCTAAGTGGTAGGGGACTGGCTTCCAAATCGGAAGGTTTAAATCCCAGCCTCGCCCGAAAGACATATCATCCTTTTTTCAGTTAACGAAAATCAAGTAAGACGAGTAGTTGACTAGAAACCAACACCATCAAGCCAACTTCCACTAAGAATTTAGTCTCCCCATTAAATGTTAGATGTCACCCATGGAGCGAAATAACCACTGAGCCCAATCATCTTTCTTTCTCTTTTTATCCCATTTTTCAAAAAACTTAACACATGCTGAGGCATTATAGGCATTATATGTGCATTCTACCCTCTTGAGTGTTAAGTTCTTTAAAAAAAAAATAAATTAATTAATCTAAAGTCTCTTAAAGTTGAAGCGTAAGTCTTTTTTGGAATAGGGAAATTGCAGGATTGTGGAAATGTTGAGGTTCTAATGTAGTAATTATTTATATGCGTCAAATGATTAATGATAAATGGAAGTATAAGTTTAATAAAACGAATAGGAATTTCATCTATCCCGGTTGAATTCGACCAGATAGTAACAATGCACACAATTACGATAAATTAGGCTAAGAGGAGAAATGAAATGATTTAGTCATCTTATCAGTATCCAAAAAGTGGTCATTGAGTACATCTCGATCAAATTCACACTTAGTACTGCTTCTATTTCCACTAACTCCAACCTTACGGAAGTTGTTCCAATCTTTTTTGGGCCGTAGCCATTTATTCGATTTGGAAGTAAAAAAGTTTAATACTTTATATTATACCTAGTCCTGCCGTAAGTTCTGTTACAAATATAAAACGCTATAATAAAAAAAAAACCGGTAAACATATTGTATTCAAAATTGTTTCATTTATTAGACCACAATATTGATTATTAAAAAAAATTGGATTCACTCGAAATGACTGCCTTTTGCTTTAACACAAGATTCCCAACGATGTGGCCATTGGGCTATAGCGGCACGTACATTTACCATGTAGATCGTGGACGCTCCTCTGGTTAATGCAGTTTTAAGGCTTTCCAAATTTCTGTAGGGAGTCTTGCAGGCTATGTTCTCCAATTCTGACCACAAACCATAATCTAGTGGATTCAGATCTGGACTTCCCGACGGCCAATCTTCTGCTGGTATAAAGCCAGGAATATTTACTCTGAGCCACTCCTGCGTGGTGTTGGCTTTGTGGGCTGGAGCAGAGTCCTGTTGGAAGATCCATCTACATCCATTGAAAATAGTAGTGGTCAAACCCTTCACAACACCCTCCAGCACATCTTCCTGGTAAATCTTTGCACCAGTTTTTACGCCTTTTTCACAGAAATGGAGGCATTTGACACCATGGTGAGAGACTTCCCACCAAACTATTACGGAAGCGGGATGATGTCAAAGTTGAGCCCGTGCAACAATTTTTTTTTGCTTTCCTAGATTAAGTGGTATAAATTTTGTCATTTTGTTTGTTGAAAACTTCTTCCACGGTAAGCATTTTCTCATCCGTAAACAGAATGTTTTCATGGACATTGTCCGTGTGCCACTGCAAAGGTCGCTTGCATAATTTGTTTTAGTTGAGAAATGAGAAGATGACCCGTGGACCGACGATAAGCTTTCATAAGCAGATTATCCCGAATTAGCCTAGACATGGATCTGGTTGATTTATCCAATTCCTTGGACATGATCTTCTGCTTAATAAGAGGATTTCTCCGAATTCGTTCACGTACGCCTCTACTAACGTATTCGTACGGACGACGCGCGGGTGACCACTTATTGGCCTGTCCTCTACTCCAAACAATTCGCCGAAGCAAGCAATAGCCCGATAAAGAAATATTCTCGGTATTCCGAGTGGTTTTAGCAACTCGAAAATTTGGCGATCACTCTTTCCGCACTTATCCAACCCTATTACTGCGACTTGATTCTTTTTAACGCCCCACTCCATGTTAATACTCGTAGTATGAAACCAAAATGACTAGTATTCTTCACTGATCAGTGCATGTGTTCTGAAAAAAAAGTTAACGGTTCTATCCCCCCAAGAAGTTTTGAATGATAAGCGCTGCAAATTTACTTTATACTACAGGGTGAATGACTTGAACTCCAACTTTTTAAAATGCTATATTTTTTTTATTCTTTGATAAATTTTATTGTGCCAAAGCAAAAAATGTTGGAAAACACATCAATTTTCAAATTGTATCAGTAGTTTTCAATATGTTCACCTTTGGCGCGAATAATGGCATTGAGACGGCCGAAGAAAGCATCACACGCTGCACGCAAGTGGCTCTGCGGTGTTTTGGCCCATTTCCGGCGAAGTGCTTGTTGGAGGTGGTCGAAACTTTGGTATTTTTTAGTGCCAACCTTCGCCTTCAAAATACCCCAGACAGAGAAATCCAACGGATTTGCATCCGGAGAATTTGCAATCCATTGTGTCGAAGAAATGGAGTGTGGAACACTGTTTTTTAACCCATCTTGGTTGACGCGCGCTTTGTGAGACGGTGCCGAGTCTTGTTGAAATGTTCACGATCTCCGACCGAAATGATTGTTTGCCCAAGGCTTCAATACTGCCTGTAAGACAGTTTCACGGTATACGATCGCATTAATTTTGACGCCACGGTCCAAAAATACGAGCGGAGAGCGACCATCGGCGGTTATGGAGGCCCAAACCATCACCATCGGTGCTGCCTGCTTTCTGGTGGCCGTCCGAAGGTGTAAACTTTCGAAGGACCTCTCTGGCAAGTAAACTCGGTCATTTTGTTTGCTGACATATTGCTCGATAACAAATGGCGACTCATCGGAAGAAACCAAATTCGGCAACTCACCACTTTCGTGCACGCGTAGCAACTCCTTCGGTCTTTCGACTCTAACTTTTTTCTGTTGCGGTGTAAGATCGTGTGCTTTTTGGAACTTCGATGGCTTGAGCCCAAACTCATTTTTCAGTATGTGTTGCATCCGTTCCAACGATATGTTGAGCTCACGAGCCATTTTTCTTCCACTTCGACGCGGATTTCGCTCAATTCGAGTCTTCACTTTCCGAACCATTTCTGCCGATGTTGCTGTTTTTTTATGACCACCTCCATAGCGTTTTGCAAAGCTACCAGTATCACGGTAACGAGCTATGGTTCGAGACACAAATGATTTATTCACGTTGAGGTGCTGGAGGGCTCTAACGAAAGCTATAGTACTTGTGGTTTTCCAGCCAAATATAAAGCAATCACACTATCACGTTTGAATTCCATCGCGGATAAAAATTAAAAGCTTGTAAATAATAAAATTATCTGTCATGTGTCAAAATTTGCGCTCACTGTCATGAACGGTTTGTAAATTATAGCAGCCTGAAGTTGGTTGCAGTTCAAGTCATTCAGGGTGTATATATTACTTTTTACTTTACATGCTTTATATGCTTCCCAATTAGAAGGAGTTGAATTACGTTTCCACTTATTGTAGAGTTCATTTCGTCGCTTTATTAAATCGCAGTCAACCAGTGACAGCTTTTATTAGAGATGTTGACTGTTTTACTGTTTTAGTGGGCACGTATTCGTAAAATAAGTAGGAGACAAAATTTTGCTAGTGATTTAATTTTTCATCCGAGTCAGGAATTAGTCTACAAAGCTTCCAGGGTAGAGCATTTTGTAATGTATAAATGTCAATTGAACCGAAATCATTAAATGAGAACGATGTTGGAATAGGTAGGCAAACCAACTGAACATGAACAGTACAAAAAGGTAAATCATGATCGGAAATATATTCAAGGGAAAGTTGGTCAAAAAGAAGGACAAGAGCAGGGTCAGGTGTAATAGCAAATTCAAGTAAACTAGGTTCATTATCTGCAGAGAAGTGAGTAGGATATTGACGATTTATTATTTGTAGTCCAAAGAAGAAAGTAAGGTCTTGAATTTGAAAAGCACCCGAATCATTTTTGAGTTATACAAATTCAATATGAAATAAAGCTCTTGAAGGTAATGTTTATGTCTATGATATTAGCTCTATTTAATAGACAATAGACAATGTCATTAGCGCTTAAATATGATATCGGGCATATGCGCGCCATGGCTAGCTCGAATGAAGCGCAATCGTGAAGTCCAATTTTCAACAAGTTTATCGACCAACTGGGGCCGTATATCAGCAATAACACGGCGGCGAATGTTGACTTCCAAATCGTCCAACGGCTCTGGTTTATCGGCATAGACTAGTGACTTCACATACCCCCAAAGAAAGTAATCTAAAGGTGTGAGATCACAGGATCGTGGAGGTCAGTTCACAGGTCCAGTATGCGAAATTATGCGCTTAGCAAATGTTTCCCGCAGTAAATTGATGGTGTCGCACGCCGTTGAGGAATGTTACGACATCTTGTTGAAACCAAAGCTCGTTCACGTCAATGTTAATAAACTGAGAAACGAAGAAGTCTATAGTGCTCTCCATTGACGGTATCATTCTAGCCTACCACCGTCCTTAAAGAAATATGGGCCGGACTAGCAGATAAAGCACACCAGACCGTGAATTTTAGTGGTTATAAGGGCGTCTCAACAAAGGCTTTTGGGTTTTCTCCACTCCAAATTCGGCAATTTTGCTTGTTTACATATCCATTTAACCAAAAATTGGCCTCATCGGTGAACAAAATTTTACGTTGAAAATGAGAATCAAGCTGAATCATGTTTTCGGTCCATTCACCGAACCTACGACTCGTATAATGATCACGCGGTTTCAACTCTTGCACAAGTTGGATTTTATAAGCTTTTAAGCCAAGATCTTTCCGTAAAATTGTCCACAAAGTGGATGGGCACGATGGTGAATCGGCTCATTCGGATTCTCCTCAACACTCTGCCCCACAACAGCAATAACTTCTTCTGTTCGCACTGTTTGTCATCTTACTCTAGTACGTGGTGCGAAAACGATTCATCGTGTTCCAAATAACTTGCTCAGATGGACGATTATATTGACCGTAAAATGGACGTAGCTCACAATAAGTTTGGCGAGCCGAACCATGGTTTTCAAAATAAGTTTGCACAATCTGCGGGCGTTGTTTTGGCGTTAATCTATTCATCGTAAAATGGCAAAACGTAATAACCACAAATCAACTTTCTATTTTCAAATTGACAATCTGGAGAAACATTGTTGCTAGTTTAAAAACCAAACCTCTAAAAAAAAACACCCTTTACAATAATATTTTCATACCATGCAGGAAATTCTGACAGTTTTTTTACAAAAAACGTACAGATGAGCAGCTTCTATTAGGGCATTAGGCATATGAAATTAACACTTGGTCACGAACTTCAACAACAATACACTCTACACTTGACAAAGAGTCAGGCTTTCTAATTGTGTCTGAGCGGATGGCAGATTTGCAGTAAATCGCGACACCGCCCCCATCGTACAAGTTATTTTTTCATTCCTGTGCAGTTTAAAGTTAGGAATATCATCGACATAAGCGAATCAAGTTTCGCTCACACAGAATTCTCTAATACAATAAGTAACTCCAACAATAATGTAATTTATTCATATTGAGACTGCGTGCATTAAGATGACTTATTTGCAGTCCTTCTCTCTGCCTACATAAAACATTTAACATATTAAGGGTGGAACTTCCACTCACACAGTTATTACTTATATATATTGTAGTACGGAACATATACCGAATTTCTATCCGTAGTCAAAGATATCAAAAGTAATACCACAAATTAAAAGATGCAATTTCACAACATAACAATACAAAAAAGGAATTGAAGTATTAGGAGAAAAGGGAGAAATGAGGAAAAAGGAGAAAAAGTAAAGAAATATAATAAATAATAATAATAATAATAACAAACAAACAATAATAAAATACAGACAATAGTAAAGGCTTACTTCTCTGCTTTCGTCGACGACAGATACCATTTGATGTGGTGCTAGTTGTTATTGCTTACGTTGTTTACGTTTTCGTCATCTGTTGTTTCAGCGAGGGCGAGCGGGCGTGCATTAATGTCAATAATTGTGCTTGAGCTGCCGGATTTTTCTCTTGCAAAAATAACACCAGAGCGTACGTAAACACAAACAGCTGTTTCTTTTTTTTTTATGTTCACAGCACTCTGCATGAGCAGCCGAATTTTTTTTTTTTTTTGAAAGAAACACTCATTTGTGTAGCAACTATTATCGGAGTCAATACCAAGTACACGAATGCTTATCAGTGTTTTTTTTTTATATTGGATCTCCAGATGTAGTTCCGACATCGTAGTCTCTTCTTTTTCTATCGCTTGTATTGGTGTGGAATTTTTTTCTTCTATTTTTGTTCATTGGATGCTAGCCTAATGTGATCTCAAGCTCGTCTTAGCCGACAAATTTCTATAGAGGGCTCCAATCGATGGGATCGATATTCACCATCCTCTAAACAATTGCACTTCTACGATGTCATCTCGAAATTCGTAAGAAATCTCCATCATTAATACATTCTAACACATTTTTGATTTAGTCTCTTAGAAATAAGCAGGTGGTGACATGTTTTAATCCTCCTAAATGCTTATAAATTGTCTTTTGTAAAAACACAAGTACTTAAAACTTTTAATCATTTGCAGGTCTTTCGATTTCTTTGTAATTTACCAAATAAGTAGATTGCGTCAGCCTTGGAAACTACGAACGAAGTTGGGTGCTAACAAAGCAAACAGAATCTATCATGTTTCTGCTCGTTTAGTTTTTAAACACAAAAATGTGATCTTACATCACATAAGCTTGTCTAGAGATTTTTCTTATTTTGCTAGATGTCCGTAGGCCTTTCGTACGTTTATCTTAAGCCAGTAGTTAAAATCAGCTTATTTCCATTGTAGTTTTAAACAACACACTTATTAAGACTTTTCTTTTTTGTGTTTGTTTTTGATTAGATATCCATCACTCATCTATCGATCAAGCGGTGAAAAGGAGCGCAGAAAATCAGCCGGTGATGAAGATGTCCTCAAGCAAATGAACATTTATGTACGCACTCGTACAGACTCTGGTAAACAATTAACAGATTTTGAAATTCTGGAACAAGTTCCTGTAAAAAATTTGGATACAGGAGAAAATATGCCTCTATCTGCTGTTAAGCCACCACCCGTCCCTGAAGGTTGGAATCCACTGTCGTTGCACATCCTGAAATTGACTAGCCATTTGGAAGTGATGCAAAAAGAATCCGATGAAGAGAGTGTTATTGGTATACCACCAAGTAATGAGGCGCCACCCGATGAAGAAGAAGGCGAAACTGAAGACGGAAATCGTTTGAAAAAGAAAACGGCCAAAATCAAGCGATTCTTCGGAACGACAATGCGCAAAACTGTGGACAAGGCAAAGTCTTTGGCATCAGAAGTTTCGCATGCTCGTCATAAGGAAGATGTGGCTGATATTGAAGATGTTATGAATCCGGAGCAAAATATTAAGATTAAGGCGTCCAGTACGAATAAGGGTCCGTATGAGTTTACAAAGTTGCAACATGTTCAGGTATCCTTTCAATATTCCTATAAAATTTGTCATTGTTAAAAATTTTGTGTAATAGGATTTGTCTGGAGAACACACTGGTGCAGTTTGGTGCATGAAATTTAGTTCTTGTGGTCGGCTTTTAGCAACTGCTGGACAAGATAAGGTGCTACGAATTTGGGTTCTTAAGGATGCCTACCCCTTCTTTCAGGTAAAATAGCATTTCCATTTATTTTCTTTTGACAAATAAAGTTCGCCATTTTTACACAATTTCCGTAGGATATGCGAACGAAATACAATGCAGATCAAAAATCATCACCGACACCATCTCAAGAGTCATTGGTATCACAACATTCAGCTGAGGAAGCAATTGCAATGGCGACAGCTGCAGAAAAATGCACTGGACCGTTTATGCCTAAAGCATTTTGTTCCTACATTGGTCACACTTCTGATTTGCTCGACGTTTCCTGGTCAAAAAATTACTTTATCCTCTCAAGTTCCATGGACAAAACGGTGCGTCTATGGCACATCTCTCGAAAAGAATGCCTCTGTTGTTTCCAGCATATTGATTTTGTGACAGCGATCGCATTCCATCCACGTGACGATCGGTATTTCCTCAGTGGCAGTTTAGACGGTAAACTGCGTTTATGGAATATTCCTGACAAAAAAGTCGCTCTGTGGAACGAAGTCGATGGTCAGACAAAACTCATTACAGCAGCAAATTTCTGTCAGAATGGTCAATTCGCTGTAGTGGGATCGTATGATGGTCGTTGTATTTTCTACAACACTGATCAATTAAAGTATCACACACAAATTCATGTACGCTCAACACGTGGTAAAAATCGCATTGGCCGAAAGATTAGTGGAATTGAACCAATGCCTGGAGAGGACAAAATTCTTGTTACATCCAACGATAGTCGAGTGCGATTATATGATTTACGGGATCTTAATTTAAGCTGCAAATACAAAGGGTATGTAAATGTTTCGTCTCAGATTAAAGCATCGTTTAGCCACGATGGAAAGTACATCGTTGCTGGATCGGAAAACCAATGCATCTACATTTGGAAAACTAATCATGACTACTCGAAACTTAGTTCGGTATGTAGTAAATATTTTTGTATATGTCATCACTTCACTGAATTTCATTGCATTTCTCTAAAGGTTCGTCGAGATCGCAGTGACTTCTGGGAAGGTATTAAGGCACACAATGCAACAGTTACTTGTGCTATATTTGCACCACATCCAGAGGCGATTATCAAACCAGAACCCGACGAAATATCAAACGAAAAGGTTACTCACAACCAAACCCTCGTCAAATATGTATTTTCTTAATGTTTTCTTTTTTTTTTTTTGTAATTCTTCAGACACTTAACAACCAACCAGATCCCCTCGTTGAACAGCGAAAGAAAGGCTGCGGCTACGTTCTGGTTAGTGCTGACTTCACTGGAGCCATTAAGGTTTTCATAAATAAAACAAAACCAAAACACAGCAGTCTACCATACACAGCTATTGCCGACTAAAAAAAAAACAAAACAACAAACTCTATAAACTTTCAAAGTTCAATATTTAATTGTACACCAAGTTTGCGATTGAAATTAAAATTTTCGAGACTCTTATTCTGTTAGTTTTCATTGCTTCTCAATCAAAAATCAAAATTTGCTCCGACTATGTACTAATACAGAGCAAGCGAGAGAACGCCAACAAAAAAAAATTAAAAAAATTCAAGTATTTCAATTGTTAGGAGAGGAACAACAAAATTAAATACAAAAGTGCTATTATGTAAAATTAAGCGATTAAATTTAGTTTCCCGTGCATAGAATAAACTTGTGAAAGCCCTTAGTATTGTGTATTTTCTTTATTTCTAATTGTTACTTATTTTTTTGTTTTATTTTATAATATATTCCGTTTTATCATTATTTTTATTATTTTTATTATTTTTTAAATCAAAAGCGATGCGCATATCCACTTTAGGTTGCAAATATATTTTATTAAATATTAAATATTAAATTAAAAATGAAAAATAATAATATTTATAATAATAACAATTAATTGATGGTTAAAACTTTTAAATAAGATAGGACATCTGATTACAATTGCAATTTACTAAAAAGAAATATTTTATTGTAAAATATTAGATAAGCTAAGATAAAAATAATAAATTTAAATGTGTAATTAAATAATTATTAAAGTCAAAATTATTTATAAATAGACAATGATATGAGTTTTATTTGATTGATCGCATAATTACTTTTGGTCACGCCTAATATGCGATCAATATGATCTCTTGCGTATGTTTTATACTGGGAAATGTCATCATAGATACGAGCTCCTTCTTTTTCTGAGATATGTAATATATATACAGCAGGGCCTCGATAATCCGAACACTCGCTAATCCGAACGCCTCAGTAAGCCGAACGACCCCCATGGGTCCGGGATCGAAAATTCGAAGAATTGATTTAACTTGAGTCTACTGTCACTGGCACACATACGAGATCACACTAACAATATCACAAAAGTGCGAGATTTTGGACAAGATTAAACAAGGTATCTCATTATCAGTTCTTGCAATGCAGTTTAACATTGGAAAATCCACTAAAAAATAAAATCATTTGTAATAAACACAGAAAAGGGTCCAGGTACCAGAAAAAAAGCAGCTTGAAGATGCTTTATTTTCGTGGTTTTTAGAGCAGCGAAGAAAGAACGTCACTTTGTCAGGTGAAGTATTGACGGAAAAGGCAAAATTTTTCCAAGAAAGATTTGAAAAAGGAAAGTTTGTTGCCAGTAGAGGTTGGTTAAATAACTTTAAGAAAAGGCTTGGTATACGCGAACTAAAATTAACCGGTGAGAAATTGTCGAATAATGAAGCAGCTGTGAAGCCATTCTAGGAAAAATTTATGGACGTTTGTAGGGAAAAAGATCTGATCGCAGATCAAATCTATAATACTGACGAATCAGGCTTGTACTGGAAAATGATACCAGACAAAGCGCTGGCGTCTGAGTTAGAAAGTGGGGCCCCAGGTTCCAAAGTATCGAAGCAGAGGATCACATTTATGCCATGAGCAAACGCAACAGGAACGTACAAACTGCCTTTGCTGTGGCTGTTGTGCTTTGCCAACAGCCAAAAAGTTGCCAGTCCATTACACAGGTCAAAGAAATGCTTGGGTCACAAGACCAATATTTTTAGAGTGGCTAAAAGGACATTTCACTCCCGAAGTAAAGAAATTTTTATTGAACAAAAAACCTACCGCTAAAAGCACTTTTACTTCTTGATAATGCACCAGCGCATCCACTTGAAGAAGATCTGCAATCGATCGACGAAAATTTCACTGTTTTGTACATGTCACCTAATTGCACAGCTCTTATTGAACCCATGAACCAAAATGTGATTCAAAACATTAAAGTGACATACAAGAGAAAACTGCTATTGCAAATTTTTGGCCAGCAAGAAGTTGATCCAAAACGCGGTATCCGAACTGCTTAAAAAGACCACAACGAAAGATGCAGTGTTTTCATTGGCTCAAAGTTGGCAGCAATTGTCTTCAAATTTGATTAAAAGGTCTTGGAGGCCTCTGTGGCCTTTGTTATTCGAATCAGAGAAAATGTCTAGCCAAGATGTAGATGATTTTGATCATGAAGATCATCTTCCCATTAAGCATTTTTCGTAACAGATGCTTTTCAGAAGTAGGCACTAAAAATTTGTTGTTAAGCAATGATAACATTGACTGACAGGAGCCGTTAACTGATGAAGACATAGTAAGACAATTAATGGGTCAGCAGGACATCGAAAGTGAAAAAGAATTGGAGTCACCGGAACCAGTTGCAAGGATTCCACATACTCAAGCAGTGTCTGCTTTAAATACTTGCTTAGAATGCGCGGATGAAGTCGATATTTCGATTCCAGAAAAAATGTTATTACGTAAAATAAGGGATAAAGCGTATTCTATGTCACTAAATACCACTCGTCAAAGTACTATATTGGAACACATTCAAAGGAAATGTGGTCCCAGCTAGAAAAGCTAAAGATTCATATGGGTGAGTTTCTTTTGGTATGTAGTGGATGCTCACTGTCTTTTTGTCACTGGTCTTTGCAGATGAAAACGGCTTAAGTGCTTTGAAAATATTGATCAAAATCCGCGAGAAGGAATGCGCAAAAGATTTCGCAGTCTCCCGACAAAAAATGAGCAAAATCTTTATGCACAATCGTTTGTAGAAGCAAGGCCAGTTGCTCGAAGTCGATCACGGATTAGATTGGACAACGAAAAAACAAAACCCAAATCAGTGACTTATAAATACTTTGCTATTAGTGGTGCTCGTCGCGTGGAAGTGTGCAAGAATGCTTTTTGCCAGATTTTCACTATAACGCGTAAAGAGTTAGACCGAATAGCTTTTCTGCAATCACATGGAAAGTCTCCCATTGACCATCGTGGATTCAACCCCAAAGCACATTCCAAGTCACAGGTAATTATCCATAAATTGTTTGAATTCATGAGATCTTTGCCAAAAAAAGAAACACATTGCGGAAAGGACTGCATATATCTAGATTCGCGTTTAAATATCAAAATTTTGCATCAGAGTTATTTCTATTTCCACAAATTTTATAGACAAAACTTTGGTTATCGCTTCGGGCGACCACCGGTTGATGTTTGCTGAAAATGTGAGGAGTTTTCGGTAAAAATAAAATCGTCTTCTCTGTGCGATAATGTAAAAAGAGCAGCTGTTGCTGAGAAAATAGTTCATCTTCGCCGAGCAAAGAAATTTCATGCAAAAACTAAAGAAATAAGTGAAATCATTAAAAAAATATGGAAACGAATTATTTTTGATTACATGCAAAATCTCCCACTGCCTCATATTCCTGTGCAAGAGATATTTTACTATAGCCAATTATGGGTAAACGTATTTCGAATATACGATATGAAAACAAAAAGAAGCACCTTCTATCTTTACCATGAAGGCATAGCAAAGAAATCTCCCTATGAAGTTTGCAGTTTTGTTTGGCAAAATAATATTCCAAAAACTGCCAAGAAACTATACGTATTTTCGGCTGGTTGTGTGGGACAGAACCGAAGCCATACTGTTCTACGTTTCTTGCACAGTTTAGTCTCAGAAGGTCAATATGAGAAAATTTATCAGTACTTCCCCGTACGTGGGCACAGTTTTTTACCTTGCGACAGTACGTTTAGTGTTATCAAACGATTCTTGAAGAGGTATAATCGAGTAAATACTCCAGAGCAATACGGAGAGTACATTAAGAAATCCAGCAGTCTCTTTACCGTACACTATGTCAAAAATTTTTCCGCTTGGTGGCCTCTTTTATTTCAAAAAATTGGTGTTGTCAGAGGAATCTGTCGGGAAAAAATTTGCCAAAGACCGCTTTTAATATTTCAGCCTTTGGAATGTTTGTTTACTACGAGGGTTTCCGACCGCAACGTAAAGATAGCGGCACTCGTCAATAAAAGCAAGTGAATGCTAGTTGTGCATCTTTTGACAGTTACTTACCGAAGTTACAGTCATTTTTGACAGTCGTTTGAGTGTGTCGATGTGAGAGTTTTTTGTGACAATGGAAAAAATTGAGTATCGAGCTGTTTACTTAAATTCTTGTTTTTGAAAGGCAATACGCCTACGCAAATCAAAAATGAATTGGACTCTGTGTATGGGGACTCACCATCATTTACCACAGTGAAATTTTGGGCAGCTGGTGTTAGACGACCGCCGAATTAAACTGAGAGAGATAGTAGAGGTTATGAAAATGTCCAAATAACGTGTTTGTTACATACTAAATCAAGGTTTAGGCATGAGAAAACTGTCTGCGCGTTGGGTGCCGCGTTTGATTACGTTAGACCAAAAACGAATGAACATTTCCAACGCTCTGTTGACGCAATTTAGGCGCAATAAATCCGAGTTTTGGCGCCGATTAATTACTGTAGATGAAACTTGGATACACCATTATACGCCCGAAACAAAAATTCAGTCAAAACAGTGGACTGCAAAGGGCGAGGCGAGCCGGCTCCAAAAAAAGCAAAAACTGTTTTTTTCGGCTGGGAAAGTGATGGCGACAGTGTTTTGGGATAGTAAAGGAGTTAACTTAATCGATGATCTTCAAAAAGGAAAAACCATTACAGGAGCATACTACGCATCATTACTTGCCAAGCTGAAGGCAGAAAATGCGGAAAAACGGCCACATTTGCAGAAAAAGAGAATCCTGTTTCACCAAGATAACGCGCCGTCTCACACCTCAGCAGTTGCCATTGCGAAAATCCCTGAATTACGGTTTGAACTGCTTTATTATCCTCCTTATGCACCAGATCTAGCCCCGAGCGACTTCTTTTTGTTCGCTCATCTAAAAACTGCGCTCGGAGGACAGAGATTTTTGCCAAATGAGGAGGCAATCACCTTCGTGAACAATTATTTTGCAGAGAACAACGCCAAGTACTATTTGGACGGGCTAGAGAGATGGGAGCATCGCTGGGAGAAGTGTGAGTTACAAGGAGATTATGTAGAAAAATAAAAAATTATTTTGAGAAAAAATGTCTTGTATCATTGTTCGGTCGGAAACTTTTCAGTCAACCCTCGTATACAAACAAAATAGAAACACATGATGTCATCGATGGACTCGTAATGCCCACTTTTAAACTTAGAAAGTTCGACAACCCAGTGTCGCTCCCAACGGCTCTTGTATATGACTCTAGCAATAGTATTGACACGAACAAAATTCATGACATCCGCAACGTGGTCCAGTACGTTCCGGATGAGTTCAAAGAGTTTTAAGATCGCATTCTCGACTGGAAGACCACAAGCGCTTCTGAAGAAAACCGTTCCAATGTTGAAGTTTGTTCTGATGTTAGAGAATGAAATAAAATATTCTTTCACTATGTAAATTTTGTCAAGCATTTTTATTTTCATGCTTTTTTTTCATAAACTCAACGACATTTAAAAATTAAATTTTTTTTTAGTTTATTTTCAAAACGTAACATGTCGAAAACAATTATTTATTTTTATCTTTTTTTATATGTGTCCTAGAAATACGTTATAAATGGTACCTAGTGCACTTACTCAAGCCGTACGCAATCATATTTCTGTTATAATTTATACTCCAAGAAAACAGAAATTAATCATTTTTTTGCGTCTCCTGAAAAATTTTTAAATGTGAACATGTTACATTTTGAAAATAAGTGATTCAATTTGTTTATCTCGTGGCTAAATTAATTATTTTTTTTCTACCTACTTTCATTAAATTCGTACTTCTTAAACAAAAATCTCACCCAAATAAAAATTCTGCTTTACTTTCCGTCGATAGAGGGCTAAGTCCCATGTTGTGCAGTATTCTCCGAATAGTCCTCGCACTAATAATTACTCCGTATTCATCCGCAAGCTCTTGACTTATTTCTCCAGATAGAAATCTGTTTGTTTCATATTTTCTCAAAATAATACTGTCTTCCCGCTTTGTTGTCTTTCTACAGTAATCCCTCGATTTACGTCGAGAGGTGTTCCAAGAAATGGCGACGCAAATCGGGACGACGTAAACCGAGGAGTACAAAAATTGGCTGTTAATAATGCCGGAATAAAGCAAACGTATACATGAATATTAGTATATGTACTATGTAGTACTTATCGGTATACATACTGCGGGTTTTTATTTAAAAAAAAGTAATAAACATAATAAACAGTGTTCTGATGGTTTATTAATCTTCAGGGCTGTCTTCACCCGAAGAAATGATTTCTAACTGACATCGGCTAGCTGCAGATGATTGATGGTCTTGAGTAGTTTGTTCCCGATTCAAAGGAGGTCCAGAAGTTTCTTTCACTGGAAGTGGCTTAAAAAATGTTTCTATCTGCTTCTGCGTTAAACTTCTTTTTTCTGCATACAGGTGTTTGTAGTATCCAACACTAGAAGTGATTGAGGGCCTTATTGTTTCAAATTCTTTCTTTGTCCGTGTCGCGTTCCTCAAAAATTTCAATGGCATGATTAACATGAGTAAGAGCCTCTGATATGTAGTTTTGCCAGCGGAAATCGGGATTCTTCTCTCTCATTAACAACCTTTTGAAGTACTACCCTCAATTTCCTTATTTTGGGTGGAACAATATCCCTTAAGTGCGAGTAGTAGATTCGAAAACCCTATACGATGCGCTAAATCAAGGATTTCTCTTTGAAGTTGTTCAGGATTATCCCCATTTGTATCTTCAGAGGTACACTCGGCAAACACTTTTTTTCCATACCTTGTTCATTGTTACAGCCGAGACCTCATTCCAGGATTGATTGATTTTTTGAACTGCTTTTAGGATGTTAACATTTTTCTAGAACGTCCGAATCATGTCACGACCACTTATTAACTCTGACTTTCCATCAATTGCTGCAATTAGATCATTCAAAACCCGACGTAAATAATATCTCTTAAACGCAGCAAAAGCACCTTGGTCCATAGGTTGTAGAAGGGAAGTTGTGTTTGGCGGTAGAGAAATTACTTTGATGTTATCATTTGTTTTGTCTAAATTAACCGGGTGACCAGGAGCATTGTCGACAAGGAGCAAAGCTTTGTATGCCAAATTATTTTCTTCGCAATATTTTTTAACTTCGGGACACAGGGAAGCATGAGAACATGGCAGGAGGGATGGAATCGGTCTTCAAAAGGAAGATGGACTCATCGGCTTATACCGGATATCCAAATTGGACGGAGCGGCTCCACGGATAAGTGGATTGCTATCTCAGCCAAATCCTAACTGTACGTGACTGCTTCCGAACTTATCTGAACAGATTTGGGCTTGATGAATCGCCTATTTATTTAAATTGCAGGAAGGCCAAAAATTATTATCCAGCGTAGGGATCTAAAGGAAAGAATTGGAGAAATACCGACTCCCATATGTTAAGGTCGAGCGCAATATGGAATGCCGTGAAACAGATTGCAGCGATAATCACGAAGGAACTTCAACGGCTAAAAAGAGTCACGGAGAGCAACCAAACCCAAACGGCACCTCCCTTGGAGCAAAGAGAATAAGTCAACAATATGACAACAAAACGTGTACTTCAACAAAAAACCGCTGATTCCTATTGTAAGCCTACTATACCTTACGGCGGTTCCGTGGGGAATAACAAGGGCGATGATTCTTCGCGGAGGTTAAGTTTAGTGAGTCAGAGTCTCACATTGGCATCTGCAGGTTGTGCAGTCATGATGCTTCTACCTCCGAACGACAAAAAAAAAGTTATGTTTGCATTGACGGATTTTGGAGGAAGAGACATACATATATAACAACGAACTTTACGACCTGTACTACAATATCGGCCTGATCAGAGAACTGTGCATAAGTCACCGGAGATGGCTAGTACACGTAGGTAGGGATATTAACACTCAGGTCCGAAGGATATTCTGTTCCTACCAAGATGGAAAGTGCGATAAATGAAGATGTCGCTTCAGGTGGTACGCACTTGTGGAAGGGGACCTCAAACATATTAGATTGCACAACTGGAGGTAGGTTGCCAAAGACTGGGCTACCTGGAAAGGTTTATTGGTTAAGGCACCAGACCACGGTGCGCGCTCCTTACGAGGGTGTATTTTTCATAATTATTTTCAAGCAAACGATTAATGGTTTTTTTTTATTGATACTAATATTCAATATATACATAGAGAAGACACTACAAACATTTTTTTATCCGAATCTTAAGAATAGTTTGCGGTGTACGTCTCTTCCAAAAGGACACTCCGACGAAGTTGCTGCTTGGTGGTTGATAGCAAGTAAGCCATACGGTTCATCAGAAAAATACAAAAAAATATATTTATATAGTAGACATATAAGTTGATAGCATCACGTAGGGAAATTGCGATATCTAAAAAAAAAAAAATGGCGGCCCAGCGAATTTTTTTCCCCATTTTCACAGAAAATTTACATAGAAAATAGAAGAGGGCGTTATGTGGTGCCATAGAGACTGTATTTTTGAACATTTTAAGACTTGGTACATGCAAATCGGATGAAGAGTTTTTCAACTATGTTGTCAACCGGGTTGAAAAACATAGTTTCGAGAATACACGAAACGAATCGATACGAATCGTACGACTGTCGAAAAACTCTTTCGTCTCGGATTCTTTTACGCTTGGTCACCGGATTTGTATTCAATTCAGTAATGAGAATTTCCCATCTCTTCCCTCCAAGCGAATACAATACATCAACCGGAAAATATTAAGGAGGATAAGGGTTCATAGGGTCCAACTAAGGATGGGCAGGTAGCAAACCAGTCTAACTTGGAACAGTTTCATATAAGATGCTATATTTCCGTCAATTTTACGAATTTCTTTATTAAATTTGGTTAGAGAATTCTTAACAAATGTATCTTTCAGAAAATGAAAAACAAATTTTAAAAAAATTGTTACCGTGGTCTGATGCCTTAAGTACATCCTGGACCAATCGTAATCTATGTAGCTAAGTTAACAATTTGAAGGTCCAAACTTTTAGATTGGTTTTATGAAATTTTTTTTTTATGTATTTCAGTGATAATCGAATGTACTACTAGTTCGCATGAAACCGTAATTGTTTGGTACGTGTGTGCTGTATCCTCGAACATATTTATTACTTACCTGTGCAGAGTTGTATGGTATTCCAGCTAGCTAGAGAGTCAAGCATCAAAGTTTTATTCATCGTATGCACTTTACCGACGTCAAATTACTAGGTGGAGTGAAAAGTAACCTCCTTGACTGCCAGAATGCGCTGCTACTGCAAAAAAGGTTATGGTGCCTTGAAGTCCGTTCATATGCCAAATTTCAGTGCGATACTGTCTTTTGTTTTTTTTTGGCAGCTGATTGTTGTTGACGTGTTTGGCATCATGTTGAGTATGGACAAAAACGATTTTCGTTCTCTCATAAAACATTATCTTTTGAGATTCAAAACGGCGTAGGAAACAAAAGAAAAGTTGGATAAATATTATGGGGCTAATGCTCTGTCAGATTACACCGTCAAATATTGGTTTCGAGAGTTTCGTGGTGGCCGCAACTCCACGATGCGGTTACAGAGGACAATGTCAAAAAAATACATGAAATGGTGTTGGCTGACCGGAAAGTGAAGGTGCGCCAGCTAGCAGATACCACAAAGATTAGTACTGAGCGCACACGCCATATTTTGGGCAATATTCTGCATATGAAAAAGTTATCCTGCCGCTGGGTGCTGCGCATGCTCACTTCTGACCAAAAACACGAACGCGAGAGCACTTCGAAAGAGTGTTTGGACTTGCTGATGCGGAATCGGGCGGACTTTTGGCTTCGATTGGTAACTGGATTTGGATCCCTCGGACTATTATCTCTTCCCAAACCTCAAAAGATGGCTCATCAATAAAAAAAATCTTCTCACGAGAGGAAATCATCGACCCCACGGAGGAGTATTTTGCAGACCTTCCGGAAAATAACTTTTCGGACGGGATCAAGAAGTTGGAAAATCGCTGGAATAAGTGTATCAAACTAAAAGGTGACTATATTGAATAATATGAAAAAACATTTGAAAAAAAAAATGTTTAATTCCCAAGGAGGTCACTTTTCACTCCATCTAGTAATCTAATAAAATATTAAAATGAATTTTTTTTTTACATAAGCGATTGACCTTCTAGTTGTGGTGGCCCTCTCCTCGGGCATTTTTTTAACAACTAACTTATAAAGCCGGTGACCCCTTGTATGTGGAAAACCGAATTTATGCGACCCCAGGCTGAACAGAATCGCCTTTTTATAGTCGGTAAGATTTGGAGGCAGATGGTGCACCAGTTGATTTACCAATAACTAAATAAAAAAAAAACATCAGTAAGTGCAAATAAATGTTTTCATTAGTTACAAACCTCGAAACTAGCCTTTCGCATTCGAAAATGAAGATTAAATTCATCCTCGGTGTAGTTTGGGACGACGCGAAAGTAGAAATTTTCCCCATACAGCCGATAAAACCTTCCGTTGGGAAAAATTCCTTCTCTGTTCCTCTGCAACTCGTCCATAAAAATATCTTTTTTTTAGATATAGAAACAATTTGAGATTAATACGGATAAGAATATATATATGTAAATGTTTGTTTGTACCTCCATCAGCATCGTCACTGTCATCACTTTCAAATAGATCTAAAAACAGCTTTTCGGTTTTTTCATTCATTTGCTTTTTTTTTTAAACTTTTCGCTGCAGCGCTTAAGATCTGTTGCACAATTTCTTTCTTAATATTTTCCATATTTTTTTAAAATATTTACATTTAAACGCGAATTCAGTTCAAACCAGAGCCTAAAGACTTTAAAAAAAAAATATAAATAACATATTTTTTTGACAGACTTGTCCCACAAAAATGGATTCGCCTCTGTTAAAGTGACAGTGAGCGCTCAGTGAGATCTCACTTTGTGGGACACGCCTTATGAGTTTTAGACATTAGTTTCAAACAAAGTCAAATATAAAAAAAAAATTTTAAATTAATACCGTAAATAAAGTAAAAAACACTAAAATATCTTTCTTTTTTTTTAATCATATGAAAAGAATAAAACCTTACGCAGGTGCCACTGAAGGAAAAATTTACTTTTATCAACAGACCGAAAAACTATCGGTGGTACACGCGGCCTCATGCTAAAAAAAAAATGTGTACCACCGGGGGCTCACGTGGCAGCCAACGTGTTAACTGAATTTTCACACCCCATATATCGTTTACCCAATTTCCGATATGACAAACAACTTCCTGTATACCAGTCGTGCACAATTTTTTTCCCAACCTGCAAATCAATGCGCGGTATAATTACAACTAAAGAGAAAAAAGTGTGCAGAATCTTTTCGATACAGTCCTTATATTAGAAGTCTGACAACACTGAAAGTTCTCCAAGCTTAAAGAGTCATCATCAAGATTTTCCTCTGCACACAGCAAGGATAGCCCAATTTGTTAATTTTCTAAAATTGATACAGAAACCGACAGCTGAGCCAGAATAATTGCACTTTCCGCTCATACACTTATTTTGAAAAATACAAAGTACTCGTGTATGTATTGTATTATAAAAATTGCTTTGTTAAAACCGTATGTACATACAGAGCCAAAAGCGGAATGATATATAACTACAGCAGAGACTCGATAATCCGAACACTCGCTAATCCAAACGACTCCCTGGGTGCGTGAACGAGAGCGAAAATTCGAAGAATTGATTTAACATGAGTCTACACTCACTCGCCACACACACCACGCAATACTAAGTCTGTTCCCTTAGGCCCGGTGCACATGCGCTGCAACGTATTTCATCCTATCTATTTTGCAGCTTATGTGCACCGGGCCTTATTTTTTCCAGTAAACTTAAGTTGACGCGCAGAGTAAGCAAATGTACCGGAGAACGATGACGTAGAATGGTATCACTTCACATCAACAATCCCAATAATACGCAGATACAAACATTTGGATCATAAATCGTGGAAGATTACATCTCAATCCAGGACCATTACAACCCTTTAGCTGTCAATCATCATCGTCAACAAGAAAGGGGGGTCGTAAATTTTTGGTTGCGCAGTAGGCCATAGGGATGACCACAGGCTAACTGCGTAGGCGTAATTATGTATCTTCAGGGTGGACAGCTGCAACGAGATGACTATAAATAGGGAGGATCGTAAGTCATAAGTCATCAGTTATCAATTGTCCTTAAAAGTGAAATCAGTAAAAACTGTTTTATTTATTGAATCGGCCTCATATTTTTTACAGTCGGTTTGTGGCGCAGTTTTGTTTTATTTAACACTGTTGCGTGGTGTTTTTTCGACCATTTCGTGTGCTTTTTAAATTATGGCTTCAACATCGTAGAAAAGGAAACATATCACATTAACAATATCACAAAAGTGCGAGATTTTGGACAAGATTAAGCAAGGTATCTCGTTATCAGTTCTTGCAATGTAGTATAACATTGGAAAATCCACTATTTTTGACATTAAAAGCAAGGAGGTAAAAATAAAATCATTTGTAATAAATACAGAAAAGGGTCCAGGCACCAGAAAAACCTTGAAAACTCCCAGCTTGAAGTTGCTTTATTTTCGTGGTTCTTAGAGCAGCGAAGAAAGAACGTCCCTTTGTCAGGTGAAGTATTGACGGAAAAGGCCAAATTTTTCCAAGAAAGATTTGGAAAAGGAAAGTTTGTTGCCAGTAGAGGTTGGTTAAATAACTTTAAGAAAAGGCTTGGTATACGCCAACTAAAACTAACCGGTGAGAAATTGTCGAATAATGAAGCAGCTTTGAAGCCGTTCCACGAAAAATTTATGGACGTTTGTAGGGAAAAAGATCTGATAGGAGATCAATATATGCTATAATGCTGACGAATCAGACTTGTACTGGAAAATGATACCAGACAAAACGCTGGCGTCTGGGTCAGAGAGTTGGACCCAGGTTCCAAAGTATCGAAGGAGAGGATAACATTTATGCCATGCGCAGAACGCACAAACTGCCTTTTCTGGTTGTTGGCAAAGCACAACAGCTACGTGCATTTGCAACAGCCAAAAAGTTACCAGTCCATTACACAGGTCAAAGAAATGCTTGGGTCCCAAGACCAATATTTTTAGAGTGGCTAAAAGGACATTTCACTCCCGAAGTAAAGAAATTTTTATTGAACAAAAAACCTACCGCTAAAAGCACTTTTACTTCTTGATAATGCACCAGCGCATCCACTTGAAGAAGATCTGCAATCGATCGACGAAAATTTCACTGTTTTGTACATGTCACCTAATTGCACAGCTCTTATTGAACCCATGAACCAAAATGTGATTCAAAACATTAAAGTGACATACAAGAGAAAACTGCTATTGCAAATTTTTGGCCAGCAAGAAGTTGATCCAAAACGCGGTATCCGAACTGCTTAAAAAGACCACAACGAAAGATGCAGTGTTTTCATTGGCTCAAAGTTGGCAGCAATTGTCTTCAAATTTGATTAAAAGGTCTTGGAGGCCTCTGTGGCCTTTGTTATTCGAATCAGAGAAAATGTCTAGCCAAGATGTAGATGATTTTGATCATGAAGATCATCTTCCCATTAAGCATTTTTCGTAACAGATGCTTTTCAGAAGTAGGCACTAAAAATTTGTTGTTAAGCAATGATAACATTGACTGACAGGAGCCGTTAACTGATGAAGACATAGTAAGACAATTAATGGGTCAGCAGGACATCGAAAGTGAAAAAGAATTGGAGTCACCGGAACCAGTTGCAAGGATTCCACATACTCAAGCAGTGTCTGCTTTAAATACTTGCTTAGAATGCGCGGATGAAGTCGATATTTCGATTCCAGAAAAAATGTTATTACGTAAAATAAGGGATAAAGCATTTTCTATGTCGCTAAATACCACTCGTCAAAGTGCTATGGTATATTGGAATTTTTTTTAAAAAAGCGTAATTATTGGGTCTACAAGTAAGTTTCCAGCGTTTTTTTTTTCCAAAATTTGAAGTTTTATTATGAAAACATATTTACAATGCTTTATTCAAAGTATCGTCCATCGGAAGCTACAACTTTCCCCCATCTTTCTGGCAATTTATGAATTCCGGACCAAAAAAATTTCTCGTCTTTCGAGCCCAAGAACGTATCGAGTCAATTTTTGATTTCCTCTACTGAGTTGAAGCGTATTCCCGTAAGAGCGTTCTGCATCGAACGAAGCAAGTAGTAGTCAGATGGTGCCAAGCCTGGACTGTAAGGCGGGTGAGGCAGAATTCCCCATCCATTATTTTCCAAATAGTTTTTCACCGAAACCGCAACATGTGGCCGAGTGTTGTCGTGATGAAAAATGACGGACTCATGCCTGGTCTCATACTCTGGCCGTTTTTCTTTTAATGCCCGCTTCAAACGAATTACTTGGGTTCGATATAATGGTCCTTTGATGGTTTCACCACTCGGAAGCAGTTCGTAGTATACGAAACCCTTTTGATCCCACCATGTGCAGAGCATGACCTTATTCACGTGAATATTTCGTTTCGGCGCCGATTGGGAGGGCTCGCCGGGCTTTGTATACGATTTTCTGCGTTTAGGATTATCATAATAAATCCATTTCTCATCACCAGTGACAATACGATGCAAAAATGATTAATTTTTATACCGCTGCAGTAACATTTCGGACATGCAAAATCGCCGTTCGACGTCTCTTGGCTTCAATTCGTACGGCACCCAGTTTCCAACCTTTTGAATGAATCCCAGTGCTTTTAGGCGCAGGGAAACGGCTTGTTGCGTGACGCCCAATGATGCAGCAAGTTCTTCTTGAATCCGACACGGATTCTCATCCAGTAAAGCGTTCAATTCCTCGTCTTCAAAACTTTCCGGCTTTCCGGGGCGATCTTTGTTTTCAACTCCAAAATCACCACTTTTGAACCGTCGATTCACCAATACATTCCGCCCCATAAGTTTCCGAGAGCAAACGATAGGCCTCAACCGCACTTTTCTTCATATTAAAGAATAAAAGCAGCGCTTCCCGCAAATGAGGTTTATTTGGCTGGAAACTTGCCATGATTTTGCTCGATAAAATGTACGACACCGATAGAACTGCTCAAATATAACTCTGCAAAGTTGTTGACAGATACAAAACCTACAAATAAAACACATGGGGTCTGACATTTTTGCCCGGGATCCACTGGTGGCGCCATCTCTGACAAACGCTGGAAACTTACTTGTAGACCCAATACATAAAAGTATTACTATATAACATTATTAAAATATATTTTAAATTACGATAAACTTTGTTTTGTTTCGAAAAATGCCTTCAAAATGTCTGCATGCTATAGTCCGAACAGGGTGTTCGGGATATTGAGGCTCTGCTGTATTATACTTTTTTGTAGGGCATTTTTTTGTTCATCAGTCCTTAGACCATGCAATAGAGAATTAATGTAAAATCAAGAATGTTGCAGAACCATTTTACCAGGATTAAAAAAAATAAAAATACACAAAACATTTATGGTAATTTTCTTTTAATTGTTTTCATTTTCTTGTTGTTTTATTCGTTATATAAATAATAGTTCTTTTTTATCAATTAATTTACGTTCTATCAATTTCCATTAAAATAAAACTAGATTTTATTTGTTGTTTTTGTTTTTTTGTTTTTTTTTAATTATGTTTAAAATTTTTGAATAAATTCTAATGATGATAGGTCACCATCGTCATTACTATTAATTACGCGGAGATGATCTTATGAATTAAAATAATGTTAATTCTTAATTAATGCTATTTGTTGTGGTTGTTGTTGTTGTTGTTAAAACTTATGTAAAAATGTTCATTTCATTTAGTTTTATTTAATTATTTCAGACTAATTTAAAATTATATTAATGTAATAATGTTTAAAGTAATATTGTGTAGATTTATTTTGTTTTTTTTTTTTAATTCTTACAAATATGAAATAACAGACTTTATGAAGATTGATTAAAATTTGAGGAATTGTTTAGTTTTGTTTTGTTTTATTTTGTTTTGTTTTCTTTTGTTTCTTATTAAGTTTGTCCTTCGTTTATTTTCAATTTATCGAAATTTAATCTTAGATTACGTGTTACGAACTAATTGTTTTGTTTTTCTCTTCTTTTGTTATTATTTCATTAATTTAATTACATATAACAAATTTTGATTAAGTCTTTAGTGATAAATAACAAAACAAGGGAAATAATAATAGAGAATAAGGAATATAACACAGGTTATCATATTTATAAGAAATTAAATTAAAATCTGTTTAATTGAACTAAGTATTATAATTAATGTTTATGAGATAAGAGAAAACAAAACGCACAGAAAAATGGACATACAATTTAGTTAGGCACAGAATATTGCGTTGCTGCTTTATTAAATTTTATTTTTATTTTACAAACGAGAAGAAAAGTTAATGTTTTACTTATTTTTCTTTTTTCTTTTTTCTTTTTTTTTTGTTCTCTTTTCAGCTTCAAATGTGTGTTGTTCTTCTTTGACATTAGGTTTTTCGTATTTTTCTTTTTTTTTTGTTTTTTGTTTTTTTTTTTTACTTTTATACCAGTCAGCCACTTCTGATGGCAGTGCATATCGTAGTTCATTTTGCTTTTAACTTTTTATTTTTGGTAAAATATCAGTTCTACTTCGGTCACAAGATATGTGTTACATTATTGCTAGGACCAAGGCTTCCAAGACGGCAAGTTTTGTATTCTCTTTGTAATTCATAAATGAAGTTTGGAAAAACAAAAAGTAGGCGAAAACAAAAAAAAATATGAGAAAAACCAACAAATAGAAAAATAGTCAATTGAAACACTGTTATTCATCATCTTATCTGCTATCATGATATTTGTTTTCTTTAATTTATAATTTGGCTAAAATTGAACTTGCACACTTATACATTTGTTTTTTTTTTTTTTTTTTAATTTTTTTTGTTTATTTCTTATCTCTTATAACTAATTACTTGCAGTAATGTTGAATTTTTTTTTCTTTTTTTTTCTTTTTTTTTTGAATTTATGATATCTACTATCTAAGTGTAGTACTTTTTAATTTGTTTTTTCGTTAATACTTTTAGATGAGAGTATTAGAATTATTTTTTGCTGAAAATTCATTTTAACACACATACACACATCTATATAAGATTAGAAAAATTATTTTAGTATTTATTTATTTTTCTGATTTTTTTTTTCATTAGCTTTTGTATTTGTATTTTGTTTCTAGTTCCTCTTGATTTTTTTTTTTTTAATTTATCTTGTAGTACCCTGACAAAAGTTGTGGTTTTGTTTTTGTTTTTGCGCTTGTTTTGTTGGATTGGGGTTAAACGATTTCCGTTTATGAAAATTTTAAAAGGGCGGTCTAACAAAACAAAACTGTGGTGCTTACAGAAGTAGTATATGTACACATCGCAACAACGATATACGTTGAACGTCCAATCATACGAACTCTCGGTTTTACAAATATCTAATGAAACGAATTTTCCCCATTGTCAACTCTAACATATAATACAAATGATGGGTGAAATAACTATTCGATATTCTTGACATTTTCGTATGACAACGGTCTTTACACACCGTCCTGTGAGCACGTCTATTAATTTTCGTAGAGCAGACTGCGCGAAACTGAATACCATACTAAATAAGACCAATGTCATCTCACTCTAAGATAATCGACTATGTAATCATCAACAAATATAGTAAAAGCAGTGACAACTTTTCTAGAAGCTGATGTGCGACAGATCACAACCCCATAGCAAAAATAAAGATTAAATTGAAGAGACCAGAGAAAAGAGTAAATCGGAAAAGATTAGGTCTAGAACCTCTAACAGATTAGGTAATATAAAATCGAGTAAACGAGAAGTTATCTCAACTGAATAGGGGTTGCAACCAGACACACATTCCAAGTAGGCAGTGCTTAAAGAAGTTTTAGTAGAATCGAGTAAAAGTTATCTCAGTAACTTGCGTCTGTCTTCCAAGCAAAAATATACGCAACCCTGATGGCCACGAACTATATTGTGAAGAATCCGTGGAGGGATCGAAGCATTTGCATCTGTAGCGACAGCCAAGCTGCCCTTATAGCCTTGCTGAACCGTCTTACGACTTCCAAACCAATTCGGGAATCCAAGTCTTCGCTGAATGCAGTCAGAAGGCTAAATTCACTGAGCTTTGTCTAAGTCCCACAATGGGATCACGGAAATTAAATTGCCGACGAACTTGTTAGAAAAGGCTCAGAGGAGAGTGTTTCAGGACCCGAAGGTACTTTAGTTCTGTCTGCGTCCTCGGTTAGGGCTTCCACTGAAAGTTGTGTTTTATATGAGCATAACTGCCAGTGGGTATGAGTCCCCAGAATGACGGCAGACCAATCGAATACTTCCCGATGGTGCGAAGAGGTCAGCGAGTTTTCTGCGCTTTCCCTCAGTAGAAAAGATTGCAGGCTGATTACTAACGTCGTGACGGGGCACTACACTTTTGCTAAGCACTAAGTGTGCTTCACGCTTGCTGAAGGTGATGACGAAACCACGGAGCACTATCTCTGTGAAAGTCTGGCCTACGGTCGCATCGGGCTGCAGGTACTCGGCGCTAATGTTTCGGGGGCTGCTACTGTAGACACTTTGTCACTCATCTTTCTTCGAAAGACTGGGGAATTACAAAGAGTACAATGGACTAGCTCTTTGTTTGAAAGCTGTGTTCTAAACAAAATAAATAGCCGAATACAACAAGCAAGTTCAACATTTTGTAAAACAAAGAAGGTGCTCTGCAATAGAGAAATCAATTTCAAGACAAAATCAGGTTTACTTAGTGCTATGTCTGGTCAGTTGAAACTTTAAGGCTACATAAAACTATGATAAAAAAAAACTTGAAAGCATTTGAGAATAGGGTTACAAATATGGATAATCGTCAATGGTAACATTGATTCCCCTACTCTATTGCAACTTATCTCATTGAATGTTAACCCACGAAATTTTAGATCTGTTACTCTCTTCCGTATTAATTCTCACCGAACGAATTATGAATACTATAAACCTATGTCCAGAATGCTAGGTAAACTCAACTCTATTGAAGCTAACTTTAACTTAACGCCTTACTCTTCCAATGCTTTTCATCCAATACTCCCAACCCGAAGCACTATGTCCCAAATTCACCCTTAGTTTCCAAAAATATTCCCTCAAACATGCCATCCACTGATATAGACCAAAATATCATAGACAAGCTATTTATTTACCAAGAAAATGTTGAAAATACATTATCAACGCCTCCAATCGGCTCAGACAAACCTAAGATACCTCAAGGAATATGACCTCAAAATGGCATGTACATGGATATATATACAGAATCAATTGAGACACAAAATATAAAGAAACAACTGCCCACTGAATGTAAGGAAACCATTATTGCGTAGACTAACTAATGCAGGCTGTTGCATTTGTTGGTAATGGTCGACCCCGCAAAACAACACACTGACAAGATCTTGAATCTCTTGAAGACTGCCGGGGAAGTTAGCGACTATGTTAATGAACATCTGAAGGTTAACGTAGGAGTAGTCACGGTTGGGCGCAAATTAAAGGAGTAAGATCAGAAGTGTCACATTCATTGCGCTAAGACTTTATGGAGTGTGTTAAACCAAGTTAAACTTCTTTTCGTCAAATGACATTATCAAGGTTTGGAGCTCCAGATGTCAAGTTCCGAATATAAAACAAAAGGAGGATCAATATTGGTGTGGGGTAAGCAATCTACAATGTTGATGAAATCAGAGTTCTAATAAAGCTTTATTAACGTTTCAGTCTATCGTCAAGGAGTGGGTCAAATCGCCGGACGAATGACTGGCTGAAATGTACTAGGAAACATTAGAAAATTACATGCTTCGTCATTTTCGGTTAAATAAGCTTGAAAATGGCCTATTTCAAAATGACACAAAAAATCCCAGCCTTCTTGGAAGGAGAAAATTTTAGATTTGTGAGAGGTTGGTGGCTGGTGCAATAGGGTTATCCCAGCTACATTTTATGGATTTATTTGTAACACCAAAAATTATTATTATTATTATCAAGGGAACGATACAAATGAATTTGGAGGGTCCGGGATTTAACGCCGTGGTACTATGCCCATGTGGCGCGTTTTGTCAACAGCACGCGGAGTACTGAGTTCCCATGTGGTCACTCACCTACGTACTTACCGCGCCCAACACTGCTTAATTTCGGTGATCTAGCGGGAACCGATGCTTTCAGTGTGGTGTAACTCCAAAAATATAACAAAAATTTGCATGCTTCCTTTATTGCTATGAACCGTAAAAGTTTACGAGTTGTATAAGCGTTTCCTAGATGGCCGTGAAGGCGTTGAAGATGACGAGGACGCTCCAGCACACTAACAACGGAAAATACGTGAAACAAGTGAAAGCATTGATTTGGAACTATCGCTCAATCACCATCAGAGAACTCACTGATGATGTTGGCATATCAATTGACTCATGGCTCCCAAAAAAAAACAGAAACACTACACCAATGCACTTTCACACACTTCACTGCTTGTTCCTGAATGTTTGCCCAAAACCAACACTGTAATTATGCCTAAAAAAATCATGTTCACCATTTTTTGTTCCCCAAAATAAAGATAACTTTAAAGGGCTGTTATTTGTTCAAGGCTTAATGAGATTAAAAGCGCATCGCTGAAAGATTTTAAAGCTATCCCCAAAACCGACTTCCAGGATTGTTTCGGGGATTGGAAGAACTGCTAGCATAAATGTGGAAGCGTTATTTCATGTTAGCGTCAAAATATACTGTCCTTTATCTAACCTGCACTAGAAACAACGTGCCCTTTATTCTTACTAGGCTCGCCCGTCGTCGAAATTCAATCCAATTAGCAATTTAGAAATGGATTTTCGGTGGAAATAACCCTTCTTCTTTCGGACAATCCTCCTGCCCACGCCAATGTGAACAGGTACTAACAAATACACAACATGATTTATTCCCCTGCTATGTGAACGCTCTTTCTCCTTTACACAGCTTTTCTACTAATATATATAATGTTGTTGAACTAAACGTGCATGCGCGTTGCAAATACACAACACTTGTCGTGTACATAACAGAAGTGTCGTCACTCATCATTATGTTTCTCCTTTTTTCATTTTGTTTAGTCTTTATCCCACTTAGTTAGGAAACTTACATAAAGAACAAAACAATACTTCATAAGTCAAAGCAGTCAAGCAAATTCCTTATGAACCACATACACAAAAACGATTCGACTATACGCTTATCCCCTTATCTTTCCTTTTCTTGACTATTGACTTTCAAAGGCGAGCAGACTTGAAAATATATTCTTTTTTTCTGTCAGTAAGCTATGTTGTAAAATAACCTAATTTTGTAAATGTGTTTACCAAGGTTCTACTCAACCGTGCACAAACACATTGTGCACATCTACGCGAAATTACCTTTCCAATGGTTTAAGTATCATGCCATTCGGTTCAGTACAACGGTGTATGAGCGTACGACAAAAATGGGCAGCACGTATTTATATATAGATAAATTGGCGTGTATGAAATATCCGGTAAATGAAAAACAAATCCACGAAGCAGTCTAACAGATCAACTAAATTTTGTAAAAATATCTTTAATTTTCTAATATTACCATTCCTAAGCAGAAAAAATACTTCAAAATTTGAAATTTGAAAATATTGGTTTTCAGACCTGATTCTTGCAACTCAATCTACACTATATACAGTTCTGTTCAATGTATCCCTTTTGCTTGCAGCTAGTTGTATGTATACATTGGAAAAAAAACGTAGTCTTAGTTATTTTGGAAATAAAAAGGAACTTGGATACGTTAAAAAGACTAGACAGAACACTCTCTTAGAGCCAAGGAAACTTTGTTTCAAAAAAAAAAACACATTAACACAAATAACATTTGATAAAGCGAATCTTTGTTATTTTGATGTAATTTTTTAATGTGAAGAATTCAGTGGTAAAAATCAATAAAAACAAAAACTCAGGCTATACAACAGTGTGCAATAGATTTACGTACTAGTGCCCCTAATAGATCAATGCTGGTTTAAAAGGCTCCTAACCGATTCAGTGAGGAACATTAGGGTCATCTGCTTTGAAACGAGGTTTACCTAAAATTTTTCTCCAAAGCAATGTAATATTGTATTAATACTTCCTCTATTTAAAAAAATCATAAAGAATGAAAAATGTTGGAAAGAAATAAACACGAGTATCACCAAACATTTTGGCCAACGTGATGCTGTTGTTTTGTGCCGTGCAAAAACGGCCCTTAAAATACTCGTATTACCGCAGTCCGTTTTTCTGCATGCAGTTAAAGTCGAATAAAATATTGGTCAAGGAAAAAGTTCGTGGCGTTTTTCGCAATAGACGGCTTTAAAGTTGCATAACTTTTGTAATACAGTTGAACAAAAATAATATCACATCGCTTAGAAGCAGAAATCGATTTATATCACAAAATGTTAAAGCCAGCTGCCGTTTTTTACAGAAATTATATTGGAATTAAACCTGTTTATAGCTTAAATGCATTCGAAAATGAAGCTGACAAAATCATTTCTCTAGTAAATTTATTCCGCTTAATATCACACATATGGAAAATGCACATATTGTCTTTGGAAGTTACAACTTTATGTGATTTTATAGTCAAAAATAAAAGTGATGAAACGTAATTACAACTACATCGTCGTCTTTTGTGCTTATTACCTACTTGGAGAAAAGTCTTTATAATCATTTGTCTTTAAATTTATTTCATTCTTCATTACTTAAAAATGACTGCTCAAACTAGCACCCTTACTAGAGAAAGCAAGTTGGAAGATTTGAGGAGACTCCACCCCTTATAGCGTTTTGAGATGAATCTGTTATAAATGAACCGACCTATCTGATCGACCTAGGAGGGATAATTATCAGCTTTGTAATAAAAGAAGATGTCTGATATATCCTCGAACATAGTGCCTTAACAGTGAAAGAACAGCAACTGCTGCTGATTATACGAGTCAAGTGGCATACTGTGCCAAGATAACCTATTCCCACCACCTATTAATGGACAAATTAGCTAGAAGTGCCGCAATGATGACGACAACCAATTTCAGGCAACTATTATCTTTACTATACTACCTTCCTCCCTGAAGAGTATGGAAAGTTTGCTTTCTTATGGGCTAAAGCATTGAGCAGCATCCTGTGATCCCTTAAGAGATACAGTAACTCACAATATTGATCACGCTTTTTCTTTAAAAATGCAGTATGCCCTTAAACGACTTGAAGGTAGATGCGTTTAACTTTTATGATATTATGTTATTGCACTCGAAGTTCCTCCTAACGGTTTTTTGTTCTTTCAATCAAAAGTTTGGTTTTTTTTTGTACGAATGCACTTGCAGTGGTATCGTGATCAATTTTGTGAGTTCGAAGCGGCCGTCGAAAAAAAAAGCAGCAAGGTAACAAATTTGAAACATTCTGTGTTATGTTTTGTGATTAAATAAAATTTAAATATTGGTGTTTTTTTTTTTATTTAGCTTCTGAATAATGGGTTCGAATAACAAACCACCACAACAACAGAAAAGAAACAAGTTGAGGACCTTTTAAGAAAAGGTGTGACCCATCGACAAATTTCGGAGTCAACGGGGATATCCCTTGGTGCCATAAGCAAATTTCGGCAAACTCTTCAAAACTTGCCCTGCAGAAACCAAGCCGGACGCAAAAAGATCTTGTCTGCAGTTCAAGACCGCAAGATTGTTCGAGACTTGAGGATGCAAAATTTTGAAAATGCAGTTCAAATCAAGCACGCACTGGAACGGGAACAGAATATTACCGTTTCGGCGGAAACCGTTCGCAGGACTCTAAGGGCAGCTGGTTTAAGAGGAAGAACCAAATTAAAAAAGACCTTGCTTACAAAACGACAGCAAGACTTAAGGCTGAAATTTGCAAGGAGATATTCCGGATGGACACCTGAGGATTGGGCGAGAGTGATCTGGTCAGATGAGAGCAAAATTGACCGTTTGGGCTCAGATGGGCGAGAGTGGGTATGGAAAACTCCTGGTGAAAAATTACAAGCTCGTCACGTTAAGCCCACTTTGAAATTCGGTGGGGGATCCATTGTGATCTGGGGTTGCATGATGACACAAGGAGTTGGAAACATTCACAGGATCCAAGGACATATGACGTCATCATCGTATATAGAGATTTTGAGTTGTCATTTAATGGAATCGTTGGTGAAATTCGCTGTTGAAGCTTCGGACATTGTCTTCCAGCAAGACAATGATCCGAAGCACACAGCTAAAATAACTCAGAAATGGTTAAATGATAACAATTTAACAATTTTATCATGGCCACCGCAATCCCCAGATCTAAACCCTATTGAACACCTATGGGGAGCCTTGAAGTGATCCCTTGCTGGCGAAATCGGCAATTTAGACGAACTCTGGGCCAAAGTTAGGGCCATAACGCTAGAGACTTGCAAGAACTTGGTCGATAGCATGCCCAATCGAATTCAAGCGGTTATTGATGCTCGTGGTGGATACACGAAATATTGAGTCTAGGAAACCTTTGTTTTTTGAAACTCACAAAATTGATCAAGCTTGGTGGACTTTGGATTTATTTTCTTATTTTTTCTACAGCGAATAATTTTTATGTTATGAATTGAAATTATTGAAATAAAATATTTAAAAAAAAACTTAAGTCTTTAAATCCCTATTTGTTTTTTAAATAAAATATTTTAATTTTTCAGAACATAGCGTGATCAATTTTGTGAGTTACTGTAGTAACCCGTAGAGGCCTTAGCAGATGGCAGACTATTCCCCAGCGCAGAGGATCATCAATTCTCTGTTCTCATGGCGATTATCGGGAATGGTAAACTACTCACTGAGCAAAATATGGCCTCAATTGATAAGAGTTGGTCAGCATATCTGGCCATGTGTGGAGTAAAAGGATCGACCACGAATCCGAGATTCTTACAATAACACCTAACGACTTTTCGAATTTCAACAATTACCTTCCTGAATCATTTAAAGCTCAAGATCATATTAAATTAAGAGTATGGGAAGGTCGGCCAATAAGCGGGAGTTACGTCAGCACCGACCATTGCGCCGTCAATAAGGAATTCTTACGTTAGGTACTCTTTTTTCTCTTTATTTTTGAAGTAATAATAAAGCAACGCTCATAAGAGTTGCAGCGGGACCGACGTTCTGTTTTGTGTTTTTATTCATAATAATTGATTTTAAAATCAATAGCCATAACTCACGCGTCCTCTTGGCTGGAGCCGGTATGGTAATGATTCTCCAGACGGACTTATTGAGCACCAAGAGATTTCTGGCAGGATATTTTACTCCCCGTATAGCTAAAGAGATTATTGAATTCAAACGTTGGTTGATGGTTCGAACTTATGTGCTAAAATTTCTGATGCACTTTCAATTCTATCTGAATATCTGAACCTTTTTAAAATTTATTTTGGTAATCGCAATAGCTCTTGGAGTTTTGTGTGCACTTAAAGCAAAATTTACAAATTTCAAGGAAAAATTCCCTAAATATTACTGTTTTTCTAATATTTTGTAGTCCGGATGAAGTATCGCATAAAATAAACACATAATAGCAGTAATTTGAAAAAAGAATTTGCATTTACTTCCCCCAAGTACTTTTAATCGGCTTGGTTTGATAACGTCGCGAAAACCCAACATTGGGACAAAAGGCGAAACTTTAGTAGGCTTTCAAAATTTTTATGCCAACAGAGGTTAGTTATTAATTTATATATCCTGCTTTGTTGCTTGGTAGTCCAAGCGCAGTGTCATTGTGGTATACGGAAAGCTTGAAAAGGTTAAATTTTATCTGAGTATTGTCATGAAGCTTGCAAAAATTTTATAAAATGGTATGTGCAATAATATATTATGGACAAACATTTTATAATGCAGTAGGTTTTAATATTGATAATTGTTTTAGAGTAACATAAAATATCGGGATGATTCCAAAAGGCCTTTGACTCTGAAAGAACTTGAAGCAATTGTTGAAGACATTGAATTGGATGAGGAAATAAACATTTATTGCATACCACCCGAAGTCGATGATCTAACAAACGAAGAAAACATTGATGATGACGTTATCGGTGGAACGGTAAATTTGCCTTAGGGTTTGGCTGTAACATTTGAGATAGTGCATTCTGGTTATGAGATAGAAATGGAAAATAATATGCACCACGAGGTTACTCAACCTTCATCAAGCAAATCATCAGGAGTTGACGCTGTTACTTGGTGTAAAACACCGGTTGGCTATGAGACCAGTGCTAGAGTACTTGATTTTTTTAGGCTAATGTTCGGCGAAAATGTTATGGAGTGTATTATTATGCACTCCATAAAATATTCAAGAGATAACAATTGCCCTATGTTTGGCTTGGATCAAAGCGACCTGGAAATTTTTCTTGGAATACTGATTTTAAGTGGATATCACAATCTCCTACATGTAAAACTTTACTGGTCATCTGATGAGGATAAAGTGGTTCAAATTGTAAAAACTTAGAGGTCTCGAAACAGATTTTTTGAAATTAAGCGAAATACGCTTGTGGCAGATAATAATCAGTTGAACAAGGAAGAAAAATTTGCGAAATTACGTCCGCTGTTTCAACTTTTGAATACCAATTTTTTAAAGTACGGTATCTTTTCACATCATTTGTCAATAGATAAACAAATGGTGCCCTACTTTGGACGTCTTTCAGGGAAAATGTTCCTAAAAGGAAAGCCGGTACGCTTTGGGTCACAAGATGTGGTGACTGACGTCAAGCAATGGATACTTGTATCAGTTTATACCACACGGTGGAAAAAGTATTATTAATAACCAAAAGGGAATTCGGTCTAGGTGCGCAAGTTGTCATAGATCTTTTAAAAGTTGTAGATAATAGAAATTCCCACAAGATATATTTTGATAACTTTTTTACCAGCTTTAGCGTATTGGTTCATTTGAGAAATGAAAGATATTTTGCTACTGGAACTGTTCGCGAAAATAGAATCCTGAAATGCGCACTAGAAACCAACAAATCAATAGGCAACAGCGTGGTACAATCGATTCCTGCTATGATCACGCAAATTAAATAAGTGTGATACGTTGAAATGACAATTCCGTTGTTACAGTGGCAACCAATTGCGAGTCTGTTCAGCCAAATATCATCGTCAAACGATATAATCGTAAGGAAGGGGGAGAAATTTCAATACCACAACCATATATGATCGCAATGTACAATAAATATATGGGAGGTGTTGACTTGCACGATAATGCAGTCGCAAACTACCGTATAAATATTGGTGGTAAAAATGGTGGTGGCCATTATATATCAATATGATGGACTCTGCAGTAGTGAATGCTTGGAAGCTGCGCCGAACGGTGTACAACGAAAAAAAATATCACAGCTGGACTTTAGGTCCGAATTGGTTCGGAGTCTCATAAGCATCAACTAGTGCAAAATACAATCTGTTCGAGGACGCAGTTCAACTTAATCTCTACCATCCACTGCGCGATTAGATAATGTTGGCCACATTATTGAGAGGAATCCTGAAAATTAGAGAAGACGGTTCAGAGTTTGTAAAAGCACAACTGTATTTATGTATTACATTAAAATTGCTTTAAGGCCTATCACACTTCATTTCTTTAATTTTTTAATAGGTATTGGCCAATTGATGCGTTAACGCAACACTCCAAAAGTAGGATTGAAAAAAAAATGTTAAAAAAGGTAAAATTGTTATAAACGTACAATAAAATGGTTATGAATTCAAATATGGGCGTTTTTCTGAATATATATATTAAATGGGTTAAGAGTGATGACCCTTTTTCCTCGTACCGATACTGATACTCTAATCCTGAAATTTTAGCTACGGTCACATAGGCAAAATATGCCGACCTCTTTGCACTCGTTTACAAGTACGTGAAGCAAGGAGGCATGGCAAACTACACGTCCGAGGTGTTGGAGCGGATGTTCCCTTTAAATATTTTTTCAAAAGCAAATCTTCAATGATCAGTGCAATCTGGACAGAAATACTATCTGACTGGGACAAAAAAATTACAAAAGGAGAAATGAAATGTTCTTCTCTTCGCTCCCGCAGGCTTTTAGACGGCATAAACTCTCAAACATAGCATTGCATTCTTTATCACCAAACACCACACCCCTTATCCAGCCCTTACACCAGGGTATAATCCACGGATTCAAAGTTTCTTATAGGCAAATAATAGCAAGGCCAGCTGTCGCCTTACTTCTTCCATCGGAAAAAGGATAGTCATTTCGTGAATTTTCAAAAATAATGAATGTATTGGAGGCATTAAGACTTGTGAAGCCCTCTTGGTGGCTGATTAACATCCACAGAAATTAAAAATTGCTTTATAAAAGCAGGTTTTTATACCTCTAGCTTCCTATTTCAGGTGAGGAATTTGAGCGATATGTAGACTGCGATTCAAATGTTGAATGCTATAGAGAGCTCTCAGCAGAGGGAATATAGGAGGAATTCAGGAGATCTTCTAGTAAGGTTGTATAATTGTAAATCAATCTCAACTATCCAGTAAAGAAACACTTATTGCACTTTCTTCATTAAGAGCGTATTTTGAAACTAAAAATGAAAACACGAAGCACATGGAAGCGATCGAAGAGCAACTGGTCAGAATTTATTTTTCTACTTTGGTTCAAATGAAAGTAGATTAGGTAAACGAATCACTATTTGTAATAAATAAAGGTTTGTACAAATACGTATAATTAATCCTACACTAAATACAGTTTTCTTTGTTTTTTTTTTTGTTATTTTTCATTCGTTTAAAATGAAATAAAAAGCGTTGAACTAAAAATAAATGTTTATTTCTATGACGATGATGTATACCGTCCCACATCCTGTTAAAAGAAATTGTATATTCTTTTCCCCGATAATATCACAGCCCGCTTATAGTCACGAAATTCAGCTACCCAGTTGATGTGACTATGCTAACCGTATCGAGCCGTACAATAGCGCGATCGGAAAGTTGAAGTTCATAGTTCCAGTCAAGTCGAAAGTAATTGCGTTTTGAAAACGAACCAAAATTCAGAAAAAAAATCGCTATATTCAATATCATTTCAACCAAGCCGACAACGCTTTGCAGGCGTGTGAAAAAATTAGTGCTGTTTATGGTGAGGATGTTTTGCCAAATTCAGCAGCGCGTAAATGGTTTGTTCGTGTCCGCTCTGGAAAATTCGATGTGAAAGACACACCCCGCTCTGGTCGACCAATCGTTGAAAAAATCAATGAAATTCTCCAAAAAAAAAATTACAAGACTGGCACATTTCATCTTCTGAGATCACACATTGACCAAAAAACAGTTTTGAACCATTGAACCATTTTGCAGAGGGCTGGATGCAAAACAAACCCCGATATTTGGGTGCCACATGAACCGAATTACATACGACAATAATATGCGAACAAAAAAAATCGTCGTCCAAGGTGAACGAAGCTGCACAAACTATAACAAAGCTTGGAATGACGCCACGTAAGGTAATGCTTTGTGTTTGGTGGGATTGGAAGGGAATCGTGCATCATGAACTGTTCCAATTTGGACAGACGATTGATTCTACTCTCTACTGTCAACAACTAATGCGATTAAAGCGGGCAATTGAGGTAAAACGGGCTGAATTGAATGGCCCGTTCTTCCATCGAACTAATGCCAGAGTGCACACATCTTTAATGGATTGGCAAAAATTGAGAGGACTTGGCTGGGAAGCTTTAATGCGGAAATCTCCAGAACTCTGTTATCGGCGTAAACTGACTTCAAATGAGACCTGTAAAAATGGCTTGAAAAGTGTTATAAGGAATCTGCTCCATCGAAAACCAACTATTTGTCGCTGGATTGCTGAATTCAAACGTGGTTGTACAGACACAAATGCTTAACGTTCTGGGCGCCCGGTTATTACACCGGAAACATATTGTAAAAGAAATCCACAATATCGTTTCGAACAACCGTAAAGTTAATCTGCGTAATATACGTCATAGCTGACATCATAAAGATATCAATAGACCGTGTACATCATATTTTGCACGAGTTTTTGGGTATACAAAAGTTCTGTTCGAACTGGGTACCGGGTTTGCTCAGAGTTGACCAAAAACAACCACATGTTGATGTTTCAGAGCGCTGTTTGAAGCTGTTTAAGCAAAATAAAAAGAATTTGTTTATGCGATATGTGATAATGGATAAAACATGGATCCTATTACTTATTCGCAAACCTTAAAAAATGCTCGCCGGAAAGAAATATGGATCACCGAAACTGAAGCGTATTCTGCAGTTTTGGACAAATCGTTCAATAATGAAGGCATAGAAATGCTATGGCGACGCTGGAATGATTATATCACTCAAGAAAGAGACTATGTTGAGGAATTCTGTTACAGTACGCCCTCGGTAAAAGCAACCCTCGATAAACGCAATACCTCGGTTAAAGCGACACCCAAATTTTTACCATTGCAACTTTTCAAAAAAATGTGAGGCAGTAAACGCAACTTTCCATCATGATCTCTTTTTTCGTTTTAGCTTTGTTTGTATTTTTTGGTGTTTGGTTTTACTGTAACTGGGCAGTTATTTTACAGTTACTTCTATCAGAATTTTTTACACTCATGCATAGATCGTAGGTGCATTGTATTTGCGGTTTAATTTACCAGTGTTCAGCTAATTCTCCCCCGGTCGGTACATAATTGCGTAGTTTTATTTCAGAAATCATGGCTATCGTAAAAAAAGGTCCCAAGCCCTCTATAAAGCAGAAGGCTGAGATTTTAAATAAATTGAGTAACGGTGCATCAGTTAAATCGCTTTGTCAAACATACAAGTGCAACAAGTCAAGCATTAGCAGAATAAAAAAGAGAAAAAATGTGCTTAACAAATTCGTTATTAATTCTGAGTCCGAACCGGGAAAGCGCGTAACTCTAAAAACCTGTGAGTATCCAAGGATGGAAAAAGCCTTGTACAATTGGTTCCAGAGGCAACGCAGGCAAAACGTACCCATTTCCACACAAATCCTTAAGTCAAAAACATGTATGCTTCATAATAAAATAATCAAAGAAAAACCAGGAGCTTTTAATGCCAGTAATGGCTGGTTTTCAAATTTTAAAAAACGAAATGGAATCCGAATCCTTAAGATTTGCGGAGAAAAGCTGACAGATAAGCCAAAACTGGTGGAACCATTTTTAATAAAATTCAAATTTACAGTGCGGACGAGTCTGGTCTATTTTTTAAGTAGAACGTTTGTGGGTGCTAAAGAAGCTACTGCTCCTGGTAGGAAAGTAAGCAAGGAGAGAATCACTTTTCACTTTAAATCCTAGAGCATTTAGGCATTTCGAAAACAAGCCTGTCGTTTACAAGGCCAGCAAAAATGCGTGGATGACACACGAATTTTTTAAAGATTGGTTTCATTCAGTATTCGTGCCAGAGGTAAAATTATTTTCGAATTGATTTGGTCGAATCTAAAATTTTTTTTATATTTTTTCCTTGGCTTAGGTAAGACAATTTCTGGAATCGAAAAATTTCCCAAAAAAGACTACTGCTATTGGACGACGCGACGTGTCATCCAAAAGACGGGGAGGTGATAAGTGATGATGGAAAGATTGTTACCATGTGTTTGCCAGCAAACTGCACCGCTATTCTCCAACCAATGGAGCAAAATGTCATCAACTTGACAAAACTGTACTACAAAAAAGGACTTTTGGCACATTTAGTCGGATAGTCGGAAGGCGAGGTTCAGATTTGGAGAGTAAAATAAAGGCTACTGCATGGAACAAGATTAAGTCCTCGGCTATACAAAAGTGCTGGAAGCCTTTGACGTCTCCTGACAGTGAGTAAGATGAGGAGAATGAGCTACCGCTGAGGGTCATAAGCGATAAAATCATTAGTGACCGCGAAATGATGACATCCATTAATTACTTGCTTCAAGAGTTATTTTCCATTGAAACTTTTGTCACCGAGAAATTAAGCAATTGCATTGCCGAAAACGATATCGAACAGGCGCCTGTTTGCAACAATCTAGAAGCCGACGAAATTGAGAGTGAAGAAGAAAGCGCAGGTGCAAATATAATTCCTCCACCGCCAAAAATCAAAACGGAGCATGTTATCCAAGCATTTAGCGTTTGTCTTCAATGAGCTGAAGAAAACTCGGTTCCACTAGAAGCTACCTTGACTCTTCAAAAACTGAGAGAGCTGGCCGTCGACAAAAAAGTATCCTCCAAGAAAAAGCAAACGAACATTTCCCAATTTTTTAAATCAATTTAACCAAAAACTGTATTAACATTATGTAAATACAGTCGAACTTCTATAAGTCGAATTTTCTTTAACTCGAACCAATCTGAGTGGCAATAGCGTTTAGAGAGAAAATATCATACGTTCTTACTTCTATAACTCGAACTTCCACAACTCGAAGTTCTCCATAACTCGGACAAAAGAGAGTGGCACCAACATCCTATAAGTCGAAGGTTTTGGGAATTTTCCCCGTTTACGAGGATTTTTTTTTTACATTTTCATTTCGTTTTCTTTTGAACGGGGAATCACCTACGTTTACATATGCATACATATATTAGAAAACTAATATTTGTATTAGGTACAATAGTTTTAAAGAATGGACTTTATGTTCAACTTTTCGCTTTGACGTTTCCGGCAGTACTACTTGAAGAGAATAATTAATAGAACAGCATAATTTGCATAACGGGGATGCTGTTGACCATTGAGACGGACATTTACTCCTCCGCTGTACTTTCTGCATCTACATGTATGTATTGCAATTGCAACGCATTGTGAAATGTTTTGTTACGATTGTTTGCCAGTTTGTAATCGTTAGCAATTAGAACAAAAAGTTCAACTTATCGGAGAAATAGAGAATGGGGCAATGAAAAAAGATGTGGCATGTAAATATGGTATTCCAGCAAGTACGGTTTCCACAATTTTAAAAAATAAAATATCAATAATTTCTTCATTCGAGTCTGGTTCTGCTGGATGCATCACAAGATTAAAAAAGCAAACATTTGAAAATGGAAGCAAAGCACTATTAGATTAGTTTCGAGCAGCTAGAAGTCAAAACATGCCAACAACTGGTGGAATATTTAAAGAAAAAGCCCTGGATTTTGCAAAGCAGTTTGGTGAAAATGATTTTAAAGCTAGCACTGGATGGCTTGATAAATGAAAGCTAAGGTAATACGTATAACCTTGAATCTGCTCTATACGTACATACATAAATGACAAATGCTTTATTTTAGGTATGGTGTGTGTCAAAAAAAAAGCATGTGGTGAAAGCAGCAACGTATGCGAGATGGATTGCCAAAAGTAGAAAATTGAAATTTTACCTCATTTACTACGAAAATACAATGAATGTGACATTTTTAATGCTGATGAAACAGCAGTGTTTTTTTGAATGCTTGCCTGACAAAACGTTATATTTTAAAAATGAAAAATGTCATGGAGGAAAACATAGCAAACAGCGAATTACATTACTGTTGGCGGCAAATATGAATGGTACAGAGAAACTTAAAATTCTCTTAATTGGAAAAAGTAATCGCCCTCGCTGTTTTCGTGGAGTTAAGCATTTACCTGTTGATTAGAAATTTAACTCTAAAGCAGTGAATAACCGGACAACTTTTTGAAGAGTGGATTACTAAGTTAGATAAACAGTTTGTAAAAGTAGGTAGAAAAATTTTGTTATTTATTGATAATTGTCCAGCACATCCAAAGGATTTGGTTAACAAATTAAAATCCATTGAGTTGGCATTTTTTCCACCAAATACGACTTCTAAACTGCAACCACTTGATCAAGGAGTATTTCAAAGCTTGAAATGTCATTACCGAAACAGAATCCTTAAAGAATCTGTAACGCGTCTGGAGGCTAATCTTAAGTCTGATATAACGCTAATGGATTGTGTTAGTCATATTACAAAAGCATGGCATGTTGACGTTAGTAGTGAAACAATAGTAAATTGCTTTAAAAAAGCTGGATTTGGTCACAATTCTATGTGGGATGAAGAAGATGATATACTCTGAATTTTTACATTGAGGAACGATGTTTAATGCAAAAGAATACGACACCTGATTAGCATTGGCTAATGCAACATCTAATGCCACTCTTGATGAGTATATTGAAGTAGATATTAGCAGTGATATTTGCACAATATATTTTCCTATCGATAACGAAATTGTTGAACATCATAAGACTAAATCTTTAAATCTGCATGTTGATGATGATGATGATGATAATTCGGATATAGAGGTTGTAAAACAGCCTTCTAGACAAGAAGTTATAAATTGCTTAAAAATGTTAAACATATATTTGAAAACCAGTGATAATGTAACTGACAAACACTTTGAAGCCTTATATAAGTCAGAACCTTTAATTGAAGAAAGTAAGAGGAAAGCAGATTTGCAGCCTTTTAATAACAAAATATGTAACAAAACTACCGTAATTTTTTTTATTTATAATACATATAATACATACAGTACTGTGCAAAACCTAAGTCAGCACTTTATAGTAAGTCTTTTCAACTTTCTACCCCACAAAATAAAAAGAAATGGATATGTAATGATGTGTAATAGTGTATTTTGAAATTCACAACTTTTTATAAAAGTAATAATACTTCAGATTTAAAAAAAAAGGCAAAATCAACGAAGTAGCCAAATTGAGCTGTGCAAATCCTAAGCAACTTTTTTAATATTTTCTCGCAACGACGAGGCATAGAAGTAATTAAGAAAGTGTATCCTGGGAGATATTTCCCACTCAACTCAAAGCGTTGAATAGATGAGACCTGTTGGAAAAGTGTTGTCCAGCGACACGGCTTTTAAGGATACCTGACAGGTTTTCGATGGGATTCAAGTCGGGGATCTGGCCGGCCAATCAAGGACTTGAATGCCACTATCCGCTAACCACTCCTTTACCAACTTCGATGTGTGTTTCGGATCGTTATCCTGTTGAAACACCCAACGAAGTGGCATTTCTTACTCCGCATGTGGTAGCATTACTGATTCTAGAATGGATTTATATTTGTGCAGAATCTAGGATTGAGTCGCTGCCCTTTACGAAGGTTATTTTCAATTGCACGTCTTCGCACCACGTTTAAATCAAGTAATTTTACGACTTCATTTGAACTTATGAACGGTTGTTTTTTAATTACATCACAAATGTTTCTATCCGTTCGACATGCTGTGTTACGCGGCCTACCACCGACATTTTGACTTTCAACGACTCCTGTTGCATTATGTTTTTTTTTTAGCTAATGTTGCCTGAGTATCTCCAGACTTAAATTCATCAATAATCTTTAGTTTGAGAGAAGAAGAGTAACTTTGTCGCGACATTATTAAAAAATATCAATTATGCGACTAACTTAAAAGAAAACTGATCGAAGACAAAGAGCTTACAACATTTCATGTGTAACCGGACTGGAAAAGTACTGTTAGCTATTTTTTTTTACAGTGAGTTACAAAGTTGCTTAGGTTTTGCACAGCTCAATTTGGCTACTTTGTTGGCTTTTGCGTTTTTTTTTAATCTGAAGTATTATTACTTTTATAAAAAGTTGGGAATTTCAAAATACACTCTATTACACATCATTACATATTAATTTCTTTTTATTTGGTGGAGTAGAAAGTTGAAAAGATTTGTGAAGTGCTGACTCCAGATGGTTGCTCAGGTTTTGCACTACAGTCGACTCCCGATAGTTCGAAATTCTTGATAATTCGAACTGATTGTGAGATCCCTTGAAAAAACCTTGATGAATGGAACAAAACTATGTGTTTTGGTACGCTCACTAATTCGAAGTGATTGTCGAGTTGGGCCGCCGGCAAACACGCTCTAATTCGAAATCAGTAGCTAGTTTCCTCTCAGTAATTTTTCGTTTTTGTTTTTTGTTCTCTGTTCTTTGTCCAACTTTCCTTTTATCCGATAAGTACAAAAATGTTGGCTCCCTTTGGGAAAGCGATTTACATATGTTTGTATTCCAGCAAAATCAGTCGTAATTATGAGTACAAAAAAAATACAAGTGTTTGTCAGTCGGTGAAAAAAAAATTATTGAAGCCGTGGAAACTGGGGTAGAAATAAAGGATGTAGCAAACATTTTCAAAATTCCGTAGCTGGAAGTGCATTACACGGAGGAAGGAAGCGGAAACGGCACGGTGAGTTCCCCGGTCTTGAAGAATGCGTATTGAAATGATTTAGTCAATGCAGAGGACAAAACGTGCCTGTAACCTCCGACATTCTGAAGGAGAAAGCTAAGTCATTCGCTTTTAGTTTGGGTATTGAAGGATTCACCGCCAGTGATGGATGGCTCTCCAATTTTAAAAAAACGACATAACATCGTTTTCAAAAAAAATATGTGGAGAAAGCGCGACTGTTAATGTTACTATTTGTTCTGTATGGAAAAATGATTTAGGCGGGCTGCTGGCAAATTACGATCCACGGAATGTGTTCAATGCGGATGAGACTGCTCTTTTTTTTAAGTGCCTTCCTGATCGAACGATGACATTTAAAAACGAAAAATGTCATGGGGGGAAACATAGCAAGGAAACGTTAAGATTATTACTCGCAGTAAACATGGACGGGTCGCAAAAAATAAAACCTCTTATGATAGGGACAGCTGCTAACCTTAGGTGTTTCAAGGATATCAAATCCTTTCCTTTATCGCTCCAACGCGTGGATGACCACAGAATTGTTCAATGGGTGGCTGTTGAAACTAGACATCCACATGAAACGGCAGAAGTGGAAAATTGTACTTTTCCTGGATAATTGCACAGTTCACAATAATCCGCCAGTTCTCAGTAATCTGAATCTTTAATTTTTCCCTGCTAACACCACCTCTAAATTGCAACGCCTTGACCAGGGAGTGATTCAGAATTTTAAAACTTTGTACCGCAAAGAAGTAGTGATGATAGCGTTGGATAGCATTGAAAATGGACAGAGAGCCAACATAAATGTTTTAACAAGGATGGCCATGGTTGACAAAGCATGGAAAAACGTTAAATCGACAACGATTTCAAACTGTTTCAAGAAATACGGATTTATTACAGAGCCAGTGAACCAATTGCAACAGGAGGGAGGAGAACTGGATCATTTTACCTCACCTTACTTTGATGAATCTGTGACTTTCGATGATTTTGTACATATTGTGACGATGATGTAGAAGTCTGCGGTGCTCTGTCTGACGTCGAAATTCTGGTAGCTTCAAATTCAAGCAACAACAATGAAGGCGAAGATGAAGAAGAATCGGAAGCAGAACCAATTCCGCCCGTCACATCAAAGAACGGAAGTGGACGACGAGGTATTCTCGGCACTGGTTGTCATAGACAATGCTCTTGACCAAGGACGCTGGAAGTTGTTGAAGCAAAAAAATCACTGATTTCTTTACAAAATAAAAAATTTAAGTAAAAATTGTACGTATGCAATTCAGTGTGTGTTTTGTAATAAAGTATGTCTAATTATTGATGCGTATGTATATATGTACATACTTATTTCGTGTTTGTCCTTCGCTCCAACTCGACAATTTTTCGTTAATTTGAATTTTTTGTAAGGTCCCTTGAGTTTCGAATTATCGAGAGTCGACTGTATATGTATATTTAAATAAATAGAAGACAAAACTTTATATGTATACATAAAATGTTTTTTTTTTTTATTAAATTACAGGCTTTTTTATTATCAAACTGTTTTGGGGTGGCAGATGGTAGTTCGAGTTATAGAAGTTCGACTGCATTGCTTTTCTTTTCTTTTACGACGAACAATATTCTTTTCGCGTTAAATTCTAATTCAAGGCTCAACTTTTTTGTGACTCGGTTATTGCAACAACCTCAATTAACGCAACTGCTCGAATTTTCAACGGTTGCTTTTACCGAGGGCGTACTGTAATTTGGAAAATAAAATAAATAAAATTTCTAAAGTCCCTAAAAATTTGTAGGGCATTCCCTTGCCCTGTTACAATATTTTGAACAGCTCTGCATAAGGAGCAACGCCAGTTCCAATTCAAAAACATTACAATTGTACGACGATGATGGTACTGTTAATTTTAAAGCAGCTTTTCGTGGAGATGGAGAAAACAAAATCTATCTCTACATGTCAAGCAACATCTTCTATTGTAAACATTCTATTGTTCCATTTTCTGTTGTCAAGATTGCTTATTCTAATTTGATTTCCTTTTTCATAATTACAACAAAATTACATATGAACCATGCGAACGCCTAACCCAATTTTGAAGAATTCAACTAACTACTTAACTGAGATACGGATATTGTTTTTCTTTTGTTTTTTTTTACGGACAAACTTTCTTAATTTACATATTTAATAAATAAAAAAGTGTTAAAAATAACATGTCAACGTTTATATATTGCTCATATGTGTGCACTTCCTTGCGTATATACATTTTCCTAACTAAATGTAAGACTATTATGCAAACACCATTTTTTGCATTCGTGTGGGCTTTACAAGATAAAAACCAAATACAACTTAAAAAAGCTACAATTCTTAACGAAGAAAATTTAAATAATAATAATAAATCCAATCTTTTGATTTAAAATAACTTTCTCACTCACTTATTCTTAATTTTAAATACCGTCCTGATGAGTCGGTTTCTTTGTTTTTTTTTTTGTTTTTTTGTTTTTTTGTCAAGAAAAAAATATTTATATTCAAAGAGTAAAATTAAATAATAATTATGATTGCACTGAATGTAGGAGATAAGATATTTTAACAATTCAAAAAACTCAACTTAAATTCAATTCATGTACGAGTGTATAACTGGAGCAAGGGAATAATAATAAATCTAAAAAAAAAATAAAGTAAACAACAAACTGACGTCATTGTTCAGAATTAAATAAAAAAAAAAGAAAAAAAGAAGATAGAATTAATATGTACTAGGTATGGATAGGAGAAGTTATAAGTAATACTTTACGCCTCCGAAGTGAAGGGATCCCGTGAATGGTGAATCTTCAGATGTTTATTGTGGTTCGTCTTCGTTGTGGAACTTTTACCACATATCGTGCACTGGAATGGTCGTTCACCAGTGTGAATGCGCCGATGTTCAATCAAATAGTAGTGCCGATGGAAGAGTTTACCACAAATGTCGCAGGTGAATTTCTTATTCCCGTGATGTTCACGCCGATGCCGAATATAATTGTATTTGCGTATGAACTTACAGCCACAGTGTTCGCATGTGTATGGTTTGATTTGTTTATGCGAATTCATGTGATTGTTGTAGTCGACTTCGCGTACGAATGCCTTAACGCATTGATCACATTTGAAGGGTTTCGTCGTGCGATTGGCATGCACCCAATTGTGAATTTTCAAATTCCACTTAGTGCTAAAGGATTTATTGCAGATGAGGCATTCGTGCTGTGTGTCCATGGAGTGTGTGGCCATGTGTGCTTTGATGCTTGATTTAGCATAAATTTGTTTACACATTGGACATTCCATGGGTTCGGTGTAATCGAATTTATCTGAATGCGCCAGTCGTATGTGCCTTCGTAGGCTGTTTGCGTGTACAAATCGATCTCTGCAATATGGGCAGCATTTGGGTTTCAAGTCGTGCGTTTCTTTATGCCAGATAAAGCGTGCCTTTGATGGTAGTACCTCACCACAGTAGCAAACGTATTCTTTAGTACGATTGATTTTAGTACCATGCCGCTTTCGATGCTGCGTTAGATTGGAGTAACGTTTGAAGCTTTTGCCACAGATTTTGCACTTTAGTGGCGTCAAACCCGTATGCATTCGCACATGCTCTACAAGGGCACTACGAATGACGAATTTCTTTTCACAGTATGTGCAACCAAAGTCTTTCCAGCCGAGATGACGCTTCAAGTGAACCATGAAATTTTTCCATCTCGTAAACTTTTTGTGGCACGTAAAACATTCAGCAGGATGTTCAGTCAAATGCTCATCGAAGAGCTTGACAGTAAGAAAGTCCCGCCTGCACACGAAGCAGCAGAACGAAGATTTGGATTCCATATAGTAGCTTTGTGCTTCACCTTCATTCTTAACATTGAGGGCATTCAAATTAAAATTGATAAGCATACGATTGTCTCGTGCTCGCATCGAGTCATACTTTGTGCGCGATATACTTGCACTGGTAGGTGGCGCAGTTGTAGTCAACGCTAAACTCACACCTTTTTGGCAATCTTTTTGCTCTTGATTTTCTTGTTCGATTTTGACAATCGCTGCTTTAGAATCCTCCTCTTCGGCCAACGGTGGAGGTGGTAATGTGCTTGGTTCCAGACCAAGCAATAAAGAGGCACCAGCGTCCATTGTATTCATTGTCGCTGTGGTAACTGTTGAAGTCGGTGGGTCTCGTATAAGTCGTCTGTTCACACGCTTGTAGCCGTGCTGCTTAATTAAATGTGCGTTCTTCTCTTTCAGCAGAGGAAAGTTTGTATTGCAATGTGCACACTGAAATGATTTCTTGCGTGGCACTTTAGTGATCATTTTGTTCTTTCGCTTTGATGTAGATGGTAAGGTGTCCATAGCGGGGGATTCGTCACTTAATCGCAAACCAAAACTGTAAACCAAATAAAATTAACAATAATCATTTGTCGGATGTTGATGAAGGAAGAAACTTACTTCTTTGTCTCCGTTGAGGAGCTTAAATCTTGCGGACGAAAGTAGTGATCTTGGCTCCAGCTTTCGTTGGTTGTCATGAAATTCTGATAGGGATTTGGAAAACGAAGAACAGGGAATTCATTGTACAACTGAAAAAGCAAAACAAAAGACACATTAAATGCAAAAGAAATAGCAAATTATTTGTTTGACACTAACCGGTTGACTCCATGAATTCTCTACGCCGCAATTGCTTTCTTGTTCAGAGATTTCGCCTTTAGCTGGCATCTTCTCGTCAGTTCTTATGTTGAGGCCATCTGCTGTTGGCATACTTCCCTCTGTTGCAGCAGCAAATGATACACTTCGCTTACACGAATCCAAGTCTAGATAACTGCCCTTGCCGTCGATTTCAAAATCATTTTCACTGCTTTGTGATTGATACCAGGTACAACTAGCACTGTTACCATTGCTGGTGCTTGCACTGTACTTATTGAAATCTTCACTGCAATACATTGGCGGGGAGATATTGTGTTTTAATTCTTCCTGGTGATTTGCATCGGCACCGTAGAGAAAACTAAACGGATATTCAACGTATGGCGAGTTATTTTGCTGTTGTTGCGGCGATTGCTGTGAATTATTTTGATCTTGTTCCTGGATGTCATTACTATCAGGAAGCACAACTTCTGATATTGAAAAATGTTCAGTGCTTGCTAATGGCTTGGAGAATAAAGAAGCCGACGGAAAGCCATTTGGTGCAGGTGGTGTAACGACATCATCCAAAGTCTCTGCTGTATCGTCGATTTCCATTCCGAAGATAGAATGCATTGGGCGTTCTTCAACTTCTTCTTTCTTCATACACTGATCAAGAAACGCTGATAAATCGGTGGTTGGTTTTTCTTCTTCTAGAGGCAAAACGGATTCTTCTTCTGATTCCATTGGGTTAGAGGTAGATGGTTGTACCTCATCATCCGGTGGAAGCTTCTCATTTGAATCGGCTAACAGAGGAGGTGGATTTTTTTCTAAAGGAGAATGCGAAACACTTTCAACCTTAACATTGTTGTCTTTGATTTCTAGGCGAATTTCCTTTTGTAACTCCAGCAAAGTAGATGTTGAGGTGGATGGTATTGATGACGGTGAAGGTGCTGGTGCTGGTGTTGTTGTTGTTGTTGGTACTGATGCTGATGCTGATGTTGCGGTTGGCGTTGACCTTGAAGTTGGTATTGAAGTTGGGGTTGAAGTTGAAGTTGCTGTTAATGTTGAGGTGGTTGTTGACACTGGCGTTTGGGTAGGTTCCGTTTGTGGTTGGGATGCAGATTGGCTTGTTACCGAATCCTTACTTTTCGGTTTTATAACAAGCTTTTTCGGAACTTTTTTGAATGGTCGCTTTACTGATTGAATATACGCATATACTGGAGGATTTTCCTTCGCCGATTGCTTTCCTTCTTTAATATGCACTTCATGTTGTTTTTGACTAATTTGTCCTGGAGCATCAATCTGTGTGTGATCCGATTGAGGTTGTGATTGTGAATTAACGTGACTTGTTACATTTTCAACCTTTGCAACAGTGCCGACTGTTTGTGATATTGCTTCAGTTTCTTTTGCAGTGTTTGTTGGTTCCTCAACTTTTGTTAAGCCAACAGAGACCATGTGTATTGTCTCGTCAAGCTTTGTATTTGAGCTGGTGGATTGCACTGATTCATCAGCTTTATTGATTTGGTTGTCGGAGTTAGTTTTCCCCACAGAATCGTCCACATCTTTTGTTTTCCTGATGTCAACACCAGTTGTTAGCGTTGTTTCGTCAACCTTTTTTACTATTGTAGGTGTATTGCTTCTTCCATTTGGGTTTGCTGCTAATCGTATTACACTTGTAGTTCCAGGTGTAATCGATAAGTCTGTTGCAGGAGCTATCGCAGTAGGTGAAGAAGACAGAAAAGAACGACTTGCAGACCTATCACTACCAAGCTCTTGCTCTTTTTTTGTATCATCTATGTTTTCCTCTTTATCCAGAGAAGCATTATCTTCTGCATCTTCGGTTAGGCATGATGGATCTCCCAATTCGTTTTTAACATCTTCTTCTGGTTCGAATTTTTCAATTTTTATTATTTCAGTTCGAGTTTTGGCCACTTTACCCGATGCTATTATATTTCCCATTAGATCTAGATATTCATTAAGGTCCAACTGCACATCACTTAGTACAGTTATTGCGGATTTCTTTTGTTCTCGCAGCTGGGATGTTTGTCTTTCCTCTGGTGGCCGATCACCAGACCATGTTCCATTTGATCGATCGTCTTCTTCCGTTTTCATGACTTCACTAATCGATTCCGCTTCTGACATGTCATCGTCCTGATCTTCGTTTATTTGAACAACACTCGGTGGCATATGATAGACTCGTTCTATAACTGAAAATTCTCCATCATCCTTTTCAACACACTCCACAACATGTTTAGGTGTTTCTTGAACAATAAAATCACCGTTTTCTCGTTCAAGATAGTGCGCTGTTACAGGTGATTCAGCAAACCTCAGTACGGATGGTGAGCCTGCCATTGCTGAGTAAGGAGAATTCGACTGCCTTGAGTATTGTCCACCCGATGACAATGGCGAACGGTATAATTGAGGAGGAGGTCTTATTGGCGGTGTCATTGATGTTCTTTTAGGTGATAATTCGCTATTGTCATTGGTGTCATTAAAACCAGTCTCAATCTGTGGAAAGTTTGGCTGATAACGTTGATTAAGCGGTGGCGGTGGTAGAGGTGGCGCCAGACGAGACGATGTCGCCGCCGGTGCCGATGTTGATGGAGAAAATGATGATGATGGTATGTAATTTCCTGGGGAATACATTGGGCGATTAACGTTGCTGCTACCCATTTGGTTTTGGCTATTTTGAGATCGAAGTTGACTTATGGCGGCGCCGTAGGCAGGCGGTGGTTGCAACGGTTTAGGTTGTTGTTGATAGGAAAAAAGCTAGACAAGAAAAAACAATGAATAATTTGATAAGCTGAAAATTCAAATAAAATATAAATAAGCTTACTCGTAAGGGAGGTTGCGGTGGTCCTTGACTAATAGCAGCATTACTCCCACTCTGAAGATGATTCTGTAGGGGATGGTAATTCTGTAGATGATTATGGTGATGTTGCTGCGGCTGATTTTGCTGTTGCTGTTGCTGATGCTGCTGCTGCTGCTGTTGTTGTTGCTGTTGCTGTTGCTGTTGTTGTTGCTGCTGCTGCTGCTGTTGTGACTGATGCTGATGTGGATGATAATATGTTGTCGGTGGTCCAAAGTAATTACTATTACTACTACTACTACTACTGCTACTACTGTTGTTATCAAACAAATATCCACTTTGTCTACCCAATAAAAGATTTTGAGGTACCGGGGCTTGTGGTGTATTGTCCTCTGGCTCTCTCCTTTTTTCATTTTTTTCCACCGATGATGGTAAACTACTACTCCTGTTCGTTATCTCCGATGTTGGTGTTGTACTTCCATGTTCTGTATTCGAATGACTGGCGGTTGAATTTTCACTCGAAGTTATCTTCTTGGCTTTGATTGGATTATCGGGAATAACTATTTCAGCTACTTCTGATTTAAGACTTAATTGTACAAGAGCCTTTATAACCTGCTCCTTTGGATGTGTCTCTAAATGATCAGATAGATCCATACCAGGAAGCAGGAATAATGTGCATACTGGACACTGTACGTTTCCACCCATTTTATTTAGTTTATGTTTATTCTGTGCTATATTTGCGATCTGATGAGTGCAAACAACGTTGAATTCACACCTTTGCGTTTGAGGAATATTAGTTTCCTCTATGCCGTATACGTTGCACAAGCAAATGATTGAATAAGATTTGATGGGAATCCCCTTCGAGTTAGAAGATTCTCTTTCAAATCCCTGTCAAAGATCGTCCATTGTTGTCTGCTTCAAATTACCAGAAGAATCTAGAAGAAAAAAAAAAAAACAAATTTATATAAATCCATTTTGTGATTTCTAATAAGTCATAGGGTACATGTCCAATTGGTTTTTTTTTTTTCAAAGTGAATTTGTCTGTTTGTCAGTCTGATAGCACATGGTGCTTACAAATGTGATAACAACATTTACCCGTGATTGGTCTGCTTATGAGAGTACTGCTAAGCTGTTAATTCTATTTAAATTGTCGAACAAAGTTGGCCCTAATACATCAACGCACCTTTTTGAAAGGCATGCTCTACTGTTGAATCAGTACCCAAGTAATCTATTGGGTTGGCAAGAAAGTGCAATAATTTCGGTTTCTTGCGTATGGAATAAAACCAGTTTTCTTCTTTTATACAAAGAATAAATTTTAATCAATTATACGAGTATATTTTCCATTTCCTTCCATCACATTCTGACATCTTTTTGGCAACTTCATGGTTCCGTGCTCATTGAACTTCTGTCTCCTTAAAGCACAAAACTGTACCAAGTGTAATTTCAGGTCATCATCATTGGTTTACTATACAGAGAGTTTTGTCAACTTTGAAATATGATGATACAAAGTTGGCGCTGTATAGTTGATGTGACATCACTTACCAGTCAGGGTTCAATCATTTTTCACGAGTTACCAAAGGTGTGTGTGGTCTAACTTTGTCATGGTGGAACACGATTCCATTTACATTTGTCAATTCTGGCCGCATTTCTTAGATAGCTTCCTCCAGGTTCTTTTCTGAATTGAACTTTTGATTCCTAGGAAGAAGCTAAAAATACACGACAGCTTTATAATCCCACCAAATTGACAACACAACTTTCTTTTGATGCAGTTCAGCTTTCGGCCCATGATCGTTTTCGATTTATGTTTCTGTAGACATGTTTCGTTTCAAAAAAGGCTTTGTGAGACTCAGCAGCTTCCTTGCCTTTTCGGAGCAAAATATGTTGAAAACGTTCGTTTTTGCATTCCATGTTAAAATTGAGAGTGTAGTAATAGGTGTAAACAAAATTAGACTTAGTTTGCGTCTAAAGTAAGTTTAAAGAGATAACTATCAAATGTCAAAAAAAAAATCATAACATTGGCAAAAGCGAGAATCAACAAGCTTAACGCAACCTACGCGTAAAAACCGAAATTACTTTCTTGACTGCCCAAAAATTGAGTCATTTTTGTGTATTTTTTTAAGGAAAACTATTTGAAATTTCGGATTGGGACTTTAACTATCAGTATACACATTCAGATATTGTATGATTCTTGGAGCGTCGTAAAAAAAATCTGATAATTTTATTATTTACAAGCCTTTTAAACAATTTGCGTCTCTGTCGTGTTGAAAAATTTTTACCCGCGATGGAATTCAAACCTGATAGTGTGATTGCTTTATATTTGGCTGGAAAACCACAAGTAGCTATCGTTAGAGCCCTCCAGCACCTCAACGTGAATAAATCATTTGTGTTTCGAACCATAGCTCGTTACCGTGATACTTGCAGCGTTGCAAAACGCAATGGAGGTGGTCATAAAAAAACAGCAACATCGGCAGAAATTGAGCGAAATCCGCGCTGAAGTGCAAGAAAAGTGGATCGTGAGCTCAACATATCGTTGGAACGGATGCAAACACATACTGAAAAATGAGATTGGGCTCAAGCCACCGAAGTTCGAAAAAGCACATGATCTTACACCGCAAAAGAAAGAGTCGAAAGAGCGAAGGAGTTGCTACGCTTGAACGAAAGTGGTGAGTTGCCGAATTTGGTTTTTTCCGATGAGTCGCCATTTGTTGTCGAGCAATATGTCAACAAACAAAATGACCGGGTTTACTTGCCAGAGAGGTCCTTCGAAAATGTACACCTTCGGACGGCCACCAGAAAGCAGGCAGTACCGATGGTGATGGTTTGGGCCGCCATAACCGCCGATGGTCGCTCTCCGCTCGTATTTTTGGAACGTGGCGTCAAAATTAATGCGATCAAACAGGCACTTCGCCGGGAATGAGCCAAAATACCGCAGAGCCACTTGCGTGCAGCGTGCGATGCTTTCTTCGGCCGTCTCAAGGCCATTATTCGCGCCAAAGGTGGACATATTGAAAACTACTGATATAATTTTCCCAAATTTTTTCTTTGGCACAATAAAATTTATCAAAAAATAAAAAAAATTATAGCATTTTAAAAAGTTGGAGTTAGAGTCATTCACCCTGTATATGGCGGAATAGTCCGGGGAAAAGATTTGAGGCTCCTTCGCTTCTCATCCAACCAAACCTAACTTGGTAAACCTATAAGCGCGAGCATTGAGCAAGGAGAAAACAGCAATACTCTATCATAGATGACCGACCCGTAGAATGGAAACGTATGTCGGATGACATCAAACGATTTAGTCGATTGCTTTACATCAACCAATAGCCGCCTCAGATAAAGATCGATTTCCTGCAAAACCGAAAAAGGACAACGACGTTCAGTTCTGCATATAAAATGTTAAGACCATTGTTGTAGTGGCAAGAGAAGCTCTATATTCCGGACTAAGAAATACCCAATATACAACAGAGTGGGTGGCCGTGGCTCAAGTGGTACTGTATTGACTTCCCAATCGGACGGTTCGGGGTGCAATACCAACCGTGCCGAAAGGCATTTTTTTTTTCACGCAACTAAAATCTGGTGAGATGAATAGTTGCCTAAAATACAACATGTCAATTTACCCTAATAATTCAGTTTCTTCATTAAATGTTGGATGCCACCCATGGAGCGAAATAACCACTGAACCCAAACATCTTTCTCTATCTCTCTATCCAAACTTAACACGTGCTTCGGCATTTTAAGAGTAGTAATACTCTCTTGAGTCTTAAATTTTTTTTTAAAAAGAGATAAAATAGATCTTTAGATGACAACGTCTATGTATGCAGATTGGTAAAAGCAGCTTCTTCCGGCTTTATGGAGAGAAAAAGCTTTTGATCCAATTTTAACGTTTCGTTACGCTGCAAGTTTTCAGCATCCAAAAATTGATGCGGTAACAGATGGATTTCTTAGGGCTTGGCGAAATAAGATACCTAAGAAGCATTATGCATACCCCAATGCACATGGTTATCAGCAGATATTTAGAAATGGATTAAGTATATCACAAAGCGCTTACATTGCTTAGTTTTAGCAGTTAAAAGATGTAAAATACTCTTATCAATTAGCTTTACGAAGGATGCATGTCAAGTCAATGCTCCGCAAAAAGTCTAGGTGGTGCTTTGCTAATATTTGATGAGGATCAGCCCAGGAAGAAGCACTTCCTAATGGTGTTCAAGCACCAGCAATGCAATGACTGAGTGCAATCACGATAAAACCCTCAAGAGGATCAAAGTACGGGTATTGGACATTGAAGACATCCAAGCGATGTTTTAGTAAGCAGGGCCAAATACATCGACAGAGCTATTAGCCTGCGCATGGAAAAATGAGAATTTCCCGAAAGACATGACAATAAGTTTACGAAAGTACCTCTTTGCTCTGATTAGGTTAGGTTAGGTTAAGTAAAACTGGCTGTTGGAAAGACCAACCCACTTAGGCTTATCGGCTATCGGCTGTGATGCCACGTGGATCTATGATCCTCCTACTCTTGAAACCAATTTGAGCTTATATCGCTTAAGTCGTTGTAGAAGAAAGCTCCTAAGTGAAGTTTTATTCCTTGAGAGAGAGCTGGGCTTGTACATACTAGGTGGAGGATTGTCTCTTCCTCCTCCTCGGCAATGTAGCTTCTACAGACATCGTTGACACCATGATGGCGCTGAGATGTTTCCTATAATCGCTCTTAGAACGATTCAGATCCAGCTTTGGCCAAATCTGTTTGGTTCCTTTGTTTGCTTCTAGCTTTAATATTAATTTGCACCGCAGCGATTGATATACCGATGCTATCCTTTTCCGGTAGAATAGATAGAGTGGTTCCAATTTTGGCGAGTTTGTCAGCCCTACAATTCCCTGGAATGTCTCTATGGCCCGGCACCCAACGTACGTGAAAATTGAACTGCTCTACCATCTCCGTAAGAGATGATCGGCATTCAAGGGCGGTTCTAAAATTTAATGAGACTGAGGGACTTGATAGCGATCTGACGAACTCTGCGGAAACTATTTTGGTACGAGTATAAGATATAAATACAAGTATATGTGGTCTTCCCGCTGTTGCTAAAATAGTGGCAGCGAGATAATCCTTGACTGGATCAAAGAACTCCGGGATCTCAAAGAACCGAGCAATAAACATATTGCGGATCATTATTGTGCAATGTGTCCAATATAGGTCTTCGCTTTACTTGTTCCTTATTGATTTGAAAAACAGTTTCGAAAATGAAGGTGTCCCGCGCAAGAGGTATGTTTCAGACAAAGCTACTATCATATAAAGGTATAAAATATGGTGTTTTACTCAACATTGGCCTGTCAGATATTGATGTTGTCCGCCGCACCAATTTCGAAAGGTCGAATGAAAAATGTTTTCGCATATGATTATGAACTTTTACCAGATAATCCAGAACTTAGAATCGAGGCAAGTAGCGCATAGCTTTAGCTAAATACCTTTCAAGATAATTCACTTAACTTAACATTGCTAATTAGAATGACGATAATGCTGATAATTTACACAAAAAAAACTCTGCAATGAAGTACGCGATGCCAAGACCAATCGGTTAGTTAGAAGAAATATTAAAAATTGGCTCAAAAGAAAAGAGTGACATTACTGGATGGCAACAGAAGGTAACAGACAGGTTAAGCTGTACATGCCGTAATAATTGCTAAAGAAAACCGAAACAACTCCTGCAACATAGTAAAAGTCAAATTTGTCTAATTACAGGCATTCTGACAGATCACTGTCGTGTCGTGACAAAGTGAACAGCGGGGTACGACACATGCAAACTTTAAAACGTAAAAATGGAATCAACAGAACACATACTGTGCGACTGGAATAATTCCACCTCCTATAGACTACCAACAATGTAAACAGTCCACTGAAGGAATACATACTAATGCTGGGAAAACTATTAGAAACCGATGTGACTGGAACTATACTTCGCTCAATGAGCAGTATGGCTTTGCTTTGTTTGTATACCTTTGTTTGGTGTGCAAATAACTGTTTATATTTTACATTTACGTTGGAAAAATAAATGAAACAAAGAAAATTTACAGTTGATGCGACTTATTACAAGTGTTTTTGTGCAATTTTTTTTGTAGATAAAGAAGTGTATTAAGAAGAGGGTATTTTATGCTCTTTGCACTTATCAGGAAAAGAAAAATTTTACCTCAGTTCGACAAGTTTATTATATCTATATGTGACCTCAGAATAATTTGTTGCCTTCTTTAGAAGGCCTTACAAATTTATTGAATCCATCGGTAAGTAGGCACACAATTAGACTGAACGTGGCAGGTCTGATGGTTAAAAAAAGGTTCGTTACTTGTGGGAAAATGATTTCGCAGAAAGACGCTGAGAAAATTAGAAATTAGAAATTAGAATTCTTATTCGGTATAAAGAAGCTATTGTAATCCATTGCTCTCCTTGACTATTCCCTGTATTGGAATTTCTGAATCATTCGTAGATAGGTTCGTTACTGCCTGATTCCACATCACCTTCTGTAAGAATAGCTCGGTCCGCTCGCATCAGGTTGCAAAAACTCTTAGTGGGTCGTGGTACTGTAGGCATGTTACGAGGGTAGTCCCGGAAATAGCCGACCTAATAAAGAAAACACTTTCAATTCACTTTTCCCAGCGATGTTCGATACCCTGTTGTCGAGGGTCGAAAATCGTCGAGCTCCTTAAAATAGCCATTAACCGCAGACTCCACCTCTTTACTGTTGGCAAATCTTTTACCACTGAGCCATTTTTTCAAATTCGGAAATAGAAAATAATCCGAGGGGGCTAAATCTGGGGAAATGGGTGCATGAGGAAGCAATTCGAGCTTTGACTGATTGATTTTGGCCATCGCTATGACGGATGAGTGAACTGGTGCATTGTCTTGATGGAACAAAACTTTTTTCTTCGCCAAATGCGGCCGTTTTTTCTTGATTTCATCTTTCAAATGCTCCAATAAGTTCGCATAATACACGCCGTTGATTGTTTTTCCTTTCTTAAGATAATCAATGAAAATTATCCCACGCGCATCTCAAAAAACTGACATGGCAGGGCATGGCCCTTGCCTGCGATAGAACTGTATTCGGCTTCTTCGGAGCCCATTCTTCCCTTTGAGTCCATTGTTTTGACTGTTCCTTCGTCTCTGGTGAGAAGTGATGAATCCATGTTTCATCCATGGTTAAGAATCGACGCAAAAACTCGGCTTTATTGCTGTGAAACTTCGCCAAACACTCAATTGAAACATCCTCACGACGCTGTTTTTGTTGCATTGTGAGCACCCATCGCGGCACCTATCTGGCGTATATTGTAGCTCTCTCATGTCCAATTTTTAATCAAAAGCGATGTGCAGCGCCTTTTGAAATGCCTGTCATATCTTCTAGTTCACGCACTTTCAATCGACGGTCATCCAATACCATTTTGAGGATTTTTTTCTGGTGAACTCACCTGATTTGGTCGACTACTGCGATGTTCGTATTGGCAACTCGTACGGCCTCACTTAAACTCTGTCACCCAATATTTTATTGTTGTAAATGAAGGAGAAGACTCCCCCAGAGTAGAATCCAGTTCCGTTTTAATGTTGGTTGGATTGAGGGTTTTCAAATGAAAGTATTGTATCACATAACGATGACCAATTTTTTCCATATTTGAAAATTCATTGAGAGCGTTCATTATTGATGGCTGCCGAACAAATACTAACCAACATAGCGTCGTCAAATTTCTAATTTAAGCTGTATAAGGTTGGTACCTTCTACAATTGTTGTTCTTTTTAAACACCAACCGTCATCTATACGTCTGGTCGGGTACTTCTTGTGGTAGAGTTAAGTAAACTAGTTCTAAAAAAAGTTGTTGCATAGAGTTCAACTTAACATACGTGGCATTCTGGACATGACCGGAGGATTAATACGGAAGGAATTCCTAAATCTTCCAATACTTAGATTAATGTTCAGCCAAATATGTTGCAATAGACCAGAAGAGTTAATGTTACGATGTCCAGTGATGTGACTATGACGTTGTGCCAATCTTGCTTTTTTATCTCAGGGGTAACCATAGGACATTGATTTTTGCCCACCAGGATTCAACTTGCTAAGTTCACAAGCGCGAGTGCATATCAAGAGATAACATTAAAAGCATTTACAAGTCAAGTATCTTCGTCAGATTATTTGGAAAACACAGCCTCCACGAAAATACTACAGGTAACCGCATCCAACTAATTAACGTTGCATCTAGTGATATAAGTAGCACTAGATTCCCGAGACTAACTCGGCTACTCTGCTATTTCCAAATGGTTATACCGTCAAACAAACCAACCAAGTGCTAATAGATGAGAGGCACGCATCTATTATTTTGAATGTGCACACTTTCTCGTCACCATTATCTCGTCGCCAAATTCAGAGCACAATTTTTAGAAGCAACGAATAGAGCAAAACGCTTTAGCACAGTTGAAATACGCAAAAACTACAAAGAGCACCTGAGTTGGAGACCCTCCGTTGTATTCACACCCTTCACTGATCGCAACTGCTAGTGCATTAAATATCGTAGAAGAAGTATACATTTTAGGTACACGATCACCTGCTCATGGTATGAAGATGATTGCAACTATCGGAAAGAAACGATGAGGATGCACTGCAGCGTAAGACAAAACCAACGCGGAGTATCGAGACAGATGTATTCTGTGTTTTACGTAGGTAAAGATTCGAAGTCGACCATTTCCTAGGTCAGGCTAGAACAGGAGTTCCAGGGGCTCCTGACTTTCCGTGATACCAGAATATAGCCGATCGAGTTTCGCAACTTTGTAAGGTGCAGAGGGGCACCTTACAGTCGCCAGGACTCTCGGTCTTTAGTCCAACATTATGACAATCTATGATTACCACCAGAGTATCGAGATAAAAGGGAAAAGAAGAAAACCCTGCTGCGCAACAGAACTCTCTTAGTTCAAAGAAATTGAAAAATCGTACGATGCGAACATCCGCCAGTTCTTTAAAAAGCCCACACAGTCTAATGACCGATGCACAGAGAATTCCAGATCTATTTTAACAGCATTTTCAATAATTGCTGGATGGAAGAAACAGCCGCTGGCTTTGGCGGTTTACCATTATAGATGGATTCCAAGCTCCTAACCCGGAAAACGAAAAGACGTCAACAGTCAGTATGTCAAATTCCTTATACTATAAGCTTTTCAAGATATTCAGAGCCAAGGTTAACAAGCAATTTTTAGGACTATTCAAGGTACTGATATAGAGATGGTCGTGGATGAACCCTTAATGAGTTCATTCAGCACTTATGTCTGTAAAACTGCAAAATGTTCGTCCGATTCAGATCGACGAGACCCAGAAAGAGCCTTGCCCTCAACATTTAGAGTTGACATTTGAACCTGCACATGAAATGTTCGGAAAGCGGAGAACTAGCATTTGACATTCACTACAATGAATGCTACAGCGAAGAGAAGCAGCGTCTACTTGCGGGCGGCTTTGTTATATTCGACAGACTAAAGTATGAAGTCTTGAGCCTTACCCATGTGAGCGGCGTGATATGCGATCATGCTCCCACGATGCGATCATGCACAGACGATGCTGCCAAAGAATGTTTCAATGAACTCCCTAAGTATGAGGATTAAATAGTTCAGGTGATTTAATCGCCAAAATGGGAAAATAGGACGTCTTTGCGAGTCCAGCCAAATCGATCATGTTGCGTCGATCCAAAGCACCCCTCCAGTATTTTAGAGGTCCGAACCTGCAACACTACTTAGTTGCAGCCAAAGTATATCTACGAATATCTCAAACGCAACAACAACAGAGAAATACTGTGAACACATTTAAAGTTCAACGGCTGCAATCACAACAAATCACTAGGGCGATAGCGTATTCCTTAACCTCCTGTCGCCTTTACAAACTACATTAAGCATTAAAGATCAGTGTCACCGATGCCAAAGGACATCGTAGATCTCACCTGAAACCTCTGGTATAATGAAGAGTGCAGGCTATCACATGTGGAAAAACAAGGAAGAACGCAAAGGAGCAAATATGGGGGCCAGAGCAACAGTACACAAAGAACGTGCCAACAAGATCACAAAAAATGCATGTAGCGATGAGAGAGAAAATTTGGAAGGAGAGCCACCCTTGGTGATGAGACTCTTGAAAAATCACTTCTTCAGATAGTAAAACGGCGAGAAGGGCCCAAATTACGCTATCAGGCAGTAATGAGGACAGCAACCTGCTAAGTCATTTAAATAGCAAGAACTCATTAATAATATTTAATCAGAGAAAAGCCTGCCAACTATCATATTATGCCATCAATGCCCTTAACATCGTGTACAAGATCTTGTTTGTGGTATTGTGTGGAAGCCTGATTCGCTCCTTACCAAACATTTACACTACGGTAGATCCTAGAAAACACTCAAGAAGTTAAGATTAATGCTCATCACGTTTTTTTTTTAAAGAGCTACAGGTCAAATTGCACAAGTTGACGATGGAGAATGCTGTTGCGTAAAAATTGGAATCAATCTCAGCGTGAGCTTTGAAGTCATTAAAGGGTTAAGACAAAGTGACGTGCTGAGAAAATTCCAAGCCAACACCAAAGACACAATTTTTCAAAAATCTGTGCAGCTACTTGCATACGATGATGACTTTGATGTCATTGGTTGCACGCAATGGACTGTCACTAGTGCTATTGTAAGTATTGGAACAGCAGCATCAAGAATGTGGTTATTTGTATTGGGTCGATAACTTAATTCGTGCGGTTTGCTAAGAGATGGCGTAACTTGTATTATTCCATTGTTATTATTCCATTGGAACATGCGTTGGAAAGCTACTGTCATTGTACGTCATTTCAGTATATGTCATTCATTTGAAGCGTAAACAACAATAATTTTTTTTCACTCAAATATGTCGAACTTTGTGCCTGAAAAAGTGTTTTTGCGGGGAGTTCTTCTTCATTACTTTAATATGAAGAAAACTGCTGCCGAAAGTCATCGTATTTTGGTGGAAGTTTATGGTGAACATGCGCTAGCTGAACGAACGTGCCAAAAGTGGTTTGCACGATTTAAAAGTGGTGGTTTTGGCTTGGAAGACGATGAACGTCCTGGGCAGCCAAAAAAGTTTGAAGATGAAGAACTGGAAGCATTACTCTATGAAGATTGTTGCCAAACACAAGAAAAGCTCGCAGAATCTTTGGGTGTCACTCAAGCAGCTATTTCAAAACGTTTAAAAGCAGCTGGATATATTCAAAGCAAGGAAATTGGGTTCCACATGAACTCAAGCCGAGAGACGTCGAAAGGCGGTTTTGCATGTCCGAAATGCTGCTGGAAAGCCACAAAAGGAAGTCATTTTTGCATCGGATTGTTACTGGTGAAGAAAAATGGATCCATTACGACAACCCCAAGCGCGAAAAATCATATGTGAAACCGGGCCAAGCAGCCAAATCGACGGCAAAGCCGAATATCCATGGCGCGAAGGTAATGCTCAGTATTTGGTGGGATCAGATGGGTGTGCTGTATTATGAGCTGCTAAAACCGGGTGAAACCATCAATGGACAACGCTACCGAACACAATTAATCCGTTTGAAGAGAGCACTGGCCGAAAAACGTCCGGAATATGCGACCAGACACGAGGCAATAATTTTCCATCATGACAACGCTCTGCCCCACGTTGCTATTCCGGTTAAGAACTATTTGGAAAACAGTGGATGGGAAGTCTTACCCCACCCGCCTTATAGCCCAGACCTTGCCACTTCTGGCTACCATTTGTTCCGGTCGATACAGAACGCCCTCACTGAAATACGGTTCACATCAGAGCAGAATATCAAAAATTGGCTTGATTCATTCTTGGCTGCCAAGCCGGCGCAGTTCTTTTGGGGCTGGATCCACAAATTGCCAGAAAGATGGGAAAAAGTCATAGCTTCAGATGGGCAATACTTTGAATAATACTATTGTACATGTTTTTCTTAAATAAACGTTCAAATTTTGAAAATAAAACCGCACGAATTTATATTCTAGAAAAGGGTGCTTTTATTTAAATGAAACACAAAGAAATTAACTTGACGATTTATTAATACTAAATTCATTGGGATGATTATTTCATGCCATTTAATATGTGAATAGTCCCAGGCATATGTCCACCACGACTGCCTCATACAAAGCGCTTTCTAAAGGTCCAGTTTTCGACCACTTTCTGCTGGTTTATCGGCATAAACTAGTGACTGGACGTAGCCCCACAGAAAATAATTCCAATGGCGTCAAATTGCACGACGGGTCCATTTCTTGAAATTACTCTATTGCCAAATCGTGTATTGAAACAGCGATATTTTCGTTAATGGTATGGGGTGAAGCACCATCCTGTTGGAACCGCAGTTCTTCCACATTGATATCACACAAATTTGTGGACAAATAATCCTTGGTCATCTCTATAAGTTTCACGAACAGACCTTAGATTTTGGAAATAAATTTGAACGATTTGAAATCGTTCTTGAGATCAATCTTTCCATGATGGAATGACAGACAAGCTGTATTGCAAATAAATGAAGCTTGGCAGCTGAATGTGACAGCTGATTTGACATTTAATCTCTATTGAGATTGACAGAATGACACAAAACAACGACGAATCGTACAGAAGGCCTTAATAGACAGCTATTACTTTGAAGTAATTAGGGATACCTCGGCTACGCTTCTAACTCTGATATTGACACCTCGTAAGAAATCAAACAAAGAGATTCACTTGACAAATGCTGTTTCTTTGGCGCAAGGAAGTATGTGAGCGAAAGCTGATGAAGATACCCTGAGTCGTTTTGAACACAAAGTTCTTCGAGTGCCTTTGGTTCTCGTTTGCGTTGACGGGGTTTGAAGGAGAAGGAGATACGTCAAATCTGATGTCAAAATCGTACAATTTTAACGTTTTTAATGGTGCACGTGCTCACGTTTTATTATACGAATGCTACTTACGTTTTTTACAGACTTGACAAATTCATCTCAGACAAAAAATGCAATTCAAAAGTGAACATTTTCGTGCGATGATTTTTTATGATTTTCGAGGTGGATTAACTCAACAACAGTGTGCCGATCTACTCGCTTCGAATTTTGGTGATGAAGCACCATCCCGGACCACTGTGTTGCGCTAGTTTTACGAATTCAATCGTGGTCGCTCCAAGACGAATTTCGCGAATGTCGTCCAAAATCCGTTGTGGAAGTAATATTGCAAGATCGTCAGGTTGCCTATCATTTGCTCGCTCAAAAAAGGCTCTTGTCGATTAGTCCAAAGAAATTCGATAGCGATGCTTCAAACGACGTCTATAAGATCGGGACAGGCGCCGAATCATGGATCTATGCATATGAGGGTGAAACTAAATAGCAGTTGACTGCATGGGTCTTTTAAGAGGAGCCAAATCCAAAAAAAGTTGTTCTCGCACGAAGCAGTAGAACGGTCCATTCGGTATGGTACACCAAGATTTCTTTGGAAATGCGAGCTTTCACAGGTCAGCTGAAATAGGGGAGATTTTGAGCACTCAAAACATCGATTGATGGGTTATTCTCGCACATCAAAAAAAAAAAAAATCAAGGTCAAAGTTTTTCGTCCCCTGAACAAGCGGTTGATGCATTTAAAACACATTTCTTGGAGTTACCTCGTTCGGAGTGGAAAACGGTTTCGAAAATGGGTTCAAAGGTATGTGAAAGTGTATTGATCTCCATGGAGAGTATTTTGAAAAACCAGAAAGCCACTTTCGATTACAAATATTTATGTTTACTTGTTTTTCTCAAAACTTTAGTAGCAACATACGTACGAGGTGTACAGAGAAATGGACTTAGTGACTAAAGTGCGCCTGCGATAGTTACAACATTTAGAGCTAACGGATATTAACGAAACTTTGATTCCTACTCGGAAGAGCAGCGCTGTAGAGTAACATCTCCACTTAGATGGTGCGCATAAATAGAAGGGGACTTCAACACACTTGGAGTGTGCACCTGGAGGCAGTTGGCCAATGACCTCGAGGTCTACAGATTGAGAACTAATTCCAACCCGAATTGTAGCGCTATCTAAGTAAATAAACAAGGTGTATAGTCCGTTTCAAATCACCGTGCAATTGGAAAACTGCGCAAAGAGGGCCTGGAAGCGCATGCTACTCATCTGGTCACTGGAAAATGATATTTACGAAACGGCTGAACTTTCTCCACTTCCTTTCATATTTAACCCATTTGCATCATAAGCAAATTCAAATTCATATTAGCAAAACATTTCTTGTTTTCAACACAATAATTGTGAAAAGAGTGCTTTCTATAAAACCGTCTTTGCCAACTCCACTGAAAAAATATACAATGGACACGCTTTCCACGTCCATGCATTCTCTCTACACTCTGGTTTCGCATCGGTAAATACCGGCTTATCTTTTCCACAATACATTATCCAATGCCATTTAAGCAGATAATCAGTACGCTCTGAGACTCAGTGCAATCAACATCCAAGTATGGTTACGCTCGAATTTCGTCTGGATCACTTCCAGGATTACTGGAATAGACTGGAAAAGAGATCACATGCGCTAGAAATTGTACTGTGATTTGAAACGTATTCCAACTGTCAGAATGTACACTTTTTATGAACGCACCTTTAATGTTTTTTTGTAAACTGTCATTTCTATTTTGCTTGTCAATGCCAACCATTTAGTCATGCTTCAGTACTCGAACGAGCAACGTTTACAAATTATTAAAATTCGGAGTCGCAAATATTTGAGTCTAAAAAAGAAATGCAAGTAGTGCTAAAAATATTGAGGCCGTCGCATCTGTTGACAGCGACCCAAATCAATGCATTCCACGCCGTTCGTAGGAATTTGGAATCGCCCAAGCAACACTGTATCAAATTTTGGTCTATGCCCGTATAAGATCTAAATGACTCAAGAACTAAAGCCAGGTGACCATTTAAAGCGCCGAACTTTCTCAAATTGGTCTCTGGAAATGGTTACAACCAATTCGGGATTTCATCGCAAAATCATCTTCAGCGATAAAGCTCATTTCTAGCTAAATCGCGTTGGCAGTAAGCAAAATACTATTGGACTGATACAAACCCGCATGTGCTTCATGAGACGCCTCTATATCCACAAAACTTTGCTGTTTGGTGTGCTTTTCATGTCGTATTTTTTCATTGCTGATGGTGGCCGCCACGTTAAAGTTAATAGAAATCACTATCGGGACATGTTAGAACATTATTTTTGGCCGCAATTACATGCACTCAACATTGGTGAGATGTGGTTTCAACAGGACGGCGCCACTTGCCACATAGCGGGGCAAACCATCGAGCTATTGAAGTCAAAGTTTGGTGAGCGTGCTATCTTAAGAAATGGATCAGCCAATTGGACTTTTCTCTTTAGGGCTACGTCACGTTATTTGTCTCTACACCAATAAGCCAGAGACGTTAGGCGTCTTCACAGCTAATATTGACCGCGAAATTCCCGGGACATCGGCCGAATATTGACTCTAACGAATCGATCGCTTCAAGCGCGCTCGAGGGGGGCAGGTGAATTAAGTCGAGTTCCATTCATAATGATGTGAGATGTACTTTAATTTGAAATAAACGTTTTTTTTCGATTTCAAATAATTTGTATGTATAGTCCTTAATGGAAAACCCGATATTTAGTTGTAAAGTTTTGTTTGGGACATGACATGAAACGAAGCTTTCACTTCGATCCCAACCCTGCGACCAAATTACGCAAGAAAACCCCAGATGGGAGTAAAAGCTTTGTATTTTTGACTTCGCTCTCAGGGATCTCCCAGATCATAAGCGAAAAAAGTAGAGGCCCACAAACATTGCAAACTATTTTGAGTGTTGCCCATCACCGCATGCGAAAAAAAGGAAAGAAAAAACAGCTGTTTGAGGCAAATACAAGTACAATTCCCACAAAATCAATAAGTCTTGAGGCAAAAACTCCCACAAAAGAAGACTGGGCACACATTGTTCCTCCAAAGACAATGTACAAGAAGAGAATAGAAATTTAAAACTAAAAGGACATCAACGAAACAACCCTAAACACGTTTGTAGATGTGGGAAATTCATAAAAAAAAAAAATAAATAATAATAATAAAAAAAGCTCTCTGCCATTTTACACAATGTTTACCTTCCACTCAACTTGTTATGGAAGCGAGATGGAGGCCAATTATGTCAACACGCAGTTGTATGCGTTTCGTCTGTATTCGAACACAACGAACAATGAAATCGAATTGAAATTTATGATAAGAGTATGTGTCTGCTAAATACGGTGGCCCGCACACTGTTTTTTCTGTGATACTGAACCCCTGGCTCCAAGTGAATCGGATTTTTTCCGCTTCCTATCGACTAATCAAAAATAAAAAAATAAAGTCTTCTCCACTGGCACTGTAGCACAACGGCACTCACATGCATTTCGAAATGAACACTAAAAATGAATATCTAATATTTTTTTTCTCGATTTTTTGTTGTTTTTCTTTTCACTGCCATATTTGTGTACCCGTACCCGTACTCGTACCCGTAACCGTAATCGTACGGGTTACGTACACCTGTTCAGAGCAGGAGGAGTACTTACAATTTACAAGTGTTATTTTTTATTTTTTTTTTTACATACACACCACACCATCTCGTGCTTTCAGGAAGAATAGAACTCTAGCTAACATGAGACGACAACAGACAACAGTGAAGTAGCTAACAGACAGCTTCCCGTATACAGAATCCGAAACAGAAACAATCACAGCCACAGTAACAGAAACGGAAACACCAACTGAAACTGAAACCGAAACCGAAATCCAAACCCAAACCCAAACCGAGACGAAGACCGACACACAGAGACTCATTAACGATTACCGATTAAGTAGCCCCCAAATCCTCGAACCACAAATCGGACCCCGCCGCTTGTTCACAAGTCATTTACCTTGGCAAACATATAGAATTCCGCTTGTTAAATCAAATCCAAAATACAATAAATAAATAAATCCAAAAAACAAAGAACAAGACGACCACTGAACCTCACTTACAGAATTTTCTCCAGCTGCAGCACAAATATTAAATTTCTTCGCTGTGAAGTCATTTTTTTTTTTTTGTTTTTTACTCTCTTTTGTGTGTGTTCTTTGTGAATTATTATCACTGATACTGTTTTCGTACGTTTTTGGGGGCTTTTCTCCTTACTTATTTCTCATGATTTTGTTGCTAAATTTTGTATTGATTTTCTAGTTGTGGCTCTGTTTCGAAATATAAGAAAAGTTGCCAAGTTTAGACTTTTTTGGAGATATATTTTCGGGGTAGGCACCACATAATGCTTGAACGATCTTTTCTTTTTTTTCTCTCAATACGTACGAGTATTTGTTTTTTTTTTTTTTCTTTTTTTTTTTGGTTTAACAAGTTTTTATCTTCGTTCATTTATCGTGTCGTCGTCGTTGTCGGATGTAGTGGGAATGCCTGGTGGACAAGAAACAGAACAGAAAATCCACAATACAGAAAGATGAACATATAATATAAAAAATGCCCTCGGTAATGACGTCGAATGAAGTCGTCCAAGTCGTTGTCGTATAGTCGTATAGTCGTAGCCGTTGCCGTAGTCGTTGTCGTCGTCTTCGTAGTCGTCGTTCAATGACATAGAAAAATTCACTCACACGATTTTCACTGAGGAATTTCCCACTGAGAATGATCACATTTTCACAAGAAATTTATCAATTCATTTAGTTTATGTATTAAATAATAAATTAATGGGCGATTTAATGAAAAACACGAGGTTTTATTGGTGGAATTTTGATAAAGTTTCACAATTAAAAATCAAGTCCGACGACGTGAAGTAGACATGTTTATTTTAATTGATTAAAATTTATTGATGATGTACTAGATGTACATCGTGATGATGGCTAAATTGTAGTAGATGAATACAAACAAAAATGTGTTCAGATGTTATTGGTAGGAGAGTTACCAATTTGGTGTGAGAGTTCTATGTTTTTTATTTGTCCTCATAATTATTGTATGATGGAGGTTTTTCTCTATTTTGCGTTTTGCTTTCTTGAAGGGTGAGACAATCATTATATGAAATTATTTCAACGATAAATATATAAATATAAAAGAGAGTTTGCGATTTATTAATCAAAAAATGGATACCAATTCAATCTGAGACGTTTTGTGGATATTAGGAGGAAGGAGAGTCCCTAAGTTATGAACGCAACAGTAATCTCATATAAGGATTATTTATCTTTGACAACCTACCCAAATGTGACGAGGACAACGACGTTAAGATACGTATATATTTCTTTTATTTTTGAAGGGACCACTCAGACAAAGAATTGCCCATTGCCCTTCTATGTTCCTTTTACTAAAAATTTCTCAGATGAGTTTTGAAGTCATCCGTGAATACCCGACTACCTTCCTTTCCTGGCTCAAATCCTGGCCGTAACCAATCTTGGGCACAGGGAAAATCGATTTCGTATGATATGAATATCAAGGGGAGGGAGATTTACCGATGCTTTTAGAGCGCAGCCAAGCGTGCTAGCCAAAATCCCCATGCAGCCGAGACAGACCGTTCTTTGGAGCCTGGTAAAATCTGCAATAATCTATTTTCGTGAGAGCCTTATTATAGCAGTGTAGATCCAAAGGACCCTTCTTGATGACATGGTTTAGTATATAATATGCAAGTTTGTTATACAAGATGACAGCCAAATACTTAACTGTTCTGGAGAATTGGATGGTGATCCCTTTAAGCACTAGATGAGTCAGAGCAGTTAGCTCTTCCTTCTCGTAAAGATAACAACCTCAGACTGTCTGCGCTTTAGAGCAATCTTGGTTGCAAAAGCATTTGTCCATCCATTCAAGAGTTCCATTTTTCATATCGCAAGCCTCTGCTTAAATGTAAAGATTCTCTGCTTTAGCTAGTTCCCACAGTTGATCAATGCAGTGTTTGCACTCAGCGTCTTTCAGACTGTTGTCATTGCCAAGGTTTCCAATTCGGAGCGTCAAAGAGGTGATAGAAGCATCCTTATAGGTTCGTGGGTACCATGCCCTTTGTCGTCTCGGGGCTTTCTTGGAGGTCAGTGACATCCAAGTTCCATCTACCTGAACTGCAACTATTGCTAGTTTCAGGTGAACCTTGTGTATGGGGAAAGCGGCCACCAGAGTTGTTTCTCACGGTGGATTAAAGCATCAACCGACGTCCGTCGAACAGAACTATCACCCTTTCTGGTTGCTGCACCAGCCTTATCCAAACACCGATTGCCTTGTTGGTACATCACTGCTTTTATCCTTAATAAACCAGAAGCTCCCGGACATTCTTATGGGGATATTATAAAGCTGATATAGCACCTTGCTCAAAATGTTCCCGGAATCGCCAACGTGTGGTGCTCCGTTTGACCAATTTGGATTTGTGTTTTGTTTTGTTATATTGGTTTGACTGTCTTGGCATTCTCCCCAAATTTTAGCTTCATGGCATGAGGTTTCTGAAGGGTCCAACATTGGGTTGACATCGATGTGTTTCTTCTCGGCGGTTTTTGAATGGGATATAAAAGTTTTAAATGCGCCAGAGCTTTTGAGGAGTACCGAATAAGAAAACTATGGTTCGCCGATTAATGCCGACAGATCATACAATCGTTGGATATACATACTTCCGTAAGAATATAGTTCGGAAATTGTATCTTATTTACTTACTTAACGGGTTCCTTACCCGTGAAGAGTCTCTGCTTGAGACAGCAGCCTTCGATCCCGCTATGACTTGGTCCTTAAAACGGCGGTTCAGTCATCCTTATCACCTAGAACTTGGGAGCTGTGATTCGACGACCCTCTTTGCTGGTGCATTTTTGTCCATTAACTCTAGTATAGTGGTCGAGTTTTAGCTTTTTAGACTACATGTACATCTTGATACAGCACATGGAGTTCGCGGTTGTATCTTCTCCTCACTTTTCTCTCGGAAGTGTTCAACCTCTAACTGGCAGGTCAAAGTTTTGTATGCATTTCGTCTTCCGAGCTTAGAGTTTTGAAACCGAAGTACGTAGCAGCGGTTTCTTAGGGTAAGTCTTCGCCGACTGAATGCAGTCGGAAGGCTAAATTCGGTGACCTTTGTCTGGGTCCTAGGTCACAATGGGATCACGGGAAATGAAATCGCCCATGAACTTGCCAGGCAAGTTTCAGAGGAGAGTTTTTCAGGACCCGAACCTACTTTGGGTCTGCCGGCATCCTCGGTTAAGGAATCCATTGAGAGTTGGGTCTCATATGAGCACAACTGCAGATGACATAATTCCCCAGATTGCAGGCAGACCAAACGAAAGCTAAAACGTCAGCGGCCTTTCTGTTGCACCTCAGCAGGAAAGACGGCAGCTTGCTTACTGGCTTTGTGACAGGGCATTACACTTTTGCTAAGCACTAAAATGTACTGGGCATAAGTGACACAACATTCTCTATACTTGCTGTGAAAGTGATGACGACACGGCGGGGCACTATCTCTGTGAATGGTCCGGCTTACACTCGCATCAGGCTGGAGGTACTCGGCGCTGACGTGGTGGGTGCTGTACTGTAGGCAACTTATCACTGAAGCGCTTTCTCATCTTTCTTCGTAAGACTGAAAGATTTCATCAAAAGGAACTTAGAAAGAGTACAATGGACTAGTTCTTTGTCTGAGAGTACCCTGTTCCGACAAAAGAAAAAAAAAACAGACTTCGCCGAATCTCCACTCCACTGCTCTTTATTGACTGAATGTTGGGTCTCTTCATGCCCCATCACTCTCTCTTCCTGATGCCCATTAAGTAGCTGCTTAAACATATCTACTATTCTTTCACTTCACTGTCTCGAAGAGCTGGCGTTCCGGTGCCAGTCGCTTAGCTTTTGTTGAAAACATCTGGATATTGTTTCTGTTGCGTAGGTCCTTTTCTTTTTACGCAAAATCTTCTTTTCCTGGCCTGATATTCTTCCCCCGCTGCCATGTTTGACTGTGCAGCGTTTGCAGGTGTACATTTTCTGTCACCATTTGCCGCCTTACGTATTCACATCATGCCAAGGACCCATTTTCGATGGTAGCTGGTAGCCAACGGTGTTCTCGGCTACCTCTTTGATGATGTCGCGATACTGGTTCAACTGATTATTGGCGTTTGTGGATGGTGAATACACAGCGGAGATTCTCTCGCTCAGACGCTCTGTAGGCTCTGTCTACTCCAGTCGTGCTAAAACTTTCAATATTGAATTTCTTTTTCTAGACGGTTCGCAGCTTCTTCTCGTTGGATAGGATGCTGAAAACATTCAGAATGTCTATGTTGATTCCGTTTAGGCAATTCGCCAGCTGTTGTGTTTATAGTACTGCTATTTTTGTCTTTTGTTCAACACTCGCGCTTATAAGTTTAGCAAGTCGAGTCCTGCTGGACAATTGCCAGTACCTGATGGCTTCCATTTGGAGATAAAATAAGCACAACTGATGTGTAGTAACAATTACAACATTAGGCATCGGCAGACTTATACCAGTCAGTGACTACCCTATTCCTACAGAATTAAAATTGTATCAGAAGGTTAAAAGGACGTGCCAGGGCAACAAAACCTAAACAAGCTCACAATGACGTCCACGCGATTTACTGTATTTAAAAGGTTATCGGTGCTGATGTTTTCAAAGAATGCCTTCAGCAGGCTGTTTAAGGGTGTAAATCAGCCGCGGTCAGGAAGAACGGGCATTGAGCTTAGACGAAGCCCCTGAAATATACCGTCGACTCAAGCAAAACGATGTGACAGCAGAAAAATCCAAACTCAAATACAACAAAACAAAATGAGTTGATGGATTAGCCTTAAATCTTTTGAAGACTATTGATGGTCTAATGAGGGCCATACCAGCTTAGTTCACGATAATTGAAATCTCAGAATAATATGTTCGATCCTCACGAAAGTAGATACCGTGGGCTGTGCAAACTTCATGTGTACAAGCCTACTGAGCATTGCACGCGACGTCTTATGTGATGCCATAGACAGAATATTCCTTTATGCGAAAATTCTTGGAGAAGGCCCAAGAACACCAAATTGATACCATTTTAAGGATGATTATGATAACGTTTACAATACCAGTTATGTCTGGGGTTTTCATCCCTGACGAACTCTCTTGATTGTTCGATATTTTTTAATGCCAAAAATGTTCTAAGACTAGGCGACGCATTTAAAAAAAAGATCATGCGAAACTCTAAAGCTCAAACAAGCATATATGTACCTCTTGAGATGACATTGGCATAATCGGTGGAAGTTAGTGGGATATTTCTGAAATTAAAGGTATTAGCTGGATCAATAGGTCAGTTAAAGTGATTTTTCTACTAGTAATGACAAAAAGGCAAATGAGTAGCAAGGCTCTATCTCAACTAACGAAGAAGACACTTTACAAGACGTTCATCATCGTTGTTCTGTTATACAGCACAGAATTTCCATAGCAGCCTCAAGAGCAAATAAAGTTATTTGCGATGCTATAAACGAAAGATTTCCGTGACAGCTCTTAGTTCAAAGTTACTTACTTAACGTGGCACTATAGTCCTGAGCGGAACTGGGCCTCAAAGGTGAAATGGTTTATTGCACAGTTTTTCTGCTGTCTAAGTAATTTCGATAATTCGCGCAGGCTCGTTTAAGGTGACTGGAAAAATATCGGACAACTACTCGTGTGTTGTCGTCGCGTTGACATGATCGCTTGTTGACAAGATCAGCATATAAGTGTCTAAATTTTTCAATCATTTCTATTAATTCTGAAATGATTGCAGTTTTAATATTGTGATTTCTAAAAAAATCACATTTAAAATGCTTAGGCTTAGTTGTGGCTAAGCAATATCGTTTGGTTTTTAGTTCTACGGTCGATAGACGAGAGTTTATACAATTCCTCCACAACCGAAACAATAGTATTTATTTTAAACAAATAAAGCACATTTAAAGTAATTATTTTCATAATATTATTATATCACTTCGACTTGAATCACCTCAAAACAACATAACCAAAAAGAAATGGAAACAAAAACATCGCACATCAATTTTTGACTGCCATCCCTGTAATACGTCAGTCAATTCAAAAGTCTTGCAGTCACTTTAATCTAGCATTTACTCTCATTGACAAACAGCGCGGAGTTGGTTCATTTTGTACAAGCAATTTGTATATAATTTGTGATCACGAAAAATATCTAATTGGGCAAAATGGGTGAAAAAAATCCAGACCAAAGTATCATGGATAAATCCATGCGATCGGTTTTCGGTAAGGCCACTTACATTCTGTATTACAAACAACTCACTTCTATGCATGCAATTTTCAGTGGGCAACATTCCCTACGAAGCCACCGAGGAAAAGCTCAAGGAAATCTTCAGCGAAGTTGGACCAGTTTTGTCCTTAAAGTGAGTACAGATTCATATTCCTCGAAACTACAATACAACTCATCTGCTCGTTAATTTAGGTTGGTGTTCGATCGTGAAAGCGGCAAACCTAAGGGTTATGGTTTCTGCGAGTACAAGGATCAAGAGACAGCTCTCAGTGCAATGCGGAACTTAAATGGCTATGAAATCGGTGGGCGTACACTTCGTGTCGATAACGCTTGTACAGAGAAATCTCGTATGGAAATGCAACAGCTATTGCAGGGTCCACAGGTAGAGAATCCCTATGGAGATCATTGTGATCCAGATCAAGCACCAGAAATCATCACAAAAACTGTGGCATCACTTCCACCCGAGCAAATGTACGAGCTAATGAAGCAAATGAAGCTTTGTATTCAGAACAATCCATCGGAAGCACGCCAGATGTTGTTGATGAATCCACAATTAGCTTATGCGCTGCTCCAGTCGATGGTTGTTATGCGAATTGTTGATCCTCAGACAGCATTGGTAAGCAGTCTCACATTAAATAATTTTCTTCACTAATTTGTGTAATTTTGTAGACGATGCTCTTCAAGGCAAATCAAATGCCACCGGTACTAGCCACTAATGCAATGACCGGTCAACCTCAGCAGGTACAGAACATGTCGCAGCAGGTGCCATTGATACAGCAAGTGCCACCTTCACAGCCAACACCTACGGCTTCTATGATGGCCAACTTCGTTATGCAGAACCAAGATATTGATTTGCGTGCAGTTGACCCACGAGTGCTCGGTGACCCGCGCGGCATGAACGACCCACGGGGAATGCAAGAGTCACGTAACATCGACCCAAGAATGTCTCGTAACATGGACCAAGATATGCGTGCTATGCCAAATCCAGTACCACCACCATCAATCGGACAAAATCAAATAGATCCACGCTCACAGCGTATGCCACAACCAGTGGCTGCGCCCGTTCAATTCCCAACGGATCCACGGCAGCGTCAAGGAGATCCTCGTCTTCGTCCGGGCATTCCCATTCAGCCAGTACCCCAGCCTGTTTCTGCACCACAAACAGCACAACAGAACCTACATAGTCGGCTTACTTCGAACGGAATTCCAAGCGATGCTTCAGATCAAGAGAAGGCTGCTCTCATCATGCAAGTGTTGCAGTTGTCGGATGAACAAATCGCCATGTTGCCACCAGAACAGCGTGCTAGTATTTTAGTATTGAAGGAGCAAATCGCAAAGAGCACACAGCGTTAAGAAAGGCAATTAAGGCGTCTACATGTAGTACTGACTGTAGTTTGGTTGTTTTTTTAAATAAATTTTGGATTTAGTAGTTTTGTGTCTCTTTGTTGTTACTGTGAAAGCTTTTCGACGCTTTAGAAATTATCTTTCCAGAAATAGGGTCAAATTTCGTAAGGCTACCAATTTAGTCTTAATTTAGGGATTCCCCTTTCTCAATTGCAAATATTAAAACTACTTTTAAGAAAGGTTGGAGTGCGGGGTGGAAAAGCGCTGCTATAGACAATTGGACGTAGGGCGTTGAAAGTTCGAGGAAGCCCTAGGAAATACTGCTGAAGACATTTCGATTACGATTTGGCAACTAAGATTTAGTTGCAGACAAGCTACTAGACGGAGGGGGAATAACAAATTCGTCGTTGAATCAGCTTATTTTTCCTAAGACTCGGTATCAGCGCCAACCATAAGCAGCAGCCGCACTCATTGAATAACCACAGTACACGAAGATGGAACTTATCATGTGCTGCGATTTGCAATGCGAGAGCTTGACTTCATACTATCGCCTTACGTGGATTTCTCAGCCAGCATTTGCTCCGAAAGTGAAACAGCAAGTAATCTATTTCAGGCTCTCCAACTAGTACGTTTAGATTACTGGCTAGAGAATACTAACGGAGGCATAATATATGGAAATCATAATCTGAAGCGAAGTCCCGGTTTGCTGAAGAGGAGGAATCTTCAACAAATTAATAAGACACGCGTTAAATAACAGGCTGGTAGGTTCATAATGCCTCGCCTAAACCCAGAACGGAACTAAAGGTAAGGGAAGTTGTTCAAGACCTCACCAAATATTTTGAACAGACGCGTGAAACGCAGACTGGAGTAAATCTGGGCCTCAAACAACAAGTTGGCACGATCTCTTGGCAGCTCTTTCTAGTGCTGCGCTCCCCTTCCAATTGTGTGCGCCATTGCCATGCTCGTCCTCTGCTGCGCCGTTCCTTGGGGTTGGACTCAAAGATCCTTTAGGTCGGAGTTGACGTCCATTCGCCCAGCCCAGCTGTTTCAGACGTTCGATGTAGACGCCTGCCCAGACCGATGTCGCTGTACATTCCGAATAGCTTGTGGTTGAACTTCCTCCTCCGTTTGTCGTAAATACAATTGGGACCGAAAATCACGCGCAGCGTCTTTCTCTCAAAACGGCCAAATGCTTCTTCATCCGCTTTCGTCAAGATCCAAACTATTCTGCCATAGAGCAGGATCAGGATGATCAGACTCTTGTATAAAGCTAGCTCTAGAGATTGTTATACTTAGGGAGCTTGGTCTTACGATGACTCTGGCTCATGAGCCCAAAGAAACAGCAATGGGCAAGGGTAATTCCGTCGCTGGTGTACGTCTATTTCTGATGACATGTACTTTGTACTGTTTACCATCAGTCGCATTTTGGCCGATCCCGCCCCAATATACCCTCAAAAGCTTCACTGGTGGTTCGTTGTGTTCATCCAATCTCATCAATGTCATCCACGTACGTGGGTAAATGTGCGATGATAAAAAAATCACATGACGGCGTGTCGCCTTGTCTAAAACCTTTTTTTGACATTGAATGTCTCGGTTTTGTCATTTCAATACTGACCTTGATGGGTCTACGAGAATTCTTCAGAGTCATCCAACACAACCTGACGAGCTTGGTAGGGATGTAAAACTGGACAGGGCGTTGTATAGTGCGTCCCTATGGGTCTTCGGAGTTGACAAGTAGATGGTGTTTGTCGATCTGAAATTCCCGGGTCATTTCCGCGATCTCGTAGTGTAAATATTTGGTCGATTGTGGACTTTCTTGTTTTGAAACCGCACAATCAGATTATTCATAATTGGTTTTAGGCGTTCACATAATACGGTAGAAAAGATCTTACAAGCGATGTTTGGGAGACTTATTTGTCTCTAGTTGCCGCAGTCAAAAGGATCCCCTTTCTTGTGGATCGGACAAACGATGCTGATATTCCATGCTTTCCTCTGACCATGCCTTACAGATGAGCTCATTCATTCTTCCAATCAGATCGTCTCCGTATGCGTTAGCAGCTTTATTAGACGTGAATTTCGATATTTCTCTGTCACCTTTGTCTAAGGTTAATGTTTTATGACTGGTAGAAGCAGTCTATTCTCAGCACCGATGGCGACTCTACGACGAGTTGCCCATGTCTATTTTTGAAGGCTTGCATGGCGCTACATTCCTGCAGTAACATTTCTCCAATCCCTCGATTGGACTCTTCTCGTGTTTTTTCTTTTCTTTCTTTCCGAGAAGCCTATGCTCCTTCTTTTTTGTTCATAGAGCTCACGAGCTGCTCTCGTTCTTCGATGCGGCCTAGTTTTATATGCTTCTTATTGGGTTGCATATGGTATATCTGCCCACATTCCTCCTCAAATCAAGAGTTTCTTTCTAGTGGCGCTGTGAAACCAATCGTATCAGAAGTAGAAGAAGGTTGTACGGTTTATATATGGCGGCTGAGACTTGGAGAAAGCTTGACAGAAGTGCGATCGCAAAGATAATAGGGGCCTCTTACGATTGCAGCCTTTCAGCGTCAAACTTTGATGGTCTTATTTGACTCCGTTGTGCTTTTTATATCAGCATTCATACCCTGCCTGTAACAATGTAATGGTCCGAGTCGATGTTGGCCTCTCGGAAAGCTCGCAGATCCAGAATGCTTCAGGAGTGTCTTACGTGCGTCGATCGCAACGTGATGAATCTGGTTGACAGTTGGTTGGTCAAGACTTAGCCTGGTGCCTTTATAGATTTTGAGATTACGCCCTGTGTCAATGCTAAGGACCTGAATGCATTCTCGGAACTGTTGTTATTCTGTTTTCCGATAACCCACTCAAAGACGACTTCCTTACTCAGCACAATTTCGATCTCATAGCTGAGGAACTACGCATATATTCAGTCTACGGGGTAAGTGAACTCTTTTTTGATGCTGTTATCTTTATCCTCTGTAGGGGCATGGACGCAAATCAGGGTTTTATATCCGAGTTTGGCCTTAACGCGGAGTGTCATGAGCTTAACACTCTTTGCATAAGTCTGCTTCAGATAGCAAATCCACATTGAAATTGATGTCTTCTTCCCTCTTTGTTGCAATCGCCGTATAAATCGTAGTTTTTTATCCGCTTTTTGCTCGACCCATTCCATTGACTGTTTTTGATTGCGGTTATATCTGCCTTCCAGCAGCATAAGTCCTCAAAGAGTTGTTTGGCCACACGTGATCTGTTGGGTGTCCTAACATCGTATGTGCAAAGCCGAACGTCGTTGTCGTTGAAAACGTTTGCTGGAATCGTAAATCCATCTATAACCGAAGGTGTTGGTTGTCTATTTACTGTATTTTTTTTTTGTCCACGGTAGGGACGTAGACCCACACGCAGTGCCTAACCTGGATACAGCCGATGATTAGTATATGTGATTCCTTCGCCGGGCGCCGTCCTGATGACGAAGTGCCCCTCCTCGCTCAATACTCTCTCTCGCCAGCAGCCGCCAATGACTTACCGCTGGGGTTAGGTACACCATCTTCAGTCAAAGGCACTAAACTCCCAGGCTTCACGACGTGGAGATGTGGTGATGGGCAAAGGTGATGTTAACGCGCTTTTTTTTTGTTTTTTAAAAGAATTAACATTCAGGAGGTTAGGACTACTCTTAAAATGCCGGAGCACGTGTTAAGTTTTTCGGAAAATTGAATAGAGAGATATTTGGGCTGAGTGGTTATTTCGCTTCATGCGTGGCATCCAACATTTAATGGGGAGACTAAATTAACTTGTATTTTAGGCAACCACAAAACTGCTGACAACCATTGGAAATTCTAAAAAGTAGAAACTTTTTGTAATTTGGATCAATCTTTACAAATAGAAGCAAAATTAATATAAGAAGTTGATTCAGAGTTCCAAGAGTGGATTTTACGAAGTCTTCAGACCTTCCAGTCCGACCCCCTTCATGTTAAAAAAAAAAATGGAAAAAATGGTCGAGGTTCATGTGCGCAAAACTGCTTTGCAAATGTAAGATGCCTACCAACGCGAAAGTGTTGGGCGCAATCAAAGGCAGACGCAGCGTGGAGCACGATTTGGACATTTTTTTGACATTGAGAGTGTTTTTGACAACACAACTTTTGATGGCATGTGCCACTTGGTTAGACAAAATACTGGGTAAGTGAATCACTAGTTTTGTGGATAAGATCAGTACTGGTGAATAGGACCTTGATGGCGGTGGTTAGTGCGGTAATAGACAGGAATTATCACCCGAGGGGACTTTGTTACCCCTATGATGTATGTTGGCCGACTTACTGCTTAACACTCTCAATGGTACTAGTACCTAGGCTCAGATATATGGAGTTAAGGTAGTTGTACTGTCACTCTAGTTAAAAAAATTGTTTGGATTACACATGCCACGTCGAAAACGTCCAAGGCGCTGTCGGATTTCATGCAAAGAAAGAACCCATCTGCAAGACATGGAGCTTACCAAGCTAAGCAGTGCTTAGGACCTTGCTGCATCATCTTAGTTCTTGTAAAACTGTTCGAGAATGCAAGGCTTCTTTAAATACGCTTTGAAGGCATAATTCATTGTCGTATTTGGGTTCCAGGTCACAATGGTTAGCTGCTTTCTCGGTGTCCCTCACTCACTCAAGTGTTTACTCGTCTTTCTACGAAAGAGTGCTAAATTCCAGTAAAAGCAATATACTAGTGCAGATGCCTGTAGTTTTCTGACGTAAACAACACCTGCCGTGTAGACTTAAACTCGCGGAATCCCATACATTCATGGGAGCATTTTTTAAGTCCAGGTGTGGACTACCAATGGTCCTGCCACTCAACCACCTTGATCAAAAAGTTCCCACCACCACCGTGTGGCATTCCCATTCTTCCGATTTGAGTTCTGTTTTTTTGTTTTGTTAAGTTGGTAAATCTGTTGTTGACATTCCCTCTAAATCTTTGCGCCATAGCTTGACATTTGCAAAAGTTACATAGCCAAATGGATTTAAATTTGCAACAACGAACTTGTACTCGTATTAAGTTTTGCGTAAAAAACGGATTTAATGGTGCGCGAACGTTGGAAAAGTGTTTCGGCAACGATTCTCTAAAGAAAACGGTCGTTTACCAGTGGCTCGAGCGGTTCCAAAGTGGTCGTGAGTCAATCGAAGATGATGAACGCAGTAGCAGACCATGGACATTGGAAAACGACGAAAACATTGATGAAGTAAACGAAATGTTGGTCAATAACCGCAAATTAACCATCAGAGAGATAGCGGAGGACTTGTCCATTGCCAATGGATCCGTCCAAGACGTTCTGGTTTCCGTCGTGTAGCAGAAAAGTTGATGCCAAAAGACCTCAATTTCATGCAAAAAAGAGACCGTGTTGATGTCGCAAATGAGATGATTTGCGAGGATGAATCCGATCCCTCACTCATCAAAAGGATCATTACTGGAGACGAGACGTGGGTTCATGAGTACGACACGCAATCCAGATATCAGGCAAGTGAATGGCGTTCACCAAATGAGCCGAAACCAAAAAAACCACGTCGTTTTCAGTCAAAAAATAAGGCAATGCTCACAGTTTTCATGGATTACAACGGTGTAGTAAACAAAGAGTATTATTTGGGCGTTATGAGACGTTTGCGTGAAGCAATTCGCCCAAAGAGACCAGAATTGTGGGCAGAAAACTCGTGGATTTTGCACCATGATAACGCACCGTCGCACAGTGCCATCATTATTCGTAATTTTTTGACGAAAAATGCAACAAATACCATCCAACAGCCACCGAATTCACCTGGTTTGGCTCCCTGTGACTTCTTTCTGTTCAATCGAGGTAAAAAACCACTACAGGGAACACGTTTCAGCAGCCGAGGGGAAGTAATGGAAAAATCGCAGGAAGCACTGATGGACATAGCGAAAACCGAATATAAAAAATGTTTCGAGAATTGGATCAAGCGCTGGCATAAGTGTGTTGCAGTCGATGGGGATTACTTTAAAGGGGACAATATAGATTTAGATGAATAAACTTGTATTTTTAGTTTTCTGCATAAATTCCGAAAAATTTTTGATCAAGGTAGTATGACCTGCAGCTTGTAACTGATCAAATCGTACCAATCTTCGGCGGCGTTTTCTGAAGGTGTTTGCGGTAAGACCCAATGTTTGGTCTATCCGAATTTATTATTAAACTTAAATTTATTATTTAACTAGTCTACCCCCAGACTTGATAATTGGGCGGAGAGCCAACAATTTCTTTGTGCTATGTGCTATGTTCCAACATAAAAAAAGACCACTATTCTATACCAAGAAATTTGTTTTCATGCCGAACGTACACCTAAACGTCCAAACAACACATAATCTAAGATTTATTCTTCTTTCTAATGAAACTGCGCTTAGGTAACACAATAACAGAAACTGAAAATATTTTATTTCGCAAAACAAATGTATACAAAAATGAATCATCGAAATACTTGACATGTAATTTTATCATATAATAAATTCATTAATTTAACATAGTCACGTACTATGTGCTACAAGAAATCAAAGCCTTATTCTTTAGAAAAGTATTTTTGTATGATGAGATCCTGATAGATCGGTTCTTCCTTTTCTGCTTTAGATTTGTACAAGCAAATCTCTGGAATTTTGCCGCGATCTCTCATAATTTTGGCATAGAGCGTCCGTTCGCTTAAACACTTCTTAATCGCCTCTTTGACGTCTTTCTCTCGCAGTTTTGAATTAGGCTTTAGTGCAAACAATTTCATTTCGAATGTTCGTAATGGAAAAGACAGCAATTCTTTTGGACATCTGCGTACATATTCCTCTGCCACTTGTTCGGTATTTAAGAAATCTACATAAAAAACTTTAACTTGACGTGTGCTAGTATTGTGAGATCGAATAATTGCGCGATACCATAATTTGTCCTTTGAGTATCTGGCTAAACACGGTGTCTTTACTTCAAAATGTGTCAGCGGTGAGATTTTGCGCACTACCAATTGGATGCGTCGGGCTAGTTCAATTTGTCGATACTGAAGTTCAGATAAGTGTGGAAAGATATGCAATATTGTAGAAGAACGAGCATATGCAACATCACAATAAAACGATTTTACGCTAGACGGCAGTTGTGGGGTTTTAAATGCTTCAATACCACTGAAATTTGATAATAGTGATGAAGTATCCATTGGATCGAAGGTTTCGAAGTTAGATCCAACTTCGGATCTCGCAATCGGATCTACATTTTTATCAGTTACCCAGTAATTTGATTTGAAACTGAATTCCAGTTCGACGACATCTTCATCATCGTCTAATTTTTCATCGAGTTCTTCATTCAAAACTGGTGAGCTTTCCGAATCGAGATCGGTAATCGATTTGTAAAGTTTTTCATTTTGCATTTTGTCAAACATACGCTTGTACTCCTCTGGATTAAACATTGCTACACTTTCCTTTGGGCTTGTTACCACAGTTTTCCTTACAGTGTCTCCAGTGGGATCACAGATTTGTTCTTTCATAAATTTTATAAGCTCGTCTTGAGAATTATACTCTTCTATTGTGGTAACTGATGTAGGAATTATGTGAGATGGGTTTTTGTTCATATTACTTGCAGCTTTAAAAATTTTCTTGGATACAGGGCTAGCAAAGCGATTCTGTACCAGGTATACTGCCAAATCACTTTGATCAAAGCGTATGCTACATTTCTTTATTTCATTGTGTTCCTCACCAGCTGATACGCGAATAGCGCATAGTTTATCGACAATAACCCCATGAATTAGATCCAATACAGTGATAGAGAATTTTTGTTGTGATCCTCGAGGTTTAATTCCATCAACTCGGAAGCGAACTGCTTGAATTGGTATATTTGGAAAAGCAGTTGTTGTATATAAGTCTTCTACATCACAGGTCTCGGTGTTTCCGTAATCAACAAAACGAACTTCGTATTTTTTATCCGATAGTAAGCCCAGTACAGTACCACGATACAATGATTTATCTAAATGATAACGAGCCAAACAAGGTTGGCCAATCTTTATCTGCGATTTTGATGATGATTTTAACTCAACAATTTCATTAATTTTGGCTCTCATTCTTGCCAGCAAAGAGTGTTTATCAGCATCGTGTAAATACACAATAGCTTCGTCATCTACATAAGTGGGGTAGCCAGTGAATAGAGTTTTTTCTATGGGCTCTGCAGGTAACCAATCGGTAATAATTGTTCCCTCTTCGATTGGCTGATTAAAATCATATGGTGAACTCGCAGACTTCTCTGCATCGGATTCGAGGATTTCATTGCATTCTGGAAAGACTTCAAGAGCCATCTTGAATTTCTCATACCAATCCTTCAATGTTTGTTGACCCTGTTCCAATTCTGTCTCAACAAACTTATCCATTTGAAGTGTTATATCGATTTTTTCGCCTAAATGAGCTAGTCCTGCCCAAGCTAGATTTTTGTTAATATTTATGTATTTGGTAGTGCACGGTGCAAGGGCATCATTTGATTCTGTCGTCAATCCCCATAGAACAACCGGAATCGAACCATTTAATGTTTCCCCTTGAATTGTTGCACCAAGCGATTCAAAAGTGGTAACATTATGACTGAATTCATCAGTTGATGAGTGCGACCATGTCTTCATTCCACTAGTCGGATAAAGACATGCCAGATGACAAAGGATAGCTCCGTTACATATTCGATCAAATAAATTACTAATCGTTGTCAATTGTTTCTTTGACAGATCATGGATGGTTAAGCCTTTGTCACGTAGAAATACCACGAAAGGGCATTCCGGGTCATAGTCATCTGTCCTTAAAACTATTCCACGATACCACTGCTGTGATGCGCTGTCATTAATACTTGTTAATACCATGCAGTGGTCATTAACTTGCCAATCAATATCTTTCAGTGAATCTTCACTTTGAAATACTTTCTCCTGCTCCAGCTGAAGTTCTTCATGGAGTTTAAGTATTCCTGGAATGTGTTCGACAAGATGAATGTAAAATTCACCAGGATTTACTATGTGAATCACCTGAACAGGTGTTCGTTTTAAAGTACGAATAGATGGTACTTCACTACTACCGATAGTCTGCTGCTTATTCTGCTCGTTGTTAATGAAAAAATTATCAATAGGAGATTTACTTTTTCGTACATTTTCGATACTAGCGGATCCCTCGCCTGTAGTCAAGGCGTGTTTAAATTTCACTAGCATAGCTCCGATATTAATATCTAAGTGTTTTTTGATCACATTAATGATAACTTGGTAGCGAAATTGATGGCTGGTTGATACGATCATTTGAATGTTTGGATTAGAAGACATGCGCACGAACTCTGCAATAGCTATCTGAGTCCATTCGTAATCATTTTCTTGTAGGGGTTGGATATCAGCAAGTGAACATTCAATCGAAAATTCTGGACTATTCGTGAAGCTTTCCTTGAGGACTCGTAATTCACGCCAACCGACTGCAACGTAACGCCCATTGTCTACGAGACGAACTCGAATGTTATCTAAAAAAAAAAAAAAGAACAAAAGTAAGTTTTATTAGGTTCAAGGAATGTAAGGATTATTAGATTTAAAGAAAAGAAAAAAACGAGAACATAATTTATTATTATTATTATTATTATAATTTATTAGAATATAATTAAATTACATACTAACTTAGGTATAGAGCGCTAGCTGCCAGGGCTTACGGCTCTAGGGTACATATTTAAATATTTATGTTTAATTTTTTAATGAAATTGTGGATAAGTGTTATATTATTACAGGTAGGGAATTTGAGCAATTGACAGACTGATGGATGTGTGTTTTTAGTGCAGCGTGCGATCCCCAGAATGTGGTTAATGTCGTACTGTCTAGAGCAGGTCTTGCATGCTGCGGGGGGGGAGGTGCCTTTAAGTAAGTGCTGGTGTGTAAAGACTGTGTGTCCCAAGCGTAGTCTTGTGAAGATGGTGTTTGATGTTTTTGAGGTGGAGCGGTCTGGATTGAGCGACGTGTAATGATGTTGATAACTTTCCCAGTTCGATAAAAGTTTAGCGTCAAGTTTGTTCTTCAGCAGACGTAAGCTATCTAGCTTGATGGTAGCATCGAAAAGGTACAGCGGAGCACGGTGAGCAAGACCAGCTTCTGTGTCTGCCAGTTCGTTACCCTTTATACCTATGTGGCTTGGAACCCACATTAACTTGATTTTTTTGGGTGCCTTGATGATGCTGTTGCGAATCTCCGAGATTATCCCTGTGTCATTTTTAGGGTTTTTTATTGCATTTAGCGAGGACAGACTGTCAGAGCAGATCACATGTTTACCAGAATGTTTTGCAGTAGTGGCTATAGCAATGTAGGTGGCTAGCGCTTCTGCCGTGAAAACAGATGCATGTGTAGGTAGTATACCTGCGCTAATTAGTTCCCCGTTTTCTTTTGTAACTGCAAAAGAGGTGCTGTTGTTTATCTTAGAGCCGTCCGTAAAAATGAATTTCCACCCTGTCTCCTTTAGGGATGAAGCAATGCGGAGGAAGTCAGCTAGATAACTCTCTTTGGGAGTGTTGTTTTTGTTGTGGCACGCTAAGTCCAAAATTAGAGATCCTGGCTTAATGGTCCACGGAGGTACAGATGGAGTCTTTTCAATGTGCACCTTCTTTGGGAGGTCCAGACTTCTGGCAATGTTTATGGCTCTTGTTATAGCCGATTGAACTCTTATTGGACGCTTTATAGTTTTTGCTGAATCAAAGTCCCTTTTGGTGACGACGTTGTTTGAGTGAAGGAGCCTTATGTAGAGTTTTGCCCCAGCAGCTACTATGCGTTCTTCCACAGTAGGGAGTCCCGCTTCAACGAGAACATTTCTTACTGGGCTTGTTCTGAAGGCGTTGATGCTACGACGGGCGGCTTGATGGTAAGGAGATTTGATTATATTGATGATTGATTTTGGGGCGTTACCGTAGATGCATAGGCCGTAGTCAGTTTTGCTCAGGATTAAGGACTTTGAAATATTACATAGAGTGTTAATATGTGTGTTACATTTCTTATTAGCTAAGTAGTTAATAACATTTGTTCTGGCAGCTAGGCTTTTCTTTAAACTGACACAGTGAGACTTTCAGTTGTACTTATTATTAACTATTAGACCTAAGATACTTAAACTATTTACTCTAACAATGTCTATGTTATTAAATCGTCGCTGTTGCAGGACCTTTTCCGACATATGTGTAATATTCTACATTTGTCGAGCGAAAGGCTTGCACCAGATGTGTCAGACCATTCTATGATGTCTTTGACTAGCGATGCAAGAATATGTCTAGTTTTGGTTAGATCATTATTTTTACACAGCACGAAAACATCATCCGCGTAAATGCAATGATCTGCGAGTTTGTTCTTACTAATTATAGTTGACAAATTGTCAAAGGCTATCATGAACAAGACCACTGAGAGTGGGGAGCCTTGAGGAATTCCGTTAAATAGTGGGAGGATTGAAGAATAGCTATTGTTGACCCTGACGCAAATTTTCCTATTAATCAAAAAAGAACGAACATAGTTGTAGATTCTTGGGCCAATGCCCCAATCATTCAGGCTCTGTAAGACTAAGTGGGTGCCTATTCGGTCGAATGCCTTTTCAAATTCCAGCGAAAGAATGGTAACATGGTTACGAGCAGAGAGTGCTTTGCAGATGTGCCAATCAAGGTGAATGAGTGCGTCTATGCAACCCTTGCTCGGTCTAAAGGCTACCTGGTTATGACTTAGGCGACGTTTTGATTCGATGAACCACAATAAACGCTGAGCGACTATTTTTTCTAGGACCTTGGATAAGCAAGGCACCAGTGAGATCGGACGATAACTATCTGTGACATTTATGTCTCTCTTACGTTTGGGAAGAGGAAGTATTGTAGCCAGCTTCCAATATTGGGGGATAGTACCTGTTTGTAAGATGTTATTGTAAAGTGAAATTAATCTAGACTTTACTCCATGAGGAAGATGTTTCAACATTGGGTACGATATACGGTCTCTACAGGGTGTTTTACCTTTGAGCTTAGTCAGACAACATTCTAGTTCTATTGGAGTTATATCGATTTCTATCAGTTTAGCCGATCCTGATATGTTGTTAAAGGCAGGCGGAAGGGATAAAGCTAGTTGTTTGGCTATCCTAAATCTTGGGGGGAAGTGTTCGTCCTTAGAGTCATTTGACCGTAGGGTTCGTGAATAACTTTTGGAAACACATCTCTTCGATCAGTTAGAGCCAGAAACTCTCAGGTCACGAACTAATGCTATTATTCTACTCTCACCGCGGTCTCAGCATTTACATATGTTCGTAGTGATGAAATTTACTAAGCTTCACCACAATCTAATCTCTGTTCCAATTCAGAATTCAACTTCCACTACTGATGTATTTACACACCAGCCAAACTGGATAGCAATTCAATTTTTAACGCTGTGTGGCTCCACTCAAAGAATTATATTTTTCTATTTTCAAACTGAAATCGTTATTGCGAGCGATATTAATATATACAATTATGGGTGACTTCGATTCGGCATTCTGCATGATTGTTCACCTAAAGGCCGCTTTGCTGAGGTCTTTGAACCGGAAAACATCTTCACATATCTTGTAATTGAGCCCATACGAATGACTGATGTAGATATTCATGTGCCAAATACCTTGAACTTGTTTTTAAGTTCTCACCCTGATAAGTAACGTGCACAGTCGATGTGTTTCCACCCTAGGGTCGTCAAACCACTGTATCAAATCAGCTAAATTTTCGTACATTGATAACACAGTTAGAGATCTCTATGTACGGCAACACAAGAAAGCCAAATGAATGAATGAAACGTGAATGCCGCTACTGATATGATCACAAACTCTATTCTCATTGGAATGAGATCCTTTATCCCTCATACAAGCGGGTTAGACAACTGTTTTTTCGGTCTTACAAGATCAACCCGACAGAGGCAAAACCGAGAAATTCAAAACCAGCCAGTTCAAGCTGTTAGTTTTTCGGAAAATGCAAATCTTTTGGCTGCACATTTTGCAGCCAGTTTAAAACTTCCACATTTTGTCACTCCTCTGTCTACACTTGCTTGCCACAAATCGTCAATGGGGCGAATGTACTTTCGCACACAGATCTTAATGAACACAAATCCGCTGGTCCAGATGGTATATCCCCCCCCCCCCCCCCCCCCCCCCCCCCCTTCTTCTGAAAAGGTGTTCTTCCAAGCTGAGAAAACCACTGTGTAAACTTTTTCATCAATCTTACTCTTTGGGACTCTTTCCGAGAGGAGGGAAAACATCATTTGTTCGGCCTGTCCCTAAGAAGCGAATCTTCTTCTCTATCCTCCTACAGACCCATTACACTTACGTCCATTCTTACCAAGATCATGGAAACGCTAATAAACCGTCAGCTCATGAAATATCTCGAGTCTGAACATTTCTCATTTCTCAACCGGCAATACGGTTTTCGTACCAGTTCCACGGGTAGTTTGCTGGGATATCGCATCGAAAAATGGAACGAAAGTTTACACCAATCTGGCGAAAGCAAGATAGTTGCAGTTGATATTTCTAAGGCTTTTGATAGAGTTTGGCATCAGACCAAAAAATGCAAAAATGCCTGCATTTGAGATGGATGAATCTCTTCTTCAATGAATTAGACATTACCTTTCGCTTCAACTCAAGCCGTCCTGGATGGTTTCAAGTACGATATTCAGAAAATAAATGCTAGTTTGCCTCAGGGCTCCGTTCTGTCTCTGACACTCTTTTTAATTTTCATTAATGATCTCCTTTTTGCCATTTTTAGTCCAGTATATTCCTTTACTGACGACAGAGCCCTCTGCTTTTCATATTCCTTCCCAGACTCAAGTCCCTGTTCTCTGGAGAACGGTGACGGAGTATATTTTAAGTTCATTTAATTCCGATATAAACAACATTACCAATTAGAACTACCAAAAGAGTGGAATTTAATGCTTCCAAAGCACATTGGTGTCTGCTGTCGTTAAAGCAACATTCTCCATGAATGTCACTTGCATTGTCGAAACCGAAAAACCCTCGCTATCGGTTTGAATAGAAAAGCTACCTGCTGAATGACGGAAAGGAGGAGCTCTATCATCGTCTGAAGCTGCAGACCAATGTCATCATGTGTCTACCCATACCTCAAGTAAGGAGTGAAACGAATAAAATTTGGAAACTTCAAAGAAAAATATTTTCATATTTCATGTAAATTTATTTTATTTGCTTTAAAACTCTGTTTTTATTAAATTCATTCACAATTACAAAAAATAAAAAAAATTATTTGGGTTCCCATTCTTTCCTCAACTTCTTTCGAATGTCCTTCATAAGGTTGGTGACAGTTACATCCGTGATCGTTTTGGACGCTCTTTTCCATTTAGCACTAAAATCTTCTACGTCCTTTACACACTGCTCACTTTTTCTCAATTTAACTTTGACCAAAGCCCAATACCTTTCAATGGGACGGCACTGTGGAACATTGGGTGGATTCATGTCTTTTGAGATATTGGTCGACATTTTTAGCAACAAGAAAGCTCAAAGTCACATGAGCATAGTGAGCTGAAGCTAAATCTGGCCAAAATAATGTTGAATCCTCGTGTTTGTTTAAGAAAGGAATCAACCGTTTTTTTAGGCACTCGTTAATGTACACTTCTCCGTTAATTGTTCCCGTTGTAATAAACGATGAGCTTCTGTGTCCACATTGGCAAATGGCCTGCCAAAGGAGATATTTTGAGCCGAATTTTTCCATCCCAATCGATGTTGTTGATTGCGGAAGAATCTCAGCTTCAAACGAGTTGTAAAACTGCGCACCTGGAAGAGTGGTAAAGTCGGCTTTGGCATAAGTTTCGACATAAAAAAACCAAGCACGCTTTCTTGTTGCCGATCAACTCGTATAGCTTTCGGGCTCGTGTTTTTATGACTTTTTTTTGCTTTTCAGTAACTTTTGGTATTTTTTGTTTTTTTTCGTGTTTTTAGACCGTTACGTTTTTTAGATCTTTGTACCATTGTTTGGTTGGTATTACATTTCCGAGCAACATCTCTAGATGACGTTTTTTTTACGACGGTACCCACTATTTTCCTGCCCAAATTTGTATCATGTGCTCCACTTTTCTGTTTTCGTTTAACTGTCAACGTCTCCAAATATCGTTTAATAACAGAATCCACTGTACTGCGTGCTATATTTAAATTTTTTGCGACGAAATGGTTTGGACGCGAAGTATTTTCGAGTCATTTGTCGGTGATCTTTTTACGGCGTTCCTCTTGACTCATATTTAATTTTTTATTTTTATTTTTTTTATAATTTACGCGCGCCTAAGGGGTTATGAATACCCTTATACTGTTGCCAGGGCGCGGGCGGAAATATAGAAGGAGGAGAAAGGAAAGTTTGTGATGTAGTGGTTTGAAACTCAGGTGTGTTTGGTTTCGATATTGACTCTCCAGGGGTGGGAGTCCGAATAGAACGGAGAGATTTTTCTTCTCTCGGAATGTGAGGTTGTGAATTTTAACGGTTGTTTTGTGCTTGAAAACCCTACAACAGCCAAATCTACATGTCAGTGTTATGCCTTCACACGCAGATTTTTCTGACTGAGTTCCAATTACACAAATGAAAACTTGCTGTGGCTAGGATTCGAACCATGACCTTCCGAGTGAGAAGCGATAGCTAGTACCACTACACCACGGCCACCCCCGACTCATATTTTATAAATATTTTAAACCGCACCGAACTAACATCAATAAGAAACTGAAACTAGAGAATATACAGGCTAATTTGGGTACAAAATGAGATTGCAATTTTTACGCATTGGAAGTATAGCCCGTATTTAAATTTACAGATTTTATTCGTTTCAGTCCTTAAAATCGCTCAATAACAGGATCAGCCACAAGAGGGAGCGCTTTTGATAAAAGCAGTGAAAACAACAAATAGAAGAGCAGCAAGAGCGCCCCTGAAAAATGAAAAACTACCTGGTAGCGACACAAATACTCTGGAACATTAAAAATGGAGGCGAAACCTGAATGCAAAAACTACACAATGTGTAAAATGTGGGCGAGTCTATGGAGGCCCATACCTAAAATAGGAGATAAAACACTTTGCAGCAACTACAGAAGAACAACGCTTCTAAATATAGCGTATAAAATACTAACCAAATAACCATGACAGGATAAGATCAATCTCTGAGGAAATAATAGAAGAATATCAGTGTGGCTTTCGAAGCGGAAGGTCCACTGATGATCAGATTTTTACATTAAAACAAAGCATAGACAAAAGCTATGAGTACAACGACGATCTTCATATATTATTCATTTAACTTCAAGCAAGCTATCGAATATGTATTGAACGCTCACAACTAAAAGGAGCAATGATAACACAAGGTGTGCACCGACAGCAGAACTAGCGATGATGGCGATGAACGAGTTCAAAGCAGTAATTCTAACATAATTCAAGGGAAGGAGTCAGGTGAATTCCACATCAACAACGGGGTTAGATAGGATGCGCTGATCTTTAATGTGGCTCTGCAACATTCCACAGGAGACCTAGAAAAAAGTCATACAAAATATTAGAATACGCAGACAATTTAGCGATAATGGCTAGCACATAGTGAAGTATGGTAGCAGTAGTATGGTAGAATTAAAATCAAAAGCAAAGCAGGTTGGGCTCAAAATAAACGAAAATGAAACAAAGTACGATAGAAGACCCAGAAGTACCCGACCTGACGTATAGACGGCGGTTGTTGTTTAAAAAGAATGACAATTGTAGAAAGCACCAATCTTATAAAGCTTAAATTTGAAGTTTGACGCTATGCTGTTTAGTATTTGTTCGGTAGTGAATTTTTAAATATGGAAAAAATTAGTCATCGTTATGTGATACAATACTTTCATTTGAAAGGCCTCAATACAACCAACATCAAAATGGAACTGGATTCTACCTGTGGGAGTCTGCTCCTTCATTTACAACAATAAAATATTGGGTGGGAGAGTTTAAGCGAGGCCGTACGAATTGCCAATACGAATATCGCAGTGGTTGACTAAATGAGGTGAGTTCACCAGAAATCACCAGTCCACAAATTGGTTTTGGATGACCGTCGATGCGATGACCGAAAATGCGTGAACTAGCAGATATGGTAGGCATTTCAAAAAGCGCTGTACATGCCATGTTGACTGAAAAATTGGATATGAGAAAGCTGTGCGCAAGATGGTAGCCGCGATCACAATGGAACAAAAACAGCGTCCTGAGGATGTTTCAATCGAGTGTTTGGCGGAGTTTCACAACAATAAAGCCGCGTTTTTGCATCCATTCATAACCATGGATGAAACATGGATCCATCACTTCACACCCGAGACAAAGAAACAGTCAAAACAATGGATTCAAAGGGGAGAATTGGCTCTAGTTCGGCGAAGACAGTTCTATAGCAAAGAGGTGGAGTCTGCGGTTGATGGCTATTTTAAGGAGTTCGACGATTCTCACTATAACCAGGCATCGCCGGGAAAAGCGCATTGAACTAAAAGGTTACTACGTAGAGAAATAAATATATTTTTCCCCAATTTTTTTGCGTTTTCTTTGTTAGGTCGGGTACTTCTGGGACTACCCTCGTATATGAGAATGTCTAGAGTAAGAATACTTTTAAGGAACGGTAACAGTATGCATCACTGCGTCCAATATAGAATACGAGCAGAAAACGTCTGTTATTTTGTACAAAAAAAGAACTAGTCAAATCTCCTCTCCAAAAAAAATTAAAACCTCCTATACACCCAATTGTAACATACGGTTGCGAAGTTCGGTCTCTCCTCTCTAACAACAATTATGAAAAAAATCTAAGAATCTTCGAAAGAAAATTAATCAGAAGAGTTTACGGTGCAAGACAACGAGGACAGAAATAAACGCAATACTAGAAGACGAAGACATAGTGCGGTTCGCCAAAGTCCAAAGGATAAGAATATATGACAAAGAGCAAAAAAGAACATTCAACGTTAACCCTAAAAAGAACAAGAGGCAGGCCAAGGATAAGATGAGTAGATGGTGTAACTAACGACATACAAAAAATAGACGTTCAAAATTGGAGAAATGTAGCACAAGGCAGAACGATTGGAGGCGCGTCGTGCAGAAGACTAAATCCTACCCAAGGATGTAACATTGCGGTCCCATCACCGAAAAAAGGGTACCAAACGAAATTGGGGCACAGGACGAATTTGTTAAAAAGTATTCTTACAATTACATTGGTCACATTTCTCCAGAATACATCTCGCTCTACCCAAAAACGAACAATAGACGAATGATACCTCGGTATAAACACACTGAGAACGAAGATATATTCCACATCGCAACTATTGATGAAATACGCCAAAATAAAAATAGACTGCTGTCGAGACTAAAACTTTGTACCCGCAAATGAATACAACATTTCGTAGGAAGGATTAAAACGTCCTTCCATGTCTAAAAATCTCATCAATGACGGACAATGTACAAGTACGGCTAACAGGAGGTATAGATCCAGGAAAAGCTCTCAATGATGACAACTTATTTGTTATCGAAGATCCGCAGGAAAAAGTAGACGTCATAGGAGCGACTTTCTAGTGTGTGTATTATGTCATTGCCCCGAATCACGACATGGAGAATCGGGTCTTTTTGCTAAATTTCTGTCTTCAAATGAAATATCTAACTGACGATTCAAGAATTCAGGCTTCACTCAGTTTATTGACGAAAATTTGGCAAAGAAATAGCTCCATGCGATCTTCGAATCTATGAGAAGTATAAAATCAGTGGGCACCGATGGAATACCGAACTTTGTGCTTCGACATCTCCCACTAGAAGCGGTGGATATTAACACTACCCTGTTTAAAATTGCTTTGAACTATGCTAATTATCCCTCGCATTCGAAGACAATGGCGGTGCTTTAAATTCCCAAAGAATCCGGTGAATCTTCAGTCGATAAGGCTACTTCCTGATAATCGAAGCGTGTCGTTCAGGCAATATTACCCGACTGTGCTAACAAAGATGTCGAACTCTTCTACCATCATGCTCAGGATATTGAGTATATGTACATGCCATATCGAGAATCATAAATATTCCTTTATGAATTTGGAATGCCAGTTCGTCAGGAGTAGATGAACTTTTAACTGGGATTTTTCAGATTCATTCAATTCAGGTAATGTAAATAACTTGCGATATCGATAAGTTGTCTAAGATCTATAGCCCATAAGGCATAACTCAGAACTTAGTTAAATTACCGGTCGGTCCCAAAAAATATGTATATTCAATTCAACACGCCAGGCATCGAAGATAAGCTGAAGAATCAAACGATTTAGCCATAGAAGATAAAACTCCTGAAAAACTAGAGCCGAGCGGATTCAATTTAATTTACAGCGAAGTTTCATTACATGCCAAGATCAGAAAAAGCTAACAGACTCCCGAACAATCTCATAAAAAAAGCTAAAGACTGATTAATTCTTAGAGAAGCCACATCTAGATACGAAAAGGTATCATTTTGTTGCATATTCAACTAATTCAAATCTCGCAGAAAGAATCAAGCACACAGAACGAAACTTTAGAACAGTTTTTACGTATGTTCGGACAATGAGGAGAAAAGCTCATCAATTTCGTAATCACCCTTTTCAGTTGATGCTCCTGCCCGCATGGCCACATAGTACCGCAATGTTTGAAATGCTTACGTATTCTTAAAAGTTTGAACAACAACGAGATACTTACTAGGATCTGTGATTTCTTCGATACATCCCCGATACCATTTTTCTTCTAAAAGTAATGCGCAGCACATATGCAATTTAGCATAATAAATCGGATTACTTTGCTTATTGGAATATTCAAGGTCTAATTCATTTTCTAACGATGCCAGATCTTCTAACTGCGCGAACTAAAAAGACAAACGATTACTGATTACGTTCCCATATAAGTACTTCTTCGCTAACGTACTTTAACAGCAAAGAACTGTTGAGGATTTTCGATGTGAGTGATTTTCACACGAAACACTTCTCCAGGATGTAACACTGGTCTCGAAAGCCTGTGTTTCATTTTAGACATCTGTGTCGGCTCCTAAAAAAATAAACAAAAAAAAAAGTTTACCAACAATTAATGGAATATGACAATCTATTCGTACTTGGACAACTTACTTTTGTACCAGCAAATTTAGCATTTCTTTGAGATGATGCGGCAGAAGTATCAATGCCCAGACCGGTATACAAGAATGCTTCTCTTAATGATATGGGTTCTCCCGTGTGCAAAGTAAAAACTTCCACGTTCCATGGGAATTTAGTCGTATCTTGAATCAGCACTTGCACTGGTTTACTGTCAATTTAATAATAAAAAAAAAAACTCTGTTACTAAAAGATTTTAGAATTGCAAACGTTTAGCGATGTTATTTTATTCAATATGATTAAGTTTGAGAAGCAACCGGAACAAATCGGATAACCCTAAGTCGAAATGACTATGGCGTTCAAGAACTGACTTAAGGCTGAAGATAAGGCTGGTGCGTGTAAAAAGAGGTCTCAGACCAATTACTTGGGACCTGAATTGAAAGTTGTAATCTATGAACATAAATACCGGAGAATGGAGTAACACCACTTATTTTTGGTTGTCATGCAGTCCTAATTCAAATTCCATGGATTTTTCTTGTGGGTCGATAATACGAGTTTATCTTAAAAAAAAAAATGTAAATACTTCAAACAACGCAAGTAGACCGACAAATCGTTGGCTTCTGAAATTAAATTGATAACAGCTCCGTCATTGCAGTAACCTTTTTTGAGCAGAAGATTTGTAGGCTTTCATCTAAGACTTTGAATTTTAAACTGAAGACCAGCATTGCAATTAACATGAATGAGTATGAATTCAGAAAATAAACAGAACATTTTGTGGCAATAATTAACATTATAAATGATTGTGTTAGATTAGAAAGCCAAACTCTCGAGCTGAAAGAGTAATCAACATATTTCTTAACGGAAAGATTTATAAATTTGAAGCTAACAGAACACGATTATATTGTACCTATGCTATAAAGTCTCCAATAATCAATTCTGTTGCAATGGCGGACCCATGAGAACAATGACTAAAAATGACGTATTCCTTAAGCTCCATTAGCAAAGCCAGTCAAAGTTAGTACGCTACACATCAGCCGAAATGAATCTTACTAATACTTACTAATACCGATTTAAGAACCAGTGGGTATAGAATATACAGGGTGTCTTCTAATTCGTTGACGATAATTTGGGAAGATTCCTGGGCATATTCTAAGAAAAAAAATCGTTCTACAGTAAGGGTCCATCTCCAATGTTGACTTCATTTATCGAGGATTTAAGAAAAGGCTTACTTTGGTGTACCCTAACCCATGTCAACGCAAAATTGCTCTGTTAGTGCTAATGGCAAAAACTTTGTGTAGGACTTTACCTGCAACAGGTAAAAAAAGGCATTTGATTTTTTACCAGTGTTTCTAACAACGGTTGACAATACATACTAGAATTATTGGGTATATAACTTAGTTCGTGCGGTTTTTTCAAACGTTTATTTAAGGAACCCATGTACAATAGTATTATTCAAAGTATTGCCCATCTGAAGCTATGACTTTTTTCCATCTTTCTGGCAATTTGTGGATCCCATCCCAAAAGAACTGCGCCGGCTTGGCAGCCAAGAATGAATCAAGCCAATTTTTGATATTCTGCTTTGATGTGAACCGTATTTCAGTGAGGGCGTTCTGCATCGACCGGAACAAATGGTAGTCAGAATCGGCAAGATCTGGGCTATAAGGCGGGTGGGGTAAGACTTCCCATCCACTGTTTTCCAAATAGTTCTTAACCGGAATAGCAATAGCATGATGGGAAATTATTGCCTCGTGTCTGGTCGCATATTCCGGGCGTTTTACGCCCACTGCTCTCTTCAAACGGATTAATTGTGTTCGGTAGCGTTGTCCATTGATGGTTTCACCCGATTTTAGCAGCTCATAATACAGCACACCCATCTGATCCCACCAAATACAGAGCATTACCTTCGCGCCATGGATATTCGGCTTTGCCGTTGATTTGGCTGGTTGGCCGGGTTTCACATATGATTTTTCGCGCTTGGGGTTGTCGTAATGGATCCATTTTTCTTCACCAGTAACAATCCGATGCAAAAATGACTTCCTTTTGTGGCTTTCCAGCAGCATTTCGGACATGCAAAACCGCCTTTCGACGTCTCTCGGCTTGAGTTCATGTGGAACCCAATTTCCTTGCTTTGAATATATCCAGCTGCTTTTAAACGTTTTGAAATAGCTGCTTGAGTGACACCCAAAGATTCTGCGAGCTTTTCTTGTGTTTGGCAACAATCTTTATAGAGTAATGCTTCCAGTTCTTCATCTTCAAACTTTTTTAGCTGCCCAGGACGTTCATCGTCTTCCAAGCCAAAACCACCACTTTTAAATCGTGCAAACCACTTTTGGCACGTTCGTTCAGCTAGCGCATGTTCACCATAAACTTCCACCAAAATACGATGACTTTCGGCAGCAGTTTTCTTCATACTAAAGTAATGAAGAAGAACTCCCCGCAAAAACACTTTTTCAGGCACAAAGTTCGACATATTTGAGTGAAAAAATATTATTGTTGTTTACGTTTCAAATGAATGACATATACTGAAATGACGTACAATGACAGTAGCTTTCCAACGCATGTTCCAATGGAATAATAACAATGGAATACTACAAGTTACTCTTTGTAAACCGCACGCTAAGTTATAGACCCAATACTAATTTTCCAATGTTTTTTTAAAATTGCATAGCTATTAAAGAGTTTTAAAGCGTGGTCTTTTATTTGACTACCTGTCAAAACCCTCATTTCTTTACCCCGTTCCTTAAAAGTTCTCAGAAGAGTTAGGTTTAGGGTAAGAAGGTCTATTTGGAAAATACAACCTTGATCAAAAAGTTCCCGCCCCACATCACCGTGTGGCGCTCCCATTATTCCGATTTGAGTTCTGTTTTTTTTAGTAAATCTGTTGTTGACATTCCCTCTAAATCTTAGCGTCATAGCCTGATAGTTGCAAAAGTTTCGTAGCCAAGAGTACATCTATCTCTGTGTGTTGGCGATTTTTTACAATTTTAGAAATCGATTTAAATTTGCAACAACGAAATTGTACGAGTATTAGATTTTGCGTAATAAACGGATTTAATGGTGCCCGAACGTTGGAAATGTTAGAAAAGTGTTTCGGTAACGATTCTCTAAAGAAAACGGTCGTTTACCAGTGGCATGGTGGTCGTGTGTCAATCGAAGATGATGAAAGTGGCAGACCATCGACATCGAAAACCGACGAAAACATTGATGAAGTAAAAGAAATGTTGGCCAAAAACCGCAAATTAACCATCAGAGAAATAGCGGAGGACTTTAACTTTGCCTATGGATCCGTCCAAGACATTTTGGATAATGATTTGGGTTTCCGTCGTGTAGCAGCAAAGCTGGTGCCAAAAGACCTCAATTTCATGCAAAAAAGAGACAGTGTTGATGTCGGAAATGAGATGATTTGCGAGGCTGAATCCGATCCTGGAGACGAGACGTGGGTTTATGAGTACGACAGGCAATCCAGACATCAGGCAAGTGAATGGCGTTCACCAAATGAGCCGATATCAAAAAAACCACGTCGTTTTCAGTCAAAAAAGAAGGCAATGCTCACGGTTTTTATGGATTACAACGGTGTAGTGCATTTTGAATTTTTACCAGAAGGCCAGATAGTAAACAAAGAGTATTATTTGAGAGCTATGAGACGTTTGCGTGAAGCAATTCGCCGAAAGAGAATTGTGGGCAGAAAACTCGAGGATTTTGCACGATGATAACGCACCGTGCCATCATTATTCGTAATTTTTTGACGAAAAATGCAACAAATACCATCCAACAGCCACCGAATTCACCTGATTTGGCTCCCTGTGACTTCTTTCTGTTCAACCGAGTTAAAAAAAAAAAAACACTCCGGGGAACGCGTTTCATCAGCCGAGAGGAAGTAATGGAAAAATCGCAGGAAGCACTGATGGACATACCGAAAATCGAATATAAAAAATGTTTCGAGAATTGGATCAAGCACTGGCATAAGTGTGTTGCAGTCGATGGGGATTACTTTAAAGGGGACAATATAGATTTAGATGAATAAATTTGTATTTTTAATTTTCTGAATAAATTCCGGGATCAAGGTGGTATACCTTACAGAAATGGTATAAAAATTAATTCACCAACTTAATTTTTTACGCTAAGGTTACAGTTGCTTAGAAACGCTATTTGAAATGTCAACTTCTTAATAAAAGAGTATTTATAAATACGTATCGAAGGCTTGGAGAAACTGGATAAGTTTCGAGTACACGACCGAATGCGGGAGCTCCACAAGTAAGAAGGATTTCGGCTGATGAAAGAATACTGGTTGCTGTTACAACTTTACAATTCAATGAAGAAAATCTTCATCTATACTACCATACACCTGTGCAAGAACTGCTTCCCGGTGATTTAGAAAAGTGACCTGAGCTCTCTAACTGGTTGGTGGAGCGGAGCTCGGATGACAACCAGTTTATTAGCAGAATTCTTTGGACGGATGAATCTCAATTTACAAGAGATGGGATCACAAATTTTCATAATCTTCATACATGGGCTGCGGACAATCCACATACAAGGAGACATAAATCATTTCAACACAAATTCAGCGTCAATATGTGGGCAGCTGTACTTGGAAACAAGTTAATCGGCCCCTTCAAGCTATCACCTAGGCTGAATTCCACAAACTATCTGGAGTTTTTGCGAAATGATTTACCAGAACTATTGGAGGACATTCCACTGATTCAACTAGCTTCATCATATTTTCAACAGGACGGTGCTCCAGCCCACTATGATCGTGAGGTTAAGAATTGGCTAGATAAAGAGTACGGTAACCGTTAGATAGGAAGAAATAGGCCAGTTCACTGGCCCGCAATATCTGCTGACCTTACAGTATTGGATTTTTTTGTATGGGGAAGAATGAAAGAACTTGTTTATTCAACCGAAAGAGCAACTTTAATTGAATTGGAAGATCGTATTCTCGAAGCGTCTTCAAAAGTGAGGCTGCAGTTAACATCAATAAACATTCGCGGTGCAATCCAAGGACACTTTGAGCACCTGTTATAACTGTTTTAGTATACACACAAAATAAAAACTACCTTAAGACCACACAAAATCATTTTTTATTCATAGCCTTTGGAGCTTAAAGAAAAAAAAAAAACCTTTTTTATAAATTGTAACTGCTGCAGGTTTTCCAAGTATCATAAAATCTGTGGGTTTTTCTGCAAACTCATTCATTGACGATTTTTTTTATTGTTGTTACTTTCATAAGAAAAAAAAAATAGTAAAACGTTGTGTTAATTAGGCATTTTCTGGAGAAAAGTGACCTCAAAGTCAAAAATTAGCATAGGCAATGAAAATGGAACAGGCTTAGAAATTGGATATCTAAAGACTCAAACAAGATATCAACTTTATTTAAACGCCGTTATAAAAGTTGGTATTTCTTCTAAAAATAAAGTCCTACACGAAGTTTTTACCATTAGCATTAACAGAGCAATTTTGCGTTGACATGGGTTAGGGTACAGCAAAGTAAGCCTTTTCTTAAATCCTCGATAAATGAAGTCAACATTGGAGATGGACCCTTACTGTAGAACGATTTTTTTTCTTAGAATATGCCCAGGAATCATTTCCCAAATTATCGTCAACGAATTAGTGGACGCCCTGTATAAGACCTTGATCATTCCAGTCCTACTTTATGGTGCTGAAACATGAACTCTATCCAATGCGGGTGAAGATATCCTCGGTCATTTCGAGAGGAAAATTCTTCGAAAGATATTTGGTCGCATTTGCGTTGACGCGCTTTGGAGGAGAAGATTTAATGATGAAATATACGAGCTGTACGGCGACATCGATCTAGCCAGAAAGATGGCTAAGACATGTAAGACGCATGGACACCATGCTCCTGCCCGCAGAGTCCTCGAATCTAACCAGGGGGGACAATGTGATAGAGGCAGACCTCAACTTACGTGGCAGGTATAAGTAGAAGGAGAGCTTAATTGACTTGCATTGCACAACTGGAGACAGTTAACTAAGGATCGAGCTAACTGGAGAGTCAAATTAGTTAAGGCCCAGATTCAACTCTAATTCTAATACCACCTAAATAAGAAAGTAAGAATGTCAAGTAGCTTGAGCACGTGCTTGCGATCCTCACTGTGTCTGTAGAAGATTTTCAGGATTATATACAAACGTAATTTGACTAGGTAAACTAACTTTTGGATGATCTCCTCCATCAATTCGCGTGCTTCTTTGGTCCACTGCCCTTCAGCGGGTGTAATGTCTAATAATTTACAGGCAACAGCTGCCGCTGGTATCGCTGATAACTCCTCTGACATCTCACGGAACCTAAAAGACATGAAATCGTTAAAGTGACTCTACAATTTCATTTGCAAAAATCATACCATTTCTTAGAAATATCTTCAAAAATCCCATAGTCAATAAGAAATACTTTATATTTGAGATTGTCACAGTTCTTGCTGAGTTTTTCCGTTGGCGAATCATTACGGACAATACCTCGAAACCATGCTCTATCAGCAACATGGTAGACTAGATATAATTTCCCAACATTTACAGACTCCACATGGCCAGTGCTCTCGTCGAATTTGTCCAAAAGCAAACGTATTTTTCCAATTGCATCTTCTTCATGAACGAAAAATTCCGACGGACTAATGATATTGGTAATACGTCCAATACGTTTACTTTTGCCAATGGGAACCGCAGATGATAATGAAGTAGATACCACACTAGAATAGTAATTATCCATAGATTCCATTCGTGTCAAACACATCGGTTCTGGGCTTGAAGCTCTATCGGAACTAGTTTCAAACGTATGAGCTAGATCTCCATACATCGGTGTTATTCGAATCTTTAGTTTTGGATCAATTGCAGTCACTTCATACGACGAAGATATGTCTTCCTGAAGATTTTTTAATTTCTTGAACCTAAAATTAAATTATTTATTTATTTATTTTATACAAAAAGTATCTACTCTTACGTGAAAGGACTCTTTTCGATTGCAGATATTTGTATCTGACAGGGCATTTGCTCCAGTTGTGCTGTGGCTAATTCAAGAACAGTGTTTATGTGAAAATTATGAGGTGGCTTATGAATATATCCTTGAAGCGATGACTTCATATTCTATTAAAAGAGGTAATTAATACGATTTGAGAGTTTTGTCACAATGGAACTTACTTTTAGGGTTGTCTGACTGTCAGAAAGTCTGGAAAATGCTTCAAGAATAGCTTTCTGAGAGCCGCGAGCGGATTTTTTAAATTCATCCAGAATTCGTCGCTCTTCTAGTTGGAGATGGTTGTGAAGTTCCAGAAAATATTCGCTGACTTCTAAAATTACTTCCGTGGCAAAATCCTCAAGCTGATTCTCACAAATACGGGCTTCCTGTAAGTAAAAAATATAAAAATTATTGTCAATTTGTGTTTGTGAGAATAGGAGCATTAAGAGAACTACTATACTCTGAATGCTGACAAATATTTATTGTGATCTAATATCAGGTTGTTTCAAATGGTCGCGTTTTCGGCAGACGCAAGGGTTCACACTTAAGCCTAGGAGCATAGTATATTTGAAAAAGTAAGACATCTACTAAGATGACTGCTAAAAATAAGGAAGATGACTTTTATTTGGATGTGGATTTGCTATTCAACGCAGATTTTGGAAAAAAAAAAAATGATTTGCGTTCATATCCCCTACAGAAGATAAGGATGACAGAATCACAGACAAATTCTGTGACCCCCTAGCCCGAACACTTGCTCAGTGCGCAAGCCATGACACCAAACGAAGATCTTATCGCCAAGTTCGTTAAGGAAGCCGTCGTCGGAAAACAGACTGCGTAACACAACCTCCCACAACAGACTTGGCTTTTTAGAATTTGTAACGCTGCGTTGCCTTTCAATAGCCACCACGCGATTCCCACATTTCAACATCCAAGAGGATGGCTATCCTCTGATTAATCAACCGTAAATTAGCTTGATCATTTTGCGATCGACGCAATCGTATCCTTGATGCAGTCAGGATATGAATACAGAGCGGAGTCAAGTAAGACCACCTAAGTTCGACATTGAAAAGCTGCAATCGCAACAGACCACTAGAATCTTTGCAGATTGCGCTTCCCTCAAGGTCTCTCAAAATCCTAGATTCTGTATAACGGCAGTGATGGTCAAAATATCGCTTTCAGACAGAATGAACCATTCACTCCGGGCAAAGTTGACAAAGAGTCCTGTGACCCTGGCCTATACGAAGCTAAGGAAGAAATATCGAAGCACAAGTATAATAGAGCTGCGGGAGCAGACGGACCAGGTTGGGAATGTGCACCAGCTTATCTGTAAGATATGCTCAAGGGAAAGCATGTCCGAAGAATGCAAACCTTGCATAATTTGCCCGACCCGCTAAACAGGAGACCTCCTCAACTGCCCCAACTAAAGAGCTACGAGTCTCCTAGGCATCGCTTATATTGATGATAAGTTAAAAAATATTGGCCTTGCATATACTAGTGTTCCTACGAGGAATACCCGAAATACGACGTAAAAATTGTCCTAAGATGTGGGGAAATCCTTACTAAATCACAGCCTTTCATTGTGACTCTTGCGTTGGGTAGCGAGTTTCGCAAAATTTTCTCACGTTTGGTGTTAAAGTAGACACATGAGAGCAAAGGTATTGGTGAGATTTCTTTCGACCTCTACGGGGTAGCGAGTGTTATTGAGAAAATAATTTCGGGTCTTGTTGACTTCACGCGTTTCTTTTAGCTTGTAGCGAAATTTACTAAAGTTGATTTTCCTTTTACCTAATATTACAGGTGCTTGCCTGTATTTATCATCAAACCAGATTTTTGGCAGGTGATCGTGTTAAGCCCATAATTCGCGGCATTTCTGATGGTTTCTATGTATCGATGCCAGTAGTCTTCAGCACGTGGTGTTGGATACTAAGAATTGCCGCCGGCAAAGGTTCTGGTTCCGGATTATTGCGATTCCGGCATTAAGCCTTCTCATTTCTTCGTTGTTGTGCCAATGTGAATGTATTTAGTCTAATATACTACCGAAGGAAGGTCCTTGCGTTGATCGCAAGTTTACAAAAGTTGGATGATAGGTGATCGACCTGTTCCTTTACAAATATTGAGTTGGGAGGGCCGTGTGGTAACTACTCGTATAGTGACATTCCGCTTCAGAGCGGAGTCAATAAGTCAGTTTCCAGACGTACTTGTAATATAACTGTTCTTCAATTGAATTAATAAAGATGTCCTCCTTTCCAATTGTGACGATAAGATCACGATTTTAACCCCATATTTAGCACATTGCTCCTAAGTTTTTTCGAGGAGATCGGAGAAACATCTTTGGTATCATCGTATGTTTCTTCCTTGGGATCATGATGCTTGATGCTGACGAATTTAGTTTTGATGTGATGATTACAACCGTAATGAAACCTGAATACTTCGTACTTTATCTGCCATTTACAACAAATGAACTAAATAGGCTCTGATTTTATTCTCTGTAGAATGCACCCCAGAATACATATTGCGATAACCACTTAAATTGGAAAAATAATGGAATCTTTTAGCGAATATTCTGGCAAAATGGAAAGATATATCGAATCCTGGATGGTATAGAAAGTGTTGTAACCCTACAACTGTTAGCTGCCATCGTTGTCTCTGTAACCCACTTCTTGGGACGGGCAACTTGTTCTTCAAAACTTATTGTATAAACATTTTTGTGCATTTAAATAATGAAACAAGCAATGTCTGTTCCTAAATAACTTTGGCTATGCCAGTGATTGTAGCACCGAGACATAATTAACACAATTGGTGACACAACAAATCAAAAAAAAAATCTGCAATTAAAAAAGTGTTTGTTGTCATTTAATATTGACAAAACTCCGTCAGCGATATAAATTCATACACATAAATCGGACGAGCACGCCACTTCAACCGCAGCCGCCACACATCTTAACGTTACAAACAACGCTAACACACAAGCCGACAGTCGCCAAATGACACTGGATTTTCATCGCAATTCGCAAGTAATTTACCTGGCTTCTGGAAGGAAGAACCAGAGTTGTGGCTTGCTTACATAGAATCAAAATTCACACATTGCAACATAGTTTCTGATGAGGATCGTTATATTCAAACATATTATCAAGGATCAATGACTAGACAGTGCTTAGGCCAGTGGCTGACGTAATTCGTAATCCTTCGACAAACACCAAATTCAAAACGTTCAAACATGCGCTCATCAGTCGTTTCTCCGATTCCACAGACCGTCAAATTCAAAAACTATTCAATGAAACTCGTTTAGTAAACAAAAAGTCTGTTGAATTGTTGCGTTCATGCGTACTTTAGCTTTTCAAGTGGTAACAGATGAAAAGGTTTTGCGCACACTCTGGATGGAGAGGTTACCCCTAAATACGAGTGTGGTCCGATAAATTTTTAAAATGTGGCAGCACTTATGCCTTTGACGTATCCAAGTATCATACTTGTGTTCATAAAATTCGAAACCTTTTGTGGTTAGAAAAGCGGTTTCGTTTTACAGTGAAATGTAAAATGTAATTACCAAAAATGGTAGTTTCTCGTGAAGGATTTCGTTGGATGTGGTCGAACTCAACAATTATGCATATGTAGATAGACTTCGTGTGGCTTTAGGTGACGAAATACCATACAATGCTACAATTTATGACTGGTTTGCAGAGTTCAAGCGCGGTCGTGTTAGCGCCAGTGATGAATTTCGTGAAGGTCCTCCTTGCAGTGCTGTTGTTCCAGAAAATATGGATGCCTTACGCGACATGATTGAAACCGATCTGCATGTAACATACTGTGAGATAGAAGCAACATTCGGCATCAGCAGGATCGTAATTAATTCAACATTGCATAAACATTTAGCTGTGATGAAGCGTTGTGCTGAGTGGATACCAGGTTGACCGATGATAAAAAAAAAACGGTCGGGTCAAATGGTGCAAAGAAATGCTAAAGAAATTTAATCGTGGTAAATCCAGGAGATTAAATCTGGATATACTCGTATGAACCCGAATCTAAGAACAATCGGCTGGTTTGACTATTCGAAAGTGACCGAAAACTGACAAAAGTGACTCATTCTCGAAGCACTTCGAAAAAAATAATCGCTGTTTTTTCGGTAAATAGGGTCATGACTTTAGAGGATCGAAGAACTGTTAATGCCGATTGGTACACAACAATTTGAGTGCTGGAAGTCATCAATTAATTGCGTAAAACAAATAAAAAACGTAGTGTCATTCTCCATCATGACAATGCTAGTTCATATACAGCCAGTCAAACAAGTCTATTTTTGAAGTTTCAAAACGTCAAATTAGTGAGCCATTGCACAAATTTCATGAGTATCGGGCATTACGACAGCTACAGAAATATACGCCGTCAGCTCCACCAACTTAATGCAACCAGTAGCTGTCATCGAGAATGAACTCACACAAACTTTTGACAAATTGTCAGAATTACAAACAAATCTGAATTTCAACTCTCACATCTCTTTCGCGCACGAACACCCAGTGCACAACTGTTACTACCACAGGAAATTTGGTTCGAAAGCAAACAAATGTGCAGATCCCTGGTCCTTCAAATCTGAACAGCAGCAAAGGCAATAGACGGAAAACTAGATCAGATGTCCATGAAAGAGGCTAGTTGCGACAGCATTTTTAATACTAACTACCGTCTCCAAATCAAAGATAGCAATTTCTACTAGATTGTGGCTCACTTTTATCCGTCCTTTCTGTAAGTAAGGTACATGGTATGCAGCTAATGATACGCCAATACAAACATTCGGGACCGAAGACTTGGAACTAAATATCGGATTAAGAGGCTTCAACTGGAACTTTGCCATTGCCGACGTGCAATCATCAATTATAGGCGTCGACTTTATCGCTAAGTTTTCCCTAACAATTGATCTAAAAGACTAAAAATTAATCGACTCTATTACAAGTCTCTCCTCCAAAATACAACTTTCCCTACCAAAACAGCATAGCATATCAATTTTCACAAACTCTACTGCTTATAATCAACTACCAAACAGCTCCCAGAGTTCGCAACGCTGTCAGATGACAAGCTAAAAACATCGAAATTGGAATTTGTACAGGTGGTCAAACTAGACACCTTTTTTTATAATTAGGGCGCGCTCAAGGGACTTAAGTTCACATCCTTAAAATGTTTGCACACATCGCGGGCGAAGGAAACTTTGGGAGGAAAAAAAGAGAGGTACTGTTTGCAAGTTATAACGACTAGGAAATAGAAAGCTCGGAAGAGCATTCCGTAAGCCAGTTGTATGGCTTAGGAACGAATCATGATATTTTACATTACGTCCGAGAGTAGGCTTGAGGGTGTACTGATGGGCATTTATAGTGAGACGGGTGTTACGGATAAAAGTTTAAAGGGGCGGAATGCTTCTGGCAATTCCAATGAAGCACTGGTGTTACAAATAGCTATAGAATAAAGTGAGACAAGAGATATTACGTCGGTGTTCCAGTGTGTCAATTAGTTCCAACAGTCAATGGGCTAGTCCTGTGCATATTGTATCTAAAAAGGACGGAGGATGGAGACCCTGCGGTGACTACCGCAAATTAAATCCGATTACGTCCCAGACCGGTATCCGATTACTCATGTAAAAGATTTCGTAGAGCACCTGGATGATAAACAATATTCAGCACAATCGATCTTCAGCGAGCATACCACCAGATACGAATGACTAAGGAGGACATCCCCGACACCTTTTGTATCCTTTATGAATTTATGGTCGAGACCTTCGGCCTAAGGAATGAATGCAACTTTTTAACGGCATATCAATTCAGCTTAGGTCTACTGTTACGTTGATGACATTCTAGTCATCACCGGATTCGCCTGAACAACATTTTGCTCATCTTAAAATGGTTCTAACACGGTTTGTTTCGACATCAGCAAATGCTCCTCGGTCAACCACAAGTTTCTTACTTGGGCTATACCATTTCAAACTCTGGCTGTAAATCATCCAAAAAGCAAATAGAAGCAATAGAAAAACTGGATACAATTGTAGAACTGCGATGCTTTCTGGGTACCCTGCACTACTATTGCAAGTGCATACCGTATGCGGCTGAACTTTAGGTTCCTCTTAATGTCTACATGAAAAATATAAAGAAGAATGACAAGAAAACAATTTATTGGACACCGGCGGCTGAACAAGGTCTCAGTAAGTGCTGTAAAAGTTTTTTACAATCAGCTTTAATTTCCCACCCAAATCCTGGCGCGCAACTGTCCTTGCTGACAAGTGCATCTGACATCTCGATAGAGGCTATACTAGAGCAAAAAAGATACCAAAACATGGAAACCTCTGGGATTGTTCTCGTGAAGGCTGTTTACTGCAGGGCAAAAATACAGTACGTACGACAGAGAATTACCTGCCATCTATGCAGCGATCCGATTACTTTCGACTCCTGCTTGAGGCAAGAACATTCACCATAAAAACGGATCGTCAACCTCTTGTACATGAATTTAGACAAAAACTTGAGCAGCCGTCCCCATGCAACTTCGCCACTTAGATTTCTCCGCTGAAATCATTCATATCACTGCCCAAGATGCTAACCGAAGCTAAATCAAATCCATGACAGTTTCTGTTGATAACAACGAGCTTCAAGAAGAACAAAAAGAAGACTGTGAACTTCAAACAGTTCTTCAAAATACATCATTATGTCTGTAAAAGTTGGCTAGAAGTCTGCGACAACAATTCCTGGACAGTATTCATGGCTTGGCGCATTCAAATTGTCGAACAGCCCACCAAATTTCCCAGCGCTAGGTTTGGCCGAACATGCGAAACGACATTCTGGCGTGTCAACGATCAAAAATACAGTTCACAACCATTTAATTCCGAAGAAGACTGATATTCACTGCAGTGGTCTAATTACGACGTTCACCTTGACATAGTTGTGATTCTTGAGGTCAGACTATAGTTACCATTTAACGATGCTGTCAAGCCAACGCTAGAGCCCCCTTACCCAGGGCCTTACAACCCGGTTAAAAGAATCGATGATCGCCGTTCTGTGTTCAAAATACAAGCCAAGGAACTTCTCAAACCAGTTTATTTATCTTGAAAGATGAATTAACAGCATCCAGAAACTTCAATCAAAATTCTCACAACCAGGCACTCTAATACTGAGATTTAAAACAAAAAAAAAAAAAAAAAAAAAAACGCGTACCTCTCGCCAGTCAAACTATCATCACAAGTTATAAATCATAAATATTATTTTGGTGCAGACGCCGACGCCGGTGAGAGTAGTTGAAGGGTTGTTAGCCGACAGCTGTTAGCTCTCATCGTTGACTCCACAATCCACTTCGTGCGATGATTTCAAGTGCAACGCATACAATTTAAATTCAAATCTAAACGGTCGTTGGAATAGCAGCAATTGCAACTTGTTCTTCAAAATTTATTGCATAAACTTTCTACTATCGTAATAAACATTTTTGTGCATTCAATAAAATAAAATTTGTGTTTTCCTAAACAATTTTGACTATTTCGGTGATTGTAGATAGAACCGAAACAAAATTACTACCTACCGGGATTGGACAGAGGTGAAATCTGTTCCACAGTGGAATTTGAGAGGTGAATTAAGAGCAGTGGTTTAAGTAAACACTAAAGTAAAGCCAAATTGGTTTAAGTAAAAGATAAAGTAAAGAAAAGTGGTTGAGAGAACTGGTGGAATTATAAATTGTAGTTGCATTGACTAAAGCGATTGTGTTTCACAAAATCTGTTCTAAAGGGTGACCAGATAAGGGCGATAGGAAAAAAATTTAAATAAACCAACAACGGTGGACATATAAAATTGACTCTGGGTTTATTTTGAAGCTATGTTCATGCCATAATGTGTGGAATAGCACACTATTCAAATGGCCGCCTCGCCTTCGCTGGCAGTGCTTCCAGCGTCGGTCCATTTTTTAATGACTCGGTCCAATACGTGCGGCGTTATTTCGGCAATAGCGTGTCGAATGTTGACCCCGAGATCGTCCAAAGTGGTTGGCTTGTTAGCGTAGACTAAGGAATTGACGTAGCACAAGAGAAAATAATCAAGTGGTGTCAAATCGCATGACCGCGGTGGCCAATGGATGAACACTAGCCGTGAGATGACCCAATCACCAAATTTCTTCTTCACAACTTCGAGCGTCGCGTCGCGTCGCTTGTATGGTAGGCAGCTCCGCTTTATTGGAACCATAGCTCGAATATATCGATTTTGTCAAGCTCTGACCACAGAAAGTTGGTTAACATCGTTCCATACCTAAAGACGGTAATCGTGCCTCCTTCCTCATGTCGAAAGAAATTAGCTCCGATGATGCCGCTATGCCATAAACCGCACCAAACAGCCAATCTCTGTGGATGCATTGATGCTTGGCCGAACACTTGATGATTGGGTTTGCTCCAATAATGGAAATTTTGCTTGTTGACATTGCCGCTGAGCTAAAAAATAGCCCTCATCTGATTTTTTGCCCAAAATCTGGATCTCCGGCCAACATTTCCAGCGTCCAATTAGCGAACTCACGGAGTTGGCTATGGTCGTCCGGTTTAAATTCTTGCGTCAGCATTCTGGCGATGCCCAATTCAGCTGATCGACGCCGAATCAACATTTATGGGTCTTCTCCGATACCGTTTTCTATGTTTCGGTATGCACCAATCTCGGTCTCCAAAAGAGCGTACTTACGCTCAAACGTTTCCATGGTGCGACGGATGGCCTGCACACTGAACTCAGGATGACGATCGACCTCACGACAAAATTCACGTTGCGTATTTACAAATGAGCCGGAATTTCGATAAAATTTTTTAATAATTTTCGTACGTTCGTTTGATTGTGGTAAAGCTACAATGATTCGAAAACTATTGCAGTTGATCCTCGTCCTACTCAAATCCGAGTTGAACAGAAGAAACCTCATCGCCAGTAAAAAGGGACTTGATGTTCCGACTTCAGGACGCTTTGAAAAACGAGGGACATGATCCAGTTACATTCTCTTTTGAAGTTGAGGAAAAAGAACAGGTGAGTACCGGCAATGATATGGCTGTTAAGATGCGATCCCTCTTTTTGAAAATGAATCACCAGAACAGTCTCAATGAACAAAAGAAAAATCTGGACGAAGAGAAGAACATCCTCGAACACAGGCTGGACGAACAAAAGAATAGCCTCGAACAGAAGAAAAATCTAGATGAATAGATGAACAGCCCGCCCACGGTCTTCAACAAAAAATGGATGAACAAAAGAATAATCTGGAAGAGCAAAAGAGCATCCTACAGCAAAAGTTCGAAGAAATTGATGACAAATTTGAAAGAATAGAGACAAACGTTGAACAAATGGACAACAAAGTTGAGCAGCTGGTAAAAGAGCTCGACACAGTACGAAAACAGAGACTCCCAGAATGTTCTTCAAGCGGCCTAAGGAGAAAAGAGTTGAAGTCTCCCTCATCCGATGGCCAGACCTCATGATCTACTTTCAAGAAACAGTTTGGCATGGCTGGCTGTGCGAACGACTGGGATAATGAGAAGAGTTGTTTCGCCCTAACAATGGCCTTGCACGGTACTGCAACAGAATTGTTGCAAACAATAAACATCGAAAAGCATAACGATTATGTGGCTTTAGTACAGCTTCGAATACGTTAAAACAGCTCATAAAGGATGTTTTTTTTAGAACAATATGACAACACTCAGGCAGCTGATAGCTAATTGACAGCTCACTCGATCAATTTATCCAGTATTTCTTGGCAAATAATCATGCAAAGACCTACGTCCTACCAACCTTTTTGAATTCTGGAAATTTCTTTCCCAAATCAGTGTTCAGTGAAAAGTGTTTATAGAGCGATAGGTCAATTTTACGGTCGGCAATTCGCAACACAATTGGACAAACGTCGTACTACTCGTACTCTTTTGGACTCCAAGACCCTGACAAGAATGAGCAGAGTACGCACAGTCGTGACTTCGCGAATTGGGCGCTTGGAAGTTGATACACTTTTTTACCGTTGAATTTTGTTCAGAGATGAGGCTCTGAGAGGTTAATAAGCAAAATTGTCGAATTTATAGCGAGGAAAATCTAAAGGTGATCCATCAGGTACCGATGCACCCCGAACAGTACACTGTTTAGTGCAGTTTATCGGACCGTATTTCCTTAAAAATGAAGAAAATCGTCAATGGGACCGGTAGAGCCATGATCAATGATTTTTTGTTTCCAAAAGTGCACGAACATAGTCTGCAGTATATTTGGTTTCAGCAGGATGGTGCCACATGATATACAGCCGACGAAACTATCGAGTTATTGAAGAAAGTGTTCGATGACAACATTATCACCAGAAAGGGTCCAGTGGCCTGGCCTCCAGGATAGTATGATTTGATGCCGCTATGACTTCAAATACTATTTTCTGTGGGAGTATTTCAAGTCGTTGGTCTTTGCGGGCAAGTCAATAAAAATATCAGCCTTGGAAGTCAACATCAAGCGAACCATTCGTAAGGTACCGACTTTATTGGAGCTCTGATGTATTTCTGTTGCGTTCCTGTGGTGTCCGAAATTATTTTTCATCGATAATGCTATAAAAATCACTATTAAAAAACACCCTTTATAGTGAGCCTGCCAATATGAACGTTGCTCTGATCGCAAGAATTCATCCTCTACTCCCCCGAGTGCATATAATACTGTGCCTTTTACATCTTGTTCAACATTCGCGTTTTCTAGCAAGTCAAGGTTTAGCGGGACGAGACCAGTATCCAGTTATTACCAGTGAAGTGAAAAAAGCACAACAACCACGACATGGGCGTCCCTTATCGTACAACAGCCAACAACTGAACAATTAGGACAGCAGTTATCCCGTTTGAGGATATCGTAACGCAACATCAGAATGTTGCCCAAGAAAACTACGGGACTGGCAGCAGGCTTTAAGTCTTAAAATCAGACTGCTTGTACTAGAAAGACAAATCTAGTCAGAGTGAATGTTTTTATCTAGCACTTCCAATGGCTCGTTAATGCCCATAGTATTCCCACTTCCAGTCCATAAAGAAGCCATCGATCCAAAGGGCGGGTCAGCTTTGTGAAAGTTAAAGTCGAACAAGATTCCAGGGTCTAATAACCAATTTTTTTTGAGAAGACGGTGTTAGCATCTGTACTAAAACTAGTCAGTAACGTTTGCATAGCTGAAGCAATACCCGATGCTTCTCATGACTCATAGCCTGTCATCCTGGGAAGCACGAAACGATCTATAATTTGCGAACGGTTTATCGGCTTTGCGCTGGTGGTCAACATTTTCTTTTGTGCACCGTTTTTGCGTTAGGTACCGCCTTTTTTTCATTACATATCATTCAGGAGCTAGCGCTTATAGTGGTGCACAGTATCTTTTTTCACTGCATATCGTTCAAAGGCTAGTGCTTTTCATAGCATAGCCCTCAGGGGCTACTGCTTTTCATTGCATGTGGTTCAAAGGCTAGTGATGATAGCAGTGCACGGTACCTTTTAATTGTGTAGATTTCTCCCACCACTCAACACAACAATTTTGTCTAAAACTGCAGCGTCAAGGCAGTCCATTTTTAATTTTGCTAAGTGTCCTTGCGACACACTTTCGACTGCGCCAACTATAGAGGCATATGAATCCTAAATATTGTCATAAACAATCTGGTTGGTCCATGTCAGGAAACCACCAATCAAACGTTCACACTGTGGTAGGTATTGGAATAGACCCAGCAATTTCAGATTGGCCATCACCATCTTTTTGTGAACTTCAAAGCCACATATGACAGCGTGCATACAATTTCATGCTTAGTTTTGAGATCGCTGTCAAACTCGTCAGGATGATTGTGGGGAATTCTCACTGTTTACCGAGACTTCACCGAGAACTCATTGGCCAACAAAAGAGGCATCGGTACGCGAATGACATTGAAGTGATTGGAGGAAAACAGCGAGTCGTCAATGAAGCTTTTGTGAGGGGATTGAGGCGGAAGCGGCTAAACCGAGTCTGAGAAAATGAGTAAACGAGAGCAAAATAAAGTACAAGCTGTTATCAGAAAAGAATGCATGACATGGATAACTTCTTCAGAACGTCATCATTGCCAGGTAGTTAAGGACTTGGCTACCTTGACTCCGAAGTTACAAGTGGCAACAGGATCAGCGCGGAAATTAGACGCATAACTACTCTTGCCAACCGCCCTTACCTTGGGCTCAGAGGGCAATAAAGTAACATAGCCCTCTCCTGTAAGACTAAACTGGGTTTATACAGGAGCTTTATCCTGGACCTTGTTAAAAGCGGATGAAGAAGCACCTGACCGTTTCATGCCGTTCATAATGCAAAAACATATCCATGTTCCAATGTACGAGTATTGTACATCCGTCCACCGGAGGGTACTCGATATCAGTTTACTGATGGGGCAGGTGCCCAAATGGGGAGTTTAATTTTTTTTTCGTGAGAAATCTAGGCAAGACCAATGAAAACCGGCATCAGTCGAGATAGACTGGCGCAACATAAACAAAGAAAGAAGTCAGGCGCGCTGCCTTTCCGAAAATGGCTCCAAACTATTGGGTCTACAAGTAAGTTTCTAGCGTTTGTCAAAGATGGCGCCACCAGTGGATCCCGGGCGGAAATGTCAGACCCCATGTGTTTTATTTGTAGGTTTTGTATTTGTCAACAACTTTGAAGCCTTATATTTGAGCAGTTCTATCGGTGTCGTACATTTTATCGAGCAAAATCATGGCAAGTTTCCAGCCAAAAAAACGTCATTTGCGGGAAGCGCTGCTTTTATTCTTTAATATGAAGAAAAGTGCGGCTGAGGCCTATCGTTTGCTTTCGGAAACTTATGGGGCGGAATGTATTGGTGAATCGACGTGCCGCGAGTGGTTCAAACGGTTCAAAAGTGGTGATTTTGGAGTTGAAGACAAAGATCGCTCCGGAAAGCCGAAAAGTTTTGAAGACGAGGAATTGGACGCTTTACTGGATGAGGATCCGTGTCAGATTCAAGAAGAACTTGCTGCATCATTTGGCGTCACGCAACAAGCCATTTCCCTGCGCCTAAAAGCACTGGGATTCATTCAAAAGGTTGGAAACTGGGTGCCGTACGAATTGAAGCCAAGAGACGTCGAACGGCGATTTTGCATGCCCGAAATGTTACTGCAGCGGTATAAAAATAAATCATTTTTGCATCGTATTGTCACTGGTGATGAGAAATGGATTTATTATGATAATCCTAAACGCAGAAAATCGTATACAAAGCCCGGCGAGCCCGCCCAATCGACGCCGAAACGAAATATTCACGTGAATAAGGTCATGCTCTGCATATGGTGGGATCAAAAGGGTGTCGTATACTACAAACTGCTTCCGAGTGGTGAAACCAACAAAGGACCATTATATCGAACCCAACTAATTCGTTTGAAGCGGGCATTAAAAGAAAAACGGCCAGAATATGAGACCAGGCATGAGTTCGTCATTTTTCATCACGACAACGCTCGGCCACATGTTGCGGTTTCGGTGAAAAACTATTTGCAATATAGTGGATGGGAAATTCTGCCTCACCCGCCTTACAGTCCAAACTTGGCACCATCTGACTACCACTTGTTTCGTTCGATGCAGAACGCTCTTACGGGAATACGCTTCAGCTCAGTAGAGGAAATCAAAAAATTGGCTCGATACGTTCTTGGGCTCGAAAGACGAGAAATTTTTTTGGTCCGGAATTCATAAATTGCCAGAAAGATGGAGGAAAGTTGTAGCTTCCGATGGACGATACTTTGAATAAAGCATTGTAACTATATTTCCATAATTAAACTTCAAATTTTGGAAAAAAAAAACGCTGGAAACTTACTTGTAGACCCAATACCATAGACAAAAATGAGAACTAAGCGCGCAAAGTATGCGGATAAACTTCGAAGAAAAGTAGAAGACTAAGGACAAAAGCGATTTTCGTTCTCTCATAAAACATTAATTTTTGAGAGCCAAAACGGCGAAGGAAACAAAAGAAAAGTTGGATAAATATTATGGGGCTAATGCTCCGTCAGATTACACCGTCAAATATTGGTTTCGAGAGTTTCGTGGTGGCCCCAACTCCACTACCGATCAAGTCCGCAGCGGCAGGCCCTCCGATGCGGTTACAGAGGACAATGTCAAATGGTGTTGGCTGACCGGAAAGTGAAGGTGCGCGAGCTAGCAGATACCACAAAGATTAGTATCGAGCGCACACGTCATATTTTGGACAATATTCTGCATATTAAAAAGTTATCTTGCCGCTGGGTGCGGCTCCTGACCAAAAACACGAACGCGAGAGCACTTCGAAAGAGTGTTTGGACTTGCTGATGCGGAATCGGGCGGACTTTTGGCGTCGATTGGTAACTGGATTTGGATCCCTCGGACTATTATCTCTTCCCAAACCTCAAAAGATGGCTCATCAATAAAAAAATTCAGCTCACGCGAGGAAATCATCGACGCCACGGAGGAGTATTTTGCAGACCTTCCGGAAAATAACTTTTCGGACGGGATCAAGGAGTTGGAAAATCGCTGGAATAAGTGTATCAAACTAAAAAGGGACTATATTGAATAAAATAAAAACATTTAAAAAAAATTTTTTATTCCCAAGGAGGTTACTTTTCAGAGGAACTAGCGAAAGCGATAAAGTGCGTCTTGAGTTAGACCATGAACATTGCAAAAACGAGGCGGCAGATGCAGCACGAGGGATAGCAGTATAGCTGTAGAGGTATTTTATCGGGGGTCATGACAGATGACCTCAGAACTTATAAGCAGGCGACCAGCAATAGTTGAAGTGCAACGATGAAGGATGGTCAAACGAGGTAATGATATGCTATTCAAGGGCTAACAATTGGAGGCAGAGCTTTCTTGTTTGTCTCGTATTTCGGCAAGGCGATGCGATATCAAGTGTGAAGTTAATATTGAAGGCACTATCTTCACCAAATTCAACCGATAGTATCAACAGCATCATGAAACGAGTTGGCCCTAAAATGGACGAGGATAAAGCCAAGTTTATGTGGCCATAAAAAAGAAAGCCAAAGCGTCGCAAGGCAGTCCCAACTTTTAGCTCGAGATGATAAGGGAGACCTAATCTTTTGAAAATTCGGAAGACTGCGCAGATCATGAATGTTCAATTATGTGAAATTTTGCATACTTCTCCTTAAAATCGGAGAGAATACATCGAGGTAGTAAACGTCAGTCATAAAATTGTTCTTTATATCTACACTTGGTTAAATATATTACTCAACAAGTTTATTGCTTAATTAAAAGCTTCAATGTAATAGCACCCATACACAATGTACTCGTAAAAATAATAAAACGATTTTACATTCCGCTAAAGGTCCAATTAGATAGATTCAGAGATGAATCCGTTCTCCAGCTAGTCAGAGCCAAGCACTATCCGTAATTGCTAATTAAACGTAACCCCCCACCAGAAAAAATACCAACTCTAAATTAACGCTCGATTATATTCTATTTAATGATGTGCATCTTACTCGTAAAGACATTGTATACAAACGTACGGATACCTCTCAACAAATTGCATTCGAGATCAGCACGGAATCAAGAAGGTTCCTCTCACTTTTTGCGCGATCTACTACGATAAACTGAATGAATGATGGCGAGATATCTTTAAAGCTACAAGTATAACATTGTTCACACTTTCACTTGGATGTGAAGATTTTAAAGCCCTCAAATACCACACAGAAGGTTAACCATTAAGACTTAAGGATCTACGTATACAGTCGGACTAATTGTATTGATTTGCCTTACGACTTATGCTAATGACAGACAAAGTTCCCACGCATAATTTGTACAAATATTTACCCAGAGTCGGCTCAATTAGCGTTCCTAAGACCCATCTAGAGGTTGACTTGAGTTGAGATGTTTTGCGAAATCATAGGAAATCACCATCATCTATCTGTAGACACCTGGTGCACGGATAAATAATTTTGTAAGCTTAAGCAAACATTAACAATTCCCTGAGTTGCATTCAACATGCTGATGGTCATCGTCACATCGTCATCTCAGTGGTACGAACATACACTGACGCGCATCAGCCCAACTGACTAAAACGTCAAAACCTGCTCCTGCCCATTAATAATAAAAAAAAAAAAAAAAAAAAAAAAAAAAAAAAAAAAAAACACCAAAATTAGGTAAACTTGGTCAATTGAATGGAAGAAGCGAAGAGAAAAGTGTTTATCTGATGGATACATTGCCACAATGATTATTAATTGAAGTGCGCGTGATGTAATTTGCTGGGCTATTTGTTATTTGTTGTCCACAAACCCATTTGTGGGTATTTATCACGAAGTAGAAGTGAAATAACTCAATGAGAAGAATGACGGTGATTTTGGGTTTTTTTTTCGAATTTTTTTTTATTTAAATGCTTTTTGTAGTTTGTATCTTGTAAGTATTAAATCTTTAATTTTGATGGATAAGTGGTCTTTGCTATTCATGCGATAAAGTGCCATGAAATGAGCTTTTGATTGGTATTATAAGAGGAGCTAAAATGACATCAATATGTTGGCCATTGAAGAATGCCAGTAATTTAGTTGGACGTTGCGTATGAGATTATACAATATGCGGATTCCTTTAATGGCCGGACCGGACTAGACAAACAGCTTGCCAATCCAAACAGATTTGATACCGGCACAGGCTGACTCAGCACTAACAGTATCAATATGAATGACAACTTAAAGGCGAGCAATAGACACGTGAGAAACGGGTTCATCAACATGCTGATTTATATCCTGGTTCGCTAAAATGTTCATTAAGCATCTCAACTTTGTAAAGATGTAGTGTCAATACAATCGACTCAGTTATTGTTTCTATTTCAACTGTTACGAGATCGAGTTAACTAGTTAAATAGGTTGAATTGTGTTTCAGGGCTTTGGTGGAAAGTGAGTTGGGAGAAAAGTGGTTGGCTGTTGAGCGCTCAGCAACCACAACAAAGCAACGAGGCCTCCAGAATATACACGCAGTCAGATGCTGCAGTGAGGCACAGGGTAGGTAGGTAGGGTAGGTAAGAGTGACTGTTGGATAAAAACCAACCCACTTAGGCCTAATGGCCCATTGTGATGCCACGTGGATCTATGATCCTCTTACTGATGGAACCAGTTTGAGCTTCTGACGAAGCGAAGGAGACCGTTTACGTCTATATTTTTCAGATCGTTTAGGTCGTTGTAGAAGAAGGCTCCTAAGTGAAGTTTTCTTCTCTGGGAGAGAGCTGGACATGTACAGAGTAGGTGGAAGATTGTCCCCTCCTCCTCCTCGTCCATGCAGCTTCTGCAGAAATCATTTGTAAAGGCGCCAAGCCTTCTTGCGTGCTTGCCTATAAGGCAGTGTCCAGTGATGACACCTATGATAGCGCTGAGATGTTCCTTATTTAGAAGGATCAGACACTTAGAGCGATACAGATCCAGTTTTGGCCAGATTTGTTTGGTCGCTAGACATGTTGGTCCAACAGTCTACCTAAGGTCTGTTCTTTTATTGGCATCCAGCTTTAATATTAGTTTGCACGCAGCGATTGGGATACCTATGCTACCCCTTTCCGGTAGAATAGGTAAAGTGGTTCCAATTTTGGCGAGTTCAGCGGCTCTACAATTCCCTAGAACGTCTCTGTGGCCCGGCATCCAACAGAGGTGAAGGTTGAACTGCTGTGCCATCTCCATAAGAGATGATCGGCAGTCAAGGGCGGTTTTAGAATCCAGTGAGACTGAGTATTAAGAATATTGGCGTGGCCAAATGGATTATTAGTCCACTGTTTAGTCGCTTTAAGGCGTATAGCTGCAATCGCAGCTATTTGCCTGCTGAAAATATCGAGGGGTATTAGATGAAGCAGAATGTCTAATGCCGCAGAGGGGGTGGACCGCAAAGCTCCGCTTATGCATAGGCATGCTGTTCTTTGGACTCTGCTTAGCTTAATGCAGTTAACCGCACTTTCTAAGGCCGTCCACCAGACTATCACCCCGTAAGTAAGTATCGGTCTTATGACCGAGATGTACAGCCAGTGGGTAATCCGAGGTTGAAAGCCCCATTTATTTCCAATGGCTTTTTTGCAAGAGAATAAAGCTATTGTAGCTTTATTGACTCTTTCTTGAATGTTAGGTTTCCAGTTTAGTTTTCTGTCAAAAATGAGACCCAGATATTTTGCTGTATCGGAAAACACTAGACTGGTACCGTTTATTAAAGGAGGGTCTATAGTTGGAATTTTATATTTCCTGGAGAAGAGGACAAGATCAGTTTTATGGGGGTTTATTCCCAATCCACAGCGATCTGCCCAAGGGGCTAACCTATTGAGATTTACTTGAAGGAGTTCTTTAATGGTAGTAAGATGCTAACCTGGGGCGGCTATACCAACGTCATCCGCATAGGCAATCACCTTGCTACCACCCGCTTCCAGGTATATCAGCAGTTCATTTACTACTAAGTTCCAGAGAAGAGGAGAGAGGACACCGCCTTGCGGCGTACCTCTGCTGACACATCTTTTGGCAGAAGTCTCACACAGTTTGGAGTTGATTATCCTGCTTTTTAGCATAAGACTAATCAGTTCCCCAAGTGAGTCGTCTACCTGCAGAGTTGACAGCGCAGTCGTGATTGCGGATGTGTTGACGTTGTTGAAGGCACCCTCTATGTCCAGGAAAGCAACCATTGTGTACTCTTTATATTGTAGGGATCGTTCGATGTGGCTAGTCAGTGAATGCAGAGCCGTTTCCACCGACTTTCCTTTACAGTAGGCATGTTGAGCCGTTGACAGAAGTCTAGGGTCAATTTTAGCTCGTATATGGACATCAATCAGTCATTCTAGAGTTTTCAGAAGGAAAGATGATAGACTTATAGGTCTGAGGTCCTGAGAACATTTTCCGGCTTTGGGGATGAAAACTACATTGGCTTCTCTCCATGACAGTGTAATGTGGATGAGTCCTACACAGCTCCTCATAATATTTCCTAGCGCAGGCAGAATAATATCTGAGGATCTCTGTAGCTCGGCGTGTATTATACCGTCCGGACCAGCAGACTTGTATGGTTTGAAGCTATGCAGCGCCCAGAGCAGTTTGTCTCTTGTGATCAGACCCTGGATTTTGGACCCGGTTGCAGTAGACCTGTTTTGGTTGCTACTGACCGTGAATTGAGAGCTACCTGGAAAGTGGGTGTCCAGTAGCAGGTTGAGTGATTCATCACTTGAGGTAGTGAGGCACAATGTATTTGGACCTTTACAATTGTTTCTGTTAAGTGGAAAAGATGATATCCGCCAAGTGGCTGCCGCCAGTGTTGATACACCTTTGTGCCCGATTTATTGCATTTTCCATGACTTTCCGCAAGATTTACGGTGATAACTGTTCGCATTCCGATCGAATATTTTCCTTAAGGGCTGCAATTGTCTGAGGCTTGTTGGCATAAACCCACGACTTCAAGTAGCCCCAAAGAAAGAAGTCCGGGATGGTTAAATCGGGCGATTTCCCTGGTCATGCCAAATCTCCAAAATGGAAGAGATTACGCGACCAGGAAACGCTTCTTTCACAATATCCATTGTGGCTCGTGCTGTGTATGCGATTGCACCGTATAAGATGAAACCACATGTTCACCAAGCCCCGCTCATCCAATTCCGGCAGTAAGAAGTCGTTTATTATGGCCCTGTAGCGTTCGCCAGTAACAGCGACCGTATTGCCCCGATGGCGTCCTCAAAAAAATACGGCCCAATCACTCCTCCCGCGTAAACGCCGCACCACACAGTGGCTTTGAGTGGATGTAATAGCTCTTTGTGCATCACACGCGGGTTTTCAGTGCTCCAGAAACGAAGATTTTGCTCATTGACGTAACCGCTTAAGTGAAAATGCGCCTCGTCGCTCACGAAGATTTTCGACACAAAATCGTCCTCTTCCTTGTTGAAATTAAGGATGGCTTTACAGTAATTCACACGCGACTGACGGTCAGGAGGCATTAACTCATGCACTGTTTGCACTTTGTACGGGAACATGTGTAAGGCATTCAATAAAATTCGCTGTAGGATCCCTCTGGTGATGCCCAATTGGGTGGCCCGTCGCCTGGTTGATGTTTCTTCGTTATCAACGACATCAGCAGCCATAGCCACGATATTCTCGCCCGAACGACCAGTCCGGTGATAGTCACGCCTTGCATGGTCTTCTGTGGTTACACTCTATTCGCGTCGGGTAGCTAAGCGCTGAAATGCTTGCCCAGTTGGCGCGACACGATTAAGAAATCGACGTCGAAATTCACACTGCGCTAATGCCACCGACCGATTATTGGTCAAAAACATCGACACAATTATTCCACGCTCTTGAGGAGTATAGCGCCCCGCACCTCTTGCCCGTTTGTATACTGTAGCTGTCTAGTTCACAAATGTCAAATATAATTGAGGTACGACGCCAATTGCCAAAAATATTCCAACTTTCGATAGGGTGACTTATTTTGCGCCACCTCGATCGCTGCAATGGTCCGGTTCTGGAGGTTCAAACTGCACAAATCTCTGATGCCATAATAGTGAATAAGTGCTGTAAAAAAAGCTCAACCTCAAACGGTTGTAATCGAAAAGTATTGACAGAAGCCACTATTATTGATTTTTCAAAAATGTCTTGACAAGTGTTTCGCAACCAGCATCAATAGAAGAAACTGGCAGAGGAACTTTCGATTGAATCTGTCAAAACCGGTCAAGAAGTCGTTATGTTTCCTCCATAACGAGAAAAATGATCACAAACCCTACTTTTGAAGGAGATCCTTTATACCTCGTCATATATACTCGAGCTGTAAAAAGATTATCAGTCGAACAAAATTTAAGTAAAAAATATTACAGTGTCCCAATTGTAGTAAACAATTTTGGTCATTCCCAAACAAAATTAGGAGTTCTGCCTCATCGGCTAGTCCAGATGATATACGAGTATCTTCAGCAATATCACACCGAAAATGGCGCTAAATACTACATCGTTTCCGAGTAAGTCCCGCAAGGTTCGGTTTTCGGACCTATCCTTTGGAATATAATGTATGATGGAGTTCTGCGACGAAAACTGCCCGAAGAAGTGAGAGTGATGTGATTCGCTGGCGACATTACCGCACATCCACGAGATAGAGTCTGCCACGGTTAAGGCTGTTGCGATGATCAGAAATTGATTGGAATCTACCGACCACAAACTGAAGTTGTCCTAATAAACAGCCGCAAGACCGTAGAGTATGTAAACTTCGGAGACAGAAATCAGACAATCCGGTCAAAAAAGCTTCAAAATATATCGAAGCAATACTCAATAACACACTGCGCTTCCAGGCTCACGTAGAGCGTGCCACCAATAGGGCATAGCTGAGCAGGCAGAACCCACAGTATTTTGGTGTCCAGAATGGTCAGATCGATATGAGCGGCTGCACTAGTAGTGAAATAGTTAAAAAAAAACTGTGGTCAACGTACAGGTTCTACAAAATCAAGATTATTTCGGACGAAGCAGCCTGTGTTTCAGCCGGAACGATCCCCTCGTCATACTTGCAAAAGAAATGCATAGAGTGAACCGTAGCTGACCCTCGAACCGGCATGCAAGGGGCCAAACTGACAAGGGCAGCATAGACAACGAGAGCAAGCAGGGACTGTAATTACAACCTATATAATATATCTCTATAGATTTGGGCAATATACTTCGCCTAGTCATAAATATTGATACAAAGAAAAACGCGCTGATATTTTTAAAAACTAATTTTTACTTTTTATTTGTCAACAGTTATGGAAGACTTCATTTAAAATGGCCGCCATTGGCCATAAAGCATGCACTGGCCAATCGTTAATCGGACTACGGACCTCATTCATCAGAAAGTTGTCGACAGTTCGGACAAGGACCAGCTTCAAAGATTCAATATTTCGGTGATGAGTAGAGCATGACCACAACTTGTAATCCAAAGGGTTGAGGTCCGCACTACCAGCTGACCCATCATCCGGTGATATGAAGTCGGGTCCATCTTATTTAGCCACTCTTGAGTGGTTTTCGCCTTGTGGGCTGGAGCAGAATCTTGTTGGAATGTCCAATGCTTATTTGCGAACATTGTTCAGCTTAGCGCCTTAACGGCGTCTTCCAAAACGATTGTTTGGTAAACTTTCGCCGACGTTTTGACTCCTTGTTCACAAAAATGGAGGTTAATTATGCCATCGTAGCTCACTTCCCACCATACCACTACAGCTGCAGAGTGCTGGCCTCTTTCAACCCCTGGAATATGTTTTGAAGGTTCTCTTGATGTCAGAGCATACACTCGAGCCTTTTGCTTACTATAGGTTTCTTCGACGGTAAAAATTTTCTCGTCGGTGAACAGAATTTGTCTGTAGCGTACCACGTTTTTGCTTCAATGCGACTGTTAGCAGGTGTCTAGAGTGTCTTTTGTAGGCACTAAGTCCCTTGATTTATGACTAGACTAAGTAGTACGGCGCTGTGTCCGGAATGTATGGGCTACTGGAATCTATGAAAACTCCACATACGAGTATATTAGTGCAAAGTACAATATAAAAACAAGGTTTCTCTAGAGGTGTTTCTACGCTGCCAAACTTAGGGGGTTAGGCCACTCTACGATTTTCAAAAAATCTATTGCTTTCAATGGTCCATTAGGAGCTCAAAAATGATTTCTCAAAAGATTATGGCCGGGAAATATCTTGAAGTATTTGTTTTTCAAAGTACACCCTGAATGACTCGAACTGCAACCAACTTCAGACTGCTATAATTTCCAAACCGTTCATGACAGTGAGCTCAAATTTTGACACATGACAGATAATTTTATTATTTACAAGCTTTTTAAACGATTTGCTGTGTTGAACAATTTTTATCTGCGATGGAATTCAAACGTGAAAGTGTGATTGCTTTATATTTGGCTGGGAAACCACAAGTAGCTATCGTTAGAGCCCTCCAGCACCTCAACGTGAATAAATCTTTTGTGTCTCGAACCATAGCACGTTGCCGTAATACTGGCAGCGTTGCAAAACGCCACAGCAACATCGGCAGAAATGGTTCGGAAAGTGAAGGCACGAATTGAGCGAAGTCCGCGTCGAAGTGGAAGAAAAATGGCTCGTGAGCTCAACATATCGTTGGAACGGATGCAACACGTACTGAAAAATGAGCTTGGGCTCAAGCCATTGAAGTCCACCGCAACAGAAAAAAGTTAGAGTCGAAAGAGCGAAGGAGTTGCTACGCTTGCACGAAAGTGGTGAGTTGCCGAATTTATTTTTTTCCGATGAGTCGCCATTTGTTATCGAGCAATATGTCAACAAACAAATTGACAGAGTTTACTTGCCAGAGAGGTCCTTCGAAAATTTACACCTTCGGACGGCCACCAGAAAGCAGGCAGCACCGGTGGTGATGGTTTGGGACGCCATAACCGCCGCTGGTCGCTCTCCGCTCGTATTTTTCGACCGTGGCGTCAAAATTAATGCGATCGTATACCGTGAAACTGTCTTAGAGGCAGTATTGAAGCCTTGGGCAAACAATCATTTCGGCCGGAGATCGTGGACATTTCAACAAGACTCGGCACCGTCTCACAAAGCGCGCGTCAGCCAGGATTGATGTTCGACACTTCATTCTTCGACACAATGGATTGCAAATTCTCCGGATGCGAATCCGTTGGATTTCTCTGTCTGGGGTATTTTGAAGGCGAAGGTTGGCACTAAAAAATACCAAAGTTTGGACCACCTCAAGCAAGCACTTCGCCGGGAATGGGCCAAAATAGCCCATTGCCATTTGCGTGCAGCGTGCGATGCTTTCTTCGGCCGTCTCAAGGCCATTATTCGCGCCAAAGGTGGACATATTGAAAACTACTGATACAATTTGAAAATTGATGTATTTTCCAACATTTTTTGCTTTGCCACAATAAAATTTATTAAAAAATAAAAAAATTATAGCGCATTTTAAAAAGTCACCCTGTAATTTACAATAACGATCCCTTGCTCGCTGCTTCTAATCCAGTATGTTCCTTCGCTGAGACAGAAGTCCCCGCTAGTGTTGAATTTAATGTTTCCAAAACACAATCCTAAGAAATGTAACGGTTTCCTTAAGTGAAACAAGAAATACTTTATCCCGTCTGATCTGGCCCAAATACCAGGGTAGACCCAGAAGTACCCGACCTAACACAGAAAACACAAAAAAAAATTGGGGAAAAATATGTTTGTTTCTCTACGTAGTCTCCTTTTAGTTCAATACACTTTACACAGCGATGTTCAATAGCTTCGATACCCTGTTTATAGTGAGAACCGTCGAGCTCCTTAAATCAGCCATCAACCGCAGACTCCACCTCTTTACTGTTGGCAAATCTTTTACCACTGAGCCATTTTTTCAAGTTCGGAAATAGAAAATAATCCGAGGGGGCTAAATCTGGCGAATAGGGGGCAAAACGAAGCAATTCAAACTTTAACGCATTAAGTTTGGCCAAAGCGATGACGGACGAGTGAACTGGTGCATTGTGTTGATGAAACAAAACTTTTTCTTCGCCAAATACGGACATTTTTTCTTGATTTCATCTTTCAAATGCTGCAATAAGTTCGCGTAATACACGCCGTTGATTGTTTTTCCTTTTTGAAGATAATCAATGAAAATATCCTTCGCGGATCCCAAAAAACTGACGCCATGACCTTGCCAGCATATGGGACTGTCTTCACCTTCTTTGGAGCCGATTCTCCCCTTTGAGTCCATTGTTTTGATTGTTCCTTCGTCTCGGGTAAGAAGTGATGGACCCATGTTTCATTCATGGTTAGGAATCGACGCAAAAACTCGGCTTTATTGCTGTGAAACTTCCTCATGGCCCTGTTTTTGATCCATTGTCAGTAATGGAGGTACCCATCTTGCGCACAGCTTTCTCATGTCCAATTTTTCAGTCAAAATGCGATGTACAGAGGTTTTTGGAATGCCCACCATGTCGACGGTCATCCAATACCATTGGATAGTATCGTTTAACCTCTGCCACCCAATATTTTATTGTTGTAAATGAAGGCAAAGACTCCCCCCAGAGTAGAATCCAGTTCCGTTTTGATATTGGTTGGATTGAGGCCTTTCAAATGAGAGTATTGCATCACATAACGATGACCAATTTTTTCATATTTAAAAATTCATTGGAGAGCCTTCACTATTAATGGCTGTCGAACAAATACTAAACAGCATAGCGTCGTCAAACTCCAAATTTTAGCTTTATAAGGTTGGTACTTTCTACAATTGTCATTCATTTTCAACAACAACCGCCACATCTGTGCCAGGTCGGCTACTTCTGCGACTACCCTAGTACATACGCGTTCAATTATAAGTTTTACTGTCCTTAGCCGGTCGCTAATTTTCGATAAGTTTAGGATCTTATTTTGGAGTTCAGCTATCAAGCTGATAGCCGTTCTGTAATACCATACATTTTGGGTGCTTTTGTTTGCAAGCAGCTGGCACTGTTTCCGGCATTTCGACAAATTTCCCGAATGTCGATTTCACATTGCCGTAATACATTGTCTACAATAGTTCGAAAAGTTTGCAGGTCATTGTGTCGACGTTCCGGTTTGTGACACATGGTTAACTTCTGAAAAGAAAAAAATATTTTGCTCGCCCTCAGAAACCGTCGAGGTCTGACACGAATGTTTCTATTTGTCCCGGGATCCCTCAATACAATGCTCTCTGAAAGAATTTAGCGCCTGTGATAAGGAATTGCAGGGTTTATAAAGAGTGTTTCAACAAGAGGTGTAGGGTTTTTTTTTTTTGAAATAAATGAACGATCGTTGAGATATCTCTGACATAAAGGTGCTTTATACAGTAGACACATTGCGATTATTTATGAAACGCAATATCTTCCAAATGGCCGACTGGGCTCTGCTTGCAGACCTTCATCCTTTTCTCGAAATTTTTAATCACTCTTTCACATAATTGCGTTCGCTTTCAGAGGTTGAATTGTTTACGGTTGGGGTAGACTTTGCTTTTAACGTTGCCCCAAAGAAAGAAGTCTAATGGTGTTAAGTTGTACGAACTTGGCGGCCAAATGGTATCTGCGAAACGGAAAATTATTCGCCCAGGAAACTTGGTGGACAATAAATCGATTGTTTCGCGATGTGTATTACACGTAGCACCATGAAAGTAGAGGTCGTCCGTATCCATATTCTCGAGCTCCGGCCACAAAAACTTGTTTATCATGTCTCGCAGCGCGCTCCATTGACAGTAATAGCTTTTCCGTTCCCATTTTCGAAAAAGTACGGCCTTTTGACACCTGCGGTCCATAAACCCCACCAATCATATGGGAGGCAGACTGCTGGTAATGATACCATATGTTCTATACTACATGTCTGTTACTGCAATACCACGTTAAGAGCAGTATACCACAAAACATACCTGATATCAAGATTCACAATTTTTTGTGTTATATCTTATTGATCGCAGCGCCACTTTCTTTCTATGTTGCCGATTCTTCGTAGATTCTTTGACTATTCAAAGCGAGCAATCACAGTGAAAAAGTATAGCATTGTTTTGGATATAGAAATTCGGAACAACACAAACGTCAAAGTATACCATGGTATTAATACCGGCAGCCTGTCTTCAACTTTACTCGTTCTGAATGCGTTGACATATCTTGAATCATTCAGATGCGGGAAATTTGCTTATAAACGTAGCCGCCAATGTGGAAATACTCCTCAACCGAAAACACGGTTTTCTTATAAAAGTCCAAGAAAGTACGGCGCTGCTGGTGGTCGGCCGGCTACAGTTCTTAGGTTAATTAGAAACCTAAGATTCAAGAAAGAGTCGAGGAAGCTACAGAAACCTTATTCTCCTGCAAAAAAGCCATTGGGAACAAATGGGCCTTCAACCCCGCATAACCCACCGGCTATACATCTCGGTCATAAGACCGATACTCACCTACGAGATTGTTGTCTGGTGGACGGCCTTAGACAATGCAGTCAACTGTCGAGTTCAAAGAACAGCGTGTCTACTAGATGGAGTGAAAAGTGACCTCCTTGACCGCCAAAATGCGCTGCTACTGCAATGGTGCCTTGAAGTCCGTTCATATTTAGGCAGACATGCCAAATTTCAGTGCGATACTGTCTTTAGTTTTGTTTTGACAGCTGATTGTTGTTGACGTGTTTGGCATCATGTTTTCGTTCTCTCATAAAACATTATTTTTTGAGAGGCAAAACGGCGACGGAAACAAAAGAAAAGTTGGATAAACATTATGGGGCTAATGCTCCATCAGATTACACCGTCAAATATTGGTTTCGAGAGTTTCGTGGTGGCCGCAGCTCCACTACCGATCAAGTCCGCAGCAGCAGGCCCTCCGATGCGGTTACAGAGGACAATGTCAAATGGTGTTGGCTGACCAGAAAGTGAAGTGCGCGAGCTAGCAGATACCACAAAGATTAGTACTGAGCGCACACGCCATATTTTGGGCAATATTCTGCATATGGAAAAATTATCCTGCCGCTGAGTGCTTCGAAAGAGTGTTTGGACTTGCTGATGCGGAATCGGGCGGACTTTTGGCGTCGATTGGTAACTGGATTTGGATCCCTCGGACTATTATCTCTTCCCAAACCTCAAAAGATGGCTCATCAATAAAAAAATTCAGCTCACGCGAGGAAATCATCGACGCCACGGAGAAGTATTTTGCAGACCTTCCGGAAAATTACTTTTCGGACGGCATTAAGGAGTTGGAAAATCGCTGGAATAAGTGTATCAACTAAAGGGGACTATATTGAATAATATAAAAAAACATTTTAAAAAAAATTTTTTTTTTTAATTCCTAAGGAGGTCACCATGTAGTATACATAAGCGAAGCCCTACGTTTCACTTGACAGTTGACACCCTTCGATATTTTCAGCAGTGGACAAATAATTTATTTGGCCACGCTAATATTTTTAATATATTAGGAATACGCAAAGAGAGCATCGATTACCACGAACTTTGGTTTGACAGAGACTTCCATGTAAGCTTCCTCTCTAGATCCTTCCAAAAGGAGGATGCTTTCATGGAGGATAAGTCAATCCACTTTTACACAGATGGATCTAAAACAGATAGCGGGGTTGGTGGCGGAGTTTTCTCAGACAAGCTAAATCTAAGCCTCTCATTCCGTCTTCCAAATCACTGTAGCGTGTTCCAGGTGGAAATTTTGGAGATTAAAGAAGCTCTGCCCTGGCTGAAGAAAAACTATCAAGCCCCTGGACACCTTCACCTTTACTGGGTGCCGGGCCACAGAGACAGTCCAGAGAATTGTGGGGCCGATGAACTCGAAGAACTTAGATGGACTGTGGGACCAACATGTCTAGCGACTAAACAGATCTGGCCAAACCTAGACCCGAATCGCTCTAAGAGTCTGATCCTTCTAAATAGGAAGCATCTCAGCGCCAGCACAGGTTTCATCACTGGACGCTGCCTCATAGATAAGCACGCAAGACGGCTTGGCGCCTTTACAAATGATTTCTGTAGAAGGTGCATGGATGTTCATGTCCAGCTCTCTCAGAGAGAAGAAAACTTCACTTAGGAGCTTTTTTCTACAATGATTTAAGCGATCAAAAGAATATAGACGTTAACAGTTTCCTACGCTTCATCATAAGCTCAAATTGGTTCCATGAGCAAGAGTATCACAGATACACGTGGCATCACGACGGCCCAATGGACCTAAGTGGGTTGGTCTTTCCAACAGCCATTTTTACTTACCTAATTACCTACCTGGACCTTATACGCATGGAAAGCCAAATCTTTCGTCAAAATTCGGTGCAGTGTGGCTGTGGAAAGGTCAGTTTCCTAAGAATGGTGACGAATGGAGTTGTTTGTGTCGTTTTCGTCACTTTCCTTTCCTGCGACAATATTTTCCATTGCGCGTCCGGGTCGAACACGATTCGGCGTCTTCACATCTTGTACTGAGCTCGTCTCTTGTTGCGTACACAGATCTTGGAAGGCAGATGATTACGCGCAAAGTTGACAAGAATTTTTCAGATAGTTGCCGCCATTGAACGTGAATTTTCGTAACAAAATTCAAAGATTTGAGTTTTTCTTTCACTGTGTGGCGTTCCATGGTAAATTTCCCAAATTTATAGGTGACATCTGTCACCATATGCCAATCTTTCGAGCATCAGCTGTAAAATAATAGGCCTTTCGAGTTCCACATCTCTTGTTGCATATTTTCAAGTATTTTATGACACAGTCAGATCAGTTTTATCGGTATCCTCAAGTATGTTTCTGCTTTATAGAATTCACTGTATCAGTACAGATACTTATTTTTCCAGAATTTAGTGCAATGTGAAACTTTGAGCTAGTGTCCATTTATTGCCAGGACGGAAGCCATACTGATATGCGCGAAGCAAAAGGAATTTGTTCACACAATTTATTGCAAATGATTTTGTAGGAGACATAAATAGATTTGTCAATTTAAACGACACAGATAGGGCTGAAATGCCACTTGTTGGATACTCCGGTTCAAACCATGTTTGCTACTAAATGGGGATGCGGACAGAACAAAAGGAGACCTAATGCAGCGGCCTACCCACACCACCGCCCGAACACCAGCCCCATCAAACTGCTCAATTGGTTCTGCCGCATCCTGTATTTATCTATCTCCGGCTGACGGCTCTTACCGCGACCGGAAGATATACTCCTAGGAGGAGACAAGAAGTCTCCGGCATGAACGCGAATGGATATCAACAACTAGTACGAGATAAGGCCTCGTCGAATAAGTACATACTTTAGGGAAGTACAGCTGTTGGTTCACTAAAGAACGAGTAACAAAAAGAGCTGCAGACGCACATTTTGAGCTTCTGCTGCTGACCTGGTGAATGAAAGTCTTTCTGGGGAGACATTTCGAGATTTCTTCGGGGCTACCAAAGTGTTAATAGCGAGTTGTAGTTCCGAAACCAAAGCCAGTGCTTCGAATGCGAACTGATACTTTGTTAACTAATTTTTGTTACAAATTTACGAGTATAAGCTCCTCAGAAGTATCAACTACCGCTGGCAAGGGTGCCAACGTGCCATTAGAGACGCCACAACTGATGTGCTGGATTTCATCCGACCACTACTAAGAAAACCCTGGTTTGATGAAGAATGACGGCAAGCACATGCAGCTAAAAATGAAGCAGACAAATGCAGCGATGGACGAGAGCCGCTAGTGAGTTTAACAAGTAAAAAAGATGGTTTCCCCGGAAGAAGCAAAAAAAGCACGAGAAGAAGATATTGAGGGTTTGCACTCGAAAAACAATGTACGGAAGTTTCACCAATAGGTTAAAAGACCGTGTAAGGCAAGAAAACTCATGAGATGAAGTGGAAACCTTGTAGTAGCGTCACAGTCGGTGCTCAAAATATGGAAAAACTTTTTCTGCGGACTGTATACTTAGTTACACGAAGATAGCCAAAACTTCCGTCCACCTGACTACAATTAAGTAAGGAAAGCATTATCTAAACTGGAATCTACTAAAGCACCCGACCCTGACGGCTTATAGACCGAGGAATTGACAGCTGTTAGAAAAGACGGAGAGCATACAAAAACTCATTTCTCAGATCTTGTCAGAAGAGTGTATCGTTTGCCCGATCCCTAACTGCGCATAACAAGATCCTATCTATCGTATTGTATAAACGTCTGAAACCCTTCGTCAACAACCTGATTGGCCCATATCAGTGCGGTTCCAGGCAAGGAAAGTCCACATCTCAAGAAGTCCAAATCGATACCAACCATCTTTTCATTGATTTTTAGGCCGCATATGGCAGCATTTATAGAGACGTATATATATATAGAGCCCATGTCTAGTTTTGGCATACCTGTCAAGCTCGCTGCTCCATCAAAGCTGGTAACGGCTTTACCGAGACCTTTGATGTCAAAAAAGGTTTTAAACAAGGTGACGCGCTATCAAGTGATTTCTTGAACATCAGACTTGAAGAACATTGAAGGGACAATCCTTCAAAAGTCTTTCAACTATTAGCGTCCGCTGATGATATCGACATAATTGGGAGAACTCAGCGAGCTATCACCGGTACGTGCACTAGTATTGAAACGGAAGCGGTAAATGAGTCCAAAATCCAGTATAAGCTGTCAACACAACACAACATCAAAGAATTGGAGAGAACGTCCAGTCATTAGCTATAATTTCGAGGTAGTAAAGAAGTTTGTCTACCTTGGCTGCGGTCTCAATTTTGCCGTGCTGTTAGCAAGAAAAAATAAAACGAAGAATTACTCCTGCCAATCGCTGTTGGAACGAAGGACACTTTATAGAGGACTTTGGTCATCCCAGCTCTATCGAAAGCGGATGAAGATACCCTCAGTCGTTTGGAGAGAAAAATCGTTCGTAAGATATTCGGTCCCGTTTGCATTGACGGGCTTTGGAGGTGAAGATTTAACGACGAACTATATGAACTGTACGGCTACATCGACATAGTCAGAAAACTACGCATTAGTCGCCTGAGATGGCTAGGACATGTGGAGTGAATGGGCATCGGTGCTCCGGTTGCAGAGCCTTCGAATCTAACAAGGTGGGACAACGGAGTAGAGGGAGACCACTCTTTAGATGACGAGCCCAAGTAGAAGGGGACCTCAACCAACTTAAATTGCACAACTGGAGGCAGTTAATTAAAGATCGGGATAACTGAAGGGGCTTGTTAGTAGAGACCCAGGTCCGAACTGTAGCGCCACCTAAGTAAGTAAGTAAGTTCCATCGAAGGCTTCAACTTGATAGAAAATTCATGGGAGGAATGTGTAAGTAGGAAGGTGTGGTGCTTACTCCTAAAGGGCACAAGAGCCTTACATTATGGAAACCGTGCAGTAAACAAGCTTCCAAAGTAGTGTAAGTAAAATTGCCTTTATCCTGTGTAAAGCACTGACGCAGGATGAAAAGACTAACTCACACTCTCAACTAAACACTGCCTTGCCGTGTAATGCACTGACGGAAGCAGCGAAAAAGGATGAGAAAGACAACTTATACGGTCAGCTAGGTACTGCCTTGCTGACTGTCATGTAACTTCAATCCCATGGACATGACGTCTGACGAAATGAGATCCGCATTTAATTTGCTAGGCATAATTGACACTACCTTCTGAGGCGGGATCACGACACTTTAAAGAACTTCCACTTTGGAAAGTGTGCCTGATATGGTGAGCGCTGGTACTATTGGAACATAATCATCTAACGAAAGTTCATCTTTCTTTCTATTACTGAGCAATGAATGAATGTGTACAATCTAATGCCTAACGGTGATATCGTAATTGTCATAGGGATATTTCAGCGACAAGATAGATATCGAAATGATAACACCGGGTTGTGTATTGATTTCTGTAACGCCGAGCCATCGGAGGCACATTGTTTTATTACCTGACCTTCAGATATAAACCACCTGAGAGGCAGCAAACATTGAAGCAGATATAGTCGATTGGTATAAGCTGAAGTTCGAAACATATAAAGTTCCATCATATAGAACCTAAAGTACGTCTTCAGACTTCAAATGGATCAAATGCGCCAACAACTCAGGGACCTTCTTAGCTACGAAGTGGAAGCAATCCACAGATTTAAGTACACAACTGCGAAGTCCAACAGGAAATCTTTAACAAAAAAATAGTTTCGCAAACGGAGTTGATAAGAGTCAGATGATCCAAAACACAAAATAGGCATCAGTAGACGAATCGAGAAGCGTGTTTCACTCAATGTTTAAATTGCAGCAACCATAGCACTAGAGAAATCTGAATTTAAAGACCAGCGACGTGTGAAAAGATATGGAGTAGAGTACATCTTATGTGGTGCAAGGTTCGATTCAGCGCTTGAATTGATAGGGCTAAAGATACAACAAACAGGTACGACGGTAGGACCGATTGCACTCTTTCCAAGCTGCTTATTACGTTAAGCAGCTCCAAACAAGATCCCGCAAAAAGTCTAAAGGATTATCAGATATCGGATGACAATTAACTCCGGAGAAAATTTCTCGATGATGTATTCAAATACGAGTGAACCTTTTGGGGTACCTAATTCTTGAATACCCGCCTTAGCAATACTGATTTTGCAACTCCGATTAAGACTCTAAGGATCAAAAACAGGACGGTATCCCTACGGAACTATTCTAAGATGCGGCACGTATTTCGGCAAAACTATTTTCCGAAGAATGCAGGAATAATCTTCTTTTATTCTTCCAGAATTAGTGAATCATTTGATGCGTACTCCTCACCAAAAATCCCTGCGGATCAGTTGCTAGAGAATGATAGAAACATTGACTAAGATTTGATAACAATGGGATATTGGTAAATTTTTGGGCCAGATAATCTCTTTCATTTCCTTCATTTTTGGCCAGTTTTGATGATGAACTTGGACTTGGATCATCATCGATATTGCCCTCTCTGAATCCGGTATTGGTTCAATCAATAGTTTTGAGGAGTCCTGTCGCAACTTATAAACATATTACTCGCTGCCACAAAGTCAGTGAGTTGAAAACCATTCTCTTCTGTGCTCTGAATAACAAGCTCCAAGTAAGGGGTCCTAGAAATGCTCCGGTTTATAAATGATAGATAGATAGACACTCCCTTTTGAATATAGATCACAGCCAGGCGATCATTTATAAGCTAGCAACGGATGATCCAATTTCCGACGTATTTCCTTCTATGAATCCGCATCCTAGCACAAAACCAACCTTTTGTGACATATTTCAGACCAAATATTCACGGAATTTCTTTTAATTTCGCCAAATTATTGTATCACAAAGCGAAAGAGTTGACATGGAAACTGAAGCATATTTAGGTATTGCCAAACCACATCAACATTCTTTCCACAGAATCCAATCCACTTAATCACCTCAAATTTCTGTTTGTACATAGTTTGCACAATAAACTTAACTCAAACCTACAATCGTCGTAGTTTCACCTTCAAATTTACCAACGATTCCTTAACGAACTACAATTCGCTTGTTCGCCCTGCGCGCATTCACTTTTTTCCCTTACTTCAAACTTCGCCAAATGCACCAACTAATGCACCTCGCAACCATTGAACATGCCCCAATCATTGGCAATTGCATTTGTTTTGCCAAAGTCTGAGTCTGAGTCTGACTCTGGAGTACAATTTTATTAAATTTCAGCAATAAAATTCGTGTGTTATAGTTAACTCGTGTAGGCTCTTGTTTCGTCACCATTATACCAGTTTCAAACGAGATATAGACACGAAATATCGATTAAGATTTCTTCTCCCCAATATTCATCTCCGTTCAGTGGATTCGTTTGGTTGCATGAACACCAATCTGTGGTGTGGTGTGGTGTGGTGTTTACTTTGCTTGAGAAGTTTTTAGCTTCAGCTTTCTTTATAGAGCAAAGCGAGATCCAAAATGTCAAGCAATAAGCTAATGGTTGCTTGCAATGGTTGTATAGATACTATTGTATCTATGGCTACGACTGGAGTCTTATAAGCATAAGATATCAGTCGCAGTATCGGTATCGGTCCTCTGGCAATTATTCTCTTCCATGTTAGAGAATCGATTCACATGGGCTAGTCTAGGAGATGGAGACCAGCTAGTGCATTACACCGAGCGGAGAAAAAGTTCAACGGGATATGACTCAGTCTAGACGTTGGAAACAATATCGTCGTCAAAACACGACGACACAACGACCCAAAGACAACTATGTAACATACTTACGTACATATCCGTATGACGACGGGCATTCACATTTGCTCAGATGGCTTACATTACTGATAAATGTATTTCGCTCCAATAAGCGACAACTATGCGAATTGTAATTGAATTGTGCTGGATACGGGGTGCCTTGTAAATGAAATCGAAATATCATCATCTTTCAATTCATTGAATTCGGTTTCATTTGATTCTGGAGTCTGCATTGACGTTGCAAATTGGATGATTGCATGTAAAGTGTTAATTTGTTTATTCAGAGACTGGCATGTATGATACTCGCACCTAGGCTTTGTCCGCAAATTGGCGAGTTCGCGTGGTAAGTTCACACTGTAATTTTTCTCCCAATAAAAGTAATAAAGGAGGTCCTAAACAAGATATCAAGACTTTATGAATAAAAGCTGTCAGTTACTGCAAGGTGGTGATTCAGTATTAGATTGATTCAGACATTCCAGAAAGGTTCACACCGATGGTGTCCTGAGTTTACAATGGCAGACGATTTCAACCTGCAGTGAAGTTCTACTTCAACGCCTTCACGTGACACCTCCTGATCCATTATAGAACAGATCGAGTATTTGTTGGTCTGTGGCCTGACGAGCCGCGCAACCCTAAAACATTTCAACGCTTCTAAACAGCAATACGGGCCTCGGACGGATACTTTATTGACCACCATTGACCGTCGACCACGGACAACGATTGGAGTGTGAGGTGTCAAGGCCCTCCTTGGCACAACGGAAAAGAAGTTTTCCAAACTCTAGATTCCTACAAACAGTGCGGGAATTCATGCGGACATCCTAGGAGTAAGCACTATTCGAAGATGGCAACACGTCATCAAAGCCTTCGATACTGGCAAAAGCTTCCTGGTCTACTCTGGAAAACTAATGAATACCAGTCTTGAATATGTAATAGGGCTCTCGCTTACATTTAAAGCTAGAGACAACCTTTTGTGCTATTCACCTTGAGATGACAGGGTATTGACGGCGAGGTTCAAGCGTGAGGTCAGGAACATAACCATTATCTAGTGCTATGCTCTGACAAACTACGCCGATTAGAATAGCAAAGACTATTTCTATAGGATACTGAGCGCAGCCACCAAATCAATGCCTAACAGGGATATTGTGATCGTGATAGGAGATTTTAACGCGAAGGCAAAGACAACTCCAAGTTCAAACATGTGATGGGTTGTGATCCAAATGAGGCCGCTGATGATGACGAATTCTTTGTGATCGAGGATCCACAGGAGAAGGTTGAAGCCATAGGTGCGACTTTCCAGGAAATATACAAGGCCACTGATACCACTGGCCCCAATTATGACCTGGACAATCGCGTCTTGGTGCACGACTTCTACATTCGAAATGAAATAGAGAACTGGCGATCCGAGGGCTCTGGTTTCACCCGGTTCAGCGAAGAAAATATGGCAAATAATGTCATTACCAGAGAGGGTCACCTACCTCCGAAGGAAGAGCTCCATGAGATCTTCAACACAATCAGGGCTAAGAAATCAGTGGGGACCGATGGTATTCCGAACATCGTGCTTCGACATCTTCCTCTAGAAGCGGTGGACATTTACACCACCCTGTTTAATAATGCAATGAATAATGCATTATCCAGCGTATTGGAAAACGGCGGTAGTTCAACCTATCCCCAAAAAGGGAAAGGATTTATCCAATCCGGCGAATCTCCGGTCGATAAGTCTCCTTCCGAATATCAGTAAGGTGTTTGAAAAAGTAATCAATAGAGCTCTGTCTAGGTGGGTTGAGGACAAACATATAGTTCCGGATAATCAATTTGGTTTTAAGGCGGGGCTAGATATCTCACATGCCGCGTCTAAACTGGTGTCCGATATCCAATGGAATAAAGGCAAAAACCAATGCACTGGTGCCTGCCTTGTTGACTTGGAGAAGGCCTTCGACACTGTATGGTTAGAGGGTCTTTTCTATAAGCTGACTAGGCTGGGGATCAGTAAACCACTCTTGTACATTCTTTTTAATATGCTAACCAACAGACAGTTCATCGTGAAAAATAGCGATGTGACTTCTGTTGGAATATTTCAAATTAAAAATGGTCTTCAGCAAGGCGCGGTCAATTCGCCGATCCTATTCAACATTTATACAAGCGACTTGATAGGTTCACTTCCCCATACTATTGCGTACGCAGACGATTTGATAGCGTACAGAACAGGTCCAAAAATCGAGGTCATTAATACTCTCTTGCAGCGTGACTTCGATAAGATAAGACGATTTTGCGATGACTGGAAGTTGAAAATCAACTTTCGGAAGTCGGAAACCATTCTCTTTAGGACGCTGTTGTCTAAAGCCTCTAGGGATACCAGGAAGAATTGGCGTAAGTTCTCGATCATTGGACAACACGGACAGCCTCTTGCCTGTCGAAATGTAGTCAGATACCTTGGGATCTGGCTAGATCAGTTTCTGTATTTTGATAAAAATGTAGATGCTGCTCTGGCCAGAGCCAAAGGCGCTTTTGCCCTTACAAAGAGACTGTTTTATAGCAGCCAACTCGATGCGAGGGTAAAGGTAATCTGCTACATGGCCCTTATCAGGCCCATGCTGGTATTCGGGTGCCCCGTGTGGTTCAATGTACGAGCAAGCTTAATGGAAAAGATTCGGGTGTTTGAGAGGGCTTGCCTTCTGACCAGAGTCGGAGTACAAAAAATTTTATCGTAATGAGGTTCTTTACAACAGAGCGAACCTAATACGAGTGGACAACTTCGTAATTAAGCTGACTCGAAGGCACATTGCAAGAGCAATGAACTCGACGAATAACCTGATATCTGGGGCTTACTACCCCAATTACCTTTACCACGAGAGTGTGCGCTCTGATGGCTTCGTTCCACCGGAAGCATTCCTCTACCTAGATCAGATAGGGTTGATCCAGGATAGATCAGCGGTCCCGTTAATCTTCCATGTCGCTCGGGAAGCTGGGGACAGGCGACTCAACTACGACAGAGACGTCGCACACGGCAGTGTGGATCGTCTCAGGTTCAGTAGGGCGGTGGGGAATCGCGATAAGAGGGATGTCGTTCGGCAGCACCAGCATTTCTGGTGGTTGAATGATGGAGAAGATGTTTCATCGTCGTTTCCGTCAATTACTGATCAGCCTCACTAATGGGGCAGAGCTGACCAATCTATTTGCTCTGTGAATAGCGATGGCCAGCTTACATAGGTTTAGGTTAGCATTTAAGAAATATATACATATATTAGTATATACCTTTGTATACATATATTAGTATATACCTTTGTATTATATTAGTATATACCTTTGTATATACTAATATATGTATATAATTGTGAATGTATAATATCTATGTGTGTGAATTGTGTATGTAGGTTAGGTAGACTAAGGTTTATTTTAAGTTAGATATTAAGTTTTTATAAAAAATTAAGTCCATATGCTAAGTTTTTGTTAGCAATTTTTTTCTTAGCTTTAAGTGTACAAATATTTCAATAAAATGTAAATAAAGTCGAAAGACATAGATATAAGAATTTAGAGTAGCTTAGAGTGCCTGTGTGGGGCCGGTAAGTTAGTATAAGATTGTTAAGTAATTTTAAGCTAGCATTTAGGCATTTTTTGTTAGTATGTAAGGGTTAATGATTAAGATAATAAAATGCATTTAAAACTAAAAAACTAACTAACATGTGATGGGACCGTATGGCCCCGGGGAGACAAGTAATGGGAATAGTGTTGACTTCCATCCCTTTGGTCATTGGAGGCACACTGTCTGACCATAAGGACTACTACAAGATCAGCTGTATCTTGACTGAATTACAATGTACATCGATCACCGGACGCTATAAAATTGCATCTAATACGTCCATCACAAACGTGTAGCTGACATCGAAGTAAAGAGGGATCACTATCTATAGCTGCTATACCCCTGTCTTCGATTCCATTTGTTAATTGCTAAGAATACCCAGGTATAATACAGTCGACTGAAGTTCATCTCCGAGTCCGAGTGCTGAGTTACATTTTTATACCCAGACTCAGCATACTGCCAACCGACGATGGTTACCTGTGCACGACTATCATCCTCCTTTCTCAACCAGGACTTGAGACCGGCTATGGCAGAGTATGAAGAAGAAAATTCAATTAAGCGCTCTACGGGCCGTAGTAAGAAAAAAATTTTCTGTAGCATCTTGCACACAATGACCTGTCGGGTGTATGAGGACAACGCAGCAGAGAAAGATCACATATAAGTTACGTACGTAGTTTAAAAGAGATTTGTGCTCTAACTCTAATTATGAAATTGGAGGTAGCTTGCAAGGAATTAAGGTACTTGAAGAAGTTCTTCAGTTGGAGAGCCATAAAATGTAAAGTTGTGACAGAAGATACGGAATTGGCAATTTGGCTTTTGCCCGTTCACTATGAGAAGATCCAGTTGGCGCGGAAATTAAAGCCATAATACCATGGCCTGCGCCCGGAGTTCGCAGATTACTCTTCAGCAGTTTGAAGTTGAGCCTAATTTTTATCGAAAAATCGTGATCACTCACAAGGTTCACTTTTGGCTCCATCGGTATGTTTGACGTGCAAAACCAAAAAAGACTCATGAGGCTCAATTACACCCACAAAAGTTCACTTTTTGACGTGGCTTTCATGCTGGCGGCATCATTGGTCCTAATTTTTTCAAAATTGGAGCTCGCCTTACAGTCAATGGTCAACTTTACCGGAAAATGACGGCATTGATCCGGGCATTGAGGACTCTATTCAACGACAACATTACATATTACGAAATGGACAAGTTAATATACCACCGGCATCGTAAGACTTGACGCCACTCGGTTACTTCTGTGAGGGGTGTGGGGCTATGTAAAGACTTTGGAAGCCAATATGCAGCGCGTTATTGGGGTGAAGGAGGTTTAATTCTGCAAAGAATGGCCCAAAATTGAAGTAACAGGATGCGATCTATCAAAAATAGCGGAGGAAGCTAAATGTCTATGGCTAAATGACCCTAACGAGTGCATCTGGCAGCATTGTCTTTTTTTAAGTCTTGTCGAAAATTTTCATCCTCAATTTCGTTCTCCGCAAACCTCTGGTCGTTACATGAGGACCAACAGGCACGTCTTCCTTTTCCACACAAGCGTAAGTTTGCTAATAAAAAGTGAAGTACATGATGCAAATCTCTAATTGCTTATGGAGCTGTCGTTGTGTTTGGTAGCACGTCCATAAAGAAAGAGTCAATAGTCAGTTAAAGCGCAAAGTCATCGAGATGCCAGTGGGAATTGTATCAAGGTCTATTTTTACTTTTCTAACCAGAGGTGGCTTTTATGTCCGTCGCGGTTTTTCTGGGTGGCGTGTATCCGAAATGTCCTATTTTCCATGACTCTGGCGCATAAATTAGACTGCATTTGAGTTATGTTGACTTTGAGCGCCGCTGTGGTTGGTGGCTTATTTGCATGGACTTGCGAGTTCAGGAAACTCGACAAAGAAAAGTCTAATGGGGTCAAATTGCAGGATCTCGGTGGCCAGGTCACATCACCTCCATGTAAGATGACCATGCCCTCGAATCGCTCGTTCATAATTTCCAATGCGGCGTGAGCTGTTGAAAATCCATTTCGTTGGTGTCCATATCATCCAATTCAGGCCAAAAGAAGTTGGTAATCGACCTATTGCGCTCGCCGTTGACGGTGATGGCCTGACCAACGTCGTTCTCAAAGAAATATTTAGCGATGACCCCGCCAGCCCAAAACCCACACCAAACAGTGACTTTTTTGGGATGCATTGGACGCATTTGGTTTCGTCCCAAATTCGATAATTTTGTTTGTTGACGTACCCATTCGTCCAGAAATAGGCCTCACCGCTGAAAGTTATTTTTCGATGAAATTAGGACGTTTCCAACTGCTCCAGAACCCATTCAGCGAACACATGTCGTTGTCTTGGTCGTTTACCTTCAGCTCCTGGATCAGTTGAATTTTGTACCGACACCAAATTCGCGAAGTTGTGGTCTGCGAAAGGCCGAGTTTTTGTGAGCGACGCGAAATCGACTGCCTCGGATTCTCTTGCACAATCTCACGGACAGTGGCGATGTTTTCGGCAGATCTTGCGCTTCGTCAACGTACGGGTGGTTGGTTTATCGTTTACTGAACCAGTGGACTCAGAATAGTCCTATCGGTAGGACGATTATAGCGACCGTAAAATGGGTGAAGCGCGCGAAACGTTTCCCGAACAGAACACCCATTTTAGTAAAACAATTTTATCATTTGCACGTGTTGTTGAACGCTGGTGATTTTGCAAAACAGACTGAATAAATGACAGCCAATTTGACAGATGTAGCTTCAACAATATGGCCGCTATTAACTGTCAAAGTTCAGAAGTCCCTATTGCAAGACACTGTAGATACAACCTGAACAGCTGCAGTAATTAGTTAGTAGGTACTCTAACACATGGGCTGAAAAGTTCGTGCCATACCATTTTCAGTTAGTACCAACCTTCAAAAGATACGTGTATAAATTTGACAACTGTCAGACGATTAGTTCTCGAGATATAGCGTTGAGTGAAGCAACTTTTGTTATTGTGAAAAAAATGGATTCAAAGAAATTTCGTGTGTTGATTTACGAGTATCATTGCTTTTTGATGGGAAAAAATGCAGCCGATGCAAAGAAGTGGCTTGATAAGTGTTACCCGGACTCTGTACCTTGCGAACGAACCATTCGCAAGTGAATTGAAAAATTTAAATGTGGTCATACAAGCACCGAAGATGATGCACGCAGTGGACGTCCAAAAGAGGCTGTTTTAGATGAAAACTTCAAAAAAGTCCATAAAATCATTACGAATGACCGTAAAGTGAAGTTGATCGAGATAGCTCAGGCTCTGAAGATATCAAAAGAGCGTGTTGGATATATCATACACGAATATTTGGACATGCGAAAGCTCTGTTCAAAGTGGGTGCCGCGTTTGCTCACAGTCGACCAAAAACAACAACGTGTTGATGATTCAGAGGAGTGTTTAAAGCTGTTCCATCGCAATAAAGCCGAATTTTTGCGTCGGTATGTGACAATGGATGAAACTTGGCTCCATCACTGGTGTAAACCAGAGTCAAGTCGGCAGTCAGCTGAGTGGCGAGCAGGTGACGACCCTCGTCCTCGGCTGGCAAGGAATAATTTTCATCGACTATCTCCAAAAGGGGCAGACTATCAACAGCGACTATTACATTGAGTTGTTGGAGCGTTTGAAGGACGAAATCGCAGAAAAACGGCCGCATTTGAAGAAAAAGAAAGTGCTGTTTCATCAAGACAATGCACCGTGTCACAGGTCGATGAAAACAATGGCAAAATTGAATGAATTCGGCTACGAATTGCTTCCCCACCCACCGTTTTCTCCAGATTTGGCACTCAGCGACTATTTCCTGTTCGCAGACCTCAAAAGAATGTTCACAGGAAAGAGATTTAAGACCGAATAGCCGAAAGAGAGGCCTATTTTGAGGCTAAACCGAAATCGTACTACAAAACTGATATCGAAAGATTGAAAAATCGTGTCAATCAGTGTATCGCCCTCGAAGGCAACTATATTGATAAATAAAGTTGCATTTTGCAAAAATGTTGTGGTTTACTATAAAACGGCACGGACTTTCCAGGCCATGTGTTATGTTAGTTAGTTTGCCGACCGAAGCATATATTTAACAGGACTGCATATACTACGCGAAAGTGCCACTAAATCGGTCGCATTTTACGGCCCAAAGACCACTATAAATACGAGGGTTGTCTGAAAAGTTTCCGTAAGCAACGTAAAGATAGCGGCATTCGTCAATAAAAGCTAGTGAATGCTAGTTGTGCATCTTTTGACAGTTACCTACCGAAGTTTTAGTCATTTTGGACGTGCAGTTTTTAGTTGACAGTCGTTTGAGTGAGTCGATGTGAGTGTTTTTTGTGAAAATGGAAAAAATTGAGTATCGAGCTGTTTTTAAATTCTTGTTTTTGAAAGGCAATACGCCTACGCAAATCAAAAATGAGTTGGACTCTGTGTATGGGGACTCTGCACCATCATTTACCACAGTGAAATGTTGGGCAGCTGGATTTAAACGTGGTCATAAGAGCTTGGCAGATGATGAACGTTCTGGACGTCCAAAAACTGCAACCACTGACGATAACATTGCTAAAGTTCACCAAATGGTGTTAGACGACCGCCGAATTAAAGTGAGAGAGATAGGAGATAGTAGAGGTTATGAAAATGTCCAAAGAACGTGTTTGTTACATATTAAATCAAGATTTAGGCATGAGAAAGCTGTCCGCGCGTTGGGTGTCGCGTTTGCTTACGTTAGACCAAAAACGTGTTCGAACGAACATTTCCAACGCTCTGTTGGCGCAGTTTAGGCGCAATAAATCCGAGTTTTGGCGCCGATTAATTACTGTAGATGAAACTTGGATACACCATTATACGCCCGAAACAAAAATTCAGTCAAAACAGGGGACTGCAAAGAACGAGCCGGCTCCAAAAAAAGCAAAAACTGTTTTTTTCGGCTGGGAAAGTGATGGCGACTGTTTTTTGGGATAGTAAAGGAGTTATCTTAATCGATTATCTTCAAAAAGGACAAACCATTACAGGAGCATACTACGCATCATTACTTGTCAAGCTGAAGGCAGAAATTGCGGAAAAATGGCCACATTTGCAGAAAAAGAAAATGCTGTTTCACCAAGACAACGCGCCGTCAAATACCTCAGTAGTTGCCGTGGCGAAAATCCATGAATTGCGGTTTGAACTGCTTGACCATCCGCCTTATTCACCAGATCTAGCCCCAAGTGACTTCTTTTTGTTCCCTCATCTAAAAACTACACTCGGAGGACAGAGATTTTCGTCAAATGAGGAGGCAATCACCTTCGTGAACAATTATTTTGCAGAGAAAAACGCCAAGCACTATTTGGACGGGTTAGAGAGATGGGAGCATCGCTGGGAGAAGTGTGTAGAGTTACAAGGAGACTATGTAGAAAAATAAAAAAAAATTTTAAGAAAAAATGTCTTGTATCATTGTTTGGTCCAAACTATTAAAGTCTTGGAAGCCAATATGCAGGCTAAATGCCTGAACTCGTGTCATGCGCTATAGCCTAAACGACCCTAGCAAGTACATCTGGCAGCACTTTTTGCCAGAATTTTTTTAAGTCTTGTCGAAAAGTTTCATCCTCGATTTCGTTCTCCGCAAACCTCTGGTCACATGAGGACGCACAGGTACGTCTCCCTTTTCAACACAGGCGTAAGTTTTCTCACGAAAAGTGGAGTAGATACTCGTAGTATGATAGCTGCGCTGCAACAAAATATCATAGTTACTCGTGTGTACGTCCTTAAGTCAGTTAAAGCGCAAGTTAGATCATCGAGACGGCAGTATGTCAAAGACTATTTATATTTTTCTAACCAGAAGGTGGTTTTTATTAGGTGCGCAAGTAAGTTCTCGCTGTTTATCAATAGATGGCTCCAGCAGTAAGGAGTACTCGATTTTGACATATCCAAAACGTTTCGACATATTAGTGATTTTGTTTTGGCGTCAGTTGTGTGAAAATGTCTAATTTTGTGCCAAATAATCGTCATTTGCGGGAAAGTGTTGATTTTCTTCTTTTATTCGAAGAAAACGGCGGCTGAAACGCATGGAGAGCTTCAAAAAGTTTACGGAGATGCTGCTCTAAGTGAAACACGTGCCGTGATTGGTTCCGTCGCTTCAAAGACGGTGATTTCGATGCTAACAACCGTCCGCGTGAAGGAAGGCAAAAATCCTTCGGAGACGCTGAATTGGAGGCATTCCTCGACGGGGATCCGTGCCAAACGCAAGAAGAGCTTGCTTCAGCACTAGGAGTTACCCGTCAAGCCATTTCCAAGCGATTGCATGCGTTGGGAACCCGAGGAACTTGGGTTTTTTATGATTTGAAGCCAAGGGACGTTGAGCGTCGTTTTTTCGTCTGTGAACAACTGAAGCAGAGGCAAAAAAGGAGGGGTTTTCATCATTGCATCGTGATGGGTGATCAGAAATGGATTCATTACAGCAACTCAAAGAGAAGAAAGTTATGGAGACTGCCCGGTCATGCTTGCACGTTGTCGGCTCGGCCAAATATTCACGCTGCGAAGGTTATGCTGTGTATTTGGTGGGACCACGTCGATGTTATTTATTAAGAACTATGGAAACAAAACGAAACCATCATTGGGGAACGGTATCGACTTCAACAGATACGCCTGAGGCAAGCACTGCGAGAAAAACGGCCACGAGCAGAGGCACGAAAAAGTGATTCTACAGCATGGCAACGCTCGGCCTCGTGCTTGCCAAACCCGTGAAAACGTACGTGGATACGATCAAATTGGAAGCTCTACCCCACCCACAATATTCTCCAGATATTGCGCCGTCTGATTATTACTTGTTCCGTTCGATTGTACATGGTCTGGCTGATCAGTAGTTCCGCCCATATAAAGACATCAAAAAATGGCTTAGTTCGTGGATAGCCTCAAAAGGCGAACACTTTTACCGTAGCGGTATTCGAGCTCTGCCAGAAAAAGTTGTAGCTAGAGGTGGGCAATACTTTGAATGATTCATTTGTAATCATTTTTTCACAATAAAGTTGCATTTTTATCAAAAGCTTAGTTGCCAACCTAATAGATACGACCTGAACAGCTGCAGCAATTAGTTAGTACTCTATGTTAGTTAGTTTGCCGACCGAAAAATATTTTAAATAATCAAAGCGGAAGATATATCGGTAGCATTTTGCGGCCCAATTGATTATTTATTCTCTAACACTCCTCAATTGTGCAATTGTGCAGCCGATTCATATACTCGTACTCGTATAATCAACGTGATTCCCATGGTAATGTGATCTCCTTTTGGCCCAAATTGTTGATTTTAATCGAAGAGACATTCATCACAGATTAGGAGAGAACATTGCTCGATATAAAGGTATTTTGTGATGGCTTGAGTTCGAAAAAAAAAACCACTGTTCACCTGCGCGTCTTGAGATCGTCCAACCGACACGACACAATCTACTACCCATCGTCATGACCACTGCTGCAGCACGCCATCGTTATAATGACCTTGTGTTCATAATTATAGATTCAGAGCAATGAAGAGTGTCTTTGCACTCGGTGGCGCGCATTCGCTTCGTAAATCCACTGCAATGTATTGGATCTACATCAGCACAAAACTGCAGTGAATTGGTACTGCCGACTTAATGCCTCACTAGAGCCGACATACAGTTGCAGCCAATTGGCAGGCAGAGTATCTTCTCCGTTCGGTGTATCTCATTTAATTGCAACAAAATGATTTATACGACTACACACATATGGACAGGTCGAAATCGGCATATCGGGATGCACGAGTATTCGTACATAATTATGCCCATACCCATGTACTGTATAATAGATATGAAGATCTTTTGTAAACAGAGGTATGTGGGTCAAAGCCCTGAAGTCTATCAAAACATGCCAAAGAGGTTTTGAGTTCCCACTATTGCGGGAGTGGTGATGGCAGTATACTCGTATGCACTGGTCCCGACGATTAGCCATGATAAAGTGATCATACAAAATAATTAGCTGTGCTTGGACTAAAATCAATCATTCCGATTGCGTAGGTGACAGAGTTGTGCGTCGTGTATTTTGGAATTTTCCTTAACGATTTTCCCAAGCTAACGAATTGTTGAAAAATTTAGGCCTCCACCATATATCAATCTCATGCCGTTGACGCAGTACAAACTGAATAGTTCTGCGAATGGAAATAGAACAATTTAAATGCGTAAGCGTAGGTAGGTGGCAAGACCATTACCACCAGCTAAAGTGGCACTTGCATTTAATCAAAAAGTGCGCGCGCACATGAAGCTTAAGCTTTTAACCTATCCGTAGATTGAATTCAAAATTAACTTAGTCATTTACGAGTAACGAGCAATAAATTAAATTCATTTCCAGTTGCATGCACCTTCTCTTGGATCTGTTTGCTTTTTCACTTCAACCAACTGAACTGAAAGTAAATTCTCTGTTTCAGAGTCTGTTTCTGAAGATATTTTCTGCTCGAATGGTCTTTGATTCATGATCATGGTTGTTTTGACAGTGGGAAAAGGTCGACGGAACAACATTTGGTATCCGTTTCTAATTACTTTGAATGTTAAATGATTGTTTGATTGGAGCTGCTTCAGATGTGTAGGTGATGTGTGCGAAAATATATGCTGACGAGTGGTAAGGTCAAAGTTAAGATCGTGGGTAAGTAACGTTTGATTGATGTTATTTAAGCTGATTATGGCAATCTTTACCAATCTGCATTTGACCATTGCTATACATAATAAATATTTAGAAAGAGAGTTGAGCTAACCTTGACATATGCTTTCGATTTTGAAGTAGATATTTTAAACGGTAGCATGTCTCTATTCGAATGGCGCCTACCGAGGAACTGTTTTTCTTTTAGGAAATCAATGTCGGACCTTCTCTTAGCTGATGCTGTGGGAGTATTTGCCTTTCGATAAAGCTCAGCGTTTATCACAGCCGTTCATCAGAAAGCAGATGAAAATATTAAATTTATTGATAGGCTTTGGATCCACGTAAAATCAGTTAACATCCTGAGAAATTTCCAATTGCTCGAAACAGTGGATCAAGCATGAGAAGATCTACGGGGTGAATAACTCGAACTCCAACTTTTTAAAATGCTGGAAAATACATCAATTTTCAAATTGTATCAGTAGTTTTCAATATGTCGACCTTTGGCGCGAATAATGGCCTTGAGACGGCCGAAGAAAGCATCGCACGCTGCACGCAAGTGGCTCTGCGGTATTTTGGCCCATTCCCGGCGAAGTGCTTGTTTGAGGTGGTCCAAACTTTGGTATTTTTTAGTGCCAACCTTCGCCTTCAAAATACCCCAGACAGAGAAATCCAACGGATTTGCATCCGGAGAATTTGCAATCCATTGTGTCGAAGAAATGGAGTGTGGAACATTGTTTTTTTCACCAATCTTGGTTGACGCGCGCTTTGTGAGACGGTGCCGAGTCTTGTTGAAATGTCCACGGTGTCCGACCGAAATGATTGTTTGCTCAAGGCTTCAATACTGCCTCTAAGATAGTTTCACGGTCCAAAATACAAGCGGAGAGCGACCATCGGCGGTTATGGCGGTCCAAACCATCACCGTCGGTGCTGCCTGCTATCTGCTTTCTGGTGGCCGTCCGAAGGTGTAATTTTCGAAGGACCTCTCTGGCAAGTAAACTCGGTCATTTTGTTTGTTGACATATTGCTCGATAGCAAATGGCGACTCATCGGGAAAAACCAAATTCGGCAACTCACCACTTTCGTGCAAGCGTAACAACTCCTTCGCTCTTTCGACTCTTACTTTTTTCTGTTGCGGTGTAAGATCGTGTGCTTTTTGGAACTTCAATGGCTTGAGCCGAAGCTCATTTTTCAGTACGTGTTGCATCCGTTCTAACGATATGTTGAGCTCACGAGCCATTTTTCTTCCACTTCGACGCGGATTTCGCTCAATTCGAGCCTTCACTTTCCGAACCATTTCTGCCGATGTTGCTGTTTTTTTATGACCACCTCCATGGCGTTTTGCAATGCTGCCAGTATCACGGTAACGAACTATGGTTCGAGACACAAATGATTTATTCACGTTGAGGTGCTGGAGGGCTCTAACGATAACTACTTGTGGCTGTCCAGCCAAATATAAAGCAATCACACTATCACGTTTGAATTCCATCGCGGATAAAAATTGTTCAACACAACTGAGGCGCAGATCGTTGAAAAGACTTGTAAATAATAAAATTATCTGTCATGTGTCAAAATTTGAGCACACTGTCATGAACGGTTTGGAAATTATAGCAGTCTGAAGTTGGTTGCAGTTCGAGTCATTCAGGGTGTAATGTTGAGAGACTTATTCGAAACAGCATTCATTTGTGGAACATGACGAACCTCTTTGCCCGAAGGAAGGAAGATGAAGCCCATGATAATCTGGAGAAGCTGGCATACAACTACAGAATACATCTATGTTACAGATTAGACTTAGAATGCGACTCACAAGCAGTGTTTTAAGATGTAAACGACTATTAGGCCTCGTAGAGGCAGCATCTCCTGATAGATACTGGGTACCAGACTTTCATGAGCATCTTGGTGTTCTTGCTCGTGGCCCACAATGCTTTCCCGCGGTCCATCAGAGAATTTATTTGCAAATTGCTTATTTACTACTTATTTAGATGGCGCTACAGTCCTGGGTAGACCTGGGCTGGTTGATGTCCCTTTTTACTTGTGTGAGCCACCTAAGGCGTTGTCCTCCTTTATCTGGTTTGGGTTTGAAGACGTCCCGGGTCGCGTCGTTAATCGCCATCCCGTCGACTCACGCATCCCGGGTGACTGATGCGAACCTTTTTGACCCATCCACACAAACGGGACCAACAATTACTCGGAATCTTGCATACATCCAGGCATATCAATGTCTTTGGCGGAAGGAAAAGACTGCAAACTTCTGGTAAATTGAGTCTCTGGTTGAATATTGAAGAAGCCACATGCCAGAGCACCACTTTGTCTTAACCCTGTTTGAAATGAAACGTCTTAGTTCCGATTTTCACGCAGCAGCGACCTTTTTCCATCATCATTCTGTGCGATCTAATAATCGCAAGTCAATTTCCAGACTGGCCAATTGCGAAGTACGGCACTTTGACCTAAAAGATCTTTTGTACCATTAGTCAGAACTATAGTTAGGCTAGCATGTAGGCTTTCTACCTTCCCAATGAAGTTGATAACAGTGCTAGCAGAGGAATTCATTGGTTCGTTGGAGCCGAATTGTTCCCTGAAGAAAATCTTTCGTCTAATTCCGTTGAGGGCTGGACATTCAAATGAGATGTGTTCAGCAGTTTCGTCTTCTTCAAGACAAAGTCGGCACTCCGGAGACTCGTTCATTTTGTTAAGGTGATATCTTAAACCGTGGTGTCCTGTGAGGTAACCTCCTAAGTTTTTGATATCGTGCCGACTTGGATTTAGACATCCATTGGCATTTTTTTGAAAGGCAGGATGCCTCGTTTGAGCTATTCTCCCAATATGAGATGGATCTCGAATGCTCCCAGCTATTAATATATAAATCGACTGCTGATTTAGGAGTACAACAGAAGGGGTCAGGGAGTTTCTGAGCACTTTCTGGCCAGTTCGTCGGCCTTTTTATTCCCATCAATGCCCTCATAACCAGGAACCCACCACAGTTTGGTTTTGTTCCTGGAGTTTAGTTTTTGGAGGGTTTTGAAGCCGTATATGACTGATTCAGAGTCAATGGTGTGCGAGATTAGGGCATTTATAGCTGCTTGACTGTCCGTGTACATATGGATGCTCGCGCCTTTGACACCAGAGTTGTAAATATGGTTGGCACATACTCGAATGGTGTGGAGTTCTGCCTAGAATACACTGAGACTTTTGCCCATAGCTGTGGTTATATTCAGGTTAGGTCCGTGTATTTCAGCTCCCCCTCCCGGTTCCATTTTAGAACCATCCGTATACCATTTTATGCCATTATGGCTGTTTGGTGGGTTATTGATAAATCATGCCTCTTTGCTGGGTATCTCCGTGGAGAAGCCTTTATTGATGCATAATGTTTTTTGATCATATCAAGTTCCGGTATATCGGAGAGTAGGATCTTTGGGTCAGGGTGTTCTCTAAGAAAAAAAAAACCTAGACATTACTCATTATTTGGTTGTACCACATGAAATGTCCGATTTTCGCTCAGTCGGAAATAAGAAGTTTTCGAGTGAACATCTGTACCAGAACGCTAAATTTTCTTTTTTTATAAAGTAAAGTGGTACGTGTGCTTAACGTGTGAGAATTTTAGGGTTCGTTACAAGTACGGTTATTTTTTTCCCAAGAATTATTTACCATGCTGTCGGCAGTTCAAATTCGAACTCTCTTCCTTTACGAATTTAAAATGGGACATAATGCGTTATTGGCAATGAAAAACATTAATAACGCACTTGAGGATGCAGCGGCAAACGAAGGAACTATGTATACGTCGTTGGTTTGGAAAGTTCCGTTCGGGGATTTCAGCCTCGAAAATGAACCACGTGGGAAGCTGGAAACGTTAGTTGACGACGATGTTTTAAGAACAAAGGTGGATGGGGACCCAACGAAATCGGTGCGGGACATTACACAAAGCATGGGAGTATCCCCAATGACAATAAGTCGACACCTTTCTCTCATAGGAAAAGTAAAGAAACTCGATAAGTGGGTACCCCATGAACTGAACGAATGCCAAAAACTACGGCGCCTGGAAATCTGCGCTTCACTTACATTAAGAAACCAAACTGAACCGTTTTTGCACCGGATAGTCAACCGTTTTTACACCGGATAGTCACCTGTGATGAAAAGTGGATACTGTATGATAATCGCAAAAGATCTGGGCAGTGGTTGGATGGATGGTTATGGTGACAATTTGGTGGATATCGAAAGGACCAATCCACTTTCCATTTCTTCAACCAGGAGAAACGATAAACGCTATCAAATATTGTGAGGACCTCGACATACCATATTGCATGCCAAGTTGGCTGAAAAGTAACTTGCGTTGGTCAATAGGCAAGGTCCAATCCTTTTGCATGACAATTCTAGACCCCATACCTCACAAGTAACGGTCCAAAAACTTTTGCAGTTGGGATTTGAGATTCTTCCGCATCTACCGTACTCTCCTGATGCAATATTTCCCCAATGGATTACCTTCTTTTCCGCAATCTGGATTCATTTTGACGGCAGAAGGTCTTCCGGAACAGAGTAGAGCTCCTAAAGGCCTTTGAAGATTTCATTGCCCCAGAAGGTCAGCACTTCTACGAAAAAGGAATATTTGACCTTGTATCTCACGTTGTCAAAGGATCCTATTGTGATTGATTAAAAATTATTGGCTTTTAAATGTTTACTATATAATCGGACATTTCATGTGGTACAACCCAATAACACCTTGCTCACATATTTGTTCTTTGCTTCTTGAGCAAATATAAATCAAAGCCCCCAATGGTATAGTAGACGCCATTTACATTTAAGAAATATTCATGCTGTTGAAAGAGGATATCAGATCGACGCTGTTTATACGGACTTCAGCAACGCCTTTGATTCTATGAACTATGTGTTACTTATAAAGAAGCTAGAAAGATTTTGATTCCATTCAGCAATGTTCAAGAGGATTTCCCTGTTTTTAATTGATAGGTTTCAGATGGCCTGCATCGATAAAAAAATATTCAAGATTTATCTGGTGTACTTCTGGGGTTCCGCAACTCAGTCATCTTGGGCCACTTCTTTTCAGTATATTTATTGATGATATTGTTCAACATTTCAAATTTTGTCGGAGCGGATGAACTCAAAATCTTTGCTAGAGATCAAATTCTTAAATATGATGGCATTCAAATAACAGTTAGGTGCACTAATAATTGTTTGGAATTCAATGTAAGAAAATACTCGGCTATACCTTTTACAAGATCCCATGTACAGTATTCGTTCAATTATTGTATTGAAAACAAGGGTTAACAAAACTAAAGATCTCAGTGTCTTCATTGATACAAAACAAACCTTTGTTTCTCATGTCGAATACACAGTTTCAATATTGGCTTTCAAGACCTGCAAGGATTGTGGTTTGTTGTGGTAAACGCAAGATTTCAAAAAACCCCGAAGGAAGAAGTCTGTCGGCGTAAGATTTGGCGATCGCCAAAACGGGAGATCTGCCTGGAAATTTGTGATTCACTCTTGCCCGAGCTGTGTGAGCGATTGCTTCGTCCTGCTGGAACCAACAATTCTCGAGACCCAACCCTTTGCCCAATCTTGCGGCAAAAAAAACTTTTTTAAGATTTGTCTATAGCGCTCACCAGTTACCAGGTGATGACGTCGGCGTTCGCAAAAAAATAAGGGCCAATCAATTTTTCACTACAAATGCCACACCAAACAGTCAATTTGAGGGGATGCAATGGCTCTTCGTGCATTTCATGTGGAAATGCAAGAAACGCATTTTGTTTATTCACATAACCACTGAGCTTCAACACTCATTATGATTGTGGATACTTCTTGCACCAAGTTTAACAGAGGATGGGAGCGAGTTAACCTAATTTGACGGTCAGCAGGCAGCAATTGGTGAACCGTTTGCACTTTATAAGGTAACATCTTCAGGTCTTTAACCAAAATTCGACACGACGAACTTCAGCTGATGCCCTGTTGTGTGCATCGTTGCTTCATCGATGTTTGTGAACTCTATCGGAGGTCCTCGGCCACAACAGTGATGTTCTCGGTCGAACGAATAACACGGGCCTAGCGACTTCTTTCGACATCTCTAGTGGACCCAGTTTGGACGAAAGGCTCAGCCAAACGATTAATTGTTCGCGCACATGGTGCAGGATGACGAAATTCACGCTGCGTTAAAACAATAGACCGGAAATCGGCCAAATAAGCAGTAACTATAATTCCGCGTTCTTTACATGTGTGTCCCTATTGCTTGTTGTGAAATAATTCTGTATCTGTCTACAACATAAATGTCAAAGCACAATGACACTTGACGCCATGACATTAATTTTGTATTCTGTAAAATGCGATGAGATTTTGAATCTTCTTATGGAGCTACGAATACGAGTAGATGCCAATTACTAGTTATTATGATACTTGATGCAAAAAGGCAGTTTCATGACATCTTTTTTGTTAGAGATGTTTTGTGTTTGTTGGTCGCTAGACGTGTTGACCAAACAGCGCACCTAGAGTTTGTTCTTCTAATAGCATCCACCGACGATACCTTTTCAGATAGTATAGATAGAGAGGTTCCAATTTTGTCGAGTTTATTGGCCCTACAATTCCCTGGAATATTCCTGTGGCCCGGCACCCAATATAGGTAAATATGGAACTGCTCTGACAGATCGCTGAGAAATGATCGGAGATCAAGAGCAGTTTTAGAATTTTGTGAGGCTGAGTCCAGTGAATTGATAGGGAGCTGACTCTCCGAAAAGATGCAGATATGCTTTGCCGATATCACGTTTGTCTTTAGCCAAGACAGGACTTGTTTAATCGGCCAAAAATTCTGCCTGGAAAATGGTATAGCGATTTGGAGGGCGGAAGGAGAAAACATCGCTATCAGTCTTGGATCCATCTGTGTAGAGATGGATTGACTTGTCGTCCATTAAAGCATCTCCCTCCCAGAAAGATCTAAAGGGGTTGCTTGCATGAAAGTCTTTGTCTAACCAATTTTGGGACATAATGTAGTCGATGTTCTCTGGAAGTGTTCCTAATATATTAGGAATATTAGCGTGGCAAAATGATTTATTTGTGGGCTGTGCAGTCGCTTTAAGTCGAATAGCGAGTTTAGTGTCAAGTGAAACAGAATATCCAGTGCTGCTAGGGGTCCGCTTAGTCACAGACATGATGTCCTTTGAACTTTGCTTAGTTTGCTGGGGTTGACTGGATAGACATCCAATACATCCCTAAAAATATTCTACTATGTTCATATCGGGTTGATGCTGGCGAACATAGCCTTGACGTGGATTGTTACAATCAGTTCATGCACGTGCCTTCAGCTCAAGACAAGTCTGCTCCTTCAGTAATAGATTGAACACGTTGTGGTATTGGGTCTACAAGTAAGTTTCCAGCGTTTTTTTTCCAAAATTTGAAGTTTTATTATGAAAACATAGTTACAATGCCTTATTCAAAGTATCGTCCATCGGAAGCTACAACTTTCCCCCATCTTTCTGGCAATTTATGAATTTCGGACCAAAAAAATTTCTCGTCTTTCGAGCCCAAGAACGTATCGAGCCAATTTTTTGATTTCCTCTACTGAGCTGAAGCGTATTCCCGTAAGAGCGTTCTGCATCGAACGAAACAAGTGGTAGTCAGATGGTGCCAAGTCTGGACTGTAAGGCGGGTGAGGCAGAATTTCCCATCCACTATTTTCCAAATAGTTTTTCACCGAAACCGCAACATGTGGCCGAGCGTTGTCATGATGAAAAATGACGGACTCATGCCTGGTCTCATATTCTGGCCGTTTTTCTTTTAATGTCCGATTCAAACGAATTAGTTGGGTTCAATATAATGGTCCTTTGATGGTTTCACCACTCGGAAGCAGTTCGTAGTATACGACACCCTTTTGATCCCACCATATGCAGAGCATGACCTTATTCACGTGAATATTTCGTTTCGGCGTCGATTGGGCGGGCTCGCCGGGCTTTGTATACGATTTTCTGCGTTTAGGATTATCACAATAAATCCATTTCTCATCACCAGTGACAATACGATGCAAAAATGATTTATTTTTATACCGCTGCACTAACATTTCGGACATGCAAAAGCGCCGTTCGACGTCTCTTGGCTTCAATTCGTACGGCACCCAGTTTCCGACCTTCTGAATGAATCCCAGTGCTTTTAGGCGCAGGGGAACGGCTTGTTGCGTGACGCCCAATGATGCAGCAAGTTCTTCTTGAATCTGACACGGATTCTCATCCAGTAAAGCGTCCAATTCCTCGTCTTCAAAACTTTTCGGCTTTTCGAGGCGATCTTTGTCTTCAACTCCAAAATCACCACTTTTGAACCGTTTGAACCACTCGCGGCACGTCGATTCACCAATACATTCTGCCCCACAGGTTTCCGAAAGCAAACGATAGGCCTCAGCCGCACTTTTCTTCATATTAAAGAATAAAAGCAGCGCTTCCCGCAAATAACGTTTATTTGGCTGGAAACTTGCAATGATTTTGCTCGATAAAATGTACGACACCAATAGAACTGCTCAAATATAACGCTGCAAAGTTGTTGACAGATACAAAACCTACAAATAAAACACACGGGGTCTGACATTTCTGCCCGGGATCCACTTGTGGCGCCATCTCTGACAAACGCTGGAAACTTACTTGTATACCCAATATATGTCACAGTCTTTATACCCCTTTTATCCGGCTCATCTCACCGCACTTTTTGAATGACGGTGATACTCGAATCTGCTTTATAGCAGTGTAGAACTTCTTCCAGCTGTTTGCTTGCACGTGGCACTAAAGCTCATCTTCATCATCATATCATCGTTTAATTCTAGCCAGGTGTTTTCCTTCAGTTAGGTACTCGTAACAGACAGTAATCTGCTGAATCAGGTCGGCAGTTCAGTTCTTCAAATCACAGTTCTTGGAGTGCTAATACGACAATTGAAGTGTGCGCTTGTGCACTGTCCTATTGAAAGCGGTTTTTTTTTTTTGGAAAATCCCGCCGTTTTTTTCGCGACTACATGGCTGGCTAATATTGCCTCTTAACGACGAGATTACACAAGGAAAGATTAGGAATCAGGACGTACCACCATCAAAAAAAAAACAAAACAAAGGGAGAGTTTTATAATCCTAGGTCCAGTGACTCCTCCAGCGTAAACAGCACACCATGCAGTGACACTGAGTGGATGTAATGGCTCTTCGTGCATTACTTTCGCATTTTCAGTGGCCCAGAACCGCAAATTTTGTTTGTTTACGTTTCCACATAACATTCGAGGCCATTTTTAAAATCTATGGCACTCTAAGATAGGACCACCTTGAATATTGGTATCAGTTTTCAAAATTATCATAGGTCGTATGCAACAAGCGCAATGAACCCACTAAAGCCTCAGGAAGGCAAAACTGGTACAATAGCACTTAATTTTTGACTTTGGCTAAGAAAAATCATTTTAGTTTTGCACTATGCGTGTTGCAATTATTCCAAACGCATGCGAAATTTCAAAGTGATTTATTAGATACCATTTGCAAGACAAACAAAATTAAGATAACCTTGCTCCACTTTGAGATACATATTCCCACAATCGGATAAAAGTTACAAAATGCTTAACATTTCCTCATCAACTTATACAGGCAAAGCAAATGGTGTGTTTGGAATCGTTTTGTGGAAATTAGAAAAGATTTTATTTGAGTCAATATTGTTGGTGTTCAGGACTTACAATTGTATAATTGGGATGTAGATCTTAAGAAAAAATCCTCCTAAGGAAAAAGCGAAGCGAATAAGACGTTGCTATAATATTTTTTCAAAGCTGATCTTCCACCGTTTGAATGTAAACGCCACTGAAATGACGTATGTACACGCCAGCGGTTGGGTTGTTCCATCCGGAAGAATTTGTTTTGGATTGTTGTTCAGGTTGAGTCATCAGTTTTTTTTTTTTCAGTTTTTAAATGCATTTTATTATCTTAATCATTAACTCTTACATACTAACAAAAAATGCTTAAATGCTAGCTTAAAATTACTTAACAATCTTATACTAACTTACTGGCCCCACACAGGCACTCTAAGCTACTCTAAATTCTTATATCTATGTCTTTCGACTTTATTTACATTTTATTGAAATATTTGTATACTTAAAGCTAAGAAAAAAAATTGATAACAAAAACTTAGCATATGGACTTAATTTTTTATAAAAACTTAATGTCTAACTTAAAATAAACCTTAGTCTACCTAACCTACATACACAATACACACACATAGATATTATACACAATTAGTATATACCTTTGTGTATACTAATATATGTATATATTTCTTAAATGCTAACCTAAACCTATGTAAGCTGGCCATCGCTATTCACAGAGCAAATAGATTGGTCAGCTCTGCCCCATTAGTGAGGCTGATCAGTAATTGACGGAAACGACGATGAAACATCTTCTCCATCATTCAACCACCAGAAATGCTGGTGCTGCCGAACGACATCCCTCTTATCGCGATTCCCCACCGCCCTACTTAACCTGAGACGATCCACACTGCCGTGTGCGACGTCTCTGTCATAGTTGAGTCGCCTGTCCCCAGCTTTCCGAGCGACATGGAAGATTAACGGGACCGCTGATCTATCCTGGATCAACCCTATCTGATCTAGGTAGAGGAATGCTTCCGGTGTTTCCATGTGCCTTCGAGTCAGCTTAATTACGAAGTTGTCCACTCGCATTAGGTTCGCCCTGTTGTAAAGGACCTCATTACGATAAAATTTTTTGTACTCCGACTCTGGTGTTCTGTACAAGCGAAGGCAAGCCCTCTCAAACACCCGAATCTTTTCCATTAAGCTTGCTCGTACATTGAACCACACGGGGCACCCGAATACCAACATGGGCCTGATAAGGGCCATGTAGCAGATTACCTTTACCCTCTCATCGAGTTGGCTGCTATAAAACAGTCTCTTTGTAAGGGCAAAAGCGCCTTTGGCTCTGGCCAGAGCAGCATCTACATTTTTATCAAAATACAGAAACTGATCTAGCCAGATCCCAAGGTATCTGCCTACATTTCGACAGGCAAGAGGCTCTCCGTGTTGTCCAATAATCGAGAACTTTCGCCAATTTTTTCTGGTATCCCTAGAGACTTTAGACAACGGCGTCCTAAAGAGAATGGTTTCCGACTTTCGAAAGTTGATTTTCAACTTCCAGTCATCGCAAAATCGTCTTATCTTATCGAAATCACGCTGCAAGAGAGTATTAATGACCTCGATTTTTGGACCTGTTCTGTACGCTATCAAATCGTCTGCGTACGCAATAATATGGGGAAGTGAACCTATCAAGTCGCTTGTATAAATGTTGAATAGGATCGGCGAATTGACCGCGCCTTGCTGAAGACCATTTTTAATTTGAAATATTCCAACAGAAGTCACATCGCTATTTTTCACGATGAACTGTCTGTTGGTTAGCATATTAAAAAGAATGTACAAGAGTGGTTTACTGATCCCCAGCCTAGTCAGCTTATAGAAAAGACCCTCTAACCATACAGTGTCGAAGACCTTCTCCAAGTCAACAAGGCAGGCACCAGTGCACTGTTTCTTGCTTTTGTTCCATTGGATATCGGACACCAGTTTAGACGCGGCATGTGAGATATCATGTCCCGCCTTAAAACCGAATTGATTATCCGGAACTATATGTTTGTCCTCAACCCACCTAGACAGAGCTCTATTGATTACTTTTTCAAACACCTTACTGATATTCGGAAGGAGACTTATCGAACGGAGATTCGCCGGATTGGATATATCCTTTCCCTTTTTGGGGATAGGTTGAACTACCGCCGTTTTCCAATACGCTGGATAATGTGCATTATTCATTGCATTATTAAACAGGGTGGTGTAAATGTCCACCGCTTCTAGAGGAAGATGTCGAAGCACGATGTTCGGAATACCATCGGTCCCCACTGATTTCTTAGCCCTGATTGTGTCGAAGATCTCATGGAGCTCTTCCTTCGAAATGAACGGAGGTAGGTCACCCTCTCTGGTAATGACATTATTTGCCATATTTGCTTCGCTGAACCGGATGAAACCAGAGTCCTCGGATCGCCAGTTCTCTACTTCATTTCGAATGTGGAGGTCGTGCACCAAGACGCGATTGTCCAGGTCATAATTAGGCCCTTGAAGAGTCATACTACCTGAGATGGGGCGGGTACTTTCAAAGTAAATTTATCGGCAACTTCATTTCCCAAATCGTACGGCGATCTGGGCCACAGACAAGCAAAGTCATGGATTTAGTCTTTCAATTACGTTCAAAGACGATTTGCATTCCTGAATTAGCCAATGGGTGATCATGAGTACCGAAAAGCCTAAAGCGCAGCTTTGCTATCGCTGCATCGCTATATTCGCAAATATTTCGTTCGTTCCACTGTTACACAGAATAGAGTTCATTGCAATCGTGATTGCGTATGTCTCCGCTTGGAAGACAGTCATAAGTGTACTTAATGGGTAGTGATTGTCGCCCTAGACGGATTCTGCAGCCATAGTTAAAATCCGAGTATGTATATTCTTTTCAGATTCTGGACAAAAACAGTACCGAGAACAGAACAGAAATTCGACTTCTTAATCCCGTAGCAACCGGCATTCCGATGTTATTGCGTCAGATACCATGTTCATAAAATCGGGGACAAATGACAGACGACGCGGAAGGTCAACGAAGTTCCAGTACGAGTTATAAGAAGGACCACTTTCCATTTAACGAAGCAAGGCTTTGAGAGTGCGTCTGATGAAATAAATACCAAGAAAATGGAGATTCGTCGGTGACCCCAGAGCAGAATCAAGCGTCAAGCTTAGAATAGGCACCATCAACTAGAGACAAGCTGTTCTCGGAAGTCTTCCGAAAGCAGTGACGTATTCACACAAAAGCTTGTTCCTAAAAACACAACTCAAGTGTGAGATGAAATTGTTTTCCTTCAGTTAAGTGCCCTACACACGATCAATGTTACTTTTCAATATTAATTGAATGAGTCGTCATTCAAGTAATATTGATCGATTGTGTGCTATTCAATGTTCTTGTCAAGTAGCCTTGCTACATTGATGAAAACCAAAACTGATTTGATTTTCGTCAAATTTCGTTGACGCTATTGTAGGCTAAATCAATATTATGTTTTCATTTGGGAAATAGTATTCTGCCGCTGCGAATGTCCTATTTTCGACAATGTTCAAGAGAATTTTTAAGTGAATTTATCCAAACACTCATTTAGTTTGTGGAAAGTTAAATCATCTGAATATATGAACAAATTATTAGAATTATTAGAAATTGATAAAAATGCCACAGTTGGAACCGTTAAAAACAAAATTAATAGAAAATCAAGAACTCCAAAAACCCAGGAGCAGGGGAGGATGATATTCACCAGCCATCAGTGTGTTGCTGTTCTTGACAGATCACGAAATGCCGAGGAGTGGATTGAGCAGCAGAAGTTCAGCTTCCGTTGGTTCTAATTTACCAGATTTGGCGTCCGAAGAAAGCGTAGGTTTTTTTTTTGTGTACAACTAGAAACAAATTTTAAATACCATAAAATTTCAGTTATATGCTGACGTCCTTCAATTGCGCTACAAACTGAGCAAAGGACACTATTTTCCCGTAAAAGGCGAGCTAAGGATACGGGTGTAGAGCAAGCCCAAGCTGTAATGCAACAAGTGCAAGAAAAATTGAATTCAAATAAAGAAAATGATTGCGATATACGAGGGGCGTTCAACATATTCTCGATATCGGGGTGAAGCTGAGGTTGTATATATAAATTGACTTATTTATCAAGTAATACTATTATTTTAGTGCATTCATGTAAAATTTCATATAAATGTGATTATTAATTCGCGTTTTATCTCTAGTTAAACAGAATCATAATGGCAACTGAGACGATGATGGTGAAAATTGAGCATCGCGCTGTAATTAAATTTCTCACTAAGCAAGGAAAAAGTCAAAAAACTATTCATGAAGAGATGGTGGCTGTTTACCAGGGTTCCGCACCTTCATTATCAACTGTGCAAAAGTGGTCAAGTGGGTTCAAGAGAGGCAGAGAGAGCATTGAAGACGACCCCCGCTCCTCGCCCCGGCTACTCCTTGTACGGGAGAAAGCATCAAAGAAGTCGAAAAACTTGTTCTTGAGGATGCCCGAATAAAGGTGAAAATGATGGCAGAGATCACCAAGCTTTCAATTGGTACCATTCACACCATTCTTCATGACCATCTTAACCTTTCAAAGGTCAGTGCAAGGTGGGTGCCACGAATGCTCACAGCGCCTCAGAAAAAAGTGAGAATCGCATGCTGTAGAGAGCTTTTGGAGATGTGTAGTGAGAACGCGGACGGTGTTATGGATCGAATTTTTACTGTGGACGAAACATGGGTCCACCATTATGACCCTGAAAGCAAACAAGAGTCCATGCAGTGGCATAAAAAAGGAACAGATCCCCCAGGAGAAGTTCAAAGTCACTCCGTCTGCCGGGAAGTTCATGGCCACAGTTTTTTGGGACTCAAAGGGAATCTTGCTCATTGAGTACAAAAAAAAAGGTGAAACCATCAACGCCACATCCTACGCTTCCACTTTGAATAATTTGCGGGAGGAAATTAAAAAGAAAAGACGGGGTAAACTCGCAGCGGGTGTGTTGCTTCTTCATGACAACGCTCCTGTTCACACGGCGCGAGTTTCCAAGGCTGCTGCGCGAGATTCTGGTTTCGAAGAAATCCAACACCCACCCTATAGTCCAGACCTTGCCCCTAGTGATTATTTCCTGTTTCCGGATTTGAAAAAATGTCTTCGTGGAAAAAGATTTTCGGATGATGAAGAACTCAAGTCGGCAATAAATGGGTATTTTGCAGAGAAAGAGGAAATTAATTTTTTTGAGGGCTTAAAAAAGCTTATCTCAAGATGTAACAAATGCATTGATGTTAGGGGAGATTATGTTGAAAAATAAAAACAATTTAAATTGAATTAGCATTTTCCTTCATATCGATACCGAGAATATATTGAACGCCCCTCGTATATGGTAAAAATGTTGCTTGTGAATTAAGGTCCTTGCCGGAAGAAGCTAAAATTTATGTTAAAAAAAATAATAAACGACGCAATTTTTGAAGCTAAAGTTGGGAGAGCAAAACAAATTCGCCTTATATTGGAAGTTGAACAAGAGAGAAACATTCAGCAAGAAATGCAAGAAATGAAACCGGACATCCGGATACAGCAATTTCTTTCTAAATGGCAATAAAAGAAGATTAAGTGTTTTTTTTTTTTTTTATTATAATATGAATTGAATTTTATTTTAGCTGAGTTAGTTATTTCTTGTTTGAATAAAATACTGTAAAAATTGGTCACGAATAGTTTTTCCTTACAAGCCAACCCGTCGGTTATGTGTACTACTCAGTCGATCTGTGCGTTCGTTTGGAAGTTGTATTGCAGATCCGTCAATGTAATTCGGGTTTCGCCTCCTGAGGTAGTTGTGCAATGCACAGTTTGCTAAAACGACATAGTCAATGGTTTCCAAGGACAAATTAATATTTCTATGGAAAACCCTGAATCGCGACGAGAGAATGCCAAATGCGTTTTCTACAACTTGTCGTGCAACGGAAATCTTTTTATTACAATATTCCCTATCTTTATATTTAAATCTTGTCTTGAAAACGGTTTAATCATATCTTTTCGCAGCCGAAACGCTTCGTCGCTAATAAATACGTATGGAATTGTTGGGGCTTTTCGGTGGTGGTATTTTAAGACGATTGTTAACAAGATTTTCATAAAAATCGGTATACTCTATTACTCATCCGTCGGAAACTCTGCCGTTAGTTCCAACGTTGCAGTATATAAATTCGTATTGAGCATTTACAACAGCCAATAGGACAATGCTGTAGTATCCTTTATAATTATAAAAATAGGATCCACTATTTACAGGATGCACAATTGAAATGTGTTTGCCGTCCACAGCCCCCAAACAATTAGGGAAATCCACTTTTGTAATAAAAATGGCGAGCGATTTCTTCCCATATTGGGTCTATAACTTAATTCGTGCGGTTTGCTAAGAGATGGCGTAACTTGTATTATTCCATTGGAACATGCGTTGGAAAGCTACTGTCATTGTACGTCATTTCAGTATATGTCATTCATTTGAAACGTAAACAACAATAATTTTTTTTCACTCAAATATGTCGAACTTTGTGCCTGAAAAAGTCTTTTTGCGGGGAGTTCTTCTTCATTACTTTAATATGAAGAAAACTGCTACCGAAAGTCATCGTACTTTGGTGGAGGTTTATGGTGAACATGCGCTAGCTGAGCGAACGTGCCAAAAGTGGTGATTTTGGCTTGGAAGACGATGAACATCCTGGGCAGCCAAAAAAGTTTGAAGATGAAGAACTGGAAGCTTTACTCTATGAAGATTGTTGCCAAATACAAGAAGAGCTCGCAGAATCTTTGGGTGTCACTCAAACAGCCATTTCAAAACGTTTAAAAGCAGCTGGATATATTCAAGAGCAAGGAAATGCTGCTGGAACGCCACAAAAGGAAGTCATTTTTGCATCGGATTGTTACTGATGATGAAAAATGGATCCATTACGACAACCCTAAGCGCAAAAAATCACATGTGAAACCCGGCCAACCAGCCAAATCAACGGCAAAGCCGAATATCCATGGCGCGAAGGTAATTCTCTGTATTTGGTGGGATCAGATGGGTGTGCTGTATTATGAGCTGCTAAAACCGGGTGAAACCATCAATGGACAACGCTACCGAACACAATTAATCTGTTTGAAGAGAGCAGTGGCCGAAAAACGCCCGGAATATGCGACCAGACACGAGGCAATAATTTTCCATCATGACAACGCTCGGCCCCACGTCGCTATTCCGGTTAAGAACTATTTGGAAAACAGTGGATGGGAAGTCTTACCCCACCCGCCTTATAGCCCAGATCTTGCCGATTCTGACTACCATTTGTTCCGGTCGATGCATCACGCCCTCACTGAAATACGGTTCACATCAGAGCAGAATATCAAAAATTGGCTTGATTCATTCTTGGCTGCCAAGCCGGCGCAGTTCTTTTGGGATGGGATACACAAATTGCTAGAAAGATGGGAAAAAGTCATAGCTTCAGATGGGCAATACTTTGAATAATACTATTGTACATGTTTTTCTTAAATAAACGTTCAAATTTTGAAAAAAAAAACAAAAAAAAAAAAAAAAACGCACGAATTAAGTTATATACCCAATTTTAGCTCACCTTTAAGTAATCGTCTTTTAAAACATTATACACTTGCGGTCATAAAAACCGCACCACCTAATGAGTTCTCAAAAAATGCCTAATTCGCCTCGTATTCAGTGCAAAAAAAATCAGTTTAAATTGAGTTGTGACGGTAACAAGTAAAAAAAAAGTGAAATGTCTGGTAAATATCATCAACTGACTCGGGACGAAATAGTTCAAATATTGACTTTAGTCGAAGAAGGTCTTGCCTATCGTGAGATTGTGGTTAAAATAGGATGCTGTCATTCAACTATCGTACGACTGATGAAGAAAAAAGAAAATTTGGATCCACTGGAAAGGAAAAAAGGCTCGGGACGAAAACGTAAAACAATCCAGAAGACGGATAATGTATTGGGTCTACAAGTAAGTTTCCAGCGCTTGTCAGAGATGGCGCCACCAGTGGATCCCGGGCAGAAATGTCAGACCCCATGTGTTTTATTTGTAGGTTTTGTATCTGTCAACAACTTTGCAGCGTTATATTTGAGCAGTTCTATCGGTGTCGTACATTTTATCGAGCAAAATCATTGCAAGTTTCCAGCCAAATAAACCTCATTTGCGGGAAGCGCTGCTTTTATTCTTTAATATGAAGAAAAGTGCGGCTGAGGCCTATCGTTTGCTTTCGGAAACTTATGGGGCGGAATGTATTGGTGAATCGATGTGCCGCGAGTGGTTCAAACGGTTCAAAAGTGGTGATTTTGGAGTTGAAGACAAAGATCGCCCCGGAAAGCCGAAAAGTTTTGAAGACAAGGAATTGGACGCTTTACTGGATGAGGTACCATGTCAGATTCAAGAAGAACTTGCTGCATCATTGGGCGTCACGCAACAAGCCGTTCCCCTGCGCCTAAAAGCACTGGGATTCATTCAGAAGGTTGGAAACTGGGTGCCGTACGAATTGAGGCCAAGAGACGTCGAACGGCGATTTTGCATGTCCGAAATGTTAGTGCAGCGGTATAAAAATAAATCATTTTTGCATCGTATTGTCACTGGTGATGAGAAATGGATTTATTATGATAATCCTAAACGCAGAAAATCGTATACAAAGCCCGGCGAGCCCGCCCAATCGACGCCGAAACGAAATATTCAATTGAATAAGGTCATTCTCTGCATATGGTGCGATCAAAAGGCTGTCGTATACTACGAACTGCTTCCGAGTGGTGAAACCATCAAAGGACCATTATATCGAACCCAACTAATTCGTTTGAAGCGGGCATTAAAAGAAAAACGGCCAGAATATGAGACCAGGCATGAGTCCGTCATTTTTCATCACGACAACGCTCGGCCACATGTTGCGGTTTCGGTGAAAAACTATTTGGAAAATAGTGGATGGGAAATTCTGCCTCACCCGCCTTACAGTCCAGACTTGGCACCATCTGACTACCACTTGTTTCGTTCGATGCAGAACGCTCTTACGGGAATACGCTTCAGCTCAGTAGAGGAAATCAAAAAATTGGCTCGATACGTTCTTGGGCTCGAAAGACGAGAAATTTTTTTGGTCCGGAATTCATAAATTTGCCAGAAAGATGGGGGAAAGTTGTAGCTTCCGATGGACGATACTTTGAATAAAGCATTGCAACTATATTTTCATAATTAAACTTCAAATTTTGGAAAAAAAAACGCTGGAAACTTACTTGTAGACCCAATATTACAACGAATTAGCATGAAAGATCGCTTTAAAAGTGCTGTCCGTATAAGAGCAGAGCTGAGGGAATTTCATCAAGTGCCGAAACCATACGCCGACGGCTACGGGAGATAGGTTTATATGGAAGACGACCAGCTAAAAAACCTCTCCTAACCACAAAAATGAAAAAAAGCTCGCTTGACTTGGGCAAAAAGCGATGTGTAATATGGTCCGATGAAAGTAAATTTAATTTGTTTTGTGCCGACAATTTGCCATACGTATGACGGTCAGCAGGTGAAAGGTTCAAGGACGAGTGCATAGTCACAACAGTGAAGTTTCCTCAAAGCCAGATGGTTTGGGGATGTTTTTCTTTTTACCTTTTGGGCCCTTTGCACTTTGTTAATGAAACTATGAACGCTCAAAAGTATGAAGAAGTAGTAAGGGAGTTTTTGGTACCAGCAATTGAACAACATCATTCGTATACTGACAAGTGCATTTTTCAAGATGATTCTGCACCTTGCTACCGCGCCAAATCCGTAAGTAAAGTGTTATAAATCAACTAGATGTCTACTTTATAAATAATAAACAGACAAGTAACTAGAGTCTTTCAATAATTTTCAGCTCAAGACAACGTTTGATGACCTCGGAATTACCAGACCAAACTGGCCAGCTAATTCGCCCGATTTGAACCCAATCGAACACTTGTGGCATGTAATGAAACGTAAGGTGGCTGAACATAAACCAGAGATTAAAAAAAAGCTAAATGAAGTTCTGGAACATGTATGGACTACTGAAATTTCAAGGGATATTACTGAACTTCTAGTAAACTGGATGCCTTCTAGAATAAAACCGCCAGAGGAGGAGCAACTCCGTATTGATAATTTTTTGGTAAACATCTTATATACACATACATAAAAAATGTGACGTATGATTTTGTTAACCAATGACTGTATTAAAATATTTTAAAAAAATAAGAAAATTAACTGGTTTTTTCTTTCTTTGTTAATATCTTTTTTCAAACATTCAATAAACAGATGGAAATTAGATAGAAATACTTGTAAACTACTGCGGAGTACTCAATAAAAATTTAATTTCATTATAAAAATTATTATCGTAGTTATTAAAAATTTTTCAATCATTTTGATATGGTGCGGTTTTTATGGCCGCAAGTGTATATTGCATGGCAGGTCGGTGGAATTATAGAGGATAACGATTGAGCGGAGATTCTTGTTGAAAAGCTTTCGAAGTGAAACGTGTACGATAAAGAAATATGCTATTCAGGATTATACCCACATAGTCGTTAGAGAAGTGAATGGGGATAGCTTTTAGCACTACATAACATGTCAAATCAGTCAGCTTCCTCCTTCTCGTGGCCAGAAATGCTCACATTTTTGAGGGAATTTACTGAAAGCTCATGGCAATACCATTCGCCGATTACGTCTAATGATGAATACGCTTTAGAGCGGGATCCGACATACAGTAGAACTCATCATCGGCGTATGTCTCTGCGTAGGCATAAGAACTGCTGAGAGCGTTAAGCAGAAACTCACTCGACATGTGCTAATGCAGTGGATAGAAGACGACGGCTCCCAAACAACACTTATTCAGTTGACCACAGTCACCATCCAAAACGAAGGTGCTATTCACCGGCATTGCTTTAATCTACAAGACTATTGAGTTGTTTATACCGCTGTCTGGCCGAGTTGTACATGCCGTCCAAATTCGCGTTGTGGGAGGCACTCTTAATGCCGATGCAAATGCTTATTGTCTACGCCTTGCAGAGTGCTTTAACTGCATTTTAGGCAGAGTCTGCATTCGCAAAACACTTTAACACGTGTGAAGCTCAATCCGTTTGCTCTTCAAGAAAAAGGAAAGCGGACTATTGGGTCAAAAATGTTGGCGGTTTGAGTAGCAGCTTTTTGTTTAAAAGGCACTCTCACTGTTTGTTAGTGGTTCGGTACGTAAGTTAGAAGAAGATTCATCGTTGGCAGGCGATTTGAAGCCATTAAGTTGAGATATATTGTACACCTAGCATTTCCTTGAAGCTTGGGGTCTCAAGAATATCTGGTGGAAACGCCAAGTCAATATTTCGATAAATAAGCCTGTTACAGCCGAAAGTAAAACGAGTTTTGAGGCGTCGAACCGAGAGGCAAGTTGCGGCAAACGACCCTAGACCTATTTTATGATTCTATTGCGTTTTTAGGCGTGCTCGGCTCCAGGTATAACGGAATTATCATACGACTGTTATTATTTGGAAGTAGCTTTTTCGTTTGCGAATAAATATTCTGAATAAAATGGATATCAGGATTCTCGAGAAGCTCATCGATCGGGATCTTTTCTGCACCGTCCAAAAATCAGCATACTGCCGAAAAACTTTCCGACGAAAATATTAGTTCCAGTTGGAGGCCTGCATGGCCCTGACTGTTCAAAACATGGATTGGACCAGTAGCACAACAATCAAGTTCGTAATGTAGTGCTTGCTTTACCTCCTTGAGGTGGTCCCCGGGCAATTACGTGTATAAATCCTTATAAAATACAGGTAGTCCAAAATTGCAAGTGCTAGATTATCTAGGGTCTTATGCATAGACTAGGTAACCTATGCCAGCAATCCGCGTTACTGAAAACAGCCCGCTACGGAAACCGACTTAATGTCTCGGATAAGGACTGATAACACATTGATGCCCGAACTAAGATTGGTTTCTGGAATGTGAATACCCTTCTTGACTCTCAAAGTGAAGGACCTCAGAACGCCAGATTCCTTCAATTAGAGCATGAGTGTATGCGATATAAGCTGGACACATTGAGAGTAAGCGAGATAAGATGGTTAGATGCGGGTGATTACCAATCCCTAACGCGTAACACTGTATTATTCTACTCCGGAAGCCCTCGTGGACTGCTGTTAATACCTACAGCACGCAGAGGCCTAATCTCCTGGCAGCCGCACGGTGATAGGATTTTAACGGTCAGGTTTCGAACGAAAGTACGTCCCGTCACCATTATACAGTGTTACGCCCCACGGATGGTTCGTCTGAGGATGAAAAGGAGACCTCCTATAACCAGTTGGGAGCTGTTTATAATGCAACACCCAACGGCGATATAATCATTGTGATGGGGGACCTTAATGCCAAGATAGGCAGCGACAACGAAGGGCTCAAACATGTTATGGGACGGCACGGATTAGGCAACCGCAATGACAACGGCGAGACATTTGTTGATTTTTGCAACGCAAATCGTCTTGTCATAGGTGGCACCATGTTTGAGCACAAGGCTTGCCATAAAATCAGTTGGGTGTCAACTGACAGGCAAGCAACCTCCAACCAAATCGACCAGTCGACGCTATCAGTCGCCGTTTTAGAAGTAGTCTTCTAGACGTCCGAAACAGACGAGGAGCGGACATGGGGTTGGTACGAGATCACCATCTTATGATAGCTACTGTCCACTTACGCACCGCTGTCGCTCGAAGATCTAACGACACAAGAATACCTAGCTTCAACGTAGACCGACTGAGAGTTCCCACAGTGCGCCAAGAACTAAGGGACCAATTCTCACGAGGAGTGGAAACAATCAGCAGCTCACTGCTCGCCACCATCCAAGACCATTGATGTGCTGTGAAAACTGTTTTTACATCAGGTACCGAAAGGTTTGTCGGTCAAACGCAGGGAACCATAGGGCGTGGCGATACCTGAGCTACTCGTACTGTTCCCACTTGTCGGGAGATCATGGGAAGCCGAGAGTTTTTCGGACGAGCGGAAGAAGGGAATGATCGTCAAGCTCCCTAAAAAAGGCAATCTAATGCGGTGCGAAAACTGGAGAGGTATCTGCGTGCTGCCTGCTGTGGCCAAAATAACAGCTAAAATCATCCTGGAGCCAATTAAAAAACACCTCGAAGACATACTCGACGCTTAACAAGCAGGTTTCCGCTCTGGATCCTCCTGTGTCGACCAGATCAACACCTTGCGGATCATCATCGAGCAGTGTGTTGAATACCGATCACCACTTCATCTGCTCTTCATCGATTTTGAAAATACGTTCGATTGTGTCAATCGGGAATTTATCTGGCGTGCCTTGCGCAGGAGAGGCATTCCTGATAAATTAATAGCAATTATCAAGGCTATGTATGATGGGGTTCACATGTCACGCCCTACACAGAGGAAGACTGTCTGAGGAATTAGAAGTCCAAAGCGGGGTTAGGCAAGGCTGCATACTTTCACCAATACTGTTTCTATTGGTAATTAGCGATGTGCTGAATGCGGCCTTGTTAACAGGAAATGGAGGAATTGGACGCAACTCATTTTTGATTTGCATAGGCGTATTGCCTTTCAAAAACAAGAATTTAAAAACAGCTCGATACTCAATTTTTTCCATTCTCACAAAAAAACACTCACATCGACTCACTCAAACGACTGTCAACTAAAAACTGCGCGTCCAAAATGACTAAAACTTCGGTAAGTAACTGTCAAAGGATGCACAACTAGCATTCACTAGCCTTTATTGACGAGTGCCGCTATCTTTACGTTGCGGTCGTATATGGATATCAATCAGTCATTCTAGAGTTTTCAGAAGGAAAGATGATAGACTTATAGGTCTGAGGTCCTTTGGGACAACATGAGAACATTTTCCGGTTTTGGGAATGAAAACTACATTGACTTCTCTCCATGACAGTGGAATGTGAATCAGTTCTACACTGGGGTCCTCATGATATTCTCTAGCGTAGGCAGGATAACATCTGATGATCTTTGTAGCTCGGCAGATATTATACCGTCCAGACCAGCAGACTTGTATGGTTTGAAGTTATGCGGCGCCCAGAGCAGTTTGTCTCTTGTAATCAGACCATGAATTTTGGTCCCGGTTGCAGTGCGCCTGTTTGGGTTGCTACTGGCCGCGAATTGGGAGCTACCTGGAAAGTGGGTGTCCACTAGCAAATTGAGTGATTCACCACTTGAGGTTGTACAAGACCCATCGATCTTTTTCAAAAAGCTACGCATCATAGCATTTGTAGAGAGGGTTTTTCTTAGATGCGATGCCTCAGAGGTTTCCGTGATTTGGTCACAGAATGACCTCCAGGATTGTCGCTTTGCCTTCCTCAGTTATTTTTTGTATAATTTGTTGAAAGTGGACTAGGAGATTTACTAAGCGATTGTCGATGGTTTGTTATTGTTATTAGCTGAAGGTGTTGTGATAGCTGTTCGACCTGAAGTCGTTGTAGGCTCTGCCTTCGGTTTGAAGCTGGAGAAAGAATTGATGGAACTGATTTCAGAGCGAGTAGGAGCAACTCTGGCGATTGGTGTATTCACTGCGGATGCTCGGATATAGCCACCCGATGCAGTGCTGCTGTTTGACTTGATTTATTCTGTCTCTGGTTCGGCTTCTTCACCAGAAACATTTGCATAAGGAGCAGTTGGTTTAACCCCATCAGTACTACTCGAGCTTTTGAGTGTAGAGGCTGAATAGATAGAGTCCACATTACGTTTTTCGATTTCGTTGACAATTTCTACAAGTAGGCCCATGCTATCGGACCCTTGTGTCAGCGCTGGGACCGTAGAGATCTCTTCGATGACAGAGTTGATATTATCCGAACCCGATGGCGATGGTGATTCTTTGATATCGGATAAGGGTACCTCTACTGCTTCACAGTCATCGTATGTATGGTTGACTTTAGAAGACAATGGCAATTGATAACCAGATGAAGTTGTTGATGGGGTTTTCTTTATGCCTGGTGGCGCTGGTGGTCTTGGTGGTGGACTCTTGTGCCTGGCAGTACCTATAACACTCTTCGGTCTATTAACACCAGATGGATTCCTCATTGAACTAAAGGTCTGAACAGCTGTTTGCTTCTTTGTTGGACTTCGCATACTCTGAGCACGTTTCACCAAGTTCTTTGTTTCATCCTGTTGTTCAGAGTCAGAATTTGTCGTCGCAGGTACTGATCGTCTCCTTGTCTTGGTCATTTCAAAACATTTTTAGATGGCTGTTAAACTACTCGTTGTCTTAGGGACCAGAGAATAATCGGAAAGATAATGATACAGCATAAATGCAGTAGAAAAGCTATTTGCCCTTGGATTATTTCAAAGAGCCTTCAAATCAGTTATCAATTTCATTTATTAAGCCGAGTGGCAGTGTATTTTTTATTGTACACACAGCAACCGTCACCACAAATGAAATGAGAAGATGGTCTACAATGCAAAGCAGGAACGTATTAAATATGAACTTGTTCAAGCAATTAGGAAGCTTTGACAAAACCAAAGACATATCTCGTTGCAACCATGAATATCAATCAGTAAACACATAAAATCCAATGCAACATTGCCGTCTAGGTTAACAAGACACTCAATAGTGTGGTTTTAGATGTAAATTTTAAACTTGCTATACAAATAATAAATTCATATAGACACTCCACATTATTGAAGTCTCATAACACCCAACATACTCGTAACAACGAAAGAAACGTAGTTTTCAAAAATTCAAATGGAACTCCTTGACTAAAACAAAAGAGTTGAGCAACGAACTGGCTTTTGCAGATTTTTCTTATCAACTAACGTAGCCTCCCTGCCTCATCTATAGATATGTACAATGTCTTGCTTCTGTGCACTTGCAATTTTTTAAAAAAAAATTTAAAAAAAAAAAGAAAAAAACTATTTTTAGGGTATTAAGCCTGTGGAAGCCAACAGTAACGATCTTTTTCATAGAGAATCTCTCGGATTCGTTACACGTACCAAAATAACATCATCCACAGCAACAACCATACTCGTACTCGTACTCGTACGTATCGTATCCGAAGTTGTACTTCTAGACTTGCAAGTTGGTTGCCACAGCAGCCCAACAGCAGCAAAAATCATCAACATGCAATGTTTACAACTTTCAAGTTTTCAGTTTTGTTGAAGTTTTTTTTTTTTTTTTTTTTTTTTTCGACTCTGTCGCTGTTGTTTGTATCTTTTTTGTTTAATTTTATTCATTCTAGCTGTGGGTATGAGTAGGAGCATAGCAGAGAATAACAGACAACAACACCGGGAGAAGCAGAGAAGGAGATTTAGTAGTACGAGTATGCCTCTAGCCGCTTTTCAGACTCTATGGACACCTTGTAACTATAATGGTACAGTGTTGCCCCATAGTACACTTGAGATACGAGTACGACTCCGACTTCGACTGCGACTGCGACTACGACGAGTACGGCCACCAAAAGTCATATTCGTAGTAGCGCTCTACCTTCAAGTTTTCGTCGCTGTGAATTTTGTATCAGTTCACATTTGGAAGTCACGCGGATTTGTAGCATTCAGCATTTGTAGCAACTAAATTCGTCGTTTAAACTAAGACTTCGGGTTGTTCTCCTTTTTTTTTTTTTTGTAAATTATAACTGTTATACACTCCCATTAAACACATTTTAGGATCTCATTTACCACTGTTGCAACTAGAGAGGAAAAATAAAGTAAAACGAGATCACAGTGTCCATTGAGGTAATCGTGACATGCAAATCGTTGGTGTGGCAAATCGAAATCTGATTATTTTGGAATAAAATAAAAAAAAATTCATAAAAACTCAACGAAAGGGAAAACAACCGTCGCGTCCTCGATTCCAAAACTTAGGAGAGTGAATTTTATTGAAATAGCTTTTCGAATTTTTGTATTTGCAAAGTGAGGTGGAGGTTGTACTCGCCGAGTAGATTAATCAAGATCGTGTTTTAGAGATACGAATACGAATTAATGACTACGACTACGAGCAAGAGTACGAGTACGAGTACGAGTACGAATACGTATCTGCGTAGAGCAGTTTTGGAGTGAACATTTCGTGTAGACCGACAACATTCATAGTATCAGCTAAATAGCTCGGTTATTGCACTATTTTTGTTTATATACACTCTACGATACGAGTACTCGTACTTTGTCGCCTTCAAATCCAACTACGCTATTCCAACGTGGAAAATCGTCAATAGGCGCATAAGTGGAAAAGTGGAAAAGTGGAAAAGTCGCATGGGAACATTTTTTTAATTTTTTTTCTTCTCCGATATTGGACTCACGTGAATGTTGTAATACTTGCAGCGTTAGTGCGTAAAAATTGCCGTCGCTCCGAGTGTCGTGCGGTCTTGTGTTGTTGTTCATTGAAATCGAGTGCACACCGTGAGATATATTTTAGTTTATTGTTTCTAATTTATGTAATTACTCGTTTGAGGATTTTTCTATAAACACCGGTGTGTTAGTCGTACTCGTACTCATATATTATAATCGCGTCTAGGCGAATGATTCATATTCTTTGGTAAAGTTGTGTAAACTACAAGTATCTCCCTCGGCTGTTATTAACTTATTTTCACCTCCACTGGGTCTGGCATTTGAATTATTTTTTTTTATCTAAGCGGCAAACGACAAGAGACACACAGAGACAACAAGAAAACATCTAAAATGTTGCGAAGGATATCGTTTTTGGTGGTGATCATTTTTGGATATTTGTTAATAACAGGTTTGTATTTGCAGTTTTGTGTTATCTAATGGAGTTTAAGTCAACTGATAAGGTAGGTCGGGATATTATATCATTCGAAAGAAAATTGTATCTGCAGGCTACGAGTACTCGTATATGTATGCCATTCAGCATTCATACGAATACTGAAAGTGAATTTCGTTTATCGGAGTTGGATTCCAAATTCAAGGAATTCGAAATTTAACGCCATAGTAGTGCTTTATGCCTTAAAGGAAACATGTTTGAAATATTTTGAAGACATTTCAGACAGATATAGGAATGAATCAATGTATGAGAGACTCGCTGTTCGACGAAATAGCTGAGGTTCTTGTCAGTGAATTTATTTTTAGTGTGAATGATCACGTACTTACCAATGCTTAGGATTTTTATCACGAAATTTTATACTTTACAGTGTGCTAGTTTAAATTGAACGATGACTAATCGATTTGATGGAACGAAGCCAGGGTTATACGAGTGTGTATGTTAATTTCAAAAAGCAATTAAGGGGAACAAAATAACACTTCTTTTAAAGAATGTTCTTTCACGACTTTATTTATAGTTTAAGACATACTACGAGTATCTTAACAGGTAATACGCTGGAGTAGCAATGAGCTTTTCCTCTACATTTCCTCTAGCCCTACTAAAGTGTTAAATCTAAATTACAACGACGGATCACTAAGTACTAGTGCTCGAAAATAACTCTAGACCCTTTTTTTGCATTGGGCATTGACATTAAGGTTTTGCTTCGCGATATATTTAAATATTTTCACTTGCTCACTCTTTGCTTGAGAGTTATTTTTTTAATTTCAAATATTGGGTCTATAACTTAATTCGTGCGGTTTGCTAAGAGATGGGAACATGCGTTGGAGAGCTACTGTCATTGTACGTCATTTCAATATATGTCATTCATTTGAAGCGTAAACAACAATAATTGTTTTTCACTCAAATATGTCGAACTTTGTGCCTGAAAAAGTGTTTTTGCGGGGAGTTCTTCTTCATGAAGAAAACTGCTGCCGAAAGTCATCGTATTTTTGGTGGAAGTTTATGGTGAACATGCGCTAGCTGAGTGAACGTGCCAAAAGTGGTTTGCACGATTTAAAAGTGGTGATTTTGGCTTGGAAGACGATGAACGTCCTGTGCAGCCAAAAAAGTTTGAAGATGAAGGACTGGAAGCATTACTCTATGAAGATTGTTGCCAAACACAAGAAGAGCTCGCAGAATCTTTGGGTGTCACTCAAGCAGCCATTTCAAAACGTTTAAAAGCAGCTGGATATATTCAAAAGCAAGGAAATTGGGTTCCACATGAACTCAAGCCGAAATGCTGCTGGAACGCCACAAAAGGAAGTCATTTTTGCATCGGATTGTTACTGGTGATGAAAAATGGATCCATTACGACAACCCTAAGCGCAAAAAATCACATGTGAAACCCGGCCAACCAGCCAAATCAACGGCAAAGCCGAATATCCATGGCGCGAAGGTAATGCTCTGTATTTGGTGATCCCACCAGATGGGTGTGCTGTATTATGAGCTGCTAAAACCGGGTGAAACCATCAATGGACAACGCTACCGAACACAATTAATCCGTTTGAAGAGAGCAGTGGCCGAAAAACGTCCGGAATATGCGACCAGACACGAGGCAATAATTTTCCATCATGACAACGTTCGGCCCCACGTTGCTATTCCGGTTAAGAACTATTTGGAAAACAGTGGATGGGAAGTCTTACCCCACCCGCCTTATAGCCCAGACCTTGCCCCTTCTGACTACCTTTTGTTCCGGTCGATGCAGAACGCCCTCACTGAAATACGGTTCACATCAGAGCAGAATATCAAAAATTGGCTTGATTCATTCTTGGCTCCCAAGCCGGCGCAGTTCTTTTGGAATGGGATCCACAAATTGCCAGAAAGATGGGAAAAAGTCATAGCTTCAGATGGGCAATACTTTGAATAATATTATTTTACATGTTTTTCTTAAATAAACGTTCAAATTTTGGAAAAAAAAACCGCACGAATTAAGCTATATATATACTCCTTTGTTGACTTCTTTTATAAAAATTAAATGGAAATGATCAACCTAAAACCACTTTCGTCGAGAATAAATCAAAAGTGTTTAATATATAGAATTCAATAATTGTATTTATTTCACATATACCATATATAAATATAGAAGAACACTTTATATAGTACATGGGATGTCATAGCGTGAAAGGCTATTAAAAAGTATTTTAATATTTTAAGAATTTAGTTTGACTAAAAGTAAACTCTCAAGGGTCTTAGAACTTAAGCTATACCTTTTCTTGCTTAAAATAAAATTCAAAGAAGTCTTTCGACAGTTACTTCAGTTTACCAATGGGCAATGACTAATTAAATCACTAATCAGTAATCGGCAATTCTGCATGCACTGCTTGCTAACTTAGTGACAATAGTAAATAAGATTAATCTTTTTCTCTCAGTGATATCTCTCACTGATTGACTAGAACCTAAAGAAAATAAAGTAAGGGTTTCTCTCCGACCAAGAGCGAAAAAAGGACAGCGATGCAAATCGGTTATTAAATGACTTTACTTCAAAATCTCAACAGCAGAGAGTATTTTAAAAAACCTTTCATAAGATTGAGAGTTATTTGCGAACTCTGCTAAGTACCTATGTTAGGGTTGGCAGCACATTTTATTTTTATTTTTCAACGTAGTCTCCTTTAAGACGAAACCCTCTTCCCAACGTCCCTGCTATTTTTTTTAACCTTCTTAAAAATATAATTTGTGAAACTCTTCAAAATAGACTTTTGTCTCGCCGATGACCTCCTCGTTCGAGCTGAATATTTTTCTTGCGAGTCATGCTGAGGAACAAACAAAAAAAAATCGCAGGAAGCCAAGCTGGACGAGTACGGTGTATGCGGCAACAGTTCATACTGTAATTCATACAACTTGGCCACAGCGATTCCGGATGAGTGAGCTGGTGTTTTGCCGTGGTGGAACAGCACTTTTTTGAGGCCGTATTCCTGTCAATTTCACAATCAATAATCACTGTAGTAATGAATCTAAAAAAAAAAAAAACAGTGCCATGCCCTTTCTCACTGATGGAATCGTGTTTGCCTTCTTCGAATCAGATTCAACTGGTCATTTGGTCTTCGGCGTGGAGTAATGGATCCAGGTTTCAATACTCCTGGACACTGCTTTGAAGTTAACAACCGTATGCCCTTGTTGTCCACTATGAGCAATCGCGTCACCCATCGAGCCGACAGCTTTCCCATCCTGCACGCGATGTAGCACACTTTCCATTCGGCGATCAGCAAGAATCATGTCCCGGACTTTTTCAACGATTTTCACCGTAACCACGTCTGCCACTACCACCGAACGGCCTGTGCGCTTCTGATCAAAAACAGATGTACGGCCACGATTAAATTCGTTGGAACAATATCTCATAGTTCCCATAGACTGCATCAATTTTCATATTTCTTAGCTTTTTTCCATCAATATTGCTCTTTTTCGATTGCATTAAAACGCCGATCCACAAAAAAGTATCAAAGAATGAAATAACCAACTATCTCCCATATACCCAAACTCTTCGAAAGTATTTTGTATGAAGCTCTGAGCCTTCAATGCAAGGCACTTATTTCCCCTAAACAACATGGCTTCCTGAAGGGTAGATCAACCGCCACAAATCTCGTTGAATTCGCATCCTTTACCCTCTCTGACGTAGAGAATGGTAACGAAGTCGATGTATTGTGTTGCAACCGATTTTATAAAGGCCTTCGATAAAATCTCACATCGATTAATACTCTTCAAATTGTCTGCCCTCGGCTTTGAACCTATACTGTTAAAATGGATATCCTCTTACATGGGGAATTGTCTTTACAGTCTTCGTTTTAGGTCACCCCACTCGTCTCCATATTTGGCCACCTCTGGAGTTCCTCAAGGCAGCCATCTCGGTCCCCTTCTTTTTATATTAACCATAAATGATCTCGACAGGATCATCAAACTCTTGTCTGTTTCCCTTTACGGTGACGATACCAAATTTTTCAAAACCATTTCCTCACCTCATGACTTATTCCTTCAACAAGACCTTGATAGTTTTTCGAGCTGAGGCGCTAATCTCCTACCCGACTCTATCTTCTCAACAACCAACCTGTCTCCTCCGTTCAGTCTTTTCGCGACTTCGTCGTTTTGTGTGATAGGGAGCTCAACGTCGGTTTACATATGGATTTGCTCTTCCAGCAAATGCCCTGGTACAATCCTTTCATTCTGCCCTCTATCAAAACTGTCTGAACCTTATTAACTTAAACACCCTTGAAGGACGCAGAGATGCAGTCGACTCCTTTCAGGACACGTTGAATGCGCGTCCCTTTAGAACTCAAAACTAACCCTCGTAATCTACGTACCCCTCGTCATATTATTCTCCCAATCCACTACACCTCCTATGGCTCGAACGAACCAATCTCCCGAATGTTACGAAAGATCAATTCAAAGCCGTCTTTGATTTTCGCCGCACCACTCCTCAAATCCGTTCTCCTAAACCACTTCAACCAACCTTAGTTTTAAGTTTAAGTTTAAGTGTTATTTTAAGTCATATCTTGTGTTAAGCCGATTAAATGGGGGCCTTCGCCCCTACCAAAATTTGAAATTAAATTAAATTGTGCTGATGACAGTACTCTCTGCTTTTCATTATTCGTTCTCGGACTCACGTCCCTGCTCTTCGGCTGTAGAACGGGAACGGCAGCGTATGTTAAACTCATTAAATTCGATATCAACAGAGTTGAATTTAATGCTTCCAAAACACAATGCTATCCGCTGTCGTGAAAGCGACTGTCCATGAATGGCACTTGCTTCGTCGAAACCGAGAAACCTTCCATTCTCGGTATGTGTGTCAATGACAACTTTTGTTAGTACAACCACATATTCGGTGTCGTCAAAAATGCTGTGAAATATCTAGGTTTCCTCAAGCGATGTAAGAAATAGTTCATCCCCTCTGATCGGGCCTCAATATATGTATAAGGCATTTATCCGCCCGAAATTGGAGTACAATGCCCACATCTGTTCGAGTGCGCCCAAAACATTTCTGCACCTACACGAATTAAAACCGTGCGATAAAACTCATAGCTGATACAAATATCACTCAGTCAATGGACATCCTGTTTTATCGACAAGTGGTTCATAGAAATCGCCAGCACCATCCCGCCCCTTCAAGCTTTAAACCGTAAGACCCGTCTCGTTATGAATGCTCATCAGTACACCCTCAAGTCCACTTTCCGACGTACTTTAAAAAATCGTTATTCGTTCCTGAGCCGTACAACTCGGTTATCGAATCCCCTGTCCAGCTCTTTATTTTCTAGTCATTATAACCTTCAAACATTCCAAACCAACGCTCATCGGTACCACTCTTTCTTTTCATCCTGATATTCCTTAGTCCGCGCTGTGTGCAAGCATTTTAAGGGTACTCAAATCCCTTGAACGCGAGCAAATTATAACAAAAAACAAAACGCCGCCTGCCTTTAAAAAACAGGTACTTATTGATCCACCCTCGTATCGCGATGCTTGGGAGGATTTGACTTTTAAGGCATTAACCGTCTGCGGCTTATTCGCGTGGACGTGTGCTTTAACGTAGTTTCACAAGAAAAAGTCTAATGGCGTTAAATCACACGATCTCGGCAACCAGTTAACATCGCCGAAACGCGAGATAACCACGTAATCAAATCTGTCGTGGAGAACAGATAATTTGTGCATGAGCTATGTGGCACGTAGCGCCATCTTGCCGGAACCACACACCGTTAAGACCCATATCTTTCAATCAAGGCCACAAATTTGTACTGTACGGTGGCAGTAATAGTAGTGCCAGCGCCGGACCAAAATCCACAAAGAACATGGACTTTTTCTCGATGCATTTGCAACTGATGGGTCTCATGTGGATTGTTATCTCCCCAATTTTACTTGTTGACATAGACGTCCATCCAAAAATAGGCTTCGTCGCTGAAGATGGAGATGATGTACGGAGCCCACTTCCAACTGCTCCAGAGCCCAGTCAGTATATTCTGGACGCTGCCTATTGTAGCTTACCTTCAGTTCGTGGGTTAAACGAATTTTGTAATTGAATTGAATTTCGCCAGCTTTACGTCGGCGAATGGCCAAGTTCTTGGGCGCGACGAGGAATTGACTGCCTCGGCTTATTCTGCACACTTTCGTTCACTGCAGCAGACCTCACGTTACGACGACGTACGGGCGTTGTTTGATTGTTTACTGAACCAGTTGATTCGAACTTGTCCATCAAACAACGAATAGTAGACTCAACAGAACACGTAGCTTTCCGAACTGACTTTTAGCTTTTCTAACTTGGCCGCTATACAGTGTCAAAGATCGAGCGTCTTTATTGGAAAACCTGTTACAATTCAGTATACCGAAGTGGACAATGTGGAGAATAAGTTTTTAGAAAAGATGTTTCCACTTCTCTTTTCTACAAGACTAGAAGGTAGATTGATGGCAGTGACGGGAATCACCTACCAAATTGTTAATCTACTATATTTCCAAATAAATCAATCAATCGTGATCAATCTAGTTGAAACTAATTTTTGAAATTTAGTTATTAATCATTTAGGGGCAACTAATTCTTGTGACAGTAAGCTGTTGAAATGATTAAGCGGATAATTAACAATTAAATTATTAATTATTAAATTATCTACTAACAACTAATTAGTTTAATCGGATTTAATGATTAACAACTAAAATCTATAACATTCAAAAAAAAAGCACAAGGATGAAAATTATTTGTATCTATAGATTAAAGGCTTCGGCTTTTCTGCTGCTAATTGGAAAAAGTTTTGACAGTTCCTAGCCTTTCTGTCGATGGATTATTCAAAACCTTCTCGCCAAGAAAAAAGATCTAGCTGGCCCTTTATACATAGCAGTGATATAAAATAGTATTTTCTTGATTCACACCCAATCATAGAGTTTACGTAACTGAATTCTTACATACTTACTTAGATGGCACTATAGTCCGGGGTGGACTAAAGTCTAAGCTAACAACTCTTTTTCTAACCGGCACGGTCTTTTGCCAGCTGCCGTCAATTGGACATACGAGGTTGGCTGAGGATCCCATCCACACGTGTGCGACACTTTAGACGAGGTCGTCTTCTATTGTGTTGTCCCTCTGGGTTTGAGGCGAAAACTTTTCGTAGACAGGTTGGTGTCGTTGTCGGAGTTGATAGCGGAGTAGAGGTAAATAAAATCCCTTACTACGAGTACCTCAAGGTTGTAGCCCTCTATCGCTACGTTTTGTTGTGTGTTTCTCTTTATTGACAGCATATACTTTGATTTTCCTTCATTGATTGCTAAACCCATCTTTGCTGCGTCTAAATCAAACGCTTCATAGACCGCTTCCCATTATGTCAATGCCGTCTGCATAAACGAGTGACAGATGGTGCCACTGAAGTTGACTTGCGAGTTTCGCATAATTCTGTCAAGAATGATGTTGGAAAAATTACATGACAACTCATCGCCTTTTTTAAGTCCTTTTCTGACATTGAAGGTATCAGTTCTGTTATTACCGACCATGGCAGCGTGCATTGTCCATCGTCATCCTGCATAGTCGAATGGGCTTGACGCGAATGGTAAAACTAGACATGACTTTGTATAGTTCGTCTCTACCGATGATGTCATATACGGCTTCGAAATCGATAAAAACGTGGTGTGTAACGATGTAGAGCTTGGGTCTTTTCTAAGATGAAAATTTGATCTGTGATGGGCTTTCCTGGCCTAAATCTAAACTGAGTGGGGGGCGGTCAGACTGTTGACGAAGGGTCTTAGGCATTGACATAACACGGCAGAAAGGATTTTATACGCGATGTGATGGAGACTTATTCCCCAGTAGTTGGCGCAGTTCAGCGGATCTCCCTTATTTAGGATGGGATATCTTGAGATTCCATTCATCGGACATACTTTCGTCGGCCCAGATTTTAAAAATGAGTTAATGCAATTATGCATGTTCTTAAGGCCATTGAGCCAAAAGTGGGCCCCGTCACTTAATACGATTTTTTAATAAAATAACCCGATCCGCGGTTTTAGTTCGTTCACTAGCTGGGTCTTGTAGAGGCGTATGTCGATGTCATCTTACAAAAATCTCCATAAAGTGGTCGGGCAAAGACCAAACTGGTGCGATGGATGTCGAAGTTACAGCGGGCGCTGTTCTTCTGAAAATTGCAAAAACAACTTGAATGATACGAAAGCGCTCTCTTGAAGTTAGTCTATTCACTATGATCTGTCAAAAACTTTAAAAAACTGTCCAAAATGACAGCACGGATTGAAAGTTATCCCTATTGGAAGACATATCAATCAACAAAAACTAACATTAGATCAAAAATTATTTAGCTTTAAGAAATCTGCCACGAGAATTGAGATTAGATACGTGTTTTTTGTTTTTTTTAGAATTAGCATTCGATCAATTGAAAACAGCACGGGCCGAACAAAAATAGACGAGAAAAAGAAGAAACCATTTTACTTTGGTTTTGAATGTATGCAGGTTATAATGACTAGGAAGGCAGAGATCGGCAGGGCATTCCATAAGCGACTAATACTGCTAAGGGAAGAATTACAGTATTCTACAGTACGTCCAAAGATCTTAAGGGTAAACTGATGGCGAGATTGGTGTTGAGATTGAAGGTTAAAAGGACGGAGTGCAACTAATAATTTTGATGGAATACTGGATTGTGTAGGATGTCTTTTAGTTTGATACACTTATTCCAGCGATTTTCCAACTTCTTGATGCCGTCCGAAAAGTAATGTTCCGGAAGGTCTGCAAAATACTCCTCTGTAGCGTCGATGATTTCCTCGCGTGAGCTGAATTTTTTTATTGAAGAGCCATCTTTTGAGGTTTGGGAAGAGATAATAGTCCGAAGGATCCAAATCCAGTTACCAATCGACGCCAAAAGTCCGCCCGATTCCGCATCAGTAAGTCCAAACACTCTTTCGAAGTGCTCTCGCGTTCGTGTTTTTGGTCAGGAGTAAGTATTCGCTTCATCCAGCGCCAGGATACTTTTTCATATGCAGAATATTGCCCAAAATATGGCGTGTGCGCTCAGTACTAATCTTTGTGGTATCTGCTAGCTGGCGCATCTTCACTTTCCGGTCAGCCAACACCATTTCATGTATTTTTTTGACATTGTCCTATGTCCTGCGGACTTGATCGGTAGTGGAGTTGCGGCCACCACGAAACTCTCGAAACCAATATTTGACGGTGTAATCTGACGAAGCATTAGCCCCATAATGTTTATCCAACTTTTCTTTTGTTTCCTTCGCCGTTTTGCCTCTCAAAAATTAATGTTTTATGAGAGAACGAAAATCGTTTTTGTCCATACTCAACACGTCAACAACAATCAGCTGTCAAACAAAACTAAAGACAGTATCGCACTGAAATTGGGCATGTCTGCCTAAATATGAACGGACTTCAAGGCACCATACCCTTTTTTGCAGTAGCAGCGCATTCTGCCGGTCAAGGAGGTCACTTTTCACTCCATCTAGTAAATGAAGCTGCTGCTGCATCAGGTACAAATGTTGTTTTGTTTTTTTTTTTGTTGGTCGAAGAAATTGATATATTTTTTGCGTTCTTCGAACCTGTGGGATGCAATGAAAAGCCAGATCACAACAGCTTCCATATTAGCCCCGAAAAACCTTTGCCCAACTCGATGGTCTAGTCGAATCACTACAATAAAACCAATTCGACTGAATCTTGGTAATATAATCGCTGCATTGGACGGAATCAAGAATTCAACCGCTTTCAAGAATACAGTTCGCTGTGAAACTGGAGCAATTATCGACAAAATCGATTATCATTCCGTGTGTACAGCGTGCATGTGGTACGACGCTTTAAGTCAAGTTAACATTGCTTCGAAAGCATTGCAATCAATTGATTCGGAGTTACAGGCCGCTGTACTGTGCTGTGGGATGTACTAAAACATTTTTGGAAGAATACAGTTCAACTGAACCTGAAAAGGTTTTTAGTGATGCAAAAGAAATCTGTGAGAAAATGGGAATCGAGATAGTTTTTCTGAACTGTCGCAAAGGTGTTGCTGCTGGACGCGAAATAAATTCGGAAGAAAGTTTCAAAAACAATTTTATTGAAATTATCTTGAAAGTTGCAACTGATGCGGTCGAGGAGCGATTTGATCCATTAGAAAAGCACAGTGCAGCCTTCTCCTTTCTCTACAATTTTACCGATTCCGATCAAACTACGCTTTCAAAGGGCAACGAATCTAATATTGATGGCGATAAACTGTTGTCAGAGATGACAGTGGTTGCAGAATTGGTGAAAAATCTAAATTTTGTTCGAGTCATCGACATACTAAACGGAATGAAGAGCAACGGCATGGAAAATCTAGCTCCCAACGCCGTTATCGCGTACAGAATTTTTTTAAAAGGTCCTGTATCGGTCGCAACAGCTGAAAGATCATTTTCAAAGCTAAAGATAACTAAAAATTATTTACGCAATTCGATGTCACAAGAGCGACTAAATGGCTTAAGACACAATATCGAATGAACATGAAATTGCTGATTCAATTCAATATGAGGATACCAGCGAACAATTGGCTGCTTCGAAAGCCAGAAAAGGTTCGTTTTATTGAGCATTCATGAAAACTCGCAATATAGTATTTAATAGTGATATACATCCTGAATGACTCGAACTGCAACCAACTTCAGACTGAGTGAAGCTCAAATTTTGACACATGACAGATAATTTTATAATTTACAAGATTTTTAAACGATTTGCGTCTCAGTTGTGTTGAAAAATTTTTATCCGCAATGGAATTCAAACGTGATAGTGTGATTGCTTTATATTTGGCTGGAAAATCAACAAGCAGCTATCGTTAGAGCCCTCCAGCACCTCAACGTGAATAAATGATTTGTGTCTCGAACCATAGCTCGTTACCGTGATACTGGCAGCGTTGCAAAACGCCATGGAGGTGGTCATAAAAAAAACAGCAACATTGGCAGAAATGGTTCGGAAAGTGAAGGCCCGAATTGAGCGAAATCCGCGTCGAAGTGGAAGAAAAATGGCTCGTGAGCTCAACATATCGTTGGAACGGATGCAACACATACTGAAAATGAGCTTGGGCTCAAGCCATTGCAAAAGCCAGTTCCAAAAAGCACACGATCTTACACCGCAACAGAAAAAAGTTAGAGTCGAAAGAGCAAAGGAGTTGCTACGCTTGCACGAAAGTGGTGAGTTGCCCAATTTGGTTTTTTCCGATGAGTCGCCATTTGTTATTGAGCAATGTTTACCGAGTTTACTTGCCAGAGAGGTCCTTCGAAAATTTACACTTTCGAACGGCCACCAGAAAGCAGGCAGCACCGATGGTGATTGTTTGAGCCGCCATAACCGCCGATGGTCACACTCCGCTCGTATTTTTGGACCGTGGCGTCAAAATGAATGCGATCGTATACCGTGAAACTGTCTTAGAGGCAGTATTGAAGCCTTGGGCAAACAATCATTTCGGTCGGAGACCGTGGACATTTCAACAAGACTCGGCACCGTCTCACAAAGCGCGCGTCAGCCAGGATTGATGTTCGACACTTCATTCTTCGACACAATGGATTGCAAATCCGTTGGATTTCTCTGTCTGGGGTATTTTGAAGGCGAAGGTTGGCACTAAAAAATACCAAAGTTTGGACCACCTCAAACAAGCACTTCGCCGGGAATGGGACAAAATACTGCAGAGCCACTTGCGTGCAGCGTGCGATGCTTTCTTCGGCCGTCTCAAGGCCATTATTCGCGCCAAAGGTGGACATATTGAAAACTACTGATACAATTTGAAAATTGATGTATTTTCCAACATTTTTTGCTTTGCCACAATAAAATTTATTAAAAAATAAAAAAATTATAGCATTTTAAAAATTTGGAGTTCGAGTCATTCACCCTGTAGATTCAGAAGAAAAATGAGTGGGGGACGTCATATTGACCGGGAACAAATTAAGTGCCCTCATCCCCAGGACCAGAGAATTCTCTGCTAAATGGTTACTATTCAGATCACCACCAAATACTATTTTGGGGTAACATACGGAGATTGTTTCGAGAAGTTCAAACAATGGCGTGATGTCAATATACTTATTAGGCCTATAAACGGACACTAACAGCATGCTGCCTGTTCCCGATTAAGGTTCAACAAAAACATAGTCAATCTGACTGCTGACTCCTAATTTACACTTCAGATTGCATGATATGCTTTCACGTATATAAATTGCCGATCCACCTCGATCCCTACAAATTCTATCACCACGAAAGAGCTTGTAACCATCCACCCTATAGACACAATCCTTAGAATCATTAACAAACCATGTTTCAGAAACACAAACGGCATCAACCTTAGAACCCACAAAGATATCCCTAAACTCATCCAGTTTTGGATGCAAGCTCTGTGCATTTATATGACAAACCTGCAGACCGATCTTTTTGATGCCTAATACGCGTAACATAGCACGAACGACTCCATCCCATCCAAGGGACCACCATCAAGCTCATTAATATCCATCGCTAAAGATTAAGCGTATTATAGTACGCGTAGATATCAAGAAAGTTGAATACATACTTGTATTTCTGTCCTCTTTTTGTTATGGGCATAGAAGTGGATCAGCAGACCAAATTTTTTTTCTGCAATGGGTCAAAGCTTACCACGGGTCTGTTGATGTTCGCATACTATGTACCTTCAACTCTCGCTTGCGTTCTTCAAGACGCCTTTGTATTTAACTCACAACATTATAGCAGTTGAGAGGTCACTTGAAAAATGATCATTTGATTAAATCTGCCCAAGGAGATTCTCAAGTTACAACTCTCGTACTTGCCATCAAAGCTAAAGGTCAGTCGCCACCAGAATCTTAGTTAGTTAAAAAGTTGGCACAGAGATAAGAAACCGGGCACGCCTATCGCAACATGATCTCAAGGTTAGTAAACTATGTGAAGCTAAATATTCAAATAAAATTTTTCGAATTCCACTGCCGGTTATTATGCAGAGGAGTCGTCAATTATACACGCATCTCCACTCCCATCAACATTTTATGATTAAAAGCCTTCAAAACTTCGCCCCCAAACTAAACCATCACCATCATTATGATATCATTTTATTGTAAATAGGAAACTGAAAACGTCAATCAAAATTATCTTAAAAAAATAATTCTCACCACGTAATTGGCTTCATATTTACATACGGTATGCTCGCCCCAGTTCGGATTTTGAGTTCTCATACCAACATCTAAAGTTGATCTCCTTGAAATGATTCCAAAGCAATTGAATTGAAACCTAACAACGAGAATCTTCTTACGACCATAACACAATCGTCATGAGATCATCTCAAGATTCCACTTTTGTGGCACGAAGATGAACCAACAACCAACAACCAACAACCAGCATTAATAATAGCAACAGCAACAGCAGCACTAGTCAGTTTGCCTCTTATCTTCTAAGTTTGTGCATGTTTCACGAAATGGCCCCTCAGGGAGGCCGCCGTCGCTGCCAAGCACTGCCACCAAGCACACGGCAGCCATTTACGGGCAATTACTTTTACTCAACCGCAAATGACGTACTTTCAAAAAATTTGTCCAAAATAGGAAACAAAAACAACGACAGCAGCATCACCAGCAATCTCTAGCCATGTCCCACTTGAATCTTCACAGAACACCATTCCGAATTGGAATTTTGATTTTTTGTGAAAGGAGAAGTTATAATTTCGTGATGTCTAAGGCTGCTCTAGCATCATCATCTTAGCCCGTCGTGGTCTTGGTCTTTGGTAGCCTCTGCTTGTATACCTGCAGCGGTTTTATGATTGCATTACCGAATGCCATCTTCATGTAAGCCTAAGTGGATAAGTGCGCTTTATAAGTGGGAAGTAGGTAGTAAAATGGGCTGATGGTGGGCCATAACACTTTGGGAACCTGCAGATTTGCACACCGCTACCATCACTGCCACAAAAAAAAAAAAAAACACAGGCATAGCCATAAGTCGCAACAGAAAATCGGCTTTCGCCAATTGACTAGCTATGGGTGTAGAAGTTGTAGAGGTGGAACGTTTGGCATCTACACTTATACACCATTACATGGTAGTTGCGATCGTTGTTGCATATTGCATAAGCGCAAATTAAATAAAGCGGGCGCAATGTGGTCCCGCTACCTCTTACTGCTCTCCTCCGATCACCCACTAAACCGGACCAGCCACAACAGGCACAAGATGATGATTATCTCCCCCCCCCCCCCCCTCTACGTCAGTACCGGGTTTGGAATGGATGCCCGTGCTCATAGTTGTTCGAATGATTAATTATGAGAAAATATCACTTGCTTTCGCGGATACATGTTGCTGAAGCGCCGACATGCAATACTACTATTGACTCCAATGACAACAACGCCACTCTGCCGCCTTCGCCAACCAGTTGCGAGTAGAGGATGATACAAGTCAATAGATGAGCAAAGATACTATCCGAAGGTGCTAGACCTAAAGTTGTAGCTGATGCTGATGCTGATCATGCATATGCTGGTGAAGATTTTATTTATGTTGCTCAGGGATATTGAGCATTATTTTCGCATGAGCATCATGTGAACCCGGAAGATGTTAATGTGTCTTTAGCGAGGCCTGTCTCCGTATTTCATCTGATAGTAAGGATGACACGGGAATTAAATTAATGGTATCTCATTACAATGCGTCGATTGTACGAATACGAATCCGAATATAGGTGCGCAAAAATTCAAGAAACTCATGTTGGTGGTTCCGCGAAATGTGATTACACTTTGTCGGTTTGGCTTTTTTCAATTTGGCGACCTGCCATAAGGCGGACTTGTGAAATCAAAGTCTCTCTGCAAATTAGCGTATGTTGAAGTAGATTGCGAATCAACTGGCTAATTATAGCAATTAGAAGGTATTTTACCAGTGAACATGTCCATTTTATCTTATGGATTTGCTGAAAATGGTCACAGATTTTTATGCGCTGTAGTTACTCAGATACATGTACATGGGCTCTGGTATACGACGCGACATAAGTGTCGTGACTTGAGAAAAAAGATCAGAAGATGCAAAGGTCAGATGGTTAGGTGGATGTGACAACAGACAATGGCTTATTCCGCGGAGCAATAGATTTATAAAGAGATGCTATTAATGACACGATTCCCCCTAAGCATTGTGTTGGCGAAGAAGATCGTGTATTTTTTGAAAAATACTCAGCGAATACGGAACTTGCCGATTAGTTGGGCTAACCTCATTTTTTCAAGGATTAACATACTCGTATTTAATAGCAGAGCTTGTTTCAACAAGACATCTTTAGAAAAAAATATGAAACAGGCACTAATTTGGAGGGAAAATTATGTTGCTAGTTAAGTTTTGAAATATGGCAATACGTGTAGATCCATCAAATATGACATCAGCGTCGTAGAAGTTGACATTTGAAACGCTATTTGCGTTTTTTACAGATACTTGAAAAATTCATCTCACTGCGATGATTTTTGGCAACAGTGTAACGATCAGCTTGCTTCGACTTTTGATGATAAAGGACCATCCCGGGCCACCGTGTTTCGCTGGTTTTTCGAAATTAATCGTGTTCATCATTCGCTTCAGGATGAATTCCGTAAAGATCGTTCAAAATCGTTTGTTGTGCCAAAAAACATCAATGCTGCGCGGGAACTGATATTGCCAGATCGTCACGTGACTTATCGAGAAATTGAGGCATGCTTGGGCATTAGTCCCTCTCGCATACATTTAATATTGCGTGAACATTTGGCCATCAAAAAAATTTCTTCGCTGTGTAATTCGATTATCGATCAAAAAAGGTTCTTGTCGATTGGTCCAAAAAATTCGAAAGACGTATACGAGCATAAGATCATGACAGGCGACGAATCAAGGATCTATGCATACGAGCCCGAAATTAAACATCAGGCGATTGTATGGGTCTCTAAAGACGAACCAAATCCAACAAAAACTGCTCGCGCACGAAGTAGTTCGAAACAAATGGTCACTTGTTTCTTCGTACAAACTATTAGAGCGATGTCGGACGGTCAATTCGGAATGGCACACTTGTTTACCAGAAATCTTTGGAGAAATATGGAAAATCAACCACCGAACACGGATCATTCTCCACCACGACAAGACGAGCTCTCACAGGTCTTCTCAAACAAGTGACATTTTGAGCACTCAAAATATCGGATTCATGGGTCATCCGCGGTACAGCCCTGGAGGAGGATTTGGAGGAGTTTGAGTCTGTGGGGGTCATATTACGCACCACAAAAAACAAATTTTATTCCCGCACATCAAAATTAAATTGCGAGGTCAACCTCTCAACCCTTAACACACAGGCCTTTCCCTAATTTCGACCTCAGAACTGGAGCTAAGTATCCTAATTTCATCAGTTCTCACATTTTAAACCCTACACCAAACCCATTAACCACTCCCTCTTCTATTGACCTCCTTTCGCCACCCACTGTTAAATTAACGCAGCAAACTACCGATACCACCGAATGCCGCTATGCGCTCTCTAGGCTTAACTGCACGATAAATCCGACTCGGTGTGCCATGAGGGTAAAACAAAAACAAGCGTCATGGTTTCTATCCAGCAAGAAGGCCTCTCAACCGACGTTACCAGTCTCAGGAAACTTTATACAAAGTATTATGAGATTTTCAACACGCCTCCCCAAAAAGTTGCAGACGATCTTGCCGCTCTTCGCCACTATGTACACTCTAAAAGAGTCTCACACCTCCAACGCAGTCGACTTGACCACGATAAATTTTTTCGACCCTAAAAAGTCATGCAAAAACCTCCCTCTCACCTTCTATTACCAGAACGTAAGAGGACTGCGTTCTAAAACCCACGCCGTTTTCCGCCAATCTCATGCTCTCCCACTTGATATCTACGCTCTGACCGAAACTAATCTTATCCCAAACATAAAAAACCAGGAGTTATTCCCCTCTTTCTTTTAATGGTTTTCGGGATGACGATCGCGCACCCCCCTTGATTGAATCCCCTTGTCGAGGTGTCCTACTGGCTATTCACAACAGCTATGTGTTGTTACATTCTTCCGGCGCAACCTATCGAACCCTACCAACTTGCTATTGCAGCAATTGACAATTTGATCGACTTATCAGACTCGCTTGATATCATTATCTGCGGCGATTTTAATTTGTGTCTCAGCTAAAGAAGACTCCATCTGAAGACCTATCTTTTTTCATCACTTCCAATCCCACTTCTACTAAGGAATGCCTCTTCTTAGATCGGCTAACAGACTCTAGTCAATGCCAAGCCGGTGACGTTTCCAACAAGATTCTTACTCACTAAAAACACGCCTCCCTTCTTATCGACTACAACTAAGTTACCTTATCAAGTAGTTTCCGTTTCAAATAACGTTCGCGTGGGGCAGGTAGCTTTCCAGCAAAAGCACCTGCTAGTACCGCTATTATATGCGGATAGTCCTTATCGCGCCAGATCGAATGGTGTCATTCTTTGTAATCGACGCACTAAGTTTGTCTCGTCCAGAATTTGGAGTATTTTATTATTACAATGACCATGAAGACGAATACGGAGTTTGCGAGCAAAGTTCATTCAAAGTCCTCGACGGTAACTATTCCTAAGTCTCTGTGGATATCACTGTTTCTGATATACTATGGGGGCGTTCACGATTTGTCTTAGAGCTTTGTTTTGATAGCTTTGGAGAATATTTCGGTTGCCTCAAAGTTGTATACCGTACGCCTAAACAGGTTTAAGCACTTGCTTATAGATTTGTTATGTATGCTTAACTTGGAATGTTTTCCTAGTAGCCAGTATCTTTGTCCATTCGTAGATTTTATCTAAAGCCGTTTGTAGCTTTCCAGTCGCTAACTCGACTGAAGTATCTGTAGCTATTATCGCCGTGTCGTCCGCGAACGTGGCTACTATGGTACCTGATTCTTCCGGTATGTCTCGAGTATAGAGTAAAAACAATACCGGTCCAAGTACACTTCCTTGTGGAACTCTAGCAGCTATCTCTTTAAATTCCGAGTATTCGGTGCCTTGTTTAACACGAAAAATTCTGTTTTCCAGGTACGATTTCAGAATCGTATGCAGCTCTCTCAGAACAACCTGGCTTAGCTTAAAATTTAAGACTTCGTGTCATACCTTATCGAAGGCTTGAGACACGTCAAGAAACATGCTAGAACATATCTTTTTCCCCTCTAAGGCTTTCTCAATTTCATTCGTAATTCTAAAAACCTGGTCAATTGTGGAGTGCTTAGTTCTAAAACCGAATTGATGTTCAGGAATTAGACGTCTCTCTTCAATGATCGGTGGCAAGCGCTTCAATAGGAGTTTTTCAAATATTTTAGATATTATCGGCAGAAGCGATATGGGTCTGTAGGACTTTTTTTCATTTAGAGATTTGCCTGGTTTCGGGACCATTATAACTTCGGCAACTTTCGATTGGCTTGGAACGTTTAATAGTCTTAGCGCAGCATTTATAAGTTGGAGCAGTTTGATCAGGGCTTTCTTTGGCAGCTCCTTGAGAATTTGAGCAGTTATTAAATCATAACCAGGGGCTTTGTTATTTTTCAATTTTTTAATTGCTAGGTTAAGTTCTCGTAGCGACACTGTCTTTATTCTAAAATTGTCCGGTGCCGTAATTATATAATTAGAACCTCCTGTTAACGCCTGTCCATCAAAAGGCTTAAACGTTTCTTCTAGGTGCTCTTTATCTCCTTTTGCCCATTCCCCATTATTTTTTCTTTTGGGAGAAAATTGCATTTGAGGCTTTTTGATTCCCTTCATGGCTTTCCAGAGGGAGTAATTTGAACTTCTTTCGGCAGTCAGACCTTCGAGATATGTAGAGATATTCCGATTTTTGTAATCTTTCAATTTGTTGCATAAGTGGTTTAGGTATGTTTTATGCTGGGGAGCACGGGATTGTTTGCCATCTTTTTCGCGCTCTCTTCTTTTCTCTTACCAGTTTTATTATTTCCGGCGGATATTTTATTTCACTACTTGCTTTCTCTTTTCTTGTTGGGGTTGGAGTGTTGTTCCAGGCAGCGTTCTGCAGGACTTTGATGAATCTGTCGACTTCGTCTTCTATTTCGTTTTGTGTTTTTAGCGACACGTTCATTGCAGTAGTTTCTAAAACCGTCCCAGTTTGTCTTGTTATTAGTTAATCTAGGCGCCACTTCTTTCTTAATTAAGAGTATACTTAGTGTTAAAATGACTGGTGAGTGATCTGAGGAGAGATCATATCTTTCCTCGATGTTTGTAGAAATTTTGGCTGCTCCCCTTGTGACAAAGAAGTCTACAAGATCGGGGGGTCTTTGTTATATCCGAAGGCCAATATGTTGGTATTCCTGTCGAGAAAAAGTTAACTTTACATTGCATACCGACTTCATAGAGTTGTCTGTCTTTCGTTGTATTACATCTTGACCCCCAGAAGGTATGTTTCGAATTAAAGTCACCACTAATTATAAAATTCGGTCCGAGTGAATCAAAGATACCTTTAAAGTCATTCTTTTCTAGCTTGCATCGCGGAGGGCAATAAATGGATGCAATGTTGTAGTGCAGGTGGTTATATTTTACGTGAACCGAACTTAACTGCATTGCATCGCATTCAATCTTCATATTTATAGAGTGCTCAATACAATCTTTAATGAACAATGAGGATCCGCCTCTGGCATTGTTTGATGGGTGGTATGCATGATAAGCACAGTATCCCTTTAGTTCCACACGAGGTACTTTCCTCAAGTGAGTTTCAGAAATCAAACAAATATCAATATTGGCTTTTTGTACGAACACTTCCAGTTCGTCGAGTTTTTTAATAAGGCCGTTTGCGTTCCACGTCAATATTTTAAGCACTTGTTCCATATTCATGCTTGAAATCGAGTTTTACGTATTTCTTTCTCGAGATTGCTCAATTTTTCAACTAAAAGTTTATTTGTTCTGCTTTGCTCCTCAAGAGACGTGAAAATTAGGGAGAAAACGTGAGCCACTGGATCTGGTGTAACACAGCTTGTGCATACGTTAGCGCGTCAATCGGTGGCGGCTTTTCCTTTGCGTTCTTTTTTTGTATATCCTTCGACTTTACCATGACGGATTTTCTTTCTTTCACTGCCTGCTCTTTAGCAATATTAGGTTTATTTGTAGTTGCGTTTGGGTTTGGACGTAAATGGAACTAAATGAAAAGGCAATTCGACCTTATCTTCACAACTGATCCCATCAACTCCTCAGTATCGTGTTGTCCAATATCTCTTTCAACTATTGAAAACTTTCATCCTCCATTTCTTCTTTCATTTTTCCACAACTCGCCTCCCCGCGCAGTTCTATTTTCTTACAATTTTCACAAAGCTAATTTCCGTAAAATCAATATCTATCTAAGCAGGGCTCCTTTCGAGTTTACCAATCTATCTCTGGTTGATCCCCTCCCTATTTTTTACAGAGAAATATTCAAATCCATCTCCCTTTATGTGCCTTACTCCCGCCATACAACTTCTTCTACATCCCCTCCTTGGTATAATCGTAGACTTCGCTTTCTACGAACCAAAAGAAACAAGTTATGGGCGGTATTCCTTCGCACCCACTCTTCTTCCGACTATTCAAATTATTTAGGTACATATCTTCATTTCATTGAAATCTATAACTCTCTCTATCAGCGCTACCTGAATAGTGCACAAACCAATCTCATAAATGACCCCAAGCCCTTTCTTCAATTTGTCAATTGTAAAAGTAAGACTGATGGTTATCCTTCCTCCCTCGCTTTCGAAACCAAATCTTCAAGTGATCCTCCTACCATCGCCAACTTTTTTGCTACATTTTTCAAACAATCATTTGCCAACCACTCTTTCGTATCAGATCAGTCTTATTTCAATGATCTACCAAATTTCTCCATTGGTCCCTTTCTCACTCAAAATTTCGATCCTGCAGTTATTGAAGAAAAGTTACAAAATCTTAAGGATGAATTTGTACCTGGCCCAGACGGACTCCCCGTCGTGTTTCTTAAAAAATGCTCTTTCAACCTGTCTCTACCCCTTTCCTACCTTTTTCGTCTATCCCTTACACAGGGAGAATTTCCCCAGATTTGGAAGACTTCTTTTATAATCCCTAGTCTAAGCATGAAGTTACCAATTGTCGCGCCATTGCTAAACTCTCTCATATACCCAAACCCCTTGAAAGTATTTTATACGAAGCCTTAAGCTTCAAATGCAAGCCTTTTATTTCACCCCGACAACATGATTTTCGAAAATGTAGATCAACTACTACAAATCTAGTGTCTTTTGCTCTCGCAGTGTTAGAAAATGGCAAAGATATCGATGTTATCGCATCTGATTTCACTAAAGCGTTTGATAAGATATCTCATCAATTGATCCTCATCAAATTGTCTGCTCTCGGCGTTGAGCCTTTTTTATTAAAATGGATTTCTTCTTACCTGATAAGCGGTTATTATAGCGTTCGGTTTAGATCCGCAATTTCTGTTGCATTCCTGGCCTCGTCTGGAGTTCCACAAGGCAGTCATCTTGGTCCCCTTCTCTTCATTCTTACTATTAACGATATTGAGAGAGTCATTAAATGCTTTTCCCTCTCCCTTGTGCTGACGACACAAAATTTTTTTAAAACTATTTCTTATCCTCATGACTCTGTCCTTCTTCAAGAAAACCTTGATCAGTTTTCAATCTGGTGCCTCAAAACCTGACTAGAACGTAATATAGCCAAATGTCAATCTATAACCGTCTTACGTAAATGCAACTCGTCTTCTGTATGGTCAACCAATTCCCCTGGTTCAGTCTTTCCAAGACCTTGGCATATTATTCAACAGTGAGCTTAATTTCCGTTCGCATATTGATAAGATGATCCTCAAAGCTAACTCATCACTTGGCTTTATTAAACGATGATCCACCCCGTATGTGACCAGATCGGTCTATATTACCTTTGTTCGCCCCCCTGCTTGAGTATGCCAGTCAAGCTTGGTCCCCCTTTCACCGGGTTCATGTTTCCCGAATCGAGGATATTCAACGTCGATTCCTCCAATTTGCCCTCCGTGGCCTGCCATGGAACGACCCTTTAATCTTACCTCCCTATCAGGACCGCCTCAAACTTCTAAATATGAATTCGTTAGAAGAACGTCTGACATTCTTTTCATTCATCGACTTCTCTCAGGTTCCATCGACTGTGCATCCATTTGGAGCTCTATTTCCTTCAATACCAACCCCCGCAATCTACGTTGTCCTCGTCTCTTCTATCTACCGGTCCACCGCACCTCTTATGACTCCAACGAACCAATCTCCCAAATGCTCCGAAAGGTCAACTCAAACCTCTCCCTTTTTGATTTCCACCTGAGCACTCCTCGTCTCAAACAAGATCTCCTCCATCACTTCCCTGGTCCCTAGCTCTTAAGCCTTTCCATTAGTTTTTAAGTTAGTTTAAGCTTGTATTAAGCCAATAAATGGGGGCCTCAGCCCCCACCAAATTAAATTTCTTGATGTCTGAGTTACTCGTACCTCGTTCGGAGTGGAAAAAGTGATTCGAAAATTGGTTCAAACGCATCTTCATCGAGAGTATTTTGAAAAACAAAAAAGCCATTTTCAACGATCGATTGTTTTTGTAAAACTTAAGTAGCAACCTTCGTATTCAGCCGACTTTGATGTTGCTATCGATCGGTTTTACATAAGTTCGAACTCAGAACTAAAAAGTCTCCCAAAGAAAAATTTGAAATTTGCCGAACTGCTGTTGTGCGTTGGTATTACCGACACGAAAAGACAAAGTCTTATCCATCTACCTTATGTCCCATTCTTAGCCCAGCCGGAATTTTGGTGCACTCGTAAAGTTCCTCCATAAAGCGTGTCCAGTTGGATTCTTTCGGATTTCTTCTCTTCAGCAAGGTCGAGACTTTGCATCTCATTCGGACGTAGGTCATACTTCGGCTTAATGATTTCTACTGAAGCTTTGTCTTAGCACACAATGTAAGATGAGCTGTTCTTGTTTTTCACGTTTTTGTGGCGTCTCATCGGTTTTTCTGTGTAGCTCCGGAATCTCATAGATTCCGAGCGGATCAGTTTGGGTGGCCTAAAACTTTAAATTTGGTGTTTCCCATAGAGGCAACGTTTTCCATAGCCCTCCATTTGAATGCGAACATTTTCTACTTTAGCTAGCTCAGTGTTTGCACTTAGCGCCGTTCAGGTTATTAAAATTTCTAGTCTTTCCAAGAGACAAGACAACGGCACTCTTAAAGGCAGGCCAGTCTTGTTCCTTCTCCCGTGTCGTGTTTCATGGAGGTAGATTGCCTCGCGACATCCAGCGCTCAGCTTTTGCTAATTGCAGTACCGGTTTTATTCGTCCCTTATGCACGTAGAAAGTCAGGCGATCAGCAAAACAACCTTTTCTAGATAGATCTGACTGCATCAACCGAACTACCACTTCAAGGCAACCAAGGAAAAGTCTCTTACGGGCTTGCTTGCAGAGGTATCACATATTGTATTGGGTCTACAAGTAAGTTTCTAGCGTTTGTCAAAGATGGCGCCACCAGTGGATCCCGGGCGGAAATGTCAGACCCCATGTGTTTTATTTGTAGGTTTTGTATCTGTCAACAACTTTGCAGCGTTATATTTGAGCAGTTCTATCGGTGTCGTACATTTTATCGAGCAAAATCATGGCAAGTTTCCAGCCAAATAAACGTCATTTGCGGGAAGCGCTGCGTTTATTCTTTAATATGAAGAAAAGTGCGGCTGAGGCCTATCATTTGCTTTCGGAAACTTATGGGGCGGAATGTATTGGTGAATCGACGTGCCGCGAGTGGTTCAAACGGTTCAAAAGTGGTGATTTTGGAGTTGAAGGCAAAGATCGCCTCGGAAAGTCGAAAAGTTTTGAAGACGACGAATTGGACGCTTTACTGGATGAGGATCCATGTCAGATTCAAAAAGAACTTGCTGCATCATTGGGCGTCACGCAACAAGCCATTTCCCTGCGCCTAAAAGCACTGGGATTCATTCAAAAGGTTGGAAACTGGGTGCCGTACGAATTGAAGCCAAGAGACGTCGAACGGCGATTTTGCATGTCCGAAATGTTACTGCAGCGGTATAAACATAAATCATTTTTGCATCGTATTGTCACTGGTGATGAAAAATGGATTTATTATGATAATTCTAAACGCAGAAAATCGTATACAAAGCCCGGCGAGCCCGCCCAATCGACGCCGGAACGAAATATTCACGTGAATAAGGTCATGCTCTGCATATGGTGGGATCAAAAGGGTGTCGTATACTACGAACTGCTTCCGAGTGGTGAAACCATCAAAGGACCATTATATCGAACCCAACTAATTCGTTTGAAGCGAGCATTAAAAGAAAAACGACTAGAATATGAGACCAGGCATGAGTCCGTTATTTTTCATCACGCCACATGTTGCGGTTTCGGTGAAAAACTATTTGGAAAATAGTGGATGGGAAATTCTGCCTCACCCGCCTTACAGTCCAGACTTGGGACCATCTGACTACCACTTGTTTCGTTCGATGCAGAATGCTCTTACGGGAATACGCTTCAGCTCAGTAGAGGAAATCAAAAATTGGCTCGATACGTTCTTGGGCTCGAAAGACGAGAAACTTTTTTGGTCCGGAATTCATAAATTTTCAGAAAGATGGGGGAAAGTTGTAGCTTCCGATGGACGATACTTTGAATAAAGCATTGTAACTATGTTTTCATAATAAAACTTCAAATTTTGGAAAAAAAACGCTGGAAACTTACTTGTAGACCCAATATATCTATGCAGAAGATTTTGTTACTGTTCGCGACGTCCCAGTCTGCGAAAATTTTGATAAGCATGCCCACAAGACAAACCCTTAAATAGTTTCGTAAGTTCTGCAATGTTCTAAAATGCCGCAACCGCCTTTGTTTTTACGTGAGAGAAAATACCGCTAATATGGAAGGATTTGGCCCTGAAATTGTTCAATTATAGCGTCTTAATAGTTTTAAATTGCGGAGATTGGGAAGAAGGTTTTCTTCAACATTACCCACCACCAACATAATCTAATCGCATTTTTAAAAGGGTGATTTGACTCGCAGCTACACATGACAATGGGTGGCCATATTGACCATTTGGCCACAAGGTCTCTTCCTAGTCTCGAGGTAGAGACAATGTTCCTATAATATGTCAAATAGCCAACGTTTGTCTCCAGCCATCTTGATTCCTAGGTAGTTGCCTCTAGTTACGCACACCTCGTTGGTTGAGGTCCATTTCCGACTTGGTGCGTCACCACCTAAGAAAAAGTCGGCCTGTTGCTAGCGTGGAATCGAAGGTTACTCGGTTAGCACTGGTGTCCATACACCCTATACGGACCAGCCATTTTAATCGCTATAAGCGCAGCCTTCTGTCCAGATCCACGTCAATGTACACCCCTCAATTCAGACAGAGCCAAATATCATCCGTTCCAAGCGACTAATAAATCTTTTATTCGCTCTTGAGAGTGTCCATATCACTGGGCCGTACAACAGGACAAGGTTGATGAGGGCCTTGTTCAGTGTCTTCTTTCTTGCTCGGGATAGGGCTTTGCTGCTTAATTGTTTTCTCAGCCCATACAAACAACAATTGGCAAGAGCTATCCTTCGTTTAATTTCCGCGTTTATGTCATTGGTGGAGCTCACTGCAGAGCCTAGGTGGATAAATCCCTTTACCATCTCAACATTATACGAGTAGTTGGCGATAGTAAAATCTTGCCTAAGGCGTCTGTGGTGATTGTCCTTTTTTTGACGACAGCATATATTTCGATTTGCTCTCATTTAGCAACAGACCCAACTTTGCTACTTCTTCGTGAATGATCACAAAACCTCCATTGACATCCTGCTGGTTTCTCCCAATTAGGGCAGCAAGAATCTTATATACACGGAGGCGCAAAAGTCATCAACCTATCGGAAGACGCTATAATTTTTGCAAGTGGCGGAAAATGCCAATTCTACTTTGACATTTGTGAAGTAACCAAAATACACGACAACAAGACATGAATCGCTATGTTCCTAAAGAATGCGGGATAATTGCTACGATTTTTAGTGGATTTAGTGGATAATTCGTCGGTGGTGTTGGCGCAGCGTGAATTTCGGGGCAGATTTCCCGGCCGTCCGACACCGAGTGTAAGATAACACTAGAAGCTGCGAGGTCTGGCCGGGCCCGGAGCAACCGTTCTTCTGAAAATATCGCAGCTGTGGTTGAAGATGTCGCAGATGATCCTGGAGTATCGACCAGATGACGTGCCACACAATTGGGCTACAATCGGCGGTCTTTACAAAGAATTTTGGTGAAAGACTAGAAGATGTTCCCTTATAAAGTGCAGACAGTGGATTAGGTCAGGTGTTACCTACGCTCAAGCCATCCTGAATATCGATCACGAGGGAGACAACTTTTCATTGAAAATCATCATGAGCGGCGAGGTCCATTTCCATTCTTGTGGATATGTGAATAAGCAGAATTATCGCATCTGGGGCGCCGAAAATACGCGCATAACCCAGGAAGAGCCAAGCCATTACACCCGCTCAGAGTTATTGTATGGTGTGCTTTTTACGCTGGAGGCGTCATCGGGCCTTATTTATTCGAAAAAGGAGCGGGCCAAACGACTATTGTGGATCGCGAGCACTACAGAGCCATGCTCACCGACTTTATCCTTCCTCAATTGGATGAATTGGGACTGGAGAACGTGTGGTTCAAACAGGATGGAGCAACGGCATATTCCGCACGAGCCGCAACCAAAAATCTGAGGGCTACATTTCCGGGTCGCCAGACTTCTTTTTGTCGGATTTTTTGAAACCACGAGTCTATGATTCCGAAGCCCTCAAAGAGAATGTCCGTCAAGAATGCGAGGACCTATCGCCGGAAGTTCTGGCCAGAGTGATGGAAAATGCCACAAATCGAACCCGCGTCGTCATCACTTCTGGCCGCAGCCACTTAGCCGATATCATTTTTGCGCCACCTTATATGGCATATACAGATATACTCCTGCAGTTAGCGCAGTTCAGTGCGACTTCTTTCTTCAAACCCGGATAGACAATGGTCAGATTCCATTCAACGGAGATGCGTTCTGACCTGACCACTGACCAAATTGTACATATGAACTGACACATGCTCCTCTAGCTTGAAAGAGGTTGGCGGGTAAACCACTGGAGAGAATTTATTATTAATACTTATCCATCAGAGTGCCCAAGTGCGCCTCTGGACGTGACCGTAAAAGAAAGCTAATACCAGGAGGTAGGCACATATCTTATTGGCCTGATCGATTGTAATATGAGTCTCAGAAGTCGTAACCTTAACCTCTCTATGAAATATTTGTGCAGAGCTCTTACTTAGGGAATTAAACCTCGGAAGTGGTGCTTAATTTTTTTCAAAACGCTTGGCACCGACGGTATTTATCCAGCTTCGCTACAAAGAGGCATAGACCGTCACTTGTCAGCTCTAAAAATGATGTTAATCGCTGCACGGGAACTGGCCTAGAATCCAAGTTCAGGCAATAGGCAGAGTGGTGACAAGAGTCTTAAAACTTCCTTCTTGCTAAAGATCATAGAGAGTTATGGTTGAACTTTGTCTTCGGAAAACTGTTTTTTGAATGCGAATTGAAGGTCTTCGTGACTGCGTAACATAATCTAGAATTCATAAAAGAAGCGCTTTTCAAGAAATAGTACGCAGTTGGCAATCCTTTCGAGGTCTCTTCTACAAGGAAACTCTTGATGCACCAATTGTGTTGTGGATTTAAACAAAAAGTTGATGGTTGATACTGACAGGGGTTACATAAAAGCGGGTCCTGTTTACTCTGTTATGATGCCTGGATCATGCCTTTCAATTAACTACTAGAAAGCGTGATTGACAATACAGTCAATCATCTTAAATCCAAATAGGTTCCGTTTATCAGAGTGAAGAAGCTTGGCTAGTCGAACTTTTAGGCGCATTGGTGTTGTTTGTTTTTTGCTGGGGGTCTGAGGTCGGCCAGTGTGACCCGAAAAAGACTCAATAACTAATCAAGTACGAATAATATCTTCGAAGAACCTAAAACTTAACTCTTCGCAATTTAATATTTTGTGGTATTTCAAGCACGTGATAGGTAAAAGGAGCGATACAAGTACAGCGACCGATGAAAACAGGTTTGAAAATTCAAGAGTTCTCTACATAGCAAGATAACTAAATTCACTGAGACTAGTCCTGTTGAGAGGTCACCGGAAACATCGCTAATCGCCCTCGGTTCAGGCATACAATGACTGTTGCATTTATTGGGCGGCATAGATAGAACAAATGCTATCTTCAAGCATAATTCTTGCATAAAATAAGACATTCCACTCTTGTAATGAGAAACCTTTCACGCGTGGGCTGAGTACAGTAGAAATAATGAAACCGATAAAGCTTAGCTTGAGTTAGACTACAAACGTTGTTTAAAGAGACGAAGAAAGCGGTAACTAGAGTATGGAGAGCTTTCTTGTTCCACTGTATAAAGGCAAAAGCGACACGAAAATTTGTAACAACTACCGATCGCTGAAACTAATGTCGCATACTCTGAAAATATACAAGACAGATCTAGACAGTCAACAGCGCAGTATTATTAAACTCCTTGAACTGCATGATAGTGAATGAGGCTTCAGACCTACGGCGCAATTCAAAGTTTTTAAAATAGAAACGAAAACACAACGCAGAGGTTCAAAAGATCTGTATATTGCCCTTATTGATTTCGAAAAGGCGTTCGATAGAGTTGAAATACATTCTACAATATGTGAACGCCCCTAAGACCGTAGAACTTACTCTATTCGCATATGACAATGAACGTTAGTGTTGAAACGAAAGTTTCAATAACCGGAGAATTCGAAGTTAGAGTTGGAGTACACCAAAGCAGTCCTATGAAAGACAGTCTAACCGGCAGAACTGTTAAAACTCTAAAGAGCGCAATAGCGTGTGTCAGACGCAGATCTTTTTAATATGATATAATCAAGGAAGGATTTTTGTTCTAAAGGCGCCTTCCGAAAAAAATTAAGGAAGAGCATCGGTTTTTTAGAAGGAAGAAAAAACGCGAAATTAAGCAGATTGAGAGAAATTTTAAAATACCAACCGATGTCACCAGCAGTCGTAACTTGTTGGCTTCGCATATTTTTCCTTCAGTCAGCACTGACTTTTAACCTATCCATAGTTCATACTTCCAAGCATCCATTCGTCTATAAAGGGGAACCGTTGCATCAGACTGTTAAACAGCGATGACGATGGTCATTCCGATGTCAGGCGGAATAAACAATTCAACCTAGACGATGATGCTCAACAATTATTCCACCCAACCTCGACGAAGCGACGATAGCCATACCCAAAGTCAATTCAACAAAGGCTGCCAATACTGATGAGCTAGTTCTTGAGTTGTTCAAGTGCAAAGGAGATGACTTTGTGAACGGCTTGCACTAAATTATCTCCAAAATAGGGTCGAATTAAAGAATGACAAGCGAATGGAACTTCATCATTGTATGCCCGATCCTGAAAAAAGGAAACCCTCTAGGCAACCGTTTGTAAACCAATGGATTAGTCCTAGTCAGTGTCGCTTGAAAATTCCATTGCCCACCAGAATATTGCATAAACGATCTTGCAAAATACCTTTGAATTCCAAATCAATACTCACCGCCTAGTTGCCGATTTTAAGGCCTTCTATCACAGCGTAATCGTGACAAATTATACGAAACCATGACTGGTCTTGGCATGCTTGCTTAACTTGTTCGGATATGCAGGATACCAATGGAGAAGTATCGCTGCGTAGTGGGGATCGATATTGAATTTATCGAGACCTTTGCTGTAAAAATCGAAACGCCAGATACTCGGACTTTCAAACCTTTTTACAACCAACCTATACGGATGTCATAAACATTATCGGCAGAACACAACGAGGTGTGTGAGGCATTTGCAAGTATTGAAGCAGAAGAGCGAGGGAAAGGCGAAGAATCTGCTGTCATTAAGGAAGGACACACAACAAAGGAATAACCTCGATGTGGTCAAGGACTTTATCTACTTAGGCTCTGCAGTTAATATAAATAATGAAACCACCTAAGAGATCACTAGAAAAGTAACTCTTAAAAAACAAGCAATAAAATGCGACCACAGACGGACTCTTGAGGTACACCTAAACTTTACACCGTAGTGCTACTGATTAGGTCTCGAGCTTGCACTTTTTGTGTTTCGTCTTTGAGGTAGGAGACACACCTATAGAAGCCTAACAGAATGTTCTTTATTAAGTAGAATATGTACTCGTACAGTGGTTAAACATATCAAACACGAACAAACCAGTGCATCATTAGGCACATCTTTGATCTCCGTATTACTAAAGGGTTTAGGATCAAGTGACTGAGGATAACCTTCTTCTTGAACTTATCCGAGGGAATTTGGACTGTTTTCCAAAAAATTCCGCAGATGAATGTTACCCACAGTGTACGCTATACAATCTTATGTATCAACTAATTAGCACTTTGCCTGAGGTTTTTAAATAAAAGACGCAACCTCCGCGTCATAGAGCATCGAATCCTCTGCATGGATGTAGAGTTATCAAGATCGGAATGTGAAGACTACATGATGTGGGCATAAGAAGGCACATCAACAAATCGTGTTGCTTCAGAAACTACCACCTAATTGGTTTTAAATTTGACTGTATCAATAGAAACGCCAAAACGCCACTACGAGTATGTGGTCGTAACATTTACGACATCTTCACTTGAACCTAACAAGTTGGCTGTACTCCATGTTACAACAACTGTTAGCCCTTATAACCTGTACTCGTGTTTGAAGTAAAATTTATTGCTCCAGCAATTTCCATTGTTACATCATTCAAATTTATAAAGTGTACTCGGCTCAGAAAAGCCACTTGTCCCTGTCCCCAAAAGAAGCCACAACAATCTTCGCCAGTGTACGAATACCAGTACAAAATACAGGTACCGAGGCTACTTCTTATGGAATATAGTACTCGTATCAGAGCATCGGAGTTTACCACCATAAATTATTACCAACCTTGCTCCTCATTAACTACGACTACACCACCATCAGGTAGCGTCAACAGAGCATCGTCGAACAGAACGCCAACGGACGAAGAGCACCATCAGGGCATCATCAACAGTAGCACAATGACATTTCGTACAAGGAAAAGTACGGTGGCTTTGCGGACATGTTAAACATGCCGCTGGTACCGGCATCAAGGTATCATATTTAAGGCTTCCGTTTCGTATAAACGGCCGATGGGGTAGAGTATTTACCATGGCTTGTGGGGTCATAACTCACAGTAACGCCGCGTGTCGGCTAGATCTTCTCAGCCTCATCGATTCTTTTGTTGTTACTGATGTTCAGGCGATTCCTATAGCTGTTCCCTGTGGAAAAATCGATTCATTGCTCAGGGATGCCGCCATTCGGCGTGCCACACAATCCATAGAGCTTAGTGTTATGTGCCGCAACAGACAGAGTGTTGTTGCTGTAATTGCAAAATCAAATGCAGAATTGTTAATTTATTTGCATAAATCATTGCATAAGAATTCGCAGCAGCCGCACGATAGCTTTAGCTGTGGCTGTGGCTGCGGCTGTGATAGTACAGTCGTCGTCCCGTTGTTTGCGCTACACAACGCCGTCATTTCTTCAGAGTTGCTGTGCTGCAGAGCTTGCTGTTTGGTTGAGCAATTCATCACATGTGGACGAGATGTTGTATTTGTGTGGCTTGGCACAGCAGGAACTCTACAAAATTACCTTACAGAGTTCATTTGCAGATGTAGGCTATTAAGTTCGGTCAATTGAGTGTGACTCTGTCAAATCACATTGTTGGCCATTATCGGCTATTGTTGCACAAACCAGATTGTGCCTTTTGTGCTTTCTTTCGTCTTTAGTTCCGTTCAGCAAACGTGAATCAATTGAATTGGAATTGCAAAGACCCATTGAGAAGGCTCAGAGGAGACTCTTGGAAAGTGAAAGTGCACAGAGGTGGTGATGTTTGCAAAGGCTTTAGAAATGAGGCAATTCGGTTTGTCTATTACATGAAGCACCCGCAGGTATGGGTAAACGATTTTTGATGTAATTAGCCTCCTTTACGAAAACAGTTGAATCTACTTAACTTGTATTCACCGAAGAAGGTGTAGCCCGTGTTCCGACAGCCTCAATTCGTCGTTATGCACAGCAAGTCAACCTTTCCAATTCTCATACAAAAGCGTCTACAAAATAAAATTGCCAAAGGAACTGGTCTAGGTTAGGTTAGAGTGGTCTTCGTTCAGATGCACTGAAGACCAGTTCTACTTTCATTGTGACATAACCATGAGCGTGGGAAGGCGATACTAGCTTCTACTATGAGGGGTGCCATTTACTCCTAACTTGAGTCGAATGATGAGTATGAGGGTATTTTGGTTTTCCTCCTGAAAAGGATTAGCTCCGTTTTGGCCAGATTTATGCTAAGGCCACAGCTACGTTTCGACGTGAAGAGTATGCCTAAGGCATATCGCAGAATTTAAGAGGGTGTCAGACTAAAGGCCGTTTCCAGTTCCGAATATTTACTCTTACCAACTTTATTCTAGAACGATTAATGGAAGTGGAACAGATAGATGAATGCGTTAACAATGAAAACTAACGCATTTGCGTTACTGAAATTCCAAGGCATTCAGGAAAAATCTATGCACCCACAACGATTCACTTCTGATGTGGTTTTTGGGCAGACAAGTGACCGGTAGCTTTGATGACTCTAGAATCCCCCCATTGAAATTACAATTCCAGAACTCCAGTGGCGCAATAATTTAGTTCGTGGAGTAGTGGTGGTCCCCGATAACAGCAGCAAGGTAACAGCAAGTCCTTGCTCATGCAGGCTAAAACGGCAAGTGTATGCTCGACCAGCAGCATAATACTGGCCTAATACGGCTCACAATCCGATACGGAAGAGATAAACAAAAATGTAACGACCCAGGTAATAGCTTCGGATAGTAACACTATTGATGACCCAGCTAAACGATTAAAGGACAACGGCTTTCGGATCTGCACGTGGAATGCTTGGACCCATAACAGGTCACGTGCAACCGGACAATTAGCAGAGGTCCTTGACTGGTATCACCGCCGTCCAAAAAGTGCGATGGGATGGAACGAGCAAAACTGTGATATCTATAATACTATGGTGATGGCTGTAGGAAACAGAAATATCGCTTATTCGGTTGCGGATTTGTTGTAAGCGCTAGAGCGAGCATCTTATGACAATTCGCATCAAGTCTAAATTCGCTAACATAAGCCTAACACAAGCGCATGCCCCTACGGAAGACACGGACGACGCCATAAAAGAATATTTCTGCGAGCTCCTCGACAAGACATATAAACAATGTCCTCTCGGGTTCTGGGGTTAAAGTCGCATAAAGGAGGACATCTTTGGTGGGGCAGTTGGTAAGCATAGTCTACACGGGACAACGTCTGAGCAGGGACTTAGGTTTCTTGGCTTTGCGGCGCGACGAAATATCACTATAGCCAGCACACGGTTTTCGCATTTCAACATACACAAGAGGACATGCCGGTCTCCGGACCGTGAAACGCTAAATCAAGTTGAACACATTGATTTTGGACATCCGAATGTTCCGGGCAGTCAATACTGACTTGGATCGCCACCTTATTGTAGCCAAGGTGCGAATGCGAATTTCCCAAGCGCCAGAACAATAAAGAAGAATTACTGTAAGAAGATATAACGTTAAAACTCTGCAATCGCAAGAGACCGCCAGAAACTTCGCCAAGCGCGTATCCGAAATCTTTCAACCACTCCTATGCCGCCAGCATCAAGTACCGAAGATAAGGGGCAATGCTGCCAAGGTGTCATTAAAGACACCGCAACTGATGTGCTTAGTTTCGCCCGGCCACCACCAAGAAATTTTCCCGGCTGGCAAATGTAGCTAAAAAAGAAGCGTACAAAGCGGCGTTGCAACGAAGGACGAGAGCCGGACGTGAGCCCTACGTGCAAAAGGGACGGGAAAAACATCGCGAAAAAAGCATCAGAGGCGCACAATCAAAGATATTGAGAGCTTATAGTCCAGGAACAACGAACGGAAGTTTTACCAACACGTAAAAAGAACTTGCCAGGGCAACAAGACAAGCGCAGAAGCCTGTAGAGACCAAGAAGGAAACCTTGTAGTCGGTGCTGAGGCTGTACGACGTATTGCCGTCATGCAGAATAGAAGATTCACCATAGAGGACAATAGCCATCCACTTAACCAAAACGAAGTATGGATTGCAATATTTAATTAAACAACAACAACCTTGCTGGAGCTGACAGCTTACCGACCGAGGCATTCAAAGCTGCTGGAAATGGCACATACGAGAACACTAACTTATTTCATACTGTAGGCCTGATGAATGGAATCTCAGCATCGTTTGCCAGATCCAAAAGCAAGGAGACCCCCTCAACTGCGGCAACTGTAGAGGCATAAGTCTCTTCAACATTGTCATATTGTGTGAACGTCATTAACCTGACTGGCTGATGAACTAAGTCCTGCTGCTCCGTATAACGTCTTCGTTGAATCCGAACGTCTTATAGACACAGATCGAGCTTCCACTGGAGAGGTGTTATGCCTGAAACCCTTTGTCAACAACCCTATTGGTACCTATCAGTAAGGTTTTAAACCAGGTCCACAGTCGACCAAATTTTCGTACTCCGGCAGGGGAAAAAAACTCAAGAAGTCCAAATCGATACTCATCATGTTTTCATCGATTTTAAGCCCGCATTTGTTTGTCTATCGAGAATAACAATGTAGGCGATGAAGAACGCGCGCTGATTCGTCAAGTTCGACAACGACTCAGAGGAGACCTTTGATGTCAGAAGGGGACGTGTTGGCATGTGAGTCCTTTAAGATCATGCTCGACAAAGGTTTGCTATCATTTCTGGCACCCACACCTCAGTAGAAATAAAAGCAAGAATAACTCCTGTCAATCGCTGTTTTTTTGAGCTAAGAAGGCAATTGAGTAGTAAGGCCCCATTCCGAAAGACTGAGGAGACTCTATATAAATCCTGGTGCTGAAGCATAAACTATAACGAAAGTGGATGAAGATATCCTCCGTGGATCTTTCTTCATAAGATGTTTGATCCCGTTTGCGTTGACGGGCTTTGGAGGAGAAAATTCAACAAAGAACTATAGGAGATGTATGGTGACATCGATCTAGGCAGAAACCGAGTAACTACGGCATGTAGACCGAATGGACACCAATGCTCCGCACTGCAGAGTCTTCAAATCTAACCCGGACGATCAACGCAGTAGAGAATGACCTCACATGGGGAACCCAATCGACTGGGAGTGTGTAACTGGAGCCAGTTAACTAATGATCGGTCTAACTGGAGAGACTTATTGTAGTATCGACTTTATTTTTGTTATATGCGACATACATTTCATCGATAGGTAGATGTTACAGTTTTTCGTGACGCTTTTTGCCTTTATACAAATATTCAAAGCAAGACGAATCTTACTGCGGAAGCTTGTAAATCTTGTCTTAAGCGTAAAATTAAACTTAAAATAACCCTGATCCTGGCTGGTTTGGATTAGTCCGTCGATTGCGCGAGCTCTGCCATGATAAGCGAACGGACTAACTATGGAAGACGGCATTTTTGGGGTGAAATAAAAAGTGACCGTGATTACTAGGCAGCTTGTCAGTCTTTACACATTTGAGAACCATACTTAGTAAGTGAGATAGTTCTAAGGAAAGAACATCAAACATATTACTTAGTTCCTTGCATAGTGTGAAGTTTTGAACTGATCGAATGATAAGCCAGTGAGTAGCATGTATCGATATGATCAAAGGACAATATGCTCTCTAAAATAACGAGGCTTCCTCTAAGAAAGATCAACTTCAATCGTCTTAAACGAGCTGGTGTTCACTACAGTAGGGAGCATCCACATCAAATCCAAAATTTGTATACCCTCCTCCGCCGATCCGGGGGAGTTTGATGAATTTAAAGTCTTTTACAATGGAAACTCCACTAGTGGATTCGCTGTTTTGAATTCAGTAAGAGTTTACCACGTACAATGCCCCACTTAGCCTGCGAAATTCTTGAATCGATCCCACCCCCTCAAACACCACAACAGTATCAACAGATACTTGTCAGTCGATTAACGCTCGACCTCTGGCGTGTAATTTAATTCCTTACCGCTACTACAATACTTGTCGCCTCTTGTGCATATTACTTGACAATTTTCGCCGCCTTTTCGACACGCATGCTAAGAACCATTTTAACCGCACAATGGAGATATTGATTAAATCTAAGGCGACAACCTAACAAGTCTTGCGGAGTCTTTGAACAGCTCATAGATACTCGTGCTCGTATCTCACCTCACCGCATATAACCTAGATTTTGATTTGATTTTTTTTTCGGTGTGAAGTGAATACACCTTTCGTGTTCACATGTAGCATTCTCCGGATCTAGCTCTGCTGCTTCATTGTCTCCGAACACCGAAGATTACAATAATTCGACCATGCTTGACATTTAACGAGGCTTGAACAAAAACAAAAAAAAACACACCAACAAAATACTAGAAGACTACTCAAGTTGACTCGCACCAGCTTCAGAGTGCATGGAGGTGGCAAACTCCAAACTGGAAGAAGGTCAGCAATTATTTCATTGTGCTTCAATGGAGTGCGCTGGGCGAGCACTAAGTGCCTCTGGATGTGGCGGCTCCGCAGCCTGCCATCAAGATGGTAAAGTTCATTTAGTGCCCAACTTCAGTTGGTAAAATGAATTTCCACGCCTCATGGCATGCACATTGTGAGTCTTTCCTTTGAATTGATGCGAAGAGTTAATTTGCATAGCTGCGATTAATTCCATCGAATTAATTAGACAACAATGGTTAATTATTCATTTTCAGTTTGCGTAACATGGTTTCGAGCTTTGGCAAGACAAGATTCGGAGCTCAGTTGCCGTTGCCGAGGAGCTGTTGTACACATATAGTCGGCTTTAGTCTTTGTTGACTTTTTGGAAAAAGTCTGCATTTATAATTGTTTAGTCGTAAGCATGCAACAGTTTTGTAATTTATTTTTACGGTCTTAACCGCCAATAAAAAAAAAATTAGTAGACGCGCCATTATACAATGCAAGATACGAGTTGGTTGTGGCAGACAAATGAAAAGGAAATTTATCGCTTCAAATGATTTTTATGATTTTTATGAGACGCCTTCAAAAAGCCATACTTAGCAGGGCGTTAAATTTAACTTTTATTATAACAGTTAACCTCGGAAGCTGGAACATTACCACGAATTTAGTTCGTGAATGGCAGGGTTATTAGCAGGAAGTAAGGGTGGGTTGCACAATAGCATAATGAACTAAGATACTCGTTTTGGTGAAATTTTGGAATTGTAGAAACGTAACCTTAATAAAGACATTAGGTGGACAGCCTTGCTTTTGAAAACGTGATTCGCATGAGAAAATATGGTTAGTGCCTGAAGTAGAGTCACATCACGGGCAGGCAAGTTATTCAGTCTTCAGTAGAGCGAAACTACACTTGAGAACTCATTAGAGTCTGGTTCTAATTATGAGTCTACTTTTCAGTTCCTTAAATACTCGTACCTTGAATATCTACGGTCTAATCTGGCAAGGTCTCTGCCTTTACCATGAGCACAGTGTGCCAGAATAAGCCGTAGATATTCGCATGCTCGGAACACTCCTTCGAAAATAGTCAGATTTAAACTGGGTCACAGCTAGCACCATCCAATATCGGCTGTGATGATGCAGCTATTGGCAAGTCGTTCGATACCCATGAAGCACGTCGGGCTACGCTGTTAAAGGGTATATATACACCAGTTACTGCCAACTGCAGAGAGATGATTTTAATTGTCAGCTAAATACACCCTGAATGCCTCGAACTGCAACCAACTTCAGACTGCTATAATTTCCAAACCGTTCATGACGGTGAGCTAAAATTTTGACACATGACAGATAATTTTATTATTTACAAGCTTTTTAAACGATTTGCGTCTCAGTTGTGTTGAAAAATTTTTATCAGCGATGGAATTCAAACGTGATAGTGTGATTGCTTTATATTTGGCTGGAAAACCACAAGTAGCTATCGTTAGAGCCCTCCAGCACCTCAACGTGAATAAATGATTTGTGTCTCGAACCATAGCTCGTTACCGTGATACTGGCACCGTTGCAAAACGCCATGGAGGTGGTCATAAAAAAACAGCAACATTGGCAGAAATGGTTTGGAAAGTGAAGACTCGAATTGAGCGAAATCCGCGTCCAAGTGGAAGAAAAATGGCTCGTGAGCTCAACATATCGTTGGAACGGATGCAACACATACTGAAAAATGAGCTTAGGCTCAAGCCATTGAAGTTCCAAAAAGCACACGATCTTACACCGCAACAGAAAAAAGTTAGAGTCGAAAGAGCGAAGGAGTTGCTGCGCTTGCACGAAAGTGGTGAGTTTCCGAATTTGGTTTTTTCCGATGAGTCGCCATTTGTTATCGAACAATATGTAAACAAACAAAATGACCGAGTTTACTTACCAGAGAGGTCCTGCGAAAATTTACACCTTCGGATGGCCACCAGAAAGCAGGCAGCACCGACGGTGATGGTTTAGGCCGCCATCATCGGCCGTCTCAAGGCCATTATTCGCGCTAAAGGTGGACATATTGAAAACTACTGATACAATTTGAAAATTGATGTATTTTCCAACATTTTTTGCTTTGGCACAATAAAATTTATCAAAAAATAAAAAAATTATAGCATTTTAAAAAGTTGGATTTCGAGGCATTCACCCTGCACTTTGAATTGTATTGTACAAGGCCGGGGTCTAAGAGACGCCTCTTATAAGTGGTTCTCATCGTCGGTAAACAAACAACGAGTAACTTAAACGAATTGTGATCAATCAGTTGTAAATAACAAATGGAGTACCACAAGGTTTAGTATTTGGACCAATCTTATTTTTAATATATGTTAACTCATTGTTTTGCCATCGCTTCAGTAGCCATATTAAAGCATTTGCTGACATGGTATTAGCATGTGCTAATAAAACCAGATTGGCTACAAACTGATCCAAACATTCTGCAGAAGTGGATTTCCAAGCACGAATTACGTAGAACAAAACGTAGCTTAAAAACTCTCTGTTTTGACGGTGATGTTGTACATACCAATAGCTTGGAAGGAAGTTAAGCTGGTTTTTATATCTAAAGCTGCCAAACAGGGGCATATAACAGCAAAAGATTTCAGACCAATAAGTCTAGCGTCAAATATGCTTAAAACCCTGGAGCGATTATTAGAGATTCATATTAGGAATAGATGCAGTAATGACTTTTTGACTGAGTCACGGCATACATATAGGAAAATCTATAGAAACCGTCCTGCACGAGATGGCGGGGAAAATAGAGAAGTGTCTACACTTCGGAGAGTTTGCAATGGCGACCTTCCTCGATATTGAAGACGCTTTCAATTACGTGGAGCGCACCGCCAAAAAAAAATGCTCTAGTACACGCTAATATTGAACATTGCATAACAAACTGGGTTTGCAACAAGCTTGCAAGCAGGAAAATAAACAGTTCAATTGGGCAAAGCTCGGTCAGGATGTCCGTAACCACAGGAACCCCTCAGAGGGGGAGTCATATCTCCATTCCGATGGGTGTCGGCTATCAATGACATCCTCAAAAACCTCAGTACAATGGATATAAGTGCCACGGCATACGCAGATGACATGGTCATAATAGTGCAGGAAAAATATTTAAAAATTTTAAGCGACATTATGGAGGTTGTCCTGAAGACGATCAGCACTTGGGCAAAAAGCTATTGTCTCAATGCCAACCCCCAAAGTGGAACTGGTGATTTTTACTAAAAAGTACAAGATACCGCAATTCAAACTCCTAAAACTCAACGGAGTGGAACTGGTTGTTCCTTTCGGACAGCGCGAACTATTTGGGTGTAATTCTGGACAAAAAACTGAATTGAAATCTTTATGTAGCGGAAAGAACCAAAAAGGCATGTAATGCTCTTTTTATCTGCAAAAGAACAGAAGGAAAAATTTGGGGATTAAGACCTGAATGGCGTACTAGCTGTATACGGTGGTGGTAAGACCCATATTTACATACGGCGAACTAGTATGGTGGAAGGCAACAAACAAGAAAACGGTTTACAGAAAATTAGCGGCGGCGGTTCAAAGAACGGCTTTCATTGCCATTAGAGGTGCGCTCCGTACCACCCTTACGGCAGCATTAGAGACCTCTTTACACCTAACACCGCTTGATCTACGGTTCAGAAAACCAAAAAACTTGCTGCCAACAGTGCGATAAGACTCACTAATCCGGGTTACTTCAAGACCAATAGTTTCGGACAGGGCACGGTCCTAACGGAGCTACTGCCAGGCGATCCAATTCTAACGGATGACACCCTTCCTGTACGATATAATATATGCGGAGAGCAAGGACTGTGAAAAAAATGCAACAATCAGGTCGAATGAAATTGCAATTTCCACAGATGGCTCAAAAACAGAGGAAGGAACAGGTATCTTTCTCAGAAGACCCAGAACTAAGACTGCCTATAGGACTACCGGACGCAAGCAGTGTCTTCCAATCAGAGGTTCAGGCTGTCCGAAAGAGATATCGCTATCTACATCGATAGCCAGACCGCACTCAAGGCAATGGAATCAACCAACGTCAACTCTGATACAGTCAGGGGGCTATCGCACAGTGCTTAAGGCGGGTAAGACTGTGCTGGGTGCCAGGACACAGCGGTATTAAAGGAAATCAACAAGCGGACGAGCTTGCAATAAAAGGAGGGCTACTCGATAATAGTGAGGTTGCCAATATCAAACCACCCCTTTGCATAGTGATGGGCACTATCGAGGAAAAAATCAGAATGACTGCCAACCTAAGGTGGTCAAGTCTTGAAGAGCACAGGGTATCCAAGGCTCTTTGGCCGCTTTTAGACGGCAAAAGATCTAGGAAGTTAATAAAATTTAACAGGGATAAGCTTAGGACAGTAATAGGAATCCTGACAGGACACTGTCTCCTGCAGCAACACGCAAAGAGACTCAATTTGTCAGATACGGATGTCTGCAGATTCTGAGATGACCTGCAAGCTGTTGAGGACAGATACTGTGTGAATGCGAGGCAATATCGCGTAATCGAAGAAAATTTTTTAGAGAAATACTTTTTCAAAAATACCGATAAGATTTAGTGTGCGGCTCAAAATTGTTTTAAAATAGAAAAATTTTGATAAGAACTTGTGTTCGGAAGTACTTCTATGCTATCTTCTAAAAGCTCTTACTTACTTATTTAGGCGGCGCTACAGTCCGGGGTGGACCTGGGTCTCAACCAATAAACCAGTTGCACACTCCAAGTTGGTTGAGGTCCCCTTTCACTTGTACGCGCCTCCTCTACTGCGTTGCCCCTCCGGATTAGAGTCAAAGATTCCCAGCTATCTCAACCACCCAATGCGCAGATTTTTGACCAGGTCGATGTCGCTGTACTGCTCATAGAGTTCATGGTTGAATCGTCTCCTTCTGAACCCGTCAACACATACGGGACCAAATATTTTACGAAGAATTTTTCTCTCAAAACGACCAAGGATATCTTTAACCGCTTTAGAAAGGGTCCATGCTTCGGAACTATAGAGCAGGACTGGGGTTACAAGGGTCTTATATAGAGTTTCCTTGGTTGTTCGGGAGAAGGCCTTACTACAATACGCAGTTGCCTTACTCAGCCCAAAGAAACAGCGATTGGCAAGCGTTGTTCTTCCTTTGATTTCTGAAGAGATGTCGTTTTCAGATGTATCAGATTATCGAGGTAGACAAAGTCACTTACTACCTCAAAGTTATAGCCGTCGACTGTGACATTCTGGCCGATTCGCCGCCGATGTTGGATGTCCCTTCTTGTTGACAGTATCCAATTTGTTTTGACCTCGTTTGCGGACCCATTTTTATCGCTTCTGTTCCTATACTCGTAAACACACCAGTGACAGCTCGCTGTGTTCTACGACTTTTGAAAGATCGTACCTCGTGTGTTGTGAGTTTTGCACAACTCTTTCAAGTATGATGTTAAAGAAGTTACATGACAGCGCGTCGCCTTGCCTAAATCCTTTTTTGACATCAAAGATCTCGGTTAGGTCATTACCGACTTTGATACAGCAGCGAGCTTTCTCCATCATCATCCTGCACAAGCGGACGAATTTTGTAGGGATGCCAAAACTAAACTTGGCTCTGTATAGCTCGTCTCTGTAGATGCTGCCATATGCAGCTTTAAAATAGATAAAAAGGTGGTGATCTGAACTTCTTGCGTTTTCTACAGCATCTGCGGTAGTGTGAATATTTGGTCAATTGTGGAATTACCGGGCTTAAAACCGCACTAATAGGGTCTAATCAGATTGTTGAAAAATGGTTTCAGGCGCTCGCGCAATACGACAGACAAGATCTTATATGTGATGCTTAGGAGACTGATACCTCTATAGTTGGCGCAGTTGAGAACCGGGCAAGCGATGCTCCAGTTCCATTCATCAGACATAAATTCATCCTACCAAATCTTGGAAATAAGTTGGTGCATGCTCTCTACCAAGTCATCTCCTGCTGCCTTAAATAGGTCGGCGGGTAGGCCGTCCGTACGATCCCACAGCTTTGTTCGACTTACCTTAGATATTGCTATCCTCACTTAATTTTGGTCGGGTAGACGGAATTTTTGACTTGAATCGTCAATATCGAATGGTTCCGCTCTGACAGCGGAATTTGTGTCGCTTTCGCCGTTTAGCAGACTGTCACTGTACTACAAAGTTTCGTTGTTTATCTCTACAGCTTTCCGTTCGGGTTTTATTGCCTTGACACGTACTTTTTACCTTTTGGTAAAACTTCCGAACTTTATTCCTTGAGAGCACCTCTCTATTTTCTCAGTTCCTTACAATTGAAATATTATATGTGTGGCAAGAACAGAATAACTTTATCGAATGTCTTTGTGCCACCAAAAGCTTCGTTCTCGCAGACCGTGAACCAATATTTGGCATCTCGTACACGTATACTCCTTTATTCGGATCGCTATAATCCTAAAAAACGCGGAATAATTGTTACGATTTGTTTACGGAATAATTCGTCGGTGGTGTTGGCACAGCGTTAATTTCGGAGCAGATTTCCCGGTCGTCCGGCACCAAGTGGGCACACACTACGACGTTTAGCCGCTCGCCTAGAAGAATATGGGACAACACAAGATGCTACCCGATCTGGCCGGCCTCGGAGCAGCCGTTCTGCTGAGAATATCGCAGCTGCGGATGACGATGTAGCAGAGGGCCCCGGAGTATCTACCAGACGACGTGCCAATCGGCGGTATTTACGGAGAATTTTGGTGAAAGACTGTAAGATGTTCTCTTAAAAAGTGCAGACAGGCAGTGTGAACTGTTGACCGCCAAGCGCGTGTAACCTACGCGCAAGCCATCCTGAATCTCGACTACGAGGGAGGCTACTTTTCATCGAAAATCATCATGAGCGACGTGGCCCATTTCCATCTCTGTGGATATGTGAAAAAGCACAGGGAGTACCGAAAATTCATGTATAATCCACGAAGAGCCATTACACCCGCTCAATGTTACTGCATACTGTTTACGCTGGATGCGCTACCTGGCCTTATTTTATCGACTTCTGTGGACGGCGATCACTACAGAGCCATGTTCAACAACTTTCGCTTTCCTCAATTGGATGAATTGGGACTAGAGAACATGTGGTTCCAACTGGATGGAGCAACGTCGCATAATGCACGAGCCACACCCGAAAATCTGAGCACTGGAGTTCCGGGTCGCCTAATCCCTCGTTTTAAAGATTTACACTGGCTAGACATTTTTTTGTGAGGTTTTTTGAAGTCACGAGTCTATGTCAACAAGCCTCAGACTCTTGAAGCCCTTAAAGAGAATATCCGTCAAGAATACGAGGACCTATCGCCGGAAGAAAATGCCACAAATCGGGCCCGAATGGTCATCAATTTTGGCGGCGGCCACTTAGCCGATATCATATTCTCGACTTAATGGAAAAGAATTTAAGACATCAAACAAACATAATCGAAAAGCAGAATCAAAGTTTTCCATTCATAAAAAAAAAATACAGCCAAAGAACGTCGGGTGACAATTTTTGCGCCACCTTGTGTAATATGCATGAAACATACCACCGTTATTGTATCTACAGTGATAGGCAAGCAGCATTTAAGGCGTTAGGTTCTCATTTTACAAGTTCAAGGATTTAACCAAGCCTCTTTTATGGCCTCCAAAACCAAGCGCAGTGTAATAAGATTTAACTTTAGTGAATACCAGCCAGAGAGCTACTGAAGATAAGAAAGACCTGATGAAGTATCAAGAACTGGTCCTAGGTGCCGAACGCTTCTGTGGTATCCCTAACTAAACATGTGAAAAAATAGCAACACCTGGCCTACTAGAGTAAGCTTTAAGGATTTACACGTTCTAAGAAACATATGACCCTTGAACAGAATTGTAAAAGGAGTTATAATGGGAGGCTTTGAGGCATGTTGTTCGGATACTGTAGTCTGAGTGTTGCATAAACCTAGAAACCACAGATTACACACTGTGCAGCTATATGGCTCTTTGCCACTTAAGAAGGCGTATCTTCTTCATAAGGAAGGCCTTGGCACTAAAGATCGCAGAGGTCGCAGCGTCGAAACACTATGTAATTCACATTTACACCTACAAGACTTCCTGCACTCCAATCCGAAAGTTGAATTCCCTGAGTCTTGCCTGGATACCAGGTCACAATGATTTCGTCAATCAACGATGGAGCAAGTTTCAGAAGATTACTGCCTAGGACCTGCTTTTCTGGGACTTCGATTGACAGTTGTGTTTCTCGTGGTCTTAGCTGTAGGTGACATAACTCCCCAGGATGTACGAGTATAGCAGGTAGACGAAACGATTGGTTTCTAATATCTGAGATCCATCAACGTTCGTTATGTATCCCCATAGAAACGAGTGTAGTTTGCTTAGTGGTGGCTTTTGTTAAGGACATTAATGTACTGGGCAAAAGTGACAGAAGTTTTTACGATGTTGTTGTGAGGATGATGTTAAAAGACTGTAGTTGCACTTCCCCTATGAAAGTGAGGCTTAAACTCGCTCTTAGATGGAGCTTAAGCGGCGGTGCTGTTGTGGGACAGGAAGAAAAAAATTCCCGGACATTGTTGTGCACGTTGTTTTACTTTCCTGTTTTAGTTGAACTGAGAGCTACGGCTTGCCTTTGTGTATCTTCTGTTACCTCCTCACTTATCGACGTTGGTTAATCTACAATGTGTGCCTCTTAGGCAATTGAATGTACTAGTCGTCATACCAGTGGCATTTGCTTATTTTTGTGATAGCTCGCATGCAATGGTAGACGGATACCAGTTCCATACTCGGAGCCTAATAGTTATAATACCAAAGCATCTATTGTACGATGAATCTCGTATTATTCGACGAAGACAAAGCGTTTAGCTGTAACACTCTCAACCTTTTAGCTTTGTTCAACACATGTCAATGTCTTCACTTGAAACTCCACCACAAAACCCATCACACAAGTAATCAGTCTTCACCATCTCCTCCACTAAATGGTTCTAGAGTCAATCCACAGAGAATACGAGAATTCTCAACCAAGCGCAGTCAAAGATCAACAGTTGGCAACGTACAAAAATCACATTTGGCTCGCAGCATTATAGCGCCACTCCAACGATGTGAGCTCCGAGTTAAACTGTCAATATTGCGAAACTGCAACACCAATCAAAATACCCCTGGTCGGTCACACCTTAAAACCAAGCCAAATGCAGTGGTTCCCGCTGGAGTATGAGTTTGTTGCCAAAAAGACTCATGCCAAGAACGTCGCTTTTGCAAGATGGATTACCTCTTGTAGACAAAACATAAACAGCTGGCAGCCCATAACTGCCACTACACAACTGACATTATCAGCTGTCATCCTAGGCTTAAACTCCTTCTGCTGGTTGTCATAGCTTGTTTATGTCATCATGGAATGCGCGACTAAAAGTCGGCCACTTAAATGCAATTCACACTTCACAAAAGACCAAAAGCAATTAAGCGCCATAAAACAATAATATTACCGTCCACTGCTACCGATACCGGTACCGGCACCGGCACCGGCACCAGCATCGATGCAGATGCAGATACCGATAACGTTAACACAATTCGCCAGCTTTCAATCTGTGGTGTGATTCCTCTGGCGCTCTTGATTATCATGCGAAGATGATTAAGTGCGATTCACTTGAAGTTCGTGTTTTTTTTTTTTTTTTTTTTTTTTTTTTGGCCACCTTTTTATTGTTCAGTATTTTGTGGCGTTGTTAAGCCATTTTATTGCTTCTGTTGCAATTTGTAAAATTAAAATTGCCACAATAAACAACTCCGGTGGCTGGCGGCTGCCAACGGGCCGTCCTGGCCGGCATGAACTACCTACCGAACTGCCTACCGGGGAAGTTGACTTTATTATTAATACAAAGCGGATGCATCACTGAAACTTTCTGATTATTTTGATCTCTCGTGGAAATTACGTAATTTATGAATTTAAAAAAAAAAAAGTCGCATCTACTCCCTCTCAGAAGTACTATCTATGTACGATCCACATCATTGTCCTGGTTAAACGATTTCAACCTGCTCGCCGCTGTAACAATCACCTACTCCAGTGGATTATCTCCTTAATGAGCTTACGCAACAAAAACCAAAAAAACATGAAAAAAAAAAAGTGCGACTGTAGGCTCTTCATTGAATTGCGAGTCGTTCGGGGGTGAAAAAACAAAAAAAAAAAAAAACGAAAAACATTGCCACTGGAGCGATGCAACAATTTTCACATGGCTTCACTTGGCAAGCGCCCGTAAACCCACTTCCGGAACACGTTACCGGACTGCAGTGCGAATTATGATGCGTAAATTTCATAATTGCGGGATGCAACGCGTGTATAAATCTTTTTTGTGGTCCTCACCATAGCCGCCGTACATTTTTATTATTATTTTCGTCCTTTTTTTTTTTTTCAAAATTAACAAAAAAAAAAGAAAAATGATAAACTACTTAAGGGAGCAGAACAATAATTATTTAGCTATCATTACAGTGATGGCGGTGTTGCAAGCGGCGGTGCTGTGTTGGTGGCTGTTTGGCGGATTCAAATTAATTTTCACAAAATTAAAAATTGAAACATTTTTTTAAAAAAGTTTTTTTTTTTTGCCACTATAACCGTGTGATTAATGGTTAAGAAAATGGCGGACATTAATTGCGGCATCCAAATCGAACTACTTTCAGAGATTCGAGGCCAATTAAAATGGCAAATTTATAGGTCTCCCCACAAGGGTGCTTTGGAGCCTGCTCGGCGGTTAAAGGTTAAACGCGTGGAAAGGTATCTTTTTGTTAAATAACTCGAAATTGATTTTAAACAGTAGTTTGAGGTGTGAATTAGGAAGAAACTTGAAACTTTTTGAGCGCATTGCACGGATATGAGTTACCAAAATAACTCAAAGCGAAAGATGCCGCACTAACTTCAGAGACCCCCCTGCCGACAGAGAGACATTCTTCCACGGCTGAGGAATAGCAGTCTTTTACAAGCACCCTTGGGGTTGGCTGTTGTACGGTAAAAAAAATCCACTGACTGGGGGTCAATTTAGTGATACTCAGTGCGGCAACTATGACTACTGATGTAGTTAAGCTACTTTGTGGTAACCATCATAGGGCACTGGAGTTGGATTTGACTCACTAAACTTATGTATAACCTCATGGCGATACAGTTCGGGGTGGACCTGGGTCAGAATTGACAAGCCTCTGCAGTAAGAGCGAGGGATCCGCAGGACTCTACATATAGCTCGTCTCAATAAATGCTGTTTCATGCGGCCCTAAAATCAATAAAAAGGACGTGGGTATCGATTTTTTTTGCAGAGTCTGCCGGAGTGCGAAGATTTCGTCGATTGTGGACTTTCCTGGCCTGAAACTACACTGATAGCGGCTAAGTGGTTGTTGACGAAGAGTTTCAGACGCTCACACAATACGGCAGATAAGACCTTGTGCGCAATTTAGAGGAGACTTATACCTCTACAGTTGCTGTAGTTGAGGATGTCTCTTTTTCTGTGGATTGGGCAAATGATGCTGAGATTTCATTCATCAGGCATACACTCTTCTAGCCAGATCTGAGAAATAAGTTGGTGTACGAGGGCTGTCTGATGAGTACCCGGATTGGAAAATAGGTAGCGCTACTGAGACAAAATGAGCGTACCATCATTTAGTACAACCTCTTTTAGCCAGCCTGTCACAATTTGGTGACAATCTGACGTATAGTTTTGTTTTGACATCGACTCTTGTTCTTGAGTGGCAAAACCTAGGAAGAAATCAAGCCCATTCTCGATGATGTGTATGGGACCCATTCACCTTCCCTTACAACCGTTTACCATTGGTTCGCAGAGGTTCGCCGTGGCCGTGCGTCGGTTTTTGATGAATCGTGCCCGGTTACCACATAGGAAATCGTGGGCAAAATCCATGATCTCGTATTGGCGGACCGCCAAGTGAAAATTCGCGAGTTGGCTGAGATAGCAGACATCTCAACTGAATGCGTTAGCTGTTTCCATTTCCAGCTATTGCTCACAGCGGAGAACAAGCGCAATCGTGAGACCACTTCAAAGACGTGCTTGGTTCTGTTTAATCGAAATCCGGAGGAGTTTCTGCGTTGTTTCGTGACCGCCGATGAGACATAGATTCATTGGTACACACCAGAGACTAAAAAAACAATCGAAACAATGGGTTTTACCCGGTAAACGCGCTCCAAAGAAGGCGAAGACCGTGCCAAAATGTGGCCGAAAGCTTGGACTACTATCGTCTAAGTTGAACGGTCTGATGGTGGGATGTTGGGCTTCATTATGCACTCTGCAGAATGAGACTTCGCTTATTCTCAGCATTGACTGTGACTCACTGCAAGGTTTCCTTCTTCATTTCTATAGGTTTCTGTACGGGCCTTGACACGTTCTTTTTAGCTGTTGGTAAAACTTTCTGGAGTACAAATTCTCAATATCTTCGATAGCGTGCCATTTTTCCTTTTTCATAGAGCTCATGAGCTCTTTCGTTGCAGCGCCGCTTTGTATGGATCTTGTTTACCTGCATGTCCTTGCCGGCATTCTTCATCAAACTAGGGATTTTAATGGTGGTCCGATGAAACACAATACATCAGTTGTGGTATCTCTGATGGCACGTTGTTAGCGTTGCCACTGGTCTTCGGTACTTGATGCTGGCGGCATAGGTGGATGTTGAGAGATTTGGCGACTCGAGTTCGGCAAAGATTCTGGCGGTCTCTTGCGATTGCAGTTTTTCTTCTCAAAGTAGTTTTTTCTTGTTGTAGCTCTTGGGGAATCCGAGTTAATATTAGCTAACCGGAACGTTCGGACCTCCAGAATACTGAAGGCATGCCTTACGTTTATCGCAAAATAACTAATTTGATTTAGCGTTTGATGATCCGGAAACCGTCATGTCCTCTTGTGTACGAGTATATTGAGATGAGGAAACCGAGTGCTTGCTGTAGTAATATTTGGTCCCGCCGCAAAGCCAATAAGCTTAAGCCCGTTGCCAGACGTGATGTCGTATAGGCTATACTGTCCTAAGAAAGATGTGCCATATCCGGCGGGTGTATCAAAACTTCCCAATTAAACTCTCGTAATTTCTGACGCGTTACCAAAGAAGTGTGTAGCTGGACGTTGTGATGGAAGACACCACCTTTCCTATTAATCAATTTCTTTCCTTTTCTTTCAATTTCTTGGCGTAATGTCTCGAGCTGTTCACAGTAGAGTACTTCATGGTGGACGATTGCCCTCAAGTCCCACAAAACACACACACTGTCACCTTTTTTTGGTTGTCAATCTTGGCTCGCAAACGCTTGAGATGGCTCACCATTCTTTGCCAAAGATATCGTATCCCCAAAGGAAGTTGCTGACTCTTTAACATCCAACCACTTTTGCCTAGAGCGTCTTAAAAGGAACCTGTTTCTCGAAGTTGAGGGCATTACGCGAAGCAAGCTACCCGATCAACAAAAACTGGATAATGATGTGTTTACAGCAAAAGGTATAAAGGACCACAACGACAACACATGGATTGCTAAGACAGAGGTCATTCTCTAGGGCCTAATTTTGCGCAGCACATAGGTTCGTCATTTACAAGCTTTGCAACTTTATCTGTCATATGAAGAGGCTGACTTAAAATAATTTGGACATAGCCGGTATATATGTGTACACAAAAAATTTTAATTTGGGTGGGGAGCAGGTTAATATACAAAGTAAAGAGAACTGGTCCTAGAATGCAGCCCTGTGGTATCCCGCTATTAAGAGGAAGAAAGCTTGGCATTTTGTTGTTAGACATCACACTCTGATATCTTTCACTTAAGTCGAAAGAAATTATAAGTTTTGTTATTGTAATTCCCAAGAGAATTTAAAGTCTTTCCTAAGCTGGGTCGAAGGCTTTTGAAAAATCTAAACGAGTCAAAAAACTCACCTTGTTCCTATCTCGTGCTCCTCTAATTTCCTCAACTACAAACAACAGCGCAGTTTGGCAAATTCTTTTTGCTCGAAAAACAGATTGATGAGCAGTAAGCAGCTTATATTTGGCCGGGTACATTTGAATTTTTTCATATACTTTTCACAGGAAAGCTGGTATAGCTATCGGTCTGTATTCCCTAGAGCTTGAGTTATTTTTTTAGGCACTGGTATTATTTTTGCGTTTTTCAGCCTTTTGGGAAAGTTCATCGCGTAACGATGGAATTAAAAGTAAACGTTATAAATGGCTAGATGGCTGGCAAAACTAATTGTATAAAATTAGAATTGACCTAGATGGAAGGTCGATCGCGGTTGATTTTACAGACAGCATGGCTTGTAGAACTTCTTCACTACGGACGCAACAAAACTTGTTATGAAGTTTGCGTTGAGAAGATCACAGTTCATATCTGCCGGAGTTTTCGAATGCGGCTTACCGATGCTAATTTTGTGCATCTGTGACCATATATATTTTCCACTCGAGGCTTTACCTAGTGTTCAGCTATAATACCGAGACTTAAAAGCTCTTACTTGTGAAACGACAGAATTTCGTACGGGTCTTGTTCATCAATCTTGAATCTTTTCGACTTCTTGTAGGCTGCGTTCCGTTCTTGCATGCCGAGGCAGCTTTAATGGTCTTTTTCCTTAAAGGAACATGGTTTTCGAATAGGATTAATATCCGTTCCTGTAGAAACTTTACTCGGTCATTAACACACGGCATCAGACAAACTCTATAGCATCCTCCTGTATGGCGAAGGGATTAACATTTCTGAAATGGCTGAAACACAAAACAGATTCCGTATCCACCATGATAAACTCAAAGGTTAGGTATACACACTGAATGACTCAAACTGCAACCAACTTCAGACTGCTATAATTTCCAAAGCGTTCATGACAGTGAGCTCAAATTTTGACACATGACAGATAATTTTATTATTTACAAGCCTTTTAAACGATTTGCGTCTCAGTTGTGTTGAAAAATTTTTATCCGCGATGGAATTCAAACGTGATAGTGTGATTGCTTTATATTTGGCTGGACAGCCACAAGTAGCTATCGTTAGAGCCCTCCGGCACCTTAACGTGAATAAATCGTTTGTGTCTCGAACCATAGCTCGTTACCGTGATACTGGCAGCGTTACAAAACTCCATGGAGGTGGTCATAAAAAAACAGCAACATCGGCAGAAATGGTTCGGAAAGTGAAGGCTCGAATTGAGCGAAATCCGCGTCGAAGTGGAAGAAAAATGGCTCGTGAGCTCAACATATCGTTGGAGCCGACGCAACACATACTGAAAAATGAGCTTGGGCTCAAGCCATTGAAGTTCCAAAAAGCACACGACTTTACACCGCAACAGAAAAAAGTTAGAGTCGAAAGAGCGAAGGACTTGCTACGCTTGCACGAAAGTGGTGAGTTGCCGAATTTGGTTTCTTCCGATGAGTCGCCATTTGTTATCGAGCAATATGTCAACAAACAAATTGACAGAGTTTACTTGCAGAGAGGTCCTTCGAAAATTTACACCTTCGGACGGCCACCAGAAAGCAGGCAGCACCGATGGTGATGGTTTGGGCCACCATAACTGCCGATGGTCGCTGTTCGCTCATATTTTTGGACCGTGGCGTCAAAATTAATGCGATCGTATACCGTGAAACTGTCTTAGAGGCAGTATTGAAGCCTTGGGTAAACAATCATTTCGGTCGGAGACCGTGAACATTTCAACAAGTCTCGGCACCGTCTCACAAAGCGCGCGTCAACCAAGATTGGTTAAAAAACAATGTTCCACACTTCATTTCTTCGACACAATGGATTGCAAATTCTCCGGATGCAAATCCGTTGGATTTCTCTGTCTGGGGTATTTTGAAGGCGAAGGTTGGCACTAAAAAATACCAAAGTTTGGACCACCTCAAACAAGCACTTCACCGGGAATGGGCCAAAATACCGCAGAGCCACTTGCGTGCAGCGTGCGATGCTTTCTTCGGCCGTCTCAAGGCCATTATTCGCGTCAAAGGTGGACCTATTGAAAACTACTGATACAATTTGAAAATTGATGTTTTTTGCATTTTAAAAAGTTGGAGTTCGAGTCATTCACCTTGTATATGTTAAGGTCAGGTCATTCCTGACGAGGACGATTTAGATTGTTGTGGGAGGTGGTACATATAAAGAATCCCAGATCACCGCGGCCGCGGATAGGCCTACTCTGATACTCTCCATTTAGATCTCATCCATGATGCCGCAATTTGTTAGGAAGGCGCTACGTCTTTAGGCGAGCTGGCAGCTATGTCCGCCGCTTCAAGGTAAAATTTACCTAGATAACGTTGACGTGTTTTGGGCCCTGCTGTTTCCATGTCGTCTTTGCACAGTCTGCATGTATTCATGTATTGTCTTGTACTATTCCCATGGTCATAAGGAGTTTTTTCACGCGGCAGTGTCCTGTGAGAAAACGTATGATCTTGTAACTTGTACTTAGTTGTAGTAGTTTTTTTGTTTTTTTTTTGGCAACAGCTTGGCATAAAGTTTTTGGCTTGTCTCTTTCCTTGGGTTTCACTCCAGAAATGAAGCTTCTTTGCCTCTAGCCAGGTTTTAATATTTCCTTTTTGTGTTAATTGATAGCCCACTGAATGATCTTAGCGTCATGAATTGAGATGAGGATCCTTTCCTGGCCAGTTCGTCTGCTTTTTCGTTACCTAACAAAGAGGAGGCGAATAAGACTACTTGAACTTTTGGCGAATTTTGTGGGGGTAAGGAGACTTACGACACATAGATATAGTGATCTCATTGTATTTAAGAATGGCCTAGACTCGGTTTCACCCAGCAGGTTGTAATAGACGTCACCACAAATCAAAATATTCGGTGTGGACCTGCAATGCTGTTCTAACACAGAGTAAAGTCCGGCGAGACTAATCAACATGTTGGGTCAAAAAAAAAGAAGAAATATTACCTTGACTGTGCTACTTGAAACCTCTATAAGAGCATAATCTATAGGGTATTGTCAGATTTGCAGAGTGGATTTCCTGTGAGACCATCAAGAACATATATTGCAACGCCGCCCCTGATTCATCCGAAAGATTTCAAAGCCTTCCATTCCATGGATGGCACTCGATACACCTGGTTCGAACCAAGTTTCCCAGAAGGACACTATATATATCCAAAATTCGTCCAACTTTATACTATTTCACAGACAGTTTGATATACGATATCAATGTGATGACCGAGAATAGATATATCGCACTTAGAATGGTGTTAGCAATCATCAGCCTTGTTTCAAAGAGCTTTCGCCTTCAATCGTAATCACAAAAGAGATTCAAAACGCACATTAGCTTACAATGCAGTCGGAAAGGGCTCCTTGCTTCAGTCTGTGGAAATCTTTAAGAGCGCACTCGTCTCCTTGTAAAGCACTAAAAGTTAAATGACGTGAAAAATTAAATTTCCCACCAATCAGTCGTCTCATAATAAATCATCTGTGGCACGCCAGCCAAAAGTAAAGTAACAAGCAAGCCAACAACCTTTCAGTTCATTGTAAGGCGAAAACAATACCACACATGATTTAGCAACAGGTTCATAACTCTTAGCATTACAAGTCATCGTCGCCGTTGCTGGCGTCGTTGGCGTCGTTTTCCACGGCAAAAACGCCATGGCAGGCGGATATAACTTAAAAATTTATATTTCCTGCTCCCCAAACTCTGGAAGAAGACAACTTCAAGCCAGTAGGTGTAGGTGTAGTTGCCAGCAGAGTTCCTATATCTTTCCACATGCATGACGGGACTGCTACAAAAGTCGTGTCCTCTATCTTTGGAACAGCACCTACATCCCCAGAATATGTACACATCCGCTTGTGCATTACTCGTACTCGTATTCAGTGCAACAGTTACATGGGGCAACAGACGAGCCCTCTGGTACAAGTTCGAGTGTAGTCGTACTCGTAAATCTAACGTGGAAATTCCTTTACCAATACGGAAGTAATCCTTCCGTTGACGGAGGTAGTTAGAGGTCGTGGCAATACCATCATCCAGACTCCTCTCATTGCAGTCATCATTGGGAAACCTCATCAATACTGAAAGCATTTGCTAGGAAAACTAGAAAAGGAGGAGAATCTTTTAAAGGAAGCATTATTGCATAACAAACGTGCCGATGACAATGGAATTGTTTCAGGCAGCCGAATTGTAACATATAGACAGGGAGTCAGGAAGTCAGGAAGTCAGGAAAAGTGTTATATCATTTGAAGATCGATGACAGCATTCAAACTCTTTTGTTATGCCAGAGGAGGAAGTTACTCATTAACGCCGAATCTCTAGCAGAGTCGGAACCTACATAGATGTCATGTCAGACCACGTTGGTTTGCCATTGTTTTGTTTGGCTTTTGGGAGTGATTCTCTTATTAGAGCGGCCATCTAAAGTCTTAAATGGCAAGTACATCTGAAGTGATTGACGTGAAAAGGCTATACGAATACTCGGGCTCGTGATAGGATTGAACTGAGTTAATTGGCGAGGGTACAATGGGACTCTTTGTTTGGTTATAATCAAAGTTGTGAATGAAGCATTTCGTTGGAATAGCATTGCCGAAATGAGGGCTTATTATTGTGGTGGCTTAAAATTGGATCATGGCTAAGGAGCGGGAGTGTATGGAGTATCATATGTTTCTTTCATTTGCTAATTGATTGGCTCCGAAGGTCGCATATCGAGGTTTTGAATGACAAGGAAAGCCTTCAAGGCATTTGAAATGAGTAGAGCAAAGGTCAACAATTTACAGCGCACGATTTCAGTTTGGCGTCCAGTGTTAGTTGAAAATAGCAGCTTTAACGAGAGAGTTTATACGGCATGACTCTGCCAACTTCTGTGCCCATATACGAGTACAGCATATCACGCAGGTCTTCATCAATTTAAAACAATAGCAGTTGACTTAAACTGCTACTTAGTTTGGGCTTCCTAATAGCTTTCATGTATATCCTGGTGTGTACCAGATTTCAAGTTGACAGACTGGCTGCATATACGCCAATAAAAAGAGGAAAACCATAATGCATACTGTCGTCAGGCGGGCTAGGCTATTAAGTTAAGACAGCGATTTGGAACACCCCCGATTATCTGATCGCAAGACAGTGAACAGTTCAATTCCAACAGATCGTAGCCCCGGAACGTCTTCTAGTAGAATTGTTTAAAACGTTAAAATTGGTTGTACTGAGTGCATACTCGTACAACTCATTCCCAAGATTTGGTCCATCGTCTCTGTTTTAGGGTGAGACAGTGTTATTAGAGGAGAAATTGCAGTGGTTCTGCCATCAGAACAAGAAAGATGTTTTGTGAGCACTTTGTGAACTATGGGCTTGCAAACAACTCTTATGCTCGCATGAAGCAGCAGCATGGTACAAGGCAAGTATTGAAAGCCTGAGGTGTCTGCACTGATATTGGGTCGCTTGCAGTTGTTAATAAGGCCACTAAGGCACTGAGCAGTTGTCAGGAGATCTTAATGTAAGGCGGGCAAAGCTAGCCGTGCTTGAGAGGGTTACTGTTAAACACAGCCTGCAGAACATCACGTTCAACAATGTATTCTGGTTATCACATAGAATTTGAAACTGGGCATAATAGCCGGCACATGGTTCCCACATCTTAACATCCATAAAGGAACTTACCTATCCGCTGATCAATCAACCATCAAACAGTTTTATCATATTGCGATCAGACAGAGACAGCAGACTCTCCTCCAAAATCCTGTATGTCCGAACTTCTTCTGAAACTAGAAGAAGCTTTCTGAAAATCCTAAATCATATCCTTCATACATAAACCATAGGACACCAATGAGAATGTTGTCAACGAGCCATTGGAAAAGCTGCTCCTAATGTGACTGACTTTGAAGAACCACCACAAAAAATACCTCTGGTTTGACAATGAGCATTCGTACATGCAGCCAAATAACCAGCACGTTAAGCTGCGCTGCATCGAAGGACGAAATCAAGCGAAATTTCTGTCCATAGAGCTACGAGCAGCATTCGTATTACAGGCTTCTAAAAAAGAAGAATAAGACCACGAGAAGCGCGAGCAATGTTACTGCCGCCTGAAAAGAACCCGCCAGGGCTACAAAAACTGCAAAGATAAACCTGAAGAATTGGTAGTAGAGTCGCTGAAAATATGGAAAGATTACTTCTGGAGACTATATGGCATATGACGCCAAACGAGGGCAAAACATGCCATCATCAGAAAAGAACGCACGCCATCGGCGGCGGCTTGGCCGAAAAGTCATCATTGGGGGTTATAAAATCGACGTAGTTAATGTCTTCGCCTGCTCTGGCTGCGCTGTTACGAATGCAAGCAACATTGATATCAGCTCCGAAGTCAGACAAAGAATTTGCCTGTGGCTATTGTTGTTGGCAAGGCAATTGAGGCAACTGAGTAACACAGCCCTCCTTCGTAGAACCAAAATGGCTCTAATCTTCCGGTTCTAGGGTGCAGATGATGAAATGAGGAAGATACTGCGTTTGATGTTGGGTCCCTTTGTATTGTTGGATATTGGAGGAGGAGGTTCAATCACGAACTGTACGGGCTGTCTAGTCAGGGGTCTATGGATCCAACGTCGGAGATGGCTGGGCCATGTTGGCCGAACGGACATCCAATTAATTTTCGGTTCTAACTCCGAGGTGGGAGTGCGGCACTCAAGGCAGCTGGCGGGAGATTGTGATGAGTGGAGAGACTTGTTGGTTAAAGTCCAGGTTCACCCCGGATTGTAGCGCCATCTACGTAAGTATGTCTTTGCTCATGATAGGGATACCATCGGTGAAATGAAGTTGCTCCATATGTGCTAATTCAATAGAAAAGCTTGTACGACCTAACCATCCAACAAGAGGAGCTACTTGAAATCTCGCGCCATTGCTGAACTGCCAACATTTAACTACGAGGGCGGGTCAATAATTCTGTGCATTTTTGAATTTCTGACCTCTTTACTGAAACAGCAACACTGCTCCTGTCAACAGCCATCTGACAGTTGACTCCTGTCAAAATTTAAACTTGCTGCGTCAGTTAGTTTGTGTTTGACAGCTATTTTTATCAGACTACTCACTAATTTGAGGAGAAAATGGAAAAAAGTGAATTTCGTGTGCTTATTAAGCATTATTTCTTGCGAAAAAAAACCATTACCGAGACCAAGGCTAAGCTTGATAAATACTATGGGGACTCTGCACCATCGATTTCGATGGTAAAAAAGTGGTTTACTGAATTTCGTTGTGGCCGTACAAGCACTGAAGATGCCGAACGTCCTGGACGCCCAGTTGAGGTCTCTACACCCGAAACAATCGAAAAAATTCACGATATGGTGTTGGCCGACCGAAGATTGAAAGTGCGAGAGATTGTGGAAGCCGTAGGGATCTCGCATGGCTCAGTGGTTTCAATTTTGAATGATCACTTGGGCATGAGAAAGCTTTCCGCAAGATGGGTGCCGCGTTTGCTCACAGTCGACCACAAACGCAATCGTGTAACAACTTCACAGGAAGGTTTGGCGTTGTTTAAACGCAATATGGAGGAGTTTTTGCGCCGTTTTGTAACCGTGGACGAAACATGGATCCATCACAACACACCAGAGAACAAACAACAGTCAAAACAGTGGGTTTCTAAGGGTGAATCGGCGCCAAAGAAGGCCAAGGTGGGTTTGTCAGCCAATAAAGTTATGGCGACTGTTTTTTGGGATGCACGCGGGATAATCCACATTGACTACCTTCAAAAGGGAAGAACAATCAATGGGGAATATTATGCCAACTTATTGGACCGATTCAATGACGATTTGAAAAAAAAACGACCTCATTTGGCCAAGAAAAAAGTTCTTTTCCACCAAGACAATGCAAGGGTGCACACATGTGCAGTTGCCATGGCAAAAATCCATGAATTGGGCTATGAATTGCTCCCTCATCCACCCTATTCTCCAGATTTGGCTCCGAGCGACTACTTCTTGTTCCCAAACCTGAAGAAATGGCTTGGTGGAAAAAGATTTGACTCCAATGATGAAGTCATCTCGTCATTTTGAGGACCTCGACAAATCATTTTTTTTGGAAGGGATAAAAAAATTGGAGAAGCGTTGGACAAAGTGTATAGAGCTCAAGGAAGACTACGTTGAAAAATAAAATTATTTTTTTATCAAAAAATCTGTTTTAATCCAAAAGTCACGGACTTATTGACCCGCCCTCGTATCATTGCGATGACTTTTGATAAGTAAAAAGTAGGAGGTTATTAAATATGGATCGATACACGCACAACGTCTTCAAATCGTAAAAATTCACTACAAAAACGGTGAAAATATCGCGGAGACCTTTAGTAAAGCCCGTACTGATTTTGGTCAACCTCTCGCACAGCTATAGTGGATTTGATCAATAAATTTCAACGTCTCGGACAGGCTAGTAATGTGAAGACTCCATCTCGTGTTCTTCTGGGAAGGTCAGCCGAAAATATCGCCACCATAGCTGTGCGCCACCCAGATGTGCCCATTTCTAGACGAGCCAATCCGCAATCACTTTGCACCGCATTTTGCATACAGATCTTGGCCTATATGCTTATAGGGTCCAGTTGACACAAGAATTGAAGCCAAGATCACTCACAACGCCGTACTTTCGCTAGTTCGGTGACAAGATCATGAATTTTTACACAAAATTATTCTGAGCGATGAGGCTCTTTCCATTTGTCGGGGTACGTAAACAAACAAATCTGTCACATCTGGGGCGCCGAAAACCCCAAGAGAAATAGTGGCATGACGTCTCCATCCACAACGAGTGAGACGGGTTTGCTGCAGTTGTTTTTGCCGGCGGTGTTATTGGAGCATAATTTTTCGAATTCAGCATTTCAGTGAAGGGATTGCCCGACCGAACGATGTTGATTGACTTTTTTTTTGCCCGAAATTGGTGTTATGATGTTATTTTCAGCAGGACGGCGCCACATGCCACACATCTGGTGAAACAATCGCTTTATTGCGTGACAAATTTCCTGAACATGTTACTTTCTCGAAATGGAGACTTCAATTGGCCGTCGAGATCGTACTATTAAACACCATTCGATTTTTTTCTTTGGGGCTATATTAAAGGTAAAGTCTACGCCAATGCATTATAAACGACTCAAGAACCAAAAGAAAGTATCAGAGCTGGTAGTCGCGAAATACATGCGAAAACGCGATGAAAAATTTCATCAAAAGAATGACTATTTACAGGCAGAACCGAGGTGGACTTTGGGCAGATATTACATTCCATTACACACCTCACAGTTTGTACTTTGGATTAAAGTAAAAATATCATCACTCTTTATAAAAATGTTGCGTTTCTCTATTGATTTAAAATGACACCTTCTGTTGGGTGATCCTATAGTTCTTCCTCTTGGCTTATGATATTCTTGAGCCATTCTTGCAAATTTAGCGCTCAGAGTTGGCCTCCTTCTTATTTAAGCTGTGCCAGTTACAATAATTCTCGATTGTAGCTTTCGTTGGATTTTCTCTGGTTTCGGAGGTACCGCCTTGCTAGTTGTTCACCCAAGATCACTTTAGAATTTTTTACTCCCCGTATCGCGATATTCTGTCACTGTGGTAAGTTATTAGGTTCGGGCCTTACTCAACTAAAATACATTTAGGTTAAGCCATGAGATTTGCGCGTGCTGAGAATGCTTTCTCCCACGAAAACAAACTCAGTTTCAGCGGCTTTAAAAGAGCAGTTCAATACGGCATCATAAACGGCCTATCTGCTTCTGTTATGAACGTGTTTTCGACAACACAACTTCTGACGGCACGTGAAACTCGGCCAGACAACACGGCGTAGACGAACCATTGCTAGGGTGCATGTTGGTCAACTGACTGGGCTCTTAATATACAGTGGCTGTTTATTTGTCTAACGCACATCTATCCATGACGTGATTGACAATACAAGGACCAGAAATGTGCTTCTATTCAATCCCCTCAAGGAAGTTGACTCATCTAGTGCTAAATGACATTACCATCCCTTTCTACGTTAAATCTAAGCAATTGATTGTCATCCTGGGTAACACACTTCTTTTGATTATATCTATCGATAGCTCCCAAGGCGCCATCGCTGTTCTGGTCATGTACGAGTAAAGTGGGTTTCGGTAGGATATGCCATATGAGTCACCGAGAATGATCCTTTGAGTCTAAACGGCTCCGATAAGACCAATTATATCCTACGCGTCGGATGTCTGCAGGAACAAGCGGTCACAAAATAAAATAAGCCGCTGGTGCAAAGAATGTCTGTCTCGGCAGCATGAGGGCTTTTCTAGGTAGGCCTGCCTCCAATCTAGATATATCCTTCTCCCCTAGATATTCATATTATGGGTTGCACTCTCAAACTATTCTCAATTTAAAAATAAGTGGTCTTTTGACTCTGGCCTTACGAATCAGCCGCCTGATCCAATAACACCACAACTGATCCTGGAAAATACGAAATCGATTTTTCTGTGTCCAGGTATGGTTTCATCTAGTATCTGAGCCTGGAAATGAATGGTCTTTACTATTGATACCAAATCCTATGACCCCTAGCTCTTTGAAAAAAAAAAACCCATGGCTGTTGGACGACCTCAAGTGATGAAACACTTAACCTGCTACTGGACGACACCCACTTTTCAGTTAGCTCTCCATTCCCGACCAGTAACAACTTTAGCAAGACTACTGCAGCCGCGATATACCTTCAAGCCAATACCCACCGAGCTACAAAGGTTCTCAGATATCCTCCGGCCAACGCTGGTGAATGTCATGAGGAGATGCCTAGAAATGATCCACATTCCTTTGTCATGGAGAGAAGTTAATGTAGTTTTCATCCCAAAAATCAATGTCATATTGACCCAAAGGACCACAGACCTATAAGTCTAACATGTTGCCATTTGAAAATGCTAGAATTAGAATCTGATAATAACCAGATCCATACACGATCTAGAATTGATCCGCGACTTTTGTCTATGGCTCAACATGCCTACTGTAAAGGAAAGTCGGTGGAAACGGCTCTACACTCACTGACTAGCCACATCGAACGATCCCTACATTACAGTGAGTACATAATGGTCGCATTCCTGGACATAGAAGGTGTCTTTAACAACGGCAACGCATCACGACTGCACTGCCAACTCTTAAGGTAAATGACTCATTTGAGGAGTTGATCACTCTTGTGCAGGATAATCAACTCCAAAATCCAAACTCAGCTAAAAGAACTAAACTCTGGTACGCCGCAAAGCGGTGTACTTCCACTCCTTCTGTGGTGGTCAACGAACTATTGATATACTTGGAAGCGTGTGGTAGCAGAGTGGTTGCCTATGCGGCTGACATTGCTATAGCCGTCGCAGGAAAGCATTTCAATACCATTAAAGGACTCCTGCAGCAAAATCTTAACAGACTAACCCGTTGAGCGGATCGCTGTGGATTGGGAGAAAGTCCCCATAAAACTGATCTTGTCCTCTTTTTCATGAAAATATAAAATTGCAATCATAGACCCTCCCTTAATCAACTGCACCAGCTTTGTATTTTCCCATACAACGAAATATCTGGGTCTTATTTTGGACAGGAAACTAAACCCTCATACTCATGAATGAGTGAGTAAAGAAAGCAACAGTAGGTTTATTCTCTTGCCAAAAAGACATTAGGACCAAATGCAGCCTGCAATTCGCATTAGCCAATGGGTATAGGCCTCGGTTATAGGACCGATACTCACCTACGGGGTGGTTGTCTGGTGGACGGCCATAGATAATGCAGGCAACTGCAGGAAACTAACCATAGTATAAAGGACAGTATGTCTGTGCATAAGCTCAGCCTAACGTAGTACTACCTCTGCGGTACTGGATATTCTGTTTCACTTGCCACCCTTCGATATCTTTAGCAGGCCAAGTGACTGATAATGCAGCTATTCGCCTTGAAGCGAAGCGACAAATAAACTATTTGGCAACGGTAATATAATACGAATCCTTCCAGAGAACAATGACTACATTATGCCTCAACATTGGTTTGACAAGGACTTTCATATTAGCATCCCCTGTAGATCTTTCTGGGAGGAAAATGCTTTCATGTACGACAATTCCATCCATCTCAACATAGATGGGGGCAGTGTTTTCTCAGATAAGCTTTACCTAGGCCTCTCCTTCGGTCTTCCAGATCACTGTAGCGTATTCCAGGAGGAAATTTTGGCGATGAAACCAGTCCTGTCCTGGCTGAAGAAAAACGTGATATCTGCAAATCTATCAAATCTCTGGCCTCAGTCTCACAAAATTCTAAAACCGCCCTTCACTGCCGATCATGTCTCAAGGAGATGGTGGAGCAGTTCAACATTCATATTTGTGGGGTGCCTGGACACAGAGATTTTCCAGCTAATTTTAGGGCCGATGAACTCGCCCTATCCTACTTGAAAAAGATATCATCATCAGTATACCAATCACTAAATAAGCAAACTACAACTAAAGCTGGATGCTATTAGAAGAACAAATCTTAGGTGGACTGTTGGGTCAACATGTCTAGCGACCAAACAGATCTGGCTGGATCTGAATCGGTCTAAGAGTTTGATCTTTAAAAATACGAAACATCTCAGCGCCATCATCACTAGACACTGCTTTATAGGCAAACATGCAAGAAGTCTCGGCGTTTTTACAAATAAGTTCTGCAGAAGCTGCATGAACTCTGTACATGTCCAGCTCTCTTCTACAATGGCTTGGCTTAGGCGATCTAAATAATATACGAGTAGATGTTAGCAGTTTCCTACGCTTCGTATCAAGCTCCAATTGGTTCCAAGAATAGGAGGATCACAGATACACGTGGCATCACAATGGGCCAATACGCCTAAGTGGATTAGTTTTTCCAATAGCCACTCTTACCTAACCTAAACTCCAAAACTAATCTACGATGCGTCGCTATTGTCTCTCTGAAGAACGACGTTAGATTTCACTCCTTCTGAGGAAAATTCGCGTCTGACTTATATGTAATACGAGGGTTGTCTGAAAAGTTTCCGACCGAACAATGATACAAGACATTTTCCTCAATTTTTTTATTTTTTTATTTTTCTACATAGTCTCCCTGTAACTCTACACACTTCTCCCAGTGATGCTCCCATCTCTCTAACCCGTCCAAATAGTACTTGACGTTTTTCTCTGCAAAATAATTGTTCACGAAGGTGATTGCCTCCTCATTTGACGAAAATCTCTGTCCTCCGAGCGCAGTTTTTAGATGAGGGAACAGAAAGAAGTCGCTTGGGGCTACATCTGGTGAATAAGGCGGATGGTCAAGCAGTTCAAACCGTAGTTCATGGATTTTCGCCATGACAACCGCTGAGGTGTGAGACGGCGCGTTGTCTTGGTGACACAGGATTTTTTTTTTTCTGCAAATGTGGCCGCCTTCAGCTTGGCAGCCGAAAACAGTTTTTGCTTTTTTTTGGAGCCGTCTCGCCCTTTGCAGTCCACTGTTTTGACTGAACTTTTGTTTCGGTCGTATATTGGTGTATCCAAGCTTCATCTACAGTAATTAATCGGCGCCAAAACTCGCATTTATTGCGCCTAAACTGCGCCAACAGCGCGTTGGAAATGTTCATTCCAACACGTTTTTGGTCTTACGTAAGCAAACGCGGCACCCAACGCGCGGACAGCTTTCTCATGCCTAAATCTTGATTTAATATGTAACAAACACGTTCTTTGGACATTTTCATAACCTCTACTATCTCTTATCTCTCTCACTCTCGGCGGTCGTCTAAGACCATTTGCTGAACTTTAGCAATGTTATCGTCATTGGTTGCAGTTTTTGGACGTCCCGAACGTTCATCATCTCCCAAGCTCTTACGGCCAAGTTTAAATTCAGCTGCCCAAAATTTCACTGTGGTAAATGATGGTGCAGAGTCCCCATACACAGAGTCCAACTCATTTTTGATTTGCGTAGGCGTATTGCCTTTCAAAAACAAGAATTTAATAACAGCTCGATACTCACTTTGTTGACTCACTCAAACGACTGTCAACTAAAAACTGCGCGTTCAAAATGACTGAAACTTCGGCAAGTAACTGCCAAGATGCACAACTACGAGTAGCATCACCTGCTTTTATTGACGAGTGCCGCTGTCTTACGTTACGTTTACGGTCGGAAACTTTTCAGGCAACCCTCGTATATGTACGCAATCCGGATAAAAAAAAATCGAAGGAGGGGGCGATATATATGCGCCTAAGGCTGAACCCTCTTACCACTTCTAAACCCTGGAATCACAGGAGATGAGATTGCCGGTGAACTTGTTCGGCAAGACGCAGAGGAATAATTCTCAGGGCCCGAACCTGCGTTAAACCTGCTCATGGTTAGGACATCCATTGACGGTTAATTCTCATGAGAGCATAACGAACATATTTCTACGAAAGACTAGAGTAGAGGCAACATATGTTATTGTACAACGACAACAATGGACTAGTTCTACAGAAGGCTATTTGCAGATAAGTCTAGGTGGTCATGTAACAAGCCAAATAAAATTACTAACAACGATCTTAACACGAACTATTGGTATAGCTCTTTTCTAATCACCACGGACCCCCCCCATTTGATCCAACCGACAACAACCAATTATTTTCGTTAGCGTGCAAATATTTATCTCTGTTCAATTTCATTGAGATTAACTCTACTGCACGCAAGCCCAACCCAACCCAATGTAACTATTTTCACATGTTGCGTGGTTAAAAAAAAAAAGAAAAAGACAAAATTCTTAGCTCACAGCTACAAAATAATGAGATCAAAAGTACCACCTTTTACCCTTCATTTCTCAACATTATCTAACTATTCAACTCAACACCATACCATCATCTACTCGTATGTATACATGTGGGTATCTCCTTTGAACAAACAAAATTGTATTTCAAACAGCAATATCCGAACAATGCGGGTAATGATTTCAAATTTGTGATTTCGCACTCAACGAGGTGAAATCGGCGCCCTCAGCGGCAATTTGTGACTGATTGGAGCAGCGGACGGACCCATTTGATTTAGAAAGGTAAGCAATTTTCCCGTCAGTAACATTGTACGAGTATACCCGTACACCCGTAGCTCTGGTACTAACACCAACCGCAAAAACGACAGATCCTGCCGAAGGTGTTAAAGCAATTCGCTTACAAAAAAAATCACTCACGACGACCAAATGACTTCAAAGTGTGCAAAGCTAGCACTTTTGTTTTAACCCCGGGTGCGGGTAGTTCCTTCCCGAAATGGTTATAAATGTACGAGTAGTCAGTTAAGAGCTTTGTACTCATACACGCCGCCGTTGGTCTTAAAATCCCCCAACAAATACCTTCCATTCAATCATCCACCACTATCGCCACATGGCCAACAAAAGCGAACAAAGTAGCACCGATTACGAAGCAACGCATGCAACACGGTTACCAAGAGTCAAATGGTTTCTAAATTTATGGGCGGTTCAGAGAATTAAATCAAAATTACGTCTAAAGGGGGTTGACTGGGTTGGCGAAGAAGGAAATCTCCACCGAGTAGCCTTTGCCAGCTGGTTCCAAATGTCTGCAGTCTGACGTCTGAAGCCCCGACGACGATGTCCGAAATCCAATTGCCAGTCAGCAGTTTTGACTGAGATCAGAGATTATTGGTCCTAGTTTTTGGGAATGCATTACCTTTAGGAACACACTTATGAAGTCCAACTGAGTATTGGTATCCGAGCAGAACAAGTTATAGTTTCTATCGTACCAAACGATTGGAAGGAATGCAGTGTAGACGTATTCAAATTTTTACAAGCAACCGCCGAGAGAGAGATAAGATATGGAGCACAGATGTGATTGCGTTTAGATGGAAAATAATTGAAATATTCGGACTGGTACTCCCCGCCGAAAGGCACGTTGACAGATTGGTCTGGACAATGAATTAGGCGGCTTAAGTCGAAACTGGATCGTGTGACTACCAGTTTTCTCAGTGAAATGGACTGGAGGGCCAACGACAATTAAATACGCTTTTTGGCAACACCTGCTTGGATATTTTGTTTTTCTTTCTCTTTTTCTTTTTGTTTGGAATCAAGGTTGGTCCCAAGTTGGTTTTAGTTTGCTATTGAATCGCCAGTTTACTTAATCGTTTAATTCAGGTTTTGTTTAAGCACTTACCGCCATTTAGACATGTGGCATGCATATCAGCCTGAAAAATGTTGTTTCTCACAGTTGAACGACATCTAGGGTTACTCTTGTGGCAAAGGCTTATAGAATGAATGCGCATTGTTTACTTGTGTAAAGGACGGATTTATGGAAGCAACTATTCCGACGGAGAGGGGTCGAAGCTTTCCGGGGTCGAGAAATATTTATTTTTATTTTTATTCTTTATAATAAGATTCAAAATAGTATAAACGAGTTGTTAGTTTGATGAACTGAAAACAGCTTCTTCGACATACCATATAGAGTCCGTCGAGTTCGTAGCCCATTTCGTGCTCCTACGCCCGATATGACTGCTAAGTTAGTGCTGCCGTGCTCTTCCAATGCTATCCGTTCGGCTTCTTCCATAAGTAGCATGTTATATCCCGGATGCTGGATTTTCGTAGGACACCTGGCGTTGACTGGGACCACAGAACCATAAACATGCAGCTCACGAACAATCGAATCTTTCAATTCTGGCCGGAAAGTTTCCGCCGAACATTTACGCAAACGCAGCAATCCAACCGAGATATTCTGTTTTCGTTCACCATTGGCAATGTAATCCTATTGTGAATTTCTTGAATGCCCACCTCACATCTGTTCATAGGCGCCAGCGCCAGTTCACGAAGATTGCCGTGTTCAACACCAGAGCTAACCAACGGCATGGGGATGTCACGCTGAACTCGACAAACTCTTGTCCATGGTGGGACTAGCGCTAGAATTTTTGCTACCAAATCCACCAGGATCCTCGAATAACCAAAGTTGGATAAATCTTCAAACCATCAGCCCGAAACGCGGGATTTTCAAAGAATTCAATAAACTGTTCAACATCCCTTTCGAAGTCCACATTTGGTAAATCTGGCATCATATGCGCTACACTCTTGTAGCCAGAGTCCTTTCCTAGTTGGAAACTCTCACAAACTGCTCGCAATGTGTATCCATGGTCTTCGTACCCCGATTGTACACCAATTTCAAGTCGAGTACAGCCATACGATAACACATCGGGTAGACGACGCTTAAGACGATAATCCGGACGGGTCTCAATTGTGATTCCAATACATTTCGTGCGCGACTTCTGCGAATACTTTACAGCCTCTGATACACTCGCACTAGATGACTTGATAGAGCGTCATGAAGGTTGTAATCCCTGTACTTCTCTGGGAGACACATAAATGTTCCACCCATCGCGATGAATTCCACTTAGTCGACCGAGTGACCAAGCTGCTTCAACTGTTCTACTCTATGTCGTGTCTGTAAAAATGAAACTTATCGAGCACAAATTGCTCTCATCGAGTCAAGTCATAAATACTGGTACACAACTGAACACACTCATTACGAATGCAACACTGGGCGCATCCATTTCGTATTGATTGTGGTTTGACAGTTGATATTTATGCTTCATTGTGACGTAAAAAGTTTTTGACATTAATTGCTTACAATCATGGAATGGGGCGACATCGAAAATCGTATTGTTGTAGTTGGCCTACTTAAATGCAATATGGAAAAAGGCGATATCTTTAAAACGTTGCGACCGCTTGGAATCACTCGCAATTTTGTGTATCGTGCTGTGATGTTGTTTGAGGATACTGGTGGAGTAAGTCAAAAATCCGACCGGCCGCGCACTGTGAGAACTCCGCAAGCGATCAAAGCCGTGAAGAAACGAATCGACCGAAAACCGCTGCGAAAACAGAAAATCTTGTAGCGGGAAATGCAAATTTCGCAAAAATCCATGTCTCGCATTATCAAAGAAGATTCAGGACTCAGCGCGTACAAGCGACACACTGGACAACTGCTCACGGCCGCATTGAAGGAAAAGCGCAAGCGAAAATCGAAAGCGTTACTCAGCCAGTACGCGAAGAACGCTCACAGACAAATTCTGTTTACTGACGAGAAAATTTTCACCGTAGAAGAATCATTCAATAAGCAGAACGATCGTGTGTATACTCGATCAGCCAGAGAAGCATCCCAACTCATCCCCAGAGTTCAAAGAGGCCACCATCCCGCGTCTGTAATGGTATGGTTGGGAGTGTGCTACGATGGCGTTACAAAGCTCCATTTTTGCGAGAAAGGAGTGAAAACATCGGCCAAAGTATATCAATCGACCGTCTTGGAACCCATTGTGAAGTCTCTCAACCAATCAATATTCAACAACAAGCCACGGACTTTCCAGCAAGACTCTGCTCTAGCTCACAAAGCAAAAACGATTCAACTGTGGCTCAAAAACAACGTTCCGGATTACAAGTTCTGGTCCGTATTAGAGGGCATGGCTTGCTCTAATCGACACTCAAATATTGAGTCGTTGAAGCGAGCCCTTGTCCGTGCAGTGGAAAATTTCCCCGTGCATGAAGTGCGTCTCGCAATCGATGAGTAGCCACATCGTCTTAAGTCGCGCTGGAAGGCAAATGGAAGTCATTTCGAATATTCCAATAAAAACACAAAAAAAAATTGTTTAAACATTAATTCGTTTTCATTTGGCGCTGATTTTTCTGTGGAACAGTATTTATGTCCCTACTAGGCAACTCTGTGTGGAATATTCGAAATCACTATCCGGTCCGCCGGGACAATAAACACAAATGTTGCAGGTCATGTTTATGTGGGGACAACTATGCAATTTGGGCAACAGAATTTTCTTTGCATCCTGCGGTACAGCAGCAATAATGCCAGCTCAACACTTCCACATTGTGCTTTGTCCCCGCCAACACTTGAGTGTGTCGAATCTTCAATGGGACGAATTTTTCATGTAATAGCAAGAGTTCTTAAAAATCTTAACATTCACAAATCCGCTGGCCCAGACGGTATATCTCCCTTCCTTCTGAAGTGGTGTTTTTCCATCAATCCTACTCTTTAGGACTCTTTCCAAGCAGATTGACAACAGCATTTGTCTAGCCCGTCCATAGAAAGGCGAATCTTCCTCACTCTCTTCCTACTGACCCATTGCACTTACGTCCCTTTTCAGCAAGGTCATGGAAAAGCTGATAAACCGTCAGCTCATGAAATATCTCGAAACACGAAAACTTCTTAATGACCGGCAGTACGATTTTCGTAGCAACAGGTCCACTGGTGATCTGATGGCATGTCTCACTGAAAAGTGGAACCAAAGCGTACATCAATCTGGCGAAAGCAAGACAGTTGAACTTGATATTTCTAAGTATTTGACAGAGTTTAGCATCGGGCTTTTGTCGAAAATGCGTGCTTTTGGGATCGACAACTCTCTCCTTCAATGGATTAGAAATTGCCTTTCGGAACGTTCACTTCAAGTTGTCTTGGATGTTTTCAAGGCTGATATTCACAAAATAAATGCTGGTGTGTCCCAGGGCTCCGTTCTGTCTCCGACACTCTTTTTAATTTTCATCAACGATCTCTTGTCTGCTACTTCTAATCCGATATATTCCTTTGCTGACGACAGTACTCTCCGCTTTTCATATTCGTTCCCGGACTCATGTCCCCGCTCTTCGGCTGTAGAACGGGAACGGCAGAGGGAATCAATAACAGAGTGGAATTTAATGCTTCCAAAATACAATGCTGTCCGCTGTCGTTTAAGCGAGGTTTAAACACTCAGACATTTTCCATGAATGGCACTTGCATCGTCGAAACCGATAAACTTTCCATTCTCGGTATGTGTGTCAATGACGTTACGTTAGAATGACGTCAAAAATGCTGCGATATGTCTAGCTTTCCTCAAGCGATGTAAGAAATACTTCAACCCCTTGATCAGGCCCCAATATGTAAGGCATTTATCCACCCGAAATTGGTGTACAATGCCCATATCTGGTCGGGTGCGCCCAAAACATCTACCTGCTAGATTGGACTCAAAACCGTGCGATAAAACTCATAGGTGATACTAATATCACTCAAACAATGGACACCCTCTAACACTAACGTAATGTCTCGTGTGTTACTCTGTTTTGGCGCTATTTCCACCACCAGTAGCATTCTGCCCCTTCAAACTTTTAACCGTAACTTACTATTGGAATACCCTGCCTAGCTCTTTATTTCCTAGCCATTATAACTTTCAAACATTTTAAACCAACGTTCACCGCTACCTCTCATTCTATCCACCCAGATTCAGATTTTCCATCCCCCGCGTTCTTTGCAAGCATTGTAAGCGCGCGCAAATAATAAAAAAAAATCTAAAGCGACCTCCATGGATACATCCGGACCCTGGAGTAGAGACGGAGGCGGAAAATAGCACATGAAAAACTACGACATCTACTACAAGGAAGGAGGACGACAGTTATTTGGCTGTGGATTTGCTTTTCGAGGGAGACTCAAACCAAAAGTCTTAAGCTTTCGGCATGCTAGCAAACGCCTCATAACAATCTGCATCAGAGCCAAATTCGGAAATATAAGCCTGATTTGCCTTCATGCCTCTACTGAGGAAAAGGACGACATAAAAGGAAAATTCTATGACCTGCTAGACTGAACTTACGCCCAGTGCGCCAGCGATGACAGCAAAATCTTAACGCAACTCTGGGTAAGGAAGCTGGTCATCGGAAAACATAGGTTGCATAATAACACGTCCGACAATGAACTCAGGTTTTTAGAATTTGTAGAGGGTGGGGGGTGATAATATTTGAATAGCCAGCACACAGTTACCAAATCTCAACATCCATAAAATGACTTGACAGAATCTTCTTTAATACCGCAAAAAAAACTTGCGTGAAATTTATGTGATGGACGAACATAGCGAACCGTCAATGAAGCTTTCATGAGTTGTATACACAAGGGAAAAACAAAGTACATGCTGTCGATAGAATTACTCTTTCCAATCGCTATTTCTTTGGCCTCATCGATAGCGGAAGAAAAAGTCCTTGGCCGTTTCGAAAGAAATATACTGCGTGTTATTTTCGGTCCTATTTGTATTGACGGTGAATGGAGGAGGAGATTCAACTAGGAACTTTACAACTTGTAGTGCGACATCGGTTTAGACAGACGTCTACGAATCGAAGGTCAGAAATGGCTGGGCCATGTTCAGTGCATCGACACTAATCCCGAGGACGAGCGCATCTAAACTGACGCACGCAAGTGGAATGGAATCTGAACCAACTGGAGACAGCAGGCGTGAAACTGTGAAAGCTGTAGCGGCTTGATCGTTGAGGCCCAGGTTTGCCTCGGATTGTAGCTCAAGTAAATAAATAGCACCTACTGTGACATTATTACATAAATCTCCTTGCTAATCTCAAAGTTCGTTGACCTTTTAATAAAACTTCTGTATGCTTTTTTTCTGGCGTAGCACCTCTTCATTTCCTCGATCGTTCACTTCATATGCTCTATGCCGATATTCTTTCCGCTCTGTTTTTCCTAAAGCGCATGAGCCGCTCTCGTTAATTCTATGCAGCGCCGCATTGCGCTTTTGGTTTTCATCTGTTGCGGTTTCTGGCGGCTTCTTGGCATCGATGGCACTGATCTACAGCCCTTAAAGCAGGTTGTAAAGGCGCCGACGCAGCATGAAGTATATCCGACTGGAAACATTTTGTGACGGTCATTCCTGATCATTCCTGAACTAAGGCCACACTTCATTTTGTTCTGCGATTTTTTCCTTCAAACACCCTACCTTGTTGGTCAGAAATTTTTGAAAAGACTCTTGATCGATTCTGAACCAATCATAGCTCCCTCCACTACTGCTACGAGCACAGTGAAAATATTTGAGGCCAGGACATAGGGGCTAATATCATTTAAACTATTGTCTTTTCAAGCCTTTTAGAAGTATAAACAAAGACATATATCAGATATCAGAGTTTCGTATCCAAGGATTTTTTTTGCTAGAGTACACCAGGGTTCTAGCCTAGGTCCTATCTTATTTGGCCTTTTCATTTATCTCTGTACAGTGTACTTCTATAATTGTGTTCAGTTTGTCAAGATGTGTAGGCTTGCTTGATGGTCTGATAAGCAGGCCCAACCAAATGCTACTCCTATGTGACATTTTTAAATTTAATGACGTTCCAGTGTGGAAGTATACCTGTGCCTCAACCAAGATATTTTTCCATACAGCTCGATCGATAGCACGCTTCTTCCAGTTCCACATGCCGAGTTGGTAAAGCTCCTGAGTAGAGGTCTCTCTGAACTCCGGACCGAGGAGCAAGTGCTCATCCGATCTACGTGTTCGATATTTGTTTGATTTAAAGATCCCGTTTAAAGGGTAAATATCACAGTTTACTAAAATCTTTCTTGTAGACCATACAAACTGCATTGCTAATCGGATTAATGCCGAATTAAGCAAAGACAACTACAATATAGGAAAAAAGTGAGGTGCCAATGAACGTTGGTTTTGAATGTATTACAATTACAATGGTCTGGAAAACTATCAAATTTCACATTCGTTTTATTTGGAGAAAAGTGAGAAATGAATATCCAAATTTGGAGTTTTATGATTCGATGATATTGTAGTGACAAATTCACTCTAACAGTAAATTAGGAGTATCAATAAGTGTGTAAGGAATTAGACACACTTTGATCTGGAGAAGTCCATTACAACACCAGATATACGTACATATATTCTGATTTTTTCTGCCTATGAATACATATTGAAATTAAACAGAGTCTTAAATATACGAAGGCTGCTTCCACGGAACATCAATTCGTTCAGTTCATTAAAGAGAAGAGCTGCTACAATTTAGATGAAACAATTGTGCTTTTCTCCTCCTATTCATCATTTTACAACTTTAAGAAGAAGGATACACCGGTTATGCAGGTGATCTGTAATCGCTTTAGCCAAACCAACTCGACTTTGATCCAGCTTAGCATAGACTTATCTCGAAATGTAAGACACGTCAGGTCATTTTCCCATTTGAGTTTGAAATTGTGCATATACTTGTGGCGATGTGCATAGCCAGGGATCATTTGTCAACCATGTAGACAATAGAAATATCTCAATGGCTTTGCTCTCAAAATAAGGGTCAGTGAATGTGCACTATTTCGCCATCTCATTGAGTCCTTGAGAGGCAAGAAAGTTAAGTATAAGAGCATAATTGAAGCGGGTGTCCAGTGAGATGGATGCAAGGCAAAGACTGTCGCAGAGAGTTTTTGTTTTTTGAATATTGGACTGCATGTTAGAAGGACTCTGTACTCATTGTCTACTAGATTCTAGAGAGGATTTCCTAACTTCCATCGACAGTCAGCGAATTAGCAGCAATTAAACTCTTAAACCGAATAAGCCCTCTAGCTTAGATATTGTAACTTAGACCATCTTACCTGTCCAAGCGATCAATTTCCTTGAGCCCAATTTTTTCTACACGGATTCGTTTCAACAAACTTTTGTTTGGGTCCTACCAGAAGCTATAAAAGTCACTGGCTGTTCCAGCAAAATACTTGAAAGAAAGTGTTATTGCAATAAATCACTATCAAAGACTAAGTTCTACGTGTCAGCAAAAGGTCTCAAGACGATTCTGAGTCTTTCCATCGTTACCACGAGGATCATAAATTTACATGCAGCAGTTCTAACAAATTCAAACCCGAAATGTCAAAAGACCGATCTCTGCAAAGGCAAAAGGGTTAACAGCGAGTACCAGTGCCATCGACGCTTAATATCATCTCAACGACGACATTGAGTCTCATCAACATTAGCATCAACTCTGATTTATGTGTTTTGCATGGAAATGACTTCGCTGTCATTGTTCTCGCTGTTGGTGACACGATTCCACGATTTCATTTTCCATGACATACCTCTCGTCTGGCTTGACTTCAAGCAAAAATAAGAAAAACCGCAACACCACTGAGATGATACGATTGCCTCACTTCTGTCGATTCTTCGTCCGTTCAAGCGAAAAGAAGAGGAACAATTTTCACAAACAGATTTTTCAATTTGTCATCTGGTAGTAGTTGCCCAATCGGCAAAGTCAGTCCTAGTTTTTTTCTGTTTTGTTTTTGTTTTTTTTTCGTTTTATTGACAGAATAATCTATGTCGGCAATCGGACAAAGAGCCAACTATTGCCCTTATCTAGATTCTTGCCTTCAGGGGTTCTCTCTCAGGTTCACCTAACCATTCATTGTCTTTTGTGCGTTCGTGTCGATGTCGGTTTTGGTTTAAGTGCCTTGCGTCACATACAACGGACGCGCAGATTATGTGAGACTCCAAGAAATCATTTTCGAATCGTGTTCGTTAAGTTTATTGGTAATTAACCTTGGGTCCGAGAGTTACGATTATTAAACAAAGACACCCCCACAACTACTCGTAGCAACACAGCAACAACAGAAAGGTGAAAAAAAAAAGTATCTGTACTCTTAATGATTGCTCATTTATGCGATGCTTAATGTTGTTCATCGGATAGATGTAATAGATACCTTGGGTCTCTGCACATTTCAGCTAGACTCATTCACCCACGTTTCTAATCATAAATCACGAGTTTGATTTGAGTTTAAGGTTAGGCGATTTATTTCTTTCATTTTAGCACTCTGTGATGGTAGAAGAGTTCTCCGACAATGTTGCGTAAGATTGAGCTCTCATTAAGTTGCTGGAATGGGTTGAATTGGGTGTGGAAGATTAACACTGGATGGGAGAAACAACTCCCAGGTGTGCACTCGTAATTCAATCGAACGTGGTCAAGTAGGAGTATCGTGCATTGGCCACGGGATGGTGTATCTTTTGTACTTATTTGAGGACATTTTTGACAGTAAGCTACCTTTGACTAGCTATTTCACATAATTGAAGAAACCTCACAGACCTTTATTTCTAACAGCAACTCTACTCGTAACTCACTCAAGGAAAAGCCACCAGATACCTGCCTTCTTGACCTCAGCTTAATAGGAGCAAGATTTTTGAGATCAGTGCCACCCATAACACAAAGTGGGTTTCGACATACAGAGGCTGTTAAATGTTTTGATAGGTCACCATGACTTGCCAAGAAAGAAGTGATGTTGTTCCGGATTCAACGATGTGCTCCTCCCATAAAAAATTATACACCACATTGATGAAAAGTAAGGGCTTTAACTACTAATTTCCCAGACTTTGACTTCGAATTTCCCGAATCTTTTGCAATGTCCACATTTGATTTACCGAGACTTTGCCTAAAACTTTCTCCAGATCGATGAAGATATGCAAATTTCATCGTGCGTTGATCGAATTCCCGCAAAGCCGTACAGACTCTTTTGAAGTTTCAATATATATCGCAAGTTGTTGCAGTTAATCGTGAGGTTTTTGCATTTATTCACAGAATAGCTTACCCTCCATCTGTTGGGCATCCGATATTCGCTCATCATTTTATATAAGAGCCATGGACTAGCAATTTCAGTCTAAAAATTTCCGAAGGCAGGTGCGCATCAACAGAGTCAATCTTCCTATGTAGGAATTCTTGATTTCGTAGCACGTTCTTGATGGTTCTCGAATACGCAGCTGAAATAAGATGAGCTTGACAATGTTCCCACCACCCCTCGAAAATAGAAAGAACTTTAATAGAGCCAAATCAACGAAATCATTTTCGGACTGGGAGATCTACAAACAAAGCTAAAGTAAGCCAAACCCGATCTTGAATCCGGCGCAGCTTTGTGCGGAAGATAGACAACCCACCTCAATGCTCTTGGAACCAAACGTCAGAATGAATCCGAATTGAATGAATAATAGGCCTTATCAAAAAAACATCGTTGAATCTACTTATGGGCGCTCGCGGGTTATATGCCTGTTGCTGGTCAACATGTCAACAGATTTCAAAAGCAATAAAGTGATGACGTCAGAAATTATTTTTTCTATTTTTCTGTATATCACATGGAAATGAACTCCGACCACCGGTGCGGTAGGAGACGAATTAACCACTGCGCCACACCGAATACCTTAGACCAACAGCTCTAGTTATTGGCTTTAAAAAAAGAAGGGAGGTATTATCAAGAAGAAAACACTAACGAGTTAGAAAAGTTTTGGCTGACCTGTGTTCCACCAAACCGAGGGTACGAATAAGCTCCTCATCGGGCCTGTAATACTCGTACATCAGGGCTTAACCATTTACTTCGGGTGTAAGGCCGATTATGCTATACGGAGTAATAGTGTAAGTGTCTTCCCTGGAGAATAATTTAATCCTCAAAACATCCTCCTCGTCAAACAATGCTCATCTCAAAATGACTATACCAGCTCAACAGTCCCTGCAATGATAAGAGCACTAGTCGTGCCAAAATACTTAGGACACAACGGGGTCTACTTCAGTGCCGATCTGCCTACATAAATACATTTCAGTGTAAGCTTTTAACACACAGTGCGAACGCGATCGGCTTTTCAGTGGATCACTGCTAATATTTTTCTGTTATGTATCATAGAGAGAAAACTGATGACTTCTCGGACGGAAGAAAACATCGAAAGAGTGACTCCGCGAGGATCATCGAGAACCTCACTGACATCCCTTCATTCCTTACGAATTCGTCAATCCAACAAGACATGAGTAGAAACCTGCCGAGTTGGGCAGGAAACATCACAATGGGTGCTGATGTATGGAAAAAACACTTTTACAGAATTTTAAATCAAACTCAAGGCAGAGCAAATGATTGGGGTGAAACCCGAGACTTCTGCACGCCAAAAATCACGAACCGATACCAATATGTAAACTCAAACAAAACAGGGTATCCCAACCGGACTGATTGCCTTTGTATTTAAGGCAGTGCGCATCATGATATGAATTTTTTAAAACTGTTCGAACTATAGAGGCATCAATGTTTTGAACATGGCGTACAAGACAATGCTGTATTGTTTGCACACTTGAAATCAATTGTCAATGACCTGAACCACTCTCATCTACAATAGACCTTTGATGTCATAAAAGGGTTTAGACAAAGTGATACGCTGTTATGTGACTTATTTAACAAGCGGGAACAATTTTTCAAAATTCTAAGAGATCACTCTTCAATATCGGTTTCGTTACATTGACGTAGTCAGAAAAGGGCGAATCAGTTACCTGAGATGACTAGCCCATGTAGAGCCAAATCAACACAGACACTTGAATCTGCGTCAAGCTGCCTTCATTATACCTATAATTCTATCCGGAATGCCCCTTCTACGCAAAGCACTCCAGATGAATTCTCTGTTGAAGGAATGCCTTTTTAAAATTGGTAAGCAGCAGGATCAATGGACCTCAATACTCCACACTTCCATGATCCCCAGAAAGTGTTTGCTCGGATTCGAGGGTAGACTCGCTGAAGGATTTCTTTAGCTGTTTGGGAACTACAAGGTGGGGCAAAAGTATTGTCCACTGTGAATGTGCCATAATTTTTGAAAATGGCATCAATTGTCGTTGTGCTTTGACATTTATTTGCAGACAGATAGAAAATTAGTTGACAAAAAGCAATGGAGCAATACACAGCTGAAGAACGGGGAATTATCGTTACTGCTTATTTGACAAATTTTAGGTCTGCAGCGTGAATTTCGTCATCATTTTCCTCGCCGTCTTGCACCATCTGCGCAAAACAATTAAGCATCTGGCTGAAGAAATGCCCGGACTCGTATTGCCCGTTCGACTGAGAATACCACTGCTGTGGCCATGGATGTCCGAGAGAGGCCACAAACATCGACGAGACAACGATGCACAGAATTTGACATCAGCATTCGTTGCCTCGAATTTTGGTGAAAGACCTGAATATGTTCCCTTAAAAAGTGCAATCCGTTCGCCAATTACTAAATGCTGATCGCCAAGTGAGGTTAATTTACTCCCATGCTCTGTTAAACCTTTTCGTATCCAAATTCATGTTGAATGATGAAGCCCATTTCCATTTACGTGGTAGACAAAGTGTGTTTCTGGGATACGGAGAATTCCACGAAGAGCCATTGTATCCCCACAAAGTGACTGCTTGATGCGGCATTTCCAGTGAAAATGTGATTGGCCCTTATTGTTTTGAGGACAATCCTTCAACAATTTTTTTTTGCTGCAAGTTGCTGAATTGGGTCTCGGTCGTTGTTGGTTCTAGCAGGACGGAGCAACCTCTCATACAGCTCGAGCAAGGATGGAGATTTTCAATCATCAATTTCCAGGCCGGCCAGATAGCCAGACTTCCTCCTTTGGAACTGCACTTAAAAGATTCGCTGGAATACTATTAAGTCCTTTCGTCTGTCTGTGTCGTTGTGCAGTGGTTTTACTAAGGTAGTGATCCCATCTTTACTGAGAGCCGAGGTGTGTATACGGGCCATAGCTACTTCGGGCATCACACCCCGTCTTGGTTGCATATCTATCCCTAGCGAATACTCGATGTTTAACCTAACCGAAATGTTTCCTCCACCTACTAAATTGATCCTCATTCGAAAACCCTGCAAGCCTTTTACCAGATGCTGTGTGCTTGTGCTTCCGCAGCGCTATCGCATTGGTGTAGTTGCGTTTGCCCTACCGCACGATATGATGTATCATCATTTTTCACCAGTAAAGGGGCACAATATTGTTCACCTCTGTTGTTGGAGTTGCTGCAAAGTGTACCCTCAAAACTCTCTCTTCGGTGGTCAGTCTCCAGGTGTCCTCAGAAATTCAGGTATTCTGTCTTGATCGCCATCTTCCTACATCTCCCGCTCCGAAAGTTCAATGTTCTTGAATTGGTTGATAGCTCCCTGCTGATGGTTGTTTCCACCCTTTGCGAAGGAGGTTTGGTGAGCTGCTGGAGCACGGAAGGGTTATTTAATTGGTCGTGAATGTACCTGGAAATCCTTGCAAAGTTACAGAGCCTTGTTATCAAAGCAGTTCACAGTTTGAGAGTGGCAATCATAAGATTATTAAGCATCTGCTTCGGACTTCTAATACAAGGTGGCGCAAAATTAATCACTCTATCGGAAGATGGTATTATTTTTGCAAATGGCCTCGTACGTCAATCATATTTGACATTTGTGAACTAGACAGCTGCAGTATACAAACAGACAAGCAATAGAGCGCTATACTCCGCAAGAGCGTGGAATAATTGTGTCGATATTTTTGACCAATAATCGGTCGGTGGTGTTAGCACAGCGTTCTGTTCGACTCGAACAGAGTGGAACCATTGGAGACCATGCAGGGTGTGGCCGCTACCGGACTGGTCCTTCAGCCGAGAGTATCGCGGCTGTGGCTGCCGATGTCGTTGAGAACGAAGAAACATCAACCAGACGACGGACCACGCAATTGGGCATCACCAGACACGGAACCACAGGAGACTATACAGGGTGTGGCCGCTACCGGACTGGTCATTCAGCCGTTTCTGGGGCACTGAAGACCCGCGTGTGATACACCAAGAGCCATTACATCCACTTAAAGCCACTGTGTGGTGCGGCGTTTATGCGGGAGGAGTGATTGGTCCGTATTTTTTGAGGACGAAATCAACAATACGGTCACTGTTACTGGCGAACGCTACAGGGCCATGATAAACGACTTCTTACTGCCGGAATTCGATGAGCGGGGCTTGGTGAACATGTGGTTTCAACAAGACGGTGCAACCGCACACACAACATGAGCCACAACGGATATTGTGAAGGAAGCGTTTCCTGGTCGCGTAATCTTGGCGATTTAGCATGGCCAGCAAGATCGCCCGATTTAACCAGACTTGAAGTCTCGGGTTTATGCCAACAAGCTTCAGACAATCGCAGCACTTAAGGAGAATATTCGACAGGAATGCGAACAGGTATCACCGGAAAGTCCTGGAAAATGCGATAAAACGGGCACAAAGGTGTATCAACACTGGCGGCAGCCACTTGCCGGATATCATCTTTTCCACTTAACAGAAACAATTGTAAAGGTCCAAATAAAGATTTGTAATTCAAAAACAAAATTGGATGAGTAATTTTGCGCCACCTTGTAGATAAGTTCTCTAAAGATTGCTTTTCGGTAGAGATCCGTAAATTGACTTTGTGTAGGTCTTATGCTTAAACTCGGTGGCTCCTATGGCAAAACGTTGCAGAAATCCGAAATTTGTATGAATCTTTGCAAAATAGACTTTTGGAAATTCTTAGAAAGGAGAACCAACGAAGCACTACTTTGGTGGCGGTACGATTCGGGGTGAATCTGGGTTTCAAACTAACGAACCTCTCCAGTTCGTTCGGTCTTCCATTTCTAAATCAAAGGCTAAAGCTATTGATTCATTTCTATATTAATCTGGCAATTCAGCGACACATTACATCCACCAGACAATGTAAAAGTATCTGACGCAGCACCATTTACCCAAATCGAGCTATTATACAATACCTTGAAACCAGGTGCACACCCGATACCGTGCAAGTGTGGAAACGAAGACCTGCATCGCATTTCAGTAAGCTTGTATCCTGCCAGAGCCACCGGTTTTCAACCATCCAACATGGTTAATAAATTTGCGCAGCTTTGAGATCTTGATATGAAACCAAAGAAATTGATATTGAGACACTTCCAGTCAATACTTGTCCTGGCTGAAAATTTCAACTGTTTTCATGTAAATGTGTGCCGAGACAGAGATACGAGTAGTCAGCAAGGAATTCCAACAGCAAACCGTGTCAGATGCCTTCAAACAAGTTGAAGACAACTGCTATTTAAGTGGGAAATTGATCAGAATGCTTCAACCATATGGTCTGGTCTGCTCAGCGACCCCAAACAAGTGTTTTTGAATATCTTTAGCCAAAGTTTTGAATGCCGATGTCTAGCCCAAGCATGAAACCTATCAATTTCATAACACAGGCAAATTATCTTTCTTTCCATTTTGATTTATTCGCTAATCCGTGCAAACGAGTATTTAAAACCAAGAAGCGGAAAAAACAACGTCAAGCCGGGAGTCATGTTTGTTGTTACCAGTCACTGTACGGAATTGAATAGGCGCATTCGTGAAACCAAGACCCACAGCGAAGAAACATTGCGTTTTAATAGTCTCCACCATTTTCCTAATCTGAGGTTCACCTCCGTCCAACGCATTTCCTTCTACGTTTCAGGTAAACTGATAAGCACATAGTCCACGCATTACACGAATATGTGGATCATCCACAGCAAAGCACTGCGCGCTGATGGTACTTTGTTCTATGACAAAGTAACTATCTTTGCTGTTAAAAGTTATGCGCTGTGCTATGTGCTTCTGGCAACCGCGATTTCGATTTCTTCTTCTTTGTTAACTTTGAAACGAGTAACGCATATACAATTTGTGTGTTGGCCTTTTTTGACATTGAACCGCTTCGGCTCACATATACCGCAGCTAATCATTTTTCTCTGAACCTAAAGACAAGTCCATCGAATTCTGGAACGAGAGTACATCACGGTTTCAAATGATCAGTGGAATGAATCGATGAATAACGTCTGCTGTTGTTACGAGTAGATGTCTTCAATGACATAACGATCCGTTTCGATAGATGCTCTAATTATGTAAGGTCCCCGATAAATTGACTCCAACCTATGACTTTCTCCAATCGCAAGAGCAATCTTCTCGATGAGGACAAGATCCCCTACTTTATACACAGTTGGACATTTGTGGCGATACTTCCAAGATTGCTGCTCTTGTGCGATACGTCGCACTGCTTTCTGTCGGCGTTTTGATACATTTTTCTGATCTGCCTCGTTGTCTTGTAAAGCTTATACGAAGCTGGTTATCAGATACCAGGTAATCTGGAGTGTGCCCCGTCGAAGCCTTCTGCTGGAAATTTGGTTAGGTCTCGCCCGACTTGTTCTTCCGCTCGTTTGAAGAGAGTCTAAAATAGTTTGGTTTGCACACTTTGCTTGACCATTCGCTCTTGGTACACGTACAGCAAGTTTAGTTGATGGACTACCATCTGCTGGTAGTACTCCTGAAACGTCTTTGAAGTAAGTGCCGTACCCGGTCTGTAACAACCTGTGCCGGAAGAAACACGATGTAAGCTCGTTCAAAAATGCTAAAAACTGCTCCTTACCACTGTGAATTTGCTAAATCGATTGGCTATTACCAATAGATGTACGAGTACTTAACCAATCTTGCTTCATGGAAACGGACTAAGATGATGGACTGTGAATTCACAGGGGCAGAATTGCAGTTGGAGACTCCACAAATAATCCGTGGCACCAGCAGCACAATCCGTGACTAGCTCGAACGACTTACGCAGCAAATAAAGCCAAAATCTTTCCAGCGTCTCAACAGCCATTAGAACTTCCAATTGGTGGCTATGAGAGCTCTGTTCCGTTTCAATGCAGTGTCGACTAAAATAGCACACTGGCTTCTAATCCACAACCGTGCAGCGAACGACGCGTGATGATGTAAACACAATTTGAATGCACAGAGTTTCGCTGTTAACAGCGAGGTTATTGCTATGCTCGCATAGTCCTTAACGAATTTTGGGAAAAATCCACGAACCTCCTACGTCAGTTAACTGCATCCAACTTTTGTGATCGTGGTAAAATTTCCTTTTGACTTATGCGATGTCCTAGAAATGTTTTCTCTGCCACTAGGAGCTTACATTTTCCCCGCTGAATGTAAAATTTGTATAATTGGATGCAGCTTAGCTATGTATTCTCCCTCCGCCGCTTTGCTTGGTATGCTGGTATCGTCGATATACTTGTACTTCTCCTAATCACATTCTGTCATCGTTCTTTGAAACCAAGATGGTGCGTTGACCAAAAGACATCCGTTTGCATTCAAATTCGTCTCCACTCGTTACAAGCGCTGTGAATTTATCGGAAAATTCTTCGTTAGGAATCCGATGATATCCTGCATCATTACATCAAGTATCACAAAAAATCAATTACCACTGTAGGCATACAAAATGGAGCCTTTTCTGTTATCTCTTTCAGAGCACGGTAATCGACACACAACTGAACTTCTTCACTCTCCACAGGACTTTACAACTTTGTCAGTAGTCAAATTGATCCTCGTTCTACATGTCCCAAATTCTGTCCGATTGGTCGCGAGACAATCCCAGTACTCTTCCAGTAGCTTTTCCAGAAACTTTTGCTCATCCGTTCGTAACCTACTACTGCTTAGCACTATCATCTTTACCAGTTGACACCCCTGTGGTTTCACAATATGTTGCACATCCGTGTTGGTAACAAGAGCCGAAATTAAATGATTCAGTACCACTAGGAAATCGGCTTCAATCGAGACCTCGTTAATATTGAATTGGTATTCCCATTCGTGGTTTATATTGATGATCTCCAAACCCTCCTAGCAATCTGCACTCCTCCTTCTTTATCTCGACAACATTAACACTGTCTGGAAGAGACTTCTGAATCAAAGAACAGTCACTACCGCTATCCGTAAGAACTCGTTTTCCTCTTTCGCGAGCTTTTCGCTGGTCACTGTGGTTGTGGTTGTGGACAGGATCTAGCAAGATGTCCCCGTTGTAAACAATTAAAGCGCTTTAGTTGTCTCGCAATCGATTTCTTGGCTAAGCTTAAGCTGTTTTGGATACAAGTCCGATATTCACAAAATTAATGCTGATGTGCCACAGGGTTGCGCTCTATCACTCACACTTTTACAATTCTCTTTTCTGTTACTGCCCATATTCGTTCCCGGATCTAAGTATGTCCTCGCTATTCGGCTGTAGAACAGGAACAGCAGCATTTGCGAAGCCCCTTTGATTTCCAAATTGGCACCATACCTAGGTGTAATTGGAGTACTATGAAAAGAGAAGAATTTATTGCTGCATTCTGTCTTGTACAGACCGACGATCTTTACTCTTGGTATGTGCGTCGATGACAACAAATGCTAAATTAATCACATACTCGATATCAGCAAAAATGGTGCAAAACGCCTAGGTTAGGTTTCTTTAAGCAATGTGGAAAATATTTCACTCCATCTAACCTGATTTCAATATTTAAGATATTTATATGCCAGAGGAGAATGCCACTCCTAAAGCCTTCCACCACCTGCTGGATAGGGCTCAAAACGGTGCGATAAAACTCATGATACCAACACTACACAGTCATCCTAAAAACGTCTCAGGAGTAAACATTTTACATCGAAAGCCTTCAGGGCGCTATCGATCTCCTGGCGGCAAGACATGTGTCCTGTCACCGAGAAGGGTCTTTTGGATGTACACGGCTATGATAAGGCCAATTATATCCTATGCGTCAGTTGTCTGGTGGAATTAGCTCTCATTAAAATACGTCACTGCTGCTGCCGACTATAAAGAACGGCCTGTCTGGGCTGCGTGGAGGCTTTCCCCACCACGTCTTGGTCTGCTTCGGTCTGCTCCCGATGCATTGACGAACCTCCGTTCCCTTGATATTGATATCATGGGCTATACTCTCAAAGCCATCTTTCGTTTAAGGAGAAGTCGTCTTTGATACAATATGCAGTTCTGCGCCGACTGTCTTTTGACCCTGGTTTTATGAACATGCCGTCTGCTGCAATGACACCAGAACTTCTGTTGCGGAATAAATACGATGCCCACTTTCTCTGTATCCAGGAATGGTTTCGGTCAGAATCCGAGCCAGAAAGGGAATGTAGTCGGGTCTGTATGGATCTCGTAAAAACTAATCCAGGATGCGGTGTTGGTGTCTTTTTGGTGCACGACAGCATTAGATTTCACTCCTTGTTAGGTAAACTTGCGTCTATCTTCCAAGCGGAGATATACGCAATCATGATGGCAGCTAACTCTGTTGTGAAGGATCGGTGGAGGAGGGAATCATTTGCATCTGTAGCGACACAGCCAGGCTGCGCTCAGAGCCTTGCTGAATTTTACGAGCTCTAATCTGCAATAGTTCGAGAATGCAAAACTTTATTGAACGCAGTCGGAAGGCTAAATTCAGCAGATCACAGCGAAATTTTTCAGGACCCAAACCTACCTACCTTCCATTGTTAGTTCGGTCTCATGTCAGCATATAATTGCAGAGGGCATGACTCTCCAGTTTGCCGGCAGAACAAACGAAAGCTTTCTAAGAGGTCAGCGGCATTCCTGCTGTACCTCAGTCAGCAAGACTGTACGCTAGCGTCATGACGGAGCACTACGTTAAGCATTAGGTGTGCTAGGCATAAGTGATACAGCATTTCCCAACGCGAAAGTGATGACACCTTAGAGCACTACCTCTATGAATGTCCGGGATACGCTTCCATCAGGTTGCAGGTCGTCGGCGCTGACGTGGCGGGTGTTTATAATGAAAGTGACATTTATCAACCGATTGACTTGAGTAGACATGTTTTTGGAACAATTTTAACCATGAAGCAATCATACCGAAACAACGCACCGAATAGTGACGCTGTACATTGAAAATACTCGTTCAGCTGTGTTAACTCAACGTGCATATCGTCGAAAATATCGTGGCCAACAAGCACCTTCTGACAATTTTGTTGAACACGGGACAGTGGAAAATTGTCGACATGCCGTGCATCAACGCCCAAGACGTTCCAATGAACTGGTTGAAACGGTAAAAGAGTGTTACCGAGAACCCAAATGTGTCATATCGTCACGGCGCTCAGCATTTTGGCGTCAGTGGAACCACCTTGCGACGCATTTTGAAGGATGGTTTGCATTTGTTTCTCTATAAAGTGCAATCTACTCAAAGAATATTACCGACAGACCGTCCACGTCGCTTGAAATATGACCAAACAGTAGCTCGAATGGTTGACACTGAACCTGATTTTTGGAAGCAAATTTTGATGACCGACGAGGCCCATTTCACACTCTCTGGCGCCGTTAATAAGCAAACTTGACGCATTTGGGGAACGGAGAATCCACACGAGATCTATGAAACGCCATTGCATGACCTAAAAGTGATTGTTTGGACGTTTGCGCAAAAACCCTATTTGCCCATTTTTCTTCAGAGAAAGGGAAACAGTCGATGGGAATCAATATCGGTGGATGTTGGCTCATTATGTCTGCCCACAAATGTGTGAACAAATTCTGGACCGTTACCGGTTTCAACAAGACGGTGCGCCATAGCATACTGCAAATCAAACAATGCATTATCTGCAACGAAAATTCCCTGGATGTGTGCTGTCAAAAAATGGCGACATTGACTGGCCACCCAGATCTCCAGATTTGACCCCGCACGGACTTCTTTCTGTGAGGTTATTTGAAAAGCAAAGCGTACGCCAGTAAGCCTCAGGTCATTGACGAGCTCAATGCAAACATTCGTGCCGAAATCATCGCTATACCCCCCCGATATGCTCGAAAAAGTGATGGAAAATGCAGCAAATACGGCACATTTTGCTTTGGTCAATAAAGGCGGCCGTTTAATTGATGTTGTTTTCAAAAATTTGTCCAAATAAATTGTAAAGGACCAAATTAAATAAAAATACCTCAAATATAGGCTTACTCGCCTTTCTTCGTAAGACTGAGAAATTTCAGCAGAAGGAACATGCAAGAAGTACGATGGACTAGTTCTTTGTCTGACTGCTCTGTCCCGACAGAAAAAAATATCCTGTAAATGGATACACTACACCGTCGACGAAATGCCTCCTGCCTCACCTTGTTCACCATCAGTGCTCTATCAAAATCGCCGGTAGCATTCTTCCCCTTCAACTGTAAAACCGATACATGAATAGATATCAGTAAGACCGTAAGTCAATCATGCACGGAAATATCGTGATGCATTCCTAAGCTGTACAACTTGGTACGGAACTCATTATTTCTTAGCCATTATGACCTTCAAACATTCAAAACCAACGTGCAGCATCGGTACCTCTTAGGGAAGGAATCCTAAGTTTCCTTCCGCCCCTGGCGTGTGTAAACATTTTAGCTGTTTTTAATCCATTGTTTGCGCGCTTATTTTAGAATAAAAATGAATTATAATGAAGCTAGTAACGTTTTCGTTCTTTACGCATGTTTCTCAGGCCGGTCATCAGCGTCGAATTAAGCTGAAATTGTTCTGGTTAAATGATTACTAATTATAAAATACTAACTAAGTACGTAATGGAATCCACTTGATCAATCAGCCGAAAGATGCAGCCTTATGCTCTCAGAGTGATAATAGTTTCAGCGAGCAAGTAAATTGTGGCTAGATACTGCTGTTTCAGGGCCCTCAATAACGATGGTGTAGGTTTTACTACCGCCTGTTTATTAAAATAATAGTCGGCGGAGAGACCTATATATCCACAATTGAATGGTTATTGATCGAGTCCTGAATGAGATTCGTCCTTGATTTCGTGACAATTTTGATGAATTGCTCTTTGCGAATTGCTCGAAGTGGAAAAATTTACAGTGTGCTATATTGGTTAGCTATGACACCATATCTGTTGCACAAACGTTTCCCAGCGCCCTAAGGTTGGATTCCAAGACTTCAGCATCCAAGTTCAAATTCAATTTTCCTCAAATCTAGAACAGATCATTGATGCTCGATCTTGACCTCACGTCATTTATTATTTCTTACGTATGATTGTTTGATTGTCTATCGGAAAATAAGTTAAAAAACGAACAATATAGCGTTCTTGATGGCAATAATTACAGGGCTATTACTGCGGCGTACAAAACATTAGTAATAAGGACAAGGTGACAGCAGATTTACATTTGGAATTTCTATAACAAATCAAAAACTGGCACAATTGTGTAGGCTCAGGTTAGAACTGCGGTTCTAAGTTCAACAATTATTTCTACTATCTGATGAGAATATTAACACTGACCTCAGTCAGTACAACAGATGATGAAGGCAAGTGGCTCGTCCGTTTATCGCCGATTGTTCTTCCAAACCACAATGCAAATGTTAGAAGTCTTACTGCAGATTGGACTTCCTCAATTTGAAATGACCGCCGATTATACTCTTACTGATATGTTCATGCTTCAACTTCAGTTGTCTACCTCTGTAGAACCAATTCGGTAGTAATTACCTGCTTGTTTAAGATCTTAAGCACTCAAATAAATACTTGGATAAAGGCTAGATTTGTGTCTAAGTATACTTCGATCCAATTAAGCAAACACGAAAATTCGTTTTCTACTGCTTCATTGTCTGTTCGATTATCACCTTTATTACTCGTAACATTAACAACTCCTCAAGTGGGTTAAATTTATTTTTTTGTTGAATCTGTTTCCTTATAATCACATACCGACAACAGAGAGGGAGTACGCCACGAATCAAATAGTCCCAAAATTAATTATGTTTATCTTTGGCAATAATTCAATGCGAGCATTTTACTATAGAACCGCTGAAAATGTCAGAAGGTGAGAAATTTTGAAGGCGCAATCATGAGAATCACTTGCAAAAGAAATCGTGGAACAAGGCGAAGGTCAAGGCTGTAGCTCGCACTATATACTCGTCTCGTACGTATACATATGAGAGTACAGCCACAGAGCCGACACAGGTGTACGAAGTGTTTTTTTTGTTTTTTTTTTTTTTTTAACTCGAAATTAACAAACCCACTTTGTGGGCCACCTTGTACGGACGGTTGTGCGGCAAACTTATAAGGAAATATCAAAAAACCGGACAAAAAGATACAAATGAGAAAATTCATCGAAAGACTCTCGACAAAGACGTAACCTGTGACTTTTTGTAAACAGAACAGCAGAAAAAACGACGCAGGGGGGATACCTTGATTCGCGTCGTTTTCATCGAAGGTCAACAGCCTCGTCATTACATAAGACTCCCTGGTGGCAGTGTGCCCTGATGGAACGTAATGCAATCGTCGCTCAGATATGAGTATGAGTAGAAATTACAATTTGACGACGTGCGAGTTAAAGATTCGTTTAGAGGCAACAAAATGTAAGCCAATCATTCGGTTAGACCTTTACAGTCCTAATTGTGAGACCACAAACCCACAACCACAAGGGCAACATACGATTAACTCACTTAACATCTCATCTGAATGCCAAAGTTATCCGATTCATCGTCATACATTACAAGTGTCATGTACGAGTATGAGATTTGAGTTATACTTGATGGAACCACATAAAATCAATGGAGCACCTAAACACAAAGACAGGTGATAGGTAACACTCGTATAGTGCGTACTGAGGAAGTAATCAAGATGCGATTTTTTTCCATAGATACTTAGATGTAACTACATCGGCACAGCAATAAAAGCAAGGCGTATCTCCAACGAGTTAAAAAAAAAAAAAAACAAAGTAAATCGCAACAAATGAAACTGTAGATACTTGGATAAGGCTATTAATTATGCCGCTCGATTGGGTATAGGAAATCGCGAGGCGGTTTAATTTATGAGCAAGCTCTGGTCTACATTAATCCGACTAGGCAACGACTATCAAAAAAACAATCTGATGGATGATTGATTTTTGCCGGAGCTGCCAATTACTCTGCATCTGTATGTCGTTTCTTTTCACCTGTTCGATGCGGAATAGGTTTGGCGATTGGGCAATTTGGAACCCATTATATGGTTGTTTTTTTGCCCTGTGTCTTGATCTAGTTGAAAATCGCTCTTTTAGTAGGGTGCTTAAGTTTAATTGGATTCGATGTAGATGCTGTCTGCAAAAATGACTTATGTTGAGCTAATGATGGGTTTGTGTTAATTTAAATTCCGAGCTACAAGAGGTGAAAGTACTAACCTCTGATTATGATTAGAGAAGAAACGACACTTTAAGAGAACTAGCACATAATAGTCTTAAAAGTATGATACTATTGACTAATGCTTAAACCAATCACGTGAGGTAATATGAAACTAGTACGAGCAATCAGAGTCCACATCTGCTGATACAACTTATGCTGCTATGTGATCAAACGATCAAACCACCAAGCCCTATATCATATATCACGAGTACTAACCTAGCCGAAAAGTACTTCCCATTATCTTAGACCGCCCCGATTATACCAGAAGAATCTCCTGCAAACATTGAATAATGGAATGAAGAGAAAGCCCTATTTTGAGAAGGCTGGAGTGATTGTCACTTTCATCCTTCAAAACCACAGGTGACGATAGTGTCTTTCCGCCTCTTTTAATGTCTGCTGAAATTTTCCATCAATTTTGTTCTTTAAAGAATCTTTCCGAAGCAGATAGGAGCATTTGTCTAGACAGTCCCCAAAAACGGCCGATCTTCCCATTGGGCATCCTCTTCTCATGAAATATATCTCGAAAAACGAAAATTAATAACCGCTAGTATGGTTATGGTATGGTCCACTAGTCATTTGATGGCATGCCTTAACGAGGAACCAAATGCTTCACCAATCTCGTGAAAAAAAGATAGCAATCAAGTTCTTTTGTTAAAATTGGAACCGATGTATCTCTTCTTCAACTGATTAGAGATTGCCTTTCAGAATGTAACTGGTGTGACTCAGGGTTGCGTTCTGTATCTGATACTTTTTTGTTTTTTTTTTACTATGATACTTCTGCTTTAGAAAAGAGTCTTTCATTAAGCGCTTCCTATCTTTAAATTTAAATAAAATAAAGTGTGTGTGAGATATCGTCGAAATTTTCTATTCGTTTGAAAGGCCCATCGATGCCTTATGTATGGAATATAACATCGTTCAAATGTCCGCCATGGCTTCTTGGGGTGACGCGTATCGGAAATGTCCAATTTCCCATGACTCTGGCGCATAAATCAGGCTGAATTTGACCGATGCATGGGTTATGTTGGCTTTGAGGGCCGGTGTGGTTTGTAGCTTATTCGCATTAACCTGCGACTTCTGAAAACTCCACAAGAAAAAGTCTAAGGGCGGTCAAATCGCATGATCTCGGTAGCCAGGTCACATCACCGCCACGTGGGATGACCATGCCCTCGAATCGCTCGTGCAGAATTTCCAATGTGGCGTGAGCTGTGTGGCACGTAGCGATGCCCTGTTGAAACCACATGTCGTTGATGTCCATATCATCCAATTCAGGCCAAAAGAAGTTAGTAATCATCGACCCATAGCGCTCGCCGTTGACGGTGATGGCCTCGCCAACATCGTTCTCAAAGAAATATGAACCGATGACGCCGCCAGCCCAAAATCTACACCAAACCATGACTTTTTCGGGATGCATTAGACGTTCTTGGATCTCATATGGATTGGTATCGTCCCAAATTGGACAATTTGGTTTTTTGATGTACCCATTCATCCAGAAATGCGCCTCATCGCTGAAGATGATTTTTCGGTGAAAATTAGGGTCAGTCCATTCAGCGAACACACGTCGTTGTCTATGGTCGTTTACCTTCAGCTTATGGGTCAGTTGAATTTTGTACGGGTGCAGGCCCAAGTCACGACGCAAAATTCGCCAAGTTGTGGTCTACGAAAGGCCGAGTTTTTGTGAGCAACGCTAATTCGACTGCCTCGGATTTCCTGCACACTCTCACAGGCAGCGGCGATGTTTTCGGCAGATCTTGCGTTTCGTCGACGTACGGGTGTTAGTTTATCGTTTACTGAACCAGTGGACTCAAATTTATCCATCACACTGCGAATAATCCTCTCGGTAGAATTATTATGGCGACCGTAAAATGGGCGAAGTGCGCGCAAAGTTGCCCGAACAGAACACCCATTTTGATAAAACAATTTCATTAGTTGCACGTGTTGTTGAACGCTATATCCGTCCATGGTGATTTGGCAAAACAGACTCAATAAATGACAGCCAATTTGACAGATGTAGCTTCAACAATATGGTCGCTATCAACAAATGAAGTCCCGATTGGAAGACCCTGTATAATCCTTTGCTGACGATTCGTTCCCGGACCTACGTCCCAGCTGCGTGGGTGTAGAACAAGCACGATAGTGTATTTTACGTTGAGTGAAATTGAATGACTTCAAAACACAATGCTGTTTGCTGTCGTTAAAGCAAAATCTAAGCACCCAGCCATTATCCATGAATGCATTTGCATCGTCGAAACTTTAAATTCAGGATATGTGTGTCAACGATAGCCTAGGTTGGAACGACTATATACCACATTCGATGTCGACAATAATGCTGCGAAATGTTAAAGTTTCTGCAAGCCCAACAGTGGAGCATGATGTGCAAAGATGTTTAGGATCTTTTGAACTTTCTAGACAAAATCTAAAACCATGCAGTAAAACTGTTAGGTAAATGCTAATATAACACAATCAATTGACACCCTCGGTAAATGTTTCCTGAGTTTTCTTTGTTCCACCGCTATTTTCACCATCTGCGCTCCATCGAAATGCATTCCAGTGGCAATCAACCCCGTCAAACATTCAATGGTAACATCCGTCTCAAATGCACTTCAATTTAAACAGTAAACGGTTCAGCGCCAACAACTGGCAGCCTAATGCAATAGTGATAGTGGGTGGCCGTGGCTCAAGTGGTAGTGGACTTGCTTCCAAATCAAAAGGTTCGGTGTTCTAATCCCTAACTTCTTTAAAAAAAAAAAACTCCGCGGTGTCGTCGCCTCTCTCATAGTAAGCGTAGCGGCATGTTGCGTCCCTTATGTCAGGCACATTTAGGTGCTTAGCCAGAGCTTAGTATCCCGTAATAGTGCCAGTAAGTGGTATAGTCTTTCCTACTAAAGGACTGTAGACGAGTCATGCCATCTGTAGTTATGCCCACATGAAGCCCTAACGAAGCTTCAGGTTCTCCTCTTGTCTAGCAAGTTCCTCGGCGATTTCATTTCTTGTGATCCTGTTGTGACCTGGGACATAAAGAAAACTCTTGAAACCTTGTATTATTAATGAGAGCGTTCAGCGAGGCCTTTGCTGTCGCTTCAGGTGCAAGTGCTTTGCTCCTTCTTTACAATACTGTTGAAGATTTCCTAACGACAGGTGAAATCTAACGATGGCGTCCTACAAAAAACATCAGCGCCGCATCCTAAATCGGTTTTCGAGCCACCCATGAAGGCCTAACTAGACTCCTTTCTTGGCTCACAATGAATCGTAGTAAACCCAAATCATGTCAAATGCATTTTCAAAATTAATAAATCCAAAATCTCGCTCTCATTTAAAAATGGGTCACTTGGGCGTATGTGCACTCTTTTATTTTGAACATAAATTTTGGGATAATGAGCAATTTTTAAATTGCTGCGGTCTGCTTGGCAAATATCGCTTATTAGTTTTGCAATATGAAATAGAGAATAGAGAAACGACCCGGACATACGGGTTATCAAATTTACCATTATGGTTGTGTTCATGTTATTCAGGGCCAGACCAGGACTCCGTAGCCTTTAACAGAGCTGGACTATCAATGTAGAAGAAAACCGACAATTGAGTGTGTTTAATAATGCCTCAAGAGCCGAAAACACCCGATTACCGGGTCCTGAAAAAACTGACCCAGTTTTGTAAAACAATATTGGATAGCACGCGTTATAGAGAAATACTCGTAGTTTGAGCTTTCGCGGGATTTAGAATTTTGTGGATCCTAAAGGAAGTGTTTTGAAGAGCTAGAGAACTTTCTTTGCTTAAACGGTAACAATAGGGGAGTTGAGTGAAATATGGCAAATGTCATAATTGATTTGGAATAAAATGACAAGAAGAATTCTGTTAAAAAGTCCTTGAAACCCTGACAAAAACAGAGGCAAGGATACTTGAATTTTTTGAAGTATAAGGAATAAAGAAAATGGTAGGTGACAGAGCATTGGCTAAAAAGTCGTCAAGAGTGAGCTAAGCAATTAAGAAGCATAGAGCTATTAGTACAACTAAAACCAATTGTATGTTTAATTTTTCTAATGAGAGTTCTCTATTTTTCGTTCATAAGACTATTGGTCCCTTCGGCGAACTGGACAATTGTCTGAAGTAAAGACAAGCCAAAAAGTTGCCCTCCGCACGACCCCAGTACAAGTGCGGTTAAAATGACTCGATATGACGAGTATAAAGGCCTACCATCATAAGAAATTGGCTGGCAAAATCCAAGCTGGTTTTGTGTGGTACGCGGACAATGGTCTTGAAAACATTTTCCCGACATATAGTGTGAGCAAATTTTTACCGTGGAAGTGCTTTTCAACAAATGAAATGATAAAATGCAACTTCACATAAGGAAACAAAAAAAATGCTCCAAGGTTTCTACGTGGCCATCATCCCGTTCCAATAATCGTTTGATGGGGGAGTTCCTCATCAGGGTGTCACGTCTCTCCATCTCTGCGTTTCTGCATGCAAACGGGTGATGCTGTAGTATTCCATCAAGATGTACAAGAGAGTGTCTTGACTCCTACAAGACACTGCTTCCGTGGCTTTATCGCAGGGGAAAATTGGCCGTTGGTAAATCGAGATAGAATTCACTGAACTTTTTTTTTGTTTGTTATCCGAATGAGGGGCCATGGACTGTAAGACTCCTCAGAGAAATGTGTAAAGCCTCTAAACAGTAGCAGTCACTGCTCTGTTTTCGGTTTTTCCCGGAACCTGCTTTAAAGAGCGCAAATTTGAAAATCAAAGAAATAAGTAAATACAATTTAAGAAGCCTTTTTAGTTCAAACTCTATATGCTAAGTACTAACTGCTCTAGTGGGAACTGATGTGTGTTGCCTAACCTTGTCCTAACTAGTTCTTTTGGATAGAATGACTAAGGCAGACCGTTTCCTTTTTAAACTAATTTCGCTTGGGCAATGAGGTTCCAAATTTATCGATTCTTTTCTCTTACCTGAAATGAAATAAAAAAAAAAATATTATTAGTTAAATGAAAACTTAAAATCATTCTTAAACATAAGTTAAAGAAGCAACAAACAAGAGAGAACATTACGAAGAAGCTCAAAACAAATTAATTTAAGTTAATAAATCTAATGACAATAGATCACCCTTAAAATTTGCTACACATGCCGATATGACAACAGGTCTCTTCATTGCCATGGTTTTAAGAAGATGATCATATCGACTACATGGTATAGACTAACCGGAGAACTAAATTTAGGCCTTTCATCATAGAACCCAGATGCTTTTTCACAACCAGAAGTTGAATTTAGAGCAGCGAGATACAAGACCGCATGTTCGAAAGATCCTAAATTCGCTTCTGTAACTTTTACCCCTAATTTCAGCGGAATCAAAGAATCCGGGTGCTGGAGTTCAAAGCAATTTATGGTAGTCACTGAACTATTCTGATAGAAGAATCACACTTCTTTCCACACATCTCCATCACATTTCAGACGTATATGCTACCATATAACGGTTGATGCAATACTGGATTCTACTCTGGGTGAGTCTGCTCCTTTGTTTACAACAATAAAACATTGGGTGGCAGAGTTTAAGCGAAGCCGGACGAGTTGCCAAGACGAACATCGCAGTGGTGGACCAAATGAGGTGAGTTCAGAGAAATGTTGACAAAAATCCACAAAATGGTATTCGATGACCGTCGATTGAAAGTGCGTGAACTAGCAGATATGGCAGGCATTTCAAAAGGCGCTGTACATTGCATGTTGACTGAAAAATTGGACATGAGAAAGCTGTGCGCAAGATGGGTGCCACGACGATTACTCACAATGGAACAAAAACATGTTTCGATGTTTTAATCGGGTGTTTGGAGAAGTTTCACAGCAATAAAGGCGAGTTTTTGCGTCGATTCATAACCATGGATGAAACATGGGTCCATCACTTCACACCCGAGACGAAGGAACAGTCAAAACAATGGACTCAAGTGGGAGAATCCAAACAAGACGAAGACAGTTCCAGCTGCAGGCAAGGTCATGGCGTCAGTTTTCTGGGATGCGCGTGGGATAATTTTAATTGACTACGAGGGCGGATCAATAAGTCCGCGACTTTTTGAATTTCTGACCTCTTTACTGAAACAACAACACTGCTCCTGTCAACAGGCATCTGTCAGTTGACACCTGTCAAAATTTAAACTTGCTGCGTCAGTTAGTTTGTGTTTGACAGCTATTTTTATCAGACTACTCACTAATTTGAGGAGAAAATGGAAAAAAGTGAATTTCGTGTGCTTATTAAGCATTATTTCTTGCGAAAAAAAAACCATTACCGAGACCAAGGCTAAGCTTGATAAATACTATGGGGACTCTGCACCATCGATTTCAATGGTAAAAAAGTGGTTTACTGAATTTCGTTGTGGCCGTACAAGCACTGAAGATGCCGAACGTCCTGGACGCCCAGTTGAGGTCTCTACACCCGAAACAATCGAAAAAATTCACGATATGGGGTTGGCCGACCGAAGATTGAAAGTGCGAGAGATTGTGGAAGCCGTAGGGATCTCGCATGGCTCAGTGGTTTCAATTTTGAATGATCACTTGGGCATGAGAAAGCTTTCCGCAAGATAGGTGCCTCGTTTGCTCACAGTCGACCACAAACGCAATCGTGTAACAACTTCACAGGAAGGTTTGGCGTTGTTTAATCGCAATATGGAGGAGTTTTTGCGCCGTTTTGTAACCGTGGACGAAACATGGATCCATCACAACACACCAGAGAACAAACAACAGTCAAAACAGTGGGTTTCTAAGGGTGAATCGGCGCCAAAGAAGGCCAAGGTGGGTTTGTCAGCCAATAAAGTTATGGCGACTGTTTTTTGGGATGCACGCGGGATAATCCACAAGAACAATCAATGGGGAATATTATGCCAACTTATTGGACCGATTCAATGACGATTTGAAAAAAAAACGACCTCATTTGGCCAAGAAAAAAGTTCTTTTCCACCAAGACAATGCAAGGGTGCACACATGTGCAGTTGCCATGGCAAAAATCCATGAATTGGGCTATGAATTGCTCCCTCATCCACCCTATTCTCCAGATTTGGCTCCGAGCGACTACTTCTTGTTCCCAAACCTGAAGAAATGGCTTGGTGGAAAAAGATTTGACTCCAATGATGAAGTCATCTCGTCATTTTGAGGACCTCGACAAATCATTTTTTTTGGAAGGGATAAAAAAATTGGAGAAGCGTTGGACAAAGTGTATAGAGCTCAACTGAGACTACGTTGAAAAATAAAATTACTTTTTTATCAAAAAATCTGTTTTAATCCAAAAGTCACGGACTTCTTTCTTCAGAAAGGAGAAATAATCAACGGAGTGTATTATGCGAACTCATTTCAGCATTCGAAAGATGAAATCAAGAAAAAACGCCCGCAAAAATTTCGTTTTATCAAGTCATTGCATCACTTCACTCATCCGTCATCGCGATGGCCAAAATCAATGAGTTAAAGTTCGAATTGCTTCCCCATGCCTCGGTGGTAAAAGATTTGCCAAGAGTAAAGAGGTGGAGTATGCGGTTGATGGCTATTTTAAGGAGCTTGACGATTTTCACTATAAACAGGGTATCGAAGCTATTGAACATCACTGGGGAGAGTGTATTAAACTAAAAGGAGACTACGTAGAGAAATCAACATATCTTTTTCCAAATTTTTTGTGAGCGTTCACTATTGATGGTTGCCGAATAAATGCTAAACAACATAGCGTTGCCAAACTTCAAATTTAAGCTTTATAAGGTTGGTACTTTCTACAATTGTCATTCTTTTTAAACAACAACCGCCGTCTATACGTCAGGTCGGGTACTTCTGGTTCTACCCTTGTAACATATATATGATCTTAACATATATATCCGTATAGGACTGTGCTGACGTAAGAACTGAGGCCGGACGATCATAGACAACGCCGTGAGTTTGGCCGAAATATCATCTTCTCGGACGAGACCTATTTTTGGTTCAGCAGCTATGTCAACAAGCAATATTGCTGTTTTTGGAGTAAACACAATCCACAAGTGTTCCAATGCATTAACAAAGATTGACTGTTTGGTGGGGTTTACGGCATGGCGGCATCATCGGACCTTATTTCTTTCGAAATGAGGAAGGAGACACCGTTACCGTCAATGTTCTCAGGTATAGAGCGATGTTAACCGACTATCTGTGGTCAGAGCTCGACAACATCGATATATCCGAGCTGTGATTCCAACAAGACGGCGCCATATGCCATACAAGCGACGCAACGTTTGTGAAGGAGAAATTTAGCGACTGGGTCATCTTACGGCGAGTGTTCATCAATTGGCCGCCACGATCATGCGATTTGACACCACTCGATTATTTTCTCTGGGGCTACGGCAAGTCCTTAGTCTCCGCTAACAAGCCAACTACTTTAGACGAGCTCGGGGTCAACATTCTACCCACTGTTGCCAGAATAACGCCGCACATATTGCACCCACGTCATCAAAAATTGGACCGACCGCTTGAAACAGTGCCAGCGAAACCGAGGCGGCCATTAGAATGATGTGCTTTTCCACACATAATCGCATGAACGTAGCTTCGAAATTAAGCCAGAATCAATTTTATATCTCCTATCGTTCTTATCTGGTCACACTTTATGATCCGTGAGTTGATGTCCCTGTTCGCCTTCAATATACCACCTTGATCAAAATGTTCCCGGACGATACCACTGTGTGGCGTTCCCATTGTTCCCCATTGAGTTCTGTTTTTTTTGTTAAGTTGGTAAATCTGTTGTTGACATTCTCTCTAAATCTTAGCGTCATAGCTTGACATTTGCAAAAGTTACGTAGCCAAGAGTACATCTATCTTTGTGTGTGTTGGCGATTTTTTACAATTTTAGAAATGGATTTCAATTTGCAACAACGAACTTGTACTCAATTTTGCGTAAAAAACGGATTTAATGGTGCGCGAACGTTGGAAATATTGGAAAAGTGTTTCGGCAACGATTCTCTAAAGAAAACGGTCGTTTACCAGTGGCACGAGCGCGAGCAGTTCAAAAGTGGTCTTGAGTCAATCGAAGATGTTGAACGCAGTGGCAAACCATCGACATCGAAAACCGGCGAAAACATTGATGAAGTAAGAGAAATGTTGGCCAATAACCGCAATTTCATGCAATAAAACAGACCGTGTTGATGTCGCTAAAGAGATGATTTGCGAAGCTGAATCCGATCCCACGATCATTACTGGAGACGAGACGTGAGTTTATGAGTACGACATACAATCCTGACATCAGGCAAGTGAATGGCGTTCACCAAATGAGCCGAGACCAAAAACACCACGTCGTTTTAAGTCAAAAAAGAAGGCAATGCTCAGAGTTTTCATGGATTACAACGGTGTAGTAAACAAAGAGTATCATTTGGGCGTTATGAGACGTTTGCGTGAAGCAATTCACCGAAAGAGACCAGAATTGTGGGCAGAAAACTCTTGGATTTTGCACCATGATAACGCACCGTCGCACAGTGCCATCATTATTCGTAATTTTTTGGCGAAAAATGCAACAAATACCATCCAACAGCCACCGAATTCACCTGATTTGGGCCCCTTCCCTGTGACTTCTTTCTGTTCAATCGAGTTAAAAAACCACTACGGGGAACGCGTTTCAGCAGCCGTGAGGAAGTAATGGAAAAATCGCAGGAAGCACTGATGGACATACCGAAAACCGAATATAAAAAAATGTTTCGAGGATTGGATCAAGCGCTGGCATAAGTGTGTTGCAGTCGATGGTGATTACTTTGAAGGCGACAATATAGATTTAGATGAATAAACTTGTTTTTACAATTTTCTGAATAAATTCGGAAAACTTTTTGATGAAGGTGGTATTTCGAAGATCGAACCTTTTGCGAGTTTCTGCTTTCTTGAGTCTCAATCTCAAAAATGTAAGCTCGTTTACCCGTACTTCGATGTTGTACTTCTTGTACTTCTTGTCGCCTGCTTATGCGTTGTGATGGTATCTCTTCTATTTCCCGATATAATGTCTCTTTTGATATCATATGTGCACCGTTCTTTTAATTCAAAAAGCACTTTATCGGCTTCTTCACCCTAAGTACATGTTTGAAAGGCTTTTCTTTTGCTGTTTATCGGGGTTTTCATCTCATCGTTACACTACACGTTTCATTATTTATGTGGAGTTAGCATTTCGGAACATCGAGCAGAGGTTATGCACTACTCTTGCATTTTTCATCAAAGCTGTTCCACATATCTCGCGCACTTCGTGCTTACTTTAGGTTCGCGTTCGTTTTCTCTGGTTTTTTTACGAAAAACTGTGTCAGCAAAAATCCATTCTAACTTGCTTGTGGTTCTGCCAAGTTCACTTTAGAATCCTTTATTCCAACACAAATGGTAGTCCATCTGGGGTTGGCGCCCTCCACTCCAGTACGTAATTACATAGGTGCTGCCAGTGCTTAGTAACCAATGTGTTTAGGATTGCTCTACCATGCAGCAATTTGGGCGATTTGAGAATATCCTCTTCTGCCGAATTCCTTGTTCCAAAACCTTTGAGGCCATTGATTCATTTAAATAAAAAGTGTTTCCTACCTTCATGTTCTACTAGATGGAGTGAAAAGTGACATCCTTGACCGCCAGAATGCGCTGCTACTGCAAAAAAAGGTTATGGTGGCTTGAAGTCTGTTCATATTTAGGCAGACATGCCAAATTTCAGTGCGATACTGTCTTTAGTTTAGCTTTGACAGCTGATTGTTGCTGACGTGTTTGGCATCATGTTGAGTATGGACAAAAACGATTTTCGTTCTCTCATAAAACATTATTTTTTCAGAGGCAAAACGGCGAAGGAAACAAAAGAAAAGTTGGATAAATATTATGGGGCTAATGCTCCGTCAGATTATACCGTCAAATATTGGTTTCGAGAGTTTCGTGGTGGCCGCAACTCCACTACCAATCAGTTCAGCAGCGACAATACCTCTGATGCGGTTACAGAGGATAACGTCAAAAAAATACATGAAATGGTGTAGGCTGACCGGAAAGTGAGGGTGCGCCAGCTAGCAGATACCACAAAGATTAGTACTGAGCGCACACGCCATATTTTGGGAAATACCCTGGATATGAAAAGGTTATCCTGCCGCTGGGTGCCTTGAATGCTCACTCCTGACCAAAAACACGAACGCGAGAGCACTTCGAAAGAGTGTTTGGACTTGCTGATGCGGAATCGGGCGAACTTTTGGTGTCGATTGGTAACTGGATTTGGATCCCTCGGACTATTATCTCTTCCCAAACCTCAAAAGATGGCTCATAAATAAAAAATTCAGCTCACGCGAGGAAATCATCGACGCCACGGAGGAGTATTTTGCAGACCTCCCGGAAAATTACTTGTCGGACGGGATCAAGAAGTTGGAAAATCGCCGGAATAAGTGTATCAAACTAAAAGGGGACTATATTGAATAATATAAAAAAAAACATTTTCCCAAGGAGGTCACTTTTCACTCCATCTAGTATTTTAAAGATCATCGAAATCGCGCCAAAAAATGTATTTTTTCTGTTTGCTTACTGCTTTGTTACAGTGCGCGTAGGAGCTAAATATGATAAACTCGTACATATTCTAAGTTTTGTGAACATTATAGCCATTAACCGGTCGCTGATTTATGTATCACAAAGGTTCTTCTTTGGGAGTTCAGCTGCGATATGATGGCAACTTCCTTTCGTAATAACACATTTTTTACGCTTTCTTTCAAGTAGTGGGCCCTGTTTAGGATATATAGCCCGTCATTGTGCCAACTTTCTGGCTAGCGATACGTTGTTTATTTCCTCCAGGAACCATCGACCTCTGAGTGCAGAAGAATTGATGAACTGAGCAGAGTATTCATACTATCACACGATCCTCTTTACAATCTTGTGGCGCTGGTATGTCTGAATGTATGAGTGTACATATATCCGACTTTTCCTTTGATCTACTGGTAGGGTCTTAGACTAAATATTAACGTGCCTCAGGCTCATTTTTGGTGTTAAACTATGAATATGATTCTTCGCTATTTAGTCCAATTTTATGACAAGTAGAGGGACACATCCCAGCACTATCACTAGTACTCTAATAACTCATGCACCGGACCGAATTGATATTGTCAGGTTGATGGAAATTCGAAGAAAACCTTGGCCAGAGGACATAAGCACGGTTAGATGTGAAAACGCATTGCGTCAGTTGTAGGACTAAAAATGGTACCGAAACTCTTTTTCGTATCCTTTACATTTGTCCGGGACTGGGCAGATGGAGACATTCCAAAACAAATAAACCCTTCTTTAGAGATTACTCAAGCCAAAGTGACTCAAAAAACAGTCAGATGACTGTGAAGGCAATGAAGCGTTTACTTTTCGATTCCACTCAACAGAATGAGCTACTCGCCATAGGCCGATAAATTACAATTCCCTTAGTCCTTCGAATACTTGTTATAAAAATATCCTTTCAAAATCTCCTTGAACATGATGCAAAATAGTTGGAATTATAATTGTGTCTGTCTTATTTTTTTTTGTTGCAGATTGTCGAGAAACCGTTCGTTCTAAACGTGCCAAAAGACCACGAGCCCCAGAACCAGTTAATTTCGAGCCCGAACCGCAGCAGGATTTGGAGAATGAAGACAGTGGATCTCAGGAAAAGGACATCCCAGCGATACCTACAAACTTTTTAAGTCCATCTGTTAGGGAGTACCTGGAGTTGGGAAAATCAATACCGGGTAAGTACTCGTATCTTTGCCATTTGCATGGCGCTCCTTGTTTACAATCCCTTGCAGCAAAATTGATCATTGCTTTTTAACGAAATGAAATTTGCCAAGTAACAAAAAACCAAAAGTGAATCATTCTTCATACAAATAAATTTATGTCCATTCAATTTTTTCCAATCAACTGTACTTGTACAGGGTACTACAGTGGTGCGGTGCCTTTGTCTCTTTGGTTAGCTTTAGCCTGTTATCCAAGCTAATGCCCTCCAGTCGTTCACTTTGTGGAAAAAATTAGTATCAGGAGCTCTTTTCCGGGTTCCCCATTTTTCATTTTCCTCCATTTTCATTACCTTTTTCCAGTGGCAGGATACATGTGGGTACATACCAACCCTGCGGGTAGGTGTATGACCAATTGGAAAATAATAGAATCCACAACGGGCGGTAGTGGACCGACGAGGCGGTATCTTTTTGCCCAGTGCACTTATAAAAATCGTAAAATGGCTTCGATTCCATTTGCAATGGCGTGCAGTAAATTAGGAGCCGCCATACTTCACCTCTCCTGAAAAACAGGGTATCGTTGTCCTTTTTGTTGTTTTTTTCTTTTAAAAAAATATTTTGATTGAGACAAACGACACGATTTAGCTCGTTTGGAGGGGTTGTTGCATCGGTTCTACATGCATGGTAGGGGTGTGCATCTGTTCTTAACACGAAATAATTGCATTTTGTCTCACACTGGTATGTCCTAAATTTTCATTTTATATTTTTTCTTCCTTGCAGGTCGACCAGGAACGGATTACCCGATCCTTTCGGCGATACCCTATACCAATTTCTATTGTGATGAACAACCGTATCCGGGATTTTTTGCCGATATGGAGACAAGATGTCAAGGTGCGGTCGCAGCCACACAAATGGATTTCCATTTCAAACGAATGAATGATTTTTATTTTTTATTTATTTTTTTTTTAAATTTATTTCCTCTACACAGGTTGGCACTATTGTGACATCGATGGACGACAGGCAAGTTTCCTCTGCCCCAATGGAACACAATTTTCACAGGCAGTATTCGTATGCGACTGGTGGTTCAATGTACGCTGTGATCTATCGCCAAGGCTTTATGCCATCAATGCTCGCCTCTATCAGCGACCAAAGGTGAATCCTACTCGGCCACATCGCATCATCACGAAGCAACTGGTCGATGATATCTTTAATAAATAAATCGATTGATGAATATAAATTGATGGCGCATCAATATCAATGGGAAAAAGATACGATTTGACGAGTGAATACATAAGGATGTGCTTGATGAGAGTTAGATACATTTTTAAAAAAAATTCAAAAACACTTCTCTTTGGTTGGTTTCTTTACTTTTTTTTTTTATTTTTTTGGCGGCAATGTGCTATGAAATTTAGTTTCTAGAGAAATAGCAATGCTTTGACATTCAAGGCAAATAGGTTAAGGAAGCATACACATACATAAATATATATACAAACACACACACACACCGATAATGAAACCGAAATAATCTACAGGAACAACTCGAAAGCCTTTATACATATCGCGGTCAACGTAAAATTAATAAATAAAAATAAACTCTAATTCAATTTTTAAATTTAAGGAATACTCGTACTCGTACTCGTACTCGTATATTATGAATTTGTTAACTAAAAGCATTTAGACAGTTGTAGCTTGTAAATTTATCTGTATATCTGCATTCTGCTTAAGGATAATAAATGATTTAAATAAATGAAACCACTTCTGGACGATGTGAAGACTTTTGTATCTGTCCAACAAGGGTAAAGATCTTTTTTTTGTCGGATAATGGATCTTCATAGATACCAGTAGCTCGTACTACTGGCATATACCATACATTGTCTCTGGTTTTTAACGTAAACACCCGTCGTGTAGACGTAAGTTTAAGAGATGCCCATACATCTATGGGAGTCTTGCCATCGCTCTGCCGCCTTCATGAGATACCAAAGCAGGACTTGTGTTGGAGGCACAAGTTCCACCCATGGTATGGCTCGAGGCCGATATAAAACCTCTTATTGGTCTTAGGGTCACCATCACCCAGTACTCATTGCAACTCTACATTGGGTCAAACCAACAGGAAGACCCTTCCCGCGACTTTGGGTTTAAACCACAGCCACCATGACGCTCCAACAAGGGAGCCTACCTCAACAAAACAGGCCCGGATCGAAATCCGGGGGGTTCCTGATTCCATGGTACCGTGATTTAATTCCTGGTAAGGACTACCGGTGGTCCTGTCGCCAACAAGACCTATGACGAGCAACTTGTAACTGGTAGCAACGTTCAGTGGCGTCATCTGAAAATGTTTACGATAAGACCAGTAATATGCTCTGCCCCCGCTTTTCATTAGACAACGTCATTAATGGGCGAAGCCTTGATAATTGGACAGGGGCCCAATGGCATGTACAATTCGCAGGTTCTGATTCTCCTGGACCTCACGCCTAAGTACTAAGCCACCTCAACCACTTACTCCGCGGGACTGCCATTAGGTAGGTACTACTTCGCGGGACTAATAAGCGTTTGGTCCTTCTTATTGGGACATTTTTGTCACAGGGGCGACCTCTCAGGCTAAAATCTATGAGTATAGAGATATTTTCAATTGCCGCCGTTCACAGACAGGAGCCATGTAAGTTGGTTGTAACAATCCGAAATGTCTCACCTAGCAGCCGATGACAGCCTTTACTCATTTTTCACTATTCTGGGCTCCTGCCGGTTCGACGATCGCCTACGGTACACGCTCTGAATTCATTCGCGAGTATGCCGACTGGAATTATTCCGACAACCAATCTTCGAAAGCCGCCAATAACCTCAATTGCGCAGAGCATGTATGGTGACAGACGACACCTTTCACTGTTTAAGAGATACTTTCTTTATTTTGTAGAAATCTCAGGGAAAATTGAAACTGATATCAACATTGTAGATTTCCTTGGCGATTTCTCATCGGCCATATCCCTTCGTCTTGCATCTACCAAGAGCTGCTACTCTCATAAACAATTCAGCGAATAATTAGCTCTGCAACCACCTAAGGTGTTGTTAAAATATTTTTTTTGTAATCTGCGCGCGCTCAAGGGGTTTTTGTACCCTTAAAATGTTTGTACGGACAGGTACAGATGTACATTGTTTTTAAATGTTTGTAAGTTGTAACGACCATGAAACACGGCAGGGCATTCCATAAGCAAGTTGTACGGCTTAAGAGCAAATCACGATATTTTAGAGTACGTCTGAAAATGGGCTTGAGGGTATACTGATGAGCATTCATAGCGAGACGTATTACGGTTGAAAATTGGAATGGGAGGAATGCACTGGCGATTTCTATGGATCACTGGTGGTGGAAATAGCGATAAAACAAAGTGAGACAGGAGACATTACGTCGGTGTTCGAGGGTGTCAATTGATTGACTGATATTAGTATCAGCTATGAGTTTTGTCGCACGGTTTTGAATTCTATCTAGCAGGTGCAGAGATGTTTTAGGAACACCTGACCAGATGTGGGCATTGTACTCCAATTTTGGGCGAATGAATGCCTTTATATTGTTCCCAGGTCCGAGAGGGTAAAATATTTCTTACATCGCTTGAGGAAAACTAGATATTTCGCAGCATTTTTGACGATATCGAATATGTGATCATTCCAACGTAAGTTGTCATTGACACAAATACCGAGAATGGAAAGTTTGTCGGTTACGACGGTGCAAGTACCATCCATGGATAACGCCTGGGTGTTTAAATTTCGCTTTAATGACAGCAGACTGCATTGTGTTTTGGAAGCATTAAATTCTACTCTGTTAGTGGTTCCTCAATTAGTTATGCTGCTAATATCAGAATTTAATGGGGTTAACATACGCTGCCATTCCCGTTCTACACCCGAAGAGCAGGGACGTGAGTCCGGGAACGAATACGAAAAGCAGAGAGTGCTGTCATCAGCAAAGGAATATATTGGATTAGAAGTATCAGACAAGAGATCATTAATGAAAATTAAAAAGAGTGTCGGAGACAGAACGGAGCCCTGGGGCACACCAGCATTTATTTTGTGAATATCAGACTTGAAACCGTCCAAGACAACTGGAATTAAACGTTCCGAAAGGTAATTTCTAATCCATTGAAGAAGAGAGTCATCGATCCCAAAAACACGCATTTTCGACTAGAGAGCCTGATGCCAAACTCTGTCAAATGCCTTAGAAATATCAAGTGCAACAATCTTGCTTTCGCCAGATTGATGTACGCTTTGGTTCCACTTTTCGGTGAGACATGCCATCAAATCACCAGTGGATCTGTTGCTACGAAAACCATATTGCCGGTCATTGAGAAGTTTTCGTGTTTCGAGATATTTCATGAGCTGACGATTTATCAGCGTTTCCATGATCTTGGGGAGAAGGGACGTAAGTGCAATGGGTCTGTAGGAGGATAGAGAAGAAGATTCGCCTTTTTTAGGGACGTGCTGGACAAATGCTGTTTTCCATCTGCTCGGAAAGAGTCCTAAAGAGTAGGACTGATGAAAAAGCTTACGCAGTGGTTTTGCCAGCGTAGAAGAACACCTCTTCAGAAGAAGGGGAGATATACCATCTGGACCAGCGGATTTATGCATGTTGAGATCTTTGAGTACTCTTGCTACTACACGAGTGCGAAAGTGGATTCATCCCATTGTAGATTCGACGCACTCAAGCGTAGGCGGGGACAAAGCACAATCTGGGAGTGTTGAGCTAGCCGTAAAGTGTGCAGCAAGCAGATTGGCCTTATCTAAAAAGCTGAAAGCTGAATGAGCGCTGTGATGGAAGATGAGGCAAAATTTCTGATGTTTTTTGACAAACGACCAACAATTTGTACTACCTTTGGGACATTGCAGTATTTTCTGCTTTAGTTTTTGGTCGTATTGGAATTTCACACGCTCGAGAAAGACGTTGCAGTCATTTCTGGCTCGTTTAAACTTTTTTCGGTTTTTCTCTGTCGGGTTGGTCTTGTAGGACCGAAAAAACACTTCTCTAACCCTGACAGCCTCTTTACAGCTCGAGTCGTATCATGCTTTTTCTTTTGGTTTGATACTCTGCATCCGATGAGGAATAAAGCATTTCATTCCGAAGAGAATAGTTTCAGTGATCAAGTCAGCAGCGGCATCCACGTTGTTATCGAGGAAACATAATGACCAGTTAAATTTCCTAAAGGTGTTATGTCCGCTCCAGTTGGCTATCTCGTATTGCCATACGGTTCTTTTAGGAATCTTTTCTCTAACTGTGTGGCCGGTGTACGAGAAATTAGCTGATATGACACAGTGGTCCGACGAGCCTAGAGTTGGCGGTATGGCTATCAACGTCTGGTATTCGTGTGGGCTCATTTACAAGCTGGGTTAAGTTATTTTCCGCAGCGAAAATCTAAACACACCGACTTTCGTGTGTTGTATGTCCAGAATGTCAAAGCCACCCGAAATTGTGTACAATTTATTGAAATCGCCCGTAATGACGATTTCTGTATGTGAATACAAGGATACAATTCTGTGTATGGAGTCAGACAGCGCATCAAACTCGTTAAGGTCGAATTGCTGTCCAGTTTGGGGCTTCTGTAAATAAAGCAGTAGTGGATAATTTGCTTACGGAGATGGAATTTTAACCACATGAAATTGAATTCCGGATTGGAACGGGGACTACATTGTGGTGGAGTTTGGTAAGTTAAATCATTACACACGTAAATGGCGAGACCGCGATGAGAAAAGAATAGTGGCACTAGTTCGTAGCCAGATAGCTTCAGATCAGAATGATCTGAGAGTTGTGGGCAGGGATTTACTTGTCTTTCACTAAGTGCCAAAACAGCTGGTCTGTACTTACAGACGTGGACGTACACAGAAAAGTGATTGCTTTTTGGAATCAACTGATATCAACATTGTAGATTTCCTTGGCCATTTCGGATACTCCATCGTCTTGAATCTACCACGAGCTGCCACTCCCATAAACAATTCAGCGAATAATTAGCTCTGAAACCAATTAAGGTGCTGTTAAATAGTTTGTTTATTATTATTATTATTATTATTATTAGCCCGGGTCTACCCCGGACAACTTTATTTAGCTTATTAACAAGCAAAAACTTAAACCTAGACTTAAAACTAACAAAGATATTCTTAACCTAATATGGGGCGAGGAGAAATGGTGGACGAGGTAGATGTTAAGGGAGTGGCATATTGAGCAGTGCTTTTTTCATTTCGTGTTTGCTGCTATTTAGGTCAAAGACTTCGGCGTAGTTGTTCGTTATACGCAACATTCTAGATATTGGTTCAAAGTGACCGTAGTTGGTACGGTGAGTTCGGATCAGGAAGAGTGGGACAGATCTTAGATTACGGGGATTGGGAGTGAATGCAATATTTTGCGTTATTCTCGAGCACTCGATGTTTCCAGTCAGTAACTGGTGGATAAAAAGTACATCAGCGATTTCACGACGTTTTTTTAGGGTATGCATGCTAATTAGTTCCAGCCTATTTTCATAGGGGGGTAATCCATATGGGTCGGCCCAGGGTAGACCACGAAGTGCGAAACGGATAAACCTGCGTTGGACTGCTTCTATTCTTTGAATGTGGGTTAGTTTATAGGGTGACCAAACTTGACTGCAATATTCGAGAAGAGGCCTTACAAAAGTAATGTACAGGGACTTTGTAACGTAAGGGTTGGAAAATTCTTTCGACCAGCGTTTGATAAAACCAAGTGCAGAGTTAGCTTTATTTATAATGCTGTCAATATGTGAGTCGAAATTCAATTCTCTGTCACAAATTATTCCTAGATCCCGTACTTGGGTAGTGGAAGGAATAGGCTCATCGCAGATGAAGTAGTTTCTTGGAGGGGGAGGTAAACGTTTGCGGGAATAGGTTATCGCTTGGCATTTGCTGACATTAAGCTCCAAAAAGTTTTGTTTGCACCATACCGAAAACTTATTTAAGTCATCTTGCAGGCAATGGGAGTCAGAAGACAATGAAATGACTTTGGAAATTCTCATGTCATCAGCGAAAATAGAAAGATTACAATTCTTTAAAATGAGATTTATGTCGTTAATCGTCAGGATAAAGATGATTGGCCCAAGGTGACTACCCTGAGGGACACCAGATGTTGCTTTAATTGGGTCGGATATTGAAGATCTGAAGATGACCCTGTATTCTCGGTCTTCTAAATAGGATTTGGTCCATGCCACAAAATGAGGGGAAAAGCCAAGTTTTTTTAGTTTAAAAATGATAAGTTGGTGAGAAATTTTATCGAATGCCTTGCTGAAATCAGTGGAAATTGAATCGACTTCATCACCGTCTTCTAAAGCATGAAGCGTCCTAGAGACAAACTCTGTTAGGTTAGTGGTCGTTGATTTACCTTTCATGAAACCGTGCTGATTTGTACAGATAGTGGGCCTACAGTACGGAAGCAGTTGTTGATAGACTATGCTTTCAAACAGTTTGGGTATGCAAGAGAGTTTTGCTATGGGCCTATAATTATCGACTTCGGCCTTACTTCCTTTTTTATGAATAGGGATGATGTAAGATTCCTTCCATAGGAAAGGGAAAGTACCTGTTGAGACAGACAAGTTAAATAGGGCAGCAAGGGGAAGACCGAGATGGTTAATACACTCTTTTATTACAACAGCCGGAAGGCCATCAGTTACCTGCGAAATCCTATTCGAAGATCGAAGAACCTGGTTCACTTAAAGCTCATATGATACACCAGCTCAGATAAACCAGCAGTGGAGGGATATGACAATGAATTCTAGCAAAAGAAAGAAAGAACGATGTATCTGCCGACTTCATTTGCTCACTAACAAGATAGAGTCCCTGCTGCTTCGAAGATTGTAAAGTGAAAGGAATACATGGCAAGTGTCCTGTGACAAAAAGGGGGATACGAGTTGGTTGAAATTTGACCATTCTTCCGAAAAGTAAAAAAATGCCTCCGATACGGAGAATACCTTTGCGATGACCTGTCTGTATGTGGACAACGTGATTATTTTCATAATTCATGACAAGAAGGTGAAATTAGTGCAAGTCTATGCTAGTCGAATGCCGGTAAGTATCCTTCGCCAACTGGAAAAATAACAAAGTCTTTTCCAGCAAACTAGTGTGCAGGGCTAAAACTATTACTAGCAGCAGGAAAGTTTTTTGTCTTATATTTTTCAGAACAGAGCATTCAGGCAAAGAACTGTTCCTTATATGTTCCTGTTACTGAAATTGGTCAGCCTTTCATAGAAAGATAGGTAAACGATTTAGTGATACAATACCTACGGTAACAACACCTAGTACATCAACCTCGCGTACAACCAGCGTAATGCGAGCGCAGGCCGCAAGCTCACAGAAATATGGCTCCGCGGTGTCGTCATCACTCTCATAACAAGCATTGCGGGATATTGTGTCACTTATTCCTAACATACTTAGTTGCTTATCAAAAGCGAAATGCCCCGGTACGACGCCAGTAAACAGTTTACACTCATTCTTACTGAGGGAAGTCAGGAAAATCAGTGACCTATTAGAGACGGCGGGAAGTATTCGGTTGGTTTGCCGACATCCTGGAGAGTTATGCCAAGTGAAACCCAACTGTTTATATGAGCTCTAATAAAGACAGTCCCAACGCAGGCTCGCATCCTGAGAAACTCTCCTCTAAGCCTTGCCTAGCAAGTTCATCGGTGCTATGATCCCAAACCAGGCACCCCAATAAGACTCAGTGAATTTAGCCTTTGGACTGAGTTCAGAAAGGTCTTGAATTCTCGAACTAGATTGGATAGGGTGAGATGGTCTTAAGTACAGCTTAGCTGCCGCTATAGATGCAGATATTTCGCCCTCTTCACCGATTTTTCAAAATATAGTCTGTTGTCATCCGGATGTTTTCCAAACGAGGAGGGAAGAAAAAGAAAAATTTGATTTAGCAGTCCAATAAAAGTGTTTAGAAACTGACATTGACAAAACTTGTATTTAGCAAATTTGTACAGAAAAGCAATCACATTGTAACCACAATGTAACACACAATACCCTGAATATGCAAAGCAACATCAAACTATGCCATAAGAGTATGACAATTCAGATAGAATTTAACGAAATTAGATATTCTACCATTGAGTACATAATTTCACCAATTGTAATTATAACCTGAATTAATTTGAATAAACAATTGCCGAAGGGATACTTGGAACCGCACCTCTTGTACATATGAGTCATCGACGCAAAGGAATTTAGTTACACCTGCGTGGTTTTATCTCATTGTTTTGCAAATTAACAATATTTAGTTTAGTTTAGGTTAGGTTAGGTAACAGTGGCTGTTGGAAAAGCCAACCCACTTAGGCCGATTTGCCCTGTGATCTCTAATCCTCCCGCTCTTGGAACCAATTTGAGTTCCTGACGAAGGGGATGGAGACTGTTAATGTCTGTATTGTTTAGATCGCTTAAGTAATTTTCCCACCCAGCCTAGACGAATTCGGCGATATTTTGGTAAGAAGTATGCACCAGAGCATCTGCAAAGTGTGGGAGGACGAAAGCATACCCGACGACTGGATTATCAGCTCTACCTGCCCCATCTTCAAGAAAGGCGATGCTATGTCTTGTAAGAACTACCAGGGCATATCCCTGCTTAATGTAGCCTACAAGATCTTATCCAACGTACTGTGTGGACGACTAAAGCCGTTTTGCACCACTCTCATCGGCACCTACCAGCGTGGCTTCCGGCCCGGCAAATCGACGATAGATCAAATCTTCACACTGCGACAAATTTTGGAAAAGGTCAACGAGTTCAAAGTCGATACTCACCATCTCTTCATCGACTTCATCGCGTACGACAGGATTCATCGCGAGGGCCGAATTCGGAATCCCGATAAAACTGATCCAGTTGTGTGGCGCCACGACAGAGAACTCGCAATGCACCACGCAGCTTGGAAACAAAACCTCCGAATTATTCCAAACATGCACCGGATTTCAGCAAGGAGAGGCGACGTCGTGTAATTTCTTTAATCTTGTGCTGCGGCAGAAAGGCCGGCGCAAACACAGAAGGCACTATATTTAACAAATCCATCCAGCTGCTGGGCTATGCAGACGATATCGACATCGCCGCCCGTTCCCAGCATGCCATTATTGAGCCAAACGAGTTGATCTCGTTAGGAATGAGGATAGTACAAAGTACTCGTACATGCTGTCGCCCAAAAATCGATCAGTCGAACAGAACCTAACAACCGGCAGCTATAATTTTAAGGTAGGGAAGGAGTTTGTCTATCTCGGGGCAAAAATAAACTCCACAAAGACACCCTAGTGGAAATTCGACGAAGAATAACCTTAGCCAACCGTTGCTACTTCGGTTTGCCCAAACTCCTAACGCGAAGGTCTAAAATCATGCTCTACAAAACCCTGATCTTGCCAGTCTTGCTTTATGGAGTTGAATATGCTGGACGCTATCCAAGACAGCGGAGCAGATCTTGGGATCGTTCGAAAGAAAAATCTACGCCCAATATTTGGTCCTGTTTGCGAGGAGGGCGGATGGAGGAGAAGCTATAACTGCGAAGGCAAAAATCCGCTCACTGCACTGGCTCGGCCACATCGAGCGAATGGGCGAGAATGCTCCAGCTAAGAGAATTTTCGCATCTCAACCACGAAGAAAATGAAGACCGAATCTCCGGTGTAAAGATCAAGTAATCGCGGACGCCAGAAGCCTTCGTCTTATAAACTGGGAGCAACGTGTCCGGGACCGTGAAGGATGGAAAGTGGCATTAGTTCAGGTTTAGACCCTCCAAGGGTCGCTGGCCGGATAAGTAAGTAAGTAAGTATCTTCGGCCACACTTTCAATCACAGCGGCTACAGTTGGTTTTGTACGCACATTACATAGACGGGTTGTTGGCTTTGCATCATGTAGAGTATACGTGGTTTGAAGTTTATCCACAACACGTCTCTGCTTTCGACTCAGTGGAAATTATGACTATTGATGCTTACTATTATAGCACCTTACTCAAATTTTCTGAGCGTTTTCGGTATGGCTGAATTGCCCCCGTGGAACTCTTCGAAATGCTAATAAGCCTCAAATATTTCTTTCATACTAACTTGTAAGCATTTCAGCATTCCTCCAAATTAGCCTTAAGTGATTTGCTTGGGAGTTTTCTATCTCTTACGGAACGCGATATCAACGCTATTTAGAAGCTGAGAATCTGAGGGTGAATTTGGCACAATAAGACAAGCTCTTGGCCTTCCATATCGTTAGTGGTGTGAAAACCTGTGGAGTAAAATCGATTATTGTGGTATAAGTGGCCAAGGTGAAAAACTAAACAAGTTCATAGTCGTGCTGTCACAAGAAAAATGCGTAATATGTTAGTTAATTTGCGCGAGCTCATGGGATTTAAGTACACTTAAAATGCTTGCACACAGCCCGCGCGAAGGAAAATCAGGTAGGATAGAAAGAGCGGTGCCGGTGAACGTTGGTTTTAAATGTTTGAAGGTTATAATGACTGGGAAATAAAGAGCTAGGCAAGGCATTCCATAAACGAGTTGTACGGCTTAGGAACAAATCACGATATTTTAGAGTACGTCCGAAAGTGGGCTTGAGGGTATACTGATGAGCATTCATAGCGAGACGGGTGTTACAGTTGAAAGTTTAAAGGGGCAGAATGCTACTGGCGATCTCTATGGAGCACTGGTGGTGGAAATAGCGTTACAACAACGTGAGACAGAGGACATTACGTCGGTGTTCGATTATTGACTGATATTAGTATCACCCATGAGTTTTATCGCACGGTTTTCAATCCTATCTAGCAGATGGAGAGATGTTTTAGGCGCACTTGACCAGATGTGGGCATTGTACTCCAATTTGGGTGGATGAATGCCTTACATATTGTGGCCAGATCAGCGGGGGTAAGACATTTCTTACATCGCTTGAAGAAACCTAGACATTTCGCAACATTTTTGACGATATCGAATATGGGATTATTTCAACGTAAGTTGTCATTGGCACACATACCGAGAATGGAAAGTTTATCGTTTCCGACGATGCAGCAGCAGCATTGTGTTTTGGAAGCATTAAATTCTGTTCTGTTAGTGGTTCCCCAATTAGTTATGCTGTTAACATCGGAATTTAATGAGCTTAACATACGCTGGCGTTCCCGTTCTACAGCCGAAAAGGAGGGACGTGAGTCCGGAAACGAATATGAAAAGCAGAGAGTACTGTCGTCAGCAAAGGAATATATCGGATTAGAAGTAGCAGACAAAAGATCATTAATGAAAATTAAAAAGAGTGTCGGAGACAGAACGGAGCCCTGGGGCACACCAGCATTTATTTTTTGAATATCAGACTTGAAACAGTCCAAGACAACTTGAATTTAACGTTCCGAAAGGTAATTTCTAATCCATTGAAGGAGAGAGTCGTCGATCCCAAGAGCACGCATTTTCGACAAAAGAGCCTGATGCCAAACTCTGTCAAATGGCTTAGAAATATCAAGTGCACATATCTTGCTTTCGCCAGATTGGTTTAGACAATGGTTCCACTTTTCGGTAAGACATGCCATCAAATCACCAGTGGAACTGTTGCTACGAAAACCGTACTGCCGGTCATTGAGAAGTTTTCGTGTTTCGAGATATTTCATGAGCTGACGGTTTATCAGCGTTTCCATGATCTTGGAGAAAAGGGACGTAAGTGCAATGGGTATGTAGGAGGAGAGAAGAAGATTCGTCTTTCTTAGGGACGGGCTAGACAAATGCTGTTTTCTATCTGCTTGAAAAGAGTCCTAAAGAGTAGGATTGATGAAAAAGCTTACGCAGTGGTTTTGCGTGGGCTCATTACAGGCGGTTGGGCTCATTTACAGGCTGGGTTAAGTTATTTCCCGCAGCGAAGATCTCAACACACCGTCCTTCGGGTATTGTCTGTCCAGAATGTCGAAGTCATCCAGAATAGTGTATGTTGAATTCGCCCGTAATGACGATTTCAGTATGAGGATACAGGGATATAATTAATGTATGCGGACGATATTGTCTTTTTAGCAGAGACAGTAAATATTGTAGTATGCAGCTTATGATAAACAGTCTGAAAAGCTACTGAAATATATGGAATCTGTCTGTTAGCTTAGGCAAAACAAAGATCAGAAATGAGCCTTGGATGTATGGAAGAGAGCGCATAGAAGTAGCTAAATCTTATAAGTATCTAGGAGTATTGATTTCAGCTAACATAAATATGAATAAACATCTTGAAACCAAACTAAAATAAGCTAGGCGTGCAATTTCAGTTTGGGGAAAATGTATCATAAAAATACAACGAACACAATTCGAAATCATTCGTGCTACTGCAACAACTATAATATTACATATATTGAGCTCAAATATGGGGATACAACATATACTCGTATACCGCGATCGAAAAATTACTTGAATGCCAAGTAACACCCCCAATCATATGCTTTAGCTAAAAACCGGGATGGATCCTCTGTTTTAGGAAACACTTAAATTGCATTTCAACTATTGTATGTTGTAAAAGTAATGGGAATAAAGCAAGGACGGTTACAGAAGGTATTGTAATCTCAACAAGAGGAGACCTTGTCCAAGAATTGGAAGAAATAGCACAAAATTGCGGGTTTTTCATGGAGCGAAGATTGTACGAGGGCGGGTCAATAAGTCCGTGAATTTCTGACCTCTTTACTGAAACAGCAACACTGCTCCTGTCAACAGGCATCTGTCAGTTGACTTCTGTCAAAATTTAAACTTGCTGCGTCAGTTAGTTTGTGTTTGACAGCTATTTTTATCCGACTACTCACTAATTTGAGGAGAAAATGGAAAAAAGTGAATTTCGTGTGCTTATTAAGCATTATTTCTTGCGAAAAAAAACCATTACCGAGACCAAGGCTAAGCTTGTTAAATACTATGGGGACTCTGCACCATCGATTTCAATGGTAAAAAAGTGGTTTACTGAATTTCGTTGTGGCCGTACAAGCACTGAAGATGCCGAACGTCCTGGACGCCCAGTTGAGGTCTCTACACCCGAAACAATTGAAAAAATTCACGATATGGTGTTGGCCGACCGAAGATTGAAAGTGCGAGAGATTGTGGAAGCCGTAGGGATCTCGCATGGCTCAGTGGTTTCAATTTTGAATGATCACTTGGGCATGAGAAAGCTTTCCGCAAGATGGGTGCCGCGTTTGCTCACAGTCGACCACAAACGCAATCGTGTAACAACTTCACAGGAAGGTTTGGCGTTGTTTAATCGCAATATGGAGGAGTTTTTGCGCCGTTTTGTAACCGTGGACGAAACATGGATCCATCACAACACACCAGAGAACAAACAACAGTCAAAACAGTGGGTTTCTAAGGGTGAACCGGCGCCAAAGAAGGCCAAGGTGGGTTTGTCAGCCAATAAAGTTATGGCGACTGTTTTTTGGGATGCACGCGGGATAATCTACATTGACTACCTTCAAAAGGGAAGAACAATCAATGGGGAATATTATGCCAACTTATTGGACCGATTCAATGACGATTTGAAAAAAAAACGACCTCATTTGGCCAAGAAAAAAGTTCTTTTCCACCAAGACAATGCAAGGGTGCACACATGTGCAGTTGCCATGGCAAAAATCCATGAATTGGGCTATGAATTGCTCCCTCATCCACCCTATTCTCCAGATTTGGCTCCGAGGGACTACTTCTTGTTCCCAAACCTGAAGAAATGTCTTGGTGGAAAAAGATTTGACTCCAATGATGAAGTTATCTCGCAAACAAAGGCCTATTTTGAGGACCTCGACAAATCATTTTTTTTGGAAGGGATAAAAAAATTGGAGAAGCGTTGGACAAAGTGTATAGAGCTCAAGGGAGACTACGTTGAAAAATAAAATTATTTTTTTATCAAAAAATCTGTGTTTTAATCCAAAAGTACAAAATACTTTTTCTTAAATTTTTTTTCTACATAGTCTCCTTGTAACTCTACACACTTCTCCCAGCACATCTCTCTAACCCGTCCAAATAGTACTTGACGTTTTTCTCAGCAAAATAATTGTTCACGAAGGCCTCCTCATTTGACGAAAATCTCTGTCCTCCGAGCGCAAGTTTTTAGATGAGGGAACAAAAAGAAGTCGCTTAGGGCTAGATCTGGTGAATAAGGCGGATGGTCAAGCAGTTCAAACCGTAATTCACGGATTTTCGCCATGGCAACCGCTGAGGTGTGAACCAGCGCGTTGTCTTGGTGAAACAGGATTTTATTTTTCTGCGAATGTGGCCGTTTTTCCGCAATTTCTGCCTTCAGCTTGGCAAGTAATGATGCGTAGTATGCTCCTGTAATGGTTGTACCTTTTTGAAGATCATCGATTAAGTTAACTCCTTTACTATCCCAAAAAACAGTCGCCATCACTTTCCCATCCGAAAAAACAGTTTTTGGTTTTTTTTGGAGCTGGCTCGCCCTTTGCAGTCCACTGTTTTGACTGAATTTTTGTTTCGGGCGTATAATGGTGTATCCAAGTTTCATCTACGCCAATGTGCGCCAAAACTCGGATTTATTGCGCCTAAACTACGCCAACAGAGCGTTGGAAATGTTTATTCGAACACGTTTTTGGTCTAACGTAAGCAAACGCGGCACCCGACGAGCGGACAGCTTTCTCATGCCTAAATCTTGATTTAATATGTAACAAACACGTTCTTTGGACATTTTCATAACCTCTACTATCTCTCTCACTTTAATTCGGCGGTCGTCTAACACCATTTGGTGAACTTTAGCAATGTTATCGTCAGTGGTTGCAGTTTTTAGACGTCCCGAACGTTCATCATCTCCCAAGCTCTTACGGCCACGTTTAAATTCAGCTGCCCAAAATTTCGCTGTGGTAAATGATGGTGCAGAATCCCCATATACAGAGTCCAACTCATTTTTGATTTGCGTAGGCGTATTGCCTTTCAAAAACAAGAATTTAATACAATTTTTTCCATTTTCACAAAAAACACTCACATCGACTGTCAACTAAAAACTGCGCGTCCAAAATGACTGAAGTTTCGGTAGGTAACTGTCAAAAGATGCACAACTAGTATTCACTAGCTTTTATTGACGAGTGCTAGATACTGTCTCCAATATCTTGTTTCCTGAAAACGGTCTTTATCTTGGCATTATAGGCCATTTAGTCTCAGAAATGCCCCAAATGGGCATCTGCTTCGCATTACCTGAGACACAAACCGTCACTTACGCCTAAAATCACATCCAACTTTCTTGAACATCAAAGTATCTCGAATCAGGCAGCACTATGCAACTAAAAATAACTTTTCAGTCTCTTCGATGACTCATGAATCAACAGCGAACAGATTTTCTACTAAAAGATACAAATCGAAGAAATATAAAAATCTATGGACAATTTTCAAGCGGCTCAATGGTCTAGGGGTATGATTCTCGCTTTGGGTGCGAGAGGTCCCGGGTTCAAATCCCGGTTGAGCCCGATTTCCTTTTTTTCTTGCCTTTGCCCGAATGGCAAACAAAATTTAATTTTGGCAATTTTTGTCTCTATTACATCGGGACATCCGGCCAACACATAAAGCTTCAACAATACAAAGGAAGTGATGACGGGAAACTGCTCACAAAAGCTAAATCAACAAAAAGTTATGACGGTTAATCTGCAAACAAGCAGCGACCACTACGGTAGGGACACAAATCCGAAACAATCCGTAACCGTAACCGTATCCGAATTCGGTGGCAAAGAGAAAAACGTCAAGCCAGCAAATTGAAACGAAGTAATGAACACAGGAATAGGAGTAGAACACCGGTGGCCGGACCACCCGGAGTCGCCATGAGACATTGAGCAAAGACAAACACTGGGCGAGGAAAATTAGTCCTGCAACAGCGCGCCTTTCATGTCGGGTGGTAACCTTGCTCCTGTGGAACCGAAATGTAGTAGTGCCCCCCCCAAAAAATAGATGTCAACGAAAGTAAAGCGAAAGCACAACGTCAAAACAAAGAGTCCTCCTCTTCCAGGTGGGATTCCATTTTTTGTTTCGTTTTTTTCTTTAGCTTTTTCTGGTGTTCTTAGTCCAGTCCATCGCCCAACCTCAAGAAAATTGTTTCGAAAGTAATTTCGTTAGTGCGGCACAAGTGACGATACATTTGTTTCCATTGTTGCTTTGTCCTGCCCCCCAAAGTTGCACCACCGAGACGATACGATACGCTCGGTTGGACGTTGGAGAGCTGGAAAAAGGAAAAATACTTGTAGCAGGTAATTTCTGCCAGACAAAGAGCGAAATGGAGAATAATAAAAAGTCCACAAGCTGGTAATGAATGTCAATGTTTACATGGTAAGCGATTTAATATTCTATCGTTGGCCATTGTCGGGCCTAACGAGATAATCAAGGGAAGATGAGATGAGACGAGATGTCCACTCCGGCGTCCGGCGTGCGGAGTACGGACCGCACTGGGAAAGTGGGTAAAGTGCCTGGTTGAAGTGATTTGAACAGGTTGTCAACTTGTAAGTTGCCACTGTTCCACTGAGCGAGAAACGAGTGCAAAAACAGAAAGTGTCTTCATTAGGAGCGATGATACGTTTGTGATGTTTGTGATGTTACCTCGTTTTGCTTTTGCTTTTTCTTTGGAATTTCTAGTCTGGGTTAGGTGACAGAGAGCAAAAAGGTCTAATTGTTTTACATTTATCGAATTGAGGTTGGAAATAATAGGCTCACACACGTTTGTCTTTTATTTTATGTGTAAATGGACAAGGTGTTGCGGATAGTAACGTACAGGACTCTTCAGGTGTGACAATCAGCATGTTGCTAAGTATAGCTAAGATATGATCGTCAGTATTCATTTGATAAATAAAGAACTACAGCCAAAAACGTCGCGCTTTGCTCAGTATAACCTCTTCTCTTCCTGTAGGGATCCTCACTACATGAATAACATGCCAGATGAAGGTTTATCGTGCCAATCCATCGGGAATCGTGGGTGATACACTCTCGATGACATAAGCTTCTGTATAAGAGGAAATTAAAATGACTGGTGTCCTCATAAGTGCGAGATGACAGCGGCTGGTAGACCATCAATCAAAGGTCTATGTTTAAGAGGGAGCTTCCTGGGCTGTATACTCGCCACAGATCAACGGTATGAGTATGTTTTCGTTGGAAATTGATAAACAAAATGTTTGTTTCAAGAGTTCCATGCTGGGTACTCAAAACAAAGGGCTAGTCCCTTTTACTCCTCATTTGTTCCTTTTATGAAAGTTTCTCTTTCGTGGAAAGATGCCTATATGCTTCGGTGATAATGGTCCTTAGCAAAATCGGTGCTCGTTATGATGACAACAACGTATAGAGTCATGCTCTCTGCAGTTATGCTCAACGGAATTTAACTGTGAATGAAAGTCCTAACCGAGGACGTAGGGAGTTCTAAGGCAGGTTCGAGCACTGAGGAACTTTCCTGTGATGAGGCTTAATGAATTCATTCTTCCTACTGCGTTCAGAGACGCTGAAGCTGACTGTCGCTACAGAAGTAGATATGTTACTTCGCTCCTACCGCAAATTCTTCACAATATAGATTATTGCAATCAACACATCCGTCGAGAGGTGATACCTAAAGTTATTGTCCGTCAAAAACACACTAGCGTCGCATCCTAGATGGCTTTTGGTCGGCGTGAAGAGCCGACACGACTTCACAGAGCAAAACCCAGCCATGTGTTTTATTCAACGCGACATAACAAAGCAGTTTGTTACTGAGAGTGTGAAGCAGTAAGTCGACCAACATCCGCCCTGCTGGCAACCCTTGCTTACCTTCGCCATCAGGTGATTTATCTACGTCGTGATGTTTAATCGAGTTACACATGCTGTCACACTTTGCGCCGTCGAAGGCGTCTCTAATTTCGATGAAAATACCTTTGATTCTGCCCACCAGATTTGGAAGTGCAATGTCGCAGGATTTTCCCTGTTGCTAGCCATGTTGCGTCTTGCATTCACGAAGCAGTTTTGTGCCAAAGAACCATACCAATCGTGCTTCACAAAACGAGCAGGCTGTGATATCGCTCCTAGAAAGACTACTGGAGATAAGTAAGGGATTGTAGTACTCATTCCCAAGGCAAGTGAACCCAGCCACACTCATATTCGAAGTAATATATGTATACCTAAAAGAATTAGCCTCAAACCAGCATGCCTATACAAAAGGTAAAGGCATGAAATACTTCGGATTATGTGGTTCCTATGGTCACCTCCCCACAATCAGTGAAATTCTAAACCATGACCTTAGAATCCTTGGAGACTGAGTAAAGCTCTGTGGGCTTTGAATCAACCCGCAAAAAGCAGAGCTTGTCCCAAACAGACATACAACGATAATGCCACTTTGACCTGCCTTCAATAGACGGGGGACGACCTGTACTAAATACCTGGATAGTAAGTTGAGTTGAAGCTTAGTGTCGAAGAACGTGTACAAAATAGCAACGACCGCCATCTACGCTTGCAGCTGCATATTTGGGAGAAAATGGGGACCAAACCCTAGACTATTCTATGTACACAGCTACCACCGTCGGACCCATCTTAACCTACGGGAGCTTATTATGGTGGCAATCCACATATAACCTTCAGTTAATGACAAAGATATAGAGGATTGCATGCATTGGCACAATTCACACCAAGAGAAAGACGCCAACGGCGGAACTGGAAAATATAGTTGGCCTCCTGCCCCTAGAACGCGAAAAGCGTTTCAAGATTGAGTCACCTTAATGGGTGAAAACTAAACCCGAAAGGCCATGCCTCAATTCCTACAAGAGTTTAGTATGGGGTTTATACTCCCATACGAACTATACAATACCCCATCATGTCTTTGAAACGCCATTCGCCTGCATTTTCCTAAGCAGAGTGACATGGTGCTGGAACCAAATGGTAGAAAACTCGATATCCATCTATTTGGAGGGATCAAAGATGGAGATAGAAACCGGCGCTGAAATCTTCTTCGATCAATTGAACTTACGATGCTCACGTCGCTTGCGGGAATACAGCAGCGCCTTCCAGGCTGAGAAAAGTAGAAACAACCAGACTTGCGGCAATAAAAGCAATATCTCAAAAAAATATTTCCAACTGTTATGTTTCAGCAGCTGTCATGTTTACCATCCAGCTGTGAAAATATTCAATAAGGTTTGCCATTTCAACATGGCTTCAATGTGCAGGCAATTCGTCGCACTGTGGAAGTGTTTGAGCGCGAGTACACTTTTTTGGATCTTAAACCACCAACCAGACAGAGATTGTTGCGAAATGAAGTAAACATAGCCGTCGTAGGGGCCAGTATCGAAGAAGACCCAGAAATGTCGATTCGGCGCGGACTAGCTGGATTGGGCATCGCCAGAGAGTCAAAGCAGCATATTTTACGATTGGATACGGGCCTACGCCCCTATAAGATTGTACTGACGCAAGAATTGAAGCCGGACGACCATAGGCAACGCCTTGAGTTCGCTAATTGGGCGCTGGAAATGTTGGCCGGATATTCGGACTTTCGGCAAAAAAATCATCTCGGGCGAGGCCCATTTTTGGATCAAGGCTATGTCAGCAAGTAAAATAGCCGTTTTCCGACCAAACACAATCCACAAGTGTTCGGCCAAGCATCAATGCATCCACAAAGATCGACTGTTTTGTGCGGTTTATAGCACGGCGGCATCTTCAGACCTTATTTCTTTCGAAATGAGAAAGGAGACACCCTTACCGCCAATGAGGTATAAAGCGATGTTAACCGACTTTCTGTGGTTAGAGCTCGACAACATTTATATATCCGAGCTGTGGTTGCAACAAGACGGCGCTACATGCCATTCAAGCGACGGAACGTTCGAAGTTGTGAAAGAGAAATTTGGCGACTAGGTCATCTCACGGCGAGCGTTCATTAATTGACCGACGAAATCATGGGATTTAACGCCAATCGAGTTTTGTCTGGGGCTATGTCAAGTCTTTAGTCTACACTAACAAACCAACCAATTTGAACGAGCTCGAGGCGAACATTCGACATGCTATTGCCGGAATACTGTCGCACATATTGGACCGAGTCATTAAAAATTGGGCCGACCGCTTGAAGCACTGCAAGCGAAGCCAAGGCGGCCATTTGAATGATGTGCTATTCAGCACATAATGGCATGAGCGTAGCTTCAAATCTCACACCGTTGTTGTTTTATTAATTTTTTTTTCCCTTCGTTCTTATCTCGCCACCCTTTACCATACCAGAAGGCTCAGACAGGTTACTGTTGTGATGTGACTTGAATTGGTGTTCGTCCGGCAAGGTCAGCTGATAATGTCGCCGCCGTAGCTGAGAGTGTGACTGAAAACCCAAGTGTGTGCATTTCGATAGGTATTTATAACCCCTTAGGCGCGCGTAAATTATTCATAGGAATTGGACCTATCCGAAACCACTTATCAAGGCTTCGCCCATCAATGATGTCTAATAAAAAGCGGGGACAGAGCATATTACTGGTCTTATCGTAAACATTTTCAGATGAAGCCAGTTACAAGTTGCCGGTCATAGGTCTTGTTGGCGGCAGAGCCACCGGTAGTCCTGTAGCCACCACGAACGCCACTTAGAAAATGAAACTTCAGACTATAACTCACGAACGCACTCCATTAAAACCGAAAGAAGAAACAACAGAAGACACCTCCCATCATCTACTTGAACGAAGAAAGAAAAAAAGCGGCAGTTCGTTCTTTGGCGGGTTCGGGTTCGGCGTCGGTTGGGCTTCTCCTCCAATCTAATAAAAGGATTTTTTTTTGTTAAATTCCGTAAGAATCGTGGTTTTACTATCCTCAAAGTGGTGACCCCGACGTGATCGAAAGAGTCACGAAAATTCGTTTTTCGGACGTATAAATTGATCGCCAACACAGCAACAGCATCTCCGTTATCCATGCCGCAGTAGCGGTATAGTACCAACAAGACACAGCAACACCAGCGTGCTGGACGCTAAAGACCTGCACATCACAGTTGCAAACCCTCACAGCAACAAGGCTCTACAGCTATAGCTTCACGTTGTCTACAGTTTTCCTACAACAACCACGTAGCAACAGCATCACCAGCAACAAAGGAAGTTAAATCTCTAAGTTAACAGCGCCTCACGCTAACCTAAATCCTTAAAAAAATTTTAATCTACACATTGCTATTTTTTTTTTCTCCATTTTTCTTGTTTGTTAAGGAAAGGCTCAGGCGATGCCGAACACCGACACCAACACCAACCGCTGCAACGTGGAGAGCATCGGCACGAACACCAACACCAACCGAAACGAGTCAAATTCCGTCCCACACGTGAGTGCTTTTTCTTTTAAACGTTTGCCCTTTTGACCCGAGAATCCGGACGTGTGGTTCAGTTTAGTGTGGCTCAGGTTAGGTCCGATAGCGCAAAATATTTTTCAACCCTCGGTTTGCTAGATTCGCGTAATTCGAGATGTCATCCGAAGTCCGCCCGCGAGCAATTTGTAGGAAAATCTCAAAGCTACGGTACTAAGTCGGTTAATGGAAAGCGAAGAGCCGCGTTTACAAAAACTTTTACGCGATGTCGACCTAGGTGAACGGAAACCTAGTGAACTACTACGTGAAATGCGTGCCCTAACATGTAATCAATTTCCTCAGTCTGCATCAAAAAGTTTGTGGGTTCAAAGATTGCCAGCCATGGTGCAAGCAATGCTATTGCCTAGCAAAGAGGTAATTGATTTCTTAGCACAAATAGCGGATAAAGTCCTAGACACCATTCCTTCATCCCATCTGGTCGCTATGGTTTCCGGAAACTTGAACGGCGTGCCGCCGGGAAGCGATGTGAATCGCGAGCCCGCAAATGCAAAATCGTACGCCGAGCTTGAGCAGGATTAAGGTCGCATGACAGATCGCCTTCGCGTAGGCGGACTATGGGTAGATATCCTGCCGCACATGGTGATTTAGCAAATTTATGTTGGTATCACCGAACTTTCGGTGCTAGAGCCAGGCGTTGAGTTTCGCCCTGCAATTTTCACCGTTCAACTTACAACAGGTCGGAAAACTCCGATATTTATTGACGATCATAGATCGATATACACACTGGCCCGAGGCAATGCCCATTGGCGACATTTCAGCGGAAACCGTGACAAACGCATTGCTCCATGAGTGGTTCGCTCGTTATGGCATGCCATCAGTAATCGTCATAGACCAGGGTACGCAGTTTGAATCCCGTTTATTCAATGAACTCTGCAGGAATCTGGGTATCAAGCACAATCGACACGACAGCATACAATCCCAAAGCAAACGGTTTCATCGAAAGGTGGCACCGCACTTAAATGCAATGAGGGCGTGCAGTGGACTCAGGGGCTGCCATTTATTCTGTTAGAGTTGTGATCATTAGACAAGGAGGAGTTCGACGCGAGTCCAGCACAATTGGTTTTCGGGGAAAACATTCGGATACCGTCAGACTTTTTACACGCGACTAACATCACAGCCGCTCAATCCGATTTCGTAAAACAGGTTCATCGACATTTCGAGCGATTCGACCGGCCCTACCTTCGCGACATAGCACTCAAAAACCCTTCGTCTTCAAAGAACTTAAAAATTGTTCCCACGTTTTCGTCAGGGTTGACGCGATTCGGAAGCCGTTACAGCAACCATACGCGGGCCATATCGCGTAGGTCAGCGCGGCGTGAAAACGTATGAAATAATTATGAACGGAAAACATGCAGTAGTAGGAATAGATCGTCTCAAACCCTACTTCATGGAGGGCAGCGACGAACCATGGGAGTCAGGAGCTCTCTGGATTTCGGTCCGGGCCTGACTTGTTGAGGTAGGCCTCCGTTATGAGAGCGTCTTGGTGACTGTGGTGTAAACTCAAAGTCGCGGGAAGGGTCTTCCTTTTGGTTTGACCCAATGTAGAGTTGCAATAAGTACTGGGTGCTGTGACACTAAGAATAGTAAGAGGTTTTATATCGGCCTCGACCCATACCAAGGGTGGAACTTGTGCCTCCAACACAAGCTCTGCTTTGATATCTCGGGAAGGCGGCAGAGCGATGGCAAGGCGTATCCTTGCTCCCATGGATGTACGGGCATCCCGTAAACTTAAGTCTACACGACAGGTGTTTACGTTAAAAACCAGAGACTACGCATATAATATAGATCTCGACCCACATGTTTATAAGGTCCAGTTGTCATAAGCCAGCAGACCGTACTTTTGCTGATTAGGTGCTAGAAATTAATGAACAAAATCATGATTTTTTACACAAAATTATTCTAAGTGATGAGGTTAATTTCCATTTCTCTCGGTACCAAAACAAACAAAATTATCGCATTGGAAGAAATAGTAGACCAACCTCTCCATCCACCACGAGTGGCAATTTGGTGCGGTTTTTGACCGGCGGCGGTGTCATTGGGCCATATCTTTCCGAAAATGATGCTGGTGTGACTGGATTGCGTTACAGAACGATGTTGATTAACTTTTTTTTGCCTGAAATTGATGACCATTTTCAGGCGGACGGCGCGGCGCCACATGCCACACAACTGATGAAACAAATGCTCTATTGCGTGACAAATTTCTTGGATCGCCGAGATCGTGCGATACGTTAAAGATCTACGCCAACGCTCCACTAACGATCCACGTATTAAAAGGAAATATCACTGTTATTATGCCGGAATTATATGAAATTTCATCAAAAGAATGATTATTTGTAGGCAGAGCCAAGGCGGACAATTGGCAGATATTGTATGCCATTACTAACCTCAGAGTTTGTGCTTTAGAAGAAAATAAAATTATCACCGCTTTTCATAAAAATGTTGCGTTTTTCTACTGAGTTAAATTGACACCTCTTGTCGGATGGTGATCATTTAAAGTAATGCACTCTCTTGAACGATGTTTTTTTTTTTAAATATAAAAAAATATGCTGACTGCCCAAAACCAAATTAGCTTGGTCTGGTCAATAAAGGAGCTTACTAATCGAGGTTGCAACTAGAGATTGGAATTGCAGCCGGCATTTCTTTCTCGTTGTGAGTAATGAGCAACTGGTTGTTCACGTTGTAAAAATAATCGCTCCTGGCCACATAGGGTCTGCGGGCAGTTTTTGTTCATTGTCAATTTTTAAGGTTGCAACAACCGGATACAATCGACATTGTATGATTATTCATATACGTGAACTTACAGGTACATACCTGAAATTCTGAGGTTTTTTCGAGTTTGTTGGTAATTTTAGCCGCTCAGTTGCTTCGGTGTATTTGGTATTAGGCTTCACCCCATGACCGAAGAAGTCAATTGTGGTCTTTCGAATCCATATTTGCCATTCGGTTTTATTATCGACTGACATGGCATAGATAGCTATTTTATTCATTGATATCTCCATGGTAGCCAAATGTTCAAAAAATGTTAGTAAGGTCGGAGCAAAGCTTAGGTATTCTTGCAACCCAGATGAATGAAACACAGCAAGCGTCGTAATTCAGCTTCAACTTCCAAAATGCAAGACATTGAATGACGATGACGCAAATTATATACTAAACATTACTATTCTCATTTCTGATGAGATGATTAAGGAGCATTACCACGGTAAGGATGCCCAATCGCCCTTTGAAAACCTCCCTCCAAGAATAGAGGTTAATAAAATTTGAGTGAATTTTTACCAAGTATTTGTAGCAAGTCCAATATCACTTGTATTATAAATCTTCGCATCTGTGGAAGGAAGATTCTCGAATTTGAATCGAAACTACGAAATTGAAAGGATGGCGGCATCATAGGTCACTACTGTGCGGATTACGCACAGGATTACGCAAATAACATAAGCTGAAAGCGAATTTAATGAGGGGAAAATGCAAATGTTGGGTACAGAAGCTCAAAATACAAAAGCTAAAAATTTAAACTACTTCACATGGATACTAAGATTCGTCGCAATTTTCTTTAGGATTTGGTTTGGCAAAGGCGTTCAAACGTAGTAACCCAAAAGCACAAAATGGTGTCAAGTTACGGAGAAAGTCCGAAGCAGACAAGATGCACTGATTACACAATCGAATAGAGTCAGGAAAATCGAGCCTATGTATGTTTTGAGGATCAAACTATATTAGAAGACTTTGTATAGAGAGTTGGAAGCACTAAATACCAGATGGACATCTCGAAGGAGCCTCTTAACTTGATATGTAAACGACTTCGAGGCTAACGAAACGAGTACATACACGAGTAAGCTTAAGCAGCACTTGGATTATAGTGACTCCTCCGTTTTTGCAAAGCTCAGCTGTTATCATGTTTAACGAGTTTGATACGCTGTCTGATTCCAATCAAAGAACTGTATTCGTACTCAAATCGCTATTGCGGGCAATCTCAATACACACAATTCTGGGTAGCTCCGACATTCCCGACAAACAACACCCGGAGGACGGTATATTAAGATCTTCGATGCGGAGAATAAATTAACACAGCTAGTAAATGAGTCCACGCGAATACCTGACGTTATAGTCATACCGCCAACACCCTGGATTTATTTTTAACCTCTCACCTTTCTCCCCACGGCTTGTCGGACCATTGTGTCACATCAGCTAGTTTCGCACACAGAGAAAACGTTGTTAAAAGAACCGAATACGAGAAAGCCAATTGGAGCGGGCTTAACAACTTCTTTATGAATTTTAACTGGTCGTAATGTTTCTCGATAACGCCGTGGGTGCCGCTGCTGATCTGATTACAGAAACTATTCTCTTTGGAAGCAGAGCCTTTATCCCCAATCGGATGAAGAGTATAAAAGCAAAAGAAAAGGCGTGGTACGGTGCGACTCAATCTGTAAAGAGGTTAGAGAAAGGTATTTCGATTCTACAAGACCAACCCAATTAAGGAAAACCGAAAAAAGTTTAAATGAGCCATGAATAACTGTAATGCTCTGCCTTAAGGGTGTTCAATTTCAGTAAGACCAAAAATTGAGGCAGAAAACAGTACAGTGTCCCAAAGTATAGAAACAATGTTTGGTCTTTCGTCAAAAACATCAGAAATGTTGCCTCTTCCTTCATCCTAACGCTCATATATAATAACATTCCAGCAGTTAGCTTCTTGGGCTAGGCAAATCTGTTCGCGGCGCACTTGGCAGCCAGTTCAACACTTTCAGATTATGCTTTGTCCTCGCCAGAGTACTTAAGATCTTAATATTTACAAATCCGGTAGTAGTCCATATGGTACAATACCATATACATCCCCTTTTTCTGAAAAATTGTTCTTCCAAGCTGGCAAAACCATTGCGTAAGCTTTTTCAGGACTCTTTCCGAGCATGGGAAAAATAGCATTTATCCAGCCCGTCCCTAAAATGGCGAATCTTCTTCCCTGTCCTCCTACAGACCTACTGTATGATGTATGCTACGTCCTTTTTTTTTCCAAAGTCATGGAAACGCAAACGGCAATACGGTTTTCGTAGCAACAGGTCCGCTGGTGATCTGATGGCATGTCTCACCGAAAAGTGGAACCAAAGCGTACATCAACCAGGGGAAAGCAAGATAGTTGGACTTGATATTTCTAAGGCATTTGACAGAGTTTGGCATCAGGCTCTTTTGCCGAAAATTGTTTTCTTGGACGGTTTCAAGTCTGATATTCACAAAATAAATGCTGGTGTGCCCCAGGGGTCTGTTCTGTGCCCGATACTCTTTTTAATCTTCATCAACGATCGCTTGCCTGCTACTTCTAATTCAATATATTCCTTTGCTCTCTGCCTTAAGAATTATGTCTGGAACTCTTGAACACAACGGACAGCTCAGTAGTTGCAAATACGCGGACCTAACGACCAAAAAACAACCCGGCAAATGTCATTGTCAGAATGAGAAACAGGGCAGGTGTGGAACGCATACTACGATCAGCAAGGAGTTTTATATAATCCCAGCATATCTAAACTACAATTATTGGGAATGCGATTTTGGGAATCTTCAAGAAGCAATGATATGCTGTGATGAACAGAACGTGCTTATTATTGGAGGTTTGAATGCGCGAGTAGGAGAGAACTGTGGTGTGGAAAATTATGAAGCCGGCGTAGAACAACGGTCCAAGGATTCATTGTGTAACGAATTCTGTGATTCTTTTGGTTTTCGGATCCTGAATGGTACTAGTGCGAGTGATGAATGGGGTGAGTTGACGTACATTGGAGCTACTTGGACATCAGTTATTGACTACTATTTGGCAAGGGGAGACTGGAACTACAATGTTACTGATTTAGAAGTCAAACAAGTCATATACGCTGATTATTTACCTGTCATTGTTTCGGTTACTCACTCCACGCCGTCAAACGAGTAAATAAGAGATATGAGGGTGATCCCAAAAATGGTATGGAACGAGAACAAAGCAACCCAATATAGAACGAAAATTGATGAGAAGTTGCAAGGAAGAAATATTATGACCATATTATGACCATAGCGGATTTCGAAGCAAATTAGTAAGGAGTCCTATCCTACCGTAAACTCAAAACCCCGCAAACAGAATAAAGAGCCGTGGTTCGATAAAAATTGTCAGAAAGCAAGACTGGTATCGTTTGCGTGGCTTAAATTATTCCGTGTCTTCAACACTGATATTCTTAAAAAGGCCTACCTAAGAACGAATTAGGAGTATAAAGGCGATACATCGGATCCTACTAACTATCGGGGAATATCGTTCTTAAAGCTTTGTAGCAATATTGCAGAGGTGGCTAGTCATATGGATAGAGGCCAATAACCTGCTAAAGGAATTCCAGGCGGGTTTTAGGTCTGGCTACTCAACTGTCGATCACATTTTCGTATTGAAAAGCTTAGCAGATACATTTATAAGCCGAAATAAAAAAAAACTCTATGCCTTCTTTGTGGACTTCAAAGCGGCCTTCGATTCTGTAAACCGAAACGCCTTATTTTAAAAGTTATATAGTAAGGAAATGTCATCAAAATTCGGAAGGGTTTTACAAAACCTTTATGAAGATACCAAGGCAGCTGTTTGGAATGGCGAGACGCTTTCAGAATGGTTTCACACGGGGCCAGGAATAAAACAGGGATGTTCGCTGAGCCATAATCTATTCGCCCTCTTTATAGACGATGTACTGGACTTTCTCCCAGGAGGAATAAAAATTGCAGGAATTCTCATTAAAGTCTTCCTGTTCGCAGACAACATTGTACTGTTGGCAAACTCACCGGAATCCTTCAAATTGTAATAAATTGTATGAGTACTGCAGCCTATGGAGCCTGGTCGCGAATTTGGATAAACCAAGATAATGATATTTAAAAAGAGAGGTGGTAGACTTGCTTGCAACGAAAAATGACTCTTTAACGGAAAAAGTATAGAAGTTGTAAATGAATACAGGTATCTTGGAATCCTTTAACAAGAAGCCTTAATATGAAAAGACATCTGAATGAGCAACTCATGAGATCTAAAACCGTCATCAATGTAGTGTGGAAAAACTGTTTCAGCAACCGACAGACTACGCACAGCAGTAAATTCAAAGTATTTGCAGCTGCATCGGAGGCAGTAATGCTCTATGCGGCGCAAATATGGGGTTATAAGCCTTACGAGGCAGTTGAAAAACTACAACGTTTTTTTTTTATTAAGAAATCCTTCCACTTCCCTGCAAAGACTCCAAACTATCGTGCTCATGCTGGAAACAGGCCTATCTCCGCTATTCCTTAAAACACTGATATTGCAGGTAAACTACATACTAAGGGTTATAAACATGTCAAATAACCGACATCCAAAGATGGTGGCCTTACATGCGATTCGGAACAAAATAGCATGGCTCGAGGAATGGCTAGAGTTAGTTCGCGGATGTGGTGTAGATCTGAATGCGGAAACCATGAACTGCGTGAATTCACTACACCAGTTCATAACGAGAATCGATGAACAGGCCAGAATGAAGTTTGTAGAAGAAGCGACGAGATCACTACATCGTAGTACGTATAACCGACTAAACCGATAAAAACTACTTCAAAGACATCCATACCATTCCCGAAATAGCATTGTTGATATTAAACTTCAAGGAGAACTCCTAAAACTCAGTTATATCCCACATAGAGAAGATCTTCCTATATTCTGTAGTATGTGCAATTTGGAAGAAAGAGAAGATACCATGCATTTTCTAGGCAAGTGCTCAATTCTAAGGGAAACATGGTGAAGTTTCTTTGGAAAAGACTTCTTAGTGGAACAAGAAATGATATCCCTACTCAACGAAGTAAACTACAGATATAGATATAATTTATTTCTTATTAATATATATTGTTTAAGTACATGTTTAAAATATTAAAAGGACGCTAAATAAATGGAATAAGGAACATTAAATGACATTCAGTATTTTGGATACAAGACGTATAGAAAATAGTTTTGAATGCCACATCAAGAGGCTGTTAGAATTAGTTAGAATATAGTAATATTTTGGGTGGGGTGACCCATTAAAAACAATTAACAAAATCCAAAAATTAGACACAAAAAGAAAAAAAAAATGGACAAAAATGAATAGAATCGGAATATTGAACAAATAGAAGTTAAGACTTAAGAAATAACATAAGGAAAATAAATAAATTAAAAAAAGCAGAATTGAATAAATTATACAAAAAATTAAGATACAAAAAGCAAAATAATTTAGAAACAATTTCAATTATACCAGAATGTCAGAGATAATAGATTCCAAATAATAGTAGTTGCACTGAAAAAGCCAATTTTTTACAAGTTTTAGAAATTTGTTAAACAAGCGATATGACGAAACAGAATAAAAGCTACGAAGAGCAGTAGTACGAAATATGGGCACAGATAGCATATAAGACGAGTTTCCACGTAAGTTGTAATTTGAGATCAAGCGAAAATTTCGATTACCAGATTTCATGAAGAAGGTCTTCAGAACCTTAAAACAATAATAGGTGACGAACCGGAAGAATTTTTAGGTCACAGAACAGTGAAAAACTGGGATGTCTTCTGGGTTTACGGCAAATCTTTCTTATGATGTATTTCTGCAAAATTAACAGAGGGCTAATTTTGTTCTGATACACATCACCCCAACAAGCAATTCCGTATTGAACCTTAGATTGAACAATTCCATAATAAATAGTTTTTAAAAGCGTCGTTGAGCAGATATTGCGCAAATAGAAAATATGCCTAAGAGTGAGACGCAAATAATTCCTTAATATTTCAGCGTGCACCGAAAAACTCATTTTAGAGTCTATTGTGAGCCCCAGGTACTTAAAATCGTCTACTTTCTCAATAAAAAAAAATTTTTCACTACAGCTGAAACTACTACAAAAGGTGGGAGAGCCGGACGTACAGTTGCAAACAGAGAGTTTGTATCTATTACATTCAGGTGCATGGAAGTACACATTAGCTTCAAGGTTATGTGAAGAAGACAAATTAAAAAACATAATCTTAGTTTTGGAGCAATGTCTTAATAGGTCGAGATCCCAATTAATATCGGAGACCAAATCCAAAGGACTATTCAAGCCATGCGCCAAACCTAGGTCATCAGCGAAAGCAGTAGGTCTACCTTTAAAATTAAGAGCAAATAGCGAATTAATATAAATTAAAAACAAAATAGGACCCAGAACAGAGCCTTGTGGTACGCCCAAATTTACGAACTTAATATCGCTCCTAATCTCGTCAATTTTTACTTTCTGGGACCTATTTTAAAGATACGACCTAAACCAATTAAGCATAAAACCACGAAAACCTGCTTTTTCCAGTTGCTTCAACAAAAAATTGTGGTTGACCATATCGAAAGCTTTCGTGATGTCAATAAATAAACCCGCTGTACATCTTTTCGCATCAAATGTCTGACCTTGACATGAGCACAAAACTGTAATAGTGCATCTTCAGTCGATTTACCTTTTTGAAATCCAAATTGCACTGAGTTAAAGAACTCAGTTTTATTTAAAAAAAACTCACTAGCCTATTTTTTATAAGTTTTTCAAAGATCTTACTGAAGACTGGAAGAAGTGAGATAGGCCTGTAGTTACATAACTCTGCAGCAGATCTTTTTTTAAACATCTGCACATTTCAAGACTTCTGGGAATATCCCAGCAAAAACACAACGATATATGGGTAGTGCAAAATTGCTTTAAAATATAAAGAGAATATACTAACAGGGATCTTCTAAATTGTTTGTAAATGTATCCAAGTAAATATAAATAAATGCAAAACTTATTAATAGTTCTATTGTCAATCTGGCAGACGGCAATGCCACGCTAACCGATTTTATATTATTATTTTTATTTTTAAATAAATCAAACTATCTATCTATCTATAACACGAATCTTTTTGAGCTGGAGGCCAATGATATCAACCTGGTCAGAGAAATACACATAAGTCGCCTGATATGTCTAGAACATTCAGAGCAAATGAAAGAATTTTCGAGCCCTAACCGGAGAGACAAGGCAGTAGAGGAACCCCTCGCCTTACGTAGTGTGCAGAAGTGGAATCGACCTTAATTAACTTGGAGTACGCACCTGCGGGCTGTCCGCGCTAATTGAAAAGGTTTGTTGGCTGAGGCCCGTGGTTCCTTTTTAGATAAGTGAGTAACTAGAGTTTTCCACTGCTCGCACACTAAAACACACTTTGTCGCCCTTATAAAAGGCGACCAAATGACAGCTGCAAGAGTGTTAACAATTCTCAACCTGTTAGATAAAGACGCTGCAAGTACAAGAGTCTGTTGCAAGTGCAAATATCCATACGTCGCGGAAAGTACAACTCACTTTCTCCATCATTGTCCAAACATAAGCAGATAGAACACGATTTATTAGGACCAATACTATTTTCGGGTTTGGCGCAAGTAGAACCATTATTAATGCGGCAACTACTGATGTTTTATCACAAATTATTGGCACCGTTACAGGCACACATGCGGGTAGTTGACAAATATTAGCGACAGACCACCCAACCAACTCCTAAGTTTCTTGTTCCTCAATAGGTTTTGTAAGATTTGGGAATGTTCAGTGAACTCTGTGATGGGTGTCTATGCGATTATGGACAAGGAAATGAGTAGTCAAAGCGATTGACCGGTCTATCCGGATTCATTTTGACGCCCGGTACAAACGGTGTTTTTTTTTGAAAGGTTTTTCGCACCCCCGGCCTAAGACGTATTAATGATCAACCTCGTAGGTACTCGTATGTACAAATAAATGCAAATCGTTCGTTCATAATGGAAACGCTTGCCTGTGTCCAACGTACATAGCCGTCAACTCAAATCATTAAATCACCATTTCAATCGAATGGTCGTCCTTTTTGTCGCTCGTTTGCCAGGCGTTCGGCCGCTCATTCAAAGCCTTAATTATACCTCGTAATAGATTCCATAACACTCATAATTATTTAATATTTTTCCACCAAAGGACTTTTGCGGCTAACGGTTATTATTTAAAATTTAATGTCTTGGACCGGTTGCTTATTTTTTATTTTCTTTTACATTTGTGTGCTTTTCACTTTGTACCTGTTTCTATCGGATAGAAGGTAGGTTCCAACCCCTACTCTCCCTTTTGGTTTGTGCCTTTTTGCCGGAGATTTAATTTGTTTCTCTAACCTCAGCTGGCACACCATGCCTTGGGTGTGACGGTCACAGTGCAATTGCGCTTATTTCTTCGTTTTCTGTGTTCCAAACATTTAATGCCGAGGCTGGCAGGGGTTGTGTGAGAGAGAGAGAGAGTGCATTCTGTGTGCTTTTAGGTTAAAATCCTCTGATTCCAGGACTTTGCGGACGGGTATGAAACAACATTTGCACGTGTACCTCCTGACAGTTATCAAAAAGCGCGTTGGCGTCGATGGTGGCTGTTGGTGGTTTATGCTGGATGCGATCCTGCTTCCCACTGACGCTGTTGCAGTCGAGTGCAAAAAAAAAAGAAAAAAAACAAATTGTTCGCGTGCGTAATTGAAAACAATCCCCCAAGTCGAGCGGAAATGTATAGAAAAAGGATTTGACTAGCGCTATTATTATTTTTTTTCTATTTCTTTCTTTTTTGTGTCGCCGTTTTCCTTTTCTGTTTCTCTGTTTTTTCATGTTTTTTTCTCAGAAGCAAAGCTTTGGTTGTTTGGTTGTCCTCTTTGGTTTCGTTTTGCGATTTTCTTTTTTTAAACTTGTGATCTGTTTGTGATTTCCGTTGAATGCGGGGGGATAAATAAATTAAACAAATAAACAAAAAAAAAACTCCTGGGGATTGGGAAAAAAACAGAAAAGTGAGAGGGTGGAGGCGATGTATTTGCCTTTATTTCAATTGACCTTTCAGCTAGGAATGAGGTGAGCTGAACAGAATTGGTAGTTGAAATGTTGCCTGGTTGGACCGTAGGTTTTCATCAACTTAATCCGCAAAACAAACGAATAGACAGATGCTCGTACGTATAAACATTAAATTCTGATAAAATCCAACAGGACAGACACGATAAAAATAAGACTAGGTATCTACAGATACGTGACATTGTTTTTATCACTTAGAATGATAGCAACGACAGATAATGCACAGCTTAACGTTGAGATTAGATCAAAAAATATTCGACTAATTGCAATATTGACCAATAAATGCTGAAGGGATCTACCTACATGTGTGAGAGTACCTATGTGCATACACGGCCTTCCGTTCAGTGGCTGACTTGTCGTGGTAGGAAGGCTTAAGGCCAAAGCCAAACCCAATGGTTCCTGGGGCCAAAGACTTTCAGGCTAAACGTTAAATTTTCAACAGTAAGAAGGTGACCGTACAGGAATATACTCTAAGTGGTACTCGCAATAGCGTTAATCCACGGATGGTATTCTTGACCGCACCCAGATTTGAAGGCCCCATCCAACATACTAAATAAACCATCCGCCGACTTCAGCGTTGAGCCAGGAGTTCCTAGAAATTTCGATTCCGACGAGGCTCTCCTGAGGCTCTGTCTACGACAAACTGTACACCCTGCCTGACTCGAATGCAACCAACTTCAGACTACTTTAATTTCCAAACCGTTCATGACAGTGAGCTCAAATTTTGACACATGACAGATAATTTTATTATTTACAAGCCTTTTAAACGATTTGCGTCTCAGTTGTGTTGAAAAAATTTTGTCCGCGATGGAATTCAAACGTGATAGTGTGATTGCTTTATATTTGGCTGGAAAACCACAAGTACTATAGCAATCGCTAGAGCCCTCCAGCACCTCAACGTGAATAAATCATTTGTGTCTCGAACCATAGCTCGTTACCGTGATACTGGCAGCGTTGCGAAACGCCATGGAGGTGGTCATAAAAAAACAGCAACATCGGCAGTAATGGTTCGGAAAGTGAAGGCTCGAATTGAGCGAAATCCGCGTCGAAGTGGAAATATGGCTCGTGGGCTTGGGCTCAAGCCATTGAAGTTCCAAAAAGCACACGATCTTACACCGCAACAGAAAAAAGTTAGAGTCGAAAGAGCGAAGGAGTTGCTACGCTTGCACGAAAGTGGTGAGTTGCCGAATTCGGTTTTTTCCGATGAGTCGCCATTTGTTATCGAGCAATATGTCAACAAACAAAATGACCGAGTTTACTTGCCAGAGAGGTCCTTCGAAAATTTACACCTTCGGATGGCCACCAGAAAGCAGGCAGCACCGACGGTGATGGTTTAGGCCGCCATAACCGCCGGTGGTCGCTCTCCGCTCGTATTTTTGGACCGTAGCGTCAAAATTAATGCGATCGTATACCGTGAAACTATCTCAGAGGCAGTACTGAAGCCTTGGGCAAATAATCATTTCGGTCGGGGACCGTGGACATTTCAACAAGACTCGGCACCGTCTCACAAAGCGCGCGTCAACCAAGATTGGTGAAAAAACAATGTTCCACACTTCATTTCTTCGACACAATGGATTGCAAATTCTCCGGATGCAAATCCGTTGGATTTCTCTGTCTGGGGTATTTTGAAGGCGAAGGTTGGCACTAAAAAATACCAAAGTTTGGATCACCTCAAGCAAGCACTTCGCCGGGAATGGGAAAAAATACCGCAGAGCCACTTGCGTGCAGCGTGCGATGTTTTCTTCGGCCGTCTCAAGGCCATTATTCGCGCTAAAGGTGGACATATTGAAAACTACTGATACAATTTGAAAATTGATGTATTTTCCAACAGTTTTTGCTTTGGCACAATAAAATTTATCAAAAAATAAAAAAATTATAGCATTTTAAAAAGTTGGAGTTCGAGTCAGGCACCCTGTAGAGTTATATATCCAAGATTGTGCTGGAAAGATGATGATAGTTTCGGAGAGGCTCAGGCTGTTGCGTTAAAACTCCATCCGAATACACAGGTGATTGGTCCGATGGACTTTTTGACGGCATGCCCCGGGAAACCGAACAGCTCGAATGTGCCCCAGAAAAGGCAAACTGTGAAAGACTGCCGTCTACGAGGTAGTTGAAGTAGACGTGAGACAAAAGAACGGCGTAAAGAAATGACAACTGCTTTCGAAGACACGAGTGATAAAATAAAGTGGTACATGTGCTTGACGTGTGAGAATTTGGGGTACGTTAAAAGTACCGTTACTTTATTTCTAGGAATTATTTACTATTCTGTCGGCAGTTCAAATTCGAACTCTCTTCCTTTACGAATTTAAAGTGGGACATAATGCGTCATTGGCAATGAAAACATTAATGACGTGTCTGAGGATGCAGCGGTAAACGAAGGCACTATACGACGTTGGTTTGGAAAGTACCGTTCGGGTGATTTCAACCTCGAAAATGAACCACGTGGGAAGCTGGAAACGTTAGTTGACGACGGTGTTTTAAGAGCAACGGTGGATGGGGACCCAACGAAATCGGTCCGGGAGATTGCACAAAGCATGAGAGTATTTCGCAACGACAATAAGTCGACACCTTTCTCTCATAGGAAAGGTAAAGAAACTGGATAAGTGGGTACCCCATGAACTGAACGAATTCCAAAAACTACGGCGCCTGGAAACCTGCTGATAATAAGCGATGTTATCTGCGCAGCGCTGTCGGAGGCATTTTACCTGAAACATCTTGATATCTGCTTGCTTGCGCATATGGTTTTGGATATACACCAGGTGAATCAAAATCTGTCAGCTGAAGTCAGCAGATAGGGACTTTAAGTGCAGGTAAAACCAAGGTCTTTGGCCTTTCAAGCTATTTCTCCCAATTCAACATTGTCAGACAGGAGGTCGAGAAAGTGCAGAGCTTTTCTTATTTGGGAAGCAACATTTCGACTGGCGGCGGGATCGAACTCGATGTTAGTAGTAGAATCGGGAAGGCAAAAGCTGCTTTCGGGATGTTGTTTAAGGTGTGGAAACTCTCAAGGCATATTTCGCTGTGTTTGTGTGTTTAGTTACCAAAGCCATTCATATCGAGCTGGTCACCGACTTAACAACACAAGCCTTTATCGCGGCATTACGTCGATTCGTCGCACGAAGATGAGTATGTTCGCACCTTTACAGCGACAACGGCACCAATTTCATAGGAGGCAACAAGGAGCTGAAAAGGTTATTCGCAGAAGCAGACTTCGGGTGGAAGACTGTGGCTGGCATTGGCGCCAATGAAGGTATACATTGTCACTTCACACCTCCTGCGTCTTTTCATTTCGGTAGACTATGGGAAGCCGGGGTGAAGTCGGAGAAGTATCATCTGAAAAAAATTGTGGGGGAAGAAAAATATTCGTACGAGGAACACATTTTTACAACAAATTGAAGCTTGCCTGAACTCCAGACCTTTATGACCCATGACTGACAACCCGCATGACTTCACCGCACTGGACACTTCCTCATCGGTCGAGCTCTGACCACAGTTCCAGAAGCGAACGTAACCGAAACCACCCCAATTGGACCTCTACAGTGATGGCAACTGTCGCAACTCCAAAAGATTCGCGTCCTGCGATGGATTCACACAAGCGAAAGGCACAAAGGATGTGGGCTGCACGGATTAGCACTAAGGCTAAGCTGTGCTTCTCGAGTCAGTACTGCTGTATGGGTACAGAACTCAAAAGGTGACCACAACAATCACTTGGAAGCTGCAGTCCTTCGTTTACAGATGTTTGTTAATTTTCAGAGTATTTTGGCCCAACCGAATCTCCAATCCAGAGCTCCATATTAGGACAGGGCAGGGGGGGCCAATCGGCATCACTATAAGAAGAAAGAAATGGTTGTGGATTGGTAACACCTTAACGCGCTACGAAGCACACGATGCAATGGAACCCACTTCCCCAGTCGGGAAGAAGAGCTGGCCGCCCAAGGTCCAATTGAGGAGGAGTCAAGATTTGGAGAGAGCTGAAGCACGTTACAGAAAACCCAAAAAGATAGCGTGCAGGCCTTGTTGATGCCCTATGTTTCTCGAGGAGTTACAGGAACTAGGTTATGGTGCGAAAAGCGTTCCATTGCCAAGTCTGCAAACATGCAATTGAAGTCACATTCCAAATCAATCAGCCGAGCAGACTCTGCATGGACAACCCAGGAGGTATCCAGATTTTTAGGGATATCTTGAAGAGAACTCAAGGGCGTTGCAGAACTCCTGGCCCGCAGGTGTGGTGTTGTCGTATGCCCCATAAGGGGTTAGAGGACTTAGGAAAAAATTAAGTAGCAATGTGAACCCAGCAAGGTGGTCTGTTTTGAAAACTTCTATGAGATTTATACGACGGCTGTATGATAAGTACCCGTGTTTACCGACTGATGGCACCACTGATGCAAAATGTGTGTGCCATCATATAGCGCCATTTTCATTTTGACAGCTGTTGAAAGCCATCAACTTCGTGTTTATTTGCAATCATGGAGAAAGAGCAATATCGATCAGTGATTCGATTTCTTTTTTTGGATGGGAAGGCGTGTGAGTTGCATGTCGTTTATAAGGACCATGCTCCTTCGATGACTACCATCAGATATTGGTTTAATGAATTCAAGCGTGTCCGAATATGCGTTTTTGATGAAGAGCGCCCAGGCCGTCCGATTGAGGTGACCGCGGAGGATAAGGTTAATTTAATCCAAGATATCGTGTTAGCAGATCGTCGGGTGAAGGTCAGACAGATTGCTGACATTGTACACGTCTCAATTGAACGCATGCAAAATATCCCAAACGAAAAATTGGGCATGAGAAAGCTATCGGCAAGATGGGTGCCGCGTTTGCTAGCAGTGGAGCAAAAACGAAATCGCTTGACAATTTCGGAGCACTGTTTGGACTTGTTTAAGCGCAATCCGAAAGAGTTCTACGGCGTTTCGTGACTGTTAACGAAATATCCATCCATCCATCCAACCAGCGAAACTGCTCCAAAGACGGCGAAATGGTTCCATTGGCCGGAAAAGGCATGACCACCGTTTTTTTGGGATTCGCAAGGCATCATCTTTATCGACTATTTGGGGAAAGGAAGGATAATCACGGGGCAGTACTATGCTGAAAGTAAGAAAAGAAAAAAAGTCCATTTTCACCATGACAACGCACCTGCTCACTCGTCCGCAATCGCTGGCACCCAGTGTATCCTTTGTCCAAATGGTATCTGGAGGTAAGGCCACAATAATAGCAAAAAATACGACAAAGGTAGCTGAAAAAGCGCCCGAAGCGGATCTGGATTTGAAAGCAATTCTTCTGTCCCTACACGGAAAAATTGATCATTTTCAGAAACAATTAAATGAACAAGCGGTTCGAATTGACGTCACCTATTCGACCCTGTTTGACAAGTCTGGCACGCCGTTATAATGTCTGCTACGTTGAATGAGGTTAATCTGAAGATCCTTGCGTTAAATGTTAACTCACTAATCAGGATCGAGAGAAGGGCCAACCTACAAAATCTGTTGTTAAGTGAATGCTCAGATGTGCTTTTGGTTAGCGAAACTAAGCTCAACCAGAATCACAAAATTGGCTACAGTGGCTGCAATATATATAGAAGGCACCGTTCACATTCCTCACGAGAGGGTGCGGTTGGTATCTTATTCCGCAAAGGCATGCGCCATAGGGTCATATATAGCGGGGATTTAATGAGGTTCCGGGTGCTGGAAGCCTACATCGTATGCATTCCTCTTCATAGTCGAAGGCGAGTGAGCTCGAAATACTTTTTCGCTGCTTTCAGCTTCAATCGGAGGAGAATTTATTTTTTGGCCGGAGATCTTAACGCTAGACATGTGGCATGGGGACAAAATCCGCCAAACACCAGGGGCAACCAGTTATACTACTGGTGGGGTCAACATATGATTGAGTACAGACTTTAACTGTACGCGACGAATATCCCATCCTTGGACTTGGCATTAACAGACAGTAGACTAGAACTGACTAACACGGATCGAAACACCGCCATAATACGGATCCCAAACGAGCAAACGCAACTGGAGGAGTATGATCAAGTGTACCGTAGAGTAAGGTGGTCGTGCTTCTCCAAAATCTTAAAGCGTAATTTACGTTTGAATGGAATTGATCCCCCGACTAACAGAAACTTGACAAACGAAGAAATCGACCGTAATTTACTGACGATGCAAGACGTTGTCAAACGGACTATGGAGCAGACTATCCCTCGGATAGAATACTCCGACGAAAGCAAGGTTGAAAAGTACAGAACTCCAACAATCAACGCATTGTACGCTCACAAAAGTAGACTAATCTGTAGGCTTAAGCAGCTGTACAGACAGTTCACTAATAGAAACGACCCGGCAATAAGAACACTAAAGTCATTGATCAAAAGCCTAAAACAATTAATTAAAGAAAATTACAGTAAGTCTGTAAGTCTGTACTGCGGCAATTCGGGCTATAAAATCCAGTAGTTCGAACATGTTCCCGCAGATAATAAATTGTTCAGGTGGAAAGATCACAGTGACATTCATTGTGTCCGAATTCCACAAACAACAGAAAACAGACAGACACTACTGACCGTTGGCATAAGTCCAGAGAGTACCGACTCAGGCGACGGGCTTTTCGTGGTCGAAGACCCACAGGAGAAAGTGGATTTGCTGGGAGCTTTTTTCGAAGCCGTGTATACGGTGAATAATCCAGTTCACTGTAATCACGACATTGACAATAGGGCCTACGTAAGTCACTATTATCTGCGCAACGAACTTCGAAATTGGCGATCCGAGATGAACGAGCGTCCTCGCATTTATTCGTGCGAAAAGATGAACTTCTGCGCATCTTTGAGTGTCTGAAAAGCAAAAAGTCATCGGGAGTAGACGGTATTCCAAACGTCGTATTAAGACACCTGCCCTTGGAAGCAGTGGATATATTTGCTACGCTATTCAATAATGCGCGGAATAATGCATATTATCCGACGCATTGCAACACATCTGTGGTACACCCAATCCCGAAAAGGGATAAAGTTAGAACTAACCCTGTATTCGAGAAAGTGGTATAATTCTGAAAAACCAGATTGGTTTTAGGGCGAGGAATGACACTATTCATGCTGCGTCAAAGCTGGTCTCCGACATACAATGGAATAAGGGCAAGAACCAGTGTACGGGTGCCTGCCTCGTTGACTTTGAGAAGGCATTCGACACCGTATGGCTAGAGGGATTTTTCTATAAGTTGACCAGGATGAGCATGCCAAAAACCCCAAAGAAGTTAGTTGTTAAATGTAACAATGTTATTTCGAGCAAGACCTTTGACATTAAAAACGGCTTAAAACAGGGGGCTGTGATTTCTACGATACTGTTTAATATTTACACGAGTGATCTAGTAGGTTCCCTCAATCATTCCATAGCGTACGCAGACGATTTAGTGGCGTACAGATCAGGTCCAAAAATCGAAGTCATTAACACCCTTTTGCAACGTGACTTCGATCATATTAAGGCGTATTGCGACGATTGGAAATTGTAAATCAATTTTCAAAAGTCGGAAACAATCTTGTTTAGAACTCTATTGAGATGGGCTTCATGGGCGAAATTTGGTCATCATTGGACAGCACGGAATGCCATTAGCGGTGAGAAGCGTAGTGAGGTACCTTCGTATCTGGTTCGACAAGTATTTGTATTTTGACAAACATATGCATAGATGCTTGTCTTGCTGGGGCCAAGAAGGCTTTAGCCTTGACAAGAAGGCTATTTAACAGCAGTCAACTTGTGTCCAGGGTGAAGGTCATATGCTACGTGGCCCTAATCAGGCCAGTCATCGCGTATGGTTGTCCCGTGTGGTTCAATGTAGCACCGTATCAGATGGAAAGGATTCGAGTGTTTGAAAGGCTGTGTCTTAGGACCTGTCTCGGCTTGTACAGAACACCAGAATCAGTGTACAAAAAATATTATCCCAACAAAGTCCTTTACGATGGAGCCAATCTGAATAGGATTGACAATTTCCTGATTGAGGTGATGCGAAGACACGTTGCACGAGCAATGACCACTGATAATAAGTAGCCTGATCTATGGGGCTTATTAACCCTGTTGGGGTGAGTAGTATCCCCTGCTGGTTTGCTCGATGATTTTTGTTCGACCAAAATTGTTAAAAAAAGGTTTTTCGTTGGATAAGGTTTTTTATTCTTTAGATATGAACAGGTCTTACCTCGATGAGGTCAAAATCAAGAAGCGGTTTTCGATCTCAAATAGACTTGTACAGCGACATCTAACAATTCAAAATAGAATATCTACAGTAATGTTAAGGCCCGTTCATTGCCTTTGACCTGAACACCCCAATGAAATGTACCACGAGAGCACGCTTCTATCAGGCTTTATCCCTCCAGAGGCATTTCTCCATATTGACGCTAAAGGGTTAATGCAAAGCAGGGATGGTGTCCCGCAAATGCAAAGCGGATCATCTACGACGGGTATGTCGCCAATGCTCAGGAGCTCCTCCGTTTTAGTCCCGCGTTTGCGGGCAGGGATCGGATCGATGCCGAGAAACAATACACCGAATTCTGGTGGCTTCTAGAAGGAGAGAGAGTGGGCTCGCTTTCCTAGGTCGGTACGTTACTAAGGTAACACACTCCTCGTAGTTGTAAGTTAGATTAATGATAGTTAGGGGGATCTCGAGAAGAGGCTACGTTCGTTAACATAAAGCGGCACCGCTGAGAAGTAACCGATGCTTTATGGCATTGGTTAAATCTCGGGGATGCTTGTGCACGATGTTGATGAATGCTATGCGCCCGAAATCGCAATTGGTATATTGACCACTCGATGCGAGGCCCGATTATAGTTAAGGTAGGTTAAGTAGAATAGGTCCATAGTTTTAATCATTTTTGTCTAGAATGTAAGTAATAATGAAAGAAATAATAAAAATGAATTTAAAAGCAAAGTAAGTCGTCCGCAATCGCCACAGTAAAACTGGTCGAATTACGCTACGAATTGCAGACTCACCCACCCTATTCTCCAGATTTGGCCCCATGTGATTTCCTTTTGTTTCCAAACATGAAAAAATGGCCTGGCGGAAAGCGATTCTCGTCAAACGAGGAAATCATCGCCGAAACAGAGGTGTTTTAATGCGTTTTCTTTCCTAACACAGGTACTTATCATACAGCCCTTATATTTGAGAATTGGAACAAAGAACAAGAAGTGGAAGAAGTAGATACAACTGACATATTTGTGAGTATTTTCCTTATGATTGACTTCATATTGGCAATTCTGGATGTGCCTGAAACAACAGACCGAAACGATTTAAGATGCAATTAAGACCTGATAATGGTTTCGGATTCCCATTAAACTTTGGCACGTCCCCATACTGTACGCAGAAGGAGTACTATCAAAAGTTTAATCGTATTTTCGTATTATTTCGAATTAATTTAAATTAACTAAAATTGCTATGATCTGTCACAACTCCTAACCAATCTTTCGACGTAAACACAACCTGCACGAAAGCCAACAACTTAAAAGATTACTAGCTCAGAGAGAGGCCAGATACAGATACATACTCGCAATGTGATGTATGGATGAAACTTTTCACGTGTACAAATATCATTTGACAGTGAATCCCTGTTGTTGTTTTCCCAATCAAAATCCCACACATGAAATGCCATTAAAATTAATTCATCAACCGGCAGCATCATCATGAACTGAAGTTCCGCAAATTTTAGCTCTGGCTCTGGCTCTGATTCTGATTCCGATTTCGGATTCCATGAGTGCGTTTGTCGCACCAATGTCAACAGAAATGCAAATAAAATTAATTGAAACATTTTGTCACCATGCATCTCGGGTTCATGCATTCGAATAAATTAATTTACTCTAAATATACAAATACGAGTATACTTAGCCCACTGAGAGGGCAGAAGATACTCATTGGTATTGTATCTGTAGCTATTGTCATGGCAACGATGGATAATACCTCTGAGCTCTGAATCCTTTTAAATATATTCGTATGTTATGTGGCAACGAAAAATTGTTGATTCCACCTACGGCGACTAATTGAAACTGTAAAACACTTAATCCACCCAACTGGCAGATAATTTTTGCAAGCGTTTGTCCAAATTAAACCGACAGACGTACGTGAGTAGGTATAGTGGAGATTATACACAAACACATAGTCCTAGCGAAATGACATCGATATATTCATTACTGGGAATATCTGTAATTTAACTGACCACTCCAAGAAATCTTTATCCAATGGATACGTTGTGTCGTAACAAAACGCAATCAGATTGCGCATATTTCACCTATGAAACGTATTATGATATCCATGCGTCGAAAACAGTGCTGGTCATTGTAGTATTCCTCGCGTGACTGATTGAATGACCACGGAATAATGAATGGACAACATCTAAGGTTTCTATATCTGACGAGTTATGCCAATGTTGCGTAACACTATAAAATTACTCCCACTTTGATGTGGGATCAGGTGAATGCACTTCAAGAATGTGGTTCACTGTGTTAATACTCGTACCATACACTTTGGATCGTTTGTTTTTAGATTTTATTTTCTTATCCCCAAGACGGATATCTACTAGTACGAGTATGTTTAAAAAATTATAACCAGAGCCTCATGGATATTTAATTGATAATTTCACACCAGCAGCGGTTAACAAACGATGCACTGGTTCGTTAAGTTCTACGATTTTGTTTCTTTTTAAATCGATAAAGTGCTGCTCACTTCAGAAACCAAATTAATTTTTAATTACTAAAATGTTGGAAAATACCTAGACTTTAGCCAACAATTTGTTCAGTGTAGGCTTGGAAGCCGTATGACGAAAGACACAATTGACGTGTTAACGATTTCTAAAACTACACCCCGGTTGGCCCTTATGTAACACATATAATATCTTCAACCTAAAGTACAGTCCATTTGCTATTCCGGGGTTTCTTCGCTTGTACTATATCTTAGAAAATTTATCGGAATTCCTTCCCTTTTAAGTCTGAGGGAATAGAGAAATCGATACCCAGTAGGAAAATGGTGAGGAACTCAATCTGCAGTGTAGCCATTAACCAAGAAAACAAGCAGTCTTTACGTAGATTCGGTTCTTAAAAAACCTTCCTCTGGCCCTTACATAACAAGTTCATCAGAAATCCTATTCCAATCCATCGACCGTGTTTAGAAAAGCCTTGCATTCAGTTACAGCCTATCTTCGTAGCGACAAATAAGACTTCAATGCATCTCCGTAATTCTTACTTGAAGAATTAAAAAGGCTCACTGCAACATGGTTTGGTGTTAAACGTTCTGTCTATTAGACAAGAGTCAAGAGGGAGACCTCAAAGTGCCAGTACAAATTGTGCTGAAAATTAGTGCCAAGCTCATAATACACCCCGCGTCACTTGATTATGGCTAAGATTGCTAATATGCTTTTCTACACAGTGGGTGATTAGACATACTATACTGGGATAAGGCTATTTTCATTTCTGTAGTCTGAAAGAAAGTTTCGAGCTACGGGTATCTGAGCCATTACAATTCGCATCGAGGCTAAATTCGCCAAATTAGGAAAACGAACCTAAAACAAATGGACGAGACAATTGAACAAACTATGGACGCTACAATACCGCGCTATCGACGTACGACTAACGAAGACTTGTTCCGCAATCCTACTATTGACGCACTGCACCGACAGAAAAGTAGACTTCTGACAAGACTCAAAACCTTGTACAGACAGTTAACTGACAGACAAGACCCGGAGATTAGGACACTGAAGGCGTCGATTAAAAATATTCAAACGTTAATAAAAGAGAGTTACAGAATTTCTGTAAGTTTGTATTGGAACAACAGGGTTCGGGCTGTAAACACCAGCAACCCGAATATGTTCCCTCAAATAAACAAACTATTTCGGAGAAAAAATCAAAACGACCTTCAGTGTCTTAAAATAGCCCGGACAACAGACAACGAACGGTTACTGACAATAGCAGGTATTGATCCAAATGAGGCCGCTGATGATGACGACTTCTTTGTGATCGAGGATCCACAGGAGAAGGTTGAGACCATAGGAGCGACTTTCCAGGAAATATACAAGGCCAATGATACCATTGGTCCTAATTATGACCTGGACAATCGTGTCTTGGTGCACGACCTCCACATTCGAAATGAAGTAGAGAACTGGCGATCCGAGGGCTCTGGTTTCACCCGATTCAGCGAAGCAAATATGGCAAATAATGTCATTACCAGAGAGGGTGACCTACCTCCGTTCATTTCGAAGGAAGAGCTCCATGAGATCTTCGACACAATCAGGGCTAAGAAATCAGTGGGGACCGATGGTACGAGGGCGGATCAATAAGTCAGTGACTTTTGGATTAAAACAGATTTTTTGATAAAAAAATAATTTTATTTTTCAACGTAGGTTCCCTTGAGCTCTATACACTTTGTCCAACGCTTCTCCAATTTTTTTATCCCTTCCAAAAAAAATGATTTGTCGAGGTCCTCAAAATGACGAGATGACTTCATCATTGGAGTCAAATCTTTTTCCACCAAGCCATTTCTTCAGGTTTGGGAACAAGAAGTAGTCGCTCGGAGCCAAATCTGGAGAATAGGGTGGATGAGGGAGCAATTCATAGCCCAATTCATGGATTTTTGCCATGGCAACTGCACATGTGTGCACCCTTGCATTGTCTTGGTGGAAAAGAACTTTTTTCTTGGCCAAATGAGGTCGTTTTTTTTTCAAATCGTCATTGAATCGGTCCAATAAGTTGGCATAATATTCCCCATTGATTGTTCTGCCCTTTTGAAGGTAGTCAATGTGGATTATCCCGCGTGCATCCCAAAAAACAGTCGCCATAACTTTATTGGCTGACAAACCCACCTTGGCCTTCTTTGGCGCCGATTCACCCTTAGAAACCCACTGTTTTGACTGTTGTTTGTTCTCTGGTGTGTTGTGATGGATCCATGTTTCGTCCACGGTTACAAAACGGCGCAAAAACTCCTCCATATTGCGATTAAACAACGCCAAACCTTCCCGTGAAGTTGTTACACGATTGCGTTTGTGGTCGACTGTGAGCAAACGCGGCACCCATCTTGCGGAAAGCTTTCTCATGCCCAAGTGATCATTCAAAATTGAAACCACTGAGCCATGCGAGATCCCTACGGCTTCCACAATCTCTCGCACTTTCAATCTTCGGTCGGCCAACACCATATCATGAATTTTTTCGATTGTTTCGGGTGTAGAGACCTCAACTGGGCGTCCAGGAGGTTCGGCATCTTCAGTGCTTGTACGGCCACAACGAAATTCAGTAAACCACTTTTTTACCATTGAAATCGATGGTGCAGAGTCCCCATAGTATTTATCAAGCTTAGCCTTGGTCTCGGTAATGGTTTTTTTTTTCGCAAGAAATAATGCTTAATAAGCACACGAAATTCACTTTTTTCCATTTTCTCCTCAAATTAGTGAGTAGTCTGATAAAAATAGCTGTCAAACACAAACTAACTGACGCAGCAAGTTTAAATTTTGACAGGAGTCAACTGACAAATGCCTGTTGACAGGAGCAGTGTTGCTGTTTCAGTAAAGAGGTCAAAAATTCAAAAACTTATTGACTTATTGACCCGCCCTCGTATTCCGAACATCGTGCTTCGACATCTTCCTCTAGAAGCGGTGGACATTTACACCACCCTGTTTAATAAAGCAATGAATAATGCACATTATCCAGCGCATTGGAAAACGGCGGTGGTTCAACCAATCCCCAAAAAGGGAAAGGATATATCCAATCCGGCGAATCTCCGGTCGATAAGTCTCCTTCCGAATATCAGTAAGGTGTTTGAAAAAGTAATCAATAGAGCTCTGTCTAGGTGGGTTGAGGACAAACATATATTTCCGGATAATCAATTCGGTTTTAAGGCGGGACATGATATCTCTCATGCCGCGTCTAAACTGGTGTCCGATATCCAATGGAATAAAGGCAAAAACCAATGCACTGGTGCCTGCCTTGTTGACTTGGAGAAGGCCTTCAACACCGTATGGTTAGAGGGTCTTTTCTATAAGCTGACTAGGCTGGGGATCAGTAAACCACTCTTGTACATTCTTTTTAATATGCTAACCAACAGACAGTTCATCGTGAAAAATGGCGATGTGACTTCTGTTGGAATATTTCAAATTAAAAATGGTCTTCGGCAAGGCGCGGTCAATTCGCCGATCCTATTCAACATTTATACAAGCGACTTGATAGGTTCACTTCCCCATATTATTGCGTACGCAGACGATTTGATAGCGTACAGAACAACTCCAAAAATCGAGGTCATTAATACTGTCTTGCAGCGTGATTTCGATAAGATAAGACGATTTTGCGATGACTGGAAGTTGAAAATCAACTTTCGGAAGTCGGAAACCATTCTCTTTAGGACGCCGTTGTCTAGAGCCTCTAGGGATACCAGGAAAAATTGGCGTAAGTTCTCGATCATTGGACAACACGGACAGCCTCTTGCCTGTCGAAATGTAGTCAGATACCTTGGGATCTGGCTAGATCGGTTTCTGTATTTTGATAAAAATGTAGATGCTGCTCTGGCCAGAGCCAAAGGCGCTTTTGCCCTTACAAAGAGACTGTTTTGTAGCAGCCAACGCGATGAGAGGGTAAAGGTAATCTGCTACATGGCCCTTATCAGGCCAATGCTGGTATTCGGGTGCCCCGTGTGGTTCAATGTACGAGCAAGCTTAATGGAAAAGATTCGGGTGTTTGAGAGGGCTTGCCTTCGCTTGTACAGAACACTAGAGTTGGAGTACAAAAAATTTTATCGTAATGAGGTTCTTTACAACAGAGCGAACCTAATACGAGTGGACAATTTCGTAATTAAGCTGACTCGAAGGCACATTGCAAGAGCAATGACCTCGACGAATAACCTGATATCTGGGGCTTACTACCCCAATTACCTTTACCACGAGAGTGTGCGCTCTGATGGCTTCGTTCCACCGGAAGCATTCCTCTACCTAGATCAGATAGGGTTGATCCAGGATAGAACAGCGGTCCCGTTAATCTTCCATGTCGCTCGGAAAGCTGGGGACAGGCGACTCAACTACGGCAGAGACGTCGCACACGGCAGTGTTTATCGTCTCAGGTTCAGTAGGGCGGTGGGGAATCACGATAAGAGGGATGTCGTTCGGCAGCACCAGCATTTCTGGTGGTTGAATGTTGGAGAATATGTTTCGTAGGTTTAGGTTAGCATTTAAGAAATATATACATTTATTAGTATGTGTATATAATTGTGTATAATATCTGTGTGTGTGTATTGTGTATGTAGGTTAGGTAGACTAAGGTTTATTTTAAGTTAGATATTAAGTTTTTATAAAAAATTAAGTCCATATGCTAAGTTTTTGTTATCAATTTTTTTTCTTAGCTTTAAGTATACAAATATTTCAATAAAATGTAAATAAAGTCGAAAGACATAGATATAAGAATTTAGAGTAGCTTAGAGTGCCTGTGTGGGGCCAATAAGTTAATATAAGATTGTTAAGTAATTTTAAGCTAGCATTTAAGCATTTTTTGTTAGTATGTAAGGGTTAATGATTAAGATAATAAAATGCATATAAAACTAAAAAAAAAACTAGGAAAACGGACCTTGGAAATATTACTTACTTTTACATGATCCTCGGCCAGACGTAGAAGTAATTTCCTAAGCACAACATTTAGATCGTCCTTTGTGATTTTGACAAAGAGTTAAGAAAGGAAAGCAAACTTAGCGGCACAGTTAGAAAACATGGATTAGGCACATTTCAGCGGTGGGGCGAAATGGCATCATAGTTGGAGCACGTTTCCCACAACTTAAAATCGTCACAGAAATGTGGCTATCACCTGATTAAAAATCCATAAGCAGAATCAGATGGTGGACATCCTGAATGACCGAGGAGCCACTATCATGACACCACTACGTCGTAGTAGCCAAAGTACGAATGCAACTCTCTCGGCCAGCAAGAAACGAGGCAGTATTTCAACAAAAGGCGTTTTCTGATCGAGTCTCTACAAATTTTTCAAGAAACCGTAAGCTAAATCCAAAAATTATAGTCGATGTGAGCCATACCACAAAATTCGCATAACCCAAGCGACGTGGCTTGTCGATCGGTAAAAGTCGTTGCGTTCATTGAATTTTATACAGGAATAACTTCAAATCAGCACAAATTATGCGTCGGAGTCCGAGGGATGCCTAACTGCAAAAGACGGTGACGACTCGATGTTGTCGGTGATCTCTCAGCTTGTGCAGCGTAAATGTTTTCATCATACCGCCTCGGACGACGCCGGCCTTGATGACTGGCATTACATAGGTTATCGGTGGCGATACATGTTGTGTTTTCGCAATTAAGAATAGATTTTGAATGTAAAGCTGCATGATGACAGCGCGTTGTGGTGGCGTGTACTGTTCCATGGCACAAATTCGCTTGGACTGACGCTCGGAACGCGGGCTGTCATAAGCCGATCTCAAAACAGATGTCGAAGTTATTAGGTTGCCAGATGCCAGTAAAACGGTTCACCCGTTATCATGCTTACAGTTCGAAATTTCGGTTCAGCTGTAAATACGCAAAGTGAATTTCGTCGTCATCACGGCTTCAGTGTGCAGGCAATTGGTCGCGCCGTGGAAAAATTTGAGCGTGAGTACACTCTTTTGGATCTTAAGATGCCAACGACACAGAGATTGGTGCGAAATGAAGAAAACGTAGCCGCCATAGCGGCCAATATCGAAAAAGACCCAGAAATGTCAATTCGGCGCCGATCAGCTGAATTGGGCATCGTCAGAGTCAACCCGCTTTATGATGCGGTTGGATTTTGCCCTACATCCGTAAAAGATTGTGCTGACGCAAGAATTGAAGTCAGACGACCATAGACAACGCCGTGAGTTCGCTAATTGAGCGCTGGAAATGTTGGCCGCAGATCTGGATTTTGGCCAAAAACTCATCTTCCCGGACGAGGCCCATTTTTGGCTCAGCGGCTATGTTAACAAGTAAAATTGCCCTTATTGGAGCGAACGTAATCCACAAGTGTTCCGTCAAGCACCAATGCGTTCACACAGATTGACTGTTTGGTTCGGTTCATGACATGGTGGCATCATCGGACCTTATTTCTGTAGTCAGAGCTCGACAAAATCGATATATCCGAGCTGTGGTTCCAACAAGACGGCGCTACATGCCATACAAATGATGCAATGCTTGAAGTTGTGAAGGAGAAATTTGTGCGACTGAGTCATCTTACGGCGAGCGTTCATCAATTGGCTGCCGCGATCATGAGATTTGACACAAGTCTAAGTATGAGTGTCATAAGTGTGAAGAATTCGCTCCAACTGAGACAAGTTATACGGCCAAGCACGACATTTCCTCCAATTCTTCGCAGCGATCATCCTACTTTTATTTTTATTTTTATAGTGCCTTGTAAAAATATCAAGCGCAAATTTTTCAAATCAATACATCTAGGAAAGCAGCACTTACATAATTTAGGCTAACTTCGAATTTCCTGTCAAAGCTTTTCTCGTAAGCGAACTTTTTAAAAATAGATATTACTGGTGGCGCCATCTATTGACAATTATATGCGTCGGAAAGATAGATCCTTAAGTGATGTACGGTCAAAACTTCATAACATTGGGATGAATGGAAGCGGAGCTATTGCGTATGAGGTTACAGTATGTTTGTGTCATCGGTACAAAAATGAGCATCTAGCAAAAATCGTCGAAGGACATCATCAAGGAGACCAAATGAACAAAATTTTTTTTTACAACACTGTGATTGTTCATCACCATGTGGTGTTTTCAATATGATCCAGAAACCAAACGCCAAAGTGCTAATGTGAGTTCGCCAGACGAGCCCAAACCCATGAAATCTGGTTTGGAGAAGTCAAAAGTGAAGACAACGTTGATTTGCTTTTACGACTCCAAGTGCATTGTCCACAAAGAGTTCGTTCCTCCGGACCAAACAGTTGACGCACAATTTTTTCTTAATGTTTTAAAGCCGTTGGTGCATCGTATTCGCCCAGAACATCGCGCAGAGAGAAGTTGGTGTTTAGTGCATGATAATGCGCCATCTCATCGATTGAGACATGTGACCGGTTTCTTGACTATTTGACATAGTGCAACTTTTTGCCATTTCGCATAAATGCATATGTCAATGAAAGGAGTGGACGTAAAAGCTATCCAAAAGGCTTATACCGACATTTGAAAGACATCCCGGCCGACGATCTAAAACACTCATTCGACATACCTTTAGACCGCGCAAATTGCTGTATTGGATCGGAGTTATTTTTAAAAAATCGTGTTTACCCTGGAACGCATCCGGTATATTGCCTCGTATATATGGTATATGGCCAACATTCTAACGATCCAATTTGCCATCTATCAGTTGTAACTAGCATCCCAACTTGTGAGGAGGAAAAAAAAGAAATAAATTCCATCACCAGATTCTGTAAAAAAATATACGCGTACTTTATCAAAGCGAAATATCGGGATGGTTCACTGTAAAAAGAAAGTACAATACGTCTGCTGTTTTTACGACTTTCACTTAAGATAAAAATAAAAAAAAATAAAAATCTGTAAATTTCCTCCAACACAAGTTACCATCACAACGGACTCATCTGTGTCTGCATCTTTGCATCTTCAGCTGACATTATCTCACAAATGGTCACATAGATACATTGACTAACTGTGACGGTATTGCTCCCCATGCTCACATTTGCAAGCAAAAATTTCGAAATCGAAATCGAATTCAATTCTCAAACCTGCATATTTCAACGAACGCGTGACAGTAACTTTTTTTTTCTTTTTCACCTGTCCATCGTTTGACGCATTTCAGAGGAACCAGCTCTCGAACTGGTTGGTGTAGTGACGCTTGCAGTGACTTTTCACGAACCAGGCGTTCACTGCCGCATGCTGCGCGATTTTTTGTGCATTTTAATTACGACCAAATTAATATGTCGTGCTCTTGGAGTTGTACAAATGTTGTCACTGCTGCATGCAGAGCGATCGTAAATCCTCTGAGGCTCTTATCTTTTCAATGGACGCGTTAATGCCCCCCGCCACCGTCCAGGTGCATATTTTAATAATTGCGAACGTGCAAACTATTGCTATCCGATGTTGGTCGGATCTGATAATGGAAGCTATCACGTATCGTTTAAGAGTATGTTAAGAGGAAGGTTTGTTACTTATGGAAAACTAAATTGTGCAAAATATGGCTAATTAATGTAATTAACGGTCTTTTTTTTTTTGTAAAGAAGTGACGTGAATATGTTGGCCTACGCTTAGCAGCTAATTACTGTGATTTTGAAAAGAGGAAGTAAGCATTTAATATCTGTGGACTGTTTGTTAATGTTTTCATGCCGATTTGGGAGTTTTCGCAAGTTGACATGGCGGGTTTTGAAGTAGCTACGAGTAGTTACATGGAGTACATTGGTAGTTAGGCCCGCTGGAATTGGGAAAGAACTTGTGTGCAGATACTGTTTTGCTTTGTTTTTTATTGCGTGACCGTTGCACATGAAATATTTGTTAGATACTCGCATTCGTATATATAGTACACGTGTTTTTGTGAAAATTGCAAAATGAGCGTTGTGTGAGACACGAAAAGGATGTACTTTGTCATAATTGCTACACCTATCCAGGATCGGCCAACGTCTGATTTAACAAAAACATTCATCTTGGTATTTTCAGGAAAAATCTTCTATTGAATATCTGATTGACTGTAGGGCTGGGCACAAGGCTTTTGTGGTCATTTTGTGCACCATTTGGTGCTGGTAAGTTTCCCGGACAATTTGTCGCTTCCAAATTGTAAGAAGTAGAGAAGAGGCTAAGTGCTGCTGCAAACAATAATTCGCAAAAATCCATTTCGAAAGCAGAAAATGATGCCTCAAGCATAATAATAAACATATCAACCAGATCAATTCAAGGCTGATTCCGGTTGATCTTCGCTTGAAAGCCTGTCGCTGGCCATGCTAATAAACTCTAATTCTATGAGCCATGAAAATATTCTTTTTAAGGATGACAACATTTCAAATGTGAAAGAACAAAAACCAGAATAATACACCCTGAATGACTCAAACTGCAACCGACTTCAGACTGCTATAATTTTCAAACCAGTCAACGGCCTCGCCACACTGAAAGCATCGGTTCCCGCTAATAATAATAATTTTCAAACCGTTCATGACAGTGAGCTCAAATTTTGACACATGACAGATAATTGTATTATTTACAAGCCTTCGAAACGATTTGCGTCTCAGTTGTGTTGAACAATTTTTATCCGCGGTGGAATTCAAACGTGATAGTGTGATTGCTTTATATTTGGCTGGAAAACCACAAATAGCTATCGTTAGAGCCCTCCAGCACCTCAACGTGAATAAATCATTTGTGTCTCGAACCATAGCTCGTTACCGTCGTTACATCGGCAGAAATGGTTCGGAAAGCGAAGGCTCGAATTGAGCGAAATCCGCGTCGAAGTGAAAGAAAAATGGCTCGTGAGCTCAACATATCGTTGGAACAGATGCAACACATACTGAAAAATGAGCTTGGGCTCAAGCCATTGAAGTTCCAAAAAGCACACGATCTTACACCGCAGCAGAAAAAAGTTAGAGTCGAAAGAGCGAAGGAGTAGCTACGCTTGCACGAAAGTGGTGAGTTGCCGAATTTATTTTTTTCCGATGAGTCGCCATTTGTTATCGAGCAATATGTCAACAAACAAATTGACAGAGCTTACTTGCCTGAGAGGTCCTTCAAAAATTACACCTTCGGACGGCCACCAGAAAGCAGGCAGCACCGATGGTGATGGTTTGGGCCGCCATAACCGCCGATGGTCGCTCTCCGCTCGTATTTTTGGACCGTGGCGTCAAAATTAATGCGATCGTATACCGTGAAACTGTCTTAGAGGCAAACAATCACTTCGGTCGGGGACCGTGGACATTTTAATAAGACTCGGCACCGTCTCACAAAGCGCGCGTCAACCAAGATTGGTTAAAAAACAATGTTCCACACTTCATTTCTTCGACACAATGGATTGCAAGTTCTCCGGATGCAAATCCGTTGGATTTCTCTGTCTGGGGTATTTTGAAGGTGAAGGTTGGCACTAAAAAATACCAAGGTTTGGACCACCTCAAACAAGCACTTCGCCGGTAATGGGCCAAAATACCGCAGAGCCATTTGCGTGCGATACTTTCTTCGGCCGTCTCAAGGCCATTATTCGCGCCAAAGGTGGACATATTGAAAACTACTGATACAATTTGAAAATTGATGTATTTTCCAACATTTTTTGCTTTGGCACAATAAAATTTATCAAACAATAAAAAAATTATAGCATTTTAAAAATTTGGAGTTCGAGTAATTCACCCTGTAAAATGTATGCATTATCTTTTAAGGAAGCGCAAAACATAGATCGAAGAGTTGCAGTGGTCAACTAGTCAGCTTCGGTAATGCTTTGATAAAGATGTTGCGTCGTTCAATTTCTACGTGAAAATGGGTCCAAAAGTCCTCCTAACGATTTGTCAAACTCTCAACAAATACCCATTCCAAGGGGAGAGAGATGAAAGACGAATTTTTCAACAAAAACCCATTCAAGAGCTCATATTTAAAACTACAGGGGCTTAAGGTCAATATTTATGGATTTATAGCAGCATAGGATTGCCCGTCAGGAAGCCCAAACTTTGACCTACTGGAGTAATTTTTGAGATCAATATTGGTGAACGGTATCTTTTAAACTCATTATACAAACTTGGAAAACATCAAAAAGGAATACCCGAAGCAGCGTCAACGATGTGCCTGGATATCGTTCAAAACCGAAACCGATGACATGTTTCCAACTTGCTGCCAACTTTGGAGAGAATCTTTATTGCTAGCTTTGCACTCACACAAAACGTCACTGCTGCTTTCACCACACTCCAAAGAACGATTTGTCTGGGGTGCTCAGGAGCTTTGTCTAGAACAGCAGACTCTTCTTTATCCGATTCTATGAGTAGGCCGTCTGATTCAATAACATCGGACCTTGCTGCTGTAATACGCAGTTGACTTTGCCGGCCATGTAGACGGATGTATCCATACGCGGTGGCGCTGGCGTCTTTGTTAAGGGCGAAAACCTAAGAGTTTGCTTCTCGTTAGCCAAAACTGTCCCTTAAGTAACAACCAAGCTATTCTTAAGGCCTTGCTGAACAACTTCTACCACATCCACCGAGCCTTTTCAGGGTCCCAGGTCTTGGAATCGGAGATTAACTTTTGAAGCACTTTTCAGGTATGAAACTTGTGTTAGGACAGCCAACGTCAAAATGCTTCCCGATGTTTCTAAAAAGTCATTGCCGTAGGCTGCCTACCGACCCCTTAGCCATATAATACGCTCTTGCTAAGCATCAGTGACACTACCTCCTGCTATGATCCGCTGAGCATTTTCTATCTACAGGGTGAGCAGATAAGAACGATAGAGAAAAAAATTTAAATAAAACAACGACGCTGTGAGATATAAAATTGATTCTGGCTTTATTCTGGAACTACGTTCACGCCATTATGTGTGGAATAGCACATCATTCAAATGGCTGCCTCGGGTTCGCTGGCAGTGCTTCAAGCGGCCCGTCCATTTTTTGATGACGCGGTCCAATATGTACGGCGTTTTTCCGACAATAGCGTGTCGAATGTTGGCCTGAAGCTCATCCAAAGTGGTTAGCTTGTTAGCGTAGACTAAGGACTTGACGTATCCCCAGAGAAAATAATCGACTGGTGTCAAATCGCATGATCGCGGCGGCCAAATGATGATGACCAACTCGTCAAATTTCTCCTTCACAACTTCGAGCGTTGTGTCGCTTCTATGGCATGCAGCGCCGTATTGTTGGAACCACAGCTCGGATATATCGATGTTGTCGAGCTCTGACCACAAAAAGCCGGTTAACGTCCCTCTATACCTCATTGGCGGTAACGAGACACCGTTACTTCCTCATTTCGAAAGAGGTCTGATGCTGCCGCCGTGCTATAAACCGCACCAAACAGTCAATCTTTGTGAATGCATTGATGCTTGGCCGAACACTTGTGCATTGTGCTTGTCGGAAAATGGCGATTTTACTTGCTGACATAGCCTTGATCCAAAAATGGGCGTCGCCCGAAATGATTTTTTTACCGAAAATCCGGATCTCCGGCCGACACTCCCAGCGCTCAATTAGCGAACACACTGCGTTGTCTATTGTCGTCTGGCTTTAATTCTTGCGCCAGCACAATTTTATAGGCCCTTCTCCAATCGTAAAATACGCCGCTTTGACTCTCTTGTGATGCCCAATTCAGCTGATCGGCGCCGAATCGACATTTCTGGGTCTTCTGCGATACTGGCGGGCAAGTTTTCTTCATTTCGCACCAATCTCTGTCTGTTTGGTGGCTTAAGATCCAAACGAGTGTACTCACGCTCAAACCTCTCCACAGTGCGACGGATTGCCTGCACACTGAAGCCATGATGACGACCGACATCACGACGAAATTAGTGTTGCCTATTTACAACTGAGCCGGAATTTTGATATTTTTTAATAATTTCTGTACGTTCGGCAAGCGTAAGACAATGAAGTGACGTGAAAGTTATGTCTTACGTACGGGGAGTTAAATACGTACACCCCCTTAGCACACTAAGGATGACCACTACGTTTCGCATACCTGTTGTATCTTCAATGCTACCCACGGATTTATTTTTTTTTCCGGCGGAAAAGACCACTCTGATAAAGATTTAGCCCATTGTGCTCCTTGCAACTTCCTTTTACTGCAATTTCTCAGTCTTTAGAAAGAAGGTGAGCAAGCACATCAGTGATAAAGTCTTTACCCTACCAGCACTCACCACGTCAGCGACTAGTTCCTGCAGTCTGAAGTGACCGTAGGCCGGACAATCTGCTCCGCGTTGTCATCACTTTCATAGGAAGCGTCGCAGGATGTTGTACTATCTATCCCAAGCACCCTTATGTGTTCAGCCAGATCATCGTGACACGTTATAACGTCAGTAAGCAGCCTTGCCCAGCAAGTTTATCGGCGATTTTATTTCCCGTGATCCCATTGTGACCTGGGACGCAGACAAGACTCAGTGAATTTAGCTTTCCGACTGCGTTCAGTGAAGTCAGTCCAAGTAAGGCTCTAAGTGCAGCTTGACTGTGGCTACAGATGCGAATTCTTCTCCTTCTCCATCGATTATTTACAATATAGTTCGTTGCCATCAGGATTGCGTATATCTCCGCTTTTACGACGAAGTTTGCCGCATCCTAAATCGGTTATAGTCATCCGTGTAGACGAGGCCAGTTTTGGGCAGAGCAAAAGCAGCAGGAGTTCTGGTTTCATTGCTTTAGACGGCATATCCATAAGACCAGAGTTAAAAGATAGTCGGCGCGCAAGTTCATCCAGCTTCAGTCCAGTCCAGTCCAGTCCGTATTATACTAAAGACCACTTTTCTTTAAAGGGAAGATGGCTCCAAGAGTGCAGTACAAGATATAAATGTCAAGGGAACGGAGATTCATCAATGGAACTGGAGCAGAGCCAGGCATGCTTGGGAAAGCCCGTTCTTTTGAGTTTGGTACTATAGACGCATAGGATATAATTGGCCTCATCATATCCAAGTAGATTCATAGGACCCTTTTCTGCGACAAGACCTTTGTCTTTCCGACAGCTCCTTTGTACTGCCAGAAGGCCAGCACTACCTTAGAGGCTTTCGACGTATCACGTTTAGTCTGTAGAAATTCGTTATCCAGGATGACACCAAGCTTCTTTGGAGAATTGGATAATGATCTCTTAAGCACGTACCAGTCAACTTCCTCCTTCTCGTAAAGAAAACAACCCATCGATGTACTCGCTGAAGATATAAGAGGATCTAAGAGCGCTATGGCTGGGTAGATGACTAAAAAAGAAAATACGAAAGGAGTCGTAGTATCGCAGCTTAACACAAAATAATGGAACCTATCCTTAAAAGGTAAATTGACGTAACGTCTTATACCGTAAGGGTTCAAATGTTGCAAGAAAATCTCTCTGAAAGAAAGCAGCTCATCATATGCAGTATTTGATAGGAATATTTCTAGAGTATGGTGCATCTTTCCAAAGTTCTTTAGTTATGATTCGTTCATCAATGCATTACCCCGTTTCAAGTCAATTTACTCCTCACGGTCTTGTTGTGAGCTTCCAGAAAAACGGACCCATTTGTAGGTTTAAAAAGTTCTTATAAGCACGGATCGCCTTTGTTGATAAGACGGTATGTTCAAGGTACATGATTCTAAACAGACTAGTAGTAACGAATCAATGACTCTATGGCACTTAAGCTAAAAATCGCAGCGGTATCAGTGGTAAAGAGACATTAGCAAGAAATAGATACACCAGCATACGGACAGTACGCTAGTACATCATATAATTGTCGGAGTCTTCAAACAATTCACAGTGAAATGTTTAGTCCAGCCTGTTGATGTTGAGGGCTAGCAGATGCAGCGAATAATTTGCAGTAGCCGTGAACGGATTGGCTGGCAATGATGTCCTCTGAAGCGAGCATTTCGAAGCAAAAAATTCTCAAATACATATATGACGGTGCGTTATCATGGTGCAAAATCTACGAGTTTTTTGCCAACAATTCTGGTCTCTTTCGGCGAATTGCTTCACGCAAACGTCTCACATTCATGATGCACTACACCGTTGTAATCCATGAAAACCGTGAGCATTGCCTTCTTTTGTGACTGAAAACGACGTGGTTTTTTTGGTCTCGGCTCATTTGATGAACGGCATTCACTTGCCTGGTGTCTTGATTGCGTGTCGTACTCATAAACCCACGTCTCGTCTCCAGTAATGATCCTTTTGATGAATGTGGGATCGGATTCAGCCTCGCAAATCATCTCTTTTGCGGCGTCAACACGGTCTCTTTTTTTGCCTGAAATTGAGGTCTTTTGGCACCAATTTTGCTGCTACACGACGGAAACCCAAATCATTAACCAAAATGTCTTGGACGGGTATATAGGCAATGTTCGAGTCCTCCGCTATCTGATGGTTAATTTGCGGTTATTGCCAACATTTCTTTTACTTGCTCAATGTTTTCGTCGGTTATCGATGTCGATGGTCTGCCACTGCGTACATCATCTTCGATTGACTCACGACCACTTTGGAACCGCTCGTGCCACTCGTAAACGACCGTTTTCTTTAGAGAATCGCTGCCGAAACACTTCTCCAAAATTTCCAACGTTCGCGCACCATTAAATCCGTTTTTTACGCAAAATTTAATACGCAGAGATAGACGTACTCTTGGCTACACAACTTTTGCAAATGTCAAGCTATGATGCTAAAATTTAGAAGGAATGTCAACACAACAGATTTACCAACTTAACAAAAGAACTGAACTCAAATCGGAACAATGTGGGTGTGGTCGGGAACTTTTTGATCAAGGTGGTATTACAGAAAAAAAGCGAACAAAATTTCAGAGCCAGAAATGACAGACGTGTGGAAAATATGATACCACAGCACAGGCCCCATGCAGCTGTAGAAGTAGTGGAGGCCCTAGGCTTCTAGGAAAACCGAACTCACAATCGGAGCTGCGAATTGGCGATCTGCACCGGATGACCTACCTGCCGTGGTATGGCAGTGGGAGATGACTTAGTATACAGCGTACATTATGAATGGAACCTCAGTATTATTTGTCAGATCTAGAAGTCAAAAGATCCTCTTATATGGTACGTAACTACGTCAACTACAATATTATCAAAGCATCAGTTTCTTTAACATCACAAATTCCGGTCTGTGTCTTATGTGAACGTCTGTACCAAATGTTAAGCCGCCTGATTAGTTTCTACAACAGGGCTAGACAAGGTTGGTTCAGAATCGAATAAATATCCATATTATGGGTTTTCTCTAAGAAAGATCGGTACTCACACATGTCTAGCTTTGGTATCCTCGTCAAACTCGTTGAATTGTACAGAATGACAATGAAAACGTTTCTTCCTTCGGAAAGGTCCGCAGCTATTACAAAAAGTGTGTGCAACGTCTTGCATACGGTGATGACATTGCTAACATTGAAAGAATGAAGCGAACTGTCTCCGGTACGTTTGCAAATACTAAAACAGAAGCGCCAAAATGGATTATTCTGACACAAAACATCAACAAATCGGACAGAACGCCACTAGAGACAGCTATCACTCTGAACTAGTTAGGGAAAGACTTCACTATTAACTCTGATAATGACACCTCATCAGATATCCAACGCAGAGCGACATTCCCTTGGCCTAAGGAGGCAATTGAGTAAACAGAACTTGTCAAGAAACACTAAGGGGACTATGCAAAAAACAAACTCTATTCATGTCAGTCCTGTTTTGTGTCGCAGAAAAATGGACGATTGCAAAGGTGGGTTAAGATATCAGTGGCCCTTTTGAATGTGAGAACCTTCGAATGACTGCTGGTACTGTTTACGATGACAGGCTTTGAAAGAGAAGATTAACAGCAAAATTTACGATCTGTACTGTGACACCGATCTGGCCCCAAAAGGGCGCATCAGTCACGTGAGATGATAAGAACATGTAGAGCGAATAAATATTAACGTTCTTGCCCGAAGAGTATTCGCTTCCAATTCGAAAGGAACAGGGCAACAAAGAAAGCGAAAGACATCTTCTTTGGTGGGGCACACAAATGGAAGGAGACCTCAGCCATATTATAGTGGAGTTGGTCGCCCTGATTCGTTGAGGCCCGGGTGTATCTTGGACCTTAGAGCCATCTTAGTAAGTAAGCAAGTATTGAAATGAAAAAAACAAAGACTTTTGTATCAAAATATATTCTCCAAAAGCTTATGGACGGCAGAGTATTAAGGTGATCTCACCGAAAATTAAGCGGTTAGACTTCGAGTCAAGTCGAATCTTGCGACCATTTTTGAGTTCACCAATCTTACACGATTTTTTAAATATTTTTTTCCCCTTTACATTTAACTTGGAATCCTGCATAATCCATTATATCTTGCTGATGTGACCGAACTCAAGCTCACAGTCTGTTTCTTCACAAAATTTCAAAGTGATCTATCATCGCGAAAGATATGCGTGCAGAAGAAAGACTTTCCCATCGCTAAGGTTCGCTAAGGAAGTTTGATTTTTTTGCATTTTCTCACAAATTTTAACACGAATGGCGAAGACTTTTACAAGAATCAAATTTATTGAATTACAAGTTTTATTTTTCCCACAAGGGGAGAAAAAAAAATTATAATTTCTGCATTCGATTTTGATTTCCATGTTATACACGAGTATTAAGCTTATAAACCAAGATGACCTTTTATTGTATCAACTGTCACGCAAGGCTTCAGTAAACAAAGTGATGCGAGTAATCCAGTGATGAATTGATCAGTCCGACATACATACTCGTATATATGTACACATGAGGGCATGAACTACCATCTTTACACGTTTACCGATCTCTGTAGCTTTGCCTCTTGTTGAATAACTAAACAACGAATAAATCTTATTTTGCCTGGCTTTTATTGTTTCCAAGATTAAAGATCCGGGTGTGATACGAGTAGTCGTACTGCTCAGTGTAATGTCAGAAGCCATCATTTCCTGGACTTCATACTCGTACTATTGTCTGACTACGTTGTTAACAATGTTAGCTCTCACCTTAAATTTGTTACGAAGAGAAAACTGCAATCCATCTAACAGATGAAAAGTGCTTTCGGAGGTTTCCATAGCTATATCGAATTCGTAAGCCTCGGCCTTGCTAAAGAGAAGGAATCCAAGCTAGCTTAAGACTCTATTTAGGCTCACAATAAGAAAGAAGGTAGAGCACACTGTTCAGAACCTGAATTTTATCTTATCCTGCCAGGGAACGGTTACATAGCACAGTGCATATCTGCAGAGACTTCGTTAGGAAGCACAAACATTTCTCTTGGATATCGAAGCAAAACGTACATGAGAAGCTGGTAAGGTTCTGAGGCGTGCCTCCTATAAAGATTTTTGCCAAAAGATCTAAACACTCGGTGAAGACATAAGGCTAGTCAACGTCCTTAAAAGGGGGGAATCAGCCTGGATGAAATCACACAGTAAATCTGATGACACCTACACTGAGTCGAAAGCTGAGTCTCTGTCTCATGTTTGAGACTCACTTCCCAGGTTATCCGATTATAACCAGCAAGTAACCAACTACTATAACCGAGGCTGCAAGTGAGCTGAGTAGCACAATCCGCCGTAGCTGGTATCGGATTTGATGACGGATGAAGCGATCTCATCAATGAAACAACAGCTTAATTTTGTTACTCAACTCATGTGCAGCTTCGTACCGAACCCGTAGCAAGCAGTAAGAGTCCGACTTCCTATATCTTCAAGAGCATAGGGAGAATGGTCGAGCTTCATGTGCCCAAAGCTGCTTTGTGAAAATATCCACGCCTACCACGTGGAAGATCCTGAGAGACTACCTTCCAAAATCTGATGGGACGAATTGAAGACGAACTCGACTAAGCATTTTCATAGACATTGAGCTTGCAACACTTCTGACAGCACGTGTAACTCGCCCAGGCAACATGGCATAGACGAATCACGGTTGTCAATTATGTCTGCGGACAATACATATGTAATGACGGAGGTAAACTGCGGTTGCAATCAGGGTGGCATCCTGTTATCCTGATATGTTTAACGCTCTCAAAAATTCGCCGTAGACGAATTTCCAGATAATGTAGCTGTATTTTCCTAGACTTGATTCACGATTGGCAAAATTAAATCTGACTTATTTAGTATACCCTTAAGCCTAGTTTCGGACGTACTCTAAAATATCGTGATTCGTTCCTAAGCCGTACAACTCGCTAATGGAATGCTCTGCCTAGCTATTTAATTTCCTAGTGATTATAATTTTCAAACATTTAAAACCAACGATCACCGGTACCTCTCTTTCTACCCTCCTCGATTATCCTTCGCCGGTACAAAAAAAGCCTTCTAACATCGAAAACCTATAAGGCAAAGACGATTTGGACATGGGTCTTGTCACCGTGGAGGGCCCTTTGAATCTACACGGTTATGCGTATAAATACGTCACGAATGCTTTAGCCAAACTCCAAAAAAGCCGATAAGCCTTCCTCCACTTGACATTCATAACCCAAATTCGTTCGAATATACAAGGCCTCTCGGAACTTCACAATTGGTTCGCGGGAAATGAGACGAACTTGCTATGCAGGGTTAAGAAGACCTGAAGATGTATTGAGACTACCTGCTTGTAGGGTGCCAATTCGTAAGCAGGCGCATTCCTGCTGTTTTTTTCTATAAGAAAAGTTCGTTGTTTTCCACTGCACTGTGAATATTGGAGAACAAGCTTACATCTTCGAAGACAGGCGGGTATGAATATAAATCATCGTCGTATGCCATTGTCCCGTTTAACATTCTTCAGAAGTCTCATCTGTAATAATTCGTTCGTACTTTTTAACTTTGGCAAGTTCTCTCTGTCTTCAAGGAGCATTTTCAAACTTCCTTGCAACACTATCACCTCTCTGTATCTTTGGTCTAGGGTTATTAGCGCTTCTCCATTCTGTTTCGCTCATGTACGAGTAAGTATTTGCCGCTCAAGTAATTATTAATTTTCTATGCAGCACTGCCTCGTGTTAAGCTAGCCAACATCTTTGACCAAACTCGAATCTTGTTCTGATTACTTACTTGGTTATGACATAGGTACTCGTATGTAAGCGAAACTCATGACGCTGACTTCTTGATGCTTTGTCGCGGAGAAATCATCGTGTAGTCTATACTTTTGACTTCGCTTCAAACATACCTTTTAATCCTGCTTTGCATTAAGTCACCGAGAAAATCAGGGCGGAGTTCAGGAAGGCGAGGTGAAGTTCCAAAAGTTTTTCTTTTAATAACATGAACATTTAGAAAAAATAAAAAATTGGTGAATCTTGCGGTTGTAGATGCCGCAGTCTATATTAGCACGTTTATTGAGCGACAGTCAGACCGGCTTTAAGCGTTTTATTTTGGTTCCATGACCAAATCCGACATACAGTATTGTGCAAAACCCAAGTAACCATCTGGAGTCAGCAATTCATGTAAATCTTTTCAACTTTCTACCCCATCAAATAAAAAGAAATGGATATGTACTATAATGATGTGTAATAGTGTATTTTTAAATTCAGAACTTTTTATAAAATTAGTAATACTTCAGATTTAAACGCAAAATCAACAAAGTAGCTTAAATTGAGCTGTGCAAAACCTAAGCAACTTTGTAACCCACTGTAAAAAAAAAAAACATAGCTAACAGCAGTTTTCCAGTCCGGCTACAGTTTTCTTTTAAGTTAGTCGCATAATTGATATTTTTTAATAATGTCGCGACAAAGTTACTCTTCTTCTCTTAAACTAAAGATTATTGACGAATTTAAGTCTGGAGATACTCAGGCAACATTAGCTAAAAAAAAAAACATAATGCAACAGGAGTCGTTGAAAGCCAAAATGTCGGTGGTAGGCCGCGTAAGACAGCATGTCGAACGGATAGAAACATATGTGGTGTAATTAAAAAACAACCGTTCATAAGTTCGAATGAAGTCGTAAAATTACTTGATTTAAACATTGATGTTAGCATGGTGCGAAGACGTGCAATTGAAAATAATCTTCGAAGTTACAGGCCGTGCAAAAAACCGATGCTCACAAAAAGACATTTAAGGAATAGGTAGTGCAATTAAGTTCTTTAAACGTAATTCAAACTAAAACCTTTTTTCATAGGCTTAACATGCGCTGCCGTTCCCGTTCTACAGCCGAAGAGCTGGGGCGTGAGTCCGGGACCTAATATGAAACGCAGAGAGTACTGTAATTAGCAAAGGAATATATTGGATTAGAAGTAGCAGACAAAAGATTGTTGATGACAATTAAAAAAAAAAAAAAGAGTGTCGGAGACAGAACGAAGCCCTGGGGCACACCAGCATTTATTTTGTGAACATCAGACTGAAAACGATCCAAGACAACTTGAATTGAACATTCCGAAAGGTAAATTCTAATCCATTGAGGAAGAGAGTCGTCGATCCCAAAAGCACGCATTTTCGAAAAAAGAGCCTGATGCCAAACTCTGTCAAATGGCTTAGAAATATCAAGAGCAACTATCTTGCTTTCGCCAGATTGATGTACGCTTTGGTGAGACATGACATCAGATAGATCACCAGTGGACCTGTTGCTACGAAAACCATACTGCCGGTCATTAAGTTTTCGTGTTTCGAGATTTTTCTTGAGCTGACGGTTTATCAGCGTTTCCATGACCTTGGAAAGAATGGACGTAAGTGCAGTGGGTCTGTAGGAGAAGAGAGAAGATTCGCCTTTTTTAGGGACAGGCTGGGCAAATTCTGTTTTCCATCTTCTCGGAAAGAGTCCTAAAGAGTAGGATTGATGAAAAAACCTACAGAGTGTATTTTCCAGCGTGGAATACCATCTCTTCAGAAGGAGGGGAGATACACAATCTGGACCAGCGGATTTGTGGATGTTAAGATCTTTGAGTACTCTTGCTACTACACGAGTGCGAAAGTGAATTTGTCGCACTGAAGATTCGGCGCACTTAAGACAAAGCACAATTTGGGAGTGTTGAGCTGGCCGCAATGTATGTAGCAAGCAGTTTGGCCTTGTCCAAAGACCTGACAGCTGGAATGTCATTATAAATGATCTTTGGGATGGAGAATGAGGCAGAATTTCTAATGTTTTTGACGAATGACCAAACATTTTTACTCCTTTTGGGATACTGCAGTAGTTTTGCCTCAGTTTTTGGTCGTATTGGAAAGACATTGCAGTCATTCCTGACTCGTTTAAACTTTTGTCGATTTTCCTCAGTTGGGCTGGTCTTGGAAGACCGAAAAAATATTTCTCTAACCCTGACAGCCTCTTTATAGCTCGAGTCGTGCCATGCCTTTTCTTTTGGTTTGATACTCTTCATCCGATGAGGTATAAAGAATGGTGTCTGTGATCATATCAGCAGCGGCATCCACGTCGTTATCGAGCAAGCATAACGACCAGTTAAATTTCCTAAAGAAGGTGTTAAGTCCGCTCTCATTGGCTTTCTCGTATTGCCATACGGTTCTTTTAGGAATCCTTTCCCTAACTGTGTGGTCGGTGTAGGAGAAATTAGCTAATATGAAACAATGGTCCGACGAGCCTAGAGGGGAGAGCACATCAACGGTGTACTTATTAGGGTGTTGGCGGTACGACTATCAGCATCTTGTTTTCCCGTGGACTCATTTACAAGCCGCGTTAGGTTGTTTTCCGCAGCTTGAAGCAGTAGGATATGCTGAAATGCTTTCAGAGGCAACTTTGAAAGTACCTTGTCAAAAGTGGTATAGTTCGCGGTTTCTGAAGTGTTAAAGAACTCTCTATCCCCAAAAGCTCTAAGTCTGTAAAAAATGCTTTAATTAACATTTGCAAACATGCAGAGGTTTGTCAGTAAAAGGCTGATAAGCCAAAGCTCAAGGCAACGCTTTAAGTACACTGGCCGACGATGCAGCAAACTATGTTCAGAGGTTACGTGGAATGAAACAAAGCTGTCATCCTGTGAAAAGCTTTAAAAAATCTAGGCTTCTTGCTGAAATCGAATGCGAATCAGGTCGGAAAATGAAGGGAGTACTCCGCGTCATTTAACCATTTGGACGCTGCCTGAGGCGAATGTTGTGAATTCAAAAGCAGCAAAATATTCATTGAAAGCAGCCTTGCAGAATTTTTTAAAGCATCCTTAGGACTAACCATAGGACCATTGCAACATATCACACGAGTAAGCGAAGGGACAAATAAGCGGTTCTCGGAGGAGTGGAATAAGCCTAATGTTGTTTAAGGATGTTTAAACAACACTGGCTGTAACTGGCGGGTAACATTCATATACAATACGTACATACTCTTCCGGTTAGGGTTGAGACAATCGTGCTCAGGTTTAAAAAAAAAAAAAACACCTCGATGCGATGTCAAACAAGCAGAACACTAAAGAATATGGGTTGACTGAAGTTCTCAGCTTCACCTGCTTCTTATTGAATTCAAGTATACTTTTGACATTGTATTGGGTATACAAGTAAGTTTCCAGGGTTTTTTTTTTCCAAAATTTGAAGTTTTATTATGAAAACATAGTTACAATGCTTTATTCAAAGTATCGTCCATTGGAAGCTACAACTTTCCCCCATCTTTCTGGCAATTTATGAATTCTGGACCACAAAAATTTCTCGTCTTTCGAGCCCAAGAACGTATCGAGCCAATTTTTTGATTTCCTCTACTGAGCTGAAGCGTATTCCCGAAAGAGCGTTCTGCATCGAACGAAACAAGTGGTAGTCAGATGGTGCCAAATCTGGACTGTAAGGCGGGTGAGGCAGAATTTCCCATCCACTATTTTCCAAATAGTTTTTCACCGAAACCGCAACATGTGGCCGAGCGTTGTCGTGATGAAAAATGACGGACTCATGCCTGGTCTCATATTCTGGCCGTTTTTCTTTTAATGCCCGCTTCAAACGAATTAGTCGGGTTCGATATAATGGTCCTTTGATGGTTTCACCACTGGGAAGCAGTTCGTAGTATACGACACCCTTTTGATCCCACCATATGCAGAGCATGACCTTATTCACGTGAGTATTTCATTTAGGCGTCGATTGGGCGGGCTCGCCGGGCTTTGTATACGATTTTCTGCGTTTAGGATTATCATAATAAATCCATTTCTCATCACCAGTGACAATAGGATGCAAAAATGATTTATTTTTATACCGCTGCAGTAACATTTCGGACATGCAAAATCGCCGTTCGACATCTATTGGCTTCAATTCGTACGGCACCCAGTTTCCAACCTTTTGAATGAATCCCAGTGCTTTTAGGCACAGGGAAACGGCTTGTTGCGTGACGCCCAATGATGCAGCAAGTTTTTCTTGAATCTGACACAGATCCTCATCCAGTAAAGCGTCCAATTCCTCGTCTTCAAAACTTTTCGACTTTCCGGGGCGATCTTTGTCTTCAACTCCAAAATCACCACTTTTGAACCGTTTGAACCACTCGCGGCACATCGATTCACCAATACATTCCGCCCCATAAGTTTCCGAAAGCAAACGATAGGCCTCAGCCGCACTTTTCTTCATATTAAAGAATAAAAGCAGCGCTTCCCGCAAATGACGTTTATTTGGCTGGAAACTTGCCATGATTTTGCTCGATAAAATGTACGACACCGATAGAACTGCACAAATATAACGCTGCAAAGTTGTTGACAGATACAAAACCTACAAATAAAACACATGGGGTCTGACATTTCTGCCCGGGATCCACTGGTGGCGCCATCCCTGACAAACGCTGGAAACCTACTTGTAGACCCAATACAAGAAAATACCAACACTGGCAACACTCCTGAAAAATGGAAAACAGTTCTTTTCAGCGACAAGTCAAAATTTAATTTAATTAATTCTGACAAGATATGTTATGTGAGACGTCGAAAAGGGCAGCGACTCAATCCTAGATCCTGCACATCCACTGTAAAGCATGGTGGGGGTAGTGTGATGGTGTGGACCTGCTTTTCGGCAGGAGGTGTAGGCCCATTCTACAAAATAGACGGAATCATGGACCGATTCAAATATAAATCCATTCTAGAATCGGTAATGCTACCATATGCGGAGTGGGAAATGCCACTTCGCTGGGTGTTTCAACAGGATAACGATCCGAAACACACATCGAAGTTGGTAAAGGAGTGGTTAGCGGATAGTGGCATTCAAGTCCTTGATTTGCCGGCCAGATCACCCGACTTGAATCCCATCGAACACCTGTCAGGTATCTTTAAAAGCCGTGTCGCTAGACAACACTTTTCTAACAGGTCTGGGAAAATATATCCCAGGATACACTTTCAAAGTTAATTATTTCTATGCCTCGTCGTTGCGCCTCTGTTATTCAAAATAAAGGATATTACACAATATATTAGAAAAAGTTGCTTAGCATTTGCACAGCTCAATTTGGCTACTTTGTTGGTTTTTGCATTTTTTTTTAAATCTGAAGTACGAGTATTATTACTTTTATAAAAAGTTGTGAATTTCAAAATACACTCTATTACACATCATTACATATCCATTTCCTTTTATTTGGGGGGGTAGAAAGTTGGTAGCTTAGGTTTTGCACAGTACTGTAGATTAAGAATGTCCACAACTGTTCCATGTTTCGGATTGTTTTACAAAAATTACTCTGACTGCATAACTTCTGGAAAACCAGACCCTTTTTGAAATCTTCAAACGGATATAGCAAGTGAATGGTGCTATTGGTTTAGAGAGCTCACATTTTCCAGAAGCCAGGCAATCCAATTTGGTTTAAAAGAAATATCTCATTTTTCGTTTCCTATACACGTAGCAAAGCCAGAGTTGTTTCGAGTGGGGTTTCGGAACTCCTGCTGCCTATATTTCTTGTTTTTATTTTAATTAATCATTATTTTCCTTCGACCGCACAAACCCTGTAATATATTCTGTAGAAGGGCAGGAAGAGCAGCTCGATTTACGACACAGTTTAAGCCAGCCACAGTTGAAGACGCTTGCAACAGTTTAGCTTAAGACATTCTTGCATCCACTTTGATAAATCTGAAGTTTCATAATATCGTATTGCATTGTTGAAAAGATATAACCTCATGCTGGTTTGTAAAAGTCCGATTGCACCTGCCTAGCATAATTAGTGGCTGGAGTGTTCGTGAATCCGACATTTAGCCTGCTACTACTTTGAGCTGCAGCATGAAGTTTAATTAAAACATTGATTGCTAGTCACGCACCTTACATAAATAGACTGTTACAGATAGGAGACCTATTACAAACATTAAAATTAATCGTGATAAACTATTAAATCAAAAAAAAAAACAACCGGACACCTGTGTAATATTCAGTTGCAACTTGGTTTTAATGGAGGAAGTTAAATGGGTTCTTACTAAAACACACTTTTTTGACGACTCCTCACATCAATTTAGCCGATATTTAGTGCATGTAAGTATGTGCATACGAAAATGGTACTCCTTCCGAAAGGTGATCAGGTGCGCACTGAAAAGGTAAAATCTAGGACTATCACTATGGGGAACTGTAGAAGATGGTACCATCCTGCAAAATGTTTGGCACTGGCCAGCCCCGCTCATGCTCTTTGTTCAACCCGTAAGTCTACTCCCAGAACTGCCCACTGATTTTGTGGTCCACAAAAGTATCATAAGTAAACCGGTTAAAAATCAGCGACGCAACTTTTAAAAACTCCAGACAGGAGATAATCGTTCCTTCAACCAAAGGAGTATGGAGAATCATAGTACACAAAATTACAGACGCAGGAGGGCAGCTATATTGTTAAAAAACGAGAGATTTGCAACAAACTCGTGGTCGAAACCAACGGTCATAATCCCCGATAACCAGCAAAAATCAGCAAGCTAAAACAAAAAAAACAAAAAATTTGTCCGGGACTCATCCCCCGATGTTAAGTCGAAATAAAGCGCTTTTCAGTTTTTGACAATTTCGTTAAGAGTGAAGCAATCAGTGCCACTCATGAGTGACCAAGGGGATAAGACAAAATACTAGCCCAAGAGAAATTGCATCAACAACTCCAAAAACCAAAGAGGGCGAAAAGAAATAGGAGCCAAGACGAGACTTCTGTCGCCACAAAAAAAATCAAAATTGCTGCAAGCACTGTATGAGTTGGTAAGAGACGATTTGCAAGTTACCGAAAAACGACAAGCCAGTGATAAAAATGCATAACAGCACAGAAACCAGGGTACCTGAGATGGTTGTGGAAGACATGTTATAGAGTGACCTCATGCGTGATTCAATGCTCCAAGCATTTCCATGGCTAATGCAATTGAAGGTTGATAACGCATGAAGTCAAGAACACCCCCAATATGACTAGAGCCCACATGTTGTAGTCACATTTTGCTGGTGAGCACTGGTGTTTTTATAATTCATCACAGAAGATGTTTGTTTTTAACTGAGGCGAGAACCTTTCAAACATACTTGCCACGATTATTGGGTCGTGGTCGACCATTTACAGTGTCAGACGACAGACCACATCAATATCGACTTGAGGTCTTTTATAGTCCATCCGGCTTCAATCATCGAGGCACAGAGTATGACAAATTTCAAGTATTCTGAACAACAGGCCCTAAAAACGAAGCAGACGCCATCGCCTCAGCCAACAAACTGTTGAAGGACCTAGCAATCAGAGGCGGAAAGAAAAGATCTTAACTGTTCTGACGTGCTTAAGGTCATTCAAATCAGTCGGTATCCCTAAGAAAAGTAGACATTGACACCAGCATTATACAGGAATCCCAAGTTAAGACATCAACAAATCGGAAAGCCTACGACATGCATTGTACAACAAGTAAAATACATGAGTACCTCTCTCTAGCCCAATCTTGGGTCTAACGATTACACAGTTTATGAATTAGAAGACATCTAGAGACAAATCACTTTTAATTCTCGGCGTATATAGCGGACGAAAAATCATAAGGCCAGTAGCTGGCAACCACGATACAAGCGAATACAGTGACCCTGCTTATGGCTTGCGAATAGACTCCGTTGAAAAACTGACTTTAAAGCATATAAGACTTCACGGACTTAAGGAGATCCTTAACATCTGCTACACATGTAAGTTCAGGCAACCATATAAGGATTACTTAAGTTATGCAAATAGCTAGTAGGATCAGCCAAGAAACGTCGTTGTTCAGGACACTGCTAATCTATCGAAGCCTTAAAAGATTCTGCAAATCAGTATTTTATCCAAGCGTGGAGTTTGGACAGAATCCTCCGATGAATCATTAGAACTTTTTCTAAATACACTATGGGAAGACCTTTCAACCTAAGAAATACTTCTCGGTAAATTAGCATCTTCCTTCGACTTTTTATCCTTCCCCTTTGCAGCAACTACAAGTATATCCTATTTAACCATAAAATCAATCGTGTATGTAGGTAAACATGTTGAAGTAGTTTTTATACAAAAGTTAATTAAAAAATGTCACGAGGTCGCGTAAGACTTAAGACATTTTAGTTTGACATCTTATCGTATATGCTAAAACACTAGAAGGTTTCTTAGACCTTCAGATGAAATCAAATCGGCTGTTTTATTTTAACCTATATTTAAAGTGGCGCTACAGTCCGGGGTGGACCTGTGACTTGTCCAACAAATGTGTCCAGCCACTCGATCTTTAGGTAGCTGTCTCCAGTTTCGCATAATATGTTGGTTGAGGTCCCCTTCCACTTGCGTGCACCACCTGAGTCGTGGTCTTCCTGTACTGCACTCAACAGAAACATCCCCGCAATATTATGAACAATTTAGAGATGAATCTGTCATCACCAGTACTCGTTAGTTATCTTCTTAGAGAGAGAAGATGTTTACAATATCGTCCGCACTGAATCTATCCAAGAGTCTTTCATGGAGTCATATGTAGAAGAGTTGGTCAGTAGAAGGATTGTAGTCGTGCTAAAAAAAAAAAAAGGTGAGCTAGGTAGTCTTTCATCTAAAGCAGTTAACAAGAGTTCAAAATCAAAAATACTTATCTGGACGGCAGGCATCCTCAGATATGGAACCACATTATGGTGGCTTGCTCTTAGCAAAGTATACAACATAACGAACTGAACAGAATACAAAAACAACTGTAGGTCGTTTGCCATCCAAGTTGGACACGGACAGATATTCTTAGGAAAGAATTCGAAATTTCTATTTTCCCGGTTCCCCGGTGCCTAGATAAGCTGTGGATTAATCGTGGAAGCGGGCGTCTTTTCTTTAATTCAAACATATTCAATACTTTCGACCTTCTTCGGGAAAAGAACTCCCAACCAGTATAGCGTATGCATAAGCTACTTATGAACAAACCGAGACTTATACGATAGTTATTCGGCAATTGAGGCTTTCTATTCAACTAAGAATATTGCCAGACCAGGAGACACCGGTCTAAGCCAGCCTTACCTACTTACTTGAAGTAGCCCTACAGACCGCGGTGAATCTTGTCGTCAACCAACAACTTTCTCAATTTAGGTCCGCTTCATCTTACGTGAGCCACTTTAGATGCGTCGTCCCTCGGCGTTAGGATCAAAGACTCTTTAGCCCGGAGCTATGGTACACATTCGCTCAAAATGGCCCACCCATCTCAGACGTTGGATCCGTAGATGCCTGATGTCGCTGTAAAGTTCGTGGTTTAATCTCCTCTCCCATTACCCGTCAGAACAAACGGGACCGAAAATAACAAGCAGCATCTTTTTTTCAAAACTGCCAAGCGCTTCTTTATCTGCACCATAGGGCAATACCGGCATCAGAAGAGTTCTGCATAAAACCACTTTGGTGTTACGAGAAAGCGCTCTGTTACTCAATTGTCTCTGGAGCCCAAAGAAACAGAATAATTCTGGGTCTGATTTCGGTGCTACTTGTAACCACGAAACCAAGTCCGTAACTACCTCTTATGGCGGTGCGCGTCCTTTTCCAATGACAACATGTACTTTGTTTCGCCCTCATTTACTGTCACATCCATTTCGGTCGCATCAGCCTCCATATTCACGAAAGCTTCAAGATTTTACTTCTTTCACTGACCAGTAAATTTTGCATGATTTTTTCTAAGACGATGTTACAAAAGTCCCATGACAGCGGGTCGCCGGGTCCAAAAAACCTTTTTCATATTGAAGGTATCGATTAATTCATTACCGACCTTGATGGAGCAGCGAGAACTTTCCATAGTCGCCCTGTACAATCTGATGAATTTGACAGGTATCGAAACTAGACGTAGCATTAAATAGTTCATCTCCATGCAGGCGGCTGCCAAATGCGGCTTTGAAGTCCATAAATAGTTGGGGAATATCGATCCGAAATTCCCGGGTCTTTAGCAAGATCTTGCGTAGCGTGAATATTTGATCAAAGGTGGAGCTTCCTGACCGGAATCCGGATTCAGATTATTCATGAATTGAATTACATAATACGGCCGAAAAGGTCTTATAGGTGATGTGGATGTGATTGTGGATTGAACACACGATCTTAATGCCTTACAGACGAACTGGTGCATGTTCCCAACCGAGTCATCTCCTGCAGCTTCAAATATGTGAGAGGCTTAGTTTTATTAGGATTAAGCTTCAATATTGTTACATTATTTTCGTCAAGTCAGGAGGGACGCAATTCTCTATCGTCTTCGCGAATGGTTTATTCTACCTAACAGCGGTATTTTGACCATCATTGTCGTTATACAGCCTGCAGAAATAGTCTTTCCATATTCTCCGCACCGACTCCCACTACTATGTAGTTGTCATCTTTGCAAACTTTCATTCTGGCTTTGTAAATCTAACAAGTTGGCCTTTTTTCTGATAAAACCAACATCTTTCCATTCAAATTTCATTTGAATCTTGGGATTTCCTCGATCTTGCGCTTCTCTTGTTCTTTCCGAAAGCCTCAACTCTTCCCTTCTTTTCTACTCATAGAGCTCAGGAGCAGCTATTTGCTGCTTCTGCATAAGAAATGGTTTTAAATTTTTAGCACCGACTGCAACTTTACTACTATGTTCCCATCTTTATATAGGTACCACTCCTTTTGTTCACCTCTCCTTCGAATCGATCAAACTCTTCTATTTTCTTTCGTTTTCTTTCTGAGACGCTGATCTCCTTTGCTCATAGGGTACATGGGAGTCTGAATCGATGTTGGTTCCATGAAGCATCCAGACATTCAAAATAATAGAGCTGTGTCTTGCGCCGATCGCGAAACCGATGAAGGCGTTTTGATTAGATGACTGCCAGGTCCCTTTGCGCATGTTGAGGTGTGGTAAACTTGTGCTGATTAGCCTAAGGAAATTTTCGAATTTAGTGTTGTGTAGACTACGGTTTTTAACTGCGCAAAATCGCTCTTCTTAAGCAACTTGGCATTAAAATCACTAAGTTCGACCTTAACGTCGTGCTTAGGACAGTGCTCAAACGTTTGGTCGAAGAGCTCGTAGAAGCAATTTTTACCAAAATCACCCTTTTCCTCTGCGAGTCGAGTGTATATCAGCTCTATGTTCGCGAATTTAACCTGCTGTGATTGATATCAGGCATTTGCTTATATTCCTGAAACTCAAGACCTCTTGCTAATGCAAAATCTATATCCAAATAGGCCCTGAGTCTGCTCTCTACATCAATCGCCCTAGCAAAGGGTTTTTCATTAAGCGTTTCCTATCTTTAAATTTAAATAAGACAAAGTGTGTGTGAGATATCATCGAAATTTTCTATTCGTTTAAAAGGCCTATCGATGCCATTATGTCCGTCGCGGCTTCTTTAGGTAGCGCGCATCCGCGCATCTCTGGCGGATAAATTAGGCTGAATTTGATCGACAACATGGGTTATGTTGGCTTTGAGGGCCGCTGTGGTTTATGGCTTATTCGCATAAACCTGCGACTTCAGAAAACCCCACAAGAAAAAGTCTAACGGAGTCAAATCACACGGTATCGGTGGCCAGTTCACATCACCTCCACGTGAAATGACCATGCCCTCGAATCGCTCGTGCAGAATTTCCAATGTGGCGTAAGCTGTGGGACACGTAGCCCCGTCCTGTTGAAACCACATGTCGTTGGTATCCATATGTTATAACCCAATTCAGGCAAAAAGAAGTTAATAATCATCGCTCGCCGTTGACGGTGGTTGCCTGGCCAACGTCGTTCTCAAAGAAATATGGACCGATGACGCCGCCAGTCCAAAATCCACACCAAACAGTGACTTTTTCGGGATGAATTGGACGCTCTTGGATCTTATGTGGATTGGTATCGTCCAGCTGCTCATTGTCTATGGTTGTTTACCTTCAGCTCCTAGGTCAGTTGAATTTTGTCCGGGGCAGAGCCCAATCACGTCGCAAAATTCTCCAAGTTGTCGTCTGCGAAAAGCCGATTCTTGTGACCGACGCGAAATCCACTGCCTCGGATTCTCCTGCACACCATGTTTTCGGTAGATCTTGCGTTTCGTCGACGTACGTTTATCGTTTACTGAACCAGAGGACTCCAATAGTCCTCTCGGTAGGACGATTATGGCGACCGTACGATTTGCGTCTCAGTTGTGTTGAAATATTTTTATTCGCGATGGAATTCAAACGTGATAGTGTGATTGCTTTATATTTGGCTGGAAAACCACAAGTAGCTATCGTTAGAGCCCTCCAGCACCTCAACGCGAATAAATCATTTGTGTCTCGAACCATAGCTCGTTACCGTGATACTGGCAGCGTTGCAAAACGCCATGGAGGTGGTCATAAAAAAACAGCAACATCGGCAGAAATGGTTCGGAAAGTGAAGGCTCGAATTGAGCGAAATCCGCGTCGAAGTGGAAGAAAAATGGCTCGTGAGCTCAACATATCGTTGGAACGGATGCAACACATACTGAAAAATGAGCTTGGGCTCAAGCCATTGAAGTTCCAAAAAGCACACGATCTTACACCGCAGCAGAAAAAAGTTAGAGTCGAAAGAGCGAAGGAGTAGCTACGCTTGCACGAAAGTGGTGAGTTGCCGAATTTATTTTTTTCCGATGGGTCGCCATTTGTTATCGAGCAATATGTCAACAAACAAATTGACAGAGTTTACTTGCCAGAGAGGTCCGTCGAAAATTTACACCTTCGGACGGCCACCAGAAAGCAGGCAGCACCGATGGTGATGGCTTGGACCGCAGCGCCATAACCACCGATGGTCGCTCTCCGCTCGTATTTTTGGACCGTGGCGTCAAAATTAATGCGATCGTATACCGTGAAACTGTCTTAGAGGCGAACAATCATTTCGGTCGGAGGCCGTGGACATTTTAACAAGACTCGGCACCGTCTCACAAAGCGCGCGTCAACCAAGATTGTTTAAAAAACAATGTTCCACACTTCATTTCTTCGACACAATGGATTGCAAATTCTCCGGATGCAAATCCGTTGGATTTCTCTGTCTGGGGCATTTTGAAGGCAAAGGTTGGCACTAAAAAGTACCAAAGTTTGGACCACCTCAAACAAGCACTTCGCCGGGAATGGGCCAAAATACTGCAGAGCCATTTGCGTGCAGCGTGCGATGCTTTCTTCGGCCGTCTCAAGGCCATTATTCGCGCCAAAGGTGGACATATTGAAAACTACTGATACAATTTGAAAATTGATGTATTTTCCAACATTTTTTGCTTTGGCACAATAAAATTTATCAAAAAATAAAAAAATTATAGCATTTTAAAAAGTTATAGTTCGAGTGAGTCCCCCTGTAGTATCCATTAGTGGGGTGTTTGCACAACTCGTTATCACACTTATGTCAGAAAGGAAAACGAAACCTTATTTCAATTTCTATATGACCACAAGGCACTCTGTTCTTCTAGTGCCCAAAGGACATCTTAAGTATAAAAGCACCGCAGGCTGGTTTCGAGCTTCACTTTCAGCTAAGTAGTTTCAAGAATGTTTCCATATGCGTGTTGTCTCAACAGGAAGACGGACAACTATCCACTTTACCCAACCTAACCGAATCCCAATTCAAAAATATCTTCTCACCACTGGAATTCTCACTTTGTTAGACTGTAATGCCCTTACGATCACCCTCCATTAGGTCACATTACATTAGCCCACCAATCTTTTCTCAGCAATTCAATAAAATAAAAGCCAATCACCAGCAATAGACGATATGGTCTCGTAAATGCTCACCTTGACACATGACATCATTAGAATTGCAGAAAAAAGTAAAGGTTGGTCCGCAATTCACAGTTAAAGTTGAATACCTGCCATGAAATTTCTCATAACCCAGGCAGTCAAACCCAAAGTAGTACACCTAACCGAAACCTCAGAAATCGATCCGATACGACTTTTTTTTTTTACTATTTTACTGCATCGCTGCTCTCAAATTATTCTCGAAGCATGCTCAAGATTCGGTAGAATCAGGGATTGGTAACCACCTCTGTGTACCGCGAGCTGAAACCATCGGAGGTGGTTCACCTTACATAGATACGGACATATGGCAGATGCAGAACCAGCGATATGGATTGGAATAATTGTGATGAATTTCTGTTAACCTAATTAATTCAACTTTTACTTCGTTTCATCCATTTGTGATTCGTGTTTGTGTATCTGGCCAATTAAGTTGTAAAAGAAACACTCTTGTTTGTCGTCGTCTGATATGGCTTTGGTGGGGCTTAATAGGCCGGCACGACTTTCTTTTGTGGTCTTCACAAAAAAAAAAGAAACAAAAAAAAACCCGCTCCATCGTCGACTTAGCCTAATCAAATCATCAACTGTCGCTCCGATTAGGTTTTAAAGATCAACTTACAGCTCAGGCCATCTTCGGTCTTTATGTTGAACGAGTAGGTACTCCACACTCCACATGCAAGTGGCTATTCCGTGCGTTTGGTTTCCATTAACTCGTAATACACCTCCACAGACCGAATTAACCTTACGTTCGCACTCCTAGAGACTGATTCCATTCATGTCGGTCTCAGCAGCGGCGGAGAGATGAAGATGAATCAGCATGAAAATGAAAATCAACGGATTGAAGTTCGACACGCGACTACCAGTACCATCCATGGAGTAAATGGAGGAAGGTATCTCAGAGTACCTTCCAAAAATCGCTCCGGAAAGAAGTGATAATAGCCACTCTCCTGAGTAGACGATGCAGGTTGTGGATTTGCCGGTTGTAGGCAGCAGCAGGTTGCTGTTGTTTCGTAGTAAATTGTTGCAGGGAACAAAGACGACCAACATGCCAGAGGCGGCATGCCATAATGACCTTTGGGGGGAGATTTATGAAGATAGCTACGATGGTTGCGGTCCCCATTGTGTTTGTAGGTGCAATTTGTATAGGGAGAAGGTGTACGAGTACGAGTCACTGGATGAAACCTTGCTACGATTCAATCGTATTGAGATTGAATAATGGTCTGATCCAAGTCGTTAGACAGTAGACACTCGACGAAAGTGAAAAAGAAAACAACTCGAGGTGAGGACTTTTGGAAAGATAGGTGCTTGCAAGTGCTTTGATTTATGTGTACCCGCGCTGCTATTCAACATTGTCCATTGTCTGGTTGAGTTCGGTGAGTTTTCGGAGCGATTCGGTGGAGCAAACCTGAAATATGCGCCACTTTCCAGAGAAGAATTTCAATTTGTTTGCCTTTTTTGTGAATTATAAGAGAGTGACATGATAATTTATCCGTATGTGTATGTAGATTCATTGATTTTGTGTAAATATCTACAAGAAGAACTGTAGATATGACATTTAGAATGATACTTTAGTGAGATAAAAGGCAACAAGTTGTTTTCTACTTACATCAGACATTTCTTGTTTTTTTATAAATAAAATTCGATGTTTACCTGCAAAACAAAAGATTAAGATTAATAAAGAAAAATATACTTAAGTCTTAAATTTAAATAAACAAAAAAATTAAATAAACAAAGAATCTCAAACCGATAAAAAATATAGTTTTCGGTCTTAATATGAAAGGTTAGCCAGTGGCCATTACTTCAAGAAACTGTCCAAGATTTTCCTAGCCAGGACCCCTCTACATGTGATCCACACTCTCGATGCTCAACTAGATTTATATCGATGTACAGCTCGCACAGGATATACTCAATAGTGAGTAAAAAATATGACCGAAGCTACTCGTATCTTCATGAACCTCCGACTAAATTCATGCTTGAGCATGATGAATAAGCTCTAGGACAGAGGTTTACATTAAAAACTACAATATAAAATTTTTTTTAAATGTGAACGCACCCTTAATGTTTTTTTGTGAACTGTCATTACTATTTTGCTTGCTAATGTCTACCATTTGTTTCAGTACTCGAACGAGCAACGTTTACAAGTTGTTAAAATCTACTCGTATTAGTAAAATTCTGGGTCGGCGGCCTCCACATTAAGAGCGCTAACGCCAATTTGTGGTCGTTATAATCGTTCCACCCGACTCGTAATTTAGTGCAAAAGTGTGAGCCTACATTTTCGCCGAAAATATTGAGGCCGTAAGTGCATCTGCTGACAGTCGCCCAAATCAATTTATTTCAGGACATTTGCAGGGAATTGAGCATCACTCAAACAACATTGTGGCGAATTTTGCGAAAGGATCTCGGTCTACACCCGTATAAGATCAAATTGATTCTAAAACTAGATGACCATTTGAAGCGTCAAACTTTCTCAAAATGATCTCTGGAAATGGTTACAACCAATTCGGGATTTCATTGCAAAATCATCTTCAGCGATGAAGCTCATTTCTGGCTAAAAGGCTTTGTCAATAAGCAAAATATGTGCTATTGGACGGCTACAAACCCACATGTGCTTCATTGGACGAAACTACTCGTACAGGTGGAGGCATGAGCCGTATTTTTTCGATGCTGATGATGGCCGCCACGTTACTGTTAATGGAAATCGCTATCGGGACATGTTGCAACAACATTATTGAGATATGGTTTCAACAAGATGGCGCCACCTGCCACACAGCAGAGCAAACAATCGAGCTACTGAAATCAAAAACCAAAATATATAATCCTTGATTGAAGGCCCGATATAAAGCCGTTCTCGTTGTTCGGGTTATGGCGTCTCTATAAATCCTGTCAAGTCCGGCTTTAAAATCAACGACGAGATGCTAATACGATTCTGACGTCTTGATCTTTTCCCAAATCTTCCGAAGAGGACTCTGCAGACTCCTACAGTAAAACTATTGGGTTGTTCGGAAAGGAATTTCTTTTTTTTTATGAAAATGAAAGACATTTTCTTATACAAGGTGGTGCAAAATTAATCACCCTATCGGAAGATGGTATAACTTTTACAACTGGCGTTGTATGTCAATCATATTTGACATTTGTGAACTAGACAGGTGCAATATACAAAAAGAAAAGCAATGGAACGTTATACTCCGCAAGAACGTGGAATAATTGTGTCGATGTTTTTGACCAATAATCGATCGGTGGTGTTAGCGCAGCGTGAATTTCGACGTCGGTTTCCTAATCGTGTCGCGCCAACTGGGCAAACATTCCGGCGCTTAGCTACTCGACTCGAACAGAGTGGAGACCATGAAGGGCGTCGCCGCCACCGGACTGGTCTTTCGGACGAGAATGTCGGGGCTGTGGCTGCCGATGTCGCTGAGAACGAAGAAACATCAACTAGACGCATGCAATTGGGCATCACCAGACGGACCCTACAGCGAATTTTAGTGAAAGACTTACACATGTTCGCGTACAAAGTGCAAACAGTGCATCAGTTAATGCCTCCTGACCGTCAGTCGCGTGTGAATTACTATAAAGCCACCCTCAATTTCAACAGCGAAGTGGACGATTTTGTGTCGAAAATCATCTTGAGCGACGAGGTGCATTTCCACTTAAGCGGTTACGTCAATGAGCAAAATCTTAATTTCTGGGGCACTGAAAATGCGCGTGTGATGCACGAAGAACCATTACATCCACTCAAAGCCACTGTGTGGTGCGGCGTTCACGCGGGAGGAGTGATTGGGCCGTATTTTTTTGAGGACGACGTCGGCAAAATCACTGTTACTGGCGAACGCTACAGGGCCATGATAAACGACTTCTTACTGCCGGAATTGAATGAGCGGGGCTTGGTGAACATGTGGTTTCAATAAGACGGTGCAACCGCACACACAGCACAAGCCACAATGGGTATTGTGAAGGAAGCGTTTCCTGGTCGCGTAATCTCCCGTTTGGGCGATTTGGTATGGCCAGCAAGATCGCCCGATTTAACCATCCTAGACTTTTTTCTTTGGGGCTACTGGAAGTCGTGGGTTTATGCCAACAAGCCTCAGACAATCGCAGCCCTTAAGGAGAATATTTGACAGGAATGCGAACAGTTATCACCAGGAATCTTGCGGAAACTCACAATTGTAAAGGTCCAAGTAAAGATACCCATTACTCAAAATCATTTTTTTTTTATTTAGTAAATAAGTAATTCAAAAACAAAATTGGATGATTAATTTTGCGCCACCTTGTATGAGAAAGCAATGATAGTTTTTCTAATTTTTATATTTCAGCAGCTGCCAAAGTTACCAATGACATCCAGCTGTCAGAATATTCAGTAAGTTTTTCCATTTCATCGTGCATCGTTTTACGATTGCCGAACGATCATCATGGCTTCAGTGTGCAGGCAACTCATCGCACCGTGGAAAAGTTTGAGCGTAAGTACACTCTTTTGGATCTTAAGCCACCAACCAGACAGAGATTGGTGCGAAATAAAGAAAACTTAGCCGCCATAGCCGCCAGTATCGAAGAAGACCCAGAAATGTCGATTCGGCGCCGATCATTTGGGCCTAAATCTGTAATAAGATTGTGCTGATGCAAGAATTGAAGACAACACCGTTAGTTCGCCAATTGGGCACTAATTCCACTGGCACTGGAAATGTTGACCGGAGATCCGAATTTTGGCCAAAAAATCATCTTTTCGGACGAGGCCCATTTTTGGCTCTGCGGCTATGTCAACAAGCAAAAGTGCCTTTATTGGAGCGATCACATTCCACAAGTGTTCGGCCAAGCATCAATGCATCCACAAAGATTGACTGTTTGGTGCGATTTATGGCTTAGGTATCAATGAAAGGAAGATAGTAACTAATCGACTTAACCTTATTCAAGAACCAGCTACCAAGAACAATCGATCACTCGTATATCCCATTCCAAATCGGGTTCAAAGTTTTGACCTTGCATCTTGGAAGAATCTGAAAAAAAAAATGGACACGCTTTGAAGAGGAACTTGGCAAATCTGCAAATCTTTAAGGGAGCTGTTTAGAACCTGAAGGGTGCTCTCACCGAATGATTTGACCTGACGCCAGGAAAATGTCCCGCAGATCGGCCACTCACTAATTTTACGGATTAGAGCAATCCTAGTGAACAGAGTTCATGGTTGTGGATGCTAACTGCAATCAATGTGATTGCGGCGGTAAACAGGGGTTGACTGCAAGTCAGCGTCCTGTCTCTGCTGCTATGGTGCTAGTTCTAACGTCTATGCTCAGGCACTCTAAATTGCAGGCATACAAACCTAATAAGCAATTGCGTCACTAGAAATTGAGATTTAGCCAATTATCTGACTCATCTAGTGGTAAAAGCGATTCGACGATTCGAAGAATCTCGGTGTCATCGTTCTTTAGACTAAGCATTTCGCGTCTAAGACTTCTAAGGCGGTGCCAGCCAGGTGTAATAAGAGTAATTCTAGTTCTAGTGAAAGCTGTTTGGTAGAATAATCTTTCACGCAAATACGTCACTCGACTATTTGGGATATACCCACCGGCTGATCTCTTCCTTTTGGTATTTGTATCATGGGCTACAACATCAAGGCCGTCTCTCATTTAAAAAAAAGAAGTATTTGGAAGTCACACAGTCATTTGACTCGGTCCCCCGGCCAATTATTAAGGCTTCGCTCATCAATGACGTTATCTAATAAAAAGCGGGGGCAGAGCATATTACTGGTCTAATCGTAAACATTTTCAAATCGTACGATTTGATCAGTTACAAGTTGCCGGTCGTATTTCTTATTGGTGGCAGGACCACCGGTAGTCCCTACCAGAACTGAAATCACGGTACCATGGGAGTCAGAACCCCCCGGATTTCGGTCCGGGCCTAACTTGTTGAGGTAGGCCCCCTTTTGGGGGCGTCATGGTGGCTGTGGTTTAAAGCCAAAGTCGCGGGAAGGGTCTTCCTTTTGGTTTGACCCAATGTAGAATAGCAAATAAGTACTGGGTGCTGTGACCCTAAGTGCAGCAAGAGGTTTTAGATCGGCCTTGTCCCATACCAAGGGTGGAACTTGCCTCCAACACAAGTTCTGCTTTGGTATTATACTCGTACTATTAATGTAGGTAAGCGATGGCAAAGCGTATTCTTGCTCCCATGGATGCATGGGCATCCCGTAAACTTAAGTCAACACGACAGGTGTTTACGTTAAAAACTTAGAGACTATGTATGTAGTCAGAGCTCGAAAACATCGTTATATCCGAGCTGTGGTTCCAACAAGATGGCGCTACACGCCATATAAGCGGCGGAACACTTGAAGTTGTCAAAGAGAAATTTGGCGACTGGGTAATCTCACAGCGAGCGTTCATCAATTAGCCGCCGCGATCATGCGATTTGACACCACTCGGTTATTCTGGGGCTACGTCGAGTTCTTAGTCTACGCTAACAAGCTAACCATTTTGGACGAAATTCAGACCAACATTGGACACGCTATTGTCGGAAAAACGCCGTACATATTGGACCGCGTTATCAAAAATTGAACGGACCGCTTGAAGCACTGCCAGCGAACCCAAGGCAGCCATTTGAATGATGTGCTATTCCACACATAATGGCATGAACGCTGATTCAAAATAAAGCCTATAGCCTATTGCCTATACTTTTGGCCATCTTTCCGGCAGTAGCATGATCGCACGCTCATAAAATTTTTGTTCTTTGTTATCAAAAGGCTGATCCAGAGGATTTATGACCTCCTGATTTGAAGTAAAGGTTTCACCGTCTAAAATTTTTTTGTAGAGACCGGAACAAATAATCAGAAGGTGCCAACTCTGGAGAATATGATGGGTCTGCCAAGAGATGTCATACAACCTGTAAAAGCTTTTGCCGAGTTACCAAACTTGTATGAGGACTTGCATTATCTTGGTGGAACACTACAACTTTTCTATTGATTAATTCTGGTCTTTTTTGTTTAGGTGAATCATTCAATTTGTCAGGCGAATGACAGTACACGTTGTGTTCTACTGTCCGGTAGAAACTAAAACAAACAAACCATTCCTTTGAACTACCATCAAACAGATAGCATCACCTTTTTTTTTGATGAATAACGACTTTCGAAGTGCTTTGAGCCGGTTTATCTTTTTTACGACATGATCTCTTGCGTTTAACATTTTCGTAGTCAAGCCATTTCTCGTCCCCAGTGATGATGCGCCTCAAAAATGGATCATTTTCTTGACGTTTGAGAAGCAAGTCACAGACATCAACAGGACGGCACGAATTTCTTTCCGTAAGAATATGGGAGAAACCCATAGGTCGAGCTTTGAGATTAAACCTATCTAGGCGTTTCAAATGATCATGAACGGGTCGAATTCGATGAATTTAATCTCTCGGCGATCTCACGAATTGTTATTCGCCGGTTTGCACCAATTAATGCCTTTATTGTGTCTTGCTTCAGCTTCAACTGGCATTCCAGAACGTGGTGCATCTTCATCAAAACTGCCGGATCAAAAATTTGCAAGCCAGTTTTGGCACTGACGCTCTGTCAATACATCTTCTCCATACGCATCGGATAATTTTTTTCTAGCTTGAACAACACTTTCACCTTTCGCTTTTCACTTAGCATATTTGAAAGGACATCAACCAAAAACTACTGCGAAGAATCAATCGAGCTTTTTTACAAGCAAGCCTTTCTATATCAGCTGGCAAAATACTCGTATATAATAATTAAGCGGCTTAAGTGTGAAGTTGGCTGTGAAAAAATAATTAAGTCCTCTGTTGGCAAAAAAACCAAATTACTTTCCGAACAACCCAATAGTACCTAAGTCCGACAAAACCTGAGAGTTCCTTCGGAAATTGCAAAGTTTTAAGAAGCCAAATGGCGAGTCTCCTGCGAAATTATAAAATAAGACGAGCATTGGTTGGTCTGCGGCCTAACAAACCGCCTCGGGTACGGACAGATACTTTACTCTCAAGACTAAAGATACAAGACTCCCATTTACAACAAAAAAAAGGGTTCCCTAAAAACTGAACTTAAATCCCTGGGATACAATAAAACAGTATCCACGAAGTAAGCGAAATTAGATGGTTGGAACACAACGTCCAAACTTCCGAGGCTGAGAAAAGCCTCCCAGTCTGTTCTTGGAAACCAATGGACATCACTCGCGAATATGGGGTAGGGCCCTTACTCACCCCTAAAGCTAGAACCTTATGTCCTATTATGGTGACAAGACATTGACGGCAGGGTTCAAGGATAAGGTCAGGAACATAACCATAATCCAGTGCTACGCTCTAACAACTGTCAAACTACGCATACTGAACGCAGCCGCAAACATAATGCCTAAAGGAGATATCGTGATCGCGACAACTCCAGGATCAAAAATATGGTGGCACAATGTCGTGGAATACAAGAAACTACAACATCCAAAGATTTGTTGACTTTTGCAACGTATACCTCTAAGACGCATCCAAGACGTCCGAAAGAAAAAGTAGAGCTGACATGATAATAGGCAGGGACCACCATCTAATGATAGATGGTGAAATAAAAGTCTTCGTAGTGCATCTGTTACCAGTAACCGATCCAAATTTGTAAGGATACCCAGTTATAATGCTTTGGGATCCTTAAATGTGCCAATAGACCATGTTGCTACAAATGCAGAAACAACCAGCGGCTTCACTCCTGAGAGCATAGAGGATCAATTGTATGATGTGCAAAATGTTTTTACTTCTGGGGCAGACTTTATTGTCAGTAAAAGACAAAACATATGGCTGACTGGAGACACCCGGAAACAGATTGATGAACGTATTGTGGATTACAACGATGTCAGCAATAGAGCCACCGAACTGGAAATGCAGCACCACATGAAGAGGGAGGAAGTATGGCGCAGTATAAGACAAGATAAGAATAACTTGATCAACGCGCTAGCCACAAAGGACCATTTATAGTATTATTAGGGAACTCACTTCAAATTCCAAACTATGTACGTCGAGTAAAAGGGCAAGACATAAATTTGCTGATTTGCAGCAAATGCTTTATCACGTAGCCAATAGCGATTCAGACCTGAGCTGAGGTGAAGTGGAGTACCCGTATTCGCACAGAAAAAACGATCAACAACGTCACAAGAAAGCTGTAAAGCTTCATACATAGATGCCGTCTTAAGATACGAATATTAAGAATTTTTTGGCCTAACAGTATATCGAAAGACCAGCTGCACGCGATAACTGGCCAACAACTCATATTGTAGATGTCGAAATGCGGAAGAGAAAATGCGAGTGGATTGCGCACACCTTATGACGGAAGGATAGTTCCACTGCAAAATACGTCATCCAATGGAATCCGCTTACCTAACCAAATGGACGACTGAGGCGACCGAAGCAAACGCGGAGAAGAGCAGTCGAGAAGGAATCCGGATCGTTGGGAATGACTTGGGTGGAATTCGATAGTGCGCGCAAGAGCCAAGAGTCGTTTACAGCCAATACCCCACATGGAGTCACAGGTCCGAAGTGAAGTAAAGTACGGAAATCGCATCCCGGACTGCGATGGTTTTACTTTCGGTTAAAATCCAAAAAATTTATTTTATTTTACAACACAGACCATCCCCGTCCAGGAGAAGTTAGAGGTGAGTGAAGACGAAATTTCGACTTCATCCATCTCCCTCCTGGTAGGGGAAATGAAAGAAGTGGAGCTACTGGCTAACGATAGTGAGGTGTTCGAAAGAAATGTGTTCGAAAGAAAGGTGTTCGAAAGAACACTCACTAAAGAGAGCGACTGCACCGGTGGTACTCACACCGGTGATACACAGGGCAGGACCCCGGTCGAAGGGGTAGCCAAGGCAGCTGGAACATCCGCTGCCAAAGCAAGGTTGCGGTGGTGGAAAAAGTGGAAACAGCTGGCTTAGCCGCTGTGCCTGCTGCCTCCATCATCGCTGCTACGAATGGGAAGAACGCACGCCAAAGGGCCAGGGATATGCCACGTAGTAACAAAATATGAGGGCTGTGCTCCCAGCAGCTTAAGCGAATGAGAAAAAGCCGACTTTAAGAGAGCGAAGACCGTCCTGGTCAACAAATCGCTTACTCAACAGGCTGCAAGCAATGGTGATGCAGCTGCAAAGGCGGAAGGGAAAGCTAATCATGCGCCCTCTACCTCCTACGCAGCAAAATTAAATTAGGGGACTAGCGTCGCTGGAAGGAAGGCAAGTTTCAACAGCAAGAAAAGTAGATCCGACGACGTCGTGGAGCTGTACGATGCAAAAAAAGGTGAAGGCTGGTACTTCATCCGCATTGCGTCGCAAGCAAAGACGCAAGCAGGTGGAAGGAATTATCCACCACAGGAAACGGGTAACATCAACTCTATGGCGCTGGTTGGGAGTTCGGGCACAACGTTGTAGCTTGTGGGAATAAGTCTTCTGTGGACTTCCTCAGACGCTTCATTCTGGAGATATGCGATTCTCGGGAAAGCATCAAGCTAAAATGCACGACGGTGACAGAGTACTCTCTGCCGACAGCATGAGTATGGGTTCCGTGTCCCTACACGTACCCTGAGAAGCTCCTGGGACCACTCCATGTGCAGAATCGGGAAGTAAATACCGATACATGGAGAGTCCTTAAGACCTCGAAAAATCTAAATTTATGGTACGGTACAGCATGGGTAGGTTGATGGTTAAGCCATCGACCAAGGGAAAGGACGAGGAGGAAACCAACAAGATGATGGAAGTGCTGCAGATAAACCTGCACCACAGTAAGGCAGCAACGGCCTGTCTGGTAGACTACATCACCAGACAGGAGGTCACAGCCGTTCTCACACAAGAGCCCTGGATCAATAAAAACAACAAGATCCAAGGTCTTAGGCTGAAAAATTACGAGTTGTTCTACAAGGTAGTAGGCTAGATCAGGACCTGCATCCTTATCAAAAACCAAATAGAGGCTTTTTTTTTTTTTTTGATTAATTACAGCTCAGGAGATCTGACAGCGGCAACCTGCGAAAGGGAGTGTGGCAAACCACTCTGTCTGACCTCGGCCTACATCCTCTATGACTCCGAGGTAGTGATCTCGGAGAAACGAAAAGACTTGGTAAGGCAGAAAAATTGGATCACTGGAGCGTGATGCAAACGCCCAACATACACAATGGGGAAGCGGTGATATCAACCCAAGAGGTGAGCGTTTGTACGATTTTATTTTATCTTCCAATTGCAATATTTGTAAAAGAGGAGGAAGCGTCAATGTCGGATCACCGATGGATACGCTTCAAAGTGAACTTTCAGAACAAGGTATGTAGTTTTCACAGAAATCCTAGGAAGACCGATTGGGTCAAGTATACAGAAGTGGTAAATATACACCTGGACACCCAATCAATCACCTCCGATAATATTGTTAACTTAGATAGGGCGGTAGAAAATATTAATAGGGCACTAACAATGGCGTTCGACAAAGCTTGCCCGGCTAACAGAACACCTAAAAGCGCTCAACTAAAATGGTAGAATAAGGAGGTAGGTTTAAAAAAGAAAGAGGTCAGGAAACTCTATAATAGGGCGAAGCTTTCCAGAAGCAACAGTGCATGGAATGAGTACTACGAATGTAAGAAACAATTCAAGTACCTAGTTAGAAAGTCAAAAAGGGCTTCATGGCAGAAGTACTGTGAATATATCGCCGTAACAGACGAGTTTTCGAGGTTACGCAAAATGCTTTCAAAAGAAGCGAACGTCCCTAGTTACCTCTGGAAAAGTGACGGAACGTGGGCTGAAAGTAGCCAAGAGATTCTGGCAACTTTCTAGTGGAAACCAATTTTCCGGGATACACAGTATTAGACGACCCTGGCATGCTACAGCACACTAAGAACATTGATCTCTCTCTCTCTCTCTGAAGAGGAAATAGGTCCTTAACCCGTACAAATCTTTCGGTCCGGATGGTATTCTATCGATCATGCTACAGAAAGCACCGGAGGTAGCAATCAAAAAAATTCGGGAAATTCTTAGGCACAGTCTAAAAATAGGGTCCATACCAATGGCTTGGAGGGAAGTTACGGTGGTTTTTATACCTAAAGCTGGCAAACAGGGACATATAACAGCAAAAGATTTCAGACCAATAAGTCTGTCATCATTTATGCTTAAAAACATGGAGCGATTATTATAGATTCATATTAGGAACAGATGCAGTAATGACTTTTTGACTGAGTCACGGCATACATATAGGAAAATCTATAGAAACCGTCCTGCATGAGATGGCGGGGAAAATAGAGAAGTGTCTACACTTCGGAGAGTTTGCAATGGCGACCTTCCTCGATATTGAAGACGCTTTCAATTACGTGGAGCGCACCGCCAAAAAAAATGCTCTAGTACACGCTAATATTGAACATTGCATAACAAACTGGTTTTGCAACAAGCTTGCAAGCAGGAAAATAAACAGTTCAATTGGGCAAAGCTCGGTCAGAATGTCCGTAACCACAGGAACCCCTCAGGGGGGAGTCATATCTTCATTCCGGTGGGTGTTGGCTATCAATGACATCCTCAAAAACCTCAGTACAATATGTATAAGTGCCACGGCATACGCAGATGACATGGTCATAATAGTGCAGCAAAAATATTTAAAAATTTTAAGCGACATTATGGAGGTTGTCCTGAAGACGATCAGCACTTGGGCAAAAAGCTATAAGATCAGCACTACAAGATACTACTCAACGGAGTAGAACTGTTCCTTTCGGAATTGGAATCTTTAAATAGCGGAAAGAACCAAAAAAGCATATAATGCTCTTTTTATCTGCAAAAGAACAGAAGGAAAAATTTGGGGCTTAAAATCTGAATGGTGTACTAGCTGTATACGGTGGTGGTAAGACCCATATTTACATACGGCGAACTAGTATGGTGGAAGGCAACAAACAAGAAAACGGTTTACAGAAAATTAGCGGCGGCGGTTCAAAGAACGGCTTTCATTGCCATTAGAGGTGCGCTCCGTACCACCCTTACGGCAGCATTAGAGACCTCTTTGCACCTAACACCGTTCGATTTACGGTTCAAAAAACCAAAAAACTTGCTGCCAACAGTACGATAAGACTCACTAATCCGGGTTACTTCAAGACAAATAGTTTCGGACAGGGCACGGTCCTAACGGAGCTACTGCCAGGCGATCCAATTCTAACGGATGACACCCTTCCCGTACGATATAATATAAGCGGAGAGCAAGGACTGTGAAAAAAATGCAATAATCAGGTCGAATGAAATTGCAATTTCCACAGATGGCTCAAAAACAGAGGAAGGAACAGGTATCTTCTCAGAAGACCCAGAACTACGACTGCCTATAGGACTACCGGACGCAAGAAGTGTCTTCCAATCAGAGGTTCAGGCTGTCCGAAAGAGATATCGCTATCTACATCGATAGCCAGACCGCACTCAAGGCAAAGGAATCAACCAACGCCAACTGTGATACAGTCAGGGGCTATCGCATAGTGCTAAAGGCAGAACTGGGTAAGACTGTGCTGGGTGCCAGGACACTGCGGTATTAAAGGAAATGAACAAGCGGACGAGCTTGCAAGAAAGGGGAGGGCTCTTCGACAATTTTAATTTAATTTTTAATTTTTTAATTTTTGGTGGGGGCTGAGGCCCTCATTTATTGGCTTAATACAGCTTAATCTAACTTAAAAACTAACAGAAAGACTTAAGAGCTAGTGACCAAGGAAGTGATGGAGGAGATCTTGTTTAAGACGAGGAGTGCTCAGGTGGAAATGAAAAAGGGAGAGGTTTGAGTTGACCTTTCGGAGCATTCGGGAGATAGGTTCGTTGGAGCTATAAGAGGTGCGGTGGACCGGTAGATAGAAGAGACGAGGATAACGTAGATTGCGGGGGTTGGTATTGAAGGAAATGGAGTTCAAAATGGATGCACAGTCGATGGAACCTGAGAGAAGACGATGAATGAAAAGAATGTCAGCAGTATTCCTACGTTCTTCTAACGAATTCATATTTAGAAGTTTGAGGCGGTCCTGATAGGGAGGTAAGATTAAAGGGTCGTTCCATGGCAGGCCACGGAGGGCAAATCGGAGGAATCGACGTTGAATACCCTCGATTCGGGAAACATGAACCCGATGAAAGGGGGACCAAGCTTGACTGGTATACTCAAGCAGGGGGCGAACAAAGGTAATATAGAGAGATCTGGTTGCATACGGGTTGGAAAATTCCTTGGACCACCGTTTAATAAAGCCAAGTGATGAGTTGGCTTTGAGGATCATCTTATCGATATGCGAACGGAAATTAAGCTCACAATCGAATAATATGCCGAGGTCTTGAAAAGACTGAACCAGGGGAATTGGTTGACCATGGAGAAAATAAAGTCGGGGCGGAGACGGGTTGCATTTACGTGAGAAGGTTATAGATTGACATTTGGCTATATTAAGTTCTAGGCAGTTTTTGAGGCACCAGATTGAAAACCGATCAAGGTCTTCTTGAAGAAGGGCAGAGTCCTGGGGAGAGGAAATAGATCTAAAAAATTTTGTGTCGTCAGCGTAAAGGGAGAGTTAGGAGTGCTTAATGACACTCACAACATCGTTGATAGTAAGAATGAAGAGAAGAGGGCCAAGATGACTGCCTTGTGGAACTCCAGATGAGGCCAGGAATGGAACTGAAAGGGCGGGTCTAAACCGAACACTATAATATCGGTTTACCAAGTAAGAAGAAATCCATTTTAAAAAGAGAGGCTCAAAGCCGAGAGCAAACAATTTGAAAAGGATCAATTGATGAGATATCTTATCAAATGCTTTAGTGAAATCAGTTGCGATAACATCGATTTCTTTGCCATTTTCTAAGACTGAGAGAGCAAAAGACACGAATTCAACTAGATTTGTGGTAGTTGACCTCCCTTTTAGAAAACCATATTGTCGGGGGGAAATAAAAGGCTTGCATTTGAAGCTTAAGGCTTCGTATAAAATGCTTTCAAAGAGTTTGGGTATATGAGAGAGTTTAGCAATGGGACGATAATTGGTAACTTCATGTTTAGATCCCTTTTTGTGTATTGGGATTATAAAAGAAGTCTTCCAAATCTGGGGAAATTCACCCTGTTTAAGCGATAGATGAAAAAGGTAGGAAAGGGGTAGAGACAAGTTGGAAGAGCATTTCTTAAGAAACATGGCGGGGAGTCCGTCTGGGCCAGGTACAAATTCATCCTTAAGATTTTGTAACTTTTCTTCAATAACTGCAGGATCGAAATTTTGAGTGAGAAAGGGACCAATGGAGAAATTTGGTAGATCATTGAAGTAAGAGGGATCTGGTACGAAGGAGTTGTTGGCAAATGATTGCTTGAAAAATGTAGCAAAAAAGTTGGCGATGGTAGGAGGATCACATGAAGTTTTGGTTTCGAAAGCGAGGGAGGAAGGATAACCATCAGTCTTACTTTTACAATTGACAAATTGAAGAAAGGGCTTGGGGTCATTTATGAGATTGGTTTGTGCACTATTCAGGTAGCGCTGATAGAGAGAGTTATAGAGTTCAATGAAATGAAGATATGTACCTAGATAATTTGAATAGTCGGAAGAAGAGTGGGTGCGAAGGAATACCGCCCATAACTTGTTTCTTTTGTTTCGTAGAAAGTGGAGTCTACAATTATACCAAGGAGGGGATCTAGAAGAAGTTTTATGGCGGGAGTAAGGCACATAAAGGGAGATGGATTTGAATATTTATCTGTAAAAAATAGAGAGGGCCTCAACCAGAGATAGATTGGTAAACTCGAAAGGAGCCCTGCTTAGATAGATATTGATTTTACGGAAATTAGCTTTGTGAAAATTGTAGGAAAATAGAACTGCGTGGGGAGGCGACTGGAAGTGAGAGTTGTGGAAAAATGAGAGAAGAAGTGGAGGATGAAAGTTATCAATAGCTGAAAGAGATAGGGGACAACACGATACTGAGGAGTTGATGGGATCAGTTGTGAAGATAAGGTCTAATTGCCTTTCCATATAGTTGGAAACGCCACTGACTTGGCATAGACTAGAGTCTGTTAGCCGATCTAAGAATAGGCATTCCTTAGTAGAAATGGGATTCGAAGCGATGAAAAAAGATAGGTCTTCAGATGGAGTCCTCTTCAGCTGAGACACAAATTAAAATCGCCGCAGATAATGATATCATCAAGCGAGTCTGATAAGTCGATCAAATTGTCAATTGCTGCTATAGCAAGTTGGTAGGATTCGATAGGTTGCGCCGGAAGAATGTAACAACACATAACGTACAAGCATCTACGAGTGAGGGTTATTTTAACCGACACAAAGTCGAGCTTAGGAGAAGATGATGTTGCAACGAGAGAGGAGTTCAAGCTGTTGTGAATAGCCAGTAGGACACCTCGACAAGGGGATTCAATCAAGGGGGGTGCGCGATCATCATCCCGAAAAACATTAAAAGAAGGAGGGAATAACTCCTGGTTTTTTATGTTGGGGATAAGATTAGTTTCGGTCAGAGCATAGATATCAAATGGGAGAGCATGAGATTGGCGGAAAACAGCGTGGGTTTTAGAACGGAATCCTCTTACGTTCTGGTAATAGAAGGTGAGAGGAAAGTTTTTGCATGACTTTTTAGGGTCGAAAAAATTTATCGTGCTCAAGTCGACTGCGTTGGAGGTGTGAGACTCTGTTAGAGTGTACATAATGGTGAAGAGCGGCAAGATCGTCTGCAACTTTTTGGGTACGCGTATTGAAAATCTCGTGATACTGTATATAAAGTTTCCTGAGAGTGGTAACGTCCGTAGGGACGTTACTTTTGTTTTACCCTCGTAGCAGACCGAGTCGGATTTATCGTGCAGATAAGCGAGATATAGACGTATGTTCTCATATATCTTTTTATCTCTAAGCCTAGATAGCGCATAGCGACATTCGGTGGTATCGCTAGTTTGCTGCGTTAATTTAACAGTGAGTGGCGAAAGGGGGTCAATAAAAGAGGGAGTGGGTAATGAGTTTGGTGTCGCAACGGCTGGTTTTTCTGAAATAGGGTTTAAAATGTGAGAACTGATGAAATTGGGATACTTAGCTCCAGTTCTGAGGTCGAAATTAGGGAAAGGCGTGTGTGTTAGGGGTTGAGTGGTGGGAGTTTGAGTGGCAGGAGTTTGAGTTGTAGGGGTTAAGTCGAAAGAGACACGTTGACGTTGGGGCTTGATTCGGGGTGGAATAGGGGGAGTTGGAGTTTGGGTGGGAGGCTTAAAATTAGGAAAAATTGTTGTTTTAAAACTCCAATTGGAGCTGGGTTTGTTGTGGGAAGAGGAGGTGGGCCAACATCAAATCACCCCTTTGCATAGTAAGAGGCACTATCGAGGAAAAAATTACAAAGACTGCCAACCTAAGGCGGTCAAGTCTTGAAGGACACAGGACATCCAACGTCTTTGGCCGCTCTTTGACCACAAAAAATCTAGGAAGTTAATTAAACAGGGATAAGCTTAGGACAGTAATAGGAATTCTGACAGGACACTGTCTCCTGCGGCAACACGCAAAGAGACTCCATTGATTCTGCGGTGATCTGCAAGCTGTTGAGGACATAACGCACATACTGTGTGAATGCGAGGCAATATCGCGTAATCGAAGAAAAGTTTTAGGGAAATACTCTTCCGAAAATCTAGAGGAAATAGACGGCACGAACTTCAAAGGCCTTCTTGGCTTTTGCAAGAAAATTGTGTGTTTCACCAGGGCGATTGTTTAGGTTTTTGCCGTTTGGTGCCTGGTGTTTGTGTGATGGCATATCCATCACACCCCTGTTTAACCTAACCTAACCTAACCTACTAAGAGACATAACTTTCCTTAAGATAAGCATGTTAGCAATTATAATATTCTCCTCACTATATCCGTTCACACATCAAGAACTGAGAGCAGTAGATAAACAAGTACTGGTTAATTACAACGAACTCCATCCGCTCAAGAAAATTATGTCCCACCAGCAAAAAAAAAAAAAAACGGCTTTAATGGTTAAAATCATTAAAAACATATCTAAGCCACCAGATCGATCGGTTGAATCAACGCTTATCCCTCCAAAGTAACGAGTCCATAATTTTCACATCTCAACAATTCAATTAGCCAAACATCCAATGTCTCCTGGACGGAAGATCGAAGATTCCACCACAACGATTGAATCGTGCCGCCACCAGGTAGCTTCCAAGTAGTTTCATTAGATTTCTATCTCAATCCAAGTCAATTGGTGACTTTTGGAGCCGCTTTTTGCATCCATCATCATGACCTACGACAACAATTTCAATTGCGCCGATAGCTGGGGAAGCGAGAGTATCTCTTTATGGCAAAAACGTGAATCATGTCGTTTGAGCTACGGACACAAATACCAAAGCGAGTCCGGATTCTCTCTTAACTCATACTGAACTGCTCTTCTGGAGAGAAGTAAACAATCTCAAGACCGACTTTGTGGTTTCTCTTCTCTGAATCTCATCCAAGCCGGCGTTTTGTTGGTCACAATCCGAGTCGGTAACGCAGTGTACACTCGATCACGTCACAAGAGCAGCACAGCTGTTAGTGTAAATCTTAACGGTTTGTTGAGTATCTTAAACGACTTTGGTTTAATTCACTTTCGTTACTATTAAATTCGCCAAGATAACACAGCGATCGCGCCAGTCTCGTGTAAGCCGTCGTTCAAGAAAGTACGTTACAGTCGAATAGTCGATCACACTTGCGAGTTTTACAAGTAAACACTTCAGTTGCTGTTGTCTTTTCGACCTGAAGTATCTATTAAGTCGCTTTACATTAGAAATCAGATTGTGAGAGTGATTTGTGGGATCTGATGTACGAGTAGATTTTGATGTTGCTTTCCTTCTGCTTCCTCCTTTTGTCGTGTTAATCCGCGATACAGATACAAAGTGAAATCCAATTAAATGGCAAATTTATATTCAAAGTGGATCTAAAGTGCGAAATTGTTTAAAAGTTTAACCAAATTGTAGGTTAATCACAAGAAAAAAAAATAAATAAATAAAATTCAAAAAAATAATAGCACTGCCTGTGCTGCTTACAGTTGAAATCGAAATTGGATTACTCGTAGATTGCGCAAAGGAGAACTTGTTTTAAGGCAACTAATTGACTGAACCGCAAAAATATGATTTTTGTGGTGGGATCCATGTGGCTGGCTCTAGGTATGTTACAACACTCTTGTTTCATACTTTATTTAACATTGAAGAATCGATAATTGAAAGTTCTATTCATGATTACCACTGTTTCACACTTGAGTAGAAGCAATAAATCAATGCACGCATTAAAGAAAAAAAACATTTTAATGACCACGTTTTGAACCAATTAATCAAGGTGCCCAAATCGACGGAAATTTCGGTAGTAAATTATCAACCGCCTCCTAAAAACATTTCCAAACAAACTGGCAAAGGTAATTGCATTTCGTTGCATACCAAGGTTGCCAAGTGTGGTTGTTTTTTAAACGAATAAATTTTTTTTTAGAGCGCACTTAAAACTAATTGAAATGATCTTGCCTCTCGGAGTTTTGTGGAATTCGAAAGGCTCCAGATAAATGATCAAAAGTTATAAAAACATCCATGTAGCAGCGAATTCAATTAACAAGGTTACCTGCACATTGTTAGAAACACAACTGAAACGAATAAGTACTTTATAAACACTTGGGGGTAATTTTAGTGTTTTCAGCAAATTAGTGAACTAGAGCAAAAAACATTGTTTAAACTTACAAAAAAAAACTACTTATGTAGTTTAATTTTGCGTAGAAAAATAGGTTTTTATTGCAAAATAGAATTGTGGGAATCCGATGCAATACGAGCTTTTAGGAATTTTTAAGTGCCGCACAATGTTAGTTAATTATGTTTTAGGGGGAAAAAAAATATAAAAAGCGTAGTTCTACATTTTCGTTGGACAATTTTGACATACCGGAATGTATTCAGAAATTTAAAAATACAAGTTTATTCATCTATGTAAATCTACACATATTGTCCCCTTCAAAGTAATCCTCATCATCTGCAACACACTTATGCCAGCACTTGATCCAATCCTCGAAACATTTTTTAAACTCGGTTTTCGGTATGTCCATCAGTGCTTCCTGCGATTTTTCCATTACTTCCTCCCGGCTGCTGAAACGCGTTCCCCGGACAAGTTTTTTAACTCGATGGAACAGAAAGAAGTCACAGGGAGCCAAATCAGGTGAATTCGGTGGCTGTTGGATGGTACTCGTATTTGTTGCATTTTTCGTCAAAAAATTACGAATAATGATGGCACTGTGCGACGGTGCATTATCATGGTGCAAAATCCACGAGTTTTCTACTCACAATTCTGGTCTCTTTCGGCGGATTGCTTCACGCAAACGTCTCATAACGCCCAAATACTCGTAAATACTCTTTGTTTACTATCTGGCCTTCCGGCAAAAATGCATGATGCACTACACCGTTGTAATCCATGAAAACCGTGAGCATTGCCTTCTTTTTTGACTGAAAACGACGTGGTTTTTTTGGTCTCGGCTCATTTGGTGAACGCCATTCACTTGCCTGATGTCTGGATTGCGTGTCGTACTCATAAACCCACGTCTCGTCTCCAGTAATGATCCTTTTGATGAATGTGGGATCGGATTCAGCCTCGAAAATCATCTCTTTTGCGACGTCAATACCGTCTCTTTTTTGCATGAAATTGAGGTCTTTTGGAACCAACTTTTCTACTACACGACGGAAACCAGAATATCTTGGACGGATCCATTGGCAATGTTCAAGTCCTCGGCCATCTCTCTGATGGTTAATTTGCGGTTATTGACCAACATTTCTTTTACGAGTACTTCATCAACGTTTTCGCCGGTTTTCGATGTCGATGGTCTGCCACTGCGTTCATCATCTCCGATTAACTCACGACCACTTTTGAACCGCTTGTGCCACTGATAAACGACCTTTTTCTTTAGAGAATCGTTGCCGAAACACTTTTCCAACATTTCCAACGTTCACGCACCATTAAATCCGTTTTTTACGCAAAATTTAATACAAGTTCGTTGTTGCAAATTTAAATCCATTTCTAAAATCGCCAACACACATAGAGATAGATGTACTCTTGGCTACGTAACTTTTGCAAATGTCAAGCAATGACACTAAGATTTAGAGGGAATGTCAACAACAGATTTACCAACTTAACAAAAAAAAAACAGAACTCAAATCGGAACAATGGGAACTCCACACGGTGGGTGTGGCCGGGAACTTTTTGATCAAGGCGGTATTTCATGATAAATTTTATTTTTCTTTAATACCATTTAACATAGTTGTTTTACTTTTAAGATAAATGTAAATGTTAAAAAAAAATCTGCCAATATTTTTAACAAATAAAACAAATGCACATCTGTTTGGACCATTTTATGGAGTTTACATCGAACTACAGAAAAAACTGTGCTTCGTCCCGGGCCGAACTGAACAGGATCTCAGGCCTTAACCATTTGTGAATTCACATGCAAAATCACAGCTGCAACTTCTCGCAACCTTCGGAGATGAGGGACTTTGTTTAAGGGGCCTTGCGGTGTTTTTGCGTAGAAATATTGATTTCTTAAAACATTCATAGGATTGATATGAATTATGCAATCGAAATAATTATTTCTGCCTGTATGTTATTTTGCATACTCGTAAATCGTGTTTTTTTTTTAGAGTTATACAAATTTAATATGAAATAAATCACTTGAAGCTAATGCTAATGTCTATGATATTAGCTTTATTTAATAGACAATTTTATGCCATTGGTGCTAAAAAATGATATCGGGCATATGCGTGCTACGGTTAGATCGAATGAAGCGCAATCGTGAAGTCCAATTTTCGATAACTTTATAGAGGAACTGGGGTCGTATACCAGATACTTCCAAATCGTCCAACCTCTCTGGTTTATCGGCATAGACTAGCGACTTGACATGCCCTCAAAGAAAGTATTCTAAAGGTGTGAGATCACAGAATCGTGGAGGCCAGTTCACAGGTCCATTACCCGAAATTATGCGCTCAGCAAATGTTTCCCGCAATAAATTGATGGTGTCGCGTGCCGTGTGGAATGTGGAATGTTGCGCCATCTTTTTGAAACCAAAGCTCTGTCACGTCAATGCCATTCAACTGAGGAACGAAGAAGTCAGAAGTCATGTTTCTATAGCGCTCTCCATTGACGGTAACATTCTGGCCGGCATCGCCCTTAAAAAAATATTTGCCGATAATTCCACCAGCCCATAAAGCACACCAAACAGCGAGTTTTAACGGTTGTAAGGGTGTCTCGACAAAGGCTTCTGGGTTTTCTCTACTCCAAATTCGGCAATTTTGCTTGTTTACGTATCCATTTAACCAAACCTGGGCCTCATCGGAGAACAAAATTTTGCGTTGAAAATGAGGATAAAGCTGAATCATGTTTTCGGCCCATTCACCGAACCTACGACGCGTGTAATGGTCTCGCGATTTCAACTCTTGCTGATCTTAGAAGCTGGATCTTATAAGCTGTTAAGCCAAGATCTTTCCGTAAAATCTTCTAAAAGGTGGATGGGCATACCTCCAGTTGCTGTGCACGATGGCGAATCGACTCATTCGGATTCTCCTCAACACTGCGCTCCACAACGGCAATAACTTCTTCTATTCGCATTGTTTGCCATCTTTGGAGATGCGTATTATCCACTAGAGTGTATGTGGCGGGAAAACAATTCATCGTGTTCCGAATAACTTGCTCAGATGGACGATTATGTCGACCGTAAAATGGACGTAGCGCACGATAAGTTTGACGAACCGAACCATGGTTTTCAAAATAAGTTTGCACAATTTGCACGCCTTGTTCTGGCGTTAATCTATTCATCGTAAAATGGCAAAGCGTACTAACTACGAATCAACTTTCAACTGTCAAATTGACAATCCGTAGAAACAGTGTTGCCAGTTTAAAAACCAATCCTATAAAAAAAAAACACTTTTTAAGATATATCATACCTAACATACAGTGGTGGTCACATTTTGTACACTATCGGCACACATAGTTCAAATTGCATTTCCCGTTAAGTATGATCGAAATATGGCAAAAAATTAAAAACGTCATCATGATAGCAATCACTGACATCATCGATTGCAGCATGAAAGGACGTGTTTTTTTCTGGTCACATAAATAGCACACATTTTTCTTCGGTGATTCAAGTTATATTTTGCTGTGATTGGATTATTAAAAATAAATTCATTTGAAAGTAGTACGTTTGCCGTTAGTTTATAGAAACAGTTAATATCAGGAGATGTACCTAGATATCGGGAGAGGGCCACATTGCTCAGAAGAAAGACGTGAAATCATCTACACAATGAAAGACAACGGTTCATCCATTACAGAGATAGCCAAACAGTTAAAAACTTCCCGAAAGGTTATTTATAATGCTCATGTGGAGCTTTATGAGAATGTCAAAAATCTTGCAAGAGATGCGAGGCCAAGGAAAACCACAATGAAAGAGGACAGTCTGATCTACAGAGCTAGTGCTGCCAACCCATTTTTGAGCTCTAAAGCAAGAAAGAACAGCGTTTTTGCAAATCATTCCATTTGTGTGTCGGATAGAACTATAAGGCGTCTGCAGCAGAAAAACTTAAGAGGAAGCATCGCACAAGGAACGCTACTCGTAACCGACAAAAATGTAGAACTAAGGAAGTCGTTTGCAAAAGAACACATTCACAAATCGATGACTTTTTAGAAAAGTGTACTGTAGAGTGATGAATCCAAGTTCTGCAGGTTCGGATCGGCGTATGGCGTCCTTCTAACCAACAACACAATCCGAGATACACACTAAAAACAGTCAAAAATGATGGAGGAAGTGTGATGGTGTGGGTTGCTTTTTTTTGGCATGGCGTGGGTCCAATTGTGAAAATAGACACGGAAATGGATCAACACGTATATGAACGCATTATTGATCTACTTTGCCGAAGAAAATATGCCACTAATACGGCGTTTTATGTATGACAACGATCCTAAGCACACTTCTCGCCTTGTGAAGGGTTATTTTAGCTATCAATATGTCAGCATCTTGTAATGGCGAGCCCAGTTTCCCGGTCTGAATCCGATCGATAACCTGTGGAACGATGTCGAATATCACATTGAAACAATAAAACCGCGAAATGTATCTGAGTTGTGGAACCAGATTCAAATCGCATGGACATCTATTCCTAAAGAACGTTGTCAGGCTTTAGTGCAAAGTCTTTCAAGAAGATGTGCAGCTGTGCTAAAGAATAACGCGTTTCCGACAAAATACTAACTTCTACGTTGTGTCTAAAACGTATTTCATATTTTTAATGCAATGCAATACTTATAATGTGCTATTTATGTGCCCAGGCATAGTTTTACAAATGTGTGTTCAACTTTTACATTTTCAGGAAAATAATCTCATCTTTTCGCGAATTTAATGAACTTTTTGAACGCTAATAAATAATATAAGTAAAAAGTCTTTGTTTTGATTATATTCTGAAAAATTGCCTTTTTATTGATAGAAGTGCAAGTGTGCTATTTACGTGTCCACCACTGTATATCTGAAAAGACTCTTAAGCTCAATTTTGTCAAAGTTCTCTAGTTCGTCGAAGAAGTCACTATATACACAGAATTCTCATTTCTCATACTACGAGTACATTCAGGCAGTAAGTGATGAACAGATTCGATTTCTTGTTCGTGCCTGCGGATTCTGCTGTACTTTTTATGCATCATCCTGAAGTTTCCAATTTTTTTGAATGCGAGTTGTCAATTTTCAGTTGAATTGAGTTCAGGACTATACGAAGGCTAGCCCACAATCGTCACCATTTTGTCTTCCAGCCAATTTTTCGTATATGCCGCCTTGTGCTTTGTATCATTGCCCTGATAAAATGATGGGAAGATTCGTATGACAGCATTGTATTCTGCAACATTTCGCAATATTGCAATCTGTCCATCCGTCCTTCTATTTTTTTTTAATTGAACCGCCACCACGCCATGACTTTGCACCCTATATAAAAATACTGCCACCACCATGTTTGAGCGTTGGTCGGGTGTACCTTGGGTCATATGCCTTTGACCTGGGGCGGCGTACAGTGGCTTTGCCGTCAGATGAAACTCTATTTATTTTTGTTTCATCACTGAACAAAACATTTTTGCACTGAGCAACAGTCAGTCCAATGGCTCTATTTCTGGGCAAACTCTAACCTTTTCTTGCGATTTCGTTCAGCCAAAAGTAGCTTCTTCCTTGCGATTTGCCCAAAGAGCTCAGCGTCGCACAAGCTACGCTTTACAGCATCTACCGATGGTTCGCTATCATTCTCTCCAAATACTTTCGTATGAATTTCCCTAGCGGTGGCATGAGGGAATCTTTTACTGTAACGAATAGTGTGTTGGTCTCCTCCGTAGGTAGTCACTTTCGCCCGAGGCTTTATACAGCATTAAAAACCTTCTTAGAACATTTTAGCGCTTTCGCAATTTGACCATAACTTGTTCCTTGCGTGTATAAATTTAAAATGACCACTCTAGTCTCGACATTACAGGATGAATTCTTTCCCATTGCCTATTGCCCTAAGGATTAATTATTCTACATTATATTTAATAAAAGAAATATGCTAAATCTAAAATACCACTTGATTTGTACCCGTTTCTTGTTGAAATTACCGCAAGAATACAAATTATGCGCACGTTTCTGACGTACAATGGCTAAGATGACGGTACTTTATGCCAATTCCTCGACTTTTTCAATTAGTGTACTCTATTCTGCAGTAAAAGGGGAAAATCATCTTAAAATTTGATGAAGACACTGCAGTTCTTTACGGTGAAAACATATTTGTTATTAGGAAAATACTAGGAGGAGTGAAAAGTAACCTCCTTGACCGCCAGACTGCGCTGCTACTGCAAAAAGGTTATGGTGCCTTGAAGTCCGTTCATATTTAGGTAGACATGCCAAATTTCAGTGCGATTCTGTCTTTAGTTTTGTTTTGACAGCTGATTGTTGTTGACGTGTTTGGCATCATGTTGAGTATGCACAAAAACGATTTTCGTTCTTTCATAAAACATTATTTTTTGAGAGGCAAAACGGCGAAGGAAACAAAAGAAAAGTTGGAAAAATATTATGAAGCCAATGCTCCGTCAGATTACACCGTCAAATACTGAATTCGAGAGTTTCGTGGTGGCCGCAACTCCACTACCGATCAAGTCCGCAGCGGCAGGCCCCCGATGCGGTTACAGAGGACAATGTCAAAAAAATACATGAAATGGTGTTGGCTGACCGGAAAGTGAGGGTGCGCGAGCTAGCAGATACCACAAAGATTAGTACTGAGCGCACACGCCATATTTTGGGCAATATTCTGCATATGAAAAAGTTATCCTGCCGCTGGGTGCCGCAAATGCTCACTCCTGACCTAAAACACGAACGCGTGAGCTCATCAATAAAAAATTCAGCTCACGCGAGGAAATCATCGACGCCACGGAGGAGTATTTTGCAGACCTTCCGGAAAATTACTTGTCGGACGGGATCAAGAAGTTGGAAAATCGCCAGAATAAGTGTATCAAACTAAAAGGGGACTATATTGAATAATACAAAAAAAAACATTTAAAAAAAAAAAATGTTTAATTCCCAAGGAGGTTACTTTTCACTCCATCTAGTAAGAATACATTTTTTGGTGTTTCTAATTACGTACACGTGACTGTAAGTGCTTTGCAAAAGTGTAGTACCCTGTCACGATGCAAGTAATCAACCTGTAGTCTTTCCAGATGAGGGACAGCAGAAAGGCCGCTGACTTCCTAGAGACGTCCGGAAGCTTTCGTTTGGTCTGCCCGGCATCCCCAGGAGCTATGCCATCTGCAACTGTGGTCATATGAAACCCAACTGTCATTGAAAGCCTTAAACGAGGACGCAGGCAGACCCAACGTAGGTTCGGGTCCTGAAAAACTCTCCTCTGAATCACCTTGTCTGGCAACTTCGTCGGCGATCTCATTTCCCGCGATCCCATTGTGACCTCGAACCCAGACAAGGGTCAGTGAATTTAGCCTTCCGACTGCGTTCAGTGATCTCTTGCATCCTTGAACTAGCTTGGAATTCGTAAGAGGCTTCAGCAAAGTTCTAAGGGCAACTCGGCTGTCGCTACAGATGTAAATGCTTCGGCCCCTCCACCGGTTGTCCGCAATATAGTTCGCTGCCATCAGGATTGCGTAAATCTCCGCTTGGAAGACAGATGCTAGCTTTCCTAACGTGAAATGAAATCTAGCGTTATCGTCCTCCAGAAAGATACCAGCGCCACTTCCTATATTGGTTTTGAAGCCGTCCGTGAAGACCCGACCGCCTTCCTTTCCTGGCTCAGATTCTGGCCGAACCCAGTTCCGGGCGCAGGGAAAATCGATTTCGTATTTTTCCCGCAACAGGAGTTCTGGAGACATTGCAACGGACGACATGTCCATAAGATCAGAGTCGTAAGACAGCCGACGTTCAAGGTCATCAAAACTCCAGTAAGTATTATACTTATCAGCCTTGATTTTATCGCTGTCTATCTGAGCACACATGACTACCCAGGTTACCTTGCCGGCAGTATTATTATCCGAAATCGTCCTTGCAAACTGACTAATGGCTGTTACAGTCGTTATTTATTCTTAATGACCGATAAAATGCTTCACAGTGAACTCTGGCTCCCGTACTCACCCATCTATCTTGGATCGCTCGGAAAAGAAAGTTAATTTCTCTTCACTTGTAACAACCTTATTCGTCTATTACGTTTTCGATAATAAATTCCTTATCAAAGAACAGAAAATCATTTTTCATCGTTAGGAATAGAGATATCTCTACCCGTGCTCATGGAGAGCTGGTGAGTACAATCTCGGTTTGATCAGTTTAAATGTGGTTTTAGGCACGCCATTCTAACAGTGAAGATCATATGGGGTAGTACCTAGAATTGTCTCCAATGCCGCTGCGGATTTTTTCTAAGGGATCCTAAGATACCAATACACTCTGTTGTCTGCACTCTGGTGATATTGGAGGTATGAGCCCAATAATAACAATCGCTCACCGTTGGGAACCCCACGTGCTACTGAAGCCTGCGCTTGATATGTAGAAGACCACACTCGCTTTTCGAATATAGGATTACTCTAATAGCGTGTTGAATATTATGTATATTGTAAGAAGAAATATTACCAATAACACTCAGCAACCTATAACTATTGTACAAGGTCTTGGCGATAGTGCTCTCTTGAATTTTAAATTCTGTTCCGACCGTACATCCCCCAGCAAACTTAGAAATATTTGTTTCAAATATTAAACGTTACTATCCCGCAACTCTATAGAGATCAAAAAAGTTAATTTCTTATGCGAAACTCAGATCCGCAATTGTAAAAGAAACAAACCACCACACCATGTCCCTACACTTAAATGCTTGTAACTGTCATCGCAGACACTGATGAATTGAATTGTATCTGTTGATCGGCATTACTCATAATCAGAATATGGATTAGTGCATTTGCTCGTTTTTACTTTCTCATACGAGTATATGACTAGTATGTTAAAAGCCAGACGAACGTTGTTGATATTTTTTATTCGTAGTAAGCCCAGTTGACTTGTTTTTACCTGTTGAATGTTTCTTGCATTAACAATCGCAGTTCGGATCAGTAGGATCATGATGAATTTATTTAAAAAAAAAAACAAAAAACTCCTCATGTTGGATCCGTGGTCTTGGAATAACTATTATTAAATGATTTCCGTGATCAATTTAGCTATATTAGGGAGTGCCTTGACCTTGTTGCATTCTAGAATGTTGCTGAGCGAAGCTCAACTGTATTTTCAACAATCTCCGAAAACAACTCAAAGATCCACTAGCTGTTTTCTATGATAACTGTGCTGTCGCTATTAATCATTAAAATTATCAATTTTCCATTAGAAGCCAAACTTACTATTAGCAAAACCGCAAATTACTATAACTGCCTACGGATATAAGGCGGAACGATTAACTGGAAAGAAAAAGTACAAATACAATTTTTTTTTATCTTATTGGGAATTTCTAAAGATTTTTGATCTTAGCGAACATTCAATTACCACTGCAGATGGATTTGGTAAAAACCAAACGTCTTCGTTTGTTTTATGCAAATTTTTAGAAAGAAAAAATAAATAATACGAGTAAATAAAATTATTTAAACATTTGTTAAGAAAAAAAAAAAAAAAACATAAATAGCGAAAATAACATACTTGGCTGGAAGAGCGGAATCAATTTTTTAATTTCCTTGTTAACCTTTTATTAGAAGCTTAAAACAAATAGAAATGACATTATGAACAAGAAAAAATATACAGGGGGTTGCATCCGGGACCAGTTCGAAATCACATAATGAAATACTTAAAGAACTGCTGTTTGGGAAAGTCCACATCGCTAAAAGGCATAGACCCCATGCAGTTTCTGGCAACGAATACACGTAGTTTTGAAGCATCGTAAGGTTTGACACCTTTAATGGTACTCGTACACGTGACTTGAAAAATTCATCTCAGCCAAAAAATGGAATTAAATCGTAAACATTTTCGTGTGATGGCTTTTTGTGATTTTCGACGTGGATTAATTCAACAACAGTGCGCCGATCAACTGCTTCGACTTTTGGTGATGCAGCACCATCCCGGGTAACCGTGTTTCGCTGGTTTTCCAAGTTCAAACAGTTGTTGTGCCAGAAAACAACGATGCTGTCCGGGAACTGATATTGCAAAATCGTCGTGTGACTTATTGTGAAATTAAGGTACGCTTGGGCACTAGTTCCACTCACATACATTTAATATAGCGTGAACATTTGGCCGTCAAAAAAATGTCTTCGCTGCATAATTCGACAATCGCTCAAAAAAGGCTCGTGTCGATTGGTCCAAAGAAATGTTCAAAAAATTCGATCGTGGTGCTTCAAAAGACGTCTTTAAGATCGTGACAGGCCACGAATCATGGATCCATGCATCAGAGCCCGAAACTAAACAGCAATCAACTGTATGGGTCTCTCAAGGTGAGCCAAATCCAGCAAAAGTTGTTCGCGCAGGAAGCAGTTCGAAGCAAATGGTCGCCTGTTTCTTCGGAAAAACCGAGTGACGTGGGCTGAATCCGAGCAGCTGTTCTTTGTGAGTTGACAAAATTTAGTCTGCTGTATAAATACTCGCGCTGTCGAGTCTGCATAATTCCATGCAGTAGAAGTAATGACCTGAACTTAGTAAGGTTATCAAAACTGAGATTCATTGTCTGATTAGAGGAGCTAGATATACTCGTATGTATGGCCATAACATCTTGCCAAATTGTTATAGACAACATTTAGTTTTCGTCGAGTATTGTTGTCAACACTGCTAGAGACTTGACACCCATACAGTAATTTAGGCAAGAGTAGCGTCTTAACAAGCAGCATGTTGGTTTTAATAGGCACAGAGCTTTGGGTGAGTCGCATACTCGTAACAAACGGAGATCATTATACACTTTTCCGGTTGTGGCAGTTGCATGATCGGTCCAAGATCATTGAATACTATCCCCAAGTTTCTCTCCGTATGAACGTATTCTATGGAAGATTGTGCCAATTTTATAATCAGGCAACTGGATATATCGGTTTTCTGTTAACAAATACATAGAACTTTCGATTTCGCTGGTTTAAGGGACAAGTTGTGCTGAATAATTTCCATGTCTTCGTTAATGTTTATAGCACGACTAGTTCTGTCTAATGGATGTCGCCTGCAAACGTATGGGCATAGCAATGTTTTATTGGTTGAGGGAGTTCATTTACATAAAGAGAATATCAACGGCCCGAGGATAGAATGCTGTGGTACCCCTGCAGCCAATCCAAGAAAAGAAAACATTTTATTTCCTATTGCCACACATTGTTCACGATTTATAAGGTTGGAGTGCATGAGTTTGACTGCAAGAGGAGAAAATTTGAAACTATACAGCAGCTTTATCGCAAAGAATAGTGGGACTCACCGTCCTGAAAGCTTTTGAGAAATCGAATAATGTTAAAAATATACGACACTTTGCGTCCATGGCTTTGCGAATATCGTCCACAACCAGTAGAAGTGCGGTTTTGCAACTCCTTTTCCCACGAATGCCGGACTGGGCAGAACTTAAGAATTGTTTGATGGCTAAGTGCGCTTGCAACTGTTTTAGAATAACCTTCTCAAAAACTTTCGACAAAAACGGCGGTATAGCAATGGGTCTATACTCAGAAGAATTTTTTGGAAAAATAAGGAAAAGCAACCGCCGGACACAGTTCAATCTCCACCACGACAATGCAAGCTCTCATTGGTCGGCTCAAACAACTTTTTGAGCACTCAAAACATCGAATTGATGGGTCATCAGCCGTACAGCCCTGATTTGGCACCCAATGCCCTTTTTCTATTCACGCACAACAAAAATAAATGTGGAGGTCAGTGTTTTTCGACGCCTGAAGAAGTGGTTGATGCGTTTATAAAACTCATGTTTTGGAGTTACCACGTTCACGGTGGAAACAGTGCTCCGACAGTGTATTGGTCTTGATGGAGAGTATTTTGAATTCCATAAAGTCATTTTTGATGAATATTTGGTTTTACTATCCACATTTGAAATTTGCTCATAAGTCCTTGAATACGAGCTCTTTTTTCACGTTTTGATATGTACATATGTTCAGTAAACACACTGTAATACTGAAACAGACAATTGAAAGGTCACTTTCAGTCAGGAAGATAGATTCGAAAACCTTTCAAACATTTTGACGAAATCGTTTCGGAGACCGGCTTGTGAACTTCACGAGCAAAAGAGCCACTCTGTAGGAGAAAGAAAGAGCAAGTGTATTGTGCGATTGTGGAGATAGCTGCTATTCAAAGAACATTCTTCGGAAGTTTTATTAAAAGTTTAAAAGTAACAAGACCCGAATACAGACCTGTGGAGATGAGCAAAAAAATTTAGTCACTGAGTCATTTTCAGTGATGAGGTTATGGGAGAGCAAAGCAATTCTATTTGTCCACCAGATCAAATAAGGTAAGTCTAGCTCATCTTGTCAGTCCAATTTTGGGACTTTCGTTCAAGCATTTGGGGCTCTATATCACCAATAATGCATTGGTTGTTTATCAGCATACACCAGCGACTTTAGATAGCCCCACAAGAAGTAATCGAATAGCCAGTAGCGGTGGCCAATTCAATAGAATAATAGTGTCGTTGGATTGAGTCCTCAGCAAATCAATCGTTTCATGGACAGTATGGCACTTGACGCCATCCTACCGAGCATTGTCTGTGTACGTTGGGCATTCACTGCTGGGCGAGCTCCAGTCAAAGTAGTTGAGGCTCATTAGTGTCATCTGAATTTGGCTCCCTTCAGAAGCGGTAATTTTGCTTGCTCACAAATCCTTTTAAAGAAAAGTGAGCTACTTAACTATTTTTCGATAAATATAAAGAGCTCAATAGGCGAATTCCAATACAAGCAAGGGCCTCCTGGACTTAGTTCTTGCACTAGGTGAATCTCAACGGGTGTAGGCTGGGATGTATTCCCGAAAATTTCCACAAATGGACGGCCAAAAGTCGATTGTTGCCTTTGCGTAATGCAGTGTAATGCAGAAAATTATCCACAACACGATGGACAGAGAGCTCAGTTGGTCTAGTATGAGAACCAACAAACCATCTAATCGTCGTTTCGTCAATTTCAGATCGATTTTCAAATTAAGTTTGAATGATACGAAAGCAGTGTAAGATTTCAATACACATGAGTAGAAGAAGAAAGTATGAGTGTCGATCGAAAGGAGCCTCCCTTAAGTGTGCCAACTAACATATAAAGGCAAAAGTGAACATCTTTTGTTCGGTATTGGATACCTCTTTATGGATCTAGAAACTGCATATGAGAGCATCTAAAATGCTTCATCCAACTTTAAAAACTGCCATAATTAGAGCATTGGCGGTCCTAAAATATCCAAATGTCTGTCGGGACCAGAAGACTATTCTTTTGTGTTGCGGCTATCGTAGATACAACCACAAAGAGTATAATGGCGGTCTTCGTGGATATCGCAGGAGTTTTTAATAATTTGAACACCGAGTGTACAATATAAGGACGGCCTTGGACAAGCTCCATGTACAAACAACGATAGCAGAATGGATTGTAGAACATGCTAAAGAGCAGAATTATCAATTCAGAATTTGGGAGAAACACAGTCAGGAAAACGGTTGTCCACAAGGAGCAGTGATTTCTTCCCTTCTGTGCCTTCTCATTGTAAATGACATCCGTCTCAAACACCGACCACATTGTCGTTCTCATGGGAGGATAATATCTTCCAACGATGGGACAACTAACAGAGTCGCCCTTGAACACACTCGCATAACTGCTTAGGGATAAATCCTTCCAAAACCGAACTAGTGTTTAATCTTCCTAGAATCACCGGTGTTAGGATATAACTTCCACGTGGAAATCATCCTCGTCATTAAGCTCAGTTGGAAGTGTGAAATCAAAGAAAGAACCAAAAATACATTAGTAGAATGTCTATATATGCCAAAGAGCCTTTGGGAGAGATTGGAGATTAAAACCTTGTATAATACACTGCATAATACATTGCAGGATCCATTCTTACCTATAGTAAGCTGAAATGGTGGAAACACGCGCAAAACTAGTTATCTCGAAACACTCACACAAGTTCAAAGACTAGCATGTGTCACAGTAACAGGAGCGTTAAGATCTACTCCTTGAGCTGCAGTAGAGATAATGCTAATCCCCATTCCTTCAGATGAATTCCTTAAATGCACGTCTTCCAAATGCCCGATCGACTAAAAGAGTCAGGCTTATGGAGGTACCGCAATTTAGGGCACGCATATATAATACAGGAGTGCGAACCACCAAAACTGACGAAGTGTAGTGACTACATCATGCCCAAGCATGGGCTTTAAAAGAAGCTTGTTCACATCATTTCTTAGTAATCATGCCTCGTTAACTATCTCTGCCAACAATAGAAAACACCACCTCTAGACGGGCGGTTCCAAACCGGAGCTGGAGTGTCTACTGTGAAATGCTATAGATCCGGGACTCCTGCAAGACTCCGAACGAATGTAATATTTTTCAGGCAACTGGCATTATCTTCTCTAGACATGGGATTAAATTTTTCGAGAGAACATCTTGATATTTGTCGCTATTCATTCACCGGCCACCGACAGGATTTATACCGGCCATATCATTAGGAAACCGAAGAGTTAATCTTGAAGAACAATTTTGTTATCTTTCTTTAATCTCTCCAATGTCTTTTGAATCGCTATCAAAAACGGGCTTAAAAATTATGTGGCTTCTTCATTAGAATACTTGAGAAAATTGTGCGAAACTCACCAACACGCAAGGCACAATGTTCAAAAAGTCTCTACAACTGTTTGCATATGCTGATGACACAGATGGAGTTTGCGTTGGGAGAGCTTTCGATTTCGATTCCATCAGATCTCCTTTTCGGCTATCTATGTCGTGCCTGGCATAGTTTTTTGAACCCACAAGTGCTCCAAATAATCGTTTTTCAATTTATCCCAAGAAAGTCAACATAACCGGGGAGTGATCGCTATTGACTGTGCCTGTATTGCCAACATCAATCATTGCAAAAGAAAATTTGGACACTTTCAAACACTATGCATTTCTGTGGGCGTAATGACATTTCGTGAATGACTTCGGGATACTTCAGTTCTTTGATCATATCCATCTTAGAGGGATGGAGACCCAAGTCCTTGCGCAAAACGCCCCACAAATAATCCACAAGTAATACCCAATTCTTTAGATCGACGTGGAATTGGTAAACTCTGGACTCGAATTTCCAACCAGATTTTCAGTTGTTTGTTTATCTGGACAAGTATGAGGGCCGAAAATTGAAGCACATAAGCTCAACACTACCGAAAGCAAATTTAAAAAATTTCGATAATTTGAAAACGATCTGAAACGTCAAACCATTAGCTAACTCGAGAAACTTTGTTCGAAGAATCCGGCGTTCATTGAAAACCCTTTCACGTTAAAAAATCTAAGGTCATACCCGTCCGCGGTCTGTAATTTCCTTTCCTGTATCCTGATCTGTTCCCTTATGAAGCTTCGCATAGTTACGAGTAATGGTATACTCGTAAAATCAGGGCATTCGTAATACAATATAATTTGTAGACATAAATGACGACAAATGGCTCCTACACCCGCAAAACTACACGATTTCAATACTGGTCCGCAACAGCCGTAGCTGAGACTCTTAAGTCTACGAGTATGGTATAAGTCGATCATTTCCCCGAAGTTCAGAGTCAGCAAAAAAAATCGTAGATCTCCAGTCTTTGTGAGTAAACAACACAGTAAATGGGAGAGACTAGGCCTTGATCCACCCCGGGCTGTCGTGCCTACGGACAACGTACTCAGATGCAGACTTTATCTTGCAAATACGCTTGGTTATGTACTCGTATTCTTCGATCCTGCATTCGGTTCGGTATTTTTGAGGAATTGGAAACAGTCTTCCGATTTTCCTGCAAGGCTTTTCTGTGAAAATTAGTTAACGATAAGGGTGATGATTTTTGCGGTTCATCGCTTTAGCATGATGATGTTTGCCTGCCTCCGATATGCGAAACTAAGCAAACGTCGTCGTGTTTTGGTGTGGTACACACAAGAGATCAGAATCCCGCTTGTTCAAAGTTGAGAGTGTCTTCTAATATGCCCTGGAGAATGTTTTTACACAATTTTCGCAACAATGAAACGCCTCATTGCAAGGAGAGACCAACGTTTTTTAAAGGATAAATGCAATAGTTATCTTGGTATGCCGTCAGTCAATATGGATTTTTTTTGTTTTTAATTTTCTTAGCCACGGTCATTTTTATTCTGTTGTACACCGTGTCCTTCGATTGGTAATGAACACAGACTTATTGTATTGTTCAAGTGGTGTCAAGAACTGTGCTCACCTATCAGTTATTTAATGATTTTGTAGACGATTCTCCTTATCACACCAGTTTGAGGCATGTAGCTAGGGTAATGCGTTGATTGAATTGTTTTTTTTTACGATGCACTTCCTATAGAAACTCCAGTCTATTCGTACCAACTTCAAAATTTAAAAAAAAATGTGCTATGCTGATTTGATTCATTCCATCACGAGCGAGATTCAAATAAAAAGGCCTATAACCGAGATGTCTGCCCTGCGGCATTCCACATTGATCAGGTTTTCAAATTATGAAACCTTTCTTATGATGGTTGATCAAAAGCGCATGCATATTTACAGATGCCACGGGATTCACTGCAGTGAGGTAGGTAGGTAGGTAAAAGTGGCATTTGAAAAGATCAGCCCACTTAGGCCCATTGATCCATTGTGATGTCACGTGGATCTATGATCCTCTAACTAATGGAACCAGTTAGAGCTTACGATGAAGCGTAGGAGACTGTTTACGTCTATATTCTTTAGATCGTTTATGTAATTGTATAACAAGGCTCCTAAGAGAAGTTTTCCTCTCTAGGAGAACTGGAAATGTACAGAGTAGGTGGAGGATTGTTTCCTCGTCCATGCAGCTTCTACAGAAATCGTTTGTAAAAGCGCCAAGCCTTCTTGCATGCTTGCCTATAAGGCAGTGACCAGTGATGACATTTTCATTTTAGAAACTTTCTATTTAGAAGGATCAGACTCTTAGAGCGATTCAAATTCAGCTTTGGCCAGATCTGTTTCGCCGCTAGACATGTTGGTCCAACAGTCCGCCTAAGGTCTGTTCTTTTACAATATTACCATCCAGCTTTAATATTATTTGCACGTAGCGATTGGTATGCCTATGCTACCCTTTTCCGGTATAGGTAGAGTGGTTCCAATTTTGGCGAGTTCGTCGGCCCTACAATTTCCTGGAATGTCTCTGTGGCTCGGCACCCAGCAAAAGTGAAGGCTGAACTGGTCTGCCATCTCCGTAAGAGATGATCGGCATTCAAGGGCGGTTTTAGAATTTAATAAGACTGAATCGGGACTTGATTCGAAAAGATGCGGATATCCTTTGCAGATATCACGTTCTTCTTCAGCCAAGACAGAGCTTCTTTAATCGCCAAAAGGGTGTAGAACGTAGGGCTCCGCTTATACATAAACATGCTGTTCTTTGGACTCTGCTTAGTTTGACTACATTATTTACGGCCATCCACCAGAAGGTGAGTATCAGCGTTGTGACCGAGATGTATGGTATACCCAGTGGGTTATGCGAGGTTGAAGGGCCCATTTGCTCCCAATGGCTTTTTTGCAAGAGAATAAAGCTACTGTAGTTTTCTCAACTCTTTCTTGAATGTTAGGTTTCCAGTTTAGTTTTCTGTCAAAAATGAGACCAAGATATTTTGCACGGCAGTAAAGAACGGCTGAAATCTGCAGAAGAATAGATAATTTTTCGATCTGAAGAGTATATGTGACAAAGTACTCTTCGAAATCTATGACCTCGTGGAGTCATTCTGCGAATACAACTTCCCTGTATTAAACAAGAAAAACTCGTCACTGATGAAGACGATTACGACAGTCCAAAACAATCCACTTGAAGGTCAACCAACTACAAAAAAAAAATAAAAGCCCGAAAAGAAAGCAAGAACTGTTCCATAGTCAAAGTTGTTGAAGATCTATCGTACCAACATTTCGTTGGCCACTTTCGCGCTCAATACCAAGACGTGAACAGAATGACTGTTTAACATGCAACAAAATCTAATTTCACATAACATAGTGTTCTTTCATAGAAAAATTGTAGTCTGCACGGTTTGTTGTCGGCAGATTTATTATAAAACAAACAAAACCAAATCCCTCTACGTCAAAGGTTTTACATTCAATGTGAGTGTGTGTGAAAATATTTGTGGTCCAACTTGACACCCTTTTAGATTTGCGCAGTTTGATACGAGCATGCGTGTAGGTTTCTTCGCATATTAATCAAAATGTGTGGTTTTGCCAAGACCCTGGCATACTTGGGCATGTTTTTCTGATAGAACATTGCAGCTTTGGAATTTCCCAGAGGGGCATAATTAAATATTGATCACATAAGCAAAGAATGGATGCATATATGTATATTAGTACATATGTCAGGAGAATCCAAAGGTCGTTGAGATACGAGTACAAGAGGAAGGTCCTTTGATTCAATATGGAAGAAAAACAGAGATTTTTTTCAACTGACCATAGTAAATGGGGTTTTTTTTTTTCAAAAAAGGGTCCAGATTGGCTATTGACCTAGAAAATACTCTACAATATTTGAAAAATAATTTTTTATCATTTTACATTTAAGGATAAGGGCATATAAGCACCGCGACTGGCAACTACTCGTTCAAAATATATCCTGTCGGTCTAATTGTTGACCTGAAGCGGTATATCCCAAAAACTTGACGTATCTTATTCTTCAAATCACCAATCGTTGCTGGTTTATCTACATAAGCAAACAACTTAGTGTACCCTCACGGAGAATAATCGAGCGGCGATCGCAAGATCTTGGAGTCTAATCTTGAAGCTACTCTCTCAACAAAGTTTAATTTCAATAAATCGATGGTAGTGGTCACGGTATGACACGTAACCCTATCCTTTGGGAATATCGTTAACATCAATGCCACATAAATTTGGAAACAAATATTCGGTCATCATTAACTGAAACGCGAGCTCCTGCGTCATTTTTCTTTTAAACAAATAAGACTCAATGGTGCCACCAGGGTACAAATGAATTTTGATAGGGATAAGACCAAGATCCTTTCGCAAAATGTTCTTAGTTGTGAACCGACAAGGCCCAAGTGCCTGAAAAACTCGGGTCTTCTTTAACACTGGTTTCAACTGTGCCTATATTTTCTTCTGAACTCATGTCCCGTTCTTGTTGTTGGCCTGATTTCATGTGCAGGCTCGGATTTGCAATTATTTTGTTCATAAAATTGTCGAAGTACTCAGTAAATTTCTGTAGTTGGACAATGAAGTGAATTTGTCAATAATGAATTACGAGTATTACACTTAAAAAAATGGCAGCTAACTTCACAGTTATCCCTATCGGAAACCTGTCGTCTCTTAAATAAATACCCTTTACATGGAGAGGAAAGAGCCTTCAAACTACAATAGCACCCGAAAAATGTCTGTTAGCAGTGCGGCATTGGTCCCAGAAAAAACAACCCATTCACACTAAGTATGGTCCGGGAGCACGCTATATTCATTTACAGCCTTTTTGTAGATGTTTTGACAATCAGGCCAGATGGCAGTATGAAGCCCAGGAGATGATTGCCTCTGCAAATGCAACACTGCCCCAATATTATTCTGAGCATTTGCTTCCCAGCATATCGTAAGTTCCATCTTCCTGGAACCACAGTACTCAATGAGTTCGATTACTGCCTATAGGGGTGGCGGTAGGCTCGATTAATAGGTAAAATATGCTGATGAAACGACAAGTTTGTGCCATTCTGCTTTCATTTCAGCAACTAAATCTTGTTTCCAAAATTTCAAAAGTTATAGATGAATGACAGCCGAGATCGAGAATTTCTTTTTGTGCCCAATATGATATTAGCCTGTGCCTTCAACAAGGAAAGCCTCCTTCAAGAGATGCAGTCACTGTCTTGGAATGTTAAGGTTAATCTAAGAAAATATAATAGCTAAGCACTACGTGAAGGTCGTCTTTTGTCTGCACTCATTTGGGAACAACCTGAATATTAACCCTTCCACGGCCTAGATATGATGTTCTCGTTACAAGCTTCGTCTAAGCTCACAACGAGAGAAAAGCAGTCCCTATTTTCCTGATTTTTGTTCTTCGTGTGAAAATAGGTTTTGCACTCTTAAGTGTAGAGTTCATTAAAAAACGGCCATTACCGATTTCGCTAACGTTAATAACAACCACGCCAAACCTGTTTTTTTCTGTTTTTTTCCCAACAATTGCAAAAGCACTAGTGATAGCCGGTTGTGATCTGCCAATGATTTCAATGTCAGCGGTGTATGCAGATGTTTAGAAAAGTATGGATCTTTCTCACGGAAGTCACGTGACAGGGTATCTAACCCTTCTCGGGCATTGAATGTCATGCAATCGGACAATCTGACAATCTGACAAATCCAGGCAGGGGTGCCAAAATTTAACATTGTGAACATCAATATGGAGTTAATTGATTTCCTAAAGAATCTGTTGTGGTTTGAACGGTTTGTGACGACTACCGCACTTGAAAATCGTTGACAAATAATCCCAGGCTTTCACCCTATACGCCGGATGAGATCAGTGTTTTACGTAGGTACCTGCCGTGAAGGTTCAATTTTACGATACGTCTTCGTACGAGATATCAAAGCAATGCATTAATCAGCGACCTTCCGATAGTATTGTACAAGCACTGCCCTCAGTAAAAGATTTGAAGTCATGTGTAAAGCATGAGCTTCCCCTTTGGTGAAGGCTCGAGGCTTATCTAATATCTCGGCCATTCTCTGGGTCATGGCACGCGGTTGCTGTGCAACTCCACATCGAGAAGACCGATCAATTCTATAGCTATCAAAAGGTTGAACACAAGCCGTAGCGCGTTACAATATATACTGAACCATAAGACGATCAGTTGGTCTACTCTTCCCGCGATTTGGGTATAACCTACAGCCACCACGATACTCCCACAAGGGGGACAACTCGTAGGCCAGGCTGGAATAAAAGTTCCAGGAGCCACTGACCTCTCCTGGTAGCTTCTGATCGAGCTTTGCGGTCACTTCCAGTTAGCACCTTACGACCCAGTACTGGTGGCCTTTAGTTCAACCTTTAACTTTAATTTTAAGTCTATTAATGCCATCAGCTAAGTAGCTATGTCGTGTTCGGCGGAAAATCTCATTTGCGAAGTAACGAATTCATTCGAATTTCTCTCTATCAACGAGAACACCCCTGACATCTCAGGCCACACCATCATAGGTGATGCACATAGCTTGCAAATCCCTAAAGTCTGAGTAGACCGGACACACGAACAGATCGTGCATTCAATCTTCAAGGGGAGGTCCGCTCCGCATGAGCAATCTGCCACCCTGCTAAGGCTTCTCTTATGCAGAAACGCATTCAAGGAGCAATGCGCGGTCAGCAGAAAGCCAAGACTAAGGTTGCAACTCAGTTCTGGTAGCCCGCTCTCGGTAGACACATCCTGAAGGAAATCATAAGTAACCCTGGTTTTATGGCTCATGTCCCATCTAGACCGGACACATTCGGAAAATAGGAGCTTACCCTCCCTTCGAGAAAAATCTAACACCTCCGTCGAAGAGACCCAATTAGCATTTGTCAGCGTGGTGACTCACCAACACCTATAATGCAAACCGGTAAGCTAAGCAGCCAAGCAAGGCCACTCTCTGGCGAGCAAAGATCCGTGGGCAACCACACTTCAACATTCAACATTACCTTCTCATACCAAATCGATGCCCCAAATATTGCACAGGCAAAAAAAAGGCCACCGCATGCGTCTGGTAAGTCCCCAGTCAGTCCGTAGAATACGCTTTACCTGAGAGAGAGAACACTCAGCAGTCGTTCTCTTAGCTGGATGAGGTGAGGTAGGAAATTCATCCGCTCACATATCGTTATGCCAAGATACTTGGCCTAAATTACAAAACTAAGGTTCGCACCACTCAAGAGTATTCAGGGAGCCCGACGGACTGCATTCAATTTGCCATGAAGCAGCATTGTCACAGCATACTCCCGAGATACACTGACACCAACGCTTTCACCTCATTCGACTACAATTGGCAGAACTCTTCTTCCTATTCTTTCTATTCCATCACGAGACTGACCTTCTAGAAGGTGAAACAGGTCATCCGCGCAAGTGCAACATCTGCAGTGGTCTGATAGTCGCTTCAGGAGTGTATCCATCATGAGGTTCCATATAAATGAACCGCAAATGCACCCTTGTGAGCAACACCGATCTACGTCTAGACTAACCCTATCGTAAGGAGATTCTCAAAAAGGGCGTCAGACACAACAATAGCTTTCCTACAAGCCATATATACACTATAAGAGTACAGCGGACAACGCCTCTAGTGTTTAACGAGAACACCTGTCTGTGAGGACTTGATTTCACGGGATGCCCATACATCCACGGGAGCAAGGATAGGCCTTGCCATCGCTTGCATGAACTGAGTTGGAGGCACAAGTTCCGTCCCTATTGCAACTCTACATCTGGTCGAAACCAACTGGAAGACCCTTCCTGCGATTTTAGATTTAAACCACAACCACCACGATATTTCCACTAGGGGGCGTACCTATTCAAGTCAGTCCGGGAACTCCTGACTCCCACGATACCGTAATTTAGGTCCTGGTAGGGTAGGACCGGTGATCCAGCCGCCAACTAGACCATGACCGGCAGCTTGTAACTGGTCAAATTGTAGCAGCCTTCAGAGGTGTTCAATTCAGAAAACTATTACGATAAGACCAGTACTTTGGTCTGCCTCCGCTTTTTATTTGACAACGTCATATTGATGGACAAAGCCTTGATAATTGGGACGGGGGACTATACAGCGGACAATATTTTATACTCGATGTTTAGGATAACGATGCCCCTGTAACTCTTAAAAATGAATTGTGCATGCTCTCTACTGATTCATCAGTCGCTGGCTTCAATGGCTTGATAGATAGGCCGTTCAGTCCCGCAGCTTTTTTATACTTAAGATAGATCTTGCTAACATTACTTCATTTTAGTCGGATGGATGGAAACCTTGGTTTCCATCGCAACAATTTGGATGAAAATGGAAAGCTTTCCAAATGTATTACTAAAAAATTTTTATATTCTTGCTTTCGCCTCAAAATCATTTAAAACGATTTGAACGTCATCCTTAAGATATAAGTATCTCTCGTCGACGTCCTCGTAGAAACATTCCTTAGCAGCATCGTTTTCTTTCTCTTTTGCCGTCGTACGGATTTGTTACGACTACAAGGCCAGAATCTCAGTATTTCTTGTCTTGGTCTGCCGCTAATCCGCACTTAAACTGAAGCCTCAATTTAAAGAGTCACCCACTTTTCCCTGAGTCAACCGGCTGCATACCTTAGATGACAATAATATCTGCTCTATAGCAGTCTAGTGTCTCTGGTAGATACTCGGCAGCAAATGGCTTTTGAAATCGGCGCTATCCAAGGTTCTACGTTGATTCGCAACATTGGTGTTTTTACATGGTCGGTTAGTAAGCTGCTAATCTAAAGGCTCACACCCTTTCCAAGACCCCTTGAGTAGATGAATATTCCCAAGTCTGTTAACCGCTTCGGGGATATGAAAGCTGGCGTTAACCGAGTAAAGAATTATACGTCATCCTCTCCTGAGTGGTGCTGAAAACCAGCCTCTTACACGCTGAAGTTGCTCATATAAGGAATCTGCCAAGCTGACGGCTGTTGTTACAATTTCTTGAATTCATCTGTCGTTGGCCTTCCTTTGGAGGATCAATCATTTTCGACTTTTTTCTTGCGTAACAGTCGTGCTTAAAAGCTTAGCAAGTCAAGTCTGAATGGATGAGATCAATACCCCGTGGCTACCACGTGGTGGTTAAATAAGCACAATTTGTGTACAACCATAGTTACAGCCTTGGGAATCGCCAGGTTAATCCATTCATTAATCTTCATTAATCACCATCATTATTAAACCACCTTGCCACCAACGCACACAAAAACCGACAAAGTTTGTAATCAAGTGAATTGAAGCCAAATTACCAGGCTGGCGTCAATCGTCTGTTGATATAATGTTCGCAACATTGTTTTTAAGGTACAGTCGTGTTGTTTTTCCCTTGTGAGTTGGAGTCTTATGTTGTTACAATGCCCACTGGGTTTGGTTAAGAGACTTCACAATGCCTTCTTCAATATTTGTGTGGCATACATTGATGACATTTTAACGTTCTTTCCCCCGAAATGAATGCTGATAATAGCGTCATAGTTGACATTTCACCACGCTATTTGACGTGCAGGACACCGGTCTGGCTGAACTCTAGGAATTTAATTTCTTCAGTCAACAAGCATGTCCTGTGAAATTTGTTTCTGTGTCAGCTGGCCGCAGAATTTCCAGAGCCTCGCAGAGCGGACCAGAGTGTCTTTCGATCCGATCCTTGCTCCACCAAAATGGTTTTCTTGAAACCTCCTTGTAAACGCACGAGTAGGTTCGCATGCTTGACAGTCATGTACCAGTTTAGTCAAGAAGTTAACAGTGCGATGAACACAGATGTTGCCAAGTGGTAGGAAGATCCGAAAGAGGTGGTCGTAATTCCAGCAGTGTAGCAGTATTCAAGACTTCATTAGGAAGTAGGGCAAACTAAAAATGGTGATGGGTGCTGGGACGAAAATCTGCCAAACAAATCTCCATAAAGGTCGTTCGCTCCATTTTGCGTCAATCTTAATTGAAGATCATTTGTCAGTAATGACGGGACGAATTTTGTCAGATGCCGTGTTAAGGGAAATCCAATGTCTTCATAAAGTTAGTCCCTTGGGCAGGGAAACAATTAAAAATTTAAAGCATCTACTCTACCAGAAATTGCATGGCCAACTCGGTTACCATAACAAATGATGCGCTTTCGTGAACGTGATGTTGACAAATTGCAGGCAGACCACGTTATGGGGGCTTCCTTTCACTTTCGTTGTTTCTATTTTTTTTGTTGATTTTGATTTTGTTTCAGGCTAATGCAAGTAAAATCTACCTGCCCCAATATTTAATTATTGTGAGTCGCGCTTCCTACCTACAATTAGGTTACCAAACACATACCAAAACTGTGCTGCCAAAAGAAGCCGCCAGCGAATTTGTAATAATGAATTTCAACCGAAACCACTCATAAGCACTCGAATCGAATTAACTAAATCGCCGTTCCTACTACTAAATAGATACGAGCACTTGCAACTAGCCATCTAAACATAACGCCCAGCATACGAGTACACACTGTGGTTAAACTCTTATTTGTGGTAAGTCCCAACTAGGAAGTGCATCCAAGTAAAAATTACCGCCAATTATAGCTAGCTCTCACAGCCCACAATTCACTTTTCACATTTACACTGCGTCAAGTCAAGGAGTGGAGTACGACTTCGAGTACGAGTAAAAGTATATCACAAGGTGTGTCCATGTCCAGCGTATTCGAAATCGAAATTACAGAGAATTATCTATCATTAAACTCGTCTCTAACGAACCAGAGTAAGTGTTTGTTAGTTTTTTTTTTTTTTTGGTGTGTTTTCCTCGTGGAGCACCTTTCATTGACCAGTCACCAGTTTGGAATGGCTTTCAGGCTTACTGGCTTTCAAGTGCACCACCACCAGCTGGAGCTGATGTGGAAAAAAAGTGAAAACTTAACATTGATCTTGAAAATGTTTATTAGCTCTGATGTTGTTACTCGTATTGTCGCAACTAGTTTCCTCTCACTTGGGAAACAGGAAAAGTTGCTATTTTCTAAGCGCGCAGCTTGAACCTGCTCCTCTAGAGATTTCAAATAAAAACATCCTCCTTCAACTTCTTTGCCTTCAGCACTGGCAGAGTGTATCCAACATGTGTACAAATGCATGATGCCGCCGGCTCTAACACCATTCAAGACATTAAATTTACATAAATTAATATTTACGGCTACCGGTCGGTCCCGTTAGTTTATCGACGATGTTTTTTTTTTTTTTTTTTTTTCTCTTTTTATTTTTATTTTAAACAGTCGTTAATATTTGTAACGAGGAAGAAAGTTGTATGCCGGCTTTGGCTGAAGATGTCAATGACATTAGCAGACATGGACAGCGCCACAGCTGGCTCTAGCTCATAATGAGCCTCCGACCAGATCAGACCTCGATGGAGAGAGAGAATCACACTAAAGTAACGAGAAGTTGCACATAAACTTTCAGATACAATTTGCCAGCAAATCGGCAACAATTTCACAAGTATACTCACCTCACGGTACAGAGCAAACCAATTTTGGAAGTCCGACATTCGTATACACGTGGTATGATGGGCTATAAAGCCTCATGCGGACTGCGCAGCATGAGCTATAATAATCATTTACGAATGAGGCATTCGGTTCCTGATTGGTAATCGGCGAGTGTGTGCGCGCTAGCGTCTGGCGAAAGGTGATTTTCGTTGTTTTCATTTTGATTGTCTTCATCGTGGTCAGCATCATTTAATTCACATGACAAATTGTTATTCGCCGAGCCAGGTACTCGTACAAGAGAGAAATGCTAATGTAATGGCAAGAGTTAACAAAACCGATTTATTGGGGAAATCTTTGTTTTTTTTTTTGTTTTTTTTTTGGATGAGGAATGCCGTCATAGGTGGTAACATTTATTTGCAACTTTTACAAGTACTTGGTATATTTCTTCACAAAATTTATTGTAGTATAGTACGAGTACAATTGCGCGACAATTTTAGAAATGCAGTGCTTAAGCACCTAAGTCGCTACTGTGCTGTGCAAAAATATTGACAGTTGAAAGCTGGCAAACAGGATCCAAAATGCTTGTGAAAGTAGTTTTGCCATGAATGGAAAATATAGACAATATCAACCAAGTTTATTTTTGAGGAAGAGCATCATCCTTTGATCCCACGAGACAGTCGGATATGATGGTTAACAATCGCATGGTATAAATTGAAATCGGACTACCACAAGGGTCTTGTTTTAGACCTATTATGGTACTTACTTACTTTCTTAGGTGTCAGTACAGTCCGGGGTGAGCCTGGGCGTCAACCAACAAGCTTTTTAAGCCAGCTGCCAACAGTGCAACACGCTTAGTTAGTTAATGTCCCTTAGATGTGATCGTCCTCGGGGTTAGGATCGAATACGCTCTGGGGTGGAGATATGGTGTCCATTCGATCAGCCTGGCCCAGCTACCTTCTTCTTGCTCCAATCTCTGTCAGTACAAATGGGACCGAAAATTACCCGCAGCATATTTCTTTCGAAACGGCCAAGTGCTTCTTCATCCGCTTTCGGGAAGGTTTAAGGTAAGGGTCTTGCATGTATAAGGAAAGAAACAGCGATTGCTTATAACTGCGATGTGTTTAACTACTTTCATGTAATAGCCGTTAATGGCGACGTTCTAACAACAACAAGCAACAAGAATTCTTTAAAGTCCTGACGAACTTGACAGGCCATGTCTAAGATAGACATGGCTTTGTATATTGCTTCCCTTCTTTCGGCTTTCCAAGATCTACCCAAGTGTGAAAACTTACTCCATGTTGGGCCTTAATGGTATGGACCAACCAGATTGGTCATGAATGGTTTCAGCCGCTCACATAATACGGCAGAACAGATTTTATAGGCGATCTTAGGGAAACTTATTTCTCTATAGTTGGCGCAGTCAAAACGGTATCCTTTCTTTTGGATGATGAGATTCCATGTTTCGTGCATGCTTTTATCTAACCAAATGAGCATGTTCCCTCACAGCTACACCATTTCCAGCTTAGGAGGCAGTCCGTTTACACCAGCAGCTTAAATGGTTCGAACCAATATTTGTCTAAGGTCTAACTTTTCTGAGCCTCCTTTGAATAAGTTTCATATTTGGGGGGTACAACAGTAAGAACAAGATGCGCGACATCGTCAAAGTTATTGGCGAGACAATTGGATGAAGAGGCCGTGGTATGACCTATGTATTATATTATACATGATAGTGCGTCAACTTTATCCAAATAAATTGACAATATAAATGAAAAGCGGGAGCTATCTTTGCCGGGAAGAGGCAATGTTAACGAGCCAGAAAAGGGGAATGGATCCGATGTAGGAAGGCGCATACTAACATATATATCGAACTCATATCAAAAAGTCCGGAAATCAGAAAGACTTCCCAAGTACAACAATAAAAATTCTAGACCGAGACTTCGATACTGAAATCGGTAAAGGACCCTGCACAGCATACGCACTGTAGAGACACGAAAAGCTGCGATTTAAAGTTCAGATCTGCCAAGCCACCAGGCTAACTCCAGATGGCTGAGCTTCCAACCAAATCTGCCACGTACTCGTACTTCCTTCAATATACAGGATGCAACCAATTCCAGAGAAATCAGCAAATTGGTTAAAGATCTAAAAAACAAAACGTGGCCAGACTAGAGCAATCAAAAATTCTGAGAGACTTCAATTACGAGCATCATGCTCCAAACTTATATATTTTCAATGTAATCAGCTCACAACCACTTATTCTTCTGCAAAAAGATGTGGAGCACCTGCTGCCAATTCTGGAGAAAATCATAATTACTTGATTGGTGCTGGCCTACACACCGGTCCACTGCCAAATAGTGAGAGCAGTTTTTATACCGGAAACCTGGAAAGATGACTGCTCATCGCTTCTACTATAACTTCCTTGCCGAACATCATGAAGAGAACGTTTTCCTGTCATCATAGACAATGATGACGCGCCCTTCAAAATCAAGGGCGCGAATATTAATATACTCGACAAGGAGTAGCTTTGATCATTTTCATCGATATTGGGGCTGAAACTTGTCTAGGCCCATGTCATAAACACTAGTGGAAATTACAAATAAACTTGCTAAGCAAGGCCCGAGGATATGTGCCGGGACTGTTTGGGCCTTCGGTTAGGGCTTCCATTGACAGTAGGATTTCTCGTGGGACCAACTGTTGGTGGTTTGTCACTCCTGCTGGTGACTAGTTGTTGCAGACTGGCCAACGAACGTTTTTAAAAATCAGCAAATTCTTGTTGTGGAAAACATTGTAGATTGCGAATTATCATGGTTCGCCCATTAATGACGTAATCCAATAAAAAGGGGGGATTACCGGTAGCTCTTGCCAGGACTTAAAACTCAGTGCTATGTTCGGTGTTCGGTCTGGACCTGACTGGGAAGAGGTAGGCCCCCTAATTGGGCCTCATGGTTGCTGTGGTTTAAACCTAAAGTTGCAGGAAGGGTCTTCCACCTGTGGTTGGCCCAATGTTAAGTTGCAATAAGTAGTGGCTGTCGTGATTGGTATCAGGGAAATGATGGTGAGCGATGGCAAAGCGTATCTTTGCTCCCATGAATGTATGAGCATTCGGTGAACTTAAGTCTATATGATAGGGCGTTCACGTCAAAACAAAGACACATCTGTCGTCTTCAGCCCGGAGGATCAAATATTCACTCTTAAACGTGATATCTACTGTTGACAAACAAATCATCAGCTGCTTTTTTTTTTTGTTTTTTTTATACTATAATATGCGCGCGCTCAAGGGTTTAAGTACCCTTAAAATGTTTGCACACAGCGCGGGCGAAGGAAAATCAGGGAGGAAGAAAAGAGAGGTACCGGTGAACGTTGGTTTTAAATGTTTGAAGGTTATAATGACTAGGACATAAAGAGCTAGGCAGGGCATTCCATAAGCGAGTTGTACGGCTTGGCTTAGGAATAAATCACGATATATCAGAGTACGTCCGAAAGTGGGCTTGAGGATATACTGATGAGCATTCATAGCAAGACGGGTGTTACGATTAAAAGTTTGAAGGGGCGGAATGCTACTGGCGGTTTCTATGGAGCATTGGTGGTGGAAATAGCGATAAAACAGAGTGCGACACGAGACATTACGTCGGTGTTCGACGGTGTCCATTGTTTGAGTGATATTAGTATCACCTACGAGTTTTACCGCACGGTTTTGAATCCTATCTAGCAAGTGGAGAGATGTTTTGGGCGCATCCGACCAGATGTGGGCATTGTACTCCAATTTCGGGCGGATAAATGCCTTATATATTGAGGCCAGATCAGAGGAGGTAAAGTATTTCTTACATCGCTTAAGGAAACCTAGACATTTCGCATCATTTTTGACGACACCGAATATGTGGCCATTCTAACGTAAGTTGTCATTGACACACATACCGAGAAGGGAAAGTTTATTGGTTTGGACGATGCAAGTGCCATCCATGGATAATGGCTTGTTGTTAAGAGGAGACGATTCTATTTATACTAATCTAAGGTTCCTATGCAATCGGACGATCTTGGTGGCCAATTGACGGGTTCATTTCTTGTAATGACTCTACTGCCAAATATTGTGTCCAGTAAAGCAATGTTTTCGCTAGTAGTATGGGGTGGAGCACCATCCTGTTGCAACCACAGTTCTTCCACATTGATGTCACGCAAATTTGGAAGCAAATAATCGTTGATGCATTGTACCGGTGTCTATTGACAGTAACCGGTGATTCGGCCTTATTTTTGAAGAGATAAGGACCGATGATGTCACCGGCGTACTATATGCAATGGCATCTGGTGTACTTCCTCAGGATTGTCCTCACTCCAATTGCGGCAATTCTGTTTGTTTAAATAACCGTTTAACCGAAAATGAACCAAATTTTATGGTAAAAAACTGGGTCAACTTTGAGTTGATTTAAAGCCCAGTCACTGAACACCAATCCCAATAAATGGCCACTCACGCGACTTTAGCTCTTGCACAAACTGGATCTTATAAGCCTTGAGACGAAGATCTTTACGCAGAATTTTCAGATATTGGATGGACAAAGATCAATCTAATGTGAACGGCGACAAATCGATAAGTTGGGATTCTCTTCAACACAAGCCCCAGTATTTTCTTGTAAACGCACTGTTCTCTTCCGTGGTGCTTTTTGCGTATCCAACAGGGTGAATTGGGTGTGATATTTTCCAATAATTCGATAAATATGAGTAGTACGTTCCAGAAGGCCGATGATGTCTACCATAAATCTTGCGAAATACTCTATAAGTTTCGCGAGCAGAGCTTCGATTTTGCAAATAAATTTCAACAATTTGAAGTCGTTGTTGTGGTGTCAGTTTTTTCACGATGAAATGGCAAACTATACTGAAAATAATTGCAGCTTGGCGGTTCAATGTGACAACAGCTGATCATTTAATCTCTATTGAAAAGCCTGCCAATGCAAAAAAAAAAAAACACCCTGTAAACCAAAAAAATCTATGACATGAAGATTAGAGGCTTCAAATGTTCCTGGTTTGAGATTAATTTATGATGCGATCGTTTGCCGTAAATCAGGATCTAGTCTCTCCACACACGTTAATCGTTCACCCTGTCATTTTGTGCACAAAGGGAGGACCTAACATTCTTTCTTCCTTCAAAAGAAAATTTGCCATTGCTTGTCAGAAAGGTGGTAACGTAAGAAACATTTTTCATTGTTTTCCCTTGCATTACTCGGGAGTTGAACCCAAGACTTATCTCTATATGAATTTGTAGAGTGTCGATGATCGATTTGGTTTCAGAAGAGATTTATTTATAAGTTTTTGCACCACTAAAACTTACAGCCTTGGTAGCAGGAGAAAAAAAACCGATTTAAGTAGTTCTACCAAAATCCATACGGACACTGTCGTTAGAAGGGGTAGCAAGCCAAGCCTTGCAAAACTCGACAAACCCGATCAATTACTACCATAATTTACGTTTTAGAAATATTGAACACCAAACAAGTGTTTGAGTGCGTGAAGAGTTATCTTGTCTTACTCGACCTTAAAATCACTAATCGTTATGTGTTTAAGTGTGGAGACTATCAAGCCATTTTAAGGTACTAAGGACTGAAACGAATAAAATCTGTTAATTTTAATACGGGCTATACTTCCAATGCGTAAAAATTGCAATCACATTTTGTACCCAAATTACCCTGTATATTCTCTAGTTTCAGTTTCTTATCGATTTTAGTTCGGTGCGGTTTAAAATATTTATAAAATATGAGTCAAGAGGAACGCCGTAAAAAGATCATCGACAAATGGCTCGAAAATACTTCGCGTTCAAACCATTTCATCGCAAAAAATTTAAGCATAGCACGCAGTACAGTGGATTCTGTTATTAAACGATATTTGGAGACGTTGACAGTTGCAAAAACAGAAAAGTGGAGCACATGATACAAATTTGGACAGGAAAATAGTGGGTACCATCGTAAAAAACCGAACTATGTCATCCAGAGATGTTGCTCGGAAATGTAATGCCAACCAAACAATGGTACAAAGATCTAAAAAACGTAACGGTCTAAAAACACGGAAAAAAACAAAAAATACCAAAAGTTACTGAAAAGCAAAAAAAAGTCATAAAAACACGACCCGAAAGCTATACGGGTTGATCGGCAATAAGAAAGCGTGCTTGGTTTTGGATGACGGAACTTATGTCAAAGCCGACTTTACTACTCTTCCAGGTGCGCAGTTTTACAACTCGTTTGAAGCTGACATTCTTCCGCAATCAACAACATCGATTGGGATGGAAAAATTTGGCTCAAAATATCTCGTTTGGCAGGCCATTTGCCAATGTGGACACAGAGGCTCATCGTTTATTACAGCGGGAACAATTAACAGAGACGTGTACATTAACGAGTGCCTAAAAAAACGGTTGATTCCTTTCTTAAACAAATACGAGGGTTCAACATTATTTTGGCCAGATTTAGATTCTGCTCACTATGCTCATACGACGTTGAGCTTTCTTGTTGCTAAAAATGTCGACTTTGTCCCAAAAGACATGAATCCACCCAATGTTGCACAGTGCCGTCCCATTGAAAGGTATCGGGCTTTGGTCAAAGCTAAATTGAGGAAAAGTGAGCAGTGTGCAAAGGACGTAGAAGATTTTAGTGCTGAATGGAAAAGAGCGTCCAAAAAGATCACGGATGTAACTGTCACCAACCTTATGAAGGACATTCGAAAGAAGTTGAGGAAAGAATGGGAACCCAAATAATTTTTTTTATTTTTTGTAATTGTGAATGAATTTAATAAAAACAGAGTTTTAAAGCAAATAAAAAAAATTTACATGAATTATGAAAATATTTTATTTTTTTTTACTTTGAAGTTTCCAAATTTGATTCGTTTCAGTCCTTACTTAAGCTCCTTTGAATTGATACGAAGCTGCTTCAAAATGAAGTCTAGACGTCGGCTTTAAGCATCTTGACGTTAAGGTTCTTAGCGGCGTTCTATAGGGTTTTCGAATATAAAGTCTCATTTCGAATAGTCTCCTGTTCTGCCACACATTCTCCCAATGTGCTGTAATCTATATATAAATACGCGCTGCCCATTTTTGTCGTACGCTTTTACACCGTACTACTCAACCGAATGGCATGATACTTACACCATTGGAAAGGTAATTTCGCGTAGATGTGCAGAATGTATTTTTTTTTTGCCAAACGGTTGAGTAGAACCTTGGTAAACACATTTAAAAAATTAGGTTATTTTACAACATGACAGAAAAAAAAATATATTTTCTAGTCTGCTCGCCTTTGAAAGTCAATGGTCAAGAAAAGGAGGAAAAGATGCTAGGGATCAGCGTATAATCGAATCCTTTTTGAGCATGTGGTTCATAAGGAATTTGCTTGACTGCTTTGATTGCAAAAGGGTTTCTTAACTACTATAAGTGGGATAGAGACTAAATAAAATAAAAAAAAGAGAAACATAGTGACAAGTGACGACACTTCTGTTATGTACACGAAACTGTTGCTTTTGTGTTGTGTATTTGCAACGCGCATGCACGTTCGGTTCAACAACATTATACATATGTATATTTAGTAGAAAAGCGTCTAAAGGAGAAAGAGCGGAATAAATCATGTTGTGTATCTGTTAGTAACTGTTGACATTGGCGTGGGCAGGACGATTGTCCGAAAGAGAGGGAACGCTTTTTTTGAAAAGGGAAGAAGGGTTATTTCCACCGAAAATCCATTTCTAAATTGGGTAATCGGTGAATTTCAACGACGTGCGAGCCTAGTTAATAAAACTAGAATGATACTCGTACACTACAAAGCCCGTGAAACAGTTCGAAAAATTAACACCTTCTCGGGAAGTAATTGTTAAATTGATGAAGGAATTTTATCTACTGGAACACGTGAAGGATGTGGAGAACCGAAATGGTGTCCGTCGCGTATCAACAACTGGGAATATTGGTTCTGTAGCTCCAGATTTGTCGACTTCAGGAAATGTTCATATCACAAACAAGGCTCCACCAAATTTTGCATAAAGACTCCGGTCTTAGAGACATAGGTTCAATAACTCTGCAGACCATCAGCAGTGTCGTAACATTGTCCATTGGGTGTAGTAAATGTATGAACCCGATCAAGGATTTAACCGAAAAGTCATTTTGAGCAATGAGGCACATTTTCTCGTTAAAGGCTTTATTGGTTAGCGAATTGTCGCATTTGGGGTTTAGAAAACCCAAGAATGATTGCCGAGAAGCCTCTCTATTAACAACGTGTTACTGTTTGGTGTGGTTTTTGAGCAGAATGAATGATTCGAACTTATTTTTGTATTGCAAATCTGAAAATCAATTCTTTTGGCTGGAATTTGAGGATATACGAGGGGCGTTCAAGATATTCTCGGTATCGGGGTGAAGCTGTGGTTGCATATATAAATTGACTTATTTATCAAGTAACACTATTATTTTAGTGCATTCGTGTAAAATTTCATATAAATGTGATTATTAATTCGCGTTTTATCTCTAGTTAAACAGAATCATAATGGCAACTGAGACGATGATGGTGAAAATTGAGCATCGCGCTGTAATTAAATTTCTCACTAAGCAAGGAAAAAGTCAAAAAACTATTCATGAAGAGATGGTGGCTGTTTACCAGGGTTCCGCACCTTCATTATCAACTGTGCAAAAGTGGTCAAGTGGGTTCAAGAGAGGCAGAGAGAGCATTGAAGACGACCCCCGCTCCTCGCCCCGGCTACTCCTTGTACGGGAGAAAGCATCAAAGAAGTCGAAAAACTTGTTCTTGAGGATGCCCGAATAAAGGTGAAAATGATGGCAGAGATCACCAAGCTTTCAATTGGTACCATTCACACCATTCTTCATGACCATCTTAACCTTTCAAAGGTCAGTGCAAGGTGGGTGCCACGAATGCTCACAGCGCCTCAGAAAAAAGTGAGAATCGCATGCTGTAGAGAGCTTTTGGAGATGTGTAGTGAGAACGCGGACGGTGTTATGGATCGAATTTTTACTGTGGACGAAACATGGGTCCACCACTATGACCCTGAAAGCAAACAAGAGTCCATGCAGTGGCATAAAAAAGGAACAGACCCCCCGAAGAAGTTCAAAGTCACTCCGTCTGCCGGGAAGCTCATGGCCACAGTTTTTTGGGACTCAAAGGGAATCTTGCTCATTGAGTACAAAAAAAAGGTGAAACCGTCAACGCCACATCCTACGCTTCCACTTTGCATAATTTGCGGGAGGAAATTAAAAAGAAAAGACGGGGTAAACTCGCAGCGGGTGTGTTGCTTCTTCATGACAACGCTCCTGTTCACACGGCGCGAGTTTCCAAGGCTGCTGCGCGAGATTGTGGTTTCGAAGAAATCCAACACCCACCCTATAATCCAGACCTTGCCCCTAGTGATTATTTCCTGTTTCCGGATTTGAAAAAATGTCTTCGTGGAAAAAGATTTTCGGATGATGAAGAACTCAAGTCGGTATTTTGCAGAGAAAGAGGAAATTTATTATTTTGAGGGTTTAAAAAAGCTTATCTCAAGATGTAACAAATGCATTGATGTTAGGGGAGATCATATTGAAAAATAAAAGCAATTTAAATTGAATTCGCATTTTCCTTCATATCGATACCGAGAATATATTGAACGCCCCTCGTAGATTTGAGCGATGTTTATTACCTACAAAACGATGCTATTTGACGCACAAGTGTCGAAACCATTGGCAACGATCCCCGTCAACTGAAACACTCTTAGGCAATATTCGTGCTGCTGTCGATGAAATAGATCCGGAAATGGGCGAAAAATATGATAAATTGGATGTGGAGCGCAGAGGTCGTCAAGGTTTTTCGTTATCAATGACAATTCAAAAATAAAATCTCATTTCGGGAAAAACCTCGAAACGGATTGCCAGCGAAGTAGCAAGATACTTAAGATGCATCAAGGAATGCGATGCCGTATGCCTATATTACTATAAGAGTTTTCAATATCACTCCAAAATGAACTTCTTTTTTGTCTATAAACGATCCAAGCAATACAGGCAATTGGTTGAGCTTACCATCTTTCGAGCACCAATCACACCTAGTTGAAGCAAACCGGATTTATCTTCGTACTTAACACGAGAGTGTTTTTTTTTTTTTTTTGTTTTACATTATGGATTCCCATGAAAATGCACTTAATCAGCAAAAATAAGTATTAATATCCACCGGATAATTATCCAGAAGCAGCCACTTAATGGTTGACACATTGATCAGAAACCTACGCCTCGGATACGGATATCTACTCACTTTTGCACTATGCCCAGAAGTGCAATGTTTGACGCACTTTCAGACGTGTGCACTGTTGCTTGACATGCCCTGTCTCCCTCAACAGCAACTCTATTAAGTTGCTCATAATAAATGATAAATAAGAGAAATATACAAAAATAAGCAGCTCCTTTTGCAATTAATATCCATTCCATTCAATTTGCATTAATAATTGTTAAATAGCAATTTTTGTAATTTTTTTTTTGAAAACATTTTCTCACAAGAGATAATCATTTGCGCACGAGTGTACGCTCCAGTTTAAATCCGCATATTGGGTAATTAATTCGATTAAAGTCGTTAATAAATTCCAAAGTACTACTCCGCAACTGAAAACAATTAATTTGTATGTTATACTTGGTTTATTTTTTTTATTTATATTTAATATTTCCCACAACCTATTGACGGACAGAGTTTTTGAATATATCTCGTCGTACTATGCGCGTAATACATTAATCCTTTGACGGGATTTTACGCGTTAATTAATCCGACATTACAAAAGATACTTGGATCTATAAAAGTCTTTCTCTGTGCTGTTGATTGGATTTATGAATATGACATGTATATTTCCCATGCCCACCTTTTGGCACAGACTGTGATGAGGCGGTCTATTGTTTAACGGTGATAATCTACTTCAAATCTGCGAATTTTGACTTTTTTCTCCATTTCCAGAACGATTAAAAAATAGAAAAAAAAAACTGCAAATGGTGATTTCGTTGTAATGCTCAAATGAAAAGATACGGATAGCTGCCAATAGACTTTCTAAATGTTTTCCCAGAAAGGAACTATCGTGTGAACGTTGCCAAACTAATAATAAAAAACAAAAACAACGCGACCCACCTGAAATGTCTAACGAAGTTATGCAAATGTACATAAATTCGTGAACCATATCATAACCTCACTTACAACATTGCTTAACGGTAATGGGGGGAATTTTCTCCCCCGGTGCGCTAATCGTAAATGGCGTTTGCACTAATTTTTTCCAATTTTTTTATTTCATACTTTGGCATAGTGGTGGACAGTTTTATTGTGCTTAAAGTGAGATCGTAAATTATCCGACTTTATGAATGTCGTGATCGTAAAAAGAACGGACTTAGGAAACCGCAAAGTCACACATTCTATTGTGGTTGGAGGGAAGAAAAGGAGAATGGATTATGTAAGAAAATATTGCGGTTTATTGCGGCTGTAAAAGTGTTACTATTCCATCAGGCACTTTGAAATGATTTATAGTCCTTCAAGTGGAATGGGAAACTGACACTTTTTTTTGTTTTGGCGCCTTTCTATTCATCTAGCATCTAAGGATGCTAGATTTGATAGACAAAGAGAAAACTCTCTACATTTAAACTTATAACATAATTCATTTTAATGAAATGTATTTGAACCGAAACCGTTCCTTTTCGACCCAAGCGACTTAAGTGAAAGTTTACTACATCGTGTCCCTATATCATGCTCGTACAAACCAAATGTAGGCCATTGTGATACCACTCGGAGAATAATGGCCCCAAAATTTCATCTAGACCCGTAAAAGACATTAGTTTCATCTTCTAGACTAAATCTACGTAAAAATATCTAAACTAACGCAAAAGAAGACGGCCGGAGACGGATTACCAGCCGAACTATCTACGAGGGTACCCGAACTGACGTATAGATGGCGTCAGAACGACTATTCTTGAAGTTTGACGACGCTATGCTGTTTAGTATTTGTTCGGTAGCCATCAATAGTGAATGCCCTCAATGAATTTTTAAATTTGGAAAAACGGAACTGGATTCTACTCTGGGGGAGGCTGCTCCTTCGTTTACAACAATAAAATGTTGGGTGGCAGAGTTTAAGCGTTGCCAAGACCAACATCGCAGTGGTCGACCAAATGAGGTGGGTTCACCAGAAATGTTGAAAAAAATCCACAAAATGGTATTGGATGACCGTCGATAGAAAGTGCGTGCACTAGCAGATATGTGTGGTAGGTATTTCAAAAAGCGCTTTACATTGCATATTGACGGAAAAGGCTGTGTTTGACGAAGTTTCATAGCGATAAAGCCAAGTTTTTGTGTCGATTCATAACCATGGATGAAATACGGGTCCATCACTTCACATCCATGGCGAATGAACAGTCGACACAATGGACTCAAAGGGGAGAATCGGCTCCAAAGAAGCCGAAGACAGTTCCATCTGCAGGCAAAGTCATGGCGTCAGTATTTTGGGATGCGCATGGCATAATTGTCATCGATTATATTCAGAAAGGAAGAACAAGAACAATCAACAATCAGCGTCTCAAAGATGAAACCAAGAAAAAAACGGCCGCATTTGGCAAAGAAAAACGAGGTACCGGTAAACGTTGGTTTTAAATGTTTGAAGGTTATAATGAGTAGGAAATAAGGAGCTAGGCGGGCATTCCATAAGCCAGTTGTACGGCTTAGGAACGAATCACGATATTTTAGAGTACTTCCGAAAGTGGGTTTGAGGGTATATTGACGGGTATACAAACGAGACGGGTGTTACGGTTAAAAGTTTGAATGGGCGGAATGCTACTGGCGATTTCTATGGAGCACTGGTTTTGGAAATAGCGATAAAACAGAGTGAGACACGAGACATTACGTCGATGTTCGAGGGTGTTCATTGTTTGAGTGATATTAGTACCACCTATGAGTTTTATCGAACGGTTTTGAGTCCTATCTAGCAGGTGCAGAGATATTTTGGGCGCAACCGACCAGATCTGGACATTGTACTCCAATTTCGGGCGGATAAATGCCTAATATATTGAGGCCTGATCAGGGGGTGAAGTATTTCTTACATCGCTTAAGGAAACCTAGACATATCGCAGCTCCGACGGCACCGAATATGTGGTCATTCCAACGTAAGTTGTCATTGACACACATACGGAGAATGGAAAATTTAGCGGTTTCGACGATGCAAGTGCCTTTCATGGATAATGGTTGGGTGTTTAAATCTCGGTTTAACGACAGCGGACAGCATTGTGTTTTAAAAGCATTAAATTCTTCTCCGTTAGTGGTTCCCTAATTAGTTATGCTGTTAATATCAGAATTTAATGAGCTTAACATACGCGTTCCCGTTCTACAGCCGAAGAACAGAAGCGTGAGTCCGGGAACGAATATGAAAAGCAGAAAACACTGTCGTCAACAAAGCAATATATTGGATTAGAAGTAGCAGACAAGAGATCGTTGATGAAAATTAAAAAGAGAGTTGGAGACAGAACGGAGTCCTGGGGCACACCAGCATTTATTTGAAACCATCCAAGACAACTTGAATTGATCGTTCCGAAAGGTAATTTCTAATCCATTGGAGAAGAGAGTCGTCAATTCCAAAAGCACGCATTTTCGACGAAAGAGCCTGATGCCATACTCGTCAAATGCCTTTGAAATATCAAGTGCAACTATCTTGCTTTCGCCAGATTGATGTACGCTTTAGTTCCACTTTTCGGTGAGACGTGCCATCAGATCACCAGTGGAGATCACAGTTTCATCAAGACAATGCACCAGTTTACTCAGCCGTCATCGCGATGGCCAAAATCAATAAGTTAAAGTTCGAATTGCTTCCTCATGCACCCTATTCGCCAGATTGAGCCCCCTCGGGTTATTTTCTATTTCCGAATTTGAAAAAGTGGCTGACTTTTGCTTTTTTTAAATCGTCTGTAAAAATACAGACGATCATATTTAGAATTGAAGACAATTTCGGATAATTGAAGGTCGGTTGACCGGAGGAGACGACGATGCAGCGTGCGTAAGCACTTATGGTTGATGTAAATGCATCCACTGTCCAACATTCAACATGCCTACGAATATGAGACAATTGGGTAGATCTCAAGGCTAACTCGACAAAAAGTAGTACGCTCTGTGAATTGTCATAAACATGCATGATGTTCTTGACAACGCAAATTCTGACGGGATGTGTAACTCAACCAGACGACACGAGTTAGACGGATATGAGTTTTGCGAATAAGAGCAATGCTGGTTGATAGAACCCTAATTGCGCATGTTAAGTACGGCCAATATGTGATAACGAAAGTAAGCACAGGTTGCCCGCAAGGTGAAGTCCTGGTGCAAGTTGATCGATTCAATGTTTAACCTCTCAAAAGTTCTAATATTTATGTTCAGTCATATGCATATGAAATATCTGGTGTACAGCGCAGCCATCCCCCCAAACGTGATCAACTATTTTTTGCAATAGAAATGGGTCTTCAGTCAATCCCTTCAAAGCTGAGGTTGTTGTTCTCTTTATGAGAAGGAGAAAGCTGACTGGTCTGAATCATCTAGTGTTCAAAGGCATTACCATCCCTTTCTCCAATGAAACTTAAGAATTAGGGTGTAATCCTGGATAACAAATTTCTTTGGAATGAACAGGCCACGTCGAAAAATTCCAAGGCGATATCGATATTTGGCAGTCTAATTGAGCTTTCGGAGAGACATGGACACCGAACAGTGTGCTCTTTGGGTCTTCATGGCCATGATAGGACCAATTATATACTATGCGATCGTTGTCAGACGGAACTACTACTTTAACCCGACTCTAAAGAACGACTGCATGAATGCGTCCTCTAGCACTTCTGGATCTGCTTTAGACACACTGATAAATCTGTCTCTTCTTGATTTTCATATAATTGGCTTTGTATGCAGCCTGCGAGTATATTGCGTCTTTGGTACAGCGTATTGCAATTTTGATGACTGTCTTTTGACTCTGGTCTTATGCATTACCATCTGATGCAATGACACCAGCACTCTTTTTGCTGCTAAAATACAAAAACGAGTTTGCTTGTACTCACGAACGGCTTCGAAATGTGAATGAGTCTTAATGGAAGGCTCCAAAAACCGATCTGCAGGTGCCTTTTTGGACGACAAAAAGGTTACATTTCATTCTTCATTAGGAAAACTTGCGTCTGTCCTACAAGTGGATATATGTATGTACACGCAATCCTTTCGACAATTTATTATATTGTAAAGAATCTATGTACGTCTGTAGCGACAGCCTAGCTGCGCTTAAACCTTTCCTATAACGTCTCACCATTTCCAAGCTAGTTCGACAACGCAATGTTCTTTGAATGGAGTCGGAAACCTGAATTCACTGAGTCTAGTTTGGATCACAGAAAAAAAAATCGACAGGCAAGCCTGAGAAAAGAGTTTGTCAGGATATGGCGTTACGACTGTGTGCATCCTCGGTAAGAATTTTCATCGACAGTTGAGTTTCATATGAGCATAACTGCAGATGGCATGACTCACCAGAATGTCGACAGGTTCAACGAATGCTTCACGACATTTTTTAAGAAATCGTCGATTTTTATGCAGTCTCAACTCTTTGCTTAGGACCTCAGTGTTTTAGGTGCAATATAACTGGTAAAACATCATGCGATGCTTACCGTGAGAGTGCTGCATGTGCAACCTAGCAATATCTCTGTGAGTGTCCGGTTTATCCTGGCTTTAGACTGCAGGTAGTCGGAGGTGAAGTGCTGTAGGTACATTATCACTGAAGCGTTTACTCATCTTTCTACCGAAAACTGAGAAATTTGCAGAAAAAGGAAGAAACAGGGAGTACAATAGATTAGTTCTTTACTTCGGTACACAGTTGCGATAGAAAAAGAAAGCATGTCGTCGTTGGATTCAGCACAAATATGGAGCTCGAGAATTCTTTCTTTTAAGAGTTTTTAAAAAAATTTGAAAGACTGACAGGCTTCACATCCTTCGGGAGAAGTTAAGAACTCTTATAATACTTGCTTTAGGTATGAAAGCTACATTAACATAAGTCTAGACACTGGGTAGTGTACTGAGAGCTGATCAAACTCATAGCAGGATGAAGAAGATGCCATTGGGTCCTGGTGTCTTGCATGATCCGAAGCTGCAAACTGCCCATTTGAGACTTATCTCTCTGATTGTCTCCTGCAAAAACTGTGTGGAAATTGTCAAAGTGGATACAAGGTGGATTGTTTAAGTTCAGACGGGGAAATAAGTGTTCAGTGGATCAAAGGATTCTTCCTCAGATTCAACACAAGTACAATCTGTGTGTAAGAAGTACGTTCAGGATTTCTGGTGTTTTGGTTAAAGCGCTGAAATTAACCCAGTTTGAACCTTCGTAATTTCCCATTTATATGCAGATCTTTAAGATAGCCATGCAGGTTTGTTAACCCCATTTTAATGTATCATAGAAGATTTTGAAGAGTTGTCCTTGTACTGACATTCTTCAGGCGTAAGGGTCATGAGCTATTTTAAATTACTCCAGTAAAGCACGTACCGACGCCGATAATTCTTCTCATTTTTGCTGCTCTCCTTCACGAATTCCTTACAATTTTTCTCCATCTTAATCTTAATGTTAAATATTTGTTTGTAACATTTTATGCATTCAGTTGAGTCGACATTTTCAAAATTAGCCATAACAAATTTTATGAGCACTATGACTGAATTTTTACTTTTAATCCGATTTATGCAAACGAAAAGATTATAAAAAAAAAATGCATTAAACACTATTAGGCACATCCATAAGTAATTTAAGACGACTGGGTGATAATATGATTAATGAAGTGTTGTAGAAATATTTAAATTTTTATTAGCGCAAAATTTAAAAAGAGTTGAGATACACAGCCGTAACACATGCGTGGGTAGAAGTTAATTATCGGCTATTTCTATTCAAATGAATAAATGCTTACTACTGCTTAGTTGAATATATTAATTCATACTAAATATGTATATATACAGAGAGCTATAAGACTGCAAATAAACCCAAACAGGATGTAAAGTCAATCTCCATTTAGCTGGTCTGATTCGAAATTCAACCATCTTCTCCTTCCTTGTGAATCTATCTTTATCGAATCAATACAAAGTGGGAAAATCCAATTGCTAATCAACACCAAATGAAGCGAAGAATTGAAGAAAAAAAAAAAAAAAACCAATTGCAACACAAGCCCAGTTTAACAAAAATATTCAGCACACGGAATGAGAGTATCTTTTACCACAAACACACACATCCACTACCAGCATTTGATTAAAACAACGAATTCCTGTAAATTGCTCTCAAGGTCTGCAGTTGCTAGGCTTGCCTTAGATTATCTATAGCATTGATCTTAAATTAAGCTAATTGGTTAAGCGATTTGTTGTTGCAACGTTTGATTTATTCGTAGGCTTTAGCCTGTTCTGTATACCACATACCATTGAGAGTATAGACGAAGTTTTGCTCAATCTACTTCGTAAAGCCATCAATTAATTCTTTGCAGGTTTTAGCTGCCTCTATTTCAATACCATCAACCGAAAAGATACAATTTTCATTATTTAATAGCGCAGAAGCCCATTTTAGTTAATGAAATGTCTCCATCAAACAATGTTGTGGCAAGTAATTAAAATTTTTACACTTCAAACATGAAATCTCCTCCCCAGATGGATTGTGGGATTGATCATTTCAAACTGTCCATGTACATGTAAGAGTACTCGTAACATAAAATATGTACGACTATGAGAACAAGTATCTACAAGTAGCAATTTTAGCATTGCGCAAGGCAATTTTTTTGTAGTTGCACCTGCAGATGGTGATACAAATAGATACGCCAAAATTGTTACTCTGACTTGTGCAGAACGTAACATATGCGTGACTAGCTGCCGTCTATATTTTGAAGAAAAAAAAACGTCTCAGACCAGTAAAGCATGATGAGAAATCTAAGCTTTGTAGCTACAATGGAAGACCTTCCAACTCATTTGAATAATATTTTTCCTACCAAATCAAATCGTAGTTGGATGGATTATGAGATGGTTTGCCTTCGACAGATGTGATTTAGTGGCGATCAATGTAGATTGTAGATTGAAAGAATACTGGCGCTGTATTCTAAGCTTACAGCTTAGATTACATATTCATCAGGCAGATACGGCCAAAGAACTAGGGTTAATCGAATTTTAGATGTTTTGTGGTTTCAACAGATGACTAGCGAGAAGATTTGATGAGAATTTACATTAATTTAGGAAAATGAAAATTTGATTACTTCTATGTGATTTGAATAATCTTTTAGTGCTAGAAATCATGTTTGTCGGGATTTTGTAATCTATAGACCTTTACGGCTAAACTTTGAAGTGTCTGTCTATGAATTCCAATTTTTTACCTATTTCGTGATGGGCTACCTTTTTGTTTGGCACTTTTTTTGGCCGTCTGTCTGCTTGTCTAAGATAACCTTTGCAGCAGCTGAATGACTTAAGATGGATCTTTTACATAATTGTTAAAGGTGTGCCTCGTCGGCATTGTGTACGAAGTTCTACAACGTGCTCGAGTTCCCTCCGAGTCCATTTCCAGCACTGTTTCCACGTTTAATCGAAACAGTTTCTGCTGACGCAAAGCAAACGCTGTGAATTCTGCTGTTCACATCCAGTTCGGTACCACAATCTACTGGGTCTGTACTTCCTGGATATAGAGCACTGCTTACTTCCTTCCTCGACCTGCTGTTCGGAAATGTCTTAGGGCTTTTGTTGTAGTTCTATTTATTTTGAGCCATATGCCTACAAGTTGTGTGCCATATGCTGCAGGTCCGATATCCTGTGTGAAAGTAGGCAATCGTTATCGGTGTAGTCTAGTCTCCCTATGCTAACTCATACTAAGCCTTAAACTACTTGCCTAACTGTACCATTTAACTTAACCTAATTGTTAGCAAACTTCAAGTTGCTAACCCTAACCTTAAATACCTTAAGCCTACCCTACCCTATGTAAGTAGGCCCTTTCCTAAACATAGCAAGGAAAATATGGCCCACTTTTCCTTCTAACTAGGATAATCTGGACTTGAAGGAATCTGGTCTTCTTCACTCAACCATCAAATATTTTGGTGCTGCAAAACAACATCTTTTTATCGCGTTTCGAAACCGCCCTGCTAAATCTGAGAAGTTCAATGTGCGCCAAGTTGCCCCTGTGGAAGGTTAGCGTCACCACAAACCTATCCTGGATCAGCCCTTTCATGTCAAAATAGATGAACGCTTCAGGGAAGGCGAAGCCTTTATATAAATAGTTGGGGTAGTAGGCCCCAGATATCAGGTTGTTCAATGAGGTCAGTGCTCTTGCAATATGCCTTCGAGTCAACTTAATAGCGAAGTTGTCCACTCTTATTAGAGCCGATGTACTCCGATTCTGGTGTTCTGTAAAGATGAAGACAAACCCTAAGGCAAGATCTCTCACACATCCGGATCTTGGCCATGAAGCTTGCACTCACGTTGAACAACACGGGACACCCATATACCAGCATGGGTCGGATGAGGGTTATGTAGCAGATCACTTTCACCCTCTTTGTAAGGGCAAAAGTACTTTTGGCACTGGCCAGAGCAGCATCTGCATTCTTGTTGAAATATAGACAGTGGTCTAGCCAGATCCCAAGGTATCTGACTACATTTCAACAAGCAAGTGGCTGATCGTGTTGTTCAATGATCTAGAATTTTCGCCAATTCTTTCTGGTGTCCTTAGAGACACCAGATAACGGCGTTCTAAACAGAATGGTTTCAGACTTCTGAAAGTTGATTTTCAACTTCTAGTCATCGCAAAATCGCCTAATTTGTTCGAAGTCACGTTGCAAAAGCATGTTAATGTCCTCGACATTTGGACCTGTTCTGTAAGCCATCAAGTCGTCTGCGTATGCTATGCTATGGGAAAGTGAACCTATCAAATCACTTGTGTCAATGTTGAATACGGCCCGCGAATTTACCGCATCTTTTTGCAGACCGTTTCTAATGGGAATGTTCCAACAGAAGTTGCATCGCCATTTTTCTCGATGAACTGTCTATTGGTGGGCATATTATGAAGAATATACAAAAGTGGTTTGCAGATGCCCAGTCGGTGTCGAAAGCCTTTTCCAAATCAAGCCCACTTTCGGACGTACTCTAAAATATCGTTCGCAAGCCGTACAACTCGCTGCCTAGCTCTTTATTTCCTAGTCATTATAAGCTTCAAACCTTTAAAATCAACGTTCACCGGTACCTCTCTTCCCATCCTCTCTCATTTTCCTTCGACCGCGCTGAGTGCAAACATTTTAAGGATACTTAAGCCCTTGAGCGCGCTACAAAAAAAAAATCAGGCAGGCAGGCAGGATATCTGACACCAGTTTAAACGCGGCATGTATGACATCATGCTCCGCTTTATCCGAAACTATATTTTTTGTTCACAACCCACTGAGAGAGCTGGTGAGATTAGTTCACTACCACTATAAGGACTAGCAGCCGCACTGCGAATTTTAAATTCCTCTGACTTCTTAGCCTAGTGTAAGACATAACACTTATCGCCATCATAGATAGTCTTTATAATGGTGAGGTTCGTCATACATATATTAACTCGATTCAAGCGACTGAAGGCCTCCTCAAAACCGATGAACAACAATGCAATGAAGACCTAATAACAATCTCTAACAAGGCTTCGGTTTCCAATGATTTACAAAGTAATGGCTCCGCGACTTCGGCCTCATGTTGGGTTGGGCGCGACTTGATAATAGTCTATGTCAACTGCCTTGTTTTCCTTCAGGGCCCTTATCACCGACGGTATTCCATCGTTTTGGGAGCGGAGGTGTGAATACGTGAATTTGACGCTGCAGAGGTTCGTGTGAGATGTTGTCTAACTTGATAGACACTGCCGCAAAATGCTTCCGCCGTCTAGCAAGCTTTTCCTCATCCGAAGTCAACAAATGTCTGTCTAGTCCTATTTGTGTGCTGCTTCTTCAGCCTTGATGCCGCGCGTTGAAAACCAATCACCAATTTGGAGCCAGATGTTTTGCGAGCAACAATTCAAAATGCCGTAAAACGAGCACAAATGTGCACCAACTCAGGAGGTGGTCATGTGACCGATATCATTTTCTCAACTTAATGTCATTAATTTTACATCTTCAAACAAACTTTTCATGAAAAAAAGATTGAATTTTTTTTCATTTTTAAGAAAATGGCAGCCAATTCACATTAGAACATTACTTTTGCTCCATCTTGTACAATATTTTAAGAGCTGTGTATGAAGAGTTCGAAACGTCTATGGAAGTAAAGCAAGGCTGTATCTTAAGTGTGCTGTTGTTCATTCCACTCATTATTGGCATCGCAGATGCTATAGGAGGTGGTATACCGCTTGACCGAATAAAAATTGCTGGGCTTAAGTACGCTGACGACATGGTATTTCTGGCCGGTACAGTGGAGGTTTGCAGCTCATGATGAACGGGTTCGAGGAGGCATACTGTAAATCTTGGAATTTGTTCGTTAACCTCGAAAAATCAAAAATAATGCTATTTACTTAGAAGTAGTGAAAGCAGATATTTCCGATGCGAAAGAATACTCGTACATTGAAATTGAACATAGCACACTCGTTTAAGCAGAGAATATTCCGCGCAACTGCAACATCAATACTCCCTTATAGAGCACAAGTGTGGGGATTCCGTTCGTTTGATGCAGTTGAGGCTGACGAGTAACACTCCCAACTACGTATTTCATCTGGAGACAGATGTACCCCCTGCTCTCAGAAACGTTAAAAATGCATCTGGAGTAAAAATCATGGCAATAGAAGAAGACAGGTTGCCTAGATTGATCTTTTGTTTCGTTTTAACGACGAAGGGAGGCATTATCGAAGAATGGGAAGAACTAAAGTCAGAATGTGGCGTCAGCTTACGCATAGAACCCGATGAAACTCAATCATCTCATAAAAGTAATTTCAGGAATCTGTTAGAAAATATGGGACATCTATGACAAAAGTTCATCTGAAGTTCAACACTCGCAGCATAGAAGCTGCTACAGTAATTTGTGGTATAACTTGCAACAAAGCTCTTACTTCCTGAACCGTCACAAAACGGAAATGATTACTTCAATTTATACATGCCGCATCGTCCAGATCTTGTGTGACCTTTGCAGTTTGAGGATGAGAGAGGATGTATTCCAGTTTTTTATGCGCGATTCGCACTTCGCATGCGATTCTTTGGTTCCATATGTGCTGATTTTAGAACAGACTATGGGGGCGTTTTGAATGAAGAACTAGGATGGGACGGCCTTTATAATTACACTTCGATGCAATAAGCTACAGAAAAAAAATATTGAGCAAGATTTTTACGAAAATTTAATATTTTGTCGAGCAGTTTATAAAGGGTGTTTTTTTTTAGAGGTACACAAATTCAATATGAAAAAAAATACTTGAAGCTAATGTTGATGTCTATGATATTAGCTTTATTTAATAGATTTTATTATGCCATTATTGGTTAAATATGACACCAGGCATATGCGCCCCACGACCAGCTCAAATGAAGCGCAATCGTGAAGTCCAATTTTCGACAACTTTATCGAGCAACTGCAGCCGTATATCAGCAATAACACGCGAATGTTGACTTCCAAATCGTCCAACCTCTCTGGTTTATCGGCATAAACTAGTGACTTCACATACCTCCAAAGTGTGAAATCACAGGATCGTGGAGGCCAGTTCCCAAGTTTTTTACGCGAAATTATGCGCTCATCAAATGTTTCCCGCAATAAATTGATGGTGTCGCGTGCCGTGTGGAATGTTCCGCCATCTTGTTGAAACCAAAGCTCTGTCACGTCAATGCCATTCAACTGAGGAACGAAGAAGTCAGAAGTCATGTTTCTATAGCGCTCTCCATTGACGGTAACATTCTGGCCGGCATCGCCCTTAAAAAAATATGGGCCGATAATTGCGCCAGCCCATAAAGCACACCAAACAGCGAGTTTTAACGGTTGTAAGGGTGTCTCGACAAAGGCTTCTGGGTTTTCTCCACTCCAAATTCGGCAATTTTGCTTGTTTACGTATCCATTTAACCAAACCTGGGCCTCATCGGAGAACAAAATTTTGCGTTGAAAATAAGGATCCAGCTGAATCATGTTTTCGGCCCATTCACCGAACCTACGACGCGTATAATGGTCACTCGGTTTCAACTCTCGCTGATCTTATAAGCTTTAAAGGCAAGATCTTTCCGTAAAATCTTCGACAAAGTGGTTGGGCACAGCTCCAATTGCTGTGCACGATGGCGAATTGACTCATTCGGATTCTCCTCAACATTGCCCTCCACAACGGCAATAACTTCTTCTGTTCACACTGTTTGTCGTCTTTGGGGATGCGTATTATCCACTAGAGTGTACGTGGCACGAAAACGATTCATCGTGTTCCGAATAACTTGCTCAGATGGACGATTATGTCGACCGTAAAATGGACATAGCGCACGATAAGTTTGGCGAACCGAACCACGGTTTTCAAAATGAGTTTGCACAATTTGCACGCGTTGTTCTGGCGTTAATCTATTCATCGTAAAATTGCAAAACGTACTAGCCACAAATCAACTTTCAACTGTCAAATTGACAATCCGTAGAAACAGTGTTGCCAGTTTAAAAACCAAACCTCTAAAAAACAAAACACCCTTACTTTACACGTGTCAATCTGGTAGACAGCCAATATGGACAAACCAAAATAGACTTCAGAGTTCTGATTTTTTTTATGGAAAAAAGTCAAATCTAATGTAAAAAAAAATCCTCATCTGCCTATTGCAGTATTTTTTAGTGCATTTATGAGTATTTTCTCCGTTCGGTATTCCACTTCTAGTGCAACTCCGTGTTTTGAGTTCAATAAATTCATTGATCCGTTTTGAATTGTATGATGTCAGCGCCGCGTGCCTTAGCTTGTCCGTCTTCTACCGACAATAGTGCCTGTCCGAGATGTAAAAGGTTTCCACAGCTCCCCAGCGGTCGTCGATGAACTCAGGAACAAAGCTGGTGATTGTTTCAGTATCTGTTGGGAGGTGGTTCCTTATCTGTTCCGGAGGCCGTCGGTATTATACCTGGGTATGCTTACTATCCTCACCAACATGGATAGGCCTGTGTACTGCAGATGTAGTACAACACGTACAAAAGTTACTATTCCGATGTCTGCTCTCCTTTGTTACGGATGTCTTGGATGCAATTTCCAAAGCATCGGCTAATGATAAAGTGATCGATTTGGTTCGATGCAAATTGGCGACTAACCAAGCCATAATTGATCTTGTGACCGTGTTTGTGGTCCAACATTGTGGCTTCAATGACCAGAACGTTGACGTTGCAATATTCAAGAGACCTTTCGCCGTAATCATTTCTCGTATCCCAAGGCTGTGTGGTCCCATCACATGTTTAAATGTGAGGTTGTCGTTGCCTAAATAGGCAATAAAATCTCCCATCATAATTACGACAGCAATATCTCTAGTATGATATAGGAATCTTCATTGTCATCCTTAACTGCACAGTTTGGCGGAGGGTAGGACCTATTTATCCTGCCTTATCCTGTCCAAATTTCTGTCACCATAAGGTTTATAGAACATAGGACTATCTTTAACTAACTATAGGGTATATAAACGGCTTAGAGTAGACCTGGAAGGTTTTTCCAATTTCGGAGCGCTTAATTTCTTAAGATGACTAGTTTAAAGCGGATGGATTCCCGCTCTAGTTGTAGGAATTTAGAATTTTGAAGAATCGTCTTTCCATTTCCAAGGAGAGTCTTGATGTTCCAGAACCCAATAGTTGCCCGTGATGGCTAACGAATGGTCATCCATAAAGTATACGTACAATATATGTACGTCCATATCAGAGACGCGTGTTGTCGTCTTAGTGCAATGAAATGTTTAACGGTTGTGTATCATTAGGCCATAGACTACCCAATACATGTCCTGTTTTAGAATGGCGCAGGAGACTCGACATTTGCCCTTTTTAAACTTTTTAATTTCTGGAGTATAAGAAAGGCTGATAGTGACGCAAGTGCGATGACCACGCCAAACTTTTGTGGGTGTCACTGAGTTTCAAGAGTCTGTTTTGGATTTGTGAGCCTCGTCAGTAAACACGATTTTTCGGTAGGACAAAAAGACCTCTAGTTCTCGATAAAAATGGGAAAATGATCCCAAAATACGAGTATTATTCTCGGTCTCTCTTCACTAAATATCCTTGAGTCTTGAACGCTTTGCTAACAGCGATTAAGGTGGCTGGGTGATCCATCAACGATTCTATCCCAATGGGGCCACGTAGCATAAGAAGACCTTACCCAAGGTGGCGCACGCAGTTGGAAGGGTAACTGGAGGCAGCTAGCTAGGGATCAAACTGGCTCGAGAGGCTTGTTGGTTGAGGCAAGATGCCATCAAAACTAAAAAGTAAAAATAGTTCGGCTAATTCTAAAAAAGAAACGAAAGGATTCAGCGCGAAGTCATTCTCAGAATATCACAATCTTCATTTCTACAGATAGCTCTAAGGCAGCCTAGGTGTGGGCTTATGATCAACGAATATTGAACAGACCTGCCTGGTGGTCCAAACAGTCCAAAATCACTCTTATTGAGTTTCGAGATAATCGGACATCGCAAAGAATGTGATGCTGTTCAACTGGCTAAAGTCGAATCTCCAGGAACAATAAAAGCTGGCGCCACTTACCAATGCGACTAGCACATGACCCTCTCCAAGCTCTCACTTAGGCTAGCCATAGATGGGCTCAATGGGACAAGACATCCAGACTTACAATATAGCCTACACTGGATGATCAACTCATGAATATAATCACAGTACACCGTGCTATTGGGATGAACATCCAACAATTGAGGATTCCAATGATTTTTGCAGAAAATGCAAGTATGCACAAGAAAAGGATTCTCTCTCTGCAACTGCCCTGCTTCAGCAAGCATCAGATTGCGTCCCTAAGGACCTACACTTCTTATATCTAAATGGTCTCGTTTCTTGGAAAATTTGTGAAGAAAGTTCTTCCAGAAGTAGCCAAGGCTTACGTTCCATTGCTCATTAGTTAAGTCGACGTTAGCATAAGCACATTGAGCTGAAATCAACAGTTTCCTGGCATTTTAAAGTTGCCTTGAAGAGGGCCGCGAATTAAATGACCGCACTCTAATCCACATTTTATTTAATTACACGTTTCTTTTCATTAATCAAAAGATAAATCAATTTTTAAGTGAATCGGAAAAATTAATGTTGCTCCGTTCCACTGGATGGTTGCGAAGAGGAGCGGGTCTCTATAACGCTATAACTCATAATTTGTTGCTATTTATCTATGCATAATCTGACATCGGCAAAGTATTAGTTTTGACGCCTTTCCATTCAAACACAATTAGTTCATTAAAAACAATTTTAAAATTAAGGTTCAATATATCGGCATTAACGCTTCTTCATTGACAGGTACCCGTATCTTATGATTTATGGAACCAATGAGTGATCAAGCTAATGGTGCACGAATATAAGATCGTGATTCGGAAGGTCGTTTGTTTAGACGTTGTTGTCGTTAGTGGAATCCATTGCCACGAATATCGCTCTCAATTTCAAATCCAGAATCATAAAAGTACTCGATAAAAATGGAATTCTTTCCGAAAAGATAAACGGTTTCTAAATTTGCAATTTGACGAGCCTCCATGGAGTTGGAGGAATTTAAATTGAATTCAAAAAATACCCATACTCCATGACGACTGTAAGAACGAGTATTTGTACGAGGCACATGTACGAGTATCTACTATAAGTTTCTGTAATTGCTGTAGTTAATGCAAATGATGACGAACATAATCTGAATCGATTTCTGAATCTGTCCGTCCGATTTTGCATAGCACATTACCTCTGAAGCTACACTCCAAGGCTTCAACAAAGTCATTGGTCTTATATCTGTTTACTCCGGTTTTCACAAGAACGAGTATCTATGCGGATTCCAAATATGCACAGGGTGACCGTACTCGTATCTACGAATGTATCCGTATCTGTAGTAAAAATCTAATCAGACAAGAGTACAGTTTCTTGTTTCTTATGTCAATCTTCGCCCGTTGTCCATTTATTGTGGTGTCCTCGTCACTTGGCAGTTTTATTTTGTGCAATCACCAATAATTACCATTTGCCCGAGAGATAGTAGTACGAGTAGAGGGAGCTGGTGAGGGTTGCTCACGCAATTCAAATCAGTCTGCGGAATTGTGGAAACTTCTATGGCGGACAATTGACAGATGGCCAAGCGCCTAAGGAGACTACTTTCAAAATTGCAGCACTTCAATTGATGTTGTATGTCTCTGATTGGTGTGGACGGATACGAACATCTGAATTGAGCGGCGGTGGGGGGGCATCCATGTCGTCGATATTGATGGAGTGTACAATTTGCATACAGGATATCGCACACATTGGCGGCTTAAGTAATGATTTTGCTTTCACTTTAGAGACGCAACCACTGGTAATCTACTAAATGTATCTCTAATCGACGAAATCTGGGTATGATTTGGTCTTTCTTTAACCTCAGGTAACACCCAGACGTTGGGAGTTGTGGTAAGAGTTCCGGTAGAAGTACATTTCGTTTTGATACGAGAAATACTTATCCATTATTGACACTTGTTAATTTGAATTTACTTCTTCTTATTTTCTTTCAATCAACAAATTTGATGAATATTTACGTTTGTTAATCAAGCTAATTGTATATTTGGTTAAATGGCGAGGCATGTTGAAGTTGTTTTAGTCTAATTTTCGACCGAGGGGCAAAGAGATGCGGAAAACGCACCTTTCGCTGGTTCGGTTTCTATTCGGTTTCTGCAAGATAAACAGAACCGGACTATACATATACAAACCTCAGACTTAATCGCATGTAAATGGAACTTTCAATTTCATTCAAAAAGAAAGTCAGTTTGAGACTTCGGTGCGATTTAATCATTGGTTCCTTAATTTTTTCAATTATGAAAAGTAGTACGGCGTGGCGGTGCGGCTGGGTTGATTTTATTTAAATTGATTATATAATGGAATAATGCAAAATGATTTTGGATAGTAATTTGCGTCCATGTTATTGGTTTTCAGTTCCAAGAGTGTTGCGTAATTAGAAAGTGTAACCTTGCCTGAAATTTAAAGAGCAGCAGAAGCATTTCACTCTATCAGGAACTGGCTTTTGAACTCGGGTAACAAACTGCGTCAGAGACTCTTCATTGGCCAGCAGTCCGCTAAACAACTGCTTGATTCTCACCTATGCCACCTTGATTTTGAAATTTTCCGGAATTTATTCAGAAAATTGGAGATACAAGTTTATTCGTCTAAATCTATATTGTCCCCTTCAAAGTAATCCCCATCGACTGCAACACACTTATGCCAGCACTTGATCCAATCCTCGAAACATTTTTTATATTCGGTTTTCGGTATGTCCATCAGTGCTTCCTGCGATTTTTCCATTACTTCCTCTCGGCTGCTGAAACGCGTTCCCCGTAGCGGTTTTTTAACTCGATTGTACAGACAGAAGTCACAGGGAGCCAAATCAAGTGAAATGATGGCACTGTGCGACGGTGCGTTATCATGGTGCAAAATCCACGAGCTTTCTGCCCACAATTCTGGTCTCTTTCGGCGAATTGCTTCACGCAAACGTCTCATAACGCCCAAGTAATACTCTTTGTTTACTGTCTGGTCTTCTGGCAAAAATTCATGATGCATTGCCTTATTTTCTGACTGAAAACGACGTTGTTTTTTTGGTCTCGGCTCATTTGGTGAACGTCATTCACTTGCCTGATGTCTTGATTGCTTGTCGTACTCATAAGCCCACGTCTCGTCTCCAGTAATGATCCTTTTGATGATTGTGAGATCGGATTCGGCCTCGCAAATCATCTCTTTTGCGACGTCAACACGGTCTCATTTTTGCATGAAATTGTGGTCTTTTGGCACCAACTTTGCTGCTACACGACGGAAACCCAAATCATTAACCAAAATGTCTTGGACGGATCCATAGGCAATGTTCGAGTTCTCCGCTATCTCTCTGATGGTTAATTTGCGGTTATTGCCAACCTTTCTTTTACTTCATCAATGTTTTCGTCGGTTTTCGATGTCGATGGTCTGCCACTGCGTTCATCATGTTCGATTGACTCACGACCACTTTTGAACCACTCGTGCTAATGGTAAACGACCGTTTTCTTTAGAGACTCGTTGCTTTTCCAAAACTTCCAACGTTTGCGCACCATTAAATCCCTTTTTTACCCAAAATTCAATAAGAGCACAAGTTTATTGTTGCAAATTTAAATCCATTTCTAAAATTGTAAAAAATCGCCAAGATACATAGAGATAGATGTACTCTTGGCTACGTAACTTTTGCAAATGTCAAGCTATGACGCTAAGATTTAGAGGGAATGTCAACAACAGATTTACCAACTTAACAAAAAAAAAAACCAGAACTCAAATCGGAACAATGGGAGCGCCACACGGTGGTGTGGTGCGGGAACTTTTTGATCAAGGTGATATCTCAGCTTATAAACCAACAAGCTTTGGTGTGAACCTCTACTTCCCTGCACTAGTTTTCCTATTGCTCGGCTAACGAGGTAACATGGGCTTAAATCAAAGGACCAGTAAGCTAAAGAGTAGTATTAGTTTTTGTAGGAGTAGAATTTTTTTTTGCGGGTTTGCTAAAGAGTGAGAAAGAGCCTCTGCAGCGGAACGCCTCACAGTTCTGCCTAATTCCACGGCTCATTGCAGCACAATTTTCCATTTTTTTCGGAGGTTGCGAATTACGGAGGACGTATGAGACTCCTGTGACTGAAAAATATTTAATAGTGTGTCGACTGACTGTGGTCAGTAAACCGAAATGTAAGATTCTCCGCAAAGCAACAAAATGACTTGGAAGAAATATTTGGTGATGACCATTGACCAACGTTCAAATTCCGGAAGGTAAAGCCACTCATACGATATGAAGGCTGCGCCAACAGATAGTGTGACGAACACATATTTTATGAGTAATCATCTTTACTGTATATCGAAGCGTGTATAGAAGCGTAGCTTATTGAATAGGTATGCCGGTTGCTTAGTTTGAATTATATCATGCAAGCGACTAAGGGCTCTATATTTGAGCACGTTATCAAATGTACATCCGCTGATTTGTTTTGAGTAAAAGGAAACATAGTCTTACCATTTCAGGTTAAATGCAAAGCGGGCAATATTATTATATACGACATTGAGCTTTCTTCTGGAGTCGTAGTCAGGGCAGCAAAAGATCTCAGAACAATAGAACAGAATCGGCATTAGTATGGTTTTCACTAACAAAAGCTTTGTCCGTGTAAAGATAAAGCGATGTGTAGTCCAGAGAGCACGTAGTCCACCGTATACCTTACCTATAATGGCGTTTATGTGGGTAGACCAAGAGTCCGGTTAAATATCAGACCAAGGTTGTTGGCGGAGTCAACGTACTCTATTCGACTTTGAGGTAGCTGGATAGATGGAAAGTGAGTAAGATCCAATTTTCTTTTATGGATCACAAGTGCTTTTGTCTTTTGCGCATTAAGACGCAGTTCATTCTTAGCCGAGATCTTCATTTACCTGCGCAGTGGCTTCGTGAATTAAATCCATTGGAAAGCTTAAGTGGATCTGGGCATCATTAGCGAACATGTGGATTGCGTTATGCTCAACAATCTTGGGCAGTTCATTTATATAGAGCGAGAAAAGCAATGGTCCAAGAATAGATCCTTGCGGTACCCCCCTCTTTACTGACAAAGGACATGAACAACGGTTACCCGCTACAACCCGTTGCTGTCTCCCTTCTAAATAGGAATGTATAAGTTTTCTGGAGGGCAATGAAAATTTTAACTCTTAAGTTTTGAGCAAAGAATAGTGTGGTTAACCGTGTCGAATGTTTTCGAAAAGCCAAGTAACGTCAGAATTGTAACACGGTTTTCATCAACAGTTTTTCTAATTTCATCGACGACCATTAACAACACAGTCTTGCAACTTCGTTTTTGACGGAAACCAGATTGGTTCTGGCAGAGTAGTTTTTTAGTCAAAAGATAGTTTTGTATCTGAATTAGAATGGCAAAATTGGGATTGGTCTGAATTCCAGCGTCTTTCCAATGAAAGGGGAAAGACTGATGTCGTTAAAATTGAGTTGAAGACGTGTGTTATAAAAGGCAGTAAATATGGAAGCAGAAGCTTAACAAATTTTGAGTGGATTTCGTCGAGTCCCATAGCGTTTGATTTGATCGATAGTACCGCTTCTGCAACGTCTTCCACGTGTAGCATATAGAAATCGAAGTATGATTCTCTACAATCGTCCGGTGAGTGGTCGAAAGTGGTTAGGTTTACTGAGGAAGGATCACTCGACGCTAAGAAAATTGTGTTAAGCTGGTCGTAGTCTATATCATCAAGAGTTTTAGGCCTTAGTTTTCCTAACCCAACTTCACGGATATGTTTCCAAACCTCTTTGCCTGAGGAACAGCTACCAAATTTCCTATAGTAGAAAACGCGCTTGGCATTTGTTATTTTAGAAACCGTTTTATTGCGGAGTTTGTGATATTTATTCAAAAACTCATCCATTCGGTATTTCTTCCAGCTTTTATAGGCATCATCCCGCTTTTTCATAAGCTGTAGGATATTAGGTGTAAGCCATTGAAGGAAAGGGGGCTTGGCAAGTTTTGCTTTTAACGGCACATGTTTGTTGAATAGGAAAGGAATATTTTCCTGCAGGAAATTGTTTGATCATCAACAAGGGGCATCCGATATATATACTCCCAGCATGTGGCGATAGTATCTGTTTGCTATTGAGCATAATTTAGGTTATAAAAGTCTCTAAACATGACTTTAGACCCAGCAAATTCGTTTTTGGCGACTTTCTACAAAATTAGCGGCTCAAAGAATCAATTTCATTTTGAATGTTGTATTTGTGTTCATGAATTGTTCTTGGATTGTACAACTTTCCTTTCGAAGAACGCCATAAAAAGAAGTTGATGAAATATGTGTGTTGCAGAGCCATCTTCTTGTCATCCAATTTCTGGAAGAAGTCATCCAACATCTACCAATAATGTTCAGCATTCACCGTAACGTTCTCTTCATCGTCATCTGCAATATAAAAAAAGATCCCGCCAGCCTACAAACCGCATCGAACAATAACTTTTTTGGAATGTGCGAGTATCTGGCTTTTGGTGAACCGCATGAGGGTACAACAATTTTGTGTTTTTTCCTCGTAGATAGCGGACCTAGACTTCAACATATAGACCCCTCCAATAATTAGCGCAGTCTCTGGCTAATACATCCAGTTGTGCACTCTAAGCTGATTAAGGTGCCCCTCAAGTAGTGTGCGGCTTTTAACGCGAAGTCTTCCTCTAGTGCGTTCTCCCTCTAAATTTGAATAGAAGGCTCTTTGTTCTACATGTCCTTGCCATCTTATGACACTATACTTAAAGAGTTCGCCGTTAAAACTCCTCCAAAATAACTCGAAGAATATCCTTATCCATTTTCGCTAACGTCCATGCTTTTGTACCATAAAGCAAGACCTGTCTTGCCTTCTTAGGTCCAAGAAACAGCGATTAGCAAGAGTAACTCTTCGTTTGATTTCTGATGAGATGTCATTATCAAACTTAATAGTGGAGCCGAGGTATACAAAGTCCCTGGCTGTCCCAAAATGTGCGTACTTGTCTCTCCAAAAGTGTGATTCATCAGTAAAGATCAACTTTGGTTAAAAACTGTCTCTCTCTCTTGTCATCAATTAAGCGAAGTAGCGACGCCTGGGGTGGCTTTATTTATTGCGTCATTATGATCTTTTACGGTGTAAATGGAGGATCAATGGTCAAAATCCTCCGAAAAGTCGTGAAAGCAATGTCCATATAGTGACTTCGGAGACGAATCGAGGGGTTTGGATAGTTACGAACACTTTAGCTGATAGTGTCTTACAGAGCTGATGTTTTGGAGTGCATGCTGACATCTTGCTTGCCCCGCGACTGAATTTTTAGCGAATTCCGGACTCAGACACACAGATTATATTGAGCGAAAAAATCACGAATCTTGAGAAATGTCACTTACACAGAAACAACTTTTAACAACTTTGAATAACAAAAATGGCAGATAGCTCGCCCTTTAGAAAGCCCTCGCAATGCTAGATTCTTACAAGAGGGAAGAGAGTTCGTGTATTACAATTAGGTAGTTGGATGCTGATGAGTACCCTCCCACCGGCAGCGTGGTTTTACTCTAGTCTCGTAAGCCAGCTGGAGATGTGTGTGAGTTCAGACAGGCAAATACCTACATCAGAAACACGATGGTGCCTCATATGGTGGAGACCTAGGTTTCGACTACCGCCTTTCCTTTAACAGTGACATTGTGATCATGATGGCATACTTCAACGCCAAAGTGGAACGTGGGAACAATGCACTCAAACAAATTTTGAGTGTGCACAGCGTTGAAGATTGAAATGAAAATGACAAGCGATTCATTGCTAATGTCAAACGCCTAGTCATCGAAGCTACATTGTTTGCACATTCGATCCGATATAAGATCAGCTGAGACATCACACTAGTCAATCAAAAACTAGAAGTTGCCTTTTCAACTTTTGGAATTAGACGACTGCACTATTTTTTTTTCAAAGGATTTAAGTATCCTTAAAATGTTTGCACACAGCGCGGGCGAAGGAAAATTAGGGAGGATGGAAAGAGAGGTGCCGGTGAACGTTGGTTTTAAATGTTTGAAGCTTATAATGACTAGGAAATAAAGGACTAGACAGGGCATTCCATAAGCGAGTTGTACGGCTTAGGAACGAATCACGATATTTTAGAGTACGTCCGAAAGTGGGCTTGAGGGTATACTGATGAGCATTCATAGCGATCTTGGCGCACCCGACCAGATGTGGGCATTGTACTTCAATTTTGGGCAGATAAACGCCTTGCATATTGGGCCCTGGCCAGGGGGTGAAGTATTTCTTACATCGCTTGAGGAAGCCTAGACATATCGCAGCATTTTTGACGACATCGAATATGTGGTCATTCCAACGTAAGTTGTCATTCACACACATAACGAGAATGGAAAGTTTATCAGTTTCGACGATGCAAGTGCCATTCATGGATAATGGCTGGGTGTTTAAATTTCGCCTTAATGACAGAAGGCAGCATTGTATTTTAGAAGCATTAAATTCCACTCTGTTAGTGGTTCAAGAAATACGCTGGCGTTCCCGTTCTACAGCCGAAGAGCAGGGACGTGAGTCCGGGAACGAATATGAAAAGCAGAGAGTACTGTCGTCAGCAAAAGAATATATTGGATTAGAAGTATCAGACAAGAGATTGTTGATGAAAACTAAAAAAAGTGTCGGAGACCGAACGGAGCCCTGTGGCACACCAGCATTTAATTTGTGAATATCAGACTTGAAACCATCCGAGACAACTTGAATTGAACGTCCCGAAAGGTAATTTCTAATCCATTGAAGAAGAGAGCCGTCGATCCCTGAGAACGTATTTTCGACAAAAGAGCCAGATGCCAAACTCTGTCAAATGCCTTAGAAATATCAAGTGCAACTATCTTGCTTTCCCCAGATTGATGCACGCTTTGGTTCCACTTTTCGGTGAGACATGCCATCAGATCACCAGTGGACCTATTGCTACGAAAACCGTACTGCCGGGCATTAAAAAGTGTTCGCGTTTCGAGATATTTCATTGGAAAAAAGGGACGTAAGTGCAATGGGTCTGCAAGAGGAGAGAGAGGAAGATTCGCCTTTTTTAGGGACGGGCTGGACAAATGCTCGGAAAGACTCCTAAAGATTACGATTGATGAAAAAGCTTACGCAGTGGTTTTGCCAGCGTGGAAGAACACCTCTTCAGAAGAAGGGGAGATATACCATCTGGACCAGCGGATTTATGCATGTTGAGATATTTAAGTACTCTTGCTACTACACGAGTGCGAAAGTGGATTCGTCCGATTGTAGATTCGACGCACTCAAGGGTAGGCGGGAACAAAGCACAATCTGGGAGTGTTGAGCTGGCCGCAAAGTGTGCACCATGCAGATTGGCATTGTGCAAGGAGCTGACAGCTGGAATGTCATTATACATGAGCGTTGGGATGGAGGATGAGGCAAAATTTCTAATGTTTTTGACGAGCGACTAAAATTTTTTACTACCTTTGGGACATTTTAGTATTTTTTGCCTCAGTTTTTGGTCGTATTGGAATTTTACACGTTTAAGAAAGGCGTTGCAGTCATTTCTGGCTCGTTTGAACTTTTTTCGGTTTTCCTTGGCTGGTCTTGAAGGACCGAAGGACCTTGCCATGCCAAAGATGCCTTGATAGGTGCTGGTGTCGTTATTGGATCTGCAGAACACTCCCAGACAGCCCACTCTATGTTTTTGTTGATGTTGGGCTAATAGACGTAGCTACTTGCTACTGCTTTCACCCGCACAATACCTGGGTGTTACCAGTAAGTAGCTGTTTTAGGACTCGCTTCTGCAATTAAAATGGAATTATTATCTTTTTTTTTAACATGATAGAACTTGGCTTCGCTAATATGTAGCATCACGGCAATGATAAAAATTTTTAAATGGACATCCTTGATTTGTTGCTTGCACATAACTTCGAATTTGTTTTAAAATTTTGCCCAACGTTACTGGTCTTTATCCATTTTACACAAATAAAAATCTTTATGTTGTGCATCGAGAGTAACAAACGCAATCTTAGAGTGCCACCGGTCGCTCTATACGACTCTTACATGCATGACTCTGACGACATATCTGCAAAAGCAGATTCTGCTCCGACCAGAGTAGATGTCACAACTTCTCATCCCATTTCTGATCGACTCATCCTATTCCACTTCGTGAACGTGGACGTTTGCTTGAACATTCGAACCGAAGGTCACTGACCTATCTCGTAAAATCATTCACGTCGATCGCTCTGCAATAATCGTAATCATTACGCTCATTTCGATAGAGTGGAATAGCCAGCTTGATATTTAAGCGCTTTTTTTTATCTAAAACAGTATACCGGTTATGGACTGAAGTCTGTTAATTCGATTAGCTAGGCATCTTTGGCTAAGATAATACGACGACATCCAAGTAATTGACAGTCTTGTATTCACGTCACTATCATGCTTAATTGAACTGATAGTTGTTGGGACGATATTATTTTCGCACTTGCTGCCATTTGAAGGTCCAATAATGAAGACCATCCATGGATAAAGCGTCTTCAGAAAAAGGATCGTGCAAGCTAAATAGAGACTATAGGAGCCAAAATTGTTCGACAACTTAGCCTAGACTGACTGACTGCTTTACCGTCTACTCTCTTAGACATCTGTAGTGGCGATGTTGTCATTTCTGATTTGACTATATCAAATACTGTACTGCGGCAATGTTGTGGGATATAACAATAACGAAACAATAGAAGGTGGCAGCACAAATTTAACTAAGCCGCGAGCAGCCATTCAAAGCAAAAAGAACAACATCACGCTGCGAGTAGGTACTAAGTAGAACAGATTTGTAAACAATTTTATTAGTTTTCCGATTTAGGGTCAATCTACGATTCGTGATTGCAGTTTTTAGAAAGGTTTCCTTTTTACTTGAAACTTTCTACGCCACCATAAATTACAGAAAAAATGTGCCACCCAATAAATTATGGCTTACTTTTGCAAAACTAACCGAAAGCGTGTCTTTGTTTTAGCTGTGTCCAATTTTTATTTAAGCCGAATTAATAGCCCATCCTAACCCTGATCAATACAATAAAAATAGAATTCTGCCTTCTTAAAAGTCAATATTTTGGAAAACAAAAAGGAATAGCATTTATATTGTTAACTAGTTCCATTCTATTAACATACTTCTAAGTGATACTCCCGGGGATTATGCAAACGATCCGTCTCTCATTTTGAATCGCAAATACTGTTCAAAATTTAAACAATTTATCTTCGGGTCTAAGTGGTAGATAGGCATAAAATTATAAAAGAATTTTATTAGCGAAGCTATAAAAAAAAAAAAGAAAAAGGCGCAAAATTTAAATAAAAATAAATACTATGTATACTGCATTTATGAATTTTAGTTTATTCATTTATTTATTAAGGAAGTAATAAACGAAATTTTTACTTGTCAACAAAAATCTGACAATAAATTTCGCAAAGCCGCTCGAAAGTTTGTGTCACATGTACGAGTATCAACAAAAATCGGGGGAATGACTTTACAGACCTTTTGACCCAAAATGTTATTTAGACTTTCCACTAAGCTTCCAGTCACATCAACTGGAATGGATCAGATTCTTGTTGCAGGAGGCAAAAATTCTTAAAATTTCGGCATAAAAGGAATCAGAACTGATGCGTGCAAAAATTGTTTCGGCAAACTGACCAACAATACTAAGAAACAGTGTGAATGATGTTTACATAGTTGCAAGCAATTTAAACATAAAAATAGGGGCCTACAGGATGACATTCCTTATAGCGTATATTAAATCAAAAAATCAGAACGTGACTAGGTTAGGCCTTCCAGTGGTTGTGACCTGTGACAAAGTACAGGGTCTCCCAATAAGATCTTCCCAACTTTGACAGTTGATAGCGGTCATATTGTTGAAGCTACATCTGTCAAATTGGCTGTCATTTATTCAGTCTGTTTTGCAATAACGTTCACCAGCACGTGCAAATGATAAAATTGTTTTCTGAAAATGGATGTTTTGTTCGAGCAACGTTCCGCGCGTTTCGCCCATTTTACGGTCATGCTGCAAACCTCTTACTCCTACTTTGGCTAGCCGGATAAATTAATATCTCAGTAAGAAGAATTCAATTTCAAACTGATCCACATCACACATCAGAAAGACATCAACTGGACTAATTGCTTTAACTAAAGAGGTGTCAGCCTCTTCAGAATATTAGACGATATCCCATATACTATATGTGACAACCATATAGGAAACGCCAACCGGTCATCAACTACACAATTGAGCCCTTTACGTGCTTTTTGGTCGAGAGTGGGTCAATAAGTCTCTGAAAATTAGAACGGATGACGTTGCCGCCTCAAATCCAACATTTTGCTTGTCAAGAAGCATCTTTCAAAAGAACGCACCCAAATTTTCAGACAGATCTGCAGCAGGCATTTTAAACAACAGAATTTTCGTAAAAATGGAAAAAGGTGAATTTCGTGAGCTCATTAAACACCATATTTTGCGCAAAAAAACCATCATGCAAACCAAGCTAAAGCTTGAAAAGTACAGGGTCTTCCGATAGGGACTTCCCAACTTCGACAGTTGATAGCGGCCATATTGTTGAAGCTACATCTGCCAAATTGGCTGTCATTTACTCAGTCTGTTTTGCCAAATCACCATGCACGGACATAGCATTCAACAACACGTGCAAATGATAAAATTGTTTTATCAAAATGGGTGCTCTGTTCGGGCAATGTTCCGCGCGCTTCGCCCATTTTACGGTCGCAATAATCGTCCTACAGAAAGGACTATTCGCAGTGTGGTGGATACATTTGAGTCCACTGGTTCAGTAAACGATAAACTTACGTCGACGAAACGCAAGATCTGCCGAAAACATTGCAACTGTCCGTGAGAGTGTGCAGGAGAATCCAAGGCAGTCGATTTCGCGTCGCTCACAAGAACTCGCCCTTTCGCAGACCACAACTTGGCGAATTTTGCGTCGTGACTTGGGCCTGCACCCGTACAAAATTCAACTGACTCAGAAGCTGAAGGTAAACGACCATAGACAACGACGTGTATTAGCTGAATGGGCTGTGGAGCAGTTGGAAATTGACCCTAATTTTCATCGAAAAATCATCCTCAGCGATGAGGCCCATTTCTGGATGAATGGGTACATCAACAACTAAAATTGTCGAATTTGGAACGATACCAATCCACATGAAATCCAAGAGCGTCCAATGCATCCCGAAAAAGTCACTGTTTGGTGTGGACTTTGGGCTGGCGGCGTCATCGGTCCATATTTCTTTGAGAACGACGTTGGTCAAGCCATCACCGTGAACGGCGAACACTATATGTCGGTCGATGATTACCAACTTCTTTTGGCCTGAATTGTAGTTTCAACAGGACGGCACTACGTGCCGCACAGCTCACGCCACTTTGGAAATTCTGCACGAGCGATTCGAGGGCATGGCCATCTCATGTGGAACTGATGTGAACTGGCCATCGAGATCGTGCGATTTGACCGTCGTTAGACTTTTTCTTGTGGGGTTTTCTAAAGTCGCAGGTCTATGCGGAGAAGCCACAAACCACAGCGGCCCTCAAGCCAAGATAACCCATGCCATCGGTCAAATTCAGCCTGATTTATACGCCATAATCATTTCTCTCACACACACTTCGTTTTATTTAAATTTAAAGATAAGAAGCCCCTAATGGAAGACCCCTTATTACCATATTTAAAACTTAGTTTTAGCATCTGAACATCTACAAAAAGGTCATGGCCAGTCAATTCCGAACTCTCAGTAAGGAAAGTTGATTTATTAGTGGTGTTAGGAAGTGCAAGTGTTTTAACAAATAATCTACGTGAAAAACTCAGAAATCTGCTGGGGTTTACATACAATTGAGAACAAACTCGAGTTGTACGCGACGGATGTCCCATTCCTTTCTGGACTTGGCATTAATAGACAATAGGATAGTGCTAACGAACATAGAACGACCCACTAGGAACTGTTTGAGAGCATTTGAGTACGATAGCGACCACTACGGACTCGCCGCCACAGTCAGGATCCAGAACGAGCAAATGCTGCTGGAACAATATGATCATGTATTCTCATATGATTATCGTAGAGTACGGTGGTCACGCTTTGCTAAAACTTTGAAGCGTAATTTGCGTTCGAGCGGGATCGATCCTCCGAATAACAGAAATCTGATAAACGACGAGATTGACTGACATTGAACAGAAATGAACATCGTAATTAAACAAACTATGGAGCAAACTATTTCTCGAATACAACACTCCGAAGACAATCTGACTAATAAGTACCGAACTCCCATAATCGACGCAATATATGCACACAAAAGTACATTGCTCTCGAGGCTGAAACAGCTATACAGATGGGTTACTGACAGGAACGATACCGATATAAGAACACCTAAAATCAGTGATAAAAAAACCTGAAACAATTAATAAAAGAAAATTTCAGTAAACCCAAAGTCTGGATTGGGCCAATAAAATCCGGGCTATAAAATCCAGTAGTCCGAATATGTTTCCGCAGATAAATAAATTGTTCAGGCGGAAAGTTCACAATGACATCCAATATGTTCGAATCACACAGACGACAGGAAACAGACAGTTTCTGACATTACTGACCGCGGGTAAAAGTCCAGAAAGTGTCGACTCAGAAGACGGCATCTTTGTGGTTGAAGACCTACAGGAGAAAGTCGGGTTGCTAGGCGCTTACTTCGAAACCGTGCATACTGTGAACAATGCAGTTTACCGTAACCACGATATTGAAAACAGAACTTACGCAAATCACTTCTATCTGCGCAACGAAGTCCATAATTGGCGATCTGAGAACCACGGTTTTATCCTGTTCAATGAAGAAAACGCAGCAAACGACATCGTCGTCGATGGACAAGCTGCCAGTCACTTGTTCGTGCTAAAAAGTGAGCTCCCGTGCATCTTTGAGTCATTAAAAAACAAAAAGTCGGCGGGAGTAAATGGTATCCCTAACGTCATATTGAGACACCTACCTCAGGAGGCAGTGGATATGTTCACTACGCTATTTAACAACGCGCTGAATAATGCACATATCCAGCGCACTGGAAAATGGCAGTGGTACACCCTATCCCAAAGAGGGATAAAATTGGGACCGACGCTGTTAATCTCCGGTCAATTAGTCTACTTCCGAACATTAGCAAAGTATTTGAAAAGGTAGTCAACAGAGCTCTGTTGAAATGAGTTGGGGATACCAATATAATCCCGGACAATCAGTTTGGTTTTAGGGCGAGGCACGACACCATTCATGCGGCGTCAAAACTGGTCTCCGTCATACAGTGGAACAAATGCAAGAACCAATGTACGGGTGCTTGTCTGGTTGACTTGAACCAGGCCTTTGACACCGTATGGTTTTCTACAAGCTAACCAGAATGGGAATGAGGAAACCTTTGCTGAAACGTGATTTCGAGTAAAGTTTTTAACATTAAAAATGGCTTACAGCAGGGGTCGGTTATCTCTCCGATACTGTTTAATATTTACACTAGTGTTTTAACAGGTACCCTCAATCACGCTTTAGCGTATGGAGATGATTTAGTGGCGTACGGATCAGGACCAAAAATCGAAGTCATTAACACCCATTTGCAACGTGACTTCGATCATATTAAGGAGTATTGCGATGACTGGAAATTGAAAATTAATTTCCAAAAGTCAGAAACAATTTAATCAGGCCAAGCATCGCTTACGGTTGTCCGATGTGTTTGAGAGACAGTGTCTTAGAACCTGTCCTCGATAGTACAGAACACCAGAGTCTGAGCACATAAAATATTATCCCAACAAAGTCCTTTATAAGAGAGCTGGACTAAATAGGATTGACAATTTTCTAATTAAGGCGATTCGAAGGCACGTCGCAAGAGCAATGACGAGCGATAATAGCCTGATCTTTGGGGCATATTACCCCCAATATACTAGATGGAGTGAAAAATGACCTCCTTGGGAATTAAATTTTTTTTTTTTTTTTTAAATGTTTTTTTATACTATTCAATATAGTTGATACTCTTATTCCAGCGATTTTCTAACTTCTTGATCCCGTCCGAAAAGTAATTTTCTGGAAGGTCTGCAAAATACGCCTCCGTGGCGTCGATGATTTCCTCGCGTGAGCTGAATTTTTTATTGATGAGCTCTCGCGTTCGTGTTTTACGTCAGGAGTGAGCATTTGCGGCACCCAGCGGCAGGATAACTTTTTCATACGCAGAATATTGCCCAAAATATGGCGTGTGCGCTCAGTACTATTCTTTGTGGTATCTGCTAGCTGACGCACCTTCACTTTCCGGTCAGCCAACACCATTTCATGTATTTTTTTGACATTGTCCTCTGTAACCGCATCGGAGGGCCTGCCGCTGCGGACTTGATCGGTAGTGGAGTTGCGGCCACCACGAAACTCTCGAAACCAATATTTGACGGTGTAATCTGACGGAGTAATCTATGGAGCATTAGCCCCATAATATTTATCCAACTTTTCTTTTGTTTCCTTCGCCGTTTTGCCTCTCAAAAAATAATGTTTTATGATAGAACGAAAATCGTTTTTGTGCATACTCAACATGATACCAAACACGTCAACAACAATCAGCTGTCAAAACAAAACTAAAGACAGTATCGCACTGAAATTTGGCGTGTCTGCCTAAATATGAACGGACTTCAAGGCACCATAACCTTGTAGCAGCGCATTTTGGCGGTCAAGGAGGTTACTTTTCACCCCACCTAGTAAGAGTTGCGCTTTTCGAAAATTTGTTTCTCATATTTTTGCTTATTTCATTTCAATTTTCTTCAGAGATGGATAATTTTGATAAATTTAAACTTTGATCTAAAAGCGATGATGAAGAAGTAGCAGACTCTGATGTAGAATTTGAGACCGCACTAAGCAACAGCGACTGCCTTATAGTGCCCGAAACTGACACCGAACTATTGTATTGGGTCTACAAGTAAGTTTCCAGCGTTGTATTGTATTGGGTCTACAAGTAAGTTTCCAGAGTCAGAGATGACGCCACCAGTGGATCCCGGGCAGAAATGTCAGACCCCATGTGTTTTATTTGTAGGTTTTGTATCTGTCAACAACTTAGCAGCGTTATATTTGAGCAGTTCTATCGGTGTCGTACATTTTATCGAGCAAAATCATGGCAAGTTTCCAGCCAAATAAACGTCATTTGCGGGAAGCGCTGCTTTTATTCTTTAATATGAAGAAAAGTGCGGCTGAGGCCTATCGTTTGCTTTCGGAAACTTATGGGGCGGAATGTATTGGTGAATCGACGTGCCGCGAGTGGTTCAAACGGTTCAAATGTGGTGATTTTGGAGTTGAAGACAAAGATCGGCCCGGAAAACCGAAAAGTTTTGAAGACGAGGAATTGGACGCTTTACTGGATGAGGATCTGTGTCAGATTCAAGAAAAACTTGCTGCATCATTGGGCGTCACGCAACAAGCCGTTTCCCTGCGCCTAAAAGCACTGGGATTCATTCAAAAGGTTGGAAACTGGGTGCCGTACGAATTGAAGCCAAGAGACGTCGAACGGCGATTTTGCATGTCCGAAATGTTACTGCAGCGGTATAAAAATAAATCATTTTTGCATCTCTTTGTCACTGGTGATGAGAAATGGATTTATTATGATAATCCTAAACGCAGAAAATCGTATACAAAGCCCGGCGAGCCCGCCCAATCGACGCCTAAATGAAATACTCACGTGAATAAGGTCATGCTCTGCATATGGTGGGATCAAAAGGGTGTCGTATACTACGAACTGCTTCCCAGTGGTGAAACCATCAAAGGACCATTATATCGAACCCGACTAATTCGTTTGAAGCGGGCATTAAAAGAAAAACGGCCAGAATATGAGACCAGGCATGAGTCCGTCATTTTTCATCACGACAACGCTCGGCCACATGTTGCGGTTTCGGTGAAAAACTATTTGGAAAATAGTGGATGGGAAATTCTGCCTCACCCGCCTTACAGTCCAGACTTGGCACCATCTGACTACCACTTGTTTCGTTCGATGCAGAACGCTCTTACGGGAATACGCTTCAGCTCAGTAGAGGAAATCAAAAATTGGCTCGATACGTTCTTGGGCTCGAAAGACGAGAAATTTTTGTGGTCCGGAATTCATAAATTGCCAGAAAGATGGGGGAAAGTTGTAGCTTCCGATGGACGATACTTTGAATAAAGCATTGTAACTATGTTTTCACAATAAAACTTCAAATTTTGGAAAAAAAACGCTGGAAACTTACTTGTAGACCCAATAGTTGCATCGGCTTCAAAACAAAAAAAGACAAGCCTGCAAATATTATGTATTAAAGAAAAGAACATTTGGATCCGCACGATGGAAATAATTTTCAATTAACGGGTGGATCGGAGGTTGGGCTGAAAACACAGTGGCTTATTTTTCGTCCTTTTTACGAAGGAATTACTACAATCAGTCAAACTTAAAATCCCTTCAAAACAACATAAGTAAGCCAGAAAACAAGTAATAACAACTGAAATGGAACAGTTCGTTGACATGGTGATTTATATGTTTTGTGTTCAACTGCCACTTACTGGAGCAAATATGTTGGCCAGTCAGAAACAATAAAAAGCTACTACGCTTGAGTGATAACACCGATTTAAGCCATGGATGCGACAAACTTTTTAAAATAAGACCAAAAGTAGAGCTTCTTGCGGTGGGTGAACAAATAATCAGTGTAAACCAGGCAAGCCTCACAAGTGGGTTTACAAGAACAAAGTTCTAAGTGGAGTTTCAGGATTCCGTTTCGACTATAAAACTTTTGCTGGAGAGCAGAGTAACACCTTCTCTGAAAATGCCCCTCATTTAGTGACGAGGCTCACATCTACAGTGGTTAAACTTGTCAACCACCAATTTTTTCCTGATAATTGGTACCACAGTCCCAAATTGCAAGTTCACCTGTACGAAAATGGATTACCATTTTCGGGCACAGTCAAGACTAAACGGAGTCCCCAATTCTAAAATGTCAATGGAGAAAGAACTGAAAAAACAAGGTGGTGGTGGAGTGAAATTGGGACTGGTATCCTAGTTTGATAACAAGGCTTCAAACATGCTGTCACAGTGTGTTGCAAGTCAAACAGGGAAAGAAAAACAGTACAGAGATATTCCCGCTCCTCAAGCTATAGAGGTCTATAACATGGGGTGGCGTTAATTTGCTCGATTCCACGCTTGGTTTATACAGAGTCTCTTTGCGGTCAAAAAAGTGCTAAAAGAAAATGTATTTTCGCACGACGATTTATGCTCAGTAAACGTATGGCTCAGTCAGAATGATGCCAGCCATTATATGATTTCAAAACCAGCCGTATTAGAGAAACAAATCGCTTTTAAAAAAATGTTGCTGCAAGGCCAATCAGATTTGATAAATATATTGTATAACATAAGGGTAGGGTAGGTAAGAGTAGCTGTTGGATAAACCAACCCACTTAGGCCTAATGACCCATTGTGATGCCATGTGGATCTATGATCCTCTTACTGATGGAACCAGTTTGAGCTTCTGACGAAGCGGAGGAGACCGTTTACGTCTATATTTTTCAGATCGTTTACGTCGTTGTAGAAGAAGGCTCCTAAGTGAAGTTTTCTTCTCTGGGAGAGAGCTGGACATGCACAGAGTAGGTGGAGGATTGTCTCCTCCTCCTCCTCGTCCATGCAACTGCTGCAGGAATCATTTGTAAAGGCGCCAAGCCTTCTTGCGTGCTTGCCTATAAGGCAGTGTCCAGTGATGACACCTATGATGGCGCTGAGATGTTCCTTATTTAGAAGGATCAGACACTTAGAGCGATACAAATCCAGTTTTGGCCAGATTTGTTTGGTTGCTAGACATATTGGTCCAACAGTCCACCTAAGGTCTTTAATATTAGTTTGCACGCAGCGATTGGGATACCTATGCTACCCCTTTCTGGTAGAATAGGTAGAGTGGTTCCAATTTTGGCGAGTTCATCGGCTCTACAATTCCCTGGAACGTCTCTGTGGCCCGGCACCCAACAGAGGTGAAGGTTGAACTGCTCTGCCATCTTCATAACAGACGATCGGCAGTCAAGGGCGGTTTTAGAATTTAGTGAGACTGAGTCCAGGGATTTGATAGCGGCCTGACTATCCGAAAAGATGCGGATATCCTTTGCAGATATCACGTTTTTCTTCAGCCAGGACAGACCTTCTTTAATCGCCAAAATTTCCGCCTGGAACACGCTGCAGTGATTTGGAAGACGGAAAGAGAGGCTTAGATTTAGCGTGTCTGAGAAAACACCGCCACCAACCCCGCTATTGGTTTTAGATCCATCTGTGTAGAGATGGATTGACTTGTGCTCCATGAAAGCATCTTCCTCCCAGAAGGATCTAGAGGGGAAGCTTACATGGAAGTTTTTGTCAAACCAAAGTTCAGGTATGGTGTAATCGATGTTCTCTGTGGGGATTCCTAATGTATTAAGAATATTGGAGTGGCCAAATGGATTATTTGTCCACTGTTTAATCGCTTTAAGGAGTATAGCTGCAGTCGCAGCTATTTGCCTGCTGAAAATATCGAGAGGGGGTAGACCGCAATGCTCCGCTTATGCATAGACATGCTGTTCTTTGGACTCTGCATAGCTTAACGCAGTTAACCGCACTTTCTAAAGCCGTCCACCAGACTATCACGCCGTAAGTAAGTATCGGTCTTATGACCGAGATGTACAGCCAGTGGGTTATCCGAGGTTGAAAGCCCCATTTATTTCCAATGGCTTTTTTGCAAGAGAATAAAGCTATTGTAGCTTTATTGACTCTTTCTTGAATGTTAGGTTTCCAGTTTAGTTTTCTGTCAAAAATGGGATCCAGATATTTTGCTGTATCGGAAAACACTAGACTGGTACCGTTTATTAAAGGAGGGTCTATAATTGGAATTTTATATTTCCTGGAGAAGAGGACAAGATCAGTTTTATGGGGGTTTATTCCCAATCCACAGCGATCTGCCCAACGGGTTAATCTATTGAGATTTAATTGAAGGAGTTCTTTAATGGTATTAAGATGCTTACCTGAGACGGCAATAGCAACGTCGTCTGCATAGGCAATCACCCTGCTACCACCCGCTTCAAGGTATATCAGCAGTTCATGTACTACTAAGTTCCGGAGAAGGGGAGAGAGGACACCGCCTTGCGGCGTACCTCTGCTAACACATCTTCTAGCAGAAGTCTCACCCAGTTTGGAGTTGATTATCCTGCTTTTTAGCATAAGACTAATCAGTTCCCCAAGTGAGTCGTCTACCTGCAGAATTGACAGCGCAGTCGTGATTGCGGATGTGTTGACGTTGTTGAAGGCACCCTCTATGTCCAGGAATGTAACCATTGTGTACTCTTTATATTGTACGGATCGTTCGATGTGGCTAGTCAGTGAATGCAGAGCCGTTTCCACCGACTTTCCTTTACAGTAGGCATGTTGAGCCGTTGACAGAAGTCTAGAGTTTTCAGAAGGAAAGATGATAGACTTATAGGTCTGAGGTCCTTTGGGACAACATGAGAACATTTTCCGGCTTTGGGGGTGAACAGTACATTGACTTCTCTCCATGACAGTGGATAAGTTCTACACAGCTCCGCATAATATTTTCTAGCGCAGGCAGAATAATATCTGAGGATCTCTGTAGCTTGGCAGGTATTATACCCACCGGACCAGCAGACTTGTATGATTTGAAGCTATGCAGCACCCAGAGCAATTTGTCTCTTGTGATCAGACCATGAATTTTCGTCCCGGTTGCAGTAGGCCTGTTTGGGTTGTTACTGACCGCGAATTGAGAGCTACCTAGAAAGTGGGTGTCCAGTAGCAAGTTGAGTGATTCATCACTTGAGGTTGTCCAAGAGCCATCGGTTTCTTCAAACAGCTAGGGATCATAGGATTTGTAGAGAGGATTTTTCTTAGCCGTTATGCCTCAGAGGTTTCCGTGATTTTGTCAGAGAAGGACACAGAATTTGAGGGATTCTTTGTATGAGTTCCAGTCAGTCACTTTTCTTGTGCTTTTTGCTAAGTTGAAAAGTTTTTTGCAAGTGTTTCTGGGCAGTTCCAGTGCTGATGTCCACCAATGTGGTTTTTTCTTGCCTCTATTTTGAATAAGAGGGCAGGAAGCGGCCATAGCCTGATTGAGAGCCAGAGTGAATTCCCTGACCTTCATGTCAAGCTCATTGGTGTCACGCGGGGGACTTGATAGTTCAGAGGATAGCGTTTCTGACAGTATTCCTCTGTATTTTGGGAAATCAGTTTTCCGGTAGTTTCGGAATAATGGTTGACTAGGAGAAGCATCATTCAGGCTGAATTGGATGTATCTGTGGTCTGAAAAAGAGTGTTCAGACGATACCATCCAGTTCATTAGCATTTGAGTGATGTTGTCGGAGACAAGAGTTATATCTAATACCTCCTGTCGGTTTCTGGTTATAAAAGTGGGCTCATTGCCAATATTGCAAATGCAGAGGTTAGTACTTATAATATAGTCAAAAAGTGACTCACCTCTGTTATTGATGTCGGTGCTGCCCCATACCGTGTGATGCGCGTTAGCGTCGCATCCGATGATGAGGTTAGTTTTTTGTCTTCCAGTACCACCCTTTCTAGGTTATCACCAGGGAGAGGGCCCACATGATCGTGGCCAAGGTATGCCGATGCTAGCCAGTAGGAGCCTTTGGCAGTCTCTAGTCTGGCAACGGTTAAGTCGGGGTGGCTGAGATTAGGGAGTAGAAGTACATTAAGGCTACGTTTCACTAATATACAAGTTCTGATCTTACCTTTGTTTCTTGTATAGAGCGGGACGTATACGGGTGTCCTAAGTCCACTAACCACGCCTTCTACAATCGATGGTTCCTGTTTTTTGAAAGACGCAGAATGAGTGCGGCCGAAGCCTTTTTTGAGTGATGGAGATTAATCTGAAGAAACCATATCATTGCTACAGTTTTCCCGAGTAGTCTGCACCACGGTGTTGTTAAGATCCTCCGATTCTGAAGATGTGCCCAAGAGCTCATCTTCTTCCTCTGATCGTATAGGACCTCGTTTTGTTTCGTCATCGGTTTCCATTTCCGACGGGGTGTCAGATAAGGAAATCGATAGCTTGCTTGTCACCTCGGATAGATTGGAGTATATCTGTACAACATAAACATCGCACTGTTTTCGTAACCTTTAACGCATACGAAGCCGTTAATGGCTTAATTTTTTATTTTTTCAACTAATAACAATATTTAATTTATTGCAATAAAAGTTGGTTAAAAACTCTTCAACAAAACCATTTTAAGAGTCGTTAATTTTTTCCCTGCTCAGGATTTAATTCATGCAGTAGGGGGTTAGGAGACTGAAATAGATGGTAGGTGGTTAAGGGTTAAGGGTTAAGGGTTAAGGTCGAAAGACATTAGTTGTGGTAATATCGTTAAATTCGATAAGAGCCAGTAAGCTAAATTTAGAAACGGTCGCTGTCAAATTTTAAAGTAAAACAAAGGTCATGGTATTTCGGGCCAAATTTTCCGGTCGTATAGCGAAGATACGGATGATAGATACCACGGCAGCAGCCAAATATATAACATGAGAATGCTGTCAGAATTTAATAAAATCTATGCCACGCAGAATTCGTCAAGGCTCGCCATTGACATACAAAGTATTAATCACTTTTTTATTCTTCGCTTAGATACTTCAGTAAAAAAAAAAAACGTATGCAAACGCAAATTGCTGTTTTGGATTCCACTCAAATTTATTTAAAATGTTCATCTTGAAACTTCACTCTTTGCGTTACACTTTCTATCAGAGGATTACTCATTAATAATTTATGAAATCAATTTCTAGCAGTTTGACCCACTTATCATTTGAAATCATACTCTCGTAGCTATAATGAAGTGTTTTTAAAAATTCAGAGGTGGTACGGTAGTGTCTCTAGTACAAATTGTATCTCTTTCAATACACACTTCATACATACAGTAATCAACAGAAAATTTCAATTGCAATGGGATTTGTTCTTGTCGCCAATATGTCTACAAATATAACGTACATGTGTTATATTGAGGAGTATCTCAATTACCTGCTGATATTTCAGAATAAATTCAACTTCTGTGACGCCAACGCCTTTAGCTCAGCGGATCGATGACTTAATTATAAGTTTCACTTCCTACGATAGGAAATGTTTATTTAATTTTTAATTCCCATTTGAACCGCACAATTGAAATTGAATCTCAATTGACTAAAAATAATTGCACACGAAATCATACGAAAATTTTATTTATACAATTTTATAGAGCTCGACGTGATGATTGTGAGACGACAGTGCTATTGTCCTCTATCACCATAAAATGAATAAATAAAAAAAAAAAAAGAAATAATACTTTACCACCTGCAATAATCATCGTGAATGTTTAACATTTTAATGAGGTTTCATGCGGGCGTGGACAACATGAAGTTTTACCTTAAATCAATCGTTCAAGTCGAAAATCATGAACAAGTACTTAGCAGGCGAAAAAATAAGGCCACTTTGTCACCGGGGCTCTAATAAGCAACACCTCTACGAAGCCCATGTTGTACTCGTATATGATAAATTGCATGACTAAGGAGAAACTCAATAAAGCTCTGCCATTCTCTTGGGGGTTTCTCATATCATTCAGTCAGACAGTGAAGGCCATCTGTAGGTACATACCCGTATAATCGTTGATAGCGCCATTTACCAATCCAAACAAGACTTTTTAAATGTCTTCAGGCATGGCATTGACATTTTGATTTGATTTTTTATTATTCCACTAGCCTACCCCCCAACCTGGTTTTAGATTCACTAAATTCGTTAAATCCAATTGATCCTATTTGTCCAAGATGTTATCGGCTCGTGATGTCTATTTGTAATTGTCATCGATAGGGTCATACACTTAACATAGAGGGTATTCCCAACTAATTTCCTACACTTAAACTGAATGGGAAATAAAAGTTGGAAGGCACAAAGATACGATACAGAAAACTAAAAGATACAAAAAGTGCTGTTGTTATGGTAACAATCAATGACATAACCAGAAACTGTCAAAGCAAAGAATTTCATGCTCTGATGCTAACAAACCCAGCTCTAGATATAAAGAGAGAAAAAGTCTCAGATACAAGTATCTAATACTCAAACACAGTGCGAATACTTATGTTTATGACAAAAGAAAACAATTTGTTGCATACACTTACTTCTCTGATGGGGTTTGTTGTACTCGTATGCAGTGTTAGTCGCTATAACCGACGCGACGCTTTCTTATGAAAGTGATTCCACTTGAATGATGTGAGTTTATGTGCGACGGTTATGAAGGAGTTGTGTCAGAAAGATAAGAAAGAAATTGTCCGTAATCAAGGAAATGAAATGGTATGAGTGTGTGACAAAATATCTAATTTATCAAAACACACTGTTAAAGTTAAGATGACGAACAGAAGAGACATGTTATATGGGTCTAGGTTGAGTGCATTTCTGCCATATACTCGTAGTGTATTTCCGTAAAAGATATTGGAGGGACCTAGGGAATGACATAATTTTAAGCAATAAGATCTGGTCCGGCCGTATCCAGGATGGCTACTCATGTTCTACATACAATAATTACAAAGTATCGGAAGGCCTTGATGCACGACAACTCTGTCTAATCGATGAAAATAGTCACTCCCTCGAGATAAACAGTGCAAAACTTTGCCTAAATTCATATAAATGAGCACGTTTTAAAGACGTACTGCATATTTCACAATTACACTGATGATATTCGTTAGATTTCTCAAACAAAAACGGCCAATAGATACGGACATAGGGCTCGATCTTCCACCAATATATTCGGCTCGTCAGTGAGAATGCTTAGAGAGGCTAAAGCATTTGATCGTCCGATGTTTATTTTCGTCTACGCATGCCTGCATACTATGAGTATGTTGCATAATATCGTAAATCCTCCTTGCACCGGCTGTGGTGGGTACTTAACAAATTATATTGGTCTTCATACCGCCTATATTTATGCTTTTTGTGGCAGCCATTTCCTGATTTCCTGAAATACCGCAATGCTAGGTACGAGCCAGGAAAAAGTTGAATTAAACTGTTTAGCTATCTCGATAAGAGTTTAATTGAATATTATTGTCAGCATATAACTAATTGATACCTGGCTAATTCTCGTCACGTATTCACATTTAGTATGCATGTACACACCAGCTTTCAAACTAGTAACTCGTACGCTAAAGAAGATATGGTTTTACAGGTATTTTAAGACCCCTTGCTGAGTTTACGTCCCTTTCATATTTTAGAAGGCAACCCGCAGCATACACTTTAATCTGTTCAGTATCTCTTTATCCACTTTCTCACAAATGCATCTGATATTTTTAAATATTTTTCTGCCGACTTAATACTCATTTGCGGGCCTTTTGGGTGAGGTTTTAAGAAAACACTTTCAAAACGCTTTTTAAAAATCGCATTGATTTTGCAATGAGGAGTGAATACAATGCGCAATCGGCAATTAAATACAGAAAATAATCTAGCTACAGATATGTGTGTGTGTGAGTAAAGTAAAATAAGTAATTTAACGCACGTTTCTCTGGAACACACTATAGCTTGCCAAACTTCACCACAGTGTGACTCTTGTAAACTGGAATTCAATTTAATGTGGTTTTAATCCACGTCAACAGATTAATCACTACTGCTTTATTTACAGAAGCCCCAAGCAAGTTGATCTTTGACGAGCGCTATCTGATTCCATTCAAAGAACTGTGTCCTCATACTGAAATCGTTAATACGGGCGATTTTAATATACACAATTCTCAAGACAAAACCCGAAGGGTGGTGTGTTGAGATCATCGCTGCTGAAGACAACTTGACCCAGCTTGTATAATAAATTAGCCCACACAAATACCGCCAACACACTGGACTTGTTTTTAACGTCTCACCTTGAAACGACTGCACCATCTATCTTAAGCGTGTGACATATCAATACGACCAAAAACTGAGCCAAAAAATACTAACGGGTGACCAGATAAGAACGATAGGAAAAATAAAATGTAAATAAAATTGATTCTAACTTTATTTTGAAGCTACGTTCATGCCATTATGTGTGGAATATCACATCATTTAAATGGCCGCCTCAGCTTCGCTGGCAGTGCTTCAAGCGGTCGGTCTAATTTTTGATGAAGTAGTCCAATATATGCGGCGTTATTCCGGCAATAGCGTGTCGAATGTTGGCCTCGAGCTCGTCCAAAGTGGTTGGCTTGTTAGCGTAGACTAAGAATCCGACGTAGCCCCAGAGAAAATAACCGAGTAGTGTCAAATCGCATGATCGTGGCGGCCAATTGATGAAAGCTCGCTGTGAGATTACCCAGTCGCCAAATTCCTCCTTGACAACTTCAAGTGTTCCGCCGCTTATATGGCATGTAGCGCCGTCTTGTTGGAACCACAGCTCGGATATATCGATGTTGTCGAGCTCTGACCACAGAAAGTCGGTTAACATCGCTCCCTATCTGAGGCCATTGACGATAACAGCGCCTCCTTCCTCATTGCGAAAGAAATAAGGTCCGATGATGACGCCATATCATAAGCCGCACCAAACAATCAATCTTTGTGGATGCATTGATGCTTGCGTTCGCTCCACATAACGGCAGTTTTGCTTCTTAACATAGCCGCTGAGCCAAAAATGGGCCTCGTCCGAAAAGATGATTTTACAATGACATTCCAGCTGTCAGCTCTTGAGACAAGACGAATCTGCTTGCTGCACACTTTGCGGACAGCCTAATATTTCCAAATTGTGCTTTGTCTCCGCCTACACTTGAGTGCGTCGAATGTTCAATGGGACGAATCCACTTTCGCACTCGTGTACTGGGTACTGGGTCTGGATGGTATATCTTCCTTTCTCCTGAAGAGTTGTTCTTCCTTGCTGGCAAAACCACTGCGTAAGGTTTATCATCAGTCCTACTCTTTAGGATTCCTTTCGAGCAGATGGGAAACAGAACTTTTCCAACCCGTCCATTAAATATGCGAATTTTCTTCTCTCTCCTTCTACAGAGCCATTGCATCTACGCCCCTTCTTTACACGATCATGGAGATGGTGATAAACCGTCAGCTCATGAGGTATCTTGAAACACAAAAACTTTTCAATGACCGGCAGTACGGTTTTCCTAGCAACAGGTCCACTGGTGATCTGATGGCATATCTCACCGAAAAGTGGAATCAAAGTGTACATCATTCTGGCTAAAGCAAGTTAGTAAAACTTAATATTTCTAAAGCATTTGACAGAGCTTGGCATCAGGCTCTTTTGTCGAAAATGCGTGCTTCTGGGATCGACGACCCTCTTCTTCAATGGATTAGAAATTACCTTTCGGAACGTTCAATTCAAGTTGTCTTGGATGGTTTCAAGTCTGATATTCACAAAATAAATGCTGGCGTGCCCCAGGGCTCCGTTCTGTCTCCGACACTCTTTTAAATTTTCATTTATGATCTACTGTCTACTTCTTCTAATCGAATATATTCCTATGCTGCCTCTCCGCTTTTCTTATTCGTTCGACTGATTAAATTCCGATATCAACAGAGTAGAATGTAATGCTTCCAAAACACAATGCTGTCTGCTATCGTTAAAGCGAAATCTAAACACCCAGCCATTATCCATGAATGGTACTTGCATCGTTGAAACCGAAAAACATTCCAATCTCGGCATATGTGTCAACGACAAATTAACTTGAAGTGCCCACTTATTTGATGTCGCCAAAAATGCTGCGAAACATCTAGGTTTCTTCAAGCGATGTAAAAAAATATATCACCTCATCTCATCGGGCCTCAATCTATAAGGCGTTCATCCACGCAAAATTGAAGTGCAATCCCTACATCTGGTCAAGTGCAACTAAAACCTATCTGCACCCGCTAGATAGGGTTCAAGACCGTGCGATAAAACTCATAGATGATGCTGATATTGCCCAGTCAATTGAACACCCCGAACACTGACGAAATGTCTCCTGTCTCACCTTGTTACATCACGATTTTCATCACCAGCGCTCCAATGAAATTGAAATTGCCAGAGGCATTCCGCCCTTTCAAACCTCTAACCGTAACATCCTTCTCGCTATAAACGATCATCAGTTTACCCTCAAGTCCACTCTCGGACGTACATTAATCATAAATCGTTCCTAAGCCGTACAGCTCGCTTATGGCATGCCCCGCCGAGCTCTTTATTTCCTAGTCATTATAACTTTCAAACATTCAAAACGAACGCACATCGGCATCTCTCTTTCTTTCTTCCCTAACTTTCCTTCGCCCACGTTGTGTGCAAACATTCTAAGGGTACTAATGATCTCTTGAGCGCGTGCTAATTGAAAAAAAATATAAAGAAAAAAGTCAACACTGGATCATCCCTATTGAGCTCCAGCCAAGAGGATCGTCAAAACTCTGTCTTCATATTCGAAACGACGAGGATTACCGAACCTCCGTTTTAAGGAATATACGATCGCGAATGACAGAGCACTTGGCCTGGATACTGGAAAAACGAACTCCACGATCAAGGAAATGGAAGGCTGCTGTGTCTCACGTTCTTCACGAATCGGACGCTCTTTAAGTAAATATTAGTTCAGATACTTGACAAACGATCACATCATCTATCGTCGTACAGAGTAGCTACACTTTTAGAGCTTTTGTGAGGCTCTACACACCCTGAATAACTCGAACTGCAACCAACTTCAGACAGCTATAATTTCCAAACCGTTCATGACAGTGAGCTCATATTTTGACACATGACAGATGATTTTATTATTTACAAGCCTTTTAAACGATTTGCGTCTCAGTTGTGTTGAAAAATTTTTGTCCGCGATGGAATTCAAACGTGATAGTGTGATTGCTTTATATTTGACTTGAAAACCACAAGCAGCTATCGTTAGAGCCCTCCAGCACCTCAACGTGAATAAATCATTTGTGTCTCGAACCATAGCTCGTTACCGTGATACTGGCACCGTTGCAAAACGCCATGGAGGTGGTCATAAAAAAACAGCAGCATCGGCAGAAATGGTGCGGAAAGTGAAGGCTCGAATTGAGCGAAATCCGCGTCGAAGTGGAAGAAAAATGGCTCGTGAGCTCAACATATCATTGGAACGGATGCAACACATACTGAAAAATGAGCTTGGGCTCAAGCCATTGAAATTCCAAAAAGCACACGACTTTACACCGCAACAGAAAAAAGTTAGAGTCGAAAGGGCGAAGGAGTTGCTACGCTTGCACGAAAGTGGTGAGTTGCCGAATTTGGTTTTTTCCGATGAGTCGCCATTTGTCATCGAGCAATATGTCAACAAACACAATGACCGAGTTTACTTGCCAGAGAGGTCCTTCGCAAATTTACACTTTCGGACGGCCACCAGAAAGCAGGCAGCACCGATGGTGATGGTTTGGGCCTCCATAACCGCCGATGGTCGCTCTCCGCTCGTATTTTTGAACCGTGGCGTCAAAATTAATGCGATCGTATACCGTGAAACTGTCTTAGAGGCAGTACTGAAGACTTGGGCAAACATCCATTTCGGTCGGAGACCGGACATTTCAACAAGTCTCAGCACCGTCTCACAAAGCGCGCGTCAACCAAGATTGGTTAAAAAACAATGTTCCACACTTCATTTCTTCGACACAATGGATTGCAAATTCTCCGGATGCCAATCCGTTGGATTTCTCTGTCTGGGGTATTTTGAAGGCGAAGGTTGGCACTAAAAAATACCAAAGTTTGGGCCACCTCGAACAAGCACTTCGACGGGAATACCGATGTTTTCTTCGGCCGTCTCAAGGCCATTATTCGCGCCAAAGGTGGACATATTGAAAACTACTGATACAATTTGAAAACTGATGTATTTTCCAACATGTTTTGCTTTGGCACAATAAAATTTAGCAAACAATAAAAAAATTAAAAGAGCATTTTAAAAAGTTGGAGTTCGAGTCATTCACCCTGTAAGGCTGATAAGAAATTCAGACATTAATTTCCATGAAGAATCCTCTTAGGTCTCATGCCTACATTTGTAAATGAAACTAATTACGTTCCGTTTATTGAATGGGACTTAGTGTGACTTTTAAGTTTCGAATGACATCTACTAGCCTCTTGGCTTTAGATTGCTTCAACCAAGAACTCTGGGGGAAAGTCCAGTAGATCAACAAGTTGAGTGTCACAAACATTCGCTTAACATTAGTGGAAGGTATCAACTTTTACATTTTCTCTTTTACATCAAACCAACGAAAGCATCTGTCAATATTAATTAAACGAAAGTGCTCCTGACCTTTATACTTCAATTAAAAAATCATGCATCCGGACAAGGCTGCTGAGAAACTTACGACTAAAAGTGAAATAAAAATCCACATTTTTACAACTTTTGCGCATACGCATCTTTTATGACATCTTCGGGTTTACAAGTATCTACGACTGCAATGCACTTTTTTATGATTTTATGACTTCTGATTCGAGACCCCTGTTTACGAGTAAAAAGCTGTGTAACTCTTGTGTACTCGTATCTGACACATTTTGGTTGCATTTGGCAACTCTACAAATATCTCCACCTCTCATCCATGTAGTCATCCAAAGGAGACAACAATCTTCACAAGACACTAATATTCTGTTGATAGATACTTTCACACGATGTGCATAACTTCGTATGTGGTCTGCTTCACTTTCATTACGTCGATTTCTTCCAATTTTACTTATGCAAATTTCAGAATTGATTAGCTATTCACGAATTCGATTCTGATGATTAAGTGATGCTGTCACAGAGAAAGATGCTCGTGCATGGTATAAGAGCTTCTGGAACAATCTGTGGACAACAAATCTGGGGTTAATTAAAGAAGTCGTAGTTTGAAATTCTGATCACACTCCAATAAGCAACGCAATGTTGGTGGCGATTTGTCTTAATGTCCGAAAGGAGCAGGGATTTTCATCCAAGTCTGGGAAGGTAGGACCCCCTAATGTCCAGGGGACAAAAGTGCTTTTAAAGAAAGACTGCAGCACAACAACTCAAACACACAATATTCGTACAACAGCAGCAGCAGCAGCAGCAACAGCATCATGGCGGAGATGGCATAATAATTCCGAAATAAATCGTACACACGGTGATTAGCATACAAAAATTCAGAATCCCGAATACGTGCACTGGACATTGATGGAAATATTTTCTGCTACAGGTATTTCGGTTGGTTTGCCTGACGAAGGCGATGGCGATGGCGACGTCGAGATGACAGTGGTATTAGATACATTTACCAGAGTGGCCGTTCGAATAGAGTCGAATGAACATGCAGCAGCCCGCTTTGAAATCAGTTGCAGTAGCATCAGAATCGGATCAGGTCTGGTGGAAGTTGGGGGAGACAAAAGCTGAGCTGTGCCTTCGGGTTGCTGCAGTTGCAAAATTATGATGAATCCGGGTGACAAACGGACAGATGGATTCATAGTCTGTCAGTAGGAGGGTTTGTGCAACAACAGTTGGTAGGTTGTGGTTATTTTTTTTTTTGTTTGTTGTGTGTGTTCATTGTGCATGCGGACCGGATTGGTAAAGAATCTACTTTGGCTCACGTAATTGGCGTTCATGAATATCCATGGCATTCATTCATTATCACGAATTGCCAATAAGTGGATAGAAATTCTGGTATGAGGTGTACACGTAGCAGGACTGAAAGGATACTGGCTGGTACGCGCGACTTCTAACTACTGCACAACAATGTGTGTCGATGACTCGATAATTTACTAGAAGAAATGTTATTGAGGCGGTAAGAGACTACAGAGTATACGAGTACTCGTTTGTTTGTCCAAATGAAAATATTTAACCGTCCGTCGTCCTGGCTATGGACAAACGTCCAGTCATCCTTTTATCTTGCTATTTGTGGCATACCCTAAAGGAAGTAGCCAGTTGCAGATTGAATTTTCCACTGCAACAACCAAATCATTGTCATTGCCGTCGTAGTCGTCGTCGAAGCAGTTGTAGTCTACTTCAAAGAAAGAAACCAACAGAGAACTGGAGAAAGAAATTAAAAAAAAATCCAGATACATCCAAATGCCCATTAGAAAAATGTCCAAAAAACGTTTGTTTAGTGTAGTTCCCTAGCACAGCAGGGATGTGGATGCGCGTTTTTAGATTCAAAATAACCAGGATGCTCTTGTATATACGGGCACATGACCTGAAGGTGAACAACGAGATGTGGTTATTAGGACGAGACGAGCACATGTTCTCTCGATTATTTAGCCAGCTTCGCAAAGACCACAATAATGGAAAGAAAATTTCATTTAGCAGAGGAATCTGCATTTTTTCGTTGTTGTCGTCATTGTCGTCATTGTCGTCATTGTGGTCGTTGTTGCTGTTATTGGTCAATGAAGGCGACACAATGGTAAAAGAAATCCTGAGGTACTGTCAGGTTGTCAGGTGAAGAAAAGACCTTGTTTGGCTGGTTAAATTTTTTCAAGGTTTGTTCTCTCCATTTCTGTTCTTTTTTTTTTGTTTTTTGTCTTTCGTAAACCATGAAGAGAGAGAGACAAAAATGTTGTCACACAATTATCACAAGGCCAGTACGGTGACAACTCTGGAAAATTGAATCTTGCAGAGACCAATTACACGTGAAGGCCTTTTAAGTGAGACATACATAGCGTATGTGAACATTTTTAATTCGTTTAATTGGTCACAGGATCTTTTTTTTTAAATGAATCGACAGTTTCTTCGTTTGGGAGGTCGTCTTGCTATTTGATTTGGTAAACGTAGAACGAGTGTATACATTTTCATATAACATATGTGAATATTTTGGGTTCCTTTTCGTTGTATACTGTCCTCAAGACCACCAGGAACGTTGCCCTTACCGACACAATAATTTTTGGGATAAAGTCGCCTCACGTGGCACCTGCCGCGACAAGTTTCGGCATTCTCCGAAGGGCAGGAGAATGAGAAGGAAGTTTCCATTTCCGGAAGTTTGCCATTGACTATCGAAAGTGTAGTTACGTCAGAAATATTTTTTCCTGTTTTTTTGGTGTATAGCTTAAGAGTTGAACCCAGACACTAGGCGTAGTAGCCGAAGAACTAACCAGTATACCAACTCATCTACGCGTTCATTTAGAAGGGTTACATTCGTGATGCTGCCCAAATTACCTCTAGCATTTAACGTAATCTTGAGTTTTCGGCATGTTAACAAGGTCTCGTAACAAACCGTATTGAGGCTAAATTTGCCAACATGCTATCATATGCGTGCACGCCCTCACAGAGGAGAAAGATGACGACTACAAAGATAGCTTCTACAAGCTCTTGGACAAGACTTACGAACAGTGTCCTAGTTATGACATCAAAATTGTCCTCGGCGATTTTAATGCAAAGCTAGGAAAAGAAGGCATCTTTGGTAGTACTGTCGGAACTCGGAAAGTATAGACTGCATGATACCACCTCCGTAACGGATTCAGGATAATTGGCTTTGCAGCGGGGCGAAATATTGTGGTATCTACACGACGTTCTCACAACGGGGACTTGGAGAACTACTGATCAATCAACCGTCAACAAGACTCTTATAGTATTATGGATGTCCGAACGTTCCGAGGGGCTAACATCGACTCGGACCACTACCTTGTTGTAGCTAACGTATGGTTGCAGGTATCCCAAACATCGCAAACTTAAACTAATACTGTGAGGAACTTCGGACGTCGGACGGCTACCATGGCAGGAGATCGTCAAATCCTTTTCCGATTAAGTCTCCCTTAATCTCTTAAGAGGAACTATGCCGCCAGCATCAAGTATTTTACATTTTAAAAAAGCCATGATGTGTTTCATTCGACCACCATAACGAAACCCCTGGTTTGACGACGAGTGCCGGCAAGTAGAAGTAAACACAGCAGGTAAGCAAGAGGGATACAAAGCGGCTCTGCATAGAAAATCTAGAGCTGCTCACGAGCTCTACGAGCAGAAGAGGTGAGATGAACACCGGCTTCTCAGGAGGAATTGAGAAATACTATTGCAGCAATGAGATTCTTAAGTTTTACCAAAGGTAAAAAGGACATCCGTGGCCTGTTCAAACCGAAGGCTGTAAAGACGAACAAGGGAACATAGTAGTAGAGTGGCAGTCGATGCTGAGGATTTGAAAAGAGCATTTCTGTAGGCCGTATAACGGCAATGACGAACCAAATATCGCTGTCAGGCAGAATGAACCTTTCAACCTGGACGATGTATACAATTGTATCCACCCGACCTAGATGAAGTCAAGATAGCCATATTCAAACCTAAGTCCAATAAAACGGCTGCTAGCTGCCGAGCGGACAATGACTTGGTAAGGAGCATACGCAAACTCATCCGTAAACTATACTCAGACGAAAGTATGCCCGATGAATGGAACCTCAGCATTGTTTGTCCGATCCTCAAGAAAGAAGACCTGCCGAACTGCGTCAACTACAGGGGTATCAGTCATGCTAATATCGCCTACAAGATCCTCTATGCCGTATTGCGTGAACGCCTGAAGCCGTTTGTCAACAACTTAATTGGTCCATATCAGTGTGACCTTAGGCAAGGAATCTTGGCAAAACCTATGAGCTCCAAATCGATACACACGACCTAGTCATCGATTTTAAGGCCGCGTATGACAGCGTCTACAAGTATAGAGACGAAATATACATAGCAATGTCCAATTTTGGCATCACTGCCAAACTACACTCCGTTTGTGCAGGATGACGGTGGAGAATGTACGCTGTTCCATCAAGTTCGGTAAAGAACTCATCGAGATCTTTGATGTCAAAAAAGGATTTAGACAAGGCGAAGCGTTGTCATCCGATTTCTTTAATATAATTCTTGAAGTAATAGTGCAAAACTCACGCGCCAAGACAAGATGTACAATCTTTCAAAAGTTCGTCCAATTACTCGCATATGCCGATGATACTGACGGAAGAAAGCAGCGCGCTTTCGCGAGTATTGAGGCAGAAGTGGCGAAGATGTGTTTAGCGGTCAATGAGGGCAGGACCAAGTATATGCTGTCAACTAGAAAGTACACCCAACACCGACGTCTTGGACAGAACATCACCGTCAACAGATATTACTTTGAGGTAGTTAATGACTTTGTCTACCTAGGCTCCGCTATTAATTCCGACAACGATATCAAACGAAGAATAACTCTTGCACAATCGCTGCTTCTTTGGGCTAAGAATGCAGTTGACTAGCAACTCGAGCAATATAAGATCTTGATAATCCCAATCCTGCTCTATGGCGCAGAGACATCAAAAATGGATGAGGGAATTCTTGACAGTTTGGAGAGGAAAACTCTCAAAACCCGTCTGCAATGACGGTGAGCGGAGGAGACGATACAACGACGAACTGCACGAGCTGTATAGCGGCATCGACTTAGCCAGAAGAGTGAAGTTCCAATGACTGACTTCGAATCCGCCCTCGAGGAAGACCGCGACTCGTATGGCGCACGCAGGTGGAAGGTGACTTTAACCAACTTAGCGTGCGAAACTGGAGGCAGCTGGCTGGAGACACTTGTTGGTTGAGGTCCAGATTCACCCCGCCCTACAGCGCCACCTTAAGTAAGTAAGTAAGCATGTAGTATGGTAGTGGCACAAAGTTTACCGAAGATTGGACCAAAAATGGTAGTGGTCCGTAAGGTGTTTGTTTTAAAGTGTTTTTGAATATTATTACGAGGCTCGATTGAGCCTACCTTACCTTACCAGACAGTGATTTTTGGAATGCGTGGGCACCGAATTACACATGAATAAAACTTGTTCCAAGACGAATTTGCATAGGCTTGTACCAATGTCCTTATCAAGCAATTTCTAAAAGGTCTTCGGGAGGAAGGAAGAAAGAAAAATCTAAATCTTCAGCAAAGGAGATGGTATTTTTTGAGCATATGTGTGCCTAGAAAAGTGCTTCCTGAGGCAAATAACAAGCCTGAGGCACTTGAACATAACAATTTTCTCAATTTTCAAACATTTTTTGTTACTGCTTAGTTGACTATTAAAGTGCTTGGTAAATCAGAGAATTACTTAAGACACTCAAGCACATGGAAGAAGACGTCTACCGCAGTGTTTTATTTGTGCAGCCGTGTTAAAATACATAATTTTCATTTTAGAATATGATACCAATTTATGTTCTACAAACGGTATTCTAGGTACCAATTAAAATCAGTTGCCAGGCTAAGTAGACTAGCAGGTCCATAAACACAACCAATATCATCAGCAAATGCAATATGAGTTTCTTTGAACTTGACCTGGAATATTGAATAAATATAAATTGTAAAAAAGTGTTGGACTCAAGACGGAACCCTGTGGTACATCAAGATTAACAATTTTAACAACACTCCCGATATAATTAATTTTATTTCAATGTGCGGATAAGATCCTTCCAGTTAAGACCTAAACTAATGTAGCATTATACTTCGGGAACTCTTGGCCTCAATTTTTCTAAGTAGAATTGTATCCGACGGTACAAGGTGTCCCAAAAAAAAAGTTCGTAGAAACTATCGTAGTTCAACAATGGGCAAACCTAAGTCTGAGCGACCAGTATCAACAAGAAGTGACGAAAGCGTGACAATCCGGACCTATTAATGATGTAGATTGACTAGATCATCATTACACCGCATTTTTCACGAGTTGGTGGAACGATTAAAGCCCCAAGATGCAAGTCAGAGGCTTCAATTCGTTAATCACATAACTGAGCATTTACCAACATTCAACATGTTTTCGGATGAGACACATTTATACCTTGTTGGAGTTCAACAAACCTCCAAAACATGCATCAGAAACCCCTACATTCACCTAAGGTTTCCGTTTGCACTACAATGTAAAATGGCCCGTCCTATTTTGAAGATGGATGGGGACGCGCAGTTACTGTGAACTCAGAGGGTTATGTGGAGATGTTGTACAACTTCTTGGTGCCTGAACTGCAAAACTTCCATGATTTTAACCAAGGAAGATGGTTCAAGCAACGCAGAGCTTTGTCAACCATTTTCAACATGTCTCTGCCATGTGATCGTAAAATTTTCGCTCAAAAACTGATATCCAGAAGAAGAAACATAAATTGGCCCTCATTTAACCCTTATGGATTTTTTCTTATGGGGAAAGCTTACATCGAAATTGTATACCGATAAACCGAATTATTTGCTTTAGTTAAACGAAAAAATTCGACAGGAAATGGTCGCTATTGCGGAGACTACGTGCTGAGCGGTCCTCAGAAATGTTGGTGTTTGTTTAGAAGAGAGCCGCGGGCGTGGAGGATTACATTTACATGGCTTTTTTTTATTGTTCTTTTTGCATTTCGATGCTCAGCAAGCACATAGTGTCTTCTTTAAGGTCACCTACATATATCTATCAGGTGTGTCAGCAGCTATCTACGGTAGATAAATGATAACCAAGGCCTTGATTATCTCCAATATGTAGGTATAGGAGTGGAGTATATCCAATAGATCCCCTAGTCAAAGTAATCTCTGTATGCCTAGCAAATCCGTTCGAGATCTTACTTTTACGGACTAAAGTGTGATTCGAGATCCACACAATACTCAATGAACTTATTCTGTCAACAACATTCAGAAGACTACTGGTCAAATAATTGCACAACATCTTGAGCACGGCTGTCGTTCTGTATCATATCGCGTGGGCTCTGTTTCATTAAATAACGCTTGAGGCGGCAATTTGTCTTCCATATTTAACCGCATTTGCCATTCAGGTGTTTTTGAAATGAAATACTTTCATTTCACCTACGAGTAAGTCTAGAGTTCGCTGCATACTCGCAATTTGTTCATGACATGACCCAATAATTACAGAATGCTGTCCATACTCGATAAGTATGTTATACTCATATCCCCGAAGATCTTTATGTCGAATACATTAGGAAAAATATTTGCAAATCTTAAATGGATTATGTTTCGTCCTTGGCGTCTCTCCACCCAATGTTAAACAGATTTTTCGGGCAAATAAAAGGCGCAGTGCAAGCTCTCCAACAATTATAAAATCCAACTGTCCACAAGTTTAATAACAGACGACTTTGACTGGCAAATAATGTCATCGCCAATGAAGGGGACTTACCCCCGTTCATTTCAAAGGAGGAACTCCATGAGATCTTCGACACAATAAGAAGTAAAAAATCAGCGGGAATTGATGGAATACCGAACATTGTGCTTCGACATCTCCCTCTAGAAGCGGTAGACATTTACACCACCTTGTTTAACAATGTAATGAATAATGCGTATTATCCAGCGCATTGGAAAACTGCGGTGATTTATACCATCCCTAAAAGGGGAAAAGATACATCCAATCCGGCGAATCTCCGATCGATAAGTCTCCTTCCGAATATCAGTAAGGTGTTCGAAAAGGTAATCAATAGAGTCCTGACTAAGTGGGTTGAGGACAAAAATATAGTTCCGGATAATCAATTCGGTTTTAAGTCGGGGCATGATGTCATACATGCCGCGTCTAAACTGGTGTCAGATATCCAATGGAATAAAAGCAAGAACCAGTGCACTGGAGCCTGTCTGGTTGACCTGGAAAAGGCCTTCGACACCGTATGGTCAGAGGGACTTTTCTATAAGCTGACCAGTAAGCCACTTTTGTATATTCTTCATAATATGCTTAACCACAGACAGTTCATCGTGAAAAATGGCGATGCAACTTCTGCTGGAACATTTCAAATTAAAAACGGTCTGCAACAAGGTGCGGTTAACTCGCCGATCTTATTCAACATTTACACAAGTGATTTGATAGGTTCACTTCCCCATAGCATAGCGTACGCAGACGATCTGATAGCGTACAGGTCAGGTCCAAAAGTCGAAGTCATTAATATGCTTTTGCAACGTGACTTCGAACAAATAAGGCGGTTTTGCGATGACTGGAAGTTGAAAATCAACTTTCAGAAGTCGGAAACCATTCTGTTTAGGACGCCGTTGTCTGGTGCCTCTAGGGACACCAGAAAAAATTGGCGAAAATTCTTGATCATTGGACAACACGGCCAGCCACTTGCTTGTCGAAATGTAGTTAGATACCTTGGGATCTGGCTAGACCAATATCTATATTTTAACAAGAATGTAGATGCTGCTCTGGCCAGAGCCAAAGGTGCTTTTGCCCTCACAAAGAGACTGTTTTATAGCAGCCAACTCGATGCGAGGGTGAAAGTTATCTGCTACATGGCCCTCATCCGGCCCATGCTGGTATATGGGTGTCCTGTGTGGTTTAATGTGAGAGCAAGCTTAATGGAAAAGATTAGGGTATTTGAGAGGGCTTGCCTTAGGATCTGCCTTCGCCTTTACAGAACGCCAGAATCGGAGTACATAAAATTCTATCCCAATGAGGTCCTTTACAACAGGGCGAATCTGAATATAGTGGACAACTTCGCTATTAAGTTGACTCGAAGGCATATTGCAAGAGCAATGACCTCGTCCAATAACCTGATATCTGGGGCCTACTACCCCAACTACTTATATCATGAGAGTGTGCGCTTGAAGGACTTCATCCCCCCTGAAGCGTTTCTCTATCTTGACATGAAAGGGCTTATACAGGATAACTTTGCGGTGCCGCTAATCTTCCACGTAGCTCGTGCAGTGGGTGAGGGGCGACTCAACTACAACAAAGACGTCGCACACGGCAGTATCGAACGTCTCAGGTTTAGTAGGGCGGTTTCAAGCCGCGACATAAAAGATGTTTTTTTTTGCAGCACCAAAATATTTGGTGGTTGAGTGAAGAAGATCTGATTCCTGCGTCGTTTCCTTCAAGTCCGAGTTAGCCTAGTCAAAAGGCAAAGTGGGCCATTTTGTTTTTATTTTTATTTTTATTTATTTTTTCTTTATTTTTCCTTTTGGAATGGCCGACTTACATAGATTAGGGTAGTTTTAAGTGTTTGAAGTTAGCAACCTTGGGTTAGCTAATGATCAGATTAGCAACTTTAAGTTTGCTAACAATTAGGCTAGGTTAGATTGTATAGTTAGGCTAAGTAGTTTAAGGTTAAAATATAAGTTTTATATAAATACAAAAAAATTGTTCGTTCACTAAGTTTTTTCTAAATACTTATTTTCTTAGTTTAAATAGATGTATAAGAATAATAATTATTATTTGTAATGACGTCGAAAGACACAAAACAATAATATAGTTTAGCTTAGAGTGCCCGTTTGGAGGGCCATTAAGTTAGTATAAGTTCGTTAAGTTATTCTAAGCTAATATTTAAGCATTTTTTCTGTTAGCATGTAAGTATAGTAAATGTAAGAAGTATAAAATAAAATGCATTAAAAAAAAAAAAAAAAAAAAAAAAAAAGACGACTTTGACTTCGCGACGTCGGTATGGAGGAGGAGACTTATATCTATCTAAACGACAGTTTAACTAGACTCAATCGCATCCTTGTGCAACATTCAAAATAAACTTCAAGTAGCTTTTAACAATATGGTGCGCTACGTTTATCGATTGCGCAGCTATGACCAAGTCTCATCATACACAAATAACATCCTTCGATGCAACTTCCAACAATATCTTAATGCCCGTAATTGCATCTTCCTGCACAAAATAATATATGTAACCGAAATCACCTCCATTTTGTAGTCGAAGTTACAATTTTCTTGATCGATAAGAATGTTGAATATTAATACTCAGCCTAAATTCGTCGAGGCTATTCTTAATCAGCACCATTAGACTATAGAACTCATTGTCATATCAAAAGAATGCCGAGACCTTCCGGCTTTAAAACGGTCTTGTTTGAATATTTTTCATATTTTTCATATATCAATATTTTTTTGTTTAACTTTAACTATACACTTTATTTTTCTCTAACAAACAAATGAATGTATGAAATGATTACTTAGGTTTACACTATTACATGTATTATTTTAAAATTATGTTATTATTAGTATTATTGTTAGTACGCTCAAAAGATTACTTAATTTATTAATAATAAATGTCAAATCAAATCGATGAAATAGATTTCTTTTTATCCGCAAAACATAATCGCTAAATTTTGCTTTTATCTTTTCAGGTAAGAAGCAATGCTAATAAATGCAGCAGGTATTTCGCACCGTTTTTTACAAAAACTTCAATATGCCAGTAAATTGCTTTCAGATTAAAAGGGTAAACGTAACTTTCTCTAAATTAATTTTTCTTACAGGTAAACAAAGCAAGCTAAACTAGGAAGATATTCAATTATAGTGCGTATATCTAAATCTAGTTTTGTTTAGTGTGCATCTTCAATCTTAGAAGCCAATTTAGTCATCGAAAATATATAAATGTATCCGATTATAACAAATTTATTATTTTCAAATAGACACATGCAAAATGCAGTTATTGAAGTTAGTATTTACAAAGCGCCAAAGTGTGGTTGAGTGAAACGCACACACAAAAGGCTCATGCGGTCTCTTGCAATTGCATCTATTTGACGTCAAACTTTCTGCTGATAGATTCTCGTCGTTATACTGTCCCTGACAAGCACATTTGTATCTGGCCTACTACTAATCCGAGTTAAATGCGAGTTAGAATGCATTTAATGCACGTCTAAAATACTGTTTTCCTTCTATCGGAATTTGATAACTCTGTCTTGACGCGTTTTGATTATGTTAAAAGACTGGAATTCTCCTTTTTTTTATCTTTCGATAAGCAAAGCGTACGAGGCCATAGACTGCTATCATGCAGACATCAATGCCATCCATCACAGGAGGATCAAAAACTGTGATATGTAGTATGGTGATTGCTATAGGGAAAAGAAACAGTGCTTATTCGGATGCGGATTTGCAATATGCGGCAGATTTATGCAAGAAGTTCTGACCTTAGGACGCGTGAGGGGCGTGAGCGAGCGTTTCATGACAATCCGCATTAAGGCTAAATTCGCTAACATAATTCTAAGAATGGTCGCATAGCTCCTACGGCAGACAAGGACGACGCCGCCAAAGAATGTTTCTACGAGCTCCTCAACAATACATATAAGTAATGTCCGATGTATGACGAACCCAAGATGGGAAAGGAGGACATCTTTGGTAGGACAGTTGGTACGCATATACTACCCTGGATCAAATTGATCATTTTGGGATGGACGTAAGGCATTTATCCAGTACTCTGTACGTCCGAACGTTCCAGACAACCAACATTGGCTCGAATTAGAAACATCCGAATGCGAGTTTACCAAGCGCCACAAAAAAGAACAACTAGCGTGAGAAGATATAACGTATTAGAAAAGCTGCAATCGCAACTGACCACCACAATCTTCTCCGAAGGCGTATCCCAAAATCTATGTCGCCAGCATTATGTACCCGCGACCATTGGCAACGTCAGAGACGCCATATCTGATATGCTGGGTTTCACCCGACCATCACCAAGAAATTCTGCTTGCCGGCAATGACATGCACAAGAAGCGTATAATGCGGCAATGCAACGAAGGACGAGAGCTCTACGAGCAGGGAAGAACATCGGCTTCTCCAGAAGAAAAAAAAAAGAACGAGAAACGCGTAATCAATGAGAGATTGTACTCCAGGAATAAAGTACGGAAGTTTTACCAACAGGTAAAACGAACGTGCCAAGGCAAGAAGACCCGTAGACATGAAGAAGGAAACCGTGTAGTAGAGTCACAGAATAGATTAGATCATTCAACCATGAAATCTAACAAAGCTGGACCTGACGGTTTACCTGCCGAGTTATTAAAAGCAGCTGGAAATGACTTTGTGAAGAGCATACACCAGTATGCCTGATGAATGGAGTCTCAGCATCGTTTGCCCGATCCACAAAAATGGAGACCGCTTCAACTGCGCCAGCTATACACGTACACATAAATCTTCTCAACATCGTATATGCCATATTGTGAGAACGCCGCGAATCCTTCATCAACAACTTGATCGACCGCATCAGTGCGGTTTCAGACCACTCCGCAACCGACCAAATCTTCACAATATGTCAGATCCTGGACAAAACTCAAGAAATCCAAATCGATACCCGTCATCTTTTCATCGATTTTAAGGCCGCATATGACAGCATTTATAGAGGCGAGCTGTATAGAGTCATGTAGGTTGTCGGCCTGGGCAGAATGACGATAGAGGACGCTCGCTGTTCCGTCAAGTTCGGTAACGACTTAACTGAGAACTTTGATGTCAAAAAAGGTTTTAGACAAGGTGACGCGCTGTCATGGGACTTATTTAAGTCATGTTTGAAAGGATTATACGGAACTCACAAGTGAACAAGGCATAATCTTTCAAAAGTCTGTGCAACACAGCGGGCTGTTACCAGTGCGAATGCTTGTATTGAAACGGAGCTGCCAAAATGGGTTTAGCGGTAAATGAGGGCAAACCAAGTATATGCTGTCAACAAGAAGGGGCACACAACATCGACGATTGGAATTTCGTGGTGGCAAAAAACTTTGTCCACCTTCGTCCTGGTGTCAATTCTGCCAACACATCAGTACAAATCAAAGGAACAATCACACTTGCCAATCGCTGTTTCTTTGGGCTAAGAAGGCAATTGAGTAGTAAGGCTTTATCACGAAATACTAAGGAGACCCTTCATCATCCCAGACCTACTTTATGGCGCAGAAGCATGGACTCTATCGATAGCGGATGAAGCGGAGTAGTTTCGAAAGAAAAATTCTTCGAAAAATATTCGGTGCCGTTTGCCTTGGAGGAGAATATTCAAAGACGAACTATACAAGCGGTACAGCGACATCAGACAGCGATTAGTCAGAAAACTGCGCATCTGTCGCCAATGCTCTGGCCCGCGGAGAATTCGAATCTATCTCGTAGGGATAACGCAGTAGAGGAAGAACCTCACCTTAGGTGGCACGCATAAATAGAAGGGTGCTTCAACCGACATGGCGTTCGGATCTGGAGGCAGTTCCATAAAAACCACGGTCAGGCTTATTAATTGAGGCCCAGATTCACTCCAAAATGTAGTAAGCACGTACGAGTAAGTAGTATCGCTACTAGTCCTCGCAGTCCAATATACGTACCTGTATACCTTATTGTCCTTGCCACGTTTGTATGAGACAGTTCAATCAGCACAATAACTTGTATCCAACGGATTGAGGTCTGGCCTGTCAGCTGGTCAGTGAGCTTTCGCTTTATGTGCTAAAGAAAAATCTTGTTGGAATATCCACGGCATATGGGGGAATTGTCTGGCCAAAACGTCTTCCAAAACAGTTTTTTTTAAAAAAAACGTTGGCCTAGTCTAAACTCTGACTCCATCGTCGGCAAAGGTCGTTAAGGTCGTTATCATAGCTCAGTTCCCACCATACCTTTACTGAGGCAGAATGGTGACCTTTGGATCCTCGAGACATACGAGTACAATCCTTTTGTTTATCGAAAGATTTGTCAACAGTGGATATTTATTCGTGAGTGAATAAAAATCGCCAATGCGACTATAAGGGTATCTTTTATATGCAGCGAGTGTGAAAACTTCTTCCATAGCGCAAGACATGGATCAAAATCCAGTTGAATTTTCATCTTGCGCGAAATGATGTTTCGTTCTCGATACGGGTTTCGTCTGATTCGGGATCTCACGGTTTTAATCGCACAGTCCGCGGACGACCGGATCTTTGCGGGTCTCAAACTCCTACTGTATTTTCTAAGAATTAAATAGCAGTCGACACAATGAATGTGGTAAGTCCAATATTTATAGCTGGATAAGATACAAAACATCACAATACCTTAGTCCGTCCTTGTACTTGACAAATTAGCTTAGAAGATAGTCGCATATTTAAAGACGATTAAACTAAAAATTTCCCCTGAAAACAAGTCAGATATAAAACCAATATAAAGGCATTTAAAAATAGAGATAAAAATACCATAAATTCGCAAACAGAATTCCAAAGTCGTCCCATCACTCGAATATTATTTAATCAACAATTCCTAACTCCACCAACAAATCTTATGTTTATTCTTGGGGTAAAAGACATCACAATAGTTTATTGACCTACTACACCGGTTACCATCTGATGATATGCGTTTACATTAAATAAAGAATGTGAGGTAATTCTGGGAATTAATTTAACTATTGTACGTCATTCGAAAGCACACAAAATAGCTGAAATTCACAAACTAATACCGGTTACCTTTCCAATTAGTGAGGCAAGCTTCTATCCCTCTGTCCACCAAAAAAAAGTGTAATTCTCGAAATCGAAACAAATAAATTTTTTTTTTTAAAACTACATATTTAGAAAAGATAGCCACTGGGTCTATGCACAATGCACATACTCGCTCGTATTCATCAGCATCATCATAAATCAGTCATTTGTGGCCATAAATCTGCCTTCTCCGCAAACCACAATTGCTCCTTATGCACCAGAACTTGGTACTTGCAGAGCGGTTTGTTCAAATTCAAAATTAATTTCCAGCCACCAGCGAAAAGACCACAATTGGAAATACAATTTTGAGAGTATCTAAAATCTGTATTATGAAATTATACGCGCAGCCATTGCCGTATTTATTCAACCAGATAAACATTTACTTTGACCCCTCTGGGCTGGGAAATATATTTCTAGTTGGATAGTACGGCCAGGTGTCTCCAATTGTTGATGGCTATAGTTATGTCCTTCAATTAGATGCACTGAATAACATTCGGTTGATGAACAAATATGGCTTAATACTCGTACATCCATGAAATAGATTGTACGAATAGTTATATAACATTTTTATTAATTACAACTCAACAATGGAAGCAGTGGAACTGTGCAACCACGATTAAACAGCTATGTATCTGCAATCTTTGATAAGTAATTAAAAACAAAAAAAAAATAACAAAGTAAAGAAAAACTACAAATTGTAATAACCCAACCGATAAAAGAATGCAGCAGGCAACGCTTGTAGATACTTCTTATATCTGACTTACTGCCTCGTTGAACTATAAGGCTGTGGTTTTCTTTTTATTATTATTTTCTTTCTGCGGTAAAATGTTGTAAAGGCAACGTAAATCATGCCGCATGCGCTTTAAAATGTTAGATATTTACACAAAGACGTATTGTTGCAGTATTGCAGTGAATGGAACAATGCGGTACACGGCCGTACGTGCGTGCTTTATCGTAACACATGTGACATATCGGTTACATATAGTCGGCACATTGTCTCAAATCTACCGAATTAATCTTAAATCGATTCTTAAACTATAAAAAGTGTGCAGCTTACCAACTGGTTGCAATAAGTAAACGCTCCTTACCTGAAATTTAACGAAAACACAAAAATTATTATCACCAATATTTTTTTAAGTTTTACCTATAATACAATATACTATATCTACTATATTTACGAGTACGAAGGAAAAATAAATAAAATTAGATTAAAAAATAAAACAAAATTGTTTAGAAAGTATCATCGTGGCTTAGCCGAAAAGAATGGTTGGACACCACACGTACAGTGTCTTCCAATAGGGACTTCCAAACTTTGACAGCTGATAGCGTCCATATCGGTGAAGCTACATCTGTCAAATTGGCTGTCATTTATTCATCTTGCTATGTCCGTTCAACAACACGTGCAAATCATAAAATTGTGTTCTGTTCGGGCAACGTTCCGTGCGCTTCGCCCATTTTACGGCCGCCATAATCGTCCTACCGAGAGGATTATTCGCAGTGTGGTGGATAAATTTAATTCCACTAGTTCAGTAAACGATAAGCCAATACCCGTCGCCGTGTCTGTGAGAGTGTGCAGGACAATCCGAGGCAGTCAATTTCGCGTCGCTTACAAGAACTCGGCCTTTCGCAGACCACAACTTGGCGAATTTTGCGTCGCGACTTGGTCCTGCATCCGTACAAAGTTCAACTGACCCAGGAGCTGAAGATAAACGACCATAGAGACAACGACGTGTGTTCGCTGAATGGACTGACCCTAATTTTCACCGAAAATCATCTTCAGCGATGAGGTCCATTTCTGGATGAATGGTACGTCAACAACGAAATTGCCGAATTTGAGACGATACCAATCCACATGAGATCCAAGAGCGTCCAATGCATCCCGAAAAAGTCACTGTTTGGTGTGGATTTTGGGCTGTTCATATTTCTGTGAGAACGACGTTGGCCAGGCCATCACCGTGAACGGTAAGCGCATATGTCCATGACTACCAATTTCTTTTGGCCGGGATTGGATGACACCAACCACATGTGGTTTCGACAGAACGGCGCTACGTGCCACACAGCTCACGCCACATTAGAAATTCTGCACGAGCGATTTGAGGGCATGGTCATCTCACGTGGAACTGATGTGAACTGGCCACCGAGATCGTTCGATTTTAAGTCACAGGTCTATGAGAATAAACCACAAACCACATCGGTCCTCAAAGCCAACATAACCCATGTCATCGGTCAAATTCCGCCTGATTTATGCGCCAAAGTCATGGAAAATTGGACATTTCGGATGCGCGCCACCAAGAGAAGCCGCGGCGGACATTCGAACGATGTTATATTCCATACATAATGGCATCGATAGGCCTTTCAAACGAATATAAAATGTCGATGATATCTCACACACACTTTGTGCTACTTACATTTAAAGATAGAAAGCGCTTAATGAAAGACCCTTTAGAATACCTATTTCATGTTGGTCTAAAGTTGTGATTTTTTAATTGCCAGTAGCAGAAGTAGGGGGCGGGACCAGTGCCTCTACTTTTCTGATTATCTTCTGATCTAGAGATGCATTTTCGAAGTACACATATTTCATTCAAAACGATGTAGTATGATACCTGAGCCACGTTAAATCTAATGTAAAATCAATATAGAAGCTCATACGTCAAGATACGAGAAGTACCCAACTTAACAAAAAAAAACACTAGAAATTTGGGAAAAAATCTGTTTATTTCTCTACGTAGTCTCCTTTTAGTTCAATACACTTTTCCCAGCGATCTTCAATAGCTTCGATACTCTGCTTATAGTGAGAATCGTCAAGCTCCTTAAAATAGCAATCAACCGCAGACTCCACCTTTTTACTGTTGGCAAATCTTTTACCACTGAGGCACTTTTTCAAAATCGGAAATAGAAAATAGTCCGAGGGGGCTAAGTCTGCCGAATATGGTTCATGAGGAAGCAATTCGAAGTTTAACTCATTGATTTTGACCATCGCGATGACGGATAAGTGAACTGGTGCAATGCCTCGATGAAACGAAGCTTTTTGCGGTCTTTTTTTCTTCTTTTCATGTTTTAAACGCTGCAATAAGTTCGCATAATACACGCCGTTGATAGTTTTTCCTTTCTGAAGATAGTCAATGAAAATTATCCCATGCGCATCCCAAAAACCTGACGCCATGGCCTTGCCTGCAGGTGGAACTGTTTTCGCCTTGAATCCATTGTTTTAGCGGTGCCTTCGTCTCGGTTGTGAAGTGCTGGAACCACGTTTCATCCATGGTTATGAATCGACGCAAAAACTCGGACCAATTTTGCGCTAGCTTCTCATGTCAACATTCATGTCCAAGCACATTCAATCGACGGTCATCCAATACCATTTTGTGGATTTTTTTTAACATTTCTGGTGAACCCACCTCATTTGGTCGACCACTACGATGTTCGTCTTGGCAACTCGTACGGCCTCGCTAAAACTCTGCCACCCAATATTTTATTGTTGTAAACCAAGGAGCAGACTCCCCCAGAGTAGAATCCAGTTCCGTTTTGATGTTGGTTGGATTGAGGCCTTTCAAATGTAAGTATTGTAGGATCGCATAACGATGACCAATTTTTGCTTTATTTAAAAATTCATTGAGAGCGTTCCCTATTGATACTACGAGTACATAAACAACGTAGCGTCGTCAAACTTCAAATTTAAGCTTTATATGGTTGCTACTTTCTACAATTGTCATTCTCTTCAAGCAACAACAGCCATCTATACGTCAGGTCGGGTACTTTTAGGACTACCATCGTAATTGGCCGTAGAAAGTTCGCCTCCAAGTGATCTAAAGTTTCTGGCTTGTTGACAGAAGTAGCTCCAAAGAAAATGGTCTGAAGCCCTTAAATCGCACAAGTGGTCTGGCCACTTAAGAGGGATATTTCTGGCAATAAGACGATAATCGAACTTCATCTTTAATAAGCCAACAAGCAAGTCTTCCAGTTCCACTCTCTACCAAAAACAAAAGTTAAAGCTTAGCGGTAACGGTCTCTATTGTCTGTAACCCACTCGCTGGCATTATGTCGGAAGTAGTTCTGCCCAATGCCACCTACAGCGTGAGAACTACATCAAACCGTCAATTATTTCATATACAATGGCTGCTGGTAAAACACCTCCCGCCGTGACAAAATGCGCCAATTTTGTTTATTAATAAATCGTAAATAACCCTGTCATTGAGAATAATTTTCTGGTGAAAGCCCGAATCTTTTTTTGACTTCAGTAGAACCCAATCAGCGGAAATTTCAACGTGCACGAGGGTCATTTGGCTACGGCTCTTGGAGGAATACAATCTTATGCAGACGTATACCCAGGTATTTCACACAATACGACAACAGGGCCGTTCGAGAGATATCCAGGTCTCAAGAAGGGCGTTGATTGATTACAATCTTAATCTACCGTCTTGTGTACGGCCGCAATATTGTTTTCACTTCTGGTGTTTCGTTGATTCACTGGCTTGTCAAACATTATGAAGTGGATATAAGTCGCTTCGAATTTTTTTAGAGAATGGTGAATTGTTTCGAATTAATGCACGAACGGATGATTTGTAACCGTTAATGAAGCGTAAACATTTCCATGATTAAATGATAGACAATCAGGAATACAAATATGACATCTGCCAAAAGATGGTGTGCGTGAGTTCAGGGAATCGCTATTGGGGATAGGACAGATCTAAATAAAACCCTTTAGTACGTGGTCACCGATTCCAGGTGTGGTTACACTTCCCCGAGAACAACTTGAATACGAGTGTTATGGCATCATTCGCATCTAGAATTGAGTTTGATGCTCGTACTTGAATTGGGAAGATACTCGTACAACCATAGGGTCCCCCGATGAATATCAAATGATGCATGGTTATTGTAATTCGGTAGTATATGTTTTAAGGTCATCATGCCTAAAACGACTAAACGACCCTTGTTGACTTGATCTATAGAACTAAACTCCAAGCGGTTCGGTCTATCTATCATTCGATTTCCGTCTATTTCTTTAAACACAGACGGCTATTGAATTTTTCTTGGGGATGTATGTTAACCCTAGAAAGATAATCATATGTCTCAGAGACGTATGACACTTTGTTAGTGTCTTAAATAGAACCCATGGTAGAGAAATGAACCAATGATTCAGTAAAAAGAAATATCAATTTAAACAATAAAAACGAAAAACTTAAACTCCATTACAAATTAATAAAAAAAAAAAAAACAACTTATTTTGTAAAGGAACATTAAAATTGAATTTAAGTCTTAATAGTTGCCTAATTAGCATTTTTTGGTTAAAAATAAGTGTACTTGTAAGAATGACACGAGTCATTTTTATGTTCGCGGCAAACCGCCTTTTTGCCTACCACACATGATATTTTTGACATTCTGCGAATTTTTGATGGAGTAGGTTCTTCTTCATTTGCCTGAACACTATTTCCACTAGCATTAGGTAGCAACTTCGAAAGATTTTGGCGACGAGTCCTCTTCAAAGTCGGAGCATCTAGCCTTTTTTCCAGGTGAAGTGAGTTCTGTAGTTTTTTCAAGAAATTTTTTCGGCTGAGAGGTTTTTCATTCCATGACTGCATATTGTGACAGTAAATGACATAACACCTTGATCAAAAAAATTCCCGGGAGACATCACCGTGTGTTTTGTTTATGTTTTTTGTTAAGTTGGTAAATCTGTTGTTGACACTCCCTCTAAATCTTAGCGTCATAGCTTGACATTTGCAAAAGTCACGTATCCAAGAGTACATCTATCTCTGTGTGTTGGCGATTTTTTACTTTAGAAATCGATTTAAATTTGCAACAACGAACTTGTACGAGTATTAAATTTTGCATAAAAAACAGATTTAATGGTGCGCGAACGTTGAAAGTGTTTCGGCAACGATTCTCTAAAGAAAACGGTCGTTTACCAGTGGCACGAGCGGTTCAAAAGTGGTCGTGAGTCAATCGAACATGATGAACGCAGTGGCAGACCATCGACATCGAAAACCGACGAAAACATTGATGAAGTACTCGGAAAACAAATGTTGGTCAATAACCGCAAATTAACCATCAGAGAGATAGCGGAGGACTTGAACATTGCCTATGGATCCGTGTAAGACATTTTGGTTAATGATTTGGGTTTCCGTCGTGTAGCAACAAAGTTGGTGCCAAAAGACCTCAATTTCATGCAAAAAAGAGACCGTGTTGACGTCGCAAAAGAGATGATTTGCGAGGCCGAATCCGATCTCACAATCATCAAAAGGATCATTACTGGAGACGAGACGTGGGTTTATGAGTACGACAAGCAATCAAGACATCAGGCAAGTGAATGGCGTTCACCAAATGAGCCGATACCAAAAAAACCACGTCGTTTTCAGTCAGAAAAGAAGGCAATGCTCACGGTTTCCATGGATTACAACGGTGTAGTGCATCATGAATTTTTGCCAGAAGGCCAGACAGTAAACAAAGAGTGTTATTTGGGTGTTATGAGACGTTTGCGTGAAGCAATTCGCCGAAAGAGACCAGAATTGTGGGCAGAAAACTCGTGGATTTTGCACCATTATAACGCACCGTCGCACAGTGCCATCATTTTTCGTAATTTTTTGTCGAAAAATGCAACAAATACCATGCAACAGCCACCGAATTCACTTGATTTGGCTCCCTGTGACTTCTGTCTGTACAATCGAGTTAAAAAACCGCTACGGGGAACGCGTTTCAGCAGCCGAGAGGAAGTAATTTAAAAATCGCAGGAAGCACTGATGGACATACCGAAAACCGAATATAAAAAATGTTTCGAGGATTGGATCAAGCGCTGGCATAAGTGTGTTGCAGACGATGAGGATTACTTTGAAGGGGACAATATAGATTTAGATGAATAAACTTGTATTTTTAATTGTCTGAATACATTCCGCAGGGTAGTTAACGAAAGCTATGTTAAAAATGCCATAAACTACTGCCATTGGTCACCTGTTGGTTTTTCTAGAGCATGACATATACGAGCACATTTGGTCGAAGGTATCGACACCGCCCTTCGTCTGATTGTAATCCATGATCATTTCTGGGTATCCATTTGTTTGGTTAATTGTACCTTCTTCATTGCAAGACGGAAGTAAATATACAATTTTAGATGGCTTTGGTTTATATGAAACAAGTGCCATTGAACTACCTACAGGACGTGAATGCGTATTTTTCACTAGTTCTAGAATTTCTCGTTTGTTGGAACGTATGGTGGCCACCAATGTAAGCTTATAAGGTTGCTGAAGTAAGCATTTCGCCAGAGGTACAGAAGTAAACTAATTGTCGCAGGTGATATTACGATTGGTGCCATGCACTGACTTTGACAGTTCTTTGATATAGTACTCACCTTGAGGAGTGCCATTGGTATTGGTTGCCCGTCCGATGTAAGGAATGGCATTTATCATGTACTTTGTGCAGCTGTCACACATCATTGGAATCTTTATTCCATACCTGTTCGGTTTGTACATCCTAAAAGGACATCTTCCCTAGAACCCCAATAACTGCTCGTCAATAGTTAGATGCGATCCCGGTGTGTAATTTATCAAAAACTGATTAATGAATATGTCCCAAACTTTTCTAATAGGTATAACTGGATCCGTATCTCTGAGTGATGGGCGTAGTGATTTATCATCCATGAGCTGTCAAAAAGTTCTTTCGTTGAAAGGTGATTATCTTTCATAGCAGTGGATAATGTAAGGATCCCAATAAACGCACGGATTTTAGCTTCATTGGTGTCCCTAAATGTAGCACTAAACGTCGTAGTCTCATTTCCGGTTTCTTTGTCCTTATCTTCTTTTTCCATACGCTTGAGAGATATTTCTACGTTTGTCGATTTCATTATTTCACTATCTATTTCATCTGTTATAAATACTCGCAAGTTAAAACACAACAAGGGGTTGAAGATGGTCTTGGAAGATCTGGTTGGTCCTCTATTTGTTGGAACAATATTTATTACAGGGATCTTTCCGTGACTTTTAGCCGTGATAGTTGTCCAGCAGTGCTTGTTACGACCTCTTAGTTTGCGCTTATGTGGGATAATAATGCAGGCATTTGAAGATGCAGTTAAATTACTTCCTGACACCGATTGTTCTTCACCAGAACTGTCCGGCACATCCTCAACATCGTTAATAAATTCGTCTTCAGTGTCACTCTGCACGTCGGCATCTTAAAAAAAATCTTCACATTCTGACGATATATTGGGTCTATAACTATGGCGTAACTTGTATTATTCCATTGTTATTATTCCATTGGAACATGCGTTGGAAAACTACTGTCATTGTACGTCATTTCAGTATATGTCATTCATTTGAAGCGTAAACAACAATAATTTTTTTTCACTCAAATATGTCGAACTTTGTGCCTGAAAAAGTGTTTTTGCGGGGAAATCTTCTTCATTACTTTAATATGAAGAAAACTGCTGCCGAAAGTCATCATACTTTGGTGGAAGTTTATGGTGAACATGCGCTAGCTGAGCGAACGCGCCAAAAGTGGTTTGCACCATTTAAAAGTGGTGATTTTGGCTTGGAAGACGATGAACGTCCTGGGCCGCCAAAAAAGTTTGAAGATGAAGAACTGGAAGTATAACTCTATCAATATTGTTGCCAAACACAAGAAGAGCTCGCAGAATCTTTGGGTGTCACTCAAGCAGCCATTTCAAAACGTTTAAAAGCACCTGGATATATTCAAAAGCAAGGAAATTGGGTTCCACGTGAATTCAAGCCGAGAGACGTCGAAAGGCGGTTTTGCATGTCCACAAAAGGAAGTCATTTTTGTATCGGATTGTTACTGGTGATGAAAAATGGATCCATTACGACAACCCCAAGCGCAAAAAATCATATATGAAACCCGGCCAACCAGCCAAATCAACGGCAAAGCCGAATATCCATGGCGCGAAGGTAATGCTCTGTATTTGGTGGGATCAGATGGGTGTGCTGCATTATGAGCTGATAAAATCGGGTGAAACCATCAATGGACAACGCTACCGAACACAATTAATCCGTTTGAAGAGAGCAGTGGCCGAAAAATCCCCGGAATATGCGACCAGACACGAGGCAATAATTTTCCATCATGCCAACGCTCGGCCCCACGTTGCTATTCCGGTTAAGAACTATTTGGAAAACAGTGGATGGGAAGTCTTACCCCACCCGCCTTATAGCCCAGACCTTGTCCCTTCTGACTACCATTTGCTCCAGTCGATGCAGAACGCCCTCACTGAAATACGGTTCACATAAGAGCAGAATATCAAAAATTGGTTTGATTCATTCTTGACTGCCAAGCCGGCGCAGTTCTTTTGGGATGGGATCCACAAATTGCCAAAAAGATGGGAAAAAGTCATAGCTTCAGATGGGCAATACTTTGAATAATACTATTGTACATGTTTTTCTTAAATAAACGTTCAAATTTTGAACGAACGAACGCACGAATTAAGTTATATACCCAATAACTTCTTCATTTTCCATCAACAAATTCTCAATTTCACTATAATTCAACACTCCTCGGTCCGTCATGACAAGAAAATAAAAATAAGCACCAACAACTTATAAAACGTATCCAAAAAATAATAATAAACAATTTTTTCAAATATCTCACAAAAGTTATATAAAACATACGTCTCCCAGACGTAGCGACTGAGCATATTTAGGCAGCCAACTCGAAGCGGTTTTCAGTTAAAGGGATATTACACGTTTTTTGCGCGCCACGTCTGGCAGACGTAGATTATCTTTCTAGGGTTAAGATCTTAGCTAAAACTATGTTTGGTAATTCTACTAAGGCACCTAATATGTATGAGAGCTAACCCTTAGGACGATTTGTTCGCCCTGTCTCCGAATATGTGGTATGCATATTCCTTTAGGTCTCCTTTTTTTCTCTTCATTTATGATTTTTTTTTTGAAGAAGAAGAACTGCGAACGGCCAATGTCCATTAGAATGAATGAAATTTACTTTTGAAGTAATTACGTTAATGGTCAAACTCAAACGAGGCAAAAAAAACCTGGTTTCTCAAAACTTTTTCCCAAAAGAGCGAATAATCTCACTCGTTGAGGAAGTTAGCTACAGGAGACGGGGCTAAGGGATGCCACACCAATTGAGGTGATTGCCATTAAGTGAACATGAACTGTTCTTCTTTTTTAAAATCTCTATAAATAGTGTCGCATTTGACAATGAATTTTAGACAGCCGACGCCGCTGTCCGAAGCGAGACCTTTCGTTCTTTACAAAATCAATTATTTTAGGACTAAAATGAGCCTGATGGCCCTACTCGCCGCAAAATTAGTTCACGTTATCTGAGATTACTCCGGCCGCTTACCCAATAAGTACTCACCCACCATAGATCCTGTTTGCACTTGACATGTTTACCATTGACCATTTTTACTCGACTACTTTGTTTCTTTAGTTGAGTAAAAATCATCTTTAATCGTTTTCGTTGGAAACTCCTCACTCCAGTACCAGGACATGCTTTATTGAATATTAAGGAGCGGAAGTGAATGCATCAACTTTGAACTTTTTCAAGTGATTTAGAATATACGAGTACACATTCGTGAATCTCTCTCTCATCCTACAGATTTTGTAAGATAACGAAAGCCTTTTTCGAATTTAACTAAACACAATTTATTGCTCAACCAGGATTTGGTGTGGTCTACTGTATTTTCGACCTAATACCCTTATTAAAAATTTATATATACCAAAACAAAAAATTCTGGTACGACGAGTATTTCAAGAATTGAAGGTAACTTCGGTTGCAAATGAACCTTTTTTTTATCAGGAGGGACTCTGGGATTACCACGGTCCAATTTAGTTTTCCTTTTTATTCTTTACACGTTTTATTTTACCATCTCTTTCCAAATTAACTATTTGAATCAGGAAAGAGCCAACTCGAACCTAAGGATATTGTAAATTCGCACTTGACTTTGCCGTTTTAGAAAATGTGAGTGACAACCCAGTAATGTTTGGATAAAACATAATTCATCTCACCTGGGTTACACAGGAGAAAAACAACAAAACACTTGAATATTACTTCATGTATGTAGAAGAATCGGGAAGGTAAAAAACGCTTCGTTCGGTAGGGTATCCAAAATGTGGAAAAGCAACGTTCACAGCGCGAAGAAGCAACTGATTCCCTCAACTTCTATTAAATTAATCAAGCGAACGCTAATCTACGCATCAACCCGGGAGTTTTTCCCGTCAAACTATTCTTTAAACAAACAGTTTCTACATATATGAGATCAGTTCAGGTGCCTACATATATACAAGGTGGGGCAAAAGTAATGTAATAATGTGAACTGGCTGCCATTTTGTTTTGTTTGGGCTCTGTTTTCACGAAAAGTATATTTGAAGGTGTAAAATTGATGATATTAAGCTGTAAAAATAATATTGTTGCTCGCAATACGTGTGGCTCCAAATTGGTGATTTCTTCTTTAATGGTGGCCTTCAAGACTTACAAGGCTTGTGGTTTGTTGTGGTTAATGCGAGATTTCAATAAGACCCAAAGGAGGAAGTCTGGCGCCATCAGATCTGGCAATCTGGCCGAACAGTTCTAATCGCCAAAACCGGAGAACACACGGCTTGGAAATTAGGGATTAAAAATCTCCATTGCTGCGCGAGCTGTATGAACAGTTGCCCCGTTTTGCTGGAACCAACAATGGTCGAGACCCAATTCAGCAACTTGCGGCAAAAAAAAAATCGTTGATAGTTTGTCTGTAGCACTCACTAGTTACGGTTACGGTGAAAAATAAGGGCCAATCACTTTTTCACTGCAAATACTGTACCAAACAGTCACTTTGAGGAGATGCAATGGTGCATCCGATCAATTCATGTTGATTCTCCGTGCCCCAGCAACGCAAATTTTGTTTGTTCACATTATCACTTGGGCTTCGTCGCTCATTATGATTTTGGATACGAAATCATCCTCTTGTTGCACCAGGTTTAACAGAGCATGGGAGTAAATTAACCTCACTTGTCGGTCAGCAGTCAGGAATTGCTGAACGGTCTGCACTTTATAAGCGAAAATCTTCAGGTCTTGCACCAAAATTCGACGCAACGAACGTCTGCTGATACCAATTTGTGGGCATCGTTGTCTCGTCGATGTTTGTGGACTCTCTTGGACGCCTTGGAAATTGCTCAAATACGCAGTAAGAATAATTCCGCGTTCTTCAGGCGTGTATCGCTCCATTGCTTATTGTCAACTAATTCTCTATCTGTCTACAACATAAATGTCAAACCACAATGACGCTTGAGGCCAGTTGCAAAAATTATGGCACATTCACATTATGACATTACTTTTGCCCCACCTGGTGCAATATTTGCACCTATATTTGCTTTGCCTCGCGACTGACGTCAGCATCCGGAAACTTTCTCATCAATTTCTAAAAATGCATATGTTAATGTCATACGTTCAGCGGTTACGAGTATGTTGAGAATACAATTTACGATGGAAATGGGCTTGAGGTTATACTGATGAGCATTCATAGCGACACCAGATGTGGGCATTGTACTCCAATTTTGGGCGGATGAATACCTTATCAGAGGGGGTAAAATATTTCTTACATCACTTGAGGAAACCCAGACATTTCGCAGCATTTTTGACGACATCGAATATGTGGTCATTCCAACGTAAGTTGCCTTTGACGCACATACCGAGAATGGAAAGTTTATCGGTTTCGACGATGCAAGTGCCATTCATGGATAATGGCTGGGTGTTTAAATTTCGCCTTGATGACAGAAGGCAGCATTGTATTTTAGAAGCTTTAAAATCTACTATGTTAGTGGTTCAAGAAATAATTATGCTGTTGCTATCGGAATTTAATGAGCTTACGTTGGCGTTCCCATTCAACAGCCGAAGAGCAGGAGTGTGAGTCCTGGAACGAATATGAAAAGCAAAGAATACTGTCATCAGCAAAGGAATAAATTGGATTAGAAGTGGCAGACAAGAGATGATTAATGAAAATTAAAAAGAGTGTCGGAGACAGAACGAAGCCCTGGGGCACACCAGCATTTATTTTGTGAACATCAGACTGGAAACGATCCAAGACAACTTGAATTGAACGTTCCGAAAGGTAAATTCTAATCCATTGAGGAAGAGAGTCGTCGATCCCAAAAGCACGCATTTTCGAAAAAAGAGCCTGATGCCAAACTCTGTGAAATGCCTTAGAAATATCAAGAGCAACTATCTTGCTTTCGCCAGATTGATGTACGCTTTGGTGAGACATGACATCAGATAGATCACCAGTGGACCTGTTGCTACGAAAACCATACTGCCGGTCATTAAGTTTTCGTGTCTCGTGATTTTTCTTGAGCTGACGGTTTATCAGCATTTCCATGACCTTGGAAAGAAGGGACGTAAGTGCAGTGGGTCTGTAGGAGGGGAGAGAAGATTCGCCTTTTTTAGGGACGGGTTGAGCAAATTCTGTTTTCCATCTTCTTGGAAAGAGTCCTAAAGAGTAGGATTTTCCAGCGTGGAATACCATCTCTTCAGAAGGAGGGGAGATATACAATCTGGACCAGCGGATTTGTGGATGTTAAGATCTTTGAGTACTCTTGCTACTACACGAGTGCGAAAGTGAATTTGTCGCACTGAAGATTCGACGCACTTAAGACAAAGCACAATTTGGGAGTGTTGAGCTGGCCGCAATGTATGTAGCAAGCAGTTTGGCCTTGTCCAAAAACCTGACAGCTGGAATGTCATTGTAAATGATCTTTGGGATGGAGGACGAGGCAGAATTTCTAATGCTTTTGACGAATGACCAAACATTTTTACTCCTTTTGGGATACTGCAGTAGTTTTGCCTCAGTTTTTGGTCGTATTGGAATTTTACACCTTTAAGAAAGACATTGCAGTCATTCCTGGCTCGTTTAAACTTTTTTCAGTTTTCCTCTGTCGGGTTGGTCTTGTAGGACCGAAAAAACATTTCTCCAGACCTGACAGCCTCTTTTGATACTCTTCATCCGATGAGGGATAAAGAATGGTGTCTGTGATCATATCAGCTGCGGCATCCACGTCGTTATCGAGCAAGCATAACGACCAGTTAAATTTCCTAAAGAAGGTGTTAAGTCCGCTCCGATTGGCTTTCTCGTATTGCCATACGGTTCTTTTAGGAATCCTTTCTCTAACTGTGTGGTCGGTGTAGGAGAAATTAGCTAATATGAAACAATGGTCCGACGAGCCTAGAGGAGAGAGCACATCAACGGTGTGCTTATTAGGGTGTTGGCGGTACGACTATCAGCATCTTGTTTTCCCGTGGACTCATTTACAAGCCGCGTTAGGTTGTTTTCCGCAGCTTGAAGCAGTAGGATATGCTGAAATGCTTTCAGAGGCAACTTTGAAAGTACCTTGTCAAAAGTGGTATAGTTCGCGGTTTCTGAAGTGTTAAAGAACTCTCTATCCCCAAAAGCTCTAAGTCTGTAAAAAATGCTTTAATTAACATTTGCAAACATGCAGAGGTTTGTCAGTAAAAGGCTGATAAGCCAAAGCTCAAGGCAACGCTTTAAGTACACTGGCCGACGATGCAGCAAACTATGTTCAGAGGTTACGTGGAATGAAACAAAGCTGTCATCCTGTGAAAAGCTTTAAAAAATCTAGGCTTCTTGCTGAAATCGAATGCGAATCAGGTCGGAAAATGAAGGGAGTACTCCGCGTCATTTAACCGTTTGGACGCTGCCTGAGGCGAATGTTGTGAATTCAAAAGCAGTAAAGTATTCATTGAAAGCAGCCTTGCAGAATTTTTTAAAGCATCCTTAGGACTAACGATAGGACCATTGCAACATATCACACGAGTAAGCGAAGGGAAAAATAAGCGTTTCTCGGAGGAGTGTTGTTTAAGGATGGTTAAACAACACTGGCTGTAACTGGCGGGTAACATTCATATACGTACATGTTCCTCCTGTTGGGGTTGAGACAATCGTGCTCAGGTTTAAAAAAAACAAAAAAACACCTCGATGCGATGTCAAACAAGCAGAACATTAATGAATATGGGTTGAATGAAGTTCTCAGCTTCACCTGCTTCTTATTGAATTCAAGTATACTTTTGACATTGTATTGGGTCTACAAGTAACTTTCCAGCGTTTTTTCCAAAATTTGAAGTTTTATTATGAAAACATAGTTACAATGCTTTATTCAAAGTATCGTCCATCGGAAGCTACAACTTTCCCCCATCTTTCTGGCAATTTATGAATTCCGGACCAAAAAAATTTCTCGTCTTTCGAGCCCAAGAACGTATCGAGCCAATTTTTTGATTTCCTCTACTGAGCTGAAGCGTATTAACGTAAGAGCGTTCTGCATCGAACGAAACAAGTGGTAGTCAGATGGTGCCAAGTCTGGACTGTAAGGCGGGTGAGGCAGAATTTCCCATCCACTATTTTCCAAATAGTTTTTCACCGAAACCGCAACATGTGGCCGAGCGTTGTCATGATGAAAAATGACGGACTCATGCCTGGTCTCAGATTCTGGCCGTTTTTCTTTTAATGCCCGCTTCAAACGAATTAGTTAGGTTCGATATAATGGTCCTTTGATGGTTTCACCACTCGGAAGCAGTTCGTAGTATACGACACCCTTTTGATCCCACCATATGCAGAGCATGACCTTATTCACGATTGGGCGGGCTCGCCGGGCTTTGTATACGATTTTCTGCGTTTAGGATTATCATAATAAATCCATTTCTTATCACCAGTGACAATACGATGCAAAAATGATTTATTTTTATACCACTGCAGTAACATTGCGGACATGCAAAATCGCCGTTCGACGTCTCTTGGCTTCAATTCGTACGGCACCCAGTTTCCAACCTTTTGAATGAATCCCAGTGCTTTTAGGCGCAGGAAAACGGCTTGTTGCGTGACGCCAAATAATGCAGCAAGTTCTTCTTGAATCTGACACGGATCCTCATCCAGTAAAGCGTCCAATTCCTCGTCTTCAAAACTTTTCGGCTTTTCGGGGCGATCTTTGTCTTCAACTCCAAAATCACCACTTTTGAACCGTTTGAACCACTCGCGGTACGTCGATTCACCAATACGTTCCGCCCCATAAGTTTCCGAAAGCAAACGATAGGCCTCAGCCGCACTTTTCTTCATATTAAAGAATAAAAGCAGCGCTTCCCGCAAATGACGTTTATTTGGCTGGAAACTTGCCATGATTTTGCTCGATAAAATGTACGACACCGATAGAACTGCTCAAATATAACGCTGCAAAGTTGTTGACAGATACAAAACCTACAAATAAAACACATGGGGTCTGACATTTCTCCCCGGGATCCACTGGTGGCGCCATCTCTGACAAACGCTGTAAACTTACTTGTAGACCCAATAAATCGGAAACTTGTATGGAGATACATGCTCAGTAGGTTTTCCAAAACACCTTGTTCTAGCTATTCGCGGCTGTCAGTTGCTCCAAAGTGGTGTACAGCAGGGTTACATTTTATCACCACTTCTTTTTCTATAATATGCTATAAGCGTTGTTGTCAGCGCACCACTGAAGTGGCAGTGCATCTTTACACATTTACACATACCTGCTGGCATAGGGTTATGTACTTTCACTAGGTGATCCAGAACTTAGTTTATCAAGTTCTTTCACTGAAGTCAAAATTCTTGGACAGAAGATCCTTATATAGCACGCAACGTCTCGTGAGACGTCAGCAGCTGATCAGGCAGCGGAGGTGGAAAAGCAAAACATCGTAATATATAAAAAAGCCATGTTTAGAGCAATAGGGCCGCGATGCAAATCTTTCGTTACAAAGATCAGTCGATACCCCATCATTTACCACAGTGAAATTTTGGACAGCTGAATTTAAACGAGGCCGTAAGAGCTTGGGAGATGATGAACGTTCGGGACATCCAAAAACTGCAACCACTGACGATAACATTGCTAAAGTTCATCAAATGGTGTTAGACGACAGCCGAATTAAAGTGAGAGAGATAGTAGAGGTTATGAAAATGTCCAAAGAACGTGTTTGTTACATATCAATTCAAGATTCAGGCATGAGAAAGCTGTCCGCGCGTTGGGTGCCGCGTTTGCTTACGTTGGACCAAAAACGTGTTCGAATGAACATTTCCAACGCTCTATTGGCGCAGTTTAGGCGCAATAAAAAGCTAATTTTGGCGCCGATTAATTACTGTAGATGAAATTTGGATACACCATTATACGGCCGAAACAAAAATTCAGTCAAAACAGTGGACTGCAAAGGGCGAGCCGGCTCCAAAAAAAAGCAAAAACTGTTTTTTCGGCTGGGGAAGTGATGGCGACTGTTTTCTGGGATAGTAAAGGAGTTATCTTAATCGATTATCTTCAAAAAGGAAAAACCATTACAGGAGTATACTACGCATCAGTACTTGCCAAGCTGAAGGCAGAAATTACGGAAAAACGGCCACATTTGCAGGAAAAGAAAATCCTGTTTCACCAAGACAACACGCCGTCTCACACCTCAGCGGTTGCCATGGCGAAAATCCATGAATTACGGTTTGAACTGCTTGACCATCCGCCTTATTCACCAGATCTGGCCCCAAACGACTTCCTTCTGTTCCCTCATCTGAAAACTGCGCTCGGAGGACAGAGATTTTCGTCAAATGAGGGGGCAATCACCTTCGTCAACAATTATTTTGCTGAGAGAAACGCCAAGTACTATTTGGACGGGTTAGAGAGATGGGAGCATCACTGGGAGAAGTGTGTAGAGTTACAAGGAGACTATGTAGAAAAATAATATCTCTTAGCAATACGTCAAGCACTGGAATCCGTTTCCACAAGTAGGCAGAAGAGCGGTTTCGCATAATATAGAGGACAATAATTACGATGGAATCGAGGATACTGAGGATCAATTTCAGAGGGCAAGTCTCATTGCAGAAAATCGAATAAGACATGGGCATAGTACCCTGGCGTAAAATCCTGGACTTTACAAATTTATTTGTATCGTCCTTTGAAAAATAAATAAATAAAATGAATAAGACAGCGTTCATGCATTGTTGGCGCCCTATTTGCCAAGAGAGATCTCATGACTTAAGCCAGAACTATTATCTTCACATAGCGTTGGTCGGTAACCAATTTAACACGATTTTATAACACCTACCACTGGTAAGTGTCAGGAAGGAAAAGTGAAAGTGAGTATTCATTTCTAGAGTAATTAAAATCAAGTTCACATTAGTTAACAATACCAAACACAATTTTTATGAATAATTGCTTTGCTACAGAACAGCTGGGTGTTGCATGCAATGGTTACAGCACAAAAAAAATGGCTATTATAATTGAAGGTCAAACAATTAATTGTTTCCCCACTAATTGACTGATGAGAATAGCCATTTAAATAATCAACACAAGGTATACAAGCAAGGCAAAGCGTTATATTCAAAGAGATTTTGCATGACTTTAAACAAAGGCCTCTTCAATCAGCTTCGATGCCGCGAAATTCAATCCGCATTCCAACTCAATTATAGCCTCAAAGGTAGCACTTACTGAAGAGCATTCCAACTGTCTCAATATTGGCTATCACGTAAGACTTTTGCACAAAGATTGATCATGACAGTACGCCTCTTTGCTGAATTTTTAGCTAATGAATCATAAACTTTCAATTATAGTGGTCAAGATGACAAGTACGACAGATTGTCTACGGTCATTATCGAAAGCCTCCTTAAACAATACACAAATATACATGTACGAGTGAATATGTGATTATTTGAAATCTTCGGAACTTTTGAAGTTACTTCATCTCGTAATTGTACGGTATGGCACGGTGGTACAATTGGGTCAACTTCCGATGACTTCAATTCCACGCACACTACTAATTTGTGGCCATTTAGCGCGCGTTTTTTTTTCTTTTTTTTTATTATTTCAACGGTGATTATATGCTTACAGGTCTGGGAGTAGTAATAATTAAGACGTTTAACAGTCGTCATTAAGAAAAGACCGTGAGATAGTACGCTCCATAGTCACGCAGTAGTCGTTTTCAATTTGCCTCCCATTGTGGGAGAGGGCTTGACTGGTTTTTTTTTTTTTTTTCTTCTTTTTAATCACAGTGATTTATTAGCAGGATCATGGGTCACCAAAATGACAACGATTAATGTCCTCTTTCGCCTGAGACACAGCTGAGTTGGTCACAATTGGATATCCCTAGCAGCAATCAACAAATGGAGAAAGGAATCGGCTGAAACAATTAACGCAATCTGACAGAGTCTCAGTCGAACACCGAGTCATATTTCGCGAAGCGTTATTATGCAACAACAGCAGTTCCTTTGGCGTTCACTTTGTGGGATTATGTGGACGGTAGGTGCCTTGGACTTTCTCTCTTGTAAACACCACCACCAGTGACTTTAGACTCAATATCGAATTCGCCAGCACGAGACAGTTTATTTTTTTTTCCTTCTGACTTCACACACAGATACGAATACAAATACTTATCTGTGCATGAAATTTTTATTTTTATTAATAGCCACCTCAATGCACATAAGGTTTCTTGAGACACTGGTTGTGACTTTGGTCAATTTCGACAGCGAGACCAACTCAGGCAGAACATTAAACATGAGTCCCATGTATCCACATACTCGTACGTACTCGTATGTGAGCTATTGAGATACTTGTTGTTGCGTAATGCTGGCGTTTTTGATTAGCATTTAATAGGTTGTTCAAACCTTAAGCATACAAGATAAGTAAAAAGCAGTCCACTCACTTGTATTGACTTGTATGAGTCAGATGCTGCGTTTTATATTATGCATTCTCGCTAGGTTTTATTCTATCCGAGGGCTTTGTTTTATTATCTTTATTTTCCTGAAGCCAAAAGGTTAACGACCACAATTTGCATATTTCTCAAAACATTATTCTGTTTCCTGCTTTTAAATTGAGTCTAATCTGACGGAAAACTTAATCGCCTGCGTATATATCAATTGTGTATTTTTGTTGGTTTGTTTTTTTGTTTTAAGACATCAACCGAGAGTAACAATGCATCCATCAATTTAATTCAAAGACGAAACATTCTCTCATTCACAGATACGAGTACAAATGCTGGTTTAGCTTTAGATGAATTTGGTTACTTTGAAAATTTGCAACAATGCCTTAGCAATGCCTTAGGTCATTGAGGGCGTGAATTGACGGGATTTCGCTTCTGCTGAAATTATGCAAATAGATTGTTGCAAATAATTCGTTGCCAGCATAATCATCTGACTCGCAATAGTCAAAACAAAATTTTGTTGGACGACGAAAACAAACAATTAGACTGTTTCTTAGAAATCGAATTCCCAGACAAGGCCATCGTTGACATCGCGACGTCTTTTTGCCAATAGATTTTCAGTTTACAGCTCATTAATAAGTGACATGAAGATGTCGGCTTAAAAGGCAGACTATTTTCTATGTTTTAAACATTTAACAAATCTAAATATAAATATGATTCTCTTACCTGCAGAGGAAGGTAAAAAAAAAACTACTCGTAGACAATTTTACTATTTGTTTGGCATCCTTCAGCCACCATACCGATTACATAATTGTGAATTTGAAAACCGAATATCGGAAGAAATAAAAAGTAAAATGTCACTTGACAGGTTGCTATGATTAATTCTCTTTCCTTCTTCAATGAGTGTTTTTTAGAGCAGTAAAAATTTGCCACTGTTGCCGTGGTTTCCGGGGTGAACCTGGGCCACTAATAACAAGCCTCTCCAATTAATCCGATCTTTAGCTAACTACCTCCAGCACCGCACTCCAAGTCGGTTGGGGTCCTTTTCTACTTGTGCGCGCCACTTAGGATGGGGTCTTCAAAACGTTGAATTTAATCTGCGGGCCGGGGTATTGGTGTCCTTTCATCCTACATCTTCTCGCCGTGTCAAGCACAGTCGATGTTGCTGTACAGCTCATATACTCGTAGCTCGTGGTTCAATCTTCTTCTCCAAAGCCCGGCAACGCAAACGAGACCGAATATTTTTCTCACAAAACGACTGAGGATATTTTCATCCACTTGTAATAGGACCCGTGCTTCTGCGCCATAAAGTAGGACTAGTAGGATGATCAAGGTCCTATATACAGGGTGACTGACTCTTTTTGATAAATTTTATTGTGCCAAAGCAAAAAATGTTGGAAAATACATCAATTTTCAAATTGTATCAGTAGTTTTCAATATGTCCACCTTTGGCGCGAATAATGGCCTTGAGACAGCCGAAGAAAGCATCGTACGCTGCACGCAAGTGGCTCTGCGGTATTTTGGCCTATTCCCGGCGAAGTCCTTGTTTGAGGTGGTCCAAACTTTGGTATTTTTTAGTGCCAACCTTCGCCTTCAAAATACCCCAGACAGAGAAATCCAACGGACTTGCATCCGGAGAATTTGCAATCCATTGTGTCGAAGAAATGAAGTGAGGAACATTGTTTTTTAACGAATCTTGGTTGACGCGCGCTTTGTGAGACGGTGCCGAGTCTTGTTGAAATGTCCACGATCTCCGACCGAAATGATTGTTTGCCCAAGGCTTCAATACTGCCTCTAAGACAGTTTCATGGTATACGATCATTAATTTTGACGCCACGGTTCAATAATACGAGCGGAGAGCGATCATCGGCGGTTATGGCGGCCCAAACCATCACCATCGGTGCTGCCTGCTTTCTGGTGGCCGTCCGAAGGTGTAAATTTTCGAAGGACCTCTCTGGCAAGTAAACTCGGTCATTTTGTTTGTTGACATATTGCTCGATAACAAATGGCGACTCATCGGAAAAACCCAAATTCGGCAACTCACCACTTTCGTGCAAGCGTAGCAACTCCTTCGCTCTTTCGACTCTAACTTTTTTCTGTCGCGGTGTAAGATCGTGTGCTTTTTGGAACTTCAATGGCTTGAGCCCAAGTTCATTTTTCAGTATGTGTTGCATCCGTTCCAATGATATGTTGAGCTCACGAGCCATTTTTCTTCCATTTCGACGCGGATTTCGCTCAATTCGGGCCTTCCCTTTCCGAACCACTTGTGCCGATGTTGCTGTTTTTTTTATGACCACCTCCATGGCGTTTTGCAACGCTACCAGTATCACGGTAACGAGGTATGGTTCGAGGCACAAATGATTTATTCACGTTGAGGTGCTGGAGGGCTCTAACGATAGCTACTTGTGGTTTTCCAGTCAAATATAAAGCAATCACACTATCACGTTTAATTTGAGCTCACCGTCATGAACGGTTTGGAAATTATAGCAGTCTGAAGTTGGTTGTAGTTCGAGTCATTCAGGGTGTATTTCATCGTTGTATCTTCTCCTCCAAAGCCGAATGAATATTTTTCGAAGGATTTTTCTCTAAAAACGGCCGAGGGATATTTTCATCCGCTTTCGATATGGTCCATGCTTCTGCGCCATAAAGTAGGACTTGAATGATCAAGGTCCTATATAGAGCATCCTTGGTTTTTCAGGATAGGGCTTTACAATTCAATTCGCTTTTTAGCCCAATGAAACAGCGATTGGTTAGAGTGATTCTTCATTTTATTTCAGCTGAGATGTTGTTGGCAGAATTCATAGCAGAGCCAAGGTAGACAAAGTCCTTTAACATACTACCTCGAAATTATAGCTGTCGTTTATGATGTTCTGTTCGGTCGTCGATGTTGTGTGTCCCTTCTTGTTGACAGCATATTTTTTCTTTGTTTATAATTTGCGCGCGCTCATGGTATTTAAGTACCCTTAAAATGTTTGCACACAGGACGAGCGAAGGAAAATTAGGGAGGATGGAAAGAGAGGTACCGGTGAACGTTGGTTTTAAATGTTTGAAGCTTATAATGGCTAGGAAATAAAGAGCTAGGTAGGGCATTCCATAAGCGAGTTGTACGGCTTAAAAACGAATCACGACATTTTAGAGAACGTCCGAGAGTGGGCTTGAGGGTATACTGATGAGCATTCAACGGGTGTTACGGTTAAAAGTTTGAAGTGGCGGAATGCTACTGGCGATTTCTATGGAGCACTGGAGGTGGAAATAGCGATAAAACAGAGTGAGACACGAGACATTACGTCGGTGTTCGAGGGTGTCCTTCGTTTGAGTGAGGCGGATAGATGCCTTATACTAGATATAGAGGCCAGATCAGAGGGGGTAAAGTATTTCTTGCATCGCTTGAGGAAACCTAGACATTTCGCAGCATTTTTGACGACATCGAATATGTGGTCATTCCAACGTAAGTTGTCATTGGAATGAACGGAGAATGGAAAGTTTATCGGTTTCGACGTTTCAAGTGCCATCCATGGATAATGGCTGGGTGTTTACATTTCGCTTTAACTACAGCAGACAGCATTGTGTTTTGGGAGCATTAAATTCTACTCTGTTAGTGGTTCCCCATCAGAGTTAATATCAGAATTTATTGATATTTGGTTTTTTCCTCATTTACCGCTAAATTCTTTTCAGCAGCTTTCCTTTTAATACAGCCCGCTGAGTTCTCCCAATTTTATAGATATCATCGGCGTACGCTACTAGCTGCACAGACTTTTGAAAGATTGTGGCACTTTTGTTCGCTTGTGAGTTCCATACAATTCTTTCAAGTATGACGTTAAAGAAGTCATATGACGGCGCGTCACCTAATCTAAAACCTTCTTCTTACATCAAAGATTTGGGTTAAGTCGTTACTGATTTTGACGGAACAGCGAGCGTTCTCAATCGTCATTCTGCACAGACGGACGAGTTTGGCATGGATGCCAAAACTAGACATGGCTCTATATAGCTCGTCTCTAGAAATTCTGTCATATGCGGCCTTAAAATCGATGAAAAGATGGTGGGTTTCGATTTGGACTTCTTGAGTTTTTTCCAAGATCTGCCGGAGTGTGAAGATTTGGTCGATTGTGTACTTTCCTGGTCTGAAATTGCGCTGATAGAGGTCAATCAGGTTGTTGAACCAGGGTTTCAGACGTTCACACAATATGGGAGGTAAGATCTTGTATTCGACGTTTAGGTCTCTTTTTTTGTGAATCGAACAAACGATCCTGAGATTCCATTCATCAGACATACACCCTTCTGACCAGATCCGAGAACTGAGTTGGAGTATGCTCTCCATAAAGTTATTCCCAACAGCTTTGAATACTTCGGCCGGTAAGCCGTCAGGTCCAACTGTGGTTTTGGGTTTCAGCATAGATATTTCCATCCTTACATTTCGGTCAGGTAGACAGAAGTTCTGGTTATCATCATCTAAGTTGAAAGTTTTTACATGTTTTCAGCACCGACTGTGACTCCACTACAAGGTTTCCATCCTGATCTATACAGGCTTCTGTAAAGGTTTTCTTGGCTTGACAGGTTCTCCTTACCTGTTAATAAAACTTCCGTACATTATTCCTGGAATACAGACTCTCAATATCTTCAATTGCGCGCTTCTCGTGCTTTTTTTTCTTCTTCTGGAGAAGCCGATGTTCCCGAGCGGCTCTAGTTCATCGTTGCAGCGTCGCTTTATACGCTTCTTGTGGGTATGCTTGCCGGCATTCTCCAGCAAAACAGGGATTTCTTGCTGATATTCGGGTGAAAGCCAGAACATCAGATGAGGCGTATCTGATGGCATATTGGCAGCGTTGTCACTACTGGTCTTTGGTCTTGATGCTGGCGGCGTAGGAGTTGTTGAGAGATTTCGGGATACAAGTTCAGCGAAGATTCTGGCCTTGCGATTGCAGCTTTTCTACGTTATATTTTCTCACAGCAGTTCGTCTTTGTTGTGGCGTTTGGGAAATCCGCATTCGCACTTTATCTGCGACGTTCGGATATCGAGAATACTGGAGGCATGCTCTACATCTATCCCAATATGATCAATTTGATTTAGCGCTTCATGATCCGGAGACTACCATGTCTCCTTGTGTATATTGAGATGAGGATGTGCTTGCTATAGTAATATTACGTCCCGCCGCAAAGTCAATAAGCCTAAGTCCATTACCATACGTATCATCGTGTAGCCTATGCTTACCAACCGTCTTAAAAAAAGATGTCCTCCTTGTACGATTTTAACATCATACTTCGCACATTGATCATATGTCTTGACAAAGAGCTCGTAGAAACATTATTTTTATGGCGTCGTCCTTGTCTTCCGTAGGGACATGAACCCATATTAGGCTTGTGTTAGCGAATTTAGCCTTGATGCGGATTGTCATAAGACGCTCGCTCATGTGTCGGAAGCTAAAGACGTCTTGCCTAAGTCTGTTGTATATTGCAAATCGAATAAGCGTTCTTTCTTTTTCCTATAGCAATCACTATATGTAGTATAGGGAACAGTTTTTCATCCTCCTTATGCCCGGCCCATCGCGTTGCACCTCCTGGATGGCGGTGATATGTGCGTGATGGTAGTCAACGGCCATCACTGTTGTGATGTTGCGTTGTGTAATTAGAGGCTTGCCGCTTAATACCAATTTTATTTAATGTTGTTGAATGCCAGCACTCCCAGCAGCCAAATTTCAAAATGGCAACGTAAAGTTTAGTTAACAAAGCAAGAACTCTTAACACAATATACCTAGTAGGGACATACTATTACACAGAAAAATCAGCGCCAAATGAAAACGAATTAATATTTAAACAATTTTTTGGGTTATTCAATGGCTACAAATCTTAGAAAAAACTTATACGAAATGACTTCCATTTGCCTTCCAGCACGGCTTAAGACGATGTGGTCACTCATCGGTTGCAAGACGCACTTCATGCATGGGGAAATTGTTCACTGCACGGACAAGGGCTCGCTTCAACGACTCAATATTTGAGTGTCGAGTAGAACTAGCCATGCCCTCTAATACGAACCAAAACTTGTAATCCAACGGGTTGGGGTCTGGACTACCAGCTGGCCAATCATCCGTTGATATGAAGTCCGGAACATTGTTTTTGAGCCACAGTTGAGTCGTTTTTGCTTTGTGAGCTGGAGCAGAGTCTTGCTGGAAAGTCCATGGCTTGTTGTTGAGTATTGATTGGTTGAGAGACTTCACAATGGGTTCCAAGACGGTCGATTGATATACTTTGGCCGATGTTTTCACTCCTTTCTCGCAAAAATGGAGCTTGGTAACGCCATCGTAGCACACTCCCAACCATACCATTACAGACGCGGGATGGTGGCCCCTTTGAACCCTCGGGATGAGTTGGAATGCTTCTCTGGATGACCGAGCATACACACGATCGTTCTGCTTATTGAACGATTCTTCTACGGTAAAGATTTTCTCGTCAGTAAACAGAATTTGTCTGTACTGGCTGAGTAACGCTTTCGAACTTCGCTTGCGTTTTTCCTTCAATGCGGCGGTGAGCAGGTGTCCAGTGTGTCGCTTGTACGCGCTGAGTCCTGAATCTTCTTCGATAATGCGAAACATGGATTTTTGCGAAATTTGCATTTCCCGCGACAAGATTTTCTGTTTTCGCAGCGGTTTTCGGTCGATTCGTTTCTTCACGGCTTTGATCGCTTGCGGAGTTCTCACAGTGCGCGGACGGTCGGATCTTTGACGGTCTCTTACTCCACCAGTATCCTCAAACAACTTCACAGCACGATACACAAAATTGCGAGTGATTCCAAGTGGTCGCAACGTCCTAAAGATATCGCCTTTTTCCATGTTGCATTTAAGTAGGCAAACTATTATAACAATACGATTTTCGATGTCGCCCCATTCCATTATTGTAAGCAATTAATGTCACAACGAAGCATAAATATCAACTGTCAAATCGCAATCAATACGAAATGGATGCGACCAGTGTTGCATTCGTAATGAGAGAGTTCAGTTGTGTACCAGTATTTAGGACTTGACTAGGTATATCTCCCCGCAGTAATTACACTGAAATGTCTTTTGTCGAACTTCCTTCAAATTTACATCGCGATGCCCTTGAGGTCAATAAATGGAAAGTGTCCCATCCTTTTCGGACCTCAATCGGATTCCCTTCAAATTAGATTTTGAATCGAGATTCCCAAGCAGAAATCCCAGAAACACAACTGGACAAAGTTAACGATGTCTGAACTTAAGAACACACCTTCACGCCCAATGTTGGCTTTAAAGCATGCGCTACCAAGCGCAGTGAAAAACAATATCCGATATGGTGGAATGAATGTAATCAGAGCGATCTTTAATATCTGCCATCACCATAAAATTTACCAACCATATAAGCTGAGCTAATGCAGATGAGATCGGTATCCGAAAGAGATATAGCTATCTACATCGATAGCCAGGCCACACTCAAGGCAATGGAATCAACCAACGTAAACTCTGATACAATCAAGGGCTGTTGCATAGTGCCTTAAGCAATCAGAACCGGGTAAGACTGTGCTGGGTGCCAGGACACAGCGGTATTAAAGGAAATCAACAAGCGGACGAGCGTGCAATAAAAGGAGGGCTACTCGATAATAGTGAGGTTGCCAATATCAAACCACCCCTTTGCATATCGAGAAACAATCAGAATGACTGCCAACCTAAGGTGGTCAAGTCTTGAAGGACACAGGGTATCCAAGGCTCTTTGGCAGCTTTTTGGCGGCAAACGGTCTAGGAAGTTAATAAAATTAAACAGGGATAAGCTTAGGACAGTAATAGGAATTCTGACAGGAAACTGTCTCCTGCGGCGGCACGCAAAGACATTCAAATTGTCAGATACGCCTATCTGCAGATTGTGAGATGATCTGCAAGCTGTTGAGGACATAACACACATACTGTGTGAATGCGAGGCGATTTTTAGGGAAATGCTTTCTCGAAAACTTCGAGGAAATAGAACACGAACTTTAAAGGCCTCCTTGGCTTTTGCGAGAAAATTGGGTGTTTCCCCAGGTTGTTGCCATTTGAAGACAAATTCGATTGGTTCCACAGGGATCGCGATGGGCCCGTTTTGGTGCCTAGTGTCTGTGTGATGGGATATTCATCACACCCCTGTTTAACCTACCTACCTAAGGATTACCTTTGGATATACAAGAATGTCACTAGAAGCTCTAAAGACACTCTTGGAATGCATACTGTGAATCAACTGAATCTCTCAATAAATTTGCAAGGCTATATAAGGTTTCATCCAAATGTAATAGTTGCCCATCCCTTCTGAAGAAGATAGAAGGAAGCCGGACAACTTTTTCTACGGAATTCTTAGAGGTCTTAGTGAATACCCTTCCCTTTTTTAAAAAGAATACAACATACTCCTTGGCAGAGTGGACCTTTCATTATTACGGATGAGAGGATATCTTGGACAATCTTGTCTCCCGAGTGTTGATCGTATTTTGCCTTATGTTACAAAACTCGCTAGCTATTGGTTGCTATTTATCTTCAAAACCTGTGCATCATTAAACTACGTGAAACATTTCTGGAGGCCAGTTCGAGTGGTTTTTATCCCAAAAGTGGGTCGGCCAGGTCATGAGTCCGCGGAGTGCTTCAGGCTCATCAGCCTTACCGGTTTTTTTTTTTTTGTTTGTTTATAATTTGCGCGCGAGTTATGTACATCAAATTGTGTACATCAATAAGTTATATGTTACATACATACTAATAATACTCTTTTGTCAAAGTTATGTTATACATACATATGTTACTCTTAATACTTTTTTGTAAAATAATTAAAGTGCTTGCTTTTCAAAATTCATTTATTGTAACACTAAACCTTTTCTTGATAACATGCTTGCTTTTCACAACTTGTAAAATTAAACCATAAGAAAAACCGTGTGAGAACCAAATTCAAGCTTCCGTTCCCACAGTTTTTCATACTTTGTTGACTTATTATAAATTGCGAATAAAATCAAAGATTCATTGTCATTTGTTGGTTGTAAAGAATGGAATAAAGTTGTTTTTTTTTGAAACTCCGGAGGAACGTTATATTAATTGGCGCAGTCGGTAGGATACAAGTGTATCCATTTTAAAATTAATCGGAATACGGGAGTGCGATATATTAAATGAACATTCAATACCAATAACGACGGTTTATCGTTATTCTTGCGGTTAGTGTGTGGACATTTAAAGACTGTACAAAGACTCTTGGTGATTGCAAGTGCATTTGTAACGACGGCAATCGTTATTTGAGAAAGTGATTCTCGTTAATGCAAGTGTTATTATAACGAAGGTTTATCGTGTCCAAGAAGTGTGCAGATCCTGACTCCTGGTGGTTTTCAAATCTTTAATTCCTGGAACCTACGGCTAGAGAATGATAATGACTATAATCATTTGCATGTAAGTCTGTTAATTGGTTAACATTCGTTCCTTTCTTCATCCTTTATAATCCTTATGCCCAAAAATAGAATAAGTAGAAATAAGATTCAAGAACCTTATTGTTCATCCTTAGATAGATTTGACGAATTTCAAAACAATTTTACAACTTTAGAATCGAATCGGTGCGAGTTCCTAGAGACAAATAATCTTTCAAAACTTAGTGCAATAGTAAAAACCAGTTTTCCAAATCTTTCCGAAATGAATTTAGATAGTTCAAGCTCAAGCGTAAACGCTAACGTTGTTACAAACGTTGGTAATAGGAACACAAGTAGTAGTCAATTAAGTAGTTTAGATATTAACAATATATTTAATGGCTTACGTATACCAGATGCCGTTAAAGATCTGCCACATTTCGACGGTAACCCCCGTTCTCTGTATGATTTTATAAATAACGTAGAGGAAATTTTGAAGCTTATACCTCAGTTAGACGGCACATCATATGCTATCATTATATTACGAGCTATTAGAAACAAAATCATTGGCCAGGCCAATGAAGTGTTAAATATGTACGGGACTCCGACGGAATGGGAGCAAATACGAGCTAATTTAATTTTGCACTATTCAGATAAGCGGAATGAATCATCTTTGATTCGAGATTTGCATGGATTGAGACAAGACAATGATACTGTTGAGAGATTTTACTCAAAGATCATTGAGTTGTTGTCAACAATGACAAACCATATCCGTATACATGAAAAACATATAGCTGTAATAGATGCAAAAAAGTCGCTGTATTCAGAAATGTGTTTAAATACATTTCTTATAGGATTAAAAGAACCATTGGGCTCAACAATCAGAGCCATGAGACCTGAAACCTTGGTGGAGGCATTAAATTATTGTATCAAGGAACAAAACGCATACTATTTAAAAAATACAAACCCGAAACCTCCTGTTTTACCAAACCCACTACCATTCCCCAAACTGACACAACGACCCCCACAAAATCAACGGCTCCAACCATACCAACCAGTTACACAGCCATATAGTTCCTTTCCTCAATACTTACCTCAGTTTAAACCATCTCAACCTTATCAACCCCAAATAAGGCCCTTACAGCAAATACCCCATCTTCAGTCTCCCAATCAGCAAGAAAAGAGATTCAATAACCCTATAGTAAACATTTCTGCATCCAAACCACATTTCAATTACCAACAGCAACGTCCAATTCCAATGGAAATATCTAGCGGTAATGCTAAAACTCTTCCGAAACCAGTACAATCCCAACAACCCTATCAAAGAAACAATTTAATGCAAAATCCCAGATACATTATAAGAGAAGTACATAGTTTTTCACAAAATCAGGAAAATTATGGGGAAGAATATCCCACATATGTGTTACCTGATGGATACTACGACCACCAACCTAATTTGGACCATTATACAATTGAAGAAATTCAAAATGATGAAGTTCCACAGGTCACTGGAAATGAAACAATACATGAGAATGAAATTGATGACAAAAATTTTCGTTCCAATGCCTCGGAAAACAATACGGGTTCCTAGAAATTAATCAACACGGTAGCAATCTTCTCCCTTACATAAATGTGACTTCACCTTTTGGTCGACAACTAAAGTTTCTCATAGATACAGGAGCCTCTGCTAATTTTATTGACCCCGAACTTACTAATCCCCAATATCATGAAAATATTAACACTGTTAAAATCACCACTGTTTTGAGTACACATGAACTCAATAAACAAATCACATTTCCGGCATTCTCTGAATTCAATTCTAACGAACAGTTTACATTTCTTTTATTTAAATTTCACAATTATTTTGACGGCCTGATAGGATTAGAAACATTAGCGAAATTAAATGCTTCAATAGATCTTAAGAATAAACTATTAAAAACTCAAAGTGCAGCTATTCCCTTATTGCTTAAACCCAATTTAATGTCAAAAATCTATATGATACCAGCAAGATCCAAAATGTTGGTTACATTACCGGTCGATATCCAAAATGGCGAAATATACATCAAGCCAACAAAAATAAATGATTTTCTAGAAATACCTGAAGGAATATATACATCTGAAGAATGGTACAGTCAATTGGAGGTAATAAACAACTCTAATATGGAACAAAAATTATTTGTAGAACAACCGATAAAGGTAGAAAAATTTAAAAATTTCGAAGAATTTAATAATATAAATATTTGTCAAACTGACAATCAAATTGAGCTTCTATCTGGAACCGACATAACTAAATTACTTCGGGTCGATCACCTTAATAATGAAGAAAAGAAATTGATTCTTAGACTGTGCAAAAATTTTGATGATATTTTCTTCATAGAAGGGCAGAAGTTATCATTTTCCAACGTAATTAAACATCGTATACAAACAAAAGACGACGTTCCAATATATACGAAGTCCTATCGATATCCAGAGATACATAAAACAGAGGTACAGTCTCAAATTCAAAACCTATTGCAGCAAGGTATAATAAGGCCTAGCTATTCCCCATGGAGTAGTCCCATATGGATCGTACCCAAAAAGCGAGACGCATCAGGTATTCAGAAATGGAGACTTGTTGTCGACTATCGTAAGGTTAACGAAAAAACGATAGACGATCGATATCCTTTACCTAATATAACGGAGATTCTCGATAAATTAGGGAAATGCATGTATTTCACTACGTTAGATCTGGCCTCCGGCTTTCACCAGATCGAGGTAGATCCCAGAGACATTCAAAAAACCGCATTCTCGGTTGATCATGGACACTATGAGTACATTCGAATGCCGTTTGGACTCAAAAATGCCCCATCAACCTTCCAGAGAATAATGGACAATATCTTACGTGATTTACAAGGCAAAATTTGCCTAGTATACATGGACGATATTATAGTTTTCTCAACCTCGCTGCAAGAGCATATCGAAAATTTGGCAAAGGTCTTCTCAAAATTACGTGCAGCCAATCTAAAAATTCAATTAGATAAGTCAGAATTTTTACGTAAAGAAGTAGAGTTTCTTGGTCATGTAGTTACACCAGATGGTGTTAAGCCCAATCCCAGTAAAATTCATGCAATAAAAAATTATCCGATACCCACTACTCAAAAGGAGATTAAGTCCTTCCTTGGCCTGCTAGGTTACTACAGAAAATTTATTAAAGATTTTTCAAATATAACAAAACCATTGACTGAATGCTTAAAGAAAGGAAGAAGCATAACCCTCAACGACCGTTATGTTAAATGTTTTGAACATTGTAAGGATATATTAAGTAACGATCCACTATTACAATACCCTGATTTTAGTAAGAGTTTTAATTTGACGACCGATGCTAGTAACGTTGCAATTGGTGCTGTTCTTAGTCAAGGCCCAATAGGATCTGACAAGCCAATTTGCTACGCCTCAAGAACTTTATCTCAAACAGAACAGAATTACAGCACAATAGAAAAGGAACTTTTGGCCATAATTTGGTCTACTAAATATTTCCGCCCGTATCTGTTTGGTCGAAAATTTAAGATTATAACTGACCATAAACCCCTCAACTGGTTATTTTCACTAAAAGAACCGAATTCAAAATTAGTCAGATGGCGGTTAAGGTTAGAGGAATTCGATTATGAAATAGTATATAAAAAGGGCACGGCCAATACAAATGCCGACGCACTCAGTCGTATCGAACTTAATCTTAATGAATCATCTACTGATACAAATTCTCTTGCAAATTCCAATATATCCTTACACAATAACGCTAATGATTTAGAAAACAGTTTAAGCTTGTCTACCATTCACTCTGCACATGAAAATCTCGACGACGGAATATATATTTCAGAAAGACCCCTCAACGAGTTTACGGAACAGTTGGTTTTGATTAAAACAAACTGCATTGTTAAGCCTTCCATGATTTATAATATCCTTTTCGAAACAAAACGTAGACGTATATTTAGGCAACCTGATCTCCATAACGAAAAAATAATTGTATCAATCCTCAAAGAATATCTAAACCCCCATAAATTAACAGCCATTTACACAGACGATGATACTTTCAGAATAGTTCAAGAAGTATACTCCAAATACTTCGCCAATAGTAAAGTGTTTAAATTAATACGATGTATGGAAAAACTAAACGATATTACTAATACAGATCAACAGGACGCCCTTATAAATAAGTATCACATAGATAGCAACCACCGCGGCATTAATGAAACCTGTAATCACCTCCGCAGAACATCTTATTTCCCGAAAATGAAAGAGAAAATAACTAAAGTCATTAACAACTGTGAGAAATGCAAATTATATAAGTACGATAGACATCCCCCGAAAATAAAATATGAACTTTCTGAAATTCCAAATAAGCCTCTCGATATTCTGCACATAGATGTTTACAGTATTCACAATATACAAATACTTACAATAATCGACAAATTTTCAAAGTTCGCTTCTGCTTTTATCTTAACTGCCCGTAATAGTATCAATATAATCAGTTCTTTAAGGCAATTCTTTTCCCAACACGGTACACCCAAAAAAATTGTATGCGATTCAGCCGCTGAATTCACTTCAAACTTATTTAAAGAGTTTTGTGATCAATACCAGATTCAGTTACATATAACCTCTCCTCAAAACTCTACAGGCAATTCTCCTGTCGAGAGATTTCATTCAACATTGACTGAAATTTATAGAATAATTTACGACAAAAATAATAGACAAATACCGGCAGACATACTGAACGAAGCATTGACTACATATAACAATTCAATACATTCGGTTACAAATTTGACACCTTTCGAACTCATAACAGGAAGAACATATAAATTTAGGAAATCAATACAGCATGTCTCTGAGCACGATTATATAAATAAATTAAGATCTTATCAAGACAAACTATATAGCGAAATAACAACCAAGCTTGAAAAGCATAATAGATCAATCATTGATAGACTAAATAGGAATCGTGAAGAACCACCCAACTTTAGTATAGATGATATAGTATATGAATATAATAATAGAAGAAATAAAATAGCTCCTAAAGCAAAGAAGTTACAGGTAGTCACTAACAATAAAGTCACTGTACTAACTAAAAATAATAGGAAAGCTCATAAAAATAAATTACTAAAAAAACGCAAATTTCAGGTTAGCACAGGCCATGAGTCAACGAATCGAAATTCAAGACCTCTCGAAGAGTCAAGGTCTTCTTCCCATGAAATTAGGCCCGGTACGGTTAATTGATACACATACAAAATTCATACACATTATCAATTTGACAGCTTATGAAGAAAATGTTAGCAATATCAAAAGATCTGTAGAACTTATTAATAAAAATAAAAACATTGGTCCAATGAAAGAAGTCACAAATATGAAATTTAGGGAATTAGAAAATAAATTTCTAACACTTCTTCCTCGATATCGAAATAAAAGAGGGTTTATCAACGGAATAGGATCGCTAATTAAGAGTATCACAGGGAACATGGACGACAATGACGCTGTACAAATAAATAATGACATTAAACTATTACAATCTAATCAACAGGACATGAACAAAGAAATGACAAAACAGGTCCAGATTAATAACAAAATGATAGAAAGGTTTAGTAACATAACCGAACATATAAATTCACAACAGAAGGATTTGGAAGATTATTTAACAAAGTACCAATTAGCATTGTCCCAGAGAATTCGTACCGATCAAGAAAACTTTCAATATATGCAATATGTTTATCAAACTAACTACAACATTGAAATACTAACGAACCATTTACAAGAAATCGCTGAATCTATAACTCTTGCAAAACTTAATATAGTCCCTAAACAAATTTTAAATCCGAATGAATTAGAATTTATACATAAACATATCGCAAATCAGAAAATAAAGTTCTCTTCGGATGAACAAATATACGAATTCTTGAGTCTACAGGCCTACTATAACCATACAAATATCATATTTAATATTAAATTACCAATCCTGTTCGAAGAATCCTTCACCTTGTACCATTTAATCAAATTACCTATAAACAAAACCCTTACAATTAATATAACCAAACCCTATGTCCTAATAAACGACCGTTATATCCAATTGATTGACGAACCATGTTTAATGATTGAACAAGTTTTCTACTGCACAAAAGGAAACCTAAAGAATATCACAACGGAGAAGTGCATTTCAAACATAATCAAAAACAAAAGAGCCACCTGTTTCTTAACGGAAGACCTGAACCAAGCCAACATCATGCAACCAGAAGAAAATTATATACTTTTAGTAAACTCTCCCAATATAGAAATGTCCTCCACGTGTGGAATCGAAACCAAGTTAATATCAGGAACACTTTTACTGCACTACGAAGAATGTGATGTAACCCTAAACAACGTGGTATATAAGGGCAACACAAACTTATTTTGGGATAGAATACAAATTATATCCTCAATATTCACTAATATAAGTTCATATTATCCTATAGATCGATTAAACACCAGTAGACTAACCCCGGACAACTTTACTAACACAGAAGTTATTACCCTGGCAGAAACCACTAAACAACAACAAAATCATTCACTTTCAATGTGTGTTGTAGTAACTATGATCCTGCTAATTTTGTACCTGATCAACTATACAAAGAAATGTCGCCAGAATCATGCAGCCTCCAGTCAACAAACAGATGATATAAATTTAGAAGCTCCAGCTCATGATAAGTCTTCAAGTAACAGCCTTTCATGGCCATCGCTTCATCTTAAGCGGGAGGAGTTATGTACATCAAATTGTGTACATCAATAAGTTATATGTTACATACATACTAATAATACTCTTTTGTCAAAGTTATGTTATACATACATATGTTACTCTTAATACTTTTTTGTAAAATAATTAAAGTGCTTGCTTTTCAAAATTCATTTATTGTAACACTAAACCTTTTCTTGATAACATGCTTGCTTTTCACAACTTGTAAAATTAAACCATAAGAAAAACCGTGTGAGAACCAAATTCAAGCTTCCGTTCCCACAGTTTTTCATACTTTGTTGACTTATTATAAATTGCGAATAAAATCAAAGATTCATTGTCATTTGTTGGTTGTAAAGAATGGAATAAAGTTGTTTTTTTTTGAAACTCCGGAGGAACGTTATATTAATTCGCGCTCAAGGGATTTAAGTACGAAGGAAAAGAGGAATGGAAGGAAAATAGAAATGGAAGGAAAATAGGAATGGAATGAAAGGTACCGATGAACGTCGGTTTTAAATGTTTGAATGTTATTTTGCTCTTGAAACATTGGAAAGCATTATGGAAACCCGCATCCGCAACACTCTAGAGATTTCCTCTATATCCTACTTTATATTACAAAGAATTTACCTTAGCTACCTTCTTGAGCATAGAAGGTTCTTTCAATAACGTACACAGCGAGGCTATTTCAGATTCGCTTACCGAACAGGGAGTAGATCATTCCATTAGCAAACGGATTATATCTAAAATATTATGAATCCCTCAGGGAGGATTAATCTCTCCTCCCTTATAGTCATAAAGAAGTTGTGAGTAACAAGGAGGTGGTGAAGGTGGTCGCGTGCGCAGACGATGTGTAAATCGTAGTACGACTATCTTGAAAGTTCCTATCTGTATTAAATCAACTAATGGAAAAGGTGCTCCGAATTGTTAACCGCTAACTCACGAGCTGTAGCCTCTATCTGGCTAAAACTGAAATTATGCTTTTCACCACAAAAACCAAACAAACCTATTGGTAAAGACACAAGACTTCCGTCTTCCCAAATTAAACGGCCAAGCACAATCGCTGTGTTACTGCGCCAAATACTTTGCATAACCCTTAACAGCGGGATAAGAATGCTTTCTATGCATGCAATGAAACATATGGATGTACACATCCGCAATATGTCCCACTCTTAATCTACGGGGCCAGCGTTTGGTGGCCAATCCTTGGTAAGGAATATAACATCGATAGGTTTAAATAAAAAAATGTCCAAAGGGCTCCTTGTGTACGTACTACGGGGAAAATAAGGGCATGCCCATCTGATGCTTTTATAAAATATACCGCACTACACTACATGGTGCCGCTGAGAGAATCCGACTTCTGGACCAGTCGTTCCTGTGAACACAGGACACAGTAAGGTCTCGAAGACATTACCCAGCGAATTGGTGGCTGCTTCTATTGACTACAGCACATCCTCTTAAAATTTCTTTCAAAAAATCCCAGTAATCCAACTAAAGTGGAATGGAATAAACGAAAGGCGATTAAAGACTACGAATCAACAATCTTCACCGATGGCTCAAAAATGAACTGCAGTGCCGGTGCAGGTATTTCCTCACAGAAATTTCGAGTGTCGACGTCTTTTCATCTAACAGATTATGTCAGACTCCTCCAGAGAGGTTTGCCTTTAAACTCGCTACCATATATCCAAAACACTGTTATCTTCACCGATAGCCAAGTTGCTATTAATTCAGCTACTACATCTTCAAAACCTTAACAATATCAATCTTTACTCAATCTTATCCTCGGCTCTCAGTGAAGCGCTATAATCGTCTGAATTCCACGGAACAAAGATATTGAAGATAATGAAACGACAGATCAACTGGCCAGGCGGGGTCAGCGCATGACGACTCACTAACACAAAATGTCAAGATCCCGCTAGGAGTAGTCAAGGGCAACATATTATACCAACAATATGGTACACCAATTTTTTTTCACTATTAACTGTCAAGAAGTTAAATTACATTGTCGACTGTCTTAAACTCTCTCAGGAATGTTCATTCTACTTCACCCATCGGTAGTTGTTACAGTTTATCGTGACGACTTCGCCTTTATACAGTGATAAAACGAAGCTGTACTTTCCCAAAGTTGTTCTAAATCTTTCAATTTCGATCAAAAGCATAAGCCTTGAATTACCTTCGAAAAAGTATAAAATACAAGAGTTACTAGAAAATGCAAACAACAGAAACAACGAGGTAAAGGAAGGCTTCACTTTATAGGGTGTGAACAACTGTTGTCACAACCGGTAGTTGTATTCTCAGGGCAAGACAAACAAGTCCTATTAAACAGTCGTTCACTAACTGGTCCTACTGTTTGAATGCCCTTTATTACATAACTACTCGTACATTGAATACGAGTATAACGCTGCATTTCTATGCCACTAAACCACTGAACAAACCAAAACTCTTCAAAGGAACACACCGCCGTAATATGACCGCAAATACGTAAAACTAACTCTCAATTGAATTGGAGCCAAACTACCGATAGCACAGCGTCCAATGGACAACATTTAACGATTGTTGAATTTACGATCCGCATTGTAATCAGATCACCAACATGGAATATAATTGTCACGACTCTATTTATATTCTTCGGGCTGTTAGCCGATATAGTTTTGACTGAACCTATAGTTTTGGAATCTCTTGCACGTTTACTTGTACGAGAGCTGCAGTAGGTTAAAATATGTATGTACCCGACGTCAGGCAGGCAGGAAAACGATTGTAAACGACCCTCCTGAGTGTGCGCGTTCCATTGGAGATAGTTAAGATTGATATCATTGTCAGTTATTGGCTTGTCGTTTACCATCAAATGCCTTTGAAACAGTGGACATACTTTCGAAGCGGCGCAGAGTTATGAGGAGTGATGTTATGTTGGTTTGTGTTATGGTGTTGAGTGTATCCCTAGAGAGGGTCTGTCAATCAATTGAATCATTTATGGTCACAACTATTTCACAGAGTGCTGACAACATTTAGGTTGGATAAAAAAAATTACTCACTATAGCGTGTAACCGGATCGGGTAACTAGGAATACGATGGATTGCGGTGAACAATTTGTTATTCCCATGGCGGTTTTCCTGTTGGTAAAGTAATGTGGATGTTTTAATTAAAAAGTAACTCAATATGATTGACTTGTTTAAGGTACCAGAAAACCAATATAATACATCTTCGCAAACCGCTCATAACTTGTCTATTCGGCTATTATGCGAATTCACCGTCCAAATGGAACGATTTCTTATGGACTATTCCGGGCAAAGAACTTTGAAGACATTATGGTCGTCTATACTTGACCATATAACGGAGACTTCTGCCAGTTCAGGGCGTAACATACGCAAAAGATTACTTTGACAGAGAGTGCTGATTCCCTTGATAATTTTCTACCGAATCTAATTACCTCACTGGCGAGTTCATTTTCCTCTATGATAAGCGTCTAGTTACCAAACAAAGTCTAACGGGTGCTGAGCGGATAGTTCCTAACTTGTGATATAATGATGGCCGACCCCAGTGCCTTAAGTGCGGACTGACTGTATTGTATTGTGATTATAATATCTTCGCCCGATATTGACTTGTGATCTTAAAGGCAGGTAGGACTTCCGGCTGAAAAATACAAGATGCCCGGGAGTCTAAGATATTTTTAAATCGACCGTTCTTGAAACTGGTTTCCCAAGGTTTTTCGTTTAGATGGAAACTCTCCATCAAGTAAGAGCTCTTTATACAAATAAATCAAGGGCATCGAAGCTAGCTTTATTTATTTCCTCCATTGCTCTCTTACAGGTGAAAAGAGCAACTAGATTTTCCCAACTCTTTTCGCCTTGCTCAATCTTAACAGGCTCCTGTGGACCCACAAATACTGATAACTTGAATTCCTTGTCGGGAAGTGTGGTCTCCAATATTCATGTCAAGAGCTTCATCGTGAACTAATTGATTTGGCCTAATCAATTCACGGTGGCTTGGGTTTACGGAGTCGGAAAAACGGCAACATAGATATTGGGTCTTAGTACGGCTGGTTCTTAACCTGTAAACATCTAACGCCATTATCCAATTATTGAGAATTCCTTTAAGGGCTGAGACGTTATTGTTTATGATAGTACTATTAACGGTAAAGAGAAGAGAACCCGCTCTGGACTCGTTGAGGTGGTGCTTCAATAGGAAAGCTTCGTAAACTTCTTTCTTGTACTCCAACTTTAACTCCGAATTCTCTGGTTATACCCGCTGTGCACGCAAATTTGGTTTTTTTTTTGTTATGTTTCGGATACATTTTGAGATCTTAGCGCCATCTGTATACGATTTCTGGAACCTTTATTGAACCCTTATTCTAAATCGATGGAGACGATCTTTGGAAGAGTTATCTTTATACAGGGGACTAAGAGAACTCTACCTCAACTTGCTAGGTATCTAACCGTTCACTAGCCATTTAAATCCTAGATTTTCCATTGTCGTCTATACTTAGGAGGACATGTAATCCGCTCCGAATTTACGCCCCTGTTCATTATTTTTACTGCTTCGCTAAAATCTGGCTTCCATAAAATCTGTCGTTTCTTTTTCATGTCACACATGAACAGATAGTAACGCGATTAAGTGCTGTGTCCATCTATTGCAAAGATCATTGCACGTCTTTACGACCCTGCTCTCGATATATAGTATGTACGTAAATAATTCGGCGATTATATCACTTCCGAGTTTTTGAAGTGAAACTGCTTAGGGCTTGTTGGGCAGTAATACCGAACTCCGATGAAACGAAAAAGCGTTATGAAGTGGTTCTGAACTCCAATGTAACTAAAAAGCAACTTGAGGTGATTCCGAACTCCGATGAAACGAAAAAGCGACAGCAAACTGGAGCGCATAGTGCGCGTGGTGAGGCAGTTACTCGGACGGAGTGAGCCGTGAGCGGTAAAAGGGGTGTCGTGGGTGAGCGTACACCGTACCATCATTGTCTAGACATTACTTGGTTAAAACACAAAAATCATCAGCAACACGTAACGGAAAACTTCAGCTTAACAGCAAAATTTTCAATAAGAAGCTCTCGAGTAAACATCTGTAGCAGAAAGTGAACATGTGTTTCACCTGTGAGACTTTTAGGCTTCGTTGCAACTACAATAGATAATTGTGTTCTAGGAATTTTTTATCACGCTGTCGACGGCTCAAACTCGGATTCTCTTCCTTTATGAATTTAAACTGGGACATAATGCGTCTTTGACAGTGAAAAATCTGAATGACGCATTTAAAGACGTAGGGGTAAGCGAACGCAACAACCGACGATGGTTTGATAAGTTCCGTTCGGGAGATCTTAGCCTCGAAAACGAACCTCGTGGGAAACCAGAAACGATAATTGACGACAATGTTTTAAAAACAAAGGTAGGTTCAAACCCAACAAAAATGGTGCGGGTCATTGTGTTCTGACACCTATCTCTAATAGGAAAAGTTAAAAAAAAAAAACCCAAAAGGTGGGTGCCCCAGCACAAAAGCTATGCCGTTTAAAAATCTGTGCATCGCTGAGCTTAAGGCACCAAAATGTACTAATGGATTTTGTATGGCAGATCTGGGCAGTGATTGGATGCAAAAGAAAAACCAAAACACACCACAAACTAGGTCGTCACCCAGAAATGGTGACAATCTGGTGGACATCGAAAGGACCAATTCACATTAATGCAGTCAATTATTGTGAGGAAATCGACATAGTGCATGCGAAATTGGCTGAAAAACAACCTGCGTTGGCAAGTAAACATGTTCCGATCGTATTGCATGACAATGCTAGACCCCACACATCACGCTTAGTGGTGCAAATTGCTACAGTCGGGATTTGAAATTCTTCCGCATCCACAGTACGCTCGTGATGTTTCTTCAACGGACTATCACCTTTTCCGCAGTCTGGCGTCGACAAAAGGTATTCCGAAGCCGAGCAGGGATCATAAAAGCCTTTGAAGACTTTTTAGCGTCCAAAAATCAAGCCTTCTATAAAAAAAAAAAATGAATAATTCCCCTTGAATCACATTGGAAAAAAGTTATAGATGCTAACGGTTCATATTTTGACTAAGTAAACAAATATAAACAAAAAAATATTGACTTTTAAATTTTTACCTCAAAATACTTGTGATCTAGCGTGAGCATCCTCATTTTAAATATTTCAGGAGCTTCATGAAATTTCACTTCTATCACCTTCTACACTTTACTTTCGGTGTTTTTTCTTTTTTACGTTTTTCACTGTGCTGCAGTCTTAAAAATATTAGCTCATTCGCACGTCCACTTCTCCACATGGTTATCGCTTGTTTGTAGCTATGAATTTGCGTCTACCCAAACAACACCCCTACTGCTACCGCTCGTGGCCTAGCTACCGCTTTTTTGACCTTACGCGCTTAGTTCCTCCTTTTTTTTTACAATTTGCGCGCGCTCAAGGCATTTAAGTACCCTTAAAATACTTGCACTTACATAGCGCGGGCGAAGTAAAATCAGGGAGGATAAAAAGAGAGGTACCGGTGAACGTTGGTCTTAAATGTTCGAAGGTTATAATGACTAAGAGAGCTAGGCAGAGCGAGTTGTACGGTTTACGAACGAATCACGATATTTTAGAGTACGTCCGAAAGTGGGCTTGAGGGCATACTGATGAGCATTCATATTGAGATGGGTGTTACGGTTAAAAATTTGAAGGGGCGGAATGCTACTGGCGAATTCTATGGAGCACTGGTGGTGGAAATAGCGATGAAACAGAGTCAGACACGGTACATTACGTCGGTTTTCGAGGATGCCCATTGTTTGAGTGATATTAGTATCACCTATGAGTTTTATCGCACGGTTTTGAATTCTATCTACCAGGCGTACCCGACCAAATATGGGCATTGTACTCCAATTTCGGGCGCATAAATGCCTTATATATATTGAGGCCAGATCAGATGGGGTGACATATTTCTTAAATAGCTTAAAGAAACCTAGATATTTCGCAGCATTTGTGGCGACATCAAAAATGTAGTCATTCCAACCTAAGTTGTCATTGACACACATACCGAGAATGGAAAATTTTTCGGTTTCAACGATGCAAGTGCCATTCATGGATAATGGCTGAGTGTTTAAATTTTGCTTTAACGACAGCAGACAGCATTGTGTTTTGGAAGCATTAAATTCCACTCAGTTGATATCGGAATTTAATCAATTGAAGAGCAGGAACATGAGTCCGAATAAGAAAAGCGGAGAGTACTGTCGTCAGCAAAGGAATATATTGGATTAAAACTAGCAGACAAGAGATCATTAATGGAGATTAAAAAGAGTATTGGAAACAGAACAGAACCCTGGGGCACACCATTTGTATTTATTTTATGAATTTCAGACTTGAAACCATCTTGAACCAACTTGAATTGAACGATCCGAAAGGTAATTTCTAATCCATTGTAGAAGAGAGTCATCGATCCCAAAAGTACGCATTTTCGACAAAAGAGCCTGATGCCAAACTCTGGCAAATGCCTTAGAAATATCAAATGCTTTCGCCAGATTGATGTACGCTTTGGTTCCACTTGTCGGTGAGACATGCCATCAAACCACCAGTGGACCTGTTGCTACGAAGATCATATTGCCGGTCATTGAGAGGTTTTAGTGTTTCGAGATATTTATCAGCGTGTCCATGGCCTTGAAAATAAGGGACGCAAGTGCAATAGGTCTGTAGGAGGAGAAAGAGGAAGATTCGCCTTTTTTAGAGACGGGCTGGGCAAATGCTATTTTCCATCGGCTCGGAAAGAGTTCTAAAGAGTAGGATTGATGAAATAGCTTACGCAGTGGTTTTGCCAGCGAGGAAGACCATCTCTCCAGAAGGAGGGGGATATACCATCTGAACCAGCGGATTTGTGTATTGTTAAGGTCTTTAATTACTCTTGCTACTACACGAGTGCGAAAGTGGATTTGTCCCATTGAAGATTCGACCCACTCAAATATAGACGGAGACAAAGCACAATCTGGGAGTGTTGAACTGGCTGCAAAATGTACAGCAAGCTGACAGCTGGAATGTCATTATAAATGAGCGTTGGGATGGAGGATGAGACAGAATTTCTAATATTTTTAACGAACGACCAAAAATTCCTCTGCATATTTTCTCTAAGTATGTGGTCGGTGTACAGGAAATTAGCTGATATGACACAGTGTTCCGAAGAGCCTAGAGGGAATAGCACATTGTTCTTGTATTTGTCAGGATGTTGGCGGTATGACTATCAACGTCTGGTATTCGTGTGGGCTCATTTACAAGCTGGGTTAATTTATTTTCCGCAGCGAAGATCTCAACACACCGTCTTTCGTGTGTTGTCTGTCCAGAATGTTGGAACAACCCAGAATTGTGTACAGTTTATCGAAATCACCCGTAATGACGATTTCAGTATAAGGAAACAGGGGTACAATTCTTTGTATGGAGTCAGACAGCGCATCAATCTCGTTAAGGTCGAATTGTTGTCCAGTTTGAGGCTTTTGTAAATAAAGCTTACGGAGATGGAATTTTAATTTTATAACGTTTTGGAGAGTTTCTCGCAAATTTTGCGCCCAGGGCTGACCTGTTTGGGTTGTGCCTGTTTATATTCTCAACTGATACCAATTTTCGTTTGTTTTTGGCTATACTCGTAGTCCACTCAAGATTAACTAAGAATCTGTTACTCGCCATTTCGGGTTATACCAGCATACAGTATTGTGCAAAACCTAAGCAACCATCTCAAATCGATATTTCACAGTAAATTTTTTAAACTTTCTGCTGCACTAAATAAAAAGAAATGAATGTGGAATGATGTATTGTATATACCCAAGCAACTTTGTTATCCAACACGAAAGAGCTAACGGTACTTTTCCAGCCAGGTCACACATAAAATGTTATAAGCTCTTTGTCTTTGATCTTGTCGCATTGTCTTTGATCAGTTTTCTATTAACTTGGATGCGTAATTGATGCGATTTAATAATGTCGCGACAAATATAGTATACTCCACCTGTTTTAAACTGAAGATTATTGAAGAATTTAATAAAAGATATGAAAGGTTTAAATCCATTATTTCACGTCATCATGCAACGGGAGTCGTTGAAAATTTAAATTTCGGTGGTAGGCCGCATAAAACAACAAGGCGAACAGATAGAAAGATTTGAAATTAAAAAACAACCATTTATAAGTTCAAATGAAATTGAAAATTACTAAATTTCAATATTGATGCTAGCACGGTGCGTAGACGTGCTTTTGAGAATAATCTTCAAAGCTATAGGCCAAGCAAGAAACCGATGCTCACAAAAAAACATTTAAAGAACAGGTTGTGCAATTAAATCATTTAAACATAATTCAAACTTAACTCTTTTCATATTAGGCTAAATTGTGCAAGAAAACATCAACACTGGGCCTCTGAAAAATGGAAAATGGGTCTTTTCAGCGATAATTCGAAGTTGAATTTATTTAATTCTGATGGGATGTGTCATGTCAGACATTGTAAAGGCCAACGAATTAATCCTACATTCTGCATACTCACTGTTAAGCATGATGGTGGTAGTTTGATGGTATGGACGTGTTTTTCGGCAGGAGGTGAGATTTAAGCCCTTGATTGGTCGGCCCAATCACTCGTCTTCAATCCCATCGAAAACCTGTTTGACATTCTTAAAAGGCGGGTAACTGGACAAAGTTTTTCCAACAAGATGCAGGCTACAATTTGAAAGCTAATTGCTTCTATGCGTCGTTGTTGCGCCGAAGATATTCAAAATAAGGGATATTACACCAAATATTAAAAAAGTTGCTTAGATTTTGCGCAGCAGAATTTGGCTATAATTTTGATTTTCGGTTTTTTTTTTTTTTAATTTTCATGTGTTACTATTTTCTTATAAAGTTGTGAATTTCTAAATATACTCTTAAATACATCATTCGATATTCATTTGTTTATATTCGGTGTGGTAGAAGGTTTAAAAAATTTACTGTGAAATGTCGATTTTAGATGGTTGCTTAGGTTTTGCACAACACTGTACATAGATTGCTATTGATACCCTGACTGTCCTTTCTAATTTTCTTCCCTGATTATTGCCTCCCTAAGTTATATTTTAAAGCTTATCAAACTCATGCCATAATATTCCCTATTTTTCGATTGTTCATTGCCAATTACGTACTGTTGGCATCTACCATCAATTTTCAATTTTATGGACATAAGTCAATCACTGGTTTTCAATAATCTTACGATCTTATTTAGGAGCTTATGGCAAGTCTGAAACGCTTTTTAGCCGTATTGCTTTTGTTGAAGGTTGGTCTCTATCCCGTTGTGTAGTGTTCTCACTCAAATCATCTGCCTTTTACGTCGGCGTCGTAGGAGCCACTGAGTTGGACTCACCCGATCATAATTTTGGCATACAAAAGTCTCTTAAAAGTCTTAAGTAGGTCTAAGGAGAAATTGATAGGACTCAGACCCTTAGAGGTACACCGTGTGAACTGAAGAATAGTACAAGGCTCATGCTAATTGTAAGCAATATAAATTTTCATATAAACTCTGTACAATTGTTAACCAGAACTGCACGCAGCAATCCCCTTTCTCTAACTAATGAAAACAATTTCAATTTTTTAAATGATCAAACATAACAGCGACTATTTTGCTTAGGCACGATCTCTTGATTAATTGAAATTCCTTCCCCATTTTCTTCGAAAAATTTAACACGACACGACAACAGCAATTGCAAATTGGCCTTCACTTTCAAATACTCGTAATTTAGCACCCAAACAGGCCGGACTAAACCACTTTACAGGTCCACAAATTCAACTCTGCCTTATTTGGCTTTCACGTTAGGAAACTATAAGCCACTGCCATAGCCTTCTCTATCGAAAAACGCTCTTAATTGAGAAAATGTCTTCGCAAATCAATAAAAAACCAACAATTCAACTGACTGACTGGCCCGACTGGTTTGCCTGCCTACTGCCTGCTTACTGCCTGCTGTCTGCCAGACCCCAAATCTGTAAAGTGGATCTCACTTCTTTCACTAATAGCCGCTTGCACTGGAACTTACCTCGTAATTTTGAAGTTTAACCATGCAACCAAGTCGTCTCGAAAAGCCAACTGCACAACAGCGTGCTGCTCTACATCATTACGATTAATCCCATATACGTAATTCCATTAAATTTAAGTGCACACACCACAAATGTACCCGTCGTCGCAACAGCCTGGTAACATTCCTCACTCCGCATACCATACGAATAACCTGGTTTCGAATATCTTTAAGACAAGTTGAATACTCGTATCTTTAGTTACCATCGAGAGGGGTTATCAGATATTTATCGATGCCAATGGCTCCTCACAACAGGAGCAGCCAACCGAACAGCAGCACTTTCAGAAAACTCTCAAACTTTGGGCTGTGAAATTAAATTACATGTCCCTTTTGGGTCGCATTTTGGCCAAGATTTGGGATTGCACAACTTGGACATATAATACTGACGTTGGCTCACTACACCAGTACATCACGAACTCTCAACTACTCCCGCCTAATTAGTTCGTTTCGGTACACATACGGTTGGGATATTATGCATCCGTTTCCATATCCATATCCATATCCATGGTGTCTCCACCTTAATGGAAACGAAAAACTTTGGACAACCTGATTTCCTTACCGTTGTTGTGGTAGTCGCATTTCGACCTCGTATCCATATCATTGAGATTCATAATTATGCAGGTGTGCTGGAAGATTTTCCAAATGGATTTACTTGTGATGGTTTTCCATAAATTACTTCTCTGGGTGATGGTAATGGTAAAGGTGATGTGGACGACAATGGACGTGATACTCCAGTTTGCCATTTTAGGTGGAAAACGTGTGATTATGCCAAAGTGTCTCTGTCGTGTGTCTTACAAAATGAGACTCCGTGACAGCAGACAATGTATGGAAGTATTAAATGGAATTTTGGTCCTTGAGTTGCAGAATTGATACCAATAACGGCAGGCATTGTTGTGATTATTGATTAATGTCTGAGGAATTATGCAAAATTATAATCAAAACACAAATATATGTACGTTCTGTGGAATTTACATTTGATTTTCGGACACTCTGCACAAGCAACGGCATGTACCAGTGGTCATACGTAAGTTAATCAGGAATTATGTGCTCCTGTTGCCCAAGTGAAAGGATATAATTCCTTAATGGCTCTTAATTTTTAACATGTGTTATTTAAATGTTTTCTAAAGCTAAAGCATTGTCTAATATGAATAGTCCTTCAATCTAAAGAAAATGTATCCTTGTTTTGAAGGAGCAAGCAGACTCATATATACCCAAACTCCTCGAAAGCATTTTGTACGAACTCTTAAGCTTCCAGTGCAAATCCCTTATTTCCCCTAACCAACACGGCTTTCTGAAAGGTAGATCAACTACCACTAACCTCGTCGAATTTGTATCCTCTGTTCTCTCAGCCTTAGAAAATGGTAAAGAAGTTGACGTTATAACAGCTGATTTCAGTAAGGCTTTTAACAAAATATCTCATAAACTAATCCTGTTCAAATTGTCCGTCCTGGGCTTTCAACTCATTTTGCTTAAATGGACATCTTCTTACCTGGATAACCGTTTTTATATATAGTGTTCGTTTCAGGTCTCTCATATCGGCCCCTTTCTTGGCCACTTCGGGTGTTCCTCAAGGTAGTCACCTAGGTCCACTTCTCTTCATCTTAACCATTAATGATCTTGAAAGGGTTATTCACCACTCAGCACTTTCTCTCTATGCTGACGATACCAAATTTTTTAAACCCATTTCCTCAAATAGATCTAAATATTTTTTCCACATGATGCATCAAGAACTGTTAAGAACTCAACGTCACCAAATGTCAATCGATTACCTTTTCACGTAAGTGCAACAGCTCTACTCCCCGAACTTATGTTCTCCATGGCCAACCTATATCCCTTGTTCAGACTATCCGCGACCTTGACATATTTTGCGACAGGGAGCTTAATTTTCGCACGCATATCGATGAGATAATTACTAAAGCAAACTCATCGCTTGGCTTCGTTAAAAGATGGTTCAAAGAATTCTGTAACCCGTACGTGACCAGATCACTATACAACATTTACGTTCGCCCCCTTCTCGAGTACGCTAGCCAATCGTGGTGTCCCTTTCAACGAGTTCATGTGACCCGAATCGAGAGGATCCAGCGTCGTTTTCTTCGATTCGCTCTTCGAGGTCTACCTTGGAACGATCCTCTAATTTTACCTCCCTATCGAGACCGTCTCAAACTCATTAACCTGAATACCCTTGAGGAAGGAAGGGACGCAGCAGACATTCTTTTCATTCACCGACTACTCTCAGGCTCCGTCGATTGCATGGCCCTTTACAACTCCATCTTCTTTAATACTAACCCTCGAAATCTACGTTGCCCCCGCCTCTTGGCTCTAACGAACCAATATCCCGTATGTTGCGTAAGGTAAACTCCAACCTGTCCGTTTTCGATTTTAATCGCAGCACACTTTCCCTCAAATTCGATCTCCTTCACCTTCCCTAGCCGTAAAACCCTAATTAAATGTTTTGTATTTTAGTTAAGTCATAGTTTTTTAAGCTTGAATTAAGCCAAATAAATGGGAGCGTTTGCCACCACCAAAATTAAATTATTTATCACCGGTTATTCCTTAGGTCTGTTGCTGTTTGCTCGTGGTGTGCAGATTTACTCCACTATCTCAAAAATAGAAAGAAAATAGAAAAAAAAACTAACTAACAACTAACTATGCGATTAAGTGAATTGAGCTTTAATTGCAACGACAACTAAGGAGAAAATTGTTAGTCATGCCATGGCAAACACTTTGTTTTATTAGATTAGTTGTAGTTGTAAAGAGGGGATTAGCGACTTCAGTTCAAAGGAAAATTGATGGTATGACAACTAAAAATTAATTAGTCTATTCGTAGATTGCAATTAACAATTAAAAACTAAACTTTCTGTTAAAGAAACTACAACTTTGATATTTACTGCCAGATCGCGTTTGAAACGTCAGTTTAAGGAGATTTTTGCAAGGGAACAGTACTGATAAGCCGTGCCGCTTGAATAATTCGAAACAATGAAGAGAATTTTCGGCGCAAAATCATCATGAATGATGAAGCTCATTTTATGCTCAACGGCACCGTAAACAAACAAAATTGTCGGTTCTATGCCATCCTCTATTAATTCAGGAGAAGCCCCTCCATGATTGCATGATTAAAAAGTGACAGTTTGGTGCGGAAAGGATGGTGGTGACACGGTTATCGTCAGTGGCGAGCGTTATCAGGCTATGATAACAGATTTTGTCATGCTCATTGTCTACGATAACAACTTGAACAATTTCTACTTTCTACAAGACGGCGCCACACACCACACCACTCGAGTTTCAATCGATTTTTTGAAGCCCTTGCTTCCTGGTCGTCTCACTTCGAAAAATAGTGATTTTGGCTGGCCAGCACATTCACCCTATTTAACGGTTCCAGACTTTTATTTGCAGGGCTATTTACAGTATCAAAGCTTTACATCGGCAAGCGAAGGATCCTAGCCAACATCCGAGTCGAAATCGCCGCAATATCGACCGAAACATTGCAAAAAATGATAGAAAACGCCCAAAAAAAGAGCCTATTGCGCCGTACGCGCCAACGGCGGCCATTTGCGAGGTATTATTTTTACAAACTGATTAGGATAAATTTCCTAAGCCCGAAATAAACAACTGTTCACCTTAACAGCAAAAACAAACGTGTTGTTTTAATAGAAATAAATACAGCAAGTGAAATTGGGTCACCCTGGGCCACCACAGGGCGGAACTATGTCAACTATGATTAAATTATTAACTACAAGTAAATAATTAGTCGCCACACATTAGTTAAATCGCATCCAAAGTACGAGTATAACCTTCGCCCTTTACTACATGGCGTAGATAGCAAATAACTAAGCAAATAACAGTGATCCCAGGTCCTGACGTTAAGGTCATGGTGAAGAACTTAAAATGCTTACGAGTATATCGCTTAACAAACTTAGGACTTTGGTTAAACGTTGTTCCTCTGGGGAATAGGTTAGACAGTTGAAAAGTATAAAAGAAGATCCGTTCGCACCATAGTAGCATTCAGAAAGAACGTATTCAGTTTCAGTTTCAGTTTATTTTATTTGGCAAAGTACAAGTCAGGACCAAAGTCTTTTATAGTACATTAAGGCTAAACAAAGATACATTTGAATTGCATTAATTTAAACAATGAGCAAAGTAAGAAAAAATAAATGAATACATAAAAGTTGAGTGAAAAATATCTACGTTTAAATAAAAAGAGGACAAGAGGGGTGAAAATTAGGATAGAAGAAAAGTAATAGAGTGAACAGAGAAAAAACAAAAAGAAAAAAGAGAAAGAATAAAAAAAACGAAGTAGATTACATTACTGTGGAAAATGTGCAAATAGTGCACTTTTAAATTTTTCGGCTCCTACTATTTGTTTAATGGAGACAGGTAGAGAGTTCCAAAGTCTGGCAGCGTGGACAAGAAAGAGGCGTGAAGTGTTTAAAAAGTTAGAAGAAGGAATTATTAGGTTGAATGTACGTGGTGACTGGACAAATTGCAATTTCTCGAATAGATATTGTTGTGAACGATTATTTATTATTTTGTGCATGAATACACAGCATCTAAGTTCCCAAAAGTTTTGAAATGAACAACCAAGGACATGTTTGTGGTAGACAGAGACATGGTCATATCTTCTCATTCCGCACCATATCATTACAAAAAACAAGTAACTTGTGATGCGATTGAGAGTCTAATTTAGGATATACAACTATGGCATAATCAAATATTGGCACAAGCAAAGTCTTAATTAATCTGAGTCTAGTATCCACAGGTGTAAGACTGGAAAACAGCCAAAGCTTACGTAACCCTGCATAAATACGCGCTACGATCAAATTTGCATGATCAATAGCGGAAAGGGATCTATTCAACTTGTACCCAAGATTTACAACTGTATTGGAAAATTTAAGCCTACAAGAATTTATATAAATAGGAGGTATCTCTCCAGGGTCTTACTGCTTTTTAGAAATCATAATTAATTGCGTTTTTACCGGACTCATGATTAGACCATTATTTTGAGACCATTTCACTATAGAAGACAAATCAGAATTAAATCTATCAACGAGATCTTCCATTAATCCATACATTTGGTAGATCGTTAATGTAAAGACAGAACAGGATTGGGCCAAGAATAGAACCCTGAGGTACCCCAGCAAGTATATTTTTTGGCCGGGAACATTTTTGTTCAGAAAAAACCTTTTGAAAACGGTTCGAAAGGTAGTTCCTAATTATTGTAGATGCACTGAGTTATTGCTTAACCCAAAGTACAGCTTTAACTTCATACATAAAATGTCATGATTAACCGTATCAAAGGCCTTTGAAAAGTCAAGCAAGCATAGCAGCGTAAGAAATCCCTTATCATACTCCATTCTGATATCATCAAGCACTTTTATCATAGCCGTTGAGCAGCTGTGTTGAGCACACCAGAACCAGACCAGACTGTACTAGAGACAATAAATTGAAGCGATTTAGGTGGCTAGTAATCTGCTTGGCAATTATCTTTTCAAAAACTTTACACAGGCATGGTAAGATGCTAATTGGGCGATAGTCAGTAGTGGATGAGGGATTGGCTTTTTTTGGTACCGGGATGGCCTTGGCTTGTTTCCAGCACTCAGGAAAAGTGGAAGACACAATACAAAAATTAAACAAATGAGTTATACAACCTACAATATGAGGTAGTATCATTTTTACGAAGCGTAAGTGTAATCCATCATCTCCGATAGCGTTGGATTTAAGATTTCGATGTGATGTATAACGTCCACTTCAGAGAAAACTTCAAAATCCAAACACCGGGTGAAACTGAAAAAAAGGTTGCTGTCTGGTATAAAACAAGTGTTGGTACTAGGACAAGAGAGGAATGAGTTATTAAGTTCATCAAGGTCAGGTATTTTTGTTAGAACATTATTTTTACCAAGTCCAAGAGAGCGTAAATTACTCCAAAGTTTTTTCGACGTTTGGTCAGCACTTAGTTTGGACAGGAAATATCTTCTTTTTTTTTTTGCCCTTTTGGTGATAGATAGAAGTTTCTGGCCCTACAATATGACTCCCAATTTTCAGTATTAGGCCTATGTTTCCATTTGGCATACAGTTTCTTACGTGCTTTTATAGTATCGTGTACTTCAGAAGTGAACCACGGTTTTAATGAGAACATGCTTATTAAAAAGATTGTTTATTATTGTTTGAACAAGTTCAACTTTTTCATTAACGTCCGCTACGAAGTAACGAGAGTGCCATGGAGTCAGACTTGCATCAAATTGGAGTAAGTTGTTATTTATTGATCCATAGTCTCGAAAATGAAACGATTCCTGCAAGGGGATGCAAGGGAAATCAATATTATAAGTGCAAAAAAGAAGATCATGATCAGATACCCCCTCAAGTGATAGTTGGTTAAGAAGCAACACGCTGGATGGGTCAGAGACAGCTACTAAATCAAGAAGATTCGGCATAGAGTCAGGCGCAAATCGTATAGCGTAGGAGTTGACAACCACCAAACCAGATGAAGCAAAATTGTCTAAGAGCTGATTAGATCCATAGTCAGATTTGTAAAGATCTGCATTAAAATCACCACAAAGAATAATATGTTCATAGGATGCTGAATACTGTTGAATTTTACAAAAAAATTTATCAAACGAACAATTACGATTTGGGCTATAAACAAAACCAAAGATGCATTTTATATTTGAGTTCGAGATTTCAACGACTAGACATTCGGTGTCGTTACCCACAGATTTTCCCAATATTTTACAGGCCAAAGAAGCTTTGTGATAAATTGCAATCCCTCCACCAGTAGTGTCAGTTATTCTATTATGCGGAACGAGTAAATATCCGAAAATCCCGTATATTGAATCATAATCATCTTTATTATCGAGTGTTTTAAACCAAGTTTCACTAACACAAATTACATCTACTCCCGAATCTATAAAAATATGTCGAGCATAGTCTAATTTCGACAAGCTAAGACTGCTACGGGTTTTCGAAAAGCAAACGTTCGTGCTTGGAATGCAGCAAAGAGTTCTTTCATAAAGGGCCCAGTCAAATTGAATATGACCTCCTGCAAACCTTCTTCTTTCTTCTTTTTTCCTAACCCGACGTCGCAATAAATAGATCTAGATCCGCTTTGCTCCAAGACTTCAGGATGTCTTGAACCAATACAAAAATATGAAAAGTTCTCAGAGCCCGTGGAAATCTGAAATGTGTAAACGTCTTCCAGATTAGATTCAATGCAAATCATAATTTTGACTTCGGAGCTGCTATTGCAAATTTAATATTGTGAAGTCTGTTATAACATTCCCGTAACTAGGAGACTATCAAAGACTGCCGCAGCACTAAAGTCAGTTAGAGGAGATGAAAAATTGCTTATAAGCATGTTGTCAGCAGCCAGTCATCAATTTTAAATTTTCCGAAGATACTCGTACTTGGCTGGTTGTGTGAGAGAGCTATTGGTTACGCAGTTGTTTGATTGGAAAAACAAGCTATCTTCAAACGTATTGCCACGTGGGGAGAAGAGTGCGTCCAGAGGATACAATATCCATATCAAGTGGCCAAATGCCCTCCAACGTCGAAGCACACATATCCGCAGTCGAATTCCGTCTATCTATGAACGAGTATATAGACGACCTATTTCAAAAATCAAAACTTGGCAAAGGAACCGCATGCGATCGAAAGTCCGAAAAAGTCGTGTCGACAGCAGCAGAAATTAGGAAATAAGAATAGCATTCCCGTCACTGAAGATGACAACGAGAACGGACATACTCTATTCATACTCGTATATACAAATCTCCAAAAAAAAAAAAACTTTTGCTTGCGCATGTCATCCGTATCTGACTAAAATATCTAAACGCGGAAGATCACCAATTTTCGAGGACTTTCGATTTTCCTTGGATAAAAAATTCTAAGAAGTGATCCCAGTAATAATTACTGGAGTCCCTTGCAATGCCTTCCGGATAGCGAAGAAGACATGGACGAAATAATTTCGCCAAATAACTCTAGTGAAAAAGTGTTATTGCCTCCAATCAAACTATTGCAAAAATCCAGTGAATTTGTGCACAACCTTGCAAAATCTTTAAACATAACAGATTACTTTGTCAAAAAGATGTCTATAGCGAGAAAGCTTTTAAAGTTGTTTTGTATGGCATGAGCGAAATGGAGCCCAATCTTCTAAAAACTGAATTGATTAAAAGTGGCCTAAAGTGCATAAATATCGAAAAAAATAATTAAAAAATCGGAGCATTTCACAGAAACAATTTATATTATTTATATCATTAGAAAATGGTTCAATAAAATTGCAAGATCTAAAAAAAAAATTATCGTTCCATCTTTCACACGCAAGTGAACTGGAACTACCAACGTAAACTAAAAGGTAAATTAACTCAATGTCACAATTGCCAGATGTTTGGGCATGGTGAAAAAAATTACCACGTCAAAACCTTATGTGCCAACTGTGCTGGCCCACATAAAACTTCTGTCTGCACTAATTCTTCCGCTGAAAAATGTGCAAATTGCAACGGACCACACAAATCAACCGATCTATCTTGCGTTAGCCGATCAAAATTCTTAGAGCTCAAGGAAAAATATAAACAAAATGTTATGTCAAAGACATCCAACCGACAACATTTTCAACTACCCACTCACAATTAACTCTCTGTTAGAGTTCCCGCAACTTCCACAGCGGCGTCAGCTGTTTCCCGCCTCTCACACTAATCAAACAAAGTTGAAAAGCGTCGCCCTTCTAACAATCAACAATGTTTCTGACAACATTCCACTTACGTTTAGCAATATTGCCGCCAGCGCGACTTGCAACATTTCCAGCAACAACACTCTGTTCACAGCGGATGAATTAAATAAGTCTAGCTATGGAATTAATTACAAATTTATCTACATGTAAGAATAAATTTGAACAATTTAATGTTATCACACGTTTAGCAACTAAGTTTTTGTGTCATAACTGTAAATAATATGATAGATAGGCATTTAAATATTATTACTTGGAATAGTAGAAGTATACGCAACAAAATCACTGAGTTTGATAACTTTTTAAACGCTAGAAACGTCGACATAGCTCTTGTAACTGAAACATGGCTTAAACAGGACTTACGATTGTTCACATCCGTCTTCAAATGCTATCGATGCGATAGAGTTGATCGAAACGGAGGTGGAGTAGCAATACTAATAAGAAGATCTATTCAGCACTCGCTTTTGCCTGTAGTGAAAACGCGGTTAATAGAAAACATTGGAAACTCTCACTCCAAGGTGAATTTATTATTGGTGGGGACTTAAATTCTAGACATAGAGATTGGGGATGCTTACGAGCAAATGCCTATGGTACGATCCTGTCAGATCTATGTTTAAGTTTTCCAGCATTTGTGATATTCCCTTCTAGTCCGACCTTTTTTCCCAGTTCTAACCGCAGTCCATCTGTGCTCAATTTATTTTTGTCTAATATGCCTGGTTACCTTTCCCAACCGGTTTCCATTAATGACCTCAGCTCTGATCATAACCCCGTGTTTTGTCAGCTTCGCAAATCAGGTGTGCAAAAGGTCGCATGTGTGCTAGATCTCAAAAATTCGAATTGGAAACGTTTCCGGCGTATTAACTTCCAAATTCCGGAACTTTCCCTCTAATCTAGACAGTGTTATCTCAGCTGCCGATGTTGATTCCATTGTCTCAGATTTTAGCAAACATGTACTAGACACTATTGAATTATGTGTTCGTAAAGACCCGAAAACAACCTCGGCAATCAAGCTTCCCCCATACATCGTGGAACTCATTCAAATTAGAAATGCTTCTCGAAGACATTGGCAAGGATACCGCCAGCCGTTCTACAAACATAAAGTTTTCCACCTCAATAATCTTATTTCAAAACTTATTTTTGATTACAACAACAAGAAGTTGAACACCAAATTACGATCTCTAGATTTTAGTTCAAAACCTTTTTGGAATATTGTTAAAGTGGTTAAAAACAAAAATAGACAGCTTCCCTTTCTTAAGGATTCTGATACTACTTTCTGTACGGATCTTGACAAGGCTAACGCACTTGCTCTAAACTTTCGCAAAAATCACGAAATATCTTCTAATTTAGGTGACGTAAGGTCGTTCAGGCGCAATCACAGCACGACCCATCAAGTGCTAAGAATCTGCAATCATGTTAAAACGTCTCGTGCAATGGGCAAATCAACAGGCATGATATTATTAGACATCGAAAAAGCTTTTGATTCTGTCTGGCACGACGGGCTTATATACAAAATGATAAATTTCAATTTCCAACCAAATCTTTGTAGAATTGTCCGTAGTTTTTTGTCCAACCGTGGTTTTAGAGTGCAAATTAATAAAGATGTCTCCAGCATTGTCCAGTTTTATTTTGATGTTCCTCAAGGCTCAGTCCTGGGACCTGTTTTGTATAATCTGTTTACGTCCGACGTACCATCTGTAGCCAACTGGGAAGTTGCGGCTTTCGCAGATGATATAGCGATATTCTCTTCTCACGAATTCGCTCTCAACATCGAGAGGAATCTCGACTATGGGTTGAGAATTTTTGAAATTTACTCTAATAATTGGAAAATACAATTAAACGAGCACAAGCTACAAGCAATCTTTTTTACTAGGAAAAGAAAAGCCTGTTTTCTACCTAGTTGACAATTACTTGTGAATGGGGCTAGTATAAGTTGGGAACCCTCAGTAAGGTACTTAGGAATTCACTTGGAGTCCAAACTAACATTTAATACGCACATCACAAATACCTTAAGCAAAATTTCTATTGCGACCAATAAATACTTAAAGTTATTTTTCAAGCAATACTGCTTTATGGTTGCCAAGTGTGGGGTAATTGCGCGAAAAGCCATCTTAAGAAACCGCAGGTTTCTCAAAATAAACTTTTGAAAATGATGTTTAATTTACCTTGAGGTCTTTACACAAGCTTTTAAAACTCTTGTCTGATAGAGAAAAGTAAACTACGCTACTCCACGCAAATAGAGTTAGATTGTGGTACTCGTATGTCCAAGCAGCGACCTAGAGCAGCCGGCTTGTCAGCATTTAGCGAATGCATTTCGCAGGCTGTCCAATACAGCACCCACAGCTACTTCAATAATCTATCAGTTTTAGTGTTCAATATATAGGAACCATAAACTATAAGTCAGCTGCCAATTGCGAGAAAAATTTTGAGACATAACAGTACGAGAAAGGTGGACAACAGTCTTACGATAGCAAAGTCAAGTAAGATATATGTCGACATCTGGTCGGATTACAGTAGTGGAAACAGAGAATTCTGCCTTCAAGTCAATGAATGGAAAAGAAAAGCAACCACTTGCGACTTACAGGTGACTGACTCGAACTGCAAAATACCTTCAAAATACCCCAGACACAGAAATCCAACGGATTTGCATCCGGAGAATTTGCAATCCATTGTGTCGAAGAAATGAAGTGTGGAACATTGTTTTTTAACCAATCTTGGTTGACGCGCGCTTTGTGAGACCGTGCCGAGTCTTGTTGAAATGACCACGGTCTCCGACCGAAATGATTGTTTGCCCAAGGCTTCAATACTGCCTCTAAGATAGTTTCACGATATACGATCGCATTAATTTTGACGCCACGGTTCAAAAATACGAGCGGAGACCGATCATCGGCGGTTATGGTGGCCCAAACCATCACCATCGGTGCTGCCTGCTTTCTGGTGGCCGTCCGAAGGTGTAAATTTTCCAACGACCTCTCTGGCAAGTAAACTCGGTCATTTTGTTTGTTGACATATTGCTCGATAACAAATGGCGACTCATCGGAAAAAAACGAATTCGGCAACTCACCACTTTCGTGCAAGCGTAGCGACTCCTTCCCTCTTTCAACTCTAACTTTTTTCTGTTGCCGTCTGAGATCGTGTGCTTTTTGGAACTTCAATGGCTTGGGCCCAAGTTCATTTTTCAGTATGTGTTGCATCCATTCCAACGATATGTTGAGCTCACGAGCCATTTTTCTTCCATTTCGACGCGGATTTCGCTCAATTCGGGCCTTCCCTTTCCGAACCATATCTGCCGATGTTGCTGTTTTTTTTATGACCACCTCCATGGCGTTTTGCAACGCTACCAGTATCACGGTAACGAGGCACAAATGATTTATTCACGTTGAGGTGCTGGAGGGCTCTAACGATAGCTACTTGTGGTTTTCCAGCCAAACATAAAGCAACCACACTATCACCTGTGAATTCCATCGCGGATAAAAATTTTTCAACACAACTGAGACGCAAATCGTTTAAAAGGTTTGTAAATAATGAAATTATCTGTCATGTGTCAAAATTTGAGCTCACTTTCATGAATGGTTTGGAAATTATAGCAGTCTGAAGTTGGTTGCAGTTCGACTCAGTCAGGGTGTAAATCAGTCTAATTCGGCTGGCTAAATTCAGAATGCGCTAATAACTATAACAAGATATCTCACTTATGATAGAAAACACTTCAGACTCTGGAAGCTACAACAAAATGGGAAGCGGTACACAATTCCTTCTTTATGGAAGAACGACGAAGTAAAACTAAAGGTAGAGAGGTAATACCCAAGAGAGCTCTCGAAACTCGATCGGGAAATAAAAGAGTAGGAATATGTAACAGAGATAAAACCATCCGAAACAACTGAAAGCATCGGACCGGTATCTTAGACTCTTACATGTAATGCGGCAGTCGTATGGCCAGAATCTTGTCAAACTTAGTATAACTAACGTGGCCCGATGTTGTACCAGCACTGCGTATATCAAACAAGAATTAACTTTTTTTGAAGAGGATTAGAGTACTGCATACCCACGATAAATGTATAATCCAAAGACTTTTTGTTAATCTTTTAAACAGTTTACTCAGAAAGTGTCCACTTAGAGTTTTTCGACGGACTACCACAGGAGTCGGTTATGCCCAGAACCAGTACCGTTTAAGTACATCTATTGCTTGTTGATGCCTACGAAGCATTTAGGCGTAAATGTATAATCCAAAGACTTTTTGTTAATCTTTTAAACGGTTTACTCAGAAAGTGCCCACTAAGAGTTTTTCGACGGACTACCACAGGAGTCAGTTATAATTCCTTTACTTTTTTAACTAAAACATTTATGATACGCTATAAGTTAGCTTACCCTTAAGTGCGCCAACAGATAAAAGATTACCTTACAACTACAGAAAGAATCCACAGCATCACGACTAAGATCATCGACGACTATTGAAGAGCTGTGAAAAATGTCTTTTTCACCATTGCCGGTCGAAGGTGAAAACGTCAAAGCTTATGGCTGACATTAAACACCAGACACCTGGAGATTGATCAGTGACCGGATCAGCCTCAAATTTTTCAGCGGCTTTAGCAGAAGTTCGGGATCGCCTGAAGAGGAAAGAAGTTCACATAGTGTAAAACGTTCCTACATCACCCACCAAAGCTGAAGAAGCAGCAAATAGGCACGACAGCAGATCGCTGTACTACTGAATTCGCTTTTGATCAAAGTTCCAAACTACTGACATCGGATGAGGAAGAACCTGCACGATGGAACAGCAACATGGAGATAAATGACCGAACAAAATAATATTTTGCTTCAAGGCTCTTATCGAACGGGCAGCTTTTCGAGATAGATCATTCATCAATCATCATTAAGCACTGCGCCAAGGATAACTAGATCTCCACTACATCTATTGCTCATAGATTTCGAAAAATCTTTCGATGGTTTGAATCTAGATTTTATATGCAAGCCTTACGCAGGAGAAGTATGCCAGAAAAACTATTTTAAAGGCTACAGACGAGTATGATGGCGGTATATCATGTCATACACAGAGGTAATGTGTCAGAGTAATTTGAAATTCGCAGCGGAGTACGATAAGGTACGTAGCATTGTTTTACCATTGATATTCTTTGTATCAATCTGCGATGTGATTTGGGCAGCTCTTCCGACAGACATCCGACTGATGATGTTTGAATGCTCTCACACAGGATGTTGGACCTGTACCAGATGGGTCATAACTTGGAGTCAGGGGCAAACAAAGTAGGGATCAAAATATATTAGACTAAAACAAAGATCCTAATTTCTCCATATAAAACTAACTCTGCGCAAAATTGCATAACAGCAAGTCAAGAAAGTAACCGCCTTTCTATATCTAGGAATACGGATTGGATATGGACACTACAATTAGCAAAGCAAAAAATGCGTTCAGTTACCTAGAATCTGGGAAGCAAAATTTTCAGTATAAAGACAACTGACGACTGCTTCAATGGTACCTGGAAAGCAACTAACATCGTCACAAGGAGGATGCAGACCTTCATAAGTAGATGACTTCGCAACATATAGTACTAATGATCTTCTGGCCAAACTGTATATCGAACGATAACTACACAAGATAACGGGCCAAGAACCAATAGATGTACGTTTGCGAAGTACGCAATGACATGAAATGTACTTAACCAACCATATAGACGAATGGGTCGCCCGAGGCAGATACAGAGAAGAATAGTCGAGCAGAAATACACATCGTTGGGGATGACTTAAAAGAAATTCAAGTGCGTTTCCGAACTTGAAACACAGTGGCGCACATTGTAGGGTCACAAGACCGAAGTTTCCTTTTAATTTAAAAAAGAAGATTTTGAAGCTACATACGAGTACTAAAGTTTGATAGCTAACAAAATATCACTAGAAAGACTGCAATATTCTAAAAATACCGTGTTTAAATTTTTATCTGCTAGTCCAAAGGTCCGATGTAAGTTTGCGACTATCGCGTTACCAGCAGACCTCAGCATCAACCCAGATAACATACATTTTAGCAATTTTAAGTTTATTAAAGCTGTAGGCTTTCTATTTTGAAAATTACGACTTTTCGATCTTGACATCGAAACAGCAACAAACTTCATTTTTGAAAAAAAAAGCTTCAGGTCCAAGGTTTTTTTTCTTCAGTACAATATCATAACCTCGTTCATCAATAATTCTATCTTCCTATCTTTAGGACTCTTTCGGAGTAAAGGTTCCAAAAAAGACGGATCTTTCCTTTTTGCCGTACATTCTTTTTTATCAAAACCATCCACTTATGAAATATCTCGAGACGCAAGCAAAATATCCACAGTTTACTTGACCATGTTGCTTTCCACTGAGCTTGATTTCTGATAGGCATTTAACAGAATCTTGCGGAATGCTTTCGTTTTGTCGAAAATCCCTGCATTTGGTATCAACAGATTGAAACTTCCTTTCGGAAAGAGAGACCGAATCCAGTTATTTTGGACGGTCTCAGGTCTGATATTCACAAATTAAGAGCTGGTGTCCCCACAGGTTCCGATCTGTCTCCTATACTTATTTTTTTGTTTGCTTTCTGCTAGGACTAATGGCGGCTATGAACTGTGTTTCAAATAGCGTTTTTATTTTTTATAATTTACGCGCGCTCTAATTCCTTTGAGCGCCCTTAAAATGCTTGCACACAGCGCGCGGGCGATGGAAAATCAGAGAGGATGTAAAGAGAGGTGCCGGTGAACGTTGGTTTTAAATGTTCGAAGGTTATAACGGCTAAGAAATAAAGAGCTAGGCAGAGCATTCCATAAGCGGGTTTTGCGGCTTAGGAATCAGGATATTTTAGAGTTCCTCTGAAAGTGGGCTTGCGTGGCTGCTACCTAAAAAACGCTGGGGAATGTTATGCACATTCTTAAGTTGCAATTTCAAAGAATTTCTAGTATGGTACTCCGAAAAGTGATTATTTATTTGTAAATCTGACTAAGCGATTCTGCTCATGTTCATCCTGTTATGGTTAAGTTAAAAACAAATCCTTAAGAAGATATTATCGTGAGTTATCGTCATTCGATCAATACAATTTATTGTAAGTATGCCACTCGTAAATTTTACTTTAAATCCAAAAACGACCTCAGTTCATACCCAAACCAAGTAATAGCCTCGTGATACGAGTATTCGTATTTCCTCACACCATACCACTTACGGATCATTTTGAACCTAAGCAAGCACATGCAACCATCTGGTGCTTGCCAGATCTAGAGACGTGTTGACCCGCTTTCAAAGGCTTGGCGGCACTGAGCAAATCTCATGGTGTTCGTAAATTTCTCACTCCAAATCGATCTGGAACCAGATTTTTTTTTATTTTTTTTTTTTACTTAAATCGAATCCAACGACCTTGCAGCATATCTGCATCATTAATTTGCACAGCATGACAGCTCTAGTGCACAACCGCAATGTAAGCCCTGTCCTATCCCCGCTGTTTTTTCAATTGAACGGTGTTCAATTTTGTTCTTTATGAATAGTCAGTGGTTAAATGATAGTCACCAGTAAACAAATAGCGATCTGTTTCTCTTGTAGTTGACGTGCGGACGGAGACATTTCAGACAGGCGGTCGACAAGCAAGTAAGAGACTTTTTTGTGGGCCCACGTTGCAATGGATATGCATGTGTCAAGCAGCAATGCTGTTGACCTAATGGATTGACTTTTAGTCGTGGAGGTTTTGACATAGATTTTGGCCTATCCAATTCGCGGATTTAAATTTCTGCCCTCAAAACGAAAGCAATTTCGTTCAAATAGTCGTGTAGAGAACGGACTACGACTCGCCATTCACTCATCACGATTTCCGGATACTGGAAAAGTTGTAGATCGTTGAAATGAACGAATCTAGGTATTATGTACTGAAAGGTGGTACTAAATCGTGCTGTGCGGAGAGGATTGGAAGGGCACGGCAATCAACCAGGTGCAAATCATTGTTTGTCATCGGGAGATTTATTTATTTATTTATTTATTCTTTTTCGGATTAAGTGCACTCGCGGTTAGTCAGCTTAGTCAGCGTCACTCATGCGCAAATCTATGAACAATTGATGAAGTTTGATATACGGGTGTCTCACGAGTTTTTGCTTCGCCATGGGAACAGTGGAGGGAGGTGGAAGTAGCTATTGATCGTGTCGTCTAATGCAGCAGGATTTGAAAGCAATACAAATATGGGATCAAGAAACATCAGATTATGACTTACGAGCAAATATTCGAGTATACCATAAATGCTACCAAGTGTGAATTTATTGAGATGGTTACTGACGGAAGTAGTGTAGATCACGTCGTTTTTGATGTAGGTATACTGCATTGTGGATGTAATGATGGCATAATGGCAAGGACGTTATGTGAAAATATTGAGTTCCCATCGCACCGTGACTCACTTTATAATAATGTATACTCGTACATACGTAATTGATCGATCAGGAAGCTGGAAAATAATCACAATGAGTTGCAAGCTCACGAATTTGTAAGAGCCATTCACGCCGTGGGTTATTGCTTACTGGTAAAAGCCTTTCTAAGAAGGGTTTTCCGATATTCAACGAATTATAACTTCACGATGTCCACCATAGACGCTGAGAAAAAGCTAGACTATTATACTCATTACGTAACTAACCGCCCCTAAAAAAGCAAAATAATGGTCCTTCGAGCCGGATAGTGTCTACTCTACTACATAGGATTGACCAAACGCTACGCTGGGAACTACCACGTTACGTAACAATGCTAGGCTTGAAGCTACACAGCGACAATATCTTGCTCGCACTGATGCACTACAGTAGTAACGATTAAAAGGGCACATAAAATGATCGTCTTTGCAGAACAAGTTGTCGAAGATCGAACAGTTAGACGTTAGTTTAATAAATACCGTTCAGAACATATTAGCTTTAAAAATGAGCTTCCTGGTCACCATAACGGCCATAGACTAAGGATTTTCATGAAATCCAATGGACGTCAAACTAGACGTACCAGACGTATTGCCGAAAAACTAGGAATCCACTATCCACTAATTATTTGGCATTTGAAAGCAATTGGTTCTGTGGAACGGAGCAAGGCAGGTCAATTGGAAGTTTACTCCTTTCTGCTTGGTCGAAACAAAAGGGATCACTTTTGCATAGCAATTTTTCTTGTGATCAAAAATGGATCCTCTGTGATTATCGTTGAAGATCTGTGCAATGGCTTGGCATCAGTGAAGTACTAAAACATGCGAATGTTAAGTCTTCAGCCAAAGACTATTACCGTCTGAGGACTGTGTTGTTCACAACACATTTTTAAGGCCAGGTGAAACAATAAACATAGAGAAGTACTGCTTGGAGCTGCAACATAAGAATGAGCAATTAGTGGCTAAGGAATCTCTGTGGGGATGGCATTAGAAAGAGGCTTCTATTGTAACATTTCTTGTCATTCACTAATATTTCGACGTCCAAATATAAATTACCCAAAAACTACGTGAAACTTTAAGGCACAACGAACGAGACGCTCATTATCTTGACAATGCTCACAACGCTTACTTTCAATCCAAAGCTAAATTATCAAATAATTGCGCATAGCATACCTCACAGAAAACAAAACAGATCTAGAAAGCACTAAAGGGATACAAACTGCCTTGGGGAACGAAAACTGAAATTTTTCGGTCCTTCGAGCCGGATTTAAACCAGCGATCTCTGGGTCCAGTCGACTATTCTAAGACGTGGAATGGTTAGATGGATGTTCGCAATACTTTCTACAACTCAGGTGTTGTATCTTACTGTGACACAATAATACATAGTTACTGTAGAGATATAAGTAATATCTTATGCTGATTATGTTGCTATTTCCTTATCAGGAGGGCACCCCAATACCTTAAATAACATAAGCAAGCTAACAAGATAGGCAGATGGTTAGATTGGGCGGTAGCTTAACATTTCCTGTTCATTATTTGGGTAAGCTAGCTAAGCTAGAAAGAGATAAAAAGATCACAAAAGAGCTTTGGTCTTGCAAAAAAGAAATTAAATCTTGTATCCAATCCCACAAAACTCGAACACCTCAGATAGATACAAGGCCGATAAAAATATACGATGGTGTCTAATCGATTGCTTGAGTAAAGCAATAAATCGTAAAAAGTAAGTAAAGACCAACGATCTCCTTCCTTTCCGCACACCCAATCCTTTTTTTCTTTTTGAAAGCAAACTAGGCGAACTACAGACAGTTTTTTGTCTTTAATCAAACTTAAGGTGAACCAGTAAGGCAAATGGTCACGCCGCTATCCTGCACGTATATAGAATACTTCCAGGAAACATAGACTCCAGCCTAGTCACAGTTCTTCGAATCCATCGCGCTGGACTTCTAATTTAATTTTGGTGGGGGTTGAGGCTCCCAGTTATTGGCGTAATACAAGCTTTAGCTAACTTAAAAACAAGGACTAAAAACTAACAGAAAGACTTAAGAGCAAGGAATCAAGGGAATAATGGAGGAGATCTTGTTTGAGACGAGGACTGCTCAGGTGGAAATCAAAATGGGAGAAATTTGAGTTGACCTTTCGGAGCATACTGGAGATTGGTTCGTTGGAGCCATAAGAGATGCGAGGGACCGGTAGATGGAAGAGACGAGGACAACGTAGATTGTGTGGGTTGGTATTGAAGGAACTGGAGTTGAAATCGGATGCGCGATGAAAAGAATGTCAGCAATATTCCTACATCCTTCTAACGAATTCATTTTGATATGTTTGGGGCGGTCCTGATAGGGAGGTAAGAGTAAAGGGTTGTTCCGGGGCAGGCCACGGAGAGCAAATCGGAGGAATTGACATTTAATACCCTCGATTGGGGCAACATGAACTCAGTGAACAGAAAAATCTGGTTAGATACGGGGTTAGAAAATTCCTTGGACCACCGTTTAATAAAGCCAAGTGATGAGTTGGATTTGAGGATCATCTTATGGAATGGAAATTAAGCTCACAGTCGTATAATATGCTAAGGTCTTGAAAAGACTGAACCAGGGAAATTGGTTGACCATAGAGAAAATAAAATCAGGATGAGACGGGTTGCATTCAAGTGAGAAGGTTATAGATTAACATTTGGCTATATTAAGTTCTAGGCAGTTTTTGAGGCACCAGACTGAAAACCGATCAAGGTCTTCTTGAAGAAGGGCAGTCATGGGGAGAAGAAATAGTTTTAAAAAATGTTGTGTCGTCAGCGTAAAGGGAGAGGAAGGAGTGTTTAATGACTCTCTCAATATCTTTAATAGTAAGAATGAAGAGAAGAGGACCAAGATGAATGCCTTGTGGAACTCCAGATGAGCAGTCCCAAAGTTCCGGCCATTGTAGATGGAGCACTTCAATATCAATTGTTAGGTGACGGGCATTAGGTATATCGATTACTGTGTATAAAACTGCTTTTAGGGAATAAACAGATTTGGCCAAAAGGCAGACGTGAAACGCTGTAAGCGTTGGATCTCTCTCAACTAGACGGCAGCCTATATGTTACCTGTACATGCCCCGTTCTTCCTCTACAAAAAAAAGGACAGACTTTAAAAGTTATGCTTCATCCAAAACTTGAGGCGATTCAACGTATCGTCTCCGCTCAGGTATGTCTCGTCGCGTGGTACCCCAATGGACTTGCTCTGACCAAAGTGTTTCGAATTTCGTGAAAACAACCACATCAACCTAACCTAACCGGTTTTTTTTTTTTTTCAAAATTTGAACGTTTATTTAAGAAAAACATGTACAATAGTATTATTTAAAGTATTACCCATCTGAAGCTATGACTATAACTATGACATCCCAAAAGAACTGCGCCGGCTTGGCAGCCAAGAATGAATCAAGCCAATTTTTGATATTCTGCTCTGATGTGAACCGTATTTCAGTAAGGGCGTTCTGCATCGACCGGAACAAATGGTAGTCAGAAGGGGCAAGGTCTGGGCTATAAGGCGGGTGGGGTAAGACTTCCCGTCCACTGTTTTCCAAATAGTTCTTAACCGGAATAGCAACGTGGGGCCGAACGTTGTCATGATGGAAAATTATTGCCTCGTGTCTGGTCGCATATTCCGGGCGTTTTTCGGCCACTGCTCTCTTCAAACGGATTAATTGTGTTCGGTAGCGTTGTCCATTGATGGTTTCACACAGTTTTAGCAGCTCATAATACAGCACACCCATCTGGTGGGATCACCAAATACAGAGCATTACCTTCGCGCCATGGCTATTCGGCTATGCCGTTGATTTGGCTGGTTGGCCGGGTTTCACATATGATTTTTTGCGCTTGGGGTTGTCGTAATGGATCCATTTTCAATCACCAGTAACAATCCGATGCAAAAATGACTTCTTTTTGTGGCGTTCCAGCAGCATTTCGGCTTGAGTTCATGTGGAACCCAATTTCCTTGCTTTTGAATATATCCAGGTGCTTTTAAACGTTTTGAAATGGCTGCTTGAGTGACACCCAAAGATTCTGCGAGCTCTTCTTGTGTTTGGCAACAATACTGATAGAGTAATGCTTCCAGTTCTTCATCTTCAAACTTTTTTGGCTGCCCAGGATGTTCATCGTCTTCCAAGCCAAAATCACCACTTTTAAATCGCGCAAACCACTTTTGCGCTCAACTAGCGCATGTTCACCATAAACTTCCACCAAAATACGATGACTTTCGGCAGCAGTTTTCTTCATATTAAAGTAATGAAGAAGAACTCCCCGCAAAAACACTTTTTCAGACACAAAGTTCGACATATTTGAGTGAAAAAAAATTATTGTTGTTTACGCTTCAAATGAATGACATATACTGACATGACGTACAATGACAGTAGCTTTCCAACGCACGTTCCAATGGAATAATAAAAACTCGGTTGACATATAAAAACTGCTTAAGATACTGAAAGCTTTTCCGCACATCCCAGAAAAATGGGCTCTATGTCTTTTCTTTTGTAATAAACCCAACAAAGTGATACCAGGAGACAGACAGCACTTTGGAAATTTTCGGTTCGACTTTTTGTCCAAAGCGGGTTATTTCAAAGATAACTCTTAGGTTTATTTAAAGTGCGGTTAACAAGACACTAGTTGATTCAAATTAGTCAGCTTTCTCGATCTCGTAAGGGACACGAACTCACTTTTAAAAAAAGAGGCTGTATCTAGTCCACCAACGGTGACAATTGAGGCTCTTGGCACCTTGGACTAAACAGAGTGTTAGCTGTTAAGTATATCTGGTCCTTGTAACTCTGATAACTCCTGATGTATTCACACAGAGTAATTTCCTCAATTTTACGTTCGACCCCAACTAATCGCCAATACTACGAGTATAGTATTACTTACATCTTGCTCGTCCAGTATTTGCTCTGAAGACAATGAGTTCTACGCACTCCGAGCTACTACTTGTAATAGTTTCAAAGCTAATTGAATTGATTCTTCCAATAGGTCGGTCCCATAGTCCGTAAACGGCACGACGGTATTCCTACATGATAGATGTTTCAAAGTGATAAATGTATTCATACTATAGTGTTATTGTAGCTCACGTGGTCTTAATGCCGTCTACTATAACGAAGGAGCCCTGCATAGCACCTCCTCGACTTCCTTTCTCGATAGTACTTTGCGATGTAGCACCTGAATATCTTCATTAGCAGGAATTCAGTACTAAACTTAAAAATTTGTTGCTAAATGCTATGGGGTGGCAGCAGAGGACAAGAGGCATAGAAGCAGTAAAGGACAAGGGATCGCTTGGATGAGTACAGAGGAGAAGAATATTTCTAAGGTTTCATGAATTATGTTCAACGAAATGAGTTGCAATAGAGCATCAGTTTCAATGTTACCCGTAATAAGCCGATGAACAGAGTATGCCACCAACTTCACGACGTGTTATAAGGGGTTGTTGGCCAGGCGATCGGGATAGGTTAGTAGGGTGAAGCCGTCAATTCAAGGGAATTCATGTAACCCAAAACTGATAAGCTTTCGCTGTATATCTTCTATGCGCAACATATGAACGGTGTAATAGGGTGACCAGCAAGACTGGCGTTTTCAAGAAGATGCCGCTGTAACATAAAGAGATTAACAAATCATCGAGTTCCTTAGTCCAACGCTGGATGAAACCGAGAACGGAGTTGGATTTTCTTACTATGCTATCTATATGAATGCTGAAGTTCAGTTTCGCTATCATAGATAACACTTAAATCGCGCATTTCTGTTATTATGGAAACAGATTCATTATCACTAAAGAAGGTCCGGACTAAGCTTGTAAAATATTCTCGTATGTTAAAGTAAATTGCGAATGAAAAACAGAGGACCCAGGTGGCTTCCTTGCGGTCCACCGGAGGGTTTTAGATATTGTGGACCTAAAGAAGGCACTGTAAGTCCTTTCTTTAAAGTGAGCATTAGCCTTCGTAATAAGATCAGATTGAAAGCCAATAGCCATTAGTTTGAGAAGGATAACTTATGATACATCAACTTCTTTGCCATTTTCTAAAGCGCAAAGAGTTCTCCAACGAATCCGATTAGGTTTGTCGCTGTTGACCTGTCGTTGGACTTGGAATGAAAAGTCACATACAATATAATGCTTTCGAAAAGCTCTGGAATGGAGGACAGTTTCGCAATAGGTCTATAATTTGGGATTTCGTTTCTTCGACCATTCTTATGTTGAGGGATTGTGCATCCGTTTTTGAAGAAATTAGGAGTGCGCCACGCCATCTTTTACATCGGTATGTAAACATTGAATAACTTTCACATTTATCAACCGATTGACTTAAGTAGACATGTTTTGGAAACCTCAATTCCGTACAATTTTAACCATGAATCGCTTCACACTGAAACAACGCGCCGATATAGTGACGCTGTACATTGTAAATAGTCGATCAGTTGTGTGCATATCGTCGAAAATATTGTAGCCAACAAGCACCGTCTGACAGCACTATTCGTCGTTTTATGTCGAATTTGGTTGAGTACGGGACAGCGGGAGATCGTTGACATGCCGTTTATCAACGCCCAAGACGTTCCAATGAACTTGTTTAAGCGGTAAGAGTGGTCAGCATTTTGGCGTCAGTGGAACCAATTTGCGGCGCATTTTGAAGGATAATTTGCTTTTGTTTCCATATACAGTGCAAAGAATATTTCCGACAGACCGTCCACGTAGCTTGGAATATGGCCAAACAGTAGCTCGAATGGTTGACACTGAACCTGATTTTTGGAAGCAAATTTTAATGGCCGACGAAACCAATTTCACACTCTCTGGCGCCGTTAACAACCAAAATTGCCGCATTTGAGGAAACGTAGAATCCGCACGAGGTCCATGAAACACCATTGTATGACCAAAAAGTGACTGTTTGGGCCGATGTTGGCGCCAAAAATATCATTGGCCCATTTTTCTTCAGAGAAGGCGAAACAGTCGATGGGAATCGATATCGGTGGATGTTAGCTCATTATGTTTGCCCACAAATATGTGAAAAAGGTCTGGACGGTTACTAGTTTTAACAAGACGGTGCGCCATGCCACACTGCAAATCAAACAGTGCAGTCTCTGCAACGAAAATTCCCTGGACGTGTGTTGCCAAAAAATGGCGACATCAATAAAAAGTCTAACGGGGTTAAATCGCACGATCTCGGTGGCCAGTTCACATCACCTCCACGTGAGATGACCATGCCCTCGAATCGTTCGTGCAGAATTTCCAACGTGGCGTGAGCTGTGGGATACGTAGCGCCGTGGAAACCACATGTCGTTGGTGGACATATTATCCAATTCAGGCCAAAAGAACTTGCTAATCATCGATCTATAACGCTCGCCATCAACGGCGATGGTGTGACCAACGTCGTTCTTAAAGAAATATGGACCGATGACGCCGGCAGCCCAAAATCCACATCCAACAATTACTTTTTCGGGATGCATTGGACGCTCTTGGATCTCATGTGGATTGGTATAGTCCCATCCAGAAATGGGCCTCATCTCTGAAGACGATTTTTCGATGAAAATTAGGGTCAATTTCCAACTGCTCCATAGCCCATTCAGCGAACACACGTCGTTATCTATGGTCGTTTACCTTCAGCTCCTGGGTCAGTTGAATTTTATATGGGTGCAGGCCCAAGTCGCGACGCGAAATTCGCCAAATTGTGGTGTAAGGCCGAATTCTTGTAAGCGACGCGAAATCGACTGTCTCGGATTCTTCTGCACATTCTCACGGACAGCGGCTATATTTTCGGCAGATTTTGTGTTTCGTCGACGTACGGGTTTTGGTTTATCGTTTACTGAATCAGTGGACTAAAATTTATCCACCATAATGTGTATAGTCCTCTCGGTAGGACGATTATGGCGACCGTAAAATGGGTGAAACGCGCGGAACGTTGCCCGAACAGAACACCCATTTTGATAAAACAATTTTATCATTTGCACGTGCTGTTGAACGCTATGTCCGTCCATCGTGATTTGGCGAAATAGACTTAATAAATGACAACCAAGTTGACAGCTTCAACAATATAGCCGCTATCAATTGTCAAAGTCCCTATTGGAAGACCCTGTAGTTACGTTTCTTGTACAATGGAAATGTAATCGATTTCCGAAAGCTTCCTGGTATATGGGATGTGCATTTTCAAAAACTCTGTTGAATTTCGATACAAACGCTGATAAGAATTCACGTACAATTTTTATAAAACCCAATTGAAATACGGTCATCTCCTGCTTATTTTTAGCATTCTTGATTGCATTTTGTATTAGGTGCGCAACTAAGTTTTTGATGAAAATGCAACTTTATTGTGAAAAAATGATTAGAAATGAATCATTCAAAGTATTGCCCATTATTAGCTACAACTTTTTCCCATCTTCTTGGAAAGCCCACAGCGTGTCAACATCGAAATCACCGTCTTTGAAGCGACGGAATCACGAATCACGGCACATTGTTTCACTTAGAGCAGCATCTCCGGCGCTTCAGCCGCCGTTTTCTTCGAAAGAAAAAAGATAATCAACACTTCCCGTAAATTACGATTATTTGGCACAGAACCAAAAGTATATGACGCCAAAACAAAATCGCTAATGCGTCAAAACGGTTTGTTTACCATATGTCTAAGCTCGGTGGATGACGCTTTGGATATGTCAAAATCGACCAGCACTGCTGGAGCCATCTATTGAGAACTTAGTTGCGCACCTAATACCTCATCTAGAGTTATCGGTGCATCTAGAAATTCGTCGACAGGGCGCTGCATATTGAAACGGCTGGGAAATTTGTGTTGCGTTGAGTGGATTTGAGAAGTTGTATTTTAGTCGTTCCGCTTGCAAGCCTAAGGTGATAGTCTTTCTCTACCATTAGCAAGTTCCAAAATTCTGCTGAGCACCTTGTTGCTTGTCAAACGCTAGTTTTTTTTTTTTTTTGTGGCAAATGTTGTTTATTTCCTTCTGCGTATAGAATTGTGAGCGTATTGATGTTATTCGTTCTTACTAGCCTGAACTAATACAGCACAATTGTCCATTTTCGAACCATGATTGCAAGCACAAAACTCGACCGAATCTTTTTTCTTGTTTTCAGGTTAAGTGTCAATAACAAAACACATGCAAACATTTGACAGGCTCAGATAAAAATAAACCCTACCAAAGCCATCTATTGCAAAGAGAACGCAATGACGACAACAGCATTTTCGTTTTTTTCTTTTAAATCTTCATTCTGCCAAAATGGCTGAAAAGAGTTCTACTTACTGCACCGATAAGCAACTCAAATCTGCTTTTCTAAAGCCAAGCAATCGACTGAATGGCGAAAGGTCTTACACGTACTTTTCGGCTGCTAGAGGACGTCTTTTAACAGCGTGTTTAGTCGAAGTATCTGGGTTTCGTAAATTCGCGTTTCAATGGTACAATGAGCAAAGTCATTTGTCTTGGGCTTACTTTGCCCAATATATGGTATACTCCTAGAGAGACCGAACTTTGCTGACAAAGATTGAACACAAAACATGAACATAGAACTCGTTCTATCACATCGCAGCTATCTGAAATTTAAAATTCATTCGTTTCATTAATTTTTTTCCCCCAAAAGTCGTGTATATTTTCGAGATTTCTTTAAAAATTTCGAAAAATCTCTTACCATTGTAATCTGCAATACAAATTCAAAAGCAAAGTTTAAATTTGATGTGCTTGAGGAATGTCAACATTGGAATCTCCCTCCATTCGTTCGTTTAGTTCAAAAACCTCAGATGTAGACGCATTGGCCTTAAGAGGCTACAATATGGGCCACAAAATCGGTGAAGGCAGCTACGCTACAGTATTGTCTGCAATTTGCGAAGGTGATAATGGAGCCAACCTCAATTTAGCATGCAAAGTCATTGATAAAAAGAAGGCACCCAAGGGCTATTTGAAACATTTCTTCCCAAGAGAGTTGGATATTCTTATGAAGATCGACCATCCCAATATAATCCAAGTTCACAGTATTCTCGAACGTGGCCCAAAGATATTTATCTTCATGCAGTTTGCAGAAAATGGAGATCTTCTGACATACATCACGTCAAACAATCACATTGGTGAACTTCAAAGCAAGGCTTGGTTCCAACAAATGGCAAAGGCATTGCACTACCTCCATAGCAATGATATCGCTCATCGTGATCTCAAGTGTGAGAATATTTTATTATCACGTCGGATGAATATCAAGTTGGCTGACTTTGGCTTTGCACGTTACTGCTCCGATGAGCATGGACAACCGATTCAGTCGCATACTTATTGTGGATCTGCAGCTTATGCTGCACCCGAAGTTGTAGCTGGCCGACCGTACAATCCGATGGTGTCTGATGTCTGGTCATTGGGTGTGATTTTATTTATAATGCTAAATAAGAAAATGCCATTTGACGATAAGAATGTTAAAAAACTACTGGAACATCAATTGAATAGAAGATACACTTTTCGGAGGAAATTCGCTGAACAGATAAGCGACCAGGCCAAAGCATTAGTGAGTATTTTATTGGAACCCGAACCTGATGAGCGTTGCGATTTGGAAGAAATTTTAAACTGCGAATGGCTCAAGGAAGATGCTGGAACGAAGTCATCAAAGCATGAAATCTAAATTTGTATTAAATTGTGGCTTAAATTTTCGAATATATTCTATGGAAATATTTCTTTCAATTTATTTTTACTTATAAGAATCTGCCAAGAACGGGCTATGGTTTTGGGATAAAAGCAGTTGTCAGGGATGTATGCTCTGATAACAAGGAAATAGAAATGCAAATGTCCACCACAAGTGTCTATGATTGGATAATAGATATATTGCGGGGACAATAGTCTACTGTGCCAGCTGTTTATAAGTTGGAGAAGTTTATTCCTTTTCCAGAACTCCCCTTGCGTAATAAAGGAACTATGAAAATATACTCTAAGGTAGCTCTGGCTTCGATACACATCTTAGAGCGGAGAATAAGTAGTGACACATGGTTTGTATCCTTCATTTTTGGTAACTAATGCAATATTACTTAAAATTTCTTAAACTTCCTTTGCTAAATTGGCGAAATTCGATACAGCGGATTTTCAGACGACCTTCATTGAACATGGCTTTAAATCCCCCGAATGAGCGACCTTACTATTAGGCTGTGAAGTATTTTATTTATGCTTAAACTTTATTTTATTATTTTTAATCAAAGTACGCACCCATATTATCGACACACTTTTGACATCTGAGCGGTAGCTCATTTATCAATTTGCTGTAGAAACATGGAGCACGAGAGTCGTTGAATTGCTGGAAGCACTTTCCACAGCTTGTTGGGAATTGAATTTTTTTCCGACCAGCAAATTGTCCAAATTCCGAAAGAAGTGGTAATCGGTTGGTGCAAGGTCAGGTGAATATGGTGGGTGACGGAGAGTTTCCAACTCAAGCTCCTGTAACTTTGCCACAGTCATTCGTGCAGTGTGTGGTCGCGCGCTTTATTTTTTATAATCAAAGCGCGCTCAAGGGGTTTTTGTACCATTAAAATGTTGGTATACAGCGCGGGCGAAGGAAATTTAGGGAGGAAGAAAAGACAGGTACCGATGTACATTGTTTTTAAATGTTTGCAAGTTATAACGACCAGGAAACACAGAGGTCGGCAGGGCATTCCCTAAGCGAATTGTACGGCTTAGGAAAGAACCACGATATTTTTAGAGTACGTCCGAAAATGGGCTTGAGAGTATACTGATGAGCATTCATAGCGAGCGGGTGTTACTTTTAAAAGTTTGAATGGGCGGAATGCTACTGACGATTTCTATGCACTGTTGGTTGAAATAGCAATAAAACAGAGTGAAACACGAGACGTTACGTCGGTGTTCGATGGTGTTAATTGATTGACAGATATTAGTATCACCAATTAGTTTTATCGCAAGGCTTTGGATCCTATCTAGCAGGTGCAGAGACGTTTTAGGAGAACCTGACCAGATGTGGGCATTGTACTCCAGTTTTGAGCGGATAAACGCCTTATATATTGAGGCCAGCTAAGAGGGGGTAAAATATTTCTTACATCGCTGGAGGAAACCTAGACATTTCGCAACATTTTTGGCGACATCGAATATGTGGTCATTCCAACGTAAGTTGTCACTGACGCACATACCGAGAATGGAAAGTTTATCGGTTTCGACGATGCAAGTGCCATTCATGGATAATGGCTGGGTATTTGAATTTCGCTTTAATGACAGCAGACAGCATTGAGTTTTGGAAGCATTAAATTCTACTCGGTTGATAGTTCCCCAGTTGGTTATGCTGTTAATATCGGAATTTAATGAGCTTAGCATACGCTGCCGTTCTCGTTCTACAGCCGAAGAGCAGGGGCGTGAATCCGGGAACGAATACGAGAAGCAGAGAGTGCTGTCATCAGCAAAGGAATAAATTGGATTAGAAGTAGCAGACAAGAGATCGTTAATGAAGATTAAAAAGAGTGTCGGAGACAGAACGGAGCCCTGGGGCACACCAGCACTTATTTTGTGAATATCAGACTTGAAACCTTCCAAAACAACTTGAATTGAACGTCCCGAAAGGTAATTTCTAATCCATTGAAGAAGAGAGCCGTCGAGCCACTCTGTCAAATGGCTTAGAAATATCAAGTGCAACTATCTTGCTTTCGCCAGATTGATGCACGCTTTGGTTCCACTTTTCGGTGAGACATGCCATCAAATCACCAATGGACCTGTTGCTACGAAAACCATACTGCCGGTCATTAAGGAGTTTTCGTGTTTCGAGATATTTCATTAGCTGACGGTTTATCAGCGTTTACATAAGCTTGGAAAGAAGGGACGTAAGTGCAATGGGTCTGTAGGAGGAAAGAGAAGATTCGCCTTTTTTTAGGACGTGCTGGACAAATGCTGTTTTCCATCTGATCGAAAAGAGCCGTAAAGAGTAGGATCGATGAAAAAGCTTACGCAGTGGCTTTGCCAGCGTAGAAGAACACCTCTTCAGAAGAAGGGGAGATATACCATCTGGACCAGCGGATTTATGCATGTTGAGATCTTTAAGTACTCCTGCTACTACACGAGTACGAGAGTCGATTCGTCCCATTGTAGATTCGACGCACTCAAGTGTAGGCGGGGACAAAGCAAAATCTGGGAGTGTTGAGCTAGCCGCAATGTGTGCAGCAAGCAGATTGTCCTTGTCCAAAAAGCTGACAGCTGGAATGTCATTGTAAATGAGCGTTGGGATGGAGGATGAGGCAGAATTTCTGATGTTTTTGACGAACGACCAAAAATTTTTACTGCCTTTGGGACATTGCAGTATTTTTTGCCACAGTTTTTGGTCGTATTGGAATTTTACACGATCGAGAAAGACGTTGCAGTCATTTCTGGCTCGTTTAAACTTTTTTCGGTTTTCCTCTGTCGTGTTGGTCTTGTAAGACCGAAAAACAATTCTCTAACCCTGACAGCCTCTTTACAGCTCGAGTCGTACCATGCCTTTTCTTTTGGTTTGATACTCTTCATCCGATGAGGGATGAAGTATCTCATTCCAAAGAGAATAGTGTCTGCGATCATATCAGCAGCGGCATCCACGTCGTTATCGAGGAAACATAACGACCAGTTAAAATTTCTAAAGAAGCTGTTAAGTCCCCTCCAATTGGCTTTCTCGTATTGCCGTACGGTTCTTTTAGGAATCTTTTCTCGAACTGTGTGGTGGGCATACGAGAAATTAGCTGATATAACATAGTGGTCCGACGAGACCAGAGGGGAAAGCACTTCAACAGTGTACTTATCAGGGTGAGAAGTTAAAAACCAGTCCAAGGTGTTGGCGGTATGACTATCAAAGTCTGGTATTCGTGTGGGCTCATTTACAAGCTGGGTTAGGTTATTTTCCCCAGCGAAGATCTGAACACACCGTCCTTCGTGTGTTGTCTGTCCAGAATGTCGAAGCCACCCAGAATTGTGTATATTAAAATTGTCCGCAATAACCATTTCAGTATTAGGATGCAGGGATACAATTCTTTGGATGGAGTCAGACAACGCATTAAACTCGTGAAAGGTCGAGTTGCTGTCCAGTTTGTTGCTTCTGTAAATAAAGCAGTAGTGGATAATTTGCTTACGGAGATGGAATTTTAACCACATGAAATTTAATTCCGGATTAGAACAGGGACTACATTGTGGTGGAATTTGGTAAGCTGCATCACGCAAACGCACATAAATGTCGAGACCGCGATGAAGAAAGAATAGTGGCACTAGTTCGTAGCCAGGTAGCTTCAGATCAAAGTGATCTGAGAGGTGTGGGCGGGGGTCTACCTGTGTTTCACTAAGTGCCAAAACAGCTGGTCGGTACTTACAGACGTGGACGTAAGCCGAAAAGTGATTACCTTTTAGCCCGCGTATATTGGCTACGTCCACCCTGAATTCCCTAGTCATAATTAAAAACAAACACAGTAAACACAAACACCGACGATACTAAGCAAGACTGCGAAGTGAAGATTCTGACGATGGTTTACCGAATCGTGCAAGAGGATAGGGGTCGATCGATGGGTCTCGGCTGTTTAATCGCAACATTCCGCATCATTTCCTCCAGTTGACTAGAGTAAACATCCACCGTGATCGATTCGCCCGGTTTCATGAAGCTGTGATGGATCGCACCGCGGCGCCAGACTACCAAACAGTCACCATCACCTTCTTCTGGTGGATGTCTCGTTTCAGGTAGTGTTTCGGTCCTTCATCTTGATCCAACCACTGCGACGAACGCTTGCGATTGTCGTAAAGGATCCATTTCTCATCGCACGTCACAACTCGATTCAAAAATTGTTCATTACTATATTGTTGCGAGCAAGGAGCGAAAGGCAAGCCAGGTTTTTTACCTTTCCGATTTGAGCCAAATGTGTCAATATTATTTTCTTCGACACATCAAACATTAGCGAAAAATCGAGTGCACTTTGGGCTGGATTTGATTCGACTGTGGCTTTCAGAACGTCGTTTTCCACTTTCGTCTCCGGTCGTCCACGTGGCTCATTGGTCAGTTCGACATCACCAGAATGGAACCTTGCAAACCAACAGGATACTGTGGGCTGTGAAGTGACTTCGATGCCAAACACAGCGTTAATATTGCGAGCTGTTTCTACCGCTTTAGTTCCTCGTAGGAACTCGTATTTCATCAACACACGAATTTCAGTTTTTTGCATGGTTGCTCTGAAATGGAAATAAAATGAAAAATACACAGTTTTTTCAACACAATAAAAACGTTTAATGAACAGGACAAAACAAAACAAAAACGGCGTAAAAATGTTGCGTCGCAGCGAAGTTATGTCACATTGAATTTTGGATTCTCAGTCTATGTATTCACTTCATACTTCACGACCCAATACCAGATCTTATTTGCATTACCGTCGCAGTGAAATTTCCTTTACTTAGATTGGCAATGAGTAAGTTAAAACCCAGTCGAATGTATGTCATGTACAAATCTACGGTTTAGTTTTCGGGCGCGTAACCTAACGAATGGTACTGCGAGAGAATTCTTCGAACTCGTTCCACCTGATGCAAATTTTGTTCCTTCCCATAAGCAGGTGTTCACGCTGTTCGGCAACTAATCTCTTCTAAGTTGGTTCTTGTGCCGACATCTTAAAAATATAAGTTGGTTTGCCTGTGCTACACTTCTTCCATAGTTTGACGCTTATGGTTATAAAGGTACATCTGCCAGTTGCTGAAAGCTTATGCTTATGCTTGAAACTCACTTCCCAGGTAACCTCATCAGACCAGCTCACAAACAACGCATATCACCGACCGACGCTGCAAGTGAGTAGAGTAATGATGGTGACGCCACCAAACACACTGTTGCTTCTTTTAATGGTTTCAAGTCGCCTGTCACCGATGGCATTGATATATCGAGTTATGGTAGTTTCCAGCTACTGGAAACTGAAGCGAATTTTCACTGTTAGCCTTGCACTGGCACCGAAATCCCTGTCAAACCTATCATTTAGACTTGCTTCACGCCCTCATAAAGAGCATGGAGTGAATGTTCGAGCCTGGAGCGAATGCATCCTCCATCTAAAATGCAATATTTTCCTACCAACGCCGAAGATCCTGTGGACTACGCCTCAAAATCTGGTGGATTGCATGTAACCTTACGCTCTAGGTGCACTGATGAATCTTCCTCCCCTTGACATTAGTATCATCTACTCTCAAAGCCATCTTCCGTTTAAAAAGGTTTGGCACAACAAGTACAGGAGTTTGGATGACCTTACGCGCCGACTGTCTTTTAACTTTGATTTGATGAATTTCTTCCTCCGAAAATACGAAATCGATTTTCCCTGGAATGATTTCGCTCAGAATCCGAGCCGGGGAAGACATGTAGTCGGCGGATCTTCACGAATGGCTGCCTAAACAGATTTTCATTGGAAAAACTTGCGATTTACTTCCCAGCAGATATATGTAAAAGCGTGTTTTTTTTAGGGGTTTGGGTTTTAAACTGGCAACACTGTTTCTACAGACCGTCAATTTGACAGTTGAAAGTTGATTTGTGTTTAGTACGTTTTGCCATTTTACAATGAATAGACTAACGCCAGAAGAACGCGTGAAAATTATGCAAACTCAATTTGAAAACCATGGTTCGGTTTGCCAAACTTATCGTGCGCTACGTCCATTTAACAGTCGACATAATCGTCCATCCGAACAAGTTATTCGGAACACGATGAATCGTTTTCGCGCCACGTACACTCTAGTGGATAATACCCATCACCAAAAACGACAAACAGTGCGAACAGAAGAAGTTATTGCCGTTGTGGAGCGCAATGTTGAGAATAATCCGAATGAGTCAATTCGCCATTGCACAGCAATTGGAGCTATGCCCACCCACTTTGTGGAAGATTTTACGGAAAGAGCTAGGCTTAAAAGCTTATAAGGTTCAGCTTGTGCAAGAGTTGAAACCGCGTGACCATTATACGCGTCGTAGGTTCGGTGAATGGGCCGAAAACATGATTCAGCTTGATCCTTATTTTCAACGCAAAATTTTGTTCTCCGATGAGGCCCAGGTTTGGTTAAATGGATACGTAAACAAGCAAAATTGCCGAATTTGGAGTGGAGAAAACCCAGAAGCCTTTGCCGAGACACCCTTACAACCGTTAAAACTCGCTGTTTGGTGTGCTTTATGGGCTGGTGGAATTATCGGCCCATATATTTTTAAGGGCGATGCCGGCCAGAATGTTACCGTCAATGGAGAGCGCTATAGAAACATGACTTCTGACTTCTTCGTTCCTCAGTTGAATGACATTGACGTGACAGAGCTTTGGTTTCAACAAGATGGCGCAACATTCCACACGGCACGCGACACCATCAATTTATTGCGGGAAACATTTGATGAGCGCATAATTTCGCGTAATGGACCTGGGAACTGGCTTCCACGATCCTGTGATCTCACACCTTTAGATTACTTTCTTTGGGGGCATGTGAAGTGACTAGTCTATGACGATAAACCAGAGACCTTGGACGATTTGGAAGTCAACATTCGCCGTGTTGTTGCTGATATACTCGTACGGCCCCAGTTGCTCGATAAAGTTGCCGAAAATTGTACTTCACGATTGCGCTTCATTCCAGCTAGCCGTGGCGCGCATATGCCCGATATCATATTTAAGCGCTAATGGCATAAAATTATCTATTAAATAAAGCTAATATCATAGACATCAACATTAGTTTCAAGTATTTTATTTCATATTGAATTTGTATACCTCTAAATAGAAACACCCTTTACATACGCGATCCTGATGGCAATGAACTCTATCGTGAGGAGAGAAAGGGCCTACATCTGTAGCGAATGACAAGCTGCATTTAAGGCCTAGCTGAAACCTCTTACAACTTGACAGCTGGTTCGAAAATCCAAGGCTTATCTGAACGCAATCAGAAAGCTGAATTCACTAAGTCTTGCATGAGTCCCAGATCACAATGGAATCACGGGAAATGAAATCGCCGATGCACTTACTATGTAAGGCTCAGGGCAAAGCTTTTCATGACTCAAATCTGTAGTAACACTGTCTGTCTCTTCTGTAGGGCTTTCGTTGACAATTTGGTTTCATATAATGGTAAATCCAGATAGCATAACAGTCCCAGTTACCCGCGGACCAAACGAATGTCTCCCGCCGTCTTTTAAGAAATCAACAATTTTTCTGCTCTCTCTAAATGAGAAAAACTGCAGCCTGCTCACTGCCGTCCTCACGGAGTACTACGCTTTTGCTAAGCATCAAAGTGTGCTGGGCATAAATGACGCCCAGCTCGCGATGCTTGCTGTGAGATTGATGACAATATCACGGCTGTGAGATTGATGACAATATCACGGCCCACTATCTACAGGCTGAATGACTCTAACTCCAACTTTTTAGAATGCTATAATTTTTTTATTTTTTGATAAATTTTATTGTGCCAAAGCAAAAAATGTTGGAAAATACATCAATTTTCAAATTGTATCAGTAGTTTTCAATATGTCGAACTTTGGCGCGAATAATGGCCTTGAGACGGCCGAAGAAAGCATCGCACGCTGCACGCAAGTGGTTCTGCGGTATTTCGGCCTATTCCCGGCGAAGTGCTTGTTTCAGGTGGTCCAAACTTTGATATTTTTTAGTGCCAACCTTCGCCTTTAACATACCCCAGACAGAGAAATCCAACGGATTTGCATCCGGAGAACTTGCAATCCATTGTGTCGAAGAAATGAAGTGTGGAACATTGTTTTTTAACCAATCTTAGTTGATGCGCGCTTTGTAAGACGGTGCCGAGTCTTGTTGAAATGTCCACGGTCTCCGACCGATATGATTGTTTGCCCAAGGCTTCAATACTGCCTCTAAGATAGTTTCACGGTATACGATCGCATTAATTTTGACGCCACGGTTCAAAAATACGAGCGGAGAGTGATCATCGGCGGTTATGGCAGCCCAAACCATCACCATCGGTGCTGCCTGCTTTCTGGTGACCGTCCGAAGGTGTAAATTTTCGAAGGACCTCTCTGGCAAGTAAACTCGGTCATTTTGTTTGTTGACATATTGCTCGATAACAAATGGCGACTCATCGGAAAAAACTAAATTCGGCAACTCAGCACTTTCGTTCAAGCGTAGCAACTCCTTCGCTCTTTCGACTCTAAATTTTTCTTTTGCGATGTAAGATCGTGTGCTTTTTCGAAGTTCGATGGCTTGAGCCCAAGCTCATTTTTCATTATGTGTTGCATCCGTTCCAACGATATTTTGCGCTCACGAGCCATTTTTCTTTCACTTCGACGCGGATTTCGCTCAATTCGAGCCTTCACTTTCCGAACCATTTCTGCCGATGTTGCTGTTTTTTTATGACCACCTCCATGGCGTTTTGCAACGCTGCCAGTATAACGGTAACGAGCTGTGGTTCGAGACACAAATGATTTATTCACGTTGAGATGGCTGGAGGGCTCTAACGATAGCTACTTGTGGTTTTCCAGCCAAATATAAAGCAATCACACTATCACGTTTGAATTCCATCGCGGGTAAAAATTTTTCAACACGACAGAGACGCAAATCGTTTAAAAGGTCATGTGTCAAAATTTGAGCTCACTGTCATGAACGGTTTGGAAATTATAGCAGTCTGAAGTTGGTTGCAGTTCGAGTCATTCAGGGTGTATATAAGTGGAGGTTACAATTCCATCTCCGTAAGCAAATTATCCACTACTGCTTTATTTACAGAAGCCCCAAACTGGACAGCAATTCGACCCTTAACGAGTTTGAACTTTGAACTTCTCACCCTGATAAGTACACTGTTGAAGCGCTTTCCCCTCTAGGCTCGTCGGACCACTGTGTTATATCACCTAATTTCTCGTATACCGAACACATAGTTAGAGATAAGATTCATAAAAGAACCGTATGGCAATACGAGAAAGCCAATTGGAGCGGACTTAATAACTTCTTTAGGAAATTTAACTGGTCGTTATGTTTCCTCGATAACGACGTGGATGCCGCTACTGATATGATCACAGACACCATTCTCGGATGAAGAGTATCAAACCAAAAGAAAAGACATGGTACGACTCGAACTATTGGGTCTACAAGTAAGTTTCCAGCGTTTTTTTTCCAAAATTTGAAGTTTTATTATGAGAACGTAGTTACAATGCTTTATTCAAAGTATCGTCCATCGGAAGCTACAACTTTCCCCCATCTTACTGGCAATTTATGAATTCCGGACCAAAAAAATTTCTCGTCTTTCGAGTCCGAGAACGTATCGAGCCAATTTTTGATTTCCTCTACTGAGCTGAAGCGTATTCCCGTAAGAGCGTTCTGCATCGAACGAAACCAGTGGTAGTCAGATGGTGCCAAGTCTGGACTGTAAGGCGGGTGAGGCAGAATTTCCCATCCACTATTTTCCAAATAGTTTTTCACAGAAACTGCAACATGTGGCCGAGCGTTGTCGTGATGAAAAATGACGGACTCATGCCTGGTCTCATATTCTGGTCGTTTTTCTTTTAATGCCCGCTTCAAACGAATTAGTTGGGTTCGATATAATGATCCTTTGATGGTTTCACCACTCGGAAGCAGTTCGTAGTTTGATCCCACCATATGCAGAGCATGACCTTATTCACGTGAATATTTCGTTTCGGCGTCGATTGGGCGGGCTCGCCGGGCTTTGTATACGATTTTCTGCGTTTAGGATTATCATAATAAATCCATTTCTCATCACCAGTGACAATACGATGCAAAAATGATTTATTTTTATACCGCTGCAGTAAGATTTCGGACATGCAAAATCGCCGTTCGACGTCTCTTGGCTTCAATTCGTACGGCACCCAGTTTCCAACCTTTTGAATGAATCCCAGTGCTTTTAGGCGCAGGAAAACGGCTTGTTGCGTGACGACAAATGATGCAGCAAGTTCTTCTTGAATCTGACACGGATCCTCATCCAGTAAAGCGTCCAATTCCTCGTCTTCAAAATTTTTCGACTTTCCGGGGCGATCTTTGTCTTCAACTCCAAAATCACCACATTTGAACCGTTTGAACCGTTCTATCGACACCGATAGAACTGCTCAAATATAACGCTGCAAAGTTGTTGACAGATACAAAACCTACAAATAAAAGACATGGGGTCTGACATTTCTGCCCGGGATCCACTGGTGGCGCCATCTCTGACAAACGCTAGAAACTTACTTGTAGACCCAATATAAAGAGGGTATCAGGGTTAGAGAAATGCTTTTTTGGTCCTTCAAGACCAACCCGATAGAGGAAAACTGAAAAAAGTTTAAACGAGCCAGAACTGACTGCAACGTCTTTTTCAAGCGTGTAAAATTCCAACACGACTAAAAACTGAGGCAGAAAACACTACAATGTCCCAAAGATAGCAAATACTTTCGGTCGTTCTTAAAACCATTAGAAATTCTGCCTCATCCTCCATCACAGCGCTCATTTACAATGACATTCCAGCTGTCAGCTCTTTGGACAAGGCCAATCTGCTTGCTGCACACTTTGCGGCCAGCTCTACACTTCCAGATTGTGTTTTGCCTCCGCCTACACTTGAGTACGTCGAATCTTCAATGTAGTAGCAAGAGTAATTAAAGACCTTAAGAATACGCAAATCCGCTGGTCCAGATGGTATATCTCCCCTTCTTCTGAAGGGTGGTTATTCTTCCACCCTGGCAAAACCACTGCGTAAGCTTTTTTATCAATCTTACTATTTAGGAGCAGATGGAAAACAGCATTTGTCCAACCCGTTCCTAAAAAAGACGAATTTTCTTCTCTCTCCTCCTACAAGCCCATTGCACTTACGTCCCTTCTTTCCAAGGTCATCGGAACGCTGATAAACGGTTAGCTCATGAAATATCTCGAAACACGAAAATTTCTCAACGACCGGCAGTATGGTTTTCGTAGCAACAGGTCCACTGGTAATATGGTGGCATGTCTCAGCGACAAGTGGAACCAAAGCACATATCAATCTGGCGAAAGCAAGATAGTTGCACTTGAGGTTTCTAACGCATTTGACAGAGTTTGGCATCAGGCTCTTTTGTCGAAAATGCGTGCATTTGGCATCGACGACTCTCTTCTTCAATGGATTAAAAATTACCTTTCGGTACATTCAATCAAGTTGATTTGGACGGTTTCAAGTCTAATATTCACAAAATAAATGCTGGTGTGCCCCAGGGCTCCATTCTGTCTGCTGTCGTTAAAGCGAAATTTAAACACCCAGCCATTATCCATGAATGGCACATGCATCGTCGAAACCGAAATACTTTCCATCCTCGGTATGTGTGTCAACGACAACTTACGTTGGAATGATGTCGCCAAAAATGCTGCGAAATGTTTAGGTTTCCTCAAGCGATGTAAGAAATATTTCACCCCCTCTGACCAGGCTTCAATATATAAGGCGTTTATCCGCCCAAAACTGGAGTACAATGCCCACATTTGGTCAGGTGCCCCTAAGACCACTTTGCACTTGCTAGATATGATCCAAAATCATGCGATAAAACTTATAGATGATGCCAGTATTACACAGTCAGTTGATGCCAAGGTTAGTTCATTTTGTCAGCACTTCGTCCACAACCAGGCTATTAAGAGTAATACTACTTGTGGATATTCTCTGTTTGTATCAACTCTTAATGGTTCAATGTGATATCGGAGTTTATGCTGAACCGCTGCTTAGCAGCTCATTCTTCCGTCTCGATACTGAACTTGCAGGAATCAGTAGAGAACTTACTGAAGTGACAAAACCTTCTCCCTAGAAGGAAATAGAATGTTCGTATATTTTGAGAAAGCCCTGGGTTACATTCCAATCTGCATGGTAAATGACCATTTTCAGAAGGAGGAGGATAAACCTTCAAATTCCATGGTGAGAGTATTGGTTTCAGTGACCAGCCGATGTTGATGCTCCTGTGTAGAGACCACTTTTTTTCTAATAAACTTTTTCAACAACGTTATTGTAGAATGTAGGAGTTTTGTCAATTCACGTTTAAATATTGCCTTTCAGGCTAAGTGGAAGTCTAAAACTTCTGGCTAAGCCTGCTGGGACAAATCTCTTCGTAGGATATCCAAATTAAAATACAAAAAAAAAACATCACATTCTTACTCAACTGATTTTTCTCTTTTATTTTATTAGCAGCCACGTTCACCACGGCAATACAAATTTCACCCGAAGTTGGACTTAGGAACGCCACAAGTGCCATTATCAGAACCGCCGATGATGTTATACCCATACCAATGGCACTAACAGCAAATCGGACTCTCGGAACGGAAATAAGTACATCGGAACGACAACGTCGACTAATACCCTACATGGCATTCTATTTGCCACAACCAGAGTATCCCATTAACCAACAATATGTCGTTCAAGTGGTAAGTTCAAAGTCCATCTACTATTTAGTGTAATTCTAATCCAAAATCGAAATCAAATTCCAATCACTCTCGCACAAAGTGTACTTATTTAGAATTAATTTATTCGAAACACTTACACTATTTGATCGACCATGTGGTGGCACAATTTTACAATATAACATAAAACTATTGAAACTAACTATTGATCAAATAAAACTGTGGAATAAATTTAATTGAATTCTATCTCTAAAATAGCCGTCAAAACAACTTCAACATCAATCACAGCTGAAATCTCAAAAGCAGCAACATTCACCAGCTGCTATACCACTTCCGACCGCTTATGTCCACATGAAGGTTCCAATAAACAACAACCAACAATCTCATCACAACCTGCAGAACCATCATCATTCAGCACCGCCGCCGCCGGCCTTTCAAACTATAGTCTATGGTGGTCAACACCCTCTGACACAGGTTAAAGATAACAGCAAACTCGCGGTTAAATTACCATTGCCACCGCAAGCACGTCTACCGCCGCCTGTTGGAACTGCACGAGTTCCTATTCGAAATCTATCCAAGGTAACCAAATTCATACTGTGAGAGCATGAGAGATTCATGGTAACTACTTCTTTTTTTTCTTTGCAGCTAAAATCTATTGCCCCACAACAATATCATAATCAACCTCAGCCGCAACTACAAGTACAAGTACAACAGCCAGCAATTCATTCACAACAAAAATTCAATTTGACGCCATTTACGCCAACAAATAGTGTACCCGGACACTTTATACCAATCATTTATAGCAATGAACAAGCGAACAGCATTGCCTACAAACCAACAGCCACATCATTAACATCAGACTCCCATCACCAACAGCAGCAGCAGCAGCAGCACCATCAACCGGTACAGCAACATCAACAGCTGCATCAATTCAATGAACCATCAGGCTTTGGCCAACTAAGGGAACGTCAGCCACCGCCACATCATTCACTTTCAAGTGGCGGCGATCATAAACAACAGAGCTCAGAGGACTTTCATCGTAATCGGCCGCATGGAGAGGTTGCCGTATCTATACAAGATTCTCCAGTGCCCTCTTTGGAATTGCTTCCAAAAACATTGACACAATATAAGCAACAGGACCGACCACATGTCCAATATGTGACGGTGACAGCAGGTCCAACTTCACCTCCGAGGTAAATATTGCTACACAAACAACAAATCATTGTGAGGTAATATGGACGAACACGACAAGGTTGCCTTTCGATTTGAAATTTTTTTTCTAGTTTTTTTTTAAATAAGGTACGATGGTCATCACCTAACCGACCATGACACTACTGAAGCTATGCCACCGATACAGACTATCCTGAACAATTTTGAATTAGGCTGCTTTCGGCGGCTATTCAGTTATTATACTTCCAAGTAACCTTATTTAGCATAACCTTGAGCACCAAATTTTATTGAGATTGGGCTGAAGCAAAACATCTAACACTCAAATTAACTCATCCTCTGTATCAAGTTTGTATTCAACAATATCACAATTTTTAAAAGGATATCGTTGAAAGCCAAGGTCAATGATGCAAATAGTATTGTAGTACCCAGCAATTCTGCTAGAACAAACCTTACTAACGCCCTAAGACGAACTAAAATAACCAACGGATTATGTGCAGCCAGCGGAGGCCTATCTCTACCCCTATGTCGTCAAGGGCCATTTTCGATTAATTGGCGGAAAAGGCATAATGGTGGGCCTAATTGACATTGGACCTAATAACACGGATCGTCTATTCAGTTAAAATAGCTCTGACTTGCACTTTGATCATGTGACTTAGGACATTAGCCTCTGGTTTATTAACGCAAACCATCTGTCATGTAGGCTTATGTTTACGGGATACCCATACATCCATGGGAGCAAGGATAGGCCTTGCCATCGCTCTCCGCCATCGCTTTGATACCAATTCGGAATTGTATTGGAGGCACAAGTTCCACCTTTGGTATGAGTTGAGGCCGATCTAAAACCTCTTACTGCTCTTAGGGTCACAGCACTCAGTACTTATTTGATACTCTACAATGGGTCAAACCAAAAGGAAAACCCTTCCCGCGATTTGGGTTTAAACCACAGCCACCATGACGCTCCCACAAGGGGACCTACCTCAACAAGTCAGGCCCGAACCGAAATCCGGGGGGCTCCTGACTCCCATGGTACCGTAATTTAAGTCCTGGTAGGAACTACCGGTGGTCTTGCCGCCAACAAGACCTATGACCGGCAACTTGTAACTGGTCAAATCGTAGCAACCTTCAGAGGCGTCATTTGAAGATGTTTACGATAAGACCAGTAATATACTCTGCCCCCGCTTTTTATTAGACAACGTCATTGATGGGCGAACCCTTGGTAATTGGGCGGAGGCCCTGTGACTTAGGACAGAAACATCAATAGCAAGCCTATCTCAATCTTCTCGGACGACCCTAAAATGACTGAAGAACGACAAATCACTGCAGCGCCTTCCAGGCCAAAGTCCTTTACACCTGTTCATCTATGTGATGCATGGCAGAAGAACAATCTCTAAACTAGTTAAAGTCATCACATTGCATTGCGTTCTCGGCAGACATATCTTAAACCGAATTTAGTTCAAAAGATTAAAAAACAGAGGAGTCCACTTTAAGCATCTCCTGAATCGTGCATGCCTTCTAATACTAGTATATGTTATGTATCATAATACAATATATAATTAAAACGACTAAGGGTGGTCTGGCCCTCATATCCCCAGTAATATCGCAATTTACCAACGAAGGGCGGTCTCTGCGATCCTCTTCACTGCTAAAATCAACTAAACACAGCTTGTAAATGAGCCCACGCGAGTACCTGACCATGCCCTACGAATTATATCGTTGATGTGCTTTCCCCTTAAGGCCGGTCGGACCATTCACATAGCCTAATTTCTCGTACTCTGAGCACATACGAGTGGTTAGAGAAAACATCTCAAAGCCAATTGGAGTGGCCTTAACAGCTTTCTCAGGAAATTCAGTTGGTAGTTAATTTTCATCGGTAGTGATGTCCGGGTTAGAGAAATGTTTCTTCCGTCTTACATATCTAATCCGACAGAGGAAAACAGACAAAAGTTCAAACGTCGTAGTAAAAAGTTTCGTCGAAAGCATTAAAAACTCTGCTTCATCCTCTATCCCAACACTCATTTACAATGACATTCCAGTTGTCTGCCAATCTGTTCACTGCGCACTTTGCGGCCAATTCAAGACTTCTATTGTAGATTGTGCTTTGTCCCCGCCTATATTCAACTGCGTCAAATCTTCAATGAGACGAATCCACTTTCGCACTCGTATAGTAGAGAGGGTACTTAAAGACCTTAACAATACACAAATCCACTGCGAAAGCTTTTTCATCAATCCTACTATTTAGGACTCTATCCGAGCTGATGGAAAACAGCATTTGTCCAGCCAGTCCCTAAAAAAGGCGAATCCGGGAAGTACGTAGGTGCCACATGGCATAGTACCCCGGCGTTAAATCCCGGACCCTGCAAATTAATTTGTATCGTTCGCTTGAAATAATAATAATAATAATAAAAGGCGAATCTTCTTCCCTCTCCTCCTACAGACCCATTGCACTTACATCCCTTCTTTCCAAGCTCATGGAAACGCTGATAAACTGTCAGCTCATGAAATATCTCGAAACACGAAAACTTCTCAATGACCGGCAATATGGTTGTCGTAGCAACAGCTCCACTGGTGATTTGATGGCATGTCTCACCGAAAAGCGTACATCAATCTGGCGAAAGCAAGATAGTTGCACATCATATTTCTAAGGCATTTGACAGAGTTTGGCATCAGGCTCTTTTGTCGAAAATGCGTGCTTTTGGGAGCGATGACTCTCTCCTTCAATGGATTAGAAATTACCTTTCGGAAAGCTCAATTCAAGTTGTCTTGGACAGTTTCAAGTTTGGTATCCACAAAATAAGTGCTGGCGTGCCCCAGGGATCCGTTCTGTCTCCGACACTCTTGTTAATTTTCATACTTCTGCCACTTTTAATCCGACAGACTACTTAGCTGAGGATAGTACTCTCTGCTATTCAATGCGGACGCGGCGTATGTTAAGCTCATTAATTTCCGATATTTACATTCGAAATGGAATTGGGGAACCGTCAACTGAATGGAATTTAACGCTCCAAAACACAATGCTGCCTGGTGTATTCAAAGCAAATTTTGAGCACCCAGATATCATCCATGAATGGCTCTTGGATTCTCAAAACTGAAAAACTTTCCATTATGTCTATCAATGGTAAGCCCTATTGGAATGATCACATGTTCTATATCGTCAAAATTCTTACGTAATTGGAGTACGATGCCCATATCTGGCCAGCTGCCTTAAAAACTTCTCTGTACTTGTTAAAATGATTCAAAGCCATGCGATATTGTCCAGTCATTGACACCCTCCAAAACTGATGAAATGTCAATTGTTTTACCTTGTTCCATCGCTATTTTTGCCACCAATACTCCAACGAAATTGGCAGCAGCATTTCACCCTTTCAAACTTTTAATCATAATCCTATCTTGCTATGAATACTCATCAGTATTCACTAAAATATGGTTTATGGAATGCCGAACCTTTGATTTCAAAGTCATTATAACCTGCAAACATTCAAAACCAACATCGGCACCTCTCTTACTTTCCTTTCAAAATTTCCTTGGACGGCGTGGAGTGCAACACTTTAAGGGTGTTATGAAAACTTATCCCTTGATTTAACTGCGACAAGTAAGAGTTGAAAGTTTGCACATGCTACTGATATTGTTTCACACATTTTATAAATGAAATCATTAGTAACTGGCACACACAGTTTATTCAAAGAGTTGCGGGACTGATTTTATATAAAATAAATAAAATAAAATATACAGATTAGATTAGGTTAACACAGGGGTGTGGTGGATATGCCATCACACAAACACTAAGCACCAAAAAGGGCCCGTAGCGATCCCTATGGAACCAGTTTAATTTATATATAAGGCCAAAACGCTAAACAATCTCCATGGTGAAACATCCAACTTCTTTGCAAAGGCCACAAAGGCCTTTGAAGTTCGTGACGTCTATTTCTTCTACGTTTTCGAAAAAAATATTTCCCCAAAAATTTTCTTCGACTCCGCTATATTGCCTCGCATTCACACAGTACGTGTGTTACGTCCTCAACAGCGTGCGGATCACTGCAGAATCTGCAAATATCCTTATATGACAATTTGAGTCTCTTTGCGTGTTTCGGAATGGCCAGAGAGCTTTGCATACCCTGTGTCCTTCAAGACTTGACCACCTTAGATTGGCAGTCTTTGTAATTTTTTCCTCGATATGGATTGCCTGGCAGTAGCTCCGCTAAGACCGTGCCATGTCCGAAACTACTGCTCTTGAAGTAACCCAAATTAGTGAGTCGTATCGCATTATGGCCAACAAGTTTTTTGATCTGTAAATCAAGCGGTGTTAAGTGCAGAAAGGTGTCCAATGCTGCCGTAGGGGTGGTACGGAGCACACCTGCAATGGCTATGGGAGCCATTCTTTGAACCGCCGCTAATTTTCCGTAAACCGTTTTCTTGTTTGTTGCTTTCCAGCATACTAGTGGTGTATGGGTCATACCACCACCTTATATAGCCAGTACACCATCGCCGGTTTTAAGCTCTAAATCTTTCCTACCGTTCTTTTGCAGTTAAAAAGAGCATTATATGATAATTTTATTTTTTCCGCTACATTAAGATTCTAGAAATACATTCAGGTACCTCGCGGTGTCCTAAAGGAACAATTCCACTCCGTTGAGTTTTGAGAGTCTGAATTGCTGTATCATGTACTGTCTGATAAAAAGAACCAGTTCCGGTTTGGAAGGGTTGGCATTGAGACCACAGCTTTTTACCCAAGTGCTAGTCGTCTTGAGGGCAATCCCTGCACTACTATGACCATCTGCGCATGCCGTGGCACTTATACCCATTGTACTAGGCTTTTTAAGGATGTCATTGATAACCAGCACCCACAGGAGTTGCGATATGACTGCCCGTTAAGGGGTTGCCCTGGTTACAGACATTCTAACCGAGCTTTGCCAAATGGAAAGGTTTATTTTCCTACTTGTCCTACTTGCAAGCATATTGCAAATATAAAATACACAACTGGCGCTGCTTTGCTTTGTCGATGAAACTATGTTGTTTCGTTTTTTCTTTGGTCACTGTAAAATTTCCAACGCTATAACTTGATCTAGTAGCCAACATTATTCGTTTGAAGTACCCGTCGTGCATTTGTTTTGTCACGTTGTTTATGTTACGATGGAGCAAAGAGCTGTCATTAAGTTTTAGTTTAAACTGTGTAGAGTGTGACTTAGATCCTGATGACGTCAATGATTTTTTCCTGAGAAATTGCATCTACACGGCCGAATTTAATCTGAACGAAATATCTAAAAAACCTACTCGCAAATCGGATGATTTTAAATGAAACTTGGAAAACTGCTAAGGTCATCCCTATTCCTAAAACATTCAATCCTGCTTGTGACTTTAGGCCCATTAGAATTTCAACATGCCTGACTAAGGTTTTCAAAAAAACTTAAATATTAAGTCATCTCTCTTCTAATAGACTGCTTAGCCCTTTCCAATCTGGATTCAGAGCCAATCATAGCTGCCCCTCGGCTATGATTAGCATTTTAGTTGATGCTTGCATAACTTCGACAGAGGATACGTTAAGTTACACTGCCTTGCTTACATAATTTCTCTACAAAGTAAACCATGGCATCGTATGTTGGAAGCTACAAAATTTGTTTTGATTTATCGAACATGCGGTTCAGCTTCTTAGAAGTCATCTTTCTCACGGACCTGAGAGAGTTCTTGACGATGACAAATCCTCAGCATTGTAAATAATTTGGCAAAGACCTATTCTTGGTCCTATTTGGTTCTGTGCATGCATTAATGTCTTGCTATCAGTATTCCAGCATGCCTTAGTTCACTTTACGCAGACGAAGTTCAGCTACAGCCGGCTCGTCCGAAGAATTCGATTGCTGAATCTGAAATATCTGACTGAACGGGGTAAACGAATTGTTGAATAACTTTTTCCAACTACTCCTTTGCGACGGACTTCCTGACTGAATGCTTAAACTCGTAGTACCAGTAACTAGGCTCGGTTACAACCCGATTAACCTGGAAAGCTAATGAGTGCGACCTTAATTTTTGTTCTTTTAATCTGGACACCCTACACCTTCCAAAAAATCATAGAAATTATTTCGGTTTTAAAAACTTCACAGAATTGATTTACAGCGAAAACCAATGACTGGGATTGTTGTTAGTCACCCTGAAATTATCAATCAAATGCCAATGTGGGAATCAGTATGCATTCACACTTATGAACCATGAACCTTCAGTATCTCTTTCTGCAATTGTATACCGACACACCTGCATTGAAATTAACATTTTACAAAGATAAACTTCAAAGTCGACTGCTTGATATTTTAAACCGTTTAATTTACTTAAGCAGCATATATTTCCTCTCTGGAAAAAAAAAAACACCTCAAACACTAACAACACTTTATACATGCAGTTCGATTTCCATATGTCACAAATACTTGTATTCCTTCTGAAGTGACATAGGAATTTATTACCATGACAACGACAGAAGACGGACGAAACGCTACAATTAATTTTCTTCTTCAATACAATGATAAATGTTACGCCTTTCAAGCACATCTAATCGATATCACAGAGGAAATCAAATCCAAAGCACATGTCCACCCACACCTTATGTAGAAGAGCAATCCTCTCGATGAACTAATTAAAATTCAAATCACATGCTCAACCTGCTGGGTATTATGTATGCTTTCACTTAGGCGCAGCAACAACTGCCCCTCGTGATTCATTTCATTTGTGGGAATTTGAGATTTAACTTAACAGGCCTTCCTTCAGAGACTACAGGTCTCCGTAACTGTAGTAATAATTTTTGCATTCTGTCACACCTGCACCGAGACCGAGAGAGATTGTAACATTGAGCATAACAAGCATTTGTATTACTGAATAAATCATTTGTCGTCCTTTGTCTATTTCAGTTCCCCTTTTCGAGTTATTGGTGATTTGCCTACGGAGAATCGTCATCAGTCCCAGGTACCAACACAGCAACAACAGCAGCATCGTCATCCGTTGCAACCGGCACAACGATACGAACAGCAATTCTCAAATGCCGACAATCTAACACCACAACAAAAATATGTTATCTACTTACAACAGCAGTTGAGATACAAGCAACAGCAGCAGATCAAAGAACACCAAGAGAAACATATTCAATTGGAGAAACACTTGCAGCAACAGCCACAATCATTCCAAAAGCATCAACTCCAGCACCAACAACAACAACAATTACAGCAGCAGCAGCAGCAGCAGCACTACCAACCATCAGAACAAAATTTTCCTCAACAGGAACACGTCTATATCGTGAGTACAACGTCTAGCCCGGTGCCATCATCAACATCATATCCATCAACGCAATCAATCGATGCTCATCACGGGAATCATCATAATCAAAATCGCTTAAACGAGAAGTACCCTCAGCACAGTCCTATTAACCATGTCGTCTATCAGCCTCAAGAGGTGATTACGGACCCTGAACTGATTTTACATCCCAACAAGCAGCAACAACTTCAACAAAAACCTTCATTTGCACATTCCCATCCACCCGAAACTCACAAATATGCTCAGCATCCACTGTCAACTCATCAATACGCAAGGTGAGTGATACTGGTGATGGTTCTCCCAAATGTGACAACCATCCAACCATCCGTTACATGCTTCATTTCGAATTGATTTACTTCTCTTTGTCTTCTTCACAGCAAACCGAACTACGTCGAGTATGTGCTTGACGATCCAAAACAGGAAATCGAAGAGCAATCGACATTGCCAGAAAAAGACCAACATCATCAGGATATTCGTCCACCTCTTATCCCCATGGTCAGTAGTGCAATTCCACCGCTTCCACCAGTTGAAGTTGTTGTCACATCACCCCGACCATTATACAAAAACCAACCTACACTCCGATTACATGCAATCTCACCAAATCTACGCCCCTCACTCCAGCCATACACTCAGTCGTCCTTTAGCTCTCAAGAGCCCACACCTGCACCACCCATGGTACTTGTTTCATCCAAACCGAAATACACTCAACTATATCCCACACCATCGTCACCACCACCACCCAACCACTCAACACCGGTGAAATTCAAACCAGCACCAAAGTACGAAGTTGACGAAGACCCATTGCCTGACTTAAAGACATCATCGCTGGCCGAGATTTTAAGAAAACTCCAAGAGAGTAATCACCTGCCACAGACACTTACGCCGGACAACATTGACAACTCCATAAGAACACTAATTAAGATTCTGCACAATCTTAAACGATCCCAGACGATTGTAGAAAATCCACCTCAACACCATGAGGATGATTATGATTACAATAACAATGCAGGCGACGAAGACGAAGGTACACCAGCTCAGCAGGACATTAGCGATCCAAGTAATTCCATTAACACCTGTCAAGTCTTTTCTCTCCCCCATCTAATCGATTATTGTTATTTTTTTTTTTATTTTTTTTTTATTTAGTTGAAGGCGTCAAGCCAGGACCCAATTCAGGGAGACCAGGAATCGATTACCCCACTCTAGCCAGCATACCACCGACATCGTTCGATTGTCAAGAGCAAAGGTACAAGGGTTTCTTCGGTGATCCGGAAACTAATTGTCAAGTTTGGCATTACTGTGACCTGAACGGTGGCAAGGCGTCATTCCTATGCCCTAATGGCACAATCTTCAGTCAGGTGAGTAACGTCTTGGATGGCGGTAACTGGCAGAATGTTCAGAGTTGTAATTTGCTTGTGCGTCGGTAACACAATTTAAACATAAACTTGAAACGACTGCATATCACCTGCAGGCGAACAAGAAATTTTGTCTGATGTAAGGCAAGCGGCAAGCAGGAAACTTTCTCCAATACGAGTACGAGTCTTCTCTTGTGTCGTGTTTTCCTTGGATATTTCAGTATTTCAGTATTTCAGTATTTCAGTATTTCCAGGACCCAAGGGACATGTTAACACTGCAGGAACATTGAACGAACACTCGACTAAAGTAGTTATGCATTACTAATGTAATTAATACAATTAGGTGCAGGACCATGCAACGGACAGCTGAGGGCAAGTTTGTTTCAGTAAATGTGTGGTTTGCATATATGCAATGTGTATACGTTCCATGTAATAAAGTTCAACAGTTTAAAAGAAGTTAATGTTGCAAAAGGAGTTTGAAGAGATGTATGTTAGTTCTCAACAGAATGCTCTCAAAGAGGATAAAGTTTTCAGTTGCGGGACTTCATACTTATGCGCTATGTAAAACTTTGTAACCCTCATCGTCAAGACAACAGCTTATCGCTGGTGATTATGTTTACATCTCTTTTTTCACGACACTAATTAGATTAACCCTTAGGCAGTTAGTTAACATGCTACTATGGAACATTTAAAATTTGATAACGAAGATTCCAAGCCCTAACTAGACAAGTTTGAACGGTCCTTCAATCGCAACCCACCAATGAAATAGATTTTCTTTTACTCATCCCCGAGATGGTAATCAACTGAGCGATTAGTCAGTAGGCGCTATTTACCATGTTCCATTCTTATTCACGGTCATAACAGCACATCACCTTTTCAAAACCCTTTCTTGACATTAAAGGCCTCGAAGAAATTGCTTCCGAAAATTCTTCACATACACCAAATGAGTTGATGTACTCGTATTCTCCCTACCTAGTTACTCGTATCGCCTGCTGTCTTAAGTAGATCTTCAGATCGACCATCCGATCCAACAGCTTTGTTATACTTAAGCTTAGATATTACAATTTTTACTTCATTTTGGTCGGGTGGACGGATATCTTGGCTTTCATCGCCCAAGTTGAATCTTTAGGTTATCCTCGCCGATTTACAGTGTGTTGAAGTGGTTTTTTAATGCCTTCAGAACCAACTGTGACTCTACTCTGTTCATGTCTGGCTGGCATGACACATTCCTTTGCTTTTTAAGTGTTGCTTCATGATCGCTCGCATAGTTCTTCCCTCCTTATATGCTCGTAGAGGATGTGAAACCCAATATATCATTTGGCGCATTCCTGGCAAAGCTCTCAGCATCGATGCCAAGGTGTTGAGAAAAGGTTAAGAGATACGCGATCGACAAAATATCTAGCGATTTGTTGCGATTACAGACTAAACGGTTATATCCATTGTTGCGGAGCCTGAGATATCTTTGAGTGCTAGTTTTTAGTAGTCCCAGCTGACATTGGCGAAAAGTGTGATATCTATAATATTGGAGGTGTGACTTGATTTGATTACACTTTGTCCCTGCCAGTCACAATAAAATTGCAGAACCCACCCACGAGTAATTACATCTTCTTCTATAGACTCAATTTCGTAGATGTAATGACGTTTGGTCAAACACGATCACGGAGTACGCAATTCGCACCCTGGGAACGAATTAAATCAATTATTATCGGGGCAACTAACTTAGCGGCTTCCTTCCTATAATGTTTGAAAAACTTCCTGCCCCGTGGTCATTTTTAGAAGCTGCCATATACCTTGAATGCTGCCATGTCTCTTAAAAGCATGTTAGAGTAATCGTCATACCGAAAGTTGGCAGAAGAAGCCATTAGTCCGCAAAGGTGGACCTTCACATAAAGTCAAATCAGTTAAGGTCCCCATTATGCAAAGATCAAGAGGGACAGCGTTGCATGAAGTAGGTCGAACTATGACTTCCCAATAATCCATGATCACCAATACAGGCTAGGTACTTTTCTAGACCTACGTCGAGAAGTTTTAAATAACGTCCACACTAGAAGACTATCTTAGAAAATATATAACTCCGTTACTCAGACCAAGGTTCATTCAGCAAGCAAAGTAAGAAGGTAAGAGCCTTCAACCAAATTAGGATAACGAGACTGAATCATATATTTAAAAAGTTTTGTAACTTTCGAGTGTATTGATTGAACATTGGAGGGCAATAGCGCATTCACACATTCCGTATTAGTGCTGAAAACATTGTTTCTGCAATCTTCGAACGAAGCTTCTCTTGTTTTCTGATTCTGTCCACATCGAGTTCAGTTCAGTAACACCGTCAGCCGGATCGATGTTTCAAAAAGAAAACATAACAGCAAAGCTAAGTTCTATGAGAGAAACTGAAACGTCAAGAACTTTCATTTTGAGCGCATTTATCTTCAATCATTCTCCTTCGATTTTGATCGTTTGGTTAATATACATTACGCTATGAATTTGCAGTCTGATACCCCAACGAAGCTTACTGTTTTAAGCAAGCTTCTGTGTTACTGAGGTGAATGCCCCCTAAGTTGTTCTTCATCGTAGTTTCAAGCTCTGCAATGTTAGGAAGTTGTGCTTATGCGAATTCACGACCAATGCGCTGTAGCAAAAATAGTGTAACACATCCGACATCAACAAGGAGCCATTTGAGATTTTCATGAATTATTGTTTGATCCTACCACATGGGTTCTTTGGTAGTATTGTAGAATAGACAGTTCTGATGTGTTTACGCTTGTTACGCCTTACACTATTATTCTTACATTATTATTCTTCTTCTTTCGCTGCTGGGTCAAATTTAGTTCCTTCTACTGCTGAGGCTGCTGAAATTTTAACTTAAAATGATAAACGTTTCTTGATCCGTCATGTCATGTCACTTACCAACATATTTTCAGTTTCGGGTTGTAAATATATTTTCGCCGGAAATCCAGTGATCATCGACATTCGTATACTAAAATTGTTTGAATCTCGATATCTGGCATGTTGACACGGGCGCTATTAACAGATGCAATACTTGGCGTGTTTTTCAATACAGGAGCCATTCACATCCCACTCCTGCGGAGAATTTTTTGGAATGACACCTCGTAAAAATATGAAGTATGGCTTTGGCTACAGAGGCTTTCTCGTTATTTAACGAGCTAACGGAATGGGCTTCTCTTACCATGCTTAATATTAGTTAATTACCATCCCCACGTCTGACCGCTAATCTTTTTTATTACAGGTGGGCCCTTATATCGCTGCTTGTGAACTAGCAATGGCAAAAAAAAAGGTGTAATTCGCATTCAGCAATGTGCTCCTTCAGAAGAAAACCATGTGAAAACTGCCTTGGTGTATTCCAACTTTGCATTCGAATTTTCAAATCATTTCCATTATTTATTTTTCATTCGTTTTGACGTCATCGTCAGTTTTTATTGTGTGCAATACTAGCTGCACCAATCATTCGTTGTTACAATTTGTCGTGACGGCTTTGCCTTTATACCCCTAATTTATCATTTGAATAAAGAAATTCTACAGACGTTTAAAGCAAACGTTGAAGAGCTTGTGGCCCGCTCATATAATTTAACAGTTCGTGCAACAAATCCATTCGCCCCTCGAGGAGCAAAGGGCGTCAACAACACAGCTATATTGTTCGGATTACTGCAACGCATTTGAGCTGCCTCCAATATGTTAATTCTTCTTAAACTATTCTACGACACGTTTTTCTAGAGCGTCCTAAAGTTCTCCCTGCCTGTCTGGGTATTTTCCAATTGAGTTGACTTAGTGCCAATCCAATTTACTGATACTTTCCCCTTTCTACAGAAGTGTCTATAAATTCTTGGTCCGATCTCTAATGAAATCGTCCGTTGGAAACATGTCAAGGTGGTGCTCAGATATCTCTTTATTAGGGTCTGAAGTTTGCGTGTGTTAGTGGTACCAGATTTAGTTCCGTGTAACAGTCACATATTGTCTTAAAATGCATAAAAACCCGACTAAAATAATTATTATTAGCCAATTCGCTTGCTTCTATGTAGTTTTTCGCCTCTCTGCCAATCGCAAGGAACTACTTAGACCCGATACGAAGGTACGTAGTAACTATGACCACCGCGCATGTACGAGCTTTTACTTTCTGCGGTTCTATTATGCACCATTAGTTCTATAATTTAAAACCAGATTTCTTTGTATCCGCTGTATCACGCTAGAACGGTTTACCCTTTGTTGTTGCTTAATTCTGGTGCAGCCGTCCTTTTAAAATAGTGGAGAGAAGTTTGACACGATTCATACTATTTGTTCGTGGTATTTCGAAGTCACGTTTCATTGGAAATTACTGGTTGTATGGCGGTGTTAAACTCGAGGACATCTATTGTAACTATCATCACCAGAAACAACCGCAGGTAACTTTTCATCGGCTCTTCAATCTGCCACCGCAATATAAATTTCTCTACGCAGACACATTTAAGACGCATACAGAAAATAACAAACAATAACTTTAGATTGTACTCCAGACCGGTGTGACTTTTTTTCCTACACCAAGTTGACTACTCTTTTTTAACTTGATCTCGCCACCTGAGTGCTGATGATTCTCTTCGTCGATAAGGCGCACAAAACACCAAACTCTTGACTAATGTGAAGTTTGTGCTTAAGTTGCGGATTATATGGAGCTCAGTAGCGACAGCTTGACTTATTTACGTGCCCATTCAGGTGTATGTGGACCACGTCGCTCCCAAAGATGCAATTCACATTGCGAAATCTCTCCAAAATTGTTTCATAAAAGTTTTTGGGTAAATTAAAGTGATTTTCCTTTCAGTGGCAAACACTGAATCTTAAAAGGGTAATTTTTGGGAGTCAAAGCAACTGCTCTTTTCCCCACTGAGATTCTTAGATTTTCAAACAAGCGAACATTTTCGTGAGGTGTTCCTCAATATTCTCTTGGGCCCTGGCTACCTTTGCAAGCACGAACGAATTAAATTTATAGTCGCCGAATACTGTAACACGAACAAACTTATCGGCGCGCACTAACGTAAGAATCGTTACTTTTTAAGAACGCCTCGATCGCGAGCGCACAATGCTCTCCGGCCACTGCGACGCTGTGACTGACGAACCCCCATAATGATGATTCAAATGACGTCAACCTTCCCCAGCACAGTTTAGCCCTATAGTTGAAATACTTGATAGTTCATCGAAAACATTACAAAATATACCTTATCCTCCATACGCTCATTCATAATGACATTCCAGGTGTCAGCACTTTGGACAAAGTCGGTCTGCTTGCTGCGAACTTCATAGCAACCTACACTAGAGCAAGTCAAACATTCTATGGGACTAATCCACTTTTTTACCAATCTTACTCTTTAGGACTCTTTCCGAGTAGATGGATAACATCATTCGTTCAGCTCATCCCTAAATAAGCCGAATCTTCTCTCTCTCCCTATACCGATCCATTGCACTTACGTCCCTTCTTACCAAGATTATGAAAACGCTGATTAGCCTTCATATTTCGAAATGCGGAAACTTCTCAATGACCGGCAGTACGATTTTCGTAGCATCAGGTCCAGAGGTGATTTGATGTCCCACGGAAAAGTGAAAACAAAGTTTAAGCAAGTCTCCCTAGAGCAAGATAGTTGCACTTGATATTTCAAAGGCATTTGACAGAATTTGGCATCAGGCGTGCATTTGGGATCGTCGAATCTCTTTTTCAATAGAGTAGAAATTACCTTTCGGAAAGCTAATTCAAAATTTAAATTGTCTTGGACGGTTACAAGTCTAATAATTAATAAATGCTGACTTGGACCAGGGTTCTGTTCTATCTCTGACACTCTCTCTGTGCTTCGTACAGGGACTCATGTCTCTAATCTTCAGCCGTCGAATGTTAAGCTCATTAAATTCTGATGATAACACCATAACTAATTGCGGAATCAACAACTGAGTCATTCCAAAATACAATGCTGTCTGCTGTCGAAATTCAAACATACAGCCAATATCCATGACTGGCACTTGCATCGTCGAAACTGAAAAGCTTCGGTATGTACAATATGTTGATAACAACCTACGGTGGAACGACCACATATTCGAAGTCGCCAAAAACCACAAATGCTGCGAAATGTTTATGCGATGAAAGAAATATTTTTCCCCCTCATATCTGACATCACAATATAATACATTTCTCGCTCACATCCAGTCAAAACTTCTCTGCATTTGCTATTATGAACTGCTTTGACGAACTTCTATTTCTTAGTCATTATACCCTGCAAACATTCAAAACCAACGTACATCGACATCTCTCCTTCTTTCCTCTCTTTTTTTTTATAATTTGCGCGCGCTCAAGGGATTTGAGTACCCTTAAAATGCTTGGACACGGCGCGGGCGAAGGAAAATCAGGGAGGATAGAAAGAAAGTTACCGGTGAACGTTGGTTTTAAATGTTTGAAGGTTTTAATGACTAGGAAATAAAGAGCTAGGCAGGGCATTGCGTAAGCGAGTTGAACGGCTTAGGAACGAATCACGATGTTTTAGAGTGCGTCCGAAAGTGGGCTTGATGAGCATTCATAGCGAGACGGGTGTTACGGTTAAAAGTTTAAAGGGGCGGAATACTACAGGCGATTTCAATGGAGCACTGGTGGTGAAAATAGCGATAAAACAGAATGAGACACGAGACATTACGTCGGTGTTCGAGGGTGTCCATTGATTGAGTGATATTAGTATCACCTATATCCCTAATTATAATAACACCCTTGAGTGCGCAGTAATTATATGCAAAACAAACAACACACTTGTCATTGTTAGAATTTAAAGCGGAGCCCAAGTAGACAAAATCCTTTACCATAGTTTCCTGGTGTGGAGTGCAGTCCGATCCGTCGATGTTGTGTATCTTTTTTTGTTGACAGCTTACGAGTATACTCGAATTTTGTTTTATCTGCATATATGTATGTACCACCAAACCCATCTTCGCAAATTCTGCTGTAATGACAGCCCGTTGATTTCATCTTGTCGGAATCCTTTTTTTTAGATCAAAAATCTCGACAGTGTCATTGTCGACTTTTATGGAGCAGCTAGTGTTCTCCTGTCACTGTCCACACCAAGGTGAGACCAATCCAATCATGCGGAAGATCAACATTTGTCTATCGATACGAAACCTAGATTATTGCATACAAAATACTCAGATTCCGAAGAACTCTAGATGCAGCCTCTTCATAGTTCAAAATTATAGAACACTTTTTAAAGCTGATGCGCTTTTTCTTTAACCGCTGCGAAGAGGAAATGCTCGTTTTTGTTTCTTGAATCCAGCCGTAGATCAAGTGGGCTAAGCAGTTATCAACTCGAAAAGTAACCCAGTCGCATGGCTTTTGTAAAACACATTATATACCACTGGCATTCACAGAATCTCACTTGTAAAAATTGATAATGAATTTCTAACGGACGATTTTCTCGAAACAAAGTTTTGTATTTTGAACCTCCAAAAGGTCTCGTTGGCACTCATAATGAATTCCACTTCAAATAACCTTTTTGGTGTAATAAAAATTAAATAATTGGCGTCTTCCTAAAAATTGAATTGTCTTTTTATAATCGTAACTGTAAGACTTTTACAAAATTAAAACCACCCTCCAAGTGCACCCATTTGACTCATTAAGATGATTTACCTTGAGCAGCGTGAGTGTCACTTCATCCCGCAACTACACTAAACAAACACACACTCTTGGAACACATACGTTAATAACTCAAACTTAAGACTGAAGTTCAGCTTCATGCACTCAGCTAATTAACAGGTCTAAGTCGAGTAAACTCTTTGCCTCATTTAACGCTTAATTGGAGAATCACTTCGTGCGAAATTGTCTTCAGTACTGCCGAGGAACCAACGAGAAAATCGTTAAAATTTATTTTCTCACTTCCTACCCGAAAATTACTACAAACTTTATCATCGCTCTTGTGTGTCCTTTTTTTTATGTCTCCTTCCACAGATTGCTTTAACCTGTGACTGGTGGTTCAACGTAAAATGCGCGACAACCCCACAACTCTATGTGCTGAATGAACGTCTTTACAAATACATTCTTCCGTTTACACCGAAATTCCCCGAAGACTATAGTGGACCGCTTGTTGATAAGTATGAATTGACATTAACTAATTGCTTCAAGAATTGTTGGAGAGCTAACTGTGTTGTGAAAGTATTTAATGGTTCTTTTAATTTTATTGTTTTCTAGGTACTTGGCTCTAAAGTTCAAGGAGATGGAAGAAAAAATGCGCCGCGAAAAACTCAAAGGACGTTACGGTTCAACCGAGGATAGTAGTAGCGATGAAGTTACACAAATTTCATCCGACGTGCAGAGTATAGATGCGATAAAAAACAAAAAAGAAGGCAGCAATCACGACAACAGTTTATCGGGTATAGGCGAACAAAGTTCCGAAAGAAATCTTCTTATAGATGAGGAAACTGGTCATATTTCTACACGTGGAAGCGCAACAACAACTTATAGCCCTATAGAGGCGACAACAAAAGATTTGCCATTAAGTCTGCAGCCGATTGTGGTATCAACAACAGCTTCTCCGTTCGCCATGCAATCGGAAGAGGATGATTTTAAGAGTAATACCGAAATGCAGAGCGATAAAGTCAGTGTTGAGAAAGTAGAGGTGATAGAAATAAAGTCGGACGGTACGTCAGGTCATCTGATACCGGATACAAGATACAGATCTCCGGATACTTAAATCATCAATCAGATAGATTTCAATGTGTGTTTTTGTGTGTGCGCGTGTGATATGTAAATTAGCTTATACTAAGACGAACTAGAAAATACTTTTGTTTACTATTTGAAAATTAAATGAAATATCGAAGGACTAGATATGTACTTATGTGGGTTTATTTGGTATCGAGAGGTATTGAATAGATAAACCTAGTCTGAGTCTAAGTCCTACCCCAAATTTACTCCGAGTGTAGCATCAAAACTCGGAGGATCTAGAAGGAAACCCTTTAGGAACTGTTGCAACAGATTATGATTTACAAACAAGTCCAAAACCGGAAGTATACCTTCGTATAAAACATCTACAATATTAGTTCGTATTCTCGTTCTCTGCAGCCATTTTGATGGTTGCCTTGTCACTGTGCACACAAATCAGTGGGAAATATTGCTGGACATTCTCGGAAAACTACTCGTATTTGGTTATAGACGGAGATTCCTACTCTTCGTATAGCTAGGTATGCAGATGACATGATTAAAATGTTATTGCGAAGAGTTGTCGGGGAGAATTCAGTGCAAAAAGTTAAAAGTCCCTGCATTTCTGAACTCTTTTTCATGAAGGAAAAGAAAATCGTTTCTTATTAACTTAATTCAAACCATTTCAAAGTTTCAGAGCATGGAAGTCCTGTAGATTGTAGATCCGATGTTAACTAGAACAATTTCAAGGAAGTTAGTCGCATCTTTATGTTCTCCTCCATTACTGCAACCTTTTCTCGAACAAGTTGAATGTATGTATCTTTATGTAACTGTGATGCTGCTGCGGCGGTCGTTAGGTTTACGAAATTTGCAGACCATAATATGCAATCCTCGTGATGGTGACGACGATTACTTTGTCACTAAGGCCGAGAGTTTGCTAATAAGTTTACCTTTGAGTGATCTACTTATTTGTTTGTCGGCCTCTTATTCAAGCTCAGACTGCAACAAAAGCTTTAATTGTTTTAGCACCTGATCTCGCGACGATCTTGGTTGAACATGGATGAACAATATCAGCAAGATGCGCTCAGCTTTACGATTTTTCACTATCGCTTTCTTAAAATGATCACCTCGGCAAATGTCCATATTTAGACCATAAGAATGACATCGTTGTGGTTTACCATATATCAAAGCCCTTAATGCCGTCCAAGGCTAGGTACTCCGCTTGTATATTTGGCTAAATTTGCAGACTTTAGAACCATTTTGCAGCCCGCTCTATTTTGGATCCCCTCATTAGTGAGACCAAGAATTGGCTGATGTTTTTTTTCTCGGAACTCGACTTGAACTTGTGCATCTTTTTTGTCTTTTGTCGCTGTCATTTTTTCCTTTACACCTTTCGTACATTTTCTAACATTGAGACACAAATTATAGGTGTGTCCCTCTTGAGCCGCATTTCTCTATCAGAAAATACTGAGAAGTTTTGGAGGCATTTAAACCACCCTACGCTAAATCTATGTGCAACACCGTCATTTGAATTTTTTTGGTGGTTTATGACAGAGTCGTTGTAGTCGAAGTATTTCAATTTTTCACTCTTCGGCACACTAGATAAACGACGATTGAAAAGCGGCAATACAACGCTATATCTTCTGACACTGTTTTCTAATTATTAAAAGCTGCCTGAAGGTCATTGCTATGATAGCGATCAGCAAAAGAAAGAGAGTTTTTTCCGAACTCGCTAATATGATGGTTGGATTGACAATCTTTCACGACATTAAAGAGCAATCGAATTTGAATTCTACATTCGTGTACTCCATTTTTACTTTAAATTCGCCGGTTATTTCAGTTGTTTATTTAACTTTTGTTAAATAAGATATCTGCGATCTCTATCGAATGCTTTTTTCCATATCGATGAAAACGATAATCAGGTCTTTCGAAGCGTCGCGATGTTCCTCCAACAAAGCCCAATTGATTGCGTTGTCGACTGCCAAGAATTCTCTCGTATATTTTCAAAATATGCGACATTAGTTTCACCGATCGGTAGTTTTTGCAATTTTTCGTGTCACCTCCGCCTTCATGGTATACATTAGAACAAAGAAGATCTCCCTCTGCTGGTAAGAAATCCGATCGTCTCTCACTATTTCATTGAACAAAATTCCAAACTATTTAAATCCGAAATTTCTGATTGTAGCCCATACTTCGGTAGATATATGTATGATCCGGCTCTACTGGACATGCCGGTTTCATTCTTTTTACTACTTCGCTAACGTTGGCCTCCGTAAAATCTGCTGTTTCTTTCCCTCACACAACAGTCGAGGGAATGGTGCTGCGAAGGAATTCTTTATTAAGTGATGCGTTAGAGTACTCTTTCCATCTATTTCCATCTAGATTTTGCAGTAGACTTCTGCATGTTTAAAATTTTGACTGATTCTGTTTGAATTCTCACAGGCCTAGTCATTCACAAAAAATACAAATATCGGGTTTTCCATTAAGGACTATACTCGTACATTTTTGTACAAACTACGATATTTGGAATATCGAAAAAACTTTTATTTCCCATTGGAGTACATCGCATACCATTATGAATCGAAATCAACTTCGTTCATAGGAATATGTCCACTACCAGAGCGCTTGCAGCGATCGATGGAGCCAATTTTCAACCACTATTCCACATATTTCTGCCGATATTCCGGCAATTTCGGGTTCAATATTGGCTCTGAGCACGGCTAATGTCTCTGATTTGTTAGCATAGACCAATGACGATGTAGCCCCAAAGAAAAAAGTTCAGAAGTGTCAAATCACATGGGCGAGGCGGCCAATTGACTGCTCCATTTCTTGAGATAACACGCTCATCAAACTTTAACTTCAATAACTCGATTGTTCGGCCCGTTGTGTGCAAGTAGCGCCGTCCTGCTGAAGCCACATCTGACCAATGTTGAGTGAACGCAATTGAGGCCAAAAATAACGTTCCAACATATCCCACATCACCAACGAAAGATTACGGCCGAATGACGACGTCGGCATGAAAACCATACCAAACACTAAATTTTTATGGATTTAGTGCCGTTTCATGCTTTACATGTGGGTTGTAACCGCCCAATAGTGCATATTTTGCTTGTTGACAAAGCCAGTTACCCAGAAACTGGTGGCGGCAAGTGGCGCTGCTGTCCTGCTGAACCCTCATCTCACCAATGTTGAGTGCACGCGATTGAAGCCAAAAATAACGTTCCCACATTTCCCACATCACCAACGAAAAAATACGGCCGTATGACGCCGCCGGCATGAAAACCACACCAAACTGTAATTTTTTGCATATTTAGCTTATTGACAAAGCCAGTTAGCCAAAAATTATGTTAGCTTCATCGCTAAAGATGATTTTGCGACGAAATTCCGAATCGGCTGCAACCATTTCCAGAGGAAAATTTTTAGTCATCTGACTTTAGTTTTTGAGTCAGTTTGATCTTATACGGGTGTAAGCGGGAATCCTTTCGCGAAATCCGCAACAATGTTGTTTGAGCGATGCCCAAATCCTGTGGAATGGATTGATTTGGGTCGCTATCAATAGATGCACTTACGGCCTCAATATTTTCAACACTCTTTCTCTCACTGGCACCGGAACATTAAACAGCGAAAATGTAGACTCAAATTTTCGCACCAAATTATGATTTATAATCGCCCCATTAGAACGACCGAAAATTTGAGTCAACGTTCTTAAAGTTGAGGCCACCGACTCCGAGTTTTGGTAATAAATTTTAATAATTTGTAAACGTTGCTTATTCGAGCACTGAAACAAATGGTAATGCCATTGACAAGCAAAATAGTAATGACACTTCACATTTAAAATGTAAAATTCTTAAGGAAAACCCTGTACTAAGGTGGCTTAAAATCGGAAAAGACATGGTGACTATTGATTTAATGGGTTAAAGGTCTTCTCTTATAACTTTTTGAAGCGCAAGATCTAATCGATTCAAAGTCTCAGAGGTCCGAGTCTGTTTATAAGTTCCATTCATGGAGGCTTTGCATGTTTTAAAAAGTTTTCCTATGACTCGTTTTAGTATTTCGTATTCTTGTATTTCGAATTTCTTGTGACCATTTTACTTATTTATACTTTATAAACTGTTATCTGTTTCGGGCATAGACTGAATAATAGGAAAATGAATACAGTTTTGCTCCTATATATTGTGGATGCCCAAAAAATAGTTAATTACCGCAATGAGCCTCAATGTAGAACTAGGTATGTCTATTAAACTAACAAGTAGGTATCAAATCAATTGAGGCTGGTATGTGTTACATAACATCTTTATGGTAAATATGGTGATGCAGATGCTGCATCATTTCATAAATGATTTACAATTTGGAGCTCTCTCTTCATTCCATTTATCGTATTAAGGTTCTACTCTCTCTTTGATTTTGTTTTAACATCTATGTCGGGCGGAATCTGAGAAGTGAACGTTCCAGACTTCTTTGGGAAGGAGATCCTGTTTCTTTTAAAAATGCCTTCGAGTTCCTAAAGTGCATTCAACCTGTTGATTGTATGGTGAATTTATAGGTACCCGTATATCTAATTCAAGAGAAGTAAATTGGCTAACAGACATTGTCCCAATGCAGAACATGTAGATTTTACGAACATTTAACCATTTTTTTCCAGTTTCGTTTTTCTATTAAAACACTTAAACACAGACAGTACTATATAAGCCCACTTTTAACTTTCACATAGTAAACTTAAGAAATTAGTTCAATTGCATAAACATATTTGAAATTGCCATTTAATTCATTTGAACTACACTGGTGTTGTCCATAAACTATTGTATAGTGAGAAAACTTGCTCTCGCAACGCTCTGAATGTGTTGCAGTTGCAAATTATGTAAATTAGTCTTTAAACAATCTTTGTACATTATTTATTTGTAATTTTCTTTTTTAAATACAATAAAATAAACAAATGAAGAACAATAAAATAAAATTGAAAAGAAAAACTCACCTTTTGTGCCTTTCTAATGCTTTCTCGTGTCTGCTTCATTGTTTCCAAAAAACTGATGATCCTATTCTTGTGGTTCTCATTCTAAATGATGAAATTTTGTTAAGAAATGGATTTCAAAAAAAAAAAAAAAACAAACACACACTGTCAATACAACTCACCTCAGCGGATAATGTACAAACACGGTGCGAACCATGTGCAGTTCGTATGCACTGAAAGCAATATATTCCCGAGCAATCAGTGCAAAATTTATCACACAAACGTTTGTGCATTTTGCAAATTTTCTCTTTTGGCAATTGCAGCTGAAGAGTTTGGATTTCAAACTCGGATAGCTTGTGTTGTTTAAGAACTTTACTATTCTGGTGAACCGATATGAAGCAACGTTTGCAAAAATCAACTTTACAATGCATACATAGACCAACTGCAGGAGCTTGCTCACACTCACTACACTTTTGTACAAATGATTCTTGTGCTAGCATACCACTTTGTACATAACCAGATGATCCAGGTAGCTCTGAGGATAGAAACGATTTAGCATTCATCAACTGACCGAGGAGACAAAAGTTTAGATCGTAACTTTTTTTCAACCATCGTGTGTGTTCGAACTCGGTTGGGGCAAGACAAACAGCACAAGTGAGATTATGTCGATTCTGATAGATGCAATTTTCGCAGATATTGTGGCCACAATTCAGAAGAACCGGACGAGAGCTGTTAGGCTTGTTATCTGAAAAATATGAAAAAAATAGTAAAATTAAGTTGTTAACACTTCGTCCCTTTCTATTCTATTCAAAATGTCCATGTTTATGGAATAATATATCAAAAAGAGTATGTAACTCAGAGCATAAATGCAAGATTTCAAGGATGTAGCAGTTTTGGGATGAATTTAGAAGAATGAAGCTGTGAGCTGAACAATGGCCCACATAAATAAGCCAAACAATGTCCTGTCTTCGGAAGAACAATCCCAACAAATATCGGGTTGGCCAATAATTTCCCTCTGTTTGTCGTCAGTGTTAAAGCTAATGTTGTGTCGAGATTGTACAATAGTTTCTTTTTTTTCTTCTTTTAAATAAAAATCGAAGTAAATATGAGAAAGAAAGTTCATGCAGATCGGTTGTGTTTTACGCTTTTTATCTACTTTTGAAAATGGAGACAAATAAGGAGTCGTTTCGGCGTATTAACACATCGGCTGAAAAGTCCGCGCCGTTTTATAGTAAAACACAAAATTTTTGCAAAATTCAACTTTATTTATCAATATAGTTGCCTTCGAGGGCGATACACTGATTGAAACGATTTTTCAATCTTTCGATACCAGTTTTGTAGAACGATTTCGGTTTAGCCTCAAAATAGGCCTCTGTTTCGGCGATTCGGTCTTAAATCTCTTTCCGGCAAGCATTCTTTTGAGCTCTGCGAACAGAAAATAGTCGCTGGGGGCCAAATCTGGAGAATACGGTGGGTGGGGAAGCAATTCGTAGCCGACTTCTTTCAATTTTGCCATCGTTTTCATCGACTTGTGACACGGTGCATTGTCTTGATGAAACAGCACTTTCTTTTTCTTCAAATGCGGCCGTTTTTCTGCGATTTCGTCCTTCAAACGCTCCAACAACGCAATGTAATAGTCGCTGTTGATAGTCTGCCCCTTTTGGAGATAGTCGATGAAAATTATTCCATGTGCATCCCGAAATACGGATGCCATAACCTTGCCAGCCGAGGACGAGGTTCGTCGCCTGCTCGCCACTCAACTGACTGCCGACTTCACTGTGATGTGAAGTGATGGAGCCAAGTTTCATCCATTGTCACAAACCGACGCAAAAATTCGGCTTTATTGCGGTTGAACAGCTTTAAACACTCCTCTGAATCATCAACACGTTGTTGTTTTTGGTCGACTGTGAGCAAACGCGGCACCCACTTTGAACAGAGCTTTCGCATGTCCAAATATTCGTGTATGATATATCCAAGACGCTCTTTTGATATCTTAAGAGCCTCAGCTATCTCGATCAACTTCACTTTACGGTCATTCGTAATCATTTTATGGACTTTTTGATGTTTTCATCTGAAACAGCCTCTTTTGGACGGTCCACTGCGTGCATCATCTGCGGTGCTTGTATGACCATTTTTAAATTTTTCAATCCGTTCAATGGTTCGTTCGCCTGGTGCAGAGTCCGGGTAACACTTATCAAGCCATTTCTTTGCATCGGCTGCATTTTTTCCCATCAAAAAGCAATGATAAATCAACACACGAAATTGCTTTGAATCCATTTTTTGCTTCACTCACAACGGTATATCTCGCGAACTAATCGTCCGACAGCTGTCAAATTTATACACGTATCTTTTGAAGGTTGGTACTAACTGAAAATGGTATAGATTTAATTCAAGTAGTGCCCTCTCTTAGAAACGGCACGGACTTTTCAGCCAATGTGTTATTTCCGGAAAGGAAAAACGCTGAACAAACATATAGGAATGCATTCGTTGTGCACAGGAATCGCTCTCTCAGCGCCAGGACTGTTCGTGAGTGGTTCCGGCGTTTTCGGGATGGTGAATTCACACGCTCTGACTTGTCTGATGCCTCTGATGCCGCAAAAGAGGTGAGCCACCTTTAGAAGGTTATGTTCTGTATTTGGTGGGATTGGAAGGGAACTCCAATTTATTTCTATAAAAATGTACAATAAGACTTAGTCTTTTATAAAGGGTGTTTTTTTAGCTGTTTAGTTGTTCAGTGTTCTAATTTTCATGCGAATTAATTAAATAGAAAGTTTCGTGATTTAAAATAGAGCTTTTTAATTTACAAAAAGAATCAACACTGGATACCGGCGGGAGACGTTACAATATCACACTACGCTCTTAAAGTGATTTTTACCTGTTTTTATTGGATTGAAAAAATTGAATATTAAGCATAAAGTGGCTTGTGCTAAATTTATATAGAACATTTTCGTTTGATATGCTTTGTGCCCTATTTAAAATAGTATTGGCGAGGTCGTCTTATTTGTCGTTCATTAGTCTACATTGACTTCGGTACACAACTTCATCATTTGTGACATGTGTCATAGTCAAACATGCTCAGTAGGCATCGCCATTTCATCATGAAAAGACTTACACCCGAACAACGCTTACACATTATTGAATTTTATTATCAAATATCGTGCTCTGTGAAAAATGTTTTTCGCGCACTTCGACCATTTTACGATCGCCATAATCGACCTTCTGATCAAGTAACCAAATTTCGCACCAATTTCACAATATTGGATATCAAGCCACCTACCCGTATGCGTAGAGCGCGTACAGAGGAAAATATTGCTGCACCGTGATTTGTCCATTCATCACCACTCGCAGCAATTGTAGGATTGTGTTACTCGACTACGTATAAGATTTTACGCAAGGATCTTGGTCTAAAACCTTACAAAATTTTCGGTGAGTGGGCCTTAGAAAAGCTGGAGGAAGATTCGCTTTTTTATTGAAAAATTGTCTTCAGCGACGAAGCTCATTTGTGGTTGAAGGCGTATGCTAATAAACAAAACCGCCGTATTTGGTCCAATAAGCAACCCGAGGCAATAAAAGAGCTGCCAATGCACCCGGAAAAATGTACTGCTTGGTGCGGTTTATGGTCCGGCGGAATCATTGGCCGTATTTTTCCAAAGATGATCGTGGTAACAACGTTACTGTAAATGGCGCTCGCTATCGTTCAATGATTTCGATTTTTGTTTGCCCAAAATGCACGAGCTGAACCTGGTCGGCATGTGGTTCCAGCAAGATGGCGCTATATGCCACACAGCACGTGAATCCATGGACCAATTGAGAAATGATTTCAGTGAGCAATTTATCTCTCGTTGTTTAGCGAGATACCAGCGATGTGCTCGAAAAAGTGATTCAAAATTGGCTCTCCGTATGGACCACTTAAAACTTAGTCGAGGTCAAGATTTGCATGAAATAATCTTTAAAAAGTAAATCGCAAGCACGATTGCAACTCAAATAAAAATGTTATACACTTTTGCAATAACCCTGTGTTTTTTTATTTTCACAATTAAAAATCAAACGCTTAAAAAATCACCCATTACAACAAAAGAATAAGTCTTTTCAAAAAGTTCCTGGAAGTTATCCAGAAAATTAAAAATACAAGTTTATTCATGTAAATCTATATTGTCCACTTCAAAGTAGTCCCCATCGACTGCAACACACTTATGCCAGCGCTTGATCCAATCCTCGAAACATTTTTTATATTCGGTTTTCGGTATGTCCTTCAGTGCTTCCTGCGATTTTTCCATTACTTCCTCTCGGCTGCTGAAACGCGTTCCGCGTACTTTTTTAACTCGATTGAACAGAAAGAAGTCACAGGGAGCCAAATCAGGTGAATTCGGTGGCTGTCGGATGGTATTTCTTGCATTTTTCGTCAAAAAATTACGAATAATGTGCGACGGTGCGTTATCATGGTGCAAAATCCACGAGTTTTCTGCCCACAATTCTGGTCTTTTTCGGCGAATTGCTTCACGTTGTAATCCATGAAAACCGTGAGCATTGCCTTCTTTTTTGACTGAGAACGACGTGTTTTTTTTGGTCTCGGCTCATTTGGTGAACGCCATTTACTTGCCTGATGTCTGGATTGCGTGTCGTACTCATAAAGCCAAGCCTCGTCTCCAGTAATGATCCTTTTGATGAATGTGGGATCGGATTCAGCCTCGCAAATCATCTCTTTTGCGACGTCAACACGGTCTCTTTTTTGCATGTAACTGAGGTCTTTTGGCAACAACTTTGCTGCTACACGACGGAAACCCAAATCATTAACCAAAATGTCTTACACGGATCCATAGGCAATGTTCAAGTCCTCCGCTATCTCTCTGATGGTTAATTTGCGGTTATTGACCAACATTTCTTTTACGAGTACTTCATCAATGTTTTCGTCGGTTTTCGATGTCGATGGTCTGCCACTGCGTTCATCTTCTTCGGTTGACTCACGACCACTTTTGAACCGCTCGTGCCACTGGTGAAGGACCGTTTTCTTTAGAGAATCGTTGCCGAAACACTTTTCAAATATTTCCAACGTTCGCGCACCATTAAATCCGTTTTTTACGCAAAAGTTCGTTGTTGCAAATTTAAATCCATTTCTAAAATTGTAAAAAATCGCCAACACACACAGAGATAGATGTACTCTTGGCTACGTAACTTTTGCAAATGTCAAGCTATGACGCTAAGATTTAGAGGGAATGTCAACAACAGATTTACCAACTTAACAAAAAAAAAACAGAACTCAAATCGGAACAATGGGAGCGCCACACGGTGGTGTAGTGCGGGAACTTTTGGATCAAGGTGGTATATAAAGTTTCCTGAGACTGGTAAGATCGGTAGGGAGGCCTTCCTGCTGTATGGAAACCACGACGCTTGTTTTTGTTTTACCCTCGTAGCACACCGAGTCGGATTTATCGTACAGATAGGCGAGATATAGACGTATATTCTCATATACAGATCTGTTTATCCCTAAGCCTAGAGAGCGCATAGCGACATTCCGTGGTATCGCTAGTTTACTGCGTTTATTTCACAGTGGATGGCGAAAGGGGTCAATAGAAGAGGCAGAGATCATAGAAGAGGGGTTTGGTGTCATAACGGATAGGGTTTCTGAAGTGGGATTTAAAATGTGAGAACTGATGAAGTTAGAATACTTAGCTCCAGTTCTGACGTCGAAATTAGGGAAAGGCGTGTGTGTTAGGGGTTGAGTGCTGGGAGTTTGAGTTGTAGGGGTTAAGTCGAAAGAGACACGTTGGCATTGTGGCTTGGTTTGAGGTGGAATAGAGGGAGTTGGAGAGTATGGGTGGGAGGCTTAAAATTAGGAAAAATTTCAGTTTTAAAACTCCAATTGGAGCTGGGTTTGTTGTGGGAAGAGGAGGTGGGTCTTGGCAAATTGGATTTACTTGATAACTTATTTGCTGGTTTAGGTATGACGGACTGCTTGACTTTATTCTGCTTTTTGGTAGCATTTTCCAACCATTTGTAGGCACGCATCTTTCCAGATTGAAATTGTTGCTGGCTGGATTATGGAATAACCATTCGTATTTGGCCGGAAGATTGAGCTTGAAGCTGCGCTTGCTTCTGTAGTGAGATGTTGGAAGCAAATTGCAGTGGCTAATGGTAATGCCATATTTCTTTGCGAAGAAATTCGAGATCCAATCAACATCAGAGTTTGGGGGGCGCCTTTGATAAGAAGTGTAGTGACCAATTGATTCTTCGTGGCAAGCTTATCAAGTCTACGTTGCCATTCGGAAGGGTGTCCAAGTTGAATTGAAGTGATTGATAAGCTTCCGCGGGGCAGCGATTGGAGGAGTTGACATAGATGTGTTCTCTGTTGTCAGGATGGAGAAGGCTTCGCAGGAATCAGTAGGTTGGACCATCCGCGGATGACTTATATGTGGGAGTAAGCGTAAATTCACTTCAGGTTCCATTAATTCAGCCATGACTGATGTATTGTAAGGAACGCTCTGGTAAGGCTGCGGGAAGTTTGGTGTATCAACAATTTTGCTGTTTATTGTTGCGATTTCATACTTAACATCGCCTACGAGCGATCGGGTCGCAGTAAGTTCATCACCGACATCGTTCACTTTGTCGAAGATAGCTTCGAGCATAGGATCAGATTGTGTAGGAGATAGTTGTTTGTGTGACGAGGACTGGAAATGAATGTCAATGTCGTCACACAGGGAGCTTATCAACTCGCACATTTTTTGGTTGGATATAACCTGCGCAGAACAAATAGCTTTGAGGTCACTTAACACTTTATCCAGGTGACGTGTCTCCTGCATCTCCCGGAGTCTAACTCGATTAGACCAGCAATTTGTTTATCCATGTGCTTTACTCTGGATTTTATTAGAACGGCCGAGTTCTGCACTGAGTTACATAGCTCTTCAACACTTTTAACACTGCTTTCAATAACCGAAATTTTGTCCGTAATCTTTTTCGCGAGTGCGTCTTGGTAGGAGTCATTTGAATCGCTTAGGTATTTTATTTTTATTGCCATGCGAAAGTGAGATACTCTTGCACTCATCACAGAAGAAAAGGAGATTATCGGAGAATTCTTTGATAAACACCGCATTTCTTTTGTTTAACCCGACACAAATGGCATGAAAGGGTTTCCCACAGATGCTCTTGCAAGCTACCCAGTCAGCATTGTTGTCATCGATTACGCAATTGGCAATTCCGCAAGACATGTTGAAATTAGTTGCGTAGGTCAGTGAGGGTGTAAATACAGGTCGAGTTATTATTTTTATTTCTTTATTTTTTTTTTATTATTGTATTGGTTCAATTTACAGCAGACAAAAAAAAAATTAATGAATTCGAGGACTGGGGGTTAATAACCGGGAAATGCAATTTGACGAAATTTAGAACTGAAAATTAAACAGGTGAACAAGAAAACTAGTTTGAGTAACTATTTTGGGAAGAAGAATTTTTTGCGTTCACTGCAATCTCAGTAACTGAAGATGACTCCGAAATTGAGATTGAGTTCGACGACGAATATCCTGCAATGTTGTCTGCTCAGGCCTTGAATGTTTAGATGATATAGCTTCATATGCTATTCAAAGCAATTTGCCCAAATTATACGAAATGATTGCAGAGAGTGAAATCTAAAACGCAGACGTAAAAGAAACTTACTGATTTTTAAAAAAAAATACTTACTGATTTTTAAAAGTTCCAATATGGATACATATGATATACAGGGTTTCCCCTAATTCGATGACAATAATTTGGGAAATGATTCCTGGACATATTCTAAGAAAAAAATCTTTCTACATATCTACAGGTCTATCTCCAATGTTGACATCATTTATCGAGGATTTAAGAAAAGGCTTAATTTGTTAACGCAAAATTGCTCTGTTAGTGCTAATGATAAAAATTCCTGTAGGACTTTATTTTTAGAAGAAATACCAGCCTTTATAACGGCGTCTAAATAAAGTTGATATTTTGTTTGAGTCTTTAGATATATAATTTCTAAGCCTGTTCCGTTTTCATTGCCCATGCTAATTTTCGACTTTAAGGTCACTTTTCTCCAGAAAATGCCTAATTAACATAACGTTTTACTATTTTTTTCCCATAAAAGTAACAATAATAAAAACCATCATCAATGAGTTTGCAGAAAAACCCACAGATTTTATGATACTCGGAAAAACCTGCAGCAGTTTTTTTTATTTTTATTTCAGCAGATGTTAAAAACGGATCCTTCTTGCTGAGACGCTACATTGTTCTGTCCATATGACCATTGATCAGTGATCTTTCTTGGCGGCGCCTTACGAATTTTATTGGATGTTGTTTCTTCCACTGTCATACGCTTTATAGCGTTTTATACCAGCTTCCTGGAGCAGTTTAAATATCTTAAAAATTAACTTACTTCGAATTTTACTCCAGCAAAGTACTCTACAAATCACTTTAAGAAAACTTGTGCTATGTGATGTTCGGAGAGAACAGCTTAAACCGCACGTTTGGCGACTAACAATCGGCGCATAACACATACAAAGTTCAAGGAATTTATTCAGAAAATTGGAGATACAAGTTTATTTGTCTAAATCTATATTGTCCCCTTCAAAGTAATCCCCATCGACTGCAACACTCTTATTCCAGCGCTTGATCCAATCCTCGAAACATTTTTTGTATTCAGTTTTCGGTATGTCCATCAGTGATTCCTGCGATTTTTCCATTACTTCCTCTCGGCTGCTGAAACGCCTTCTCCGTAGTAGTTTTTTAACTCGATGGAACAGAAAGAAGTCACAGGGAAGGGTCCCAAATCAGGTGAATTCGGTGGCTGTTGGATGGTATTTGTTGCATTTTTCGTCAAAAAATTACGAATAATGATGGCACTATGCGACGGTGCGTTATCATGGTGCAAAATCCACGAGTTTTCTGCCCATAATTCTGGCCTCTTTCGGCGAATTGCTTCACACAAACGTCTCATAACGCCCAAATACTCGTAATACTCTTTGTTTACTGTCTGGCCTTCTGGCAAAAATTCATGATGCACTACACCGTTGTAATCCATGGAAACCGTGAGCATTGCCTTCTTTTTTGACTGAGAACGACGTGGTTTTTTTGGTCTCGGCTCATTTGGTGAACGCCATTCACTTGCCTGATGTCTGGATTGCGTGTCGTACTCATAAATCCACGCCTCGTCTCCAGTAATGATCCTTTTGATGAATGTGGGATCGGATTCAGCCTCGCAAATCATCTCTTTTGCGACGTCAACACGGTCTCTTTTTTGCATGAAACTGAGGTCTTTTGGCAACAACTTTGCTGCTACATGACGGAAACCCAAATCATTAACCAAAATGTCTTACACGGATCCATAGGCAATGTTCAAGTCCTCCGCTATCTCTCTGGTGGTTAATTTGCGGTTATTGACCAACATTTCTTTTACTAGTACTTCATCAATGTTTTCGTCGGTTTTCGATGTCGATGGTCTGCCACTGCGTTCATCTTCTTCGGTTGACTCACGACCACTTTTGAACCGCTCGTGCCACTGGTGAAGGACCGTTTTCTTTAGAGGATCGTTGCCGAAACACTTTTCAAATATTTCCAACGTTCGCGCACCATTAAATCCGTTTTTTACGCAAAAGTTCGTTGTTGCAAATTTAAATCCATTTCTAAAATTGTAAAAAATCGCCAACACACACAGAGATAGATGTACTCTTGGCTACGTAACTTTTGCAAATGTCAAGCTAAGATTTAGAGGGAATGTCAACAACAGATTTACCAACTTAACAAACAAAACAGAACTCAAATCGCAACAATGGGAGCGCCACACGGTGGTTTTTGATGAAGGTGGTATTATCACTAAACTTTCAAAAGGAATGTTTCCTTGTTTCGTTGTCGTCTTTAAGGATCACACAACGATTTTTTATTGGTAACAGACATCTGACGAAACAGAATAAAAAAAATATAACAGTAACTTCGAAATTCAAAGCGGGTGAGCTATTCTTGTGACCACCACTGTATGTACATATACGAGAGTTGCTGAAAAGTTTCCAACCGAACAATGATACAAGACATTTTTTCTCAATTTTTTTTTTTTCTACATAGTCTCCTTGTAACTCTACACACTTCTCCCAGCGATGCTAACATCTCTCTAACAAGTCCAAATAGTACTTGGTGTTTTTCTCTGCAAAATAATTGTTCGCGAAGGTGATTGCCTCCTCATTTGACGAAAATCTCTGTCCTCCGAGCGCAGTTTTTAGATGAGGGAACAAAAAGAAGTCGCTTGGGGTTAGATCTGGCGAATAAGGCGGATGGTCAAGCAGTTCAAACCGTAAATCATGGCTTTTCGCAATGGCAACTGCTGAGGTGAGAGGATTTTCTTTTTCTGCAAATGTGGCCGTTTTTCTTGGAAAGTAATGGTGCGTAGTATGCTTCTGTAATGGTTTTTCCTTTTTGACGATAATCGATTAAGATAACTCCTTTACTATCCCAAAAAACAGTCGCCATCACTTTCCCAGCCGAAAAAACAGTTTTTGCTTTTTTTGGGGGCTTTGCTGTATCCAAGTTTCATCTACAGTAATTAATCGGCGCCAAAACTCTGATTTATTGCACCTAAACTGCGCCAACAGAGCGTTGGAAATGTTCATTCGAACACTCACATCGACTCACTCAAACGACTGTGAACTAAATACTGCGCGTCCCAAATGAATGCACAACTAGCATTCACTAGCTTCCCCTCTAGATCCTTCTGGGAGGAAGATGCTTTCATGGAGGACAAGTCGATCCATTTCTATACAGATGGATCAAAAACCTATAGCGGCGTTGGTGGCGGTGTTTTCTCAGACACGCTAAATCTAAGCCTCTCTTTCCGTCTTCCAAATCACTGCAGCGTGTTCCAGGCGGAAATTTTGGCGATTAAAGAAGCTCTGTCCTGGCTGAAGAAAAACGTGATATCTGCAAAGGATATCCGCATCTTTTCAGATAGTCAGGCCGCTATCAAATCCCTGGACTCAGTCTCACTGAATTCTTAAACCGCCCTTGACTGCCGATCATCTCTTATGGAGATGGCACAGCAGTTCAACCTTCACCTCTGTTGGGTGCCGGGCCACAGAGACGTTCCAGGGAATTGTAGAGCCGATGAACTCGCCAAAATTGGAACCACTTTACCTATTCTACCGGAAAGGGGTAGCATAGGTATCCCAATCGCTGCGTGCAAACTAATATTAAAGACCTTAGGTGGACTGTTGGACCAATATGTCTAGCGACCAAACAAATCTGGCCAAAACTGGATCTGTATCGCTCTAAGTGTCTGATCCTTCTAAATAAGGAACATCTCAGCGCTATCATAGGTGTCATCACTGGACACTGCCTTACAAATAATTTCTGCAGAAGCTGCATGGACGAGGAGGAGGAGGAAACAACCCGTCACCTACTCTGTACATGTCCAGCTCTCTCCCAGAGAAGAAAACTTCACTTAGGAGCCTTCTTCTGCAACGACCTAAACGATCTGAAAAATATAGACGTAAACGGTCTCCTCCGCTTCGTCAGAAGCTCAAACTGGTTCCATCAGTAAGAGGATCATAGATCCACGTGGCATCACAATGGGCAATTAGGCCTAAGTGGGTTGGTTTTTATCCAACAGCCACTCTTACCTACCCTACCTAGCTTTTATTAACGAGCGCCGCTATTTTGCGGTCGTACAGCCGTCTATATCTGTATGGCATATTTCACAAAACTGACGGGTTTCTGCCCCTGTTATTTTGTGTGTAAGTCTAGAGCAATTCTAATAACAATTAAGCCAATTTCCATGGTATTCTCACAGAATCACAGAAACATAGTTGGACAGCGCTTGATTTTAAAAAAATAGAGAACTCTCATAACTACTCAACCAACTTTTATTTCCGTATACCAAGTTGTGGGTAAAAGCAAGTTATAGAGAATACTGCAATCTCGACCAAAGAAATTCAAATGCAGAATCGAACAAGCGAGAGCATTCTGTAAAATAATATCGGTCAATGCTACGTCTGGTCGGTTCTGTTATATGGAGCAGGAACATGAACACTTAACAACAAAACGATAAGGAGAATAGAAGCCTTAGCAATGTGAGTGTATAGAAGAATTCTACTAATCTTTTGGGCTGACAATCAATCGCAGGCGATGAAGCCTTAAGACGAGTAGGAATGTAAAGAGAAATAATTCTTTCAATAAAGAAAAGAAAGGCCGAGTACTTAGGGCATATAACAGAAATAATAAAGATCAACTTCTGCAATTGATTCTACAAGCAAGGATCGACGGAAGAAGAAATGATGGAAGACAGAGATTGACATGGTTCTCAAACTTAAGAGAATGACTCAATCTTTCAACAATAGACAACCTACAATTGCTCTAAGCGGACTTCATATCTAACCTAACTGCTATTTGATGAGAAATGGGCTCGCTACGGCTTTAGAAGATGCCACTTTTCCAATTTCAATCAGGCTAACAATGAATGTATTCACAGCCCACAGTAGAGATAACCATCAACCCCTGGATAGCAAAAACAAGATGTTCGATAAATCACAATAATGGCGAAAGCTTGCCGTGAACCTTGTCTACCTATCCCCTGGAATTATGTACATATGTGTGTAACACTGACCATTCCCAACAGCTCACAATGTAACTAGGCACCACCTTCTGGAAGTTGATGGATATTCTAGATATATCATCATACTTGTGGTCTAGATATCATAATTAGCACCCAATCTCAGACAATCTCAATAGTTAGAAACGAACTCCAACAAGCATGGAACATTTACTTCTCCTTATAACCAATAGTTACAAATATGTTTAAAACGCTCGCCAAGCTTGTTTGTAGTGATGTTACAAACACGTGTGGATAGTTCGCAAACAACTATATCAACTGGTGCCGGCTAAAAACAAATAAACAAACAGAAAACATAAAATTGCACTTGGCTAAGTTGAACTGCTCATGCGCCAGAAACATTTCCACTACCACGAAAGCAAACGCTTGCAGTTTGTTATTTCTATTTTTTAATAAACAAATTTCTACACAGTATTAACACATTAAATATCATAGTTTAAGAATCATTACTAACCTGCAGCGGTCACTTTATATTTTATATCATATTCACGCTTGCATTTGTCACAGCGTCTAAAGTCTCGCAATGCCAGAGCGACAAACTTCTTGTCGAATAGTTTCGCTTGCGTATTTGTTATTGGAACCATTGTTTCACTAAACGAACTCAATATTATTTCATCATATAACTAGAACACCAAATCGAATGTCGAAATGAATAAATTAATGCTTTTCCGGATTTTAGTTATCAGCGGAAAGTGGACGAACGCCGAACTCCAAACAAACTGTAAATTTTCGATTTCCGAAATGACAGCTGTGAATGTGACAGACTGCTTACTGTTTAGTGTTGCCGTTTATATTTTCTTGATGAAGTAGTAAATAAATATAAAAAAAATTCAAGAAAAACTGTTTTATGTAAATCTATTGTAATCAGAATATTTATTCTATTGTAAAATGTCCGTGCCTCCAATAAGGAATATTCGTGAAATGCAGTAGAAACACTAAAAAGGCATTTTATAAGGAAACTAATCGGTTTTCGTCAAAAGTTGTCACCCAATGTTCTTTGGCTGTAAATTTATTTTTAAGGAAAAAGTTTGGTTTTGCTATCGGATTATGTTTATTTGATGTCTTAAATTTTTTTTCCATTAAGTCGAGAAAATTATATCGGCTAAGTGGTCCCCGCCAGAATTGATGACCATTCGGGCCCGATTTGGTATATTTTCTATCACTCTTGCCAGAACTTCCGGCGATAGGTCCTCGCAGTCTGGCTTGTTGTCATAGACTCGTGACTTCGATAAAACTGACAAAAGTAGTCTGGGTAGTGGAAATCTCCAAAACGAGAGATTAGGCGACCCGGAAATGCAGCCCTTAGAATTTCGGTTGTGGATCGTGCAGTATACGCGTTGCTCCATCCTTTTGGAACCACATGTTTTCTATTCCCAATTCAACTAATTGAGGAAGGAGAAAATCCTTGAGCCGTCCTTAGTAGTCGTTTGGCCCACGGCGTTGTCGAAAAAATAACAGCACACCATGCAGTAACTTTGAGCGGGTGTAATGTCTCTTCGTGGGTTATACGCGGATTTTCGGTGCCCCACAAGCGATAGTTTTGCTTATTTATATATCCACAGAGATTGGAATGGGCCTCATCGCTCATAATGATTTTTGATGAAAAGTTGTCTCCCTCGTGGCTAAGAGCTAATGCATTTTCTGCACTTTGTAAGAGAACATCTTACGGTCTTTCACCAAAAAACATTTTTTATTTTTTCTTATAATGAGCTCGCGCTCAAGGGGTTTATGTACCCTTAAAATGTTTTTACACAGCGCGGGCGAAGGAAATTTAGGGATTAAGAAAGGACTGGTACCGATGTACATGTTTTTAAGTTATAACGACCAGGAAATACAGAGATCGCAGAGCATTCCATAAGCGAGTTGTAGGGCTTAGGCAGGAATCACGATATTTTAGAGTACGTCCAAAAATTGGCTTGAGGGCATACTGATGAGCATTCGTAGCGAGACGGGTTAAAAGTTTAAATGCTACTGGCGATTTCAATGGAGCACTGTTGGTAAAAATAGCGATAAAACAGAGATAAAACAGGAGACTCGAGGGTATCAATTGATTGACTGATATTAGTATCACCTATAAGTTTTATCGCACGGTACAGAGATGTTTTAGGAGCACCTGACCAGAGGCATTGTACTCAAATTTTGGGCGGATGAATGCCTTATATATTGAGGCCAGATCAGAGGGGGTGGAGTATTTCTTACACCGCTTGAGGAAACCTAGACATTTCACAGCGTTTTTGACGGCTTCAAATATATGATCATTCCAGCGCAGGTTGTCACTGAAACACGTACCGAGAATGGAAAGGTTTTCGGTTTCAACGAGGCAAGTGCACCATACATGGATAATGGCTGGATGTTTCAATTTCGTTTTAATGACAGCAGACAGCAGACAGCAGACAGCATTGAGTTTTGGAAGCATTAAATTCCACTCTTTTGATTATTCCCCAATTGGTTATGCTGTCAATATCGGGATTTAATCAGTTTAACATACGCTGCCGTTGCCGTTCCCGTTCTACGGCCGAAGAGCAGCGGCGTGAGTCTGGGAACGAATATGAAAAACAAAGAATACTGTCATCACCAAATGAATATATTGGATTAGAGGTAGCAGACAAGAGATCATTAATGAAAATTAAAAAGAGGGTCGGAGACAGAGCGGAGCCCTGGGACACACCAGCATTTATTTTGTGAATATCAGTCTGGAAACCATCCAAGACAACCTGAATTGAACGATCCGAAAGGTAATTTCTAGTCCATTGAAGAAGAGATTTGTCCATCCCAAAAGCACGCATTTCTGACAAAAGAGCCTGATACCAAACTCTGTCAAATGCCTTAGAAATATCAAGTCCAACTATCTTGCTTTCGCCAGATTGATGTACGCTTTGATTCCACTTTTCGGTGAGGCATGCCATCAAATCACCAGTGGACCTGTTGCTACGAAAACCGTACTGCCGGTCATTAAGAAGTTTTCGTGTTTCGAGATATTTCATTAGCTGACGGTTTATCAGCGTTTCCATGACCTTGGAAAGAAGAGACGTAAGTGCAATGGGTCTGTAGGAAGAGAAAGAGGAAGATTCGCCTTTCTTAGGGACGGGCTGGACCAATGCTATTTTCCATCTGCTCGGAAAGAGTCCTAAATAGACGAATAGGATTGATGAACAAGTTTACGCGGTGGTTTTGCCAGCGTGGAAGAACACGAAGGAGAAGGAGACGAGATATACCATCTAGGCCAGCGGATTTATGTATGTTGAGATTTTTAAGTACTCTTGCTACTACACGAGTGCGAGAGTGGATTCGTCCCATTGAAGATTCGACTCACTCAAGTGTAGGCGGGTACAAAGCACAATCTGAAAGTGTTGAGCTGGCCGCAAAGTGTGCACCAAGGAGATTGGTCTTGTCTTAAGAGCTGATAGCTGGAATGTAATTGTAAATTCTCTGTAAAGACCACCGATTGATGCCCTATTGTGTGGCACGTCGTCTGGTCGATACTCCGGGGTCTTCTTCGACATCTTCAATCACATCTGCGATATTCTCAGCAGAACGTCTGCTCCGGGCCGGCCAGACCTGCCTGCATCTTGTGTTGTCCCATATTTTTCTAGGCGGGACATCAACGACGAATTATTCCGCAAAAATCATAAGAATTATTCCGCATCCTTTAGGAGTATAGCGATGCATGTCTTGTTGACGTGTATTTTGTGTGTGTTTACTTCACAAATGACATTTGCCGCCATTTACAAAAATTATAGCATCTTCCGACAGGGTGATGACTTTTGCGCCACCTAGTACATATTATGAGGATCAAATTTTTAATAAATGAATCTGGCATCGCCTACTCAGGGACAGATACAGCTGCACAACTTAAAAGGTTATACGACGCTATTCTTAGTAAAAATGGAGAGTATTTTGTGGAAAGTGAGAATGAAACTGGGGATGGTGCCGCTGGCATGGTTTGGGATGAAGAAAATACTGCCGCTTGTGATGCTGTAAGTGCCGACAATGCCAATGGACGTCTGGAAGCTGTGGATAATGTTGAATTGAGTAAACTTCGGAAACGGCTGGAGATGTTCAAATTGAGGAAGCAGATTAGGGAGCTGGAAAGCGGAACAGTTTCGTCCAGTAATAGACGTCCCGACTTCGGTGACATTGAACACGCCATTCCGAAGTTTACTGCTGACCATAGACGAACTAACATAGATGGCAAACTTTCCAGATATCGGCTCTATCCGTGTGACGCTGTCTGTGAATTGTCATCAATGCAATTTCCCTCCCATTTTACTCAAAACACGTCATCAACATTACAGATACATACTGAAATTTACGTGCAAATCGCTCTCATTCTAGCAACTTTACGTGCAAATCGCTTGTACAAGCAGTTTACTGGCTTGTACAATGTGTTGGTAATTCACTTACGGTGGGTCTGTGCGAAGTTTAGGTACATGTTCATGTACATTGTTTTCCATTAGGGACTTCCGAATTTTGACAGTTGATAGCGGCCATATTGTTGAAGCTACATCTGTCAAATTGACTGTCATTTATTCAGTCTGTTGTGCCAAATCACTAAGGACGGACATAGTATTCAACAACATGTGCAAATGATAAAATTTTTCTATCAAAATCTGCCTGTTGAGGCAGTTCATTTTTCGTCCCTCACAAGAGCTCGGCTTTTCGCCGACCACAACTTGGCGAATTTTGCGTTGTGACTTTTGCCTGCACCCGCACAAAATTCAACTGACCCAGGAGCTGAAGGTAAACGACTTCTAACTGACCCTAATTTTCGTCGATGAATCAATCAACAAAAAAAATTTTCGAATTTGGGACGATATCAATCCACGTGAGATCCAAGAGCGTCCAATGCATCCAGAAAAAGTCACTATTTGGTGTGGATTTTAGGCTGGCGGCGTTATCGGTCCATATTTCTTTGAGAACAACGTTGGCTAGACCATCACCATCAACGGCCAAGTTCTTTTGGCATGAATTGGCCAAAATTACAAAGTGCTCATAATTGCTTTTCGTAACTTAAGCAAATTTCAGATCAAGGCTCCCAGCTGTCAAATTTTCGTACAAAAAGGCGAATGGATCAGCTCTTTCGTAAGTGAGCAAAAGTGAACAAAAACTAAATAAATCGAAGCTAAAAGATATTATCATCGTGTAATACAAATTCCCTGCATTCACACATTGGACGTACGAAGTCATCCTCTATTACGGTTGGCCCTTACATGCCGACAGCCGCTTCAAACTGTTTAGTTTACGACGTTCATTGTCTGGAACAGAGTGTGTGTTTCTCTCGTCCCTCAGTTATGTCGAATTAAAACAAACCCTTGCAAATGAGTTTGATGCTTCTGTTTTCCGCCGAGATGTTTATGAAATGCTGAGCCAACGAGGTTGAAAGAAGCAGGAGAAGCCGATGCACTACTGTATTTTGAAAATGCAGGGGATTGCTAAGCGTTCTGACATAGGTAAGACAGAAGTCATTTGCTTCGTTATAGATGGAATAGGTGGTGGCAAAATCAACCTCTTGCTGGGAGAGCGTACCGTCATTTCGGTGTTTTGAGTGCTCAAAAAGTCAGTCGTTTGAACCGGCCTGTGAAGGTTCGCATTGTCGTAGTGGAGAATGATTCATACTCAGCGGTTGCTTTTGCTTATTTCTCCAAAGTCTCCTGGCAAACAAATGATGCTGTATCATTCTGAATTGACTGTTCTATGTTGCTCTAATGGCACGGTGCCGACATGCCCGGTTTTCCGAAGAAACAGGCGACCATTTGCGTCGAAATGCTTCGTGTGCACAACAATTTTTGTTGGATTTGACTCGTATTGAAAGACTCATACAGTCGACTGCTGTTTAGTTTCATTCGGGCTCATGCGAGTATGCTTAGATCCATGATTCGTCGCCTGTCATGGTCATATAGACGTCTTTTGAAGCATCGCTCTCGGATTTTTTCAACATTTCTTTGGACGAAATTCGTCCTGGAGCGGAGGACGTTCACGATTGAATTCGGAAAACCTGGAATTTTTCCAGTCTCTGTAAAAAAACGTATGACACAACGTTCACCATGCTCCAAATGTTCACCAGATTTAACGTACGAGTATGTACATCGGTAATTCGATATCTCAAAACTTAACGAAGAATGCTCCTGTTACATTTTTGTTCGAGGTTAAGCTCTTCAAAAGGAGTTGATAGTTCTCAGGAGTATAATTTTAGTTATTTTCTTAGGCACAGTAAGGAAGTTGAACGTTCTGCTGTCGGGTATTGTGCCGTCACGGGAGTAATTAATAAAGAGTCTGTATCAAATTACTGTGGACCGTATGTTGTACATACAATTCCTAGAAATGATAGATATTGTCGTCCTGTTAAAACCACATGTCGTTGGTCGTTGACGGTGATGGCATGGCCAACGTCGTTCTGAAATAAATATGGACCGATGACGCCGCCAGCCCAAAATCCGCACCAAACAGTGACTTTTTCGGGATGCGTTAGACGCTCTTGGATCTCATGTGGATTGCTATCGGTCCAAATTTTTTTGTTTGTTCCAGAAATGGGCCTCATCGCTGCAGATGATTTTTCGATGAAAATTAGGGTCAGTTACCAACTGCGATAGGGCCCATTCAGCTAACACACGTCGTTGTGTATGGTCGTTTAGCTTCAGCTCCTGATCAGTTGAATTTTGTACGGGTGCAGGCCCAAGTCACGATGCAGAATTCGCCAATTTGTAGTCTGCGAACGGGCGAGTTTTTGTGAGAGACGCGAAACCGGCTGCCTCGGATTCTCCTGCACACTCTCACGGACAGCGGCGATGTTTTCGGTTGATCTTGCGTTTCGTCGACCTACGGGTGTTGGTGGTTTATCGTTTACTGAACTAGTGGACTCAAATTTATCCACCACACTGCGAATAGTCTTCTCTGTAGGACGATTATGGTGACCGTAAAATGGGCGAAGCGCGCGGAACATTGCCCGAACAGAACACCCATTTCGGTAAAACAATTTTATCATTTGCACGTCCATCCCTGGTTATTTTTCAAAACGGACTGAATAAATGGCAGCCAATTTGACAGATGTACCTCCAACAATATGGCCGCTATCAACTGTCAAAGTGCGGAAGTCCCTATTGGAAGACCCTGTATACTATATGTACGTCATAGGTACATGTTGACAACTTAGATGTCAAATGCTTCATCCAAGGCAATGAAGATGATATGCAGATCCTTCGAAGCTTCGCTATGTTTTTCATCATTATTCGTTAACTATGAATCGCATCATTTATCGACTTGCCTGTTTGGAGTTTAATAGTATTTCGTAGCCGACTGTCTAGAACTCGTTCGTATATTTTCATAGCATGCGACATTACTTTCACCGTTTGGTAGTTGTTGGAATTTCTAGTGTTGCCTTTGCAAAGACAAAGCTTCCAATACAGTGGAACCAGAAATTTCTCCCTTCCCTGGTAGGTCAAACGATCGTCTTTCATCATTTTATTGAATAAAATTGTGAGCCATATATTCGTAAGCTCAAGTTTTCAGATTGTCGCCCATATTTCGGAGGGTATGTTTTCCGGTCTGGGCGACGGTACGCCCTCGGTTCATTCTTATTACAACTTCGCTAATTTCGGCTTGCGTAAAATCTGCCGCTTCCTTTTCGTGTACTGCGCGGAAATTCTCTTTGACTGCGTATTAGCAGATCTCCGTCGAGGAGAAGTCGGCTTTATAAGGCTTTCACCTTACCCAATCGTGGCCTGTTCCAATTTTAAAATATGCCATTTGGACTGCATGCCACGCCAGCTACGTTAGAGCGTTTAATCGATACCGTCCTTGGAGCCCATTTGGAAACATATATGTTCGTGTACCTGAATGTCATCATAACCATCACCAACAATTTCCTCCAACATCTGGAAATATTATTAAGAGTTTGACTGTGGCACGTTTCATGATTGGCGAAGAGAAGTGCAATTTACTATTGGGTATATAACTTAATTCATGCGGTTTTTTCACAATTTGAACGTTTATTTAAAAACATCATGTACAATAGTATTATTCAAAGTATTACCCATCCGAAGCTGTGACTTTTTCCCATCTTTCTGGCAATTTGTGGATCCCATCCCAAAAGAACTGCTCCGGCTTGGCAGCCAAGAATGAATCAAGTCAATTTTTGATATTCTGCTCTGATGTGAACCATATTTCAGTGAGGGCGTTCTGCATCGACCGGAACAAATGGTAGTCAGAAGGCGCAAGGTCTGGGCTATAAGGCGGGTGGGGTAAGACTTCCCATCCACTGTTTTCCAAATAGTTCTTAACCGGAATAGCAACGTGGGGCCGAGCATTGTCATGATGGAAAATTATTGCCCGGTGTCTGGTCGCATATTCCGGGCGTTTTTCGGCCACTGCTCTCTTCAAACGGATTAATTGTGTTCAGTAGCGTTGTCCATTGATGGTTTCACCCGGTTTTAGCAGCTCATAATACAGCACACCCATCTGATCCCACCAAATACAGAGCATTACCTTCGCGCCATGGATATTCGGCTTTGCCGTTGATTTGGCTGGTTGGCCGGGTTTCACATATGATGGGGTTGTCGTAATGGATCCATTTTTCATCACCAGTAACAATCCGATCCAAAAATGACTTCCTTTTGTGGCATTCCAGCAGCATTTCGGACATGCAAAACCGCCTTTCGACGTCTCTCGGCTTGAGTTCATGTGGAACCCAATTTCCTTGTTTTTGAATATATCCAGCTGCTTTTAAACGTTTTGAAATGGCTGCTTGAGTGACACCCAAAGATTCTGCGAGCTCTTCTTGTGTTTGGCAACAATATTGATAGAGTAATGCTTCCAGTTCTTCATCTTCAAACTATTTTGGCGGCCCAGGACGTTCATCGTCTTCCAAGCCAAAATCACCACTTTTAAATGGTGCAAACCGCTTTTGGCGCGTTCGCTCAGCTAGCGCATGTTTACCATAAACTTCCACCAAAATACTATGACTTTCGGCAGCAGTTTTCTTCATATTAAAGTAATGAAGAAGAACTCCCCGCAAAAACACTTTTTCAGGCACAAAGTTCGACATATTTGAGTGAAAAAAAAATTACTGTAGTTTATGCTTCAAATGAATGACATATACTGAAATGACGTACAATGACAGTAGCTTTCCAACGCATGTTCCAATGGAATAAAAATAATGGAAGAATACAAGTTACGCCATCTTTTAGCAAACCGCACGAATTAAGTTATAGACCCAATAGATGGAGTGAAAAGTGACCTCCTTGGCCGCCAGAATGCGCTGCTACTGCAAAAAAGGTTATGGTGCCTTGAAGTCCGTTCATATTTAGGCAGACATGCCAAATTTCAGTGCGATACTGTTTTTAGTTTTGTTTGAAAGCTGATTGTTGTTGACGTGTTTAGCATCATGTTGGATATGGACAAAAACGATTTTCGTTCTCTCATAAAACATTATTTTTTGAGCGGCAAAACGGCGAAGGAAACAAAAGAAAAGTTGGATAAATATTATGGGGCTAATGCTCCGTCAGATTACACCGTCAAATATTGGTTTCGAGAGTTTCGTGGTGGCCGCAACTCCACTACCGATTAAGTCCGCAGCGGCAGGCCCTCCGATGCGGTTACAGAGGACAGAGGAAAAAATACATGAAATGGCGTTGGCTGACCGGAAAGTGAAGGTGCGCGAGCTAGCAGATACCACAAAGATTAGTACTGAACGCACACGCCATATTTTGGGCAATATTCTGCATATGAAAAAGTTATCCGCGAATGCTCACTCATGACCAAAAACACGAACGCGAGAGCACTTCGAAAGAATGTTTGGACTTGCTGATGCGGAATCGGGCGGACTTTTGGCGTCGATTGGTAACTGGATTTGGATCACTCGGACTATTATCTCTTCCCAAACTTCAAAAGATGGCTCAGCAATAAAAATTTCAGCTCACGAGAGGAAATCATCGACCCCACGGAGGGGTATTTTGCAGACCTTCCGGAAAGTTACTTTTCGGACGGGATCAAGAAGTTGGAAAATCGCTGGAATAAGTGTATCAAACTAAAAGGGGACTATATTGAATAATATAAAAAAAACATTTAAAAATTTATTTTTTAATTCTCAAGGAGGTTACTTTTCACTCCATCTAGTATATAGCTCGTCGCTTAAATTTCTAGGATATCTTTTTGTTGGAACTCAGGTAGTTTCTCTTTCGTGTAGTCAGCTCCGAAATTGTTGCCTTCTGCTATTACGAGAAGCAGAGCTTCACAGAGTTTGTTATTAAAACTGCATTCAAAGTTCGTTAGCAACAATTTAAATTTGTTTGTCAAAGTTGATTCCAAATCTCGAAGTTTTTTCAGATATGGATGGTTTCTAACCTCAAACTTCAAAAGATGGCGGACAGTTTTCTGATTGAGTTACATCTGGAGTCACTGCAGCAGCCATAGTGGGTTTCTGTCTGAGTGTTCACCATGATTATAAATGAATAAAGATTTTGACTACGATTTTCTTTAAAAAGGTTCATGCTAGGAGAAGTTAATGTTACGGAACGTGTTGCTATGATTGTGTATGATGAAGGAGCATTTTTAAGTTCGTTTATTGAGTTAACATTTCGCTCTTGAAATTCCAAAACAATACACAAATTCGAAGGCAAATGAGGCTTACTAAATTTGTTTGCCAGTTATTTTTCAACGTCCTCGATAGTATAGTGGTCAGTATCCCCGCCTGTCACGCGGGAGACCGGGGTTCAATTCCCCGTCGGGGAGATGTTTGATTCTTTTTTTTTAAATTTACCTAGGTGTGCTGACATTTTTATTGAAACAATTGCGTAGATACTACCAAATGCGTAGTTCAGAGTTCAATTTTGCATGAGTGGCACTAGAGATGACAGAATCTTTTTCTATCGTCTTCCTCGTCAATGGATACTGGATCGATGTCGAAGAACTATCTGACCTTACCTAGCAGAGAATAGTTTACTGACAGTTACTTACAGATTATTCATACTACATGATCAAACAATCGAAACAAGGATAGTTTCGTATGAAAACTTGAAGGTTTTCTTCAAAGTTAGTAAGTAATGTCGGTAACTGCACTATTAAAGTCCTTTGGGAGTTTGTAGTCATGGACATAACCAGAATCTCATGAATACACCGCTCAACTTAGCTTCTCGTATCACAACACGATCAAGATCTCTTGCAATTGATTCGAGAAAGTAAATCATTTTCTTCGTTGGATTTTTACGTCAATTGCAATGAAACTGGTTTAATATGCAGCGACCAGTTAAAAGACATTCTATGAGGGTTGAAAAGTTGAAGACCGAACAATGATACAAAACATTTCTTCTCAAAATTTTTCTTTTCTACATAGACTCCTTGTAACTCTACACACTTCTCCCAGCGATGCTCCCAGCGATGCTCCCATCTCTCTAACCCGTCCAAATAGTACTTGGCGTTTTTCTCTGCAAAATAATTGTTCACGAAGGTGATTGCCTCCTCATTTGACGAAAATCTCTGTCCTCCGAGCGCAGTTTTCAGATGAGGAAACAAAAAGAAGTCGCTTGGGGCTAGATCTGGTGAATAAGGCGGATGGTCAAGCAGTTCAAACCGTAAATCATGGATTTTCGCCATGACAACCGCTGAGGTGTGAGACGGCGCGTTGTCTTGGTGAAACAGGATTTTGTTTTTCTGCAAATTTGGCCGTTTTTCGCAATTTCTGCCTCCAGCTTGGCAAGTAATGATGCGTAGTATGCTCCTGTAATGGTTTTTCCTTTTTGACGATAATCGATTAAGATAACTCCTTTAGTATCCCAAAAAACAGTCGCCATCACTTTCCCAGCCGAACGAAACGAAACGAACAGTTTTTGCTTTTTTTTGGAGCCGGCTCGCCCTTTGCAGTCCACTGTTTTGACTGAATTTTTGTGTGTATCCAAGTTTCATCTACAGTAATTAATCGGCGGCAAAACTCGGATTTATTGCGCCTAAACTGCGCCAAACAGAGCGTTGGAAATGTTCATTCGAACACGTTTTTGGTCTAACGTAAGCAAACGTGACACCCAACGCGCCGACAGCTTTCTCATGCCTAAATCTTGAATTGATATGTAACAAACACGTTCTTTGGACATTTTCATAACCTTTACTATCTCTCACACTTTAATTCGGCGGTCGTCTAACATCATTTGGTGAACTTTAGCAATGTTATCGTCAGTGGGTGCAGTTTTTGGACGTCCCGAACGTTCATCATCTCCCAAGCTCTTACGGCCTCGTTTAAATTCAGCTGCCCAAAATTTCACTGTGGTAAATGATGGTGCAGAGTCCCCATACACAGAGTTCAACTCATTTTTGATTTGCGTAGGCGTATTGCCTTTCAAAAACAAGAATTTATGTAATAAGAGCTCGATTCTCAATTTTTACCATTTTTACAAAAAACACTCACATCGACTCACTCAAACGACTGTCAACTAAAAACTGCGCGTCCAAAATGACTGAAACTTCGGTAGGTAACTGTCAAAAGATGCACAACTAGCATTCACTAGCTTTTATTGACGAGTGCCGCTATCTTTACTTTTCAGACAACCCTCGTACTTACATCGTAGACCTACACTTACCATACATTCACTAGGGCACTTTTCCTTCATCAGATCGGCGGCGGCAGAATCCTATATAAAGACCATCGGCGGCATCCATGGCTCTAGTCAGTTTGAGTTACTTGGTGCGATAGAACTAATCCGACGATTTGGAGCCCAAGTTTAAAGAAAGCTCTGTAGTTGTGTCGGTACGTTGGAGTAGAAATAGCGGCGCAAGAAATCTGAATAGAAATTTGAATTGGCCAACGGCGGTTCTCGTAGCCTCAACCAAGCTCTTTAGCCGGACACTTTGTCTAGGGTTTTTATTAAGGACCTGGCCATATAGGTGGGAATAACTTGCGTACTGTGGATGCAAATATTACTGCAACCCAAAAAGTGCGATGGGATGAGCCGGGCAGAAAGTGGATGTAAAACTCAAACATCTACTACGACGACTGCTAGAAAGTAGGAATACATCGCTTACTTGGATGTGGATTTGCTATTCACTGCAGACTTTTACAAAAAGTTTTAGCTTACGACATATAAGCGAACGCGTCATAACAATTCGCGTCAAGGCCGAATTCGGATATAGAAGCCTGCCGAGTATCAGGATGACAGCGTCAAGGACGAGTTCGATGACCTCCTACATTGAACACATGCTCAGTGACGATACTATGGCACCAACATTGTTCTGCGTGCGTAAGCCGACTCTTAGCTGATCATCGGAAAACACAGACAATGAATTCAGATTTTTAAAATTTTGACAGGGCGTAACCTTTTACTAGCTAGCACGTTGTTACCGCATCCCGAAATCCATAAAAGGACTTGAATATCCCCTAATCAATCAAACCGTCGCGTTGATCGGATGGATCACATTGCGGTCGACTCCAGAAACTACACCCTGTTATGTGACTTTTTTAGCAACGTCTTATTTAAGTTCGCACAGTAACTTGCGCACGCAAATGACGTTCATGGTGATGGGCCTGACGGTAAATAAGAGCAAAACGAAGTACATGCTGTCATCAGAAAAGTTGGCACACCACCGATGCAAGGGTTGGCTAGAACGTCACCATTTGCAGGTCTTCGGAGTAGTTAAGAACTTCGTACACCTTGGCCCGACAGTTTCAAGTAGCAACGACATCAGCGCAGAAATTAGACCCAGAATTACTCTAGCCGATCGCTGTTTCCATCGGCTTAGGAGCCAACTGTGTTACAGAGCCTTACCCCGCAACAGCAAACTGGCTTTATACAGAATCCTTATCATCCCGGTTGTACTCAACTGCACAGAGGCTTGGACCGTGTCTAAAGCGGATGAGGGAAGCTTAAAGTATGAAAAGTACAGGCTGTACAGTGATATCGATCTATTCACGAGTCTATGGATTCAACGTTTGGTCAATGCAGAGCGAACGGACCACGCAGCTTGTTTTGAAGCATGCCCGCAATAATATTATCGGGAGATGGCCACTCTCTACATTGATCTCATAAGGCTATCCTCTCGGTTTATTCTCATGGACAATAAAAAAATACTTGTGACACGTTTACCAAGAGTTTTACAATATCTGAAACAGCCATGTCCCGTCAAAAACTGAATCAGATAGAAGTTTCTTTCACCGTGATCCTGTTTGATCCATACATCGGTCACTGGTATAAGACCCTCTTAATTTTAAGGACAAGTTCCATTGTTGTTGCCAGGTTGGGATATTACGTTTCACTTCGTATTTTTCCGTCGTTTACCTAGCCATTTTGGACTCGCTCGCTTTTGAGCCTTACCATTTCTTCAGAAAGTATGTCAACATGTAGCATTGCAGATACGAAGGATATAGAGTCATGCGAAACAGTTCGAAATGGACTGGTGACCCTCAGTATTTGAGCTCCCGGACGTAAAACCTACCCTCATCGGCAGATGAATATATTTCTGTTGCGTATATGAATATAGAACTCGTATCCAGCAAGGGGTCTTACTCTACTTTGAGCCTCCGATATTAGTCATCAAGTGCTCTCACAACTCCCGATGATTTCCCGTATATCTGCTGTAGGTGGTATTTGAAACTGAGTCAATAATATCTCCGAGACACTTAAGAAACTGTTCAGAAATTATCGTGTGCTCTCCAAATCTATTTGTTATCGTTTTTCTCTTCGTAGAAAGTACCGTTTCGGTTTTATGGCGAGTCGCTAATCGATGCTAGTTAACCAGCGACGTACAGTTCCAATTGCTTCGTTGCTGTAGAGTTAAGCATCTTTTAGCGTTTTTACTACAACCACAACGAAAACTGAGGACGAAACATTTCCTCATGCGTAATTTTCTACAGCAGGGGGCCTAAAACAGAGCCTTGTGGCACACAGCCAATAATTGGCATAAACGACGCTTCGTCAGAAATACCTATAATGTTATTTTTCACAATAGGAAGCCTAAGACTGAGCTGTGTTGCACACCGCCAGCAACTTCGGACTCTTTAGCTAGATCGTTAGAGTCGTAGAGGATTCTGTACTAGAAATGTATTGTAAATGGATTTTTCGACCATGTCAACCAAACATAAACGACAATAAGACGAGGGGTCCGCTGGGTTCCCTTTACCTTTTGGCAATAGTGATAGCCATTGCTGCTTCTAAGGGTTAAGAAAAACGCCCGCTTGAAGTCACATACTAAACATTTCGGAAAATAAGCTTTCTTTGAAATACTCTTACCATCCAATTCCGGTGATTTTTTTGGCAATACATCATGAAACAATGGTTTGCAAAGACCTTTAAAGTAAAGCTGTTTGCTAGTCTTAATCGTATTTTTGGTTGTGTTTCTGCTCCTTGATATGCGCTGGTAAGTTCTTCTTGTTCGCTGGTATACCGATCTTTGGTTCCGTGATTTTGAGGGTCCACCAGTTTATAGGAGGTCGATGTTTTTCCTTTCTCAGCTTAGACATACCTGATACCCTTTTACAAATTCTCCTGCGGTTCTGGATTCAATTATCGCCTCATTAGCGACGAAACTTCATCTAAGGTATTAATATTCCACACCGTTTCGACCGTTTGAGTGTTGCTCGGGTAATGGAGATTGCTGAATCAGTTCGTATAATGATCACTCACGCGCGAGTTATTATCTCCCAGCAGGTCGCTTTTTGCAAAAGTCATTATTGAACCTGATCTTGCTGTCGTGTTTGTGTGTCCGATGTTACATACTCATTTAGGTGGCGCTATAGTTCGGGGAGAACTTGAGCTTCAACTCATAAGCCTCTCTAGTTAGCCCAATCCTTAGCTAACAGCCACCAGTTGCGCACTCCAAGTCGGTTGAGGTACCAGTCTATTTGTGCGTGCCACCTCTCTCTACCGCATTCTCTGCGAGCCTGAGCATTGGTGTCCATGCGCTCAACATAGCCAATTTTTTTGACTAGGTCAATGTCGCCATACAACTCATATACCTCGTTGTTGAATCTTCTCCTCCAAAGCTCGTCAACGCAAACGCGACCGAAAAATTTTTCTATCTTCATTCGCATTCTCAGAGCTCATTTCTTCAGCGCAATAAAATAGGGCAGAGATGACAAGCTTTCTTTAGTTTTTCAAGTAAGGGCCTTAGTACTCAATTGCCTACTTAGCCCAAAGAAACACCCATTTTCAAGAGCGATCCTTCGTTTTATTTCTGCTGAGGTGTTGTTGGCGGACTTCATAGCAGAGACAAAGTCCTTTACTACCTCGAAATTACAGTTCTCGACTGCGACGTTATGTCCAATTCGTCGATGTTGTGTGTCCCTTGTTGTTGACAGCACATACTTAGTTTTGCCTTCACTTACCGCTAAATTCATTTCGGCAGCTTTCGTTTCAATACTAGCGAACGCACCGATGAACAGCTGAGTTCTCCCAATTCTATCGGCATACGGTAGTTGTTGCGCGTCCAGCGTTTGCTTGTACGTTCAGCACTATTCCTTCAAGTATGATGTAAAAAAAAATCACATGCTATCGCGTCACTTTGTCCAAAACCTCTTTTTGACATCAAAGGTTTCGGTTAAGTCGTTACAGACCTTGACGGAGCAGTGAGCGTTCCCTATCGATATTTCGCACACGCGGGAAAGCTTGGCAGGGATGCCAAAACTAGACATGGCTCTATATAGCTCGTCTCTATAAATGCTGTATAATGGGTATGGACTTGGACTTTTTGAGTTTTTTCCGGGACCTGTCGGAGCGTGAAGATTTGCTCGATTGTGGCCTTTCCTGGTGTGAAAACGCATTGATAGGATTTCAGACGTTCACGCAATATAGCGCAGTTGAGGTGGTCTCCTTTTTTGTGCGTCGGGCAAACGATACTGAGATTCCTTCCATCAGGCATATACTCTTCTGACCAGGTTCTGAAAAATGAGTTGGTGTACGCTCTCCACAAAACCGGCAAGCCGTCAGGTCCAGCTTCTTTCTTGGTTTTTAGCTTAGATATTGCTATTCTTATTTCAATTTGGTCAGGTGGACGGAAGTTTTGGCTATCATCGTCTATTCTGCCTGACAGCGGTATGTTGGGCTTCTTCTCCGATATGCAGTCAACAGGAAAAGTTTTTCCATATTCTCAGCACCAACAGGTTTCTGTACGGGTCTTCTTGCGTTTACATGTTCTTATTACCTTTTAGTAAAACTTCCGTAGTTATTCCTGGAGTAAAACCTCGCAATATCTTCGGCCACGCGTTTCTAGTGATCTTTTTTGATCCTCTGTAGAAACCGATGTTCCTCCCGTCTTGTTTGCTTGAAGAGCTCACGGACGGCTCTCGTCCTTTGTTTCAGCGCTGCTTTGTACACTTCTTGTTTAGTTCCATGTGCTTGGTGACATTCTTCATCAAACCAGGAATTTTTTGTGGTGGTTGGATGCGTTTCTGATGGTACGTTGGCACAGGTCGTCGGTACTTGACGCCTTCGGTATAGGTGTTGTAGAGAGATTTGAGGAGAGCCTTCGGCGAAGATTCTGGCGGTCTCTTTTGATTGCAGCTTTTTTACGTTATATCTTCTCATAGTAGTTCTTCTCGTGATCCGAGTCAATGTTGCCTATCCGGAGCGTTCGGACGTCCAGAATACTGAAGGCATGTCTTACATCTATTGTACTGTGATCAATTTGATTTAGCGTTTCATGATTCGAAAACTGCGATGTCCTCTCGTGTGCTTGCTATAGAGATATTTCGTCCCGCCGCAAAGTCAATAAGATTAAGTCCGTTGCCGGACGTGGTGTGGTATAGGCTATGCTTACCAACTGTCCTAGCAAATATGTCCGTCTTTCCTATCTTAGCAGACGTAGTAGGCGCTTTTAACGTTATACTTAGGACATTGCTCATATGTCTTGTCGAGGGTCTCGTAGATGCATTCTTTTGTGGCGCCGTCCTTGTCTATCGTTGGGACATGAGCGCATATCAGTTTTGATATTCTTGATATGGATTGTCATAAGACGATCGTTCATATGTCGGAAGCTCATGACTTCTTGCCAAAGTGTGCTGCATGCAAGTCCGCATCCGAAAAAGCGCTGTTTGCCTATAGTGATCATCATAATATGTATATAATACGCAAAACAAAATAGGGCCCACTAGGCTCTCATTTGAAAAAATAAATGGTCAGTTCCGTGAATGCACGGGTCGGTAAAACGTTCACCTTGTCTTCTCCACACGCGTACTCGTTTATCGTCACTAAAAAAACGTGACCTTAAATTCGTCTGTAAAGAGTACAGGCCTCCAGTTGTCCATAGTCCAATCCGAATGCTCACGGGCGTAACTTAAGCGTGCTGCCCGATGTGCCCTTGTCAGTTTCGGTCAAATGGCGCGCACCCTGGACCGTTGACCATCTTTGTGAAGTCGATTACGTACGGTTTAATCACGGCGCCAGTAGATTGCCGCAGTTGATTTTGTAACGCCCGGGCGGTTACGGTACCCTACCGACGTGCAATTATTCTTACGTATCGGTCTTCTTGCGCAGTTGTGACTCTGATTCTTCCTGATCCAGGTCTCCTTGCTACATTCCCTGTTTCTTGGAAGCGTTCCCAGACATTTCGGATAGCTCGTCGCGATACATCGATACGAATTGCGACAGACCTTTGAGACTCCCCCTCCTGACTTAAATTTACCGCTCTTACTGTGTTCTCGATGCCCATATGATGCCGAGAACCGGGCATGGTAATCAAAATTAATAACGTTGTCGAAGAAAACAATTAGAGAAAGTAACACTTAGCGATAACGCTTAGAATTAGACTGAGAAAACAAGTACAGGAAATTTTGCATTCGTTGTTTTTTAGAGCAATGCGCCTTCTCTGCCTACTCAGTTGGAGGCAACGGTAAAATTGTTGCTCAAAGTATTGATAAATACTCATAGACATCCAAGCTAGACAGTTAAATATCTCGCTTCGATAATATTTACCAATAGAGTAATTTTTAGACAAAAATCAGAATTAATCCTTGGTGGGCCCTAGTTCGCAGTTTTTCATCCTCCTTATATGTCCGCTCATCCCATCATACTTCCTGAATAGCGGTAATATCTGCATAATCGCAGTCAAGGACTCTGCTTATTATTCGACTGTACGTGGTCCGAACATTCCGCGTGCAGTCGTCAACAGTGAGGCCAGTAGTTGGTTCGTCACGTCTTCTTAATTCCTTCTGTTTGTGATTGTGAGTCCTATGACGGCGTAGACCAGCATACTGCTACTGGCCGGGCATGCCCTTCCCATTTTAGCCTGCGTGAGTAAGGATTTACTCATGTAGTTATCGAGAATCACCACTGGGAGGTAAGGCAAGCCCTTCGCTACGAACTTGATTGTTGCGCTGCTGGGCCAATCTAAGATATCAATCGCCGCCAGGTCTCCAGTTCCGACGTTAACTAAAACACTACCCCGACAAGAAAATGATTCAATTAAAGCCTACCCTTTGCAATTTGCGTATGAAGTACTCCATCGTCAGGCCCACGCATTGAAATCGCCCTCTCTGCGATCAGTCTATCCAAGATCATTTCGAAGCTTTCTACTTTCTTCTCTATTACTGAGTAGACTTGCAAATTTGATAGACTCCTACTGCTATCTATGAAAACTACTTCAAAAATGCGCATACGAACGTGCTTACACTTATTCAGCTGTTTCCGGGACGTTGAGTCGCCTGCCAAGATATGAATTACACTTTTCTGCACATTATGTCTGAATGGGAAGAGGAAATTGTTGCTCTTAGTGTGTTTCTATGTTGATTCTTCTTATCCGAAAGAAAATTAACACAATTAATGTTGGGTGCGAAATGCAGTGTCTTGGCAAGCAGGCGAATTCGATTCTTCAAAATTTATTTCACTGAATACATTCCGTTTCCTATCCAAAATGGTAATATAAATTATGGTAGCATACCTGTAGGCGCAACTTTATGAAGAATTTATTGATGCAGCTGGTAGCAAGTAACCAACACAGTGTGTGCTAAAAACAATCCAGCATCCATTAATTTTCAAGTAAATTTGAGTCCAATCCCAGTTATTTATAAAGTTTGTATTTATTTACCAGCAACCAAATAAACTAAAACAATGCACCAAAATAAATTTTCAGATACAAATAAAGGTACGAGTACGTTAATTTATAATTTAGTTTTAGGTAAACATAGAGTCCATCAAGTTATTCAGAACTTCTTGACGTTGAGGCTGCCCCTGACGAAATTTTCGTAACTCCTCGTAATCTGGATCATCAGTCTCCAGCTCAAAACGACACATTGGACATGAGTTAGCCTAAAATTGAGAAAATTTAAATAATAAAAAGACAAAGCAATTTAAGATATACCAAACCTTTTTCAACCATAAAAGAATGCACTCCTCATGAAATTCATGCTTGCAAGGAAGAATTTTATACTTTTCGCCCTTTTCTCCAGGCTGTTTGCATACGGCACATTCTATCTCAGGATTGTCCTCATCTAACTCATGCACTGATAACTTGGCAATAGCTTTCTTTGAAGCCTCTGGAACTTCAATTTCAATGTCAATGCCATGCATCACAGCTAGTACCTGAAGATGCCTCAAGTGCTTGACAAAATCATCGGGTCCATTTGGGCCTGTTGGTTCGCATCCCAATTCGTCGAAATAGTCAGCCATTACGTCCTAGACGCAATCATAGAAAAAAAGGAAAAACAAATGCACTAAATAATCTCAGTATGGTTCAATAGCAAAGGAGTTGATTCAGAATTCAAAAAGGAAGCAGGGGAGTCGCATGACAAGCGCAATCAACTCAAAAATGGATGATCCTGTTGAATGAAAGCATACGTATACAGTTTTTCTGGAATTTTCTTGAGCCATTTTTATAAAAAGGCAAAGCAAAGATATTGTAAATGTATGATAGAAGGTGACGTCGGACATTCGAACGTGGTAAAGGGTTCTACAAGGGGATAAGATGGATAAAAAGCTATCATGTTGTTCAGATGTTTGACAAGAGTATCGGGGGTGGATTATTGGATATGATGTATTTGAGGAGCTAAAACGCTTGTTAAGACTAGGCTGGTCCGTTTGAATCAGCTCAAAGAGCAAAAGTGGTGATGTGACATGTGACTGGTACAGCAATTTTGAATACAAAGAGATCCTATCAAAGTTTCTAACGTGAAGTTTTCTACTGCTACCATCGATACATGGCAAAGACTGGAATCTTGAAAGTTAATTCGAATTTAGCAGAGTGCCACTTGAAAAGACTATTGCGAAAAGATCAAGACCCTCTGTGAAACCAGACTGGAATCACTCGGAAAACCTGGTGGCATTTACACCTTATACTGAGTCAGAAGCAAAGACCTTCTGTCTCAATTTCCAGGTAACCTAATCTGAACCAGCTCTTATCAACGAAGCTGCAAGGGAGCTAAGTAACAAAACACGTCGTAGGTGGTATCTGCTATCGTTTGTGGCAATGCATGAGATAATCAAACAAGCTATCACTTCCGTTGATGGCTTCAAGTCATCTGGGACCGATAAACCTAGTTATGCAACTCTGAAGAGAGTCTTCAGAGTACTGGCATACATACCAAAACGCTGGCAAACTGGCTTTATAGCGAAAATCGGAAAAGGTGACTACACGCTCGCCAAGAGCTTCAAACTATGTCTGACTTCATGACTTCCTTCATGTTCAAAAGCATGGATAGATTGGTCGAGATCCATGTGCGCAAAACTTGCGTATGCATCCACTATCTGCGATGCAACATGCCTACCAATGGGGAAGATCTTGCGATAGTGCGCTTCATAATATAGTAGGCGAAATTGGAGGCAGACTCGACAAGAAGGAATACGCTCTGAGGGTGCTTTTGACAACACAGCGTTTGATGGCATGTGTAACTTGGCCAGACAAATCACTAGTCTTGTGGATAAAACCAATGCTGTTGAATAAGTGAATAGGACACTGACTGCGGATTCGGAATGTGGCCAATATGTGATGGCAGGGGTAAAAAGGGACTGCCCGCAAGGCAGCGTTCTGTTTCCACTGCTATGGTGCATGTTGCCCGATTTACTGCTCAGTCTATCGACTGTGTGCTCTAAAGCGCAAGCAGCCCTAGACGTGATCGAAATGGGCTTTCAGTCAATCTTCTCAAAGCTGATGTTGTTGTCTTCACGAGAAAGAGGAAGCTGACTGGGCTGACTCGTCTAGTGCTTAAAGGCATGACCATCCGTTTGTCCGACGTGCTAAGAATTTTTGTGCCATCCTGAGTAACAAAGTTCTTTAGACTAAACATACCAGCTCGAAAATCTGCAAGACATTGTTGGCTTTCCGCTAGTATAAAGGATCTTTTGGCAAGGCATGGGAGTTGTCACCGAGGAATGTCCTTCGGATCTACACGGCTATGATAAGCCCAATTATATCGCAGAGTATCATATGCGGCTTTGGATTTGACAAATGGATGGAGACTGTCGATCTGAAATTCTCGGGTCATGTGAAAATATGTGAAAAAATAAATTATGATAGAGCCATATATCCACGTACCGAAATACGCTATTCCCTGCCGTTGGTAGGCCATTTTGACCAGATATGGCCAATTTACTCCAGTTATTTCACGAATCACGAGAAGTTATCGTCGCTTGGCACTATCTGACAGACAGCGCATCTATTTCATATGGACATGACTAAGCGTAAATATTAGGCAGAGAGTCGATAACTAACCACTGCATGGCAGACAGGACGCTGCCCTGGGTGCGACAGTTTCATGTGGTTGCCATATATTGAGCGTAATCAGCATCTGTAAACAAGGTTCTGTTCACAAACACTAGGTTTCGTTTACGTCATGTTGTCGAGACGAGTTACACTCGCTGACAAATCCTTTTTTGTCGAAGGCAACCTCGATGCTGATGAAAATATCCAATGCGTACTCCTTGTTGTCGGGAGCACAATTCTGCCTACTGCATCTTAAACAAACGCATTCGAAAAACAGTTGTAGCCGCATGAAGCTTATCCATTCTCTGTGTTTGGAAGGAAGCCAGTGACGATTGAGTGCACCGTTCGCCAGGATTTGGTATACAGGGTGAAAAATACGCGAAATTGCGAAAAATGTTTCAGACAAAAGTCACAAGGTTCTGAAGGGGACATAAGATGGTGACCACGAGTTTGACCTTGAGCCCCATTTTCAAGGTCAAACGAAGGTCACTTTTGATTTTTCAAATGATAATTCCTGATTTTCATTGCTCAGTCGTATTGTTCGTAGGCTTGTCATTTGTTTTTACATACTGCGTTTAGCATAACCCAGAAACAACGACGTGGACGTAGCAGTATTTCGTTTCCTTCGGGATGATTAATTAGAGTGGGTCCCCTTGCCTCCCACTGTTGAATCATTCTTCCCATTTCGACGTTTATTTCCCGAGACTAACATATTTCAACAAATGCTCGAAAATGTGACCATTCACTTCAATACACTTGTCTATCCGCGCTCTAAATGAACCAACAGAACTGAGAAGTACTCGTATTTCTGGCGTAATCTTCCGGCAAGCTTCAGTTATTCGTCTTCTCATGACCTCACGTGTTGTTGGCTTTTTTCTGTTAACCTCACTTTTTAAGTAGCCCCACAAGAAGAAATCAAGTGACGTAAGATCAGGCGATCTAGCAGGCCATTGCTCGGACCTCCTCGTCCGATCCATCGTTGATGGTAAACATTGTTTAATACTCAACGGTCTACTTGGGAATAATGGGCTGGACAACCATCATGTTGAAATCACATTGTTTGTCGCAACTCCAATGGCAGTTCTTCTAGTAATACTGGAAGATGGTCCCGTTATGGACCCATTAATTTATCCCCAATAATTCCCGCCCAAATATTAACATTCCAAGGGTGCTGGCGTTCAACTTGTCGCAACCAAAAAGGGTTTTCGGTAGCCCAGTAATGCATATTATGTCGATTGACCCTACCGTGATTGGTGAAAGTCGACTCATCAGAGAATAACACCTTGGCGAAGAAAAGGGGGTCTCGTTCAATTTGCTGAAGTGCCCATTGACAAAAGGAAACCCGGTTGCGAAAATCCTTACTCAGTTTCAGTTTCAGTTTATATGCATTTTTTATTGTATCACTTAAAGTACTCTTACTTACTAGACAAGACTCAGACTCTGGTGTTCTGTATAACCGAAGACAAGCCCTAAGGCAAGCCCTCTCAAACACCCGAATCTTTTCCAATAAACTTGCTCTCACGTTGAACCACACGGGACATCCAAACACAAGCATAGGCCGGATAAGGGCCATGTAGCAGATCACCTTCACCTTCGCATCGAGTTGGCTGTTGTAAAACAGTCTCCTTGTAAGGGCAAAAGCACCTCTGGCTCTGGCCAGAGTAACATCTATATGTTTTTTAAAATACAGATATTGATCTAGCCAGATCCCAAGGTATCTGACTACATTTCGACAAGCAAGTGCCTGTCCATGTTGTCCGACGATAGAGAACTTTCGCCAATTCTTTCTGGTATCCCTAGAGGCCCCAGACAAAGGCGTCCTAAACAGAATGGTTTTTCAACTTCCAGTCATCGCAATATTGCTTAATTTTGTCGAAGTCACGTTGCAAAAGTGTATTAATGATCTCAATCTTTGGACCTGATCTGTACGCAATTAAGTCGTCTGCGTACGCTATGGCATGGTGAAGTGAACCTATCAGATCACTTGTGTAAATGTTGAATAGGATCGTCGAATTTACCGCACCTTGTTGCAGACCGTTTTTAATGTTAAATGTTCCAGCGAAAGTCACATCGCCATTCTTCACGATGAACTGTCTACTGGAGAGCATATCAAAAAAAATATACAGCAGTGGTTTACTAATGCCCAACTTGTCCAGCTTGAAGAAGAGTCCCTCTAACCATACGGTGTCGAAGGCCTTTTCCAAGTCAATCAGGCAGGCACCAGTGCACTGTTTTTTGCCTTTGTTCCATTGGATATCAGAAACCAGTTTAGACGCAGCATGAATGATATCATGCCCCGCCTTGAAACCGAATTGATTATCCGGAACTATATGTTTGTCCTCAACCCACTTAGTCAGGACTCTATTGATCACCTTCGAAAATCCTCACTAGAAAGTTATTGATGCATTGAAACATGGTAAGGATGGTATTTATGCCGATTTAATATCTTACAGACAGTCGTTTGAGAAATTTCTTTGGTTGCACACTTCCTTCACCAGTGAATTGTTGGATGACCCGATAAAAGGAAGGCGCGATCGTATCTGGTCTGGGAAACGTTGGGCGTAAAGAGCAACAGAACCATCGATGTTCCTTCCACTTTCTCCACCTTGAAAATGGGTCTCATGGTCAAGCTGGTGGTAACCATCTTATGTTCCCTTCAGAACCTTGTGACTTTTGTCTGAAACATTTTTCGCGATATCGCGTATTTTTCGAGTAATTTGGATGTCTCAAGTTAAAAAACTCACCCTGTGTAGGCCAGTATCAGGATAGAAGAGAAAAGCTCTCAGTTTTGCAATATAACCGCAGTCTTACGAGTAAGTTCATAAAAGGACGCAACAACGTGTTTAATGACCTCATGGCGGGTTTAATTACTCAGACACATAAAATGCAGTACCAGCGATAGGAGCTGCTTGCCTGAGAAGTGAGTTGTGAGCATGAGATTGAGAGTTTCTACTTTCGATTCAATGTAGTCACCATCAGATTTTTAGGGAGTGTCCAGTCCGACTGTGGATTTTGATCAGTCTGCTGATTCCACTGAGTTTCTTTTCGTAAAAGTTCTTATGGGAGCAATTCTTCAAAATCAGAATCATCCTCTCATATTCTTTTCCTTCGATCTGCCAAGATTCTAGTCTCCCTCCAAATTAGTCCTTAGTGAGCTGTTTCGAAGCCTTTTGATTTGCTTTCCTAATGGCAAGTCAGTTCAAAAGATTTTGCCTTGCTTTGTGCTTCAGCAAACTTTTGATTACAGCCTGCCGACAGACTCCCCTTTTTTAGGTAGGTTGAAACTCTGCATCCGACACTAATGGTCTGAGATGCAAATTACCGATAATACCTTCCAACGGGTAACCTCCTAAGCGTACCAGATGGGTAATTTTAAGTTAATTACTTGATATCTGGGAATCAACATCGCTGATAACCAAGTAAGATGATGGCAATAGCAATCTAGGGCTTCCGCGAGGTGTTCGGTCCTAACATTCCACGTGTAAAGCTGAGATTCTTTGTCCTTAAACGTTTGCTGGGGTCGTCAACATTATATCTGTCCGTATCGGATGCTGTTGGCTGTAATTGTTCTATCGTGGGAGATTTACACCACTCGCAGCTCCAAAAACTGGAGGGCCAGATCCCTAATAAAATCCCAGGACAAAGAATCCGATTCCAGTAGCCTCACTCAGGTTATGACAGCAGCTGTTGTCTTAGCCAGCTTCCTTCCGCCGCCATTGGCTTAGTTAGGTTTCTTGCGCCGTCATTTCTACTTCAGGGTATCGACTCAACCATGAGCTGCCCTTCGAACCGGGCTCTAAATATGTTACGTCGAAGTAGCTACAAAGGAAGACATACACAAAGTAGTTTAAACTGGCTAGAGCCATGGACACCGTTGTTGATCCGTGTATGAGATTCCACCGACGATGTCCTGATGAAGGAAAAATGCCCTAGTGCGAACTCTCTCCCAGGGGTTGATCCACCACTTTCTTTGTATAAATTCCCCAGGAAACACAACTTCAGTGCTAGCGCCATGCATTAGCTGTAATGACCTTAAGTGTTTGGCAGAATTGTCGGTTCGATTTGGATTGCTTGTGCCGCATGACGATTCGTCATACCGATCGGATAAAATGTCTAGAAGTAGGAAATCACATGTTCAACTCATTTACATAATCATAGTAAAAAAAAAATATGCAGTCAATAGTCTCAATCAGATTCAATTGCAAGAGCGTGATCGTTCCAAAGCAGAAGTCGAAATATTGCAAAATCGAGAAAAATCGATTAGGACGCAAAAGTCGGCAATTAGTTTCACGTGCAATCATTAAATTCCAGCCAACACTTTGATGGGTGGATCGAGGAGGAACAGCAGTCAGAAAGGAGGACAAGATGTAGTATGAGTTTGTGAAGTGGCATCTACTCGTAAATGAATTTGTCTAGCATCACTAAATTAGATTGCGTTGATATCCATAAGCAGCCAATGATTTTCAACTGAATTATGTAAATTTATTGGACGCAGCACGACCAGGTCATGCTGCTGGAGACGCAAGCAATCGATTCCAAAGTTCACAAGGGAAATGCTCTCGAAAATAAAAGCTTCTGTTTACTTTGTGTACACATAGTTGTTCTGGAATTCCAATTGACTTGCCTTACAAAAAGGCAAGCTAGCTTTTGATCCAACTCTTGAAGTATTCTGAACGAACAATTGGAATTGATGATTGAAGCAAAAATAGTGTGACTAAGCCATATAAGTGAGCGAGTAATGACAATTCTTATCAAGACTTAATTAAATGCACGACCTGCAAGAAATCATATCCGCAATTGGAAACAAGCTAATTTTTAAGTGGACCGAACATCGTCGTGGTAAGCACGCGTTTCGCTACACATAGCGATTTTCGGAACAAAACGCCACAAGTCAGATTGACCACATTGGAAAAGAAGAAAGACACGCATCAAGTATTCTAGAATTTCTAGGTACTAACATTGAATCGGACTACAACCTCATAGTAGTCAATGTAGCTAACAGAAGGAGTATAGCGCCAGGAAAATACTGTGGATGGCTACATATATGATACAAAAGTCTTAGCTGACCGTGGTTCTCTTATTCCTATTATCCTGTATCACCAACGTCAAACGCGGTGGACCAGTGACGATGATGTCAGAAAGGCATCAGATATGCCGCCTCTGGTATGCTAGGTTCCACTACACATAACGGCAGGCATTTTCGAAGGCATACAGAAGGTGTATCATGGAACACAACATACGAGGACAAGGACGAGAACTTGAATGAGAAAAAGCCGAAAAAAAGAGGCAGTTTGAAAAGTTTTTGATCGAAGCGATCGAAAGATGCTACTGTAGGAATGAGGTTTGGAAGCCAGCTAAACATCGCCTACACAATCTTTGTTGCTATATTATTTAAATATCTAAAAGCAGTTGTCACAACCTTATAGGTGCACTTTTAACCCTGCTAATTCCGGTATCGGAATTAATACTCTGTAATACACTGCAGCAGATATGGTAAAGGATCATTGATTTTAGGTTTACTTATAATTGCGACTAAAGAAACTATCTCTCTGTTTTTGTGTCGATAGTTCATGTCGATGGTAAACTCCTACTTTTCTGTCCAATTTGGAAGAAACATCACAAAATAGATTGGTGTAAATAAAAATTCAGGACGCTGGGCTTATTGCAAATAAGATGGCTGGATCATCATTTGATGTCATCATGGTTTCAAATCGTTCTAATGTCTTACTCCAAGACCAGCTACCTCTGGGTGGTATGTCAGATCATGATCTTATTTTCTGTACGTACAACGTCGACTTACGTCGACGAGATTTTTCCACTGTAGATAATGACGCATTACAACTTGACGCAAGCCTTCTCCCATGGCGTAATTGCTATTTTGCCTCTAATCTAAACGACAAAGTCAATTATTTGCAAACTCCAGTACTTGGCTTATTCAACAGGCATATCCCTTTAAAGACGGTTGCAATACGTAACAAAAAATGTCCATGGTTCACTAGTGAAGTACACCATGCGATGAAAACACGTAATAAGCTATATGCTAAATGGAAGTCATTGCCAATAAATCTTAATTGGGAGATATTCTGTCGGGCACGTAATCGCTCTACTTATATTACAAGAAGAGCAAAAAAAAAGATATTTCTTATCCAAGCTGAAGCCTGAACAAACCTCGAAAAAGCTGTGGAACAACTTGCGCGCAATTGGTATTGGAAAAAAATCGGCAATTGATAGAAACTCGTACCTAATGTCAATGAACTTAACAATACATTTATTTCTTCTACTATCAACGAACCACCTTTCACCCCTAATCATGATCTACGAGTAACATATGACTTCGTTTTTGATTTTCACGTTGTCGCTGAAACAGATGTTGTTAATATCATACGTAAGCTAAAATCGAATGCTATAGGAGAGGACGGTGTACCTATCCAATTTGTAAAGATGATCCTACCCCATATCCTAAGCAGCTTAACGCATATCTTTAACTTTTGCATCACCGCTTCCACCTTTCCTGATACTTGGAAATTGGCTAAAGTTATTCCTGTCCCAAAAAAACCTCACCCCTCTTTGCCAAACGACTTTCGTCCGATAAGTATATTACCTTGTCTGTCCAAAGTATGAGAAGATTCTAGCAAACCAAATCTCGAATTACATATGTCAACACAATTTATTATCCCCACTTCAGTCGGGCTTTCGAGCGAATCATAGCTGCTCAACAGCTATGGTTAAAATCCTTGATGACATAAGAGTGGAATATGATAAGGACTTTTTGACGGTGCTGTGTTTGCTAGACTTTTCCAAACTTTTGACAGCGTTGATCACATGGTACTATGCCAGAAACTTAAATTATATTTTGGGTTCAGTAAAAGATCTGTTCGAATGATTTTTAATTACTTGGACAATCGCCAACAAAGGGTTATTCATAATAACGATTCTTCCGATTTCTGAGCCTTAACTGCAGGCGTACCTCAAGGGTCAATACTTGGCCCAATTTTGTTCTGTCTGTTTATTAATGACCTACCTAAAGTATGCTCAAATGTAGCAATTCATCTCTATGCTGATGATGCCCAGATATATCTTTCGAGACCTTCAGGACTCGTTGAGGATCTGGTCGTCAGAATAAACGAAGATTTATCTCAAATATATTGGGTCTACAAGTAAGTTTCCATCGTTTGTCAGAGATGGCGCCACCAGTGGATCCCGGGCAGAAATGTCAGATCCCATGTGTTTTATTTGTAGGTTTTGTATCTGTCAACAACTTTGCAGCGTTACATTTGAGCAGTTCTATGGGTGTCGTACATTTTATCGAGCAAAATCATGGCAAGTTTCCAGCCAAATAAACGTCATTTGCGGGAAGCGCTGCTTTTATTCTTTAATATGAAGAAAAGTGCGGCTGAGGCCTATCTTTTGCTTTCGGAAACTTATGGGGCGGAATGTATTGGTGAATCGACGTGCCGCGAGTGGTTCAAACGGTTCAAAAGTGGTGATTTTGGAGTTGAAGAAAAGTTTTAAAGACGAGGAATTGGACACTTTATTGGATGAGGATCCGTGTCAGATTCAAGAAAAACTTGCTGCATCATTGGGCGTCACGCAACAAGCCGTTTCCCTGCGCCTAAAATCACTGGGATTCATTCAAAAGGTTGGAAACTGGGTGCCGTACGAATTGAAGCCAAGAGACGTCGAACGGTGATTTTGCATGTCCGAAATGTTACTGTAGCGGTATAAAAATAAATCATATTTTGCATCGTATTGTCACTGGTGATGAGAAGTGGATTTATTATGATAATTCTATACAAAGCCCGGCGAGCCCGCCCAATCGACGCAGAAACGAAATATTTACGTGAATAAGGTCATGCTCTGCATATGGGGGGATCAAAAGGGTGTCGTATACTACGAATTGCTTCCGAGTGGTGAAACCATCAAAGGATCATTATATCGAACCCAACTAATTCGTTTGAAGCGGGCATTAAAAGAAAAATGGCCAGAATATGAGACCAGGCATGAGTCCGTCATTTTTCATCACGACAACGCTCGGCCACATGTTGCGGTTTCGGTGAAAAACTATTTGGAAAATAGTGGATGGGAAATTCTGTCTCACCCGCCTTACAGTCCAGACTTGGCACCATCTGACTACCACTTGTTTCGTTCGATGCAGAATACTCTTACGGGAATACGCTTCAGCTCAGTAGAGGAAATCAAAAATTGGATCGATACGTTCTTGGGCTCGAAAGACGAGAAATTTGTTTGGTCGGGAATTCATAAATTGCCAGAAAGATGGGGGAAAGTTGTAGCTTCCGATGGACGATACTTTGAATAAAGCATTGTAACTATGTTTTCATAATAGAACTTAAAATTTTGAAAAAAAACGCTGGAAACTTACTTGTAGACCCAATATAACTGGTCATTATGTAATGGACTCAGTCTTAATCCAACAAAATCACAGCTCATTCTAATAGCTAAAAATATAATCAACTCGGATGAAATACCGCCAATATTCTTGAATGACAGACAACTCAATTTTGTGGAGGTTGTTACTAATCTCGGGTTGAAATTAAATCGCTCACTCTCCGCCGTAGACCATATCAACTTTGTTGTTAGACGAATTTATGTTGGACTTCGCAAACTTTGGCTTTCATCTAGCTTCATCCCATTAGGTACTAAACTCAGGCTAATTAAAACTTTATTCATGCCTATAATTGATTACTCTGTCGTAGTTTATTGCAAGCTTGACTCTCTATCACAACACAAGTTGCTTGTTGCCTTCAACGATATGATAATATGGTATGTGTATGGGCTGCGTCGATACAATCATGTATCTCATCATCATAGTTCGGTCCTTGGTTGCTCCTTAAAACAGTTTCTTGAACTAAGATGTTGTGTGTTTATGCACAAAATCATCCAAACAAGATCTCCCGCTTATTTGATGGAAAAGATCCAATTCGCCCAATCAACCAGAACACAAAATATCATTATTCCATCCTTTAATTACTTAAATTTCTCGCGCCTATTTTTCATCCACGTCACCAGATTTTGGGACTCCCTTCCTACAACAACAAAACAAATAATGGGAGCTTTATCTTTTAAAAATGCCGCCTTAAGACATCTCAGGTAATCACAACAACTATACTTCTTCCATCTCTCGCTCTTAAACATATCCTATTTCTTCCTTTCTGATTTCCCCTTTCCTCCTCTTTCTTTCCCTACCTATACTTATTGTTAGTACATTACTTATTCCCATATAATATTTTGTTTATTTTTTTCTCATATAATGTTTATATTATCTGAATTATGAATGTTACCCTAAAATATGTGCTATAAAAGACATTTTGTAAGTCTTATTTGTGCAATCCCGAATTCTATTAAATAAATTGAATTGAATTGAATCATGTATGTTATAGATATGTATACACCTAGTTGGAATTGGTTGTATGTAATAGAATGCAGTCAAGGAAAATCATGCAGCAGATGTAACATGTAATTGGAATGGGTCCTCAATGACATCAGTGTCCATAACTGAATCCAGCTGCGTAGGTATTAAGCTGACTAGAGAGGCATGTTGGTTGAGAGCGATCTGGAAGCCGTTATCTAAAATAAAGTTGTTGCTGAATACTCTCGATTAAACCGAATATTCGGTTGGAGTCGATGAAATTCATCCAGTTTTTATCAAAGCCATTCTACCATTGATCCTACCGTATGTGACTCATGTGATAAACACTATCCTTACGACAGGAACGTTTCCACATCAGTGGAAAATGGCTAAAGTAATACCTTTGCCAAAAAACTCTATTGGGGACGAATTTCGACCAATTTCCATCCTACCATTCCTCTCCAAAGTATGCGAGCGAATAATGCAAGGGCAACTTGACGAGTATCTTTCTCGCAATAAAATGATAACCCATATGCAATCAGGCTTCCGAACAAAACACAGTTGTACTACTGCTATGGTAAAAGTTGTTGAAGATATTCGATCTAGTTTAGATAAAGATGAAGTAACTTTTTTGATACTTCTAGACTTCTCTAAGGCATTCGACACTGTCAACCACGCACTACTCTGTAAAAAAAACTACAATACTACTTTGGGTTTTCTCCTTCTGCTGTTAAATTGATTTCATCCTATTTAAGCCACAGAAAACAAGCCGTTTTTGTTAATAATATCTTATCTGATTTTCTTTGTTTAACTCGAGGGGTCCCTCAAGGATCTATTCTGGGTCATCTCTTATTCTCTCTATATATAAATGAGATACCAGATCTAGTCACACAATCCTTAATACATATTTATGCCGATGACGTCCAAATTAATCGAAGCTGTACGCTAGGTCTCATTGAAAATTGTTGCGTTGAAACTAATCAGGATCTTAATAGTATTTTTGACTGGTCTTTGCAAAATGGCCTGACACTCAACCCTAATAAGTCCAAATGCCTGGTTATATCTAGAACCAAATTGGATCTGTCATGTTTCCCGCAAATCACTTTAAATAACTCCCCCGTCGATTTTGTGGATACATCAAAGAAGTTGGGTGTTATATTTAACAGATTTTTAACATGGAACGACCATATTAACACCATCGTAGGGAAGGCTTATGGCGTTTTGCGAACCTTGTGGACAGCTCAACCAATTACACCAATGGATACACGAATCATATTAGTAAAATCACTTTTAATTCCAATCCTTGTACATGGGTGTGAATTATATGGAAATTGTGATTCAGTATGCACACGAAAATTACAAGTTGCCTTCAACAGTGCCATTCGATACATATATGGGCTAAGAAGATATGATCATGTGTCACATCTCTCAGTTAAGGTTTTAGGTATGCCTTTCGAAAACTATCTTAAATTTCGCACTTTGGTCTTTCTCTTCAATATTCTTAGAACACGACAGCCTTCCTACCTCTACAATAATTTACAATTCCCAGCGTCAAATAGATCCACCTATCTTATTATACCGAGATATAATTACTTAATATCTGAAAGACAGTTCTTTATCAATGCCATCCGTCTTTGGAATTCACTACCTAACCCTATAAGAGCACTAAGCGATATACACCAGTTTAAAAAAGAATTACAGCATCTTCTGTCATGTCAAAACAACTGATTTTTGTCTATAGAATTTATTTAAATTTATTTCTTTGTTCTTTTCATAGCCTTCGTTATCATATCCTACTTTTCTTTAATCATTTTTAAATTTTTGTTTGTATAATTCATTTATATGTATTGGGTCTACAAGTAAGTTTCCAGCGTTTTTTTTCCAAAATTTGAAGATTTATTATGAAAACATAGATACAATGCTTTATTCAAAGTATCATCCATCGGAAGCTACAACTTTCCCCCATCTTTCTGGCAATTTATGAATTTCGGACCAAAAAAATTTCTCGTCTTTCGAGCCCAAAAACGTATCGAGCCAATTTTTGATTTCCTCTACTGAGCTGAAGCGTATTCCCGTAACAGCGTTCTGCATCGAACGAAACAAGTGGTAGTCAGATGGTGCCAAGTCTGGACTGTAAGGCGGGCGAGGCAGAATTTCCCATCCACAATTTTCCAAATAGTTTTTCACCGAAACCGCAACATGTGGCCGAGCGTTGTCGTGATGAAAATTACGGACTCATGCCTGGCCGTTTTTCTTTTAATGCCCGCTTCAAACGAATTAGTTGGGTTCGATATAATGGTCCTTTGATGGTTGCACCACTCGGAAGCAATTCGTAGTATACGACACCCTTTTGATCCCACCATATGCAGAGCATGACCTTATTCACGTGAATATTTCGTTTCGGCGTGGATTGGGCGGGCTCGCCGGGCTTTGTATACGATTTTCTGCGTTTAGGATTATCATAATAAATCCATTTCTCATCACCAGTGACAATACGATGCAAAAATGATTTATTTTTATACCGCTGCAGTAACATTTCGGACATGCAAAATCGCCGTTCGACGTCTCTTGGCTTCAATTCGTACGGCACCCAATTTCCAACCTTTTGAATGAATCCCAGTGCTTCTAGGCGCAGGGAAACGGCTTGTTGCGTGACGCCCAATGATGCAGCAAGTTCTTCTAGAATCTGACACGGATCCTCATCCATAAAGCGTCCAATTCCTCGTCTTCAAAACTTTTCGGCTTTCCGGGGTGATCTTTGTCTTCAACTCCAAAATCACCACTTTTGAACCGTTTGAACCACTCGCGGCACGTCGATTCACCAATACATTCCGCCCCATAAGTTTCCGAAAGCAAACGATAGGCCTCAGCCGCACTTTTCTTCATATTAAAGAATAAAAGCAGCGCTTCCCGCAAATGACGTTTATTTGGCTGGAAACTTGCCATGATTTTGCTCGATAAAATGTACGACACCGATAGAACTGCTCAAATATAACGCTGCAAAGTTGTTAACAGATACAAAACCTACAAATAAAACACATGGGGTCTGACATTTCTGCCCGGGATCCACTGGTGGCGCCATCTCTGACAAACGCTGGAAACTTACTTGTAGACCCAATAGTTTACTCATTCTGCAATAACTAAATTGTAACTAAGTGTATATTGTAACTAGCTATTACAAAGTTATACTCGTAAGATTCATTCTTACTGTTCTAGCTTTCCTAAACTAAATAAATAAATAAATAAATAAATAAATACTCTTTTAAGGTGCACTTAGATACAGACTAGCTCTAGATGGCACCTACGTGCTGATCGATGGTCTCCCATTCAATGCGATTCATCCAATGATTCCAATAAACTGGTTTACGCACTGTCAGTGAAAAAACTCCGGCTACTTTTAAATTGCCTACCGATCCAGAGTCAAACTGACACAAACAAATTGAAACGCTTACCGGATGTTTGCAATAGCTAGAGTTCTCAATGGGAGTGCAAGAAAGAAAATTCACTGAAATACAATAAATCCACTTCCACAAAGGTCAACAAAATGTGAAGACAGCGCTGTGCAAAAAAGTATCCACAGACGAAAGTTTTGGGCTGCCAAACACGTTAACAAAAAACTTACGCAGATTCTCAGTTCTCAGACAACCGAAGAGTGTGATGATAAAAACAACAACCAATGTTTGTAAGAGAAAACATATTTGAAAGAAGTCGGATAATCACCATTGCCCGATTTCTGAGTTCGTTTAAGAATATGCATAGAATTACCCTCTAACGGGTGACCAGATACCAGTGATAGTTTTTCCAATTGTTTGTTTCAGCAGCTGTCAAAGTTACCAGTGACATCCAGCTGTCAAATTATTCAGAAAGGCTTGCCATTTCATCATGCACCGTTTTACGATTGTTGAACGTGCGAAAATTATTGAAAAATATCGAAATTCCGGCTCAGTTGTAAATACGCAACGTGAATTTCGTCGTGAGGTCGGTCGTCATCATGGCTTCCGTGTGCAGGCAATTCGTAGCGCCGTGGGAAAGTTTGAGCGTTTGAGTACACTCTTTTCGATCTTAAGCCACCAACTACACAGATTGGTGCGAAATGAAGAAAATATAGCCGCCATAGTGGCCAGTGTTGAATAAGACCCAGAAATGTCGATTCGGTGCCGATCAGCTGAATTGGGTATCGCCAGAGTCAACCCGACTTACGGTTATTTTACGGTTGTATTTGGGCCTACATCCGTATAAGATTGTGCTGAAGCACGAATTGAAGCCACACGACCATAGGCAACGCCGTGAGTTCGCTAATTGGGCGCTGGAAATGTTGGCCGGACATCCGGATTTTTGCCAAAAAAATTATCGGCAACAACATAAGTTGCCGTTATTGGAGCAAACACAACGAGTGACTGTTTGGGCGGTTTATAGCGTGGCGGCATCATTGGACCTTATTTCTTTCGAAATGAGGAAGAAGGCTCCGTTACCGTCAATGGTCTCCGGTACAGAGCTCGACGACATCAATATATCCGAGCTGTGATTTCAACAAGATGACTACATGTCATACAGGCGACGCAACGCTCGAAGTTGTGAAGGAGAAATTTGGCGAACGTTCATCAATTGGCCGCCGGGGTCATGCGATTTAACACCACTCGATTATTTTCTCTGGGGTTATGTCAAGTCTTTAGTCTACGCTAAGTAGCCAACCACTTTGGAGGAGCTCGAGGCCAACATTTGACACACAATTGTCGGAATAACGCCGCACATATTGGACCGGGTTATCAAAAATTGGACCGACCGCTTGAAGCATTGCCAGCAAAGTCGAGGCAGCCATTAACCACACATAATGGTATGAACGTGCCATTCAAAATAAAGCCAGAATCAATTTTGTATATCACACCATTGTTCTTTTATTTAATTTTTTTTGCTATTGTTCTTATCTGGTCACCCTTTAGAAATGTAGATTCATTCCATAAAACCAGCCTGACACGTCCACACGTTCCTACCGATGAGGCTTGATCATCTATAAAGGAGGAATTCCATAATCTCCAGGATAAGGTCTATCTGCTATGATGGCGAAATCTTACTCGGAGACTCGATGAGGGAGACACGTTTCGGGGTATCAGCTGGAGGGTTCACCCTCCATGAATCTGCTAATTTAGCTTTGCCGCAGATATGTGGAAAACAATAACACGAGGCTTTTGAACCTACAGATACACACGGCAGTTAGGCCTGGCTCAGATTTGATTCATTTTATTTGTTTGCTTGAACAGAGTGCTCAGATTGAGTAAAGAGCTATTTGTACTTCCTGTGGGTTCCTTTTATTGCACTTTCTCAGTCCTTTCTAGAGAGATTAGTAAACGCTTCAGTGATCAAGTGCCTACGGAACCAGCATCAACCACATTACCGCCCAAAACCCATAGAGAAAGTATCAGACTACGCGGTACCTGCGATTGGCGGCTTAATTTTCCGTGATCTCATTATTACCTGGGAGTTTTCCAAGACTCAATGAATTCAGATATCCGATTGCATTCAGGGAGGTCATAAGCTCTCAAACTACGAGTGGCTTGGAAGTCGCAAGGTGCAGGGCTCCAAGCGCTACCGTCGTTCTTCATAATACAGTTCATTACCATCAGGATGCCGTACGAATATACCTTTTCCTGGAAGACAGTCACAAGTTTTCCTAACAAGGAGTGAAATCGAACTGTCGTCCACCAGAAACCACACCATCGCCGCATCCCAGATCGGTTTTGCAGCTATCAATCAAGAGTCATCGAAACTCCAGTGCGTGTTGTACTAAGGAATATTTTTCTTCAAACAGAAGAGCAATAACAGCTCTTCAAACAGAAGAGCAATAGCAGCTCATAATGCGTCTAGAGCAAAGACAGGCTTGCTAGGGAAGGCCCCCATGCAGATGAGGGATATCGTTCTTTGGAATAAGATAAAAGCAGCAGTGACGTATTTTTCTGAAGTCTTGTTCCACTCAACATTCGATACAAAGAGTATATCATTAGGTCTTATCATAGACCCAAAGGACCCCGCTGAGTGACTAGTTGCATGTCTAACGGAGAGCTCTTTTACCGGAAAGCCGACAATTTTTGGCTTGATATCTTTAGTTTAAGACAGTTTTTTTTGACTAGGATGGCGCTCAGATATGATACTTAGGTTCGTGCGAGGAACGGATGGTGATGACTTCTTGACGCTCTGAGGGAGCGTGTAGCCATATTTGCCGGTTTTCAGTAAAAAGACTTCTCTAAATGTTCGCTAGAAGTTCGGAGTGAATACCAGTGATGATTTTATTTAGAGTTCACGGCAGCTGTTCACCTTTTTATAACGTAACCGGATACATGTCGCCAGTGCCAGGCAACTTGGAACCATTAAAGGAAGACACAACGTATTTGTTAGTCTCTTCCGTCACTAAAATCCATGACGAATACCAAGTTTAGGGAGTTGCCTTACTCATCTCAATCTCAGTTCGGCAAGTAGACCTGGTTACCTGAGCATTTGACTACATACCATCAGATTTTCTGAGGGCTTTCCGACTGGGGCCTTCCGCCCAATTATCAAGGCTTCCTCCATCAATGGCGCTGTCTAATATAAAGCGGGGGCAGAGCAAAAAATAATAAGTTGCTACGATTGGACTGGTCAAATCCGGTCATAGGTTCTGTTGGTGGCAGGACCACCGATAGTCCATACTAGAACTTAAATCATGGTACCGTGGGAGTCAGTAGTCCCCCGGTCTTCGGTCTGGGCCTTGTTGAGGGAGGCATCCGTGTAAGAGCGTCACGGTAGCTGTAATTTAAACCTTAAATCGCCGATGTGTTTTCCACATGGCTTTGACCCGATGTAGAGTTGCAATAAGTACTGGGTGCTGTGACCCTTAGATCAGAAAGAGGTTTTAGATCGACCTCAACTCATACCAAGGGTAGAACTTGTGCCTCCAACATAAGTTCAGCTTCAAAGGAATTGAAGGAACGCAATGGTAGGGCGTATCCTTGGTCTCATGAATGTTAGGGCATTTAGTGGAATTAAGGGTTATTTATGTTAGGAATTCACTTAAAACACACGAGACATCTGTTTCCAAACTGCCTGTTTTGCGTTTTTGCGGACTTTGACCGGTCTACTGGTTTCATTGAGTGCTTGGGTCGTGATACTCTTCAAAAATCGAATAAGCCTCTCATATTCTTTATGCGTCGATCTGTACAGATTCCAGCCTTTCACCGAACTAGTCATAATTGACTTATTTGGAAGTCCCCAAGTTTCGCTGCAAAGGTGCATTTCACCATGGAATAACCGATCTGCACGAGTTGGCCGGACACGTCAGCTAAAAACCTTTGGTGAGGGCATAGTTCAGGGTCTGAGAAATTTCATCTACTTTTGTTTCGTATTGACTTTGAGCTGTTTTACTTTCACAACAAATGTTGAGAGCGAACATTGTTCACAACCAGGTCAGGCGACAGTAGCAAGTCCAGAGAATAATTGCTCTCACGTTGCATGTGTAATCCAAGCATTAGCATCCCAGCATATGATAAGTTCCATCACTGTATTTAATTAGTTCGGCCACTGCCTGTGGTAGAACCGAAGTACTCGTATAGGGAAAATATGATGACGCAAGAATAAGTTTGTGGTTTGTGTTATTCTACAGAAGACATGCAAGTGAATAACAGACGTCGAATGTGGCCTAAAAACGCACTTGGACTCTTTAGGATTTTTGTAATAGCCAAAAACTACGAGGAGTAGCTTGTTGAGAGATTCCCCGCTGATACCATAATGATTTCAATATTGCAATATTATGATAGCTGAATCTTTCTAAGATTACAAATCACACACGAAAGATGCTCATGGTATGAGTATGGCCGTAAATAACCGAAAGAGGCTATACAAGACGCAAGTGTTAGGACATTGCAACCTAAGCAAGAGTAAGGCTTTACGATAGTGAAGTTGATATTCTGGTAGCGTACGAGGGTTGTTCGATGAGTACGCGAATTGTAAGATAGATGGCGCTACTGAGCCAAAATGAGTGTACCATCATTTATAACCTCATTTAGGCCACGTGCCAAAATTTGGTCACAATCCGGCGCTTAGTTTTGTTTTGACACCCATTTCAAAACATCGTGTTAGTGTTTTTTGCGACCATGGAAAAAGAGCAGTATCGCTCCGTGATCCGATTCTTGTTTTTGAGTGGCAAAACTTACGAGGAAATCAAGCCCATTCTCGATGATGTCCATGGGACTTAGTCACCTTCCCGTACAACCATTTACCATTGGTTCGCAGAGTTTCGCCGTGGCCGCACGTCGGTTTTTGATGAACTGCGCCCAGGTGGCCCAAAAACGGTTACTACAGAGGGTAACCGTGGATAAAATTCATGAACTCGTATTGGCGGACCGCCGAGTGAAAATACGCGGGTTGGCTGAGATAGCAGTCATCTCAACTGAACCCGTTGGCCCTATCCTGCACGAGATTTTGGGCATGAGAAAGCTGTCCGCGCTATGGGTGCCGCGTTTGCTCACACCGGAGAACAAGCGTTTTTTTTTTCTTCTTTTATATATAAAATGAATAATAAAACAAACATTGTAATAAGCGTAATCGTGAGACCAATTCAAAGACGTGCTTGGCCCTGTTTAATCGAGATCCGGAGGAGGTTCTGCGTCGTTTCGTGACCGTCGATGAGACGTGGATTCATTGGTACACACCAGAGACTAAAGAACAATCGAAACAATGGGTTTTACCTGGTGAACGTGCTCCAAAGAAGGCGAAGACCGGCCGGAAAGGTGTCAGAACAAAACTAGCCGTCGGATTGTCACCAAATTTTGACAGGCGGGTTAAAGGAGGTTATACTAAATGATGGTACACTCGTTTCGGCTCAGTAGCGCCAGCTATCTTCCAATACGGGTACTCATCGAGCAGCCCTCGTAAATGCACCAAATCATTGATTGATGGGTAATTAAGCTACTTATGTCCCGCCGAAAAGTAAGACGATCCTATATCCTGTAACAGCTATCTATGCAAATCACTGGTAAATGTCTTCAATGTATCAATATCTCAAGACATACATTTTAGTCGGCAAGTACTAGTGTCGCTTCGGTAAAAACATAAACTCCACGAGCTACACTCTAGTGGTGATCCAACAAAGACTTATTCCAAGAAATCCTTATTCGGTTTAGTAAAACAAATTAGTTCAAGTCTCCTAATTTGAAAGAAAGACATGCTTGCTCTACAAAGCACTTATCCTGATAGTTCTACTGTACAGTGCCAGCGGGCTGAACGATTAGCAGGAAAGCAGAGCAGATCCTGATCTTTCTCGAGAAAAAAGATTCTTTATCCAATGTTTTGTTATGTATACGAGGGGAAGAAGTCTATTAGCTGTATCAAGACGTGGATGTCGAGAAAACATTGTACACTGGATCGGTCTAATCGAGCGAATGGACACCCAGGGTCAAAGAAGATAGAAAGATACCGTGTCTCTTGCAGAGAACTCTTCACTCGTTCGGACATTGATTTTTCCATATCTACACTAAGAATAGTGATTTTCTATTAGCATTTGGAGTTCCTCCTCTTTTCTATATTTAAAAAATCAGTCAGGTTACCGAGGAATGTTTAATTCGGCATAGGCATCATTAACAAGAAACTCTTGCAATCTCTAGATCAAACCCAAAGTCATCAACCCATCGTTGGTCTTCTTTCAAGGAACCTGGGTGGAATTTTCTATTGCCCGCCTGTATTTTACATGAGCGGGGATATCGGTATCGGTAATTGGGGTACCCCTGCTTATCATCCCAAGGGTTGGAGGATATCGTCGATTTCCTCATAACCAGAGTTAAACTAGCATACATATGCACCTATGATCGGAAGCACTTCCACCATTTAACATTTTTCCATCAAACTGATGCTATTCAAACTATTGCTTTGTGATCCTTGTTGATTTGTCACTTCAATTTTGAATTTAAATTGAGAGATGCGACCAATCTCTTCAGTATCAGCCGGAATGCCATGAGAACAATAAATATCATGAAACATTTGCTTCCTTGGGGACATACTCAATAGGATGTTGGATATATTTTTACTCCCCAAAGTATCTAATACGAATAAATCATGCAATTAAAAGCTTTTGTTGGGACAGATTAAAAACTAGCCAAAACGTCAAAATTAGCTTAAATTTAAATTATGAAACTTTACAAATTCATTCATTCAAATATGTGGGCATCAGCAGAAGATGATGAAAACAAAAAACACATCCTTCCATCCACTAATTGCGCCTACGCCTCAAATTTATGTATAACATTTTGCGCGGCGAACAGAGGCGCATATAAAAAAAAAAAAAAAAAAAACCAAAACAACAGACAACAACTCGTGGAAACGTGTATTCCAAAAATACCAAGCGATTTACATTTTTTCACAGACAACTTAGCATTCTCTGCCCCGAAATAGAACGCCAAGCGCCCCGAGACGATCGGCGGTGCGTTCAATGAGATCACGAACGTCACATCTACTTTACGTATACGTCTTGTGTGCTGGTTGTTTCTCAAATATATTCAACTCTACCAGTATAGCAATAAATTGGACAAGAAACAACATTGAAAAAAACCAGGCATTTTTGAAAAATTAAAATATTTATCTCGAGTTGAAATTAATTTTCGTCAAAGGCGAAATTATACGAACTTGGCAACGTTCGAATGCTGATGATGACGGCTGCGACCGCGACGACGACCGCTGTCTGCGATTTAATCGTTAATTGCATCGTGGACTTAAAGGAGCAATATTTGTCGGAATTTTTGCAGGTTTAACACAAAAACACTGAACATCGTGATAAACGTTTAATGCAAATGGAAATGTTAAATAATTTACAAATTAACATTAAATGCAGCAGGTAAATTTTGGGGGGCATTTGCCGACAATTTTGACGTGCGACATCATTTGAACTCGTCTCGGCCTTTTGATCACGAAAATCGTTTTCGACTTGCGATATTATTTTTAAATTGCATTGCAAGAAGAAAATGTAAATTGAATTCAGGAAATCGTAAAGGGAATTAGTCTGATAAATCTACAAAAAAAAAAAAAAAAAATTGAAGTCCTTGAATTCGGAACAAGCGCAATATTCGTGGGACGTTTGAATGATGTTTCCCTTGAAAGATGTCTTCCTTCAAATTGTCTTCGATTTTACATTACGTTGCGCCTGATTTGATGTTCCAAAATTTGGTAAGTAAATATCTACGGCATCCTTCAGCACATGACAGATGTCTCTTAAGCCTACGGTGCGTCTTCGCACAAGATATCAAAACAATGCGTTGATAAACGCCCTTCGGGTAGTACAATTACTACCACCAGTCCCAGATTCGAAGTCGTGTGTAAGGCACGAACTTCCTCCTTGGTGAAGGGTCGAGGCCTATCTAATACCTCAGCCATTCTGTGGGTCATGGCACCCGGTTGCAATGCAACTCCACATCGAGCAGACCAATTGGTTCCACAGCAATCCCATGGCTTAGCACAGGTCGTAGTACGCTACACATATGCTAAGCCATGAGATGTCCAAGCACCATTAGTTCTATTCTCCCCGCGATTTTAGGTACAAACCTACAGCCACCACGATACTCCCAGAAGGGGGCCAACTCCTAGATCAGGCCGGAACCATAGTTCCGGGGGCTCCTGACCTCTCGTGGGACCAGAATATAGCTTCCGGCCGAGCTTCGCAACCTTGCGGTCACTTCCAGTTGGGCACCTCACTGCCCAGGACTGGCGGCCTTTCAACACATTGAAAAATTCTTATGTGCCACCCGCTAGCTGCCTACTGCGTCTTCTATTAAATACTTCTTATGCAAAACTATGGGTTCTTTCGAACCGTACGGTATCAGTGATAATTCCACTGACATCGTGGGCCTCACCACTAAAGATGATGCCCATAGCGTGCAAGTCCCTAATGTCAGCGTAATTGGGACACTCACATAGGACATGAAGCCAGTCCTCATAGGTGGCTCCACATGAGCAGCTCGCAACCCCGCTAAGCCCTCTCTTATGCAAGAATGCATTAAGAGAGCCATGCCCGGTCAACAAAAAGCCCAGGCTGAGGGTAAAATTCCGTTCAAGAAATACTCTTATGGTTAGCACATCCCTTAGGAAGCCATAAGTAACTTTGCCATTTTCGCTAGCATCCCATCTAGATTGTCACCTAGATAGAACACATGCGTGTAGAAAGGTTTTACGCTGCTTCAGGGATAGGCCATCCACTTCTTCCGGGGAAACCCAATCTCGCCCATTTAGAGGGAGACCTTTTCTGATCTTGAAAGAAATACCACGACGTATCACTTCCAGATCCAGATGTGGCACTAATAGCAACACCTGCATTGCCACTGTGGAGACAGTGTGGCACACAGGTAAACACCCAAGTAAGGCGACTCTTTGGCAAGACAAGATCCGCTTTCGACCATCCAGAATCATAACCCTGTAGTACCATACCGATGCTCCATATGTTGTACAAGCAACAAAAAGGCCATTGTATATGACACGGACAGAGCAGCTGTTGAGTCCGCAGTCGGATCGCAAAATGCGCCTTACCTGGCCTACAGCATTCAGCATGCGTTGTCTGATTCGAACCAGATGAGGCATGAAGTTCATACACTCACCCAACGTTATGCCCAGATATGTGACCTCAGTCACACATCTAATGCTAACGCCATTCAAACGTATCGCAGGAGCCCGACTTTTTGTATTCAATTTGCCCTTAAGCTGCATTGAAACAGTCTCATCCTGCGGCATACTTACCCCAACGCTTTCTCCCCATTCAGCAACGACTGCTAGAGCTCTTTCTCCTAATACCTCGATTTGGGTCCTGGACTGGCCTTCGAGGATGAGGAGCAGGTCATCTGCATAGGCGCAGCACCCACAGAGCTCATTTAGTCGCCGCAAGAGTGGGTCCATCATCAGGTTCCAAATAAAAAGACCACAGATGGACCCCTGGGGGCAACCTCTCTCAACACTAATTGAGACGCTATCGTGCGTCTCGCTTTTCTGTCGGAGAAATAGCTTCCCCAAAGCCCAATTTCCCGACAACCCAATTCTTGCAACCTGGTTACTATTTTCTGCCAGTTCAGGTTATCAAAGACACCTTTGAAATCAATAAAGATGCCTATAAACACTTTGGCGCTGCTTCTCAGGACCCTGTCTTTTAGGAAAGACCATGCATCCCCGACAGACTTGCCCTTTGTAAAGCCGAATTCGAAGGGGAACTTTGGTTCCGTCATGCTCTCCGAAACCCTTTCCACCATAACCCTTTCAGCACTTTTCCTAGTACCGGAAGCAGGCTGATGCCCCGATAAGATTTAGGGTCAGACCTATTCAGGAGCACAACCACCCTTCCCCTTCCAATCCTTGGGGAAGTAGCTGCAGGCACTGCATTTGCTATAAAGATAAAGCAGGTATTCTGGGACGGCCTTCTAGATGGCTTTCACCATCTCTCCAGTCATTCCATCAGCTCCAGGAGATCTCCTGGAGCTAGGAAGTGAAACACCATACTCGACTTCTTCAGTCCTTAATTCCGGAGGGACCGGAGGCTCTTCATATGAAGAGTCCTCAAAGCGCTCCTCTCTCGGGAAGAACTGACCGAGCAATGCTGTAAGGCAATCTTTTCATGTGGATAAAACCGTATTATCCACACGAATGCCTTCATGTCAGCAGTCTTCTTAGTACTACGGCAAATCTTATAGAGTTTGCCCCAGGGATCATGTCTATTGTTAGAGGCAAAGTTTCTCCAGTGAGACTCCTTTGTGTTGACAATGAGACGCTTATACTCAGCGAGCCCTTGCCGAAATGCAATGCCCAGCTAAGCCAGGAACTCAGCGTTAGCCGCCCTAGCCCTTTGGAATCGCTTCCTTAGGTTTCTAACAACCCTTCTTCTCTGTCAAACAGCGGTTCCACCAACTCACCCTTTTTTGATTCGCCCTACGGCTCCTCTCAAAGAGTTCGTCATTAACCCGCCATACGCACTCATTGATGTGCGCGATTTGCCGGTCGATGTTTAAGCTACCGTACACTTGCGGTGTCAGGGAGGAAACCTCCGCAAGTATACGCGCACTATAAATACCCCAATCAGCGCCTCGCACACACCATCTCCTGTCAGAAACTGTGTTACTCTCTTCTATTGCGTGAGCGACCACAAACTGAATCCAGTTGTGCGAATCTTCTTCTCTATCCTCCTACAGACCCATTGCACTTACGTCCCTTCTTTCCAAGGTCATGGAAACGCTGATAAACCGTCAGCTCATGAAATATCTCGAAACACGAAAACTTCTCAATGACCGGCAGTATGGTTTTCGTAGCAACAGGTCCATTGGTGATGGCATGTCTCACCGAAAAGTGGAACCAAAGCGTACATCAATCTGGCGAAAGCAAGATAGTTGCACTTGATATTTCTAAGGCATTTGACAAACTTTGGCTTCAGGCTCTTTTGTCGAAAATGCGTGCTCTTGGGATCGATGACTCTCTTCTTCAATGGAGTAGAAATTACCTTTCGGAACGTTCAATTCAAGTTGTCTTAGACGGTTTCAAGTCTGATGTTCACAAAATAAATACTGGTGTGCCCCAGGGCTCCGTTCTGTCTCCGACACTCTTTTTAATCTTCATCAACGATCTCTTGTCTGCTACTTCTAATCCAATTTATTCCTTTGCTGATGACAGCACTCTCTGCTTCTCATATTCGTTCCCGGACTCACGCCCCTGCTCTTCGGCTGTAGAACGGGAACGGCAGCGTATGCTAAGCTCATTAAATTCCGATATTAACAGCATAACCAACTGGGGAACTATCAACCGAGTAGAATTTAATGCTTCCAAAACTCAATGCTGTCTGCTGTCATTAAAGCGAAATTCAAATGTCCAGCCATTATCCATGAATGGCACTTGCATCGTCGAAACCGATAAACTTTCCATTCTCGCTATGTGCGTCAGTGACAACTTACGTTGGAATGACATATTCGATGTCGCCAAAAATGCTGCGAAATGTCTAGGTTTCCTCAAGCGATGTAAGAAATATTTTACCCCCTCTGATCTGGCCTCAATATATAAGGCATTTATCCGCCCAAAACTGGAGTACAATGCCCACATCTGGTCAGGTGCTCCTAAAACATCTCTGCACCTGCTAGATAGGATTCAAAACCGTGCGATAAAACTCATAGGTGATACTAATATCACTCAAACAATGGACACCCTCGAACACCGATGTAATGTGTCTTGTCTCACTTTGTTTTATCGCTATTTCTACCACCAGTGCTTCATTGAAATCGCCAGTAGCATTCCGCCAATTCGAACTTTCAACCGTAACACCTGTCTCGCTATGAATGCTCATCAGTATACCCTCAAGCCCATTTTCGGACGTACTCTAAAATATCGTGATTCGTTCTTAAGCCGTACAACTTGCTTATGGAATGCCCTGCCTAGCTCTTTATTTCCTAGTCATTATAACTTTCAAACATTTAAAACCAACGTTCATCGGTACCTCTTTCCATCCTCCCTGATTTTCCTTCGCACACGCTGTGTGCAAACATTTTAAGGGTACTTAAATCCCTTGAGCGCGCACAAATTATACAAAAAAAAAAAAAACCTGTTGCTGTTACAATTCGAAAACCGCCTTTATCGTTGAAACCGCCTTTATCGTTGAAACCGCCATCCGTGTTGTTCGAGTTTATTTTTCAAAATCGTTTCTTCGAGTTTGGCTTCTTCCGCCCCGGCGCGCCGGGTTATAAAATATTTGGAGAAAATAAAATCGGAACACGATTTCTATGCCAAGTCTTTCGTGGATTTGAGGTGTTCGTCCTCAAATCGCAAGTCAGTCAAAAGTTGACAATTGGTTTGATTTGGTCTACCTGCGAATTCTATTTACTCCTCTAATCTGGCCGAATAGTCTCGAACCATTGTTGCTATAACAGGCATCTGACAAATTTGGACGAAAAACTGAGAGTGCAATAGTCATTACAGCACTGGTATTGAGTTGCTTTATCAAAAACATGGGTTATGATGGACAGCGGAGGTGGCCCACTTCTACTGAGATTCACTTATCCAGGTACTCGTATGTAAAGCCAAGATGATTTTGGGCTAATTCAGTTCTTAGCGTGGGACAATTAAAACCCTAATTCAGCCCACAAGACCAGAGATTTTCAAAGGGAAAATTTAGTGGTTTGTCAAGATGACATTCCAAGATCCCTTGAAACTTTTTAAAAACTCCGATTAGGGTTGTTCCCATTGGAGTTTCGATATTTTTTCCATTTGATTTTTAAGAAATTGATACTCGAATACTAGTATCCGTTTTGTTGAAATTTATTAGTAATATTTTTATTTTACAAAACATTTCATTTTTGGAATTACAATTCTAAAAATATGCCAAAAAACATCTATTTAATACTTAAGTTGTTGTTTCTTTTTTTCCATATAAAAACATACAATTTAAAAAAAAAAAAACATAAATAGGGACAATAAAGGCAATTCGTGGATTATGTATGGTTATCATAAAAAGATATTTTTCTTTTCCATTAGTACATTTATCTTAGGAACAAATATTAGTTTTGTAGAAAAATATAAATTAAGTGTACAAAATATTTGTTTTTTGGTCGTCTAAATTTAAAACAAAAAAAAAAAAAAAAACAACTTCAAGGGCACACTATTATCCTATATTTAACTCACTTTTTATTTTTAAATGCTAAGCCGATTGCGAATTTTTGTTTTCATTTTCATTTTCTATTTAATTAAAGTGAAAATCATTAAGTTAAAGGATTAAAAGAAAAAAGGAAAAAATACAAAATCTAGAATTAGACCAAATTAGAATTTAAAATAGTTAGTTTAGGTAATTGTTGTATTTAATTTTAATTTTACATCTAAAAAACTACAATTTTAAGTCGTGCTGAGACGTGTATACAAATTTGGCAAAAGCCTTCTTTCTTTTTTTGTTTTAATTGATATAATTAAATTCTAGTCTGATACTACATGTAATTGTTTTTGTTTGAATATTTTTTTAATTCCCTAAAAAAACGTTTCCTTGCTTTTGAATTATTGTAAACACTTATGAAATTATTTCAGTAATTTTTTGTTTTCTTTATTTGTTTATATGTATGTATGTATTTTTGAATATATATTTTTTTAAGGAATAGTTTCTAATCTACGGGAGTTTTTTTTTTTTTGTCTCATATTTCTTTCGTAGGCATTAGGGGTAAACCTTAGATTTTTGTTTCAGTTGCTTTAGATTTGAAGAAAAAGGAAACAAATTGTTTTGGAAACTTAAAATATGAAATGGAGGACTGCGGCTAGGATCTATTGAGAATTGACGAATTACTTTTGCTTTGAAGAAGTCGGTTGGTCTGGGGTTGGAAAAAGGAAATTGCACATATTTTTTTGGTTACAGTCAACTTTTTTTTTGAAGAATTCTACGCTCTTTAAATTGTACAATATTTGAAAATTTTTCTTACTTTATCTGTATTATATTATTCCTTTCTTTTACTAAATAGAATTTTTTAAAAAAAAAAAGAAGAAATTGTGAGAAAAATAAAATACTTCGAGAATAAATTGGACTACAGGTTAAATTTCTCAAATCACAACTAATACGATATTTGCATGCACTTTGTTTGTAGGAAACTTAAGCTTAAGTCAGACGTTCTAGATATATAAGATACTCAAACTTTATTTGTATTTTTGTTTTTTTTAGTTATTTTCCTTTAATTTGGACATTATCACCTAAATCTTAAAAATCTAATTTTCATAATCACAATTTAGTAGATCTCGCAAATATTCTTTGCAATTACTCAAAAATTAATGCATTGTAGTTAGAATAAAAATAGTAAAACAAAATAAAATAAGAAACGAGCAGATGAATAAATAAATTAGAATAAAAAAAGAATTGTTGAGTGTGTTGGAGTGCCAAGCCGTGCAGAATTAGTTTTAAGGTAGTGCTACCCAAAAGCCTTGCTCTCAATTTCTTACAGGAAAATTAGAATTATAGATTTTTAACTGCGAGATTGGCTCTTAAATTCCATTGATTTACTGGCCGACTGGATAAGATATCCGTTATATGTTTGCTTGACAAAGGTTGCCTCCTGAAAACCAATGCTGTCTTCTATTTTAAACTCAGGACGAGTTATCTGTTTAATATGTGCTGAGTCCTATCCGTAATGCTTTTGCTATACCGAAAAGCTAAATTTCGTTTTGCTTACCTTTTCAATTTCAAGTCCGTGATCAACAATATTCGAGTCAACTGAAGGTTATAATGGTGCATGTAAAGAAAGCTCTACATTACCAGGGTCAAACACAATTTGTGCACGTTTAGACAAATTTACCAATCAAGGACAGAGGCAAATAACTATTTAATATTTGCTGACTGTAAATTCTATAATAAAAAAAAAAGAAATCGCCAACAAGACCATGAGGCCATGTACATGCGGCAACGTCTCATCATCTATCGCCTACGAATGTGTCCTTAGCTTGTCGGATAACTCCTTAAAAATCCGTTCGTTTTACGCAGTAAAGGGCTCGCACTAAGCTAAAAGAATGTAGTGCGAAAAGATAGTAGTTACCATCTGAAAATCTTAAGTCAATAGCACAGATCTAAATGAAAAATTACAATTAGCAATAAACCAGCAAACTGTTTGGAAAAAAATAGAGTCGACTTATGATATAAAATTAATATCATGCGATTTACGGAACCAATTTCAACACTAAGAATCATGAACCGGAAAAGCTCATAATAATAAACCAACCCCATAAGAGCAGTACAAAATATAGTTCCATTACGTTCCAGCCTTCCTTTATGTGAACTAAAGTTCGAGTCGACGTTTGCGGAATACCAACCCAAAAGCTGCATATATGTAATACAAATCGTTTTGTTATGCGTAACTAGTGTTCTTGCTACAATCCTAAGATAGTTATCCCTCTCCATGGCGAATTTTTATTTCGTCAATGAAATCTTCAAATTTTCTCTAAAAAAAACTTCGCTTTAGTACAGACTGTCTGGGACTTGGTTAGAAAACACAGCTAACACTAAAATCTTTCACATGAACAAACAACAACATAAGTGGACAAACGAATGATGCCGATTCTAATTACTGGCAATAGGTATTTGCTGGCACAGTGTATACATTCATAGCAAATAAGTTTGGTCCGAGAACCCACTTGTGGAAGCTAAGAATCTGGTGCTAAAACAGAAAATCTGTTTTTTTTTTAGTTTGTCAAAAGTACTACACCCACCTTTTGAAGGAAAAAGCCAACAAAATCTATACAATACATACATTTGTTTAAGATCAGCTTGATTTCATCTTCATTCCAATATAATTCTGTAAAATTCTCCTCGCGCAATATGGGATGATCTCTGTGAAGCACTTCAAAAAAAAAGGTATAATGTGGTCAAGCGAATGCGGTAACTCTATCTCCAGAATAAATACTCCCAAATGGAAATCTGTATCAAGACCGAATTAACATGCATCAAACGACAATAGTATTTTTAGAAGATTAACAAGGTGAAAGCTCAACTTCTGTCCACAAAGTAATTCTGTAACACAATAACGGAGGAAATCGGCACTGCTATTCAAAAGAAAAAAATGTTTAAATAAAGAAACTGCATCAGATCTTTCATTTGTCAATGACAACCCTAATCCAGCCATCGTTTGTCTCCAGTACTTTCTTTTATTTCAAAGTTGATTAGGAAACGTCTACGGATGCGGATATAAGAGAGTTTAGTTGTTAATTTGATGGCCCTATGTACGTAATGAGAACACTGAACTCTATTTCTCGGTTTCTCGTGAAAAAAATATTGCTAAAGATATTTACGAGAACTTTGAATTTGCGTTCTGCCAGGAAACACCGTATTTAAACGTATAACGAGGAAGAAGAGTTTCTGGCGAATTCGAAAAAAAAACCCTTCTGTCAACGAACGTATTTGGTAGAATGAAGTTCGACGAAATTTCAAGTCTCAAATCAATTAAAGGGGTGGTTTTCCTCTTCGCAAAAATTACTCTACTGCTAAGCGCATGAGCTGAACTTATAAAAATCGACGAAAAGTGGCTGAAGGAATACTTGCTTTTCCAGAACACACATCATTAGAGGGTTCATTCTACCGACTTGTCTTCAGTCCGGTCAACTGAGGTTTCTTATTAAGAACTCCAACAAGACACCAATAATAATATGTAAGAGGGTATTGAAATACATGATTCTTCAATACTACCGCGACACAAAATCCAAGCCAGTACAGACAGAAGCAACAGCCATAATAAATTGTTCTTTAATTTCCTTGACATAAAATACGAGTGCATACCACATGGAACCTGTGTACAAACTGGGCACGGATATAATATCTGTCGAAGTGTTACTGTCAAATTTAAGTAGTTGATATGAAATAAAGCAGCAATTCGGATTCATGATTTTAACTTTCAAATAAAACCGTAAGCCAAAAATCTCAGAAGATTTGAGAACCTATGCATTTAGCACAACAACTCTCTAGTAAGAAGCCGTATATAGATTTAGTTATAAAATTGAACAGAACGCGAGCCAAAAGTCTGATAAAAATAAATGCCAAATTGAACTATTTAAACCTTTGAACCCAACAAAAAAAGAAACCATGGAATACTTCCTTCTCTAGCAGGCTTATTGAGAATCAGTTTTCCGTTTATCGGAAGGTAACAGATACTTTGTGGCACGTTGATGATGGCTAGCACTTTAGTTCACTATCCCCATTATTTTTTCGATTAAAAACGTTGGAGGGGTTATAAAAAGTTTTAAAAAGAAGGTGAAATTGCTTAGTAGTTTTGGTAGCTGAGGCACATCGCTTTGACAGGGGCCTAACGACTGAGCAACATAGCCGGGAAAAATACCTACATATGTGTATAGATGCTGATGAGGAGACCCAGTAATGACCAAAGAATAACATGAGTGGTATATGGACGTCGTCACATTAAAAAACGGATAGTAGACAAATATTCATGCAGATCACACCTTTTGCCGCATTCAACGAAGGCCGTTGGAAAATCCAGTCCGAAAGGCAGTAGAGGCTCAAGTTTCATTCGAGATTAGAAGGCGTCGAAAGAAAAATAATTGGACCACTTACTACATACTTGTCTTACAAATGTTTTTTTTTTTTTTTTTTGAACTTTTTTAGAACATACCCACTTGAGTCGGTATGAATACACTTATAATGCCTCAGCATGTGTTAAGCTTTTTGGAAAAAGGGATAGAGAGAGAAAGAAAGATGTTTGGGCTCAGTGGTTATTTCGCTCCATGGGTGGCATCCAACATTTAATGAGGAGACTAAATTCTTAGAGGAAGTTGGCTTGATGTTGATTTCTAGTCAACTACTCGTCTTACTTGATTTTCGTTAACTGAAATGGATGATATGTCTTTCGAACACCGAACTTCCCGATTTGGAAGCCAGTCCAATACCACTTGAACCACGGTCGGAAAATTTAGCCAACACCACTCACCGCGGTGTTCACCTAATCATTTTGTGCATTTATGATTTTTAGCCGACCACGAACGGCGCAAGATTGAGACACTATATCAAAGGCAAGCGATTTTACTTTGGGAGTTTTACCAACTGGGTAATGACATCTTGCTGCTTGAACAAGAAGGTACCGATAAAAATGAAACTCTAACATTACTGATGGTCTTCAACCTTTTAATATACCATAAACCCCCACCATAGACAAAAAGCAACAATTTGGAATAATGTATCGTATTAGGTGTAAGGGAAAGTTTTCCCGTTTTTTATCACATGCGCTACTATAAGTTGTCGACCTTAAGTTGAATAGCACGCGCTAGGTGACTTATGTAAACCGAACCGTCAACATGAGTGAAGAAAAAGTACACTTGAGTTCCAAAAAGGTACAAACCGTAAAACTTTCTACTTGGATACCACAAGGATTAGGCGAATCAAACTTACAAGACGGAATTTCTATATGCCTCAAACTTGGATAAGGGAGTCGTTTTTGCACCAAAAGAGGAGTGCTTATAAAAATCTAACGAAAACTCCTCCATCAAAATCAAAAAGTGGTGTCCATCAGAAGAAATTAATGCTGTGTTGTTGGAGAGACCACAAAGGGTCGGCATATTATGAGATATTTTAACAAAACTACATAAATTATAAGTGCTGATCGTTATTGTGCACAGCCTGCTATTTTAAATACAGAAAGGGTGTAGTCTTTCATCACGACAACGCAAGGCCGCATGTGGTGTCCAAAAAGTCGCTGAGTTGGATTGCCACCGATTTCGATATTCGCGAAACTTTCTTGAAGGACATGAGTCTTTAAATTTTGAGGTTGTGTAAATGATACGAGAAAAGTTTTCCGCCTCCAGAACCGAGGATTTCTTTTCCAACAGATTGGACTTGCTAAAACGCAGGAAAACAGCTTTAACCAATTAATTACATTTAAACTAATTTTTATATAAAATGTGAAAAAAGGCCAGAACTTTCCCTCTCATTTGTAGATTGTGGACGTAAGTAAGCTATAACCAAATAGAATCAGCGTACTCAGTAGCAACAGAGAAGAAAGGCAGCACTATTCTAGTCTCTGAAGATACGTTTACCATTGTACATATAGTCGTCGTTTTTTCTTTTTCCAAATTAACCAATTGAAATAAAATTACATAGATACACAGTTTACTCAAAAAGTTGCGGGACTGATTTTATGCAAAACGTACAAATGGCGCTTGGAACTGTGTTGTTTCGTTCTTCTTTTAGCCACTGTAAAAATTTGACGTGACAACTTAATTTAGTAGTTAATTCATTTGAAATGTGTTTTATTATCTTTGTCGTGTGACGTATTTTACCATAGAATGAAGAACAGCCATTAAATGTCGTTTAAAGTTGGATAAAACCGCCGACAGAACATTTCAAATGTTAAAAATTCACTGGTTAAAAAGGACTCAAGAGAGAAGCAGTTGTATTACGAGCGAGAATGTTGATTTAAAGCGTATTGTTGGCTCTTCCTTCTTATCCAAGAGCCACGGTTGAAATCTTATCTGGGTAACTGAAGGGAACGGAAGGCGACAGAAGTTATAGCACACGGACGGGTGGTCCTGCGCATTCGTCGTTACTAGTAGCCCACGAATCTGACTAAAGAATCAGAGACTGTATCGATCACCCACAATGAGAAGAGAACGTTTTGATGACATGGAGGCTATTCAGCAAAGTGTGAGGAGGCCGCTGAAAAGCATTCAGAAGGAAGATTTATCGACGACTTTTCAAGGAATCTACAACCGGTCAAAAACAAAGGGCAACTACACCAATTTCTTTCCTTTTCTTATAAAAAATCAGTCGCGGAACTTTTTGAATGAACTGTGCACCCCAGACTATGAAACAATAGTGTGCTTTGCATGCAATAACCAATCACCAAAAAACAACTATGAGCCGCAACAAAATGTTAAATCTGTGTGAAACAAATTACAAAAACCAAATCAATCTAAGGAAATAATAAATTTCTTAAAAATAAATAAAACAACAAATGGATTTCTTTCTATAATAATTTTTTCTTGATTTTTTTGTTTTTTTATCTCTTTCTATAAAATTGTTTCACTTCGGAAAGGCATTTTTCTTAGTTGAGTTATGTTTTTTTGTTTTGTTTTTTTTTTCTTTTCTTTTCTTTTTAAACATTTCAAGTGTACACTAAAATTTACGTTTAGAACTTCTCTTTCGGTTTCTTATTTTTTCTATAAACAAAATTATTGAATGTTGCTTTTGTTTTGTTTGTTTTTTTTTTTTCTTTTAATTTAATTTAAAAATTCTCACCTTTAATCGAGATACATACAATATATAATATATGTGGTATATAAAAAAATAATAATTAGTTTGCGTACATAAATATTATTTTTACTAATATTCTTCATTGTTTCTTTTTTGTTGATTATATTATTTTGTTTTTTTTTGTTTTTTTACGTTTCATTTAATATTACAATTATTATAATTCATTTTCTTGAGTCGTGTTAAAACATTTCTTTTATTTTTTGTAATTTTGTTTTATTCACTTATTTCTTTGCTTGGCGTTGTTCTGAAGCTACAGAAAATTATAAACATTTTTTTTTTTGTTTTATTTCTAAATTTAATTAATAATTATATTTAAATTAAAGTTATAGGCATTTTGTTTTGCGTGTTGAAATTGTTGATAAAATTAAAATTATAAAAAAAAAAGAAGAACAAAACAAAAAGAAAAATAAAATAAAATAAAGACGAAAATAAAAACAGTGCTTTTGTTTGCTTTTCTTGTTGAAAGTAGTAACTAAGTCTCAGCTAAATTTATTTAATTAAATTAGAATTAATTTAAAGTTAAAAATTTATTAGGGAAATTAACAATATGAAGTATATACGTACATATATGTATATTTTATAAATATAAATGTTTATTTCCTTTTGCTTTATAAATACATATACTCGTAAGTGTGATATATTTTTTATTTTTGTTGCATTCTAACAATCAATTTCATCGTTGACACGAGGAAGGAGGAAGGCGGAAGGCGGGCGGGAATGCGGAAGGGCGAGGACTTGATGAAATATTTATTTAATTAGAAATTAAAAAAAAAAAAAAAAAAAAACAACATATATATATATATATATAATTATAATTATAATAAAATATTAACGTGAATCACCAATTGGCGTATAAGGGGGTTAGGATTTCGTGGTCGCCGGCTTTGAGTGCTGTGGCGACTTAGTCTGTTATTGAAATTTGAGCGTAGCCAACGAGTGATTTTTCGTCGGGAACCTCACCCGGCTGAATGCCAGAACTCAGTTGGAACGTAATAGTCTTCATTTGGCTCCGTTGCTCTATCAGTTTTTGCAGATTAACAGCCATGGGTACTGTGTCTAGATTGTCAACGAGACCAGCTTCGACCAGTTCGGCGGCAATACCATCGGCAGAGTCCTTACCAACGGCAAACTCGAAACGGATGTCGTGCAATTCTCGTTTAATATTTCTCATACGTAGGACCAGATTGACGGGAGGAGATTCACCAGCTGTATTTAATGTTGCCGCCGCTGCAGTTGCTGCTGCTGATACTGCTGCGTCACTTGCAGCTGAGTCCGCTGGCTCTGAGGTGCACGTTATGGTTCGTTCAGAGAATTCCGATGGTTCTTCGCGTTCGCTGTCCGATGAGTCGGCTCGCTCAAGACGATTGATTGGACGATCATCTGACTCCGAATCTGAGGAATGCTTGCCATTGTCTTCCTCTTCGCTGGACCACACCCATTCGCCAGTTACTGTTCGATGAAGGCGACCAGATGCACCCGGTTGACGGCGAGATGCCTTATGCACTCGAGTCTCCATCGATGGGCCTGTTGTTAGCAGAGTCTGAGTGAGATATTTGCGATCCTTGGCCTTTTTAAAGAAGGCATGCTTTAACAGTTCATTTGCAGTTGGGCGTTTTGATGGTTCCTTCTGCAGACATTCAACAATCATTTTTCGGAACGTCTTGCCGTAGGCTTTGTACTGATCTTTATCTTCGGCGCCAGTGTCCAGGGTCGGTGGATCATTTTGCAGTGTTAACATAAGAACTTTCATCGGCGGATACTTGTGATATGGTGCAGTACCTGTTGCCATTTCAATAGCTGTTATACCAAATGACCATATGTCTGCTTTAAAATCATAACCATGATCTTGTTCCATCACTTCAGGTGCCATCCAACAGGGTGTACCAACAAATGTATGCCTGACCTTTTGACGTGACAAATCTCGGCCAGTAGCTAGCCAGGCACTAACACCGAAATCGGCAATTTGCACTGTGCCATCATCACCGAGTAGGATATTTCCCGCTTTAATATCTCTGTGTATCTGCCCATTGCTATGGAAATATTCTAAGCCCTTTAGTACTTCTTTGAGAACTGTTGCAATAGTTGGTTCGTCGAAAACACCCTGTTTACAATTGCTGGTCCGCATTTTGTGTTTGATGATATCGAGTAAGCTGCCACCTTCAAGAAGTCGCAGAACTAGCCATAGTTCTTCGCGTACCACAAAACTCGTGTGATACGTTACGACATTCTCATGATTACACGATGACATCGCTTGGATTTCCTTTAACAATTCGTCCATGGATGTGTTCCATTTTTCGAGATTAATGCGCTTGATGGCACATTTCTCGGTACGTGGCAGGCAAAGAGCAGCATGGACCACAGCTGTGGCACCCACTCCAATTACATCGCGCAATTCATAGTCGTCCTTACTGTTGGGCCAGGGGATTTTTTCAACTGTTCCAGGTGGAGGTGGAGCAATATTATTTGCAGCCATTGTATTTATTGACTTGTTTGTTCGAATAGATGTGGTCGACTGTGACTTGACTGGTGGTGCAACGTTGCGGATTGTTCTGATACTGTTGATGCTTGCCTTTGATGAGTTGGCAGTTAGTGTGGGTTGCTGGACGATGACCACTGCTGCTGGTGATTTGTCTGGCGGTGATGGTGTTATTGTAACTTCCGCTACAGGTGGTGATGCTTCCTGTTTGTCACGTTGAAATCCACAAATGAAGGGGTTCGTCCCGTGCTTGAAGTAGGTTGTTGCCGATTTGGTGGAGAATGCAACCTCTGAAATAGTCAGTTGAAGAAGCCTCTTATGGTTTTTGTTTTTCTCTTTTTTATTTATTTATGTATTTATTTATTTTATGCATTGTTATGGTTAGTTTACAAAACAAAAGAAAAAATGAGTTAGCTTTTCTATGGAGAATATGCAAGCGACTTATTTTCAAATGACGATGGTTAAAGATAAACAAAAAAACAACAAAAATAACTCAACAAAGCAAATGAAAGTGAAATACTCCTAGACGTCTTGGTGTACCTAGTCTAGCTAAGAAGTTTTATGTGCTTTAGGAAACAGAAATGAATCTACTTCTTGGAACTCTTAATTGACCATACTATGGGCGATGTTGGCTTCTTTTAGACGTTCTTGACAACACCTTCATCTACTCTTGAAAGATGGATATTTTCTTGAACAACAAACGCACTAATAACACAAAAATTATCTGACTACCCGAAATGATAATGGAATACAGAGAGAGAGAGAGAGATAGAGATAAATAGCAACAGCTGCGAAAGATAACACGTAGGTGTTGTAAATTTGTTATTTCAAAAAACAACAACCTAAAGCTAGAGTGGGCGAAAAGAGCTTATGCTAAGCCAAGCCAAGAGTGCTTAAGAACAAAAATAAATAAAATACCTAAAAACAAATCCAAGAGATTTGACAGTTTAACACATGCAAACAAATAATCAATCAATGAAACTAAAAATAAGAAGAAATAAACAAAGCAGAGGGATTTCGTAGGTTGACAACGACTTATTGATAATCTTTTTCCTTATAGAAAATCAGTGGCGGCACTCAGGCAGGAAGAATAGTGACAAGGAACGAATCCAGTATTCTTTCGGTTGGTTTGGGCAAGACCTAGATGCGGAACATATAAACCAATAGGTGCGCTGCGTTGACATTAGGAACGAATGAGTGTCTCACATTGTACTTTCATAGAGCCAATTGTTTTTCTGAATTAAATTTTTCTTTTCTGCGGTACAGGCGCGGCTGAGATTTGTTAGATTCTAGAAAAAGTAGTACTCAGGTGTGGTCTTCGTGATATTGGATTGTGCCTTTCATTCTTTAAAATCTCTACAGCTCGACCTTTGAGCATCCCTAACCTTGACATCTCTTCGCTTAATATATTTCTCAGAATCGAAAGAGGTCATAATATCTTCTCTGATCTACCTTTTGTCGTATTAGCTTAGCGGCCTGACTTACTGTTGAAGATCGACATTGCGATAAATTTAATGCTAAACAACTAACGGAAATGTGGCAGCTCCAAAGGCATTCCCCAGTCACTTGTATTAACTGCGACGCAAACCAAATAGCAAATTGTCAAGGCAGCAAAAATCCGCGGCGAACCAGAGTCTAGTCTTTCTTATTCACTATCTTTCGCGCACGTGAGAGAGGACCTACGATTTCTTGTAGACACCGGACGGAGGGAGAGTGAAAAAAAAGGTTTGCCATTGCAGGGGACTTCAGAAAAGTGAATTATTTTTCTGCTTCTCGGTGTAGGTCGAAGCTTGAACCCAGAACATCCTGTGTAGTAGTCAGCGAACTTATCCACTGGCACTTGTCATCCCGGTCAGCAAGACGTAGCGAGCGGAAGAAATTTAGTCATCGCAAGAAAAGCAAACAATAGAACACCTTGGGGCGATTGAACTGTTACCAACTTCATGCCGCTGTAACTGTCAAAATACTTCATGGGTACTTCATTTCATCGTTAAAAGCGTGAAAACATTCGTATGAATGCGATTGCGTTTGAAAGTGTTCAGCACGTTTGTTTTTCGCACCATTACACGCTTCAACGATACTGGCACCACTGCAAGACGTTATGGTGGCGGTCGGAAAAGAAGTGCAATTAGATCCGCAATGGTGCAAAATTTGAAGAAGAGAATTCGGGACAGAACGCAAGACAAATGGCAAAAGAGCTGAATGTATAGGAGCAGTGAATTCGATGCATACTGGAGAATGAGCCGTAAAAGATGCAAAAGTTGGACGAATTTAATGATAAGCAGAAGAAGCAGCGTCTGAACGGAGCCATGGTATTAAAGCGTCTTCGTCTTCTCTAACGAAAAATTGTTCACGATACAGTAAGTCGTAAACAAAAAAAAAAAAAATTTGAGCATTCGGATGACGAGCAGATCGCAAAAGTCACATATGGTGTGAGCCCCAATATCCGCCGAAAAATTCACTCCACTGGTGTTCCTGGACCTTGGCGTCCAGATTGACTCAACTGAGTGTCGCAAAAGAGTGCTAGAAGGACCATTGAAGCCCTGGTCACGTAAACAATTCAGTTCGACACCAGAGTGCAAGACTCTGCATCGTCTTACAAAACTAAGCTGTACCAAGAATGGCTGAAAAACAACAAACGCATTTCTTTCCGGCCGAGCAATGGCTCATTAATTCACTAGATGCAAATCCGATGGACTTCTGTGTTTTGAGTGTGTTGGAGGCCAGTGTGGACGAGCACAATTTCAATAAGGAAAGGGATCAGCTCTAGGCGGAAGCAATGTACTCGTATGTGGAATAACTTCGGTGAAAAATGCGAGAGTAGTACAAAAACTTTGCTCCGTTTTTCAAAAGGCCGGTGCTACAAAGATATGTGGTAGTGGAACGATGAAACGAAAATGCCTGTAAAGGACAAAAGGCAAGATAGCGTGCAAAAAGCGCGCGGTATCAGCAAAACTGTATGCATATAAATTAATATTTTCTGAAGTCGAAGCTAGCGAAGCAGTAAAAGTAAGGGACCGTGAGCGTGCAGTACGCGCGGATCACATACCCTCCAAAGTATTTGTGACAAGCGGAAGTTTTGGATCTAAATAGCCTGCAATGCAAAATTAGAGGCGATCGGATGGGACAATGTTGCACAATGAGTCAATGTCGGTTTTCTTAAATGCCGCGAAAAATGCGCAATATTTGTGATAGAATAATGGCGCTTGGTCTTAAAGGTTAGTTATACACGACAGTCATTCAACCAGCTTTAGCATACGCATCGCAATGTTGGACGATGAATGAGTAATACTCGTATAAAGGAGAAATGACGGCGGAAATGATAGTACCAGTATAACGAATATCGGCAGGAGCCACAAAACGTGATATAGTAAAAAGCACTCGTACGCCTATTCGCGGAAGTCTTCACATTAAGGAACCGCAAGTGGAAAAACCAATAAGAACAAACAACTACGAATGAGTCAAAACAAAAGAAGGGAAGGCGAATTGGCGGAGAAAACGTTCTAGACCCTTGAAGGACAGGCATTAAAAGATTCCAGTGATGCGATAAAAGTACAATATCTGTAAACTTCCGAATTCCAATTATTTTGTTGATAGAATTTTGCGGGCAGTAGCAGTAGCCCTTATCTGAATACTGAATATGATTTAATTAACGGGCAGAGCCTTAAGGAATAGACAAAGGAGGCTCTAGTTAAACTTCTTTATTTTATAAATACCGCGCTGAGGCTTTTATTTGTTCCAGGCCGATGGAAAGTTGCAGAAGTGATAAAATCTACAACGACAAACAGTTGTTCAGATCAAAATCTCCCCTACCAGCAGGTTCAAACCAATTTGAAATTCATGTAGTGAAGTCCTAACATCCTGTTACTGAAGAAAGGCGACCTTTTTCCGATCATAAAGCTGCATTCAACAACTGAGCAAGGGTTATTATGTGTAAGCACACATAGGCCTGAAATAAAAGTACTATTAGTTTAGGAGATTATGATTCTAGAATTCTCCCTTTTAAACTGAACATTCATTCAAAATTAAAAGAAACTGGTGTCGGTGTTCCATAAGGTAGTAAGACGAGATCACCATTGTAGCCAGGTTTGCAGACTGCGAACTACAGTAGAAGCGAAGCTTGAATGAAATTCAGGATACTACTACTTGGAAGGAATTTTAAGGTAATCATTCACCAGCGTTGTGTGCGAGTATTTTCAATGTACTCAAATCCCTTGAGCGCACGCAAATTATATAAAAAAAATGCAACAAAATGTTCAAACACTTGTTCACAACTATGTAGCTGTGTTAAACAAGCAATTTTACAAAACAGAGTGCTTAGAGCATTTATTTATGCTCCATAGTACAGGGTCTTCCGTATTTTGACAGTTGATAGCGGCCATATTGTTGAAGCTACATCTGTCAAATTGGCTGTCATTTATTAAGTCTATTTCGCCAAATCACGATGGACGGACATAGCGTTCAACAGCACGTGCAAATGATAAAATTGTTTTATCAAAATGGGTGTTCTGTTCGGGCAATGTTCCGCGCGTTTCACCCATTTTACGGTCGCCATAATCGTGCTACCGAGAGAACTATTCGCAGTGTGGTGGTTAAATTTGAGTCCACTGGTTCAGTAAAGGATAAACCAACACCCGTACGTCCACGAAACGCAAGATCTGACGAAAACATCGCCGCGGTCCGTGAGAGTGTACAGAAGAATCCGAGTCAGTCGTTTTCGCGTCGCTCACAATAACTCGGCCTTTCGCAGACTAAAACTTGGTGAATTTTGCATTGTGACTTGGGCCTGCACCCGTACAAAATTCAACTGACCCAGGAGCTCAAGGTAAATGATCATAGACAACGACGTGTGTTCGCTGATGGACGTTGACCAGGCCATCACTGTCAATGGTCGATGATTACCAACTTCTTTTGGCCCGAATTGGATGATATGGACACCAACGACATGTGCCACGTCGTTGGACAGGACGGTGCCACGTGCCACACAGCTCACGCCACATTTAAAATTCTGCACGAGCGATGCGAATAAACCACAAACAGCTCTCAAAGCCCAGATAAACCATATAAACCATGTCATCGGCCAAATTCTGCGCCTTATTTATGCGCCAGAGTCATGGAAAATAGGACACTTCAGATGCGTGCCACCCAGAGAAGCCGCGGGGGACATTTGAACGATGTCATATTCCATACATAATGGCATCGATAGGACTTTCAAATGAATAAAAAATTTCGATGATATCTCACACACACTTTGTTTTATTTAAATTTGAAGATACTAAGCGCTTACTGAAACACCCTTTATATACTCGTACGGAATGTTCATATCTACGGAGACTTGCGAATACTCGTAGCTACAGTTCCATATTTATCTAACTGGCCATTGCAAAAATCTTATACGCCTACTCCAAAGAACGAAATAATTCCATTTAGTGTCATAAGGATTGCTTGCCTTTAGAGGCGTTTGCAGCTGCTTTCGCTAAGAAGCCACCTGCCCAACGTGACTATTTCTGGAAATTGAAACTACTTGTTAGGTTAACTTGAAAAGGCGAAACCTTTGTTAGTGAGTAAGAATCATCTAACACTGTGCTTCAAATGTATAGGTGTCAATACCGGCATGTTGATCAAAACCCAAGGGCTTGTCAGCAGGTATTTTGTTTTAGTCTCGTTTGCTAAAAGATTCAGTCGCTTCCCCTCGTTTTGCAAGCTGGATAGTGCCAAGCATACGGCACGGATGGTAAGCCCGATGATATTAATGCATTGCCATTGGCATACTCGTCTAATAGGCGGAGTGAAAAGTAACCTCCTTGACCGCCAGAATGCGCTGCTACTGCAAAAAAAAGTTATGGTGCCTTAAAGTCCATTCATATTTAGGCAGACATGCCAGGCAGCGGCAGGCCCTCCGATGCGGTTACAGAGGACAATGTCAAAAAAGGTGCGCGAGCTAGCAGATACCACAAAGATTAGTACTGAGCGCACACGCCATATTTTGGGCAATATTCTGCATATGAAAAAATTATCCTGCCGCTGCGTGCCGCGAATGCTCACTCCTGACCAAAAACACGAACGCGAGAGCACTTCGAAAGAGTGTTTGGACTTGCTGATGCGGAATTGGGCGGACTTTTGGCGTCGATTGGTAACTGGATTTGGATCACTCGGACTATTATCTCTTCCCAAACCTCAAAAGATGGCTCAGCAATAAAAATTTCAGCTCACGAGAGGAAATCATCGACCCCACGGAGGAGTATTTTGCAGACCTTCCGGAAAATTACTTTTCGGACGGGATCAAGAAGTTGGAAAATCGCTGGAATAAGTGTATCAAACTAAAAGGGGACTATATTGAATAAAATAAAAAAAAACATTTAAAAAAAAAAATTTGTTCATTCCCAAGGAGGTTACTTTTCACTTCATCTAGTATGCCAGTAGTATGACACTTTTATAGACGAAAGTGCCACTGCGAATTATTTTCTCCAGCATTACATTCAAGAAGTCACACGATAGGGAGGCACCTAGTCTGCAGTCTCATTTAGTATAAAATAGCTGCAGAGGTTTTCTCCAAGTCCTACGGATCTGATTGCGATGCTCATAGTCGTTTTGCATAGTCATGTCCGAGATATCAAATTAAGGCATAGCAGAATAGAAGGAATTCCTATCCGTGCTGTGAAAAGCGACGTTTAACACAGTACACTCGCTAAGATCACAGGATGACTCTTCTAAGAATCACAGTGAACCTGAACCTAGTAGTTGGGGATGTTCTTTTTGCCAATACTTTGCAAATCCGCTGATGTATGAAACCAGTTTTTAGCCCTCGGTTTTAAATAGATCAGCCAATAAACCATGAGCTTTCAGAGTTTTGTTGTTCTTTATTTACGCTATCGGTATTCGTACCTTGGATGGGGAAACAGCAATTCCGTCATAAGCAACTGATATTAAAGTACCATCACAAGGCTGCTGCCATCATTCAAGAGCGAAGACAGATTATGGGCTGAAAGAGGGTGGTAATAATGTCCAAGTTCAGACTACATTCTTTGTTCTTGGTTCGAATACTCCTGCACCGATTCTTTTTTCAGTTCTCGATTTCTCTGCTAAATCAAGTGACTGTTCTGTTTGTATATGAACATTACAGACGCAATAGGTACATCAACAAACAAAATTGAAAGTTTTCTCCCATCCATTACACAGTCTATAAATCCGCTTTCGCGAAAAAATAAAAGACAATGACACCCTTGCGCACCCGCTCCTGTAACATACAAAATGAAAGTCTGACATAGAAACGTGCCATCGACCAAACCCAAATGTTCATCCGCTTACACATAAATACTTTACTCTGAGATACAATTCAACTCTCACAGTACCGGCTCACGGTATGAGATTTACACTACAAGCCTCGGTATACCATATACTCCTAGCCCACTATCGAAAAAATTTACAACGTGATTTTTTGTTGCGAATCTCTTGAAACTAAAAAAAAAAAAAAAAAAAGAAACAAATTGCAGAACTCACTATCCATCCCTGTATCGCTTTAATCCGTAACAATACCGTCACATCGGAGATTCACCCAGCCATGTTTTGGGAGGTGTACGGTGAAAGACCAGTGCTTACAAATACCCCCAGGGGAAAAAATTGTCAGTAAACAAAACGAAAGAAGCGTTTTGTGGAAATAAAAGTTAAGCGCGTGGTTTCATTTAACGTATATGTGAGATTATTTACTGAGCGAAAAAAAAGCAGTAACTAAAAATAACCACGAATTCATCTTTCTTTTATTGCAAATTCTTTTATCTCGATTTTTATTTGAATAGGAAAAAAATTGTAAAAAAAATAAAACGAATTGCACTTTCCTTGGGGTTTTTGTAACAGCAGCACAATTTTGGGGTCATGGATGATTGTATTTCTGGCTTTTCTGATTCAAATGCTGGTAAAAACAATTGTATACGCTTTCAAACCAGTAGATTGTGGGTTTTGTTTACGATATTCATTCAACTAAATGTTGTTAATTACTGCTTGTGAGTAGAACCTGAACCAATTATGAAAAGCAATTACGACCTCGTTGTTTTCTCTAGAACAATACGGATGACTGAGTTGACTTCAATATCAACCTGTTAGTGCTTTTGGATGTATTGACAAATGAATGGATGATTTTTCTGAGATCCGTAACAAATAATAGGATTTTGTGTAAATATAATGTAACTTTGTATCTCTTGAAAACAGCACTGAAAGCGGTAGAATATTCTTTTTAAAAAATAACGATAGCCATTTAGCTTGAACCAAAAATCTGTATTCATAATGATCTGTGTTGGCATTGTGTTTTGAACTTCCGACTTCCGAAATACATATGTCGTCCCCAATTTTGAGTCACCATTCGACGGGGTTTGTCTCACAAATAACGCGCTGATTATTGGCTTCTTCTGTGTGTACGAGGGCGGATCAATAAGTCCTTTTTGAATTTCTGCCCTCTTTACTGAAACAGCAACACTGCTCCTGTCAACAGGCATCTGTCAGTTGACTCCTGTCAAAATTTAAACTTGCTGCGTCAGTTAGTTTGTGTTTGACAGCTATTTTTATCAGACTACTCACTAATTTGAGGAGAAAATGGAAAAAAGTGAATTTCGTGTGCTTATTAAGCATTATTTCTTGCGAAAAAAAAACCATTACCGAGACCAAGGCTAAGCTTGATAAATACTATGGGGACACTGCACCATCGATTTCAATGGTAAAAAAGTGGTTTACTGAATTTCGTTGTGGCCGTACAAGCACTGAAGATGCCGAACGTCCTGGACGCCCAGTTGAGGTCTCTACACCCGAAACAATCGAAAAAATTCACGATATGGTGTTGGCCGACCGAAGATTGAAAGTGCGAGAGATTGTGGGAGCCGTAGGGATCTCGCATGGCTCAGTGGTTTCAATTTTGAATGATCACTTGGGCAAGATGGGTGCCGCGTTTGCTCACAGTCGACCACAAACGCAATCGTGTAACAACTTCACAGGAAGGTTTGGCTTTGTTTAATCGCAATATGGAGGAGTTTTTGCGCCGTTTTGTAACCGTGGACGAAACATGGATCCATCACAACACACCAGAGAACAAACAACAGTCAAAACAGTGGGTTTCTAAGGGTGAATCGGCGCCAAAGAAGGCCAAGGTGGGTTTGTCAGCCAATAAAGTTATGGCGACTGTTTTTTGGGATGCACGCGGGATAATCCACATTGACTACCTTCAAAAGGGAAGAACAATCAATGGGGAATATTATGCCAACTTATTGGACCGATTCAATGACGATTTGAAAAAAAAAACGACCTCATTTGGCCAAGAAAAAAGTTCTTTTCCACCAAGACAATGCAAGGGTGCACACATGTGCAGTTGCCATGGCAAAAATCCATGAATTGGGCTATGAATTGCTCCCTCATCCACCCTATTCTCTAGATTTGGCTCCGAGCGACTACTTCTTGTTCCCAAACCTGAAGAAATGGCTTGGTGGAAAAAGATTTGACTCCAATGATGAAGTCATCTCGCAAACAAAGGCCTATTTTGAGGACCTCGACAAATCATTTTTTTTGGAAGGGATAAAAAAATTGGAGAAGCGTTGGACAAAGTGTATAGAGCTCAAGGGAGACTACGTTGAAAAATAAAATTATTTTTTTATCAAAAAATCTGGGTTTTAATCCAAAAGTCACGAACTTATTGACCCGCCCTCGTATTACATAGAAAAAACCTTTAAAACAATTTACATAGCCCCACAGGAAGTAATCAAATGCCGTCAAAATTGACCACGATCTTTGTGGCCAATTCACTGCTCCTGTTTTACGTATAGATGTTAAGTATAAGTTGTTCAAACCCATGGTGTCAAAACAAATATGGCGCAGCCGCTAGGATATGCTCCCACAGGTCCATTTCGCGTTATTTCAACGGGTGTGTCCATTGAGTCAAAAGTCAGTCCATCACTAAACACAATTTTCGATAAAAAATACTCGTAACTGTCGATTTCAGGTTGCTAAAGGACCTCATCAGCGAGCTCATATCAGAGGCCATGGTCTCGCAGGATTTGTTTCAATAGGTACTGTTCTAGCTGGATATTTTGCGGGTAAAACCCGAGGTCCTTTCGTACAATTTTCAACATAGTGGACGGACAAAGCCGGTGCCGAATTGACGATTCGCCGATTATAGTAACGCGGCGTATTGCACAGACGCGTTGGTGACTTTGCGTCATGTGGTACAAAATCTACAAACAATTGAATTGACAACTAATTTTCAAAATAGGTTTGAATGATACGGAAGCGTCTTTTTTTTGACATAAAATACTGAACAAAATTAACAGCACGGATTGATATAATTCTATATTGGAAGATCTATTAGCCAAAAAAACATTCTTTACTAGAAAAATTTGAGAATTCCTCGAATTAAGGTGTAGCTTACGCCGAAGATGCACTTACCCTGTAGTAAATTCATTTCCCTACCAAGTATTATTTACCAAGAGAAGACTGTATACAGAAATCTGGATATCATTGTAGAAATCTCGGTGCTGAAGTTGACGAAAGATGGTTAGAACTTTGGCCTAATCCCTCATAATAAGTTCAACTAGAATTTGACCTTACAGAGAGACTTAAGAAAGCATCCAAAGCTTTGGATATCAATCAAAGAATTTGTGGTAACGAATGCGAACCGTCCTCGAAGATCATGCATTGGCTGAACGCTGTGTTAGTTAAAATAATGGTGGATGGACCATCTGGACAGAATCGAATAAAACCCAGAACCTTGACTTATTGATTGGCGATGCAACGAGCACCCATCCTCCTTATTAGAGGTATGTAGACCTGAGTATACAGTTGGTTTCGGGGTAATGTTGCATATCCATCCAATCCATCCAAACGTTGGAAATGCTGGAAAACTGTTTCGGCAACGTGGCACGAGCGGTTCAAAAGTGGTCGTGAGTCAATCGAGGATGATGAACGCAGTGGTAGACCATCGACATCGAAAACCGACGAAAACATTGATGAAGTACTCGTAAAAGAAATGTTGGTCAATAACCGCAAATTAACCATCAGAGAGATAGCGGAGGACTTGAACATTGCCTATGAATCCGTCCAAGACATTTTGGTTAATGATTTGGGTTTCCGTCGTGTAGCAGCAAAGTTGGTGCCAAAAGACCTCAATTTCATGCAAAAAAGAGACCGTGTTGATCGAATCCGATCCCACATTCATCAAAAGAATCATTACTGGAGACGAGACGTGGGTTTATGAGTACGACACGCAATCCAGACATCAGGCAAGTGAATGGCGTTCACCAAATGAGCCGAGACCAAAAAAACCACGTCGTTTTCAGTCAGAAAAGAAGGCAATGCTCACGGTTTTCATGGATTACAACGGTGTAGTGCATCATGAATTTTTGCCAGAAGGCCAGACAGTAAACAAAGAGTATTATTTGGGCGTTATGAGACGTTTGCGTGAAGCAATTCGCCGAAAGAGACCAGAATTGTGGGCAGAAAACTCGTGGATTTTGCACCATGATAACGCACCATCGCACAGTGCCATCATTATTCGTAATTTTTTGACGAAAAATGCTACAAATACTATCCAACAGCCACCCAATTCACCTGATTTGGCTCCCTGTGACTTCTTTCTGTTCAATCGAGTTAAAAAACCACTACGGGGAACACGTTTCAGCAACCGAGAGGAAGTAATGGGAAAATCGCAGGAAGCATTGATGGACATACCGTAAACCGAATATAAAAAAATGTTTCGAGGATTGGATCAAGCGCTGGCATAAGTGTGTTGCAGTCGATGGGGATTACTTTGAAGGGGACAATATAGATTTAGACGAATAAACTTGTATTTTTAATTTTCTGAATAAATTCAGGGATCAAGGTATATTTCATTATTCAGGGAACTACAGCAAAACCGGCGATGCCTATTACTAGAAACAGTGTAGGAATTGCCACTTCGGCCATGTTTAACAGGATATTAGCCGAGAACATGGTAACCGATTATAACGAAACGAGAGGAATCGGCAGACAACACTGCCATATGTGATAAAGACACAGGTTTTTACATGGATGGGTCAAGGGTTGAAAATGGTAATAAACAAAAATTAATAAATCTTGAGACTGCAGCATATTCTAAACAGATATTATCACAAATGGAAATACCTATCTATGTTGACAGTCAAGCATTGAATCCAAGAAAGTCCGTTCATTTTAGTATCGCTCAGAGCTTAAGGCTAATGATTATGATCAGATGAGCTGGAAATGATGCAGCAGCTATTAAACGTGCTCATATACAAAATCGCACAACAAACAGATGGGCAAGGTCCATAACTTCGCTCACACGAAAACATTATAGCCTCCTATAAACAGAAACCGCTTGAAGAGCCAAAAGAGGCGATTTAATGAAAGCTACAAGAGTGACAACAAGTAACAATCGGTAAGGTAAACACCATGCAAAAACTGAGAACCGTCGACTTATAAAATATCTGCAGCAGTTGCGACTATTCAGATACCGAGGAAGATACCAACACATTGTGTAAACATAAGCAGACAGCGCATGATTATTTAGATAAAGCGGAACTAAAAATAGTGTCAATAAGGCAACTAGTGATTTTGTGCCAAAATATTTGATGGACAATATTCCTCAATACGCCGTTGGACGGCACACTGACAAACTTAGAAAAAGTATTGATGGTCGTCGTCAAATATTGGCAAAAGCTCACTAATCCAATCTTAGCTGAGAAGCACACCGAAATTTGGAAGCAATATTCTCCTAAAGAGCTATCATATTGCCAGAACAAAGGGTTGAGAGGGCAAGAATTTCGCGTTCCTGCTCCAGACTACAATGAATCCAAGCAGGTATCAACCTTACTCATCTTGCTAGTTCTTTTCTCAAATTTGAGTCCACGTTGTTCAAGTTAAAACAGCGTTGGATATGGAATGCATGTCTGAATACTTAAGGAACATAATATTAACGATAAAATTCTAAAAGGAGGTGACTCTTTAAAGAGTGACTATCGAGATCAGGAAGCTTCGAGAAGGTGAACCATAAATAATTATTTGTAGAAATTAATTAACCTGTTGTGGAACACATCCTAGTCTTTTCATTTTTATCATTTTTTTGAACTCTTGAGTCTCAAAACGTTGAGCTTCCTCAGAGTCATTGAGAGCAACACAAATATGGTTCATCAGTCCCATATAAAACAGCAATTGATGTCCTAAAAATCTACCTCACTTACAGGTTTGGCTAACACCAGTTGAGCCTCAAAGTATTTTAAAATAATTCAGTTACTGACATCCGTACTACCAACTTATTCAAATACAAAACCAAAAGGGCAGAAGCCAGTACTAGTGAACAGGTTGCTACTTAAGTTTTAAGATATAGGAATACCGGTGTAGATACGTCAAATCTCACATCAACAACGTAAAGTTTGACGCTTTTAATGGTACATGTGCTCTGAATGTTTTGTCTTACGAGTGCTATTTGGGTTTTTTCCAGAGACTTGAAAAATTCATCTCAGTCAAAAAGTGGAATTAAATCGTTAACATTTTTGTGTAATGGTTTTTTATAATTTTCGACATGGATTAACTCAACAACAGTGTGCTGCTTAACTCTCTTTGACTTTTGGTGATGAACCACCATCTTCAGCCATCCGGTGTTTCGCTGGTCTTCCGAATTCAATCGTGGTCGGCCAAATTCGATGATGTGTGGGAACTGATATTGCAAGATCCCATACATTTAATATTTCGTGAACATTTGGCTGTTAAAAAGATTTCTTCGCGTTGGATACCGCATAATCTGATAATCGCTTAAAAAAGGCTACCGTCCATAGGCCCAAAGAAATGTTCAAAAAATTCGATCGCGGTGCTTCAAAAGACGTCTATAAGATGGTGACAGGCCGCGAATCATGAATTTATGCATATGACCCCGAAACTAAAAAGCAGTCGTCTCTATGAGTCTTTCGAGACGAGTCAAATCCAACAAAAATTGTTCGCGCACGAAGCAGTGCGAAGCAAATGGTCTCCTGTTTCTTCGGAAAATCCGGACATGTCGTCACCGTGCCATTTGAGCAACATAGAACAGTCAATTTGGAATTTTACGCCACCATTTGTTCTTCTTTGGAGATATAAGGAAAAGCAACTGCCAAACACGAATCATTCTCCACCACGACAATGCGAGCTCTCACAGGTCGGCACAAACAAGTAACTTTTTGAGTAGTCAAAACATCGAATTGATGGGTTATGCGGCGTACAGCCCTGATTTGGCGCCCAATAACTTTTTTTTTATTTCCACACATCAAAACTAAATTGCGAAGTGAACGTTTTTCAACGCCTGAAGAAGCGGATGATGCGTTTATAAGGCATGTTTTGGAGTTACCTTCTTCAAATCCACGCAAAAGTGAATTGATCTTCAGGGAGTGTATTTTGAAAACCAATAAAGCCATTTTCGATGCTAAATATTTGTTTCTCTCAAAACTTATGCTGAACAAAACGCAGTGGTTTAACAGCAACCCAACAACAGAGGGTAAGCCAAGATGCACCTCATCCTATTGTCTTGACAATAAACTCATTCATCTTCGTGAGAAGTTTGCTATTTTCAATTGCCAAAAAGTGTTTTAAGTTTTAAACATAACAAAATCAGAAATAGGGATTGGACAGACCCGAGAGTTATAGCAACCAGGGCAAGATAATGAGCCCTAACACTGGGACAGATTTTTATTTTTCTCTTTCCAAATTTGAACCTTTTTTACATTTCGGAATTTATAATTACAAACGAAAGATTATGAAAATAATTTGTGTGGAAAACTAGATAAGTGATAAGTGTGATAAAGTGATGACATAGTGTGCTCCTCCAAATATGTACATATCCGACGGCAACCCAGATACCTCTTAGCACTTGTGACTGGGTTATTTCCAAATCAGCGTTGCAGTTGGTATCTGATCATAATGGATGGAGTTACGTTTGGGCTTTAAATGTAGTAGCAATGAAATTGTATAGCTATTAGTAATAAAGGTAAAAAAATTACATAACTAACTAGATATTTGCGACATCAATGTAAATAAATATGTATAAGCAAAACAAGAAGTTGCAACTCGTCTCCCCAAAGCTATGTGGAATAGAGATGGTAATCAAATTAAAGTACGTCAGATGACGCCGGGTGCGATAACATTAAGCTATTCAAGCTCTCTCTGGAAGTGTTTCATTCAGAGGGCTCCTTATTATTGTAATAACAGCAATGAGTTTGAATAGTATTACAATTGACGCATAACTTTAATTTTTAATTTAGATGTGATTAGAGCGGACTGGCCCACAGCCAAAAAGCGGTAGATTTTCCATCGCCCTTGATGAAACAGCAAAGATTTTGCTCTGTGAAGCTCGTCTCTATAAATGGTGTTCTACGCGAGGCCTACACTTCATGTACGCTTCTCATTTTGCTGGATATTTTTGCAAGCTTCGTTCGTTGAATCAAGGGTTCCGTGGTTGTTACCGAGAGAGATGCGGCAACACATGGGTCGGCAAGATAGACCCTTCACTGATGCACTTTCAAAATTTCATGACATTGGTAAAAAAATGACTTACGACCAAAAAATTTCTCATAATTTAACATTCGAAGGACACCATCAAGGAGGCCAAAAAGGAACAAAAACTTCCTTTACAACATGGTCACTGCTGATAAAATGTTTTGTTTTCAATAATATCTAGAAACCAAGTGCCAAAGTGCCGAGTGGAAGGCGGTAGACAGAGAAGTCAAAAGCAAAGACAATGTTGATTTGCTCTTACGATGCCAAGGACATTATTCACAGAGAGTTCGTTCCATTGGGCCAAACAGTTAATGAGCGTAAGTGGAATTTACATCGAGCCTAGAGCGGTAAATGTAGATCCCGATGAAGATTCAGGTGACGAAGAAGGTGGGATGGTCGACAATCTCACTGGCCGTCAGCTCGTTGCTGGAGCAGAGATATTGTAGAAAAGTTCAGCGTTATCTGATACGAGTCAGACTAATGTGGATGATCAAATTCAAGCGCAAGAACCTCCTAGAGCGAAAAGAAGGTAGTAAGGATTTGATCAGTACCACTGCAGTATTACCGAAACAAAATTTTACAAATACCATATGTCTCCAGTTGGATTGTTTGAGCTGTTTTTCGATGAAGAGGTTACCGGACATCTCGTCAACCAGTCAAATAATTACGCTGCCTTCAAAAACAGTTCAATATCAGTTCTAAAGAAATGCGAGTGTTTCTGGGAATCACTGGATATTGCAAGGTGGAAGTAAAGCGAAGATATTGGGAAGAATTTTCTGTCACAATAATCTCGTTTCCGATGCAATGAGACGTAATCGCTTTTTAGAAATACAAAGGTATCCACATTGCGCTGATTGTACAACCATAATACCGAATGACAAAATGTGGAAAGTACGTCCTTTGTTTGACCTCATTTTGACAAGATCTAAAATGCAGTACAGAGCGGAACAAATCATGGACTATGACGGCACTATGGGCCCCATGGTTGTAAGCAGTTCATTCGTGGGAAACCAAAAAGAAGCCTGAATGCTCAATCTGGGTACTTGACCTTCTTTGAACCGGACCTAGCTCTAACGAACAATATGACTTAGACTATGGAAAAGCTGCTGCACCACTTGCTACAATGCTCGACAACCTTCCGGCTACCATGCGGCACTTATCATATGATCTGTTCTTCGACAACTTGTTCACAGGTCTGCATTCTAAAAAGTTTTCCTTGTTTTGTTGTGTATTACTTATGAAAATATATTTCTCATTTCTTCGTTAGGAATGAATTTACTTATTGTCTTGAAAAAGCGCGGATTATGCGAGAAAACCGTGTACCGAAGGGCTGTCTTTACGATCCTCTAAGGTTTTAAAAAAAGAAAAACGAGGAACGTATGAGTACGCAAGTGACACAAGAAACGGCGTGATAGAAGCTCTTGGGTTGACAACAAAACGTAGTTACTGTATCGTCCAATAAATTTGGAGTTTTCACCGAAGCAAAGGCTTCTTACCAGGAAAAGAAGAGGGTTACCATTGTAAAACTTAGACTCATTCAGGAGCACAATAAAGGTATGGGAAGAACTGACCTCATGGACCAGAGTATCGGCACGTACAGGGTTGGAATACGATCGAAGAAATACTGGTGGTCACTTTTTTCGTGGGTTCTTGACGCCAGCGTTTACAATGCTTGGGTTTTGCAAAGTAAGTCGGGAAAAAATATACGGAAAATAAATAAGGACGAGCCGACTACTTCAGGTAGAGGTTTTTCCAGTCATCGCCTCGCTGACGACCTTCTACGATTTGATGGGCTGCATCACTACATTATCACAGGCGCCTACGTTGTGCAGGTGAGCGCTGTAAGAATAAAGCCCGAACTTCGTGTGCAAAGTGCAAGCGTGGTCTTTGTGTGCCTTGCTTCAAGGTATACGAGTATATCATACCAAAAATAAACAATTTACCTATCCTTGAGAATAAAATCATTTTTTTTGGATGCTATTGCAAATAGCTGTGTAACCGCCCAGCGTATACATATGGGTACGCCTAATATATATTCAAACATGCCACCTAGTGGCGAAAAAAAAAATTACAGGATCACTTATGGTCCTAATAAGATAACACCCTGTAAATAACATCAAAATCTGTCAACCACTTCCCGTATTTGCCTAATTTGGCACCGTGCGACTTTTAACTTTTCGGAAAAATGCAAGCGTTTTGTGAACGTAGAAACCACCCAAAAGGCTTTATCTTTCCAGAAAAATGCATTTGCCGATGCGTTTTGTGGCCATCTAAAACGGCTGTAACGTCTTCCTGAATGACATCCCGGCCGACGATAAAAAAAACACTCATTCGACATGCTTTTAGACCGTGTAAATTGGAAGGCGGACTGTCTTGAATACTCGTAAAATGAATTGGTTTTGCCAAAAAAAAATATTTTGGTGTTCTTATTTTTAAAATGTTTTTGAAATGCACCTTGTATACGTACATAGATACTTGAAAAACGTTGGGAAACATTTAGAATTTAAAGTAAACGCTCTGAAAGAGTGCGAATTTAAAAACCTTTCGGTCGAAATAATGCAGCAATTGCATCTGTCACACGCAAGTCAATGCATCCTCAATGTGTTAGATGTGGTTTCTGGAGTGGGGCCATTGCTGGCACATTCTTCTTCATAGATGAGGATAGCAACAACGTCAGGGCCAACAGAAGTGCTACAGGGCCAAGATAACATGATAACCGATTCTACCTACAAATTGATGAATTGGTATGGGCGAGCGCTTGTTGCAGCAGGTTGGCACTACTTGCCACACAAATCTATTGCCTACTAAGTTCCATAAACGTGTAATTAACTGTTTCGATGTTATCGATTGACTTCCGCAGATTGTGGATTTTTTTTTTATAGACAATCCAGAACAATTCAACGACTTAGCACTTTACTGACCTACCTGCTCATACAATATAGCCTCATGCGAAAATGTACTATAAAATGCGAAGTGCTACTCTGCCAACGTCACATTTGAATGAAACTCATACTCCAATTCGGTATAGCAATCTCCTACACGGTATGCGTCTAGTCCAATGATGCTTCCAACCCAAATGACATGTTGAAGTTGAAAAAACTAAAACATCCCTGATAGATAGTTACATTTGCTGGCTCTTCATTTGAAGAGCTTATCGACACTATTTCACTTTTTAAGCCTTATCTCCGAGTTGACGATTGATAGTTTAGGGCAACGTTGGATCAAGTCATCCTAAGAGAACTAGACGGCTTATATATTTATGACAATTGATTAAGGGTTAAAGAAAGCTTATCATTGAGCATTTTTCGAGTGCGTCGTACCTCAATTGAGCACTTTTAAATCACTTTCAAAAAGCACAAACAACGCGAAATTATGGCTGGGAAATTATCGCAAAAATGCATCGTCACTGAGCGTGTCAATGATAAGCATATTAATATTTCATATTGTGAAATTGCTGCGTTAAATTGATAAGGACTTTGGGGATGGAATCAAAGAAATAGCGACTAACTCATGGCAAATCAGCAAAAAAGCTGCGAATATAGCTGGGGTCTTAGTTAAAAATTAATTAAATTAGCAGTGAATTTTTTGGTAAACAGAGTAGTGTTTGTTTTATTTGGATGATTGGTCCGCATTAATGAAGTTCCGCTTGTGTAGAGGAGCACCAAACTCTATAAGTTGTACAGTGATATCGACCTGGTCAGAAAAAATGGCGCATCAGTCCCCTGAGAGGGCTAGCACATGCAGTGCGAATTGATATTAACGCTCTGGTTTAAAGAGCCTTCGATGTCTACTTGGAGGGATAACACAGTAGAGAATTACCTCGTCCTAGCAAGTGTGCACAAGTGGAAGGGAACCTGAACGATCTTAGAGTGCACAGCTGGAGGTAGATGGTCAAAAATCATGCCATTTATTGGTTGAATCCCATCTAAATAAATATACTCGTAAGTATAGTAAGTAGGGCGCATACATATTAATGGAAGCACCCCAATACACTAACCACTCCGCTAAGCTTACTGCAAATACGAGAACTGAAGTAGCAAGAAAAAGTGAATCACGCGAGGTAACCTAGATTATAAAAGATTGGCAATAAGTTGATATATGATACAAATGTATGTTTACACGTGTAGCATTCAAATGGACAGAGGCTCTGGAACGAGCAACAGCACATTATATTCTCAGAGAACTTAAGTTAAATGTTGCTTTTCGGATGTACTCGTATATGCGGATACCATGGAAGAAGTAGCAAAATTATGCAGAAGAAATTTAAAAGAAAGAATGGTAGTTACGGGTCATCGTTTAGATCGGATATCTTTAAACGACTTACCGGGGCGAAGTTACTTTTATTGATATCCAGGAGTTTGATATTTTCGCAATCGCAGAGAAAAGATCTTTCGAGCTTTTGTTTACGAAACCAGTACATGAAAGTAATGTTTACAAATTGAAGTAGCGAGAACAACAGATCTATTGGATTCTTTCTCTTATAAAATTCTCGCATTCTACATCTTGCATTCGGTCTTGTTTTAGAATACCGCCTTGATCAAAAAGTTCCCGCACCACACTACCGTGTGGCGCTCCCATTGTTCCGATTTGAGTTCTGTTTTTTTTTTTTGTTAAGTTGGTAAATCTGTTGTTGATATTCCCTCTAAATCTTAGCGTCATAGCTTGACATTTGCAAAAGTCACGTAGCCATCGACATCGAAAACCGACGAAAACATTGATGAAGTAAACAAATGTTGGTCAATAACCGCAAATTAACCATCAGAGAGATAGCGGAGGACTTGAACATTGCCTATGGATCCGTCCAAGACATTTTGGTTAATGATTTGGGTTTCCGTCGTGTAGCAGCAAAGTTGGTGCCAAAAGACCTCAATTTCATGCAAAAAAGAGACCGTGTTGACGTCGCAAAAGAGATGATTTGCGAGGCTGAATCCCATCCCACAATCATCAAAAGGATCATTACTGGAGACGAGACGTGGGTTTATGAGTACGACACGCAATCCAGACATCAGACAAGTGAATGGCGTTTACCAAATGAGCCGAGACCAAAAAACAAGTCGTTTTCGGTCAAAAAAGAAGGCAATGGTGTAGTGCATCATGAATTTTTGCCAGAAGGCCAGATAGTAAACAAAGAGTATTACGAGTATTTGGGCGTTATGAGACGTTGCAATTCGCCGAAAGAGACCAGAATTGTGGACAGAAAACTCGTGGATTTTGCACCATGATAACGCGTCGTCGCACAGTGCCATCATTATTCGTAATTTTTTGACGAAAAATGCAACAAATACCATCCAACAGCCATCGAATTAACTTGATTCGGCTCCCTGTGACTTCTTTCTGTTCAATCGAGTTAAAAAACCACTACGGGGAAGGCGTTTCAGCAGCCGAGAGGAAGTAATGGAAAAATCGCAGGAAGTACTGATGGACATACCGAAAACCGAATATAAAAAATGTTTCTGGAATTTACTGAATTCATTCCGGGAACTTTTTGATCAAGTATGTAAACTACACTTGATCTTGGTCAAAGGCCATTATTATTGTACTTGTCATACGTGGCGGGTTTTAAGAAAACAATTGCCACAAAGACAGCTGATTATATGTATCCATACATAGTGCGATATTTTCCAGAATAAGGCCATTATATCTTAAAATCGGAAGCGTGTAAGTTATGACGGGTTATTCACTAAACACTTGATCCATTTTGCACGATGCTAAATGTGCTCTCAAAGAAGTCTTTTTTCGGAACCGTGTTGACCGACCAACGGTAAAGGCGTTTTCAATCTACTTAATCAAGTCGAATCTTTAACAGACTTGTATTTTAACTTTTGAGAAAAAGAAATAGTCTGGAGGTGCCAAATACCGTGAAGACGGTGAATGCAACAAGGTTGACACCTGATTTTCAATAGGGAACTGCCGCATGAGCTGAGGTATTGTGCCGTAGCAGTAAGAAATAACGTGAACTTAAGAATTCAAGCTGCCTCGAGGAAATATCTATTTTGTTTTCTACCTGAAAGCAAACCACTTTTATACCTGATGAACGATGCTATCGACAACTGCGTCCGTCTACCTTCAGTGTTATTAGGCCAAAGTGATAACATTTATGACACTTAAAAACGCTTGTTCGGCTTAGTGCTCAGTGTACGCATTCAAAACCAGTTCAAATTCTTTTGCAGCTGAGTCAGGAATTCCAATATTGGCGACCGTGGGGAACGATATGACGATTTGTTACGGAACAATTAAAGACAAGCTCTTGTTAAATAAATAGGACGGAGATTTATTGTTAACAATTTAACATTTATATATTGTTGCAGTGTGCAACCTAGTAGCTTTTTAGAGTGTTCAGAGATATGGTCGTATCTTCTAAGGACATATACAAAGCGGAATGCATCGTTGAATGCGACTTGGAGTTTATGTTGTGAGAGTGACAACCTCAAATAGGCACAACTTACTGCCATAGGAGTAAGATACAAAGAAAGCCACAGTTTATATAAACATCCATAGACCCGACCAATAACTGCGTTAGAATGACTATAGCCTGAAAGGTTACGATCGATAATAAAACCAAGACTAGTGCAATGTTCAACAGGTGTAATCTTGGTATTAGTTAAGCAAGATATTGAGATTGAAATTTCTCTTGGATATTGGCATTACTTGGGATTTTGTTGGATTTAGGAGCAACCCATTAGCGAGGGACCAAGCAGAGATTTGGGTAAGATCCTGATTAATCAAGAGAGCTAGTTCATCAAGTTTTCTAAAGGGTTTGCCTAGATGGAATTGTACGTCATCTGCATAAAGATGCACAGAAGTGTGGTTACAGACTGATGGGAGAACGTTGATAAACATGCAGAACAGTATTGGACCAAGACTTTACCCTTGTGGAACTCCTTGAATTAAGGCCTTCAGTGAAGAGGATTTGTCAACAGAAGTGACTCTCTGGAATCTACTTGATAAATAGCTGCCGATAAGTTCTACAGCCTTATCACTGAGACCAAACAAGTTTTTAAGCTTCCACCTTAGAATGTTGTGGTAGGCTCATATGACACTTATCGTAATCTCGTCGTATTTCATCAAGTAGGTAGAGCAACTATAACTTGCTCTAAAGCCTGATTGTTTCGGATAAAGTAAGTTCTTGATGATCACATGGCTTAGTATTTGTTTCTCTTTGACTTTTTTAAAGACTTTAGATAGACAAGGTCGGATGCTTATTGAGGAGGAATCGGTGTTTTTTCTTTTTGCGATTGGAAGGACCCTTGGATTTTTCCAAGACTGGGGAAAAGTTGATGTGGTAATGTGGAAGTTAATAATGTGAGTGAGATGGGCTATAATTTGCGGTAAAATAAGTTTAATAAATCGTATGGGTGGGTACGCTATCCTTATCGACAGCCTCAGACTTAATAGCCATTGTGCATTTGTAAACTTCATCTGCACTTACAACTTCAAAATCTTCCAGTCTACGAACAGAGCTCGCCAAATTCGCCGATATTCGATTAATATCGAAATCACTCCCAGAGTGTTGGTTGCCTACGAAATACTGATTCAGATTATCAGAGTCGAGAACACCCTGCGGTTTAAGGCCTTTGGAAACACCCCGATCTTTTTTAAATTGCTCCAAAGTTTTTTGGCGGGTAAGAAGGTATTAAGTAACATTGACAAACGTATTATCAGAGTTGCATGATTCCGCGCCTCTTTAAATGCTTCCCAATTGATGGCAGTTAATCTACGCTTCCATCGACTGTGTAATTTATAAGGAATCTTAGCAGTCCTCGTTTTAGAGTTGCCTTCTTGAAGTCCTTAACAGGTAAGGAGAGCATATCGGTTTTCTGTAATGCAGAAATGCAGCTTATGATACGTCACTATGCACAACAATTGATCTGGCTATAAAAAATGCAACTCGTATTAAAAACAAGCATCTTACAACTTGTAGGCCGACCTAAGTGATTGTAATTCTCACAGATTAGAGCGGAGTTCAATCTAACACGTGGCACAAGGGAGTAGGTTATATGCTAAAACAGTCTACAAATTTACCAAAGAGCTGCGAGCTAATTGGAGATCCAGCCATCTGATAAAAAATTTATAAACGGAATTTGGAGATGATAAAGAAACGTGTGGGCTGTGCAGTTTGAATTGGTCAGAAATAACGGACCCGGACTATCCGTTGTGGTAAAGGAAAAAGTGGCGCGCTTAAGTGGAAAGGAACAAGCCAATTTGGGGTGTTTAATTAGAGGCGATTAGCACAAGATCACGATAAATGGAAAGCACTGTTGGCTGGGCCCCAGGTGCACCCCAGTGCACCAGGTCTGAAGATCTGGGGAGATGTTTGGATGCCGCATGCATTATTTAAGATTGCTAACAAATGCATAAATGAACTATACCAGATGGAAAACTTGAAAGGAATTGTTAAGACGACAATGGTGAACAGAACGTACATGCATGTGTAATGTAATCGATCAGCCAAGCAAAATTTGGACTCGGAGCTTTGACGACTGCATATCAACGTCGAGCCCGTGATGTGGATAATCCGTGGTGACCTTCACTGCTCTTAGAAGAACACAAATGTCGGAATCTGTGTATCTCCAAACCTCTTCATAATTTTCGGATTTCATAGTTGGCTCTTACGAATAATGTTTTCAACAGCCAATGGGTTTATTCTTTAAAAAGAGAAGTTCTTGAATTGGTTACGCAGCTTTACTATACCACTGGAAGCTATGGTTAACATCTGACGGTAGGAAGATGGGTCGATCTGGAAGTTAGTGGCACATAACAATTGAACAGGAATAACGAATACAACGCCTGTAGGAAAGTTGCAAATGAATGGCGGGTAACCCATTCATAGTTCGATCGCTATTCTACAATAAGCACTAGCCCTCTGGAACTTATTCCAAGTATCCTCGATGTATTTTGAACTATTCTTCATTATGCTTTTGAGGGCGATCAAATCTTGGATTTTTTTTTCTAATGAGCGCGCGCTCAAGGGGTATGTGTGCCCTTAAAATGTTTGTACACAGCGCGGGCGAAGCAAATTTAGGGAGGAAGAAAAGACAGGTATCGATGTACATTGTTTTTAAATGTTTGCAAGTTATAACGACCAGGAATCACAGAGCTCGGCAGGGCATTCCATAAGCGAGTTGTACGGCTTAGGAAAGAATCACAATATTTTAGAGTAAGTCCGAAAATGGGCTTGAGGACATACTGATGAGCATTTATAGCGAGACGGGTGTTACGGCTGAAAGTTTGAATGGGCGGAATGCTACTGGCGATTTCTATGGAGCACTGGTGGTGGAAATACCGATAAAACAGAGTGAGACACGAGACATTACGTCGGTGTTCGAGGGTGTCAAGTGATTGATTGATGTTAGCTTTACCATTGAGTTTTATCGCACGGTTTTGAATCCTATCTAGCAGGTGCAGAGATGTTTGAGGACCACCTGACCAGATGTGGGCATTGTATTCCAATTTTGGGCGGATAAATGCCTTATATGTATATTGTGGTCAGACCTGAGGGGGTAAAATATTTCTTACATCGCTTGAGGAAACCTAGACATTTCGCAGCATTTTTGACGACATCGAATATTTGGTCATTCCAACGTAAGTTGTAACTAACACGCATACAGAGGATGGAAAGTTTTTCGGTTTCGACGATGTAAGTGCCATTCATGGATAATGGCTGGGTATTTAGATTTCGCTTTAATGACAGCAGACAGCATTGAGTTTTGGAAGCATTAAATTCCACTACGTTGATAGTTCCCAAATTGGTTATGCTGTTAATATCCGAATTGAATGAGCTTAACATACGCTGCTGTTCCCGTTCTACAGCCAAAGAGCAGGGGCATGAGTCCGGGAACGAATATGAAAAGCAGAGAGTACTGTCGTCAGTAAAGGAATATATTGGATGAGAAGTGAAGTTATCTTCGCACTTTTAAGTTTGACCGATTCACTCTTACTTTCTTTGTCGTAGAGTGATGTCTATTGACCACAGTATAAATCTCATATGGGGGCACTTGTTTATGATAGAAATTGACAAGAAAACCATCAGGATGATGCGTAGACATCTGTTTACGAGATGTTCAGAACTACGGTTCTAATTTTTTTAAAAGTAGGTATACGCTCGTATTATAGAAATCATGGCTCAATGTATCTTAGTGCTGTAGTCATCTTGCACCTCGCTTTAAACTATGGCTGACAGCTTTATGAAGAATTCCACGTTTGATACCATACCCGATAACGATTGAGATGATTTTGTTAATAATAATCTGTAATTGACGTGATCGTACAAAGTTCGATGCATTACTCTTTTTAGGGACTGAACGATCATGCTGTCATTTCGCTTTTCGTTAGAAGCCCTAATTTTTCCATGCGCATTTTTTTATGAGTTTCAATAGCTCTGCCGTTCGTCATGGTCAAGTACAGCTTTGCTTTTCTTGAAGGTCTTTATCGACCAGTTGCAGTCTTTGTATTACTTGGTTCCCGTCCAAAAACCACGAAGTAAGTACTGTTTCCATTTTTTAAGTTGATCTCTATGCGATATCAACAAAGAACCATCTAGGCTTCTCACATTTGAGCTACAGAAAACTGAATCACTCTTAAATCTCTTTGATACAACTTCAACTTGTATTTGTACCGCCAAACTGTTGATTTGATTGCGCTAGCAATATGCTCTACTACGGACTTGAATTTCAACTTTCATTACAAAGACTCGTCGATTCGTTTCCAGATGACTGTTTTTAGCTTTGTGAAGTGTTTTCTTTTTTTGGTATATTACCACCATACCTCTGATTTTCAGATGCATCCAAAATGGTACGGTCCCTGAGGGATCCCTAAGTCAGTCGGTATTTTGTCTAAGAATAATAAGTTTGTTGACGTGCCTACCATTAACCGATACGTACAAAGCCGTACGTGATCATCAGATAAATGACTGCGTTCCGTATTATATTCAGATATCTGCTCCTGGAAAACAGGAAAGCAACTCCACAAACATCGGCTAATGGCAATGTAGTCTACCTATCTGGTTCAATATTCGCTGCCCATTGGAGGAGACCCAGGTGGTATTATGACAGGTCCCCTGCTAACGTGATGTGCTTTCGATGGCGGTGCTTGGGATTGAAATTCCCAGCTGATTTGCAATAGTCAAATAGGACAGCGGTTCCCGTTAGCGAGCGGAATCATTCCATCGTCTTATATCGTAGAGTCTGTCTGATGATGGAATCTGAGGTTAATGATTTCGAGGACAACTTTCACATTGCAGAATCTTCATCGTTCAAAGTTCAGACATATTCAACTGTATTCTAGGTGTTTCGCTGCGTTTTAGAGCTCAGAGGAATGCATTGGTAGAGCGCCGTGAAGTTAGGTTTACAAGCAGAGCTGTAAGACGCTGTAAGGTACTTTCTTGTCAATAAATAATCCATCTTCCGCCGGAAGATTTTACTTCTATTAGCCGTTGCTATTTAAACAGAGGGAACAACAACTAGGAAAACAGAGTTACGAACCTGCATAAGAATTATATGGGGAATAGTAGACTAGATGAGATATACTCGTATATAGAAAAGCAACATTTGTAATAGGAACGAACTAATTTCAATCAAAGGGTAAAATGTCCCTTTCGAGCATGACAAGCAACGCCAAATGTGTTCCACTTCTTCTAGAATTTCATTGCTCACACCCTAAAAAGTCCATATCTTTTTGAACTGACATTCAATTATTTTCTTTTTTTTAACTGTGTGATTGATATAATATTTGCTATCTAAAAAAAAAAGAAAACGAATTTAGTTTGTTTGTATTTGTCGCTCCCAAAATTGTATAAAAAAAAATAGGAGAGTCAACCGCACGTGTTAAACAAAATACGCAATTTGTCTGAGATAAAAAAAAAAATCGTTAAACGGCTAATTTACGAATTAGTGATAAAAAAGTCTAACAAAACGAATAAAATCAATAATCTGATGGATTTATTCAAACTAATGAGGTTTTAAATAATCGATCTAGTTAAAAATTGAACAGAGAAAAGGAAAATCTATAAAATAAATCGGCCCGTGTTCGTATTTTTATCTAACAAATGTATTTAAATTTATGACTATATTTTGTATTAAAAATTACGAATTTGGTTCGCAGATTCACAGAAAAATTCGAATAATTCTAACAAGCAGTTCCTGAATGATTTCTGAGTATGTCTTCTCATGACATGTATCTTTTAAGCTAAGATTAATTATCACTGTCACTGATTCAACAACACAACAATGTATAGAGCAAAATTCATATTTTAATGGGATTCAAGTAAATATTGGATATTTCCTCTATACAAAAAAAAAAAAAAAACAAAAAAAAGAAGAAACTTGTTTGAATTGGTCTCTGTTGAATTTCTTAAGTTGGCTTAAGATAGACAAGGCATCATATCATCGGCATTTAAATAGAAGATTCTATCCAAAATAAAAACTTAATTGCTACTACTCATAATAGATCCACGTGCCACGGATTTAAGCATATTTTAAATCAGTTCCGACATCCTACGATGCCAATGACTGTTAATATCCAAACAAAATTTAAAATTCACTTAATTATTCACAGTTTATTGTGTTTTTTCACACACAAATTTACATTGACTACATATTAGCAGTTAAAAAAAAAAAATAGGTGAATACATGTAAATAAAAACACCACTTTGAGATCTGATAACTAACAAATGTATTCGTAATCGATGACACTTGGAAAAGCTTAAAAATCAAAACCAAAACTAAAACACGTTAACTTTTAACAACTTTTTAACACTCACAAAAGACTATTTCCAGTTGTGATCCTCGATAGCAACAGCGTTGCACTAAACGATAATAAAAATCAAGTGATCCACAAACAATTCGATCTAAAGAAAGTGGATACAATAATCGATAAAAGAAAAAAGTATCCCTCTCCCTTGTTTACGCCGCAAAACGCGCGAGACTACAACGGCAACGACTGGGACAATGACAACGAACTCAAAAAAGCAAAAACATTAAGCAGCACCAGCTGACTATCGAATCTCAATACTGTTGCCGGTAGCGCGTTGCGTTGTGGTCACATGAATAAAATTGCCATAAATCGATTTCAATCTAGCGCAGCTATAGATACATAGATACGAGCACAATCTCGTATACTCGTATTCGTATATTCAATGATGAGCGGCATGATGTCGAGTGATAGCGCGCGTTGCGTCCGTTGGTCTGTTCGTTCGCCCGTTCGTTCGTTCGTTCGTTCGTTCATTCGCCCGTTTGTCTCTCTGTTGACGGTTTGATCGTTGAAGTTCACACTTTCTTAATTGAAATGTTGATTTTCCAAATTTACTGAGTTGCGCCGGTTCACCAAACAAATCGTAAACTACTTTCGATTAATTTCCTTTAGTTTCGCAGACGCTTCGATTAAACGCTGCTACGCCTCTCTTCCTCTCTTCAACAAAAGGGATAGACACAAATGAATTTATTGTACAAGGGCTTTATGAGTAATTAGAAGATTGAATGGGGCCAATTTGTTGATGCAACACTATCGCAGGGTGGTGAGAAGTTCAGTTACACATATCAGGAGTATGGTTGATTTTAATCGATTTTCGATTAGATAAACTCTGACAGGTGCTATCAGCTGATAGGTACTATCTACCATACTCCGACAAACGTCAAAATAGTTAATTTTTGGAAAATTTCTAGAACCAACACAACTAAGGAGAATACTCACTACACTTACACAGCACACTAGATGTCAACTAAAAAGGTGATTGATCGGGCGAGTAAAATTCGAATAAAGTTTCAGTCAACTTCCTTAAGTTGCGGCTGACTCCAAAGATGTACGAGTACTGTTGAGTCGGTGCTTAGCGGTTTGCATGTTTATTGAGTGGTAAGTGGGAGGTGATATGCGATAGCGTCTTTTTGTTTAATTTTTTTCCCCTACCATGATAATTAATTAATGTTGCTTACCTCAGAGAGAAAAACACGTCAACAGACTATACCTACTGGATTATCCAGATCCGGACCCAGGCATGTGCTTAGTTTGCTTTATAAAGAAGTAGCAGGTACTCAGGGTTCAGAGTATAAAAATGTGTCTAGGTATCGATTAGGAGTCATTTTTGTAAATGAAAACATGATTTGATTGCCATAAGTTCGATGAAGTTGTTTTTCCTCTTATACATGTACATAGTTCCGTAGGAAAAGATAAGAAAGACTATCTTGACTATGGTCATGGGCAAGTGACTCTAGTGCGTTTGAATATAATACAATTCCGAACAAAGCCCCGAAATGCCTTATGCCCTTATCTTTGTATCGAATCGTTGGACCGTGTTGTTGTATCTTTTCATCGTTTATAAAGAAAAGGTGTTTTACAAGGCAATAAAATAATTAACATGATGGCTATGGCTATCTAAATATGCACTGATGAGTCCAGTCGAAGATAAAATGAAATCATGTCAATAAATTTGAATTAAAGAAACGTCTGCCTGTACAATCATAGTTCTCATGTGACTTTTTCAATCACGCGGTAAGACTTTCAGCGCTGCAAACATCGTAAATTTGTTTAATTCTTTGACATGCTGATATTTGTTACAATAAATCTCTATTGCTAGGTGATAAATTTGGAATGACAGTAAGGGTAAATAGATGAGATTTGACGGTAAGTTCGTAGGCTCCCTTTTAGCACATCTTTTCGCTAATAAAACTGACGATAAATTCGCAGAAGTCGTTGTCTAATTTTAGGCTGCGTTCAGATATTTATGAATTAGTGTATGAGATTCCGGTTTTCTTTTCTCAGAAATTAAATTTCACGGGAAATTAAAAATTAGTCACGGCCAACAACTAGCCTTTATTTAGCATTTTAAATCGTATTCAGCATGACATATAGTTTATGTTTGACGGCAATTATGCTGGAGGAATGGGTTCAATTCCCAGGCAATACCCCGATAAACAGAAAAACTATATTTCCGATGCAACCACACAGAAAGCATTTGTGAAAACTTCTGTTTTCTGACTCCCTCCACTACAATAGCAAGGCAATAACACAATGAGTGGAAAGACGAAGCCAGCTTTGATTTCTTGATATCAGCTCTTGTTGAGCATTATCACGAAAGTGTTCAACGAATTCTTCGGGGTTATGAAGAATGCCTTAAAGGTGACATACAGATGAGATTTCTATGAGAAAATGACAAAGAATTTCTGCGGTAAATTTGTTAAAAAAAACGGTCCGCGAAACGTGATGATATCAAGATTTCGGATCTATGGATTTCACCGACCCTCACAAATGCCAACGAACGCTGGAAACACTCTTGAAAAAAATTAACAGTGCACGTAAAGAAAGCGGGTGACAGAAGAGACACCAGAAAAAGCACTGAAACAGCGAGACAAGTGTCCCGTGTCAGAAAGCGAACGAAAAATATAGTTTAAGGAATCTTTTCTGACTGCAGAGAAAATTAGACTATTTAAATAGTATTTCCAAAAGATGCAAAACAAACAGGAGTAAGCAAGAGTGAGAGCCATCTCTCTAGCCACATAGAGGTTACTCTATAAGGACTTGTCTTCAACAAATCCGACCAGCTGCCGGGGTAGTAATATCTGCGATCACATCCAACGAGTCGTCGTAGAAGCATCTAAGATAATTTAAGAGCAGGTCTTGAAATAAATGGTGACCAGATAAGAGCGATAGGAAACAAATTTTAATGAAAACAACAACGGTGTGAGATTTAAAATTGGTTCTGGCTTTACTATATTTTGAAGCTACCTTCATGCCATTATATGTTAAATAGCACATCATTCAAATGGACGCCTCGGAGTGCTTCAAGCCGTCGGTCCAATTTTTGATGACTCGCTGCAATATTTACGGCGTTATTTCGGCAATAGCGTATCGAATGTTGGCCTCGAGCTTATCTAAAATGGTTGGCTTGTTAGCGTAGACTAAGGACTTGACGTAGCTCCATAGGAAATAATCGAGTGGTGTCAAATCGCATGATCGCGGCGACCAATTGATGAACGCTCGCCGTGAGATGACCTAGTCGCTAAATTTCTCCTTCACAACTTCGAGCGTTGCCTTGCTTGCATGGCATGTAGCGCCATCTTGTTGGAACCACAGCTCGGATATATCGATGTTGTTGAGCTCTGATCACAGAAAGTCGGTTAACATCGCATCGAATCGACATTTCTGGGTCTTCTTCAAAACTAGCCGCTACGGCGGCTATGTTTTCACACCAATTTCTGTTTGGTTGGTGGCTTAAGATCCAAAAGAGTGTACTCACGCTTAAACTTTTCCACGGTGCGACGAATTGCCTGCACACTGAAGCCATGATAACGACCGACCTCACGACGAAATTTACGTTGCGTACGAGGGTTGAAAAGTTACTGAATGCTAGTTGTGCATCTTTTGACAGTTACCTACCGAAGTTTCAGTCATTTTGGACGCGCAGTTTTTAGTTGACAGTTGTTTGAGTGAGTCGATTTTTTGTGAAAATGGAAAAAATTGACTATCGAGCTGTTCTTGTTTTTGAAAGGCAATACGCCTACGAAAATCAAAAATGAGTTGGACTCTGTGTATCATTTACCACAGTGAAATTTTGGGCAGCTGAATTTAAACGTGGCCATAAGAGCTTGGGAGATGATAGAGGTTCGGGACGTCCAAAAACTGCAACCACATAACATTGCTAAAGTTCACCAAATGGTGTTAGACGACCGCCGAATTAAAGTGAGAGAGATAGTAGAGGTTATGAAAATGTCCAAAGAACGTGTTTGTTACATATCAATTTAAGATTTTGGCATGAGAAAGCTGTCCGCGCGTTGGGTGCCACGTTTGCTTACGTTAGACCAAAAACGTGTTCGAATGAACATTTTCAACGCTCTGTTGGCACAGTTTAGGCGCAATAAATCCGAGTTTTGGCGCCGATTAATTACTGTAGATGAAACTTGGATACACCATTATACGCCCGAAACAAAAATTATGTCAAAACAGTGGACTGCAAACGGCGAGTCGGCTCCAAAAAAAAACAAAAACTGTTTTTTCGGCTGGGAAAGTGATGGCGACTGTTTTTTGGGATAGTAAAGGAGTTATCTTAATCGTTTATCTTCAAAAAGGAAAAACCATTACAGGAGTATACTACGCATCATTACTTGCCAAGCTGAAGGCAGAAATTGCGGAAAAACGGCCACATTTGCAGCAAATGAAAATCCTGTTTCACCAAGCTAACGCGCCGTCTCACACCTCAGCCGTTGCATGGCGAAAATCCATGAATTACGGTTTGAACTGCTTAACCATCCGCCTTATTCGACAGATCTAACCCCAAGCGACTTCTTCTTGTTCCCTCATCTGAAAACTGCGCTCGGAGGACAGAGGTTTTCGTCAAATAAGGAGGCAATCACCTTCGTGAACAATTATTTTGCAGAGAAAAACGCCAAGTACTATTTGGACGGGTTAGAGAGATGGGAGCATCGCTGGGAGAAGTGTGTAGAGTTACAAGGAGACTATGTAGAAAAATAAAAAAAAATTTACAACTGAGCCGGGATTTCGATATTTTTTAATAGTTTTTGCACGCTCGGCAAGCGTAAAACGATGCATCATGAAATGGCATACCTTACTGAATATTTTGACAGCTGGATATCATTGGTAACTTTGACAGCTGCTGAAACATAACAATTGGAAAAACTATCATTCCTATCTGGTCGGCCGTTATATGAGGACAGGACACAGCGCATGCGCTCAATAGAAGATCGCTATTTACCTAATATACCTAAGTGTAAGTTTGGCGAGCTGACTTGGATCGAGTCTAGCAAACCGTTTCTTCTTTGACTAGGAGGGTCAAGATAATGCCCTCCAATCAGAAAGGCTCAACTGCCATTGGGGTTTTTTGAAAGAAAAATATTTTGTTGCAAACAAGGTTTGCCAAATTTACAAAATATTTTCGTTTTCGAAGATACGAGCGTGAGCTAAGTAAATCCAAAAGACTTCCTCTGAAAAAAGAAAATATAAAAATATTGATTTTCTGTCAAGGAGCACTCAACGCAACCATCGACCGCAAGTGAACTATGGAAACTCTGTTCGGGTTCCACGTTCCAAACTACATCACCTGGAATGATAATGATCTTTAATTTCGTAGTATTATCTCTGCCAAGTTCTTTAGCTTAGGTAAAGTTAAATAAGCAATTTAAACCATGCAAACTACCTGAAAGGGGTGGAGTCTTCCCGGGCTTGTACTAAAATGACATTGACTCATTAAGCTCTCCTCTGAAAGCCTTATTTAGAGCAAGCGATAATAGAAAATACATGCCGCAGGTATAATATGAATTTAGGGTGTTTTTCATCTCAAAGCTGTGTAACAAACCTAGCGAGCTTCCTTACTCTATCGTTTGAGTGGCTTAGTGTAGTTTTCTTGCAAGCAATGAAGGAATGACTCCATTAAAGGCATGCTTGCATTTTAATCGATACGAGTATATGCTATATAGCCGAAAGGCAGATCTGCCGAATGTCATCCAGACTATTTAATGAAGCAAATAGAAGAAGCATATGAATCAAAAACGATCGCCATCCTCGATATATAGGGAGTTTTTGACAATACGGCCAATGATTCAATCACCACTGTCTTATCCCGCTTTTCTCATCCAACTAACTGGTGGGTTAGAGCTATGATTAAAAGCCGAAGAATGACAGCTTTCCCATGCAGACTTCTTTGTGACAGTATTTGCAGCAAGAGGATGCGCACAACAATACTAATCCTCTCACCTTATGAGCTTAAGTCAAAGCTAACTAACGAACTCAGGAACTTTTGATACAAAGTCGTTTGATATATGTAATCATAGCTATTGATACAATCGAGCGCAAAGTGTGACAAAGTTTATAAAGCGCATCAAAAGTACGCCTCTGACTGTTGAAAGTCCAACAAATTAAATACGTTGTCTTAGCCGAATCTAGGCTCAATGGCACAAGAAAGGGATTGATGGAGTCACATATTTAATCCTTAGTTGGACCCACGATCAGAGTAAAAAACCAGGTTAGCTTGCAATTCTTTTGAATCTTAATGAGAGAAAAGGTGATCAACGCCGTACCTGACTTGGACATGCGTCCCGCACTCTCTAAAAAATTGAGATTAAAACTCCAAAGCGTTTAGATTGGGAAGCTGAAAATTCTCTGTTCAACGCTAACGCTTAAGGTCTGATGTGGCGTGATGGGTAAAAAACGGAGTCTGGTGTATCAATCTAGAAATAGATATAAAATTCCACTATCAATACATTCACTAACAGTTAGGAAGTACTTCAAGTCCTGGCTTCTCGTAGTAGGGGCATCCGCTCAAAAACTGTAGTAGATTGCTTTAAATGCCCTCCACAAACTAGTCCTAGGCAACAGAGTTAGGCTTTGGTGGGTACTGGGTCATAGAGGAATTAAATGTAACGAAGCAGATGATGAGTTACTAAGAAGTATCTCTTGCGAAAGGTAAATAGATGCCGAACCATTTTGCAATTTTGTAGAATTCCTTACTTTACACTCAACAACCCAATAAACTACCTTCTTAAAGAACTGCATTGATGTCGAGGAATTAGCCTGAATAAATGAACCATCTATTCCTTGTTCTCACATCAACATGTGTCCTGAAACAAAGTGCCTACTCGGTTTAAAGGATGAAAAAACCACAGAACTCATACTGTATGGCTACGTGACTCTTTACCAATAATCCTCGGACAGTGAACTTCTCCAATTTATAAAGAAAATTTTAGAATTCCTCGTTTAAAAACTTCCAATACAAAAGACCGCAGAGCTCGCAGATTACACTGGCTGGGCCATATCAATCGATCGAATTGATATGATTCAAGGATCAAGAAATCGCGAAAGCCATTGACTGGGGTTATGAAGGACGCAACGCAAAGGCAGAACTCTTGAATATAGTTGCTAGTACTTATTCAGATATTATAAATGAATCGCAAAACTAAGCTGAAATTAAAACCTCGAAACCGTCAAGTAAGTACGAGGTTGGATCAGTAAGTTCGTGATTTAAGATAGTTAAATGTTTAATTTCTCAACGTAGACTATATTCATCTCAGTACACTTTGTCCAATATTTCTCCAATTTTTAATCCGTTCCAAATAATAAGACTAGTGGAGGTCCTCAAAATAAGGGTTTGTTTGAGGGATGATTTCATCGTTCGAGGCTAACCTCTTTCCCCCGAGCTATTTCTTACGTTTTGGAAACAGGAAATAGTCACTGCGGGGTAAATCTGGGGAATATGACGGATAGCCCAATGCATGAAATTTCTCCATAGTGCACCAGCGGATTGTCATGGCCAAATGCTGTCGTAGTTACTTCAAATTGTCGTTGAACAGGAGCAGTAAGTTGGCTACTAGTTCTTTTTTGCTTTTTGAAGGTTATAAATATGGGCTATGACGCATCATCCCAAAAAAACTGCCGCCATGACCAACAAGGTAATGGACATTTAAGGCAGACCTAAATTGGATTTCTTCGGCGCCGATTCGTCATGGGAAACCCACTGTTTCGGCTGCTGCTTAGTCTCCGGTGTACGAGTATAGTGTTGAATCTTTGTTTCATCTATGTTTATATTACGGTACAAAAAGGCGTCCGAATTGCGGCTGAACAACGCAAAACAGTCCTTCAAGGTTATCGCACGAAATTCACTTCTTTCTGGTGAAGATTCACCAAAATGCACGCGGTTGTATGCTTTCAATGGTGTTAATGTTGCTCAAGGTATGACATTAGCCTATTGCCAGATGGTAGTGGACGGGAGCAGTGTTGCTCTTCAAGTGCGATCAATTCAAAAAGGTACGGATATGTAATCGTATATTGTTTTTTGTATATGATGTGCGCTTTAGGGAGTGTACATTTAAAATGTTTGCACACAGCGCGTTTGTTTGACAAAAACATTTTGGAGATATTTCTTTGCTACAATATAAAGTCATCCAACAAGAGGTGTCATTTTAAATCAATAGAGGAGTGCAAAATTTTTATGAAAAGTGGTGACATTTTTATTTAAATCTAAAGTCCAAACTTTGAGGTTAGTAATGGAATACAATATCTGCCAAATGTCCGTCTCGGCTTGGCCTACAGATATGTAGTTATTCTTTTGATGAAGTTTTTCATTACGTTTCCACATAATTGCGGCTGTATTTCGTAAATAACAGCTCGGATATTTTCTTTTAGTCCACGAATCGTTAGTGGAGCATTGGTGTATGGTGTACATAGCCCTTAAGGATAAAATATAATGGTGTTAAATCTAACGACCTCGGCGGCTCCATTCACTGAAACGGTCGCACCACCATCATTTTCGAAAAAAATATGGCTCAATCAGCGACAGTACGGGGTAGTGCGTGCCTGCTGGATTCAATTCTCGTGTCAACTGGATCTCATAAGCATATAGGCTACGATATCTATGCAAAATGTGGTGCTAAGTGGTTCCGGATAGACCCAATTCCTGCGATCGCCTCGAAATGTAAACACAAGGGCATTCAGATACACTCTCAGCTAGGGTGGCGATATTTTCAGCTGACCTTGCCGGACGAACACAAGTTGGAGACTTTACATCACTAACTTGTCCGTGACGTTGACATTTACCGATTAAATTCACTATAACTGTGCGAAAAGGCGCTTAGTGATGACCAGAAGCAGTATGAACTTTATGAAAGGTTTCCGCTATATTTTCATCGTTTTTGTAGTGAATTTTCACAATTTCAACATCTTGTACGATTCATATTTAATAACGTCGAAGTTTTTATTATCAAACGTCATCGCACTGATAGTTGAATGTAGACAGTTCAATAATGACGCGGAATTCAAAATGACATCTCTTGTTGGATGATCCTATACTATCAAACAATCGAAAACTACTTTGTTAGCTTCTCAAGAAAAGAGTAGAGCTGGTACACCTACAGTGTGTTCCAGAAAAACGTGCATTAAATCATTTCATTTAATCACACACAAATGTTTGTAGCCTTTCTGTATTTAATTACCGATCGCGCATTGTTTTCATTTCCTCAGTATATTTCCATACCTCCGCGGCTTTTAAAAAGTGTTTTCTTAGCAACTCACCCAAAAGGGCCGCAAATGAGTATTAGGTAGGCAGAAAAATATTCAAAAACATCAGACGCATTACGAATGCAGTAATGTCGATGATGGGTCAGGTAAAGGAACCAAAACAAGCACATCAATAAACCAATTTCGGATAAACCCCACAATTACTCATAGGAACGCAAGGGAAAAATTGTCCAGAAAAGGAATTAAAGCGTCCATCAACACAATACGACGACATTTAGCAAAATCTGGTATGGGCTACTGACTCAAAAACATATTAAAAAGAGACTAAGTTGGCCAACGCATAATTTAGAGCGGGATTGAAGCAACATCATATTTACAGATGAGTCATATTTTATTGTTTATAATTATTGGAAGAAAGCCTGGACGAAAAATGATGAAAAATGCTTCTCGCCCAATTTGGAAAGTTAATACGAGTAGTATTCACCTTGCCCTCGCTGTGTACAAGCATTTTAAGGGTACTTAAGTCCCTTGATGGAAAAATTATAATAGAAGGGTTTGCTATACTCTGCCGCATCTTGTATGGACCAAACAATTATGACTGGATTTTGCAGGGTGACGATGCGAAACATCGGGATCTCCACTGCATGCGCTGGAGAAAGGAAAATGGTATAGAAACGACAGATTGGCCGTTCCAAAGTCCTAATGCGAATCCAATAGAAAATGTGTGGTCTTTAATGAAGCAGAGGAGAAAAAAAAATAGATACTTCTTGAAGCAAATTTGGAGAAGCCTAAGTTTAGAGTATGCGCAAAAATTAAATGAAAGTTGTACTGGCCGATGCTAAGCAATTATAAATAATAATGGTGATTGGACTCCCCACTAATATAATTGCGCAGTTCCTTTTGATAAATACTCGTATATACTTTAATGAAAAAAATTTGATTTAATAAAATTCTGACATTTTTCATTGGTTTTTGTACGCACGTTTTTATTGAACACACTGTACTTCGTTTTCAAGTGCCAGGTCTTAGGAAATGTTTTTGGTATAATCGATTGCCTCTTCCTAGGTTTTATGTCCCCCTGAAAGGGATTCTTTTCATTCGCACTGTAACTGTGCGGTTTGATTACGAAAGAATTTTCATAAGTTTGAATTTGAAAATACCATTGCTTTTGAGTTCACGAATATGTTTTTATGAGAATATGACTGCCCATCTTTAGGTGATAGGCGAAGAGGCGTAAAATTCATATTTTTGAGATTACTAACTAACGTTTCAACTTTCTGCGAGGTGCAATCTCGTACACAAAACACTCTCGCCGTTACCAAAGTAAATATTAATCAATGTAAAATGCTGTGAGATGTGATTATCGAGTGAGGAAAAAAAGTGGAATGGCTGAGGGAAGACTAAGAGTATTGCCAGCGGCGCAATTGGATTTGGAAGAGACCCACACCTTATTCAAAAAGAAAGAAACGTAGTCACCGACTCACAAAGAACCAATTGATATTACAACTGGCGGGATTCAGCTTCAAGAGACTATTTCGTCAAAAAATATGCAGGACAATAACCGCCTAAGCCTGGAAATTTCAGTAGGCAGATATGTCGCAAAGAAACATAATAAATTTCGAAATGGAATGGATGTAATGATGACAAAAAACTTACATAGTATATATCGAGTGAACTCTGTGAGGTCATTTCGGAAGAATCCCTCAGCTCAGACGACATAGTTTGACAAGTGGTTAGTGATTTTTTTTTTTTTTAAATTTAGTTTGATGAAACTTTGGACTGCATACCAAAAACTTAAGATAAATGGTGTTCAGGGTCTTCTGTTGGGAATTTTCTTATATTAGAGCCCTTGAGGGTAAAATATGATACCAGAAAAAAGTGCTTAGAAATTGTTGGATGCAGAAATTAAACCAAGTCCATTAAAGTTGTTATTCCTATTTATAACCCTGTATGGCCGCAAACCAATGCAAACGAACCAAAGAGAATTGTTTATAAACAAAATGAGAATGTCTATTATTGTGTAAATAAACCTCAAGCTGGTCCAACATTCAAATATTATTTGTGAAAACAAATTCATTGATGCGTATGAGTGCCTACGTCTGAAATACTAACCAATAATTTGCGACACAAATTGTATATTTCCATCCGTCCAGTATGTTAAGTACGAAAATAAACAAGTGGAAATTTTCACTCCTTTTATTGGCATCATAAGTTGACAGATTAGTTTCCAAAATATTGGACAATTGATTTTATTCACTTCAAAATTTGCGTAGAGTAAATGTCGTCGGGAAAGGTAAATATTTACAACAAAAAAAAAAAAGAATAGGAGAAATTTTACGATTAATGGAAAATTTAGAATCAGCGAAAATAAAAGATGACTTCTGAGTATGTATTAACTCTAACTAGGCGTCGTAGTGTTAAATGGTTAATTTTGCTACTCAATCCGATACTACAACGTAATGACCTATGGAACCGGTCCAGTACAGGGCTGAAATATAGAATTAGTGCCCAAATGTAATTGGTGGAATTAGCCGAGAGTCTTGTTTGCCCACTTTGACTTATCACAGTCAAATATATTTAACTTGAATACATAGAATAGCTGACAATTTGTTGGTTGGCTTATAGCAAGAGTAAGGTCTTAACACTGAGAGCGTTTTGAAAAACTATTCACTGTCTGATCAGGCTCATTCAGACAGATTTATACTGAAAAGACATTTGAAATCTCATGGAATTACAAATCCGTGCTATTTGCTATTTAAACGATCAGCGAAAATTTTCAAGTTTAAATGTTAATTGCTCATAAACTACGAGTAACGACACCATAGATTTGCCAGTGGCAGCAACCTATCTGGTCCTGGATTCACAAGTTTAGACAAGAAGGGACAACGGTTAACCAAAATCCTCCGGAACCATCAATTACAGCAGCGTCGCCAGAACGATGCTGGGACGTTTTCGAACAGCACGCTTGGAAACATATTGTATAAACAGAACGGGAGATACTAGTGCCGCACCCCAGGGAACGCCATCAACAACATTTGTATTGTCCAAAAACGACAGTGTGGTGTGCAATTTCTGCCCTAGTGATCATTGGCCTCTATTTTTTTAACCAGCAAGAGACCGTCACTCCGGACATGTATTGCCGAATAACCGACAAGTTCTCGACAAGTATGGAGACATACCCTCGGTACGTCGATCATCGGACCTTCCACAGGGTTTACAGCAACAGTCCCCGAACAATTCAGGCCCTAAAACAAAATATGCGCCGTGAAGTTGCTGCCATTGAACGAACGATTTGCTCTCGCGTCCGATATTGAGAGGAATGGACGGCATTTAGACGATATTATTTTTAAAATATAAAACCCCTTTGACAATGTCCATTTTGTATAAATAAAATATGAGAATAAGGCTGCAGTTTTTTTTTTTTTTTATTTAACATTAAACTTGAAAATTTTCCGCTGGGCACCTTTTAAATAAAAATTAGGTCGAAATTATCTTATCGACCATCAGATAAGAAGATTCCTTAAATAACTTTGTGTGGTCATGAAATTGAACAATTACATATTCATTAAGGGCATCAACAAATGTTTTTTCGGTCCTAGAAGACCAACCCGACAGAGGAAAACCGAAAAAAGTTTAAACGAGCCAGAAATGACTAAAACGTCTTTCTTAAACGTGTGAAATTCCAATACGACCAAAAACTGAGGCAAAAAATACTGCAATGCCCCAAAGGCAGTACAAATTTTTGGCCGTTCGTCAAAAACTTTAGAAATCCTGCCTCATCCTCCATCCCAACGCTCATTTACAATGACATTCCAGCTATCAGCTCTTTGGACAAGGACAATCTGTTTGCTAATCAGCGTCAGCTAACGAAATATCTCGAAAAACTTCTTAATGACCGGCAGTATGGTTTTCATAGCAACTGGTCCACTGGTGATTTGATGGCATGTCTCACCGAAACGTGGAACCAAAGCGTACATCAATCTGGCGAAATCAAGATAGTTGCACTTGATTTCTAAGGCGTTTGACAAAGTTTGGCATCAGGCTGTTTTGTCAAAAATGCGTGATTTTAGGATCGATGACTCTTTTCTTTAGTGGATTAGAAATTACCTTTCGGTTGTCTTGGACGGTTTCAAGTCTGATATTCACAAAATAAATGCTGGTGTGCCCCAGGGCTCCGTTCTGTCTCCCACACTCTTTTTAATTTTCATAAACAATCTCTTGCCTGCTACTTTTAATCCAATATATTCTCCTTTGCTGACGACAGTGCTCTCTGCTTTTCATATTCGTTCCCGGACTCACGCCCCTGCACTTCGGCTGTAGAACGGGAATCGGAAATCGGAAATCCCGATATTAACAGAATAACCAATTGGGGAACTATCAATCTAGTGGAATTTAATCCTTCCAAAACTCAATGCTGTCTGCTGTCATTAAAGCGAAATTCAAATACCCAGCCATTATCCATGAATGGCACGTGCATCGTCGAAACCAATAAACTTTCCATTCTCGGTATGTGTGTCAGAGACAACTTACGTTGGAATGACCACATATTCGATGTCGTCAAAAGTCCAACGAAATGTCTAGGTTTCCTCAAGCGATGTAAGAAATATTTTACCCCCTCTGATCTGGCCATAATATATAAGGCCGCCAAAATTTGGAGTACAATGCTCACAACTGATCAGGTGCTCCTAAAACATCTCTGCACCTGCTAGATAGGATCCAAAACCGTGCGATAAAACTCATAGGTGATACTGATATCACTCAAACAATGGACACCCTCGAACACCGACTTAATGTGTCTTGTCTCACTTTGTTTTATCGCTATTTCTACCACCAGTGCTCCATTGAAATCGCCAGTAGCATTCCGCCAATTCGAACTTTCAACCGTAACACCTGTCTCGCTATGAATGCTCATCAGTATACCCTCAATCCAATTTTCGGACGTACTCTAAAATATTGTGATTCTTTCCTAAGCCGTACAACTCGCTTATGGAATGCCCTGCCGATCTCTGTGTTTCTTGGTCGTTATAACTTACAAACATTTAAAAACAATGTACAACGGTACCTGTCTTTTCTTCCTCCCTAAATTTTCTTCGCCCCTTGAGCGCGCGCTGATTATAAAAAAATTTATTTCTGTAATACTGAAATAGCTTGGATATTAGCACTTGATCTGCCCACAGAACGTTACTTCTGAAGATATGTTTCCTTATTTCTTCAAAGACTAGATAAATCCCAACAAAATGCATGACATGTTCCCTCTCCTCTAAGTTACATAAGCTGCAAAGCATCGTCTAGATTGTGTCTGCTTATCTAAGTTATAACTTTCCTAAGGGTTGGGGTTGAGTCCTAGCGGTTGCAGATCTTTCTATCCAGTGATCCTGAAATTTGCTCTAATTGTATTTGAGCTTAACTGTTCATCCACATTTGTGATGAGTTGAATGAGTTTGTATTACCGAAATCCTAATCCATCGCCAAGCGCTTCGCGACTAACAAGCACTATCTTGCACATGCGGGAACGTCTTGTTAAAATCTGGACCAAGGTTTAATTTCCCATCCGCCCGATATATTGTAATAATAAAGCTTGAAATAGTGCTTAAACGTACTATGAATACTGGAACCAATGGCGAGTGTAATTCGGAAAGGAATAAGTAGCGGTATCTAAGATATAAATTGTGTTAAAGTTCATACACTACATAGTGAGAGTAGCCAAGCTTTTAAACATGTTGAGATTTTTGACCTAGACCTTATTTGATTGACATCATTTGATTGTTTTATATACTGGGAGCAATATTGAGGACAAATCTTTGACAATGTTCCGCTTTTGCTCTGGGAATTAGGACAACACTTGGGCATATATTGATATAACCTAATCGAAGATAAAACAACCTCAACTGAGAAGTTAATTCTATAAATATTGAGATATTTTGGCGGCAATATTTTCACAGATTGCTATAATGATAGTGAAGATTTTCTTCTTTGTTTAAACAATATTGACAGGTTGCACCGACTTTTCCACATTAATGCAGTTCAATTCGGGGACGAAAAAGTCAGTAATCAGCGTACAGCTGCAATATTGTTTCGCTGTCTCTCACTGGCAGAGCAACGTTGCGAAGCTAATAAGTCTACTCGAATTTTTTCACTAAACGCTCAATTGTTTGCGCTGAAAATTAAAGAGTTAACGCAAGTAACAGCGAATTTCGAAAAAAAATATTTAACGATTTGTTAACGCTGTCGAAGCGTATACCTTTTCATGACTAAATGCTTGACAATCTGGAACACAGAGATATGAAATTCTATTTGAAAAGTGGGGCGCATCTAATGAAAAACACTTTACAATGATTTCAATTTTGACTTCAAGATAAAAACGAAACTCAACTTGCTTTTAAGTCATAACTAGAAAGAATACTTGGACTATTCCTGTTCTGGTTAGTCTATCAAGAACAACCTTAAGGGGAGGCTGATTGCCAGCGTTGGAAGCCGTATTCCATGTAACTGATCAATTCAACAACTACGTAGTTCATTGCAACTTTCTATCTTCTTATTAATGCTATTTTTAGTATCTTGTAGAAAGATTAGTAATCGTTTCAGTGATGAAGTACCACCCACCGTATCAGCGAACCGCAGCCATATTCGAGCGCAAGTCGAATATTCATAGAGAAAGTGCTTCAGGGTGTCGGTGTTACCATAACAGGAATCGTCTCAAGTGGTTTTGTCACTTATGGCTAGCACATCTAGATATTTTTTAAAAGCATTTTGCTTCTTTAAAATCCCAGTAAGTAGTCTACAGTCTTTCCTGTACGGAAAGTAAATTCATTGGTAATGCCATAGTGAGCTGAAACTCAGACTAGACTCAGTAAATTCACCCTTTCGACCACTGAACTGATTTTTAACCCTTAGCGGGCGAAGCAGTTTTTCAACGACATGTACTACCAATTTGGTCGTCGCCCCCCAGACCACTGGCCGACGCCACAGATCGTCGTCATATTACTGAATTACTGCATAATCTTCACTCGTTTCAATTAAAATTTGATTATCGTCGTTTGGGTAGGCGTAGACTCATAAAACTTTGACATTTGCAAGATAATAAAGTGACGAACGTAAAAATGTTATAAAATTAACAATGTATTAAAAATCATTAAAAGTTGCCATTTATTAGCAAAAAAAAAAAAAACAAACATCGCCACATTTTTTTTCTATAATTCGGAATGATACGAGTACAAACAATTTTTTTTTGTAAAACCAATATATTTAAGCAAAAAAAAAATAGGGGCCGGGGTGCAATCCTGGATCGGACGGACACGTACTGCAATAAAAATTTGTTGTTTTTCTAATTTTTTTTTTTCGAAGGATTAGAACATACACGACCAGTCTATGTTGGCTTTTCTTGAATAAATTGTTCTGATAAAAAGGTATAAGTCATTTCTTAAGGAAGGTTGTGCTTAGAATCCACTGGCGAAGTCCGATTTTTTATCTGAGCAATGAGTTACGAGGTACGGGACAACAAAGTGGCTGCATGTGACAGATGAGTTGCGTCTAAATTGCAATATTTACACTTGCATGTGAAAAATGAGATACGAATTGTAGGACCACGACACTGTCTAGACCTCATCTCAGGCATGCGATTCGCCCGCTGAGGATTAAACCCTTCGCGTAGTTTCGATTAGATATTATTCCTGGCTCAGGTTTTGAGCAATTCCCATAAAGAGTAAGCTAACTTCATATTTCCGCAGCTTGTAAAACATCCCAACCAGAGTTGAAAGACATTCTGCAAGCAAGATCATTTAAACTACAGTGTGTGATGAACTACTTCTTTTAAACCGGAACATGGGAATGCAACCCATGATATGAAAATGTGTTCCCAGGGATTACAACTCATCAGGACCAGACGTTGAAATAGCCGTTTTTTCGGGAAAATCTGTCTACGTTAAAGCTTATTCCACTCAACGAAGAGTCACATTTTCAGTTTTTTTTTTGGTATAAACAGAATTGCTCTATATTGTGGTATATGGTATGTCCTTACTTTTTAAAAAAAACGATGAAGGTTATACAGTTACAGATACAATTATCCACATAATAGGCGAAACAGATTAATTATTAATGATAATATTGATGTGGATTTCCTGGTTCCACCTGGATAATGATACGTGACAAACACGCGACAGAATTTAAGTTTTGATTGAAAGGTTTGCAAGCCGCGTCATCTCATGTTTTGGCGACATCAATTTTCTGCGACCTAACGCCATTTGAATTTTGTGAGGCTACGCAAAAGAGCCGGGTCTAACAGAGGAGTTATCTCGGATGCCAAAACACCGAAGAAGTACTGCAAACAAACAAACCTTATCCGTTCGAGTCACCAAAAACCGAGGATTTCAGCTTAAGTGCAGATTGACAGCAAATCATCACTAACAACGCATTCGTTGCCACTATAAAAAAAAACCACTTGTCCGAAATAGGAGGAATTTAAGGGCGAGAATGCCTCGCCATTTCTATAAGCAAGGAAGGTACGAGACAAATGTTTCGCGGGAATGTAAAAAAAAAAAGATTTACGAAAGACACAGCTTGAACAAGAACCTGCAGATATGATGGAAATGTTAAATAAACCACTGACATGTGGTGAAGACTTGGAAGGATTACCCCTGTAAACAATGGCATTGATGACCAACATACTGCTGGTGAGGAGAATAACGATTTAATAAGTACGATGAACAACATCACGTCAGACAGACAGAAGTATAGCCCGAAAGAAGTATAGACAGCCATATTGAAACAAGTACTTATAAAGACAGGCTAACTGCCTTCGTTCGGTAGCAAAAGGCATTGCATCGGGGCTTAGAATAACTAATAAACTAGGCGACAAGCAAGAAGTGCAACGTCAACGCACAGGCAAACAACCACCTAATATTTTTAAGATCGCCGGGCAGATAGAATGAATATTTTAACGAAGAAGTAACATTCCCCCAGCTGTCGTGCACGAAGAAGAACCGTCAAATTTCACGGAAGCTAAAGCTCCCGAACTACTAAAAGAATGCCCTGAAGGCATGCGGTCGGAACGAGTCATACTATGGGTGAAAACCGGAAATGCTGGATTCAAATTACTCGCGGTTTTGTTTAATAAAATGATAAGAGCCGACCGGATAACTAACCAGTGGAGTGAAGGGCTTACTTGATTCACTGTATAAAGCAAAATGCTACAAGAGAGATTCCAACAATCTCCGATCGGTGGAGCTTATGTTGCATATCATGAAATATACAAGAGATATATGGCAATCAAAGAGGACAGTTGCGGATGATCATGAAGAAACTTGACGACACTACGACAGGGTTCGATAGAGCTCTCGGAAATATTTGATAGATGCCGTAAAGAGCTCAAAATGAACTTGAAAGTAGGAATTGTACGAGATATGTACGATGACATTAAAACGCAAATCAAATGCATAGCGGGAACTCCTGGTCAATTCCAAGTTTGAGTCGAAGAGCATAAAGGCAGTGTTCAAAGTCCGTTGCTTCTTAATATCATGGAAGATTTATATCTACTAAAGCAGCACAATGACGAGTGCGGAAGTCTTCTATCTTTTTAGCGGATGAATGGGCTATTGCATTGCTCAAATCTAACAGAATTCTACATATTAGAAGGAATCGTGGTACCGAAGAGCAAGCAATTTAAATGCCGCACAGGCACATAAAGAAAGAGCAAGGTGGCTGAAATAGCTATGTAGATTAACGCGCGCTCACGGATTTTTAGTATAATGTTTGCAGACGGCACGGGCCAAGGAAAGTTCCGGAGCAAAGAAACAGAGATAACGACGTACCTTGGTTTTGAATGTTTGTAGGTTATAATGTCTGGGTAATAAAGAGCTCGGCAGGGCATGCCATAAGCGAATTGTACGACTTAGGAAAGAATCAAGATATTTCAAATTAGGTCCGAAAGTAAGCCTGAGGGTATACTGATGAACATTCATAGCGAGACGGATGTTACGGCAGAATGCTAGCAATTTAGACGCAGCACTGGTGGTGAAAATAGCAATAGAACAGGGTGAGGCAAGTGATATTACGTCGGTGCTCAAGGGTGTCAATTGACTGGGTAATATTGGCGTCACCTATGCGTTTTATCGCACGCTTTTGAATTATATCCAGCGAGAGCAAAGAGGTTTTGGGGACACCTGACCGGATGTGGGCGTTATAATCCAATTTTGCCCGGATAAATGCTTTATATTTTGAGGCCAGATCAGAGGGGAAAAAGTATTTTATAATTTGTTTGATGAAACCTAGACGTTCTTCTGCATTTTTGGCGATATCGGATATGTCGTAAAATTTCATTGTCACACATACCGAGAATGGAAAGTTTTTCGGTTTTGACGGTAGAAGTGGCATTCATGGATAATGGCTGAGTTTAAAAAAAAAAAAAAAAGCTTTGAATTTTGGAAGCATTAAATTCCTCTCTGTTGATAGTTCCCCAATTGGTTATGCTGTTAATATCAGAATTTAATGAGCTTAACATACGCTGCCCCTCCCGTTCAAAACAACCGAAGAGCTGGGACGTAAGTGCGGGAGTGAATAAGAAAAGCAGAGAGTACTGCCCTCAGTCAACAAATATGTTGCATTAGAAGTAGCAGAGAAGAGATCTGATGAAGATTACAAAAGGGTGTCGGGAACAGAACGGAGCCCTGTGGCACAACAGCATTTCGTTTGTGGATATCAAACTTGAAACAGTCCAAGACAACGTGAATGAAACTTTCCGAAAAATAAATTTCTTATCCAGTGAAGAAGAGCCTGATGCCTGATGCCTGATTCCAGACTCTGTTAAATACGTTTGAAATATTAAGTGCTACTATCTTGCTCTCGCCAGATTGACACTTTTAGGTGAGACATGTCATCAAATCACCAGTGAACCTGTAATTAAATTCTGTACAATGGTGACGATGCAATGGGTCTGTAGGAGGAGACCGCTATTTTCCAATCGCTCGGAAAGATTCCTAAATAGTAGGATTGATGAAAAAGTTTATACAGTGGTTATGCCAGCGTCGAAGAACATCCCTTCAGAAGATCTTAAGGTACTCTTGCTACAATACGAGTGCGAAAGTGGAATCGACCCAGAGAGCTCACAGCTGGTATATCATTATAAATGAGCGTTGAGGATGAGGCAGAATTTCTGATGTTTTTGACGAACGACCAAAAGTGTTCCCTATCTTTTGTAGTATTTTTTTTCGGTTAAGTCCATTGACTTTTTCATATTGCCATACAGTTCTTTAGGAATCTTTTCTCTAAATAAATATGTGGTCACCACACTAAAAGCATAAGTTCCCACTAGATCCCCGAAATCAAGCAGTGTTGGGCGCGGTAAGTATTTAACCTAGATAGAGGACGACATGGGAACTCGGTACACCGTGTGTTGTTGACAAAAAACGCCACATGGGTGTAGTACCTCGATGTAAAATCCACGACTTTACAAATTTATTTGTATTGATCCTTCGAAAAATAAAATATGTGGTCGGTATATGAGAAATTAACTGATATAACACAGTGCTATGATATCATGACAAGAAGTCAAAAACATGTCAAGATTGTTGGCGGTATAACTAAAAATGTCAGATCTCAACATATCGTCCTTCGGGTGTTGTCAGTCCAGAGTGTCGAAGTCATCCAGAACTGTGTACTCGTATATTGAAATCGTCCGCAATAATAATAATTTCAGTATGATGATACAATGATATAATTCTTTGAAAGGGGTCAGACAGCGCATTAAATTCGTTACAGATCGAATCGCTGTCCAGTTTGGGGCTTTTGTAAATAAAGTAGTGGATATGGAATTTGAACCACATGAAGTTGAACTACGGATTGGAGGAGCGATTAGAGTGTGGTGGAGTCTAAACTTAAAGGTTTGTCACACACAACAGTCGTTGTGTTGCGTATATCACCGGGTATAACAAAATGTGATCTAACAACAAGTACACGTATTGCCGAAAATTTTCATATGAACAAGCATATAGTGGAAAAACCGCAGGCTGGGTAAATCAATTGGTTTTGTTATATCCAACGAAGATTGTCAAAAAAATCTTCATCAGGAAGCCTTTTTAACGAGGTGATCCACAAAAACGAGCGGCCTCTAGAATGGCAATAACACCCGCAAATTTAGGCGACGCTATCATATGTACAATATATGAGGCCATTTTTTTTTAGAGCCAAATCTGAATTTCATCTGGTAAAAACATTCAAATTTTACTTTGCATCTGAATATATGCTGATGTCATGATAATCCGCATTCTGCAATAAGTTCTACATTTAGTTCAAAATCCGAAAATACGATAAATGAAATGGCTTCACCTTGAAATAGTCTTTTTTTTACGGATATTTACATTTCAGTTTTAAGGAGAATAAACTCTAGTTAACAGACTATAGACAAACGTTTTACAAAGGTAAATATTTTTTATTACGTATAGTTAAATATATGCGTGCAAAAAAAATGTTTATTATGGCTTTCCAAGGAGGCATTTGGGCTGGAAATAATTCTTTTGTGAATATGAAATCTTAAAAATAGAATCCGAATAACATTGACTTTATGACTTTAATTTTCAATGAACAACAATGTACTCGTAGTTTTAAAAATAATTTTAAAATAAATATCCAGATCATGAGAAACTACATTGTAGGCAAGGCATTCGAGTGCAGAAAATTCATAAAGAAACGACGATGCCAATCAGATGGTTTTCTTCTTTTTTTTTAATTTTTATTTAGGATACCTGTGAGCATACTCGTATGTTTGAATAAATTTCAAATTGAAACGCCGATATAATCGAGGACGGTGATAAATTTTGAAAAATTCATATGTCTTCATGCCGAGGTTCTGATCGTCACCGCCCATGTAATTTATAAATTAAATTAAAAACAAAAAAATACATGTAATTGATTAAATAAAACTTATAAGATAACCGCAGATCTCTTGTGCATGAGGAAAATGTTTGGCTAAACTTTTCAAATTTGTACCTCATTTGTAGCTTTGAGAAGAGGAAAATAAATAAATAAAAAAAAATCTGAAAACTAAGCATGTTTCTATTTTTAGAAATGCCATCCGCCAAACTAATTCTACTTCTCATACTTTGCACTTAATTACAGCGTGGGAAAAAAAATTAAAAAATCGAAAAAAAAAAGAAAATATAATAAGAACGACTAGGAAAAAAAAAGCAATTAATTGCAGTCATGTCGCGACAACAGGGATTGCAATATAACCACAATACTGGGAGCGTAACCCCTTCGAAAACAAACCCTATCTCCGATAAACTAGGCGACCAGTGGCCATTTACCACTACAACCACATTAATGTCTCGTTTTCTGGTGTAATTGGCAACATTTCCCATACACTGTCTTCCATGTATCTTTTTTGATGGTGGACAAATTTGTTAAATCCAAAAACAGGTGGATGCAGAATGAGCATGCTGAATGAATTACCATGATACGAGGATGAGAATTGATGTTAGAAAGCATTAACATGAGAAAAGCCAGCCACAACTAATGTAGATGTTAGTGATAAGTTTAAAAATAAATTATATAGAAAAAAAAATTCACAAACTTTGTTTAAAACATAAAATGTCGAATATTTTCATGTCCTTTCTGCAGGGTTAAACGGAAGCCGATGCTTAGTAAAAATATCAAAGTCAAATCAAACCCGAGCAACACAAACAAACACTCTATTTTCGGTTATTTTTATTTTTTTAATGAATTTTAATTTTTTTTTTTTAAACAAAAACCACTCAAAAGATATGTAAATCACACGACGAAAATACGCTTTACTTTAAGTTTATAGTAATCCTAGTCACGTACGAGTTGTGAACTGAGATGAGAGAACTCCTACAGATATCGGCTACAATCATCAGACTTAAACTTCCTTATTAATTGTTAAATTCGTGATTGTTATTTTAATTGTTAATATTTAAACCAAAGAAGATACGTGTTTTTTTTTTTTTTTGTTGCTGATTCAACTGCGTTCGGGATGCAGAGATTTTGTTTACTCGTCAAGGGAGTCACGAAGCGCGCGCACACCAATCTCACCAACAACTGGATTTGAAATTCGAATCGAAAACAAACAAAAACATCTCACTTTGTTACAACTCGGCTGGGAAGGCGATTTAACAATTTAACAACAATTCATCACATCAAAAAATTTACAAAATAATAAGAAAAAAGAAAAAAAAATAGCATAAAAGACAGAGCTCCAGAGATATTGTATCTTTTTTGTGTTATATTTACAAGTACTCGTATTCGTATGTAGCTGTAGCGAAGCGCTCAACAATTGTTGCCAGAGGTGCGAACTGATTTTAAGTGCCGTTTCGTACGTTGTATTATATGTGTTTTATCCGACCCGAGTGACCAAAACAAATCGACTATTGGCCGCGGACATTTTAACACACTATTTAAGTAAAGTACGGATACATGAATGTTAATTGCGGTCACACAGCAGCCGCACCGCAATCGTCGTCGTCGTCGCCATAAGATCACCGATCAACGATCACCGAACGCCGATCACAGCGGCACAAATAAATATACAAACGGAGTACAACAACAACAACAAATTACGGGGGGGAAAACAAAAAAAAAAATCTGAATATACTCTCGTTCAAATAAACTTAAATAAAAGTTGCAATTATGTGTTGGAGAGGTCCCTCTTGGCCGTGTCGACGCGCTTTAACTTTAAGTGAGGCACTACTACTGCCCGTTGTAGCAGCGTTAGAGGCACAAACAGTGTTTCTACTACACCAACAAACATGACGCAGGTAACACTTGTAGTCTCAAACAGAGGCGGAGTATCCATCCACTGAGACTGGTGGTGTTTGCTATGAGTGAAATTGTAATTCGAAAAAAAAAAGAAAAAAAATTCATTAATTTAGCAATCTATCACACAATTTAAGCCAAGTCTTTCATGTGTACTTCAGATTGACAGTGCGCGGAGCACAGGACGGGAATAGAGGCGCAGGCGCTTCTCTGTTGCTCTATTGCTCTATTGCTCTGTTGGTGTATCTGTGTGTTTTTGCACGATCGCAGGAACAACCCTAGTCAATTCGATATATCGAGCTAGGGGTGGTATTCGTATTCGTTTCGTACCCATATTGTGGCAGTGGCATACTGAAAGCACAATGACAATTGCTTGTCAAAGCTTTTGTCAAAGTTATTTTTTTTTTGTTTTTTTTTTTTTTTTTAATTCTATTTCTACGTATAAATTGTGGTGGAAAGAATTCACGTGACATTTTAGTTTTATAGCAAACAAGTTCAAAGTCACTTGGGTTGCCGTGCCGGGTACTCTCGGGTTGTTGTTTAGAATTGTTGGCGAAAGGAAGAATTGACTGGTCAATTGGCGCCATATGATGTTATTGTTGTTGTTGTTTTGAGCTGCTTGAGTTTGTTAGTTGTCGCCAAACCCCTGCAGAGTGTGAGCATGGACATTTTACAACGAGTAATTAAGTTATTTATTTGTGTTATTATTTTCTTTTGTTTTAGAAAGTTGTACTATTGACTTTTACGTTTTATATCCAATCACTTGTCGATTTATTCTTATAATTTGTGACGCTGAAGGTCGTTGAATGTGGTGAATTAAGGCTGACATGCGATAGGATGATTAGAATAATGCGTCTTCTGGTCCATGATATAATTACAGTGGTCAATGCTTGGCGAATGAGGTGATGCGCAACAGGCAACGATAGACAGTGAAGCAAAATGTCAAGCTTACAAAGAACACTCTCTAAAATTGATTATCAGCAAGCCTACATATCTGAGGGTTGTAGTGTAGATCTGAGGATAGATGGCCTTAAAGTTGACATATTCGAAGTAGATGGTGCATCCATAGAGTTAACTTTAATATTCATCAAAAGAAGAATAACATCTGCAGCAACAGTCCTCGGTATACTTATACAATACCATGCAGTGAAATTGTGGTATGTGATCCTTACTTTGAAGTCAAGTGAGACTCTAATTTCCGCTAAGTTAAGTGACCTTCTGCGCTGCTATTTCTTTTTACCATATGCTTTGAAGCATTTATATTTTCAAATGCATACAACAACGCCCGCTCCATTGCCCATGAGTATTCATGTAACTGACTGTAACTTGTAGACCGCATTGCCATCAATGGTGAAATGAGCTAAGCAATCACCCACCAGGCGCCCTCCGACTAGGAAGCATAAATTATGATGATTACTTGCTGTAGCTATAGCTGTTTTGAAGCCCTTGCCAGCTTGCGACTTCCCCTTGAGATTCTTAAGGAAAGGTTCGCCTAGGGTTGGATGTCAGGTTGGAGCTAGGCATTCACCAAGAAAATGAAATTCTTCGCAACAACATGTGTCGATTGGACTATGTGCGGCACTGAATGCAACTATTTGAGCAGTTTTAATGCGAGGACTATAGCCATATACGGACATTTTAGGCTTGCTTTATGCGGGCCGCATCTTTGTGGATATGATGCAGTTGTATTGGATTTTAAAAGGTATAAAGTGAAGACCACGTTTGTGGGTTGCGTACAGCGTGCGCCATATTATATGTCGGTACGTGAATACTGAATAACTTTAAAAAAAAAAACAATCGATTTCCATATATGAGGCATTTTTATTTAATTTGGTCCCTTACAATTTATTTGGACTAGTTTTTGAATACAACATCAACCAAGCTGCCCCCTTTGTTGACCAAAGCAAAATGTGCCCTTTTCGAGCATCTCTGGGGGTATAGCGATGGTTTGGGCACGAATGTTTGGATTGAGGTCGTCAATGGTCTGAGGCTTGCTGGCGTACACTTTGCTTTTCAAATAACCCCACAACAAGAAGTCCGGAAGGGTCAAATCTGGAGATCTGGGTGGCCAGGCAATGTCGCCATTTTTTGACAGCACACGTCCAGGGAATTTTCGTTGCAGAAACTGCATTATTTGATTTGCAGTGTGGCATGGCGCATCGTCTTGTTGTAACCTTTCAGACCTTTTTCACACACTTGCGGGCAGACATAATGAGCCAACATCCACTGATATCGATTCCCATCGACTGTTTCACCTTCTCTGAAGAAAAATGGCTCAATGTTGGTTTTGACGTAAACGCCGGCTAAAACAGTCACTTTTTGGTCATGCAATGGTGTTTCATAGATCTCATGTGGATTCTCCGTTCCCCAAATGCGGCAGTTTTGCTTGCTAAGGGCGCCAGAGAGTGTGAAATGGGCCTCGTCGGTCATCAAAATTTGCTTCCAAAAATCAGGTTTAGTGTCAACCATTCGAGCGACTGTTTGGCCATATTCCAAGCGACGTGGACGGTCTATCGGCAATATTCTTTGAGTCAATTGTACTTTATATGCAAACAAAAGCAAATCATTCTTCAAAATGAGTCGCAAGGTGGTTTCACTGACGCCAAAATGCTGAGCGCGGTAATGATACGACACATGTAGGTTGGCAACACTCTCTCTTACTGCTTCAACCGTATTGATGAACCCACTTGATCTCTCACTGTCCCGTGCTCAACAAAATTTGACACCAAACAACGAATAGTGTTGTCAGAAGGTGCTTGTTGGCCACGATATTTTCGACGATATGCACGTTTAGTTAACACAACTGAACGACTGATGCATGGTTAAAATTGTACTAAATTGACGTTTCAAAAACATGTCTACTCAAGTCAATCAGCTGAGAAAGTTAAAGTTATTCAATGTTTACATACCGACATAAAAGATGGCGCACACTGTATGTCCACGACCAGGGACCTACAGATCCGTTGCACTCACATACCTTCTTTCTAAGTTAAATTAAAACCAGCAGTACGGTTTTCGTAGCAACACGTTCACTGTTTGATGGCATGTCTTCCCGAAAAGTAGATTCAAAGTATGCAATAGTGTGGCAAAAGCACATGAAGGTACTTTTGTCGAAAATACACGCATTTGAGGTCACTGAATCTCTTCTTCAATGGATCAGAAATTATCTTTCGGAACTTTCAATTCAAGTTGTTTTGGACGGTTTCAAGTATTGAAGCCACAAAAGGGATGCTGGTGTGACCTAGGGTTCCGTTCTGTCTCCGACACTCTTTTAAATTTTCATTAATGATCTCTGGTATGCCACATCTTGTTCAGTATATTCCCTGCTCGCCGGCAGTGAACGAGAACGGCCCGATAGTACAATATTATTGTACTTATTGGGGAACAACTAATTGAATGCTCCATAAGGCAATCCCGTCTGGTGCTGTTTAAATCAAACTTAAAGACCCAGCCAGTATTCATGAATGAGACTTGCATCATCAGAACTCGATATGTGTGTCAATATTGGAATGACTTCAAAAATGCAGCGAAATATCTAGGCTTCCTAAGGCGATGTAAGAAATACTTCACCTCCTCTGATTTGGCGAAAAAAAAGCATTTATCCGGTCAAAATTGAAGTGTAATGACGATATCTGGTCAGGTGCTGCTAAAACTTATATGCACTTGTTAAATATGTAACCATGATATTGCCCAGTCAACTGACATTCTCTAATACTGAGGAAATGTCTTTCACATTATCTTGTTCTATCGCCATTCTACCGCCCAAATGAAATGGGCAGTAGCATTCTGTCCCTTCAAACCTTTGACAGTAACACCTGCCTCGCTATGAATGCTATGAATGTTCTCGCGACCACTTTATTTCCAAGTCATTATAATCCGCAAACATTCAAAACCAACTTACATCGGTGTCTATCTACCTGTCCTCGCTTATTCTGCTTCGCTCGCGATGTGTGCAACATTTTAAAGGTGTTCATAATTCCTTAAGCGCGGGGTTATTGTAAAAAAAAATTAAGCTCCCGGAACAGATTAAGTGGTTCAGCGTCATATCTGTATTCGTTGTTCTTTAAATTCTGTTTAATTTCAATATGGGTGGCCTATACGTGGTGGAGAGAACGAATTAGGTTTATGTACATCCCTAAAACTATCTTCAATCGTTAACCACATCTATTAGCAAACTTTTTTTCAGGATGACAACAAGTCATTTGGAATACTCCTCTGCAAATAAATCCGTTAAAAATATCACTGCTGATATTAAATAAGAAATTGCTCTTGCAATCGAGTAGCAATTGCTTAAATTCTATACCCAGCTTTATCATTTACTAGACCTTACCACAGTTGGATATACGTTTCCTTTGAATGTTGATGAGAAGTGTTAACGAGCTATAGAGATTCATCGACCTAAGAAATTGGAAGCAGATGACAAAGGATTGAAAAATTTGCTTAATTGACTTGCCTCTACAGTCTAACAGGATAACAGAAAGTTTAGTGATCCAAACAATATATTGTGCAAAATTAAATCAATCGAGTTTGTTGAGATCCAAGCCCCTTCTTGAATGGTAAAATGATGAAACATACCCAATAGTCGCTAAATATTTATAGGCAAGATTGGTACATACAAGTGCCCGTACATATTAGTAGAGCCTTGGTAATTTTTTAAAAGAGAGTAACTTTTAGATTTGGCGCAGCTTTGGCTATGTAACGAAAATCCACAATGCAGGCGACTACCAATTTTACTTTAGACGGCGCTACAGACAGTGGTAGGACTGGACTTTAAAAAACAAACCTCGACATTCAGCCAGATTTTATCCACTACTAGCTATGAGTATTGTCCCTTATGACTTCAACCCGAGCTGTTAGTCGAGGTCTTTCTATACTGCGACGTCCATCAGGAGTGGATTCGACGACTCTCCGAGACGGAAGGATGCTGTTAATATGGTCAACATGTTACAGCCGAAGTCGAAGTTCTATCTTCACGTTCTTTCACAATCCATCCCAAAAAAAAAAGAACCCTTCAACAACAGAGATCTCGTAGGGAACATAACTTTGGCGTACTTAAGGATTTTGTCTACTTCGAGACCAGCGCTAAGATCAAGTGAGAAATAACTCTTGCCAAACGCTGTTGTTTTATGGGCTGAGAAGGCAATTGGGCAGCAAAGCCCTCTTTCGATCGACTTAAGTGTCTTTATATGGACTTCAATTAAGTCAGTCCTGTTCCATTGCAGTTTATTCTTCCGTTACCGGGGTAAGGTATATGTGTTTGACTCTTACGAATGCGTTTGTGGCATCAAGTTGCTTCCGATTACGTCAATATCGTGGCGTATGAGAGGACGCAAATGGATTTTTGAAAGACTGTTCCTCTGGCTTTTTGCAGTTTTTTTCAAGAATGTTGTTAGGCAAATCGCATGGCAGAGTTTGTCTTTCCTAAAGTCTTTTGACCGAACGAGTGGCGTGCATCAATAGTTGACAGTCGGACGAGTTTAGTAGAACACTTGCTCTATTTAGCTCGGTTTTCGATAAGCGCTCTCAAAATCCAAAAAAGGGCGATCTGAAATTTGTCGGTTTATTTTCAAGTTTCGCTGTATTTCGAAAATTTGATCTGAGATTGACTTTTTCGGTCTAAAACCACATAGTACAGATCAATAAGATTGTTTTAGAGACGTACATCTCTAAATTTGGCACAGTTTGGGCACAGTTTGACGCCCCGATAATCAATCAATTTCTGATTGCGCGTATTTCATACCCGTTAATGGTTTGGCAATTATCACTTCCATTATACAGGAGCAAATTATTTACCCTACATCAAATTTTGACATGTAGAACCAACTATGTTCCGACTAATAGCTACCGTCTGCTGGACAACAATTCTGTAGTATACTGTACCACATTAAATGTTCGATTTTTGGTCAGTCGGAAATAGGAAGTTCTGTGCCAGAACGTTAAATTTTCTTTTTTTATAAAATAAAGTGGTACGTGTGCTTGACGTGTGAGAATTTTCGGGTTCGTTACAAGTACCGTTATTGTTTTTCTAGGAATTTTTTATCATGCTGTCGACAGTTCAAATTCGAACCCTCTTTCTTTACGAAATTTAAAATGGGATATGGGATATGGGAAATGGGATTGGCAATGAAAAACATTAATGACGCATTTGAGGATGTAGCGGTAAACGAACGCACTATACGATGTTGGTTTGCAAAGTTCCTCGAAAATGAACCACGTTCGAAGCTATCAACGTTAGTGTTTTAAGAGCAACGATGGATCCGGACCCAACGAAATCGGTGCGGGAGATTGCACAAAGCATGGGAGTATCCCCCATGACAATTAGTTGACACCTTTCTCTCATAGGAAAGGCAAATATGCTCGATAAGTGGGTACCCCATGAACTGAACGAATTCCAAAAACTACGGCGCTTGGAAATATGCGCATCGCTCAACGGATAGTCATCTGTGATGAAAAGTGGATATTGTATGAGATAATTGTAAAAGATCTGGGCAGTGGTTGGATGCAGATGAAAAACCAAAACACACCCACAAGCCCGATCTTCACCCAAAAAAGGTTGTGGTGACAATTTGGTGGACATCGATAGGATCAACCTGTTTTTCATTTCTTCAACCAGGAGAAATGATAAACGCTATCAAATATTGTGAGGAAATCGACACATTGCATGCTAAATTGGCAATAGGCACGGTCCGATCCTTTTGCATGACAATGCTAGACCCCATACCTCACAAGTAACGGTGCAAAGACTGTTGCAGTAGGGATTTGAAATTTTGAAATTCTTCCGCATCCACCGTACTCTCCTGATATTTCCCCAACGGATTACCGTCTTTTCCGCCTTCAATCGCTCCAAGGTAGTTCACGAAAAGTATGCCATGACAATCCCAGAAAACCGACTCCATAACCTTTCTGACCCATCGAGCCTCCCTCGGCCGCTTCGGAGCACTCGTGCCGGCTTCAGTCCATTGCCGGGCACTCATTCTGTTCTCTGGTGTGTAATAGTGGATCCAAGTTTCATCAACAGTTACCAATCGACGCCAAAAGTCCGCCCGATTCCGCATCAGCAAGTCCAAACACTTTTTCGAAGTGCTCTCGCGTTCGTGTTTTTGGTCAGGAGTGAGCATTCGCAGCACCCAGCGGCAGGATAACTTTTTCATATGCAGAATATTGCCCAAAATATAGCCTGTGCGCTCAGTACTAATCTTTGTGGTATCTGCTAGCTTGCGCACCTTCACTTTCCGGTCAGCCAACACCATTTCATGTATTTTTTTGACATTCTCCTCTGTAATCGCATCGGAGGGCCTGCCGCTGCGGACTTGATCGGTGGTAGTGGAGTTGCGGCCACCACGAAACTCTCGAAACCAATATTTGACGGTGTAATCTGACGGAGCATTAGCCCCATAATATTTATCCAACATTTCTTTTGTTTCCTTCGCCGTTTTGCCTCTCAAAAAATAAAGTTTTATGAGAGAACGAAAATAGTTTTTGTCCATACTCAACATGATGCCAAACACGTCAACAACAATCAGCTGTCAAAACAAAACTAAAGACAGTATCGCACTGAAATTTGGCATGTCTGCCTAAATATGAACGGACTTCAAGGCAGCATAACCTTCTTTGCAGTAGCAGCGCATTCTGGCGGTCAAGGAGGTTACTCTTCACCCCACTTAGTATGCTGTCGTTGAATGAAGGCCTCAATTAGTCGAGACATAGCTTCATCCTGATGGAAGCTCGTATCGACCGGATCAATGCCGAATCAACATGGAAGAAATTGTCACTGATCGTTGTCCGTTGTCCATTAACTGTAGCAAGAACTCCAGTTTTATTTTTGAAAAAAATAAGGACCATGGGCTTAATTAGTCATCGACTTCAGGCTGCCCAAGGGCTCAATATGCGAGCTGCCGTTACAAGCCGTAGCCTCGTGACTTTAGTTCCTGCAATTTATACAGATGTGGACCGAGAACTTTCCGCAAAATTTTCCACATAGTGGATGAACAACAACCAAGTGGAGAAAAAGTTGTGTACTCTTACGGTGTGAACTTCTAATATGACGTTTCGAGAACGAAAGGCAATTTAGGTTTTATCTTTTCTAAAGGTTATTCAAATAAATAAATATAAAAAACAAAAACAAAACAATTTGCGTCTTCTCAGTTAAATAAAATTAGTGTTATTTAGTCGTATAGGGCACGTAAATTAATTCTTTCTCATTAGCAACTGTCTAAATTAATACAAGAGATTTATCTTTGTAATACAACGATGAAGTTACATCTTATTTTCGGCTGCGTTAAATTAACAAATATTTACTTGTGATAACTGCGCTTGAATTTATTTTATTTTTTAACTTATTGTAAAGTGAATCATCGTTTATAATCCGATCAGTTGATATCATTAAATTACAGTTGTTAAATTAAAGTATCGTGACTTTTAACAAAGCTTTATGATAAAATTCCCCTTTCTGATTAAAAAATTAAAAAAAAAAAATAGAACGAAGCTGTTAAAGAGTCGATAACTAGTAAATACAAAAAAAAACTGAAAAGTAAATAATTTTTTGAATAATTTCACAATTTATTACAATAATTTATATCGCAAGGAATTTTTCATATCGACTGACACTGAGACACTGACACTGACAAGAGCTCTTATAAATAAATCATTTTCGCAGAAGATCCACCTGCAATTTTATCAAGCTCTTAACTCATGGCTTTTTCCTTTGAAACTGCTTCACAAGTGTCTATTTGCTAATCTATCATATTAAGACACTTGAGCTACTATCTTATTTAAGGCTCTTCTAAGTTAGATATGTCACATAGACGATTCTTTTGATTTTTTCGTAAAACACCGCATTCAGCATTTTAGCCACTTTTTGGTGTCTTTTTTGGTGTACCTAAACGAAAACGTGTACGGTATGGGAAATACCCACCCGGGGTGTTTATTCAAATTGAAATTCTCGAAATCCCAGCAGAAAGCACATTTGATAAAAAAAAAAAAGTACAGTAGATGTGATAGAAAAATTAGTCTAGCGTAACTCTGGAAAAGGATGAATTATTATACATGAAGTACTCTGAAAAGAGTGTGTAAGTATTGTCAAACTTATACCGATCTGTACAATATGACACTATGTCGCTAAAGCTTAACGTTGTCAAAGTGACAAAGCATATCAATCGACGCGAGAAGAGTCCATTTATTTTAACTGACTATTGAATAATTTGCGCCTGGAAGATAGTTTCCCATAAATAATCATACTCGGACGTAAGAAGTTTAATTCGAAGAGGAAACAATCATCAATCTCCACGACACTAATCAGGTATATGGATCAATCTTACGGCCGCATAGAAGTTTCTAGGTACAACGTTTTACAGAGCGGTCTACGGATTTCAGTGTTTGACTATTTTAAGGATCAATGCTCAATCGTCGCGAAAATAAGTAGCAAGTAAAGACAAAGCCAGTATACCAGCATACTCGCTCAAGGGTAAACGCGCGATACACGGCAAATTCTCAGGTCGTAAAAATAATTAAAAAAAAAAAGTATTTTTAGTAGCGACAGCTGTCATGGTATAAGAGACATTTTAATAAATTAGTGTGGCTCCCTAATTTGTCATCTGCTGTCAGAGAAAGGGTTTCACTAATTTGATTGAAATCCGTAAATGTTGAATATGATAAGCAATGTCGGAGGATTAGTTTATCAATTTGGCGAGTTGCTACATTGCGTTTGACATTTACACACGAGCGCACATTGCCTACGTTTGAGGAGACCTGCGCATCAATTTTGGACTCAACTGGATCTAACATAACTGATAATTTTAAATAAAAGGGATTTCCTAGGATCATGAATCCTTAAATCAGTTTAATCCTTACAGAATCCAAAAAGGAATTACTTTTGTCTTAAAAAGCTGCGACAGTCTTTAATACTCATGTTCTCCCAACTACAATATAAAATCATATGAAGGTTGTTGTCGAACAATGATACAAGACATTTTTTCTCAAATTTTTTTTTTCATTTTTCTACATAGTCTCCTTGTAATTCTACACACTTCTCCCAGCGATGCTCCCATTTCTCTAACTCGTCCAAATAGTACTTGGCGTTTTTCTCTGCAAAATAATTGTTCACGAAGGTGATTGCATCCTCATTAGACGAAAATCTCTGTCCTCCGAGCGCAGTTTTTAGATGAGGGAACAAAAAGAAATCGCTTGAGGCTAGATCTGGTGAATAAGGTGGATGGTCAAGCAGTTCAAACCGTAATTCATGGATTTTCGCCATGGCAACCGTTGAGGTGTGAGACGGCGCATGGTCTTGGTGAAACAGGATTTTCTTTTTCTTCGAATGTGGCCGTTTTTCCACAATTTCTGCCTTCAGCTTGGCAAGCAATGATGCGTAGTATGCTTCTGTAATGGTTTTTCCTTTTTGAAGATAATCGATTAAGATAACTCCTTTACTATCCCAAAAAACAGTCGCCATCACTTTCCCAGCCGAACGAAACGAAACGAACAGTTTTTGCTTTTTTTGGACCCGGCTCGCCCTTTGCAGTCCACTGTTTTGACTGAATTTTTGTTTCGGGCGTATAATGGTGTATCCAAGTTTCATCTACAGTAATTAATCGGCGCCAAAACTCGGATTCATTGCGCCTAAACTGCGCCAACAGAGCGTTGAAAATGTTCATTCGAACACGTTTTTGGTCTAACGTAAGCAAACGTGACACCCAACGCGCGGACAGCTTTCTTGAATTGATTTGATATGTAACAAACACGTTCTTTGGACATTTTCATAACCTTTGCTATCTCTCTCACTTTAATTCGGCGGTCGTCTAACACCATTTGATGAACTTTAGCAATGTTATCGTCAGTGGGTGCAGTTTTTGGACGTCCCGAACGTTCATCATCTCCCAAGCTCGTACGGCCTCGTTTAAGTTCAGCTGCCCAAAATTTCACTGTGGTAAACGATGGTGCTGAGTCCCCATACATAGAGTCCAACTCATTTTTGATTTGCGTAGGCGTATTGCCTTTCAAAAACAAGAATTTATGTAATAAGAGCTCGCTACTCATTTTTTTTCCATTTTCACAAAAAACAATCACATCGACTCACTCAAACGACTGTCAACTAAAAACTGCGCTTCCAAAATGAGTGAAACTTCGGTAGGTAACTGTCAAAAGATGCACAACTAGCATTCACTAGCTTTTATTGACGAGTGCCGCTATCTTTACGTTGCGGTCAGACAACCCTCGTAGTTCAATCCAATCCATCCTCGCGGTGAACCAAAATATTGACACACCTTGGCGGGTTATTTTTCTCTGTCATACCATCCCAGTGGAACTTTCCTCCCCAGAAGACATTCTAGAGATCATAGCCTCAGTAACCCGACCCATTTGACTCAAGACTGGAGAGCTGCGAAACTGGAGGAAATAGGAGTCTTTATATAATAGATGCGCATTAATTGGGATCAATAATCCTCTGGCGCAGACTAAAGCCATGATTCCTCGCCATCCTTTAATTGAAACGACTCCAATCTAATCGAAATGACAATCAAGCCGACAGTCTCCACCTCTGACACCCTGTCAGAAATGGAAACCGATGGCGAATCAAAAAGATTTCCTCTACGATGAGAGAATGAAGATGAGCTTTTGGGCACATTTTTAGAATCGGAGGGCTCAAATGACACCGTAGTGGAGGCTCCTCTGGTTGATTGTAGCAATGATGTAACAGTTTCTCCAGATTAAACTCCGTCTATCCAAAGACTCAGAAGACATCATCCTTATCCAGGAAATATGGATTGTTGATGACGTGGTTCTTGGATTTGGGACACCTGAATACGTTCCGCTCTGTATAGTAGACAACGGTAAGATCGGAACTTGTATATTAGTGAAACGTAGCCTTAATATACAATACTCTTACTTCCTAACTTCAGCGACTCGGACATAACCATTTCTAGACAGGAGACTGCCAAAGGTATCTACTGGCTGGCGTTAGCATATCTTGGCCACGACTATGTGGGCCCTTTCCCAGGTGACAACCTACAAAAGGTGGTCTTAGAAGCTAGAAGGCATAAAACCGAACTCATCATTGGCTGCGACGTGTATTATACGGTATGGAGCAGAACCGGCACTAACTATAGAGGTGAGTCACTTTTTGATTATATTATAAGTAAATACGAGGGCGGGTCAATAAGTCCGTGACTTTTGGATTAAAACAGATTTTTTGATAAAAAAATAATTTTATTTTTCAACGTAGTCTCCCTTGAGCTCTATACACTTTGTCCAACGCTTCTCCAATTTTTTTATCCCTTCCAAAAAAAATGATTTGTCGAGGTCCTCAGAATAGGCCTTTGTTTGCGAGATGACTTCATCATTGGAGTCAAATCTTTTTCCACCAAGCCATTTCTTCAGGTTTGGGAACAAGAAGTAGTCGCTCGGAGCCAAATCTGGAGAATAAGGTGGATGAGGGAGCAATTCATAGCCCAATTCATGGATTTTTGCCATGGCAACTGCACATGTGTGCACCCTTGCATTGTCTTGGTGGAAAAGAACTTTTTTCTTGGCCAAATGAGGTCGTTTTTTTTTCAAATCGTCATTGAATCGGTCCAATAAGTTTGCATAGTATTCCCCATTGATTGTTCTTCCCTTTTTTCCCGCGTGCATCTCAAAAAACAGTCGCCATAACTTTATTGGCTGACAAACCCACCTTGGCCTTCTTTGGCGCCGATTCACCCTTAGAAACCCACTGTTTTGACTGTTGTTTGTTCTCTGGTGTGTTGTGATGGATCCATGTTTCGTCCACGGTTACAAAACGGCGCAAAAACTCCTCCATATTGCGATTAAACAACGTCAAACCTTCCTGTGAAGTTGTTACACGATTGCGTTTGTGGTCGACTGTGAGCAAACGCGGCACCCATCTTGCGGAAAGCTTTCTCATGCCCAAGTGATCATTCAAAATTGAAACCACTGAGCCATGCGAGATCCCTACGGCTTCCACAATCTCTCGCACTTTCAATCTTCGGTCGGCCAACACCATATCGTGAATTTTTTCGATTGTTTCGGGTGTAGAGACCTCAACTGGGCGTCCAGGACGTCCGGCATCTTCAGTGCTTGTACGGCCACAACGAAATTCAGTAAACCACTTTTTTACCATTGAAATCGATGGTGCAGAGTCCCCATAGTATTTATCAAGCTTAGCCTTGGTCTCGGTAATGGTTTTTTTTCGCAAGAAATAATGCTTAATAAGCACACGAAATTCACTTTTTTCCATTTTCTCCTCAAATTAGTGAGTAGTCTGATAAAAATAGCTGTCAAACACAAACTAACTGACGCAGCAAGTTTAAATTTTGACAGGAGTCAACTGACAAATGCCTGTTGACAGGAGCAGTGTTGCTGTTTCAGTAAAGAGGTCAGAAATTCAAAAATGCACGGAATTATTGACCCGCCCTCGTACTAACCTCATTGTTTGCAATATTGGCAATGAGCCCACCTTCATAACTAAACACCGACAAGAAGTGCTAGATATCCCTCTTGTCTTCGACAACAGTCTTTTTCATATCACAAATACAGAGGAACAGCTCTCAATCAGGCAAAGGCAAGTGCTTGCTGCCCTCTCTTTCATTCTAGAGGCAAGAAAAAGTCGTACTGGTGAACATCAGCATTGGGACCACTTAGAAATGCCTGCAAGAAACTTTGCAACCCAACAAAAAGCACAAGAAAAGCGACTGAGTGGGGCTCATAAAAAGAAGCCTTCAAAAAGAACTGAGGAAGGCAAACCGACAATTCTAGGCCATTTTGTGCAAATTAACAGAAATCTCTGAGGCATCGCGGCTAAGAAAAATCCTCTCTACAAACCCTACGATGCATTGCTGCTTTAAGAAAGCCGATGGCTCTTGGATCACCTCAAGTGATGAATCATTTAACCTGCTAACTACTGGGCATCCACTTTCCAGGTAGCTCCCTATTCACGGCCAATAACAACCTTAGTGTGATTAATGCTGCCGTGACTAAAATTCACGGTCTGATTACAAGAGACAAGCTGGTCTCGGTGCTGCATAGCTTCAAATTATACAAATCTGCTGCGGCGGATGGTATAATACTTGCTAAGCCACAAATGTCGTCAGATATCATCCTGCCAACGTAAGTGAATATCATGAGGAGTTGCGTAGAAATGATCCACATTCCACTGTCATAGGGAGAAGTTAATGTAGTTTCCATTCTCAAAGCCGGAAAATGTTCTTATGTTGTCCCAAAGGACCTCAGATCTATAAGTTTGACATCTTTCCTTCTGAAAACTCCATAACGACTAATTGATATCCATAAACGACGTAGAATTGATCCGCAACTTTTGTCTGCTCCTTTAGGAGGAAAGTCGGTGGAAACGGCTCTACATTCACTGAAGAGCCACACCGAACGATCTAATGTAGAGTATATGCACAATGGCCGCATTCCTGGACGTAGAAGGTGCATTTAACAACGTCAACACGTCCGCAATCGCAACTGGGCTGTCTGATCTGAAGGTAGATGACACACTTGGGGAGTTGATCAGTCTTATGCTAAGTAGCATTATCATCAACTCCAAACCGGGTGGGGCTTCTGGTAAAAGATGTGTCCCTTGCGGGTATGCCGCAAGGCAGTGTCCTTTCAGCCCTTGTCTGGAACTTAATCGTCAATGAGCTGCTGATATACCTGGAAGCGGGTGACGTTGCTATAGCTGTCTCAGGAAATCATCTCAATACCATTAACGAATTCTTACAACAAAACCTTAACCGATTAACCCGTTGGGTGGATCTCTGCGGATTGGGAGTAAAACCCCATAAAAGTGATCTTGCCCTCTTTTCCAGGAAATATTAAATTCCAATCGTTCTAATTCAAATCCCCCAATCAACGCTACCAGTTTTCTCCGATACAGCGAAATGTCTGGGTTTTATTTTTGGCAGGAAACTAAACTGGAAATCTAATATTCAAGAAAGAGTAAAGAAAGCTACGGTAGCTCTATTCTCTTGCAAAAATGCCATTGGGGACCTTGCATCATCCACAGGCTATTCGTCTCAGTTATAAGGTCCATACTCACCTACGGAGTGGTGGTCTGGTGGACGGCCTTAGGCAATGCAGTAAACTGCAGCAAGCTAAGCAAAGTCCAAAGGACAGTATGTCTGTGTCACTGAATATCCTGTTTCGCTTGAAACCCCTCGAGGCCAGTGGCCTCGCCTTAAAGCGACTACGCAGTGAACAAATAAACTATTTGGCTACGCTAATATTAGCGTGCAATACTTCTAAAGAACATTGGCTACATTACGAGTATACTCCAAGAAAGACTTTCATGTAAGCATCCCCTCTAGATCCTTCTGGGAGGAAGATGCTAACATGATCGACAAGTCTATCCATTTCTATACAGAACGCTCAAAGACTGATAGCGGGGTTGGTGACTGTGTTTTATCAGATAAGCTTAACCTAAGCCTCTCCTTCCGCCTTTCAAATCACTGCAGCGTGTTCCAGGCGGAAATTTTGGTGTTTGAAGAAATCCTATTCTGGCTGAAGAAAAACGTGATATCTGCAAGGGATATCCGCATCTTTTCGGATAGTCAGGCCGCTATCAAATCCCGGACTCAGTTTTAAAAAATTCTAAAACCACCCTGGATTGCCGATAATCTCTCTGGGAAATGTTAGAGCAATTCAACATCCACCTAATATCCACAGAAATATTCCAGGGAATTGTATGACCGCCGAACTCGTTACAGTTGGAACCACTCTACCTATCCTAACTGAAAAAGGTATCATAGGTATACCAATCCCTACGTGCAAACTAATATTAAAGCTAGATGATAATAGAAGAACAAACCTGCGGTAGATTGTTGGATCAACATGTCTAGTGACTAAACAAATCTGGCCAAAGTTTGATATTTCAAAATAGGAAACATCTCGCACAATCATATGTAGGTGTCATCGCTGGACACTGTTTTATAGGCATGTAAGAAGGCATGGCGTATTTACTAACGGCTTCTACAAAAGCTGCATAGGCGAGGAGAAGGAGGCCCATCTATTTGCCAAAGATGACTTAAGCAATCTAAACACCTTAGGCGTTAACAGTCTCCTATGCTTTGCCCGGAGCTCAAATTGGTTGCTAAAGTAGGAGGACCGCAGATCCACGTGGCATCACAGTGGACCAAAATACGCAAAATTTGATACAAATTCTTTGATCCATTTCACGTCTAACTTTAGTGACTGCCACAGACAAAGTAAACAATTAATTCAGCTGAAAGTTGTATCATACTTCAGGGGCATGTATACCAACAATCGGACTCTCCAAACCCGCGAAATTCAAAAATTCTCGTTATTCGGAACACACCTCGTACATAGAGATTTTGTGGTGAATTCGCCATCCTTATAATGCAGAAACCATTTAGATCTTGGAAGCGGAACAACTTAGGGATTACGTTCTCATGGCTGATGCAGAGAAGCTGCACATGAAGTGCTCAGAAGATTCTTCTTCTTCTTCAGGCTTGCAGCATTGTGTTCTTGAAGAAACTATTCCATGGCTTATCTTGTAAAAGTACAGTGTCCCATAATTAAATTTGTGAAGTTAACAAGGTCTCTTGACCATTTGGGATCAAATACAGGTCGTATAAGTCTAGACGCAATTGCCCCGATGTGTTGCCTTGAAAAATCCTTTGAGAATGTTTGATATAGGCAACCCTGGAAGCCGTGTAGTAGATTAGTGCGAGCAATCTATAATTAGATGTAATATGTAAATAAAAGGAGAATAAGTTTAGTGTGGGTCATTGGCGGCTTGAAATTGTCACACTGCCTCCTAGGGACCGTGATCTGATTCCTAGAACATCCGAGCAACAGAGCATGATTTGTTGTAGCTTAACTCATTAAGTATTAACCATTATAAATTTTAATGTGTCCAAAGTTAAGTTTCTGATCGCTGCTTGATCGTCTACATTCGTATAATGCAATATCTGTCAAGGGTATTCGATCTACGATGAGCCAATAGCGGTCTGAGGCATAGCCGAGGATTGTCTTGGAAGATGCTATAGTGGATAGACTGAAGGGGTAGTGTATGCAGAGGTAACAACAGAAAGAAGACCCCCGCTTTAACGTCCTTGCGTATCTTAGAGCTATTTGTGAAAATGGAGATGGCCTTTATGTGAATGGCCGTGCGGTCTCCATTTCATCTTTTCTGGAATCATGTCATTGAGATCTGTGGTTAGGGAAATTTCAACAAGTTAAAGGCCAGTTGATTGAGGGAGTCAGGCATTCCCCACATTTAGCTCCTTCGGTTGATAAATGTCTCTTAGACTAAGGGTAGAAATTGCGGCAACTCGTACTCCTAAGATGTCAATATTTAGCAAATGAGGCTGGCTTGGGAGGGCCGCCATTTCTGAGGTTCTAGCTGTACTCATAGCTGTAGGGGATGTCATCATCTACATCGAAAATCAGTCTGCGGTCAAGGAACTGGAATCTACTAACACGAATTCTTAAATAACAGGTGCCACACAATATAAGATGAACTGAGTGATATGTTACTATGCTAGGTCGGATGGCATCGTAAATGAATCCGTTGATGAGCTTTCTAAAAAAGACGGCGAGCTCGAAAAGAGTGAAGGTTTGGGTATCAATCAACATTCGAAATAAACTGACAAACTAGGACAACTTGAGACGGTAAACCAGGTGGGGACTATGATCACTTTTAAATCAAAAGAGATTTAGTGAAATTCTTAAACTTAGCAGGAAACACTTCAGGATTTGATAGGGAAGAAGAAGGGTAAGGAAGCATAACAGAAAGATCAGAGTGTCAGAAACGGGCATTTTCAGATTCTGTGGTGATCTAAAAACCAAATTGGACCGAATTGTGAAGGGGTTTCGTAAAAATGAAGGAGAATAATACCACTTTTGAGGAAGCAGACTACATGAACTAGATCCTGCGGTGAAACTGGGTGTTTCATTTTAGGGATAGTGTTCCTGTAATTCTTCACCTTCTCACGCCCCCATTTCTATCACTCAACAAACATTTTGAATAGCAGTTGTTCATTGAAAATAAGGCATCTGTGGAAACTGAGAAAATCGAGAAGACTGAGTCAAATGTAACTAGATTCCTAGGTTAGAAAATAAATATCAAACTAGGCTACCTATCGTCCTTCATAAATTCGGTTGAACTGTGAACTGGTTATTTTCAATGTACTAGGTTAACCGCCAGAATGCGCTGCTAATGCAAAAAAGGTTATGGTGCCTTGAAGTCCGTTCATATTTAGGCAGACATGCCAAATTCCAGTGCAATACTGTCTTTAGTTTTGTTTTGGCAGCTGATTGTTGTTGACGTGTTTGGCATCATGTTGAGTATGGACAAAAACTATTTTCGTTCTCTCATAAAACTTTATTTTTTGAGAGGCAAAACGGCGAAGGAAGCAAAGGAAAAGTTGGATAAATATTATGGTCCTAATGCTCCGTCAAATTGCACCGTCAAATATTGGTTTCGAGAGTTTCCACTACCGATCAAGTCTGCAGCGGCAGGCCCTCCGATGCGATTACAGAGGAGAATGTCAAAAAAATACATGAAATGGTGTTGGCTGACCGGAAAGTGAAGGTGCGCGTGCTATCAGATACAATAAAGATTAGTACTGAGCGCACACGCCATATTTTGGGCAATATTTTGCATATGAAAAAGTTATACTGCCGCGAATGCTCACACCTGACCAAAAACACGAACGCGAGAGCACTTCGAAAGAGTGTTTGGACTTGCTGATGCGGAATCGGGCGGACTTTTGGCGTCGATTGGTAACTGTTGATGAAATTTGGATCCACTATTACACACCAGAGAACAGAATGAGTGCCCGGCAATGGACTGAAGCCGGCACAAGTGCTCCGAAGCGGCCGAGGGAGGCTCGATGGGTCGGAAAGATTATGGCGTCGGTTTTCTGGGATTGTCATGGCATACTCTTCGTGGACTACCTCGAAAAAGGAAAAACCATCTACAGCGAGTATTACTGTGCATTATTGGAGCGATTGAAGGCCGAAATCGCTGCAAAACGGCCTCACATGAAGCGAAAAAAAAATTTTGTTTTTGCAAGACAATGCGCCGGCGCACAAGAGCATCGCAACCACGGCTAAAGTCAATGATTTACGGCTCCAATTACTGTCGCATCCACCGTATTCGCCCAATTTGGCTCCCTCGGACTATTATCTCTTCTCTCAGATGGCTCATCATTCCGGAAATCATCGACGCCACGGAAGAGTATTTTGCAGACCTTCCGGAAAATTACTTTTCGGACGGGATCAAGAAGTTAGAAAATCGCTGGACGAAGTGTATCAAACTAAAAGGGGACTATATTGAATAGAATAAAAAAACATTTAAAAGAAATTTTTTTCCATTCCCAAGGAGGTTACTTTTCACCCTATCTAGTTGCTTCAAACCCGGAAAACAAGTTAGCACTGGTAGCGATGTACGAGGTTTTCCAATAAAAGATTTCATTTCGAATAGTCCGGTTTTTACACGTCCCTGACGGATGACAAGATTATTAAAAATCTACAAAACACGTTTATACAATCCATTCAAACAAGTAAAATTTGAAATTGAAAATTTCGCTGAAACAATTCAAAAATTTCAAAGTTTTATCATTGCTTCAGTACTGTGAAGGACCGAAATCGAGGACAACTAAAAAATATTTTTTCTGTTGTAACTCAAAGTGTGGCTTTAATTCTTGGTCTATCGAGTGCACGTTGATCTCAGTAACTCCAACAACACTCCACCGAATTCTGCACTAAGTCTTGGTTATAAAGCGGAAATACGAGGGTAGTCCCAGAAGTACCCGACCTGACGTATAGATGGCGGTTGTTGTTAAAAAAAAAAATTACAATTGCAGAAAGTTCCAACCTAATAAAGCTTGAATTTGAAGTTTGACGATGCTATGTTGTTTAGTATTTGTTCGGCAGCCATCAATAGTGAACGCTCTCAATGAATTTTTAAATTGTAATGTGATACAATGCTTTCATTTGAAAGGCCTCAATCCAACCAACATCAAAACGGAACTGGGTTCTACTCTGGGAGAGTCTGCTCTTTGGGTTGGAGAATTTAAGCGAGGCCGTACGAGTTTCCAAGACGAACATCGCAGTGGTCGACCAAATGAGGTGAGTTCCCCAGAAATGTTGAAAAAAAATCCACAAAATGGTATTGGATGACCGTCGATTGAAAGTGCGGCTACCATAACCATTTCAAAAATCGTTGTATAGTACATCGCATGTTGACTGAAAAATTGGACATGAGAAAGCTGTGAGGATATTTCAATCGAATGTTTTGCAAGTTTTAACAGCAATAAAGCCGAGTTTTTGCGTCGATTCATAACCATGGATGCAACATGCGTCCATCACTTCACACCTGAGATAATGGAATAGTCAAAACAATGGACTCAAAGGGGAGAATCGGCTCCAAAGGCGAAGACAGTTCCATCTGCAGGCAAGGTCATTGCGTCAGCTTTTTGGAATGCGCGTGGGATAATTTTCATTGATTGTCCGCAGAAAGGATAAAATATCGACGGCGTGTATGATGCAGCTTTTGAAAGATAAACAAGAAAAAACGGTCGCATTTGGAGAAGAAAAAAGTTTTGTTTTATTAAGACAATGCACCAGTTCACTCATCCGTCATAGCGATGGCCAAAATCAATGAGTTAAAAGTTCGAATTGCTTCCTCACGCACCCTCACGATTTAACATAGCTCCTTCGGATTATTTTCTATTTCCGAATTTGAAAAAATGTCTCAGTGGTAAAAGATTTGCCAACAGTAAAGAGGTGGAGTCTGCGGTTAATGGCTATTTTAAGAAGCTAGATGATTCTCACTATAAACAGGGTATCAAAGCTATTGAACATCGCTGGGAAAAGTGTATTGACCTAAGAGGAGACTACGTAGAGAAATAAACATATTTTCCCCCAATTTTTTTGTGTTTACTTTGTTAGGTAAGGTACTTCTGTACCCTCGTACTTAAGGCTGCCGACCATCAGCAGCGTCGTAACCTTGCCAATTGAGTGTTACTAGTAGATGCATGGGATTTATCAAGAATTTAGGGAAAATATCAGTTCGACCGACGAGGCACATTTAATAGATGTTAGCGATGATTACTTCAAATAAGGCGGTGCTACGGGGCATAGAAATGGCGAAGCCATTGCCCTTTTGCGAGAAAAGTTTCATACATGAAATGGTGATTAAAGAGAAAGTTCATACGTTGCCCAGTCAATTGAAGCACTCAAAGGCAATATTTTTCGATGAAATAGAGCCTTGATGTTTAATAGAGTTCGTGTAGGTCATTTGGGTGATATTGTTCCATTATTAATCGCAAACCTTCATCTATTGATGAAAATAATAATCAATTCTTTAAGAGCTATAAATACGGATCTTTTAAACTTCAGTATCAGGGCGATACCATGTAACATATAAGTGCATCTTTATAATTAATTAATACAGCACACTTGGTAGTCATATTATAGCTATGATGCTTGTGCCGTCCCATATCAAAAACCAGACCGAAAAAGTACTAAAACTAAATAGAAAAACTCCAAACTAAGTCAACAGATACGATTTCCTTGCGGCTTTGGATTTACTACGGAATCAATAGAATGAGCAGATGATATTACCATTAAAATAGTAAAACAAACACATCCAAGAATTTTAAGAAAAAATCTTTATAATCTACTTGACCATAAGTGAGACTAAGGCTTCCAACATTGAAACATCTGTTTCTGACAAAACACATACAAAAATGAGAAGAACGAGTGCAACATACTTAAAGACAAAAAAAAAAAGCGTGTGCTTAGTAATTTATTTTTGGCTAAACCGTAGTGTGAAAAAAATTTTAAAAGAAATTTTAACAATGTTCCTATGCACATACTTAAATTTATATTTAGATGGACAGCATAGTGTATGTAGGTAGGTACTCCATTTAAAAAAAAAAAAAAAAAAAACACAAACCACTTAGCGATAGATTATCACCACGAGCTCTTTTACTCGTAGATCTCTTGCTCCAAATTCAAATGCGTGATCTCTATTACCAAATACAAGTCACTAAGCAAACATTAACTTAAGTAAAAATCGTCATTTAACTGAAAATCATTTAAATTTAAGAAAAAAAAAAAAAAAAAAGTCGCATTCGCTAACTAAATAATCCTTCGAAATTAACAATAAATTACGAGCACTCAAAGTCGCACACAAGGCTCTAGTTAAAAGGTTGCCTGAAAGGCTATTATTGTAGATACCTACCTAAAGATATCCACAAGCACTTTTTGTTTTGAGAAAAAGCCTTTATCAACCCACAAACAAATATGGCTTTGTTGGGGTATTAGAGGTGGTCCAAATCGAAGAAGAATTTACACCTGTTGGCCTCGCGGACAGTATCTGCAAACAAAAAAACAAATAGAAAAAAAAATTAAGAAAATATTTAGAGCCTGTTGTCAAAGATGTCATTTATTAGATTTTGGGTTAAATAAATTTCTAAAAATACACAAAAGCTTAGAAAAAAATCTACCAATGAGTGAGTCTATTTTAAGGATTAAAAAACAACACCCCCCTCCAACATTAAACAGTGTTGTGTGATGTGTTCGGAGTGTTAGAAGCACGACACCTAGACTGTAATCTTAGGGATAGGTGTTAATCTAATTTGTGAAATAACAACACACACATCACGGCACAGAATTTAGCACTCGTAATTAATTAATTTGCAATCGACATGTGATACGTTTTGTACTTGAGTCTGCGACGCAGTTTTGTCTTTAAGTAATAAACCGAATTTTACGGAATGGATTTTTTTTGTTTTTGATTTTTCTTTTTTTTTGGGGGTTTTCTCCGCGATATGTGTGCCACGTTTCGCAGTCGCAGTCGCTTGGTCTCTAGACGCTCAGAGTATTTCACGCCAAGCACAAGTGCACGAGTATCATCAGCAGCGGTCTAATTTTTATTATTATTATTTTTTTTTTTAATTTTTTTTTTTCCATTTTATTTCGTTTTCGACTGAATTCATCCGGTCATATGTAAATATTTACAGATACGAAAATAATTTATTTCCATTGAAACAAAAGAAAAGCAAAAAAGAGTCAAAATTGGTTCAGAAAAGTCAAATAAGAGGACGTTTTTTGCTTTTGTTTTTGTTTTTTTTTTTTTAAAGTCTATTAAGGAAGACGGCTAAGTGCAATACTTTGTTAAGTATTTTGCATGGAAATATTTTATCTGTAAGCTGACAGTTGTTAATTAGAGTATCTAACACATGGAGAGTAGGTTTTTTTTGTTATTTTTTTCCAACAAGTATATCTACAATAGAACATCGTCACTTAACTTGATAAGAAGTGGAACGGGAAATGAAGGCTTTATCTCTTTGTTTTGAGCTTAGGAACTTAACAAGCTCGTGGTGCTTTTAAGAAAAGAAAAAAATTCAACACGCGGGTACAATGAGTACTCATCATCTCGTAATCTTTGACGAACGTAGTGCCGCCGGTTCATTTTTGCAATTTTACGAATTTTTTATTTTTTATTTTTATTTCAGGAAAGAGTGGATGGAAGTCCCAGCCTCAAAGACTAGCTTTTTGTCTTCTGGTGATACTTTTGGAAACTCATGTCTTTTAGTCAGTTCGGGAATATGTTACATAGCTGAACCTCCTGATTTATAGGTCAGCACGGTACCACCTGAGACGCGTTTGAAGCCATCATACACATTGGATGATAAAGAATGCTCACAACTAAAGTGTAAAACCAATTGGGTAAATCCATTCTCGATATTTCGATATACCAGACCAGATGTTGTGTGGAGCACTTCAAAGGTTAGATGCTATTTTTTTTTTTTCGGAACAGAGGACAAGCAAATAACGAGCCAACTATACTTCTTCTATTTTCCTTTCACTGGAATCTCGAAGTCTTTCGTACAAAGATGAATAACCGCTTTAGTGTCAAAGTGCCTACGGTACCAGCAGCCTGATTAAAACGAAGACCGGACAGGATGTTGTGTCAGTTACGCCAAGCAAGCTTACGGTTTTACCAAAAGCTGACTACAGTCTTCAGTTTTGTAGCTATCCCTGAAGAGCCAACTCTATTCCTTTCCTGGCACTGATTCTGGCCGATTTCGTATTTGCATCTAGTGTCATTGCATCAAATCTTCAGTGCGTGTTGTACCAAAGACCACTTTTCCTTAAACGGAAAATGGCTTTGAGAGTGCAGCCTATGACGTGAATATCAAGGAGAGTGGGTCCAGACCAGAGTGAGGCATGATGGCGAGAGCCCTGATGCAGACGACATAGGCCGATCTTTGAAGCCTGATGAAAGTAGTAGTGGCGTATTTTCGTGAAATCTTTTTCCACCAGACAATTGCCATATAGGGTATAATCGGCCTTATCATAGTCGTGTTGATCCAGAGATCCCTCCTCAGTGACAGGCCCCAACTCTTGCCCAAAACTTCATTATACTGACAGAAGGTTGAGAGCGCTTTGCAGGTTATCGGCATGACATGTACTCGTACATATAATCTAAAAAAATTTGTTATCCAGAATGACACCTAAATACTAAGCTTCGTTGGAAAAATCAATGGTCATTCTTATAAGCATTATATGAGGCAGCTTCTTTATTTTCGTAGAAAACAATTTCAGTTTTAAGAGGATTGACTGAAAGCCACGTTTGATGTGCCTGGGCTTACAAACAGTCGCCAGGCATGATCTAACAGACAGTACAGCTACATCATCTGCATATGCCTGAGCGGAGACGCAGAGCAGTAGAGTCAGAACGTCACCCTACTTGAAAACTCTGTTTACCCCGCCATTACATATTGGTAATCCGAAATCAGGGTCCCATTACCTATCAGCTCTTATCAAAAAAAAACTTATGGTTCCCTTACACCGTCAAAAGCTGTGTTGCCAAAAGCACCTTCAATATCGATGAAAACGCCAAGCGCATATTTTCTCTTGTCGAATGCCCTTCTATTCTGACCACCAGCTTTCGAAGCTCACTCTCGCTAGATCTTTCGCGTTAGTAGACATGTTGCATCTTGGACAGAGCATGTAAAGGGTCTTTCAAAAGTGAATAATTTCTGAATGCTACCTCTTTTTTGTGTCATCTTTGACATTGATGAAGTAGACACATGTACAATATGGTACAATCAATACAAGAATTGAGGAACCAACAGATCATAATCAACACAGAACTTTCGTCAATTGGTTGTTAGAACATGATGCTGGTTTTCCATGCAACATTATCTTTAGTGATGCAGCACAGTTCATTTGGATGGATTTGTCAACAAACAAAATTATCGAATCCTCGGATAATTTCAGAAAAATCATTACATCCACGAAAATGTGGTCTGTTTTTCTTCGAAGATGCAAATAAAAGAGCTGTCACTGTCAATGGAGAGCGCTATACGAGTAGATAAGCGATTGAAGATTTTTTTTGTGGCCTCAAATTGAAGAAATAGACACAGACCGTCTTTATTTTTAACAGGATGGAGCTACGTCACACAACACGTGCAAACGTTGAGCTAATGCGATCTAAGTTTCCAGGCCGATTGATTTCACTCAGTGGTGACATAAACTATCCACCTAGATAATGCGATTTTGAACCATGAGATTACTTTCTTTCGGGTTTTTTGAAAAGTAAAATCTATGTGGATAAGCCAACTACAATTGCGCAGCTGAAAAAAAAAAAAATCGGACCGGGACTGATGAACTTTGTGGAGCCTGTAGACCTGCTCGTGGTGTTAATTTATGTTAAATAATAATTAAGTTAAGTCATATTTTTATAAAAATAAAAACACCGGAAACATTGTACAATATTTACTTGTTTTATTTAAAAAAAAAAATATTTAGTCGCGACTTTTGAAAGAGCCTTTATTTGCAAAGCAGTTTTGCACACATGAATCTCGATCATTCACTTTAACATGAGGGAACGCTTTTGGCAACCGTGTAGCCATTTTTTCCTGATCCTTTCCAGGGGTTCGGTATGTATGCTAGCAGCGAATATTCTCTTCAGAGCTCCCAGCAGCTGATCTAGACGTTTTTCTAGCATAATTATTGTAGATATGTACCATCAATGCCTAACGATTTGTTTACAGATCATCCGTTCATACAACCGATTGTGGCAGATTGTGTTACTCAGTTCACTTGCGGCGTCAGTGATTGGAGCTGGTTGTGAACCATTATTGATAACGTTATCTGAGAGATTAGAGAGGCCTGCAAGATACGAGCACTTACCCTCAGCTCCATTACCATAAACAATATAAGAATCTTTACTCACAGAAAGGATACCATCAAAGCGCTTCATTCACTTTCTCGTACACCCACCACACAGTTAGAGAAAAGTTTCCTGGTGTTATGTTTCCTCGATAACGATGTGGATGCCGCTGTTGACATGATCACAGAAACTGTCCTCTTTGGAATGAGATGCTTTATCCCTCATCGGATGAAGAGTATCAAACCAAAAGAAAAAGCATGGTACGACTGGAGCTGTAAAGAGGCTGTCAGGGTGAGAGAAATGTTTTTTCGGTCCTACAAGGCCAACCCGACGGAGGAAAACCGAAAAAAGTTTAAACGAGCCCGGAATGGCTGCAACGTCTTTCTCAATCGCTACGTAAGCTTTTTTATCAATCCTACTCCTTAGGACACGTTCCGAGAAGATGGAAAACAGCATTTTTTCAGCCCGTCCCTAAAAAAGGCGAATCTTCCTCTCTCCCCTCCTACAGACCCATTGCACTTACGTCCCTTCTTTCCAAGGTCATGGAAACGCTGATGAACGGTCAGCTAATGAAATATCTCGAAACAAGAAAACTTCTCACTGACCGCCAATATGATTTTCGTAGCAACAAGTCTACTAGTGATTTGATGGCATGTCTCACCGAAAAGTGGAACCAATGCGTACATCAATCTGGCGAAAGCAAGATAGTGCTAAGGCATTTGACAGAGTTTGGCATCAGGCTCTTTTGTCGAAAATGCGTACTTTTGGAATCGATGACTCTCTTCTTCAATGGATTAGAAATTACCTTTCGGAACGTTCAATTCAAGTTGTCTTGGACGGTTTCAAGTCTGATATACACAAAATAAATGCTGGTGTGCCCCAGGGCTCCGTTCTGTCTCCGACACTCTTTTTAATTTTCATCAACGATCTCTCTGCTACTTCTAATCCAATATATTCCTTTGCTGTCGACAGTACTCTCTGCTTTTCATATTCGTTTCCGGACTCACGTCCCTGCTCTTCGGCTGTAGAACGGGAACGGCAGCGTATGCTAAGCTCATTAAATTCCGATATTAACAGCATAACCAACTGGGGAACTATCAACCGAGTGGAATTTAATCCTTCCAAAACTCAATGCTGTCTGCTGTCATTAAAGCGAAATTCAAATACCCAGCCATTATCCATGAATGGCACTTGCATCGTCGAAACCGATAAGCTTTCCATTCTCGGTATGTGTGTCAGAGACAACTTACGTTGGAATGACCACATATTCGATGTCGCCAAAAATGCTGCGAAATGTCTAGGTTTCCTCAAACGATGTAAGAAATAATTTTCCCCTTCTGAGCTGGCCTCAGTATATTGCATAAGGCATTCATCCGCCCAAAATTTAAGTACAATGCCCACATCTGGTCAGGTGCTCCTAAAACATTTCTGCACCTGCTAGATAGGATTCAAAATCGTGCGATAAAATTCATAGGAGATACTAATATCAGTCAATCAATTGACACCCCCGAACACCGACGTAATGTCTCCTGTCTCACTTTGTTTTATCGCTATTTCCACCACCAGTGCTCCATTGAAATCGCCAGTAGCATTCCGTCCATTCAAACTTTCAACCGTAACACCCGTCTCGCTATGAATGCTCATTAGTATACCCTCAAGCCCATTTTCAGAAGTACTCTAAAATATCGTGAATCTTCCCTACGCCGTACAACTCGCTTATGGAATGCTCTGCCGATCTCAGGTTTCCTGGTCGTTATAACTTACAAACATTCAAAAACAATGTACATCGGTACCTCTCTTTTCTTCTTCCCTAAATTTTCTTCGCCCGCGCTGTGTACAAACATTTTAAGGGTACAAAAACCCCTTGAGCGCGCGCTCATTATAAACAAAAAAAAAAAAAACTTACTTCGTTCTCTGAACTAGAACAGTGGAAGGAGATTACGGGAATTAGAGAGCTGACGCGCTACCCATATTTGGCTCAACCTTCGGTGTCTTCATTGCGGAATCAGTCTGCTCCCCAATGTGAATCATCAAGGGTAGAATTATCCAACACTTTCTCCCTGTTGCCAACTCTAGGTGGAACAGTTTAGAAATACGAGTAGTACCATACCCAGACAGATATGGCCAACCTACAATAAAAACAGGAGTAATGACTTAATCAACACAACTCGCACCGAGGCAGCAAAAATTACAGCAATTACCACGGGTCATTGGCCAATTGGCTCACACGCTGCCAGGCTAGGCATTCCTTTTGGCACGTAAAGCTAAGTCTATTCCAGTTTCTCTGCCCGGCACTAGCTAGAACCAGGCAACGCACACTTGTCAAACACTTTTTCAGGGAATTAAAAGAGATTTCTGCCATAAAATTCTGCAACACCAATCATTTTCTGAACTCCACAGGATGGATCTGAAAACTACACTCTTAGCAACACCCTTCAATTGTATTTCAGGTAGGACCTCACCAGACAACCACTTCTATCTACTTATCTACCTGTGAAGTAAGCCTCGAAGATGAGGCAGAGAGTCTCTGCTGTCGAATTAGTGTTTCTAGCCTGGCTGATTCGTCTCCTCTGAGAATTTTGCCCAGCATGCAGGTTTCACCAAATGTTTCGATCTTTGCGCAAGTCTTTAGAAGCGGTACGCTTCGAAATCCAAATTAGGTTATTACAATAGTTTTTCCCAACCCTTTGCTTCCCCCAAATTAATCTTAAGCAACTTTCGAGCTAAATCCGTAGTCGCTGCTAATCAGCGTTGCAGAATAGAACGGACGATCTGCAAGGATTTTTATTTGGGGGGAAACGTCAGGTCAAAATATTTGATGAGGGCATTGTACAGGTTCTGAAAATTGTGGGACTAATATATGTACTCTTACGACTACGGGCAAGTTAGGCCTGTGATTTCCTCAAGTTAAAGCTCGCCCCTGATGCCTGAAATTCAAATAAATTCTGTCTTTGAGTGAGCCGGCAGTGATATCTTCTGCCTCAAGGTATGGCTTGCCTAGAAGACGTAGACGTGTTCTGGTTAGATGATTATAGCGGCAAAGGATATGCTCTGCTGTTTCTTCGCCCTCGTTGCACATGCGAAGTTTTTGTCTTGTGCTATTCTCATAGTTATAACGTGTTTTTTTGACTCTGCAGTGAATCCGGTAACTGCGTGTATCTGAGCCCTAGAAAGCTGTAGGAGTTGTTTAATCCTTCTGAGGGAAAGTGTTGGCAAAAAGTTTTTAGCTTGCCCGTTACGTTTCCGCCCAGTAATGGAATGCCTCCTTTGTTAGCCATTAATTTATTTATCTTTTCATTTAGGTAATTGGTAAGCCGCAGAATGGTCATGCCAACATGAGTGTTGAGGCCGAATCTTTTCTGATCGATTCGTCTACTCTTTCATTACCATCATACCCACTGTGATCTGGTACCTACATTAAATGAACTTCATTGGTGCTGGCTAGTTGTGAGAAGTATAATGCATTCCCAGATAGCTCTATTGGTGTATCTCAGCTTGAAATACAGAGATGCTACAGTCCATTCTTGCGTACAGTGATGTGTTGGTAGTTTCTCCGCATATGCTCAACTCCTTCGTTTGTTTTGGATTCGTCGATGAATCTCTTTTGAACGGAATTTTATTCTGTTCCCTATTCTCCCAGCCATTAATAGCTAAATTGACTACTGATTTAGGAGTGCAGGAGAAGGGTTCAGATCCATTAAAGGGAGCTTCTGAGACGGTTCGTTGGCCTTTTCATTCCCATCAATGCCCTCGTGACCAGGAACCCACCACAGTTTGGTTCTATAGACACATGCAAGTCCTTGAAATTTGTTTAGTTCAGTCCGTGTAGACTTTTGTTTAGTTTTATGACACCATATTGGAGGTGCATAAGTGACTATAAGTCTAGCAATTGCTATGTACATCCACAGTGTCATTTTTGGGTGAAGGCCCCAATTTTTACCTAGTAGACTTTTGCTGGTCCATAGTGAGGTCCTGGCTTTCCCTGTTTTTTTTTTTTTTTTTTTTGTAAGTTTCTTCGAATTTGTCTCTGATAAGGATTGCAATGTCATCAGCGTATTCTTGGACATAGAAACCGTGGTTGTTGAGTATATACAGGGTCTTCCAATAGGGACTTCCGAACTTTGACAGTTGGTACCGGCCATATTGTTGAAGCTACATCTGTCAAATTGGCTGTCGTTTGTTCAGTCTGTTTTGCCAAATCACCATGGGCGGACATAGCGTACAACAACACGTGCAAATGAAGAAATTGTTTTATCAAAATGGGTGTTCTGTTCGGGCAGCGTTTCGCGCGCTTCGCAAATTTTACGGTCGCCATAATCGTCTTACCGAGGGGACTATTCGCAGTGTGATGGATAAATTTGAGTCCACTGGTTCAGTAAACGTTAAACCAACACCCACACGTCGACGAAACGCAAGATCTGCTGAAAACGTCGGTTAGAGTGTGCAGGAGAATCCGAAGGAGTCCATTTCGTGTCGCTCACAAGAATTCGGCCTTTCGCAGACCACAACTTGGCGAATTTTGCGTCGTAACTTGGACCTGCATCCGTACAAAATTCAACTGACCCAGGAGCTGAAGGTTAACGACCATAGACAACGACGTGTGTTCGCTGAAAGGACTCTGGACCAGTTGGAAACTGACCCTAATTGCCATCGAAAAAGCATCTTCAGTGATGAGGCTCGTATCTGAATGAATGGGTACGTCAACAAACAAAATTGTCGAATTTGCGACGATACCAATCCACATGAGATCCAAGAGCATCCAATGCATCCCGGAAAAGTCACTGTTTGTGGATTTTGGGCTTGATGACCCCGGTCCATATTTCTTTGAGAACGACGTTGGCCAAGCCATCATACGCCACATTGAAAATTCTGCACGAGCGATTCCGGGACATGGCCATCTCACGTGGAGGTGATGTAAATTGGCCCCCGAGATAGTGCGATTTAACCCTGTTAGACCTTTTCTTGTAGGGTTTTCTGAAGTCGCAGGTCTATGCGAATAACGTACAAACAGCGGCCCCCACAGCCAACATAATCCATGCCATAGATCAAATTCAGCCTGATTTATGCACCAGAGTCATGGAAAATTGGACATTTTGGATGCGCGCCACCCAGAGAAGCCTTTCAAACGAATAAAATTTTTTTGATGATATCTCACACACACTTTGTTTTATTTAAATTTAAAGATAGGAAGCGCTTAATGAAAGATCCTTTACTACGATGGATCATAGCACCATAACATTTCGCAGCCGTAACCCTGATTCTATTACTACTTGATATAGCATTGATATTTCTACTGTTACGTATGTGCTTTATCCACTTACATGTAGTAGTATCTACTCTTGTGTCTGAGATACATCTGGTATATTTGGGCGTGTTTGGTGTTGTTCAAAGTTCCTTCGATGACAAGGAAGCAGCCCACCGCAATTTCTTTGTCTCTAAGGGATCTCTCAAATGTCGATTTTCCCGGTTGATAGGCATATTGTTTTTGGTGAAGTGTATGGAGCATAGTTGAACATAAAACCAATAACATCCTGCATAATACAATATAATTGGTTAGGGATGCCGCTGTGCATATGCTCACGTTTTCAATCAAAAAATGAGCCCTTACGGTTATGAAAATAGAAGACAGTTCAAAAGGATGCTGATTCTCTATTTTTGAATCCAATTGCGAGCGCCAGACTGCAAGATTCGACATTGACCAGCCTAACCTTGGTGTCATAATTATTTCACAAAACCTTGCTCTTGGTTGGCAACTGCCAAGAAATTTTTATTTTTTTTTAAAAATTCCAGTGAGGTACTTGCGGCTCCCCTCTAAGGTCATGACACTTGAAACCCTCACGATTGATCAGATGCAAATGTAGCACACTGTTTGACTTCCTTTAATTCGCTGTTGATTGTCATCTAAACCGAATTTAACCGACAGCACTCAATTTTGATTAACTTAACAATCCGTGATATTTTTGTTTTTACGATTCTACGAGTACATATAGATACGTACATAGATATTACGAGGACTCAAAGAAATCCCCGTAAAAATGTGCTTGTTTCAGCTTTTTAAAAACAAATTACGTGAGCTTTTTTTTTTGTTGTTAAATGCAAACACAACAAAAACAGTGTAAACACAACCTTGGCATGTATTCGAACTCAAAATAAAGTGTGTGGTATGTTATGTCAGAGTTATTACATTTGGCATGCACTGACAACACAAGAAACGTTGCCCCGATAAAGATACAAAACACAAAATACAAAAAAAAAAAAAAGAAAGAAAAGAGATTTAAATTCTTTAGTGTTGGCGCAACTACGAGTAGATCGCGCATTTTATTAATCCGATTTCTTCTTTGGTGGGAATTGCATAATTAGGCATCAAGATACATGAGATACAAATACTAAAAAAATCGCGGATATACACGTTAAATTGATTTATCGATTCGCTTTGCCTTGTTTCGCATTTGACTGGAATCGATATTTTCCTTTGAAGTGTAGTTTCTAACCGCATGACCTTTCTGCGTTCGAGATTTGCACATGTGCCAGCAGGGTGAAATCGGAGATTTCAAATCAAAATTCGAAACTATTTAGGTCGGAGCAACGAACGTCAGTGATTGAACAATTTTTTTTGGCAGAGTACTTAGTGGGCGGCTCAGGGCTCCATTCACTTTCTGTGAGTAATGGGGTACAACTTTTTATCTTTTGAAGTATTTTAAAAGTTGAAGGTGACAAAACTAATCAATAAACCTAGATTTTTCTCCTGCAGGTAGATTAGTGCAAGCCTTGACTTGAAATTCCTCTAAAAAAATAAAAAAAAAAATAATATTCGCTTGGTAACACACAGTTTACTATTTTTAACAAACAACCCACTTCGAGTGCCCGCTGGTTAATAAAGAGGATTCCCCAGCAATCTTTCAATTTTATAAATACGAGTATGCAAGCAAATATTTAAAATGTTTTCACACCTACTTAATCAAATGAATTATAAACAAATGGCGTGGGAGTTTAAAAAGAATTATTTTTTAATGCACAGTGCGAAAGTAATGATACAACAATTTTTTGTTTTTGTTTTTTTGTTGTGATTTATGTAACGATGACTGAGAACGTCATCGTGAATGTATCTAGAAAAGCTTTTTTGTAAAAAAAAATCAGTTCGGAGGTCTAGACTAAGAACATCTCGTTATAGAGTTGAGAACTGTGAAAGAAAAATGATGCTCAGATCGAAGTGTTATCATCAAAATGACTGGGCAAGTCGTATAACCTTCGTTTTGTAATTCCTTCTTTGAGTGCGTGTGGTATAGTTGACTTGAGAGTTGAGATACATACAAATAGATAGATTACATATGTCAAACAAAGCCCTTTTTACACTCTAAGATTCTCACAGAATTCCCTGTAATCTATCCCTTACTTCAAGTGGCTTAGGATAAGGAGTGTTTCAGTTGCAGGACCTAAGAGTAGTCCTGCAAATTCGTCCACAAATCGAGAAAAAATATTTGTTTATATTTATATGCTGATTCGGAGAAAATGTAATCCAACAATCAGCGCTGGGTAGTCTTTGGAGCACACCCGTGGACACAATATGGACATTTTGGCTGAAGAACTCCCATGGCATAGTCAACGTCATTGTCAGAGGGAGATCCAAGCAGTAACGTCATTTGAGCTACTTCCACATATTCCAAGCTCAGGTCATATGAGAATTTCTCGGCATCTAGTGAGGCAATCGAAATAGAGATGGTGACGAAGGGGTTTCAAGGGAACAAACGGCTGTGGGTTACTGGGACTATCCTCTGAAGGATCTTGCCCTCCACATTAGGAGTTGTGCTGTAGGGTTTTACTCACTGTTGAACATCACGCCAAACGAAAATCGACTACGTAAGTAAAATATTTGGGCCAATTAATTACATAGCGGAAATCGATTGAATCCAAGAAGGGCGATGATACTTATGGTGTACTTAAGGACTCCGTAGAGACGAGAAGAACGACTAAGGGATCTATTTCGAGACGAGAGGACTACCCAGTGATGATTTTAATCGATATGCGAACAGAAATTAAGCTCCCTATCGAATAGTATGACAAGGTCCTGAAAACATTGAACTAGGGGAATAGGTTGAGCATAGAGAATATAAAGTAGGAGTGGCGACAGATTCCATTTACTCGAGATGATAATGAATTAGCATATGGCGACATTAAGTTCTAAGCAGTTTTTAAAGCACCAGATTGAAAACCGATCGAGGTCTTCTTAAAAAAGGACGGAGTGTCATGGGGAGAAAAAATAAAGAGAATCTCTGAAGATCGTTAATAGTAAGAATGAAGAGAAGGGGACCAATATGGCTGCCTTGTGGAACCCCAGAGGAGGCCAAGAAACGAACTGAAAGGCCGGATCTAAGCCGAACATTATAATATCGGTTTACCAGGTAAGAAGATATCCATTTTAATAAAAGAATTTCAAGGCCGACAGCAGACAATTTGAATAGAATCAACTGATGAGATATCTTATCAAAAGTTTTAGTGAAATCAGTTGTGTTAACAGCAATTTCCTTGTAATTTTCTAATGCTATGAGGCAAAAGACACGAATTCAACTAGGTTTGTGGTAGTTGATCTGCCTTTTAGAAAACTAAGTTGTTTAGGCGAAATAAAACTCTGCCGCTTAAAGCTGAAGGCTTCATATAAAATGCTTTCAAAGAGTCTGGGTACATGAGAGAGTTTAACAATGGGACGATATTTAGTAACTTTATTCTTTCATCTGTATCGGGATTATAAAAGAGGTTTTCTAAATCTGGGGATTTACCTGCGTAAGGGATAGACCAAATAGGTGGGAAAAGAGGAAAGAAATATTGGAAGAGCATTTTTTACGAAAAACGATGGACAAGAAAAGAGAACATGTTTAGCGGCAAAATAAGCACGCACTAGCTCTGAAAATGGACTTAGCTTAATGGAGCGCGTCCAGGGGCGAAAACTCGCACAGCTGGCAAAAAATTTCCCACACTTTAACAACCACAAAGGGACCTGGCAGTCCCTTGAACACTTTGCGATCAGTATTCCAGATTGCGGAAAGCTTCGTGGACTAAGCCTCAACTCGGGTGACTACTAAAGTGCGATAGCAAATTTTCCGGACGACAGAACACCGAAGAAGTACTATATGAAGGCATTCGATGTCGAATGGCTGCAGTCGCGTCTCAAAAGACCTTTCGAGATGGCTTATTTATTTTTTTTTATAATGAGCCCGCGCTCAAGGGCTTTTTGTGCCCTTAAAATGTTTGTACACAGCGCGGGCGAAGGAAATTTAGGGAGAAAGAAACGACAAGTACCGATGTACATTGTGTTTTTTTTTTTTCTTAAAAAAAAGAGAACTTAACACTCAAGTGGGTATGAATACACTTATAATGACTCAGCATATGTTAAGTTTTTTTTGGAAAATGGGATAGAGAGAGAAGGAAAGATATTTGGGATCAGTGGTTATTTCGCTCCATGGGTGGCATCCAACATTTAATGGGCAGACTAAATTCTTAGTGGAAGTTGGCTTGATGTTGATTTCTAGTCAACTACTCATCTTACTTGATTTTCGTTAACTGAAAAAATGGATGATATGTCTTTCGGGCGAGACTGGGATTCGAACACCGAACCTTCCGATTTGGAAGCCAGTCCACTTGAGCCACGGCCAGGAAACACAGAGATCGGCAGGGCATTCCATAAGCGTGTTGTACGGCTTCGGAAAGAATCACGATATTTTACAGTACGTCCGAAAGTGGGCTCGTGAGTATATTGATGAGCGTTCATAGCGAGACGGGTGTTACGGTTGAAAGTTTGAATGGGCGGAATTCTACTGGCAATTTCAATGGAGCACTGGTGGTGGAAAAAGCGATAAAGCAAAGTGAGACAGGTGACATTACGTCGGTGTTCGGGGGTGTCAATTGATTGACTGATATTAGTATCACCCATGAGTTTTATCGCACGGTTTTGAATCCTATCTCGCAGGTGCAGAGATGTTTTAGGAGCACCTGACCAGATGTGGGTATTGTACTCCAATTTTGAGCGGATGCCTTATACATTGAGGCCAGATCAGAGGGGGTAAAATATTTCTTATATCATTTTAGGAAACCTAGACATTTCGCAGCATTTTTGACGTTATGTGGTTATTCCAACATAAGTTGTCATTGACACACATACCGAGAATGGAAAGTTTATCGGTTTCGACAATGCAAGTGCCATTCATGGATAATGGCTGGACATTTGAATTTCGCTTTAATGACAGCAGACAGCATTGAGTTTTGGAAGCATTATATTCTACTCTGTTAGTGGTTCCCCAATTATTTATGCTGTTAACATCAGAATTTAATGAGCTTAACATACGCTGCCGTTCCCGTTCTACAGCCGAAGAGCAGGGGCGTGAGTCCGGGGACGAATATGAAAAGCTGAGAACACTGTCGTCAGCAAAGGAATATACTGGATTAGAAGTAGCAGATAAGAGATCATTAATGAAAATTAAAAAGAGTTTCGGAGACTGAACGGAGCCCTGGGGCACACCAGCATTTATTTTGTGGATATCAGACTTGAAACCATCCAAGATACTTGAATTGAACGTTCCGAAAGGTAATTTCTAATCTATTGAAGAAGAGAGCCATCGATCCCAAAAGCACGCATTTTCTACAAAAGAGCCTGATGCCAAACTCTCTCAAATGCCTTAGAAGTATGAAGATTGATGTACACTTCGGTTCCACTTTTCGGTGAGACATGCCATCAAATCACCAGTGGACCTGTTACTACGAAAACCATACTGCCGGTCATTAAGAAGTTTTCGTGTTTTGAGATATTTCATGAGCTGACGGCTTATCAGCGTTTCCATGACCTTGGTAATAAGGGACGTAAGTGCAATGGATCTGTAGGAGGAGAGGGAAGAAGATTCGCCTTTCTTAGGGACGGGCTGGACAAATGATGTTCTCCATCTACTCGGAAAGTGTCCTAAAGAGTAGGATGGTTGAAGAAGCTTACGCAGTGGTTTTGCCAGCGAGGAAGAACACCTCTTCAGAAGAACGGGAGATATACCATCTGGACCAGCGGATTTGTGAATGTTAAGATCTTTAAGAACTCTTGCTACTACACGAGTGCGAAAGTGGATTCGTCCCATTGAAGATTCGACGGACTCAAGTGTAGGCGGGGACAAAGCACAAGCAGATTGGCCCTTGTCCAAAGAGCTGACAGCTGGAATGTCATTGTAGATCAGCGTTGGGATGGAGGATGAGGCAGAATTTCTAATGTTTTTGACGAACGACCAACAATTGTTACTGCCTTTGGAACATTGCAGTTTTTTCGCCACAGTTTTTGGTCGAAATGGAATTTCACAGGCTCGAGAAAGACGTTGCAGTCATTTCTGGTTCGTTTAAACTTTTTTCGGTTTTCCTCTGTCGGGTTGGTCTTATAGGACCGAAAAAACATTTCGCTAACCCTGACAAACTCTTTACAGCTCGAGTCGTACAATGCCTTTTCGTTTGGTTTGATATTCTTCATCCGACGAGGGATAATGCATCTCATTCCAAAGAGAATAGTCTCTGTGATCATGTCAGCAGCGGCATCCACCTCGTTATCGAGGAAACATAACGACCAGTTAAAATTCCTAAAGAAGTTGTTAAGTCCGCTCCAATTGGCTTTTTCGTATTGCCATACGGTTCTTTTAGCAATCTTTTCTCTAACTGTGTGGTGGGTGTACGAGAATTTAGCTGATATGACACAATGGTCCGACGTGCCTAGAGGGGAGAGCACATCAACGCAGTACTTATCAGGGTGAGAAGTTAAAAACAAGTCCAGGGTGTTGGCGGTATGACTATCAATGTCTGGTATTCGTGTGGGCTCATATACAAGCTGGGTTAAATTGTATTCCGCAGCAAAGATCTCAACACACCGTCGTTCGGGTGTTGTCTGTCCAGAATGTCGAAGCCAACCAGAATTGTGTATATTGAAATCGCCCGTAATCACGATTTCAGTATGAGGATTCAGGGATACAATTCTTTGTATGGAGTCAGACAGCGCATCAAACTCGTTGATGTCCAGTTTGGGGCTTCTGTAAATAAAACAGTAGTGGATAATTTGCTTACGGAGGTGGAATTTTAACCACATGCAATTGAATTCCGGATTGGAACAGGGACTACATTGTGGTGGAGTTTCTTAAGCTACATCACTACGTACGTAAATGGCGAGACCGCGGTGAGTGAAGGATAATGGCACTAGTTCGTAGCCAGGTAGCTTCAGTTCAGAGTGATCTGAAAGGTGTGGGCGATGATCTACCTGTGTTTCACTAAGTGCCAAAACAGCTGGCCTGTACTTACAGACGTGGACGTACGCAGAAAAGTGATTACTTTTTAGCCCGCGTATATTGGCTACGTCCACCCTGAATTCCCTAGTCATAATTACAAACAAACACAGTAAACACAAACACCTACATCTTATGACATGACATCTTATGATGTCAACAACAAGCGCGATCTCTGGTAACATTGTAAGTAAGCTACTAGAGATGACGGATCTGATGTATGTATTAGGTTTCACTTGACCACGAAAACGAGGATGAATAGCGCCACGCACATGCAGTGATACAAGAGGCATAAAAGGTGGCGCTGTAAGGAAAGATGAGAGCGACCCACGAGCACTTAAAGTAAAAGAGGCGAGAGGGACATCGACTTTACAGAAAGAAAGTGAAAGAAGTACAGAAATTATGTTCGGTAGATCTGCCAAAATTTGAACAGAACTTACTAACGTCTCAAATACCGAGCAAATAGTAGAATACAAGAGCTATATGTAGTCGGTGCTTAAGAAAAAATTATCTGCGATTCGGAAGGACCTGCTTAACACTGCTACAGACTGCTTAATACCGACGACGACCAACATTCCAAGATAAGACAATATTAATCATTCAATATGGACGATGATCGACAACAACTTCGTCCACCCGAGCAAGTGATAGTGATATCTAAACTAAAAAGCAATGAAACCATAGGAGCAGACGGACACCCTGCCGAATTATTTAAAACTGCGTGAATTGATTTGCTTAGAAGCGTGAATCATCTCATCTGTAAAATATGATCGTTTCTCGGAAAGAAAGGAGAGTCTCGAAACTATGCCAACTATGCAAACATCTGTTTCTTAACAACGCGTAAAACATGTTGTCTTCTGTATTGTGAAATCATTTGTTCGCAATCCCTATCAGCGTGCTTTTAGGCTGGGTAACCCAACAATTGCCTACATATTCACACTGAGACACATTTTAGAGAAATCCCAAAAAGAACAGATCGATACTAAACGCGTCTTTGTCGATTTCAATGTCGCCGATGACAGCATCAATAGAGATGAGCTTCACTGAGCGATATTATATGGTATGTACGAGTATATCGCCAGATTTTGTAGAATGACGATGGAGAAAGATGATTAATCTGTAAAGTTCAAAATCTAGATTTTCGATGTGATAATGTGATGGCGCTGTCATGTGACTTCTTTGACATATTTCAGAAAATTATGGGAAACTCGTAACCCACTATCAGAGGCACAATTTTCCAAGAGGCTGTGCAACTACTTTTATGACATATATATCATTGACAGAAGGCAGCGGGCTATCACTGGTGCTATCATTGGTGAAATGTTTTTTCCAACAGAATGTCAGAATAACTTTGTGGTAGTTAAGATTTTGTCCAACTCCTCACCGCTAATGACTGTGAGAATGGCACCTTATCAGGAATGGTGATGTTAATCGCTGTTTGTTTAGCTTAAGAAAATAATTGAGTAATGAGATCTTGACAAAAAAAAAAAAAAAAAAACACTAAGGAGACACTGGTACAGGTCCACGGACATTAATGAAGGCGTACGAAGACATTATTTGCCGTTTTGGAAGGTTTCCCCCCGTTTAAATTGACGGGCTTTGGAATATTGATTTATATGAGCTGTACGGCCGTCGACCTAATCAGAAAGATGAGTATCCAACACCTGAGATGGCTGGTATCGAGTGTTGTTTTTTTTCTTAGAGGTATAGCACTTTTACGAGTACTAAGAATAAAACACAGAAAAATGAAAAACACAGAAAAATGAAAAACACAGAAAAATGAAATAATTTTGGCTTAATTAACTCGCAAATTTTATAGCATAGCCGAATGTTGATTTCTAAGTCGTCGACTGTAGTTTATCAGCATACGCGAGTGACTGGATATACCCGCGCAAAAAGTGATCCAAAAGAGTCAAATCACATGACCTAGGTGGCCAATTGGCAGGTCTATTTCTCGAGATGATTCGTTCACCAATTGTTTGCCCCAATAAAGTGATGGCTTAACCCGCTGTATGGCATGTTGCGCCGTCCTGTTGAAATCATTTGACTCTTAGACGACTGTTATTGACACAGGGAATCCAGAAATCGCAAATAATTTGCCTGTAGGCCTTGCCATCCATCTTCAGATTTGAAAAAAAAAATGGGCCAATTATGAATCCGGCATACAAACCGCATCAAACAGTGATTTTTTCGGGAAGCTCGTGAGGATTGCCAAAAACCGTCAATTTCAGTCCATTCACCGAATGTACGACGCAAACGATGGTGCATTGGCTTCAATTGCTGTGCCAGTTGGATCTTTACTCAAAATCTTCCACACTTAGTGGACGAAGAGAGGCCGAATTGCTGAGAACGGCCTCGAATTGATAAATTTGGGTCCTCGGTTATGGAGGCGATGTCTTCTTCGGTACGCACAGTATGAGCTCGTGTTGGGTAATATAAGAGTATACGTAGACATAAATCGATCGACAGAGCATAAGTTGCTCAGATGGACGATTATGAGCACCGTAAATTAGATGTAGCGCTTTACAAGTTTGGAGTACAGAATGCGAATTTTGGAATAATTCCCACGATTTCTAAACTTTGTTCGGGTGCAAGTCTTCGCATTGTAATTTGCGAAGACGTGTGCCCAGTCTGACAGATAACTCTATCGGAAGTTCTACACCTCTAAGGAAAACACCCCGTAGTTAAAGAAGACCTTGCCTTTGGTGTCGCGCACAAATGGAATAGCACTTCAACAACATTTGAGTGCACAAGAAACAGTTGACCATTTTTGATAATTTGCCCTACTTGCCCTATTTTACATACAGGGTGTCCCAGTTTAGGTTTTCGTCCTGATAGCTGTAGATTCCTGAAGTTATGGCAAATAAAAAAAATTTATTGCAGGGGGGGGGGGTCTATTTTCACCCGCCACCAAGTTATAGGCCGTTAAAGTGAGGAACCTCTAAAGAGCATTTCAGTGTGCATAAAATACTAAAATTTCGTCGAGTTCGATGAACACCACCCAAAATTATGGCATTTCAAAGCTAACATTTTGAAAAATCGTTGGACCAATTTCATCCGAAAAATGCGTTTACCTCAAAATTTTCAACTTTTTTTTTATCAAAACTTTTGTGTTCTCTTGATTATCTACGATTTTTATGTATCACTTTTCCTACTAAAAACTCCGCTCGGAGGACAGAGATTTTCGTCAAATGAGGAGGCAATCACTTTCGTGAACAATTATTTTGCAGAGAAAAACGCCAAGTACTAGTTGGACGGGTTAGAGAGATGGGAGCATCGCTGGGAGAAATGTGTAGAGTTACAAGGAGACTATGTAGAGAAATAGGAAAAAAAATTGAGAAAAAATGTCTTGTATCATTGTTCGGTCGGAAACTTTTCAGGCAACCCTCGTACAGTTAAGAAAAACATCTGCATTTCAACTAAATCTTTACCTTTGAGAAGATGTTTTTCGTGTTAAGTGAGGTTTAGACACTGCCCAATAGTGGGAATTTCGTTGGTTGGTTATGCCCATTCTGGTAAACTGGGCTTTGTCAGTCCATAATTTTTTTTGAATAAACTGCTCATTCTCATCTTGTTGATGCAGCAGTCATTGGCAAAATTCAATCCTTTTTTGGAAGTCCCCTGGAAAGGAGTAAACGCGATTGGTTTGAAAAACTCTATGGATTGTAGTTCCTGGAGTTTGCAACTGTGCTGCAAACCTTCTGGTGCTAATAGATGGCTGCATTCTTACAGCATTTAAAATTCTTTCTTCCGCAGAAGAGGAAGATAGTCTTTCTCTTCTTAACCCATATGCTGAGCCGACGGTTGAAAGGCGGTGAAAAGCATTGAGAACAATTGGCCTAGAAAGGACCCTCCGTCTAGGATACCGTTGGCTTAGTTCTCCAACTTTATTTTACTTGTTAACTGACAGCTTTTAGTAAATTTTTTTCTTTATTTGAACACACTATTTATTTTGTGACCCATTTGCCTGAATAAAAAAGTGGTGGTTTGCAATAGCGTCCGTTGTTCGTAGGTGGAAAAGTGATACATAAAAATCGTAGATAATGAAGAGAAGACAAAAGTTTTGATAAAAGTTGAAAATTTCGAGATAAACGCATTTTTCGGATGAAATTGGTCCAACGATTTTTCAAAATGTTAGCTTTGAAATGCCATAATTTTGGGTGGTGTTCATCGAATTCGACGAAATTTTAGTATGCACACTGAAATTCTCTTTCAAAAATGTGCACAACGGTTTCTTAAGCTGAATGCGTTAGAAAGCTACGGCCTTTTAAGGAGTTTTACCTCGAAAACAGAGGTTCTTCACTTTAACGACCTATAACATGGAGGGGGGGTGAAAATAGACCCCTCCCCGCCCCCCTCCGCAATACAATTTTTTGTTTGCCATAACCTCAGGAATCTTCAGCTATCAGGATGAAAACCTAAACTGGGACACCCTGTATTTACAGTTCTGTTAAGCAAAATAACAAGTAGACGACACACTGAATCTGTCATTTACTCGTACGAGCATTTTATACGGGAACAAACCAATTTAAGTTTAAGACCCATTACTCTGACTTTATATTTAGATTTAATTTAAGAATGCAAAAAAAGATAAATTTTTATACTATACGACTTTATTATTGTAGTATTGAGCTCGTAAATACATCACTCAGTAATAATTCTTACTTACAGCCCATGTGGGATGCATTAAATATAATAAATCATACATCAGGAGAATGCATTGAATTTATTATCGTTTTTATTTTAGATAACAGCACGCTACCGCCTTGTTAAATAAGCTAAGTCTTTTCGAAATGAAAACACAAGTATCAGAAATGATTTAGTGAGTTTTTTTATTAATGAAACATTTATCACACGATTTTATTGGAAACAACTACAGCGGATATGTCAGTATCAGATTAAAACTTTGAGCCCCGATACAATGTTCTAAATTATAAATTCGAGCATTCTTATTTTTAAGTTTTTAACCCTTTAATGCGCACCATTTTTTTTTGTCTTCAAAAACTCATACGTACAGAATAAAAGTCACATATTAAAGGAAAAATAATAAAAAAAACATTTAAATTAGTATAACATTTATTTTGGAGAAAATATTCTATGTTGCCAAATGGCAACAATGCTTGTTTGAGGTTTTTCAACAACAATGCTTTTAATAAAGTGATAAGAATGTTTTGATAAAAAAAATTATAGATAGAAACCATGAAATTTGCCGAAACAATTTCTGTCTTTCGTATGGCACGGAGCCACCTTACATTTTGTGCATTCTATACGAGAAAAACCTTTGCAATTTGGAAGTTTACATCGATTTTTCTTTTCACAACCCTTTTCATTATGACCAACTCCATCAGTTCTTATATCTTTTGGTGGCACATATTCCATTGGTCCTCTCTTCCTTTTTGCTTTCAGTTCTTGTTCTATGCTGCTACTTGCCGGTCTACCCCTTATACATCCCCTCTACACCTTGGATTTGCATAGACTTTCAGCCAATTCTGCTCTAAACTCTCCTAGATTCATTAGTTTCGGATTTCCAGACCTTTCATTCACCTTTTTATACAAAATCCAAGAATTTATTACGCTCATATCAATCATATGATAAAACAAACGGATGTACCATTTTCTGCTTTCAATTCTTATCCTATATCTGCCTAAAAATCTATCCATAAGATCTACCCCTCCCATATAGGTGTTGTAGTCTTGTACTATTTTTGGACAAGGTATAGAAATAGTTTTCTTCCTCTTCCTATCATATCGAGAGACGATGGTGGCTGATTAGGAGGCGACATAGGTGGAAGCAAGAGTTACCATTTTGTTGTCTTTCCAGCAAGTGAGTGATATATCCTTTCCTTCATAGTTTGCCACTTGTTCTTCATATGTGCCTCTTTCAATAGATTCCTTCATAAAATCCTTATGCAGGGGCAGTTTACAGCTCTTACCTAGCCTGTTTCTCTGAATCGCTTCTAGAGCATATATACCTTGAGTTGCCAAATGATGTAGTAGCGGAATTGATGTGTAAAAATTATCAAAGTATATTATGTGGTTTACCAGTCTCGGTACATTGCGACAGAGGCGAAGTACAGTGTTACCAACTATTCCAAGATCAGGCTCATCAGGCAAGCATTTACAATTCTGTCCAATTCTGATAGAGAACATAATATTGGGTCTATAACTTCGTGCGGTTTGCTAAGAGATGGCGTAACTTGTATTTTTCCATTGGAACATGCGTTGGAAAGCTACTGTCATTGTACGTCATTTCAGCATATGTCATTCATTTGAAGCGTAAACAACAATAATTTTTTTTCACTCAAATATGTCGAACTTTGTGTCTGAAAAAGTGTTTTTGCGGGGAGTTCTTCTTCATAAAGAAAACTGCTGCCGAAAGTTATCGTATTTTGGTGGAAGTTTATGGTGAACATGCGCTAGCTGAGCGAACGTGCCAAAAGTCGTTTGCACGATTTAAAAGTGGTGCTTTTGGCTTGGAAGACGATGAACGTCCTGGGCAGCCAAAAAAGTTTGAAGATGAAGAACTGGAAGCACTCCTTTATGAAGATTGTTGCCAAACACAAGAAGAGCTCGCAGAATCTTTGGGTGTCACTCAAGCAGCCATTTCAAAACGTTTAAAAGCAGCTGGATATATTCAAAAGCAAGGAAATTGGGTTCCACATGAACTCAAGCCGAGAGATGTCGAAAGGCGGTTTTGCATGTCCGAAATGCTGGTGGAACTCCACAAAAGGAAGTCATTTTTGCATCGGATTGTTACTGGTGATGAAAAATGGATCCGTTACGACAACCCCAAGCGCAAAAAATCATATGTGAAACCCGGCCAACCAGCTAAATCAACGGCAAAGCCGAATATCCATGGCGCGAAGGTATTGCTCTGTATTTGGTGGGATCAGATGGGTGTGCTGTATTATGAGCTGCTAAAACCGGGTGAAACCATCAATGGACAACGCTACCGGACACAATTAATCCGTTTGAAGAGAGCAGTGGCCGAAAAACGCCCGGAATATGCGACCAGACACGAGGCAATAATTTTCCATCATGACAACGTTCGGCCCCACGTTGCTATTCCGGTTAAGAACTATTTGGAAAACAGTGGATGGGAAGTCTTACCCCACCCGCCTTATAGCCCAGACCTTGCCACTTCTGACTACCATTTGTTCCGGTCGATGCAGAACGCCCTCACTGAAATATGGTTCACATCAGAGCAGAATATCAAAAATTGACTTGATTCATTCTTGGCTGCCAAGCCGGCGCAGTTCTTTTGGGATGGGATCCACAAATTGCCAGAAAGATGAGAAAAAGTCATAGCTTCAGATGGGCAATACTTTGAATAATACTATTGTACATGTTTTTCTTAAATAAACGTTCAAATTTTGAAAAAAAAAACCGCACGAAATAAATTATATACCCAATACATAAAATTTGACTCCCCATTTATGGGGTTTATTTGGGAGGTACTGTTTAAGAAAATGAGCCACTTTCGTGGCACACATTTGTTCGTCCAACGCAAGCCTTTGTTCCATCGGCACAGTACTTGAAAATAAATTATTGAGGTGATCTATAATTGGTCGTATTTTATGCAGACGATCATGTTCTGGATGTTCACGAGGTCTATGAAGGCTGTTGTCCTTGAAATAGATCACTGATCTCAGTTTTGCAAATCTCTTAGATGACATAGTTTCCATGATGTGCTGAAAACCATATTTTCCCCAATAAGATCTGACATTAGGATAATGAAATACTGACGTAAAAATCAGAACACCGAAAAACTGTCGTGCTTCTAAAGTTGTTATAGGTGGACTATTAGCAATATTATTTTGGGCGATGTACAAATTAGTCTCACTAACAATTTTGGAAATTATTTCATAGTTCATAAACACGGAAAAAAATTCTAATAACGTCACTTCTGATGGCATTGACGTATTTCCTAAGAAGGTGATTCTATTCTCATCCCACTTCAAACTTCTTTTTTCCCATATTAGGTCTCTATTTTTAGATTTCCATAGAGCAGCACCAGAAATAAGTGGACTAAACATCGATTGAACTGATTCTTCCGCGACTAAAGGCTGATCACACCTTTCGACTTCTTCATTTCCCTCGCCTGTATCTTCGCCTTGAGATTTATTTACAAATTTCTCAACACCAACATTGTACTCGTAGTCTAGGTCGTCTTCATCACCAATATCTTCCTCATCTTCGGATACATCACCTGCCTCTAATACCGCCAAATATGCTTCTATGTCCTGAGATTTCATTCTGAAATATTAGAATTGGAAGAAAAATACACAATTCCCTGTATAATAATTTTTCAATAAATATCTAGTCTACTAAAACACGTTGAATCTGGATGCTTGCTACAATTGGTGCAATACCAGATTTACAACCAAACACGCAATGTAGACAATTGGCAACATAGCTGTTTACGCCAAATTTATATAAAAAAAGGTTCTTTGGAACTATTTGTAATGAAATAAAAAATTTTTACCTTTCTTCCACTGGATATATAATTACCTGTTCGCAAAACAGAAATCTTTACACTTATATTCCAAACAGATACACCGGTGAAATTACAATTTCCAAACGTTTGCACTTTGACAGATAAAATACGCCATGAAATTCGAATTCGAGCAAAAACCGTTAACCTGTTATTTTTTTTTGTTTTTCCTTTGATTAAAGTGACGTACCAAATGCGTTCGGAAATTAAACTCTTTTGCATTGTTTGGCTACAGAGCGCATTTAAGGGTTAAGTTGTTTCGGTTTTCGGACACTTTCTTTTTAAGAGGGGCGCGCTACTGGCTACGATGACGGTGACAATTCCACATGCCGCATTGACTTTCAGAGGTGAGTGAGAGTATTAACACTGGGAGATTCTTCTTCGGAAAGCCCATCGGAAGCAACCCTTAAAATGGGTTATACTCCTATATTGTCAAGAAAACCCTTGGGGGATTATTAATTTGGATTCATCACCGGTAGAGTCCTCCCAGACGGCCTCTTAGTAGGATTAGAGTAAAAAAAAAAGCTTAACTTTTCTAACTAGCTAATGTCGTTAACATCATAGCACCGAAATGGGATTTAATCATAAAGCATGGAGGGGCATGTAAATGCCAAGGTATGGAACGAAAGTAAAGAGGTCAGATATCCAGTAGGAAAATTGAAGACGGAAAAACAATGTTCAATGTTCTGTTTATTTCCATCCTTGTTAAACGAGATATGCTAAAGCAGAATGTTCACCACAAGGTAAAGTCGCTATGATCTGATGGACAAGTAGGAAAACCCTTCAATCATTTTAGAAGATGTTTCACGAACGTCTCCAACAAATACGACAGAGACGTTATAATGGCATGCAATCAGTCTCAAACAACGTATTGTATAGCATTGGTTTCAAGGTTGTGCATTCAAGAATTTATCAGTGCGATTATATCTTAATTAAAGGGACATACCATACATGCTGTTGAAGAGGAATTTGTCTGCAAAAGGTAGATGGGACTGACTGGACTGACTGAAACTCATACAAGTAATCCCACAAAATATATACAGAAACGAACTGAGGAAGGCAAATCGCTGACAATGCTGGAGGTCATTCCATGACAAAATCACAGAAACCTCTGAGGCATCGCAGCTAAGAAAAATCCTCTCTACAAATCCTATGATGCCTAGCTTTTTGAAAAAAAAAAAAACCGGTGGCTCTTGGACAACCTCAAATGGTGAATCACTCAACCTGCTACTCGACTTTCAGGTAGCTCCCAATTCGCGACCAGCAGCAACCCAAACAGGACTACAAGAGACAAAGTGCTCTGGGTACTGCATAGCTTCAAACCATACAAGTCTGCTGGTCCGGACAGTATAATACCAGCCGAGCTACAGAGGCCCCCAGATACATATTCTCCTGCCTATGCTGAGAAGCTGTGTAGCACTGATCCACATTCCATTGCCATGGAGAGAAGTCAATGTAGTTTTCATTCCCAAAGCCGGAAATTGTTCTCTTGTTGTCCCAAAGGACCTCAGACCTATAAGTCTATCATCTTTCCTTCTGAAAACTCTACAACGACTGATTGATATCCATATACGATCTAAAATTGATCCAAGACTTTTGTCAATGGCTCAAAATGCCTACTGTAAAGGTAAGTCGGTGGAAACTGTGCTGCATTCACTGACTAGCCATATCGAACGATCCCTACAATATAGAAATTATACAATGGTCGCTCTCCTGGACATCCGCAATCACGACTGCGCTGTCAACTCTGCAGGTAGACGACTCACTTGGCGAGTTGATCCGCCTTATGCTGAATAGTAGGGTGGGGCTTCTGCTAAAAGATGTGACAGCAGATTCACGCCGCGGTGGGCTGCTTCCTTGACATCGAAGGAGCTTTCAACAACATCAAACACACCCAGATATACCAGATGTATCCCAAACACAAGAGTAGATACCACTATATGTACGTGGATAAAGCACATGCGTAACGGTAGAAGTATCAATGCTACATTAGGCAGTGATAGAATCAGCGTTACGGCTGCGAAAGGTTATGGTGCTATGATCCACCGTCATAAAGGATCTTTCACTAAGCTATCTTTCCTATCTTTCAATTTAAATAAAACAAAGTGTGTGTGAAATATCATCGAAATTGTCTATTCGTATGGAATATAACATCGTTCAAATGTCCACCGCGGCTTCTCTGGGTGGCGCGCATCCGAAATGTCCAATTTTCCATGACTCTGGTGCATAAATCAGGCTGAATTTGATCGATGGCATGGGTTATGTTGGCTTTGGGGGCCGCTGTGGTTTCTGGCTTATTCGCATAGTCCTGGGACCTCAGAAAACCTCACAAGAAAATGCCTAACGGGGTCAAATCACACGATCTCGGGGGCCAATTCACATCACCTCCACGTGAGATGGCCATGTCCTCGAATCGCTCGTGCAGAATTTCCCATGTATCGTGAGCTGTGTGGCATGTAGCGCCGTCCTGTTGAAACAACATGTCGTTGGTATCCATATCTACCAATTCAGGCCAAAAGAAGTTAGTAATCATCGACCTATAGCGCTCGCCGTTGATGGTGAAGGTCTGGCCAACGTCGTTCTCAAAGAAATATGGATCGAAATCCACACCAAACAGTGATTTTTTCGGGATGCATTGGGTGCTCTTGCATCTCATGTTAATTGGTATCGTCCAAAATTCAATTCAACAATTTTGTTTGTTGACGTACCCATCTTCAGAATGAAGATGATTTTTCGATGACAATTAGGGTCAGTTTCCAACTGCTCCAGAGTCCATTCAGTGAACACACGTCGTTTTCTATGATCGTTTACCTTCAGCTCCTGGGTCAGTTGAATTTTGTACGCGTGCCCAAGTCACGACGCAAATCGACTGCCTCGGATTCTTCTGTATACTTTCACGGACAGCGGCTATGTTTTCGGCAGATCTTGCGTTTCGTCGACGTACGGGTTTTGGTTTATCGTTTACTGAACCAGTGGACTTAAATTTATTCACCACACTGCGAATAGTCCTCTCGGTAGGACGATTATGGCGACCATAAAATGGGCGAAGTGCGCGGAACGTTGCTTCAACAATATGGCCGCTATCAACTGTCAAAATTTGGAAGTCCCTATTGGAAGACCTTGTATTATTTCTGGAAGAGTGCCTTGGGTCGATAGCAGTATGATTAATTTGATTGACGGTGGCGTTGTGCACTCACTTCATATTTTGGCGTTAAAATCACTTTAGATTATTTAACGTTACATTTCGGACATTGGACGCAAGTTTTGTCGAGGAACTCGTAGAAACCTTCTTCGGCAACGCCTTCGTTTTCCTCTGTAGGGGCATGGGCTCATATAGGTAAGACTGATGTTGGCGAATAGAGCCGCGGCGCATAAGTCCGCAGTCGCAATGCCAAAATTGCATGAAATAGGTTACGAATTTCTCCCTGTCATCCAGCATACGTATTACCTGTTTCCAAACATGAAGAAATGGCTCGGCGGTAAGAGATTTGGGTCGAAAGAAGAAGTCATCAGAGGGTCACGAGAAATTGTATTATTTGGAAGGCATCAAAAAATTGAACAAACGTTGGAAAAAGCGCATCGAAGAAGAGTGTTCCTTATTTCAATTTCCAGGGACTTATTGACCTCGTAGTAGCTCACTGGGTGGCACCTCCTCTATAAACGCCGCAGAGATGAGGGGGGATAAAATGGTTAAAACTTTATAATGCCAATGCCTTAAATTCTTTGTAGCCTTTAGGGATTATACAAAGATATCGTAACCACCTTATTCTACATATGTTCTTAAGTGGAGCAAACAGCAATTATTATGGTCCATTCCACCTTAGTAGCCAAGGTCTCAGTGTGTTGACTAGGGCTAATCGCACAGCTTTCAACGAGCTTAAGTGAGCTTGTGAAATTTTGCATCTATTACAAAAAGATGTTCGAAACGACACTCTAGATGTAAATAACACTTATAGGAAGGTAATTACTAGCAGATGGCTCAGATTCAGGCAACGACGTTTCATTTTATCTAGCAGTAAACAAGTCATCCATCATCGTCCTTCCCCACATATTGGCTATAATTTGCATTTAAAAATCGTTTGCAATCCATAAATTGTTTACACCTTTCACTAAGTGATGGCAAAACTATGATGCCCTTCGGCGTAAAGTGCACAAACCCATACGGAAGTGTGAAGAAAAGACCTCGCATTATAATTTTCACCTTGCTACTGATGGAAATACTCGTATGCTCGAGCTCATATACCTTTCATCGGGCGAATCGCTTCTCAAAACAAAACGGAAGAAAAAAAACAAAACAAAATGGAAATAATAACAATTCCCTCCTAATTTATATGCCAATTGCCCAAAGCGAAAATTTTGAAATATTTATTTGCAACGACCCACCCACAATTACCACAATAACCATTCCGAAGCATGAGGGTAATATTTTCAGCGGAAAATCTCTCACTATCAAACTATAGCGGCTAAAAAGTATATAATTACGAAGAAAATATATTCTCTTTGAAGTCCATAAGTGTACACACATCGTTGAAGTGTCTTGACATTGCGGCAAGGATTTCCCGCTCTGGTTTTTTTTTTTTTTTTTTTTTTTTTTGAAACGAACATGACGATGATGAATGGTGCCATTCAAAGCGATTCTGATGTCTGAGTGATTTGTGTGGACTGATTTCAGTATTTTACAGATTTTCGATTAGCAGATACAAGTACTTCAAGTGAATCTGTAATAAGGAAAATCCTTGCATTCATTCACCGTTTTGTTTTTTTTTTTTTTTTTTCTTTTAAAGACAAAAACGAGTAAATCAACTATTGACGGTTATCTCGAGTCGATTTGAATATTGACGTCGGGTTCAATGCCTGACTGTTGATGAATTCCATAGCTGGGTGATAGCGAATGATACTAATGCCACATCGTACTGAGGCACGTCCCATAAAGAAAAATTTCACGCCGAGTTATTACCTATAAATTTCTTATTTATGGGTGGGTAGAAGCGAAATTGTTTTCCTTTTTTTTTTTTTGTTGTAAAATAAAATTGTTTTCTGTGTTGCTGTTTTGAATGCGAAAAACAATGAATAACAAGTGAATAGTTAGCACTTGGACAAGTGTATCCGTACGTGATGTATGGCATTTAACTCGGATTTTTATAATTTTTTAAAATGGTTTTTTTCCGTTGAGTAAACAGGTTTTTTTTTTTTAAGTACTCGCATCTATTTATTTATTTTATTTGCGAATTTTTTTAAATGCCTAACGGAGAACTAAATGGCGCTAACAAAATTTCATGCAAATCATCCAAATATAGAACACCAAAGAAATCAAGATTAGATAAACTATGATAGATTGGAAGCTCGAAAAGATTGAGAACGGCATTTAAATAGTGAAAATAGGAAAGTCAAGTATCTGTATTTGGGGATTATGATTTACGTGATGTTTAACATCAAAAGAAAGGAGCGATATGGTAGGTTTTGGAATATTTCCAGCTGAGACTTGAAATTAAAAAGCAGACGTCGTGACTGGCTCTCTGGGAGGTAAATTAACATAAAAGATTTTTCATTAGATGCGTGCAACTCGTTTTGTAAACAAAAAGACGTGTTTTTAAGGTATCACATAAATTGTTTATTTCGAATTTATTATTACTATTATATATGCGATATAACATCATTCGAATGTTCTCCATGGAATACGAATAAATGCGCTGAACTCAATTTGCCTCTAAGTCATTTAAATTAGCTAACTTCTTGGCATATACAAGGTGGCGCAAAAGCTATCACTCGATGTTCTTTGGCTGTAACATTTTTTGAGAATGAAAAATGTTGGTTCTGTTTTTGGATTATGTTTATTTGATGTATTAAATTTTTTTCCATTATGTCGGAAAAATAATATCGGCAAAGTGGCCGCCGGCAAAAATTGATGACCATTCGGGCCCGATTTGTGGCATTTTCCATCACTCTTGCCAGAACTTCCGGCGATAGGTCCTCGCATTCTTGACGGATATTCTCTTTAAGGGTTTCAAGAGTCTGAGGCTTGTTGACATAGACTTGTGACTTCACAAAGAAGTCTGGAACGGTTAAATCAGGCGATCTTGCCGGCCAGTGCGGGCAACCCTGAAACGCAGCCCTCAGAATTTCGGTTGTGGCTCGTGCAGTATGCACCGTTGCTCCATCCTGTTGAACCACATGTTCTCCAGTTCCACATATCCCGTCGTCATTCATAAAGCTCAGACGTGCTTAAATTTCGCTCCGCTTATTTATTTTCATTTAATTTTTTCCTGCCTAATTTGCAATAATTCGCACAAGCTATTTCTCGGACATCGACTTTGTTGTGTTTTGCTGACTCGTTTCGTTTATTGAGTAAAAGTGCCTAATAATCTTAAAGTTAACCCAATTCTCATTCAGCGCCTTTTGTGTAAATTTTCGACTGACCTACCCTAACTTATTCATCGTCATCATGTCTGAATTATGTGGAAGTGCAAATTGCTCCTTAACAAATAATGCAAATGCTGTTATGGTGATCTGCAGTGGTCTTTGTTGCAAGTCGTTCCATGTTCTATGCATTCTCTTGAGTAAGAGATCCGTCGCGTGCCTAAGAGATTTTAAAAACAACTTTTTGTTCTATTGTGATGAGTGGAAGGACATCACTCCGTCCCACATCTTGCTTGCTATTAAGTGTCTCAGTAATTCGGTCAATAACTTTGCGGCAGAAAACAACAATACATTGAAACCAATTCAAAATCAATTCAGCAAATATGATGACATTTTAAAATCAGTTGAAGACTTATCAATTTCACTCGAGCAATCTGCAATCTATAATAAGAATCAATTTAGAAACTTATCTATGCAGTTGGCTCAAAATAGTGATTTAATTAAACGAAACGATAAACACGAAATTAGTGAAGATTTAAAAACTTTTTTATCCCATAGTGTTAAATCAATAATTAAATCGTACATCCACACAATAACAGACTCTTTAAGTTCTCTACGGTCTTCTCTCGATTTCCATCTTCAAAGTACGTCCCGAAGCAGCGTTCCCTCTCCGCCAAATAATGATCAGTTGCTCATAAACATCATGTGCCAAATGAGTGATTTAAGCAACGAGATAACCGAATCACGCCCGCTGTTAAACGAAATTGCTGATCACATCCGGATAGCTTCTAGTAAAATCGACGATATACCGGTGCAATCCCAGGCTCTACCGACTGCATCATACAACACCTCGATTCTGGCTGAGATGCTTGAATCTGCAATTATGGAACCACCAATAACTCCTGGGTGATCTTCTCCTCCACCACAACCCGCTCCGGAAATTGATGCAAATACACCAACTCCTGAACCTATAATCTCACAGTTCGGCCCCTTTTGGAGTGGAACAAGAGAATCAAAAAGTTGAACAATTCCAACAAAGCCGAATCGGTTGCCTTTTTAATAAGAGGTACACATCTCAATCGAACCAGGTTAACTAGTCTCTTCAGATCAAAACTTAAAATTGATGTCATCAACTGCCGTAAGATCTCCACCAATACCCTCAAGGTAAGCATCCTGTTAAAATATGAATGGATGTTCATCAACCCTGCCTCCGATGTCATCAATCCGGGTGGAATAACCATGGAAAGATTAAAACCAAATACTAGAAACAACAAACATCGCAAGGGTACTACGTGTAAGTATAGTAATTCAAATCCCTTTAAACCTAGAAAACAGCAGTCTAACCCTTTACCGAAGCCCAACTCTCACAAAAAACACCCAACGCCTAACAAACAAGCTCCTGATCCAAACTGGAGCTTTAAAGTTGGGACATTCCCTTTCTTCACTCCTTCTTCACTTCATACTGCCAATCGCGTATACACAAACGTTCTTCCACACCGTCCAACCTAATTCCCAAACGTGTATCTTTTAATCTTGATCCTCCTCTCAGTCATTTAAAAAACCCAACAACATCTGCTCATTCCACTCAAAAAAAAAAAACGGCATACCCTAACTTTATTCGAGTCCCACCCTTATACAACACCACCTTCTTTTTTAGACCATATACTTCCTCCAAAGGCGAAGCTAACCTTATCGATTCAGGGGAAGATGGCCGGTATGTTCTTTCTGGATTAAGAGACCGCAGATTATATGATAATGTTCGTTTATATCTCGCATACCTACATGATAAGACAGACTCTGTCTGTATCTACGGTATAACGAAAACCAATGCAAAGGTTTCCATTCTGCAAGAAGGTAATTAGATGAGCAATTAGATATGACTTCTGATGATGTGGCTAATGATCTCTCTTCGTTTGTGTCTCGCGTAAGTTCCAAACGCATACTACACCTCCAGCGAACACGGTCTAGTTTCAAAAACTACCATCGCTCCTAACCCACCACTCAATTCTTTGCCGAAGCCTCCCAAATATCTGTCCCTGTATTATTCAAAACGTAAGAGGATTACGAACTAAACTTTCTGCTATACCATATATCTTAATTCGCAGATTCTCACCCCCAATATTAAGAAAAATGAATTACTTTCCCAAGACTTCGATTTACACCGTGACGATGGTCTAGATAAAGAAGAAAATTTATATGGCGGTGGTGTACTTTTAGCTATACACTCTCGCCTCGAGTCTAAGCCCTTACAAAAATCGTCCACTGCATTCTTTGAATTTGTTTGCGCGAGAATTCCCATTTGTAAGCGCAACCTATGTATTTGCTGCTGCTATACTCGCCCCTCTCAACCAATTCAAGGTTACCAGCTAGCTGTTAATGTAATCGACAGCATTTTTAATGCTGCTGATCCCAACGACGTTGTTATTTTTTTTAGGTGATTTTAATCTACTTAATCTACTTCTATGGGCTCAGACTGACCAGTCCCACTTTACTGCAACAAATCCCACCTCTGATAAAGAAAATTTTTTCATCGACTGCCTTACTGACTCTGGTCTGTATCAATTAAGTGGTGTCACCAATAACATTGCCAGACAACTCGACCTAGTCTTCGCCACTGATACAGATAACTGCATCGTTTTAGAAAGCAGACATCTTCTTTCTAAGTTGGATAGTTACCACCCTCCCCTTTCTCTTACGTCGGCGTATGACAATGATCTTAATCGCGTTTCCTATGAGTATTCTTACAATTTTGATTTTCATAGGGCTAACTACGCCAAACTGAACCACCCCTCCATATGGCCAATTTTGACTTTCTTTACGATAATCCTAATCTTACGGTTAACGACGTTCTCGCATCCTTTTACACCGAAATTTTCAAATGTATCTCCCAATCTGTACCATTTTTGCCCAAAAAGAATCTCTCATCATTACCACCCTGGTATAATAAAGAGCTGCGATCTCTTCGTAATAAGAGGAATAAGCTCTGGTATACTTACTTAAAATCGCGTTCCGACACCGAGTTCTTTTACTACCAGTCTGCCCAAGTAAATTTTTCTGTACTTTGTCAAACTCTAGTTAGATGACAACTATTTAAACCAAATGGACCACACACTCATCTCCGACAACAAACGATTCTTTCAGTTCATCAAAACTAAAAGTAAATCGGATAACTATCCATCATCTCTGAATTTTCTAGATAAGTCCTCGGGGGATAACCAAATTATTGCAAATCTCTTCGCAACTTTTTTTAGCCAAGCGTTCGCCACCCATTCCCAAGAGCCAGACCACTCTTACTTTTCCTACTTAAATAGCTGCCCACAAACAACTTTGGAATCTATTTCTATAATTTTAGAGCAGGTTAAAGATAAAATAATAAACCTCAAAAATGATTATTCTGCTGGCCCTGATGATCTTCCTCCCATATTTTTAAAGAAATGTGAAATGCACCTAGCCCAACCTCTTACAGCTCTCTTTCAGCTTTCTATCACCCAGCGATTATTTCCCTCGACCTGGAAAAGGTCTTTTATTATCTCCCTGCATAAAAAAGGCCGAAAAGACGATATTTCCAACTATCGACCAATTGCTAAGCTGTCCTGCATACCTAAGCTTTTCGATAGCATTATTTATGACATAATGCTTTTCTATTGTAAACCTATTGTTTCCCAATACCAGCACGGATTTCTCAAAGGTAGATCTACGACCACCAACTTAACGGAATTCGTATCAAGCACTTTATGTGCACTGGAATCTGGAAATGAAGTTGATGTGATTGCCACCGATTTCAGCAAAGCCTTTGATAGGATCTCACATGATATAATCCTTCTGAAATTAAAAGCTCTTGGTTTCCAAATAAACTTTATAACATGGGTTCTACCATATTTAAATGAACGACATTACTATGTTCCATGGTTTCTGACCCAATTAAAGCCTCCGCTGGTGTCCCTCAAGGAAGCCACCTTGGTCCTTTATTATTTATTCTGGCCATTAATGTTGTTGATTGCATCATTAAAAATTCATACATATCTGTTCACGCAGAAGATATGAAAATCGTTAGATATATGCATATCATCTTCCTCAGACAGTCTACCACTGCAGAAAGATCTAGACAGATTTTGTACTTGGTGTCAGAAGAATTTTCTTGAGCTTAACGCCAATAAGTGTGAGGCTATAACGTATACCCGTAAGCGGCTCCCTACTTCACCTCGTTGCTGTCTAATCTTTAATCTGCCTGTTCCCTTAGTGAATGAGTTGCGTGACTTAGGTGTTATCTGTGATAAGGAACTTAATTTCCGTTCTCACATTGATAATATAATAAAGAAAGCCAACTCTGCCCTTGGCTTCATCAAGCGCTGGTCTAAGGAGTTTTCCAATCCTTATGCTACCAAATCTCTTTACATGACCTTTGTTAGGCTTCTTCTTGAATATGCAAGCCAAGTTTGGTCACCCTACTACAGAACACACATCCTCCGGATAAAAGCTGTTCAACGCACGTTTTTACGATTTGCTTTACGTGGTCTTCCCTGGGATGATGATGACCTTATACTGACCGGCTGAAACTTAGTTGAGTTCTTAAAGTGATTAGACGTGTTTTTATAGTTGCTCCTTAGTAAATTCGTTTTTTACAACAATTTTATAAAGTATACTCGTAATATTGTTATTTATAGAATACGTAGTTCTGACTGAAGCTGTGAAATTCTGGTTGTGGTAAATAAGCCTTTAATTATTGTCTTAACGCATTGAATTTTTATTATACCACCAAAATATTCATATACATACATTTTATAACAATTGCAAACTGTTCGCGGTGCCACGACCCGCTGCCCATGGATGGAGAATTTGTAACCTGCGGGAAATGTAAGGGGTGCTACCACTATAAATGTTCCTTTGTTTCTCACAATACATGGAGAAAATTGTCAGCAGCCTCGAAGAAAGCATGGGAATGCACTGCTTGCAGGGGAAAAGAGAAACCACTACCCTCATTGCAAGCAGAAAGTCAGATTCTCCGAAAAATAAAGACTCCACCACCGCAACTTTAATTTCAAGTGATGATATTGATCTCCAACAGAAAACGCATACGGAGATAAAGGAAATCAAAGTTATGCTGGAGGAATATGCGAAAGCAGTGGAATTCACAAGCGCAAAATATGATGATCTAAATTCCGTTCTAACAAAAAACACAGAACTAATACAAAGTTTAATGAACGAAATCAAAGAATACAAGAAACAAAACGAACAAAAAGACTTACTGATAAATACATTACAAACAAAAATAAACACACTTGAACAGAAGCAACTTGACTAAAATATGGAAATTAAATGCGTTCCAATGAAACCTAACGAGAACGCACACGACATTGTAATTGCAATAAGCAAAACCTTAAATCTGGAAATCAATGAAAATAACATCGAGGAAATTTCTACGTTCACAGATAGGAAAAATAGAGAGCTAAAAAATCTCTCGGTTTGCTTCGCAAGAAAGCAAACAAAAGTTGCGATGATAGGAAAGGCGAAAACCAAGAGAACATTAACGTACGCAAAGCAAAACATATATTGGGTATATAATTTATTTCGTGCGATTTTTTTTTCAAAATTTGAACGTTTATTTAAGAAAAACATGTACAATAGTATTATTCAAAGTATTGCCCATCTGAAGCTATGACTTTTTCCCATCTTTCTGGCAATTTGTGGATGCAGCCCCAAAAGAACTGCGCCGGCTTGGCAGCCAAGAATGAATCAAGCCAATTTTTGATATTCTGCTCTGATTTGAACCGTATTTCAGTGAGGGCGTTCTGCATCGACCGGAACAAATGGTAGTCAGAAGCGGCAAGGTCTGGGTTATAAGGCGAGTGGGGTAAGACTTCCCATCCACTGTTTTCCAAATAGTTCTTAACCGGAATAGCAACGTGGGGCCGAGCGTTGTCATGATGGAAAATTATTGCCTCGTGTCTGGTCGCATATTCCGGGCGTTTTTCGGCCACTGCTCTCTTCAAACGGATTAATTGTGTTCGGTAGCGTTGTCCATTGATGGTTTCACCCGGTTTTAGCAGCTCATAATACAGCACACCCATCTGATCCCACCAAATACAGAGCATTACCTTCGCGCCATGGATATTCGGCTTTGCCGTTGATTTGGCTGGTTGGCCGGATTTCACATATGATTTTTTGCGCTTGGGGTTGTCGTAATGGATCCATTTTTCATCACCAGTAACAATCCGATGTAAAAATGACTTCCTTTTGTGGCGTTCCAGCAGCATTTCGGACATGCAAAACCGCCTTTCGACGTCTCTCGGTTCATGTGGAACCCAATTTCCTTGCTTTTGAATATATCCAGCTGCTTTTAAACGTTTTGAAATGGCTGCTTGAGTGACACGGAAAGATTCTGCGAGCTCTTCTTGTGTTTGGCAACAATCTTCATAGAGTAATGCTTCCAGTTGTTCATCTTCAAACTTTTTCGGCTACCCAGGACGTTCATCGTCTTCCAAGCCAAAATCACCACTTTTAAATCATGCAAACCACTTTCGGCACGTTTACTCAGCTAGCGCATGTTCACCATAAACTTCCACCAAGAACTCCCCGCAAAAACACTTATTCAGGCACAAAGTTCGACATATTTGAGTGAAAAAAAAATTATTGTTGTTTACGCTTCAAAAGAATGACATATACTGAAATGACGTACAATGACAGTAGCTTTCCAACGCATGTTCCAATGGAATAATAACAATGGAAGAATACAAGTTACGCCATCTTTTAGCAAACCGCACGAATTAAGTTATAGACCCAATATTAATAACGAGTTATCAGCATACTTCAAAAAATTACTCTGGTTAACCAAAACGAAAGCAAGAACGGTTAACTGGAAGTTATGTGTGGATGAGACACAACAAAGTTCTCGCGAGGAAAAATGACGGAGATGCTGTTGTAGAAATCAATTCAACTGTTGATGTTGAAAAATTTGTTTAAATGGCAATTTTTGTTTGCACTACAGTCGTGTCAAAAAATTAACAAATACAATGGAAGAATTAAACGAAGAAAATGAATTCGTGAATATTAAATTTAAACATTTAGAATGCCTTAAAGAAATGAAGGATTTTATTACGGAAATTAATGGATTTTCTTATTTCTTTTTAAATATACGATCTATTAGAGCAAATTGGAATAATTTTATTTTAAACGTTAATGAATTTATTGGAAAAATTTATGTAATAGTGCTCTCTGAAATAAATATAAAAAAAAATATAAAAAAAAAAAAAATTGAGAACTCATTCTATATAATTACTGGATTTCATGAACCATTAGCCTATAATAGAACTGATAAAGAAGGTGGCGGCTTAATGATTTTCATAAAAGATGATATACAATACACAAAAATAAATATGAATGTGTTACAATTACACATGAATGTGTTACAATAACCATTCAAAGAAGACAGATTGAAGCTAAAATATTTTCTATATACAGACCGCCTAGACTTAATGTAAATGAATTTATAGATGAATTAGGACAAAACATTGATAAAATAGATAAAAGGCAAACTTTGGTAATAATTGGTGATGTCAACATTGATGCAAATGATGTATACCATCCTAATGTGAGCAGATACCTTTCATTGATAGCATCAAGAGGATTTATAAAGGTTACGGGTGTCGACTTATCCCGAAACACAAAAACATTAATTGATCACTGTTTAATTCGCACTAAATGCATGGATATTATATCCGCGGTAGTAGAATTATATTGCTCTGACCACTTTGGCATATACTGCACGACTATTAAATCTGATGAGAAAGAAGAAAAAAACGCTCCTGAAATGTTCAGTTATATTAGTAGTTGTGAGTTGTCACGGCAAATTGAACAATTTAACTGGCAACAGTTGATTGATCTGACAGAAGTAAACGATTTGTACAATATCTTTAGAGAATGTTTTAGAAGAATGGTAAAATCATCGACGTATTTCAGAAAAATCAAAAAAAGGTCTAATGAGCATAATTGGATAACCGCAGATCTAAGGAATGCATGTCTAGAAAGAGATCGTTTATATAGAAGATATAAAAACAATAGAAGAAACCATGATTATGAAAAAGAATATAAAGAGTTTCGCAACCACCTAAATAAAAAGATACATAGTACTAAAATGAATTATTTCAAGCAACAATTCTTAAATGCAAAAAACAATCCAAAGGAGACATGGAAGATCATCAATTCAATACTTGGCAAAAGACTCATAAATCTGGATGATCTGTTGGCTAAAAACTTTGCTACAAACAAGTATGATAATCTCGCAAATCATTTTGCACAAAAATTTTCTTTAGACTTAACAAATACGATCATAATCTTACTCGGGTCCATCCAGCTGTGTTCAGCAATCAATGCATATGAATGAAGTTAGTACTGAACAAGTACAGAAAATTCTTAAATTACTTAAAGACAACAAATCAGCAGGTGAAGATGGTATACGACCAAAGGACTTAAGAAATAATGCTGAGATTCTGGCTCCGGTTTTAGCAACACTTATAAACTTGAGTCTGGAACAACCAAAGGTCCCCGAAAGACTTAAAATATCCGTCATTCGACTAATATATAAGGGTGGTCCGAAAAACGATATCGGGAACTACCGTCCGATTTCAATTCTATCGGTAACGGATAAAGTCCTCGAAGAGGTGGTATTCAAAAGACTTATTAAATATTTAGAAAAGTATAATATATTGTCAAAAAATCAGTTCAGCTTCAGACAGAAAAAAAATATAAATCGGTTGATCGGTGATTTTTCAAACCAAATTAATCAAAATCAAGAAAAAAACCATAGCACCATAGTACTTTTTATCGATTTTAAGAAAGCCCTTGATACGCTATGCCATAAAAATATTCTAAAACAGATGGAAAAAACGGGCATAAGAGGACCACTTTTGTCATGGTTTGAGGACTACCTAAAAAACCGCAAATATAAAGTCAAAATTAAACAAAGCATAAGCAAAGAAAAATTTTCAAAGTATGGAGTCCCACAAGCATCCAAATTAGGACCGTTAATCTTTATTATATACATGAACGATATGCTTGCAGTTCTTAACAAAAGCACAGTTTACGCATACGCAGACGACACGGCAATTATCGTTAACCACAAGGACGTTGAAGCAGCTGAAAAAATCATGCAGAAGGAGTTTGATATAGTCACAACATGGTGTCACGGCAATGGCCTGATCATAAATGCAAAAAAAAAAACTTAAGTAATGCACATACGTCCTCCGCACATTCTAAAACACAAAATCTTAATAAAAATGCATGGTTATGATTGCCTACATAAGGTTAACAGTCATCAACTTCTTCGAGCTGATGACAACTGCTCGACGATCCTGGATAATGTATACAAATATTTAGGAGTCACCGTCGACTACAACTTTAAGTGGAGCTATCATGTTGAGGCACTAATAAGAAAACTCAGGGGATCCGCTGCCGCTCTTTTGCATCTTAGCTATCGATGGTCCAGCAGATGTTCTCCAACAATGCTATTATAGCCTAGTGGAGTCTCACCTGAGGTACGGCATCCTAGCGTCTGGCAACACGCAGCAGCTCCAGAGGCTAAACTCATTGCATGCCAGCATACAAAAAATAGTTAAGAAGTCAGAACGACATCATGGTAATGACATAAGACAATTTCTCACAATAGAACAAGTGTATAAGATGGACATACTTTCAACTTTCAAAGATGATAACACCTATAAGCTACCAACCCAACAAGCAGTTAACACATGTAGACGACAACAAAATAAGTTGTATGCAGTTGCTGTTCCGACAATATTTAACGAGCTTACAACAAATTTAAACAACCTTCCGAAACCAATTTTTTTAAAAAAATGTTCTTGAATTCAAACTGTTAAACTGTTTTTTTTTTTATATACGTGCAATGAATTTGTATTTTGGACTCAACATAATGTAATGTAATTAATTTTAAAGACCAATCTTCTGCAGACAAGCCCCCTGGCTTTGCAGATAATACAATATGAATGTCAATCTTTTAGAATAAATAAAAATTCAATTCAAAATTCAAATTCAAAATTCAAAATTCAAATTCAATAAATTTAGAGCCCCTTTACTATATATACGTCGAAAAGTTGTGGACATTCTCTGTATTCATCAAATTTTAGTTGGTAATATCGACTGTCCTTCTTTACTTCAACTTACTATATTTCTTTTAACACCAACCCACGCAATCTTAGGTCTGTGCCACTTTTCCGGCTCAATCTTCACAGAACGAATTACGGACACTTGGAGCCATGTCTAGAATGCTTCGTGAAGTTAACGATATTCTGCCTCTCTTCGATTACCATCTCAGCAAACTCTCACTTAAGAACATTCTTATTTCCGCCTATGGCTCATGTCCTAACTTTTTTTTTAACCGCTCCCATCCCTTAGTTTTTATCTTTAGATTTTAGTGAAAATTGTTAGTTTTAAGAATAAGCTTGCAATAAGCGTTAACAAATCTGTCCGGGGTTGACCCGGGCCGCAAATCAAATCTAAACCCGCGAAATTTAATTTAATTATTATAATATGTCATAACAATTTTGTATTATTGCAATCTCACCCTTAAACTTTTTTTATAATCTGTCAACGTCACGCAAGTTTTACGTGTTTATCATGGTGAAGTTCACGAACGAGCAACGTTTGGAAATTATTAAAAATTACTATCGAAATTCTGAGTCAGTGATCGCAACTTTAAAAGCACTCACTCCAATTTTTGGTCGTAATAATCGTCTCACCAGACAGCCTGTGCATACTATTTTGAATGTTCCTGTGACGGTGGCACAACGCACCGGTCAAAGTACCGAAAATATCGCAGCCGTAAGCGCTTCAGTTCAAAATTAACCAAATCAGTCGATTTCACGCCGTTCACAGGAATTGGGTTTTCTCAGTCCACATTGTGGCGCATTTTGCTTACAGATCTTAGCCTTTACCCTTACAAGAATCAAAACAACTCAAGAACTGAAGCCTCTTGATGATTTGAGGGGCGAAAGTTGTCCGACTGTGCTCCGCAAAAATTTGAACAAAATCCTGAGTTTCATCGAAAAATCATCTTGAGCGATGAAGCCCATTTTTTGGCTTAATGGCTTTGGCAATAAGCAAAATATGCGTTATTGGACAGCAACAAACCCACATGTGCTTCAAGAGACTCCATTGCATCCACAAAAAGTGACCGTGTGATGTGGGTTTCATGCCTGAGGTGTGATTAGACCGTATGGATTTTAATCGCCATGTTACGGTCAATGGAGTTCGCTATCGTGCCATGTTGGAAGGCTATTTTGGGCCAGAATTTAATGAACTTGACAACAGTGATATGTGGTCTCAACAAGATGGTGCCAAATACCACTCAGCTGGTCAAACAATTGGTCTATTCAAAGAGAAGTTCGGTAATCGTGCAATCTCGAGAAATGGTGTGGTCGAATGGCTACCTCGCTCTTGCGATTTAACGCGGTTGAATTTCTCTTTATGGGGTTACGTTGAATCGTTGGTTTATGCCAACAAGCCAACACCGTTAGATGAGCTTACGAACAATATTGAATTGCCAACGTTCCGTCTGATACGTGTGGAATAGTGGAATGGTGGAAAATTGACTCCAAAGAACCTAATCGCTGCAAACATGCTCGTGGTGGTCATATGAACGAGATCGAATTCTATGCTTAAATTTAACATATGTACTACACCTGGAAAGATTTTTGTGTTTTATTTAAGTAAAAAATTGTTATGTCCGATACATACCATACCGCCGAGAAAACCCTTGATGGTTTATTGAGCGCTCGATGCAACAACATTATTTCGCGAAATGGGACTGTGAATTGGTCACTGAGATCGTGGGATTTGGCGCCACTAGATTGTAAAGTCTTTGATGTATGCTCATTCCGAACCGCAAATTATTCAGGCAGTATTCTGGGCCCCAAAGTGGCGCACCGACAGGACATCTTCAGAAGGCATTTTTCAAAACAAATTGTCAAGGACCGTCCTTCATAATGTACAAAGATCCATTTGTTATCGTTATTATTCTGAAAAAAATTCTCTAGCTCTTAAAAAAACACCATTCATATCTACAAGACCTTTGACTTTGAGCTCTCAATTGCCATAAGTATAAACAAAACCAACTGTTTATTCTGAACAGAAAATTGAATAAATTAATTAATTGAATTCTTATAAATCAACGAAATTTCCCACTCCGCTCTGTTGGATCGTGCAAGTGTCGTCAGAAATAAATTTGCGAATAAATAGAAAAAAAATTGCTTCTCACGTCTTTCGAAATTAACGTTTTAAATTAACACCTCATTATATATGAGTACATCCGACGCTTACCGTCTTACCGGCGCAATTAAAATCCCCCAAAACGCAATAACTGCCAAATTGCTGCCGATTGCTGAAGTAAAAAAAATAAAACACACCGGCAACAATCACTTCCAAAATAAACTACCACCTACAAAGTCATAAAAAACCACCACGTGCCTTATGTAATATTGACAGACTTTACTCGCCCCCGACTGCACGGTTGTAGCCCTTCAATTTTAAAAACAATTTTACGAACTGTCAAAGCCCAAAGCCATCGACCTGCTGACACATAAATCAGCCAAAGCTGTCAAGATGAAGGCAAATAAACCGAAGCCAGTAACGACGACAGAGGTGCTGGGCTCCATCTTTGTCAATAATTTTATTGACAGATACAAGATTGTCGGTTATTTTAGTCGCAGTTCTAAAAATAAAACGAGTAATCTTTTGTTTGCAAAATGAAAACGCAAAACCGACAACAATTACTGCAAACAAGATTTTTGTTGTTCCTGTCATATAACAAACCGCTGACGCTTACTGTTGGAGTGAGTTTCGAAAATATGTGCTGCTTATTCACACACTAAATCGAAATCAACTCGATTTTACTACCGACGTAGGTACGACTAGATAAGTCAAAGTACGTGAAAATAGTACGCAACTTAAAAAAAAAATGTACAGATGCCCAAACGACAGACCACGGACCACAGACCACAGACCACAAATCACATTCACAATTCACAGAGAGCTGATTCTTGTTCCCTGAAGCATAAATCAAATCTAAAAATAAATGCAATTACTTAGCCGGGCGCGCATGCAATGCTTTTCCATTGGAACCAATTGAAGATACAAAAACGGAAAATAACAAGAAGTATATTTTATAATGTACTCGTATCTTAAGTATCTTTAGTATCTGTAGTATCTCTCTCCCCCTCCCCCCTTACAAAGTAGACCCAGCATAATGAAGTAAATTTAAAATTTGTGTACGAATCCGTATGTGCGCTAATACTGATGTTGATAAAACATGGTTTGAGTTGCTTTGAGTAAATTGAATTTTGTGCTTGACGATGCGATGTGACATAACGACTTGAGGCACGTTTCGAGTTTGATAACCTATGTAGGGTGGAACCAAATCCAGTCGATGGTATTTTTGGCATTAAACTGCTGTTTGCGCCTTGAAATTGAAGGAAGGGTTCTGTTTGAATCCCAAATACGCGATTCCCTATGGAGGTGATTCTAGATCTGCTTCTGATGATTTTAGTGAATTACTACATGTGTTGCCAGGACAGATAACCGAATCCGAATCCGAATCCGAATCGGATGATATCTTAATCTAAGTCTCGGAAATCGAAAGTAAGTGTTTTTGTTTTTTTTTTCGTATAGATTAGGAGAGTAATAAATTAGTCAGTGATGTTTATAGTTTAGAATGACGATTAGTGCTCCGCTTTTTCCAGGAGTAAATGACTTCATTACAGATAACTCATTTGAAAACGTATTTCTAAGTATAAATATTGTATCGCAATTAGTCGGAGCGTTCTTGTTTCTTTGTAATCTAGAGCAAGTCTACTGGTTGTTGGAATGATGTTTGCTTTCAAATTTCTAATGACTCATTTCAGCACTTCTATTCTTTTTGTCTGTCGGGACAGAGCGCTCAGACGAAAAACTCGTCAATTGTACACCTTGTATGTTACGTTCACTTCCTTGAAATCTCTCAATCTTTCATAGAAAGCTGAGTAAGCATTTCAGCGATATGTCTGTCGCTACATACCATATGTCTCTACAATCGACGCTAGGCACTACTTCAGTACCTAACACCGACTCGGACAATTATCTTGTTTAGCCAAGATACGAGTGCTTACAATCGCAAGAGACCGCCAGGGCCTTTTCCGATCGAGTTTGCCTTAACCTCTCGAAGAGTCGTGTGCCGCCAGCGAACGTAGAAAACCAGCGGCATCACTGTCAAATGTATGGGGTTTCAATGCGTCCCAACAAAAAATCTCTGATTTGGTGACGAATGCGGCAAATCTAGGAAAACAGTTTTGTACGGCCCTGCAGAAAATATGGAGAGCGGTTTGCGAGCTCTCTGAGCATAAAAGAAGGAAAGGACATGGGCTTCTCAGAACAAAGGGAAAGCACATGAAAAGCGCTCGATCGAGGTCTTAGAGAGGTGCTACCAGTGTTTATCACAACCTAAGGGACGTAGATCCCTAGCACTCCGGAGACAAAATCTGTTCAGCATCACATAAATAATCCTGTTTGCCGTATTATGCCTAAGAATCTTCGTCAATAGCCTTACCGGCTCCTATCAGTGCGGTTTAGGCCTGGAAAGCTTACACACCACGTCTTCATCGACTTTAAAGCCGCATATGACAGCATCTATAGAGACTTACTCCACAGGCTCATATCTAGTTTTGTCATTCCGGCCAAGCTCATTCGATTATGCAGGATGACGATACAGAGTGCACGCTGTTCCACCAAGGTCGGTAACCACAAGGCCGAGACCTTCAATGTTAGAAAAGTACTTAAACAAGGTTGCCATGTGACTTTTCCAACAGAGTTCCTGAAATAATTGTGAGAAATTCGCAAGGTAACTGCAGATACATTATCTTGCAAAAGTTCGATCAACTTCGACAACGATACTAGCGCGGTTATAATGCGAAGAATCACTCTTGCTAATTACTGCTTCTTTGGACTTAGAGGGAAATTGAGAAGTAAAGATCTATCTCTAGCACCCAAAGAGATTTAATAAAAAAACACTGATCATCACATTCCTGCTTTAAGGCGCAAAACCTTGAACTTTGACGAAAGCGGGTAAAAATGCTATCGGGCGCTTCGAGTGAAAAGTTCTTCGGGTGATTTTCCGTTCCGAATGTATAAATGGAGAATGGAGGAGACGTTTTAAAAGCAAACTGTATAGGTTGTAGTACATCCTCGTCAGAAAAGCTTGGGTAACTCGGCTTTGATGGCAAGATCATCATTAGCACATGGTCATTAGGGTTTTGGACTCCCACAAAGAGCGACAACGCAGTAGAGGGCGCCCTCTTCTTAGGTGAAGCAAACAAGTCGAAGGGGACATCTGCGAACTCGTGTACGTACGTAACTAGGGGCGTGTAAAGACTGCGCTAACTAAAGAGGCATGATAGCTGAGCCCCCGTCGTACCCAGGACTGAATCACCATCTAAGTAAGCAAATATATGTGAACACTTCGAACCCTATATTAGCAATCTAGAATGAGCTTATCAGTGTTTTTTAGGGTCTGGTAAGTGCGCCATTGACCAGATTTTCACTTTGCATGGCTAATAGATTGAGGAACCAACATTTCGACGTAAGATTAAACGATATTGGAGAACTCATTATGAATGACATCTACGACCTCTTGGTCGAAGGCTACAAATCAGTCCCAATAGATAGATAGCACGATTCGAAACTGCATTAGACACGGTTTGACAATGCTCCACTTAGCAATTGTCAGCAGATGTTCAAAGTAGCAAACAAAACAATCACAAGCTCATAAATGCAAGACATGCCTCCGATATACTAGATAAGTATACGAGATGCACAGGCAAGTTAAACGCTTTAATCAATGGAGACAATTGGGCTGACATATTAAATGAATGTGATGCAATCAATTTGTTCAAAAAGTTATTTATTAAATTAAAAAAAATATTTATACTCTAAATCAACTTCTGTAAGGACAATCAGAAGTATTATAAATGTAAAATTAACTCCGTTGAACTTGTGAGTAAATGTAAAACACGAGATCAACTACAAAGAAATGGAAAAATTATAGACTCAGCAGAAATTACGAAACCCAATACAAAAGTTTTCGAAATAAATAAATATAGGGTGACCAGATAGCAATGACATTTTTTCCACAGTTGTTATGTTTCGGCAGCTGTCAAAGTTACCAATGAAATCCACCTGTCAAAATATTCAGTAAGGTTTGCCATTTCATCATGCATCGTTTTACGTGCGGAAATTATTAAAATATATCTTCGAAATTCCGGCTCAATTGCGAGTACACTCTTTTGGATCTTAAACCACCAACCAGACATAGCCACCTTAGCGGCCAGTATCGAAGTTGACCCAGAAGTGTCGATTCGGCGCTGATCAGCTGGACTGGGTATCGCTTACCGGTGTGCCACACTGTCTCCACAGAGGCAATGCAGGTGTTGCTTGGAGTGCCACCTCTGGATCTGGAAGTGATACGTCGCGGTATTGCCTTCAAGATCAGGAAAGGTCTCCCTCTAAATGGGCGCGATTGGGTTTCCCCGGAAGAAGTGGATGGCCTATCCCTGAAGCAGCATAAAACCTTGCTACACGCATGTGTTCTATCTAGATGGCAATCTAGATGGGATGCTAGCGAAAATGGTAGGGTTACTTACGGCTTCCTAAGGGATGTGCTAACCATGAGAATTTTTCCTGAACGGAATTTTAACCTCAGCCTGGGCTTTTTGTTGACCGGGCATGGCTCTCTCAATGCTTTCTTGCAAAAGAGGGGGCTTAGCGAGGTTGCGAGCTGCTCATGTGGAGCTACCTATGAGGACTGGCTTCATGTCCTATGTGAGTGTCGCAATTACGCTGACATAAGGGACTTGCAGGCTATGGGCATCACCTGTAATGGTGAGACCTACGATGTCAGTGGAATTATCACTGATACCGTACGGTTTGAAAGAACCCGTAGTTTTGCAAAAGATGTATTCAATAGAAGGCGCAGTAGGCAGCTAGCGGGAAGTTTGTAGGTTTTGAATTTGTTGCAAGGCCGCCAGTCCTCGGCAGTGAGGTGCCCAACTGGAAGTAACCTCAAGGTTGCGAAGCTCGACCGGAAGCTATATTCTGGTACCACGGGAGGTCAGGAGCCCCCGGAACTATGGTTCCGGCCTGACCTAGGAGTTGGCCCCCTTGTGGGAGTATCGTGGTGGCTGTAGGTTTAAACCCAAAATCGCGGGGAGAATGGACCGAATGGTTCTTGGATATCTCATGGCTTAGCATGTGTGTAGTTTACTACGACCGGTGTTAAACCATGGGATTGCTATGGAACCAATTGGTCTGCTCGATGTGGAGTTGCATTGCAACCGGGTGCCATGACCCACAGAATGGCTGAGGTATTAGATAGGCCTCGACCCTTCACCAAAGGGGAAGTTCGTGCTTTACACACGACTTCGAATCTGGTACTGGTGGTAGTACTTGTACTACCCGAAGGGCGCTTATCAACGCATTATTTTGATATCTTGTGCGAAGACGCACCGTAGGCTTAAGCCCTCACGGCAGGTACCTACGTTAAACACAAGAGACATCTGGACTGGGTATCGCCAGAGAGTCAACCTGGCTTGTTTTGCGTTTGGATTTAGGCCTACATCCGTATAAGATTGTGCTGACGTTATTGGAGCGAACACAATCCACATGTGCTCGGCTAAGCATCGATGCATCCACAAAGATTGACTGTTCGATGCGGTTTATGGCGTGGCGGCATCATCGAACCTTATTTCTTCCGAAATGAAGAAGGGGAGACCATCAATGGTCTCAGGTATAGAGCGTTGTTAACCAACTTTCTGTGGTTAGAGCTCGACAATATCGATATATCCGAGCTGTGCTTCCAACAAGACGGCGCTACATATCATACAAGCGACACAACGCTCGAAGTTGTGAAGGAGAAATTTGGCGACTGGGTCATCTCACGGCGTGCGTTCATCAATTGGCCGGCGGGATCATGCGATTTGACACCACTCGCTACGTCAAGTCCTTAGTCTACGCTAACAGGCCAGCATTCGATACGCTATTGCCGGAATAACGCCGCACATAGTGGACCGAGTCACCAAAAATTGGACCGACCGCTTGAAGCATTGCCAGCGAAGCCGAGGCGGCTATTTGAATAATATGCTATTCCCCACATACTGGCATGAACGTAGCTTCAAAATAAAGCCAGAATCAATTTTATACCTCACATCGTTGTAGTTTTATTTAAATTTTTTTTTCTATCGTTCTTATCTGGTCACCCTTTAGTTGCCCGCTTATTACGAAATTGAAGGTAAGCTTTACATGAGCCCTATGATCGGCCAATGATCGTATTTATATATCAACGTTTGCATTAGAAAAGATTTGGGTGTTTGAAAAGATTTGTATTCGCTGCTAAATAACATACGAGAGTGGATCAAAAACAGGCGAAGAAATAAAGTTTGAGGCCGCTCGTCATCTATAACAACAGTGAGATATTGGTTCATATGAATTAAAAATGTGGCGGTACATCTGTTTTCGATAAGGAGCGCCAGGTCGTCCGGCAAAAGTGATTACCGGGAAAATCGTTGAAAAGCTCGATGAGATAATCCTTGCTGATCGGCGAATGAAAGCGCGCAAAATAGCAGAGGCCGTAGGCCTATCGTACCGATTGGCGATCTACATTTTACATTCTCAGTTAAGCATGAGCAAACTGTCGGCCGATGAGTCCTGTGATTGCTCACAGTCGACAACAAGAGGATACGGCTGTCAACATCGAAGCAGTGTTAACGAAATCCGCAGGATGAAGTCTCAATTATTATACTGCGAATTGGTTCCGCCAGCGAGTTACACAATTACAAGTCGGCAAAATTGTTCACGGCACATTTGTGTTGCTTCGCAACCAATAAAGTTTCAATTTAGCATTGCGGTTTCGATATGAACCTTTTTGAAGGACATCGGAAACGTAATGCGTTGACCTTATCCTCATACTATGTACATATTAAGGGAAAATTGAAAATGATGAAAAATAAAGAAACTGAAGTCAGTCGTTATTGAGATCTGACAAAACATTGCGTTTTTTTATTTACTAAAATAAACAAATTATCTAATTCGCGTCGGATATTGCAATATGAAGGATGTTTTTTTTTAGAGGTTTGGTTTTTAAACTGGCAACACTGTTTCTACAGATTGTCAATTTGACAATAGAAAGTTGATTGGTGGTTAGTACGTTTTGCCATTTTACGATGAATAGATTAACGCCAGAACAACGTGTGCAAATTGTGCAAGCTTATTTTGAAAACCATGGTTCGGTTCGCTAAACTTATCGTGCGCTACGTCCATTTTACGGTCGACATAATCGTCCATCTGCGCAAGTTATTCGGAACACAATGAATCGTTTTCGCCCCACGTATACTCTAGTGGATAATAAGCACCCCCAAAGACGACAAACAGTGCGAACAGAAGACGTTATTGCCGTTGTGGAGCACAGTGTTGAGGACTGTATCGATTCGGCAACGTGCACAGCAATTGGAGCTATGCCCATCCACTTTGTGGAAGATTATACGGAAAGATCTTGGCTTAAAAGCTTATAAGATCCAGCTTGTGCAAGAATTGAAACCACGTGACAATTATACACGTCGTAGGTTCGGTGAATGGGCCGAAATGGGCCGATTCAACTTGATCCTCATTTTCAACGCGAAATGTTGTTCTCCGATCAAGCCCATTCTTGGTTAAATGAATATGGAAGCAAGCAAAATTGCTGAATTTGGAGTGGAGATAACCCAGAAACCTTTGTCGAGACTCCCTTACAACCATTGTTTGATGTGCTTTATGGGCTGGCAGAATCATCGGTTCGTATTTCTTTAAGGACAATGCCGGCCAGAATGTTACGATCAATCGGGAGCGCTATAGAAACATGATTTCTGACTTCTTCGTTCCTCAGTTGAATGGCATTGACGTGACAGAGTGTCGGTTTCAACAAGATGGCGCAACATGCCACACGACACGCGACACCATCAATTTATTGCGGGAAACATTCGCAGAGCGCATAATTTCGCTTAATGTCCCTGTGAACCGGCCTCCACGATCATGTAATCTTAAACCTTTAGATTACTTTCTTTGGAGGTATGTGAAGTCACTAGTCTATGCCGATAACCCAGAGACATTGAACGACAAGTTGTCGAAAATTGGACTTCACGATTGCGCTTTATTCGAGCTAGACGTGGAGCGCATATGCATGATATCATATTTAAACACTAATGGCATAAAATTATCTACTAAATAAAGCTAATATCATAGACATTAACAGTAGCTTGAAGTGTTTTATTTCATATTGAATTTGTAAACCTCTAAAAAAAGAAAACACCCTTTACATTGACAGTCAAACAGCTTACTTCAAACACAATAAATTCTTCGAGAATGGTTCGACTCTGTCGCGCATCACTCAAAGATCCAGCTAAACACCACAGGTTCACAGTCTGTTCGATTCCGGAATGCTCAGACGTCCTGTATGAACTGGCCAGGCTCGTATCTCAAGGAACAAAAAGTAGGCAGCTTGTCAACGACAAGCCACCAGTGTTCTATACATAATACACCTTCAAGCGGTCTTTAACGCTATTCATAGGTGGACTCATCGAGATAACAGAGAGACATCTAGACCAATGTGACCCATACTCAAACCAAAGCGATCTAGAAAACTGATCAATTTCAGGAGAAGAAAAGGAAACCAGAGGTATGAACTTTGAATAATAATTCGTAACCGATGATGAAACCTGCAGCCATTACTACTACACAGACCAAGCAACTAGCAAAGCAATGGATTTTTGCAGGGGAATCTGCTCCCAAGAAGGCAAAGGCGATCCCAACGGCTGGAAAGGTCATGTATACGATTTTTTGGTATTCGAAGGGAATAATCCTCATGGCGTTTTTAAAGCGAGGAATTACTATCCAGGGCAGTTCTACAGTAAAACAGTGTTGCACTGATTTGATAAGAAATTGACAGAGATACGGGCCCATTCGGTAAAGAAAAAAAAGTCCTGTACCATCACGACAACGTAATTCACTTATCCGGGATCGCAGAAGCCAAGTTGCATGAATACCTTGCGAATTGTCCTGCATGACCTGGCTTGGGTGGCTCGCAGAAAAAAAAATTAAGCTCGGACGAAAAGGTCTTTGGCGAGAGGGAAGCTTATTTCAAAGAGTTTCACAAAAATGCCAATGACATTGGGAAAAAAGTGTATTGTCCTAAAAGGCGAATACGTAGAAAGTTAAAAAAAAAAATTGTGAAAAACTTGTGTTCCAATTCCCAACACTCATTGATCCATCCTCGGATAATAAGAGTGGACAATTTCGTCATCAAGCTAAGCTACATTGCAAGAGCGATTAAATCTCGAACAACCTGATCTTCTCGGAGTATTCCCCAATTGTACATAAGTATTCTTAAAACGGCTTTGGGAGCAGCTCATAATACGCTGCGGTTACTCTGGTTCAATAGCGTCCTAAGGTGCACCAGGTTTTGTTTTTGGATTACGTAGTTAAGGGTACAATTAAGGTTTCGATCATTTAACTTACATATACTACCGAATACCGATCAGAGCTTTACGTGCTGTTGTTGATATTCAAAACATAAACCAATGAAACTCTTTATGTTCTCTCTTATATTAACACACTTCGGTTAATCCATCAAACTGGTTCTCTACAACTTAATTAACACCACTCACCTACGAGTATCGTTGGCTTTCGAAATCAACATTTAAGGCAAACATTCGGCAATTAATTTAAAAATTAACATTTGCAAACTATAACTGTCAAATTAATGAATTGCTCAACTACATTCATTATCTCGTGTATACGTTTGCCATGTTTACATAGTAAATTACGAGTACATCCCGAAAACTTAGCTCGATTCTCGCATCCATAAACAAAAAAAAAATCTCAAAATTTATTTTCTTTCTCGTTTTTCACACGACCAATGGCACTTTTACCGCCTCATACAGCCACTCAAACTAATTACACTTTTCTTTGGACATAAACGTATTTTCGTGTGCTCACGATTACTTTTAAATTCATTTTAGTTATTATTATCTAATAGAGAATTTCGTTGAAACTTATAGCATGAAGTTAATTAGGCACTAGCAAGTAGTATAGGTAGTATGATACATGGTACATACACATAACAGCAACAGATACACGAGTAATGTACGACGCGATAATTTAAAAAAATAGAAAAAAATAAAAATCCACGACAAATGATGGCAAAAATAAATGAAAAGGAAGAGACTGTCTAGCGCTACGTACCAATATACACTATCTTAAAGATACTCGGTGCACTTTTGCTCCCAACTGTCTAAATTTAGAATTAGACTTAAACGAGACGAAAGGAAGGCGGCGACAATACACATTTGCAATTGTATGGCAAATGAAGAAGTAGAAACAGTAATCAAAAACAAAAAACAAAAAAAAAATTTAATACTAAAAAAAAACTACAACAAAAACAACACCAACATCAGCAATAGTATAAGCGACAATTGTATCGCATCACTTGTTATACTCGTACCAAAAGAACGGAGAGGGGGGGGGGGGGCTTACTTTAATACAGTGGGGTAGTGCCTCTACCGAGATGACTAATGAAGGCTCACTGCACACAAACTACGAATACATTCGTACTCGTTTTGCAGGCCAACAAAACACACAAGATAAGATTCCTGAATAAAAATAAAATCTAAAAATCTCAAGTAATTCTGATTTGGTTTGAAGCTATATTTAGACCGGGGCACAGTCGAACGCACTTAAATTTCATGTTTCACACGCGTCCCTCCGCCTGAAATGCGTTAGTGAACGTCAGCCCGGCCAGAGGCTTTCAATGGAAATGCAAATTGCACTCTGGCCCGAGATAGAATTTACAAGTATTGGTGGGCGAATAAATTTTATTTGCACTCTAGATACTTTCTTCTTCTTCTTCTTCTTTTTGTTGAATGAAATTGTTGGTTTACATTATGAAAAGTATAGTTAATCGCGTTACATCTTATCGTGTAAACAAACTCATCAATTAAAAACGCTTGCAGTGCGTTTAGTTCAAAGAGATAAAAAAAAAAAAGGCAAAACACTTTGACAATTTGTTTCTGACACAGTTTAGTAGCCTGCTCTGCGTCAGAACCGCGCTTAGTTGTAATCTGCTTGCGCATTTATATTAGACTAGAGCGCGATTGAATTGAAATCAAGGCTGATTGCGGTTTTGGATTGTGCGCCAACTTTTATTTACCATATACGTACGAATGTGTTTTATCTAATGTGCAAACATAGGCTTAAAGTAGAACACAGAAACTCAATAGAAAGTTGTCAGATTGTATCTTTTTGCCTCACTAGTCAAGAAAATTCAGAACAACATAGTTCATATGGGTAGCTAATTAGAACATACTTTGTAAGCAACCGCAGAAACATAACATGTCATCTATCTGTACATCTAATGCAATTAAATTGATGTTTAAACCGATGTTACATTGTTGATGATTACATGTTTCGTATTCAGTATCTCATTGTTTCGGTCATTACTTCAGAAATATCAAGTCGAAGACAAGACAGCTTATAGCCTTTTTATGGATCAAACTAGCTCTCTCAAAACTAACAATGCTTGGCAACTCCGATCGAATTACACTTTCATTTGGGCACCATCAACGTACGTACACTTTTACCAGACCGATCAGCCTGATTTCGTTCCTGCTGAAGAGCATGGTGAGGATGGTTGAGCTTCATATACGGAAAACTGCTTTGCGAATGCGTCCGCTGTACGTAATGCATATAAGACTTGCTGCAATGTGGCGCCCTGTCTCAACGACTATAAAGCATACTGGCCGACTTTCTGGTTAACGTTTTCAACAGTCCTTACGCCCATCGTAGAACTAAGTTGCATAAGCCTGTAGGTGATGTATTGGGTAATACCACATGAAATGTCCGATTTTCGTTCAGTCGGAAATAAAAAGTTTCCGAGTGAACATCTGTGCCAGATGTTTTTTATAAAGTAAAGTGGTACGTGTGCTTGATATGTGAAAATTTTAGAGTTCGTTACAAGTACCGTTATTTTTTTTCCTAGGAATTATTTACCATGCTGTCGGCAGTTTAAATTCGAACCCTCTTCTTTTACGAATTTAAAATGGGACATAACGCGTTATTGGCAATGAAAAACATTAATGACGCATTTGAGAATGCAGCGGTAAACCATCGCACTATCGCACTATACCATATCCGTTTGGGATATTTCAGCCTCGAAAATGAACCACATGGGAAGCCAGAAACGTTAGTTGACGAAAATGTTTTAAGAGCAAAGTTGGATGCGGACCCAAAAAAATCGATGCAGGAGATTGCACAAATCATGGGAGTATCTCCACTGACAATAAGTCGACAACTTTCTCTCATAGGAAATGTAAAGAGACTCGATCAGTGGGCACCACATGAACTGAACGAATCCCAAAAACTACGGCGTATGGAAATCTGTGCATCGCTTACATTAAGAAACCAAACTGAACCGTTTTTGCACCGGATAGTCACCTGTGATGAAAAGTGGATACTGTATGATAATTGTAAAAAATCTGAGCAGATCAGTGGCAGATGAAAAACCAAAATACACCCCCAATTTGGTGGATATCGAAAGGACCAATCCACTTTTCATTTTTTCAACCAAGAGAAACGATAAGCGCTATTAAATATTGTGAGGAAATCAGGAAATCGACATATTGCATGCCAAATTGGCTGAAAAGCAACCTGCGTTGGTAAATAGGCACAGCCCACCGTACTTTTCTGATATTTCCCCAACGGATTACCATCTTTTCCGCAATCTGGTTTCATTTTGCCGGCAGAAGGTCTTCTGGAACCGAGCAGAGCTCATAAAAGCCTTTGAAGATTTCATTGCCTCAAAAAGTCAGCACTTCTACGAAAAAGGAATATTTGACCTTGTATTACGTTGGAAGAATGTCATAGATGCCAATGAATCCTATTTTGATTGAATAAAAATTTACGGAAAAATAACTTTGGCTTTTAAATCGGACATTGCATGTGGTACAACCCAATACCTTAAATGTCCGCCGGATCATGCTTAGCAAGTGTTTGCTTTTAAGCGCATGCATCGCTATTGACACTAGAAATGGGCTTTCAGTCGATCTTACCAAAACTGAAGTTGTTCTCTTCACGAGAAGGAGAAAGCCGACCGGTTTGACTCATGCAAAGAGTACCTGAGCATCGGTTTTTTTTTTAGATTAAACATGTCACGTTGAAAACATCTAATGCGTTGTCTGTTTCCTGGTAGTATAAGGACTGAAACGAATAAAATCTGTAAATTTTAATACGGGCTATACTTTCAATGCGTAAAAATTGCAATTTGGACAGGAAAATAATGGGTATCATCGTAAAAATCCGGACTATGTCATCCAGAGATGTTGCTCGGAAATGTAATACCAACCAAACAATGGCACAAAGATCTAAAAAACGTAACGGTCTAAAAACACGAAACACACAAAAAATACCAAAAGTTACTGAAAAGCAAAAACCTGTCATAAAAACATGAGCCCGAAAGCTATACGAGTTGATCGGCAACAAGAAAGCGTGCCTGGTTTTGGGATGGAACAATTCGGGTCAAAATATCTCGTTTGGCAGGCCATTTGCCAATGTGGACACAGAAGCTCATCGTTTATTACAACGGGAACAATTAACGGAGAATTGTACATTAACGAGTGCCTAAAAAAACGGTTGATTCCTTTCTTAAACCAACACGAGGGTTCAACAATATTTGGGCCAGATTTAGCTTCAGCTCACTATGCTCATGCGACGTTGAGCTTTCTTGTTGCTAAAAATGTCGACTTTGTTCCAAAAGACATGAATCCACCCAATGTTCCACAGTGCAGTCCCATTGAAAGGTATTGGGCTTTGGTCAATGCTAAATTGAGGTAAAGTGAGCAGTGTGCAAAGGACGTAAAAAATGTTAGTGCTAAATAGAAAAGAGCGTGCAAAAAGATCACGGATGTATTGTAACTGTCACCAACCTTATCAAGGACATTCGAAAGAAGTTGAGGAAAGAATGGGAAGCCAAATAATTTTTTTTATTTTTTGTAATTGTGAATGAACTTAATGAAAACAGCGTTTTAAAGCAAAAAAAAAATTTACATGAATTATGAAAATATTCGCTTTCGGCTTTCTGCCGATGTGTGTCCTCTGGATCTACACATTTACAAGACCAATTTTATTTTACGCGTTAAATGGTTGGTGAAATAAACTTTCGTGCAAATACGCAGCTACTGCTTTTACCAGACTTCAGAGAACGGCCTGTCTAGGCGGCATATACGCTTTTCGAAGCACGCCTGACACTCCTCTAGATTCACTACTGAATCGCCTTCCTCTTGATATTCTGCTGCATTCGAAAAGTCATCTTTCAGCTAAAAACAAGTGATGGAGTTTTCATGACTGGTTAAAAAAAACAGACAGTTCTCGCGAAAGTACGGTCAACTTTGCGTAGGACTGGCTTCAACCAAAATCTCCACCAGGAAACGAATATACATAGGCGGGTTTCCGCCAAAGGTTTCTAAACTGATCTATATAAGACGTGGCACTGCCGTATTTGTGGAGGACGGCCGCGTTAGACTCCACTCGTCTTTGGGCAAACTAGCGTCTGTTTTTCCAGCGGACACATACGCAATCCCAATGGAAATCGACTATTATATATTGTGAAGAACAGGTGGAGGAGGTGAAGGATTTGCTGTAACTTTGCTGCACTCTCTGACCACTTCCAAGTTAGTTCGAGAATGCCAGTCTCGTTTGAATGCAATCGAAAGGATGAATTCACCAATCCTTATCTAAGCTTACATTGACGGTTGAACTACTTGTTAGCACTGTCGTAATAGGCATGATTCTTGGGATTTAGGCAGACCAAACGGTCTTGAAAGAGACAAACATTCTCACCATAACCGGAGACTCTTCCTGCCGAAACGTTAATACCTACTCTCGCTCTACATGTCCTAGCCGTTTTATCCGCACTTATCTGATCAGATCAATGTCGCTTTACAGCTCGTAAGTTCGCAAAGCTCATAGTATTCTCTCGAAGAACCTTGCGTTCAAAACGTCCAAAGATATCTCCATTCGTTTATGTACTTCTGTGACATAAAGCAGATGATTAGGGTTTTATATTATTTCTCGATTATAGTTGTGGCCTAATGAAACAGCGATTGGCAAGCGTAAGAGATACACTTGATTTCTGATGAGATGTCAATATCAGGTTAAATAGTAAAGCCAAGGTAAGCAAAGATGGCATCATTCCCTTCTTAACATATTTTCACTGCTTCTGTTTCAATAGGTGCAAACATACCAGTGACATCTCGCTGCATTCAGCAAGCGATTACATATGCATATGTACTTTTGGAAAATTGTGACTATGATGTTGGCTTGGGAGTTTCGCACAACTGTCCCATGTGTGACATTAAAAGTCACCTTGTCTGAACCCTCTTAGTACATCCCAGGTCTCGATGGCATTGCTTCCGATGTTAACGGGACAATGAGAGTGTTTCAATACGAGATACCAACACGTGATTGCGATATAAATATTGCTCAACCGCGAATGCACGGTGCGTTTCCGACGAATAACTCATTGCGACTGGTAAACCCGCGCGTAGAACGATACACCTCTCACTTACTACCTCACCCTCATAGCTTACGAGCAATCACAATTTAAAAACTTGAACATTTTCCGCTGGACACCCTTTACAAAGCAAGCAGCTCACCTGAAAAAGACAAAAAAAAAACGTAAAATAAATTTAAAATAATTGTATGAGTAGAACTATTATAAATTTAAAACAGAAATTTACGTATATGATTCAGCATCGCAAACAAATGTAAATTTAAATATTACTCGTCCAGTTTCTAGGACATATTTCATACCAATTCTTATACTATATCTGCCCCACCGTGTTGACATTCAGATATTTCCAATAAAAAATCAAACTTAATCGATACACATTTATTAACTGTGACTGCTTGTCTATTTTTGGGCATTCGATAATCTGAATACCAGTTGATGATTAAGTTTTAACACGTGTAGTTAAAACATGGTTCGAATTACAAGTAGGCAGGTAGGCTACGAGTCACATGAGTCATTTATAGTAAGAGTTGGCGGCGATTGTTTGATTCATGTCTAGGTATGACTCCAGATTGATTTGTGACTTTGAATACAAAGTAAGTTGAGAAATGTATTTTTAATTTTCCAATAGTTCCGCTCTATTTACCGGTCATCGTTTAAAAGGACTCTCTTAAAATTGTCACCATTCTTTGAATGTTCATTACTGCAAATGGAACAAGTTCACTTTGTTTTACTTAGTGACAGCACAGAAAACAAAGAAGAATTTGGTAGCTATGTGAGGGCTTCCAAAAACAGGATCATTAAAAATATCCGCCACTATCGATACAGGTTTCCGTGGACTATCCCTCCGTACACAGTTGGATTTATTACGATCTCACTATGAGTCCAATATAAGAAGCAGTTTTCTTATCAGAAACGCCCCATGGCTGGCGGCATTTTTCACACAGCCCAGCACAAAACCTACATTTAAGCTACTTAGAAAGCGCTTCCCTGGAGTAGGGAAAAAGGCCAATACTACCCCAAGGCTTCAAGTTGACAAACAACCAACATTCAAGGTAACATACGAGTATTTGATAGCATCGTGCATAATATGGAAAGCAAGGCAAAACTAAAATTCCGGAGCACGACCTTCCGACCGACGTTGGTTTATCACGAATCGCAAGGGCAAATATAAGACAGACTGGGTTGAGGACATTGTCTTTAGCATACCAACTTTATACAATATAAAGGGTGAGCAAACAGCTAGTGTGGAAGTTTTCATCAAATCAACACACATTTATTGTGAAATCAAATCAAAGTTTCATTGATTAATAAAGTTCGGTCTATGGCAATTATGAATGGAACACAAGATCGTTCACGTAACCACCAAAATTACCGATGACTTTCTGAAGAATAAGTTGGTCAATGGCCGGCATTTTAGTTTGTATGTTACGTTTGAGATCCTGAATTGTCGTTGGGTTATTGGCATGGACCCCACTCTTCAAATAACCCCACAGGAATAAGTCTAAAGTATCTTCAAGTATCGTTTGAAATAAATGGATTGATTGATGGCTTGTGTTGGCGGGAGCACCATCCTATTGAAACTAGAGATCGTCCAGACTCAATTCATTCAATTTTGGAAACAATATAGCCGGTCACCATGTTGCGGTAACATTCTCCATTCACTGTAACTGTCTCTCTAGTCACATCTTTGAAAAAGTACCCATAATCTGCACCATACAGTGACTTTTTTGGGATACACAGTTTTTTCGTGAATCTCATACCGAACCGACAATTTTGTTCATTTACGTATCAATCCATCCAAAAATGGGCTTCATCGGAAAAGATCAAATTCGATGACAAATTGTCCTGGCGATCCAACAGCTAGTTAATAAATCGTCGACGTCATAGATGGTCCAAAGGCTTCAATTGTTGTGTAATTTGGATTTATAGGCGTGCAAATGAAGATCAACTTTTAAAATTCGCCGTAAAGTTTCATAAGTGCGGCCCAAATATTGAATTCGACGACGAATTGAAGTGCCTGGCTGGTTTGTAAACACTTTCGATCACAGTGGTGATTTTTTGGCATGTACGTGCTGGCCGAGCATACTGACATGGAGTTTGACCGGATACCGAGCAAGTATCTTCAAAACGCTTCACCATTGCACGAATTCCGGACTCACTAGGGCGGATATGTTGACCGAAAAATTCACGAATTTTACGAAATGGTACTTTTACAGATCGCCCATTTTCGTAATAAGATTGAATAACAAAAATGCGTTGTTGCGTGGTAAACGACCCCATGACTAAAATTGCCAAAGATTGTGTGACATCTGTCATATTGATAGCCAACATCCACACCATAACTGGTAATGGTTAACACTGATGCCATTCATAGAGATCAAATTGAACACTTCCATGTGAAACGCTCGCTTGGAAACGAATAATTCTAAGTGCAATTGCTCCATTAAAATTGGATCTTCCGATTATTAAACACAAAAAAAAGTGGAGAGGGCACGATCGGAACTACAGAACTACGTTTAGGTGTGATTGAATTGCTAAAAAAAGCCGAAATGTCTGCTCCAGATTCTTCGGTAAGAAATTGCGATTAAAATCAGTCCGCTCGAGGTTTCCTGTGCATTGCTAGTATGGTGGGATAAATGTTTCCATGTTTACATATACCCGCTTCGCTTTTTGAAAGGTGCAGACTAGCTAGCGTAGGTATTAGGTGGGCAATGCGCACCTTCCCGTTCTTCTCGGCCTACCATCCGTGCCTACGAGGGCACTAAATCTTCATCTTATATTGAACAGCAAAAACATCAAACTAGTTGGCTATTGAACCCCGAATACAACTTTGTGCATCATTAGGACATTATACTTTTATTTCCAATCACAGGTAAAATAAATGCCCGAAGGATACACATTAACATACTGTTAGCTGGCTAAGCAGTCTTTAAAGCTCCCAAAACCTTTAATCTTAAGTTTAAGATGGTTTGGAACCACTTACACGTCTTCCTGAAGCTTACTGCACACAACAAAGTAAGCCTAATATGGGTCCCTGGATACAGAATTCCTGGTAATGGAGCTGCTGATGAACATGTCAAAATAGGTGTTCAGTATTCATTAGTTGGCACTGAATCTTCTACATAAAGATTGAGATGCTGGAAACAATAAGAAATGCTCTCTTACTGGAACGTACAAACTGCCCTAAGACTTGTCAAAAAATAGAACAAACAATTACATATTCCAGCAGTTTGCAAAATGAGGTCAACCTATTGTAGTAACTGGCCTTCCATGTGCTGCCTGAATGCTCTGCTAATTTCGGGCTTGAACTCATCCATAAAGAGTGGATCGCTTACACAAATTTAGGCTTCATCTAGGAACTTGATTTTAGCTAGCAGGCTTACAAAATCCACGACGGGAGAAAAGTTCCCATGGCACTGGTAAGATCTATTCGTTTAGTACAATACAATAGAAGATAGTATTCTCACAAGCTGTCATGATGAGTTCCTTAATAAAAAGTTTAGAAATGTCTGGGGCTAAGTGTCGACAACAGGCCTCTTGCCCATCTACTATGTACTTACTCGTAGTATTAGCAAATGTTTTGTTACACGAAATCAACATATTCATTCTCAAGAACCAATGAACGCATCCACTCCAGCTTGACGCCTATTTGACAAGTGACATTTATGCATACTTTTTGACGTCGGTTGTTTGCAATCATGGAATCAGGCTCGCTCGAAGATCGTGTTGTCGTAATTGGCCTGCAAAAATGCGGCCACGAAAAAGCCGAAATCTGTTGCGTCCACTGAAAGTCACATGAAACTTTGTGTACCGTACCGTGAACTTATTTCAGGATACTGGTGGAATAGTCAACCGTGCAAAATCTGGCCGTCCGTCCAAGTCATTAACACACCGGCCATTCACCCGCAGAAGCATTGAAACAGAAACGTCCGTCAAAATCGAAAGCCTTGTTTCGCCAGTACGCGAAGAACGGTCACAGACGAATTCTTTTTACTGACGAGAAAATTTTCACCGTTGAAGAATCGTTCAACAAACAGAACAATAGAATGTATGCTTTGTCATCACGACATGTGTGTGAACTCGTTCCGAGAGTTCAACGTGGCTACCACCCAACCTCTGTATTGGTTTGGTGCAGAGTCGCCTACGATCTACATTTCTGCGAGAAAGGTGTCAAAACCTCGGCGAAAGTGTATCAAACGGACGTTTTCGAGAACGTAGTGGAGTCCTCAACAAAACATTATTCGCAAATACGAGGGGCGTTCAAGATATTCTCAGTATCGGGGTGAAGCTGTGGTTGCATATATAAATTGACTTATTTATCAAGTAACACTATTATTTTATTGCATTCATGTAAAATTTAATATAAATGTGATTATTAATTCGCGTTTGATCTCTAGTTAAACAGAATCATAATGGCAACTGAGGCGATGATGGTGAAAATTGAGCATCGCGCTGTAATTAAATTTCTCACTAAGCAAGGAAAAAGTCAAAAAACTATTCATGAAGAGATGGTGGCTGTTTACCAGGGTTCCGCACCTTCATTATCAACTGTGCAAAAGTGGTCAAGTGAGTTCAAGAGAGGCAGAGAGAGCATTGAAGACGACCCCCGCTCCGGCGCCCCGGCTACTGCTTGTACGGAAGAAAGCATCAAAGAAGTCGAAAAACTTGTTCTTGAGGATGCCCGAATAAAGGTGAAAATGATGGCAGAGATCACCAAGCTTTCAATTGGTACCATTCACACCATTCTTCATGACCATCTTAACCTTTCAAAGGTCAGTGCAAGGTGGGTGCCACGAATGCTCACAGCGCCTCAGAAAAAAGTGAGAATCGCATGCTGTAGAGAGCTTTTGGAGATGTGTAGTGAGAACGCGGACGGTGTTATGGATCGAATTGTTACTGGGGACGAAACATGGGTCCACCACTATGAACCTGAAAGCAAACAAGAGTCCATGCAGTGGCATAAAAAAGGAACAGACCCCCCGAAGAAGTTCAAAGTCACTCCGTCTGCTGGGAAGCTCATGGCCACAGTTTTTTGGGACTCAAAGGGAATCTTGCTCATTGAGTACAAAAAAAAAGGTGAAACCATCAACGCCACATCCTACGCTTCCACTTTGCATAATTTGCGGGAGGAAATTAAAAAGAAAAAACGGGGTAAACTCGCAGCGGGTGTGTTGCTTCTTCATGACAACGCTCCTGTTCACACGGCGCGAGCTTCCAAGGCTGCTGCGCGAGATTGTGGTTTCGAAGAAATCCAGCACCCACCCTATAGTCCAGACCTTGCCCCTAGTGATTATTTCCTGTTTCCGGATTTGAAAAAATGTCTTCGTGGAAAAAGATTTTCGGATGATGAAGATCTCAAGTCGGTATTTAGCAGAGAAAGAGGAAATTTATTATTTTGAGGGTTTAAAAAAGCTTATCTGAAGATGTAACAAATGCATTGATGTAAGGGGAGATCATTTTGAAAAATAGAAATAATTTAAATTGAATTCGCATTTTCCTTCATATCGATACCGAGAATATATTGAACGCCCCTCGTAAACTGTGGACTTTTCAACAAAACTCCGCTCCAGCTCATAAGGCAAAAACGACTCAATTATGGCTTAAAAACAACGTTCCACCTCATAGCCCGTACCACAATCCATTAGACTACAAGACTATGACCCGTTCTGGAGACCATAGCTTGTACTACTCCACATCCAAGTATTGAGTCTTTGAAGCACGCCCTCGTCCTAGCAGTGGGAAATTTTCTAATGCATGAGGTGCATACTGCAATCGATGAGTGTCCAGACCGACTTCGCGGTTGCTGGAAGGCAAATGGGGGCATTTATTGTTCTACAATACAATTTGCGGGCATTGAGTGACCCAATAAATAGAAAAAAGTTTTGAGAAATAGTCAATCGTTTTATTAGCCCTAAAACCTTGTACCAAAACATTTGCTAGCATTAGGCATATGGCCGCCTAATGGCTAGCTTACCGATGAATTAATTTCTATGCCATAGTGTCTAAGCACCCTAGGCAAAGTTTGACGCGGTTCTGTGCGTATAGTTCCTAAATTCTAAGTGCTGCCTGACTGATGTAAATAGTAAAATTGTTGTCTGATACTGATCTAGTCATTGCAAACCCCTCTGCGGTTTTAAGAAAAGTCAGGACTTCTGCCTGAAGAGCAATGTAGTTATTCGTGAGTAGGGACACGGGGGTCGGCATTAACCCATGCGGCACTACATAGAATGGGAATTTTTTTGTTGCTCATACGAGTCTGTGTTGATGACGTGTATTGTTGAAGATGTGAGACATCGGTGCCTAACTCCAGCCAATGGAGTTTACAAAACGGATTACATCTCGTATCTCTTTAGCGCACGTAGTCTGGCTCCGGCTAATTCCGGACATTTGCAGAGGAAATGGTAGCGTTTCCTTCTGTATGGGATACCTAGTTTGGCCGCATGGCCTCCAATTGGCTAAAGCGGGCGGATTCTGTTTAGTAGGTCTTTTGTTCTACTCTTATCCTACTTGATATGGCGCAGTTGGTTAACCCTTCCACTGGAGGTTCGCCTTCTGCTGGAAGTATGACTAGAATTATCCTTAAACGCTCCTTGCGGGATGTGGACTCCTGCAGCGAGCAAGCCCTGTCTGGGTAGTTACTCTGCACGCTCGTTTCCTTTTGTGTCACTGTGCAGTGTGACCCTTAAGCCTTTGCCCAGGCGGGCAAGCTCATTCCGGCACTCCTGCACCAGTTTGGAGAATATGGGAGCCGAGGCGATAGCTTTGATAGCGGTTTGGCTATCTATGAGGATAGCAATGTTTTGTTTGTGCGCTGTGTCACGCCCGAGTTGCATGCAAGGCTTTCGGAATGATAGTAGTTCCGCCTGGAAGATACTGGTAAAATCCGGCAAGTGGTAAGTTATTAGACACCGGCCCCCACACAACAATTCATCTTTGATCCGTCGGTGTAGATGACCGTGTCGAAATCCTTTACTATTTCGTATTTCTTCCACTGAGCTCTGGTGGCAAATCCTACGTGGAAATTTTTTTTTTGGTTTAGTTTGGGTGTGATGTAGTCGCTTGGAAACGTAACCATGTGATTTGGTAACGAGTCCACAATACTGTTGTGGCCGTAAGGCCGTGCAGTTCAGCACCCAGATTCTTTGAGTCTGACTGCACTGCAAAATGCAGCAGTGTGTAGGTCAAGAGGCTGAAGATACAGGAGCACCTCGGCATCCATTGGGACTGGGATGTCAATGCGGCCGTGGTGGCTATACCGGCTGTTCTTTGGAGCATTTTTAATTTCGTGAAGTTTTGGCTTTTGCTCATCATACTAGTAACCCGTAGTGGTGAATTATACGCACCACGGCTGTTTACATCCAAAAGGTCACCTTTGGTTGAAGCCATCACTTCTTCCCAAAGGTTTTGCTGCAGGCATAGAACTCCACACCTGCCTTCCATACTCTGTGTTCGATGTTTTGCTTCCAGTTAAGTTTTGGATCAAGCATGATTCCCAGCTACCTAGCACTGGAGGACAGTGTGAGGGGTTTACCATTAAGACAGGGAAGGATAAAATCAGATATTTTGGTTTTGGTAGTGAATAGCATCACTTTAGTTTTGCTCAGGCCACATATTGCGGCCCTGGTGATTAGCTTGTCTATAGCAGCCTCCAGGATTTAACATATCACTAAGGGAAACTTTGCTGACACTAATGTCACCACATCATCCGCATACGCGACCCGTTTGACAACTTACAAGCATTTTGTTCATAACCATTAGCCAGAGAAGAGGAGAAATAACGGCGCCTTGTAGCGTTCCTTTATGGGCGAATTGAGTTTCTTTTTTTTTTTAAATTTGCGCGCGCACAAAGGATTTTATGTAGGAAGTCAGGGAGGGAAAAAAGAGAGATACCGATGTGCGTTGGTTTTAAAAGTTTGCAAGTTATAGTGACTAGGAAATATAGAGCTCGCATGGCATTCCATAAGCAAGTTGTACGGCTTAGGAAAGAATCACGATATTTCAAAGTAGGTCTGAAGGTGGGCTTGAGGGTGTACTGATGAGCATTCACAGCGAGACGGGCGTTACGGCTAAAAGTTGGAAGGGGCCGAATGCAACTGGTAATTTCGGTGGAGCACTGGTGGTGGAAATAGCGATACATCAGGGTGAGGCAGAAGACGTTACTTGTGTGTTCGAGGATGTCGAATGACTGTGTAAAATTGACATCAGCTATTTGTTTTATCGCATTTGGGTCCTATCTAGCCGGTGAAAAGAGGTTTTAGGCTCACCTGACCAGATGTGGGCATTGTACTCTAGTTTATATTGAGACCCCGAGGCGACGGTTAAGTGACATAGCATCGCCTGAATAATTCTTGTTCTGAGCATAGAGACATCCATTGACTAATAAATTCCTCTATGTACAGTGCGATCAGAGATCTATCATATGAATAGCTTCAGTGTGTACGTTGTTAAAAGCTCCCTCTATGTCTAGGAAGGAGGTTTGGATATATTCTATGTAGTGTATGGATTTTTTGATTGTACGCATTACCACGTGGAGAGCTACTTCCGTGGATCCTCCCTTGGGGTAGGCTTGCTGTGACTTGGATAGTGATGATTCTTCTAGAATACTTCGTATGTGGATGTTTCAGAGGGGTTCTAGAGTTTTAAGAACAAAATTGGCTTGAAATCCTTCGAGGACTCGTGCCCTCGTTTACTTTCAGTATAAATACCACTCGAGCGAGTCTCCAAGAGTAGAAGAGTAGGGTCCGGGGTTCAGTATGAAGATTGACGCTACCCAATCTATAATAAAAGACAATTTTTAGGTATCGCTTCGGGTTCAAAAATTTAAGAAGCTTTGAGTCGTCTGTGTAGACAGTAATGATGGTATCATGTGAAACTGCCATCCCCCAATCTCTGGGTAATCAAAATTAAAGAGAATGTCGAAGTTATTCCAAGTGGGAATATCACGCGGAGTCATTGATATTACAATTAATTCAGTCAAAATGGAACAGTGCCCTATAGTGCTATTTCCAAAGAATTTATTTGGTTCCCTGTTTAAATTTTTGTTTGCGAATCCAGCAAGTTAACTCTAGATGACATCGCCTTAGCTATTGAAAGCTGACTTTAGCGTGGTGTGTAGTGTTCAATGGCTAGCTTGAAAAAGCTTTTTACACACATCCGTAATATGTAGACCTATGGATGTAAAGCGCACGGATGAGACCCGGATAAGGCTTGGAGTTACCTTTTGTAAAATATGTTTTAATAATTGAAACTGGTTCTAAGAAATTGTAGTCTTTCCGTCAGTTGTTAAGTATAGCACACTTTAAAGTGAGGAAATATGAAGATTTGGTTTATATTGTTGGATGTCTGCAGAGAGACGGGACCTACGATTTTTTTTATCAACCCCCAACGGCGACAAAGTGTGAGACTTTAATAGGCAGAGGGTTTCACTTTCGGAGATTTGCCATTGCCCGCCGAAAGGGTGATGATATCAGGAATGTACATTACTTATTCCAGCTTTTTGCTGTTGGTCATGTTTTGAACCCAAATACTCTTGCGCACTAGTCGGCGAACTCACCCCTGAGCCATACATTGTTCGTTGGTTTTATACCACCTTGATCAAAAAGTTCCTGGGGGACACCACCGTGTGGCGCTCCCATTGTTCCGATTTGAGTTCTGTTTTTTTTTTTTGTTAAGTTGGTAAATCTGTTGTTGACATTACCTCTAAATCTTAGCGTCATAGCTTGACATTTGCAAAAGTTACGTAGCCAAGAGTACATCTATCTCTGTGTGTGTTGGCCATTTTTTACAATTTTAGAAATGGATTTAAATTTGCAACAACGAACTTGCACGAGTATTAAATTTTACGTAAAAAACGGATTTAATGGTGCGCGAACGTTGGAAATGTTGGAAAAGCGTTTCGGCAGCAATTCTCTAAAGAAAACGGTCGTTTACCAGTGGCACGAGCGGTTCAAAAGTGTTCGTGAGTCAATCGAAGATGATGAACGCAGTGGCAGACCATCAACATCGAAAACCGACGAACACATTGATGAAGTAAAAGAAATGTTGGTAAATAACCGCAAATTAACCATCAGAGAGATGGCGGAGGACTTGAACACTGCCTATGGATCCGTCCAAGACATTTTGGTTAATAATTTGGGTTTCCGTCGTGTAGCAGCAAAGTTGGTGCCAAATGACCTCAATTTCATGCAAAAAAGAGACCGCGTTGACGTCGCAAAAGAGATGATTTGCGAGGCTGAATCCGATCTCACATTCATCAAAAGGATCATTACTGGAGACGAGACGTGGGTTTATGAGTACGAAACGCAATCCAGACATCAGGCAAGCGAATCGCGTTCACCAAATGAGACGAGGCCAAAAAAAACCACGTCGTTTTCAGTCAAAAAAGAAGGCAATGCTCACGGTTTTGTGTAGTGCATCATGAATTTTTGCCAGAAGGCCAGACAGTAAACAAGGAATACTATTTGGGAGTTATGAGACGTTTGCGTGAAGCAATTCGCCGAAAGAGACCAGAATTGTGGACAGAAAACTCGTGGATTTTGCATCACTATAAAGCACCGTCGCACAGTGCCATCATTATTCATAATTTTTTGACGAAAAATGCAACAAATACCATCCAACAGCCACCGAATTCACCTGATTTAGCTTCCTGTGACTTCTTTCTGTTCAGTGTAGCCGAGAGAAGTAATGGAAAAATCGCAGGAAGCACTGATGGACATATCGAAAACCGAATATAAAAAATGTTTCGAGGATTGGATCAAGCGCTGGCATAAGTGTATTGCAGTAGAAGGGGATTACTTTGAAGGGAACAATATAGATTTAGATGAATAAACTTGTATCTTAAATTTTCTGAATACATTCCGGGAACTTTTTGATAGTATATCTGCTTTCCATTCCTTAAGGCAGTTTTACGGAAAGAGTCACGTATGTCCAGGCTTCGTTTGAGCACTGGTGACGGAAATAATGACAGAGCAACGTTAGGCAAGAGACATTACTTCAATGTTAGGGATTTTTAATTAACTATACATTTTATCGCACTGCAGACAATGGGCAAACACAAAGCTTTAAACAAGAAGCAGATAATGCTCAAATGAATCTTAAAATTTAATGAAAAAAAGTTGGGCCATCACCACAACGTGATGTGTTCAATTTTCAAAAAAAAAAAACACAAAAAAAAAATTGAAATTCGTGTTCAAAGTTTAAGACGTGCATAAATGCACATACAGCCAGAATGTCAATAATAATTTAAACTGTAATCGCTATTGTTGACACGACTAACAAAATATGAGTGAGCAGCTTTTGATATTTGCTTTTTTATCTTTTCAACTATTAACAGCCCCACTCAAAGACGTCATGACTGCTTCTCAGAAAAGATAAACACAGTCCACTTAAAAGTTTATTTAAAAATAGCAAAAAATCACCTGAAGCTAGAGATTTACTTTTTAAATTGCGTAGATTCTGTCTGCAAACACATGATAAATCTGTCGCAACCCGCTGCCGGTTTCTTTCGAGTCACTACCAGTATGTAGAGGTGGGAATCAAATAACCTGAGACTTTGAAACCGCCAACTCTAGACACCGATTGAATAACTTCTGTTCCTTATTCTCGGCTTCCTGCTCCACTTTTAATTGCACAGTACTCGCTACTGTTCCGTATGATTTATTGTAATTACAATTAATTTGTCAATTTAAGCGGAAGGTGTAATTGACTGGATCGGGAATCACTTGCCCAGCACTATATTGTATTTTTAGAAAAAAAAAAAAAAAAAAAACAAAGTCATTTAAAAACACAAAACAATAAGTTAACAAGAGATATATTAAGTGTCAGAAGCGCCACGACACGCCACGCCACTAGCCATATGACAGCTCATAATAATTACCATGTTACCATGTTAAAGGCAGCAGCGACGGCAGCGTTAAGTGCGGATGACAAATTGTATTCAATGTGTCGTGAGAAAGCACACGCTTCTCCGGTCTCCAATAGATTTAAAGGTGACCTACATTTGCCGCCTACGGAGTAAGCCCTTTACAGCATTGCCGCGCCGCCTGAGTATACTCTGCGTTGCAACGGGGTGCTTTTAACATGTCAATCATGACTTTCAATCGATTGCCAAACACGTCTTGAGTACACCCAGAGGGAAGTGAGGAGAGTTCGTTGGCTCTCTCTCTCTGGAGAGTTGTAAAACATGCAGAGCTTGCTCAAGTGCGCACATGAGGTAGTGTCATGGATTACCTTACTCTAGTCAAGCACTTGTAGATTTCATTCAAAGAATTGGAGGCATAGACGACGTGATGGAAGCCCATAAAGTGCACTTTGTGAAATGTTGGAGTATTTACCCTGCGACAATAAGCTTTACATTGCAGACATTAATGGGATGGGATGGGACGAACGGGTACCTTACGAGGGCTAGCAAAATGGGATGTATGTCATCATTCGCTTCGATTGTCGCTCTTGCTTTGATTTATGATTTATTGATTTCTCAATAAGAGATGAGATTTTACAGCGCTACACATGGATGGCTTGAGTTTTTCTTTCTTTTTCTTTTTCGTTTTCATCTATTGCAACACATACTCGTACATAGTAATGGACGGGGGAATCAAATGCACTTTTTGTTTCATTAAAATCATCGAACAAACTGACATTTCAAAGTCAATTGGATAGATGGCGATGGGGCAACACCCAATGGGAAAGTAAATGAGGAAATTTATTGCTATATAAAAAGGGGGGGAAAAACAAACTCTTGACATCTGTAAAATGATTGTGAAGACGCATTTAGATATGACAGAGTACCCCGGTCAAGGTTATGGAGGATAATTTGGCTCTGCTCTGATGATGACATTGGAGATAGGAGATGGAATAACACAAGAGTGCAAGCTCAAGAGTTTTGTTGGAGTTGTTGCAAGTTTGGTCTCAATGGGAGCCATGGCGGGTCAAAGCCACTCGTGAATTTCTCTCAAGCCATCCCATCTGGTCAGCAGGTTTATACATTGTTTGATAATAATCTAGAACCTTCATACTTTAACCTGTCAAGACTAGGGCTAGAGGAGGTTCCTCCTGTTCAGTGTATCTGTTCTGAGAATATTGGAATATAAGCCCCTGATTGACCAGAATGAACTTGTATCGCAGAGTGGCTTAACCCCATACAGTGGCTGAAAGATGCCTTCCAGAAAAAGCGGATGAGTTTTCTCAGAAATGGGAATGTTCACATCTATAGACACAAACCTAATCCATGAATTCGAAGCTCAAGTCTTAAATTATTTCAAGAAAGGTCGCGATTTCTGAAAATTTAACGCAGAACACTTAATTGTTTTTTTCAAAATTTAAACGTTTATTTAAGAAAAACATGTACAATAGTATTATTCAAAGTATTGCCCATCTGAAGCTATGACTTTTTCCCATCTTTCTGGCAATTTGTGGATCCCATCCCAAAAGAACTGCGCCGGCTTGGCAGCCAAGAATGTATCAAGACAATTTTTGATATTCTGCTCTGATGTGAACCGTATTTCAGTGAGGGACCGGAGCAAATGGTAGTCAGAAGTGGCAAGGTCTGGGCTATAAGGCGGGTGAGGTAAGACTTCCCATCCAATGTTTTCCAAATAGTTCTTAACCGAAATAGCAACGTGGGGCCGAGCGTTGTCATGATGGAAAATTATTGCCTCGTGTCTGGTCGCATATTCCGGGCGTTTTTCGGCCACTGCTCTCTTCAAACGGATTAATTGTGTTCGGTAGCGTTGTCCATTGATGGTTTCACCCGGTTTTAGCAGCTCATAATACAGCACACCCATCTGATCCCACCAAATACTGAGCATTACCTGCGTGCCATGGATATTCGGCTTTGCCGTTGATTTGGCTGGTTGGCCGGGTTTTCATCACCAGTAACAATCCGATGCAAAAATGACTTCCTTTTGTGGCGTTCCAGCAGCATTTCGGACATGCATAACCGCCTTTCGACGTCTCTCGGCTTGAGTTCATGAGGAACCCAATTTCCTTGCTTTTGAATATATCCAGCTGCTTTGAGTAACACCCAAAGATTCTGCGAGCCCTTCTTGTGTTTGGCAACAATCTTCATAGAGTAATGCTTCCAGTTCTTCATCTTCAAACTTTTTTGGCTGCCCAGGACGTTCATCGTTTTCCAAGCCAAAATCACCACTTTTAAATCGTGCAAACCACTTTTGGCACGTTCGCTCAGCTAGCGCATGTTCACCATAAACTTCCACCAAAATACGATGACTTTCGGCAGCAGTTTTCTTCATGAAGAAGAACTCCCCGCAAAAACACTTTTTCAGGCACAAAGTTCGACATATTTGAGTGAAAAAAAAATTATTGTTGTTTATGCTTCAAATGAATGACATATACTGAAATGACGTACAATGACAGTAGCTTTCCAACGCATGTTCCAATGGAATAATACAAGTTACGCCATCTCTTAGCAAACCGCACGAATAGACCCAATAGATGGTGGGAGAGGAGCGCTTTGTGGACCAATTTCATCGCTGAAATCCTCGTAGTGGAATACTGTCACGCCATAACCTCTGACGGTGGATTCACTCTAATTGATTTCGAATTACTATCGCGGTTACCTGCCTTTATATTGATAAAGCACAATGAGATCAATCCGCAGATTATGACAATTAATCAGTAGTAAGCATGGCACGGATGTAAATATCCCAAACACCTCCAAATGAGCAAAATACTGCTAAAAATACGGCTGAAATTGAAAAACAGAAATTGTGATGGCATTTGTCGTTATTGCAGCCAAGTGGAAGGCTGCAATAACGACCAAATTTCATTGAATAATCCTAATCAGTGTTGAGTATGTTGACGACAGAAAGACCTATTCAATAACATGGACAAAGATGAGCAATATTGCTGTCCATCTGAGCCTGAAGTGACCATGGTAATGCCCAAGCGGAAATCGTATAAGATTCTCAAGGCTGACGGTTCGCACCTTCCTAACCTTAGCACCGTTTTTCCAATCTTGAAAAATGTGAAACTGAAATTACTCTACTTGTTTAGGAATCAGCTTGCTTAACGCGCATTGATATTACGTTTTTTTTTTTTTTTTTATTGAAGTGTAGAGATTTAAGGCCATCACTACAAAGTTGCGTTCAGTTCTGCACATTGATTGACTTCCGGCCCCAATTGATAATGGCAACTTAAATGGGCGTTCCTCTTCTGTGTTGTTCTTCTGGGTTAGATTTAAAAATTCTTGTGGCATTAGAATCAGTTGACCGTGCTCCACAAATCTTAGTCATCTCAGACGGTGCGGGCGTATAGTTAACAATTCGACCATGTAAAATCAAATTAAGTAGCAACTAGCCTAGACGGGGACAGATTCAGCGTTCACATTCAAACTAAATGAAGACAACGAATTTAGAATCAGGAACGATAGCATCCATTCAAAAACTGCGATTGTTATCAACAGCAAAAGTAGAGTTTATTTTACGTAAGCATTTTGGAGTTTTCAACATGTGACGGAGCGACTCTTGGCACCTGGATAAAACGTACCAGCAGTGACCTTCATAGGTACAGCCTAAAAATTGTCCTGCTTGACATGGTAATGTTAGTTAATCAAATAAGGAATGCTCTATTCAAGACCTGACATACATGACTCTTTCTCAAAAGTAGTCATAAAAACAGAAAAACAGACGATGCTCTACCAGAAAGAATCCACAAGGATAACACCCCAAGGAAACAAACTCTAACCTCAACTGTGGAAACAAGTTTTCTATCAAATTGACAAACACTCACTCACCTCACAGACCCATGGATTTTTAATTATCTTTAAGCAACTTCAACTTCCGGCGGTTAGGTGCTGTAGAAGCTGTAGAAGAAGCACTGAGAGGTGTCAACCTGGCGATACACAGTGTTGTAACAGGTTCTACACACTAATTGTGCTTATTTTACCTACAAGTGGTAACCATTAGGTGCTGGTCGATATAATTATTATAAGCACGAGTACTGACCAGCAGACTATAATGGCAGCACTATTAGCGGGATAGAGGTTTAATTCCCCAGATGGAATCAACGGTTGAATAAAATCGCGGAACAAACCAAATAAGATCTTATCCGGGCTACTCCGACAAACTTGCAGCTCAGAACGCTAAGGATTTCCGAGACTAAGTCAGGGTCTTGGAAAAGAGATGGTGGCGGATGAGCCCTTAAAGGATTAACAGCAACGCTCACATCCCCGAACGGGTTACTGGCTTCGGTCTAAAGGACCCCTCGTCCTAAGGATTTCTACATATAATGTAACTGGCGCTCTAGATTGGGGATTGTGCCGCCGGTGCAACTGCTCGGGAATGAAAAAAAAAAATCCGGTTACGAACCAAAAACAAGCCTCAAATACGGACGGATCTACTGCTGGAAACGAAACAAGGACAACGAACGAATATTAGGTTCCTTCATAGGACACATGCAGCCGAACAACTGGACTGCTGTCAAGCAGATGTTACCAACATCTAAGAAATGCGAGGTCGGACAAAAAGATGATGAAAAACTGCGATCTATACTACGGCGATTGTTATCCACGGTTATCCTATTTGGGTAATGATTCGTTGTTAAGGAGCGCCTCGTAACAATCCGAATTAAAGCTAAATTTGCCAACATTTGCGCACGTCGCCAAAAAGGAGAAAGAGCTCTTCGAAAAGACTTACGAGCAGTGTCCTAACTAGAACAGTAAAATTGTCTTCGGCGATTATAATATAAATCTAGGAAGAGAGGGCATTTTTGGCAGTACTGTCGGTAAGCATAGCCTGCACGGCACCACCTTTGATAACGGATTCAGGCTAATCCACTTTCTGGCGGGGCGAAACTTTATCGTAGCTAGCACACGGTTCCCCGATCTCGATATTCACATGAGGGCTTGGAAAACGCCTGATCAATCAACCATCAACTAGATTGATCATATTGCGATCGATGCAAGGCACTGCTCCAATATTATAGATGTCCGAACATGTTGTGGCCAAAATACGGTTACGGATATCCTGAATATTGCAAAGGCAAGCTAATACTGTGAGAAAGTTCGACGTCGCGCGGCTACAATCGCAAGAGATCGCCAAATCCTTTTCTGATCAAGTTTCCCTTAATCTCTACGCCGTCAGCATCAAGTATCGAAGACCAGTGGCAATATTGCCAAAAAGCAATCAGAGATGGCGCCCCTGGTGTGCTGGATTTCACTAGGTCGTCCCAACGAAACCCCTGGGGTTTGACTACGAGTGCCGGCTAATCAAGATGCATTCAAACCGCCGCTGCATAGAAGGACTAGAGCTGCTCACGAGCTCTTCGAGCAGAAGAGGAGATACGCGGTGTTCGTTCCAGAAGGAAAAAGAAGGAACATGAAAAGCGGGCAGTTCAGGAAATTGAGAGATGCTACTCCAGGAATGAGATTCGGAAGTTTTGCAAAAAGGTAAAAAGATACCATGGACACAAATCCCGAACCGAAGCCTGTAGCGACGAACAAGGGAACATAGTAGACTCGCACTCGATGCTGAGGATTTGGAAAAAGTATTTCTGTAGACTGTATAACCGCGACGATAACCCAAATACCACTGTCAGGCAGAATGAACCTTTCAACCTGGATCATGTAGACAATTCCATCCACCCGACCTGGGTGAATTGAAGTTAGCCATATCTAAACATAAGTTCAACAAAGCAGGCGATCACTTGGTAAGGAGCATACTCGTACATCAGCTTATCTGAAAGAATGGAACCTCAGCATTGTTGATCCAATCCTCAAGAAAGGAACTGCGACAACTACAGAGGCATCAGCCTTCTTAACATTGCCAACAAGTTCCTATTTGCCGTATTGCGTCAACCTCTGAGCCATCAAGGACGGTACAGAACTGAAAGACACCTTTGACGTCGAGAAAGTATTTAGTCAAGGCGATGCGCTGTCATGCGATTTGTTTCACATCATTCTTGAAAGAATAGTGCAAAAATCACGCGACAATGACGAACTGTACGGGCTGGCGACATCGAGTTAGCTAAAAGAATGAAGGTCCAACGACTGAGATGGCTGGGTCATGTAGAGCGAATGGACACCAATGCTCCGCTCTGAAAAATTTTCGAATCCGCCCCCGTAGGACAGCGCACTAGAGGAAGATCGCGGCTCAGGTGGCGCACGAAAGTGGAGGAGGAACAAGACAATGCCACATGCCACACGACCCAAGAAACAATTTAATTACTGCATGAGTCATTTCCTGGTCGCGTAATTTATCGTTTTGGTGATCAGAATAGGCGGCCTAGATCATGCGATTTAACGCCATTGGACTTTTTTCTTTGGGGTTTTCTGAAGTCTCAGGTTTATGCCAACCAGCCCACGAGCACTCACGTCTTGAAGGAGCAAATTGAGCACTGTATCAACGAAATTCAGCCACAACACAAAAGAATGTGTTCTGAAAGCAAAGGCATGAAGGCCATTTACCCAGTATGCTATTCCATACATAGCCCTATAGCCTATACTGTATACAAGTATGTATAACCCTATCGGAAAGCGCCATAGATTTCACAAATGGCGTCGAATGTCAATTCGGTTTTGACATTTGTGAAGCAAACAGAATTAGAATTTGTGTTAATAAGGAATGGAACGCTATACTCCTGAACAACGCATAATAATCGTCACAATGTTTCTGATGAACAATTTGTCAGCTATATTGCACTTGAAGATGTTTCTTTACAAAGTGCAGACAGTCCATCAGCTGATGGCTGTTGACCATGAGTCGCGAATTACGCTCACGCCCTCCTGAATCTCAACAACGAAGCGGACGATTTTGGGACAAAAATAATCATGAGTGTCGAGGCCCATTTCTACCTACAGGGTGCGCCATCTTCTATGTCGGCATGTGAATATTGAATAACTTAAAAAAAAAAAACCGATTTCCATATACGAGGAATTTTTCTTTAATTTGGTCCTTTGCAATTTGTTTGGACTAGTTTTTGAATACAACATCAATCAAGCGGGCGCCTTTGTTGACCTAAGCAAAATGTGCCCTTTTTGCTGCGTTTTCCATCACTGTTTTCGAGCATTTCGGGGGGTATGATTTCGGCACGAATGTTTGCATTGAACTCGTCAATGGTCTGAGGCTAACTGGCGTACGCTTTGCTTTTCAAATAACCCCACAAAAAGAAGTTCGGAAGGGTCAAATCTGGAGATCTGAGTGGCCAGTCAACGTCGCCATTCTTTGACAGCACACATCCAGGGAATTTTCGTTGCAGAAACTGTATTGTTTGATGTGTGTGTGGCATGGCGCATTGTCTTGTTGTAACCGTTCAGACCTATTTCACACATTTGCGGGCAGACATAATGAGCCAACATCCACCGATATCGATTCCCATCGACTGTTTCACCTTCTCTGAAGAAAAACGGCCCAATGATGGTTTTGACGCAAACGCCAGCCTAAACAGTCACTTTTTGGTCATGCAATGGTGTTTCATGTATCTCGTGTGGATTCTCCATTCCCCAAATGCAGTAGTTTGCTTGTTAACGGCGCCAGAGAGTATGAAATGTGCCTCGTCGGTCATCAAAATTTGCATCCAAAAATCAGGTTTAGTGTCAACAATTCGAGCGACTGTTTGACCGTTCTTTGAGTCAATCGCACTTTATACGGAAACAAACGCGGTGACGATACGACACATGTGGGTTCTCGGCAACATTCTCTCTTACCGCTTCAACCAGTTCATTGGAAAGTCTTGGGCGTTGATGAACTGCATGTCAACGATTTCCCACTGTTCCGTGCTCAACAAAATTCTACTCCAAACAACGAATAGTGTTGCCAGACTTTGCTTGTTAGCCACGATATTTTCGACGATATGCACGTTAAATTAACACAACTGAACGACTATTTTCACTGTACAGCGTCACTATTTCGGAGCGTCATTTCAAATGAATTAATGTTTCAAAAACATGTCTACTCAAGTCAATCAGTTGATAAATGTCAAAGTTTCCATACCGACATAAAATATAGCGCACCCTGTACATACGTGAATACGTGAACAACCAAAATTTTCGTTTCTGGGGCACTGAAAATTCGCGAATAATACTCGAGCCATCACATCCACTCGAAGTCACTGTTTACGCGCTAGAAATGTTTTCCTAAGAATGGCGCCTGCCAAACGGTCACTGTGGATTTGGATGAATTGGGACAGGACGGAGCAACGGCGCATACTGCGCGAGCCGCATTCTAAAGCATGAAACAGTAAAAAAAAAATACAATTTTTAATTAAAAACCGGTTTTTTCTGTTCTCTATCAAAATTACTTCTTGCAAGAATTTTGGGACATCCTTTACAATGAACAAAAATTCTCATCCAACTGGCATTTCAATCGGAAATCATTGTCAGACACTAACAGCTCTACTTCCGGCCAGAGTAGGCTTGAAAGCATGCAGAGTAAAGCTCGTTTAACTTACACCTTAAATTCTCTGGTTATTAACAGACAAAAGAATTCCGACACTAAAGTAAGGCTGCAGCTACACCCCAGCAGTAAAAACTCCTTTGTCACGATAATTCACTTATGCACACTTACATATGTATATACACGTGTCCACGTCACCTTTTTACCTTTTCATGCTTGGATGTATGTAACCCTATTAAACGAAACGTTCCACACGCATTAAGGAACACAATGACTTCCGAACATTTAAGCCGCGCCAAGTTAATGACCCAAAAGTAATTTTTACGACTTACAGTTGTAACGTTGGCCCTCAAGCCGGTCAATAAAACGTCTTTAAAGCCGTATTACCCGATGCCGTTAGAGACGATTTCTTATACAAATCCCATCAGGCCACTAAACCATACAATTTACCATCAAATTGGAGCCCCAAATACTACACATTGCCACCCCCCAAATTGCTTAATGGATGATAATAAACGCAACACTTGATTTATGCATCCATGCCCCCACAAACATATATGTATGTAGGTACTCTAACCACCAAACAGCGTAACGATCTAACCCAATACTGTCTTACCCATTTAACCCCGGAATGCCACACGCACTTTTAATATGTTGTCCACCACCCGCCTAATACTAGCGTCAGAGCGTCAGAGCGTCACATACGAGAGCAAACGATGAGGAAGGAAAAAAAAATCCCGAAGAGGGCTTGGTTAGTTGTCAGTGCGGTTGAGGTTATTTTTAGTCCATTATTGTAATTTTTGCTTTTTTTTTTTTATTGTTGTTGTCGTTTTTTATTATGATTTTTTCTTGTTTTTCTTTTTTTTTTTTTGGTTTTGCAATGGGGAACAACAATAGCTTTATAGATTTTTTTGTTTTTCTGTTGACTGTTGACTGTTGGCCGCTGTGGTTTTGTATGCGAAACGACGCTTTTCGAGGTCAAGCTTTGCAAACAGTCAACGGCGCAAAGCGGTGTGGGTAATTGTACCACACAGGGGTACAAAACCGATGGAAAGTACATAAATTTTGAAAAGTGGAAGCGATCAGGAAAAGAATCGTAGAAAACAAAGCGAACATAAATCTTGTTCGCATTTGTTATGCACAGTTTCATAGGGTATGACATTGTTTTTTGAAAGGTGGGCAGAGCATCGAAAGCGAATAAGTTGATGGGAAGATGTGCTAAGCCATTTATTTTATGGGGAACAGCCTACGCGATTATATGACACGATCTGTCGCCCACGGGTTCAGAATTTTCTCAAGATTAATTCCCCAAAAATGAGATGCAGACAAACGGTCTAGAACTACGAGTATGCATACAGGAATCTCTTTCAATCAAATCATGACGGATGCTACCTACTATTACGGAACATGACTAATTATGAGACAGAATGAAGCTAACTACAGAGAAGTCTAGCCCTGACAGTAGCAGATAAACACGACGTACGAGTATTCTCAAAACGTAAAAAACTCTATGACGATACACCCTCAATGAAGTGATATGCCCAAACTACTGGGTTGTTCAAAAAGTCATTTCGTTTTTGCCATTTGATTTTCAAGTGCGTTTATTTAATAATGAAGATTAATCAATAATGAGCTTCTGCCATCTCTAGGCCAACTTCATAATACCGCTTTCATAAAACTTCCCGCATTTCTCAGCAAGAAACATGTCAAGCTGCTGTTTCATGAGGTCTTCAGAAGCAAACGTTCTATCATTCAAGGAGTGTTGTAAGGAGCGAAATAAGTGGAAGTCTTATGGTGCAAGATCTGAGCTATACCGTGGATGTGACAACTCAACCAAGTTGCAACAATTTCTGTCGAGAGACCAAACTTGTGTGTGGTCGCGTATTATCGTAGTGAAACGCCACGCCTTTACGATTAATCAGCTCGGGACGTTTCTGTGGGATGGCACCACTTAATTTCTGTCGGTGCTCAAGTTGACATTGGAATTAATCGTTTTGTTCTTCGGAAGCAGCTCATAGAAGACTGGTCCCTTCTAATCTCACCAGATTGACAGCAACACCTTCTCTCGGTAGATGTTTGCCTTTGCTTACCTTTCTGATGCTTCATCTCGCCTACTCCAACTTTTTTTGGGCTGACATTGTTGTAGAGAATCCATATGATTCAGGAACGGATCGTTTTCTTCGCGTTTGAAGAGTTTTTAGCCACTTCTGGTGCCCCACAAGGCAGCCATCTAGGTCCCCTCTTTTTCATTTTAACTATAAATGATCTTAACAGGATTATTAAACATAGCTCCCTATCCATTTACGCCGACGACACCAAGTTCTCCAAAACTATTTCTCCACCTCAAAGAAGATCTCGATTGGTTTTCCCCTTGGTGTCTAAAAAATTCCTCCAAATGTCAATCTATGTCATGACTTTGTTTTCTACATGGCTAACCTGTACCCCAGATTTAATCCCTTCTTGGAATATTATACGATAGAGAGCTAAACTTCCGTTCGCACGTTGATGAGATAATCCTTAAAGCCAACTCATTGCTTTGTTTTCTCAAACGACGGTCTAAAGAATTTTGCAACCATTATGTAGCAAGGTCACTTTACATTATCCTTGTCCGGCCCCTTCTTGAACATGCCATCCAAGTGTGGTTCGCCTTTCAACGAGTTTATATATCCCGAAGTGAGAACATTCAAATTCGCTTCCTTCGATTTGCCCTCCGAGGTATACCCTGGAATGACTCCTTTATCTTATCTCCCAATCGTGACCGCCTCAAACTTTTTCACCTCACGTAGCTGATATCCTCCTCAATCATCGACTGCTCTCTGGTTCTGTGGATTGCGCTTCCCTTTACAATTATATTTCCTACGATGTCCTCGCCTCTTCTATATTCCAACCCATCGCATCTCTTATGGTTTTAACTAACCAATCTCCCGCGTGCTCCGTGCACTTCTCATCTCAAACTTGATCTCCTCCACCATTCTCTTATTTCCCTTATTTTTTGTTAGTTTTTAAGTTAGTTTAAGCGAAAAAATAGGGGCGAGCTTTCCCTTGCCTCAGTTGCTTTCTTCCTTTTCCAAAGCAAAACAGGGCGAATATGCTCTTCAAAATTCTCCATATTCGAGGCACAATTGCAAGCACAAAACTCGACGGAATTGTGCCACCTTTTTTTAAAACGCACGCAGACTTTTGACATTTGCAAAAAAACGCAATGATTTTTTGAGCAACCCAATAGCATCATTCCATTTTAAATACAACTGGGCCCGGATCTACCATCGATATTACTCTGTAAGCGGCAGTTTATTACGAGATACTTACTGAAGCGAAAACGATCTTCACGCACATGGTGACCAAAATTGTATTCCATCTACGGCCGGCATTAAGAAGCCTACCCTGCAACGGCTTCAATGGGATTTCAAAACCTTAGAAACCTTCCAAGTGTCATCGTTAGTAAGACGCTTATTAAATTCAGAACTGCAAAGCAATTTGTAAGAGATGAATGTGTATCAGTATCAGTACTGAGTACGAGAAAATACCGACCTCCAGAAAAGCAGAAACTGGATTAAAAAGCGATTAAGTCCAACAAGCGTATTTATATGATATAAACAACTTAAAAATGACAGATGGGGTAGATCTTACTAAATTGTATTACGAGTACTCACTTACTCAGGCTAAGTCCGGAGTGGATCTGGGCCTCAACCAACATCTATTCCTAGATGTTCTTTACTAGCTGTTTCCAATTTCGCACCATAAGTTGGGTCTCTCTCCACCTTCGCGACGCACTTGACCTGCTCCAATTTCGGTCCATCCGCTCACATGTCCCAACTATTTAAGACGACGAATTCTGGATCTTTAAATTAAGCCCATGACCCTGAACAGCCAGTTAATTTCTTGGTTAATCTCTTCCTCGTAGCAGACAAGTCCGTAGATCACTAGATACTTTTCTATCGAAACGATCAAGCACCTCATTATCCTCCGCCACAAAGGAGGAGTGGAAAGACGAATGTTTTATAGAGCCCTATTTTGGGCGCCGAAAAGAAGGAGCGATTGGCTGAGATACTTTTCAAACAGCTCGCTGTGTTCGGCCGATGATGTCTATGTCATCCACGAATATTTGTACAGACTTTTAAAGGATTCTTCGTATGGGGTTGGCTTGCAAGTTTCATACGATACGATGTTGAAGAAATCACATGAATATAGGACCTCCTTGTCGGAAGTCTTTTTTGACATCAAAGTCTCGATAAAATCAGATCCGAGCCTCATGGTGCAACGATCTTCCTCCATAGATATCCTGCAGAGCCGAGCAAGTTTAGCAATTTGGTAGTTTAGCGGGGGTGCTCATAACGGATTTTAAATTCTTCGTTCTGTCTGGCAACGAAAAGTTGATGATAATCGTCGATTTAAAGCAGGCAGAAATGGTTCTGTGTTCCATCGTTCATAGTTAAGGCTTCCCGTTAACATTTTGTTGACCTGGATTTGCTTTTACATTTTGGTAAGATTTTCGAAACTCTTTTCTGCTATAACATCTCCATATTCATCGATCTCGTATTTCTCTTCCAAAGACCCTGCCGCCCTCTGACGTGAAGCTTCCCCACGGTATTTTCTCTTTTTCGCGGCATTAGAGATATCTGCATACGTCCCAATCTATGTTGCCCCTTCGGAACATTCGTACATCAGAAACCATGGAAACACTTATTGCGTCCATCGCGATCGATGTGATCATTCTTGTTGGTGGTACATATACGAGTATTGGTCACGAGGGACTACTAGGTCCCTTTACAAATGTCGAGATAGGGGAATCCATGCTTGCTGCAATTAGATCTAACCCGAAGCGAATTCGTTAAGCTTCAATCCATTGTTGATGGTGTCCTGAAGAATATCCAATGTGCTACCGAAGATCACTTCCTTTCTTACTTTGCGTTAAAGTCGTCTAGGAGTGTAAATGCAAGTGTACCCATGAGTACCCCTACGTCCATGACAACAGACGAAGCATAATTCCAATCTTATTACAAGAATGCTCCGGGACTGTATAGTTACCGAAAAAGAGCTCTATAAATGCTAATAAAACACCACCTGAAATATTTGAAGAAATGTTAAAAGCGCACAGGAGTATGTAATTTCGAGTCTTCGAAACGTCAATGATTAGTTGTACTGCCAAAAGGAGAGTCGAGCCCAAATGCACACAATCAGCAAAATTCTTGAGGGAATAAATTAAAATAGAAATATTGAAATTGAAATATCAGGATACCAGGAGGACTCGCAGAATACCAATTCAATTCAATTAGGTCACAACCTATTGTAGACGCAACAAACGAAAATACTGTAACAACGAAGGCCCCAGCAAAATAGGCACCAGCCAATTAAATACTTTTTTTGGCACAAAATCTATACACATGTACGCGACAAATACCATCAAGTATCTCGAGAGGTAAGAGGTTAAAACCTGATGATAATAAACCCCACTTGTTGTAGCTTCAATGCAACAAAATGAAACCACTAATAAGCGTGCGAGACTGAAATGGCTGGCAAGACGACAGAAAGGCTTACAACCCTGCAACAGCGATAGAGTAAAACCTTAGAAACAGACGGGTACATCGTCTCTTACTCCAGTGATCGAGGTATTAATTAAACGAGATCTCGTCGAAAATCAATTTTTCAAATAATATCTCTTTAAAGGACGACGCAGGGTCTTACTTTACCGCATAGTGCCTACTATTTTCTCCAGTGAAGTTGGGAACATCGTCAACAGTGACATTTAATTTCGCGTGTGAGGAGCCGAACAAGTTGAGTTCATTGCGTTATTCCGATTACCGATCGACGCTCCATAAATTCACACGGATTACCAACGCATTTTCTGTGCAATTATGCCTCCCAAGCGACAAGCGATCTACACTTCAAGGACGAAAAAAAGGCATTACGAGCTTGAGAATTAAACGAGCAACGGGAAGCAAGACTTGAAACCCACCGAGTACGCACTGCTCAAGACCGTTCATCTGAAATAGACGAGCACCAGAAACTGGAAACCGATCGAGTACGCACTGATCAAGACCGTCCGTCTGAAACAGACGATTGTTGCTGGAAGCGTAGCAATGTTGGCAGGGTACAAATAATAGCCCATACAAGTCCTTGTTATATCTTCTCCAAATTCAGTTTATGCAGATGAAACCAAAAAGCACTCGAAGAACTTTGAGCGATCAGTTAAAGCTTTCAGACACGACTTGATTTTATTAGCACATGTCGAATATTTTCTGTAAACGATGAGCACAAACAGTTCCAGATAAACCAGATAGACATCCAACACTCTGCAACACAGAACATCAGAAAATGTAAGGATTCAAGGTTTCTCCATGACGGCAGTTTATCAAAAAGGCTATGCGGAGAGTTATACCACAATTTAATGCTGTTATTCCACAAGTGTATGCCATATACACTTTCGCTCCATAGAACTGAACTCCTTCTTCATAATAATCTTCAGAACGAGTCTAGCACTTGAAGAAATGTTTTAATCAGTTACTCTTATAAGCGATCTTTCACAAGTAAGCCTATTTGCGTTCCAAGTGAGTATTCTAGTATCGTAGAAGAAATAATTCATAGAAAAAAACTTTCGCCAATCCAAGAGACATAGTAATCCAAAGTACGAGTATCATCGATTGAAATATCCCTCCACCCGAAGAAATTCACCCTCGGTAACCATTGAATGAAAGTTCAGCGACGAAAGTACAGATTCCGCTCTACCCAGCAAAAGTTAACGCCACCTTACGAAACATCAGCTGCAGAAAGGATGTGCGCGGAGGAGCCCCACAGGCCGAGATTCTCCGCCTGCTTAATGTGGAACCGATCTCAATTATATTGAATGGCATTACCCTCAGTCCTTAAGGAAAGATTGCAAGGAGGTTGTTATCTCCACCATTAAGCTCGCCGATTATAGGAGAACTGAGCTCAGTCTACCAAAGGCAAAACTATTTTTAGGTGTCAATTTTAAATCGCAAACTGAACTGAAAAGAAAACATCGCAGAACATATCAAAAAAGTGACTGCAAAAAGGAGTATATTTGTGAGACCCATCCTGCCATACGTTCCTCTTTCATCGCGGAAGATCTTAGAAGAGGATACCAGCTTTCAAACTTCACAGATCCAGAAAACCTGCATCAAAATTCTGGGATCAATCAGGATGTGAGACAATGTTCAATCTCGTTCTCCTCAAATACAGCTGTAGGTCAGCGGCCAAATCTGTTTATGGCGTCAGCAGGGACACATATGAAGACCTTCAACCTACGAAGGAGGCGTGGCGTCTCCATACTTCCTAGTTTGAAGACTGCAAAAAGTTGTCAAAAACTGATCACATTGATGGGTGCTCAGAATTCCTGAAAGGAATGAGCTGAGGAATACACAAATCAATACACCGATGAATCTAAAATAAATATCATCATTCAAGGAGTCAACCGCAAAACTTTAAGAGTTAGCTGCTCATGAGAATGATGTCACTGGCAAGTCACTTGATATCTACATGGATAGCCAGGCAGCTGTCAGGACTCTGGAAACACAACACAAGGCCTTCGAAGAAACGTCCCCTGTTAACGCCCGGTGGAACTTCAGAATTAAGGACCTAAGAAAAGAAAAGTCAGAAAAGTTCAAAGAAATTCCTGCTCAGTAGTTAAAACAGAGAAGACTTCAAAAACCCTCAGACCTTGCAAAGTTCTAGCACTTAATCCAAATCCTTTATGCTATTTACTTACACCGAATGGTGTAATTTTTTTTCCAATTCTTTTACTAGTGCCCAGGTTTCGGGGTGTTCTGGAAAATAATTTATACACTACACGCTTGTTGTAATCACCTAAAGGCACTGCACCTAAACAACACGATCTGGTCACCAGAACAGAATTCAATTGGCCTATAAACAGCTTCGATCAGTTTAAGCCCAAAAATCTCCCGACATAGCTTTAACATAGACTGAAGTCACTCTAAACAGCTGTCTCCACTTGACCTATCCATGCATAAAGCAAGAAGAAGATTCCATGTCTATCTCAGTGATTTTAGGCCCATAAGCATGTCATCATTCCTCTGAAAGTCTTGGAAGAGATTGATTGGCATTTATTTCCGTCCAACCTTTCTCTCGAATTCTGCAATTCTGCTTACTGCAAGGTTAACTAAATGTAAGCCGCCCTGCATTTAATAGTATTTCAAGGAATGTACTATGGTGTCCTTCCTCGTCGTTGAAGTGCCCTTCAATAATGTCAAAGCAGAGACGATAACAACACCACTATCAGAGCTGGGAATTGCGGCCCTTTAACCATGTTGATGAAAGAATTTTCAGCATAAAGCTCGGAGGCGTATCCGTCCGACATCGCGGGCTCTTCTGTGGAGGATTATACTCAATACCCTACTTAGACTTCTGGAAGAAGAAAGCTGCACGTTGTTTACTATTGATATTGGCAAACATTTAAACATTTAAAGAGATCCAATGTAAAGAGCCCTAAACAGACTGTCCAGCTGGACCCAAAAGTGTGTAAAAGTAAAACTGGATTAGTCCTATCTACTAGGAAATATCAAATTCGGCCTATATCTCCGCTAATTCTATCAGGAATTCAACTAAAGTTTGGCAAACATTCTGCCCAGTAAAATTGATTTGGAAGCCGAATATCCGCCTTAGCAAAGCTTGGATGGCTCTATTAGTGTGCTGGGAAACTATTGGGAGACAATGAGGACAACAGCCTCAAACTACCCGTTGATTTTATACTAAAGTATGGTGTAGCAAAATGGTGAACAGCCCAAGGCAAACCGATCAACTGTTTAACACTAGACTGTTGCACTGGACATACTTTTTCATCTCTTTCCTCTGAATATGTATGAAAAGCAGGTGACGGTGCAGCCGCTCAGGGGAAAAGCCCTAAAACAGATCAATCGTCTATCCTAAGTCCAAAACAAGATACCGACTCATGCGGCATTATTCCTTCGTCCAACTTTGAAAGCGAGTTCAATGCTTCAATCACAAACAGGGAAGACTCGGCGGGTAATGATTTGCCGAGGACAGAATCCATACATACGAGTATATATGATACACTGCTGGCTCAAAAGGAAATAAGGGGATCGTAGGAGATGTATTCAAAGAGCAAGTCACATGTATCTCTTTTCCAAACCGTTGCAGGGCATTTAAAGTGGAAATTTTGGCAATTGCAGAGGCTATTGTGAGGGTGAGATCTGGATTTTCCCGAAATCCATGCACCTATTAAATCCCTGGGGTCGGTGAAGCTAAAAATGATCACCTATGTCTCGAAGAGATGGCATCGAAATATTCGAGGAAACTTGAAGGCCGATGAACTTCCCAAAAGTGGCACAAGAATGCCAACCGTAATGTAACTCAGCTTCAAATTGGATACGATAGATCCAACCCAAGGCAATCAAAATTCACAGTCTGCATTTTGATCCAACAGATTTGCATACGCATAGACGTGCAAAGCGTCTCTTATTTGTCAGGAGGTTGGCATCCTAGTGGACATCAACATAGGCCACTGCTTAATTGAGGGAACAACAATAAATTTGGTCTCCCTTTCAACAATCCCAGAGGGATATCAGCCTTCATCTGCTGTGCCTCTGCCCCGATCTTTGCGAAATAATGGTCAGCAGACTCTTTGATTTCCTTAAAACCACCAAATCGTCCAACCACCTCTAAGTTGTTTCCATAGTTGCAGCCCCGTAGCCGTTTGGTGTGTCGTATCACAGAGGGCCTTCTCTGACTAAAATAAGCGCGCTCAACACAGGTTGCCACTTAAACTTACATAACGTAAGCCGTTGAGAGTGCGGTTGTGCTAAGTTCGTTAGCTAATATCTGTAACGTGTAACGATGTAACGTAGAAAAACTGCAATCGCGATAGACCGTCAGAAACTTCGCCGAACGCGTATCCCGAAATTCCTCAACAACTCCTATGCCGCCAGCATAGATAACGCAACCGATGTGCTGGATTTCACCCGACCACCAGAAAGAACGCGAGCAAGCACATGCAACTACACAAGAAGCGTACAAAGCGGCGCTGCAACGAAGAACGAGGCCGCTCGTGAACTCTACAAGCAGAAGAGATGATGAGAACATCGGCTACTCCAGACGAAGAAAAAAGAGCACGAGAAGCGCGCAATCGAAGATATAGAGAAGTTGTACGCCAGGAATAACGTACAGAAATTTTACCATTAGGTAAAAAGAACGTGACAAGAAGATGGAAACCCTGTAGTAGAGTCACAGTCGGTGCTGATAATATGGAAAAACTTCTTCTGCAGACTGTAGAACGACGATGATAGAATAACTATTCAACTTAGATGATGATAGCCAGCACTTCCGTCTACCTGACCAGAACAAACTAAGGATAGCAATATCTAAGCCGAAATCCAACAAATCAGCTGGACCTGACGGCTTATCGGCCGAGGGATTCAAAGCTGCTGGAAATGCTTTGTGTAGAGCATGCATCAGTGCATTTCTCAGAACTGCTCAGAAAGGCATATGCCTGATGATTGGAATCTCAGCACCGTATGACCGATCCACAAAAAAGAAGATCTCCTCAACTGGACCAACTATAGAGGTGTAGGTTTCTTCAACATCGGATACAAGATCTTATCTGCCATATTGTGTGAACGTCTGAAACCCTTCGCCAATAACCTGATTGGTCTCTATCGATGCGGTTTCAGACCAGAAAATTCCAGAATCAACCAAATCTTCACACTCCGGCAGATCTTGGAAAAAAACTCAAGAAGTCCAAATCGATACTCACCATCTTTTCGTCGACTTCAAGGCCGCATATGACAACTATATAGAGCCATACATAGTTTGGCATCCCTGCCAAACTTGTGCATCTGTAGAGAATGACGATTGAGAATGCTCGCTGATCCGTCAAAATCCTTTGATGTCAAAAAAGGTTTTAGACAAGGCGACGCGCTGTCATGTGACTTCTTTAACATCTTACTTGAAAGAGTTGTGGGGAACTCACAAGTGAACACTGGAGGCACAATCTTCCAAAAGTCTCTGACATAACTCGGCTGTCAGAGCTGATTGTATTGAAACGGAAGCTGCCAAAATGGGCTTAGCGGTAAATGAGTGCAAGTATGATACGAGTATATGCTGCCAACAAGAAGGGACACGTAACATCGACGAGTTGATTAGAACGTCACAGCTGACAGCTACAATTTCGAGATAGTGAGAGACTTTTTTCTACATTGGCTCTGCTATGAATTCTGCCTCAGTAGAAATAAAGCGAAGAATCACTCTTGACATCGCTGTTTTTTTTGGGCAAAGAAGGCAATTGAGTAGTAAGGCCCTATCCCGAAAACCTAAGCAGACTCCACAAAAGACCTTATCATCCCAGTCATACTTTATGGCGCTAAAGCAGGGTCCGTGCGGATGAAGATATCCTCGGTCCTTTCGAGAGAAAAATTTTTCGAAAAATATTCGGTCCCGTTTGCGTTTTTTTTTTATAATTTGCGCGCGCCTAAGGGGTTATGATACCCTTTTGCTGTTGCCAGGGCGCGGGCGGAAAGATAGAAGGAGGAGAAAGGAAAGCATTGTTTTGATGTAGTGGTTTGGAACTCAGGTGTGTTTGGTTTCGATATTGACTCTCCAGGGGTGGGAGTCCGAATAGGACTGGTTCAATGGTTGACGGGCTTTGCGGGAGAAGATTCAACGACGAACCGTGCATGCTGTACAGTGACACCGACCACGTCAGAAAACTGCGCACGAGTCGCCAGAGATGGCTAGGACATATAGGCTCGCAGAGTCTTCGAATCTATTCCGGAGGAACAACGCAAGAAAGGAAGACACCTTAGATGGCGCGCATAAGTGGAAGGGGATCTCAACCAACTGGTGGTGGCTTGTTAGCTTTTTTTCAACCCCAAACTATAGCGACACCTAATTATGTGAGTAAGTCCACGATTCTACGACATGATCTTCAAGGCTGCACTAGGCTTCAACATTCTATTCTCTGTCTGATTCTCCTTGTCATGTCATGTTGCCGCATTCTTGGACCTGTCCTTCAGATCAAGTATTGACTCACCTCTTACGATTTGCATAAAACGAGATCTGGCTTCGGAACCAAACAGAATCGTTGGTCTCTCCGGTCCTCTTGTAGATAAATATCACCACATCGAGGTCTCTGGCTGAACTCTCTTGAACAGAACGCTGATCCCAAAATATAAATTCGCTTGGTTCTCTCAAACATAGTACTACACACAACCAATGGACATCTAGTGAGTCATGAAGTTGTTAAGACCATAATTGGCGAATTCCATTCCACAGAAAATGTGAGCACCAACCTTAGTTTCGAGTTACATTCTTCTAAAAGTTCATTGCGCTCGATCAACCTCGCGCCAAAGGTTGCGAATTGCCAAACGTCACAACCTTGTTAACGACTCAGTCTGCCCACTTTTTTTCTCAGAATAACCATGCGCATTCAAAATCTACGTCTATGCGTTCTGAAAGTCTCAAGTTACTTTCTGCCCAGTCTCCTGATGACACAATTTATTGGCAAAATTTCAGACGTAAGCAGACAATAACCCCCGGAGTTATAAGTTACCTAATTGGAGAAGAGTCACCGCCATTTGGTAGCAAAAAGTTAATCATCCTTACAGCTTGGCAGAAAGAAAGTGGCTACCAAACGAGGCACCCAAACCAGATTCTCGTTTTAGTTGCACAGCCATTCCCCCCGCTTCTGGTTAACGAAATTGTATTTGCAAACCAATGCACCATCAATTTTGCCTTTTCAGTGTACCCAGCAACAGTCCTTTCCATCCACATACACACGTCTGTGTATGTACGATGCAACCCGAAAGTTTACACCACAACAGGGTTTCTTACATCACATTTGTGCAAAACTCCCCAAAATAACTGCAAACATTCCTCACTAAACGATACTCCACCATGTCCACTAGCTCTGTATCTCCCTCTCTGCATACAGGCGAGTGCTCGTGTCTATAGGGTAACGACAACACCACTGGATTCGGTCGGCAGCATTCCCATCTGTGTTTGCTGTGCAAGGAACTGGTTTGTTCAAGTGACAGCGGCAACAAAAAGCCGGTTCCTGCGTGGTAGCCGTGAAGAAGTTTCTCCGTTTCTTCTGCAGAAACACCTTCAGGGATGGTGGAGTGAGCACACTTATATTTGACAGCTCTTGAGTAATTTCGCAAGTCCTTATGCCAAGAGGACACCTCTTCATCGTCATCGTCATCGACATTACCATTGCCGCCAGCCAGACCAGCCCCAACCTAGTGGTGGTTCGTATTGAGGTTACAAGAAAAATCAATAGTTGAGCACCCAATCACCGTACCACCATATTGCCACCCAACTCCCCGCTGAAGTGACATTTGCCGTGATGTTTGTTGTACGTGTGCTTTAAGCTTGAGCTTGAGCCAGTCGTCATCGTAGTAGCAGCAGCGTCATCACTGCATCAAAAGTCAACCGCTCTGCGAATGAAGCAAAACGCCAGGGGAACCAAACATCACCATCTAGAGCTATAACCTCAAATTACATAACCCCAGCTAGAGTGATTCGGTTCTCTGTGTGCCTTCGTCTTTGCCATAGTGACTGGCACTATTTTTCTAGAGCTACAAACACGACTATGATCCACAACCGTCCAGTGGCCAAGCTTGAAGTTCGAATTAATTAAGCAGCCGCGAATTCTCCTCGCTCGCTTGACAGCGCTCTTGGCGCTGGCATCTCGGACAAGTAAATCTGAATCTAAAACTGCTATCCCATCCAACTGTGCAGGGGTGATGGTGGGGGTGTTAATGAGAATGACGACTGCATGGAAGGTGGAAACCGAGGAGACTGGGGTGACATGAGGATGAAGAATAGAAGAATATGCGGTCAGAGGTGAAGGAAAACTCGAGAAAACTGCTGCTAAACGATGACGAAGGTGGTGGCAACGGTGCACCGATAGGTGACAGATGTTGAAAGCAAAAAAAAAAAACAGGAAAAGAAGAATACTAGAGGAAAAGGAAAATTATAATTGCACAAACCTTAATGCGGAATCAATAATCGTCTCCCAAATGAATGCAGTGCCGTGTCCACAGAGGTCTCGCCAAAGAGCTGCAAACTTTTTTCGCAGCACAAAAACCGAAATACACTTTTTTTTCTTTCTACTCCTACTTCTGTTTCTTCCTCTTCTCTATGCGTTTTATCACGACCAAGAGAATTCACAACGAACGGATAATTTTCTTCGTTTTTTTTTTTTTTTTTTGGTTGGGTCGTTTGTGAAGTTTTTTCTTCGGGAATCGCGACTAACCGACTGGTTTTCTTAAATGCAAATTGATATCTGGACGCGTTTCCTTATTGCGGGGGAAATGCAGATGATTTTTGTTACGAATATTTTCACTTTTTGAACCGAAAAACCGAAGAAGACCGCACGATTCTGCTGAGAAAAAAACCAAAATCACTTTTGTCGACGTTTTCCTTTGAAGTTCTTCGTTTTCGTTTCGTTTCAGCGATGTTTCACTCTGACAGATGGGCGAGTTTGGTTGGAAATTTCAATGTGTCATCGCTTGGATTAGGTGTTGCCAGTTGTTAAATATAAATTTTTAGGTGATTTGTCAAAAGTCTGTCGATGAATATCGTGGAAGGAAGAAGTGTTGTTTTGTTCAATTATTTTCGAAATTATGTCTTGCTCATGAATATTTTAAAATTAGTCATTATGGCTTACTCCGTACTTTCGAAATTTGAGAATATCGCCTAGAAGCAGGCTACTCTGCAAGAAGGCAAACGAATTTTGAACTGCGTTAATGCAGGGATGTACTTTGTACTTCAGATAAAATTGTTTCAAAGCGTTTTTCACAACAATTCTCAACTGATTTTTACTAATAGATCTTCCAATAGAGATCATTTTCGAGTAGTGCTGTTATTCTTTACAGTTCTTTGACATTGATGCTCGGTGTGATTTGACCAGTCTATTTATACTTACACCAGAAGAGCGCTTCCGTGTCAAACGAAATCGCGTCAAACGCAATGGTAACAACGCCTCAAAATACTGTGCGTACAGAAAAAACTGCTGAATTTGTGAGTGAAACTGTGGCGGAAGATCCGGAATCAGCGATTCGGTATCGATCGCAACGGTTTGGACTTTGCGGAAAATTTCGCGAAAACATCTTAGTATAGGAGGTAAAGCCACGAGACCATGACTTGTGCCGGCTTACTTTTGGTTCAATGGATTTTTGAAAAAGCAAAACTGCCCCTTCTGGAGTGAGGTAAATCCAGAAGATACTTTTGAGACTCAAATCCATTCACCATGGTGTATTGTTTGGTCTGGTATTTACACTGCTGGCACATGGGTCGTTATGTTTTCAAAAACAAGGCTGGATCTCGCATTACAATCACTGTAACGTAACTTGCTTATTTAATCAGAAATATGGACGATATTTTGTTTTGTTTTATGAGGAAGGCGCTATATTATATCACGAAATGGCCATCGAGATCGTGTAATTGGACGACAATCCATTACTTCTTGTGAAGATATGTTTAAGTCTTTAGTGTATGCTGATAAACGGTGAACTATTCAGGCCTTGGGAGCGAACGTTAAGAGCTATTTTGATGAGACAGGGCCTTGTCTGTATCAAAACATAATATGAATCGAAATGTTATGAGCGAAGACTTAAATCAAGCCAACTTTGTGTAGGTTTGGTAAATTAGAGAGGGAAGAAAAAGAGGTACCGAAGTACCTTGGTTTTGAATGTTTGCCGCTATAATAAGAGGAAATTAAAAGCTCGGCGGGGCATTCCATAAGCAAGAAAAAAAAATCCCGATATTTCAGAGTACTTCCGAAAGTAAGGTTGAGGGTAAATTGGCGAGCATTCACAGCGATGCGGTTAGTACGGTTTAAGGTTTGAAGAGGCGGAATGCTACTGGAAATTTCATTGGAGCACTGGTGGTGATAATATCGATAGAACAAGGCAAGAGATGTTACGTCGGTGTTAAAGGGTGTCAATTGATTCTTCAATATTGACATCAACTATGAGCCTTATCGAACTGTTTTAAGCCCTATCTAGCAAGTGCAGAAAGGTTTTAGATAAACGTCTTGTACTCTAATTAAGTGCGAATAAATGGTTCATAATTACAATATATTGAGATCAGATCAGACGAAGACCTAGGCATTGCGCAGCATCGAATATGCGCAGAATTTCAACGATGGAAGTCCTATTCATGAATAATGCATGTGAATTCGCTTTAACGCAGCCAACAATGTGTACGTATTGAAGGCGTTAAACTCCACTCGATTCGTTGTTCCCCAATTAGATATGCTGTAAATATCGGAACGACCTTTACATATGCGTGAGTTCGAAAACGCAGAGAGTACTGTCGGGAGCAAAGGAATGTACTTTATTAGAAATGCCAAACAAGAGAATGAAGCATTCAATTTGTGGATATTAGACTCGAAACCGTCCAAGGCAACTACTTGAATTGAACATTCTGAAATGTGATAATTAATATATTGAAAAATACACTTGTCGCAAATGCCCAAACGTTCGACAAAAGGTCCTGATGACAAACTTTGTCAAATGCCATCGAAATATCAAGTGCAATTATCTTGCTTTCGCCAGGTTGGTGTAGAACTTTGTTCCGTTTCGGTGAGACATGCCATCGAATCACCGATGGAGGTTTTTCTATGACACCGTACTTACTTAGGTTCCGTTATAGTTCAGGGCGAATCTGGACCTCAACGAACAAGCTTCTCCAGTTGAACGGTCTTTAGCTAACTGCCTTCAGTGGTGCACTCCAAGTTGGTTGAAGTCCTCTTCAATTTGTGCCGGTAACATAAGGCAACTGCGTTGTCCCTCCGGGATAGATTAGAAGACTGTGCGGGCCGGAGCATTAGTGTCAATTCGTTCTACATGTTCTGACCGTCTCAGGGGACCGATGCGCAGTTTTCTGACTAGGTCTATGTCGCTGTACATCTCGTATAGTTGGGCGTTGAATCTTCTCCTCCAAAGCCCGTCAACGCAAACGGGACCGAATATTTTACGAAGAATTTTTCTCTCGAAACAACTGAGGATATTGGATATCTTGATCCGCTTTCGATAGGGTCCACGCTTCAGCACCATAAAGTAGAACTGGGATGATCAAGGTCTTATATAGAGTTTCCTAAGTTTTTTGAAATACTCAATTGCCTTCTTAGCCCTAAGAAACAGGAGTGATTCTTCTTTTATTTCTGCTGAGGTGTAGTTGGCAGAATTTATAGCAAAGTAAAGGTAGACAAAGTCCCTTACGACATCGATATTATAGCTGTAGACTGTTGACAAACAACATATACTTCGTTTTTCCCTTTGTTTGATTGTGCCTTCATTGTTCACTTGTGAGTTCCGCATAATTCTTTCAAGAATGATGGCAAAGAAGTCACATGACAGCGCAGCATTCAACGAAGGCGTTACGTAAGGAGCAACATGACTTAGTTCATCAGTCATCAGACTTGAAGTTTCACAACCTCGTTGTACGAAAAATTGCTGACAGCCACCCCTACCGTCATAAGTGCTGGGGCCTGGAGTATCTCCGGCTGGTTGTTCGTTATTATAGAGATGTTGAACAAGGAAAGAAAAAGATATGTCGGCTTGATATCTTACAAAGATTGTTTATTGGCTCTAAACAGGTCTTACCTCGTTGAGGTCATAATCAAGAACGGAAATATAGAAAAAAAGTATGGATGATTGGTTTCCGAATAAGTTGGAGATACTCGTATGCTATTGAGGCGACATGTGGTATAAATGTTGCAACTAAAGAACCTACAATTATTTTTTAAAGCTCTGTTCGATTACATTTTGATCTGAACAATAAGCAATCCCCGACTTATACTGGACCATACGTCATACTTCGTTCACTTGAATCTGAAACATTTCGCATTGGATACATGGTAAGCAACCAGATCATCAGCATTTTTCCAGTTCATTCCTCACAGCTGCAGCGTTTTCGGCCGCGAACGGGACACTTTATAGCGTTATTATAAAGACATACAAAATGTCATCTCGACGTTTTGGCGTTTTACTTCTTGTTTTTCATTTTGCAGCGGTCCAAGAGCGACCTACAATTTTTCCAATCGAAAACGAAGATCACGTTATACGAGTAGTTTAACTGACTTGTGTTTCTTGTTTTTACCAGCGTCGAAGCTAATCGGCGCGCCAAATGAATCACATTGAACCAAATATATGTATACCGGAATGGAATGCATGTTGGATATTATTCTCGTGAAATCTTTTCCAAAGTTTGGTCTTTGTCTTGAGTTATATTTATTGCTAAATCCTACGACTCCGATGACTCCGGCGGCTCTTTCTATAAGACGTTCGGTAGCTTGGGCTGAAACGATTGAGAAAGTGCTAAGATCCAGTCTAATACGGTTGAATTCCATTGGAATAGACAGCCATTTTTGACGGCTTTTCGTGGGAAATCGAAGAGTTCGAACGGGCTCTAGAAGAATCACTATACCTATACATAATCCAAGGGGCAGATGAACAGGAGAAGAAAATGTGAGGCAATTCCATGGCGCAAAGCGACAGAGAAGAGACGAGGGAAGAAAAAAAAAAGAAGTTCTGCGGAAGTGACACTCACTGAAATCGAGCTCTGGAAACTAAAACGACAACTTCTTCTTCCATCCCGAATAGGGCCAAGAAGAAGAAAGTTTCTGCTGTTGATATAGCCGCTGAGCCAAAAATGGACTTCGTCCGAGAAGATGATTTTTTGGCCAAAATCCGGATCTCCGGCCAACATTTCCAGCGGTCAATTAAAGAACTCATGCGTTGTCTATGGACGTTCGGCTTCAATTCTTGCGTCAGCACAATCTTATACGGATGTAGGCCCAAATCCAACAGCAAAATAAGCCGGATTGACTCTCTGCTGCTGCCCAATCCAGCTAATCGGTGCCGAATAGACATTTCTGGGTCTTCTTCGATACTGGCCGCTACAGCGGCTATGTTTTCTTCATTTCGCACCAATCTCTGTCTGGTTGGTGGCTTAAGATCTAAAAGAATGTGCTCACGCTCAAACTTTTCCACGGTGCGACGAATTGCCTCCACACTGAAGCCATGATGACGACCGACCTCACGACGAAATTCACGTTGCGTATTTACAACTGAGCCGAAATTTCGATATGTTTTAATAAGTTCCGCACGTTCGGCAAGCGTAAAACGATGAATGGTGCAATGGTAAACCTTACTGAATATTTTGACAGCTGGATGTCATTGGTAACTTTGACAGCTGCTGAAACATAATTATTGGAAACACTATCATTGCTATCTGGTCACCCTATATTATAAGCGCTGTAGTAGGCCAGCCATTTTCAGGGCCCAAAAAGCAGGACAATTGGAAGTCGTACCTAAAACTGAACATGCCGCATTAAAGAGGACAACCAAAACCATCTTTGAAATTCTTTAAAAATTGTACGGGTTCCAGGTTATAGGACAGTGAGCAGTTTCTTGATCATTAGCCGCGCAGATCCCTTTGCCTATTATACGTACATTCGCTCAGAAATAGAATTACATCGGGAACGTTTTCGGGAGATGACTTTTATGATTTTCGACGTAAATTAACTCAACATCGGTGTGTAGATCAACTCACTTCGACTTTTGGTGATAAAGCACCATCCCGGACCACGGTGTTTCGCTGGTTTTCCGAATTCAGTCGTGGTCGTCGTTCGTCCTAGGACGAATTTCGTGGAGGTCGTCCAAAATCGATGCTGTGCGGAAACTGATATTGCAAGATCGTCCTCTGAGTTACCCTGAAATTGAGGCATGCGTGGGCATCAGTTTCTCCCGCATACATTTAATATTGCGTGAGCATTTGGCCGTTAAAAAGATTTCTTCGCGTTGGATATCGCATAATCTGACAATCGCTCAGAAAAAGGCTCGTGTCCATAGGCCCAAAGAAATGTTCAAAAATTCGATTGAGGTGCTTAAACAGATGTCTATAAGATGGTGACAGGTCGCGAATCATGGATGGATCTATGCATATGGGCTCGATACTAAACAGCAGTCTTTTAAGACGAGCCAAATCGAACAAAAGTTGTTCGCACACGAAGCGCTTCGAAGAAATTGTTTGCCTGTTTCTTAGGAAAAACCAGACATGTCGCCACTGTGCCATTAGAGAAACGTAGAACGGTCAACTCGGAATGGTACACCATCAATTGTTTGCCACAAGTATTCTCCATAATGACAATGCGTGCTCTCACGGGTCGGCTCAAACAAGTGACTTTTTGAGCGCTCAAAATATTGAACTGATGGGTCATCCGCCGTATAGCTCTGATTTGGAACCCAATGACTTCTTTTTATTCCCACATACTCGTATCAAAAATAAATTTCCGACACCAGAACAAGTGGTTGATGCGTTTAAAACGCACGTTTTGGAGCTGCCTCGTTTCGACTGGAAAAAGTGCTCCGAAAATTGGTTCAAACGCATGAAAAAGTGTTTTGATCTTTTGAAAACCAATAAAGACAGCTTCGATGACTTTTACTTGTTTTTCTCAAAACTTAAGTAGAAATCTACGTACGCTGAATTGGAAAAAAAGATTCTCTGTTGCATGGTCGAGACTCAACCAGAAACGGTTCACAATCTGCCCCTATCACTGAAACTACAATCATCGTGAGTATCAAAATCAGCCGTAGCTGATATCTACCGCTAGGTATGATGACGAATGAGGGCACCAAACACGATGTTGCTTGTTCAGATGACTACAAGTTGCCTCGAAGTTGTGCTACAAAAAGGTATAGGCCAGCTGCTGGCAGTTCTGAAGTGAGTCTTCACTATTATGTAGTTCCGCTTCATGCACTTGAGAAAGATATAGAGAATGATTGAGCTTCCAAATCTGGTGGGCAGAATTAAAGTCACACCGGACAAGAAGTAACGCGCGCTGGACATTTTCATCGAAGCGTGCTTTCTACAACGCAACTTTTGACAGCATGATTAACTCGGCATGTGCTATTATGTTTTATGGGTTGTGGTGGAACAAGCTTTCATGAAAATAAGTTATTGCTGCTTTTACCAGACTCCAATGAACGATCAGTCTCGGCTGCATATAGGCTTTCCCTAGCATGCCTGGGTCTGGCCTAGATCCACTGATTAATCTTGCTCCCATTGATATTCAAGCCATGTACTAGAGTCTTGATCACATTAGACGCCGTTTGTTTTTTGACTCTGCTATTATGGACCTGCTGTCTGATACCAGTACTCCTGTTGCTGCGGAAGTCAGAAATAGACTTTTCCTGCTCCCAGGAATAGATTCGGCAAAAATCTGAGCCATGAAAGGAATGTAGTCGCGTCTTTACGGATGATCTAAGTTGAGACTGTTGATGTAAGTATACGAGTAGACGACAAAATTACATTTCACTAAAGAAAACTTGGGCTGTCTTCCAATCGGACATAAAATTAATCCAATGCTTCGGCAGGTAAGTTGTTATACACTCCTTAGCGGATTACGACTTCCATGTCCACCGTCCTGCTGTTTTAAACAACCAACGCCTTTCAAGGTATCTGCATGAGTTGTTAATTTGGGCATCGTAACTTTACGTTTGGTTCATCCCATAGCGCCAGTTCTGCTTACCAAAAGTGGCACACTGGACACTATATTAGATTAAGCTGTGAAGTGGGACTATAGTCAATCCAGGTTATGCCTATTGTGGTCTCATCAAGTTGGAGCTCACTCATGATGCCTGAAGTTTTGAAAACTTCGGCTATATCTTTGGGTGAGCTGGTAGTAATATCTTCCACCTCAAGGTATGGCTTACCTAGAAGACATACATGTTCTGCTTAAGCGGTTGTAGTGGCGAAGGATATGCTCTGCTGTTTCTTCGTCCTCGTTACAGTTGTTATCTTGTGTTGTTCCCGTAGTCATAAGGTGCTTTTTGGCTTTGAAGTGACCCGTCAAGGATCCGGTTACACTAGAAAGCTGTCGGAGTAGTTTTGTTCTTTTGAAGGAAGGCGTTAGTAAAAAGTTGTTAGATTGCCTATTACCTTCAGTATCCGTCCAGTAATAGAATGCCTTTGTTTTTAGCCAATTATTTTGGACGTGCAGTTTTTAGTTGACAGTCGTTTGAGTGAGTCGATGTGAGTGTTTTTTTGGAAAAAATTTAAAGGCAATACGCCTACGCAAATTAAAAATGAGTTGGACTCTGTGCATGGGGACTCTGCACCATCATTTACCACAGTGAAATTTTGGGCAGCTGAATTTAGACGTGGCCGTAAGAGCTTGGTAGATGATGAACATTCGGAACGTCCAAAAACTGCAACCACTGACGATAACATTGCTAAAGTTCGCCAAATGGTGTTAGATGACTGCCGAATTAAAGTGAGAGAGATAGCAGAGGTTATGAAAATGTCCAAAGAACGTGTTTGTTACATGGGTGCCGCGTTTGCTTACGTTAGACCAAAAACGTGTTCGAATGAACATTTCCAACGCTGTGTTGGCGCAGTTTAGGCGCGATAAAAAGCGAATTTTGGCGCCGATTAATTACTGTAGATGAAATTTGGATACACCATTATACGGCCGAAACAAAAATTCAGTCAAAACAGTGGACTGCCAAGGGCGAGCCGGCTCCAAAATAGCAAAAACTGTTTTTTTCGGCTTTGAAAGTGATGGCGACTGTTTTTTGGGATAGTAAAGGAGTTATCTTAATCGATTATCGTCAAAAAGGAAAAACCATTACAGGAGCATACTACGCATCATTACTTGCCAAGCTGAAGGCAGAAATTGCGGAAAAACGGCCACATTTGCAGAAAAAGAAAATCCTGTTTCACCAAGACAACACGCCGTCTCACACCTCAGCGGTTGCCATGGCGAAAATCCATGAATTACGGTTTGAACTGCTTGACCATCCGCCTTATTCACCAGATCTAGCCCCAAGCGACTTCTTTTTGTTCCCTCATCTAAAAACTGCGCTCGGAGGACAGAGATTTTCGTCAAATGAGAAGGCAACCACCTTCGTGAACAATTATTTTAAAGAGAAAAACGCCAAGTACTATTTGGACGGGTTAGAGAGATGGGAGCATCGCTGGGAGAAGTGTGTAGAGTTACAAGGAGACTATGTCGAAAAATAAAAAAAAATTATGAGTATCATTGTTCGACCGGAAATTTTTCAGGCAACCCTCGTATATAGCTTTTTGTAGAGCTAATTGGTAACCTGTAGAATGGTCGTTGTATTATGAAAGACCGATCCTTTTCTGGCCAATTCGTCTAGTCTTTCATTACCATTACAACCACTGTAGTGGTGGTATTTGAGAAACAGCTTTCGGCTATGAGCTGTAGTGTCTGTAGACTGCTTTCCACATAGCTGCCATTCGGCCTTTTCATTAGTCCGATTTGATTTGTGTGCTGTTTGTCAGAGAGATCTTGGCAGAACCTTTTCCTTTTAGCTGTTATAACTTCTCGGTTATAATTTGTAAGTGCTTCAAAGTACTCAGGCCATTCTCCATCGCGTTTAGTCCTGTTAAAAAGCTTTCTGGTGTGTGTTCTTCTTTTGGCGACTTTATTATTCCATCATGGAGTAGAGCGACTGCCTGACTTTTCTTTTTCTGGCCAAGCCTGATGATGGATTGCGTTGAGAATTTCACAGCCAAATTTTAGGCTGCCAATGCCTCTTACGAATGTGAATTCTAGGCTATATGAATATGTCTTAATCTCTGGATCTAGGCTGTCTACAAGATTTGAAATTTGGACCAGACATCGATGTTTCAGTTGAAACATGCCAGTTCTTAATAAATTTTTCTTATAAATGGGGTGGATAGGGTTAGCTCAAGGACTTCTTTCGTAATTCTCCTTATAAATTAGGACTATTTCCTTAGTTTAGAATTTCAAGATTATTTTTGTAAATAGATTCTAGCTGCCCCAATTGATATGGTGGGCGTTCGCATTACATCCAATTATCAGCTGGAATCTCCTTCGGCCACAGTAGTGCATGAGTCCTTGCAGTGACAGAAAATCCCGGTCTGGGGAGTCATCCGCCATCCGCTAGGTAGGTTGAGCATATTACTGCGTTTGTATTACCGCCTTCATTAGGTAGCTCGACTATTACCGCTGCCATGTCTTTTCTGATACAACATAATACATGCTCTAGGTTTTAATCGTAGAGTAACTTACCTGAGAGGGCCTTTATGCGATCCTTGTATATGCACGGCTCTTGGATAAAGGTTATAACCAAGTCATCCTTATTGAATCTATGGCTTAATACCGCTGAGGCGGTTTTACATGCTATGGATTAACTTGAATGCACCGTCATCACAAAATAAAATTTATTGCAGCGATATTTTGGCAGATCTGCCAATATTTTTAGCTTCTCCAATGGACTTGCTAGCTTCTAAGGTCCTAGACTTTGAAGACAAGTCTTCTGAATGTTTCAACCTGGGAGGCTCTCCCTTAACTATTTCCATGGAGCTGCTAGTCCCAGATGTGTTGGGTTCAGCTGTCTGCTGGTTTTCTTGGCCCTTATCAGCTCAAAGTGTAGGGCAGCTTTTGCCGAGCGCCAAAATTTAGATGAGCTGGCGCTCTGTCTTCAATTTTTATAACGAACTGGTGACGGTGATTCTTTCATTCTAAACAGGACGTGCGGGAGATTGAGCAAAAGTTTACAACCTTGGCATAGGATGTAATCCTTAGAAACCTCATCCACTACGAATATGATGGTTTCGCCTCCGCTTTGTGATCTGTGTGACCCTGAGGACTCTCTAGCTTTTTGTGGATACGCCGGGGTTCTGCTTAGGGTTCCGGGCAAAGAAAACGTTCTTGGTTAGGTTGTCTGCTTCTGGAATGAAGACAACGCAGGTGAATACCTAAGGAACGTCGTGTTCTGGGTTATACGCAAATTTTCGTTTTTCCATGGTTTCATTCTGTCTGCAGCAGACATGAGCCACCTTTTGGTTACTGTCTTATGGCAGGTGATCAACAACCATTCGTCTCTAGGTGATGTGGCTGCGAGAGTTTTTGTCGGATTTGTCCATCTCTTCTACAATAGTTGGCTCTTCCTCATAAGCTTGATATCCTGATCCGTAAGCATCTGCTCTGGGTGCATGTAGTACGAGTACATGATAACGACCTTACATTGGGCCATAGTATCCCTGTAGGTTATTCCTGATGTGCCAGGTAACTCTTGTGCAGTCTCCATCCCGTCGGATCTTTTAGGCAAGCCTTCTTTTATTTTGCTTCCATTTGAGCTTTTTACCGCTTCTGAGTGGGATTTGTAAGCTGGTTCTTGGTGCTTAGCGTTTCCTAAAATGACTCTGCGTGTGGTTTATGTTTTTCTTCGTTCCTTGATTTTTTTTTTTAAAGTAGCGCGGGCGAAGGAAAATTAGGGAAGAAAGAAAGATAGGTACCGATGTATGTTGGTTTTAAATGTTTGAATGTTATAATGACTAGGAAATTGATAGATCGGAAGGGCATTGGAACGAATCACGGCATTTCAGACTACGTCCGAAGGTGGGCCTGAGGGGCGGAATGCTACTGGCGAGATCTATGGAACACAGGTGATGAAAATAGCGATATAACAAGGTGAGACAGGAGACATTTTGTCGGTGTTCGAGGTGTTCAATTGAGTGGACGATATCAGCATCACCTATGAGTCCTATCGCACGGTCTTGAATCCTATCTAATTGGTGCAGATACGTTTTATCAGCACTTGGCCAGATGTGGGCATTGCACTCCAATTTGGGCGAATGAACGCCAAATAGATTGAAGGCAGTTCATCGCTTGATGTAAGGTATTTCGCAGCATTTTTAGCGACATCAAATATGTTGTCACTCCAACCTAAGTTGTCATTGACACACACACCGAAAATATAATGTTTTTCGGTTTCATCCATGCAAGTGCCATTCGTGGATAATGGTTGGGTGTTTAGATTTCGCTTTAGAGCCAGCGGTTTCCCATTTAGTAATGATGTTTATATCGAAATTTAATGAACTTATCAAACGCTACCGTTCCCGTTCTACAGCCGAAAAGCAGGAATGTACGTCTGGGAACGAATATGAAAAGAAGAGAGTACTGTCGTCAGCAAAGGAAAATATTGGATTAGAAGTAACAGACAAAAGATCATTAATGAAAATTAAAAAGAGTGTCGGAGATAAAACGGAGCCCTGGGGCACACCAGCATTTATTTTGTGAGTATCAGACTTGAAACCGTCCAAGACAACTTGAATTGAACGTTCCGAAAGGTAATTTCTAATCCATTGAGGAAGAGAGTCGTCGATCCCAAATGCACTCATTTTCGACAAAAGAGCCTGATGCCAAACTCTGTCAAATGCCTAAGAAATATCAAGTGCAACTATCTTGCTTTCGCCAGATTGATATACGCTTTGGTTCCACTTTTCGGTGAGACATGCCATCAAATCACCAGTGGACCTGTTGCTACGAAAACCATATTGCCGGTCATTAAGAAGTTTTCGTGTTTCGAGATATTTCATGAGCTGACGGTTTATCAGCGTTTCCATGACCTTGGAAAGAAGGGACGTAAGTGCAATGGGTCTGTAGGAAGAGAGGAAGGAAGATTCGGCTTTTTTAGCGACGGGCTGGGGAAATGCTGTTGGAAAGAGTCCTAAAGAGTAGGAAAGAGTCCGAAAGAGTAGGATTGATGAAAAAGCTTACGCCGTGGTTTTGCCAGCGAGGAAGAACACCTCTTCAGAAGAAGGGGAGATATACCATCTGGGCCAGCGGATTTATGCATGTTGAGATCTTTAGGTACTATTGCTTCTACACGAGTGCGAAAGGGGATTGGTTTCATTAAAGATTCGACGCATTCAAGTACAGGCGGAGACAAAGCACAATCTGGAAGTGTTAGCTGGCCGAAAAAAAAGACGTTGCAGTCATTCCTGGCTCGTTTAAATTCTTTTTGGTTTTCCTCTGTCAGGTTGATCTTGAAGGACCGAAAAAAACATTTCTGTAACCCTTACAGCCTCTTTATAGCTTGAGTCGTACCATGCCTTTTCGTTTGATTTGATACTCTTCACCCGATGAGGGATAAAGCATCTAATTCCAGAGAGAATAGTTTCTGTGATCATATCAGGAAAACGACCAGTTAAAATTCTTAAAAAAGCTGTTAAGTCCGCTCCAATTGGCTTTCTCGCATTGCCACACGGTTCTTTTAGGAATTTTTTCTGTAACTGTGTGGTCAGCATTCGTGAAATTAGCCGATATGACACCATGGTCCGACGAACCTAGAGGGGAGAGCACATCTATGGTGTACTTATAAGGGTGAGAAGCGTTAAGTGGTTGTCAGTATACAACCATCGAAGATCTTAACACACCGTCCTTCGGGTATTGTCTCTCCAGAGTGTCGAAGCCACGTAACAACAATTTCAGTATGAGGATACGGTGAAACAATTCTTTGGATGGAGTCAGACAGTGCATCAAACTCACTAAAGGTGGAATTGCTGTCCAGTTTGGGGCTTCTGTAAATAAAGCAATAGTGGATAATTTTCTTACGGAGGTGGAATTTTAACCACATAAACTTGAATTCCGGATTGGAACAGGGTTTACATCGTGGTGCAGTTTGGTAAGCTACATCACTACGCACGTAAATGGCGAGACCGCGGTGAGAAAAGGATAATGCCATAGAAGAGTTATTTACGGACCTGTCACGTTTAATGGTGCTGGGCCCACTTTGTTCTTTTTTTCTCTTTCTTCCTTTGCACGAGAGTTGGGTCATATCTGGTTCTTTCTAGCCATTTCGACTCGTCGGGTTCAAATCCATCCCTAATGAGCGCAGCAATTCGTGTGTTCGTATTTCTGCTGAGGATTGCTTACATCGGTATTTGGTGCTTGGTAAATTTTGTTCCTGAACATCTGTCCTATCCGAGATTTCAGATGAGGGCCGTATGGTACACGAAGGAGAGATGAAAATCATCTCTTCTTTGTCCATCTTAGATATTGGTGAACAGAATAGAAATTCTTCATCTAACTTTGTTAACATTTTTGTTATTGTTGTCCTCGTCTGCAGAGCTCCTATGCAGGTGTAAGGCCGGTTGCTATGAGAGGTCGCCCGGTATTCGGTTCATCATGTAAATTTTTCCAGTTCCCTGCACCATTCAGTCCTCGGAATGTATTCCAAAACACCTTGACTTGGGGAATTAGACTCTTGATCAGCGGAGATGTGAGAGCCCCTACCACACTTCGTGGCCTTCATTTATCCGGCACCTGGGGACGGGCTGATTCACCTGAGAAGCTCGCATTTTATCCCGGAGAAACATGTAATCATAATGGCAGTGGACTGCATTATGAAGAATCGGTGAAGAAGGGAAACTGTCTGGCCATATAACGACGGCTTAGATGCACTTAAGGCTTTGCTGTATACTCTCTACATTTCGAAGCTACTCGTAGTTCGAGAATAAAAGGCTGTCGGAAGGGTGAATTCAGTGGGTGTTGTCTGGGTCTCTGGTCACAATGAGATCGTGGAAAATAGGGTCACCAATAAACTGGCGCGGGTCTGAAGAGTGTGCGTCTTTAGTTCCTGGGTAGAAGGTGCAATTGTGAAGGATGCTGACACTGTAGTCACTTTATCGCTGAACCAATAACACATCTTTCTTTCATTCTTATCACATTCCATTAAAATGGAGTTCAAGAAGTACCACGGACTATCTCTACGACTAAATGCTTTGTTTCGGCAGAAAACAAAGTGCTGATAGGTACAGTTTGCACAGTGATGTCTTCTAATTTCCTATTTCAAAACAACGAACTTCTTATGTTTCGTCGTATTATTCAAATCCACTCCTTGTTTCTGACGACTATGTACGAGTATGTCCAAATCTATCGTATAAAAGATAATGAAAACACTGATGACTGTATTACTTCTTTTCAAAAGCACAAACACAACAAAAAAAAAAGAAAAAATAAAGTGCACTTGCCATTTAAACTTTTCGAAACGCAATTTCAGTTTCACTACCGCGTGACATGGTCGCGCTTATACCATCTCATCAACGGACCACAGAAAAACGTCACTAGCAGCTAACCACTACGCAATGTCCCATCCAGCACCATATCCCAACTGCAAATCTCTTTTAGTTCGTTCCATGAACTTTTCAAATGAGATTTTCCACTTTTCCCAAACTTAATTTCATTTGATTTTAATAATAAAATATTTCTCTCATTTGAATCTGTGACTACGACTATATGAGTACGTCCAATGGTAGCTAGTAGCCCATAGAATGTCATACTTTACGGGGGCAGCACACATCCGATTGCATACTTTGGCATAGACGATGTCCATGTCCACGATCGGGTACGGCGACAAAGGATAAGTGTGCCACCCATTGCCCGTACTTATAGAGCGAAAGAACATGGAACACAGGATGCGTGTTTTGAATTCAAAAATTGGAAAAATATTTGTTCTTCGAGTTTTCGTTCTCACAGATGGATTCGGTTCCTCTGGGCTCGAATCGGATTCTGATTGTACCGCCACCGAGCCATATCATCACTGCACCGCACCGGCTCTGTGAGTTGGCAAATTGCATTTGTCTTAACTTTGCTAACTTAACTTTAGAGAAAGTCAACAAGAAACAAATATAATCTTGTTTCCAATTTTTGGAATTTTTTTTTTCCTGCAGCCCGGAACCCCTCAATTTCAGGATACAAAATTGAAAATGAGGCAAATTACCTCTGTGAAAATACTACGAGTACTCGTAAGTTGTAGTAGTACACGAATACGCGGGCATGCAACGGGCTTCGAGGAGAAATTAATAAGTGTATGCAGCCATAATCTCAGCATTTTGTTATCCTTAAAGTTTTTGTGAACTTTGAGGAACTGCAATAATAGTAAAGTTCTGATTATGTGAAGAGGATGTCCTTCCACTCGTTGACTCCACTCCACTCATGCAAATACTGGACGGATGACCATAATGATGTTAAGAGGACTACTGTTCCTTATTCGTGCACATGTGTGTGAGTTAAGTGATGTATTACGAAAGTACGAAATTTGCAAAATCCGAATGGCATTAACGGGGCAACGGAGCTCAACTAACGTGCCTCGAAGGACGACATAATTGCTGACTTTGGTCGGTCAGACTTTTGTCTATCAAAATTTCACGGCTGACCAGCAGGATGTCGAGTAGTTTTCTTTTTTTTTTGGTCGTTTTTGGTCGTTTTTTGTCGATTTTCTTGTTTTTTGTTTTTCAATTTTCGTCTTTTTTACTGACCCATAGTGAGGACATATGTAGATATGTGAACTTATGAACACCCGAGCACAAATTTGTCATACGGCTAACAAGCTAAATGTGTCCATTTAAAGTTTATGTACTTTTGACAGCATCAGCAGCATCGAGAATTTATGTACGAACCACGAGGACGAATATGTACGATATGCTGGCGGAAATTTTTTGACATGCATTTTAATAAGTTTTTGTAACAACTACTGATCCGTACGTGCATAAGTTATGATGGCCATGTCCATGGTGACAGGACAGGATACCATAGTTTTCGGGATATGGGGATGAACTTGTTAACAATTTATGGTGCTTTGATAGCGTTTCTTCTCTTTTTATTTTTGAGAAAAGGATAATACGGATAATTGTGATGAACGCTTTGCTTGAATTGACCCTAATTTTCGAAGCACACGATTTTTCACTTTATACGCTGAATACAGGGCTGATGTTTCAAATTGTTCAGTGAATTTAATTAGATTTCAAACCAAATCGTGCTGATGAGATTAAAAGAACTTTTTGAAAAGCACGCAGGAACCATCCTTTGGACTCCCATCAAACGAAACCTTTGATACGATAGTATGTCGCTCGGTTTGTTACAAGAGTAAAAACAAAAAAGCATCCCTACCAACGTACTCAGTCTCAGGTACATATTTACCAATCGGCATGAATACTAAATTCACAAAAAATTGTCCTAATGCGCCCCGAAGTTCTATTATAACTTCTGTTGGAGGCGACGTCAGTATGGTCGGTAGAGCCTTGCTCGTCCTTGCTCATCTAAGACTTGCTCGTTCCTAATCTTACCAAAAGATGTTGATAATTCATTAGTACCTTGATCAAAATAACTGCTAATGGCCTCTTCATTGTGACCCACCCAGGGTCCTGATGAAGGCATAAAAACAGCTTGGAGCTGATGGCATCTTGAACTAAACCTAAACCTCTTTGATGATACGACTAGCCCATTTCTTTGAATTGGTACTGATTAACTTTCTGTCCAGAACAAGGTATAATAAAAGACTTCTACGTCGGCCACCGCGCATCATCTCCGCCGACGACTTGAGCTAAATTTTATTCTGTTTCTCTCTTCTTCTTCATAATTTTTTGAATGGCTTGAAAGTTATAACAAATTTTTCCGCTTACTCATTTAAAGCCGGATGAAACGGTGTTCTTCTTCAGTGATAAATTAAATGAATTGCAAATTTCGCGAAGATCTCAGAAGTGCATTGAGCTCCGTGGTGAAAATAATTTGTTAACGATGAGCCAAATCTAAATTAATTCTCTTCTACGGCGGTTCTGCAAGAGGCCCACTGATGTATTTCTTCCCAGAATTCATTGCCATCTTTCGATAAATATTGCAACCTGCTGCCAGCTCATCGTATTTCTGATCTATTTCTGGAAATAATATACCCCCTTGCTAACTACTTCAGTCTAGAACAATCCCAATAGTGTTCAATGCACTTAAGAACACTTGATTGCATCACTGTTAGTGCCAACTTATGATAGAAATAAGGCTTTAACGCCAGATCGCTTCCAGGGATTCTGTCCGACCATCCATTTCTTATTCACTCCCCTGTTCCACCCAATCCCCCACACTCTGTCTTCTTCAACTTAACCCCAAACACCCATGTTATCCCTCCTCAACCTTCTATGCCACCAAATCCAGCTAGCAACACATTTCCTAACTTCAACCTTAAAACTGGAGCTAAGTACTCTAATTTCATTAACTCCCCTACCCTAAACCCCACATCTCATCCCTCGTCCAACTCCATACCTGCCCCTATTCATGATCCCCGTTTCCCCCCCAGAGTTAAACTAACACAGCAAACCCATGGCTCTACAGAAAGTCGTTAGCGCATAACTAGGCTTTGAGTAAGAAAGATATATGAAAACATTCGTCTCTTTCTTGCCTATGTACATGACAAATCGGACTCGGCCTGCTATGAAAGGAAGACCAAAACCAGCGCCATGGTTTCCATCCAGCAGGAAGGCCTCCCTACCGACCTTATGAGCCTCAGAAACTTTTATGTCAGGTACCTACCACGAGATATTTAGCATGTCCCTACAGAAAGTCGCAGACGACCTTGCCGCATTCGGCCAATACGTTCACTTTAAGAGAGTCTCACATCTACGGTGGAGCCGAGCTGATCACGATAAATTTTTTCACCCATAACTTGCCTATCTTGCAAGCACTTAAACCATCCCGACTCACACCTCCAAAATCCCTCTTATTTTTACTACCAGAATGTAAGAGGTCTGAAACCATTGCTGTTCTACGCCTATTACATGCTCTTACCTTTGATATTTACGCCCTGTTTGAAACCAATCTGATTCCCGACATAAAGAACTAAGAATTGTTCCCTCCTACTTTTAATGTTTTTCGCGACGACGATCCTACCCACCCAAATGAGGCGTCCTACTGGCGATCCAGAATAGCCTTAACTCTTCTCCCATTACTATTGTCGCAATAAAAATATCACTCCCCTTCAAGTCCCTTACGTGACTTGCCTAACTCTATCCACGATATCCTTATTTTCGACGAATTTAATCTTCCTCATCTACAGTGGACTCCATCAGATGATCAATCTTTTTTCATCACTTCAAATGCCAGCTCAGCTAACGAGTTTCTCTTCTTAGATCGCTTAACAGACTCAAGTCGGCGGTTTATCCAACTATTGGGTTTTTTTTTTCAAAATTTAGACGTTTATTTAAGAAAAACATGTACAATAGTATTATTCAAAGTATTGCCCATCTGAAGCTATGACTTTTTCCCATCTTTCTGACAATTTGTGGATCCCATCCCAAAAGAACTGCGCCGGCTTGGCAGCCAAGAATGATTCAAGCCAATTTTTGATATTCTGCTCTGATTTGAACCGCATTTCAGTGAGGGCGTTCCGCATCGACCGGAACAAATGGTAGTCAGAAGGGACAAGGTCTGGGCTATAAGGCGGGTGGGGTAAGACTTCCCATCCACTGTTTTCCAAATAGTTCTTAACCAGAATAGCAACGTGGGGCCGATCGTTGTCATGATGGAAAATTATTGCCTCGTGTCTGGTCGCATATTCCGGGCGTTTTTCGGCCACTGCTCTCTTCAAACGGATTAATTGTGTTCGGTAGTGTTGTCCATTGATGGTTTCACCCGGTTTTAGCAGCTCATAATACAGCACACCCATCTGATCCCACCAAATACAGAGCATTACCTTCGTGCCATGGATATTCGGCTTTGCCGTTGATTTGGCTGGTTGGCCGTGTTTCACATATGATTTTTTGCGCTTGGGGTTGTCTTAGTGGATCCATTTTTAATCACCAGTAACAATCCGATGCAAAAATGACTTCCTTTTGTGGCGTTCCAGCAGCATTTCGGACATGCAAAACCGCCTTTCGACGTCTCTCGGCTTGAGTTCATGTGGAACCCAATTTCCTTGCTTTTGAATATATCCAGCTGCTTTTAAACTTTGCTTTGAAATGGCTGCTTGAGTGACACCCAAAGATTCTGCGAGCTCTTCTTGTGTTTGGCAACAATCTTCATAGAGTCCTGCTTCCAGTTCTTCATCTTCAAACTTTTTCGGCTACCTGTAGCGTGATCCCTGCACAAATTATTTTTATTCGAATCCTGCTTTCAACTTAAAATTCAGCTTCAAATTCGATTTCTCCAACGTATAACAGTTCGCTCAAACATCTAAGGCTCAAACCAGCTTATTAGCGTGAACGCGACTATTATAACAATTGGTGTTTTGGCTAATTTCCCTTAGCACTCGCAGAGTATTTAAGGCAGTGCAATATCTCCCTCTTCCTTTTTTCTTTTAACCTGCCTTTCGTCGATTGGACATCTGCTGCGTAAGTCAAATTTTTTTTGGTTATTAGCGTAGTTAAACCACGTTTCAGCTTGCGGTTAGTTACGGTATTACATTATAATAATTTAGGAAATTCTAGCCTAGCCTCTCTGCATTTTTGTTACTCTTTTGCGAGGGCACAGTATTGGATTTAAGCCATAAGTGCCAGTGGAGTTCACAGCTTTTCTGCACATCACACGTGCCCTTGGGAAAAAAAAAAACAAAAGAAGATATACGAGGAGGTAAGAATTTTGGGTTACTTGGTGAACATATGTGTACTTAACCAATTTCGCAGACACGTTGACTTTTGGATAGAATTTTCAAGGTCCCAATAGAGTCCATTTCATTTCTGGATGGGTCATAAGGACTACTGTGCGGAAAACTAACCCACTGGTTTCAAGCTAACCTCCAAATGTCCATGTGATTGCCCCAAAATTTGTTGAGCATCTTGAGCATACATACATATGTACATATGTGTATGGATGTAAAAGCCAGCAAGTAAACCCCGGAACAACAAAAATAAAAAGCCACTCGAAACTCGAAAATTTCACTTTTTTTGCATATCAGAGTGTTTGTTTCGCAAGTCATACACGGATCTAACGTTATCTCAAAATCTAACTGATCGGAATTAAAGAAATACATCCCCTAACCATAATATCTGCCGTTAAATTCTTCATCGCGTATAAAGGTGTTAATTTGTAATTGCATATTCTTTCGCACATTTCATTTTCATCGTCAAAAAAAAAAAAAAAAATGATTGAATTAATTTCGTAGTAGTGATAAGAATGACGAATAGAATACAAAATTTATGTACAATTGTTAAAAGCCAAGGAAAAGTGATAAATTTATATTGTTCATTGAAAATCAAAAGAGAGATACGCACCATCCATATGCTCCTGAAATTTGTGCACAAAATTCATCGACCTGGATATAAACGTGAGTACATAACTATTGACTTACTTTTCACTGGCTTATACACATAACTTTTTTTTTCAACTATTCTTAAAACTTATATACGAGTATATTTTTTTTTTTTTACCATACTAAGTACATACTTGAAATAATAATTACCTAAATATTTAATACTATTTAATACATATTTCTTTTACGATTTGTATATTGAACATTAATATACTTAACCTCCTTAAAATATATGATAATTTTACATATACATACTATGAGATACGCACATAAATATATATATATACATATACAATCACATTAACACGTTCTTAGCTAAATCACAGACCATCGGTTTTGCCTTTTAAATAATTAAATAATTCGATAAAATTTATATGTTCACTTATACGTTGGTGTAATGAATCCAAATAAAAAGCATCACCAGATAACAATCTGGCCAATATATCCTTTGAGTTACTAATTCTTAATTTGTGATGTTCCATATTATAATATCATGATGTGTTAAACTAGTTCGCGATCGTTGAAATAGTCACCTAGAATAGTGTTAGAGAATAATAGATAGGGACTGTTCCAAAACAAATTTAGGAAAGGAATAGTTATGGTGCAAATGACGAAGTCAGTTGCTGTGGGAGGGCTCCTTTATGTGTTAAAATACCTAAAACACTACAATAAATTATTTTTGGTTCATGTTCGTATGTCCCTTCTGTACTAAGCCAATAAGCAAGGCTCTGTTTTACATTTCTTTTAGCTTTGTTTCATTATTTTATGGCACGATAATTTAGTAAGTTCCAGATAAGAGCAGCAAGATCCCACCCCTCCGACGAACGAACGCCGTGCAACCGCAAGCGTGCCCCGCTGCTGCATAAAAGTGTGTCATCTCCAACCACACACTCTGAGAACATTACATACCCAGGACGTTCATCGTCTTCCAAGCCAAAATCACCACTTTTAAATCATGCAAACCACTTTCGGCACGTTTGCTCAGCTAGCGCATGTTCACCATAAACTTCCACCAAGAACTCCCCGCAAAAACACTTATTCAGGCACAAAGTTTGACATATTTGAGTGAAAAAAAATTATTGTTGTTTACGCTTCAAATGAATGACATATACTGAAATGACGTACAATGACAGTAGCTTTCCAACGCATGTTCCAATGGAATAATAACAAAGGAATAATACAAGTTATGCCATCTCTTAGCAAACCGCACGAATTAAGTTATATACTATATCCCCTATCTCTCTTCACAATTGATAACTACCACCCTCCCCTTCTTCACTCGTTTTTTCATAACTCTTCTGTCCAGTTCACTTCCCCCACAATGCTCTCATCGTATGACTTTCATAAAGGAAACTTCCACAAAATCAGTGACTATAACAGCAGACCCCGCTTTTACTTTCAAAGTCTAACTATAAATTATGCCTTATCAATCCTCCCTGATATAATCCCAAGCTTCGTTCCCTAAAAAAGAATAGAAAGAAGTTATGGGCGGTTTTCCTTTTCCGACTATTCCAACTATCTTGGTGCTAATCTTCATTTCACCGAACTTTACGATTCCCTTTACCAGCGCAACCTTAACAATGCGCAAGTCAACCTTATAAACGACCCTAAGTCCTTTTTCCAATTTGTTAACTACAAAAGAAAGTCCGATGGTTACCCTCCTTCCCTCTCTTTCAACAACAAGTCATCAACAGATCCACTCACCATTGCCAGCCTATTTGCCATCTTTTTAAACAATCCTTCGCCAACATCTCCTTTGTAAAAGATCTATTCTATTTTAGTTACATACTGAACTTCTCCAACGGCCCGCTTCTCTCTCACACCTTGGACCCGTCTTATACTGAATATAAGTTGCACCAACTTAATGACGAATTCAAACCCGGGCCAGATGGCCTTCCTGCCATATTTCTTAAAAAATGTTCTTCCTCTTTTTTCCTTGCTCTTTCTAATCTTTTTCGTCTATCCCTTTCACAAGGAGAATTTACTTAGACTTGAAGAACCTCCTTTATAACCCCGATCCACAAAATAGGATCAAAGAACGAAATAACCAACTATCGTCCAATTGCTAAACTCTCCTATGTATATACCCAAACTCTTCGAAAGTATTTTGTATGAATCTCTAAGCTTCCAATGCAAATGATTTATTTCCCCTAGACAACATGGCTTTCTGAAGGGTAGGTCTACCACCACAAATCTCGTTGAATTCGTATCCTTTGCCTTCTCGGCCCTAGAAAATGGTAACGAAGTCGGTGTAGTTGCAGCCGATTTTAACAAGGCCTTGGGTAAAATCTCTCATCGATTTAAACTTCTCAAATTGACTGCCCTCGGCTCTGAACCCAACTGTTTGGCCACCTCTAGAGTTCCACAAGTCAGCCATCTCGGTCCATAAATGATCTCGGTAGGATTATCAAACACTTGTTTGTCTCCCTTTACGCCAACGATACCAAATTTTTCAAAACCATTTCTTCTCCCCATGACTCCTTCCTCCTTCAGCAAGACCATGATAGTTTTTCGATCTGGTACCTCAAAAATTGTTAGGAACTTAATATCCCCAGATGCCAATCCTTCACCTTTTCACATAAGCGTCACCAATTTTCTTCCCGACTCCACTACAACCAACCTATCTTCTAGGTTTAATCTCTTCGCGACCTCGGCATTATGTGTGATAAGGAGCTCAGCTTCCGTTTACATATAGATGGGATAATCCTTAAAGCCAACTCTGCACTGATCTTTGTAAAACGGTGGTCCAAACAATTCACCAACCCATACGTGACCAGGTCCCTCTATATTAGCTTTGTTCGCTCCCTCCTAGAGTACGCCAGTCAAGTGTGGTCACATTATCATCGTGTTTATGTTATTTCTTGAGAATCGAAAGCATCCAGCGCCGTTTTCTTCGATTTACTCCTTGATGTATGCCCTGGGACAATCCTTTTATTCTGCCCCCCGTCTCAACCGTATTAACTTACGCGCCCTTGGTGAACGCAGAGACGCAGCCGACTCTCTGTTAATTCATCGACTCTTTTCAGGTCACGTTGAATGCGTGTCCTTCACAACTCTATTTTCCTCAACACTTACCCTAGTAAACTACGCACCCCTCGTCTCTTCTGCCTATCAGCGATACCTTCTATGACGAGAACGAACCTATCTCCTGTATGCTAAGATAAATCAATTCAAACCCTACCGTCTTTGACTTCCGCCGCACCACTCTCTACCACAAATCCGTTCTCGTTCACCACTCCAACCAACCTTAGTTTTAAGTTGTAGCCGAATAAATGGGGGCCTTCGCACCCACCTAAATTCACGATGAAATCCTAGTTAGCGTATTCTTTTTTTTTACAATTTGTGTGTGCTTACCGATCGCAACACCATTAATAGGACTGGTGGACGGACTAAGTGCCTAATCGAAAAATCTACGCATCTACGGAAGCATCTTGCACGGAGATTTGCGGTCCATACGCAATTCGAATAAAGTACGAGTAAACAGTAAAAAAAAATTTGATATTTATTCTCGAAAATGGCTTTATTGTTTTTCCAAATATTCTTCGTAAAGATGAGGCATGCGCTTGAGCCAATTTTCGAAGCGTTCTTTCCTCTTCGAACGAGGCAACTCTAGACGCGAAAACATGCGTTTTAAGCCTGTGAAAGCTCGCATTGTCGTGGTGAAGAATGATTCGTTTTCAGCGGTTGCCTTTTCTTATTTCTCCAAAGACTTCTGGCAAACAAGTGGTGGTGTACCATTCCAAGTTAACTGTTCTACGTTGCTCCAATGGCAAGGTGGGGACATGTTCGCTTTTTCCAAAGAAAGAAGCGACCATTTGCTTCGAAATGCTTCGTGCGCGCACAACTTTTGTTGGATTTAGCTCGTCTTTAAGGACTGCTGTTTAGCAGCACCACAATGGAATTTTTTCAACCTTCACAAAATTTGTCTTGGAGCGAACGACAACCATGATTGAATTCGGAAAAACAGCGAAACATGGTGACCCGGGATGTTGTTGTTGATCGGCACACTGTTATTGAGTTAATCCACGTCGAAAATCATAAAAAATCATCGCACGAAAATGTTCGGAATTTAATACCATTTTTCAGCTGAGATGAATTTTTCAAGTCGCTTTAAAAAAATGCAAATAGCAATTGTAAGGCAAAACGTTCTGTGCACAGGCATCATCAAGAACGACAAACTTCAGCACGCTGATATCAGATTCGACGTATCTATACCGGTATTGTCTTATCTCAAAACCTTCTGAGTGTTTTCAATCTGCTTAATTTTTTTGTTTGCACCGATTGTTTCCATCTTTTCGTGAAACTCGAATTAACATAGAACAGTTTCGAATATTCGTTTGCTTACATTTTTAAGGATTCCAAACTTCTTCTAAAATAGACTTAAGTGAGCTGTTTAGGAGGTGTCGGTCTTGTCGCAATTATGCGCTTCACAATGAAATGTGCGATTTACAGCAGTTTTTCCTGGCTGAATACGTCACATTTTGTGAGGCTCCTGTATACCTTCGTTTGCCTTTTGTTTTGTTTGGAGTTTAAGAGAAGAATTGCCTTACAAAGCTCCTTCTTAAAGCATGACCAGTTGGTTTTTCGAATTCGATGCACCTATTATCTAATATGAAAGCCTTCCACAGTACTTTCTAGGGAGGCATTGATGCGACTATTAGGCTATCTACGGTTATGTTCCTAGACGCGGAACTGTCAATTGAAGCCATAAGAAAGTGTAGGCAGTGATATTATTCCGCAGTGGGATCAAATCAACCACCGTGTTGTAGTCGTCACCTTAGCAAAAAGGTATGGGCCAAACCTGACCAATTCTGCTGTTACATATTGCAGTCAGTCTGTTAAAGGTATGTTACAATCATTACCTCTAGTTTGATCCTGTAGACAACCCTGCTATCGGATCTAATAACTACTCTTTTTGCTTGTCCAGCAAGGACACACTATCCTGCATTTCTTTACATTTTGTGCTATACGAGTATTTATTTTCAAGCTCTTCTATCTCTATTTCTGAAAATACCGCCATTTGAGCTAAATTGCTGTAAGTTCTTTAGTCCTTCTCGATGCAATTTAGGATAGTCATAACTCGTTTCTCTTACACCGAACCTTCTGCAACACTAGCAGTTTTTTAATGGTTCTAGGTTCTCGGACATTAAGATGCTGATCGTTTCCTTTCCTTTTGATGGAATGTCAAAAAGCCTCCAGATGATTGTCAGGCACTTGATAATATTGTCCGCCCATTACCTATTATTTAAAACCTAACTTGTCTTACTATAAGTTGTGCATGTGCTCTAATAATAAGCCTATTGATGATTTAGATATTTACAAAGCGCTGGTCATTGGCATTCCACTTTCCGTGACCGTGTTTGCCGCTCACATTTTTAAGCATTCTGTCGTCCTTACAGACCCACATTACAAGTACAATGATGATATTCCCGTTGAGTGGTGTCGCGGTTCTAGTACGAGTATGTGTTGGAGAAAAACACTGACAGATGGTGTTTTTACTTACTCTATATTCCGGCGCCTATATACCGGCGCGAGACAGTTGGCTCCAGGCTCACATACAGAACAAAATAGTTTAACAGGGTGAAGTAAGTTAGGCCTGCGACTATGTGTCGGGTGTGATACACTCCCGCGTTGAATATCGCTACTCATGCTTGAGTTGGAGGAATTTTGTATTTTGGCGCATCCTTCATATTGGTCCAGAAGATTCCTAAAGGTCCAGAATCTTATCATTGTTCTTGTGAGATAGCCAAAGATCGTATCAAAAAAATGTGTCTGTAGCCGTTGGTCAACTAAATTTCCTATCCAAATCCAGACGCATAAATTTGTTGTCATTCGTTTTACAACTTTGTAATGACTCTCTGACATTCATATTCGAAAGAGCTTGGATTCGATCTTGCAACATGGACGCTGTAAATAGATATCGACGTACACTCAAAAGCCTTGTCTAAAGGAATAAGTTATACATACAGCCAAGCTGGTTGTCGCCATTTCAATAGAAGCTAGGGTAGTAGATGAGAAGATGGAAAGATGGGAAAGGGTTAGAAGTTAGTCGAGTGTAGGTTAGAAATGCTCATCGATAGTTCAATATAAAAACTGTACAATAGCTAGCCAGGAGGGATATCGTCTGCTGATCAAACTTTTCTTGCATCATTTTTTCAAAATGATCTGGAATTTCTCAACTTCGTTTCCTAGATACCGCTACAGTCCGTGTTGAGCCTGGCCATCAACCAAAAAGCCTCTCCAGTTAGCAGAATCTTTCGCCAGCTGCCTCCAGTGCTGCACTCTTAGTTGGTCGAGGTCCCTTCGACTTGCATATATGCGGTCTCTGCTACGCCGCTCCATCTGATTAAAATCGAAGAATGTTCGCTCAACACGGCCCACTCACCTCCGACCTTGGCTAGATCGATGTTGCTGTGCAGCCCGTACATTTCTTGGTTGAATCTTTTTCTTTCATTTCCCATCAATACAAACGAGACCGAATATCTCACGCAGAAACTTTTTCTGGACACGGACAAGTGCTTCTTCATCCGCCTTCTCCAAGGTCCAAGAGTAGGATCGAGATGAGAAGAGTGTTGTCTATAGCCAGTTTGCTCTTACGAAATAGGTGTCTGTTAATAATATTTCCTTTTCTAGATCTTTTCCAAACTGAGATTCCATTGTTCTAGCCTGCTGGTGCAACTAGGTCATCTCCAGCTACTTTAAATAGCCCAGGAAGCAGTTCATCTGCATCAGCATCTTTATTAGATTTTAGCTTCGATATTGCAACCTTAAGTTCATCCTGGTCAGGGGGATGGAATTGCTTGTCGTTTTCGTCCAGGGTGCATAGTTCATTCTGCCAGCAGGAACTGAGACGGAAGTGGACAGCTGCTTGTACAAAATATTGCTGTTGATAGACTGTTCCTGGACAGGTTGGCAGACGTCCAGTGTGAAATTCATATCAACATGTAGTTACTCTTCAGTAGACTTCAGAAAGTTGCTTTGACGAAGGAGATATACCGAGCGGAATGCATATTTCCAATACGTGTATTTTGCAAGGTTGGCCGCATTTCGTCCCATAATGCCCACCTGGTAAGGGCATTAGTAAATTCAGAATTTTAAATAAATATTCGCTATCAGATGGTATCTCCTCTTTTACTTCGACCCTTTTGAAATTCTAGTCTCTGCACAAATACATGTTTCTTTTATTCGAAAAAGATCCCTCTGAAAAGAGCTCCACTGTGGTCCTTGTATTGTCCTTTCACTGCAATTTCTTGGTTTTTCCAAGAAACATGAGAAACTTACAGTATCACCACCCACGGTACACAGAGATAGTGCTTCGCGGTGACGTTATCACTGCCACATCAAGCATCGCAGTTTGTTGTGTCACATATGTTTATCAAACTTATGCACATACGTACTTACGAGTACATAGCAAAAGCGTAGGGTCTCGCTACATCGCCAGTAAGCAGTTTGCAGCTTTTCTTACGAGTAACAGCCGGCATTATGAAAAGTTATACTTTCCGCTGATATGCTTACATTAAACCTAGCTATTAACGCAAGCCCTAAATGAGGGCAGTTCAAACGTAGGTTCAGGTTCAGGAAACGCTGATAAACCGTCAGCTCATGAAATATCTCAAAACACGAAAACGTCTCAATGACCGGCAATATGGTTTTCGTAGCAACAGGTCCACTGGTGATTTGATGGCATGTCTCACCGAAAAGTGGAACCAAAGCGTACATCAATCTGGCAAAAGCAAGTTAGTTGCACTTGATATTTCTAAGGCATTTGACAGAGTTTGGCATCAGACTCTTTTGTCGAAAATGCGTGCTCTTGGGATCTATGACTCTCTTCTTCAATGGATTAGAAATTACCTTTCGGAACGTTCAATTCAAGTTGTCTTGGACGGTTTCAAGTCTGATATTCACAAAATAAATGCTGGTGTGCCCCAGGGCTCCGTTCTGTCTCCGTTTTAATTCTCATCAACGATCTCTTGTCTGCTACTTCTAACCCAATATATTCCCCTTTGCTGATGACAGCACTCTCTGCTTCTCATATTCGTTCCCGGACTCACGCCCCTGCTCTTCGGCTGTAGAACGGGAACGGCAGCGTATGCTAAGCTCATTAAATTCCGATATTAACAGCATAACCAACTGGGGAACTATCAACCGAGTAGAATTTAATGCTTCCAAAACTCAATGCCGTCTGCTGTCATTAAAGCGAAATTCAAATACCCAGCCATTATCCATGAATGGCACTTGCATCGTCGAAACCGATAAACTTTCCGTTCTCGTAACAACTTACGTTGGAATGACCACATATTCGATGTCGCCAAAAATGCTGCGAAATGTCTAGGTTTCCTCAAGCGATGTAAGAAATATTTTACCCCCTCTGATCTGGCCTCAATATATAAGGCATTCATCCACCCAAATTTGGAGTACTATGCTCACATCTGGTCAGGTGCGCCTAAAACATCTCTGTATCTGCTAGACCGGATTCAAAACCGTGCAACAAAACTCATAGGTGATATTAATATCAGTCAATCAATTGACACCCTCGAACACCGACGAAATGTCTCCTGTCTCACCTTGTTTTATTGCTATTTCCACCACCAGTGCTCCATTGAAATCGCCAGTAGCATTCCGCCCATTCAAACTTTCAACCGTAACACCCGTCTCGCTATGAATGCTCATCAGTATACCCTCAATCCAATTTTCGGACGTACTCTAAGATAGCCGTACAACTCGCTTATGGAATGCCCTGCCGACCTCTGTGTTTCCTGGTCCTTATAACTTACAAACATTTAAAAACAATGTACATCGGTACCTGTCTTTTCTTCCTCCCTAAATTTCCTTCGCCCGCGCTGTGTACGAACATTTTAAGGGTAACCCCTTGAGCTCGCGCTAATTATATAAAAAAAAAAAAAAAAAAAAAGGTTCTGAGAAGCTCAGGAATCAAAACATCAGGCCCTAGAGCAGTTTTGGAGCCATTCTTACATTCCTTTTCTGACTTAGGCTCTGGTCCAAACCACAAACCACAAATTGGTGCTCTGGTGTCATTACATCAGACGGCATGTCAACAAGATCAGAGTCAAAGGACAGTCCGCACACAGGGTCATCGCAACTCCAGTGCGTACCTCACCAAACACCACTTCCTTTGAAAGAAAGATTGCTTTGAGTCCATGATATTAATATCATCAGCATGTCTAGAGCAGAGCCAAGGAAAGGCTTCACGAAGCCGAAATCAAACCGCCTTGGAGGTTTTCGATTCAACATGTTTAGCCCTAAGAAGTTTCTTATGCAGGATGACAACCAAATAATTCACTTCGATAGAGAAACGGATGGTGATACCGCTCTAGTTGAGCCAGACTATTCAGCTTCCTCACCCTCGTAAAGAGAACAACTACAGTTTTGAGAGGACTAGCTGAGAGTTCATTTTCATCAATCATCAAATATTTCAGTCTTCTGCTAAGTAGTTACTGTTTAAGGTTAGGTAGTCGCTGCAAATTTGCGATACACTATACGAGGGCTATTTGATAAGTACCCGTAGTAGGTGGCGCTACTGAGCAAAAAAGAGTATACCATAATTTAGTGTAACCTCTTTTACCCAGCCTGTCAAAATTTGGTGACAATCCGACGCTTAGATTTGTTTTGTCACCCATTTCAAAACATCGTGTTACTGTTTTTTGCAACAATGGAAAAAGAGAAGTATTGTTCCGTGATCCGATTCTTGTTTTTGGGTGGCAAAACCTGCGAGGAAATCAAGCCCATTCTCGAAGGGACCCATTCACCTTCCCGTACAATCGTTTACAATTGGTTTGCGGAGTTTCGCCGTGGCCGCGCGTCGGTTTTTGATGAGCCGCGACCAGGTAGCCCAAAAACGGTTACCACAGAGGAAACCGTGGACAAAATCCATGATCTAGTATTGGCGGACCGCCGATAGCAGGCATTCTCAACTAAACGCGTTGGCCATATCCTGCACGAGATTTTGGGCAAGATTAAGCTGTTCGCGCTATGAGTGCCGCGTTTGCTCACACCGGAGAACAAGCGCAATCGTGAGACCACTTCAAAGACGTGTTGCTTGGCGCTGTTTAATCGAAATCCGGAGGAGATTCTGTGTCGTTTCGTGACCGTCGATGAGACATGGATCCATTGGTACACACCAGAGACCAAAGAACTATCGAAACAAGGGGTTTTACCCGTTGAACGTGCCTCAAAGAAGGTGAAGACCGTGCCTTCGGCAGGATAGGTGTCAAAACAAAACTAGTCGTCGGATTGTCACCAAATTTTGACCGACGGGCTAAAAGAGGTTATACTAAATTATGGTACACTCATTTTGGCTCAGTAGCGCCACCTATCTTCCAATACGGGTACTTATCAAACAGCCCCCGTAAAACAGGTAGGCGGGCCGTGAAGAGGAGCTCTTTCTGGTTGGCCACGTTTAAAATACTTCAAAAAGACAGGTTCTAGAGAGCCTTCTCTTTTATTTCGTTCTGAGTTAAGTTGAATCATTGACTGACACGCCGAGCTCCTCCTTAAGTTTGTCTAATTAGTTTTCCGCAGATTTCTCTTCATCCTATGGCATTGGACCCTCCAATAGTACTTTTCAGCCGCGTGTTGTCAATTACTTTCGTTAAAAATGTTGACGCAGAGCCAACATCCTTGACAACCAGATCAGACGATAATATGAAGCCCAGAAAATGATTGTCTCTCACGTTGCATCTGTTATTGCCCAAAATGTATTGTGAGCATATGCATCGCAGCATTGAAAGGTGGCATCTTCCTGTAGTTATAGGTATTGTAGGCAAAATAAGGTGACGAAAGGACCAAATTCTGCCATTCTCCGTTCGTTTCGTAGCAACAACTAAATCTTGCTGGTGAAATTTCGTAGGTTTAGAGGTTCAGAGTGAATTTAACAGTGGCGTGGAACCCCTCACAGCCACAGATGCCTCCTTTTTACACACTTTATGGATATTGCATGATGTCGTTGAATATTCTACGTAGCTTAAAGAATGGTACAATCTAATTTTCATTCAAATTCAATCTTCTTTCCGTCTTAATCTGTTTACATTCTGTGAGAGAGGGCTTATTTCGATATCGACTTCCCACCTCAAAGTTAAAGAGATTTTCAAAGACTTTCATCTCAGTTCATGTATTCCCCATCCAAAGGATTCGTCATCAATCGCTTCTAACGAAATACGTACTTCATTTTCACTCTCAAATACCAGTGATCAATTGAAAATCACGATTCAATGAAAATAGTTTTAAATAGGAATCGTGCCTCGTGGTTACACCAGCAATGCCACCTACTCAGATTGTTGCAACTTGAAAGTATCTCCTGGCATCCTGGGTTAAAAATAGAGAAAATTCAAAACGTTCTGACTGCCTGTCTGTCCACTCGGTAGTGGCGATAGCTAAGGACCAATTCCACGAGATGTTTTCTTAAGTATTTTCGTACTATTGATATGAGGGCATCTGGAAATTCCATTCTGTCTTTTGCCTACGATCGAATCAAAAGAACCTTAAATGGATTTAGATATTGGATATTAGCCTGTGCGGTCCCCTGTCCAATTGTTATTGTAATTTAAAGTTGAGTTTGGAATTTCGAAACCGATTTGATGTCGTATCAAAGGAAAATCTTCTTCGTATGGAAGTGTCCTGTGAGAAGACCAGTTGGTTGGACTTTTGCATTGTTACGGTTTGTTTTTTTCCTTTTTTTTTGTTTTTTTTTTTGTTTTGACCCTTTTTCCAATTTCTTTTTTGTCTGAGCATATGAATGAATTTGAAATGGAAAATAGGGAAACAAGGAAATATGTAATCGGTTTGAAGTTGCACCTCAGAAATTCAAAAGGGATAATGGGACTTCCTTTGAATTGCATTTGATTGCACTTTGATGAAGTAGAGAGTTGTGTTCATAGTTTAAAGTGTCAGAGTGATGAATTTAAAAAGAAAATAATTGTTATGACTTCTGTTTGCTACTGTGTATTCGCGTTTATTTAAATTACAATGGAATGCGGTTCCGCTGTTGGTTCCACACAGTGAATTCATACGTTTCCACGAGAATTAAAGGAAACTTCTATTGCAGATGGAACCATTCCCTCGTTGGAAGATTATTGTATTTGATTGCATACTTTTCGAATGACGAATGTAATGAATGTAATGGGTGATTTTTTCAAGCGTTTGGTTTTTAATTGTCAAAAAAATTTCAGGAAAATTGGAAAAGTCTACAAAATTTTTACTTAAGTTGATAAATCCATACTTGCCATTTATTCTTCGAAGATTATTCCATGTAAATATTGACTACGACTACGTTTTAAGTGGTCTATACGGAGAGTCCGATTTGGAATCACTTTTTCGAGCATATCGGCTGGTATCTCGCTAATAACACGTGTAATGTTGTCTTCCATGGCTGCAATTGACGCTGGTTTATCGGCATCCCCGTAAAAAATAGTTTATAGACAAGAAAATATGGTATGTGTCACGATAAATGAAGTTGATTTACTAATAAATGAGCAGGATGCTAATAAGCAACCTCCTCCTCCTTTAAGTGAAACTTCAAATACAACCTTAGATTTTGCAGCGTGGATATCCTTTCCCGAACTGGATAGCGATGATTCCAATCTAACCGAGGTGACAACTAAGCCGTGCGTTGGTTTCTTCTTCTGACTTCCTGTCGGAAATGGAAACCGATGATGAAGCAAAAAGAGGTTCTATACGATCAGAGGAAGAAGATGAGCTCTTGAGCACATTTTCAGAATCGGAGAACTTCAATAACACCGTGATAAAGGCCACACTGGAAAATTGTAGCAATGATACGGTTTCTCCAGATTAATCTCCATCACTCAAAAAAGACTTCGACCGCACTCATTCTGCGTCTGTCCAAAACCGCAGAAGACATTATCCTAATCCAAGAACCATGGATTGTAGAAGGCGTGGTTCGTGGATTTAGGACTCCTGTATAAGCTCCGCTCTATACAAGAGACAAAGGTAAGATTAGAACTTAGCGTTATTGCATTTTTAGTTATTAATCTCAGCGACCACGACTTAACTGTTGCCAAGCTAGAGACTGCGAAAGGCTCATATTGGCTGGCATCGGCATACCTTGGCCACGATCATGTGGGCCCTCTTCTTGGTGATAACCTAGAAAGGGTGGTACTGGAAGGCAAAAAACTGTCCTCATCATCGGATGCGACGCTAACACTCATCACACGGTATGGGACAGTACCGACATCAACGATATAGGTGAGTCACTTTTAGATTATAAGTACTAACCTCATTGTCTGCAACATTGGCAATGAGCCCACTTTTATAACAAAAAACCGACAGGAAGTTCTAGATATCACTCTTGCCCCCGAAAGCATCATCCAAATGCTAACGAACTGGACTGTATCGTCTGAATTCTTATTTTCAGACCACAGATACATCCAATTCAGGCTGAGTGAGGCTCCTCCCAGCCAGCTAGCATTCCGGAATTACCTGAAAACCGATTGGCCAAAATACAGATGAATACTCTCAGAAACGCTAACCTCTGAACTCTCAAGTCCCCCGCGTGACATCAACGAACTTTACATGAAAGTCAAGGAATTCACCCTGCCTCTCAATCAAGCTATGGCAGCTTGCTGCCCTCTTATTCAACCTAGACGCAAGAAAAAACCGCACTGGTGGACATCAGCGCTGGGACTGCTTAAAAACACTTGCAGAAAACTTCTCAACCTAGCAAAAAGCATAAGAAAACTGACTGACTGGGGCTCATCCAAAGAATCCCTCAAAATATTCCAAAAAGAACTGAGGAAGGCAAAGCGACAATCCTGGAGATCATTCTGTGACAAAATCACAGAAACCTCTGAGGCATCGCGGCTAAGAAAAATCCTCTCTACAAATCCTATGATGCTTAGCTTTTTGAAAAAAAAACCGATGGCTCTTGGACAACCTCTAGTGATGAATCACTCAACCTGCTCCAGTAAAAGGTAGATCCCAATTCGCGGCGAGTAGCAACCCAAACAGGACTACTGCAACCGTGACCAAAATTCATGGTCTGATTACAAGAGACAAACTCTTCTGGGCGTGGCATACCTTCAAACCATACAACTCTGCTGGTCCGGACGGTATAATACCTGCCGAGCTACAAAGGTCCTCAGATATTATCCTGCGTACGCTAGAGAATATCATGAGGAGCTGTGTAGAACTGATCCACATTCCACTGTCATGGAGAGAAGTCAATGTAGTTTTCATTCCCAAAGCCGGAAAATGCTTTCACGATGTCCCAAAGGGCCTCAGACCTATAACATCTTTCCTTCTGAAAACTCTAGAACTAATATCCATATACGAGCTAAAATTGATCCTAGACTTCTGTAACGGCTCAACATGCCTACTGTAAAGGAAAGTCGGTGGAAATGGCTCTGCATTCACTAACTAGTCACATCGAACGATCCCTACAAAATAGAGAGTACACAATGGTTGCTTTCCTGCACATAGAGGGTGTCTTTAACAACGTCAACACATCCGCAATCACAACTGCGCTGTCAACTCTGGAGGTAGACGACTCACTTGGGGGGTTGATCAGTCTTACGCTAAATAGCAGGATAATCCACTCCAAACTGGGTGAGGCTTCTGGTAAAAGATGTGTCAGCAGGGATACGTCGCAAGGCGGTGTACTTCTTTCCTCTTCTCTGGAACTTAGTGGTCAATGAACTGCTGATATACCTGAAAGCGGGTGGTAGCAGGGTGATCATCTTAACACCATTAAAGAACTCCTTCAAGTAAATCTCAATAGATTAGCCCGTTGGGTAGATCGCTGTGAATTGGGAGTAAGCCCCCATTAAACTGATCTTGTCCTCTTTTCTAGGAAATATAAAATCCCAATTATAAACCCTTCCTCAATAAACGGTACCAATTTAGTCTTTTCCGATACAGCAAAATATCTAAGCTTTATTCTCTTGCAAAAAAGCCATTGGGAACAATTGACATTTTGGCTATTAAAGAAGTCCTGTCCTTGCTGAAGAAAAACGTGACATCTGCAAAGGTTATCCGCATCTTTTCGGATAGTCAGGCCGCTATCAAATCCCTGGACTCGGTCTCAATAAATTCTAAAACCGCCCATGAATGCCGATCATCTCTTATGGAGATGGAAGAGCAGCTTCATCTTTGTTAAGTGCGGCCCACAGAGACATTCCATTGAATTGTAGAGCCGATGAACTCGCCAAAATTGGAACCACTCTACCTACTCTACCGGAAAAGGGTAGCATAGGTATACCAATCGCAACTTGCAAACTAACATTAAAGCTGGATCCCAAAAAAAGAACAGATCTTAGGTGGACTGTTTGACCAACATGTCTAGCGACCAAACAGGTCTGGCCAAAGCTGGATCTGAATCGCTCTAAGAGTCTGATCTTTCTAAATATGAAACATCTCAGCGCCATCATAGGTGTCATCGCTGGACACTGCCTTATAGCAAGCATGCAACAAGGCTTGACACTTTTACAAACGATTTCTGTACAAGGTGCATGGATGAGGATGGAGAGGAGACAATCCTTCACCTACTCTGTACATGTCCGGCTCTCTAACAGAGAAGAAAACTTCACTTAGAAACTTTCTTCTACAATGAGCTAAACGATCTAAAGAATATAGACGTAAACAGCCTCCAATGCTTCATCATAAGCTGGTTCCATGAGTAAGAGGATCATAAATTTACGTGGCTTCACAATGGGGCAATAGGCCTAAGTCGGTTGGTCTTACCAACAGCCACTTTTATCTACCTACCTATTAGAGGATTGTCGGTAATATTACATCTTAGCCTGAACTTCTCATTTAGCTTGCATATCCTGGAGGAGATCAATACAACATTAGCTCTATCGTGTAAACTTGTTGTAGAGTAATGCCAGGGAATATTAAGCATCATTCTTCAAATTTTATTTTGAGATATTTATTCCAGAATCAATGTTGAGGCCGAACTCATGCGAAGAAAGTATAGCGATATCATCAGTATAAATAACTATTTCACAATGAGGAAGACTTGGGAGATCAGACATAAAGAAATTGTAAAGAATAGGACCAAGCGCCGAACCTTCGGGTACACCTGCACAAAAATGAACTAAATCAGATGCACTACTATTAAGAAATACTTTAAACTTTGAACAATTCTACAAAGAAATGGAGGAAAATTATTATTTGACATTTTCTAGATAAGCCCATCATGCCAAATGCTTTCTCAATATCCAACAAAATCATTCCAATTGATTTACCTATTGCACGATTACTCTTTATCAGATTGCTTATTCTGAGAGACAGATGCGCGGTTCCATGATTATGCTTAAAACCAACGTCACAAAAAACATCCAGTTAATAAATCGGCGACGTCGTAGATGGTCCAAAGACTTCAATTGTTGTGTAATTTGGATTTATAGGCGTGCAAATGAAGGTCAACCTTCAAAATTCACCGTAGAGTGCCATAAGTGAGGCCTAATTATTTTGAACACTTTCCCTCACAGTGGTGATGTTTTGGCGAGTACGCGCTGGCCGAGCATGCTGACATGGAGTTTGACCGGATACCGAACAAGTTTCTTCAAAACGCTTCACCATTGCACGAATTCTGGACTCACTAGGGCGACTTTGTTGACCGAAAAATTCAGGAATCTTACGAAACGCCGCTTTTACAGTTCGCCTATTTACGTAATAAGACTGAATAACAAAAATGCATTGTTGTGTAGTAAACAGCCCCAAGACTAAAATTGCCAAAGATTGCGTGATATCTGTCGAAAAGATCAACTACATTGCATCCAGTAAATGACAGTAATTGACAGTCAACATGCACACCATCTGTTGACTCACCCTTTAAATATATTTGGTGGCGCAATAGTCATCGCTCTAATGCTTTAATTCTTTGCAAATGGCGGCGAATGTCAATTCTACTTTGACATTTGTGAAGTAAACTGATACAAAATACACCTCAGCAAGACATCAATGGCCATACTCCTAAAGAACGCGGAATAATTGTTACGATTTTTTTGCGGAATAATTTGTCGGTGGTGTTGATGCAGCGTGAATTTCGACGCAGATTTACCGGTCGTCCGACACCAACTGGGCGAACACTACGACGTTTAGCCATTCGGCTAGAAGAGTATGGGACAACACGAGATGTGCCAGATCTGGCCGGCTCCGGAGCAGCCGTTCGGCTGAGAATATCACAGCTGTGGTTGAAGATGTCGCAAAGGACCTCGGAGTATCGACCAGATGACATACCATGCAATTAGGCATCAACCTGCGGTCTTTACAGAGAATTTTTTGTGAAAGATTGTAGGATGTTCCCTTATAAAGTGCAGACTGTGCATCAGCTGTTAGCTGTTGACCGCCAAGAGGGTGTAACCTACGCTCAAGCCATGCTGAATCTCGACCTCAAGTGAGACAACTTGTCATCGAAAATCATCATGAGCGACGAGGCCCATGGCCCATGAGTAAGCAAAATTATCGCTTTTGGGGCACCGAAATGCCGCGTATAGCCCATGAAGAGCCATTACACCCACTCAAAGTTACTGCATGGTCTGCTGTTTACGCTGGAGGCGTCATCGGGCCTTATTTTTTTCGAAAACACTACAGGACAAACGCCTACTGTGAACGGCGAGCGCCACAGAGCCATGCTCAACGACATTATCGTTCTTCAATTGGATGAATTGGGACTGGAGAACATGTGGTTCCAACAGGATATATCAACGGCGTATATTGCCGAAATATACAACCGAAATTCTGAGGGCTACATTTCCGGGTCGCCTATTCTATCGGTTTGGCGATTTGCACTGGCCGGCAAGATCGCCTGATTTAACCGTTCCAGAGTTCTTTTTCTGGCGTTTTTGAAGTCACGAGTCTATGTCAACAAGCCTCAAACTCTTAAAGCCTTCAAAGCGAAGACCTATCGCCGGAAGTGCTGGCAAGAGTAATGGAAAATGCCACAAATCGGGCCCGAATGGTCATCAATTCTGACGGTGGCCATTTAGCCGATATCATTTTCTCGATTTAATGAACAAAAATGTAAGACATAATCGAAAAGCAGAACCAATGTTTTTCATTCATAAAAAAATTACAGCCAAAGAGCATCAGTTGACAACTTTAGCATCACCTTGTATATGCAATCCTGAAGGCAATGAACCATATTGTGAGGAGTTAGGTGCTGAAATATCTATGTCTGTAGCGATGTCAAGTTGTGCTTAAAGTCTTGCTGAATCCGCTCCAGACTTTCAAGTAGTTCGAGAACACAACACTTCAGTGAACCCAGTCGAAGGGCTAAATTCACTGAGTCTTGTCTGGATTCCAGGTCACATGGGAAATAAAATCGCCAATGAACTTGCTAGGCCAGGCGTCCTCTGTTAGGGCTTCTGTTGACAGTTGGGTTCAATACGAGCGTAACTGACTTTCCAGGTTGCCGGCAGACGAAGTGAATGATTACCGACGTCTCTAAGAGGCCAGCGTCTTTCCTGCTTCCGTCGGTAGGATAGACTCCAGGCTGTTGACTGGCATCGTGACGAGAACACACTTTTGCTAAGCACATGAGAGTGCTAGGCATAAGTAATACAATAGTCTTGCTTGCTTGAGAGTGATGACCAACACCGGACCGCTACAAGTGCCTGGCCTGCCCCGTAGTACTCGGTGCTGAAAATTTGGCTCCTGGTACTGTAGGCACTTTATCGTTGAAGCGGTTTACTGATAAATTCCCGTAAAAGAAACATAACCTAAAGGGTCTTTCATTACGCGCTACCTGTCTTTAAATTTAAATAAAACAAAGCGTGTGTGCGATATCATCGAAATTTTTTATTCGTTTAAAAGGTCTATCGACGCCATTTTGTATGGAATATAAAATCGTTCAAATGTTCTCCGCGGTTTCTCTGGGTGGCGCGCATCCGAAATGTCCAATTGCCCATGACTCTGTAGCATAAATGAGGCTAAATTTGATCGATGGCATGGGTTATGTTGGCTTTGAGAGCAGCTGTGATTTGTCGCTTATCTGCATAGACCTGTGACTTCAGAAAACCCAACAAGAAAAGGTCTAACGGGGTCAAATCGCACGATCTCGGTTGCCAGTTCACATCACCTCCACGTGAGATGAAAAGGCCCTCGAATCGCCCGTGCAGTATTTCCAATATGTTGAAATCACATGTCGTTGGTGTCCATATCATCCAATTGAGGCCAAAAGAAGTTGGTAATCGTCGACCTATAGCACTCGCCGTTGATGATGATGTCCTGACCAACGTGGTTGTCGAAGAAATATGGACCGATGACGTCGTCAGCCCAAAATCCTCACCAAACAGTGACTTTTTCGGGATGCATTGGACGCTCTTGTATCGTCCCAAATTCGACAATTTTGTTTGTTGTCGTATCTATTCATCCAGAAATGGACCTCATCGCTGAAAATGATTTTTCGATGAAAATTAGGGTCAGTTTCCAACTGCCACACGTCGTTGTCTATGGTAATTTACCTTCAGCTCCTGGGTCAGCCGCAAAATTGTGGTCTGCGAAAGGCCGAGTTCTTTCGACTGCCTCGGATTCTGCTGCACCCTCTCACGGAAATCGGCGATGTTTTCTATGATCTTGCGTTTTGTCGACGAACGAGGGTTGTCTGAAAAGTTTGAGTGAGTCGATGTGAGTGTTTTTTGTGAAAATGAAAAAAATTGAGTATCGAGCTGTTATTCCTGTTTTTGAAGGGCAATATGCCTACGCAAATCAAAAATAAGTTGGACTCTGTGTATGGGGACTCTGCACCATCATTTACCACAGTGAAATTTTGGGCAGCTGAATTTAAACGTGGCCGTAAGAGCTTGGGAGATGATGAACGTTCGGGACGTCCAAAAACTGCTACCACTGACGATAACATTGCTAAATGTCCAAAGAACGTGTTTGTTACATATCAAATCAAGATTTAGGCATGAGAAAGCTGTCTGCGAGTTGGTTGCCGCGTTTGCTTACGTTGGACCAAAAACGTGTTCGAATGAACATTTCCAACGCTGTGTTGGCGCAGTTTAGGCGCAATAAATCCGAGTTTTGGCGCCGATTAATTACTGTAGATGAAATTTGGATACACCATTATACTGCCGAAACAAAAATTCAGTCAAAACAGTGAACTGCAAAAGGCGAGCCGGCTCCAAAATAGCAAAAACTGTTTTTTTCGGCTGGGAAAGTGATGGCGACTGTTTTTTGGGATAGTAAAGGAGTTATCTTAATCGATTATCTTCAAAAAGGAAAAACCATTACAGAAGCATACTACGCATCATTACTTGCGGAAAAACGGCCACATTTGCAGAAAAAGAAAATCCTGTTTCACCAAGACAACGCGCCGTCTCACACCTTAGTGGTTGCCATGGCGAAAATCCATGAATTACGGTTTGAACTGCTTGACCATCCGCCTTATTCACCAGATCTAGCCCCAAGCGACTTCTTTTTGTTCCCTCATCTAAAAACTGCGCACGGAGAACAGAGATTTTCGTCAAATGAGGAGGCAATCACCTTCGTGAACAATTATTTTGCAGAGAAAAACGCCAAGTACTATTTGGACGGGTTAGAGAGATGGGAGCATCGCTGGGAGAAGTGTGTAGAGTTACAAGGAGACTATGTATAAAAATAAAAAAAAATTTGAGAAAAAATGTCTTGTTCGGTCGGAAACTTTATCGTTTACGGGACCAGTGAACTCAAATTTATCCACCCCACTGCGAATAGTGCTCTCGGTCGAACGATTATGGCGACCGTAAAATGGTCGAGGCGCGCGGAACGTTGCCCGAACAGAACAGCCATTTTGATAAAACAATTTCATCATTCGCACGTGTTGCTGAACGCTATGTCCGTCCATGGTGATTTGGCGCAACAGACCGAATGAATGACAGATGTAGCTTCAACAATATGACCGATGTCAACTGTCAAATTTCAGGAGTCCCTATTGAAAGACCCTGTACAAGTAGTATCATGGACTAGTTCCTTGTCAGAGCACTCTGTTCTGACAGAAAAAAGAGAAAAGGAGTCGGCAAGCTAGAATAAGTAACTGTCAGTGTCAAGATAGTTTTACGAGTAGTATTTTTGTCTAGAATACAAGTTAACAGTGAAAGAAATAATACAAATGAATTTAAAGCCTGAGTGAGCATGATTTGTCCACATAATGCGAAGGAGGCATTTTCTGTAGCCGGATAAATAATATCAATCTGCCATATTTGTAGGATTATTCAGCTGCGTCTTCTAGGATTGTGAACGTTTCTGCTAGGCTTATCCAAATTGGTGGCAAATTCATTTATTTGCATAGGAAATAGTGATATGTTTTGAGAAGTTTTTCAAAATTTCCCACTTGTGCTGGTGCTTGTACGGATATATTAAGCAAACCACAATAGGTAAGTCTTTAATTAATTTCCAAGAACAAGGCTCAGAAGCTATTTTTGTAGACTTGTCTTGCACTTCAAGTTCCACTTACAAACTGAAATGGATTTAATTTCACCCACAAAAGGATGAATGACTTTCTAAAGATGCTCTCCTTATATCAAATACTAATTAATTTTTCATTTTTAATTAAATGCTTATCGTGCACTCGTGTAGTATCTTGTGTAGTTTATAGCTCAGATCATTTAAACAGGCCTTCTCCTTGGATGTGCATATCTCATTCTCAACATATGCATCTCTGAAAAAGAAGAAGAAGAAGAAGAGAGAGAAAAAAAAGTTGAATCCTTGCAGTATAAGCGAATGTGAATTTATGTAGCAACATGGGTGCATTTATAACCTCCGCAGCGGTTCTACATATATGAATTTCCCAAAGGGCAACTCCACCCTCTGTTCGTTTAACACCCCCACACCTCCATGAAATGATGAATGTTGAGTAGACCTTAACGCAAATGCGAACACTTCAACAGGGTGACACACAATTCACACACCAGTACAGAGGGTGGTTGGAAGGTGTCCCACCCTTGTTGTAGGGGTGGTGGTGGTGGTTGTTTTTTTTTTTCCTTTTCTTTATTTTGCAACCGCTGCCATATCCCCAATTACACACGCGGTTGCGGCAATAGCATTCATGTAGTGGTGGTGCAGTGCTGGTGGTCCTTTTTTTTTTTTTGCTTCTTACAAATCTAGTTTCATGATGTGATGAATGTATTCCCACGAATGGGAATCAAGGGGGGTCTGGGTGTAGGCTCGTCCATTCAAGAAAAAAGAATACGGGAAAGGCGTTGCTTAGTGGGATCCCACCCTTTTCATATTCTCACAACTGCTGTAGCTTTCAGTCATTTCGTTTGTTGCTCGTTCGTCGTCCTTAGGAGATCATCGTCGTCAGCGCAGCCATCCCCCTTAGGCATATTTGACAAGTCTGCACTGAAAGGCCTACTTTCTGTGATGGCTCACATCTGGATGTGCCAAAGACTACACCACCGATAAAACAGAACTCACAGTGTGAATGGGCATAATTATTGTATATTCTACTGTACGCAGTCTCGGTCGTTTACTTTGGCACTTAGACCCATCAACATTGTGGTTGACGTGTGTCAAGGTGAGAGCAGCCCATCTTTTCACCCAAAATAAAGGAAAACATTTAATTTGCAACCCGTGCAGTTGAGAGACAATGTCCGTTGGGAGATGTTCTGCTTTGATGCGCTATTTTTTTTGAAAAGTTGTTGCAAAAGGACGAAAGCAAAGGAAAGTACTCTTAGATTTAAGGTTGAACACGGGACTGACTGGATGAAGCCGGAGTTGAAGGTCGCACCTGACAGTAATTGAAAGAGATGTTCAAGCTCATTTATGTGATCGTTCTTGAGTTTGGTCTTACTGAAAGTTCCTTTACTATGTATTGTTTGGGGACAATTTATAATTAACTAAGGGAGACTGAAGAATTTTTTATAATTTCACAATTGTTGGTTGTTCGATTCGACGGCAAACGGCTTTGGAAGTTGGCTAACTATGGTAAGTTCGTGGCAAACGTGATGTCGTGTAGGCTATGCTTATCAACTGTCCTGGCGTTAAAATTGCCTGGTACGATTTTAACGTCATACTTTGGACATTGCTCATATATCTTGTCGTGGAGCTAGTAGAAACATTCTTCCACTGGTTTGCCATACCTCACACGAGTATAAGGTCGTCTTCTACCGCGCCGTTCCTTTGAGTTCCAGTAGAAAACTTTCTGGACCGGTGCGCTGGTGTCCATGCTTTCAAGGTGGACTAGTTACCTATACTGGGTTATCCGAGCTTTTCTGACGATGTCGATATTACTGTACAGCCCGTACAGTTCGTTGTTGAATCGTCTTTTGCCAATTGAAGCAATTGGGACCGGAAACTACCCGAAGAACTTTTCTCTCAAAGTGGCCGAGAGTACGAGTATGTTCGTATGCTTTCAGCACTGTCCAAGCCTCTGAACAATCAGTCATTTTGGTTGCTCAAGAGAGGACTTTACTTTGAATTACCTTTTAAGCCCAAAGGACCAGCGATTAGCAAGAGTGATTCGGTATGATTTCAGCGCTGGTGTCGTTGTCGGAGAGAGAAAAAGTCCTTTACTGCCTTACAAAGCTGTGATGTTTGGTCCTGTCCTGTTGTGTGTGACTTTTTGTTAACCGCATATTCGCTATGGCAAACGCTCCATTGACACCTCGCCGTATTCGTCCTATTATGCTAATGTCGTCTGCGTATGCGAAACTTTTGAAAGATGTTGCCTATGGATTTTGTGTGCGATGTTTCGTTTTTGTCATTACCAACCTTGACGGAGCAGCGCATATTCTCCATAATCATCCTGGACAGTCGAAGCCAAAACTAGACATGACTCTGTATAGCTTGGCTATATAGATGCAGCCATATGCGGCTTTGAAACCGATGAAAAGGTCATGTGTATCGATTTGGAAAACCTGAAGTTCTGCCGTAGTGTGAATATTTGTCCGATGGTGGATTTTCCTGGCTTTAAATGTTCACGGCTGGGAGGATTTTGTATGCGATGTTGAGGAGACTTATAGCCCTGTAGTTGGCGCAGTTCAGAGATTCTTCCTTCACCAGTTCGAGTTCCACCAGTTACCGCGGCATTTGCCCAACTACCTCCAGTTACGCACTATAGAATGGTTAAGATTCTTTTTTAACTTCTGACGTCCACTTAAGATATAGTCTCTTTCTTCCTATATTGCCTGGTTTCTTTAGCTTGGAATCGAAGACTCTTCGGGTTGAATTTTTTTTCGGTCGAATTTTGTCTTATCTGCGGTCTCGGGTAGCACACCAATTTGCTATTGTGAATATGACAATGAAGTATTTTTTAGAGGTTCGAGTCCTAAAACGCTATTCTCTGGGGTTTGGCGATTCGCATTGGCGATTTCATTTCCCGTGCTCCCATTGTGATTTGGTATCCAGAAAAGACTCAGTCAGCCTACCCGCTGCATTTACTGAAATCTTGCTTGGAAGTCGTAAAAACGGTTCAGAATGGTTTTAGGCGCAGTATAGATTGCGTATACCTCCGCTTGGAACACAGACGGCCTGTCCTCCAGAAAGACATCAGCGTGGCATCCTAAATTGGAGCCTTCCGTCAAAATCCGAAGCGCCGTTCTTGGGCACAGGGAAAGCCGATTTCATATTTTTTCCGCAGCAGGAATTCTGGTGTTAGACTTCATCTCTATAAGATCAGAGTCAAAAACAGTCGGTGTGCAAGGTCACCAAAGCTCCAGTACTTGTTTTACTGAAGATGGTTTTGAGAGTCCAGCTCGTGATATGAATATCAAGGGGAGGGAGATTCATCAGTGCATCTAGAGTAGAGCTAGGCGTGCCAGAGAAGGCCTCCCTGCCGCCGAGACAAATCCTTCTTTGGACTCTTGTAAAAGCAGCGGTTACATATTTTCGTGAGACTTTGTTTTACTAGCCCAACCGACGCATAGGATATGATTGACCTTATCACAGCCGAGTAGATGCAAAGACAAGCCCCATATCTTGCCGAAAGCGTTTTGGAGGTTTCGACTTTAGTCCAGGAAAATTTGTTTTGCCAAATAGGTTCTTTGAAGAACTTGATGGCAATGCCTAAGCCATACCATTCAGTTTTAGCAGAATTGATCGAAAGTCCATTTATAGTACCCCAATCGTCGATAATGTCTAGGACTGGCTGCGCTAGACGCAATCTCACAGACAGTACAGCTACATCATCCGCGAATGCTCGTGCATAGACGTCAGAATTATTGACAGCGTTAAGCAGTGAGTCGACTAACATCCCCATAGCAGTGCAGACAGGATGCAGCCTTGCGGGGAAGCTGCCATTACATATTGGATACTGCAGCATCCACGATCAGTGTTTTATTCACGTATTCACTACCAGCTTCGTTAATGGGCGTGGTTGTGAGCTGGTTCAGTTTGGTTATCTGGCAAGTGATTCTCAACCATGAGAGTTTCTGCTTACGATTCAGTGATTTTCTGAACCTGCTGGCTTCACCGATAATGTCGATCTTTTCGTAAAAATCATGGTAAGAGGCACTCTTCGAAACCCGAAGTAGCTTTTTCTTATATAAAGGATGTTTTTTTTTAGAGATATACAAATTTAATATAAAATAATATACTTGAGGCTAATGTTAATGTCTATCTCGTTAGCTTTGTTTAATAGATAATTTTATGCCATTAATGCATAAAAATATTATCGGGCGTATACGAGCCATGGCTAGCTCGAATGAAGCGCAATGGGAAAGTCCAATTTTCGACAGCTTTATCGAGCAAGTGGGGCCGTATATCAGGAATAACACGGCGAATGTTGACCTCAAAATCGTCCAACGTCTTTAGTTTATCGGCATAGACTAGAGACTTGACATACCCCCAAAGAAAATAATCTGAAGGTGTGAGATCACAGGATCGTGGAGCCCAGTTCACAGGTCTATTACGTGAAATTATGCGCTCAGCAAATGTAAGGGCGTCTCGACAAAGGCTTCTGGGTTTTCCTCACTCCAAATTCGGCAATTTTGCTTGTTTACAATCCATTCAACCAAAAATGGGCCTCCTCGGAGAATAAAATTTTGAGTTGAAAAGTGGGATCAAGCTGCATCATGTTTTCGGCCCATTTACCGTACCTACGAAGCGTATAATGGTAACGCGGCTTCAACTCTTGCACAAGCTGGATCTTATAAGCTTTCAAGCCAAGAACTTTCCGTAAAATCATCCACAAAGTGGATGGGCATAGCTCCAATTGCTGTGCACGATGGCGAATCGACTCATTCGGATTCTCCTTAACACTGCGCTCCCCAACGACAATAACTCCTTGTGTTCGCACTGTTTGATGCGTATTATCCACTCCAGTGTACGTGGTGCGAAAACGATTCATAGTGTTCCGAATAACTTGTTCAGATGGACGATTATGTCGACCGTAGCGCACGATAAGTTTGGCGAACCGAGCTTGCACAATTTGCACGCGTTTTTCTGGCGTTAATCTATTCATCGTAAAATGGCATAATGTACTAACCACAAATCAACCTTCAACTGTCAAATTGACAATCTGCAGAAACAGTGTTGTTGTTGGACTTTGGGTAATATTGTAGATTTCGAAAAATGGGCTGCAAGATACAAAATCGCTTCATGGCATTCGGCTTGATAACCACTTAATAGTGAATGCTTGTATCTAGCATATTTTAGCTGTCACATATGACGACTTAGCTGGTTGACCTTATGCTTCCCTGAAGTTCATTTCTGAGGGCATCATCTGTGGCAGATTTGTCATGTTCCAGTTTCAGGGCTATGAAGATTATCAAGGTCATACTTCTGGTTGATAGGATGGCTCGATCTGAATAGCTAGTTTACCAAGCAATAATCCTGTCGAGATTCGTTGGCTCCTGGTATGGCCGTGATAATATACGACGCTGTATCCACTTTAAGGGCCTGGGGTCATTACATCTAAGTTCTCTTCGGAATAGACTTAAAGATGTGCACTCTTAAGTGGATAGAACTATCACTTTTGATACTGACCTACAGGTCACCGATGAATGTTGCCGTACAGCCGCAGAAAGCGAAGGAGCTAGCTTATCCATACTTATTTACTTACTTACTCAAGGTCGTGCTGCTGTCCGAACATGGGCCCCAGCCAACAAGCATCTCCAGCCAGCTTAATCTTTAGCTACCTGCCTCCAGTTTCGTACGTTAAGTTGGTTGAGGTCCACTTCAACTTGCGTTCAACACCTGAGTCGGGGACTTCCTCTGCTGCGCTGTCGCTCACGAGCGGATTCGAAGATTTTGCAGACCGGGACATTGGTCTCTGCTCTACATGACCCAGCCATCTCAGTCGTTGGACCTTGACTTTTCTGCCTATGTCGATGCCGACACTCCACTCACCGTCTATGTGAAGAATTTTCCTCAGTTTAAAAACCAAACCTCTACAAAAAACCCTTTCTATAGCTTCTTATTCCAAATTAGTCTTAAGTTACTTGTTTAGAAGTTTTCTGGTTTACTTACGTAGTCAACGTAAATCTGCGGTGCATCAAGGAACGGTCGATCTTCAGAATTGTTTCCTAGCTGGATACGTCAGTTCAGAACACTTGGTGAGGGCGCCGTTTTGATTCTGAGCAGCTTCCTCGAGCTTTTGTTTGTCTTGTGCTTAGGGTTGCAATGTTGGATTTCCGCGGATTCTCACTTCAACAAAATCGAGACCTGCCATACGATAGTACTTTCCCACTGGTAATCTTCTTAACATGTTGGATAGCGTTAGGTCGATGACTTGTTGTCAGACGATATGATTGCCTCTCACGATGCATTTGCTACTGCTCCGGATAGTGCATTATCATCGCAGCATATGATAAGTTACACCTTCGTAGAATCACTGTATTCAATGGGTTCGGCTACTGCCTTTGGTTGCGGCGGAAGTTCCGAACCATATACAAAATGAGCTGACGATTCGACGAATTTGTGCAATGCTTCAATCGTTTTATAGCTCCTTTCTGTATCAACTTATTTTGGTTGAAAAATTTTCAAGTTTTGATGGTGAGAGTGAGCCTAGCTGTTTGAAAGAAACCAATGGCTCTTGGACAACCTCAAGCGATGAATCCCTCAACCTGGTACTAGACACCCACCTGGAATGCTTCCAATTCGCTGCCAGTAGCAATCCAAACAGGCCTACTGCAACCGGGATCAAAATTAATGGTCTGATTACAAGAGACAAACTGTTCTGTGCGCTGTATAGCTTCAAACCATACAAGTCTGCTGGTCCGGACGGTATAATACCTGCCGAGCTACAGAGGTCCTCAGATATTATTCTACCTTAGCTAGAAAATATTATGAGGAGCTGTGTAGAACTGATCCACGTTCCACTATCATGGAGAGAATCCAATGGAGCTTTCATTCCCAAAGCCGGAAAATGTTATCAAGCTGTCCCAAAGGACCTCAGACCTATAAGTCTATCTTCTTTTCTTATGAAAACTCTAGAACGACTGATTGATATCCATATGCGAGCTAAAATTGATCCTAGATTTCTGTCAACGGCTCAACATGCCTACTGTAAAGGAAAGTCGGTGGAAACGGCTCTGAATTCACTGACTAGCCATATCGAATGATCTCTGCAATATAAAGAGTACACAATGGTTGCTTCCTTGGACATAGAGGGTGCCTTTAACAACGTCAACACATCGGCAATCACAACTGTGCTGTCTTATGCTGAATAGCAGGATAATCAACTCCAAACTGTGTGAGACTCCCCTTCTTTGGAACTTAGTAGTAAATGAACTGCTGATATACCTGGAAGCAGGTGGTAACAGGGTGATTGCCTATGCGGATGACGTTGCTATAGCCGTCATCTTAATACCATTAAAGAACTCCTTCAAGTAAATCTCAATAGATTAGCCTGTTGGGCAGATCGCTGTAGATTGGGAATAAATACCCATAAAACTAATCTTGTCTTCTTTTCCAGGAAATACAAAATTCCAACTATAGACCCTCCTTCAATAAACGGTACCAGTTTAGTGTTCTCCGATACAGCAAAACATCTGGGTCTCATTTTTGACAGGAAACTAAACTGGAAACCTAACATCCAAGAAAGTGTCAATAGAGCTACGAGGGTCGGTCAATAAGTCCGTGACTTTTGGATTAAAACAGATTTTTTGATAAAAAAATAATTTTATTTTTCAACGTAGTCTCCCTTGAGCTCTATACACTTTGTCCAACGCTTCTCCAATTTTTTTATCCCTTCCAAAAAAAATGATTTGTCGAGGTCCTCAAAATGACGAGATGACTTCATCATTGGAGTCAAATCTTTTTCCACCAAGCCATTTCTTCAGGTTTGGGAACAAGAAGTAGTCGCTCGGAGCCAAATCTGGAGAATAGGGTGGATGAGGGAGCAATTCATAGCCCAATTAATGGATTTTTGCCATGGCAACTGCACATGTGTGCACCCTTGCATTGTCTTGGTGGAAAAGAACTTTTTTCTTGGCCAAATGAGGTCGTTTTTTTTTTCAAATCGTCATTGAATCGGTCCAATAAGTTGGCATAATATTCCCCATTGATTGCTCTTCCCTTTTGAAGGTAGTCAATGTGGATTATCCCGCGTGCATCCCAAAAAACAGTCGCCATAACTTTATTGGCTGACAAACCCACCTTGGCCTTCTTTGTCGCCGATTCACCCTTAGAAACCCACTGTTTTGACTGTTGTTTGTTCTCTGGTGTGTTGTGATGGATCCATGTTTCGTCCACGGTTACAAAACGGCGCAAAAACTCCTCCATATTGCGATTAAACAACGCCAAACCTTCCTGTGAAGTTGTTACACTATTGCGTTTGTGGTCGACTGTGAGCAAACGCGGCACCCATCTTGCGGAAAGCTTTCTCATGCCCAAGTGATCATTCAAAATTGAAACCACTGAGCCATGCGAGATCCCTACGGCTTCCACAATCTCTCGCACTTTCAATCTTCGGTCGGCCAACACCATATCGTGAATTTTTTCGATTGTTTCGGGTGTAGAGACCTCAACTGGGCGTCCAGGACGTTCGGCATCTTCAGTGCTTGTACGGCCACAACGAAATTCAGTAAACCACTTTTTTACCATTGAAATCGATGGTGCAGAGTCCCCATAGTATTTATCAAGCTTAGCCTTGGTCTCGGTAATGGTTTTTTTTCGCAAGAATTAATGCTTAATAAGCACACGAAATTCACTTTTTTCCATTTTCTCCTCAAATTAGTGAGTAGTCTGATAAAAATAGCTGTCAAACACAAACTAACTGACGCAGCAAGTTTAAATTTTGACAGGAGTCAACTGACATATGCCTCTTGACAGGAGCAGTGTTGCTGTTTCAGTAAAGAGGTCAGAAATTCAAAAATGCACGGAATTATTGACCCGCCCTCGTATAATGGCTTTATTCCTTTGCAAAAAAGCCATTGGGAATAATTGGGGCTTTCAACTTCGGATAACCCATTGGCTATACATCTCGGTCATAAGACCGATACTCACTTACGGGCTGGTAGTCAGGTAGACGTCTTAGGAAGTGCAGTTAACTGCATTAAACTAAGCAGAGTCCAAAGAACAGCATGTCTATGCATAAGTGGAGCCCTACGGTTTACTCCCTCTGCGGAATTAGACATTCTGTTTCATTTGACACCCCTCGATATGTGCAGCAGGCACATTGCAGCTATTCGCCTTAAAACGTCTAAACAGTGGACAAATAATCCATTTGGCCACCAGCATTCTTAATACATTGGGAATCCTCACAGAGAACGTCGATTACACCATACCTGAACTTTGGTTTGACAAAGACATCCATGTAAGCTTCCCCGCTAAATCCTTCTGGGAGGAAGATGCATTCAAGGAGGACAAGTCAATCCATCTCTACAGAGATAGATCTAAAACCTAAATAGACCTAAATCTAAGCCTCTCTGTCCGTCTTCCAAATCACTGTTGCATGTTCTAGGTGGAACTTTTGGCGATTAAAGAAGCTCTGTCCTGGCTGAAGAAAAACGTGATATCTGCAAAGGATATCCGCATCTTTTCGGATAGCCAGGCCGCTATCAAATCCCTGGACTCGGTCTCACTAAATTCTAAAACCGCCCTTGAATGCCGATCATCTCTCATGGAGATGGCAGAGCAGTTCAACCTTCATCTCTATTGCGTGCCGGGCTGCAGAGTCATTCCAGTGAACTAGAGAGCCGATGAACTCGCCAAACTTGGAACCACTCTACCTATTCTACCGGAAAAGGGTAGCATAGGTATACCAATCACTATGTGCAAATTAATAATAAAGCTGGATGCCAATAAAAGAACAGACCTTAGATGGACTGTTGGACCAACATGTCTAGCGACCAAACAGGTCTGGCCAAAACTGGATCTGAATCGCTCTAAGTGTCTGATCCTTCTAAATAGGGAACATCTCAGCGCCATCATAGGTGTCATCACTGGTCACTGCCTCATAGGCAAGCACACCAGAAGGCGTGCAGAATTCTGCGGAAGCTACAGAAGGACGAGGAAGAGGAGGAGACAATCCTCCACCTACTTTGTACATGTCCAGCTCTCTCCCAGATAAGAAAACTTCACTTAGGAGCTTTCTTCTATAACGACCTAGACGATCTGAAAAATGTAGACATAAACGGTCTCCTCCCCTTCGTCAGAAGCTCAAACTGGTTCCATCAGTAAAAGGATCATAGATCCACGTGGCATCACAATGGGCCATTAGGCCTAAGTGGGTTGGTATTTCCAACAGCCACTCTTATCTACCTACCTACCATGGTGAGAATGAGTTCGGCATAAAAAGACAAGTTCTTGGTTCCACTGATTGCTCTTCATATAGTTGCCATAATTGTGTGGATACCTTTTAATATCTGAAAATGCAGATGCTCTTACTCTACATCTATGATTCCTGAATGGGTATGATAGCAGGTCTTCAATCCGGAAAGCCTCCTAAATATGAATGTAATAGCAGACATGGAATCTGATAAGCACGTCTCTTGTTCGCACTCATTTGGAAATCAAGTGCGAATCAACCCGTCCAAGGCGCAGATAGGGAGGTGAGGCACTCTAAGACTTAATAGTCTGAACAGAATTTTTGCCTAAGCCTACAATGAGAGAAGAGCAGTCTGATTCTTCTTTCGCTGTGAGAATAGATTTTCCACTTTCAGTGTCGAGTCCAAGGTTCTGGAGCGCATCAACACATCCCTTATTCCTCTGAGTTGTCACGGTGTCATTCAGGCTATTGTCATGGGCCTCGCAAAATCTAAAACTCAGACAAGCGTGTTATGCGCTTCTGAAGCTAAATATAACGCCATCGAGCGACTTTCACCCACCAAAACTACGACCTTTGCTGATTGTAGCCACGTATGCGGGAAAAGCCACCTCTGATCTTTTCTTTGCCAATGGCCTTGACTGCTTGGTTCGTTATTGCTTACACAGCCTAACATTTGACTTAGATAAAAAAGCGTTCCTTTAAAAAATGTAAATTCCTTGTCCTCCAAAGTAATTCTGAATAAGAAGGAGGGTTCACAACGACAGTGACAGAAGACCGCAGAGGCCAGATTTCATTTTTACAAAAACATTGTCCAGTTTAAAGCGTTTTGTTGCCCCTTTGGAAAATACAGTACAATTCTATAAATTGCCAGGATTTTTAAACATCATTTGCCGCATCGAAAAGAAAGTTGGTAGCAAAAAAAAAAAAACTTGCTTTGCAGTGCCACCATATTGTACTGAGTCAACAGCATGAATATCCCACATGGTGAAAAGGATGACACGTCGAAGGATGTTTATTTTATTTTATTTTATTTTTTATATCTTTTTTGTATCATCATTTCGTTGCCTTGTTGCTGCCACACACATCATTCTTCATCAAAGGATTGCGTTTCAGTGGAGAAAAAAAAAAAGAAAAAAAAAAAAGAATTTGTATGCGGAGGCAGCCTATTTAAATGCAAAGGTACCAAGGCCTAATAATAAATTAAAAGGAATGTGAAACGTCTAAGGAAGAAAAGTGCAAAGAGAGTAAGCAAAAAGGATTTAGATTGCCACTATTACGCATGCTGGGATAGGATATTATATTATACACCTACTTTGGAAGGAAAAAAAAAATGCCTGAAGGCGATAACGCACAACAGATACCCCTTACCTTTGAAAGCTCGTTAGGATAAACCTTACATTTTAATTGGTTGACGACAGTGCAGGCACTTTACGAATGTTTTCGTTTTTCTTTTAATGTTGCTTTTCTAATCGTAAAAGGCAGAAAATGTTGGCAAAAACGCCCACTTATGAATAAAATATTTTATGAAAAAAACAACAACATGAATGTGTGTCTAGTCAAAGGTATATGTAGTCACTGTGGTTAGTTACATGGTTTACCATTGGATATACAGAAAATACGAAGCATAGAGTCCTTTTGCTTTTTTGGCGACAATTGCGGGCGTTATCCCGGCGAAGCGCATTTCTGCTATTATGACTACACGTTATACATGCTTATTTTACATCCCCCTGGTGACTAACGAGCGCTGGTCTTGTCCAGCCATACATGACTTTTCAAGCTTACAAGCCCCAGTTTTGAGTAGAAGAAAATAGGAACACTACAATGTCCACTTAGAAGTTACTGAACGGCGCGACGGTTGAATTCGCGAAACTGGATTGACGGTGTCACTATACAGTCAGCATGGCCGAGCCCTAAAATAAGCTACTCCAACATAGTCAATAAGATACTCAGTCATAGGCAGGGTGTAATGGAAATGGGTCAGGGTAACTTCTGACAGAACATGACTATGAACGCAAGATTTCAACTTTATATTTAAGCGCTTCTATGATATATGGGCGCTTAAATTGCAAGCGCGAGCCAGGACTAAACGTTGAACAAAAGAACAGCGGAATAACTGCCCAGATGATATAAACGATGTTGCTTTCATCCAGGCTTATGACCTGCTAATCCTCTTTTAGGGCTATTTTGATACGCTATTCTGAACCATTCGAGCTCGGATCAACGGCAGCACTCATAATTTCGTTCCGTCGTCCAGGAAGTGCGATGGAATGGATCAAGTGTAAGAAGGTTGAACGCCATATGCATACTTCGGCATTAACTACCGAGAAGCATCGATTATTCGGACACGGATTTGTCAATAGAGGCAGGCTTAGGCGAAACATCTTGAGTTCAAGGTATGCGAACGAGCGCCTCGTGCTTAATTTCGCCAACATCGACCTCATATGCGTTCACGACTAAACTGTTTTAATAAGCTTCTCGACAGGACATATGCTCGCCCTTAGCGACTCTCACCCAAAGATGCGAAAGAAGGACATCTTTGGTAGAACATTCGGAGAATATTGCGAGCGACATCAACGCCGATTCAGGCTCTTTGGCTTCGGAGAAATGTTATCGTAGCATGCATGTTTGCTGATCAAGTCACCAAAAATCACATTGATCCCACTGCTGTCAAGACGCGCCTCCAATATCCGAATATTCCGATTCCAACACTGACTTGGGCCACTACTTTATTGTGCTCAAGGTACGAATGCGGAAATCCTCAACCCCGTTAAGAAGAAAAAATACAAGGCAAAAATTTGAGTTGGAAGGTTGTAATCGCACGCATGAAACCATCTGGCCTGACTTGGTTGCACTCGAAACTGAGTGGCAAAACTGCCAACAAGCCATCAGATGTGTTAGGTTTTGCCGGACCACCACTGGGAAACCTGTAGTTTGAAGATGAATGCTGGCAGGTGTATGTTGGGTAATAGAAAGCACATAGAGCGGCTCGTGGGCTCCGCGGGAAAAAAAAAAAGGATAAGAGAGGGAATAAAAGGAGCACGAGATCGCGTTCGGAAGACTGCAAGAACGAAGAAGGGACCTAGCGCTAGATTTGCATTGAATGCTGAAGATATATAAGAAATATTTCTGCAGACTGTAAAGTGGCAACACCGATTAAAATTTGGTTCTTAGGCAGAACAATCCATACAACCTGACCTATGCTAGCCGTATCTAAACTGTAGGCAACCAAGACTGCTAGGCTAAGCTACTGAACTGTTCAAGGTGACTGGAAATGACTTTGTGGACGATATATCCGATGTCATTGCTAAAATATAGTTGAGTAAAGCATTCCAGATAAATGGAACCTCAGCATTATGTGCCCCCATACCTAAAGAAAGAAGACGCTCTAGGGAACTCTGTATGCTACTATGTATTAGTGTGGTTTCAGGCCCGGAAAGTCAATCATCGACTACATTTTTACAATACGGCTCTCAAACTCCAAATCGACACCCACCGCTTATTTGTCAATTTTAAGGTCACCTATCACATATAACGGTGTACATATATACGAGTATATCGGTACACGGTTTTCTCATCTCAATATACACAATGGGACATGGCGATCTCCGGGTGATCAAGGGCTAAACAAAATTGATCATTTGCGGTAGACGTACGGTATCCCGCCAATGTCCAGAATATTCGTTCCGCGCAGCCAACATTGACTCGGATCACCACCTTGCTGCAGCCAAGGTGCTTCTGCGAATTTCCAAACGCCACAACAAGGAAGAACTTTTGTGTGAAGATATAACGTACAATAGAAAAGCTGCAATCGCAAGAGACCGCCAGCATTTTTGCTGAACTCGTATTCCGAAGTTTCTCAACCACTGCTATGCCGCCGGCATCAAGTACCGAAAACTTGCGGCAACGCTGCCATCGAGCTGGTTTTCACCCAACCACCACCAAGAAATCCCCGGCTTGATCAACAATGTTGGCAAGCATATACAGCTAGGCAAGAAGTCTACAAAGCGGTACTGCAACGAAGCACGAGAGCTGCTCGTGAGCTCTACGAGCAGAGGAGACGGTAAGAACATCAGCTTCTCCAGATGAAGAAAATAAGGCTCCATGGCGCGCGATCGAAGATACTGAGAGTTTGTACTTCAGGAATAACGAACGGAAGTTTTACCAACAAGTAAAAAGAAGGTGTCAAGGCAAGAAGTCCGTTACAGAAGCCTGTAGAGATGAAGATGGAAACCTTGTAGTAGAACCACAGACGGATAACTCTTTCTGCAGACTGTATAACAGGGAAGAAATCCAACATCCCGCCGTCAGATGGAATACTAAGCTAAAATTCAACAAATCAGCTGGACCGGCCGAGGTATTCAAAGTTTCTGGAAATGACTTTATGGAGTACGTGCACCACCTTATTTCTCAGATCTGGTTAGAAGAGCGTATGCCTGGTGAATCGAATCTCAGTGCCGTATGTTCCATCCACAAAAAAGGAGACCCCCTCTATTGCCTAAACTATAGATGTATAGGTCTCCTCTACCATCGGATACAAGATGGTTTCAGACCAGGAAAGTCCACAGCCGACCAAATTTTCACACTCCGGCAGATCCTGGAAAAAAATTCAAGACGGCCAAATCGATACGCACCATATTTTCGTCGACTTGAGGACCGCATATGGCATCTAAAATATATAGACCCATGCCTAGTTTAGGCATCCCTGCCAAGCTTTTTCGTCTGTGCAGAGTGACGATTCAGAATGCTCGCTGATCCATCAAAGTCTGTAACGACTTAACTGAGACCTTCGATATCAAAAAAGGTTTTAGGCAAGGCGATGGGCTGTCATGTGACTTCTTTAATATTATACTTGAAGGAATTATGTGGAACTCACTGGACGCGCAATCTTCCAAAAGTCTGTGCAACTGCTAGCGTACACCGATGAAATCGACATAATTGGAAGAACTCAGCTGGATGTCACCGATGCGTCCACTAGAATTAAAACGGAAGCTGCCATAATGGGTTTAGCGGTAAATGAGGACAAAATTAAGTATAACATATCTGTCAACAAGAAGGGGTACACAACACCGGTGAATTGGGGATAGTAAGGGACTTTGTCTACCTTTCCTTTGCTATGAATTATGACACCTCAGCCGGGATAAAACAAAGAACCACTCTCGCCAATCGCTGTTTCTTTTGGGCTAAGAAGGCAATTGGGTAGTAAGGTCATATCGCGAAAAACTAAGGGGATCATTCCAGTCCTACTTTATGGCGCTGAAGCATAACCTCTAACGAAGGCGGATGAAGATATCCTCAGTCGTTTCGGGAGAAAAATATTCGGTCGCGTTTTCGTAGACCGGATTTGGAGGAGCAATTTTAACGACGAACTCTACGAGCTATGCAGCGACATCGATCTAGTCAGAAAACTGCAGATCACTGGCCTGAGAAAGCGGATGGACACCAATGCACCGGTCCGCAGAGTCTTCGAATCCAACCTGGAAGGACAACGTAGTAAAGGAATATCTCTACCTACCTACGCACAAGTAGAAGGGGACCTCAATCAACTTGAAGTGCGCAACTAGAGGGGTTGGTAGTTGGGTCCCAGGTTCACTGCGAACTGTAGCGCCCCCTAAGTAGGAAAGAATGTGCAGCCATGTCTTATGTTAAAAGCTTTTTCATCCGTGATACTCGGTAATCGCATTTTTGTGATGCTTTCACTGTCATGCTTCGGAGATAACCATTTAAGTAACTAAAAAATGAAGATGGATGGCAGGACTCATATTTTCAAAGCTGGTAAGCGGGTCCGGAATATCCGACTTCTTTTGCCCAATGGGTTGCAGACAGAACCTGGCCCTCTAAATTGCAGTTAGCGTGGATAATATAACATAAAATGCAAACTTTTGCGAAGAAACCCAGATCTGCACATGTACGAGCAGCAGGATCGGTCGGCTTACATTCAGAGTTATTTAACGCAACAGGGGATTACTTGTTCGAGAGCATCATTTCCAAGATTTGGTTAGACGAATGGCTGCTTCGCCAACTGAACCTCAACATTGTTAGTTCGATCCACAAGAAAGGAGATCATCTAGAGGCATTAGTCATCTTAACATCGCTTACAATATCTTATGCGTCAAATTAAGTGAACGGCTGAAATAATAATTTGTCAACGATTTGATTGACCCCTGTCATCACAGCTTTAGGCGAGTAAAAAATTAAAGAAAATCCAGCAAGTCCACATCGACACTCACGACGCCATTCACCAGGCTTTGATGACAAAATGTCGCTGCTACTTTTGCCAGACTAGAATGAATAATTTATGTCGATTGATCCGACTCCCTTCAGCTCTAGCTATTTTTCGCTTCAAAAGAAGTGGTCTTTGGAACAACTCCTACTTGCTTTTGACTTCGGTCTTGCTGGCAAGTGCAACAAAACCGAATTCCTGGATCCTGTTCCTACGCGAATTCGAAGTCGACTTTTCCTTAGAAAAGAAATTTTGACCTTGCAGTATATTCAAATGCACAATGCAAGAATTCTCTAAACGCAGCTGGACGGCTGTATGCTGAGTCATGTCCTGGTCTCAAGTCCCAATGGGATCATGGTAAATGAGATCGCCGATAAGTTTTCTAGGCTAGGCTGAGAGGAGTATTTTGTTCTTCAATTGACTGTTGGGTTTTTTGTGAGCACAACTGCAAGTGGCATGACTCTTCAGGACACCAGCAGACTAAATGAATATATTCTACCGTCTGACATTCTGGCATTCCTACAGTCTTAAGTGTATCAAGCATGAGCGACGTCACATACTACGGTGCTTTACATGAAGGTGATAACGACACCACGGAGGCCTTTCTATCTGAGTGTCCTGAATGTTACATGAGAGTAATAGAGGTTACAGCTGGGGCGATATATCTAATTTTCAAAGCCAGTCTTCATTAACTTTTACAACTGTGCATTTTGATGTGAGGGCCAAAATATTTTTGTAGGTCGATAATTTGACTGATTTGGACATGTTTACGTAGGTCAAGAAAGATCGGTTACAAAATGGCACCATCCACTTAGACTCAAGCGTTCAGCTCCATTTGGTCGTGTTGAAGGGGATTGGAGGAGGAGATTTACTGCTGACATCAGCCTAATCAGAAAAGTACACATTACTCGCCTAGGACATGTAGAGTGAATGAACACCAACGCTCCAGCCCTAAAAGTCTTCGATTCCAACTCGGTGTGACAAGGCAGTAGAGGAAGACCTCGCTATAGGTGGTGCGCATAAGTGGAAGAGGACCTGAACCAGTTTGAAGTGAGCAACTGAAGGTAGTTAGCTAGAGACCGCGCTAACTGCAAAAGCCTATTAGTTGAGGCCCAGATTCATCCCGAATTGTAGCGCCATCTAAGTAAGTAATTAAGTTCAGCTGCATGTGTTTATAGAGAATTAGCGTATGGTAATAGTTCTCTTAGTTCACTATTACAATAGATAGCTACAGTGGTACCATTCTCGTTGCACGCCTGAGTCGCCGGGAAATAATTCTCAATGAAAGCTTTCATAATTCCTAACTGCTTGTCAATTTTTTAATCCTTTGGCTAATCCTAATCACAGCCATTTTCAATTGGCTAAAAAGGACAACATCAAAACAAGTACTCATTTGCCGCTCACTAGGAGATCAATATCGTAATCCCGCTAAGAGGATTCTCTGTTATTAATAGTCAGACGAGTACATTTCGTCTTAGTGACACTTAACCTTCTCCTCTGTGCCAATGAATCTATGCTAGTATCGCATGCATAAGCTTGAACCATCCGTCTGGAGCACTACCAGTAGTAAGCAGTTTTCAGCCACTGGAAAGAAAATGTCGTCAAATCCACTTGCCTTAACTTCAACTACCATTTCTTCTTCGCTTGTTTTCGGTTTTCGTCTAAAAAAAAGTTTATTAGGTCAGACGGGACGGTATTGTAAAGTCCTTGCTCTGGATGAAGTAGTTGCAGGCATCATTTCCCACTTTTTCGTTTTTTTTTTTTTGTTTGTTTGTGTTCTTTCAGTGTTTCTATGCCTACCTAGAGGGATACTCAAAGTCCAGAAGAAGATGGCAGAGTCCTGCATGCATGCATCCGGTCTGAAGTGCATACTCAAATGCTATAGCATATTCATAAGTTAACATAACTCTTGCAGTAGACTACGAGACCTAATTGTGCAATGATCCGAGATCCGAGATCCGAGATTCGAGATGCGAGACGGCACATTCATCCAGTGTCTGGGAGCAAATACACTTTTCCTTTATTATTTAAGGAGCAAAGCTCTCCTTGCCTGGCAAACGGTAGGATTGTGTTTTCATCCCAGAAGTTCACATAATCGTCATATACGAGCATTTTTCGCGGCATTGTCTTTTGGTCTATGTCTGGTCTGGTCTGGTCTGGTCTGGTCTGGTTTGGGGTTTCATCTTTTTCGCCGTCGTCGTCGTCATCGTCGTTGTCGTTGTCGTTGTTGTTGTCGTCATCATCGGTGTCGTTATCAGGAGGTTCTTGCTGGCCAAGTGCAATAGTACTGGTTGGGAGGTGTCGTTTCCCTGTTGCTCCAAACAGTGAACAATTACAATCTGAAGTGGAGTGCTCCAGCACCGGCACTAGTACTTCCAGCCACACTATCCTACAACAGCCTACTTGGGAATCACCTCTCTAGCTCTCAAGGAGATTACATCTATTGACTGTGTCGCGACGAATTCAATGTATTGCCGGAGGGGACTAGAGTAGTACTAGGAATGCTAGTTCCAGTGTTATAGGTACATCTGCGATGGTGCGGTGTAATAGAAGATTAGGAAACAATAAGGAAGCGCTTCTTGTAAACAGAAGCTCAGACGATGGAAGTGGTGGTGAAAGTGGCGGTAGATTATCAAAAGGAAGTTTAGCATCACTCTTTTTGTGCAATTTTTTTCTGTTTGTTTTATTTTTGCTAGGACGTCAGATGGGGGTGGTAGAAATAGGATTGGGTTGGACAAAGTCTTACTTTGCATATTTTTCCATGCTGCCGGCATCAAAACATTGTCTCGCGTCTCGCGCGTTAAGGGTCGATGGCTTCGTTTGTGTCTGAGTGTCTAGCCGAGATCTAGGTTTGTGGGAAGCATTTACTCGTAAGTGGGTAATGGTATTCACTTTAGGTTACACAAAAACACTTGTGAATAATCCAATGAAATGCGATTAAGAAAAAATGGATTTTAATTCGAATTTGTTTGGGGATGAATGTGATTCGAAATTGGGGTAGTCGTACGACGTACGAGGCGTTAAAAAATTTATTCCACTTCAGTTGCAAGTAAGAGGAGTAGATGTAGTGTAGATGTGGATTTGATTGACTAGTATTGTTTATGCTTGCGATAACGTGTTAGACTTATAATTGAGCATTAGGTCTTCGACTTATTTTAACGTATTCCTTACAGAAGGGACTGATACAAATTAAATGTTTTTGAAAAGTCTAGTTCTTTGATTCGAAGGGACACTACGTAGGCACGAATGCATTTTAAAGCAGAAAAATAGTGAACTTGGTATTTCAATTAATCAATTGACCTTTAGTCTTACATTAAAATAATCACTACTAAGTCATGACTCTACAGCACCATTGAAGGTTACTCACTTACTTACTTAGTAGTAGTGAAAAGTGTTTACCTAAGATACAGCGTTCCTGCCTGAGATACAGCGTTCCAAAACGTCCCATTCTCTTCGATTCTGAGCATCCTGTTTGCAGTTCTCTAAATCAAGCTCTTTGGTATCAGCGATCGACAGGTAGTATCTGTACGAACCTGGCAAGTAGGATTTGCTTGGTTTGGGGGCATGGTTTAGATGATGTGTTTTTGATTTTTGGATGACATCCACCTTCTGATACATGTAGCTCATAGAGTTTGCATTTATACTATCTCCTCAATTTGCCCTCATCTTATTCTTCATCCCTTCTTCTCGTTTACGGGACCAAATTTACGATGAAATATTTGTATCTCGAAAGTGTTCAATATCTGTTCAGCTGCTCTCATTATCGTCCAGAACTACATAGGTACCATATGGTAGAACTAGCAGCATAAATGTTCCAGATGATGGGTGTACTAGATGGAGTGAAAAGTGACTGCCTTGGGAATTAAAAAATTTTTTTTTTTAAATGTTTTTTTATATTATTCAATATAGTCCCCTTTTAGTTTGATACACTTATTCCAGCGGTTTTCCAACTTCTGGATCCCGTCCGAAAAGTAATTTTCCGGAAGGTCTGCGAAATATTCCTCCGTGGCGTTGATGATTTCCTCGCGTGAGCTGAATTTTTTATTGATGACCCATCTTTTGAGGTTTGGGAAGAGATCCAAATTCAGTTGCCAATCGACGCCAAAAGTCCGCCCGATTCGGCATCAGCAAGTCCAAACACTCTTTCGAATTGCTCTCGCGTTCGTGTTTTTGGTCAGGAGTGAGCATTCGCGGCACCCAGCGGCACCCAGCGGCAGGATAACTTTTTCATATGCAGAATATTGCCCAAATTATGGCGTGTGCGCTCAGTACTAATCTTTGTGGTATCTGCTAGCTGGCGCACCTTCACTTTTCGGTTAGCCAACACCATTTCATGTATTTTTTTGACATTGTTCTCTGTAACCGCATCGGAGGGCCTGCCGCTGCGGACTTTATCGGTAGTGAAGTTGCGGCCACCACGAATCTCTCGCAACCAATATTTGACGGTGTAATCTGATGGAGCATTAGCCCTATAATATTTATCCAACTTTTCTTTTGTTTCCTTCGCCGTTTTGCCTCTCAAGAAATAATGTTTTATGAGAGAACGAAAATTGCTTTTGTCCATACTCAACATGATGCCAAACACGTCAACAACAATCAGCTGTCAAAACAAAAGACAGTATCGCACTGAAATTTGGCATGTTTGCCTAAATATTGTAACGAAAATTGCCTATCGATCGAAACTACCGCCGAGTTTCAATCGTATAAAAAGAGGACAAAAGTAAAAAAAAAGAAACTTCAAAAAATTCTGGTTCCCGCGAGGTAAACTTTTGTTTTTGTTCTTTTATTTATTTAAAATTAAACGCGTTTTTCTTTCTTTTCTTTTTGTTTTTGCTATGGCCGTAGTCTTCTGACCTCAACTGCTCGCTTTGGACTTTTTTGTGCGGCTGAATGCTCCGCCATGTTCGGCAAAGGGAACAAACCTCTTCAACCTGTTAAAAACAAAACCCATAACAAGCAACGTGAAGCAGGTAAGTATTCGTCGTAAAATAAAATCTTTTTATTTTTCTGCTGTTTTCCTTTTTTCTTTAGGTTTCGTAACACTACCCCCTCCTCAAAACAGGCGAGGTCGTATACGGTGCAAGTATATCAACAGCAATCCTCCCAAATGGCTGTCCTGTCCGGCTTGGCGTAAGAGGCCCCTTTGCTCGCTGAGTAGGTCCTCTGCGAGCCTGACAAACGATGCAGTTTTTACACCATAGTTTGGAGTCTACCGTTCGACCGATCCGAAAATACCTGTCCTTTATTTTGCTTAGGATTTTGCTCTGCCCCAGATGGCCTCCGCTCGGACTATTATGGAGTTGCTGAAGAATTTCTGGAACTAAGGTTTTTGGAATCACGGGTAATGTCTTCTGCTCCTGGTCCTTTTCCCATGTTCGACATATTACGCCGGCATCCATATTCAGCTGCTGGAATATAGCCCAAAAGCTTTTTGCATCCTGATTCTTTCAACCACTTGCTCATCTTTTTGCTGTTCGATTGCCAAAGTGGCCTCCTCGGGTTTCAAGTGCAGTATCTCGCAGCTCTCTTTTTCTTTGATGTCCGCCTTCGTGCAATGTCTGCATTCGCCACATGTTCTCCTGGAAAGCGCGTCAGCATTACCATGTCGAGGGCCATGACGATGTTGAATCTCGTAGTCGTACTGCTGCAACCGCTCTAGCCATCGAGCCATCTGACCCTCGGGTTGCTTAAAGTTGCACAGCCAACGAATGGACGCGTGGTCAGTACGTAAGAGGAATCTTCTGCCAAAGAGGTAGTGGTGAAAGTGCTGTATTGCCAAAACCACTGCTAGCAACTCTCGCCTTGTAACGCAATAGTTTCGTTCGGCCCTATTTAAAGTGCGGCTAAAATATTCAATTACCACCTCCGAGCCCCCTTGCTTCTGACTGAGAACAGCACCAATACCAACGTTCGATGCATCGGTGTCTAGTACGAAAAGGTCATCGGTAGTTGGAAATGCCAAAATGCCAATGGCACAGTCTCTGTTCCATGCAAACCGGCGTTTCTCTTCCGTAAGTTCTGAAAGCGGTTTAGCAACTGTCGAAAATCCTTCGATAAACCGCCGGTAATTGGAACAAAGTCCAAGGAACCCTCGTACTTGCCGCTTAGTCTTGTGGTTCGCACAGAGTTTAACCGCTTTGATTTTCTGCTTATTCGTGCTCAATCCATCAACCGAAACAACATGGCCTAGGTACTTCACTTTGGATTTGAGAAATTGGTACTTACCTGGGCTTAATTTTAAATTTGCCTTTTGCAACCGCTCAAACACCAGTCAGTCTCAACTTGTGTATGTGCTCTTCAAATGTCCGAGAGTAGACGATGATGTCGTCGTCGCCATGAAAGTCCCCGAAGAGCTTCGTCCATCACCCTTTCGAACGTCGCCGGTGCACTGCAGAGGCCAAACGGCATGACGTTGAAGTGTCATAGCCCATTACCATTTGTGAAAGCTCTTTTCTCCTTGTCTTTCGCATAGATTTCTACCTGCCAGTAGCCACTTTGGAGGTCCATCGTAGAAAACCACTTCGCGCCGGCCATTGTGGAAAAGAAGTCATCCATACGCGGCAAGGGGTAAGAATCTTTTTTTGTAACCTCGTTCAGCTGTCGGTAATCCACGCAAAACCTCGAAGATCCATCTTTCTTCTTGACTAAAACAATCGGTGTAGCCCAGGGGCTATCTGAACGTTCTATAACTCCTCTGTTGCTCATATCCTTAATTAGATCTTCCATCTCTTCGCGTTTGGCCATTGGGACTCTTCTCGCCGGTAGCTTGATTGGTTTTGACTTTGCGGTATCGATTTTGTGTTTTGCCATCCCTGTTCGTCCAAAGTCCGTTGGTCCTTTTGAGAACACTGCTTGAAATCCCTCCAATAGTTTCTCAAACTCCATCAGCTGCCCCTTGGACAATTCGGGGGATACTTCTTGTAAAAGATCCTTTATGCCTGTAAATTTGCCAGCGGCCGAACTAGTTGGGACTTCGCATACTTCCAGCGTTTCCATTTTCCCCACCACAGTGTTCTTGGGTAGGATTGTACCACGCGAGGAGAAATTGGTCATCCTGACGAGGAAACTTTTGCTGCAGGGGTCGATTAGGCTTCTACCGGTTGATACACCTTTTGGTAGTTCGAAACCAGGGGTAGGCTCCACTAACGCTGCTGTGCCTTTTATAGCGGGCGGTCCCCTAATTTCCATAAGGGTTTCTCTTCCAGCTTTCAATATTTCTGATGTCGCTAGTTTCGCCAGTTGTGATGCTGACACGGGTGGTAGGCGCAATGGATGCTTTTTGCCGTTCATTTCTATTGTCATCTCTTCGAAATCTAAGTGACATTGATGCTTCAATATAAAGTCAACTCCTAAAATGTTTGGAACTCCATACGGCACTATAGCGAAATAATGAGAAAATTCCTTGTGGTTAACAAAAAATCTCACCTCCGCCATCCCTTGACTCCAGATCGCTCCCCCGGAAATACCCACCAACTTCATCGGAGGATCTCTTCTAATCATCTTGTTGGAAACATGTTGTGCCGTCAGAGTAGACACGTTCGCACCAGAGTCTAAGACAAAAGAGCATCTTTGTCCTTCGATAAACACTTCGAGAGAGAGACTAGCTTCGCCAGTAGTTAGTATAAATTTGTCCGTGACATTCTTTCCTTCAGGTTTACTACGTTCGTTTCTGCCGAACGCAGTTCCGTATTCGTGGTCCGTTGTACAATTCCGGTTCGTCGTTGTTTGCTGTGAAGCGTTGAGGTTTTTAACGGTAGACAACTGCTCCCTGTTGTCTCCGTAATTTATCTTTTTGTAATATTGCCGTTTTTTGACACAGTTGGTAATGATTGGTTTTCCACCACGAAAACTCTCCTTCGTTTATTTCTTGAATGGAGTTCCTGTGCCAGGTTAACAGCGTCCGTCAATGTAGTAGGACGCCCGACTGTAATTAAATCCTGGATTGACTCATCTCTTATTCCTTCAATAAACTGGCTTACTAGTACCTCCTGCACGACTTTTGATGGACACCCAGGAAGCGCCGAGATTACCAATCGCTGAAGACCTAAAGCAAATTCGGAAAAATTTTCTTTGGGGCCCTGCACACGACATCGCAGCTGAGTGTAGCTAGATCTACTGTTTCCGTAGAAGCGTTGATGCAGCAATTGTGTCAACAATTCGTAGTCGGGTTCACCGTTCACAGGTACAGCACTTAATACAGAAAGAGCCTCTCCTCTTAACTGCATTGCTAACACATTTGCGTTTTCGTTAGCGTCCCAACCTGCACATCTTGCTGCAGTCTCAAACTCCCGTTGGTAGTCGGTCCATGAACCGCTGCCATCAAACGGTTGTACAGCCACTGGAATAGGTGCCCGTTTCAGCACAGAATGCGGTAATTTTTTAATTTAATTTTTTGGTGGGGGCTGAGGCCCCCATTTATTGGCTTAATACAAGCTTAATCTAACTTAAAAAACTAACAGAAAGACTTAAGAGCTAGTGGCCAAGGAAGTGATGGAGGAGATCTTGTTTAAGACGAGGAGTGCTCAGGTGGAAATGAAAAAGGGAGAGGTTCGAGTTGACCTTACGGAGCATTCGGGAGATAGGTTCGTTGGAGCCATAAGAAGTGCGGTGGACCGGTAGATAGAAGAGACGAGGACAACGTAGATTGCGGGGGTTAAATGGAGTTCAAAATGGATGCACAGTCGATGGAACCTGAGAGAAGACGATGAATGAAAAGAATGTCAGCAATATTCCTACGTTCTTCTAACGAATTCATATTTAGAAGTTTGATGCGGTCTTGATAGGGAGGTAAGATTAAAGGGTCGTTCCATGGCAGGCCACGGAGGGCAAATCGGAGGAATCGACGTTGAATTCCCTCGATTCGGGAAACATGAACCCGATGAAAGGGGGACCAAGCTTGACTGGTATACTCAAGCAGGGGGCGAACAAAGGTAATATAGAGAGATCTGGTTACATACGGGTTGGAAAATTCCTTGGACCACCGCTTAATAAAGCCAAGTGATGAGTTGGCTTTGAGGATCATCTTATCGATATGCGAACTGAAATTAAGCTCACTGTCGAATAATATGCCAAGGTCTTGGAAAGACTGAACCAGGGGAATTGGTTGACCATGGAGAAAATAAAGTCGGGGAGGAGACGGGTTGCATTTACGTGAGAAGGTTATAGATTGACATTTGGCTATATTAAGTTCTAGGCAGTTTTTCAGGCACCAGATTGAAAACCGATCAAGGTCTTCTTGAAGAAGGGCAGAGTCCTGGGGAGAGGAAATAGATCTAAAAAATTTTGTGTCGTCAGCGTAAAGGGAGAGGGAGGAGTGCTTAATGACACTCTCAACATCGTTGATAGTAAGAATGAAGAGAAGAGGGCCATGATGACTGCCTTGTGGAACTCCAGATGAGGCCAGGAATGGAACAGAAAGGGCGGATCTAAACCGAACACTATAATATCGGTTTACCAGGTAAGAAGAAATCCATTTTAAAAAGAGAGGCTCAAAGCCGAGAGCAGACCATTTGAAGAGGATCAGTTGCGATAACATCGATTTCTTTGCCATTTTCTAAGACTGAGAGTGCAAAAGACACGAATTCAACTAGATTTGTGGTAGTTGATCTATCTTTTAGAAAACCATGTTGTCGGGGTGAAATAAAAGGTTTGCATTTGAAGCTTAAGGCTTCGTATAAAATGCTTTCAAAAAGTTTGGGTATATGAGAGAGTTTAACAATGGGACGATAATTGGTAACTTCATGCTTAGATCCCTTTTTGTGTATTGGGATTATAAAAGAGGTCTTCCAAATCTGGGGAAATTCACCCTGTGTAAGCGATAGACGAAAAAGGTAGGAAAGGGGTAAAGACAGGTTGGAAGAGCATTTCTTAAGAAACATGGCGGGGAGTCCATCTGGGCCAGGTGCAAATTCATCCTTAAGATTTTGTAACTTTTCTTTAATAACTGCAGGATCGAAATTTTGAGTGAGAAAGGGACCAATAGAGAAATTTGGTAGATCATTGAAGTAAGAGGGATCTGGTACAAAGGAGTTGTTGGCAAATGATTGCTTGAAAAATGTAGCAAAAAAGTTGGCGATGCTAGGAGGATCACATGAAGTTTCGGTTTCGAAAGCGAGGGAGGAAGGATAACCATCAGTCTTACTTTTGCAATTGACAAATTGAAAAAAGGACTTGGGGTCATTTATGAGATTGGTTTGCGCACTATTCAGGTAGCGCTGATAGAGAGAGAGTTATAGAGTTCAATGAAATGAAGATATGTACCTTGATAATTTGAATAGTTGGAAGAAGAGTGGGTGCTAAGGAATACCGCCCATAACTTGTTTCTTTTGTTTCGTAGAGAGCGAAGTCTACGATTATACCAAGGAGGGGATGTAGAAGAAGTTTTATGGCGGGAGTAAGGCACATAAAGGGAGATGGATTTGAATATTTCTATGTAAAAAGTGGAGAGGGCATCAACCAGAGATAGATTGGTAAACTCAAAAGAAGCCCTGCGTAGTAGGTATTGATTTTAAGGAAATTAGCTTTGTGAAAATTGTAAGAAAATAGAACTGCGGGGGGAGGCGACCGAAGGGGAGAGTTGTGGAAAAATGAGAGAAGAAGTGGAGGATGAAAGTTATCAATAGTTGAAAGAGATGGGGACAACACGATACTGAGGAGTTGATGGGATCAGTTGTGAAGATAAGGTCTAATTGCCTTTCCATATAGTTGGAAACGCCACTGACTTGGCATAGACTAGAGTCTGTTAGCCGATCTAAGCAGAGGCATTCCTTAGTAGAAATGGGATTGGAAGCGATGAAAAAAGATAGGTCTTCAGATGGAGTCCATTTCAGCTGAGGCAGATTAAAATCGCCGAGGATAATGATATCATAAAGCGATTCTGATAAGTCGATCAAATTGTCAATTGCTGCAATAGCAAGTTGGTAGGATTCGATAGGTTGCGCCGGAAGAATATTACAACACATAACATACAAGCATCTACGAGTAAGGGTTATTTTAACCGACACAAAGCCGAGCTTAGGAGAGGATGAAGTTGCAACGAGAGAGGAGTCCAAGCTGTTGTGAATAGCTAGTAGGACACCTTGACAAGGGGATTCAATTAAGGGGGATGCGCGATCATCATCCCGAAACACATTAAAAGAAAGAGGGAATAACTCCTGGCTTTTTATGTTGGGGATAAGATTAGTTTCGATCAGAGCGTAGATATCAAATGGGAGAGCATGAGATTGGCGGAAAACAGCGTGGGTTTTAGAACGTAGTCCTCTTACGTTCTGGTAATAAAAGGTGAGAGGGAGGTTTTTGCATGACTTTTTAGGGTCGAAAAAATTTATCGTGGTCAAGTCGACTGCGTTGGAGATGTGAGACTCTTTTAGAGTGTACATAGTGGCGAAGAGCGGCAAGGTCGTCTGCAACTTTTTGGGGGGGCGTATTGAAAATCTCGTGATACTTTATATAAAGTTTCCTGAGACTGGTAACGTCGGTTGGGAGGCCTTCCTGCTGGATAGAACCCATGACGCTAGTTTTTGTTTTACCCTCGTAGTACACCGAGTCGGATTTATCGTGCAGATAAGCGAAATAAAGACGTATATTCTCATAAATCTTTTTATCTCTAAGCCTAGAGAGCGCATAGCGACATTCGGTGGTATCGCTAGTTTGCTGCGTTAATTTAACAGTGGGCGGCGAAAGGGGGTCAATAGAAGAAGGAGTGGTTAATGGGTTTGGCGTAGGGTTTAAAATGTGAGAACTGATGAAATTAGGATACTTAGCTCCAGTTCTGAGGTCGAAATTAGGGAAAGGCGTGTGTTTGAGTGTTGGGAGTTTGAGTGGTGGGAGTTTGAGTGGTAGGAGTTTGAGTTGTAGGGGTTAAGTCGAAAGAGACACGTTGACGTTGGGGCTTGATTTGGGGTGGAATAGGGTGAGTTGGAGTATGGGTGGGAGGCTTAAAATTAGGAAAAATTTTAGTTTTAAAACTACAATTGGAGCTGGGTCTTGGCAAATTGGATTTACTTGCTAACTTATTTGTAGGTGTGACGGACTGCTTGATTTTATCCTGCTTCTTGATCGTATTTTCCAACCATTTGGAGACACGCATCTTTCCAAGATTGAAATTGTTGCTGGCTGGATTATGGAATAACCATTCGTATTTGGCTGGAAGATTGAGCTTGAAGCTGCGCTTGCTTCTGTGGTGAGATGTAGGAAGCAAATTGCAATGGCTAATGGTAATGCCATATTTCTTTTCGAAGAAATTTGTGATCCAATCAACATCAACATTTGGGGGGGCGTCTTTGATAAGAAGCTTATCAAGTCTACGTTGCCATTCGGAAGGTGTCCAAGTTGAATTAAAAAGATTGATAAGCTTCCATGGGGCAGCGATTGGAGGAGCTGTCATAGAAATATCTTCTGCTGTTAAGTTGGAAGAAACTTCGCAGGAATCAGTGGGTTGAACCGTCCGCAGATGACTTATATGTGGGGGTGAGCGTGAATCCACTTCAGGTTCCATTAATTTAGCCATGAGCGATGTATTATAGGGAACATTCTGGTAAGGCTGCGGAAAGTTTGGTGTATCAACGATTTTGCTGTTCATTGTTGCGATGTGATGTTCAATATCGCATACGAGGGATCGAGTCGCAGTAAGTTCGTCACCGACATCGTTCACTTTATCGAAGATAACTTCGAGCATGGGATCACATTATTTAGGAGAGAGTTCTTTGTGTGACGAGGATTGAAAATGAATGTCTATATCATCACGCAGGGAGTTTATCAACTCGCAGGTTTTTTGGTTGGAGATAACCTGCGCAGAACACATAGCTTTAATGTCACTCAACACTTTATCCAGGTGACGTAAGGGAGTTTCTTCATTCCTGGATCTCCCGGAGTCTAACTCGATAAGACCAGCAATTTGTTTGTCCATGTGCTTTACTTTGGATTTTATAACATCGGCTGAGTTCTGCACTGAGTTACGTAACTCTTCAACACTTTTAACACTGTTTTCTATTACCGAAATTTTATCCGTAATCTTTTTGGCGAGTGCGTCCTGGTAGGAGTCATTTGAATCACTTAGGCATTTTATTGCCAAAGTACGTGTGAAAGTGAGATACTCTTACACTCATCACAGAAGAAAAGTAGGTTATCGGAAAATTCTTTAATAAACACCGTGTTTCTTTTGTTTAACCCGACACAAACGGCATGAAAGGTGTCCCCACAAATGCCTTTGCAAGCTACCCAGTCAGCATTGTTGTCATCGATTACACAATTGGCAATTCCGCAAGACATATTTAAATTGGTTGTGTAGGTCAGTGAGGGTATAAATATAGGTCGAGTTATTTTTTTTTATTATATATATATATTTTTTTTTTGTAGATAGGGGCTTTTATTTCACTGAAATCTGCCAGTAGACAAAAAAAAAATTATGAATTCGAGCACTGGGGGTTATTAACCGGAAAATGCAATTTGACGAAATTTAGAATTGAAAATTAAATAGGTGAACAGGGAGAACAAGAAAAACACGTTTAACTGGTTTGATTAACTGTTGAAAACTGCTCATCAACATAGCCTCTAGGTTTTTAACGTAAACACCAGTCGTGTAAGCTTAAGTTTACGAGATGCCCATACTTCCATGGGAGCAAGGATACGCCTTGCCATCTCTTACATACATTAATAGTATAATACCAAAGCAGAACTTGTGTTGGAGGCACAAGTTCCACCCTTGGTATGGGTCGAGGCCGATCTAAAACCTCTTGCTGCTCTTAGGGTCACAGAACCCTGTACTTATTTGCTACTCTACAATTGGTCAAACCAAAAGGAAAACCCATACCCGCGATTTGGGTTTAAACCACAGCCACCATGACGCTCCCACCAGCGGGCCTAACTCAACAAGTCAGGCCCGGACCGAAATCCGGGGGGCTCCTGACTCCCATGGTACCGTGATTTAAGTCCTGCTATGGATTACCGGTGGTCCAGCCGCCAACAAGACCTATGACCGGTAACTTGTAACTGGTCAAATCGTAGCAACCATTCAGAGGCTGTAATCTGAATATGTTTACGATAAGACCAGTAATATGCTCTGCCCCCGCTTTTTATTAGACAACGTCATTGATGGGCGAAGCCTTGATAATTGGACGGGGGCCCATGCTCATCAACAGACAGTTTATCGTGAAAAATGGCGATGCGACTTCTGCAGCAAGGTGCGGTTAATTCGCCGATCTTATTCAACATTTACACCAGCGATTTGATAGATTCACTTCCTCATAGCATAGCGTACGCAGATGACTTGATAGCGTACAGAACAGGTCCAAAAGTCGAGGTCATTAGCATGCTTTTGCAACGTGACTTCGAGCAAATTAGACGATTTTGCGATGACTGAAACCATTCTATTTAGAACGCCGTTGTCGGGTGCCTCTATGGACACCAGAAAGAATTGGCGAAAATTCTCGATCATTGGACAACGCGGCCAGCCACATTCTTGTTGAAATGTAGTCAGATACCTTAGGATATGGTTAGGCCAATATCTATATTTTAATAAGAATGTAGATGCTGCTCTGCCCATCTGCTGAAAGTTATCTGCTACATGGCCCTCATCCGGCCCATGCTGATATATGGGTGCCCCGTGTGGTTTAACATGAGAGCAAGCTTAATGGAAAATATTCGGGTGTTTGAGAGGGCTTGCCTTGGGGTTTCTTTTAACCTTTACAGAACACCAGAATCGGAGTACATAAAATTCTATCCCAATGAGGTCCTATACAACAGGGCGAATCTAATAAGAGTGGACAAGTTTGTTATTAAGGTGACTCGAGGGTATATTGCAAGAGCAATGACCTCGCCTGATATTTGGGGCCTACTCCTCCAACTACAATACTTATATCATGAGAGTGTGCGCTTGAAAGGGTTCGTCCCCGCTGAAGCGTTCCTATATTTTGATATGAAAGGGTTGATCCAGGATAGGTTTGCGGTACCACTAATCTTCCACGTAGCTCGTGCAGTTGGTGAGGGGCGACCCAACTATGTACAACAGAGACGTCGCACACGGCAGTACTGAACGTCTCAAGTTTAGCAGGGCGGTTTCAAAACGCGATAAAAAAGATGTTGTTTTGCAGCACTAAAATAGTTGGTGGTTGAGTGAAGAAGACCCGATTTCGTCGTCGTTTCCTTCAAGTCCAGGTTAGCCTAGTCAGAAGGCAAAGTAGGCCATATTTTCCTTGCTATGTTTAGCGAATGGCCAGTAAGTTAGAATAAGTCATGCTAAGCTAGCTTTTAAGCATTTTTTTCTATTAGCATGTAAGTACGAGTATAGTAAATTTAAGAATGAAATAACATGCATTAAAAATGAAAAATGAAAATGATTGGATCGAGCGATGGACTCCTACTGGGCATCAATCACTTTTCTAAGAATCGAAGACACAACGGATCAAATTCCATCAATTTACGTAAAGTTACAACTGGAACTGATAAGCAGTTAAAGTATCGTAACCTTTACATATTCATATATGACAAATATGTATACTCGCTAAGCTGCATTTGAATTCATCAGCAGCTATGAATAGAGGACTTAGAAGTCGCTTAACAAGGATACACAAGTGTGTATATTCCCACATATGCATGTGAAAGTTAGCTTAAATACCTATAGACTTGGATACGAGTAAATGCACATTCGAGTCAATCTAGTAATTCCCTTCCAATTCAGTTTGCAATTTTTCACTTTGTCCAGCATGGAGCTAACAGCCTTGACTAATTTTAAGCCGATTGTCTACAAAATTCTAAATCAATCCGCAGGCCCCCTTTGTCTCTGGACCACACTTCCAATTACAGTTGCACTCAACCGACTGTAAAGCTTTTGTAAATGTAAACGAAGTCCACCACAGTAGCCAGGCCACTGGCCACAGTGGCAGTGACAAGCTGATCAAAAGACCGCAAATAACAAAATCAATATTCCAAGTGTCCTTCAAGAAGAAGCCGGACGCGTGGTGGTGGTGGTTGTTGGCCTGTCTGTCGCTACAACTCTGGGTGTCATTCGACGCATCTCTAACATCAAAGCAATATAAATGCACAATGATGCAAGTAATCGGGCTAAGATATGAGAAAATCCCTAAAGGACACTCATTCCCTTCACTCGACATGTTCGCCAGTATACTTATACGGATACATGGATCAGGGATGAATCTAAACAAAGCACAAGCGTCGGCAACAAAGGCTACTCAGAGAAAGAAAATAAACGGATGGCAGAAAGAATAGTGTCCCATGCACCAAAAAAGCAAACTCGTTTGTCGCCATGCTACACCTTACATCCTTACGAGTGGGGATATATCATCGCTTTGTTGATGTGTATGAGGTACTCGTAGATACTTTCAAAGAGGATTGGTGCCGAGGTCTACAAGGCTATAGGGTGTTGTTATACCGTTACATTTAAAAGGATACATCGTTTGAATTCGATTCCATTCTTTAGAATTTGTCATGATTATCGGTTCTCTATTGTGCTTTTGTGAGAGCATGGAAACTGGATAGCTTGGGAATGTAATAGTATAGTGTGGGAAGTGAGGCCACAAAGAGTGGCTATCCAGTAACGAGTGACGATGGTCTACCACTTTTGGTCTCAATAACTGAATCCCTTGAAAATGTTGGCTAAAAATCTATTGAACATTAATTAATCTCGTATAGTGTGTTGGTGAAATGATATTGTTAAGGTGGGAGTAAGTCATTGAACAGTCCATTAAGGGACTAAGGAAACAGGGGCGGTGGGTAATTTATGTATTTCATAGGGCTCTTCGAAGATTATTTTTATTTTCTTTATGTTTGGGTGGCCCAGAAATATGTACGCCTATATGCAGATGGGTCAACTCTGAAGATTGTAATCGAGTAGGTAAAGTTAAGTAAGTGATATTAGAAGTCCCTGTCAGTCATTCAATATGGCTGGAACTCAAGGCATATTTGAATGAAGTCGTGTTTTCCAGAGAATATCCGAATATACGAGTATCTCATTTCAATATCCCTTACTGCCCATCCGGAATGTCTCGTTCAGGTTGTTGGCACATATCAAATCCTTCTTACGAAAGGGATTTACTTCATAAGAAGATATCGCGCCATCGGTTCCAGAGTTCTGTAACATGCTTGTGTTCCCTTCAAGTCATCTCCAAAGATCTGAATTCTTTCTCGACTATTCTCCTTGTAATCCAAAGGCGGCTCACTCGCCTACCGGATGGGGTAAGTGGTTTCCTTTGCATGACGTAGTTCACAATGTTAAATGGGACAAGTTTACTGCCACATTTCCCTTCGTATTGTGACGTCTATTCATTCTTAGACAGATTTCGTATGTAGCTGGTTGTTCAATATACGGTTTGACCAGAAGACGGTAGATACCTTGATGACATCTACTTGCCAGGTGCTACACATCAATGAAGTATCGCCATTGCCACATCCGATCGAAACAGTCTCAGCTTAGTTTTTGTGCTGAAAACACTGCTCCTCCAGATTTACGATATCATACCGAATGCTTTGGGTATTCCGAATCCAGTTCGGCACGACCATCTGATGAAGCCATAATTCCTTTATATAATTTTGATACTTGATAGCGGCCATATTATCGAAGCTACATCTGTCAAATTGGCTGTCATTTATTCAGTCTGTTTTGCCAAATCACCATGGCCGGACATAGTGTTCAGCAACATGTGCAAATGATAAAATTGTTTTATCAAAATGGGTGTTCTGTTCGGGCAACGATTCGCGCACTTTGACCATTTTATGCTCCCTATAATCGCCCTACCGAGAGAACTATTCGCAGTGTGTTGGATAAATTTGAGTCCACTGGTTCAGTAAACGATAAACCAACACCCGTACGTCGACGAAACGCAAGATCTACAGAAAACTTCGCCGCTGTCCGTAAGAGTGTGTAGGAGAATCCGCGGCAGTCGATTTCGCGTCGCTCACAAGAATTCGGCTTTTCGCAGACCACAACTTGGCGAATCTTGCATCGTGACTTGGGTCTGTACTCGAATGAAATTCAACTGACCCAAGAGCTGAAGGTAAACGACCACATACAACGACGTGTGTTCGCTAAATGGGCTCTTTAGCGGTTGGAAACTGACCCTAGTTTTCAACGAAAAATCATCTTCAGCGATGAGGCCCATTGTCGAATTTGAGACGATAGCAATCCACATGAGATCCAAGAGCGTCCAATACATCCCGAAAAAGTCACTGTTTGGTGTGGACTTTGGGTTGGCACGGCGGCGACACCAGCGACATATGGTTTCAACAGGGCAGCGCTATGTGCCACATACCTCACGCCACATTAGAAATTCTGCACGAGTGATTCGAGGGCATGGTCATCTCACGTGTATGTGGTGTGAACTGGCCACCGAGATCGTGCGATTTGACTCCGTTAGACTTCTTCTTGTGGGGTGTTCTGAAGTCGCAGGTCTGTGCGAATAAGCCACAAACAGCGCTCAAAGCCAACATAACCCATGCCATCGGTGAAGTTTAGCCTGATTTATGCGTCAGAGTCATGGAAAATTGGACATTTCGGATGCACGCCACGTACAGAAGCCGCAGAAGACCGCATAGAAGACCCTTTAGAAACCCGTTTGCTCGTACTTTTCTCTAATTGCCTGGTGATGTTGAATTGAGCGGCGCTGGTGTTAACCTGAGAAATTGAAATGCTTACGAACTTTGCTTTTACCATATTTATTTTGAGCCCTACTCTGTCGAAATTGTGGACCATCTGGTGCAGGTTCAAGACACTGTTTAGAAGCTGACATACATCAGCAGATGTTTACGATATATATAATGTCATAGTCAACCTCAGCCTCATGTTTCCTCCAAACAGTTCCGACATATTAATGATTACTACTACAAAGAATAGCAATGGTGAGAGACTGCAACCTTGCCTTACTCCGCACACTTCAAATTCTTCTGGGGCTTTATCGTTGCGTAAGACATGAATTTGAAAACCTTAAAAACAGAAAATAGTTTCCCTCACATTCCTATTCCGCACCGGACTCGCTACATATATAGCATCCCGATTCAAGCTGCCGAATGCCTTATCAGAATCGATGAACAAGAAATATGGCGAAGATCTATACTCGACACATTGAGCTGCAAAGCTTTGATGTGGTCAGCGTTCTTTCACTCCATCCATAATTGTTCTTCCTATTAGTTTACCCACAGCCGGAAATACGCGTATTCCTCTCCAGTTACCATACTCCCTCAGCTTTCCCTTCTTTGGCGGCCTAACAGTCAATACCCTCTTTCAGTCTTCGGGGAAAACTTTGGTTCCCCGGCTTTTCGCCAAAGTATTGGGCGTGGAAGAGTTCCGCCTTGATGACGTTTTTGGCAACAGGCCCTTATCAATGTTTCAGGTTCTGCTGCAAAATGTTTTCCCATCTGGCAAGCTGTTCCTGATCCGCGGTCAGAAGATTTGCGTATAGTCCTTTTTCTAGATGTATTGCAATGTACATTTTTGACCATAAACGAGTTCCTTAGTTATATAATAGCTCCTACTGCCGCAGCTATTTGATGCTTCTTCAGCCTTAGTGGCCGTTGATGTATTGTTTTGTATCGTCTTACACTACTCTGCACTTCTTTTCTCTTCATGCGGTGCTATAATTTTGGTTTGGTGCGCTCTACCGCCAACGGTGCTGTAATGCATATGTACTTTGAGTGCAATACATTCGTCGATGTGTCAGCCATGTCCTTTAGCTTTTTTGTCATCAGCCGACAATGATGTCTGTCCTGGATCGCTCTCAGGAGCGAAGATGCTGATTATTTCTGCATTTGTGCAAAAGTTGTCCCTTAACTGTTTCCACACCTGGGTATTCCGGGGCCTGTTGCCGTTACACCTGAGTGAGCTTAGCAAGTTCGATCGGCAGCCTTCCAAGTCGCTGTAGCGGGCGGAAATTTTGGCGATTAAACAAGCCCTGTCCTGGCTGAAGAAAAACGTGATATCTGCAAAGGATATCCGCATCTTTTCGTATAGTCAGGCCGCTATCAAGTCCCTGGATTCAGTCTCATTAAATTCTAAAACCGCCTTTGAAAGTCGGTCATCTCTTACGGAGATGGCAGAGCCGTTCGACTTTCACCTTTGCTGGGTACCGGGGCAAGGCCAACGAACTCTCCAAAATTGGAACCACTCTACCTATTCTACCGGAAAAGGAGATCATAGGCATGTGCAAATTAATATTACAGCTGGATGCTAACAAAAGAACAGACCTTAGGTGGACTGTTGGATCAACATGTGTAGCGACCAAACAGATTTGGGCAAAGCTGGATATGAATTGCTCAGTGTCATCACTGGACACTACCTTATAGGCAAGCATGCAAGAAGGCTTGGCGCCTTTACAAACGATTTCTGTAGAAGCTGCATGGACGAGGAAGAGGAAGAGACAATCCTCCACCTACTCCGTAAATATCCAGCTCTCTCCCAGAGAAGAAAACTTCACTTAGGAGCTGTCTTCTACAATGACCTAAGCGATCTAAAGAATATAGACGTGAACACTTTCCTATGCTTCATTATAAGCTGGTCCCACGAGTAAGAGGATCATAGATCCACGTGGGATCGCAATGGGCCAATAGACCTAAGTGGGTTGGTCTTTCCAACAGCCACTTTTACCTACCTACCTACCTAGATCGGCTGCCGTTAATAGCTGCAGTATGACGACCTATTGTGGATACTATTCGATAGTGATCTCTTCCTATTCCCATGTCAGCTCCATGGTTGCTCAACAATGAGCAGGCGGATAGTGTTGGAAAAGCCTCATGTTAAAATCTCCCATCACGATCATGGTAACATTGTTGGGCTTTGATTTGGTGGCTGTTATATGTAGAAAGAATCCGCTCAATTCGGATATTGATTTCATTTCTTGCAAGTCCCCGTAAGGTTTATAGGACATAAGACTGCCTCTAGCTTTAAGAGTAAGTGAAAGGCCAACCCCATATTCGCAAGTGGTGTTCACTTGTTTCCCAGAGAATAGTAAGAAGCTACTCTGGAATGTGAATGCCTAGTTTGTAAACCAAATTTCGGGGATTTTATTTTCTATTGCCAAGGAGGATCGGTAGCCAATGGTCGTTAAAAAAGTATCCAAGGCGAGTGTTGCAGTTTCGGAGTAATGAAATGTTTTACGGTTGCAGCTTGCTATGCAACAGGCAAATCAGTACTTGTCCTGTTTAATAATGAGATCAAACTTTGAAATTTCAGAAGAAACTTTCAGGATGCTTAGAACTTATTCGTAGTTCTGTAGGTGTTCGTCTTGCGGAGGCAGTACCTCTTCTTTAGCGAACCAGCATGTTCCTTTTTCATACCAAAAATATGCTGTATTTCCTCCCAAAACTTGTCTTGTCGTCGTTTGACATCGTCTACGATTCGGTTCCTATCAAAAGAACACGAAAAATGATTGATTTGCGGAGCGCTGCTATTAATTGTCCCAACAAATTATGCTCTAAGCAGATTAGATTAGTTTGGCGATTCATCTATAATAACGTCTAGAGGTAGTGCTACTTTAGGTCACAAAAGTCTTAAAATTGACTTAAAGCCTAATAGTAATAAGTCCTTATTAGTTCTGATAGCCAAATAGCTTTAAAAGGACTCTAATTTACGAAGGCATGAAAGGACTACTACTTATTGAGTTTCACTAGCTTCTGGAGGATATTAAAAGCAGCCAACTACATATTTTGAGCACATGCAATAAGAACCCAGGATAAGGTGCTTAAGAATAGTGACAGCATTTATACATGTCTTTAGGTTCGCGTTGCCATCATGCATACCAGCATTAACTCCATTTTTTTGCCATGAGTATACCACATCATATCTTTAGAACACGGATTTCAGTTTGGAAAATCTAAAAAGTTTTCATTAAAGTAGTTACTAGTTACGAAGCCTCAGATATTGGGGTGATCATTTCCGTCTTAGCAAGATTGGAAGCAATTGTAAGGTAACCTGATTGTTTACTCTGATCTCCGTCATTTTTTGCTAAGCGAACGATCTTCTTATCAAATTGCGTAGAGCCACGTTTTTTTTTATAAAAATAGTGAGTTCAATTAAGGACTAGACATGTGAATCTATCAAACCTGTGCTATTGATCCAAGGTTCGTCTTACAAACTTTCTCACACTTTTCGTTGGTGCGGGTGCAAGAGTATCTATGAGTAAAAAGTCAATAGAGTATCAAACTACTTCGTCTCAACAGTTCGAGTTCATTAAGTTAGACAGAATTGAATATGACCATAAGGTGAGAGGATTCGTATTGTTGTGCGCATCCTTTTGCTGGAAATATACCCTGAATGACTCGAACTGCAACCAACTTCAGACTGATATAATTTCCAAACCGGTCATGACAGTGAGCGCAAATTTTGATACATGACAGATAATTGTATTATTTACAAGCTTCGTAAACGACTTGCGTCTCAGTTGGGTTGAAAAGATTTTATCCGCGATAGAATTCAAACGTGATAGTGTGATTGCTTTATATTTGGCTGGAAAACCACAAGTAGCTATCGTTAGAGCCCTCCAGCACCTCAACGTGAATAAATCATTTGTGTCTCGAACCATAGCTCGTTACCGTGATACTGCCAGCGTTGCAAAACGCCATGGAGGTGGTCATAAAAAAACAGCAACATCGGCAGAAATGGTTCAGAAAGTGAAGGCTCGAATTGAGCGAAATCCGCGTTTAAGTGGAAGAAAAATGGCTCGTGAGCTCAACATATCGTTGGAACGGATGCAACACATACTGAAAAATGAGCTTGGGCTCAAGCCATTGAAGTTTCTGAAATCACACGATCTTACACCGCAACAGAAAAAAGTTAGAGTCGAAAGAGCGAAGGAGTTGCTACGCTTGCACGAAAGTGGTGAATTGCCGAATTTCCGATGAGTCGCCATTTTTTATCGAGCAATATGTCAACAAACAAAATGACCGAGTTTACTTGCCAGAGAGGTCCTTCGAAAATTTACACTTTCGGACGGCCACCAGAGAGCAGACAGCACCGATGGTGATGGTTTGGGCCGCCATGACCACCATAACCGCCGATGGTCGCTCTCCTCTCGTATTTTTGGACCGTCAAAATTAATGCGATCGTATGCCGTGAAATTGTCTTCGAGGCAGTATTGTAGCCATGGAAAAACAATCATTTCAACAACATTCGGCACCATCTCACAAAACGCGCGTCAACCAAGATTGGTTACAAAACAATGTTCCTCACTTCATTTCTTCGACACAATGGATTGCAAATTCTCCGGATGCAAATCCGTTGGATTTCTCTGTCTGGGGTATTTTGAAGGCGAAGGCTGGCAATAAAAAATACCAAAGTTTGGACCACCTGAAACAAGCACTTTGCCGGGAATGGGGGAAAATGCCGCAGAACCACTTGCGTGCAGTGTGCGATGCTTTCTTCGGCCGTCTTAAGGCCATTATTCGCGCCAAAGGTGGACATATTGAAAACTACTGATACAATTTGAAAACTGATGTATTTTCCAGCATTTTTTGCTTTGGCACAATAAAATTTATCAAAAGATAAAAAAAATTATAGCATTTTAAAAAGTTGCAGTACTATCAGGGAGACCTCTGCATGGGAAAGCTGTCGTTCTTTGGCTTTTAATCATGGCTCTAACCCACTTGTTATTTGCTCAATCAAATAGTCTGGAACACCTTCTGCAGATCTTCCTTTCGGTTACATAACATGTTTTATTTAAAATGCAGTGGCTTCTTACAAGAATCCCTCAAAAGGAGTCAATTCTCCATTGTTTGAAAGAAAAACTACGTTAATCTACCCGAATGATGCAGTAAGGAATTTCGCTAGGTTTGTTACCCAGCTGAGACATGAAAAACACGCTAAGGTCATACTATGCTTGCGGCATGTACCTTCTATTATTCCTTGCCCGCCAAGACACCATAACTTTGTCCATGCTAAGCAGCATGGTGATGTAGTTTGGGAAGTGCCAGGAAAGTGCACTTCGAACAAAGTCTCCACGGTTTACTTACGGTTGATGGTTGAGTTGAGTCCACTTTGGAGAGTGGTCTATGGAGACCAGCTGTGGTTCGAGAAAGTCTCTTAGATTTCCTTAGCTCAAGCTTTTATCTTTGAAAAAAACAAATAGTTTGCAACAAAATATTTTTCTTTCAAAAAACCCTAATTTCAGGTAAGGCTTTCAGATTGGAGTGCATTATCTTGGCCCTTCTAGTCAAAGAAGAAACGGTTTGCTAGACTCAATCTAAGTCAGTTCACCATTAAGTTGACGCTAACACCGAATTAGGTATCCTAGGTGAGGAACGATTCTTAATCGACAGCATGTAGTTCGTCCTGCCCTCATATATTTAAATGAACATTTCTCCAAAGTTCAAAGCAGGAGCAATCAAAATACTTCACTTGTAGATGAAACTTTTCAGGATGTTGAGCCTGAAAATGATGATTCTCAAACTTTTAGTGGATCGCTGAATGGGATTTTGCCGGTTGTTGACCCCGGTAGTGGACATTTCTTCCAATTTCAAAGGGTGGATGATACGGATGTGTTAAGTGCTGTACTTAAAATAAAATCATCAGCTACTGGCTTTGATGAAATACATCCACACTTCATCAAAATGATCCTACCTCACATTCTTCCTGTGCTAACACATGTTTTTTTTGTCATTTCTGTCAAAGATTCTGGAAAAAATTTTACACAATCAAATTGCAACCTTTTTAAAGACATTCAAACTCTTAAGTGAGAATCAATCCGGTTTTAGACCAAACCACAGTTGTGTATTCGCTACTCTTAAGATTTCAGACGATATTAGAAATGCTATGGATAATGACTTGGTTTCATTTTTAGTTCTCTTAGATTTTTCGAAGGCATTCGACAAAATTAATCATAAAATACTTATTAAAAAACTCATACAACAGTTTCGGTTTTCACACACAGCTGCAAAACTGATTTTGTCATACATTAGTGGAAGAAGCCAAGCTGTTGTTATTGGTAATAAAACGTCCCATCCTCTAAATCTTTTCTGTGGGGTTCCTCAGGGATCCATACTTGGTCCACTTTTATTTACGATTTTTATTAATGATCTTCCACTCCAATCTGAATACTCTTCAATCGATTTGTATGCTGACGATGCGCAAGTTCGTATAAGCTGCAAGTTAGGCATGATTGAAGATGGTGTTGTGAAATTGAACTCTGATTTAAAAAGAATACTTCGCCGGTCCAATACAAACAGTCTTCACCTCAATCCACAAAAGTCCAAATGCTTAATTATTTATAAAAATAAACTTGATAACAGCTACGTTCCTGCAGTATATCTCGGAAACGAACAAATTGAATATGTCGATAAAGCTATGAACTTAGGCATTCTATTTAATTCTACCCTTACCTGGGATGACCATATTCAAACTGTTGTTGGAAAAATATATGGATCCTTACGGAGTCTTTCACTTTCGAAGCAATGTACTCCTCAACACGTTCGACTTGGGTTGGCAAAAACTCTGATCCTTCCTATGATAACATATGGGTGCCAATTGTTTACTAGTCACAACTCAGAAACGAAAAGAAATCTAACTGTGGCGTTCAATAATATAACTCGATATGTATACAATCTCCGACGATATGACCATATTTCAAACTACACAAGTAACATACTTTACACGTAATCTTTACACGTATTTCAAATATTTTTCCCTTAGAACATTGAACAAAATCATCTTAAACAAAGAACCTTCCTATCTAATTCAAAAAATACAGTTTAGTAACTCATCTCGTTCTTTTATGATACTGCAACCAAGGTTCACTTGCAGAAACTCGGAGCGTCAGTTTTTCGTTTATGCCATAAAGCAGTGGAATAGCTTATCCTCTTTCATTAGAAGGCTTCGCGGCACCACACAATTTGAGACGGTTTTATTCAGATACTTAGTAAATAATTAAATTTAATATTTAGTGTAATAAAGAATTTTGTTTTGTCATTACGAATATGAATTTAGTTTGTCATTTTAAATCAATAATAACTGAATGTATAAATAATAATTAAAAATGATTTGAATTTATGTCTAACTATACTTTTTATAACTTTTACTATTAATTATAGGCTTTTAAGCCCAATGTAAAAGGTTCTTTGGAAATATATTGGGTCTACAAGTAAGTTTCCAGCATTTTTTTCCAAAATTTGAAATTTTATTATGAAAACATAGTTACAATGCTTTATTCAAAGTATCGTCCATCGGAAGCTACAACTTTCCCCCATCTTTCTGGCGATTTATGAATTCCGGACCAAAAAAATTTCTCGTCTTTCGAACCCAAGAACGTATCGAGCCAATTTTTGATTTCCTCTACTGAGCTGAAATGTATTCCCGTAAGAGCGTTCTGCATCGAACGAAACAAGTGGTAGTCAGATGGTGCCAAGTCTGGACTGTAAGGCGGGTGAGACAGAATTTCCCATCCACTATTGTCCAAATAGTTTTTCACCGAAACCGCAACATGTGGCCGAGCGTTGTCGTGATGAAAAATTACGGACTCATGCCTGGTCTCATATTCTGGCCGTTTTTCTTTTAATGCCCGCTACAAATGAATTAGTTGGGTTCGATATAATGGTCCTTTGATGGTTTCACCACTCGGAAGCAGTTCGTAGTATACGACACCCTTTTGATCCCACCATATGCAGAGCATGACCTTATTCACGTGAATATTTCGCTTCGGCGTCGATTGGGCGGGCTCGCCGGACTTTCTATACGATTTTCTGCGTTTAGGATTATCATAATAAATCCATTTCTCATCACCAGTGACAATACGATGCAAAAATGATTTATTTTTATACCGCTGCAGTAACATTTCGGACATGCAAAATCGCCGTTCGACGTCTATTGGCTTCAGTTCGTACGGCACCCAGTTTCCAACCTTTTTAATGAATCCCAGTGCTTTTAGGCGCAGGGAAACGGCTTGTTGCGTGACGCCCAATGATGCAGCAAGTTCTTCTTGAGTCTGACACGGATCCTCATCCAGTAAAGCGTCCAATTCCTCGTCTTCAAAACTTTTCGGCTTTCCGGGGCGATCTTTGTCTTCAACTCCAAAATCACCACTTTTGAACCGTTTGAACCACTCGCACGTCGATTCACCAATACATTCCGCCCCATAAGTTTCCGAAAGCAAACGATAGGCCTCAGCCGCACTTTTCTTCATATTAAAGAATAAAAGCAGCGCTTCCCGCAAATAACGTTTATTTGGCTGGAAACTTGCAATGATTTTGCTCGATAAAATGTACGACACCAATAGAACTGCTCAAATATAACGCTGCAAAGTTGTTGACAGATACAAAACCTACAAATAAAACACACGGGGTCTGACATTTCTGCCCGGGATCCACTTGTGGCGCCATCTCTGACAAACGCTGGAAACTTACTTGTAGACCCAATACTTCATTTGTTTGTCTGTCTAGAGGGTTTTCAGCGTTCGGTCCATAGATCCGATAACGCCATGTCATCACATTTCGTAGGCCGTTTTTTTTAAACAAATTTGCCACAGAAATTCTTCGTCGTTTTCCGATGGAATTCTCATCTGTATGCGACTTTTAAGGCATTCTTCTTAGAGCTCATTGAATACCTTTGTGATGATGGTCTAACCCTTTGTCTAGATCTCGCTGATGTTTTGAAATTTATCTGACGAAAGTTGACGTCAAGAAATCAAACCTAGGGATATAGGTCCACTCTTTTCTACTTTCGAACGACGTAGAGGGAATCAGAAAACAGAAGTTTTCACTTTCTTAGCAATGACAAATGCTTGTCTGTGTGGTGGCATCGGAAATATTTTTTTTCTGTTTATCAGGGTACTGGGAATTTAACCCATTCCCCCGCATAATTGCCACCAAATATAAACTATTTATCCTGCGGAATAGGATTTAAAGTGTTAAAAAGAGGCTAGTTGAAGGCGCTTGTTTTCTTTTGTGTTGGCTGTTAGTAACTTTTAATTTCTTGTGAAATTTAATTGACTGAAAGTTGCTGAGCCCGACGTAAAACCTGCTGGCAACATTTCTTCTTCTTTGAATCTTGAGGTTGGCCTTAACATTAGTCGAAATGCTGGGTACAAATTAGACACAATCGTTGACCACATCGAAAGTGTAATGTAATGTGTTGGTCAAGACGCTTCAAATCCTTGCTCGTTCACACAAGATGTTTCGTCTTGCACTCATTCACCACTAGACTCACTTGCCATGATTCTTCCTCAGGGGTGGATAATGCTTCATTAACTGCACGTCAACGATGATAGTTTTTTGAAAAAGTTTTCACTTCACTGGTCTTTTCCCTTCATTTCAAGGAATTATTTGTTTTAGCTGCCTGAAGGCTTTCTCTAGTACACGCGACTTTGTTATACATAGAGACGTTGGTGTATTTTGTACTCCTTGACGTTTATAACATAAGCTGAGCTCTTAAAGCCATCTTCCGTTTATAAGAAGTGTCTTTGGTACAACTTGAACCAGAGTTTCAATGAACATTGTCTTTTGACGATGGTCTTTTAGACATGATGGCTGGTGTAATAATACCAGACTTTTTCACTGCGAAAATACATAGTTGATTTCTTTTTTTGTACCCAGAAAAGTCTTCACCCAAAATCCATGTATGGAAATGAAGGAAGCCGGATCCTCCCAGATGACTTCAACACCGATCTAAGTACAAAGATAAATGGGATAGTGTGGATGTTGGTTGTCATTCATCACGGTTGATCTTCATGATAGAAGTCACGTAAGGCAATTTTAGTCATGTAGTCCTTCACCACATAACAACGGGTTTTTGTTGTTCAAATTTATTAGTATTTGAAATTTACCCAGCTCCTCAATTCGTCATCGAAGTCAACAACTGGGCATTGCTTACGCCAACTTATGCCATTGGACCGCTCAGGACGTTGCCATGGATGTTGGAACGGAGAGACAATTTTTCAACAGAAGTGATCTTTCTTGACGAATCGGATATTGGATGGGGAATTATGTACGCCAAGAAACGAAATTTTCACATCTGGGATTTAGAAAGTCCTCATGCGATTCACGAAAAACCAGCGTATCCTAAAAAGTTACTGTGTGGTGCTGCTTTTGCGCTGGCGGTTTCATTGAGCCATTTTTTCGAAGAAGACGATGAAAAGACAGCTGACGTAAATGCCGAATGTTATCGACAGATGTTGACTGACTTTTTTATCCTGATATTAAGCGATTCCAGTGAGTGACTTCTGAATTCAACAAGCTATAGGGTCAGTTGAAGACTTACGAGTAGGTCTACGCAAACAATTCAAAACTTCAAACATACTCGTAACATTCGATCTGAGATTGATGCCGCTAATTCGCTATTGCAAAAAAGCCAATGCACATTTTGATCTTCGGCTGAGAGCCTCTAATCGGAGTCTTAAGTATGTCGTATTTTGAACATAATTTCCATGAACCGATTCATCACAATGACTCATGGATTTTATTAAGTACGACTACATTGCTGATTGTCATGTACGAGGGGCGTTCAAGATATTCTCGGTTTCGGGGTGAAGCTGTGGTTGCATATATAAATTGACTTATTTTTCAAGTAATACTATTATTTTAGTGCATTCATGTAAAATTTCATATAAATGTGATTATTAATTCGCGTTTTATCTCTAGTTAAACAGAATCATAATGGCAACTGAGGCGATGATGGTGAAAATTGAGCATCGCGCTGTAATTAAATTTCTCACTAAGCAAGGAAAAAGTCAAAAAACTATTCATGAAGAGATGGTGGCTGTTTACCAGGGTTCCGCACCTTCATTATCAACTGTGCAAAAGTGGTCAAGTGAGTTCAAGAGAGGCAGAGAGAGCATTGAGGACGACCCCCGCTCCGGCGCCCGGGCTACTGCTTGTACGGGAGAAAGCATCAAAGAAGTCGAAAAACTTGTTCTTGAGGATGCCCGAATAAAGGTGAAAATGATGGCAGAGATCACCAAGCTTTCAATTGGTACCATTCACACCATTCTTCATGACCATCTTAACCTTTCAAAGGTCAGTGCAAGGTGGGTGCCACGAATGCTCACAGCGCCTCAGAAAAAAAGTGAGAATCGCATGCTGTAGAGAGCTTTTGGAGATGTGTAGTGAGAACGCGGACGGTGTTATGGATCGAATTGTTACTGGGGACGAAACATGGGTCCACCACTATGACCCTGAAAGCAAACAAGAGTCCATGCAGTGGCATAAAAAAGGAACAGACCCCCCGAAGAAGTTCAAAGTCACTCCGTCTGCCCGAAAGCTCATGGCCACAGTTTTTTGGGACTCAAAGGGAATCTTGCTCATTGAGTACAAAAAAAAAGGTGAAACCATCAACGCCACATCCTACGCCTCCACTTTGCATAATTTGCGGGAGGAAATTAAAAAGAAAAGACGGGGTAAACTCGCAGCGGGTGTGTTGCTTCTTCATGACAACGCTCCTGTTCACACGGCGCGAGTTTCCAAGGCTGCTGCGCGAGATTGTGGTTTCGAAGAAATTCAACACCCACCCTATAGTCCAGACCTTGCCCCTAGTGATTATTTCCTGTTTCCGGATTTGAAAAAATGTCTTCGTGGAAAAAGATTTTCGGATGATGAAGAACTCAAGTCGGTATTTTGCAGAGAAAGAGGAAATTTATTTTTTTGAGGGTTTATAAAAGCTTATCTCAAGATATAACAAATGCATTGATGTTAGGGGAGATCATATTGAAAAATAAAAACAATTTAAATTGAATTCACATTTTCCTTCATATCGATACCGAGAATATATTGAACGCCCCTCGTACATATGTATCAAAGGTGAAGGCTGAACTGCTCTGCCATCTCCTTACGAGATGATTGGCAGCCAAGTGCAGTTCTAGAATTTAGAGAGACTAAGTCCAGGGGCTTGATAGCGGAGTGGCATCTGCGGATATCCTTTGCAGATGCCACATTTTTCTTCAGCCAGGACAGGACTTTTAATCGTCAAAATTTCAGCCTGGATTATGCTAGTGATTTGGAAGATGCAATGAGAGGCTTAGATTTATCTTATCTGAGAAAACATCGCCACCGGCCCCGCTATTAGTCTTGGATCCATCTGTATAGAAGTGGGTTGACATGTCATCCATGAAAGCATCTTCCTCCAGAAGGATTTACAAGGGAAGCTTACATGAAAGTCAGATCAATGTTGGGGCATAATACAGTATACTGTGCATTGATAGTTGGAGTTCTGTATTTGCCGATCTGGCTAGCATTGTAGTGTTCTAACTGAAGAACAGTCTTTTCCATTGTTCGTTTGACAACCTCTTCCATCGTCAGTAAATGTCGGTCGATTTCGCCATCTGTCTATTAGTCGGGGTATCAATTCCATTCAAGAAGCGCGATCGGCGTGCTCATTTCGATTTAGTACGCTTGATCATACTGCTCGCTAATAGTGGTCATAGTGATCACTATGGGACTCAGGCGCTCGCAAACAGTTCCCATGTGTTTCGATTCTATTATCTACTGTCTACTTTCTAATAGAGCCAAATATAGAAGGGAACCATCTGATAAGAAGGTAGGGATTTATTTTTTGAGCGCGCGCTCAAGCGGTTTGTCCACCCTTAAGATGTTCGTACACAGCGCGGGCGAAGGAAATTTAGGGAGGAAGAAAGGACAGGTACCAATGTACATTGTTTTTAAATGTTTGTAAGTTATAAGGACCAGGAAACACAGAGGTCGGCAGGGCATTCCATAAGCGAGTTGTACGGCTTAGGAAAGAATCACGATATTTTAGAGTACGTCCGAAAATGGGCTGATGAGCATTCATAGCGAGACGGGTGTTACGGTTGAAAGTTTGAACGGGCGGAATGCTACTGGCAATTTCAATGGAGTACTGGTGGTGGAAATAGCGATAAAACATATTAGTATCAACTATGAGTTTTGTCGCACGGTTTTGAATCCGGTCTAGCAGATGCAGAGATGTTTTAGGTGCACCTGACCAGATGTGAGCATAGTACTCCAAATTTGGGTGGATGAATGCCTTATATATTGAGGCCTGATGAGAGGGGGTAAAATATTTCTTAGATCACTTGAGGAAACCTAGACATTTCGCAGCATTTTTGACGACACCGAATATGTGGTCATTCCAATGTAAGTTGTCACTGACACACATACCGAGAATGGAAAGTTTATCGGCTTCGACGATGCAAGTGCCATTCATGGATAATGGCTGGGTATTTAGATTTCGTTTTAATCACAGCAGACAGCATTGAGTTTTGGAAGTATTCAATTCCACTCTGTTGATGTTCCCCCATTGGTTATGCTGTTGATATCGGAATTTAATGAGCTTAACATACGCTGTTGTTCTCGTCCTACAGCTGAATAGCAGGGGCGTGAGTCCGGGAACGAATATGAAAAGCAGAGAGTACCATCATCAGCAAAGGAATATACTGGATTAGAAGTAGCACAGTGTCGGAGACAGAACCGAGCCCTGGGGCACACCAGCATTTATTTTGTGAATATCAGACTTGAAACTATCCAAGACAACTTGAAATTAACGGTCCGCAAGGTAATTTCTAATCCATTGAAGAAGATAGTCATCGATTCCAAAATCACGCATTTTCGGCAAAAGAGCCTGATGCCAAACTCTGTCAATTGCCTTAGAAATATCAAGTGCAACTATCTTGCTTTCGCCAGATTGATGTACGCTTTGGTTTCACTTTTCGGTGGACCTGTTGCTATGAAAACCATATCGCCGGTCATTAAGAAGTTTTCGTGTTTCGAGATATTTCATACAACTTAAGTTTGTGATCAATCATATATTGATTGAACTTACCAGGAAGTGGGGTTACCCTTAGTGTAAATTGGATTATTCTGACAAGCTTTTGACAGAAGAAGAGACAAGACATGTACTAACGTCTGACAATGAAGAGGAATACACATGATGTAGGCCTCCAGCACCGGCAAGCTTCGCACAACCTTGATATCTATTATCTGGGCGTTCGCTTTACAACAAATTATACAGGCTGTTTCTTTCTCGATGTTGATCAATTGATTATTATCATTCACTGCAACGATCTTCAGATTTATCGCATTCAGCAAATCAGACTCTTCATTAGCGCTTCATATCAGCCAAACATAGTCGAAGAGATATCGTATATTCGAGCCGTTTGTTCATTTAGTTGTATTGGACAGAATTGATCTTTCCAGTTGTTAATACTCGTAGAAAAAGCGCTTTCAAATCCAGATCCGCCTCTGGTACCTTTTCGACGACGTTGGGCGTACTTTTTCCTGTTAATGTGTCTCAACCCGATCCAGCTTCAATTTTGGTATTAAATTAGAGAAAGCAAGAAAGGAGATGTTTCTTTTGATCGTCCAACAGTTTATGTGCCGAAACCTAAACAACCCCTGTGTTTAGCTAGATGCTCCGTGTTCCTACAGTAACTTCTCTTTCATTGCTTAAGTGACATTTTCTATATTTGTACTCCTTGCCGCACTAAACGCACCTGAATTCCAAATTATAATAAGCTGAAGCGTGCCCGAAGCTTTGGTAGAGTATATGTACATTGCAGCAGACGGTCTGCCCTCTTTAAATTCGATTTTTCTCAGGCTATGTCAATCTCGGTGTCAATTCCAAGACACCGAATTGAAAATTCCGCACTTTCCCCGTACTTTCACTCACAGGGGGGACAATTTATGCTGTATACACACTATCAAAGCTTCTTCCATCAGAACGTTGTCCAATAAAAAGCAGAGGCGGATCAAATTACTGCTCGGTTTTCTGCTGTCCAGTTACAAGTTGCCGGTCATAGGTCTTGTTGGCGGCTGGACCACCGGTAGTCCTTACCAGGACTTAAATCACGGTACCATGGGAGTCAGGAGCCCCCCGGATTTCGGTCCGGGCCTGACTTGTTGAGGTAGGCACCCTTGTGGGAGCGTCAGGGTGGCTGTGGTTTAAACCCAAGTCGCGGGAAGGGTTTTCCTTTTGGTTTGACCCATTGTAGAGTTGCAAATAAGTACTGGGTGCTGTGACCCTAAGAGCAGTAAGAGCTTTTGGATTGACCTCGACTCATACCAAGGGTGGAACTGGTGCCTCCAACACAAGTTCTGATTTGGTTTCAATGAATTGACGGAGAGCAATGGCAATTGCTCTCATGAACGTTTGGGTATTCAGTGGAATTAAGGTTTATACTAGATGGAGTGGGAATTAAAAAAATTTTTTTTTTTGAAACGTTTTTTTATATTATTCTATATTCCCTTTTAGTTTGATACACTTATTCCAGCGATTTCCCAACTTCTTGATCCCGTCCGAAAAGTAATTTTCCGGAAGGTCTGCAAAATATTCCTCCGTGGCGTCGTTGATTTCCTTGCGTGAGCTGAATTTTTTATTGTTGAGCCATCTTTTGAGGTTTGGGAAGAGATAATAATCCGAGGAATCCAAATTCAGTTGCCAATCGACGCCAAATAAAATCAAAAGTAAAGCACATGGACAAACAAATTGCTGGTCTTATCGAGTTAGACTCCGGGAGATCCAGGAGTGAAGAAACTCCCTTACGTCACCTCGATAAAGTGTTGATTGACATTAAAGCTATGTGTTCTGCGCAGGTTATCTCCAACCAAAAAACCTGCGAGATGATAAACTCCTTGCGTGACGACATAGACATTCATTTTCAGTCCTCGTCACACAAACAACTCTCTCCCAAACTCTGTGATACCATGCTCGAAGTTATCTTCGATAAAGTGAACGATGTCGGCGACGAACTTACCGCGACTCGATCCCTCGTATGCGATATTGAACATCACATCGCAACAATAAACAGCAAAATCGTTGATACACAAAACTTGCCGCAGCCTTACCAGAATGTTCCCTACAATACATCACTCATGGCTGAATTAATGGAACCTGAAGTGGATTCACGCTCACCCCCACATATAAGTCATCTGCGGACGGTTCAACCCACTGATTCCTGCGAAGTTTCTTCCAACTTAGCAGCAGAAAATATTTCTATGTCAGCTCCTCCAATCGCTGCCCCACGGAAGCTTATCAATCACTTTAATTCAACTTGGACACCTTCCGAATGGCAACGTATACTTGATAAGCTTGCTTCGAAAAATCAATTGGTCACTACGCTTCTTATCAAAGACGCCCCCCCAAACGCTGATGTTGATTGGATCACAAATTTCTTCGAAAAGAAATATGGCATTACCATTAGCCATTGCAATTTGCTTCCTACATCTCACCACAGAAGCAAGCGCAGCTTCAAGCTCAATCTTCCAACCAAGTACGAATGGTTATTCCATAATCCTGCCAGCAACAATTTCAATCTTGGAAAGATGCGTGTCTCCAAATGGTTGGAAAATACGACCAAGAAGCAGGATAAAGCCAAGCAGTCCGTTATACCTAAACCAAGTAATAAGTTAGTAAATAAATCCAATTTGCCAAGACCCACCTCCTCTTCCCACAACAAACCCAGCTCCAATTGGAGTTTTAAAACAACAATTTTTCCTAATTTTAAGCCGCCCACCCAAACTCCAACTCCCCCTATTCCACCTCAAGTCAAGCCCCAACGTCAACGTGTCTCTTTCGACTTAACCCCTACAACTCAAACTCCTGCCACTCAAACAACCACCATTCAACCCCTAACACACACGCCTTTCCCTAATTTCGACCTCAGAACTGGAGCTAAGTATCCCAATTTCATCAGTTCTCACATTTTAAACCCTATTTCAGAAAAACCAGCCGTTGCGACACCGAACTCATTAACCACTCCCTCTTCTATTGACCCCCTTTCGCCACCCACTGTTAAATTAACGCAGCAAACTAGCGATACCACCGAATGTCGCTATGCGCTCTCTAGGCTTAGAGATAAAAAGATTTATGAGAATATAGGTCTTTATCTCGCTTATCTGTAAAACAAAAACTAGCGTCATGGTTTCTATCCAACAGGAAGGCCTCCCAACCGACGTTACCAGTCTCAGGAAACTTTATATAAAGTATCACGAGATTTTCAATACGCCCCCCCCAAAAAGTTGCAGACGACCTTGCCGCTCTTCGCCACTATGTACACTCTAAAAGAGTCTCACATCTCCAACGCAGTCGACTTGACCACGATAAATTTTTTCGACCCTAAAAAGTCATGCAAAAACCTCCCTCTCACCTTTTATTACCAGAACGTAAGAGGACTCCGTTCTAAAACCCACGCTGTTTTCCGCCAATCTCATGCTCTCCCTCTTTCTTTTAATGTGTTTCGGGATGATGATCGCGCATCCCCCTTAATTGAATCCCCTTGTTAAGGTGTCCTACTAGCTATTCACAACAGCTTGGACTCCTCTCTCGTTGCAACTTCGTCCTCTCCTAAGCTCGGCTTTGTGTCTGTTTAAAATAACCCTTACTCGTAGATGCTTGTATGTTACGAGTATGTGTTGTTATATTCTTCCGGCGCAACCTATTGAATCCTACCAACTTGCTATCGCAGCAATTGACAATTTGATCGATTTATCAGACTCGCTTGATGATATCATTATCTTCGGCGATTTTAATCTGCCTCAGCTGTAGTGGACTCCATCTGAAGACCTATCTTTTTTCATCGCTTCCAATCCCATTTCTACTAAGGAATGCCTATTCTTAGATACACAAAAAGGGATCTAAGCATTGCTAAACCCTCTCATATACCCAAACTCTTTGAAAGCATTTTATACGAAGCGTTAAGCTTCAAATGCAAACCTTTTATTTCACCACGACAACATGGTTTTCTAAAAGGGAGGTCAAATACCACAAATCTAGTTGAATTCGTGTCTTTTGCACTCTCAGTCTTAGAAAATGGCAAAGAAATCGATATTCTAGCAATTGATTTTACTAAAGCGTTTGATAAGATATCTCATCAATTGATCCTCTTCAAATTGTCTGGTCTCGGCTTTGAGCCTCTCTTTTTAAAATGGATTTCTTCTTACCTGGTAAACCGATATTATAGTGTTCGGTTTAGATCCGCCCTTTCTGTTCCATTCCTGGCCTCATCTGGAGTTCCACAAGGCAGTCATCTTGGCCCTCTTCTCTTCATTCTTACTATCAACGATGTGGAGTGTGTCATTAAGCACTCCTCCCTCTCCCTTTACGCTGACGACACAAAATTTTTTAGATCTATTTCCTCTCCCCAGGACTCTGCCCTTCTTCAAGAAGACCTTGATCGGTTTTCAATCTGGTGCCTCAAAAACTGCCTAGAACTTAATATAGCCAAATGTCAATCTATAACCTTCTCTCGTAAATGCAACACGTCTCCTCCCCGACTTTATTTTCTCCATGGTCAACCAATTCCCCTGGTTCAGTCTTTCCAAGACCTTGGCATATTATTCGACTGTGAGCTTAATTTCAGTTCGCATATCGATAAGATGATCCTCAAAGCCAACTCATCACTTGGCTTTATTAAACGATGATCCAAGGAATTTTCCAACCCGTATGTAACCAGATCTCTCTATATTACCTTTGTTCGCCCCCTGCTTGAGTATGCCAGTCAAGCTTGGTCCCCCTTTCACCGAGTTCATGTTTCCCGAATCGAGGATATTCAAAGTCGATTCCTACGATTTGCCCTTCGTGGTCTGCCATGGAACGACCCTTTAATCTTACCTCCCTATCAGGACCGCCTCAAACTTCTAAATATGAATTCGTTAGAAGAACGTAGGAATACTGCTGACATTCTTTTCATTCATCGACTTCTCTCAGGTTCCATCGACTGTGCATCCATTTTGAACTCCATTTCCTTCAATACCAACCCCCGCAATCTACGTTGTCCACGACGTTCTATCTACCGGACCACCGCACCTCTTATGGCTCCAACGAACCAATCTCCCGAATTCTCCGAAAGGTCAACTCAAACCTCTCCCTTTTTGATTTCCACCTGAGCACTCCTCGTCTTAAACAAGATCTCCTCCATCACTTCCTTGGTCACTAGCTCTTAAGTCTTTCTGTTAGTTTTTAAGTTAGATTAAGCTTGTATTAAGCCAATAAATGGGGGCCTCAGCCCCCACCAAAATTAAAAATTAAAAAATTAAAAAAATCAAAAGTCCGCCCGATTTCGCATCAGCAAGTCCAAACACTCTTTCGAAGTGCTCTCGCGTTCGTGTTTTTAGTCAGGAGTGAGCATTCGCGGCACCCAGCGGCAGGATAGCTTTTTCATATGCAGAATATTGCCCAAAATATGGCGTGTGCGCTCAGTACTAATCTTTATTGTATCTGATAGCACGCGCACCTTCACTTTCCGGTCAGCCAACACCATTTCATGTATTTTTTTGACATTGTCCTCTGTAACCGCATCGGAGGGCCTGCCGCTGCGGACTTGATCGGTAGTGGAGTTGCGGCCACCACGAAACTCTCGAAACCAATATTTGACAGTGTAATCTGACCGAGCATTAGCCCCATAATATTTATCCAACTTTTCTATTGTTTCCTTCGCCGTTTTGCCTCCCAAAGAATAATGTTTTATGAGAGAACGAAAATCGTTTTTGTCCTTACTCAACATGATGCCAAACACGTCAACAACAATCAGCTGTCAAAACAAAACTAAAGACAGTATCGCACTGAAATTTGGCATGTTTGCCTAAATATGAACGGACTCCAAGGCACCATAACCTTTTTTGCAGTAGCAGCGCATTCTGGCAGTCAAGGAGGTCACTTTTCACTCCATCTAGTATTTGTCAGGAGTTCACATTGCGTTGATATTGGGTCAAGACAGTATTAAAAAGGACAGGACGGTGTGAAAGCCATTCCTATTGGAAGATCGATCTGATATATCATAACGACCAATTAATTTAGCTTTAAATATTCTGTAAATTCACATCTGAAAACTGCCGAATTAAATTTGTCTTCAGGACACATTAAAAAGGCTCTTCGAACTCAGATGTTTGGTTGCGGTATAATGCTGCCTCTTACAGGAATCTACCAGTAACACTACCTCCCCCTAAATTCTAGGTATCATCCAATGTTGGTACACAGTTCACACACATATCATTCAGTTGAGTATAAGCTTCAAATCCTGTAATAAGCTGCATACAATTCATCTTGTGTGCATGTACATCCATAACCGCATTGCTCCTGTGGTCAACTGGCATTATTCATTGACATTAAACATTCTGACATATGCTTCTTCTCCCCCATTGCACGTAGTAAGATCTTATCTTTCCTGTACTCAGATAGTCAACTGGAAAATTAATAACCATTTTCGCTCTAATAAACTTGTAATTATCCTGAATCAGATATCTGTATGTACAACAACGCCCACTTTTACGCCCGCTCAATTTAAAAGCAATTAAGCTCACGGGATAGCTATCCATGTCGGAGACGTATAAAATACAAAAACAAAAACTATTACGCTGATTTCGTATGGAATATGTAAAAGGCATCTCCAGACCATATTTGATGAAAGCCAAGATGATTTACAAGGACTCATCAAGTGAGTTTCCATTACGGAGTTAAATTTTCACTTTACGACACAGCAAAAGGATTAGAGCATCAAAAACTGCAATTCGACATTGCAAAATGACATGAACTGCAAACGAAAGAAAGGATAAGCGTAAATGGATTACTGTAGAATTACCAGCGTAAGAAGTCGCTTGTAATACCAAAGCCAAATTAAAAATCATTCCCACCATCATTGGTCTGCCCTGGTATGGGAGACAAAGACTTTCCAGAAGGGGCTACGAGTATCCTACCCGAGTGAATGTCAAATACCATGAGCGCTTGCCCTTGCCACCAATTGCAATGTTCGACTTCTAATCCCGTAATGCTCGCGAATTAAAGTGATTGAGTATTTCAGGCAAGAAGTCACGGTCTGTAAAAACGACCACGACCGCATATTCAATTGCGAACGGGTTGTAAGGATGCAGCCGATTCTACTGCGGAAGCGAACTTCAAAAGGCGCTACTGTCCGATTCGATCAATCGATAGTGGTAATACGGATGGTAAGCACTTCGTAAAAGAAAGGAATTCAATAAAACCGGAGGATGAAATTCAATAAAAGCTCCGTTCGGGGGATAACACCTAATTCAAGACATTGCAGGGAGTCTTAGTCCATGTACGGGTAGCATGGTTAGGAGTTCGGGAGATGCTCAGGGAAGTTGTACTTTGAGTAATAGTGTTCGGTAGTAGCTATGTATGAGAATTACAAATAAATGAAAGTTTCCTAATCCTTTTACAAATTTTGGATTCATTGGATCTGGTGATATACGAGTGATTATAAATGTATGTTTGCACATGGGCTGCAGGAGGAAAGAAGGGTGGATAATCACTTAAGTTGAAAGTTCATAACGTGGAACGTTGCCAAACTAAAAAGTGAAATGTAGATGAGGACGATTATGGTGTTTTACTTTTGAAATTTTGCGTAAGACTACATAATGTGCAGCTGTGGGTAATAATTTTTGAAATATGTATGTTATATCCTTTATATCCTTAAACGTTAAGTCAAATCAAAGGGGCGTTCCATATGAAATTTTCAAATCTATGGTCTCTCTATAAATTGCTAAACCAAGTGGATATTGTCAAAAGACTATCTCAGCATGTGGTTAAGTTTCGGATGAATCGAAAAATTGACAATTGATAAACGATTTTTTGTTTTGACGTTCTTAAGGACTAAGAACAAAGCATCTTCATGGTGACAAGCCTCTCTGTATCTTTTATTGACCGTTGAAATATTTGATGCATACCATTATATCTTATGCTACAATTTCTCCTACGTGCTTGTATTATTACTTCGGCTCTTGTGAGATTGCCTAATTTGACGGACATTTGAACTATTGTGGGTGCCTGTGGCTCAAGTGGTAGTGTACTGGCTTCCAAATCGGACTGTTCGGGGTTCAATACAAGCCGCGATCAAAAGACTTTTTTTTTTTCAGGCAACTAAAATCTCGTGAGATGAATGGTTGCCATTAAAAGTTGGATGCCACTCATGGAGCGAAATAACCACTGAGCTACTACGGTGATTGCGGATTTGTTGTAAACAGCAGACTAAGGCAAGAAGTCTTGGCGTTTCGACAAGTGAGTGAAAGCCTTATAACAATCCGTATCAAAGGTAAATTCGCTAACATCAGCCTAATATGCGCTCATGCCCCAACAGAGGAAAAGGATGATGCCACCAAAGAAAGTTTCTACGAGCTCCTCGACAAAACCTACGAGCAATGCCCGATGTATGACGTTAAAATCGTCCTAGGCAACTTTAATGCCAAAATTGGAAAGAAGGACAACTTTGGTAGCACAATCGGAAGACATAGCTTACACGACTCCACGTCTGGAAACGGACTTAGGCTAATCGATTTCGCTGCGGGACGTAACGTCATACGGTTTTCTCACCTCAGTATTCACAAGGGAACATAACAGACACCAGATCAGCAAACTGTCAACCAGATTGATCATGTTGCGATCGACGTAAGGCACTCCTCAAGTATTTTAGATGTCCAAATATTCCGAGCGGCCAACATAGACTCGGACCACTATCTAGTTGCATCCAAGGTACGTCTACGGATATCTGAGACACCACAACAACGGGGAAATACTATGAGGAGATCTAACGCTGAACGGTTGCAATTGCAATAAGCCGCCAGAATCTTTGAGAAGTCCTTTGCAGCCAGTGGCTTAGATGCCGAGAAGCCATCAGAAATGCCAGATCTGACGTGCTGGGTTTCGTCGGCCCATCACCACGAAACTCCTGGTTTGATGAAGAGTGCCGGTAAGCACATGCAGCAAAACAACATGCCTACAATGTGGCATTGCACAAAAGGATGAGACCAGCTCATGAGCTCTAGGAAAGAAGAACATCAGATTCTCCGGTAAAAAAGGGAAGATCATGAGCTATCGAGGAAATAGAGAGGTGCTACTCCAGGAATAATGTTCGAAAGTTTAACCGAAAGGTAAAAAGAACGTGTCAGGGTAATAAGACCCGAACGGAAATAACAAGGAAACCTTGGAGTAGAATCACAGTCGGTGACTATGGAAAAACTATTTCTGCAGACTGCTAAGCGGCGAAGACGACACAAATTCGGCTGTCAGGCAGAGTGAACCATTCAATATTGACGATGCAAGTCAAGAATTCTGTCCACCCGACCAAAATGAAGTGAGGGTAGCAATATCTAAACTGAAGTCGAACACGGCTTACCCGCCGAACTATTTAAGGCAGCAGGAGATGACCTGGTAGAAAGCATACACCAACTTATTTCCAAGATTTGATCGGATGAATATATGCCTGATGAATGGAACCTCAGCATCGTTTGCCCGGTTCATAAGAAAGGAGAACTTTTAAAGTGCGCCAACTATAGAGGTATAAGTCTCCTAAACATCGCATATAAGATCTTGTCTGCCGTATTGTGCGGGCGGCTGAAACCATTTGTCAACGATCTGATTGGACCCTATTAGTGCGGTTTCAGGACCGGTAAGTCCACAGTTGACCAAATTTTCATACTACGGCAGATCCTGGAGTAAACCCAAGAAGTTCAGAACGATTCTCACGACCTTTTTATCGATGCGGTTTTACCGCATATGACAGCATCTACAGAGCCATGTCTAGTTTTGGCATCCCTGCCAAACTCGTCCGCTTGTGCAGGATGACTATGGAGAAAGCTCGCTGCTATATCAAGGTCGGTAATGACCTAACCGAGACATCAAATGTCCAAAAGGATTTAGGTAAGGCGACGTCATGAGACTTCTTCAATATCACACTTGAAAGCATTGTGCAAAACTCACAAGCCAACACACGAGGCACGATCTTTCAAAAGTCTCTTCAATTGGTGGCATACGCCGACGATATTGATGTTAGTGGTAGAACACAGCGAGCTGTCACTGGTGCATTTGCGAGTATAGCAACAGAAGTGGAAAAAATTGGTCTGGCGGTGAACGAGGGCCAAACAAAATATCTGCTGTTAACAAGAAGGGACATCTAACATCGAGGAATCTGCAGAATGTCACAATCGACAGCTATTGCGATTTGCGGTAGTAAGGGACACTACCTCGGCTCTGCTATCACATCCGAAAACAACAACTCTTCAGAAATCAAATGAAGAATAACGCTTGCCAATCGCTGTTCTTTTGGGCTTAGAAGGCTACTACATTCGGCCCTCTCCCGAACAACCAAGGAAACTCTATATAAGACCCTTGTAATCTCTGTCTTGCTCTATGATTCCGAAGCATGGGCGGATGAAAATATCCTTGGTCGTTTTGAGAGAAAAATTCTTCGTAAGAAATTTGGTCCCGTATGCGTTGACGGGTTCTGGAGGAGACGATCCAAGGATGAACTCTACGAGCTGTACAGCGACATTTGAGATGGCAGGGACATGTAGAGCGAATGAACACCAACGCTTCAACCTGCAGAATCTTCGACTCTAATCCGGACGGACAATGCAATAGAGAAAACAACTTGGAGTGCGCAACTGGAGGCAGTTTGCCAAAGACCGCGCTAATTGGAGAGCCTTATTGGTTGAGGCCCAGGTCCATCCCGGACTATGGCGCCGTCTAAGTACGTAAGTAATACCCTCAAGAGTGTTAAGTTCTTTAAAAAAAAAATTCTTCATCCAATTTTCAGATGACGGTCTAGGAACATGACAAAACTGGCTGATTTACTCCGGTTGCAGTTTGTCCACTGTCTGTTTTTGAATGAGGAGTCTTCCCCTATTTCTTCGCGTATTTCTTATAAGATCAGATAAATTTGTAACATTTTCATTTTCGTCGCTGTTATTTCTTCCTTATTCTTCTCGTACATTGTGCAACAGTGCGATGCGTATGATAAAGCTGGACGAATGACTGTCGTGTATAACAAACCTCTAGGTTTAAGAGGAATTTTTTAATCAGAAAATATCGCAGAGTTTTCGTACCATCAAAGTTCTATGCGCGATATCATCATTGCAATTCCCTTGATGACGGCAGAGCAAACATTTTCGCACTTTGGCACGATGACTTCTTCTAAATAGATATCATGAGTTGCGTTTACAACAAATAACAACTACAATAGCGAATCGAGTCCTCTTGCACAACTTCTACCATCGCAATGATATGGAGAACTGCTTATTCGAGTACTTAGGTCTCACCAGGTTTGATGACGAACGTGTGGAAAATAGTGCAATCGCCGACCACATGGAACAACACCTCCGTATTTTAAAGGAAGATCTTCAACTGATCTTACTTGAACAATGTCCAATATCCCGCACTTAAAAAACGACGAAGTGCGCGTGAATATGAGTAAAAATTAATTCGAACATTCCGGGGGTGAAGGTTTGTTTTCACCAATAAGCCTCTCCAGCTAGTCGCCAACTGGCTCCAGTCCTGCAATCCAAGTTGGTTGATAATCTGCTTCACAGTCTATCGAAAGGTTAGATTTGCTTAGTATGACTCAGGCATCTAAGACTTTGGATCCATAGTCGCCAGACCAGACCAATGTACAACATGTTTAGCTCGTGGTTAATTATGCTTTTTTCTGTTTAAAAAAATTTATTTCTCTATTTTGTGTTCTTTTATCTTTGTTCGACAAGGTACAAGCTTTTGCAGGTATAGAACTGGGCCGAGATGATAAGGGTCTTGTACAAAGGCAATTTCGTCTTACGAGAGAGGGTTCTGTTACTCAATTGGTTCCTGAGCACAAAGAAGCAGCAATTCTGCGTTTGATTCGCTGCTGTTTGTAACTGCTGAGCAAAGGTAGACGAAGTCTTTAACTACCCCGAAGTTTTGACTGCCAATGGTGACGTTCTGGCCAAGCCTTTGGTAGAGTGTGTCCTTTAATGACGACAGCATGCACATTGTTTTGCCCTCGTTTACCGTCAGACCCATATTGGCCGAGATGTCAATGACTAGTATAAGGCATTGTAGAAATAACATCTTCCAAAAGCTGCTGGTTCACCAAGTAACGGAAAAGAGTCTCTGCAGTCAAACACCTTGCAGCTCTGCTAGTAAGCCCTACTTCACGTCTCCTCTCGGCGCCATTTGGGAATCTTTTCTGAGATTGTGAATTGAAAGAGACTTATGGCGAGAATCCTGACATATCAGCATAAGTGTCGGAAATCAAAGAGAAGAACTAACGAGTTCATCTCCGTATACCACACCGAGAAGAATGTAAATAATCGGCGTTTAGGCATTACGACCGAGTCCAGTAAGGTCGTAATTACTGAAAGCAATGATTCGGCCTTAAGATTTGGTCTGACTTTCAGGCTAATGTCTCGTAGCCATTAAGTTGGTGGTGTAGGTCAAGATTTAACATTCTCTGTTAGAACCGATCTGGCTCTGACGCAGCACCCCATAAGGGGCTGTGTCAATCCCCGCATAACCTCGCTGCTTGCAGGGACAACCGACACCTATGATATTCTGAGGCTACTACATATCCCAGCATCGATTACGACTTTGAGTTGGGGCCCAACAAAATTAACACGGATAAACAAGCGAAAAAAATTTAGGTAAATGAAATATACGGGGTAAGAGCAATTCGAGGGTGCAGAGGTCACTCGGCGAGCAAACGCAGACCCCCCCAGAAGAATACGGGTTAAAGTGCAGCAGCATCGAAACAGAAGTCAACAACGCAATAATTGTCAACTCTCTTGCAAGAAGTAGGAGTGCACATTAAACAATGGTGGAAATGTTGGAGGATGGTAGGAGGTATTCTTTCCACTTTCGGCAATTGAGATGCATGGCCACCAAGCCAAGGAGGATATCCGGAAAAACAACTGTCCACAAACGTCCCCATGGCTGAAAATGGCAACAGACACGAAAAAAAAGACAACAATCTAACGGCGAAACCCCGAATTCAAAACGGAACAATAGGAACAGCGCATTTTAGAGCAAAATAAGTCTTCAGTAGGAACGTAAAGCCGACGAAAGTTGACAGAGCCCATACCGCCAAGTAAGTTGTAGGCGAAAATAATAACACATGGTCGAAGGTGATTTATACTCGTAATAGGGAAAAGGCCAAAAAGCAAGAAAGACCTAACAAGAAGAATATTCGACCAAATGTAATAGTGGTAGCTAATAAAGGAGAGTTCTCATATGCCAAAATGCCGCGCAAAGTCAAGGTAGGTTCAAAACTTATCACTGTGGGTGAATCCGTAACTAGAATCAAACGGATACAAAAACGCGGGATCAAACCAACCAATCGGTGAAACTGATAAATAATAAAGGACATTGAGGAAACCCCGACAATAGACCATGTCTTTGAGTCGCTAAAAAAATCGACGAAAGACCCTTACTAAGTGCTTTGAGTGCCTTGAATTCGGACCCACAGCACGTCATTTTTAAAGCGCTCAGAAATATGCTTGAAATGCGGAGAAGAGTGGCGCTTTGCCAAAAACTGCAGCAAGGAACTACTTTGCTTCTTCTGCAAAAGGGATAAGCCAGAGAATACCAGGCATATTGCTAGTTGCCATAAATGCCCAGTGTTTAAAAAGGCTCTGACTAGTCTAAAATCATGAAGATTATTCAGATCAACCTTAGCCACTTCGAAGCGGCACAGGACCTGTTAACACAAATGACCAAAGAAAAACAAATTGATGTAGTCCTGATCAGCGAATATGGTATATCAGATAATACAGCAAAGTCAGCAATATGGGACACGTGAAAACAAAGTCTTTCAGAAAACCAGTGAATCGGCGGAAGGCTTTTCCAGCGCCAAGATCAATGGCATTTACTTCTCCAGCTGCTACGCTCCGCCAAGACTGTCCTGGTAACAATACCAAAAGTGATTGGATGATCATGTAATGGATGCTAGCGGAAAAAACCAAGTAGTACATCAATGGGGTAGCAGGCCGACGAATGTAAGAGGATGAATTCTACTCGAGACAATCGCAACACTGGACATTAATTCTTTTCGAAAGGCTGGCGTGGGGTCTATCATAGAGATAACCTTCGTCAGCAACTTCCCAGCACGTAACACAAAATGATGGGTCAGCGAAGACCATATGTACAAAAAGTGACCATAAGCTATGATTTTCGAGCGGAGAGACAAAACCTTGCGTAGAGAAATGTTTTGAGGAAGTCCTGAGTACTTACGACCTGAGAATCTAGCGCTCCAGCTGTCGGACCTATTAATTTCTGCATATGATGCTTCTATGCCAAGAAGAAAACCCAGCCCATTCGGCCCACCTGCCTACTGGTGGAACGATGAAATAAAATACATAAGAACAAAAGATCCAACGCTCAAGGGAAGTCTGGATTTTAATCAGAATCTGGTTATCAAGCGTGGAAAGCCTTGAAAAGAGTCGTTAAGAACAGCGAAAAACAGAAGCATCAAATAGCTGCTGGACGGAGCGGATATATGGTAAGCCCTTGGGGAATCGCCTACAGGATCGTCATGACAAAGGTCAAAGAATATAGAGCACTCCAACTAATATGCCCGACAATCCTGGTAAACATTATTAAAACACCGTTTCTAAAAGCAATTACCGAATTGTTTTCGCGATGTCATAGAAATGGCAGATGAAGAGATCCCACCTATTACAGAAAATGAATTGCTGCTGGCTTGCAAAAAGAGTGGCGATAGGAAAACACTAGGATCGGATGGAATATCAAGCAAAGCCCTTAAAGCAGCAATTACATCAAGACCGTACATCTTTACAGAGGTAATCTACAGCTGTCTTAAAGAGGGGATATTCCCAGATCACTGGGAACTACAGTGTTTAGTGCTTTTTCCCAAAGACTGATGGCAATAGTAGAAGAGAGAAGTGCACTGTCAGGATACAAGTTTGAGTTTGACAAGTCCCGCTGAATAGTCGACTCAAAGCAGTGACTGGTATAGCAAGCACAGCCATCGAGGGAAACCGATGGCGATTCGGAACAAAGGAGAACTATGCAGTGGTCACATTAGACATCAATTGAAAGCATTTCAATTCGGCTAACTGGAAGTTTGTAATGAATGCTCTTGAACGTAGAATGAATGTACCAAACTACATCCTCATCCTCTCCCATAGCACCGAAGAGGACACCAAACACTACAATTTTACATCGTTACAGAAGGTGCACCACAAGGATCCATCCTAAGCTCTTTGCAGTGGAATATAAGTACGCGTCTCCAAAGTAAGATGAAGTCAGGAGCCGCCCGGACTTCGATCCGGACCCGACCTGCAGAGTTAGGCCCTCTAGTGGGAACGTCGTGGTGGCTACGGTTTAAAACCTAAAACGCAAGAAGGGTCTTCCAGTTGGTTTCGACCTGATGTGGAGTTGCAATAAGTACTGGGTGCTGGGACCCTAAAAACAGCAAGATGTTAGTGGGCAGGCCTCGACTCATACCATGGGTGGAAGTGCGCCCTCAAAACAGCTCCGCTTTGGTATCAAAAGAAGGACGGCGAGCTATGGCAAAGCGTATTCTTGCTCCCATGAATGTATGGGCATTCAGTGAACTGAAGTCTACACGAGAGGTGTTCACTTTAAATACATGACACATGCCCAGATTTCTCTCTCAGTGGAAAAATGAAGTAAAGTTGGCCAGTTAGTGACGGCCATTCTAATAGAATTGAGAAAACTCGAGACATACACTCACACACGTCATTCCGACTTATCACTGCACATCCATACTTACCCACATTGACACACAGATCCACCCCAACATTCGCTTTAACACACCCACGTAGAACAAACACCCAGGAGACCGTCGTCAGCCTAATTAGCCAGCAACATAACGAAATACGAGAACTTGACTAACAAACCCATAATTTCTAGCTACTCTCCTGTCCCGTGAAATAATGTTTTACGGCGATTTCGAGGGGCTATATAGGGACGATGTTTCTTTGGGAGGGTAAGGTTTAGTGAGTAGGAGTCGCACACTGGCACCTTCGCAGCGAGCGGATATATAGCTTCCCGTTCCGAAAAAAGAGACAAATTTCGGCCGCTTCCGCCTCAATATTTACGATAGCTTCACTGACGGCTTCCTTTATTCGGCCAACCAATGTCACCCGCGTACGCAAGAAACCAAGAATCAATCTTTTATTTGCCAGTTCTTTCTATGGCACTGCCTTGTTTTCAACCTTTCTTTACATTGAGGACCTCGGTTGTTAAATCATTACCGACTTTGATGGAGCAGCGAGGGTTCACTATAATCATTCTGCTCATAATGAGCTCGGCGTGTCCACCTCTATGCGCGCATTCTTATGCGTATCTTGTGTACCAATCTGGACTTTTGCGCTTTCTGTAGGACCTGTTCTAGTAGGCTTACACTTGTAACCTTATTGAAACCAATTATTCAGTATGGCAGATAAGATCTTATGCTCCTAGTCTCCATGAGCCGTTCTCGTCTTTTTATGCATTCAACCTTCGCACCCAAGTGGCTTTCCTACAAGTGCTTGGTTGCACTCTTTAACACTATTCTTCGTGGGAGGAAATGCAGCGAATGAATTCCGGCATTTCGATTGACCTTGATGCTACTGATCCTTAGCACTTTATGCAGGTTGTAAAGGATTGACGAGCGTCTCATGAATACTCAACCGGCAAAGCTTCTGCGGGTTTATTGCGACTGCAATTACTCAACTCTGGATGTCTTCACGGTGTTTTGCTGTTATGGTTTCTGAAATGTGGACATCGTAGACGTACCTTGATTGCAAGAAAATAGTACTCTGAGATGGTTCAGAACAACAAACGACTAGAAATGGATCATTTAGAAACAACATTGGCCAACGAATGCTGGATTGCTAAAAAAACCAATTGAAGGCTTTGCAAATAAACATCTTCAGTACTACTCGTAAGCCCTATCTCAACTCCTCCACGTGGTTCTTCGGAAATTGCTATTTTAAAGGCAAATAGAGAGTCTCCAGCGTATAGGATAGGATAGGTTGGTCTGTGGTATAGCGAGCCGCAACCTTAAAGTATTTCATTGCTCCGAAACGAAACACGCGCCTGGGATACGAACGGACACTTTATTAATGACCATTGACGTTGAAAAAGAAAGTTTTCAAGATTCAGTGCAAACAGGACATCCTAGAAGTAAGCAAAACTCGAAAGCTCACAAAACCTTCTTGGTCTACTCTGGGCACAAAATGAACACCACAGCGCATATGAAGAAGGGCTCCTATGTTGTTTCATCTAGAGACAGCCTTATATCATATTCGCCTTATGGTGACAGGATATTGACCGGGAGGTTCAAGGATAAGGTTCCAAACTACGCAGATGATAAGTACGACTTCTTTCGCAAAGGTGGGCCATAATAGCACCACGTTCAAACATCTGATTTGATTGCACGCCCTCATGGACACAAGGTACAAAAGCGGACTGGATTTCGACTAGCCGACAACGTACAGGGAACTAGATCTATTTATTAGTTGATGCTTCAAAAATTGCGACTAGGACAACAAACGTGGAGCTGATATCGGAACGAGTGAGGCCACTATACTCCTATCGACAAGCTATATGATCTCCAACTGCACCAAGTGATAAGAGACACTTTGTCACACATTCAGAAACAATTAACATTTTCGTTGTTAAGAGCACCGACAGCCACAAGAATGCTGCAAAAAAAGTTTTAAATCTCTGCCGCAGAAACGATTTCGGTTAAAGGTGAATAAAGCATCTAAATCATTGCAGATCATTGAACGCTTTGAACCCAAATCTCGATTGCCAGTGGCCCTAGCAGTAGAGCTTGAAGAGCAGACGTTGACAGTCATACCGTCAACACCCTGGACTTGCTATTAACTTCTCACCCTGATAAGTACTCCCCCCTCTAGGCTCGTTGGACCATAGTGTCATATCAGCTAATTTCTCGTACACCGACCACACGGTTAGAAAAAAGATTCCTAAAAGAACCGTATGGCAATACGAGAAAGCCAATGGAGCGAACTTAACATACTTTTTAGGAATTTCAAGTGGTCGATAATAACGTGGATGCCGTCGTTGACATGACCACTGACACTAGAGAAATGTTTTTTCGGTCCAACAAGACCAACCCGATAGAGGAAAACCGAAACAAGTTGAAATGAGCCAGAAATGACTACAACGCCTCTCACAAACGTGTGAGATTTCAATATAACAAAAAACTGAGGCCAAAAATACTATTGTACAATGTCCCAAAGGTAGTAACAATTTTTGGCCGCTAGTTAAAAAACATTAGAAATTTTGCCTCTCCTCTATCCTAACGCTCATTTACAACGACAATCCAGCTGTCAGCTCTATGGACCAGGCCGATCTGCTTGCTACACACTTTGCGGCCAGCTCAACACTTCCATGCTTTATCTCCACCTACACTTGAGTGCGTCGATTTTTCAATGAGACGAATCCACTTTTGCACTCATGTAGTAGCAAGAATCGCTGGCAAAACCACTGCGTAAGCTTTTTCATCAATCCTACTCTTTAGGACTCTTTCCGAGCAGATGGGAAACAGCATTTATCCAAACCGTCCCTAAAAATGGTGAATCTTCTTCTCTCTTCTCCTACAGACCCATTGCGTCCACGTTTCTTCTTTCCAAGGCCATGGAAACGCTGATAAATCATCAGCTCATGAAATATGTACCTCGAAACACGAAAATTTTTCAACGACTGGCAGTACGGTTTTCGTAACAACAGGCCCACTGGTGATTTGATGGCATGTCTCACCGAAAAGTGGAACCAAAGCGTACATCAATCTGGCGAAAGCAAGATAGTTGCACTTGATATTTCTAAGGCATTTGACAGAGTTTGGCATCAGGCTCTTTTGTCGAAAATGCGTGCTCTTGGGATCGATGACTCTCTTCTACAATGGATTAGAAATTACCTTTCGGATCGTTCAATTCTTGGATGGTTTCAAGTCTGAAATTCACAAAATAAACACAAATGGTGTGCCCCAGGGCTCTGTTCTGTCTCCCATACTCGTTTTAATTTTCATCTCTTATTAATTTGATCTCTTGTTTGCCACTTCTAATCCAATATATTCAGTTGCTGACGGCAGTACTCTCAGCTTTTAATATTTGTTTTCGGACTCACGTCCCTGCTTTTCGGCTGTGGAACGGGAACGGCCGCGTATGTTAAGCTCATTTAATTCCGATATTAGCAGCATAACTGATTGGGGAACTATCAACAGAATGGAATTTAATGCTTACAAAACACAATGCCGTTGAAGTGAAATTTAAACACCCAGCCATTATACATGAATGGCACTTGCATGACAATCTACATTGGAATTGCCACATATTTGATGTTGCCAAAAATGCTGCGAAATGTCTAGGCTTCCTCAAGCGATGTAAGAAATACTTCACCCCCTCTGACCTGACCACAATATATAAAGCGTTTATCCGCCCAAAATTGGAGCGCAGCATTTTGGGAGACGCGGAAAGCTTAACTAAAACGACACACTAGCCACCAAGGCTGAAGGAACAGTAAAAAGGTGCAACAGCAGAACCGTCAATAGTATCACTAAGAAAGTAGCTGGAGATTTTGAATCAGGAACAGCTTGTCAGGTAGAGGGAACAGAACTTAGCTGCTTAGGTTACAGCGATTTGGGCTTAAGTTCAGGTTAGTATTCCGCAGCAACAAATCTCTCCCTCCTACCAGAAATGTTGAAATAATCTCGACGATAGCCGAGCTCAACACTATGCGGAGACCCTACATTCACAAATTGGGAAAGCAGGGATAACAGACGCTTCCCTCGTATATTGGAATAAGGAAATCATTTTTGAGCTGCCCAAGAAGGATAACCTGATAGCAAGTGCCAATTTGAGAGCTAAAAGAATTCTGGATCGGGTGAAAGATCATCTTGATTCACCGCACGACATCGAACATGCAGGCTTTCCAGTTGGATTCTCCTGCAACGACTAAACTTTAACTCTTGCGGCTCAGTATTAAACAATGCACTACATAAATGCTCCACAACATTTGCTTTTCATCGAATTCGAGAAGTCCTTCGACAGCTTGAATCGAGATCCTATATAACGAATCTTGATCGGCAGAGGTATACCAGGAAAACTAGTCTCTATTGTGCTAAAAGTCCTTTCTTACAAAACTTGAAAGTGTCAGAATAATTTGAAATGTGCAGCGGAGTATGACAAGGTTGCAATCCTTCGCCACTATATTTCATTGCAGTAATCATTGGAGTGATCCGGGAAGGAATCATGCGGCTTAAGTAGACTATGACATTATATCTTAACATCATCTGCTCTCACACAGAATTTTTGATCTGTTCCAAATGACCTAAAATTTGGAGTAAGGAGAGAGCTCTCAATAAATACGTCCAAAACCAAGGACCTTGGCACTTCAATTTTGCAGCATATGTTAACACTCTCATCGCTACCAACATTGTCGAACAGCAAGTCAAGACAGTAAGTGACGTCTATATAAAGGAGGTACTGTCTCAGGTCTCGAATTGGATGTGGACAGCAGAAGCCGCATTCCACATACTACAATAGTAGGACAAGGAATATGCGAATCTTGGAAAGTAACAAACATGTCTTCGCAGCATTTTAAGGATCTTCTTGTCAAACCATATATCGACTATCGACGACTAATGTGAAAAGACGTCAAAATACGGAGAAGAAATTGACAGTGGATTGGTCACACCTTATGACGTGAAGAGAGTAACAGTGCGAAGTGACACGGGCCGGTCGATTTTCAATCAAGCAAATGTGTTGAAAGAGTGTGATCCTACCCAACTGACTGAAAAGGTCCCTATTCTATGCGTCATCTTACTGAAAATCATACTTCAGACTGCTAGCATCTTCGCTCTGGTCAAACAATGCCACTTGTATTTGCATTTCTTTGATCGCCCTTCTCACGTCTTAGATTTTTCCACCTTTTACACTACCCGCTAAGTTTATGTTTTTCCTATTTCCTCTTAACTGTATATTCGCTTCGTCATTTTCCAAAAGAGCGTGACATCCAGGGTGGGTGATTGAAATGCAATCCCACTTCAAAATCAAATGCGTTTATGACACGCGCATTTCACACAAACAAGTGTCAAACACAAAATGCCACACGCACACATTCTTGAAAACAAATACTCGTATCTTTGCAATGCAATTGTCGTTTCTTTCGTCACCCTTGGGTCCCTATCCGACAGGCAGTCTGTCTGCAGTCTATACTAAAGCAAAACTAGGACACCAAGTAATCTAGGGAAAAAAATATTACACCACCCAAACCCTCATGATTCCGGACAAAACTTTCCACTTTCCACCTTCTATCTGCCATCATTCACCACCCGCCTGTTTGCTAAAGCCCGATGCCAGCCACCTCGTAGAGAGACGGTGTTGTGGGTGACCTAACTGGGTTGCACTATCAAAGGAGTTAGAGTCAGTCGTCGGTTAAAGCGGCGGTGAGGAGAGTAGGGCTAGTGCAGTGTCGGTTTTAATGTTATTTTACGAGTATATCGCTGCTTCAGCAGTAGCGACATCTACCCGACCATTCCACCCAACCAAGACCACCTATCGGCATTGTCAAGAAAAACAACAGAAGAAAAAAACCAACTTGAACTTTTTTTCAACCCCCGCCCGTTCTTGCTCTTGCTCTTTGCCATTTATTCCCTTAATGTACTGCATAGCATTCCGTTACACGTGCCACTTTAAACCTACCGAAATGTATATGTAGATGGGACTATGTGAGTACGTGCAGCCATACATATCTACCGGACTAGATACTCACATAATCAGTAATGTCTGGCTGGCAACCATTGCATATAGCGGTAATGCAAGCTCCCCATGTGCATATACGGAAGTTGTGTGTACAAGTGCAAAGCTGCTGTTTGTTTGTGCAAGTGCAACCCATTTACTTAACTCAAGTTGGTTACACCAAAATCCACCCTGTGGCGATCTATGTACATGTACACAGTTTATTGCGGGATTGCACACACACACATGCCCAAACAACAGGACGAAGAGAACCAAGTCGTAAGCACTTTGGGCAAGTTAACAGCGTAAGTGCTGTAAGTTTGGATTCTGTTAATGTTAACTTTATGTTAAAGAGTCGCCAGAAGAGAGAACTTCCGGACTCGGGCTGAAAGGAATTTCTCTCAGAGGCATCAACAACAAGGATACCATATGCCTGCCACGTGATGCTGTCCCATACAGTTACAAACTTTGTATCGCTGAACTAACATTAACTGCAAAGTTTCTCGTTTCTCTTCCATCATGCCTGTCAGGCTCTCTGTAACATTTACGACTACGTGTAGTACTGGTTCCATTCCCATGTCGGACGAGGAGGATATGAATGAGGCAGTTGATGAGTGTGTGGGTTGTCGGTAAATTTTAGGGCCGCAGGGTAGTAGGAAGAGTCGTCTGCATTTGTTCTTTGAGTGCTCTCCCTTTTTTGTTGTCTATTTGTGTTGTACGAGAATGTTTTTCTTTTTTTACTCTTTGTGCCACGTGTATTTTTTTGTTGTTGCGGCTTAGTGTGTGCGGAAGAGCTTTTGCACGAGTAACAAGGTCAAGGCCACACACGCCTCTCTATATAAAACATGCAGTTGCATCGAAGCCAGCGCTAACTTTGTGTACCCGGCAACTGATGTTAGTGGTGGTGGGAATAATGATGGTAGCTACGTAATGACGTTTGTGTGGTGGAAGAAGCGTCGGCGGCGTTAGCGACGACAGTCAGTGGTGGTGGTGGTGGTATTAAAAGAGTGGGTGAAGTGACTGTTAATTGGGTTGGAAATACATATAGACAAACCGACAAACTATACTCTGTGCTCTTCCGCTCCCGGTGGCGCTGTATCGCTGCCACCACCAAAATGGAATCTTATTACACTTTTTTTTTCACAGAATGGCTGTGTCTAGTGCCGGTCGGGTGAGAATTAGATACATAGGTCTGTATGTGAGCCTTTATGTACCGGAAATAGGTCCACAGTCAAGCAATAAGTTATTGGCGGATGATGTGTGAGCGGGCAAAGCTTTTGCATCAGACAGAGGAGACTTTTTCGTCTGATGTCCTCGGCAGTGTCAGACATGAGGCCTTCGAAGAAGATTGGGATTGCTTGAGCGGTCTTGATGTCTCTTTTCTAAAAGTGGGGTGCCAGTCGGGAAATAGTTTTCCGTTTTTCCGCTTGTAGTTGTATGCGTGTCGTGAGTATGTAAGTGGATATATGTAAATATCCGGAAGAGAAAAACAACAGGATATGAGTACAATCAAGCCTGGTTGGTGTGGTATACACCCGTATGCAGCACACATGTAAGTTTCCGGTTACGGGCTAAAGCATAAATTTAAGTTAATAAGGGATGTTGTGTCAATCCATTTTTATTCGTGTTTGTACTCGTATGTGAAGTTCAAGGAATACGAGTATACCTAAGAACGTAAAAGTAATAGAGAGAACGACTTTAGCAAGAGTGGATGTTCACATATTTACGCACAGAATATGTTTGTTGCCAATGTACGAATCCATTCCCAGAGAAGGGTACAGATACGGTTGTACGGCTACTCCATGTCCTTGGTCAGTACCTTCACTGAGGCCGGCACCGAGTACTGAGTACCGAGTACCGAGTACCGACCAACCGACAACGACAGTGACTTCGCCACCAACACCAATGCTTATTACATCAAGATGGACGTGTGGTCATTCCCGGGTTTGGTGTGGTTAGGGGATGAGATCCATTTCGTGGAACGGATGTGAGCGGTTATTGTGGTCAGTCATTTTTGTTTCCTGTTTTTTCTTGTTGTCTCCTTTTCGTAACAGGATGGATTGAAGGGATGTTTTGAATTTTGTTTTTTCCGTTTTCCGTTGGTATCATGCTCCTGAGCGTGTACCTGTAACACGTAAGTAATGACGACATTTGGGGATGAAATATGTGAAGTCTTTGAGATAATGTACGACCTTAAGGAATGGGAATGTCATTTTCCTGGAAACAAATTGCCGGAAGAATATCTTTATTACACTGAGGGAGTAGTTCTTAGTTTTTTTTTAAACTTTGTAATGAAAATAAAAGAATTTTGAATCCAGCTTGAATGTTGGTAATTGGTTTGATGTAGGGCATTGGTGGCTTAACATTATTAAGCTGCCTAACATTTGCTCTTAAGAATCCGGGTCTGGTGAAAAACGGAGTTTCCTGAGACGTCCGAGTGTGATTCAATCCAATAGAGTTTGATCTTGTGCTGCTTAGACATCACGTTACGAGATACGCGGCAGTTTCTAAACACTCTCGAATTTATGATGCTCTTATTTAAGGACCTGATTGCTGCCTCACTACATATGTATGTATATATGTACATATATTGTCATATTCGACGCGGGTATTGGATTTAGCTTAGGCTTAGCAGCGGTCTAATAAACAGCTGCTGCTTCGGCATGGCAGATCTTAAATTAAAACTAAAACTAAGAGCTAAATGACGAATAAGTTCAGGGTCGGGTGAGTTGATTTTTTAGGGTGTTTCCAAGCGTATTTTTGCTATAATGGATATCGAACACTTGTTGCATTCTACGAAGCAAACCAAGCTCTTTAAGACCACATGCGGTTATGTGGTTATTGGGTCGACAAAGAGTCACAAACCTTAAATTGCGTGAGTTAGGATTAAAAAAAGCTGAGGCAGCAGTGTAGGACAGTCGATGTTGCCGATTAAGAGTTGGGGGATACAGAGAATATCAGCGGATTCGTGACGTTTCTCCAAAGAAAGTAAGCCGAGCCGTTTAAGTCTGGCAGCATAGAGGAGAAGGATATTGGGGTTAGCCCATGGGAGGCCGTCCAGGACGAACCATAGGAATCTGCCTTAGGCAGCTTTGATACGTTGAATATGGAAGACTCGAGAAGTGGCCAAGCAAAGGTGATGAAAGGGATTTTCCGCCGAAAGGGTGAAATAATTTATTGGGCAAAGCGAAGTAAAGAGTCAGTTTTATGGAGTCAATATTGGTGCGGAAATGGAGTCCTGTATTACAAATAACGTCCAAATTCCGAATTGAGGAGATTGAAACTACAATTCGTTGGCATTTCCTTATGTTGAGCTCAAGGTAGTTTTCATGACACCTTTCAGATCATCTTGTATAGGTTGAGAGACAGAAAAAGTCGAGTTCATCATAGACTGGCATGTGGGAGTTCCTTGTAACACTAACAACATAGTTGATAGCTTAAATGAAAATCAATGGACTAAGGCGACTGCCTTGTGGAACACCCAAACTTGCTATAATTAGTTCAAATAAATAAGTACAAGGGGGTAGCGTTTAGCATTCAGATCAGACCAGTTTGAAAGCCAATGCATGGAGTTCGAAAAGGATTAGCTTGGGTGCGATTTTATCTAATGCCTTGCTGAAGTTTGTTGCAATCACAATCACTTCTTTCTCTTGTTCTAAGGCACGTAGTATAATAATAGAGACAATCATCATAAGACTGGTAGTTTTTGATATGACTTCAAGCAATCCATGTTGGTCCGGTTGAAAGATAGATTTGCAATGAAAGGACATTATATCAAAAACGATGCTTTCCAAGACCTTGGGGATGCAGAAAAACATAGCGATGGGTCGGTAGTTGATAACATCCTATCTGTGTCCATTTATGAAGCAGGATTATGTATGCGCTTTTCCAAAGGCGATTAAAAAACCCTGGGAGATCAAAAGCATGAAGATACTGACGAGGGCTTGAATAAGATTATTGACACATTTTTTCAGAACAACGGCGGGGACATCTTGTCTATTAGCTATACTGGTGTTATTTCAGTAGACACTAGGTTTGCCTTGGTACATTTGCTCATGTAACCGAAGTATTCGGGATCAGTTTAGATCATCAAATGCAAAGATCAGGTCTAGTTGTCTAGCCATATTGTCCGTATTTAGGAGCAGCTTTTATTTGAAAAAGGTCAGGGCAGAAAAGGCAGTCAGTGAAGAGGACTTTCCAATCTGAAACAGCATTTGCGGCAACGAGATAAGAGTCAGTTGGTAGTCCTGGGTGGTTTTGTGCTGCAGAAATAGGATAGGAATTGAGAGGTGTCAATGTGGCGATACCTCATGGTGCAACTGTTTTTACATATCAATTATGCTTTTTTTACCTCTAAATGGTAACCGTCAGGTACTGGTCGATGTCTATTTGGACTCGACTTGCCAAACTTATATTCCGCAGATGGAATAAACGTTGAAATAAAATCTCGGAATAAACCAAGTGAGACCTTATCCGGGCTACTCCGACATATTTGGAGCCCAGTCCGGTAAGGATTTCCGAGATCAAGTCTGGGTCTTGGAAAATAAATATTGGCGGATGAGCCCTTAATGAACCAACGGAAGCGCCCACATCATCGAACGGGTAACTTGCTTCGGTCTAACCGACCCCTCGTCCTAAGTGTATTTATAATGGAACTGCCATTCCAGGTTGTACCATCGGAAAGAATAGCCTGCACGATACCATCAGCAATAATCGAATTTACGGCGGGGTAAAACATTGTAGCAGGTACGCGATTCCCGTATTTGGATACTCACAAGGGGACTTGGAGAACTTCTGATCAATCAACTGCCAACCAGATTGACCAGATTGCGATCGACGTAAGGTACTACAACAGTATTATGGATGTCCGAACATTCTGAGAGGCCAAGATCGACTCGCACCATTACCTTATTGTAGCCAAGTTACGCTTGCTTGTATACTGATGGCAAGCTAATACTATGAGGAAGTTTGACGTTGGACAGCTACAATCGCAAGAGATCGCCAAATCCTTTTCCTATTAAGTCTTCTTTAATTTCTTAAGAGATCCCGTGTTTAGTATCGAAGACTAGTAGTAACATTGCCAAAAAGTCTTCAAAGATGCCGCCATCAGATTCTTGGTTTTACTCGGCCCCTGGAAACCATGCAGATAAGTAAGATGAATACATAGAAGAGCTAGAGCTGCTCATGAGCTCTATGAGCAGAAGAGGAGAGACGAACACCGGCTTCTCAGTAGGAAAAAGAAGGAGCAAAAGAAGCGCGCGGTCAAGGAAATTGCTGCTCCAGAAATGAGATTCGGAAGCTAATCAAAAGGAAACCAAAATTGCCACGCATACAAACCCCGAATTGAAGGCTGTAGAGACGAACAAGGGAACATCGTAGTGGAGACGCAGTCGATGCTGAGATTTTGGGAAGAGCATTTCTATAGACTGTGTAACGGCGATGACGAACTAAATACCGCTGTCAGCCAGAATGAACTATGTAGACCAACAATTCCGTCCACCCGAGCCTGACTGCCTAGTCGCCAAGCTCTTCACAGCGGCAAGCAATGTCTTGGTAAGGAGCATACACCAACTCATATATATGGTCGGATGAAAGTACGCCCAATGAATGGAACCTCAGGATTATTTGTCTGATCCTCAAGAAAAGAGACCCTCTGAACTGCGCCAACTACAGGGGCATCAGTCGTCTTAACATCGCCTCCAAGATCCTACCTGCCGTATAATGTGGACGCCTGAAGCCGTTCATCAACAACCTGATTGGTCCATATCAGTGTGACTTTAGGCCAGGAAAGTCTATCACCGACCAAATATTCACACTACGGCAGATCTTGGAAAAATCACATGAGCGTATGAAAGCATCTATAGAGACGAGCTATACAGAGCAATGTCTAGTTTTGGTATCTCTGCCAAACTCGCCGATTTGATGTCAAAAAAAGATTAAAAAAAGGGGACGCGTCGTCATGCGTGCCAACATAAGAGGCACAATCTTTCAAAAGTCCGTCCAATTACTTGCATACGGCGGTAATATTGACATACGAGTAATCGGAAGAAAGCAGCGTAATATCTGCGCTTTCGCGAGTGTTGATCCGAAAGCAGCGGAGATGAGTTTAACGGTCAATAGGGGCAAAACCAATTAAGAAAGGACACCCAACATCGTCGTCTCGGATAAAACTTCTTCCTCGACAGATATGACTTTGAGGTAGTTAAAGACTTTGTCTACCTAGTCTCCGCTATTAATTTAGACAACGACACCAACTAAGACTAACTCTTGCCAATCGCTGCTTTTTTGGGCTAAGAAGGCAATTGACTAGAAGAGCCCTCTCTCGAACAACAAAATACAAAATGAGGACGCTCTTGGCTGCTTTAAGAGGAAATTTCTTCGGGTGATTTTCGGTCACCTCTGCATGGTCGGTGAGTGAAGGAGAAGATATAGCGATATCGACTTAGCCAGAAGAGTGAAGGTGCAACGCCTGAGATGGCTGCCTCATGTAGAGTGAATGGACATCAATGCTCCGGTCCGAAAAGTCTTTGAATCTGCCCCCTAGAGACAGGGCAGTAAAGGAAGATCGTGACACAAGCGGCGCACGCAAGTGGAACGCGACCGATGAAACTGTAGGCAGCTGGATAAAGATCGAGCTGGCTGGAAACTCAGGTCAACCGCAGACTGTAGTAAGTAAGTATGTAAGGGTAGTCTTTCCTATGGGATTGAAACCATAATATTTGTAATAGTTATGCCATCGAGACAGATAGAGTCGGGCTTATCATGCAAATAAGCTAGCTACAGGCGAACATTTTGATATATTCTGCTGTCTCTTAAGCTCGAGTGAACAGTGCATCCGATAACCTCGTTTTAGAAGAACACGTATTAAGGTCACGTATTAGGTATATGGGAATGGACGAAATTCGGATTTGTAGGTGGTTTGGCTATTAGTAGGGAAGTAGTTGGACGTAAGGCTGATCGATTGGAAGGGCGAGATAATGTGATCCGATGTGTATTAGGCTGATGTTTTGAATGCATGGGTGATGGACGGGCGATAAAATGTTTCTGTGGAGAAAACCAGGGATATATTCCCACCTTTAAACTCCAATTATAGTCTCGATGAGAAGTCGGGGGACTGTTTATTAGGCTCAAGAATGTGATTGGGATTCGGGTTAGCAATAGAGTTATGACTGGGATTATTTTTAGGTGACTTTAGTGAAGATGAAAACTGATTTACAGCGGAATCTCCAATCGTTCCATTTTTGAACGAGGTGATTAAAGTCACTTTCAGATAAATGAAGGTCTGTTGATTGGACTGGCTTTTAATGCAGCGCGAGTAGACTGGCATGCACTATGTTTCCCTGGTTTTGCTCACAGAGTGTCCCTCTGTCTTAGGGCAGAGTTAGTTGCATCTACATGAGTTAGTTAGATAATTTTTAGGCAGACAGTTGGTTATGTTTTTTTTTAACGAGTGTTAGTCCGTCTTTTCAGTGAATGTGATCAAACGGCTATACCATATATTGGACTTAGTCGAACGTCTGTAATATTGACCCGGTCCATGGTTTTGCGTTGTAGACTTCACGTTGAGCCAAAAGGCAGTTGGATGAGTACAGGGCAACTAGGACTCTTTTATTTCGCTCTGCAATATTTTCTTTCTATATCAGTTAGGTTTCCAGGATGACGTCTAGTTACCTGGCACTTCTCGTGAAACTAAGAGGTTTTCCACTTAATTTGGGTGCGATGATGTAATGTATCATGATTTACACTGATACCACAGCTTCGTTTCTAATGGGAAAATATACCTAAGATGTACTGTAGACTGTTAGAGAGTTGCTGTTAGTGATGTCGTCTGGCACACCTTTGGTTTGTAGGACTACCTATTGAGGACTAGGTTTCGTAATAGAGGAGAGAGTACGCAGAGCAGCGACCAAATATTGCATTTACGACTTTACTATTGGGAATGTATAAAACCCTTAGTAAAGGAACTGGGTATCGTACAGAGCAGAGAGGTAACAAGTTGTTTCTTGGTGGTCTTTGGTGTTCGCAGCTCCAAACTACTCATTTTTTACACAGAGTATATCCAGGTTGATCTATAAGTAGTAGTAGTTGTTTGAGGAGGGAAGCGAGTGTTGATATGCAGATCTAAAGATTCTTCATCGGACTTAACCCAGGTACCATGCGGGTGCCTAACTACGCTCAAAACTCAGGGCGTTTTTGACAAAACTTGCCAAAGTCTCTGAGAATCCATTTATGCTAGTGATACTTGGTAGAAACTACGCAAGGATCTACATTGGGCTTCACATTTTCTTGTTTGTAGATCCTAAAAAAGGACTTGTAGGTTCTTAGTCACGTTCTGACCTAGATGGAGGTCGTTGCGATCTAATCAATCTTGTGCAGCAAAGTCGATTGCTAAGGGACAGAATAGGTTCGGTTTTCCGTATAAAGATAAGACTCATCCAGGTCGAAAAATTGTGGGGTTCTGCGCGCAATAACATTTTTCTAATGAAGAACTATCTCTCTATTGCATATAGAGCCTCGTATTTGAAAAGTAAATCTCTTCCAGGTTCGTGTTCTTCCATACAAGGACCACATTGAGTTTACTGAATATGCAGCACAAATCGATAGTATATAACTAAACTTCAAAGCCAAAAAGGGAAAAGGAGTACCGTAGCAAATTTTATAGAGAAAAAATACATCTAATATTGCGAAAAAGCGTTTTTTCGTTTTTTCTAAATTTTTAGAAATTCTGACGAGATTCAGATGATTTGGTAGCCCTGTTTGGCCTTAAATTTGTCTAAATAATATCTAAAGTAGTAATTTCCCGCTTGGAAACCCAGCAGTCTACTTATGTCAACCCTTCAGTGTCAGTCAGAAAGTATCTACAACAATTGTACATTGTTTTGTATACTTTGCCACTTTGCCTGTCTTCACAATAATGACTAAGTCATCGACATAGCCTATTTCCTATTTCTTAAATTATGCTCTCGATTATCTCTTTTTACTAGAAAGCCATCGATTGGTGATGATTTACTACAGAAGGAATGATATAGCATCGCCTTATTGCCAATCTTTAGAGCGATTGTAACTTATATTTCGCCGGAAGTAGCGGATATTTTACGACTTTTGTTAATCTATTTAACCCATCGACTACTAGGAGTTTTGATAGCTCTAGGTTCCATGGCAGATTAATTTAGGCATTGTCAGGAGAATCTTCGTAGCACTATTATTTAGAAAGATACAAAGTGGAACTAACACATGGACTGAAAAGTCCGTGCCGTTTCTAAGAGAGGGCACCACTTGAATTGCAGTTAGTACCAACCCTCAAAAGATACGTGTATAAATTTGACAGCTGTCGAACGATTAGTTCTCGAGATATACCGTTGTGAGTGAAGCAACTTTTGTTATTGTGAAAAAAATGGATTCAAAGCAATTTCGTGTGTTGATTTATCATTGCTTTTTGATGAGAAGAAATGCAGCCGATGCAAAGAAATTGCTTGATAAGTGTTACCCGGACTCTGCACCAGCCGAACAAACCATTCGCAAGTGGATTGAAAAATTTAAAAGTGGTCATACAAGCACCGAAGATGATGCACGCAGTGGACGTCCAAAAGAGGCGGTTTCAGATGGAAACATCAGAAAAGTCCACAAAATGATTACGAATGACCGTACAGTGAAGTTGATCGAGATAGCTGAGCCTCTGAAGATATCAAAAGAGCGTGTTGGATATATCATACATGAATATTTGGACAAGCGAAAGCTCTGTTCAAAGTGGGTGCCCCGTTTGCCCACAGTCGGCCAAAAACAACAACGTGTTGATGATTCAGAGGAGTGTATGTGACGTCGGTATGTGACAATGGATGAAACTTGGCTCCATCACTTCACACCAGAGTCAAGTCGGCAGTCAGCTGAGTGGCGAGCAGGCGACGAACCTCGTCCAAAACGATCAAAAACTCAAGAGTCGGCTGGCAAGGTTATGGCATCTGTATTTTGGGATGCACATGGAATAATTTTCATCGACTATCTCCAAAAGGGGTAGACTATCAACAGCGACTATTAAATTGTGTTGTTGGAGCGTTTGAAGGACGAAATCGCAGAAAAACGGCCGCATTTGAAGAAAAAGAAAGTGCTGTTTCATCAAAACAATGCACCGTGTCACAAGTCGATGAAAACGATGGCAAAATTGAAAGAATTCGGCTACGAATTGCTTCTCCACCCATTGTATTCTCCAGATTTGGTCCCCAGCGACTATTTCCTGTTCGCAGACCTCAAAAGAATGCCCGCCGGAAAGAGATTTAAGACCGAATCGCCGAAACCGAGACCTATTTTGAGGCTAAACCGAAATTGTTCTACAAAACTGGTATCGAAAGATTGAAAAATCGTTTCAATCAGTGTATCGCCCTCGAAGGCAACTACGAGTATATTGATAAATAAAGTTGAATTTTGCAAAAATTTTGTGTTTTACTATAAAACGGCACGGACTTTTCAGCCCATGCGTTACTTGTGACGGTAGAGGTCCTTTATCTGTGATGCCGAATAAAAAACTGGAAAGAAAATTCAATGAACAAATTTCGGATTGTTGCGGACCGGGGGTAATTAGAGCGATGCTTGTCGGTGCCTAAATTTAACTGACACACAACTTCCTCGTATTATCTCTGGCAGCTGCTTTAATATCCAACGTCTCCTAGTTTGCCTTAATCTTATATATAAGGTAAACCTAGCCCTTAGCTAAGGTAGCTGGGCAAGCACTACGTAAGAAGCTCTTCAGTGAGTGTCTGAAAAATTCATCGGATAATAATGATTTAAAGGATATTCATTTGTAATGTCCGGAGCCTCTATAGAGAAGGCGTCTTTATCAAACTAGATAACGACCTCATTAAATACAAGACATGACATGAAAATAGCCATGAACTTGTGGTTGAATTTGCCACGGACAAGAAAATGCGCCACCTTGTTTTCCGATTAATACCGATAAATGAAGAGCTTGCCACAATTCACTACATGGCGCAAGTTCGAGCTAAGGGACAAGATATGGTTGAAACAAACAATTACCAAGCTAAATACAAGAAAGGTGATCCCACAAACTGCTTGAACTACCGAAGGATAAGTCTTTGGAGTATCGCGTATAAGGTTCTATCAAGCGTTTTATGTAAAAGATTGATGCCAAGTAGCAGAATGAAAATTAAACTTCATCAGTGAAGCATTTGATCCAGTGAGAACAAATCGCGTCGAGTTGATGTAGTGGTAAACGAAGACACAACGACGTCTTGGACAACATGTTCCTGTGCACAATCACATTTTTGATGTGGTCAACGACCTCGTCTATATGGGAACCCGTAATGAGCTGGAATCTGCCCCCGAACCACTGATTCCTTCTGTCCCATTTTATGAGAACGAATCGTTGATAATGATGAGATGAGACAGAGATGAGAAAAAAGTTCATCGCAAGATCGACGGTTTCATCTGCGTGAAAGACACATAAAGGACGACTAGTACCACTTATGAACTGCGTAAGGACACTCTCTGATAAAACAGAACATTTTGTCACAACTATCCCTATTTTTTTATTATGGGTGTGCTTGAAGTGTGATATTGACAAAATAAATACAACCGGATACAATGAACCCAGCACCATTACCAGATCCCCAGTCGGATCCTAGAATCTGAATGATGTGACCCATTCTACTCATTAGGTCTAATTGGTTTCTGGGCATCATGATGTTTTTTCATATCGCAAAAGAGCTGGTTAACTACGTAATTTTGTCTTCTTGTTTAAGGTATGCGACTTTAATTTAATTCCAAGTTCGCTCTTCACTTTTATACGCCTGTGACCATAATAACAACAAAGTACAAGAACCTTTTTATCTACCTAAGCACAACGGTTTTACTTTGCCCAACTTTAAATTGTAAAAGGGAGACCATCAGACAAAACCAGCAGACCTAAAACCAGGTCAAATCCTTTAGTCGTTCTAGTTTCTCTCAGAATACAGAAGTCTATGCTCGTACTCATAACTGTACTTCTAACCAGACTGCAAAAAAGCAATCCTCCAGACAATTATGTTGCAAAGCCTTCTCATTACTACGATGCCCTAATTTCACAATCCGATATATACTCGTGCACAGTACAGGGGCCATAAGCCCTTTTCTTCCCTTACTTCGACTGTTGTGGGAGGAGGATATCATCATGATTATCACGCATCAGTTCATTCAAAATTTCTTTTTTAGATACGAGCACATACTCGTATGTAGGTGCTACAAACTACCCTTGTGTCTCATCTTCATGATTTTACACGGAACTATATGTATATAGACCGAGACTGACTAGGGAGAAGGATTAATGTGCATTTTAACGACTAACTCGCAGCATCTACAAAGTGCCACCCCTAAATCCTTACGGCTGTAAAAGTAATCAAGAAGTAGTTTCCGTTTTGCAGATCAAATGCAGTGGGAAACGTTAAAAAAAAAAAAGAAGATAATAACAAAGCACATCGGGGGTAAAAAAAATGTCTGGCTAGGGTGAATCTGGAAAAGGAAATACAATAAAAAAATATCTTGAAGCGACAGAGAAATGGAACCGCACTCAAACCCACAGTCCAGTCACACTAGTGGACGATTGGGGAGAGATGACCAAACAAACAACATCATGGAGATGTTTACATTGTTATCCAAGGGTTTAACTTTGATTTTTTTTTTTTCAATTTTGCGATTCAGATTTTCTGTAAATCGGATTTTTATGTTCTTCCGTTCGATTGTAAATGATTCAGTCCGATTGTGCGTTCCCACTAGATTAAAAACTGAAAGGAGAGTGAGAGTTATGAAGCTCCGAGGAATAAGTGATTGATAACTCGGCGCATTACAATTCATGGTTTGTAAACAATACGAGTACACATATCGGCTTTGCTTTACAGCTCCTCTTAATAAGTGAACACTTCAACCGAATAGGGATAAGCACAATAAACAATGATTCGAAATGCAACAACGTCAAACTACGTATGCGGATTTGAAACAGTTTTCAATTAGACTAATTGTAATTGCGAGATACATACACGGTAAAAAATTTTTGATATCGAAGGCGTAAAAGCAAATCTAGTATTTGAAAATGAAAAATTGGGAAACTGCTGACTGTCCTATAGCATGCATGGAACCAGCTGTGCAATAATAAATTTCGTAGCGTAATGTATGCCTTACCTGTCAATGGTGGTCTCTGGTAACAGCATGAGTCAACTCATGAGTAGCATAATACTGCCCTACACCGCCATAGGGCTTACAACCCTATACCCTATAATAAAGAACTCACCGTAACTCTGACAAATGATTAAAGGACAATGATCTTCGGATCTACAGCACATGGAATGTTGGGATCCTCAACAGCCAGCGGAGAACCTCGTCTGAGACAAAGCAGACCTACCCAACATCCAAGAAGTGCGATGGGATTGACCGGATAAAAAGAGAATGAAAATGTGATTTCTACTGTGGAGAATGCAGGAGGCGAATGGCAGCAAGTGCAACCTTCATCCGGATGCAGATATGCAGTTAGAGAAAGCCGTATGGAATAAATCTTGAGCCTCTGGCATATAAGCGAACACATTACGATTATTCGTACAGAGGCTAAATTCACCAACGTAAGCCTCATAAACGCCCATGCTACGACAGTGGAGAATGAGGAGTTTACCAAAGATTGCAGCTAGGAGTTCTTCGATTAGACCTTGAGAAATGCGCTAAATGTGACGTAGAAAATGTTTTTGGAAAATCTAATCCCAATCTAGACAATGGGGGATCTTTGGTAATACGGTCGGATAGTGCATTCTTCACGACTTCACCTTCAGAAATTGCTATCTACAATAACCAACAAACCGTCAACCAAATCGATTATATGGCGATCGGTGCAAGGCGTTCTCCAGTCTTTGGATGTCCCAACACTACGAGCAAATACCATCGACTCGGTCAGCTGAGACCTGACACTCTCGCAACTGGGGAAGGAGATTGACAACGCCTCCACCAACTGCAGCAGTTCTAATTCCACCAAGAACAATTCTAACACCAACACGTCTCGTATATACATGAACGAAAGTCTTACACCAGTGAATAGCTCTCTATTAAAACATGCTTTTCGTCTGCGCAAAGAGGGCCTTTTGTTCTCTGTTAGAACTCGTAATGGTTTCGTTTATGTAAAAAAGAGTGCAGATGATTACGAAATAAAAATCTCATCAACATCGACATTGACTTGAAAATGTTCTTTAGCCGAATCTTCAACACTCCAGTCCAGCTAAAGCAAGTTCCGCGTTAGCTGTTGTTAACGCATATGCTACCCGCTTCGCACCTAACTGTTCGCCAAGTCTTCTGGACCTTTTGTTGGTATCTGATCGGTCAAATGTGTTACTGCAGGACCAGTTGTCATTGGAAGGTGTCACAGATCACGATCTAATTTTCTGCACCTATAACATTGGCTTATCTCGTACCCCTATACCAACAACTTTCCAATTCAGAGATTTCGCTTCACTAGATAACTGCGCACTGCAAGTCGAGGCAAGTCTAATTCCTTGGCATAGTTGTTATTTTGTCTCAGATGTATGTGATAAAGTTGACCTATTGCAATCACAAATACTTCACCTATTCAATAACCATGTGCCTTTAAAAACAGTGGTGGTGCGCAATAGAATTTTGTCCATGCCTTACGTCTGAGGTTCATAATGCCATTAAAGTTCGTAGGAAACTCTATTCGAAGTGGAAGCGAAATTTAACACATCTGAATTGGGTAAACTTCTGTCGAGCACGTAATTTCTCAACTTCTATCACGAGACTCTCTAAGAAAAGATATTTTTTATCTACGCTGGGAACGGATCAAAATCCCAAAAAGCTCTGGAGCAACTTACGCTCGGTTGGTATTTCTAAAAAACTATGCTGTAGACGTCTTACCTGATCTTGATTATCTTAATGATGCTTTCTTATCCACCTCATTAGGAAGTACAACTTCTCTACCCAACCTTCAACATTTTTCTGAAGCACCCACAGTTTTTGAATTCGAAGCTGTATCGGAAGTTGATGTCATTAATATCATTCATTCACTCAAGTCAGATGCCGTTGGTGAGTATGGAGTTCCTATCCGGTTTGTCAAAATGGTATTAACCAACATTCTTTGTGTAATTACTCACGTAATTAATTTTTGCATTACGTCATCATCATTTCCGTCTAGTTGGAAGCTGGCTAAAGTAATTCCTGTCACGAAAAAACCACAACCGACTTTGGCTGCTGACTTTCGACCCATTAGTATATTACCTTGCCTTTCAAAAGTCTTGGAAAAAGTCCTTGCCAAGCAAATCTCAAGTCATCTAAATCATCATAAGCTTCTTGCTTCGATACAGTCTGGCTTTCGAGCCAACCATAGTTGTTCTACAGCTATGGTTAAAATTCTCGATGACATAAGGATCAGCTATGACTCGAACTTCCTCACTATACTTTGCCTTCTTGACTTTTCAAAAGCTTTTGACACAGTCAACCACTCAATCCTTTCTGTTAAACTAAGAAGGTACTTTGGTTTTAGTGAAAGTTCGGCGCGTCTCATAACCAATTACTTAAGTAATCGCTGTCAAAGGGTTGTGGTTGGTGACAAATCCTCTCGTATTAGGAATACACAAGCAGGAGTACCACAGGGCTCAATACTTGGTCCAATATTGTTTTGCATCTTTATTAATGACCTCCCCAAAGCTTGCTCAAATGCTAGTCTTCACTTCTATGCGGATGATGCGCGAATATACCTATCTAGCCCTATTGGTCTAGTTGAGGATCTTGTTTGCAGGTTTAATGAGGATTTATCCGCAATCTACCAGTGGTCGCTACGTAATTGTTTGACCCTCAACCCAGCAAAGTCTCAGCTGATTTTAATATCTAAGAAACTGCACAATGCTGAACTACTGCCGCCCATTTACCTCAACGATACTCAATTGCAGTTCGTCGAGACTGTAACCAACCTGGGTTTTAAGATAAACCGATCCATCTCCTGTGTAAGCCACATCAATTACACTGTGGGACGAATTTACGGAGGTCTACGCAAACTTTGGCTGCTCTCTAGTTTTACTCCTGTTAATACGAGGCTGAGACTTGTTAAAACCTTACTTGTTCCGTATATTGATTACTCATCAGCAGTGTACTGAAAACTCGACTCCCTATATCAGCATAAACTTACTGTGGCATTCAATGATATGGTAAGGTATGTGTATGGGCTACGTCGGCACGACCACATATCCAATTATCATACAAATATCCTCGGTTGTACGCTCCAACAGTTCTTGCATATTAGGTGCTATATCTTCATGCACAAAATTATTCAGACCAAGTCGCCACCATACCTTTTTGAGAAACTTCAGTTCGCTTGTTCGCCTAGAACATACAGCCTTATAACTCCATCCTCGAACTACTTGAACTTCTCGCGCCTTTTCTTCGTCTTTGCCACCAGACTATGGAATTCTCTGCCCACAACAGCAAAACAAATAATTGGAGCAATACAATTTAAGAATGCTATTTTGGAGTATATTCTATAAAAATACAACAGCAGACTATTTCTTGTCCTTTACTATTCCGCTCCTCCACTCTATCCATCCTTTTGTTTTCCTTTCCTGGTTAAAGTATCTCTTACTGTTAAATATAAATTTTAAACTAATCTTGTATATTATCCATAATTTTAAGTACTATAAAAGACTAAGTCTTATTTGTACATCCTTAACTGAATAAAATTGAAATTGAAATTAACTACCATCGATTCGGTCAGCTATTTAACCAACAAACCGTCAACCAAATCGATCATATGGCGATCGATGCAAGGCATTCTCCAGTCTTTGGATGTCCCAACACTACGACCAACTACCATCCACTCGGACCGTTATATTGTTATGACCAAGATACGAGCAGCCCAAAGCCATTGAACCATTTTAGGGAAATTCAAAAGTCGAAGGGCTATAATCGTATGAGTTTGTCTAGGCCTTTTTCAAGTAATTCTCCCTTCACCTCTCGAGAAGTCCGACGCCACCAGCATCAAACGTAGAATACCAGTGCTGTCACTGTCAAAGACGAATCAGAGAGACCACCTCAACAAGGAAACCCCTGTTTCGATAACGAATGCAGATAGACAAATCTTGGAATACAGCAAATGTATAGAGCAACGCTACCATAAAGAACGAGAAGGGCTCGCGAGCTCTACGAGCAGAATAGAAGGGACGAACATAAGCTCCACCGAAGGAAAAAGAAGGAGTATGAGAAGCGCTCTATGGAGTTCTTAGAGAGGTGCTACCAGAAGAATGAAGTTGGAAAGTTTTACCACAAAATAAAACGAACATAACCAAGCAGCACAGCCTAAACAGAAGTCTGCAAGGATGGAGAAGGAAACCTCATAGTGGAACCACAGCCCGTGCTAAGAAGTTGGAAAGATTATTTCTGCAGACTGTTAAACGGTGGTGACGAACAACGTCGCACCGTGAGGCAGAATGTCCATTCAACCTGCAAAATGACTGACATCCACCTGAAGTCAGAACAGCAAACTTCAACCTTAAGTCCAACAAAGCTGCTTTTTTTTTTTTTTTTTTTAAAGAACTTAACACTCAAGTGGGTATGAATACACTTATAATGCCTCAGCATATATTAAGTTTTTTGGAAAATGGGATAGAGAGAGAAAGAAAGATTTTGGGGCTCAGTGGTTATTTCGCTCCATGGGTACCATCCAACATTTAATGGGGAGCCTAAATTCTTAGTGGAAGTTGGGCTTGATGTTGATTTCTAGTCAACTACTCATCTTACGGGATGATATGTGTTTCGGGCGAGGCTAGGATTTGAACACCGAACCTTCCGATTTGGAAACCAGTCCACTACCACTTGAGCCACTGCCACCCACACTGCTGGACACGAGAAGATTGCATCTCATCTCATGTCTAAAACCTTGGTCGGCGAAAGTATCCAGACGAATTGAATCATAGCATTGTTTGTCTAATCCGGGAATAAGTCACCTCAAAATCCCATATAAGAACTTGTCGGCCGTAGTATGTGAACGCCTAATACCATGAGTCAATAGTCTGATTATGAGTGTGGTTTTAGGCCAGAAAAGTCCATCATAGATCAAATTTTCAGATTACGGCAGATCTTGGAAAAAATCCAGGGAGTCCCAAATCGATATACACTACCTCTTTTAAGGCCGGATATGAGAGGCTCTATAGAGACGAACTATACGGAGCTATGGCAAGTCTTGGTATCCCTGCCAAATTCATTCGATTGTGCAGGATGACATTGGAGAATGCACGCTGTTGCGTCAAAGTTGTTAATGACAAATCCAAGCCAACTCCAGAGGCACAATTTTTCAAAAGTCTGTTCAGTTACTCGCATATGCAGACGACATTGACATAATGGGAAGAGCACAACGAGCTGCCAATAGGGCGTTTGCGACGTTGGAGTAAAAGTTGCAGAGATAGATTTAGCGGTCAATCAAGGAAAACAAAGTACATGCTGTCAGAGACGGATACACAAAATCGACGCATCCGTTAGGCAGCTAGTCTACATCTGTTCTCTTATCAACCCTGACAATGACCGCAGCACTGAAATCATGCGAAGGAGCACTCTTGCTAATCTCTGCTTCTTTGGGCTTAGAAGGCAATTGAGTAGTAAAGCCGTTTCTCGAGCAACCAGATAGACTTTATACAAGTGCTAATATTCAGTGCAGATGCTAGGACACTGACGAAAGCGGATGAAAATACTCTTGTCCACTTCGAGTTAAAGCTTCTTCGGTTGATTTTCGATCTCGTCTGCATCAATGGAGAATGGCGAAGATGCTACAATGACGAGAAGCCTACATGGGATCTTATTATAGTCAAAGTGGAGGTGCGAATGTAGATATCCCGAGACACAAAGGTATTGAAAATGTACTATGATGAAATTCGATGCCAAACGGTTGCAACTGCAAGGCATTTCTAATTGAAGATACGGGGCGGCATTGTCAGCAAGTGATCAGAGACACCGCATCGAATGTGTGGACATGCTGCACTAAGAAAGAAAGCTGCTCGTTAATTCTACGAGTGCTCATTAAGTGTTTGACGTAAGCGATGATCCTCAACAACTACGCCAATGCACAAAATGAGGTCTGGTCTTTCGGATTTACTCTAAAAGCCGTAGAACTCGCTTGTAGAATGCCCCGCCTAGCTCTTTATTTCCTAGTCATTATAACCTTCAAACATTTAAAACCAACGTTCACCGGTACCTCTCTTTTTTTTCTCTTTGATTTTCCTTCGCCAGCGCTGTGGGCAAGCATTTTAAGGATAGTCAAATCCCTTGAGCGCGCGTAAATTACTTATTTATATATATAAGAAAAAAATCTAAACAAAGGTTGACATAGAAACGACTATTTAATTGATCTGAAAATATGGTTCCATAGAAGTTTGCCAGAGATGTCTGCATAAAGCAGATACCACCGCCATCCAGGAAGTGCGGTGGGATAGGCCGGGTAAAATAAAGATGAAAAACTGATGTTTACTACGGTGATTGCAATAGCGAACGTAAGCAGCGTCTGTTGTATTTGGATGCGGATTTGTTGTAAATGGCAGACGCAGGCAACAAGTCTTGGCCTTTCGACGTGAGTGAACGCCTTATAACAATCCATATCAAAGGTTAATTCGCTAACATCATAAACTGTCATTGGTTTCGGGAACCTTGTGATCGTCGTAACAGTGTCATCTGGTGCCCGTACGCCGGTATTATCAACATGGTAACCGAGGATCACAAGCGCGCTTTTGCCAAATTTGGCCTTTTCCATGTTAATCGTCATACCGTTGGCCTGGAGACGTCTAAAAATTTCTTCGAGATATTCTTGATGCTCTTCGGGTGAGCTAGATGCTATGAGCATATCGTCGTTGTAAGTAATTAACTAAACGTTGTTGGGTTTGTGCTAGGTCTATTCTGCTCAATATGGTTTTGCCCGGCATAATTAGCTGAAAATCCGCCATCCGTGGCAGCGGGTATTCGTTTGGCTGGGTTACGGCGACGGTAATCTAAGTTTTTCTTTAGAACGATGTGAAGTGGACTCCGTGATGGGCGATAGATTCCAGCATTCATCATACGTTGAAATTCTATTTTGGCGAGAGCATAGAATTTTGGTGGGATACGCCTTGCGCGGCATTCAAGATGGTGGCGGATGAAAATGAAAGCGTGATTGATCTGTATCATTTAAAGAGTTCTGCGTACTTGTGACCCTGGTCGATGGAGTCTATGATGGTGTAGTCGGTGGAGATGAGTGCTGTCGGTGTGAAGATGTTTATAATCTGGTCGATGAGACGGCGCCTATAGATATCCAGAAGCAGGCGGAAGTATTGGAGAAAGTCTACTCCAACAATTGAATGTGGCACAGCTGTACGAACAAACGTACAACAAAACTTCCGGCGTAGGCCTAGGTCCACCTCCATCGTGACTGTTTCGTATGTACTGATTGTTGTACTGTTGACCGCATATAGTACGTACGGATGTTGCTGTAGTCTGGTGATAGGTCTGACAGCTTGAACCGAAATTGCAGCGCCACTGTCAACTAAAAAGGTATGGCCAGTAACTTTGTCAGAAATAAAGAGACGACAAGACTTACCAGCAACGGAAGACGCCTCCACTAATGTTGCCAGGTGCCGTTTCCCTGCACGAATGTGCAAGGTGGCAAGCATTTACGTGCCCCAGAACAATAGCGTTTGTGATACCAGCAGCTTTCATTGTTTTTCGGTTGGTCTTCACGATCTCGACTCGCTTGACGTAAACGGCTGTTTGAAGTGCTCCTTCTGGGTTGACGACGCTGTCATGTTTTTAGTTCAAGTAAGTCCAATCTGCGTTGTATACTGAGCAGCACATCGTCGTTAACCTATGACATTGTTCCTGACCCCGAAGATGGCTGACGGCTGCTAGTGTGCTCGTTGAATGACAGTAGCCGATAACATTATCAGCAATTTGCGCGAGGTAATTTAAGTCGCCACTGACTTAAGGAAGTTTCGACAGCCAAAGACTTTGAAGTTCTGCGTCCGGTGTACCTGAAGAACCAGAGAGGTCTCTTATTCGGCGGAGTAGCTACGAGGGCTATGAGTCTCCCAAGTCAATGCCTTCGATCAGTCGCTGGATTCGTCGTTCTTGGCTCTTTTCATACACTTGCATGAGTCTTGTTCTTACAGTGGTGTATTAATCCGAGGCTGGCGGCGAGGCAAGGTCGGAAATTTGCTTAAGATCTCGCTGCTCCAAGTTGGCGATGACGTATTGGTATTTCATGTCATCTGAAGGCCTGGAAGGGTCGAGAATGGTTTCGATTTGGTTTCGATTTGCGCAAACCACAACGACGGACGGTCTCGCCAAAACTTGCTCAGCAACTGATGGACCTGAGACACTTGACTGTGTCGTGACTGGATAAAAATTTTCTTCATCTGGTTCTGTTGGTGCGCTGCCAGCATGCGAGGTTGTATTTTTGTTTGTCGGTCATGTGAGATGTATACTGATTAACTTGGGATGTTCATCGAAATGCGAAAACGTCGCCGCGGTGGATGACTTAAAGCAAATTACGTATATATTATTTGATTAGGTCACCAATGTAAAGAATTTTTACTTTTTCAAATATGAGTTTATTACCAAAAAAATACAAAGAAATATTCTATGTACGTCCGATCCCAAAACGCGGCTACCACCAGAAAGAACAATCCAAAGACCGAGATGCGAAAACCGGAAAACGACAAAGTGACAGCTAGCGCTGAAAATGGGGTTCTGGTGAAAACATTATTGTTGTGGATATGTCCGAATAGTGTGTCTGGGGAATTATTATTGTGAAACCACCACAGACTCCTGTTTTTAGAAAAACGTCAGGAGTCCGTCGATATTCTCTTCACCCACAAACTCTTAACCGGCATCGTCGACTGTCCCACATTTCTCACCCAAATCCCATTCAATACCAACCCGTGTCATTTAAGATCTGCCCACCGTTTTCGTCCGAATAATCACATGACAACTTTTGGTCTTAACGAGCCACTGTGTCAAATGCTACGTGAAACAAATCGGATACGTCAAGTGTTCGATTTCCACTGGAGTAGTTTCGTCCTCACAAGGAACTGCTTGCGAGCGTTCGAGTACGATAGTGATCACTACGGACTTGCCGCCACAATACGGATCCCAAACGAGCAAACGCAGCTGGAGCAGTACGATCAAGTGTACTCATACGACTACCGTAGAGTACGGTGGTCGTGCTTCTCCAGAATCTTACAGCGTAATTTACGTTTGAGTGGAATTGATCCCCCGACTAACAGAAACTTAACTAACGAAGAAATCGACCGTAATTTACTGACGTTGCAAGACGTTGTCAAACGAACCATGGAGCAGACTATCCCTCGGATAGAATACTCCGACGAAAGCCAGATCGAAAAGTACAGAACTCCAACAATCAACGCATTGTACGCACACAAAATAGACTACTCTCGAGGCTTAAGCAGCTGTACAGACAGTTCACTGACAGAAACGACCCAGAAATAAGAGCACTAAAGTCACTGATCAAAAACAATTAATTAAAATAAATTACAGTACGTCTGTAAGTCTGGACTGGGCCAATAAGATTGGGGCTATAAAATCCAGTAGTCCGAATATGTCCGGAGATAAAAATTATTCAGGAGGAAAGATCACAACGACATTCAGTGTATCCGAATTCTACAAACGACAGAAAACAGACAGACACAACTGACCGTTGTCCAGAGAGTGCCGAGAATGCCGACTCAGGCGACGGTCTTTCGTGGTCGAAGATCCACAGGAGAAAGTGGATTTACTGGGAGCTTTTTTCGAGGCCGTGTATCCAATCCGGTTCACCGTAATCACGACATTGACAATAGGGCCTACGTAAATTACTATTATCTGTGCAACGAACTTCAAAATTGGCGATCCGAGAATCACGGTTTCACCGTATTCAATGAAGAAAACGCGGCAAACGTCGTCGTCGCCGATGAACGAGCTTCCTCTCATTTGTTCGTGCGAAAAGATGAACTCCTGTGCATCTTTGAATCTTTGAAAAACAAAAAGTCGTCGGGAGTGGACGGTATTCCAAACGTCGTATTAAGACACCTGCCCTTGGAAGCAGTGGATATATTTACTACGCTGTTTAACAATGCGCTGAATAATGCATATTATCCGACGCATTGGAAAACAGCTGTGGTACATCCAATCCCGAAAACGGACAAGTTAGAACTAACCCTGCTAATCTTCGGTCAATTAGTTTGCTTCCGAATATTAGCAAGGTATTTGAGAAGGTGGTTAATAGAGCGCTGTTAAGGTGGGTTGAGGAAAATAATATAATTCCGGAAAATCAGTTTGGTTTTAAGGCGAGGCATGACACTATTCATGCTGCGTCAAAGCTGGTCTCCGACATACAATGGAATAAATGCAAGAACCAGTGTACGGGTGCCTGCCTCGTTGACTTTGAGAAGGCCTTCGACACCGTATGGTTAGAGGGGCTTTTCTATAAGCTGACCAGGATGGGCATGCCGAAACCCCTGCTATATATGATTTACGACATGCTTATGGGAAAGAAGTTCGTTGTTAAATGTAACAACGTCATTTCTAGCAAGACCTTTGACATTAAAAACGGCTTACAGCAGGGGGCTGTGATTTCTCCGATACTGTTTAACATTTACACAAGTGATCTAGTAGGTTCCCTCAATCATGTCATAGCGTACGCAGACAATTTAGTGGCGTACAGATCAGGTCCAAAAATTGAAGTCATCAACACTCTTCTGCAACGTGACTTCGATCATATTAAGGCGTATTGCGACGATTGGAAGTTGAAAATCAATTTTCAAAAGTCGGAAACAATCTTGTTTAGAACTCCATTGAGATGTGCTTCTAGGGATACCAGATATAACTGGCGAAATTTGGCCATTATTGGACGGCACGGACTGCCATTAGCGGTGAGAAGCGTAGTGAGATACCTTGGTATCTGGCTCGATAAATATTTGTATTTTGACAAACATATAGATGCTTGTCTTGCTGGGGCCGAGAAGGCATTAGCCCTGACAAGAAGGCTATTTCACAACAGCCAACTTGTCTCCAGGGTGAAGCTCATATGCTATGTGGCCCTAATCAGGCCAGTCATCGCGTATGGTTGCCCTGTGTGGTTCAATGTAGCGCCGTATCAGATGGAAAGGATTCGGGTGTTTGAAAGGCAGTGTCTTAGGACCTGTCTCGGCTTGTACAGAACACCAGAATCTGAGTACAAAAAATATTATCCCAACAAAGTCCTTTACGATGGGGCTAATCTGAATAGCATTGACAATTTCCTGATTAAGGTGATCCGAAGACACGTTGCACGAGCAATGACCAACGATAATAGCCTGATCTTTGGGGCTTATTACCCCAATGAAATGTACCACGAGAGCACGCTTCTATCGGGCTTTATCCCGCCAGAGGCATTTCTCCATATTGATGCTAAAGGGTTAATGCAAAGCAGGGATGGTATCCCGGTAATATATCACCGCCACCGCGGTGCGAGGGACAAGCGGCTCATCTACGACGGGTATGTCGACAATGCTCAGGAGCTCCTCCGTTTTAGTCCCGCGATAGCGGACAGGGATCGGATCGATGCCGAGAAACAGTACACCGAATTCTGGTGGCTTCTAGAAGGGGAGAGGGTGGGCTCGCTGTCCTAGGTCGGTACGTTACTAAGGTAACACACTCCTGTTAGTTGTAAGTTAGAATAAGGATAGTTAGGGGGATTTCGTGGAGAGACCGCGTTCGTCAGCATAAGGCGGCGCCGCTGAGAAGTAACCGATGCTTTATGGCATTGGTTGAATCTCGGGGATGCTTGTGCACGATGTTGACGACTGTCAGGCGCCCGAAATCGCAATTGGTATGGTGACCACTCGATGCGAGAGGCTACGAGTGCTCACCACCCCGATTATAGTTAAGTAGAATAGGGACATAGTTTTAAGTTTTATAAAAAAAATTTAAAGATACTGTATCTAAGTTTTTCGAAAACCTTTTCTTAGAAATTTCTTATATTGTAATACTGATAGATACTCGTAAGATTAATTGTAAGATAGTTTTAAGGCCGAAAGGTAAACTATGAATAAGATTGTAAAGTTTAGAGCGCTCGGTAAGAGCCAGTAAGCTAGAATAAGTAACTATCATTGTCAAATTAGATTTAAGCATTTTTGTCTAGAATGTAAGTAATAATGAAAGAATCAATAAAAATGAATTTAAAAGTTAAAAAAAAAAAAAAAGTAGTTTCGTCCTTCGAAATTCCCTGAGCAATCATTTTTCCCGTCATTAGACCATAGTTTAAGTAAAAATAGTAGTTCTATGTCATAGTTTTAAGTTTAGTTTGTTATATTATATGTTTGTATTAAACGTCTCAATAAACTGTCCGGGCTGGACCCGGGCTTCAAATCAAATTTACGAGTATGTAATCGCAAATAATAGAATGCTCGTTAAAAAAATCGGAATAAACAAAGAGGCTGTATATACTCATATTTTCAGGCTTAATAAGGTTGCAATCAGTAATTGGAGGTTTAGTTTTCCAGATCATATCACACTACAAGCACGACTCGTATCGTTGCTTGTTAGAAGACATCAGATCGGGCACATTGGCAATGTGCATATCACTGTCATTCACTGCTTAGTAAATCAAGCAAATGAATTTTCTCAGTGTACCCGGTGCAAGTTTGTGCAGCATTGATTCCACAAAAGCAATTGTTTTCACTGGTTTTGCGTGTACGGCAGGCAAGTGGCAACTGTCTACCACCGCCTCATGAATCCACTCATTCTCGCTCATTCATCGATTCACTTTCTAGCCGTCCACCTAGCCTGGCTTAAAATGTTTTTTTTTTTTTTTGTTTTTTTATATCGTCAAGGCAGTACTGTAGATCATATGCGCGCATAGATTTCTCATCGGACGGGTCACGTCGGTCGGTCAGTCGGTGGTGTATAGAGAGTGTCAAAACGAGAAACTTGCATTTTGGTACCCGCAGAGTATTGTTGACCAATATTCTGGGAATTTGTGGCCACCCAGTGATTGAATTTACACAATCTAGTTAGTGGTTTCGTTGCAGAAAGCAAATTCACTGCCATGTAGCATACAGCATGCAGCATAACTGTCGGTTCGTTCTATGCCCTATGTCCTTATTGTCGGCGACAGTTTTCATGTCTGCTCTAACAATGGAGCTCGTAATAATTTTGTTTGTTCAGAGGGGTTGAAAGGATTTCCGCTTGGTGCTACCAACATACAGACTACCATATACCATACATCTAAAGCGGGTTAGTGTCAATTCAATTGGCTTCTACTGTGGTCATTAAAAAACAAAAAAAAAAAAAAAAACAAAAACAAACAAAAAAGTGAGAGTATAACGAATTGAGAACAAAAACAACGAACAGTGTGAGGGACAGAAAAACCCTCCACAAACGGAAAGATCCTATCTACTCCCTGTGATGGTGGCCCTCTGCCCACAAAAACTCACACGCACTCCCAGCTCGTGACACAAGGATTTGCGATGAGTGTGGTCAGCATAGTTGTCACATTCTGTGATTGCATGTCCGATGTCGGTTGTAAGCGCATGCAGTCGGTAATGATTGTATAAGAGGGTGTCTGACCCCCATGGGGTGCCTACGTGTGGCTTGTGCCAGATGCCGAGGGTTGATTGCTAAGTGGACTCTGATTTGCTTTGGCAATTATTATTAATTATAGTGTAATACAAATAATTTGCACTGTTCTTCTGTCGCTTTTTTTTTTTTTTTAGTTTATCGTGATTGTATTTTAGACTCTGTTTGTTGTTGTTTTTAATTTTTTTTTAAATCCGCCCCTGTGCGACCAACGCAGTAATCACTGATTTGATTTCGAATTTTCCTTTTTTCTTTTTTTTTTTTTGCAGTCGGTTAGTGAAATGGATTTTTGAGCGTTAATTTACAATAATCTCGTTTATGATTTTGACCATGATTAATGCAATTTTTTATGCAAATCTGTGAATTAAATACAGAAGCGAAAAATGCACTCTACGTCGGCTTATTTAATTGCGAAACAATCGATGTCACGCCAATGAGATTGTTTTCACCAGCACATAAAAAATAAAAAATAAAAAGAACCGAAAACGGGGTGAAAACAACTGGCGAACAGTGATATTTAGGCGCCTAGTGGGCATAAATAATGTTTCGGTGAAATTCGTTGTAATGTGATTAAAATTATGATGCAAGCTGTTAATTAAAAATATTAGGGAAAATATTTCATCTCTTAATGTGATCAGACTGGGCTATTGCCTTCGTTGGACCTTTGTTTTGTTTTGTTTTTATTTTGCAAATTATACAATATACGAAATAATTGCTTAACAGTGCGCGGTAAATTTACTTTGGATTTATTGCAAAGCGGTTTAAATTAATTAGCATTTACAAAAAATTAAATTAAAAAATAAACGAAGGAATTGAAACAATTAAGCTGCTTAATGGATTTGCATGTGAGTCGCAAATTTAACTGATTACATTGTGGCGTAGGTATATTTCAACGGGCTTTACATCGCGTGTTATCAATTTTGAATCCTTGCCACCCACTTTCACCAAGATCTCTCTAAATTACTTGCTTAGATGGTGCAACAGGTGGGGGTGGATCTGAGTCTTTATAAACAATTTTTTCGAGTTATCGAGCTTCTTGGCCAATGGCCTCCAGTTGCGCACACACTTCCACTTACATGCGCTACTTTCTTTCTCATCGACCATAGGTACGTCGAATTCAGAATTGGATCCGAGTTCTTGATCTTGCTGAAGAGGAGCAATCCACGGAAAATCAACTCAAATTACGGCTCCTCTCCAATCTCAGCATAAAACATAGACTAGAGGAAGCACTTTAGAAGCTAAGCGGTACCCACAACAATTGTTTTCAACTGACATGTTCACAAAAAAAAAAAAAACCCGCGCCCGTTTCTTGGTGGAACGCAGATCTGCAGCGACTACGTAAAGAAACCAGAAAACTTTTAGACAAGTTACTTAAGACTCTTATAAAGATTTTTGTAAAAAGATCGAAAATTGTCAGTGAAACCAGCAGGGTAGTCAAAGTTCTCAAAAGGGGAAGATCAAACAGACTGGAATCACTCAGAAAATCTCAAGGCACCTATACTGAGTCGATAACCTAATCGCAGCCGACTATTTTAAGAACCAGCTCCTAATAACGAAGCTGCAAGTGAGCTAAATAACACAACGCGGGGCAGCTTGTATATTACTTCAGCTATGGTGAAGGCCGTCATACATACTGTTGCTTCTGTTCGTGTATTCGGAAAAAACTTACCTTGAATTTCAATTGAGCTGAAAATTTAATTATAAGTTGGACTTACGAATATTAATAACAGGAAAGAAAACGCACGTTTACCGAGTTCGGCCGTAGACAAAAAAGTATCAATTTTTTATTTGGCGGAAAAGGAATTGGACAGATGTAGTTCAAGAAATGAGTACAAATTTCTTAAGGAAGCAAATATCCTACTTAAGGTGGCAATGTAAAAAGTGATGCAAACATTCTCCCGCCGTTGAAGGTGTCCTTCAACTTGAATCTACCAATAACGGACACAACTTGCACACAGGACGCTTTAGTTCTCCCTTAGCAGTAATGATAGATGCGACTCGCGTTAGTCCATTCCGGCCCGGATACGTCTTAGTTACTCTACCAATTGCCCATCGGCATGGCGGTTGATTTTCTCCCTTGATGATTACGACGTCGTTAATTTGAATATTTTTACTTTTTTCCAACCATTTGGGTCGTTTACGTAGCTGGCTGACGTAATCTTGGGACCATTTTCTCCAAAAACCTTGTACGAGACTTTGAAGACATTGCCATCGATTCAACAACGATGGCTGGAGATGTAATCCAGTGGGGTCCGGCACCGTCAATAGAAGTCGCGAAGTCAGAAAGTGCGCTGGAGTTAAGGGATCCATATCACCTTCGAAACGCGCATACAATGGGCTAGAATTAGCACAGGCTTCGATTTGACACAGCACGGTCGAAAATTCCTCGTAGGTCACCGAAATATTTCCCAAAACTCTACGCAAATGAAATTTAATGGTTTTAACACCACCCTCCCTAAGGCCATCGAAATGCGGAGCCTTGGGGGCAAAAAAACCCAATTGATGCTGATGTTCGAAAGCTCGTTCGACACATGTTCTTGGAACTCCGCTGAATTTAAAAGATTTGCCCAATCGCGAAGTAGTTGATTGGATCCAGCAAAATTAGTGCCGTTGTCACTAAAACGAGTGTGACACTTACCACGTCTAGCAACGAATCTACGCAGTGCCGCTAGAAATGCTGCTGATGACAACTCCTTGACAATCTCTAAATGCAATGCTTTTGTCGCCAGGCAAACAAGTAGAGCGACATACACCTTATATTGCTTAGAGCCTCGTCCCTTCCAAGATCGTGCCATAAATGGACCCGAATAATCGACGCCGGCGTTTCCAAATGTCACGCCTGGCTCCAATCTTTGCTTCGGTAGACTGTCTATTTGTTGCTGAAAGGGTAATGCTCGCTGACGTGTGCATGCTGTGCACTGGTAGATACACTGTTTGATCAAATGATGAACTCCGATGATAAAATATTCGAGGGCCAAAAGATACATCATTTGGCGCATTCCAGCGTGCATGTTTGTAAGATGAGAATCGCTGACTATCAATTTTGTTAAGTGGTGTTCCTTGTGAAGAATTATTGGATGCTTTTGATAAAAAGGTATTGCAGCATTTTCAAGTCGTCCGCCGACACAAAGTACACCGAATTCATCAATAAACGAACTCACGAACCGATACTTGCTTTTTCTCGAGGCCGCTTCCTTACGGTTTAAATAAGTAATTTCATCGCGGAAAAATTGAGTTTGTGAAAGCTGAAGCAGCGCGGCCTTTGATAGATGTATATCCTCAGATGAAAGAGCACGCACGCATGAAATCGCTGAGGGATGTTTATGCTTCCGAAATAGTCGAATACATCGGGCGATGACGCGGAAAAGTCTTTTGAGGTTCGAAAACCGCGTACAAATATCGAAGTGTGTATTGTTGGAGTAACTATTGTAGATAAACATATAACTTTATCTTTAATACTTTCAGTGACGCTAGGCAGACTGGAGAACGTAATAACCCGATCTCGTAGAAACTGCAGACCGTTCCACCATAAATCTAAATTAGGTAGCTTTCGTGGCATTATACCGCGGGTGGCACAGTCAGCTGGATTTTCGACCGACCGCACGTGATGCCATATTGACACTGGAAACTGAGCGACAATTTTCGGTATTCGATTGTCTACGAACACCTTACGCTACCGCGGGTATCCTTGAATCCAGTGCAAAACCGTGGTTGAGTCTGTGTAAGCAAAGCACTCGATTTCGTGAAAGGCTAGAGCGTCCCTTACCTTGCTAAGAAGCTTAGTAGCAACGAGCCGCATAATTCAAGTCGTGGAATCGAAAGGGTGGGCTTCACTGGACCGATTCGCGTTTTCGCACAATAATCGCAGTTCGAACACCGTCAGAATTTAATACGCGGGAATATACTGCCGCAGCGTATGCTGACTCTGAAGCATCAGCAAAGCCGTGCAGCTCCATAACTTCGTTTCGGTTTAACTGCAGCCATCGCGGAATTCTGAGATTACCTAAGGAGCTCAAATCTAATTTGAATTCTGACCATTCTTCATGAAGGTCCGCAGGAATATACTTATCCCATCCAATTTGTCTTAGCCAAAGGCGCTTCATAAAAATTTTCATTTTGACGACGGTTGGAGAGAGCCATCCCAAAGGGTCAAAGATACGAGTTATATCCGATAGCACTTACCTTTTCGTAACCTGGGGACCGATGGCGTGTGGCGATGAACAGAAATGGAAGCAGTCAAGCTCTGTATTCCACAAAAGGCCTAACGTTTTGACTCCATGTTCTCCAATAGGCAGCTCGACCGACGCCTCCCGATACTCGACATCGATATTATGAAGAAATTTGAACGAGTTCGACGACCACTTTCGAAGTTTCATTCCCGCACTTTCTAAAATCTGACAGAGATCGTTACTGATGTCTATCGCGTCCTTAGTGCATTCGTAAGTTGACATAAAGTCGTCGACATAAAAATCGTTTATGATACTATTTGAAGCCTGGGCAAATCGCGCGATATTGTTGATACCGATTTGTTTAAGGACTCTAGTGGCTAAGAACGAAGCTGAGGCGGTTCCATATGTGACCGTTTGGAGTTAGTAATCGCGTGATTCTTTGGTAATTCGTTCTCTCCAAACAGTTCGTTGAAAATGTATCTCGTCCGGGTTAATTAATACTTGACAGTACATTTTCAATCCCAAATTTTCGAAACTTTATGAGACACGTAATTAAGTCGTTTTGTATGGTGGGCCCAACACGTAGATAATCATTCAGCGAAAAGCCATTCGTGGATTTACACGAAGCGTCAAAAACTACCCTTAATTTGGTCGTTGTACTTGATGGCTTGAGTACCGCGTGATGGGGTAAATAATATGAAGGAAGGTCGCGATCACTTTGTTTTACAAGGGACATGTGACCTAAGTCATTGTATTCGCGCATAAACGACACATATTCATGCTTCAAACTCGAGTCCTTTGAAAATGGTTTCTCCATTGCGAAAAGTCGTTTCAAAACCACGTCACGGGAATCTCCAAATTCAACGGGACCTTTCGTAAAAGGTAAACTAACAACGACTCTACCATCAGGCCTCGTAAAATGTGTTGATTTAGAATGATTTTCAATGCTGTCACTTACCTCGCATTCGGCACTCCGCCGGTCCGTAATATCTTCGTGCTCAAAAAAGCGTTTTAACAGCACGTCAGCATCAATATCAAAGGTAGTGTGAAGAACGCCGAAGCCTGGATTCTGTGAAATATTACCCACCAGGACCCATCCGAAGATAGTTTCTTGAGCTACAGGTTAAACCGAAGGATGAACAATCCTCCCTTCGAGGAGAATATGGAAAAATATATCTGCTCCCAACAAAACATCGATTTTAGTTGGGCGGTTGCAGTTTGGATCTGCTAATGACAGATTCCTAAAATACGACAGATTGACAATGGGTATTTCGAGGCTTGGCTGATCATTTGTCAAGGACGATAAAGCAAAAGCTTGCATCGAGAAGCAGTTGGTGTTACCATTTGATGATACAAAGAGTTCAACTTGGCCTTTAGTTTGGGCCCCCGCCCAATTATCAAGGCTTCGCTTATTAATGACGTTGTGTAATAAAAAGCGGGGCAGAGCATATTACTGGTCTTATCGTAAACATCTTCAGATAACAGCCTCTGAATGGTTGCTACGATTTGACCAGTTACAAGTTGCCAGTCATAGGTCTTGTTGGCGGCTGGACCACCGGTAGTCCATACCAGGACTTAAATCACGGTACCATGGGAGTCAGGAGCCCCCCGGATTTCAGTCCGGGCCTAACTTGTTAGAGGTAGGCCCCCTTGTGGGAGCGTCATGGTGGCTGTGGTTTAAACCCAAATCGCGGGAACGGGTCTAACCCATTGTAGAGTTGCAAAAAAGTACTGGGTGCTGTGACCGTAAGAACAGCAAGAGGTTTTAGGTCGGCCTCGACTCATACCAAGGGTGGAACTTGTGCCTCCAACACAGTTCCGAATTAGTATCAAAATATTTGTGGCGAGCGATGGCAAAGCGTATCTTTGCTCCCTATGGATGTATGGGCATCTCGTAAACATAAGGTCTCATGACAGGTGGTTTACGTTAAAAATCATGGAACGTTCTGGCCTTTAGTACCGTTACCACATTTACATTGCCCTATACCAAAAATGGGAATTCTTGCATGTCCGCGTTTTAACCCGAGCCGTTGTATACACGATTCCGAAATTAAAGTCGCTTGTGACCCTGAGCCAAGAAGAGCTCTACACGGCTGTAGATTATCGTTCTTATCCTTGACCATGATTATGGCCGTAGGTAACATTGTGAAGCACTCGCGATATAGATTTTGGACTAAATTAATTGACAGACCTCCCGAAGCCCCATTTGAAGTGCTTGGTTGGCATTGTGGCTGTGACACGGTTTCGTGATGGAGCATCGTATTATGTTTTAAGCCGCACGTCTTACAATTCGAAAATTTGCACTCTACAAGGCTGTGCTTAACGCGAAAGCAATTGATGCAGATTTTGTTGGAATTAACGAAGTCGAAACGCGCTGGGACCGTGCGATCACGAAACTGTGGGCATTGATACAAAAAATGCGCTCAACACACATTTACCCGAATCCTTCGAATTGGATTTGTGAACACTCGACTGACCGCGACCGGCGGTGTATGATAAATTTAAACTTTCCAATTCATTAATACGATCCTTCAAAAATCCGCTAAAATCGGACAATGACGGAGTTATTTTGTCTTTAATTACGCGAATCCACAACATTCGATTGTCCGAGTCTAATTTTTTCACCAGCACATACACCAATAAAATGTCCCAAGAGGCAACCGGTTGTTTCAAAGCGTGCAAAGCCACTTTTGAGCACAGGCTGTTCGAATATGTTGTCCAAATGGGCAACCATGATAAATTGTGGTTTATCATAATTAGCCTTAAATAAATTCCAAGCTACGTCAAAATTTTCGTTGCTAGGAGAGATACGAGTATGCTTTATAATAGACGAAGCCTCTCCTTTCAGCCACGTTTGGAGGTACTCCAATTTTTCAACACCCGTGATGGTAGATTTGGATTGCACTAAAGCGGAGAATAAATCTCGAAACCGAACCCACTCGTCAAATCTTCCACTGAACTCTGGAATTTTAATTTCGGGGAGCCTTGATGACATTTCTTGTTTTGTAATTGATATTGGCCGTCGCGACGAATCAGATAATGATTTTACAATCTTGTTTAGCGCGTATTGACTTTCAGCTAACGATTTTATTGTTTTGCCTATGTCACTTTCTTTGTCTGTTCGCGAACCGATACCTTGTTGACCTTGAATGATCTCGGTCAACCTTGCATGCGCACTAAAAAATGTACTCTCGAATTCGACTCGATAGTCTGTTTCCTCCGGTATTTGATTTTCGGCAACCAAAGCTTCGATTTCGTTTTGAATGTGTTCGAAGTCGTGCATATGCTGCTCTAACTTAGTCTGACGCAATAGGCACTCAGCTAACGGAGGAGATGACGATTCACAAAATGTAACAATCCGTGTTACTTGGCCTTTCAGCGCCGCCCGTTGTCGCTTTAAAGCCTCCATGACCTTCGATACAAATGTTTGTCGTGACATATATTTACGTCCACGAACTAATTTTTGCAAAAAAAGGTTGTTTTCTACTCGTATATGTAGAATTGCAATTGTTGTCGACCTCTGCAATTTGTGTGTCCGAATTATTTGCACAGCGCAGCTTCGAGCGTTTTGCATGAGCTGAAATATTTCGATGACGCACAATACACGATTGCCGCGAATAATAAAAGCCAATTGAAATCCAAGAATACGAGGGGCGTTCAATATATTCTCGGTATCGATATGAAGGAAAATGCGAATTCAATTTAAATTGTTTTTATTTTTCAATATGATCTCCCCTAACATTAATGTATTTGTTACATCTTGAGATAAGCTTTTTTAAACCCTCAAAATAATAAATTTCCTCTTTCTCTGCAAAATACCGACTTGAGTTCTTCATCATCCGAAAATCTTTTTCCACGAAGACATTTTTTCAAATCCGGAAACAGGAAATAATCACTAGGGGCAAGGTCTGGACTATAGGGTGGGTGTTGGATTTCTTCGAAACCACAATCTCGCGCAGCAGCCTTGGAAACTCGCGCCGTGTGAACAGGAGCGTTGTCATGAAGAAGCAACACACCCGCTGCGAGTTTACCCCGTCTTTTCTTTTTAATTTCCTCCCGCAAATTATGCAAAGTGGAAGCGTAGGATGTGGCGTTGATGGTTTCACCTTTTTTTTTGTACTCAATGAGCAAGATTCCCTTTGAGTCCCAAAAAACTGTGGCCATGAGCTTTCGGGCAGACGGAGTGACTTTTAACTTCTTCGGAGGGTCTGTTCCTTTTTTATGCCACTGCATGGACTCTTGTTTGCTTTCAGGGTCATAGTGGTGGACCCATGTTTCGTCCCCAGTAACAATTCGATCTATAACACCGTCCGCGTTCTCACTACACATCTCCAAAAGCTCTCTACAGCATGCGATTCTCACTTTTTTCTGAGGCGCTGTGAGCATTCGAGGGCACCCACCTTGCACTGACCTTTGAAAGGTAAAGATGGTCATGAAGAATGGTGTGAATGGTACCAATTGAAAGCTTGGTGATCTCTGCCATCATTTTCACCTTTATTCGGGCATCCTCAAGAACAAGTTTTTCGACTTCTTTGATGCTTTCTCCCGTACAAGCAGTAGCCGGGGCGCCGGAGCGGGGGTCGTCCTCAATGCTCTCTCTGCCTCTCTTGAACTCACTTGACCACTTTTGCACAGTTGATAATGAAGGTGCGGAACCCTGGTAAACAGCCACCATCTCTTCATGAATAATTTTTTGACTTTTTCCTTGCTTAGTGAGAAATTTAATTACAGCGCGATGCTCAATTTTCACCATCATCGTCTCAGTTGCCATTATGATTCTGTTTAACTAGAGATAAAACGCGAATTAATAATCACATTTATATGAAATTTTACATGAATGCACTAAAATAATAGTGTTACTTGATAAATAAGTCAATTTATATATGCAACCACAGCTTCACCCCGATACCGAGAATATCTTGAACGCCCCTCGTATTATACAAATCCGCGCTCGAATGGACCAATTTTGTTTGTGTATTCGGAAAAACTTACCTTGGATTTCAATTGAGCTGAAAATTTAATTATAAGTTGGCCTTACGAATATTAATAACAATTTTTTATTTGGCGGAAAAGAAAATGGACAGATGAAGTTTATGAAATGAGTACAAATTTCCTAAGGAAGCAAATATCCCACTTAAGGTGGCAATGCAAAAAGTGGGGCAGACAGCTTCCTTTGATGACTTTAAGTCGCCTCCCACCCATGGCATATACCCAAGTTTGTTACAAAAAGGTATATCTTCACTGCTAACTTAGCACTGGCATACATACCGAAACCCTGGCGAACAGTGAGAGTCGTCCTTATACCGAAAATTGGGAAAGATGACTATACGCTCGCCAAGAGCTTCAGACCTATCAGCCTGACTCCTTTCATGTCGACGAACGTGGAAAGAATGGTCGAGCTCATCTTTAACAACTACGAGAGTGCGCTTCAAAATTTGATGGGAAGAATTGAAGGTGCACTCGTGAAGAAGGAATAGGCAATGGGCATTTCCATCGACATTAAGAACGCTTTCGACAACGCAACTTTTGATGGCATGTGTAATACCGTCAGACAACATGGCGTAGACGAATCAATAGTTTTGTGGATAAACGCAATGACGGTGAAAGGGACACTGTTTGCGGAGGCATATGCAGATGATGTATTGTAGCTGTACTGTATGTTGGATCGTGTCTGATAACTAACTAACTGCTCTAAAACGTACGCAGCCCTCGACATGGCCAAAAAAGCTAAGTATTTGGGTGTCATCCTGGATAAAAAACTTCTCTGGACTAAGTATGTTGCGTCGAAAGCCTCTAAGGCGTTGTCGGCCTTCTGGCAGGGCAAAAGAGGTATTGCCAAGATATCACCGAGAAGGGTCTTTGGATATACACTGTTATGATAAGGCCAACTATATTCTCTGTGATGGTTGTCTGGTAGACCAAACTTTCGCGAAAATAAAGGGTTTCCATTGCCATTTGGGTCTTACATGAGCATAAATGCAGATGGCATGACTATCCAGGTTGCAGGCAGATCAAGAGAATGCTTCCTGATGAATCGAAAAGGTCAGCGGCTTTCTTGGTGTCCATCAGTAGAAAGGACTGCAAGCTGCGTACTGAAGTTTGACGAGGCACTACGCTTTTGCTAATCATTGAAGTGTGCCGGCCTACGTTCGCATCAAGCTGCAGGTACTCGGAGCTGACCTGGTGGGTGATGGTACTGTAGGCGTTTTATCACTGAAGCGCTTACTCATATTTTTTTCGACAGACTGAGAAATTTCAGTGAAAGGAAATTAGAAGGAGTACTAGTTCTTCATCTGATTGCTCCGTTTCGATACGGAAAAAAAAAGCAATAAACCATCTTTGTCTTTAAAAGGGTTATTAGACATTCCCATCTCTCTCTTACGCTGATGATACCAAATTTTTCAAAGCTTTTTTCACCACAAGACACCAAACTTCTTCTTGGTGACTTGGAAAGATATTCTATTTTATACCCCAGAAACTAGTTAGAACGTAACGTAAGTGCCACCAGCCTCCTCTCTGATTTTATAGGTATATTTTCCACAGTCAACCTGGATTGTAAGTCCAGTCCCTTCGTGACCATGGTATTTTGTACCACATGTAGCAACATTTGCGTTGGTATGCGGATAAGATGGTACTTAAACCAATCCAACTCACCTCTTGGTTTTATCAAATATTGGTCCAAGAAACACTCTAACTCTTGTGTGAGCAACTTTTGTTGTGCGTTGTTCTTCCGGGTAGGAATAAAAGCTGAAGAGTTCTCAGATCGTTAATACCTATAAGCTCTAAATACAATAGCCATCTCAATGAATCACACTTTTCTGACCAGGTTGATATCGGTGGATAGCTCGTTGAGTCCGGTTTTATATATCCTTCTTCAAAGCCCCTTTAAAGTGTCAATGGGACCAATAATCACTCAAAGAATCTTGCTGTTAATTCATTCAATCTCTGATGAGGTGTCACTATCATAGGGAATAGTGGAGTCGAGGTAGCCAAATTACCTAACTTTCTTAACGTTAAAGCTGCATATTGTGACATTTTGGCCGATTTGAGAGGGAAACTTATTGTCAACATTATACTTAATTTTGCCCTAATACACGGCCCTATCAATTTTTGCCAAATTTTGCAATTAGAGATGCTGCGTTCAGCCCATGATGCCAATGTTATCAGCATAAACGAGTAGTTGTCCAGATTTATGAAAAATTGGGCTTCTAATGTCGCAAGTTTTCCACAACCCTCCAAGTATGATGTTATAGAAGTCAAATGACAGCGCATCATCTTTACATAACTCTTGTCTGACATCAAAGGTCTCAGTGAGCAGCGAGCGATTCCCATAGTCTTTCAGTACAGTTTGGCGAATTTGGCAACGATGCCAAAAATAGATATAGCTCTCAGTAGCTTGCCTATTGCTGTCATATGAGGTTTCGGAATCAACAAAACGTAGGGAAGAGAGCAAGAGACATACCGACGCACGTTGGTTTTGAATGTTACAAAGTTGTAATGACAAAGCAATAGAGAGCTCGACAGGGCATTCTTTTGTTTAAGCGAGTCGCACGTCGCACGGTTAAAGAAAAATTCGATATTTCAGCATACGTACGAAGGTAGGCTTGACGATAAACATATAAGTATTCATATCGAGACGGCTTGCACGGTTGAAGGTTTGAAGGGGTGGAGTGCTACTGGCACTTTCGTTGGAACATTGATGGTGTAAAAAGCGATGGAACAAGATAAGGTAACGTACATTACGTGGTGCTCGAGGGTGTCAATAGGCTGAGCAATATTAGCGTCACATATGTCACTTTCCCCTTATAGAGCTCTTAAGAGATGAGGGGATTGTACTCGTATGATACTCGAATTTAGAGCAGATCAGTGTTTTATATTCCTTACAGCAAGCTCTTTGGTGACTTCGAATATCTGGTAATCGTTGGTTGTCGTTGACACACATACCGAGAATAGAAAATATTACATATATTTCGGTTTCCATCAAGCAAGTACCACTCATGGATGTTTAAATTTCCAGCAGATGGCAATATGTTTTAGAAGAGTTGAATTTCACTAGGTTGGTGGTTCACCACTTCGTTATTTTTTTAATATCGGAATTCAAATATAAATATGTAAAGTGGAGAGTATTGTTGTCAGGATAGGAGTATACTTGATTAGAAGTAACAGACAAGAGAACATTGATGAAAATTAAAAAGAATGTCCGAGATAAAACAGAGCCCTGAGGCACATCAGTATTTATTTTGTGGATTTCAGACATGAAAACGCTCAAGGCAACTTGAATTAAACCTTCCCAAAGATAGTCTCTAATCCATTGAAGAAGAGATTCATTGACCCTAAAGAACCTGATGCAAAAGTTTGAAACATGATTTTGATACATTAAGCGCAACTATATTTCTTTGGCCAGATTGGTTTAGACCGTATGAAAACCGTATTGCTGGTCTTTGATACATTTTCGTATCTCGAGATAATTTATGAGCTAGAGGAGAAAGTATACGATGCAGCTTTTCTAAGGACGGAATGGACAAATGCCGTTTTCCGCTTACTCGGAAGATCAATGATTGCCTCCGTGGAAGCACAAGTTTCCGGTGAAGGGGAGATTAATAATCTGCACTAGCAGATTTGTGTAAATTGAGATCTTTGGATATTCTTGATGCTACACAAATACGAAACTCCTTGCGCAAAGAGCTCATAGCCAAAATGTCATTTTAAGTAAGCGTTGGGAAGTGGCGGAATTTGTAAAGTTTTTAACGACCGAGAATCTGTAGTGTACTTACTTATTTGCTTAGGTGGCGTTACCGTTCGGGGTGAACCTGGGCCTCAATTAACGAGCCTCTCCAGTAAGCTCGGTCTTTAGTTAACTGCGCCCATTGGCGCACTCCAAGTTGGTAGAGGTCCCATTTTACTTGTGCGTTCTACCCAAGTTAAGGTATTACTCTACTGTGTTGTCCTTCCGTGTTAGATTGAAAGACACTCCGGGCCGCAGCATTAGTGCTCATTCGACCAACATGTCCTAGCCATCCCATCCGGCTGATGCTCAGTTTTCTCACAAGGGCAATGTCGCCGTTAGTTTGTCGTTAAATCTGCTTTTCAAAAACCCATCAACGCAAAAACGTTTGGGTTGATCAAGGTCTTATATAGTTTTTTAGTAAGGGCCTCCCTACAGAACTGCTTTCTTAGCCCAGAGACACAGGGGTTGGCAAGAGTGATATTTCGTTTTATTTCTGCTGAGGTGTTGTTGACAGAATTGATACCACAGCCAAGCTAAACAGAGTCTCTTACTACATCGAAATTATAGCTGTCGACTGTCATGTTCTGTCAATTCCGCCGATGTTGTGTGTCCCTTCTTGGTGACAGCATATACATCCTCTTGCTCTCATTTACCACTTAACCCATTTTGCCAGTTTCCGTTGCAATACTAGCGAAAGCACCGGTGACAGTCGGCTGACTTCTCCCAATTATGTCGATATTATCGGCTTACGGTAGTAGTTGCACAGACTTTTAGAAGCTTCTACCACCCAGTTTTCAATTCACTATTATTCATTCCATTCTGCACAGACGGACGAGTTTGGCACAAATGCCAAACCTAGACATGGCTCTATGTGCATCGTCTCTATTAACGCTGTCATATGCGGCCTTAAAATCGATGAAAAGATAGTGGCTATGGATTTGAATTTTTTTTTAGTTTTATCCAGGATCTGCCGGAGTGCGAAGATTTGATCGATTGTGGGCTTTCCTAGTTTGGAACCGCACTGATAGCGACCTATTTATCTATGTGATAGCCATCACGTGGCCTGTTAAGGGTCCGAACATCCACGTGCAAATCCGAAGGTCGCCGTCCTTTTAAAGTCTGCAAATGTCGTCAACCGTTTATCCATTTTTATCCGACCACCACTGGGACTATAGCAAGCACTTCGGTCCGAATTAGATTTTTGCGCTGGTGGACCAATCCAAGTTATACAGGACAGACAGCCGCTTTGGAACAGAACTTGTTCATTAAAGGCGTTTAAGTCATTTCTTGGTACATTTGAACTTTGTCCTAATTTTTTCTTTCGAGTTTGTCTTGTGAGATCAAGAAAATAGTTCCTTGGCTCTGACAGTCTCTTTACCAGCGCGAGTTGTACTTCGACTTTTCTTTCAGTTTAACGCTTTTCATCTAGTGAAGATAAAGTATCTCATAGTGTTTCTGATGTATCAGCAGTGGCATCGACGTTATTCATGTAACATGACGAGCAGTTGAGAGTCAGTTGTGGGTGGCCGTGACTCAAGTGGTAGTGTATTGGCTTCCCAATCGGATAGTTCCGGGTTCGGTTCTTTTTAGCGAAAAAAATTTGTGGGGGCCTAATGCTAGCAAATGCCAAACTATAACTTGCTCGCGTAAATGTGTGGCACCACCACTAAGGTCCTATTTCATCCGCAATTAATTAATACCCCCTGTCACCTTACTTTGCAATTTATGTGTGCGATTGAGAACCTAATTTCCGGGCGCATGTTGATAATATTATTAACAAATCTAATTCTTTACTGGAATTCATCAAGCTATAGTCCAAGGAAGATAAATCCCTTTACCTTACATTCGTTAGGCCCACACTGGAATATCTTAGCCAGTTTCGGTCCCCTTACTACGGAAGCCAGTCTAGGTGGAGTGAAGTTATTCCACGCTGATTCATTCGATTTGCATTACTAGGTCTACCTACACAACACAACGGTGTGAGATATAAAATTGATTCTGGCTTTATTTTGAAGCCACGTTTATGCCATTTTGTGCGGAATACCACATCATTCCGGTAGTGCTCCAAGCAGTCGGTCCAATTTTTAATGACTCAGTCTAATATGTGCGGAGTTATTTCGGAAATAGCGTGTTGAATATTGGCCTCGAGCTCGGCCAAAGTGATTGGCTTGTTAGCGTAGACTATTGACTTGACGTAGCCCCAGAAAAAATAGTCGAGTGGTGTCAAATCGCATGATCGCATGTAAGATGACCCAGTCGCCAAATTTCTTCTTCACAACTTTGAGCGTTGCGTCTGTGTATGGCATGTAGAGCCGTCTTGTTGGAACCACTTCTCGGATATATCGGTCTTGTCGAGCTCTGAACACCTGAGACCAGTGACGGTAGCCGTATCTTTTTTCACATTTCGAAAAAAATAAGGTCCGATGATGCCGCCATGCCATAAACCGCACCAAACAGTCAATCTTTGTGGATGTATTGATGCTTGGCCGAGCACTTGTGGATTGTGTTGACCCCAATAATGACAATGCGTCTTAACATAGCCACTGAGCCAAAAATGGCCTCGCCCGAGAAAATTATTTCTTGGCCAAAATCTGAATCTTCGGCCAATTAGCGAATTCACTGCGTTGTCTATGGTCGTCCGGCTTCAATTCATGCATCAGCAGAATCTTATACGGATGTAAGCGCAAGTTCAAAAGTAAAATCAGTGAGTCAGATCGGTTGATCGGCGCCGAATCAACATTTCTGGGTCTTTTTCGATACTGGCCGCTACGGCGGCTATGTTTTTTTCATTTCGTACCAATCTCCGTCTGGTTGGTGGTTTAAGATCCAAAAGAGTGTAATGATGCTCAAATTTCTCCACAGTGCGACGAATTGCCTGTATACTGAAGCAATGATGATGACCGACCTCACGACGAAATGCACGTTGCGTATTTTTTAATAATTTCCATACGTTCGGCAAGCGTAAAACGATGCATGATGGAATGGTAAAACCTACAGAATATTCTGCCACCTGGATGTCATTGGTAACTTTGACAGCTGCTGAAATATAACAATTGGAAAAACTATCATTGCTATCTGGTCTGCCTTTACAACTTGCCTCCGTGCAGTTGTAAAGTTTAAAGCCAATTAATCTTCAGCCCCTGAAAAAAGTCGAGAAATTGCTGATGTTACTGAGTAGTTGATGAACAATCCAACTACTCACTGATTGTATTGACGGCCCTACACTGGTCCAAATGATATCCATTAATACCAACCCTCGCAACTTTAGGTCTGCACACCTCTTCCACATCAACTGTAATCGAACCGACGACGACCGTAACGAACTTTTGGCCAGAATGCTGAGAACTGTGAACAACATGGTTAATGGGTTCGACTTCAACATCAGCAAAACCAGTCTTTGAAATTCCCTCTCCCAAGCTCCTTGACCCCTTGCCATTATTGTAGTTTTTATGTCATATTAATGTTTGTTGGCACATGCAGTGTGCCATTTGGTGTAAATTTCTGAATTTTTACAAAATTGGAAATTTGTTAATACGTGAAACTAACGCAAAAGTTCACAACTTTCATTATTAATTCATCACCAACAAAAGTTATTGCCGTTCAATATGCCATTTGATGCTAAAAAACGCGATGCTCAACGCAAAAAGGATGCTCGCAACAAGAAAATTGCCCAAACTTCGTCTTCGTCTGGTAAGGAAGGTGCACCAAAGGCAAATCGCACTCAGACCAACGGAGTTGTCGAGATCACTGAAGAGGAGAGGCAGTGCAGAAGCCAGATCCTGTACTGGCTCATTAGCCGTACACCCAAGATCTAGAGATGTTAAAGTTGCCAATCTTTCCATAACGTTCTTTGGATCGGAACTTTTGCAAGACACTATGTTGGAGTTAAATTGTCGTTATAATTTGATTGGCTTAAATGGTTGCGGCAAATGGTCATTGTTAACCGTTCTTGGAAATCGTGAAGTTCCCATTCCCGATCATATTGATATCTTTCATTTCACGCGAATCATTCCAGCAAGCACAAAGAGTGCCCTTAAGTGCGTCATGGAGGTTGATGAAGAGCGCAGCAAATTGGAAAAATTAGCCGACGAATTGGCCACAAGTGAAGATGAGCAACTTATTGATATTTATGAGCGTTTAGATGATATGGCAGCTGATCAGGCCGAAGCAAAAAAAAAAAATACGTTCTATCCTTCACGATTTGGGTTTTACAAAGGAAATGCAAAATGCCCCGAGCACTATTTGTAAAACCTCATTTACTGCTGTTGGATGAACCAACTATTTATTTCGATTTGGATCCGTGTGTGTGGCTTGAGCAGGAACTCAAGGAATATAAACGTACATTGGTGTTAGTATCACATTGACAAGATTTCTTTAACGGAGTCTGTACAAACATTATCCATTTGACTAAGAAACGACTTAAGTATTATACTGGAAACTACGAGGCATTCTGTAGAACTAGAATGGAATTATTTTAGAATCAAATGAAATAATACAACTGGGAATAGGATCAAATCTCTCATATGAAGAATTATATTGCTCGTTTTGATCATGGTTCGGCTAAAGTGGCTCGTCAAGTGCAGTCAAAGGAAAAGACACTGGCTAAAATGGTTGCCCAGGGTTTGACAGAAAAAGTAACTAATGATAACATTTTAAATTTCCATTTCCCCTCATGTGGCACAGTGCCTCCACCGGTCATTATGGTTCAGAATGTCTGCTTCCGTTACAATGACAGCACTCCATGGATTTATAAAAACCTAGAATTTGGTATTGATTTGGATACTACAGGGTGAATGACTCTAACTCCAACTTTTTAAAATGCTATAATTTTTTTATTTTTTGATAAATTTTATTGTGCCAAAGCAAAAAATGTTGGAAAATACATCAATTTTCAAATTGCATCAGTAGTTTTCAATATGTCCACCTTCGGCGCGAATAATGGCCTTGAGACGGTCGAAGAAAGCATCGCACGCTGCACGCAAGTGACTCTGCGGTATTTTGGCCTATTCCCGGTGAAGTGCTTGTTTGAGGTGGTCCAAACTTTGGTATTTTTTAGTGCCAACCTTCGTTTTCAAAATACCCCAGACAGAGAAATCCAACGGATTTGCATCCGGAGAATTTGCAATCCATTGTGTCGCAGAAATGAAGTGTGGAACATTGTTTTTTAACAAATCTTGGTTGACGCGCTCTTTGTGAGACGGTGCCGAGTCTTGTTGAAATGTCCACGGTCTCCGACCGAAATGATTGTTTACCCAAGGCTTCAATACTGCCTCGAAGACGGTTTCACGGTATACGATCGCATTAATTTTGACGTCACGGCCCAAAAATACGAGCGGAAAGCGACTTTTTTTTTGTTGAGGTGCTAAATCATGTGCTTTTTGGAACTTCAATGGCTTGAGCCCAAGCTCATTTTTCAGTATGTGTTACATCTGTTCCAACAATATGTTGAGCTCACGAGCTATTTTTCTTCCACTTCGACGCGGATTTCGCTCAATTCGAGCCTTCACATTCCGATCCATTTCTGCCGATGTTGCTATTTTTTTATGACCACCTCCATGGCGTTTTGCATCGCTGCCAGTATCACGGTAACGAGCTATGGTTCGAGACACAAATGATTTATTCACGTTGAGATGCTGGAGGGCTCTAACGATTGCTATTTGTGGCTGTCCAGCCAAATATAAAGCAATCACACTATCACGTTTGAATTCCATCGCGGATAAAAATTTTTCAACACAACTGAGACGCAAATCGTTTAAAAATCTTGTAAATAATTAAATTATCTGTCATGTGTCAAAATTTGAGCTCACTGTCATGAACGGTTTATAAATTATAGCAGTCTGAATTTGGTTACAGTTCGTGTCATTCAGGGTGTTTGTTGGTACTATCCGGGATTGACCTGGGCCTCAATCTTTTATTGGATATTGCCTGTGTAAATTTGATATATCGTATGGCGGTGTCAATGTTAGCCTCGGGAATAAGATGAAAACTTGTTCTCGGTCAAACCAATTTTAAGTGGATGTGAAGGAATTATGTCACTTAACTATCATAACGCGGCAAACAATTATGTAACAAAATTCAATTAGGATTACAATAATAAAACGTGAGTTGATTCAAGCATTACAAACACATACTCGTACGTACTCGTATCCTTGTACTCGTATATTATTCCATTAGCAAAATATCAATGGTACTAATAATTGCGTGCAATGAATAAATTAATTCCCTCTCCTGCAGGGTTCTGTTGGAAAACCTATAATCTCCTGATTCATTATAGTTGCGTGAGTAGTTGTGGATTTCTGGAGGCGCCTGTCAATCCACTGGGCGCTCGCAACTTCACGGTGAAACCTTGCCTCGGAAATGCCACTTTTCATTTGAGTTGAACCATCGCGTTATTAGGTGTGTAAAATTATCGGGTGAGAATTAATTTTGATATTCATCGCATTCGGATGCGGTGTTATAAGTGCGAATTATTAACACCGACATAAGTACTACACATCATATAAGAGTACGAGTACGAGTACATACTCGGATATTGGCGATCTATAGATTCCAAAATTTATGCAGACTTCTAAAGGTCTTCACGTTCGAATGCACCATAAATTCGGACTGCTTTAAAGTTCTGTTAATTATTACCAGATACAGATACAGATACAGATGTATCCACATACTCCTTGTACAAATCTATAGGTACTCGTACATGCGACTCATTTAAATTCCAAATGTGCATTTGCTGCAAATCCCCCACAGGATATTCTGATTTTATTACTGCCGCCATGCTCGACCACGTTCTATCAAAGGGCGAAGTAATTATTTTTCCAGGAGCGACATAAGGCAGTTCACTTGATGCAAATTGTCCGTCTGTCTGTCAGTCGATGGAAGTTCGTTGAATCTCTACCAGGGGGTGGACAGGATTCTGGGTCGAAAGAAGGACGTGTAGAGAAATTCTAAAAACTCATTTCTTTTTGGGGGATGTTTGGCTTTTTTTTGTTTGCATCAGAGTTTGGGGCTGGTAAAGGTTTTGTCCTGATTTGCAAAAGTTCTCATTTTACTTGAGTTCCAGTCTGATTTTTCATTATGATTTTTCTTGTTTCTATTTTTTTTTTGTTTTTGTTTTTTGGTAAAGATGTCTATAGAGGCAAGAATTGTAACACACATGGGAAGTTGTTCTTAAAAAGTCAGAAAATATTTTTTTGGCAAACAGAGATTACTATGAACTAGATGTGGTTGAGTGGGGAAGCTGACTTATTACTGTTTTCTATTTTTCTTCAGTTTCCAGTAATTAAAAGCCCAGGGGGTTATACTCGTATGCTTTTGTTAAAAAGAAAAACAAACAACTGAATATGATCCAGATTTGTTCCCAGGGCAAGGGAGAAGGAAGTCAGTCTATGGTATCAGGGAGTCCGCAAACAGATTTACAAAACACAAAATTCAAACGAGAGTTTCAAGGTATTTTTTGATGTACCATATGAAGATCAGAGAGACTAAATGAACGAAAATACTGTTGGCGTATTCAATGGCAGGAGACCGAATGGCGTCTACCTGGCGATGGATGTCGTTGTAACTACTTGTAACTACAATGGCTACAGATCGATTGTGTTCATCTTAAGAATACCTCCAAATGAAAGCTATCAGATACTGGCTGATGTCTACTTAGACTAGATTTACTAAGCTTGTAAACGCGATGCGATATCAGAACTTTCTCAGCGAAATAAGCGCTTATCCTGGAATACTTCAACAGACTTAACCGGGGTCCTGGAATAGATTCTCTCTCATAAGATCACGAGCCAGAATACGAGTATTCACGGATTATACAGATTGTATATCTTATGTGTTTAAGGTTGTCCTCCTGTGTATTCCTCTATCAAAGGATCAAGATTGTAGTGAACTATAAAATTTCATTCGCTTGTCGTAATTCCTACTGAACTAATCCATTCGAATTCAAATTAGTTGATCTGAATTTGTTGGCTAAATACAACCCGCAGGATTTAGAAAATTGTTACGAGTGACGTAATACGCCCTTAGAAAATTTTCTTTTTTGGTCGGTAACCTAGTTACTGGTTTTGATGGTTGAGCGATATTAACAGACTGTTCGCTTTCACTCGCAAATGCGGTGTCATTGTTTACTTTATCTTCAATTGGTAGTCGTGCTACTATACCTTGTCCAACAAAAAATGTCAGTACAGGGCTTATGGGAAAGCTTTTTTTCTAACAATGGTGCCTGTAGGTGGACTCAATGGCATATTACCACTGAAACACAAACGAAGCCACTGAACTTTGTGTACAATTGTTGTTATAATTATTTTCAGATTTAACCACAGCCACCCCATGACTTGCTTGCCCGATAACCGTGGGCAGAATGATCATAAAATCACCATTCGCCATTACTGCTGGCTGTTTGCATTGAAAATACCCTCATCAAAGCAGCGTTGCCATTCTCAAATGTTAGCACATCGTTACTGATTTTTCAGTTCTATTGTTACAGAGCTTATGGGATTTGAAGCTTTTGAGAACACAAAAATGAGTTTGTGTGTAATAATGTGTGTGGTGGTGTTATCATTTGCGTTTTTTTCTCCTCTTTTTGAAAAATCTTTAAAATGTAGTCCAACCATTTTTTTCGACTTTGTATTTTAAAAGGAAATTTTATTCGCGCGCTATTTTAATGCATTGCAACAAAGCAGTGCAATTAGTGATCATATTTAATAGCATAAGTATTAATAGTGATATTGTGTCAAATAAATAGTGATTAATTAGTTTTTAGCAACTGTATTTTGGCTAAATAGAAGAATGGCTACAAAGTCTTCAAAGGAATTAAGTGCAGAAAAGAAACAACAAATTGTTAATGCAACTAACAAATTTAATGGCATTCTTAAAAATAAAACGGAATCCGTGAGGAAAGCAGCTGATGTCTTTTCTGTTACGGAACGAACTGTATATACTCGTAGGCTTTTAAAGGAAAATGAAATTAAAGGCCACAATTCGCCTTCAAAGAAGAAAAATAATTCTGGTCGCAAAAGCAGCGTCGATGATTTTGACAAATGTGCCATTAGGCGCATAGTCCATCAGTTTTTCATGGATAATGATTTACCAACGCTCGATAAGATATTGCATGAAGCCCAACAAAATGCAAATATTACAAAAATAAATAGATCAACTTTACATACAATCTTAAAAGAAGATCTTCAATTTAAATTCGTCAAACGTCAGCGCAAAAACTTGTTGTTGGAAAGAAGTGATATAATTTCATAGAGACGAAGGTATTTACGCGAAATAAAAAAATTTCGAGAAGAGAAAAGAAAAATATATTTTACTGATGAGACCTGGCTCAACGAGGGACATACTCGGGAGAAAGTATGGGTGGATCCATCCATTACAACACCACGTCAAGCTTTTAATGAAGGGTTGTCAACTGGACTGCGATCACCATCTGGAAAAGAAAAGCGACTAATTGTACAACCCATATTGGAAGTTCTACAGGTTTCGTAGATGAAGGGCTGCTATGCTTTATTTCAGGAAAAACTGAAGACTACCACGAAGACATGAATGCCGAAGTGTACGAGAAATCTTTCAAAGATATTTTAACGCGCTTGGAACCCAACTCCGTAATAGTTTTGGACAATGCTTCCTACCATTCGAGAAAGAAAAATAAAGCACCAACCACTTCTACTAGAAAAGATGACATAAAAAAGTGGCTGATATCTAATGCTATAAGTTTTGAGGTTGATATGGTTAAAACAGAGTTGCTTGAAATTGTTAAACGTTTCAAAGCCAAGTATGAAACCTATGTCGTGGATGAAATGGCTCAAGCTGCAGGACATAAAGTGCTTCGCTTGCCGCCTTATCACTGCGATCAGAATCCAATAGAATTGGTTTGGGCTCAAGTAAAAGGATTTGTAGCAAGCCAAAACAAGTCATTTAAAATGACAGAAATTAAATTATTATTAACAACAGCACTTGTAAGAGTTGACAGTGAGAAATGGCACCAACATGTGCAACACGTTGAACAGGTTGTTGAGCCAAAGATGTGGGATATGGACGTTTTCGCCGAGGAAGCAGTCGAAAGATTGGTAATAAATGTAAATGACGATAGTGGCAGCACTAACTTTTCATCAGACTAATAGATTTTAATATTATAAATTAATGAAGTTATTTTTACTTTAAATTAAAGAAATTTTATATTTTTACATTATACTTTACTATATTTATTGTGAATTATATTTTTGTTTACTATATTTATCATGAATAAATGAAAATACATATATTTTGTAGTTCTTTTTTCTGTTTTCAGAAACAATTTTTTTTTTCTAAACAAAAAGATAAATGAAATTTATATCGTTCAGCAATATTTTTATTTGTTTATTTTAAATGGGGAGATGGCAACCCTAAGCGAAATGTTCTTTCTCTTTGTGGTAATTCATCATATAGACCAACGCAACCCAATGTGAGCTTTAAAGAGGGACACATTTATGCAAGTTATTGCAACCAGACTAAGAGGCAAATGTCCTATCTTCCCTGTACTGACATTTATTCTTGGATAAACTATAGAGTCGGACATTTCCAGATCTCTGATGCTGTTTTGACCATAGACTAACTATACCTAGATATCAAACTTTCCAGATATTGGAAAATCAAAACCGGTTTTCAACTAATCGCCCCTATCCGTGTAATCCTGTCTGTGAATACGTGTAAATTGTCATCAATGGCAATTTCCCTCTCCTTTTATAAGTTAACGAAATATTTTATTACAATTCGCTACACCTATTCACTTGTTCCCACGAATCATCACGTACCATAGCTACCATGAGCCCATCGCATGCAAACAATGCTGACACAACGTCTGGAGCTCATATTGCACTTGACCAAAAGAATGCAGTACACATGAGACGTTCCCATGCACCTAATAACCAAACACCGGATGAATGCGGGATTGCTACGTAAGCAGTTACAGTTTATATAAGGTAGAAAAATGTTAGAATTAAGTTAGTCTTAAGAAAGAGTTCTATAAATAAAGTTTTTTTTTACTAACCAAATTTAAATAAGTTTAATTGGCGCCCGAGCAGGGACACAGACGAATCACGGTTATAGTGCAAAAGCCCTAAAGTAGTGCTGTCCATTCATAACTAGTATGGTGAAACCTTGACTGAACACAAAAACAAAAAAAGCCCTCAAGAAGTGCGAATTGGGGAAAACCCTCAAGTAGTGTTACCGAACGTTCAGAAAAGAAAAAGTCTGTGTCCCAGAACCCGCGAAGTTTAAGTAATCCTCTCGCAAAAACCAACCGCGAAGTTTAAGTGATTCTCTCGCGGAAAACAAAATATATCCTGTGTACGAGAAGGAGGCCCCTTAGTAGCCACACCGCAAAAAGGAGACGGATTTACGTCAGCCGCTCGACCAGATAGAAGATGCAGAATTGGCTCTTCGTTTTTATTACGTAAGATAGATTAAGTACAAAGCAAAAACAAAAAATATTTCTATTAAAATTCATACTAGATTAATAAAATAGATTCGTTCAAAATATAATTAGCATAAGAATTTAATTTTTTGATAAATTACTCTAAATATAATTTATTTTGTAAGCTCTCATTAAAAATAACAATTTAATTTAACTTTAAAATACGAAATCTAAAGATACCCTTATTTTTAATATAAAGTCTTCGCTTTCCCGTACAAAGATGTCGAACCCCAATCTTGTTCGTCCCTCGTCTCTAAACCCCCAAAATCCTGAAAACCAAAGTGAAGCACCCATTTCCCATCCTGCCTTGCAAAATCTAATTGTGTCAATAGTGAACCAGGTTCTTCATACGGAAGGTAGAAATTTAGTCCAGTCTATCATTAATCCAAATTCCGATCAGTTCGCAGGAACTGACCAAACAATAAACCACGATCAACGCGCTAATATAGGTGAACTAGATAAAATTCCTGACGTGGTTCGGTGCCTACGAGAATTCTCCGGCCAACCAGGAGAATTCAGCTCTTGGAGGAAGAGCGTTGATAGGATTTTAAGAATCTATGAGCATACTAAAGGCTCACCCAAATATTTTGGCATCATCAACGTGATCCGAAATAAAATTGTGGGTCACGCTGACCACATTTTAGAGTCATACAACACCCCATTGAATTGGGATTGCATCAGTCGATGCCTCACGCTGCACTACGCAGACAAACGCGATTTGGGAACTTTGGAGTACCAAATGACAGCTTTAGTTCAGGGTAACTCATCCATCCAAGAGTTTTACCAAGCTGTTTACTCACACCTTTCGCTAATATTAAATAAAATCTCCAGTATGGATGTTGGTACAGAGTCTCTTAATTTGCTGATGCAAACTTACAGAGACAAAGCTCTAGACACATTCATCCGCGGATTAAAAGGCGACCTTCCCAGACTTTTGGGAATGCGAGAACCGTCAGATTTGCCCCAAGCACTTCACCTGTGTTTGAGGTTAGAAAATCAAAATTTCCGTTCGCAGTATGCAATAGCAAACAGTCACAACAGAAGGACAAACCATCCGCCACCAATTCCACCGAAACACGGAAACTTAAATCCAGCTTCGAATCGTCAACCGTTTCATCCCGAATTGGCTTATATGGTCCAACCACCTAGACAGCAGGCCCCGTTGCAACACAACCTTAGGCCTGTTCCACCACAAAGGCCCGAAAGACAGTTTTACCAACGCTATCAACAACAACAACCCCAACAACACCAACCACAACACTTTGCTACTCCAAGGCAACCTCCACCAGAGCCTATGGACGCACAAACAATCGCGACAACCCACATGAACAGACCTCGATCGCAAAACTGGCCCCCAGCACCGAAAAGACCATCAGTTCCTCAATCCCAACAAGTGCACCCTGCTAAGATGCAAAGGAATTTCCACATGGATACTATGCCACAAGAAGATCACACCCGACAATTTGAAGAGATGCGGGCCAGCATAAACAATCAAATCAGCCAATATGAAGAGATGCAGGCCAGTATGAACAATTCGAAGGAATACAACGAAACCCTACAAGAATACATTGCAACGACACAACCGGAAAATAACGATTCAAACAATGTTATGGAACTAAGTGATATACATTTTTTAGGTTGAGTGACTCTTCGCTGCCATATTTTGAATGTGCGACGAAGAGCGGAGAAATACTGAAAATTCTGATTGACACTGGATCCAACAAAAATTATGTACAGCCTTCTTTAATTAAAAATCCTTTACCGAACGATAAACCATTTTGCTGTAATTCTATCGGAGGTAACGTTCAAGTTACTCACCACACTTTTATAAGTCTTTTTGGTCTCCAAAATATTAAAATCAAATTCTTTCTCATGCCAAAGCTAAAATCCTTTCACGCAATTCTAGGAAATGACAGCCTAAAGAGTCTTTCCGCAGTCATCCATACGAAAGATAACTACATGGTTATCAATGATCGGACAAAAGTACGTATCAAGCAAATGGCTTCTCAATCTGTCAACTCTATTAACATCCGAACCGATCATATGTCCCCTACACAAAAATTTTCCCTTGATAAAATTGTGCATGATTACGCTAAACTCTTTGATGAACCTGAAGAGAAATTAACTTATTCCACTGTAGTAAAAGGCGAGATCAGAACAACGTCTGATTCACCTGTATACACTAAATTTTACCCTTACCCTACTTCCTTAAAAAGCGAGGTTGAGAAACAAATAAATAAGCTGCTTAACGATGGAATAATTAGGCCTTCACGATCGCCATACAATTCCCCCGTATGGATCGTGCCTAAGAAAGCCGATTCTTCCGGCGAGAAGAAATACAGACTCGTCATAGATTATAGAAAGCTGAATAGCATAACCGTTGCAGATCGATACCCGATCCCTCAAATCAACGAAGTTCTTGCACAACTCGGCCAAAATAAATGGTTTTCCGTAGTAGATTTGAAAAGTGGGTTTCATCAGATCCCCTTAAAAGCATCTGATATAGAAAAAACGGCCTTCTCGGTCAACAATGGAAAGTACGAATTTACGAGGCTTCCCTTTGGTCTCAAGAATGCTCCGTCTATATTCCAAAGAGCACTTGACGACATTCTTCGCGAACACATTGGTGTTATATGCTATGTCTACATAGATGACATAGTCATTTTTAGCAAAGACGAAGCTACACACGAACTTAATATTCGAAAGGTATTCCAAACATTACATGCGGCAAACATGAAGGTACAGTTGGATAAGTGCGAATTTTACAAGCAAGAAGTAGAATTCCTTGGTTTTATTATTTCGCCTGACGGCATTAAAACCAATCCAGAAAAAATAAGAGCAATCCAAGACTTTCCATATCCGCGCACCCTGAAGGAACTTCGCTCTTTCCTCGGCTTGTCAGGGTATTACCGCCGCTTCATTAGGGACTACGCCAAGCTTGCGAAACCCTTAACAGCCCTCTTAAGGGGGGAGGATGGACGATTGTCCAAAAACCTTTCTAGCAAAAAAATAATTCATCTCGACGAATCTGCTAAACAAGCTTTTGAAAAAATTAAGAAGACATTAACATCAGAAGAAATTATACTCGCATACCCCGACTTTACCAAATCGTTTGAATTAGTTACCGATGCTTCAAACTATGCCTTAGGTGCTGTGCTATCTCAACAAGATAAGCCAATTATGTTCATATCTAGAACACTATCTCAAACCGAAGAAAGCTATGCAGCCAATGAAAAGGAAATGCTAGCTATAATTTGGGCACTTAACAACTTTAGAAATTATCTTTACGGATCAGCTAAGGTAATAATTCACACTGATCATCAACCGCTTACCTATTCCCTTAGTAACAAGAATAATAATTCCAAATTAAAAAGATGGAAAGCAATATTGGAGGAGTACAACTACGAGCTTAAATATAAGCCAGGCAGAACAAACGTAGTTGCAGATGCACTCTCCCGGCCTCCCATTCGACCAGAAATAAATTCCCTCACTTCCACCATACATAGTCACGAAAGCTCAGCCCATGACCTCATAATCAGCGTTGAATCGCCAATAAATGTATTCAAAAATCAAATTTTCCTTGACATCGGCAATACAAGTAGTTACGAATTTCGAATAGTTTTCCCGGCATATCACAGGCATCTTATAACCGAACAATCTTACACACCTACTAACTTGATCAAAATTCTAAAAGCAAGACTTAACCCTACAGTAATTAATTGCATAAAAACAGAGGAACGCATACAAGGAATGATACAAGAAATTTACAAAAATAACTTTGCTAATGTTCGAATTAGATTCTCTCGAAATATAGTCGAAGATGTGACCGACGAAACCAAACAAGAGGATATAGTCATTAAAACCCATCAACGTGCTCACCGGAACGAACGTGAGAATAAACAACAAATTCTGGAAAAATACTATTTTCCTAGCATGTCCCGAAAAATAAAAAGAATAATAAAACTATGCTCCATCTGTAAAGAGAACAAGTACGATCGTCATCCGGATAAGGTAGAAATGCAAGCAACTCCAATACCATCTTATCCCGGACAAATTATTCATGTCGATATATTCTCAACCGAAGGTAATCTAGTACTAACATCACTAGACAAGTTCTCTAAGTATGCTCAAGTCAGGAAAATACAATCAAAAGCGATTGAAGATATCAGGCAACCTCTTAGAGAAATTATATTCGCCTATGGAATTCCGAAGACTATAGTATTCGATAATGAGAAGTCTTTCAACTCAACTCCAATCATATTCATGCTTAAAAATGAACTAGGCATTGAAGTCTTCACGACACCTCCGTACACGAGCACTTCGAATGGCCAAGTCGAAAGGTTCCATTCAACCCTCGCTGAACTCATGCGATGCATCAAAAAAGAACAAACACATAAATCCTTCACGGAACTTCTCGAAACGGCAGTGAATGCCTATAATTTCTCAATACATTCAGTAACTAATAGAAAACCAGTAGATCTATTCTTCAGTAGAAACATTAATCCTCTACAAATCGATAAAGTTCGTTCTGAAATTGAAGCCAAGCTAAAAGAAAAACAACAATATGACTTAACCTACCACAACAAGGGTAAAGCTCCATTAAAAGACTACTCAACCGGAGAAGTCGTTTATGTAAAGAAAAACAAAAGAATAGGGTCAAAACTCTCTCCAAGATATGCAAAAGAAGTTATCAAAGAAAATAAAAAAACCACCGTTCTCACCGAATCTGGAAAAGTCGTTCACAAATCACACATAAAATCGTAATAAATCTAAACCTTTCATTCTAGATGCATTCTGACTGACTGTTTATGTGACGTACAAATACTGGACTATACGAACTCAAGACTAGTGACTATTAACACAGGCATATCTAGATTGCAAACAGGAACCTTCAAAATTATTCATGTCATCGACTTACGCAAATACGAAGACACGACTGACCGAATAGAGACAACGATTAGAGAGAACATTAACAGCAACCATCCAATCTTTCCCTTCCTATACAATGAAATTTCCCAAATTAGAACCCATCTAAACAGACTCCTACCATATTCGAAAACTAAAAATAAAAGGTCTTTAGATTTCATTGGTAGTGCTTGGAAATGGATTGCAGGTAGTCCAGACCAGCACGATTTCGAAATTATAAACGAAAAAATTAATAGCGCATTAAGTAATAATAATAGACAAGTAGTAATCAATAAATTAGTAATTGATAAAATTAATGAAGTAGCAAACTTAAGTAACGAAATAAGCAAACACTTAAAAGATAATGAAAAATTAAAAAATGACTTTATACTTAATGTTAAATACAAAATGGAATTATTAAAAGAAGAAATTATTAATATAGGCTATGCTATGCATTGGGCCAAAGTAAATATAGTAAATACTTACATATTGTCAAATCTAGAAATTAAGATAATAGAAAATATATTTAAAGAAGAAAGCGTTCCATATACAAATATTGAAGAAGCTATAGAATTCGCTGAAGTAAAAATAGCGCACAACAATACAGTAATTCTTTATGTTATTAGCATACCAACTACTGAAATAAAGTCCTGCGAGACCACTTTAATAAAAGCCGTAAAAAAAGGCAAAATTATAAATCAAATATTATACGAAAATATTCTGCAATGTAGTAACAAATTATATGGTATTAAGACACTATGTAAAACTTATAATAAATTGTCAATCTGTCCTAGAGAAAGTATCATAGATATAAGTAATGAAACATGTATTTCAAATCTGCTAAGTAGCCTTCCCCCTACCTGCACCATCGTAAACAACCAACACATACCATCCTTTGAAGAGATCACACCAGGAATAATTTTCTTAAACCAGTATGAAGGACCAATAACGATAGACGGAAACGTAGTCATGCTTAATGGGACATTCATAATAAAATATCATAACACTACAGTCGAAATACACCGATCAAAATTTAGATCATCAGAAACAACTGGGTATAGGCCTCTCCCCGCAATACTGCAACCCCCATCAACGGGAAACAACATCGAAGAACTTCTATCCTTGCAAATGATGAAAGAACTCCACACTAACAATACACAGTATATTGAACTTCTGGAATTTAGAAGCAAGTCCAACACCATAATTAGTTTTGGAGCCTTAACTATGTCAATAATAATCATCTTGGCTATTCTACTGAAAATCGCTAAAAGTATCAAACCAGCAGAAAAAGGAAAGCCGATGATCATAGACACCATACCCATGGAAGCAGTTACTATCAAACCAACACCTCCGCCCGAAAGAGCATCTACGTCACGCATTAGCCAAATACCGTTCTTCTAAATTTAGTAGCAAACGAGGACGCTTTGCATTTAAGACGGGAGGAGTTAACGAAATATTTTATTACAATTCGCTACACCTATTCACTTGTTCCCACGAATCATCACGTACCATAGCTACCATGAGCCCATCGCATGCAAACAATGCTGACACAACGTCTGGAGCTCATATTGCACTTGACCAAAAGAATGCAGTACACATGAGACGTTCCCATGCACCTAATAACCAAACACCGGATGAATGCGGGATTGCTACGTAAGCAGTTACAGTTTATATAAGGTAGAAAAATGTTAGAATTAAGTTAGTCTTAAGAAAGAGTTCTATAAATAAAGTTTTTTTTTACTAACCAAATTTAAATAAGTTTAATTTATACAAACCACGCTCATTTTAATCAAAAAACTGTCGTCTCCATTACACACATTCGTGCAAATCGCTCTTATTTTAGCAATTTTACTTGTAAATTGCTCTCCTTCTAGCAAATTTTGACAAAGCTATAGAGATGCAGAAGTGTTGGAATTCACTTACAGTGTGTCTGTGCAAAAGTTAAGGGTTTGCAAAAGTATTAGTAGAGTTTGACATTTAGCTAGTTTGTCTATGGTTTTGACATCAACTACTTGTTCAGCACCATCGTTACCTTTATAAATGCTACTAATTCTGCCAAACGGCCATTAAAGTGCTGGAACATTATCTTCCAACTAAAAAATTTCAAATTCCTCATACTCGTATGTCAGAGGATCTATTGGTATATTTCTTATTAACAGATGTTTTGCTGATTTAGCTGCTGCTTCCCAGAGTCCGCTAAAATGAGGCGCTCTAGGAGGAATGAAGTTAAATTGAATAGCTCTATCACTAGATTCCTGTGTTATGGTTGTGCGTGCTGTTTCTATTTCTGAGTAGATTACTCTTTCTAATTCGGATAATTGATTATTTGCTCAAATAAAATTTGTTGCACTGCCGCAGTATAGTTTCTGATAGTGTCCTCTGCGACCAATAAATTGTTTTAATGCTCTGAGGATTGATTCAGTAGTCAGATCGTTTACGAGCTCTATATGCAGCATCTTGATGGCGAAGCAGAACAAAAACTGCCACATAAGCCTTATGAGGCCGTTTTCCGCGTATTTTGTAGTGAATCCAGAATAGTCCACAGTAATCGCCTGCCGAATTGATAAAGGGGTTGCTGGTGTAATTCTTGTTGACTAGCTCTGTAGCATTTCACATAATGCAATACGGCAAGTCTTTGCCTCATATGAGCTAGTAATGTATGTGCGCCGGAGTGCATGATCTTCTCGTGGATCATTTGCATTAATAGCTTTGCTAGTGGGTTGTTGTAACTTATAAGCATTGGATGCTTGGCATCAGACGGAAGTATTCCTGACTGTAATCGACTCCACATTCGAATTACTCCCTTATCCAAAACTGGAGAGAGCCAGTTTAGATGACTTATTCGTTTCAGTTCTTTGTATATTCCGCGACGACGATCCTTTTTCGAATGTATTTTTTAGATCGCTCAACAAACTCAAGTCTATGCCAAGCCAGAGGCATATCCAACTACATGGGCAGGCAATTAGACCTTATTTTCACAACAGATTCAATTAACTCCTCAGTCTCACTTTATACCCTATCTCTCACAACAATTGATAACTACCACCCTCCCCTTCTTCACTCGTTTTTTCATAACTCTTCTGGTCAGTCCACTCCTCCCACAACTCTCTCATCCTGGGACTTTCATAAAGCAAATTTTCACAAAAGCAGTAACTATCTTAGCAGATCCCCTTTAATTTTCACAGTCTAACTGTAAATGGCTCCCTGGTATAATCGCGAGCTTCGTGCTTTACGAAATAAGAGAAGCAAGTTATGGGCGATTTTCCTTCGTACCAGATCCTTTTCCGACTATTAAAATTATCTTGGTGCTTTTTTTCATTTCATCGAACTTTACGATTCCCTTTACCAGCGCAACCTTAACAATGCGCTAGTGAACCTTATAAACGACCCTAAGTCCTTTTTCCAATTTGTTAACTACAAAAGAAAGTCCGATGGTTACCCTCCTTCCCTCCCTTTCAACAACAAGTCATGAACCGTTCCACTCACCATTGCCAACCTATTTGCCACCTTTTTTAAACAATCCTTCACCAACGATATTTTGTACCAGACCCATCCTATTTTAATTACCTACTGAACTTCTCCAATAACCCACTTATCTCTCACACATTGGGCCCGTCTTACATCGAATATAAGTTGCACCAACTTAATAACGAATTTGGCCCACATGGCCTCCCTGCCATATTTCTTAAAAAAATGTTCTTCCTCCCTTTCCCTTGCCCTTTCTAATCTCTCTCGTTTATCCGTTTCACATGGAGAATTTCTTCAGGCTTGAAAACCTCTTTCATAACCCCGATCCACGAAAATGATCAAAGAAGGTAATAGCAAGCTATCGCCCAATCGCAAAACTCTTCCATATACCCAAACTTGTCGAATTTTGTATGAAGCTTTAAGCTTCTAATGCAAATCACTTATTTCCCATAGCCAACATGGCTTTTTGAAGGGTAGGTCAACGACAACAAATCTCGTTCAATTCGTATCCTTTGCCCTCTATGGCCTAGAGAATGGTAACGAAGTCAATGTACTTACAACCGATCTTAGCAAGGCCTTCGATAAGATCTCTCATTGATTAATACTCTTCAATTTGTCTGCCCTTGGCTTTGAACGCATACTGTTAAAATGGATATCCTCTTGCCTCGAAAAAATCGTCGACTTCTTTCAGGTCACGTTGAATGCTCACAACTCTATCTTCCTCAACACTAACCCTTGAAATCTACGTACCCCTCGACTTTTCTATCTACCAATCCACCACACTTCCTATGGCGCGAACGAACCAATCTCCCTATGCTACAAAAAATTAATGCAAACCCTACCGTCTTTGAGTTCCACCGCCTCACTCCCTACCTCAAATCCGTTCTCCTTCACCACTCTAACCAACATTAGTTTTAAGTTTAAGTTTAATTTTAAGTCATAGCTTGTATTAAGCGGAATAAGTGGTGGCCTTCGCCCCCTCCAAAATTTCGTCTTTCAAATCGTCTGCTTACATCGCTCGAATTGACGCAATAAGTGTTTTGTTGTCGATCTTTGGTTTGTCTGCCATGATTTATAAAACGTAGAATACACCCAACTATTTTCTGAAGCCTGGCGAATGAAATGCGATAGTTAATTTTGTAGATCGTATCCTATATAGAAAGGGAGGCCCATAAAATCACAGTACGCAGGATGGCAACTTGGCTGGTTGCAAACCTCTCGACATCCACTGTATTATGGTTTGACGCCACGTACCGCTCAGGTACATTCCAAATGTTTGGAATGATGTCGAAGGGGAATTTATCCAAGTTAGTATGATTGCAGAACCCGTCCACCAGAATGTAGCCAGGTTATTGAGTTTTAAGTCGTTTCTAATAATTCTTACTGTTAATTGAGCACCAAAAATTGCAGCGCATAATTCTAATCGTGGCAGTGTTTGTTTTTTTCAGGGGAGTTACGCGTGATTTTGAACATTGCAGTTTTACGATTACTTTTTGTAGGTATACCACGGTACCATATCCCCTTTCAGATGCATCAGTCAATACACGGATTTAAATAACTGACTGACAAATGTCGTGGAAATTGCAAATTGTTGAATTCATATAAATTACTTCGAAATTTGATCCATTTTGTATCTAGTTTAGCTGGTAATGCTTCATCTCACGGCAGTCTTAATAAAACTATACCTCTTGAGCGAATATTTTTGCTGTTACCACTAGCGGAGCCATTAAGGCCAATGGATTAACAAGTTTAGCAAGATCTGAAGTGACAATCTGTTTTGTTACTCGACTTGTAGGGTTCAATTTAGTTTTAAGACTGATTCTATCCATCTTTGGTCGCCAAGTTAAACTTAAAATCCTCCACATTTTAATATGTACGAGTACGTGAGTTAATTCTATTGCCCGTAGTCATCAACATAAAAATCGTTAATCAGAGACTGAGCACCCATGGATAATCCTTCATTATTTTCCTTGCCCAACTGTTGCAAACATTTCGTAGCTAAATATGGTGTCCCATATGCCACCATGTAAGCGCTCGTTTTCGTCTTTTCTCCACACAATGGTTCGGTATCTACTATCATCTGGATGCATGACTAATTGCCGATAAATATTTTGAATATCGGTACAAAAAACAAACAAGCGAAAACGGAGTAGTAATGAAAATTACTCACCCTGCGCTGTTGGTCCTGTTTATACGATGTCGTTTAACGATAATCCTGATGATGTTTTTGTTGGAGTATCAAAAAGGACTCGGAGCTTTGTGGTGCTACTCTCACGCAATGATGAGGAATAATGTAGTTTGGTGCTGCCATGGTATTAATGTCGGTTTGTGTCACGTGACCTAAGGCTTCGTATTCCTCCATAAATTGAATGTACTGATGTTTGACTTCCTTATTTTGAATTAAGTTTCGCTCAAGGGTGAGAAATCTGTTAACTGCTAGTTCCTTTGATTTAGTTTTGTGTGTGTTTTGGGCGAAATGAGCCTCGCACATAATCGATCCTCCATAATCATTCAATCATTTGATGAAGGTCGTTGTCGTCATAAGTGGTTATTGCAGATACTGCTGAGGCTAATTGGGTTTCACCTACCTTCCCTGCCAGTATCCACCCAGTTTTTTGATTTTTTCTAGATCAATGGAAATTAGGATTTGCTAGTGGAATATGGTGTGTGACCTCTACCCGTGTATGCAAGCCACTTGTTCTTGATTGTAATTTGACATTTGACATGCCTTAACTGAAACAATCTTTGGTTGACAGTTGTGCTAACTCTGTTCACGAAGCCATTTCTTCTTCGAAACGATATCTATGCTGCTCGTATAGCGTTGATATTCCTGAGAAGTATTCCGTGATGAAATAATCGTGATCGTCAGGAGTATTCAGCAATAATCTTATTTTATAACTGACATATAAGAGATCCAGGAGTTATGATAAAGAAAATTACGTAAACAAAAAAGGCCAAATTGCGGCATACTATCAAAAACTTCCCGGAATGTATTCAGAAAATTGCAAATACAAGTTTATTCATCTAAATGTACTCATTTTTTATATTCGGTTTTCGGTATGTCCATCAGTGCTTCCTGCGATTTTTCCATTACTTCCTCTCGGCTGTTGAAACGCGTTCCCCGTAGTGCTTTTGAACTCGATTGAACAGAAAGAAGTCACAGGGAGTCAAATCAGATGAATTCGGTGGCTGTTGGATGGTATTTGTTGCATTTTTCGTCAAAAAATTACGAATAATGATGGCACTGTGCGACGGTGCGTTATAATAGTGCGAAATCCGCGAGTTTTCTGCACACAATTCTGGTCTCTTTCGGCGAATTGCTTCACGCAAACGTCTCATAACGCTCAAATACTCGTAATACTCTTTGTTTACTGTCTGGCCTTCTCGCAAAAATTCATGATGCACTACACCGTTGTAATCCATGAAAGCCGTGAGAATTGCCTTGTTTTTTGACTGAAAACGACGTGTTTTTTTTGGCCTCGGCTCATTTGGTGAACGTCATTCGCTTGCCTGATGTCTGGATTGCGTGCCGTACTCATAAACCCACATCTCGTCTCCAGTAATGTTCCTTTTGATGAAAGTTGGATCGGATTCAGCCTCACAAATCATCTCTTTTGCGACGTCAACACGATCTCGTTTTTGCATGAAATTGAGGTCTTTTGGCACCAACTTTGCTGCTACACGACGGAAACCCAAATCATTAACCGAAATGTCTTGGACGGATCCATAAGCAATGTTTAAGTCCTCCGCTATCTCTTTGATGGTTAATTTGCGCTTATTGACCAACATTTCGTTTACTTCATCAATGTTTTCGTCGGTTTTCGATGTCGATGGTCTGCCACTGCGTTCATCATCTTCGATTGACTCACGACCACTTTTGAACCGCTCGTGCCACTGGAAAACAACCGGTTTCTTTAAAAATCGTTGCCGAAACACTTTTCCAACATTTCCAACCTTCGCGTACCATTAAATCCGTTTTTTACACAAAATTTAATACTCGTACAAGCTCGTTGTTGCAAATTTAAATTCATTTCTAAAAATGTAAAAAATCGCCAACACACTCAGAGTTAGATGTACTCTTGGCTACGTAACTTTTGCAAATGTCAGGCTAAAACGCTAAGATTTAGAAGGAATGTCAACAACAGATTTACCAACTTAACAAAAAAACAGAAATCAAATCGGGACTTTTTGATCAATGTGGTTTATTAATTACAGCCAGATAAGTCGATAGGCGAGCGCCTGGCTGTGGTCCGCATCAGATGTTCTTTTCAAAATATCAGTTCAATCTTGAACATGCCACTACTGACGAGACTGAAGACCCTATCAACGAGGAATTTTATCTCCTCATGGATATTGCCTACGAAGCCAGAGTCCAGATTATAATATCAAAACCCTACTCGGAATCCTCAACGCTAAAATTGGTATGGAATATATTGCGCAATAAAACTGCGCTGGTTCAAGTACAAAAGATAAGCGAATGTGTTTTTCATTTTACAAGTTAACAAAAAGGAATGAAAGAAGAAAAAGGCGGGCAAAAAACTAAATGTCACAAAAGGCAGAAGAGAATGAAAAAAACCGTGTGGTACCACATCACGTCAACATTCAATTTAGCAGGTAGATGGTTTGGCGTTAACGTTCCGCCGGCTCTGAACTGACTGGAGGGTTAGTTCAATCATTGAGCACATCGATGTCATCTTTGAAGTTCAAAAGCAGCGATATTTTGACGATAGGGCGCATCAGTGTCGCGTCTGCAGTTTTTAAAGTTACGACCCGAACTCTGCCATCAGTTCCTGCGTGGACTTCTGCTATTCTTCCCATACTCCATTTGCCAGGTGGGACGTTGTCTTCCCTAGGAACAACAAGATCTCCCATATTGAATTTCGGAAATGACTTGGTCCACTTGGCGCGTTGCTGGAGTTGATTCTGATATTCGCTGTGCTCCACCCGTTTACTAGATTGATCTTGGTAACTGTCATCTCAGGTTCCGGAATAAATTTAAGCGGGTGTTCGGGTGTTAGAGCTTGAAGATCGTCGACGTCAGTTGATGCCGAGCACAGTGGTCTAGAATTTACAGAGGCTTCTATTTCCGTCAATGGGGTTGTAAACTCCTCGAACGTGAGAGGTGATCCCCAAGGGTCCGTCGCAGATGGAACTTCATACGTTTAACGGTAGCTTCCCAGTACTCGCCCATATGAGGTGCTGCTGGCGGGTTGAAATGCCAAACCATGCCATCCTCTCTCAGGTATCTTGTCAAGCGATCGTCTTGAATTGCTTTAACAAAGAGTCCTTTTAGCTCCTTTTCGGCGCCCACAAATTTTGTTCCGTTGTCACTGAACAACTCTTTGCAATGTGCTCTACGACACACGAAATGCTTCAGTACCGCGATGAAGGTAGCAGACGACAGGTCACGTGCCAGTTCCAGGTGCATGGCACCAGTCGCCAGGCATATAAAAATGGATATGTAGCCCTTTACAGCCTTGCAACCACGTCCTTTAGATAAGCGAAGCAGAACCGGCTCAGCGAAATCTACACCACTACGGAGAAAGGGTACATAAGATTGTACTCTGGGTCTAGGCAGGTCACTCATCCGCTGCTGTTGAACGAAACTCTGATGTCTTCAGCACTTTACACAAGCCCTAAAAATTTCGGGCGTTTGTTATCCAAAACTGGCTCTGCAATATAACGAGCATGGTAGCAGGGCCTGCGTGAACCGATGTTCGATGTACGTCTTGACAGATCATCATAGTGAGTTTTGCGGCTACTGGGAGTAGAATTGGATGCTTCCTATCGGGTTGCAACGATCCATCACTAAGTCGTCCACCCCCACGAAGAAGCAAATTCTCATCCAAAAACGGATTTGGTTTCAACAACTTGCTTTGCCTTCTAATAGCCGACTTTGTGTGGAGCATCAAAACATGCCTGTGTGGATCTTATCCAAAAGTAAAGCGCTTCGTTGAGTTCCTTCAGGCTGAAGAACATATTGGAGAGACACGAAATCCATTTATGTCCCTTACGATTTGCGATTCGAAAACGTATACGAGTATTATTGATGAACCTGAAGATAAATGCGGTAACATGCTTTTAATAAGGAAGAATACTTATCGAGAGATTCCACATTTGATGCGACTGTACCATGGTTACCAGGCTGATGTTATCAGTGTTTAACTTTTGATCAATAACGGTGGTAAAGAGTTGTTGTGAAGGCCAGGTGTCGGCAGGTTGCCTCAACCACAGCGGCCCATCCCACCATAGATTGAAATGCTTTAGCTCCTGAGGTAGCAAGCCTCGGTGGTATAACCTCTGGTGCTTGCGCCACACGGTTGGCAACAAACGTGCACCACCTGCTAGGATGCTGATGAAGCCAGGCCATTGTAACAGACCACCAACTTCCTCCATATGTCTCAGGTCGATGAATTCTTGCATAAAATTGACATATTGGGATTGTAGTTGTCGATTTTTGGAGAATATTTTCTCCATGCGGCTTAAAGCTCGAATTGCAGCATCTCGGGAACATCCAAGTGTAATTGCTTGCTTGAAAGGAAGCTTGACCACATAGCGTCCATCATCTTGACATGAGTACACTTGAGAAAACAGTTCTTCACACAAGCGCTCTTCGTCGGTAAGGTATTTGGATTCCAGGTGATCCTCCAAATGCCAGAACTTTGCCACTGCCTTGGTTAGAGTGTATTCCGGGCAAGAAATGACTGTTGAAAGCGCGTACGGTTTATCCATTGCGACCACTCTTCCGAACAGTACCCCCCCAAGTGTTGGTTGCTGCGCAATTGGAGTGTCCTTTGGGCCTCGAGAAGAAATCTTCCTAGTTGGTCACAGCCTAGTAAAATGTCCATCAATGTGCTGCCATTATCCTTTACGAATACAGCCAGTCGGTAGAGAGTTCGTTATCTTAGGCAGTATGTTCGTTTAGATGCTTTAGACAAAGCTGCCGTCGAGCGAAGATAACGCAAATTGGACAATTCCGTTGGAGCGGCCAGTGACAACAGCACCTATTCCTTCGATCGTAGTTGTTGCGGGTAGAGCTTTGAGCCGAAGTCTTTCGACACATGCCTTCGTGATGAAGCTTAGATGTGAAGCATTGTTGAACAAAATTCTCACTGGTTGAAACCGTCCGGAACTGTCCTTGAACTTAGCGAGGGCGGTGCCTAAAAGAATTTGGTGGTCTGTGTTAACAACGTTGGACGAAGATGTGTTTGACATAGACGGCGGGGTCTTCTCTGTATGCAGCAGTGTATTGTGCTTAGCCTGACACAAGCGACACGTGCTTGCACTGCGACAAGCTGCTTCAACGTGTACATTTGAAAGGCAGTTGCTGCATAAAGACTTTTCCTTGGCGATGGAGCTCCAAACTGTTCGCAACCGTAGATCCTGTGTTTTCCACCACAAAAAAAGCATATTATTCCATTCTTCTTGGAAAGGGTGAAAACTGTTGTGGACTTGTATTTAGACTTGGACGATGTAGCTGGTTGCACATTGATGGTATTATGGGACTGGATTGCGTCTAGAGAACGACATCTAGCTTCTATAAAATCGACCAGTTGCTTGAAGGTGGGTGCTTTGTCGTTCGTTTGCGCGAGCTCCCATTGTCGTTGTGTTTCCAAGTCCAATTTGGGTACTGTCAGATGCACAAGCCAGTCATCCCAGTTGGTAAAAGGTCTGTGTTTTCAGCTAACGGTAGTTCTTTTGGATGTCATCTAGCAATGTTCTTAAACCTGTGGGTGACTAGGAAGAAAGCATACCTTTTTTTTAGCAACTCCCAGGCTTCTGCGTAGTTGATCTCAGTGATAGCAAACGCTTTGATGACTTTGAGAGCCACCCCCTGTAAGCGGCATCGTAAATAATGGAGCTCTTGTGATCCTGTCAAAGATGATTCCATGTGTATAATCGACAAAAATGCATCGTGAAACTGCTTCCACTCCGAGGGGTCTCAAGAAAACTGTGGCAAGTTACGTCCGCTTGGTAATGAGATTCTATCGTGTTGCTGCTACTGGAGTCATCTTTGAGCTTATGTTGAGCCCTCGTGAAGCGAATGCCACTCTGTACCAATCCTCACATTGTTCACGTTCAGTTTCCTCTGTTGCCAAACCAGTGTCACCGCAAGCGCACTCAACTGCACTCTATGCCTCGTCGAATTTCTCTCACTGTTCCCGTAAAAGTTTCAAGAAAGATTCGATGTCTCCTTCATCGTAGGATTCCACTTTTTTGCTTGTGTTCATGAGACGTTTAAGCGAGTTTCTGAGAACATCTCGTTTGATGAATTGATTGAGATGGTTAGTTATGAGTAGTGATAAGTAGTTTTAGGTAAGCCTACGTATCTGTAAAGCAAGTAATCTTTTATCTTTTTAAGTAGACAATGCTGCAAGCCAAACCGATCAGATGCTAATACGCTCCAGATATGCATTTAGGATTCTGAATGTGTACTTTTTTAGAGTAGTAAATATTAACTTTGACCATTATCTCATCTAATACAGGGCCTGACGCTGTGAAGGGTCTTCAAACTAGACTTTAGTTTACCAAAACTCGAAAAAGGTATCCGAAGATTCGCAAGGCATTGCAGCATACGACGAGAGCAGCGCGAGAAGAGTCTAGAAGTTGTGGCAGTTCTAAAGGAAGGCCAGCTGGTAGTTCGCTCTAGAATCTGATGCCGAAAGGCCTGCAGATGTATTTGCAAAGCATTTAAGCAAATATTGAGAGAGTGATTTTGCAAAAGCTAGTTAACGAAGACACAATCCGTCCTCCCAGGAAAAGCTTGACGCAACAATTAAAAAACTGAAACTGATCGTTTACCATCAGAAGTGACATCTCAATAGGATGCATTTAACGCATGCACCATTATGAAGAGTGTACTATTGGGCGAAAGTATAACCGACTTAGCAATCAACTCCATATTACGAGTATAATATGTGAACGCTTCAAGAATACCACCTTGATCAAAAAGTTCCCGTACCACACCACCATGTGGCGCTCCCATTGTTCCAATTTGAGTTCTGTTTTTTTGTTAAGTTGGTAAATCTGTTGTTGACATTCCCTCTATATCTTAGCGTCTTAGCCTGACATTTGCAAAAGTTACGTAGCCAAGAGCACATCTACCTCTGTGTGTGCTGGCGATTTTTTACAATTTTAGACATGGATTTAAATTTTCAACAACGAACTTCTATTAAATTTTGCGTCAAAAACGGATTTAATGGTGCGCGAACGTTGGAAATGTTGGAAAAGTGTTTCGGCAACGATTCTCTCAAGAAAACGGTCGTTCACCAGTGACACGAGCGGTTCAAAAGCGGTCGTGAGTCAATCGAAGATGATGAACGCAGTGGCAGACCATCGACATCGAAAACCGACGAAAACATTGATAAAGTAAAATAAATGTTGATCAATAACCGCAAATTAACCATGAGAGAGATAGCGGAGGACTTGAACATTGCCTATGGATCCGTCCAAGACATTTTGGTTAGTGATTTGGGTTTCCGTCGTGTAGCAGCAAAGTTGGTGCCAAAAAACCTTAATTTCATGCAAAAAAGAGACCGTGTTGACGTCGCGAATGAGATGATTTGCGGGGCTGAATATAATCCCAAATTTATCAAAAGGATTATTACTGGAGACGAGACGTGGCTTTATGAGTACGACACGCAATCCAGACATCAGGCAAGTGAATGGCGTTCACCAAGTGAGCCGAGACCAAAAAAACACGTCGTTTTCAGTCAAAAAAGAAGGCAATGCTCACAGTTTTCATGGATTACAACGGTGTAGTGCATCATGAATTTTTGCCAGAAGGCCAGACAGTAAACAAAGAGTATCATTTGGGCGTTATGAGACGTTTGCGTGAAGCAAATCGCCGAAAGAGGCCAGAATTGTGGACAGAAAACTCGTGATTTTGCACCATTATAACGCACAGTCGCACAGTGCCATCATTATTCGTAATTTTTTGATGAAAAATGCAACAAGTACCATCCAACAGCCACCGAATTCACCTGATTTGGCTCCCTGTGACTTCTTTCTGTTCAATCGAGTTAAAAAAGCACTACGGGGAACGCGTTTCAGCAGCCGAGAGGAAGTAGTGGAAAAATCGCAGGAAGCACTGATGGGCATACCGAAACCCGAATATAAAAAATATTTCGAGGATTGGATCAAGCGCTGGCATAAGTGTGTTACAGTCGATGGGGATTACTTTGAAGGGGACAATATGAATTTACATGAATAAACTTGTATTTTTAATTTTCGGAATAAATTCCGGAAAATTTTTAATCAAGGTGGTATGTTCGAAGAATGAGCTTAAAATCAGGAAGAAAGGGTTAAGGAAACTATTCGGGTTTTCAAGAAGGACCTAGCAATTTTATATTTAAATAAAACACAGATTAATTGAGATATCTTGGTGCACAATGGTTGATCAAATACCTCCAGGAACTGAGGTGCAGATGAAAAAGAATTTCAATTACGTTAATTTGATTAGAACTGCACAGTAAAGTCTAAGAGGACACTTTAAGAAATTGAATTGGGAAAATTAATTACTTACGAAGTTTCTGCGAAACGATCATCAGTGCTAAATAATTCTTGATCAGAGTGTCTAGAAAGCGATAAATTTTGAGTGTACCTAAGTACCTAGATAATATCCGGCTCAATTGTTGTAGGCATACTCTCCTCTGGGATGGGCAGCTGTTGCTTTATATCAATCTGTCCTAAACAAACTTTTTTCTGTTTAGAAAAAAAATCAAAATGTCATACATCAGTCCACTCAAGGTAAAAAGTATCTTTCTGAGTGTCACTAAGAATACCTAAGCCTTATTCCAGAGAATACACCGAAGCGTAAAGAAAATGTTGGACTATCACTCAAAAAATTTCTAGTTGCCTTATATTCATCAGAAGGATGGAAGCTTAAAATCATGCAATCTCCACTTATGACTAGTACAAGAAATTAGGACGTCCAAACTTTGGTTTAGTTGCTATCCAAATACATTTTTGACACTTACTCTGCTCAGCCTCTCTAGTCAATGGATCTCAGCTAACTATAATTGGCATTAGCATGATTCTGGAAAGAGCCAACGCGATCTCATTTTCAGTAAGACCACAATAGTTTCACAGATGGTTCTAAAGCAACCGAAGAGGTAATAACTTCAGATTACGTCCGCGGTGTAACGTCCTGCTTAACTCAGCTTGACTCCAATATCTTTAACGGATATTTTAATATACACAGACCGAAAAGGGGCAGTCAAATCCCTCACGTCGAACGCCATTGAATCGCGAGGGAGTTAAGACTTGTACATATCTCTCAACGAGATAGACACAATCACATTCTGTTGGGTTCCGAAATTATTGGGCATCTCATCATGCCACTGATAAATTCGTCAGTCTTGGATTTCTAGACCATGGTAGGCAATTTGTTAGCGCCAAGCTGCCAATTGTCGTTGCCAAATAACATTTCACTTGATGAATTGACCAGATTTGGGTCTTCCTTCGCCAAGCTGATGACACATTCTCTATCGTTCTTTAAGATTAATCTTCTGACACTTTCTACATGAAGTTGTTCGAGACGTCATCATTTTGTTATTTAAGTGCTGATGCTGAATAGCCTTTGTGATGATGTTTTTTTTATTTTTCGGACACAAGAAGACAAGTTGAATCTGTTGTCTGCTGATTTGTTCGTCTGGCCCAATTGGTCTCATTTCAACCCCTAGGCTCTTACAATCTCAGACAAATGGCTACAACTTTTCGATGAAATCACTAAATGCACACTTATCCACCGTCTGTAAAAAGATATCCTTACGTAGTCTTCCTGCAAACGATTCTTCTAAAGATTCAATATATTGTTCATTCATTTCCTCGTTCTTTCAATAATGCATGCGTAGTGTAAGATCAACACTACTTAGAAGGAAATAGCTGAAAACTTAAAATGAAATTGTTTTCATTGGGAAAGTACAATGCATGCAATCAGGGCACTGAAAGCTGCCCTATCTTCAAACGTACGAGAGTACTCCTATACTTACCTCGTATACCTAAATGAAAAATGCAATTTTATTTTTTTGTTGCTTCCCTTCTCACCTTTTAACAATACCAGATCAAAAAAGGGAGATGAAAAAGAGCAAAAAATATACAGAGCTTTACGGTTCGACTCTTCAATTTTAAACAGGTATCAAAGCCTGAATGTAAAATCTTCAAAGCCCCGACCTAAGCAATGTGGCTAAAGGAGCAGTTGGTCTTTGAAAACGACCAGGTCCAAAGAGCGAAATAAACGTGCTTGCACCTTCGATGAAAATAGCATTTCTTTCGACATTCTAAAGGATTCGACAAGGATATAGGGGGAAGCGGAAACAACTCTACAAACGATTTTAATTTCGTTCATCCTTTTTTTTTTTTTTGCGTGTTTTCTCAGTGTTTTCTTATTTTCTTTGGTCTTCATGTTGGATGGGTTTTTTTTTTTTTATCCTCTGCTTTGGTGTTTCTGTTAAGAAAATTTCTTTCTACGCTTGCATTACCAAAGTGGGTGAATTCCATTTCACTTGAAGGACCTGCTTCGTATGCATTAGCATACGCTTTGCCATAATCGTCTACTTATTCGATTTGATTTTCTGTTTGATTGAACAATTTTTCACTTGACATCGCTAGGGTTCTAGAGACGAACGACCGACGACGTGGTTAAATGGTTTCATTAGATGGATGGTTGCCACAAGTCGGCACTAACCGTTTTATTAGCTATTTGTATGAGCGCCTACCTATGTTTGTACTCGTTTATAGAGTTCTTTTTGCACTCATCGGATTTAAAATGAAGCTTATTCAAAGGTCAATCACTTTAACGTAAGTCTCTGAATTTCGCCCTAAATACTCGTATGTTACGTATGTGCTGTTCTCGTTTTCAATCTCTGTACATCCTACAGATACTTACATTGACAACAAAATGCTCTTTCGTTCTGCTTAATTACAGCGTATCTTACCGATTGGATTGCAATTATTTCCTGTCCTTGTTGTGGAACTTTCAAGTTGTCCAATAAAACTTTGCCATGGGTGTCCTTAAATTCGGATACCCTTAACCTAGGTTCGTTGTCAACAAACCAATTTGCCTTAGTTGCATGCACTTTGCTATAATTCAGAGATACGAGTGTGTACCCTCACATCATGGGATGCTGAAACCCCAATCTCACTGTCGACACCAACCCATTTGATGAAGGGGGAACAATATCTATCCACCCCAACTAACAAGGATCACAGGAACGGTTCTTACTTTTCACATTACTTCTGTATTTATGAAACTCCATGCTATTTGAGTAAACAATAGACGCCTTTAGATACGGACATCTTACCTGGGGCAGCGTTTCCGTATTTGGGGTGACAGCACAGCATTCAGAAGGGTAGTTCTCGTCGCAGGTTTCGCTTTGGGCGTGTAAGAACTTGAGGAACTAAAGTGGCAGCTGCATATTACACATTTACAACAACGTCGTTGCAGCCATTGTGGCACCCCTTCATCGGTGAAGTGAAGACTGCTCACTTCAGGAGACAGTGAAAAGCATTGAGTCGAAAACAATATTCACTTTCTAACACAATGGGGGTGAGATTGACTGGTAAAGAGGAGCTCTCGTACACTGGACAGGGACGCACTCCCATATGGATAAGCAAACACGGATGCAATGTCGACCTTTATGATATAAACAAAATGCATTTCAAAACAAGAACCAAGGATACGCTTTACATAGGTACGAGCATGCATGCATGTACAGTAGATACACTCGTTTAACCAAATTATTTCCCAGACAGTAAATGGTTGCCAAAGGAGAATGAGTTTTAAAATTCATAGGACGTGGTGTCGTTGCCAGGTGTTCTCAGAAATACGATTACCAACGAGTACTTCTCCAAAGAACATTTACATGCTTTAAAGGGTAATAAGTGTATGTTATTTGGTGATTTTACAATAATTCTTACCTCTTTAAATATTTAAAAATTTTAATGTTTGTTTTAGGGGATATGAGCGAGGATTGATCGGGAAGTACCTGACTATTTTATGTACATAGAATGATTGCGCCAGTACACAGTATCAAGTGTGCTCGTACGACTACCGTAAAGTACGGTTCTCCAGAATCTTAAAGCGTAATTTATGTTTGAGTGGAATTGATCCCCCGACTCGACAAACGAAGAAATCGACCGTAATTTACTAACGATGGAAGACGTTGTAAAACGAACTATGGAGCAGATTATCCCTAGGATAGAACATTTCGACGAAAGCCAGGCCGAAAACTACAGAGCTCCAACAATCAACGAATTGTACGCACACAAAAGTACACTGTTTACGCAGCTATACAGACAGTTTACTGACAGAAACCACTCGGAAATAAGAACACTAAAGTCACTGATCAAAAACAATTAATTAAAATAAATTACAGTACGTCTGTAAGTCTGGACTGGGCCAATAAGATTGGCGCTATAAAATCCAGTAGTCCGAATATGTCCGGAGATAAAAATTATTCAGGAGGAAAGATCACAATGACATTCAGTGTATCCGAATTCTACAAACGACAGAAAACAGACAGACACAACTGACCGTTGTCCAGAGAGTGCCGAGAATGCCGACTCAGGCGACGGTCTTTCGTGGTCGAAGATCCACAGGAGAAAGTGGATTTACTGGGAGCTTTTTTCGAGGCCGTGTATCCAATCCGGTTCACCGTAATCACGACATTGACAATAAGGCCTACGTAAATTACTATTATCTGTGCAATGAACTTCAAAATTGGCGATCCGGGAATCACAGTTTCACCGTATTCAGTGAGCTTCGCATTTTTTCGTGCGAAAAGATGAACTCCTGTGCATCTTTGAGTCTCTAAAAAACAAAAAGTCGTCGGGAGTAGACGGTATTCCAAACGTCATATTAAGACACCTACCCCTGAAAGCAGCGGATACATTTACTACGCTATGTAACAATGCGCTGAATAATGCATATTACCCAACGCATTGGAAAACAGTAGTGGTCCACCCAATCCCGAAAAGGAATAAAGTTAGAACTAACCCTGCTAATCTTCGGTTAATTAGTTTTCTTCCGAATATTAGCAAGGTATTCGAGAAAGTGGTTAATAGAGCGCTGTTAAGGTGGGTTGAGGAAAATAATATAATTCCGGAAAATCAGTTTGGTTTTAGGGCGAGGCATGACACTCTTCATGCTGCGTCAAAGCTGGTCTCCGACATACAATGGAATCAAGGCAAGAACCAGTGTACGGGTGCCTGCCTCGTTGACTTTGAGAAGGCCTTTGACACCGTATGGCTAGAGGGGCTTTTCTATAAGTTGACCAGGATGGGCATGCCGAAACCCCTGCTATATATGATTTACGACATGCTTATGGGAAAGAAGTTCGTTGTTAAATGTAACAATGTTATTTCGAGCAAGACCTTTGACATTAAAAACGGCTTACAACAGGGGGCTGTGATTTCTCCGATACTATTTAACATTTACACAAGTGATCTAGAAGGTTCCCTCAATCATGTCATAGCGTACGCAGACAATTTAGTGACGTGCAGATCAGGTCCAAAAATCGAAGTCATCAACACTCTTCTGCAGCGTGATTTCGATCATATTAAGGCGTATTGCGACGATTGCAAGTTGAAAATCAATTTTCAAAAGTCGGAAACAATCATGTTTATAGTACAACACCATCGAGATGGGCTTCTAGGGATACCAGATATAACTGGCGAAATTTGGCCGTCATTGGACAGCACGAACAGGCCGTTAGCAGTATCTGGCTCGATAAGTATTTGTATTTTGACAAACATGTAGATGCTTGATTTGCTGGGGACAAGAAGGCTGTTTCACAACAGTCATCTTGTCTCCAGGGTGAAGGTCATTTGCTATGTGGACCTAATCAGGCCTGTCATCGCGTATGGTTGCCCCGTGTAGTTCAATGTAGCGGCGTATCAGATGGAAAGGATTTTGGTGTTTGAAAGGCACCCCTTAGGACCTGTCTCGGCTTGTACAGAACACCAGAATCAGAGTACAAAAAATATTATCCCAACAAAGTCCTTTATGATGGGGCTAATCTCAATAGGATTGACAACTTCCTGATTAAGGTGATTCGAAGACACGTTGCAAGGGCGATGATCAACGATAATAGTCAGATCTTTGGGGGTTATTACCCCAATAAAATGTACCACTTTTTTCGGGCTTTATCCCGCCAGAGGCTTTTTTCCACATTGATGCTAAAGGGTTAGTACAAAGCAGGAATGGTGTCCCGGTAATATACCACTGCCACCGCGTTGCGAGGGACAAGCGACTCATCTACGATAGGTATGTCGGCAATGCTCAGGAGCTCTTCCGCTTTAGTCCAGCGATTGGGGACAGGGATCATTCGATGCCGAGAAACAGTACACCGAATTCTGGTGGCTTCAGGAAGGGAGAGGGTTCGCTCGCTCTCCTAGCTCGGTACGTTACTAAGGTAATATACTCCTCTTTTTTTTTTTAGTTAGATTAAGGATAGTTAGGGGGATCTCGTAGAAAGGCCGCGTTCGTTAGCATGAGGCCGCGCCTCAGTGACCGGCGGTGGTGTATGGTGTACTGAATAAATCTCGGTGGTGCGTGTGCCCGATGTTGACGAAATTGCAATTGGGATGGTGACCACCCATTGCGAGAGATTACGAGAGCTCACCACCCCGATTACAGTTAAGTTAGGCTAAGTATCTTAGGTAATTTAAGTAGAATAGGGATATAGTTTTAAGTTTTAAAAAAAATTCAAAAGTTATGGCATCTAAGTTTTTTCTAAAACTATTTTTTTTAGAAATCTTATATTTTTAATTTACATATAAGGTTAATCGTAAGATGGTTTTTAATGCCGAAAGGCAAAAACTGAATGAAATTGTTAAGTTTAGAGCGTTCGGTAAGAGCCAGGAGCTAGAATAAGTAACTGTTGTTGTTAAATTAGATTTAATCATTTTTGTCTAGAATGTAAGTAATAATGAAAGAAACAACGAAAATGAATTTAAAAGTAAAGTAAAGGGCCATTGCACAGTGCGGCATTTATAAGGGAAGTCGGACAAAAATCGTTAGTTCAAAATCATGAAATATTATAAATTACATAGTATTTCTTAAATATTAAACTAAAATTAAGAAAACAATTGAGTTAAGTTAATTATTGCGATAATAAACTACTGTCGTCGGTTTCTTCAATTTCTGTATCACTTAAATCGATTTCCCAAAATGCGCAAACGGACACATATTTTGTGAATAATTTAAAAAATCCTTAGTTTGTAAGTATGTACTTATTTCTGAAATACTATTCCTACTTAAGTTCCGTGGGGAAATATTCTACTTTGACATTTGCGAAGTAAACAGATACAAAATACACGTCAAGAAGATATGAATCGCTATACCTACTCCTAAAGAATGCGGAATAATTGTTACAATTTTTTTGCGGTATAATTCGTCGGTGATATTGCCGCAGCGTGAATTTCGGCGCATATTTCCTAGTCGTCCGATACCAATTATGCAAACATTACGACGTTTAGCCGCTCGCCTAAAAAAACATGGGACATGAGATGCTACCAGGTCTGGCCGGCCCCGGAGCCTCCGTTCTGCTGAGAATATCGCAGCTGTGGTTGAAGATGTCGCAGAAGACCCCGGAGTATCGTCCAGACGACGTGCCACGCAATTGGGCATCAATCGACTGTCCTTATAGAGAATTTTGGTGAAAGACTGTACGATGTTCCCTTAAAAAGTTCCGACAGTGCATCAGCTGTTAGCTTTTGACCATCAAGCACGTGTAACCTACGTTCAAGCCATCCTGAATCTTGAACACGAGGGAGACAACTTTTCATCGAAAATCATCATGAGCGACGAGGCCCATTTCCAACTCAGTGGATTTGTGAATAAGCAAACTTATAGCTTCTTTATAACCCACGGAGAGCCATTACGCAGGAGTCATCATTGGGCCTTATTTTCTAGAAAACAGGCCAAGCGCTACAGAGTCATGCTCTACGACTTTCTTCTTTCTGAATTGGATGAATTGGGACTAGAGAACATGTGGTCGCAACAGGATGGAGCAACGGCGTATACTGGACGAACCACATCCGAAATTCTGAGGGCTGCATTTCCGGATCATCTAATCTCTCATTTTGGCGATTTGCACTGACCAGCAAGATCGCCTGATTTAACCGTTCCAGACTTACTTTTGTGGGGTTTTTGAAGCTACGAGTCTATATCAACAAGCCTCAGACACTTGAAGTCGTCAAAGAGAATATCCGTCAAGAATGCGAGGACCTATAGCCGGAAGTTCTGGCAAGAGTGACGGAAAATGCCACAAATAGGGCCCGAATGGTCGTCAATACTGGCGGCGGCCACTTGGCCGATATAATTTTCTCGACTTAATGTAAAAAATTTAAGAACATGGGGTAACAACTTTTGCGCCACCTTGTACATTCATTAGATCCGTGTTTGTTTGCCCCCTACTCATTTTACGCGTTTGATGTAATCGATTTTTTCTAACTTCCTTATATTGAGGCTCTAAAACTTCTTCTTTATCTATAGGCAAATCGAAAGATTCGATCACATCACGTCCATCAATTAGAATTCTGTAGACGCTACTTGGCATGTAATACCAATTACACAAGCATACGTGCAAATCCCTTGTATTCTGTAGTACAATTTTAAGTTGCTTAACATTTATTTTTATTCATGTGGATAAAACTCTCTAAATGGTATGAACATTTTTTATTACATTTAATTCTATGCCTTTGACTCCCGTCATTTATGGATCTGTAGCCCAGTTTTTCCGTATTCGCTAATAGCCCCATACGAATTTTAGACAGGTCTTGTATTTTGATTTTTATTTTGCGCGGATATACTTTTATTTTTGGATCGTTTTACTTGCCACGAAACACCTGATCCAGGCATGCAATGTTAATAAGCCAAAATGGTAATGATCGGTATTATGATGTCTTTCAGAAACCGTAGGCAAACTCATCTTTTGATGAATTTTTTTGTGTCGTCCCACATATGTAACATATATAGCATTTAGTGTCTGATAAAATGTTACTAATACTTCCGTCTAGTATTATTAAATCTAATTTGTTCTTAGTTAACATAGTCTTACGGTCAAAATTGTTTGATATGTAGATGGTTTGGTAATACAATTTTTTGTTAAAGACTCTTGCTCTCTTACTAATTGCTGATTTCCCTACATAAGAATAAACTTAATAGGTCTACATAACAATGTGGAGGAAGAACGCGGGTTGACCCATAATATACATAGTATCGGTGTCATCTACTAATTTTAGAAGCACAAAAGCTACCAAGAACATAAATTCATCAGTTTGAGATGCATGATTTTGATTTTTAAAATGCTTTTAAAGGCAATGTCTAACGGACGAATTTGCCAAAAGGGTTTTCTTAGCTTGCCTCAGAGTTTTAACGGATCGAAAATAGTTCTTTGATTAATTATTAATAAAACTGCGAAATGTTATACTTTCTTTCGATCAAAATATAAGGCAATAACTTGATGTAGATTTAAAGTGGATTGATTTGTTGATGTTGATCCCCTTGAAAGATCAAATGCAAAACTAAGTTTTTTGTGTTCACAGATGCTTCTTCAAACCTCACTAAAGGCCTCCCGCAACGTGTAGATCTAGAGTGGATCTCTGAGGTATTGGTTGCACATTGATACCACTTGCAGACGGTATCAATATTTGCTTTTGTTACCACTGTGAGTTTCGTTTGTGTAAATATTTGCGGTTTCTAGAGCAATCTTTCCACTTTCTTCTCAACGCTAGACAATAAATTTCGCCCACGTGTCTAATTTTGGGATTCAAATCATCAGAACACTCAATCAATTGGTACTAACTGATAGCTTAATGTACCTTGTTCAAAGTCCGACATGTTTCTATGTTAGTTGTTTTGTTTGATTGGGTAATTTTCCCACAATAATAAACCGTTTAGTGAATTAAAAGTGAAGAGCATTTTTTTGACGCAACAATCAAGTTCGTCGAGTAGTAGTGTTCGCAACCATATGCGAACCAGCTAATAGCTTCGGATAATGACGATCGCCTGCCAACAATTAGCATAAAGGCTAAATTTAACTGCTAAATATAGGGGTCATAAACATCCTTGTCCCACTGAGGAAAAGAACGGTCTCATCAAAGATTGTTTCGATGACCACCTCAAAAAAATCTACAAGCGATGCCCTAAATATACTACTCAAAACAAAAACGGGCCTACTAAGTTTTCAGGCTCTCCCTCGGGCCCCCAAAACTGTCAGTTCCGTAAATGCATGGGTCAATAAAACGATCACCTTGACTTCTCCACACGCGAAGGACTCGTTCATCGTCATTAAAAAACTTGCCCTTACATTCGTCTGTAAAGAGTACAGGCCTCCAGTTGTCCATAGCCTAATCCGAATGCTCACGGGCGTAATTTAAGTGCGCTGCCGAATGTGCCCTTGTCAGTTTCGGTCGAATGGCATGCACTCTGAACCGTTGACCATCTTCGTGGAGTCGATTACGTGATGTTTGATCACTTACTTGAGTGGCAGTAGATTACCGCAGTTGATTTTGTAACGCCCGGGGGTTTACGGCACGCTCCCGACGTGGAATTATTCACCAGCTTCATGCGCAGTTGTCAACTTGATTCTTGCTGATTCAAGTCTCCTTGCTACACTCCTGGTTTCTTGGAAGCGTTCGAAGACGTTTCGGATAGCTCGCCGCGATACACCGATATGAATTGCGACAGACCTTTGAGACTCTCCCTCTTGAAGCAAATTTACCGCTCATACTGCGTTTTCCATATCCGTATGATGCCGAAAACCGGGCATGGTAATCACAATTAATAACGTTGTCGAAGAAAGCAATTACGGAAATCAACACTTAGAATTAAACTGAGAAAACAAGTATAAGAAATTTTGCATTAGTTGTTTTTTTTTTAGAGCAATGCGCTTTCTCTGTCTGCTTAGTTGGAGGTAACTGTAAAATTGTTGTACAAAGTATTGATAAATACTCATAGACATACAAGCTATACAGCTAAATACTTCGCTTCGATAATGTTTACCAATAGAGTAATTTTTCGGCAAAAATCAACATAAATCTTTGGTGGGCCCTATTTTGTTTTGAGTAGTTTATGACATGAAATAACGATATAAAAGTCCCTGACGATTTTAATGACAAGCTACATCCTAAATGACTCGAACTGCAACCAACTTCAGACTGCTATAATTTCCAAACCATGACAGTGAGCTCAAATTTTGACACATGACAGATAATTTTATTATTTACAAGCCTTTCAAACGATTTGCGTCTCAGTTGTGTTGAAAAATTTTTATCCGCGATGGAATTCAAACGTGATAGTGTGATTGCTTTATATTTGGCTGGAAAACCACAAGTAGCTATCGTTAGAGCCTTCCAGCACCTCAACGTGAATAAATCATTTGTGTCTCGAATCGCATTGCAAACGCCATGGTTCGGAAAGTGAAGGCTCGAATTGAGCGAAATCCGCGTCGAAGTGGATGCAACACATACTGAAAAATGAGCTTGGGCTCAAGCCATTGAAGCAAAAAGCCAAAAAGCACACGATCTTACACCGCAACAGAAAAGAGTCGAAAGAGCGAAGGAGTTGCTACACTTGCAAGAAAGTGTTGAGTTGCCAAATTTGGTTTTTTCCGATGAGTCGCCATTTGTTATCGAGCAATTTGTCAACAAACAAAATGACCAAGTTTACTTGCCAGAGAGGTCCTTTGAAAATGTACACCTTCGAACGGCCACCAGAAAGCAGGCAGCACCGATGGTGACGGTTTGGGCCGCCATAACCGCTGACGGTCGCTCTCCGATCGTATTTTTGGACCGTGGCGTCAAAATTAATGCGATCGTATACCGTGAAACTGTCTTAGACGTAGTATTGAAGCCTTGGGCAAACAATCATTTTGGTCGGAGACCGTGGGTATTTCAACAAGACTCGGCACCGTCTTACAAAGCGCGCGTCAACCAAGATTGGTTAAAAAACAATCTTCCACACTTCATTTCTTAGACACAATGGGTTGCCAATTCTCCGGATGCAAATCCATTGGATTTTGAAGGCGAAGGTTGGCACTAAAAAATACCAAAGTTTGGACCACCTCAAACAAGAACTTCACCGGGAATGGGCCAAAATACCGCAGAGCCACTTGCGTGCAGCGTGCGATGCTTTCTTCGGCCGTCTCAAGGCCATTATTCGCGCCAAAGGTGGACATATTGAAAACTACTGATACAATTTGAAAATTGATGTATTTTTCAGCATTTTTTGCTTTGGCACAATAAAATTTATCGAAAAATAAAAAAATTATAGCATTTTAAAAAGTTGGAGTTAGGGTCATTCACCCTGTAGTTTAGTTTAGTTTATTAAATCTACGATCATATGATCTACGGATTATGAAATTGTTACACAAAAATTTTTTTAATTCAGAAATATACAGAAAATATTGTACATAAAATTTAATTTTTTTAATATAATTACTATTAATATTATTTTTATATTATAGGGTGACTAGATAGAAAAGATGGTTTTTCCAATTGTTATGCTTCAGCAGCTGTCAAAGTTACCAATGACATCCAGCAGCCAAATTCCGGGTCAGTTGTAAATACACAAAGTAAATTCATCGTTAGATCGGTCGTCGTCACAGCTTCAGTGTGCAGGCAATTCGTCGCACGTGGATTCTAAGCCAGCAACCAGACAGAGATTGGTGCGAAATCAACAAAGCATAGCCGCCGTAGTGGCCAGTATCGAAGAAGACCCAAAAATTACGATTCGGTGCCGATCAGCTGACTCGCCAGAGAGTCAATCCGACTTATTTTGCGGTTGGATTTGGGCCTACATCCGTATAAAATAGTGCTGGTCCAAAAACTGAAGAACAAAGTTCGCTAATTGGGTGCTGGAAACGTTGGCCGGAAATCCGGATTTTGGCCAAAAAATCACCATTTTTGACTCAGCGGATACTTCAATAAACAAAATTGGCATTATTGGCGCAAACACAATCCACAAGTATTCGGCCAAGCATCAATGCATCCACAACGATTGACTGTTTGGTGCGGTTTATTGCGTGGCGGCATCATCAGACCGAATTCTTTTCGAAATGAGGAGGAAGACACGGTTATCTTCAATGGTCTGAGGCATAGAGCATTGTTAACCGACTCTCTGTAGTCAGATTTCTACAGCATCGATATATCCGAGTTGTGGTTGCAACAAGACGGCGCTACATGCCGTACAAGCGACGCAACGCTCGAAGTTGTGAAGGAGAAATTTGTCGACTGGGTTATCTAACAGCGAGCGATCATGCGATTATTTTCTCTATGACTACATCCAGTCCTTAGTCTACGCTAACAAAATCTTCAAAAAATGCTTAATGCCTGAGAACGTCGTGATATCGATGTTGAAGGTTCTTCAGCGACACTTTGTATTACAGCAGCAATGTTCTCAGCAGAGCGTCCACTTTTTGATATATTAAACCTTTCCGATCGTCGACAGAACCAGTTTCTTAATTTTTTTTACTAAGCTTTGAATTGTTGACTCATATGGACGATTATTTACAATAAAAAAATCACGAATTTCACGATATACTACATGTTTTAAATAAGTAACTATCCACTGTTAAAATAGTACATGTGTCTACTTCACAAATATAAAAAAACGACCCTTTATTTACAAACAAAAGAAAAAAAAAATAAAAGAGGTCAGTTCATCTCAACTCAGCAGTTTTCAAGATACCACCGATCTTGTTTAAACTATAAAACTCAAGAGTGGGGTATTCTCTTGCAACAGCCCTAAAAAATTAACTAGTTAACAGCTGCTTTAGAATTTATTCCCGTAAAATAAGATTACTATGGCGCAATGTGAATCCAATAAATAATTTTTTAAAAAGGCTTCATTTTATGACTCCTAAAAGAGGAAAACCAGACCACCTTTCATACTCGTAAGTAACGCTCCACGTCCTTTTTCTGCAAAAAATAAATTAAGCAGATCTCTTATGAAATACGAGTAATACAGAACGAATGCAAAATTATTTGACAACCAGTTTGTAATTTTTAATCGTGATATTGATGTTAAATTTATAATATCCTCGATGATGGGGCATTTATATATGGTATATGGTTTCTGCATCTACAAAAATGTTGCATATTACGCCAGAAACCATCCAAATATCAGTCTTAGGCAACTAAGTAGATAGTTTAATATTGGCAGGACTTATATTCGGAGGATTCTACATTCAGAAGGCATATATGAATTCCATCATATACCAAAACAGGAGCTACAACCCGGGGAGAAGCGTTTCGAACTCTGCAATTACATTCTGGAAAGACACTTTGCGGAAGATAATTATATTGGCCGGATTCTATGTATGGATGGGTCCCAATTCACCGGGGATAGAATCACTAATTTCCACAAATTACTCATTTATACCTGGACAGAAAGCAACTCCCACTCCACGAAACATAAAACTTTTCAGCATCAGTTCAACGTCTATATGTAGGCAGGCAAATTGGGTAATTAGCTGATCGGATCCTATAGGCTTCCTTCAAGGCTTAACCCGAATCAACACCTAGAATTTATGCGAACCAAATTACCGGAACTATTAGGTGATATACCACTGCAACAAAGAAGAGCCATTGTATACCAGCAGGATGGCGCCCCCGCACACTGTGATCATGCAGTTAGAGTGTGGTTAAATCGGGTGTATGAAACTTTGTGGATAGGGCTGGATGGACCCATTCTGAGGTCTCCAAGGTCTCCTGACTTGACACCAATGGACTTTTATTTATGGAGACGGATGAAGGACGTTGTTTACTTATCAGAAATAACAACATTGGATGACTTGAACCATATGATTGATGAGACAGATGCGAAAGTGCGAAAGGAACTGGACAGAATGGACATTATTAGAGCCTTTCAAAGACGAACTCTGGCGTGTAGGTGCGGTGGGAATTCTCCAAATTTATAGGTCTGGTCCATTCGAACTTCATTTATTAGCAGATTCTGCACATAAGCAACTTCAACGTGTTCACTGTTGTTTAGGATAAAAACTGTAAGGAAATACCACAGAGAAAGCAAGAAACATCTATTTTATATGGATATTATTTGCTAAGGTAGAAATATCGCGATTAGATTGAATGTTAAATGGAGGTTGCCTATGTCGTGCCCCTCAACCTTCACATACGAGTTGTATATAACTGATGTGCTAATCTTGCCTGACCACAAAACCACTGCTTGATGGAGAGTGCCAGTTGGAATATACCACCTTGATCAAAAAGTTCCCGGTGGACACCACCGTGTGACGCTATCATTGTTCCGATTTGAGTTCTGTTTTTTTTGTTGTTGGTAAATCTGTTGTTGATATTCCTTCTAAATCTTAGCGTCATAGCTTGACATTTGCAAATGTTACGTAGCCAAGAGTACATCTATCTCTATGTAAGTTGGCCATTTTTTACAATTTTAGAAATGGATTTAAATTTGCAACAACGAACTTATATTAAATTTTGCGTAAAAAACGGATTTAATGGTGCGCGAACGTTGGAAATGTTTGGAAAAGTGTTTCGGCAACGATTCTCTAAAGAAAACGGTCGTTTACCAGTGGCACGAGTGGTTCAAAAGCGGCCGTGAGTCAATCGAAGATAATGAACGCAGTGGCAGACCATCGACATCGAAAACCGACGAAAACATTGATGAAGTACTCATAAAAGAAATGTTGGTCAATAACCGAAAATTAACCATCAGAGAGATAGCGGAGGACTTGAACATTGCCTATGGATCCGTCCAAGGCATTTTGGTTAATGATTTGGGTTTCTGTCGTGTAGCAGCAAAGTTGGTGCCAAAAGACCTCAATTTCATGCAAAAAAGAGACCGTGTTGACGTCGCAAAAGAGATGATTTGCGAGGCTGAATCCGATCCCACAATCATCAAAAGAATCATTACTGGAGACGAGACGTGGGTTTATGAGTACGACACGCAATCCAGACATCAGGCAAGTGAATGGCGTTCACCAAGTGAGCCGAGACCAAAAAAACCACATTGTTTTCAGTCAAAAAAGAAGGCAATGCTCACGGTTTTCATGGATTACAACGGTGTAGTGCATCATGAATTTTTGCCAGAAGGCCAGACAGCAAATAAAGAGTGTTATTTGGGTATTATGGGACGTTTACGTGAAGCAATTCGCCGAAAGAGACCAGAATTGTGGGCTTTCTACCCCTCGTGGATTTTGCACCGTGATAACGCAACGTCGCACAGTGCCATCATTATTCATAATTTTTTGACGAAAATCTGGCGACTGAGATGATTATTCCACCAAATTGACATCATTTTCCTCTTTGAAGCCCTGGCAGATCCGACCACGATGTTTCGAATCATTGTTCACTTATAAGAGCAAACCCCAATTTCCACGTCCAAACAGTCCAAACAGGACCGGTCAAGGACTTGTAGAAAAGGTGGAATCTGCGAAGAACCAACTGGACACACTTTATGGAGAAGCTAGGCAAGTCCGTCTACTTTCTGCGTAAACTCACAACGAAACAGGAAGTATAGGAAGTTGTTCGGAGCCTATACGTTGTACTCACTAGTTAGGAAAAATTTCTGTAGATCACCTGTTTGACAGTGGAACCCAAATTTGTATAAGCAAATCCGAAAACTTATAAACATAAGTTTAATTTGGAAGAAGACTGGAAACTTTAGAGATCGAAACAACAAGGATATACAAAGCTAATACGGATTACGAAGAGTGCCTCTTATAAAGCCTTTTGCGAAATGATAAATTCACTTCGTGAAACCAGCAGCTTGGTCAAAGTCCTCGAAAGTGGCAATTTAGCCAGCTTAGAGGCACTCAGTACATCTGAGGGCGTCTACACTGAGTCAAAAGTCCCTATCTAATGCTTGCGACTCACTTTTCAGATAGCCTGGTAAGAACCGAAGCACAACTAGCTTGTATCACCAAAGCTGCAATTATCAAATCACTGTCGAACAATAGGTGTAACCTTTATACCGTAAATCGAAAAAGTTGAATGCACACTCCTTAAATGTTTAAACAAATCAGTCTGATGTGCTTCTTCTTGAAAATCTTGTGCGCAAAACTGCTTTGCGAATGCATCCTTTGACCAAGATGAAATATGCCTACCAATGCGGAAGATCCTGTGAAACTGCGCTTCAAAGCATAATTGAAAGCGCACTCGATCAGAAGGAGTAGGCTCTGGGTATTTTCTATCAAATATGATGCAAAAGCGTGTATATTAGCGAAGGTGGATGAAGATACCCTTTGTCCTTTTGAGGGAAGCATTCTTTAAGTGATTTCCGATCCCATGTCCGTTTACGGGCTTTGGAGCAGAAGATATAAAAGTGAGCTAAACGAGCCGAGTGAATACAAATGGTCCGGCCTAAAGAGTCTTCGATGCCTACCCCGAGGGAAACTGCCGTAGAAGAAGTCTTCCGATTTCTACAGAAAAGGAATTAATTGTAGAAAATCATCCAGGTTTTAAGAAGATATCTACGGAAATGAAATTAAAACACTCAGATGCAAAAATATTTGCAGACTTTCAGCCTTAGATATAGTCTATAAAAGCCAGCTGAGCTAAGGTATCGCTGACCAAATATGGTTAAGATGTCTGACGGTATATATTCAGAGGGTCTATACTACAATCAGGGCAGATGAGCCTACAACATATCCAACCTTAGAAAGCATACGCCTTTAAAAGACAGAACTGTATACGTAGCACACTTACTTGTACCTACCTTCAAAAGCATTCCTATATTGCTTTGCTAGAGCTTTTTTTAATTTTGTTTAAATTTTTACTTTGTCATATTTTCGAAAACAAATGCTGGCAATACCCTACAAGCATCTTCATATTCAATGCAACACAGTAAAGGTGTGAATCGCTTTAAGCTGAGAAAATTTTAATTTCCACAAATGAGGAGGTGAATAAATAAACAAACAACAATTCTCCATGTCGCTTATTATGACAGGAGGACGAAAGGAGGTGCATTTCAAAGGATTGACAAGAGCCGCAAATGCATTTGCCTACATCATATAATCAAGTTAAGCGATTTGCATAAATATTTACTGCGAATGCAGTGTAATGCACTTCGGAAGTTCCATTTTAGCCAAGGGCAATATCGTTCCTCCTTGGCAATAATCAGCCAAGCAATTCCTCAGCAGTTGCATTGACAATAGGGGTGGGCAATCTCGATACAATGCAACGAGAATGAGAATAGGAATACGAATGAGGATGGGAATGCAAGTGCATCACCAAAGTGAACGATAAGCCCGGAGCAAGTAATTATTGTTATCTTGACGAAGATGTCGCACCATCGTTTTGAGGCAACACCAATTGCACAAACACCCCAGATGCACTCAATAGCGCATGTACTCGTATTGTCTGAAATCCTGTCAACTCGTTGCCCATATAACCTCGAGCGGGATTTTGCCTTCTTTATCACGTTTTCCTTGATGCCAAAATGTTACTCTTATCCAGAAGTTTTATCTTCTTTGGGATTTATTACTTCGAAGATACCTCACATCATGGTACACGAGCGTGCTACAGCAGGAACTTATCGGGATCCCGGTACCAGCAGTTGTGTTACTCCTGTGATTTCCTAAACTCCGTGCTTGAATAAGGCCTTACAGAGCGGAGTTTTAATTAATTTCAGTGGATTAAGCTTCGCCTAATTACACTTGTAAGACGGTGTGACACATCACGATGGGTGCTGACTCACAGTCATAGTCTGTATACCAAAAAGTTACGTATACGCCCCAAGTGACGGTTGTGGTGCAAGTGTTTTTCCCGCCACACAATGCGAGTACGAGTATCTTATGACGAAGTTGTCGTTGGATCTTTGTTTGAGAAGCCTTTGGTGTCTTGTTCGTCTTTTCCGATTCTCATGGTGTGCATCCGGGACTATCACTTTAAGGAAACATTAAACTGTTAAACGAGTTAATTGGGGAGCAAGTTTAATGAAATACGGAGTCACAGGATGTGAATGGATGGTATGCAAGTGCTGTGTGTAGAAACTTTATGGCATTGGATCCCAATGCGCGTCATGCTGCTGCAACGGTAGCAAACGAAAATGTGATGGCATTTTCTGAAGGTTTATTACGCGAGTGAAAACATTAGTTTTTGGGTAGTACTTTGGATGGTTTCCTGCATCTAGGTCCCGTAGGGAGTATTTACTTGGTTTGTAGTTTGTAACATAGAGGAGTAGTAAAGGAAAACAAGAAGGACTGGTATAACACCCGTATTAATGACAAAGCAAGTTACCTTACTTTTCATTCATTTGTATTAGGTTTAACCGTTTTTGGTCCTTGAAAGTGGTATGACAACTGATTGGCCAAAAGCAAAGAAAGTCATTGATTGAAGACCTGGCTATAGAGTCGATGTGATTGAGGTTCTCCCGAGTTATACTACGCCTTCCTTATATGACAGAACATATATCACGACTAACACGGGACGCAGCTATCAAACTTGAAAGCAAACCAGTAAGTAAGTTGTATGAACGGCAATGCATTTCAATATTCTCGGCATTCATCTCATCCAATTTGTTGCTTTCGAACTCAGTAATTCCTGGGTCACTGAGTACGCTGGGTACAAATGTTGACATTGACGCAAATACTTATTTATTCATTTATTTATTATTTCTTATAATCGAACTAAAATAATTCTATATAATTACAATTCTTGTAAAAAAAGAAATAATAGTGACATACTTGTAGATATTTTATAAAAAAGCAAAAAAGGCAATGTGTAAGTGCTCTGATAGAATGAGGAGGTTTATCGACAAGAGGCAATACTGTAAAAGTTAAGGAACCCGAAACGGGGATATGTACGAGGACTTAATTTAAATACTTGTAACGTATACTGTGATTGAAGATATGCCTGAAATTAAGATTACCAGACCTGTTAAAGAAAATTTTTAATACTTTGTAACAGTATAATTGTCTAGAAGAATTTTCAAACCCTTGAACAATGGAAAACTATGATGTAAAGGAGATTTTCGGAAAATTTTCTTCAAAATGTGTTTTTGAAGTAACAAAAGAGTCTGAATTTTATTGAAGTAGACTCCTCCCCAGCAGCTCATCCCATATTGTAATCTAGAATGAAAGATTCCAAAATAGACAATTGGGCAGAGCAAACCTTGTACAGAAAATGAAAGTCTCTGAGAGTTCCACGAAAATAATTTCTCAAATTTTCTGTGTTACTTTTAAAAGACATCTTGGAGTCAATGACAAGCCCCAAATATTTGGATGCATTAACAATCTCAATTTGGAAACAATTATCTTGGCAGCTGAAACAGGTTTTAAAAGAACGAGATGACAAACTTGTGTTGCAGGAGTAGTATGCGAGTTTAAATGTTGCGCAGTCATTAGCATGAAAGAAGATCTCGACCTCAAAAATGTTTTGCGCTACCAAATTGAAAAGCATTATTTTAGTTCTTGAGCTTATTACCAATTTGTGCTCTGCAAACCAGAGTCTTAATAAATAAAGATCCCAATTGATATCTGCGATAAGATTCAAAGCACTAGCTGAACCATTAGCAAAAAATACATCATCCACAAGGAATTGATATAAATTAAGAAGAGTATTGGTATCAGAACAGAACCCTGAGGTACTCCCAAATTAATGAATTTTAATTTACTACTAGTATCATCAATTTCACTCTTTGTGATCTATTACTTAGGTAAGATCTATATTTATAAAACATCGAAAACCAGGATTTTCAAATTTACCTAGCAATATAGTATATCATGGTTGGCCATATCAAAGTCTTTGGTTATGTCAACATGTCCTCTCTAGATCTACCCTTCTGAAAACCAAATTGCACAGAACTGAAAAATCTAGTTTTGTTCAAAAAACCCACCACCCTATTTTTTATAACTTTTTTTTAAAGACTTTACTTATTGAAGGTAAAAGTGGAATAGGCCTGTAATTACTCAGTTCATCAGAAGACTGTCTCATTAAGAGCGGAAATATAATGACACATTTTAGAGCATCAGGAAATACACCAGAAAAATGCTGTTAGGAAAGATGTGCGCTAAAACTTCCACTAAGACACATGTAAAATTTTTGAGTACTAGATTAGAAATACCATCATATCCAGAAGATTTTGTATTTTTCAACGTGCGGGGTTCACCAGCGTTACTTGAAGGACGACAAGCGGCACAGGTTAGAATAGAACACGCTTGAATATTCTCAGATATCATATTAAAATATTGGGCCTATAACGTGCGGTTTTCTAAGAGATGGATTAACTTGTATTTTTCCATTGGAACATGCGTTGGAGAGCTACTGTCATTGTACGTCATATCAGTATATGTCATTCATTTGAAGCGTAAACAACAATAATTTTTTTTTCACTCAAATATGTCGAACTTTGTGCCTGAAAAAGTGTTTTTGCGGGGAGTTCTTCTTCATTACTTAAATATGAAGAAAACTGCTGCCGAAAGTCATCGTATTTTGGTGGAAGTTTATGGTGAACACGCGCTAGCTGAGCGAATGTGCCAAAAGTGGTTTGCACGATTTAAAAGTGGTGATTTTGGCTTGGAAGACGATGAACGTCCTGGGCAGCCAAAAAAGTTTGAAGATGAAGAACTGGAAGCATTACTCTATGAAGATTGTTGGCAAACACAAGAAGAGCTCGCAGAATCTTTGGGTGTCACTCAAGCAGCCATTTCAAAACGTTTAAAAGCAGCTGGATATATTCAAAAGCAAGGAAATTGGGTTCCACATGAACTCAAGCCGAGAGACGTCGAAAGGCGGTTTTGCATGTCCGAAATGCTGCTGGAACGCCACAAAAGGAAGTCATTTTTGCATCGAATTGTTACTGGTGATGAAAAATGGATCCATTACGACAACCCTAAGCGCAAAAAATCATATTTGAAACCCGGCCAACCAGCCAAATCAACGGCAAAGCCGAATATCCAAACCATCAATGAACAACGCTACCGAACACAATTAATTCGTTTGAGGAGAGCAGTGGCCGAAAAACGCCCGGAATATGCGACCTGACACGAGGCAATAATTTTCCATCACGACAACGCTCGGCCCCACGTTGCTATTCCGGTTAAGAACTATTTGGAAAACAGTGGATGGGAAGTCTTACCCCACCCGCCTTATAGCCCAGACCTTGCCCCTTCTGACTACAATATCAAAAATTGGCTTGATTCATTCTTGGCTGCCAAGCCGGCGCAGTTCTTTTGGGATGTGATCCACAAATTGCCAGAAAGATGGGAAAAAGTAGCTTCAGATGGGCAATACTTTGAATAATACTATTGTACATGTTTTTCTTAAATAATCGTCTAAGTTTTGAAAAAAAAACCCACGAATTAAGTTATATACACAGTACTTATTAAAAGAGTTAGCAGTTTCTCGTCAGAGATCACACAATCGTCAGTAAGTATTGTACACAAGTTGGCCTTTTATCAAGAACACTTTCGACTAACTGCCATTCGCATCTTAGATCTTTGGCTGACTGTAGTAACGATCACGACAATTAGGAATTTCTCTTTTTAATTCTAAATAAATTGTTTTATATTTTATTCTTAGCTTGTTTCTTTTCTTGACGTTATTATGAAGTACGAAGGCACATTTTTTTTTTTTAATTCAAATGACTGATCGAAAATATATCGACTTCTCAACACCGACAATTTTACAAAAATATAACAACGTTGCTACTAATTCCGGAACTAAACATCCCTGTGAGTAGCGAAAGAGTAAGAAGGAAGACATGTTCCATCGAATCGAATAGAGTTATTGCATTCTTAAAGTTAATGGGCTTTAAGTTCTAGCGCATCATTACATATTCGCGATGCTTGCTGAATAGGTATGTAAAGGCCGTTTTTTTTTAGAGGTTTAGCTTGTAAACTGGCAACACTGTATCTATTGTAGAAATTGTCAATTTGACAGTTGAAAGTTGATTTGTGGTTAGTACGTTTTACATTTTACATCGAATAGATTAACGCCCGAACAGCGCGTGCAAATTCTGCGAACTTATTTTGAAAACCATCGTTTGATTCGCCAAACTTATCGTGCGCTACGTCCATTTTACAGTCGACACAATCGTCAATCTGAGCAAGTTATTCGGAACACGATGAATCGTTTTCGCACCACGTACACTCTAGTGGATAATACTCATCCCAAAGATGACAATCAGTGCGAATAGAAGAAGGTATTGCCGTTGTGGGGCTATTTGATGTCCTTTATGGGCTGGCGGAATCACCGGCCCATATTTCTTTAAGGACGATGCCGGCCAGAATGTCACCGACAATGGAGGGCGCTATAGAAACATGATTTCTGAGTTCTTCGTTCCTCAGCTGAATGGCATTGACGTCATTTTTTTTTTTTTTTAGTGGGCAGGTGTGAAAATCTTCATAGACACTATGAACCCTTTGCTCATAGTAGTGTGAGATTCTTACTCACTAAAAACACGCCTCCCTTCTTATCGACTACAACTAAGTTACCTTATCAAGTAGTTTCCGTTTCAAATAACGTTCGCGTGGGCAGGTATCTTTCCAGCAAAAGCACCTGCTAGTACCGCTATTATATGCAGATAGTCCTTATCGTGCCAGATCGAATGGTCTCATTCTTTGGAATCGACGCACTAAGTTTGTCTCGTCCAGAATTTGGAGTATTTTATTATTACAATGACCATGAAGACGAATACGGAGTTTGCAAGCAAAGTTCATTATTTCGTCCTCGACGGTAACTATTCCTAAGTCTCTGTGGATATCACTGTTTCTGATATACCATGGGGCGTTCATGATTTGTCTTAAAGCTTTGTTTTGATAGCTTTGGAGAATATTTCGGTTGCTTGGTTTAGTACAGCCCCAAAGTTGTATACCGTACGTCCAAACAGGTTTAAGCACTTGCTTATAGATGAGCAGTTTGTTATGTATGCTTAACTTGGAATGTTTTGAATGGCTACTAGCCAGTACATTTGTCTGAATTTATTTTCGAGTTCATCACGTTTCTTCAATTTCAGTTTTACATCTAGTGTCATTCCTAGATACTTTGCTTCATTTGTATATGGTATTTGTATCGAGTAAATGAAAATGGGAAGGTTGTTTATTTTCCGGTAAGTAAAATTAACATGAGTAGATTTGGTCTCGTTGAGAACAATTCGCCATATCTTTGTCTATTCGTAGATTTTATCCAACGCCGTTTGTAGCTTTCCAGTAGCTAACTCGACTGAAGTATCTGTAGCTAGTATCACCGTGTCGTCCGCGAACATGGCTACTATGGTACCTGATTCTTCCGGTATGTCTCGAGTATAGAATAAAAACAATACCGGTCCAAGTACACTTCCTTGCGGAACTCCAGCAGCAATCTCTTTAAATTCTGAGTATTCGGTGCCATGTTTAACACGAAAAATTCTGTTTTCCAGGTACGATTTCAGAATCGTATGCATGCTCTCTCGGAAGAACCTGGCTTAACTTAAAATGTAAGCCTTCGTGCCATACCTTATCGAAGGCTTGAGACACGTCAAGAAAAATGCTAGAACATATCTTTTTCCCCTCTAAGGCTTTCTCAATTTCATTCGTAATGCTAAAAACCTGGTCAATTGTGGAGTGCTTAGTTCTAAAACCGAATTGATGTTCAGGAATTAGACGTCTCTCTTCAATATTTTTCAAATATTTTAGATATTATCGGCGGAAGCGATATGTGTCTGTAGGACTTTTTTTCATTTAGAGATTTGCCTGGTTTCGGGACCATTATAACTTCGGTACTTTCCATTGGCTTGGAACGTTTAATAGTCTTAGCGCGGCATTTATAAGTTGGAGCAGTTTGATCAGGGCTTTCTTTGGCAGCTCCTTGAGAATTTGAGCAGTTATTAAATCGTAAGCAGGGGCTTTGTTATTTTTAAATTTTTTAATTGCTTGGTTAAGTTCTCGTGGCGGCACTGTTTTTATTCTAAAATTGTCCGGTGCCGTAATTATATAATTAAAACCTCCTGTTAACGCCTGTCCATCACAAGACTTAAACGTTTCTTCTAGGTGCTCGGCAAATAGATCCGCCTTCTCTTTATCTTCTTTTGCCCATTCGCCATTATTTTTTCTTATGGGAGGAAATTGCATTTGAGGCTTTTTGATTCACTTCATGGCTTTCCAGAGGGAGTAATTTGAACCTCTTTCGGCAGTCAGACCTTCGAGATATGTAGAGATATTCCGATGTTTGTAATCTCGTATTGCTTCTTTCAATTTGTTGCATAAGTGGTATAAGTATGTTTTATGCTGGGGAGCACGGGATTGTTGCCATCTTTTTCGCGCTCTCCTCTTTTCTCTTACCAGTTCTATTATTTCCGGCGGACATTTTATTTCACTACTTGCTTTCTCTTTTCCTGTTGGAGTTGGAGTGTTGTACCAGGTAGCGTTCTGCAGGACTTTGATGAATCTGTCGACTTCGTCTTCTATTTCGTTTTGTGTTTTTAGCGACACGACATTGACGTGACAGAGCTTTGGTTTCAACAAGATGGCGCAACATGTCGCACGATCATGGGAGTATGAAGCCAGTATAAAAAAGGTTACGAAATAAAAGAGGCCGGGTTCTACGACTTTATACTTATGTCGTTCATTTTGTTCAGTTGGTCAATGGAATGATCCGCTATATTCACATTCTCGAGTATTTTAAAATTTGGTCACGTGTCTTGCTTTTCGAGAAATATGCACATCCGCGGCCTATAGGAGTCTCCATCTTTCAAACTCAAAATCTTATTTTTTATCTTTCTGACACAGCTTCTTTTGTCCTGCTGCTCTGTTCAATCGTTTGTTCTTTCCTTTCTCCGAAGTACGTGGTCATTTAGTTTCTGGGTCATAAAAAATTTAAAAATCAAGTTTCACATTTTTTTTTACTTCTACGAATGATTTGTTAAGACATGACAATTAAACTTGCTGGTCATTGTTGGTTTGATTCAAGAGTATATTGTAGGTATAGGCGGCTGCCTGACAGTTGTTGACAAACACTCAGCGGGAGCGGCTGAATCCTGCAGAAAGGGAGTTAAAATCTCTTCTGCCTGGGAACTGTGCCACCAAATAAAAATCGAAAAAAGTTTTGATTTTAGTATTTAAGGCTATGGAGCTTTTAGAAATCTTCAATTTAGGCAACTCTGACATTCTTTAAAAAAAATTAAGATTCATATATTTTTCGATTTTTTAAGGCCAAAAAGCCAGGCGATTGCGAAAGTAAATAGTTATCCCTTCTCCTTTTTCTTCACCTTTTTGGCTACCAAGAAAACTGAAACTCGTGACTGTGCTTTTGTTTTTTGGTAGCTGCTCTACTTTCAAATTTACTCTTCAAAAACTTGAATAGGAGCAGAATTGGCTTTTCGTAATTCGGAAGAAAAGCCTGGCTGAGCCTTTTTAAATGCTGCTTCTACGATCATTTCATCTCCATAAACTCATACACGGGGTTATTAGCTACAGGGCTAGCACTAGGTCTGCTAGTGTGTGCACCCGTGTCCACTATGCCTCTCAATCATTCTAATTTTTCCCTCCCAGTCTAAGCTTCCCGGTTACTGAGCTTCAAAGCTGAATGATTGCACGTAAAGTTCACTATGTGTGCGCAATATGGTTTGATGATTTTTGATTAAAATGGGCGGGTTTTTTGTAAGATGGAAAAGAAATTGACATTGATGACAATTCATACGTATTCACAGGCAGGATCACATGGATAGATGCGATCAGTGGAAAGCGGGTTTTGGTTTTCCAATATCTGGAAAGTTTGCCATCTACATATATTATGTAGTTCTTCTATGCTGAGTTCGCTCCCGTTTTATCACTAGAAAGAACTCCACTGGAAGAGTTTGTGGAAGTTTGTGAATCCTAGCTACATCCAATCGTACCTAAAAATTTCCCTGAAATATTGGATGTTGCCGAAGGCTATATTTTTTTGGCTTACCAACCGTGTACTCGTACAATTCTCTCTCATCTAATTAATTACAATTTTTCTGCAAAACAAAAGAGACGAAAAAGAAAAATCTAGCCCGATAGAAGGATGGATATAATATAATACTAATATATTCAATAGGGGATTACATCTCGATCCAGCCATCCTCTGGATCGTTTCTTCTATTAATACTACATAACAGGCGGTTCGAATAGAGACTGATACATAGATGGCGACTCTAGTAACACATTTATGCGATTAGTACCAATCTTCAAACGATACGTGTCAAAATTTGTTAATATTGTACTTCGACCATTAGTCATCGAGATATTCAAGTCTTAGTGACGCACTTTTTGATATTTTCACTCAAAAAAAACACTTGCTTTTGATGGGAGCCAATATCGTTTAAACTTAAGAATGGCTTGAAAAGAGTTATGAGAAATCTGCTCCGTCGAAAACAGATTTCGCAGAAAGCAGATCGTCGCTGGGTCATTGAATGACGATCGTACAGACACAAATGTTGCTGAACGCTCTGGTCATCCAAATGAGGCTGCTACGCCGGAAATCATAAAAAAATCCACAAAATCGTTTTGAACAACCGTAAAGCGAAAGTGCGTGAGATGGCTGATATCGTAAAGATATCAATAGACATGTGTGATACATCATATTTTGCGCGTGTATTTGGAAATGCGAAAGCTCTGTTCGAAGTAGGTACCTCGTTTTCTCACCGAATATTTGTATCACTCTATGTAGAAGTAGACTACGAGGATTGGTTGAAAAGTTTCCGACCGAACAATGATACAAGACATTTTTTCTCAAATTTTTTTTTATTCTCTTCTCCAGCGATGCTCCCATCTCTCTAACCCGCCCAAATAGTACTTGGCGTTTTTATCTGCAAAATAATTGTTCTGTCCTCCGAGCGCAGTTTTTAGATGAGGGAACAAAAAGAAGTCGCTTGGGGCTAGATCTGGTGAATAAGGCGGATGGTCAAGCAGTTCAAGCCGTAATTCATATATTTTCGCCACGCTGAGGTGTGAGACGGCGCGTTGTCTTGGTGAAACAGGATTTTCTTTTTCTGCTGTATGGCCATTTTTCCGTAATTTCTGCCTTCAGCTTGGCAATGGTTTTTCCTTTTTGAAGATAATCGATTAAGATAACTCCTTTACTATCCCAAAAAACAGCCGGCATCACTTTCCCAGCCGAAAAAACAGTTTTCGCTTTTTTTGGAGCCGGCTCGCCCCCAGCAGTCCACTGTTTTGACTGAATTTTTATTTCGGGCGCATAATGGTTTATCCAAGTTTCATCTACAGTAATTAATCGGCGCCAAAACTCAGATTTATTGCGCCTAAAGTGCGCCAACAGAGCGTTGGAAATGTTCATTCGAACACGTTTTTGGTCTAACGTAAGCAAACGCGGCACCCAACGCGCGGACAGCTTTCTCATGCCTAAATCTTGATTTAATATGTAACAAACACGGTCACTCTACTATCTCTCTAGCTTTAATTCGGCGGTCGTCTAACACCATTTGGTAAACTTTAGCAATGTTATCGTCAATGGTTGCAGTTTTTGGACGTCCCGATCGTTCATCATCTCCCAACTCTTACGGCCACTTCTAAATTCAGCTGCCCAAAATTTCACTGTGGTAAATGATGGTGCAGAGTGCCCATATACAGAGTCCAACTCATTTTTGATTTGCGTAGGCTTATTGCCTTTCAAAAACAGGAATTTAATAACAGCTCGATACTCAATTTTTTCCATTTTCACAAGAAAACACTCACATCGACTCACTCAAACGACTGTGAACTAAAAACTGCGCGTCCAAAATGACTGAAACTTCGGTAAGTAACTGTCAAAAGATGAACAACTAGCATTCACTAGCTTTTATTGACGAGTGTTGCTATCTTTACGTTTCAGACAACCCTCATATGTTGATGAATGAAGCTGAATTTTGCCAAAAAATTGTGTTTGTATATAGTAGTCATGGTATTTTTCGAACACGTCAATTAAATGTATCAACGCGATTCCCTAATTAATCCGGGGAATCGGCGTTCAGATTTGAGGTGAATGGGAGGGGTGTGATTGATCATATTGGACGTCCGAGTGTTTACCACTTCTGCTCCGCTAGTGCTCCCTCGTTGGGGTGTGAAAGAGACTGGCGGCTCTTCATCCATCGATCGATTTGCTCGCTACTAGCTGCCTGGTTATCTGCAACAATATTAATTGTGGAATATGATGGTCATGTTGCATCCACATAGGCTAGTCCCAGGGATCCCTCGCACCTGTTATCATCGTGTTGGGATGTCTGGCTTGAAAGGACCATCCGGCCCCACCCGTCGGCAACTTTCAGGCTGAACTTTGCGAGCCTGCTGTCTACCCTACGGGCTCCAACAACAGTGTTCTTGTTGAACCTCCTATCGCACCTTTCGCACCTGGTTCGTCATCAGTCCAGTATCATGAGTTCAACATATCCAGCATGAGCATATTCTAACCTATCTGAGATACCACAGCGATTAATCGGCAAGATTCAAAGCTCCGCTTCCAGCCCCAAAAAGAATGATGTGTCTCGGGTAAGTTTTTTAAACGAATTGAATGGTGCAAAAGTACGAGTATATCAAAAGACTTTGAATCGATTTGGGCTAGGAATTTCAACAATAAAAGCTACTGGTTACCAGAGTAAACAGTGAACACACGACAAAAGCTTTTAATCCAAGACGACTCCGTCAACTATATTGTTAAATGCTAATGATGAGGAAAGGATTAGAAAAGTTGCTTAGGTCATTTGCTTGATGGACATTTAATATAGAGAAGGTCATCATGAAGTCATATTCCAAAAGTCATTACTTTCATGACTTACGAAACATTTCAATTAGTCAGCCAATGACAAAAACCATCTTCCGTATGCTCATTGTGTTTGCGTTGACAACAAATTATTTTCTAATTGCTTGTCCCTTCTAGTCATAAGAAATATGTCCAAAAATTTGAGAAGCAATTTTTAACTCATTTCGGGAAAGCATCCTCATCCAGCCACACCTCCCTTCGATGATGATACGATTCTCTTGTTCACTAAATTGTGGTAAATAAAAAAAAAAACAAAACGCCATTTGTGCATTGTTTATATCATTAGTCAGGAGTCCGTGTTGCAAATATCCTGACAAATTAGAATTCCAAAATTATTTGAAAGCCTTCAAAACAATAAGCAACAATAAAACGCAATGCCAAGATGTGAAGATGGTGAACAAAAATAAATAAAAAAAAAACAAATGAATGAAAGAATTACCGGAAAATAAAGGAACCGGGGAAAAGTCGCCAATACTTAACCTGACAACTTACTCCCCTTTTCGCAATTATATTTCAGGATAATGCCGTTGAATAACAAAGCATTACCAACCACAACGAGTCTTTTCACCATCCATCTCGGTGCGTGGGCGATGGAGGAAGAAGAATCAGGACCAACAACCCTTTTTTTACAATCTTTTAATTTCTTCCTGTTTTCTCTATTCAGAGTGTCCTTTCTTTGGAACTGAAAGAAAACAGTCTAGCACTAAACGACGACGGCCAACAATGGACCAAATACACGAAGACATTGTCGTTATTGTTATTTAGACATAGAAGATGGTCGTTGGTCGGTGGCACAAGCCTTCTGGGATCGGTGCATCTTCAAGTGATGGCAAGATTATGGACTGTGCAAAATTACAAAAAAAGAACAAAACAGAAATTCTATTGCGGAAAATTATTATCTGAGAAAATTCCTAACGACAATCATATTTCATTGGATGCACCGATGGTCGGCAATAAATCTATTCCTTGGCTGCTGACACTTGAATTGCGTCAGGAGAGATGAAGTGTTCCATTATGATTGTAAGTTACATAGAATGCCAAGAATTTTGCCTCTTATTGGTACTTGGTGTGGCTTCTAGTAATCATAGGATGACGAGTAATAACGTTTGGGTTAATAATGCGAGATGATTTTCAAATTGGAATTTGAAATTGAAATCACTCTTTTTCCAGACGCCCTTGTAACTAGCATTTTACTTGTCAAAATGTCATCTTCAAAGTTCTAAATAAAGGTTGTGCCTGCAATATGAATCCACAGTGTTGTCTCTTGGCCCCATAAACCTATTTAAATATTCAAGGCACAGATCAAGTAAGGAGATCAGAGCCAGCTGTCGGACTCTTTGAAGTAGACATGGTGGAAAAAAACCCAAATGGTGAGCACCCATGACCTGGTTCACAATTACTGACACCGGTGAAGCCGGCCCCTTAGCAACCGATAGCAACTGTTTCCGATCCATGCTATTCCTAAAGGAAAACGATTGCCGGCACTGCATATGGAATTTAAATCCCTTTACACACCACACGCAGCCAAGCAACGCGGGGAGACTGTAGCCAGTTATACAGTAAATTTAACGTCCCTTCAGAAAGTGCACAGTAATTTTAAAACATAAGACAAGTAGTGGTTATTTGAATGCGGATTTACCATTAGAGGTAGACTTAGGCAGGAGTCTTTAGCTTGCCAACATCTGCCTTATATGCCCACTCGGAAAAGAAAGACTATTGTTATGAGCTCTTAGGCCATTTTAGTTTAACGCTACGAAAGGATGCACTAAAACACTGATTCAGGCTTATCGACTTCTCTTCGGGGCAAATTGTCATTGTAGCACGCAGTTCTCACATCTAGAGATTCTTAGGTGACCTGGTGGTCTCCTTATAAATTTACCTACCACCAACTATGTACATGACATTGTGAGAAGCCAACATTGACTCGGACCTTATTCTGAGCAAGTTACAAATGAGGATATCCCTGATGCCGCTAAGAAGAGGAAGTTGCGACGACAAACAATTGTCCCTTAAACTCTCCCGACGTCTTGTATCCTGTCCCATAACCCAGTGGCAAACTCTCTCTAATGTGCCAAACTTAGCCTGGCCACCACTGTGAAACTCATGGCAACGCTGAAAAAGTGTACTAGAACGGCTCGAGGACTCCACGAGCAGCAAGTCGAGCTCCGGGTTATCTGAAGGAAGAAAAAAGGACAGTACAAGGTGCGTTCCTAAGTAAACAGGAGTTTTCAAAAGCAAAAACAACAAAAAGTGTTTTTTTTTTTGGCAAGACCGATTTATTTTATTCAAAATAGTCCTCTTCGGGCCCTATACAGCGATTTGCACGATCTAAAGGCATGTCGAATGAGTTGATCAGATCGTCGGCCGAGATGTCCTTCATTGTGCAAGCCATTTAGATGGTTTCTACGTTCACAAAACGCTTTCCTTTCATCTGAAATGCTTTTTCCTGAAAAAGTCACATGGTGCCAAATCAAGCAAATAGGGATTGGTTGACAGTTAAAATGCAATTTTTAGTCAAAAAATCTGTCACAACTGTCTGTCGATGAGATAGCGCATGATAGTGCATTAAACTTCATTCTGCGCGGTATTCTGGTCAAATACGATGAATACGATGCATCTGACGTTTCAAAATAAGAAAGAATTGTGCATTAACTGTTTGATCCTGTGGAGCGAAATTTTTGTAGACAACGTCCTTGGAATCGTAAAAGCAAATCAATATTGTCTTCACTTTTGACGCGTGCCTTCCAATCGGCACTTTGACGCTTGGTTTCTGGTGATCGTTTCACTATCAACCAAAATATTGTGAAGGAAGTTTTTATTGTTTTTGGCTTCCTTGATGATGTAATTCGAATCTTGAATTCTGAGCAATTTTTGCTCGATGCTCATTTTTATACCGATGACTCAAATATACTGCTACTTCAGACTGCCGCTTCTATTCGTCTAAATGTGGTGACATTTTGACAGAGTACTTCCTGAAGAGCATGCACAAAATCACCTCTAAAATGTGGTTGAACGAAAACATGGCAGACGAATGGAACCTTAGCATTGTACTCCCGATCCTGAAGAAAACAGATCATCTATTTTACACCAGTCTGCCCAACATCGCCTATAAGATGTTCTCTACCAAACTACACCCTGAATGACTCGAACTGCAACCAACTTCAGACTGCTATAATTTCCAGACCGTTCATGACAGTGCGCTCAAATTTTGACACATGACAGATAATTTTATTATTTACAAGCCTTTCAAACAATTTGCGTCTCAGTTGTGTTGAAAAATTTTTATCCGCGATGGAATTCAAACGTGATAGTGTGATTGCTTTATATTTGGCTGGAAAACCACAAGTAGCTATCGTTAGAACCCTCCAGCACCTCAACGTGAATAAATCATTTGTGTCTCGAACCATAGCTCGTTACCGTGATACTGGCAGCATTGCACAACGCCATGGAGGTGGTCATAAAAAAAACAACAACATCGGCAGAAATGGTTCGGAAAGTGAAGGCTCGAATTGAACGAAATCCGCGTCGAAGTGGAAGAAAAATGGCTCGTGAGCTCAACATATCGTTGGAACGGATGCAACACATACTGAGAAATGAGCTTGGGCTCAAGCCATTGAAGTTCCAAAAAGCATACGATGTTACACCGCAACAGAAAAAAGTTAGAGTCGAAAGACCGAAGGAGTTGCTACGCTTGCACGAAAGTGGTGAGTTGCCGAATTTGGTTTTCTCCGATGAGTCGCCATTTGTTATCGAGCAATATGTCAATAAACAAAATGACCGAGTTTACTTGCCAGAGAGGGCCTTAGAAAATTTGCACCTTCGGACGGCCACCAGAAAGCAGACAGCAATGGTGATGGTTTGGGCCGCCATAACCGCTGATGGTCGCTCTCGGCTCATATTTTTGGACCGTGGCGTCAAAATTAATGCGATCGTATACCGTGAAACTATCTTAGAGGCAGAATTGAAGCCTTGGGCAAATAGTCATTTCGGTCGAAGATCGTGGACATTTCAACAAGACTCGGCACCGTCTCACAAAAAATAATGTTCCACACTTCATTTCTGCGACGCAATGGATTGCAAATTCTCCGTTGGATTTCTCTGTCTGGGGTATTTTGAAGGCAAAGGTTGGCACTAAAAAATATCAAAGTTTGGACCACCTCAAACAAGCACTTCGCCGGGAATGGGCCAAAATACCGCAGAGCCACTTGCGTGCAGGGTGCGATGCTTTCTTCGGCCGTTTCTAGGCCATTATTCGCGCCAAAGGTGGACATATTGAAAACTACTGATACAGTTTGAAAATTGATGTATTTTCCAGCATTTTTTGCTTTGGCACAATAATATTTACCGAAAAATAAAAAATCATAGCATTTTAAAAAGTTACAGTTCGAGTAAGTCACCCCGTATATAATCGCCTTACACATTTTGTCAGCCAAAAGGGTTTCACCAAATACAGAATTTTCACGTCACTGCTTTGCTTAGCATCGTCGGCGCTTATGTGTTTTTGTTTGTAATAATGACGCAGGAATTTAGAGTGGATGTAGCAAATATACACGGGCTAAGAAGTAATCACTTTCCTGCGTACGTCCACGTCTGAAAATACAGGCCAGGTATTTCTCCGTTCCCTGTTCCAATCTGGAACTTAATTTCATGAAGTTAAAATTCCATCTACCTAAACTAGACAGCAATTCAACTTTTAACGAGTTCGATGCGATGTCTGACTCCACTCAAAAAATTGCATCCCCATACCTTCATACTGAAATCATTATTATGTGTTTCAATATACACAATTCTGATTGGCTTCGACATTCTGGACAGACAACACACGAAGGACGGTGTGTTGAGATCTTCGCTGCGGAGCACAACTTGACCAAGTTTGTAAATAAGCCAGCGTGGATACCAGCGCTGGTAGTCATACCGCTAACACCCTGGACTTGTTTTTAACTTCTTATCCTGATAAGAACACTTTTGGTGTGCTGTCTCTTCTAGGCCCACCGAATCATGGTTTCATATCATTTCTCGTACACAGAGAACAGAGTTAGAGAAATAACTCCTAAAGAATCGTATGGCAATACGAGAAATGGTGCAGACTTAACGCCTTCTTTATGAATGGTTGGAGAAATAGTTTTTCCTACAAGGCCATCCCGACAGAGGAAAACCGAAAGAAGTTCAAACGAACCAGTTCGATCGTTCGTCAAAAACATAAGGAATTCTGCTTCACCCTATATCCCTGCGCTCATTTACAATGTCATCCCAGCTGTCAGCGCTTTGGACAAGGCCAATCTACTTGACGCATACTTGGCGGTTAACTCAACATTTCTAGATTATGGTTTGTTCCAATCTATACTTGAGAGTGACGAATCTTCAATGGGATGAATCCACTTTCGCGCTCGTGTAGTAGCAAGAGTATTTAAAGATCTTGATCAAAAATTTTCCGGAATTTATTCAGAAAATTAAAAATACAAGTTTATTCATCTAAATCTACATATATTGTCCCCTTCAGAGTAATCGCCATCGACTGATCCAATTCTCGAAACATTTTTTATATTCGGTTTTCGGTATGTCCATCAGTGCTTCCTGCGATTTTTCCATTACTTCTTCTCGGCTGCTGAAACGCGTTCCCCGTAGTGCTTTTGAACTCGATTGAACAGAAAGCAGTCACAGGGAGCCAAATCAGGTGAATTCGGTGGCTGTTGGATGGTATTTGTTGCATTTTTTGTGCGTTATCATAGTGCAAAATCTACGAGTTTTCTGTCCACAATTCTGGTCTCTTTCGGCGAATTGCTTCACGCAAACGTCTCATAATGCCCAAATGATACTCTTTGTTTACTTTCTGGCCTTCTGGCGAAAATTCATGATGCACTACACCGTTGTAATCCATGAAAACCGTGAGCATTGCCTTCTTTTTTGACTGAAAACAATGTGGTTTTTTTGGTCTCGGCTCACTTGGTGAACGCCATACACTTGCCTGATGTCTGGATTTCGTGTCGTACGTCTCCAGTAATGATCTTTTGATGAATGTGGGGTCAGATTCAGCCTCGCAAATGATCTCTTTTGCGACGTCAACACGGTCTCATTTTTGCATGAAATTGAGGTCTTTTGGCACCAACTTAGCTGCTACACGACGGAAACCCAAATCATTAACCGAAATGTCTTGGACGGATCCATAGGCAATGTTCAGGTCCTCCGCTACCTCTCTGATGGTTAATTTGCGGTTATTGACCAACATTTCTTTTACTTCATCCATGTTTACGTGGGTTTTCGATGTCGGCTCACGACCACTTTTGAACCGCTCGTGCCACTGGTAAACGACTGTTTTCTTTAGAGAGAGAAACACTTTTCCAACATTTCCAACGTTCGCGCACCATTAAATCCGTTTTTTACGCAAAATTTGATACGAGTACAAGCTCGTAGTTGCAAATCCATTTCTAAAATAGTAAAAAATCGCCAACACACACAGAGATAGATGTACTCTTGGTTATGTAACTTTTGCAAATGCCAAGCTATGACGCTAAAATTTAGAGGGAATATCAATAACAGATTCACCAACTTAAAAAAAAAACAGAACCCAAATCGGAACAATGGGAGCACCACACGGTGTTGTGATGCTGGAACTTTTTGATCAAGTATCAAGTACATCGGTATGTCTCTTTCTTTCCTCTGTAACTTTTCTACAGCCCCGCTATGTGCAAACATTTTAAGGGCACGCAAGAAAAGTGCCCTAAAAATCTAATGAGACCAATGTACACTTTTCTGATCAGGTTTATATCACTGTTCAGCTCATAGAGTTTGCCGTTAAATTTCGTTTGATTTCTAATAGATAGATGCCACTATCTACCCCAAAGTTATAGCTGTCTATGGTGACATTCTGTCCGATTTGTTGAATTTGCTGACACCTTCCTTAATTTTGCCCTCATTCACGACTAAACACATCTTTGCTAGTTTTGTTCCAATACTTGCAAATGCACTAGTGACAGCTCGCTAAGTTTTGTCAATGCCATCAGCGTATGTATAGTTGTACACACGTTTGGTATTCCACAATTTTCTGAAACATGATGTTGAAAAAGTTACGTGACAGCACTTCTTTTGTGATATTAAAGGTCTCGGAGGAATTGCTTCGACCTTTATGCATCAACGAGCGTTCTCCATAGTAGTTGTACGTAATCTGACGAGTTTTGCAGGGATACCAGGCTAGACATGCTCTGTATTGGTCGTCTCTATAGGTTCTGTCATGTGCGAATTTAAAATCGATAAATAGGTGGCGCGTATGAATTTGGACATTGAGACTTTTTTCCAGGATTTGCCGTTGCATGAATATTTGGCCGATTGTACGGTTTTTGGAGATGTATTTCAGCTCTCTCTAACTCTTCCCCAGTGGTGCTGATTCCTTTTCGACCTGGCTCTCTGCGTGAGAAGGTTTCATTATATTGCTTGACTCGCAATGCACTGGTTTTTTTTTTTTTTTAAGTGACCTTTAAGAAGCGTGTGCCCAATCCAATGCCACTTCCGTGTTGGTATGATAGAGTCAAGGGATTCATGACCTGTTCTCGCATGAAATTCATCATTAGAGATACGGTTGGGCCAGAAAATTCTCAAGATGTTTCGCAGACATCTATTCACGAACGTTTGCATCTTTCTTGTGACAGCGGGTGTGACTTTCCAAGTATTGCATCCATAATGAAGAACGGATTCAACATTGGAGCCGAACAGTCGTAGCTTGGTCTTTAGGCTGATGGAGTTGTTTTTCCATATTTTGGACAGCATTCCGAACGCAGTCTTTGCTTTCTCGATTCGATTGATTATATCTTGTTCGGTCCCGCCATCAGCAGAGACAATACTCCCAAATTTTGAAGATTCTCTACCATCTCTACCTGCTTGTTCGGCATCAAGTGTGTCTTCGAGGTGGTCTTTTATTCGCTCCAGGGCGATTTTTGCTATTTGTGCACTCAAATTTCTCTGCAGTTCTCGCACTGCGTAAGGTCTCCTTTCTTTGGGAGCTTGACTATCATTCCTTTTTTCCACTCTTCAGGAAAACTCTCGGTTTCCCAAGATCTCTCAATAAGTGGGTACAGGAGGTCACTCGATATTGTTGGCGCTACTCGTAAGAGCTCTGCGAGAATACCGTCCAGTCCAACCGCTTTGTTGTTCTTCAGTGCTTTGATTGTGGTAAAGATTTCTTTTCTACTTGGGAAGACTGTCCTACTATCATACTAGCGGCCTCTTCTGCTTCTGTAGCCAATGCGTTGATATAGCTAATCTTATCTCGTGGGACTCTACGGTGAACTTCCCTCATCTTCATGCGATACGAAGACTCTAGCTCGTTTCTCGCTGCTGGTGGAGTAGCTGCGATGCGAGTTTTGAGGTGTTTTCTTTCTTCGATCCTAGCCCAAGTTTCTTCGGAAAAGCAAGCACTGTTTCTGCCTTGCAACCGACCGGCTGTACTTTCAGCACCGGATATGAAGACATTTGTCACATCACACCAATAGTGTGTCTTATGCTCAAACATGGGCCCTCCAATTACAAGGCGGTTGATGTTGCAAAAATCGACAAAACGCTCGCCATTATAGTATAACATGCCTGAGCCCATCATTGTCATGTCTCCGCGTGGTGCACTATGATAAGCAGCACCCTTCCGGTTATAAAAGGCCTCTTTCTCCTCGACATAAGAGAGCACCGTTGGGGCGTAACACTGATGGTGACCCGACGTACTCTAGTCCGGATCCTGTCGTCTAAAGACCCCCAGGAAATTAAACTTGTGAGAGCTGTTTTGGAAAGCAGCAATCCAACGCCAGATTCCCTATAGCTTCCAGGTGCCTTTCCGAAGTAAGTAGTACAGTGTTATGAGTTGGAGATTTGAACTTCCCCGAACCCAACCATCTAAATCCCTAAGATGTCCATCTTATAAGCAAATACTTACCCGAGGAGGGAAAACAAGCACTTCAGCGTGGCAGATTGTTGTGCTACTAGCCCAGACCAAGTTTTGAGTAATCAATAGTATCCCGATCAGGCACGATACAGGTCCTGCATTGATAGCGGTCAATCTTCTTATATGGGATCCCAATGGGACCGATGCGCAACTTGTAGAATTTCCTTTCTTGCGGATTTTGGAAATGGTGCCAAGGTTCTATTTCTCAGAAATAGTTTCTCAATAGGCTCACTACTGATTGTGACCCTTCTACTAACTTTCCTTGTTCACCTCTTCAGGTATATAAGGCGGAAAATGCTCGTTATACGTCCTGTCCTGCTTTAAATTTCGGAAAATATTACAGGTGGCACAGCGAGGAGTTGGGAATGTGAACACTTTACTTGACGAGCTTCATGTCCTTTCAATGAAACTGTTCTTCCTCGCTATTTAATGAACCAACACCTACCGAAAGATGTTACACCTTTAAGTCCTTTGGTAGCCGTTTAACATCTCTTGATTTTGGAACTATTTTAACTGTCGTCGGAATAATTTTTTGAAATGTTAAAACACGCATTCGCAATGAGCAATCCTACAAATACTTAATTGTCTTCGATAGTTAATGAAGAATTGCTACCGGACCAAGAGAACTTTTAATGAAGTGCAAGTCTTCTAAAACTTTAAATCATCCCTTATACCCATGTGAGCGTTTAATGTGGAATCAATCCCACCACAATTATTGAGTTAGCGTGTCCTGACGACAACATACTAAAAGTTGTCACCAACCTTAATTCCTTTGTTTCCTTTTTCTTCCTTTTTCTCCATCGACTTCATCAACTTGAAGGCAGTTACCAAAGTACTTAAATCCTTTAAAAAAAAAGTTCCGCATCCTGAAAGCAGTCGACCAAGGAAAACGAAACGAAACGAAACGATTTTCAGAAAAATCGCAGGAAGCTAAAAGAACAATAGAAAGTTCGGTGGAAAAAAGACGTCGAGAAAAGGGAATATGTTCAAACAAGAAAAGTTTTCCATCAATAAGAGGCAAGCATATGACTTCGATGTCAAGCGGAAACTAACCTGCAAAGTGCATTGAAAGGTGAGTCTGTCTTTCCATATAGCGACAGGTGGAGGACGAGTACATCACACCACGGTGTGATGAGTAAAACTCGTAGATTGAGGTGATTTGATGGATCCTTCCTAGTCCTTGGTGTAATTCGGCTTTTTAACAAGATTCCCTTACGCTGCCAATATACTTCAACATGGCGAATTACAATCTCCAGTTGAGGTTGATAAAGTTAAGCGGAAGATTAAGGATGAGGTCGAACGGAATGTTGGCACTAAAGAACTGGAAAAGGAAAGGGAACTTTCACTCACTATCACCGTGTCAATGAAGAATCATGAAAGTTGATGTTTATAGTTTGCTTTTAGAGCGGTTGAAACTAGGGGTTTATTGGAAGCACAATTCGGTTTGTCATAGAGATATTCAATTAGCAGGTTGGTATCTTTGATAAATATTTGGAAAAAAGGTCGTAGTTATGCTATGTAATCCTTGCAAATACTAGGAGCTTCCTGGTAATTTCCCTCACATTTCTTATTTCAAACGTATTTTGTATGCCACCTCACTTAAAATATTGGTAAATCAGTTTAAACAAAAACATGGGCTTACGAGTGGTACAACCGATTCAAGGAGGGCCGAGAGATCATCGAATACATGCCTTGTTCTGGACGACTTTCGACCTCTTAAACCGATAAAAATTGAAAAGTGGAGGAAATTGGAAAGACAGCTCACGTTCTTAATATGTTACGCGAGTCTGTTTGTCAATTTTTTGGTTATGATACGCGACGCCGCACAGCTTGTTACAAAAGAGCTCAACTTTCTTAAAAACACTATCGTGAGCTGGATCGCTCATTTCTGATCCCAAATTTATGGAATGTATCATTGATATGCAAACAAGGCAATAGTCATCAGAATGGAGGGCAAAAGAACACGTCAAGTCGCTTAAAAGTCACGGTGATACATCACAAATTCACAGCACAGGGTCAATAAAGAATACTATTTGGCGGTGTTGAAGCATTTGTGTGAGAAAATCCGTCAGAAACGGATAGATTTGTGGAAGGGAAATTCGTGGATTTTATATAACGCTAATGCGCCATCACATGGAGCGAAAGTTCTGACCGAATTTAGGGCCAAAAACAGAATAAATACCATTGTTCAACTACCGTATTCACTAGACTTGGCTCTGTGTGACTTCTTCATGTTTCCATGAAGAAATTTCCGGGGCGGGGTACCTTTTCTCACTCGATCGAAGCTAAATTCGAGGGATGAGCTGAATGCCACGCAGGAAAGTGGTCATAAAAAGTGTTTCGAAGACTGGAAATAACGCTGGCATATGTGTGTTTCATTAGATGGAGCCTTCTTTGAAGGCAGTAACATAAATATTGATGGATAAATGTGTGTATGTATGAATGCATATCTTCTGTCTCAAAAAAAGAATGACGTAGAAAAGGCGGCTATGCTCCACTAAGGCAAAGGATAAGCTCTACAAGCTTACGAAATAGCTCGTTGGTTATTTCAATGGTCATGCGATGCGTTTTTGACTCTGCGGTGTCTCATTAGGAACCCGCTTATTTTGTGTATCTAACATCTGGATTGTTGTAGAATCAGTTTTTTTTATTGGAGGGAAAGTTAGTAAAAATCCTTAGATGAGCTTGAGGCTCATTAACATCTTATGAGATTTCCCAATGTCTGTATGTGTGATCGGGTTCCCACGTCTGTAGAATATCGGTAATGCAAAAGAAAAGTCGGATAAACATTCACAGATACCAGCTCCACATGCATGAAAGGAGAATAGTATGGGAGTACTGCATAACATGATTATACTACTTCGAGGCCATTTCATCTGCACAGCGGAGATGTGACCCCGTGTTAGAGCTCAACGGTTTCTAAGTCCCATCAAAATGAAGATTTTCAGAAATGAACTACGTATCGCAAGCTGGGATGTTGGCAAAACATCAGAAACGGGGCCCTCGTACATAATATGTTATTGCAGACGAGAACAAAGTAAGATCAATACATACCAATAGCTTGGAGAGAAGTTAACGTGGTCTTTATACCTAAAGCTGGCAAACAGGGGCATATATCAGCAAAAGATTTCAGACCAGTAAGTCTGCCATTATTTATGCTTAAAACTCTGGAGCGATTATTGGGAATAGATGCAGTAATGGCTTTTTGACTGAGTCACAGCATGAAAGGAAAATCTGTAGAAAGCGCCCTGCATGAGGACGTGGGGAAAATAGAGAAGAGTGTACACTTCGGAGAGTTTGCGATGGCGACTTTTCTCGATATTAAAGGACCTTCCAATAACGTGGAGTGCACCGCCATTAAAAATGCTCTAGTAGACGCTATCATTGAACAGGGCATTACGAACTTGGTTTGCCACATTTTTGTATGTAGAAAAATAAACTGTTCCATTGGGCAAAGCTCGGTTAGGATATCCGTAACGATGTGGACCCTTCAGATGGGAGTCATATCTCCACTCCTATGGGTGTTGGTTATCAATGACATCCTCAAAAAGCTTAGTACAATGGGTATAAATGTCACGGCATACGCAGATGAAGTGGTCATAATAGTGCAGGGAAAATACTGAAACATTTTAAGCGACATTATGGAGGTTGAACAGAAGGCTATCAGCACTTGGATAAAAAGCTGTGGTCTCAATGCCAGCCCCTCCAAAACGGAACTGGTTCTTTTTATCAGAAACTACAAAATTTCGCAATTCAAACTACTCAACGTATTGTCGCTTTCGGACAGCGCGAAGTATCTGTGTGTGATTCTGGACGCAAAAGAACAGCAGGAAAAATTTGGGGCTTAAAACCTGCTATGGTGTACTGGCCGTATTTGATGGTGGTAAGACCCATATTTACATACGGCGCACTAGTATGGTGGAAAGCAACAAACAAGGAAACGATTTAGGAAAAATTAGCAGCGGCGGTTCAAAGAACGGATTCCATAGCCATTACAGGTGCGCTCCGTAGCACCCCTACGGCAGCATTGGACACCTTTTTGCACCTAACACCGCTTGATTTACAGGTCAAAAAACTTGCTGGCAACAGTGCGATAAGACCCACTAATCTGGGTTACTTCAAGAGCAGTAGTTTCGTACATGGCACGGAGCTACGCCAGGCAATCCAATTCCTTCCTTGGTCGACTTCGACATCCCGTATGATATAATATATCCGGAGAGGGAGAACTGGCGAAAAAATTCAATAATCAAATTGCAATTTTTACAGATGGCTCAAAAACAGAGGAAGGAACAGGTTCTGGTATCTTCTCAGCAGACCCAGTGTTTATAAGGCTGCCGGACGCAAGCAGTGTCTTGCTAAGCGACACTCTGGACATATATCTTGCCAGATGAAAGCCTTTTTTCCAAGTAGTTTATGAAGAAACTAAAAGGTGACCAGATGAGAACGATAGGAAAAAAAATGAATGAAACAATAACGTGAGTTATAAAGTTGATTCTGGATTTATTTTGAAACTACGTTCATGCCATTATGTGTGGCCGCCTCGGCTTCGCTGACAATGTTTCGAGCGGTTGGTCCAATTTTTGAAGGGTCGGTCCAATATGTGCGGCGTTATTCCGGCAATAGCCTGTCCAATGTTGGCCTCGACCTCGTCCAAAGTGGTTGGCTGGTTAGCGTAAATGAAGGTCTTAACGTAGCAATGGAAAAATAATGGAATGGTGTCAAATGGCATGATTGCGGCTGCCAATTGATAAACGCTCGTCATGAGATAACCTAGTCTCCTTCCCCGTTTCTCCTTCACAACGTCGAGCGTTTCGTCGCTTATACAGCATAGAGTTTGTTGGAACTACAGCTCGAATATATCGATGTTGTCGAAATCTGACTTCAGAAAGTCGGTTAACAACGTTCTATACCTCAGACCATTGACGATAACCGTGTCTCCTTCCTTATTTCAAAAAACATTCGGTCCGATGATGCCGCCATGCTATAAACCACACCAAAGAGTCAATCTTTGTTGATGCATTGATTCTTGGTCGAACACTTGTTGATTGAGTTCGCTCTAGTAACGGAAATGTTGCTTGTTGACATAGTCGCTAGCCCTAGAAGAACCCAAGAGGATGATCTTTTGGCCAAAATCCGGATCTCCGAATGGAATCTCGAAAAACTATCATTGCTTTCTGGTCAGCCATTGGTTCAGCAGCATGAATACTTTAATTCCTATTCTGGTAGCGTTTTGGAATTCATCAGTATCAATATTTCTGATCATTAAAAATAGTTTATTGAAAAATCCATATTATTGTCTGTCATTTTCATTGTAGATACATCGAGTTCAGGGTCCATTTCTGTTTAGAAATCATTACACACTTAACCCGGGAAGGCCTAAAGGTTCGTGTGGATCTTCCAGACGTTGTAACACGATGGCGGATGAATCAATTTGTTTTTTCTTCTGACGTCACGAACATGTTTGGGCAAATTCAGCTTCATCAGAGAGAATTTTCAGAGAATTTTGTGGCTTAAAAACTCAGATCTGGTGGAATTGGTCTTAACAACGGTAACATACGGAACCAGTCCAGCTTCGTATCTCGCAAACAGAGTTCTTCGACAACTTGCATCAGATGAAAGTCATCTTTATCCAGAAGCCAAAGAAGTTATCGAGCACAACACTTACGTCGATGATGTCTACAGTGGAGCTTCATCCATCTCGAAGGGTAAGCACAAAATTAGTCAAATAATCAATTTTTTCAAGGCAGGTGGTTTTCCACTTCAAAAATGGGTCGCCAGCCACGAAAGCCTATTCAAGAACGTGCATCATCATCCCAAACGAACTCTATCAAAGGTGGTCCCATATATCATACATTGGGACTCAATTGACAACCTGCTGAAGATCAATTCGTATTCGCTTCTGAAAAATTCAGCGAACTCGATGTCTACACAAAGATAAATGTTTTGCCTCGTGATTGTTCGAGGTAAAATATTCATGCAGGAGCTATGGGAAGCTAATCTAAGGTGAAATGAAACTATTCCTCTAAACCTTGAGCTGCGCTGGGAAACCTACATTCATGAAGTTCAAGATCTTTATTTAATCAGTGTACCAAGATGGTTTGGATTAACTTCATCTTACTTATCTGTTGAGGCTTTACAGATGCCTCTCATTCGGCCCTAGGTGCAGTCATCTATCTTCGTGTTGTCAGAGATATAGACAATATTCAAATCACTATTTTAGCCTCCAAGACCAAAGTGGTTCCTATTCAAACAACCTACAAATCAAGTAAACAAATTATAAGTGTTTGTGTTACAACGCCACGTTTGGAACTTCAGCAGCGTTGCTTCTTACACGCCACGTCAATTATATTCGAAAAGTCTTGAATCTTGAGGTATCAGTTATTCATCTCTGGACTGATTTCAGCACCGAGTTGTTTTGGATTCAAGGCCAACCAACTAGGTGGAAGGATTTTGTACGCAACCGTGTACAAAATTCTTCCTGAGGCGCATTGGCATCATATACTAGGAGAGGACAACCCAGCTGATCATGCATCGTGGGGGTTTGTCATCACGTCAGCTATTTGAGAAACCACTTTGGTTGTTCGGGCCCAGTTGGCTGTAACTCGACTCAAGTTTTTGGCCATCTCTGTGTCTGAATTTGGATACAAGCGCTGATCTGGAGGAACGTCGGCCAATAGTAGCTTTCGCTACAAGGCAAAAATTCAATACTTCTTGGGATCTCAGAAACAAGAGCTCTTCGCTGATGCGACTATTACGCATAACTGTATGGTGTAGGCGGCTAATATCGTTTTCGAATAATCTCAAACAAAAAGCGAAACGTAATGGAAATCTCCCACCAATAATCAAAAAATTCAGTCGATGGCTGAAGCCCGAGAAACTAGATGAAGCTAAGCTGTTTTGGATCAAATACGTACAGATAGAGAGTTTTTCTTCAGAAATTAGAAATTAAAAATTTATCTATTGTAGCTTACAGTCCATTCATCGCAGCAGCCATGACTGTTATGGAATTCTTCGGACACGAAGCATCCAATAATTCTTCCACGTGAGTCAAACCTAACAAAGCTCATTCTGGACTATACACATAAGACTACACTTCATGGTGGAGTTAAATTAATGCTGGCCACGCTCAGACGGAACTACTGGATTATAGGAGGTTGCATACAGTTCGTAGTTTCATTAATCGTTGTGTTGTTTGCACATGCTATCGAGCTGCTTCAACATCAAATCAACTTATGGGCCAGCTTCCCATCAATCGAACGATTCCTTCACGTCCATTTTTACATTCAGGTTCAGGCCCTTCCACACTAAAAACCTGGAAAGGGCGAAGAACTAAAAGGTATAGTATATTGGAACTTATGAACTCTACATCTGCAGTTCATAAGTTGTTCAATTCTGCCTCTAATAACATGAAATCTTTAGTAGATCTGCTGGCTAATGATGACACGAAGTGGTCATTCAACCCTCCCAAGTTCCACATCAAGAGAGTGATAGGAGATACTGGTCTCACATTCGATGAATTTTCCACGTTCTTCCTGATACACGGGGAATCTGTTCTGAATCTCGTCCCATTTGCCCCCTCTCGGATGACCCAAATGATCTGGAAGCTCTCACCCCAGGCCACTTCAATGCTGGGGATGCTTTAACAACAGTTCCTGAACTATCCTTAATCCAGTTACCCACATCAAGACTTTCGCGTTATCAGCAACTTCGCCAAATGCTAGAAAGATTCTGGCCGAGATGGTCTCACGAGTACCATCAACGCTTGCAAGATATTGGTAAGTGGCATAAATCATCAGAAAATATCAAAGAAGGAGCTTTAATACTTGTGGTCGACGAACGTTATCCTCCAAGCAAATGGCCACTGGCACGAGTTATTTCAACATATCCAGGTGGTGACGGACTTGTAAGAGTCGTCACTGTAAAGACGCACTCGGGTGAGGTTATCTTTAAAACTTTTCTTAGTTCACAATAAGCGATATGTGCTTAAAAACTTTATATATGATTTGTACACAGCAATAAGCGCAACAACTTGTTTTGATTCATTATAATTCGCGATATCCATTAGAAACAATTTTATTTCACTTTTTTAGTAGTCAGAAAATTAATTTCTCGCATTTGACATCAACGAATGCGAAGAAATGTCAAAAATTCTGCACATCTGACCCGTCTATAGATATGCCAGCAAAGCATGCAGACTATATGCACATCTGTTTCTATCATTAAGCATAAGGCTATAAACTTACCATGTCTGCTGTGCAGGGCCAAGTGTAAAATGTTAATCAGAGATGTAGACGCAACATTGCAATCACTTTTTTATGAGAGCAAATTTGAAATGTGCCACGAATGGGAATCATCAAAACCCAACATTTCCTATAAACATTGCAGCTGTGCATCTTTTCTTGGCGCTTGTATTCGTATCTACGATTTTGCTATCACGTCAGATGTGAGGTATTCCCAGGGCAGTCAGGTATTTTCCAATTTAATTTCCTTTACTGATTTGTCAAAACTTTGCCATATCATCGCTTTTTCAAAAGTTAACACTTCAATTTATGTTTTCGACATTTCCCATCACACACAGAACGTAACACAGAGCTCACTTTGTCCAAAAAAAGAAAAAGAAAACAACCTTTTGGTTAACGTTTTTTTGCTTTTTAAACATCCTCTATGACAACACCCATCAAGAGGATAATTTTTACTAAAAATATACAATTTGCAGGTAATCCTTTTCGAAAAAAAAAAGAAAAAAAAAATGTTCTTGCGTTCATAAAACACTTCATGGCCATAGAAATCGAGGCAATGCAAAATGGAAAAAAAGGAATGTCCCCAATAACCAAGGTGGTGGCTGGTGGGTGGATTTTTTTCTCTCCTAAGCACCAATCTGCACCTATTACCACCAGCATCACGAGATTATGACCCCTGTGTGCTTGTATAGCCCACAAGACTGGCTCCCATCAAACCGTAATAGACGACAAATTGTTATAAATTGCCGGCTGTCCTGATTCCGGGGTTTTATGTGTGTTGCGGCAACTGGCATATAGTTTATGCTAGCATTTCGCGGGCATTCTGTAAAGACCAAACCAACTAGCCGGCATGCAGCTGCAACTGTGGCTAACCCAGTATTTCAGCCTCATTTGCCCAACCAGCCCTATTACGTATTCAAAGGAAATTTATTCGCTTTTACGCCGTCGTAATCCAATCCATAAAAATTTATGCATTTCCCGATATTTTTACACTTTCCACACAAAGGATGCCTTGATGATGGTATGATCGGGTGGAGGGAGGTATGATGGTGAGTCGAAGCGGGTAAAGGTTTCTCCGATAAAGGATGGCCGGAGCCCTGTGCCTCCTGTTTCCTGACTCTGCGAATAGTTGGCTCCTTGCGTTATTCTCTTGTATGGTTGTATTAAATTTTGTGCATACTACATGACACGACATAGTAAACTTGCATACAGCATGTGAATATCCAATTTTACCCGGCGAAGCAAAGTCCTGATTTTACTATTCACTTGAATCCTGTGATTTTTTTCTGTGTTCTTTCTGTTTTTGTTTTTGTTTTTGTTTTTTTTTTTTGTGGGAAGGACTGTTTGCTCAGAGTTTACAGGAGAGCATTCTTTTGTGTTGTTGACTTTGTTATTGTTGGTTGTAGGTAGTGAATGGTAGTTGGTTGGAATGAGATGCGCTATGAAATGTATCTCTGAAGTTGATATCTGTGTTTGTTGCATTTTCTCAAAGAGCAATAAATCCAAATCATGTGGAAGCTGTAATCAGACCAGAGGAAGGCAATAGTCTCAAATGGAAATGAAATCGTTGCGTTGGGATTTCAGCGATGATAGAAAACGTCGTCCAAGCTGATGGGAGTTGGATGAAAAATGTGGGTTTCATGGGGGTTTTTGTGGGTTTTCAATTTTTTTTTTTTTTTTTTTTTTGTTTTTTTTTTTTGTCTTTGATTTATGAATCTGGGAATGCATTGATTGATGTGGTGCATTATTTGTTTGACTTTTGGGGGTAAACATGTTTTCGCAGTCACCATCGATGCGGGTTGATATGAGTTGTCTGAATGTGGGAAAGTTTCAAAAGGCGACGATGGCACCAGCACGGGTTGATTATTTAAATGGATGAACTGCTTGTTTGGTTTTGATTTATCATCTCAAAGTATGGTTAGTAGAGATGTCTTTGTCTATTTGTTGTTTGGTTTCCTTCCAGTCAGCTGAAGATAAACGAAACGTAGTTTTTCCACTTGAGTGACTATCAAATCTTTAAATTGGGCAAGTGGTATCTAGAAGTCCAACTAGCTTGAGAATATTTTTTTGGTTTTAAATTCGTGAGACTTGCTGCAGTAGGAGATTGATTTATGCCTAATAGTAGGCGAATTTCAAGATATTTTGTACCGAAAACCAAATAGTGTACGAATGCCTAAACCTTATTTATGAAGATGAAGGGTATTGTAGGTGGGATATGACTCAGTTAGATAATTTCTTGCCCGAAGAGGAAGCTAGAGAACCTACTGGTGTGTATTTTTACAATTTTTGATAGTATCAGTACGTTAGTGATTCCTTCTGATGAGCTTAGAGTAAGCGATACCGCAAGCGTTCGGCCAGTTTGACATTTAGGTTGAACAATTTCTTAGTAAGTCATCAATTGCTTCATTTCGTTGATGCCGTGGTAATCTGAGCCCATAAGAGTCCTTTTTTATTGCGGCTAATTTGATTTTACAGGGTTGAAGCTATCTGCTCGGTTCCTCAAGCACCGCTGGACTATCAATGAGCTTATTGATGATGACACCTTTTATGCCTGTCTCTGGATTAATGTTGAGGTACGCGAATATGGTAAATAAGTGAAAACACTTGGGCTCACCTATAACGTCGTCGAGAATTTGTGATTTGTATCGCATATAGAAGTACGGGCACCATGCTACAATTTCGCACGCCACAATCCACCCAGCAGACTATATCTGCTCTCAGCTACCTGAATAAATAAAATGGGTAGGGCATGGATTTCGGTGCCTACAATTTCAATTTTCGTCTCAGGAAGTTTCGTGATAATAGCAAAGAGATGCGAATGAGTCTTGTCGTATAGCGTAGCCCCACTTTTTGCTTAATTTAAATATGGGTAAGTTCAGTTAGAGTATCTAAGGCTGCCGTTGTCCGGGTTGACATGGATTGTATTCTACTAAATCATGCCAATCTGTAGAGAGGTTAATGCTTCATGATTCGAGCTTAAGTCTAACAAAGTTACTGGACAGGATGGTTTAACTGCCGACCAGATCTGCACCAACTACCTCATACAAAATCATGCCTACTGAACTGTGTAAACGCCTAAGAGACTTCGTCAACAGTCGGACCGGCTCCTACCAGTGTGGTAGGCCAGTAAACTCCACCATAGATAAAATGTTCACATTATTGCAGATCTTGGAAAAACCCCTACAGTTTCAAATCGGTTCACACTCACTCTTCTTCGATTTCAACGCCGCATATGACAGAATCTACAGAGACGAACTATCCGGACAAGCTCATTTGACTATGAGAGATGACGATGAAAAATGCATTCTGCTCCATCAAGATCGGCGATGACAAAATCGACTTAATGGCAAACCAGACCTTCAATGTCAGAAAAGGATTTAAACATGAAAGAATTTTACGAAAGTCGCAAGTCAATTCCAGAGTTTCCATCTTCCAAATGTCTGTTCACTGTTCAGGTAGTCGAATATGTAGACGACATTGTTATTATGGGAAGAACACAGCGAGCTGTCAATGGAGCGTTGGCTACTATCGAAGCAGAAAGGGCAAAGATGGGTTTAGAGGTTAACGGATGAAATACAAAGCATATGCTGCCAGCAAAGAGGGATACACAACACGTACGTCTATGACAAAACGTCACTATAGGCAGCTATAACTATGAGGTAGTAACGGACTTTATCTACCTCAACTCAGCTATCGACTCCGACAACGACACCAATGCGAAAATCATGGGAAGAATCACTCATCAGTCTTACTAATCGCTACTTCTTTGAGCATAGAGGGAAATTGGGGAGTAAAGCCCTCTCTGGACTAACCAGAAAGACTCTATACAAGCCACCAATCATCCTAATCTTGCTTTATGGTGCAGAAGCTTGGCTTGACGAAAACGAATAAAAATGTTCGCGGACGCTTCGAGACAAAAGTTCTTGAGTTAAGTATCGGTCGCGTGTGTATCAATGGAGAATGGAAGAGTCGTTTCAACAGAGATCTTTAATGGCTGTACAGCGAGAACAACCTCGTCAGAAAAGCTCGGCTATTTTGATTTGATTTGCGGTCCGGGTCAACCCCGGACAGATTTATTAACGCTTATTGCAAACTTATTCTTAAAACTAACAATTTTCATTTAAAACTAAAGGGTAGGGGCAGTTAAAAAAAGGTTAGGACGTGAGGCATAGGTGGAAATAAGAATGTTCTTAATGTTTGCTGAGATGGTAGTCGAAGAGAGGCAGAATATCGTTAACTTCACGACGCATTCTAGACATTGGCTCCAAGTGTCCGTAATTCGTTCTGTCAAGATTGAGCCGGAAAAGTGGCACAGACCTGTTGGTTTTAAAAAAAATATAGTAAGTTGAAGTGAAGAAGGACAATCGATATTACCAACTAAAATTTGATGGATAAAGAGAATATCGGCAACTTTTCGACGTATAGAAAGGGGTTGTAAATTTATAAGTTTAAGCCGGTCAGTATAAGGTGGTAAGTTTTGGCTATCATCCCAGGGAAGACCACGTAAAGCAAATCGTAAAAACCCGCGTTGAACGGCTTCTATCCGGAGGGTGTGTGTTCTGTAGTAGAGTGACCAAACTTGGCTTGCACATTCTAGAAGAGGCCTAACAAAGGTTATGTAAAGAGATTTGGTAACATAAGGATTGGAAAACTCCTTAGACCAGCGCTTGATGAAGCCAAGGGCAGAGTTGGCTTTCTTTATTATATTATCAATGTGAGAACGGAAATTGAGTTCCTTATTACAGATAACACCTAAATCACGCAACTCATTCACTAAGGGAACAGCCAGATTAAAGATTAGATAGAAGCGAGGTGAAGTAGGGGGCCGCTTACGGGAATACGTTATAGCCTGACACTTATTGACGTTAAGCTCAAGAAAATTTTTCTGACACCAAGTACAAAATCTGTCAAGATCTTCCTGCAGTGGTAGGCTGTCTGAGGAAGAGGATATATATCTAAAGATTTTCATATCGTCTGCGTAAATAGATATGTATGAATTTTTAATGATGCAATCAACATCATTAATGGCCAGAATAAATAGTAAGAGGCCAAGGTGGCTGCCTTGAGGGACACCAGCGGAGGCTTTAATTGGGTCAGAAACCATGGACCTAAATATGTAGTCATGTCTTTCATATAAGTATGATTGAACTCATGTTTTATTTGGAAACCAAGAGCTTTTAATTTCAGAAGGATTATATCATGTGAGATCCTATCAAAGGCTTTGCTGAAATCGGTGGCAATCACATCAACTTCATTTCCAGATTCCAGTGCACATAAAGTGCTTGATACGAATTCCGTTAAGTTGGTGGTCGTAGATCTACCTTTGAGAAATCCGTGCTGGTATTGGGAAACAATAGGTTTATACAATGGAAAAGCATTACGTCATAAATAATGCTATCGAAAAGCTTAGGTATGCAGGACAGCTTAGCAATTGGTCGATAGTTGGAAATATCGTCTTTGGGACTATAGGGGAATAATAAAAGACCTTTTCCAAGTCGAGGGAAATAATCCCTGGGTGATAGAAAGCTGAAAGAGAGCTGTAAGAGGTTGGGGCAGGTGCATTACACATTTCTTTAAAAATATAGGGGCAAGATCACCAGGGCCAGCAGAATAATCATTTTTGAGGTTTATTATTTTATCTTTAACCTGCTCTAAAGTTATAGACACAGATTCCAAAGTTGTTTACGGGCAGCTATTTAAGTAGGAAAAGTAAGAGTGGTCTGGCTCTTGGGAATGGGTTGCGAACGCTTGGCTTGGCGAAGAGATTTGCCATAATTTGGGGATCACCCGAGGACTTATCTAGACAATTCAGGGATGATGGATAGTTATCCGATTTACTTTTAGTTTTGATGAACTGAAAGAATCGTTTGGGATCAAAGATGAGTGTGTGGTCGATTTGGTTTAAATAGTTGTCATCCAACTAGAGTTTGACAGAGTACAGAGAAATTTATTTGGGCAGACTGGTAGTAAAAGAAATCGGTGTCGGAACGCGATTTTAAGTAAATATACCAGAGCTTATTTCTCTTATTACAAAGAGATCGCAGCTCTTTATTATACCAGGGTGGTGATGATGAGGGATTCTTTTTGGGTAAAAAAGGTACAGATTGGGAGAGACATTTGAAAATTTCGGTGTAAAAGGAAGCGAGAGCGTCGTTAACCGTAAAGTTAGGATTATCGTAAAGAAAGTCAAAATTGGCCATATGGGGGGGTGGTTCAGTTTGGCCTAGTTCGCCCTATTAAAATTAAAACTGTTAGAATACTCATAGGAAACGCGATTAAGACCATTGTCATACGCCAACGTAAAAGAAAGGGAAGAAGATGTCTGCTTTCTAAAACGATGCAGTTATCTGTATCAGTGGCGAAGACTAGGTCGAGTTGTCTGCCAATTGGTGACACCACTTAATTAACACAGACCAGAGTCAGTAAGGCAGTCGATGAAAAAATTGTCTTTTTGTTGCAGTAAAGTAGGACTAGGTCGAGTTGTCTGCCAATTGGTGACACCACTTAATTAACACAGACCAGAGTCAGTAAGGCAGTCGATGAAAAAATTGTCTTTTTGTTGCAGTAAAGTAGGACTGGTCAGTCTGAGCCCATAGAAGCTTAAGTAGATTAAAATCACCTAAAAAAATAACAACGTCGTTGGGATCAGCAGCATTAAAAATGCTGTCGATTACATTGACAGCTAGTTGGTAACCTTGAATTGGTTGAGAGGGGCGAATATAGCAGCAGCAAATATATAGGTTGCGCTTGCAAATAGGAATTCTAGCGCATACAAATTCAAAGAATGCAGTGGACGATTTTTTAAAGGGTTTAGACTCAAGACGAGAGTGTATAGCTAAAACCACGGCCATATAAATTTTCTTCTTTATCTAGACCATCGGTGTAAATCGAAGTCTTGGGAAAGTAATTCATTATTCTTAATATTAGGGGTGAGATTGGTTTCTGTGAGGGCAAAAATATCGTAGGGCAGAATCTGCGAATTAAGATTTATGGTATAGCAGAAAGTTTAGTTTGTAATCCTCTTACGTTTTGAATAATACAGGGACAGATATTTGGGAGGCTTCGGCAAAGAATTGAGTGGAGGGTTAGGAGCGATGGTAGTTTTTGAAACTAGACCGTGTTCGCTGGAGGTGCGTTTGGAACTTATGTGAGACGCAAACGAAGAGAGATCATTAGCCACATCATCAGAAGTCATATCTAATTGCTCATCTAATTACCTTCTTGCAGAATGGAAACTATTGCATTGGTTTTCGTTATACCGTAGATACAGACAGAGTCTGTCTTATCATGTAGGTATGCGAGATATAAACGGACATTATCGTATAATCTGCGGTCTCTTAATCGAGAAAGAACATACCGGCCATCTTCCCCTGAATCGATAAGGTGCTTGGTTAACTCTGCCTTTAGAGGAAGTATGGGGTCTAAAAAAGAAGGTGGTGTGGTATTAGGGTGGAATTCTAGCTTAGAAGATGGGGAGGGATTTACAATATGGGAGCGAATAAAGTTAGAGGAATGAGGAGATGTTGTTGGGTTTTTTAAATGACTGAGATGAGGATCAAGATTAAAAGATACACGTTTGGGAATTGGGTTGGACGGTGTGGAAGGACGTTTGTGTATGCGCGATTGGCAGTATGAAGTGAAGAAGGAGTGAAGAAAGGGAATGTCCCAACTTTAAAACTCCAGTTTGGATAAGGAGCTTGTCTGCTAGGTTTGTGAGAGTTGGGCTTTGGTATAGGGTTAGACTTAAAATTGATATGACTCTGTTTTCTAGGTTTAGTGGAATTTGAATTACTAGACTTAAAGGTAATATCCTTGCGATGTTTATTGTTTCCTCTATTTGGTTTAATGAATGGAAGCAGGGTTGATGAACATCCATTCATATTTTAACGGGATGCTTACCTTGAGGGTGTTGGTGAAGATCTTACGGCAGTTAATGACATCAATTTTAAATTTTGATTTGAAGAGGTCGAGATATGTACCTCTTATTGAAAAGGCAACCATTGGGCTTTGTTGGAATTGTTCAATTTTTTGATTCTCTTGTTCCACTCCAAAAGTGTCCATAAGGGCCGAATCATGAGATTGTGGGTTCAGGAGTTGGTGTAGTAGCATAAATTTCCGGAGAGGGTTGTGGAGGAGGAGAAGATGACCCAGGAGTTATTGCTGGTTCCGTATTTGCAGATTCAAGTTTCTCAGTCAGAATCGAGGTGTTTTTTTTTTTATAGTCAGGGCGCGCTCAAGGGGTTTTTTTACCCTTAAAATGTTCGTATACAGCGCGGGCGAAGGAAATTTAGGGAGGAAGAAAAGACAGATACCGATGTACTTTGTTGTATGATGCAGTCGATAGAGCCTGGGATTGCATCGGTATATTTGGTACATGATGTTTATGAGCAACTGATCATTATTTGGCGGGGAGAAAACGCTGATTCGGGACGTACTTTGAAGATGAAAATCGAGGGAAGACCGTAGAGAACTTAAAAAGTCTGTTATTGTGGGGATGTACGATTTAATTATTGATTTAACACTGTGGGATATACAATTTTTTAAATCTTCACTAATTTCGTGTTTATCGTTTCGTTTAATTAAATCACTAATTTGAGCCAACTGCATAGATAAGTTTCTAAATTAATTCTTATTATAGATTGCTCGGGTGAAATTGATAAGTCTTCAACTGATTTTAAAATGTCATCATATTTGGAGGCCTGACAAATAGCGTTATAGCTGGAGAGGTACCAGTATATTAGGAAGATGGTTAATGACGTGCACGTGCTGTCATTTTTGACAATTTCTGAGTATTGTTTGACAAATCATCGTGCATAGAGTCACACCGAACGAATGACCTTCCAATCGAGCTCGCCATAAGTATTGTTGTGAATGGATTTCATATAAACTCCGCATCACGCAAAACCTTTGTGAGTGAAATTGCGGCGGAAGATCTGGAATTGCCAATTCGTCGATGTTCGCCTATCAGTTCACTATGTGAAAATTTTTGCTAAAATATCACCTACACCAGTATAAGATTCAGCTAGTACAGGAAGAAAGGCCCTGAGACCACGGCCTTCTGCAGGAGTTAGTCGATTGAGCTCTTGAGTAAGTTGAAATAGACCTCATCTAGTGACAAGGCTCACTTTTAGCTTAGTGGGCATGATAATTAATTACGAGTACATCCACAAAATGCACCCTTCGGTGTGGACTTCACACTGGTGAAGTAGGGTTTTTGTTTCTTACGGTCAATGACCAATGTTAGAGGACTACTGTCTGTAATTATTTTTTCGAAAAAACATGCGGAACTGATCTTGATGATATATGGTTCCATTAGGATAACGCTACATGCTATGTACTACCCATGAAGCCCTTGAATTACTAACCGCTCAATTGAACGAAAACTTTATTTCGCGAAATGGAGCAGTGATTTGGCCACTGATATTGACTTAATGGTCATCAACCACTGCAATGACCAATGAGCATCGGAGGTTGCTTAGTTCATTGAGTAGGCCATATGTTACAATAGCCTATAAAACGGCAAGAAAAAACCACCTTGTAGGCAACTTTTGGAACAGATACTCGGATACTCCACACGTGGGTTTGACCATTAGACTTCCAAGTATTGATCAGACCCACCGAGATGATCAATATTTGATTTTGCTGGTGCTGGCAGAACCTCCCTCAAGGAGACAAGTACAAATGGTAAAGTTTTGAGGAACGGAAGTGTATACGTGTTACGATTAAAAATTAAAACGCAGTTGCATATTACTAGTAAGAATGCCAACTTCCTTTGTTTTCAAAAGGGAAACGATGTCAAGCTTAGTGAACTATGGAACTATGGATGCTCCTCTAGTTTGTTACCCAGCTTAAGGATACCAACATAAGGCTCTTAATAAGGCTACCAGAAGAGAAAGGCAAACGTCATCAGCGTAGTGAAGATGTAATCTGAATTACATCACTCAATACAACAATGAATAGCAGTCGGCAGAGAATGCGGCCGACGCATACTTCAAATTTGTTGTGTAAGAAATGACATTAACCTCTATAACAGTGAAAATAATAGTTTGTCTGTCATATCTCTCCTGCGAAAGGCACGTCATGTAGCATTTCAATTCAAGTTGTCGAAGGCTATCTCGAAATCGGTTAATAGCAATTGTAGGATAGAATATGTTCGTCGCATTATTGACGTGGTTGATGAGAAAGGATCCAGTTCGAAAGCGTGCCTATTCGATGTCTACCTAGAATTATGGTATTCTAGCTATAAATTAGTCAGAGCAAGAATAATTTATATTCCTCTCCGCTTATCATATTCCGTCAGGATTTCTTTCATGGGCAGATCAGTCGTATTGCTTTCTTCAAATCTAAGGAGAAGGCGTAGCTTTCCTAATTAGTGGTCATAGCATTTCCGTCGCAGTGTTGGGCGCGGCTTGGAAGAGTTTCCTCGTTTATGCCAACTCCCTTGTTTTCTTCATGGCCTGAGACTGCTGCAATTCGTACTTTGGGTTCAATACCTACTTTGGTCAATACGGTTTGAGCTATTGCTTTGACTATTTCACCCTCTACCGTATCCGAAAACAATTTTCGCAAAGTTCTACTTTTCCTCAGTGGCCTCAGGAGCGAAACTGTTGATTGTCTCTATATTTGTGGGAAGGTGGTCCTTTATCTGTTGGCTTCCTCGGGAATCCCACAGTCTGCCGGTGTTGTACTTGGATACCCTTAGCAAGTTGGATCGATTGCTATTAACAAATGTAGTAAGAAGTTACAACACGTCTTTACCATTAGATGCTGATCTGCCCCTATCCCTATGTCAGCTTTATGTTTGTCTTGGATCCAATTTCTAAAGTGTCGGTTAATAGTATAGTTGTGGATCTTGCTCGATGTGTATTGTCGATCAGTCGAGACCAGGCTGATCTTAAGACAGTCCAGTTGGCGTTGGAAAAGCCAACAAACCTTATTCCGACATTGTCATCCGCGTAATTTCGCCGAATGTATCACCGGTTAATAGTAATGTTCCTGACTTTATCCTTGAACCCTGCCGTCAGTATTCTGTCACTATAAGCTGTATCGGACATAAGGTTATTTCTAGATTTAAGGGTAAGTAAAAGGTCTATCCCACGTTCGCGAATGGTGTTCATTTATTTCCCAGAGTGTACTAGGAAGCTTTTACAATTTTCAGTGGACTGGATGTTGCATTCCCACCATCTAATTTCGTTTATTTCTTGAATGCCCAGTATATGTTGTAAGAGTTCCCGCTATAGTTGTAGGAATTCAGAGTTCTGGGCACCTTTTTTCCCCCAGTCATGGAAGGTATTGACGTTCTGGAATCCAATCGTTGTCTGTGGCCGGTAGCCAATGGTCGTCAATAATGAGCTGTCCATATCCATTGATATGTCTAACGCCGTCGGATCGAAAGGTCATACTTCTCCTATTTTATAATGGCATAGGAGGCTCATCATTCACTCTCTTAAATCTCAAGTCAAGCCTAGGCTCATGTGGGGCCACGTGGAGTCATTGGAGAAGAACTTGGCAGTATTACTGTGTGTGTTCTTCCTCAGAGGTATCATCTCATTGATAATAATCAAACTCGAGTATGTATAAAAACATTTCCAAGTAAACTTTGCAATGCCAACAGTGCTTAGCCAATAAAATTATGTCCTTCATCGCAAAGAAATCTGTACGAGACATGTATGCACCAGTATATGGGAAAATTACTCTCCCTCCTCAGCTGCGAGCAAAAAGAAGATAAGGAATCTCCACCGAAAAGATACACAAATCCTCCAACGATCTTACGATCAACGCAAAAAAGAAGAAGAAGAAAAAAAAAACACGAATTCACGACTGCAAACACGATAAAGTCCCATTTATCTAGTTACCACTCCGATAAAGTGCTCAATTTTCTTTTGAATAATTTATTAATGCAGGGCGAAAGAATAAAAAAAAAAAAAACCCAAATGGACGGAACAAATTGCATCAACTCTTGACAAATTTACTCAGATCGATGTCACTACTGCCACGGAGATGCCTTAGCATAAACTCGCTACTGCTACGCTGCCACATCAAAAATTTACTCCACACCAAGAGAATATTCTCAAGAATTTATTACATTTCCAAGAAAGGAGCACGTTGTGCTTCATGAACCGGAAGTGCTTCGTCTTCCACAGCTCCACCAGTTTCGCTAGTGATGTGACGACGGTATTGCCTTCGGTGCATTGTGCGCGGCATCGGGAGGAAAATCCCTTTGGGAGGGCTAATTCAGTCAACTTTATTTCTGCAACTCACAGTTAAATGAAAGAAAAGACCAAGTCACTGGAACGTTTGTGTTGCGGTTCTATAATAAAATTCCGTGTTTACAATTTTATTTTGCACGTGGTGAGTTTTTAACGCGTGGAAAGGGAGCTATCACTCCGGTACTGGCGGCCATTCACTCAAGGTTCTTATAAATAATTGCTCTCTTGTCGGGATGCTTATTTTCATTTCCATTTTCATTTACCAAATGGCTTCGTTAATTTGAAAATTGGAAAATAGTGAATTCTTTCAAATGAATGCAACTTTACTATGAAGCGCAACGGTGGCTAACATTTATGGGTTAATTAGCAGTGAGGTGCCGTTAATAGATTCCAACTAATGCTTTAGTAATTAAACTTCAGAATTGGGCTGTTCGCAAAGGTGGTTTAACTTAAGACATTTGGATAAACGTGAAAGTTTTAGATGAAATGGTATTTTCCATACAAGTTCCGAATCTTAATTCAGGTCTTGTATAGTGTTGAGCCTGATTTGTAAGGTAATCAACATTTCTTTGGATGAAAAACGAGGAACTTTTCGAAAAGCCAAATAAATGTTATAGGAGCAGATATGACACGACTGATATACTCGTAACTTTCGAAAGCAGTATTCGGATATGTAGCCATGTATTTTGGAATACTAAGATCCACCAAACATCAAACCTTTTGCTGTTTTTCTGATGGAAATTATCTGGTTTATCACAATTAAAAGAAGCATCCTCGTATTCTTTTTACGTTTTCTTCTCAATTGCAGCCTCTGGCATGTTCTATGAACTGTCTTTCTGTCAGTAAGAAGGTAACTAGCTAAGGCTAAGTCAATGTCTATTTTTTTTGGTACATTAACAACCAAAAAACCTCACATAGTATATCTTATTGGATTTTCTCAGCCTTAAAACAAGGTTGACAGTCAGCTTCTGGAGACGGATAACTCAGACTACAGTAGAAGAAGTTCGATATCCTCTCGATATTATCTCGACATGAATAAGCGTTACGCCTTTTCTGATGCTAGATTGATGAACTAAGAACAAAGATACCGCAGAAGGGTTCCTCACTTATGTACCAAAGGTTGAGTCCTTTTTTGCTAGCTCCATAGTCACTTCATTAGCTTCTATTTCTTGGCGTCTGGTAGCCAGCCACCCTCATCGACCTAGCCACGTAGTATGAGAGAACAATGATACAGTGTGCCACAGTTTTTGAGTTGATAAGTTGAGTTGAGTTGGGCGCCTTGTACATTACTGATACTTTCTAATTAACACAACGTGGGATTTGGTCTAAAATTCACTACAAACGTAGAACCTGAAGTCATGGTGTTTGAAGTCGGACACTGTGTTTATCGTTTCTATTCCACAAAGATTCGATGATTGTCGATCCTGTCTTCTGTTGGTTTCCTTTGAATAAATAAGTTTTGCGCGATTACGTAATGCTACTTGTTTTCCTTATAAAAATGTCTCAGGGACTGAATCCGATTAAAGACTTAAGAGCTGCAGTAGGGTAAGGGCAGTAGGTTTTTAAGATGACTCGTTTCAAAAGGTGCTCTAGTCTCATGAACTTTATCAAATATAGATTATTATCGGTTATGCACCTGAGTGAACTTTAGAGGATCGGAGTTTTTGAAAATCTTTAATGAACATTGCCTAACTACTTAGTTCTTTCGGTCTTTAGTTTTTTATTGAAATAAGTATAGTCTCACACAGTAAGTTACAATATATTTTTTATAGTGCAAGCTCAGTATCTAGTTCTAATTCATATGTTACATATGTTGATGGGTATGCCATCACACAGACACCAGGCACCAAAACGGGCTCATCGAAATCCCTATGGAACCAGTTGAATTTGTCTTCAAATGGCAAAACTCTAAACAATCGCCCTGGTGAAATACCCAATTTCCCTTCGAAAGGGAAGAAGGCCTTTGAATTTGTGCGTCTATTTTCTCTAGGTTTTCGAAAAAGTATTTCCCAAAAATTTTTCTTCGACTACGCGTTATTGCCTCGCATTCACACAGTATATGTATTATGTCCATAACAGCTTACAGATCACCGAATATCCATATCTGACGATTTGAGTCTCCTTGCGTGTTTCCGCATGAGACAGTAAGCTTATTCCTGTTTAATTTTGTTAACTTTCTGAATTTTTTGCCGTCAAAAAGCGGATACCCTGTGTCCTTCAAGACTTGACCACATTAGGTTGGAAGTCTTTGTGATTTTTTCATCGATAGTGCCCCTCATTATGCAAAGGGGTTGTTTGATGTTAGCAATCTCACTACTGTCGAGTAGCCCTCATTTTCTTGCAAGCTCTTCCCCTTGTTAATTTCTCTTAATACCGCAGTGTCTTGGCACTAGCACAGTCTTACCTGGTTCTGACTGCATAGTGCCTTGAGCATTATGCGCAGACCCTGACTGTATCAGAGTTGACGTTGTTTGATTTCATTGCCTTGAGTGCGGCCTGGCTATCGATGTAGATAGCGATATCTCTTTCGGATACCGATCTCACCTGCATTAGCTCGGCCCCCCTGAGGACAGCTAGAACCTCTAATTGGAATACACTTACAGAAACACTTAGTTTCGGATCTTCGGAGAAGATACCAGAACCTGTTCCTTCCTCTGTTTTTGAGCCATCTGTGAAAATTGCAATTTCTTTTGACCTGATTATTGAATTTTTTTGCCAGTTCTCCCTCTCCGGATATATTATATCATACGGGATGTCGAAGTCGACCAAGGAAAGAATTGGATTGCCTGGCGTAGCTCCGTGCCATGTACGAAACTACCGCTCTTGAAGTAACCCAGATTAGCGAGTCGTATCGCACTGTTGCCAGCCAGCTTTTTGGTCTGTAAATCAAGCGATGTTAGGTGCAAAAAGGTGTCCAAAGCTGCCGTAGCTGCTACAGAGCGCACCTGTAATGGCTATGGAAACCGTTCTTTGAACCGCCGCCGCTAATTTTTCGTAAACCGTTTTTTGCTTTCCACCATACTAGTGCACCGTATGTAATTATGGGTCTTACCACCACCAAATATAGCCAGTGCACCATAGCAGGTTCTAAGCCTCAAATTTTTGCTATCGTTCTTTTGCAAATGAAAAGAGCATTATATGCTTTTTTAGTTCTTTCCGCTACATTAAGATTCCAATTCAGTTTTTTGTCAAGAATCACAAGCAGATACTTCGCGCTGTCCGAAAGGAACAGTTCCACTCCCTTGAGTTTTGGGAGTTTGAATTACAGTATCTTGTACTTTCTGGTAAAAAGAACCAGAATGTCGCTTAAAATGTTTAAAGGTTTTCCCTGCACTATTATGACCTCGTCATCTGCGTATGCCGTGACACTTATACCCATTGTACTAAGCTTTTTGAGGATGTCATTGATAACCAGAACCCACGGGAATGTCGATATGACTCCTCCCTGGTTGCGGACATTCTAACCGAGCTTTGCCCAATGAAACAGTTTGTTTTCCTGCTTGCAAGCATGTTACAAGCCCAGGTTGTAAGGCCCTGTTCAGTATTAGTGTCTACTAGAGCATTTTTAATGGCGGTGCACTCCACTTTATTGAAGGGACCTTCTATATAGAGGAAAGCCGCCATCGCAATCTCTACAAAGTGTAAACTCTTCTCTATTTTCCCCACCACCTCGTGCAGGACGGTTTCTACAGATTTTCCTTTCATATATGCATAAAAAGCCATTACTGCATCTACGAGTATTCTTAATGTGAATCTCCTATAATCACTAAAGGTTTTTAGCATAAATGAAGACAGACTTATTGGTCTGTTTGCCAGATTTAGGTATAAAGACCATCTTAACTTCCCTCCAAGCTATTGGTATGTACACTATTTTTAGACTGTATCTAAGAATTTCCATAGTTTGTGTTGTATAATCGGTAGAATACCATCCGGGCCATCAGATTTTTACGGCTTAAACGACTGTTAATAAGAACACCTATTTCCTCTTCGGAGAGAGAGAGATCAATATGCTCATCGTGCGGTAGAATGCCAGGGTCTTCTGATACGATGGATCCCGGAAAGTGGATTTCCATCAGTGTTGCCAGGACCTTCATCACTTTTCTTGAGGTAGCTAGGAACGCTCGCCATACTCATACAGAGCCCTGGATCAATAAGGACAACGAGATCCAGGGTCTTAGGCTGAAAAATTATGAGTTATTCTATCAGGCAGAAGGTAAGATCAGGACTTGCATCCTTATCAAAAACCAAATAGAGGCATTTTTTTTTTGATTAATTACAGCTCAGGAGACCTGACGGCGGCAACCTGCGACAACAATACTTTGTCTGACCTCGACCTACATCCTCTATAGCTCCGAGGTAGTGATCTCGGAGAAGCTAAGGGACTTGGCAAGGCTGAAAAATTTAATACTGGTACTGGGTTGTGACGCAAACGCCCATCATACTCAATGGGGAAGCGGTAATATCAACAAAGAGGTGAGTGTTTGTATGACTTCATTTTATCTTCCAACCTCAATATTTGCAAAAGAGGGAATTCATCCACCTTTGTGGTGAAAAATAGGCAGGAGGTTCTAGATATCACCCTTGCTACAAATACAGAAGGGTTAGAAATAAGGGAATGGAGAGTAATCAACCAAACGTCAATGTCGGATCACCGATTGATACGCTTCAAGGTGAACTTTCAAAACAGGGTATGTAGTGTAGTTTTCAAAGAAAGACTGATTAGGTCAACTATGTCAAAGTGGTAAATATACACTTGGGTACCCAATAATGCTCTTTTTACTTACAAAAGAACAGTAGGAAAAATTTGGGGTTTAAAACGTGCTATGGTGTACTGGCTGTATTTGGTGGTGGTAAGACCCATACTTACATACGGCGCACTAGTATGGCGGAAAGCAACAAACAAGAAAACGATTTACGGAAAATTAGCGGCGCTGCTCTTGCCTTCGATATGTTGCAACTTTTCATTCTCTTTTTCTTCGGCAAATCCCATTGCATTTTCTTGGATGGCAGTAACATCTGCTCTGCAGCAGTGCAGGTCCTCCGCTAGCTATTCGGCTGCACGTGACCTATTAAGGAACCCAATATTCCTTGTGGAGATCTGAAGATCGTTGTCCTTGTTTCGTTTGCACAGGTTCTTAACAGTAGATCAGTCCGTATCCGAGGATTGCTGTTGCTTCGTAACGTAGTTATTTTTCCATGGCCGGGCAGCTACTCCGGTGACACAACCCCCAACCTGGAGGGCCAGTTCCATTATGGATACCCATAGGATTAGGGGTCGGTTAGACCAAAGCAAGCCAATAACCTGTTCGGGGATGTGAGCTCTGCCTTTGGTCCATTAAGAGCTTATACGCCATTATCTCTTTTCTAAGACTCTAGCTTTGTCTCGGAAATCCTTACCGGCCTGTCTCGAAGTATGTCGGAGTAGCCCGGATAAGGTCTTATTTGTTTGTTCAATGATTTTTATTTCACCGTTGATTCCATCTGGGGAATTCATTCGCTGTCCCGGTTATAGTGCTGCTATTTTTTTCTGTTGGTCAGCACTCCACCTTATAGGTTTGGCAAGCCGAGTCCGAATGGATATCGATCAGTATCCGATAGTTACCACTTGGAAGTAAAACAAGCACAATTAGTGTGTAGAAACAGTTAAAATACTGAGCATCGTCAAGTTGACAAGTCTCAGTGCCTACCCTCTGGCTACAGCATCCAACAATCAAAAAAGAACATAGCCCCTTTATAAAATACCCTTAAGATATACTTAGACAGAGACTGTATGATAAGATGGTTATGCTGCAAAAATCGAGAGGTGATTTTCGCACCATTGTCCAGCTTATGGCGAGCTTCCTCATAATTGCTAATTTCGTAGAAATGCAGTAGAAAGTGAGTCAATCAGTTCAGTTTGACTGTCAACCTGTGCGGACGTGTTTTCTCTTGTATACCGAATTCTGTTACTTTTCCGCTTTCCTTCAAAGCCCCGTAAGCTGCCGAATCAGTAAATTTCAGTATATTTCCCGTCTTTGTTCGCCGACCTAGTTTCACCTGTGTCAGTTTTGTACCCCAAAAAAAATAAAAAATAACCCTAACAAAAATTAATTGTGTCAACAAGTCTTCGTAGCCCAAATAAAAAAAAACAACAACGCGGAATGGGTAGCCTGCAATGGTCTCTGCGGAAAATCATTCCATGCCATATGCATCGGACTTACCCGGAGATCCATTACCTACCTCAAGGAGTATTGCAGTCTCTTCAATTTTTACTGCGAAGAGTGCAAAGAGATCACCTTGGCTCACGTTATGCTGGCAATTAAATGCAATAACGAGTCTACCAATGCGATTCTAACCGAGAACAATCATATTAGCAGAACTATTCTCGACAGAATAGAGAAGATTGAAGACCCAGTAAACTGCATTGACAGTAATGTGGAAGCTTACAAGTCTACAGGAAGAATGATAGAAAAGCAACTGACAGCGATCCACAATCTGTCCAAAAATCAATCTCATTACGACAACGAGAGCGAAGTGATCAAATATCACTTGGATGGATTAAAAGCATTCCTCAAAACAAATTTTGCCAACCTCCTTAAATCCAATGTACTCACACACATAAACGACTCTATCAATCTTCTCCGTACTGATCTCGACTTGCTTTTTCAATCCTCCTCCAAAACAATACATCCCACCCCGCATCCATCAGACTCTACGCTCTGACTTAACCCTAAAAATAATAGACGTCAGCGAGGAACTCATAGCAACTCGGTTGACTGTTGCCGAAATCGGTAAAGAAGTGAGATTGGCTTCCCACAAAATCGATGGAATCCCCGATCAAATTCAACTCCAAGCTAGTTCCCCGTACAATGTCTCAATTCATAATGAATTAGTAGACACGGAGTCATTTTCAAATACTCCTCCCGCCGCCCTAACAACGGAAACCGAAACCGCACTGCCTATCCCGCCCCACGCAAACTGCTCAAACAATTCGGAACTTCATGGACCCTCTCCGAATGGAAAAGCCGACTCGAAAAGTTGAAAGAGAGAAACCATACAGCATTCTACGTTGGAGGGGCTCCTCAACACGCTGATGTTAGTTGGGTGCGGAATTTCTTTCACCGAAATTATGCCATCACCATTAGCGAGTGCGAGATGATTTCCCCTGCTGACTCCAATAGTTCCTGCAGCTTCAAAATCAGCATCCCAACCAAATATTCATGGTTATTCCCCACTTCCCCTGGTAAGGCCACTAAACCTGGGAAGATAAGTATCACCAAATGCTCTGAGGAACGAGAAAACCCACGTGTTGACGACAGCCAAAATTTTAAAAATAAACGTAACGATAAGCTTAAAAAAAGACCGCTCCCAAACCCCCTTCCAACTAAAAAGCACGCTAACAAAAAACGAAGCTCTAATCCCGATCCCAACTGGACCTTCGAAACGAACTTGTTCCCCGATTTTAGTCCCCCCTCCTCACTTATCCGACTCAAAGCCCTTACACACCAATCCTCTAATCCGCTAATTTCCAATGTTCCACCCAAGCCCCCGCGCCAACGCGTCTCTTTCAACTTAACCCCAACCACCCATATTATCCCTTCTCAATCTTCTACGCCACCGATCCCAGCAAAGAACTCATTTCCTAACTTCGACCTACAAACTGGAGCTAAGTACCCTAATTTTATTAACTCCCATACCCTAAACCCAACATCTCATCCGACGCCCAACTCCATATCCAACCACGAATATCCATCTCCCTCCTCCACTGCCCCTATTCTTGATCCCCTTTTTCCCCCCACAGTTAAACTAACCCAGCAAACCAATGGAACTACAGAAAGTCGCTATGCACTCTCTAGGCTTAGAGAGAGAAAGATATATGAAAACATTCGTCTCTTTCTCGCCTATCTACACGACAAATCGGACTCGGTCTGCTACGAAGGGAAGACCAAAACCAGCGTCATGGTATCCATCCAGCAGGAAGGCCTCCCTATCGACCCTATCAGTCTCAGGAACCTTTATGTTAGGTACCACGAGATTTTTAGCATGTCCCCTCAGAAAGTAGCAGACGACTTTGTTGCATTCGGCCACTACGCTCACTCTAAACGAGTCTCACACCTACAGCGAAGCCGAGCTGACCACGATAAATTTTTTCGTCCATAACGTGCCTTCCTCGTCAGCACTTAAACCATCCCGCCATACATCTCCACCCCACAACATCCCTCTTACAATTTACTACCAGAATGTAAGAGGTCTTCGCTCTAAACCCAATGCTGTCCTACGTCAATCGCATTCTCTTCCCTTTGATATTTACGCCTTGACTGAAACCAATTTGATTCCCGACATAAAGAACCAGGAATTGTTCCCCCCTACTTTTAATGTTTTTCGCGACGACGATCCTACCCGCCCACATGATGATTCCCCCTGTCGAGGCGTCCTACTGGCGATCCACAACAGCCTTAACTCTTCTCCCATTACCATCTCTTCATCCTCTAAAGTTGACTTTGTCGCTATTAAAATATCACTCTCCTTCAAGTCCCTTTACGTTTTATGTTGCTACATCCTGCCAGCTCAACCTACCGAATCTTACCAACTTGTTGTCGATGCGATCGACTATTTAATTGACCTGTCTGACCCTACTGACGATATCTTTGTTTTCGGCGACTTTAATCTTCCTCAGCTACAGTGGATTCCATCAGACGATCAATCGTTCTTCATCGCTTCAAATGCCAACTCAGCTAAGGAATGTCTCTTCTTGGATCGCTTAACAGACTCAAGTCTATGCCAAGTCAGTGGTGTATCCAACTATATAGGCAGGCAATTGGACCTTATTTTCACAACCGATTCAATTAACTCCTCAGCCTCACTTTTTCCCCTATCTCTCTAGACAATCGACAACTACCATCATCTACTAGTCCTCCTGGTATAATCGCAAGCTTCGTTCCTTACGAAACAAGAGAAACAAGTTATGGGCTGTTTTCCTGCCGACTATTCCAACTATCTTGGTGCTTATCTTCATTTCACCCAACTTTACGATTTCCTTTACCAGCGTTACCTTAATAATGTGCAAGTCAACATTATAAATGACCTTAAGTCCTTTTACCAATTTCTTAACTACAAAAGAAAGTCCGATGGTTACCCTCCTTCCATCTCTTTCAACAACAAGTCATCAACCGATCCACTCACCATTGCCAATCTATTTGCCAGCTTCTTTAAACAATCCTTCACCAACGACTCCTTTGTACCAGATCCATCCTATTTTCGCTACTTGCTGAACTTCTCCAATGGCCCACTTCTCTTTCACATCTAGGACCCCTCCTATATCGAATATAAGTTACACCAACTCAATGACGAATTTACACCCGGTCCAGATGGCCTTCCTGCCATATTTCTTAAAAAATGTTCTTCGTCTATTTCCCTTGCCCTTTCTGATCTCTTTCGTCTATCCCTTTCACAAGGAGAATTTCCTCAGGTTTGGAAAACCTCCTTTATAACCCCGATCCACAAAAAGGGATCAAAGAACGAAATAACAAACTATCGTCCAATCGCTAAACTCTCCCATATACCCAAACTCCTTGAAAGTATTTTGTATGAAGCTCTAAGTTTCCAATGCAAATCACTTATTTTCCCTAGACAACATGGCTTCCTAAAGGGTAGGTCAACCGTCACAAATCTCGTTGAATTCGTATCCTTTGCCATCTCTGCCCTAGAGAACGGCAACGAAGTCGATGTAGTTGCAACCGATTTTAGCAAAGTCTTCGATAAAATCTCTCATCGACTAATACTCTTCAAACTGTCTGCCCTCGGCTTTGAAACCATACTGTTAAAATGGATATCCTCTTACCTCGAAAACCGTTTTTACAGTGTTCGTTTTAGGTCAGCCCACTCCGCTCCATTTTTGGCCACCTCTGGAGTTCCTCAAGGTAGCCATCTCGGTCCCCTTCTCTTTATATTAACCATAAATGATCTCGATAGGATCATCAAACACTCGTCCGTCTCCCTTTACGCCGACGATACCAAATTTTTCAAAACCATTTCCTCTCCCCATGACTCCTTCCTTCTTCAACAAGACCTTGATAGTTTTTCGATCTGGTGCCTCAAAAATTGTTTGGAACTTAATATCACCAAATGCCAATCCATCACCTTTTCACATAAGCGGCTCAAATCTCCTCCCCGACTCTACCTTCTCCACAACCAATCTATCTCCTCCGTTGAATCTCTTCGCGACCTCGGCATTTTGTGTGATAGGGAGCTCAACTTCCGTTTGCATATGGATGGGATAATCCTTAAAGCCAACTCTGCACTAGGTTTTGTGAAACGGTGGTCCAAGGAATTCACCAACCCATACGTGACCAGGTCCCTCTATATTACCTTTGTTCGTCCCCTCCTAGAGTATGCCAGTCAAGTATGGTCCCCATATCATCGCGTTCATATCTCGAGAATCGAAAGCATCCAGCGCCGTTTTCTTCGATTCGCTCTTCGAGGTTTGCCCTGGGATGATTCTTTTACTCTGCCCCCCTATCAAAACCGTCTCAACCTTATTAACCTAAACACCCTTGAGGAACGCAGAGATGCAGCCGACTTTCTCTTCATTCATCGACTTCTTTCAGGTCAGGTTGAATGCACGTCCCTTCACAATTCTATTTTCCTCAACACTAACCCTCGTAATCTACGTACCCCTCGTCTCTTCTATCTACCAAACCACCACACCACCTATGGCGCGAACGAACCAATCTCCCCCATGCTACGAAAAATTAATTCAAACCCTAGCGTCTTTGACTTCCACCGCACCACTTCCTACCTCAAATCGGTTCTCCTTCACCACAATAACCAACCTTAGTTTTAAGTTTTAGTTTAAGTTTAATTTTAAGTTATAGCTTGTATTAAGCCGAATAAATGGGGGCTTTCGCCCCCACCAAAATTAAATCAATCTAGTTCTTCTGCTCCTACAAAAATCTTAAGTAGATCAGTGATATGATTCCCGGCCTTCTTCCCATCCCTTTTTCCCGTTTTTCAGCGGTTGAAATACTCGTACGTAAGACGTATAATTGCATGCAATGTTACATATTTCTCGAATTTATCTGCATTCCTACTGCGCCTTTTATGGATTTGGCCAAATTTGGGGACCTGAGTATCCAATTATTTTTCTTTCGGTCTCTTCTTTAAGCCACGGCTGAAACTTGAGGCTCCATTGCTTTTTGGACCAGTTGAAGTTTCTCTACTTTCGTTTTGTTAATGTAGAGATTTAGAGGCGTCCAAATAAGATGTCTGGAAATACTGTCGAATGAGTTCTCCACGTTGATGACGGCAGATCATTCAAAGCTTCTCCATGTTTTTCCATAATTATTCGCAAATCTTGGAATTTTTTTTGTTTTTATAATTAGTAACGGGTTTCTAGTAAAGTTAAAATGTCTGCAATCAGCGTGATGGAAGGAAAGTTAGGGAGAACAAAAAGAAAGATACCGATGTACATACTCGCATGTTGGTCTTAAATGTTTGCCAGCTATGATGACTAGGGAGTAAGGAGGCCGGCTGGGTATAATTGCATTATTTATCAACCTGCCTCTCACAAAGCAGCATTGACTGACATGGAGATTAATAATATTCCGTTGTCGACTGTCTAGAACTCGGTCGTATATTTTCAAAGTGTGCGACAATAGTTTCACCGAGCGGTAGCTATTGCATTTTCTAGTATCGCCTTTGCCTTTATACAGTGGAATGCAATCAGCTCTCCCTCCACTAAACAGGCATTTGATCGCCTCTCATAATTTTATTGACTAAAAGACATTTAGATCATGATTCCGGTTCAATCTTCTTCCAGCTAACTTCGGCTTCCTTAAAATCTGCCGCTTGCTATTTACGCACTACAGATGAGGGAATGGTAGTGCGCGGAGTTCTTCATTTAGTATATCGTAGAAATAGGTACTCTTTCCATCTATTGCAAATTCGTTGTCCCTCGTAAGTAGGTTCCCCGTTCATATTCAATATTTTCGGTGAATGAATCTCTTGCGAGTTTTTTCTGCTCTGCGCCGCACAGTGGGGCAAAACGGCCTCAAAACTGGAATCAATTCCTGTGCTGGATTTAGACAAGTGAAACTTTTTGAAATCATTAGATACTCGTATCAGCTGTTAATGGTAAATAAACTCATTTTCACTTTTAAATTTTTTATTTTTTACGTTTTAATTAAGAATTAAAATATTTATTTAAGAACACACAAATCGAACAATTTTATTTTTATTTCGAACTTGTATAAATATATAAAGACGTAATAAAGAATATACATATATAGTGCATAATATTATTTTTCAATTGGTTTCAATGTTTTTACAGCGAAATTAAAAGATTGATTCATCTAATGAAGAATCATCGTTGCTCTCAAATTTGCCATCAGATGCATCACCTTCACCTGCACAAATAATTAAATTAAAAACATCTTTGGGAAATGATTTAAGTTTTTTTTTTTTTGAAGTTTTCTCAGACTCGTAATTAGTGGATCAGATGTAATCAGCATCAAATTAGAAACATCTTGATTAGTCCTCTCCCGGGAACATTTTCTGGTGTAGTTTTCGCGATATTTCTTAAAATCTTTATTTCTCGCCTCCTGAGCTTCTTCAGATAACTGTCTGAGAGGAAGGAGAGCAGTGGATATTACATCTGATCTATGGAATAAGAGTTTGTGCACAATGGGAGGCATAGAAAACCACGGATAGATCCTTACAAAGTGTTTGGCGGTATTATTGGCTAATGCGTTACACACTTTCCCATTCAACATAGTGCATAACGGCTTGTGAGTATCGCTAGCAGTCTTGCCATCAACGACCACTACCGAAGGGTTTAATTTCTGTATTATTTCTTCATCAACATGCATCTTTTCGGAAATTGATAGTTCTGCCGATTCTTTTACGAAACATATTTTTAAAGGACGACAGTATCTCGTAGAAGAAGGCCGCGTGTTTTGCAACACAATTTCTCTCTTATCCAAATTGTCAATAAACAGTTGCAATGGTACCATAAAAATAATAGTGACACTGGAAACATTAGCTTCCATTTCAACACATTTTTGTTTATATGAATTATGGCCTGAACTTCCGTCGAAGCCCCACTTTGATAACAACTCTTATTTGCTCAGTTGATCGTTGTTTAATTCCGCGATTAAACATTTTTGAGGTTTTATCAAGCGTTCGGTGGTGTGGTTCTGGATAACACTCTTTTTTGGCATTTTGAATGACTTTTTATGAAGGAAACCTTTCAGGATCTTTGCTTCTAATGACATTGTACTGATGTCTCATTAATTTTGCTTCTACGAGTGTCGAAACTCTTTCTTCTCCTAACATCTTTACTTTTTGTTTTGTTTCCTGTGTTTCATAAGCTTTTTTGTATTTAGTTGCATGTTTAGGTGAACGCAATGCGTGTCCTAGCAATTTAGAGGCTGGTACATGACCTGCGGCTCTCAGACTTACCTAATTCCATAGAGGAAAAATCTTTTCGTATATCAGCCGTTTTACATCCTTTCGATCTATCACTACATTCTTCAAAGTTCCCTTTTGGATGTCCTCTTTTGTATGGGGTTGTATTGTATTGCCTGAAACCAATTGATGTTTGCAACCACTTTTCGTTAATGTTCTTGAATCGTGCTACTTTGCGATCTGATCTGAAGCATTTTTCTTTGAATCCTGAAACAAACTGGGAAAGTGTGTGATTTAATGCGACCATCTTATCCGGAGGACAATTAGTGCGTTCCTGCACGTCCAATTTCAAGAATTCTATTTTCTCCTCCAAAGTTGCCCATCCAGAATTGTTCATAATGTCGAATAACTTCATCCGAGATAAAAATAAATCATTTGAGTTCGAACCTATGGCAAAATGTGAACATTTAATAAATTCATTAAAAACCAACCAAAAATGGCATTTTTTTAAAAATTAATTTAAAAAAAAGGCGGAAGTATGCGCAGCCGATCTTTTTTGAATCTATTAGCCAACAAGTTTAACTATATAGAAATGCAAATATCTCGATGTCGAACGATGTGGAAACCTGCTTTAAGCTTTAGGCTTTTGAAAAGACACAAAAAATTTTAGTTTCTGGAACACACTTCCATTTTTAATTAAAACAACTAAAAACAGGCACATACATGGTTTACTGCTGATTAGAGTATTAAACTACACACCTGAAGCTTTCGATTCCAAGTCTTGGCAATGTCCTATCCTTAATTTTTAACAAAACTAGAGTATTTTGAAACCAACACTTTTTTTCACTTTTGCACTTCACTTTCGCAATCGTAATAAAACTGTGACTTCAAATGCTTACCAAAGAGTGGGAGAGCATGCAAATGACTTAAATGAGTGATATTCGATGCACTGACATATTATCTAGCGAAAAACATGCAAAACATTATAATTTTTCTCATTTCATTTTTTTGAATTGTTTCCAGTTTTGAGGCCGCAATCTTACAAACGTTATGACGTTTAGGCGTGTTAGGTCGTTTGCACTTCTTCTACTGCTTATCGCCTGCTTATAAGTTGTTCAAGTACCTTTTCCAATTTCCGATACAATACCTCTACTGCTAGCGCACATGCCCTTGCTACCGTATTTTTCGCCTCCCTTTTTCAACGCTTATAGTCTTATTTAAAACGCACTTTATCGGTTTCGCTACTCTTAGGCCATGCTTCAAAGGTTTGCCTTTTGTTCTTTGCAGCCATTTTCGCTTGCCATTACCACCACGCTTCTTCATTTATGTGAGACCGACCTTTTAAAATAGCGAGATGAGTTTTCGCACAAATCTCACATTTTTCTTCGAAGCTGTTCCACATAGCTTGTTCTTCTTCTTGGTTTATGACACCTCGGAGCCATTCTTACAAATTTACGGTCCAGGGCTGACTCCTTTCACTGTTTAAATTTTGCCAGCTTTCCTGCCTAATATCACTTTAAAATATTTTACTCGTCGTTTCGCGTTATCCCTGCATACTAGTAGATGGTAATCTATCTGCGTTTGGTGTCCACTGTTGCAGTATGTAATCAAGGGCCTCTCTTCCGATATGATATTCCATTGACATGGAATCAAAATCGCGGCAAAATTACCTGATCGCTCACTGTCTACTTGCGATAACAATAGTCCACGTTTCGTGTTCAATTAATAGTTTTATTGGCATTAATCGGTCGCTAATTTCTGATATGTCCACGATAGTATCTAGTAGCTCCTCTGTCAAAATAATGACAGCTGCATTCTTATTTGTTCCGTTCCGTAATAATATTGGGTGTATAACTTCGTGCGGTATGCTAAGAGATGGCGCAACTTGTATTATTCCATTGGAACATGCGTTGGAAAGCTACTGTCATTGTACGTTATTTCAGTATATGTCATTGATTTGAAGCGTAAACAATAATAATTTTTTTTCACTCAAATATGTCGAACTTTGTGTCTGAAAAAGTGTTTTTGCGGGGAGTTCTTCTTCATTACTTTAATATGAAGAAAACTGCTGCCGAAAGTCATGGTATTTTGGTGGGGGTTCACCATGAGCATGCTCTAGCTGAGCGAACGTGCCAAAAGTGGTTTGCACGATTTAAAAGTGGTGATTTTGGCTTGGAAGACGATGAACGTCCTGGGCAGCCAAAAAAGTTTGAAGATGAAGAACTGGAAGCATTACTCTATGAAGATTGTTGCCAAACACAAGAAGAGCTCGCAGAATCTTTGGGTGTCACTCAAGCAGCCATTTTAGAACGTTTAAAAGCAGCTATATATATTTAAAAGCAAGGAAATTGGGTTCCACATGAACTCAAGCCGAGAGACGTCGAAAGGCAGTTTTGCATGTCCGAAATGCTGCTGGAATGCCATAAAAAAAAGTTATTTTTGCATCGGATTGTTACTGGTGATGAAAAATGGATCCATTACGACAACCCCAAGCGCAAAAAATCATATGTGAAACCCGGCCAACCAGCCAAATCAACGGCAAAGCCGAATATCCATGGCACGAAGGTAATGCTCTGTATTTGGTGGGATCAGATGGGTGTGCTGTATTATGAGCTGCTAAAACCGGGTGAAACCATCAATGGACAACGCTACCGAACACAATCAATCCGTTTGAAGAGAGCAGTGGCCGAAAAACGTCCGGAATATGCGACCAGACACGAGGCAATAATTTTCCATCATGACAACGCTCGGCCCCACGTTGCTATTCCGGTTAAGAACTATTTGGAAAACAGTGGATGGGAATTTTTACCCCACCCGCCTTATAGCCCAGACCTTGCCCCTTCCGACTACCATTTGTTCCGGTCACATCAGAGCAGAATATCAAAAATTGGCTTGATTCATTCTTGGCTGCCAAGCCGGTGCAGTTCTTTTGGGATGGGATCCACAAATTGTCAGAAAGATGGGAAAAAGTCATAGCTTCAGATGGGCAATATTTTGAATAATACTACTGTACATGTTTTTCTTAAATAAACGTTCAAATTTTGAAAAAAATCCGCACGAAGTTATATACCCAATACATTTCACAAATTTTCGTTTGCAATTTTCAGTAGCCAGCCCTGCTTTCAAAATTTGGCCGCTTGGTTTCTGGAACGCATATTATATCGATTTTACGTTGCCGTACTATGAGTATGTTCTCCAGTTCGAAACGACGTTCGACGTTCCAGCTTGCGATTCGTATTGATAAAAATTTCACCTTCTACAAATTATCGTATTTCAAGGACTTTATTGCTGTTGCAGTTGGAAGTGAATACTATCCTATGATTGCATATCCTGGAATTGCAGTCGAATTGACCGTGTTTGGTGATCATTCGGTCCATATTTTTTTTCATCGTGCCATGCAGAAGAAATGCCCGTTGCCGCACTTCTTCCCATTCAGAATCACAACTTTATACAATTTTTTTAAATCCACAGAGACCCTAAATACTCGTATCTTTAAATATCCGTATAAGCTGTGTGGCAATTTCCATTACTGAACTATTAAATTCTTATCTTAAACTTTGTTTAACGCTCTTAACAGCTGTATAATTACAATACCAAACAGCTAAGGACTCGATTTAGAAAGACAACCTTCTTCCAAATTAGTAAATCTTCAATGGAACCCTATTTCGCACAAATACATCAAATGAAGACTGATGACCAGCACTTCAAGACATCTCATGCCAGCATAAAACTCCAAACAATTTGTGTAATCCCTATTTTTGCATATTCAAATGCAAAGTGTTTGCCTGGACACTTGCTTGAGACGAAATCCGTCTTGAGCAGAACACAATTGTCATGTAATCCGCCAGCTGCACTTAAAGAGATTGTAAAATTTTCAAAAATACGAGTGTACGACTAGCTCCAGGAACATGATAGCTCGTTCCTAAAACTCAACTCAACTCAACGCATTCGTCCATTAACCACTTCTCATTCCAGAATACTGCTGTTGTACTCGTATTATTGTTTCCTAAATACGGGTATCACAAAATTCATAAACAAGGAGGAAATGCCTTTTTGTTCCTTGGAAAGTATTTTCGTTTCAGAACGAATGGCATTTTTATTCGGCACTTTGGGTATACGAGTATTGACGAAATGCATTCGTTCCCTTAGTTTCGAAGAGAGTAGGTAATCCATATGCAGGGATATTAAGAATGATGACGCCAGAATTTTAAGGACGACCATGCCTGTTATAAACCTTTATAATTTCCAGAAATGGAAAAGCCATATTAACCGTCTTATATTGGTTATAGCCTTGAAAACTGTTAAATGATTGAAAATTACTGCAAACGTATGTGTACTTATGTTTAAGGACATCTCATACGTATCCCGTCGTATCTAGGAGGGAATCTAACGATTTATTTGAAAATTTACGTCTTATCCATGGAGACAGAGAGCTGGCAGCGGTGGTGTATCATCTGCTCTAAACGACCAATTTATCAAAATATGACTGGATATGTTCTCCAGTTTTTTTTTTTCGTTTTTTTCTGAGGAAGAAGACTATGCCTCGCGTGGTAAGGACCCAAAACAGCGACTTGCATGCTTTTCATTTCATTCTACGAGTACCAACACTCGGTGATACTCTGATACGTACATAGTTGTTGCTGTGCATAGTGGTGGCATCATGGCCAGTAGATTTCTCCTAGATAAAACTGTTTCGTGCGTTATTTATCTTGGAATAGCTGCGCCATAAATATCCGACGGCAAGGAGATGTACGTACTCGTATCTAGCTTTTTGGAACGTGCAATAGCGCTTCATGGATGAAATAATGTTTGGGTGCTTTTAGGTTTACTTGTCGGAAGTAGGGTATCCTTGTGTTGGTTGGGAGTATCGAAGACAAATTCTTGAAAGCATTGTTTTGCGAGTGTAAAGTGCAGGGCAAAGTGTTATGAATTAACGGTAATATTTAGTCCGACGGTCAAAGATGTTGTGAGAAATTGAGATCATTGATTACAGAAATCAGAAGAGGGAATTTGTTGCACTGTTGGTGGAGTAATTTGAAGGTCTGCGAAATATATTTTCTATCGGCATTTTTTTTTTTTTATTTTTATTTCAAAGTAGCATTTATTGTATTTTGGGCTCTGGGTAGGGATTAGAATGTGGTACGTAAGATACGAGTACGATACGGTGGCAATAAAAATATTCACTTGAAAGGTTTTCTAATATGAATTTTCTTCCTTGCGTATTTTGCCGTGTCTAAGTGAGATAATTCTGAGCATCATTCCAGCCTAATGTACCGTACATGTAGAAGAAAGAGGAGTCATCGGAATCGAAATATCTACGGGGTAAGTGTCTTGATCAGTGGTGCTATGCAGTAAGTGTTAGTATGCTGGTGCCCAGGTCCTGGATGCTATCTGGAATACAATCTTGTCGCGTCGGTTCATATCATTGTACTTACCAAAAGACCAGACGTCTTTGACGCTTATTTCGATGTCTCACTTGGGTTATCTTCAGAACTTATTGGTCTTTGACTCCTAATTCATCCTGCCACGGCCAAGACGACCAAAGCTTGCGGTTACCTGGAACCTATGGCATATATCCGGTTATGCTACAAAAAGGTATAGACAAGCTGCTGTGGCCGTTCCGAAAAGAATCTTCATCACTAACCTGGCAGTGGCATATGCAGATAATGGAGCTGTACTATCTGTTGGATCAGCACAAGACATGATCTACGACTGTTGCGTCAGAAATCGACTTTCAGCCAATCCTCTCAAAACGTATGTTGTTCTCGTTAAGAGTGTTTAAGGGACTCACCATCCGTTTTTTCAATAAATCTTAGTATCCTGGATATTTAATTTCTTAGGCATAAATATGTTGCGTCGAAAACCTGTAACAGCTTTCTGACAGGGTAAATGAGTATTCACCAAGACATGGGCCTTGTGTCCGAGGATAGTTCTTAGGATCTACATGGCTATGATAAGACAAATTATATTCAATGCGTCTCGGGTGTCTAGTGGAACTAGCTAGGAAAATATGACACTGCTGCTCTTACCTGTCTGAAAGGAGTGGTCTATCTGGGTTGTATAGGCGCTTTTTTGGCTTTCCCTGTGCCAAAGAATGGTATTGGCATGAAGCTAAGCTAGGAAAAAATGTAGCCGATAACACGGATGGCTTCAAAACCCATTCATGATTCGTAATCGGTGTCTTTTTGGAGGTCGACAAATATCGATTTAATATTTCCTTAGAAAAGCTTGTGTCTGTCTTTCTAGCGGAGATATACGCAATCCTGATGGCAAAATGAAAGTAGGGTTTTGTGTAAGCGTAACTGCAGATGGTATGACTCTCTAGGAGCATCCTTAGGAGCTTGCGTAGGAATATTGCTGCGAATTCTTTGAAGGACATGAGCAAGCCTATGGAGGAATAAGATCTGGTGTGAGCAATGATAACAAAAATAATTACATTGCTGAGATATGTATAATATTTCATTGTGTGGTGGGTCTCAGGTTTAACCAACCCGATCTTAGCTAGCTGCTTCCAGTTTCGCAACCCGGGATGGTTAGGGCTGTCTTTCCACCTAAAACTTTACCACGTTCTTCCTCTGCGTCGCACCTCTGGGTTGAATTTAAAGACTCTTCGAACAGCAGCATCTGTGTCTATGCATTTTATATATTACTGTCATCCCATCTTGTGCAAACGTATATATTTGGTTGACTTGATGTCGCTCTATAGTTCGATATTGAATCTTCTTTTATATTTTTTATTAGTGTAAACGGAAATGTAGGCATATCATACGAAGAACCTTTTTCTAAGCATCCAGGAATACTTTCGTCCGTTTCAGTATGATGAAGGCCTTATACTCGTATAAAGTTCCCCTGGTCGGAACGGCTTTCCTCCATAATTGTTCCCTTGGCGCAATGTTACAGCAATCGTAAATTATGTTTCTATATTTGACCTGTACTAATAAGGTGTTGTCAGAGGTTATTGCAGAGCCTATGCAGATGGATTTTTTTTAAAACTTCAAGTTATAACATGCCTTGAACTTTTCCGGTCAAAAGAATTGTTCAGTTGGTTGACAAAAGGCCTTTTTTTTAGAATTCTACATACAAGATACCTACGAGATCGAGCTCGGTCTGTGGGATAGCCTTTAGCTCTTTCAGCGATGTGCTTTTAATGTCATCTATGCTTGTAAAACAACGTCCATTTAAGGTTCTCTTTATTTTTGGAAATAGGAAGAAATCACACGGAATATGGAGACTGGGGCATCGTAACAGAATTGGTTTTGGCCAAAAATTCACGAACAAGCAATGAAGTGTGAGCAGGTGCATTATCGTGGTTCAAAAGCCATCAATTGTTTTTTCACAAATCCAGACGTTTTTTTTTGGATTGCTTCACGCAAACGGCGTTGAACTTGTAGGTAGTACTCCTTATTGACCGTTTGACCCCGTGGCAAGAACTCCTGACGCACTATGCCATTAAAATCGAAGAACACAGTGAGCATAACCTTCACGTTTGACCGCACTTGTCGAGCCTTTTTCGGTCTTGATGAAGCAGAATACCTCCATTGTGACGATTGAGCCGTAATTTCGACGTCTTATCCATAAACCCATGTTTCGTCACCTGTTATAATATGTTTCAGTAATTCTGCATCATCGTTGACTTCATTTAGTGACTGCTGAGCAGCTTCCACTCGCCGCTGTTTTTATTCAAAGTTCAACAATTTTGGGCAGAATTTTGCTGCCACGCGTTTCATACCCAAAACATTCGAAAAAATTTCATGGCATGAGCCAATCGATATACTAATATCATCAGCGACTTCTCTGATTGTGATTCAGCGATCGTTCATAACCATTTCTTTCAATTTTTCCACGTTTTCATCGTCCTGGGCGCTCGTCATCTTCAACGTCTTCACGGCCGTCCTGGCAACGCTTATACCACTCGTAAGCTCTTGTTTTGCTCATAGCAGACGCACCATACATTTATTTCAATTTTTGCGCAAAATTTGATACAAATTCTTTGATCCATTTCTTTAAATCGCCGGCCTCATATACACGTCTAACCTTAGCGACTGCCACAGGCAAAGTAAATAATGAATACAGCTGAAAATTTTATCATACTCCAGGGCCATGTATACCAACATAATAATAAAAAAATATTTGACAATCGGACTCTCCAAACCAGCGAAATTTTAAAATTCCCATTATTTTCTGAACACACGTCGTATGTATGTTAATGTACGAGTATTACACTTCCCCATATCCTCAGTTCGTTTGTTTTCAGACCGTTGTTCCTTATTTCCTTTCTGCTTTTAGAACTCGCGAGCTGTTCTCGTTCCCTTAGGTAGGGCCACTTTATACATATCTTGTTTTGTGATTCTGGAAGGCTGACGTTAAATTTCTTCATCATCTTTGTAACAATGTGCGCAACGCGTCCACCAATATGATGAAGCACTTCCACATCTGGCTGAATATATTCATAAAGGCGCGTCCCTACTGGAGCCAATGTAGACACATTTTGTTTTGATGCTTACTTTCGTCCAAGTGCAAGGCCATAGTCTGTCATTAAAGATGCATCTATTCCTCTATATGGATTGGTTGCACTCTTTATAGCAATCACATTAACTTATCAGGCCCGAGCAATGGGAGTAACTCTTAACTGCCTTTAACATGGATTAACTAGTAACGCAACGTTTTAATTTCGAGTCAAGTACTTGCTTTACACCCCAGCAGTGTCCTCCGGAAACTGCATGTGTATACTCATATATGTGTATGCTAGCAAGGTAGACAAAGTGAGTAAGAATACACTGGCTGTAGCAAGGATGAAGAACTGCTACATATACAATACTTTGGTGAACCTAGACGGCAAGCAGTAGCTATTTGGATGCGGATTTGTCATAAGAAACAGACTAAGCCAAGAAATTTCATTTTTCAGGTGAACAAGCGCCGCGTAACAGTTCGCATCAAGGCTAAATTCGCCAATATCAGCCTGATACGTGCGAGCGCGCCAAACAATGACTATTTCTATGAGTCTCGCCAATGTCCCAAGCTTACTTACTTAGATGGCGCTATGGTCCGGGGTAGACCAGGCTCTTAGCTAACTTACCTCTTCAGATAGCGCGATCTTCTGTTCGCTACCTCGAGTTGCACAAAGTTGGTAGAGGCCTCTTGTATTTGTGTCCGCCACCTAACACCAGGCCGTCCTCTACTGCGTTGTTCCTCTGGGTTGTAGTCGAAATCTTTCCAGAATGGATGGATGCGTTCATAGTGACGGAGCTTTTCTGAAGAGGTTGGCTTTGCTGTACAGCTCGTAGTGTTCGCTATTGAAACGCCTCCTCTATTCTCCATTGATGCGAAGGGGACCGATAATTACCCGAATAACTAAACTCAAAACGCCCAAAAGTATCCACGTTCCTCAGTGTCCACTCCTTAACAATTACCAAGAGTGATTCTTCGCATGACTTTAGGGCAGGTGCCGTTGCCGAAGTTGATAGCGGAGTCGAGGTAGGTAAAGTCCCTTACTACCTCAAAGTTGAGGCTGCCTGTCGTAACGTTTTGTCCTAGACAACGATGTTGTGTGTCCCTCTTTGTTAAGAGCTTATACTCTGTTTTTCCTTCGTTGACTGCTAACCCTATCTTTGCTGTGTCTACTTTACAGTCCCAAACGCTCCCCTGACAGTTCGCTGTGTTCTTCCCATTATGTCATTGACAACTTGACTTGACTGACACAATTCTTTCAATGACAAATTGATTCAATGAAAAAATCACATGACAGTGCATCGCCTTGTTTAAGTCTTTTTTTGTTAATAAAGAAGGCCTTGGTTATGTCATAACCGACCTTGACGCCACCGTCATCCTGCACAGTCAATGAGCTTGCCAGGTGACATGATGCCAAAGTTGGACATATTTCTGTATAGTTCGTTTCAAGAGATGCTGTCACATGCGGCTTTGAAATCGATGTCGAAGTAGTGTGAACTAATTTGGAACTCTTGTGTTTTTTCCTTTGGAGTTGTCTGGACTAAAACCATATTGATAGGGATCAGATAGGGTCCCGGTATTTATATTATACGGCGGATAGAATATTATAAGCGATGTTATGGAGACTAATACGACTGTAGTTGGCGCAGTTCAGCGGACCTCCCTTCTTTATGATCCGTAAAACAATGTTGAGATTTGTCGATTCAGATCTTGGAGATGAGTTGGTGTATGCTCCGTATAGCTCCGTAGCTTTGGGAGACTTAAGCTTGGAAATGGCTGGCATTAATTCATCTTGGTCGGGCGGATGGCGGGATGTCGGTTAATGGTTCTTCTACTATCAGATTTCCTTCTCCATCCTTCCTTTACAGCTTTAGCATGTTCGTTCTATTTTTTGATAAAACTTCCGAACATTATTCTTCCGGTAAAACCTGTTTGAGGCCTCGATCGAACATTTCTCGTGTTCTTTCTTTTTTTTCCTGAAGAGCCACTATACTTCCGTTCATTTCTGCTCGTAAATCTCGTGAGCCTTTCTCTTTCTTTGTCATCGAACCAATTTTTTGTTGGTTGAAACCCAGTACATCAGAGACGTTCTCTCTGATTACTCTTTGGCCTCGGTTGACGGTTTATTGATCCGGAGACAGGTCCCTTTCTGGATATCAATGCGTTGAAATCATGCGCTGGCTATAGTTACATTAAGACCTGACCCTAAATCAATAAGCCTGTGCCCGTTTCCGGAGGTGATGGGGTTGAGGCTGTACTTTCCCACTGTATTATCAGAGATGCACTCATTGCCTAGTTTCTCACGAAAATCGCTAGGGACTATTTTCACGTCATACTTAGGGCATTGCTCGTAGGTTTTGTCCCGGAGATCGTCGAAGCAGTCTTTGGTAAGGCTGTCCTTCTCCTCTGCCTGTGCGTGGGCATTTATGAGTCTACCCTTTATGCGGCTCGTTGTCAGGAGTTCACTTACATCGCTGAGGCTCAAGACTTATTCCCTAAGTCCTCCTCTTACGACGATTCCGCAACCCAATAAACGCGGCGACTGCTGTCATTGTCGTGCTAGTTATCTGCAGCATTCTCCTTTGTAGATATCACAGTTCTTCCTCCTCTTTTTGTCCCAGTCGAATATCTCTGCTAGTTGGTATTATCCGAGGCTTTTAGCTGGTTCGTTACATTTTTTAATCTCTTCCATATAGGGTTGATTGTTGCGCTGCTGGCCCAATCCAAGTTATAGGACAGTCAGCAGTTTCCCGATCAATCGCAGCGAGGGTCCCAATGCCTTAAGCATGATGCTAAAATCATCCTTGGCACGCATAACTAGGAAAGGAACGAATCTTTGGTAGCACAGCCGGTAAGTATAGGCGCACCTTCAGTGTTCTGGATATCCGAACGTTCCGAGGGAACAATATTGACTCAGACCTCCAATTTGTTTTTGCCAAGACATGAGTTCGCATATTCCTAGAGCCGCTAAAAACTAATGTGGGGAAATCTGACGCCAGAAAACAGCAATCGCAAGAAAATGCTGATCAAATCCCTTTTAATCTTAGTTCGATATTTTTCGCCGCCATAATCTTGTTGTGGATGGAAACCTGGAACGAAGAATAAGGGCGAATCTGGTGTCAGTGCTGATAGAAAAACTTTTCTGCAGACGTTAAATGATGACGACAATCGACATACCATTGTCAGACGGATCGAACCACGGGAACGGGAGATGACTTTATATGTAGAATGCACCAAATAATCTGTAAAATATGGTCAGACGAAAGCATGCCAAACGAATGTAACTTCAATCTTGGAGAAAGATAGCCCTCTAATTTGCGCCAACTGTTAGGGAACTAGTCCCCTTTAAGTTCTTCTCTGGGGTGGTATATTATCGCCTAAAACCTTTTTCCAACGAACCGATTGAACTTCATGCTTGGAAAGTCCATAATCAACCGACCTCCGAGTTCTAAATCGACGTTTTCGGCTTTGGCAGTTCTGCATAACTTGTCCCGCTTTGAAGAATGGCTATGAGGGTCTCTTATGATTTTGTTGAGACCTTTGATCCTAAAAAATGTTTCTGTCCTGGAAATCTACTGTGATGGGATTTCTTCGACATTGTAGGCACATTATTTTAAAATTCTGTGCAACTACTTGCCTATGTGGATTAACTTTTTCGGAGGAACACGGCGAGCTGTTTGTGAGGCATTTGCAAAGATTATAGCAGTAGCGGCGAAGATGAGTTTGATCGTACACGAGGGAAAACCGAAGTACCTATATGTTGTCCTCTAGAAACTACTATACAAGTAATACCGACGGTTCGGGTAAAATGTCACAATAGACAGCTATAATTTCCATTTAGTCAAGGACTTTGCCTTCTGAGGTCTCACAGCGCAGTCAATATAAACAGCGACATCACCATAGATATCATTCGAAGAGGAACTTTTATCTACCGCTGTTGTCCTCAGAAGCAGAGCCTTCTCTGAGTTGTTCCAGTCCTCCTCTATGACGCAGAGGCAAGGATTAGGAGACAGTTTGTTGTTTCAAACAAAAGTGATTCGAGTGTTCTGCGGCAACTCATCACTCTCGACGGAGAGAAGAGAAGAAGACTTAAATAAGCGCTGTCCAACGCAATGGGCTAAGCTGAAAGGTAGGAATTCGTCGGCTTAGATGCCTGAGACAACTAAAGCGGATAGATAGACCCCAGCGCTTCAGCTTGGAAAATCTTTCAATCTATCACTGAAGGAAAACGTAGTAGAGAAGGATCTCACCACAAATGGAGTTGGACTTCAACCAACTGGGCGTGTGAAATTGGAAGAAGCCGACGAACAACTTAGTTGGCTGCAGTCATGTTGGTCGAAGCCCAGCCCCACTCCGGACTATAACACTACGAAAGTGAGTATCAGGTCGCATTTCCTGAATAAAACTAACAGGAGTCAAAGAAGACTAAGGGACATTGTAGAGTAGGGATGAAAATAGACCCACAAATATGTAGTTTCGTAGCTTTCCTTGAGCGTTTTTTTTATGTGAGTACGCGAGTTCTCAAAGCATATCAATCGACTTAAAAAATGTTTCCTTTCCACGATGAAAACATTCATAACATGTTGCAATATCTACAAAAAAAAAAAAAAACTACATCAACTCTCAAATACCCTTAACGAGAATATAAAATTAGGAAACTTAGCCCCAGAAGGTCCGTACCGTATCCACATCTATGTTTGTCACTTCAATCTTGAGGTGAAGATATTCACACACCGATAATGTTTGACGCTGATAAATAGAGAACGCTGTTGTGAGTTCACCACCACAGTTTGCCTCGCAGCTCAATTATTCTATACACAAGAGGTTAGCGAAACTCTTCCCGGGGGGAATAGCAAATATCCCAACGCTAATTCTGGTACTGCTCTATGTATAGATATAGGAGTAGCAATAGGAATAGGTAGATACCCCCAAGCAAGGGAACGCAGATGCAAACAAACACACCAAATTACCCACGAGTACCGAGGATACCATGATCGTATGTCAATATGAAACTGTTTCCTGCTTTGTATCTCTTGCTACAGGGGAACCCTTGTTTAAATATAGAAAACCTCATGCACCAACATTGGTGGATTATACTGTTTACATACAAACACACGATGGCGAATAAATGGTGCAATTAAATGCGATCCCCTTGCGTTATTAGTTCGGTGCACTAAGCATCCCTCTTAAGTGACACCGAAAAAACCAATAACCAAGTACGGGTAGTTTGTGCTATCCCTTTAAATCGAATATGTATATTGTGGGCTCAGATGTTGGGTACACATAGTTTCGAAGACATTTATTTGTTTGGGGATGGTAATTTGTCAAAAACCCACAAAAGAAGAACCAAAACCTACCCAACCATGAGCAATGGGAATAGATAATAGATAATAACCTCTTCAGTGTATCGGATACGAGTATGTTCACATTCTAATTCATGATGTCCAAGAGTAGCCAATTAAAATGAGAGAAAAAAATCTTTACTCTATTTATCCTAAAGGACATTTGCTTTCATCTTTTTTGCATAAAAGGAAGAGCCGCATGACTTCAAAGTAGCCGTTTAGAGGACGGCCCCAAAATTGTGTGCCTATCCACTTGCCTTCTTAGAATTGCATTCTTGTTATTCATTTCAAATTATAGACGCATGGAACATGTTCATCAAGGATAAACAGATTTTTTTCCTAATTTCCTTATATCCCTATGTCGGCAAACCGTTTGAAAGATAAAAAACAGAAAAAAAAGAAAATCCTTTTGATGCATTTTTAACGAAAGGCCAAAAAATATTTCCAGTTTCTATTGTGACCAGAACTTGAAAGGATAACTTGGAAACTCCAGCAAATGACTTGTCCACAAGGAGTGTCAATATGCGAACACATTCGAGTGGCATATGTTAATCGGTCTAGCCACGGATAAATGCGTTCGAATTGAGTCCTTTCGGTAGGGGTGAGTACAGACATAATGTATGTATTTTTGCTGGAATATACCATATTTCTCGAAGGGTAGATGAATTAATTTCGATATTTTAATTTATGCGGTGGCGGTGTAACTACTTCAGACGATTGCCCAAGATGACGGGAAATCGATTTTGATTCGTTGGTTCCTATGGTCAAGGTTTCATTAAAAATTCCATTTGAGCTTTCAAGGACTCTGAAATTGTGTTTTTTTAATCGTGTGTGTCAAGCAAATGCAAATTGTTACAACTGAACACAGCTGGATATACGCACGAGGGCTATATGTAGAAGCTATTCCCGGTATCGGAGTTATTTGTTTGTTAAACTATCTATTATCTGTGTATACAAATATAAAACTTGGCAGCAGTTTTCTTGTAATACTAAAATACAAACAACAGGAAACATCATTCATACATAGATGGTGAATACATATTTATAAAGATGTAAAGAGTCTGCTCTTTCGTTGCGCAATAGTGGTTAAGTAAATTTTAAAGTCGGAACTATCCATGCGAAAGTATTGTGGAGAAAATCCTTCCTTTCTTTGGCTGCTCTATAGTTTTGGCAACCTTTCTACACTGTGTAAAACCACTTGGACAAGTCAGAAAAGCCGATACTTGAGGTGAAATCAGAAGAGCATACAGGTTCTTTAAGTTCATCAAATAATATCAGGACAATGGCTTCTATTAGATCCATGGAACCATTTGGCATTGCAAAATCAGCCACATGGAATTCGTACAAACGGCGCTTTGAAATGTTCACGTATCTTACCGTTTTCGGGGCACAGTGTTTCGACTTAGTAGAGTCTCTTATCTCGTCAAAACGAATTGAAGATGTAGAGTATGCGTCAGTAGTTGAGCAGTTGTCAAAACATTTCACACCTACTCCATAAGAAATCGCGTAATTTTTTAAGTTCATCCTTCAGAATCAGTAGCTGAATATTGTATTGGGTCTACAAGTAAGTTTCCAGCGTTTTTTTTTTCCAAAATTTGAAGTTTTATTATGAAAACATAGTTACAACGCTTTATTCAAAGTATCGTCCATCGGAAGCTACAACTTTCCAACTGGCAATTTATGAATTCCGGACCAAAAAAATTTCTCATCTTTCGAGCCCAAGAATGTATCGAGCCAATTTTTGATTTCCTCTACTGAGCTGAAGCGTATTCCCGTAAGAGCTTTCTGCATAGAACGAAACAAGTGATAGTCAGATGGTGCCAAGTCTGGACTGTAAGGCGGGTGAGGCAGAATTTCCCATCCACTATTTTCCAAATAGTTTTTCACCGAAACCGCAACATGTGGCCGAGCGTTGTTGTGATGAAAAATGACGGACTCATGCCTGGTCTCATATTTTGGCCGTTTTTCTTTTAATGCCCACTTCAAACGAATTAGTTGGGTTCAATATAATGGTCCTTTGATGGTTTCACCACTCGGAAGCAGTTCGTAGTATACGACACCCTTTTGATCCCACCATATGCAGAGAATGACCTTATTCACGTGAATATTTCGTTTCGGCGTCGATTGGGCGGACTCGCCGGGCTTTGTATACGATTTTCTGCGTTTAGGATTATCATAATAAGTCCATTTCTCATCACCAGTGACAATACGATGCAAAAATGATTTATTTTTATACCGCTGCAGTAACATTTCGGACATGCAAAATCGCCGTTCGACGTCTCTTGGCTTCAATTCGTACGGCACCCAGTTTCCAACCTTTTGAATGAATCCCAGTGCTTTTAGGCGCAGGGAAACGGCTTGTTGCGTGAAGCCCAATGATGCAGCAAGTTCTTCTTGAATCTGACACGGATCCTCATCCAGTAAAGCGTCCAATTCCTCGTCTTCAAAACTTTTCGGCTTTCCGGGGCGATCTTTGTCTTCAACTCCAAAATCACCACTTTTGAACCGTTTGAACCACTCGCGGCACGTCAATTCACCAATACATTCCGCCCCATAAGTTTCCGAAAGCAAACGATAGGCCTCAGCCGCACTTTCCTTAATATTAAAGAATAAAAGCAGCGCTTCCCGCAAATGACGTTTATTTGGCTGGAAACTTGCCATGATTTTGCTCGATAAAATGTACGACACCGATAGAACTGCTCAAATATAACGTTGAGTTGTTGACAGATACAAAACTTACAAATAAAACACATGGGGTCTGACATTTCTGCCCGGGATCCACTGGTGGTGCCATCTCTGACAAACGCTGGAAACTTACTTGTAGACCCAATATATTGCTGAGCTTCGTCATTTAATCATAGACTGTGTGGAGTGGAGAAGTGGTAAGAGATCCGCTGACTTGCGGGCTACCAAATAATAGTCTGCAGCAAGCTATGTTGGCTGAGAGTAAACTAACCCTTTAATCCGTGCAAGATCGAGTTATTGCTGGTGATTCAGGAAAATGCATCAGCCATAGTATACACTCCATCAAGACCAGAATGACGAAGCAACATTTGCGAAGTGCAGACAATAGCAACTCTGACACAACTCAAAAACTACTCAACTGCTATTGCTGTGGTAATGACCACCTGAGAGCGGCCTGTGGCCACATAGGCCATACTACAAGCGTCTGTCAATCCAAGACGAATACAAATTCTTCATATGGTCGTAAGAACACCAAGCGTCAGCAAGAGAATGTCATCCATCCTCCACAACAAAATGCAAAAAAAATTGCTACAACAACAATCGACGGAGTCCAATGCAAATTCGAAGTTGACACGGGTTCCAACTACACGTTCACTTTAGAGACGAACGCAAGGAAAATTTGGAATAATAATCTGCCAACGGTGATGGATCTCGGTTTGCATTACGTTGATTATGCAAATAATCGTATTTCCAGTATAAAGGGTGGTTTTTTTAGAGCTATACAAATTCAATATGAAATAAAACACTAGGTTCATTGTTAATGTCTATAGTAATAACTTTATTTAATAGATAATTTTGTGCCATTTGTCTTTAAATATGATACCGGAAATATGCGCTCCATGGCTCGAATGAAGCGCAGTCTTGAAGTCCCATTTTCGACAACTTTATCGTGCAACTGGGGCCGTATCTCAGCAATAACACGGCGAATGTTGACTTCCAAATCGTCCAACGTGCTCTGGTTTATCGGCATAGACAAGTGACTTCACACACCCTTAAAAGAGAGTAATCTAAAGGTGTGAGATCACAGGATCGTGGAGGCCAGATCCCAGGTCCATTACGCGCAATAAATTGATGGTGCCGAGCGCCATATGGCATGTCGCGCCATCTTGTTGAAACCAAAGCTCTGTCACGTCAATGCCATTCAACTGAGGAACGAAGAAGTCAGAAATCACGTTTTTATAGCGTTCTCCATTAACGGTAACGTTCTGGCTGACATCGTCCTTAAAGAAATATGGGCGGATGATGCCACCAGCCCATAAAACACACCAAACAGTGAGTTTTAATGGTTGTAAGGGCGTCTTAACATAGGCTTCTGGGTTTTCTCCACTCCAAATTCAGCAATTTTGCTTGTTTACATATCCATTTAACCAAAAATGGGCCTCATCGTAGAACAAAATTTTGCGTTGAAAATGAGGATCAAGTTGAGTCGGCCGATTTCTGCTCTGTTTCGGTGCATTCACCGAACCTACGACGCGTATAATGGTCACGCGGTTTCAACTCTTGCACAAGCTGGATCCTATAAGCCTTTAACCCAAGATCTTTCCGTAAAATCTTCCACAAGTGGATGGGCATACATAGACCCAATTCTCCTCAACACTGCGCTCCACAACGGCAATAACTTCTGCTGTTTGCACTATTTGTCGTCTTTGGGGATGCGTATTATCCACCAAAGTGTACGTGGTGCAAAAACGATTCATCGTGTTCCGAATAACCTGCTCAGATGGACAATTACGTCGACCACAAAATGGACGTAGCGCACCGTAAGTTTGGCGAACCGAACCATGGTTTGCAAAATAAGCTTGAACAATTCGCACACGTTATTCTTGCGTTAATCTATTCATGGTAAAATGGCAAATCATACTTACTACAAACCAGCTTTCAACTGTCAACTGTCAACTGACAATCTGTAGAAACAGTGTTACAAGTTTAAAAACGAAACCTCTAAAAAAAACACCTTTTACCTGTGACAAAAGCCGATGGATCTGTACAAACATGTGGCAACTACCGATGCACTGTAAATATAAATCTTCTCAGACTCCTTCGATTACCGATATATGGTACTTGCTTCTACTCCACGGGGAGAAAAAATCGCCAAAATAGATTTGGCCCTGGGTTATCAGCAGTTGGCAGGAGATGACGAAGCTTCAAACATTGTCACGTTAATAACTACCAAGGGCCCATACAGCGTAAAACGGCTGCCATTTGGTATTTCGCCAGCACCAGGTATTTTTCAAAAACGAATAGAAGATCTACTGCGAGGAATAACTTTCGGCGCGGTGTACTTTGACGACATTTTTGTTATTGGGAAAAATTCCTCAAACCTGATAGAGATTTTAGAAGAGTATTCCGACGGTTAAGCAACGCGGACTTCGATTACGAAAGAACAAGTTCGAATTTGATCTACGATCACTAACATTCCTCGGATACACGATAGACTTTCAAGGAATTCGCCCATCAGCTAATAAGGTCCATGCCATAAGAGAAACTCCAGAACCAACAGTCAAAAAACAATTGCAGGCTTTCCTGGGGCTCATTAATATCTACCACGGATTCCTTAAAAACAAAACAACTATCGCCGAGCCATTGAAAGACTTAAGGGACCTGCTTCAAGGAGAGAATATCTTGATCAACTATGACAAAAATTTGCGGATTTTATTGGTTTGTGGCACCTCTCCATACGGAAAAGATGTGGCTTTAACGCATAACGTACAAAGGGGAGAGGAGCGACCAATTTCTTTTTATTCGCGTACGCTGACACCGATAGAACGGAAATATGCGCAAATAGACAAGAAGGCGCTGGCGATTGTTGCGGGCGTTAAGACATTCTATCCTGTATGGTAGAACATTCGTAATTGTCACAGATCATAAGCCATAAATTGGTTTGTTTAATCCAGACTAACCCACACCAATCATCCTGTCCCCAAGGATTCTTCGATGGATCGCGATTTTGAACGGATATAGCTTCAGAACAATATGTTACATAAAAATCGCAACACGCATGCGCTGAGTCGATTACCAAATCCTTTCGTGGACCCTGGACTTGAAAATCACATCAACATGGTTGAAGAATGCAATGCTAACATTCCTCAATCAAGTGACATCGACAAGATGATTTTGAGCGACAAATCACTACAGCGGAGTCTTCAATGGGTGTTGAGGGGTTGGCCAGAGGTTCAAGCAGATGAAGAATTTAGACCATTTCACCATTATAGGAACGAGATCAAGGTAAACAAGGGTTGTTTGTTACTGGCTAATTCTAGGCGGTGCAAAATTAATCACCCTGTCGGAAAATGGTATAATTTTTGCAAGCGGCGTCGTACGTTAATCATATTTGACATTTGTGAACTACATAGCTGAAGTATACAAACAGAAAAGCAATGGAGCACCAGGTGTACTCCGCAAGAGCGTGGAATAATTGTGTCTATGTTTTTGACCAATAATCGGTCGGTGGTGTTAGCGCAGCGTGAATTTCGACGTGGATTTCCTAATCGTGTCGCGCCAATTGGGTTAACATTCCGGCGCTTAGCTACTCGACTCGAACAGAGTGGAACATGAGACCATGTTTGCCGTGGCTGCCGATGTTACTGAGAACGAAGAAACATCAACCAGACGACGGGCCACGCAATTGGGCATCACCAGACGGACTCTACAGCTAATTTTAGTAAAAGACTTACACACATTCCCGTACAAAGTACAAACAGTGCATCAGCTAATGCCTTCTGACCATCAGTCGCGTGTGAATTACTGTAAAGCCATCCTCAATCTCAACAACGAAGAGGACGATTTTGTGTCGAAAATCATCATAAACGACGAGGCGCATTTCCACTTAAGCGGTTACATCAATAAGCAAAATCTTCATTTGTGGGGCACTAAAAATCCGCGAGTGATGCACGAAAAGCCATTACATCCACTCAAAGCTACTGTGTGGTGCGGCGTTTACGCGGGAGGAGTGATTGGGCCGTATATTTTTGAGGACGCCATCGGCAATATGGTCACTGTTACTAGCGAACACTACATTGCCAAGATAAATGACTTCTTACTGCCGGAATTGGATGAGCGGGGCTTGGTGAAAATGTGGTTTCAACAAGATGGTGCAACCGCACACAAGGCACGAACCACAATGGAAGCGTTTCCTGGTCGCGTAATCTCCCGTTTTGGCGATTTTTCATGGCCAACAAGATCGCCCGATTTAAGTATCCCAGACTTCTTTCTTTGGGGCTACTTGAAGTTGCGGGTTTACGCCAACAAGCCTCAGACAATTGCAGCCCTTAAGGAGAATATTCGACAGGATGTTCGCATTCCAAGTTATCACCGGAAATCTTTGCGGAGAGTCATGGAAAATGCGATAAAATGGCACAAATGTGTATCAACACTGGCGGCAGCCACTTGGCAGATATCATCTTTTCCACTTAACAGAAACAATTGTTAAGATCGAAGTAAAGATTTTCATCACTCAAAATTATTTATCATTGCAGAGACTGTGCGTAAAGACAACCTAAAAATACTCCATGCCGGTCATCCTGGAGTGATGAAAATGAAGAGCCTAGCCAGGAGGTTTATATGGTGGCCGGGGATGGATGCGAATATTGTGGCCATCGTGAGACGATGTTGCACTTACCAGGAATCAAGCCCTGAGAATCCGCAAGCAGTAGTTCATCCGTAGGAAGAGTGGTTCCGGCCTTGTTCACGCCTCCATATAGATTTCGCGGGCCCGTTTCTGGGAAAGAGGTTTTTCGTTGTAGGGGATTTCATTTTCATTGTCTACTACAAGCACACAGTGTGCAGTTAACAGTCTTCGATCAATGTTTGCTATGCATGGACTACCAGATTACATTTTCTACGATAATGGAGCGGCGTTCACATCAGAAGAGTTCAATAATTTCTGCAAACATAACCTCATTTCCGACATTTTAACTGCGCCGTTTCTGCTATCAAGCGATGGTCAGGTGGAAAGAATGGTCCGTACTACTAAAGATTACCTCAAGCGGAATGCTGACGGTTGTATATAACTTAGGTTGGCGAGGTTCTTGCTCCATCCGCATAGTACGCCATCATCAACGACGGGAAAATCACCTGCAGAATTGTTGTTTCCCGAGTCATTTTTCGCTAAGCTCCATTCGGATAATAACTTAATGCGTTCATCGAAAAGGAATTTCGTGGTGAATCTCAAAGAAATTGTTCAAATGTCCTTTATGGATTCCAGCCAGCATTTCGAAACAAACTGGTTCGGTCTCTTACGACATCACTACAGAAACAGGGTACACTGTGCGGAGACATGTGGATCAGCTGCGAATAAGAGAGAAAGATACTGCTCAAGACATGCAAGGTAGAGTAAGCGATATATCGACAAATTTGGAAGAAGCCAGTCGAACAAACAAAACCGTCTACAGCTCAAGCAACATCCCCAACAGTACGGCGCGGCGTTGGTCCGTTCGAAACAGGAACCTTAGTGTTAGTTGAGAGGGGAGAGATGTAGTCTCTGAACTCTGTCATTTCATCAGATGTCATAAATGATAGCCATCAGTTGGCAGTGAAAAATGGATTGCACTTTTGTCTTCCCGCCATTCAGCTAGAGAATCCCGCCAGCAGAACTTCTCTTTTGTTTTCATTCTTCTTTAATTAAAATATATAAGTAGTTGTAAGAATTATTATCACTTGAGTTAATAAAGTTATAAATGTTTAACGTAACAGATGATTAAGCAGAAAGGAAGTGACTAAACAGGACGATGCCCGTGACATTCGCAACAGCGACATTCTTCAAGTCATTCTCTCGACCGCGATCAGGGAACGGATTCTGGAGGCCTAAATCAATATTATAAACCAACTTCACACCAATTTAGGCGTTGAACCAGAAAATGCTGCATGACACCTGCGGCTCTTTCTATGACACATTGGGAAGATTGACTGGAGGAGTTTCAGTTTCAGCCTGTTACTTTAAAACTCCATCAGAATAGACAAGTGATGTGTCAGAGTGCTGATTTTGAAGGCTTGTCTTGCTAGACCAAAAAGTCGACTCTAGAAGAGACACACTCTCCAAGACTAACGTCTAAAGGGGCCAGTCAAAGAGAAAAAGAAAACGCGAAGCAAATTCACGGCGCCAAAAGATGGCAAGTACTGTCGAAAGCCAGAGTGCTAAAAGTCCCACTCCTCCAAGGGCGACACCCACTGAAAACGATCACGCTTCCGGGAATGAAACTGCATCCTCTTCTTCGTCCCGAACAGGGCCAAGAGGCCCAATCCTCTCCTTCCATGGATTTTTTCAACACGATGCCCGCATGAAACCGGTGGTGCAACCAATATAGGGTCAAGGGTGCACTTCTAGTGGACGAAAATTGGATGCAGCGGCCAAAACTATTGATAAAAACAAAGCCAACACACGTTTTTCGGTGTTGCAACCAGCTAAAGTTGCAGTTCGTGTGGACGAATTTCGCGGGAAAACAGACCTCCAAGAGAAGCTTGAAACTTCAAGGAGGATCAGACCGGCGTATAACGAAACAGCTATAACCTCTCTGGCACTTCGAATTGGAAAAGCTTGGAAAGCAAACATTCAAGCAAATATTACTCTTCGAGTGAAGTGCTTCACGCAGCAAATTTTTAAGTAACTAAGCAATTCCGGGCTAAAAATACTCCTTCTGAAACGTTAGACTTTTAAGGTTTTCAGGTCATCACAATTGATGCACACCATGTTCTGGATTTCGTAGCAACTCAGGGAAACCGTGGGCTTAGCTAACATTTGCTACGAAAATGAGGCAGTAATCGCGCTATCCAATAGACACGCTAAGGAGACCACAGATACGAGGGCGGGTCAATAAGTCCGTGACTTTTGGATTAAAACAGATTTTTTGATAAAAAGATAATTTTATTTTTCAACGTAGTCTCCGTTGAGCTCTATACACTTTGTCCAACGCTTCTCCAATTTTTTTATCCCTTCCAAAAAAAATGATTTGTCGAGGTCCTCAAAATGACGAGATGACTTCATCATTGGAGTCAAATCTTTTTCCACCAAGCCATTTCTTCAGGTTTGGGAACAAGAAGTAGTCGCTCGGAGCCAAATCTGGAGAATAGGGTGGATGAGGGAGCAATTCATAGCCCAATTCATGGATTTTTGCCATGGCAACTGCACATGTGTGCACCCTTGCATTGTCTAGGTGGAAAAGAACTTTTTTCTTGGCCAAATGAGGTTGTTTTTTTTTTTCAAATCGTCATTGAATCGGTCCAATAAGTTGGCATAATATTCCCCATTGATTGTTCTTCCCTTTTGAAGGTAGTCAATGTGGATTATCCCGCGTGCATCCCAAAAAATAGTCGCCATAACTTTATTGGCTGACAAACCCACCTTGGCCTTCTTTGGCGCCGATTCACCCTTAGAAACCCACTGTTTTGACTGTTGTTTGTTGTGATGGATCCATATTTCGTCCACGGTTACAAAACGGCGCAAAAACTCCTCCATATTGAGATTAAACAACGCCAAACCTTCCTGTGAAGTTGTTACACGATTGCGTTTGTGGTCGACTGTGAGCAAACGCGGCACCCATCTTGCGGAAAGCTTTCTCATGCCCAAGTGATCATTCAAAATTGAAACCACTGAGCCATGCGAGATCCCTACGGCTTCCACAATCTCTCGCACTTTCAATCTTCGGTCGGCCAACACCATATCGTGAATTTTTTCGATTGTTTCGGGTGTAGAGACCTCAACTGGGCGTCCAGGAGGTTCGGCATCTTCAGTGCTTGTACGGCCACAACGAAATTCAGTAAACCACTTTTTTACCATTGAAATCGATGGTGCAGTATTTATCAAGCTTAGCCTTGGTCTCGGTAATGGTTTTTTTTCGCAAGAAATAATGCTTAATAAGCACACGAAATTCATTTTTTTCCATTTTCTCCTCAAATTAGTGAGTAGTCTGATAAAAATAGCTGTCAAACACAAACTAACTGACGCAGCAAGTTTAAATTTTGACAGGAGTCAACTGACAAATGCCTGTTGACAGGAGCAGTGTGCTGTTTCAGTAAAGAGGTCAGAAATTCAAAAATGCACGGAATTATTGACCCGCCCTCGTATATTGAATTTAGAATCAGAAATATTAAGTGTCGATTTTGTTGAAAAAGAGTAATATGCGCAAAACCAACTGGACATGATTAAAGGAGCAGACCAACAAGTCCAGCAGGGCTGCCCTGAACTCAGGACAAAACAAATGGTAAAAGAAACTGTTCAGTATCTGAACGGTGTCCTCGCCGATGGCTTTGAGCTGATGTGTCCAGATAGGACCTATTTGATAGAACGCGAATTCTCATCGATTAGGTAAGGGAACCAGCAAATTTCTAAACAAGTCACTTTAGACTAACTAACGACAACGCTACGTTTTATTCTTCGCTAGGAACCTTGTGTCTGTCTTCCAAGCAGAAACCCTGATGGCATTAAATTATATTGTGAAGAATCGTTGATGGGGCGAGTTATCTCTACATGTAGCCACAGCCAAGTTGCGCTTCCCGTATCCTCTCACGACTTCCAAACTACTCGTAGTTTAAGAATTCAAGTCTTCACAGAACGTAGTAGGAAGGCTAAATACACTGAGTCTTGTTTGGGTCCCGGGTCACAATGGGATCGAGGGAAATGAAATTAGGTCCTCGGGTAGAGCTTTCGTTGACAGTTGGGTTTCATATGAGCATAACTGCAGATGGGATGACCCTCTCGTTTCCCTACATCCCTAAAAAATCAACGACTTTCCTTCTGTCCCTATGTAGGAAAGACTGGCCTGCTTACTGCGGTCGCGACGAGGCACTACGCATTTGCTACACAATACCTTGCGACGCTTGCAGTAAGAGTGATTACACGGAAGACTATATCTACGTATGTCCGGCCTATGCCTGCATCAGGCTGCATGTACTCAGCGCTGTTGTGGTGAGTGCTAGTACTGTAGGTAAGTTCCTATTAAAGGGCTTACTTATCTGTCTGCGAAAGGCTGAGAAAGAAACACACAATCAGTACAATGGACTAGTTCTTTGTAAAAATGTGAAAAAATTTGAGAAACTTGTAGGAAACTTGGAGGAATAAAGCTCAAAGCATTTACGGAGATACTACGCAGTGCACACAGTGCTCATGGCGCCTCAGAAACAAATGCAAATTGAGTGTTGTCGCAAGTTCTTGGAGGGAATTTCGTAAGATTCGTTAAGCGTTTTCCATTGAATCATCAATGGAGATGAAACATGGCTTCATCTCTAACTCCCCAAAGAGATTAAATTGAGGCCTAGGTGGATCCTGCATAGCTTTATTATGCTTAGGAGAAGCAAGGACGTAAATACTAAATTTAACACTACCAATTTAGCTTTGTGCTGTGGGGCAGAATGGAGGACGAGTGGCTTGGAGGGCAGTCTACAGGAAGAGTTTGCTTAGGTGATAGTCAGAAAAAGTTTGAATAAAACGGACTTCGCGTAACATTCTGGACCTGGGTTAATGGTATACATAATTTGTTCAGAGGGAATTAATACAGAAGAGAGGAATAAATTTGGTATCTCGAGAGTTAACGTTCAACGAAATAAAATCTAGCATTCAAGTAAGCAAGCATGGGTTCCCTCATCTTACGATCTACTAGGGGACATGACGGTCTCCTGATCAGAACAAGACAAGCTAGATTGACTGTTGGGAAAGAATGGCAACATGCATCCAGTACTCTAGATATCCCCATATTCCGAGGTGCCAACATCAAACGATGTTAAAGACATCGGGAAAATACTGTGAAAAAGGATACAGAGAGCATCACCGGTATCAAATGCGGAGGACCTGTGAGAAAGGTGCAAGAAGGCCATCAGAAATGCAGCCTCCGATGTGCTGTATCTCAAAAAAGACAAACAAACGAGAAGCCCAAGGTTGGACGTTGAATGCCGGTGATCATACTAGTCCAAGCATGAAGCGCGTATTGTGTATTGAGTTGAGACCTGCAGAACACAAACTTCTCCGAAGGCAAAGGAGGATATTCAAAGAACGCGGGATCGATATGATCAAAAGATGCGACTCCTTCTTTATACCACAAGACTAAAAGGACATACAACAAAACAGTCGTCCACTGACCACGGTAGTGTATGGATCTGTTTCGGCTTTCCTTGGTGAATTACGAGAAAATAAATTATAATTACGAATCAACAAGTAAATTTTGGTAGTTGGAGTGGCGTCGTGCGACAGTGCGCGAAAAAAAATTGTGCTGTATCGGGTGGTGCGGGTTCGATCCCTGCCCGTGGTGGAAGAACATTTTCCTTTTTGTTTTGTTTTTTAATTGAAAGTTAAAAATAAAATTGGTGATAGTGACACGAAAAAAATTAAACACGTGATGAGTGGCAAAGACCGTCCCGTTATCCCCATTATGGGATTAGCGGACGGCACAACAAGTGCTATTATATCTGGCCACCCAAAAGCAGTGACCAGTGAAGCAGCAATTAAAAGGAGAAAGAAACTAAGTCTGTTAGCAAACTTAGCAAAACGCCCCTCTCTGTGCACTTCTACTGAAATGCTGCTAAGTAGTGAATTGGGGGGGGCGTCAACGTCTGCGGCAGCAGTAGCAGCACAACAACAAAAACGTCATTTGTCGGATGACGAGTCTTCATATGCCTCTGAAAAAGGGGGACATTATAAACGGGGCAATAACAGCTTTGCCTCGTTAGCAGCTTCGGAGTCGGAAGACGAAGAGGATGAAATAAATGCCATTAGTAGCAGCATCTTGCAACTACAAAAAAAGGTGCTTGCTATTAGGGCCAAGCAAATCGCCAGAAGAGAAAGGGAGCAAGAAGCTAAGGCGAGCTCACAACAACAACAACAACTGCATGAAAAAAATGTGCCGGCACAATCAGAAAAAGTGCAGAAAAAACATAAAACCCAGCAGCAAAAGCATCAAACGCAGCAGCAAAAACGTAGCAAAAAACAGCAGCAACAACAAAACCAACAACAAAAAAAACAACAGCAACAGCAGCAGAAAAAAAAAAAAGAAAAGGTGCCTCCAATCAACACCTACAACATGGAAGTCCAGGACACCAAGGACTTGTGTAAGTCGGCCATTGGTAAGAACTTTAGCATTAAAAGATTAGGGTTAGACAGGCATGTCATCCACTGTAATTCAGTGGAGGGCTACAAAAAAATTCAAAATCTGTTGAAGGAAACGACGACGGAGTACTTCACGTACACACCGAAAGGTGATAAATTTAAAACAGTTCTATTGAAAGGACTGGAACCGTCCACTGATCCCGAGGAGCTCTTAAAACTGCTTCAAGAGAAAGAGTGTGAAGGTCTCAAGTTTGTGGGGGTTAAGCCTTTTACCACTCCAAGAGCAAAAAGGGAGAAGCGGAAACTACCGTTCTTCCTAGTACAGCTTACTCCCACTAGCAAACTGGATAGTCTAAGGAGTATCAAGGTCCTAGACTACCAGGTTGTTCACTGGGAGAAATTAAAAAGGAGCGATAACATTATACAATGTGTTCGCTGCCAAAGATTCGGCCACGCCGCATCGAAAGAATCACAATTCACAGGAATGTGCTTTGGGTCAGGACAAAGAGTCAGACAAAAGCCAACTCTCATGTGCTTTATGCAAGAATTCGGGACACACCGCTAACTATCGGGGTTGTCCCAAGTTCCAAGATATTAAGAAAGTAAATATGGCCCGTCAGCAGAAAGCGGAGGTAAAACGTCCATCTGCTCAGTTTCAAACTCCAACCGTCACTCCCCGAATTACCTTCGCCCAAATGGCGGCAGGTGGGGGTAGAATGGTACAAAAATCCGTGGTTGCTTCCTTGGCCCCAGCGCCAAGAGCGCCGGAAGCTGCACCTGACATGCTAGCTATCTTGCTCTCTATTCAAGGGCAGATGGCTCAGCTTCAGCGTCAAGTACAGGAACAAGCTAAGCGGGTGGATCAAACCTGTGCGCTGCTGCCGGGTCTAACGCACCTCATATCGTAATGGGTACGCATATGGTGGAGCAAACCCTGAAGGTCCTTGCAGTGAATGTCAATTCACTGATTAGGATCGAGCGAAGGGCCGCGCTGTTTAAGTTGCTGGAAGACCAAGCTCCTGATGTGCTTTTCGCTAGCGAAACTAAGCTAACCGATAAGCACAATCTGGAACACAGTAAATATAATATTAGAAGAAGAAACCGACCCAACTCCACACAAGGAGGTGGCGTCGCGATATTTATTAGAGATCAATTTAAATTTAGAAGAAAATACAAGGGTGTTTTGCGTGGGTTCCAAGTGTTGGAGGCGTGTGTCGTGCGCATCCCTCTCCGTAGCGGAAAGTGGTTGTACATGGTCTCTGTCTACGCACCTGATGCTTCTCAATCCACGCTATTTATCTCAGAGCTCGATAAACTCTTTCGACTCCTTAGACTGGAATCGGAGGAGAATTACTATATAATCGGCGGGGACTTCAATGCCAAACATAGAGATTGGGGAAATCATATACCAAATACTAGAGGGAACCTACTACTCAATTGGTGGGTTCAGCACAGTGTCATGTACAGACTCGGTTTGAAAGCGACGGACAATCCGTCGTTTCCTAGATCCGGCTCCTATTTGGACCTATTGTTGTACGACGTACGGATAAAACTGACTGGGAGTAATTTACAAACGCTAAACTGTCTGCATACTTTCGTGTACGATAGTGACCATTGCGGTTTTAGTACCGAAATAACAATTCCTAACGAAATTGCGGAACTGGAGGAGTTTGTTCCTAGGCATTCTTACAATTACAATAAGACTCGCTGGACTCACTTTTCTAGAACGCTGACTAGAGCACTTTCCTCGAATTTTCTCTACCCACCGTCCAATAGGAATCTGTCTAACGAGGAGTTGGACAGATACCTGAAACAAATGGACCAAACAATTAAACAAACAATGGACATTACAATACCTCGGTATGAACACATGCCCAACGAAGACTTATTCCGCAATGCTACCATTGACGCACTACACCGACACAAAAGTAGACTGTTGTCAAGACTAAAAACCTTGTACAGGCAGTTTACTGACAGACAAAACGTAGAGATTAGGACACTGAAGTCAACAATTAAAAACCTCCAAATATTGATAAGAGAGAATTACAGAGCAGCTGTAAGCTTGTACTGGAACAACAGAATTCGCGCTGTAAACTTTCACAGCCCGAGTATGTTCCCCCAAATAAACAAAATATTTCGGAGAAAAAATCAATACGACCATCAGTGTCTTAAAATTCCTCGAACGATAGACAACGAACGAATACTGAATACGGCAGGCATAGATCCAAGTGAAGCCGCAGATGATGATAATTTCTTTGTGATCGAGGATCCTCAGGAGAAGGTTGAGGCCATAGGAGCGACTTTTCAGCAAGTGTTTAAATCCAATGACGTCATTGGTTCAAATCACGACCTGGAGAATCGAGTCCTTCTGCAAAATTTTTACCTGCGAAATGACATACAGAACTGGCGATTCGAGAGCTCGGGTTTCACCCAGTTCAGTGACGAGAATATGGCAAATAATGTCATCGCAAATGAAGGGGACCTACCCCCGTTCATTTCAAAGGAGGAACTCCATGAGATCTTCGACACAATAAGAAGTAAAAAATCAGCGGGAATTGATGGAATACCGAACATTGTGCTTCGACATCTCCCTCTAGAAGCGGTAGACATTTACACCACCTTGTTTAACAATGTAATGAATAATGCGTATTATCCAGCGCATTGGAAAACTGCGGTGATTTATCCCATACCTAAAAGGGGAAGAGATACATCCAATCCGGCGAATCTCCGATCGATAAGTCTCCTTCCGAATATCAGTAAGGTGTTCGAAAAGGTAATCAATAGAGTCCTGACTAAGTGGGTTGAGGACAAAAATATAGTTCCGGATAATCAATTCGGTTTTAAGTCGGGGCATGATGTCATACATGCCGCGTCTAAACTGGTGTCAGATATCCAATGGAATAAAAGCAAGAACCAGTGCACTGGAGCCTGTCTGGTTGACCTGGAAAAGGCCTTCGACACCGTATGGTTAGAGAGACTTTTCTATAAGCTGACCAGACTGGGCATCAGTAAGCCACTTTTGTATATTCTTCATAATATGCTTAACCACAGACAGTTCATCGTGAAAAATGGCGATGCAACTTCTGCTGGAACATTTCAAATTAAAAACGGTCTGCAACAAGGTGCGGTTAACTCGCCGATCTTATTCAACATTTACACAAGTGATCTGATAGGTTCGCTTCACCATGCCATAGCGTACGCAGACGACTTAATTGCGTACAGATCAGGTCCAAAGGTTGAGGTCATTAATATGCTTTTGCAACGTGACTTCGAACAAATAAGGCGGTTTTGCGAAGACTGGAAGTTGAAAATCAACTTTCAGAAGTCGGAAACCATTCTGTTTAGGACGCCGTTGTCTGGTGCCTCTAGGGACACCAGAAAAAATTGGTGAAAATTCTCGATCATTGGACAACACGGCCAGCCACTTGCTTGTCGAAATGTAGTTAGATACCTTGGGATCTGGCTAGACCAATATCTATATTTTAACAAGAAGGTAGATGCTGCTCTGGCCAGAGCCAAAGGTGCTTTTGCCCTTACAAAGAGACTGTTTTATAGCAGCCAACTCGATGCGAGGGTGAAAGTTATCTGCTACATGGCCCTCATCCGGCCCATGCTGGTATATGGGTGTCCTGTGTGGTTTAATGTGAGAGCAAGCTTAATGGAAAAGATTAGGGTGTTTGAGAGGGCTTGCCTTAGGGTCTGCCTTCGCCTTTACAGAACGCCAGAATCGGAGGACATAAAATTCTATCCCAATGAGGTCCTTTACAACAGGGCGAATCTGAATAGAGTGGACAACTTCGCTATTAAGTTGACTCGAAGGCATATTGCAAGAGCAATGACCTCGTCCAATAACCTGATATCTGGGGCCTACTACCCCAACTACTTATATCATGAGAGTGTGCGCTTGAAGGGCTTCATCCCCCCTGAAGCGTTTCTCTATCTTGACATGAAAGGGCTTATACAGGATAACTTTGCGGTGCCGCTAATCTTCCACGTAGCTCGTGCAGTGGGTGAGGGGCGACTCAACTACAACAAAGACGTCGCACACGGCAGTATCGAACGTCTCAGGTTTAGTAGGGCGGTTTCAAGCCGCGACATAAAAGATGTTTTTTTGCAGCACCAAAATATTTGGTGGTTGAGTGAAGAAGATCTGATTCCTGCGTCGTTTCCTTCAAGTCCGAGCTAGCCTAGTCAAAAGGCAAAGTGGGCCATTTTGTTTTTATTTTTATTTATTTTTTCTTTATTTTTCCTTTTGGAATGGCCGACTTACATAGGTTAGGGTAGTTTTAAGTGTTTGAAGTTAGCAACCTTGGGTTAGCTAATGACCAGATTAGCAACTTTAAGTTTGCTAACAATTAGGCTAGGTTAGATTGTATAGTTAGGCTAAGTAGTTTAAGGTTAAAATATAAGTTTTATATAAATACAAAAAAATTGTTCGTTCACTAAGTTTTTTCTAAATACTTATTTTCTTAGTTTAAATAGATGTATAAGAATAATAATTATTATTTGTAATGACGTCGAAAGACACAAAACAATAATATAGTTTAGCTTAGAGTACCCGTTTGGAGGGCCATTAAGTTAGTATAAGTTCGTTAAGTTATTCTAAGCTAATATTTAAGCATTTTTTCTGTTAGCATGTAAGTATAGTAAATGTAAGAAGTATAAAATAAAATGCATTAAAAAAAAAAAAAAAAAACATACAACAAAACTCGAACTGAAGCCTATAAAGACGACCGCGGAAACATCGCCAAAGACCCCCAGTCGGTGCTGAGCATACACCGTCCTTTTTTGTGTTTTTTTAATGAACTTAACCTCAAGTGGGTATGAATATACTTATAATGCCTCAGGATGTGTAAAGTTTTTTAGAAAATGGGATAGAGAGAGAAACAACGATGTTTGGGCTCAGTGATTATTCCGTTCCATGGGTGGCATTCAACATTATTTAATGGGGTGACGAAATTCTTAGCGGAAGTTGACTTCTTGTTAATTTTTAGTCAATAATTTTTGTTAACTGAAAAAAATGAATGTTTTTCGGCCGCGGTTGGGATTCGAACACCGATCCTTCCGATTTGGAAGCCAGGCTACTTCCTCTCGAGCCACAGTCACCACCTGAAGGAACGGGAACCGGAACAACAGGGGCATACGTCTGCTAAAGTCTAAAACTGACCGTCAACAAACTTGTAGGTCCATATCTGTCCAACTTGTTGCATTTGGAGATTGCTATGGAGATGACTTTGAAGACATCAGCGCGATGTCAGTGTGGCATTTGTGAGCATTAATGCAAAACAAGAAAACATGGGTTTAGCCGTCCATATACTCACAGAGATAGTGTTCCGCGGTGTTGTCATCACCCTCACAGCACAACACACTTAGCTTCTTAGCAAAAGCGTAGTGCAACGACGCGACGCCAGTAAACAGTTTGCAGTTTTTCCTACAAATTAACAGCAGGAAAATCGCTGAGGAAACATTTATTTGATGCTTCAAACTGTTAATGAAAGCCCTAACAGAGGATGCAGGCGATCCCAACTCAGGCCCGCGTAATGAAAAACTCTCCTCTGGACTGTAACCGGAGACTCAAATAAGACTCATTGAATTCAGATAGACACCAGTATGGCGACTGCAGGTCGAAATTTGTCGATATTTCGATGTTTAGTCTAAAGGAACTGGTTATCCAGGGTGCTTAGCTTCATTGGAGAAACGGATGGTAATGTCTTTAAAAATTGGATGAGTCAGACCAGTCAGCTTCGTCCTTTTCATAAAGCGAACAACCCAGTTTTGAGAGGAATGACTGAAAGCCAATTTCTAGTGGTCCAATCGTCAATCACGCCTAGAGCTAGCTGCGCGTTAGATGATTCAGTCGCATGGCATGATCCAACAGACAGGTCATCTACAGCACAGGTCATCTACGCACAACTATTGAGAGCGTTAACCAGTGAATCGTGAATTGATGTCTAGTCGACAGCATGTGGGTCAACAGAAAACTCTGGGATTTCATTAATCACTGAGGGAACCATTCCTAATAAATTACCACGTCATTATCAGCTGCTCTAATTTCGTCTCTGTTAACCACTGACAAGCTTTAATTGAATCCAAGTGCAATAGAAGAGAAGATTACCATTTTCGGCCAAAAGCTGCAATGAACGTAAACATTTATTGTAAACCGTATGTCTTCACAACTAGTCCGCCTATTTTTTCCAAAGGGCTTACATTATTGACCTCTAATTTCTAGCTTTCAATCTGAAATGTTTAAGTCTCATATGAGAGAATATGAACGTACAGAAGTTATCTCCAAAAATGAATGAAACCAGAAGAAGACTAAAAGAAAAGTGCGTAGCTATCACCAATTTTATTCAAATCTCAAGCAGATGCCTCTGTTTAAGGCTTCTTTGAATTTCCAAATCTCAATAAAAAGGATGATTACGAAAAGTTATAGCAGAACTCAATTCGAGTTACGGTAATCGACCTGAAGCTACTGACATTAAAATCGTTGAACGGCGCTCAGATTCAATCCCAAACTAAATAAAAACTTAAATGCCATAAAAACTTTCTGTGCTGTTCATTTAAAACGACATATGGAAATTTAAGGACGATCTCATACCACTGGCATATGTACCTGTACATAGTATTCCCAATCTCCTCCAAACTAACATCTGTTATTGGTTTTCAGCATTAGTCGACACTTTGCTTAGATATTACCATCTAAGCTTTCCACAAATCGCAGATAAAATCCAAAGGTCAATCTACCTACATCCGTGTAGAGCTCCTAGTAATTTACTGCAGTTGAACGAGTTGTGAATTTCAACAGCGCCTCTGGGACCACAATCCAAACTCAACACGCCGCCGCTTACATTTCTATTCATTGGCCTGGCCAGATTTCGCGCGGTTATTTTGTTTTCGAATAGCACAGGACGTGTTGGGTCCTTTTATTGCTAATTTTCATATCCCTTAGTTGTTGTTTCAAAAACTTATGGCATTGTACGGATAGTTTGGCGGCAGTAGTGGATGTGGTAGTGGCTATTGTTGCTGTTGTTGCTGTTGTTGTTGCGCGCGATATTATTTTAACAAAATTGTTCAGTTGAGCAATTTAAATGGTCACCGGGGAGCATAAATACAATAAATCGTACAATAAAGGTGGCACAAAAATTTGCGTGAATCTCGTAAATTTGAAATGTTACCATCATAAATTTTCGGCAACCACCGCTACCGGTGTGTTACGCTGCAATTAATTTTTAGCGAGAATAGAACAAAAATTTTGAGGCCACACTTTGTGAACACATGCGGGGATGCCACTTGTGTTGAGTGTGGGACTGTGGTATGAATACACACTGTTCTAAGCGTTGATTGCCTTAAGGGAAGTAATAAATAATTTTCGTAGTCAATTTAATTTTGGAGTAAGTTCCTTATTAAAGGGGCGTATGGATTTTTCGCAAATTAATTTTATGCATATACTGAGTGAGTAGAGTAGAGTATCTATGCTTGTCTACTTTATAACTCAACGTCCTCTTTATCAGGTTCAAAGTCACTTTAGAGAGTTCAACTGCAATCTGTGTCTTGCTAGAAGCTACAGCAAGAGGAATGGTTTTTTAAGCAAAGGCGGACTTCTCTTTAGAGACTTCGCGCTTGAGCCTAAAGCGTGTTGCAGCATAGTGGCAGCGAATCACATAAGTACTGTGATCGGTATTTCTAACCATTATTTAAGATATTCCCGAGGAAAGGGCGATGCAGACTACCGCTTTATCGTGGCACTTATCTGCACTTAAAGCAAATATGAACAATTAGAGCTCTGTGCAGTAGAGCATAGATCCGCAGATAGTTTTTCAATAAACAGAAAATATGATTCTTGACACGTCTGCCAAGATATATAAAGTAAGAGTAACCGACAGTGAGTATTGTAGATTTGGTTTTTTTTTTTTAATGCCGGAGCACGTGTTAAGTTTTTTGGAAAATTCGACATTCTGGACAGACAACTCCCGAAGGACTGTGTGTTAAGATCTTCGCTACGGAAAATAACTTAACCCAGCTTGTAAACAAGCCCACGAGAATAACGGACTTTGATAGTCATACCGACAACACCCTGGGATTGTTTTAACTTCTAATCCCCTCCAGGCTCGTCGGACCATTGTGCCAATTCAGGTCATTTATGGTGCATTAATCGCGCAGTTAGAGAAAAGATTCCTAAAAGAACCTTGTGGCAATACGAGAAAGCCAATTGGAGCGAATTTTAACTTGTTGTTATGGTTCTTTGATAACAACATAGATGCCGTTGCTGATTTGATCACAGACACAATTCTCCTTGGAATGAGAAACTTTATCCCTCATCGGATGAAGAGTATCAGACCAAAGGAAAAGCCATGGTACGACTCGAGCTGTAAAGAGGCTGTCAGAGTTAGAAAGAATTTTTTTCGGTCCTTCAAGATCAACCCGACAGAGGAAAATCGAAAAACGTTTCAACGAGCCAAGGATGACTGCAACGCTTTTGTTTAGTGTGTGAAATTCCAATATGACCGACAACTGGGGCAAAAAATACTACAATATCCCAAAGGTAGTAATAGCTTTTGGTCGTATGTCAAAAACATCAGAAATTCTGCCTCATCCTCCATCCCAGCGCTCATTTACAATGACATTCCAGCTGTCAGCTCTTTAAACAACGTCAATCTGCTTGCTGCACACTTTGAGGCCAGCTCAACACTTCCAGATTGTGCTTTGTCTCCATCTGCACTTGAGTGCGTCGAATCTTCAATGGGACGAATCCACTTTCGCACTCGAGTAGTATCAACAGTACTTAAAGATCTTAACATTCACAAATCCGCTGGTCCAGATGGTATATTTCCCCTCCTTCTGAAGAGGAGTTCTTCCTCGCTGGCGAAACCACTGCGTAAGCTTTTTCATCAATCCTACTTTTTAGGACTCTTTCCGAGCAGATGGAAAACAGAATTTGTCTTTCTTTTCTCTCCTCCTACAGATCCATTGCACTTACGTCCCTTCTTTCCAACATCATGGAAACCTTGATAAACGGTCAGCTCATGAAACATATCGAAACACGAAAACTTTTCAATGGCAGTCAATTCGAAGGCATTTGACAGAGTTTGGCATCAGGCCCTTTTGTCGAAAATGCGTGCATTCGAGATCGACGAATCTCTTCACAATCAATTAGAAATTACCTCTCGGAATGTTCAATTCAAGTTGCCTTAGATGGTTTCCAGTCTGATATCCACAAAATAAATGCTGGTGTGCCCCAGGGCTCCGCTCTGTCCCCGGCACTCTTTATAATCTTCATTAATGATCTCCTATCTGCTACTTCCCATCCAATCTATTTCTTTGCAGACGACAGCACTCTCTGCTTTTCATATTCGTTCCCGGACTCACAGCCCTGTTCTTCGGCTGTTGAATGGGAGCGGCAGCGTATGCGATGTAAGCAACATCACTGACAGAATGGAATTTAATGCTTCCAAAACATAATGCTGTCTGCTGTCGTTAAAACGAAATCCAAACACCCTTCCATTATCCATGAATGGCACTTGCATCGTTGAAATCGAAAAACCTTGATTTTGCCAAAAATGCTGCGAAATGTCTAGGTTGCCTCAAGCTTTGTAAGGAACACTTTTCCCCCTCTGATCTGGCTTTAATATATAATTGGAATTAGAAAAACGTATTATTCTGGTTTATAAGACGAGTCAACGAAGGGGCCAGAACGAAGCTCTTACATGAGCCATCGGGATCGCTACATCGTACGGCGTAAAGTCGGCTTAATCACAATCTGGAGGGCAGAAAGTATTTTAAAGATATTCATACCATTCAGGAGATCTGAATGATGTTTGTACTCCGTGGTGAGCTTCTAAGAATCTATTTCGTCCCCCAGAGAGAAGATCTTCCAGTACTATGTAGCGTGAGCAATTTGGAAGAAAGACAAGATACTCTGTATTTCCTAGACAAATGTCCAATCTTACAAGAAACTAGGCTTTTTGAAAAAAAGATGTTTTTCACATAATATCGCTACTCAACCAAATGGATGTAAACAAATTCAACTTTATTGTGAAAAAATGGTTACAAATGAATCATTCAAAGTATTGCCCATCACTAGCTACAACTTTTTTATATCTTCCTGGCAGAGCTCGGATAACGTTACTGTAAAAGTGTTCATCTTTTGAGGCTATCCACGAATCAAGCCATTCTTTGATGTCTTCGTATGAGCAGAACTGCTGATCAGCCGGACCATGTGCCATTGAATGGAACAAGTTGTAATCGGACGGAGCAATATTTGGGGAATATTGCGGGTTTCCAGGTAGGTTTTAACGGGTTTGACAACGTGAGGCCGAGCGTTGCCATGCTGTAGAATCACTTTTTCGTGCCTCAGCTCGTATTGTGGCCGCTTTTCGCGCAGTGCGCGCCTCAATCGCATCAATTGAATATACCGTTCCACAGTGATGGTTTCGTTGGGTTTCAGCAGTTCATAATAAATAAAGCCGACCTGGTCCCACCAAATACACAGTAGCGATAATTTCCGGGCAGTCCCGGTCTTTATTCTTCTTCTTTTTCAGTTGCTGAAATGAATCCATTTTTCACCACCCCTCACGATGCGATGAAGAAAACTCTTCGTTTTTTGCCGCTCGAGCTGTTGTTCACAAGCAAAAAAACGACGCTCAACGTCCCTTGTCTTCAAATGATAAGGAACCCGAGTTCCGTATTTGTGAATCATTCTTAACGTTTTGAGGAAATGGCTTGGCGGGAAACTTCTAATACTGCAGCAAACTCTTTTTACTTTTGGCACGGATCCTCGCAGAACAATGCCTTCAATTCAGCGTCTTCGAAGGACTTCGAAGGACAACCCAAAGTTTATGACACCAAAACAAAATCACTATTGTGTCAAACCGGTTTGTTTGCCATATACCTAAGCTTATTTCATGACGTTTTGGATATGTCAAAATCGACCAGCACTTACTGCTGGAGCCATCAATAATATTCTCAATCTTGCAGACGGCAAAGCCATACTAAATTGATTTTGTTATACCTTATGATAAAAATTTGGCTTTATTTCACATACACAAAGCGAAATAAGGCCGAAGCCGAAAATATGGCCTTTTTTCAGGGCACCACATGGGGGTTTTGAGTAAATTTCCGATAACGTTTTGGCATAGTGTGGTTCAATTTCATCAATGGCGAGTCGAATCCTGTCTTTCAGTTTAGGAATTGTTCTTGGGTTAATGGCATACACCTTTTCAAAAGACCGCAAATAAAGAAATTCAATGGCTTCAAGTCGCGAGATAACTCTCCCTTCAAATTTCGTCTTCAACTAAGTATTCCATGTCATCCATCATGAAAAATTCGTGAAAAGGACCAACGGATGCCATCAATCATGAGGCGGCCATTTATCGGATATTGTGTTCCATACATAGGTTATGTCTACACTCTTTATAAAAATAAAATCATCAGAACTTTTCAAATAAACATTACTTTTTTTTCAAATTTCATTTCAATGGGACACCCTTTATGAGGGCTCTTTGATAAGTACCCGTATTGGAAGTTAGGTGGAGCTACTGAGCCAAAATGAGTATACCATCATTTAGTATAACCTCCTTTAGCTCTAAATTTGGTGACAATCCGACCCTTAGTTTTGTTTTGACACCTTTCCGGCCGAAGGCACGGTCTTCGCCTTTTTGGAGCACGTTCACCGGGTAAAACCCATTGTTTCGATAGTTCTTTGCACTCTGGTTTGCACCAACGAATCCATGTCTCATCGATGGTCACGACGACGCAGAAACTCCTCCGGATTTCGATTAAACAGCGCCAAGCACCACGTCTTTGAAGTGGCGATTGCGCTAGTTCCCCGGTATGAGCCGCGGCACTCATCGCGCGGACAGCTCCTCATGCCCAAAATCTCGTGCAGGATATGGCCAACGCGTTTAGTTGAGATGCTTGCTATCTAAGAAAACTCTCGAATTTTCACCCGGCGGTCCGCCAATACGAGATCATGGGTTTTGTCGGTTTCCTCGGTGAGAACCGTTTTTGGGCCACCTGATCGCAGCTCATCAAAAACCGACGGAAGGTGATTGGGTCCCATACACACAATCAAGAATGGGCTTGATTTCTTCGCAGGTTTTGCCACTGAAAAATAAGAATCGGATCACGGAGCGATACTGCTCTTTTTCCATGGTCGCAAAAAACACTAGCACGATGTTTTGAAATGGGTGTCAAAACAAATGTAAGCCTCGGATTATCACCAAATTTTGACGGGCGGGCTAAAAGAGGTTACACCAAATGATGGTGTACTCATTTTGGCTCAGTAGCTCCACCTATCTTCCAATACGGGTACTTATTAAACAGCCCTCGTCTATTACAAAATTCGATGTTGGTACTCAGCCAGCGACGTTGTGAACATTTGAAACTTTGGTCTTAAAAATGCTGGAGTATGTGGATAGGCTAAAAGGTTCCCACAGATTCCCTTCGGCTCTCATAACGCTCTTTGTGAAGATGGAACTTGATCTGAGGAGAATGTCTTCGCATTGTCTTCATTCGTTCATAAATGGAATCAAATGATTGAAGTCAACGTTGAAGTCATTTTCAGATAACTGAAGACCTGCTAATTGCAATCTCACCAAATTTTAGGTTGCGAGTGAAAGAAAATTTGAAGTGGTCATTGCAGAGGTTTTCAATGAACTAATGGTGCTTATGCAGGCGGTACGTTGTGTTTTTCCTGATAGGTCGATGTTAGTTCGTCTTTCCAGGTTAGGCCACCAAACTCCTTATATATATGTACTCTCCCTTTCCATTGTTAGGAATGCGGCGCCCTTAGCACCCATTTTATTGAGTGGAAAAGCCCCATCCCACTGCAGAATGCGATCGCTGTCCGTATGTCAAAGCAGAAGATCTTAAAGGTATCTGATGGGTTTTGTTGCGTTTCGGATCAATTTTTTGACGGTGCCTCTTGATGCGAAACACATACGGCCCATTCGTACAGAAATGGGAAGCAGGGCTCACGAGCAGGGTTGCAAGGCGTTTAGAATAGATTACCCAACCAAAGAAGTAATCCATTGTACTCTTTGCCTGTTTCTTTTACTGAAATTTCTCAGTCGTTTGTAAAATAAATAAGTAATCATTGATTGATAACCGCCTGTAGTTCCATCACTCTGCGTCTACTATCTGTAACCGAATGCAGGCATACATGAAAATACTTACCAAATTCAACAACGATATCGTTCCTCCCGATACGATTGTGACTTTGAACCAGACGAGACTCAGTAATTCAGCTTTCCGACTAGGTTCAGAGAAGTTTCACACTAGCTTGGAAATCAAGAAGAGGGTTTAGCAAGGCTATGCATCCAATTCTTCAAAATATAGTTCATTGCCGTTAAGATTGCATTTATCTCGGTTTGAAAGGCTGTCGCTAGTTTTCCTAACGAGAAGTAAAATCCTCCAAAAAGACACCTAACTTTCTAGAGTCAAATTCTGGCCGAAACGGTTTCAGGGAATAGGAGTTTTGGTGGCACTACATCAGACGATGCCGAATTTTCAGACAGCCGACGCATAGGATATAATTGATCTTGTCATAGTCGTATAGGTAAGAGGCGTTCTTCGAAATCCAAATTAGCTTTTCATGTTCTTCTTTCTTCGATCTGCAAGGATTTGAGTCTTCCTCCAGTAGTAGTAGTAGTAATTGACTTTATTTTATTATAGTGTTACAAAAAAATTTTCCTAACTATATTTTGGTGTGGCCCCAGGCCGTCTACCAGTTAAATATAATTTTGTCTATGATATAGATACATATATTAAAGTATTGGGATGGTTTAGATGTCTCTCTCGATGGTGCAGTTTTTTTTGTAACGAAGAGCGGTCTTGGTGTAATTGTACGGTCTTGGTGTAATTGTACATTCTCCATTTAAGATACCGCTTACTACATCCTCATCCAGGTTAATACTCGTATGCCCCTGAAAATTGAAAGGAACACTCTTTTCGGCAAAAAAACATTTTATTTTTCAACATTATCTCCTACTACTTCGTACAACGTTTCTCCAACTTTTGATGCCCTCCAAATAATACGATTTCTCGAGGCCCTCAAAATAGGCATTTATTTCATCGATGACCCCTTCATTAGACCCAAATCTCTTACCGCCAAGCCTTTCTTCATATTTTGAAACAGGAAATAGTCGCAGGGGCTAGATCAGAAGAATATACTTGATGAGGGAGCAATTCGTAACCTAATTCCTGCAATTTTGAAATAGCTACTGCGGACTTGTGCGCCGGTACATTATCCTTTTTTTCTTGCCAAATGCGTTCGTTTTCAAATCTGCGTCGAATCGATCCAACAGCTTTGCATAATATACGACGGTGATCGTTTTACCCTTTTCAATGTAACCGATGTGAATGACTGTTTCTTGGTCTTTGGTGTTTTGTGATGAATCCATGTTTCGCCCACATCCGTTTCGTCCACCGAAAATTGGAGAACAATGCCCATATCTAGTCAGTTGCTTCTAAAACCTTATTGCGCCTGCTAGATAAGATTCAAAACCGTGCAATAAGATCCATAGGCGATGATAATATCACCCAGTTAATTGACAACCTGGAACACCGACGAAATGTTTTCTGTCTCACTTAGCTCTCTCGCTATTTTTACCACCAGTGCTCCATTAAAATTAATAGTAGCATTCCACCCCTTCAAACCTTTAACCATAACACCCGTCTCGCTACGAATGCTCATCAGTTTACCCTCAAGCCCACTTTCGGACGTACATTGAAATATCGTGATTCTTAAGCCATACATCTCGCTTATGGAATGCCCTGTCGAGCTCTTTATTTCCTGACCATTGTACCCTTCAAACATTCAAAACGAACGTACATTGGAACCTCACCTTCTTTCTTCCCTAGCTTTCCTTCAGCAGTGCTGTGTGCAAACATTTTAAGGGTACCTTAACCTCTTGAGCGCGCGCTAATTAAAAAAAACAAAAGCCGGGTATATCATAAGTTAGAATTGATCTCACGATCGTTGTGTAGACTCAATGCATGACTTTGGGTTGATGACCGCACTTTGATCTTAAAGCTTTTTATAGACAAGTGCCGCTTTTTAGAGCCTCGAAGGTACCATCCTCTAAAAATACATCGAATCCCCAGGATACGCTAATAAAACCACGAGATAATTACAGCGCACCATCAGGGAGCTGGTGATTCAAATGATAAAACGAGTTAATCTTAGGGTAAATAAGCCGTAGCCTTATTTCAATAAATGTCGAAGCGTCATTCAGTCCACCGACCAGGATAAAGTCATCCTGTTGTCAATCAGAGCTTCAAAGAAATAAGAAGGAAGTAAGTGATGTTTGACCGAGATTTACCCTAAGAAACGTCTGGTTTATCACATCGGCAAAACAAAGTTTCAGTTGCAAACTGCCAACTAAGAAAATTGTAAAAAGAGGGAAAGCAGAGCAGCTACTGACCGCTTTTGTATGAGAAATTCATTTTCGAATGCCTGATTCTGAATGCGAAGAGGAAAATTTAACGAAGGGATATGAGTATGCGTAATATCGAGTCAAAGTGCGGCTGACAAAGATCATAAATCCACTGGATAACAGTGTCCAGTGAACTGAAAAAGCCAAATGTGACTCTACATTGATGGGTCGAAAGCTAAAGGAACCTAAGTCCGGGTATTATGGTATTATACTTCAGGTAGTAGTTGATTGATACAAAATGTTGTCAGAGTGTAGAGGTTTTAAAACTTATGATTATAATGTACAACAGCTGTAACATCATCAACGAATAAGATCGACCAGATGCCGAAGATACAATACGACCAAATTTAACTCGATTTCTATGTGGCTTAGCAAAGTAACACATTATTAAAATCGCCGCTTTTTTATTCCAATTTCCGTGAAAATAATACAAGATTATACCAAATTCCTCATCATCTTCTTTGTTTCTATAACAAACACATTAATTTCAGGACCTAAGGCGGCCCACTAACGAATAACCAATTTTTTCCTTTTGCATAAAATTAATTCAATTTACTTTGCAGGCACTCCTTGAACAATTACGCTAGACATCAAATAATCGTACACTATCACCGAATGCATTAAACTACAAAAGCATAATACCATCATATTCAGGACCATGGATCTCGTTGCAACGATTACGGATACCTTCCAAAAGTAAGACAAGAGCAATTGCTTGCCGTCAGAAGCGCAGCACCAACAAAGATCCTAATTGTTCGGGAAAATTGCTAATTAAGCCGATAAGGATAGCTTGGCCAAAGTTAATTTGATTAACTAGCATTGAAAGGACGACGAAAAGGACCAAACGGCAACGCACAAAAATGTCGATGCTGACAGAAATGAAGGCGCACCCGGTGATGGAGCTGAAAACGATGACGCTGGTGGGTCCTTTCCTTTCCAATCCTTTCCAATCCTTCTTTTGTTTCTCTTTTTGTCAGTAGATTGAAAATTGAATAATTGAAAAACTTAAATTCTTTCACTAAACAAGCGGCGAAAGTTTCCAAGGGAATTAGGGTCTGTTCTCATTTCATTCGCTCGAATAATTCAACAAAGGCCGAGCACGGTAACAGTGTGATAATTGCGGCAAAAGTTTAAACGGCGCTAGGCGACACCACTGGGATGCTTCAAGTAATTCCAGTGTCTTGTGAAATTAATGCACCTCCTGGAACAAGGACCTAATTTAATATGCGTGTGCTTGGACCGTTGGTAAATTGCATAACTTTGCTGCTACGATAGAATGCTCGTATGTACGTATGCATGTGATTGCGTCCAAATCTCTGTTATACGAGAGAACAATGTTGATGTCCTGCATAACGACAATAATGACTACGACTACGACTACGACTACGACTACGACTACGACGGCTATGACGACAATGACGACAACCGTGTAATCACGTTAGAGAGTGACCGTTGCAATATTCTAAATATTGTTCTCGGAGTAGCCTTTGTTCCAGGCTGGGGCGTATCGGGAATTAAACATGTCCACTGTGCATACCAGTGTTGCAATTTGTGTAGTTCATAATCATCTGCATATTCGTATGTTCGTTCACTATAATGGCGTTACGTCATTAGAGGGACATTTCGCCTAGGCTGTATTCTGATCATAATATTCGTAAGGATATTGTTTCCTCCACGGAAGGATACTCGTGCACTATCTTAACGTCTAAAGGTTGAGGTCTCCTCTTTAGGAAGTTTTATCGTTTCACATTAAGGGGAAATCTTCTCGCTTAATAACTGTTCATTTGTTAACTAATTGGTCACTAATCTGTAAATTATCGCCAATTAGTTATGCACAGCAGACGGCAGCGACGGCGCGCGGTGACAGCGGCGTCGATACGCGCAAGTATCGAATAAGAAATTCCTTAAGGGGAGCTGTGGCCTGCAGTGTCTACACCTATACGGCTCAGTGAAATTGATGAACTACTTAGCATGTTGGAATGTAATAAATCATTTCGTTGTATTGCCTAATTGAGAGAAAAATCGATTAGTTATAGCGTAGAGGTGCGCGTATGGCCCACTTCTGGAAATCAGCATTTCGAGTGATTTCGCTGTGCGTCTTATACGAGTATTGTAGATGCAGCGAAGGAGTATGACACGGTGCAAATTCCGATTAATGTGTGTAATCAAATATTTGGACAGATGGGGATTAATCCGGCGTATACAGAAAGGATGAACTAATTGTCTTGTGTGCGTCCTGTCACACTGTTAACACTAATGAAGTGTTTGTGCCCTGTCGGTATATGTTTTGGGAACTGCGCGTTCCGAGGATTAGATTGTTTGCAATTTTAATTGGTGCACATGCATTTCAGAGGATTATCTAATGATGCAAGGTGACAAATGTCGGTTGGGAATATGTAAACGATATTTGTGGTATAAAGCGTCCGAATACCCGGTGGGGGTAACATAATTTCCAGTTGAATTTGAACTCTACGATATAGCGTTTTAATATTGAATGAACTTGGTTATTCTTTCATAAGGAAAGTGATGTATTTTACAGCCGTTCTAACTTGGATGCTAGTGAATACACATGTTTCCCCAAACCTCTGGTAAATTTAAGCTATGAAATAAATATTGCAGCAAACTTTAGTGTAAAAATATGTTTTAGACAAGAAGAAGATACTTCTAAGTGATCGGACTACCTTCCTCCTTTCTTCGAAAATCATAAGCTGTAAAATGAAACACGGATTAGCTACTTACGAATACTCGAATGTGGTGCTTTGATCTGAGCCTTAAAGTCCATGCTAGATGCACCGAAATCTACATAGCAAGTGGATAAGATTCTATTTCTTTATCAGTATGTTCCAAAATAGTTTGTTTCTTGTCACGCGGGTGGCCTGTGGGTGGCCGTGGCTCAAGTGGTAGTGTATTGGCTTCCCAATCGGATGGATCGGGGCCCAATACCAGCCGTGACCGAAAGGCTTTTTTCCAGGCAGCTAAAATCTCGTAAAATGACTGGTTGCCTAAATACAACATCAAGTCCAATTTAGTCTCCCTATTAAATGTTGGATGCCACCCATGGAGCGAAATAACCACTGAGCCCAAACATCTTTCTCGCGCTCTCTCTATCCAATTTTCGGAAAAACTTAACGCATGCTCCGGTATTTTAAGAGTCGGATATAACAACTTGAGTGTTAAGTTCTTTAAAAAAAAAAAAAAAAACAAAACGCGGTCATTTCGGAGTTGAATTCATGATTCTTTGCCAGGATGCTCTAAAAATGATTATTTTGATTATTCAAGAGAGGTATATTTATCTTGGCTGCTAAAGCGTGAGTGAGGTTTCTTCCGGCAGCGGACAACAGATGGACAATAAGTTCCTCATTGTTAAGTTAGCCTGATGGGATATTTTGTCCAAAATGTATACAGACAAAACTTACTGCGTTTTGTTCTCGTACTCTTACTTACTATTTATTAACTTTGGTCTTCTGCCCCTTGTACGGTATAGGGTGTCAAGAGCGCTTATGCACAATCGTGCTCTACAACGCGTTTGAGTTCCCAACAACAAAATTCTCGACAATCTGGATTCCCCCTCGACTGTCATTCTCCATGTTTTCCTAAGGCGAACCATTCGTCACCGTGACTGAGTAATCCAATTGCATGGTATACTTCGCAATGGATCTGTATTCTCGCCGTAAGGTGTTACCCGTCCGCTGCCAATATCCTTTCCACATTTTGACGCCTATTGCATCTTTGCATGTAGTTGGTCATTCGATGTACAATTTGGCATAAAGATTTTTAAGCGGTTGCCAAAAACTTCATTTATACATGGCTGCAGCTTCCTTATAACGGTTTTGGCCGCTTCCCAGGTACTACACCCATAAAGTAGAAGTAGAAACGTTTCAGCAGTGTCACAGTATGTGCGTTATGTCCTCAACAGCATGCAGTTCACAGCAGAATCTGCAGATATCCGTATCTGACAATTTGAGTCTCTTGTCAGGATTCATATTACTGTCCTAAGCTTATCCCTGTTTAATTTTATTAAGTTCCCTTATTATTTGCCACCAAAGAGCGGATAAAGAGCCTTGGATACCCTGTGTCCTTCAAGACTTGACCACCTTAGTTTGGCAGTCTTTGTGATTTTTCATCGATAGTGCCACTCACTATCCAAAGCGGTGGTTTGATGTTGGCAGCCTCACTATTGTCGAGTGGCCCTCATTTTCTTGCAAGCTCATCCGCTTATTCACTTCCTTTAATACCGCCGTGGCATCCAGCACAGACTTACCCGGTTTTGACTGCATAGTGCCTTGAGCACTGCTCGACAGCTCCTGGCTGAATCAGAGTTGACTTTGTTCGATTCCATTGCCTTGAGAGCGGCCTGGCTATCGATATAGATAGCGATATCTCTTTCGGATACCGATCTTATCTGCATTAGCTCAGCCGCCCTGAGGACAGCCAGTACCTCTGATTGGAAGACACTGCTTGCGTCCGGTGGTCTTATAAACACTCTTAGTTCTGGGTCTTCGGAGAAGATACTCTCCTGTTCTTTCCTCTGTTTTTGAGCCATCTATGAAAATTGCAATTTCATTTGATCTGATTATTGCATTTTTTTTCCAGTCCTCCCTCTCCGAATATATTATGTCATATGGAATGTCGAAGGCGACCAAGGAGCGGATTTCATAAGCTGGAATTGGATTGCCTGGCAGTAGCTTCGTTAGGACCGTGCCATGTCCAAAACTATGTACTGCTCTTGAAGTAACCCAGATTAGTGAGTCGTATCGCACTGTTTTTTGATCTGTAAATCGAACGGTGCTAGGTAAAAAAAGACGGTTCTTTGAACCGTCGCTAAATTTCCATAAATCGTTTTCTTGTTTGTTGCTTTCCACCATACTAGAGCGCCGTATGTATGTATGAGTTTTACCACCACCGTATACAGTCAGTACACTATAGCAGGTTTTAAACCCAACATTTTTCTTACTGTTCTTTTGCTGATAAAGAGACCATTATATGCCTTTTTGAGTCTTTCCGCTACTTTAAAATTCCAATTCCACAGCTTTTTGCCCAAGTGCTGGACGCCTTCAGGGCAACCTCCATAATGTCGCTTAAAATGTTAAAGTATTTTCCCTGCACTATTATCTAGGTATGCCGTGGTACGTATACCCATTGTACTAAGCCTTTTGAGGATGTCATTGAAAACCAGCACCCACAGGAGTGAAGATATGACTCACCCCTGAGGGGTTCCCCTGGTTAAGGGCATTCTGGCTGAGCTTTCCCCAATGAAACAGTTTATTTTCCTGCTTGCAAGCATGTTGCAAAACCAGTTTGTAATGCCCTGTTCAATATATTAGAGCGTTGCGGTGCACTCTACCTCGTGCATGCTATGATGCAGTCAAAAGCCATTATTGCTCTATTCCTAATGTGAATCTCCAATAATCGCTCTAGGGTTTTAAGTATAAATGATGACAGGCTTATTGGTCTGAAATCTTTTGCTGTTATATGCCCCTGTTTGATAACTTTAGGTATAAAGACCACCTTAACTACTCTCTAAACTATTCGTATGCACCCTAGTTTTAGACTGTATCTGAGAATTTAGATACTTTTCTGAATTGCTACGTTCGGTGCTTTCTGTAGCATAATCGGTAGAATACCATCCGGACCGGGAGATTTCTACGGCTTAAAGGAGACTGAATTGCCCTCCGTACTTTGTTCCTATTAATAAGAAGAACAGCTAACATATTTCCTCTTCCGAGAGAGAGGGACTAATGTTCTCAATGTGCCGTAGCATGCCAGAGTTATCTGATAATGTGGATCCTGGAAAGTGGGCTTCCACCAATGTTATCAGAACCTCTTGGCTACTTTCAGTCCCGGTTCCGTCCTTTTTCCTGAAGTAGCTAGGAACGATCGCTTCCTTTGAAAGCATTTTACGTAATTTCGAAACCTCGTCTGTTACCAAGATCGGTTCGCAGTACTTCTGCCATGAAGCCCTTTTTGACTTGAATTGTTTCTTACATTCGTAGTACTCATTCCATGTACTGTTGCTTCTGAAAAGCTTCGCCCTATTACAGAGTTTCCTGACCTCTTTCCTTTATAGACCTATTTCTCTATTCCACCATTTTGGTTGAGCCCTTTTAGGTGTTCTGTTAGCCGAATAAGCTATCTCGAACGACATTATTAGCGCCTTACAAATATTTTCTATTGCCCTATCTAAGTTAACAATATTATCGCAGGTGATTGATTAGGTATCCCGGTACACTTCTGTATACTTGATCTAATTAGTCTTCCTAGGATTTCTTTGAAAACTATTGTATGCAGATCATATGTTACTTCCTAAATGTTGGAGGCTAATCACTTTCATAAATTGGTGTCCGGCAGTTTTGAGATCAGCGGCGCTGGTATTATGCTGAGAAGTTGTCGTGTTTAGGGCGTTTGTTTTACTTTGAGTCTCTCTATGTACGAGGGCGGGTCAATAACTCCGTGACTTTTTGAATTTAAACTTGCTGCGTCAGTTAGTTTGTGTTTGACAGCTATTTTTATCAGACTACTCACTAATTTGAGGAGAAAATGGAAAAGAGTGAATTTCGTGTGCTTATTAAGCATTATTTCTTGCGAAAAAAAACCATTACCGAGACCAAGGCTAAGCTTGATAAATACTATGGGGACTCTGCACCATCGATTTCAATGGTAAAAAAGTGGTTTACTGAATTTCGTTGTGGCCGTACAAGCACTGAAGATGCCGAACGTCCTGGACGCCCAGTTGAGGTCTCTACACCCGAAACAATCGAAAAAATTCACGATATGGTGTTGGCCGACCGAAGATTGAAAGTGCGAGAGATTGTGGAAGCCGTAGGGATCTCGCATGGCTCAGTGGTTTCAATTTTGAATGATCACTTGGGCATGAGAAAGCTTTCCGCAAGATGGGTGCCGCGTTTGCTCACAGTCGACCACAAACGCAATCGTGTAACAACTTCACAGGAAGGTTTGGCGTTGTTTAATCGCAATATGGAGGAGTTTTTGCGCCGTTTTGTAACCGTGGACGAAACATGGATCCATCACAACACACCACAAAACAAACAACAGTCAAAACAGTGGGTTTCTAAGGGTGAATCGGCGCCAAAGAAGGCCAAGGTGGGTTTGTCAGCCAATAAAGTTATGGCGACTGTTTTTTGGGATGCACGCGGGATAATCCACATTGACTACCTTCAAAAGGGAAGAACAATCAATGGGGAATATTATGCCAACTTATTGGACCGATTCAATGACGATTTGAAAAAAAAACGACCTCATTTGGCCAAGGAAAAAGTTCTTTTCCACCAAGACAATGTAAGGGTACACACATGTGCAGTTGCCATGGCAAAAATCCATGAATTGGGCTATGAATTGCTCCCTCATCCACCCTATTCTCCAGATTTGGCTCCGAGTGACTACTTCTTGTTCCCAAACCTGAAGAAATGGCTTGGTGGAAAAAGATTTGACTCCAATGATGAAGTCATCTCGCAAACAAAGGCCTATTTTGAGGACCTCGACAAATCATTTTTTTTGGAAGGGATAAAAAAATTGGAGAAGCGTTGGACAAAGTGTATAAAGCTCAAGGGAAACTACGTTGAAAAATAAAATTATTTTTTTATCAAAAAATCTGTGTTTTAATCCAAAAGTCACGGACTTATATTCACCTTTGACTCCAAATTGTGAGTCGTCTGATGTATGTAGGTCTTGTATGGGAATGACCAAACACCTTCGGCATAGTTAAAATGTTTAAGATATGATCACATAGTTATTCTTCGTCCCACGTTTCTTCTAAACAGAAGCTGCTCGATCACATTGCTGAGGAATGAGGAATACCAAAAGGATGCAAACTTTTTGTATGCTATATCGAGTGCACTGGAATAATGTTTTGCTCCAAACGACAATCGACGCGGGTTTATCGGCATTAGCTACTGACTTGACGTTGCCCAAATGGAATAATAATATGGCGTCAGTGGCGGGTCCATTTCTTGAAATGATTCTAATGTTTTCAATAAAACGATGTTTTCTTTGGTAGTATAGGGCGGAGAACCGTCCTGTTGGAACCACAGTGGCTATTAGTAGTAATTTCTGCCCCGCCTCATTTTTGAAAAAAATTAGGACCGAACACCGACGTACACATTTCTGGATGCAATGACATCTGGTGCACTTCTTGAGGATTGTCCTCGCCCAAATATAGCAGTTCTGCTAAATTACGTAGCCGTTTAACGAGAAAGTGGATGGATAAAGGAAAAGTTGCTGCGAATGACGACGAATCAATAAATTGGGATCCTCTGCAACATAAGCTTCTCCAGCCGCGATATTTTCTTCTGAATGCACTGTTCTCATTTTTGTTGGTGTGTGAGTGTCCAATAGCGTGAATTGGGTGCAAAATTTTTCAATAATTCGATAAATAGCACGTTCAAACGGTCTAACATGTCTACCATAAATTTCACGAAGTGGTCCTAAGTTTCGCGAACAGAGCCTCGTTTGTGGAAATAAATTTCAGCGATTTGAAATCGTTTTCGTGGCGTCATTCTTTTCATGATGAAATGGCATACAGTACTGAAAATAAATAAAGCTTGTAGCTTAATGCAGCTTATTTGATATTTAATCCTTATTGATGCATTCTTCAATGATGATGTGGGAGGATCCAACTCGAAGATCTGCAAGTTCGATATCAAACGTTGAGTCAAGCTGTCTTTCTATATTTGGTTGTTCTAAAAGTCATTGCGTTTTTCTGCAATAGAGGGTTTTGCCGCTTTTATTTGTATCTGAGCGTGACATATGTATATGTACATATTTGGATCTCAGGCAGTTAAAGATTTCCGAGACTGAAACATGCTGTTGGCAGCGTTCCCCTCTCTAAACGGGTTACTGACTTCGGTTTAACCGACCTCTCGTCCTAGGGGTATATGTACATATGTCAAATGTTAGCGTGCGCTTTATTGTTGACACTTAACCTAAAATCAAAAAAAAAAAAAAATGGCCCGATTCGGTCGAGTTTTGTGCTTGCAATTGTGGTTCGAACCTGGAGAATTTTGAAGAGCATATTCGCCATAGTTTGCTTTATTAATTCAAGAATTTACGGCAGAAAATGTTATTGAAACACGCCAGTGCTAGAACTGGTTCGCCCGATTCCGTGATCATTATTTTTCAGTTAAAGGCACTGATCGCTTCGGTAGGCCTTCTGAGATTGACGACGAAAAAATCAAAGCGGTATTGGTGCAAGCTTGCTACCGCTCTAAAGGTGTCCATTGGAAGAATTCATCGCCATTTGAAACGCCTTGGCATCATAAAGAAGTTCGATATTTGGGTACCGCATAAGTTGAAAGAAATTCGGCTGACGACGCGCATAAACGTTTGCGATAAACTCACCAAACTCGAAGAAAGCATGGTAACGAGTGGCGAAAAATGGAGTGTCTACTTGTTTGTCAGCCGAAAAAAAAGTTGGAGTCGGCGAGATGATGCATTAGAAAGGCAAGCAAAGGCGGACAACCAGCATGGTGATGTGATGATGTCAATCTGTTGGAACTGGAAGGGACCAGACTTCTATGAGTTGCTTCTAAAGGAGAAAACGATTAATTCCGATTTCTACTGTGATCAGCTACAGAAATTAAGTAATGTAAGGGTTTGGTTTTTCTCCACGACACAAGTTTGATGACTCGGCAAAAATTGTTGCAGCTTTGTTGGGATGTGTTGTTATATCCACGGTATAGCCCAGATCTTGCGCCATTAGACCTCAACTTATTTCCCTCCTTGCAAATCTCCTAGAATGGTAGAACATTTGCTTCCGGGGATCTCATCAAACACCAACTTGAAAAGCTTTCGCAGAGAAAGATAGGTATTATCAAGTTGCCCGAGAGAATGTTGATGGCCATTGAACAGAACTGGCAATACATCATTGATTAATGTTCATTACGCGTATTAAATAAACCCATATACGAGTACAGACATACGAGCACACCTTCAATTGTCATATTCCGTCCGATTTCCCTCACAAGCCGCGACCAATAGATTTTTGCCGGAATTCAGTCCTTGCCAACTGCTTTGGTTTTCTTCATGGTCCTTATCGCTAACATTATTTCGGCCGAACCAGGAGGGAAAGTGCAAAAATTGCTGCGGCAGGCTCATGTGAACTTGGGTCCAAATCACTGTTGCGATAAAAAGTTTTCGCCTTATGGCGGAAATCAGCAAATTTGCGTAGCAAAATATTTGGATACATGTTACATATTATAGATGGTCCTGCTATCTCACATATTTGCTGCTTCTTACGGCCTATTGGCTCTTGCCTTAATATAGTTGCGTTTGTCTCGTCTGGACTTCTAGTTCGGGGTGCTCTACTGCTGAACATGCTTTGAAGTTCAATATAAGTTCATTGATCCATCTCTAGGTGTCAGCTATCAGCCATATGCTTTGATTTTTTTGGCTTCTATTCCGATGTCAGCTCCACGACTTTTGTGAACATTTTTGACGGATTTTCTAAAGAGTAGGCTTTTGAAAAAGTAATCGATTCGTAGATCGCTTCTAAATCCGCAGTTGTGGTCAAACAGTGCGCCTCCAATAACCAGGAGGTTGACGTTCCAAAAGTCAACAAACCTTCCGCCGTTGTCATTTCTTATGTCTTCAAGGCATATCTTTGAATATGGTGGTAACGTTGCCTACCGTTAAAATCATGATATGTCTGTTATGAGTTGAGTTAGTGGCTACGTTCACCATGCAATACCAATCATCTTTGAACTAAATAATTGTTATGTTCCCGGCTTTATTCTTGAACTTCGTCTTCATTATTCTGGCTAAATAGAGTGGGCCTCTAGCTTTAAGTGAAAGTCAAGGCCTAACTGCACATTAAACCATCCAATTTCCAGTTTGACTTCATGAAATCTCGCTCTAGTAGTAGAAATTTAGAAATTTAGAATTTTTGGGCCCCTTTTTCCATTCTCAAGGAATGTCTTGACGTTTCAGAATCTTATTGTTGTCCGTAGTAATTAATAATTTTTCCGTCTGTATCCGAAGGGGTGTGACCATTTCGGTGCAAATAAGTGTTTTGTTGTTGTGCCTAGCGGGGGATACAGACCAGCCAATAGTTGTCTTATTTTATAATGTTGCAGGACCCTAGCCATTCGCCCTTTTCAAACTTTGGACGAGTTACACGGCTCAATTCCACCCTGGATGAAGATTCTTTGGACCTCGATCTTTGGCTGTGCTCTTCTTGTCTCGGATAGGCGGTACGGTCTTGAAGAAACTGGTTGGTGTTGATTAGTCTGAATCTCATGTGAAACTCCTTTCACTTTCACTTCTTTATTCCAGCAGAACATTTCCTTATATTCTTCAGGAAGGCAACCTAGTTGCTCACTTTCTTCCGAAGGTAAGTGTTGTATGTATGTCGCACATATTTGTGTTTAATTTGTTAGGTGGGACAAATAAGGTATTGCTCACATCTTGATCATGTGGTGGTAATAGCTCTTTAAACATTTGGAAAATATGCGTTCTCGGAAGACGAAAAAGACATGCTTAGTATTTTCCGCGTTAGTGGAACTTCTGACAAGGGAGCTGCATCTGGACTTGTTTCATACTCATTCCATCTTGGCGGTGTTTCTCCAATGGACATATTATCTAATGCATCCGTTGGCATTTTCGGGGTAAGTGGAACTGCTGGGAAAGAAGTTGGATCTGGAGTTGCTTCATGTTCGTACCATTTCGTTAGTGTTTTTGGCGATGGCGACTCTTCTACTGTGTACTTGCAGTACACCTGCTGGCATCTCAAGTGTAGTAAGTGTAAGTATGGGAGAAGGCTTCTGCTTAATACTGCAGTTAGGACAGTTTCTTTTATAAAACCCTTGCTTTCCACATCCGAAGCAAACAATTTCACATTCTTTAGCCTTTGATGACGATGGCTGTTGTAGTAACTTGTATTCCCCTCAGTCTTCTACCTTTGTAAAGGTTTTTCATACGTTGGCTCTTGCTTAGGATAAAAATGTTCGTAGTTACGAACCAAGGCAATAAGTTCTGTGAATGTTGAAAATTCTTCCCTTCTTCTTCAAATCTTCATGATATAAGTGGTATACATACCCATGCTGTGGATGTCTGAAACCTTTGGGCTAGGCAATTCCGAAGATAGTGCTCTCTTCTGACAAATAAAATATAGACTCGTCCCGTTGCTGTTTATTGCTCACTATCAAATCAAAGATGACGTGAGATGGTTTCTTTGGAGCGTACTGTTCGTGCAACACTTCGATAATACCATCTCAACTTTTTGCCTCATGGCTAACTCCACCTCAACAAATATACTGGTAGTGTTTGTTAAAAGCAATGGAAATTCCGTGAGCGCGTCTTTATCTGTAACACCTCGTCTCTTTTTATATATCAAAATATTTTTAATGAACGATTTAGCCTTGACAGGATTATAGTCCCCGGAAAAACGTTGCACAGCTCTGCATCACCCGTTGATGGATTGGCTTATCAGTAAACGTTGAAATGGCTCTGGTCCGGTCGTTGAAGAAATTAAACTTAAAAAGGGGCCTATTTGCACTTTTCTATGACTGTCGAAACGACTCTGGTCCGGTCGCTGACGAAAATCCCCTGGAAACGGCTGCGCTCCTCCTGTCGTTGAATGCGGAGCTTGTCCGACTTCCAAATTACCCACTGCAGTAGACAGCGTTAGAGCAATGCGAAGGAGAGGTCCAACTACAGAGCAATCCAAATTACCTTAGTGTAGTGGTTTTGTGATATCATAGGGAGAGGCTGGGGTGGTTATACCCTTGATAATCTTAGAACCATATAAAATTCTTGTTGAATCTGCCAAGGTTGGGGCAGACAGCAAGTAGATCTTGGAAGCCGTAAATACCTCTGAGTTGCTTCCTGATGCATGCCAAAGCAGGAGATTTGCCCATAAAGTACGAGGGCAGTTTTAGCATTCGATTTAATGGTGTTTCCAGATAGCTATCTGATCGCTACTTGACTGTTTATGAACGTAGTAACATACCATCGGGGGTAGTTGATTCTACTGAGCCAAGCAGCGGGCAGAAAAATATCTGGAAGTACGACTTTGTATTTGGGCAGACTGAAGGATTGGTTATACATACGAGTACATGGGAATATGCCTGAGAATTGTTCTTATGACCAATGCAGGACTCAGTGCACGACTTTAATTCGTATACTTCATTTTGGCCAAGCAGCCGTCTTCCACGAGGAGAGCACTGGCAGAGCTGTAATGTTCCGTTCTGCTAAATTTACTTTCTATCTTGGGTTGCTATCTAAGATGCGTTCTAAGTACCTGGAAATTCTCTAAGAATCCAAGGGGATGTCATTTAGCTTGGGTCAGATAATGTGAAGAACATTTTGGACGCATTGACGATATGCGAACGACTTCGTATTCAGGAGAAGAATAGGCTTTTTACCAAATGTTAGAGAGTGCTTATGGGTGTTTACCTAACACTTATAGGTAGACTGCAACGTCGGCTGCGTAAGATACTATAAACTAGCGCCTTATAAGTATGATTTGAAGCTGTAGAGTTCATATTGATCTGCAGATGGGAAGATTTTCTCAAGGTTGGTGTAAGTCGAATTGCTGGAGTGTAGGCAACGAAATAAGTCTTCATAAGCAGATCATAAGGATTTTTCCTCAGTGACAATCCGGGTGCTTAGGTATGATCGGGATTCGTGAAGTTTTGGACAGGATAAGATGAGTATTCTCTAGGCGTTGCCAGATAAGCCATAGCCCACAGACAAGGGTTATATTTCTCGCTCTGTGCGATCAATTGTACTAACCTTAGCTCCATAGCAAGATAGCACAGATGATTCCAAACACAAGATGCACCAATCAAGGAGTGGACGATAGGTCACTCATAACCAACATTTCACTATCCGATGTCTTGCCCTATTTAATAGCGCAGAAATTGGGAGGAAGCTGACATTCTCTGACCGGAAGCTCTTGAAGACTACCGGCGGCAGTTTTGACGACGTTTACTGAATTCTAATCGGGGAGGCACTTGCTTTAGGAAGTCTTTACCTGCGCTTCTATGACGCATTCACAGAGGCAATTTATAAGTAGTTTTTTGTCGAATAGAGGTCCGCAACTCCGACACTCTTTTACTATCTGCGAGACGGCTTTGGAAGGGGTTTAACCTTCATACCATTTTTGATGGGCTGAACATAACATCGACGGATCTACACCTTTTTAAATTGTAGATAGCCAAGACATATCAGAAGTCAGATGTTTAGTCTTTGCTCTGATAGGTTTTATGTGTAGAATCACTACGGGTTTTTTCAGTTGTCTCTACTGAAGTCCCATCTATTTGCTTCTTCTTATCAAGACGTTTTATGATGAACTTCATTTACCTGGGTTGTTTCGTGAGTTCGTGCCGCATTAAATTTTTTCATCTGGCCAGGTCGAGCAGACACTGATAACGTCCCTTGAGCCATAAGTGCTGTCAACGACAGCAATAGCTTCTGGGTTTTTTTTTTGGTTAAGTCCCGGCCTCAGGAGGTTTATACTTTAAACGGGAATGAAGGTCTTATGAGTAGCTAAAGAAAGAGTGGTCAAGAGATATTTTTCAAAATTGGGCCCTCATTTGGACTCATCTTTGGCACGGTCCGGATGACACCTTTTTACAGCCCAGGAAATGAAAATGTATGCAAAACAAAGAATCAGTGTAGAAGGTGAGATGAGAAAATTGAGAGCTTGGCCCTACTTACATTTCTACTAAACAGCAAATTGGACAATCGTCGTAAAAGGACAATGTTCAAGTGCATAGTAAAGGGCACTTGAACATTGAAGTGAATGATTTTGTAAAATATCTCATGTTATCACAAAGGGAACACTCCACATGTAAATCCATCTTCACTTGCAACATAAGTTGCACGTCTCACTCCTACTGAATTACAAAAAAGAAAACACAAATTCCATGAATTTCTTCAAATACTTACCTCCTCCCAAACATCTGTTGTGCAGACCAATGATCAGCCATCATCGCTTAGGAAACTTGCAACAGTTTGCTTAAAGATAGATAATTCAAAGAAACACAAAGAAAGATGTTTGAATATCCAGAACCTGAACTACATGCAGAATTTCTGGTAAAAGTCCTCTCGCTTGGCTTGCCCCAACCTACCTACCTACCCACAACTTCTTCCAACATGCAGTGGAATGAAAATCGGGTTCTGAATATTTAAAATACGATTTAAAATAATAAAATTGTCTTAAAAGAAGCTAGGCCCGTCTGGGAAGAAATCCCTCTAGCTGCAAGTGTAAGAAAGAACCTATCATTCAGTCGCACAAGTCACTAACACAGTCAAGCAATTGCTGGTAACCGCTCGAGTAAGTAGCTGCAACAATGACTCTCCCAGGAAAAACTGCGTGTGCTGCAAATACACGTACACTGTGCTCTATATCCTTGCCCCAACATACAAGTACCACTCGACAGGTGGAGAAAGGAACGCGCGCTAAAATTTTTATCATAAATTACGTTTCGCCTGTTACTCATAGTTTGTTCAAATTTGAAGGCAAACCATGAGCTGCGAGCACACCAAGCTCCTGTCCTCAAGTCCTGAACACAATGAGAGGTAATTTTATTGTTTGCATAGTAATGACTTCTCGGATGAGCAACGTACATGCATACATACTCGTATACTATAGTATAGCCGGGATGTGCATTGTTATAATTTTTCGGGATTAGGTGGCGCCTGTTCCTGACACCGAGTAAGACGTTCGGTTTTCTACGAACACGATGAATTTCCGTTTTCCTTGTGAGGTCCTTCTGGGTGGAGAGGAGCCCGTTGCTCACTGTGTGCAGTTGGAATATTTATAAGAAAAACTTGAGAAATAATTGCATATCTTACAATTTTAAGGATGTGCTGCCGGGCTTAAGACGTTATGCCACCCATCGCATCATCATACTGCAGCTATAAGGGGGGATATTTAAGAAAACTGGAAAAAAAGGAACATAGTTTCCGATCCCACTTTGACTAGGTATAACTAGTTGCAAGTTTAGTAATTCGAAACACTCCTTTGAATATAGACGTCGGAAATTGTTTCTTTTGTAAAGCGAACTCTTAAGTAAAGACGGCTGCAGTGGGTGGCAGCGGATTGGGGTATTACGCTAATCTGAATGGAAAATTAGTCTCGGTATTTATCTTAGGCAAATTATTAGTTTTTAATATTTAAAGAGGTATTCTTTTGTGGCCATGCCATGGAAAGTTGCATCTTCAATTGCTGGGGGATTATTGATAAAGTGCCATAAGGCATGAACAGCAAAGTATGCTGGGAAATATGGATAAAGTTGTTGGATTTAAGGCAGTTAATGTATTGAGGAAAGTTTAAGCTTTCTATTTATGTCGTTATCTGGGGTGCGAATTTTTGTTATCCTGTCTTCCAAACGAGCTATGGCTTGTGCAAATTTCACTTAATTTCTATTCTGGACATGTACGAATACAGCTGATGTATTTCTTCTCTGCGGACTGTCTTCGTACAAAAGAATTGCACGTAGGCTCATTAGCAAAATCTTGAATCAGCGTTTATTTTCTATTTATGTTATATACCTTAAATGTTACGGATTTTCTGCAAAAATCAGAATCTTTCAAACCTCGTCAACTAAACAAGTATCGTTACCTGAGAGGTTTTAGGTCTGGCAGATGTTCACAATATGGTAGACCGTGAAGAAAACCCAACAACTCCAGATCAATACCCACTGCATGTGAAAGGATTGTTTATAGATTCAGACATATACATATCTATTCTAGTTCAAGCTATGAAATGCAAAAGCATCATATTATGCAGATAGAGAATGCTTGTAATTTCAAAAAAAGTTCCTCAGCATCCTCTGATCAAGATGTAATAAGCGAATGCTTCAAAGTCTGGTGAGCAGAATTGACAAGAAGGAGTATGCGATGGGAGTTTTCATGGGCATATAGGGCAACACGGTAAAGAAGAAATACTTGTATGCGTAGAACCCTGATTGCGGATGCAACCCCCGACCAATACATGATAGTGTTAGTTAACAGGGTAGCTTGCAGGGATGCATTCTATCTTAATTGGTATTGTTTGTGTTGATCGACTCACTGCTCAAAGCTTTAAAATGCTTCTAACATCTGGGATCAGGTATATTCAGATGATGTAGCTGTAATGTCTGTTGGATTATAGCGAGCGACTTTCTGCTCCACAGCACGAGCAGTCATATACATGGTCGACGATTGGCGGAACAGAATCGTGCTTTCAATCATTCCTCTCGCAACTGATACAGATCTCTTTACAAGTTGTAGGAAGCTGACTAGTCTGACCCATATACTCGTAGTGCTTAAAGAAATCACCATCCGTGTATCCAACGAACCTAAGTAATTGGGTGCCATTTTGGAGAAAAAAATTAGCGGCTTGATGGTAATATAAGAGAGCTTTCACCGAAGGGGGTCCTTCGGATATACGCGGTTATGAGAAGATCTATTATATCCCATGCGCGGTTACCCGTTGGACCAAGCTTTCACAAGAAGTCTGTTTTGACCAGACAGTAAAAACGGTGTGTGCCGTTCCATGGGGCCTCTGTAGCACAACTGGCTCTGCTCAAGATGCACTAATGAATGTCTCTTCCCTTGATATTTACTTATGTCATGGGTCAAAGCATTTTGCAGATCTTAAGAAGAAGTAGTCTTTGCTACAATAAACACTGGAATTTTGACTATCTTTTGAAGCTGGTCTTATGCGAATGCCATCTAATGCAATAATATCCGAACTTATGGTGCTGCGAAAATATGAAAGTGACTTCCCTGTGTCTAAGTAGGAATGATTTTGGTCAGAATTTGAGCCAGAAAAGAATTGAAGTTCGCAGACGCCTCCAAAACTTGCTGACGACAAACAAACTGGAAAAACTTACGTCTGTCTTTATGAACTATATTGTGAAAATCGGTGGCGAAAGAGAAGTATCTGCCTGTATCTGCAGGGACAACCAAACTTCGCTTAAATTTTTGCTAAACCCTCTCACCATTTTCAAGCTGCTTTGAGAATGCAAAGCTCCTCTGAACGCAGTCAGAAGTCTGAATTTTAAGCTTTGTTTGAGTTTTAGGTCACAATTGGGTAATATAGCAGATAAACTTGATATTCAAGGCTCAAAAGAAAATCTCTTAGGGCCCGTAAGTACGTTAGGACTGCTCGCGTCTTTAGTTAGGGCTTATTTTTAAATTTTTGGCCAGATGATGTCGCCAAACAGTGGGATGATGTGATCATCAAACCTTTGATGGCAAAGGTCTATCATATCGCGTCATATGCAGCATGTGACACCATCCTATTAGAGCCACATATCCTCGAGATTAAAATCATCGATTTCGTGTAAAACATAATCGTTACTCGTAAGTACGAATTTGTAACACGAGCTATTAATTGCAATGGTTTGACTTTCATCGTTTTCACAAGTAATAACAGAAATGTTGATGATGCCATCTTATCATACACGCCAGTTCTGCTGATTACCATTCGCGTTATCCCTGAAGAATTTCGTTAGCCAATAGTTCATGCGAAAAGTAAGCAGAAAACTTGGACTTAAGCCGTCCAACAAGTACGCTAAGGACGCTATTAGTTGGAAAGAAAAATCCGATCAGAACCAATGCGACACGAAAAGTTCTAAGCCTCTTAAACTTTAGATGACTGGGATCGTTACAGATCAAAACGAATAAAATACAATGGGCCTATTCCGATTTCGCAGAGTGTGTTCTATAGCAACTTTTGCTAAAAGGTCCAAACTTCTGTGAAACCAGCAGCCTGATCAAAATCCTCAAGGAAAGGTAGAAGTAAAAAAGTATGTCAAATGCGAGAGTACGCTTCAAAATCTGGTAGGCAGAATTAAGGCAATGGACAGGAAGGAATACACTCTGGGCATTTTCATCGACATTGAGGGTGCTTTCGCCAATGCAACTTTTGATGGCATGTGTAAGACAGAACGTTCAATGATTTTTAACGTAAACCACCTGTCATGAGACCTTATGTTTACGAGATGCCCATACATCCATAGGGAGCAAGGATACGCCTTGCCATCGCTCGCCACATATGTTTTTGATACCAATTCGGAACTGTGTCGAGGCCGACCTAAAACCTCTTACTGTTCTTAGGGTCACAGCACCCAGTACTTATTTGCTACTCTATAATGGGTTAAACAGAAAGAAAACCCGTACCCGCGATTTGGGTTTAAACCACAGCCACCATGACGCTCCCACAAGGGGGCCTACCTCTAACAAGTCAGGCCCGGACCGAGATCCGGGGGGCTCCTGACTCCCATTGTACCGTGATTTAAGTCCTGGTACGGACTACCGGTGGTCCAGCCGCCAACAAGACCTATGACCGGCAACTTGTAACTGGTCAAATCGTAGCAACCATTCAAAGGCTGTTATCCGAAGATGTTTACGATTTTAGACAACGTCATTAATGGGCGACGCCTTGATAATTGGGCGGGGACCCGGCATGTGTAAGACTGCAAGATACGGGGCAATCGAATCATTAGTTTTATGGATAAAATAAATAGTGGTGAATAGGACACTGATTGCGGATGTTGACTGCGGCCAACATGCTATAGCTGGAGTAAACAGGGGTTCCTCACAAGGCAGTCTCCACTGCTATGGTGCATGTTGGTCGGCTCACTGCTTAACGCTTTTAATAGTTTCTGACGTGTATGGTCAAACCTATGCAGAATGTGTAGCTGTACTGTCCCTTCGATCGTGCCCAACGTGTCATGTGATGCAGACTGGCAGCCCAAGACATCGTCGACTTTGAATCAGAAACCGGCTCACAAGCCAGCTCTTATTAATGAAGCTGCGAGTCACTTAAATAATACAAGTCACTGTAGATGGAAACGGTCCTGTTGACGGGATGAAATTAATACACTGCTACTTACTTTAATGGCTTCAAGTTGCCGACGATATATTTCCACTTATGCCTGGATGTAAATCTAGTCCCTGATGAACAGTGAGAATAGCTTTAGTACGCAAAATCGGGAAATACAACGACTAGCTGGCCTATTATTCTGAATTTTTTTCCTGCTGAAGAGTATAAAAGATGGTTGACCTTCATATGGGCAAGACGGCCTTATGAAGCCTTTTTGGTCGAAGATGGTAATTGCATATCAACGCGTAAGATTTTCAAAGACAGTATTTTAAAATCTGATGAGCAGATTTGAATGTGGGCTTGGAAAGGAGTTGATTATGGCCATTGCGGGCGCCTTGAACAACACAATTTTTAACGGCATATAGAACCCGGCCAGACAATACGGCGTGGGAGAGTCACTACGTGGATTAAAGCAATGCAAGTGAACAAAATATCGATTGTAGACGCTGACTGCAAGAGGGATTATCCTGATAACTTGGGTGCCCTATTCTAACAGTTTAAATATCCATTCGCAGGAATATGTAGACAATCTAGCATGCTTGTCTGTTGGATCGTGTCTAATGTCCGATTGCTCCAGATATAATATAATGGAAGATTGGTGCACCATGTATGGGCTTTCAGCCTTTTAGCCTGAGATATATGAGGCTGTTCTCTTCGCCACAAGCTAAATTTGTGTCTGTCTTTTGAACGGAGACATGTATGCGATACATGTGGCAGTGACCGTAGCCAAGGTGATTAAATACTTAATCGAGCCCTCTTGTCATCTCTAATCTAGTTCGGGAAAGCAAGGTCTTTTTTAAATATAACCACAGGGCTGAATTCCCTGAATCCTGTCTGGGTCTCAAATCGCCACAAATAAGATCAGCGATGAACTAAATTGGACAAGGCGCAGAAGAGGAATTCTTTAGAACTGAATATATGTAACATTAGATTTGGTTGTGTCCTTAATTATAGCCGCCATCGAAATTTAGGTCTCTCATAAATTTGACTTGATTTAAGGCCCGGGCAGGTTTATTAAAGCGTATTACAAACGCGCTTAAATTCCAGACTTGGAACTAACAAAATTAATTGAAAATCGAAACTATAACTAATATCAGTGAGTGGAAGAAGTAGGACGAGATGCTTAAGGGACATTTTTTAGAGACAACTTGTTGAGGTGGTATTCGAAGAGAGGTTCGATATCGTTGACTACCCGTAGCATGCAAAACATTCTTTCAATGTCGAGCGCTAAAGATTGAGGCGAAAGAGGGGCGCGGACATAAGATTAAGTGGGTTAGTATTGAGAGAGATAAGTTTAAGTAAAGAATTGCTATCAATTTTGCCAGCTAAAATCTGATGAAGGGTATATCGGCAACCTTTCGGCGTAGAGGGAGCCTGTAAGCCCATGAGTTTTAGTCGATCAATTTATTGTGGTAAGCTTTGACAGGGTACTAATCTTTTGTTGCATAAATAACACCACTGTCTTTGATGATTGCAATAAAACTGCTTACGAGACCGCGGAATACTTCCTTTGCGACTTTGCAGCTTACGGTCGCATAATGCTGTAGGTAGGTACTTGGCACTGATGTATTGGATGGACGATTATTCATCTTTCATCTTAATTCGTTCATTTAAATACTTAGAAATTTTGCTAAAAAAACGTAAAGAGAAGACCATTGACTAGTTCTTTGTATGAGTGTGATCCAATTGAAAAAATTAATATGTCCGTCATCCTGTGTTTGCTTCATCGACCCCGAAGTCAATTATGCTGCAATGCCACTGGCTATGAAATTGTAATATTACGTGTACCTGCTGATGAAACTTTCACAGCTCCTGTAAAAAAGGCCTCCGGTAATCATCAGCCACTTTAGATAATACTCGTATCTTTACGAAGAAAGTTCTTTACTTACTTAGGTAGACCTGTGCCCTAACTAACATACCTATCCAGTGACCCTTGTTGTTTGCTAGTTGCTTTCAATTTTGCACACCCAACTAGTTGAGGTTTTTGTCTACCACTTGAGGTGGGGTCTTGCCCTGCCGTTTTTTCCTCGGGGATGGATTTCGAAGGCCTTTCTGAGCTGTGACAATTGTCTCCAGCCACTCCCCATGCAACTGCGATTTAAGTTGATGAATTCGGAGTTAACCTGAGTCCTTGTCGTTGTATAGTTCTTAGTTGATCTCCCCCTTCATTCTGCGTCGGGAAGGATAGGGCAGCTGATTAGTCGAAGTACTATTTCTCTCGAAACGACAAAGCACGTCCCTTTTTTGGCCAAGATCATACTTTTGGGACATACAGGACCACTAAAATGTTCACTGTCTTTGGTGCTCTATTTTGGTTATCCTAGAAAATGTACCTACAGTCACTCTTCGAATGACCTCTAAGGAGGTGTCATTGTTTATATTGACTGACAAATTCCTTGACTACCCCGAAGTTATACCTGTCTATTGTGATGTTTTGCCTGAGTCATCGAGTGTTCTTTCCCGATGACAGATTCTGCTACAATACTTGCAAATACCATACAAACTGCTCGGTGCGTTGCTTGCATAGGCAAGTAGTTGAACAGACTTTTCGCGGGGGCTGGTGGGTTTCGCGCAATACTGTCCAGCACGATGTTGAACAGATCGTGGGACAGTGGATCTTGACCTTGTCGAAAGCCTTTGCTGCTATCAAAGGTTTCGGTGAAATCATTACCGATCCTCGCAAAGCAGCGAGATAATCATGCAGATCCGGACAAGCTAAACAGGGATTGTAAAACCGGACATGGCTTTATAAAACTTTTTCCGATGTATGTTATCATTCGGGCCTTAAAATTGACCACCTCGCGGGTTGTTGACTTGGAATTCGAAGGTCTTTTTAAGATCTGCCTTAATGAAAAATTCTGATCGATAACGAATCTTAAAGGCCTTTCACAACGCTGAGAAGGACCATTTGGTTGGGTAATAAAAGGATTTAGACGGTAACATAGTGCTTGTTGAACTCATGAAGCAGACCAGTCCTCCTTTGTGGCGCCAGAACGCGCTGCTACTGCAAAAAAGATTATGGTGCCTTGAGGTCCGTTCATATTTAGGCAGACATGCCAAATTTCAGTGCGATACTGTCTTTAGTTTTGTTTTGACAGCTGATTGTTGTTGACGTGTTTTGCATCATGTTGAGTATGGGCAAAAACGATTTTCGTTCTCTCATAAAACATTATTTTTTGAGAGCCAAAACGGCGAAGGAAACAAAAGGGAAGTTGGATAAAAATTTTGGGGTCAATACTCCCTCAGATTACACCGTCAAATATTGGTTCCGAGAGTTTCGTGGTGGCCGCAACTCCACTATCGATCAAGTCCGCAGCGGCAGGCCCTCCGATGCGGTTACAGAGGACAATGTCAAAAAAATACATGAAATGGTGTTGGCTAACCGGAAAGTGGCGCACCTTCACTTTAGCTAGCAGATACAACAAAGATTAGTACTGAGCGCACACTCCATATTTTGGGCAATATTCTGCATATGAAAAAGTTATCCTGCCGCTGGCTGCCGCGAATGACCAAAAACACGAACCCGAGAGTACTTTGAAAGAATATTTCGACTTGCAGCTGCGGAATCGGGCGGACTTTCGGCGTCGATTGGTAACTGGATTTGGATCTCTCGGACTATTATCTCTTCCCAAACCTCAAAAGATGGCTCATAAATAAAAAATTCAGCTCACGCGAGGAAGTCATCGACGCCACGGAGGAGTATTTTGCAGACCTTCCGGAAAATTAGTTTCGGACGGGATCAAGAAGTTGGAAAATCGCTGGAATAAGTGTATCAAACTAAAAGAGGACTATATTGAATAAAATAAAAAAAAACATTAAAAAAAAATTATTTTTCAATCCCAAGGAGGTTACTTTTCACCCCACCTAGTATGCTTTTGTGAAGAAATAAATAGTAATCGGGGGTTGCTTCTGTAACAAACGAAAGCCATATTCAAGCAATGTTCTCCGATAATCCGAAACAGAGTTAGGTTTTGATTATAACTCAGGTACTATCTTGACGTACAGGAAGTTAGCCCTAAGCACGAAGCAATTTAGCTGCTGCCTGAGTTGCCCTTACCTTAATTCTTATTTGTGCATTCCCTTGCCAAACTTGGCCGAATCCAATTACTTTTAATGTATTCGTGAATTGAAAATTTCGCGTAAAAAAATTGTTTTTCCTTACAAACAGAACACTCTATTAAATCCGTAAGTAGGACCTTATCTGAAATTCACCATTATATGTATTGTGTAAGTCGAAAATAAAAACGAAAGCACACTAAACTGCCATTTCATCCTACTTGACCACTACGTTTGCTTCAGTGGTGCGGCCAGGAGACGGTATGTCACCCACAACAAATTTAAATTGCGGGCAATTTTTCCCGTGACCATGCACCAGCAAGGACCTATTCTCCACAATTTTACTTTATTTTTGCCGGTCACGACTTTAGTCCGGGTTGCACGTCCTTTGAGCATCTGGGTTTTACTTTTTTTTTTTTTTTTTGTGTTCAGTTAATACGGCATGTAAACGATGCCTGCATTCAACGATTACTTTGTCCTCTTTTGCATGTGCATGCATTTGTATGAATATACATATGGTTGTGTGAAATGTATACATCGCAGTCCTTCCTTAAGTGGCACTCTGAATAGAGCTAAGTTAATCAGGATGCAATTTTCATAGAGACATTCTACTCTTTGTTTGCCAATGCTTTGACATCATGGGACATAGTAGTTCCTGCAGTATGTATTCAATCGCTCGTTAGACGGTGTTATCACAGAGGGGTGGTTAATGTCAACATCGATGGGCACGTCAGCTTTGGTCGTTTTTACAACCATCCTCAACACCTTGTTACATGGTTACGAATTTTGAAATAAAGCGAAAAGGACTGGACTTTTTTCTTATTACAACAAATTCAACTCTCTGTACATTGATGATTTGGATCTTTTAGAAACCCGGTTCTTTATTTAAGGAGGAAAGAAAAATTAAGGAAAAGATTTTAAAAAGGGTGTAACTTTGGAATGAATATTTTACGAGCAACGTGACAAGGTTTATATCTGGCAATCTGCATTTTAACTCACTTATGTCGCCGTACGGGCTCTGCTGATTAAACTGCTGATTGGTTTTTTTTCTTGAGCACTTAGTACTTTGCTACCTTGGTGGAGGCTGTAGCAATGATACGGTTTCTTCAGATTAATCTCAACCACTCAACAAAGGCTTCGGCTGCATTCATTCTGCGTCTCTCCAAAAACGCAGGAGACATTATCCTAATCCAGGAACCATGGCGTGTTTCGTGGATTTAGGACACCTCTATTTGCTCCGCTCTATACAAGAGGCAAAGGTAAGATTAGAACGTGTACATTAGTGAAACGTAACCTTAATGCATTTTTACTTCCTAATCTCAGCGACCCCGACATAACCGTTGCAAAACTAAAGACTGCGAAGGGCTCCTACTGGCTGGCATCGGCATACCTTGGCCACGATCATGTACTAGATTATCCCTGGTGATAACCTAGAAAGGGTGGTACTGGAAGCTGGAAAGCAAAAACCTGGCCTCATCATCGGATGCGACGCTAACGCTCTTCACACGGTATGGGACAGTACCGACATCAACGATAGAGGTGAGTCACTTTTTGATTATATAATAAGTACTAATCTCATTGTTTGGAACATTGGCAACGAGCCCACTTTTAACCCAAGCAACCAACAGGAAGTGCTAGATATCACTCTTGTCTCTCACAACATCGTTCAAATGTTAACGAGCTGGATGGTATCGTCTGAACACTCTTTTTCGGACCAAAGATACAGCCAATTCAGCCTGAGTGATGCTCCTCTCAGCCAACCAGCGTTCCGGAATCATCGGATAACTGATTGGCCAAAATACAGATGAATACTGTCAGAAACGCTATCCTCTTAACCGTAAAGTCCCCCGCGTGACACCATCGAGCTTGGCATGAAAGTCAAGGAATTCACCGTGGCTCTCAATCAAGCTGTGACCGCTTCCTGCCCTCTTATTCAACCTAGTGGCAAGAAAAAGCCGCACTGGTGGACATCAGCACTGGGACTGCTAAAAACTCTCGCAGAAAACTTTTCAATCTAGCAAAAATCACCAGACTGACTGGGACTCTTATAAAGAATCCCCCAAAATATACAAAAAAAGAACTGGGAAAGGCAAAGCGACAATCCTGGAGATCATTCTGTGACAAAATCACAGAAGCCTCTGAGGCATCGCGGCTAAGAAAAATCCTTTCTACAAATCCTATGATGCCTAGCTGTTTGAAAAAAACCGATTGCTCTTGGACAACCTCAACGGAGGTTGAATCACTCAACCTGCTCCAGTAGCAGGTAGATCCAAACAGGCCTATTGCAACCGGGACCAAAATTCATGGTCTGATCACAAGAGACAAACTGTTATGGGCGCTGCATAGCTTCAAACCATACAAGCCTACAGGTCGTGACGGTATAATACTTCCCGAGCTAGAAAGGTCCTCAGATATTATGCTGCCTACGTTGGAGAATTTTATGAGGAGCTGTGTAGAACTGATCTACATTCCACTATCATGGAAATAAGTCAATGCAGTTTTCATTCCCAAAGCCGGAAAATGTTCTCATCTTCCAGAGCAATTTCTGCAGTTTGAGCTTCTAAAAAGGCTCAACCGAATAGTTCAATTATATCATACTGTGTTAGAGCTTTCGTGTTGTTTATGGTCCAGCGTTTAATTTCTTTAGTCAAATATTTTTTGAGAGGTCCAATGAAAATCACATCTATGGCTTGAATTTTGTGACTTGAAGGCGGAGGTATAGATAGAATATGAATATTATTTGTTCGAGCCAGGTCCATAAGTTCTATAAGTTAACCATAATGGTTTGAATACCCGTCCATTATATACAGGTGAAGATGCCGTTGGTTTCATTGCTGTTAAAGTGTTTGAACCACTTTGTGAACAAATTTATCTGCATCCCTCCTCATGGATGATTAGCATATATTGAACCCGTCGGTGCACCTTTCATGAGGTGTGGATTGTCTCTCTTTCGCGGAGGCACAAATGACCCTCCTGCACTCATGCACAAAATCGACATAATAAGGGATCCCCTTTCAGCAGATGTTAATGCTCCCACCATTTTTCGACCTTTCAAAGCGAATACCTTTGGCATTTTGGCTGGGACTACTGAAATCCCCGTCTCATCCACATTAAAAATAGTGTTGGTCATAAAATCGTTCTTGTCATGAGCATTTCTAAATTGTCAAAAAGAATTGCCACGTTTTGTTTTGAAAATCTTTATAGCTAGCTGGAATGCTAACGATCTGATGTCATTCCGGGTTAAACCAAATAGTTTCCCTTCCATTTGCAGGCAATAGTCTACTAAAGACTGTTCGAGTTCTGGAGGAAAAATGGATTTTCTGCCTAGTTTGGCACTTACCACTTCCTCCAAAGGCTTATCCTTTTTTTCCACTAAACACCTCAGTGTGGTTCTCGGGACATTGTACATTTTTGCTGCCTTTAAAAAGCCCATCTCTTTGAGGCTTACGGCATTGATTGCTTTCATCATATCATCCTTGGCCCACGCTTGTCGTTGTTTTGGGCACTTGCTAGGGGTTGAAGCCATGCTTCATACAAAAGAAAATAAAAACAAAACTATAAATTTCAACGAAGGTCACGTGTTAAATATGGCCTACTACAGTTACACTCAATATTTTGTACGTCCGTAGCGCCAGGCCAACCACGATTGATGGAGCAAAAACCGGTTTGAATGAACTTGTAATGAATGTGCTTTTAACTGCATGTGCTTGTGTTTTGAGGAAATATTATGGTGGGCCATATTTGCCGACCTTACTCTAAGTAGTAAGTATTTCAATACAGACCTGCCTAGGATTTACAGGATGTAGTCCTTGATTGTCTCTGATAGTTTTGGGCTTTACAAAATGAAAGCTTATTCGTGTAACTTACTACAATACTTATTCATTTATTTTTGCTTTTTTATTAAGGTAGCTGTTGAGTATTTTCTCTATTTCTTTTGGCTCTACGTTTTTGTTATTTGTGCGAATCTTGAAAAGTAGTTCACTAACTATGCAGTTGGTAATCTACACATCCGAGAGGTGATCGGTTGCCTCATACCGGGATGGCCGTAGGTGACCATCTACTGAAATGCCAGGAATCTTTTGATTTTTTGATATTAGGGGGAGATATAATTTTTTTTTTTTTTTTTGCGTGGAAAGGTGGAAACCTTGCATAGGCACCAATGATTCCGATAACCTCCCGGGGAATCTTTCCGTTTATTCCCCCGCGGAACTTGTTTCGTCGCGGGGTGCTTAGCGAATTCGCGTTCCGTTGCTGTTCTAAATTCCTTAGATCGCACATTATTCGTATTGCTGCATGGTTCACCGCAGCCCAAAGATCTTCAGATTTCAACATACATAACATATATTGAACTATGTTTTCCGATGTTGCCGTTCACCAAATTCTTCACACAAAATAGCTCTTTCGTTTGCATACCGCGCACATTCGAAGAAAACGTGCTCCACGTTCTCTACCGTGTTTACGCAGCGAGAACAGGACGGACTCGAATCACGGTTTCGCTTGAATAGATATTCCCGGAAACAACCGCGACCCGTCAAGAACTGTGTAAGATAGTAATTCAGTTCGCCGTGTTTTCGTTTTACCCAACTTTCAATCACTGGACTTCCATCTCCCTTTTTGGGACTCGTTTCATTGTTGTTGCCACGCTTCTATACTGCAGTCCCTTTCGAATTTCTTCGCCCGATTTGCACGCGATTTTCATAAAGTCTTCTAGCTTTTAAAGCCAGGATATCGATTGCTGCCATAGAGGATAGTACCAATATCGCGTCGTGGGATACCGCTCGAAATGCACTGCTAATTCGCAATGCACATAATCTGATTTGAATCTCTTCATGTGTGTCGTTTTATTCCTGATGTCAGATCATATTTGTGCCCCGTACAGCTGTATGGAGGCTACAACTCTCGCAAGCATTAATTGTTTGCCTTGTTTTGGGCCGCCGATATTCGACATGAGTCTCGAAAGAACGCCTATCGCTTTCGACGATTTCTTGCAAGCGTATGAGAGGTGATGCTTGAAATTAAGCCGAGCATCAATCATCACTCCCAGGTATTTTATAAATGGGCTGGGAATAATTGTGTGCTCTCCGACTTTTATAGTTATCGTCTCTAGCACCCTTCTACTCGTAATGAGAACGGATTCCGTTTTATGTTCCGCGAGGTCTAAACTCATATAGGGTAGCCAGTTTTTTATCAGTGATATTGCTTTGTTGCAATACAACTTGATTTCTTCAAGTCGTTTCGATTACAACAGCAATATCGTCCGCGAAACCTATTATAATGGCGGCTTCTCTGGGGACTGGGAGTCGTAGAATGTCGTCATACATCACGTAAGGGACCTAACACTGATCCTTGGGACACTCTCCTGTAATTTTACATAATTTCGTCCCGTCGTCGTAGTCGTAGCATTTTTCACGTCAAGTGTAACCACGGCGCAGTACTTTTTACTACCTCGTTTCCATCGTCTACCTTCTATGGCCGATTGGGCTTTGTCTTTTATGACTTTAATCGCGTCGATTGTCGATCGGCCCTTTCTAAAGCCGTATTGATATTCCGCGAGTCCATCATTGACCTCAATGATAGGCTGTAGTCTGCTGCATATACTCGTAATTCGCTCTGATATTTTGCCCATAGTGTCGAGCATACAGAGCAGCCGATAAGATGAGGGCTCCTCCGGCGGTTTATTTCCTTTTGGTAATAATACCAACCGTTGGTATTTCCATTGTTCCGGAAATATTCCCTCCATCGGGGGAGATATAATGGTGGTTATGAACGTATGTAACTACCTAGATTTTGAGGAGTTATAAAGACCCATCTCACAAATATCACGGCAGTACCGTAAATTAATAACAAGCTCAGTTTATTAAGGATATACATGAAAACCTAAAGATACATGAATTTCTCAATGTAGCAACAAGTATTTCTACGTCTCCAATCCCAGTTTGTCTAAAGAATGCAAACATGATGTCAGTTGCAAATCGTTTACTATTTTATCTTCATTAAGTTAACCAACGTAATAATTTAACGTGCGATAAGGCCAAATTACGCTCAAACATGCAATGAAAGACCCATTCCAGCCCACGATGCATGCAATGCAATAAAAAGTTGCTATTCTTTTTTCTAAATTGAATTAAACACCTCTAACCGCCTACCCACCATCCCGGAAAAAAATTAAACAAGGGTAGACTCTTCTACTTGTTGAGAGGTGGTAACAGCTTCTCTATTATCAAGACTGCATCTCACAGTGCGTGTGCTTTGAGCTAAAGCACTGGGGTCATTATAAATTTTTATCTTGAATATAGGAAGCCGCCCAATACGCACGCGAGCACCCATCATTTGAAGAGAGTCAATTAGCTTGTATTGGCGTAAGGTGGTGCAAGGCATTAACACCCTCTAGCCAATTAATCCAGGCAGGACTTCTGAAGACTATGTGAATTGGCTTCCTTGCAAAAGTGCTTGAATTATCTTTGGAAAATAGAAACAACCGCCACATGCATGGAATTCAGGCAGGCAGTCAGGCATAAGACATGAGAAATTATTCAGTCAAGTGCATGCGTGCAAAGGGTGCCCTTTGAAGTATCTGACGTATCATTGCCCTATAGATGAGTCTATCTCGTGTATGTATGAGTATACAGTGGGGGTTTATGCAATGCGTTTTTCTGTCAAAGACGATTTTGTTTTTATGCGTCTCCTTGGAGAACTCAGACAGACGAATTCGCATGTCATTTTGCTTTATTTTTTTTTTATAATATTCGTACTCGTATTAATCAAAAAAGGTTATATCTTCGCAAGAAAGCTTATAAACCATAAAGTACATACAGCATTCAATTCTAAATTTATTGTGTTCTTTGTAATTCGTGATTCGTAATGCGGATAACAATTTCATGTTTTTAAATTCGCATCTGCTGCAAGAAAAGTGTTGTGGAAACAAATGAACAACTTGCCATCTCATATATATGGGTGTCTGTCTTTAAAAAAAACCAAACCGTAACTTATATTTCATCTAGCTGGCATGTCCAGCTAGAATACATATCTGCAGTCCGCCCGCTACTCGGTGAAACACGGATATGCAGCGACTTCATAAGGAAATCAGGAAACTTCCTCCAGACTTATTTAGAGGATGACTGGAAATCTTACAGATCAAAGCAAAACAAATATAAGAAGCTAATAGGCTAGTCAAAGTCCTCAAGAGGGGTAAATCAACCAGGCTGGAATCATTCAGAAAATTTGATGGCACCTAAATTGAGTCTCATGCTTGTCGCTCATTTCCCAAGTAACCTTATCAGAACCAGTTCACATCTAGCTGCTGTAAACGAAACTGCTAGTGAGCTGAATAACATAATACGTCGGAACTGGTATATCTCATCGGTTGTGGCGACGAAGGGACCATTAAAGATGTTCTGGCTTCCTGTGATGGCTTCAAGTCACCTGCGACCAATGGCATAAGTGCAGGTGTAGATCGCTGGTAACTCTGAAGAGAATCTTTGCTGCTAGCCTGGCGTTAGCATACATACCAAAACACTTGCGTACAGTGAGAGTAACTGTTACCAAATGCACCCATCGGGACAACATCACTGTAGTCTACCGTCCAGGCCGAACAACATTAGAACAAAAACATGTTTCTGGCAACTTCCCGGTTTTCATTTGCGTTCCATTCTCTCCTTTTAGATTGGAATTAAAGCCGTCAGATATCTAGGATTAAAGCAATTCCGTAAGTTTTCTTTTCCTCACATGTATATTTATTAATTTAACATTGGAAATACTAAATAGAGAGGATTAAACTAAAAAAACTTATTTAAAAAATCTCTTAGCCATCGATCACTTCTTGCCCACATTTTGAAGGCACACACACACCAACCACAGCAGCAAAGGATAATAAGAAGCTTTTCGAAGCTGCCTGTAGAAAAATAACAATAACCAGCGAAATAGCAATCACCTCGAGCCAAGGGAACTTAAGGTAAGTGTCGACAATGTCCCGATCCACACATTCTCTTCCGCCATTGAATGATCACCCATCTTCGGAGAATAATTGCAAACTATGGGATGAACCAGACACCACAGGTGGGATGGTCTAACGTGATCTCTGTCCCCACTGGTTCCGTCAAAAATGTGTAGGCGTAACCAGCGACATAAGGATTTATACAATCTTCTCGTAAAGCAGGCGGGGATTCTAAATCTTAAAAAAAATTAGCAATTACAAAAGCAAACACAGAAAGTAGAAGAAGCTGTAGAAGATTACTAAATACGGTAACGGCGGCTCTCATGACCTTAATGATGCTATTGCTACAGGATTGTTTAGCCGGCCCCTTGTCCAGAGATTTTATCCTGGGCTTGGCTTCCAAGTTGGGGGCGATATACGAACCCAGCAAACGTTTTAAGGACAATGAATATCGGCTTTGGAATTTGGGATATATGAGCCTCTTGTACCTACAAAGGATAGGGATGGCAGCGTCAAAGACGAATTCAATGAATCCCTAAATCAATCAAATGCTCAGTGCCGTAACTGCGTAACTATGACACCAATATTGTGCTAGAAGATCTTAATGTAAAGATGTATAAGGAAGCCGCCTTCGAGCAGGTCATCGCAAAGCACAGCCTAGATAAAATTTATAACGGGGCATAGTAGCCAACACGCCGTTCCTACATCTCAACACCCACAAAGTGACTGATCAAACAACTGTAAACCAGATTGATCATATTCTGATTGACGTCTGACAATCTGGATGTCCGAACTATTCGAGGAATCAATATCGAATCACTACCCTGTTGCAGTTACGGCCGCAAGGGGCCGATAGAATTTTTGTGGATCGCATTTCCCCCAAGCTTCCTCAAAATCCTTGCCTTTATGCACAAACCATAGAACAGCCATGAACGAGTGATCAGAGAAGCTGCTTTTGATATGATTTGTTTCCAAACCCAGTCGCAAGGAAACTTCTGGTTTGGCGATGAATGTAGGCTGGTAACATATATGCGGCCAAACATGAAGCAAATGTTGTCTTTTCCTCGCATCGAAGAACGGGAGAAGTGAAAAGCATGGGTTACGCGGAAAGTACGATCGAAGAAATTGAGAGATGCTGCCTCTAGAATGGGGGTCGACAAAGTTTTATCAGAGAAGAAAACGGATATGCCAGGGCTTCAAAGCCAGAATTCAAGCTTGCAAAAATAAACATGGAAAACTACTAGAAAACTAGATCGCAGTCTGAGAATATGAAAAAATCAGTTCTGCTGACTGTATAACGGTGATGATGGTAAAAATACTGCTGCCAGGCAAAATAAATCAATTACCTTGGGCGTTGACGGCAGAAAGTTCTATTCTCCTGCCTTGGACGAAGATAAGGCAACAACATCGAAACTACGAGTAAATCCTAATCAAGCTGCTGGCGCAGACAGACGGCCTACAGCATCTGGAGATGGCCTGATTGGGAACATTTCATATACAAGATGTGGTCAGAGTAAGGCATGGCCGACGCATAGAATCTCAGCATCACCTGTCCAATTCACAAAAAAAGAAGCCTTTTGACTGCGCCGGATTAATAATACATCTATAAAACCTTTTCTGTTGTATTATGTGGGCGTCCGAAACCATTCGTGAACAATCCGGTAGGTCGGTCCATACCAGGCATTAAAGTCCATCGACCAAATATTCACACTACGACAGATTGCGGAAGAGACCTAGAAATTTCAGTTACACATTGGCCATCTATTTGTCGACTTCAAAGCTACATATGACAGCGTGCAATGGAACAAGTTATATTGCCAAACTCGTCAGGCTGTGAAAGATGACTATTGAGAATTTTCGCTGCTACAACAAGATCGGGAATGAATCGCTTTTATGTGACCCTTTTAACAACGCCCTAAAAAGAATCTTGCAAAACTCACTGCACAACAAAGGAGGCACGCTTGTTTTAAATCCGCACAGCGTCAATTAAACTTTCGTGACTGTTGAGGCGGAAGCCTCCAAAATATGTCTGACGGAAATCCAAGGCAAAACAAAGTATTGTACATGCCGTTATCATCAACGACGCATACTGACGTCGCATACGGCTTGGGCAGAACGTCATTGTTGGCAGTCATAACTTCGAAGTAGTCAAGAGGTTTGTCTATCTTGGCTTTGTAGTTTCAAGGGGAAATGACAACAGAAAAGAAATTGGGCGCAAGATTACTCCTGCCAATCCCTGTTGAGTAACCTAGCCCCCTTTCTCGTTTGACCAAACTGGCATGTACAAGACGCTTATCATCCCGATCTTGCTGTATGGCGCTGATTCCTGGACCTGTGTCGAAAGCGGATGAAGAAGCACTTAGCCGTTGCGAGCGAAAGATGTGTTTGTATTGTTGTCTTGACGAAGATAGCAGGAGGAGACTCAATCACAAACTGTTTGGGCTGTATAGCGACATTGGTTTGGTCAGGCATCTACGGATCCAACATCTGAGATGATTGGGCCATGATGACAGAATTTATGCCACAGCTCGGACCCAAGAGGTCTTAGATTCTTCGCATCTAAGGTGGCGCACGCAATTAGGAGAGGACCTGAACTAGCTTGGAATGCGGTGGAGGGAACAGACGAGAGATCAAGCTAGCTGAAGAGGCTTGTTTTTTTTTTTTTTAAAGAACTTAATATCCGAGGGTGTATGAATGAACTTATACTGCCTTAGCATTTGTTAAGTTTTTTGGAAAATGGGATAGAGAGAGAAAGGAAGAGGTTTGGGCTCAGTGGTTATTTCGCTTCATGGGTGGCATTCAAACTTTAATGGGGAGACTAAATTCTTAGTAGAAGCTGGCCTGTTGTTGATTTCTAGTCAACTACTCATCTTACTTGATTTTCGTTAACTGAAAAAATGAATGCCTTACGGGCGAAGTTGGGATTCGAACTCATAACCTTCCAATTTGGAAACCAGTCCACTACCATCTGAGCCTTGGGTCAGGGCCACACAGCAAGGCTCAGGTTCAACTCGGGCTGTAGTGGCACCTAAATACATAAGTGGATGTGGAAACCATCACCTTGTGTTAGACTGTTCATCATGACTTATCCAAAATTAGTCATTTATTGCTTTACTTAGGTTCTTTGACCACTTGTGAGCCATAGGACTTCACCAACGTCTCTGTGCTATCGTATGCAGATTTCTGGCCAGCGATTGAGTTCTTTTCAAGTCATCACCAGAGATCTGGATTCCTCCTCTATTATCTTTGTCAGTGTCGGTCTAAGCCGGCCCACATACATATTTCGATCACTGGATTACATTGCACGGGGTGCGTGCATGGGAACTGTCTTCATGCCGTAAGGTGTGAAAATTCTACCATTTTATCCCCCATATTTTTATGTCTACACGTTTAGTATAAAGTTTCGCCAAAAAGTTCTTTACGATCTCCCCAAGACATCTTCTATAAAGGCTTGCAGCTTCCATGCGACGATGTTGCTCATAAAATATTGGGTTCTACCACATGAAATGTCCGATTTACGCTCAGGCTATCTGTACCAGAACGTTAATTTTTTTCCGTTCGGGAGATTTCAGCCTCGAAAATGAAATACGAGAGAAGCCGCAAACGTTAGTTGACGACGATGTTTTAAGAGCAACGGTGGATGCGGATCCAACGAAATCGGTGCAGCAGATTGCACAAAGCATGGGAGTATCCCCAATGACAATATATCGACACCCTTCTCTGATATGAAAGGTAAAGAAACTCGATAAGTGGGTACCCCATGAACTGAACGAATCCCAAAAATTACTCCGCTGGGAAATCTGCTCATCGCTTACATTAAGAAACCAAACTGAACCGTTTATGCACCGGATATTCGCCTGTCATGAAAAGTGGACACTGTATGATAATCCTAAAGGATCTGGGCCGTGGTTTGATGCAGATGAAAAACCAAAACACACCCCCAAGCCCGATCATCACCCAAAAAATGGTGACAATTTGCTAGACACCGAGAGGGCCAATCCACTTTTCGGTTCTTCAACCAGGAGAAACGATAAACGCTATCAAATATTGCGAGGAAATTGACATCTTATATGCCAAATTGGCTGAAAAGCAACCTGCGTTTGCCAATAGGCACGGTCCGATCCTGTTGCATGACAATGCTACACCCCATACCTCACAAGTAAGGGTGCAAAGACTGTTACAGTTGGGATTTGAAATTCTTCCGCATCCACCGTACTCTCATGATATTTCCCCAACGGATTACCAACTTTCCACAATCTAGATTAATTTTGCTGGCGGTCTTCCGGAACCGAGCAGAGGTCATAAAAGCCTTTGAAGATTTCATTGCCTCAAAAAGTTAGCACTTCTACGAAAAAGGAGTACTTGACCTTGCATCACGTTGGAAGAATGTCACAGATGCCAATGGATCCTATTTTTTTGTGTCTCTGAAATGCAGAAAATAGGTAGACATATCCACATTAGTAAAAATAAACTCTGCCCTAGCCATGAAGGCTTACACTACCTTGATCCCGGAATGTATTCAGAAAATTGCAAATACAAGTTTATTCATCTAAATCTATATTGTTCCCTTCAAAGTAGTCCCCATCGACTGCAACACACTTATGCCAGCGCTTGATCCAATCCTCGAAACATTTTTTATATTCGGTTTTCGGTATGTCCATCAGTGCTTCCTGCGATTTTTCCATTACTTCCTCTCGGCTGTTGAAACGCGTTCCCCGTAGTGTTTTTTTAACTCGATTGAACAGAAAGAAGTCACAGGGAGCCAAATCAGGTGACTTCGGTGGCTGTTGTATGGTATTTGTTGCATTTTTCGTCAAAAAATTACGAATAATGATGGCACTGTGCGACGGTGCTTTATCATGATGCAAGATCCATGAGTTTTCTGCCCACAATTCTGGTCTCTTTCGGCGAATTGCTTCACGCTTTGTTCCTGTCTGGCTTTCTGGCAAAAATTCATGGTGCACTACACCATTGTAACCCATGAAAACCGTGAGCATTTCCTTCTTTTTTGCGTGTCGTACTCATAAACCCACGTCTCGTCTCCAATAATGATCCTTTTGATGATTGTGGGATCGGATCCAACCTCGCAAATCATTTCTTTTGCGACGTCAACACGGTCTCTTGTTTGCATGAGATTGCGGTCTTTTGGCACCAACTTTGCTGCTACACGACTGACGACGGAAACCCAAATCATTAACTAAAATGTCTTGGACGGATCCATAGGCAAAGTTAAAGTCCTCCGTTATCTCTCTGATGGTTAATTTGCGGTTATTGACCAACATTTCTTTTACTTCATCAATGTTTTCGTCGGTTTTCGATGTCGATGGTCTTCCACTGCGTTCATCATCTTCGACTGACTCACGACCACTTTTGAACCGCTCGTGCCACTGGTAAACGACCGGTTTCTTTAGAGAATCGTTGCCGAAAAACTCTTCCAAGATTTGCAACGTTCGCGCACCATTAAATCCGTTTTCTACGCAAAATTTAATACAGATTCGTTGTTGCAAATTTAAATCCATTTCTAAAATTGTAAAAAATAGCCAACATTCACAGAGATAGATGTACTCTTGGTTACGTAACTTTTGCAAATGTCAACCTATGATACTAAGGTTTAGAGGGAATATCAACAACAGATTTACCAACTCAACAGAAAAACAGAACTCAAATCGGAACAATGAGAGCGCCACACGGTATGTGTGGCCGGGAACTTTTTGGTCAAGGTGGTATGCTCCTATCTCTTAGCAACACGATTAAAAAGTCGTAGTCCTGGGGTCTGTATACACATGTAATAGTATATGCATAAGTCACCTGCTCTCTATTTTAAAGTGAATCGCTTGCAAGTGGCTTAACTCCACAGACACATACCACATTTTACCATTAGTTAACTGAAAATCATCACTAAACCATAAAAATTAAACAATTATCCTTTCAAATAATTACATCCATAATTAAACCACAAATTTGTGTACTCAATTAAAATAACATATAGTACATTCTCATGTAATCAAAGCATTTGTTATCGATATCGCAACAATCCAACAGTGCGGATACCTCCACAAAATGTACGAGATTTCACAAAAAAATCTGTTGATTACGGTTGAGCCATACCCATGGCTCAACTCAATTCATCACTATTCGGCAGGGTTTTTACTTTTTCCAGATTCGAATTTCATTAAACATAAAAAAAGGTATCATGATTATTAATTTGCATATGTGATTGTTTAATCAAGTTTTTGATGCGTTTTTGTTTTTTTTGTTCGCGCCCAAAGAATTGTTTGTTATTGTTCTCACTTACCATTGCATACAGATGTCCTCAAACTCGCCCCAAACGAGGGCAGACAGATACCGTGTCGGATTGATGTAAATCTCGAATCCTGTCATCCAAAAATTTATAAAATATTTTCTCAGTTACTCATTTGTACGAGTATATGTATTCTCGTATTGTGTATTGGGGAAGCAAGAGATTTATTCGCCTCCAATTGTTTTCGCTGCTCAATGCATGCAGTTGCAGGGCTTATTGTAAATTGTAAAAAAACTCATTTTACCCCTCGTTGTGGTGTGGTTTTTCTTTTTTTTTTTGTTCTCATTCACCAGAGGTCCTGATTGAAGTAAATTTTTTTCCCAGCTAAATAAAAAAATCCGAGTTGGGGCTGAGGCTTTGTTTTATTTGGAAAATGCACGCGCGAATTGTTCCCCTGTCTAATTAAATTTGTCGAATGTTTTTATGCAGAGTAAAAATTTGCAATTCAATTGTGAGAGCAATTTCTGATGTGATAGTATATTTTGTTATAGATGGATAGAATCGTTAATTTTTCCCCTGACGAATGAATGGATTTTAGTTGAAGTTCTTTATTGGATATTGGTTTGCTTTAAATTCCAATTAAACTGGTGTGAAGGCTCTTTAAAGTCGTAATTACACTGAGGTCCATCCAATAACGATTCATACAAAGAGTGGAATCTAATTAGCCAAATCCTTTTCTTTTTGGCCAACAATGAAATATTTCTAAATCACCGCATAGCACGAATACAGCAAGCATAAAAAAAAAAGGGAAAAATAACAAGTTCTTCTTGGCAATTTTTTTTTTTTGGCTTGGTGAAGACCACCGCAACCACAATCGTGTATCCTCAGCCCCAGCATCTAACCAAGCTCCATAATTCATAACACACAACCAAGCAGGAATTGCGTCCAATGCAAATAGCAGCATAGTAGCAACATCCTTGACGAGAACAAACCAAATTAAATCAATTTACATGAGACCGACATTACCTGAATTCCTAAATAAGTTCTAGGCCTGTTCACTGTTCACTGTATAGTAGTGTATAGATCCAGATTCGGATGCAAGTCCAATTCCAGGTCCAGGTCTAGGTTCATTTCCACGGGACTGAAGCAGCACCAGTAGTTGAAACAGAAATACAACTACCAATCGTCTATGTGTGACAATCCGGCGACAAAACACTCAATGGTGTTGGGTAATAACGAAAAAGACTACAACAATACTCAGCAGTACCTCGGAAGGCGACAAGGACGATAACGAATTGAGTGTTGGTTTCAATTCCCATTTTATTGTTTGCATGAAAAACCAAACCAAGGTATGCGGTTCCAATTGGTTTCTCCTGTATGTCATCTGTATCGTACCATACCGTATCCAGATTCAGATTCAGAGTCAGAGCTAAGTTTTTGTTTTGTTCAGTGAGGATTGCATTATATGTACTCGTACGAATGCGACTGGGTACCAGTAGTACAGCTTGCTTGTCCTTGTCATAATATTTGAAGAAGTTCCAGGAGCAATTGAAGAGCCTGGTATTTTAGATGTTTGGTTTAAGTGTTGGACCATAATTTTCACCTCAACTACTGGAAATTTTGTTTTACGTCGGTTGACTCAATTAGGTACTGGTAGGCTGGACCGGGCTCCTTGTGCCCATGTCCGATGATGTTGATGATGATACTGATGACTATGATGACAGAAATGATAGACAGAAATTGAGTCTTCCGTGTTGCTCGATTTTCTCTAGTTTGGTTTGGTGGTGTAACCAAGGTTTTGCATTTTAATTCCCAATGAAGTGGGGGTACTTTTTAATAGACTGCTGCATGAAGAGGAGTATTCGTTCTTATGTTTGCATGTAGGGTATCTTTATTTTCCTGTAGAAAAAAAAGTTGAAATATGGTAGGTGTGAATGTTTTCTTGAATTTATTTAAATATTTTTAAGATATTAGGCTTTCTAGATATTAATGAAGTTTTACCAATGATGTGCAGTGGTTTTTTATATTTACAATGTATTTTATACACCATCAAAGTATTTGGCAATTCTAGAAATAGGCCAATGGGCCGACGATCTTGAGCAGGATTAAGATTAAGAATTAGTTTCAACTAAATCTGTTTGGGTGCGGATATGTTGTAAGCGGCAGTATAAGACAAGAAATCTTCAGCATTCAATGCATTACAACTTGTAGTAATCAGCGATTGACGTTTGTCACTTCTCCAGCAGTATAGATATCTGAGCATTTGGAATGACCAATATGGATTCATTCCATTACCCAATTGCTGTCGAATATGGCATGTGGATATCTGCAATCGAGGCAAACTTGCAGCTCAAGTGCTGAAAATCAGCATCTCTATAGGGGGAAGCTGTTAGAAATACCCGAACTGATATGCTGGGTTTCAGCCGACAACTTCCAGGAAACCTTTGATTTGATGAACAGTTTGGGAAAGCACACGTAGCAAACAATTTGCCTATAAAGCGGGACAGCGTAGAAGGACGAGAGCGGCTCGTGCGGGGAAAACATCAGCTTCTCTCGTTCAGCAACAGAGTCAGTATCGGTACCAAAGATATAGAAAACATTATATTCACGAACTGAACGAGCCCCCATTTATTTAGTTTAATGCAAACCAACTTCAAAGCTAGAACTAAGAACTAATAGAGAGACTTAGGAGCTAGGAACCAAGGGAATGATGGGGGAGATCTTGTTTGAGACGAGCAGTGCTCAGGTTGAAATCATAAACGGAGAGGTTTGAGTTAACCTTTCGGAGCATACGGGAAATTGGTTCGTTGGAACAATGCATTGTTGTCATTCATTAAGTTCAGACGTGCTTAATTTCGCTCCGCTTACATATTTTCATTTAATTTGTTCCTGCCTAATTTGCAATAATTCGCACAAGCTATTTTTCGGTCATCGCCTTTGTTGTTTATTGTGTAAAAGTGCTTAATAACCCAATTTTCATTCACCGCCTTTTGCGCAAATTTTCAACTGACCTACCCTAACTTCATCGTCATCATGTCCGAATTATGTGGAAGTGCAAATTGCTCTTTAACAAGTGATCCAAATGCTGTTATGGTGATCTGCAGTGGTCTTTGCTGCAAGTCGTTCCACGCCCTATGCATTGGGTTGAGTAAGAGATCCGTCGCGTATTTAAGGGACTTTAAAAACAACTTTTTGTTCTATTATGACATCACTCCGTCCCATATCTTGCTTGCTATTAAGTGTCTCAGTGATTCGGTCAATAACTTTGCGGCAGAAAACAACCATGCATTGAAATCAATTCAAAATCAATTCGGCAAATATGATGAAATTTTAAAATCAGTTGAAGACTTATCAATTTCCCTCGAACAATCTGCAAGCTATAATAAGAGTCAATTTAGAAACTTATCTATGCAGTTGGCTCAAAATAGTAATTTAATTAAACGAAACGATAAACACGAAATTAGCGAAGATTTAAAAAATTGTATATCCCACAGTGTTAAATCAATAATTAAATCGTACATCCCCACAATAACAGACTCTTTAAGTTCTCTACGGTCTTCCCTCGATTTTCATCTCCAAAGTACGTCCCGAAATAGCGTTCCCTCTCCGCCAAATAATGATCAGTTGCTCATAAACATCATGTGCCAAATAAGTGATTTAAGCAACGAGATAAACGAATCACCCCCGCTGTTAAACGAAATTGCTGATCACATCCGGATGGATAGCTTCTAGTAAAATCGACGATATACCGGTGCAATCCCAAGCTCTACCGACTGCATCATACAACACCTCGATTCTGACTGAGATGTTTGAATCTGCAATAATGGAACCACCAATAACTCCTGGGTCATCATCTCCTCCACCACAACCCGTTCCGGAAATTGATCCAAATACACCAACTCCTGAACCCACAATCTCACGACTTGGCACCTTATGGACACTTTCGGACTGGAACAAGAGAATCAAAAAGTTGAACAATTCCAACAAAGCCGAATCGGTTGCGTTTTTAATAAGAGGTACACATCTCGATCGAGCCAGGTTAACTAGTCTCTTCAAATCTAAATTTAAAATTGATGTCATCAACTGCCGTAAGATCTTCACCAACACCCTTAAGGTAAGCATTCCATTAAAATATGAATGGATGTTCATCAACCCTGCTTCCGACGTCATCAATCTGGGTGGAATAACCATGGAAAGATTAAAACCAAATACTAGAAACAACAAACATCGCAAGGGTACTACGTGTAAGTCCAGTAATTCAAATCCCACTAAACCTAGAAAACAGCAGTCTAACCCTTTACCAAAGCCCAACTCTCACAAAAAAAATCCAAAGCCTAACAAACAAGCTCCTGATCCAAACTGGAGTTTTAAAGTTGGGACATTCTTTTTCTTCACTCCTTCTTCACTTCATACTGCCAATCGCGCATACACAAACGTCCTTCCACACCGTCCAACCCAATTCCCAAACGTGTATCTTTTAATCTTGATCCTCATCTCAGTCATTTAAAAAACCCAACAACATCTCCTCATTCCTCTAACTTTATTCGCTCCCATATTGTAAATCCCTCCCCATCTTCTAAGCTAGAATCCCACCCTAATACCACACCACCTTCTTTTTTAGACCCCATACTTCCTCTAAAGGCAGAGTTAACCAAGCACCTTATCGATTCAGGGGAAGATGGCCGGTATGTTCTTTCTCGATTAAGAGACCGCAGATTATACGATAATGTCCGTTTATATCTCGCATACCTACATGATAAGACAGACTCTGTCTGTATAGACGGTATAACGAAAACCAATGCAATAGTTTCCATTCTGCAAGAAGGTAATTAGATGAGCAATTAGATATGACTTCTGATGATGTGGCTAATGATCTCTCTTCTTTTGCGTCTCACGTAAGTTCCAAACGCATAGTACACCTCCAGCGAACACGGTCTAGTTTCAAAAACTACCATCGCTCCTAACCCACCACTCAATTCTTTGCCGAAGTCTCCCAAATATCTGTCCCTGTATTATCAAAATGTAAGAGGATTACGAACTAAGATTTCTGCTATATATCTTAATTCGCAGATTCTGCCCTACGACATTTTTGCACTCACAGAAACCAATCTCACCCTTAATATTAAGAATAATGAATTACTTTCCCAAGACTTCGATTTACACCGTGACGATGGTCTAGATAAAGAGGAAAATTTATATGGCCGTGGGGTACTTCTAGCTATACACTCTCGTCTTGAGTCTAAACCCTTTAAAAAATCGTCCACTGCATTCTTTGAATTTGTATGCTGCTGATTCCAACGACGTAGTTATTTTTTTAGGTGATTTCAATCTACCTAAGCTTGTATGGGCTCAGACTGACCAGTCCTACTTTACTGCAACAAATCCCACCTTTGATAAAGAAAACCTTTTCATCGATTGCCTTACTGACTCTGGTCTGTATCAATTAAGTGGTGTCACCAATAACATTGGCAGACAACTCGACCTAGTCTTCGCCACTGATACAGATAACTGCATCATTTTAGAAAGCAGACATCTTCTTTCTAAGTTGGATAGTTACCACCCTCCCCTTTCTCTTCCGTTAGCGTATGACAATGGTTTTAGTCGCGTTTCTTATGAGTATTCTTACAATTTTAATTTTCATGGGGCTAACTACGCCAAACTGAACTACCCCCCCATATGGCCAATTTTGACTTTCTTTACGATAATCCTAACTTTACGGTTAACGACGCTTTCGCTTCCTTTTACACCGAAATTTTCAAATGTCTCTCCCAATCTGTACCTTTTTTACCCAAAAAGAATCCCTCATCATCACCACCCTGGTATAATAAAGAGCTGCGATCTCTTCGTAATAAGAGAAATAAGCTCTGGCATATTTACTTAAAATCGCGTTCCGACACCGATTTCTTTTACTACCAGTCTGCCCAAATAAATTTCTCTGTACTCTGCCAAACTCTAGTTAGATGACAACTATTTAAACCAAATAGACCACACACTCATCTCCGATACCAAACGATTCTTTCAGTTCATCAAAACTAAAAGTAAATCGGATAACCATCCATCATCTGAATTTTCTAGATAACTCCTCGGGCGATCCCCAAATTATTACAAATCTCTTCGCAACTTTGTTTAGCCAAGCGTTCGCCACCCATTCCCAACAGCCAGACCACTCTTAATTTTCCTACTTAAATAGCTGCCCACAAACAACTTTGGAATCTGTTTCTATAACTTTAGAGCAGGTTAAAGATAAAATAATAAACCTCAAAAATGATTATTCTGCTGGCCCTGATGATCTTCCCCCCATATTTTTAAAGAAATGTGTAATGCACCTACCCCAACCTCTTACAGCTCTCTTTCAGCTTTCTGTCACCTTTTCCCTCGACTTGGAAAAGGTCTTTTATTATTCCCCTATAGTCCCAAAGACGATGTTTCCAACTATCGACCAATTGCTAAGCTGTCCTGCATACCTAAGCTTTGCGAGAGCATTATTTATGACGTAATGCTTTTCCATTGTATAAACCTATTGTTTCCCAAAACCAGCACGGGTTTCTCAAAGGTAGATCTACGACCACCAACTTAACGGAATTCTTATTAAGCACTCTATGTGCAGTTAAATCTGGAAATGAAGTTGATGTGATTGCCACCGATTTCAGCAAAGCCTTTGATAGGATCTCACATGATATAATCCTTCTGAAATTAAAAGCTCTTGGTTTCCAAATAAACTTTATAACATGGGTTCAATCCTATTTAAATGAAAGACATTACTATGTTCTATTAATTAAAGCCTCCTCTGGTGTCCCTCAAGGCAACCACCTTGGTCCCTTATTATTTATTCTGGCCATTAATGATGTTGATTGCATCATTAAAAATTCATACATATCTGTTTACGAAGACGATATGAAAATCTTTAGATATATATCGTCTTCCTCAGACAGCCTACCACTGCAGAAAGATCTAGACAGGTTTTGTACTTGGTGTCAGAAGAATTTTCTAAAGCTTAACGCCAATAAGTGTCAGACTATAACGTATACTCGTAAGCGGTCCCCTACTTTTCCTCGCTGCTATCTAATCTTTAATCTGCCTGTTCCTTTAGTGAATGAGTTGAGCGTGATTTAGGTGTTACCTGTGATAAGGAACTCAATTTCCGTTCTCACATTGATAATATAATAAAAAAAAAGCCAACTCTGCCCTTGGCTTCATCAAGCGCTGGTCTAAGGAGTTTTACAATCCTTATGTTACCAAATCTCTTTACATAACCTTTGTTAGGCCTCTTCTAGAATATGCAAGCCAAGTTTGGTCACTCTACTACAGAACACACACCCTCCGGATAAAAGCCGTTCAACGCAGGTTTTTACGATTTGCTTTACGTGGTCTTCCCTGGGATGATAATCAAAACTTACCACCTTATACCGACCGTCTGAAACTAATAAATGTACAACCCCTTTCTATACGTCGAAAAGTTGCCGACATTCTCTTTATTCATCAAATTTTAGTTGGGAATATCGATTGTCCTTCTTTACTTCGACTTATTTCTTTTAGCACCAACCCACTCAATCTTAGGTCTGTGCCACTTTTCCGGCTCAATCTTCACCGAACGAATTACGGACCCTTGGAGCCAATGTCTAGAATGCTTCGTGAAGTTAACGACATTCTGCCTCTCTTCGACTACCATCTCATCAAACTCTCTCTTAAAGACATTCTTATTTCCACCTATGCCTCACATCCTAACTTTTTTTAACCGCTTCCACCCTTTAGTTTTTATCTTTAGTTTTAAGTGAAAATTGTTAGTTCTAAGAATAAGCTTGCAATAAGCAATAATAAATCTGTCCGGGGTTGACCCGGGCCGCAAATCAAATCGAATCAAAAACCATAAGAGGTGCGGTGGACCGGTAGATAGAAGAGAAAAGGACAACGTAGATTACGTGGGTTGGTGTTGATGAAAACAGAGTTGGAAAAGGATGCGCACTCGATGGAACCTAACAGCAGTCGACGAATGAAAAGAATGTCAGCAATATTCCTACGTTCTTCAAATGAATTCATAAGTTTGAGGCGGTCCTGATAGGGAGGAAAAATTAATACGTCGTTCCAGAGCAGACCACCGGGAACAAATCAGAGAAATTGATGTTGAATACCCTCGATTTGGGAAACATGAACTCGGGATCAAGCTTGACTGGCGTATTTAAGCAAAGAGCGAACAAAGGTTACATAGAGAGATCCGGTTACGTACGGTTTGGAAAATTTCTTGGACCACCGTTTAATAAAGCCAAGTGATTAGTTGGTTTTAAGGATCATCTTATCGATATGCGAACGAAAATGAACAGTCGAATAATATGCCAAGGTCTTGAAAAGACTGAACCAGGGGAATTGGTTGACCATAGAGAAAAATCGGGGAGGAGACTTGCTAAATTATTTGCTAATTTAGGTATGACAGACTGACTTTATTATCCTGCTTCATGGTCGAATTGCCCTGAATTATGGAATAACCCTTCATATTTAGCCGGACGATTGTGTTTGAAGCTGCGCTTGCTTCTGTGGTGAGATGTTGGTAGCAAATTGAAGTGGCTAATGGTGATGTCATATTTCTGTTCTAAGAAATTCGAAATCCAATCAACTTCAGCGTTTGGGAGGGCGCCTTTGATAAAAAACGTACTGACCAATTGATTCTTCGAAGGAAACTTGTCTAGCCTACGTTGCTATTCGGAAGGTGTCCACGTTGAATTAAAGCGATTAATAAACTTCCGTGAGGCTGGAGGAATTGACATAGATGGATTCTCTGTTGTCATTTTGGAAGAAACGTTGTACGAATCAGTAGGTTGGACCGGTTGGAGATGACTTACATATACGTGAAGGTGAGCGTGAATCCATTTCATGTTCCATTAATTCCATCACTAAGCAATATTTTCAATTAAGTTTAAGTTTAAAGCAACAGTTGACGACTTTGTTGAGGGCATACACTAACTCATTTTTTAGGATTTGGTCGGAAGGAAGGACAATAAAATATGCCGAATATGCTCTTCGGATATATCCGTTTCAAAATTCAGTTAAAAATGCTAAGAGTGATGCTATACTCTGAATGAGTAATATATACCAAATACTAATTTCAGCAATGGTTTCAGCATTAAATCTGTTTTGTGCATGGCAATTGGAAAATAATCCCCGAAAAAGCGAGCAATACTAACATATGTTACAACCTGATATATACGAGAATGGTCAGAAAAAAGCACATCAGTCTGGGATATGAATATCATGAGTATATTAACACTCCGCCGGTCCAAAGAGTCTTCGATTCTTTCCGGAAGCATACTGCAGACCTCACCTTAAGTTGCGCGCGTAAGAGGAGCGTACGTGGAGTTTCCAACTGATGGCATTTGGTCAAAACCACGCTTGCTGATATAATTTTCGTTTTAAAAATTTGTCAGTTGCATTAATGTGTGGAGTTTTCAAAGCATTTTCATGTAGAGCATTTCGAACAATTGTGTGAGAGAGACAGGTCTATTATAGTGTGCCTTGTAAAGTAAAAGATGAAGTAAACGATCGGAAAACTATCCGTCAAGAGGTCCTTACACCAATACACCGAGCCCTCTCAAACAAATCACAGGGGCTTCGTTATCTATACGAATTCAATGATTTTCTCGGGAAACAGACCGCCGCATATACCTTTATCTTTGATGCAGGTGAGGTCTCAGCAAGCTTTAGAAAAACACATTATTTTCCAGAACTATTTTTAGAATGGCTCGGAAATTTAGAATGAACATAAAAAATACATATTCGCGAGTCTGAAAAGAAATCAATTTTCTGCGTACGTCCATGTCTATAAATATAGACCAGCTGATTTGGCACTTAGTGAAACACAGGTAGATCCCCACCCACACCTTTCAGATCACACTAATATGAAGCTACCTGGCTACGAACTAGTGCCATTATTCTTCTCTCACTGCGGTCGCGCCATTTACGTGCGTAGTGATGTAGCTTACCAAACTCCACCACTATGTAGTCCCTGTTCCAATCCGGAATTCAATTTCATGTGGTTAAAACTCCACCTCCGTAAACAAATTATCCACTACTGCTTTATTTACAGAAGCCCCAAACTGGACAGCAACTCGACCTTCCACGAGTTTGATACGCTGTCTGACTCCATTCAAAGAATTGTATCCTTGTATCCTCATACTGAAATCGTTATTACGGGCGATTTCAATATACACAATCCTGGGTGGCTTCGACATTCTTGACAGACAGCACCCGCAGGACGGTGTGTTGAGATCTTCGCTGCGGAAATCAATTTGACCCAGCTTTTAAATGAGCCAACATGAATACCAGACGTTGATAGCCATACTGCCAACTCCCTTGACTTGTTTTTAACTTCTCACTCTGATAAGTACACTGCTGATGTACTTTCTCCTCTAGGCTTGTCAGACCCTTGTATCTTATCTGCTAATTTCTCGTACACTGACCATCCAGGGAACAGATACATAAAAAAACCATATGGCAATACCAGAAACCCACTCGGAACGGACTTAACAGCTTCTTTAGGAATTTTAACTGATCGTTCTGTTTCCTCGATAACGGCATGGATACCGACACTGATATGATCACAGACACTATTCTCGAGTATCAAACCAAAAAAAAGGAATGGCACGACTCGAGCTGTAAAGAGTTAAAGAAATATTTTTCGGTCCTTCAAGACCAAGCCGACAGAGGAACACCGAAAAAGTTCAAACGGTACAAGAATGACTGCAACGCCTTTCTTAAGCGTGTGAAATTTCAATACCACCAAAAACTCAGGCAAAAAATAATGAGAATCCATCTGTCAGCTCTTCGGACACGAACATTTCCGGTTTGTGCTATGTTTCCGCCTATACTTGAGTGTGTCGAATCATCAATAGTACTTAAAGATCTTAATATACACAAATCTGCTGGTCCAGATGATATAACTCCCATTCTTCTGAAGAGGTGTTCTTTCTCTCCTCCTACTGACCCATTGCACTTACATTCCTTCTTTCCCTGGTCATGCAAATGGTGATAAACCGCCAGCTCATGAAATATCTCGAAACATGAAAACTTCTCAATGACCGGCAATATGGGTTTCGTAGGAACGGGTCCACTGTTGATTCGATGGTATGTCTCACCGAAAAGCGGAATCTGGCAAAAGGAAGATAGTTGCACGTGGTATTTGTAAAGCATTTGACAGAGTTTGGCATCAGGCTCTTTTGTCGAAAATGCGTGCTTTTGGGATCGACGTCTTCTTTTCTTCAATGGATTAGAAATTACCTTTCTGAACATTCAATTCAGGTTGTCTTGGACGGTTTGAAGTCTGATATTCACAAAATAAATACTGGTGTGCCCCAGGGCTCCGTTCTGTCTCCGACACTCTTTTTAATTTTCATCAATGATCTCTTGTCTGCTACTCCTAATCGAATATATTCCATTGCTGACGAAAGCACTATCTGCTTTTCATGTTCGTTCCCGGATTCACGTCCCTTTTCATTGGTTGTAGAATGGGAAAATTAACTTGCATCGTCGAAACCGAAAAACTTTCCATTCTCGGCATGTGTTTCAATGATAACTTATATTGGAGTGACCACATATCCGATGTCGTCAAAAATGCTGCGAAATATTTTGGTTTCCTCAAGCGATGTTAGAAATACTTCACATGCCGCATTATATAAGGAATTGGAGTACAATACCCACATCTGGCCGGGTGCGCCTAGAATATCTCTGCATCTACTAAATAGGATTCAAAACCATGGGATAAAATTCATTGGTGATACTAATATCACTCAGACTATAGACACCCTCGAAAATCGACGTAATATTTCATGTCTCACTCTGGTGGATCGCTACTTCCACCACCAGTGCTCCATAGAAATTGCCAGTTGCATTCCGCCCCTTCAAACTTTTAGCCGTAATAACCTCATCAGTACACCCACATTTACTCGAACGTACTCTAAAATATCGTGATTCATTCCTAAGTTGTACAACTCACGTATGCAATGGCCTTCCGAGCTTCACTATATCCTAGTCGTTATAACTTTCAAACATTTAGACCAATGTACATCGGTATCTCCCTTTCATTCCTCCCTAAGTTTTCAGCCGCTCTGTGTGCACAAATTCTAAGGGTATAATAACTCTTTTAGTGTTAGAGTATAATAACTCTGCTATTCGACATTGGACTACATTTTTACATTAACAAGTATTCCCAGGACTTATTTACTCATACTATATGCATTATTCGTTAATTTTAAAAATTACATTCAGCATTAAATAATTATGAGGACATTTTGTATTATACGCAGTCTAAGTATGCAGAATTATTCATTTGTTGGAAAAGATAGAGCACAGGTTAGGTGTTAATACATCAGGCACTAGGCATAATCTCTCCCGTTGCTTGACATCAACATCTTCGATCGCTCCTAGCATTCTGTCAAACAAGCTTTCTGACAACCGATGAAGAGGCGAAACAAGTTATTTTAAGAGTAAATCAGGACAAGTATCCGGCGAAGTAGTTAACATCGGAGTAAACCTTAATTATACAAATTACACTCAGTGGAGATTGCACAAAGACTTGCCTTAGAAAACAACTGCTAATTCGGTTAGCCTAATCGATGGCTCAAAGCTACTAATACGGAAGATGATTTCATATTCTGTAAAATAGTGATCTTTCCTCAATCTTTCTATTGGGTACCGAGTGTTGGACGATTTGCAGGAAAGCAAATCACATATTGAACACATTCGAGGAAAACTTGGATCCGAAGCTCACTTCCATACACGTAACTCACGCTATCGCGTACTTCCTTAAAAGCGAACTGGACATCCATCGTAATGAATTCAAACAGGATCACGACATCAACGACCATGAAGTGGCATTAATGAGATGCAAACCTAGATTCCCAGATCATTGTCCATTAGTGCTTCCGCTTCAAATCAATCGTTTCAAAGAGCTTAAGGATGTATTTAAGCATACAGCTCTAGAGTTAAATGCCCGCATGAAAAGCTGTGATCAGGTCGACTATCATTCCACTCCCGAGGACATCTATCAAAAACTCTGCGCAGCATGGAGTGATGGTAAAAATACCGCTCGAAGGCGACAGAGAATACCGCGTACTTAAACTAGACGAAGTTAAGATAGCAATATCGAAGCTAAAATCTACTAAAGATGCTGGTGCAAATGGACTAAGGACTGAAACGAATAAAATCTGTAAATTTTAGTACGGGCTATACTTCCAATGCGTAAAAATTGCAATCCCATTTTGTACCCAAATTAGCCTGTATATTCTCTAATTTCAGTTTGTTATTGATTTTAGTTCGCTGCGGTTTAAAATATGTATAAAATATGAGTCAAGAGGAACGCCGTAAAAAGATCATCGACAAATGTCGATTTCATCGCAAAAAATTTAAACATAGCACGCAGTACAGTGGATTCTGTTATTAAACGATATTTGGAGACGTTGACAGTTAAGCGAAAACACAAAAGTGGAGCTAAGAGTGGAGCACATGATACAAATTTGGACAGGAAAATAGTGGGTACCATCGTAAAAAACCGGACTATGTCATACAGAGATGTTGCTCGGAAATGTAATACCAACCAAACAATGGTACAAAGATCTATAAAACCGTAACGGTCTAAAAACACGAAAAAAACAAAAAAATACCAAAAGTTACGGAAAAGCAAAAAAAGTCATAAAAACACGAGCCCGAAAGCTATACGAGTTGATCGGCAACAAGAAAGCGTGCTTGGTTTTGGATGACGAAACTTATGTCAAAGCCGACTTTACTACCCTTCCAGGTGCGCAGTTTTACAACTCGTTTGAAGCTGAGATTCTTCCGCAATCAACAACATCGATTGGGATGGAAAAATTCGGGTCAAAATATGTCGTTTGGCAGGCCATTTGCCAATGTGGACACAGAAGCTCAGCGTTTATTACAACGGGAAGAATTAACGGAGAAGTGTACATTAACGAGTGCCTAAAAAACCGGTTGATTCCTTTCTTAAACAAACACGAGGGTTCAACTCAGCTCACTATGCTCATGCGACGTTAAGCTTTCTTGTTGCATGACATGAATCCACCCAATGTTCCACAGTGCCGTCCTATTGAAAGGTATTGAGCTTTGGTCAAAGCTAAATTGAGGAAAAGTGAGCAGTGTGCAAAGGACGTAAAAGATTGGAAAAGAGCGTCCAAAAAGATCACGGATGTAACTGTCACCAACCTTAAGAAGAACATTCGAAAACTTGAGGAAAAAATGGGAACCCAATAATTTTTTTTATTTTTTGTATTTGTGAATGAATTTAATAAAAACAGAGTTTTAAAGCAAATAAAAAAAATTTACATTTGAAGTTTCCAAATTTTATGCGTTTCAGTCCTTACCTGCTGAGCTATTTCAAGCAGCTGGAGATAACATGGTGGGGAATATGGACCGGCACATCTGTTAGATATGGCTAGAGGGGAGGCTGCCGGAAACATAGAATAGTTGACTCCACCAACTACAGAGAAATAGCCTATAAGATCTTTTCTGGCGTATTATGTGAGGGTGTGAAACCATTCATGAACTATTTGGAGGGCCAATATCAGTGCAGTTTCAGGCAAGGCAAGACCGACCCTCATCATCTATTTGCCGACTTCAGAGCTACGTTGACAGTGTGCGTATGGGCGAGCTATACTAACTAGCGAGCTATACATCTCTGCCAAAATCGTTAGGTTTTGCAGGACAACTATCGAAAATTCTAGCTGCTCCATCAAGGTCGATAATGACTTAACCGTGAACTTTAATGATCGAAAACATGTGGATGTAACGTAACTTTAACATTGTCCTAGAAAGAATTGGGCAAAACTCATTTACCAGCAAAAGAGGCCAAATCTTTTTTAAGTCCTCATAATCACTTGCATATGCAGATGTCATTGATGTGATTGGATGAACAAAGCGAACGTCAATTAATCTTTCTTGAGTATTGAGGCGGGAGTCTGGGTCTGACGGTGAAATCACGCATACTACCGACATCTGGGCCAGAATGTCACTATACATAGATAGTTATAACTTCAAAGTAGATTAGAACTTCGTCTACGTCGGCTCCTTAGTTGCAAGCAGCAACGATATCAACGCAAACATCAGACACCAATTTACTACTGGTATTGCCAATCGCTGTTTCTTTGGGCTTAGGAGACAATTGAGTAATAGAGCCCTCTCTCGTATGACCAAGCTGGCGTTAAACAAGACCTTTATGATCTAGCGGAGAGTGGTGGAAGAGATTCAACCACGGGCTAGACACCATCATCACAACCCCGGCCCTAAAAGTCTTCGAGTCTAAGTCCAATGGACTGCACAGCAGAGCATGACTACATTTATAGCGACGTGCGCAAGTGAAAGGTGACCTCAACCTCAACTTGGAGTGCTGCACTTGGCGAGAGGTCGTGCTAGTTTCAAGAGGCTTGTTGGTTGAAACATACGTTCCCCCGGACTCTAAGTAAATAAGTCACCCGTAAATAACGGAAAGGATAATGGCATAAGTTCGTCGTTGCGTTAGTCTATTTTCTTCGTAATTAGCACTGAAAAAAAATCTAAGAAAAGTCAACTTTAGGCGTTTTAACTAAAAGCTGCACATATGATAGATAGCAGCCATCATTCTGTTTCCACCAAGAAAAATTTGGATCTTCCAATTGAATTTAAAATTGTAAGGATAGTTGAAGCAAACAATTCGCCCTTGCATTAATCAACGTCTGTTCGACGTTCCACAGGGTATAAAAATAATTATCACACAAAGTGATTGCATTGTTGCGCCAGGCGAAATTTACAATAACTTTAGAGTAAAATTATTCATTTTTATTAAAAAGAAACAGTGAAGCCAGACCAAGAAAAAGTGTCCTCAGATTATCATGACAACAATAAGGAAAAATTGCGTGGATGCCCGTACCTACAACCAGAAACTTCAACACATTCCCGAAAGAAGCCAGACCAATTTCCCAAGTCACAATTGAAGAGCTCGTTTGTCGACATCTTCGCGACTGTCGCCTGCCTTTGCGAATGTTCTGCTTTTTTCTTTTTTTTTTTTTTAAGAAAAAAGATGATATCCAATTTTTTTGCAAAGTCTGCTGAAATGTCGCTTTTACTCTGTACCGAGCCAAGAACAAGTTGACGGTGTTCATGAAGGAGTCATTATAATGTATGCGAGAATAGTGATGATGATGCCGATTCACGTAGTTGGTGGTGATGATTGACGACCCGCAAGTCTTTTACCCACAACATTATAACTTGATCCCTCCTTCAAAGATCCTTTATAAAAGTGTCCTTTATGATTTTCGCTTAGATGCGTTGCCACTTACGTACTACATGTGCGTGCGTTTTAACTCATCTTCGAGGAAATAAGCTGGTGGGTGTTTTCGATTATGATTCCCTCTGTCAAAGGCTAATCCTTGGTAATAAGCCCAATTGATGACAAGGAGGAGTTCACATTCACTTCTCATAGAATTATGTACGTGCATACTGCGAGTATACTCGTTTGTAGCCCCGTGCTTCCTCCTTCTTTTAATCTGAACTTTGTTGCTTTAATAATTAAAAGATACAAGCAAAGTGAAACTTTTTTGCGGCTGCAGTCTATCCTTTGCAATCTGGTGCTACACGCTATGTCGCGTTTTGGAAAGTGTTGCATTCAACACCCTTAGGTAAAGGATTCATGTTATATGTATGTAACGTAGCATGAGCGCGAAAACTTTTCGCTTTGGTTGTGGGTGTTTTGTTTTGTTTTTTTTTTTTCTTTTTAATTTTTTGACACCCTTCTATGTTAACTCAGCCGGAGAGAAAGTTGTCGACAATGTGTGGAAGATGAGTCCTCATGCTGATGCCTGGTTCCTTCATCAGTCGTTTGCTGCATTCACGACGAATGCATTGCATCGCGGCAAATTAATATCGCAACGCTTAGATGTACCTACTCGTACTCGAACCATACCAATTTTGAATCTGAATCCGAATCTGAATCCAAATCCAAGTTCCAACCCTCCTTTGACGATTATTCGATGTGTGGTATTATTTGTCAGTGGAAGAGGTTTCCTTTTATTTTTGGCAATCCGTGCAATTCCTTGCACACACACATTGTCGGGCCTATAGAGATTTTCATTAAATGCATTTCAGTGCCTCGAAACATGCAACCGAAACGATTTTTTCTACTTCACCAAGACTTGGCCAGGAGTGGGGGAATGGGAATGGGCATAGTGCTCGAAAATCTCCAACACGAACTTGGTCTGTGGTTCGCGTGGAATTAGGATATATGACTTTCTGATTGCCAAAATTGAAAGAATTTTTTTTTTTTTTGTTGCTGTTGCTGTTGCTGTTGCTGTTGATTCCTGCTCATGTTTATTTGGCGATGGTTTTTTGGATGGAATATGCCTTTAAGCAGATTTTTCTTATTTCGCGAGTGCTACATTATTGCTGCAGAAAATTGAGGTTGCCATTGGCATAAACGGTAGGAGTCTACTACTCGTGCTGCTCTAGAATAGTAGACCATTTACGAGGTCCTTGTGAGGATAATATTCTATCATCATCAAAATCTATCCTGTGCTTTGCTATGCAACTGCAACAAGGAGCTTCAAAGATACCCTCATACACATACGCATCCTCGATGGTATGTGCAGTTTGCAAAAATAATTTCGCCAGAACAGGGTGAGAATTATAGTCGAAACTCGGCCCCTACATAGAGCCGATTTGTTCTTTTGGTTGTTTTTGTTTTTTTTTTTTTTCAAAAATGCAAATAGAAAAGTTGTAAATTTTTGTTGATGTTTTTTGGGCGAAATATGATAAAAATTTCATTTGTTTTTCTTTTATTTTGGATAGCATCCTTATGTGCAACGTTAATTGCGCATTTGCTTTACTTGTCCTATTTGCTGCGATATATGAGTTGAAAGAGTGTCGGGACTGTGGTTTTCTGTTGTCTATGCAATAACATTGCAGATACGTTGCAATTTTTCTATGTTTTGTTTGAACCTTTTTTGCTTTTCTTTTTAATTTTTTTTTATTAATAACGGCAGAGCTAGTGATATAAAAGAATCAAATTTAAGTAGGGTGTGGTTGGATACTGAATATTTCAGCCATGATTACAGAAACGAAAAAATTAAATTTTTTTTAAATTAAACCGACTGGCAATAAACGGTATGAAATACCAACTAAAATATTTTTTTTTTTTATAAAGAATTTTGTATTCATTAACATTTATGTTTACATTTTTATTTATTTTTGCCGATAGTGCGGAATAATTTTTTTTAAATCTGTGAAGGGAGAAAAATTCAGTTTTGTTTAAATTTCAACTCATGGGGTAGCATTTTTTTTAACTAAACGCATACACACCATATTCAGACATGAAGATTTCTTATAAGACACTTCTTTGGTAATACAATTTGATTCTGATTAAAAGACTTAGAGTTGTGCAACAAGGATGAAAAGTAAGGACCACCATTTACAAATCGCAATCGAAAATCTTAGAAAAATGCGAAACGAAAAAAGGAACGAATCATTTTTCGTTACTCATTTAATTAGGTGGCGCTTGGGACCCATTCAACAACAATCTCCCGCTACCACGATCTATCGCTAGGTTCTTTCATTGCTGCATTCCAAATTGGTTGAGGTCTTCTTCTACTTATGTGCTCCACCATAGATGCGGTTGTCCTCTGCTACGCCGTCCCTGGGAATGTGATGTCCATTCGCTCAACTAGAAGATGTTTGGCTCAAAGGTCTAAGAGTTATGACTTTTTTTGAAAAAATTTTTTCTATAATAATTAAAATAAATTTTTGAAAGAAATGATGAAAGAGTAAGGATTAATTTTGATTTGTTTCTATAAATCTTAAAATAAATTGTTTTCTTCAATTATTTATTCAAAAAGATTGTGAATAACTCGTTTCCATAATTTTTTGAAAAAAAAAATAATGAAAAAAGAGTTAAAAATGAAATGTGATAAAAAAAAATCAGAAGTCATAGTTATGTTTAACTTTTTCAAATAAAAATCGTCGATGAAAGTTATAGATAATTTTTATTTTTTTCTCTCAAAAATAAAAATCATTCGTTAATAACTTGGAATATAATAATTGTAGCACAATGTCAATGTAACCGGTGTCTTGCTTTTTAAAATACCTTTCAAATAATACTAAAACATTTGTCCTTGACTGACTTTTACAAGGTCAAATTAAGTAAAATGTGTTAGGTAAGTCACATTACATGTAAAGCAATTCGTCAAAAACCCAGTGTAGAAAGAAGGTGATGTGATCAAAAGGTTTGTTCCAATGAGATTTTCTAAATCATTCAACACTATTCTATTCGTGGTAAGTTCATCATTAACTGATTTTATTGAATATGATATCAAGCATGGACCCGTAATGATTGGAGAGTTGGTGATTGTTCGAGATGGAGATTGAATGTGGATGATTGGAGATGAATATCGATGACTTCCCGGAGAGAGTTGATGGAATTACATGTTTTCTTGTTAGAATCCATCATTGCGGAACCGATTGATATAAATTCACTTAAGACTGTATCGAGGTGCCGCTTGCATGTTTCTTCATTTCTGGATCTTGCACTTTCTAGTTCAATTAAACGCACAATTTGTTTTTTAATGTTATGACCAAAGCCTTCCGCCCATCTTACACTTTGTTCAAAGATTGGTAGTTTGTCCGTTATCAGTCTGACGAGGGAGTTATGATTGGATACATTGGAGTCACTGAGGCACTCATCACAGAAGAACAGCAGATTTTCGGAGAACTCTTTAAGGAAGACCGAGTTTCTTTTATTTAGGCCGATACAAATAGCATGGAATATTTTGTCGCAGATCTCCTTATAGGCAACAAAGTCAGCATTATTGTCCTTAATGGAGCAGTTGGTTAATTCACAAGAAGACATGACGAAGGCCAGGAAAACAAAAAACAAATAGCGGAGAGAAGAAATAAAAAATGCACTAAACGCACTGTTGCGAAATGAACACACTAGTAGGTCAACAAAAAAAGAAGGCGCGTCAGCGAAAAATAAAGTTAAAAGAAAATCAAATATAAATTTCATAAATCGTGAGTTTTGACATTCTATACAATAAACGTAATATTATTAGTGGAAATAATTGTTTTACATTTCATCTAAAAGGAATAAAATATCTGTGGAGACGTAAGAGCAAATTCAAAAGATAGATTGTTCCGTTGCCTACGTAAGTGTTCAGATATTCTTTAATTCAATTAAAAAATTACTATCATTTGAAAATGTTTGCCTACAGAAAAATGGGAAGGAAACAAAATATTTTCTTCAGAGAATTGTTCACTCTTAATAGTGATATGGACAGTGTTTGTAGAGCTTGTGGACAAATTTTCAAGGGATCTGTTATGACAAACTTAAGAAAGCATACAGTATCGCAGCACTATGACCTCTATATTGAACTTGAAGAGCCGTCAGAATTAAAATAAAAGGAACAATGCGAAGACGAAAAAATGATAAAAATATCAACACAAATGTGCAAAAAAGATGTGGTTGATGCCTGTGTCAATTTAGTCACGAAGGAATCGCTTCCTTTTACATTTTTTGATAGCGATGCTCATATTTTCGACGGTCTTAAGATTCAGCCGACTACAGCCAGCAACGTTATGATTTTTGTTAACGAAAGAGCTAAAAAAAATAAAGAACAAAATGGTTCTAAAAATGAAAAATAAATTAATTAGCCTCAAAATTGATACAGATTCTAGGCAAAATAGATCTGTCCTAGGCATAAACGCTGAATTCATTGAACACGGCCAGATTGAGATATACATATACCTTGGCAATGAATGAGCTAAAAGAACGGCACACGGCTGAAAATTTGAAACATCATATTGAGGGCGTTCTTCAAGATTTTGATTTAAAAAAAAAAACAAAAACAAATATATTCGATCACATCAGACAACGGTCGAAATATTGTAAAGGCTGTTGAGTTGTTGTCTGATTCTGGTTCATCTATAGAAGAAGAGGATTTCGGAGACGAACAAAACAAATTTTTGTTAGCCGAGAATATTGCCTTTGATAATGTGCTCTCAATAAGATGTGCCGCACACACCCTTCAATAGGTAGTAAAAGATTTTTTACGAAAGTACAATTTCGAGTTCGTAGTATTGTAAAGCTTTTAAGGACGCAAACATTTTGGTAAATTTTGTACTTGAACTTTCTTCAGCAAAACAGAACTCTGAAGTAAATAACGTTACGTTTTTTTTTTGAAGATAGGCAGTACCAAGCTTAGGAAAACCTGTGTTAGAGGTGTCAACACGGTGGAGTTCGACGTATGACATGTTAAACGGATTTCTTCAGTGGACAGAGTTGCCCTAATATCTGCAACCTTTCGATCAGTTAAGTGAAGACGACTTGCACAAAATCATGAGAGTTGTTGACGTTTTAAGACCGCTTTACATAACCACACTTCAACTTCAAAGAAAGCAACTTATTTTAGGAGACTTTTACAAGTTCTGGCTTGAACTTAAATTGCAAGTAAAAGCCAGAAACAGTGAAATAAGCCTCGTTTTATTAAGTTGTTTAGAAGCAATCATTTTAGAAAATGATACCATAAATGCGGCGTTATACCTCGATCCACGATTTCAGAGATTGCTATCATCTGACAAAAAGGGATTGGCAATTAAGCATCTTAAAAAACTCGTGTTGCAAATAAGATCTTTAAAAGAGGTAAAGTATTGTTTCATTGACGTTCCCATATTCTTTAATTTTACAGTACAAAAGTATACATTTCTGCTGTGGGTCAATACTTCTTCTCAGCCATCAACTTCCGTGCATGCCCTGATCTCATCTGAGGAATCTTTTGCAGAGAATAACTGCGGATTGAATGTAGATGAATTGTCATTTCAAAGTTGTTCATCTCTAATTCGTCATCCTCTAAAGGATTTGGAAGTTGACAACTCCTCTGACGACTATGACGAAGAATTGGTCATGGAAGATGTTGTGCGAGCTAATAACGAGATCGACAGCTACAAGAAAAAACGTTTGGATGTCGATGAAAATTATCCTTAGCTATTGGGAAGGAAAAAAATTCTACCTGCCGACCTTAAAAAGATTAGCAAATATTGTGCACGGAGTGCCTGCAACCCAAATAAGCGTGGAGCGGTCGTTTTCTGCGTTAAGAATAATACTAAGCGACCACAGATCCCAGTTATCTTCTATAAAAAAATGTTTTGTTTGTGAAGTTAAGTTTAAATATATGTTGATCTATGTATGTAGATGCAGAAAGTACAGCGGAGGAGTAAATGTCCGTCTCAATGGTCAACAGCATCTCCGTTATGCAAATTATGCTGTATTATCCTCTTGTTCTATTAATTATTCTCTTCGAGTAGTATTGCCGGAAACGTCAAAGCGAAAAGTTGAACGTAAAGTCCATTCTTTAAAACTATTGTACCTAATACAAATATTAGTTTTCTCTATTAAATCTTTCATTCACTTTGTAAAAATATAATGTCTAAGTAATAAATTGAAGTATTGGGTCTACAAGTAAGTTTCCAGCGTTTGTCAGAGATGGCGCCACCAGTGGATCCCGGGCAGAAATGTCAGACCCCATGTGTTTTATTTGTAGGTTTTGTATCTGTCAACAACTTTGCAGCGTTATATTTGAGCAGTTCTATCGGTGTCGTACATTTTATCGAGCAAAATCATGGCAAGTTTCCAGCCAAATAAACGCCATTTGCGGGAAGCGCTGCTTTTATTCTTTAATATGAAGAAAAGTGCGGCTGAGGCCTATCGTTTGCTTTCGGAAACTTATGGGGCGGAATGTATTGGTGAATCGACGTGCCGCGAGCGGTTCAAACAGTTCAAAAGTGGTGATTTTGGAGTTGAAGACAAAGATCGCCCCGGAAAGGCGAAAAGCTTTGAAAACGAGGAATTGGACGCTTTACTGGATGAGGATCCGTGTCAGATTCAAGAAGAACTTGCTGCATCATTGGGCGTCACGCAACAAACCGTTTCCCAGCGCCTAAAAGCAATGGGATTCATTCAAAAGGTTGGAAACTGGGTGCCGTACGAATTGAGGCCAAGAGACGTCGAACGACTATTTTGCATGTCCGAAATGTTACTGCAGCGGTATAAAAATAAATCATTTTTGCATCGTATTGTCACTGGTGATGAGAAATGGATTTATTATGATAATTATTATGATAATTATATACAAAGCCCGGCGAGCCCGCCTAATCGACGCTGAAACGAAATATTCACGTGAATAAGGTCATGCTCTGCATATGGTGGGATCAAAAGGGTGTCGTATACTACGAACTGCTTCCGAGTGGTGAAACCATCAAAGGACCATTATATCGAACCCAACTAATTCGTTTGAAGCGGGCATTAAAAGAAAAACGGCCAGAATATGAGACCATATGACGACAACGCTCGGCCACATGTTGCGGTTTCGGTGAAAAACTATTTGCAAAATAGTGGATGGGAAATTCTGCCTCACCCGCCTTACAGTCCAGACTTGGCACCATCTGACTATCACTTGTTTCGTTCGATGCAGAACGCTCTTACGGGAATACGTTTCAGCTCAGAAGAGGAAATCAAAAATTGGCTCGATACGTTCTTGGGCTCGAAAGACGAGAAAATTTTTTGGTCCGGAATTCATAAATTGCCAGAAAGATGGGAGAAAATTGTAGCTTCCGATGGACGATACTTTGAATAAATCATTGTAACTATGTTTTCATAATAAAACTTCAAATTTTGGAAAAAAACGCTGGAAACTTACTTGTAGACAAAATAACTATTTGAAAGTTCTGATCTAATTCCTTTTTTTTGAACTACATGTATTTCATGATAAAAGCTAAAAAGAAAAAAATAAAGCGAGTTCCATTAAGCTACCTGCTTATTTTTTTAACATAATTTTCACATGAATACGCAATAAGCAAAAATGCTTATTCGTAATCAAAATTTAGACTCATTTCAGACTTCATACAGAAATAGCTGCGTGTTGCTTTATGCTCATTTCAAATTTTTCGATATTGATGATAATTTCGGCGTCTGAAACGACTTTTTGCAGTTTTCAACTTGATCTTTGACCTTGGTAAAGTCAGTCAAGGTCAAATGTACTGCATATATATATGGTTGTAAAGACCTTTTAAAAGGGAGACACTGGTAATATTGGTTCAGTGCTATGGCTATTATTGTTCAAGTTATTTAAAAATGATTTTTATTTTTGAGAGGAAAAAATAAAAATAATCAATAACTTTTATTGGCGATTTTTATTTAAAAAAGTTAAAGATAACTATTACCTTAAATTTTTTTGATTGCAATATTTTTTGTAGCTCTTATTTTTAATATTTGGGGAAAAAATTATGGAAAATCGTTTCTTTTAATTTATTCTGTTAATAAAGCCCAATAATTGTTATTTTTAATTGAAATCGAAACAGATTAAAAATAATACTTACTTAATAAATTTTTTTGGTAAAAATTCCCAACCATTTTTTCGGTGGAAATCTGAAAGGAAGAAGCAGAAAAGTAAAACGGTATACTTAACACACTGACTTCATTATATTTTCCTAATGACTTTTTTAATGAAATAATTAAAAACAACTCTTATTTCAGACCCCCGGTTTGGCTAGACGGATTTCGCGTCGCTACCCGTAACTAAATCTTCTATTCCATTTCCCATCAATATAATGGTGACCGAAAAACACATGCAGTATGTTTCTCTCGAAACGGCCAAGTGCTTCTTCATCCGCTTGCGACAAGATCCAAGCTCCTGCGACATACTCGTAAAGCAGGGCTGGAAAGATAAAGGTCTTGTATGAGCCCAGTTTGTTCTTACGAGAGTGGGCTATGCTACTTAATTGCCTCCTGAGCACAAAGAAACAGCGATTGGCAAAAGTAATTTTGCGCTGATATCGTTTCTGCTTTTAACTGCGGAGCCAAGTAGATGAAGTTTTTTTTTTTAAAAAAAAAAAAGAACTTACCACTCAAGAGAGTATTACTACTCTTAAAATACCGGAGCACGTGTTAAGTTTTTCGGAAAATTGGATAGAGAGGAAGAGAAAAAGAAAGTCATTGACTACTTCGGAGTTAAAGCTGCAAATGGTGATGTTTTAGTCAAGCCGTCGTATGTATCATTTCTGATAGAGTTAGACTTGTCTTGCCCGCTTCCGCCTTAGTAATCACGTCATCGCAATTGTGCGGAGTCAAAAAAGAACGTCCCTCTTTGTTGGCCAGTAAAATATACTGACACGATTCTTTCTAGGGCTATGTTAAAAAGGTTACATCACAGCAGATTGTCATTTCTAAAATCCTTCTTGACATTGAAGGTCTCGGCTAATTTATTGCCGATCTTGACATACTCATAGCAGGGAAAATTCTCCATAGTCACCCTAAACAACCAGATGAGTTTTGACAAAACTAGATATGGTGTTGTATAGTTCGTTTCTATGCGTGCACAAGTGTGTATATGAAATTTCCGGGTCCTTTCCAAGATCTGTGGTAATATGAATATTTGATCGAACGGTGGACTTTGCTGGTCTAAAACTGCACTAGCATGCGCCAACCAGGTTCTTCATGAATGGTTGATTCATCAATCGCCGACAAGAATTTATAGGCGATGTTTAGGAGACTTATTCCTTTGTATTATAGTTGGCACAGTAAAAAGTGTATTTTTTCTTCTGTATTGGACAAGTGATGGTGAGATTCGATATTTCGCGCATGCTTTCCTCTGACTACATCTTACAGATGAGCTGGGGCAGGTTCCTAATCAGCTCATCGCCAGCTGTTTTAAATAGCTCAGCAGGTAGTCTTTCACTGGTAGAACTTTCGAGCATCTCAACATTTCCTCGATCGGCAAGGATTCCAGCGGTCGGGCGAGGTTTGTTTCGTTGTGTCTCTGATATCCCTATTCGTACCCTGGTTCCAGCAAGATTATAATCCGAGTCGATGTTGGCATGTCGCAAAGTGCAGACACCCAGAATGTTGGATGAGTGTCTGGCGTCGTGATCAATCTCGTGACAGTTGATTGATTAGCGGATATCCAAGTCCCTTCATGGATGTCGAAATGTAGGGAACGCGCAAGCTCCGAAAACCTGTATCACCGTTGGATAAGACGGTTTTCTTACCAGGCCTTGCATTTAGATCTCCTACCACAATGTCGTCACAAATTAGGCATTCATTTCAGAATGTGGCCTAAATGCGGGTTGCTATGGGGCATTCGCTTGCATGCTGAAAGTTTCAAATTTTTTGTTAGAGTTTCCAGCATGTCCACATCCAAATAATTTCTTGGTAGCAGTCGCTGTACTAGATGTCGTAGTTTCTGTACGCCTGTTGTGCGACCCATTCCATCACAGTTGTTGGATTGTGGTTATATCTGCTACATAGTAATCTACGTGCTCTTTTTTCATGGTGGTAAAATTACTCTTATACGGAATAACCAACCTTAACCCAACCTGGGCAAAGGGGCCGGTTAAAGAGTCTGCTGGCAGTAGCCGGGCTCATATTCAGGTTTCTTGCATCGACATCTCTGCTCTAGGGTCCCGACATAATCTTAGAGCTCTCCTCAGATCAAGGCTCCGAATATGTTGAAGTAGATTCAAAGGGGACTGTGAGCCAAATAACTCAAACTGACTCATTCTCTGTAAGTGAACGAGAAGTCAATCTTGCACACTGTTGACTGACTTAGATAGGAATTCAGAACTCGTCCCATACTCCACTTTTCAGATCGCAAGGTTACGTTTTTGTTTGATTACGAAATCGTTTACTTGGGGCACAGCCAAGTACGATTCACGACTATATATTGCGAAGAATCAGTGGATAGAGAGAGGTATCTGCATCTATAGCTATATTTAGGTTGCGCTTAAATCTTTACTAAAATATCTTACAAGGTACAGGTAGTTCGAGAATTCGAAGCTTCTTTGAATGCAGTCAGAAAGCTTAATTCACTGAGTGCTGCTTATGCCCTAGGTCAAAATGAGATCATGGGAAATAAGATGGCCAGGAAATTTTTTCAGTACCCAAATTTGCATTAGGACTGCCTTCGACCTCTGTTAAGGTTTCCGTTGACATTAATGTTTCGTGTGAGCATAATTTCAAATTGCATGACTCTCCATGATGACGGCGGATTAAACGTATCCAAGAGGCCAGCGATTTTTCTGCTGTCCCTGAATAGACTTCTTACTGCCGCCGCAATGGATACTACGCTTCTGCTTAACACCAAAACAACATCTTCTGATGCCTGCTACCCCGGAAATAGTGTCCAGCCTACGCTCGCATCGGACTAAAGGTATTCGGCGGTGATGTTTTTCGCACTGCCATACACTTGGCCACGTACTTACGAGGGGCGTTCAATATATTCTCGGTATCGATATGAAGGAAAATGCGAATTCAATTTAAATTGGTTTTATTTTTCAATATGATCTCCCCTAACATCAATGCATTTGTTACATCTTGAGATAAGCTTTTATAAACCCTCAAAAAAATAAATTTCCTCTTTCTCTGCAAAATACCGACTTGAGTTCTTCATCATCCGAAAATCTTTTTCCACGAAGACATTTTTTCAAATCCGGAAACAGGAAATAATCACTAGGGGCAAGGTCTGGACTATAGGGTGGGTGTTGAATTTCTTCGAAACCACAATCTCGCGCAGCAGCCTTGGAAACTCGCGCCGTGTGAACAGGAGCGTTGTCATGAAGAAGCAACACACCCGCTGCGAGTTTACCCCGTCTTTTCTTTTTAATTTCCTCCCGCAAATTATGCAAAGTGGAGGCGTAGGATGTGGCGTTGATGGTTTCACCTTTTTTTTTGTACTCAATGTGCAAGATTCCCTTTGAGTCCCAAAAAACTGTGGCCATGAGCTTTCGGGCAGACGGAGTGACTTTGAACTTCTTCGGGGGGTCTGTTCCTTTTTTATGCCACTGCATGGACTCTTGTTTGCTTTCAGGGTCATAGTGGTGGACCCATGTTTCGTCCCCAGTAACAATTCGATCCATAACACCGTCCGCGTTCTCACTACACATCTCCAAAAGCTCTCTACAGCATGCGATTCTCACTTTTTATCTGAGGCGCTGTGAGCATTCGTGGCACCCACCTTGCACTGACCTTTGAAAGGTTAAGATGGTCATGAAGAATGGTGTGAATGGTACCAATTGAAAGCTTGGTGATCTCTGCCATCATTTTCACCTTTATTCGGGCATCCTCAAGAACAAGTTTTTCGACTTCTTTGATGCTTTCTCCCGTACAAGCAGTAGCCCGGGCGCCGGAGCGGGGGTCGTCCTCAATGCTCTCTCTGCCTCTCTTGAACTCACTTGACCACTTTTGCACAGTTGATAATGAAGGTGCGGAACCCTGGTAAACAGCCACCATCTCTTCATGAATAGTTTTTTGACTTTTTCCTTGCTTAGTGAGAAATTTAATTACAGCGCGATGCTCAATTTTCACCATCATCGCCTCAGTTGCCATTATGATTCTGTTTAACTAGAGATAAAACGCGAATTAATAATCACATTTATATGAAATTTTACATAAATGCACTAAAATAATAGTATTACTTGATAAATAAGTCAATTTATATATGCAACCACAGCTTCACCCCGATACCGAGAATATCTTGAACGCCCCTCGTATAATGTGCTGAAAATCACTTTGTAAGATACATACAAATAAACACAATATAAAACAAGCTACTGGTGTACAGTTACTATAAATATGTATGTAGGTGATCGGAAAACAAATAAGTTTACTGATAAGGGGGCAGCTTAAGTTCTCCACTTTGTAAGTGAAATATGGATAATGAAGTTCTCGTATGTATTACATGTATTTTTCATGTAAGTGATAGTCCGAAACAATGTTAGTTAGCTGGTTCTTTCTTCATTTACTTACACAACTTACTTACTCTTTTAGATAGCGCTACAGTCCGGGGTGGACCAGGGCCATAGTTAGCATGCCTCTCCAGCTAACACGGTCTTTTACTAGCTGTTTCCTGGAATGTCTCTGTGGCCCGGCACCTAGTAAAGGTGAAGGTTGAACTGTTCTGCCATCTCCAGGTGATCGGTATTCAAGGCCGGTTTTAGAATTTAATGAGACTGAGTCCGGCGACTAGATAGCGGCCTAACTATCCGAAAAAATGCGGATATTCATTGCAGATATCACTTTTTTCTTCTGCCAGGGCAGAGCTTCTTTAACCGCTAAACTTTTCGCCTGGAACACGCTACAGTGATTTGGAAGACAGAAAGAGAGGCTTAGATTTAGCTTATCTGAGAAAACACCGGCATCGGGTGAAAGCATCTTCCTCGCAGAAGGATCTAGAGGGGAAGCTTACATGGTAGTCTTTGTCAAACCAAAGTTCAGGTATGGTGTAATCGATGTTCTCTGTGAGGATTCCAAATTTATTAAGCATGTTAGCGTGGCCAAATGAATTATTTATCCACTGTGTAGTCTCCTTAAGGCGAATAGCAGCAGTCGTACTTGCCTGCTGAAAATATCGAGGGCTATCAAATGAAACAGAATGTCTAATGCCGCAGATGGAGTAAGCCGTAAGGTTCCGCTTATGCATAGACATATTGTTCTTTGGACTCCGCTTAGTTTGCTGCAGTTGACTACATTGTCTAAGGCCGTGTAGCAGGCAACAATCCCGTATGTGGGTATCGGTCTTATAACCGAGATGTATAGCCAGTGGGTTATGCGAGGTCGAAGGCCCCATTTATTCCCAATGGCTTTTTTGAAAGAAAACAAAGCTACTGCAGCTCTCTTGACTCTTTCTTGAATGTTAGAGGTTTCCAGTTTAGTTTCCTGTCAAAATTGAGACCCAGATATTTTGCTGTATCGGAAAAGACTAAACTGGTACCGTTAATTGAGGGAAGGTCTATAATTGAAATTTTATATTTTCTGGAAAAGAGGACAAGTTCAGTTTAATGGGGGCTTACTCCCAATTCACAGCGATCTACCCAACGGGTTAATCTGTTAAGATTCAGCTGAAGAAGTTCTTTAATGGTATTAAGGTGATTATTTGAGACGACTATAGCAACGTCATTAGCATAGGCAATCCCTGCTACCACCTGCTTCCAAATATATCAGCAGTTCATTAACCACTAAGTTACAGAGAAGGGGAGAGAAGACACCGCCTTGAACCGTACCTCTGCTGATGCATCTTTTAGCAGAAGCGCCACCTAGTTTGGAGCTGATTATCCTGCTATTTAGCAGTGATTCGCCTATCTGCAGAGTTGACAGCGCAGTCGTGATTGCGGACGTGTTGACGTTGTTAAAGACACACTCTATGTCCAGGAAAGCAACCATTGTGTACTGTATGTGAATGCAGAGCCGTTGCCGCCGACTTTCCTTTACAGTAGGCATGTTGAGCCGTTGACAAATATTTTGGATCAATTTTAGCCAAAAGTTTTCAGAAGGAAAGATGATAGACTTATAGGTCAGAGGTCCTCTGGGACAAAATGAGAATATTTTCCGTCTTTGGGAATGAAAACTACATTGACTTCTCACCATGACAGTGAAATGTGGATCAGTTCTACACAGCTCCTCATAGTATTTTCTAACGAAGGTAGAATAATATCTGAGGACCTCTGTAGGTCGGCAGGTATTATGCCGTCCGGACCAGCAGACTTGTATGGTTTGAAGCTATGCAGCGCCCTGAGCAGTTTATCTCTTGTAATCAGACCATGAATTTTGGTCCTGGTTGCAGTAGTCCTGGGTTGTTATTCGCCGCGAATTGGGAGCTACCTGGAAAGTGGGTGTTGAGTGTGATCACTTGAGGTTGTCCAAGAACCATCGGTTTTTTGCAAACAGCTAGGCATCATTGAATTTGTAGAGATGATTTTTCTTAGACGCGATTCCTCAGAGGTTTCAGTAATTTTGTCACAGAATGATCTCCAGGATTGTCGCTTTGCCTTCCCCAGTTCTTTTTTGTATATGTTGAGGAATTCTTTATAAGAGCCCCTGCCAGTCTTGTGATTTTTGCTAGTGCTGATGCCCACCAGTGCGGCTTTTTCTTGCTACTAGGTTTAATAAGAGGGCAGAAAGAACTCTTGAGAGTTCAGGTATAGCGTTTCTGACAGTATTCATCTGTGCAGGATATGGCAAACGCGTTCAGTTGAGATGCCTGCTATTTAAGCCAACTTGCGAATTTTCACTCGACGGTCCGCCAATACAAGATCATGGATTTTTTCCACGGTTTCCTCTGTGGTAACCGTTTTTGGTCCACCTAGTCGCGGCCCACCAAAAACCGACGTGCGGCCACGACGAAACTCTGCAAACCAATTGTAAATGGTTGTACGGGAAGGTGAATGGGTCCCATACACACAATCGAGAATGGGCTTGATTTCCTCACAGGTTTTGCAACCCAAAAACAAGAATCGGATCACGGGGACGTGGTCGCAGAAACACTAACGCGATGTTTTGAAATGGGTGTCAAAACAAAACTAAGGGTCGGATTGTCACCAATTTTTGACAGGCGGGCTAAAAGAGATTATACAAAATGATGGTACACTCATTTTCAGTAGCGCCACCTATCTTCTTATCCGGGTACTTATCAAAGAGCCCTCGTACACACCTTAAGTAGGCTAAGAAACAAATCGTAAAAGGTGTTCAGTTACGTGGCATGTGCTTGTAACTTACTAAGTTGTGCGCTTTGGAGTGCACTACTTAGTTCACAAAAAAATGCAGAGTTTTATGTTGTGCGTTGTTTGTCGTTTGTTGTTCGACCCTTGTTGTTGTGATTATTCACAACAGTAGGTTTGTTCAAAAGAAGTTTTGGCCGAAGTATGGCACCCACCGTGCCTGATGTACGCAAGTTTGTGCAAGATGTTCGTGAGACTGACTTGCTTGCGGACAACACTCACGACTCTCGATGTCGTAAGGTACGTACCGTCCAGAATGTGGCAGCTGCGGTCGAGGGTGCTTGACTCATTTCAGGAACATCGATTTGAGAACGACCTCAACAATTCAACATTGCACGCACCAGCGTGATGAGACTTTTGTACAAAAATCTCGGATTATTCCCTTCTAAAGTCCAATTGACTCAGCTATTGATGGTAAACGACCATCCGCTTCGTTATCGCTTCTTAGTTTGGGTCAGCTCGAATTCGACGTCGAATTTGGTCGAAACATAATTTTTTCTGACGAGGCGCATTTTCATCTCTCGGATCGGAAAACCGCAGAGAGTGACAGTTTGGGCAGCGGATTTTGAAGTGGTGGCATCATTGGCGCATTTTATTTCGATAATACTTCTGGAAACGCAATTTCCATCAACGCTAAGCTCTACAGAGCCATGATTATCGAATTTTTGCGGGATGAAAGTAAAGACACGTACTTGGCCGATCTCTGGTTTCAGAACGATGGCATGCCATGCTATACAGTTTGATGGTTGGTTTGATAATCGTATTATTAGCCGCCTTAGCCTGTAATTTCACCCCATTGGACCATTTTTTGTGGGGTACCCTTAAAGACTGATATTATGCGGGTAATCCAGAAATGATTCAAGCCCTTAATGCTTGAATATCGTCCGAGGCATTCGTGAGATAGAGCCGGAAACAAAACAGTTCACAAGATCATAAGAAATTGGGTTGATAGGATGCGCCATTGCGAAGCCAGACATAGTAGTCACATGAATGAAATCATATTCCATAACTATTGGGAATCTTTGTTCTTCTTAATGAAGCTATAACATACCGAAAATAATTAACATTTGTTCATTTTATTTTATTTTTCAAAAGAAACTTGTATTTGGAGCACCCCGTATATTTATCAATCCTTTCGTTATATCTCCACGTTCAATAATTGCTGTGGAGTCTTGGTCTATTAAGAAATAACAAAATATAGTATGCATCGAGTTTACCATCAAAGCAACGCCTAAAATAGGAAGACAGATTGAGCGATTTTTCTAAGTTTTAAATCGCAGTTTTTGGTGAAAAAAGCAGAAAGAAATGAGTTATTATCGTGCTCAACTAAAAATTTGTTACTGTTCGGTTTCAGTGTTCTATTTTTGACAGCTCATGCGTGATTCGTGACATGTGTGCAAGTCAAATATGCTCAGTTAACATTGTCATGTCGTCATGGAGAGACTTACATCCGAACAACGCTTCCATTGAATTTTATTATTAAAATTCGTGTTCTGTGAAAAAATGTTTTTCGCACACTTCGACCATTTTACAGACGTTATAATCGGCCTACTGAGCAAGCAATTCAAACCATAGTGAACAAATTTCGCACCAATTTCACGCTTTTGGACATCAAGGCACCTACCCGTATGCGTAGGGTGGGTACAGAGGAAAATATTGCTGCTGTATCCACCAGTGTTAATGAAGACCGTGATTTGTCCATTCATCTTCGTTCGCATTGGGATTGTATTCCTCGACTACATGGAAAATTTCATTCAAGGATCTTGGCCCAAAACCTTACAAAATATAGCTCGTGCAAGGACTGAAGCTCAACGACCTGCCACAGTGTTAAATTTTCGGTGAGTGGGCCTTAGAAAAGTTGGACGAAAATCTGCTTTTTTTTAATCGAAAAATTGTCTTCAGTGAGGAAGCTCATTTCTGATTGAATGGGTAAGTTTAAACAAAATTTCCGTATTGGGTTAGATGAGGAATCTCAGGCAAGACAACAGCTGCCATTGCAGTCGGAAAAATGCACTGTTTGGTGCGGTTTATAGTCCGGCGGAATCATTCGCCTGTATTTTTTCAAAGATGACAGTAAGAACAACGCTACCGTCAATGGCGCCCGCTATCGTTCAATGATTTCGAACTTTTTTTTGCCCAAAATGCACAAGCTGAACCTAGTCGACATATTGTTCCATCAAGATGGGGCTACATGGCACGCAGCACGCGAATCGGTGAACCAATTGAGAAATGAGTTCGGTGAGTAATTTATCTCTCATTGGCCGGCGTGATCTTGCGATTTGACGTTTCTAAACTATTCAATATGGGGATACGTTAAAGCACTCATCTACGCCGATAAACCAGCGTCAAAGTCAGCCTTGAAAGACACCATTACACGTGCTATTAGCGACATACCAGCCAAAATGTGGTGGACTCTTCGTACAGACCACTTAAAACGTAGTCGTGGTCAATATTAACATGAAATAATCCTTAACAAGTAAATGGCAAGAATTGATTTATCAACTCAAATAAAAATTTTATACATTTTTTTTAATTTTGCAGTGTCTATTTTGACAATTAATAGCCAAACGCTTAAAAAATCACCCATTAGCAATTCCTTTCGCTAAATGTCTCTTTTCTTTTGCCAGGTGCTAATGTGTCACTTCTTTATTTTAAAATATCAATTCGATTATTAAATTAAAGAAAACCGTAAAGTTAAGGCAACATATTTAAAGTAGCCTATTTCTTATGGTGAGACAAGAATTTTCGACATGCCTGGAGGCTATGACGATTAAGATAGCTTTGTTGGCTAAATGCTTTAGTACACTGTGGACATCGAAACATCCAATTGTGATGACCCTTGCTTCGTTGATGTGCTCGCAAATTTGATCTAAATTGAAAAAGAAATTTTCGGTTCATCCAAACTCCTCTTATTGAAATAACACTTACCTGTCTGCAAATTTTTTCTGACATAACTCCTTAGGGCAAACAAATGGTTTTTCACCAGTGTGTAAGCGTAAATGACCAAATAATACCCAAGGACGATCGAACTTCTTCTGACAGTGTTCGCATTCGTATATCTTGCGCTGTTTTGGACGACGGGTTTTCTTTTTCTGCTTCGAAAAGAAATTCAAATCAATTGGACAATTTTCCAAGTCCGAATCGAAGTCTTCAGCATTTTGTTCTTGTTTTTTGCTGATAGGCTGTGGCTCTTCCTTATCTTTAGTTTCTACGAATTTCACTGGTATTTTGTCCGCCATGGGAGCAGGGGTGGGTTTCTTTAGCTTGCTAGGTTTCAATATCTCTTTTTCTAAACATTTAGTTGTGTGTTGATTCCCTGAATACCTGTCCATTAAAATGTAACCCAGAACGCCTTCTAATGCATATCTGGTAGTAATTGGGATGCGGTCGTTGTCGTACCTATGGCGAATAAAAAATATGCCTTTGAAATGCGTGTATGTATGTATAGATGTGTGATAAATCATACCAGTCAGAAGATTTAAGTAATTTCTTCTCCTTGGTGAATTTTGTAGAATTTTTATCAGTTAAGGACGCTTGGACGGGCTTTTTTCTTTGGGTTGATGTTTTCATTATTTTCGGAAAGATGGACATACTTCTGAATACATCTTAACGAATTTAATTATTGTATTTTGTAGAAACTCGTATATTTTTTTATAACTTACCATCGAAAAATGCATTCATCTTAATTTTCTCCGTATTGTACCGCTCTGAAAAAATGCTGCGCGGCATTATGAAAGGTTTTGCGTTTCTGGTGCGTTTGTACTTCACAGATTTTAAAATTCGTATGACGCAGAAATGTTTTCTTTTTAATTATTCAGATTTGAATCTCGTCGCCTACTTACGAGTAGTTGAGTCTTAACCCAAATTCATTTTTGAGTACTCGTTTAGACACAAATTGTTGTTCACAGGGTGATTGAGTGTAAAGTAAGAAACGTGGTAAAATCTTAAACCAGTATTGAAGCGGTTGAACATCGGGGCAAAACCAATACACACATAAGTTGTCAATTTTATAGAGTAAGAAAACTTATCAGGATTACCACTGCAGTCACAATTTTGCCCCGCATTATTTATCCAGTGTGCGGTTGAAGTAAAAGATACCTCGGGGTGTCCGGGTCATCTAATGTGCGTTGGCCCAGTGAACATATTTCTAACAACAGCCGATACAGAGGTAATAATTTAGAACTGATTTCTGCAATGAGCGGATTATAGCACGCAATAGATAAGATACAAATTAGTGGCTAAACGGCGTCCGCATTTCCGAGAAATCAACGAAAGTTCTGTACGCCACAAACTTAGAAGTACAACTTGGCTGTCCGAAAACCTTATCCTTTGAGCATATAATGCGGTTTCACTGGATGCTGTTATTATAGGTTAGAACACGCTTTTCCAGATACCGATTTAATCAGAAGTTTCGGCTTTAAAATAGGCAAATTTACAATATTTTCAAAATCTCAATGGGATGGGGACGAATGCGTTTGTGTTTTACGCGGTCGAAAGCTCTTGCGACGACTGTGTAATACGTTGTTCAACTATTGTCAGGATTCAAACACATTGATCCAGAATAAAGCGTGTTTATTTTATAGGAGCATGCATCGGCCCTCTTACAGGAAATGTTGGCTTTCGATTGGTCCATCACTTTTGGCTTATCAGCGTAGACTAGGCGTGAACTAGTTACTTCAGATATCCTCACAGATAATAATCCAAAGGTGTTAAAGTCACGATTTTTGGACGTCAATTTACAATTCTGTCTTTTTAGGACCTTGATGAGAATGGCATATCATGAACCTGCCATCAAGTTACAGAGCAACCCGCCAAGAATTCTAATCAGTCGGGGACAAGGTTTTTTTTTATAATTTACGCGCGCTCAAGGGATTATTTTTTTTAGTACCCTTAAAACGTTTGCACACAGCGCGGGCGAAGGAAAATCAGGGAGGATGGAAAGAGAGGTACCGGTGAACGTTGGTTTTAAATGTTTGAAGGTTATAATGACTAGGAAATAAGGAGCTAAGCAGGACATTCCATAAGCGAGTTGTATGGCTTAGAAACGAATCATGATATTTTAGAGTACGTCCGAAAGTGTGCTTGAGGGTATACTGATGAGCATTCATAGCGAGACGGGTGTTACGCTTAAAAGTTTGAAGGGGTGGAATGCTACGGGCGATTTCTATGGAGCACTGGTGGTGGAAATAGCGATAAAACAAAGTGAGATTCGAGACATTTCGTTGGTGTTCGGGGGTGTCCACTGTCCGAGTGATATTAATATCACCTATGAGTTTCATTGCACGGTTTTGGATCCTATTTAGCAGGTGCAGAGATGTTTTGGGCGCACCCGACCAGATGTGGGCATTGTACTCCAATTTCGGGCAGATAAATGCCTTATACATATATTGAGGCCAGATCAGAGGGGGTAAAGTATTTCTTACATCGCTTGAGGAAACCCAGACATTTCGCAACATTTTTGACGACACCGAATATGTGGTCATTCCAACGTAAGTTGTCACTGACACACATGCCGAGAAAGGAAAGCTCACGGTTTCGACGACGCTATTCATGGATAATGGCTGGGTATTTGAATTTCGCTTTAAGAACAGCAGACGGCATTGATTTTTGGAAGCATTAAATTCCACTCGGTTGATAGTTTTCCAATTGGTTATGCTGTTGATATCGGAATTTAATGAGCTTAACATACGCTGCCGTTCCCGTTCTACAGCCGAAGATTAGGGACGTGAGTTCGGAAACGAATATGAAAAGCAGAGAGTACTGTCATCAGCAAAGGAATATATTGGATTAGAGGTTGCAGACAAGAGATCATTGATGAAAATTAAAAAGAGTGTCGGAGACAGAATGGAGCCCTGGGGCACACCAGCATTTATTTTGGGAATATCAGACTTGAAAATATTCAAGACAACTTGAATTGAACGTCCCGAAAGGTAATTTCTAATCCATTGAAGAAGAGAGTCGTCGATCCCAAAAGCACGCATTTTCGACAAAAGAGCCTGATGTCAAACTCTGACAAATGCCTTAGAAATATCAAGTGCAACTATCTTGCTAGTTTTTTTTTTAGTTTTAAATGCATTTTATTTTCTAAATCACTAATTCTTACATACTAACAAAAAATGCTTAAATGCTAGCTTAAAATTACTTAACAATCTTACACTAACTTACTGGCCCCACACAGGCACTCTAAGCTACTCTAAATTCTTATATCTATGTCTTTCGACTTTATTTACATTTTATTTAGGTACTTATTTTCTATGTCCATCAGATAGATGTACGCTTTGGTTCCACTTTTCGGTGAGACATGCCATCAGATCACCAGTGGGCCTGTTGCTACGAAAACCGTACCGCCGATCATTAAGAAGTTTTCGTGTTTCGAGATATTTGATTAGCTGACGGTTTATCAGCGTTTCCACGACTTTGGAAAGAAGGGACGTAAGTGCAATGGGTCTGTAGGAAGGAAGAGAGTCGCATTTCTTAGGGACGGGCTGGACAAATGCTGTTTTCCATCTGCTTGGAAAGAGTCCTAAAGAGTAGAATAGGATAGATGAGTAGGTGAGGCATTAGTTGGCTTGCTCAAATAGAAAAATACATCGATCAACTTTATATGGTATGTGCAACTGAATGAGTCTTGCTTTTCAGGTCTGCATCCACTTGCAAGGTATTGTGTCACCGAAGCTAATTGTACACATGAATTCGAGAAGATCTATAGTTGTGGCCTTAAGAGTGTCGTTGGGGTGACAGTTCCTTTGAGGAAGATACACACTCACACAGAACGGGGACATGCTATGTGATTTCGTCGATTAGGGGTTGAATTTATATATGTAGGTTACATCTAAGACCGCAGTGCCTAGATAACAAGTTGAAGAGCCTACTCATATCTTTCCTCTTATGACTAAGAACATTTTTGAAGTTTTTTATTCAAGAAATTGATGCTTTTTTAAGCCTGTCTAATTTCTTGAACAAAATTCTAGTACGTTAGGTAGGTGCTGAGAGCTATGTGTCTTTCGGTAGCCTTTTCATAAGCTCCACTGCCTTGGTGAGCTGGTACCCACAATAGTCAGTCTGCCGTGTTACTCTTGGCTAGATTTTAGTGGCCATTTAAATATTCTACTATAGTTTTTGAATTCATATGTTGAGCTCAGCTCAGCGCTTTATGCGCTGCTCTACCATCAGTAAGAGTATTGATTATTCCACCTTTTAAGCACGTCTATAGAGCACGCATACATGGCAAATAATTTAGGTTGAAGACCTGGTGATTTGGATCGATTATGCCAGTACCAAAAACAGGCTCTATTTTTGATTAATATCATCAGACCTAGATGGAAGCACAGAGATGTGATTATCTACTCTGTCCCTTTCGGATACCACAGGTTTCACAGTACGTGCGACTACATATGCCTAGGATATTGGTTGTTTTGTCATAAAATTGTGCTTTTGGGAGTTTTTGAGCATAAGTTCAGCCCCCGTCTACTGGTAACTAGTACTCTCACCACCCTATTTAATTGGAAAACGCTCTCTGACCCAGCAGTCAGAAACGTAGTTTTAAGCATTTGGCATATGTTCGCATGATTTTCGTTCCTGTTACCAACCAGCAGCATAACCAATGACTTTCTTGTCAAATTCTCTAAGCTCCTCATTCCCCATAAAAGAGGCGAGAGGACACATTTTGTCAGCATTTTTTTTCACGGATTGCTTTACGAAGACCTATAGAGAAGTAATTCTCCTATTAATTTGCTGCGGCCTACATGAAAACCTTTTCTTATATAAGGCTTCTGAATAAGTGCGAGGATTGTATTTTTGCAGTGAAATTGTTCGCCAACCTTGTCTAGGGACTATTAATCTGGTATAGTTAGAGTGTCGCTCGTTCGGTGTAGTTTCTTGTTATCGCACTTTCGGTTCAATATAAGTTATCAAATACCCTCTCTTTATTGGGGGCTATTTCCTTCTGGCAATTGGAAGGACGGTAGACAAACCTTGACAACCCTTCAATCTTCCTGACTGAGAAGCTGTAGAACCTTCTGTTCTGTTTTTGGTTGTTGATCTATTTGTTATCAGTCTTATGTTGAGTGGTGTTGTTGGCTGCGAAAGTATTCTCGGTTAGGAAACGAGTCCTTTTCTACGAGTTTCACGTCCAGTCCAGATTGCTTTTCAATTACCACAAAGTTGATTTTTAACCAACCGGCAGTGGTGATGTTCGCCAGACTGACTTATAATATACGTCGAGTCTCTAACCTGATGCTTCGTTGCTCGACCTCAGAGTATAACTTTGCATGGCTGAAGATTTCCCTAAGGGGACCGTAGTTCAGGGCTTTGGAAACCTTATTAAACGAGTACTTCCTAATTTTGGTGTACTTACCTTCAGAGTTAGCTTTCGAGTACGCTTACTCTGGGGATCTTTCCTAAGGTGCATAGTAATTCGTCTTGCACAACTTTGTTGTTACTGTAATACCACCGTTTGCGCGAATGTAAATAATTCTTCTAAAAGCATATTCACAAAGTCCCTAAAAAAGTTGTTTCTAAGGATTCTTGTTCTGCTCTCAATTCTAAGCTTATAAGGGGAGAAGTTCTACTCACAAAATGTTCGGCTCTCACGGTTTAGTATCCCTCCACGGGCGTTGACTGAAGGGAACACCACTTACTACTAATGACGACTAAGGAGAAACTAGCGATAGATCTCCACAGTGCAAATTAGCAATCATTTAAGGAAGAAAAGGTGGTTGCATCTACGTTTATTGATGAACTATTCACCAGCAAGAAAGGGTACAACCACGTGACAGTGCTTATGGTTCCACGTGTATACAGGCAGTTTTGAAGCAGCGCGATACAGATTTCTGGTTAGCTTCCTGACCATTACACTTCTCATCTGCCTGTCTTTACCTGAACACTTCTATTATCTTCCTAAGCTTATGGGCTATACTGCATCACATAATAGAACCAATCCACCTGGCTTGAGTGGCAAGGGCGCTGTTTCCAATTTATCCGCTTCAAATACTTCAGAAGTTCGTGCATTACCTAATTCAGTGGCACGGGGTTATCCAAGGGGTTGTCGCCCCTATAAAAAAGTGATTCGGTGTGTAAGGTTTTTCCTCCTCGCCGGATAAAGGTAACTCCGTAAGAAGACGAAAGTTGATGATATTTTCCTCCGCTATCAATAAACTTCGAAGTGTCTCAACGTTTCTTTTTGGTAATCGCCAAGACTTTCTTCTCGAACTGCACCATTCGCTCCCATACGCTAACTTAGCTGAGAGTTAATGGACGACTAAAAACTCACGCAATTCCATTCCATTAGATCGTAGCTCGACTTACTTTAAAGACGGCTAGTTTCCTTTCCAACTGCAACTATCCACCAACAAAATTAGTCGCATTATCACTTCGGATGCATACTGTGCTAGCATCAGTGGATGGATCGGCAGCCAACTCTAATTGAATGGCTTCTAGTTGAGAGGCACATAATTCGAGCCACCCATCGCTTTTGAAGGTGGCGTCTAATGGTGACCTACAGCGGATTGTCACATAAGTGACGTTCTTGCTTTGGCCTTTAATTTGTTGAAGTCATGTTTTATCCTCGGAATTCAGTAATGCTGGCGGAGATCGTTCACAATTAGGGCGTCGCGTCGTTCTGATGATGCAGTGTGTGATGACATTTTTTAACAATGACTTTCGTCAGCGGGAGTTCTTGTGTCACAATAATTGGTAGCCGACAGACACGGAGTCAGTTGTAGGATTTAGTTTAGCTTCGAGTTGCCCCTACTCTGTGAAAGCGCAATGATTTCTAGATTGAGGGTTTTCCGTACTGGTATCTCATGTATGTACATTTCTAGCAATGACCTGCTGGGCACGTTGTATGAATATAACGTTACAAATAAGCTATAACTCTGCAGCTTTAAGTATGAAGAGAATTTAGTAAAAGTTTGTCTATTCGAAGTGTAGAGCTCTTTTATTTTTTCTTCAACCGCATCTGTAACTGCATCGGTGGGATTATGCGGACTCTCCTATCCAAGTAGAACTGCAGGAACCTGTAATCGCATCACCAGCAATATTCGATTCCGTGGGTAGCCAACGCCAATTTCGAAGCTTCTGATGTTTCATACGTCCGATGAGTGTTGACCGCTGAGAGTATTACTTAATGGTGTGTTTTTTCTTACTCTGCATTACAAGGGGCTTCTCAATACTCAGTTTGCCATTCCAGGCGTGAACAATCTCAAATTGCAATAAAAACTACAATAAGTCGACTTTTTTTTGCAGGATCACACGAAGATATCCCAAAGCCGCAAACTCAATTTCGTTGGAATCCGTAAAAATATGTATCTGCACATTGTCGGCCGGTGGTAATTGAGTGAAGTAACAGCGGCTGATTTTGAAAGCACAAACTCGGTTAAGCTCAGTCAACCAAAATTGCCAGTGTTTGTGGTTTCAGCGGCTTGTCTCATCGGCCAATTTAGATCTTCCATACCTGCCGCATGAGAATCTTCGAAGCTACAAGAAGATTTGGAAGGAAACCAAAGGGTCGAACACATAATTTTTCGTAGTATCACATTTTCCTCGTTGTCAGTGGTCTTGTTGACATAAGCATATTCTTGGAAATCGGAGGGAATGTTAGCTGGAAGCAGAACGTATCGTCTCAGATGTTCCAATAGAGCTTGAGAATTTTTTCCGTTTTGTCAGTGGAAAGGATATTTACGAAATATTGCTGTCGAGACGAATTTCCATTCACATTGGACTTTGGCGCTTCAATTAGGACACAAAAATCCAAAGGGTGAAGCCCCTTAGGGTATGAATCCTTATGATCTTAAGAAAATATTTCTTGAGTATTTGCGACGGCTTCGACCGAACCTTCGTATATGGTAGTTCCGGTCCCGATAGTGTTGAATTGAATGGCTACAAATAGGGCGCAAATTCCATGTTTTTTTTTAATATAATTAGCGCGCACTCAGTGTGTTAATAGTACCCTTAAAATGCTTGCACACAGGGCAGGCGAAAGAAACTTAGGGAGGAAGAAAAGAGAGGTACCTATGTACGTTGGTCTTAAGTGTTTGGAAGTCACAATGACTACGAAATAGAGAGAGCGGCAGGATATTCCACGATATTTTAGACCTCTTCTGAGTGTGGGCTTAAGGGTATACTGATGAGCACTCATAGCGAGACCCACTGTTACGGTTAAAACTTTGAAGTTGAGGAATGCTAGTGGCAATTTCGATGGAGCATTGGTAGTGAAAATAGCGATAGAACAAGATTAGGCAAGAGACGTTACGTAGGTTTTGAATCATGTCAATTGACTGTGCAATTTTGATGTAGCCTATGTGGCTTGCAACTACGAAGAAGAGCCACGCTAAAGTTGATAATTATCATAATATGTACCAAAGTAGACCTGTCCCATAGCGATGACCCACTAATCTAAGTGATCCTGTTGCAAATTCCGCGATTTAAAAAAAAAATTCTTAAATTATTGTTGAGAGAAGGGTGCCGGGCTACCGGCAATCAAAAAGTGTATGTATTTTTTTGTAAAAGGCGGGGGGGATGACAAAGGCCGTATATGATGCAAAAGAAATAACAATCGTGCCTACTTGGGGTCGCTGCTGTCTCTATGCCGGGGCTGGTGAGAGGGGGTTATATTTTCCGCAACAGTCACTCGCCTTATAGTTCGTGGTCGGTTCTTTTGTCGTCTTTGGGGTGGGGGGTGGGGGGAGGGTGATTTCCATGCCTCGTTCTGTAGCTTGTTGTGTTAACCTTTTCTGGTTTTCGTTAATCGTTACTTTTTTTCTGGTCGTTTGTTGGTGGTTTTTTTTTCTTTTTCTTTTTTTGTTATATTTAAAATGGTGGTACTGTCCGTTATGACGGCATGACACACATTCCTACGTGGTTCACCTAATTCAGCTGTCAGAGTAAAGAGACTCACTTCCAGAGCTCTGACAGCCTCCCTATGGAACCACCCAATCACACCAGTCGATGTTTTGTCGTGTTCGTCCTGTTCGTTCTGTTTGTCGAGTGACTGCTTGGGTCCATATTACACCCCCGGACCCATGACTCTTTTGGGGACAATTTAACGGAGCCCAATTAGTTACCGCCAAGTAGGAAGCAAACTTTTATAAATAAATTCCACTGCGGGGTTCGTAAGTCTCCTTGCAGACACGAGTGAAGGAAACGGATCGTGTGGAATCATTAGCTTTCTCTCTCAATTATTACATTTTGAATCTGGGGTTTTAGGGATTTCATAAATTTATGTCATTGGAAATAGGATTTAGGGTGGGATCTTGGCCATTGCTGGGGTGTCTACATCTTCGGGCATCAAGTGGGCAGACCGTCCGTCCGCTAGAGTTTCCAGGCCTGGCTGGACGCCTGGCTCTATCTGGGGCACCTATATGTCATCTCTGGGCCGGTAGGCTGAGGGATTGAATTGGATCCAAAGGTTCTAGTAAACCCCACCTGTACCGTGGCATCCAGAGCATGACGGGAAGAAAAGAACGAGAACGAAACGGGAAAAGGCGGGAGGGCAAAGGGGTAAAGCAGACAACAACAGGACCAAAGGAAATGGAGGATTTTTGGGGTGTGATTCGCACATAACAATCCTTCTGAACTTTTGTCATCGACCGGCTTCAAGTAAACTTCGGTTCTTGTAGCTCCAAAGTTCTCGATTGTGAAGTATTGCTGCTGAACACTTTGAAGAATCTACCCGCGAAAGATCCTCCACAATCTTATAACAGCAGCGATAATGGGAAGAAATATGGGCCGTTCGTGGCACTATAAAACGTTAATCTTTCCACGTTTCTCTGATGAATTCATGAATGAATCAATAACTTTCAAATTTCCGGAAAATTAAGGTATTTCAATTTTTCACCAAAAACAGATCAAAAACTATTATTTGTTACGGTTACAAATCAGTCCGAATCTAACACTTTATTGCGGATAGTTTCCACTCTCCAAAACAAAAAAAAAACCAAAAAAACAAAACTAAAACCAAATAAATGAATGATCTCATATAAATGGAATCAACTGACCACTAATCCGCACAAAATATCAAAACCATGAAAGTTACGTGACCGGTAGTGTATTTTTCACCAAACTGTGGTCACTATATCCATCAGGTCAATTTTAAAATCGAAAAGATGCAACTAACCTATCGCAGCCACATTTAGCTGAAAACCTATTCAAATCTAAATCCACTTCCGATACGTCGGCTAATTAACTCGTGACAGTTGTATGCCAGGAAATTGATGAAAACGTGCATAAAATAAGCCACATCAGCACAGAAATCTCCCAAACGAATATCATAATTGACACTTAGTCATTCCAAAAATCAAAACAATTACAATTTCGACCCAACATGTCCGAGTGGCCACCTTACTGAGGCATGATTTAAACGAAGAGGACCTTCCGCACCCTCAATGACCGCCGTTATTACGCTGCTAAACATAAACGTTTCGCAGCAAGATAACTCCATTTGAAATTAATCAAAATTTACATCTCCAAATGGAACGAAAGGACGGCATTACGGAAAGGCAATATAACGGTGTACGAGTATAACACTCGATATAACGGTATAATGTTCAATTTACAATCACATTTCAACATCATTTCAATTGAATTTTATGAGCCACTTTGATGTTCCATCGTCGCGTTCCATCCGTGACTTGGTGTAGGTAAAATTGCACCCATTCCCGACGGCAAGACCAGAATGAGATGCTGGACATTTTATAGACTACCACCACACCATTGAATGTTGGGGTTTCACAGTAAATAAAGAAAAATTTATGTCACATTAGTCACGTCCATCGAAGGTTATTTATTGGTCGTTTTTATTTCACCACTGTAATGGACTTCAGGGATAGATGGTGTTAGTTTCTATGGCATAAACGACCCAGTGGAGGTATCCTTAAAATTTTTTCATATTGATAGTGTTGAAATGTATCTGCAAGTATTTTTAGGACAAATGAAAGAGATTCTTAAGTATGAGAGTTATTTCTGGAATGTTCTACCCAAAAATGACCAGAGTACTTCATAAACTCCAACTCTTGTGGAGCCTGCATTCAAAATTTCATCCTCAGGACGTACGAGTATTTATCTTCGCAGGAATGAGTCGAGAATCTATTTAAAAATACATTACGTAAAATATGTGCTCTAAAACTTGTCAAAGTGCGTTTTGAAAATATGGTCAAACATCACGTTTAGTGTTTCACCTGATAAAGTTGAGGTTAGGAGGAATCCTTCACAATACTTTACTAATCAACTTGCCACCTTCTTGAAGTTCGTTTTTCTGTTTGCCAAAAGAAAAAATAAAAATAAAAAAACGAAAGGAGTAGCTTTGCATTTTAAATTGGTTTCAGGTGTTTCCTTGTAAATGTTTGATTGGATGCAACCGGGAATGAAGTTTAACGTATGCTTTGATTCCAGGATATTGGTGCATGCCAGTCATTCAAGGTTTAATGAGAACACGTACTTAATTGAATAGAAATCTTATTTGGGTTGTTCAATTTATTTGTCTAAGGATTTTGATTCTTGAGCGGTGTGGTTGACAGGAAACTATGTGAAGAGAATATTTTATCACTTGAACTTTAATAGGGAAACCTGCGAACGATTATTTTTGAAAGTTTCGATTTTTACAAAAAGACAGGGGGGTCTAAAAAATTGGCAAGGCAAAGTCAAGAGCTAAGTTACTGAATTTTGCCATCATTAAATTAAGAGACCCCCGGACATATCAAAATCGTACTCTCCTTCCAGTTTTGAAAGTATTGGCAAACTACTTCCACTTGAATCTACAAGGTTGGATAGCTGGTTGATGTGGTATCTGGAGTCATTGCCACTCTATACCTCATCACACTTAGGTATGGGAGTGGGATGGTACTTATACTGGGATGGGAATTCTATTGCGGTTCCTAGTTTTGGTTTCAACTTTCCGTTTCGCGTCGGTTTGTCGTTTTGTCCTTGAACTGCTTTAAGCCCCTTTGATGCATAGACGAATCTGAAAAGAGATGTAGGTGTAAGTGAAGCGGCAGATAGCTCTGAGAGGTCGTAGTAACTTCCTAAGGTTCTTTGTCTCAAATTACTGAGTCTGGGACAGCGGCACAGAAAGTGGAAGCTTTCCTGAGAGACCTTATATATTTTCTTCACCTCTTTTTAAAAACGTACTTTTATTTGCGAGCGTATTACCGGTACAAGCGCAAAATTTATTAAAAAATTTGCAATTTTAGCTACAGCGTCACCGATTGTAATTTGAAAAGACCGCATGTTTACAAACTACAACTTGGTATGCCCCTAGTGACACCTCTTAGCGTTGTATTGAATTGTATTTCTGGTATACAGGTTTAATTCCAAACGATTTGTGAGCAGCCATTACGTCCGCATTTACCTTTGCAGAGGTCGTCGTCTATAAGGCGCAGCTTTATGGCGTGCACCCCCAATAGATTATGGCCTGTGAGTAATCCAACTAGCAGAACTGAACTGCTTTTCAGAGAATCTTATTTGTTCTGGATTTGCTGAGTTCCGGCCATAATTGTCTTAAGGTTTCACGCGTTGGTAGGTTTTTCCACCTTTCATTGGCTTTATTTGTATCGTTCGCTTCACATGTATTCTTAGAGTCGAGAGTGGTGGTTTAATGCTCTGATTTGTCAGTTCTCTTTTTAGAGAGAATTCTTTTCGAGCTGGCTCGTTTGCATGTTCATTGCCTGCCACTCCTTTTTGGCCAAGGTCCCAGCAGAACGTAACCTTATGCCGAATGCGGAGAGCCTTAAGCCCTTCACAACAGCACTTCACATGCCTCGATTTAATCTCCACTGCCGTGATGGCCCTAATGACAGCCTGGTTATCAAAATATGGGAATATGTACCCTCGCGAGATATTGCCTTTGTCGCCGCAATCCTGGTTTCTTCTGGTACAGCCAATTTCTCAGCCTGGAAGACACTGCTGTAGTCCGGCAGACATCGTGATCATTTTCAGTTCAATTGATTTGACATGATCCCGGCGCTGGTTCGTACATATCTCCATCTTTGATCCACTCGTGAAGATGGATATCAAGTTTTCTACGTATGATAGTCTTGGAGAATCTTTGCTTTCTTTACACGTTCTTCGACATCGACAGTATGATGCCTAGGGATTTAGGACTGTTCGATAGTTGGAGGGTTGTCTAATCTATCGAGGGAAGGTCAAACTATAGCATTGTCCTTTCATGTATAAATAAAGCTCTGTTCTTTGTGGATTAATTGCCAGCCCACAGAACTTAGCTCCGTGGATTCTAAGGGCATTGTGTGGAATTTCACTGATCGTGGGGAGAAACTGGTCGGTGGCCCAAGAACCATATAATCCACGTTTGCAGTGGCATTTACTCCATTCCTTTTTAGAGTCAGAAGTATTTCATTAATAACTAGGGTTCACAGAATAGGTAATGTCACTCCTCCTTGAGAGGTGCCCCTTGAGGTGCTGACCCTTAGTACCGTGCAACCTAGTCTTCCATTGATGTTTCTGTTGCAGAGCATATATGTTATCAAGTTCGTTAAGTTTATATTTAAAGCCAGAATGTTGACATTATCGAAGGTTAATTCGATGTCAATAAAGACTGCTCATGTATGCTCTTTATCGTGAAGACTACTTCTTGTGGGGACTTTTCCGTGCCTTTTGTAAAGGTATGCTGGGTTGAAGCTAAGTCTTCTGGGTGCAGATTACTTCGAATATGAGCGTCAAGTAATTTTTCTAAAGTCTTGGGTAAGGCTTATGGGGCTGAGACCTTTTGGATGGGTATGGCTGGGCTTACTTGCATTCGAAAAGAAAACTACCTTTACTACCCTCCAGCATTTTGGTACATATCCATACTTGATGTTACTGCCGAATAGTCTTTTTAGAAACTGTATCACAGCCTGCTTTGTTTTTTGAAGGAAGAATGGTATGATTCCGTCCAGCCCAGGGAATTTATAATAGGAGATTGATTCCATAATCCAGCTTATTTTCTTCTCTCTAGTTTCCCCTCTTGGATTTCATATTGGCTGTATTTACTACTGGTGTTGGAGTAGGAGTGGATCCAGGAAAGCGGGTTTCTAACAGGAGTCCCAAAGCTTCAGTGCTGGATTTCATGTAACAACCATGTGGTGCTTTTAGATCACCAACTACTGTAGGTTTCTTAGATATGTCTTTCCTTGGTCTCGCTCATTCTAATGTGCTTTCTATGTTGGAGCAAAACTTTCTTCAAGATTTTCCTTGCATTGTAGATTGCGCTCTTGTATTCCGTCACACTGGCCTTATATTTGTCCCAATTCTAGCACAAATTTGAGGTTTTGGTTGCATTAACAAGTTTTCTTACTTCTTTCCTAATGCATTGTCTATCAATGTGGGGAGTTCATGGATTTCTTGATCTTCGTAGGGCTTGATTAAAAGCCTCAGTGAAGATCGTTTCCAGTTTTTCCGCTGCATAATTTATTACGACAAGGGTTTCTAATGTTCATATGTCCTGATTACCCAGCTAACAAGTTAGTTAGAGCAATGCTTGAAAGCATAAGAATGATAGGCATTTCCCTCCTCCTGCATAGGCCTTCCTCCTGCTTTGCAGCCAAGCCAACAATGACTCGCATCAAAACCTTGCTGCAGCCAAGGTTCGAATGTGGATCTCACAAGCATCACAACGAAGTAGAACTACTGTGAGAAGATATAAAGTAGAAAAGCTGCCGTAGCAATAGACCACCAGAATCTTTGCCGAACGCGTGTCATGAAGTTTCTCCACAACTCCTATGCCGCCAGCATCAAGTATCGAAGACCTGTGGCAACGATGTTAACGTACCGGCAGAGACAAGGCAACTGATGTGCTGGGTTTCAGACGATCACCACCAAGGTATCCCTGGTTTGCTTAAGAATTCCGTAAACACATGCCGCGTACAAAGCGGCACCGCAACAAAATACGAGAACCGCTCTTCAGCTTACGAGCAGAAGTGACGGGAAGTACATCCGCTTCACCAGAAGAAAAGAAAGGAGCATGAGAAGCACGTGATCAAAGATACTGAAAGGTCATACTCCAGGAATAATATACGGAAATTTTACCAACAGGTAAAAAGAACTTGTCAAAACAATAAGACCTGTACAGAAACCTGCAGAGATGAAGAAGGAAACCTTGTAGTATGGTTACAATCGGTGCTGAGAATATGGAAATACTTTTTCTGCAGACTGTATAACGCCGAAGACAACCAAAATCCCGCTGTCAGGCAGACCATTCAACTTAGACAAAGATAGCCAAACCTTTCGTCCATCCGACCAGAAGAAGTAAGGATATCAAAATCTAACCTAAGATCCAACAAATCAGCTGGACTTGCCGGCAAGTGCACCAACTCATTTCTCAGACCTGGTCAGAAGAGTGTATGATTGATGAATGGAATCTCAGCACCGTTTGCCTGATCCACAAAAAAGGAGATCCTCTCAATTGCGCCAACTATAGACGTGTAAGTCTTCCAAACATGGGATACATGATCTTATCTGGCATATTTTGTCAACGTCTAAAACCCTTCCCCAACAACCTAATTGGCCCCTATCAGTGCAGTTTCAGAATAGGAAAGTCCACAACCCGCCAAGTGTTTATACACCTATGAGACTGTTTACGCATATGAGAGACGAGGAGACGAGCTATATAGAGCCGTGCCTAGTTTTGGGATCCTTGACAAACTCGTCGGTCTGTGCAGAATGACGATTGAGAATGCTCGCTGCTCTGTTAAGGTCGGTAGCGGCGTAAACGAGACCTTTGATGTCAGAAAAGGTTTTAGACAAGGTTACGCGATGTCATACGACTTCTTAAACACCATACTCGAAAGAATTGTGTGGAACTTACAAGCGAATACAGGAGGTCCAATCTCTCAAAAGTCAGTGCAAATATTAGAGTAAGTGCGCCGATGATATCGACTTAATTTGGGCATGCTCTAGTATTAAAACGGAAGCTGCCAAAATTGGTTTAGCGGTAAATGAGAGGAAGTATATTCTGTCAACAAGAAGGGGCACACAACATAGACGAATTGGACAGGACATCACAGTCGACAGCTATAATGTCTAGATAGTAAAGGACTTTGTCTACCTTGGCTTTGCTATAAATTCTGCCAACTATACCTAAGCAGAAAAAAAACGAGGAATCACTCTTGCGAATCGCTGTTTCTTTGGGCGGCAACTGAGGGGCAACTGAGTAGTAAGCATCGCGCAGAAACATGGATTCTATCTAAAGCGGGTGAAGATATACCCAGTCATGTTGAAAAGAAAATATTTCGAAAAATATCCGGGCCCGTTTGCGTTGGCGGGCTTTGAATCTTCTAATCAACGACGAACTATATGAACTGCACAGCAATATCGACCTAGTCAGAAAATGGGGTATTAGTCGCCTAAGATGGCTAGAACATGTAGTGGTGAATGGACACCAATGCTCCGGCCGGCATAGTCTTCGAATCATATCCGGAGGGACAATGCAGTAGAAGAAGACCTCTAAAGGCTGGGTTAACTGGAGAGGCTTGATTGTTGAGGCCCAGATTCACCCCGAACAATAGCGTCACCTAACTCAACTCAACCCAGTTTATACCCTTCGTCTGACGTTCGACTTCACGCGTCCTATTTAAATTCCGAATATTCCATGGGTCGATGCAGATGTCACGGTAGCGCGTCATTATTTTTTCTTTATTTTGCGGAGTCTTCAGCAGCCAACCCGTCCTTATCCCAGGCTCCCAAATGCTTCTCAATAGTAGGGTTCTAATGTGGACAGGTTTTTAACACCACGCTTAAGTCCTTTTTTGCACCGCTAGGCTTTTTCTAGGACCCCTGTAGCAAAGGGGATTACATAGTTACCGTAGACCGCTTCGGGGATAAAATATGTGTCGTTTACCCATTAGGGGTCCATTCGCCACTATCTGCATTTCAGTTTCTTGGCTAGACCAGAAAATCCTTATTAAACTCATCACTAAGAAGGTTAATGGAGTCCATATACATATATGAGTCAACCGTCATGCTTAATGTTAAAACGAACGGTGATTCAATTGCGTGAATTCATCTGCTGTAGGTCATCCTTCGGAGGACTGAAACTACCTTGTCAAGTCAAGTGCAGTTGGGCGACATAGAAATGTAGTCGTAGTTGTCGCCTGTCAGTGCATATGCTAATCACTTCACTCCCAATCTTATGTATAGGACACGTTTGCTTACTTCAATTGCGTGCACGTTGCTGAGAGCTGTTATTTAATAAAATACTGAAAACTTGTAGCACAGATATGAGTAAGAGAAAGATTGAATTAAAGCTCACCGTGCGTCTGTTAAGTTGCAACAAAGGCACATAACCAACAACTGATGTGTAATATCAATTGGAGCTTTGTTTTCCTGCGACATTGTATTCAAACAGATTTACCTCAAAAAAAAGCACTTGCAGTCTTCTGAATGTGAAGGCTCACCAAACCGACCGATCGACCGACCGACCAACACTGTGAAGCAATTTTAATTTCCAATTTGAATTCGCTTTGCCTGTCGATGGTGTTCACCATCGTATCGGACGACCGGCCCCCAGAATGCGTTTAAGCCCCTCACGTGCGAGAAAAGTCAATCAATTGACAAATTGATATTGTAACAGTCGATGACGAAAATGGTGTGGTCCTGGAATTCACTGGTGACACTGCAATTCTCTCATTTCATTGTTTTCCTCTTCATTTTTCAAAAGCGAATATGGTGGTATCCTCCACGGAAACCAGGATCGAAATTACGATTCGGCACTCTGATTGAAATGTCACCTACATTTGTTTTCGCTGCTGATGTAAATTGATTTGTGTTTTTCATTTACGTTTATTGTTCGTAGCGATTTTAATTGAAGTGTTTTTGTTCTTAGCAAGGATGACTTGGGTTTTTACTTTATTGTCACAATCACAAGTAACCATTCATTACTGAGGGGAGAGTAATTAATAAAAGCCACACCACTGGAGTATGTTCTGGGTTTCTCATCAGCAACAAAATCGCCTGCAACAACTTAATGAATTTGTTTGAGAGGAGTTTCCAATGTAATGACGAACCTCTCTCTAAGATCTTTGGTACAGACCTGTACTAAGCTAACGAAGTTTTACTTGCAATGCATGCCAAAGAGGATATTTTACGAATCCACGGGCCAGCACAGGTAAAAGAAAACCCCAAAATTGTATCCTCTTTACCTTTTTTACTAGTTTGGAAAAGTGATAAAAGCCAGCATAACTAATTGGAAAACCATCAACTGAGTATAAATTAATGCTTTCGAAGCACAATGTTGTTCTTTGTGAATGTATTCAGTGTCACCGAAAATGCAGCGAAACGTAGGTGTAAGAATAACTTTTCTTAATCTGAAATACATAGCTTCGATATTTAATGCATTTATTCCCCAAAATTTGGAGTAGTATGCTCCCGTCTAAGTGACGCCAAAATTGCTCACTCCGTTAACACCCTCCAACACCGACACAATGTGTGTCTATCTATTGATATTTTTATCCATAGCTCCATAGGGTAGGCCCTGATCGGCGCCAATCTGGTGAGGTGCAGTGCTGCAACTACGACTACACATCAATTGCGCTTATTTCATCTACTCGTGGTCTCCGCTGTTTACAGGTCTCGGCAACCAAACGTGACCTAAGCGGGTTATAGGCAAGGGAACATAAAAAATTATAACTCACTGTCAGACATGGCTGAACCTCAAAAGGAAGACATATGATGGATGAATTCATTGGACTTAACCTCTGAATCCTGAATGAGTCAGCAGCGCCTCTTATACGTCCGAAGCAGATTATTGTCTCTGGCACGTCTGGCCAAGGGAACACTGATGGAGTGAAAAGTGACCTCCTTGGGAATTAAATTTTTTTTTTTTTAAATGCTTTTTTTATTTTATTCAGTATAGTCCCCTTTTAGTTTGATACACTTATTCCAGCAATTTTCCAACTTCTTGATCCCGTCCGAAAAGTAATTTTCCGGAAGGTCTACAAAATATTCCTCCGTGGCGTTGATGATTTCCTCGCGTGAGCTGAATTTTTTATTGATGAGCCATCTTTTGAGGTTTGGGAAGAGATAATAGTCCGAGGGATCCAAATCCAGTTACCAATCGACGCCAAAAGTCCGCCCGATTCCGCATCAGCAAGTCCAAACATTTTTTCGAAGTGCTCTTGCGTTCGTGTTTTTGGTCAGGAGTGAGCATTCGCAGCACCCAGCGGCAGGATAACTTTTTCATATGCAGAATATTGTCAAAAATATAGCCTGTGCGCTCAGTACTAATCTTTGTGGTATCTGCTAGCTCGCACACCTTCACTTTTGGGTCAGCCAACACCATTTCATGTATTTTTTTGACATTGTCCTCTGTAACCGCATCGAAGGGCCTGCCGCTGCGGACTTGATCGGTAGCAGAGTTGTGGCTACCACGAAACTCTCGAAACCAATATTTGACAGTGTAATCTGACGGAGCGTTAGCTCCATAATATTTATCCAACTTCTCTTTTGTTTCCTTCGCCGTTTTGCCTCTCAAAAAATAATGTTTTATGAGAGAATGAAAATCGTTTTTGTCCAGACTCAACATGATGCCAAACACGTCAACAACAATCAGCGGTCAAAACAAAACTAAAGACAGTATCGCACTGAAATTTGGCATGTCTGCCTAAATATGAACGGACTTCAAGGCACCATAACCTTTTCTGCAGTAGAAGCACATTCTGGCGGTCAAGGATGTTATTTTTCACTCCACCTAGTAGTTCCTTCGGATTAAGGATTATTCGTGGGGTTAACTACGCGGTCACGAGGAAAGCTCACTGTTGAGAGGCAACCTAAAATGTCTGATAAGAACAGATAAACCGTCTGCACAGGATAAAAAGAACAGCGGCGTTGATATTTGCGCATTGAATGTTCGAGCCTTGAACTGACCACGTACGGCTGCACTATCGGGGGGCCGTCGACTTCTATAAAGCAGATATCACCGGCATTCAGGAAGTGCGATATGATGCGCCAGGCAAAAAAAAAAGAAAAAATGTCACACATAATACGGGGAGTCGTACAAAGAAATCAAGCAGCGTGTATTTAGGTGCGCATTTATGGTAAGCGGCATAGGCGTGAAGACTCTATTCGCTAACATCAGCTGGATACGCGCCTAAGCCGCCACAGATGAAAAGGCAACACTAGCAAAGAATGTTTCTACAAGACCCTCCATTATATTTACGAAAAATGCCCGAAGTATGACGTGAAAAGCAAAATAGTAAAGTTTCCAGACCTTAATATCCATAAAGATACATGGCTGCTACCTGCAACAAACCGCCAGAGTCTTTACCGATCTCGTGTCGTCCACATTTCCTATTTATCCAACGATAAAACACCTTCTTAACTGCGCCAATTATAGAGCCACCAGTCACACTGATATCGAAAATAAGATCTTAACTGCCGTCTTCTGTGAACGCCTGATGCCACTTATCAATAATCTGGCTGGCCCCTAACATAGTGGTTTTAGTCCCGGTAAGACCAAATCTTCACACTACTGCGGATCGTTTAAAAAACTCACGAAGTCCAAATCGGTACGCACAACCTCTTTATCAACTTTAAGGACGCATAGGACAACATCTATAGAGACGAGCTATACAAAGTCATGCCGGCCAAACTTGTCCGATTGTGCAGGATGAGGATGAAGAACGCTCGTTGTTCCGTAAAGATCGAAAACAATCTCTCCGACATCATTGATGTAGAAAATGATTTTGGTAAGGTGATGCGCTGTTATAGAACTTTTTCAACTTCATGCTTCAGAAAATTGCGCGAAACACTCGAGTCATCAGCAGGGATATAATTTTCTAAAAGTCTGTACATCTTCTTGCAGTCGCTTATGGCTTTGACACCACTGGCAGAACTCAGCGAGCAAAAGTATTGGGACAAAAGCGTGTATTCATGAAAGAGGCAAATTTAAGTCCTTGCTGTCAACAAGATGAGACACATAATATCTGCGAATGTTACATTAGACAGCTATAGCTATGAGGAAGCCAGAGACTTTGTATACCTCGCCTCTGTTATTAAATCTGCTTTATCAGAAAAGTGCCTAAGATGTCAAGCCATGTAGTGCAAATTAACACTAATTCTACAGTCCAAAGGGTCTTTAATTTCAAGCCCGAGAGACAACGCATTAGAGGTGGACTTTGCTCTAGGTAGCTCTCACAAGTGGAAGTGGACCTCAACCTAATAGGAGTTGGCAACTGATTGCAGTAAGCCAGAGACCGCCCTAACTAGAGAGGCAGATGTAGCCACATATAAGTACATAAATAAACTCTCCATCGAAATTGTCGGTAAAGTTACACACCCTTCTCCCTATGAATGCTCATAAATTTGCCATAATGCTCACTTTCAGACATGATTCTATCCTTAGTCGTACCACTGTTTCATGGAATGCCCTACCGAAATCGTTTTTTCCTAGTTACCCCTTTAACGCTCGCTGAACTTAAGTCAATGATATGTCACCTTGACTTTGAATTCGCATAAGATGTAGCAAAGATCTGAACATATTTTCAAATTGAGTATGCCGCTTAGACCAAGATTCACCAATGTCATGCAATTGTCACAAAAGCCCATACTACCGAACTTACTACAAGTGTTTGAATCACTCATTAGTCATTACGCATATTATGAACGTGTTACATGGAAAATAGCCGGTAATGCCTCGACAGTAGAAGATCTTTGCCATTAATATGCATCCTTAACATACAATCTCTTAATAAGAATTGAATCTCAAACAACTGTTCGACTTTAAGTAGTCTGCGAACCTATTATTTACACTATAAGGAAGCAGTAATACGTATGAATCGGTCAAACGTTTCTAAACAGAAATGTGTTTTTTCTCTCCTCTATTTTATTAAATACCCTCCACGGATTCCAGTTCTGATGTGACATCCATGGACCTTGTACCGAATGCTCTTCAATGCGGTGCATCTTTCAGTTGACACAAGAATCATCGTTGTGTTAAGTGATTGATAGTTCTTTTCATTTGAAATGCCAAACCATCTTTCGAAATATTACAACTTGAAAATATTTTCATACACTTTTCGGCGTTATTTCAAGTAAATTGCGGGGAGTCACAACTCGGTCAACCCCAAAGTTATTAGTCCTGGCCCTATTCATTCAGAATTTGTTTGTTTTCCAAAGATACATTTCGAAATACTCCAAGTGCATATGCCTGCAAAGAAACTGCGGTCCGGCTGTGGTCCGCATATTTACTCGTTGACCAGCAAAGCATTCACCATTGCCCGCAGACTGAGAACCGCACCAGCCGTGTTCAAGATAACCACGATATATCAAATAGAACGTATACAATGTTTACCTTTCCCCATAAATCATCCATTTAGCCAGAACATGGCGGAATTAATAATTTACATTGCGGCGATGTTGCAATCTGAATAAAATGCATGAGATACATGTACAAGGTTCTGGATGACGAGGTAGGAGGATTTCATGATGCAAACTTCCATCAATAAGAGCATTCTGAGAAATTTCCAAAGTTTATTTGAAAAGTTTGTTTTTGAAGAAGACGCTTGTGCTGATACAAATACCCTGTACTCAGTATTTATTTATTGTTCAAAGTCCTCCAATCTAAGGCTGCTTTAAGGGTAAATTAATTTGTAATTAGCCCCACAGGAAAGTTCAAACGCAGTCGGCTGTTTCAAAATAGGAACTTCTTAATTCCGAAAGTTGAAAATAAAGTTCAAGAAAATGTATCATATCCGTAGTTGGGTCCACGTTCCAGCTCTTTGGTTCATTTGGAAAAGTTTCACTTCCTGAGGTGAATGATGTGGCTTAATAAATACGAGTGTGTATATTTTTTGAAGACACTCGCCGCAGAAGTGTTGCTACTACTACTTTAATTTGCCGTTGAATAAACGTAATTCCAGATTAATGGACAAAGAATCAATTGTTGCCAAACTTTTTTTTATTTTTGTTTGTGTCTAGATACTTAAGAACAGTTGAAGTTGCCAACAGATTGACTTAAGTACAGAAAAGCCTAATAATAATGTCGCTAGCATACAACCTTCAAAGTAAAATGAATCAGTCCTTTAATGTTTTTTTTTTGTGAAAGAGGAGGGCATTAGAGATTGTACAACGAGACTGTGAGTCGACATATTTAAATGGACTAAGGCTCTTCTCACAATACTACATCCAAGGACAGAGTACGCTGCTACGAATCAGTGATCCCAAAATAACACGTCATACGGCGCCAATATTAATTTAACCAGGACGATTTTGTTCCATAAATGTATAAGAGTCGCTGGAATCCTCTTCCAGTTAAAAAACAGTTTTCCTGTTTCAAAGAAAGGGCTTGATACAGTTCCGAAAGATTCTACATGAACGGCCTTTAGATTTCGAAAAGTAGCAGAGATGTTGTACCTAGAATTTATACACAAAATATATTAGCTTTGGAAAAACTATCTAATACATACAAAGGGAGAGGTTTGAGTTGACCTTTCGGAGCATTCGGGAGATAGGTTCGTTGGAGCCATAATAGGTGCGGTGGCCCGGTAGATAGAAGAGACGAGAACAACGTAGATTGCGTGGGTTGGTATTGAAGGAAATGGAGTTGAAAATGGATGCGCTGTCGATGGAACCTGAGAGCAGTCGATGTATAAAAAGAATGTCAGAAATATTCCTACGTTTTTCTAACGAATTCATATTGAGAAGCTTGAGGCGGTCCTGATAGGGAGGTAAGATTAAAGGTCTTGCTCCGAAGAGCAAATCGAAGGAATTGACGTTGAATACCCTCGATTCGGGAAACATGAACTCGGTGAAAGGGGGACCAAGCTTGACTGGCATACTCAAGCAGGGGGCGAACAAAGGTAACATAGAGAGATCTGGTTACATACGGGTTGGAAAATTCCTTGGACCATCGTTTAATAAAGCCAAGTGATGAGTTAGCTTTGAGGATCATCTTATCGATATGCGAACGGAAATTAAGCTCACTGTCGAATAATATGCCAAGGTCTTGAAAAGGCTGAACCAGGGGAATTGGTTGACCATAGAGAAAATAAAGTCGGGGAGGAGACGGATTGCAATTACGTGAGAAGGTGCTAGACTGACATTTGACTATATTAAGTTCTAGGCAGTTTTTGGGGCACCAGATTGAAAATCGGCCTTGGTCTTCTTGAAGAAGGGCAGAGTCATAGGGAGAGGAAATAGTTTTAAAAAATGTTGTGACGTCGGCGAGAGAGAGAAGTGTTTAATGACCCTTTCAACAATGAAGAGAAGAGGACCAAGATGACTGCCTTGTGGAACTTCAGATGAGGCCGGGATTGGAAAAGAAAGGGCGGATCTAAACCCAACGCCTTAAAGCCAAGAGCAGACAATTTGAAGAGGATCAATTGATAAGATATCTTATCAAACGCTGTAGTGAGATCAGTTGCGATAACACCGATTTTTTGCTATTTTCTAAGACTGCGAAAACAGCCCTCTCTTTCCAAGGTCATGGAAACGCTGATAAACCATCAGCTAATGAAATATCTCGAAACACGAAAACTTCTTAATGACCGGCAGTACGGTTTTCGTAGCAACAGGTCCACTGGTGATCTGATGGCATGTCTCACGGAAAAGTGGAACCAAAGCGTACATCAATCTGCTGATAGCAAGATAGTTGCATTTGATATTTCTAAGGCATTTGACAGAGTTTGGCGTCAGGCTCTTTTGTCGAAAATGCGTGCTTTTGGGATCGACGTCTTTCTTCTTCAATGGATCAGAAATTACCTTTCGGAACGTTAAACTCAAGTTGTCTTGGATGGTTTCAAGTCTGATATTCACAAAATAAATGCTGGTGTGCCCCATGGCTCCGTTCTGTCTTCGACACTCTTTTTAATTTTCATCAACGATCCCTTGTCTGCTACCTCTAATCCAATATATTCCTTTGCTGACTCTCTCTGCTTTTCATATTCGTTCCCGGACTCACGCCCCTGCTCTTCGGCTGTAGAACGAGAACGGCAGCGTATGTTAAGATCACTAATTTCTGATATTAACAGCAAAACTAATTGGGGAACCATTAACAGAGTAGAATTTAATGCTTCCAAAACACAATGCTTTCTACTGTCATTAAAGCGAAATTTGAATATGACCACATATTCGGTGTCGTCAAAAATGCTGCGAAATGTCTAGGTTTCCTCAAGTGATGAAAGAAATACTTCACTCCCTTTGATCTGGCCTCTATATGTAAGGCGTTTATCTGCCCGAAATCGGGTGCGCCCAAAATGCCTCTGCACTTGCTAGATAAGATTCAAAATCGTGCGATAAAACTCATGGGTGATAATAATATCACTCAAACAATGGACACCCTCGAACACCGACATAATGTCTCGTGTCTCAGTCTGTTTTATCGCCATTTCCACCACCAGTGCTCCATAGAAATCGCCAGTGGCATTCCGCCCCTTCTAACTTTTAAACGTAACATCCGGCACGCTCTAAATGCTCATCAGCATACCCTCAAGTTCACTTTCGGACGTTCTCTAAAATATCGTGATTCGTTTCTAAGCCGTACAACTCACTTATGGAATGCCCTGACTAGCTCTTTATTTCCTAGTCATTATAACCTTCAAAGTTCAAACATTTAAAACCAACTTTCACCGGTACCTCTCTTTCCATCCTCCCTGATTTTCCTTCGCCGGCACTGTGTGCAAACATTTTAAGGGTACTCAAATCCCATGAGGGCGCGATAATTATAAAAAAAAAAAACACACTGCGACACTCGAACGTCACAGGGAACATCGTCGCTGTTGAAATGGCCAGACTAGGATCGAGAAAACCGTGAAGCACCTAGACAAATATGCCTAAGCGCTCAAGAAAGCTGTTCGTCCCCAGAAGAAGAGATTGTCCAAACTCGCAAACATTATCACGTTGTGGTATTGTAGGAGACGCTCAACGATCAAGAACTCCTCACAATAATGTCTGCAGGTGCTGCACCTACCTCAATTCTTGGGTTCATCGGGACTTCGTTTATAGATTTGTTTTACGATTTACAAGTAGTATTGTTCTATGACAATAAAATCTGTTTAATGAAAGTTAAAAACACTTAAGTGGGTGATATCCGAAAACCCATCGAATCTTTTGAGTCCTCGGCCATCTAGCTGCTTGTAATAAAAATTCTTCAACTTGTTATACGAGTACAAGGGTCTTTGCTTTTAATACAACGTCTTTTTTACTAACGCCTGAGCAGCTGTTTTCTCTGTGGTACCATGTGTGTCCACACTAAGTGTTATGTTTACGGAAAAAATAGCAATTTGTGATCCTTTTAAATTATATGTACATTAGAGAAGCTCCCATAATCATGACATCTTCTTAATTTTATTTTGTATACCTAAAATCAACCAGATTCACTGCAATTTCACTATAGCTCGTGCTACCAACTAATCTTACAAACAAACTTGAATATCCTTGTACATTGCCTAATTTTCTAAAATTGAATTTTAAAAATTCATTCATATTGGCTTTGTGAGAGTACGAGTAGGCATTATTCATATCGTAGGACGCAGAGGTACCTTAGGCACATTAGTTCCCAAAAAAAAAAGAACTTAATCGACAGGATACCTAAACCAGAAATGTGATTTTACTGAAAGCCTTTTACTTGTTCATTTCACATTCACTGAATAACAGGCCTTACTCTTAGATTCATTACCTTTTTCGCCATATCCTTTTCAAAGCACGCTTATGTATTTTACGTAGAAAATTGATATAAAAGAAAAAAATGAGAAATGCTCATACTAGCGCAGCAAAGGAAACCCGTTAATGTTGGCTTAGATAAACAAATCTGGTACAACTTGGAGGCGATGTGGTAATGTTGCTAACACGAAAAATGTTGCATTCAGAAAAAGGTTGCAATTAATCTTTAATAAGCTCACTACACCACCAATCGGTGATGTGTACATGCAAAAAGAAAAATAATAAAGAAAAACACAGAGATGTTATATCAAAACTAGCAGTTCCACTTTTGAAAGGATTGGCTACATGAAATGGATGCCAGCAAATGGAAAAAAAAAATGCAATACTGTAGCCACAGCCCATTCCAGCTACAAGGACCAACCAAGAAATTCATAAAACTTTCATTCGTAGTACAACTCGTGATGGAACTAGATGTGATGCACGAGTATCTAGGGTTTTTTTTCAGTTGCAATTTGTTATTATGCTGCTTTTTTTTTTATTATTCAGTATACGAGTAGGTCTTTCTTTCGCTCTTTTGGCGAAAGAGAGGTTTTTCTATGCAATCCTTTTGTTTGCTACAGCTCCGTGTTTTCCTTTTTCGATTACAGCTTTCTAAATATTTGCATAAAAATCGCTCTAAAAAAAATTCAAAAAAAAAAAAAGGAAAATGAAAAAACTTGGGGATAGAATAATAATGAAACGACTGAATGAAAGATTTGCTTATGTTATTTGTACAAAAGTTGAGATCTTTTTTTCTGAAGAATGGAAATTCTGATATAATAATTATTGAAGCGAACCATTTTAATTTAAAATTTTAACAAAAACCCATACAACATTAAAAAAAATTACGTTTTTATCCAGAAGACTCAAACCTTCGCCTCCCAATAGATGTATATGAGTAGGTCCCATGAGACAAAAGTTAAAAATTCATTTTTAACTAACGCTGCACGGTGTAAGGCGTAGAATTCCTTCTAATGCTACATATTTCTCCCACGTATGTGTATTGCTTCTGCGCCGCCTGTGGGATTGAGTTAACTCACCCATTTAGGTTTCTTTCGGCCTCTTCTATGAACTTCGGCTGGAATTTCAGTGTCTGTTTCTTTTTAGACCTTCATTGAACATGGCTAGAAGACATTTTTGTTCACTATTTCTTTCTTAATGTGGAGAAAATTGCGAAGCCGCGTATCTCTGATAAGACGTACATACTTACTTAGGTGGCGCTACAGTTCGGGGTGAACCTGAGCCCCAGCTAACAAGCCTCTCCGGCTAGACCGGTGTATAGATACCTGCCTCCAGCTGCACACTCTAAGTCGGCTGACGTCCCCTTCAAGTTAAGGTCTCCCTCTACTGCATTGTCCCTCCGGGTTAGATTCGACGACTCTGCGGGCCGAAGCATTCCTTCTACATGTTCTAGCCAAAGCTTATTAAAGCAATTATTACCGAAAAATCGAAGGATTTTTCTCTTGAACCGACTGGGGATATTTTCGTCCGCTTTCGATAAAGCTCATTGACATGACGGACTGATCAAGGTCTTATATAGAGTCTCCTTAGTTTTTCGGATTGGCACCCTACTACTCTAGGCCACACATTTTATTAAGGCCGTATGCTGAATTTCTTTTCAGAGTTCCGTAATAGACAGATGCTTTAATGCACCTCCCATGTGGGAATTTGTAAATAATTTTCATACAATTTGCTCTTAGAATTTCATTCTTATCCATCAAAGCCAACTCCTATCTAAGTACAGGATCAGCACCTTTCAAATTTGTAGCATGTCATTCCTTAATCCAATCGAAGCACTGCGTTTCGAATGATTAGGATACACGAACTGAAGGACATCGTCTTTTGATGTTCATCGCAAACTCCTTAAAGGTTCTATAAATGTGTCCAGCGAATCTTCATAGATTTTTTACTTATTTTTAAAATGCGGGCACTCACGAGTATCTGAGTACCCTTAAAATGCTTGCGCACAGCGCGGGCAAAGGAAAATTAGGGAGGAAAGAAAGAGAGATACCGGTGAACGTTGGTTTTAAATGTTTGAAGGTTATAATGACTAGAAAATAAAGAGCTCGGCTGGGAATTCCATAAACGAATGGCGCGGCTTAGGAAATAATCACCTTATGATGAGCATTCATAGTATTACCGTTGAAGATTTGAAGGGGCCAAATGCTTCTGGCAATTTCTATGCAGCACTGGTGCTGAAAATGGTGATAGTACCAGGTAAGGCAGAAGACATTACATCGGTGTTCAAGAGTGTCAACTGATTGTGTAATATTAGCATCCCCTTTAAATTATATCGCACTTTTTTGAATCCTATCTAGCAAGTGCAGCGAGGTTTTAGGAGCATCTAAACAGATATAAGCGTATTACTCCAATTTATGCGCTCGAAATTGGAGTAATACGCTTACTCGCTGATCGCATATCTTACACCGCTTGGAGAATGGAAATTTTTCGGTTTCGACGACGCAAGTTCCATTCATGGATAATTGCTGCGTATTTAAATTTCGCTTTAACGACAGCAGGCAGCATTGTGTTTTGGAAGTATTAAATTACACTCTGTTGATAATTCCCCAATATTCTGTTAATATTGTAATTTGAAGATCTTAACATACGCTGTTCCCGTTCTACAACCGATGAGAAGGGACGTAAATCCGGGAACGAATAGGAAAAGCAGATAGTACTCTCGTCAGCAAAGCAATATATTGGATTAAAAGTAGTAGGCAAGAGATCATTGATGAAGATTAAGAAGAGTGTCGGAGACAGAATGGAGCTCTGGGGCACATCAGGTCAATATTGAACTTGCAACCATGCAGGACAACTTGAATTGAACGTTCCGAAAGGTAATTTCTAATCTATTGAAGAAGAGAGCCGTTGATCCCAAAAGCACGCATTTTCGACAAAAGAACCTGATGCTAAACTCTGTCAAAACACTTGGAAATATCAAGTGCAACTACCCTGCTTTTGCCGGATTGATTGACGTTTCGGTTCCACTTTTCGGTGACACAAGCCATCTAATTGCCTGTGAATATGTTGCTACGAAAAACGGTGTTGTCGGTCTTTGAGAAGTTTTTGTTTATAGAGATATTTCGTGAGCTCACGCTTTATTGGCATTACCATGATCCTGGCAAGAAGGGACGTAAGTGTAATGGGTCTGTAGGAGAAAATTGAAGAAGATTCGCCTTTTTTTAAGGACGGGCTAAACAAATGCTGTCGTCCATCTACTCGGAAAGAGTCCTGAAGAGTATCGATGAAAAGCTTACGCAGTGATTTTGTTTAAAAGTTGAACAGGCATTGAAGATGGCAAATTTATATCTTTAGTATGCAACAGATATTTCAGTAACAAGAAAGGACTGTGTGTGACAGTCCACCAATGTGTAAAAAAAATTTTTCTAAGAAGAAGAGGCTTATGCAAAGCCGCAGCATCATAAAAAGCTGCTGAAGTACGCGTACTCGGGAGATGTGATTTGAGGTTTCCACTCTAACGATAATGTTCAATTTCTTTCATTTAGTCAGATCTACTTACTTGTAATTAGGAGAAGGCGTCGCATGCGCCAGAAGACACGTCTCTGTGGATGTTTGGCTTTCCTCACTTGCCTAATTTGGCACATGTACTCGAAACGTTAATACTGTTTGTCACATTTCTGATGTTGGCAAATTTGGGGGATGATAAAAATATACACAAGTTCAGTTGCCATAAGAGGCCGAAAAGTTCTGGAAGTATACAGATTCTTTTTTGTTGCATTTTAATTTTGGATTATTCAGGAGATTATGGAGCCAAACACTTTCATCGGAACCCATATGTTTTCCATTGTCAATTGCAAAGTCGACGCTACTTTCTGAAGGGCTTTCATTGTCGACATATTTCTTATTCATGTCAGTTAAACATCTAAGCTCTAGTTTTTTACATGGAAGTGGGGGTTAGAAATAAATTGTTTAAGGCACTTTCCAGGGGTTGCCGCAGACGTATTAAATGTTCATAAATTAATATAAACAGCGGCCATTCTTAGAGACTATTAGAAAAAGTTGGTGCCTCCTTGTACAATATTTCCCACTGCTTACTGCAAGTTTATCGCGAGTTCAATGGATCGATGGGTTTGTTACCCATTGAGTTCTTGGTGACTATGTTCAGGATAATGAATTTTCCAGTTTTGATATTCACTGTATTTCTAACGCGTTAAGCTTCTCGACAATTTGTCTTAGAATTGGATTCTGTTTCGTAAGAACTGATCGATCTATAAAAGCTTGCCTGGTATTCTGAGCAATCAGCACTGCTGCTGTATTTTCCGCTTCAAGGATCATTAGTAATCAGAACACTAGAATATTTACCAATGGAAGCAAAAGACAATGAAGCTGTAGACATAATCGACGGGTCGTAAGCTTTTCCTCTTAAGACGAGGTTGGTCTGACTTGAAGGCATCACCATCCGTTTTCCCAACAAAGCTGCACTGTCAATGCCATCTTCTATTTAAAAGCGAGGGTCTTTGGTAAAACACGCAGCTTGAGTGCCGACTATTTTTTGATTCTGGTCCTGTGGGCATACCGTCTGATACAATGCCAGCAGAATTCCTGTTGCTGCGAAAGTTCAAAATAGCTCAGCCAGAAACTGAGCCAGGAAAGGCATGTAGTCAGGTCTTTATGGATGACTCTTAAGTCGATATAGCCTTACTACACAATCTAACTACTTCCAATCTAATTTAAAAATGGAAGGTTTCTCTGAACGCTGTCAGAAGATTGTTCTAGTCTCAGGTTATATTGGGATAGTGGCAAACCAGATTGCCGATGAATTTGCTGTCATTCAATAGGAAAGACTGTAGACCGGTTGCTGAAGTCATAACCATCCTGTGGCGCTTATTGTAAGAATGATGAAGACACTAAACATTTTACTCCTTTTTCTATGAAAATCTTATAAATTCCATTAAAAAGAGTGGAATGGAAACATCTTCATTGAGTTACGTCACAGTTTACCAGATCAAAACCAGGTCACTCCTGGTACAAGTACAGCAAGTGAGCCGAGTCATGCATAGTTCGTATCTGTTGTCGGTCGCGGCAACCGATAAGGCCATTTAATTATCGTTTAGAACTGATGGCGCTTATATGTTATAAACCAGCTGCTACTCTACTACTCTACATATTGGGCAGTCAGTGAGTGTAGCTTTTATACTGTAAATGGGGAAAGATAAGTACTCACTTATCAAGATCCTCTGACATACCATTCTTATTTCGTTCCTCCTGAAGAGCACTGAAGGTAATGCTTGCATATGTCCTCTGTCCAAAATTCAACAGACTAGTGGGAAGAATTAATTGTCCACTCTATAAGTAGAAGTTCACGTTGGGCATTTTAATTTACTTCGACAAGATAACTTCTGACGCCATATGCAACTCAGTCAGACAACATGGCGTAGATGAATCTATATTCTTTTGGATCTAAGCAATAGTAGTGTATACAACAAGGGTTACTAGGCGTCTCGACAAAACTACCATGCTGCATATTGGTTGAATCTCTGCTCAGATTTCTTACCAGTTCCAACATCTACTCTTATGCATATACGTAGTCGTATGCGTGCCAGATGTTAATCACTGATGAAAATTCCTCCGTTTAAAAAAAAAACCCTCTTTGTTATTGTACAACTCAAACGAGAATTTAAATGACCCTGCAGGCAGATTGTCTCTTGGCTCTATTCTTATAGATTCAATGACATTTTGCTGCTGGATTATGACAATCGAATCTTCTCGGAGACCTCCAAAGTCGATCAAAGTTTAGGCGCTTCCTGCTTTTGTAGAAAACGACAGCATAGAATATACTGATCGTCAGGCAAATTAGTAAACTGAAATGGCAATGGAGGGACGAAGTATCTAAGTCTGTACTTACTGGCAAATTGCCTTTAAAGTTGTGCCCAATTCACATCCAATATCTAGTTCGAGAATTAAACCCCGATTGGTTTTTTTCCCGAATCCCGGGCCACGAACTTGTATACTTTGAAATCTGTCTGACTAAAAAAAAACCACCCGTTTCAAAATTACGACAATAAAAAATCGCAGCACATCCCAAATGTAATTACAGTTTAAATTAATTCCAATTGCATATTCTCAATGCTGCCATAGTCAGAACTAATCAGAAAGCAATCTCATAATTCATATCATTTCCCAATTCTCATTACTGCTACTAAGTGTCCTATGAGACACAAATACAAAAACAATTTCCTTAACCAGTCGGATCAACACTTGGAAGTTTATGTGAAAAGATTTTCCGTAATACCAAATTCGCATCCATTCAGAATTTTGCTAACAAGACTTGTACCGGATGTTGCATTCCAAGGGTAAATTATTATCCTTGTCAAACGAATCCAGAGCATCATCTGAATTTATTCGCCTTAGAGTTGCCGTACGATGCGAGTAGAAAGTTTCTCGTCAAAAATTCCACAGAGACTAGGTTTGTGTAGAGCTCAGGATTTAACCAAATACATACAATGCCACGACAACGAAGTTCCTGGATCATTGAAGTCATCCCAGAAGGTGAAACCGAGCAGGATTATTAAAATATGCATCTGAATCGAGACTCAGAATTGCTCAGGCGAAAATAAAGAAAATATGCCTATTTTGTCTGTGTCACATTCGAATGTATCTACCAATCCATTGGCGAATTGATCGAATCCAAAAGAACTGAAGACATTCGGATTGCAGTGCGTACGAGTATCATTCGTACAATAGAAAGGGTGCCAGTCATTAACCCACCAATGTTTACGAGAAATGTCACAAATCCGATTACACTTGACAGTAGCTAGGATATTGATTCGAAGTCATCTTTGCATTTTTATAGGATTTTGGAATTACCATGGAATGACCACAGAGCACACATGGTACCTCTGACCACTCACCAAGTTATTCTTAATCGAATTTTTCCAAAACAGAATACTTACTCATACCCTGGTCGTACGCATTTCAGTTTCAGGGATGATGCAGTTGTTTTGTTGGCTCGAGATGTTGCTTTTGAAAAATGTCCCGGATCCATAGACCTTTTGGAAAAATGTCTCACCACATGAGCAGCAGGACATTCACATTCGCTGTTGCAGTTCATAGTCGTTCATCACCGTTTCAATGAAAATTTGTCGCAACATTTAATCAAAGTCGGCTACTGGTATTGATGTCGTTGAAGTCGGGTCCATCTAACCCGGCAAGGTGAGTTTTTCTCCGGAAAAAGCTAAAGTCCACCATCATGGATGACGACAACGACAACGACAACGACGACGACTTTTCATCGTCTATCCTTTCTCCAACAGGTACGAGTACGAGTACATTCATATGGACACTAACCTTTCATACTCGTACTATACTCTACAACAGCAGATCCTCTGAAATTCAATTTGAAAGTATCTAAACTTGTACCTGCACTTAGTGCAGTACGCCAATCATTTTTGTTTCGGGTTGGTCTCATGTTTTTTCCAGCTACGGTTTTTGTAGGATATTTCGCTTGGTCTCATTGACCACAAAATCTAGCCAGAGGCTGGGAATCAATTTGTAAGCTGAGCTAAGCATTTTGGATGTTGAATTTTGGCTTTTCGGATTTGCGGAACCTTTACCCGTAGCCAAGTGTATGGTCACCTAATTCGCTGGTTGATTGCAGGGTGGTAGTAGTAGACATCCTGAAATTTATCCGCAGATGTTTGTTCTGTAGCCATCGTTGGGATATCGTTTTGTAGTGGACGTGTGTATGAATGTGAACTCAAAGGGGGTTAATCTCTATGCCGCTCAGAAAACTGTCCAGATTTAGATGTATCGCATGCTGGCAATGGTGACAATAATGACGACGATGGGAAGGAACTGCAGGTTGCAAGCGGTTTTCCATGGAAAAAATAAATACTTCATGTGACCAATGCGAAAAATGAGATAAATATCAAGGATTTAATCCATCAGGAAGTGTAGTGTGACGATGCGGACAGTCCTTGGAGAAAAATTAAGCAGATCCAAGGGACGATATAGTTTGTATGCAGTGTATTATACTTTAGATGTACATGTCAGTGTATGGACTGCATTGACGATGTGATTCTTTGCTTGTCAAATGATGATGGTGAAGCTACACTGCTGATGTCCAATAGTTCATGAAGGTAATTTTTTTGGAAAATTGAAAAAAAGTTCTTGTACAGTGCTTCCGAAGATGGTTCACTGTCGAGGTCATCCCCAAATGCAGTAGTTTTACACTCGACATGATGTGAATAGGGGCTAGAGAACATATTTTATTCCATTATTCAAAGAGAAGGCAGACACAGACATCGATAAGCAATGGAGCTTTTAACATAATTTTTGAAATATTTTAACAAGAACGAAAGTCATTTCTCTTCGAAATTAAACATTTTAAATACGGCCATCTGCTTACACGCGGAATATGTTGAATTCTTTTTAAAAATTAGTCAAGGATAGGACTGGAAATTCGAACCAAACAAACATCGTGCTACCTTCCTTTCTTTGGCTACCTTGACATGGTAGGGAGGCTTAGGAGTCAAAGAACCTAAGGTTCTGAAAAGAGCCCAAGTGAGACGTCAAACTAAGCGCCAAAGACGTCCAAACGAGGCGTACAAAAGGGAGGTGAAAGGAGTATATTCCAGGTGATACTCGCAATAGCGACAATCAACTAGTGGGCTTTTCGACTGCCGAGGCACGGATTCTAGATGCCCCAACCAACATACTATACAACCCCTCTGCCGATTTCGGCACTGACCGAGGAGCTGAAGCAGATTTCGACGACTCCTGTAGTTCTTTCTACGATGCGCTCGGTAGATTGAACTGGAATGATGGAGAGAGTACCGTAGAGGCCTTGTCTGTTACTTCTAAAACTAGACCTGTGATTGGTCAAAGTACTGTTTCAGACGGCTTGTCTCGTCCGGATGTCCAAAAGAGGCTATTGGAACAACCAGCAAAGGTCGTAGCTCTGATCGACGGAAGTCAGCCAAAACGGTGAAGTCCCCGCTGAGAAACAACTCCGGTGGTGGGTTTCCAGTGGAATTTCGACGTCGCTGGAAAAGTAACCTGCAAAAAAATGCCGAAAAGGGGACGAGACCGGCGCACTTACAAAGATGCCGCTATCTCCTCTCTTCTGTTTCGAATTGGGAAGGCTGGAAATGACTATAGTCTGAACGATGCTGAGTGCAAATACCATGTCGATCAACTGTGGGAGCGAGCCAAAGCAGAGAATGTTTGCATTCTAGCAAAGGGCTGCGAAATGGAGAATGGAGCTCTTAGAGTGAAGTGCTCAACGCTGCAAACTCTTGAATAGCTAAACAACATGCCACCCTTGGAAACTAAGACTTTCGAGGTTTTGAGACAACCAAAACTGATGCGCGCCATCTTGTAGGCGAGAAACGAGAGATGTTCTGATGCGTCTTCATACCCAGAACCTTGGACTTGACACTGAAAAGTGGAAAACCTACTCTCGCAGAGAGAGAAACAATCGGGAAAACAAGGACTGCTCTTTTTTTTGTTGTGGGCATCTGTCGAGACCATTACATCTTGGTATGACTCACGTCCCACCTTAGAGGGCTTAATTTCCATTTTATTTCCAAATGAGTGCAGTTAGGAGATGACCACCCCAGAATCCATCTATTTTGTGTACTCAAATCAACCTTCAACATTCCAAGTCTGCTACTGCCTCCCTATGTAGGACGGGTTCCGTGTTGAATACAAAACAGGATCCTTGGGTGTGGAAGAAACGCTTCTGTAGTTTCGGATGTTTAAGAGATTTCATACCACTTTATGACGAGTGATCGGAAAGGCCGAGAGCTTGTTTTTATGTGCCGAACTTACGCTCATGACCTAAACGCGTGCAATTTTGTAAGATTTAGTTGCTGCAGGCGGAAGCTACGAAACGAATGGAGAATGTCACAAATTCGTCGTTGCATCTGCTTATTTTCCCTATGATTCGTTACTGCCTCCACCGCAGGCCGTAGCAGAACTCATTGAATATTGTGATTCCAGGAAGATAGCACTCATCATATGCTGCGATGCTAATGCTCAGAACACTTTTTGAGGCAGTAGCAAATGCAGCGCGAGAGGTAATCATCTCCTGGATTTCATACTATCGTCAGACCTGGCTGTCAACGATGTTGGCTCTTAGTCAACTTTTGTTAAGAGTGTAAGACCGCAACTAATTGACTTAACTTTATCCAACAGGTTACTGGCTGGAAAGTACTATCGGAGATCTCCATATTAAATCATAGATACAGCGAATCCAGAATCGGATACGAGGTCTCGACCTTGTTGCAAAGGAGGAACCCGCATAAAACCAACTGGACACGATTTAAGAAGGAGCTCGACAAGTACAATAGTGCTCCACCTAAGCTCAGGACAAGAAAAAGCTAAAGGAAGCTGTTCAGAACCTGAACGGCACCCTCACCAAGTGTGAGATGGTAAGCAATCCTGCAGATCACCCGTTCGTTTGTGGAACGCAGACCTGCAGCGTCTTCGTAAAAAATCCTGAAAACTGCTAAACAGGTCATTTAAGATTAATTTGAAGGAAGGTTGGAGTCTTTACAGATCGAAGCAAAAAGAATTTAAGAGGTTGATTCGGATTTCAAAGAGAACCTCTTGCAAAGTTTTTTGTGAAAATATCGAAACTATCGGTGAACGCAGTAGGCTGGTCAAAGTCCTCGAAAGACGAATATCAACCAGACTGGAACCACTCAGAAAATCTGACGGTACCTATAATGAGTCGAGAGCTTATCCTTAATTTTCACTTCCCAGGCAACCTAATCGGAACCAACTCATAATCAGCCTCAATCAACGAAGCTGCTAATGAGCTGAAGAACACAACACGCCGTTGTGGTAGCGGATGATGCCATTAAACATGCTGTTGCTTCCTTTGATGGCTGCAAGTCGCCTGGCACCGATGGTATATACCCAGTTATGTTACAAAAAGGTACAGACCAGCTGCTGGCAACTCTGCAGAGAATTTTCACTGCTAGTCTGACACTGACATACATACCGGAACCCTGGCGAACAGTGAGAGTGACCTTTATACCGAAAATCGGAAAAGAGGACAACTCACTCGTCCATAGTCTCAGACCTATAATTTTTAAGAGAATAAAATATAAAAAATGGGACTCAATAACGTGTTTTGTGAAAAAAATTATACCAAAGTCAAAAAAAACAATTTAAAAATGCCAACAAAGTCTGGAGGGTTCTCGTGTAAATAAAAAAAAATCAAGAATCGGTTGCAATTTGGCAAAGTTAGCACTAAAAGAAACGAGACCAATAATCATAAAAATCTTTATAAGTCCAAAGAAAGCGAAAACGACAAAATTACTTATTAAGTTTTTCGACTTACGAGGGTTTGTCTGAAAAGTTTCCGACCGAACAATGATGCAAGACATTTTTTCTCAAAATTTTTCTACGTAGTCTTCTTGTAAGTTTACACACTTCTCCTAGTGATGCTCCCTTCTCTCTAACCCGTTCAAATAGTACTTGCCGTTTTTCTCTGCAAAATAATTGTTCACGAAGGTGATTGCCTCCTCATTTGGCAAAAATCTCTGTCCTCCGAACGCAGTTTTTAGATGAGCGAACAAAAAGAAGTCACTTGGGGCTAGAGCTGATGAATAAGCAGTTCCAACCGTAATTCAGGGATTTTCGCAATGGCAACCGCTGAGATGTGAGACTGCACATTGTCTTGGTGAAACAGGATTTCCTTTTTCTGCAAATGTGGCCGTTTTTCCGCAATTTTTGCCTTCAGGTTGGCAAGCAATGATGCGTAGTATGCTCCTGTAATGTCTCTTCCTTTTTAAAGTAATCGATTAAGATAACTCCTTTCCTATCCCAAAAAACAGTAGCCATCACTTTCCCAGCCGAAAGAACAGTTTTTGCTTTTTTTGGAGCCGGCTTGCCCTTTGCAGTCCACTGTTTTGATTGAATTTTTGTTTCGCACGTATAATGGTGTATCCTAGTTTCACCTGCAGTAATTAATCGGCGCCAAAATTCGGATTTATTACGCCTAAAGTGCGCCAACAGAGCGTTGGAAATGTTCATTCGAGCAGGTTTTTGGTCTAACGTAAGCAAACGCGGCACCCAACGCGCGGACAGCTTTCTCATGCCTAAATCTTAATTTAATATGTAACAAACACGTTCTTTGGACATTTTCATGACCTCTACTATCTCTCTCACTTTAATTCGACGGTCGTCTAACACCATTTGGTGAACTTTAGCAATGTTATCGTTAATGGTTGCATATCGACTCACTCAAACGACCGTCAACTAAAAATTGCGTGTCAAAAATGATTGAAACTTCGGTAGGTAACTGTCAAAAGATGCATAACTCGAGTGCCGCTATCTTTACGTTGCGGTTGTACGACAACCCTCGTATTTTGTCGTATGTGTTTGGGTAACAAGCAGTTTTGGTTAAACCGTCACATACAACAACGGCATATTGAGAAAAATTGACCCGAATATTATATTTATTTTGACGTTCTTGAGTAGATAGATATTTTCTGTATCAGCCATTAATTTTTAAAAAAACTCACCGTATAGTTTTTGAGAAAAAAATTTTTTAACTTAAAATGCGTTTCCCCAAAAGTAGCAAATTGTAACTTACGACAATATCTTATCCAAGCGACGAGATGTTCCTTCGGTCTAGCTCCGTTGCTGGAGCTTTAAGCCTTGAAAAATTTGTGTTTGTCACAGGTTTATTTGCCAGAGCCTCGACTCGCTGATCTGTTGGTTTAAGGTTTTCCATTTGGTCGCTTACCGCCCCGATTAATTTGGTATTGACTTGTTCCATTGTTAATGTAAATGAATTTCAATGAATTTAATTGTGTTTTTTGTGTTTAAGTGGTTTATTTAAGATTTGGAAGAATGATTTTATTGTTTTTGTTTCACTATTATTTTTTGTATAAAAAGAAGTATAGAAAGTACTCACAGCAGTAAGGTTAATATCTGGTGGGTAGCTCCTGTCCTCATAGTTGTATTCTTCTGGATAAGTCGTAGTGTTCCTTTTCTGCCGCCAGCGTTGTTCAAAACGTTATCCAACTGATATGTCTTGTCTTATCTGAGAGATATTTCTGATTTTACAATTTTCTGTTTGCACAACCTATCCCAAACAACATGCCGCTCAGTTTTATCTTCCAATCATATTAAAAACTTCTAAAGAATTATAAAAGTTGTTGGTACGGAAAATTCCGAAACTTGTCGAAAATAATGCACGGCCCTATGGTGCTAATGTAAATTTGTTCCCCACCACAACCAGGGTCGTTCTGTTTTTTTCATGTCAGTTTTTTGCTGATCTGAGCATCAGCAGGAGGAACAATTTTAACATGCACCAACACCACCAGTTAATTATGTGTGAATTCATGAAAAGTTGGTTGGTGAAAGATGAAAACTTCTCGCCTACAACCACTGACAACCACTATCCTGACTGCATTTTCCCTCTTCTATGCATGTACTTTTTGTCGCACGTAGTTTTTATTATTATTTTACCCAACGTCCTATTCCTTTTGGTTGTTTTCTTTATGTGTGAATATCCTTTTTTTCAGGACAGCGGAAATATATTTTGTTTGAAATTCGTAACTATTGCAGCGTCCATCTATGCGGCTAGAAGATAGCTTCTATTTAGGGTGGCATTAAAAAAAGAACTAAAATGAAAAAATAAAATGTATAAAAACTTAACCCAGGATAGGAGTGACCATCTGTTGCATTAGATACGTATAGAATTGCAGCGAATTCGTTCGAGGATTTTTTTTCTCCGGAATTCTCATCCTTTTCGCAGCAGAAATTCGCTAGCAAATGTACACCCCATAATATCAAGGACGCAGCGTAACTTATCCATATACCAATACGGCTACGAATACCATATATTTGAACAGAATAGAAATTTGCGAAATTTAAAGGTTCGAGTCGTAATTTATTCTGAATAACCATATGAAGTTGTTCCAGCGAATGCGATTTTTTTTCTCAACGTTTTTTACCAGTTTAGATTGTTGGACGTCTGATGTGGACAGAGGGCGGATGGAGGATTTTCGTTAGACTCCAAAATAATTTATAGGGAAATGTATCCTTGTAAAAGTTTTTTTTTTGCTCAGTTTAATTTTGTGTGAAAAACTTTGTTGAAGATGTTTGACTGGCAGCATGTGCTGTGAAATTAAAAGTGCTACGGCTTTTTTCCCGAAACCATGTGAAAGGGAATAGTTGAAATTTTTTCGATCTAGAGAATGACAAGAGTCGGTGCAAACATAGACATTAGACAAGTTGACCAGCCTTTACGCGAATTAAAGCGGTCTAGGGAATAGTTTCAACGATTGAAGACCTCATTGCAAATCATAATCATAAAAAAAAAACTTAAATTGTAGCACTTTGTTAATATTTACAATAATCTTACCTTTTGGATGAAGTTACAGTCGTGTAACTTCTTACTTCTGACAAAAATTACACGCTAACTTTTTGAACAGGACAAATAACGAAAAGTTCGTCAACTCTGAATTGACCATCTGATCCACTCGATCAAAACTTTTAATAGACACAACTGGAGTATTCAAAATAAATATGTATTTCGAAAAAAAAGCCAATATAGGGCTTATAATGTCGGTTTCATTACCGAGTACCATAGCTCCCCTTATATACACTCTTTTACAACTTAAAAGATCTAGTGGCTTAATAAAATCTTAGGATGATCAATAGGTCTGTCCTAGGATTTGAGAAAACAAAAAAACAAAAACACAATCAAAATGGTAAGATCTCGGTCGAATAAACCCTAGCTAGTAGCTAGTAGACGGACAACTTTGCAGCAGCAGAACTTATGCACTGGAAATTAATGGAAGGTAAATTATTGTGGCCTCAGAAATATATTGTTATCCCCGGGACCAGCTATAAGTGATGCTCATGGAAAGAGTGAAGAGCCGGCTCATCAGGACCACATGCTAACCTCTACGATGTCAAATGGTGTAACTGATCCAGATTTTCTATAGGCAACTGTTTTAGCATGCAGTCTGAGAATATTTGCAAAGTTTTCATACTAAAAGGCCTATCAAGAGACGTACTCCAATGGCGCTAGTTGACTCTACATTCACCGAATCGGATTCGGGTAATGTTTAGTTTCAAGACCTGCATGCATGTGTTCAACGAGTAGACTTTCAACAAAGTAAAAGCGTCAAAGTTAGGATTCAGGTAATGCTACAGTCAATTTGTGTATTTGTAAGTATGTAATCTTTAGTTGAAATCAAAACTCCATATGGATCCGTGGTCAATCACCCACTTTTAGCTAAGAAGACAAAGAGCTGTAGGAGTTGTTATGGTGAACAGATGCTTGAGGATAAGGAAAGGGAAAACCGGAGCCAAATAACAAAATACATTCACTTGGTGGATCTATAAAAAGAATGGCTGCTGAAAATAATCGTACGCCAAACACCTTATGGAGAATAAGCAAAACTATGACCCCGAATTGTTAAGGACTTCGAAATGCTCAGATACACTCAGTTTTAGTGATTCCTGGTCTCCTGAATAACAGTAAAATGAAATGGGATCGAGATTGAGGCAAATTGAGATTGTTAGTCCAGTGATTGAAGTTTTTAATGAAACTGCTCACTTCGGCGACTTAGATAAATAACCAGAGACTTGGGAAAAGACACAACGTTTAAGATTTGGTGACAAAAAATTACTCATCATAAATGTCCAGCATTGAACGATCCCAATTTTGATTTTCCAAAATCACATAAAAATAACAGACATAAGACGATCAGGGTCCTGCAATTTGGGAGGAGTACATTTAAATGGTAAGTCGGAACCGAATTCTTTATCGTCAACTAGTATCGAACAAGTCATGACAAACTATTTAAAACTATCATCAATTCTTCGACAAGCAACCCGAAGAAGTTCATCTTCTGGAGGTTTCGTATCTCCAGTTTCCACACAACGAAGTTTTGTGTCTTCTTATGCACCTTCATTCGAGCACAATATCATCTTGAGATTGTGAAAAGTCTTTGTTGGAGTACTCTTCTGTCCTATATATGTATTATTGAATTACTCATATGTACTTTTATGAACAAACCACTGCAATAATACACAAGTACGTACCATAATGAATGCTTTCGATTATTAGGTGCGCAACTAAGTTTTGATGAAAGTCCAACTTTATTGTGGAAAAATGGTTCCAAATGAATCATTCAAAATATTGCCCATCACTAACTACAACTTTTTCCTATCGTCCTGGCAGAGCTCGGATACAGTTAGAGTAAAAGTGTTTATTGTTTGAGGCTATCCACGAATCAAGCCATTTTTTGATGTCATCATGTGAGCGGAACTGCTGATCAGCCAGACCATGTCCCATCGAACATTTCCAGGTAGGTTTTAACGGGTTTGGTAACGTGAGGCCGAGCGTTGTCCTACAGTAGAATCACTTTTTCGTGCTCGTATTGTGGCCTCGTAGTGCTCTCCTCAATCGAATCAATTGAAGTCGATACCGTTCCCCAATGATGGTTTCGTTGGGTGTCACCAGTTCATAATAAATACCACCGACCTGGTCGCACCAAATACACCGCAGAACCTTCGCAGCGTGAATATTCGTTCCAGCCGACAACGTAGAAACATGACCGTTTAGTCCCCATGACTTTCTCCTCTTTGAATTGTTGTAATGAATCCATTCTTCATCACCCGTCACGATGCAATGAAGAAAATCCTTCCTGTTTTGCTGCTGGAGCAGTCGTTCACAGGCGAAAAAACGACGATCAATGTCCTTTGGCTTCAAATCGTAAGGAACCCAAGTTTCTTGTTTATGAATCATTCCCAACGCATGCAATCGCTTGCAAATGGCTTAGCGGGTAACTCTTAATGCTGAATCAAGCTCTTTTTACCTTTGGCACGGATCCTCATAGAGCAATGCCTCCAATTCTGCGTCTTGGAAGGATTTTGGCCCTCCTTCACACGGACGGCGAAATCACCGTCTTTGAAACGACGGAGCCAATGATGGCACATTGTTTCACTTAGAGCAGCATCCCCGTAAACTTTTGAGAGCTCTCAATGCTCTCGCAAGAAGAAAATCAACATTTCCCGCAAATGACAATTATTTGGTACAAAATCAGACGTTTTCACTCAACCAAAAATATATGACGCCAAAACAAAATCACCTATGTGACAAAACGGTTTGTTTACCATATGTCTAACCTTGGTTCATGAAGTGTTGGATATACCAAAATTATCGGAACTTACTGTTGGAGCCATCTATTGAGAACTTAGTTGCGCACCTAGTATACATATACGAGTACATACATGTTTAATAAAGTTAGTTGTTCTTTGACCATATTGCTCTGATCTTATTTTTACTATAACTTTAGAGTTTTCATTACCTAGACACATCTCTAAAAGGTCGCAGTTCCTTGTGTTCTTCAAATTCCTGTTAATCTAGCCACCGAGATGGGCAGATAGGACTGCAGTTCTAAAATCCGTGCAAATGTTCAAATGCCCATGCAAATTATAAACACATCAACCACAAGAAGTAGAAGTTTCAGGACAGGCATTTCAGGTCCCGAGTCACAGTAATACCGATCCATTAATTTGAATTTCTGCCGAGCCGTTACTGCAACAGAACTGCAGTAGGTGTTTTATCTTTCAGTGCACCCAAAAAACCTATCGATTCAAACACATTTAGAAGCACCGCTTTATGGTTATGACGGTACTGCAAGTCTTATCAATAAGTAGACTGAAAGAACTCTCAGGTCCAATAGAAAAGGCTTTTAAGATCTACAACAAAAGACCCTTACTAGGTTTTGCCTTCATAATTGTCGATTCAGTTGGCTTATATATGTCACGGTTATTTGAGTGCAGCGAACCCTCTAGTTCGGTGACGAATGCAGACAAATCTAGGAAAATAAAGAATATATAGACCGGTCTTGCAGAAAAGAACAAGAGGGGCCCTTGAGCTCTACGAGCAAAGAAGATGCAGAACATAAGCTCCTCAAAAGAAAAATGCAAGAGTAGGAAAAGCGCACAATACAGCCCTTAGAGGGGTGCTACCTTAAGATTAAAATTCCGAAGGTTTAATAAATAACTAAACGAACGTGACAAACCTGCAAAGTCCAAACAGAAATCTGCAAGGATGGCGAAGGAACCTCATAGTAGAACCACAGTCAATGCGGAGAAACTAGACTGATTATTTCTGCATACTCTTAAACGGCGATGGCGAACAGCTTCCCACCGTCAGGCAGAATGAACCATTCAACTTGGGCGATGACAGACAACATTTTCGACAACTCGGACAATATGAAGTCAGCCATTTTCAAGCTTAAGTGTAACAAAGCTGCTGAACCCGGTGTAACCGCTGAGGTGTTTGAATCAAAAAGTGATGGTTAGGTACGGTGCATAAACAACTCATCCTCAAAATCTGGATTGACGAAAGTATGCCCGACGAATGGAAACTCAACGTTTTTGTCTGATCCTTCAACATCGAATATTAAGTCCTGCCTGACATGTTATATAAACGCTTAAGACTCGTTGTCAACCATAGATCAAAATCTCACAGATCTTGAAATTCCAAATCGATGCACTTCACTCATCTTCATCGATTTCAAAAACCGTATCTATAGGGATGAACTACGGAGAGCTATGTCTAGTTTTGACATTGCCTGCCAAGCATGCAGAATAACGGATGGAGAATGCACGCTGCTCCAACAAGGGCAGTTATGTCAAAACTAAGACCTTCAATGTCAGAAACGTTCTTAAACAAGAAGCACCTTCTTTCAAAAGTCTGTTTTGTTACTCGTATACGTAGATGTCATTGATATACTGGGAAGAACATAGCTACCTGTTAATGGAGGGATTGCAACTACAGAAACAGAAGCGACAAAGATGGGTTTAGCGTTCAATGAAGGAAAAACACAGTATACGTTCTCAAATGAAAACTACACACAATATTGACCCCTGAGATAAAACTCCACGAGAGTTTATCTACCTCGCCTCCGCTATCAACTTCGATAACAACTGCAGTGCGGAAATCATGAGAAGAATCACTCTCGCTAATTGCTGCTTCTTTGGGCTGAAAAGGTAACCAAAAGAACCATTTCTGTTTTACAGAGCAAAAGCTTGGACACCGACGAAAGTGGGTGAAAATGCTCTCGGGTGCTTCTAGTGAAAAGTTCTCCGATCATTTTCGGTATCGTCACCTAGAGCGCATAGCTACCAAAATCCCGGCCCAGAAAGTTTTCGACTCCAACCCAACTCATACTGACGTTTTGTTGCGAGTATCCGTAAACATGAGATAAATTAAAATTTAGGTCTTGTCGGTATCTTTCCTTATAATACGATTTTATTCATTCAATTTGTTTATTTATACATAAAGCAAATTTATCTCTTTCAAGAAAAGGGGCTACCATCTTTATGGCCGATGTAGTCGCCGGGTTGTTGGCTTACGACAATTTCGACCAATAACAGTACGATGATGACGGTAACAACTCTTAAATTTAAAACTTCCATTTTCTACGTTCACTGCAGAATTGGATGCTACACTGAAAACTTCGCTCACGACTCACTGCATTTATATTAAATCTCTAACCTTGACATTTGTACTCGTATTTCGTCATAGAAATTATATAAATTCTCTTAATAGACTGTAACAACAATAACGTCTTTTAAAAGCGTAAAATTATAAATTAATGCTTAAATAATCAATTTTTGAAATCTCACAGTATAGCTTGAAGCCTTGTTTCATGCTTAGTTAGGGCAGAAAACTTAATTTTAGAAGAAACCTCGCAATCTTTTTGCATCTTCACTTCAGATATCATAACTTTTATTGACTGGAAATAAGTACCGATAAATTGTGTGTCACACTTTAGATAGGCAACGGCATCGTAACTGCTCCTGATCTCTTCACAAAGAGTCGATAAACGGCTTTACCTAATCACATTTTAACATTTATAAGTACAAGGTGGCGCAAAAGTTGTCCCCCGATGTTTTGTGGCCGTAATTTTTTTTATGAAAAATAAACTTTGGTTCTGCTTTTCATTAAGTCGAAAAATGATATCGGCTAAGTGGCCGCCGTTAACCATTCGGGCCTGATTTATGGCCTTTTTCATCACTCTTGCCAGAACTTCCGGCGATAGGTCCTCGCATTCTTGACGGATATTTTCTTTGAAGGCTTCAACAGAACGTTCCATGATTTTTAACGTAAACCTCCTGTCATGAGACCTTGTGTTTACGAGATGCCCATACATACATAGGGAGCAAGGATAAGCCTTGCCATCGCTCGCCACAAATATTTTGATACCAATCCGGAACTATGTTGGAGGCACAAGTTCCACCCTTGGTATGAGTCGAGGCCGACCTAAGACCTCTTACTGCTACTCTACAATGGGTCAAACCAAAAAGGAAAACACGTACCCGCGATTTGGGTTTAAACCACAGCCACCATGACGCTCCCACAAGGGGGCCTACCTCCAACAAGTCAGGCCCGGACCGAAATCCGGGGAGCTCCTGACTCCCATGGTACCGTGATTTAAGTTCTGGTATGGACTACCGGTGGTCCAGCCGCCACCAAGACCTATGACCGTCAACTTGTAACTGGTCAAATCGTAGCAACCATTCAGAGGCTGTTATCTGAAGATGTTTACGATAAGACCAGTATAGAATAATCTGCCCCCGCTTTTTATTAGACAACGTTATTAATGGGCGAAGCCTTGATAATTGGGCGGGGGCCCTGAGGGCTTCAACAGTCGGAGGCTTGTTGACATAAACTCATGACTTCAAAACCCTCCACAAAAAGACGCCTGGAACGGATATATCAGGCGATTTTGCCGGCCAGTGCAAATCGCCAAAATGAGAGATTAGGCGACCCGGAAATGCAGCCCTCAAAATTTTGCAAGTGGCTAGTGCAGTATGTGCAGTTGCTCCATCCTATTGGAACCACATCTTCTACAGTGCCAATTGAGGAGGGGGAAAGTCTTTGAGCATGACAAGTTCTCTCGTTCGTGGTCGAGATTCAGGAGATTGATGCCCAATTGCGTGGCACGTCGTCTAATCGATACTCCGGGGCCCTCTGCGACACCCCTAACCACAGCTACGATATTCTCAGCAGAAAGGCCACTCCGGGGCCGGCCAGACCAGGCAGCATATCGTGTTGTTCCATACTCTTATAGGCGAGCGGCTAAACGTCGTAGTGTTTGCCCAGTTGGCGTCGGAAGATCGGAAAATTTGCGCCGAAATTCACGCTGCACCAACACCACCGACGAATTATTCCGCAAAAAAATAGTAACAATTATTCCATGTTCTTTAGAAGTACTATATGAAGTGAAAAGTGACCTCCTTGACTGCCAGAATGCGCTGCTACTGCAAAAAAGGTTATGGTGCCTTGAAGTCCGTTCATATTTAGGCAGACATGACAAATTTCAGTGCGATACTGTCTTTAGTTTTGTTTTGACAGCTGATTGTTGTTGACGTGTTTGGCATCATGTTGAGTATGGACAAAAACGATTTTCGTTCTCTTATAAAACATTATTTTTTGAGAGGCAAAACGGCGAAGGAAATAAAAGAAAAGTTGGATAAATATTATGGGGCTAATGCTCCGTGAGATTACACCGTCAAATATTGGTTTCGAGAGTTTCGTGGTGGCTGCAACTCCACTACCGATCAAGTCCGCAGCGGCAGGCCCTCCGATGCGATTACAGAGAACAATGTCAAAAAAAAATACACGAAATGGTGTTGGCTGACCGGAAAGTGAAGGTGCGCGAGCTAGCAGATTAGTACTGAGCGCACAAGCCATATTTTGGGCAATATTCTGCATATGAAAAAGTTATCCTGCCTCTGGGTGCCGCGAATGCTCACTCCTGACCAAAAACACGAACGCGAGAGCACTTCGAAAGAGTGTTTGGACTTGCTGATGCGAAATCGGAAGGACTTTCGGCGTCGATTGGTAACTGGATTTGGATCCCTCGGACTATTATCTCTTCCCAAACCTCAAAAGATGGGTCATCAATAAAAAATTCGGCTCACGCAAGGAAATCAACGACGCCACGGAGGAGTATTTTGCAGACCTTCCGGAAAATTACTTTTCGGACGGGATCAAGAAGTTGGAAAATCGCTGGAATAAGTGTATCAAACTAAAAGGGGACTAAGGCGGGTCTTATTTGGATCTACTGCTGTACGACGAACGTATACGACTGACAGGTACGAATTTACAAACGCTAAACTGTCTGCGCACATTCGTGTATGACAGTGACCATTGCGGTTTTAGCACCGAAATTACAGTTCCCAACGAAATTGCGGAATTGGAGGAGTTTGTCCAAAGATATTCTTACAACTACGGTAACACTCGATGGACACGCTTCTCCGCAACCTTGACAAGAGCACTCGCTTCGAACACGCTCCATCCACCGGCCAATAGGAATCTGTCAAACGAGGAGATCGACAATTACCTAAAACAAATGCACGAGACAATTAAACAAACTATGGACGCTACAATACCGCGGTATCGACATACGACTAACGAAGACCTGTTCCGCAATCCTACTATTGACGCACTGCACCGACAGAAAAGTAGACTTCTGACAAGACTCAAAAACTTGTACAGACAGTTTACTGACAGACAAGACCCGGAGATTAGGACACTGAAGGCGTCGATTAAAAATATTCAAACGTTAATAAAAGAGAATTACAGAATTTCTGTAAGTTCATATTGGAACAACAGGGTTCGGGCTGTAAACACCAGCAACCCGAATATGTTCCCTCAAATAAACAAACTATTTCGGAGAAAAAATCAAAACGACCTTCAGTGTCTTAAAATAGCCCGGACAACAGACAACGAACGGTTACTGACAATAGCAGGTATTGATCCAAATGAGGCCGCTGATGATGACGACTTCTTTGTGATCGAGGATCCACAGGAGAAGGTTGAGGCCATAGGGGCGACTTTCCAGGAAATATACAAGGCCACTGATACCATTGGCCCTAATTATGACCTGGACAATCGCGTCTTGATGCACGACTTCTACATTCGAAATGAAGTAGAGAACTGGCGATCCGAGGGCTCTGGGTACACCCGGTTCAGCGACGAAAATATGGCAAATAATGTCATTATCAGAGAGGGTGACCTGCCTCCGTTCATTTCGAAGGAAGAGCTCCATGAGATCTTCGACACAATCAGGGCTAAGAAATCAGTGGGGACCGATGGTATTCCGAACATCGTGCTTCGACATCTTCCTCTAGAAGCGGTGGACATTTACACCACCCTGTTTAATAATGCAATGAATAATGCACATTATCCAGCGCATTGGAAAACGGCGGTGGTTCAACCTATCCCCAAAAAGGGAAAGGATATATCCAATCCGGCGAATCTCCGTTCGATAAGTCTCCTTCCGAATATCAGTAAGGTGTTTGAAAAAGTAATCAATAGAGCTCTGTCTAGGGATACTAGAAAAAATTGGCGAAAGTTCTCGATCATTGGACAACACGGGCAGCCTCTTGCCTGTCGAAATGTAGTCAGGTACCTTGGGATCTGGCTAGATCAGTTTCTGTATTTTGATAAAAATGTAGATGCTGCTCTGGCCAGAGCCAAAGGCGCTTTTGCTCTTACAAAGAGACTGTTTTATAGCAGCCAACTCGATGCGAGGGTAAAGGTAATCTGCTACATGGCCCTTATCAGGCCCATGCTGGTATTTGGTTGTCCCGTGTGGTTCAATGTGCGAGCAAGCTTAATGGAAAAGATTCGGGTGTTTGAGAGGGCTTGCCTTAGGGCCTGCCTTCGCTTGTACAGAACACCAGAATCGGAGTACAAAAAATTTTATCGTAATGAGGTCCTTTACAACAGGGCGAACCTAATACGAGTGGACAACTTCGTAATTAAGCTGACTCGAAGACACATCGCAAGAGCAATGGCCTCGACGAATAACCTGATATCTGGGGCTTACTACCCCAACTACCTTTACCACGAGAGTGTGCGCTCTGACGGCTTCGTTCCACCGGAAGCATTCCTCTACCTAGATCAGATAGGGTTGATCCAGGATAGATCAGCGGTCCCGTTAATCTTCCATGTCGCTCGGAAAGCTGGGGACAGGCGACTCAACTACGGCAGAGACGTCGCACACGGCAGTGTGGATCGTCTCAGGTTCAGTAGGGCGGTGGGGAATCGCGATAAGAGGGATGTCGTTCGGCAGCACCAGCATTTCTGGTGGTTGAATGATGGAGAAGATGTTTCGTCGTCGTTTCCGTCAATTACGGACCAGCCTCACTAATGAGGCAGAGCTGACCAATCTATTTGCTCTGTGAATAGCGATGGCCAGCTTACGTAGGTTTAGGTTAGCATTTAAGAAATATATACATATATTAGTATATACCTTTGTATATACTAATATATGTATATAATTGTGTATAATATCTGTGTGTGTGTATTGTGTATGTAGGTTAGGTAGACTAAGGTTTATTTTAAGTTAGATATTAAGTTTTATAAAAAATTATGTCCATATGCTAAGTTTTTGTGAACAATTTTTTCTTAGCCTTAAGTATAGAAAATAATTATTCCTAAGTAAAATGTAAATATAGTCGAAAGACATAGATATAAGAATTTAGAGTAGCTTAGAGTGCCTGTGTGGGGCCAATAAGTTAATATAAGATTGTTAAGTAATTTTAAGCTAGCATTTAAGCATTTTTTGTTAGTATGTAAGGGTTAATGATTAAGATAATAAAATGCATTTAAAACTAAAACTAACTAAAAGGGGACTATATTGAACAATATAAAAAAACATTTAAAAGAAAAAAATTTCTAATTCCCAGGGAGGCCACTTTTCACTCCATCTAGTATAGCGACTCATGTTTTATATCTGCTTACTTCACAAATGTCAAAGTAGAATTGACATTTGCCGCCATTTGCAAAAATTATAACATCTTCCGATAGGGTGATGATTTCCGCACCACCTAGTATATTTATGTATATTACATTTTAATTTAATTTTGGTAGGGACTGTGGCCGCCTTTTATTTGACTTAACACAAGCCTAATCTAACTTAAAAATTAGGACTCTAAAACTAACAAAGAGTAAGAGTTAGGAACCAAGGGTATGTTGGGAGAGATCTAGTTTGAGATGAGAAGTGCTCCGGTTGAAATAAAAAATGGAGAGTTTGAAATCATAAGAGGAACGATGGGTTGAAATATAGAAGAGGTAGGACATTGTAAATTACGAAGGTTAGTGTTGAAGGAAATGTAATTGTAAACGGGGGCAATCCACAGAACCAGAGAGCAGTCGATAAATGAAGAGTATTCAGCTACGTCTCTGCGTTTTCCGGTTAAGAAGTTTGAGGCAATTTTTTAGACACCGTGTGGAAAACCTGCCAAGGTCTTCGTGAAGCAGAATAGAGTCTTGGGGTGAGAAATATGTGGGTACCATATGCAGTGTCGTCAGCGTAAATTAATAGGAAGCAGTGTGTAATAATCCTCTTAAGATCGTTTATATGTAGTTAAAATGAAAAGAAGGGGACCTAGATGGCTGCCTTGTGGGACACCAGAAGTGGCTTATAACAGGGTTGAACAGACTGGTCTAAAGCGAATGCTATAATAACGATTCTCCATATAATCTCTCTAATTCTCCAGATATCCATTTCATCGGAGTCAAAACAGAGAGAAGACAATTCGAAAGCGATTAATTGATGAGCTATTTTATCGAAAGTCTTAGCAAAATCTTTAGCAAATAAAATCGATTTCGTTGGCATTTTCAAGGACTGAAAGCGCAAAGGATACGAGTTCAATTAAGTTTGTAGTAGTTGATCTGGCTTCAAGAAATCCATGCTGACTGGGTGATGACTTGCACTGAAAGCTAGCACTTCATATGACATACTTTCTAACATTTCAGATATGTGAAAAAACTTAGCAATTGAGAGGTAGTTAGTTACTTCATTTTTTGATCCCTTTTTGTGGAACGAGCCTATAAAAGCGGTCTTCCAAACTTGGGGGAATTTCCCTTGTGTGGAAGAGGAAAATTGGAGGCACGCTTTTGAGAAAATTCGTCATCGAGATTTTGTAATTTTTCTTCAATAAGGCTGAAAGGGAAAGGACCCAATGGAGAAACTGATAAGGTACTTAAAATACTCGTATATGGGGTTCGGCACGAGGAAGTTGTCTGCAAATGACTGTTTAAAAAAGTTTGCAAAATAGTTGGCGATAGTATGTGGGTCGGTCGATGATATATTATCAAATGAGAGAGAGGGGAGATAACCGTCAAATTTTTTTTTGGAATGGAAGAATTGGTAAAAAGATTCAGGATTTGTGAAAAGATTGAACTGACAGCAATGTCAAGAAAGCGCTGATGGAGCCCGTTATAGAGTTGGGTAAATTGGAGGTTCCAAGATAGTTAGATTTTTTTTTTATAATTAGGGCGGGCGAAAAGAGTAGTCAGAACAAGCATTGGTATGAAGAAAAACCTCCCATAATTTTTTTTTTGTTTCGTAAAGAGCGATGTCTTCTGTTATTCCATAGAGAGAAGATAGACGATGTTTTATGTCGTGAAAAGGGGACGTAAAAGGAAGTAGAATTAAATAGTTTGCTGTAAAAAATGGAGAGAGCATTAGTTAAAGATAGGTTGGTAAAATCAGAAGAAGATTTGCTCAGATAGATGTTAATTTTATGCAAAATTGGCATTATGGATGTTGTAAAAAAAGTGAGTAGGGGAAGAAGTTTACTGGAGTGGAGAGTTATGGAAAAATGAGAGAACAAGAGGGGGCGAAAATTGTCGATAATTGATAGCTTTAAGGAACAAAACGTTACTGTGGAGTTAGTGAAAATTAGGTCTAGTTTCCTACCGATAGAGTTAGGGACGCCACTAACTTGACGTAGGTTTGAGTTTGTTATACGATCAATGAATAGACATTCCTTGAATGAACTAGCGTTTGACTACTCGGTGAAAAAGAATTGGAATCCACTTCAGCAGAGCTAGATTAAAGTCACCAACGATGAAGATATCGGCGATGGAATCACTTAGGTCAATACTATAAGTTGGTCCACCGCTTTAATAGCAAGGATTCGATTGGTTGAGCCGGGAGAATGTAGCAACACATATTGTAGCGGGACCTATTGGGGAGTGTTATTTTAATTGAAACAAAGTCAAGTTTAGCAGAAGAACAGATAGCGATGAAAGAAGAATTAGTGCTATTGTGAATGGTTAGTATGACGCTTCGGTATGGAGAATCAACTTTAGGGAGGTCAGGGCCATCCACCATACGGAGAGAATGATCGTGTCAAATCGAAAATCATATAAGAAGATGCGAATAGCTCCTGGCTCTTTATGTCGTATATCAGATGGGATTCTGTAACAGCATAGACGTGCATTAGAATATTTCAAGTCACTAAAATTGTTATAACACAATTAAGAAATGTATATAACACAATGTAAGAAATATAAAATGTAATCGTAACAATTTTAAGAAAAAAAAAAAAAAAAAAGAAAAACGCCATTAGATTTAGAAAAAGCAGCGCGAGTTTTAGAGTGCATGCCTCTCACGTTTTGGTAGTAAAATGTTTGTAAGAGGAAGTTTGTTGCGCGGAGGAGTAGGGGCATATGGTTGAGACACAGAGAAAAAGGCAAGTTGGGAACGAAAAAATTTATCATGGTCAGCTGGGCCATGAGATTCTCTCTTCATGAGAGACTCTTTTAGAGTGTACCTCTAGTTCCGGAAAGTAGCGAGGTCATCCGCAACCTTTTGGGGAGGTTTATTGAAAATTTCGTGGTACCTGTTGTAGAGACTCCTTAGACTAGTTACATCAGTAGGGAGGCCTTCCTGTTGGATGGAGACCATAACGCTTGTTTTGGTATTTTCCTCAAAGCAAACAGAACCGGATCTTTCATGAAGATGGGCGAGAAAGGGACATAAATATTTGTATATATTTTTATCTCTAAGCCTATAAGCGCATAACGGCGTTCCGTGGTATCTATATATTGTTGGGTCAATTTTACGTCAGGTGCAACCTCTTTTTTCTAGAAGCGCAATTTATGATATGCGAGCTAAAAAAGTTTGGTTATTTGGCTCCAGTTGTAAGATCGAAATTGGGAAAGTAGTTATTAGCAGGAGGGGATGTGGGTGGTTGAGCAGCGACCGTATCGGGTGCAGGGGTATAATTAAATGAAACGCGTTGATATTGAGACTTGAGTAGAAGAGAGGGAATTGATGCATTTATGGGAAGACGTGGAGGGCGTTGTTTAGCAATATACTTACGTCAATAGATAGGAAGGGAAAAGTTGGGAAATGTTTTGGTTTGAAGGCTCCAGTTGGGGTCAAGTTTGGGATGGGAATGGGGAATGGATCTAAGTGATTTATGTTATAATTCGGAGTGGCCGTGGTGTAGTGGTACTAGCAATCGCTTCTCACTCGGAAGGTCAAGGTTCGAATCCTAGCCACGGCAAGTTTTCATTTGTGCAATTGGAACTCAGTCAGAAAAATCTGCGTGTGAAGGCATAACACTGACATGTAGATTTGGCTGTTGTAGGGTTTTCAAGCACAAAACAACCGTTAAAATTCACAACCTCACCATCCCGAGTGAAGAAAATCTCTCCGCCCTATTCGGACTCCCACCCCTGGAGAATGAATATCGAAACCAAAACACACCTGAGTTTCAAACCACTACATCACAAACTTTCCTTTCTCCTCCTTCTACCTTTCCGCCCGCGCCCTGGCAACAGTGTAAGGGTATTCATAACCCCTTTGGCGCGCGTAAATTATAAAAAAAAAAAAAAATTAGGTTTATCAGATGAGATGTTGTTTCGTTTCTTTACTATATTTTTAGTGATGGGTTTATCTGTCCATCCATATCTAATACGTGTCTTTCCAAAGTTTAGGTTGGTGTTGGATGGATTATAGAAAAATTCAACAATACGTTTTTTTTTTTTCCTCAGTCATTTCGAGAGTAAAGCACTTTGACATGCTTTGGAGAAGAAGGTTAAACGACGAACAATACGAGCTCTACAGCAACAACGACCTAGCCAGAAAACTGCGAATTAGTTGACGTATCCAAAACGTCATGAACTAAGTTTAGACATATGGTTAACAAACCGTTTTGACACATTAGTGATTTTGTTTTGGCGTCATATACTTTTGGTTGTGTGAAAATGTCTGATTTTCCGCCAAATAATCGTAATTTGCGGGAAGTGTTGATTTTCTTCTTTCGTTTGCAGAAAACGGCGGTTGAAGAGCATCGAGAGCTCCAAAAAATTTTCGGAGATGCTGCTCTAAGTGAAACAACGTGCCATGATTGGTTACATCGCTTCAAAGACGGTGAGTTCGATGTTGACTACCGTCCGCGTGAAGGAAGGCCAAAATCCTTCGAAGACGCTTAATTGAAGGCATTGCTCGATGAGAATCCGTGCCAAATGCAAGAGAGCTTGCTTCAGCATTAGGAGTTACCCATCAAGATTTCCAAGCGATTGCAAGAGAAAAACGGCCACAATACGAGCATAGGCATGAACAAGTGATTCTACAACATGACAATGTTCGGCCTCACGTTGCCAAACCCGATAAAACCTACCTGGAAATGCTCAAATAGGAAGTCCTACCTCACCCGCAAAATTACCCAGGTATTTGGCCGTCCTATTATTACTTGTTCCATTTGATGGACATGGTCTGGTTGGTCAGCAGTACCGCTCATATGAAGACATAAAAAAAATGGCTTGAATCGTGTGTAGCCTCACTGTTACCATAAGAGTATTCGAGCTCTGTCAGAAAGATTGGAAAAAGTTGTAGCTAGCGATGGGCAATATTTTGAATGATTCATTAAGGATTTCACAATAAAGTTGCATTTTCATAAAAAAAAACAGCGATAACTTAGTTGCGCGCCTAATAAGCCGGAAGACAACACTGTAGAGGAGGACCTCACCTTAGTTGGCGAGCACAAGTAGAAGGAAACCTCAACCGATTTGGAGTGCGCAACTGGAGGCAGTTAGCTAAAGATCGGACTAAATGGAGAGGCTTGTTAGTTGAGGCCCAAGTTCACCCTGAACTGTAGCGGCACCTAAGTAGGTCAGTAAACTGTATCCTTTCTTAAGTTGGCAACTAATACTTGCTTTCTTAATTAAATAGGACAACAAACCGGGGTGGACCTGAGCCTCAATCAATAACTACCTCCAACTGCCTTCAGTTGGGCATTACAAAGTTAATTGAGGTTCTCTGTCACATGGCTTTACAAAACCTAGCCATATCAGGTGGGTAATGCGTTCTTTTTTCCATATACATATATGCTTATGTATATTATGGATCGAGTATTGGCTTGTGAATTTTGCAGAATTTTCTCCATCGAGATATTAATGAAGTCACGTGATAGCATATGATTTTTATAAGCACTTATCCCTTAACAACTTTCAGTGAGATAACTTTCGACCTCAACGGGTTACTTCGTCATTCTTCACAATCTCACTAGTTTAGCAGAGATACCAAAATCAAAGATGGCTCTGTATAGCCCGTCTCTATAGATACTGTATATGTGGCCTTGAAATTGAGAAAAAGTGGTGTGCCGATCTGAACTTTTTTGGGTTTTCTAGGATCTGCCATAGTGTTAATATTTGGCCAATTTTGGAGTTATTGAGTCGTAAACCGCACTGATAGAGGCCGAGGCAGGTCGTTAACAAATAGTTATCCAACCAACATATCGCCAAACTTTGATCTTCAAAGTCCAGATTATTCGATCTAACAGACGGTTTGATACGTCTCGGATGTAAACAACAACTATCAGTTGACTGGATGAGAATGAAATATTTTTAAATATCAAAGAGCAATATAAATATATTATTCTTACATAACGAAAGGGCGGTACACTACACTGAGCTGTCATGTAAGATACGACGGCTCAAATTAATAAAAAAAAGGGTTTCGTTTTTTCTTCGGCTTGCGGATAACTCTACGAATAAAATTTACAAATCGAAGAGATTAAAACCATTCTCACGTCTCGTATTACCTCAGATTCTAGAATCATCCGGGATCGAAACGGCTGATTTGTGCGTGTAAGAAGAAGTCGTTACTTCTTTAGGTTACCTAACGATAGTAAGTAAGACTTTTTCATTTCATTTTAAATGCAATTCTAGTAAATTAAATTTATGTATTGTACTTTTACGAGTTATTAAAAAAAACGCTTAAAAATTAACTTGACTTAAACTTGAAAACCTAAAACTAATATTTATTATGCAGGGTGTCCCATAATTCGATGACGATAATTTGAGAAATAATTTCTGGGCACATTCTAAGACAAAAAGCGTTCTACAGTAAGGTTCTATCTCCAATGTTGACATCATTTATCGAGGATTAAAGAAAAGGCTTACTTTTATGTACCCTGACCTATGTTAACGGAAATTTCTCCGTTAGTGCTAATGGTAAAAATTTCGTGTAGGACCTTATTTTTATAAGAAACATCAGCCTTTATAACGGCGTTTAAATAAAGTTGATATCTTGTTTGAGTCTTTAGATATCTAATTTCTAAGCCAGTTCCATTTTCATTCCCATGCTAATTTTTGATTTTCAGGTCACTTTTCTCCAGAAAATGCCTAATTAACATAACCTTTTGCTATTTTTTTCTTATGAAAGTAACAATAATAAAACAGAAAATCATCAATGAGTTTGCAGAAAAACCCACAGATTTTATTATACTTGGAAAAACCTGCAGCAGTTAAAATTTATAAAAAAGGGTTTTTTTTGCTTTAAGCTCCAAAGGCTATGAATAAAAAATGATTTTCTGTGGTCTTAGGTAGTTTTTATTGTCCTCCTTGGTTTTGTATGCATGCTAGAGCCCGCTTTTAGATTGAACTGTGAATGTTTATTGATGCTAACAGCTGCCTCACTTTTAATGACGCTTCGAGAATACGATCTTCCAATTCAATTAAAGTTGCTATTTCGGTTGAATAAACAAGTTCTTTCATTCTTCCTCATACAAAAAAAAATCGATACTGTAAGGCCAGGAGATCTTGCGGGCCAGTGAACTGGTCCATTTCTTCCTATCCAACGGTTACCGTACTCTTCATCTAGCCAATTCTTAACCTCACGACCATCGTGGGCTGGAGCACCGTCCTGTTGAAAATATTATGATGCTAGTTGAATCAGTGGAATGTCCTCCAATAGTTCTAGTAAATCATTTCGCAAAAACTCCAGACAGTTTGTAGAATTCAGCCTAGGCGGTAGTTTGGAGGGACCGATTAACTTGTTTCCAAGTACACCTGCCCACATATTGGCGCTGAATTTGTATTGAAATGATTTATGTCTATAGAATGTGGATTTTCCGCAGCCCATGTATGAAGATTTTGAAAATTTGTGATCCCATCTCTTGTAAATTGAAATTGAATCCAAAGAATTCTGCTAATAAACTGGTTGTCACCCAAGCTCCGCTCCAGCAACCAGTTAGAAAACTCAAGTCTCTTTTCCAAATTAGGGGACAACCTGTATACCTTCCAACAGAATTTTATTTCTAATAAATTCAGTTAAATAAAATTAAAACTAACAAAAGAGTGTTTATATATAAAAAGAACTAAGTAAATGATAATATTTTTTCTTTACATAAATATAACTTTGAAACTGTTTTTTTAGTAACTCCCCCTTTTTCCCTTTTACGAGTATGTTTATTTAAAACTTTTTTCTTTGTTTTTGCTCTCTTAAAAGCTACCATTTTACCAATACTACATATATAAGCCGATCCTACTGGGAAATAGACTGATCAACTTTCTTCGGAACTTTCCACAAAAATTCCTTGTGCTGCCGACCAAAATCCACCATGTCTCGACTCCCTATTGCTCTGTTGAAGCGGAGGCTCTTGGCACTGCCATATGCAATATGTCTGTCTTTGCTGAGTCGGCCGTCCGCAGCTGTTCGAGCGACGAGGTAGGGGAACACTTTTAAAGGAACAAATCCGCTGAAATGCACACTCTTTTAGTAATTACGATTAGAGCAATAAGCCCCGGATATCATGTTGTACGTCATGACCATTGCTCTTACGATACGTCATCGAGTCAACTTAATATTGAAATTGTTCAATCTCATTATTTTTGCCCTATTGTATAAGACCTCATTCGGATATAATTTCCTATACTCTGACTCTGCTGCGCTCTACACTCGAAGGCAAGCCCTTCCAAGTACCTACATCTTTTCCAATAAACTTGCTTTCAAGTTAATCCACGCAGGACATCCAAATACAAACATAGACCGAATGAGGGCCATGTAGCAAATAATCTTCACCTTTGGCTCTTTGGCCAAAGCAATTTGTATTAGTGTTAGAAAATAGATATTAATCTAGCCAGATCCTAGTGTATATGACTACATTTCGATAAGCAAGCGGTTGCCAATATTTTCTGGACATCTGGACGCCCCAGACATAGGCATGCTGAAAAGAATGGTTTTCGGTCTTCAACTTCAAGTCTTGGTAATATAATTTTATCTTAACGAAGTCATATTCCATAAGTTTATTAATAACGTTGATGTTTTACCTCATCCGTATGCAATCAAGTCTTCTGTGGCATGATGAAGTGATAGCGTTTGAGTAGATTTTGAATACGATCGGCGCAGATCATTATTAATTTCAAATATTTCAACACAAGTCAGATCGCCATTCTTGACGATGAACTGCTTGCTGGTGAGCATATTAATAAAGAATGTAAAGCAGGGGTTCAATTATGCCCAGTCTATTCAGCTTGAAGAAGAGTGCCTCTAAGCGATTCAAGCAGGCACCCGCACATTGTTTTTTCGGTTTTGTTCCATTGGATATAGGACATCAGTTAAGACTCGATATATGAGGTAGAAAACTCGATTTTGATTATACGGAATACTAGAACACTATTTTTGTCCTCAACCCAATACCTAAGTTAGGGCTTTGCTTTGCTGGAACTTTCAAAGTGACTTATCAACCTAAAATTCGACGGATTGGACATGTATTTTTTTCTATTGGGGATTGGTTGAACTGGATAATGGGCACTAATAAACGGAATAGTTCTTCATCGCCTATTGTCGGAGATGTCCGAGTAGAAGCACCGATTTTTACTTCTCTGAGATTCGAAAATCATTCGGAGCTCTTCCTTCAAAAACTTACTAAGACCTGGGTTCACGAATCACCAGTTCTGCATTTCATTTCGAATGTAGAAATTGTGCAAGCGAACTGATTCTCTGAGTCTGTTTCTTGCTAGTAACACCATTCGCCTTATAAACTTCCTGGAAAGTTACTCCTATGGCCTTTAACTTCCTTTGTGGACCTTCAATCTCAAAGAAGTTGTCACCATCGATAGCTTCCTGTGGAAGCTATACTGCAATTAGCAGTATTGGTGCATTGTCCGTCGGTCGGCCGATCTTAAGAAATAAAAAGGTAGCATACCCTTCCCATATCAAGTCAATTGAGCCAAAAGTGGACTCCGTCACGAAATAGGATTTTTCAATAAAAATAAGGGTCGACTTCAAGTTGCTTAAGAACCGGATTAGGGAGCTCCTGTCTCATTGGACATAGACATAGAAAATTTCATTGCAGTTGAGACCAGTATTAATGAGAATTTGACAGTTCATAGGCGTGCATTTGGGCTTGAGCTTTGTTTTTCAACAGCTTGGAATATTTTTGGAAGGGCCTTATTCCTTACGAGATTCATGTGGGTGCATTGTTAAGGCAATCGTGGAATGTGTGCGGACCCTTATTGAACGGGGTCAAAACTAATTGCAAGACTAATTCCTATTGGCTCTTCAGAGACCATTTCAGGTACAAAAATGTGCTGTATAGTGTGACTTGTACACTGGTGACATCATCAAATGGTGACTGATATAAAAAGATGATCAATGAATAATTGTCTTCAGTGTGCTTGAACGATGTACTGTTCGAACGATGTGGCCGATATTTGATACCAGCAGGATAGAGGCTTCGTGTCATGCTGCAATCAATACCATCGATTTATTAAATATAGAGTTTGATGAGAGAGTAATTACAAGATAGAAATCTACAAACTGTCCACCAGCATCTCGGGAGCTGACGCTGCTCGATATTTTTCTGTGGGGATAAGCGGAATCGCTTGTTTATGGGGATAAGTCATGCAGATATACAGCCCCACATCTTCGAAAAAGCGGTCAAAAATAGGACCAAATGGATCACTCTATAATTGCCAGTCGTGGTGTGCATATTTGAGAAATCATCTTTAAATGTTAAATGGTAAATTATAAATAAATTTACTTATCAACAGCAGTTAAAAAAAATGTGTAGCAAAATAGTATACATTGTCCGATGCAGCTATTTAATTTCATACCAATACCTGGACTGCCTTAATGTCATTTTTTTAACTTTCAGAATCTATTGGGTTACTGTCAGGACTTAGATGCCTATCTTTACACCTCTGGTTGACATTTAGCCGAACTTTGATTTTATCCTTTCTACGGTTGACCTCAACAATTCCAGAGTGAAATTTATTTTACAGGAAATAGAAAAAGAAAAACTTTACGGACATGAATCGCAATTCACCATTGAAACCATTAACCACTTACAGTTTCGAATATGTGAAGTTCAGATTTCACTTTCGAATTTCGTTAGAGTTTTGCTTTTTGCTGGTTTCTCAGATGCTTTACACTGAAATTCCATTTTACGAAAAAGTTACAACCAACAACCAACCTATTTGGGCACTGAACAAACAGTAAATAGTTTCCAAAGTATTGATTGTAGTTTCTGAATGCAATCGTTTAACTTTTTCACATTTAGATACAGGTGAACCGTTACGAATTGTATTTGTAGATTCATCTTCCAAGTATTGGAAAAGTTCCTTTTGCCCAAGAATTCAAGGAGTAGTTCTACGGATGTGTAATGAAGTCCTACGTACTGTTTATCGTTGTGGCGTATCCGTTTCATACAAACATACATCAATATCATTTCGTTGGGTTGGAACAATTTCAACTTTAGATTCGTACCATGATTCTATAAATTCTCGTTAGATGTTTACACGTTCTATGAAGTTTCGTCAAAATGGGAATTCCGTGTTAAAAGTTTCACTCTTTCGTAAATATGTTGGAAATTTATCTTTTGTACGAAATTTCGTGTGTCCGAGTTCAGTTGGTGAGTACACCAATAAATCGAGAAATTGTGATGCAGCAACGTGAAGTCCTTACATTAACTACTGATGTGTGGAGTTAGAAAATGAATAAACCGAGGTGGTAAATTTCTTACGATGAAAATTGTATCTTATTACCTGAGAGAATAGACATTAAACAGATACCCGTTTCAGCCAATTTCATGACCCTATGTGCGGAGAAATGGTTGTTGACAGTTTTACAGGTCCCTAGAAGGTAACATCATTCGAGATGAATTCAATTTTCAACATATGAGTACTATTGCAAACTCCCATTACACCTGCAGACTTTTTTCCACGAATCCTTTGGTAAACGTATCTATGAAAAGTTTCCCTTTAACATTCACTATTGACGAGTGTATACAAGGACTAAATCATATACATGTGGGGGACTACTTGAGGACCGTAAAGTTGTTAAAGTGCCATCGGTTTCCTATTACTGTTATCATTTTTTTTTTTTTTTTTTTTTTTTATAATTTACGCGCGCCAAAGGGGTTATGAATACCCTTACACTGTTGCCAGGGCGCGGGCGGAAAGGTAGAAGGAGGAGAAAGGAAAGTTTGTGATGTAGTGGTTTGAAACTCAGGTGTGTTTGGTTTCGATATTGACTCTCCAGGGGTGGGAGTCCGAATAGGACGGAGAGATTTTCTTCACTCGGAATGGTGAGGTTGTGAATTTTAACGGTTGTTTTGTGCTTGAAAACCCTACAACAGCCAAATCTACATGTCAGTGTTATGCCTTCACACGCAGATTTTTCTGACTGAGTTCCAATTGCACAAATGAAAACTTGCCGTGGCTAGGATTCGAACCTTGACCTTCCGAGTGAGAAGCGATTGCTAGTACCACTACACCACGGCCACCCGTGAATGGTGCTCATTTTTCCACCGTGGATGAACTCTTCTGAAGTGATATTCGCGGTATTTTAAATTCAAATCGCTTAGTGTTTTGTCATACTTAAAATTGAAAACGTTTGATTGAAACTCAGAAAAAGAACGTAAGACAGACGATTTCAAGAAAGTGAATCCACAGTGGTGTTAATTGTTGACATGGCAGATTGCTTAAATGAGCTTTGGAGCTCAAATCGATAAGAACTTTTAGCTACTAGTAATGGTGCTGCAATGGATATGGTCACGGATGAACTTTTTATATCACCGACGAGAGGTTCTGCCTCTAGAAAACTGGCTTTTACCAATGGGGCCCATGCTAAACATCCTAACATTACTAGACAAGTTGATAGCAGACCACAAATCTCTCAAAATCACCATATGGAATACAAATGGACTACCCCAACATTACCTGGAACTCAAATAATACTTAACAGACAATCAAATCGACATAAAAAAGGATAAAATTCCCCGGCTACGAAAACTTCAACACAGATCATCCATATGGAACAGGACATGGAGGAGCCGCAATAATAATCAGCAAACATGTGGAATTCACTGAATTTAATGAATTTCAAACCGACTACATCCAATTTACATCTATTCTAATATATAGAAGATATACATGGGCCCGTGGTCATATCCTCAATCTATTGTCCACCTAAGCACCAAATAGCTACTTCCTAATATGACAACTATCTAAAAACACTAGGCAATCGCTTTCTAGTGGCAGGCGACTTTAATGCAAAGCGTACAAACTGGGGCTCAAGATTAATCACTAAAAAGGTAAGAACTTACTAGACGCAACCAAAACAAACATCAGCACAGGGGAACCCACCTACTGGCCCACAGACATGACTAAAAACCCTGACCTTATCGACTTCTGCATAGTCAAGAACATAAACACAGCAAATATAAACATCAAGTCCTCTTCTGATCTTTCTTTATACCATTCACCCATAACCATTGAATATTCCTCACAAGTCATAAAAGTAACTGAACAAACCAAGCTCTACAACTCGAAAACTGACTGGGACACTTCCCAACACCACATAAATAATTGCAAATCAACTAACATTCCCCTCAAATAACAAAGCAATATTGAAAGAGCGATAATATAATCAACGAAGTAAACCTAACAATATTTCTTCGACTCCACATATTAAACAACTCATGCAAACAAAGAGAAAACTAAGGAAAAGATGGCAGTTGACTAGGGCACTAAATGACAAAACCAAATTAAATAAGATAACCAAAGATCTGAAACAGAAACTTAAGGAAATTCAGAACAAGAACCCCTTCAACTGCCTCAGTAATATAAGGCCAACATCCGAGACAAATTACTCCCTATGGAGGGCACGAGGCATATGACAAAGACGACCCAACATCACCCACCCATCAAGAAACTGGACAACACATAGGCTAGAGATAACCTGGACAAAGCTGCATTACTTGACAAGTACTTCAAGTCTGCTTTCGCAAACACTGACGCCGACGGGGCCACTTCACCACTTAAGCGAAACAACGATACAGACAACAGACAAGTAAGCCAAATAACAGCGAACGAGATATAGCTTTGTGTCAAAAAAGAGATAAACTCCAAAAAAGCTCCTGGCTACGATCTTCTGACTGGTAAACTACTGAAGGAACTGACGCAATTAGCTTTCATTTTCCTACGAAAACAGCATAGTCAGACTAAAATATTTCCCAAAGCTTTGGAAAGTCACAGAAGTGATAGCTATTTGGAAGTCAGGAAAGGACGCTACAAAGACAACTTCGTATAGACCTATAAGCCTTCTTCCGGTAATATCGAAGGTCTTTGAAAGGCTGCTTCTAAAAATACTGTAACAAATTCTGACAAAATCCAAAGCGGTCCCAAATCGGTCACAAATATAGAGAGTGGGGGACAAGATATCAACCTCTATGGACAACAAACAATTGTGCGTATCCGTATACCTTGACGAGCATTAGACTCGGTTTGGCATAAGGGGCTCTTATTCAAACTCAGCAACATCATTCCAAAGGACTACTTTTTGCTCCTAAAAAGCTATTTATAAAACCGGCGATCCTACTTACGCTTCAAGGACCAATACTCACAGATCCACCAGATCAAAGCTGGAGTACCCCAAGGTAGATATACCCACCCCTGTCCGGGAAACGGCCATGATTGCTACCTTTGCTGACGACACAGTTTTACTAAACTCCGGAAACAATCTCCAACTTACAGCTCATAAATTACAACAAATACTGGACAAAACAATTGAGTGGTTCACAAAATGGCACATAAAAATACAAGTTGTGAACCTATACTATTAACAATATACAATAAACAGATATCCATCCAGTCGCCAAATACTTGGGGAACCACATGAATAGCAAATTGACTTGGAAGGTCCATATGAAAAAAAACCCACCCACCTAAAAAACAAATTTATACAACTACAATATACTGGCTATTACGACCCCAGTCAAATATCTCGATAACAAACAAATTACTCATCTATTGTATAAGAGTATAATAAAAGCAATATGGACTCACGGTATCCAAATCTGGGGACCCTCCAAGAGCAGATCTGAACATAATTCAAAGACAATAAAACAAGTTTCTAAGGACGATCACCAATGCTGAATGGGATATCTGTAACGATGATATCCATCTTGATTTGCAAGTAAACACAGTTGACCAAGAGATTAAAAAAATCAGCATGAAACACCTAACAAAACATATAACACACGGCAATGATCATGTATGCACTACATTCGACGCAGAAACTCTAAGAAGAAGAAGAAGAAGACTTAAATGAAAAGGACCCATCGACCTAGCGCTTCAAACATAAAATTATTATAACATACAGGGTTTTCCAATAAGGACTTCTGAATCTTGACAGTAGACAGCGGCCATATTGTTGAAACTACATCTGTCAACTTGGCTGTCATTTATTCAGTGTGTTTTGCCAAATCAGCATGAACGGACATAGCGTTCAACAACACGTGCAAATGATAAAATTGCTTTCTTAAAATGGGTGTTCTGTTCGGGAAATGTTCTGCTCGCTTCGCCCATTTTACGGTCGCCATAATCGGATAAATTTGAGTCATTTGGTTCAGCAAACGATAAATCAACACCCGTACGTCGACGAAACGCAACATCTGCACGAAAACATTGCCGGTGTCCGTAAGTGTGTGCAGGAGAATCCGAGGCAGTCGATTTCGCGTCGATCACAAGAACTCGGCCTTCCACATACCACAACTTGGCGAATTTTGTACCCGTACCTGTACCCGCACTCAACTGACCCATTAGCTGAAGGTAAACGACCATAGACAACGACGTGTGTTCGCTGAAAGGGCTTCGGAGCAATTGGAAACTTATCCAAATTGTCATCGAAAAATCACCTTCGGCAATAAGATCCATTTCTGAATGAATGGGTAAGTCAACAAACAAAATTGTCGAATTTGGGACGATACCAATCCACATGAGATCCAAGAGCGTTCAATGCATTCCGAAAGAGTCACTGTTTGGTGTGGATTTTGAGCTGGCGGCGTCATCGGGGTACATTTCTTTGAGAACGACGTTGGCCAGGCCGTCACCGTCAATGGTCAATGATTACCGACTTCTTTTGGCCTGAATTGGATGATATGGACAATAACGACATGTGGTTTCAACAGGACAGCGCAACATGCCACATCGAAAAATTCTGCACGAGCGATTCGATGGCATGGTCATTTCATGTGGAGGTGATGTGAACTGGCCACCGAGATCATGCGATTTGACCCCGTTAGACTTTTTCTTGTCCGGTTTTCGGAAGTCGTAGGTCTATGCAAATAAGCCAAAAATCATAGCGGGCCTCAAAGCCAACATAACCCGTGCCTTCGGTCTGCGCGCCACTCCATACATACTACATGGAGTGAAAAGTGACCTCCATGACCACCAGAATGCGCTGCTACTGCAAAAAAGGTTATGGTGCCTTGAAGTCCGTTCATATTTAGGCAGACATTCCAAAAATTCAGTGCGATACTATCTTTAGTTTTGTTTTGACAGCTGATTGTTGTTGACGTGTTTGGCATCATGTTGAGTATGGACAAAAACGATTTTCGCTCTCTCATAAGACATTATTTTTTGAGAGGCAAAACGGCGAAGGAAACAAAAGAAAAGTTGGACAAATATTTTGTGGCTAATGCTCTGTCAGAATACATTGTCAAATATTGGTTTCGGGAGTTTCGTGGTGGCCGCAACTCCACTACCGATCAAGTCCGCAGCGGCAGGCTCTTCGATGCGGTTACATAGGACAATGTCAAGAAAATGAAATGAAATGAAATGGTGTTGGCTGACCCGAAAGTGAAGGTGTGCGAGCTAGCAGATACCACAACGATTAGTACTGAGCGCACACGCCATATTTTGGGCAATATTCTGCATATGAAAAAGTTATTCGCTGGGTGTCGCGAATGCTCGCTCCTGACCAAAAACACGAATGCGAGAGCACTTCGAAAGAGTGTTTGGACTTGCTGATGCGGAATCGAGTGGACATTTGGCGTCGATTGGTAACTGGATTTCTATGCCTCGGACTATTATCTCTTCCCAAACCTCAAAAGATGGCTCATCAATAAAAACTTCAGCTTATGCGAGGAAATCAACGACGACACGGAGGAGCATTCTTGCAGACCTTCCGGAAAATTTCATTTCGGACGGGACCAAGAAGCTGGAAAATCGCTGGAATAAGTGTATCAAACTAAAAGGGGACTATATTGAACAATATGAAAAAATATTTAAAAAAAAAATTTTTAATTCCCAAGGAGGTCACTTTTCCCTCCATCTAGTATAGTAATGGCATCGATAGGCATTTCAATCGAATAAAAAATTTCGATGATAACTCACACACACTTTGTTTTATTTAAATTTAATAAAAGACCCTTTATTTTGTATATTACGCTCCATCAAGTACTCAAAGAAAGGAGGCAACGGAGGCAGTCACCCGTTACTAGGGGCGCTCGGAGTGAACAAAGCCGCCAGCGTTAGCGCTTCGGGTGAATTAAAACTCATCTATGCTTCAATTTTTGATATCAAAGGTGATGTAAATTATAGGACGTTGGTCCAAGTCACAAAGTCGTTCCTAATATTTCACAAACGATAAAAAACTTACTTAATCTGACCATGAAGAAAGCATATCCTCCCAGAGGAGGACGTAGTGCGTGGGGTCAATTACCTGGCTACTTCAAAACCCTGGATTGAACCACGCAAAGGAAAATCAGATGCACGTAAGGAAATGTATTTCAATAATCCGCATCAATGTCAATCTGACATCCGGTTGAAAACCTACTTAGGCTAATTGACTTTTCTGCGGGATGGCATATCACTTAACCAGCTCCTTCTTTCCCTACCTTAATATTCACTAGTACTATATACCTGCTCATTAAACCGCAAAATAATTTTTCATACTTCGATTAATACTATATGGCGCAAAAATCATCACCCTATCGGAAGATGCTGTAATTTTTGCAAATGGCAGCAAATGTAAATTCTCCTTTGACATTTGTGAAGTAAACAGATACAAAATATGTACATAAGCGTCAACAAGGCATGAAGATTCTGCTATGCTCCTAAAGAACGCGAAATAATTGTTACTATGAATTTTTTTCGGAATACGTGTTGACGTGTGAATTTCGGCGCAGATTTCCCGGTTGTCCGACACCAACTGGGCAAGCACTACGACGGTTAGCCGATCACCTAGAAGAGTATAGGGCAACACGAAATGTTGCCAAGTCTAGCCGGCTCCGGAGCAGCTGTTCTGGTAGAATATCGCAACTGTAGTTGAATATGTTGCCGAGGACACCGGAGTATCGACCAGACGACCAGATGCCCAAGCAATTGGGCAAAACTGGAATTTTTGTTGGTCTACAAATTAAAAATTCTTTTTGTCAGTGAAGATTAACTATAAGTGCTCAACAAAAAAGTTGGAATAGTTGTAAAGGAGTAGTTTCTGGATTTTTACGGTATAAAGTTGAAAATTACCGAGAGCTAGTTGAAAACATGCTAGAAAACTTTAAAACTATGGGTTGCAGAAATTGTTCATATGAACCTATCATTGTTTTTATACCTTTTAAAAGTGCTGATGCCTTCAAAGCCACCTGCATTTTATTAAATGTTACATTCGCTATAGTCTGTCTACATATATAGGCATCAATTTGGGTCTATGCAAACGTTTTTGAAAGAATTATATGTTTATTTAAGCAATGAGAAAGCGGCTAGCTAATTTTCCCTTCATTATTAAAACAAGCTATTGTTATTTGTATTTTGAAAAAGGGTAACAAAAAAGATAGAATTAATTACAGATCGATTTCTTTACTTTCGTCTATATCAAAAATATATGAAATTTATTGGAAAGATCAACTTCTTTAGCAAAAACCGATTTGGTTTCAGGTAAAATCATTGCAATAAGGATGTCCTTTTTGACTTCTGCAAATATTTATGCAAGAGACTCGATGACAAGAAATGCTTCGCCGGACTTTTTGTAGACATAACTAAAGCGTTTGATGTTTTAGACTACAAAATTCTATTCGATAAGTTGTAATGTGTGGGTTTTTGAGGTTTTATGCTAGATTGGTTTATGTCTTATCCTTAAAGATAAAATTAATGAAAGTCTTGAGGGATCCAAGTTAATTAACGTCGGTGTCCCTCAAGGTTCTGTCCTTAGTCCAATATTTTTTTTAATTTATGTTAACTCAATCTTTAGCATTTCATTTATCGGTAAGATTAAAGCTTTTGCTGATGACTTTACATTTGCGTATGACTCAGTAAATCTTCTGAACCTAGTTGCTGAAATTAATCATGATGCACATCTGCAACGAGTATGGTTTGCACAACATAAATTAGTAATAAGCAATAAACCAAAGATAATGTACTTTAGCCATAGCCCCAAAGAGTCTAAGGATACTATGGTTCTATATATTTAATGCAACTGGGTGCTGTAACTGCACCTGGGACACTTCCTACAATGAAAATATTGCCTGTGAAACTAACTACTTCGATATTGAAGTTGTTATAAACTACAAATACAATACTTAGTAATCGCTCTAATATCTGCTCTGCATAGCTTTTATCAGCTCCAAAATTAAAGGGTCTAGATGTCAGTCATGAATAATTTCTGAACTCCCCGTTTTTTTTTATGTCATCTTTGTCATTTGTGAAGTAAACACATGTACAATTTTAACCATGGATAGTTATATGCTAGAACAACGCACTAAAGTTATTCAAACTCATCGATCTTTGAAAAAATCTGAAGAAACTGATTCTGTCGAGAATCGAAAAAGGGCTGGTAGACCAAAAAGTGGACGCTCTGCTAAGAACATTGCTACTGTAGCGCAAAGTGTCGCTGCTTCGAAGATGCAAATGAAAGAGTTCTTATTGCCAATAGAGAGAGCTATATACAAATGACTGAAAATTTTTGTGGCCTCAAACTGAAGAAATAGACATCCATCAGCAGGATGGAGCCTCAAAAGTTACACAGCACGTGCAAAACTTGAGCTATTGGGCTCTAGGTTTCCAGATCAATTTATTCACGTAATGGGGGCATAAACTGGCATCTAGATCATTGGATTACTTTTTTTGATGTTTTTTTTTAAAGTAAAATCTATGTATTATTTTTTTCAATATATTATTTATTTCACTTGTGCAAATAGGTAGATAGGTAGGTAAGCATGGCTGTTGGAAACACCAAAACACTTAGGCCTATTGGCCCATTGTGATGCCACGTGGATCTATGTTACTCTAACTTATGGGACCAGTTTGAGCTTACGATGAAGCTTAGGAGACTGTTTACGTCTATATTTTTTAGATCGCTTAAGTCATTGTAGTAGAAAGCTCCTAAGTGAAGTTTTCTTCTCTGGGAGAGAGCTGGATATGCATGGAGAAGGTAGGGGATTGACTCCTCTTCCTGCACGTCAATGGCGCTTCTACAGAAATCATTTGTAAAGGCGCCAAGCCGTCATGCGTGCTTGCCTAAGGACTAAAACGAATAAAATTTGGAGACTTCAAAGTAAGAAAAAAAAAATTTTTCATAATTCTTGTAATTTTTTTTTCTTTGCTTTAAAACTCTGTTTTTATTAAATTCATTCACAATTACAAAAAATAAAAAAAATTATTTGGTTTCCCATTCTTTCCTCAACTTACATCCGTGATCTTTTTGGACGCTCTTTTCCATTTAGCACTAAAATCTTTTACGTCCTTTGCACACTGCTCACTTTTCCTCAATTTAGCTTTGACCAAAGCTCAATACCTTTCAATAGGACGGCACTGTGGAACATTGGGTGGATTCATGTCATGCAACAAGAAAGCTTAACGTCGCATGAGCATAGTGAGCTGAGTTGAACCCTCGTGTTTGTTTAAGAAAGGAATCAACCGGTTTTTTAGGCACTCGTTAATGTACACTTCTCCGTTAATTCTTCCCGTTGTAATAAACGCTGAGCTTCTGTGTCCACATTGGCAAATTGCCTGCCAAACGACATATTTTGACCCGAATTTTTCCATCCCAATCGATGTTGTTGATTGCGGAAGAATCTAAGCTTCAAACAAGTTGTAAAACTGCGCACCTGGAAGAGTAGTAAAGTCGGCTTTGACATAAGTTTCGTCATCCAAACCAAGCACGCTTTCTTGTTGCCGATCAACTCGTATAGCTTTCGGGCTCGTCTTTTTATGACGGGTTTTTGCTTTTCAGTAACTTTTGGTATTTTTTGTTTTTTTCGTGTTTTTAGACCGTTACGTTTTTTAGATCTTTGTACCATTGTTTGGTTGGTATTACATTTCCGAGCAACATCTCTGGATGACATGTGCTCCACTTTTGGCTCCACTTTTCTGTTTTCGCTTAACTGTCAACGTCTCCAAAAATCGTTTAATAACAGAATCCACTGTACTGCGTGCTATCTTTAATTTTTTTGCGATGAAATGGTTTGGACGCGAAGTATTTTCGAGCTATTTGTCGATGATCTTTTTATGGCGTTCCTCTTGACTCATATTTTAAACCGAACCGAACTAAAATCAATAACAAACTGAAACTAGAGAATATACAGGCTAATTTGGGTACAAAATGGGATTGCAATTTTTATGCATTGGAAGTATAGCCCGTACTAAAATTTACAGATTTTATTCGTTTCAGTCCTTATGAGGCGGTGTCCAGTGATGACACCTATGATGGCGCTGAGATGCTTCCTATTTAGAAGCTCTTAGAGCTATTCGGGTCTAGCTTCGACCAGATCTGTTTAGTCGCTAGACATGTTTGTCCAACAGTCAACCTAAGGTCTGTTTTCTTATTGGCATCCAGCTTTAAATTAATTCGCAAGTACCGATTAGTATTATACCTACGAGTGTTGTCTGAAAAGTTTCCGAGCGCAACGTAAAGATAGCCGCACCCGCCAATAAAAGCTAGTGAATGCTAGCTGTGCATCATTTGACAGTTACTTATCGAAGTTTCAGTCATTTTGGAAGCGCAGTTTTTAGTTGACAGTCATTTGAATGAGTCGATGTGAGTGTTTTTTGTGAAAATGGAAAAAAATTGGGTATCGAGCTGTTATTAAATTCTTCTTTTTGAAAGGCAATACGCCTACGCAAATCAAAAATGAGTTGGACTCCGTGTATGGGGACTCTGCACCATCATTTACCACAGTGAAATTTTGGGCAGCTGAATTTAAACGTGGCCGTAAGAGCGTTCGGGACGTCCAAAAACTGCAACCACTGACGATGACATTGCTAAAGTTCACCAAATGGTGTTAGACGACCGCCGAATTAAAGTGAGAGAGATAGTAGAGGTTATGAAAATGTCCAAAGAACGTGTTTGTTACAAATGAAATCAAGATTTAGGCATGAGAAAGCTGTCCGCGCGTTGTGTGTCGCGTTTGCTTACGTTAGACCAAAAACCTGCTCGAATGAACATTTCTAACGCTCTGTTGGCGCAGTTTTGGCGCCGATTAATTACTGTAGATGAAACTTGGATACACCATTATACGTGCGAAACAAAAATTCAATCAAAACAGTGAACTGCAAAGGGCGAGCCGGCTCCAAAAAAAAAGCAAAAACTGTTTTTTCGGCTGGGAAAGTGATGGCGACTGTTTTTTGGGATAGTAAAGGAGTTATCTGAATCGATTATCTTCAAAAAGGAAAAACAATTACAGGAGCATACTACGCATCATTACTTGCCAAGCTGAAGGCAGAAATTACGGAAAAACGGCTACATTTGCAAAAAAAGAAAATCCTGTTTCACCAAGACAGTGCGCCGTCTCACATCTCAGCGGTTGACATTGCGAAAATCCCTGAATTACGGTTTGAACTGCTTGACCATCCGCCTTATTCACCAGATCTAGCCCCACGCGACTTCTTTTTGTTCCCTCATCTAAAAACTGCGCTCGGAGGACAGAGATTTTCGTCAAATGAGGAGGCAATCACCTTCGTGAACAATTATTTTGCAGAGAAAAACGCCAAGTACTATTTGGACGGGTTAGAGAAATGGGAGCATCGCTGGGAGAAGTGTGTAGAGTTACAAGGAAACTATGTAGAAAAATAAAAAAAAATTTTGAGAAAAAATGTCTTATATCATTTTTCGGTCGGAAACTTTTCAGACAACCCTCGTATATAGCAGAGAAAATCGTGAGAATGTTTAGGTACGACTGAGATTAGAAAACATCGTCACTATTTAACTCGAAAATAAATTAAAAATTTCCAGTTCCAAGTAATCTGAGGACCTTGTACGAACAATTAACAGCCATTTGTATGGAAACATCATCAGCCAGAAGGTCAAGTCCTTCGTTTTGAGTTGAAGGATCTAAAGTCTTGATAACAGCATTCAGGCTAGAGAAGATGAGTTTAACGCGTCGTCATTATATATAGATGATGATAACGACGCCTCTTTCATCAAGCCTTTGGGTTAATTAAGCTTGTCTAGACTGTCCCTAAGAACAAATGCGTTGGGTTTCGTCTTGAATGGACTGGCAGTAATCTTATTTCTACGTATGCACTACATATGTTACTTGTCGATTATGGCGCTGCTTCGCAAACATGTTTTGCATTTGGCTCTTTAAACTCATTTTACAACCATGTGTTACTATGTATATGAGGTCCACGCCATGTTTCCAGCCGCTAAGAGATCTGGCCACCTTTAAGATTTTGCCTACCCCATATAAGTTGTGATCGTTACTAAGTCTAACAGCCAACATCTTCACTTCTGACATTTAATATATCATAGACGAATGCGGTTATAGATGACTATACTTACTCATGCAGGCTAAAATGGCAAGTGCGTCCTCAACCAGCAGCATAATACTAGCCTAGCAAAAGAGGTTCAAAAAATGAGCCACACTAGCTAAAAGCCTCTCACAATAATGTATTCACAATTGGTGACCCTGGCAAACGATTAAAGATCAGCCATCTTCGGATCAGCATGTCCGAGTCCAATGACTGCACCATCGAAAGTGGAAAATGAGTCAGAGAGGGCACCTCTGATGTATTGGGTACAAGGTTTATAGGTATACCTCACGCCCATCATTATTTCTATGTCCTCAGCAAGGTAGATTCTCGACGGCCTAAGTTTAAAACTTGCTTTTGTTACTAATGTGGAAATATGTATTGTATAATAAATAGAACAAAGGTAAAGGATACATTTAGGCGAAAATAATGCAATTACTTACTTTTCCTTTCAGGACTCACTTAAGGGACACTGCTCTGTGCCCGCAAGGTAAACAGATGGTACAAGATTATATGGATTAGTAAAGATACTTTGCATTATCGTTTTCATCTCTAACATACTTTTCGTTTACAGGTACACGTACATATTTTATGTTAACACATGCATATACATAAGTTAATGGGTTTTGTAAAGGAACACAAACCATCTTCCAGTCAGTTTAAAGCCAGCAATTTGAAATTCAGGAAATAGGAATCCATTCGTACGATGTCCGAAACGTGTTAAGCTTGTGTCCGGTTTATGAAAATCTTTGATCACTCCATTACAGTAGAAAACATGTATATACAGATGTATGTATGTATATGGATATGAGAGTTATTTTCCTTCATCACCATTGTTCCTAAACAACATGCAGTTGGTTGCCCTTAGCTTTATCTTTGTTGTATAACAAGGAAACCACCACACATCATGGAAATTTACACTAAGAATTCGCAAGGATCTCTCATGCATGTGAAATTTTTCCATCAAATCCTTCCCCCACTGCATGCTGGGATAATACATTTTTTCCTTGGTTTGTTTTACTTCCTTGAACAAGTGAATTCTCTTTGACGAAAGGAGCTCACAAATAAGTAGATATGGATACCATACACGAGTATACCTATATGTATATATGTTGATACAAGGATAAAGAACATCAAGGACTCAATCGGTTTCAACTCATACCCACCACCGGTATGTGTATAGATACAAGTAAGGAACAAACAAATCTGACGACAGCATCAATTGGTTCTATGATAGGATAACATCTTCCTTTTCTGCATGATGCATCTTTGCATGAAGTTTTCCACAGACCAAGCTAAATACTCCCAAGACGGAAACGCAATTTATCTTCTCGAATGTGGAATTAGCCTTAAGTTTTTATCCTGTTTCATATCCGTTTACAAATACTTGCACAAAATCGAATGGCTTCCATGGGCTACGTATCATCCTTTTGTCCGTGTTTAGATTGGATGTAACCCAAAATTTGTAAATTGTTTTTACCCTAACGCTCAGACACTGGTCGAACGTCAATGCTCGTCACTTGAGATTCCATAGTGCAATTCCCTAGTGATGAAGCTCCATTCCTTGGGCAAGGAGTCTAGTTGCATTCACTTGCTGTAGTTATTAAACCTCAATTCTCGCAAGTGATTTGACGGAGTGACTGTCAGTCGTACAAATGTTCATGTTCGCATATCTTTCGTTCAAGGATAACCAAACATTTGTACGAGTATATTTGGTTCTGGATAATTGCCTTTGCACAAGATGAATGTGAAGGATGTGCTTTGTAAAATACGAATATCTACGAGTATGTGGTCGTATGCTGTGGGAGTTCTCTGAAGGCAACACATTCCAAAAACACAAACTAGATTGGGAGGAACTATCTTCGAAATGAAGTTGAGCTTGTTATCGCCTAGGAGTTAGTTTGATTGATATCACTTTTTTGTTTTTCTGAAAAGTTTTGCGGTCCAATTCAACGTGACCTTTGATAAAAAGTTGATTTTGACTGTGCGTAATTCTGAGGGATGTTTTCGCCTTGGTTTACAAGTTCGTACTGATTTCGATAAGGTCTTACTGGTCACACTTAAAGTTAAGTTTTTACGAGTATATTTAAATTTCGAATCAAGATAAATAGTTAGAAAATATCTGTATGTAACTCCTTTCCCTAGCAATGAAGATGTGTGATGACGGAGGATAAACATCCTCCGAGTTCTAGACCTCGAAATCCGATGAGTTCGCAATCCATCTTAACCAACGCAATAACGACCATCTATTGTTTAGGTGCCAGGTAAGCTACAACGACGTGTGTATATGTAATTAAGTGCTACGAAGTCGAGGCAAGCCTAAGTATACTTGTCAAATTATTGCGATAAAAATAAACCCTATTCTGTGATCTGTGGTCCTATAGAACGTTTGCAAGACAGGATCATTGTTAATCACTTGCATTAAACAAAACAAATTTCCCCATGAACTTCGGATCGAAGACCATTAGGAGATAGGGATCTAGCTAAATGGATTTGAGCTCATCGGTTAAAATGGCCAGGAGCATAGGACATATGAAGAGTATTTTTGTATTCGAATCAACGTCGTCCCAAGTGATTATAGAATAGGTCATGCTTAATGGTGTACCCTTTTCTTTGGCTGCCCTGTCGCGTTAAAGAGGCCAGAGCGAAAGAATCTGTGATGCTGAAAGCATCCAGACTATACGTTAAATGGCTGAAAAATATGGAAGTAACCCCAGAGAATTACACTCCAACAATGACAATCTCCTCGGGGCATTTTTGACCAAGGTAGCGATATGGATTCCGGAGGTTTCAAGAAACATACTAAATAAATTATCGATCTTTCAATCCTGATGACATACAAGACTTTTTCTACGACACGGTACAATTGGCTGGAATGATGGAAAGGTACAGAGAGAATGAGCCTGGTGGTTGATCAGAATACAATTTTTCATGACTTGTCTTGGAAATCTAAAAAGTACAAACAGTCTCCCGAAAAGTGATATAATGAAGTTTTACCATCAAAGCGGTAGTTAAAGTGCATAGTAAAATTAGTAAGTAGTAAATTGAGGCAAACGCATGGTGCAAAGAGACGAAAAGTGCCGTCGAAGGCGTCACTCCTCCTGTGATGACAGGACAAGATGGACGGAAGTGGCATCTACTGAAACCGATCGAGTACATTATTTATTTCCATTTTAAACAGGGTCATGAGAAAGGAGACTTATTGCACTCCATCTGTCGGTGAATTTTGCAACGCACGATCTCTGAATGAAAGCGTTTCTGCAGTCAACAAATACAATGCAATCACCGCTACGGGTAACACGTTGACCGGATGAAATCGGAGCCACAATCAGCAAAGGTCGTAGTTCTGTTGGACAAAACACGATTCATACAATTAAATGCTCCCTAAAAAACAATCCTGGTGGTGCCTTTTTAGCGCACAAAGTCTGGTTGAATCCAGTTTCTCGGAAAACTCAACTCCAAGAAAACCCCGAAGCGCAAAAGGGCACTGAGGATTCGAATTGGGACGGCTGACAACAACAACAATCTGAACACTCCGTTGATCATCTGTGCCAGCTTGTATTAGGGCCTAGACTTTCGAAAGAAATCTCTCGTTTAAAAAGAAGTAGTAATAGGGCGCTATCGACCGTAGTGATTTTGACCAAAATCTGAACTAAGAAAGGAATGTAGACTGCTCTTCACGGAAAGCTCCAAATCCAGACTGGAATGAGAAACTCGTGTCTTTTCGGAGGACGATAACATTAGATTTCATTCCTCATTAACAAAGCTTGCGTCTGTCTTCCCAGCGGCGTTACATATACTCAATCCCGATGTCAATTTCTTAGTACCGCTTAGCTAACTGAGTCAAATGATCCGGTTTATTGCTGTGCCCAATACATCCGTACAGGAAAACTCGAATGGGGCCAAATCAGGACTGCGTGGAGGGCAAACACCTTTGATAAAAAGTAACAGACTCAACAATGTATGCGTACGCCTGATGAATGGAATTTCAGCATTGTTTGCCCGACGACAAGACAAGCCGATTTTCAATTTCAATTCCGAAAGATATAGAGACATCCGTCTCTTTAGCATCACGTACAAGACCCTATCTGCCATATTGTATGGACATATGATAATATTTATAGCCAATCTCATTCGTCTCTATTAGTTCACGATTAGGCCGGGTAAGCCAAGAACTAACCAGTTATTTACAAGAGGTCCAGGTTGTTACACACTAGCTCTTCATTGATGTAAAGGCCGCAGCCAACATTGACTCGTATCACTACCTGTTATAGCCAAGGTACGAAAGGGGATCTCCCAAGCGCCACAACAAAAGTTAACTACTCTGACTAGATATAACGTAGAAATCACAATAGACCACCAGAATTTTCGTCAAAAGCGTATCCCGAAGTCTCTGAACAAACCTATGCAAACGTGCTATCAGAGACGCAGCAACTGGTATGCTGGGTTTCACCAGACCATCACCAATAAATCCCTGCTGCTCACGGCCTCCCCAGAAGAAGAAAAGTGACCATGCGCGATCGAAGATATTGAGAGGTTGTACTCCAGGAATAACGTACGGAAGTTTTATTAATAGGTGAAAAGAACGTCTCCAGGCAAGAAGACTCGTACAGAAAGAAGCCCGTAGAGATGAATAAGGAAACCTTGAGGTAGAATCACAGTCGTTGCAGACTGTATAGGGCAAAGAAGCTCAACATCCCGCTGTCAGACAGAAAAGCACTTTCAACTTAGGTGATGATAGCCAAAACTTCAGTCCACCTGACCAAAGCGATGTAAGGATAGCAATACATATCTAAGCCAAAATTCAACAAATCAGCTGGACCTGACGGCTTACTGGCCAATGTATTCAGAGCTGCTGGAATAAATTTTGTGGAGAGCATGCCCCAACTCATTTTTCAGATCTGATCAGAAGAGTGTATGCCTGATGAATGGAATCTCTGCACCGTTTCTTCGATAAACAAAAATGGATACCTCTTCAACTACTTCAACTATAGAGATATAAGTCTCCTTAATATCGCCTACAAAATCGTATCTGCCGTATTGTGGCAACGTTTGAAACCCTTCGCAAACAACCCGATTGGTACCTATCAGATCGTTTCAGATCAGGAAAGTCCAGAATCGATCAAATCCTCACACTCCGGTAGATTTTGGAAAAAGCTCAAAAGGTCCAAATCAACGCCATCTTTTCATCGACTTTAAGGTCGAGCTATATAGAGTCATGTCTAGTTATGTCATCCCTGTCAAACTCGTCCGTCTGTGCAGAATGACGATTGAAAACGCTCACTGCTCGGTCAAGGTCGGTCAAAGCTTAATCGAGGTCTTTGATGTCAAGGTGACGCGCTCTCATGCGACTTCTTTAATATCAAACTTGAAAGAATTGTGCGGAACTGACAAGTGAACTCTGGAGATACAATCTTTTAAAAATCTGTATATCGGCGTACGCCGATGATACTTATTGACATAATTGGCAGAACTCAGCGGACGATCATCGGTGTTGTATTGAAACGGAAGCTGCCAAAATGGGTTTAGTGGTAAAAATGTACACCATCAGCAAGAATGTACTCACAACATCGACGAAATTGACGAATTAAACAGAACATCACAAACGACAGCTATAATTTCGAGGTAATCATCTTCTTTGGCTCGGTTACGAATTCTGCCAACAACACCTCAGTAGAGGGCAATTGAGTAGAACGGCCCTATCCCGAAAAACTAAGGACACTCTACTAATATATAAGACCTCGAACAGTCCAGTCCTACTTTATGGCGCTGAGGCATGGAGTAAACGAGCTGTACAGTGACATCGACTTAGTCAGAAAACTGCGCATCAGTCGCCTGATATGCCTACAGAGTCTTCGAATCTAACCCGAAGGGACAACGCAATAGAGCTTAGCTATTACGTACAAGTAGAATTTGACCTCAACCTTCTTGGAAGGTGTAACTGGAAGCAATTAGCTAAAGACCCGACTAAGGGTCTTCCTAAGCCTAAGAGAGGCTTCCTAGTTGAGGCTCAGGTTCACCCAGCGCCACCTAAGTAAGTAAGCGTTCAGCGATTTGCCGATGGAAAAGGATAAGACTAAAGGTTGCTGTCAGGAAGAATTGGACAAAATGCGCAGTAGACAGCTTTAATTGAGAAATTTTGTCTACATTTTTGCAGTTTGATATAGACACCTCATAAGAATTCAAACAAAGTGTTGCACTTGCCAATCTAGGAACCCGATTGAGCAATCTGACCTTATCAATAAATACTAGGCAGTAGCTAAATAAGACCGTGATCATTCCGGGACTGCTCTATGGCGCTGAAGCATGGATGAATAACGAAAGCGGGTGGAGATATTCTTGGCCGTTTTCAACGCAAGATTCTTCGAAGGATTTTTAGTTTCGTTTTTGTTGACGAGCTTTGGTGGGGGAAATATAAGGACATGTACATATAGCATATGGATATTAACGCTTAAGTTTGAAGAAGAGACAATGCGGTAGCAGAAAAAGTCGCTTAGTTAGAACGCAGAAGTGGAATGGAACTTCAACCGTCTTGGAGTGCGCTGCTGGAGTCATTTTTACAAAATTGTGCTAATTTGAGAGGTTTATTGGTTGAAGCACAGGTCATCTAAGTAAGTAAGTAAGCACACCAACGCAATACGTAACTGGTTGGATGGCCTTAGAGAAACGAATTTTCACCGATTTGTTAAGAATTCAGGTAAGCAGAACACATTATTACAAAGTCGTAAAAGCAAATTCCTTGATGCATAATTTCTGCTACCTAGCATAAGAAGATGAGATGTTTTAATACTATTTGGTGACCATGCCTGAAATCCCGAAGGACAGTAATAAAATTGGTATGCCTATTTAATGAGTGAATAAGCGGCGCTCTTAAAAAAAATCACTTCCCAATGCTTATACTACTCATATACTGTAACCTCCTTGGGAATGAAATTTTTTTTTTTTTTATTTTATTCGATATAGTCCCCTTTTAGTTTGATACACTTATTCCAGCGATTTTCCAACTTCTTGATCCCGTCCGAAAAGTAATTTTCCGGAAGGTCTGCAAAATACTCCTCCTTGGCGTTGATGATTTCCTCGCGTGAGCTGAATTTTTTATTGAGGTTTGGGAAGAGATAATAGTCCGAGAGATCCAAATCCAGTTACCAATCGACGCCGAAAGTCCGCCCGATTCCGCATCAGCAAGTCCAAACACTCTTTCGAAGTGCAATCTCGCGTTCGTGTTTTTGATCAGGAGTGAACATGTGCGGCACCCAGGGGCAGGCAAACTTTTTCATATGCAGAATATTGCCCAAAATATTGCGTGTGAGCTCACTACTAATCTTGGTAGTATCTGCTAGCTCGCGCACCTTCACTTTCCGGTCAGTCAACACCATTTCATGTATTTTTTTGACATTGTTCTCTGTAATCGCATCGGAGGGCCTGCCGCTGCGGACTTGATCGGTAGTGGAGTTGCGGCCCCCACGAAACTGTCGAAACCAATATTTGATGGTGTAATCTGACGGAGCATTAACCCCACAATTTTTATCCAACTTCCCTTTTGTTTCCTTCGCCGTGTTGCCTCTCAAAAAATAATGTTTTATGAGAGAGCGAAAATCGTTTTTATCCATACTCAACCTGATGCCAAACCCGTCAACAAAAATCAGCTATCAAAACAAAACTAAAGACAGTATCGCACTGAAATTTGGCATGTCTGCCTAAATATGAACGGAATTCAAGGCACCATAACCTTTTTCGCAGTAGCAGCGCATTCTGGCAGTCAAGGAGGTTACTTTTCATTCCACCTACACTCCAAGTTACAAAAATTTACTTTTCATCACGTATAAAAAGTATAAGCGCTCGTATCTTTGTGGGGCTATATAATATGTACTTCCACTGTACACAATGGAACTAAATTTACAATTTTAGTTAGTAAAATGAAATTTAAATTAAAGTTCATTTGTCTGTCCTCAGAATTTCAAATAAGTCAAAAGTAAATTTGCAAAAGAAAAATTCTTTAAATTTATTTTGATCCATGAATTGCTTTCGATTGGTAATGCAAACGAAACCACGAATCTCACATAAACACACTCACCCGACAACGTCAAGGACATTTTAACTCGTCTTCCTCCGTTTGCATGAGGCATTAAGCAATTGACGAAGAACTTCAATGAACGGTTTGGCAAGGAGCCAATGCCAATTCTTATTCTTACAGAGAAGGCAATGGAAAATGTTTCAAACCCAATTCATTTAATACTAAGGGAAGAAAAAATAAGACTCCAATACGCATTGTGACAGTGGTCCATGTCCTGGAGTATATACCTACAGCCACTATAATTGGACATTTTCATCAATCTGAATTCATTATGATCTTAATATTCGTAGAGGATTATATTGTGTTGGCCGTTGCCAATTGTTTATTGGAAGTGGGCAGACGTTTACTCTTGATTTGAATTTTAAGGAAAGACGGAATTGTATCTTTTAACATTTAGAATATATTTAGCTCTTTGAACCAAGAGCTAGAAGTCTTAAAGTGAGAATAAAAAAAGTTGAAACTTTAAGAACAAAGATTAGCGTAAAGGTTCCCGCAATAAAAAACTGTTTAGTTTGGAAGTACTCGCTTTTATTTAGGTCCTTTGACCACTTGTACTCGGATTTCTGCAACGCGCTTGAGTTCCCTCCAAGTCATCCCCAACGTTAGTAGTTGAATTCCATCACATGACATTCAGACATTCTTAGCAATGAAACTATTTTCGAGTCATAAAGTGTGACCAACGCACTGCCACTTTCTCCTCCATATTTTGACGTCTATGCAGTTTATCAGAAGATCCTTAAGATATTGCGAATACATCTATTTTTAAAGGTTTGCAGTTCCCTTGCGACGATGTGGAATACTTTTTAGGTAGTAGGCCAATTAAGTAAGTTACATTGGAATTTTCTCAGTTGGATTTTTTTACAGGAAACATTGCTTCTCTCGATATAAGATAGCATACCGGACACCGAATACTGATGCCCACATCCATTTGGCTACAACCATCTTCTGCGACCATGCTTCCTACTTATATAAAACTGCTTACTTTTTTTCAACTTGCTGTCTGGCGTTGGTTTTCTGTGACATTAAAGTGCTGTATTAATTCTGTGACTCCAAGTGAGATATCCTGTATGTATCATGTAGAAGAGACTTAATATCCTGGGTGAGAGCTGACATACTTCATCAGCGTAGTCGCCAGTGGCGAAGTGGCGAAGTGGCGAAGTGGCGAAGAAATGCAACTTTGTTGTATTCCGTTGCGAACTTCTGGTTCCTTGGACATCTTACCGTTGTGTAAGACATGACATTCACCCTTTATATCAATTTTTGTGGTATACCTCTCCTGCTATCAAAGACTTTCTTGAAATCGATGAACAAAAAATGTAATAGAGATCTGCACAGATACTCAACGCATTGTTCAATGATGATCTGGGTGTTGACTGTGAATGGAGACGGCTTCAGCTTGAAAGCCCTACTTTGTAGCAGACAAACGATGTGCCTCCCATGAACAGGTGGTTGATGTTGCCAAAGTCAATAAATCTATCACCATGGTCATCTCGTATGTCCCCGAGGCACATGTTCGCTCCTAACAGTTTCAGTCACTATCTCAGTTAGTATTGGAGTTGGTAGCTGCGCTCATGTCGACATAAGGTCAACAGGACATAGGGCTGCTTCTTCAGTTATAGGTAAGAGCCCTACTCCATATTCGTGACGGTGTTCATTGGTATTTCGGAGTACACAAAGAAGCTTTGCCTGTTACAGACAATTGGATACCATGTTCCTATCAGCTAATTTCACTTACTCGTAGGACGTAGAAATCTAGTAGAATTTTGGAAACATTTTTTTTCAATCTTTTGTGTGTTGTGGAAGCTAAAATCAATTTAGCTAATTCAAAAGTCGTCATTTTCAAAAGCGCAAAAGCATATTGCAGATGTTCACAAGAGAACAACTATTTAGGAATGATCATTTCGAGTATCCTTATGTAGTATGAAACTGCTTTTGAAGGAAAAAGAAGGGTGCTATTGGGTTTATGTGCAGGAACTCACGAATGTGCCCAAACATGTGCTAGTAAATGAGAGTCTAGTGGTCCAGATAGACCTTTAAGCTAAGTGTGGAATATATCCTGAACCCGTAATGTCTAAAAGCGGAAGAAGGGTTGTAGATACGCTATAATACAAGGAGAATTAGGTACAACGAAACAAAAAATTTGGCGGATATGCATATGACTTGAAATTAAGCGGTAATGCGTGGTGTAGCTGAAAAAATCGGCTTTCTGCATTCCAATAGAATGTCGTTACTTGCATTCGAGTAAAGTATATTGAGGAAGCAAAAGCATAAACTCACACAAAAATCTACAAGACCTTGAATTTTAACCTAGGTTCATGATTCATACAAAACAAGGTTCATTTCTAGAATGTTTCGTGCAAGAGGAGAGTTATTGATTCGCAACTTAGTGCCCCACTAGAAGGGTCTTCTGATTTTAACTTAATTAAGGCTTAACTTACACTACCGGCAAACTAAATATCAGTCAGTTTGCCGATAGTGTAAGAAGTTATACTTTCAGAGAAAGAAGGATTATGGCATGTCCTATAATATATTACGAGTATATGTGGTATATGGTACATGGATGTCTCTTGTTTACTTAAGAAGTTGCAAATGACTCTTCTAAACGCAATCAATTATTTCCGTGCCAACAAAACGACTTCAAAAAAACACAGCGAACAAGAAAGTCGTATATGAATATGAGAATAGCGCTTCTTTCTAAAAAGACCCAAGATAAAACCCGACATATTGAAAGAATTTAGTGTCCAATTAGTATCTAGGGTGGTTAGAACCTGTTTAATTGAAGCCGTACTTCATAGTCGAACCGAAAGGAAGAAGCTTCTTGTGACATTAAATCAGAGTAATGTGAGGGTTTCGTGTTGTCCATATGACTTTGCCAACAAATCAACGGAAGTTCATTGTTTCGAGAAACGAGACCAAAATAAACTGCATGGGTCCTGACGATAGAAGATTTGAAAGCAGGCCTTAAAATGCTGCATTGAATCCCAAGTATGTCTTGACCGTAGTCAAGCTTGTCAAGGGATTAATATATATTTGGGGGTAATTTTTCCTTGATTTGGGGTTGGACCCCCTTATCGCATATTCTCGAGAAATTGCTGTCGTCGTGGGTTGTAGAAAATATGCCTGCTACATGGAAATTTCAGCATGATTATGACCTTATGCACACGGCATAACCAAAAACCCAGGGTTTGAATTCAAAACTCCGTCAAGGATCTTGACTGGTACCGATTAACTCCAGACTTTAGCCACATAAGCCATTATTGGAAGAATAACAACCCTGATAGGTATTAGTTTGCTTGGTTTTGTAAAGAAGTTAATAGAAAACGTAGTTAAAGAAAACATAGACAATACTTTAATGCGGAAAAATATTTTACCAAACTTTCAAGTCGGTTTTTAAGCCTCCGATATTGCCCATTAGCCTTGTAAGTGCACTTACAGTTTTCGATGATCTTTCGCATATCTGCTCTTACTGTTGTCGTTTCGCGAATTTTCATACCGTTAATAAGAACCGCTTCACTTCTTCTACCATTTTCGCTTCAACGACTACGGCAATGTCGTCACGACGCTTCTCATGAAATCTGTAAACGTTAATTTTCGCCAAACATAATGTGGCATACTAAAAGGCTTAAGACAGAGTCGTGTGGCACACCATCAGTAACCTCGTACGCTTTAACTCCGTCCACCGAAGAAGATTCTACTCGAGAGATAGCTCGTTATCATTTTACGGAAATAGTTCGGTATTTTAATCCGAGAAAGGGAGTTCATAATTCGTTCCAGGTTGGGCGAGTTAGATGAGTTCTTCACATCCAGGGTTATACTTAATGGCGCAGTATTCATTCGTGCCTTCTTTCCAGCGCCTGTCCTGTGTATCCTCTCGAGCTCAATTGTTGACCTTTATTTACTAAAACCATGTTGCTGTTCCGGCAGACCTCTTGCTGCTTTGATTGCTGGAGGAGTTCTTTGTACATAATCCGCTCAAAGATTTTTCCGACAGACCAAAGCCAACTAGTAGGAATATATAGCGAAGTATCATTTTGGTTCACTTTTCCCTTGGCAGTAGCAGTACCGGGTGGCGCTTATACAGTTTATCATAACGAATTGAGTCAAAAGCCCAGTAAGTTTGTTTTCCAACATGGTCATCAGAATAATTAAGCCTTCCTTATTGGTAAAAAGTTTGTGGTCAATAATTAGATATATTCAACATGGGTACATCAAGATTCCGTTCTCGGCCCTACCTTATTCAATATTTACGTATCTGACTAGCCCCGTCGAGGTAGAAACGTAAATTAAGCCATGTTCGCAGATAATTCTGCCGTTTTTGCGTTAGATACTTAATTTCATTACGTTTATCATATAGGTACTTCAAGCAGCCCTCTAGACATCAAGCTATTTGCTTTTTACAGTATACGAAATCATGTTTATACCAAACGATGTGAAACTAATATTAGGTTCTGTAGATACAGATTAGGCAGAAAGCAGTAATGTTTTGGCTTTGGTTCTGGCTTAAGTTTCAGAAACACATATCCACGATTGTCGATAAAATCAATAAATTAATAAGGGATTCTGCTGTCCCAAAACTCAGTTTTGACAATAAATAATACAACCCATCTCTTGTATGCAGCCCCTCAAAAACTTACAAATGCAAGTTCCAAACATCTCACAATAAATTATTGAAAATGGTGTTTAATCTGCCAACTAGGAAACTTAAAAAAAAAAAACAATCTCAACTTACTGCCATAGACTTTCTTTTCAATAAACTTGAAATAAATTTTTTCTGAAAAATTTAGCTTTTCTGCAAATATGATTGGAGAGCAACTTAATACGTGTTGAACTAAATAAAGGGTAACCAGATTGCTGTCAAAGTAACCAATGACATCCAGCCGTCAAAATTTTCAGTAAGGTTTGCTATTTCGTCAGGCATCGTTTTACGCTTGCTGAATGTGTGGAAATTATTAAAAAATATTATTGAAATTCCGGCTCAGTTTTACATACACAACGTGAATTACGTCATGAGGTCGGTTGTCATCATAGCTTCAGCGTGCAGGCAATTCGTCGCACCGTGGAAAAGTTTGATCGTGAGTGCACTCTTTTGGATTTTAAGCCAATAACCAGACAAAGTGCGAAATAAAGAAAATATAGCCACCGTAGCGACCAGTATCGAAGTAGACCCAGAAATGTCGATTCGGTGCCGATCAGCTGAATTGGGCATCGTCAGAGAGTCAACCCGACTTATTTTGCATTTACGTAGATTTGGACAACGCCGTGAGCCCGTTAATTGGGGGCTGGAAATGTTGGCCGGAGATCATCTTCTCGTACGGGGCCAATTTTTGGGTCAGCGGCTATGTCAACAAGGAAAATTGGCGTTATTGGAGCGAACACAATTCGCAAGTGTTCGGCCAGGCATCAAAGATTAATTTTTTGGTGCGGTTTATGGCATGGCGGCATCATCGGACCTTATTTCATTCCAAATGAAGAAAGACACTCCGTTACCCTCAAGGGTCTCAAGCATAGACAACATAGGTATAACCACAGCTTGTTCCAACAAGACGGCGCTACATGCCATACAACCGACGCAACGCTCGAAGTTGTGAGGAAAAATTTGGCGACTGGGTCTTCTCGCGGCGAGCGTTCAAAACACTGCTAGCGAAGCCGAGGCGCCCATTTGAATGATGTGCTACTTCATACATAAAGCCAGTATCAGTTTTATATCTCATACCGTTGTTCTTTTATTCAAATTTTTTTCCGTATCGTATCTTAATTGTAGAGAAACGAAATATCGTAAAACTCTCAAATAAGAAATATGAAACATGGAAATGTTAAAGTTAAAAATTATTTGAAATAAAACCATTTAATCGAAAAAATTTTTTGTCAAAATCAATATACAGTAGAAATTCCAAAGCTTTTCCGCTTTTTACGCATTTTTTCTCCAGTTCCTTTTATTCTGACTACAATTCTTATTGAAAAAAATCCGGATAAAACTTTTTATTTCCCGCTTAATACGCTCACAGCAACACAGAACACAGCGTTTTGCAGTCCTTCATTTTGACTAGAATTCTTATGAAAAATACACTCGCGCATGGACACGTTAAACAGAACACAACGCTTGCTTCGATTAGTGTAAATTAACGGTTTTTGGTTGTTACTTTTAGATGTTTTCTTTTGACTCGTTGTGCTTTACGTGGGCAGTGTGGTAGTGTGGTAGGAATCAGTTGCGTGAATTACGATGGCTGGTAGCAGCAATATCTTTCTATTAGAGACAAATTAAACTTTTAAAAATCTATGACGAAAAACGAGATGTAAGAAAATAGCAGGACATTGCAGTTGAAGTTGATCTTCCTGTTTCCACACTGAGAACAATTGAACAAAATGGAATAGTGGGTGGATGCAAGCGCCATACAATCAAAGCTGGAAAGTACGACGAGTTGGAAAAGATATTATTGAAGTGGTTTGGACAAATCCGCAGTTTGAATTTACCTATGAATGGAAGCATCGTCACAGAAAAGCCTCTCGAGATTGCTGTACATCTCAACATTGACGAATTTACGGTATCCAGTGGCCTGGCTGGATCGATTCAAAACCAGGAATGGCATTGTTTATCGAAAAATCTGCAGGAAAGCTGAAGCTGTAAATGATGCAGATACTGCTACCTGGGCAGAAAGCATACTGCCCAATTTATTGAAAGACTACTCTTCCTATGATATTTACAATGCAAATGAATTTGGGCTCTGTTATAAATTAATGCCAGATAAGTCGTTAGTCTATAAAGCAGAAAAATGCAATGGTGGCAAATTGAATAAAGAACTTCTGACTATTTTAGCCTGCACAAATGCATCCGGCACACGCAAACTTAAGCTTTTTCTTGATTGAAAAGAGCAAGCCACCACGTTGTTTCAAAAATGTCCGAACTTTTTCATGCGATTACAGCTCTCAGAAACGTGCATGGATGACCGGTGAATTATTCATTAGCTGGTTCAAGCAGTTGGATAATTTTTTCGGAAAGAAAAATAGAAAAGTGATTTTGTTTATTGTCAATTGCCCTGCTCACCCTAAGGATATTCCCCTTGTGAGCATTAAACTCGTATTTTTGCCACCGAATGCTACGAGTAAGCTGCAGCCACTCGATCAGGGGATCATCAAGGTTGTCAAGCAAAAATATAGTAAAAAGTTAGTTCAAGAGTGCCTAACAGAAATGCAAAGTGGAATATCGTCGACCAAAATAATTCCATTCATTACATATCGTCATCATGGGAAGAAATTAGATCAGAAGTGTCAAAAACTGTTTTCATAAAGCCGGTTTCGGTAATCCAGACGTTCCTGGACCAGATGTTTCTGAAGTCGTAACAGAGAATATTGAAGAATTACAGGAGTTTCTTGATTATGCTTCTTTTGATGATGACCTCATTTCGACCGGCCCTGGTAATTTAGAAGAATTCATTAGTGACAGCGCTTCAACGGTTGAATCAGGAGACGAAAGCGATGAAGAAGAACCGACACCAATACCTTCAGTGGCCAATGGTCTAAACTGAGAACCTTGATTTCAATCATTTAAAATAGAGAATAAATTCTATATTACGTACTTAAACAAAATCGAACATTTTTTATCTAATGAATCATCGAAGAAGTTTAACCCATTACTGCATAAAGTTATTAAAACAACATTTTTAAGTTTTAATGCAATACGTGCTTTATTTATTAACATAGAGAAAAAAACTAGTTAAATAAAAAAAACAGTCAAGGGACGAAAAACCACAGGACATCCGATATATCGGATTGTATGCAATAAAAATAGAAATATAATTTTTTTTAAAAAGTATGAAAATTTTTAAAACACATTTTTGGATGCAATCCAATGCCACATTTACTGCAAATAAATATGCCTTTTCCTCCACTTTATTTGCAAAGTCTGTCCGTTATGACATAGTCTGGCCAATGGTCTCTGCCAACATATCTTATATCTTGTATCATACGCTCTTTCTTTTCTATCTGGACGCATTTTACGCATAAGTAACCATGCATTTGAGACACTTATATCCAATAAGTAGCAGAAAATTGACCACCACCACTTTATTTGTCTCATTCTTAAGCCATAAGCAGCAACATTTTGATCCATTTGATCTACACCTCACATTCAGTCATTATAATTGCAAAATAAGTCAGACTGGATCACCGCAATTTTTCATTTTTTCTCTCTTGACCATCTTTTACATTACCCTCTTTTAACGAGTCAAAATTTGTTACCACCCTATTGTCCTTCCACCTAACCAAACACACTTTATTCGCATTATCGGTTCTATAATCATATGTCCCTCTTTCTAATTTTTGCATATCCGCCTGAGTTTTCATGGGATATTTTGATATTCTTTGGTCCCCCATTGTTCCTGTAGCATAATATCTACGATCTGTGAGATGTTGAAATAAAGCAATAGAGGAAAAGTATTTACCAAAAACTAATCTATATCCCCAATTACATGGAATCTCTGCTAGCTCAATTAGGTGTAAAACAGTGTCCCCTTCTAGTCCAAATTTCTTTTCTCTGCCATCTTTTCCTGTATACACTACCTTGATTTCCGGAATGCATTCAGAAAATTGGAATTACAAGTTTATCCATCTAAATTTATATTTTCCCCTTCAGAGTAATACCCATCGACTGCAACACACTTATGCCAGCGCTTGATCCAATCCTCGAAACATTTTTTATATTCGATTTTCGGTATGCCCATCAGTGCTTCCTGCGATTTTTTCCATTACTTCCTCTCGGCTGCTGAAACGCGTACCCCGTAGTGATTTTTTAACTCGATTGAACAGAAAGAAGTCACAGGGAGCCCAGAACAGGTGAATTCGGTGGCTGTTGGATGGTACTCGTATTTGTTGCATTTTTCGTCACAAAATTACGAATAATGATGGCACTGTGCGACCGCGACGGTGCGTTATCATGGTGCAAAATCCACGAGTTTTCTGCCCACAATTCTGGTCTCTTTCGGCGAATTGCTTCACGCAAACGTCTCATAACGCCCAAATACAAGTAATACTCTTTGTTTATTGTCTGGCCTTCTGGCAAAAATTCATGATGCACTACACCGTTGTAATCCATGACAACCGTGAGCATTGCCTTCTTTTTTGACTGAAAACGACGTGGTTTTTTTGGTCTCGGCTCATTTGGTGAACGCCATTCACTTGCCTGATATCTGGATTGCGTGTCATACTCATAAACCCACGTCTCGTCTCCAGTAATGATCCTTTTGATGAATGTGGGATCGGATTCAGCCTCGCAAATCATCTCTTTTGCGACGTAAACACGGTCTCTTTTTTGCATGAAATTGAGGTCTATTGGCACCAACTTTGCTGTTACACGACGGAAACCCAAATCATTAACCAAAATGTCTTGGACGGATCCATAGGCAATGTTAAAGTCCTCCGCTATCTCTCTGATGGTTAATTTGCAGTTATTGACCGACATTTCTTTTACGAGTACTTCATCAATGTTTTCGTCGGTTTTCGATGTCGATGGTCTGCCACTGCGTTCATCATCTTCGACTGACTCACGACCACTTTTGAACCGTTTGTGCCACTGGTAAACGACCGTTTTCTTTAGAGAATCGTTGCCGAAACACTTTTCTAATATTTCTAATATTTTTACGCAAAATTGAATAAAAGTTCGTTGTTGAAAATTTAAATATATGTCTAAAATTGTAAAAAATCGCCAACACACACAGAGATAGATGTACTCTTGGCTACGTAACTTTAGCAAATGTCAAGCTATGACTCTAAGATTTAGAGAGAATTTCATTTATTACCAACTTAATAAAAAAAAAACAGAACTCAAATCGGAACAATGTTAGCGCCACACGATGGTGTGCCCCGAGGACTTTTTGATCAAGGTGGTATTCTAAATGAGATCAGGTAGCCACTGCTAGTGGATAAAGCCCAGTTCTTAAATCCAAAGCGAATAGGTTTTCGTCGAATATATTTGCTTTGCAAAGTGTCGTCCGTAATAAGAAATCATAACATAGATTCATCGATTGATAATTTTTCTTCCAGACCTCCATATTCTTTAAAGTTTTTATTCAATTCTATTATTAAAGGTCGAAGTTTATATAATCGGTTGTTTCTACCAATCTGATCATTATCATTCGAATGTAAGTTTCTAATTATAGATTCAAAGCGGTTCAACCTAATACTATTTTATAAAAGTTTCGGCGCATCCTCATTGCTTGACCAAAATATGCGTTTATTTGGGTATTTAGCATATCCAGAAAGTAGGAGTGCTCCAACAATAACTTTCAATTCATCCAAATCCATATGCAAATTTATATTTTTTTTGGAATGAATATAAATTTGTCTGCTCTGTAATACTAACAAGTAACTCATTAGGAAAAACAGTAGGAGAAATTCTAATGGTGTTTCGGCTTTCTTAGCTTCCTCAGATAAGCGTCTTTCATTGCAATCTGTGGTAATATCAAAAATAGGCTGAACCTTATTCGATATAACTGTTGGCGCTCTTTCTTTAGCTAGTTCACTTTGAACTTTGAACTTTCTTTCTTAGAATACTTCGAGAGAGGCTCTTCGTCACTTGCATCGAAGTCGCAGTTTGTAGTAGCACTATTGTACTCATCTTTAGAATTGCTATTACTGCTAAGAAACTTTTCATTATTGTGAATTACGTATTCGCAATTACTTCGCAGCATATTATGTAGACCCTAATTGGTTCAAATCGTCAGAATTGCTGGCATCACTATCGCAATCCGTGTCTCTGCCATCTTCAGGTATTTCAACATATATGTCCACAGGGTCAATAATATCATCTTTTTCAAGTTCTTCCATTACTTTGGCTAAAGACAATCTGAAAAGAAATTTACAAAATTATACCTACACATATTTATTTTTATTTTTTGTATGGACATTGCGTAGAATCCGATATATCGGGTCGTAAAAGTATGGCGCCACACTGTAAAATCTCTGCAATTTTAGTACGAATCAAATGCTAAAACATACCAAGTAACACTATACAAACAATAATTTGAACAAAATTTTAAAAAATTTTAAATACTCGTAGTAACTGGAATAATGCCACTTTAAAAATAGATGGATCCAGTATCACTGCCAAACCATATTTAATCACTAAAACCAATTACGTAAATCAGATCACGACACTAATAATAACTTCAAACGTTTGACACATAGTTTTCGAATTTAAATCGTTCGTTATGGTTACCAATCCTACTTTGGTGCAGATCCGATTGAACGGATTATATGCAGTAATAGAACAATCAAATCTAGACAACTTTGTTATTCATCAAACTTATCAAATTCTGAACTTATTTCTACTTTTCAGGTTTTCCCGCATAATACGCTTTTCCGTCTATGACACTCTTTCCTGCCGGTCCCTTGATAAGCGTCTTAAGCGAGTTCTACTGTAGTTTGTCACATTATAGCATTTTTTAAATCATAGCAAATACAAACGATTTTTTCTTGCAAAAAAACATCATAGAAAGCTGAAGGAAAAGATTTTTACGAGTATATAGCTGAACATGTCAAAGATGAAAATAAATCAAAGTCATTTTTTTAAAACTTTTATTAGCGATATTTTCTTTTACTAGAAATATGAATTCACTTTTGATTTAATTAAATTATCATAAATATATTTTACACGAACTCATTTTATAAAAAAGATTTTTAAAAATAGCCGAGCAAAAAAATAGCAGCGCTGTTTCTTTATCGGCTTAACATATTTGATAGAAAAGTAAATAAAAGTTTTTGAATTCAAATAAGCTTACTGATCTGCCAATTGTGGTGGGCGCTACGACGTAAAAGATCTATTGTACCACAAAGTCAGTTTAAGATGTCAGATGAGCTACAACTTTCTTAATAAACCGCGAAGTCACTGTCGTGGAGATATTTGCAGTTTCTCAGTCACTAAGATTTATCCACGCACTTACATGTTCTCGTAGTATGTATTCTGTGGTCCTGTCGTCTTCCATACAAAGGTGACTTTAAATTTTCTGAATAATTTTGAGTTTGTAAGTAATATCTGAGCTGACAAGGTCTCGTTAGAGAACTGACAAGTCTTCTGATATTATCTCTTTTCAAGTTAAGAGATAATTTGGATTTGTTTTGAAAACTCTTCCAGTAGCTCTTTTAGCCTGTCGAAGGCCCACTATATTCTGCCAATGCGTACAGAATGCCGCGGAACGGATCACCTGAAGCTTTTCTAACCAGTTCATTGGCTTATTCATTTCTTTCAATAGCCTTGTGCCCTAATACCCACCAAAGGTTGACTTTGATAAGTCCTGAAGAGTGTTTCGAGTCAAACAAGTTCGAGCTTAACGCTTTCGGTAATGTTCGACTGGAGCGATCGCCTTTCATTCCAGTTCGAAGGATTGCACTGGCACATTATTTGATGCCATGAAGCTCAGCGTAAAAGACGCTTGCACTTCTTCCAATTGGCCTTGTGACGTTTGTGTTTGGCCATGGATACCTGGACCTACTTCAATATTTTGGATCCATCTATAAGATTTGATGTTGGGTTTTTTGATGTCACAAGGTTAACGATTTGGGATCACTATGTTTAACTTCCAGCCGAAGCATAAAGTGGTTGGTGTGCGATCTTTTACCGTGCAGATCACATCGAGTTGAGGAATCTGTGAGATGAATTTTGCAAAGTTCAATTTTATTGCGAGTTTTATCTCTTCTGTTTGTAATAATCTGACTGTACTGCGAATCGCCACTGGATTGTTCAAATCAGTTAGTATATGACCTTTGTTGCTCATCAGAGTTGTGCAACTCTGTCAACAAGACGGTAGCATCTTTCGGGGGAATGATATCTAAGCCTGCTTTTACGCCGCTTATAACTCGTTGTTGTTTCTTCATTTCACATTCACGATGAGACGATGATGGATCCCAATAGGATTGAGATCGCGAGATTCAGAAGGCCATTCCATGACCTCAATTCTTTGTTGTTCTGCTTGTATATTTCGGGTCGCTGACTTGCTGGAAAACCTATTTCAGAGGCATTTTGTCATATGGCAACATGATGTTGCAGTATATCCTAATATGAGTCCTGGTTCATTTTAGTCTTTTTTTGTTTTTTTATTCATTTTTAAAGAACTTAACACTCAAGTGGGTATGACTACACTTATAGTGCCAAAACATGTGTTAAGTTTTTTGAGAAATTGGATAGAGAGAGAAAGAAAGATGTTTTTGGTGACACTCAACATTTAATGGGGAGACTGAATCCATAGTTGAAGTTGGATTGTTGTAAATTTCTAGTCAACTACTTATCTTACTTGATTTTTGTTAGCTGAAAAAATGAATGTCTTTCGGGGGCGGTTGGGATTCGAATACCAAACCGAAGCCAGTCAACTATCCCCAAACTATGATACTAAATTCACAATGTTTTATAATTTTGAAGTGAATTTCCGATCATATTTTGTATAAGATGGACATTTTACATATTGCCGAGATTTCTTTTCACCATATACTCGAAGAATAATTTTCCTCTCATCAGTCCACAAAATGTTCCTCCACATCTCAGTGGACCACGGCTAATAATCTCCTGAAAACTTCAGCCTTTTAGGGGTGTGGACATTTTAGAGAGGTATACTCTATGTGGATTGCGAGCATTCAAATTGTGGTCCCTGAGGCGTCTCGAAATTTAGTTCATCCATAATCTGGGTATCTGCTGAAGAAGGACGTATCCTGAAGTAACTTACCACACATTTAATCATAGAAGGATGCAATATTTTTTCCCAGCCGCATGTTTCAACTTTCTGTTGGTATTTGATGGTATTGCAAACCACTTGCGCGGAGCATCCCAGGAGTTCTTGAATTTTTTACCGCCCGGATTAACTTGTGTACCACCACTGTAAAAAAGAAAAGGTTTTACTAAAATTCGATTTAAATCATAATCAAGAAGATTTAGCTTATATCTGTATGATTCAAATCCAATATTAAATTAAGAACACAAATTTTATATGGAAAATGATGAGTTTCATTTTTCTCCTCTCGGATGCGTCAGGGATTGGCGTTACAATATGACATTACTGCTAATGAGTTTGGTATTATAGTTTGGTATTATAGTTTGGTATTATAGTATGCAAACAAATATTTAAAGAATTTATGAAATTTTAAAAATAAAGAATAAATAAGCTATAAATGATATTCGGTACTTTTAGATACAAAAGTATAAAAAAATTGAATTGAGTGCCACTACAATAGTCTTTTTCAATTAAAATTTACAACATTTTGGGTCTAGTGACCTTAGAAGAATAGTGTTAACAGTAATAAAATAAATTCAAATTCATAACATACGTGTGCACAAAAAGTGATTGCTTAAGATGTAATTTATCAAAAAGAACCGAAAATCAGGTTTAAATTTTTTGTTGAAATCCACGTAGCTAGAGCTGATATAACATAATTATTGTGTAGTTTATTTAAATTATAATCTATTGTATAATAAATAACAGAAATTTATGTCAGAAATGAGAGTTTCTAAGCTATCGTACTTACTATATATTGGAAGAGCCAATGTTTTAAGAATTTACTGAACGTTCGAAGTATTGATATTATTCTAATCGACTGAGGAATACACCCATTTATGAATTATTATTTTTTCAGTATATTATTTAATTTCACTTAATTTAGGTAAGAATACATTTAACTTGTGCAAATAGGTAGGTAGGTAGGTAAGCATGGCTGTTGGAAACACCAAAACACTTAGACCTATTGGCCCATTGTGATGCCACGTGCATCTATGTTCCTCTTACTTATGGCACCAGTTTGAGCTTACGATGAAGCTTAGGAGACTGTTTACGTCTATATTTTTTTAGATCGCTTAAGTCATTGTAGAAGAAAGCTCCTAAGTGAACGGAGAAGGTAGGGGATTGTCTCCTCTTCCTCCACGTCCATGCAGCTTCTACAAAAATCGTTTGTAAAAGGGCCAAGCCTTCTTGCGTGCTTGCCTAGGAGACAGTGTCCATTGATGACATGGCGCTGAGATGCTTCCTATTTAGAAGGATCAGACTCTTAGAGCTATTCGGATCTAGCTTTGGCCAGATCTGTTTAGTTGCTAGACATATTGGTCCAACAGTCCACCTAAGGTCTGTTTTCTTATTGGCATCCGGCTTTAATATTAATTTGCCCATACCGATTAGTGTATGTACCAACGAGGGTTGGCTGAAAAGTTTCCGGCAGATAGCGGCACTCATCAATAAAAGCTAGTGAATGCTAGTTGTGCATCATTTGACAGTTACTTATCGAAGTTTCAGTCATTTTGGAAGCGCAGTTTTTAGTTGACAGTCATTTGAATGAGTCGATGTGAGTGTTTTTTGTGAAAATGGAAAAAAATTGGGTATCGAGCTGTTATTAAATTCTTCTTTTTGAAAGGCAATACGACTACGCGTATCAAAAATGGGTTCGACTCTGTGTATGGGGACTCTGCACCATCATTTACCACAGTGAACATTTGGGCAGCTGAATTTGAACGTGGCCATAAGAGCTTGGGAGATGATGAACGTTCGGGACGTCCTAAAACTGCAACCAAATGGTGTCAGACGACCGCCGAATTAAAGTGAGAGAGAAAGTAGAGGTTATAGAAATGTCCAAAGAATGTGTTTGTTACAAATTAAATCAAGATTTAGGCATGAGAAAGCTGTCCGCGCGTTGGGTGCCGCGTTTGCTTACGTTAGACCAAAAACCTGTTCGAATGAACATTTCCAACGCTCTGTTGGTGCAGTTTAGGCGCAATAAATCCGAGTTTTAGTGCCAATTAATTACTGTAGATGAAACTTGGATACACCATTATACGACCGAAACAAAAATTCAGTCAAAATAGTGGACTGCAAAGGGCGAGCCGGCTCCAAAAAAAGAAGCAAAAACTGTTTTTTCGGCTGGGAAAGTGATGGCGACTGTTTTTGGGATAGTAAAGAAGTTATCTTAATCGATTATCTTCAAAAAGGAAAAACCATTACAGGAGCATACTACGCATCATCACATGCCAAGCTGAAGGCACAAATTGCGAAAAAACGGCCATATTTGCAGAAAAAGAAAATCCTGTTTCACCAAGACAACGCGCCGTCTCACACCTCAGCGGTTGCATGGCGAAAATCCATGAATTACGGTTTGAACTGCTTGACCATCCGCCTTATTCACCAGATCTAGCCCCAAGCGACTTCTTTTTGTTCCGTCATCTAAAAACTGCGCTCGGAGGACAGAGATTTTCGTCAAATGAGGAGGCAATCACCTTCGTGAACAATTATTTTGCAGAGAAAAACGCCAAGTACTATTTGGACGGGTAAGAGAGATGGGAGCATCACTGGGAGAAATATGTAGAGTTACAAAGAAACTATGTAGAAAAATAAAAAATTGGAGAAAAAATGTCTTGTATCATTGTTCAGTCGGAAACCTATTCAGCAGAATAGGTAAAGTGGTTCCAATTTTAGCGAGTTCATCGGCCTTACAGTTCCCTGGAATTTCTCTGTGACCCGGCACCCAGCAAACGTGAAGGTTGAACTGCTCTGCCCTCTCCATAAGAGATGATCGGCATTCAAGGGCGGTTTTGAAATTTAATGAGACTGACTCCAGGGGCTTGATAGCTGCCTGACTATCCGAAAAGATGCGGATATCCTTTGCAGATATCACGTTTTCTTCAGCCAGGACAGAGCTTCATTAATCGCCAAAATTTCCCCCTGGAACACGCTCCAGCAATTTGGAAGACTGAAAGAGAGGTTTAGATTTACCTTATCTGAGAAAACACCGCTATCGGTTTTAAATCCATCTGTATAGAAATAGATTGACTTATCCTCCATGAAAGCATCTTCCTCCCAAGGATCTAGAGGGGAAGTGTAATCGATGTTTTCTGTGCGGATTCGTGGCCAAATGAGTTATTGTGTAGTCGCTTTAAGGCGAATAGCTATGTATAGTTGCAGCTACTTGCACGCTGAGAATATCGAGCGGTGTCAAGTGGAACAGAATGTCTAATGTCGCAGAGGGAGTAGTTCGTAAGGCTCCGTTTATGCATAGACATGCTGCAGTTGACTGCATTGTCTAAGGCCGTCCCCCAGACGACAACCCCGTAACTTCTGCAAATAAGCAATACAATATTTTTTTCCTTTTCAAATTCTCGAGATATTAATGAAATTGTTTTTATATATTTAATTTATTTTTATTTTGCAAATACAATGGTTGAACATTAATTTAGTTAATAATAGAATGACACTGCACAAACCTTTGTCGTGCAATGCAACGTTGCATTGACTGCAAATCTTATGTGTCTGCCATTTGCATACGCGATACCGTTTTCTCTTGAGTCCTGCAAAAATGAAATTTTCTGTAATCACGCAAATTATTAAAAAACAAATACATATATATTACTTTACCTCCTGTTACAATAAGAGGTTGTCCTTTAGTCTTCTCCTGTTAATCTTGAGCCTCCGGTCTTCCACTTCGGGTAAGCTTACTTTTTTCAAGTTGGTGTAAACTTTTTCCGCAATATTTGCTTAGAGACCACGCATTCACAACAGCTACATCCACATAACAATGGAGGTGTACCATTCCTTGCCTCGAAAGCAAATTCGGGAGCGCAAAATGTGCTCAACTAGCAAATCTACACCGGCAATATGACAGTTTTACTCATGATAGCTGACATTTGGTTGAGGGATATCGACCTTATTTTTTTCAGCAAATGAAAACCTCTTTGTATTTTTTATGGGAATTGAATACTATAGTTAGTAACTTTTTGTACTTCCACCTCGTTGAAATTTGGTCGGCTCCTTTATCGTAGTAAGAGATGAAATTACCCCAATCTTTCTTTAAAAAATCTTTTCTTTTCTACTATTTCTATATTTTTTAACCGGTTTTCACGCAAAGTACCTGTGCCACCGAATCGTATAAGCGAAATTTTGTGTAAAAGATCCGGACTTGAAAAAAACGTATCAAAAAGGAATGCAAATTTTAGGGAGGGAAATTCTTTAGTGATCGTTCTGCTAAAGTGCAGAACCACTGATTCTCTTAATACTAAAAGAAGATCTCTATCCTGTCTCTTCCCTTAGTATATATTAAACTGAAGGCAGTATTCGTACTTCAAAGCACCTACCCAAGCTTACGGGATTATTCCGAAGAAACAGCTTGCAACTATGTTTGCCGGAAACTTTGTATGTAGGTAAGAAAAAAAAACTCGAATCTACGATATATTACAAATGATTGGAAAATAAATGCTTATTCTTGCTTACTTTACTCATCTTGTCCATTGAAGTAGGGGAGTAAAGATTTGAAAAAATGCCCTCAAATTTATTTCGGCGCATACTTTCAACAACTAAATCATTATGAGAATCTTCGCGGAACTCCCAAAACAATCGCTTTCTTGGTGTATGAATATATCCGCTTATTTTAAAGATTCCAATAAATGTACATATACATTTTTATCGCCTTGGAGTGTGTTATTTCTCCTAATAAACGAATAGACTTTTGTTAATAAAAGTTCGAAGAAATCAACAGGATGGCTCTCCGAAGATAGAGTTAAAGGCTTCGGATAACAGATATCTGGAAGCCCATTGTAGTAAACAATAGTTGTCAAATCAAGGTTATCCTCGTCCCCACTTTTCCACTTCTGAGGAATTCTGAATCTCACTTGGGTAGGAGTTTCGAATGGGCTTGGAAAAACATCTGCTCTACTGTCCCAATGAAATAGCAGGCATAAGCTGCCTACTTCCTAGTCTATTTGGGTCTTCATTTTCTTCATCTCCCGACTCATCATCTGTTAAACATCCATCCTCTGGATTTTTTTTTTTAAATTATATTTCCATTTTATTTTACGAAATCTTTGAAAAAATGCGAAACGCAAAGCCTACTATTTTGAATGTGCAATAGGTAGCCGTAGCATCAAAAATATTTAATTTCTGGATATACTTATTCAAAAATTTAAATTTCGAAAAGGCTTACTTTGTTTTTTGTTGCGTTAACGCTTCAATGGGCATAAATGGAATTTTTAAACAAGCGGTGGGTTAAAACTGAGAAAATATTACGATACGCAATGGTACGGAAGCTGCGTACAGATATTGTAGTAGAAGTCACAAGAAAAGTCATGGTTAAAGAAAATGTCCCTTGTGAGGTGGCTCTGCTATTATTTTGCTCTCCACTGAACATACAACATGATGACCTTCTGCAATCTTTCTGGTAACTAAATGATTCCGTGCTCATGGAACTTCTGGCCCTTGTAAGCACAAAACTGGACCAAGTGGGGTTTCAGGTTATCGTCATTGGTGAAGGTTTCATCATTCAAAGTGTTTTATAAACTTCGAGACATATACAAATCTGGTGGTACAAGCTGTATGCTGGATATGACATCACTTCCCAATCAAGTTTGTTATGACTTAGCAAAGATGTGTGTGGTCTAGCGTTGTCATAGTGGATCAAGATTCCTTTAGGATAGGCCAATTCTGATTGGTTTTTATTGATTTCTTCCTCCAGCCTCATTAACAACTGAATTGATCGCTTGGTTCCTTGAGAGCAGCTCAAAATACACAACTCTTTTATAGTCCACCAAATTGACAACGTAACCTTATTTGGATGCAGTTAAGGTTTTGATATGGTTTGTGCTGGTTCAACACGATTATACCATGATGGTGTTCGATTGATGTTGTCGTAGACGATCCATTTTTCATCACCAATGATGATTCTTATCAAAAAGGATCAATTTCATTACGTTTGAGATGCGTTGTCCAAATATTGGTTCGTTCTTTTTAAATTCGTGTTGAACCAAAAGGCGTAGGTTTTTGAGAAAAACAAACACTGTTGCATGCGTTTGAATCAATTTTTAAACCATTTTTTCCACTCCGAACGGTGTAACTCCAAAACATGTGTTTTAAATCCATCAATCGCTTTTCCATGCGTCGAAAAATGCTGACCTCGCAATTTATTTTTGATGTCCCGCACAAAGAAGTTATTGGGTGTCAAATCAAAGCTGTACGGCGGATGACTCATCAATTCGATGTTTGGAGTGCTCACAGAGTTTTTTGTTTGAGCTGACCTATGAGAGCTTGCATTGTCGTGGTGGAGATTAATCCTTATTTCTCCAAAGATTTCTGGCAAATAAAAGATGGTGACCATTCCGAATTAAAGCATTTACGATGTTCTAATGCTACTGTGGCGAAATGTCCTCTTTTTCCGAAGAAACATGCAATCATCTGCTTCAAAGTGTTTCGTGTGCGAACAACTTTTGTTGGATATGACTCGCCTCGAAAGACACTTTGTAGTTGACTGCGGTTTAGTTTCAGACTCATATGCATAAGTCCATGACTTGTCCCGCGACCGAATTTGTTTAACATTTATTTGGACAAATCAAGACGAGCCTTATCAAATTATTTGGTATCCAAAGCGGAGAGATCTTTTTGACTGTCAAATGTTCAGACAATGCCTCAACTTCACGATAAGTCGCATGACGACCTTGCGTCGATGTTTTCTGGCACAACATGAGGATTTCGGATGATTTTCACAAAATTCGTCCTGAGGCGAACGATGACTACCATCACGACCATCTCGATGGTCTGGGTTGGTGCTTCAGCACTAAAAGTCAAAGCGAGCTGGTCGGCACACTGTTGTTGAGTTAATACACGTCGCACGAAAATATTCACGATTTAATTCCATTTTTTGGCTAAGATGAATTGTTCAAGTCTGTAAAAAACGAAAATAGCACTCGTGTGACAAAACATTCTGAACATCTGTACAATTGAAAACGTGAAACTTTACGGTGCTGTCGTCAGATTTGACGCGTCTACTCTGCTATTGCTACATCTTAAAACTGAAGTAGCAATGTATAGAGATGTTTTACGATCCAAGACATTTTAAGTGATTTTAAATTGTTGTGAGTTTGATTTGGTCATCATTAATTTCGGTTGGTCATCTTTGAGCGAAAAATTCAAAAACGGAATTTCAAACCAATTTGGACACCTGCGTTCCATTAAGAAATCGACGACATAAACTTCATATATCTTTTGTGTATTCACGTTATTATTATTATAATATATGTACATGTACGAGTATATGTTCGGGTATACCCATTCTAAAACAGACATAGTTGGAAGCCGAGTTTTTTTGGAATTTCGTTCTCATTTAACTTTGAGATTTAAACTTAAAAATAATATTTTAAGCTATTAGGTACCACATTTTGCAAAAAGTCATAAGTTTCTCTTTTTACCAAAGCCTTTTTCTTTTAATATTTATTTTAACAGAAAAAAAAAACATAAAATTTAGAAGAAACTACACCCAATACAGGCGTTTCCTAGAGAGTACCCATGGACAAAAAAAAATTACAAAAAATACCATACACGTATCTCCAAATTCCCCTTTTTTTTATTGCATGGCATTCTTCACTGGCAACATGAATCTGCAACATTTCTGTTCGATGGGTGGAGAGCAACATGCAAAACAAAAACAAACGACAAGTAGTTGATTGCGAAAAAAAGAAACCAACAACATCATGCAAAAACTACTTTTACACCATAAACATCGTAACCAACACTATGTCACGTAGTACTTGTACACCTAACAACCACATAGCACCCTTATATAACTCAAAACCCGAGGTCAAATGGGCCTAGTGCAGTCAGTCTCATCATTTTTGGGGGTGTGTATATAAATCCTACCCTTAAATCCAGTGCATATCCAACAATATAAACACAGTAGCAGCGCAGCAAACGTAATACCTCCCTCCCAATTTATGCGCAATAAACATATGGCATAGATACAACCTCACAGCCTCAGCATAACGCTCCATGTTTCCCCAATTCTTCTGATTTATTTGTTTCTGTTTTTTTTTTCGTTTTGCTTTTTTTTTCTTCTCTTTTCTGCATACCCTTTTTCTGGGGCTTAGCCCAACAACACGAGATCCTGTATGATATCAAAGGTCGGGGGGAGGAGCGCCAAAGTTGTTGGTCCTGTGTGTGACTATTCCTTTAAACGTCCTTTGCAGCTGGAAAACGCCCACACCAGTCGGAATAGTAGTCATGCACTTTTTAAGGGTTGTTAGTAATGAACGCGCATTCCCCAGAAGGAGAAAACCTTGTCTGCAAGGACCAAACCATCGAAGGAAGGAGGCATATTGCCTCATCGAGGAAGGAGCCTTTGGATACAGTCACGTTCGTAGAAATTCCACTCCTTTAAAGGCGTTGGTGCAACATAAGCACGTGGTTGATGCAACACCGGTCCAAAATGGAAATGGCATACTTTGTTTAGACCGATAAAAAATTAGTCACATGCAGTAAAAGGACTATGAGACCTTGTTTAGTCGGCACTGCCCAATATGCTTCTGAGAAGGACAAATATACTTTTTGGCGGAAAATTCCTAAAATCAAAACAAAAATCTAACTGTCAATGATGGTGGAAAAAAAGCACGTGGTTGTGTTCTTATTTGGTTAATTTCTGTGAGTGTATGTGAAGGGATATGCCGAAGTAATGTGCTTTGTTCTTGTTTCACGATTCTCTTTACATATTCCATTCCATTTGATTCCGGAGAATCAATCTTTTCGTGCAGAATTACCGAAATCTGCAAAGCGTTTTCGAACAAAGAACACGTGCTACAGAATATTGAGATGATATTTATTCTTTGTTTGGCCTTCATGATTTTATTGTTTTGTGTACGAAACGTTAGAGCAAATAAATAGGGAAAGAGACAATTAACAGTTAGAAGATATACATACATACATATGTATCCCGCATTCACGTGAACATGTAAGCACGCTTAGGGTGTGAGAGATTGTCCGTTTAGTAACTGGCTTTTAATGGCTAGAAAAAATGAAATTGTTATGGAAACTGGACTACATAATTTATCTGTTTATTTTTAGTGTTTCTAATTTGATCCTGTTTATCCGCAGATTGGAAATGTTGTAGGATATGTGTCTGTCAATACATTGGGACGTAGATATGGACAAGAATCTACGGATGAGATTAACATTTTGATGCTTCAATGTATGGTATGGTTTGCGTTGAGCACATAAATAGTGCAAAATAAAATTAAAAAATAACTACATATGTATGTATGTATGTATAATCTTTTCCTTTCGGTGGCTACAAAACCCTTTCTGAGATCCGCTGTGCCAAATTGTTGTCGGTAGAGCAAATACCGTCAATTTTAAGGGACCTAAGGATGGTTACATAGGAAGTTCAGGTAATGAAATGGCTTTAAAAAGTATGAGAACCAAGGGAAGTCGAACCGCTTAAAGGTCTTCCTATTTGAAGAAGTTTTAAGGATAGTGAAGAAGACCAAGAACTGAAGATCTCATGTGATGGAAATCCATTTGTCTGATCTGCAGCTGAATTAATAACTTAAGCTACGGGATCCTTTTTATAGGGTTCTAAATTCGATGATCTACATTAATAATTAATAAATATGAAACCCTTTCGGGAGATCGGGATAGCTCCTTCTGAATGATCACTGCTTTTTCAAGAGCTAGCACAAAATTACATTTTTACCTAATTCAGCACAAAAACTGAATAGGTGGCGTGATTTGTGCCACAGAAATTTTATACCAAAACTTAGCTTTTGCATCTTTCCGATGAAATCCAAAAATAATTGAAGAAGTCAAGTCTTAGCTAGGACATGGATTTACGACTTACAGTTATATATTATCTTAAATGGCGCATAACTGCAGCCAATTTTCCCGAAAAACCTGCTCCTAAAAGCTTTGTAATGTTCTACAGGCATAGTAGGTCTGTAGAAGGGCAATGTAAGCCGCTGTGATACGTTAACCACTAACCGCTGCTCTCTTGAATGAGTTCGCTGGGACGCCTAAGTGCTTGGCTGAACGAATTGTCATTCTGAGTTTAGCAGTGAATGGCAAAGCAACTACGAGGGCGGGCCAATAAGTCCATGACTTTTGGATTAAAACACAGATTTTTTGATAAAAAAATAATTTTATTTTTCAACGTAGTCTCCCTTGAGCTCTATACACTTTGTCCAACGCTTCTCCAATTTTTTTATCCCTTCCAAAAAAAATGATTTGTCGAGGTCCTCAAAATGACGAGATGACTTCATCATTGGAGTCAAATCTTTTTCCACCAAGCCATTTCTTCAGGTTTGGGAACAAGAAGTAGTCGCTCGGAGCCAAATCTGGAGAATAGGGTGGATGAGGGAGCAATTCATAGCCCAATTCATGGATTTTTGCCATGGCAACTGCACATGTGTGCACCCTTGCATTGTCTTGGTGGAAAAGAACTTTTTTCTTGGCCAAATGAGGTCGTTTTTTTTCAAATCGTCATTGAATCGGTCCAATAAGTTGGCATAATATTCCCCATTGATTGTTCTTCCCTTTTGAAGGTAGTCAATGTGGATTATCCCGCGTGCATCCCAAAAAACAGTCGCCATAACTTTATTGGCTGACAAACCCACCTTGGCCTTCTTTGGCGCCGATTCACCCTTAGAAACTGTTGTTTGTTCTCTGGTGTGTTGTGATGGATCCATGTTTCGTCCACGGTTACAAAACGGCGCAAAAACTCCTCCATATTGCGATTAAACAACGCCAAACCTTCCTGTGAAGTTGTTACACGATTGCGTTTGTGGTCGACTGTGAGCAAACGCGGCACCCATCTTGCGGAAAGCTTTCTCATGCCCAAGTGATCATTCAAAATTGAAACCACTGAGCCATGCGAGATCCCTACGGCTTCCACAATCTCTCGCACTTTCAATCTTCGGTCGGCCAACACCATATCGTGAATTTTTTCGATTGTTTCGGGTGTAGAGACCTCAACTGGGCCTCCAGGACGTTTGGCATCTTCAGTGCTTGTACGGCCACAACGAAATTCAGTAAACCACTTTTTTACCATTGAAATCGATGGTGCAGTATTTATCAAGCTTAGCCTTGGTCTCGGTAATGGTTTTTTTTCGCAAGAAATAATGCTTAATAAGCACACGAAATTCACTTTTTTCCATTTTCTCCTCAAATTAGTGAGTAGTCTGATAAAAATAGCTGTCAAACACAAACTAACTGACGCAGCAAGTTTAAATTTTGACAGGAGTCAACTGACAGATGCCTGTTGACAGGAGCAGTGTTGCTGTTTCAGTAAAGAGGTCAGAAATTCAAAAATGCACGGAATTAATGACCCGCCCTCGTATGTATAATCTTTTTCTTTCGGTGGCTATAAAACCCTTTCTGAGATCCGCTGTGCCAAATTGTTGTCAGTGGAGCAAATACCGTCAATTTTAAGGGACCTAAGGATGGTTACATAGGAAGTTCAGGTAATGAAATGGCTTTAAAAAGTATGAGAACTAAGGGAAGTCGAACCGCTTAAAGATCTTCCTATTTGAAGAAGTTTTAAGGATAGTGAAGAAGATCAAGAACTGAAGAATCTCATGTAATGGAAATCCATTTGTCTGATCTGCAGCTGATCGGGATAGCTGCTTCTGAATGATCACTGCTTTTTCAAGAGCTAGCACAAAATTACATTTTTACCTAATTCAGCACAAAAACCAAAAAACAAACAAAAACTGAATAGGTGGCGTGGTTTGTGCCACAGAAATTTTATACCAGAACTTAGCTTTTGCATCTTTCCGATGAAATCGAAAAATAATTTAAGAAGTCAAGTCTTAGCTAGGACATGGACTTACGACTTACAGTTATCTAATTGTCCCGAAAAACCTGCTCCTAAAAGCTTTGTAATGTTCTACAGGCATAGTAGGTCTGTAGAAGGGCAATGTAAGCCGCTGTGATACGTTAACCACTAACCGCTGCTCTCTTGAATGAGTTCGCTGGGACGCCTAAGTGCTTGGCTGAACGAATTGTCATTCTGAGTTTAGCAGTGAATGGCAAAGCAACTACTTGAGTCCTACTTTGCTTATGATTAGTTTGCGCCTAGAATGGTAGCATACCAGCCTTTCAAGGAAAGATCTGTGAGGCTACCTAATCGTATATTCCTTCAATATATGTTTTGCCTCCGATTTGAAAGGAGTTATTTCACAGCTTTCCGGTTGATACTTGACCAGATCAATTGTGATATAAGCCAACGTATTTAGAAGATTTCATCTTATCGATCTATCAGAAATGCTCTGCTTAATATTCTCCTGCCTATAACTGGAATCTCTTAAAACAGATCACCCAGCATAGAGTTAGTTCTCTGTACCACTAGTATGTTGCTTTCAGTGGAATTTCTTAGTTTTTCGTAGAGAGATGAGTAAGCACTTCATTGATCAAGTGCGCAGAGTACCAGCACCCACCATTCAAAGAAATATTGATCTGCGTTGTCACCATCACTCTCACAGCAAGCGGTTGTTCCACTTATGCCGAGCGCACTTAGATGTGCCCTGTCACCACGTCAGTACGCATTCTAAAGCATTCCCTATTGATGGACAGCAGGGAAGAATTCGTATGGTCTGCGGGTAACCTGGAGAGCCATGCCGTCAGCAGTAGTGCTCATATGAGACCCAACTGCCAATGAAAGTGCTAACTCAGGACGCAGCCAATTTCATATTATTGTGACCTCGGACCTCGAACTACATTGAAGGTAGCGAGAGGGCTGAACAGACATTAAGTGCGGCTTGGCTATCGCATAGATATAGATTCTTCGCTCTCTCCACCGATTCTTCACCACATAGTTACAATAATTGCCCTCAGGATTGAGTCACCTCTGCGTGGAAGACGTACGCAAGTTTTCCCAATGGAAAGCGAAATCTAACAGTGTCTTCCTGAAGAACAACACCAGCGCCGTATTTTACATTAGTTTTGAAGCCATCCGTGAAGGCCCGACTACATTCCCTTCCTGGCTTAGACTCCGCCGAACCAATTTCCGAACACAGGGAAGATCGCTTTCGTTTTTTTGCAGTAACGAGGAAAATCAATGTCGTATGTTTGTTGCAACAGGAGTTCAGGATTCTTTGCATCATTGGCACTTCCACAAGACCAGTCTAAAGACAGTTGGCGCGCAAGGTCATCCTTTGCGTGTTATTTTTTTTCTAAACAGAAAATGGTTTTGTGAATGCAGTTTATAGATGACATCGAGGGGATGAAGATTCATCTTTGCGTCTGGAGCAGAGCTAAACTTGCTACGGAAAGCCTCAATGCTGCTGACTCAGACCGATCATTTGAGTCTGGTAAAAACAGCAGTGACGTAATTTCATGAGAGCTTATTCCACCAGACAACCGATGCATAGGATATAAGTGGCTTTATCATAGCCATATACTAGATGGAGTGAAAAGTGACCTCCTTCACCGCCAGAATGCGCTGTTACTGCAAAAAAGTTTATGGTGCCTTGAATTCCGTTCATATTTAGGCAGACATTCCAAAAATTCAGTGCGATACTGTCTTTAGTTTTGTTTTGACAGCTGATTGTTGTTGACGTGTTTGGCATCATGTTGAGTATGGACAAAAACGATTTTCATTCTCTCATAAAACATTATTTTTTGAGAGGCAAAACGGCGAAGGAAACAAAAGAAAAGTTGGATAAAAATTATGGGGCTAATGCTCCGTCAGGTTACACCGTCAAATATTGGTTTCGAGAGTTTCGTGGTGGTCGCAACTCCACTACCGATCAAGTCCGCAGCAGCAAGCCCTCCGATTCGGTTACAGAGGACAATTTCAAAAAATACATGAAATGGTGTTGGCTGACCGGAAAGCGAAGGTGCGCCAGCTAGCAGATACCACAAAGATTAGTACTGAGCGCACACGCCATATTTTGGGCAATATTCTGCATATGAGTGCCGCGAATGCTCACTCCTGACCAGAAACACGAACGCGACAGCACTTCGAAAGAGTGTGTGGACTTGCTGATGCGGAATCGGGCGGACTTTTGGCGCCGATTGGTAACTGGATTTGGATCCCTCGGACTATTATCTCTTCCCAAACCTCAAAGATGGCTCATCAATAAAAAATTCAGCTCACGCGAGGAAATCACAGTCGCCACGGAAGAGTATTTTGCAGACCTTCCGGAAAATTACTTTTCGGACGGGATCAAGAAGTTGGAAAATCCCTGGAATAAGTGTATCAAACTAAAAGGGGACTATGTTGAATAATATAAAAAAACATTTAAAAAAAAAAATTTTTTTAATTCCCAAAGAGGTCACTTTTCACTCCATCTAGTAGATCTTCGATGACAAGCCCCATGTCTTGCCGAAAGCTTTTTTAAACTCCCAGGAGGCCGACAGCGCCTTGGAGGTTTGTTATCCAGGATGACACCCATATACCTACTTAACTTCTTTAGAGAACTGGATGGTAGTGCGATTTGGGTACCATCAGCTTCCTCCCACCCCATTTTTAGTACACCAATCGTTGATCACTTCTAGGGCTAGAATCTAGCAGAAAATATAGCTGCACCATCGCTATATCGCTGAGCGTAAACGATAATACTATTGAAAGCGTTAAGCAGTGAGTCGACCAACATAATTCACACCAACGAAAACAAGACGCCGCCTTGCCGACAATACCTGTTTTTTCCGCTGTCACATATTGGCCACAGTCACGATCCGCAATCTGGGACCTATTCAAAAACATTGCTTTTATCCTCCAAACCAGTTATTCGCCTCCGCCGTATTGACTGGTCGAGTTACACATGCCGTTTTGGTGCCTGGTGTCTGTGTCATGGCATATCCGTCATACCCCTTTTTAACCTAACCTAGCCTACATACTCGTATGTCGTCGGAAGTTGCGTTGATGAAAAAGTGCAGGGCGTACTCCTTCTTATCGAGTGTGACTTAAATTTTGGTCACCACAAATGGGAATGTTGCCTCCAAAAACTTGACTAATATTGACAACAATCAGCTAACTGGAAATCAATTTTTAGATAAATCCTTGACCTAAATCCTGAGTTCAATGATCTCTTCAGAAGTTGCGGACAACACGAAGTAAAAGTAAATATGATCAAATATATACTTTGGAAAAATGTTTTTTACAAATAATATATTCGGCGAAAATGCAGAATCTGTTGATGTCCTTTACAAACTCGATGTGGTTCTGAATTCGATAAAAAAGCACTCGGGCATACGTTTCAATATTCTCTACAGCTTTATAATCCTGATTCCAACGTTATCCAATTGGGCCAACACACCACCCAAGATCTCATAGGTGAAGGCTTTTACTAATTTATATCCTTTCGAGCCACGACAAATTCCATCACAATTTTCTGAAAAGAATTCCAAATCTTTGGGAGTCTCTTCCTGAAAAATTGACATCGTACCGCCAGTCAATCGTTGTAACCTTAATACTTGAGAATCAGAAAGAAGGGTTCATTTCGGTTAAAATTTGTATGAAAACAAACGTAAAGTTTAGTAACTCGAATACGAACTTCTAGTAATTCCCAAATGCGATCACTTTCAAAAGAAATGTTACCAGTAAACCGTTTTTGATATTTAAACTGAATCTGAATTTGAAAGAGAACAACATCAACCATCGAGTACAATCCAAGAGATGCATCTCCTGCATAGTTAAAGAGCAACACACTGTTAAATTTATCAATGTATTGGTCCAGAGATGGTACAGAGAAACTGAGGCAGGGCATAAGCTATGCAAACCATGTGCTCGTTCTCGTCACATTGCATCGTTGTAGTAGTATGTCCTTGCATTTACAGTGTTCCTTTTACACCGCTAACTTGTATGCAAGAACATTCGAGAGCAATTTCATAGGGAAAGAGGCGTCGTCAACTGTCACTACAGTTTCTATAAATATGTGCACTATCTATATCAATAGGCTAAAGATGAAACTAGCTTTTAAGGACATAGATTGAAAGAGAGCCACCGGTGGATACATTTCTTGTTCATGTTCTTTTCATTTACACATTACCAAGTAGTGTGCGTGCGAGTGAATTGCATTCAACATAGGTTTGCGCTTACAGTCTGCTGTTTACATGTTGAAGAGCGAAATTTAGACCAGATTCAATGTAGAGGTGTAAGTTTATGCAATTTATCCTTTTGAATGTACGAGTAAATGTGTAGGCACGATTTCTCTGTGTACGTAGATTCCTTACATTCACTTTGGGTTTTCGTTTAATGTTTTTGGTTTTTGTTTTTTTTTTTGCTTTTTTTCCCTTTATTGCTGCCACTGTTGCTGTTGCTATTGCTGTTGTCGATGCTGCTGGTTCATTTCTGACTCTGGTTCTGTATTCGATGTGCTTTCGGTTATGTAGCTAAAGCAATTCTCTCCTGCATGGTGCGCTTTACCATTGCACTAGATATTCTCTGTTTATATTCCTTGCTGTTATTGCCCTTTACCATGGCTGTGTAGTGGCCCCCCTATCCTTGCACCAACCAGTCTTATTCCTGCAGCAATAGCAATAGCCAACATACAGAGAAAAAGTGAACCAACAGAGGGAAAATACAAAAAAAAAAAAATAATAAAATAAAAAAATAACACACTGAACACAAAATCACAAAACGAAAATAATAATAAAATTCCACTCCATCCTAGAGACAGGATCAGGTATTATGTGAATCTGAAATCAGATTTTGTTTAGTCGAACGCGAATGCTCCTACAGTAAGGACGCAATATTCTACATCTTCTATGTGCGAAAGTGTTGTTATTATTATCATTCTTCTTCTTCTTACAATCTGCTTACCAAATTGACTTTTACACCAAACAGATAGATTTAAATCTTCTTGTAAAAAGATATTTCTGTTTTTTTTTTTTTGTTTTCAATTTACTTTTACATTTAACTTGAATTTTCTTACATCGTGTGCAAATATTACTACTGATATAAAATTGTGTGTGTGTTATGTGTTGAAAATTTGTATTGAGTGTCTATTGAATCAACAGTGCATGAAATTTCCTAAACTTTACTTCTTACAAGCTGTTTTAATTGGTTTTCCTGTAACAATTTGTGCTTAAAGTGTAATATGTAATAAATCGAAAATACTTTTAACTTAAACTCAAAAATGTGCAAAGTTAACTTAAAAAATGTAACAGAATTTTTACATTGAATTTAAAGTGAAGAATTTAAAACAGAAATACATCTATTAAAATAAATTATTTATAAAATGTGATTAAATACTTTAGAACTTATGAAAATAGCAAAAAAAAAAAACAAACAAATCTTCAAATGCAAGATTGAGTGGAGCTTAGAACAAAAAGTGCAATTTACTAGTTTGATTACAAATTTAAATCGATGAATTGTTATTTTATTTAATTATTTAGTTTTTATAAGGGTACTCGTTAAACAAAAAAAAAATTTAATAAAAAAAAAATAACGATTCCTAAAAGCAAAAAAGTTGATCCAAGTTGTTTAGGACCAAAATTGAAAATCGCCGACCTGGAGGGATACGCTCAAAGGTAAGTCGTGCGTCTTCTATATATTCTTTTTAAAAGAGGGTAAATTTAAACTTTTATATTTGGTAAATGGGGGCAGTTGAGAAATAAATTTAAAAATAGGTTAGTTAGTTTGAAAAATTAAGCTTAACGACAACAAGCTAAGATTCAATTCAAAAGACGCACAACTTTCCAGAAATAAGTATTGTATGATTTTTCAAAATGTTTACAAACATCAGCACTATCATGAACTCATACCACAAGGTTCACTTACGAATTAAAAAAATTAAAAAAAAAAATAAAGGTGATCTTAAATATAAAAATAAAAAATATATAATTAATATGAAATTTATTTCTGTTACAATTCTATTTTTATTGGCATAGACATCCCAGTAAAAGTTCTCTCTTCTTAAAAAAATTAACGATTCCTCGACGGAATAGATATCACGTCTGTAACAAAATTCCGGGAAGTCAACATCCAAATTAGTTCAACCCGAAAGCAAGGTTTTATTTAACGAAGTCGATGTGCCGCAAAATCAAAAGCAACAATAAGTTACATTTCAATCGGAAAGCTTTTATCTTATATTATTTTTCACCAGCCTATAGCTGTTGTTACAATCGACCCTTGACAATCTAAGTCTAAATATCAAACAAACTATTGTCTGTCATGCCTTCCCCTGCCTTCACTCAATCCTATTAAATGATGCGAATGAATAATTGCAGTAGGTTAACGTATGGAACACATACAGAACTCGTACAGTCGTACTTAACTCAACAAAAAAGAAAAAAAAAAAATCTGACTAAATCCAAAAGAAATATAAGAACAACATGAAGGGAAATAAAAGAAAACAAAAACCACCATCAGGTGGCAGTGAGACATTCTTCTTTTCTGTTCAGCTTTCCTTTTTTTGTTTTGTTTTTTTTTTTTTTTTTTAGTTGGCACCGCTGTGAGGAGTAGAACCCCCAAACTCTATACAAATTTACATGAGTGCACCAGGCCAGAGTGAATTGGAAAACCACCACTGTAAAGAGTAGAGTAATGCAGCCATGACCAAAGCCAAGTTAACCCGATGCTGGTGCCGACTGCCTTCTGTGATCCCTTTGCTAGACTTACATTACATTTACATCTACATACATACCCAGGCATTCATACGTACAAGTATGAAGTGCATACTTACTCACTTTTCGAAGCGGGACGGTGAAACTATCGTCATAAACACCCATTGCGACCGACCCCCCCCCCCCGAAGGCCTATTTCCATTGCCAGCCAACACACAACAACAAGCAGTATGGCGGCAGTAAGTCATCCTGCCAGCCAGCCAGCAAGCTAGCAAGCCAACCAACATGTAACTCCCAATCGCACTCACACTTGCAGAAAATCCTTACAACAAAACTATAAACTTATCCTATCCAAAAGGATGTACGACTGTATGTCTCTGCATGTGCGACAGCTTTTCCGTTGGTGAGGGCTTTTAATTTAAAAAAAAAAAAAAAAAAAAAAAAAAAAAAAAAAAAAAACATTGTTTCTGGGGCTAGAATTACATCGGCAGAAAAAAGTGAAAAAATTTTCCCCAAATTACTTACTACTGTCACTGTATGCATTAAGACCCATTACATGCTAGTGTTAGAAGTAAATGTTTATAGTCACTACCGGAGCAAATAAAGACCTACAACAACAAAAGAACAAGGGTCAACTTGGTTTTGAAAAGCCCAAAGGAAAACAACCGTGAAGAACTCGCTGCAAGTAAGATGTTTAGTTGTAAACATAGCTTTGCCTTTTCATTCGTTTTTATTTCGCCGTTCGTCTCTAGCTTTACTTTTGCTACCTACCATTCAAGTGCTTCCTACTTGAACTGTTTTCTTTTACCATAGAAAGAGGGAGAAAAAAAAAGGAAAAAATAAATCAAAAAGTAGAAAATGAAAACCCATATCACTCGTCAGTTGTCCTAGTTTGAGAAAAGTGCGGTGATACCAGTGGTCGGCGGTAGGCGGTAGGCGGTAGGCGGTGAGGCCGGCATAGACTTCTAAAGCCATAAAGGGTATACCATATTCCTATAGATTTATATACAATAGATATACGAGTACATACTTGCATATAGATTTCAGAAAACAGAATGCAAGTAATAAAAAATAATAATGAGGTTGCAACCAAGGAAGGGATGACAGACACCCTTTGGCGCGCACACAAATGCACATAGCACATGTAAGCGCATGCATCCGCATTACAAACATTGGCAGCACCCAAACATTATTCGGCGCCTTTCAAAAGCCGACCCCACACCGCACCCAATTTGTAATCCTCAATACAAAAACAAAAACAAAAACAACAAGCAAAGTACCAAATAAAATCGCAGACTATATAACACTTTGGTTCGTCTCGACTATCGAGATATACATACATTTAGTTATATGCCATCAAACAGAGCGTCAGTCTGCCAGACCTCTGTAAACTTTCAACCACCCTTCAGTTAACAGTCTGGCTCTGTGGTTAACTTACATAAGCTATTATAACCAACCCCCCTGAAGAGAAGAAGACCTTTACCCCAAGAGAAAAAGAGTGTAACAGCGAAAGAGAACTCTGATAAGAACAACATTTACATTTACAGAGTTAAATGTCATTTGAACTTTTATTATGTAGTCCTGAATAATTCAGAAACAGACACCCTGTGCCGGCTGAACTATTGTGTCATACTATCTTGTATGCATTGAAACGTATTTACTCTTTCAATTTTGTCGTCAACTCTTATCATCGTTAGGCTCAGTTACTTTCTCTCTTTATAGACAATACTTTCTGAAGGATTTTGTACATACCGTCCCCACAAAACCCCATCTGAATTACATATCCAATCCTTTGGATGTCATTTCCCGTTTCCCTATGTGTCACAGATTTTATTGACACCTCACCCTCATCACTTATCGGTGTAGTGCACCCAAGTGCAAGTCAATGAAAATTGGGTAATACTGGCTGGTGGGAGTTCTGTGTCCTGTATCTCGTATCCTGGGTGTTGCAACGGTGCCAGAGGCAAAGTGTTGAAATGGCGCGTGTTAAAAATTACACCTTCACATACCATATATTCGTATGAATAACTTGTACACTATGGTTCTGATTTTATAGAGACTTTCTTCCCATGAGGCCATACACACGTATTGAAAGGATATAAGAGTTTGTACGTATGCACATGCATTCTGTATCTAAAAGATACTATATCTGATTGATTACGGTGTGTTTATTAAGTGACTGATTATAGCACTGGCTTCATTATCAGAAATTCTAGATTGATATCGATTTAGGGGATGCCACGTTTATATGTTTTGCTTCCCTATTTGCTAGGCATGTATGGTAGTTTTTCAGTTTAAAATTGGTCACTAGTCATCGGAGTTATCGATTTTTAATTCTACCAAAGTAAACCGATGGCAATTACGATCCGTGTAATACGCTTCAACCACTGTCCGTCTGTTAAACCAGCAACATCCATAGATACTCGTACACTACACAAAAGAGATAATTAATTTGTCCTGCACTTGTTGTGTAGATACGACAATAAAAATCCAAGTCCAGTTGGATGTTGAATGTTTGCTTCGACTTACGAGTATTTTTAAAACAAAATAAGAAATCAGGATTCAGAAATTTAATTAGATGCAGGCAAAATATTAGCTTGAACACGGTGGCAATTGAATTTGTGGTTGGGGGTAGAAAATTCAGAAGACAGGTCAGTCAGACAAAAACTAGGCATCACGGTTCAGTCAATTCAATTCAATTGTCAAGTTTTTAATTGGTACGGATCGAATTATCCAATTAGATGAATTGCGTTTTACAAAATCAAGGGAAAGTGTGGGAGTTTGGTGTTTACAATGCTGGTTTGAGTATGCATTTGATAAGGGAGATTTTATTTATATATGTTGTACATACGGTCGTAATGAATGCTCATCAGTCTCGAGTAAAGAATTAGATTATAAATTCCATGGGTAGGATTTTTTGAGATCTGTACAAGAGTAGGTATGTACAAAATTGCATTTTATTGAACCTTAGTGTAAAGGGCCTTTCGAGGGAAAGCTTTTCTAAACACAAGAGGGAATAACATATTGTCCTTTTGTGTTAGCTTACTTTGTAATGGGTTCTTAATTGCTGGAAAGATGTCGCTTCAAGGACCCAGCAAAATCCAATCCTCATGATTGGCAACAAAGGGTCTAAAGTCAAAACCTCACATTTAAATGAATTACAGTGCTACCGTATCGTTTCTCTTCGGTAGTTGGAAAGACTACACTGGATTTTCTCCAGTCATTAGATCTCTACCAATTTAGTAATGTGCGTAATTCTTTTAATAATTTGTTAGATCTTGTTATTGCATCTGAAGATATGAATGTTTCTGTTCATTCTTGCTTACCTTTGATAAAAAATTCTGTGTCTCATAACGCTATTATTATTTTAATCAAAACTTACGTCTACATATAACAATCAAATGTTGTTTAGTGATTCAACTGAATTCATTTTTAAATTTAATACACCCTGAATGACTCGAACTGCAAGCAACTTCAGACTGCTATAATTTCCAAACCGTTCATGACAGTGATCTCAAATTTTGACACATGACAGATAATTTTATTATTTACAAGCCTTTTAAATGATTTGCGTCTCAGTTGTGCTTAAAAATTTTTATCCGCGATGGAATTCAAACGTGATAGTGTGATTGCTTTATATTTGGTTGGAGAACCACAAGTAGCTATCGTTAGAGCCCTCCAGCACCTCAACGTGAATAAATCATTTGTGTCTCGAATCATAGCTCGTTACCGTGATACTGGCAGCGTTGCAAAACGCCATGGAGGTGGCCATAAAAAAACAGCAACATCGGCAGAAATGGTTCGGAAAGTGAAGGCTCGAATTGAGCGAAATCCGCGTCGAAGTGGAAGAAAAATGGCTCGTGAGCTCAACATATTGTTGGAACGGATGCAACACATACTAAGAAATGAGCTTGGGCTCAAGCCATTGAAGTTCCAAAAAGCACACGATGTTACACCGCAACAAAAAAAAGTTAGAGTCGAAAGAGCGAAGGAGTTGCTACGCTTGCACGAAAGTGGTGAATTGCCGAATTTGGTTTTTTCCGATAAGTCGCCATTTGTTATCGAGCACCTTCGGACGGCCACCAGAAAGCAGACAGCACCGATGGTGATGGTTTGGGCCGCCATAAACGCTGATGGTCGCTCTCGGCTCATATTTTTGGACCGTGGCGTCAAAATTAATGCGATCGTATACCGTGAAACTATCTTAGAGGCAGTATTGAAGCCTTGGGCAAACAGTCATTTCGGTCGGAGATCGTGGACATTTCAACAAGACTCGGCACCGTCTCACAAAACGCGCGTCAACCAAGATTGGTTAAAAAACAATGTTCCACACTTTATTTCTACGACACAATGGATTGCAAGTTCTCCGGATGCTAATCCGTTGGATTTCTCTGTCTGGAGTATTTTGAAGGCGAAGTTTGGCACTAAAAAATACCAAAGTTTGGACCACCTCAAACTAGCACTTCGCCGGGAATGGACGAAAATACCGCAGAGCCACTTGCGTGCAGCGCGCTATGCTTTCGTCGCCCGTCTCAAGGCCATTATTCGCGCCAAAGGTGGACATATTGAAAACTACTGATACAATTTGAAAATTGATGTATTTGCCAACATTTTTTACTTTGGCACAATAAAATTTATCAAAAAATAAAAAAATTATAGGATTTTAAAAAGTTGGAGTTCGAGTCATTCACCCTGTAGTTCCAACTGAGGGATCAGTTTGATGTGACGAACTTGGGTATAACTCAGTGGCTGAAAGCTTTAAGGCTTTTTCGCAGATTTTTTTCAATATTTTAAATAATACTGTGCCTAGAGTGCGAAAACGAGTAAACTCTCACCCACCATGGTATAATCAACGGTTACTTAATCTTAAATATGCCATAAATAGAGTTCATAAGACCCTTAAAAGGAGTAAATCTCTATCGGAGTACGAATTATTTGCTCGGTTGAGAAAAGAATTTTTTTTTTTTTCTAGGTTCCTCTCGAATAATTACATTCAACGCTTGGGAAGGAATCTGAAATCTATTCCAAACAGGCTAACATCGGTTTTCCGTCAACTATGAATTTTCTAGACAAATCATCCAGTAATCCCAAAGATATTCTGAACATGTTCGCGTCGTTTTTTATGCTTCCTCCGGCCTTGCTTCTTTTAATGAGGATTATTTCGATTCCTTGCATGCTTATAATGGCTCAAGTTCTCTGGTACTTATTAGAGCCGAATTATTGTTGGCAATACAGGGTTTGAAGGACAGTAAAAATCCAGATTTCTTGGGTTTTTACCTGGTTGTTTTAAAATCTTGTGCTGATTCTCTTATTTCCAATCAGTCATTGGCTAGTTGGACATTTATTGATGATTGAAAATATTCGCTTATAACACCAATTTATAAGAGTGGTAAAAAAGACCCAATTTTGAATTATAGACCAGTTTCTAAACTGTCTATTATACCTAAACTTTTGGGTCGCCTAGTAAACGAACGGATGGTATTCATCTTAAGCAGCTTTATTAGTGATTCTCAGCATGAATTTTGGACAGGTCTTAAGTTAAGTTTCAGAAGCAAGTGCACGTAGTTTATACTGATTTCGTGAAAGCCTTTAGTAGAATTAATTTGCATATCCTTCTAAAAAAGCTTGAGTGCTAGGGATTTTTCGGCCCATTACTTTCATGGTTTAAGTCCTATCTGTTTGAGAGAAAACAATTCGTTTTTATCGGTCATTTGTTTTCGGTTGAAATTAATGCTTCACTTCGCAGCCTTGCCTGTTGTTTGTAATTATGACTAGGGAATTCAGGGTGGACGTAGCCAATATACGCGGACTAAAAAGTAATCACTTTTCTGCGTACGTCCATGTCTGTAAATACAGACCATCTATTTTGGCACTTAGTCAAACACAGATAGATCCCCGCCCACACCTCTCAGATCACTCTGATCTGAAGCCACCTGGCTACGAACTAGTGCCACTATTATTTCCTCATAGCGGTCTCGCCATCTATGTGCGTAGTGAAGTAGCTTACCAAATTCCACCGCAATATAGTCCCTGTTCCAATCCGGAATTCAATTTTATGTGGTTAAAATTCCATCTCCGTAAGCAAATTATCCACTACTGCTTTATTTACAGAAGCCCCAAACTGCACAGCAACTCGACCTTTAACTAGTTTGATGCGCTGTCTGACTCCATCAAACAATTGTATCCTTGTATTCTCATACTGAAATCGTGATTACGGGCGATTTCAATATACACAATTCTGGGTGGCTTCGACATTCTGCACAGACAACACCCGAAGAACGATGTGTGAGATCTTCGCTGCGAAAAATAATTTAACCCAGCTTGTAAATGAGCCCACACGAATACCAGACGTTGACAGTCATAACGCCAACACCCTGGACTTGTTTTTAAGTTCTCACCTGATAAGTACGTCGTTGAAGTGCTCACCCCTCTAGGCTCGTCGGACCATTGTGTCATATCAGCTAATTTCTGGTACACCGACCCCACAGTGAGAGAAAAGATTTCTAAAATAACAGTATGGCAATACGAGAAAGCCAATTGGAGCAGACTTAACAACTTCTTTAGGAATTTTAACTGGTCGTTATGTTTCCTCGATAACGACGTGGATGCCGCTGCTGACATGATCACAGAAACTATTCTCTTTGGAATGAGATGCTTTAGCCATTCGGATGAAGAGTATCAAACCAAAAGAAAAGGCATGGTACGATTCGAGCGGGAAAGAGGCTGTCAGAGTTAGAGAAATGATGTTACTTCGGTCCTACAAGACCAACCCGACAGAGGAAAACCGAAAAAATTTTAAACGAACCAGAAATAACTGCAACGCCTTTCTTTAACGTGTAAAATTCCAATACGACCCAAAACTGAGGCAAAAAATACTGCAATGTCCCAAAGGCAGTACACATTTTTGGTCGTTCGTCAAAAACATTAGAAATTCTGCCTCATCCTCCATCCCAACTCTCATTTACAATGACATTCCAGCTGTCAGCTATTTGGACAAGGCCAATCTGCTTGCCACACAATTTGCGGCTAGCTCAACTCTCTCAGATTGTGCTTTGTGCGTCGAATTTTCAATGGGACGAATCCACTTTCGCACTCGTGTAGTAGCAGGAGTACTTAAAGATCTCAACTTACATAAATCCGCTGGTCCAGATGGTATATCTCCCATTCTTCTGAAGAGGTGTTCTTCCTCGCTGGCAAAACCACTGCGAAAGCTTTTTCATCAATCCTACTCTTTATGACTCATTCCGGGCAGATGGAAAACAGCACTTGTCCAGCCCGTCCCTAAAAAAGGCGAATCTTCTTCTCTCTCCTCCTACAGACCCATTGCACTTACGTCCCTTCTTATGTCATAAGCTGAAACGCTTATGAAATATCTCGAAACACGAAAATTTCTTAATGACCGGCGGTATGGTTTTCGTAGCAACAGGTCCACTGATGATCTGATGGCATGTCTCAACGAAAAGTGGAACCAAAGCGTACATAGTTGCACTCGTTATTTCTAAGGTATTTGACAGAGTTTGGCATCACGCTCTTTTGTCGAAAATGCATGCTTTTGGGATCGATGACTCTCTTCTTAAATGGATTAGAAATTACCTTTCGGAACGATGAATTCAAGTTGTCTTCGATGGTTTCAAGTCTGATATTTCCAAAATAAATGCTGGTGTGCCCAACGGCTCCGTTCTGTCTCCGACACTCTTTTTAATTTTCATCAACGATCTCTTGTTTGCTACCTCTAATCCAATATACTGCCTTACTGACGATAGTACTCTCTGCTTTTCATATTCGTTCTCGAATTCACGTCCCTGCTTTTCGGCTTTAGAACATGTACGGCAGCGTATGTTAAGCTCAATAAATTCCGATATTAACAGCATAACCAATTGGGGAACTATCAACCGAGTGGAATTTAATGCTTCCAAAACACAATGCTGTCTGCTCTCGTTAAAGCGAAATTCAAATACCCAGCCATTATCCATGAATGGCACTTGCATCGTCGAAACCGATAAACTTTCCATTCTCGGCATGTGTGTCAGTGACAACTTACGTTGGAATAACCATATATTCCATGTCGTCAAAAATGCTGCGAAATGTCTAGGTTTTCTGAAGCGATGTAAGAAATACTTCGCCCCCTCTGATCTGACCACAATATATAAGGCGTTTATCCGCGCGAAATTGGAGTGCAATGCCCACATCTGGTCGCGTGCGCCCAAAACATCTCTACACCTGCTAGATAGGATTCAAAACCGTGCGATAACACCAATAGGTGATACTAATATCAGTCAATCAATTAACACCCTCGAACACCGATGTCATGTCTCCTGTCTCACCTTGTTTTATCGCTATTTCCACCACCAGTACTCTATTGAAATCACCAGTAGCATACCGCCCATTCAAACTTTCAACCGCAACACCCGTTTCGCTATGAATGCTCATAGTATACCCTCAAGCTCAATTTCGGACGTACTCTAAAATATCGTGATTCTTTCCTAAGCCGTACAACTCGCTTATGGAATGCCCTGCTGATCTCTGCGTTTCCTGGTCGTTATAGCTTACAAACATTTAAAAACAATGTACATCGGTACCTGTCTTTTCTTCCTCCCTAAATTTCCTTCGTCCGCGCTGTGTACAAACATTTTAAGGGTACAAAAACCCCTTGAGCGCGCGCTGATTATAAAAAAAAAGAAACAAAATAAAAATGTTGTGTCTAGCGTCCCAGAAGGAAGCCATCTTGGGGAAATCCTTTTTCGCATTTTTATAAATGATTTGCCGAGAGTTCTAAAATTTTGTCACCTTTTCTATGCGGATGATATAAAATTTTTTGTGACTATTTCCAATGTCAGTGACTGTCTTCTAATCCAGAGAGACTTAGATAATTTTTTTGAATGGTGTAAAATGAACGATCTACATCTCAATATCGATAAATGTGCCACCATGTCATATAATAGAACACAATATAATCTAACCCCTGCTTATCGTCTTGGAAACCAATCAATTAATGTTGTAGTTGAATTTAAAGACCTTGGTGTTGTTTTTGATAGTAAGCTCACTTTTAATCACCATGTTAGCAAAACTAATGTCAAAAGCTAACTCTGCTCTAGGATTTCTGAAAAAAAATTCAAGGACCCTTATACTCTTAAGGCCATTTATGTAAGCATGGTTCGTCCATGTCTGGAATATGGTAGTGTTGTTTGGAACCCGTTTTCATTGAAAAACATTAATTAGAATAGAAAAAGTTCAAAAAAACTTCTTGCGCTTTGCATTTTCTTACCGCTCTAAATGTTTGATGATGGGTTCTGATTCCCTCGAAGTTCGTCGTAAAATACATTGTGTTATGTTCGTTAGAAATTTACTATGTTTTTCCATTGACTGTGAGAACTTGCCCTCATTAATTTGTATTTATGCCCCCCTAAGGGTTCTTAGGGCGAGACCGTTGTTATTTGAAGTTCATCACCCCACTTTATACAGAGCTCATGAGCCTGTTACGTTTTGCTGTAGATTATTTTATCTCGTATGTATATGATCAACTCGATATTGTATCACCCAGAACTAGATTGAAGGAACTCGCATTGTTAATTGTTTGCATTAAGATAACTTATAATTATTGTACTTTGTACATATTTTTCTTTCTTTCTTGATCTGTTGATGCACATCTATCGTAGATCTAAACAAATAAAAAAATAAATAATGAGAACTGAGTTTATCTACGTAATTATGCTTTCTTTAATCATCTTGCTAAAGGGCGCTTGGATGTATCGAAACAAAACACTTTGCAATGAATCCACTTTTGAAGACAAAAGTATATTATGGTATCGCTTTTATAGTAGTACTGTGGTAGTACTGTCGAAGAAAGTCTGTTAACATAAACGAAGTGCTGTTGAATATACTCATAGCCACCGTTCAGTTTTATTACGGCGTCTAAACTTCCGATGCAATTATACCATTTTTACACTTGAAAAATTAGATTCCATTCTTAGAGCAAAACGTATTATATGTACAATAGCTCCCGATATACGAGTACACTAGGATATAATGATATGGTGCTGATAGAAGCGTAACAATAAGATGGCGTAATCAGCTAAATGCCAGCGGCTCCAAATTACTTTTAATTTTTCATAATTAGCGGGTCAGCTCTAAGGATTTAAAATTGAGAAATTGTATGAAATTATTGTTCTTCACACAGACATTCGAAATAGTCTCTAAGGCACTCCAGTCTACAACCACAGATCGTGCGAAGCTCTTAAAAAGTGCAGTCATGAATATGAGGGCTTAAAACTTAATCTCAGTAATAGAAAAATAGTCTAAAACGTTTCATTTAACCCTTATTTGATATCCGGGTGCCCACCGTGTTGTATTTTTATGAAAAAAAATGGAAAAATGTAAGTCAAAATCAAGCGAATGGTGAATTTTTCTTCAAAATAATTTTTTTTTTACAAAAAATTAATTTAAACTTTAACATTTACATTTCATATTATGTTTATGGTGAGAATAGAGAAAAATCACAGTTATTTTCGTCGCCTTCTTATTGTTAGTTTATAACACATATGACAGGATCCCGTGACTTTTTTCTTTCCCGTTGTGTTCCGCTGTACCAATGGACCAGGACCTTCTGGGATCGTTGCTACGTGACGAGCTATGATGCTTTCAATGGCAATTTTAGTTGTATAATTGCCCATCTCTTGAGGATTCATTATGCGTGCTTCAATCATTGGCTTGGCAAGTTCTTCGTTTAGTTTGCGCATAAAATGACGTCTTTCCGTTGTTTTCTTCTTCATTATATTATTCTACTTATATTTAATTACATGACTCGAACTGCAACTTTTTGTTAGTTTTTGATAAACATTATTGTGCCAAAGCAAAAAATGTTGGAAAATACATCAATTTTCAAATTGTATCAGTAGTTTTCAGTATGTCTACCCTTGGCGCGAATAATGGCCTTAAGACGGCCGAAGAAAGCATCGCACACTGCACGCAAGTGGCTCTGCGGTATTTTGGCCCATTCCTGGCGAAGTGCTTGTTTGAGGTGGTCCAAACTTTGGTATTTTTTAGTGCCAACCTTCGCCTTCAAAATACCCCAGACAGAGAAATCCAACGGATTTGCATCCGGAGAATTTACAATCCATTGTGTCGAAGAAATGAAGTGTGGAACATTGGTTTTTAACCAATCTTGGTGCCGAATCTTGTTGAAATGTCCACGGTCTCCGACCGAAATGATTGTTTGCTCAAGGCTTCAATACTGCCTCTAAGACAGTTTCACGGTATACGATCACATTAATTTTGACGCCACGGTCCAAAAATACGAGCGGAGAGCGACCATCGGCGGTTATGACGGCCCAAACCATCACCATCGGTGCTGCCTGCTTTCTGGTGGCCGTCCGAAGGCGTAAATTTTCGAAGGACCTCTCTGGCAAGTAAACTCGGTCATTTTGTTTGTTGACATATTGCTCGATAACAAATGGCGACTCATCGGAAAAAAACAAATTCGGCAACTCACCACTTTCGTGCAAGCGTAGCAACTCCTTCACTATTTCGACTCTCACTTTTTTCTGTTGCGGTGTAAGATCGTGTGCTTTTTGGAACTTCAATGGCTTGAGCCCAAGCTCATTTTTCAGTATTTGTTGCATCCGTTCCAACGATACTCGTACGTTGAGCTCACGAGCCATTTTTCTTCCACTTCGACGCGGATTTCGTTCAATTCGAGCCTTCACTTTCCGAACCATTTCTGCCGATGTTGCTGTATTTTTATTACCACCTCCATGGCGTTTTGCAACGCTGCCAGTATCACGGTAACGAGCTATGGTTCGAGACACAAATGATTTATTCACGTCGAGGTGATGGAGGTCTCTAACGATAGCTACTTGTGGTTTTCCAGCCAAATATAAAGCAATCACACTATCACGTTTGAATTCCATCGCGGATAAAAATTTTTCAACACAACTGAGACGCAAATCATTTAAAAGGCTTGTAAATAATAAAATTATCTGTCATGTGTCAAAATTTGAGCTCACTGTCATTAACGGTTTGGAAATTATATCAGTCTGAAATTGGTTGCAGTTCCAGTCATTCAGCGTGTATATTGTATAACGCCACCTGGCCACCATGAACATCGCCGCTGAGTTGTGTATCTTCCGACACTATGGATTGTCAACACAAGTTTTATATTTATTATAGCAATTGATAATATCGGGTTCCTTTTTTGCATCGCCGCCCAGAGTCTTATCTGAATGCATTGTAAATGTTAAGATTACAGCTTTCCTTTTTTTAGGTACGTAAGAGCACTTCGTCACTTTTTCATGAAAACCAAAAACTGCCCAGCGGTCGTGATTTATTTGTTGCCACGACACGGAGTTTGGTTTCTTTTTATTGTGTCCACGATAGTAAGTGTTTTGCAACACGAAGAGTTGTAAAACAATTATCCGTATAGATATTCCTACCATTTCCGAGGTAATTCTTTTACCACTCTCTCTCCCTGATTTTTTTCCTGGGTAAATTCGCTTTGCCAGTGTAAATTATACCCCGCAAAGGATATGCATTTTCAGAATCAGAAATCCACTAGATTTTGATACCACACTTAGCCGACTTTGAAGGTATATATTGAGTAAATGCTCCAAAAAGGATATAGTCTTGCATCAATAGTTAAATTTCCTGTAGGCTTGTGTTTTTTGTTAGAGGTGTAAAAATTCAATATGAAATAAAGCACTTGAAGCTAATGTTAATGTCTATGATATTAGCTTTATTTAAAAGATAATTTTATGTCATTAGTGTTTAAATATGATACCGGGTATATACGCGGCGCGGCTACCTCGAATGAAACGCAATCTTGAAGTCTAATTTTCAACAACTTTATCGCAATAACACGGCGAATGTTGACGTCTCTGATTTATCGGTATAGACTAGTGACTTCACATACCCCAAAGAAAATAATCTAAAGGTGTGAAATCACAACATCGTGGAGGCCAGTTCACAGGTCCATTACGTGAAATTATGTGCCCAGAAAATGTTTCCCGCAATAAATTGATGGTATCGCTCGCCGTGTGGCATATTGCGCCATCTTGTTGAAACCAAAGCTCTGTCACGTCAATGCCATTCAACTGAGGAACGAAGAAGTTAGAAATCATGTTTTTATAGCATTCTCCATTGACGGTAACATTCTGGCCTGCAGAAATATGGGTCGATGATTCCACCAGCCCATAAAGCACACCAAACAGTGAGTTTTAATGGTTGCAAGGGCGTTTCGACATAGGCTTCTGCGTTTTCTCCACTCCAAATTCAGCAATTTTGATTGTTTACATATCCATTTAACCAAAAATGGGCCTAATCGGAGAACAACGTTTTGCGTTGAAAATGAGGATCAAGCTGAATCATGTTTTCGGCCCATCGACGCGTATAATTGTCACGCGGTTTCAACTCTTGCACAAGCTGGATCTTATAAGCTTCTAAGCCAAGATCTTTCCGTAAAATCTTCCACAAAGTGGATGGGCATAGCTCCAATTGCTGTGCACGATGGCGAATCGACTCATTCGGATTCACCTCAACACTGCGCTCCACAACGGCAATAATTCCTTCTGATCACACTGTTTAGCGTTTTTGGGGATGCGTATTATACACTAGGACGTACGTGGTGCGAAAACGATTCATCGAGTTCCGTAGAACTTGCTCAGATGGGCGATTATGTCGACCGTAAAATGGACATAGCGCACGATAAATTTGGTGAACCGAACCATGGTTTGCACAATTTGCACGCGTTGTTCTGGAGTTAATCTATTCATTGTAAAATGGCAAAATGTACTGACCACAAATCAACTTTTAACTGTCAAATTGACAATCTGTAAAACACCCTTTACACCAGGGATAAATTTGCATTAAACATTGTCCACGAATCACGAATTAGAGCTGCCTTATATCTCACGTCTTATATATTACTTCTTTCTTAAAAAACGCATAATGTTGTGGAATCAGTTAAGTCCCATTGTTGCGCGATATAGTAGATACGAACTGGAATGCCACATGTCAAAAGTAAGTTCAGTATTGGAATTATTAGCGCCAGCATAAATCAAAAGAGCAAATAATGAAAAAAATTTCGGTATCATAAATGGCATTATAAATTGCATAGGTAGACGAAGCTTTCTTATTGATGTGTCGGGCGATAATATGTTTTCGGTTAAGATTTTATTGAACATTTCGCGTATTGATATATTTTCTGTGCTGCGATGAGGTCCATTTCGCTGACGTTAAACATTGTGAGCTCCAACCTGATGTTGATGTGGTGGCGTTTCCTTCCGCACAATTTTATCTTTTGCAATAAAACTGCCGGTTACTGATCCTTCTGGCTCTGCAGTTTCTGCTTCGTCTTCCTCACTTTCACTACTGAGGGACTCATGCTCTTCAGGAATTCCTGATTTTTCATTTTCTGAATCGTTATCCGGAGCTGAAAGATTGTAAGTGGACTGCTAATCTTCGTCCTCACTGTCAAACAACTCATTTGAATCAGAATCATCATCGAACATTGCTTTCAAGAAAACCTCTTTCTCTGCTGCACTCATCCTGAAGAACAAATTATTGTATTATTTTATTTATTAAAATTTAAATTATTATAAATTATGTCAAAGCTACATAAAATATTTTTCAAACTTTTACAAATATTGAATATAAAATTTATACGATATTTCTTCGACATTTTTTTTTTTTCCACTTCGCTTAGAATATCAAAAACACGTCTGAATTGCTCTGTTCACTGCAGAAATGAAATATAAGCCAGCTTGACATTCCTTTTGGCCTAGGAAGCAGCTGCTCTGTTCCAAATAACAGAAAACACGTCTGCTACCTGAGCAGGGCACAGAGGTAACCCGTTTTAATTTGTGATGTCACTCATATCTCTACAAAGATTTACCTGCTCCAACATACATATATTTAAAAGAAACAAATTGTAAACATACTTTCTTCTACTGAAATATTTAAAATTTGAATATTCGAAACGCTGTTAAACAGCGTCGGTAAATTTAGATATTAACATAAGGGTCGAATGTTTTTTTACAAAAAATATTTTTATGTACAATTAAAAAATATTGTATCATACGCATATAACCAAGGAGAATAGATTAAGGCATTTTTGAAACGATAGAGGATTAATGTAGAGTGCGTAAAATTTAAAAGTCAAGAGCGCTTATAAGAAGTAAATATAAATAAATACAAATCCATCACACAAGTTCAGCAAATTTGCGCTTTTCTCTTAATCAAATTCAAGTAGGAATTGTTTAACCTTTTTTTTGTAGAAGTGTTCAAAAGGCACTTCCTAGAAAATCCAAATTACAAAAAATATTTAAACAATTTTAAAGTCAAATACGAGTACTGATAAGGCGATCAAATATGCTCAACAAAACATAGGATTACTTAAAGTGCTTGACTGTATTAATTTCGGAAGAATCTATATTATAAGTGCTATCAATATCAAATCCTTAGTCAAATGTGCACAAAACCTTCAAGTCGCTAGCAGTGGGAAAAGATGTCAATATCAAGATTGTTCTTGCATACAAAGGCTAAAGTATATGAATCTGGTTTTGATACTTATAATTTATTTATTTATTTTATATTTGAGATAAAAGGTTAAATATTCCTTTTTCGTAGAAGTGCTGATTTTTTGAGGGAACGAAATCTTCAAAGGCTTTTACGACCTCTGCTCGGTTCCGGAAGACCTTCTGCCGGCAAATGAATATAGATTGTGGAAAAGATGTTAATCCGTTGGGGAAATATCAGGAGAGTAAGGTAGATGCGGAAGAATTTCAAATTCCAATTGCAACCGTTTTTGCACCGTTACTTGCGACGTAAACCTTGTCTAGCCTTGTCATGCAAAAGGATCGAACCGTGTCTATTGCTTTTCAGCCAATTTGGCACGCAATATGTCAATTTCCTCACAATATTTGATATTGTTTCTCCTGGTTGAAGAAATGAAAATTGGATTGCTCCTTTCGATGTCCACCTAATTGTCACCATAACCCTTTTTGGCTGAAGATCGGGCTTGGCGGTGTGTTTTAGTTTTTCATCTGCATCCAACCACTGCCCAGATCTTTTACGATTATCATACCGTGTCCACTTTTCATCACAGGTGACTATCCGGTGCAAAAACGGTTCAATTTGGTTTCTTAATGTAAGGGATGCCCAAATTTCCAGGCGCCGCCGTAGTTTTTGGGATTCGTGCAGGTCATGGGGTACCCACTTATCGAGTTGCTTTACCTTTCCTATGAAAGAAAGGTACTCCCATGCTTTGTGCAATCTCTTGCACAGATTTCTATAGGTCCGCATCCACAGTTGCTCTTAAAACATCGTTCTCAACTAATGTTTCCGGCTTCGAGGCTGAAATCTCTCGGACGTAACTTACCAAACCAAAGTCGTATAGTGTGATAATGTTTTTCATTGCCAATGACGCATTATGTCCCATTTTAAATTCGTAAAGGAAGAGCGTACGAATTTGAACTTGGGACAGCATGGTAAATAATTCATAGAAAAAAAATAATGGCACCTGTAACGAACCCTAGAATTCTCACACGTCAAGCACACGTACCACTTTATTTTGTAAAAAAATAAAATTTAACGTTCTGGCACAGATGTTCACTCGAGAACTTCTTATTTCCGACTGAGCGAAAATCGGACATTTTATGCGGTACAACCCAAAATAATATGTTAATAAGTGAATATCATGAAAATTATTAGGATTTAAATTTAAAGGGCTAACAAAGGACGGCAAACGCCTCAACTTTCATAGCAAACAATTCGTAACATATAATAAATGGTAGTTAGAATAACAAATAAAAATTAAGACATCAAATAAAATTGGACCTCGGATAAACACTTCCAGTACTTGGTTGAGTCACTTAGACTATTTGCAACTTCATCTTTTTGAAATATGTATATTTTTTAGATATGATCCAAACTTCAATAGTTATATATGAACGAAACCTGAAGATCTATATTCAGAATTTAATTTACCATATTGGGCTCATCGACCTTTTCAAATATTTTAATTATACCAAGGAAGAGGTCAGCATATCCCCTTTGTATAAAATATATTGAGATTCCCGACATAAATCCAAATTGCTTTATTTTAAAACAATAATGATAGGATATGAGTTTAAAATATTCAGGCATATCGCTTCCTTGGCAATTTCTGACGAAGGCCTTGTATTTCGAGCATTTGGGGATCTACCTGACCAATAAGCTGAATATTGGCTTCTAATAATTTGGAATCACAGCATACACCAAACAGCATACATAGCCCAATAAGAAGTATTCCAGTGGCGGCAAATCGCCCGATATCAGTGGTCAATTCACTGGTCGATTTCGCGATATAATGTTGTCGTTAAATGGAGTTCTCAGAACGTTAATGGATTCATGGGTAGTGTGGCACGTAGTGCCATTCTGTTGGAACCACATATACCCCATATTTCTGAAGAAACACTAACTGGTCATGGTCCGGTAACGTTTTTTAGAACAAGGACGGGCGACCATGTTCAGGAGAAACAAGTTGAATGGTATCTAATAGGAGATATTTGTCCAAATGAGAAGAAATTTTTATTGAATTCTTGGGTGTTTCCGTGGGATTCGAAGTAGATATGTAATAATTGTTTCTCCAACTTCTAACTTCTTTATTGATTTCTTTGGATGATCTGTTAAAGTTTTTGAATAAATATCGCAAGATGATCTCACTTTTTATGTATTAGAGTTTGTGCCCTATGCGAAGGATGCGTTCCAAAAAAAAAAACAGCGTTTGTATATTGAGACTAGAAACTGTATGAAGCTACAGAGATGCGTTCCAAGGCACGCAATTTGAAAATAAATATTTTATTCAGTTTTTTTGTATACTTGTTTTTGAATTATTCAACATAGGAGGAACAAAAGCATTGAGAAAATTTAAAGAAAAACAAAAACTAAGAACAAAAACAAATCATAACAAAAAATACAAAAAAAGGCATTGAGTTTCACGCCCCAGCTTGGTGCTCATCGATAGATTTGAAAAACTTAAGGACGCTCGGTTGCTTTATTGCTCTCTTTTTTTTCCTTCAAAATAAGGCGATATGGCGCCATCGAGTTTAGCAGTTCTGCTATGCATATTGACCTCCAAGTTAGAATCAGTGGATTCTATGATATCAACAATCTCATTTATTTTGGTCATAAATTTCTCCAAGTTTTTAATGTTGAGATCGTCAGTTTCTTGTTTTGGATTTATGTCGTCTTCAACCGGTTCGCACTCTCAGACTCTACCCATTTTTGAACTGAAATTTCGGCGTTAAGCGCTCGGTTGGATGGGGAACGCTCAAGGACCAGATGCAAAATCAAAAATCGTTGTCTCTTCATTACGAGACTATTAGTTCTTATACGACAGAAGGTATTTTATGTAGGCAGGTAGGTAAACCTCACGCACGATCCTTAGCATTAGGGAATATCCGATTGAACCATTTAATATTAAGGTTGATATCAGTCACATGTCATCGTCTCTACTTCTTTTGGCTTTGATTCTTTTTTTACCATTTTGCGATAACTTGCTTGCATATTTCTGTTTGTATCTCATTTATACCACGTCGAATGCTAGCTTTCAAGTGCATTCACAATTCGGGACTATTGGGGTTCCATCATCCCAAATCATCCCAAAGAGCAGATCAAAATCACTTATTTCGTGAGAAAAATAAACGGTTAACATGAGTTTATGGTATAACGCTAGGCATTGACTGCAGCTGATTGACATTCATCGGTTTTAAAAAAGTAAGAACTTATGAACATGATTATCTGCAAAGAATGCCTTTTTGTGTACTGCAACATCGCATCTTGGCACGCAGTATGAGTATGTTTTTCGGTCTCAAAGCTTAAATTCTTGTATAGACTGTATCTTGTGTAGCTGCAAATCCATGTCAAGATGTGAAATGTGTATAAAATGCTTTATTGCACTCAAAATTCTTATGGTAGCAACGAAGACACAGGTCTGACAATATCTGCTCCACATACAATCTCTTCAAGTAAAGTCACTATGATACGAATTGTTTGCTATGATGGTTAGTTATTTCGACTATAGTCAGCACGTAAATTAAATGCAAATAAATCCACATTCACTTATGGTTAACTACCAACAAAAACGAGAGTTGTGTCTTCTATCAAAAACAAAAAAAAACATCTAAAAAGGAACATCTATGTATTTATTACATAAGTTCATGGGGGTTAAAACTGCATTCATAGCACTTGTATTTATAGTAAATCGATAAAGCGATAAACGAAACAGTGATAGATTTGATCAAACACAAAGCCTTCGTCATCCAACTCAATAAGTCAATTGTGTAAATTAAAGTGAAGTGGAAAAGATTATTTTAGCTGAATAGAAGTGGCAAGACCATCAATCACAAAATATTGACAAGAGTTGCAGGAATAGTTAGTATCGGCACGAGTGATTTTCGCATAAAACGGCTATACCATTTGATATGAGGTAGTTTGGAACAATCCCAAAAGCTCAGGATAATCATTAAGCCTAAACTTTAACCTGCCTTCAGGCGATTGTCATAAGAACAATTGAAAACTTTCTTTACAAGTTAAGATATTAGTATAAGGCACTGATCAGAAAATTTAATTCTTTTCCAACACCTCACACATCAGTCAGATTTCCTGAGATAATTTCTAAGAGCCTCTCAGTATCATAAATACTTCCTTGTTAACTTCCAGCAATTCTTGTTATATGGTTACCACATTTATAGTGATGTATATTGAAAAACAATACCGAAATTAATAGTCGTCATAGCGGGAATGATACCCTTACAAATAACACTTGAAACTCCTTAAGGACGCTGTTGGCCTCTCTTATCCTGTGTATAACCATAAGTTACTCAAATTTCAAGGGCCAATTCCTAAATTCCTCAACTCAGATACTCATCACATTACTCCATGCAAGTACAAAATTGTAATCTATTTTCTGTTACATAGGTGCGTTGCATAATAAGTGGACTATTTGGATGGCATCCAATTACAAAGGCAAATAATTAACTTGGATATTGAATTTATAAAAAAATCACTTCACGCAGTCGATGAAGTCATTAAAGACATTTATTTGAGTTGACGTGCCTGTACGTATCGTAATCACTATAGGGATTCCCATTTTGATAGCGCTTGAGCAGTTACAAAAAAAAAAAAGATATGAAACTCGTACATCTGCATGCATGAATACAACGCACTTAGCAAGATTGTAATCCATGCGAATATATGCAAAATTCAAGGTTTTTGCCGTAAAAACAAAAAAGATTTGGATGTTAAAATTGACATGCTGTAAACAACTTATAAATAGCAAACCACTAATTCAAGGATTCAAGTTCTGTGAACTTTACCAGAAAAAAAATAATTGTTTTGACAGCAATATTTTTGCATCACAATCCTACGTAATGTACAACTTTGTGGGACTGACAATACAACGGATTCTCTTTAGAATATGTATAGACACGGATTCACGTGGGTTTGAATAAGAATGGAAAAAATTGTTATTAAATAATTTTACCTTCTAATATGGTTTGAATTTTTTTTTATTTTTTTGAGAATCAGGCGCCAATCGATTCTCACTTTAACCAGTTGTTAAACTCTCAAGGTTTTGTCAAGAAAATATCCAGGAATGGAATAATTGTCAGGGCAACTGCAAGTTTCAGTTTTTCCTTCATTTCCCCACATTTTTAAGATCAATATTAATATGAGCCCTATAAAGCTACACACACCGTGGAAGAAGATTAAATATTCAACATTCTTCGGTATAAGTAAACTAAAAATTTCCCTATCCTTGATATTCGATATTCATAGCATGGGATGCAATCTTAAAGCCATCTTCCGTTTAAGTAAGTGGTCTTTGGTAAAATATACGGTGGAATTTTGATGACCTTGCACGCCGACTCTCTTTCGACTTTGAGCAGCTCCTGTTGCCGGAAAAATACAAAATCGACTTTCTCTGTCTAGGAACGGTTTCGACCACAATCTGGGCCAGGAAAGGGATGTAGTCGAGACTTCTTGGGCGGCTCCAAAACCGATTTAGATCGCGGCTTTTGTCTTTTTGGAGGACGACAGCATTACATTTCTGTTCTCTTTAAGAAAACTTGTGTCTATCTTCTAAGCGGAGATGCACGCCATCCTGATGGCACAGAACTATATGCATCTGTAGCTACAGCAGAAGATGCTTAGAGTCTCGCGAATCCCCCTCACGACTTTCATACTAGTTCGAGAATGCAAGTCTTTACTGAACGCAAACTGATGACTGAATTCACCGAGTCAAGTTAGGATCCCAGGTCACAATGATTAGGGGAAATGAAATCGCCATTGAACTTGCAAGTAGTTCCTGCGTCCTCAGTTAGAGTTTCCATTAACAATTTGGCTTAATATGATCATACATGCAAATAGTATGACTCTCTAGGTCGCCGGCATACTATGCGAATGATTCCTGATGTCTCTAAGACGTTAGAGACTTTCCTGCTATCTTTTAGTAAGAAAGAATGTAGTCTGCTTACAGACGTTGTGACGGGGAACTATGTTTTTGCTAATCACCTAAATATGCCAAGCATTAGTAATACAAAATCTTGCGACGGTTTCTGTGAGAATGATGATGACACGGAAGAGCACTTCCCCTGTGAGTATCCGGCCTTGGGCTCTGGCATCAGTCTGCAGATACTCGACGAAGTGCCTTCGGCACTTTATCACTGAAGTGCTTACACATCTTTCTAAGAAGGACAGATAGATATTAGTAAAAGGAACATTCAGAGAGTTAAATAGACTAGTTCTTTTTCTGAGTGCACTGTTCCAACAGAAAAAGATTGGAAGATTGATTCAAGCTCTCCTTAACTTTTATTAAATTTAGCTTTTCTTACATCTGTAAGAAGCTACGGCAGTGATAGTAAGGATTACCTACTTTCGATTTCCGACCTCTGCTATGTACGAACCCTTTATTGAACTTAGAAAAGGGATTCAGCTTTCTTAGCCGTTTACTGTTATACATGTGTATATACGTACATATTTATGGATAAATTCCCATTCAGGTTTAAAATTATAGCTCTCCATAGAATTGATGAACAACCACATTATTTGTAGTCAACCCCATCTTGAGGTCGTCTGCTTGTGCCTTTCCTTTAATACCGCAGTGTCCTGGCACCCAGCACAGTCTTACCCGGTTCTGACATAGTGCATAGTGACTTGAGCACTGTGCGACAGCCCCTGACTGTATCAGAGTTGAAGTTGGTTGATTCCCTTGCCATAAGTGCGACCTGGCTATCGATGTAGATAGCGATATCTCTTTCGGATACCGATCACATTTGCATTAGATAAGCCGCCCTGAGGACAGCCAGAACCTCTGATTGGAAGATACTGCTTGCATCCAGTAGTCTTATAGACACTCTTAGCTCTGGGTCTTCTGAGAATATACCAGAACCTGATCCTTTCTCTGTTTTTGAGCCATCTGTGAAAATTGCAATTTCATTCGACCTGATTATAATATTTTTTTCCCAGTCATCCCTCTCCGGATATATTATATCATACGGAATGTCGAAAATATCGAACAGTTAACATCGGGCATTACTTTGTTGATACATCGGTTAACATTTGCTCTTCTAGACTTGTGGTTAAATTATTTCTTGGTCTCTATGCTAAGCAAATACTCGAGCTTTAGACCGAGCCTGATTTGAAAACCATTTCTTCAATTGCCCTATTTCTATTTTCGGTTCGGACAAAATAACATTTGTTGGATCTTGCGGTTCTCCTGTAGACATTTTAAACTGCTGTAAGCAGAATCTTTTTTTCGTACGAAAATATGTTTCTATTGCTTACTTTTCTGCTTGTGGAACAGGTAAATGACCATAGTCCTTCTCCGCCAACCTCCATCGATGATGGAAATACCAGTTGATTTGCTAAGTCTGAAGTTTCTCCAATTCGGCTTTTAATCTGAAGTCCTTCGCTTATGCGCGTATTTCTATTAAATCATGTTTTGTTATAGGTACCCGCTTACATCGCATTCATTACCCAACATTACAGTTCATTTGTTAAAGCGGGATGAATGACATCTCTTTTAGGCTTAAGCGAGATTTTTCGGCCGCAAAATTCTGCGGAGTTTCCGTACTATTAGAGCCACACCACGCTTATTCTGTATCCAACATCGTCAAAGAATATGTACTCGTATTTCAATTTGTCACAGTTCAGTACGTTGACTGCTCCAGAAATTGGGTTTGTGAATTTGGAATGACGATAATGTAGGTGTTCGGTCTTAGTACGACTGATTCTCAATTCCTTACCTTCAAGCACTTTTATTCAACGTGTTTATTCGATGTCATCTAAATTGTTGACACAGGGTTGCTCATGATATTGCCGTCATCGGCAAAAACAAAGAAAGCCGTTCTGGGCTCATTTATGTGCTGCTTTAGTAGAAAGCCAAACACGACGTTAAAAACCAGTGGATAGTGTACGCTGCACTGGTATACTTTGATTTCTTCAGTCATTCCCGCGCTAACTCCACCGTATATACATGGCTCAAGAATATTTTCAGAAACAAAAGCGGTTCATAAAAGATCTCTGCAAACATTATCGATTAATTTTTCTCAAATGGATGAGGACGGTATACAGATATTTCAAAGCGTCAAAATGCTTTTATATCATTATCCATAAACCTTGCATCGCGTCATATCTCAACTTGCCTGTAATGGGATTTAATAATATTGCCGACTATCCAAAAGTCTTTCGTATATTTCAATAGTATGCGACATAGGTATCAACGATCTGCAGTTGTAGCAATTTTTCGTGCAGCCTTTTCCTTTCTACAGTTGAGTAAGAAAGCTCCTTTTCTATGGCGAGCCATTTACATCTACGACTTCCCATTGTCGCACATACTTCGGAGTGTATTTGATCCGCTCCAACTGGAAGTTCCTGGTTCATTCGTCTTGCCGCTTCGCAAATTTTTGTTTCCCTAAAAACAAGTAATGCGTTGGAATCCATATACCATATTAACTTGATGACAATGAATTAATTTCGGGCATAAGTCAACCTCAGCTGCTTCGTACAAAGCGCATTCTAGAGGTCCTATTTTCTACTGCTTCTTCGAGCAATTGGGGCCGTATATCGCGTACGTATGTTTTGCACCAAAGCGTCAATCGTTGTTAGTTTATTGGCATAACCTAGTGACTTGACGTAGCCTCATAAAAAATAATCCAATGGTGCCAAATCGGATGGTCTTGGTGGCCAATTAACGGGCCTATTTCTTGAACTCTCTCTATTGCCAAATCATCTTTTCAATAAAGTGATATTTTCGTTGGTAGTATAGTGTGGAACTTTGAGAATGTATCGCGTACAATCCGCCCTGTACGGAACATTTTTCTGGATGCAGTGACATCTAGTGAACTTCTCGCTCCAAATATTGCAATTCTGCTTGGTTACGTTGCCTGTTAACCAGAAATGATCCTCATTACTGAACAAAATTGACGGTAAAAAAGTAGGTCCATCTCCAGTTGATGTAAAGCCCAATCACTGTACACCCTACGCAATAAATGGTAACTCGGCTTTAGCTCTTGCACCACTTGGATCTTATAAGTCGCTGCGAACGACGACGAATCAATAAATTCGGGTCCTCTTCAATACAAGCTTCCACAACCGCGCTATTTTCTTCAGAACGCACTGTTCTCATACTTGTTGGTGTCTGAGTATCCAATAGCATGAATTAGATGTGAAATTTTTCAATAATTCGAAAAATTCCACGTTCAGATAGCGGATGATGTCTATGATAAATTTCACGGAGTGCTCTTTAAGTTTCGCGAACAGAGATTCGATTTTGGAAATAAATTTCAACGATTGGAAAGTCTGACGCTTGAAAAAAAAAACAACCTTTACTCCATTATTAGGTGCCCTTGCAGTTGAATCTCTTCCGAGTGGTTTCTTTATTGTGTGGCACTCATAAAAATATGTATACGCTCGGTTACCCGAGCACTTGAACGGCTCTATTGCTTGCTGCCTGCTTATTCGTTGTGAGGGTACCACTTCTATGATTTAGGGGGGTTAGTCTAACTCAAGACACCATCCACCGGTTTTGCTATTTCCGATGTACATACTTAGGCCAGGTTTGAAAAGTCTACTTTTTGTTTTTCGTCGCACTTTTCTTCTCATTTCCCCACTACTGTTAATTATTAATGTGACCCCGGCCTTTTGAATCTCTTACGTTTTACTTTTACTTCACTCAGTTTTCAGTTCGCTTTGGAATTGAAGTACGTGTAAAAAGAGCTACGACTATTTTTTTTAATTTTGTTACGTCATGGTGCAGTTAGTGGTTAAGTTAATCGTCTACTACACAAGAGATTTCGGGTTCAATTTAGATGCTAAATACCGAAAAACAAAAAAAAAACAGAAAACGTTGACATTTTTTACTTCACATGTTCGTGCTTTTGCAACGCGTTTCCATTCACCATCTAGGTGAGATGATACGATACAGATTTAATTGTAGAGACTGGTTTTCAATTAAGAAGTTATTACAGGCTTATTGACGTACAATTCATTTAAATAGGCCTAAAGAATACCGGCTAAGGTGATTAAAGTCCTAAAGAGTAGGATTGATGAAAAAGCTTACGCAGTGGTTTTGCCAGCGAGGAAGAACGCCTCTTCAGAAGGAGGGGAGATATACCATCTGGACCAGCGGATTTCTATATATTAAGATCTTTAAATACTCTTGCTACTACACGAGTGCGAAAGTGGGTTTGTCCTATTGAAGATTCGATGCACTCAAGTGTAGGCGGAGACAAAGCACAATCTGGGAGTTTCGAACTGGCTGCAGAGTGTACAGCAAGCTGATGGGCCTTGTCCAAAGAGTTGACAACTGGAATGTCATTGTAAATGAGCGTTGGGATGGAGGATGAGGCAAAATTTCTAATTTTTTTTGACGAACGACCAATAATTTTTACTGCCTTTGGGACATTGTATTTTTTGCCCCAACTTTTGGTCGTATTGGAATTTTACACGCTTAAGAAAGGCGTTTTAGTCATACCTGGCTCGTTTGAACTTCTGTCGGGTTGGTCTTATAGGACCGAAGAAACATTTCTCTAACCCAGACCATGCCTTTTCTTTTGGTTTGATACTCTTCATCCGATGAGGGATAAAGAATCTCATTCCAAAGAGAACAGTGTCTGTGATCATATCAGTAGCGGCGTCCACGTTGTTACCAAGGAAACATAACGACCAGTTAAAATTCCCAAAGAAGCTGTTAAGTTCGCTCCAATTCTGATGTAAGCCAGGGAGCGTTGATCTTTTTAGAAACTTTTCTTCTTACGGGCACATGTTTGTGAAATAAGTAATGAATAAAATTATGAAAATGCTCGAGTTGGTTGTTAACATTCATTTCAATTAATCTAATATATTTGTACATTAAAATATGTTCTTTTATAGTACTGTCTTAAAACTAATTTATATACAATAAGTATCTTAACCCAAGAAATGAAAGACGAGTGAAGAGATAGTGAAAATTCAGATATGTCGGGATAGGTTGGAAAAATGTTGAAGGATTGCACTTTTAAAATTGGAAGGATTTCAAATATATCTGATTTGTGAAGGTAAAGAGTTCCAAAGTCTAATAGTATGGATGAAAAGTTAACGCGAAAATTTATGGTAATTATAACAACAAGGACCTAGGTTGATGGTTCTTGAGGAGCGAGTGAAATTAAGCCGTATAACAGGCTTAATTAAGATGGACTTTTAATATTTATAATTTTATGTAAAAATATACAGTTCCTGGCGCTGATGTATTCTTGCAAAGTGCAACCAATCAAATCCCTGGCGAACACAGAAATATGGTCGTATCTGCAGATGTCGTAAATATAACGCACTGCGTCGTTAAAGGCAACTTGCAGTTTACGCAGGGATAACGAGTCAAGGCTGCTGTAGACAACCTCGGCATATGTTATGAGGATGCGACTAAGGTCAGTACTAGCTTCGGCCGTGTTTCTCGTGGTTTGAAATAAGCAGTGATCCACAATTTGCGACGACATCCACGGATACGATCAATGACCACGTTAGTGTGTCTATACTCGGATAAAGTACGGTTTACTGTGCAGCCAAGATTAATAACTGACTCAACAGCTTTAATTTTATTGTTACTCATGATAATATCAGGTAAAACACTAAAGTTAAAATTATTTTTTGAGATAGGAATTACTTGGGATTTTGATGGATTTAGTAGTAAAGTAACCCTTTAGCTACTGACCAAGTGTAAATATGTTTCAACGCCTCGTTGATGAGGAAAACTGGTTCAGTTAAGTTGCTGAAGGGTTTCGCTAAGTGTAGTTGGATATCGTCTGCATATAGGCGTATCGAGGCATATTTACAGACTGATGGACGGACAATATCAAAAGCCTTCGAAAAGTCTAGTAAACAAAGCAACGAAACATTACCCCTGTCGCAGTCATGCCTTATTTCTTCCAGTAAATTAACCATAGCTGTGAAATAACTATGGTTAGCTCTGAAACCGGGTTGTTTAGTATACAGCAGCTTATTGAATAACAAGTGCTTTATTATTTGCTTAGTCATAACTTTTTCAAATGCCTTTGACAGACAAGGTAGAATGCTAACTTGTCTAAAATCATCAGGAGAAGATGGATTACATTTCTTTGCAATTGGCAAGACTCTTGCAGTTTTCCAGATCTGAGGAAAAGTTGATGTTGTTATACACCAGTTGATGACATGGGTGAGAAGAAAGATAATTCGAGGTAAAATAAGTTTGATGAATCGTATTCACCTAAGGAATTTGACTTAACAGCTGCTATGCATTGAGTGATTTCGACTTCTGTGGCTACTACAAAGTCCTCAAATGTTGGTACAGAACTTACAATGTCTACTCTCCGATTATAATCAGAACAACAGATAGTAGGATCATTACCCAACATTACCTGTTGTACTTATACATCAAGATCCAATACAAAAGCAAACTTCCACTAAACAATGCCTCTAAATTGATTTTTGAAAAATTATATCGCCTTTCTGCATCTTCACTTTCATCTACTGGAAAAGCATTTATATTTATAAATATCAAATCATGATGTGGAAAAGCAGGTGCAAGAAGTGAAGTACCAAAAAATCGTGCAATTACATCTGTTTGAGGACACATTTCCTGCCATGCTTGTTTGGGTATTGGCCATTTTGTGCACTATTTTCCAATCGGAAAGATGATGATGGTAAACTCGAGCAAGATGGTATACAGGACATCTTTTACGTGGTTAAATTATGGGCTCTACTTAACGAAATAAAATAGATCTACATTCAAATAGGCTCCTAATGATTTGCCTTATGAAAGTTTTGTCCCATAAATTTTTACCAACCCATAACTTTTTACTCTAGATGCACTGCACTTTTGAATCATAACCAATTTACCTGTAGAGCGTAAGACAATTTTATGATCAAAAGTATACAAAGCTATACACTTTCTCCTTCCGAAAGAATACTAACACAAAACATAAAAAAAAATTAAAACCTTTAATTTTCGAAGTGAGACGTCAGCGAGTCCATCCGTTGTTAACTAACGTCTATTACAAATTCAAATACACAGAAGACAAAACAATTTCAGATAACAATTCTGGAAGCAAACAAGACAAATGAAGTAAGCAATCCAACAGTCTCCTCAAATCGTCCCTTTTTTTGATTTTTTTTTTTTTTAATTTTTTTCAGACATCTCTTCTATTGCAGGGCTTTTTTGTTCTATTCTGTATTTTGCAATCTCCACAAAGAAAAAGCAGAAAAAGAAATGCTGTAAACTATTCAGAATGATTTTTTGAATAAATTACTGCGACATAAAACTCTCAGTCTGGCAGCGTAATCGGTTCAAAATGAATGATACTGCCTTGGTGTAAGAGAACAAGTAAATAAAGAAAACCAACAAAAACGATTCACATAGTCGTGGATATTTGTATCTTTCATCATGCAAAACTTGAAGAGCTTCTAGGGTTATGCAGACGAACATGTAGATTACAAGTTGCAATTTATCTAGGTTATGTCTAGTGGTGGAAGTTCCACGACTTGTTAACATATTTTGCGTATGTTTTAAGATGTTATGTAATGCTTTGTTTTAAAGTTCAAGCCACAGAAACAGATTTTGCGATCCTTGGCTCATGGGGTCCTACATAAGTCGAGGCAAATGTCAACAAAGGAGGTACATACATATATATGTAGAATTTGATTTTGGTTTTTAGGAGGAATCTCATGTTCTAATAGTCATATCATATTTTCGCATTCCAAAGCTTCCATCTCAAGGTGATTCTCAATTTAGATCTCTTCAACTCATCCCGAGTAACATCGATTCCTTCTTACCTATTCTGTGCCATGTGTCCGACACCGAAAATGGAATACGTGTTAAATGGCTGTTGATCCTTCCCAGAAATATTTTTGGTATTAATATTGCCACTCCCGGAAGACCTCAGATTCCGTTTTATTTTCTACATTCGGTTTTATTTCACACAATCTTTATGATTGGGTGCAGCATCTGTGTCGATTTGCTTGACGAGTCTCGAAACTCTGGAAGAAATCATATCGCCTAATGTTTTGTTAATCTTGAAAACACTGATGTAGTCGACAGTCCCCATGCTACAAGAAGGTCTAGTGCACATTCGGGAACTTACTCCCGTGGATAGTCCATCTGAATCAATTGGATTGACGTCTTCATGATTCAACACAATTCCCTGAAACTTTTGAACCGATTTCTATCCGTTGGTTAATCTTTTCGCCAAGTATTAGTAGAGCAATTGCAACCATTGCTGTCCGGGACCAATATGTCAACGTTGCTACACTTGTCGCTCCGCAAACTTCTTTGAACTTTCTTCCTTTTCACGTAGAACTAAGCCTCAGTATCTCAATGACAATACGTTTTTCGATTTGTCTCCTGGCTGCTAATATCCATATGCTGTTTGTTATTAGCCTTCTATCGACATACATGAGTTGAAGGAATATTTTTCACAGCGTTACTGCGTTTCAAATACTCGTATGTTAGCACATGTGATAGTCGAAGTACAACCATCATCTGCAGTGAGATAATGTTTTATCCAAGGCATTGTCGTAGTATCCAGCTGGAGTTGAATGAAAATGCTTGGTGAACACATTGTGCGAGATATCTGGACGTATTCAAAGTCAAGGCCTCACTACAGAATCTTCCTCTGCAAAATGACTATTTCCACTCGCAAAGAAACGAAAAAATATTTCAAAAGTAATCACGGCCCTCCAAAAAGAATGTCTTTTCTATAAATGCCCCGAAAACCGGAACGAAAACAACGATTTCAAAGTTGGCACATAATATAATAATGCTTCGCAGGCTTTAGAATATTGCAAAGTAAACAGCAAGACAATCCAGAAAGTACGATGCTGTGGACTAGACAAAAAAAGCAGGAAGCTCTGAAATTTATGAAGGTGACTGAAGCTAGTCCTCAGCTTTCGACATCTAAGAACAATTTCGAAACTTCAGTGTAATATTCGTTTATGGTCTAGTCTAATTCGCTACTAAAGTAAGTTTATATCAGTTTCTAGATGATAAGACTTCTTTAAATTGCCAAAATTGGCAAGGAGTATCTCTTTAGTGGGATAAGAGTATTGTTAAAAACGTCATGGCCGCAAAATGTTGACTTCAGATATTTTTCTTTTTCAGTTTTTCGGTGTATAATCTGGATTTTGAACCCAAAACGTAATGATCACAGACCAAAGACGAACTCATGTATAACAAAAATAACCCAAAGTCTAATGGATATGATTTTCAACAGTGGATCTGAGAACGCAGCTTCATAGTAAGGACGAGGATTTTTTGAAAGAAATTTAGAGATTTTCGACTTAAGGCAAACGCGAATTGGAAAATTCTATCGTGGTATCAACTTTGAAGAAGCCAAGCGCAAGACCGCGAGTTGGATGTGTTGCAATGTTTAAATCAGTAACTAGAATTGTGCAGACTTATTTCCTGTCGGCAATTGAAAATTGAATGATCACTTGTATCTGTTTAGCTAATCGAGGTATTACGAGCAACCTTAGATGCTTAGTTTAGGGTTTTGTAATCTATAGTATAAAATTGTTTCTTTATGGTAGCACATTCTTTGTAAGATGGTAAATTTGGGGCCAAAGTTGGTAAAGTACATGTTGGTTCTGTAATCTGTACTTCAATAGATCGTCTGGCCTACTAATACACATTCGCGGTTAGACTAATTTCACCATCTTCACACTTACAAATGTAGGTATGTATTAGCGCACATGCACCTGCAGATGCGGAATCGTCTGCATATGCTTTACAGCTGAAGGTACCAACAATTATGTTAAATTGTTTGAATATTAATTTTTTTTTTAAAAGTACAGCGTTCATAGCAAACATTTGTTGCTACTTTACTAACCACACAGATTCCTCACCCAAACATCCATAAGGGTAATCTATCAATTTTGTTATCAATCAACGGAATACAAACCAAATGGATCAAAAGCGAAGGACGACTAAAATCTGCACCTGAACTCTGTGTGATTGGACAAAATTATGTGAAAATGTGTTCCTGGTTAACAACTACAATTTCGTCTATTACCTATCTATCTATCATTTCATTACTTATTTATATCTGCGACTTTAATAGCCACCATATGAAGTCATTTAAACAAGATGATCTGCACCTTATTTGTGATGTTCTATAGAGCATTTGCAATGACAATAATCAAACGATACAAAGCACATATCTACGATCCCTCGGCGTTTGGAAAAATGTGGAAAACACGCCAGAGAAAAACAAAAGATTTGGATTGCATTCGGCAAAGCATTTTACGTACTCTGAAATTCAAGGGAACACTTTTTTTAAAAAAAAAAAAAAAGAACTTAACGTTCAAGTGGGTATTGCTACACTTAAAATGCCTAAGCACATGTTAAGTTTTTAGGAAAATGAGACAGAAAGAAAAATTTTTAGGCTCAGTGGTTATTTCACTCCATGGGCATCCAACATTTAATGTGGAAACTAATTTATTAGTTTAATTGGATTTTAGTTGCCTGAAAAAAAGACCCCTAAACGTCCGATTTAGAAGCCAATACACTACCACTTGTGCCAAACTTCCTAGATTCAGTGCTATCAGACCTTCTAGTTGGAAATATAATGAAAATATTTACATAGCAATATCTAAGCAATTAGTCCATTATTACGGTTCCTCTTCATCAGGAAATAAACGATGGCATAGTCATAGAACTATTGCAAGGAATAAATAAATTTAATTATGGTGCCCAATAGGACCTCAACAGATCAAAATTATTTTCTTCCTTGAATATCAATATTCTAGAGTCCTAAAGATGGCATTCAGAAAGCGTGTAAGCCTTTTATTTTTACTTTCGTTTAAAATTTTTCTTGAAAAAATGAGTCTTCTCGAACCGAATAAAACTAGACTTACTAGGTACAATAATCCATCAAACGAGTCTTTTTCACAGCGCCCAATTATGTATTGTAAATTTCTCGACTGAGTCAAATTGAAGCACACTCTAAGACATTTTCGCTGGAAAGTTGTTTTGGGCAAAAAAAGAATCTCGATTAAGCCTCTAATTCTAATCATATGACAGCCATAAGACTGTCAAACAGCAATCTACACAATACGTGCCCTGTATTCCGACCAAGTGAATAAAAAAATATGCCCGGCAACTTTTTGGTGCTTCTACCTCTACCTCTAACTCTGCTTTTAGCTTTGATTCGATTGAATTGACATAAGATTCAGGGAAAGTGGTTTGACATATCATTTCTACCCTCTCTTTATACAACATTAACTCAGATACAACTGAAAAATTAGATACGAGTACGAACAAACGATAAGGGAACGTACGTTTCTGAAAACTCAAAAAAAAGGTCTGCAATCTTTTCAATCTTTGGATGAATATTAACCTCTGAATCAACAAACGTCCCAACGCGCGCTTTCACTATTTTGGATATCAGAATCTTAAGAGCCGTTCTTAAGACTCCTAAAATATGAGAAGGATCACAACAGCATTATCGTCCTACATACTTATGGGCATTGTGCATTAGCTGTATACCATTTCCAGCAAATCAACAATGCCCTGGGGGTTTCCGATTTAGCATGACTTTTAAAAAAAAAAAGTACCGTCACAAGGATAGTATTCAAATGCTAATATTTTCAGATGTCCTCCTGCATTATATAAAGGTCACAGTTCATATGTGGAACCAGAGTTCTGTTGGGTATCATCGGTTAAATTTACTATTCCGAGTTGTCTGACTGAGGTGCACATACCAGCCAAAGTCACATGGTAAAAAGCACTCGGCGTGTTGAAGAAAGTGCTAAACGCGTGCTCGTTTTAACAAAGTGCAAGTTGTATCTACTTAAAGATTTTGAATCGCAGTCGAGCGAATTCTTACAAATAAGACTCACTCCGGACTTGACAGTAGATACTGTCAGCACTAAGCGTTTTGAGTCAGAAATCAGAGATTTTTCGTCTCATGCTTGAATATAATTTTCCAGGTAAAATAATCAGAACCGGCTCACAATCAACTCCTATTAACGAACATGTGAGCTAAATAACACAACACGCCGTAGCTAGTACCATATATTTCTTCGGTTGTGGTGAAGGGTGAGGCTGTGCTTCTTTTGGTGGCTTCAAGTTGTCTGGCACCGATGGCATGTACACAGTTATGTTGCAAAAGGGTATAGATCAGCTGCTGGTACGTACGAGCACATACCGAAACCCAGGGAAACAGTGAGAACAGTCTGCAGCTTCAGACTTAAAAGTCTGACTTCCTTCATGTTAAAGAACATAGAGAGAATGGTTGAGATCCAAGTGTGCAAAACTATTTTGCGAATGCTTCTTCTGTCTGCGATGGAACACACTTACCAACGCAGAAGATCTTGCGAGAGTGCACTTCAAAATCTGGTACCTAGGCAGAATTGAGGGCGCACTCGACAAGGGGAATATGAACTCGGTCAGACAACATGGCGTAGAAGCATCACTAATTGTGTGAATAAGGGCAATGGTGCTGAATAGGACAGTAATTGGAGATGCTGACTGTAGGCAATATATGATATAGGGTGTATGCAATCTTGCATATTGGTCAACTCAACGCTCAACGCGCTCAATAGTTCTAACATCTATGGACAGGCTTACCCGGATGATGTGCCTGGATCGTGCCTAGCGACTGTCTGCTCTAAATCGTAAGCAGCCGTAGACGTGATCGACGATCGGTGCACTAGAAATGGGGTTTCAGCCAATCCTCTCAAAACTGAGGTTGTTCTCTTTACTAGAAAAGAGGAAGTTATCTGATCCACTGCTTAAATGCATTACCATTCAATTTTTCAAAAAGGCTAAGTACTTGGATGCCATAATGGATAACAAACTTCTATGGACTAAACATGTTGCATCGAAGTGCCTCTAAACCGCGGCCGGCCTTCTGTCAGTGCAAAGGAGTTGTCGGTAAGACAAGTCGGCCTGTCACCGCGAAGGGTCCTCTGGATCTACACGGCTATGATAAGGCTAATTACCAGGTGTATGCATATGTTTTTTCCGGTTTTTTGGTAAAAAAAATACGTAATTTTCTAGGGAATACGTTTAGCCTATCTTTCAGGTAATTTATGAATAGCATGCCAGAAAAACTGTTTGTCTTTTGCGGTAAACCATTCGTCCAACCAGCTAAAGTGCTGCTCTGCGAGCGCATGCTCCATCGATGAGAAGAGGTAATAGTCAGATGGCGCTAAGTCTGGAGTATGGCAGGTGCAGAAGGATGTCCCATCAAAGCGATTTCAAGGTGTCTTTCCCTAGTTTTGCTGTGTGAGACGGCGCGTATAATGTCTGTCTTCTGACCCATTCCGGTAGTCTTTTCATTGCTCGTAAACGTTTGCTGATTGTTTCTTGTGACACATGTAATGCTTGTGCTAATTGCCGTTGAGTTTGAGTTGAGTCATCACTCAATAACTCCTGCAAGCCGAAGACGAGCCTTTTCACATTTTTGTGGTCTACCAGAGTGCACACTGTCTTTCACATTGAAACCACAATTTTTAAATTGTCGCTCCATCATGTCTCATATGTTCGAATTGATGGAGCGTGTTCACCATATGTTTCTACCAGCAAACCATGACTTTCAACAGCCTTTTTCTTTTGATTAAATAAGAAAAGCAATACGTGCCGCAAATGTTCTTTTCAGGCACAAAACTCGACATGATCACTGAACGATAAAGCAAAAGCGTTAGTTTCTGGCGGACTCAACTTGCGTGTGTTTGTAGTTAAATGTTAGGTGAAAAAATGACGTATGTGTTAGATTAATACGTTGCGTACTTTTCGCTGGCGCGATCTCTTAGTTAAATCGGAAAAAACTTATGCATACACCTGCTATATGCTCTACGTCGGTAGTCTGGTGTAATAAGCTGCCAAAAAAATACGTCGTTGCTAATTTTACCAGACTCCAAAGAATGGTCTTTTACTACATGGGGGCTTTCCCTGGCACGCCTGGCTCCGCTCTGGACGCATTGATGAATCTCCCTCTCGTCGATATGCTGCGCTCTCAAAGTCATCTTTTGTTTAAACAAATGTGATTTTTGGTACAACACGCACTGGAGCTTTGATGACCTTGCATTGTTTCGGCCAGAATCTGAACCAAGAAAGGAATGTGGTCGGGTCTTCACGGATGGCTTCAAGAATAATACTGGATGCGGCGCTAGTGTCTTTCTGGAGGACGATAACGATAGATTTCACTCCTCGTTAGAAAAACTTTCTTCTGCCTTCCCAGTGGAAATATATGTAATTCTGATGGCAATGCCTGGAAAAAACAATGTCTTTCGGGCACGGTTGGTGTTGAACCCCAAATCGTCCGAATGGGAAGCCAATACGGTACCACTTGAGCCACGGCAAAGCACAAGGCTTTGAGCTTAACATCGCCAAATGCCAATCTGTATTATTACCTTGTTACGTAGCTGCAACCAACCAATGGTCTACTTTTAGTACAATCTTCTTACGACCTTGGCGTGGTAATATGTTAATGTGATAACTCTCAAAGCTATCTCATACAGGTATAAAACCGATATCAAACGGCAGTCCAAGGAATTGTTTGACCCTTATGCAATTTGATTTATCTTTACTACTTGCTTGTCTTGACTGGTCAAGCGTGGTGCCGCTGCCTTATTCATTGGAGAATAACTAAACAAGCAAGTTACTTCACAGCTCAAAGCTGGAGTTATGAGTTTGAAAAACTCATCTCCCGGTATTTTATAAAAATCCAAAGAAACTGCTATATCTATGAATTTTATTGTACGTCACCCGCGGGCCCCCGCCCAATTACCAAGGCTTCACCCATCAATGACGTTGTCTAATAAAAAGCGGGGGCAGAGCATATTACTGGTTTTATCGTAAATATCTTCAGATGGCGCCACCGAAGGTTGCTACAATTTGACTAGTTACAAGTTGCCGGTCATAGGTATGGTTGGCGGCAAGACCACCGGCAGTCCCTACCAGGACTTAAATCACGGTAACATGGGAGTCAGGGTCCCTCGGATTTCGGTCCGGGCCTGACTTGTTAGAGGTAGGCCCCGTGGTGGGAGCGTCATGGTGGCTGTGGCTTAAACCCAAATCGCGGGAAGGGTCTTCTTGTTGGTTTAACCCATTATAGAGTTGCAAATAAGTACTGGGTGCTATGACCCTAAGAGCAGTAAGAGGTTTTAGATCGGCCTCGACTCATACCAAGGGTGGAACTTGTGCCTCCAACACAGTTAAGAATTGGTATCAAATGATTGACGGAGAGCGATGGCAAGGCGTATCCTTGCTCCCTTGGATGTATGGGCATCCCATAAACATAAGTCTACATGACAGGTGGTTTACATTACAAGAAAAGTGGTGCACGACTTCGGTGTACAATTACGTGCAATCTCCGGTTTGTCGGATATCTACCGGACGTCTAAAAATTACCCCAAGTGCTCAATTTGACAATATTTGCTTGCATGCACTTCCTCATATTACTCAAGGACACTTACATATGCATTAATGTATTGCATATCATATGCGCTATCTATAAGCCCATCACTAATTTTATTATTTCAGCAATGCATCACACGTTTTCTGGTCACATTTCTTAATAAAGGAAGTCACCTACACATTAAGAACTCAAAATCTCAATGATATACTACATAGAATATTGACATACGCGTGCCTTATTAAAGTCAGCTACGGTCGGAAGGATATCTTGCAATTAGTTTCCAATAGACTGAATTAGTTACAAAAGCCATCGCGAAGAGTATACTCGTAGTGAGCAACTCTTTCCACCCTTCACACTGGATTCAACGGTCACCGACCATCCACACATGTTCGCACTCAATTAAAGGTTTACATTAATACCGGCGGCCGTGATTCTAACGCACAACTCACACATAGAGAAAGAGCAGTGAATTAAATTATCATACTAATCGATGGTCGTTAAGTGCCCAAAATTTAACCTAAAATCAATAATTTACACGTTGCTTAATCGAGAATAATCGAGAATTATAATAATCACATAGCGAGCATATGTCCTCGAATGCAAATGTCCCGAAATGAAATTTTCGGTCTGGGCTTGGGGTTGGCAAGGAAAGTCTAATGGTGACCGGCTAGTCGCCAAAATGCAATTAAACGCAGTCAAACCCATACAAACGCCCTGATGTGATTTTGACCAAAGTGTGGAAATCCTTGGGTGGATTGGATACCACGCATATAACGACGGTCACATTAAATTCCATGCACTGCCGCTGGTATTGTTGGAACTGAACGAGGCCGTCAGCGGTATACGGGTATGGTGATGTTCCTTTGGGAGTTACTTTGATAATAGCATAATGCTTAAATGAGAATTATTTAAGGCTTCCCTTAATTGGTTCAACGGATTGTTGGAAAGATGTTTATAAAGGTTACAGTAATGAACTAATGCCTAAACACTATGTGGGTTCTACTACTACTACTACTACTGCAAGACAGTCCTTCTTTGTTGGTAGTAATTCCAATTTGCTAGTCATTGTAAGTGAGTCTGCGAATTAACAACATGTCTCTTCAGCTGTTATAGAAGCAAACTAGTCTACTATGGTTGAGGCTAAATTAAGATCCCTGTTTCTTATCTCAGCCGAAGTGGAAAACTCTCCGAGCTGGAGTATTGGTCTTCGATTGCCAACAGATGTCTTAGTCATCTAGCCCCATGAATTCGGGCTCTTCTGAGAAGCCTAAAATCCCCAAATCCATAGTTCATATAGCTTGTTATCGTATCGTTTACTCCAAATTCCGTATATACAAACGGAACTTAATGTTAGATTAGATTGTGGGAAAGGCGGGACTATGTACCTTTTTCACTGGCCTATTCTGATTTCCTCAAGCTCACCTATGATGTGTGAATCTTTAATAAATTCGGCGAAATCTTTGAGTGAGCTGGCAGCGATATCTTCTGACGTGGTCTGATTATGCGGCTGCAGTGGCAAAGGATTTGCTCTGCTGTTTTTGCTCTCGTTGCACATGCGGCAGTTGTTGTTTTGCGCTACTTCCATATTCATAAGATGTTTTTTGATTCTGCTCTGACCTGTTAGGAATCCGGTTATTGCGTGTGTCTGACCCCTAGAAAGCTGTAGGATTTGTTGTGTTCATTTGAGGGAAGGCGTTTGAAAAAATATTTGGCTTTCCTGTTACCTTCAGTTTCCGCCTAGGAATAGAGTTCCTTTGTTTGTATCCACTTATTTATTTAGCTTTCTACGGAGCTAGTTGGTAACCTGCAAAATGGACGAGGCAACTCGAACCTTTTCTGACCAATTCGTCTGCTTTTTCATTACCATCATGACCACTGTGACCTGGCAGCCAGATTAAATAGACACTATATATCCTGGCTAGTGTTATGAGAAGTATAATGCAAATCTCTAAAGCGTTGATGACAATTAGGCCGCTTTGCTGTAAGAGAGAATATAAATGTTCTTGGTGACAGATCTGTTTAGGTTCTCTCTAGTGGAGAGCTCTATTGCGTGTATCTCAGCTTGAAATACAGAGATACTACTGTTGCATGCAGTGAGATGCCCGCTCCAACTCCCTCGTCTGTTTTGGATCCGTCGGTGTACCACACCAGTGAAACTTTTGCAAACAGGGGCTTACTCTGTTCTCAGTTCTGTAGATCAAGGAATGTAACCTTCAAGTTGTGGCTAAAGTTGTACATTTTCAGACAGTTGTCTATAAGAGTAACACCTTACAGTTCGTTTCTCCTGAGTTCCAGTAAAACCTCTGGGTGAACTATTTTGGAGTTGTTCTCGTTCACTGGGATAAGCATGTAGGCGTTGGCGGAAGCCGTCTTTAAAGTTTGCTTAGTTCACCATATTGCAGATGCATAGTGACTATAGCAGTTGCTATGTACATCCATAGTGTCATTTTTAGGCTAAGACCCAAGGATTTATCCAGTAGACTTTGATGTTCCATAGTTCGATCCCGGCAATGGTGCTTTTTTAGGGCTGACATTGAGTTCAATTTTCTTGTACAAGTTTTCTGTAAAAGGCTGTTTGGAGGGGATCTGAATTTGTTTCTTCAAACTTACCTCTAATTAGGATCGCAATCTTTTTTTTTGAACATAAAATCCATCGTTGGTAATTATAATCAGGAGTTCATTGACTACGATGGACTATAATAGGGGACAGCCTTTCGCTGCAATGAGTCTGGGTTGTGCTACCAAATCTGGTTTTCATTTTTCTATTAGCTAACATGTTTTTACCCACTTGCATGTAGTACTATCGACTAAGGGTGCGTGGTTTGTGTTATCGAACGCGCACCGAAATCTAGAACTTAATGTTACTTAAAGAACTTTTTTTCTCAAACCAAGGGCTTTTATATTTTCTTTTGATAAAGTCCATACTCTTAACTCATAAATATGACTGATTTGATACAGAATGCTTTCTTTCTTTTTGCGAGAGGAACTTCTTTTGTAACTGCTTTCTTAATTCAAAGAAACAGCGATTGCTAAGAATGATTTTCCACTAGATTTCTCGAAGATGCTGAGGCAGGTTAACCTTGCATACTCCTTTAAAGTAACCATGTAAACATTTAGTTTTCAAACCAAATTCCAAAGGCTAGCATCTAGACCGTGGAAAGCTTATCCAATTTCTTAGGCTATCTAATCAACAGACTAAGTTAGGCGTAAGATATGCTAAATTGAATTAGTTATCATGTTAAATTATTCATTCTGTTTATAAATAGTACCTTCTTCTTTGGAACAACGCCTTGTCTCACTTTTGTTTCACTAGCTTTGTGTAAACCTCTAATAAAATCCGGGTTTTCATTGTAACCATGTGGTGAAATCAATCACATCCAATGCAGAAATCCAGTTGCGCTTATTTCCAGTCTTTTTTCAAGTACAGCTGAAAGCTTTTTTAAGTCCTTTTTTCAGAAGAACTTAAGCCGTTTAAAAGATCGTCTCTTTTTTTTATTATTTTACGTCCACCTTCATTAAACCCATAGAGTAGCTATCTGTTTAGATACTTCTAAGATCTTTCAAATAAGATAAATGATGCGGAACTACTGACCAAAACGCTATATTCTAAAAATTATTCAGGGAACAGAGAAGGCTTCAAGACCAACAAAGAAGAGAGTATTAAGCCAAGGACCTGTGTATGCTTTATTTCGTCGAAGATGAAATTTTTCAAGAAGATGACTAAACTGGTGATTTCAGAAAAAAATTGTTAGCGCCGCACTGAAATAAACAGTGAACAATAGCAGAATTTTTTGCGCGACTTCGATAAACGTTTAAATACACCATCACGGGATAATATGTTTCCCTAGGAGGCGATTGGCTCCAACATACTATATTTAAACATATATTTATATTTAAACATATTACACTATATGTACTATCTTGAATAACTATACGGCTTAACCAAATTAAGCACACTTTTTATCGAGAAGCGGGATTTAATATTATTAAATAGCGTACTGGAGTGCCGGACATCAAGACCAGATAGAAATGGCAAACAAAAATTGTAAAGCGCTTCTTACTTAACACGAAGTCAAGAGAGAAAACCCGAGAAAAACCAGCCAAAACCAGAAAAAAACTGAAATAATTTTACTAAGAAAAGAGTACAGCTCTGGGCGGTGAATTTTCGAAAATGGCTTCAAAATGCCATAGACTAACTCAGTCGATATAGCAAGCAAGGTATGTATACACTTTTCTGGAGCAATCTCGACAAAATATAAAAGAAATACAAAGGCAGCTTTACATAAATAAAGGGATTGCTGATGAAACTACAAATGAAAATAGCAGTAGATAATAAAACGTAAGTCTTTGAAGCCTGGACTAATTATATCGAGAACAGTGAAACAAAAGAAAAGGCTTAGCACACGAACAGTGCAGAGATAAGAAAAAAAACGAGTGCAGTCTACGCGGTGAGAGTTTTGTTGTTATCTGTGGGAACAGAGCACTCAGAAACACTTAAGTCCTTTACGACTCTGGAAAGCCAATGTGTTTTTAGAGACGTCGGAGAAATTTCTTTTGGTCTGGAGCATTATCACATCTGTGGTCATACTTACTCGAAACGCAACTGTCCGTGAAAGCCCTAAGAGAGCAAATAAGGAGCTTTAATGCAGGTTTGGATTCTAAAAAATTCCCCTCCGAATCGTTCCTATGGAGTATATCGGCGATCTTATTTCCTGTCATTCCATTGTGGCCTGGAACCCAAGCAAGGTTCAATGAGTTCAGCGTTCCGGAATCTTTGCATTCTCGAAATAATTTGGAAGCAAGGCTTTAATCAAAGCGATGGCCGCAAATATTTCTCTCCTTCCACCGATTATCTGCAATACAATATACTATAGTTCGCTGCCATCAGGGTTGGGTATATCTTCGCATTCCTGGGCTAAGAGAAAGTCGATTTCGTACATCAAATAGCATGTCCATAAGACCGCAGTCAAGAAATAGTCACAAGACTATCAATTAGTGTGATCATCCAGTGCGTATTATAACAAAGACAACTTATTTTTTAAAGTAAGACAATTTTGAGAGTGCGACCCATGATATGAATATCAAAGCCCCAAGTCATGCTAGAGAAGCCCCAGCTAGTAGATTTTGCATATGGAAAATATCCTCTTACAAGTTTGCAAGCTTTTTGATGTAACTGCAACGTTGAACTAATAAGAAGAAAAGTAAAAGCCGAAAACCGGCAGTCAGAGGAATATAAATACATTCTTACTGTTGCTTCAGGTAACTCTTAGCCTAAATGCAGAGCTTAGAATTTATCTAGCGGATAATATTAAATAAAAGATAAGCTTAGTAAAGTTTTAACTCAATTTTGTTCTTCAATCCACTTTAAAATTTTTTAGTGTCTTCTTGCTTTTTTTAACTGGCGTTTTTAAATGCCTTTTCCCTGTCATATAAGTCAGCTGTCACTCTGTAGTTTTAAGTCTATGGGCTTTGATTTGCTGTTCCGGCAGAGTTGCTAACACTCTCCCTCCGTATGGCGGTCTTTACGTTCAACTTACCCTCAGTTCTATCAGCTCTGATGTCTAGAACAGCAAGTTTTACTGCAGTTATCACAAAAACTGCTATTGCAGTGTGTATCACAGCTCTTTTTACCTGCCTTACTTTACTAATTACTGTTTCCAGCTCCCTCCCTTTTAGTTAACTGTTCCGAGAAAGGTTTTGATCGATGATGATGGCAATGTCTCCTATTGCCAAAGGTTTGCTTGGTTGGAACCACTTGGTTCTTTTGATTAGAGTTGGTATGTATTCTTGCACCCAACGTCTCCAAAAGTTGTTTGCGAACTATTTTGTAACACTCCAACTTCTGAGAAGAACAACATCTTTATCCGAAAACTCACCCACTGGCTTTGCACCATACGAACCAAGTAAAAAATGATTTTGCGTCAGGGCCTCATCCTTCTCATCACTTATCGAAACATATGTTAATGGCAATTTATTTGTCGTCGCCTCTACTTCCATCTATTGGGCTTCTTAAGGAGTTGTATGTTATCTAAACTACACTTTATCTGACGATCCCACCTTCCTCCCATATGAGGTGAAGCACGTTAAGTTCTCGACTAGCTAGCTTAAATTTATCCCATAGTCGCTGTATATTTCGGCAGGGGTTCCTCGTCAAGCAATAAACTTACGAAGCTACTTCAATGTGGACCGCTCTAATGATAAGGCCCGTTATAATTACATCATTCCAGATCAATCGCAGATCTCCATATTTCCTCTAACAGGATCTCAATGTACATATATTAAAAAGTTGGCCAAGATGGCGCTACAGTTCAGAATGGACCAGGGCCTTTGCTAACATGCCTCTCCAACTATGTAGTACGATCTTTTGCCAGCTGCCCCCATTTGCGCACAAGAAGTTGGCTGAGGTTCCTTGTGTATCCCACTTGAGTTGAGGTAGTTCGTTGTCCAATGTTACCTAGCCATCCAAGCTGGGTTATCCGAGCTTTTCTAACGAGGTCAACATCGCGGTACAGCCCGTACAGTTCACTGTTGAAAGGTCTCCTCCATTTTCCATCGATGTAAATGGAATTAGAAATTGCCCGAAGAACTTTTCTTTCCCCCAGAGAGCAATTTCATCCCCTTTCGTCAGTGTCCATGCTTCTGCACAGTAAAGCAGGACTGGGATGATCAGTGTCTCGTACGATATCATGTCTTTTTGGTTGCTCGAGAGAGAGCTTTAGTACTGAATTGACTTCTAAGTCCAAAGAGGCGGCGATTACCAAGGGTGATTCTTCGCGTGATTTCCGCGCTAGTGTCATTGTCGGAGTTGATAGCGGGGCGGAGGTAGCTAAAGTCTCTTACCACCACAAATTGTAGATGCCAATCATGATGTTTTATTCCAGTCGTTGAAGTTGTGTGTCGCTCTTTGTTGACATCTTTGCCGTTTCTGTTTCAATAGTTGTCAACGCTCCATTGATAGCTCGCAGTGTTCTTCCTATTATGTCAATGTCGTCTGCACAAGCGAGTAATTGAACAGACTTTTAAAAAAAGGTGCCTCTGGAGTTGACTTGTGAGTTTCGCACAATTCTTTCAAGAACGATGTAGAGAAAATCACACGACGTCGAACCGCCTTGCTTACGTCCTTCTCTGGCATTGAAGTTCTCGGTTTTGTGATTAACGACCTTGACGGAACAGCGCACATTCTCCATCCTCATCCTGAATAGTGGAATGAGCTTGACAGGGATGCAAAAACTGGGCACGGGTCTATATAGTGCATCTCTTTGAAATCGGTGAACATGTAGTGCGTATCGATTTGGAACTCCTGGGTTTTCTTCAAAACCTGCTGTAATATGCAAATTTGACTCATCCTTTTTTTAAATGGCTTGTGATTTTATTTAATAACGAGCCAAAGGAGAGCAGTGTTTGGTTTCGATTAGTTTAGTTAGTGTTAAACTCCGTGAAAATACACGAGCAAGTCCAATGCAGTTGATTGCGGAATATACAATAATTTCAGTGCGACTTTGTGGGAGACAGGTCCACATATCTATGTTACAATCTAAAAACAACAATACTAGGTGTAACCTCCTTGACCGCCAGAATGCGCTGCTACTGCAAAAAAGGTTATGGTGCCTTGAATTCCGTTCATATTTAGGCAGACATTCCAAAAATTCAGTGCGATACTGTCTTTAGTTTTGTTTTGACACCTGATTGTTGTTGACGGGTTTGGCATCATGTTGAGTATGGACAAAAACGATTTTCGTTCTCTCATAAAACATTATTTTTTGAGAGGCAAAATGGCGAAGGAAACAAAAGAAAAGTTGGATAAATATTATGGGGCTAATGCTCCGTCAGATTACACCGTCAAATATTGGTTTCGAGAGTTTCGTGGTGGCCGCAACTCCACTACCGATAAAGTCCGCAGCGGCAGGCCCTCCGATGCGGTTACAGAGAACAATGTCAAAAAAATACATGAAATGGTGTTGGCTGACAGTAAAGTGAAGGTGTGCGATCTAGCAGATACCACAAAGATTAGTACTGAGCTCACAAGCCATATTTTGGGCAATATTCTGCATATGAAAATGTTTTCCTGCCGCTGGAAAACATTTTCTAGCGAGAGCACTTCGAAAGAGTGTTTGGATTTGCTGATGCGGAATCTGGCGGACTTTTGGCGTCGATTGGTAACTGAATTTGGATCCCTCTGACTATTATCTTTTCCCAAACCTCAAAAGATGGCTCATCAATAAAAAATTCAGCTCACGCGAGGAAATCATCGACGCCACGGAGGAGTATTTTGCAGACCTTTTGGAAAATTGAAGTTGGAAAATCGCTGGAATAAGTGTACCAAACTAAAAGATGACTATATTGAATAATATAAAAAAACATTTAAAAAAAAAATTTTTCATTCTCAAGGAGGTTACTTTTCACTCCATCTAGCAGATATCGCACTTCGACCCTTGGAAAGATCCATACCACCTTGATCAAAAGTGGTATTTATTCAGAAAATTAAAAATACAAGTTTATTCATCTAAATCTATATTGTCCCCTTCAAAGTAATCTCCATCGACTGCAACACACTTATGCCAGCGCTTGATCCAATCCTCGAAACATTTTTTTATATTCGGTTTTCGGTATGTCCATCAGTTCTTCCTGCGATTTTTCCATTACTTCCTCTCGGCTGCTGAAACGCGTCCCCCTTAGTGGTTTTTTATAGTAGCTCGATTGAACAGAAAGAAGTCACAGGGAGCCAGAACAGGTGAATTCGGTGGCTGTTGGATGGTATTTGTTGCATTTTTCGTCAAAAAATTACGAATAATGATGGCACTGTGCAACGGTGCGTTATCATGGTGCAAAATTCACGAGTTTTCTGCCCATAATTCTGGTCTCTTTCGGCGAATTGCCGACTGAGTCTGGCCTTCTGGCAAAAATTCATGATGCACTACACCGTTGTCATCCATGAAAACCGTGAGCATTGCCTTCTTTTTTGACTGAAAACGACGTGGTTTTTTTGGTCTCGGCTAATTTGGTGAACGCCATTCTGGATTGTGTGTCGTACTCATACACGTCTCGTCTCCAGTAATGATCCTTTTGATGAATGTGGGATCTGATTCAGCCTCGCAAATCATCTCTTTTGCGACGTCAACACGGTCTCTTTTTTTCATGAAATTGAGGTCTTTTGGCACCAACTTTGCTGCTACACGACGGAAACCCAAATCATTAACCAAAATGTCTTGGACGGATCCATAGGCAATGTTCAAGTCCTGCGCTATTTTTCTGATGGTTAATTTGCGGTTATTGACCAACATTTCTTTTACTTCATCAATGTTTTCGTCGGTTTTCGATGCCGATGATCTGCCACTGCGTTCATCATCTTCGATTGACTTACGACCACTTTTGAACCGCTCGTGTCACTGGTGAACGACCATTTTCACTTTTCCGGATTTTACGCAAAATTTAATACAAGTTCGTTGTTGCAAATTTAAATCCATTTCTAAAATTTAAAAAAATCGCCAACACACACAGAGATAGATGTACTCTTGGCTACGTAACTTTTGCAAATGTCAAGCTATGACGCTAAGATTTAGAGAGAATGTCAACAACAGATTTACCAACTTAAAAAAAAAAACACAGAACTCAAATCGGAACAATGGGAGCGCCACACTATGGTTATTTGTTCAAGGTGGTATTTCGTCTTCACCGGTTTAGATAAAGTGTTGCGTTGAATTCTTAGAGTTTTATGAGGACAGAGCAAAGATTGCAGAATATACTCTAGACATACATAAAAATGTTATGTGATAACACGATGATTATTTTAAAGTAAAATGTAGAGCAGAAATAACCGGTTAAAGTACACCAAAGCAGTGTTCAAAGTCAGACCCTTCTGATATTTCTAAGATGTTGTATTATATCTACGTCAACTTCTTATCTTTTCTGATATCGCTGCCATAGGCCATGATGCAACAGCAACATTCAGAGAATTTTTTAATATAATTAGATGAAGGCACTGTGTTCAAACAGTGGTTCCCGAATCAGTCATTTTAATCATCTAAATAATTGCGATGATCATGATGATACTATACGCGTAGGAATAGTTTTGAGTACGTAAAACCTCGATAAGCAAAAACAAACAAAAACAAAAACTGTCTCTTAAACATAAAAAGGTTCCTCAACAGTCGTGCCTTTGACTTCAACATTCGCTTCGCGGTATTGTACATACTGTAACATAATGTAAATGTTGCCATATAAAGATATCGAGCTAAGCGATCTGGTCGGAAGATCTGGTTCGATAAGCTCCATAAGCCCAAGTTCCAGCCGAGATTTGAAGAAAACCCCGAAAAAAAATAACTCAAATGCAAAAAACATCGTCCAACTGTCCGACTCTTTGGCAAAGTGACTCACAACGAAGCGGCCTGTAAGACGACACTACTTTTTAAAAGGGAAAAAGAAAAAATAATTTATCTTATGATCATATTCGAAACGATGGATATGTAATGTTTCTGAAAAAGTCGCTGTGCTCATGAGATCTCCTGACTGTGTACGCTGCGAGTGATCGTTCATCAAATAATGAATTTATGAAAATTGATAGGAAAACTTATTTTCTTAGTCCCTTTCAGTAAAATTACAATTTATAGTTAATTTCTACAAGCTAAATCCTTTTTGTGTTGTAGAAATCCCACCTTTACGTGCAAGTCCAAGTAATTCTCAAAGAACTTACCCTTTTCTATGCTCAACACCACTCATAAAACTTTAAAAAATTATATTTCGGATAATCCCCTCAATAGCCATCATATACTCGTAACTTGTAACTGCCTATTAATTTACTCTAAAACAAATAATCAAATAAATAAAATAAAATTCCACGACTGTTCAAAGTTTAACAAAAACAAAAAAGAAAAACATTATTCCCCCAAAGTGCCTTAAGTAAAAGCAACTTTTTCTATAAATTCAGTTGAATGTCTTCCTTCTGCTTTTTACTTTCCTACCTTACAGAGTCCTTCCTCGTAATTGGCGTGCATTCTTGCATCTGGTTGCTGACCATTTGGCACATGGTCGTAAACCTTTTTGCTAAATTTCGGGACCATTTATTTTTTATAACTCATCATCTGCGTGTTTGCAGTTTACTTCCTTTTCATGGAATAATTAGCCCTTAAAGGAAATAAGAGCTCACCCCAGGAGCCTAGTTATACCCGGTTTTCGTCTTAACTTTAACCCTTGACTATTCTGTGATGTTGTTGTCTGCAACGGTATACCGGGAAAGTCACTCTAGCATAAACAACAGAGTTCCATGTCTTTTAGTTTCTGATGAAAATTCATGCAGGTTATTATTTCGAAAAGAGAAAACAGAAAAAAAAAAAAAAATAAAAAAAATAAAAAGTCAATGAAACACCAGGAACAAAGGAGAAGTGCAGAACGATCTCGGGAAAACTTCGAATAGGGCAATTCGAAAGGGAAGCTGGAGTGTCGGTTTTTCATTACTTTTCTGTCTTACTAGGGTTTCTGGGTTTTAATTTAATTTTGCTTTCGTTCGAAGTTTTTATGGTTTACACAGTTTTGTCCCCGGAGTTGCATTCGAGATGGAGCATCGTTTCTAAATGATTAAATGATTTTTTTTTTTGTTTGCTTATCCAAGTGCAGTTTTATTACAGATACTTTACGTTTGTTTTAAATGGCATGACCTAGGAGATCCTCTGGTGTTTGTGCAGATAATACCTATACGAGTATAAACGCATTGTTCATTGCAATTTTTATATGTACTCGTATGTGTGCATTTAGTTTCAAATTGTACGTTTATTAGCCTGTTGTTTGCCGTAATGTTACAGAAAATACAACCAAGTCCGAAAGGCGGTTGCCTAGTTTACTATTTCATATTTACATTTTAAAGAACAGATCGAGTAACATTGAACATTACTAAATCTCCTCAGCTGCTGCTTTAATGGAAGCAGGTCTTAATCTCTAACAACCATCTGTAGCCAATTTACTCAAGTGGCTACATGAAAGGTTGGCCAATTTTAACAGTAAGCTGCAACCATCTACCAAGCAAGTTGCCGCCAGCATTCTGATAACCTTAGATATCCCCAAATGAATCATAGGATGGCACACATGGAGAGTGCTTTATCCTCCAGTAACGCACGCCGAGTCGGCTAAGGTCTCTTTCCACTGCACTGTCCATCCTGTATAAATTTGAAGACTCGGATTATTAGTATTCATCCATGTATTAAACATGTCCCAGCCATCGTAGTCAGTGAACGTGGACTTTCCGGGCTAGGTTGATGTCACTGCCCAGCCCATACATTTCACTGTTGTATCTCCTCCTCCATCTAACGGAACGGAACCGAAGATCCTCCTAAACAATCTAGTAGGACGTTTTCTGACGGTCTTTCTGCATTATATATCAAAAGTGGGGTCTTAGGGTTTTACAAAGGGTGTTTTTTTTTAGAGGTGTACAAATTTAATATGAAATAAAATACTTGAAGTTAGTGTTAATGTCTACGATATAGCTTTATTTAATGGATAATTTTATGCCATTAGTGTTTAAATATGACATCGGGTATATATGATCCATGTCTAGCTCAAATGAAGCGTAATCGTGAAGTCCAATTTCCGACAATTTTATCGAACAACTGGGGCCGTATATCAGCAAAAACACGGCGAATGTTGACTTCCCAATCTTCCAACGTCTCTGGTTTATCGGCATAGACTAATGACTTCACATACTCCCAAAGAAAGTAATCTAAAGGTGTGAGATCACGGGATCGTGGAGTCTATAACAGGAGGCCGTCACAGGTCCATTACGCGAACTTATGCGCTCAGCAAATGTTTCCGGTCATAAATTGATGTTGTCGTGCACCATGTGCGTGTTGTGCCATCTTATTGAAACCAAAGCTCTGTCACGTCAATGCCATCAAACTGAAAAACGAAGAAGTTAGAAGTCATGTTTCCATAGCGCTCTCCATTGGCGGTAACATTGGTCCTTAAACAAATATAGGCCGATGATTCACCAGCCCATAAAGCACACCAAACAGTGAGTTTTAATGGTTGCAAAGTCGTCTCAACAAAGACTTCTGGGTTTTCTTCACTCCAAATTCGGTAATTTTGCTTGTTTACATATCCCTTTAGTCAAAAATGAGCCTAATGAGGATCACGCTGAATCATGTTTTCGGCCCATTCACCGAACTTACAACGCGTATAATGGTCACACGGTTTCAACCCTTACACAAGCTGGATCTTATAAGCTTTCAAGCCAAGATCTTTCCGTAAAATCTTCCACAAAGTGAATGGGCATAGCTCCAACTGCTGTGCACGATGGCAAATCGACTGATTCGGATTCTCTTCAATACTGCGTTCCAGAACGGCAATAATTTCTTCTACTCACACTGTTTGTCATCTTTGGGTATGCGTATTATCCAACGATTCATCGTCTACCGAGTAACTTGCTCAGATGGACGATTATGTCGACCGTAAAATTTACACGCTTTGTTCTGGCATTCATTGTAAAATGGCAAAATACACTGCCCACAAATCAACTTTCAGCTGTCAAATTGACAATCTGTAGAAACAGTGTTGCTAGTTTAAAAAAGAAACCTCTAAAAAAAACATTTTTTATAAAGTTAATTTAAATATTCGAGATAGAGCTTTGCTACTTAATTGCATTCTTTGACCTAAAAACAGGCAAGCTATGGAAAGATTTTGTCTTCCTTTGATCTTATCGCATCTCACCGGCGTTATCGGAATCAATAACGGAGTCTAACTACAATATATCATAGTTCAATGTGTCTGAAGTGTCGTTCTGTCCGAGACATTTGTGTTAAAGGTTCTTTTATATAGACATACACGTTATGGTGCATCGTTCTGCCCTTTGCCGCTTCTGATCAATAGTGACAAATGTGCTATTGGCTATTGGATTCAAATTCTCATTGGCCAACTAGGGGTTCTCATTGCTATCCTACTACCGTGCCAGTGAGACAATGAAACATAAGAAGTGAAGAGAATATTACGACTGCACGCGATTCGGTAAGTCAAGCCGTAATCATTCGATTTCGCGCCTGGTTGGGCATTTATCGAAGGTCCCTGTGGCTTATTTTTCAAAAAAAACTTGAGTACACGTAAGTTTAAGATCATATTGACCCAAAAGCTAAAACCAAATGATCATCGAACTTTTTGCTCATTCGGCTTATTGAAGATCGAAGTTGATCCGGATTTATACCAAAAGGCCATCCTCAGTGACGACATACATTGTTGACTACTACAAACTTAGTTCAATTCGTATCCTTTGCGCTTTCAGCCCTAGAAAGTGGCAACGGAATCGATGTTATTACTGCAATTTCGCTAAGGTCATCGATAAAATATCACATCAATTGATCCTTTTTCAAATTGTCTTCCCTCGGTTTTCACCCCATATTGCTAAAATGGATATTTTCTTATCTGGAGAACCCTTATTATAGCGTTCGCCTTAGGTTAGCCTTCTTACCAACATTTTTAGCCACTTCTTGTGTCCCACAAGGCATCCATCTAGGTCCCTCCTTCTTCATTTTAACTATAAACGATTTCGACAGGATTACTAAACTCTGCTCCTTATCCAGTTACGCCGACGACACTAAGTTCTCCAAGACCAAGAAATACTTCACCCCAAGACTCTATTCTCCTTCAAGAAGACCTCGATAGGTTTTCCACTTGGTGTATAAAAAATTGCTTTGAGCTTAATGTTTATAAATGTAAGTCTATGACTTTGTCTCGTAAGTCCAATCAATCTCCGCCTCGACCTTATTTTCTGCACGACCAACCTGTATCCCAGGTTCAATTCCTTCGCGACCTTGGAATATTATACGATAGAGAGTTAAACTTCCGTTCGCATATTGATGAGATAAAAATTAAAGCCAACTCATCGGTCGGTTTTATCAAACGATGGTCTAAAAAATTTTTCAATCCTTATGTGGCAAGGTCACTTTACATTACCCTTGTCCGGCCCATTCTCGAATACGCCAACCAAGTGTGGTCCCACTTTCAGCGAGTTCATATATCCCGAATCGAGAACATTCAACGTCGTTTTCTTCGATTTGCTCTTCGTGGACTACGCTGGGATGACCCCTTTATTTCACCTCCCTATCGTGACCGCCTCAAACTTAACCTGAATACCCCCTAAAAACGCAGAGACGTAGTGGACATTCTCTTCATTTATCGACTGCTGTCAGGTTCTGTGGATTGCGCTGCCATTTACAATTCTATTTCCTTCAACACTATCCCTAATTTACGCTGTCTACGTCTCTTCTATATTCCAACCCATCACAGCTCTTATGGTTCTAACGAACCCATCTCCCGCTTGCTCCGTGAGGTAAACTCAAACCTCCCTCTTTTTAATTTTAACCTGAGCACTTCTCGTCTTAAACTTGACCTCTTCCACCATTCCCTTACTTCCTAATCTTTAACTGGTGTTAGTTTGTAAGTCCTAGTTTTTAAGTTAGTTTAAGCTCGTTTAAGCCATTTTCTAAATGGCTTTGTCACATTTGATCAAGCGTAAGATTCGGTTACAGTCAATGGAGACGGCTATAACTCAATACAATTCGTCTTGGGACAAATTGAGACTGGAAGACTTGAAGGATCCGTGGTTTCAAGAGGACGGTAGCAATTGACACACAATGCCTACCACAATCCACTTATTGAAGACGAAGTTTGATGATCGTCTTATCGCCTGAAGTAGCCCCACTCGTGCGATTTACACTTTTTTTCTTTGGGGCTACATTAAGTCTCTGGTCTATGGCAACAAGCCAGAAATTTTAGAGGCTTTTGAGGTGAACATTCAAAGTAAAGGCTGAAATATCAGCCGAATTGTACGAAAAAATCATCGGACATTAGGATGATACCAAATTTCATATCTCATGATATCAATTATATTTCATTGTAAAATAAAAATTTGATTGATACCCCAAACACACGTCTTTCAATTCGATCTCCGAGTTTGCTGCGAATATATGCAGTCTCTCATCACTAGCTGAGCTTCGTTACTCTTCTCACATCCAAGCAAGTTATTTCCTAATTATTGTACTATCTCCAAATCTACCTAGACACTAAAGGCAGCAGGAATCTTGTCATTATACACCGTTTTGTTATTGCTGTTCTCAAGCTTACACCATGATTCCATGTTCAAAGCTATTCATAGCTTGATTGACTTTATTTTGAGCATATTTTTATCCCAAGCTATAGTTTTGTGCATTTAAATATACTGCGGAGCGATCAACGAAATAGTTTCCTGATACTTCTGTTCAAGGAGTCTCACCACAGTAAGTTTTAGATCTGACCGAAGAACAGAATCAGGATATTTACGACTCAAGGCACTTACTCGTAAGTTGTAAAATTTTTAATTTTGAGTCTGAAATTTATTCTGATTTAACTCTGTATGTATGTACACAGGTAGTAAAAGAAAAACTTCAGTATCTGTTAATTTGGTTCAAGACTGCCTTCACTGGACGCTAAAAAAAAACCTCCTGCAAAACTACATGGTGTGATGTAAGATGATTGATATACGGATACATGACATTTTGCTGTCGTGTTTTCCTTTCGACATAAATCCTTCACATAAAACCTGACATTCTTTAACTAAAAGATACCTAACCAACGATTAGCTTTATTTTACAAAGATTTCGTCGGGCTATTTTATAAGTACACTGTAAAACGTGCATAAACGTTTATGCTCTGCCACTTTTATTACAAAGTAATATTTTTTTTTTTTCCTTTAGCTTTTGTCTTTTTGTTTAGGTTGGTACTCCTATTTATATCCTTGATGGGACTCGAATGAAATTTACAGAAATACGAAAGACACACCATGATACTGACTTCATACTCAGTAGCTGGCGATGGTGGCTTTACCGCATAAGGATATGCAACTATGCCATACAACGATATGGAAGGCACGATAATGATCTGGATGACGGCGGTGCTTCTGGAGTGTAGTACTGGTGGTGGTGGTGGTAGGGGTTACCACAACAGCAATAAAGATGTTCAGGGCGACATTGTCGTCTTCGTCGTAGGGCATCTGGTTGTTACAACATTGGAGTAGAGCAAGAAGCAGGCAGGTTTGCTGACTAGACTGAAAAAAAGAAGCAAAGTAAAAGGGCCTTTAAGTTGCCTTGCGGTTAACTTCCTTAGGGAAGTTTTCTATTTTTTTTTCAACAAGAATCTCGTGCTGAGTTTTTACTATTACGAGAATGTATTCATAGATATAAGTTATACATACGAGTACATATGTTTAAAGTTGAAAATACTTGCAGTAAAATTTGTAAGCACCTCAAGTTAATCGCATTACCCTTAAGAGTATTTCATCGTCGGCGTACACATTCCAAAGGGATTTATAAGCAAACTACCCTCAATATCTAAAGGAAGCGGTTTTTGTTTAATGAAAGTTCTTGTTGCATCAGGTTTTTCATGTGTTACAGGTTTTGCACCAATAACTTCTTGAATGAATATTTTATCTATTTGTCTTAGCAGCTCGCCATATAAGTAAGCCATCTCACTCGTTTGGAATGAGAAAAATATTTATCAATTCGAATTTGACAACAATGTTCGACAACCTGTACTTGCTTTACTTAAGGGGCTCCCAAACTGTGAAGAGTTTCTATCTCTGACGTAGTAGCCTTCCACTCTGGCATCAGCGATGTCTTGGTCCTTAAAACGGAGGTTCGGTCTTCTTTGTAGCCTTAAACCTAAGTGTTGTGATTCGAAGACCCTCTTTGCTGGAGCATTATTGTTTTGGCTTTTTGGACTAAATCCACATCTTGATACAGCTCATAGAGTTCGCCCTTGTATCTTCTCCTCCATTCGACCTCCTCGCATGCGGGACCAAATATTCGACGAAGAGTTTTCGTCGCGAAAGTGATCAATATCTGTTCTGCTTTCCTGCTTATCGTCCAGCACTCGGCCCCATAGAGTAGAACTGACAGGATCAGTGTTTCGTAGGGCATGCATTTCGTCCTCCGGGCTAGGAGTTAGTTTTCAATGCATTTATTTCGCCAAACCGAAATAGCCGCTCTTTTCTAGGGCAGGTCATCGCCGAACCTACACTAGGGTTTTATTGTTGGAGATGATGTTTATTCCGAGGTAGGTAAATTCCTAACCACTTAGAAGTTACTATTGTCAACAGTAAAGTTTCGTCCTAGGTGGTAGACAGATGCTACTCGTACTTTGTTTGGTAATAACATGTACTTAGTTTTGTCCTCATTTAGTTCAAGACCAAGTCGCTTCGATTGCCGTAAAAAACTCTATGACGGGGTAAAAGACTCTATCTCAGCAGCTGGACAGATTTATAGAAGATAGTACCTTCCGTGCTAACACCTGCCCTGCGCACTATCTGTTCCAGGACTAAATTGAAGAAATCACATGACAGTTCATTTCCTTGCCGAAATCCGGTACAGGTTTGAAATATTGTATTTCGGAGGAACTGCTTTCAAATTGCACATTGCACTGGGTGTTTTCCAGCGTCATCGCCGTGTGCAGATCAAGACGATGAAAGTCGTCGTACGCGGCTTTGAAGTCGATGGAAAGATGGTAAGTCTCAACTTAAAATTCGTTGGTCTTTTTTCAGGATTTGCATTAGTGTGAAAATTTGTTCGATTGTCGATCTATCGGGTCGGAAGCTACACTTTAACCTGCTAATTAGTGTGTTGCAGAAGGGCTTGAGACGTTCACACAGTACATTGCATTGCCATATCACTCTCTCTACCTGATGCCCATTAAGTAGCTGCTGGAGTTGCTGCTTAAACTAGACTTGACTAAATTTCCTTCACTGTTTTGAAGAGCCTGTGTTCCGGTCTTGAAGTCAACTGCCAGTCACTTAGCTTCCCTAAAAAAACATCCGAATGTTGTTTCTATCACGGGACTCTTTGATATCCTTGAGCTGGTAGACTACGTTAGCCTTTTTTTCTTTTTACATAAGATCTTCTTCTCTTCCCTTCTTCTAGCTCGATACTCTTCCCTCGCTACCCTTGTTTTGCAGTGTAGCGTTTGCCGGTGTGCATTTTTTGTCACCTTTTTCCGGCGTACGTACTCATCATCATACCAAGGGCTACTACGATGGTCTCGGCTGCCTCTTTGATAATGTCGCGATATTGGTTCCACAGATTATTGACGTTTGTAGATGATGAATGCACAGCTAAGGGTCTCTCGCTCAGACACTCTTTATAGGCTCTGGCAACTTCAGTCGTATTAAGACTTCCAATGCTGAATTTCTTTTTCAGGGCGGTTTGTAACTCCTTCCGTTGTATCTAAATTTGTCTGCAACAAAAAAGTAATCAGAGTCGACGTTTGCACATTCAGAATGTGTGATGCGTACCACGCATCTATTAGCACATGGTCGATTTGTTTCGCGGTGCGACCATCTAGAGTGCGCCAGGTTACTCTATGGATTCGTAGTCCTTGAAACCTAGTGCTACTTATCAACCTATCACGAGCTGCAGCGGAATCGATTAGCCGGAAGCCTTTGTTTGTTGTTTTGTCGTGGAGGGTATGCTTCTCGACTACTCTACCTTACCGATCTCGGCGTAGAAGTTCCCAAGTACAATTTTGGCATCCGGACAGGCTCCGTCCAGGATATCATCGAACTCCTCCGTGATAATGACCTCAGCTTCATTGGCAGAGGCGTGTGCATATACTAGGCTGATATTTTGAGATGATGCCTTAATGCAGATCACAGCCAGGCCATCGCTTATAGATTTAAAGTCAATTATGATTGACAGTAGCCCATCTTCCATAACGAATTCGCCACCAAACATGTGCAGTCTTTCGTGTCAGCTGTAACAAATATCGCAATTTTTTGGGTTTCGCATACTTGATCACATCCATTGAAACTCCAGCATCGCGGTAATATCTGCCTTGTATGATGTGAGGACAGGTTCAAGTTTTTAAGCAGCACCAACGGTGTAGAGTCTAAGTAAGTACGTTCCAGGTGCATGCTCTCAATTCGTAGTCCGTTAACTTTCTGGGTCGTGATCTTAACTCTGGGGGCCCACTGGCATCCGAGTCTGGGGTCTTTCTCATAACTATTACTTGGGGAAGTTACCCCCAACCAGGACGGGCAGTTCTATTGTAAAAACCCCTAGGACGAAGGGCCGATTAAACCGGTGTCAGTAACCCTCTTAGGTAGTTCATCTACAACCATTTTTTTCTCAAGGATCCCACTTATTCTTGGAAATCTGTATCGGCGAGATAAAGCTTATTTTTTGCTTCCATCATCCATTCGGTATGGCGCCACCGTTGATTCCGTCTAGAAAATCCGTCCGCTGTTTATAGTGCTGCTATTTGGTCTCTTGTTCAAATCTCGCGCTTATTGGTTCAGCAAGTCGACTCTGAATGGATAATAACCAGTACCCGATGGCTACCACTTGGACGTATTCTATTGCAGCAGCAGTCATTTCTTTGTAATGAATAGTGAAACAAATTTACCAATCCAAATAATTAAAAAATTCCTCAGCTATCACAGAAGTTCCAAGTATAAAATATTTTGAAAGCCGCATTGATTTCGGTTTTACTCAAATTGCATATTAAATAAATTTAATTTCGTAGCGATATTCAAAAAATTTTATTCGACTGGACAACTAGCCATATGACTCAAGAATATAAAGAGCTAATTCAACACCGTGCATAAACCAAGAAATAAGATAAGTTATTTCCTAGTCAGGTTTGGACTTTCAGCCGTTTCAAACAATGTATATATGTACATAGTTAGTCGTGTCGAAGGCTCAGCCTATCTAGCCATCGACTTGATACCGATCGAGTGCAATCAAATTCTATCTTGAAAAATAAATTTCCTCAGAGAATATATGATATTTGCGTGACGATTGGACATTGATATATAAAATTCCCAATTTCTCATTGTTAACCAAACATATTTTTGTAGCGGTGTAAGGCCATTGGTGTACTCATGTTGGTTCTCGAGCATCAATTTGCATTTTTGACTCCAGTTAAAATCAAGTCCGTACAACCCGACGTATAGCTTCACTGACATCATTCTGATCAGTTTTAATTTCTTTGGTTGCTATGTGGTATCTTGGAACCCGGACCTAGGAACCCTGAAAAACTATAAACATGTAGCTCCGAAATTCCGGAGAACTTTGAGAACTATTTCGTTGAGGGATGGGCGACAGTTCTTATTCTACCCTCGATATTGTGAAAACCGAATTGAAGATTTTTATAACTACTTCGCTTTCGGTGTAAACGAGGATACAACCAGAAGAAATCACATCCCAATTCAGCTACTTATGAAATAGCCTCTTTAATTGCCATAATTTCAGCTTGAAATATGCTACAATAATTCGGGAGTAGTAATAATGAATTGTTATATAGTCGTCCATCTGCTTGCCATAGATGTCGAGAATTACGAGTAGTAAAATAGCATAGAAATGCATCTGCACCGCTGATGCACAAGCAGGCCAATCCTTTCATCTTTCGTAGACTACCCGACGGTTACACCATACAATGGTAAAAGTTATACATTTCAGGTGCAAGGAATGATTTCAAATTGCACTCCCCATTTTTCAACATGCATAGAAGTAGTCTTGCTTTGTTTTGGATATTCCAATTCAATTTACTCTCTAGAACAGGACCAATTCGATTTTACTTGATCCAAACCAAACTTTTGGGTTCATTTGAGGAGTATTTTTATTGAATTAGGTCGACTAATTGTATCTTGACTGACGCATTTGGAAACTGGAAATCCTCCTAGCTTTATGTTGATGATTATTGTTCTGGTCTCTTCTACTTCTTTTTAGTGGTTTATATGATGCTATTGAGTGCAGGGACATTTTTACCTACTCGTATTTTCTCTCTGCTGTATGAATATAGGCACGTCGTCAGCCAGGTTTGATATATGCTCTGAGGAATGACAATCAGCTTCTTCGAAATTTTCAGAGGGAATGATGGGAGTTGGGATAAAGACAAAAATTCTGCCATCCTTATGAGAACACGCTAACTTCCGTCCATTTCTTATGAATGTAAACAAATTAACTCCCAACATTGAATGCGCTTCTGCGATGACTAAAAATCATCTTTCAGCATATCAGTTTAAAAGGTAATGCATACCTCATCTATTTTCATAAAAGTCATCCGAATTGTACACAAGGGATTACCTCTGTGGGAATAAGTAGATTACTCGTATGTAATTGTTAGTTCTCAATTGCGCAGTTACAGAAAATTGCTGTATTATGTTTGCATGCGATTTTCATCGGCCGTAAATCTACTCAGGCTAGAACTATAATTTGATTGGCATTTCATGCCAAGCAACCGTATTGAAGAAATGATAGGTTACTTAGCTACATAAATACTCAAATAAATACTGGACTGGACTCAATCAAACCAGGATAAACTGTAATTCTAATGCTTATTTTGACTTATGTCCGCTGTTTCTGTGAAGGAGGCAAATCGGAAATGTGTTTATCTATTTAGTTTTGATAAAGCCGTTTAATGATTTGTTTCAACAGAATTTTTTTATTTTCTTTCACACTTTGGCTTTCATCTGCGCACTACAAAATAGTTGAAGTCCGTTATACCTCCGTATAGAAAATGAAGACGGGAGCGTTGGTAACAATTCCAATCTTAGTCGACTGATATGTACTCGTACTTTTCTTCCCAGGTTGATATCGCTGTACAACTCGTAACAGCGATTCGCAATTATAACTCTTATGATATTATCAGAGTTAGTAGTGTAGTCAAAGTAGACTATCACCTCGAATTTACAAATATTGGCTTGTACCACATGAAATTTTGATAGCAAAAATTTAAAGGCCAATATTATATAGGATCCGTTGGCATCTATGACATTCTTCTAACGTGATACAAGGTCAAACATTCCTTTTTCGTAGAAGTGCTGACTTTTTGAGGCAATGAAGTGGAAGAATTTTTAATCCCAACTGCAGTCGTTCTAGCACCATTACTTGTGAGTTATGGGGTCCAGCATTGTCATGCAAAAGGATCGGACCGTGGCTATTGACCAACGCAGGTTGCTTTTCGGTTTATCGTTTCTCCTGGTTGAAAAGTGGATTGGTCTTTTCGATGTCCACCAAATTGTCGCCATAACCCTTTTTGGCTGAAGATCGGGCTTGGGGGTGTGTTTTGGATTTTCATCTGCATCCAACCACTGCCCAGATCTTTTACGATAATCATGCAATATCTACTTTTCATTACAGGTGACTATCCGGTGCAAAAACGGTTCAGTTTGGTTTTTTAATGTAACCCATGCGCAGATTTCCAGGCGCCATTCCATTATGTCCCATTTTAAATTCGTAAAGGAAGAGGGTTCGAATTTGAACTGCCGACAACATGGTAAATAATTGTTAGAAAAAAAATAACGGTACTTGTAACGAACCATAAAATTCTCACGCGTTAAGCACACGTACCATTTTATTTTATAAAAAAAGAAAATATAATGTTCTGGCAAAGATGTTCACTCGAGAACTTCTTATTTCCGGCTAAGCGAAAATCGGACATTTCATGTGGTGCAACCCAATAGATGTTTATTCTCTCACAGCTTATAAAGGGTGAGCCGACAGCTGGTGTGGAAGCTTTCATTAAATTAAGCACTCATTTGTTGCGAAACCGATATAGAATTTTATTGATAAATAAAGTTCAGTCAATGGCAATTATGAATGGAATACAACATCGTCCATGTGACCACCACGGCTTCTGTTGCAAGCGACCATCCGAAGGTCAAAATTACCGAGGACTTTTTGAGGAATAAGTTGGTCAATTTCAGTTTGAATGTTACGTTTGAGATCCTGAATTGTTGCTGAGTTATTGGCATAGATCTTACTTTTCCAATAACCCCACAGGGAGGAGTCGAAATGTGTTAAATCGCATGACCTTGGAGGCCAATCAAGTTCTCCTCTAACCGAAATAATGCCATCTTCAAATTTCGTATGCAAGAAATTTATTGATTGATGGCTTGTGTGGACGGTAGTACAAATATGTTGAAACTAGAGATCGTCCAGACTCAATTCATTGAATTTTGGAAGAAAATAGCCGGTCAACATGTTGCGATAACTAACATTCACTGTATTGTCTCTCCAGCCTCATCTGACTGGTTTTGAACACTTTCGCCCACAGTGGTGATGTTGTGATGTGTGCATGCTGGCCGAGCATGCTGGTATGGAGTTAGACCCGATACCGAACCAGTTTCTTCAAAACGCTCCACCATTGAACGAAGTCCGGACTCACTAGTTCGATTATGTCGACCGAAAAATTCACGAATTCTACGAAATGTTACTTTTACAAATCGCCCATTTTCGTAATAAGATCGAATAACAAAAATGCATTGTTGCGTAGTAAAGGATTCCATGACTAAAATTGCCAAAGATTGTATGATCTCTGGCAAAAAGATCAACCACATTGAATTCAGTTAGTGACAGTAATTGACAGCCAATGTCCACACCATCTGTTGGCTCACCCTTTATACAACAAGTTCTGACATTCGCGTATTATTTTCCAATTGCCATAAAATGCACAAACCCAATTAAATGCTAAAACCGTTAGTAAAATTAGTATTTGGGATATATTGCTCACCCGGTCTGCAAATTTCGTTGTATTAGCATCATTGTAAACATTTTTAACTGAATTTTGAAATGGATGTATCGGAAGAGCATATTCGGCATATTTTATTGCTTGTTTCCGGAAAAATCAGAATGGAAGTGAAGCAGAGAATCCAAAATGTCTATGGAGAATGGGCTTTCAGCGAGTCAAAGTGCCGATGCTCGTTTGCAAAGCTTAGAAAGAAATTCCACTGTTACGGCAAGGGAACCCAACGTAACCCATATGACCATCCATCGAAATCTAACAAATATGGAAAAAGTAATAAAGTTGGGAAAATGAGTACTATACCACCAATCATAAAATAATCTTTAGTAAAGAATCGAAATTTGCATTCCGTTTCTGTCGCATTACAATCAAGAATCATTTTTGAACCATATTGTTACCGTAGATGAAAGATGGGTTGTTTACAATAATACTAAATGTTGTCACCATAAGACAGACCAGCACAATATCTTAGAGATGGACTTCACCCGACACTCAAAGAACATTAATTTTTCCCCATAATCACACCTGAATCCATATTTTCCGCTTCTATTTCAATACTTAAAAACCCTCCAGTAATGAGTCGCTACATTCTGCCAAAGGTGTCAATGTCATCAGCATGTACAATCCATTGAACAGGCTTCTGTAATAGTATGATACAAAAGAGTCAAAGACAACGCTTCCCCTCATCAAAATCCTCAGCAAAAGTGAGTTTGTTTCATACCTTAACGGAGCTGCGAGCGCTCTGGATCGTCTTGCTGCATAAATTGACAAGTAAAACGTGAATGCCATGGGCACTTGTGTTATGCTGGGAAATCGAATTAGGTACTTTGCTTATTTACTTTGAGTCTTACTTTCTTCGTATCTGATTCTAATTTGAGGGCCGGCCATCTGGTGAAGGTCTAATATCCTGAGTCTGAGCAGGCAAACGTCATCAGGGTAGTCAAGATATTTAAGATATGCTCCCTCCAGACAGAGCTACCCAGATCATATCACTGAAAACTTCAAGACGAAGCAGTGGGGAAAGAAGCAACCTTATCGTACTCCATAGCAAATTCCTATGACACCTTATCATTGTCTTAGACATGACATTTACTTGAGCAGGTTTCGCTATATAGCAGATCTTTTCAAGCTGTCGAAGACCATGAAGAACAAATGGAGGTTCCAGCTGGAAACCCTGTTCGATGTCGAGCGTTGTAATTAGTTGTCCTTTCACTTGATCCACAACGAGAAAAACGCACACCATGTGCCTTCTCGCTTGCCACATTCTGCCAAATTCTCCTTCATAACTTATCAATCATTGCTCACTACCGACCAGAAGTTTCGGTATTTTATATTTTTTCTATATTATTTCACAGCTTTACTGGTAGAAGGGAGGTGATACTACGAATATATGTATGTTGCTGTGGAAGGCTTACCTAAACTTGGGTCCAAATTACTCTTGTCTAATTGCTTTAGCATTGCTTCAACATGTTCTCATCATTTGGCAAGCTGATCCTCATTCGAAGCTAACTGATTTTCGTCTATTTCTTAGTTACGAACTTTGATAACCGGCGACTTCGTTGGTAATACAATTAAGGTTCGTGCTGTCACACCTATTTGCTGCTCGTCACTTTTTTCTGGTTAGGAACTCTCTACTGCTGAGGCCGCTGCAATCCGTCCTTTCAATTTAATACATTCTCCGGATCGACTGTTCCAGAGCTGATTATTTCTGCAGATATCATTGCACTTGGGGATCCAGGAGCCTGTCAACAAATGCATTACGAAGACGTATAGTAGCTAATATATATTAGATGGTAGTCCCTCTATATTTCGATGTCAGTTCAGCGGCTGTTATGGACGTCTTAACTGCGGCTAATAATAAAGTGATTGATTTGATTCAATGTGCGTTTTGAAGCCCAACTAATCTTGTGGCGGACCATGTGGTCAGACAGTGTATCTCCAATGACCAGACGGTTGAGGTTTCAAAAGTTAACAAACATTACGCCACCGCACCCGACCCGTGTGATTCCATCACATGTTTGAGCATGGTATTGTCGTTGGCTATCTTTATGACAGAATCTACCATTAAACTCACAATACGAGTATCTTCGTTAGATATTGAGTTGGCGACTACACTTAATATTCTATAGAAATCGTCCCTCTCATCCTCACGCTACAAAGTGGACCGTAGGTAAAATTCCTGACTTTACTCTTGAACCTTGCCATCAATATCCTGTTACTATAAAGTAACTCACTATATAATGAGTTGGAGGTAATAACGAACATTTTTTTAAGATTTTGCAGGATCGGCGAGGAAGCTCTTGCCTGTTCCAGGTTAGATAGGATGTCCAATTTGTAGCACGTTAGTTCCCACTTTATGCAATTGTAGGAACCTAAACTATTGAGTACAGTAATTACCGTTGTAAAAGAGGGTGTTGTCTTTTCAGCATGCAATCGTTACCCGTGGTCGATAGCCAAAGGTCGACAACACAGTATCCATCCGGGCGCATTGCCAATTCGAGGCATTGCGTGGTTTTATGATTGCGGCTCGCTAGATCACAGACCAGCAAATACTTATCCTGTTTTGTAATGGAATAGGAGACTCGTCATTAGCCATCTTCAACTTTTGCGATTGCTTCTTGGGCAAAGCGGCATGTGGAGGCGTTGAAGTGGGACTTACCATTAGTACTGTAGCTGTTCGCCTGGGAATGTATCGTTTTTTGATGAGCCGGCATTCCATGGTCAATGCTGCTTCTACGAGGCCCATTATTAGTGCTTAATCTTCCTTAGCTCTATACTGCCTGCTCAGAATAATCGGAATCTAAAATACTGAAGGAATGCCTAGTGTCGACTGGAATTTATCATTTCCTAAATGCAAAGATATCTTCTGTTTGTAAAATGAAATTTCACTTCAAGCTTTTACTTTGGCACTTTCATCATTGCAATGAAAATCTTCGCCTGCGACTTATGTTTCTTTGAATTTGTCCTGAGAAAAAACTACTTCCCCTTTTGAATTGACCTTGTCAGAAACATTTGCATTTCTGTTTCTTACTTCATTATCTTTCTATAAACAGGCGCTGTCCTTGAAGGGTTCCAATCATTTAAGTTTTCTTATAAATTACGAATTGAGTTTATTTCATTTTAAGGCCAAGGAAATATCAAACTACGAGTACAACTCTGCAGTGCAGTTGCTAGGAAAAATAAAAATAAATAAATAGTAAAACAAAAGATTACATGATTCATGAACTGACATTGCTATTGCAGTCTCCTCGGTCCTTGATTCTGCAATCCATTCAAGTCCAAGAAAGATAAAATCGGCTCCACAATACAAATAAAGAAAACAATAAAGGGGGATTATTTAAACCGGGATTAGTTGTCTTAAACAACAGCGCTAGCTGAAGCAAAAGATAGAGGATAATTACTACAGACTTTACATAAGTCCTCCAATCCAAAAACCATCTCTTCATCTAAAGAATGTGATGGGAAAAGAATCCCTCAACTCTGCAATCCACTTAAAACGAAGACATTTTATTCCTTAAATATATGTCAAAGTGAACAAAAGACCGAAACAAAGCTCAAACGGGGGACAAAAAGTGAAAAACTGTCACCAGGCTGAAATTACTCGTGATTATTGTCTTGTGGTTGCGCTACGCCTTTACATCGTCGAAAAGAATTTTGTAAAATGAAAAAAATCCTCTTCCTTTAGTTTTGTATTTTCGAATTTAGTGGACAGCGAAAATCGTTCATTTGAACAAAGGCTTATGAGCAAAATTGTTCACACAATAGACACATGGATTTATGGTTTCTCCTTTAGATACTCGTACGTATAGGTATCATCTTGAATTCAGGTGCAAGGAACAGATCCTTTTTTCGCTAATTTGATGGTGTTAAAGAATAGTGTAGTAATTGTCGTTGCAAGTCTTTCCCCGACCAATTTCAGACTCTACTCTGAACTCTTCGACTGTGAGAACTCAATTATGCATTTGTTTAGCTTTGAGCAGTGCTAATTTCACAGCAATTGCATTTCTCGTAATTAGTTTAGTGTCAGGATGTTTGTGTATAAATCGAGTGACACGCAAATCCTGCATCCAGCATGATTTTTGATTTTTGAATTCATTCGAATAACTCACACCATGTGGACTGAGAGCATTGACATTGTTCAGAACACACTACGATTGTGTATCTGAGATGCAGCAATCTGCAGCCATTTTAGAAGGCCACTGAAGAGATCTTTTATTTTGCAATCCCTTTTTGCGTTTTCTGTTTTTGATGTAACTTGAAACTCTTGACTGGCATGGTACAATGGCCTACGCCGTAAAACACAATTGAAGGAGGTGCGTATCGTGACGTTCTAATTAAGAAGGGATCAATTATTCGATAAAAATGCAGTTTCATTGGTTAAGCGATTGATGGGAAATTAAGAAAAAGGGAATGTCCTTCTGCATACCATATATTGGAAAAGAACTGAAGCCATGATGGATTAAATGTGCAAATAAGTACATAACACGAAAACATTTCAAGCAGGGTGCGTATGTTAAGTGCTTTTTTCTTAAGCCCTTTTGTTTTCAGATGTATGTTACATATATTTTCGATACTGTGATAGTGCTACAGTGCGGGGATATTCCATATTTTTTTGGTTCCATCAGAGTTAGATGCCTTGCTACTTAATAGACTTATTCGCTTATAATAGAAGATACTGAGTTGGGAATTAAGAGACCGAAAAATCACAGATTACTTACTAGCTAATGTTCAATCTTTAACTATTTAAATTTACAACTATATTGGATATTCCCTCACTTAGTCAGTTGCGTCAAAACATTTAAAAAGTCCGTTCCAAAGTAAGGAGGACTTTTTCAAAATACGTAATTCTAGTGATGCTATCTACTTGCGTCGGAAAGATAGATCATTCACTGAAGTACTGTCATCAGGTAGAAAATGAGCATCAAACTAAAAATTGCTCAGAATTCATTATTCGAAGGACATCATCAACGAGACCAAACCAAACAAAAACTGCTTTAGAACATTGTGACTGCTGGTGGAACGTGGTGTTTTAAATATGATCCAGAAGCCAATCGCCAAAGTGTTATTTATCAGCCTGCGGTATAAGAAAAGTTGTTCACTGAAAACGTGTCTACAGGGTCTTCCGAATAATGTATCGAACACTTTAAAGGGAGATTCCCTGGCATATTTATAGAAAAAAATCGTATGGGACGGTGGGGGAGGGAGTTTGAAATGAGAATTTAAGAAACGCCCTGTTTTGACTCGTATTGGAAATAACATCTGTCAAATTTATGAGTATATGGTAACAAATAGAGTATCGTTGAACTCGCAATAATACGTCCTTTAATTGTTTCAATGTTAGTGTTACCCTAAAATTAATGTGTCAAGAGTTACTGACACTGTAACTTTCAAACGTGTATCTAGTTTTTACAAAAAACAAGTCAGGTCACTTCATCGCAAGTCATTAGTTTTCAAGATACCACCCAACACATTCAAAAATGTAAAACATTAAATCAAAAATTGCTGAAAATATTGGAAAAAAAAGTACGAATATTGATTGCACATTTGTATTTTTATTTTTTTCGTCAAACCTTGTATCACATCCATTGCTCAAAGTGTTTTGAAAGGCTCTAACAATATCCATTCTTTCCACTTCATCTCGGACTTTCGCAGCTGCCTCGCCAATCCTATGATGCAAGTCATCCAATGTTATTATTTCTGAGGAGTAAAAAATGTCATTCATCCGTCCATATAAATAAAAGTCTATTGGGGTCAAGCCCAGAAACCTTGAAGGCTACAGAATGGATTCATCCCGCCCAAACAACGAATTTTCATTCACTCGATGTAACCATGCTCTAACTGAATGGGCATAATGTGCGAGGACGCCATCCTGCTGGTACACAATGACCGTTCTTTGTTCCAGTGGTATATAACCTAATAATCCTGGTAATTTGTTTAGCAAAAATTCCAAGCAGAGATTTAAATTAAGCCTTGAAGGAAGTCGATGGGGTCCTATCAGCTGGTTGAACTTTTGCGGGAAAGCTCTGTGTTTCATGGAGTGGGGTTGCTTTCTCGCCAAGTATGTACATAAATTGTGGAAATTACTAATTCGATCCCTAGTGAACTGGGACTCATCCGTCCACGCTCGTAGAATCTGTGCAATAAAGTTGTCTTCCGCAAAATGTCTTTCAAGGACGTAACTGGTGAATTCCGAACGCTTTTCTGAGTAGCTCCTGTACTGGTATATGATGGAATGCATGCATGGAATCTGAATGTAGAACTCTTCTGATGTATGTTCTGCTTACATTAACATGTCTGCTTAGCTGCCTAAGACTAGTATTTGGATCTTTCTGACGTAATGTAAAACGGCTAAGCAGGATGATATCCGCGCTGTTCCTGCGCCCGTCAACCTAGAAAATGTTCCAATAAATGTCCTCCCATTTGTGGACAGTATTATTAGTGTATCATCTCGCTCGTTGATCGCTACCGTTTCAGAAACCATGGACGTAAACCATGTCTGCATATTCTTGTAATGAAAAGTCCATCTGATTTTTTTATATGGTATATCCGATCGTAAGAGATCTGCTTAATTTTTTTCTCAGAAGAACTAACTGTAATTTGTTTTGACCTTAGGAAATTGACGTTATCTACACGAGGTGGTCCCCTTGTTCCCCTTTTAAGAGTCATATAAGGAACTTTTTTTTTTAATTTTATTGTAAAAAAATTCTAAAGCAGCTTTTAACTACTTAGTTAATTTATAGGGCTGTTGTAAATAAAATACCCCATTTATAAGTTTTATAGTTTGGGTCGTATAACTTGATTATTTTTTGTTAAATTGGGAGTTAATATATATTTAAAGAAAAAACAATTATAACAAAATTAAATTTTTTTTTCTTACAAAAAAAAAAAAATCACTTTCTTGTTCAATCAATTTTAAGGCAACATTTACTATGAATCTATTAAAGTACTAATAATTACGAGTTCAGCGATACACCACTTGTTACTATATACTCATAGGTAGATGGTAGAGATAAAGCAGGGCAGCGTAAAGTGTCTGAATGCCCTTTCCTCCTCCCCCATACGATTTTTTCTGAAAACATGTCAAGAAATCCCCTATTAAGAATTTCGACATATTATCGGGAATACAATATATACAAGCAATAGACATAATATCAGGGCCCAGTATCTGTAGCCTTATACTATATGATGTAATACACAGCTCAGTAAAACTGAGTAGTGGCAACCTCATTCGCCGCGATCACATTTTCACGTGGGACACAGACATAATAACTTATTGTAGTTTATACTACAAATATGCTAGGAAAGGAATTGTATTCCTGAAGCTGGAAGTTGCTTGAGAAACGAGCCTTTAGAGCAGCTTTGACCTTTAAAACTTTTATAACGAAGATTATTGTCATTAAAACTGCTGAGAAGACTCACATATTCATTTAACCAGGGGTGAGGTTTAAGACAGTCATTTCTATGAAAGATCCTAGCTCTACTACCGTCATTAATTTAGAGCCATCCGTAGAGATTCAACTCCAATTTTTATGTGATTTAAATTCAGGTGAAATACAGATCTGGACAGATTTTCGTCGACTTTCGCAGTACCTGGAGTTACTGCGATAGATGGTATCTCTATTTTACAAGTGTCACTTGTAATGAATATTGTGCATACCACCTTGATCAAAGTTCCCGGAATTTATTCAAAGAATTAAAAATACAAGTTTATTCATCTAAATCTATATTGTCCCCTTCAAAGTAAACCCCATTGACTGCAGCACACTTATGCCAGCGCTTGATCCAATCCTCGAAACATTTTTTATATTCGGTTTTCGGTATGTCCATCAATGCTTCCTGCGATTTTTCCATTACTTCCTCTCGGCTGCAGAAACGCGTTCCCCGTAGTGTTTTTTTTAACTCGATTGAACAGAAAGAAGTCACAGGGAGCCAAATCAGGTGAATTCGGTGGCTGTTGGATGGTATTTGTTGCATTTTTCGTCAAAAAATTACGAATAATGATGGCACTGTGCGACGGTGCGTTATCATGGTGCAAAATCCACGAGTTTTCTGCCCACAATTCTGGTCTCCTTCGGCGAATTACTTCATGCAAACGTCTCATAACGCCCAAATAATACTTCGTGTTTACTGTCTGGCCTTCTGGCAAAAATTCATGATGCACTACACCCTTGTAATCCATGAAAACCGTGAGAATTGCCTTCTTTTTCGACTGAAAACGACGTGTTTTTTTTTGGTCTCGGCTTATTTGGTGAACGCCATTCGCTTGCCTGATGTCTCGATTGCGTGTCGTACTCATAAACCCACGTCTCGTTTCCAGCAATGATCCTTTTGATGAATGTGGGATCGGATTCAGCCTCGCAAATCATCTCTTTTGCGACGTCAACATGGTCTCTTTTTTGCATGAAACTGAGGTCTTTTGGCACCAACTTTGCTGCTACACAACGGAAACCCAAATCATTAACCAAAATGTCTTGGACGGATCCATAGGCAAGGCTCAAGTCCTCCGCTAACTCTCTGACAGTTAATTTGCAACCAACGTTATTTTTACTTTATCAGTTTTCGTCGATTTTCGATGTCGATGGCCTGCCACTGCGTTCATCATCTTCGATTGATTTACAACCACTTTTGAACCGCTCGTGTCACTGGTAAACGACCGTTTTCTTTATTGAATCGTTGCCGAAACACTTTTCTAATATTTCCAACGTTCGCGCACCATTAAATCCATTTTCTACGCAAAATTTAATACAAGTTCGTTGTTGAAAATTTAAATCCATTTCTAAAATTGTAAAAAATCGCTAACACACAGCTACGTAACTTTTACAAATGCCAAGCTATGACGCTAAGATTTAGAGGGAATGTCAACAACAGATTTACCAACTTAACAAAAGAAACAGAACTCAAATTGAAACAATGGGAGCGCCACACGGTGGTTATTCCGGGATCTTTTTGGTGGTATGAATTCTAAAAACAAAAGAATAACAATTTTGGTTTTTAATTACAATGATTAATATATAAAACTCCTTTGATATAGATTTATCGTCGTTGTCGTCGTTAAATTAAAAATTTGCTGCAATCTCGTGATGAGAAGTTACGTTTTAAATGCTGTAGTGTAGTAGTTGACCTGACCGTGTGTCACTGAAAACGACGGTAATGTATAGAAAGTGAATGATCTTGTACTCAACACAATAACTATTGGTGGCACTTTTTACTGGATAAATTCCAGTAAATTTAGTAAATCCATTATAACAAAGAAGTCCTTGTAGTTTTTTTTGTTGCCGTAGGATTGAGGTCGTAAGTATGCTGAAGAACATCAAACTTCTCGATTAATTGACGATTCCCTCCTGTTCGAAACCGTCTTCAAAGCAATTACGAAGGGTACACAATTTGTCACCACTTCATTAGCCCTCATTGCTAAATTTGGAATCAAGTATCCTTCATTTAGTTGCTTATCCATGTTAACTTGAGTGGCCCTGGCTGCGCATAGCTTTAACGATAGCATTTTGTATGTACGCAATCGATAAAGACTTGAAATCTAAAGCTTTACCGATATGATTATAGCCAAACGTGAATATCATAACTTATATACTGTTGCTCAGATTTTAACGTCTTAAATTTTATGAAGAAATCAGGATGAAACAAGTTGCCATAACTTGGAGTACGGTCCCCAGATCATATTTTCTGGCGTTTGTGTGCGTCTAGTTATATGGACTAGACAGCTTTAAAATTCGCTGCCTTCACATATTTACCTTCAGAATGGTGAATAACCGGTGCTGCTTTCGGTCCCTTGTTTCTCCTCAGCTGTTAATGTTATGTATACATATGATAATGATTTCGCCAAAAAAAGAAAACCGGAGTAACAGGCATAAAATTAAAAAAAAAAATCAGTGAACCCAAAGCAGAACTGCACCTCCTTTACCGACTTCGGCCAGATGATCTCTCTTTTTACTGTCTCCATCGGCTCACTTAATTCTGGTTCTCTTTGCTGTGCCTTAGCCATCAATTGAATAGATGTGACTTGACAAAACAAAGTCGTGCTTTAGTCAATGATTTGGAATTATTTGATTCCAGCGACAAATTGTCGTTGAAAGAGCCTATGGTAGCTTCCTAGAATACCCAATGCCATTGATTAAAGTACTCTCGAATTAAATTCTGGTCGGTCGCACTTTGCAGAGATTGAGGTTCTACGGCGACGACGATATCCAGCATAGGTGCACAAGGTCATTTACTGAGTTCAATTTCATGTTCATGTTGTTGGTACCGCCCGCATCACTTACTTATTTGTGACTATGTGCCTAAACTTAATCCTTGTTTTCCATATTATACGTTTTGCCACTACACTTGAAGCATCTAATAGGCTTATGTTCCATCTCGCGAATATTTTCCGTCTTCTTCCAGCTGGCTGGATGGGTAAATATTATTAAACACTATGGGTACCGGCACATCAAAAGACACAGCAACATGTCTAAGATTTTACCCGTTACCACTTCCTATGCAGCACGGTGGATATAATTTGGCTTGATTAGTATGAACTGTTTTTGGGCGGAACTTGATCATACTGCTTGGAAACTCACGTCTAGAATGTCTGCTTTTAACAAGTTATAACCAACGTCAAATAGAATAAGTTTTCTAATCTGGTGATTTTCCATTTTTGAGTACTTTTCCAGCCTACGTATTCTATTGTACCTATTAGGTTTTTCAGAAAAGGTCCCATAGGAAGAATTTGTTGACTAGCCAGTCTTACTACGCGCTCGAAGAAGACTAATTTCCTAACAAACGAACATTCAATTCTCTATTTTATCATGTTTTTGGCTTCACACGACAGACTAAATTTTCAAAATGTCCTTAGAAACACTCCCGTGGCTCAATTTCGTAAATTTTTATTTAAGTCAACCGTTGAGTCCTTTCCTGACTGCATGTAGCTGGTTCAACTTGGGCCTTGAATCTGACAAATTTGTACTCTCTGTCTGCATAGTCCTTTTTTGCCTTTAGGAAGGATGACAAATAGTATCGCAATAATACCAATCCAGTACTATGGCGCCTGTAGCAGGAGAAGAATACTATCAATTTTTCGTCTTATGATATACCATATATATTTGAATCTGCTTGGAGTACTTACAACTTTATTCTTGCAAAGGTTGATCATTTGTATGTACCCACATTTGTAGGGAATTCGCGCATCACCGTATAACCTCTAAATATCCAAATAAAAATTAAGTAAGATAGTTGATATACTCGTATTATGCTTTTTTCAAACACATTTGGGTCAAATTACATTTAACACATATGGTATAGCTCCGCAGCGTGAAAAACACGTTGTATGCCGACATTTGGACCCGTTCTTTGAGTCAACAAAACGTGACAAGTGACCCACATTATCAAGTTCTATTTTAGCTGTTGATTGAGCTAGCACTGACATATGTTTCTTCGTCGGAGGTACGTTTTCGCTTTCTCGCTGGCTTGTTGTTGAGCTAGGACTGGATGAAGTATTAGATCTTGAACTGGAGATAGGTGGCAAAGAGTATGGGTCGATTTGCCCACCATCATACTTCATCATAGTTTTCACTAGATTTAGTCTGAATTGCAGTAGATAGAACCTAGATACATAATCCCACAATCAACTACGGCTAGGTCAACAAAATGGCAAAAACTTCTCACTGTCCATTTTCCCGTTCTCATGGCACTTCGATAATAGGCAATTAATCTGTCACACAAATCTATCCCACCCATGCAAGTATTATAATTTTTGACGATTGCTGGCTGGGCCACGTCAATTTTTCTTTTTTTCAGCCTTGCACCATCGCTTGCAGGTGTCAGCAGGAGCAACTCCTGTACATGTCGAAAGCATTATGACAGCCTTCGTATCCTTCCACTTTACAATACATATTGTACTTTCTCATCGCTCCTTACTTTTTCATCCAAGTGCCCCCTTAGCAATTGTTTCTTTGTTTTTAACTTGCTGGATACTGGTCCTATCCTATTTGTCATTACGGTCCCAGTTAGAAATATCTCCTTTTCATTTTTAATTAAATGATCAGCAAGTTTCAGGCCGGTGAAGAACCTAACAGTGTACAAAGCACAACTGCTGTCAATTGTACGCCAAAGAACTTGTACAATACCGCCTCCAAGCCCTAGATTTGTGTTTTTCCCAACATATATCTCAAAATCAAAGACTAGCCGATCTCGGGCAGCTAGCACAAAGTTTGTTAGGCCAAGTAGGCTCGGTTTTGATGGTACATACTGGTGGTATTCACATTGGCCTGAGAACGGGATCATATGCTCGTCTATTAACATATGCTTTGAGCGAGGCAGGCAGTAGCACTTTTTCAAGATTTTATTTTGATGGTCGACATAATTCTCAAGGTGCAGATGATTCCTTAGCTCAAAAAAACTTGTCCCTAGTCATAGTGTCGCTCACGAGAGGGACACAGATTTCTGTTCCTGTAAAGGTTTCCTTGAGGATATTTTAGGGTACCCATCATAAGCTGTACACCTGCAAAGCGTATCACTTCAATGCGATTGGTATTAACTGATTTAAATTACCCTTTTGTGCCGAATGCAAGTTGGTTTTCTCCGCTACCAACTCCCAAAAGTCTACCCCAAATATTCAAAAAAGCAATACAATCATTTCAGAACTTCCCTGAGAAATAAGAACATCATCTGAAATATCTGGTCCTCGGCAAGTCATCTCTTTTGTACGCCAAAACAATCGCGGGGCTTCCACATATTCTTCCTCAGTACCTTCTTCAACTTGATCATTATCTTTCACCTCTTCAATATCCTCAGACTCGCGACGGCCCCTAGCAACTTCTGGGGCAAGTACTCGTCGTCGTCATCATTGTCAGAAAAATCCTAATCACTACTATTCAGTAAATTGATCATTCATGATTTATCTGAAAAGAGTCATATATTACACAAAACTAATCTGAATTCCTGAAGTACACACTTGTGGATCTGGGAAACAACAAGGATATTTTCCAGGAAAAATAAATACAACACCTCAATTTATATTTTCACACGATAGAATTGTTAATTAACATTTAAAAAAAAAAACAGTTAAATTCTGTAATGAAAGTATACAATTGCAAAATTTAGGAATCTTCTAAGCGCAGATGTGGAGGCTTTGAGAAAATAATTGCAATTGTCAATTTTGAATATTTTTTCAAAGTCAACTGTTTGCGTTACCTTCACCAACAGTATTTTATTTGTAGCTTTGTTGCATTTACTAATTTATCTTTGTATTGCTATTCGTCATAAGATCGCGCCACAAGCAATATAAGGAAAAAACTGAAGTACACACACGTGTTAAGAGGATAAAGAGTATTAAGGTTAGCCGAAATTGCTCATATGTAACTCATAAGCCGTGGTAACTGACTGTCTACTTCCAATATTGTTTTGTTCAGACCTCGCTGCTAAGTCGTGTGCCATCTTCTAACTATCATTGCCTCCAGAAAAACTATTTTTCACAACTTTTCAATGCTTTCCGTTTGCACAGCTTCCGAAAGACTTCTATTGTAGCTTGACCTTTGGTTCGCATTACATAGTCATGGAATTGAAGTTTAAAAAACAAGAGAGTTCTCGTGCTTTTGAGCACAATTGAAAACATTAGCATCACGACGGTTATCAGGCATATGACGGTAAAATCCGAAGAAAGAATATGCATTGGCAAGACTCGTCCAAAGATCTGCACTCCTTACAGAAAGTATCTAATTGATAATTTGACAACAAATGCACGAATATAACAAAGATACTTAATCGAAAAAACTATTTCTAAAAAGATAAAAATAAAAAAAATGCACTTCTCTGACTTTATGGCTGTCAGAATGTTAATTTCATATTTTCAAATAAATTACTCTCCAAATCCAGTTCTACCTTTATGAGCAGATACAATACCTTAGTACGCGCCCATGACCGTTATTTCCACAACAAAGTTATGTCCGCAGACGACACGGATTTTACGGAATTTCCATTAATTTAACATCACGCGACAAATACGCGCGTAATCCTTAGATTCCGGACCAACGAAAATCTCTATTCTAATAACACGGTGTAATATTTAAGCATACGCACTTGCATTCTAGACACCGACACGGATATGTCCGTCTGACACATTCCATTTGCGAAATCCTTTGGCACAACGATGCACCTCGTAAAATTGGCTAAACTTTGCGTTCGGTCCGAAAACTTGAAAACGAAGGGAATTTCGGGCGGGAAACTTTCTCATCAACCTGCGGATGGATTACATGTCATGAGTGTGTAGCTCCTTGTTATCGCAGATACAAGCTTGGTATAGGATCTGCGGTGGGGAGCACATATTAGTTCTATGAATCTTGCTAAGCTGCGATGGTGATGATAATACGAGAACTCGTACTAGCAAGTGTTGATGAGAATGATGATAGTGATGAGGATGATGAGGATGATGAGGATGATGGGGATGATGAGGATGACGATGTGTATGATGTTTTGCCGTCGGTTGTGATCATCCCTTCTCTGACTCCATACCATGTATGCCACTGTAATTACCACATGAAGTGGAATTTTTGGGCAAGAGAAAAACAATAAACTCTAACCTTATGCGAATTTTGTCAGCAACCAACTATGAAGTTATTTAGTAGTAGCCCACCAAGCTATTATGCGAAGAAACATTCAAAGCTAGCCTTATGTGGTTTGGTGAAGTTGCAATACACCAATTTCTGCATCCCTGATAGTACACTGTTGATTTATAATTCACTCGAACGATTATCATATTAGTACCGAATGCATTTTGCGAATAAGGTTGCCATGTAGGCTCTAGATAGGTAGGCAAGATAGCAGCGATTCGAGTGTGGCGGTATAATTTGCGACGCTAATTTCGCGGAATTTATGTACAATACGCGAAAATATTTTGCGATTGTGAAATTGTTTGTGCTAAGTTAGAAATGGAATACGATTCTATTGTCTAACTGAAATTCGACAGTTAGATACTTTTGTGTTACGTATTCGTATGCACTGAGGCAGAAATATGGTGTTGGTAGGATGTTGTTTTATGTTTATCAAAAAATTGTTACAGAAGTGTTCAAACTGATTTTCTTGTGATGCTTAACTATTCGTCTCTATTTGAATGGCATGTGCAAAGGCATAAACCCTGAAAACTGCTCTTAAATCACGCATATGATTTAACTGTATCAGTTCAAAGATTTCGCAATACCACAAGGTTATTTAACTTTTATTGGGTCCCGCTTTTATGCGCTTGGAGTTTAAGAAACAAAACAACAGTATCGGAAGAGGGGACTGTTCTGCAGCAGAAAAGAACGAACTCCTGATTTAAATGCTTAAAGATGAGAGAAGCTTAGTATATAGTGCAAATAAATAAGCAGACTTTATCAATGCATTAACCGTAGGAGCAATAGAGGCGACAAAAGTTGGTAATAGTAGTGTGCGAATTACCAAACCGCAGAGTCACAGCCCTATGGGATATCAGAAAAAGCCTTCAATGACTTAATCTGCGTCTTTAGTGACCCAATAATTCATTCTAAGTACAACAGATTTCAAAATTTCACCAGAGCGTATAGACCGAATTTTGTAAATCATGATGACCGACTTCTAGGTTTTACGAGCCCATGATACATACCATGATACCACCTTCCCGGAATTTATTCAGAAAATTCAAAATACAAGTTTATTCATCTAAATCTATATTGTCCCCTTCAAAGTAAACCCCATTGACTGCAGCACACTTATGCCAGCGCTTGATCCAATCCTCGAAACATTTTTTATATTCGGTTTTCGGTATGTCCATCAATGCTTCCTGCGATTTTTCCATTACTTCCTCTCGGCAGCAGAAACGCGTTCCCCGTAGTGTTTTTTTTAACTCGATTGAACAGAAAGAAGTCACAGGGAGCCAAATCAGGTGAATTCGGTGGCTGTTGGATGGTATTTGTTGCATTTTTCGTCAAAAAATTACGAATAATGATGGCACTGTGCGACGGTGCGTTATCATGGTGCAAAATCCACGAGTTTTCTGCCCACAATTCTGATCTACTTCGGCGAATTGCTTCATGCAAACGTCTCATAACGCCCAAATAATACTTCGTGTTTACTGTCTGGCCTTCTGGCAAAAATTCATGATACACCCTTGTAATCCATGAAAACCATGAGCATTGCCTTCTTTTTTGACTGAAAACGACGTGGTTTTTTTGGTCTCGGCTCATTTGGTGAACGCAATTCACTTGCCTGATGTCTGGATTGCATGTCGTACTCATAAACCCACGTCTCGTCTCCAGCAATGATCCTTTTGATGAATGTGCTATCGGATTCAGCCTTGCAAATCATCTCTTTTGCGACGTAAACACGGTCTCTTTTTTGCATGAAATTGAGGTCTATTGGCACCAACTTTGCTGTTACACGACGGAAACCCAAATCATTAACCAAAATGTCTTGGACGGATCCATAGGCAATGTTAAAGTCCTCCGCTATCTCTCTGATGGTTAATTTGCAGTTATTGACCAACATTTCTTTTACTTCATCAATGTTTTCGTCGGATCTCGATGTCGATGGTCTGCCACTGCGTTCATCATCTTCGATTTGCTCACGGTATGTTAAGATCTTCACTTCTATTGCGGAAAAGAGCTACACGTTCTCCTGATTATCTGCGAAAATGGATTAAATTTTATGTTGTCTTCCGGAGCAGATCAGAAAACCTTCTGGATGGAACTCATGCTCATTTTCAGGATGATACATTTATTAACAAAAATCTGCAACTTTCGTGTGATCGTGGTTGTTACCTTCCAAGTAACACATATGTTACGTAAGTATTGATTCAATGTTCGAACAAAGAAGTAGCAGATTGGTCTTAATGCTGTAAACGTTGCTTTGGATAGCAAATCGTCGTCGCTTTCGCCTGTCCGATGTTGCTGCCCGCAATTGAGGTAATTCCTTCCATATGAAAAAAGCTATTAACTTTCTTAACCTATTGCTAAGGAATGGTTAAATTAAACTGAATCACATCATCTGCCGACATCAAGAATTAAAATCAGGGGATCATGTCCATCATTATCTTTCCTAATATTTTGGCCACCGTCGGAGGACACACAAGCGCCATCAGTTTCCGCAGTACATCAGATTGCTTTTCTTAACTTGACAATCATCTCTTCATCTCTTATTTTCTTTATATTTTATAAAGTTGTAACTATGATGCTGGGAAAAATTGCACTGGCCTATCGCTCGTCACACTGCTCTTCTTGAGGGCCATAATTGCAGTTGCTATCTCTGTATTACTGCAGAGTTCATACGAGTATACGTATTCGCTCACTCTAACAGCATCGTAATTTATATCCTGAGTCAATATACAATCAACATTAAAAGAAACTTTGTAAGCTTTGCACGGTATTCTATTTTAACCATTATTGGTAATAAAGGCCAAACGGTCGCAATGGTGTCAAGTGTTCGCTAACTCTTTGCATTTGTTCCTCATCAGAAAGTAGCAGCAATAATAGTAATTTCCGGCGATTAAGAAATGTAAGATTGAAAACCAGATAAAAATTCTTTTCTTCACTTGAGCCGGTCTTTTCCCATTGCTCTGGGACAAACCTTTCCTCTTTTAGAAACAATACACCATATCCTCAATTAAGATTAAGTGCATAAGAGTTGTTTTGATCGCAGTAGATTACGAGTATGTGAGGGACTCCAAATCTCCTAAAAATATTACGAGTATTAAATAGCTATTCAATTACTGCACCTCCCGTCTGTTCCGGAACTTTGCGAAATAGTCCACCGCGACAATAATACTGCTCTTCCCTACTTTTTGACTGCTATTCTTTCGAAGGGTCAGGCTGGTTGACTTGGTCATGGCATACATCCGATGAGTTAAGTTTTGCAGTTTTGACACAGATTATGTCAGTGTTTTACACGAATACCTACTGTGTGGACTTAAGTTCACGGGGTGCCCTTACATCTATGGGGATCAGGATATAAACGCCTGGCCAGTAATATAATACCAAGAATCTGTGTTGAGGTCACATGCTCCACTCTTGGTATGAGTCGAGGCCGATCTCAGGTTCACACAACCTCTAGTTATTTGCTACACCACATCGGGTCAACCAACTTTATGGACCATGACGCTTCTACTAGGTGACTTACCTCTTTCAGGTCAGGCATAGACCGAAACCCGGAGCTCCCATCGTACCAACTTTTAAATTCTGCTGGGACAACCGGTAGTCCTGCCACCCAACAGGACTTTATGACCAACCGCTTGTAACTGGTCAATTCGTAGCCGTGATTCAGTGCCATTAAAATCTGAAAATTATTACGATAAGACCAGTATTGCTTTACCTTTGTAGGGCGTAGTCTTGATAATTGGGCGGAAATCCCCGGTTTTGGCACAATAGCATAACATCAATTGCTCGTCAAGCGCAGATGTATAGGTCCTTAACCGTATTAATAGTTGTTTTTGTGACCGATGTGGCTATCGTTGGGACTTATAAAGATCCCTTCTTCCATTTAGCTGTCGTAGTTCTCATGCAGAACTCTTCCTTTTTAGGTCGTTGTCCTTCTTTTACCTACCCGATGATTTTGTGATGACAGTCAGTCCTTTTTTTTTGCAAGCTGCTTTTATCAATTTTTAAGCCTAGAATTTTACATGGATTTTCTTCTTTCATCTAACGCAGTTTTGCAAACCCCACAGGGTCTTTTAGACAGTGCACTGTTTCTCCAGGTATCTTGATATTTTATGGAAAGTATCTAGGACCCCTTTTAATAATTCTACGCTCGTCAAGCAATAGTTCCCCTTTGTTTTGTTCAATGTGAAGCCAAAATATTCGTATTCTACCTTAGCTTCTTCTTGCCTTTGACTTAGAATAGCCTCAATGCCGAAATTCCATGTATCGATATCTATAATGGACTTACCGTCGTTGCAAGCTGCCAAAGACTAATTAGCCCAATCCGATTAAATCGCTGTTTTTTCTCGTTTAATTCTGAGTTTGGTTCTGCCAGTGTTGAAAACGCCATTGAGGAAACACCGATAGTAAGACCACAATCCCTGGAGGCCTTGAGCTTGTCGCTTGGTTTTTGAAGTTGCTGGCTCTTTAATAGCCCTTTTTTTCACCGGCTATGTGCTTGGCACATTGGATGGAATGATATGCCGTGAGCAATACTGGCTTTAAAAAAATCGCATTTTCCCGGATTCAGGTTTAAATTACCGGCTGGCTGGTACTAAGTTGACGAACCTCTTAAAAATTTGCAAGATGCCACTAGAACATTTTAGAATAAGCAATGATGTCATCAGGGCCGTCTGCCATGATACACCATGCGTTCCTTCTTCCAGTACCCTTTCGATTGTCGTCAGAGCCTTACAAGAGTGACTACATCAATTCGCCCGCCCATCGCCATTAGTAAGCCATTTTTCCTTATCACTTGGATCCATTTAACCTTGCCAATAACTGTTTTTAAGATCCAGTATTAAAAACCATTTTAAAATCCTTGGTAATGCGTAAAAGTAATTTTTTGTAACTTTGTTGAGCTGCCTGCAGTAGCTGAAAAACCTGGATTAGCCATCGTTCAGTTGGACTTGCACGATCGGTGCAGTCTATGTTTCTATAGCATCTACTTCGTCCATATTCCTAATAAGCTCATCCATCTCGTGTCGCTTGACTAGTGTAACTCTACTTATTTCAATCCGATGCCGAGTCATGCTAATCCTATCGAAGTCAGATGGTCCTTAAGACAGTGTGTCATTGAATTTTCGTATAAGAGTTTGGAATCATATTATCTGCTAGGTCATCATGAGCTTCATCAGTAAGATCTTTTGTGATCGAGCACTTATTGGACTGGGACGATGGAAACATATTGCTGAAAACTACCGATTCCACTCGTACCTATGTAATGTTCTGAGACAAAATTATGTCTTGTGGAAAGGTGCTCGACATGCATAACAAAAATTCTGTCACTTAAATTGGCCAGGCCTCTTTCATCTTTACTATTTGTGGCAGTTAGTAAGCTAGTTGATATATACGAGGAGCGTTCAATATATTCTCGGTATCGATATGAAGAAAAATGCGAATTCAATTTAAATTGTTTTTATTTTTCAATATAATCTCCCCTTACATCAATGCATTTGTTACATCTTGAGATAAGCTTTTTTAAACCCTCAAAAAAATAAATTTCCTCTTTCTCTGCAAAATACCCATTTATTGCCGACTTGAGCTCTTCATCATCCGAAAATCTTTTTCCACGAAGACATTTTTTCAAATCCGGAAACAGGAAATAGTCACTAGGGGCAAGGTCTGGACTATAGGCTGGGTGTTGGATTTCTTCGAAACCACAACCTCGCGCAGCAGCCTTGGAAACTCGCGCCGTGTGAACAGGAGCGTTGTCATGAAGAAGCAACACACCCGCTGCGAGTTTACCCCGTCTTTTCTTTTTAATTTCCTCCCGCAAATTATGCAAAGTGGAAGCCTAGGATGTGGCGTTGATGGTTTCACCTTTTTTTTGTACTCAATGAGCAGGATTCCCTTTAAGTCCCAAAAAACTGTGGCCATGAGCTTCCCGGCAGACTTAGTAACTTTGAACTTCTTCGGGGGGTCTGTTCCTTTTTTATGCCACTGCATGGACTCTTGTTTGCTTTCAGGGTCATAGTGGTGGACCCATGTTTCGTCCCCAGTAACAATTCGATCCATAACACCGTCCGCGTTCTCACTACACATCTCCAAAAGCTCTCTACAGCATGCGATTCTCACTTTTTTCTGAGGCGCTGTGAGCATTCGTGGCACCCACCTTGCACTGACCTTTGAAAGGTTAAGATGGTCATGAAGAATGGTGTGAATGGTACCAATTGAAAGCTTGGTGATCTCTGCCATCATTTTCACCTTTATTCGGGCATCCTCAAGAACAAGTTTTTCGACTTCTTTGATGCTTTCTCCCGTACAAGCAGTAGCCGGGGCGCCGGAGCGGGGGTCGTCTTCAATGCTCTCTCTGCCTCTCTTGAACTCACTTGACCACTTTTGCACAGTTGATAATGAAGGTGCGGAACCCTGGTAAACAGCCACCATCTCTCCATGAATAGTTTTTAGACTTTTTCCTTGCTTAGTGAGAAATTTAATTACAACGCGATGCTCAATTTTCACCATCATCGTCTCAGTTGCCATTATGATTCTGTTTAACTAGAGATAAAACGCGAATTAATAATCACATTTATATGAAATTTTACATGAATGCACTAAAATAATAGTATTACTTGATAAATAAGTCAATTTATATATACAACCACAGCTTCACCCCGATATCGAGAATACGTTGAACGCCCCTCGTATTTTGGGCGTGCTAGGAACAATCGCAATTGCCATAGACAAGCGTACTCATTACTCATTAGAATCTAGAATTCCAACTGATCCCCCTAATTCTAAACTAAATCCATTTAACTCATGACATATCCATTCAAATGATGCGCATTTTAATGCGAATAAAGCCAAATCCCTTTCAGGCAATTGTGTGACAGTTACTCCGCAAGTGTTACTCTTGTCCGATTCATAAAATATGCCTTTAGGTGACTTGTTCATAAGACTGTAAGTGCTATCCTCAATGATTACATTTACTTCGTTTGCTGTCATATAAATCAGCCTTTTCGTTCATGGCTTCAAATCGAGCTCACCGAAAACTTGAGCAGTCAACATGAATCAAAGAACAACAAGCTGTTGTTGTTGGTTATGTTGGTTCATTAACAAAATGCAAAAGAGGCATATAGTATGTGTGTGTTTGTATATAAAGAGAAAAGAAAAAAAGAAGAGAAAAACAGTTTAATGTGACAAGTTGACTCAAACAAAGGATTGTCAAGGACTGTCTTTCATGCTCATAACTTTTATGTCAAAGTTTACTTTGTTAAATTTGTTCTGAAGTTTACCATTCTCATTTTTATATCTAACGGGTACTCCTCTTATCCTGAAAAGATTCATTTTGTCGACTCAGTTGTGATGGAATAAGCATATGCGAGTACAAGTACGACAACGAGTACATGTCCTTGAGTTAAGGAGTTACAATGGAATTCTTCATGTACGAGTATGTACATACGTATTTGGGCCATCTAAGGAAGACAACTTTTTTTAAGTGACCAAATGAGGGATTCATTTTATTTTTCTCCGTCAACTCTCTCTCTCTATTTGTGTGCAAAGCACAATATTACACAATCTATATGTTTTATCGAAATCTAAACATTCGCTACAAGTTCCGAGGAACACTTTAAATTGCAAAGAGATAAAGAAAATCTGCGAAGGTTTATCCCTAAAATCACCGGTGATGTATCTCACAATGTGACCATGTTCATGACAATAAACATTCTCTTTCGCTTTCAAATTTAATCAAACAAATATTTTTGTTGTAAAATGAGGACATTCCGAAAATGCTTACGCAAAATCCGTAGCTTGATTCGAAAATTGTTGAGTTTTGTGAGGAGTATTGTACAGATCACGCACGGAATCACGACCTGTTTAGAAAATTTATTTGTCCTTGACACTTTCATGAAACTGTGGGTGATAAAAATGCATAGGATGACCTGCAAGCTAACCTGATTTAGTTTGATCTATACGAGTGTATTACTGAATGAGGCACTACCCACGGCTGACAATGTTGCTTGAAGTTAAATGTGGAAGATTTCCACTAACAAGGTAGTGCATAGGTGAGCTAAATAGGGTAATAAATATATTCAATGCCACTAGTTTGTATATTAAATATTCAATTCAATTCACAATGGTCTTTAATTAATATCCATGTGTAGTTCACGATAATAGCAATTCATATCATAGATATGTGACGGTGTTCCACATTAAATATTGCTTTGATAACGAACGGCGGGAATACGCACTCCGTTCAATCTACTAATCTCAGATGGCTGCCCTAGATTCTCTTCGCGTGTTATAGTATACCCATCATCTCCTCTCCGCCTGCTTTATTCCGCCTTCTAAGATACGGTCATTATCATCTTGCTGATGATATATCTGCCGAACGGATGCAAATTGGTTACACAGGCTACCTTCCACGCAGAAGAACAGTAGCCTTACACGGATTGTTTAAGCCTTTATAAGAAAGCCATAAAGACATTCAAGAAGTAGGTCTCGATGGAATATTGTCATTCAATAATTCCGTCCAACATTATATTCCAACGCATCCTTCCTCTCTGCGGAGACCCTGGAACTCCTGATGATAACACACTTTCCTGGATGAAGTCATATCAGTACGGAACCGTGGAAGTATTGGCGAGTTCAACCTGCATCCCACATCAATATCAATTCAATAATTTCCGAGGAAAAGATTTCCTGGGCTATTAACAGTTTCTCCTCATTCAAGTCTCTGGGCCATGACGACATACTACCTGTCATGCTACAGAGAACGCAAGACCTAACAATACCTTGGCTAGCGTCAATCTTGAGAAACTGCTTAATACTGAACTACTTACCCTACTCTCGGAGATTCGCTCGAGTGGTGTTTATACCGAAGGTAGGTAAACGCGGACACAAGTCCTAGAAGGATTTCAGGCCAATAAACGAGACAACCACATGCGAAGCATTCTAGAATTCACATCGCTATTCAAATCACAGTACGCCTATGTCAACGGAAGATCCACGGAAACGGCTCTCTACGAGGTAGTGCCAACAATCAAAAACCCATACACTAAAAAGAATATACCCTAGCCTCCTTGCTAAACTCTATGTCTTTAATAACATACACCCTGAAGCTATTCACAAATCTCTGATCAAACTGGGCATAGACGAATTTATTACCAAATTTATGCTCAAAACACGAATTATTCAGCCTAGGAAACAGTCACTTAACCAAATTTGGCTGCGTTATTTCACATCAACTATGGCTAATGGCTATGAAAAAAAGGCTTGTAAGACTAGACCGAGAAAGGGTCAAAGTTGTCGCATATGCGGATGACGTGGTGATGACAAGTTTCCCTCCGTGATAAGAAAAATCATGGAGGCGGCTCTAGGCAAGGTAAACACCTGGGCCGCAATGTGAACCCGGGCAGAACTGAGCTGATGCTGTCAAAACCCAAATGTCTGATTTTTCTGTCTTAAAGGTCAACCTCTGACACTATCCTTCAGCGCTAGATATCTTGGTATCATGTTTGACCTAAAAGTCAACTGGAAAAAAAACATCGAACACATGTATCGCCTCTATGCCTGCAGCAAAACCTCTGGAAAGAAATGGGAACTTCAACTAAAGATGATTCTCTAGATGTACTCAGCCGTAGTGCGTTCAATTCTAACCTGCGGGTCACGTTGAACAAAGGTTACAACCTCACGAAAGTTCAGTGAAAAAAAGACGAAGTACAAAGGACTTTGGTACGGTCATCAACATCGACGGATAAAAGATGAACTGTGGTGTGGGGGCTGGTGTCCACTCGGAATCACTGAAAATATAAATATCATACCGTTTGCCGGATTTTGCTATCCTTATAGATAGCTAAGCCGCTATCTAAGCTATTGACTCGGCTACCATATCCTCCAAACTGGTGCAGGAGTTCCGGTATGAACTTGCCCGCTTGGGCGAATGCTTCAGAGTCATACTGCTCTAGGTTCCAGTAGGCACACTGACATAAAAGGAAACGAGCGTGCAGATGAACTGTACATGTAGGGCTAGCACGCGACAAGAGTCCACATCCCGCTAGGAGCAGTTCAAAGATAAATCCCTTTACACTTAGTGTAAAAGGTCAACCTCACATGGCGGGGGGTAATTGCGCCTTAACAAGTATGATATGGCTGACCTATCATACAATAAAAATTAAACAAAAGACCTTTCAAACAGAACCCGGCCAGATATCGTCAGAATCATGGCGATAATTACGGGGCATTGGCCAAGTGGAGACCAAGCGGCCGCGGCCAAACAAGGTATCCTTTACAACCCCCACTGCCGCAGTTGCGGGAATGAAAATGGGAAGGACTCCCTCTCTCTCTCATTTTCTCTGCAAATGCCCGGCACCAGCAAGAGCTAGACTGTGTGTATTAAACCAACGATTGTTCGACGAACTTAACGACATCTCGTTGAAATGAATACGAGATCTAATCCGTTTTCTTAACTCCACTGGCTCGGTCTAGGCACCGACTATTACACATAATCATTGTAACAAAAAAGGTACATTCTACTTCTACCTGGCTTCATGGCGAACCGCCACCTCTACTTACCTACCTACCTGCCTTTCAGTATTGAATGCATTTAGCCAATGTGGCTCCCACATGAAGTTCCATCAACATCCGATAATTAATGCAGATGTTATCACGCTGAGTAAAGTTTCCGAACTTCCATTTACATTCCTTGTTTTGGTAATATCAGGTCAAATCTAGTTCAATTTTACTCGGGCTCCTTTCCGTTATTGTGCTCTGTCCATTTTTAGAGGTATTCTTATTGAATTGGTAACATTTTTTGGCAACTGCTGACAGCTGATTTGGGATCAGTTTAGTTTGCCATCTTCAGAAAAACGCTTGCGAATTAGGCAAATCTATTTTGAAAATCATCATTTAGTTCACAAAATTTACCTTGCGCTACGTCTCTTTTACGATCAATATAATCCTTCATGTGAGACAATAATCCATATAACGATGTATCATTTTCACACTCTCTATCCTCTTATTGATAATAGCCATCTGCAGTGGCTTCGTATCGTATTGGAGTACAATGCCCAGATCTGGTCAGGTGCGCCTAAAACATATCTGCACCTGCTAGATAGGATTTAAAACCGTGCGATAATATCTGTCGGTTTTATTGCTATTTCTACCAGCAGTGCTCCATAGAAATCCCAGTAGAATTCGGCCCCTTCAAACTGTTAACCGTAAAACTCGTCTTGCTATGAATGCTCATCAGTATACCCACTTTCGGACGTATTCTAAAATATTGTAATTCATTCCTAAGCCGCCCAAGTCGCTTATGGAAAGCATTGCCTAGCTCTTTGTTTCTTAGTCATTATAACCTTCAAACGTTTAAAACCAACGTTCATCGGTACCTCTCTTTCTTTCGCTCCTCCCTAATTTTCCTTCGACAACGGTGATTACTAAAAATAAATAGGGCAGCTTGATAACGTCAATCCACCCAAGCCTTAAGCAAGAGGAATAACACATTCTAAAGCGATCCATACTCGATCTCGAGACTAGATCAACCTCAGGAGAAGAAATATCTCCGAACTCACGCGGCACTATGCAATTGGAAAACGTACGCAACGATTGAGAATTCCCCACAACGATTTCTGCAGGATCTACAGAAGCAAAGAGGAAGAGTAATCTGTAAGGCATTCCCTTTGAATGCATGCATTGGGACGCACTCTTATTCAGATACCGCTTGCGAGATATGAATGATATCTGCTTTAGAAAGATCTCCGATGTTGACAAATTTATCAAGAAATCCTTTCACATCCTGGATTAGCTGGGGCATCGCCTTCCCATGCTTTTACAGTGGTATGTCAATGGATCTAAGTGCATTGATCTAAGTGCACCTCAATTTCCACAACCAGTGCTCCATAGAAATCGCCAGTAGCATTCAGCCCTTTCAAACTTTTAACCATAACACTCTTCTTGCTGTGAATGCTCATCAGTATACCCTCAAGCTCACTTTCGGACGTATTCTAAAATATTGTGATTCATTCCTAAGCCGTACAACTCGCTTATGGAATGCCCTGCCTAGCTCTTTATTTCCAAGTCATTATAAGCTTCAAACATTTAAAACCAACGTTCATCGGCACCTCTCTTTCTTTCTTTTCCTTTTTCTTTCGCCCGCTTTGTGTGCAAGCATTTTAAAGGTACTTAAATCACTTTAGCGTTATAGGCTGGATAAAACCAGAAATATTTTAATATTGTAAGATGAATGCAATTCCATTGTTTACGTTATGCATTGGAGGCCATTCATCTAAACAAGTGACGCGCACCATCTTACATCAGAAGAAGGCTGCCTTTTTTTATATGTCGCGACATCATGCAGTTGTTATAATTTTCAAATATTGTTGTAGACTTAGCGGTTCTTAATCCTTTTTGAGTCTCGTCAACTATTTCTGAATTATTCGCGTCTGATAGCCCTTAAAGAAGTACGAGTAAGCAAGTTTCCATTCAATATTTATACTATTTTTATTCTACTCGTATATTGCCCTTCTTCGGACTTGGAAATAAGCCTCTGTCCTATGTAAACATGCCGTAACTTACATAAACATCAACTAACTTTAACATGCCCAAACAATTTATAAATACTTACAAATAAGAAAATAGTTTAAGACTCAATTTAGCAATTCATTTCCGAATGCTTAACAACGTCCATATACCCTTGCGAATTCACAAAGGACCAGGGAATACTTAGTGGACTTGCACCACCATATACGAGAGCTATAATTTAGAAGTTAACTATCTTCTCAAACTCCATTTGCATTTATTATTCCTTCTGCGTTACGCTCTCCGATCTCCAATCCCATAAAGTCCGATAATTCATTACACTTACTTTATTGGTGTTCGTCTAAATCTCAGGTTTACACACCGTGCCACCGTATCGGCTACAGAAAATTCAAATCCTCTTACTTTTAGAGTGGCCCGGTATTCCAATGGGTTCTCGGACCTCTGACCATTACAATTTGCTTGCTTCTTCCATTTCGGATTTTGTTTTTGGACTCGTTTTCGCCACTGTTGAGTGGTTACTTTTTGCTGGTCTACTAAAACACCATGTACTCGTATTTACAGGATTTTGTTTTGCCCTGTGTAGGAATAGTTTTGTTAAGCCGGGCGGTAGGAAATATCATAAACTGCAGTTTCTCGCGGTCTTCCGCTTTTGTTTAGAAGCGATTCCTGCAATAGCTTTTACTAGGGCATGCATTTGAGCGCGAAACTGAAAGTATGATTGTTGTAGACAATGACGTCAACAACACCACGAATTTTATCCATAAAAAAAAAAACTGAACGTTACATTCAAATGTCAAAAGCTTTCGAACCAGGGACGACTGATACTTGTACCTATATGTATATCTGAAAGGAATTCCAGTTTAAGGACTTTGTAGCCCCCAACGAGAATTACAAAACGTTTACAACGTAGTAAGCTCCCAGTGGGACTGTTTTATTTGATTTTTCCTGCTGGAAAGGATTTGTGGCTAACGTCGGAGGGTGGTTTTTTTTCTACTTTTCTTTTGTTGTTTGGGTTGAATACTTGATTGTGTTTTTGTAATGTATAACGTTACATTTGCACTGACAACTATACGCGTATTATTGCGGAATGTGAGACTATATAAGTTTTCTGGACGAGGAAAGTTGGCAGGATTTTTTCGGGTTGTAATCGTTAGTTACCACATGGGGTGTAGGCAAATTAGGGCCAAAATAATTTCTTTCGAATAATAATATTGTTTTATATCGATTTTGCCAATATTCTTCAATTTTAAAAGACGAAAAGCGTTAATCATGTCGTTCAAACGGCTGCAGTTAAGGGGCGGGCTAATAGGTTGTTCAATAAGTTCTGCGGTTTTTTTCTTGCAAGTAGTGTTTATCGTTTCAGAAAATCACTGAGTATACCATTATGCAATTTTTTTTGTTTATTCCAATTGGGTTATCCTTTATATGTGACGTATTTTAAGTGCTCAATATTTTTTTTTTTAAATGAAGGATAAGAAAGTGCATTTCCGGCATATTTTGCTTTTTTTTTCTTTAAAAAAGGTGTCAAAGCGATAGAGGCACAACGGGAGATTTGCAGCGTGTATGGAATTTGGCTATAAGCGCTGACACTTGGCAACGTTGGTTTACACGCTTTCGTTCAGGAAATACAGACCTTGCTGATGATATTCGATCTCTGACGTCCACCCACCACAGACGACGATCAAATCTTGGTTGTAGTTAGCGTTGGCAGACATTTGACGACACGTGAGATTGCTTAGCGGTTTAACGTCGCCTACACAACCGTTTCGCAGAGACTGAAAAAGCTTGGAATGTTGAAAAAGGTGGATGTTTGGGTTCCTCACCAATTCGGTGAAAGAAACATTAGGGATCGCATAATGGTCTGTGAGGCTCTGTTGAGATGGAACTGGCTTTAGACTTTCCTGAAAAGAGTGAGAGACGAAAAGTGGGTAATTTACAACAACATTCGGCATAAGAGGTCATGGTGCGCTCCTAGTGAAACACCGCAATCGGTCGTTAAACCGATCCCAAAAAGGCCATGTTGAGAATTTGATAGGACTGGCGAGGTGTCCCTTACTTCGAGTTGCTTCCACGCAATCAGACAATAAATGCCAATAAATGTTCTTCTCAGCTCGAAACTTTGAAACAGGCAGTGGAAGAAAAACGACCAGAGTTAGTGAACAGGAAGGGCGTTGTTTTCCATCATAACAACTTCAGGCCACACACAGCTTTAGTGACAAAACAAAAGCTGGGTTCATTTGGCTGGGAAGTTATTCAGAACCCACCGTACTCTCCAGACCTTTTGCCATCTGACTACCATCTGGTCCGCTCTCTCCAAAACAATTTGGATGGAAGGAAACTGTAAAACTTTTTTTACCCATAAGTCTGCTGACTATTATGTCTCTTCCAGGCATTATGTCTCTTCCAGAATGGTGGAAGAAAGTAATAGACCATGAGCCCTGAGGCAAGATAAGAAGACAAGTGAGCTTCGTGAAAATTGAAGATGAATTTCTGGAACAAGGCCGAAGTTGTACAACACGAAGTAGAGACCCTATATTTGGTCAGACATGCAGGTGGAATGTTAAGACCACATGCAGCCGAACAATCTATGCTATTCGTAAGGTAAATAGCAACAGAAAGGCAACAAATGTGTTTTAGAAAATGAATTCGCTGTTCACGCCAAGCTCCATATACATACAAATCATATTTTTGGCCATGGTATTGGGTTTCTTGAGAAGATACTTTTATGCCATTATGAGTGATATGGACGCCGTAGATGGTTCACATAAAGCGCAATTTGGAAGTCCAATTTTTTAGCAGCTGGGACTACATATTGTGAGTAATGCCGCAAACTTTAATTCCTATTCGCTCATAGTTACTGGTTTATCAACTTCCAATACCCCCTCAGAAAGGTCTTAAGTCACAAGATTTCACGGAATGTTTCCTTCAATGAATTGAAGTTTTTATTAAAACCACATTCTACATTAATGCTTTTGGGGAACGAAAAAGAATTATCTCAAAAGTTTGACCCTATCCATTTTGGAAAAAAATATGTATCAATGGTTCGACACCCATAAAGTATACCCTCTCATCGCTGAAAAAAAAGTGTGATAAAAAATACGGTGAAGCATTCTCGTTTTCAGCCTCTTCACCCAATGTACAATGAACAAGGTGACCAAGCGAATTCAGCTCTTGCATGAGCTGGATCTTGTAAGCTCTTAAAACAAGATCTTTTCGCAAAATTTTCCATGAAGGGGATGGACACAAATCCAATTACTGTTGCCGATGGATAATCCACTCACTTGGATCCTCCTCAATACTACGCTCCACAGTTAACGCTGCACTAATAGTTTTTTCGGTGCGCACTGTACGATGACTCTGTGGATGCGTATTATCAATTAGTGTGTACGTAATGTGAAAACGATCCATTTGGATGGACGAATATGTCGACCATAGAGATAAATAAGAACTGACCTCAAAAAAACTCCCATTACCAACTCCTTAACTAAATCTAACTACGAGCAGCGTTCTGAATATGTCGCTAAAATTGTTTCAGTCGATTTTGAGGCTATGACTTCTTCCCATCTTTCTGGCAATTTGTGGATCCCATCCCAAAAGAACTCCGTCGGCTTGGCAGCCAAGAATGAATCAAGCCAATTTTTGATATTCTGCTCTGATGTGAACCGCATTTCAGTGAGGGCGTTCCGCATCGACCGGAACAAATGGTAGTCAGAAGGGGCAAGGTCTGGGCTATAAGGCGGGTGGAGTAAGACTTCCCATCCACTGTTTTCCAAATAGTTCTTAACCGGAATAGCAACGTGGGGCCGAGCGTTGTCATGATGGAAAATTATTGCCTTGTATCTGGTCGCATATTCCGGGCATTTTTCGGCCACTGCTCTCTTCAAACGGATTAAATGTGTTCGGTAGCGTTGTCCATTGATGTTTTCACCCGATTTTAGCAGCTCATAATACAGCACACCCATCTGATCCCATCAAATACAGAGCATTACCTTCGCGCCATGGATATTCGGCTTTGCCGTTGATTTGGCTGGTTGGCCGGGTTTCACATATGATTTTTTGCGCTTGGAGTTGTCGTAATGGATCCATTTTTCATTACCAGTAACAATCCGATGCAAAAATGACTTCCTTTTGTGGCGTTCCAGTAGCATTTCGGACATGCAAAACCGCCTTTCGACGGCTCTCGGTTTGAGTTCATGTGGAACTCAATTTATTTGCTTTTGAAAATATCCAGCTGCTTTTAAACGTTTTAAAATGGGTGCTTGAGTGACACCCAAAGATTCTGCGAGCTTTTCTTGTGTTTGGCAACAATCTTCATAGAGTAATGCTTCCAGTTCTTCATCTTCAAACTTTTTTGGCTGCCCAGGACGTTCATCGTCTTCCAAGCCAAAATCACCACTTTTAAATCGTGCAAACCACTTTTGGCACGTTCGCTCAGCTAGCGCATGTTCACCATAAACTTCCACCAAAATACGATGACTTTGGGCAGCAGTTTTCTTCATATTAAAGTATTGAAGAAGAACTCCCCGCAAAAACACTTTTTCAGGCACAAAGTTCGACATATTTGAGTGAAAAAAACTTATTGCTGTTTACGCTTCAAATGAATGACATATACTGAAATGACGTACAATGACAGTAGCTTTCCAACGCATGTTCCAATGGAATAATAGCAATGGAACAATACAAGTTACGCATCTCTTAGCAAACCGCACGAATTAAGTTATACACCCAATAGATGGCTTTCCGGTTCTTCCCTGAAAAGAAAATGGACTATGCCTTTTTTTGACACAAACCCACAAAGAATTATAAGAAGTTCAAAATCCGAGGCATACAATCATTCAAATTTCGTTGGAGTGGTTGTTTACAGGCTGAATTGAGTGGTAGATAAATATGTTCACAAAACAGTCTGCATTATCGCAATGCTTACGATGGTCAGTTATTTATCGAACCACCGAAAATAACACTGTGGAATTGCAACCATGTCAAATAAATCCAACCAGCAGTACTTTTAGAATAAGACTCATATTTTTGTGGATGAATAAATTCAACGATAAGTTGTAAAAGATACAAAGCGGTATCGATGTTCTTAAAAAAACAAACATGAATTAAACGTCAGAGACTTCGGCTTTAATAAGTAGCACCAAAAAGATAATGAAAGACCTCGCATTCGGTATTAGGTGAAGTAGACAACAAAGGACATAAACAGACTACCGAGCCGCGTGTAGGGTTGACTAAATTTGAATCACCTTGCTCCTCAGTCTAAGAGTTTGCTAATATTTTCGCACTTCTCTGATGCGATATTCTTTCTGCCGTCGAATTTTGGCTGTAACTTGAGCCAATTTAGCTTTTCGGAACGGATCTCCTGACAAACATGGCAACACCAAAGACCAGCTAATGTGAACATCCTGATGTTTTCCTTATCTATTAGTGTCATTTCTGTCGCTATCACTGGTTCTTTGTACTTCTCGTACATCGTCCAACACCGCATATGTTATGTTAAGCGTCATTTTTCTGTCACAAAATACTACGGAGTTTTCGCGATATTTAAGCCACTTCGGGCTTTCGATAGAGCCAAAATATTTTCCCCTCTTCGGGGGGATGATGACGCCTTAATCAGGAAGTAGGAAAGATTTCGTTTCGGACTAAAGCGCTGCTTCTATACACGATATTGAAAAGCAACGGATTTTGCCTTTGGATTTTTAATATTTTTTTTTTGAATTCTCAAAAATCGTCGTAGTACATACTCGTATGTATATCTCGGGCATATTTTGGCTGACCATACTCCAGACTCCTAGGAACTCTATGCAAATCTATCTATATAAATCCATCATTATTCGTAGGCATTGAATCAGATCGTATGTAGATCTGTCTCAACGCTTCGCCCATCAATGAAGTTGTCTAATAAAAAGCGGGGGCAGAGCATATTACTGGTCTTATCGTAAACATCTTCAGATGACGCCTCTGAAGGTTTCTACGATTTGACCAGTTACAAGTTGCCGGTCATAGGTCTTGTTGGCGGCACCGACCACCGGTAGTCCCTACCAGGACTTAAATCACGGTACCATGGGAGTCAGGAGCCCCCCGGATTTCGGTCCGGGCCTGACTTGTTTTTTTTTTTTTTTTTTTTTTATAATTTACGCGCGCCTAAGGGGTTATGATACCCTTTTACTGTTGCCAGGGCGAGGGCGAGGGCGGAAAGATAGAAGGAGGAGAAAGGAAAGCATTGTTGTGATGTAGTGTTTTTTTCGATATTGACTCTCCAGGGGTGGGAGTCCGAATAGAACAGAGAGATTTTCTTCACTCGGAATGATTCAGGTTGTGAATTTTAAAGGTTGTTTTGTCTTCTTGAGGGTAACCAGATAAGAACGATAGGAAAATAAATTTAAATAAAACAACAACGGTGTGGGATATAAAATTGGATCTGCCTTCATTTTGAAGCCACGTTCATGCCATTATGTGTGGAATCATTCGAACGGCCGCCTCGGCTTTGCTGCCAGTGCTTTAAGCTGTCGGTCCAATTTTTGATGACTCGGTCCAATATGTGCAGCGTTATTCCGTCAATAGCATGTCGAATGTTGGCTTCGAGCTCGTCCAAGGCGGTTGGCTTGTTAGCGTAGACTAAGGACTTGACGTAGCCCCAAAGAAAATAATCGAGTGGTGTCAAATCACATGATCGCGGTGGGCAATTGGTAAACGCCCGCCGTGAGATGAGCCTGTCGCCAAATTGTATGGCGTTTAGCACCATCTGGTTGGAACCACAACTCAAATATATCGATGTTGTCGAGCTCTGATCACAGGAAGTCGGTTAACATAGCTCTATACCTGAGACCATTGACGGTAACGGTGTCTTCTTCCTCATTTCGAAAAAGATTAGCTCCGATTTTTTTTTATAATGAGCGCTCGCTTAAGGGGTTTTTGCACCCTTAAACTGGGGGCGAAGGAAATTTAGGGAGGAAGAAAGGACAGGTACCAATGTAAATTGTATTTAAATGTTTGTAAGTAATAACAGCCGAAGAGCAGGGACGTGAGTCCGGGAAAGAATATGAAAAGCAGAGAGTACTGTCATCAGCAAAGGAATATATTGGATTAAAAGTAGTAGGCAAGAAATCATTGACAGCTGGAATGTTATTGTAAATGATGGTTGACGAACGACCAACAATTTTTACTATCTTTGGGACATTGTAGTATTTTTTGCCTCAGTTTTTGGTCGTATTTTAATTTCATATGCTTGAGAAAAACGTGGCAGTCATTTCTGGCTCGTTTCCTTTTTTTCGGTTTTCCTCTGTCGGGTTGGTCTTGTAGGACCGAAAAAACAATTCTCTAACTCTGACAGCCTCTTTACAGCTCGAGTCATACCACGCGTTTTCTTTTGGTTTGATATTCTTCATCCGATGAGGGATAAAGTTTCTCATTCCAAAGAGTATCGTTTCTGTGATCATATCAGCAGCGGCATCCACGTCGTTATCGATGAAACATAACGACAAGTTAAGATTCCTAAAGAAGGTGTTAAGTCCGCTCCATTTGGCTTTCTCGTATTGCCATACGGTTATTTTAGAAATCTTTTCTCTAACTGCGTGGTCGGTGTACGAGAAATTAGCTGATATGACACAATGGTCCGAAGAGCCTAGACGGGAGAGCACATCAACGGAGTACTTATCAGGGTGAGAAGTTAAAAACAAGTCCAGGGTGTTGGCGGTTTGACTATCAACGTCTGGTATTCGCGTGGGCTCATTTACAAGTTGCGGTAAGTTGTTTTCCATGTTCCCAATACACCGTCCTTCGGGTGTTGTCTGTCCAGAATGTCGAAGCCATCCAGAATTGTGTTTATTGAAATCGCCCGTAATCACGATTTCAGTATAAGGATACAGGGACACTATTCTTTGTACGGAGTCAGACAGCGCATCAAACTTGCTTTCCAGTTTGGGGCTTCTGTGAATAAAGCAGTAGTGGATAATTTGCTTACGGAGATGCAATCTTAACCACATGAAATTGAATTCCGGATTGGAACAGGGACTACATTGTGGTGGAATTTGGTAAGCTACATCACTACGCACATAAATGGCGAGACCGCGATGAGGAAAGATGCCACCATGCCATAAACCGCACCAAACAGTCAATCTTTGTGGAAGCATTGATTCTTGACCGGACATTTGTGGACTGTGTTTGCTGTGTTACGGCAATTTTGTTTGTTGACATAGCCGCTGAGCCGTCCGAGAAGATGTTTTTTTGGCCAAAATCCCAATTAGTGAACTCAAGGCATTTTTTATTGCCTTATGGCTTCAGTTCTTTCGTTAGAACAATCTTATACGGATATAGGCCCAAATCCAACTACAAAATAAGACGGGTTGACTCTCTGGCGATGTCCAATTCAACTGATCGGCGCCGAATCGACTTTTCTGGGTTTTCTTCGTTACTGGCCTCTACGGCGACTATTGTCTGTCCACTAAAGCCATGAGGACGACCAACCTCACAACGAAATTCACGTTGTGTATTTACAACTGAGCCGGAATTTTATTAAATTTTTTTTAATAATTTCCGCACGTTCGGCAAGCATAAAACGATGCATGATGAAATGGCAAACCTTACTGAATATTTTGGCAACTGAATGTCATTGGTAACTTTGACAGCTGCTGAAACATAACAATTGGAAAACCTAACATTGCTATATGGCCACCCTTTATATTCATCGCCTTTAGTCACAAAATTTCTGGCGAAATTGCCCTTAGTTAAGCAGCTTGTACATCGGTATTGTACGGACTTGGTTCATCCAAGATTCTAATTTTACTCGTTGTTTGCATATTGCCCCAATATATGAGTACCACATATGTTCTATTTGGAAGTTCATCAGAATCGAGCCAATTTTATTTGTTTCGCCCCCGACTGCATAGTTCTACCTATCAGCAGCATTTTGGCAGTTTTCGACTCAGAAAATCTGGGGTTTGGACATTAAGAATTCGCCGAGATCATTTCTTTTCTATGCAGGAAAAATACACGGAGGAATGGTGATTTCATATGAAAACAAATATGTATATGCGTTACTTCCATTACTAAACGGATTCTGTTCTTATCCTTTAGATATTTCCTTTATTGTTTTTCTAATTGGTCGGAAATAATCGGGTATAACTTTTTCAGTTTTCAATTAACTTACTGTACATTGTATACTAAGTCAACGTTAGAGGTTCCTTGCTTACGAGTATGTCATCAAAATCTCCAAAAGTTTCGTAACTAGAATTTTTTTTATAATATGGAAGCCAACTTTTATATATATATAAATATGTTGCTGTACACTTGGGTTCTGATGTAATTATTTCTTGGGAGAGAAACACATCCATTCACCAAGTCCATTGTCTGCATTGGCCGGTGTCCAACTCCTTACACGAGTAGGTATAAGTTTTTCATTACAAAATGTACGAAAATGCTCTCAACACTTCCAATTTGTTTTAATGCAGAAGCATTCCAATATTTCGGAAATCCTGGTTTTCGTTGTATGCTATTTGTTCATATGGAGTGCTGTGAAGCGTTTTGTGCGATTATTGAAGTCACACCATTATATGTATAGTTTTTGCTCTGTTGTGGAAGTGGCAGTCTGCTTTATTTCAATGGAAAGAGGGATCAGTTTATGAGATCACTGCTTGTCCATGTTAAAAGAGTACTGAGTCCTCTATATAGGAACTCGTTTCATCCAATCAAGATAAACCGAAACAAGTTACAAAGATTTGATACTTTCAAACGCACCACTGATAGCTCGCTGCATTCTGCCTTCGCTTATGCAAGTAAGATAGTTGCACAGGTTATTGCAAAATCATGCCTCTGGTGATGGCAAACGAATTTTGTACAATTTTCTCAAGTACAATATTTGTATTTGGTCAAACCTTCAAGAAGTAAGTGCACGTGCCTCTATAATTGGCGAAATTTAAGGAGCTCCCTTTTTTGTCGACCGGGCAATCGATGGTGAGGTTCCCTTCACCAGGTATAACATTTATGTGACAAAATCTAGAAATAAATTTGCAATTCTGTCTATCTCTCTAGCTGCCTCAAATAAAACAGCAGGTGGACTGTGTGATTCAGCAGCCTTATTGTACTTATGTTTAGCTATGAATGTCTATCATAACTTTATTTTGGTAGACTGGACGGAACTCGGCTTTTATCCAAAGCGTTATATAGTCCGTTCTACCTGACACCAGAATTCGAGGGACCCTGCCGTTAAAGTCTGCAGATTTGGCTTTCCATATAGCGAATATGTAGCTACTACCAAGATTATCCTCATTTCAATAGATTTCTGTTCGCATTTCGTTGTCCTATTCACTTTTTGGTAAAATATCTATATCCTCGATTGGGCGCTTCTCGTGGGGTTTAAATTTCTCTTGAGGAGCCAACATTTTTCACTCATATAGAGCTCACGTTTGGCGCTCGTTGTTCTGTGATGGTTGATATCTCGTGAGGATCGAGTAAAAGAAAAACATCAGTTTATTTGGTTTAGCTTACCACTAACATCAAATCTACACCAGAATTTATGCGGTTATTTCTCTGTTGCAATCCATGGAGCATAGTAGAACTTTCCATTCTCCCTTTGTCCGGCCCAACACATCGCACTGCACGGATAGTAATGATATCTGCTTTATTGCAGTCTAAGGCACATGCAGACCCGAACGCCATTGTCCTTCTATTCTTATGCAAGGCTTAGTATCACCCCACAGCAATAGTTTTCACATGCGAAGATACTCAAACCCGCGTACAACCACAAAACCGGAGGGCCATGGTTTTTCCCTCGTGTTGACTAGTACTGAAAGTTCTTACAGACTCACCTCCATTTTTTTTTCTGTCGGAACAGAGAACTCAGATAAAGATCAAGTCCATTGTGCTCCTTGTAAGTTCATTAGAAATTTCTCTGTCTTTCGACGAAAATTGCGTAACCCCTTCAGTGATAAATTGTACCACCGACCACCACATCAGCGCGGAGTACCTGCAGCCTGATGAAAGCGTAGGCCGTACATTCACAGAGGTAGTTTTCTGCGGTGTTGTCATCACTTTCACACCAAGCATTCCAGAATGTTGTATCACCTATGCCCAGGACATCTATCTGCTTAGTAAAAGCTTAGTGCCCCGTCACGACACCAGTGAACAGCCTGCAGTTTTTCCTACTGAGGGACAGCAGGATAGCCGCCGACCTCTTAGAGACGTCAGGAAGCATTCTTTTGGTCTCCCAGTAACCTGGAGTGTCATGCTCGTATGCAAACCAACTGTCAATGGAAACCTTGACCTTAAGATAGACCTAGCGTAGGTTCCGGTCCTCTCTCAGCCTTGCCCAACAAGTTCATCAGCGATTTCATTTCCCGTGAACCCAGTGTGAATTGAGAACCAGACAAGGCTCCGTAAATTTAACGTTTCGACTGCGTTCAGTAATGTCTTGCATTCTCGAACCAGTTTGGAAGCCGTACGAGGTTTCAGTACAGATGAAAATGGTTCGGCCCTTCTAGCGATTCTTCAGAATATTGTTCGGTGCCACCAAGATAGCGTATATATCTCCGCTTTAAAAACAAAAAAAATCCAAGTTTTCTTGAAGAGATAAATCTAACATTGTCGCCCTCCAGAAAGACACTAGCGCTGCATTCTAGATTGGTTTTGGAGCTAGTGAAGGCCCGGTCACATTCCTTTCCTGGCTCAGATTTTGGCCGAAACGAATCTTGGGCACAGGGAAAGTTCTTCCGCAACAGGAGTTCTGAAGTCATTGTACTAGACTGCATGCATATAAGACCAGAGCCAAAAGACACTCGGCGCGCAAGGTCATTAAATCTCCAGTGCGTGTTGTACCAAATACCATTTTCCTTAAACGGAAGATGGCTTTGAGAATGCAGCTAAGTACTTAGTGGAGACAGTGCGTCTACGGAAGCCGCCATGCAACCGAGATAGACCGTTCTTTGGAGTCTGGTAAAAACAAAAATGATACATTTTCATGACGGCTTATTCCACCCAACAACCGAGTACAACAAGGATGTAGTTAGCCTTACCATAGCCGTGTATGTCCAAAGGACACTTCTCGGCTCTATGTCTCGATAACAGCTCCTTTGCACAGCCAAACAGCACCTCGCAGGCTTTCGACTTAACAGGTTAAATAATGTTTAGCTTATTTGTAGAATTGAATATTGATGACTTTAAGCACTAAGTCAGCCTCCTCCTTCTCGTAAAGGGAACCTTGAAATACTTTGAAGGAACCTTTCAACTATGTCAAATAAGAGGCACAAAAGTGTATTTTCTTGTAGGCTGGTACTCGTGTCTGTGCTCATAGTGAAAAGTAACATCGTATCCATAATCGCTGATGTAGGATATTAGATTTTACTCCATTTGTTATCTACGTAGCGCTCAAAGTTTCTTCAGAGTCTAAGGTAGCTTACTTTAACGTTTACCTGGGGAGCACTTTATTGTAACGAACACGTTGCTCAGCTAATTGCCTTTGCTTTGAATATAGACATTTGTTTCCTAACCAAGATAAGCCCTGGAATATTTGCACTCTACATCATTAATGCTTTTTTTTTAATGCGAATCTCCCTTGTTATAGCTTGGAACAAGGAAGCCTGATTAGCCAAGATACCCACTTCTAGCATTTTTCCTTTTCCTAATCGATTAAACTAAGAGTTTTGTTCGGTTGGAATTTGCTTCCTGTAAATATGTTCCCTAACGATATAACAGTTCATAATATGTCATTTCAGGTCGAACAGTGTTTTAATCAGTCCGCGATAGCAATTTTATCAGAATCGACAAGTGTTGTTGGCAGGAAATCGGTTGAAAGCAACCATGCAGAACAAAGTTTACCTAGCTTAGTTACCAAAATTTATGTGATTTGGGACTTACTGTAACCATTTTACCAGAAAACGTCTTCACATGACTTACATATATCACATTCTAAAAGATACATGCCTAGACCTACCCTTGAATTTAAAATTCAGGGCATGAAAATCATTCCCCCAATATCTAGCTGATGATATACATACTCGTAGCATGGGACATTGAATATAAAGACGAAAGCGGAATTTGCCACGTCCTTAAATTAAAAAAAAAAAACCAAAAATAAGAAAAAATTCTTCAGCATGTAAACAAAATTTTTGTAAAAAGTCGATAGAAAATAGGCTAAGAGTATGAAGTCCTCCTTAGGCACTGTATCAACACATAACATAAGTGTCTTCCTTTTCTATTATACCATATTCCAGGATTCTCTTCCCTCCTTTCTCCTTTCACGATTGTGAATGCTGGCAAACATCTGTATATTAACTTTTTCTTCCTTGAATATGTGTGGAAATTTGTTGTAAAATAAAAAGAATTCTCCAAGTAGTTCGACGTGGTCCACAGTATGTAAGATGGATTCTACCTCTGCCACGACTACAAACATAAATCCACACAAGCACAGCAAAGTGTTATGGAAAGTAAAGTAAGAGTTGAAATTTTGCCAAAAATGGAAAAGAAAAAAATGAGGAAATACTTTTTCCCAGTTAAGTGGAGAAAATCAAAATATCCGATAAAAGTCCTTTATAGGATTTGCAGTGCACATACGACTGAGCGCATATTTTGGTTTTTCTTCTGCTGACTCGGAACTGCCCACTCACATACAAAGACGTAGCAGAAGAATTGCATTATCATGCAGTAGGGATCTGCCTTGGGTACACAAAAAAGGAGGCGAACATTCCCAGCAGTAGATTGTTTTCCCCCCACCCCTCGTTTTTTTTCTTTTAAATTTTGCAGCAAAGCTGGGGAAAAAAATAAAACTTCGTTGTAACATAAAGGCCAATAGTCAAGTTCTTGTAAGAATAGCATAGTGGCAGAGAAGAAAATGAGGAAAAAAGTATCAAACTCATAATCTCCCTAAGGAGCCCTTCATTGATTGTGTAATACACTCAGTGTAGCCAAAGACGTGAGTGTACTTGAGATGAAAATGTCCCCACAACGAGAATCGTCATAATTTCACAACTGGAAATTTGTTGTTATTATTATTTTTACGAGTATAAGCATTTTTATTTTTGTTTTTGTAAATTTTACACGAATACGCTAAATCGATTTTTTAGTGCATTTGGCATTTGGCTGATGATGGAAAATAAAATCTAAGGACTGTTCTTTGTGTTTCTTAAAAGAAATTTAGTAAGTACTCAGGATTAGAACGCTTCGTAGATTCAGTTGGAGAAAGTGGATTAAACTGTAAAGATATTTTAGTTGTTTCTATTTTTTTCAACAAATAACAACATACCATGAGAAGTTCTTGCGAGTTTCTTGCATAGGCACTTGGAAATAGAAATACTGGAAATCACAATTAAATACTTTACTTGCTTACTTAAGGTGCCGCTACAGCCCGAGATGGATCTGGGCCTCAACCAATAAGCGACTCCAGCCAGCTCCATTTTCATCCAACTGCCTCCAGTGTTGCACGCTAGGCTAGTTAAGGTCTCCTTCCAGTTGCTTCCGCCGCCAGAGTCACGATCTTCCTCTACTGCGCTGTTTCTTTGGGAGGATTCGAAAGCTTTTCAGACCAGAGCATTGGTATTCGCCATCACTCTGCTGGCTAAATCGATGTCGCTTTACACCCTGTACAGTTCGTCGTTGTATCCCCTCCTCCACTCACTATCTATGCAGACGGGACCTGCCTCTGCGCCATATAGAAGGATTGGGATCATTAAGATTTTATATAGGGTCACTTTCGTTGTTCGAGAGAGGGCTTTACTAGTCAATTGCCTTCTTAGCCCAAAGAAGCAGCGATTGGCAAGAGTTATTCTTCATTCGACCTCAGCGCTGGTGCCGTTGTCTGAATTGATAACGAAGCCTAGGTTCTTAACTACCTCAAAGTCATATCTATCGATAGCGATGTTCTGTCCGAAACATCGGTGTTGGGTGTCCTTTCTTGTTGACAACATATACTTGGTCTTGCCCTTATTGAGCGTTAAACCCATATTCGCGGCTTCCGCCTCAATATTCGCCAAAGCGCCACTGACAAAACCCTGCTTTCTTCCGATTATGTCAATGTCATCGGCGTAAGCGAGTAATTGGACGGACTTTTGAAATATTATGCGTCTTGTGTTGGCACGTGAGTTTTGCACTATTCTTTCAAGAACGATGTTTAAGAAATCGCATGACAACGCGTCACCTTATCTAAATCCTTTTTTTGACATCTCGGTGAGTTCTTTACCGATCTTGATAGAGCAGTGTTTGGTAGGGATGCTAAAACTAGACATTGCTCTCTATATTTCATCTCTATATGCTATCATACGCGCCCTTAAAATTGATGAATAATTGGTGTGTATCGATTTGAAGCTTATGGGTTTTTTTGCCGGATCTGCCGTAGTGCGAATATTTAGTCGATGGTGGACTTTCCTGGCCTAAACCTACGCTGATATGGATCAATCAGGCTGTTGACGAATGGCTTCAGGCGTTCATACAATGCAGCAGATACGATCCTGTAGGCGACGTTAAGAAAACTGTAGTGGGAGGAATTCAGAGGGTCTCCTTCCTTGAGGATCGGACAAACAGTGCTGAGGTTCCATTCATCGTGCATACTTTATTCCGACCATATTTTACAGATGAGTTGGTGTATGCTCCTTGCCAAATCATTACCTGCAGCTTTGAAGAACTCGGAATTGAGGCCGTCCGCTCCAGCAGCTTTGTTGGACTTAAGCTCAGATATGGCTGTATTCACTTCATCCAGGTTTGGTGGACGAAAATGTTGGTCTACATCGTTCAGGTTGAAAGATTCATTCTGAAAGACAGTGGTATTAAGTACATGTCTTATTAAGAATGGTCTTTCCAAATCCTCAGCATCGACTGCAACTCTACCATGATGCTCCCATGTTCGTCTCTACAGACTTGGGTTCGGGGTTTGGGTCCCGAAAATTTTTCATAAAACTTCCAAATGTCATTCCTGGAGTAACATCTCTCAATTTCCTCGACCGCGCTTCTCATGCTCTATGGTTTTCCTCCAGAGAAGCCGGTGTTCCTCTCTTCTCTTCTACTCTTATAGCTCGTGAACAGCTCTCGTTCTTTGTATCACTCTTGCATAGCTGCATGTGCTTGCCGGCACTCGTCGTCAAACCAGAGGATTCGCTGTGGTGGTCGAGTGAAATCTTGCCACTGGTCTTCGATATTTAATGCTGACAGCATAGGACTTTTTAAGAGATTAAGGGAGACTCGATCAGAAAAGGATTTAGTGATCTCTTGCGAATATAGCCGTCCGACGTTAAGCTTCCTCACAGTATTAGCTTGCCTTTGCGATGTTCGGGATATCCGCAACGGTATCCTGGCTAAAACAAGCTAGTGGTTCGAGTGGATGGTGTTGGCTTGGAACGTTCAGACATCCATAATAATGGATCGATCGCAATGTGGTTGACAGTTGATTGATCAGGAGTTCCCTAAGTCCTCTTGTGAATATTGAGATGCGGGAATCGCATGCTAGGTACGCTTCGCTCCGCCGCAAAGTCAGTTAGCCTGAACCCGTTATCGAATGCGGCAATCTAAAAAGGTTACATTCCAGGACTAAACTGGAAACGAACAAACTTAATAAATAATATGTTCAAAACTTTTGGTGAAAGCACCGTCCAGACTCTGATCAGCTTCTCCTAACTTTTGTTTTGCTCTGAGTTAAGCGGGGCATTGAAGGAATTGCTAATCCTTTTCGCGGATTCCTCTCCTTCAAAACCATCGCATCAGGCCCTCAATGTAATGTGATCCAGGTGGCTTGTGTATGTTTTTTAACATACCATACACGTAGAAGGTGTCTTCAAAAAGTAAGGTGACTTTTGAAATTTCGCGGGCAACATACAATATATTCGATTATCGATTTTTTTTTTGTTGCTGTGTTGATACATATGTTCCGAATATATGTTCACAGTTTCAAGCATATAGCATGCTTAGTTTGTTTTTGACGAATAGAAAGGTTAGACGTGTTTTGGTGTGCTCGGCGATTTTCAATTATTATAAAAAATGGTGTAAAGAATTTGCTTCAAATTTTGTGTGGAAAATGGAATCAACTGGTCCAAAACACTTGAAATGTAGACAGTGGCATATGGTAAGTCTGCTCTAAATAAAAAAAAAAATTTTAATGTGGTACAAGCTCTTCCAAGATGATAATGACGAACCTCGCTCTGGACGCCCCAGCAGGTCAACAAGATGATAATGTCGAAGCTATGAAGAAAATTGTTTTGGAAAATCAGCGAATTACCATAGGAGAAGTTGCTGAGGATGTTGTAATTTTTTTGGGTGTTTTGGGCATGAGACGTGTATCAGCGAAGCTTGTTCCGAAACTTCTTAATTTTGATCAGAAGAACCGTCGCATGAGCATCGCTCAGGAGCTCTTGAGTGACATCAATGATGATCCTGACCTGCTTAAAAGGGTCATATCCACCAGATTTTTCCTCATGCGACCTTTTCGCAGAGATTTGTAACGATTGAGGAAATAAAAACGGCATCGCTAGAAGAGCTCAAGGCTATATCAAAAAGTGCTTCGAGGATTGGAAAAAACGTTGGCGCAAGTGTATTGTACATGAGGAGGATTACTTGGAAGGGGACAACAATAATATTGATGAATGAATAAATTTTTTTTTATAAAAATATAAAGTCACCTTACTTTTTGAACACAATTTCGAAAGGCAGGAAATACCAACTAGCAACCATTTCGGACTTCAGTTTGTGTATAGCAGTTCTATTTTTACGAGTACCTATGTTGATCGAGATGAAAGAAGTGTTGGCTATCATCGTTGAAAGGTGTACCCTTCTATAAAAAGAGAATGCTAATCATAGCTTTTATCACCGGAATCAATCGTACCGGCATTCTTCTTTTGCATTTCCACAAGCTGCTGTTTGAGGTTTGTAGCCTTGATATTCACTAATAAAACAACATCTTCATGAGAAGCTCTTGTCTTCCATACTTGGCACCCTATTCGTCCGCAAGCACGCGTCGGTACTCCTTACTATATCAACCGTTTTATTGAAGTCGCCACCTAACGGCCGCTCATTTTACTCTCCTCTTGCTACTAGGGTTTACATTGTTGATTCAGAGAAGACGGCAATCACACTTTTTCTGCTATATCCTCCCAAAGTCGAAAATTCTCATAGCATTCGTTTGGGTTTGTTGCGTATTCTCCATTTGGGTTCATGCCTACAAGCTACGATGTCATCTGTTTGACGAACGGCTTAATGGTCTTGAAGCAGCCAGATCGGTCGGTCCATTTCTGAAGGGTTTTATTACAGCTTTTTGGTAATTGGTCAAAGCTACTCTCTTTTTTGACTTTAGTGTTGAAGTCTCCATTCTGACGAACTTTTTTCAAACTATTGTGAAAGTCGCAGGTATCATACCAGAATTGTTAACTCATGTTTTTGATTCATTACTATACTTTGGTTTCTCCATCGTGGTATGGGGTATAACATAGGCGTCTTATTCTGTGAACAGTATTCCGCTCCGTTGTTTTGTCCCTCGGACTGCTTGTTAAGACACTTATAACTAGAAGAAGTTGATCAGGTCAGGAAGAGTTGTCATTTGTCGTAATTATTTACCATTCGATCCAGAGGTATGCCTAGCCTTTTCATGAGTTAGCTCTGTTCACGTAGGCAGACGGATACTTCCCATTTTTTTGCACTAATAGGTATCAAATCAGCAATTAATATCGTCGTTGTAATGTACGTTAAGGGTGCAGGCTAATGCATACTCGTAAAACAAATAGTGAAATGGTACAAATGTATAAATGGTGAAGACCCAAATTAAGAGTTGGCAAAAACGCCATAGGCTGGGAGACAAATCCGCCATCCATTCGATGAGAGGATTTGGAATTCCTTTTTTCCCACATTAAGCAATTCAGTACCATTTTCCCTGTGTAACATATTTATCTTACCAATAGCCGCAGCCCCACAATTTTACAGCAATTAAAGCCGTGTTTTTATGCATAGTTTCAGGATAAACGCAAAACAAAACAGAGAAACAACAATCGGCCGACCGAAAAAAAAACGTTACAGGAACTTCAAACCGGAAGTTGTACTCCATGTGGCTACGCTAACTTATACATTTACATGTGTGCACCAACATTCCATTTTCGCAAACAAACAAATATACACCATCCGTTGAAGTAGATGTAGTTGGTTAACATATTTTGAATTTTTTTTTGTTTCATGTTTGTTTTTGCATTTGTTTTCGTCCTCTATTTTCCGTTTCTCTTTTTCGAAAACAATGCAAGTGGAAATTTTGTGGTTTCACTCAAAACCTCGACAATTATGACCGCATCACACTCGTGGTGTACACCCTCGGTGTTATGTATGTCTTTCTGTTTGTGTAGATGGATCAAAGATTCTGTGAGCATCCATAAATGCGGGACTTGTTATGCACTATCATCAATGGTGTGATGCAAAACCTCAACACAATATACGAGTATGTATACACAAACAAAGGAGCAGGACGATGAAAATAAGAAGTTTTCTTCGAGAAAATGAACTCTTTGACCACAAACATTTAATTTTAACGGGATGTTTGTCTCTGGCTGCTGTTGTTGTTTCTAATGTTTTGAAGTAGTGGTTGGAAGTCTGAAAACACAAGTCCTTTGGACATATGAATTTTTGTTTTTGAGATACTCGTGCTCGTACATCGTCCGGCGAAAACTTTCTGACATACATAGATAATTGACCTACGAAATATAAATAAAATTCTTCGCATTTTATCTCTTTGGCAAGGTAATATTATATGCATGCGTATACGAGTACTACTACCTGCCAGTTGTGACGAGTCTTTAATATTTTAAACACCGAACATGTGGTGAAAATATTGATAGCATTATCGAAGTGTTTCTGTACAATTTGAAATGACAGGCAACCCTTAAAAAGTTGTGATTATAGTTATTAAGGTGACTATAGGAGTTCACACAACATAGTGTTTTGACTTCAAGTTTGTTTACACTGCCTTCCGAATAATGAACGGCTTGAAATATTCCTTTTGCTTGGGTTTTCTATACGTTGAGCTTAACATATAGCCCCTTTACTAATGCTAACGTGCTCTACTCAAATTTCCTAAACCACATAATCGCATGGAGCCTATCGTATGAACCACGATTGTGCACTATCTCGTTGAGTTGAGTTGCTTTGAAACATTTCAGTTTCAGTATTTATTAATGAAGTAACATCGTTTATGATAGACTTTACATTGTCTTTAAGCTATAAATAAGAAATAGCATACAAAATACAAATATTCAAAAATTTATACTTGAGTTCAAATATACGGTAGTAACTTACCTAGGTGTAACTAATTTTCAAAGATTCCCAGGAAACACAGAAATGCCACTACTGCTCCCACATTGTTGTTCAATCATTATTCGTCCTTTTACTTCTTCCATTGCCGATTACATACGATGGATGTGACTTAGAGTTCCTTATACATATTTATATCCGTCTGAAGGTGGATTTCAAGATTCACTGGAATTCGTATAGTGCGAATACAAGTAAATGCCTCAGATTAAATTGAGAAGGAAGCACCTCAAGAGACGAGATGGGTAAAGTGATAAAGGACAATACGTGATACCACATACACATAAAAGAGGCCATAGGATCCGCAAGGTCATTCAAGCCATAAGTAGAGTAAAGTAAGGAGTATAGCAAACCCCAAAGAGCTTTTCATATTATGTAATACCATCATGTCGGTTCTCTATTTCTATAAAAGGAACATACCAGTAAAATCGGTTTGCTATACGTGCTCATTACACTTATATGAAATGTCAGGTCAATTGTTTTTGAAAGAACTGAACACATCAATCGTTATGGGTTTGCAGTCCCTCTAAAACGCCAGCATCCAGTTTGTTACACCAGACTTTGGCATTTGCTTCGGTGATAACCGAGTTTGTGAAATAAGGATTCAATCTCTTCATGTCCCTCCAACGAAGTTGCTAGAATGCAAAGTCCCTCTTATGTCTTTTTTTGCTATTTCATAAATTGCCGTGAATGCTTCTACAATGATACCGCGCGTGGATGTGCCCGATAAAGATAGTTTCATTAGACTTTTTGAATGCACTTTGTTCCATTTTAACAGACTCATTATCAAATTAAAGAAGCCTCAGGATAACGTATTGCTTAAGTGGAATTCAGTTCCAAGAAAGTGTTCCCAAGCCCAGCGAAATATCACATGTTATCTGCAGTTGGACGGCTTAATGTCTATATGCGATGTATGACGTAGCAGTCCATAAACAGGAGATGAGCCGATTTGGGATTAACTGCATGTTTTCAAAGTTCGCCAGGTAGTCTATCCTAACTGTGTTTTGTTTTACATCAATCTCTTATCCGTCTCTCCTTATTACGTAAATTTACCAGCTCCTAGAAATGATATTTAAATGTATCTGCCATTGTTTATAGATCAGTGGAAACATTCCCAGATTTCAAGATCAAGAATAGACTAACCTCCGAGCTTGGAACTGACTGTCAACAGACTAGCCACTTTGGATGTTGTTATCATCGCTTTTAATGTTCTTCAGTTGGAGTGATGTAATGGCTCAATTCTTTTTCCAGAAGAACGTCTTTATTTTGGGTCAGTTAGCAGGCCAAAATGGTCCCGACTTCCTCCTTGAAGACTGTGCGTCACTAGATGCTCTATTCGTTAGGGTTTGTAAAGTTTAATGGTCAGGCAGTTGGTACTTAGCACTATCCTTGGCGAGCTTCAATCTGCAGAGTCAAACTTTTTTTTTTACCCTAGTTCAAATCCAGTTTCAATTCGAATGGTGGCAGGAAAAGTGCTAGAACCGCAACTTGCACCTTTGAAGAAATACCCTGGATGTTGCATACATGTCGGTGAACGAGTTTAGTAGTGAATGGAGCCCACTTTACCTAAAGCCGTGTTTTCCCTCATTCACACAAAAGCCCATTTTCGGCGCTTTTGTTCCAATATTTTCAAACGTACCAGCGACAATCCGCTGCAATAATACTAATTACGTTTCATCCTTATTTGCTATCAAATTTTCTATTACATTCCTTGTATGCTCCCTATACAGGAATTGCTCAACCTTCCGTAAAACCACTTCAATGGCAAACTGCAGACAGTATTACGAGCACCTACGAGCATCTCATTAGCGTCTAGTAAAGGTTTTTTTTTAGAGGTATGCAAATTCAATATGAAATAAAATACTTGAAGGTAATGCTAACGTCTATAATATTAGCATTATTTAATAGATAATTTTATGCTATTAGTGGTTAAATATACATAGGGCATATGCACGCCATGTCTAGCTCGAATGAAGCGCAATCGTGAAGTCTAATTTCCAAAAACTTTATCGAGTAACTGGGGCCGTATATCAGCAATAACACGGCGAATGTTGACTTCCAAATCGTCCATCGTCTCTGCTTTATGGGCATAGACATAGTGACTGTAAATACCCCCAAAGAAAATAATCTAAAGGTGTGAGATCACAAGATCGTGGATGCTAGTTCACAGGCCCATTACGCGAAATTATGCGCTCAGCAAATGTTTCCCGCAATAAATTGGTGGTGTCGAGCGCCATATGGCATGTCGCGCCATCTTGTTGAAACCAAAGCTTTGTCACGTCAATACCATTCAACTGAGGAACGAAGAAGTCAGTGTACGTGGTGCGAAAACGATTCACCGTGTCCCAAATAACTTGCTCAGATGTACGATTATGTCGACCGTAAGATGGACGTAGCGCACGATGAGTTTGGCGAACCGAACCATGGTTCTCAAAATAAGTTTGCACAATTTGCTTGCGTTATTCTGGCATTGTAAAATGGCAAAACGTGCTAAGCACAAATCAACTTCCAACTGTCAAATTGACAATCTGTTGGAACTGTGTTGCCAGTTTAAACACCAAACCTCTAAAAATAACACACTTTACATCATTATGCGCGGATTTGTAGGACACTCACAGAGATAGTGTTCCTTGGTGTCGTCATCACTCTCACAGCAAGCGTCGCAAGATGTTGTGTCACTTGTGTCTAGTTCAGTAAGGTACTTATCAAAAGCGTAGTGCCCCAGGATGCATTGCACTAACAGACAGCAGTAAAGTCGATGAAATCTAAGGGACGTTGGGGGCATTTGTTTAGTCTGCCGGCAAGTTGAAGAGTCATGTCATCTGCAATTACTCTCATATGAAACCCAATTGTCAATGGAAACTCTAAGCGAAGACGCAGGCAGTTCTAATGCAGGTTCGACCCAGAAAAACTCTTCGCTGAACCTTGCCTAACACGTTTATGGGTGACTTTGTTTCATGTGATGCTGTTGTAATTCTGTGTCGATATCAGCACATAAACAATCTACTGTATACTGTAGTGGAACATCTATAAGATTCTGGGTAATGTTGTAGTAGATCCGTCTGTCGCTTTTACCTACAACGGCTTTCCCAACTAAGGTATGAGTATTTCTGTGATTATGTCAGTTTTGTCCTGCACTCTCTCTTTCTTCACTAGGCTTCTAGCTAGGATGTTCCTTCTGCTGAGGACGTTGTAATCCATTCACACTTTTTACATTGCCTAGTGGTCATACTCATTTTTTACGACCTTGCTGCTAATTATACATATCTGCTTGAACCGTGGGTGTTTCTTAAATTTTTCGGTACAATGACATATAATGGCTAACAATAATTTTTGTTATAAAAAGGTATAGACCAACTGCCGGTAACTCTGAAGAAAATCTTCACTGCTACCATGGAAATGGCGTACTTACCGAAAAACTGGAAAACAGTGAGAGTAGATAGACCTATAAATCTGACTTCCTTCATGTCTTCAACGTAAATGAAGAGAATGCTCTATATTCATGTACGCAAAACTGCTTTGTGAATGCATCCTCTATCTTCCCCAACGCGGAAGATCTTGCGAGAGTGCACTTCAAAATCTGGTAGGCAGAATTGAAAGCGTACTTGACAGGAAGGACTACGCACTGGACATTTTGAGGCCAGACAACACGGCGTAGGCGAATCACTAGTTTGGTAAATTGTGGATGCTGTCTGAGGCCAATATGTGACGACAGGCGTAAACAGTCGTTCTGCGTAACGCGGCGTTCTGCCCCTACTATTGAACTATAGTACATGTTGGTCACTGATCAACGCACTCAATAGTTCTGACGTCTATGCACAAGTATTCGTGGATGATGTAGCTGTACTGTCTATTTGATCCTATCAAGCGACTGTCTGCTCTAGAGGGCAGGCAGCCCTAGACAATTCGTGCACTAGGGCTCACAATCAATTCTCCTAAAAATGCGGTTTTTCTCTTTAGGAGTAGCGAAGCTTTCTGGCCTGAGTCATCTAGTGCTTAAAGGCATCACCATCTAATTCCCCAAAGAAACTAAATATTTGGGTATCATCTTAGTTAACAAACTTCTATGTACTAAACATGTTCCGTCGAAAGCCTCTAGACCGCTGTCAGCCTTCTGGCAGTGCAAGGGAGCTATCGGCAAGACATGGGCCTGCCGGGGAGAACATCCTTTTGATCTACATGGCTTTGATAGTGCCAATTATATTCTATGCGTCGGTTGTCTGGTGGAACAAGCTCTCACGAAAATACATTATTATAGCTGTTCCAGACTCCAAAGAACGGTCTGTCTCGCCTGCATGCGGGTTTTCCTTAGCTCTAGAATCTCCCTCCCCGTGATATGCATATCATGGGCTGCACTCTGAAAGCCATCTGCCACTTAAAAAGAAGTGGTCTTTGGCACAACACGCACTGGAGTTTACGCTCCGACTTTTTTATGAGTATTGTCATGTCGTCTGATGCAGTGACACCAGAAATCTTGCCGCAGAAAAAATACAAAACCTACTTTCCATGTACCCCAGACTGGTCTCAGCCTGAATCTAAGCCAGGAAACCAGTGTAGTCGGCTCTTCATGGGTGGCTTCAACATCCATCAAAGATGGAGCGCTGGTATTTTTCTGGAGGACGACAACGCTAATTTCACTCCTCGTTATGAAAACTTGCTTCTGTACTCCAAGGGGAGATATACGCAGTACTGATGGCAACAAAATATATTTTGATGAATCGGTGGAGGGAGTGAAGCATTTGCATCTGTAGCGATAGCCAACCTGAACCCCTTATGACTTTTTATCACGTTCGAGAATGCGCAAGACTTCACTGAACGCAGTCAACAAGCTAAATTCATTGTGCCTTGTCTGGGTCCCAGCTCATAATGAGAGCACGGGAAATAAAATCGCCCAAACGAGAGATTTTCATGTCCTGAACTTAGGGCTTCCATTGATACTAGGGTTTCGTAGCGCAATCCGATATTCGCAGCTTCTTATACGAGATACGAGGCCCTGCCTACAACAGGCTTTGTGGGTCATATGAACAGTTTCAGTGTGTCTTTACTTTCCTTAATAAAGAATATCATAATCGGCACTAAACAGTCGAAATGTTAAGACGACAAGAGTTCTTGATGCCTTATTCTGAGTGTATGAGCCCATAACTTATTTCAGTACATCATGCATTGAATGAGCTTAGCTGGATTGTGGACCAAACAGTAATATGATGATGTATGACGGCTTCATCTCCATACGCTTTAGTGCTCCTATAGATACAAAGATTTCCTTCAGTTTTTTAGAAGACCTTCTTTAAATGGCTCCAATTCGCATACCTCACACTCATGGATCAATTCCCCAACAAAATATCCTTTGGCAAAGATTATTATATGACAAAAAGAAAAAGTAGATTTTGTCATGTATTCGAAATCAAAGTATTTGCATATCAAAAATGATATTGTTCAATCAACAAGGACAGAAATTTATTTGTTTAAGCTACCCAAAGCTTACTATAAATTTCCACGGTGCTTTGCTTAATTTCAGCGTATATACAGCGTGGGCCAACTTGGACTGACAGATGTAAACTGCATATAACTTTTCTAATTTTAATTTGTTTCTAGAATTTAAATTTTAATTGAAAGTCGGATTTTCTCAAAATTTTCCGTTCTATGAGTGTGTGGAAAATAACTCAATTTAAATTATGTACTTTAATTTTCTTGCTGAAAAATTATGTCCATTTCCTAAGGATTTTCCATTGCATGGCATCAATGTTTTTGGCATCAAATTTGTTATTTATGCACGAATATTTCGCTCAAGCTTCTGAATTATAAATTGGGTAGTATCACCAAAAGAAACTAAACGACATTAAATGCGAAGACCCGAGAGGCTAAGCAAAATTTACATCTTACGAAATACAAAATCTCTATTGTCGCTCCTGCGGTGTATGCTTTGGCTCAATCCCAAATATTACGTCCGGGTTATAACGAAATACCAGACCGTCCAGCACATCATCCTAGTGCTGGTTTTAAGATGCTCATACTCACTTTCTAAAAAAATATGGACCGATGACTATACTCGTATCTGTCATAATTCCACACCAAACAATGCATTTAATAGGGTGTTACTGACACTGTTACAACGCTCTCGGATTCTTCGTAAATTCAGCGGTTCTGTTTGATCCAATTAAAGAGAAATATGGTTCATTGCTCATGATTATTTGTGTAAAACGTTAGAATTATCTATGGCTAGCTGTACGAATCTGTTGGCGTATCACAAGTGTTGTCCAGCATCCCCTAGTAATAATTCTTGGACTTATTGCATGTTGTATGGAACCAAGGAATTCTTGAAATTCTGGAGATATCCAATTGCGTATCACGCCAACGAGTACAAAGATGAATCGTTGACACTCCACGCCTCCAAAGCTTCTTTATTGCGAACAGACTAATGAGCATTTGCTCGTGGCAGATCAATTACCACACCCAGGCTCTCAAAATGGGTGATTAAGTTTCTTATCATGTTTGCACTAGAAGCTCTTCTATGTTATTAGTCTATTACCACACTAAACGTTGGCCAATATAACACCAATAATTAACTCTATCAAAATGTCAGTTATTTTTAACAAATTATCGTTAATTATAGAATTTAAAATGCACTAATTTGCTGCTAGTTAAACATCAGAGAGAATCACCTTCATCTGATAAATGTGGTGCAGTTCAGCTGTTCGTAATTTCTTTTGAATTATTTAAAATGCGTCTAACCACATGTCAAGCATACCCAGGTTCAACTTGTAAACATAAGAAATTCATACTCTTCCACAATGAAGCACACAATTATTCCCAAATTTATGAGACATCAAATGCGCGAAAGCATGTAACAAATTTTCTACTTAAATAATTCATAAATCATTAAGAGCAACACGTCGACAACGTCGTTGAAGGAAACTTCATCCAAGCAAAAAACGCCTAGAAAATGAGAAATTTTCTTAACGATTATCCTTGAAACTATTTGGCGTACAAAGTTCAACACAGACATGTACGACCGGAAGTACAATCATAGACCGTAATATAAAGAAGAAAAAAATCTTTCAAAAATCTTAACTAGGAAACAACTTTTTGATGTGTGGATTTAACTTAAGTTTTTGTTTTCCGCTTTTTGTTCTCCGCTTGTTTTTTTTTTTTGGAGAAGAACTAGCGTCGTGCACCCTCGCTGCATCAACATCGACAAGGCTTATCCTTTAATGTTGGCTGTTTTGGGATAAGTAAGGACTGCTAGCGGTAGGGGTAGTATGGTGAGATGCATGCTGTCACTATACTCTGCCTCCGCAGTGAAGAATGCATAATTTATTATGGATCATTAATGATGTTCATATTTTATGAGTTTGCGGTACGGTTGGGGTGTTGAGCTTTACTTTTCGTTATCGTGTATCTTTTTAGCTGGTTGTTTCCTTCAAAAGAAACATTACCAACCCCTTCATTGTCATCGGCATGCATATAGCTTCAACGCCGCAGCAAGTGCATGTATTATGTATGTGCTGCCATGCAGTTGCCAGGGCATATCGTTCCAATCAGTGCTGTCACAATTACCACACCCACTAGTATTTGGTCGTCTGACAAACAAAGGCTACACATAAAGGGAGAATTATACGCAGAATGGTATACGCAAAAGGGCCCGAAAGGAAATTGGTTTTTCTCGTCAAAAGTTAAACGTTCCTCTTTTATCGTTGTGAAAGGTTCTCGCAACTGATAGTTACTTGATGAAGCTTTCATTTTTTATTAACAAAGCAGATACAATTAAATATTGGAGCGTTCTGTGTGGCTTTGAATTTATTTAGGCCGAAAGTCACTATTGTTTTGTCACACCTTTAGGCCAGTTTTTATGAACTCAGTTTTTTTGACCAACAAGAGGTATCATTTTAAATTTATAGAAAAATTTATCATTTTTATGAAAAGTGGCAATATTTTTATTTTAATCTAAAGCACAAACTCCGAGGTTAGTCATTATAATAAAATATCTGCCAAATTTTCCCCTCAACTCTGCTTACACATAGTCATTATTTTGATGAAATATTTCATCACGTTTACGTATAATTGCGGCTGTATTTCGCGAATAACAGCTCTGATATTGTCTTTTAGTACACGAATCGCTGGTGTAGCATTGGCGTAGACTTTATCTTTAACATAGCTTAAGCAAAAAGTCAAATGGTGTTAAATCTTACGATTTCAGCAGCAATTAACGTCTCCATTTCGAGAAACCACACGTCCAAAAATTTTTCACGCAATAGAGTCAGCTGTGTGGAATGTCGCTACGTCTTGCTGAAAATACTCGTCGGCCATCAATTTCAGGCAAAAAAAAGTAATCAGCGAAACGGCCACCAGCACAAAAGCCACAGGAAACTCTCCTGTCACTGTTTTGAGTGGAGAGGTTGTTCCACTAGTTCTCTTTGATTTTCGAAGCCCCAGGCAAGGCAGCTTTATTTATTTACGTACGCAGTCAAATGGAAATGAGCTGCATCACTCAGAATAATTTTGTGTGAAAAATCATGATCTTGCTCATTCATTTTCAGCACCCAATTCAGCGAAGGTACGGCATTGTGCGTGGTCTGCTGGCTTCAATTCTTGTGTCAGCTGGATCCTATAAGTATGTAGGGCGAAAATCTTTATGCAAAATGCCATGCAAAATGGTTGTGGACAGGCCCCATTCCTGTGATAGTCTCGAAATAGACACACCTGGGTTTTCGGTCATACCCTTAGCTATGGCGACGATATTTTCACGAGTTGGAGTCTTCATATCACCAACCTGTACGAACTTTACGATTTCCTTGATATTTTCATCGTTTTTGTAGTAGAATTTTCACTATTACAGCACATTGACTGAGTGTGTATTGATCCATTTTTAATAACCTCCTAGTTTTGCGTATCAAAAGTCATCGCAATGATAGTTGAATGTGGACAGTTCAACAATGGCGCGAAATTTAAAATAACTTCTCTTGTTGGAAGACCCTGGATGGGAAAGGTTGCCAAACGGAAAATTTCGAATAGAAATCGTACACCACACTGTAGTTATTGGACTATAAAATCAGCGTTCGCTAGTATCGTTGGGACACCAGTAACGCATGCTCCGTTTATTAATATAACCACTGGTATGGAAATATATCTCGCCTTTGAACTCTTCAAGCGTTTTTGATGTTCGGAAACGTTCCAGCATTTTTCTTGCGTGGGTCTCTCGCACAAGAGGATCACTTTTGTTATACATAGCACTGCAACTTTAATTTCTGTTTCAGAATAATGTGCACTTTTGATTTCTTATGTCGGTAGAGGCTGCAATCTTCATTGGTTTACGAGGGTTCCAAGTAATTACGTCTCGAACTTGAGGTCCATGTTCTGGCGTCGATGACGTCAAACGTTCCGGAAAGGTTGTATTAGCATTCTACGTTCTTGTCTTCACTTTTTCACCTTTTGATCATAAAACAGTCAACCAAACAGTCAACCGCCAGGCAGTCCCTCACTATTATGCTCGTAGATGTCCGAATGGACCAAGCACCTAACGAAGACTCAACTAAGTAGTTTCAGCCAGGGAACGTCTATGGATATCTCAGCCACGACAGCAAACTAGAAATACCGTGAAGTATTATGCACTTAGAACAATAAAACAGCAGAGAATTTGCGGATTGGGTATCCCTCAACTTCACCTAAAGACCTTTACAACTTGGTGCAAAGTGCTGAATAATTAAGAACTACTTGTAGTACATTGTGATCCTATCGAAGACGATCATTGGGAACAACGTTCCCCGAACAGAAACCTGTAAGTACTCGTATGAGCAAGGAAAGCGCTGAGGATAGATTACAGACTGTTAAATGGCTGAAACGACCCAATTGATGCACAGCACAAACAACAACGGTGTGCGATATAAAATTGATTCTGGCTTTATTTTAAAGCTATGCTCACGCCATTATGTGTGGAATAGCACATCATTCAAATGGCCGCCTCGGCTTCGCTGCCAGTGCTTCAAGCGGTCATTCCAATTTTTGATAACTTGGTCCAATATGTGCGGCTTTATTCCGGCAATAGCGTGTCGAATGTTGACCTCGAGCTCGCCCAAAGTGGTTGACTTGTTGGCCTTACAAAAGCGAACCGTATAACATTCCTTTGACCATCGTTTGATAAGGCCAATAATGCTATCAATATGTGAGTTAAAATTTATTTCTCTATCCACCTACTTCGGTGGTGGAAGGAATTAGCTCATCGCAGATGTAGTTGTCTCTTGGAGGCAGAGGTACACATTTCTGGGAATAGTTTATCGCAGTTAATTGATCAACAGTACGGGAGCAATTCTTGATAGACTATGCTTTCGGAAAGTTGGGTTATGCAAGAGAGGTTTGGTTAGAGGTTATTAACTTCGGCCTTACTTACTTTTTTATGGATACGGATGATATAATATCCCTTCCAGAGGAAAGGAAAAGTACATACTGAAACAGACAGGTTAAATAGAGCAGCGAGGGGATAACCGAGAAGTTTCACACATTTTTTTATTATAATAGTCGGCTATCAGGACTGGAAGAAATATCATCTTTAAGTTTGGTTATGTTTTCTGGCACCAAAGATATTGGTATATTTAATGGGATGAATAATGTCTGTGGAGAGTTTCTCATATAGCTGAAGTAGCCCGGATCGGATTCTGCTGTTTGTTTGAAAAAGATTTGTTAAAATGACAAGCAAATAAATTTGCAATAAGGGCTCACAAAGTTGAATACAAATCCATAGTTATTGTAGTCGGAATCAAATCGAGTTCTTAAGAATTTGTGCCACAACTTGTTTCTGCTGTTACCGAAAGAGCCCAACTCCTTGTTGTGCCAGGGAAGAGATGACGCGCAGTCCTTTCGGAAGGAATATGGAACCGATTGGGCAAAGCGGAAAAAAATTCAAGTGGATATGACAAGATCACTGTTTGTTGTCTCAGAAATAAAGTTAAAGTTAATATTGCTAATGACAGTCGGTTCTTCGGAAGTTAAATAAATATGAGTAATATATACGAGTAGATGCGAGGGTCGTCTGACCGAAACGTAAAGATAGCGGCACTCGCCAATAAAAACTAGTGAATGATATCTGTGCATCAATTGGCAGTTACTTATCGAAGTTTCAGTCATTTTGGAAGCGCAGTTTTTAGTTGACAGTCATTTGAATGAGAATGAGTGAGTGTTTTTTGTGAAAATGGAAAAAATTCAGTATCGAGCTGTTATTAAATTCTTCTTTTTGAAAGGCAATACGACTACGCAAATCAAAAATGAGTTGGACTCCGTGTATGGGGACTCTGCACCATCGTTTACCACAGTGAAATTTTGGGCAGCTGAATTTAAACGTGGCCGTAAGAGCATTCGGGACGTCCAAAAACTGCAACCACTGACGATGACATTGCTAAAGTTCACCAAATGGTGTTAGACGACCGCCGAATTAAAGTGAGAGAGATAGTAGAGGTTATGAAAATGTCCAAAGAACGTGTTTGTTACATATTAAATTAAGATTTAGGCATGAGAAAGCTGTCCGCGCGTTGGGTGCCACGTTTGCTCAAGTTAGCCCAAAAACGTGTTCGAATGAGCATTTCCAACGCCCTGGTGGCGCAATTTAGGAGCAATAAATCCGAGTTTTGACGCCGAATAATTACTGTAGATGAAACTTGGATACACCATTATACGCCCGAAATAAAAATTCAGTCAAAACAGTGGACTGCAAAGGCGAGCCGGCTCCAAAAAAAGCAAAAACTGTTTTTTCGGCTGGGAAAGTGATGGCGACTGTTTTTTGGGATAGTAAAGGAGTTATCTTAATCGATTATCTTCAAAAAGGAAAAACCATTACAGGAGCCTACTACGCATCATTATTTGAGAAGCTGAAGGCAGAAATTGCGGAAAAACGGCCACATTTGCAGAAAAAGAAAATTATGTTTCACCAAGACAATGCGCCGTCTCACACCTCAGCGATTGCCATGGCGAAAATCCCTGAATTACGGTTTGAACTGCTTATTCACCAGCTCTAGCCCCAAGTGACTTCTTTTTGTTCCCTCATCTAAAAACTGCGCTCGGAGGACAGAGATTTTCGTCAAATGAGGAGGCAGAGGAAAACGCCAAGTACTATTTGGACAGGTTAGAGAGATCATCGCTCGGAGATATGTGTAGAGTTACAAAGAGACTATGTAGAAAAATAAAAAAAAAATTGAGAAAAAATGTCTTGTATCATTGTTCGGACAACCCTCATATAACTGATAAGCTTGATGCAAGCAGTCCAGGGTGGAAAGAAGATAATCACTCCTATAAGCTACTCTGTCTGTTCATTTTTTAGGTATTCAACTTAGCTGGTATAGACTTGGGTTAGTTAGGCTGTCCATCATCAAGATTTCTGTTTCAAATGACGAATTAAGTAAGACGAAATGAGATGAATCTTCGGAAGGCGAGCAAGAAAGTTGAAATCTCCTACTAGAATAATACTGTCTTCGGGTGCAGGATCAGTCAAAATATCCACTGATTGAACTACAGGTTGATAGGACTTAATTGATTAAGAGGGATGAACGTAACAAGAAGCGGGGAGCATAATGTTGATACATACTAACCCAAAATGATCAGTATGAGGAATGTCAATACGAGTTGTATGAAAACAGTTATGAACTGCGCGTAATCCACCTCGGTCATAGGGATTAGCAGTTCTTTCAAATACATTTTTTCGAAAAACGTTGAAGATTTGAGGAAAAACCTCATGTTTTTCAATGTCAGGGAATAGATTTGTTTCGGCAAGTGCTGAGATAGGGGCTTTGGTGAATTAAAATATACGGCGGAGATTTTTGAGCGTAAATCTCTTACATGTTGGTAGTAGATGAACAAGCATTTTGGACTAGAGGATGCTGATGGAAAAATTCAGTTGGTTAGGAACTGTAATAGATTTCAATATTTGAACGAGTTTTTTGTGAGTGGAAAAGACAGTTGGAGTTAACATGCGAAGAAAGCTTAGAGAAATCTTTTGCAACTTCTTTAGAAGAGAGGTCGAGGCTCTCATGGTAGCGAACGTTAATATCATCTCAGTCCTGCTGTATGGGGCAAATGTATTGACGTAAGCAAGGGTATCTTTAGTACTTTAACTAAGGATTCTTCGTTTGATTTTCGATCCTGTTTGCGTTGACGTGCTCTGCAGGATGAGATATATAACTGTGAATTCCACGAACTTTACAGGTACATAGACCTATCGACATCGATAAAGCGGTGTTATATTCCTAACAGAAAGAACAACAAAGTACAAAAGACATAGCCCGTAGTGATGCGCACACGAAGAAGAGTTGAGTTGGAGTTATACGCAACTGGAAGCAGTCGACCTAAAATGGCTCTAATTAGAAAGGTTTATTGCGGCTAAGGTTCACCCCGGACGTAACGCCATTATACTAAGAAAGTAAGTCATTGTACGCCAATACGTACTCGTATGTCATTGTTAACCTAGATTTTAACGACCATATAAACGATATCAAAGTATTGCTATATGTCTGCGTTTTCTTAAACGCTGAAGGGAAATGTTGCCCAGTTAGATCTGTTCTTCTGTATCTTAAACAAATGCCAGATATTCGCATTTTCATATTTGTCGATGCCTGAATTCCGCATGGAACAATGCTTCCATTGCAAGAACAAACAATGTTCGCGTGTAAACATGGTCTACTGTGCCAATGAAGATATTGCGGACTGCTGAGATGAAGTTCTCAAAGCTATCATAGAATTACCAATGTTCTGGCCCGGTGTGAGAGTAATTTGTCACACAATATAAATAGTATTGAAGGTGCTAGTTCTTCCACACCATGCTCCAGTAGCACAAGGGTAACATTTGGTAGAACTTGCTCAGTTCCGACAAGTCACAGAGCAAAGCTAAGGTGGACCCACTTTGAGGTGATCATATACAGCTATCTCATATAATGGCATCTATTTTCTTTTGACCACATTTGTGAAAGCAGCTTTCTTCGGTTCGTTACCTACCTATTTACCATCAACGATAACAAATTGTCAATTTATTTATATCTGCACATGTAGATATTCATCTGAGGTTCATTAACAGTTAATTGAAATTTTGCCATGCCTTTAATTACAAGTTTTGTAAATTTTTTTTACCACAAATTCACACTTTTTATTTCGCTGGACTTACTCATATATCTGCATTTATGTATTCGTATGTGACATCGGAAATAGGTAGGAAGAGTACGTATGGCAGGAATATTTAACCCAATTAGCCGCTGCCATAGGTGTCGCTTTTAGAGGGGAAGGGATATGATTTTCATTTTACACAGCAGTCATGTTAATTGGATTGGTATTGCCAAGCTACATATTGCTACATATGGATAAACGTCAGTATCAGTGTGCGTTTGTGATTTGTGCTTTTGATGTTTTATTGTAGTAATCACCTTTTAGCCAGGCTGTTTCTGTAACGCAATTTAAATGTAATATCAATTAGGCTTTGATTATTTGCCGCACCTCGTTATGGAATTCCCCCACAGACAGGAAATTAAAAACATGACACAAAAAAAAAGAAATGCTTTTATAAGCTATTTGCATTAGTAATTCCAGAGCTCAGCTCAAAGGGATAATCTGAAAACTAACTACGTATGTACCTTTAAATGCAAGCAAATATGACTACGAATACGAATATGTAGAACCATCACTCAGAGTTACTCGTATGGTAGGCTTAATATGAGTTTCGTGGACTTTTGTTTTATAATTTAATTCTCCTTCGACCAGAATTATCACTTATAACAAAGCAGGAAGTTCTCATACTCTATCCATGAAAGTAAGTTACACTCTCGCAATTTTACGGGAAAAGTTAATCCAATTGGGCTAACCAAACACAAAGGAAGGTTTAAGCCACAAGATACTTTTGGAAGTCATAACATTTTGGTATGAATGTGTATTCCCAATTAATTTTCCGTTTTTGTTTGCCATTTTGTACAAGCGTACGGATACAACTAGTTGATTTTGGGTTCAAATGGAATTTTGTTTTTTTTTTTATTTCCAGGTAAGGACAACGCATTGTCACACTTTGTTCCCGCGCTAATTGAAATAATTTAGAGGGCTCGAGGAATACAGGTAAATTAATTTGAGTTGTGTGAATGAAATTCGTAGAATTAAGTGCACTTGAGACAATTTTTGAAGACCCCTTGAACGTTTATTAAAATGTTTATTACAGTCGGCGTGGATTTATCCTCCTTTGCTGGCTGGCTATGAAAGAGTTAGTTCGTGCAGGAATTACAGAATTTTCTCTAAATTTTGCGAAATTTTTAATTGTTCATTATCAAATGAAGAGCCCTGGCTTAGCAATCTGGTTTATTTTTTTTTTATTATATTTGCCTTATAGTGCTAAGAGGAAGAAGTTTTACCATTTAGACGGATATTTGAGACTAAAGTTTGAAGTGCAGTATGCTGAGTAGGTTAAGGTTTTCAAAAATGGACGAATAAACTTGAATCCCCGGGTATTCTCATTTGATGTTTGCTTTGAATTATCCAAGATATTGGAGGGAATTTAGAAGAAATACCATAGTCTGGTGTGAGACAAAATGATGGTCGATGTTTCATTGAGATCTGTTTCTTTAACTTTTACGGGAACAATACAAGCTCAGTTCTCAAATGTACGCCATTAAAGAAGAGTTAAATATTTTCTTGAAAAATACTTAAATCCAATTTGATACTTCTTACGTTGGTATCAAATTGCATACTTCTTCAATATGTTCCATTCCATTGACAATGTTTATTTAACCACGCTTTTGGGGCTAATTTTTGCTTACGCTCTTATGATGCGCCAATCATGAAATGATTTATTAAAATACAGCGCCAGAACAACTCGGGATATTGCTTCTGTAGCTCGACATCTTCTTCTTGTTTCATTAACCCTTAAAATATATAACGCGTATAGTAACATTCAATATTATATTTTTTTAAGCATTTGCTGCGGGGCTTGTGGGTTTGGCTAAATTTGAGGACACTCCACTCTATTCTCGCTAAGGAAACGATAATCGCTGATTGCATGATACAACATTTTCTTTCTGCCTATTCTTTGAAAGACCGCTGGAACTTGCTCATCCTCTACTATCGGCTTCTTAATACGGAGACTTTCGCGGATGCGCGTATTTCTTATAAGACCACGTTTTGTTATACCCGCTAAAGCTAAACGAAGGGCTGTTAGATTAAAGCGGCACATTTTTCACCGCAAGACTCTTTGTGCCACATCCTCATCGCATTTCCGTAGTGATTAACGACAGAGCGTATGTATTTGAATTTTTCGCACATTGTCACGAAGACTGCTTCTAGGTAGATATCAGGAGTTGGGTTCGCTCTTCTAATGCCTTTCTCCAATTATTAGGAGTTGCTGGAAAGGCTGTCACGTCGTTGCCTATGATAACGCTATCATCGGCGAAAACCGGAGAAGCTTGTTGATATGTTGCTTCAATAGAAAATCATACATGACGTTAAAAAGCCACGGACTTTGCTAAGTACCTTGGTGTACTCCAACTTCAACACTAAATTCTCCGGCAATTCCCGCTGTGGTTGGTCCTAACATCATCGTATATATCGCACGTTTTGAGATCTTACTGCCATTCAAATATATTTTTATTGAGGTGAGATGTGGGATTATTTAATCGAAACAAATGCTATTGTTTACATCGAGCTCACTTTATTACATATTTAATTATGACAAAACAAATTGTAAATTAGTACCGCGTGTGTGCGTCGTCCGAGATGAGTTTAATTACTGTTCGTTCCGACTTGAACTCATGGTTTGGGGCAATTGCGACACACTCGGTTTTAGCCGGAAGGGGATCCACATCTCAATTCATAATGCCAAGACCTTTCTGTGGGCTATCAATTAATACAATAAAAGAAGCCTCATTTCTGGTTCAATTGTTGAATCAAAACACGCCAACGTTACCTAGGTAAATTCTACCTAAAGACAAAGTTGCCTGTCTCACAAATTGCGATCCCACATACATGGCACCTTCACAAATCTTAGTGCAATTCAAATCTTGACTTGACTCCTTGGCATAGCTTTAGTGTCTGACACTGACCTGACAGTACACTGCGACCAGCTATTCACACCCAGTTTTGCTAACCATGATATGATGTTCTGGACAATAGATATATTTCCTTCGATGCTGACCGACATGAGTGTGAACTCATATCAATATTCTGGCATCAATTTAAAGGAATGGTTGATTTACAGCACAAATGATACCAGTTTTCAGGCCGAATTCTTTCGGGACACAATATTATCTCGCTTTTTGACAAGAATGTTCCGGTACACATATAAAGGGTGTCTTTTTTTTGGAGTTATACAAATTCAATATAAAATAAAACACTTGAAGCTAATTTTAATGTCTACAATATTAGCTCCATTTAATAGATAATTTTATGCCATTCGTTTTTAAATATGACATCGGGCATACGCACGCCACGGCTAGCTCGAATGAAGCGCAATCCTGAAGCCTAATTTTCGACAACTTTATCGAGCAACTGGGGCCGGTTATCAGCAATAACACGGCGAATGATGACTTCCAAATCGTCCAGCGTCTCTGGTTTATCGGCATAGACTAGTGACTTCACACACCCCCAAAGAAAGTAATCTAAAGGTGTGAGAATCGTGAAGGCCAGTTCACAGGTCCATTATGCGAAATTATGCGCTCAGCAAATATTTCACGCAATAAATTGACGGTGTCGCGCGCCGTGTGGCATGTTGCGCTATCCAGTTGAAACCAAAGCTCTGCCACGTCAATGCCATTCAACTGAGGAACGAAGAAGTCAGAAATCATGTTTCTATAGCGTTCTCCATTGACGGTACCATTCTGGCCGGCATCGTCCTTAAAGAAACATGGGCCGCTGATTCCACCAGCCCATAAAGCACACCAAACAGTGAGTTTTAATTGTTATGAGGGCGTTTCAACAAAGGCTTCTGGGTATTCTCCACTTCAAATTCGGCAATTTTGCTTGTTTACAATCCATTTAACCAAAAATGGGTCTCGTCGGAGAACAAAATTTTGCGTTGAAACTGAAGATCAAGCTGAATCATGTTTTCGGCCCATTCACCTACGACTCGTATAATGGTCACGCGGTTTCAACTCTTGCACAAGCTGGATCTAATATGCCTTTAAGCCCCGATCTTTCCGTAAAATCTTCCACAAAGTGGATGGGCATTGCTCCAATTGCTGTGCACGTTGCCGAATCGATACAGTCCTCAACACTGTGCTTCACAACGGCAATAACTTCTTCTGTTCGCACTGTTTGTCGTCTTTGAGGATGCGTATTATCCACTAGAGTGTACGTGGTGCGAAAACGATTCATTGTGTTCCGAATAACTTGCTCAGATGGACGATTATGTCGACCGTAAAATGGACGTAGCGCACGATAAGTTTGGCTTTAAAAATAGGTTTGCACAATTTGCACTCGTTGCCCTGGCGTTAGTCTATTCATTGTAAAATGTCAAAATGTACAAATCTACTTTCAACTGTCAAATTGACAATCTGCAGAAACAGTGTTGCCAGTTTAAAAACCAAACCTCAAAAAACACCCTTTACATCCAAAATAACTAAAGTGAGGTTACCATGGTCTAGCCAGGAAGTATGTGACCTAATCAAAGCTAGGAACGTACTTTATTCCAGATGGAGGCGGTACAAATCTTTGGAAATTCACAAAGAGTTCAAAACTGGTCCAAATGCTGTAACTCTTCTTATACAAAGAAATAAAATACATTTTATAAAAGCAAGTTAAAATCTTGCAATTCAAGTTCTGATTTCGGGGAAAACATTCCTTAATTGGGCATTGATCCAAATGAGGCCGTTGATGATGACAACTTCTTTGTGGTCGAGGATCCGCAGGAGAAGGTAGAGGCTATAGGAGCGACTTTCCAGGAAGTGTACAAGGCGAATGACATCATTGGCCCGAACCACGACTTGGAAAGTCGAGTCCTTGTGCACAATTCCTGCCTTCGAAATGAAATTGCGAATTGGCGATTCGAGAGCTCGGGTTTCACCCAGTTCAGTGACGAGAATATGGCAAATAATGTCATCACCAACGAAAGGGTATTACCACCGTTCATTTCGAAGGAAGAGCTCCAAACGATCTTCGAATCGCTTAGAAGTAAGAAATCAGTGGGAACCGATGAAATACCGAACATTGTGCTTCGACATCTCCCACTAGAAGCGGTGGACATTTATACCATCCTGTTTAATAATGCAATGAATAATGCACATTATCCAGCGCATTGGAAAACTGCGGTGGTACATCCCATTCCCAAAAGGAATAAAGATACTTCCAATCCGGCGAATCTCCGCTCGATCAGTCTTCTTCCAAACATCAGTAAGGTTTTCGAGAAGGTGATCAATAGAGTCCTGACTAAGTGGGTTGAGGACAAACATATCGTTCCGGATAATCAATTCGGTTTCAAGGCGGGGCATGATATCATTCATGCTGCGTCTAAACTGGTTTCTGATATCCAATGGAACAAAAGCAAGAAACAGTGCACTGGTGCCTGCCTGATTGACTTGGAAAAGGCCTTCGATACCGTATGGTTAGAGGGACTCTTTTTCAAGCTGGACAGGTTGGGCATTAGTAAAACACTTCTGTATATTCTTTTTGATATGCTCTCCAGTAGACAGTTCATCGTGAAAAATGGCGATGTGACTTCCGCTGGAATATTTAACATTAAAAACGGTCTGCAACAGGGTGCGGTAAATTCGCCGATCCTATTCAACATTTACACAAGTGATCTGATAGGTTCGCTTCACCATGCCATAGCGTACGCAGACGACTTAATCGCGTACAGATCAGGTCCAAAGATTGAGGTCATTAATACACTTTTGCAATGTGACTTCGACAAAATTAAACAATATTGCGATGACTGGAAGTTGAAAATCAACTTTCAGAAGTCGGAAACCATTCTGTTTAGGACGCCTTTGTCTGGGGCCTCTAGGGATACCAGAAAGAATTGGCGAAAGTTCTCTATCGTCGGACAACATGGACAGCCACTTGCTTGTCGAAATGTAGTCAGATACCTTGGGATCTGGCTAGATCAATATCTGTATTTTAACAAACATATAGATGTTGCTCTGGCCAGAGCCAGAGGTGCTTTTGCCCTTACAAGGAGACTGTTTTACAACAGCCAACTCGATGCGAAGGTGAAGGTGATCTGCTACATGGCCCTTATCCGGCCTATGCTTGTGTTTGGATGTCCCGTGTGGTTCAACGTGAGAGCAAGTTTATTGGAAAAGATTCGGGTGTTTGAGAGGGCTTGCCTAAGGGCTTGTCTTCGGTTATATAGAACACCAGAGTCTGAGTACATAAAATTCTATCGCAATGAGGTCTTGTACAATAGGGCGAACCTAATAAGAGTGGACAATTTTGTTATTAAGTTGACTCGAAGGCACATTGCAAGAGCAATGACATCGTCGAACAACCTGATCTCTGGGGCTTACTACCCTAATTATATGTATCATGAGAGAGTTCGCTTTGACGGCTATGTTCCTCCAGAAGCGTTCCTCTACCTTGATAGCAAAGGTCTGATCCAGGACAGATTGGCTGTGCCGCTAATCTTCCACGTTGCTCGAACAGCTGCGGACAGGCGACTCAACTACGACAGAGACGTCGCACACGGCAGTGCGGAGCGTCTCCGGTTCAGTAGGGCGGTAGGGAGTCGCGACATGAGAGATGTTGCTCATCAGCACCAGCAATTTTGGTGGCTTGTTGAAGAAGAGGATGCGTCGTCGTCGAATTCCTTCAGCAATTGATAGCTTCTTGCGAAGCAAAGTGGGTCAGCCTAAATTTTTTTTTTGGTTTAGCGTTGGCCGGCTTACATAGTTTTAGGTAGAATTAAGTTAGATTTAAGCGAAAAAAAAAAAAATATATATATATATATATATGTATATATGTATGTACATGTATTTATATATTACGTATATATATATAATGTATATATATTATATATGTATATATTATGTATTAGATGTAAGTAGGTTAAGTAAATTAAGATTTATTCTTAGGTAGTTTGTAAGTTTTAGTTTTAAGTTTTATAATAAGTTAAAAAAAAAAATATAAGTCATGATACTAAGTTTTTCTTAAAAAATGTTTTCTTAGTTCTAATTATAATAAATAGACATAGTATAAACATGTAAGGTAAGATACGTCGAAAGACATAATTTAAGTATTAGGTTTAACTTAGAGTGCCCGCATGGGGCCAGTAAGTTAGAATAAGATTATTTTAAGTTAATTAAGCTAATTTTTAAGCGTTTTTTTTGTATAGCATTTAAGTGTAAATTAAGTAATATAAATAAAAATGCATAAAAAACTGAAACTGAACTGGGTTTCAAATCAGAAAAAAACATCGATTTTCAACAACGTGAACCTTTCAGAACTCATGAAGAATTTTTGTTTCAACGCTGCCAACTCGTCATCTGTTTTTGTTCAAAAACCAGTCCCTTGAATTCCGAATTCATTTTTTCTCTTTCGTGTCTTGATGAAATTTTTGTTGGTAACACAACATTAAATGTCAAATCAAATACAGTAGGCTCGATGTCAATCCCAAGTTTATTGGAATTTTGCTTCCAGTTGTTCAACATCAAAATACTCTCTCTTTTTAATACTTTTTGTAATGCTTATACATTTTAAGATACAATATCTTATAAGATAGTGAAAAGCTAATTAACAACAATGAAAGCTAGTAGAGTAATTGTACCAAATTAAAACTTAACAAGAAAAATTTATATTGGTACAGATTAAAATTCATATTAATTATGTGTTAATTGCTTCCGAAAAATGTATTTACAGATTTGTAGAGAAATTGCCGCGTAGTTGCTTTTTAAGCCTTCTTGTGCTTGTATCTAAATTAGTTCTTAAATTTCGTTTTAGTGAATTCCACAATCGGACTGAATCTACGAAAAATTGACGTTCTGATGTTAGGTATGTGTATTGGTGATGACCAGACCTGTGCGAAGAGGTAAATCGAGTCTTTTCGTATAAGTATAATAGTTGACGTGTTACGAGAATATCCGATAGCAGGGCTAGAGTGCGAAATTTGAGATAGCTCTCAAAGAAGAGAAGAATAATTACTTACTCTGTCATATTTACGTAGCCCAAAAATGTAACGTATTGTGCTAATGAGCTTGCTTCTGCTGATCGAGTCACAGCTACAAAAGATTTCACATCCGTAGAGTAACATAGGAATAACCAGCGATTTAGCTAAATTCAAGCGCTTTTTAATTGGGATAAAACACCGTGTTACCCATAAATTACGTAACACCCCATATACCTTTCAAACGGCAGCACTGATGTGATTTTCCCAAGTTAACTTGCGATTAAAAGTGACCCCAAGATTCTTTGCTCTCTCAATATAATCTATTGCGGAGCTTTTCAACAAGATATGTGGAAAATACGAAAGATCAAAGAAAATCCGTTAAGTTCAGACCAACGTGAAATTTCGTTAAGATCTTCATTGATAGGACAAACTCCGTTCTCAATTAAACCAAGTGGACAACTCATATACATTGGAACAGCATCAGCGTACATATGTGGCGAACAGTTGTTTATGATGGATGGAAGCTCATTTATATATAATGAGAACAATAAGAGGCCAAAAAATAGAACCTTGAGGGACACCACTAATAGTTGGAAGGAAATCGGATATATTGTCATTGAGCTGAACTGATTGCGTTCTGTTGTTTAAGTAGGATGTTAGCAACTTTACTGCACCTGATATATTGTCGAATGAGCTTTTTACATAAGATATTGTGATCAACCATGTCAAATGCCTTGAAAAAGTCAAGGAGCACCAAGCGAGTTACCTTTTTTTCATCTAATGCTTGTCGGATATCGACAACACTCAACAGGGCGGTAATACAGCTGTGTTTCTCATAAAACCAGATTGCTTTGGTGTGAGCATGTTAATATTTTTAAGATATGTGCTCACCTGTTTTTGCAAAATATGTTCAAAAGCATTGGACAGAAAGGGCAGAATTGGAATTGGCCTAAACCCATCAGCTTTAGCACTTTTGCGAATAGGTATGATTTTTACCAACTTCCACTGAGTAGGGTACTCTCCTTTTGTCAAAATAGTGTTGAAGATGGAAGTGATAAAAGGCAGTATGACTGGTAAGAGTGGCCTTAAAAATATAGGGTATATTTTGTCTAACCCAATGGCATTTGACTTTATCAAGAGTATGCTTTCTACCACATCAGCACTATCGACCGATCTAAAACCACTTTGATGATTAACAACCCGGGTTGCCAACAACTCAGTCACGACGGGAAGGGACGAGACAAGAAATTCCGCTTTAGGGAATTGCAATCAATGCTGTCATTACTATCTGCCAAATTACACTTTGCCTTGCCAATACCTATGCCGCTGTTGGCCACTTAAGCAGGTGTTCAGCTTGCTCGCATACACACAAAATTTGGCAGAACAGATCTCCGGAACAGTACATTTGCTGAAGTTCTGAAAGTCGATATCGCTTCCAACTGTTGTAAGCTCTATCGCGCTGCTGCATTACGGAACGTATTTGACTGGTAAATTATAACGCCTACAACTTTTCCAGAACACTGAAAAATTCCGAAAGTGCCACCTCTTTTAGAATCATCAAACCAAGATGCTATAGAAAAGGTCCTGTCGCTAACAGTATGTTTTCAATAGAAATGCAAAATCATCTGGCCTTCTAGTTTCTGTGAGTGTTCCTCAAAGTTCTGTCTTAGGACCCATTTTATTAACGTGTCTTATTAATTACAATATATTTCCCAACAGTTTACGAATGGCAATTATCATGTCGCTACTGCGCGTGATAAAGGAGATACGTCAATATTATTTCTCGAAATTGCGGTTATGTCCAATTCGGTAACTACTATATGACAATAGCTACACTCATTTTCATGAAAAATTACGTGGAAAGACGGACGTCTACTAAGATAAAATTATTTATTCTTTTGCAAATATGGACTAAAGCTACACTGAATCTCACTCTAGGGTGCGTTGGTGTTAATTGGTTAAGTGAAGTGTTCGTCAAAACAAAACAGTCCTCCCCTCTAAATAGAGAATATTCCAACCGCTCCACCGGTTTCCATACACGACTGCTTTTTCGATTCTTCTTTGGTAGCTTCGACCTCACCTTGTGTTTCCTTTGAGGCTAGAGGCTGTTGAACTAGCTCTTCAATCGAGACGTCTTTTTCGGCTCTATTGGTTACTTGTAGTTTTGTTGACAGAGCTAGAGAGGCCACTTCCTGGATGCAGGTACATTGGAAAAGACTCATATCTAGTTGTTTGTATGGGAACACTAATTATAGGTCGGACGTTCGCGAAGGCATCTCTATATCCGGATCCTTGGGTGCTTGCGAGGAATCTATGTTGCACTTCCGTATCTGATCCACATGCCTTCTCCAAAACCTACCTGGACATCGATAAAATAAAAAAGAAGTCCGTCTTGGCGCACAATTTTTCCAAACTCCCATTTCTTGTCCTTGCTGGTATAGTTCCACACTTAAACTGCATCCGCCGGATGATATTGTAACCCACATGCCACTCAACTTCTCCTTTATGTTGTTGGCAGTATTTGTACGTATTAAGTCCAATCTTATGCGAATATCCCAATGAAGAAACAATGTACAGGATGCTACACCAGTTGTGGAATTTGGGGTTTTCCTTGTAACGCACAAGATAATTATAAGCAATATTACCGGGGCCTTTTATAATTTTTCGAAGAGCTACTTTCATATTTTGAACAAAACGGTTCAGTTTGATCCATTCATGGAAGGGTGGTACGGAGGAGTGAAGGTTTTAAATTCCCCTGAAGTGAAGGCCCGTTGTCACAGACTAACGTCAATGGTAAGCCATACCGAGCGAAAAGGCCACATAGTATTTCGATTGTCCGTGCCGCTTTTATATTATTCATTTGGAAAATTTTAAGCCACTTTGAATGCGTATCCACCACTGTCAAGAAATATTTTTCAAAAAAAAGGTCCAGCGAAATCAACATGTACCCTTTGCCATGCAGTAGATGGGTATTCCCATGGAGGTTGTAATACTTTCGATGGTTGGTTTTGAACACATCATGTCAAGCATTTTCGTGCTATATCTTCGATGTCAGAGTCAATGTGGGGCCATCTGACATAACTCCGAGCCTGTGCCTTCATCTTCACGATTTCAACGTGAGCAGTATGCAACTCAGCCAGAATTAATTCTCTTACGGTTCCAGGAATCACCACTCTATTGTTCCTAAGAATAGCACCATTAGTTAAAGGAAATTGATAGTCTTTACCTTGGAACCCGGGGTTGATTAATTTTCATCCCAAAAATAAGCTGTTGTACACTTTCTTTAGCTCTGGATCTCTGCTAGTCTCCTCTGCAATTTGTTTTTGGGTAACGGGCACGAGATTCATTTCCTGCAATTGCTGGTATGTGACTTTGTCCGCATCTTTTAGTTTGTCTGACCCCAGGGTTAACCGGGAAAGCGTATCTGCATTTTCGTGATTCCCCGTCGATCGGTATACAATATCATAATTGAACCCTTGAACTGCGCATAATGAAGCATGCGAGTGGCCACCATACTTAGTAAACTCTCTCTAGGACTAAAACTTGAAACCAATGGCTTATGATCCGTTATAAGAGTGAACTGACGTTGGTAACAATATCCAAAGAATCTTTTAAGAGACGAGAAAATAGATGTTGCCTCCTTGTCAATTTGACTGTAATTTTATTCTGAAGCAGAGAGCGATCGCGAGGCATAAGCGATGGGACTTTAATGTCCGTCTGGAAAAATATGTGACAGCACAGCTCCTCGCCTTCTCGCATTCTTGACTCCAGTTGAAAACGACATCCTTATGTAGCAGGATGTACAGAGCATTTAACTTTAAAGAGAGATTCTTCAAAAATCTTCCATAGTACGAGTAGTTTACCAGATCCAGCCAACTTCTCACTTCCGTAATATTTCTTGGGGTTGGTTCATTGGTTATGGTTTGTATTTCATTTTTCGTCTTTTCGCGTCCCCTTTCCGAAATGATATGGCCCAGGAACACAGATAAGCAAATAACCAGATTATCTCTATGAAAACATCATAGAGATTTCACCTAGGTTACCCTGGCTTTCGGCTTGCTGGTGGTACTCTCACTCTGTCCCGCTTTTAAGCTTTCAAGCATTATATTGTAGCCTTCGCGAAATCAAATCTTTTCAATGTAGAAGTGATGGTTCCAGATTTTCAGGACTTCAGGCATATAGCAACATTTAGGGAAATACTGACCGAGAGGGTTTTCGTCCGCAGGTGCAAGCTATAGTCCACTCCGGATTGTCTCTGTAGAGCAGCCTCGATCGGCGCCTCTTTTCTTCGGGTACAGCCTATGCTGTTCAGCAGCACTTGAAGTCGTCTGTTGTTCAACGTTGGAATCAGGAAAGCGGCAGTGATCCTTTCCGTACCTCTAGACTCGGTTGTTTTGGATTTTCACTACTTACTGTCAGCAGGCATAGTTAACTTGACGGGGTAATTGACTTGATGTCATACTTGACTTGTAAGTCCATTCACAATTTTACTGTGGGTTATTCTTATTATTTCCCCGTGTTACCTCCTAATCTTTCGTCTTTTAGCACAGCTAGCTCACACTATCAAAAGGATGACGTTTTTAGCATTGGTGACTCAAAACGAGGTCAATATAGCTTCTGAAAACCATCGACCCTCGTCCGTAGTGAGGTGAGAGGAACGAATCAGCGCATTTACAGCAGAGTCAAGAATGATGGGAAAAGCTTCTATTCGCTGCTGTAAGATTAAGCTTTTTTCATCTAAAATCGTCAAATATCAACAATGAAGCTCGATAGAGCACGAAGCTTCTTCAAAAATTCTGTAGCGAATGCACTAGTTAGCTCGCTTCACTTCAATATAATTGAACCAAAGTTTCACGATCAAAAAGGCTTCAAAGACAAGATAAGACCGTGGTAAACATGTAGTTCCAGACACAGGGCTCAAAAAACGTTGAACAAATTTTCGTAGAATAGAATTATCAGCTAATCACGGATAATCTTTAAGTTTTCTTTCCAAGTGCCAACTTAACAATTCTTTATATTGTAGCAAAACACTGTTAATTTATTAAAAAAGCAACAAAACGCATCAGTAAATAATTATTCTTTTATTCACTTACGAGTATACACAAACTTGTTCATCACGGTGTGTAAAATAATAAAAACTTCTTGAAAATTGAAAGGCGTCCTTTGAAAATATTTCTCTTCACCCTTGTATTTACGCTCTCACTTTTCTTCAGAAATTACTGCCATAGCTTCGTTATCGTTTGAATTTGTTTGCTATAAATTGCGAGATATTTCTAAAGGTTGCCGATGGTCTTTTTACTTTTTATTTGTGGAAGTGTTAATTTACATAAAAAATTTAAACACACTACAATCTTCGTGTTGGTTTGAGGGATTTAATTTAATTTTAATTGAAAAGATCCTTTATCGCTCGACATTGGCTAGTATTTCTATTTAATTGCTTTTCTGCACTAAGTAATATTGAATGATGGATACTTAAAAAAGTTAAAATAAATGAAGCAATGAAAATTCATTTGAAAGCGTAGAATTACAACATCGGGCGCTTTACGAAATTTATGAAAAAGATTTAAGAAGGCAGCAAGAAATCTCTTCTTTTCAATTAGAGCAGAGGAAATAATCATGCCCTTAAATGTACCATAATGTATTTGTGGTTGCAGGCAAGCATTAATTAATGAGTTTGCCCATTCGTTGATTAAGAAGGCACTTATTGGCAGCCTTTGAAGTTTTCATTTATTCTATCAGACAACAAATTTGTAAGGTTGACAGGCCGAGCGGCCTACTTGCCATGCTATTTAAGGCTGCCAGACATGACTCGGGAGGGGGCGTACACCAATTCATTTACATTATTTGGTTGGAGGCGGATATGCTTACATAGAAGCTCAGGATCGCTTTTAAACTACGCTAACTCTAGAGCCATCCATCTCCTCAACATAGCCTACAAAATCTTATCTGTCGTACTGTATGAACACCTGAAACCAACAACCTGATTCACGATTAGGCTCGGCTAATCAAAACTGTGACAGATCTCAGGGAAAGCCTAAGAAGTCCAGATGAATATTCACCACTTCTAAATTGATTAGAAGGGCGTATATGATACCTGTACAGGCTTTTTATGAATACCCAATATTTCGCATGTATGTCGATACATGCCAAGTAGATTGTGCAGAATGACGATGGAGAACGCTTTCTGCTTCATAAATGTAGGAATCAGATTCACAGAGACATTCGACGTTAAAAAAGCCTTTATGCAATGTGGTGTATATACAGGTGGCTTTTTTAACAGCGTACTTGAGGAAATTATGCTAAATTCACAAGCCACGGGCCTAGCTTTCCAAAGTCTACAAATACTCTCCGTATATTGGCCACTTTCTTGTTGCAGCCAAATTCAGAGCTCGAATATACAACGAGAAGAAGCTGCGAGCCGCCCAGAAAAATAAATTCAACATTGGGAGCCTTAGCATGACTTCAGTGGCCACAGCCTAGAGAGAGTGCCTGGGCGAAAGACTCTCCGCTGCGCATTCACCATCCACAAACCTCAACAATCAGTGAAACCAGTATCGTGGCATCATCAAAGAGGTAGACGAGAGCACCGTAGGCTACCAATCACCACCGAAAAGGAGCCCTTGGTATGATGATGAGTGCTTGCGTCAGAAAAAGGTGACAGAAAATGCACACCGGCAAACGCTACACTGCACAAAACAAGGGCAGCGAGAGTAGAATATCGAGCCAGAAAAAGGGAGGAAAAGAATATCTTGTGTAAAAAAAACGGTCTACGCAGTCTCCCAACTCAACATCACGAATGACACCCTAATGGAGATTCGACTCAGACTTTGGTGAAATAAATGGATTCAAAATCCTACATAGTCTGGAAGACGAAATGCATGCTCTACAAAACATTGATCCTGCCAGTCCTACTCTATGGAGCCAAGTGCTGGACATCAGAACAAAAATTGAACACTTTCGAGACGAAAATTCTGCATCTCGAATATTTGCTCCCGTATGCGAGGAGGGCGAATGTAGAAGAAGGTACAACCGCGAACGCTATGAGCTGTATCACAGGTTTGCCCACAGGTTCGCCCACAGGTTCGAGGCGATAAGGAAGACCGAACCTCCCTTTTAAGGGCCCAACCGTCGCTGATGGCAGATCACTTGGTCTAGGCAACTGAAAGTAGCGTGCGCGGAATTAACTAGAGTGGAATTGACTAGAGTCTCAGGCAGAGGCTCTTCATGGATCGAGAGCCTGTTAAGTAAGTAAGTAAGTACTCGTAAGTACTCGTAAGTACAAATACTTCCATCCGCTTGTATTTCATGGAAATTTTTATTGTTTTGTATTTAAACAGAAGCAGAAAAAAACATTAAGCTACAACAGAGAGCAAAATCAAGTATTTAATAAGAATGAACACGAAATTGAACAAAACATTGCAATAGACAACTATACCTTCGAAGCAGTTGGGAATTTTGTCTCCCTAGGCACCCCTCATTAACATGATAATGATACCTCATTTCGTTGTCAATACACACAAGGGATATTCTAAGTAACACCCTAATTACCCCAGTTTTGCCCTTTATCGCAAAAACATGGACGATGTTTGCGAAACTGGATGAAGATATCCGTGGTCTTTTTAAATACAAAATTCCTCATGTGTTTCTTAGTTCAATTTGCATCGTCAGTCTTTAGCTGAGGAGATAGAACAGCGGACCCTACAAACTGTACGAGTAAGTTAGCTTGGATATGTAAAGCCAATGAATATTAACGCTCCGGTCTTGGATTCCTTGGGAATCCTGAGTAAAATCCAAAAGGGAAAGAAATTGCATTAGAAGGCCTTCCTAAGTCAAAAGAGACTTTATCCATCTTGGTGTCCGCAATTGGAGCAATTGAGGCCTACGTTCCCTCTATCACCAATTGGGGCAGTTGAACAAAGACAACGCGAACTGAAGTGAGTTTTTCATTAGGGCCCAGAATCTGGAATTAAGCCATTAGAGATAACCTCTATGGTAAATACCTACAGCGCAGATGCTGTGCCTCTTCCTTCTATTCACCAAAATCTAGCTCATGTTTTTAAGGTTGCGTTTACCTCAAAATCAAAGGACAAATGCATGTGTACCTAAGCAGGAATGAAGTCTTAGATTGTCCTTTTGTATTAAAGTAATTTCGTTGTTTTTTAACTAATGGGTATTTCAATAGAAGTTGCCTTCATACAATGCCGTCATTTTTGGAATTCATATGAATCATCGTGAATATGCAATATCCCAGGAGAACGCTTTCATATAGAATATTACGTGATCTTTTTGGTCCTTATAGTCGACCAGGTGAGCTCGCCATTCGTCGAATTGTGAACAAATTTTGCACCACATACAGTATACCCAACACAAAACCTACAATGCTTCCATATAATACATATTCAGAATGAACTGTGCCCACTGTCAGTGGAAGTGTGACAGATGATACGGAGTTGTCAATTTGCCGTCAATGGCAAGAATTTGGCCTTTGAACGTCAACTTCCTTAAAAATTTAGGAAAAATATCTCGGCCTGGATCCGTATAAGACTCAACTGATGAAGAAAGTAAAACCGCTCGATAAATTAAGAAGAAATTTCTGAGGCTCAACTATTCCCACAAAAGTGCACTGTTTGGTGCGGCCTCCACTGTTGGCATTGTCGATCGTGAATACTGGATCTCGCATTATAGTCAATGAACTGTGATTGTTTCTTCGAGGATATGAACGGTATTGATCCAGACAATACGTGGTCTCAGAGGGATGACTCTACGTGCTGTACGGTCGATGAAGCTCTGACTTACTGAGGACTGGATTCAACGACAACATTATATCACAAAACAGGTCAGTGAATTGCCCATCGATATCCTGCAATTTGACTTCACTCGATTACTTCTTGAAGGGCTATCTACAATCGTTAATGTATGCCGATAAAGAGACCAAAATACTCGTGGATCATAACTAGGTCGAAGGAGGCACTTCAATAAAATCAGCCGAAGAAGCCATACTCCTGCAATCGTGTTCAAAATATAATGAACTATTCTTAGTACCAAAAAACGATTCGTGATTCAATCTTACACCTCCTTAAAAAAAAAAAACCCTTTACATGCTTGTCTTTGGAGGCGGATGTGTGCAGTAATTACCCAAAACCAAAGCCAGTCCTAAGCGGGAAGATTTTTTTTAAGATAATCCTCAATATTGATGAAAGCCTTATTATTAGTTGTACGTTTAATTCTTACAACTAAACTTTGCGGCAAAACATTGTCTTATGAAAGCCCAGAGAGTTTTCGATTCAAGCTTCAACTTAATAACATAGAGCAGAAAGGCCCGAGGCCTCAACAAACTTGAAGAACTCAACTAGAATTTCTTATTTCTGGAACAAACCAAGTTTTTAAATTCAAATCTGGAATTTGTTAAAATTGTAGAGACACCTAAGCCAGTTAGTAAGCCAGAAGAGTGCAATCACTATATTTTGTGCCACTTTCTCTTAACCCTTATTCTGTACTTTAAAAAAAAAAAACTCACATGGTATTTGTAGGTCAAATTTGCCCAATATAATTTTTATTTAGCAATCACAATTTTTGAATGTAATTTTTTGTTCAGAATGATTTTTACAAATAAATTTTAAACATTTTGAGCATTTTGTTGAATATTTCGTGCTGTTGAGGCGACTTGGGCACAAATAGAGATCTCTTTAATGTTGACACTGTAGCTTGTTCTGGATTTTTTCGTGTTTGGGCAATTTTGTCCCATGTGTACAGGATAAGAGTTAAAAGTACTTTCTCTGCCAAGTGAAAAGGAAAAGTTTCGGAGTGGAATTTTACTCTTTGTTAACACAATCTATCTACGTATGGCCACCAGTGTGCGATCATCAGTTTTACAAGATTGTCCTAGTCTAGATAAAGAACGAAAAATTGGTATCCTCCCTGTATTTTCAATATTAGCCACCACAAAGATTGGAGATACCAAGTTTTTTTTTATAATTTGCGCGCACTCAAGGAATGTAAGTATTCTTAAAATGCTTGCACACAGCGCAGCGATATACATAATGATCAGCGACATAAAAGCACACACAGCTAAAAAAAATTGGGCTGCCAAGGAAATTAGCTTAAAATTCTTCCTTGTCATCTAAATCGTATAAAATGTTCCTTTTTAATTTCAAACGTTAAAATTTAAGCCATTTACTCAGGAAAATTTAACAGCACTTCAGAGCTCGTCAAGCTGAAATGCAAGTACCGCAATAAGACTCCAACATTATCTCATTATCAAATAAAATTGTAATTACATTTTAAGACTCTTCAAAAAACTAAGAATTTTCCATCTTTATTTCATTACATCATTTTCGCTTTACAATCATAAGCCACTAAAGTTTCAAACTTATTTAAGCAATTCAATTATTTTTTACAAAGACAGAAAGGAGCACAAAGGGTAATGAAAAAAAAAAAAAAAATAGCGCTCTGTCGAACCTCCAAACGAAGATAAATTATGGCAAATTCCTTTACACTTTTAGCTAGATTTAATTTACCACATAACTAAGCACAAGTAGGGGCAAAAAATAAAAACGTGAAAAATATGAAAAAATTACTCAGAAAAAACGTGCCAAAAAGGGATAAAAATGCAGATTCCTAACGTAACAACTTTTAGCCGAATCAGCTCTATACAATTCCAACCTATTTTCTACAAGCCGAAGATACTCGTACTAAAAACTTATTGCGTAAAACTTTTTAATTGAACCAGGAGAGTTCCCCAATTTTTGCTACTTCTTTTTTTCCTCAATGAGAACGGAATTGGTAACTTTGCAGATAGGTTCGACATTGGTTTTACAAAAAATCTTTAACTCCTTACCCGCTTTGCACATACCTAGTATCTATAAATTCATAAAGAAAAAAGAAGTGAGGTGAAAAAAAAAAAATAAAAAATTTGTTGCCGCCATAAATTTGTGGGGCAGGATTTCGATGATGGTGCTACTTTTATTCTGTTCGTACTGCACATAGCATAGAGATCAGCCGAAAGTCTTGTGGCCATGGTCTCTATTTGCTTCTGTTTGATTCTGTTGCATTGGTTTGGTGGGCGAGCCATACATTTTGCTTACTTAGCCAAACAGTGAAAGAGGATTTTAGCGACGAAACCGAAGACTATCGGTATCACCCAATTGTATTACATAATAGGGCAGACCAATGGTTCAGCTTTCCCTATACAACGAATCGAATTCAATTCGGCTACTTGGAAAGGATGTGATGGTAACTAAAATGAAAGGCAATCGTAAGGGTATTTGGGAGGAGGAGAATATCCTCTACAGACTGCAGACGCCAAAGGGCATTCCTGAAAATAATATCGATTTTTAAGTGAAGGAAATCTGTGGCTTCCTTATACCTAAATTCAGTTTTATTGCGGCTTGTTAGTGAATTTCAATGTAAACGTCATTGTCGCAGTAAGAAAGAAATCATTGTCGTTGTCAGTTTCAAAAAAAAAAAAAAAAAAAGAATCGCAAGCACATTCATCCTTGGCAGGAAAAGACATATATACTCGGTATATCTACGATGAATCTGAAATTGAAACTGCACTTTATTGTAAAAGACAACAAAAATTGGCAAGAAAAAAAAACAAATGTCAATTGTACCACGAGTCTGTAAGTTATTATATTTTTGTACGTATACATATGCTTCTACGGCATGCATTTCAGTGCAGACTTATCATAAACAAGGAACACGAACTAGAAGTTTAAGGTTTTAGTGTGTTATCCTTTTGTAAGGCTATTTTGTCGGCATTTAAAGAAATTATGGGATAGGGGGTATCCATGTTGTTTCTTTTATTTATTTATCACCTCAAGAAACACAGTCACATGAGATCTCCAAATCAATGAATTATAAGCTCCTCAAAAAAATCACGTTTCTTACAATTTCTGCCTTATAAATAGTCAATAGCCCTTGCTTGACCTAAGGATAATGAAGAAATTTTTTTCGCAGATACGCAATTAGATCGTAACACCCTGAATGATGAAGAGATATCCATTCGGGTCTGCAGCTTATATTGTGCATATATTGTTGTGACTGTAACTCTCCGTGTACAACTCCAAACATGGGATAGCATTTCAAATATAACAATTACTGTTAAGTTTTGTTGCCAATATCAAATAAATACTCGTAAAAGAAAAGTTATACCCTCCCTGATTGATTGCATATATTTGAAAAGGTAAGGACGATATTTTTATTTATAGTTTGCAAGTTTCTAACTTGTGAGACAAGCAAGCTCCAACAATTTGTGTTGTCAGGAACGTGGTATTTTGGACCTTAACGCAAAGCTATGATACTAAAAAGCAACAAGTTTCTAGAGAGCGTTCTGTGACAACCCTGAGAACCTTTTCGAAACCTAAAATCTCTTCTTCGTTGATATACGAGTATATGGGTACTTTATATTCTCGTTTGACACACTCTATTAGGTTCTTATTGACACTGCTTTAATTAAATTTTAATTAAAATACGATTAATCTCCCGCAAATCGCAGAGTTATTTACGGCATATGATTAACAGAAAAAAGGCGTTTTGTTCCAACCATTATGTGCTAGTTGCATACAATTTCTATATCGGCTCCATATTGTTTCAAAGTGGTCTATTTGTCCACAGCCGTGTCCGATAATAAAAGGTCGGGCTAAAGTAATATTATTATGCGAATGTGCATCATTTTTGCAAATATCGTCTAGTGCCATTGTGCTTTGATATATAAGTCGCTATTCTAGAGATACACATCTGAAGGATGCGAATTTTTTGTTACTGCTTATTTGACGAATTTCCAGTATGTTGTTTGAATTTCGTCAACGTCCTGCACCATGTGCGAGAACACTAGAGATGTTGCAAGAAGTGGCCGGATCCATATTGCTCGCCCCACAGAGAATTACACTGCTGTGCCCGAGGACGTCCAAGGGAGTCCACAAACATCGACTAGAGAAAGATGTACATAATTTTGCATCAGCAGACGTTCGATGCGTCGAATTTTGGTGAAATACCTGAAGATGGTCCCTTATAAAGTCCAAACCGCTCACCAATTACTACCTCCTGACCGTCAAGTGAGGTTAACTTGCTCCCATAATCTGTTAAACCTTGCACCACAGCAACCGTAGCTGGTGTGCGCTACAGATTTATGTTAAACGATTTTTTTTCGGCAACGATGGCGATTTTGAATCACCAATTTCCAGGCTGTTTGATCTCCCGTTTTGGCGATTTGAACTGGACGATCAGATTGCTAGATCTGACAGCGCCAGATTTGTTCCTTTGTGGCTTTCTGAAATGTCGCATTTATCACAACAAACCACAAACCTTGCAAGTCTCGAAAGTCAACATTGAAGAAGAAATCACCAATTTGGAGCCAGATGTTTCGCGAGCAACAATTCAAAATGACGTATAACGAGCACAAAAGTGCATCAACTCAGCAGGTGGTTATTTGACCGATATCGTTTTTCTAACTTAAGGTTAACAATTTCACACCTTCAAATAAACTTTTTTCATATCTAACAAAATGGAAGCCAATTCACATTATGACATTTCTTTTGCCCCACCTTGTATTAATAGCACTTTACTCTCTTTTTACTCGCTAATGGTCTTTGGCACAGTGACATCTTTTAGGTTTCGTGATATCTGGCACCCATCTTCCAGTTTTTCACGCAAAGTTTTCTAATTCGGTTTTCCTTGGGTTGAATACCTTTGACCCTTCGACGGATCGAACAATTCGGTGGAAAAGGGGAATGGTTAAAGAGTATTAGCGAGGAAGTGAAAAAATAATGGAAAATAAAAATATATTGTACTTGGGCTAAAATGCTAAGATCAGATCTAAAGAGCAGCGGGTCCGGCCAGCCCCGGAGCAGCCGTTCTGCTAGAAAGTCGCAGCTGTGGTTGAAGATGTCGCAAAGTGCCACGCAATTTGGCATCAATATGCGGTCCTCCCAGACAATTTTGGTGAAATGCTATAAGATGTTCCCTTACAAAGAGGAGATGCACTGTCAGCTGTTAGCTGTTGACCACCAAGTGCGTGTAACTTAACGCTCAAGCCATCCTGAATCTCGACCACAAGGGAGACAACCTTTCATTGAAAATCACAATGGGCAACGAGGCCCATTTCCGTTTCTGTGGATATGTGAATAAGCAAAATTATCGCTTCTAGGCGACATAACACACGAAGAGCCGCTCAAAGCACTGCATGGTGTACTGCTTGCGCTGGAGGCGTCATCGAGCCTTATTTTTTCGAAATCGCCGCGGGCCAAACGACTACTGTGGACAACAGGATGGAGCAACGGCTCATACTGTACGGGCCGCAACTGAAATTCTGAGGGCTGCACTTCCGGGTCACCTAATCTCTCGTTTTGGCGACTTGCACTGGGTGGCAAGATCGCCTGATTTAACCGTTCCAGACCTATTTTTGTGGGGTTTTTTGAAGCCTCAACAAGCCTCAGACTCTTGAAGCTCTCAAAGAGAATATCCATCAAGAATTCGAGGTCCTATCGCTGGAAGTTCTGGCAAGAGTGATGGAAAACGTCACAAGAAATCAATTCTGGCGGCGGCCACTTAGCCGATATCATTTTTTCAACTTAATGGAAAAAAGTTTAAGACATCAAATAAATAATCTAGACGCAGAACCAAAAAATTACAACCAAAGAACATCGAGTGACAACTTTTGCGCCACCTTGTACATAAGTAAAGAGAGCTATATTGATAGCAATGTTCCATTCCTATTCTGTGAATTGTTATAAAATTTAAGCAACGCAGTGCAGACACTGCATCTCCGCTTAAATTGGTTAAACCATCACGAAGAAAAAACATCATCAAACTTAGATTTTGTATGGAAATGGAAGAGGCAATATTTTGGTCCATTGAAATAAAGAACGTAAGGGCTCTCACCTAGGCAACCTTTTTTGGTGAAGTTATGTGCGGTTTTAAAATGTCTGTAAGATCCTAGCAAGAAATGCCGTATTCTAATCTATAACCGACTAAGAAATACATATTAAATTAAAATTAATAGATTAGCAGGTTAAATTTTGTATAGATGGTAAATTTTATTTAAATCCTAGTAAAAACATTCCTTCACAATTTCAATATGGGGCACTATCAAAGTTTACGCCTACGTAAATACGGAGGGAAATATTTTAACATTTGAAGGTAACTATTGTAATATTTACAAAAAGTAATGGGTCAAGAACTAATCCAGTTTGACCTAACTCTAAGAAGTTGCTTTCTATTGCGCATATACTCGTATGTTGAAAACCAACGGAGAATACTACATATCTCTGAAACTAAACTTCTGCATGGCTTTCCATTATATTTTATGATTGATGCTTTGGTCAAATAGAGAAATATACCCGCTGAGTTTCTAGTTTTACCATCAGATCTAAAAGACTGCTTTGATTTAAAGGGCGTTATCACATTTACCATTAAAGAAGAATTATTAAAGCATTTGTTTATCTTGAGGAGTTACTTGTATTAAACCCGCTGGAACTAGTTGGCCGTTGGCCATTATATTAAAAAAAATATATTTAAATCAGATGATTGGAAATATAAGTTAGATTTAGATTTTAGCCTCACATTTGGCCTAGTAAGTCATTTGCACTAAATACATAATATTTTCATAAAGTTGTTGCTTACAATAAAATAATTTAAAGTTATTTCTTAGCTCAAATGTTCTGTTTTTCTATTGCCTTTTTTTTAAAAGTATTGTTAAGGCGATTTTTTTTTTAATACATAGTTATACGAGCATCTTGGAATAGTAATAGTTAGACCCAGATATGCATTTCGACTTGCCCAAATTTACCTGCAATCCTGATTAATTAACTTTTTAAAAGACTCTTTGAGGTAAAGGCTCAGCATATGTTGACAGTTGGACGAATTTATTGAAAATAGTCCCTTCTGACTTAACATCTGTGTGTTTATGAAGTCACAGTCCTTTTTCCAAATCGCAGATTTCGACCACACAGCGCTGAGCTCACAATTATATACCCTTGTTTGTTTGATCAACCCAAGCTCTTCTTTTTTTTCAATTTTTTTTTGTGTGAAGACTAAATCTGGAATAAAAAGGTCTCTAGTGAACATCAACATCAGGATGGGCAATGTTCTTTTTTTATAAGATAAGTGGTACGTATGTTTGACGTCTATGACTTTTAGGGTTCACAACGAACGCTTAAAAATAGCTACGCTAAAGCCAAATTGAAATAGCTCGCGGTAAAAGTTTGAAGTTTTGAAAAATCATAGCTTTTTTTCTAAGCGTGTTAAAAAGCCAATATTTCAGAAGATTCGGTCAGGAATGTTGCAACCTAAGATCATGTTACCGATTAGCTATTTCGAGAAGTATACTGGCTACTACCAGCCCATTTCTGATTCAAAATTCTCAAGCAATTCTGATTGAAAATAATCTGATGAACATTTTACTTTGAAGTTCATTGGATAGTCAATATTTACAGCCCATTAGCGAACAAATACTCTCTTTGCTATTTCTCGAGATTTTGAAAAATATATTTCTTGTCTTTTGAGATATCGAAGGTAATTCCACCTACTGATTTGAATCTAAAAATAAGGCTATTGGAGGATTTGGGCATTTTATTCCTTCATTGATTTTTATTTTTAGTATTTTACTTCGATCTTCTGATTTCTAAGTAAGACCGGCAATGTGGTACCTCCTCCTAACGCGCTGTTCACAGTTCTTCTCTGTGTGTGAACATCTGCTCATGTCCTTTACGGCAACGCCTGTAGGGCATTCAATCGAAGCAGTTTTGATAAAATATCTTTTTTTCTTGTTGAATGGGTCTTGCAATGTTTAACTTAGATACTCCGGTAACTCCTTGTTAGGCATTTTTGCTTGAATATCTTAAATGGTTACTTAAATCAAGCCTGTGGCTTATGGGATGGTTTTATTTGATGCTAAATTCTCCAACTTGGATGATATGGGCACTACTTCTAAGGACACATGCTGTCATCATCGTGATTTTCAAGTTCAAGCCCTAAGGCCATATTTTTACGGTCTAGATATTGTATTTGCAGGAGAGAATTCTGACTCAAGATAGTTTCTTATAATTAATTCTCAGTACGTAGTTTGACACTTGCCTATTTCGTGACGCTTTTATGATGAAATTCCATCTTCCAATTCAAAAACATTTTCGATATTGAGGGTCTTGCTTTGCTTCTTTGTTTACACTTGATACTAGATATCGCTTTGCTGGTATGCCACATATTGCTTGGATTTTTACATCAGTTTACTGGCCTAGCATTTCTACGACTCTGGTTGGTCTAGCGACCACTGATGAATGCAGGGCTCTGTTCTTTTAAGTTTTTGAGCGTCTCGGTTTTGTAATTCCCAGGAGGTTGGAAATAGGGAATGGGCTGCTGACTCAGACCTATCTCGCTGGTCTCTCCGGTTTCAGCTTGTTTTTTACAATTTTGTATGCAATTTCCCAAGGGTTAGTTGTAAACCTTCTTTTAGTTTTTTCTCTAATAACCTGTACCAGTTAGCTGAATTCTTTTCGTATTCCTTCGAAGTTTTCTTTGGTTTTTATCTTTCACGATGCTGGCAGCTGCAGTTTCTAAAGCATTCCCCTCTTAGCAATCGTTCCACCAAATCACCGGTGTTCTTCTTCTTCTTCCACTTTCTTTTCATGACGCATGAATGCGTCGCATTCTCTGACCGGGCACTTTGTTGTTTGGCCTACTGCACCACTGACTATCTCCATCTTATATTTTTGATGGTTGTTGGACCGTTTGGACAGGCACGGTATTTTTTTCGAAGACTTGACATTTTTTCTTCGATATAGCCCCATGGGTTAGAGTTATTTTCGATGATGATGCAAGATCAAGGCTCTTGTAGTTCTCATTATGCACTTTTCAATTGCTCATTCGTTGAAGACTCCTGGTGTTACTGGAAGTGATTTCCCTCGTACAAGTACTTTCACGATCTGGTCGAACCCTATCATGGTGGCTCCACTACTTTTTGTTTATGTGACGTTTGGCCTTTTGAGAACGTTTTTGTGCTACTTTCTCTGAATCATCTTTCCATTTTGAGTTTTTATATTGCTCACATTCACATACTTATTTAAAAGCTATATGTATCTACATTCCCCTCCATAGTTATCTGAGAAAACTGAGCTCGTGTGGCTTCACTTCTATTCAGGTTAATTTGAATGCACTTTTTTAGGTAGGTACCTCGCAAATCACGATTTCGTATCCGGTATGCGACAATCACTTTTTAGATAAATATTCCCGGCTTCTAGAGTACAGATATATTCTTTTACAGTTCTCCTAATTTTTTGCAGATTTTCGCGATATGAACATATGAACTCTCGTTTTTCTGCCCTTAACCCACCCAATATTTATACGTCCTGCAGCAAGTAATTTGTTGGTTGTTTCAAAAAGAATGGTTTCCGCTCCATCTCTTTTCATTCTCATGGAAAGTCAATGTACATATGAGAGTTTGGTATTGTGAGCCACTGGTTGTTCCGGGGCGCGTAAGCTCATTGATTGAAATGGCAGCCACCGGCACTTTGAATTAAGATGATTATCTTGTGGTATCTTAGATTCCCCACAGGATCTTAAGATAGTTTGTAACCGACTTATCTCCGTTACATCATTTGCACTACTCAAGTTCAAGCACCCATCGTCACGGCAAATATGTATGCGTCCTGCATGCGTATCAATTTTCATTGATTATAATAATTAGCATCTACTCCTTTTGAATTTGGCATGCTTATTAGCAAATTGACAAGAAAGCACATAACGCCTTATTATATTCAGCATGCACTTATATCTTCATTCTGTAAAAGAGGAGACCAAATCCAGAGGATAGGCCTCATATTTTTGCCTGCACTTTTGGGCTACCCGAAATAATGAGTGCGGTTCTATCGAACCTACTTGTCCTTCAACATAAAGCTTATTGCTGCATGGTTGTACCCTATGTAAATTTCGTTCATGAACGAAGGCAATACCAGTCTTAAAATAAAAAATTGCGAAACATCTGTCGGAAATAAGAAATAGATTCGTCAACAGTCAATCTCTCACGTATGGGTACCCTAAATAAGCAAAACGTCGTCTGATAAAGTCAAATTATTCGATGAGTCTTCATTTAAAATTCTATTTCATTTAAATTTTCAACCAAATCCATACTATAAAGGCGATACCAAAGCCGTATCACAAGATACCTGGCATCACCGCCAGACATAAATTCGCTTCCTCGCTCATATAGTCACTCTAGACAATGCCAGTGCACTGAACACTCTGTTATGTGTTATGTAACCCATCTTAGAAGTGCATTGCAACCACCAGACAGCAGTAACCACCAGATATCTGGATACATCATTCAACCATCCACCACCCACCACCCACCACCCACCACCCACCACCAACTTCCTATTCAAAATAAAAAAAAAAACATTGTATGAACATTTGTTACGCGCCTACTTACTTTTAATTGTTACTTGGGCGGCACAATCAAACGAAATACTCAGGCATCCCAATGTACAACGACAACGAAGGATACGCAAGCTTAATGTCGTGGAAAAATAGGAAGCCAGACGAAAAAAACATAAAAAAAAAATCTAAAAGGAAGGAAGAAAAATACACGGAAAAAAATGGAAAACAGTAGAAGTAGGTGAGTACCATTGAGCTTGAAGACTAAGATACAAAAGGAGTACAGGGATGAGTTACAGAGGTGCATTACAGGGGAATTGATATGCGTATTAGATGTATCACAACCGGCAACCAACAACCATCAACCATAGCCCCATCACATCATCATCTATGTGGCGGTTTATAGTACGAATATGCATCTGTACATCCATATGTATTTGTATCTGTTCCACATTAAGCTCTGAAACGCACGAAAAGGAAGCGTGATACTTACCGATATTTACATGCAGGCATACTCATGTGTAAGTATAATACACGTGCATGGAATGGGTGTGTGAAAGATTAGCCTTTGGCTTTGGTTGAAGTGCATCTCGTCAAGTATTAGTATCCTTGCAACCTTGCAACGAACTAAACAATGTTAGTGTAACATCAAAGTGAATTCCCGCCCAACGGCCTCTTACTTCATAATTTTCATCGCCATCTGCACCCCCCATCCCATACCCGTCCTCAGTCAACATCGTCTTCATCATCGTCATCGTCATCGTCATCGTTGTCGTTGTCGAGCTATCCTGCATCAAGACAGGGGCGCTGGCACTGGGTGGTGTGTTGGACAGGCCGCAGTATCCTTCTTCATTTCGACTTGAGTACTTTATTTTTTTCCTTCTCAGTTATTTCCATATCTCTTGTCTTTTTTGCTCTCGTCCCTTCGTTGTGGACTCTTTCTTCCGCTTTCGCCTTTGAGTTTTGTTTCCTTTATTGTATGTATTGCTTGTTAGGATAATAATGAGTGCTAAGCTGAGGGGGGGATTGTGTCTGCAAGCAAGGCTTTGATACAAGCATGATGCCTGCGCCTACACCGGAAGACGGTGGTGCTGACAGTGGGTGTTGCTGCAGGATTGTGTACTCTGCTCTTCTACTTCTAGTCCTGAGTCCAATGCAGTTAACTTTATTCATGTTCCTGTGCAAATGCTGCAGTCAGTCTGCGGGAATGCACAGTAAGGGAAGTGTAACACGGTTGTTCCTTCTTACATTTTCTTCTCATCCATTTATTTTTCATTATTTTTCAATTCTATTAAAAGAAAAAAAACGGAAATGTATTTTCCTATTTCATTTACAATCAAACGGATTTCATCAGAAGTGCATTTTAAAGGTGCGTGAATTATTACAGACACAAAAGTTCAACAAGTAAAACCTGGATAAGAGTATTAACTTAAATACAATTGGGTATTTCTACCGGGAAATCGTAATTGGGGTCTTCAGTTGGTCAGTTTTGAATACGCGTAATTCATCATCATCGAGGATTAGATATTCTGAAGACATTTGCTTAACCAGTATATGATGTAAGTCATCGAATAACAAGTATCAATAAAAGTAAAATTTCTCTGTTTAGATGCATCAAATAAAATTTGCTTTAATTTTTTTTTAATAATTGTGGTGCACCTGTTGCTTTTTGAATGTGTTTTGTCATTGAAATAAACAAGGCCAAAGTCGTAACTCAAAATATGCTTCCATATGTTATTAGTGCGAGATACATATTTGTGATTGTAAATTGTATGTAATTTTCCAATAGGCACCCTAAAGCCCTTTTTATTGCCGGAATATTGGAAACTGTGCAGTCTTCAGAGAGAGGAGTAGAGTCTCCAGTGACAAAGTTCATACATTATCACCACATCAATTCCAAGTACATAGAGCCTTACACGAGCGTAAGCCGGACGCTCACAGAGGAAGTGCTGTCAACATTCTCACAATAATCGTCGCAGGATGTTGTGTCACCTAAGGCTAACACACTTATTTAGGTGCTTGGCGACCAGTTTCAATGCCAGTAAGCAGTCTCCAATCTTTTATAGTGAAAGACAGCAGGAAAGTTCCTAATAAATTAGAGGACGTTGAGAAGCATAAGTTCGTTCCGCCCGGTGTCCTAGAGAAGCATATCATCTGCAGTAATAAGTAATGCTCACAAAAAACTGAAAATAAAAGTGCTAACTAAGGACGCAAGGAATTCTAACGCAGATTCTGGATATGAGAAATCCTGCTCTGAGCGGTGTTTAGCAAGTTCATCGGTAATCTCATTTCCCGTGATCGCATTGTGACTCAGTGAATTTAGCCTTCCAACTCTGTTCAGCGACGCCTTACATTCTCGAACTAACTTGCATGTGGTAATAAGGTCCAGCAAGGGCTTAATCCCAGCTTAGCTGCCTCTATAAATCCAGACACTTCTCCCACTTCATCGATTCTTAAAAATGTAGTTCAGACATGGCAACAAAGATGGAAAACTAACGTTCTCGTCCTCCAAAAAGACACCAGCGCTGCATTCTAGATCGGCTTTAGAGCCATCCGTCTACACCCAATTACGTTCCTTTCCTTGGCTTCGATTCTCTCCGAAACCATTTGTGACCAAAGGAATTCAGACTTCTGAAGGACTTAGAAGGAGTTCTGAGTCATTTCATAAGCCAAAATGTCCATAAGACCAGAGTAAAAAGACAGTCGGCGCGCAAGATAAACAAAATTCCAGTGCGTGTCTTACCAAAGACTACTTCTCTTTAAACAGAAGATGGCTTCTGTTTGTTTATATTTCTATTGTTCACATATATACGGCGACCAGATAAGAACAATAAGAAAAAAAACGGTATGAGATATAAAATTCGTTCTGGATTTATTTTAAAGCCACGTTCATGCCATTATGTGTGGAATAGCACATCATTTAAATGGCCGCCTCGGCTTCGTTGGCAGGGCTTCAAGCGGCCGGTCCAATTTTTGATGACTCAGTCCGATATGTGTGGCGTTATTCCGGCAAGAGCATGTCGAATGTTGGCCTCGAGCTCGTCCAAAGTGGTTGGCTTGTTATCGTAAAATGCGGACTTGACGCAGCCCCAGAAAAAATAATCGATTGGTGTCAAATCGCTGATCACTGCGGCCAATTGACGAACGCTCGCCGTGAGATGAGATATCACTTGAATGGCATATAGCGCAGCCTTGTTGAAACCACAGCTCGAATATATAGCTGTTGTCGAGCTCTGACCACAGAAAATCTTTTAACATCGCTCTATACCTGAGACCATTGACAGTAACGGTGTCTCCTTCCTCCTTTCGAAAGAATTAAGGTGTGATGATTCGCCATTCCGTAAACCGCATCAAACAGTCAATCTTTGTGGATGCATTGATGCTTGGCCGAACACTTGTGGATTGTGTCCGCTCCAATAACGGCAATTTTGCTCGTTGACATAGCCGCTGAGCAAAAAATGGGCTTCGTCCAAAAAGATGATCTTTTAGCCGAAATCTGGATCTCTGGCCAGCATTCCCAGCGTCCAATTAGCAAACTCACGGCGTTGTCTGTGGTCGCTCGGCTTCAATTCTTGCGTCAGCACAATCTTATACGGATGTATGGATTCCCAAATCCGACCGCAAAATAAGCCGGGTTGACTCTCTGGCGATGCCCAATCCAGCGAATCGACATTTCTGGGTCTTCTTGGATACTGGCGGCTACGGCGGCTATGTTTTCTTCTCTTCGCACCAATCTGTGTCTGGTTGGTGGTTTAAGATCCAAAAGAGTGTACTCACGCTCAAACTTTTCCACGGTGCCACGAATTTCCTGCACAGTGAATTCATGATTACGACCGACCTCACGACTTTTGAAGTCTGACCTTTTTTTTATACAGAAGAGGGAATTTAGAGTGGATATAGCCTATATTAGCGGGCTTAAAAGCAAAGACTTTTCTGCGTACGTCCACATCTGTAAATACAAACCAGCTGTTTTGGCACTTAGTGAAACACAGGTCAATATTTCAATATCCACAATTCTGGGTGGCTTCGACATTCTGGACAGACAACACCCGAAGGACGGTGTTTTGAGATAGGACCACTGTGTCATATCAGCAAATTTCTCGCACACCGGCCACACAGTTAGAGAAAAGATTCCCAAAAGAACCGTATGGCAATACGAGAAAGCCAACTGGAGCGGTCTTAACAGTTTCGTTCGGAATTTTAACTTTTCGTTATGTTTCCTCGATAACGATGTGGATGCCGCTGCTGATATGATTACAAACACTGGAATGAGATCCTTTATCGCTCATCGGATGGAGAGTATCAAACCAAAAAAAAAAGGCATGATTCGACTCGAGCTGTAAAGAGGCTCTCAGGGTTAGAGAAATGATTTTTCGTTAAAAACATTAAAAATTCTACCTCATCCTCCATCCCCACGCTCATTTACAATGGCATTCCAGCTGCCTGCTCTTTAGACAATGCCAATCCGCTTGCTGTAGACTTTGTGACCAGTTTAACACTTCCAGATTGTGCTTTGGCTCCGCCTACACTTGAGCGCGCCGAATCGTCAATGGGACGAATCTACTTTCGCATTCGTGTAGTAGCAAGAGTACGTACTTAAAGATCTCAAGATACATAAATCCGCTGGTCCAGATGGTATACCTCTCCTTGTTCTGAAGAGGTGTTCTTCCACGCTGGCAAAACCACTGCGTAAGCTTTTTCATCAATTCCTCTTTAGGACTCTTTGCGAGCATATGGAGAACCGCATTTATTCTTCTCTCTTATCCCATAGACCAATTGCACTTACGTCCCTTCTTTCCAAGGTCATGGAAACGCTGATAAACCGTCAGCTAATGAAATATCTCGAAACACGAAAACTTCTTAATGGCTGGCAGTACGGTTTTCGTAGCAACAGATCCACTGGTGATTTGATGGCATGTCTCACCGGAAAGTGGAACCAAAGCGTACATCAATCAGGCATCAGGCTCTTTCGTCGAAAATGTGTGCTTTTGGGATCGATGACGCTCTTCTTGATTAGATGAATGGATTAGAAATTACCTTTCGGAACGTTCAATTCAAGTTGTATTGGATATTTCAAGTCTGATATTCACAAAATAAATGCTGGTGTGCCCAGGGCTCCGTTCTGTCTCCGACACTCTTTTTAATTTTCATCAACGATCTTTTGTCTGCTACCTCTAATCCAGTAGAACTCTTTTCTTTTCATATTCGTTCCCGGACTCCCGTCCCAGCTCTTCGGCTGTAGAACGGGAATGCCTGCGTATGTTAGGCTCATTAAATTCCGATATCAACAGCATAACCAACTGCGGAACTATCAACAGAGTGGAATGCTGTCTGCTGTCGTTAAAGCTAAATTTAGTCACCCAGCCATTATCCGTGAATGGCACTTGCATCGTCGAAACCGAAAAACTTTCCAATCTCGGTTTTTGTGTCTATGACAGCTTACCTTGGAATGGCCACAAATTCGATGTCTCCAAAAATGCTGCGAAATGTTTAGGTTTCCTCAAGCGATGTAAGAAATACTTTTCCGCTTCAGAGCTGGTCTTAATATATAAGGCATTCATCCGCCCAAAATTGGAGTACAATATGCACATCTGGTCAGGTGCGCCGAAAACATCTCTGCACCTGATAGATAAGATTTAAAACAGTGCGATAAAACTGATAGGTGATGCCAATAACACCCAGTCAATGGACACCCTCGAACACCGACGTAATGTCTCCTGTCTCACCTTGTTTAATTGCTATTTTCACCATCAGCGCTCCACAGAAATCGCCAGCAGCATTTTGCGCCTTCAAAACTTCAACCCTAACACCCGTCTCGCTATGAATGCTCATCAGTATACCCTCAACCCCACTTTCGGACGTACTCTGAAATATCATGATTCCTAGTCATTATAACATTCAGACATTTAAAACCAACGTACATCGGTACCTATCTTTCTTCCCTCCCTAACTTTCCTTCGCCCGCGCAGTGTACAAACATTTTAAGGGTACATTAACCCCTTGAGCGCGCGCTACTTTAAAAAAAAAAGGGAGAGCACTAACCTACTCGTAGATCCTCTTCCAGAGTCCTGAGACAGACACGTAACATATCCGTACAATTTTTAGTTACGACCAACCTAACAATACGCTGATATGATACGTGTCAAAATTTGGTGACATTTCGACCGTTAGTCATCGAGAAATTGGAGTTTTAATGACGCACTTTTTGACAGTTTCAAAACCACTAAAAAAACGAGCTTCGTACAATGATAAGGCACTATTATTTAATGGGACTAAATACTGTTAAAACTCAAGAATTGCTTGAAAAGTATTATAAGGATTCTGCTCTGTCGAAAGCACCCATTTGTCGCTGGTTTGCTGAACGCTCTAGGCGCCCCTATGAGGCGGTTATGCCGGAAAACATAAAAAAGTCCACAAAATAAAGCGAAAGTGTGTGAGATATCTGCCATCGTAAATATGTCCATAGACCGGGTGCATCATATTTTACACGAGTATTTGGGTATGCGAAAACTCTGTTCTAAGTGGGTACCGCATTTTGACCAAAAACCACAACGTGTTGTTGATTCAGAGCGCTGTTTGGAGCTCTTTAAGGGAAATAAAATTAATTTTTTTTAGTCTGGTATATGACAAGGAGTGAAGCATGGATCATACTACTTGCTCGCAAACTTCAAAAAACTGCCCGTCGGAAAGAGACATAGAGGTGATGTAGAGGTAAACGCCTAAACTGAAGCGTATTTTGAAGGATTGGATGAACAAAGTAAAATTTTGCCAAAAAAGTCTGTTTTTATATCCTAATCTCGGGACTTTTCGAATCGCCTGTTATGTAGAATTCTATCACGACGAGATAAAGCCAGTAGATCTCCTATTAACTACTTTGGTGGTTTCACTTTCTGCTGAATCCCGACTTCAATCAATAGGTGCCTACAATTAGCCCGTTTCCTAGCTACGGCCGGGCGTTCAAGAAATTGGAACCATGTTCCAAATATTTGCCAATATAAAGAAAGAGCGTTTCAAGTTAGCAAGAACAAAACAGAAAACTTCAGAGATGAACAAGGAGATTTAGTAGTGTAGTTACAGCCAGTGTGGAGAATGTTGAAAAACCACTTTTGAAGACTGTTAAATGGCAGAGATAACCCTGGTAGCAATACTTAAGCTTAAGTATTGCAAAATTACCAAACTGGACAGCCTACCCGGCCATCGATTTTAGACAGCGTAAGGCGACTTACTAGGGAGCACATAACTCATTTCCTAGATTTGGTAGGAGGAGTATATGCCTGATGAAAGAGACTTCGGCATCGTTTGCCCGATCCATAAGAAAGGATACCATCTAAACTGCAGCATCTATAGAGACATGAAATGAAATGAAAATGGTTCTTCATAAGAAGATCTTGCTTGCCGTATTAATTTAACGCCTGATAAAATTTGTCCATAGCCTGATAGGTCCGGTAGTTCCACAATTGATCAAATGTATACACTATGGCAGATCGCAGAGACAACTCAAGAAGCCCAGATCAGAGCATCTATAGAGACAAGCTTTACAGAGCTATTTATTGCACCTCTGCCAAAGTATTCAGATTGTGCAGAAAGACAGTATAGCACGCTTTTCATTTCAGTAATAGCTCCAACACGCCTCTGTATAAGATCTCCACAATCCCAGTCGTGCTCTATGGACACGTTTAGTTGATTTAAATCTGAGCTCTGTTTGTTACATAAAAAAACCATTTATTTAATAAAAAGTGGTTGTGATTACGCGGTAAACGTTGCGTTTCATGTCGCAACCAAGAAACAAACCAAATTCACTTCAGGTTAATGGAAAATATTTAAAATAAAAGGACCAACCCTTCTGACAGCACCACCCTGTTGTAATATACAATTATTACACCCACAATTTCAAGGCTAAATCAGTAGCCATTACAGACATACGTAATACGTAAGTAAGTGCGCACAATAGTTCTGCCTTACACTTGATTAAAATTAAACTGCGGATCAATACAATAAGCTTATCATTTGTCCTGCCGTCCAATTAAATGGAATTAATCCCTTTGTTAGACAGTGCAAACACATTTAGACACAATCTTGGATACGCATAAGCTTTGTCATGTGACTAGGAATACGAGTATCTTGAGTCCCCGAGTATTTAAATATGCGACATAAAACAATGGCAACGCTACTGTGTAGTACTACGCAAAGTTGTTGAGAAGCATGCCACTAGACTTGCCCGATGTCGATATCTTATGCGACTGCGTGTTTATGCACGAGTACGTATGTGGTGCTTCCCGCTTGTGCGGGTAGGCCGGGGCACATCAAAGAGAATTTCACACAATAAAAGTTTTTGTAAGTTTTGTAATAATGATGACTTACCAGACCACTTAGCCTCGTTTTTCGTCACAGACTTAATGACAGTGCTGCAACGGCAATAGCAACAGCAATGGCAACAGCAACAGCAACAGCAGCAGCAGCAGCAGCGACAGTGCCACTGGAGTGCATGTGCATCGGAAGCATCCTGAGCATACAAACATAGTCACAGTAGTTGATATGACTTTTTCCTCCCATTTTACTAAGCTTATTCCATATGCACTCGAATGAGCAGGATGTGCGAAGGAGGGCTGACACATGTACACATGTACGTAGTTGGCAGTGGGCAAAAAAAAGGTGCAGTAGACAAATATGCAAAGTCGCAAAGGATACCCTTCACTAGAGAGATTTTATATAACAAACATGTATCCATATCCACACATATGTATATTTTTTCATTCTATACTCGACACCGTCTAACTATCTAGATACTCGTGTGTGTGTGCTACGTCTAGATACGTTTCTCCAAACCCCGGATCCAATTGAAATCGTCACTCATCGGCGCGTCTACTAAGCGCCTCTATATCTGGAGCTCTAATTTATGACTCCATTCACACTTTTGTCTAAATTTTTTTTTTTTTTTTTGTCTATGCATCCTGTGGTGTTCATGTAAAAGGACAAAAGGTACCAACAATTATTAGCTGCAATGGCGCTCTTACCGATTTTAGATGGCTAATAGCACAGTCAAGACACGTTACCTTCCTAAGCGGCAGCTTGAAAACTCAGAAATTACAAATATTGCCCAAGGATTCAAATGAAATATCCTTTTCAATTAGCTTCGAAACCAATGACACACAATACGTACTCGTACCTTGCATGTACAAGTACTCATGTATACCTACATACGTACATATTCGAGCTACAGGATGAGGTACTAATACAGTTCTTAGGAGTGAATGCAAGAATCGATTGCACTTTGTAAAGTGAGAGATTTCCAGGATATTTTGCAGGCGTTGACATAGTTTTGGCGGGTATCAGGTGCAAAGGAGTACTCGTAAATCTGGCACGGGAAGTAGATGTGAACTGTAAAAGAAAATGAAACTCGTCCTGGACATGAGGCGTCACGGTCGGTGCATCATTGGAACGGTAAAGGGCAAAGGGCGGTCGAATAATTTCCCGAATTGATTTTTGTCTTTTGGACGTGGAATGAATAAGAAATACCATCTCATCGTTGAATGTGAAAGGATTTCAGCATTTTATTAGCCCGTTTGAGAAAGTTTCCTAGAAATACTTTGGTGCATTGTTAAATGGTTGAACGGAGAGAGCTACCAGGACTGACTGCATTAAAGAGCAGGTCGATGTAATGACTTTTTTATGTCAACCATTGACGATGGGTGTACTTTTAAAGGTTTTAGTGTTTTAAGAAAATTAAAAAGTTTTAGAGAATTACGTGCAAAGTGTTGTTGTTACGTGTTTCAATAAGATGAAATTCCGTATTTCGTATTCTTGTTTTGGTAAAAGCATGCGTGGTACGTACTGGTTGTAGTTTGATAGCTAACTAGTGGAAACCACATCACCAAGTACCCAGGTAGCAAATGCCAGATGGTGGACTTGAGTAATGATGAGAAGCTCGTTTCAGCAAGTTGTTAATGCTTTCTCTAATAAATATAAATGGTGTTCTTGTTACGAGTCTCAGCACCAAGAGATCTAATCTCAAACACTGTCACTTTGGTTCTAAGAAGTAAAACCAATTCGTTCAACTCATAAAGGTTGATCTTAAAATTCACTTAAAACAGTTCGTTCAAATAATTGAAGTGCTTTCTGGTATGCAATAGGAGCTTCTCAAATGGGACACAACAAAGCGTAGAATGATGTGCAAATAGTCTTTTAAGGTGATGCTCAATCCATATGTACGAGTTCTTTGGCGCGTAGTTCATTGATCTACAAAGCAAACAAAAATCTCTTTGCCAAACTAGTAGCTCCTTTGAAAACGGCGAAAAGTATGGGCTAATTATTTAGAGGATTACAGTTAGATTGGATGTTTGAATCCTTTCAAGTTCTTACACTATCTGAGAAGAATACAATTGGCAGTCCAAAGCCATCTTTGGTATGGTTATGTACGAATTGTGAAATGTGTAGAAATGTCTTTAGGTCCTCCTACCTCGTACTCCTTTCCTCCTTTTTATTAAGATTCCGAGATGAGGTGTTTCCTATTTTGAAAGATCAAATTCTTAGAGTGATTCAGGTCTAGCTTTGTCAAAATTTGTTTGGGCTCCAGACATGTTGGTCCAACAGTCCACCTAAGGTTTGTTCTTCTATTAGCATTCAGCTTTATTACTAGTTTTCACATAACGATTGATATACCGATGCTACCTTTTTCGTTTAGGATAGATAGAGTGGTTCCAGAAAATCGCTCTGCCCCGTCATCCAACAAAGGTGAAAGTTGAACTATTCTGCCATCTCCTTAAGAGATAATCGCCTGCCAAGGGCGGTTTTAGAATTTTATGAGACCGAATTCAAGGACTTGATACCGGCTTGACTATCAGAAAAGATGCGGATTTTCCTTGAAAATACCACGTTTTCCATCAGCCAGGACAGGACTTCTTTAATCGTCAGAATTTCCACCTGGAACACGCTGCAGTGATTTGGAAGGCGGAAGGAGAAGCTTGGATTAAGATTATCTCAGAACACGCAACCAACCGCGCTATTAGTCTTAGATCCATCAGTATAAAAATGGATTGACTTGTCATCGACAAAAGCATCTTCCTCCTAAAAGGATATAGAAGGGATGCTTACATGAAAGTCTTTATCAAATTAATGTTGAGGCATGGTGTAGTCGATGAATATTAGCGTGGTCAAATAAATTATTTCTCCACTGTATCCGTATCTGTAGGAGTTCTTTAACAGTATTCAGATGCTTACCTGAGAAGGCTATAGTAACGCCATCCGCATAGGCAACCACCCTGCTACCACCCGCTTGCAGATATATCAGTAGTTCGTTGACCACTAGGTTTCAGAGAAGGAGTGAAAGAACACCGCTTTGGGGCATACCTCTGCTAACTCATTTTTTAGCAGAAGTCCCACATGTGGAGTTGATTGTCCTGCTTTTTAGCATAAGACTGATCAACTCCACAAGTGAGTCATCCACCTTCAGAGTTGACAGCCCAAGCGTGATTGCGGATGTCTTGACGTTGTTAAACGCACTTTCTATGTCCAGGAAGGAGACCCTTGTGTACTATTTATAATGCAGGGGTCGTTCAATGTGCCTTCTTAGTGAATGTAGAGCCGTCTCCACCGACTTTCCTTTACAGCAGGCACGCTGAGCCGTAGAAAAAAGTCATGAATCAATTCTAGATCGTATGTGGATATCAATCAGTCGTTCTATAGTTTTTAATAGGAAAGATGATAGACTTATAGGTCTGAGGTCCATAGGGACACCACAAGAACATTTTCCGCCTTTGGTGATGAAAATTACGATTTTGGCCAAACAGTCTTCCGATAATTCAGGAATGGTAGTTGGCGGGGAGGAGTATCGTTCACACTGAATTGGATGTATCTGTGGTCTGAAAAAGAGTGTTGAGACGATATCATTCAGTTCGGCACTTCTAGTCGGTTTTCTGTTATGGAAGTAAACTCATTGCCAATGTTGCAAACAATAAGGTTAGTACTTATAAAATAATCAAAAACTGACTCACCTCTATCGTTAGTGTCAGTATTGTCCCATATCGTGTGATGTGCGTTAGCTTCGCACCCGATGATGAGACCAGTTTTCAGCCTTCCAGCTTTCAGCCTTCCAGCTTTCAGCCCTCCAGCTTTCTAGGTTGTCACCAGGGAGAGGGCCAGTCTGGCAATGGTTCTATCGGGGTCGCTGAGATAAGTAAGAATACATTCTACGTCTCAGTAATATACAAATTCTAATCTTACCCTTGTCTCTTGTATAGAGCGGAACATATTTAGGTCTCACAAGTCCATGAACCACGCCTTCTGCAATCCTTGATTCCTGGATTAGGATGATGACTTCTGCGTCTTTGGATAGACGTAGAATGAGTACGTTCGAGGCCTTTTTGGAATGTAGGAAGTTAATCTGGGGAAGCCGTAGCATCATTGCTACAATCTACCAGAGAAGCCTCCACCAAGGTATTGTTAGAGATCTTCGATTCTGAACATGTTGCCAAGAGTACATCTTTATCATCTGATCTTAAAGGATCTATTTTTAAGACGTCGTCGGTTTCGATTTCGCAAAGGGTGTCAGTGGTAGAGGTCGTCGGCTTAGTTGTCACCTCTGCTAGATTGGAGTCGTCGCTGTGATTTCGGGAAAGGATATCGACGCTCCAAGATCTGACGCCGAATTTAAAGTTTCTGTTTAAGGAGGAGGAGGAGGAGCATCCAGCTCATCGTTTTTGTAAACCCTTAAGTTTACTTGAAGAATGATGAACTCCAGAATGTCTCAGCTGGGATCCAGGTGCGGGTTCTAGGTCTGCTAGGTGTATCCTCCTTAGCCAGGACCTCGAGCTTTACACCCGCCCAAACCTCTCCTAATCCAACAAAGGATGACCAGATAGAAACGATAGGAAAAAAAAAGTTTAAATACAACAACAACGGTGTGAGATATAAAATTTATTCTGGCTCTATTTTGAAGCTCATGTCATCTTGTGTGGAATAGCACATCATTCAAATGGCCGTCCCGACTTCGCTGGCAGTGCTTCAAGCGGTCGGTCCAATTTTTGATGACTCGGTCCAATATGTGCGGCGTTATTCTGGCAATAGCGTATCGAATGTTGGTCTTGAGATCGTCCAAAGTGGTTGGCGTATTAGAGTAGCCTAAGGACTTAACGAGAAAGCAATCGAATTATGTCAAATCTCATGATCGCTGCGGCCAATTGATAAACGCTCGCCGTGAGATAGCCAAATTTCCACTTCACAACTGTGAGCGTTGCGTCGCTTATATGGCATGTAGCGCCATCTTGCTTCATATATCGATATAGTCGAGCTCTGACTCCAGAAAGTCGATTCATATCTGTTAGAAAATAAACGACAAGAAATGGAGCCTTTGTTTCACACGTCCGTTTTATTCGGTTTATGGATGACTACAAAAGTGTTATGTATCATAGAAGTGAGCAAATATGTATAAATTATAAATATGGTTGTAAGGCACGTTGATTTCACTACATTATTGTGAAAAGTGACTGACTTCCTTTTATGTAATTCATTTTAACAATATCGGTCTACACCTGAGACCATTGACGGTAACGGTCAATTTTTGTGGATGAATTGATGCTTGAGCGAACCGCTTGTGGATTGTGTTTGCTCCCAAAATGGCAATTTTGCTTGTTGACATAGCCGCTGAGCCAAAAAGTGCCTCATCCGAAAAGATGATTTTTATGCCAAAATCCGGATCTCCGACCAACATTTCCAGCGCCCAATTAGCGAACTCACAGCGTTGTCTATGGTCGTCCGAGGACCATGACTTACGTCAGCACAATCTTATACGGATGTATGGGTTTCCAAATCTGATGAATTGATATTTCTGGGTCTTCGCCGATACTGGCCAGCGGCTATATTTTCTTCATTTCTCACCAATTTGTGTCTGGTTGCTGCTTTAAGATCCAAAAGAATGTACTCACGCTCAAACTTTTCCACGATGCGACGAATTGCATGACCGAGCTCATGACGAAATTCACCTTGCGTATTTACAACTGAGCCGGAATTTTGATAAATTTTTTTTTAATAATTTCCGCACGTTCGGCAAGCGTAAAACGATGCATCATGAAATGGCAAACCTTACTGAATATTTTGATAGCTGGATGCCATTGGTAACTTTGACACCTACTGAAACATAACAATTGGAAAAATCATTGCTATATGGTCACTCTCTTTTTGGTTGAAGTTTACAGACGCAAATATAAGTTCACTATACTTCTAGACAGACATATACTTTGCTTTCCATTTTGTTTTTGGCCATTCTTTCGCCATTCTCTTTTCATATAGAGCTGTTTGTTTTGACCGAAAAGTACATGCTTTAAAGGTTTAGAACTTTGAACAAACCGCCGTGCTAAGGGAGGCATTTGAGCGAAGATTTCTGTGTTTATTGGATACCTGTGATTCACTCATTCCTCAACGTGGATAACTTCGCTTATTATCACAAAAAAGTGGATGATAATATGCAACCTTGACTTTAGAAAATAAAAAATTGTCTGTGTTGGAACAACTCTTCTACGCAAATTTATTTTCATGAATTCTAAATTTCCACTGTTGAAAGCATTCTCGAAGTCAAACATTGGGCTGGAGACTATATAATGTCTCTAGAATACTAAACTTGGAGTAGCTTAGAACACTTCCACAGGTATGGCATGGATGCCATACTGTTAGCGAGCTTAAACTGTTAGCGAGCTTAAACGCGTTAGCCAACCCTGTCGGCGGTAATCGAATACTTGCTGATTCATAACTCCTATTTGGAACTTTTACACTGTCATATGGATTAACAACATCGGGAGGTATCCCTCCATCTATCTACCTACACTGCTTATATCAGCAAGCAACCGTCTAGGTTTCACGGAATATTGATTTGAGCTAAGTTCACCTGTAAGCCCCTAGGCAATAATGACGCAGACCATTTCTTTGCACCTTGTTTGTAAGTTCTGCTTCAATTTCAACGTAAAGTGATCTCATGATGCATCAGCAAGTACATATATGCTACGATTTGTCTACATTTTACATGCTTTTAACCTCATATTGGGAAAAACTTTTTCTCAGTGGTCATTTACAGTTCTATGCACAGATCTACTGACTGTATCAGCTCTTAAGGTAGGACGTGTCATGAGATGGGGGATCTTTCATGGCACACATGCTGTCGTGAAGTCTGTCGGTATAGTATAGCATGCTGTCACTACTGTTACTAACTAAATTAAATTTTCCAAGTAATTTTATCAACAACTTTGATATCCAAAGATAAATAAGACTTTATTTAACACACGCCTTGCTACAAATATATTTACGCTGTGAGAAGGCTAACTAAGCTTTGTCCTACCAGGCAGATTATTATAATATTCACGCTGACTAAGAACGGCTCTGAAGACTCTCCCGTGCTTAGTTGAGACTCTCCCGTGCTTAGTTGTAAATACTCGTATAATAACGTGTCAATTCAAAATAAAACAACACATGCATTGCTTTTACTAGCAATACATATTCACTTGGGCTCAGGCGTATTATCTGGCCTTAAGATGCGCAGCTTTTACCACATCATGTTGTATCCGAAACACTTTTTATCTACAGCTCGTTGTTTCTGGCATTGTAGAGCCTTTACTTTGCTTTCGCAGAGAAGAGTCCTTAAACTGAAGACAAACCAAGCACTGTCTTCAAATGTACCGATATAAGGCTGCATACCAAGTACTCCACATTGTAATACAGGGTCTTCCAATAGCGACTTCCGAATTTTTACAGTCGATAGCGACCATATTGTTGAAGCTACATCTGTCATTTATTCAATCTGTTTTGCCTAATCACCATGAGCGGACATAGCGTTTAACAACACGTACAAATGACAATATTGTTTTATCGAAATGGGTATTATGTTCGAGCAATGTCACCATAATCGTCCTACCGAGAGGGCTATTCGCAGTGTGGTGGATAAATTTGAGTCCACTGATTCAATTAACGATAAACCAACACCCGCACGTAGACGAAACGCAAGATCTGCTGAAAACATCGCCGCTGTCCCTGAGAGCGCACGCTCTCAGAATCCGAGCCAGTCGATTTCGCGTCGCTCACAAGAACTCGGAATTTCGCAGATCACAACTTGGCGGATTTTGCATAGTGACTTGGGCCTGCACCCCTACAAAATTCAACTGACCCAGGAGCTGAAGGCAAACGAGCATAGATAACGACGTGTGTTCGCTGAATGGGCTCTGGAGCAGTTGGAAACTGACCCAAATTTTCATCGAAAAATCATCTTCAGCGATGAGGTCCATTTCTGGATGAATGGGTACGTCAAAAAACAAAATTGTCGAATTTGGGACGATACGAATCCACATGAGATCCAAGAGCGTCCAATACATCCCGAAAAAGTCACTGTTTGGTGTGGATTTTGGGCTGGCATCGTAACCGGTCCTTATTTCTTTGAGAACGACGTTGGCCAGACCATCACCGTCAACGGCGAGCGCTATAGGTCGATAATTACCAACTTATTTTGACCTGAATTGGATTATATGGACACCAACCACATGTGATTTCAACAGGACGGCATTATGTGCCACACAGCTCACGCCACATTGGAAATTCTGCACGAGCGATTCGAGAGCATGGTCATCTCACGTGGAGGTGATGTAAACTGGCCACCGAGATCGTGCGATTTGACTCCGTTAGACTTTTTCTTGTAGGGGTTTCTAAAGTCGCAGATTTATGCCAATAAGCCACAAACCACAGCGGCACTCAAAGCCAACATAACCCATACTATCAGACAGAGTCATGGAAAATTAGACATTTCGGATGCGCGCCACCCAGAGAAGCCGCGGGAGACATTTGAACGATGTTATATTCCATACATAACGGCACCGATAGGCCTTTCAAGCGCATAAAAAATTTTGATGATATCTCAGACACACTTTGTTTTATTTAAATTTAAAGATAGGAAGGGCTCAATGAAAGACCCTTTAGAAAAAAGTAATTTCAAGCAAATTTGGCTCCAGTTTAAGAATCGCTCCAAATCTTAGTAGTTAGCTTAAAGAGGATACATATACCTAGTCCTACCACAAGTTCTGTTACACAATTTCGTTCAAAACTTCTTGAGGGAATAGAACTGTTAACTTTTTTTCCAGACCACATGCACTGTCCAGTGAAGAATACTAATCAGTTTGGTTTCAGTTTGCAAACGATTAACATGGAGCGGGGCGTTAATGAGAATCGTGTCGCGGTAGTAGCGTTGCACAAGTGCGGAAAGAGTGCTGGCCAAATTTTCGACTTGCTAAAACCACTCACAATTTCGAGAAAATTCATTTATCGGGCTATTGTCTGGAGTAGAGGGCAGGCCAAGAAGTGGTTGCCCGCTCGTTGTCCCTACGAATGCGGTAGTAAAGGCAGTGTGCCCACGAATTCGGAGAAATTCCCTTAGGAAGCAAAAGATCATGCCCAAAGAATTGGATATATCAACCAGATCCATGTCTAGGCTGATTCCGGATGATCTGCACATGAAAGCCTATCGTCGGTCTACGGGTCATCTTCTAACTCCTCAACTAAAACAAATTACGCAGTGGCACGCGGACAATGGCCATGAAAGCATTCTGTTTACGGATGAGAAAATTTTTACCGTGGCAGAAGTTTTCCACAAACAAAGTGACAAAATTTATGCCACTTCATCTAAGGAAGGGAAAAAAGTTGTTTCAAGTGTTCAACGTGGACATCATCCCGCTTCCGTAATGGCTTGGTGAGTGGGTCTCTCACCATGGTGTCACATCCCTCCATTCATCTGAAAAAGGCGTAAAAACTGGTGCAAAGGTTTACCAAGAAGACGTGCTAGAAGGGTTTGACCAATACCCCTTTCAATGTATACCCATGGATCTTCCAATAGGACTCTGCTCCAGCGGACAATGCCAAAACCACGCAGGAGTGTTTCAGAGTCGATATTCCTGGCTTTATAGCAGCAGAAGATTGGCCGTCAGGGAGGCCACTCGATTGTGGTTTGTGGTCAGAATTGGAGAACATGGCCTGCAAGGCTCCCCACAAAAATTTCGAAAGTCTTAAACAGTATTAACCAGAGCAATGTCCACGATCTCCACGAAAACCGTACGTGCCGCTATAGCCCAATGGCCACACCGTTTGGAACCTTAATAATCAATATTGTGGTCTAATGAATGAAATAATTTTGAATATAATATGTTTACTCGTTTTTTTCTTATATCGTTTTATATTTGTAATAGGACTTATGGCAGGACTACGTACATACAATTCAATTCCATATATGGAAACTTTCTTCTTTCTTTATTGCTAAAAGCTGGCGAAGCAAAGTAAGCAATTCAGGATGAAAAAAACGCGTATCTGCTGAAATAACAAAAAAAGAGCGTGATATATCTGACAATATATCCATATTTATCAGTTCAGTCGGCCCAAGTCCATTTCAGCTGAATACAAATATTCTGTAGAAGCCAAAAGAGTAGGAACAAAAATAATTACTATCAGTCAGAACTTGAATAACCGTTATCCTTCTGTATATGTGTGCGTTATACAAACACACCTATACTCGTCATCTCACCAAAAAGAGAATCTTTCAAGGTCCTCTACAAGGAAACCACTTGAGAACAAAACGAATACACGTGCACACGTATAATAAAAAAAAAGGAAATAAGTATTACATGTACGAGTATATGTATGAACACTAGACATTTCCGTCATATGACTAATTCACGAAAGTCAGATACTTTGTCATACATCCTTAATGGTAAGGGATAACTAAGGCTTACAGAAAAATAAAAACATATGTAGGTACGAGTATCTACATTTAATTCGCACGTTACGTACGTACTTGCGTTGGTAAAGAAAAGATGTTTTTACCTCTAATCTATGAAAAACGTTACATTGTGATAGACACTCTTTTGATTGTAAACGCATGACGCGACGTCATCAATTCCACCCGTCGTCGCCCCTATTAAAACCGAAGAAAATATAGAAAATATTGTGCGTGCTCTTGTATTTTTTGTTTTTCTTTTATGAAATTGTTTTTTCCACTTGTGTTGTCTACAACCACTGTTGTTCACAATGAAATCCATAAATTGTATCCTTTGATTCGATTTGTTTTGATTCCGTGGTGGAAGACTTATTTTGCAGTTCCAAATGAAGCTTATATTGTACAATACAACACAGTCAGTGGGTGGAAAATTACAAAGGATTGGCGGCAATAGACTTGCATTCTTAATGGAAAACTTGAAAAAATGCATAAAGATGTTTTTTGAATAATTTTTTTACAATGGTAATTGCTTGTGAGTTGCATGGCAATACCGCTATTTTCTTTCAATTGTGAATTTGGTTTTGATTGACTTACATCGGGTTGTTCGTATGTTTTTCTCGCTTTACGTCATTTGTACTTTGAAGCTGTTTCCATTGAGGCGACTTTCTTTGATTGTTATTTTTGATCCAATGATTAGCGCTGGAGGGGTTTCAACCCATTGACCTTTCAATACTTTCACAAATATCACGAGCATCGTATTTTATTGTAGTGGAGAATGTTTTGGTTTTGTTTTAGGAAAGTGGATAAACGATATACGAAAATATTAAACTGAGTAAGCAACTTTATGTAATTAAACTGTTAGTGGTAGAAACCTTTAATTTAGTAATTGGGCTTATTAAGAAACATACAAGCGTCGTAAGTATTCCCCCGCTTTCGTTCCTTGAAACTCTTTAAAAAGCAAGCTGTCAATCAAATCATAATAAAATGAGAGTGTGTATTACGGTATCATACCAATACCAAATAAAGGAGTTTGAATGTTTGGTTGAATGTTGTACGATTATCATAGGCACCGCCATCAATCTGACGATGAATTCTTCCATCTGTTTTAAATTAAAGTATTTCCTTTTCCAATTACATTATAATACTCTACGTTTGAGCTGATATTTTATTCACGTTAAGCGGTATCTACGAGGGCGGGTCAATAAGTCCGTGACTTTTTGAATTTCTGACAACTTTACTGAAACAGCAACACTGCTCCTGTCAACAGGCATTTATTAGTGGACTCCTGTCAAAATTTAAACTTGCTGCGTCAGTTAGTTTGTGTTTGACAGCTATTTTTATCAGACTACTCACTAATTTGAGGAGAAAATGGAAAAAAGTGAATTTCGTGTGCTTATTAAGCATTATTTCTTGCGAAAAAAAACCATTACCGAGACCAAGGCTAAGCTTGATAAATACTATGGGGACTCTGCACCATCGATTTCAATGGTAAAAAAGTGGTTTACTGAATTTCATTGTGGCCGTACAAGCACTGAAGATGCCGAACCTCCTGGACGCCCAGTTGAGGTCTCTACACCCGAAACAATCGAAAAAATTCACGATATGGTGTTGGCCGACCGAAGATTGAAAGTGCGAGAGATTGTGGAAGCCGTAGGGATCTCGCATGGCTCAGTGGTTTCAATTTTGAATGATCACTTGGGCATGAGAAAGCTTTCCGCAAGATGGGTGCCGCGTTTGCTCACAGTCGACCACAAACGCAATCGTGTAACAACTTCACAGGAAGGTTTGGCGTTGTTTAATCGCAATATGGAGGAGTTTTTGCGCCGTTTTGTAACCGTGGACGAAACATGGATCCATCACAACACACCAGAGAACAAACAATAGTCAAAACAGTGGGTTTCTAAGGGTGAATCGGCGCCAAAGAAGGCCAAGGTGGGTTTGTCAGCCAATAAAGTTATGGCGACTGTTTTTTGGGATGCACGCGGGATAATCCACATTGACTACCTTCAAAAGGGAAGAACAATCAATGGGGAATATTATGCCAACTTATTGGACCGATTCAATGACGATTTGAAAAAAAAACGACCTCATTTGGCCAAGAAAAAAGTTCTTTTCCACCAAGACAATGCAAGGGTGCACACATGTGCAGTTGCCATGGCAAAAATCCATGAATTGGGCTATGAATTGCTCCCTCATCCACCCTATTCTCCAGATTTGGCTCCGAGCGACTACTTCTTGTTCCCAAACCTGAAGAAATGGCTTGGTGGAAAAAGATTTGACTCCAATGATGAAGTCATCTCGTCATTTTGAGGACCTCGACAAATCATTTTTTTTGGAAGGGATAAAAAAATTGGAGAAGCGTTGGACAAAGTGTATAGAGCTCAAGGGAGACTACGTTGAAAAATAAATTTATTTTTTTATCAAAAAATCGGTGTTTTAATCCAAAAGTCACGGACTTATTGACATCTACCGAACCAATATCAATTTCTTAAAGGCAAATCAACAATAACCAAGCTTATTGAATTTGTGTACTGTGCGCGTGCGCCTATAAACAAGAGAAAGAACTGGATATGATACTGGATGGATACGTCAAAGACGTCTACAAGGCGTTTGATAAAATCGCATATACCACCTTGACAAAAAAATAAAATCTAAATAAATCCTGGAATTTATTCAGAAAATTAAATATACAAGTTTCTTCGTCTAAATCTATATTGTCCCCTTCAAAGTAATCCTCATCGACTGGAACACACTTATGCCAACGCTTGATCCAATCCTCGAAACATTTTTTATATTCGGTTTTCGGTATGCCCTTCAGTGCTTCCTACGATTTTTCCATTACTTCCTCTCGGCTGCTGAAACGCGTTCCCCGTAGTGTTTTTTTTAACTCGATTGAACAGAAAGAAGTCACAGGGAGCCAAATCTGGTGAATTCGGTGGCTGTTGGATGGTATTTGTTGCATTTTTCGTCAAAAAATTACGAATAATGATGGCACTGTGCGACGGTGCGTTATCATGGTGCAAATTCCACGAGTTCTCTGCCCACAATTCTGGTCTCATTCGGCGAATTGCTTCACGCAAACGTCTCATAACGCCCAAATAATACTCTTTGTTTACTGTCTGGCCTTCTGGCAAAAATTCATGATGCACTACACTGTTGTAATCCATGAAAACCGGGGGCATTGCCTTCTTTTTTGACTGAAAACGACGTGGTTTTTTGGTCTCGGCTCATTCGGTGAACGCTATTCACTTACCTGATGTTTGGATTGCGTGTCATACTCATAAACCCACGTCCCGTCTCCAGTAATGATCCTTTTGATGAATGTGGGATCGGATTCATCCTCGCAAATCATCTCTTTTGCGAAGTCAACACGGTCTCTTTTTTGCATGAAATTGAAATTGAAACCCAAATCATTAACCAAAATGTCTTGGACGAATCCATAGGCAATGTTCAAATCCTCCGCTATCTCTCTGATGGTTAATTTGCGGCTATTGACCAACATTTCTTTTACGAGTATTTCATCAATATTTTCGTCGGTTTTCGATGTCGATGGTCTGCCACTGCGTTCATCTCTTCGATTAACTCACGACCACTTTTGAACCGCTCGTGCCACTGGTAAACAACCGGTTTCTTTAGAGAATCGTTGCCGAAACACTTTTCCAACATTTCCAATGTTCACGCACCATTAAATACGTTTTTTTACGCAAAATTTAATACAAGTTCGTTGTTGCAAATTTAAATCCACTTCAAAAATTGTAAAAAATCGCCAAGACATACAAAGTAAGATGTACTCTTGGCTACGTAATTTTTGCAAATGCCAAGCTATGACGCTAAGATTTAGAAGGAATATCAACAACAGATTTACCAACTTAACAAAAACAAACAAAACTCAAACCGGAACAATGGGTGCGCCACACGGTGGTGTCCCCCGGGAACTTTTTGATCAAGGTGGTATATCAGGTGAATTGGCAGCAGGTTTATTTCATGATCTCAGCTGATGACCAAGTTAGCTCTTTGCAAAATGCAGTAGATAACCTTTTTAAAAAACACGTACCACTTAAACGGAAGTTAGTACGTAATGACAACAGTTCTTAGTTTACAGTTGAAATTCAGGATGCCATGAAACTGAGGGATCTGGCGTATAAACACTGGAAACGCTTTCGTCTCGCTGAATTTCACGATGTTTTTTTGTGTCTTGCGAAACAAAGTTCATGCTAAAATCAGGGAAGCGAAACGCCGACTGTATACAGTGAAATTCGATAGAACTTTGTGGAAAAATACTCGCGAGCTAGGTGTTGGTCGTCAGAAAGCACAGCTTCCTGAAAACATCAACGTAGATGCTCTAAACGTTAAATTTGCCAAAGTTCAGTGCTTCTCACCCAATGCCTTAGTACCAGATGCACTTGAAATATCTAGTGACCGTATCAGTGACAATGAATTCTTTTTTCAAAGATTAAATGAAGCAGATATTGTAGGACCTATATTGGATATCAAATCTAATCTGTTGGTTGTGACGAAATAAATCCAGTATTCCTTAAGATCATTTTACCTCATATTCTTCCAATACTTACACATATATGTAACATTATCATATTAACTTCAACTTTTCCGATTGCTTGTAAATTTGCAAAAGTTGTTTCAATACTCAAAAAACCTGCTACCGGTCTTTCGCCACCCGAATATAGGCCGATCTCCATTCTCTCCTTTCTGTCTAAGGTACTTGAAAAAATGTTACACAAGCAGATGTCTACTTTTATTAAAAATAACAAGCTTCTGAATCCGCATCAGTCTGCACATCATCCTTCTTAAAAGTAGCTGACGATATCAGTCAGGCAATGGACAGTGACCAGGTGTCCTTTCTTTGCCTTCTTGATTTTCCAAAAGCATTCGATACGGTCAATCACAAAATATTGATCTCAAAACTGAGAAATCAATTTCGTTTCTCAAAAAGTGCTGTTACACTGATGTTGTCGTATCTTCCTGACAAGATGTCGTTGCTGGTAAAAACTCGTCCCGTTTTCTAAATTTATTGTCAGGAGTACCGCAAGGATCTATTCTACGCCCGCTACTTCCGCTCGCAGTCACAAACTCAGCAATTTACATGTATGCCAACGATGCATAAATCCACCTAGCTGCGAACTTGAAATGATCGAGGACGGGGCCCAAAAACTCAACAGTGATCTTAAAGACATTGCTCACTGGTCCAAAAAGAATAAGCTTTTTTTAAACTCAAAAAAATCTCAATGCATGATTATTTATAAAACCAAACTTGACAAAGTCATTAAGAACCTGGGCACCTGGTTTAACGCTACCCTTAGCTGGGACCTTCACATTCGGTCAGTAATTGGCACGATATATGATTGCTTACAAACTCTATCGCTATCAAAAAACTTTACACCCCAACATATTAGGCTGAGCTTATCGAAAACCATTTTTATGCCGATCATTACATACGGGTGTCAGATTTTCTGTTATCATAATACTGAAACGAGACGAAACATGATTGTAGCCTTTATCAATATAGTCCGGTACGTGTACAATCTTAAACGGTTTGACCACATATCGGCCTACTCAAAAAACATCCTGGGATGCAACCTATATGCATACATGAAATACTGTTCCATTAAGACATTACATAATTTTCTGATCAATAAAGAACCACTGTACCTCTATGAAAATATAGAATTCTGTATCTCCAATCGGTCTTATTTGTTTATTCAACTGAAATTGTGACAGCTCTGAGCGCCAATTTTTTGTTTACGTCATCAGGCAATTTATCTCCCTACCCCTTTTCATTAGAAAACAGCGAGGAACCAGGCAATTCGAGAGGGTGGTATTTAGATTTTCGGCTGATAATAATACTTAAGTAGGTCCCCTTTAAATAAGAAAGCTTCCCTTTCATTTCCTAAAATGTGTTTCATCAAATTAAATTTTAGTTTAAATGTCTATTCTAAATCTAAAATACGTAAATTTTTACAAACTTCAAGGCTTTGAGTTAAAAAAGCGCGGGCGAATGAAAATTAAGGAGGAAACAAAGACATGTGTTGGTTTTAAATGTTTGGAGGTTATAACGATGAGGAAACTCAGTAGGACATTCCATAAGCTAGTTGTACGACGAGAATCACGATATTTCAGAGTACGTCCGTAAGTGGGCTTGAGAATAAATTGATGACTACTGATAGCGATACGGGTGTTATGGTTGAAGGTTCGAAGGGGCGGAATGCTACTGTCAATTTCATTGGAGCACTGGTGGTGAAAATAGCGATAGAACGGCAGGAGACATTACCATTTTGTAATATTAGTATCACCTATAAGCATTATCGCACGGTTTGGAGTCCTGACCAGTGAGCATTGTACTCCAATTTTTGGGCGGATAAATGCTTTATATATTTTGAGACCACATCAGAGGGGGTTTCATATTTCTTACATCGTTTGAGGAAACCTAAACATTTCGTTCCAACGTACAATAGGTTGTCATTGGCAGACATACTATTTATGGATAACGGCAGGGTGTTTACATTTCGTTTTAACGACAGCAGACAGCATTGTGTATTGGAAGCATTAAATTGTACTCTGCTAGTCGTTCCCTGGACATAGCTCGGACATACCGGGCGAAGGGATATTAACACTCAGGGCCGAAGAGTCTTTGTTTCTTAATTGAAGTCTCAACGCGGTAAAGGAGGACTTTGCTTAAGCTATATCGAACTTCGAATTCTGCGGTACCTCAACTAGTTGTCCAAAGACCTAGCTCATTAGAGAGTTTTATGGCTTGTGGCTCAAGTCCACCTAGAATGCTACATAAGGAAGTAAGCTGTGAAAATCAACGGCATGTTGGTTTCGTTTTTTAGATCCGAAATTCCATATCAACGTTTTTACAATGCACAATAATAAAGTTTATAAGTTTATTTTGAACAAAATAACAATGGCCAGTTGGACGAACCGCAACGATGGCGACACTTTATACTTATCCAGGTATACTTATCCAGCTCAGTATTCTGGGGTCAAAGTCAAAATGGCCGAAGATTTCGTTTTTGGCGAGACAAATAAAACTTCGGATTTCCTCAAGAAGTTCCCAACTGGCAAGGTACCTGCATTCGAAAGATCTGATGGCAAGTACCTCAGTGAAAGCAATGTCATCGCTTACTTCCTGGCCAATCAACAATTACGCGGTGCCAATGAATACCAACAAGCCTTAGTTCGACAATGGATCAACTTTGCTGAGAATGAGATTGTACCGGCCTCATGCTCTAGGGTGTTCCCTCTGTTGGGCATTATGCCATTGGCCAAGAACAGCACCGCTAAGGATGATGTCGGCGCTGCTTTGACCATCCTTAACAATAAGTTGCTCGAATCCACTTATTTAGTGGGTGAACGCATCACTTTGGCCGATAGAGTTGTATTTACCAGTCTGTTTCATTTGTACCAGTATGTGCTGGAGCCATCTCTATGAGATGGCAATCTCAATAGATGGTTTAACACAATCCTCAATCAACCACAGGTTCAAGTCGTCCTCAAGGGCTACGTCTTGTGGGAGAAGACCCTCGCTTTCGAACCCAAGAAATACGCCAAATTCTTGGGCAAAACTGGTGCTGGTGCCGGTGCCGGTTCTGCTAAGACCGATAAGAAGAAGGACGAGAAGAAACAGCAAGAAAAGAAGCCAGCTCCAAAGAAGGAAGCTGAGGAAAAAGACGAATTAGATGCCGCCGACAAAGCTCTTGCTCTAGAATCCAAGTTAAAAGATCCATTCGATTCAATGCCCAAGGGAACCTTCAGCTTTGACGACTTCAAACGCTTCTATTCCAACGAGGACGAAGCCAAATCGATTCCATACTTCTGGGAAAAATTCGACCCAGAGAATTACTCAATCTGGTTCGCCGAATACAAGTACAACGAAGAACTGGCCAAAGTGTTTATGAGTTGCAACCTCATCACAGGTATGTTCCAATGTTTGGATAAGATGTGTAAACAGGCATTCGCCTCTGTATGCCTCTTTGACGAAGACAACAACACCACAATTTCCGGTATATGGATGTGGCGTGAACAGGATCTTGCCTTCACTCTCTCACCCCACTGTCAAATCGATTACGACTACTACGAATGGAAGAAACTCGATGCCAAGTCTGATGAGACCAAGAATTTGGTGGCACAGTATTTCTCCTGGACTGGCGCCGACAAAGCAGGTCGCAAATTCAGCCAACGAAAGATCTTCAAGTAAACATAAAAGTGGCTCTACCCAGTCCACAAATCTAACTCCGGCAACACCAACAACACTACTCGCAACTTACTCGTATAATTCATTTTTTTAACATTTGCTGTTTTTATTATCGGCTATTGCCTTGTCATAAAAATCAAAACAAAAACAAACCAACAACAACAAAAAACAAAAAGTGAAGGAGTTGCAATTTACAATCAGCTAGGCGTAAACAAAGTTCACACTTTCCAATAAAGGGATAATTACACCAAATCTAGCTGCCAAGACCAATAAAAGTCACAAAAATGCTAAATCAAAAATATGGTTCCTTAATGAAATTGCGAGTTTTGTTTTATTTCGAAAACTTTCGTTGGCTTGCAATATCCTCTAAAAATAATTAAAATGCGAAGAAACCACTTGCTGGAAATCACAGACACGGAAAACACTGCCATTTCAATTGAAGGACATCATCATTGACTACCACACCAGTGTTTTTGTGTTTTTTGTTTTTTTTTTTTGTTTTTCGCTCTTCAAATAATAATATAAATTATATTCACATTATTCTTCTATTACGGCACTTGTTTGGCACATATACAATAAAGCGTTAAACCTGAAGTAGAAAGAGTATCCTTGAACAGAGTTTAAGGCTACAGACGCAAATGGAACGATTTACTTCATCGCTGTTTTTATTTCTACACAGTCCCTTTGGGTTGTTAAGGATGTGGGGGGTTTCTTTTCAATTTGGAAAAAATAAAAATGTGCTGCATTCGGTTTGGACTTACAAGTTGCATTTGTGATACGAGAGTAATTTGTTTAAAAGCATTTAAAGGAGATGCAGCAATGATGGAGTATCTTTTTCATTTGGAAAGGAATAATTCGTGTATTTATTTTTAAAATAATATATAAAATATGTATTTAGTTAAGATTTCTATTACAATTCGTACATTTATTAATTTTTATGTGGGATACATTCAATGTATTGCGCTTTATATGAAGGCCTGACTTTAATGAAAAATCTGATTTGTCAATGGATATCTCGGTGTTTTCGGAATTTTATCAAATTTACTATCACAGAAGGATATCAGTAAAGCGTGAAATTCAATACAGCTTAGTCATTTATACTCTAATTGACAGAAATAGAGACCAATTGGTAGATTTTCAAAGTCTTTCAAATATTTTTTAAACAAAAACCTTTAAAGGTTTTCCTTTTATTGGAAGAATATATATAATAAGCCCTAAATCTGGTTTTATTCATAAGGCCTTCTGGCTAAAATCTTACAAAGAGAAGATGGAAAACCTGTCGATGTGACAATTGTAAATAAACACGTCGACGAGTTCATCTCATTATGCGAATAAAATTGCAACAAATGCTCTTGTGGTTAATTGTCTTTTGAAATATTTCTTATTATGCTATTGTCCCTAAACACGTTGTTGCACACCTTCTATAATGCTGATTTTTTTTTTAAGTCCCATAAAAGCCATCCAGGGCATTATTTTTGAAATTAATTGCACGTCGCACGTAAACCATTACAAAGTAGCATGTGAGCAAAACGTGTTGCATCCTTTAAGAGGATCATCTCTATCTTTTTATCACACATATGACATATACGTTAATTGTTTTCAAGTTGCAAATAAACGTGATTAATTTTGTGTTTTTTATGCTTTTTTATTTTCATAAGAAGGCGGCGGCAGCAATTCCATAGCCAAGCCCGTCACAATGTAGTCAATGTGCAATTAAAAACATAACAAGGAAATCATGTCTTAAACCTACAAGTTGTTGAATATATTTATCTGCAAGGCATACGTTATTTAAAAATAATGTATAACTGTAAGATCATTTGCTGAAAAAACAGCCTTCGACAATTCAGCTTGAAGTTGAATCTCGCTTATGAGTATTTTCTTCGTGAATTCGAAAGCAAGTCAGACAAGATGTTTTTGAGAAACAAAATGCTCCAAATACTCCTCGTGGTCCGTTCCAGTCGTTGAAGTACCTATTCTTATCTGATTCTCAGAAGAAACCCAAAAAAGTCTCTTATTATTGTTAAAATTTGACTGAATCCCTAATTACAGTTTCTAACTGAAATGTAAAATTCCTTATGACTGTGCTTACTTACTAGCACCTACGTCCGCATTGGTATCTCCTGTCAGCTTTGTGTTTAGCTTTTAATTTTGTTGTTGTCGTACTTTATTCTTCTCCTTGGCATTTGCTACATTCTCTGTCCAACAGACTAACGGCTTGTTGACACTAAATTATGTAATAAATTACACCAGAGAGTCACGTGCTGGTTAGGGGGTGGTATGCCATTTGCTCTGAAGGGTTAATGTTGTAAGCTTTACAAAGATGTAGACGCCAACGGCCACCTACATACAATTTGGCGGCATTTTATTGCTCTTTTATTCATTCTCATGTGCATAGTTCTTATTAAGGTGACGTCCAAAATCGGTTATTGTTATTTTACTTACATACGAGTACCTACTACTCGTATATTGGATATCAATGTCCTTTTGTCTACGTGGTCTTTGAGCTTAGAGTTGACCTAGGTCTTGTCCTTGTCGAAAATAATGCTTATTCATGTTCTGTCTTTATTATTTACAAGAAAACGGGTTAGTCATACCCTAGTTAGACAAACTTTATATAAAGATAAAACTTTTTGCTTTGTCGTCAGGATTCATGAAAAGTTTTGCAGTTCCAGATTGAGAAATGTTTTAAAATTTATAAAGGACGAGAGGTGAATGACCCAGCTTATTTTCTCTGGACCTTTCTTTAAGAGGCTGTCGGTAAAATTATCAGTTCATGTTTATCAGTAAGGAATAATTTAATTTTCCTATTCTAATACAAAAAAGCGTGGTCTTATGTTTATACGAGAGTTGTCTGAAAAGTTTCCGATCGAACAATAATACAAGACATTTTTTCTAAATTTTTTTTTTTTAGTTTCTTTGTAACTCTACACACTTCTCCCTGCGATGCTCCCATTTCTCTAACCTGTCCAAATAGTACTTGCCATTTTTCTCTGCAAAATAATTGTTCACGAAGGTGATTGCCTGCTCATTTGACGAAAATCTCTGTCCTCCGAGCGCAGTTTTTAGATGAGGGAACAAAAAGAAGTCGCTTGGGGCTAGATCTGGTGCATAAGGCGGATAATTAAGCAGTTCAAACAGTAATTCATGGATTTTTGCCATGGCAACCGCTGAGGTGTGAGACGGCGCGTTGTCTTGGTGAAACAGGATTTTCTTTTTCTGCAAATGTGGCCGTTTTTCCGCAAATAGTATGCTCCTGTAATGGTTTCTCCTTTTTGAAGATAATCGATTAAGGTAACTCCTTTACTATCTCAAAAAACAGTCGCCATCACTTTCCCAGCCGAAAAAACAGTTTTGCTTTTTTTGGAGCGGGCTCGCCCTTTGCAGTCCCCTATTTTGACAGAATTTTTCTTTCGGGCGTATAATGCTGTATCCATGTTTCATCTAAAGTAATTAATCGGCGCCAAAACTCGGATTTATTGCGCCTAAACTGCGCCAACAGAGCGTTGGAAATGTTCATTCGAACACGTTTTTGGTCTAACGTGAGCAAACGCGGCACCCAACGCGAGGACAGCTTTCTCATGCCTAAATCTTGATTTAATATATAACAAACACGTTCTTTGGACATTTTCATAACCTCTACTATATCTCTCACTTTAATTCGGCGGCCGTCTAACACCATTTGGTTAACTTTAGCAATTTCATCGTCAGTGGTTGCAGTTTTTGGCCGTCCCGAACGTTCATTATCTCCCAACCTTTAACGGCCATTAAATTCAGCTGTCCAAAATTTCACTGTGGTAAATGATGGTGCAGAGTCCCCATACACAGAGTTCAACTCATTTTTGGTTTGCGTAGGCGTATTGCCTTTCAAAAACAAGAATTTAATAACAGCTCGATACTCAATTTTTCCCATTTTCACAAAAAACACTCACATCGACTCACTCAAACGACTGTCAACTAAAAACTGTGCCTCCAAAATGACTGAAACTTCGGTAAGTAACTGTCAAAAGATGCATAACTAGCATTCACTAGCTTTTATTTACGAGTGCCGCTGTCTTTACGTTGCGGTCGGAAACTTTTCAGGCAATCCCATATCGGAAACTACTTTCGTTAGTTTATCGCTCTATACAACTTTAACTATAAATCTATAGAAATCGTTATGCTTAAAAACGATAAACAACTAACAAAAACATTCACTTTGGTGATTATTACAGAGATCAGAAGCAGCGCGAACTAGGATGAAGATTTATTAAGAGGCAGACTTGGGAAAGAAGTTTAAAGGTTTCAGCATGTAAGCAAATGTCTGTTGATAGTTTTCAAGAAATCTAAATTGACTAATCGACATTATCTCACATCTCACAGTCAATCAGAAAGATCATGTTACAGCCTTTATTAACCGACTAAAAGTTCGCAAAGCAAATTGATTGAGATCTAATTCTACTTGGGTACTCCGAAGCCTTCCGTTATCGTGTTATACTTCCGGGATATATTCAAAAACTTTCCAGACAGCAGCATTGCTATCCATTTTCTTAACACGTCCTAGCCATTTAGGCCGATAAACTCTTTCTCTCATTGACCACTTGTTGATATATACCCCGTATAGTTTTGTTGTATCTTTTTGCTCAATATGAACGAGGCCGAATATCGTCCGAAGGAACCAAGGCCCATCGCCCCTAGGTATCTTTCCTTGTGGAAAGTATACATTGCATTCAAAGTTACGGCTTCTGTTCCAATATCAGTAAATTCACCAACAAGAGTCAGTCCCATGGTATCGGTATAGCAAGCGTATGCAATGAGTTTTGCAGACTTTTAAAATATTGTAGCCTCAATTTATTGCTGCTTTAGAATATTTAACCAAATTTAACCAAGCTAAAATTACTAAGCTTTTCGGACGATCTACTTTCATATCTCGTCTTTGGTATGTCTATTAGGCCTATAATCGCCCTGTTAAGAACCTATGATACCAAACGAAAAGTAAATGAGACAGACGTAATTGGGGTGGGCACTGCAACCTATAACATCTATTATGCCCTCTTAATAAACTTGGGGAGGACCCTAAGGACTGAAACGAATAAAATTTGGAAAAAAAAATATTTTCATAATTCATGTAATTTTTTTTTATTTGCTTTAAAACTCGGTTTTTATTAAATTCATTCACAATTACAAAAAATAAAAAAAAATTATTTAGGTTCCTATTCTTTCCTCAACTTCTTTCGGATGTCCTTAATAAGGTTGGTGACAGTTACATCCGTGATTTTTTGGACGCTCTTTTCCATTTAGCACTAAAATCTTTTACGTCCTTTGCACACTGCTCACTTTTCCTCCTCAATTTAGCTTTGACCAAAGCCCAATACCTTTCAATGGGACGGCACTGTGGAACATTGGGTGGATTCATGTCTTTTGGGACAAAGTCGACATTTCTAGCAACAAGAAAGCTCAACGTCGCATGAGCATAGTGAGCTGAAGCTAAATCTGGCCAAAATAATGTTGAAGCCTCGTGTTTGTTTCAGAAAGGAATCAGTGTCTACATTGGCAAATGGCCTGCCAAACGAGATATTTTGACGCGAATTTTTCCATCCCAATCGATGTTGTTGATTGCGGAAGAATCTCAGCTTCAAACGAGTTGTAAAACTGCGCACCGGGAAGAGTAGTAAAGTCGGCTTTGACATAAGTTTCGTCATCCAAAACCAAGCACGCTTTCTTGTTGCCGATCAACTCGTATATCTTTCGGGCTCGTGTTTTTATGACTTTTTCTTTTGCTTTTCAGTAACTTTTGGTATTTTTTGTTTTTTTCGTGTTTTTAGACCGTTACGTTTTTTAGATCTTTGTACCATTGTTTGGTTGGTATTACATTTCCGATTTTTTACGATATTCCGATATTTTCCTGTCCAAATTTGTATCATGTGCTCCACTTTTAGCTTCACTTTTCTGTTTTCGCTTAACTGTCAACGTCTCCAAATATCGTTTAATAACAGAATCCACTGTACTGCGTGCTATGTTAAAATTTTTCGCGATGAAATGGTTTAGACACGAAGTATTTTCGAGCCATTTGTCGATGATCTTTTTACGGCGTTCCTCTTGACTCATATTTTATAAATATTTTAAACCGCACCGAACCAAAATCAATAACAAACTGAAACTAGAGAATATACAGGATAATCTGGGTACAAAATGGGATTGCAATTTTTACGCATTAGAAGTATAACCCGTATTAAAATTTACAAATTTTATTCGTTTCAGTCCTTAACTAAAATATAATTTAAGTGTATCCAAAAGCATGTTCGGCAATCCAATCTCAACATACAGCAAGTAGTTTGGCGTTGTATAGTAGATCGTAGTTTAAAGATACGCTTTAAGGAGAAACAATTTTTATAATTCCCTTTGCTAATAACCCCATACCTGGGCAGCATACAACCTTATGAATTTGGAAACCGCTTGAAATAGCTTGTATTTCTCTGGATGATCAATGCGCATGTTTGACATGCAGTTTTTGTAAGATTCACAAATGGCGGACTTGGCTTCGGAGAGCTTAGACTTGCAGTGTTTTACGAAACTTACATTGCTCATGAGAGTTGCACCTAGCTATTTAAGTTATTTTACCGAATCCATCTTCCGTGCTTTGAAGTATCGGTCGCGTACAGAGCGATTAGTGCTGCTATGACCTTAGACGAAACCCCTAAGTTGGAAAGTTTGTAAAATAGGCTTTCCGTATCAAATCAAACGCTGCTTTCGAGTCCACAAAAAAGTGAACAATATTTTTTCCGCTGCAGATAGGACTGGGCAAGATTTGATAATAAGAAGACTTGATATGTTGTGGAATATTTACCTTGGAAACCTGCCAACCCAGATCATTATTCCGCGGTATAGCATTCTGCCAAAAAAGCTTCATTGATGTGTTTAAAAATGATATTCCTTTCTAGTTTTCTGGCAGATTGATGTCTCCCTTTTTAAAAAGCGGGGAATTAAGGAAGCATGATGGAATCTCGCAGTTCAGGAAGATCTTATTGTAGCAGTCACTTAGGATCGAAATATATTCCCGTATGGCTTTTTTTAAAAACTAGTGCGGTATTCTGTCCTTGCCTGCTGGAATGCTTAATTTGGGTGCAATTCAACTGTGAAATCGGCGCGCGTCGAGAAATTGATCAACGGCTCCGCATGGTGAAACCTGTTGGCACTGCACTTAATATTGATCAGAGGAGCAAAATACTCTCTTAACACATTTTTCTTAAGAGAACAGCCTATTGTTCGCCTAGAGCCGTTTGCCGCTTTCCTACCGTCTAATATGGAATGCAGTTGAATGGAGTCAACGTTCCAACAATTTGCAATGTCTAATAGACCAGCATTAACCAGCATTAAACCATCATTGCCCATTAGCCGACAACTAGCGTTTCACAATTAGCAGATACAAGCTAATCAATTAAAATCACTCTAAAATTTGAAACAATTTGTATTCAATACTCGTATATTGAATACAATGTTCAACAAAACGAATGCAAATTAACGCCACAATTATTCGAACATAAGCATTTCACCATACCCAATTTGTCCATCTTTAAAAAAAAAACCTCCCAGACCATTGTCTCATAAAGTCAAGTGCCATGTGGTCTGCTTGCCCTTCTGTACAACAGGACGAACACAATCAGGACTTAATTTTGCAATTAACCACTTGACATTTTAAACTCCACAATCATCGATAAGAGTCATCATATCCCTTCAGTTTGCGTACACGTTAAACTATCGGTTACTTGTGACATATGCCAATTCGACGTTGTTATGTAAGTTGAGCATGGTTAAAGCCGTATCTGCTGGACGTATTCCCTTCTTTTACGTCGTTAACTTTACTCGTGTCGCTCTTATTACGAAACGAAGTCAGATGAAAGATAGGAAGTCCTTTGCTTTTGTATTTGCCAGGAAAATTACTGGACATACTGGCAGTAAAAGAAAACACTGACCATTTTTTAAAGATTTTCTCTTTTCAAAGTTTTCCTCAGGACTATAATATTTTAATTTGCTACGAAACTTTATGAATTCTGCTTAAAATATTTTCGTTAATTAATATAAAATAAATAAATTCATTTACTTTTTGAAACATTAGTATTTCGCTACATTCCACACATTTGTCCTTGATAATTGTTTAACTTGTTTAGTAAGCAAGCTTCAATAATTAGTAACTTTACGAAATTTAGTGTATTGTAAATAATGAACAAATATTTTTGAAATATAATGTCAGAGTACTCGTACGAATTCATCAAGATTTGTGAGCCCGAAAATTCCGATTCGGATTAAGAAGGTTCGGTGTGGGGAATATATAGTATTTCTTTCAAATGTATTGTAGATATTGTTCCTTTTCCTGATATTAAACATCCTCATACGACAAAATTTACAGAGGAATGACTAAAATATTTGTCATGCATCCTGCAAGGTCTTTTAAACCATTTCTAGGCATATAAACGGCGAAAAGTGTTGAATCAGTCTTAATCATTCATTTTTTAAAAGGAGTTAGTTGTTAAATTAGCTTAATGACTATTAAGAACTTTACAGCATGACAGGTTATAAAAAAAACTCCAGATAAAATTGCGTATTAAGCCCCTTATTGTGTTCTCTACAGTTTCTCCACTACAACATAATAAGTTTTGCTTAGAATCATAAAACCGAAATCTATTGATCCGGATTAAAAATTTGGATTTAAAAAATGTATTGAAAAGCAAACTTAGTTGTGAAAGCCCAAAGAATGTTACAAGTTTTCGCCAACTTTCCAGTATGCGTTATACGACTGCCCTTGCACAAAGGAATAAAACAGATGCAGTCGATGTAAGAAAAAGAAGCACGAAACTTGTTGTATAAGAAAACGTTTATCTTAGAAATACATTTAGCAATTCCAAAGCATTACGCCAGCTTTTTTCTTGAAGCAAATGCTTTAAGATTGATCGCCCGTTCTGCCTCTTGATATAAGTATCGGATAATTGTTAATCACATTGCCAAGTTGGTCTACTTGTACGAAATGATTTCATATCTTTATAACCATGGTTACGACACTTATATGGAAAATAGAAATAGAAAGTCATAAATCCTATTTGGCCTATAAAAGTGTCTTTTTTTTGAGCTATGGAAGGGTTTTCTGAACAAAGCGACAGGAATTAAGTTTAAGTTACAAATCTTTATTCTTTATAAAAATGGGCGAATCTTTCGAAGATTTGGGGCTATATCTCATCAACCACACGCTAAATATTGGCTTTCAAGGTCCGAATAATTTCCCATTTATTAGATTACACGGAGTCCTTTACATCGTTCCATAGAATTAAACGTATCTCGTCATATCGTAGGATCTGAGTTGCGAATTCACTGGTCCAATTCATGGCATAATATTGTCGTTGAAACGTCGTCAATGGTTTTGTGGGCAGTAATGCCATCTCAATGTCATCTCATGTATTTTGGAAGAAATAGTTTCTGACCATTTCCGGTAACATTAGCAATTGATTGGAATTGAAAAAATTAAGGGCCGATGATGTGTGTTCTTGTAAGCGTAATTGAATCTCGTGAGTCTCTTTTAGATTTTCACTCCAGAAAATTCAATTTTGCTTGCTCAGAAACCCATTGATCCAAAAAGCTCACTGACTGCAACCTGCCTATGACCCAATCAGCGAAATTCGGTTCCAAGGCTCGGTATCAGATCTTGCACTAGCAGGGTCTTAGATGAGTATGGATGTAGGCCGAGATTGAGCTTATGGTAAAGCGTAGGAGACGTCTATATTTTTTAGATCGTTTAGGTCGTTGTATAAGAAAGCTCCTAAGTGAAGCTTTCCTCTCTGGGAGGGAGCTGGACATGTACAGAGTTGATGGAAGATAGTCACCTCCTCTTCCTCCTCTATGCATCTTCTACAGAAATCGTTTGTAAAGGCGCCAAGCTTTCTTGCGTGCTTGCCTATGAGGCAGTGTCCAGTGATAACATCTATGTTATGATGGCGCTGAGATGTTTCTTATTTAGAAGGATCAAACACTTAGAGCGTTCCAATTTTGGCTAGATCTGTTTAATCGCTAGACATGTTGGTTCAACAGTCCACCTAAGGTCTGTTCTTTTATTGGCATTCAGCTTTAATGTTAGTTTGCACGCAGAGATTTGTATACCTATGCAACCCTTTTCCGGTAGAATAGGTAGAGTGGTTCCAATTTGTGGCCAGGCACCCAACAAAGGTGAAGGTTGAACTGCTCTACCATCTCCATAAGAGATGATCGGCATTCAAGGGCGGTTTTAGAATTTAATGAGAGCGAGTCCAGGGACTTTATAGCGGCCAGACTATCCGAAAAGATGTGGATATACTTTGCAGATATCAAGTTTTTCTTCAGCCAGGACAGAACTTCTTTAATCGCCAAAATTTCCGCCTGGAACACGCTACAGTGATTTGGAAGACGGAAAGAGAGGCTAAGATTTTGCTTATCTGAGAAAACACCGCCACCAACTCTGCTATTGGTTTTAGATCCATCTGTGTAGAGATGGATTGACTTGTTCGCCATGAAAGCATCTTCCTCCCAGAAGGATCTAGAAGGGAAGCTTACATGGAAGTTTTTGTCAAACCAAAGTTCAGGTATGGTGTAATCGATGTTCTCTGTGAGGATTCCTAATGTATTAAGAATGCTTGCGTGGCCAAATGCATTATTTGTCCACTGTTTAGTCGCTTTAAGGCGAATAGCTTCAGTCGCAGCTACTTTCCTGCTGAAAATATCGAGGGGTGCCAAATGAAACAGCATGTCTAATGCCGCAGAGGGGGTAGACCGCAATGCTCCGCTTATGAATAGACATGCTGTTCTTTGGACTCTGCTTAGTTTAATGTAGTTGACTGCACTGTCTAAGGCCATCCACCAGTCGACCTCCCCGCAAGTGAGCATCGATCTAATGACCGAGATGTATAGCCAGTGAGTTATGCGGGGGTGAAAGCCCCATTTACTCCCAATGGCTTTTCTGCAAGAGAATAAAGCTATTGTAGCTTTATTGACTCTTTCTGGAATGTTTGGTTTCCAGTTTAGTTTCCTGTCAAAAATGAGACCCAGATATTTTGCTGTATCGGAAAATACTACCGTTTATTGAAGGAGGATCTAAAATTGGAATTTTGTAGCTCTGCTGGTATTATATCGTCCAGATCAGCAGACTTGTATGTTTCGAAGCTATGCAGCGCCCAGAGCAGTTTGTCTCTTGTAATCACACCATGAATTTTTGTCACGGTTGCAGTAGTCCTGTTTGGGTTGCTACTCGCAGCGAATTGGGAGCTGCCTGCTACTGGAGCAGGCTGAGTGATTCATCACTTGAGGTTGTCCAAGAGCCATCGGTTTTTTCAAACAGCTGGTCATCATAGGATTTGTAGAGAGAATTTTTCTTAGCCGCAATGCCTTAGAGGTTTCTGTGATTTTGGCACAGGATGATCTCCAGGATTGTCCTTTTGCCTTCGTCAGTTCTTTTTTGTATATTTTGAGGGATTCTTTATAAGAGCCCCAGTCAGTCTTGTGATTTTTGCTAGGTTGAAAAGTTTTCTGCGAGTGTTTCTAGTGCTGATGCCCACCAGGTTGAATAAGAGGGCAGAAAGGGGCCATAGCCTGATTGAGAGCCAGGGTGAATTCCTTGACTTTCATGTCAAGCTCGATGGTGACACGCGGGGGACTTGACGGCTAAGAGGATAGCGTTTCTGACAGTATTTATGTGTATGTACCTGTGGATTCTATGTATGACTGAATTGGATGTATCTGTGGTCTGAAAAGGAGTGTTCAGATGATACTATCCAGTTCGTTAGCATTTGAGTGATGCTGTCGCAGACAAGAGTGATATCTAGCACTTCCTGCGGGTTCTTACATCCAATTTTTCTGTACAAAATTGACAATTTTTGTGTAATTCTGCCAAATGTCCGTTTTTTTTCCTCCTTTGTTTATCTTTGAAATATGTTACGGATATAAATACTTGTATGTACATACGAGTATACCAAATAATGTTACAGGCTTTTCCTAAGTATATACTATGCCACTTGTAGGGTACTTTGGATCACCTCGTTAGTAAAGGCAAGACTTTGCTAATGTCTTCGCATTATTTTTCTTTCAGCACGTTCTTTGATCCTCGGTTGAATTTTGACTTTCTAGTACCTCTCGGACCTATTTTTTCCACCATTTCCTTTTAACATTACAATACGAGCTGATTTGCTCAGTTCGAAAATGTTCCACTATCGCTATATGAAAAAATCATGAAAATTGATATTAGATCACGTGTTATTTGCATCTCTGAAACTGTCATTTTGCCCTAGCCAATTGTCATACTACACATCTTTCAACACTGCGATGCGTGTGTTAAAACCCAAAGAACTATCCTGTATAGCAAACTTTCAAGCTTATCAGCAGTTACCTGATGTGATGATGTTTCTAACATTATCAGCGAAAAGAAGAGAGTTAGTTCTAAAACACGTCAATGTGTTCTTAAAATAGAAAACTTTACACGACATGAGAACGGAAAAGAATTTGCCCGCTTTTACATAATATTGCTAAAATTAATTCGAAAAAAAAGATTTTCTCTCTTTAAAAATTTAATTGTTTTATCATTTTTATTGACCATAAAGGCTTTTTGCTCCGAATTGGCCTACCTATTTATTAGTTTTCAATCATAATAAAAGGTGGCCCATCTACGGGATTATTCGAAATTTGAAAGAGATCTTAAAGGAATCATCCTTCCCCTCAAATCTTTAAATGGAACAAGGTGCTTGAAATTGAATAACAAAAATCTACAGGGAAGGGCGATTTTGGCAAATTGTAGGAATAATCCAGGAGTAGTAATAATATTATAGGTGACTTGTACGCGAATTGGTAAGAACGCAGGATCGGGAAGCAGAATAGCTTCAATAGCTCGGCAATCAAAGGATGAAATAATTAATGCGACGACCGCTAACCCCAAGTTTCGCAGTGAAAGTTTAAACTCCACTTTTGATTTAAACCTCAGTTCAAAAATTTATTCGGTTTCACAGTTTCGTTTAACTCTTGAACTGAGTTCATATTGTAGTTTAAGTTAAACGACAGAATTCTGCCGTTTAAACCTCAGTTCAATTTCATATTGACAGTTGCCAGTTTATACACAGTCGAATTTACAACGAAATTACTTGACATGACGAAGCAATAACGTACAGTGCTGCCAAATTTTTCTCATACAATTTAGTTAAACGACGTTTAACTGAACTTACACTGCGAAACTCGACGAGATGATCTTTAAATTTAAACTCAAGTTCAGGTTCAGCTGAACTCAAGTTTAAACTTTCATTGTGAAACTGGGCATAAGCAATTAAAATGTTGCTGTTTATTTGGGCTTCGAATTCAATACGGGACAACTTTTTTGGATCAGCTGGACGATTTGGCATTACATGTACAATATACACCTTTAAAATATTTGTTCTAATGAAAACCGGACGAACAGTAACGTAAGGTTAGTCCAAGTGTTATCTCGGCGTCTATTTTACTAATATTCTTGAAATGGAGAAGCACCCAGTTGAAAAATTGTCTAAGGTCAAAACTGTAAGCAGTTTTGTCAAAAAGACGTACACCATCGTCTTATAGAGTCTTTACGGCAGCTATGGAATCTATCTTTTTATATGTTGCCCAAGAATAGTATTATAGAACATATCATATGAATCTGTGAACGCTAAGAAAGCGTCAACTTAACCCGTATTATCCCAAATACCTTTAATTTTGTTCGATTTGAGAAAAACTCTTACCAACTCATATCTATGACACTATGAACATATTTATGTATAAAAAATATAAAATAAATTCTTGGATAACGGTTTCTAGAACCGTTCCTTTAATGGAACAGTAGGAAAAAAAAACTCAAATAATTTGACTATTTCAATACATTTTATTTAAAAAAATAACAGATTCAAAATTATTAGATATACATATTTACAGTTTTAAATTAAAGTAAATTGGAAAAATATTTGTTCCAAGTTTTTAAATTTCAGTTTGAATGAAAATTTTGTGAGCAAATATTATGTAATGCAACGTTACAGGTTTCACAATTCATTTTCGTATTTTTGTGACAAAATCTGCAGCGACTTTGTTTTTGTTGCCTGACAATGTGATGGGTTCTTCCATCAAGCCAAATACTGCCGGGAATACATTTTCTGACAGCTAGAGATGACCTAGGCAACTTTGACTTAGAGGCAATATTTTGGCCGGAAGGTGTATCTGTTGTTTGAAGGTATGTTTTAACAATAAACCTGGTGGAAGATAGCAAGTCATAGTTGCTTTCCTCAGCCAAAAGAGATACCTTGTAAAGTTGGATATTGTTTACGCTTGCATTCATTGAAAACATAAGTGGCAGCCAGTACCACATCTTTTTAAACGAATTACAATTCGGTAACATCCAACATTTTGATCCAACCGATCAACTCCTCCCATATATCGGTTATAATTAACTATGCAATCGGTTATAATTAACTATTCACCTTTCCCAGAGGGTTAACACCACATTGGGTAGATGCAACAGTAACAATGTTGTTGCCATTATACCGGACAAGAGTGATGTAAGAAATTGTATCTGTACATTGGTTAAATGAACCTCTTTTAGTTTTTTTTCATTTCTTTAGGATCTTTTAATGGTGCTTTTTCCACACGGTTTGTCCTTATGGTACCGGTTACATCATGGCCCATTTTTTTTAGTTCATCCAGAAAAGGCAGGGTTGTAAAGAAATTGTCCATATACAAACTGTAACTATCAGGTGGCAGTCTCAATATAAAGTCTAACACTACAGAGCCCCCTACACCGAACTCTGGATGAGTATTTCCTGTACTGGCTCCTTGATAAAGTTCCCCGTAGATCAAATAACCAAGCCGAGTACATATAGACCAATTTTTGTAGCCAAATCGGATCCGTTTCCCTTGTATGTGCTGTTTTGTGCTATGCTTCCCAAAATATGATATCATCGATTCATCGATACTCAAATTTTTATCACCAGGGAAGTATTTTAACCAGCTTTTGTTGAGAAGGTTCCAATGAGGTCGAATCTTTGCAAATTCGTCGTTTGGAATCAAATTATCAAATGTTGTTAGAAGCGTGAAAATACCGCAGCAAATCCTCAAACCTATTTCTCGACATAGCAGATGCAACTTCCTGAAAATTACAGTCAACACTTTATTCCCAATATGTTACATGCGATATCCCGCTTCGCTATTATAGCCTGATAGCAATAAAATGCCAATAAAACGTTTAATTTCTACCGTGGAAACTCTAAAAGTGTGGTTACCTTACCTGAGAGGAAGTGAATTCCAAAGATGGATGGCATGAACGAAAAATTGTCGCTCTGAGTTTTCGTAATAGATATGCGGCTGGATTAAATTTAATGAGCGAGTTGAATGTGAAAATTTAAGTTTTACGAATTAGTATGGAGGCTGCTTACCAATAATAATTTTATGCAAATACTTGATTGTTCAATACTCGAGATATTTATCAAGAGTGCATCGCAATACATTTTTAGCGTATCGCGAAACATGGTCAAAGCGTCTCAATGCATAAACATAACGAATGATGTTGTTGAAGGCAATGTCGAGCTTACGTCTAATGAAAGTACTACTGTAACAGAAAATTTCAAAGCCATAAGTCAAAATTGGAATCAGTAGAGCCCTCACTAGCATTAATCTCATATGCAATGAAGTAAAAGACCGCGACACAGACAGATTCCTTAAAGAACCATAGATTTTGCCTATAATAGTGGAGATGTGGTCGTTCCAACTTATAGTGTTGTTAATTCACACACCAAGGTTCTTAACTTTATCAACGAACTCGATTGGTTCATTTCGGAGAAATATGCTAGGAAGATTACAGCCACTCATGCTGCTTCTGCTTCTGCTTATGACAAGGCATTACGATTTAACTGGGTTCAGTGTCAACGAATTATCTTCAGACCAATATAGAATTTTTCGAAGATCTTCATTAAGTTTTTAGGCTGCATCATCAATGAGGCCCAGTTTACAACTCAGGTAGAGTTGTACATCATCTGCATACATATGCAGCGATGAGTATTTGATTACTTTCGGAAGGTCATTGATAAATATCGTAAATAACAAAGGACCCAGTATGGATCCTTGAGGTATGCCCGCTGACGTTTATAGAGGGTGTTATAAAAATTTCAACAGCCGAACCTTGTCGTCTTATTCAAGTTGTGAAATGATTTCATTTACACTCAAACTGATTTCATTCTCACAAAACAAAAATAAATTCCGATAAACTAATTAAATAACACTGGCATATTATCCTACTGTCCCACTTGTGAAACGGTGCAAACTATTTCAAAGAAAATATCTAAAGCCTAAACATTTTTTTTGTTTTGATATAAAAAGAACATTACTATATTCAGACATTTACAAGTAAACCAATGCAACATGGAAGTTATTAGTCCAAATAGTTTATTAAAAAAAACTTACACTTTGCGGCGAGACATTTTTTTGTCGATTTCTTAAAATTTAACACACAATAAATACACCGACATTTCTCGAAATCAAACCAACGGTAAATTATTTTGACAGCAAATATTATTAGTGATGCCAGAATGGAAAAATAAGTAATGGACGCGTTCAAGAAATATTTGTAGAAAATGAAACAGATACCGTTCCACTAATGGAACACTAGGATGATACGGGTTAATATGCGTACAGTAGAAACGGTGGGCCCTGTGGGTGAAAATGCAGAAGATACGGAATTCGATGTCGATAGCAAAGGTTTAGCCGTTGCCACAAACTCTGTCCCGTGACTTGCATCAGGAGCTCGTGGCTCCTCAACTCATGAGTTGATAAAAGTCGACCCTTATTTTTATTGGAAAATAGTGTTTACAATAGTAAAAAACCTCACTTTCGGCTTAATGAATTGGTTGCAATCAAAATTGTTGATTTTGGAGTGAGACGACAAAAAGATTGGTTTTGTGTCAAAACTTTTTGTATGGGTATCACACGTACATATTAGGCGAAATAAATTTAATGGACCGAATTTCCATATGAGCCACAAACATTACTCGTAAGAAAAGCGTTACTGGAGATGAAAAGTAGATAGTTTATAGAAATGTTGGGTGAAAAAGAGCCATCGGGAAACCTCGGTCATCAACATCAAAAATGGTGTGGGTCAGAAGAAGGTGATACTGTGTTCTTGGTAATACAAGTGTCTAGTGACTTTGAGCTGTTTAAACAAATTAAAATGGTACAATGACGATCGCTATTGTACTTAGCTGATATTGTAAACATAGAAATTTAGAGCGAATGTCCATCATTGGCCAACTGAAATGTCGTAGTCTTTCATCACAACACCATAAGACTACATGTGGCAAGGAAAAGCGTCCATAAAATTTTTGAGTTGGATTAAGCTATCATACTCTTCTGACATTATCACCTATTCTGATCTCTACGAAACTTTCTAGATGGAAATAAGTATTTACATTTTATGGCAGAGGAAAAGTTTTTCACCGACAAAGGCAACTGCTTCTTTTCCAACGGATTAGATCAGCTGCCAAAATGCTGGCGAACAGTTTTAGCCAACACGTTTTGTTTCTCTGAAAAAAAAACTGCATAACTTTCCCATATAACTAATACTCATAACTTGAAAGCAATGAGCTTTTTCCTATAAGGCAAAACCAATTCCTGTTTTCTATTTTCAATTCCTCCCTTATTAAGGACATGCCAAGATAGGTTGATGCCTCCGCATCAAAATATCTTGGCATTTAATGCACTTTTACTGGGATATTATTTATTTTCCTCTTAGTAACTAGATTGACCGTATACTTATTTTCTTACATTTAGCTGTAAACACATATTTGCCACATGTCTGCTACTGATACGTTTTGTTTTGTTTTGTTTTTTTCTAACTGCTATGCTTGCTGTATCGGCGAATGTGGTCACTGTTTTGTTTTCTGGAAAGATTAAGTATTGCAACTAGCACACTACCCTGAGGTACTCCTGCTTTAATTTTCTCCTGTTTTGACTACGAAGTTTCTTGCTTAAATTTTAAGCATCGTTCGGTTAAATACGAACCTTTGCAATATACTCGTATGTAACATATTGCCTCGCAAAAAGCAATCAGAGCTTATTGTAAAGTCCCATATGCCAAGTCTAGAAAACTATTTTTTTCTACATCTAGGAAGACTGCAGTGTAATCCCTTTTCCTTCCAATGCTCTTTCGATGATATTAGTCATCCTATGGAATTCCTAAATATTGAAATACACTCAAAAAGGCATGAAAATAGCGCGCAGAATATTGTTCAAACGCGAGGTCGCCGCCTAATATAATGATAATAGGCTTTTCACGATTTTCACGATGTTACTTAACCCTTGTACATTTCACAATTCTCTCTTCAATTTTGAAATTCGATTAAAAATATCCGTTATTTTTTTTTACAACTAGATAACTGCAATCAAACGCCTGCAGCAAGGATTTTATCATTTCACGTTCATTATCTTATTTTTCCATCGGGCAAAGCGACGCTCAATCCTATGCCGTCCCATTGCACTACGAATTTGACTGTGTGTACTTGGATATTTGTAGTTAGGCGACAATTAAAACTTAATATAGGGGTAACAAATAAAGGACGAAAATGAGCGTTTACACTCAGCAGTAAACAGCGCAGCAATCACTAGTTAGTTAATGATGGTGCGCCCTCTGGCCGATTTGTTAATTCGTGTGTGCTTCTTGTTCTTTGCCGGGCTTCCCGAGAGATTGGACTCTTCTTTTATATATTCTGCAACTACTTTTTCTGTGATATATATACATATACATTGTTTTGTTCCTTGTATTTCCCTCTGATTTTCATTCCTTTGAGTCTGAGTACGTAGCAATATCAAAAGATCATCGGGTATTCTTGTATTCAGACGACTATACGAGGACATAAAGGACGAAACTTTGCTGTTTAAATTGTTTTGTTTCTGTATTTCCCATTTACTACCTTTATCTCAGTTGGTTTTTTTTTTTTGTGAATTTTAAGTGAAAGGATTAAGAAGACACAATAAACGAAAGCAAAACATGACAAAAAAAATTGGCGAATTTTGTATCCTTAGGGCATGAGATAGGGTGGTTGGTGGGCGCAATAAAATTTCGCTGCTTCGCTGCAAGGATGTGTGAATACATCACAAAAACGGAGTACAAATAAATTCATGTTCAAAGGACCCTTGGTGGTGGATATCGGTGGGATGATTAAAAACAAAGGTGGAAAATCAGAAAACAAATATCTCCATTATCCGTATTGTCGAAGCTATGACACAGGAGCACGGTGATTGAGTGAGTGAGCGAGTGAAAAAAATATGATACATTGTGATGGTTGGTGATTTTCTTCGCGAGGCTCAAGCACAGCATGTGAATTGCCAGGATTCAATGCAGCATAACATATTTACTTCCCACGAGAACAGTATACGTCCCGATTCAGAGTCCTGCATTTTGCGTGCTTTTGGGATCGTTTACAATGTTTTATGAATTTAAACGAGCAGAAAACGCATTGTGGTGTTGGTTTCACCCAAAATGGTAAAATCTGTTTTAAGTGCACTTGGCGTGAGGATGAAATTTAGTACGGGAAAGGCAAGGAAATTTCAGATGTGTTGTGACGCATGACATCAATCATGGTGGTTTTGGTCATAATTTTTATTCTCGTTCAAAAACAAAGACCTATTACTCACGCTTCTCTGAAACGGGTACGTGGGCTACAATTTTGACAATTACTGGCGGACCTCAAATTCATATATTCCCGGAAGTGCGGCTAATAATCATTTGGAGAATTCTCAAATGTGTGCTTGGATGATTTATAAAAATAGAACCAGTCTTTGAAAGGACTTCTAGATATCTATTTTATATTTTACTAAATTGATAATGAGCCTGTATTCGTATCAAGCCTTGCTAAAGAAGTTCAGTTGAACAATTCAAACTGCTTTTGTTCACATTAGTGAACCGCGAGTGGGTGGTAAACCTCGCCCCTCGTTTTAACCGTAATGAAAGAAAAAGTTAAGGCGAAAGGCGGATTTATGTCTAGTTGGCCAGCTAGGTTGTGATAAGAAAAAGTCCTTCGGGAAAGAAATGGACAATAAATTAAACAGAGTTGGGAGAACCGTCTTGCCATTTTTCTATCGCTTTGATTCTAGTCCTCTTTTCCAGTGCTGGCCATCAGACGACTATGACATAAATAAGGCACAGTCGTTACTGCTATGAATTACTACAGGTTGTGGATATTATTTTAGATCTACATGCTTCTATCATGAGTAAGGGGCAACTAGAACTATTTTTATTTTGTTCCAAAACGTTTTCATTCTACCTCAATTTACCTCACTTTATTCGAGAAACTCAGAGAGATATAATTTAGCTTAGACATGATGATGCATCTTGATTCTAGTTGCGAGGAGAATGAGATCTGTTTTGGCTGGATTTATGATACGGCCAGACTACATGCCAACGAGGAGAGCATGCTTAAGGCATATTGGAGAGCATTAGAGATTATGTGTGAGTTTTTTGGCTGACATATGGACGCTGACGTCGTCTGCGTAAGCCATCACACCGCATTCATCTTCTATTATGGAAGACAACCCATTCGTTGAGAACTACCTTCAATAAAAGAGAGTACACCACCTCTATAATTTTATTCTTATGGAGCAGAGACCAAAAGTTACATTTACAGTTCACCTGTTGAGTTCAGACTGCAGAATTTGAAATATTTTTTTTCGAACACCTAAATTGGTTTAGGTAATACGTTAGTAACTAATATGTAGATTATGGTCTAAGCTGTTTAGAGGCCTGCCTGAGTATGAGCACTGTTTAACTATTTCTGTAAAGAAATTCAATATTTTTGCATATACGAGGGTAGTCCCAGAAGTACCCGACTTGACGTATACTTTGTTGTCGGCGGTTGTCGTTTACAAAGAATGACAATTGTAGGAAGTAGTAACCTTATAAAGCTTAAATTTGAAGTTTGACGACGCTATGTTGTTTATTATTTGTTCGGCAGCCATCAATAATGAACGCTCTCAATGAATTTTTGAATATGGAAAAAATTGGTCATTGTTATGTGATACAATACTTTCATTTCAAAGGCCTCAATCCAACCAACATCAAAACGGCACTGTAGAATCTAGACTCTTGGGGAGACTGCTCCTTCGTTTTCAACAATAAAATATTGGGTGGCAGAGTTGTTTAAGCGAGTTGCCAAGACGAACATCGCAGTGGTTGACCAAATGAGCTGGGTTAACCAGAAATGTTGAAAAAAATCCACAAAATGGTATTGGATTACCGTCGATTGAAAGTGGGTGAACTAACAGATATGGTAGGCATTTCAAAAAACACTACACATCGCACGTTGATTGGAAAATTGGACATGAGAAAGCTGTGCGCAAGATGGGTGCCACGATTACTCACAATGGAAAACAAACAGCGTAGTGAGGATGTTTCAATCGAGTGTTTGGCCAAGTTTCACAGCTTTATTGCTGTGTAACCATGGATGAAACATGGGTCTATCACTTCACACACCAGTCGAAGAAACAGTCAAAACGATGGACTCAAAGGAGAGAATCGGCTCTAAAAAAGGCGAAGACAGTTTCATCTACAGGCGAGTTCATGGCGTCAGTTTTTTGGGATGCGCTTGGGATAATTTTCATTGATTATCTTCAGAAAGGAAAACGATCAACAGCGTGTATTATGCGAACTTATTGCAGTGTTTGAAAGATGAAATCAAGATAAAACGGCCGCATTTGGCGAAGAAAAAAGTTTTTTTTCAACAAGATCCGTCAACGCGATGGCTAAAATCAATGAGTTAAAGTTCGAATATCGATCATTATAAAAAGTGTATCGAAGCTATTGAACATGGGAAAAGTGTTTTGATCTAAAGGTAGACTACGTGGAGGAATAAAGATATCTTTTCCTAAATTTCTCAGACCAGGTAGTTCTGGGAATACCCTCGTGCAAATAGTTTGGCTGAGTACAAACATAAGCCAGCTCTTCCAAATGAAGTGTATGAAGCCATCAAGCCAGTCTAGGAAGAATTAACTAGAGACGATCATCTTACTCGATGCATCGGCGGTTATACTCAAAATTGTAATGAAAGTTTTAATTCGACTGTCTGTGCATTGGCCCTAAACTCCATTTCTGGTGGTAAAACTGTGTTGGATGTAGCTATGGATATTGCAGTTTGCGTGTACAATGACGGCTTTGCTTCAATTTTGCACATAATGAAAGCGGTAGATTCAGAAATTGGTCCGAACAGCTACGAAATGTGCTTGGAGATTGGCAAAGAGTGCATACGGCTTGCAGAAAGATCGCTGTCTGAAACTACAAAAGAATGGAAGATCGCAATAAAATCCAATAGAATAGAAATGGAACAGCAGGACACTAATCTATAAGGCCATTTATATGATGCAGGCACGGCGGATTAAAGGTATTGCAAAATTTTACATGATTTTCTATAACTTAAAATTTTAAACGCGTTTATCTCAAAACTGCATTTTTCAAGTTGGCCGTACCCATAACTAGAACAATTTTCAACCAATTCACTTAAAATTTTAACTAAATATTTAGAACCATATTGTCTAAAGAAGTACGTAGAATTTTTTTTTCGTTTGTTATTAACAATTTTCTACGAATTTTGCGATATGCAGCGCTTTTTGAAATGCCTACCACATCTGCTAGTTTATGCACTTTCAATGGATGGTCATCCAATACCATTTTGTGGATTTTTTTCAGCATTTCTGGTAAACTCACCTCATTTGGTCGACCACTGCGATGTTCTTCTTGGCAACTCGTACGACCTCGCTTAAACTCTGCCACGCAATATTTTATTGTTGTAAACGGACGAGCAGACAGACTCCCCCAGAGTAGAACTCAGCTCCCTTAGATGTTGGTTGGATTGAGGCCTTTCAAATGAAAGTATTGTATCACATAACAATGACCAATTCTTTCCATATTCAAAAATTCATTGATAGCGTTCATTATTGATGGCTGCCGAACAAATAATAAACAACATAGCGTCATCAAACTTCAAATTTAAGCTTTATACGATTGGTGCTTTCTACAGTTGTCTGTCTTTTTAAACAACAACCACCATCTATACGTCAGGTCGGGTACTTCTACGTTTGTATTGCAGCTTTTGCCGATCGGACATTTATCGTGCTACGGTTTTGCATCAGTAGATAATTTATGGCCCATATACGGTTTCTCATGTTTTCAACTGGATCGCAGTTTCTACGAATGACTAATCCACAATCAATAGAGAGTTCGTCTATTATAATAGTTTTCCCGTCAATTTGACCCTTCCACAGAGACCTTTTGTATTCTTTGTACCCATTCGCATTTGAACGTGATCTCTACAAAGAGTGAGTACTATAACATTCACATAGGGCTTAGCATCAGTAATGCCTTTAAAAGTCTGGAAATCACCGTCGCCAATATAATGGGTGTATTTTACCTGGTGCAGAGCTTCGGATCGATGGAACATCTCAACAACTGCATCGACCTCCATTTTTCCTGCTGATCCATCGTGATTCACATCGCACTTATATTTATGATTGTGTGCCCATTCCGTATATTCTTTGGTATCTTCTTTATTCTTCCAGTACTCACACGCCTTACAGTATTTTGATTTCAGACTACACAAGTCTATAATTTATAAACTGTAATTGCCAGTGTTGGAAACGTAAGTTACTCTGAGTACGTTATCCATATAGTTACGCGTAACTAATTGTAATTAGTTACGTCTCATTTTTTACGTAGCTAATGTAACTTACGTAACTAATATACCTAAAAAAATTGTTGACTGAATATTTTAAATGATAAACAAAATATAGCAAGACATTCGTAAGAAAAAAATATTTTTATTCAATAAAAAAACCTTTAACAAAAGATAGAACATAAAGAACTAATAGAATGTATGTAACTAAAATACATAGGTATAAAATCTATTTAATTCGTCGAAGTCCTCAAAAGGTACAGATACATACAGAAACATTAACTTTTTTGAACATTCGAAAGACAACCGATTCCTCAAGGGGGTGTGAATTAATGACCATTTTGAAAAAGTACGCTCAATTTCTGCAGATGATGCGGGAATGTTAAGCAACTTAAGTGCAAGTTTTGAAAGACTGGGAGCATAGAAATCAGCAGTCTTCCAAAACAAAATTGGACTCATAACATTTTTTTCATACAAAGTTTTAAAAATTCCATCTTTGGATTTAAAAAGATCCCATTCGTTTAGTCGATCAGAATTCAATATTTTTAAAAGAAAGTTATTAATCTGAAGAAGATGATTGTTATCTAATTTGTCATTAGTATAGAAAGGATGCAAATAGTAAGACGCTAGTGCATAAATATTAAGCGAGTTATCAATACGGGATTTGTAATGATTTTCGAATTGTTTTGGAACTTTTAATTCTAACCAAAACTTGACAGCATCAGCCAATGAAGCAGTTGAATGTTGGCAATTATTTATCAATTGACAAATTGGATCGAACAACCTAATTTCAGCACATCTGGTTTCATTTTATCTAATTCCGCTGCGACCATTTTCATTGGAATCAAATTATTAATGAGGCATACGTAAGAATCCCTATATGAACACCATCGTGTTTCACATGGCAGCTTTATTCTGGTTCAATTTTTATTGATTATTGCCTGTTCCAGATCTGGTTGCTTGAATTGCTTCAAAATTGTGGTGACTTTGTCATTGAGTTTTACGTCGAGTACATCTTTTGCTAACAAATTGCCAGTATGATTATTACAATTTGAGTGCCAAACGACAGATTCTAGATTCTTTCCCATTTTTACCATATTGCTTGCATTGTCGGAAATGACGGCATATAACATACATCAACGTTGTAATCCTTTTTAGCCAAATCAATAGCTTCGCAAACAATTTCAGATAACTTATCTCCTGATTCTGATATTCCGTTGAGATTCCACGCATCAAGAAATATCTATTAAAAATAGAACGAATATATAATAATACAAATGAGATAGCTTTCGTTACAAATAATACACACCTTGGTTTCAGAAGAACAATCATGAAGTATACAAAAGACAGTCTTTATATTTGACGAAGAATTCTTCCAGTCATCGATTAAAAGCACTGAGTCTTTCTTAGTAGCTGCCAATGATTTTTGTTTACATTCATTATACAAACAATCAAGCCACTTTGAGGAAAGCGATTTTCTGTTAGGAATTTGAGTAGCGTATGACAGACGAATTATTTTTATAAAGTCCAAAAACAATTTTGATTTCACAACGTTGAAAGGAATGTTACAGCCGAAGAAAAACTTGGACAAAGCTTTACTGACCTCCTCTATTTCTGGTTCGCTGATCTAATCTATAAAGCTGTCCAGTTTTATTCCTTTTGTTTCTTGTCGGGATAGTTTAAGCAACTTTGAATTGATAGGATGTTTTGGGAAAGATTGGATGCCCGAAGAAGTTGAAGGTAAAGATGAAGATGTTGACGGCAAAGACCATGTTGAAACTGAAGATTCTGCTGATGCTTGATTATCTGATGAACCCATGCTATCTCTGACTGGAAGAACTTCCCCTGCAGAATCCTTGACCGATTGTGAAACTGTCGTGAATACGACTCCATCACACAATTGAATCTAAATATTTCACACTTTAGCTTTCTTACAAGAATTAACACTTTTGATGAATTTTGTGGTTATACCTATCAGGATCAGCAAAAGACTTAAAATGTTCCTCTCCTGATCCTGACAGATTGACAGATAACGTAACACTATTAATTTTGTTCTTACTGATTCATCTCCGTCAATTAAAATATATGTTTCTTCATCAGAATTGCGTTCGGAATTCACTATAGGCATCTTGCAAGTGTTCCTATAGACCACAAAGCTATATTAGTGAAACTATATATTCCGTTTGTGGATTAAAAACATACCTATGTCCTTTCAATCGTTGCAGAGCAGTGTTTTGCAATTTTTTGTTGCAAATTTTTGTTGCAAATTTTGCAAAACACTTCCAATCTTGAATTTTCAGCGCATCTTTTCGGTATGAATCCGAGATTCTCGTACGAATTGGAAACAGGCCTTCCAGACTGACGATTTGTTTTATTTTTTGATTGAGACATTTTGTAACTTAAAATAAGAACTTTTAAAAGTCGCGACTTATTGCTTCCAATTATACTCTGAGGTGAAGATTTTTGTGAAGAACTGTCAAAATTTAGGATTAGTTACATTTGTTACGTTAGTTACGTAACTAATTCAATTAGTAACATTAGTTACGATAGTTACGCGTAACTAATTAAAATTTGTAAAACTCGCGTAACTTATCAACACTGATAATTGCCAATAAGAGTCACTAAGCCAAACAAAGACGTAAACCCCTGTTTTCTCCACAAACCATAGCCTAATACCATAGGCTATTTTTCAATGGAAATATTTGTATCATCTTTCGCTGTTTTCATTGCTGTTGAAATTCTTTCGATAACCTTATCATAGATAGAGTGAAACTTAGGCCAAGGTAATTCCATGAGTGCACAAAACTTTTTATTCCATGCAAACCAATCCCAAGTAATCGCATGGAAATTACAATTCTACGGTTTATTTCATAGCCTTTTTCAATAAATGGACTACTAGGTATCTCAGCCTGTACACAGAACACTACTATTTTGAATCCCAAACCGCGCTCAAAAAGCTTCACTTGCGATTTGCAGACCTTACAAACGACAACGTTTGAAATAGATGAAAAAACTGCAATGAAGCTTATGATACGATAACCAAAACCTGGATTCCCTTCAATGTCGTACATATCTTTCGATTGCTTCAATTTGTTCGCTAATGTAGCACTTCACTTGGTGCTTCTAACTCGTGTCAATTCAGCTGTCTTCTTTTAGATATTTTCTTTTCTCTTTTGCACCATTTTGACCACAATACACTTTGTCATCTATTATAGAACCGAACCAATAACACAAATTGTACAAATATCGATAAAAACAAACGTCCCGCAAATAGCGTCCTTCTCGAATGCTTCACTGACTGAAACCGAAGTTTCTAAAGACGAAACAAGCAATAGTCTGAACACGTGGCAAATAGCTTCAAAAACACCTGGCGTATACCTACTCTAGTCCGCTATAATACCGTCCCTCGTTTCGGTCATAAGTGGTTCGCTTCCTACTGGCGGCCTTGTACTATACTTTAAGAAACAGCTACTTCGAGATATTTCCCGGCCATAATTATTTGGGATATCATTTTTGAGGTCCTAAGGGACCATTGAGAGCACTAAAAAAAACATAGGTTTTTTAAAAATCTCAGAGTGGCCTAACACCTTATTATGAAGTCTACCAGATAGGGACGTTCGTTTTCTTAGTTTTTATAGTTTCTTGCTGATGTAGCGCTCAGTTCTGCTCTCTATGTAAGAAGTCTCGTTCAAAACAGTAGCAATTCCTGGTTTTGCATTTGAGACAGCAGTAGCCTTACCTTTCTGTTGTCCTATTGATATTGATGTGATTATGGTTATGTGAGAAGGAAGAATACACTTGGAAGCCTAGGCTATACTGTTTAATTTACCATAAAAAACAGAATTGTACACAACTATTTACTCCCAAATATTAGTGGTAGTTTTGTATATAGTCTATTGCTTATACTACTGTGAAGATCCAAAAACAACTCTGAAATTTAAAAAAATAAATGGAAGTGAGAAGACAACTTTTTAAATATGTTTGCAAAGCTATGACAAAAAGTCTATGCAAACTTGTTGAAACTCTACATGCCTGCAAGCAGCCTTTCCGCCTACGAAAGTAGCTAGATAATCTCTCACTCTAAGCTAAGCTAATAATACTTACTTCTCAACCGAAACACTTTGCATTCATCACAGAAGAAGGGATTCTTTTTTCTCACATGACCTATCCCAGAATTTCTCACTTATTAGCTGTGTTTACGCTTCACACCCTTACAGGCTCTATATTCTTTTTTTTCACACTCAGACTACAGACTAAAGAAACTGTTTGCCGAACAAACATTTTTCAAACACAAAACAACAAAGTAGACTTTCTTCTCTTATTTTTCTGTTCCCTACAACATGCGTAGTTAGCGAGGATAAGAGTCAATTTTTTGAATTGCCTGCTTTATCATGTTCGTCTAACGACTAGAACTTAAAAATAAAACCGTCAAAGGGACTCCTTATTTTTAGATCTTATATTGGGTGTACAGAGTAATAAAGATAGTATGGAGCAGACACAAAGGCGAATAATATAGAGCTTCTTGGAACTGCTGACTGACTGATGTGAATCTCCTTTTGCTGTGGATTCCTCAATCCCCTGGGCGGCTAAGCGGCAAGGATCAAAGTAAAAAAGGAAACTACCCAGGAATTGTCTCCCTCCAGATCCAAGCTATCACGTATGTGCGTGCTGTAAGTACTAGAACAAACAATATGTAAGAGGGATCCGGTACTGCAGTGCATGCATTGTCTTCCCCTAGATTTCTGTGCATCTTCTGCCAAAGGGAATTCAAGTGAAATGGGAAGTACTACTCGAGAGTTAATTATTAGCAGTAATTAGGTGCAGAAAATATACCGTTGTCCTTGTCACCATATTGAAACAGAATTTCGAGTATCAATTTATTTCTATTCACTTTGCATTCCAATTCTCAGAGTGGGATTGCCTTCCAAAGTACCACTGCAATGTACTTATGAATTCCTTTGATACAAAAAAAAAAGCAGAAAAATACGCGTTATCCTTCTGTTTCTTCACCCTCAAAGGATATCCCGAACCTGACTTTGTTCGCGCGTACCACCAATTTCAATGCGGATAAATAATATATGTATGTGCAGTTGTCGAAAATGGCATTAAGTAATTCGTTGCGGCTGACGGTCATCGACTCAATTAAGCCAAAAATAAAAAAAAAAGATATACGAGTACACACATATTTCCAAGAATTGCTTCCTTTTGTCCTTTGAAAGTTAGTTGGTGGCTTCCTTTCAGAAACTATGCGGCAAAGCTTAATGTTTTTTTTCGGTAGATTTGCCTCATTTAAAATAATCACATTCAATTTAGTTTTTACGTTCAATTGAGGATAATTGTGTTGCAGATTTGTTAAGTTGAATGTCGAATTCAATAGCGATTTAGACTGCATCATTAATTCGTGCGGTCAGATGGTAAGTTTTTGCCTCAGTTGGTCTTCTTTTTTTTACTGAGTGCTAAAGCCCATCGGAAGTCTGGGTTTAACTCAAAAGACCAACAATGAAATATTTTTTTTGTAATCCTGAATTTAACAGAGGAAAGAACTTACCTCCACCAGGAACGAAATGTAGAAGTGCTGAATGCTTATTCTAAGCCCAAGGCTATTTTGCATTGTATTAAATCGTCCAAAATTCAATTCAACGCCTACAACAAAGAGTAATCGTCTTTGCTTCAAATTTTCCATAGATGATTCCTGCCAGTTGCCCTTTGTAAGTATTTTCCTCAATACTGTTGCATGTTTCCGTACTTTTGTCAGTAGATCCTTGTGGACCGGAGTTTTTGGAATGCTATTGACTGAAAACAGATTGATATTGGGATGATCTCTTCTAATCCCTTTTGTAAATTCTTTGATTTATCTCTTCACTGGTTTAACGCAATTCTTAAAAAATTGTCACATTGCTTCCTGAAGAAAATCTTCCTCCATAATATGTATACACAGATCCTTGCACTCACATGCTATGTGTTCTTTTGTTTTAAATATTCAATTTCCTAAACTAGTTTTACCCCATTCAAATAATATTATGTCCCGGTAGTCGGAGGAAGAGAACTGCTGAAATTATTATGAGGGTCACTTTGGAATATGCTAAGTCTATCCACCAAATCAACCAATATAAGCCTGATATACATTCACTCTACCAGAATGAGATGAACGAATTTTTCAAAGAAGGATACGAAAAAAGTCCTACGCATGGAGTTAAGTTCATTCTTAGTTCATTCTCAATTAGTAAACATACTCGTAGATATCTGCGTGGTAGCCAAACATCAGTAATATGCCTCCCTGTATTCCATTCGAACTTGTCCTCTTTCAAATTGACAATGCAGAACGTTTGCAGCTCCATAAAGGTTGGTAATGACACCAGTGAGATTTTTGATGACAAAAAACGGTTTCATTGAGGTAACGCACTGTCATGTGATTATGTAACCATTGAACTTAAAAGTATTCCACAATACGAGTGTTCATAGGTCAATATCGAAGGCAAACAATTTCAAAAGCCTGTAAAACACCCGCATACACTGATTACACTGACATCATGGGAAAAAATCAGTAGAAGCTCACTTGTGTGTTATCGTTATGAAAATAGATGGGCTTAATGATAAAAGAAGGTAAATAAAAAATGCATGTTGTTGATATGGAAAGACAGCCAAACAAACTGCTCTGACAACACGCCATAACAGGAAACTATAACTTTGACTTGTTAAAGAATTTTGTACAATAGTAACACATTGCCGCATTGCCATAGAATGCAACTTATGCTGGTTCACTTTACTAAGAAGACAACTGCAGTGTAAGTGTCGAACCACGGAGAAGGCAATCTAGAAGATCCATATTGTCGCAGTCTTACGGAATGGTCCGGAAACATTGACTTTATCAAAACTGGAAGCGATTACACCTTAAGTAAGTAACCAATAAATTCTCCAGATAAAACCCCGATCAGTGTTTTACAGGATGTACCCTTTTTAATTTCCCATCTCTGGAGAGTTAATCTTGATGGATGAAGGTAACATTTGGAACCTATGAAATGCTAAGCAGATACATACATAATTCTTGTCAACACAGTTTGGACTTGGCGCTCAACATTCTTCTTTTAGATAACTTTTGACGGCTACCAAATCGGTGGTGTAGGACTATTTTGAGATCAATGAGATACCAGCTAAGAATTTTAATTGCCGCTTGAGTCACCGCTACTTTATGTTGGAAGAAGATACATATATTTTATTTATGTTTGCAACATTCTCCTGCATACCTCCTAAAAATTGAGATATTGCAATTGAGTCTTGCACTAGAAAACATTTAAGACTCATTCATATTACATACCATGCCCTTTATGGTTGAAGCAGTTTGCAGTTCTGCAGTTTTGCTACTACATATATGCTTCAGATAAAGCTGGACAGAATATCGTACGAAGAACCCTGAAAGAAAGATTGCATGTGGCTTGGATAAGATTTGCTATTTCACTATGCAACTGAAAAGGGGTATTGGATGGTCTTCTAAGACAATAGAAGCAGTGGTTTACCATTAGTGATTCCTCACTAGATCTTTGTACTGGTGTCATAATCAGAGATAATTGTAAAGAATTCAATTGTTTATTTTCTCGAAAGTAAACAATAGTCCCCTACATTTCTAAAAGACAAATTCGATTTGATGTGTCTTTGTTTGTGACACGAAATCTCCGAATCTACCAAATGAATTTGAATACGGTTTTCTCCTACAGCAGGATTCAGCAGGTTCCAAAGCAGTTTTTTCAATATCACAAATTAAGTTGTTTTAAACAAAACACTATTAAATAAACAAGGTAAATATTTTTGTTTGATTTTTTCCCGTTTTCCTAACGTCATTTATCCTAATTTTTCTTAACTACTACCAAACTAAATAAGACCGTATCTTGCATGGATTTTTATGCTTATCGGATGATGGTAAGGGAGAATGCGTTCAACGCAATCCACCGTTTCGTACAATTGACAAACCAGTATTGGGTTGACATGTAACACATGGGCTGAAAAGTCCATTTCAGTTAGTACCAACCTTAAAAAGATACGTGTATAAATTTGACAGCTGTCGGACGATTAGTTCTCGAGATATAGCGTTGTGAGTGAAGCAACTTTTGTTATTGTGAAAAAAATGGATTCAAAGCAATTTCGTGTGTTGATTTATCATTGCTTTTTGATGGGAAAAAACGCAGCCGATGCAAAGAAATGGTTTGATAAGTGTTACCCGGACTCTGCACCAGCCGAACAAACCATTCGCAAGTGGATTGAAAAATTTAAAAGAGGTCATACAAGCACCGAAGATGATGCACGCAGTGGACGTCCAAAAGAGGCTGTTTCCGATGAAAACATCAAAAAAGTCCATAAAATGATTACGAATGACCGTAAAGTGAAGTTGATCGAGATAGCTGAGACTCTGAAGATATCAAAAGAGCGTGCTGGATATATCATACACGAATATTTGGACATGCGAAAGCTTTGTTCAATGTGGGTGCCGCGTTTGCTCACAGTCGACCAAAAACAACAACGTGTTGATGATTCAAAGGAGTGTTTAAAGCTGTTCAACCGCAATAAAACCGAATTTTTGCGTCGGTATGTGACAATGGATGAAACTTGGCTCCATTACTTCACACCGTTGTCAAGTCGGCAGTCAGCCTCGGCCAAAAGGACCAAGAACTCAACAGTCGGCTGGCAAGGTTATGGTATCCGTATTTTGGGATGCACATGGAATAATTTTCATCAACTATCTCCAAAAGGGGCAGACTGTCAACAGCGACTATTATATTGCGTTGTTGGAGCGTTTGAAGGACGAAATCGCAGAAAAACGGCCGCATTTGAAGAAAAAGAAAGTGCTGTTTCATCTAGACAATGCACCGTGTCACAAGTCGATGAAAACGATGGCAAAATTGAATGAATTCGGCTACGAATTGCTTCCCCACACACCGTATTCTCCAGATTTGGCCCCCAGCGACTATTTCCTCACCTCAAAAGAATGCTCGCCGGAAAGAAATTTAAGATCGAGAAGCCGAAGCAGAGGCCTATTTTGAGGCTAAACCGAAATCATACTACAAAACTGGTATCGAAAGATTGAAAAATCGCTTCAATCAGTGTATCGCCCTCGAAGGCAACTATATTGATAAATAAAGTTGAGTTTTGCAAAAATTTTGTGTTTTACTATAAAACGGCACGGACTTTCCAGCCCATGTGTTATGTAAAAATTGAAACGAAACGTCTTACCTATATTCGACTTAATCACGAAAAACTTAGAGCAGAAAGCTATACAGGGTGCCCCAGTTTAGCAATAAAATCCTATAAGGGCATATTCCCGAAGTTTCGCTGAACAAGAAATTGTATGGCAAGGGGGGTCTATTCTCACTCCATTTCAAGTTACAGTCCATCAAAGTGGGTGACCTCGAATTTGGAGATGTAACTACTTTAAACGCTATAATTTCTAAACTAGTACAGGTACAAAAATAGTTTTGGACATTTTGGAAAGATAATTTAGTAGTGCATACAAGTCTTAAATGCTTTGGGTATATCTGTGCAGCAACAAAAAAGTTATGGCTCGTTAAACTCAAAATTATGAGAATTTGCTGTTCCATTTTTTTATTTAAAATTCATTTTTCTTAAAATTTTTACTTAATAAATATTGTGAAATTTTATGAAATTTTTATCCTTGCGTCGAAAACAAGGCGAGAATGTGAGTGGTTATCCTGGTGTACGGAAAACTAATGCCATAGGACGTGGATATACGGTACATCCTAACAATTCAGAGTGCTTTTATCTTCGCATGCTGCTTTACCATATCCGAGGTCCAACATCATTTTCCAGCTTAAAGATGGTAAACGGAGTGTCTCAATGCAGCTAAAAATCTACTTGCAAGGCTCTAGGAATGATGGAAGATGATACACATTGAAATGAAGGCCTATCTGACGCTACTCTTTCTTGATCACCGACATCTTTGCGATATCTTTTCGCTTTTATTTTGGTTTTGTGTCGTGTCTCCGAGGCACTAAGGCTTTTGCAGGAGTTCAGAAATAATTCTGCTGAAGACATATTAAATCGCATGTGGAATGTATGTGCAGATGTTGATTACAACGACATCATTTATAATGAAGTTCTTGTGCTTCTTGAGCGAATCGTACGACCAATAAGCAATAAAAGTATTAGGGATTTTGGACTGCATCTGCCAACTGATTGTGCTAATCATGATTCATTACTTGCTATAGAATTTATTGAAAAAACCTCATATAACATACGAACAGTCCTTGACTGTGGAGCAAAAAGTAGTGTTCAATAACGTTCTAAATTGTATCGAACATAATACGAACAAAATATATTTTTGGATCCTCCGGGAGGAACGGGAAAAACCTTTTTAATAAATTTAATTTTAGCAAAAATTAGATATACTGGAAAGCTTGCAATAGTGGTAACATCTTCTGCCATTGCAGCGGCACTTCTACGAAATGGGCGAACAGCACACGCAGCCTTTAAATTGCCAGTCCGTAATGCGCGCATTAGTAATGCAGTTTGAAACATATCTTAACAAAGTGCAATGGCAAAAATGTTACAAAAATTCTCTCTAGTTATTTGGAATGAATGTACTATGCCGCATAAAAAGTCATTAGAGAACTTTAAGGGATTTAAGATCAACTAATGCGCCGTTGCCAGTTGTAATTCGAGGTACTCGAGCTGACGAAGTTAACGCCTGCTTGAAGAAATCGGCAATAAACATTTTCAAATATGTAGACTTCTCCAAATCGGAAATGGAGCAGTACCAGAAGAAAATTACTATTTCCGTTGGAAACCAAGTTAGCAACATCAATGAATTAGTGGGCTGCATATATATCTTTCTGTTCAACATTACAATAGCAAGATGCTTTATTGGTTCAGAGAAAGAACTATTCTTGCACCAAAAAATTCTGCGTCCAAAGTTAATGACCACCAGGGCATTTCATTCTCTTAAAAGTTAGAGTGCCAATAATTTTATTAAGAAACTTATGTCCCCCAAAGCTGTGTAATAGAACAAGACTGCTTGCTTAAGCTTCGAAAATCATAAATATTAAGAGTTTTAGATTAATTTGCTGTCTACTCATTATCACAAACATAATAGCAAGTGCCTACTCAGCAAAGCAGATACATCAGCAAGTCTGATATATTTAGATTTACTCAGTGCTCCAAAAAAAGTAACCGAAAGCAGCATTGGTAGAGAAAATACACTAGTATATCATAAATAAAGAAAAGAGGCAACATTTAAGCGGTAGATTGTCTATAATGTACCATATAGAACAAATCACGCAAATATGTGGAACAATTTCGAAGAATAACGCAAGATTTGTGCAGAACTCTGGCTGTTTCAAATGACTTTGTGGTGGACGGATGAAAGTGTGGTAAAGACGAATAACAAACTTTTCGAGAGTACAACGGAAGTACTAACATCGAAAAAGGACAGCTTGGTTGTGAATACGAGTATAGTATTACAGAAAGGACCCGTAAAAGTGACAGCGTATAGACCACTACCGGTTACCAAAAACGCAAAGATGCAACTTCATCTCCACAACTGGAAGAAACAATTCTTCTAATATTGCCCAAGACGAGAAAGAGTATGGAGTATTCAATAGGTGAAAGGAGTGTTTTAACTTGTTACTTAGCGAAGAATTTTCACGAAGAAATATTGCCTGCCCCGTTGGACAAAAGTAGAAATGGTCAGATCTTACGGAGGAAACGGAAGCAGTAAAAAGGGTAAATAGAGCTTAATACATTATTTAAATAAGTCGCCATTGGCATACTACAAAAACCGTGTAGATGCAATATGACCTAACTCCATGCTAGTCAATGTGGATTTGTACGAGTAAAAGGCAGTTCGACGTATTACATAATTCAAAGTTTTCGAAAGGATTGCATATATACGAGTAGCACATCAAGTCTCCAGAGTTCCTTCATGAACAAAAATGTTAAGTAGTACGTACGCTGATGTTAAAATGAAAGCGAAATCCACAGCGGAAAATTCGAAGTTCGCCGTTTTTCAATATCGTGCAAGATTTTCTAGTAAAGCAACACATCGACGAGATCGGAACAACTTTTCCTCATCTTACGATCATTACGTATCATAAGCACCTTTACAGCTCCATGAACTTTTAAAAATTGTATGAAGAAAATAGTTTACGAAACTGTGAGGGTTGTAAGAGGTTAATAGTTTTATTTCCGTTTTCTCGAACCCGTAAGTATACCTCCTCCAATCATCTACTTAGAACGACTTGTCATAGTAAAGTGTTAGTTAATTTTAATTAATTAATTAAGCTTAGTCATAAACCATTAAGGAAACTGCGATGACAATATCACGCATAGAGTTACGTAGCGTTGCTTAAATAGTGCCAGAACTATGCAGTCCTTCGCGAATAAAAAAGTTCCTCAACTTTAAAACTCAGCTGTACATAGTGATGGGCAAATACCCGGTATACTCGTATACAAACAGGTTAAAATGTGGGTATTTACTTTAAATCAATAAAAAGAATTTATTTTATTTAAGTGAACAAAAAAAAATTCAATATCATAAAATACTTCTTTAATAAAAATTAATCTGATTCACTGGAATCGCTTAGAATATTAACTGTTGTCTTATCCAAAGAGATGGGTTCTTGCGATTCAGCTTTTTTTGATGTGCTGGGTATGTTGATATTATTACTGCAACTTGGCTGTTGTTCTTCTTTTTCTGCCTTTCGTTCAAGATTTGTCTTTTGCGTTGATTCAATATTCCAGTTATGAGATATACTATACATGTGAGTTTTCCGGCCCTTTCAACAGTATGACGATTTCGTTTTTTACTATGTATCCAACTAAATTTCCTAAACGATCTTTCCGTGGCTGCTGAAGCTACAGGTGTTGATAAAATTCGTGCTGCAATTTTGCTTAAATTTTTGCTTGCACAAAGACCTTTCCACCATATGAAGGGTTCTATTGACGAAACGCTTGACCAAAGGAATTTTTTTTCCTAAATCCCTTCCTTGGATCGATACATAGCCAAATCAGACATAACATCCAGTCCCATACTTTTCGATACTTCATAAATAAATTCCATCGACGTGACTTGATCAGAATTATTTAAAAAGCAACCTTGATTTGATGGGTCAAGAAGTGCAGCGGCGTGATTGATCTTTTTCCAAAGCATTTAGAATTGCCGTTTTCCCTGTTTCTAACAAACTGATTGCCGAATTAAGTAATTCCTCAAGAACTTGATGGACCTTGTGAATCAAGCACTTATCTGACTAATTGCTGAATTTCCTTCCAGGACAGTTCTTCATTTATCAGAGTTGTTTTTATTTCTTTTGAAAGAGAAGAAGACTCATTAACCGCTAATGTTTGAAGACTGACTTTGTTACTGACAAGGCTTTCTAGGTAAAATATGTAGGTCCCCCATCGAGTTTTACATGGTTACGAAATGGTTACGCCTTTTTCTCTGTTGATTTTGTTGAGGAAGGCACTTAGATCCTGCCTGCTTTTAATTGTCTTCACGATGGTTACTGCTTTTTCCATAATTTTTTGCGCTGGATTGCATTTAACATTTGCAAAGCAAATGTAATGTATGTCCTATGCACCCTAGGGGAATTAGATGACTGTAGTTTTCCTTTAGCAGTCGCAACGCTTTTTGCATATTTGCAGCATTGTCTCCTATGACAACAAAGAATTCTTCTGGCCCATATTTTCAATTATTGTCTGCATCTGTTCCTGTAGGTATTTTGCAGTGTGCTTATTATCTTCAGTAATTAAGAAATCCACAAAAATTGAATCCGGTTTTGAGATGATGAAGTAAATAATGCCTTCATTGCGGATATTACTCCAACCATCACATTGCCGATGTAAATGTTGTGCACTATCTAGTTGATTTGCAATTTTGCGTTTATATATTACGAGTATATTCGTGCGGTTTGCTAAGAGATGGCGTAAATTGTATTATTCCATTGGAACATGCGTTGGAAAGCTACTGTCATTGTACGTCATTTCAGTATATGTCATTCATTTGAAGCGTAAGCAACAATAATTTTTTTTCACTCAAATATGTCGATCTTTGTGCCTGAAAAAGTGTTTTTGCTCGGAGTTCTTCTTTATTGCTTTAATATGAAGAAAACTGCTGCCGAAAGTCATCGTATTTTGGTGGAAGTTTATAGTGAACATGCGCTAGCTGAGCGAACGTGCCAAAAGTGGTTTGCACGATTTAAAAGTGGTGATTTTGGCTTGGAAGACGATGAACGTCCTGGGCAGCCAAGAAAGTTTGAAGATGAAGAACTGGAAGCATTACTCTATGAAGATTGTTGCCAAACACAAGAAGAGCTCGCAGAATCTTTGGGTGTTACTCAAGCAGAAATTTCAAACGTTTAAAAGCAGCTGGATATACGAGTATTCAAAAGCAAGGAAATTGGGTTCCACATGAACTCAACCCGAGAGACGTCGAAAGGCGATTTTGCATGTCCGAAATGCTGCTGGAACGCCACAAAAGGAAGTCATTTTTGCATCGGATTGTTACTGGTGATGAAAAATGGATCCATTACGACAACCCCAAGCGCAAAAAATCATATGTGAAACCCGGCCAACCAGCCAAATCAACGGCAAAGCCGAATATCCATGGCGCGAAGGTAATGCTCTGTATTTGGTGGGATCAGATGGGTGTGCTGTATTATGAGCTGCTAAAACCGGGTGAAACCATCAATGGACAGCGCTACCGAACACAATTAATCCGTTTGAAGAGAGCAGTGGCCGAAAAATGCCCGGAATATGCGACCAGATAAAAGGCAATAATTTTCCATCATGATAACGCTCGGCCCCACGTTGCTATTCCGGTTAAGAACTATTTGGAAAACAGTGGATGGGAAGTCTTACTCCACCCGCCTTATAGCCCAGACCTTGCCCCTTTTGACTACCATTTGTTCCGGTCGATGCGGAACGCCCTCACTGAAATGCGGTTCACATAAGAGCAGAATATCAAAAATTGGATTGATTCATTCTTGGCTGCCAAGCCGGCGCAGTTCTTTTGGGATGGGATCCACAAATTGCCAGAAAGATGGGAAAAAGTCATAGCTTCAGATGGGCAATACTGTGAATAATACTATTGTACATGTGTTTCTTAAATAAGTTGTTGCCAACTGCTTCCTGGATGGCAATTTGAATGATGGCTACAATTCTTCAAAAAATGTCTTCCATAATGAATGTTCAACTAACGATAAAGGTAAACCGCTTACGCAAATATCTCTTGCTAGCATCTTGTTTAAGGATTCCTTAAATTAAATAATTAGTAAAGCTATATTATTATTTAAATAAAATATCTTAATAATAATAAAAATAAGAGGATGATATTTACCTTTTTAGTTTTTGATATTGAAGATGAATTTAAACACACATTTTCCTGATCTCCTTGATTGCTCTCAAGTAGAGTATTAAAGATATCACTACTTTCGGCATCGCTTGATATTTCTTTGGCAGAATGTTTTTCCACATCCTTTTCACTATTTATAAGGACTTTTATATCCGATGGACACTTAAAGCAATTGACTAAATGCTTAGCTATTTTATCTATTGTATATTAGTGAAGTAGTTTTTTCCACAAAATTTGCACTTGGCAGTTTTTTCCGTTTTATCAAAATACTTTCAAATAGTGCTTGAAGACCTAACCATTTATTTTAAGCAATATTTTTAGTCTCAGTTCAAATAAACAGTCGCTGATGCCAATTTATATAACAAAAAAACAGTGACCGGAAACCTATTTAACTTCAATTATACCTTATTATGATGGTTATTATTAATTTTATATTAAAAAAACGAGAAAAAACAAATAATAAAAATTTTCCAAGTAACCAATCAATAAACAACTTCATTTAATTCTCTATGTACCTGCATGTTGCCCCGTTCTCAATTCATTTTTATTGGGGTTAACATATGGTAGAGCCATAAAATAAAAATAAAGCAAAATAAATATTCAACCAAGGAGTCTTTGTCTAAGTACGAGTATACAAAAAAGGACATCTAAAACTTCTTATAAATTGTTTGCACTTTTCCACCAACAGTCTTGATCAGCCATTTCTTTGAAGAGAAATTGAAATAATAAATCAACAATCAGCAAATCCCTCTTTTTTTCAGATCTTCAAACTTTTTCTTAAACTAGGTTTTAATATAAAAAAAAACACACATATTCAATTAGCCCTTAACGTATAAAAAATTATAAAATAATAAATACCCCATTTCAGGTGGGTAAATACGATTTTCAGTATATACCCGGTAAATACCAGGTATTTCCCCTATGATGAATAACTACCGGGTAGGTAAAAAAACGATGCCCATCACTTGCTTTACACGATATTCGTATGTTCACCCACAACACATACATTACAGTGCTGGACGATGTATGAAGAATATACTTAAACGAAATTGACACAAACAACAATGAAGAAAGAAGAAAACGAGGTTAATTCTCATTTCTTCTCCACACCAACTCAAGGAAACATCATAACCCAGTGTCTCCCAGAAGAATCTAAAGAAAATGCAACTACCACCACTTACTATAATACAATAATAGATGAAATAACAACCTATAGGACATGTACAAAAAATCCAAACAATTATGCCATCAGACAAATTAATATTAAAGAAAACTACATAATGGGAGTACTCCTAAGTCCAAGCCTAATGTAGGGGACAGCGAAACCTAAAACGTAACTCCAAAACTATTGAGCAAAGCTATGTTAAGTACTCATATGAAAACAAGCAAATGAAGCCAATTGGGGTGATTGCCAAGAGTCTGCATCACACTGTAAACCGGAAAGAATAGTCGATGACCTGGAAACAAAAGGTTTAACTCCAATCGATATAGCAATTAAACTTAAATGGGAAACTAAAGAAGCCCTCAGCATGCTTACAATAATATTCGGTATTAAAGGGAGTATTTAAAAAATTTATCAAATTAAAAAATTACAACTTATACTCCAATGTAAATATTTCCACGCAAAAGTATTGTAACAAGAATCCTTGATGTAAAATGTGCGGGTAAGCATCATAGCAGCGATTGTTTTAAGAGGACAAATGTGCAACCAATGTAAAGTACACATTGGTAGTGACAACCACCCAGCAAAGTACAGAGAATGTATAGTGTCGCCATTGAACTGCAGGAAATCAAAAATAAAAGAAACGCAACCAGGAAGCGATAAAATAAATGTTGAGGTTATTATCAATTATGGCAATATTAAATCGTATACCCAAATAGTTGAAGAAAATCCATCGCGGTTTACAACATTCCCGCTCAAAATATTCCCCATATTAGTGACAGTAGTAACCTCTCGACTTTATAATATGGGCAACGATCTTAAAATACAATGCAAATGAATAACTTCAAGACCATCCAGAAATGAATATCGCACACAACAGCATTGAAAACAAATGCTTTCCTATACATTCTTGAAAACAAGTCGATATGTTGTTTTCAGCGAAAACAGTGAAGTGTCGTTGAAAACTACACATTCAACTTTATTCACTTCCATTTAATAATTGACATCGTCATCCTTTGTTTGAAAATTCCCAAACTACGTAAAAGACATGTCTCAAAAATTACTAAAACAAATATAAAGATAGTAGAAAGAAGTGGACGGAGAACGAGTAGCGCTATTTATTTAACAATTCACTGCAAATTAAAGCACAATTTAATAATTTATTTTTTCTCCATGATTTTACTCCTTCAAAAGTTATTTTAGTTTTGACATTTTGACAACTTTCGAAATGGCTATGCAAACGGCCAACGTGTTTTCCGAAAACAGGGCGCCGAAAACACATAATTTCGGTGCGGTGTAAATTTATTTATTAACACATTAACACATTTTATGCTTGTCCTAATGATTCGTATTCTTCGTGAGATGTTGGTTTCCGCGCTAAACATGCAACTTGTCAGCTATTTTAAATGTAAGAGAAGATGTTCGCTGGACCATATAAATTTATGTACTAAAGTTTTGTCGTTGTATAGATTCTCTGCAAGTGCTATGAGATTAATTTTTACCTGTCTTCGATAAAGGAAATAAGTTGTTGAAGTAGCAAACAAAATGTCTGTTTTCTTCCGATCACATGAGGGGTTCCACAAGGTTCAATATTAAGACCTCTCCTCTTTTCCTTGAACTTCAATGAACTTTCCACCGCAACGTAAAGATACCGGCACTCGTAAATAAAAGCTAGTGGATGCTAGTTATGCATCTTTTGACAGTTACTTACCGAAGTTTCAGTCATTTTGGAGGCACAGTTTTTAGTTGACAGTCGTTTGTGTGAGTCGATGTGAGTGTTTTTTTTGAAAATGGAAAAAATTTAGTATCGAGCTGTTATTAAATTCTTGTTCTTGAAAGGCAATACGCCTACGCAAATCAAAAATGAGTTGGACTCTATGTATGGGGACTCTGCACCATCATTTACCACAGTGAAATTTTGGGCAGCTTAATTTAAATGTGGCCGTAAGTGCTTGGGAGATGATGAACGTTCGGGACGACCAAAAACTGCAACCACTGACGATAACATTGATAAAGTTCACCAAATGGTCGTCTAGACCGCCAAATTAATGTGAGGGAGATAGTAGAGGTCATGAAAATGTCCAACGAATGTGTTTGTTACATATTAAATCAAGATTTAGGCATGCGAAAGCTGTCCGCGCGTTTGCTTTCGTTAGACCAAAAATGTGTTCGAATGAACATTTCCAACGCTCTGTTGGCGCAATTTAGGCGCAATAAATCCGAGTTTTGGCGCCGATTAATAACTGTAGGTGAAACTTTGATACACCATTATACGCCCGAAACACAAATTCAGTCAAAACAGTGGACTGCAAAGGGCGAGCCGGCTCCAAAAAAGCAAAAACCGTTTTTTGGGCTGAGAAAGTGATGGCGACTGTTTTTTGGTATAGTAAAGGAGTTATCTTAATCGATTATCTTTAAAAAGGAAAAACCATTACAGGAGCATACTACGCATCATTGCTTGCTAAGCTGAAGGCAGAAATTGCGGAAAAACGGCCACATTTGCAGAAAAAGAAAATCCTGTTTCACCAAGACAACGCGCCGTCTCACACCTCAGCGGTTACCATGGCGAAGATCCATGATTTAGGGTTTGAACTGCTTGAACATCCGCTCTATTCACTAGATCTAGCCCCAAGTGACTTCTTTTTGTTCCCTCATATAAAAACTGCGCTCGGGGGACAGAGATTTTCGTCAAATTAGGAGGCAATCCTAATCCTTCGTGAACAATTATTTTGCAGAGAAAAACGCCAAGTACTATTTGGAAGGGTTAGAGAGATGGGAGCATCGCTGGGAGAAGTGTGTAGAGTTACAAGATGACTATGTAGAAAAATAAAAAAAAGAAAAAGAAAAAAGCCCTCGTATAACGAAGTGAAGTCATTTGCCTTCACCTGCTCAATGGGTGGCCGTGGCCCACGTGGCAGCGTATTGGTTTCTCCAAATCTGTTCGAGGTTCAATACCAGTCGTACGCGAAAGACATTCTTTTTTTCAGGCAACTAAATTCACGCAAGTCCAATTACACTAATAATTTAGTCTCCCCATTAAATGTTGGATGCCACCCATGGAGCGAAATAACCACTTAGCCCAAAAATCTTTCTTTCTCTCCCTGTCCAATTTTCCTTAAATCTTTACACCAGTTCAGGCATTTTAAGTGCAGTAATACCAACTTGAGTGTTAAGTTCTTTTTAAAAATTAAAAAATAAATAAACATTGGACTTTGGATGGGACTAATCCGAGATCAGGCTGCTGCGTAAGTTGTTGAATTGTTGAGATCGATGGCGAGTCGATTTTCCTGGATTGAGGCAAACATTCTTGGCCATAGCAGCCATATACTTGTCGGCACGTACCGTGCTATGACGGGTACCGTGAGTGTTGTCCGGATCCAAGCCAGTCTCATGAATTTTTTCCGTACAGCAGAAGAGTTGTCAGTGTCAAAATATGATTCAAAAAGAAAACTTGTATTTGGACCTCTAAGTACTCTTATTTTGCGAGTGGGTAGTATAAAAAATCAGCTTTCTACTGCCAGAAGATTAGACTGGTTTCCCGAATTATATATCTGTAGTCCTCCGTAAGACCATTTTCAAATTTTAGCGCTCTAACTCACTTATACCAAACTTTGAAAATATAAATTTAAATCAGTTTATTCTGAAGACTCACGAACAGAAGTTGGATTTAAAAATTTCGCTTACACTCAGTAGAATTCATTAGCTTTAAATCTAATCCATGACTATTTTAACTCCTAATTACACTAATTACAAAATCATTTGCGACCTTAAACCCGATAGTAATTTATGATTCCGTTAAATTTTCTTTTATTCTTCTTCACCAAATGAAATTTACAAACTCTTCCCAACAACTTTGAGTTTTTCTCATTTTAATTAGACAAAAACCCAACTTTTAATTGTTTTACGAACTACGAGTAGACAGAAAGTAAAATGAGACTTCTGATTTACTTTTGCTCTTCAACAAAGTAAAAGAACAAAAGGATGATGATGCCTTATGAAAATTTTATGATTCAAATGTATCTATAACTGAGTTTGTAAACGACTTAAATTGAGAAATCATAAATCATCAAATCAAACGTGAAAAATACCAGTCACGAACAGAATATATCCGTGAGCAAAGGTGCTCAAGTATCTATCTGCAAATTTCAAGACTCAACACCTACGGATAACAAACAAATCACAGACAAAACGGGTTGAGTAGATGTTGAGTCTGCCACTATACGTACTCCCACTTTGTATCCAAGTAAAAGATAGCCAGAGAAAACAAAACACAACTCTGTACTGTCTTCTGTTTTCTATGTCATCTTCCAGATTGCAGTTGCCCCAGAAGCAGGCAGCAATATAACCATTGGGGAAACAAGGGATTTCTTTTTGCAAAATCTTAGCGTGGCACAGAACTTTCGCAAACAGACGTCCTTCTTTTGTCCTCAACCTCCTTGACGCGTCGCTTCTTTCCGTCATGTTCTCCATTCCGGATGCGGATATATGCAGTTACCTAAGTAGTCCTACTCACATTACAAACGAAAGTATCCTTTTTTTGTAGAATTTTTTTTTTTTACAAAAGACTTACTTCTTTCGTCTCTATTTTTCATTGTTTGTCTATCTGATTTTTTTTTTCTTTTTTACTGGTGTCTGGTGCCCGACTTGACTGTGGTGCAAATCCAGTGTTCTACTTTTCCATAAAAATATGTATTATTTAAATCAAAGGCAAAGATACATAACAAAAAAATAAAACACCCATCCTGGAAAGTTGATGATAACGCAACGGTATGACGGGGATTCGAGGTGGATGATTGTTGGAAAAAATCTACACAAAGAGATATTCCAGTCCTTTAAGCTCTTTGTAGAATACGCACTATTAAATGACTATGAGATACTATATACTCCAAATATACACATATGCTAAAACTGGTATTACTCCCAACCAGGCCTTTACTTTAAACCGAATCGGAAAGGAACTTAAGGTATGAGTATAGGGTGGTGATGGCAAATATTCGCGTAAAAAAGTGAAGTTTTTTTTGGCAGCTACATATGTATTCAAAGGATGGTTCCAAATAATTGACTTTTGACGTGTTATAGCAATGAATTGGAAATAGGTTCTGACGCGTCAGTATTCTTTAGAACAAGGTTAAATTCGGTATTTTGGGAGAGCAACTTTTATCGAACTACGAGTATCATTACATCTTTTCAAATTGGTTTCATAATCTAACATTTGAGAGTATTATTCAGTTGTCATCGCTTTTTCGTCACTGAAAGTGTAGTAAGTGAAAACTGAGAAAAATGTACTGAAAGCGTACTCTGCCTAGATGTACACCAAAAACAAACAACAAATGCTCTAACAATTCCGCAAAATTATGTGGTAATAAGTAAAGTGATCATGTGATCGACGACATCTTTCATCGCAAGGAATATATGTTGTCAAAGTCTTGTCCATAATCGAGTGCCGTAACTGAAATTAAGTGATACGGTTCTGGCTTCCATCATTCTCACACTAAATCCACATCTAATGCACAGGCATATGCTAGGTCTCTCCATTTGTTGTACTAAATGTTCTTGCATCCTAGTGCTTTCTGTGCCACTTTTCTTAGTCATTTTTCACAGGCATATGGGCGATTCAAAAATCGACCTGTAGTTACAGCCACTTTTTGGATGATTTCAACAGTTTTTCGACTTTCTCGACCCTGCTTCCGGTCCATGCCTGAATGAAATAGTTGCCTCGTCAAGGACTTAAAACATTTTTAAGTTTGTTTTTCAAGTCAATTTCTGTGGTAGGGAAGTTATATTCTTAAATGATTTCGAATTCTTCTCCGTTCAAAATTCATTTCTCCTTGCTAGAATGTAAAGTATCTCATTCCTTTTGAAGATCAACACCTTACACTCTTCTGCGCTAATTGAAAAGCTTCAGCCTGTCACAGAAGATACCTTCGCCGACTACTACGCTAGAGACTAAGGAGTCAAAATTCGGAATACGCCAAAAATCAAATAATCTAATCTACTCTTCTGACAGCACAACTGTTTCGGCAGGCAATTTCAAAAAAACAAAAATGAATCTTTTGCCTGTGAAAAAAATTTCTTTTCTTCTTTTTTGTTGAAGGGTTGTTAATATCTTTCCAAAACGTGGAAAAATGTGTAACTCTTTGACATGACATTATTAAATATGTGCCCCAGTAGCTTAGGGATTCTATCTCATCTTGATGCTTTGCCATCTTTTTGATTCTTATATGCAGGATCTATTTCCACTACAATTATTGCTGCATCCAAAACTTTATTCTGAAAAATCGGTTGTGCAAGTAGTCGATCTTCCTGAACCTGGAACATTTACGGTCAACGGCGAGCAAATTCTGACTATGATACCTGACTTGTTTTGTGGAAAGAATTGGAGAATTTACACTACTGCACCATAACTTCAACTATAAAGATATCTGAATTAGTTGAAACTATTTCAACTTTTAATACTACATATTGTCTGAGCGTGCGCACTATCGTAATAAGCCTTTATTATTGTAAATCATATTGTGTGCATAAAAGTATGCGGAGAAACGACTAATTCAATATATTTGTTGAATTATTTAATTACTTGGATGACCCCGTAGTCCTATACCAATAAACGTATATAGTTGGAGCATTCATTGGCCAGCAACCTTCAATTCTGCACTCCAAGCTGGTTAAAGTCCGCTTCTCTTTTGCGCGCAACCTAAGGTGAGGTTTTCATCAATTTCTATGCCCCCGCTCTATCTTTTTCTCTACTTTTTCTCTACATGTGCTCAGCATCAGATGCTTACCTCCAAAGCCCATCAACGCAAAATTGACCATAAGAGGTAAATCGCTCAAAGATCGCTCAAGGGTATCTTCATTCGCCCTCGTAATGCTTTTGCAACATAGATTAGTACTGATGTGATTAGCGTTTTATTGTTGTTGTCAATACCTTAGTACTCAATTGTCTTTTTAGGTCAAGTAAACAACGATTGATAAATGTAACCTTTTTGGTTGTTCTTGGTAAAGTTCCTGATGAGTCGAGGTTGGCAAAATTCTTAATACCTGAAAGTTATAGTCATCTTTTGTAACATTCTATCGGATGCGTTGATTTTAAACATCCCCTCTCATGGACATCGTATATTTGGTTTTGCTCTCATTTACGGCTAAACCCATTTTTACCACTTCTGTTGTTTCAACAGTCAAATGCCATCAGCAGCATACGAGCAGAGGAACTGGCATGAAACTGTTCATCTGGTGTTTGCCTGCAAGTTTACCAAAAATTTTCTCAAGTATAATGATAAAGAACTCACATGATGAAAACACCAAAACGGTGTTGGTGAAACTACTTTTGACATTTACGGAGCAGCGAGCGTTCGCCAAGATCATTCTACTCAGTCTGAGTTAAATAGGAATGTTAAAAACGCATATGGTGTTACTTGTCTCTATAGATCCTATCACATCCGGCTATGAGATCGATTACGGGGCGGTGATTGTAGATTTCGACCTCTTGGTCATTTTCCGGGATCCGTCTTAGTGTATGATATTTAAAACTACGAGACTAACTGACAATAAAGAAAAAGCCAATCAGTTCATTGACAAATGGTTGCACCCATTCACTCGACAGAAAAAGACAAGATCTTGTACGTAAATTCCAATTATCAGATCTGCTTTCCTCCGTCTGAATTCTCAGAATAAATTTATGGGGCTCTCATCCAGTCATCTCCGCTGTCCGAAATAGCTCGGCCTGACAGCCTTGTTATACGAGTACTTAAATTTTAATACCGCTACCTCAACCTCATTTCGGTCAAGTCGACGGGAATTCTGACTCTCATCGCCTAGATTCAATGGTTCGTTTGAATGACAGTTAAATTTGGGTAGTCCTTGACATATAACACTCCGCAGGAGTCGTTTTTATATATCCTCAGCACCGACTGTGGTTCTTCTATTGCACAATTTTCTCTTCCTCAGGTTCCTGTTCGGAGTAACCTGTTTTTAACTTTTGAACATTGTTCCTGGAGTAGCACCTCTTTCTTTCTTCCACCATCTGCCTCTAATGCTCTTTACTTTTTTCTCCGAAGAAGCTTCTTCTTCCCTTGCTTGTAGGGCCGCTTTTGTTTTTCTATGCAACGCTGCCTCATAGTCGAGTTGTTTTGCTATATATGATATGTTTCATGTGAGTAGTCGGGTAAATATCAGAAATAAAAAATTGGAATGTATTAAGCCGTAGATGACGACCCGTTTACAAAAAATTCAATTGAAAAAGAATTAAAAAAAAGACAGCTTTATTCACGCACAATTAAGCATGCTGATAATGGCAGGCCAAAAGCATACTATCTCAAACGGAACTAAAAACTGACAGTCGGTCAATGAAATTTTAAATACAAAACGAGGGAATGTTGATATCACTATTTTAAATAATAACATCACTGAACCTTGTGATATTGCTAATGTATTTAACGATTTTTTCTCGAAAATTAAAAATTAACTTCCAAATTTTTCGAATGCTAACAACTCGTTCTGTAATTGCGATAAGACTATCTTACAGGAGCATTATCACTTGGAAAGCTCTATAAATTCATAATATTAGAATGTCACTGAGCACTTCGACTTCTTCGTCTTATGATAGAATCTCTAGTTAAGTTTTAATAAATATATCCGTTTATTTCTGATGTATTATGTTTTATTTTTAACGTTTGTGTTCATAAAGGAATTTTCTGTGATTCATTAAAAATAGCAGTCATGATACCGCTCTATAAAAGAAGTAACACTGAAATTTTAAACAACTACAGCCTTATTTCGTTCTTTTCTATCTTCGTAAAGGTTTTTAAAAAGGTCTTAAAATTGGAATGATATCTTCTGCAAGACATATTTTTTTAGTGATTTTCAGTTTGGTTTTATATACATGGAAGATACATTGCAAAAGCTGTCTGTTGAAATATATCAGGGGCTTGCTTCCTTATTAATGAATCAGAAACAGGTAGTAAAAATAAGGGTTTATTATAGTTCGCATTATTAACGATGGCATCCCACAAGGCTAGGTACTGGGTCCTCTATTGTTTCTTTTTTTTTTGATTTCTTTATCCATATAACCATTTGAGGGTGAAGTTACAGCATTCGCTGATGACACTATATTAACCTAGTCTAACATTTGAATACACATAGGATAATTGTAAGTGATAAAACCAAGTTTATGCTTTTTAATAATCAATATACATTCCATGAAGGCCTCCCTCTAGAATAAACGATTGAACAACTTTAAGTGTGATACTTCATATTATCATATTGGATCAACATACTAATTGGAAAGAATAAAGCTCCTAAGTGGAGATTCTTTCTTTGGGAGAGAGCCGGGCATGTACAGATTAGATGAAGGAGTATCTCTTTCTCCTTTTCATCCATGCAGCTTCTGCAGAAATCATTTATAAAGACGCCAAGTCTTCTTGTATGCTTGCCTATAAGGCAGTATCCAGTGATGAAACCTATGATGGCTCTGAGATGTTTCCTATTTAGAAAGATCAAACTCTTAGAGTAATTCCGATACAGCTTTGGTCAGATCTGTTTCGTAGCTAGACAGGTGATCCAACAGCCTACCTGTTATTCCACCTGGAATATGCTACAGTAATTTGGAAGACGAAAGGAGGGGCTTAGATTAAGCGTAACACGGCCACCAACCCCGCTATCATTCTTAGATCCATCTACATAGAAGTGTTGATGTTAGTATATGTACCTATAATGCCTTGTCTAAGACTAAGCTCCAATATGGTGTATCTTATTGGGATGGTACTTATTTAGATAAAATTGAGCCTTTGCTTATTAAACAAAAGCACGCAATTCGAGGGTTTTATAGGGCCAATCGTAGAACTCACAAATTCCAATTATTCAGATATCTGAAACTACTTCCTTTAAAGCACCTACAAAGGTATACTTTCCTCAATTTTTAAAAATATTTATAGAAAAATTTGGGTGCTATATAACCACAACTAATTAATATTATAATCAATAAAAAAAAATCAATTTTAACACTTCCATTTTATAATTGCGCATCGTTTATTTAATACATTGCCTGAGAATCTAAGATGCGAGGAGTAAGATTTGTATTCTTACCAAAACAAAAAGCTCTAAAGAGATGTTCTTCCTAGCTAGCTAAACCACTACGTAAGCTTTTTCATCAATCCTACTCTTTAGGATTCTTTCCGAGCAGATAGAAAACAGCATTTGTTCAGAACGTCCTTAAAAAAGTCGAATTTTCTTACCTCACTTCCTACAGGCCCATTGCATTTACGTGCCTTCTTTCCAAGGTCATGGAAACGCTGATAAACCGTCAGCTTATGACATATCTCGAAACGCGAATACTTCTCAATGAACGGCAGTATGGTTTTCGTAGCAACAGGTCCACTGGTGATTTGATGGCATGTCTCATCGAAAAGTGGAACTAAAGCGTGCGTCAATCTGATGAAAGTAATATAGTTGCACTTGATATTTCTAACGCATTTGACAGAGTTTGGCATCAGGCTATTTTGTCGAAAATGCGTGCTTTTGGGATCGACGACTCTCTCCTTCACTAGATTAGAAATTACCTTTCGGAACGTTCAATTTAAGTTGTCTTGGACGGTTTCAAGTCTGATATTCACAAAATAAATGCTGCCCCAGGGCTCCATTCTACGACATTCTTTTAAATTTTCATCAACGATCTCTTGTGTGCTACTTCTAATCCAATATTTTGCTGATGACAGTACTCTCTAATTGGCGAACTATCAACAGAGTGGAATTTAATGCTTCTAAAACTCAATGATATCTGCTTTCATTAAAGCGAAATTTAAATACCCAGCCATTTTCCATGAATGGCACTTAGTACATCGTCGAAACTGAAAAACTTTCCATTCTCGGTATGTGTGTCAGTCACAACTTACGTTTGAATGTCCACATATTCGATGTCGTCAAAAATGCTGCGAAATGCCTAGGTTTTCTAAAGCGATGTAAGAAATATTGTACTCCTTCTGATCTGGCCTCAGTATGTAAGGCATTCATTCGCACAAAATTGGAGTACAATGCTCACATCTGGCCAGGTGCTCCCAAAACATTTCTGCAACTGCTAGATGGGATTCAAAACCGTGCGATAAAACTTATAGGTGATCAATTGACACCCTCGAACACCGAAGTAATTTCACCTGTCTCACTTGGTTTTATCGCTATTTCCACGACTAGTGCTCCATTCAAACTTTCAACCGTAACACCTGTCTCGCTATGAATGCTCACCAGTAAGCCCTCAAGCCGATTTTTGAGCGTACTGTAAAATATCGTGATTCGTCCCTAAGCCGTACAACCCGCTTATGGAATACCGTGCCGATCTCTGTATTTCCAGGTCGCTATAACTTACAAACATTTAAAAACTATGTACATGGGTACCTGTCTTTTCTTCTTCCCCAAATTTCCTTCGCTCGCGCTTTGTACAAACTTTTTAAGGGTACGCAAACCCCTTGAGCGCGCGCTCATTATAAAAAAAGAAAGTGTAAACGTGCAATGCTCCAACGTTTTTTGAATTATTGGTATTTGTAATCTAACCATTGTAACTTTACGTTTATTGTTAATTAGAGTATTTAATATTTGGTTATTTGACCAAACTCAGCGTAATCATAAACCAAGTTCATTGCCAACTGAGGTTCCTCTATCTCGGAGTGCTCGTATGAATGCAAATTAAGCAGTTTGCTTTTGTTGCCTATTTTTCTATTAATTTTTGTATAGTTTTGTGGAATAATAATAATAATATTTGACCTTAAGCATTGCATTTAAATTTAGTATGAACAAGAAAAACCAAATAAAGCTAGCCAGTCGGGTCAAAGAGTTAACGTAAGGCTTTGATTTTGCCCCAAGTGAGTCTGCTCTGCGGACTCTACTGCTACTTTGCTATAATCTATCCGGAATTGTTCGGAAGTGCAACATACGTATATAATTGCAATTTTTATCTTTGGCTTGTTAAAACCATAAATTACTTACTTTGCTTGAAATTATAATCGTTATTTAATATTAAGATAAACTATATAAGTTGAACTTAATCTACAGAAAATGTAAACTAGTAAACGTAACGTAAAGTTCAGATTTCGCCTGGTATGACAGTTAATGTAATAATCAAATATGGAAGTAATTTCCGGAAGAAGAATAAAAGATCCTCTTTGATGTGACCTTCAATAAGAAAAGACGTGTTTCATTTAAAACCGCATTTTTCTTACCCCCCTTTTCACCCCACACTTATCTTAATAATAGTAAAGTAACCCTACACACCCCAACAGGAATCGACTTATACCTTCAACACTTTCTATGTGTATGTGTATACCTTATACGATTGAACCGGATCAGTTTGGATAAATGAATCCAATCTAAACTCTATTATATCAACTGTGGCATTTCTAACGACTTTTCGGAATCGAAGATTAATCACAATCTTCATCACAAGTTTTTCAGGACCCGAACCTTCGTTGCGTCTGGGCGTTCTCGGTTAAGATTTCCAGCTGGTTTTCATAGGAGCATTCCTGCAGATGGCCTGACTCTCCAGGTTACCGACAAACCAAGCGAGCACTTGGCTTAAAAACGATCTTAACGTGATACGTCATTGCAGATTGGTTTTCTCTTAGAGCTCAAAAACATTCTTCTTGGTAACACCGTCTATTTATTTCTGGGTGTGAGCGCGCAAATAACGCTGACATTTGCCAATTTAGTCTTAATGCAGATTGTAACAATGCATTGGCTTACGTAATGACGGCTCAAGACATTTAATCTACCACCTACAACATCCACTCACTCAAGTAAACACTACTTCTGTTCCCTGTAGCTATTCCCATAATATAACCATGTTACAGTTACAGGAGGTTAACTTTCCCATCTCACATCATTTCTTGAATAGCGGTGATATGTGTATTATAACCAGTCCAAGGCGTCCGCTAGTTGTGCCGCTCTGTACCTTTAGGCATCCAGAATACTGTAGGCAGGCTTCGGCTCCATCGCACTTTGGCCTGGGTGTTATTAAATCAGAAAAAGCTGCTCCTTTTCCGTCGGATAACGAATGTTTCTTGCTCTTGATTTTTTTTTTAAACTAAGCACAAACGGTTTGTTTCCTAGATGAGAGAGATGGGGCATCTTAAATCGTCCTTTGTACGAAGCTTGCAAAAATGTTTCATATTGTGATTGCACCCTTGAAAAAAATTATAGAAAATTGGTTACAATTTAAACCACACAACGACTTTCATGACATTTTGCCAAATGCATTATTTTACTCAAATATGTGTGTAAATTTCCATCGTCACCGCCTTAAATCTCATAGTCATACGCATATACCATACACATGTTGGTTGAGTACTTAGCAAGAAGGACATTTTAGTAGAACATATTCATATTCCCATGATGTAAGCAAACTAAAAGAACGCTTTTGGATGAGAGAAACACTATAACTATATTCACTAGGTTCCTTTTATCTATGCGGCGCGGCGTCGGGGGGAGCATAGTAGAAAAGTACCTTCATATATTTAAACCAACAAAACGAAAACACACAAAAAAAAAAAACGAAAAACTAAGTAAAAGCAGAAGGAGGAGCAAAGCCCACTCTTCCCATTTTTTTTTTTTTGTTTTTTTTTTTTTGTGAAAAGGGACGATTGTAGTGGAGAAATCATTATGGAAAAAAAATGAAACGAAAACCCAAATGGGGGATGTACTTTGATGATGATGAAGGAACTGGGGAAAACCCCATGTCTGGCCTCAAAGAAAAAAATGAAAATTATTTTGTCTGGCCCAGAAACATTCCATCTTCACGATTAAAGTTGTCCTGTTTTTTTTTTTCTCCTTTTTTTTCTGTTCTTTTACTACCTTTTTTTTGTTCGTCTTATACTTTGGATTAACTTTTTTCACCCCGCCTGGATGTTTCTTTGTCCTGTCTAAATTGTAGTGCTTTCGTTTAGTTGAAAGGAAAACGCAAGGAAGCGTTAAAAAGCTGGTCAAGTTTTGAAATGGCATTTCGCGACTTTTTCTTGAGAAGTTCGTTCTTATCTCGCATTCTCTCTGTTCTGTTATTTTTAGTTCTTTTTTTTCTCCTTGAATTGTTTGTCCAAATTTTCAGATTTCCAGATTTTTAGATTTCCATAGCGCTGAAGTCTTCTTGATTTCAGTTTCTTTTTGGTGTTAAAATGTAAACAATGCTTATTGTGTGGGCGGTTTTTTTTGTTCATTTTGTATCCATCTTTCTTTTTTTTTTAATTTACAACAAGAATGAAACAAATGTACTCGTAGGTTTAACTCGAAACCGGAAAAAGGTTTGGGGCTTTAGACTAGCAGTTAGGACTTGGGGTTGGACATTAAATTGTGCGCATTGGGTCGTTTTAATTAAGCGCATTAAGAGCAAGTGGCGGAGCGAATGCCATTGTTTGGCTTTGTAGGTAGAATGTTCTTTTATTTTTAATTCTTTTCTTTTTTTTTTTTTGGATTTTTTTCTTGTAAGCAGAATCGTCCTTGGATACTGCAAACAAAAATGTATGAGTACTGGAATAAGGACGCTGTCTACTTTTGGTTTATTGAAAATGATTCAAGGAATTTTATTCTAATTAGGTCAGTTGGTGGGCATTATGTTGTAAATTAAATTGATGTTTAGTCTTTCCAGTCGATATGAAAAGTTGAGGTATAAAGGCGAATAAATGTGCTGGTCATACTGAATGTCCTAATTAGTTTTCGGAAATTTTAGATAGAATATTCGGGAATTTAAATATTATTAAATTCCTTTTCATATAAAATCGTTTGAAAAATCTCAATCATATCGTCTGTTCCGAATTGATACACAAAGACATTTAGTGATTCTGCGTTAATCGCATGCATAAATATTAGTAACTGTCCTTGCACAACTTGCTATGCGTGAAATAGAAGCTTTTTCTACTTTTTACCTTCTTCTTCTATATCGTATCGATGGTGAGGACAAGATTTCAATATTTTTGTTGATGTCCATATTTTGGTACAATATGGTGCAACTCCTTACATGGAGAATAAATAAACAAAATTCTCTGCTTCCTTGCACCCCTAATCGACCGTATTGCAGAACAGCAGACATGATAAATGTTGGGTAAACTTATATTTTCTAGTTCAGAGTTTTGTCCTTGGTAACTCATTTTGCTAAGTCGAAATAACCTCAACTGCAAAACGTAAGTGTGTGGAAAATCCTTTTTAGTAAATGGGCGCTTTCATTTTTCTCAACTTGCTCTTACTTTTAGGACAAATAAATAACAAATAGCAACCTGCAATGTCAGCAAGTTTTTTTTTTTTTAACTAAGTATTATCGATATAATGAGCATTCATGAAATCAAATGCCGACATGTTGAAAACAGGACCCCCTACTTGAAATTCTAAACGAAAGCGCAGGAAATGTATCGTACCTATTATTACGGAATGAACAAAATAAGAATGGAACTACCATCATTTGGACAGCTGTATTCCTAGATAAGACAGTAAGTAATCAATAAATTACCGACCGACCAATGGCAACAAATCTGAGAGTTAAACTCGAAACTTGGGATACTGTTGGGGCCTACGCACTCATAAAAAACGGCGAGTAATCGGAAAAATGAAAATGTTAACACGGTTTTGTTGGACTTTAAAATAGAATATCAATCGAATTTCGAATAGGCACGAGGAATGCCATGGAGGAAATGGTTTCGGAACGAAAAACCCAGAAGGAGAACTTATGCCAGTCACACGGTCTAATTATACTAAATAGTCTATTAATTAATTTAGGGGCTAGGCCACTCAAGAGGCCGTAAAAATAGGATTTTTTATGATTTTTTTTTTTCAGGAAAAATATAAAATAAATCGAGTTTGCAAAGACAGGAGTTTATTGTACATATGATTGCCTGTAAAATATAATTTTTATAGAATAATCTAATTAAAAATAGCGGCCATGCAGCGTTTCTCAGAGGGCCCCTCTTTTTTGGAAGGGTCTATGGCCGTACCAACAGCTCCTGTAAATTTTGAATTATGATGAGTCACTAAATCTTTTCAATTGTACATAACAATAGCAAACACGTGGGATTTTTTTGATATATTGATTTTTGCCCGAATGGCGCACTTCCTAAATCAAACTTGCAAAATTCGCAAAAAAATCGCAGAGAATTGTTAATAAAAAATGAAATATCCCATATAAAAAAAAAAATCCTACGTTACTTATTTAGACAATATATTTTTAAAGATTTTGTTATTATTTCAAGTGAATTGGTTGAAAATTGTTCAAGTTATGGGTGTAGCCAAATTGAAAAATGCAGTTTTGATTTTAAGCCTAAAATTTTAAGTAATAGAATACCTACAAGTACTTCGAGATATTTCCCGGCTATAATCGGTAAGGAACCCCAAAAAAAATCGAGTTTTTGAAAATCCTAGAGTGGCCTAACACCTTAAGACTCTAAGATAAAGATCAGATCTGGGCGATAAGAATATCTCAAAAATGCCCTGAACCAGGAAGCAAATCGAAGCGTCGAAGGGATGTGGAACAACAAAAATGAAAGAGTAGTGCAAATATTCAACGCTTATAAAGACCGGCTTCACATAAATAAATGATGGTGGAACGATGGGGCAAAAGTGACCGTATAGCATTTTAAGCATGGACTTAGTATCTATAGCCAAAATAACGTAATCGATAAAGTTCATCATAAGTTGTACTACGAGGTGGACAAAGCGGTAGCTGGAGAACATGCGAAAGCGGTAAGTCATAGTATCTCCTACACAACCCAAAAGAAGTGCAACGACGAAGCACGGGCAAACGAGCTACTATTTTGAAATTTTGCGAAATAACCAATAATAAAACTCGTAGAGATCTAATTTCCAAGGAATATTGAAAACAGCAGGGTACCTACTTACTACTAATTAATAATAAAAAAAAAATTTAATTGACAGAAAGAGTACTTTACGGCGTTATTTAACGAAGAACTTCCGGGTTGTAGAAGTTAAGCCGTAAAAAAAATGAATCCTCGTTATACAGTCGAGCTGGTTCATATACTTTTCGAAGTATGGAAGATCATCGGAAATGATGAGAGACGGCCTAACTGATGCCTAACCAGTGGAGAAAGAACCTTCTTGTTTTATTGTATAAAGGACAAGGACAACATGAGAAAACTATAACAACTACTGATCGGTGAAAGTGATTTCTTATCAAAGGTCGACATACATATAACCCGATTCACAGCTTGTGGATAATGATGGAGAACCATCAGAACGCTTCGAAAAGTCTGCATCTTTTTCTTATCGCTTTGGAAAAAGGGTTGATAAAATTGCCAGAGATTTTATATTGAGTACACTAACATCTCCAAAAGCACCTGAGACGTATATAAGAATGATACGGAATATGTACGAGTACGATGACATTAAAATGAATTTCACTGCGGGAATAACCGGAGGGCTCTGAGTCTCACATTAATTCATTGATGACCGAACGAAGTGGCACACAATTAACGGAACCGACTATTAGTTGGTGAGTTTAATTCAACGTTGTATACCGAGTCTGAATAAAATCAACTAAAACCCTCTCTATCTTGAACCAGTGCTGATCGACTTACAAATGCGACTAACCATCATGAGCCAATATACCTTGAACTGTCTGCATACTTTCGTGGATGACAACAAGTATTGTGTTGTTGGTACCAAAATAATAATTTCTAACTAAACTCGGAAAATAGAAAAATTTATCCAAACGTAATCCTTATAATTACTGCAGGACGCATTGGAGACATTCTTATCAAAACATTGATAAGAACATTGGCACCTTCCATGCAATACGGATCTGTTAACCAAGAGGCACGTTCCTAAATCAAATGGATGACAAAATAAAACAAACGTACTTCGGTGTCAGACCCTGACAATAATGACGCATTTTGTAATGTAACAAATGTCTCACAGCATCAATACAGAAGTAGAGCGCTGACTTAAAACTTTGTACAGACATTTTACTGAAACAGCCCAAAGGTCATAGCACTGAAGTCGTCGGTCAAGAACTTCTATATGCAAGTATCAATCAGAATAATTACAGAGTTTCTGTAAGTTTTATTGGAGTAAGTAAATTTGGGATGTTAACACCAGATACATATGTTTTCGTAAATAAATAAAATACTGTCCAGGAAGTGTGGCCTGCTGCGCCAAAAGACCGCCAGAAAGCAGCGAACAAATACTGCTGACAGCAGGTACAGATCCAGTTGACGTTGTTGATGGTGGTAATTTCTTCGTGATCTGATTACCAGGAGAATGTAGGTGTCTGCTTGAATGGAAGAGAAGGAGAAGGTCTGCTACTCCATTTACTAGAAGGTCTTTTCTACGAGCTGAACAGACTAGGCATAACTAAGTCACTGTATATCTATCTCAATAGACAGTTCACCGTGAAAAATAGCGATTTAGGTAGAAGAATATTTCAATTTAAAATCATTCTCGAACAATATTAACCTACTTATTATTTGCCATATTTTTTAGGATCACTCAGTTAAGCAGGGTGAGCAATAGTGGATGACCCTTTATACCCTTTGCGCCGTTGCTCCATCCAGTTGGAATCACATGTCCCACAGTCACAATCCATCAAAGGTGACCATTTAGGCGAGCAGTTTGGCCCGCGGCGTTTTAAAAAAAATGGTCCAATGAAACCTCCAGCATAAACACCATGCCATGCAGTGACATTGAGCTGATGTAATGGCTCTTCGACCATTACTTGCAGATTTTTCGTGCCCCTGAAAGGCAAATTTTGTTCGTCGACATACATAGGTGGAAATGGACCTCGTCAATGCGCCAAAATCACTGGCGAATCGTTCATCGAAAATATCGTGACGATTATTCCGAGTTCTTCAGGAGTATAGCATTCCATTGCTTATTCACACAAATTCTAATTCTATTTGCTTTACAAATCTATTGCTCCTGTGTGAGTGAGTGAGTGAGTGAGCGATATTACAAGGACTGTAGCTGATAATCCGCTTTTAGAAATCTTCTTAAGAACGCCGTTTTCTAGCCCTCTTTGGATAGCTAAAATAATTTATCACATAGATATATCAAGCTCGTTACTAGATTGACTCTAAGTTCCCTATATTTTCTCCACCAAATCAAGGATGATTAGTGAAGCAGAAAGCCGCTGGAGAGAGGTGGAACTAACACTTCTGCTTTAGAACAATGGACATAATTTCACCTAATGTTCAGATTTGGAACAAACAATAATCAGATCAAAGGCTGATAGTGGCTCAAAGATGTAACCTGATCAAAATGGAAATAGAGTATGACAATGCATATACTAGCGATCAAGTGCACGAAACAAGTGATCAACGAGCCCTATAATAGTAGTTTGATTGAATGCAATAAGAAATATGGTATACGATGAAGCCGAAGTGTCTTCCAAAAACACAAAAATCTAGCATTTCTAAGATAAAATTAGTTTTTGCTGACCTGTCCTGTCAGTCTTTGCATTTTTTATTCCCTCAGAAATGAAAGTTAAGTACCGATTTCACTTGAAAAACCGCAATTGGACTACTTGCTCTATTCTCTATTTATTGTAAATGTACATATATTTAGCCCTTTTTTAACAAATAAAATCTCTTCCGTCGAATGTAGTATCCTAGTTAAATTTGTTCGCAAATAGAAAATCGCCGTTGGGCTATTAAACAAGTGCAAATGTTTTTCAACTCGATGGGCTTTTAAATTGCTTTCCCTTTCCACAATGATCATAACAGTGACAATAACACTGTATCTACAAATAGCCCGAGTTAATTAAACTGTTGAACTTTAATTCACTTGCGTACTCTACATACAGATAACGTATATCCGAACATCTATAGCATGATATGTAATACCGCAATTTTTACAACTACACACACAATTACAATAACAAAAAAACAGGGAAATGAATTGTAACAATAGGTGGAAAAAACGCCGCAATGTTCGTAGTAGTATCCTTTGATATACATATATCATATATGCAATGCAACTAACAAAACTTCACTTACACAAGCGGTTTCCCTCATGGGGGTTGTAGAAAATGGATGGATTTTTTTTAAAGATTTTTATGCCATTTCATGCACAATCAACTTTTGTGGAAAATTGAGCTTTAATCGGTTGTGATTGCAAGAGATTCATTGCTACTTTTTTTTTGTTAAATCCATGTATCTGGGTTAGTTGCAAGGGTTTAATTTTGTTACAGACAAATGTTAACATTTTATATGAGAAAATGTATGCACATGTACTCGTATATTTACTTGTATAAACATACATCATATAAAATGAATACTAAAAGGGATGCCTCTGTCCCAGAAAGGCGGAAGTGAATGAAAATATTCCAGTACAAGCCCATTAATATACTAATAAATTACATTGGTCGTTTTGTACGTTTTCAAGGTCTAACATTGTTTTATCCAATAAAAAGGATTCAAGGGCATCATTGACATCCATTTCGTTTAAATAAACGAGCCTGCTTGACGACAATTGGATGACTAATGGAATCAGCAGAATGACTATTTTTCAATTACTCCAACAGTCACTAAGACCAAAATCTTGGACCACTAGAATATCTCTGGGTTGATGATAGCGGTCATCCGCAATATTCATGTTCCTTCTGTAGGTGGAAATTATCTAGATTCATCAAGTCTGCACTTGAACTCGGTGCGTTGCAGTTTTGCATTGCAAAAAAGATAGTTTCACTCAGCTATTCTGGCTGATTATTCCCATTACTTTTATTCTTATATCAGTTTTACTATTTAAATGTAAGTCTATATACTGATGAGACTCTCACTATTTTCAAAACGATATCTTTTCGGTCGCCTTTGCATCATTAGGGTGAACGTCAATCTACTGTTCTACCAACATCATCAACCAACTCGTTCAACCATTTTTTAAATTTGTGCCTAGTTTCCCTAATTTAGATCGACTAAGAAAGAAAACGGAGGTATTGTATACTGTTTGTCATTTTTTTACCACTTCTTCTTCACCTACATATGTATCATACTTAGGCTCTGTTGGAGATACGGCTGAGAGCCTCCACCAGATTAACAAATCGGTTGTTAATTTTTAACTTATTGAAAACGTTTGATTCTTAGAAATGTTCATCTACATATTTTGTAGTTTTTAGAGTATACCGTGTAAATATTTAACACAACCCAACCTTGTTCAGGATATTCAAGGCTTCACCCAACTCGAATGCCCTCAGTCTGAAGTACATTAGACGAAAGTCCTTCAGTATGGAGCATATCGCAAAAATAAAGGAAATTACTTTCCTTTTTTTTTACGATTGCTAATGCTATACAATCAGTTCACTTCTTATTTTACAGATAGTGCTCAATTTATCGGAAAAACGCAATTTTGAAGTTTTGATATCCTCAATTCAACCGAAATGGTTTTGTAACTAATGTATGGGTGCGAGCTGTAAATTGTTTTGCACTTCTTCAATTGCTAGAACATTCAATAGAAACTAGTTCGAAATCCCTTACAGCGCTGCAAACAAATATTTCCAAAACCTCTATCATTTGTTAAATACCGGAGCCTAAATGGAAGTTACTTACTTACTTACTTAAGATGGCGCTACAGACCTCGAGTTTGGCACGATAAGTTGGCTGAGGTCACCTTTCATTTGCGTGCGCAACTAGAGACGCGGTCTTCCTGTACTGCGCTGCCCCTCGGGGACGGATTCGAAGACTTTTCGGACCGGAGCATTGATGTTCATCCGCTCTACATGACCTAGCCATTTCAGTCATTGGATCTTCCCTCTTCTGGCTAAGTCGATGTCTCTGTACAGCCCGTAGAGATCGTCGTTGTATCTCTTCTTCTATACAGATGGGACCAAAAATCACCCACCGAGAGCACCCTCATATACATTTGATAAAGTTCATGCCTCTGCTTCATAGGGCAGAACTGGAATTATTGAGGTCTTCTATAGGGTCACTTTTTTTCTTCGAAAAAAACTAATCAAATGACTTCTTATTCTTCATTTGATCTCAGCGCTGGTGCCGTTGTCTGAATTGATAGCGAAGCCTAGGTAGACCAGGTTGTTAACTACCTCAAAGTTATAGCTATCGATGGTGACGATCTGTTCGAAACATCAGTGTTGAGTGTCCTTTCTGGTTGGCAGCATATACTTGGTCTTGCCCTCGTTGACGGTTAAACTCATCTTCGCCGCTTTCGTCTTAATACTCGCGAAAGCGCTACTAACCTCTCGCTGCTTTCTTTCGATTATGTCAATATCATCGGCGTATGCGAGTAATGGGATGAACTTTTGAAAGATTGTGCATCTTGTGTTGACTCGTGAGTTTTGCAGTTTCAAAGGCCTCGGTGAGTTCTTTACCGACCTTGATGGAGCAGCGTGCATTCTCCATCGTCATTCTACACAAATGCACGAGTTTGGTAGGTATGCTAAAACTACGCATTATTCTGCATAGCTCGTCTTTATAGATGTTGTCATACGCAGCCATAAAATCGATGAACAGGTGGTGTCTATCGATTTGGAGCTCATACGTGTTTTCCAAGATCTGAAGCAGTGTGAATATTTGGTAGATGGTGGACTTTCCTGGCCTGAAGACACGCAGATATGGATCAATCAGGTTGTTGATGAACGGCTTCAGGCGTTCACACAATACGGCAGATAAGTTCTTGTAGGCGATGTTATGAAGACAGATGCATCTGCAGTTAGTGCAGTTCGGACGGTTTCATTTCTTGAGGATCGGAAAAACAATGTTGAGCTTCTATTAACCGTGCTTTAGAATAGCCAGATTTTACAGATCATTTGGGGTATGCTACTTACCAAATTGTCGCCTGCCGCTTTTGAGAGCACGGCAGTCAGGCCGTTCACTCCAAGCTTGTTGGACTTGAGCTTAGATATGGCTATCTTTACTTCATCCTGGTCAGATGGACGGAATTGTTGGCCTACATCATCCAAGGTTCATTCTGCGTAACAGTGGTATTTGGTTTCTAATCGCAGTTATACCGTCTATAGAAATACCAAATCCTCAGCTTCGGCGGTGACTCTATTATTATGTTCTCTTGTTCATGCCCCTACAGGCTTCGTTTAAGGTTTTGTGTCCGTGATATGTTTTTTTTTACCTTTTGATAAATCCTCCGCATCTCATTTTCTCGACCGCGCACTTCTCGTTCTGCTCCTGAGAAGCTGGTATTCGTCCCCCCTCTTCTGCTCGTAGAACTCTTGAGCATCTTGCTTAGCTGAATGTGCTTACCAGCACTCGTCGCCAAACCAGGGGTTTCGTTGTGGTGGCCGAGTAAAACCCAGCACATCAGAGGCGGCATCTCTGATGGTTTTTTGGCAATGTTGCTACTGGTCTTCGATACTTAATCCTCTGGACATAGGACCTCTTTAGGGAGACTGGATCGGTAAAAGATTTGGCGATCTCTTGCGATTGTTATCGTCCAACGTCGAACTTCCTCAGAGTATTGCGATGTTCGGGATATCCGCAACCGCACCCTAGCTACAACAAGGTAATGTGCCGAGTCGATGTTGGCCCTTTAGAGCGTTCGGACATCTATAAAACAGGAGGAGTGCCTTGCATCGATCACAATGTTGTCGATCTGGTTGACGGTTGATTGATAAGGAATTCTCCCAGTCCCCTTGTGAATATCGAAATGTGGGAATCGTATACTAGCTACAAGAATGTTTCGCTCCGCGGCAAAGTCAATTAGCCTGAATTCTTTATTGGAGATGGTGCCGTGCAAGCTATAACTTTTGACATTACTACGAAAGATCCCCTCTCTTACCAGCTTTGCATTAAAATCGCCGAGAACAATTTAAGTGTCATAGATAAGACACTGCTCGTTGGTCTTACTCAAGAGCTCGTTGAAGACATCTTAAATGTCGTCGTTTGCGGTGCATGGGCACATATAAGTCTAATGTTGCCAAATTTAGCCTTAATACGGATTGTTATGAGGTGCTCGTTCCCATGCCGAAAACTGCCTCTAACAACGAATCCGCATCTTAATAAGCGAGGTTTTTGCTGTCGATAACAATCGCCGTAGTAGATGTCGCAGTTGTTCATTCATTTCTTGGATGGAGGTATTATTTGCTTTGCAGCAATCCAACGCCTCCTCTATTTGTTCGGCTGCTGAACGTGGCCTATTAAGGGACTCAACATTCCACGTGTAGATTCGAAGTTCATTGTCCTTGCTTTGTTTGCAGGGGTTGTTGACAGTTGATCCGTCTGTATCCAAGGTTTGTTGTTGCTTTGTAACTAGACTAGGGATCGGTTAGATCGAAGCCGGTAACCCGTTCGAGGGTGTGAGCGCTGCCGTTGGCCCATTAAGACCTCATCCCCCACCATCTCCTTTCCAAGACCCTGACTTTGCCTTGGAAATCCTTACCGGCCAAGGATCCAAATATATCACAGCACCCCGTATAAGGTCTCGTTTTTCTTATTCCGGGCATCGTCTAGCTGATTCGTCACTTAAACCTCTACTTGATGTCATTGTACTAATAGACAGGACTTTTACCACATCAAAGTTATAGTTTTACGGTGTGGTGCGCTATCAGAGCAATTGGTATAGAGTGTCCTTTCTGGTCGACAACATACATAGTACTTTGCGTTACCCCCATTTACAACTAACCAGTCATCACCGCCGCTTCTCCTTCAATAGCCAGAAATATTCCAGTGACAGCTCTCTGATTTCTTTCTATTACATGTCAATGTCGTCAGAATATACCAGCATTTCTATAGACTTTTATACCTATGATATTAGGCTATAAGTTTCGTACAATTTTTTTCTTGAATATGATATTGAGAAAATTACTTTGTTGAAATTCTTTTTGAAATCAAATACCTAGACAGTGAGTGACTGTGTTAGATCACAAGCGAATAAATTTGACAAGGATACCGAAAAGCATTGCTCTGTATATCTCGTCCCTATAGATGCTGTCATATAAAGGCCTAGAATTGATAGAGAAATGGTGAGTATCGATCTGGACTTTTTGAGTTTTCTCTGAGATCTTTCTTAGTGGACTTACCGGGCCATTCAGGCTATTGAGCATTCATTGGCCGCTTTTCACACAATATGGCAAATTAAAATTATTACGCGACATTAAGGAGACTACTTTCTCTATTGTTGGTGCCGTTAGCTGGGTCTGTCTTCTTGACGATCGAGCAAATGATGCTGAGATTTCATTAACCGGACATACTTTCATTCGACCATATTTTTCAGATGAGTTCCAGTACGTTCCTACTTTTACTTCCGTCTGCTTCTGTTCAGTATTTGTATCCTTGGCAGGATCTTTTCACATTTTGGTAGAACCTCCGAACACCATTTGTGCAAAAGTATAACACCTTTCCATGGTTTCGGTAGAGCGATTTCTTATTTCTTTCGTTTTCTTTCTGAGAACCTTCCTTCTTTGCAGCCCCGTAATGTATCCCACTTAATTCTCTACATATACTTGTTGACAATCTTCGCCGAAGTAAGGGCTTGTTGTGGTGACCAGAAGTGCCGAAGACGTGCTTGATGCTGAAGGGTTGGAAGATTTGATCAGAAAAATCTCTACCAATCTTCTGAGATTGTAGCCGTTTGACGTTTAGTTTCTACGTTATCCTGTACATTGGCTACAATAAAGTCGTGGCTCAGACACTCAGGGCCTTTTAGTCTCAAAAATATTACGTGTTTCCATAGGAAAAATAAAAGCTTTAAAAGTCGGTAAAAAAACCACTGAAGCCAACATCCGAAGAGCAATATACAGATAATGCTGATTTGATTTGATAAGACGCGTATATTTATACTTAGACTTAACACTCGTGGAAGGAGAACTTTTATTGACTTCAATATAAGTACACCAGACAAACTATTTCCTCTACAATAATTTATACTTATTAGAGCTTCCCTAAACTAAACTTTTTGTCAAAAAAACAAAATATTCATCTTCACTAAATTTCTAAGGGACTCTAGATACGTGGAGATAAAAAAAACTGTTTTACATTGTACGAAGCAGTCTTGGACTTGTATCGCTCAAATTTTCAAATAAATAAATGCAGATCAAAAAATCAGGGTAACTTCACAATCAACAAAAAGTGAGATACAGTTTCTTCGGAGGCAATCACAATTTCAGTTGACTGTTTATTATATTGTTAGAAATACTTGTAACTGAATGGGACAGAGTATTTGTGCTTGTAATTATAGTGAAGCTCCGATTAGGATAGTTTTTTTCCTTTCTGACCACTTCTAGAACAGATTGAGGATGCACAGGGTTTTCCAATAGGGTCTTCCGAACTTTAACAGTTGATAGCGGCCATATTGTTGAAGCTGCATCTTTCAAATTGGCTGTCATTTATTCAGTGTTTTGCCAAATCACCACGGATGGACATAGCGCTCGACAACACGTGCCATTTAATGTTCTGTCCGGGAAACTTTCCGCGCGTTTCGCCCATTATACGGTTGCCATAATTGTCCTACCGAGAGGACTATTCGCAGCGTGGTGGATAAATTTGAGTCCACTGTTTCAGTAAATGATAAACTAACACCCGTACTTCGACGAAACGCAAGAAAACATCGCTGCTGTCCCTGAGAGTGTGCAGGAGAATCCAAAGCAGTCGATTTCGCGTCGCTCATAATAACTCGGCCTTTCGCAGACTACAACTTAGCGAATTTTGCATCGTGACCTGGGCTGGACTGGCCCAGAAGCTGAAAGTAAACGACCATAGACAACGATGTGTATTCGCTAAATGGGCTCTGAACCAGTTGGAAACTGACCCTAATTTTCATCGAAAAATCATGGATGAATGGGTACGTAAACAAACAAAATTATCGAATTTGGGAAGATACCAATCCACATGAGATCCGAGAGCTTCCAATGCATCCCGAAAAAGTTACTGTTTGGTGTGGATTTTGGGCTGGCGGCGTCATCGGTCCATATTTCTTTGAGAACGACGCTGGCCAGGCCATCACCGTCAACGGCAAGCATTATAGGTCCTTGATTACCAACTTCTTTTGGCCTGAATTGGGTGATATGGACACCAACGACACGGGATTCGTTGGTATGGTCATCTCACGTGGAAGTGATATGAACTGACCACCGAGATCGTGTGATTTGACCCCGTTATACTACTTTTTCTTGTGGGGTTTTCTGAAGTCACGGGTCTTTGCGAATAAGCCATAAACCACAGCGCCCTCGAAGCCAACATAACCCATGCCATCGGTCAAATTCAGCCTGATTTATGCGCCAGAGTCATTGAAAATTGGACATTTCGGATGCGCGCCACCCAGAGAAGCCTCGGCGGACATTTGAACGATGTAATATTTCATACATAATGGCAGCGATAGGCGTTTCAAACGAATAAAAAATCTCGAAGATATCTCATACACACTTTGTTTTATTTAAATTTAAAGATAGGAAGCGCTTAATGAATTAATCGGTTGAATATCTGTGAACATGGGCTGGGGTTACATATTGACTATTTAATGGAACAGGATTTGCGATTTGCAGTTAACAACTGAAACTTGTTAGTTGAGACCTACTGCAAATGTAAACATACCCAATATCAAAATCTGTAATAGCGTACTCAGAGGACAGTTCTTTAGCCCCGAAGAAAGGATACAAACAGTCGTAATCAGGACTTTCTTCTTCATGAACCATTTTAATTGAAACTCATAGTATCTAGACTTAAGCCTGTTATTTGCCAGGACATTGAAATGATTTTCCGAACGAAAATTGTACATTCAAAGATATTTCTCATATCCCTCTTGCTGAAGAATGGCTCGATAACTTTTGCAGCCTAAAAAAGAAAAAAGGACTTATAGGAAGACCATACACCGAAAAAATCAAAAAATACAGTCTTGCCTTTTCCTTCGTATCTGGTAGCAATTTCTATCCAACAGATACATATAAATAATTTGCATTTAAAAGTACTCATAGATCAAGACATTGGTTTAGCTTATCATTCGAATTTCCTCCCTCATTGTCTAACTAAAGTCGTAATTATGCAATAGTCCTTTCACCAAATTGAGACTTACTTGAGCAGCAATTCGCATTTCATGTAAAAAGTTTTTAAAGGAAGTGAATTCCGAATAAAAGAGCGTACATGCTTAGAATACAAATGATGGTAGAAAGTCAAAGCTCATAGATTGAAAATGTAAAGGAATGACTATGCGTTGTACAATATACGAGTATGTCCGAACAATAAAATTAATGCAAATGCATGTCTGTCGCATCCTACCTTACAAAGTTTCGCCCAAGTTTCGAAAAAGAAACTCCCTCCATCCCCAAAGTCAACAGAGCAGCGATTTGTATGCTTAATTTATTTTGTTTTTATCTTCTTATTTTTTCAATCCAGAATCCTTCCCCCACGGCGGCGTTGGTAAGATAAAATACCATGACAGAATCTCAAGTTAAAATGGGGAAAATTGATGGTAAACTCGTTTAATTTTCATGCTAGTACAAAATTAACTTGTCCTTCCAGGCAAACGATGACTTGAAAGTGTTCAAATTTGTGCAGAAATTGCAATGAACTATTTTTGTTTCTTGGTTTACTTGAGGAGACGTCCTTTTATGGTGTAAAAAAAGGCAACTGTTAATTGTAACAGTTACTCTGGACAAGCTGTCTATTTTTCTGCTCACAAAGTTGACAAAGTAGCCACATCCTTCCGGGAGGAAAGGAAAACGACTTTATTTTAAATGTTCGTCTCTCTGAAGCTAATCCACAAGTGATTTTCAAAACACTGTTGAACCCGATTTTTTCAAAGTACAAAGTTGAGTAATTTTTACGAAAGTCATTTAATGACAGGTTTTTGCATTGCTTTCTTTTCTGGAAAACCTTGTAGTCAGCAAGTAAAACGTGCGCCAAGTAGTTTTTAATTTCATTAGCTTTATGGGTGAGTTAAATGAAAAGTTTTTAATTCACTGGAACACAAAAAGGTAACTTTTAATTACATTCGTGTATAGTTTATACCTTTTACTTTGAGTTCGCGGTGTGATATCAATTTGACATTTAATGAGCACGGCATACACCCCAATATCAGCGTATATTTCAAACATGACGCATTGGAACCATCATTAATTCACATTCTTTGTATGTAGAAATGTTGTTTCAACAAGTTACTGCTCTTATTCTCTATTATCACTGAATCTAAAGAATAATAACAATATTATGTTTTTTTTTATCATTTTGTATGTTTGATATGAAGTTCTCCGGTATTGGAGGAGCAAACTGTTGTACGTTGGCTACTATAGTAATTTTGAGGTCGTGGTTTCAACATCGATGTCATATTTACAAAACACAGTAAACCAACTTTCTGCTAAATTGGCAGAATTTATAGCAGTCAACCAATTTTGACAGCTTCCCTCTCAATACTAGCGAAAGCATTGGTGACCGTACTCTGAGTTCTGCTAGTCACATATGTCAGTATCCTCGATGTACGGTAGTAGTTGTACAGAGTTTACAAAGATTTTTCCTCCGGTGTTTAGTTGTGAGTTCCGCACGATTTCTTCAAGTGTGATGTTAAAGAATTCACATGACAAAGTCTCGGCTAAGTCGCTACCAACCTTGACGAAGCAGCGAATTTGGCAGGGACGCCAACACTAGACATGACTCTATATAGCCCGTCTCTACAAATGCTATTATATGCGGCCCTAAAATCGAAGAAAAAGTTGGTTGGTATCGATTGGCACTTCCTGAGCTTTTTCCAGGATCTGCCGGAGTGTGATAATTCCTCGCCTGAAACTGCTAGGGGCCAATTAGAATGTGGACGAAGGATCTCAGACGTTTGCACAATATGGCAGATAAAATGTTGTATGCAATATTGAGGAGACATATGCGAGTACCCCTATAGTTGGTGCAGTTGGGGAGGATCGATCTGGCAACGGTGCTGAGATTCCCTTCACCGGGCATACACTTTTCTGACCAGATCCGAGAAATGCGGTGGTGTATGCTCTCCACAAAGCCATCTCCAGAAGCCACGCATACCTCGGCCCGTCGGCCGTCGGGCCCATCAGCTTTGTTGGATTTATAATAATAGATATTGCTATCCTTACTTCGTTTTAGTCAGATGGACGGAAGTTTTGACTGTCATCATCTAAGTGGAATGGTATATATATGTTAGGTTACGTTGCCGTTATACTATATTTGGTAGTCTGCAGAAGAAGTTTTTCCTTATTCTTAGCACCGACTGTGACAGTACTACAAGTTTTCCGTCTTTATCTCTACAGGTTTCTGCAGAGGTCTTCTTGCATTGATACGTTCTTGTTACCTGTTCTTCTAGAGAAGCCGAGGTTCTTCTGCTTACAAAGCTCACGAGCGGCCTTCGTTGCAGAGCCGCTTCATACGCTTATTGTTTACTTTTGCGGCCTCTCTGATGGCACGTTGGCTGCATTGCCACTGATCTTCGGTACTTAATGTTGTTGGCATAGGAGTTGTCGACAGATTTCGGGATAAACGATTAGAGAAAATTCCAGCGGTCTCTTGCGATTGCAGCTTTTCTACGTCATATCTTTGCTCAGTAGTTTTTCTTTGTTGTGGTGCTGGGGAAATCCGCATTCTCACCTTGGCTGCAACAAGGTGGTGACCTGAGTCAATGTTGACTACCCGGAAGGTTCGGATGTCTAGAATACTAGAGGCATGTGCAATGTGATTAATTTAATTTAGCGATTCATCATTCGGAAACCGCAATGTCTCCTTTTTTGTATATTGAGGTGGGGCAAACGTCTGCTTGTTATAGTGATGCTTCGTCCCGCCACAGAGTCAATAACCCTAAGTCCGTCGCCAGACTTGGTGTCGTGTAGGCTATGTTTGCCAACTGTTCTACCAGAAATGTCCTCCTTTCCTATCCTGGCATTAAAATCACCTAGTACCGCATTAACTTCATACTTAGGACATTGCTCATGTGTCTAATCGAGGAGGTCGTAGAAATATTCTGTGGTGGCGTCGTCTTTGACTTCCCTAGGGATATGGGCATATTAGGCTTATGCTAGCGGATTTCCATAAGACGTTGGCTTACGTGTCGGAAGCTCAAGGCTGATTGGCTTAGCCTGCCGTATATGACAAATCCCCATCCGAATAAACTCTGATTCTTTTTCATATAGCAACCACCGTTGTAAATATCACAGTTTTCCATACTCTTTTCGTTAGATCCATCCCATTACACTTCCAAGATGTCGGCAATATCTGCCTGAAAACAGTCAAGAGCCTCTACTATATGTTCGACTGCTCATTGGATGTTCATATATTCCACCTGCATATCCGAAGGTCGTTGTCCTTTAAACGTTTGCAATGGTCATCAGTAGTGAATCCGTTTTTATCCGAGGCCATTATTTGGTTCATCACATCTTGTTGATCTCTTCCATATAGGGTTGTGCTCTATAGTGTATGCCCTATGAAGGCGTAGGTTAGTATTCTACCTCTGGCCGATCATGCCCCCACTGCCCATGCCCTTAGCCAGCGTCAGGAAAGAAAGTAAGGCAAGCACTACGCTACGAATTTGATTGTTGTGCTGCTGGCTCAATCCGAGTTATAGGACAGCGGTTTCCCGATCAATCCCCCCGCAGATATTCTTATTCAGTTAAAACAGACTGCACCGAGGATCAGCCAACGAATTTTTCTCTCAAAACAACCTACGGTGCACCACGTCCTTTTTTGATAAAATTTAGGCCTCAAAGCCTTAGAACGGAACTAGGATGATGATATTTGCTTGAAAGAGGACATTGGTATGTATTGACTGTCCTTTTTTGTTGACAATATAAACTTCATTTTGCCTGGTTATGGATCATTGTTTCCACAGCAATACTCACGAGCGCGTTACTGATGTGTCAATATCATTGACATATGCTAGTAAGGGTAACTAACAAACTTTTAAGTACCATGTTAAAGAAATTGAACGATAGCGCCGATAGGCCTCGGTGATCTCCTTAACAACCAACCATCGTCATTGGACTAATTTGGTAGAAAAACTAAAGTTAGATTCTATTGGTCTTAAACGCGGCCTTAAAATAGATAAAAAGGGAATGGAATCTGAAATTCATCGGCTTTCTCCTAGATCCGCTGCAGTGTATAAATGTGGTTGGTGGTCTTTACTGGCAAAAATATAGGCCAATCAGTTTGCTGACCTTTAAGCGGTCACCTATTACAGCAGAATGGTCTTTCTAATCAATCTTGAGTGCGTATATCTTTAATGCTGGCGCTGTTTAATGGGCCCCCTTTCCTTAGGACAGGGAAAACGATGTTGAGATCCCATTCATTAGGAATACTTTCGTCTGACTTTATTTTGCAGATGAGTTGGTGCATACTCCTTACCTAGTCATTTCACGCTGCTTTAAGAATTTCAGCGATTAGACCATCAGTAAGAGCAAGTCTGCAGGGCTTCAGCTGTGATATGGCAATCTCTCCTTAATCCTTAATGTCTTTTGGACAGGATTGTTGGTTAGCTCAGTCGGAATTGAAAGGTTCATTCTGTTTGTTAGTGCAATCAACGTCTCGGTTACACAGTCGGCAGAAATGGTTTTTTTTTTACGTTTTGATCACAGACAAAGTTTCTACTTGATACTAACGTCGCACGACCTATTGTTATCGAATAAGGATCAGCATATGATGTAAGAGAAGAAGGAAGACAAGCTTTACCGGAGACCGTTGTTCTAATACGACACCTTGACAACTCGATAACTTTATTCACTATCACCTGGACTAAGAAAGAAAATTCTAAGAATCATCCTCTCCTCCAACAATTATAAGAAAATCCGTAATCCAAATCCCCTGAACATATAGCACTTCTTGCTGCAATTTCTTAGTTGCTAAAATTAGTATTATCTCTAATCCAAGGGCATGCTGCTCGTTGCATTTTGATTAATAATTTTAAGTTCCTTAAAACTAGCCCAATGCATGGTCTTTAGGAATGGTCCTCATTTTTTAAGAGTACCACAAATTTTTTTAAAGGTCTGCATACTAGATATAATCCGAACGATTCGCTAGTCCGAACAGGGTATACATTTTGGGTGTTCGGATTATCGAGGCTCTGCTATATATGGATTCCAAGTATCGGAAAATTGTGCGACATGTCATATAAAAAACTAGGAAGTAGATATCGCAAAACAAACTGTTTTCATTCTACCTGTGATCGTCATCTCCAATTGAATGTTGAATTGATCTCCGACAGAATTATTAAGTTGACGGGCAAATGTTTGCAAAACTGTATTTTTTCAGATAACCCTCTTATACCTCACTTAAATTAATTTTTTCTCACCTGTATTGCAGTTTTTTTTCGTAGTTTCCTTCAGAGTCATTAATTCTTTCCATCCCCTTGGTTTAAAGTTTTAAAAGATAATGTTTCAGTTGAAAGATATACAATTAGTAATCGAATCTCTGTGTGTAAATTGCGCGACAGCCTTATTGTAAATTTATATACGTAATAAAATATCTATCTGTCTACTTGTATCTATTAATTATGGAATACTCAATTGAGAACCATAAGATTCTTCCAGATTTGTCTCTTTCCACAAACAAAAATGTTACTTGTTCCCAAGCCCATAAAGTCAAAAGTTTCAAAACTTCTTAGTACACTTGTATACGAGTATTAATCTAAAATTCTTATAGCCACCCATCATAGAAATATAAAATTTGATTATTTATCATATTTAGAAGTATGTTTTCGTACATGCCTTCCTTTGTTTTGTTTGCTTTCAACCCAAATCAAAATATTCAATTCCACGGATTTGGATTATAAAATTAAATAAGCCTGCAGCAATCTGCACATTCAATCTTCTCCATAATTTGTTTCAATAATTTCCATCCATGCAAATAAATACAATATTTTCATCTAGTTGCAGTTTTTTTTTTTGTTGATTTGGACTCATACGAGTACATACTAGTATATCCATTAACAGAAAATCACCGCTTCGTTTGGTACAATGAATACATCAAACAGACACTCCATTGTTCACTTATGAACACTATTGAAATTTGAAAAGTATTTATTAAAAAAATCTATATTATATTTAATAAATAAGTAATTGAAGAAACTAATGCGATGCGACTATCAGATTTTATTTTATTACATTTTTTTTTAAGTTCGTTTTTTACGGTATATGGGAAAGGCACTTTTTCAAATTGAAACCGCCATTGCCACCAGTGGCAAAATAACCGGAATCAGGCTTTGATGCATTTCACAATATCAAGTTTGCACAATGCGTCTGTACATCTAGGAACCACGGTGTCATAGGCAGGTCGCCGCCATGCGGCATCCTTGTCAATGCAATTCAACACTACACAATCGAAAGCTATACTGCGGCCAAGGTTAAAATATCAAATCGCACCTGACCACACGTTGAGCAGATGGATTCACCTTTTATTCGAGTAAGAGTAGGTGCTATTCATATACGGGAAAAGTGCAATCAGCATATTTGGAATTCGTTAGAGGATTGATAGGAGACACATCACATGAATGCACTTGGGGATTTTACACGCATTGTTATGGCAGTGGAAAATTCAGCCTTGCATCAGAGCAGACACAAAAAAAGGACATCACACAAACAGGGTGCATCTAATAGGAATTCGGCGAGTTTGCAACGGAAAGGCATTTGGCGGAGAGTTCGACTCGGTTGATTGATGCATGCAGACGCGAATTTTTGTAAGATGGAGATTCTAATAAAAATAAAGAAGTAGAGATAATATGGATATATATGGACGTAAGTGTTTATACTTATTATTAATGCATAGAAGCTATTTGTGAGAACAATCGGAGGACAGGCTAAAACACGTGGTGTGCTTCACAAAAGGAAAAACTGCTTTCGTTAAGGCAACCTAACAAAACATACAGACATACCTCTATTTTATGATGTGTATATATTTATGATCATTCCTAATCCAATTCCGACATGTCTAACACAAATTAACCTTCAATGCATGAAGCTATTGCTGCATTAAGGATTCTACAATAGCGGATCGAGCTATTTTATAATTGAGAAATCGACGGCTGACTAATAAAACGCGCGCTGTTAGACCACTTCTTCAACTTCGCACTCACTGCCTTGTCATTTTATGTACACTAAGATATCCTGGTATAGTTAACGGGCTTTTATTAGACCGTCGAATTGGTAGTAAGGCAGAAACATAGATTCATTTTTCAGCTTTTTGGTGTTGGCCAACTTTTGAATCCAGACCCTCTTGCGAGGTAGTCGACGAACTTATCCGAGCACTACTTTGTAGCTTAGGACTTAAGTCTGCCAAACAGACTGTGAGCGAGACACATCTACATTATGAAAAGCAGGAAATACCGATGTTGAGATCTATATACAAGTCGATCTTCTTGAAAATACTCGACTGGCGTTCATACATTCAGTAATATTAAATTTTAACTAGCATCTCTTGCACTGAGTCAATCCAAAAACTTCATCGGTCCGTAGTTGACTTCAAATCTCCAACTAAGAAACTTCTTAGGAGGTCCCAGAAAGCCAAGAGAGCATAAGAGGTTTACCCCGGAAATAAGAATGATTCTTAATTCATTGAGACTTGTTCAAATTCAAAATGTTCTGGGTAAACCATGTAATTGCATTGTGGAACAGCAAGGACCATCCAAATTCCGCTGTCAAGCTAAATGAACCATTAAACACGGGCAATAAAATTCAAAACTAAAATGGAATTTCGAAAGCAATATTTAAAATTTAGAAACAAAGAGACTTTTGAGCGGGATGGTCTACTTGCCAACTTATTCAAAAAGCGAGAACTGACCTCTAGGTATCACACATCAAATCATTTTTAATAGAGGAAAGAATAAAAAATACTATAAACTGGGTCTGTGTTATGAGAAGAACTGATAGTGTGGTGTCAAGCTCAGTAAGTCGACGATTGAAATATTCATATTACGAAAGATCCTAAGAAAAAGAAGTCCAAATCGATATCAATCCTTATCCTTATTCATTTCATGACCTGCTCCGTAAAGTTGAGAAGCACTCTCACCGAGACATTTAATATCAAAAAAAGGGCTCTGACAAGGTGATGCTTGTGACTGTGACTTCTTAAAGACCCTACTTAACGAAATCGTTTTAGTTGTAAATGGGGGTCAAGGGTTTGCTGTCAAGTAGTAGAAACACACAATATCCGGAAATGGTCGCCACAAAGCGCCGTAGGGCAACTACTTACAGGATATGGCCGGGGTTCGTTCCCCTGCTGGGTAAATGGGTAAAATCATATTCAGACATTTTAACACCTAAGATAAGCCTGAGGCGCATTAACATCTAATGAGTCTTCCCCCCATTGATTGACTCTCCTTGTCGAGGTGTTCTGCTGGCCATTCACAACACCTTCGACTCCTCTTTCGTTGCCACTTCGTCATCTTCTAAGCTCGAATTTATGTCAATTAATATAGCACTTACTCGTAGATGCTTGTACGTCATGTGTTGCTACATACTTCCGGCTCGACCTATCGAATCCTAAAAATTTTCCATTGATCCAATTGACAATTTGATTGACTTATGAAATCTTCGGCAATTTTAATCTGCCTCAGCTAAAATGGACTCCATCTGAAGACCTATCCTTTTTCATGGCTTCTAATCCCATTTCTAATAAGGAATGTCTCTTCTTAGATCGGTTAATAGACCCTAGTCTATGTCAACTTAGACCTTATTTCCACAACTGATCTCACTAACTCCTCAGTATCGTATTTTATATGTCCCCTATTATTACCGTCGGATAAATATACATCCATTTATACCTGCGCCACATGGATTAAAGGAGAATAGTGCGAAAGTACGGCATCGTGGGAGTGTACTTATATGAATACACTATCACTCCTCCCCGTCACACCATCTATTCTATACAGCGGTGTAGTGATCTCGGGGCGAATAGACGGCATAATGACGGGCAAAATTTTCGAACTAGAAAACGTAGTACGGCAACGTAAGAAATATGCAGTCAAGAAACCTTGCGTTCCAAAACAGGACGCACTACGTGAACTTGCAAGAGAAAGCGTACAAAATACATTTAACGGAACTGAACAAAATAAGAAGTGAGTGGCCATAATCTTAACAGTAGAGATACCAGATAAAATATTAAGCGTCCCAAAATTAGAAATTGAACTACGGAAATAAAACTGATAATTGACTACGAATCGTGGGATATTATTATCACAAGTAGGCAGTGAGTAATCAGAAAAAGATAACATGTTTTGGCGCAATTTTGATGAGCTAGCAAATTAAATATCTGAAGAGGAGATTCTTTTCATAGGAGCAGATTTAAGCCGTCACGTCGGAAAGTCGAACTACAACTACGAAAACTGCCATTGAGGAAATGGTTTCTGAACGAGAAGTTAGGCGGGGAAATCTCATATACAATATATCACACGTTCTCACTGTATTAAATACGCTCTTTATTAAGCAAGAACGGCACTTGATTACATACTGTAGCGGTCGGCACCAAACGCAAATAGAGTACCCTCCATGCTGGAATAACTCGAAGCGGCGAGTAAAAAATTCTTGTGTGACTTTTCCCAACAAAAGCAACAAAGGAACAACCAACGAAAACCGACATCAGAGGAAAACCTAAATTGGCACGGAAACAGCGAAATCGATAAAGTACGTCTTGAGTTAGGCTGGGAACGTTGCAAAATACAGGAAAAAAACCGGTAGGCAGAGCACGTGCTATAGCAGTACAGGCATTGCATAGGGAACTAGAAGAAATACCTTCACAACCTTTAAGCAGACAATAAGCAGTAGAAAAAGGGCAATGTCGAGGCATGTTTAAACGACCTTACTATTTTAAGATAGAGGTGCAACGAAGAAAAAACTCTCAAGAGATTCAATCGCCGAAATATATTAATAATAAGCAGGGAAGTCTTCCAACGGGGGAGAATAAAATTTGAAATAGATGGAAAGAGTAGTATAACACCTTGCTAAACGAAGTATTTCCGCACCGTACCTCAACTCCAGCGCACGAACAGGAAACGGCAAATATTACGAAACCCGAAGTTAGAGAAGCTTAAAAAGAATAAGCCTTGGGCGTATAGTCAGAGGGGATAAAATTCCTTCCAAAGTGTGGGTTGCAATCGGAAATCTTGGGTTTAAATGGCTTCCGGTTTTTAGTCAATAAAATGTGGAGAGGCGATCGAGTGCCTAACCGATGGAAGGAGAGCTTTCTGGTTCCACTGTCTAAAGGCAAAGGCGACACTAGAAACTGCAAAAACTACCAATTGATGAAACTAGTGTCGCATACTAGTTGGCAGTCATTGCGGCTTCGTGGAATGCAGCTCGAAATGTGACGCTATTAAAAGTTTACGAATAGGAAAACAGCGCGAAATTTCGAAGGATCTGTATATTGTATTCATCAAGTTGGAAAAAGCGTTCGGATAGCGCCAAGATCTCAAAATGTACCGGAGATATACGAGTGTGTACATATGTAAGAATGGTACGCAATATGTATGATGATATTAAAACGAAAGTTAAATACAAAGCGGGAACAACCTTCGGTTGATCCAAAGTTAAAGTTGGAGTTAACCAAGGCGGTATCACAGAAAGCCTTGTTATAGGCCTTAAATCAACAAGAGAGAAGCGATAGCCAATAACGGGCTACGAATCAGTCGTCCTAAGACTGAATATATAAGCAAACCCAAATAGAAGAAATAAATATCCAAATAGAAAACATAGACTTGGATGAAAAATGGAGCGTGGTTGAGACTGCAATTGCATGATCAGCAAGCGAGATAATTGGCGCAGAAAATTGTCGGAAAAAACGCAGACTGGTATGACACGGAATGTGACAATACAATAAAAGAAAAGAACAAAGTTAGAATAAAACTATTGCAAATAGATCATCACATACAATACAAATAAAAGAAAACTAGCTACAAAACTCTCCAAAAGAACAAGAAAAGAAACTACGAGCGAAGGAATCTTAAAAATACAAGAGGAGTATAGAAAGAAGTGTACAAACGAGTCAAAAGAGAAGTTAGCGAATACCAACCAAGACTAAACGTATGTAAGGATAAAAACGGATTATTACTAACAGAAGAAGAAGAGTGATGAAATCGAAAATGTAATAGAGAAAATAATTTGCGGAAGGCGAAGCCTCGAAATCGTATGACATATTTATGTACATCCTCAATAGGCATATAAGCAGTTGTACTTTCACAGTTAGTCCAAAAAAATCTGAAAAACACCTTAAACCTTGGATTACGCTGAGCTTATTAAAAAAAGTTAAGCTTAAAAACAAGTTAAGAATAAAATGTTCAAAGCACCCTAACAACCACTATCTAAAAACAAAATACAAAAAAATACGCTCCGAATTGAAAAGAGAAATCCTAATTTGTCGAGACACTTATTATAGTAACAAATTCAATCTAGCTAGAGGCAATCTAAGATATGAATGGCAGTTAGTTAATAGCATCCTCAATAAAAAAAAAACAGCCAGTAGATATCAAAGTGCGGTACGTGTTAATGATATTGTGGTTACGGTCAAGCTTGGCATTGCTAGCTCCTTTAACAACTATTTTGCAACCATATCTAATTATATGCAAGATAATTCTACCTACTCTAGTTGCACGCTTTGTAGTCCTGTTTGCAATCCTGTTGAACCCTCTCAGCGAAAGAGTTTTTTTATTTGAGCCGATAACTGGCCTTGAACTCATAAAAACAATTGGTGAGATAAAAAATTCAAATTCTTGTGGGGCTGATGGAAAATCAAACTTAGTTCTTAAAAATATTGCATGCTTCTTAGTTGATGTGCTGGCGCATATTTTCAATAAAAGCATTTTTTCTGGGATATTTCCGGATGCACTTAAATGTGCGGATGTTCTACCTCTCTTCAAAAATGGATCGACTATTGAAATGTATAATTATAGGCCGATCTCACTCCTACCCTCAGTCAGCAAAATTTTCGAAAAAGTTATGAAAAGTAGAATGGTGAGTTTTTTTTTAAATAAAACAACTTTTTTCAGTGATGTTCAATTTGGTTTTCAGAAAAACAAATCTACAGAAGATGCGCTCTTACGCTTTTGTTATCAAGTATTTGCCAATCTTGACTAAAAAAAGTGTACCGCTGGGTTGTTTGTTGATATATCATTGATATGGTGAACCATGATATACTGCTATGTAAGATCGAAAATGCTGGTTTTCGGGGTTTTGTATGTGATTGGTTCAGATCTTACTTGAAAAATAGAAAACAAAGAGTGAAAATTGGTGATACCAGGAGTGATTTAAAAAATCTGCACCTAGGAGTTCCTCAGGGATCTGTTTTGGAACCGATCCTCTTTTTAATTTATATCAATTCCTTGTTTAAATTGGATTTTCAGGGCTTGCTGACAGCTTTTGCGGATGATGTGGGTTTTGCCTATGGTTCAGATAGTGTTTTGAATCTTACCGCAGACATAAATTGGGATCTGTTTATATTAAGAATCTGGTTTGCAGAACATAAGTTGGTTATGAGCTCTAAACCTAAAATTATGTTTTTTAATTTGCCAGCGCATAACGATTTTGGTGCTCAGGTTTACTTTCATGCAACCGACTGTCGGAGGTTTAAACTCTCTTATTGCTCTTGAAAGCCCAGTTCCTCCTCTCAGACTTTTAATAATTGTTTCGGTTGCAGCGATAAATGTTTTTAAGTTGTGAATAATTTTAAATACTTGGGACTTATCATTGATTCTAGGATGAGTTTTTTTTAACCACATAGAGTATTTGAGACATTATTTTCGTGGCACACTAAGGAATTTTTATTTTCTGGGCAATGTTTGCTCTTTTAAACTGTTGAAAAAGATATATTATGGTATATTTCATTCGAGACTACAATACGGAATTGCCTGCTGGGGAGATATATACTTCAGGAAAATTAAGCCTCTTTTGATACTCCAAAAACACATCTTGAAGAAATTTAGCTATAAGCCCCGCTTTTATCCCAGTTTTCCACTCTTCAGAGATTTGAGGGTTCTTCCAGTCCGTCACTTGTACTGGTATAAAGTTCTAAAGATATTTTATTTAAGATCACCAAATCTAAACTTCAGACAAATCGCCAATTAAGTTTACGTGGCAATTTATTAAATCAAGTCACTGTACCCGTTTTTCGTACAACCGCGTTTCGAAACTTTTATAGTGTTTCATCGTGTCGGTTATTTAACAAACTTCAACTTTTCCTTGATGTTGAGAGTATTGAATCTTTGTTTAATATTCTTCTCTGATATTTTGGTGTAATGTTTAATGTTTATGATTTGGTTTTCATAAAAAATTGTATAAACTAATTGTTAATTTTTGTTGTCATAATACTCGTATGTATGATTTAATTTATGGGACTACCACACCCATTCTTTTTTTGTTCTTTATTAAAGCTTTAACTACATAGCCTTGAAATGATATTATCTCTATTTTCCTTTCAAAAATACTTATGTCATGTTAATGTAACTGGTAAATTGTAACTGGATTTTAAGAAGTAAATAAAATAAACAAAATCTAAAAAAAAAAAATTTATCATCACCATATCAATAAAAAAATGGAAAAGCACCTGGGAGCGACACAATTACTGAAAATAGAAGCGAAATTTTAATACAAAAACTACACAATGTGTAAGATAGGGGAAGAGGAGAGAATGCCGAGAGTATGGAGTCTAGGATTCATTTATCCCATACACAAAAAGGAGATAAGATACTCTGTAGCAGTTAGAGAGGAATAACGCTTCTCAATATAGCGTACAAAATACGATCCAATATACTATACATGACGGGATAAGATCAGTCGCTGAAGAAATATGTTAATAGGAGAATACCAATGTGGTTTTGGAAGCCGAAGGTTTACTATTGATCAGATTTTTACTTTAAAACAAAGCATGGAGAAAAGCTATGACTACAAGAAAGACCTTCATATACGAGTATTACTCATTGACTTCGAGCAAACTCTGAAATCTAAAACATAAGGTGTTTCCCGAAAACTAGTACAACTAGCGATGACGACGATGAACGAATCCAAAACAAAAATTCGAATTCGACATCAACAATGATGTCGTACAGAACTTCAGATAGGTCGACGCGTTATTTGCGCTGCTCTTTAATATAGCCCTCTAACATGCCATAGGAGTTGTAGAAAGTAGCGCTAGTATATTCAACAAGTCATACCAAATAATAGGATATGCAGACGATTTAGCGGTAATGGCTAACGCATATCTTAGTATAGTAGAGGTATTTGTAGCATTGGAAACAAGAGCAAAGCAGGTTGGGCTCAAAATAAATAAAACTAAAAAAAAATATATGAGAATGTCTAGTAACGCTGCAGAAAAACCCGCAATATATGTGTACGAACGGGTTCAAAACTTTAAGTACTTTGGAATACTCTGAAGAAACGACAATAGTTGGCATCACCGCGTTCAAGACGAAATACGGGCAGGCAACCTCTGTTATTTTGCACATAAAAGACTACTACAGTCATAACTCCTGTCTAAAAAACTGAAAACTTCACTATATAAAACAATAATACGCCCAATTTCACCATACTGTTGCGAAGTTTGGTCTCTAACAATAACCGATGAAAGAAATCTGAGAATCTTCGAAAGAAAAATTAATAGAAGAATATAGTATACGGTGCAAGACTAGAAGAAGGAATACGAGTACCATATACCATATATCCGGCGCACGAATGAAGAAATCAACTCAATACAAGAAGACGAAGACACAGTGCGGTTCGGCAAAGTCCCAAGAATAAGATGGCTTGGGCATTTAGAAAGAATGCAAATAAAAAAGAACATTCAACGGCAACCCTGAAAGAACGAGAACAAGAGGCAGGATAGATGGTGCAACTAATGATACACAAAAATTAAAAGTTCAAAATTGGAGAAATGCAGCACAAGGCAGAACAGAATACTGACGCGTCGTGCAGAAGGCTAAATCCTGCCCAGGGATGTAGCGCCGTAAGAAGAAGATACTCGTAAGCAAACCCAACTCCTGATATCTGTTTAGAAGAAGTCATCATGTCAAAGTGTGAAAAATTTAAATAATGATGTCGTCTTTAATTGTTCGAAAACTCCGCTATGTTTTGTGGTAGAAAAATCCAGCCTTAACATACGTATGGCAAAGTCACGAGATGTATGAAAATTACCAATGAAAAATGAGAGTGACGGAAATAAAAATGTTACGAATATCAACGGGTATAACTTATAAGAACTATCTAAGCGAATCCGCGGAAATCTTTACATGGCTGAGCAAATCAACTGGTAGTGCCATGTTCATCCTGATAATAACATTCATCGGAAATCGTACGAAGAATTAAATTTGTCAATCGCTGTGTCTTTGGCCTAAGAAGACATATACTCATATTGTAAACAATAGGCCCTATCAGGGAACACTAAGGCGGCGCTCAGTTACGCTCTCTTGCTTACAAACAAGGATATTGGCGAAGGCTGATAATTCTTTGAAGATGGAAGGGTCTTTGAGTAGCTTTTGGTCCAATTTTCCCTGATAAGCTTCGGAAAAGAAAATCTAAAATCGAACCCATAAAGGCTTTATTTTTCTATTAGCAAAATAATTAGAAACCAATAACAAAAATTTTAACTAAATACTTACAAAGAGGTCTATCGAATCCTTAAGATCTTAAAGGATTTCGGTTTTGAAAACTTTATTCGAAAACAATAATCGCTACACATAAACTGTTTGAATAATATGCGAGCTTTAACAATAACAACACACAAGTCTCTAAAATTTATTTACTTTCGCACTGGCTATAATAATTACTTCCATTAATGCAAACTACTCGTATTTGCATTTGTACCTAAAATCAAAATAATACACTTGCCTACATATCCGCACTATTAAGGTAAAATTCCTCTACCCATTGGCATGCTGCCGCGCGTCGTAGACCGCCAGTCAAACGCCAATTTAGACCAATTTCAAACAAGCTTTCCGCATAAATTTAACTCAACCGAACCGAAAATAGACCAATACGAATAAATCCACCAACAAATACACCACTTTCATGGTGTCATCATTGTTCTTAAAAAAAAAAGAAGAGAAAAAGGAAGCGTAACGAAAATAATAGTGGTAATTACGATAATGTTAGTCATGAAAGCAAACAGGACACATTTCAGCTCCTTGTGCTTTATTCAAATTGAGAATGAGGGCGGGTATTTGTATTTGTAAAGTGATCGCCACATGACATTCACATTTCTGGCACTTCTAAATGAGTGTTTTAAATACTCCTAGATACATTTTGACACCAAGCGTAGATTTAAAAAAAAAAATAAATAAAAATCAAAATGTGTTCGCTCTAATTGGGAGTAAACGGATGTTCGCCCATTAAGAGAGTGTTCATTGCCACATTATGGAAATTATCCAACTATAGCGGCATAAGTCACAAGGACCTGTTTTACACTCGTTCGGTCAGATGAACGCAACCGCGGTTACCAGTATATGAGTCGAGGGGAGACTTTTCAATATAACTAATTGAAATCTGCAGTTAAATGTAGCTTTTCATCTGACTGGATTCATTTGGGGTTTCGCTGGTGGATTTGCGTTGGCATTTCATTCGATGATGTCCACTTGATGTTATTATTTTCTCATTTTGGCGGATTTGCACACCCATCCTACACCCGTGTGGCCATATCATCAAACAGCAGTCTTTCCTGAACGCACGCGAAATCGTTTGCATGCTATGGCCCTTTTTTTTCCAATTTTTTTTGTATATATGTATATAGATACGAGTAGATATATTTCAACAGTCTACGGACGGGTTGGAGCATCAGTCACCGATGAAAGCAAAGTGACTTCCATTTATATTTACCTTTTGTGTTTTGTACTTTTCATATGCGAGCTTGTGAATGCAGCGGTAGTTGAGTGTTTGACGATGATAAATGCACTCAGTGTGATCAGGATATGTCATTTACTACGATTTTTGATTGAAGTAAGTGCTCGTTTTTGAAACCGTGCCATATTTGTTGTTCGTCAGAGCTCTTCTATACAAAAGGGGCAAAACATAAAATCATTGGACGATTTGTAAAGTTCAACAAGAAAATTAATTCATGTAATTTGCATTGCAGTTGCATTCTTACTGTTGAAGATACACAATGCTATTTACAATTTGGGAGTATTTAGGATTCAAGTGAAGGACGATTTGCAAGATATGTTTCAAACTCAGCTTAACAGTTGATTACATAACATATTCTTGAATGAGATAGTGAAAATTTAATTGAAAGAAAGTGTTCACATGCCTGCGTAGAAATCTTCTCGAGTTACAGTAGTTAGTCATAAAATTGTCCCCTATAAAAAAAGCAAGACTGTTGAAATTTGTCGTAATCATCGCTCTGGAAAGTAATCATTTTGAAATGATTTTATTCAAAGACGCCATTGTGATTAGATACATTAGCTACCTGGTGCAATTGACATCCATGTCTTAACTTATTATGATCCCTTTAACTCTAAAAGATTATACATATAGTCTGTAGGACTACCCACAATACACTGCAAATGATAAATATACTCATATATCCTTTGAACTTTTATATGGTAAAACACTTTTAAAGCTATTTTTTAGGTATTGTGAAAGAAATAATTTTAAGTAAAGCGTTCACTAGAATTTTGATGAATCTGCGTGTTATTGCTCATTGAAGAAATGATCATATAAAACGAAGAAGAGTTGAAGATTTTAGTCGCCAATGTTGAATTTACCCAGCTCGATTAGATTACTTAAGAGATACGAGTATTCACCTAAGGTTCCGATCTTAAGGTTTTGATCCCAATGTTCCCGAGAACGGGTCAGTTTCAGGAAAAAATGTTTGTCGCACTGTTAATCTCTAAAGATTTTCAGGATTCATAACAGGCTTTTCAGTCAACGAAGCATACCAATCTCCGATATAGTGCCAAGCACTATAATTCCTCTGTATGAGAGAGAGTCGAATCAACCCAATATCCGAAATCTAATCACTGCCTGTTGTTGATGTTTATAATACTATTTTCCAAAATATTGGAAGTTAACACGTGAAAGCAGCCACTTATCTGCCTGAAATACGATAAGAATCCAGTCAGACGCACCTTATACATTTTTCACCTACATGCGCGAACCTGCATGAGCTTCCCCGTGGGAACCAGGGCCAATGGAGTCAATTGTGCCGAGGTTAGATTTTTTGCATTATACACATTGTTAGGCATTCTTATTGAGTACCTGGTTGAATAAACAACTATTTTATAACGTATTGTAAAAATCGTGTTTCATGTGAATCCAAGTTGCTCGGCTTGTTCACGCGGATTGCATTTTTTTAGAAAACTCTTTCTGAAGGACTTTTACTTGGACAAACCAGCAACCCTTTTCTGTCCGTGCTTAGCAACATTTGTCTACCTTTTTTGTTTTCTATCATGGGCATAATAGGTAAAATTCTGCTTCCGTTGGATATATACTTGCTTGTGTGCAGTTTTTATAGAAACTTATAAATACATTCTACATAAGAACAATTGATCCTTTAATTAATCGGCTTCGTAGTCGTAAGCAGATCTGGTTCGCCGGAGTCTTTAAGTCATCAAAGATACTCATTTACATATATGAAATAAAGAGATGAATATTGAAAGAGCATAAAGCATCAATGCATTAAGAAAAAGCTGATCAGATATAATAATAGACTTAAAATCTATAAAGCACTATACGACGTTGGTTTGGAAAATTCCGTTCCGGAGATTTCAGGCTCGAAATAGAGCATGGGAGTATCCCCAATGGCAATAAGTCGACACCTTTCTCTCATAGGAAAGGTAAAGAAACTCGATAAGTGGGTACCCCATGAACTGAACGAATCCCAAAAACTACGGCGCCTGGAAATCTGCGCATGGTTTACATTAGGAAACCAAACTGAACCGTTTTTGCACCGGATAGTCACCTGTCATTGAAAGTGGATACTGTATGATAATCGTAAAAGATCTGGGCAGTGGTTGGATGCAGATGAAAAACCAAAATACACCCCCAAGCCCGATCTTCACCCAAAAAAGGTTATGATGACAATATGGTGGACATCGAAAGGACTAATCCACTTTTTATTACTTCAACCAGGAGACACGATAAACGCTATCAAATATTGTGAGGAAAGGAAATCGACATATTGCATGCCAAATTGGCTGAAAAGCAAGCTGCGTTGGTCAATGGGCGCGGTCCGATCCTTTTGCATGACAATGCAAAACCTGTTGCAGCTAGAATTTGAAATTCACCCGCATCCACCATACTCTCCTGATATTTCCCCAACTGATTAGCAACTTTTCCGCAACTTGGATTGATTTTTCCGGCAGAAGATCTTCCGGAACCGATCAGCCTTTGATGATTTCATTGCCTCAAAAATTCAGCACTTCTACGAAAAAGGAATATTTGACGTTGTATCACGTTGGAAGAATGTCATAGACGCCAACCGATCCTATTTTGATTGAATAAAAATTTACGGAAAAATAATATTGGCTTGTAAATTTCTACTATAACATCGGATATTTCATGTGGTACCACCCACTATATAACATACACATGCTTATTCTATCGATCTTAATTCAATACAATGAAAGCTGAGGCAGCTCTTAAGATTTGTACTGTATATGAAACAGTAAATGAGAACTCTGCCCAAATGTGGTTTAAAGAGTTTCCTTTTGGGTATGAGGGAATTGAAGATGAACTAGGTTCTGCTGGATTCAGAGATGGCGATCTTAGGAAACTATCGACCTACTCGTACATTTGAGTTAAATGTGTGAGTAATGATAAAACTGTTTGCTTGAACATAAATGTGGCTTTCATTAAACCCCCCAAAAAGGCATTAACCTTCCTGGTTACATAGTATTTGAAGCTAATAAATAATTTCGGTGTGTGGTAGCAGTCAGTCGTATTAATTACTTCTATAGGCTGTCATGTATCGGGGTAACTTTAACCTCAGCAAACGGCTCTATGCTAACCTCCTTCGCACAATTTTTTAAACAACTAAGATACAATTGAATGCAAAGGCAAAAACTTGCTTAACTTCTAGTAGTACTGAAACTTAAATTATTTTGTGATAATAAATAAAGCGACAGACTAGTATTGATTCAAAACTCGTGTGCCTTATACCAAACTCATTATAAATTGAAATGTTATTGATTTTTTTGGGTCTTTGATTACTCGTATACTTATATTTGCCGCTATACTTATTACAATACCATAAACACTGGACTATATCTTACCGATAGACTTTAGGTTAGCTTGATCGCCTCCCTTTCAAATGGGCTGTATTGCCATAATTAGAATCATTTCTTACTGTATGTTCCCTCTGGGCTGGATCCAAAGACTCATCGGGCAGAAGCATTATACAATACGCTCTAGCAAATGCTGCACATATATTTTTTTTATGGATTTTATGGTCGTATAAATCTTCATTGATTTTTGTCTCTTTTTCCAACAATACAACTAAGGACATTTTCATCCAGCTAGGTAACTGTGGACCATAAGTAGATGAAACTTAAAAAAGTTGTATTGACCATTTCTTCCGACCTATTCTGTATTGTCAAACTTATTAAAGCTGAAACGCTTTTGAAGATTGTGCAACCACATATGTCCAATGATGTCAGCATATACTCGTATAAACAATCACGCTAATGTAGGAGAGAATGAGTCTAAAAAATTTTCCTGACATCAAATCCCCTTGTCCTGATTCTTCTCAAAAAACGCCGAAAAATTGTAAACGACTCTCACGGAGCGGTTGGCTCAGAAGAACGGATATTACATGGATGATGAGGCTAGACATAGATCAAAGTCTTATTGTTCCTGTTATAACTAGTATTGTTATCGTACGGGAACTCTTCGGTTTTTCGATTTTACTTAAATTTGGTAGTAAAGCGAAGATTTAGAACTTGGGCGATTTTCCTACCTGGATTGACTAGAAATAGACTTTACACGTTCGCCTAGTATTGCAGACTTAAATCTCTAAAGCTTGTACATTTTAAACACTGGCACGTGCCAGGTTCTCTAATTTTTCAGACACAGCTACTGCTAAAGTTCGTAGAGATTGCGAGCTGCACTCATCCTTTTATGATGCTTTCTTAAGCAGGTTGAATATCTTTACCTTTTTAAGCCGCTACGATGGCATGTGTCTCCAAAATGGAAACATTGCAGATTCCTAGCAGAACATTGAAAGCACCATGAAATATCTACTCTCTGATGTCTTTCATGGGACTAACTTTGGTTTACTTAGATGATTAATTTATTTATAGCGATGACGATGTTAGTCAGTGTGTAGTGACTTCAATAGCGCGTAATATTGTGGCCGAAAAATGCCGCTTGAACATAAAAGTTGGTTACATGTTCGTCCAGCTTTAACGTACTTATGTTAGACAATGTACGAGAAATATAAAGGAACAATGACTGCGACAGGAAGAAAAATGTTACAAATATCAGCGGGTGTAACAGAACGTGATCTTATTAAAAGTACGCACAACACCCAATACGAAACCGAAAGTGGAGTACATTTAAGCAAATCTGCTGCTTTTGCCATGCTCAATGACTGCCGTTGGAAAATTCCCTCTGAAAAGTAATACAGCCTGTAGATAGAAAAATAAATGGATCCAACAAATCAGCAAACTCAAGGCCTCAGTAAGGAGGTGATCCAAAATAAAGTGCCCTGTAGAATAGTTCTAAGCTCTGTAAATTTTAGCAACCCCATGTATAACATTAAATGCATTTATACGCGTCATATATGTACATATGTATTTCAACCATTAAAATATACGTTTTTTTTTCATACATCCCGGTTTCATATTTGAAGCATCGCACAGAGGTTCTTTATCATAAGCTGTATACCATTGCTCATCTCGGCTAAGGAGGCGATATCATCTGCCGGTCAGTTGATGTCAACTCCACTTCCAATACTATTTGAGTAAGCTTGGTCCCCAGCAGAGTAGTGTTCTTTTAAACTGGCTTAAAATTCTTGTAGAACTTTATTATCTGTAACTCACGCCTTCGTCTGTTCTACGGCAAATAAATAAGCCGAGGTGTTCAAAAATTAATACGAATCGAATAAACTTTGCCACTTCTTACTGTCCTTCACGAAAACTGAGTGCAATATTTATAATTTCGATAGTTACCTATGTGGAGTACTTTCGTTCTGATTAAAGGTTAATATTATCATAACTTCATTTACCTAATATTATTCTTTATTTCTACACTTAGTCTCGAATTCTAGGCCCTTACAAAATAATTTGTACTATGCCAGCAACCTTCAAATTATGAAGAAATATTGTACATAATAAAAAACCTAGGTAATTTGAAAATTCCACTAGATCAAGCCATTCTTTTCGTTCTTTTATTGAATGTGAGTTTGAAAATATCAAAAATGGTTTTTAATTTCCTAATAAATTTCCCAATAAATAAAAAGTTTTAAGAATCAAAGATTCTCATAAATTAAATTAGTACATTTCAAAATTGTCATCAGTACTATTCTGTATTTTCCTTTCCTTTTCAGATACCCACACATCAATATGATGCCCACATCGCCAGACATCTTTGGCAATCCATATGCGTTATTTCCAGGGCCGCCCACCATGAGGCGGCCGCGTGAGAGCCCAATTAACCCATATGTTCTCGACCTACAAAACAAAAAAAATGCGGAATCAGTACCTCCACCTCCGCCATCGCCGCCTAGGTAATGTATACGAATACTTTTGCTAGCGCAATAAACAATCATCAGCGCTCAAAAAACAATATACAAAAAAATCTAAAAATATGCCCTAAATCATTCTCCGTCTGCAATAAAAGAAAGAAAAAACAATAAACATATCTTCAATCAACACAAAAAATTCAACACGCAACATTTAGGAATGTCTTTGAAAATTTTATACAGGAATCACCTCTTCAAGGTTCTACAATCAACAAAACTTTTAGCTCCTTTCTTATAAAAAATCTATTTATTTTTTTGTAAATTTTCTAATAAAAAAAAGTACACAAAGCTTTTTTCAAGAACGGTCATAATCCCCCACGTAAGACATAACGCCAAAAATGTAGAAAATCAAAATAAAACTAAAATTATCGTATAACAAAACAAAATTACATAAAAAAAATATTCAATTAAATTTAGCTGTTGTGCTGTAGAAAATTCATTTTCACTTAAAATTATTCATACATAGAAACTAAAGTAATAAACACTAAGATATTTAAAGTGATTTTCGGATCAGAAATTGTATACTAATCGTAGGCCTTTTTTCAAAAATTCCTAATTAAAACAATAATACTTGTAAAAACTACAATATATTCTCAAATCAAAATAAATTGAAACACTATCTAATGATAAGCGTAGTAATAAAATTTTTTTACTCAGTCACTTTTTTAAAATAAAAGATAAAATCCTATTCGAAATTTTAATAAACCTAATAACTATTAAAGTAAAATTCTAAGAAAGTTTTTTATAAGTAATACTAAGTCCAAGTGAAAACCAACACTATACTAATGAAGCTAATATTCTAACAATTCCAGCCAAGGGATAACGTGGTAATTCCTTTAAAGCCCTCATAACCCGAAGCTGTTTACTTTTTTTTTTAAATTAAAAAAAAAAGAAATTGTAATAGAATTATAACTAATCGGCCTAGTAATAAAATACAATTTTATCCTAAAACAGCAAAATAACTAAAACTAAAAACTATTATAAATAAAAAATGATTCCAAAGTAGAAAACGATCATTTTAGCGTTTTGATTTTCCTATTAATTTCTTGATAATATTTGAAAGAAAAAAAAAAACCAACAATTTTTTAAAGGAGCACGTTGTAAAATGGTATTTTTAACCGACAGTACAAACATTAAAGTATACCGAGAAATTTATCAGGGGATAGTAAACAACAAGTTACATGTAGCAAATAATGAAATACTCGTATACCCCCTTTTTCAATTTTTTTTTTTTTTAAAGAAATCTAACAACGTTCAACATAATTATTAAAATATTGTATGATATCTTCAATCAACATCTTAAGAATATTTAAATGCGGTAATAAAAAAGTATCCTATTGTAGATTTTACCTTATCAAGATTTCTTTCTTAAGTAAAAGCAATAACATAGTACACGATATGTAGATTTATTCCAAAGTAATTTTTATCAAACAATCAACAACCTATTACTGTCACTATGTATTCTACTGTAAATGGTAAGTTTTTTTTCTAAAATTTTATTAAATGATGCCTTATTTATTTTTTTAAAATAAACATTTTGTAAAAAACAAAATTATCATCAGTGTAAAGTTTCAAACCCACCTGCATTACCCCATTTTCTATTTTTTTGCTTATGTAAGTTTTTCAATTCAATTTTGGCGACAACCTAGATTTACAAAGCTTCGGTGTCTCAAATGATGTCCTTCCAAACATTCTTATATTCAGAATTTTTCGACCGCACTCAATACATATTTTAAATTGTCCACGAGTTCATAATGGTCCCCAGTTGATACTGACAACCATTTTGGGAAAATCTATAGGAATTCTTGTGTTCCTGCCTAAATCTTGTATTTCCTGTTACTCATTTATTACAGCTCTTCACACCTGTTCAAGTTGAGTTTACCTTATAAGGATTGACATTTTTGTCTAATTTCTTGACTGGGAAAACCGAATGTCTTTCTGGCGCCACTGGGAGTCGAACACCGCATTGAAAACTAAAATTCGGTAAACCATCGTCAGAATTTTCACTTCGCAGCCTTTCTTAGTATCGTCGGTGTTTGTCTTTACTGTTTTTTAATTATAACTAGGAAATTCAGGGTGGACGTAGCCAATATACGCGGGCTAAAAAGTAATCACTTTTCTGCGTACGTTCACGTCTGTAAGTACCGACCAGCTGTTTTGGCAATTAGTGAAATACAGGTAGATCCCCGCCCACACCTCTCAGATCACTCTGATCTGAAGCTACCTGGCTACGAACTAGTGCCACCATTCTTTTCTCACCGCGGTCTCGCCATTTATGTGCGTAATGATGTAGCTTACCAAATTCCACCACAATGTAGCCCCTGTTCCAATCCGGAATTCAATTTTATGTGGTTAAAATTCCATCTCCGTAAGCAAATTATTCACTACTGCTTTATTTACAGAAGCCCCAAACTGGACAGCAACTCGACCTTCCACGAGTTTGATGCGCTGTCTGACTCCAGTCAAAGAATTGTATCCCTGTATCCTCATACTGAAATCGTGATTACGGGCGATTTCAATATACACAATTCTGAGTGGCTTCGACATTCTGGACAGACAACACCCGAAGGACGGTGTGTTGAGATCTTCGCTGCGGAAAATAACTTAACCCAGCTTGTAAATGAGCCCACACGCATACCAGACGTTGATAGTCATACCGCCAACATCCTGGACTTGTTTTTAACTTCTCACCCCGACAAGTACTGCATTGATGTGCTCTCCCCTCTAGGCTCGTCGGACCATTGTGTCATATCAGCTAAATTCTCGTACACCCACCACACAGTTAGAGAAAAGATTCCTAAAAGAACCGTATGGCAATACGAGAAAGCCAATTGGAGCGGACTTAACAACTTCTTTAGGAATTTTAACTGGTCGTTATGTTTCCTCAATAACGACGTGGATGCCGCTGCTGATATGATCACAGAAACTATTCTCTTTGGAATGAGATGCTTTATCCATCGCATGAAGAGTATCAAACCGAAAGAAAAGGCATGGTACGACTCGAGCTGTAAAGAGGCTGTCAGGGTTAGAGAATTGTTTTTTCGGTCCTACAAGACCAACCCGACAGAGGAAAACCGAAAAAACTTTAAACGAGCCAGAAATGACTGCAACGTCTTTCTCAAGCGTGTGAAATTCCAATACGACCAAAACTTGAGGCTAAAAATACCGCAATGTTCCAAAGGCAGTAAAAATTGTTGGTCGTTCGTGAAAAACATTAGAAATTCTGCCTCATCCTCCATCCCAACGCTCATTTACAATGACATTCCAGCTGTAAGCTCTTTGGACAAGGCCAATCTGCTTGCTGCAAACTTTGTGGCTAGCTCAACTCTCTCAGATTGTGCTTTGTCCCCGCCTACACTTGAGCGCGTCGAATCTACAATGGGACGAATCCACTTTCGCACTTGTGTAGTAACAAGAGTACTTAAAGATCTCAACATGAATAAATCCGCTGGTCCAGATGGTATATCTCCCCTTCTTCTGAAGAGGTGTTCTTCCACGCTGGCAAAACAACTGCGTAAGTTTTTTCATCAATCCTACCCTTTAGGATACTTTCCGAGCAGATGGAAAACAGCATTTGTCCAGCCCGTCCCTAAAAAAGGCGAATCTTCTTCTCTCTCCTCCTACAGACCCATTGCACTTACGTCCCTTCTTTCCAAGGTCATGGAAGCGCTGATAAACCGTCAGCTCATGAAATATCTCGAAACACGAAAACTTCTCAATGACCGGCAATATGGTTTTCGTAGCAACAGGTCCACTGGTGATTTGATGGCATGTCTCACCGAAAAGTGGAACCAAAGCGTACATCAATCTGGCGAAAGCAAGATAATTGCACTTGATATTTCTAAGGCATTTGACAGAGTTTGTCATCAGGCTCTTTTGTCGAAAATGCCTGCTCTTGAGATCGATGACTCTCTTCTTCTATGGATTAGAAATTACCTTTCCGAACGTTCAATTCAAGTTGTCATGGACGGTTTCAAGTCTGATATTCACAAAATAAATGCTGGTGTGCCCCAGGGCTCCGTTTTGTCTCCGACACTCTTTTTAATCTTTATTAATGATGTCTTGTCCGCTAGTTCTAATCCAATTTATTCCTTTGCTGATGACAGCACTCTCTGCTTCTCATATTGGTTCCCGGACTCACGTCCCTGCTCTTCGGCTGTAGAACGGGAACGGCAGCGTATGCTAAGCTCTTTAAATTCCGACATTAACAGCATAACCAATTGGGGAACTATCAACCACGTGGAATTTAATGCTTCCAAAACTCAATGCTGTCTGCTTTCATTAAAGCGAAATTCAAATACCCAGCCATTATCCATGAATGGCAGTTGCATCGACGAAACCGATAAACTTTCCATTCTCGGTATATGTGTCAGTGACAACTTACGTTGGAATGACCACATATTCGATGTCGCCAAAAATGCTGCGAAATGTCTAGGTTTCCTCAAGCGATATAAGAAATATTTTACCCCCTCTGATCTGGCCACAATATATAAGGCTTTCATCCGTCCAAAATTGGAGTACAATGCCCACATCTGGTCAGGTGCTCCTAAAACATCTCTGCACCTGCTAGATAGGATTCAAAACCGTGCGATAAAACTCATTGGTGATACTAATATCAGTCAATCAATTGACACCCTTGAACACCGACGTAGTGTCTCTTGTCTCACTTTGTTTTATTGCTACTTCCACCACCTGTTCTCGATTGAAATTGCCAGTAGCATTCCGCCAGTTCAAACCTTCAACCGTAACACCCGTCTCGCTATGAATGCTCATCAGTTTACCCTCAAGCCCATTTTCGGACGTACTCTAAAATATCGTGATTCTTTCCTAAGCCGTACAACTCGCTTATGGAATGCCCTGCCGACCTCTGTCTTTCCTGGTAGTCATAACTTGCAAACATTTAAAAACAATGTACATCGGTACCTGTCCTTTCTTCCTCCCTAAATTTCCTTCGCCCGCGCTGTGTACAAACATTTTAAGGGTACAAAAACCCCTTGAGCGCGCGCCGATTATAAAAAAAATAATAATAATAATAATAATTCACTACCACTTGAACCACGGCCACCATGGCCGGAAAAGCCATTACGGTCATGATAAAGAATTTAATTATTAAATACAGATATAACATATGATAAACAATTTTTTGAGCCAAAGTTCAACGATATGGATATGGATGACCTCTACTACAGGATGGTGCTACGTGCCATACAAGTCGCAAAGCAATCGAAGCCCGGGAAGCTTCCTGGTCCCGTAATTTCGCGTTTCGGAGAAACTCATTGGCCGCCAACCCTATTATAATTCTCTGTTTTGGGTCATGTTCAAAGGTCTACGCCAACCATTCGCAAACAATTTCAACTCTGAAAGTGAACATTGAAGGCGAGATAGAACCCCAATGTAAAGGATTTGAAGAAAAGGACGACGGTCTACAAGCAGAGACGAGGCGGTCATTTGAAAGTTATTGAGATCCGTAAATAATCTCCATGTATCTACTTTAAAAAGCAATAAAAGTTTCAGAGATATCTCAATAATTATTCGTTTTATAGAAAAAGCTAATCCTACACCTCTTGTTGAGAGACTCTTTACTTATGTTAAGATTATTAAGAAAAATTACTTCCTCATTTCATTTAATTTCAGAAAGATAATTCACTTTTCGTGCTTATTCCCAAATCTCGTCGTCAACCACATTTGTTAGTCCTGCATTCTCCGTTTCAGAAAATTATTTCTGTAGCGGGATAAAGAAAAATCAAGAGGTCGACTATAATGTAGCATGGTGTAATCCAACATTTCTGCATGTAAGGAACCCATAATTTATTAAAATTAACCTTCGTGGCATATACCATTCAGGTTTTGTTAGCCTGAAAACAAACATTTCAGAACAATTTTAGCCCCAATACTCGTATTAAAGATAATATCTGAAATGCACTGTTTTGAGACCAAAACTTTAAAACATACGTGTGATTTTTTTTTCTTTTTTAATCTGTGAATTATAATTAAAGAATTTTTTTTAAAATAATTGCGTTTATCCATGCCAATAATGCATGTAAGTTACACTTGATTTAACACTGGTGTATACAATCCTTCTACGGTGGATTTTGTTTATTATGACAAGATTATGGTTGTAAATTCATATTATTTTCTCCCCTAATCGTGACACCATTTTACACGCAAAATTGTTGTTGAATCAGCTATTAAGTCCAAATTTAAATTTTCAACTGACGTCTGTACTCGTATACAACGTGAACCGTTTAAAAAGGCAAGCGTATAATAAATTATTCAGAGACACGAACATCAGTCACACTATGAATTATGTAGGTTTGGTTTTTTTTTCGTTTTTTTGATTTGAATTCTTAAGTAATCTAAAGTAATAAGTATACTATTCTATAAATAATGTGCACTAATAGTATTTCAAAGAGTTTCGGTATGCTGGAGTGCTATGGCATTTCGAATTCGACATCGTGCTCCTACTTCTGTTTAGCATGTTTAGCAGGACAACATTTTTCCGCCAGATATTCAGTCGTCGATGACACATGGTGTTGGATAAATTTGTTAAAAAAAATGTACATAAAATATAGCAATTCAATTTTCGTACACTCATTCTTATTTGGCTATCTGTGGTCTATATGAAATTCCAAGATGAACGTCCTTTGAACGTATAGTAACTTAACTTATTAAAAATGTGTTACGCTTTAAATCACGTCAAATTAGTTAGTCTAATCCTTTTCACTTGTGACGAAGTTTTAGGCAGAATTATATTTCTTTAAATTTAGTATCGAACTGATGACTGTTATACAGGGTTTCCCTTAACTTTTCAACGATAATTTGGGATATATTCCTGGGCGTATTCTAAGAAGAAAATCGTTCTACAGTAAGGGTATACACCATGGATCAAAAATTTTTCGGAATTTATTCAGAAAATTAAAAATACAAGCTTATTTATCTAAATCTATATTTTCCCCTTCAAAGTAATCCCCATCGACTGCAACACATTTATGCCAGCGCTTGGTCCAATCCTCGAAACATTTTTTATATTCGGTTTTCGGTATGTCCATCAGTGCTTCCTGCGATTTTTCCATTACTTCCTCTCGGCTGCTGAAACGCGTTCCCCGTAGTGCTTTTGAACTCGATTGAACAGAAAGAAGTCACAGGGAGCCAAATCAGGTGAATTCGGTGGCTGTTGGATGGTATTTGTTGCATTTTTCGTCAAAAAATTACGAATAATGATGGCACTGTGCGACGGTGCGTTATCATGGTGCAAAATCCACTAGTTTTCTGCCCACAATTCTGGTCTCCTTCTGCGAATTGCTTCACGCAAACGTCTCATAACGCCCAAATAATACTCTTTGTTTACTGTCTGGCCTTCTGGCAAAAATTCATGATGCACTACACCGTTGTAATCCATGAAAACCGTAGGCATTGCCTTCTTTTTTGACTAAAAACGACATGGTTTTTTTGGTCTCGGCTCATTTGGTGAATGCCATTCACTTGTTTGGATTGCGTGTCGTACGAGTACTCATAATCCCATGTCCCGTCTCCAGTAATGATCCTTTTGATGAATGTGGGATCAGATTCATCCTCGCAAATCATCTCTTTTGCGAAGTCAACACGGTCTCTTTTTTGCATGAAATTTAAATTGAAACCCAAATCATTTACCAAAATGTCTTGGACGGATCCATAGGCAATGTTCAAGTCCTCCGCTATCTCTCTGATGGTTAATTTGCGGTTATTGACCAACATTTCTTTTACTTCATCAATGTTTTCGTCGGTTTTCGATATCGATCGTCTGCCACTGCATTCATCATCTTCGACTGACTCACTACCACTTTTGAAACGCTCGTGCGACTGGTAAACGACCGTTTTCTTTGGAGAATCGTTGCCGAAACACTTTTCCAACATGTCCAACGTTCGCGCACCATTAAATCCGTTTTGTACGCAAAATGTAATACAAGTTCGTTATTGCAAATTTAAATCCATTTCTAAAATTTTAAAAAATCGCCAACATACACAGGGATAGATGTACTCTTGGCTACGTAACTTTTGCAAGTGTCAAGCTATGATGCTAAGATTTAGAGGGAATGTCATCAACAGATTTACCAACTTAACGAAAAAAAAACTGAACTCAAATCGGAACAATAGGAATGCCACTCGGTGGGTGTGGCCGGGAACTTTTTGATCAAAGTGGTATCTCCAATGTTGACATCATTTATCGTACCCTGACCCACGTTAACGGATATTGCTCTGTTATTACTAACGGTAGAAACTTTGTGTAGGGCTTTGTTTTTAGAAGAAATACTAGCCTTTGTAACGGGGTTTAAGTAAAATTAATATCTTGTTTGAGTCTTCGCATATCTACTCGTAATTTCCAAGTTTATTCCATTTTTCTTGCTCTCGCTAATTTTTGATTTTGAGGTCGCTTTTATCCAGAAAACGCGTAATAAACATAAAGTTTTGTTTTTTTTTCTTATGAATGTAACAATAATAATAAAAAAAAATCATCATCAAGTTTCCAGAAAAACCAACAGACATTATGATACTTGTGATAACCTGTAGGAAAAAAGAGGGTTTTTTTGCTTTCAACTCCAAAGGCAATGAATAGAAGATGATTTTGTGTGGATTAAGATAATTTTTATTTTGTTTGTGTACTAAAACAATTACTATATAACAGATACCCAAAGTGTCCTCCCTAATTTTTGGATTTTACTGCGAATGCTTATCTATGCTAATTGGTGCCTCACTTTTGATGACGCTTAGAGAACACGCTCTTCCAATTCAGTGAAACTCGTTCTTTCGGTTGAATAAACAAGTTCTTTCCTTCGTGCCCATACAAAAATAACTAGTACTGTAAGGTCAGGAGACCTTGCGGGCCGGTGAACTGGTCCAGTTCTTCCTATCCAACGGTTACCGTACTCTTCATCCAGCCAATTCTTAACCTCACGACCATAGTGAGCTGGAGCACCCTCCTGTTGAAAATATGATGAAGCTAGTTGAATCAGTGAAATGTCCTACAATAGTTCTGGTAAATCATGTTACAAAAACTCCAGATAGTTTGTAGAATTCAGACTAGGTGGTAGTTTGAAGGGGCCGATTAACTTGTTTCCAAGTACACCTGCTCACATATTGGCGTTCTATTTGTGTTAAAAAGATTTATGTTTCCTCGTATGTGGATTGTCCGAAGCTCATGTATCAAGACTACGAAAATTTGTGATCCCATCTCCTGTAAATTGAGATTCATCCGTCCAAAGAATTCTGCTAATAAACTGATTGTCATCCAAACTCCGCTCAAGTAACCAGTTAGACCACTCACGTCTCTTTTCCAAATTATTAGGGAGGAGTTCTTGTACAGGTGTATGGTGGTATGCATGAAGATTTTCTCCAAGCAGTACATTAGACATTTTATGTCTGGAAACATTGAATTGCAAAGTTAAGCGTCTGATGCTGATTGAGGGATCAGTTGTAACAGCTCCCATTTTTCTTTCATAGACCGAAATTCTTGTTACTTGTGGAGCTCCCGCATTGGGTCGTGTATTTGAAACTGATCCCGTTTCTCGAAGACTTCGATACGTATTTCAAAATACTCCTTTACTAGGAAGCCGTCGGTTAGGATAAAGTTCATCGTATCTTTGTCGCGTACTAGTTGAACTTCATTGCACAGCCCATAAACGTAAATAATGTCGGCGTATTCTTGATTTGTAAATGTAGACATTTCAGATAGCGTTTCTAAGCAACTGTAACCTTGGGATAAAAAATTAAGCTGATGAATTAATATTTTTTTCTACTTTTTAATACCATTTTCGTTTGGTATGTTTTCAAAATAGGCCTTCGTACCCCAAACTTAACTTAACTTTAAGGAATTAGGGAACACCTTGTATATTAGAAATAGTCAAGAACTTGGTAGACTCTTCTCAACCCAGATTGTGTGATAAACCTGGAGCATCGATGCCAACTTTTTATTACTCCTATATTGACATTAGTTAAGCGAAAGACAGGTGCGAAAACGGGTGTTTGTTGTTGCGGGAGGCTCCCCTTACTATCTAAATCGTTGTTGCTTAGTGGTCAAATCCTAATATTCCAACCATCAGCAGGCTATTCCTCATCCGAAGCATAGATGAGCTAACATAGATGTAAATCTTTCCAGATTTTTTCCGATCCAAAACCTGCTTTCCATTGATTGCCTCAATCCATGTGATTGTCCACAATGTCAATTCCAGTCAGATTTTGTACAAAAAGGCCATCCATATTACTCATACATAGATACTAATCCTTGCGTGTAAGTTGCTGTCATTCTAGCAAATTCTAGCATACTGGCTTGGACAAGCGTTGGTAGTTCCATTACAATGTATTTGTGAGAAGTTTAAGAGATTGCAAAAGTATCAGTAGAGATTGCCATCTACGTTAGTTTATCTATGATCCGAAGGCAGTAGATATCTGACTAGTCCATTATAATAGATGTAGCTTGAAACCTAGACCACCAGCGGGTTTCTTAGCGATAATATAGACGGCCCTGCTGCCTTGCCTATTGTATTTACTTCTTCTTCCCCCTTGACAATCACGCTTGTCTTGTTTCACGCTACGCTGCACTTCTTTTATGTTCATAGAATACTGGGCTTCTAGTTTGGGAACTCTCCTGCTAAGACCGCTTCGATCCGGGCTTTGAGTTCAATAAATTCATCGATCTGCCCCCATGTGCCTCAGCTTATTCAACTTCTACTAACAATGGTGTCTGCCTCAAACGTACAATACATACATTTTCCACAGCGTTCCAGTTGTCCTCGATGCTCTCAGGAGCTGCTTGCTGATTATTTTTGCATTTATAGCAAAATAGTTCCCTATTTTTTGGGGCACTTGGGGGTCCCAGAGCCTTTCGACATTTAATCTGGGTATCCTTAACAAGTTGGATCGATTGCTGTTAGCAGTTGCAGTATGAACACATACTCGTACAGTAGCTAAATTTATTCCGGAGTGTTGGATGCAGTTTCTAAACCTTCTAAAACGTCTGTTTATGGTAAAGTAATCGATCTGTATATTATCGATCAGTCAAGACCCAGGTCATCATTTGGCAAACCTCGTCGTCAAACACACTGGCTTGGCATTTCTTTTGAAACATGTCCCTTAGCAAAAAATTGGCATTGTTGATATTCAGAACAAAACTGAGTGGTCCCATATTGTAAAGGAACACCAAAGATTACGTTAATTGATTTTAGTTACAGACAATTTAAAAGTAATGCTTGTAATAGGCTAGTTAGCGACCGATCCAATTTCACGGACGTAAAAGAATCCTCGATTAGCTTAAAGGTTGTCACAATGTAATTAATCAAGATCGCCCCCATTAAGGAGATAACACTCATTTCTAAATTCACTACTTTAAACTTTATACGGCCGATGGAATTTCGGCAACACTTTCAAATTACTCACTTTGTTTACCATCGTAAAATTGTTTTGTATTTTCGCCAAAGGATATCTCACCCTTAAGTTTTCTCACACTACACTCAAGTGTAAATTACGCTTCCAGCAAATTAGTCACTTTAACGTATGTCCAGACAGAGTATACCATCAAACATTCTTTCTAATAACCTCTGTCAACAATAGCAACATGAAACATAATCACTCAACTGTTATTAATCATCTAAGGTGTTTGAGAGGGCGAAGCGTTTCGCTGATTATTAAATTAATCATTCAATTAGAAAATTCCATTTACAATTCATACTTGTACATTTGCATACATGTCTTAAAGGGTTTTCAACGAAACCTGCCTCCGGTGACCCCATATCACCTTCGTACACCTGAATGTCAGTAATAATTAACTCAACCGCCCTGCTAGTATTTTCTTTTCATTTGCACTTCAACTTCATCTTCGATGTGTGTTGCTGGGGTATTGTAGTTGTATTCCTCTACCAACAGCTCAAAATACCTGCCGGGGATATGTATGCTAATGAAAATAACATAAATGCAATTAATTAACACACCGACGAAGGTACCAAAAAAAAGCAGCATCTACCTCCCACACTGTTGCACTAACTTATCAAAACCATATCCAACTTAAAGGGTAATTTTAAACTTTCACTCATTCACCCTCGGATATGAGTATCAAATTAAATTCCTTTTTGGTTGTCAGGACATGAAAAGCTTTTAAGTTGGTAATTCATTTTAAAAGTTATATGCAAAGTGTATATCCTGTTGCATGTGGGTACACCTAAACAAAATGCACAGAAGAAGGTGGAAAAAAACATTTACCACTCTTCAGAGTAACAAACATCATTACTTACATGGCAATTACAGAACTCGAAATGACATGTTTTCCATCGTAGACCAGACTCCTACGTCTACGGATATGTACATCCAACACTCCAACATGTTGTCGACCAAAACAAATAGCTATGGAATTTCCGTTTCTGTACCATGGTTTCCAGGGTACGATTACGTTATCTAGCCTTTTGCAAAGTGGATTTCGTTTTAGTTTTCTTTTTGTGGAGCTCATGTTCTCCTAGTGTGAATTGAAAGGTACTCATAGTCGTGGCGTGGTGGTATCTTGAATTTTTTTTTTTTTTTTTTTGCTGGTATCCCCCACTATTTGAAACCCTAGCTTCTGAATAGAAATGTAAAACAATTTGCAGAAGAACTTTGCACGTGTACACTAGGTTAGGCGGGTGCTGGATGAGGATCATTTAACCTTCCTCACCATTGGCATTGTCATAAAACCCAGACTGAACTAGTCATCCAGGATACCAACTCAAGATACGAGTAGGTACCTCTACTGGCCACGAGAGCAATCAGGAATACGCTTTACTACGTATCCTTTGAGTTGTGTTGCATGGATTTATCTGGGGAATACATGCAACCAACTTGTATCTACGTGAGTTTTATGTTTATGTTAGTTGGTTCTAACATATATAAAACGAAGTGATAATACGCAGTCAAACGAACGTACCCGTTTGTAGATGTTTTATTACTTTCAAAATTTGTTTAACTCTTCTGGTATAGTATAGCGTAGTATACTACACTCAATGACTATTATCAGATACTTTCGCAGTTTCACACTTCTATTGACTGTAATGTCTGGAAATATAGCAAAATCCGTCCAGCTGGTGGGCTGCGGTGACAACATTGCCATCATCAACGTCCCATTGCAGAAGCATTTACGGCAACTGAGGATAAGGCGGAGAAGGGAAAGATAGGGCGAAGAATGTTGCCAGCCAATAAGAGATCAGTTGGTTTAGTCCAACTGATTAGGTTTAGTAAGTACGGAGTTCAGCTATCTAGGAGTAAATGAACCGCTGCTGCTTAAATTGTAATACCAAATTATGCGATACCAAACCTTGTTCGGCCAATTCTACTGTACAGTGCCGAGTATTGGATAAAACAAAAACTGGAATGTAAGTATTTTGCTACGTATCACGAGCAATTTAACAAGGGTTAGTCTCACAGCTATTAACCCGGTTATGATATACAGTTGAAGATCTTGTTGATTGGGAGTATCGGGATTAACTAAAGCTTTATTTTCTACAATTGAATAACTTAGTGAAATAACCGGAATAATGGAAATAAGAAGACTTTTCTTAGATCACCCTGCAAAGTAATTGCCCATACTGTGCCCATTTTTTGAAACCTTCTCACTTAGAAAAGCTTTCTTAATACCATTTACTATTCGATTAAGTATAATGTGTTTTATTTTCCAAAAGAAATGGGTCAGAAATCAGCTATATAAGAAGATACGAATAGCTACTCGTATCCCTGTATCCTCATACTGAGGATATAAACAATTCTGGATGGCTTCGACATTCTGGACATTCTGGCCGTGGCTCAGATCGGAAGGTTCGGTGTTCGAATCCCAGCCTCGCCCGAAAGACATATTATCCATATTTTTCAGTTAACGAGTAGTTGACTAGAAATCAACATCAAGCCAATTTCCACTAAGAATTTAGGGTCTCCCCATTAAATGTTGGATGCCACCCATGGAGCGAAATAACCACTGAGCCCAAACATCTTTCTTTCTTTCTCTATCTTATTTTCCAAAAAACTTAACACGTGCTGAGGCATTATAAGTGTATTCATACCAACTTGACAGACATACCCGAAGGACGGTATGTTGAGAACTTCGCTGCAGAAAATAACTTGACCCAGCTTATAAATAAGCCCATGCGAATACCACACGTTGATATTCATACCGCCAACACACTGGACTTGTTTTTAACTTCCCACCTTCACACCCTAATAAGTACATGGTCGACGTTCCATCCCATCCAGGCTCGTCGGACCATTGTGGGATATCAACTAATTTCATCGACAGTTTGAGAAAAGATTCCTAAAATAAACGCATGGCAATACGAGAAAACCAATTGCGACGGACTCAATAGATTCTTTATGAATTTTAACTGGTCGTTATATTCCCTCGATAACGACGTGGATGTCGCAGCAGATATGAATATTCAGACACTACTCTCTTTGGAATGATATCCCTTATCCCGCATGGGATGAAAAGTGTCAAACCAAGTGAAAAAGCGTGGTACGACTCGAGCGGTAAAGAGGCTATCAGGGTTAGAGGAATTTTTTTTTCGGTCCTTCAAGACTAACCCGAGAAAGAAATGACTACAACATCTTTCTTTAGCGTGTGAAATTTTAATACCACCACTAACAGAGGCAATACTATTGTACAATGTCACAAAGGTAATAAAAATTGTTCGTCAAAAATATTAGAAATTCTGCCTCATCCTCCATCCCAGCCTTCATTTATAAAAACATGCCAGGGGTAAACTCTACGGACAAGGCCAATCTGCTTGCTGCAGCTCAACACTTTGTGGCCAGCTCAACACTTCCAGATTATGCTCTGTCTCCGCCTACACTTGAGTGCCTCGAATCTTTAATGAGACTTGTAGTAGCAAGAGTACTAACGCATCCACAAATCTGCTGGTCCAGATGGTATATCTCCCCTTGTTTCGAATAGGTGTTGTTTCACGCTGGAAAACCACTGGACAACTTTTCTAATGATCCCACTCTTCAGAAACCTTTCCCAACAGATGGAAAACAGCATTTGTCCACCCCGTCCCTAGAAAAGGCGAATCTTCTTCTCTCTCCTCCTACAGACTAACGTCCTTTTTTTCCAATATCATGGAAACGCTGATAAACCGTCAGCTCATGAAATATCTCAAAACACGAAAACTATTGAATGAGTTTTCATAGAAACAGGTCCACTAGTGATTTGACGGCATGTCTCACCGAAAAGTGGAACCATGCCATACGTCAATCTGTTGAAGGCAAGATAGTTACACTTGATATTTCTAACGCATTTGCGGAGTTTGGCATCAGGCTCTTTTATCGAAAATGCGTGCTTTAGGGATCAATGACTCTCTTCTTCAATGGATTAGAAACTACCTTTCAGATCGTTCATTTAAAGTTGACTTGGATGGTTCAAGTTTTATAATCACAAAACAAATGTTAGTTTGCCCCAGGGCTCCATTCTGTATCTGGCACTCTTTTTAATCTTTATGGATGATCTCTTTCCGGCTACTTTTAATTCAATAGAAGGTGACGACACCTTTTCATATTCGTTCCCGGATTCACATCCCTGCTCTTCAGCTGTAGAACGGTAACAGCATACGCTAAGCATTACTAAATGAGAACCGCCAACAGAATGGAATTTAATGCTCCCCAAACCTAATGCTGTCTGTTGTCGTTAAAGAGAAATCCAAATACTCTCCCATTATTCATGAATAGCACATGCATCGTCGAAACCAAAAAACTTGCAATTCTCGGTATGAGTGTCAATGACAACTTACTTTGAAAAGATCATACATATATTCGATGTCGCCAAAAATGCTGCGAAATGTCTAGGTTTCTTCCAGCAGTAAGAAATACTTCACCCCATCTGATCTGGCCTCAATATGTAAGGCATTTATCTACCCATAATTGGAGAACAATGCACACATCTGGTCAGGTGCTCCTAAAACATCGCTGCACCTATTAGATAGGATGCAAAACCATTCGATAAAATTTGTAGGCGATGCTAATATCGCTCAATCAGGTGACACCCTTGAACACCAACATAATAGCAATAGAACAAGGTAAGGCAGGAGTGCCTTGTTCTATCTCTATTTTCACCACCAGTTTCCCATTGACTTTTCCAGTAACCTTCCATTGAACCTAATCTGAAATATTGTGATTCTTTCCTAAGCCGCACAACTTATTTATGAAATGCCCTGCCGCGTCTCTTTATTTCCTAGTCGTTATAGTCTTCAAACATTTAAAACCAACGTTGATCGGTTCCTGTCTTTCTGTCCTAATTTTGTTTAAATTATTATTTATTAAAAAAATAAATAGAAAATAAAAAAGAAGAAACCTTCCGTGCCCTAATTATTCCGGATAACTTACTCTGATGCCGGCAGTTCTCAATATTGTGCAAGATATGATTTTTTTTGAAAAGACCAATGAGACCGTGTGATGTTATATCTCGTCGTAAATGTTTCTATTGCTATTTAATCTACCCTTTTTTTTATTATAACATGTCTGGCAGCAACATCTTATACTGCTATTTAAACAACAAGGTAGCTACTACTCGATATTTAAGGCAGGGATTTACTCGTACGTATCCATCGCATAGACAACTCCGACATATGGCTTGATGGATTGTTAGATGATGTTCAATCGACAAGTATATTTCGACCTATACATATGTATGTATGTATATCTGTACATTAACATGAGTGAATTTTCATAACCATTTTAATTGGTGATACTGCTTCGCAGGTTCTTATTTTATACCTACAGCACATTAATTTATTTCATTACACCCAAGGCTTTAAGTTCCGAAAAGGGTACATGCATTTTCAATAACTTTGATTCCCAATTTGTTATTCAATTTGAAATATGGATGGATGGATGGAATTTATGGAGATTTAAGAGGTCAGGGTCCTCGTGGTCAGCGATTTGTAATGATTAAAATATCAAGTCCTTGGACAACATTACAGGCTGTAACACTGAACAAAACAATATAAAGTCTAAATAACTAACTATGAAAAAAATCGCGAAAAACCGCGACATACAGGCATATTGCAATTGTATCGATTTTGAAACATTCTGAAGTCAATACCACCCTTTATATTGTATTAAAAGTAAATATCATAATTAGATGAATTACAGTTGGCAATCACTTGTTTTTACATTTACATATTAAGATTACGACTTGCTCTAGTAATATATTTTGATTACTTCCCGATTTCCTCTGACGTTGCTCACAGGCTCGATAACGGCTGGATTGGTTTCAGATACTTTTCCTGAGTGTAATCTAAGAGGCATTTAATGTTCAACCCTTAACCTTCGTTATCTTTTATTGGTCTGAGGAAAAGCATCAAGTACAACTTCAGTTTAATTCCCGAACTAAGAAATATTTAAGTTGCAAGATTTTATTGTTGCAATTGTTTCTTTAAAAAAATATCTGCTTTTTCTTATAATTTACCTAAAACTGCAATACCATCAGCGTATTGGAAAATATCGATCTCGACTATCGGCAACCATCATACTCGTATACCACACTCCTAGAGGCATAGTATAGAACTTTGTGACACATCATCGGTTATTTGGTATCTCTTAGTTATATCTTCGAGGTAACAGAAGATAGCGCTATCAGTAAAATCGCCTGAAATAATTTTATATCCAACTGACAAAGGAATCCATAAACCGTTACCAACAGTTAAGTTCACAATGTCATGCTGTGTAGCATTTATTTTCCAACATCTGCGCTCCGAATCGTTACTGCATTGCTGATACAGGATTCCTCATCAGATGTAGCCCAAATTTGAGTCTTTTTTTTTTTTTTAATAAAAGGACGTGTTTTTAAGCTATTGTAAAAATGCAATATTTATTTTACCGTTTATTATTAGTCATAAAAACTGTCATAATTGGATGCGCTGAGTCTAATTTCATGTCCTTTTCACATAGTTCGATCAATATTTCAGAATTTTCACGTCAAATCGTTTAAATATCATGGTTTTTGATATACGCCAGCAGCCCAAAAGAAAAGTGTTTGAAAGTGTTAATCCAAAACGAATGGGACGTCCAAACAGGGCCGTTTTTGGTGATAAGACTATCACCCAATTTCGTATTTAATAAGTCGACAGAAGCACGCGCTGTGTGGCAATCCTGTTCAAACCACATATCTTCCAAGCCTTTCACTTCCAATGAAAACCACATCAAATATTAAATGACTTGGCTTGGCTTGTTAAACTAGAAATGTGCCTCGCTCTGAAGATATTCTTTCAGTGCAAATCAGGTTCGTCTTCCATTTTCATTTACGGTGGTTATTTGGCTTTTGATCTCAGGTCAATACGATTTTATACGGACGTGTAGTCAAGTTTTTCTCAAAATACGCCACAGGGTAGTTTTTCAGATGCCCAGCTCTTGAGAAGGTGCGGAATCGGTTGATTACGGGCTTCATTTACCGACTCGCGTGCAGCCACAATATTCTCTTCACTTCCGGCGTTTTCCTATCTCATTGGTATGCCAACATTATGGAATAAATAAGTCGAGCCGAATTTTTCCACAAACTGCTCAATCGTGGAAATCGTTTGTAAACATGATTAAGGGGTATACCATCCTTTCCATTACATTATAGGCATTCTGGTCTTCGTGAGTTTAGATAATCCCTACTATATAAATAGGCCGCATCTAGGTAGTAAAAAAACCTCTTTATCTATCGTTGGCCGCGTTTATCGAAAAGCCTACTTATTTTTCGCAAAGCTATACTGCCCGTGGACCAAAGCCTTGAAATGTCAAAGAAACGTTTGCAGAATGCATTGCGATTGATTCTTTTGGCAATGGCATCAACAGCAGGCGGAGCAAGGCAATTGAAAAATAAACAAAAATAAACAATTTGAATTCAGATTTGGTTTAGACTAAACGCTTGCCAGTGTTGTATTTTTCACGATCTTTAAAACATTTCTGTGCGTAACGACCTTGGGTGGCCTTATTTGGACCGGAAATAAAGTATTTACTATTTTAAGAAAAAGAGACCACTGAGCTTCCATTTTTTTTTTGTACCGCGGTTGATGTTATTCTATAATTTCAAAGCAGAACTGAGGAAGTTGGAATATGAAGATTTTGCCAGTACAGATGTCAAGTTAAAAATAAAATCATTTTACGGCAATCAATTATCGAGCTTGGGATGTAGTTCGAGTGGTTCAATTGGTATTGGTAGTGGACTGGTGTTCGAATTACAACCACGCCCGAAAGACATTAATTTTTTCAGTTAACAAAAATCAATTGGGGGAGTTGTTGACTAGGAATTAACTGTAAGCCAACTTTCACTAAGAATTTAGTCTCCCTATTAAATGTTGGATGCCACCCTTTCTTTCTCTCTCCCCATTTTCCAAAAACCTTAACACATGCTAAGGTATTATCAGTGTATCTAATAAAAACAGAAAGCTTGTGACGACTTTCAAGACAAAATCGGAGAGGTAAGTTGTTTTACAGATGCCTTTCCAACTCAATATCTATCGTTTTTTCTTATAAGAAACCACATCTAATGATAGTTTGTAAGCAGTTCGGAATGTTCAAACATTCGCTTAGGCCAATTAAAGACCTTTCTCTGATATTTTTTCTATCGGCAACTGATGTTCTTTATTGAAAATTGAAGACAAAAACTGACGAAATATTTCATTTGTTCTTTTGAAGTGTCACAATATGTAATCATACGAGTACATATCTATCCTGCTAGTTTTTTAAAAAAGTCAAATCTAAAAAACCAGAAAATCACATCGAACCTAGACGACAATAAGAATGTAACAAAAAAAATAAAATCAAAACAATTTGCTGTCTATAATGCTGGAAAATGTTTATTTGTTGCAAGGACGGACAGTAAAACGCGCATTGTTGTGGAAACATTGTCTTTTTTGGAGATTGTGGTCACATTACGTTATTGCTTTGCCTTTGTTGGTATCAACTAGAAAATAAAAGAAAAATCTCAACAACTCTTCCGGTCATCCTTGAAGATTTCATCAAAATATAATGGTTCCTTAAGTGAACAACAATGCCAACAGTTTTGTTTCTTTTTTTTTTTTTTTAGTTCCTCAGATGATTTTCCGGTTTTCAGATTCAATTTATATCCTTGTTGGTCTTTTCAGTGTTGATGTCGCATTGGGATTTAATGAATGGAAAGGACACATACTAAAACCGTGAAGACAAAACAGTGCCTTTTGAAATGTTTCAGTCATGTAGATAAGTGAAATTTCATGTAATGAGACTGCTCTAACTATTGTATGAACTCGATACTCGTATATGTATGTATACTCGTGTACACTTCTTCTTTTTTATTTAACTGTAAGGCGTTTAATTAAGTCTACTGTCACAAATGTGAATCTTTCACGTATCTGAACTAATATTACACCGCTTGTGGGGATATCAAAACCAATCTAGAAGCCGCTCTATTCTGTACCATCTGCTTATTGAGGCCAAGATTTTATAGTCGAGTGATGCAATTATTTTTTATTCGGCCCCTTCTTCGACTGAAACTTGAGCGGTACGTATGTTAAAGTGGAACGAATGACTATCGTATATAACAAACCTCTATCTATACCTCTATGCGCGACATCGTCATTGCAGTCTAAATATTTTAATTTTTCACATTCGGTATGATGACTCCTCCCAAATAGATGTTAACAATTGGGTTCGCGGGTTCAGAAAAACATCAATCAAGATATTCCATCTTGGTGTGACTGATTCGTAACCCGTTATCTTTTAATGTACCTTTTCCATACCCTTCAATGTGCTGCTTCAATAGGAACTTTTAATTTAGAATTCTTCAGTGTATTTAAGAATTTTGGTTTTTGGTAAAGACCACAGACTTTTGAAGGTGTTAAGGTTCCAATTGACATGGCCATTTCTGACTATAGACAATCACCGAATTTCCTCTTCATTAAGTCGATTGTGGCACGAGCTGTGTATCGATTGTCACCGTCTGCTTCAAACCATATACTCGTATCCTCGTACACTGCCTTGGTGTAAATCAGTTTTAACTTCGAATTCGTCGGTGTATTTAACTTTTAATACAATGCGATGGTACACATCGTTAAGCGCCATCCATGTAAGCTCACTTGTATCTCTATCGAACGCCTTTTCCAAATTAATGAAAAAGTCGATTCCGAGTTTTCGAAGCGTCGCAATGTTTTGTATACTTTCATAGTATGCGACATTAATTTCGCCCATAGTTAGCTGTTCCTGTTTTTCGTGTACACTTGCCTTTTTACATTCCAACAAGAAAGTTATTTCTCCGTCTGTCTAGGTCGTTGTTCGCCGTTAGCAAGAATCCCCATTCGTATTCAAAATATTTCTTCTGAGTTTTTGTTTTTTATTTTTGTGCCGTAATCATTAAAATCTTAATTCGTTTATCCGTACTTCAACATTGCACCTTTTTTATGTTGCTTGTCATCTGCTTATAAGTTAAGTGGGTTCCTCTTCTATATACAATAATTATTGATACAATGCATCTATTGTATTTGCACGTCTCTAGGTACTGCTTTTTTCCACTCCTTTTAGAATTGTTCATACGCTGCTTCAAGACACATTCTATCGATTTCAATATTTTCGTTGTAATTAGTTCACCCTTAAAATGCTTTCTGTTATTCTTTACTACAATTTTCGTCTCATCGTTCCATCACCACGTCTCTTTATTTATGGGAAACTAGGAAATATCGAGCAGTGTTTAAGCACTACTATTACATTTTTCATCAAAGTTGTGGCACATACTTTGCGCAATTAGTTAATTCTCTTAACTTGTGTTACGTAGGTTAAGATATGGCAATACTGCTCAGTACGTTTTGTTATACGAGTGCTATTGGCGTTTTTTACAGACACTTCAAAAAATTCACCTCAGCCAAAAAAAATGGAATTATAGTAAATCGTGAACATTTTTGTGCTATGATTTTCGACGTCGATTAATTCAACAGCAGTGTATCGATCAACTCCCTTCGGCTTTTTGTGATGAAACACCATCCCGAGCCAAAGTGTTCCACTGGTTTTCCTAATTTCGTGAAGGTCGTTCAAAATCGATTATTGTACCATAAAACATCGATGCTGTGCAGGAACTATGTGGGAAATCTCATCATGTGATTTTCATGAAATTGAGGCATGCTTGGGCATTATGCAACACACATAATATATTTAATATTGAACATTTGCCCTTCAAAAAAATTTCTTTGCATTGCATGCTGCATAATTTGACGCCGAACACGAATCGTTTTCCACCGCGACAATGAGAACTCTCACAGGTCGGCTCAAACAAGTGACTTTTTGACCAATCAAAACATCGAATTGATGGGTCGTCCATCGTACGGCCCTGATTTGGTACCCAATAAGTTCCTTGTATTTCCGATCATCAAAAATACATTGCGAGGTCAATATTTTCGACACCCCAAAAAGCGGATCATTCAAAATGCAGGTTTTGCAGTTACCTTTTCGGATAACCCTGAATTTTTTTTTTAGGTTTTTTAGTTAGTGTGGTATTAGATATGTCAAATAAGTCAAAATAACAGATTCATGTGGTTAAAAATTTTATTTCGTATCTGGTGATCTTGAAAAAGGATTATAGGAAAATTTAATATAAATAAGTAACAATCTTATTAATTTTTTGTATGGTAAGATATAAAACAGTTGACGTGTAATGTTACTTTACATTTTACACAAGTTGTTCTTGCCTTTTTATTGCACAGTTTGCAAATAAGTTGTTGCTTTTTTCCCGTGCGTTCTTGCACAGGTAAGCTTGGAATAAGATGGTCAACACCGCATCTTGCTAGTCCTTCCATTACGCGATACAACTCGTTGATTGGACTTCAAAATACTAAGGACTATTTGCCGTCGAAAAGTTAGATGGTCTATTTGATTTTCTTGTCTTTGGCACAATTGCCAAGCATTATTTTCACAAACATCGATGAGATGAGTAATCAATGTAGAGTACCACTTTTTCCCTCTTATATTTACCCTATACACCCTAAATGACTCGAACTGCAAACAACTTCAGACTGCTATAATTTCCAAACCGTTCATGACAGTGAACTCAAATTTTGACACATGACAGATAATTTTATTACTAATAAGCCTTTTAAACGATTTGCGTCTCAGTTGTGTTGAAAAATTTTTATCCGCGATGGAATTCAAACGTGATAGTGTGATTGCTTTATCTTTGGCTGGAAAACCACAAGTATCGTTAGAGCCCTCATTTGTGTCTCGAACCATAGCTCGTTACCGTGATACTGGCAGCGTTGCAAAACGCCATGGAGGTGGTCATAAAAAAACAGCAACATCGGCAGAAATGGTTCGGAAAGCGGTGGCTTGAATTGAGCAAAATCCGCGTCGAAGTGGAAGAAAAATGCTTTGTGAGCTCAACATATCGTTGGAATGGATGCAACACATACTGAAAAATGAGATTGGGCTGAAGCCATTGAAGTTCCAAAAATCACACGATCTTACACCGCAACAGAAAAAAGTTAGAGTCGAAAGAGCGAAGGAGTTGTTACGCTTGCACGAAAGTGGTAAGTTGCCGAATTTGGTTTTTTTCGATGAGTCGCCATTTGTTATCGAGCAATATTTCAACAAACAAAATGACCGAGTTTACTTGCCAGAGAGGTCCTTCGAAAATCTACACCTTCGGACGGCCACCAGAAAGCAGGCAGCACCGATGGTGATGGTTTGGGCCGCCATAACCGCCGATGGTCGCTCTCCGCTCGTATGGCATGGAGTCGAAATTAATGCCATTGTATACCGTGAAACTGTCTTAGAGGCAGTATTGAAGCCTTGGGCAAACAATCATTTCGGCACGGTCTCACAAAGCGCGCGTCAACCAAGATTGGTTAAAAAACAATGTTCCTCACTTCATTTCTTCGACACAATGGATTGCAAATTCTCCGTATGCAAATCCGTTGGATTTTTCTGTCTAGGGTATTTTGAAGACAAAGGTTGGCACTAAAAAATACCAAAGTTTGGACCACCTCAAACAAGCACTTCGCCGGGAATGGGCAGAGCCACTTGCGTGCAGCGTGCGATGCTTTCTTCGGCCGTCTCAAGGCCATTATTCGCGCCAAAGGTGGACATATTGAAAACCACTGATACAATTTGAAAATTGATGTATTTTCCAACATTTTTTGCTTTGGCACAATAAAATTTATCAAAAAATAAAAAAAATTCTAGAATATTAAAAAGTTGGAGTTAGAATCATTCACCCTGTAGAGTGATATATTATGACCGGCTGGATCTATTGCGCCCATATTTAAATTATATGTGTGAAAAGCTTTGGGCTGTTCATTTATAACCTTTTTTTCGGCTTATCTTGAAAAGCGATTGGCGTTCTTTAGAGGTCTTACACTATCAAAATTGTTGGCAAGCGAAAAGAAAAGGAATAATAATATTTACAGCAAAGTTAAATGATGAAAGTAATTAGATATAGCAAAATACCTGTATTTTCATCTGTTGTGTATTCCCAGCATCCTCTTTTGAGAGATTTTATAATTTTAGGATCTTTGAGGGGACAGTTTTTGGAAATCCTTTTCCTGCGTATAGTTCCAGACGCTTTCTTGCCTTTCTGCTTTAGGTCAAACAACAAATCAAGCGATGTAAAGAAGTTGTCAAAGAAAAATTTTTAATTTTGACTAGCCCAATCCTTTCTCATCATACTTTCCGCAAAATGTGTTTGCTCCCTGATAAGACTCGAGCCAATTTAGATACTCAGTACTTGTCCCACCGCACCAGAATTTGAACCCAAACCGAATAGGCTTTCCTGAAAATAATAAAAATATCCTTTTACATTTGGAACATGCTGATTACAGGGTGTTTTTTTTTTTTTTTTAAAAAAAAGAAAAGAAAAAGAACTTAACACTCAAGAGGGTATTACTACTCTTAAAATGCCGGAGCACGTGTTAAATTTTTCGGAAAATTGGATAGAGAGAGAGAGAAAGATTTTTGGGCTCAGTGGTTATTTCGCTCCATGGGTGGCATCCAACATTTAATGGGGAGACTAAATTACTAGTGTAAATTGGACTTGATGTTATATTTAGGCAACCATTCATCTCACAAGATTTTAGTTGCCTGAAAAAAAGTCTTTCGGTCACGGCTGGTATTGAACCCCGAACCGTCCGATTGGGAAGCCAACACACTACCACTTGAGCCACGGCCACCCACATCTATTATTACCTTTGATGATTTGTTTGCATCCATGTCCCCCGAAGTATGGAACCACAAATTCATCCACTGAATGGAATTCTTCATGCGGTGCGAATTCACAAAAGTTTGGGTTCAAAATATCTAATAATGACCGTATTTTTGCGAAACGATCCGATTTGTTCAAATTATCGTTATCACATGCATGAATATTTGACATAATAAGCTGGAAGCGATCTATCGAAATTGCGTTTGATATTAGTTCATTGTGGGCATCAAGTTCTTTCTTGTTTTTCCTTGGAACTGCTGCATATCCACTTAGTAAAATGATAGCGCTGAAAATCAACATTTCGTTTTCAGAGTAGTTCAGAACAAGATTTTGGTTTGCGGCATACTGATTTGTGTTTTTTACCAACAAATTGTGGACCTCGTCATCAAACAACATACGGAAGTATTTATGTGGTAATTTCCCTGGCTCTAAATTGGACAAGACAGAACAAGATAGCAGGAAATTCTCCCATGGTTTGAAGTAGCTCATTTTGTGTCCAATTGAAAGACCTTGCGGCAGTCTACTTTTGTTCTCAACGTTCTTCGTATTTTATCTTCTGGTGGTGCAGGAGATACCTGCTGTTCGAGACGGGAACGGTCTGTATTTGAAGACATCTGCTTCTAGTATTTCTTCGTTGTCCTGATTGGTGATGTTGACGACAACTTCCGAGTGTAATTGGCTTTTTGGCACATTATCTATGGTCGGATTAAATTCAACCCCCGAGTCTTCGTCCGTCAAATGCTCATTTGGTAAGAGGTAAGACTGTCACATCCAATCCATTTTGAGGTATTTCATCTTCATGAGCCTCGAGAATATCAAGCAACTCAAAAAGCGATAATTTTCTTCTAAAGAAAAAAAAAGTAATTGTGTTATCCTACATTCCTTCCAGAAGGATATCAAAGTTTGATGCTCTACGGTATGTGATAATAATGTGTTATCGTTGGAAATTAGGTACACTAGTCAAGATCAACTTATTTCAAGTATATTTCCATCAACACCGCAACACCAATAAAATAAAAAAAATATACCTCTCCCTCAACTATGAATGTGGTCAAATCTTCCATTACAAAAAATCGCACTACTTCGGTAAACAATTAAATGAAAACTAACGCGAATTGCGCCAAACCAAAAATAATTACAGTAGATATACATGTTCACAATATCACGGTTTACTGACCATGTGGTTAAAATAATGAGAAATATGAAAACAAAAATACTTCCGTTAGTTCTCTTTAAATCCTTCTGGAAGGATTACAGGGTTATCTGGGCTAAGATCACATAAACGTCGGCTTTACTTATGGAAGTATATGCGGGCAGCGTTGTATGTCCTGCCTTTTGAAAAATAAGTGAAGAATTAAAAGTTTTTCCTTCGTACCTACGATCAATAGATACACTCACTATATTACGTACTATGATAGTAAAAGAAAGCAGTGAAGATTGGAGCGGACTCTGGTCAATATGACAGGAGAAACGTAAATAAGGGCTACCAAAGAGGCAGTGTCTCCGTCACTATGATTCACCAATCTCTCCAATACTCACCAATCCTAACGCTTCTGGTATCATCGCGTCCTCCAAACGATATTGTCATATGTCTGTTGGCTCATATCAAGGGCAAGTTAGACCCAATATACAGCGGACTCTTAATTAAAAGGCCTTTAATTAATTTTCTCAAAACCGAAGTTGCTATTTTCATAAAAATGCGGAACCTGATTAGATTGTCTTAACTAGTGCTAAAGTTCGTCCCGCTATTAATTTTCCAAGGATCCAAATATCAGGGAAAAACATTTGATTAATCTCTTTGGGCATCGAACGTCAAGTTGATAAAGACTTTTGGCTGAGTGAATATGCTATCTGCAAAATATGGGGCGAATTACAAAATGAGTTACAAATATAAATGAACATTGATTAGCTTTCACGCAAATATATAACTAAAACCTTTACTTAACTGTAACAATCAGTTTTAATGGGAAATTCTCCATTACACATAGATGTGTCGTCGATTCTTTGATGAGCTTCTTACATTTACATATATTTATGCCATGAATTCTACACTTAAAGCTAGATAGGCTTAAGAGATGTGCTTTCGGCAACCACTCGCATCAAATTGTTGGCTTCAGCAAGACTCGAAAATAAATGCTATAAAATGTTTACGGATGTCCTGGAACCTATGAAAAATAGGTGTAGAGGAGCATGTGAATGCACCAACACTCAAAATGGGCTTAAAACATTGTGTAATCCTGTGATTACGTTTAAGATAGTGTAGGGAGTAAAGATTACTCTTAACTTAGTGTGCAGGCTAAAACTTGGAAATTTGAAGTTGGAATTGGAAATTTTCTGTGTTCCAGGTCACATCGAAATCCTGGGAATTGAGTTGTTCACGAAACTAGACAAGCCAAAGAAAGTGGTAAGAACTTAAACCAAATAGTATTATTTTTAAAGCACAACCTTCGATAGGAAGACACCGCTAGTTGCAGACGAAATAAAAGCATGCACTAAGGATCCTTAAGAAACCCACGGTTTTTCTCTTTTTCGCAATTATTTGATTGCAGATGCATTACAAATTTCTTTGTGGGAAAAACCCAAAATAATGATAGGCTCTTGGTAAGATGATAACGCTTACTAAATATTTGAATTATGTAAAGTGGTAGTGGCACATGTCTGTCTTGCAATAAAATGGAGCAAGGGATGCAATTCTCAAATCACGAATTAGAAGAAGACTGAGAAGACTCTTGAAAAACTGTTCTTCTGAATTATGAAATCTCCTAAGCAGTGTCAAATCCGCACAACTAAACAATAAATCTGTTGCTTTTTAGTCCATTTTTCTGTCATTAAATTACGTTAGTTCGGCACTCTGACAAGAATCTCATATTTACATTCCAGTTATTCGCTAATTAGATTAAACGTTTCCTAGAGCATTTTGCCATGATAAAACTTTAACATCCTTTATAAACATGCATAGAATATACATATGTACATATACTACTTTGAAGTGTTACACTGTAACACTGTGTCCTGTTCGAAAAGTGAAACTTTTCAACACCACATAGCCCACTAGGATGAAAACCGCGACCTCTTTTGCCTTTACACCGCACCACTACTTTTATCTACTCGTACTTCGCGTTTTACATTTTAAACTGCACAATTTAAGGACCAACTTTAGCGTTAAGCTCTGTGGTGGCTGATGGTACCAGGGAGCACCAACGACCGACAATAGCGAGTGACACAGCTAATAGAAGAGTTGGAGGCTTCATAAATTTTCAACGCATTCAAAAAGTCACTACCATACTGGTATTCATACATGTATGTATGTATATACACATATGTATATGTAAGGATAGCAATGTACGGATATGTTGAGTGTACAATGTCAGACTAGGCGAACGTTGTCCTTTTCCTCACTTGTAGCCATTATTAAAGCGAGAAATAGATTTTAATCTCTTTAGCCGGAGAAAAAGCGCCATAAAGTAATTAATCCTTGCTGTGTATAATTTATGGATAGTAAAAGTTCAAAAAAAAAATTGAAAAATTTAAGAATGAAGAAGATAGGAAGATATCACTTTATTGCAGCACAGATACCTGAAAAAATTTACAAATTTCTATGGAACCTCGCCGAAACATACGAGTATTTCAAGAAACCGGTTATACAAAGAGATTTGAAAATCTGCAATCTTCAAATTAAGAAGGAGTCAATTTTACAATTGTTCTCTAGACCATTACGTTTGTAGTATGAGTACTCCATATATCCGATTCGGCCTAATGGTGATGATTGCACAGAGAGATAGAGAATTCCATGGTCGGGATTTCCGGGCAAATGAAGAATCTCTAAGGACTTCTTTCATTCTAGGAGTATAATGTTCTCTATGAAATAGCTGTCTACATATCGGACACTCAATTACTTATCTCTATCCTTATGCCTGTTGGTGTCAGTATCTCATACATACCATGAATATACGTATGTATTATGAATTCAACCAGGAGTAGCAGAGTAGCAAAAGGAACAGCATCGGGAACTTGAGCAATTAATTGCGGCAATAAGGAATCGATTAAGTTCCAAGTATGTTGATGATGACCACATTGATGGTGTAAGGCAATCCCGAACCATTATCAAAGAATCATGCAGAAACAGTAGTTACCCTCTGCAATAGGTTCTCTACTCTACATGACTCCCTAATGCAAAATTTAACTAGAGCAAAAGCAAGTGGAAAACCAACGCCCATATTCCCTATCTATTCGTATGTATGAGTGGAGGTCATGTGTCCTGAAGGAGCAAGCAAGTCATAGATAATATTATGCCTCTGCAAATGACCACAAGTGTTCATTCATCAATTCAAGATCTCGATAGGTAATCTCAATAGTAATTTTGCATTGCTATTGACACGGAAATCAAGATGGAATCGAGTTGATTAGGAATATTCAGTTCAAGATATTTTCTGTACTAAAATGATGAATATCTAGTTAGTTGCGATGAGGTACCTGTTTGTTTGGTCTGGTGATGTGAAAGTTGAGTATTTAATTAAAACACCAAACCAAAGTGTGCAGAAAAATATTTGAAAGGTCATCCTAATTGGATCTACTTACCATTCTCCGGTAAACTGGGTATACCTCGAAATCAATTTACCACTACAGGGTTAATAAATAATTATATACATGCTCTCGTAAATCAAATAATTTAAATGTAAAACTATCCCACTACCGTGAGAGATATGAAATATTACATCAAAGGAAGTATCCGTACAAAGTTCAAAATTAGTGAATCCATACAATGCTTAAGTTAACATGGGCACACGGATAGAAGGACTTTTCATTTTGCAGTGCAGGACGGTTTTATTTTAACTTTACCCATTACGAAGTACTGTGTTTAGTAAGAGTTTGTAATGCAATGGAATATACAGTCCTTTGTCTGGAGTAAGAGTATTTAAATAGAAAGAATTTCTATTTACATATGAGATAAATGAAAGTAATGGACGACGAATAAAAAAGAGAATAGCTGATGTAATTTTGCAGTTTCTTCAATTGACATATACTTGTAGTTACTTCATTCTGTAGCAAGGTCTGGCTTTCATTTTTCATCTTTTAAAAGATGCAGACACCGTATGTAAATATTTTTTAGAACCCCAAGCAATTTTGAAATTACAACGCTTCTCAAATATTTCTTAAGAATTTTGCTTTACGTAACGGAGGTGATTCTGTATAAAAGGTTGGCGGAATAGTTTCTGGTCTTGAAATTTCAATTTTGTTCTCGCAAATCTGATATATCCCCATTTACCATCCTTTATCCCACGAAATCATGATAGTGTCAGAAACTTGGCCGATCGAAGCCCATTGATGTCACCCTGCAGTTAACCTGCGTTACGCTAGATTAAACTTAGCTGGTTCCAAGAAATGTCCTATTCATGACTAAGTAATTGTGGGTACCTACTTCTCTGAAGGAAATTTTTTAAACAATCTGTAACTGAGTGGGTCTCCCTGTATATTATCATCCGCCCAGCTCTTCAGAACTCTATCAAGAATTTGTTATGTTAGCCTCAACTGTCTTCCTCTTCGGGATGGAATGCACTACTCTTTCCTAGTGGATCGGTTAATTTGGATTATTCAACGCATCCACTGCTTCTGTGGACAAATGTCGCAATAGAACGTTTGACATCCGTTTATTTTTGGATTTTTATATATTTCGATCCAACAAATGAGTCGTCCAGACGTATGGTGAATCTTTGAAGTTCCCCGCTTGAGGGAAGTGATTTTCATATGCCTTGTTTTCGCTTCATTATTCACCGCATATACAGGATCGAGAAAGTACCCAGGAAATCAATTCTATCCTTTGGATTTTCGATCACAAAAAAAAATCGGGATATTCTTTTCCTTCGTTCGTTAGGCGGCATTTGCTATCGCCCTTATTGATTAATCTTGTCGTTTCCAGGTCTCTGATTATCGGGACACCGACCCCGCTTAGACTTAAATTGGATTCTTATATCCTGGAGAAGCGTTGCCGTTCTCTACAATAGTTTTATAAGTTCACCTGATCATACGACCTCAGATGCGCTTGCTCATTCGGTATCCGTATTATGGCTGGGAATCCATAGTACTCGTAGTCATTATCTTACTTGAACGTTCTCAAGGGCTCCCGGAAATTTCGCTAGATTTTTTTTTGGAAAAAATGCCAGAAAATGTTTTCGTTTTCAAATTTGGAAAAAATAGCAGAATTTTGTTTGGAAAATATGCCAGAAATTACGGAAATTAGGCCAGACAGATGTTTTCGGGTGTTTTTCCATTATCAGGAAAGAAAAGTATGTCAGAAATATCGTTTCTGTTATTTTTTCCAAACATGTTCTCTCTGGGGTTTTTTTTTGGAAAAAAGACTTGAAATTTCGGAAAGATAGCCAGAAAACTCAGGCTTTTCTTCCTAGGGAAAAAGGCCAGACTTGTATTGAAAATTTTCTGGGAGCCATTCTCAAGTGGTTCGGTATATATATAAGTCCAGAAGAGAACCGGTTGATAGAAGAGACGGGGTATATGTTCGTCACGTTCAATTCAAGTTCTTACTAAATTATTTGAAGATACTAGTTGTGTAAATATTTGGTCTTTAGTGTTGTATGAATAATTACCCCAAGCCGCATGCCCAGGAAGATGATCATCGGTCAGAAAGTAAAAATTGTCTTTGGTAGGAAAAGAGTATTTCAAATTATAAACTGAACAATATGAATAGCTTCAAGTGACACATAGTACACTCGTCTCTCACTACTATGTGCTCTAGGGCACAAACCTTTAAACAAAAAGATATCCACCACAAACCCTCGTTTGGATTGATGACGGCCCTTCTATAAATATAGTTGCCACTGAAGCCAAATTTACAACTCTGGTTAGTATTAGTTTTATTTATTAAAACTACAACTATTCTGTTGAATTTGTATATAATGATGATAGAACTAGAACGCTCGATTCTGGTCTTTACAAACATAAGACATTCGAGTATTCAATTCACTAAGCAAATATGTGGGGATGGGATCTGCGGCGTGAATGGATATTGTATTTTAATTAATTTTATTGGTACCGTTGCATGATCCACATAGATGATTCGGTAAGCAAAAAGTTAGAAGGACTGATTTCACATTCACTGCAAGGATTTTTCCAATAGCCGTATCAGGGTATCAGAAATTGTACTGCTTTGAGTCCCCTTTTTGCAGTCTTCGGCGTATTTTTAATGTCATTAGGTCTTTGCTAGTTTTCCAGTTACCATTTCGGCAAAATCACATTGCCTTCCATAAGTTTATAAAACGGGCATCTCTTCCGTTTCCAACTTGGACATTCCTTAAAGCTCCTAAAACATCGCATGAAATTTTCGAATATCAATTAGGATTCACCGAATTCCTAGAAAGCACACGTAACATAATTGTTAACACCGAAATTTTACGCTATCATAGCTTTGAAGGCACCCTCCATGTTCGTGATTCATGGTCCATCTGGCAATGTATACATTGCAGAACATAGCTAGCCCTCTTTATTTTTTCGCTATTAATAAAACTACTATGTCCGCTAAGAAATTGATTACTTCTTAAACTTGGCGTCAGCAATCCCATGTTGTTGTCGTCGTAAACGGATTCAGCTCCTACAAATTCTCACTTTTAACCCCGTTGAACTCCATTTAGAGCTCCTTCATATGCAAAACTAAGGATAACCGAACGTCGCAATAACAAAACATCAAGATTTGTATTACATGGGTTATTCCAATATTTCAGTAAATTACCGAGCAATGATTCTTATCAGTGTCTCTTTGTTTGGGTTAAGAATGCAATTTAATAGTTGGAGCACAATAAACAATATCGAGAATATTCTACACATGTGACCTGCGTTGGGGGCTTATGGAGCAGTACAATATATTCTGTTGCTCGTACAATTCTGTTGGTCAAGACGGAATCCTTCACATAGTGCGAGTAAATTAACAAATGACTAACCTACCGATTCGCCGGTCCTTTAACTTAAAACCTGAAGTACAACACTCTTAATGATACGAGTACCTAGCCGAATAGCATATACCATAGGCTTCGAAAGCGAAAAGAGTCTGTTCTTATATTCCAAATGTAATACAATATTTTAATGTGATAGCTCAGTGAACAAGTTCAGCTCATAGTCTCAAGACAAGATGATGTTTATTGAAAATCGCTAAAACTTGGAGCAAAGAAAACGTATAGAACAGTATAATCATAAAGGATGGAAATTGTAGTCCAAATGTTCAAGCTCATATTATAATACAAGTGTCGCAAGGTGCGATTATTCCTACGCTAGACATAAATTTATGTACTTCTCAACAGAGCGAAGAGAAGAGAAGTCTATGAATCAGTCGCAAGACCGAATATTTGCATTGCTGTTGTTCCAAATCTATTTAGAAGGAGTTATTGTGCCAAATTATATAAAATTTTAATACATAGACTTTGGCGTAAACCATCATAAGATTTGCGATAGTAATACCGCACATAGAGTTAGTATAATGTGACTTAGATGACGCGAAAACTGGATAGCAATTTGTAACCGTATAATTCCGACTAAACTTTAAGGTTTGTAATACCCGGCAGTCGTTTATCCGGCTTTATTATAGTCATCGCAGCGTAAGGAGATGTACGAAAAGTATAAAACAAAAGTACTCGTAGTGAAAGCGAAAAGAAAATGTTGACAATGACAATGCGTCCTTTAGAATTATTTGGTTTTACTATGTGTAGCGAAGTTCGTCGGAAAATGCTGTCCAAAACACAATTGTGACTCAAGTTCCAGCCGAGGTAGGTACGAAAAAGGATCCTTAGGAAAATAATTGGATCACTCATTGACATTAACTCGTGCTATTAAGAAGGAGGTGATTTAAAAGACAGTTCTCTGTAGAATGGTGCTAAGATCCGCAACATTTGGCCAAACCCTCAGCCGCATAAATGTCATTATACGCATTACACATTTCAAAGGTTAAAAACAAAAAAAGGATAAAGAGGTAGAGAGCAGATGTCCTGAAACGTTCCTTAAAGAATTAAAATAAATATAGAAGTGTGCAAAAGCAGCACGTTACATACATATGTAATCAAAACAAAGGATATGCAGCTCTACGGTCAGGTGTGGACTTAGGCGTCAACAAATATGTAAACCTCATCCATCCAGGTCAATTGTAACCTATTTGCCTTCAGTTGTGCACATCATTCAATTTGTTAAGGTCCTTTTCACGCGTGCCACTCTTTTCCTGTGAGGTGATTCTTCGGTCCAGAACACTGACGCTCATGTGCTCTATGTGTCTGAGTCACCGTGTTGTATTTTAACTATTTTGACAAGTTTTTATGTCGCTCATAATACAATTTCATTTCATTTATTTATCTTATTAACCATTTGATGCGAGTACAGTAAGATGATGTATCTTATAAGATAGTATCAGCTAAGCATTTATATGAATATATGGAAAGGATATAGCAAATAAAATAAAGAAATACGAATGTAGTCCCACAAGTATCCGAGCTGACGTATAGATGGCGGTTGTTGTGTAAAAAGAATGACAAAAATTGAACTCAACCAACCATTAAAGCTTAAATTTGAAGTTTGACGACAGTACGTTGTTTAGGCTTTGGGCTTTGGCTTTGTAGCCAAGATCATAAAAAAGTATATTATGTTGGTAATGAGATAAGTTGAGGCATATAAGAAAACATGTACTTCTCAAAAATTAGAAAATAAGTATTTTTAATCATTTATTCAACATTTTAGGGAGTGTGACATTACTGTAACATTGAGTTAAACGTACTACAGAAAAAAAAAAAACTTCTCTTCTGTATGGAAAGATCTGAAACAGTTATTTTGTTTGTTGTAGCATAATGCTAGACCGCATTTTTCGCAAACTGTTTGTTAGAGGCCAGTGCACTTCAGGAGGTTGCAACGTAGGCCGATCTAGTCCTGCCAATGGAGGAACATGTTGCGCAGGGCCCTTATGTTTTTTGGCTTGAATTTAATTTTCTAAAGACCGTCGATTCTTGATATTAGGCTTCAGACCAAGCTTGCATACGGTCTCACCTATTTCAAGTCGATATTCCGCTGAAGAAATGTTTTTGTCATTGAGATTTTTTGCCTTCCTTACTCTTCGGTATAATAACTAAGAATTTGCCATAGTCAGGTGCAGTAAATGATAGGATATCCCAATCTACCACCTTCTGCTTCGTATCATAAATTTGTAACTTCCCATAATACTATCTATCAAATTTACGCCTCCCATGTGTCCATTGTACACTCCAACAATATGAAGGCGATCAATGTTGATGTACTTCTTGTTGACCTTATCGTTACGTCTACTTGGGTCTTGGGCAATACACCAGCAAAAGATGACACGAGCGTTACAACCTTGTTGTCTTTCCATATGAGATTTAATACCTCAATACCATCACATATTCAACGGAAAACCCGCGTTCTTTTTTCATCACTTCCTTGTCGGTTGGTAGTTTGCAATCGGGAATTCGATTGCGTCGTACTGTCCCTAGACTTAAGATACTCTCCTTAGTTAAGTACTCAGCCAAGGCATAGAAGTGAAGTACCCGTAATTATCAAAATACAGTTGATAATTCTGATGTCTTGGTCTCCCTCGCGCCATTCTCACAACGACGTCTGATGATGCTCTTAAGTCAGGCTCTTCCGGAAGGACTACATTTTCGGCTCTCGTTACAGGTTCAATTTTATATTGTAATTGAATCCTGAAACCTCACTGAGAGCAAATATTTTGTAGCCCCATTTGTGCAATTTCTTTGGATTGTACCTCTTCAAGTTACTTCTTGCCTTAGTGGAACAAATGTGTTCTTCCACACAAAGATATTGTTCCATGGGAACTCCACTAAAAGTCTCATTCAATTTGTCAACGACAGGTCTAATTTTGAAAAGCCTGTCACCATTCGGAGCATTACGTAAATGTAAATTAGAGATATCGTTGAAATGTATATGTATACTGTCTAAATTTTTCGAACTTTTGTTTCGGCATTGTTTCCTTGATAATAGGTGTACTAATACATAGATGTACGAGTACCATATTCCAATGACTGGTCACTCTCGGTAGTTATATCAATAACATCATAACATATAAGTTGCTCCATTAAATTGCTGGATATCGATATCAGTAACTTGAGAAGATTGGTTAGGGTTTTTTTCTGAGTTATATAGAGATTTATTTGTTCAGTAATAAAACTTATAAGTTCTTTGGGGAAAACATAAAAAAAAGGCTCACAGCGTTCAGATTCTTCAATGAATGGATCTATACCAACTCTGTTATTTTCGTCGCAGTCAGAAAAAAAATCTAAATCTTCCAATGATGGTTGATATTCGGGATCAATAATGCTATCATCATCATCTAATCCGTCTTCACTGTCATATTGGCAAAATACGTCATGTATCTCAGTCTCCCGCAGTGGTCGTGACGCCATTCTGAAATAAAATGTGAGAACTTATTTGTAAGACTGCAATCCAACCAATCTAACTGGATTCTACTCTGGAGCAATCTGCTCCTTCGTTTACAACAATAAAATATTGGGCGGCAGAGTTCACCAGAAATGTTGAAAAAAATCCACAAAATCGTATTGGATGACCGTCAATTGAAAGTGCACGAACTAGCAGATATTGTAGGCATTTCAAAAAGCGCTGTACATCGCATGTTAACTGAAAAATTGAAAATGAGAAAGCTGTGCGCAAGATGAGTGCCACGATTACTCACAATGGAAAACAAACAGCGTAGTGAGGATGTTTCAATCGAGTGTTTGGGGAAGTTTCTCAGCAATAAAGCCGAGTTCTTGCATCGATTCATAACCATGGATGAAACGAGGGTCCATCACTTCGCACCCGAGACGAAGAAACATTCAAAACAATGGACTCAAAGGGGAGAATCGGCTCCGAAGGAAGCAAAGACAGTTAAATCTGCAGGCAAGGTCATGGCCAAATTTAGCCCGCACGGATTATTTTCTATTTCCGAATTTGAAAAAAATGGCTTGGTGGTAAAAGATTTGCCAACAGTAAAGAGATGGAGTCTACGGTTGATGGCTATTTTAAGGAGCTCGGCAATTCTGACTATAAACAGGGTATCGAAGCTATTGAACATTGCTGGGAAAAGTTTATGGAGGCAAAAGAAGAGAAATTAAAATATTTTTTCTTAAATTTCTTGTGTTTACTTTGTAAGGTCGGGTACTTCTCGGTCTACCCTCGTACAAGCTATCTAGAAATATTTTTCATACAAATGCAGATAGAAAGCATAAATAAAATTCAATGATATTATACAATAAATATCCTTAATAGAAAAGACTAGCTGATGTTATGATACATCTCTTTCGTCCACCTCTGATTTTTACCACGGTATAAATTAATTGTTTGTAAAATGAAGTCTTTCCGAAACTGTGCCTCGCCCCTAAGCCTCCTCACATTTAGTGGCTGTGAGTTCCATAAGCGTATTATTGTATTTTCAGAGATCTATTTGAGGATCCAACGCGTTGTCATTCGAAAAGGCTACTAGGTTGCCGCTTCTGGACTATGTTGAAAAGTAATATTAGTGTTCTATAATGCAATAGGTGATCCAGAGTGAAATTATGAATTTGCCTTCAGGAGCTTTAGACACGGTCTAACCTACTCAGTCCGTGTATATAACGCACAATATTGTTGAAGGCAACATTAAACTTTCTCCGACTAAGTGCTTCGCGACCGCAACACACAACATCTGTAATTAACATGAGTATAGGTAATTTGAGTGGCTGCTAGTGCTGCTATACCCGTAATCTACGAAAGACACAATATACTTTACCCACGGTGGCCTTAATGTGAGAACCGCAAGTTAACGGACTATTGAAAATCATGAATTCTTTTTTACCAGTTTCAACAAAATCGATAACAGAACTGTTTAGAATTATTTTAGGAAAATAGGATAAATATGCCTAGTCAAGTCATAAATACTGGTACACAACTGAACTCACTCATTACGAATGCAAGACTGGGTGCGTCCATTTCATATTGATTGCGATTTGACAGTTGATATTTATGCTTCATTGTGACGTAAAAAGTTTTTGACATTAATTGTTTACAATCATGGAATGGGGCGACATCGAAAATCGTATTGTTGTAGTTGGCCTATTTAAATGCAACATGAAAAAAGGCGATATCTTTAGGACCTTGCGACCGCTTGGAATCACTCGCAATTTTGTGTATCGTGCTGTGAAGTTATTTGAGGATACTGGTGGGGTACGAGACCGTTAAAGATCCGGCCATCCTCGCACTATGAGAACTCCGAAAGCGATCAAAGCCGTGAAGAAACGAATCGACTAGAAACCGCTGCGAAAACAGGAAATCTTGTCGCGGGAAATGCAAATTTCGTAAAAATCCATGTCTCGCATTATCAAAGAAGATTTATTACTCAGCGCGTACAAGCGACACACTGGATACCTGCTCACGGCTGCATTAAAGGAAAAACGCAAGCGAAGATCGAAAGCGTTACTCAGTCGGTGCGCGAAGAACGCTCACAGACAAATTCTGTTTATTGACGAGAAAATCTTCACCGTAGAAGAATCTTTCAATAAGCAGAACGATCGTGTGTATGCTCGGTCATCCAGAGAAGCATCCCAACTCATCCGGAGGATTCAAAAAGCACTATCCCGTGTCTGTAATGGTATGGTGGGGAGTGTGCTACGATGGCGTTACCAAGCTCCATTTTTGCGGGAAAGGAGTGAAAACATCGGCCAAAGTATATCAATCGACCGTATTGGAACACATTGTGAAGTCTCTCAACCAATCAATATTCAACAACAAGCCATGGACTTTCCAGCAAGACTCTGCTCCAGCTCACAAAGCAAAAACGACTCAACTGTGGCTCAAAAACAACGTTCCGGACTTTATATCAACGGATGATTATCCAGCTGGTAGTCCAGACCTCAACCCGTTAGATTACAAGTTTTGATCCGTATTAGAGGGCATGGCTTGCTCTACTCGACACTCAAATATTGAGTCGTTGAAGTAAGCCCTTGTCCGTGCAGTGGACAACTTCCCCATGCATGAAGTGCGTCTCGCAATTGATGAGTGGCTACATCGTCTTAAGTCGTGCTGGAAGGCAAATGGAAGTCATTTCGAATAAGTTATTCTAAGATTTGTAGCCATTGAATAGCCCAATAAAAACATAAAAAAATTGTTTAAAAATTAATTCGTTTTCATTTGACGCTGATTTTTCTGTGTAACAGTATTTACTCGTATGTCCCTACTATGTAAGTTTTTTCTAGTTATCACTAGGCATTTGGACTCTAATGGGTGTGAGAATAGCCCATTTCTGTTTGACCAAAGGGAATAGAAAATAAGATTAGATAGATCAATCCAGATTAGAAGATAAGTTCTTGCTGACTTTATTAGCACTGTGTTCAAGTAGTCCCGGCGTACTACTATTCACCAATAGAACATCGTCTGCATAAATTTGAATATTTTATGTTCTAATGATAGTGGAAAGTTCGTTGATATTCAAGGAAAATAGGAGAGGTCTTAGTATTGAACCTTGTGGAACCCCTCTATTGATTAGAAGAAAACCAGACAATTTGTTTGCTACTTCAACCACTTGTTTCCTTTTTTCCAAGATTGGGCAGAAATTAATCTGATATCACTAGCAGAGAATCTGTACAAGGATAAAAGTTTATTACGTAAATTGATATGGCTATCACATTTAAAATAGCTGACATCAAACTGCGCTTAGCGCGGGAACCAAATTGTTTGGGGGACAATAAATTATGTCCGTTTAAATAAGCATTCATTTGTTCCTGCATGATTTTTTTCGAATGCCCTTAGGACATGATTATGAGGCAGGTAGTACTTTGGCTAGTATCCAATGATAAGAAAATATCCCTGTTGTCAAGATTGTATTGAAAGTATGTGTAACATATGGCAGTCTACTTCGGTCCCGTTGGACCTAATGGAAAGAAAAATTTCAAGAACGTCAGGGCCATCGATACGTAAGAACTGAAAGTATTCCTCAGAAGAGTTAGAAGATTCACTGAAAAATTCATTTATATTAAAACAATTGTTAGACGGGTTCAGAAGAGTCGGAAATGGAAGTGAAGTTTATCGTTTAATGCGTCAATGTCAATATCATCGGTGCAGTCTTGGAGTTGTTTACCAATCCCCAGTTCTCTCCGATTCTTCCAAAGTTGTTTCCTAACATTGTTACATTCAGTTTTCTACTATACATAGTTTACATGAATATTTCGTAAATAGGTCACTGTATTTTCTTCTCCATCGACCACCTACACAAATGAAAGCGAACATCACCAGGAAATTAAAACAACCTAGGCATGTATCATCCTAATAATTCGTCTTCCTCTTCTTGACCGCTCGACCCTTTTTCGGAGTTTCAAAAGCGGAGTTTCGATTACACTAGTACTAATTTCTTAGTACGCATATTTATTTAGACAATGTGATCTTTAACAAAATATTGCTTATTACTGCGTAAAATGGGTAAAATAACAGAGAGTTACTCTGCCCTTTTTCCCAATTGTGTCCCGGTCTATTCATTGTACAATGTACAACGTCACTATACAAGGTTAAGAATCGTCTTTATTTTTCCCAAAAATGTCCTTCATAATGGTGATAACTCATACCCCAATAAGAAATACCTCTGCTCAGGTTACCCAGCAGGGACAATAAGACACCACCGAAAACATCTCACCAAAGGTAACATATTACATGTTAACTAACGAAAAATCTGTAATGAAAACAACCTCTTCTAAAATAGATTTGCCTTTAGCTTGAGACTTTTCTATGCCAAGGCACCCATTTGACAACCATCCCAGACGACTTGAAATGCCTTCATTGTCGTAGAATCGGCATCACGTGCTACATTGCCAAATAATATTTCCTGCCGTATAGGCTCCATCTTCCTTAAAATCTCTGAAAGGAAGTTTCACCATATTTTTCTCTTATTTTTGCTTATCCTTATGCTTAGTTGGTTCGGATGGGTTCCATTATCCTTTCTGGTTTGTCAGAGGAGCTGCCAGAAATATCGAGATGTTCGTCTGAGATAATATCAATATACCACAGGAAGACAATACAAGCTCAAGGCATATTTGCCATTATTTTGTATGTGTGAAAATCGAATGGAGAAGGGGTGATGGGTAATAATCATATCCTGCTTCAGTGGGTTGATTTCAAACATATTGTGAATCAATATCTGAATGCAGAGCGATTTACATATACAATTTTCTACATACATATGTATGTAAAAATGTACACATGATAGATGTCCTTAACGCGAAGATAGTTTTTTGATTCAAAAAAAAGAAAAAGAGAAAACAGAAAATTGGTTTCATTTTCAAAGGCGAAATTTGATTTGTGAAGGCTGGTAAACTGTATGTTTTTTTTATTATTGTGGGAGACTATGCCTGGGATGGTGCAATTTAGTGTATTTTGATAGCCAGAGGGTTATTAAATTTAAAGGATATGTCAAACAAGAGAATATATCCTGCTCTGTTATGATTATCATTTTAATAATGTCAAAGAAAAGCTGCATTCTCCTTTTTGTAGAGTAGAGGAAATTGTGCTCGACTATGATGTATGAGAAATGAGATATTTTTTGATCATATAAAAGAAAGTAGCAAAGACAACATACAAGCTGTACTCTGCCTCCTCCTGTAAAACAACAAAAAAAGAAGAAATGAAAATATATACATACTCGTACCTTAGCATCATCCGATGAAATATGAAATGGCTTTTATACATGTCCCGCAGATATTGTATTTGTTTTCGATTTTAAATTTGCGTGGTCAGTTTGATTTTAATACAGGCATGTATTTTTTTTTTAGTTTCTCTTATTTAAGTGAATTTTCAGCTTCCGCTCCTTTATATGAATTCTTGACCAGTTGAATTGATATCCCGAGGCGTGAAGGACTTATTCTTGTTTTTGTTGCTCATTAATTTAACAGAAATTTTTGGTAAGTCACAGGCCTTTTACTTTTTAAATTAAAACGTGAGATGATTTTGCATACATATGGTATGTATGTATATGGACGTACAATATATCCTAAGAACTCTGCAGAATCCCTAGTCATTCTACCTCCCAAATCATCGTTTTTAACGAATTTTTATCCACGAAATATAAATTTCTACCTTGAACACAATGTGTTAGTTACACCTTAGGTTAGCTTAGGTTTTCTCAGATAAACTTCCTATATTGGGTGCCAGATCACAGAGACATACCAGGGAATTGTAAGGTCGACGAACTTGAAGAAACTGGGTCCACTCTATCTATTCTACCTGAAAAAGATAGCGTCGGTATACCTATCGCTCTATGCAAACTCTTACTAAAGATGGATGCTAATAGAAGAATAAACCTTAGGTGAACTCTTGGGTCAACATGTCTGGCGACCAAACAAATCTGGCCAAAACTGGATCTGAATCGCTCTAAGAATTTGATCTTTGTAATTAGCGAGCGCTATCATAGGTGCCATCATTCGACACTGTGTCATACGTGTGTTTTCACAAATCACTTCTGCAGAGGTTACATGAATGAAGAAACAGAGGAGACAATCTTCCACCTACTCTGTATATGCCCAGCTCTCTCCGAAAGAAGGAAACTCCACTTAGGAGCTTTTTTCATCAATAACTTAAGCGATCTAAACAATATAGACGGTAACAATCTCCTTCGCTTCGTCAGAAGCTCTAATTGTGGAGGACCACAGATACACGTGGAGTCACAATGGTCCAATAGGCCTAAGACGGTTGGTTATTCTAACAGCCACTCTTACCACACCTAACCTAGTTACACCTTGCTCTTTCCGGAAATGGTTAAGTTCGTCGCCTGTCTTTTGTAAAACAATAGTTACAATATTGTGAGGATCACTCACTCTATCAGCATCTAGCCCAGGAGTTCTCACGGTGGTGAGCGCTTGTCTTTTCAAGTTATTTTCTTAATCTTATTCTAAAAAGCAACGATATACCAACTTTTATTTTGGTCCCAAAGATAGCTTCGAAACATGTTCGCTTTATTGCTGAATAAAATTTTCTAGAAAGAGAGGTGCCGGTGAACGTTGGTTTTAAATGTTTGAAGGTTATAATGAGTAGGAAATAAAGAGCTAAGCAGGGCATTCCATAAGCGAGTTGTACGGCTTAGGAACGAATAACGATGTTTTAGAGTACGCCCGAAAGTGGGCATGATGAGCATTCATAGCGAGACGTGTGTTACGGTTAAAGGTTTGAAGGGTTGGAATGCTACTGGCGATTTCTATGGAGCACTGGTGGTGGAAATAGCGATAAAATAAAGCGAGACACGAGGCATTTCGTCGGGCGTCCATTGCGTGATATTGGAATCAGCTATGAGTTTTATCGCACGGTTTTGAATCCGGTCTAGCAGATGTAGAGATGTTTTAGTTGCACCTGACCAGATTTTGGGCGGATCAATGCCTAGGCCAGCTCAGAAGGGGAAAAGTATTTCTTCTTTGAGGAAACCTAAACATTTCGCAGCATTTTTGGTGACATCGAATATGTGGCCATTCCAGCGTAAGTTGTCATAGACACACAAACCGAGAATGGAAAGTTTTTCAGTTTCGACGATGCAAGTGCCATTCATGGATAATGGCTGGGTATTTAAATTTCGTTTTAACGACAGCAGACAGCGTTGTGTTTTGGAAGCATTAAATTCTACTTTTTAGTGGTTCCTCAATTAGTTATGCGGCTAATATCAGAATTTAATGAGCTTAACATACGCTGGCTTTTCCGTTCTACAGCCGAAGAGCAGGGACGTGAGTTCGGGAACGAATAAGAAAAGCAGAGAGTACTATCGTCAGCAAGGGCATATATTGGATTAGAAGTAGCAGACAAGAAATCGTTGATGAAAATTAAAAAGAGTTTTGGAGGCAGAACGGAGGCCTGGGGCACACCAGCATTTATTTTGTGAATATCAGACTTGAAACCAACCAAAATAATTTGAATTGAACGTTCCGAAAGGTAATTTCTAATCCATTGAAGAAGAGAGTCATTGAACCCAAAAGCACTCATTTTCGACAAAAGAGCTTGATGCCAGACTTTGTCAAAGGCCTTAGAAATATCTGTGCAACTATCTTGCTTTCGCAAGATATCTTTTACTGACGGTAAGTGCAATTGGTCTGTAGCAGGAGAGAGAGGAAGGTTCGCTTTTTCTAAGGACGGGCTGGACAAATGCTGTTTTCCATCTGCTCGGAAGGAGACCTAGAGAGTAGGATTGATGAAAAAGCTTACACAGTGGTTTTTCCAGCGAGGAAGAACACCTCTTCAAGGAGGGGTGATATACCAACTTGGACCAGCGGATTTGTTAATGTTATCTTTAAGAACACTTGCTACTACACAAGTGCAAAAGTGGATTCGTGCCAATGCAGATTCGACGCTCTCAAGAGTAAGCGGAGATAAAGCACAATCTGGAAGTGTTGAGCTGGCCGCAAAGTTTGCAGAAAGCAGATTGGCCTTGTCCAAAGAGCTCACAGCTGGAATGTCATAATAAATGAGCTTTGGGATGGAGGATGAGGCAGAATTTCTAATATTTTTGAATTTCAGTCGCAAGTCACCACTCCAATGCTCACTGTTATTGCCCTGCATCCATATGACTAGCATATTCTCATCCTTACATCCATTAGCTTATTCAACACACCGTTGACTCTGAGAGTATCATGGCTTGCAATGCAAAATTTCATTTCTAAATTATCTTGCGTTATCAGATTGCAGGATTGCAGAGTGCACAGTGCAGATTGCAGATTGCAGGATTAGCATGGCAAACTTTGTCAAATGGTCATAATAGGCTATTATAAATTCATATTTACGATCCTAATGGGATTGGTAATCAATTCAATCGATTGTACTTGACAGACGGAATTAACTTCAGATGAGAGTAAAAGGTGTTTTTTTTCCGAGGTTTAGTTTTTAAACTGGCAACACTATTTCTATAGATTGCCAATATGACAGTTGAAAGTTGATTTGTGGTTAGTATGTTTTGCCATTTTAAGATAAATAGATTAACGCTAGAACAAAGCGTGCAAATTCTGTAAACTTATTTTGAGAACCATTATTCGGTTCGCCAAAGTTTTCGTGCGCCACATAATCGTCCATCTGAGCAAGTTATTCGGAAGACGATGAATCGTTTTCGCACCAAATACACTCTAGTGGATAATACGCATACCCAAAGATAACAAACAGTGCGAACAGAAGGAGTTATTGCCGTTGTGGAGCTCAGTGGTGAGGAGAATCCGAATGAGTCGATTCGCCATCGTGCACAGCAATTGGAGCTATACCCATCCACTTTGTGGAAGATTTTACGGAAAGATCTTGCCTTAAAAAGTTATAAGATCCAGCTTTTGGATCCGGCCGAAAACATGATTCAGCTTGTTCCTCACTTTCAACGCAAAATTTTGTTCTCCAATGAGGCCCATTTTTGTTTAAATGGATATGTAAACAAGCAAAATTGGCGAATTTAGAGTGGATAAAACCCAGAAGCCTTTGTCGAGACGCCCTTACAACCATGAAAACTCACTGTTTGGTGTGCTTTATGAGCTAGTGGAAGCTAAGGTCGAAAGTTACCGTCAATGGAGAGCGCTATAGAAACATGATTTCTGACTTCCTCGTTCCTCAGTTGAATGGCATTGACATGACAGAGCTTTGTTTTCAACTGAATGGCGCAACATGCCACACGGCGCGCGACACCATCAATTTATTGCAGAAAATATTTGCTGAGCGTATAATTTCGCAAAATGGACTTGTGAACTGGCCTCCACGATCTGCGATCTAAAGCCTTTAGATTACTTCTTTGGTGGTATGTGAAGTCACTACTCTATGCCGATAAACCAGAGACGTTGGACGATTTGGAAGTCAACATTCGCCGCGTTATTGCTGGCACGGATATGCCCGATGTCATATTTAAACACTAATTGCAAGAAATTGTCTATTGAATACCATAGACTTTAACATTAGGTTCAAGTGTTTTATTTCATATTGAATTGGTGTAACTCTAAAAAAAAAACACCCTTTACATATGTACATACATATACGATGAGCTGTTTCTGTATCTCCGTTGCACATATGACAATATATTGTCAAGAGCAATGACCATAGTAAAAAGGTGTTGTTTGGCTTTATAATGTTCTATAAGAATATAATTACTGTCTGTATCTGACTTCTATGTAATTGTTGAAGTTAGTTTAGTCTTTTAAGGGAAGAAGTTGGTAAAAACTTAAAAAGCTATTCATAGGCCTGTTTACTTCAGTTTCCATACAGTAATAGTGTGCTTTAACTTTCAACTTGTTATTGATGCAGCTTTTCATGGACATGACTGGCATCCTGCGAAATGGTCTTGTTATCATAAATATTGGGGCAGATCGCTTTCTGGCTAGTTCGTCTACTTGTTCATTCCCATCTTAGCCATTGTATCCTGGCACCCTCATTAAAGGACCTTCATTGGTGCTAGCTAGCGATTTTAGGCGTTTAAAGCAGTCCCAGACTATGTTTGGCGCAAATTAAATTTTTTTAGCCAGTAGTTTCACTAATTCGTTACTTTTGAGGTCCTGTAAAACATCCGGATGAATTAGTTGGGAATTGTTCCCATTCCCTGAGTTTATTAAGTCTAGAGTGTGTAAGCCTTTGTTTCATTTTACTTGACGGTTACTGTGTACAGTCTAATCTTTTCCTGATGCGTGGAAACTAGCAAAAATTATTCCCACACCCAAGAAAACACAACCCTCGTCGATCCTAGATTTTCGACAGAGAAGCGTTTTACCGTGTCTACCAAAAGTATTTGAAAATTTTCTTACAAAACAAATTCCCTATCACCTAGAGTCTAGACCAATATATTTTGATGTCTCCTATTTAATCTGCGCTCCGTAAGCACCATACGAGTAGTTGCACCACAGCAATGGTAAATGTTCTTGATGATATATGTGAGAACAGAATTCGATTTTAATAACGTCACAATACTCTGTTGGCTTGATTTATAAAAGTCATTTGGCCGTGTAAATTATGCAATTTTACGTGAAAAACTAATGTCTGACTCTGCGTTCAGTTCAAGAGCAGCTCGGCTTATAAATCTCTATATAATCGAAGTCAAAGAGTAAGTATTGGTCTAAGACTATCGAGGTCTGAAAAACGAGTGTGTGGTATCCCTCTTTTATTCTGTTCGTATATGGACGACCTTCTTAGTGTATGTTCCGAAGTATCTCTGCATTTATATACTGATTATGTCCAAATTTTCTTATCTAAACCAATAGGCTTAATTGACGATTTGGACTGCAGAATAAATTTCTTAAAAATATACAATTGGTGGCAAAGCAATTAATCCAAATAAATCACAATCCATAATGATATCAAAACTTTACGTTAGCACAAATGATATGCTTCCTGTTTTCCTCTCAAATATAAAACTGCCTTCCGTGAATACGAGTAACGTTACCGGCCTAGGTTTCAAAATAAATCGCACTCTCTCTACCTGGGATCATTACACTATTTGCCTGATATATGGTGGTCTTCAAAGACTATGGTTGATCTCTAGCTTTACTCCTGTATTTATTGAATTTTTAAAGCTTTTATACTGCAAATTAGATTCACATTCTTTCCATAAATTGCTCGTTGGATCATATATCATACTATCATAAAGTACTAACCGGCTGTACACTACAGAAATCATTCGAAAACAGATGCTCTATACTAATGCATTTTACGCAATCCACAAGAACAACAAATTTGATAATTCCCAATCTTAACTATTTAAACTCATCTCTCCTATTGCTTATCCATGCTGCCAGACTCTGGAATTCACTACCAATCGCAACGAAATAAATAGTTGGAGTCACTACTACTCGTATTCAAAAAACCTTTAAACATACCATATTTCTTAGCAGCATTTTTCAATCAGAATTGTCCATCCTTTCACTTCCTTAAAGGCGATCTGAGAGTGCTTCCTAAAGTATATCCCTGATTAACGTAAGAATATCATCAGCATACCTTTAAGCCTATAGCCCTTCTAAGTAAGTTTTAAGATTAATTTACTCATCAGCCGATTTCTAAACCAATTGAACCTGCAAGCTGGCCCTCATGGCTACTCGTTTTTAGTACTCTAGAGTGAAATATGAATCTCGGATGGTATTTTTTATCGATGTATTATATGATACATTGAATTAAAGCATTGGTTTTTTCTTGTCACTCCGATTTCATTCTATCGATGATATACTCCTCTCTATAAACATACGTCTTAAAATTCTGGAGCATCCCAGTGAGTTTCGTTTGGAATTTCACCTTGATTATGCAGTGTATGACCACTATTAGATCAATTATCAAGCACTTATACCAGACATTCATTCAAGATTTTACTTGTTAATAAAGTTAATAACACAGGCTCTGCTAAAATATATATGTATATACTAGGAAACAGAGAAAATGGCAATAACACTCGTATATTATACATAATCTAAATTTGTATGCTAATAAATTCATGGTCTTTCAAAATTGCCACCTAAGATATTGCTAGAAGAATTAACTTCTTATCTGCATCACAACCTTTCACTCGATGAAACACAGCGGTTCTATAAATTTCCATGCATTTCCCAACGAAAGATCGATGGATTTTAAATGTAAATTGCGTTATCTTCAAAACTTACAGCAAATTTAACTAATTCAATATGAATTATCCGGTAGTAATCGAAGGAACTATGCATTTCACTACGAACTTCTTCGGCAATTTGTTGCGGAGTAAACGATAGTACTGAATCGACTTTGGCTGCTCGTGTTTCCCGATTTACTGGATTTCTCAGATCAAATCAACTCAACTTGTTTTCGAAACTAATTCCAGAATAGAATTATCATGAAATCTTCACAACAAAATGTGGTTATTACGCTTCCATCCATCCCTTGAATTCTATGCCGTTCCAAAGCATTGTTAACTTCCTGATGGTGATATTCTTGCATTCGACTCGAAAATAGAAAATAAAAATTTTGTGATATCTATACCTTTTAAGGTGTCCATAATGTTTTTAGATAGGTTTTAAGAAAATGTCTGATGTGTGTGGGTTAATTTCTTGGACCACGTTAACTGGCAAACGACTCGGTTTGTATTATTAAGAGATGATGGGTCTTCATGCAGAAGCTTTCCCATTAGATTTTGACCAAAATCCGTTGATGATTTTTCTTAAAAATAAAGGAGTATTTCGAAATGTTGGCAGTATTAATCAAAATCTATTAACATAACACGCATTTAACCAAAATTTGAAAAAAATCGGCCAAGAATCATCAGAGTTATTCAAGAAATAGCGACAATTTAAGAACTGTCAATGCAGCACTAACTACGATTTCGTAAATTAGATCTGATCGGTCAAACTTTCTTGAGTGATTGGTTTTGGTGAGACAAAAGAGAATAAAAACATGTATAAAATTGAAATTATTTAAAAAAAATATATTCAGCTTACATCTTTAATTGAGGCCTTTGGCTAAATTCTTCTAGCATTTGTATATACTTGCTTGGCAGAAAGTGCAGATAAACCCAAGTGTCACAACTTTCTTTAGTTTTACCAAAACCTTTCAAGTTTAACCGGTCAGTCTTAACCTGTTTCTTGACCATTTTCAGAATAACTTGTCCTAAATTCTAATAGGATATGAAATATCAAAACCATTGGAGAATATTACTCTTAATCAGGAGTTCTTAGCGTGACCCATCGGTTGCACCCATTTCGGCTAATTCCTTGTTTTGATAAACATCTTGTCGTTTCCAATTAGTAAATGTGAATATGTTATCGATTGTAGAGAATCTGGCATGAAAACAACTATTTTTTGTCTGCTTTAATTCAACATGTTAGTATCTCAAAGATAATATTTACATAAATCTTTCTGATTATTTTGTGGATTGAATTTCCCCCCACGGTTTCTGCTATATTAACATTCCCCTTGTTTATGCTGGTAGGAACATTAAATTTTTATTAAACTCAGCGGGAACACCATCAATACCTGCAAATTTGTTAATCATTTTATATTGTATGATATTGAATTTCGTGCACTATACCGTTATAAATGATAGAACGAACTTTTGCGAATTTTTCGAAAGTCGTTATTATACAATTTATTGATAAAGCTGGTTATTTATGTTAACTATTACCAGTAGGAGCTAACAGTTGAATGGCATTTAAAAGGCTTTTCTCACTTCGATGACGTACATTCGAACCCAGAGCTGCAAGACAAACGCAATTTTAGTCAAAACACTTTCTGCAAACGGCTGTTATTATTAAACCAAATTCAGAAAGAAATCATCTGAGCTACACTGCAGAAAGTTTGTATGTGTTTTAAGCTTTTTAGAAATTTATTATAACTTAATTCGTGCGTTTTTTTTTCAAAATTTGAACGTTTAGTTAAGGACAACATGTACAATAGTATTATTCAAAGTATTGCTCATCTGAAACTATGACTTTTTCCCATCTTTCTGGCAATTTATGGATCCCATCCCAAAAGAACTGCATCGGCTTGGCAGCCAAGAATGAATCAAGCCAATTTTTGATATTCTGCTCTGATGTGAACCGTATTTCAGTGAGGGCGTTCTGCATCGCCCGGAACAAATGGCAGTCAGAAGGGGCAAGGTCTGGGCTATAAGGCGGGTGGGGTAAGACTTCCCATCCACTGTTTTCCAATTAGTTCTTAACCGGAATAGCAACGTGGGGCCGAGCGTTGTCATGATGGAAAATTATTGCCTCGTGTCTGGTCGCATATTCCGGGCGTTTTTCGGCCACTGCTCTCTTCAAACGGATTAATTGTGTTCGGTAGCGTTGTCCATCGATGGTTTCACCCGGTTTTAGCAGCTCATAATACAGCACACTCATCTGATCCCACCAAATACAGAGCATTACCTTCGCGCCATGGATATTCAGCTTTGCCGTTCATTTGGCTGGTTGGCCGGGTTTCACATATGATTTTTTGCGCTTGGGGTTGTCGTAATGAATCCATTTTTCATCGCCAGTAACAATCCGATGCAAAAATACTTCCTTTTGTGGCGTTCCAGCAGCATTTCGGATATCGCCGGCACCGGCAAAACCGCCTTTCGATGTCTCTCGGCTTGAGTTCATGTGGAACCCAATTTCCTTGCTTTTGAATATATCCAGCTGCTTTTAAAAGTTTTGAAATGGCTGCTTGAGTGACACCCAAAGATTCTGCGAGCTCTTCTTGTGTTTGGCAACAATCTTCATAGAGTAATGCTTCCAGTTCTTCATCTTCAAACTTTTTTGGCTGCCCAGTACGTTCATCGTCTTCCAAGCCAAAATCACCACTTTTAAATCGTGCAAACCACTTTTGGCACGTTCGCTCAGCTAGCGCATGTTCATGGTGAACTTCCACCAAAATACGATGACTTTCGGCAGCAGTTTTCTTCATATTAAAGTAATGAAGAAGAACTAACCGCAAAAACACTTTTTCAGGCACAAAGTTCGACATATTTGAGTGAAAAAAAATTATTGTTGTTTACGCTTCAAATGAATGACATATACTGAAATGACGTACAATGAGAGTAGCTTTCCAACGCATGTTCCAATGGAATAATACAAGTTACTCGCCGAAGTTCAGAAATTATTTTCGATTTTTAATAAACTTTCGTTTACGAGTTTATGTTCACTAAAAATACTAGAAAAACCATAGCAACCAAGGTACGCTCTTAGTCCTTCTATTATTTAGTGTAAAGGCTTGGGCATATGCCAGCAGCCCCAATATCCCTCGCATAGAGCTCGATAACTTTTATTCTTTCACGTTTTTTCTAGAAAATGTTGTACATTGAACGGCCTTAAGTCCTAAGTTACCTACCGGTTTCGAGTGTTAACTTGTATGTAACCCCGCTTTTTTGCAGCTTCTTGGTTACTTAGCACCCTCGCGGCATTTTTCTTTGCAAATAATGCACGTCGAAGAGATTTGTTTTCTTAATCTGAAATCTTTGGAGACGTAATTTTTGGCTGTCTTTACACATCGCGACTCCTTCTGAGCATTTGTTTGTGTCTGATTGCATAGCGATTCAGTTCGCACTATTTCATAATTTTTGCAAAGGTTCTCAGCCTTGTCAGAAGACGAAAAGACGAGTACAATACCTGTTTAATCCTCAAACTTTTGCTTCTCCCATTTGACAATGTTGACAGCATTAACAAATTTGAAGGGCATTCTCTGCACTGATAACACCTCCTTTTTAGCACGAAGTGTATGCTTCTCTAGCTACGATGCCTTTCCGGTTTGTTCTCATAATTGTATCATTGTATCTACTTTCGACTTAATTTAAAATGGTTTGTACATAATTGAATGTCTTTTACAATCCTTATTATATTGATTGACAGCGGTGCATATGTTGATTTTCTTCGATGCAAGTATTGTTCGGCTAATTTTTCCTTACTACTTACCGACTTACAACTTTGGCTAAGAAGTGGCTCGCCGTTTCCTGCCTGGTCGTTTGTGGAATTTCCTATCGGTTTCACGACTAAGTATACTACGTCTCCGACAAAGGTCAGGGTTTCGGGATTGCGATATATGCATTATATTGTTGCCTTTAGCTTTATTTTTTTCTAGCCCTTTTTCAATGTCTTTTGTAGAGCATTTCTGCGTTAGTTTTAAGCCAAAATGACTATCCTACGAATTGTATAATAATATATAGCGCCTGATCAACTATTCGAGATGTAAACACAACACAAATTTCAATAGATCTAAAAATCAAAGATTGCTGACCGTTCCAGATTAGTTTATAACTTCTCTATACCTTTTACAAATACAGACTAATTTTAAATTCTGGGCTGCATTTTTATATTAATAGTAAAGACAAAACTCACCTTGACCGGGACTGTTAAAATATGATATTATTACACATCGGCAGTAAATTCATAACCTGTCATATGGAATAACTTCTCCCATTTGCTTAAAATAAACTCGTTTACACTAGCTCTAGCTCAATACCAACTTAAGCATTGACTTCCTGCCGTCATAATACATAGGTATGTATGTAATATGTATAAAACTTTTCATGGACAACCGGTATCAGAAAAAAGGGATATAAATCAATTTGTAAGTCTCAACACCACCCCAATCGTGGAACCAATTTTTTTCTTCACTTCCATAGCAAGCATATGTTGCATATCATAGCTAATATGTATGTATCTATATAGATATACCAACTACCAACCCTGTAGTCAGTTGGGGATGGTTACAACTGCAGAATTCGTTTGTTTTATTCTTTCTGGTTGAACAGGTAGGTATCCTTTGGGCCACTAAAGCTATTGACATGTGCTGCAGCTTTAGTTTCTCAATTGTCGGGATAAAAAGGAAATCGAATTCAGTGATTGTTTTCACACAGAATCATCGATAAAAAATGGAACCAAGTTGATATCTTAACCTGTACACGTATATGGCAGTAGGTTGACAAATCATCTTTTTTTTCGTATTTTCGTTGGTACTATGTACTTGGTACCTACTGCAGAGAAATATTCACGAATAGGTGCTTTTATTGACATAAATTAAATTGGCATAATTTTGTTAATGAAATTATAAGAGTTCTTCCTTATAGGGTAGTCAATGCTAAAAGGACTATGAGTATGATCCTTTTAAGTCAATGTGACAACCATATTGGAATAACTTAGAGTCCAGTTTTGTTAAATATTTAAAAAAAACAGGGCATGTAGGGCCTTGGAAGAAGTCATCCTTCAGATATGGTGTATTACATACTCTGTAAAAATTTAAATCCTTTTGATTCTAACGTGTATTCAAATATTATTTTGATACTGGCGCTCTATAAGAAACATCAATCCTCTTGTTTGTATTACGAGTAAATGTGCAGAAAAAATAAATTCACAGTGGAATTTCGCAGAGTCTCGAAATACTCATATATCTACATTTGACCAGGATATCAAAATCGTGGTGTAAGCCCTTAAACGTGGGAACATAATGCTTCGTAACTTATCTTATCCCTTATTGTCTTTACTCGTCTAAGACAGTCTGATTTGGGCTAACAAATTTAAACATTTAACCTGATGTTTTGCAAAACAATATGAAAAAAGGCACAATATACATACATATGTTATACATCCGATATATATATTATGGACTACAGATGCGGTCAGAATAATGAGCATTTTTAGAAATAAAAAAAACCCTTAGAAACGTATAAGCCTCGATAAAAACAAATTCTGTTAATACACTGAATATTCCCAAATCTAGATGTGTGCCACTTAATCCAAAGCAGTAGCGACATGAACAGGAATTTTGGTCGACTACTTCTAAATCCGAAGGTTCAGTGTTCGAATCCCAACTCGATCCATTTTTTTAAAAAAAAAATAAAAATTGGTTTCGACGAATCTCTTTTTCAATGTATTAGAAATTACTTTTTGGAACAAATTCAATTAAAGTTTTTGGATGATTTCAAGAATGGGGCCCCAATGTTCCGTTCTGGCTTCGAAAATCTTCTTAATTTTCATCAATGACATCTTGTCTGCTATATCTAACCCAATACAGCAGAGCCTCGATAATTCGAACACCCAAAATGTATACCCTGTTCGGACTAGCGAATCGTTCAGATTATAGTATGCAGATTGCTGACATTTTGAAGGCATTTTTCGAAACAAAACAAAGTTTCTCGTAATTTAAAATATATTTTAATAATGTAAAAAATTGTATATACTATATGCAATACATATTAGAGTGCATTGCAATGCAATTTATGTAATTATGCTTTTTTTTAAAAATTCCAATATATGTTGTACTTTGACGAGTGGTATTTCGAGACATAGAAAACGCTTTATATCTTATTTTACGTAATAACATTTTTTCTGGAATGGAAATATCGACTTCATCCGCCCATTCTAATCAGGTATTTAAGGCAGACACAGCTTGAGTAAGTGAAATCATTGCAACTGGTTCCGATGACTCCAATTCTTCTTCGCTTTCGATGTGCTGCTGGTTCATTACTTGTCTTACTATGTCTTTTATTGTCTACTTCTGAAAAGCCTCTGTTACGAAAAATACTTAATGGGAGATCATCTTCATGATCAAAATCATCTACATCTTGGCTAGACATTTCCTCTGATTCGAATAACAAAGGCCACAGAGGCTTCCAAGACTTTTTAGTCAAATTTAAAGACAATTGCTGCCAACTTTGAGCCAATGAAGACACTGCATCTTTCGTTGTGGTGTTTTTAAGTAATTCAGATACTGCGCATTCTGGATCAACTTCTTGCTGGCCAAAAATTTGCAATAGGAGTTCTTTCTTGTATGTCACTTTAATGTTTTGAATGACATTTAGGATGACATTTTGTTCCATGGGTTGAATAAGAGCTGTGCAATTAGGTGGCATGCCCAAAACAGTGAAATTTTCGTCAATGGATTGCAGATCTTCTTCAAGTGGATGCACTGGAGCATTATCAAGAAGTAAAAGTGCTTTTAGCGGTAAATTTTTTTTTCAATAAAAATATCTTTACTTTGGGAATAAAATGTCCTTTTAGCCACTCTAAAAACATTTCAAACATTTCTTTGACCTGTGTAATGGACTGGTAACTTTTTGGCTATTGCAAATGCACGTGGCCGTTATGCTTTGCCAACAACCAGCAAAGACAGTTTGTGAGTTCTAGTTGCGTTGGCGCATTGCATAAATATGATCCTCTTCTTCGATACTTTGGAACCTGGGGCCCTACTCTGACCCAGACGCCAGCGTTTTGACTGGTATCATTTTCCAGTACAAGCCTGATTCATCAACATTATAGATTTGATCTGCAATCAGATCTTTTTCCCTGCAAACGTCCATAAATATTTCCTGGAATAGCTTCACAGCTGCTTCATTATTCGGCAATTTCTCACCGGTTAGTTTTAGTTGGCGTATACCATGCCTTTCCTTAAAATTATTTAACCATCCTCTACTGGCAACAAACTTTCCTTTTTCAAGTCTTTCTTGGAAAAATTTTACCTTTTCTCTCAATACTTCACCTGACAAAGGGACGTTCTTACTTGGCTACTCTAAAAACTACGTAAATAAAGCATCTTCAGGGTGGGAGTTTTCAGGAGTTTTTAAGGTTTTTCTGGTGCCTGGACCCTTTTCTGTGTTTATTACAAATGATTTTATTTTTTCCTAGTTGCTTTTAATGTCAAAAATAGTGGATTTTCCAAAGTTATACTGCATTGCAAGAACTGATGACGAGATGCCTTGCTTAATCTTGTCCAAAATCTCGCACTTTCGTGAAATTGTCAATGTGATATGTTTCCTTTTCTTCGATGTTGAAACCATAATAAAGCACACGAAATGGTCAGAGAAACACTACGCAACAGTGTTAAATAAAACAAAACTGCGCGACAAACCGACTATAAAAAATGTGAGCCCCATTCAATAAATAAAACAATTTTTACTGACTTCATTTTTGAGGACAATTGATAACTAATGACTTATGACTTTAGATCCTTCCTATTTATAGTCATCTCGTTGCAAGTGTCCACCCTGAAGATACGCACTTAGCCTGTGGTCATCCCTTTGGCTACTGCGCACCCCAAAAAATTACGACCCCCCTTTGTTGTTGACGATGATGGTTGACAGCTAAATGGTTGTAATGGTCCTGGATTGAGATGTCATCTTCCATGATTTATGATCCAAATATTTGTATCTGCATATTATTGGGAATGTTGATGTGAAGTGATACCATTCTTCTGGTATCTTGAAAAAGTAAGGACCGGTGAACATAAGCTGCAAAATAGATAGAAAGAAATACGTTGCAGCTCATGTGCACCGGGCCTAAGGGAACAGACTTAGTATTCCGTGGTGTGTGTGGCACTATGTGTGACAGTAGACTCAAGTTAAATCAATTCTTCAAATTTTCGCTCTTGTTCCCGGACCCAGGAGGGTCGTTCGGATTACTGAGGCGTTCGGATTAGCGAGTGTTCGGATTATCGAGGCCCTGCTGTATGTGAGTATTGCTTTGATGACGAATGTAGAGAAAATACATAATCGTTCCCAGACTCACTTCCCTGCTTTTCAGCTGTAAAACGGAAATAGCAGCATACGCTAAGCTCACTAAAGGCTGATGTTAAAGTGAAATGTATTTTCGAACGACTTTTGCATCGTCAAAATCGAAAGGCTTTTCATTCTTGTGTCAACGGCAACCTTCAGTGGAATGACCGCATATTCGATGTGAAATGTCTAGGTTTCCTCAAAAATGTTGGAAATACCTTTCTCTTTCTGATCTGGCCTCAACTAATATGGATTCTATCCACTCAAAATTGAAGTAAATGGCCAAATCTGGTCAGGTGTTACCAAGACCTACATGTCTGTGATCGCTAGACATGATTCAAAACTAGCGATAAAACTTAAAGGTGCTATCAACAATGCAGTCAATTGACACCCTCGAACACGGGCGTAACATCTCTCGCCTGTGTTCTATCGATATTTTTACTAACTGTGCTCCATATAAATTGCCAGCAGTATTCCGCCTCTTCAAACCTTTATGGAATGCGCTGGCTAACTCTTTAACCATCCATATTTCTCTCTGTTCGAAACCGGATTTTCCCACGTCCCGCTGTGTGGAAATATGTTAGGAGCCTTAATAATCAATCCACCTAAATGGGTAGTTAATACTATTGACTAGTGATTAGTGATTAATGAATATAAAACTCGCTAGAAAATCACAAGCTGCCACAAGTACAAAGACTTTAGATCCCAGATGATATCTGTTGACTGAGTAAGAAGTATCATATAGTAGATATCAAACTTGCGACATTTTGATATAGAAATATTAAAGTAGGTACGACAGACAAACCTATGTTATATCCCTTAGCATTAGAAGAACATTGAAAACATGTCCTTCTTTTAAACTCTAAGCCACACTTTCCTTTCCATGAAATACAATCTGTGTTCCACTGCTGAAAGCGTACGATGTGGGGCATATCAAAATACATTAGCTCCAACAACATCCCCAATAGCTCTGGCTTCCCGATGAACGAAATTTGCCTTACTTTGGAGTTTAACACAAGTACTTGTGGTTCTACCAAACTTAGTTTTTTTTTAACCTTAGGATAGCAACACATTTTTCCCATACGCGAATAGCAACAGGGATCATCTGGCACCCCAGTGTATTCCAAAGTTTTTGCAAATTTCACTGCGGTGTTCTGGACACGTTGGCAACGTGTTTTGCATTTTGCGCAAGCTGTCTTAGCTTTTCTGTCGCGGTTTCTTGGACAAATGGCGCATCTTAACTGCTTCTTTAATTTTAATGACGGTTCTTTAACTTCTGGCTCTTGGATGTCTCCTAAGGACTGAAACGAATAAAATCTGTAAATTTTAATACGGGCTATACTTCCAATGTGTAAAAATTGCAATCCCATTTTGTACCCAAATTAGCCTGTATATTCTCCAGTTTCAGTTTGTTATTGATTTTAGTTCGGTGCGGTTTAAAATATTTATAAAATATGAATCAAGAGGAACGCCGTAAAAAGATCATCGACAAATGACTCGAAAATACTTCGCGTCCAAGCCATTTCATCGCAAAAAATTTAAACATAGCACGCAGGACAGTGGATTCTGTTATTAAACGATATTTGGAGACGTTCACTTTTAAGCGAAAACAGAAAAGTGGAGCACATGATACAAATTTGGACAGGAAAATAGTGGGTACCATCATAAAAAACCGGACTATGTCATCCAGAGATGTTGCTCGGAAATGTAATACCAACCAAATAATGGTACAAAGATCTAAAAAACGTAACTGTCTAAAAACACGAAAAAAACAATAAATTCCAAAAGTTATTGAAAAGCAAAAAAAAGTCATAAAAACACGAGCCCGAAAGCTATACGAGTTGATCGGAAACAAGAAAGCGTGCTTGGTTTTGGATGACGAAACTTATGTCAAAGCCTACTTTACTACTCTTCCAGGTGCGCAGTTTTACAACTGGTTTGAAGCTGAGGTTCGCCCGCAATCAACAACATCGATTGGGTCAATCGAATTCGGGTCAAAATATCTCATTTCACATAGCATTTGCCAATGTGGACACATAAGCTCATCGTTTATTACAACGGGAACAATTAACGGAGAAGTGTATATAAACGAGTGTCTAAAAAAAACGGTTGATTCCTTTCTTAAACAAACACGAGGGTTCAACATTATTTTGGCCAGATTTAGCTTCAGCTCACTATGCTCATGCGACGTTGAGCTTTCTTGTTGCTAGAAATGTCGACTTTGTCCCAAAAGACATGAATCCGCCCAATGTTCCACAGTGCCGTCCCATTGAAAGGTATTGGGCTTTGGTCAAAGCTAAATTGAGGAGGAAAAGTGAGCAGTGTGCAAAGGACGTAAAAGATTTTAGTGCTAAATAGAAAAGAGCGTCCAAAAAGATTACGGATGTAACTGTCACCAACCTTATGAAGGACATTCGAAAAAGTTGAGGAAAGAATGGGAACCCAAATAATTTTTTTTATTTTTTGTAATTGTGGATGAATTTAATAAAAACATAGTTTTAAAGCAAATAAAAAAAATTTAAATGATTTATGAAAATATTTTTTTTTTTACTTTGAATTTTCCAAATTTTCAGTTTCAGTCCTTAGAACGGCTCGAATACTATCACCCAACTCTCTATGTAAATTTGTTTGCAATCGGCGCCTCATATGTTGTTCAGCAAGTTGTAATGCTAACTGCAGCAAAAAATATTTACGAAAATGTTTTGCTGGCTTATTAGGGTGCTTAGCATCAATAAACAGGATCATGGAATTAATCCCAGCTTGGTCTATAATACCATAAAAATACCGGAGTGGCCAACGTCTTATATTTCTGCTGACACTATAACTGTGCATCATTTTGTCAAAGGTGTCAACACCTCCTTTAGTTGCATTATAATCATGAATGATTATTGTTTTTTCAGTGTCATTATTGATTTCTTTTCCATAATGCATAGTAGATTATAATATAACAGACTTATTGCGGTTCGGAGTGAAAGATACAAGTGTCTTTTGTTGATCAAATGCAAATTGAGAAGACAATGCCTTCTTGTTTATATACGTAGAAAAGATTTAGGTATTTCACATTTATTTTTACGAAGTATACCAATAGTGGTTAATTTGTAGTCGTTCAACATAGTTTCAGCAAGTGGAATTGAAGTAAACCAATTGTCAGAAGTAATGTTACGACCAGAACCTCGAATGGATTCAGCAAGTTTTTTGACGTAGTCTGCAGCCGTTTTGCACTCTGTTCCTTTACCAATATATGGTATTGCATCCACCATATAAAAGTTCATAGCATCACACATAGTCACTATTTTAAGTCCATATTTATCTGGCTTTGAAGCTATATATACACGAAAAGGGCACTTTCCACGAAACGCCAACAATTGTTCGTCAATTGTCATGTAAAATCGGGGTTGATAAGACTCTCTGCAGCTTTTTATAAATGTGGACCATACTTCTCGAACAGGAGCAAATTTGTCGTCTCTGTCCCTGTTGTCTTTATCATAGAGTCTCAAACAAACCAGTAAAAATCGAAAAGGGGTTTAAAGACATAATAAATTTGTATATAGATGCACTAAAAGCGACCACATTTCTTGACTGTTTTTCCGATTGTCTTTATTTATTGCGAAAAAAATAGAAGTCCAATCAAGGCTTCAATTTCAGTGGGGTCAGTCTTATGTATATAACGCTGCTCTTTATACAATGGTGCACGGCAGTCTATTTCTTTATTTGTATATCATGTTATTAATTCAATTGGCTTACCAAATAAAATTCTGAACGCATCCCTCTCACAATTGATACCCTGAGCATCACCTTTTGCAAGTCGCTGTATAGTGACGATATTTCGTAATGGTGGTACTGAAGACAAAACGTGTCCATTTTTTCCTCTCAAAACATTTCCCTGCAATTGAGCTAACGAAATATCTTCGTCGTTATCAGAACAATTAGAAATGAAATCATCTAGCTGCGAATGCTCGGAGACGTTATCCTCCGTTTCCGAAAACTCCACATCGGACACACTGCTGTCATCATCAGAACTATTTCCGTAAACCTCTTGCACATACTTTTCTAAAGTTTCAATTGATTGAAAAGCCATTTTGAACTGAAAAAATAAGGAGTTCGAAATAAAACCTAAAAAAAATATAGTAACATAAATAGCAATGTGTCACCCCGGCCATGCCTGTAAAAAGAAAAGTACGACCTACCGCAACAAACGCTGACCCAGAACTGAAAGCTCAGCTGTCAATTTGAAAATAGCAAAAAAAGAGAGCGATTGTATAGCGGGAATGTGTGAAATGGAGAACTTTTTGTTTCGTTGGGGTGCTGTATCACCCCTGTTGCTATCCTAAGGTTAAGACCAGCTAATAGTGATCTTTTTTAAATATGGTAAATCCAAAATTGTCAAAGAAATTAAAACAAGTATTCATTTGAAAACTACCAGTTTCTTTTCAAAAATAGAAGAAGATTTTCAAGCTGAATTCGAAGAAGAAGATTTTCAAGCTGAATTTGAACTGACCATTGCCAGAACTCAACAACAGCTCGTATTTATGGCAAGGTTCTGATCAAATCCCCTGTTTCTGATGAAAAAAGGTAGTGTTATGTTTCAAAACGAGATTATCAGCACAATGTGTGATTCAATTTCTCGTGTCCATGACATATCATGATCCTTTAATGCATACATTAGTTCACATTTGGTACTATGCTAAAATCTCTACAGACCTTTGCCCAACTCCTGACCTTTTCAGTAAAGAAGAGGGAACACGTCTTAACATTTGTAAACGTATGCCACACTCATAGGTTAGACATAGTTTCCGCAACAGAAAAGAAATTAGGGGTCAGTCACTTTCTTGCAAATTTTGCAAAGAAGGAATTTGCCACTATGAGGAGGTAAGTACCTCTTTGTTATTCTTAAGAATCTAATCAAAGATTATATGTAACCTGTGCAATTTTTTTTGGAGCAATTTATATCAAAAGCACTGATCCTGATGACAAATGGACATCATCTACCCATTGACACGTACCCGAATTTCGCTATCCGATCACAGCTATAAGATCACAGCTTCATCAAAACCTCTGGTTATATAATTTTTTTTAAATTTTTAAATATGCCCAGTAGATGCAAATATTCTGTCTTTATGTCAGGATTTTTTATCAAGCGTTTCAGAATTGTTTCCGTCATATTTAACAATTTCAGAGATGTTACTAGAAGAAAAATTATGCGAGACATGCTGTGCGACCAAGCAATATTTCTTGTAGGTGTTTCTTAAAAGAGTTTGCCAGGATATGCGGGTGCCATTCAATCATCTCTGCAACATAAGAAAATCTTTCGCTATCAAGTATTTTTGGACTCCGATTTATTGCTTGCATATATTCCACTGTCATCCTGAAAATCACACTAGAAGAAATAATCTACACCAGGGCTAAACTTGCGGGTGAAAACTTAATTAATTCGCATTATTTATGTGGCCCATGGTTGAGGTTAGCGCCGCTTGTAATAATGATGGTATGAAATTTTCGAAATGTCTGTTCCCAGAAGTAACAGCAAGAGAAAATGCATACAGGTAGACGGTTTTCGTTATGCAAAGAATAAATTTCCAGGCGATGCAACACTACAAACACACAAAACCTTCGTCATTGTTTAATTTGTCCTTTTTAAAGGAAATTACACCTCACTGTCGAGTATTAAAAGTGGAAAATTTCTCAGATGTTGTTTTGGTGTACGCTATACCATCACCATTTACGACACTATGAACAGAACAAGGATCTACCTCTCTTATGCTCGCCTTATTCGAGTGTGCAATTAATCACTTTTTGAAAAGTTCTCTTATTCAAACGCCACACATACTCGTATTTACGACACACAGTACCCAAACCAAGTTTTGTTTTCACCTTCATTTTCATCATCTGCCTAAGTATTTACTTTGCAAGGCCGGTAAAAGTTATCCACCTGTAGGTTACATTTTGTCGGGTACCAAACAACATCAAAGCAAACGAAGCACGACTAAAGGAACGATATAGACGTACATATAGTATGTAGATGCTCCCATACACACCATCAGTACCACTAATGCTTATTTATACCGGTACGACCGCAGTGAAGCACAGGGAATGATCCCAGCATTCTGCTGCTGTGACGTTGATTGCTTCTTCTAAGGATAAGCACCTTACTGGTGCAAACACATAGAAGTGCTGTAATCCGATGAGAGTAGCCCTATTCACTGTCCCCCATACCCAATGAATCGAAAGGTGCCAGAGACGAAAACACAATTAAAGGTCATTTACAATCGAGTGCATTTCAAATTCCTGACAAAAGCAGCTCTTAAGTGATTTAAAATGGGACACTGGGGGGTTATGGGGTTATTTACACTTTGTCTTCGAAACATTGGCCGACGAAAAGCTTCGGTCTAGCAGTCGATACAAGAGAAATCCCTTGGTCTTACATTTAAAAATAGTACAAAGCGATCTACCGGATGAAGTGTCCTCTTTGGATACATTCCGAACCATGGACAAATGCAATCGACTGATAGAATTCGCGTTCCTGGAGACTATGAGAACCCGGACCTGGAGAATGATTTCCATTTCGATGTTACTTGTTGAACCCTCCAGGCAACTGTTTCAGATAGTTTCAAATGGACCAGGATGGTTTTGTGTTGTGCATGCTGGCATACGTATTCTGTCCCACCCAGAAATAACATGTGACTTACTTTACTACATTATTAGGTGTTGGTCTTTCATTTCCTTTTTAGAAGTCGGCTTCGGCATACGTAGTACTCGAACAAGGTGATTGTAGTGAAGGACAACACTCACCTTAGATTGTCAACAAATCATCAGTGCATTTATCGTGCACTGAAGAAAACTGAAACTAAATTGATATCCAATCTCAGAACGAAATAGAATCAATGGATAGTGTTACATTCCTTTGGGTGTTGTTCTCTATATGGAAGGTATCTGACAACTGAGTGGTGCATCCCTTACAGAAGTATCTACCCTGACTGATTGCATTGCAATTGCATTCTCACATGTCACTTGTCGTTCTGATACATTTATACATTACAAAGGAATTCAAATGCACATATATTAACAGAAAATAACAGAAAATGTAATTGTGAAGCGTTTCTAATTAAAAGGGGACTTTTGAAAACTTTCGAAAATTCTAATAGTGCGTGCGTCATGTAATATTGTGGTAAAACTTAATTAGTTGGATAAATTTTACAAAATGATAACCCCTATCTATAAATGTTGGATATGCATAGTGTGAAAGAGGCATAATCTGCATCGTCAATAGTTGCAAGAAAATATGATCAATAATAGTGATTTGACAATCTGAAATTTTACATTTAACTTGAATTGAATTGATTGAATCTGGGAGATTATGATCGTCGTAATAATGTTCTCAGTTTTGTAAAGAGTGCAGGAACAAATCTGCGAGAACAAGCTAAATTTTTGTTAAACCTGCTAGCTTTATTTGAATTGTAGAATTATCTTGCCTCTTAATGGGATATCGGTTGGAACTTGATTTCGTATTCCTTTTCGAATAAAATTTTCCGATTACCTTCTTTGTATACCAACATACCAGCCGATATGCTCAGTGTTTGATCTTTCCACCATCAATTTCTTAAGACAAAATCTCTCCTAAAAATTTATACTTCTTATTAGGTCTCACATATCCTATAAACTCCATCTCCGTAAGCAAATTATCCACTACTGCTTTATTTATGGAAGCCTCAAGCTGGACAGCAATTCGACCTTTAACGAGATGCGCTGTCTGACAAAGAATTGTCTGCCCGTATCCTCATACTGAAATCGTTATTATGGGCGATTTCAATATACACAATTTTTCGTGTCCTCGACATTCTTGAAGAACAACACCCAAAGGACGGTGTGTTGAAACCTTCGCTGCAGAAAACAACTTGACGCAGCTTGTAAATTAGCTCACGCAAATACCAGGCGTTGATAGTCATACCGCCAACATCCTGGATTTGTTTTTAGCTTCTCGCTCTGATAAGTACAAGATTGATGTCGGACCATTGTGTTATATCAAAACTCCGACCACACAGTTAGAGAAAAGATTCCTAAAAGAAACGTATGGGAATAGGAGAAAGAAAATTGAAGCGGACTTAACGTTTCTTTAAAAATTTTAACTGGTCGTTATATTTCCTCGATAACAACGTGGATGCCGCTGCTGATATGATCAATGACACTATTCTCTCTGGGATGAGATCCTTTATCCCTCACCGGATGAGGAGTATCAAACGAAAAGAAAATGCATGGTAGACTCGAGCTGTAAAGAGGCTGTCAGGGTTAGAGAAATGTTTTTTCGGTCCTACAAAACCAACCCGACAGAGGAAGACCGAAAAATTTCTGGGAATGACTGCAACCTCTTCCTTAGGCGGGTCAAATTGAAATACGATGAAAACCTGGGGCAAAAAATATTACAATGTCCCAACGATAGAAAAAATGTTTGGTCATTGAAATGTCATTTACAATGGCATTCCAGCTGTCAGCTCTTTTGACAACTTGCTTGCTGCACATAGTACGTCGAATATTCAATGGGACCAATCCACTTTCATACTCGTGTAGTAGCAAAGATATTAAAATTCACAAATCCGATGGTCTAAATGATATATCTCCCCTTCTTCTGAAGAGGCGTATGCTTTTTTAACAATCCTACTCTTTAGGACTCTTTCAGAGCAGACGGAAAACAACCTATGTCCACCCCGTTCCTCAAAAACGCGAATCTTCTTCTCTCCTCCTACAGACCCATTGCACGTACGTCCTTTCTTTCCAATTCATGGAAACACTGACAAACCGCCAACTTATGAAATATTTCGAAACACGAAAACTGTTTTATTGACCGGCAGTACGGTTTTCGTAGCAACACGTCCACCGGTGATTTGATTAATTTAATGGCATGCTTCACCGAAAAGTGGAACCAAAGCATACATCAATCTGGCGAAAGCAAGATAGTTGCACTTGACAGAGTTTGGCATCAGGCTCTTTTGCCGAAAATGCGTGATTTTGGAATCGATGACTGTCATCTTCAATGGATTAGAAATTACCTTGCGAACCGTTAATTTCAAGTTGTCTTGGATAGTTTCAAGTCTGATATTCACAAAATAAATGCTGGTGTGCCCCAGGGCTCCGTTCTGTCTCCGACACTGTGCTACGTCTATTCCTTTGCTGATGACAATACTCTCTGCTTTTCATATTCGTTCCCGGACTCACGCCCCTGCTCTTCGACTGTAGAACGGGAACTGCAGCGTATGTTAAGCTCATTACATTCCGATATCAGCAGCATAACCAATTGGGGAACTATCAGCAGAGTGCAATTTAATGCTTCCAAAATTCAATGCTGTCTGCTGTAATTAAAGCGAAATTTAAATACCCAGCACTTACATCTTCGAAACCGAAAAACTTTCCATTCTCGGTATATGCGTCAGTGACAACTTACGTTGGAATGACCACATATTCGATGTCGTCAAAAATGCTGCGAAATGTCTTGGTTTTCTCAAGCGATATAAAAAATATTTTACTATATATTTGGCGTGGATGGATCACTAGTTTTGTGGTTTCAATCAATGTGACGACGCCTAAAACAGGGTTAACTCCAGACAGCAGTGATTGTTTTCGAGTAGACTGGTTTGATACCCGGCTTAACGCTGTCAACAGTTCTGATTTCTACGATCAGGTATATAGATCATGTCTAGCTCTAAAGTTCAATCGCCCAATCCAACAATTGTGAATTGTTTCATAGACTGAATTCCATTCTTTCGCATACCGTAATGATAAAAATTCTGGTAACTTATGAGTCGAATGCCGCCACATGATGCTTTCATTTATAGTTTTTCATTTGATTGATTATTGCTTTGGTTTTTTTAATAAATTATTCCCTATCACAGGCTAATGACGAGGTAGGTGGATTTCTATTCCCACCAGGCTAAATCTCTGTTTTCGCCGTCCATAGCGTGTTTCAATCCTAAATAATAGTAATAAAAGAGGTCTCATCTTAATTAAGAAAATCCATATATTTTCAATATATCAAAGCGTTAAACTGAATATTCAATAACCCTAGACTGCATTTAGCCTCATTTATGCAATCGATTTCAATTTTAGTTGAAAATTTTAACTGCGACTTCAATTAAGAGAGAGGGTGCGTTAAGATATCAGTTCAATATTCGATTGAGATTTTATATAATTCCTGAGCAGTGGTTGAATTGTGCCGTCGTTTGAATTACAGCGAAGATCAGATGGACAAAGTCTTCTAAAAAATAATGAAGAGCATTCACCGGGCATATTTTTTACTGGCCAAATTTTGCAGACAAATTGGTGTATGCTGTTTACCAAATCCAACTCCACTGCTCCAAAAAATGCGGTGGCGAGTCTTCCTTCTCCAGCCTTATTGGTCTTCAATTTAGATATTGCTAACAACACCCCTACTTGGTCAGGTGGATGAAATTGTTGTGGATCATCGGCATGTTAAATGCTTAGTTTTTTTCTAACGGAAATACTCAAGGACTTACTAATGTAAATACTTGTTTATTGAAAATACAAGGCAAACTGGAAGAAGTAGCAACAACGTTCAAGACTTCTGATGAATCTGTAGTATGAGCTTGTCATTAAAAATTGCTTAGATGGCCATGACCATCTAAATTTTGAACTCCTATGCAATGATTTTTTTTTATGAATGACATAATTCTCACAATGAGACTCGAAGATACAAACAGCAAATCAATGCACCACAGATTTTGTACAGCCGTCTTTTTTTTTAAATTTTGTTCGAGTCTTTGCTTTGTTCACCTCTTCGTTACACGCAGAGAGAATGATGTTATTTTTTGCTGTAAACTTGGTCCTTGTTGCTTCTTTATCGGACTCTTTTAGCTTCTCTAGCAACATATTATGTTCTACCTTTTATTCACCGTATTCTAATAAAAACATCACTTTCCAACACAAATATGGCTTTATTCATTTATCCAGCACTTTAACTGAATTCAAAGGAATTTTAAGCCGATAAGCTACCATGGAACTACTCTACCTAAGATATGGTATATCTATTGATGCATGAGAAAACTAGATACCATCGAAAGACTAGACCCTAGCTAGACAAGTGGTCCAACATGTTAAGCGACTAAAAAAATTAAGCCAACAGATCTGGAATATCCAGAGGTTAGAGTTCTTTCAAAACACCATAAATAGCGCTAGAATTGATGTCATCAGTGTGCACTATCTAATGTTCAAACATGCAGCAAGGGTTTGGGTATATATTTAATTTATTTGACTTAAAAAATTCATTGCAAACTTCCCCCACATTTATTAAACCTCACGCGGACTTAATATTGACCAAAGTATTGTACATATTTCGACTTTATTAGCCATTGTTTTTTCTTCTATTTCAAAAAGCAATTAATCTTTAAATAGTTGCACTGTATTTAGTAGAATTGCGTCATATTTCTTACTTACTTAGGTGGCGATACATTTTGGGGTGGACCTGTGTCTCAACTAACAATCCTCTTCAGTTAGTCCGGTCTTTGGCTAACTGCTGCAGTTGCGTACTTCAAGTTGGTTGAGGTCCCCTTCTTATTGGTAGATTCGAAGACTCTGCGGGCCGGAGCATTCGTGTCCATTCGCTCTACTTGTTATAGCTATCTCAGTCAGCTTATGCTAAATTTTCTAACTAGGTCGATGTCGGTGTATAGCTCGTATAGTTCGTCGTAGAATCTTCTTCTCCAAAGCCCGTCAACGCAAAGAGGACCGAATATTTTCGAAGCATAATATTTTTCTTTCAAAATGACTGCTTCATTAAGACTGGGATGATCAAGGCCTTATAAAGAGTCTTCTCAGTTTTCCAAGACAGGGCCTTACTACTCAGTAACCCAAGGAAACAGCGATTGGCAAGACTGATTCTTCATTTTATTTCTGCTAAGGTATTGTTGGCAGAATTCATAGCAGAACCAGGTAGTCAAAGTCTTTTACTACCTCGAAGTTACAGCTGCCGATTATGACATTCTGTCCAATTCGTCGATGTTGTGTGTCCCTTCTTGTTGACAGCATATACTTGGTTTTTTCCTTATTTTTTGCCGATATCATTGACGTTTGCTAGTAGTTGCACAGACTTTTGAAAGATTGTGCCCCCAGTGTTCGCTTGTGAGCTCCACACAATTCTTTCAAGTACAATATGATGTTAAAGAAGTCACATGACAGCGCGTCACCTTCTTGGCTGAACAGCGAGCGTTCTCAATCGTCATTCTGTACAGACGGACGAGTTTGGCAATGATGCCAAAACTAAACATGACTCTATATAGCTTGTTTCTATAAAGTCTGATGGTGGGTATCGATTTGGAGTTCTTGCGGGTTTTTTTTTCCAGAATCTACCGAAGTGTGAAAATTTGGTCGATTGTGAACTTTCCTTGTCTGAAACCGATCAGTTTGTTGGTGACGTGCATGCCATATGGTAGATAAAATCTTGTATTCGACGTTGAGGTCTCTTTTTTTGTGAATCGGGCAAACGATGCTGAGATTCCATTCATCGGACATACACTCTTCTGACCAGAACTGACAAATGAGTTGGTGTATTCTGTCTATAAAGTCATTTCCAGCAGCTTTGAATACGCCGGCCTGTAAGCCGTCTGGTCCAGCTGACTTGTTGGATTTTAGCTTAGAATTTGCTATCCTTACTTCGTTCTGGACAGGTGGATAGAAGTTTTGGCTATCGTCATCTAAGTTTAATGGTCTATTCCACCTAACTGTTTAATGTTGGACTTCTTCGTAGAAAAAGTTTTTGCTCATTCTCAGTACCGAATGTGACTCTACTTCAAGGTTTCCTTTTTCATCTCTACAGGCTTCTGTACGAGTCTTCATGCCTGATACGTTCTTTTTATCTTTTGGTAAAATTTCCGTACGTTATGCTTGGAGTACAAACTCTCAGTACCCTCGATCATGCGCTTCTCGTGCTCTTTTTTTTTTCTTCATCTGGAGAGGCCGATGCTCTTCCCGTCCTTTTTGCTCGTAGAGCTCACGAGCAGCCCTCGTCCTTTATTGCAGTGCTGCTTTGTAGGTTTCCGTGATTCTTCATAAAACCAGGGATTTCTTGGTGGTGGTTGGGTGAAACCCAGCACATCAGATGGCGCACTGGCAGCATGGACCGCCAGTAGATTTGTTGAAAGATTTCGGGATACGCTTATGGCGAAAATTTTGGCGGTCTCTTGCGATTGCAGCTTTTCTACGTAATTCTTGTTCGTTGTGGCGCTTGGGAAATCCGCATTTGCACCTTGGTTGCAAGAAAGTGGCGATCCGACTGAATGTTGGCCGCCCGGAACATTCGACATCCAGAATACTGGAAGCATGCCTTACGTATATCGCAAAATGATCAATTTGATTTAGTGTTTGATGATGCGGAGACCGCCAAATTCCGTTGCGTATATCGAGATGAGGAAACCGTGTGCTTGTTTGTAATATTTCGTGCCCCTGCAAAGTCAATAAGCCTAAATCCGTTGCCAGACGTGTTGTCTTGCAGACTATGCTAACCAACTGTCCCACCAAAGCTGTCCTCCTTTCCTATCCCAACGACGTTAAAATCGCCCAATACGATTTTAACTTCATACTTCGGACATTGCTCATATGTTTTGTCGAGGAGCTCGTAGAAACTTATATTAGCGAATTTAGCCTTGCTGCGGATTGTCATAAGGCACTTGTTCTCGTGTCGGAAGCTCAAGACTTCTTGCCTAAGTCTGCCATATATTGCAAATTCGCATCCGAATTAGCGCTGTTTCTTTTCCCCATAGCAATCACCGCTAGAGTCGTCAACAGTGAGTCAATTTTTATCCATTAGTCGTTTGGTCACACATTTTAATCTCTTCATACGCGACGGCGTAGGCTGGTATAAAGCTATTGGCCGGGCATGCCCTTGCCATTTTAGCTTGCATGAGTAGCGGTTCTCTCACCACTAGGAGCTAAGGTAAGTACTTCGATACGAATTTGATTGTTGAGCTACCGGACCAATTAAAGTTATAGGACACTCAGCAGCTTACCGATCAATCGCCACACAAGTCCCATATTGCATCATATTGGTGAAGCAAAAAGTGCAAAGTGCAGATGCCAGGTTTTAACTTTATTACAAAGAACGCGACGGTCAAACATCAAAAATGCCTGATGGGACTGAGAAACAATAGATACACATACTAAATGATGCACAGCACTGACTGTCCTCACCAAGCTATTAAGCTTAAAATTAATAAAAAAAACATTATTCACATTATTTAAGCGTACTCATACCGTTTAGCTTTTCGAGTCTTAGTAATTTTGGGCTTATGCAAACCAACTAAAGCGTGTTAAACACAATACTAAGTCTAAGAATACGTATATTCTTCAAATAAGTGTAACTAAACTTTGATTGCAGTTTTCTGAATCTACAGACAGATTAGGTAAATTTTTACACAAATTATTGATTTAAAATTTAAAGAAAGCCTGGAGTTCTGTTATGCTTGAATGTGATGTTCATTCTTAAGGTGTGTATTAACACAACCATGAAAGTTTCAAAGCCTAATGCACTTACAATATATCCATGAAATCGTTTTGACTGTACATTACTTACAAGAAATGGTACAAAATTCGAAACCACATAACAAATTCCCAATGGCGTTGCATCCTTCTCGTCGGACCTAACATCAAAATCGAATAAATGTCTGTAGGAAGCATTCATGTTCACAAAATACCATAAATGTTACCTTCGAAATTACACACATAATCGGATCATTGAAAATTATTTACATGCTTTACAACTTTGCAAACTCTGGCTTCTTCGACTTGACAGGTGCGGTAGGTTTTCTTGAAAACCCATTGTCTAGGTCCTAGGATACCCAAAGTACAAGAGTTAGGTTAATTTAATGGAATGTTGTCTGCCCTTTATTTGAAGAATATTCACAATTCATAAAAGGACTAAGTGCCCACAAAATCACAAAATTGATGAATGCATTGCAATGAAATGTAACAGTCTTATGTAGATCTTTAAAAATAGAAGATAAATGCTAAATTGCTTAACATTCATCTTTTCACAATTCAGCAGCTCTTCCCCATTCAAATAAATAAAGATGTTTTCGATCTGATTTAGAGCCACTGAAAGTAGAACCTTATCAAGGCAATGCAATGCCCTGTTCAATCTTTTCCACTTGACAGTGTAATCGAGAGAGCTACTTGGGAAAACTCCCTCAAACATCTACTATATACCACCATCGTCACTATCATTACCACTCAAGTGTGGTGAAAGAAAGCGATATGCAGTAGATAGACGACATGGAGCCACTTATCCTTGCACTCTGCCACAAGGAATAAGTATTTATGCAAATCAAATCGTCGTCGGCTTCATTACAACCCGTCTTGATTCCAGATCAGATCCCTTTCAGAAAAAATATTGAACGAGCCTTTCCGTATTCATATCCTTGCAGTTGGTTGAGTTGGTGTTTTTTTTTTCCCCCTGTTCGCTTTCTCCGTGAAATCGTTCAATTTTTGTCCTTTTTCACACTCGATTAATTTTAAGGTTCGCACTCTTGGTTCTCGGTCTATTTGTTATCCACGAACTTCACTTTACGTTTATTTAACTTTTAGTGTTCGTGTAGGAATACTTTGTGTCATCACTTAAATAGTGAGCACATTTAAAACCGATTTAGTTGTCACAAGTCAAGATGCCAATTCATGTAATGTACGTAAGTTGTTCCATGTGAAAATAGCAACAACGTGGAAAATGGGAAATTCGATTAACAAGAACTCGGCTGTGAAAGTTTCACAATCTGGATTGCATTTCACTATAAATGTCCCACATGTCCCTATTCAGGTTTTCAACTTTTTTTCGGGTTGATGTATCTGGCATGTGTCTAAATGACATTACTGTTGCCGTTGTCAACAGTATTGTCAATGCGAATCTATTCACCTGCGAACATGTGAACTTTCTTAAACACTCAATATAAAAGATCACTTGAAACATGTTTATAACAAGAAAAATAGAAGGAAAAAATGTTCGGATATTTTCCGCTGCACCTTCAAAGGTGTATGGAATGGATAAATGGAAAAAAATCCTAGGACACCATGCATACAACTATTAGACGCCTGTGTCTACCTTTATTGGATGAATGAAAAGGTAGAAGAATTTTCTTTTTTTTTTGTGTTAAGAGTATATTGACGGTACTTGTTATATCCTTGTATTCGTATAGCCTTGTCATGGTAAGGAGTATAGGAAAAGTTGTAAAGAAATTGAATTAGGTTCGGATGTGGGAAACGATTTCCTTGGTTACTTCTCAATTCCGTAAAATGCATTCTTATACGCTCTAGACAGTCTGTGGAAACGTTTACATGGATATTTATCAACTAATGTAATTTCAAGCAGGAATTGTTAAAAGTTTCCTTCGAAAGTAATGGGAGTAAAATAGGATAGAAAAGAGCAAGATGATGTTATTTTCATTAGCTTTAATATTTTAAAAGCAGATAATTGTTAATTATATCATAATTTTTACATTAAGAGATTTCCATGTGATGTACAGTCGTTTAGAATTGTTTAAAAAAAGAGTGAATGGAGTAGAACAATGATATAATTTTTGAAATTTCCAAACTAGATGGAAAGGTTTTGAGCAAAGGTTATAAGACATGCCTACTTACTCATTGGCCTTCCAATCCATAAAAAAGTCTCTCTTTGCCAAGGACTGCTTCGGTTTGGTGACATCAACTTTCAGCTCAACATCGCATGATTACTGAGCCGTTAATTCACCCTCAATTTAGGAAAATATAATTAACAATCTTATATGCTGGAGGGTTATAACTCATTCCCTTTAGGTAGCGAAACCCATAGTATTGGTACAACTCATAGTCTATATTTCTGCTTATACACCCTCGTCGCTTATAGAACCTAATATACATATAACGTAGTATAATTCTATTGAAAGTCGTAATTATTAGCCAAATCTTTCTGCTTATCAACTAGACCTAGGTGCCTTTAACCTGAACTAATCGAATCAGAGTTTTTTAAATCGTCCGTCGGGTTTCGCCAAATGAAAATCTTCATCGGATCTGCAGCAAAGCTTTATAATAAATGAAAAGATGGCATACACATACGAATATATGTACATATGATATGTAAGTGTAAGTATGCGCTATGTAAAGTTGACTGTCTGGAAACAACACTTACTTTTACCTACGAATTCGGTGCAAAAAATAGCCAGGAGAGTTCTTGTAGATGGAAGGTCTCGAACTTGTATTTTCAACATCTGCGTTCATTCCCTTACACTCATATGTTGATTTGGTTCACACCACCCAGCATCGAAGACAAATGCAATTAATCCGTCGAAGTTGTAACTGTCGGTGAAACCAGTAGGATGACGTGGATCGTGTTTAGCGACTGTCTGCTCTAAAGCGCAAGCAGCCATAGATGTGATCGACAATTTATACACTAGAAATGGGCGTTCAGTCAATCCTCTCAAAACTGAGGTTGTTCTCTTTACGGGAAGGAGGAAGGTGACTGGTGTGACTCATCTAGCCCTTAAAGGCATCACCATCCAATTCTCCAAAATATGTGTCATACTGGATAGCAGACCTCTAAACTAAGGCGCTGTCGGCCTTCTGGCAATGCAAACGAACTCTCGGCAAGACATGGGGCCTGTCACCGAGAAGGGTCCTCTGGACCTACAAATGTATGATAAGGCCAATTATATCCTATGTGTTGACAACTGAAAATACGTCATTGCTAATTTTACCAGACTCCACCGAGCGGTCTTTCTCGGCTGTATTGGAGATTTTCCAATCACGCCTGGTTGCGCTCTGGACGCATTGATGAATCTCCCTCCCCCTAGTATTCATATCATGGTCTGCGTTCTCAAAGCCATCTACCGATTAAAAATTAGTGGTCTTAGGTACAACACACACTGGAGCTTTGACGACCTTGCGCGCCAACTGTTTTTTAACTCTGGCCTTATGGACATGTCGTCTGATGCACTGACACCAGAATCCTGCTGCGAACAAAATACGAAATCGACTTTCCCTGTGCCCATCAATAGTTTCGACCAGAGTCTGAACTAGGAAAAGCATGTAGTCGGGTCTTGACGAATGGCTCCAAAACTAATGTAGGATGCTGCGCTGGTGTCTTTCTGGAGGACTACAATATTAGATTTCACTCCTTGTTACGAAAATTTACGTTGGTCTTCCAAGTAGAGGTATACGCAACCCTGATGGCAACGAACTATATTGTGAAGAACCTTTCGAGGGGGCGAAGCATATTTGCATCTGTAACGACGGCCAAGCTGCACTTAGAACCTTGCGGATCCCTCTAACGAGTTCGAGAATGCAAGACATCACTGAATGCAGTCGGAAGGCTAAATTCACTGAGTCTTGGTCACTATGGGAAACGAAATCGCTCATAAACCTCATAGGGACGGCTTATAGGAGAGTTTTTCAAAATCCGAACCTACGTTAGGTCTGCCTGCTTCCTCGGTTTAGCCTTTCATTAACAGTTGGGTATCATATGAGCATAACTGTACAAGGTATGACTCTCCTAGTGGCCGAGAGGGCAAACGAATGCTTCCCATCTCTAAGAGGTCAGCAGCCTACCTGTTCTCCCTCAGCAGTAAGGACTGCAGGCTGCTTACTGCCATCGTGACTACACTTTTGCTAAGCTCTTAAATGTGATGCGCATAAGTGGTACAACATCCTTCGACGCTTGCTGTGAAAGTGATGACAGAGCACTACCTCTGTGAATGTCTGGCTTCTGGCTTCTGGCTTCTGGCTAAATAAGCGTTGACGTGGTTGGTGCTGGTGCTGTAGGCACTTCATCATTGAAGTGCTTACTCATCTTTCTTCGAATGACTGAAATGTTCCATTGAAACGAACTTACAAGGAATACAATGGACTCACTGTTCTGACCGAAAAAAAAAAAAACAAAAAATCGTCGGAGTACAGGCGAATTTGTTTAAAATTTGAAGCCTTCAAATTAATGTCTTAATAATTTTTGTGGGCATGGGAGAATGTACTACTCCATTATCGACTCTTCCTTCAGTTTAGATGCTACATGGACTCATTGTCTATTGGCTTAGTATGTTCCCGTCTTGTTTTTGTTGCTGAAAATTGCCAGTTTTACTGCTCATCTGTTGCCTATTTCCTTCCGCGTTTACTTCCTTAATGAATGTGCGGTCTTGAACCACTGCTTGATGGCGTTTGTAAAGTAAGCGTTTTGAAGAAGATTGAAGGTGCTACCATGCACATGTCCGACCGCAGAAAAAATGTGACTTCGCAGGAATTCTTCGTGAACTAACGTCTCTGGTCATCTTCAATCTGTAATTCGTAATCAGGGTTGAAAAATATTTACCATAAAAGTTAGCCAGGGGTTCCCAAGTTCGGAAACTATAGTACAACTGCGAAGAATCACTGTTCATATGTTTAAGAAACAGGCAACAATGATTATGTTTCAGGATAATTGAATGTGACGAATTGAAAATATCGTAAAATTTACATATCTTATATAGTTATTCCAATTTCGGACAGAAATTATGTGTGTAAATATATTTTACGATATGGCCACCTTTTGCCTTGACGATGGCATTGTGTTGCTCAATGAATGAGCTGTACGTTCACGGGAAGTAAGATACTGCCGAGGAAGAGATGATTTCAGCGCGTCCACACTTTCATAATTATTAGTGGCAACTTCAACACACTTTAAACACAGAAGTCCATTCGATTCACGTTTCGTGTACTCACGAGCTACGAGTATTGTTAGTACCGAATGAAGTGTGAAACGATGTTTTTCAAGCTTTCCTGGTTCATCTGGGCTTTGTGAGATGATTAAGAATCTTGGATGGATGGGAATAATGCCCAGGGTTTCAATGCTAGTCCTAGAACTCTTTCGCAATCTGTGCGCTCAAATTCGCTGCAATAGTATGATCTCCCCATTAATCAAACCCGATCGCTTTGTTTGTTTACGGCTTGCTGAACAGTGAACTCTTTCTCGTCAGAGAAGATGATCTATGGGAATGAGCCACTCGCGGCAAGCTGCTTCAAATCCTTCGTTCTTTTCAAGCCCTGCTTATTTTATATTTTGTAAAGCTTGAAATGAATCTCATTTTTTCAGTATGCGTCGAATGCTCCGGTCCCACACATGTAAGCTCTTTTGTCATCTTCCATTCCGGATCCAATTGCTCCTCTTTTTCGACCACCGCTGTGACGTTTTGCGTTGCAGTTGGTACCGTTGAGACGTGTTATGGTGGGGAACATACATTTTGCTCGCTATCAAATTATACTCCTCGCGAAAGACTCCTGGTTGCGATTTTCCGGTTGAATGAAGCACAGTCACACTCTGACATTTAAATTCCGTCGCCAATAAAAGAAAAACCGAAGACGCCATAATAAAATGTTTTAAATTGTCTGAAACTTCGATGTTCCTTTAATTGGCCATCGTGTAAATTTAAAACATGTATCTATACCACTTGATCACTCTTGAAACGTGTTTAAGGACAAAAACGAAAATTCACGTTTATAAGCTGAAGAAAACTTTCCAAAATTTGCTTAGATGCGGCAGAATCCCATTCCGAAGCACATATACCCAAAACTTGACAATACGTCGGATTTACAATGAATAATCTCATCTAGTCATTAAAAAATATCTAGGACTTCGCATCCTTCGATTTTGCAGTCCAACCAAAGAAATGTTGTTCCTTCTTTAGAAAGTAAAGACTACTTTCGGATACACTACTGCTTAAATCGGCGAACGCCCACAGTTATGCAATGAGAATTTCAAAAAAAAAAAACACCATTTCACTTGATTTCACTTGCAACTTTTTCAAGATGTTTTTTTTGTATACGTGTACATAGTTTCAACATCGACTTTTAGAACAAAAAGCAAAACACAAGAACATTGAAATATTTCCACAATGCAGATCGTACGCTTTTGTTCCTATTTTCCACTTTTCTACCAAAGCAACAATAAGTGTGACAACCATTTGGCATTGAAACTATTGACTGATTTTTTTTATAATGTAATAATAATCCGTTTACCTATCTGTGTTACAGAAACATAACTTTAAAGGAAACCAACAAATTTTTACCCGAAACCATCCCTTAGACAATTTGAAGTTTATTTTTACGATGACAAAAAATCTCTCGTATTGTTTGAGTTACTTTTGCAGAGCTTTGGTTTAGTTTTACTCAAGTAAATAAGAGCTTTTAGCGACTGATTTTCTTTTCGTGCTCTTTCTGTTTAAGCTTTTGTAAATGCCGGCTGGTTTAAGTAAGAAGAAAAAAGTCGTGTTGTTAATTACCATCATGAAAATATTGCTCAGTTCAATTCGAACTGTGTGATTCAGTGTTCCAGAGCCCTTTTTGATAATGATTCTATCAAGTGGCAAATTTTGGACAAGGACTTCATTTCATTTCAGTCGTCCATGTTTATATCAATTTCCAGGGATTACAAACATGTTAGAAATAACGCGCCAACGATGTCAAAGTCTGACAAATCGTCTCAAAAAATCCGCAACTACATGTAGGTACCTATTCTGATTTATTTTGCGAAATCACAACTCAACTTCTTTCTGCCTTTTATTTGGTAATCATTGTACATCCTTAAATCCAAAATAAAGGGTGTTCTTATTACGTATCATGAACAGATTTCAACACCGGATGAAACCTTGCGTATTATTCAAATTTATGTTGAAAATCGGCCTTTAATTCGCGAAACATATTCATACATACGAGGGTTGTCTGAAAAGTTTCCGACCGAACAATGATACAAGACATTTTTTCTCAATTTTTTTTTTTATTTTTCTACATAGTCTCCTTGTAACTCCACACACTTCTCCCAGCGATGCTCTAGATCTAGGCTAGATCTGGTGAATAAGGCGGATGGTCAAGCAGTTCAAACCGTAATTCATGGATTTTCGCCATGCAACCGCTGAGGTGTGAGGCGGCGCGTTGTCTTGGTGAAACAGGATTTTCTTTTTCTGCAAATATGGCCGTTTTTTCGCAATTTGTGCCTTCAGCTTGGCATGTGATGATGCGTAGTATGCTCCTGTAATGGTTTTTCCTTTTTGAAGATAATCGATTAAGATAACTCCTTTACTATCCCAAAAACCAGTCGCCATCACTTTCTCAGCCGAAAAAACACTTTTTGCTTTTTTTTGGAGCCGGCTCGCCCTTTGCAGTCCACTATTTTGACTGAATTTTTGTTTCGGTCGTATAATGGTGTATCCAAGTTACATCTACAGTAATTAATTGGCGCTAACGTAAGTAAACGCGGCACCCAACGCGCGGACAGCTTTCTCATGCGTAAATCTTGATTTCATATGTAATAAACACGTTCTTTGAACATTTCTATAACCCCTACTATCTCTCTCACTTTAATTCGGCGGTCGTCTGACACCATTTGGTTGCAGTTTTAGGACGTCCCGAACGTTCATCATCTCCCAAGCTCTTACGGCCACGTTTAAATTCAGCTGCCCAAAATTTCTCTGTGGTAAATGTGGTGCAGAGTCCCCATACACAGAGTCCAACTCATTTTATTTTTGATTTGCGTGAGCGTATTGCCTTTCAAAAACAAGAACAGCTCGATACTCAATTTTTTCCATTTTCACTAAAAACTGCGCTTCCAAAATGACTGAAACTTCGATAAGTAACTGTCAAAAGATGCACAACTAGCATTCACTAGCTTATATTGACGAGTGCCGCTATCTTTACGCTGCGGTCGGAAACTTTTCCGAAACCTTCGTATGTAGATTCCGTAATTTTATTATATAGGATGTCCCCTAATTCGTCAAAAATAATTTGGGAAATGATTTCTGGGTATATTCTAAGAAAAAAATCGTTCTACATAAAGGTCTATCTCCAATATTAACATCATTTATCGAGGATTTAAGAAAAGGCTTACTTTGGTGTATTGTACCCTGACCGATGTTAACGGAAATTGCTCTGCTAATACTAATGGTAGAAACTTCGTTTAGGACTTTACTTTTAGAAGAAATACGAGCCTTTGTAACCAATTCACTTAAAGTTGCTATTACGGTTGAATAAACAAATTCCTTCACTCTTCTCCATACCAAAGAATCCAATGTTGTAAGGTTAGGAGATCTGGTGCATTTCTTCATTACCATACTCTTCATTTAGCCAATTCTTAACCTCTCGACCGGGCTAGAGCGCCCCTCTGTTGGAAATATGATGAAGCTAGTTGAATCAGTGTCCTCCAATAGTTCGGGTAAATCATTTCGCAAAAACCCCAGGTAGTTTGTAGAATTCAGCCAAGGTGGTAATTTGAACAGGTCGATTAACCTGTTTCCAATTACACCTGCCCACATTTGCATTGAAATGATTTATGTCTCCTTGCATGTGGATTATCCGCAGCCAACGTGCCTATGAAGATTATGAAAATATGTGATTCCATCTCTTGTATATTGAGATTCGTCCATCCAAAGAATTCTGCTAATAAACTTGTTGTCATCGAATCTTCGCTCCAGCAACAAAAAGCAGTTCCTATACAGAGTATGGTGGTATGGATAAAGATTTAATTTTACATTCAAAATTTTATGTGTGGAAACATTGAGTTGCGAAGCTAAGCGTCTGATGCTTATTCTTGGATCAGTTGAAACAGCTTCCAGTATTCTTTCATCAGCCGAAATTCCTCTTACTTGTGGAACACCTAGTATTTAAAACTGATCCCGTTTCTCGAAGCCTTCGATACGTATTTCCAAATAAGTAGGAAGTTGTCTCGTTGAACTCCCATTGTACAGCTCATAAACGTAAATAATGTCTGCCTACTCTTGATATGTAAATGCAGACATTTCAAATAGCGTTTCTAAGCAACTGTAATCATGGCGTAGAACATAATTATTTTATTCTAATCTTTTATACCGTTTTTGTTTGTTAAATTTTCCAAATAAGCCTTCATACCAAAAACATAATTCTTTCTGGGAACTTTTAAGGAACAGGGTAAGTAAATGTGCTTTTTGACAGGTATTCAAATAAACGAGCACGCATTATAACTTTTTAATAGCTATGCAATTTTAAAAAATTATTGGAAAACTATTAATTCTTGGAAAATCACTCTGTTGTTAGAAACGTACATAAAAAATCATAAATTCCTTCTTTTATCTGTTGCAGGTTTTCTCAAGTATCATAAAATCTATGGATTCTGCAAACTTGTTGACGATTTTTTTTTACTATTGTGACGTTAATAAGGAAAAAATAGTAAAACATTGTGTTTACTAAGAATTTTCTGGAGAAAAGGGACCTCAAAGTCAAAAACTAGCATGGGCACGAAAAATGGAACAAGAAAGGCTGTTATAAGGGCTAGTATTTCTTGTAAAAGTAAAGTCCTAAACGAAGTTTCTACCATCAGTATTAGCAGAGCAATTTCCGTTAACATCGGTCAGGGTACAATACACCAAAGTAAGCCTTTTCTTAAATCCTCGATAAATGATGTCAATATTTGAGATAGACCCTTACTGTGGAACGATTTTTTTCTTAGAATATGCCCAAGAATCATTTCCCAAATTATCTTTGACGAATTAGGAGACACCCTGTGTAATCGACCAATTGAGTGCACTATTACCCATGTTGTATGAAGATAAATTTCATACCACTCACATGCTATATGACGCAAAGATATTAATGCAACAACGTAATGCGCGTACAGAAGAATCTGTAGCCGCTGTAAGTGACTCTGCGGCGGAAGATGTGGAATTATCAATTTGCCGTCGATCACAGCAATTTGACTTTGTCTCCACGTGGAAAATTGTTCAAATAGATCTCGGCTTTCACCCGTATAAGATCCAGATGGTGCAGAAACGGAAGCTACGAAACCATTTCTTGCGACGGGTTTTGATGTGCTGGCCTCCTGAACGGCTTAAAGTCGACCTTTACTTTTGTTGGAAAATCGTGTTTAGTATCGAAACTCACATTTGCCAAAGCAAAATTTTTGTTTCTGACTGGCTCTACGATCCATACTGCCCAAGAAATCATCAACATCGCGAAATGGATCAGTAAATAGGCTAGGTATCGAAATCGTTCGATTTCACTTAATTATTTCTTGTTGCGCTATATAAAGTCTTTTATGTATAGTGATACATACCTTTGAAGCTAACTGTTTAAGAGAAGAGAATTCAACCCGTTTGGTTGAATATGTTCAGATCATAAAGTTTAATTCCCAATGGTCATTATGGTTGGTTTACCATCCATCAGGTTCTTTTAAATAGTTGCAAGGCTCCAAGTAAATCCATTTTTTTTAAAGATCCATTATCTAGACGAAGGATCTGTCTTATTATTATTCATGTTTAGTAATGAAGTGAATTAAACAGAAAAATTATCCTTTTATCCAGAGATTGGAAGAGGCAAATTTTAACGGTTTGTAATAAAAAACTCAATTTTTTTTTACGAGGGCGGGTCAATAAGTCTGTGACTTTTTGAATTTCTGACCTCTTTACTGAAACAGCAACACTGCTCCTGTCAACAGGCATCTGTTAGTTGACTCCTGTCAAAATTTAAACTTGCTGCGTCAGAAAAAAGTGGTTTACTGAATTTCGTTGTGGCCGTACAAGCACTGAAGATGCCGAACGTCCTGGACGCCCAGTTGAGGTCTCTACACCCGAAACAATCGAAAAAATTCACGATATGGTGTTGGCCGACCGAAGATTGAAAGTGCGAGAGATTGTGGAAGCCGTAGGGATCTCGCATGGCTCAGTGGTTTCAATTTTGAATGATCACTTGGGCATGAGAAAACTTTCCGCAAGATGGGTGCCGCGTTTGCTCACAGTCGACCACAAACGCAATCGTGTAACAACTTCACAGGAAGGTTTGGCGTTGTTTAATCGCAATATGGAGGAGTTTTTGCGCCGTTTTGTAACCGTGGACGAAACATGGATCCATCACAACACACCAGAGAACAAACAACAGTCAAAACAGTGGGTTTCTAAGGGTGAATCGGCGCCAAAGAAGGCCAAGGTGGGTTTGTCAGCCAATAAAGTTATGGCGACTGTTTTTGGGATGCACGCGGGATAATCCACATTGACTACCTTCAAAAGGGAAGAACAATCAATGGGGAATATTATGAAAACTTATTGGACCGATTCAATGACGATTTGAAAAAAAAACGACCTCATTTGGCCAAGAAAAAAGTTCTTTTCCACCAAGACAATGCAAGGGTGCACACATGTGCAGTTGCCATGGCAAAAATCCATGAATTGGGCTATGAATTGCTCCCTCATCCACCCTATTCTCCAGATTTGGCTCCGAGCGACTACTTCTTGTTCCCAAACCTGAAGAAATGGCTTGCTGGAAAAAGATTTGACTCCAATGATGAAGTCATCTCGCAAACAAAGGCCTATTTTGAGGACCTCGACAAATCATTTTTTTTGGAAGGGATAAAAAAATTGGAGAAGCGTTGGACAAAGTGTATAGAGCTCAAGGGAGACTACGTTGAAAAATAAAATTATTTTTTTATCAAAAAATCTGTGTGCGGGACTTATTGACCCGCCCTCGTAATTTCAAGAATTTTTGTTTAGAGTTATGTACGGAATAGCATATCGCGTAAATCTCCTCCATGGCATTGCTGGCTGGCACATACGCACTCTTTCGTCGAAATTTTTCATGGCAGTTTTGTATAAATGTGGTTGAATTTCGTTGATGTAGGGTGCAGTTTGCTAATCCAAAGTGTGGTGGTGGGCTTGTTGTTATAAACCGTAGATTTCAAAAAACCTCAAAGAAAAAAGTCCGACGCCGTTAAAGCACAAGATCTGGGCGGTCAATTCTGATCACCAAAATGTAAAATTCCATGACCAGGAAATGACTCATGCAGTAATTGAATTACCGCTTGGGCTTTGCGGCATGTTGCACCGTCTGATTGATACCACATGTCGTCCACATCCATATCTTGCAGTTTAGGCACAAAAAAGTGGATTGTCATGTCGCGATAATGAGCAGGGTTAACTGTTATTACCTGAGTAAACGCATTTTAAAAGATGAATGATGTGATGATGCCTGCAGCCCAAAATCCGCACCAAACAATGACACGTTATAAATGCATTTGTTTCTCAGCAATCGCTCGTGGACTTTCTGAGCCCCAGATTCGACAATTTTGACGATTAACAAAGCCATCAAGATGGAAATGATCACTGAAGATGATTTTGATTGAAAAGTCTGCATGCACTTGTCGTTCCATAATCCTTTCAACGAACTCTCTTCACTGTGTGTCAATAAGGTTCAGTTCTTGAATCAATTGCACTTTGCATTCGTGAACAAGCAAACCTTTCGTCAGAATGCGCTGGACCGAATTTCTCGGAATGTGCAATTCTTGACCACGGTGCTGAATTGATGTTCCTAGACTCTCATTTGTGTTGAACGATTTGTTCAAGGATGGCCAGAATGTCAAAGATCACTATAAAATCCAGTCTCCGTGAATAGTTTAATTAATCTCTTTACAGTTGATGAAGTTAAATCACCATTCTTTCCATATTTTGTACGAAAATTGCGGACTGTAGCTGCCACATCTTCATTCCTTTAAAATATTGCTCAACAACGAAAACGTGTAGGGCTCCATTGTTAATAACCCTAAACGGCTTTCAGGCCGTCTTTTTTTTGTGTTGCCAACGACTTTACCGCACAAATGATGCAAAATTCAAATTTTGCATGAATTTTGTTTTTCTATTATTTTATCATCGAATATATGTAGTGTCGTCATCTAATTTGTGACATGACACGTTGTCAACCAATAGAAATATTGTTTTACCATTTCCTCCAAGTTTCTCATTCAGTTTATTTGTTCACTCAAAATTTTTTCCCGATCTCTTTGCTAATGGGCAGATGAGTAAATCTTTAAATAACGATGCCGATTCAATATTGCAAATACTATTTTAAAATAGATATTTTTCTTAATTTTGTATCATTCTAGCTAATTATTGGGGGATTAAAAATCAACTTTTAATATAAACTGGTCCGGTAATTGTTGCATTTTTCAATCGCATGTCCTGAAATCAATTCAATAGCGCCTTTGTATTTAATATGTTCGCATTATTTTTTTTTAATTTAAGTTGGTGCATAATACCGAATTCTTCACAGATGTTCTTTCTTTAATATTCCGCATCTGTTCTCTTCAAAAGTGACAATTCTGTGCCCTTCTTCCTAGATCCAGATGTCTGAAATTTTATTTGCTTAGACCTTATATTGTTACCTGTTGTGCCGGAATTTCAAATGACTTTTCAGGCACAGAAATAATACAGATTTGTAAAATTTGTCTATTCAACCAAGGTGAAATTATCCCGAGCTGTTTAAGTATAAATTAGTCTTGGTTACTAAAGCGAGTTTTCTGGTAAAGCGAAGTTATGTATGTGTATATGAGAAATTTAGAAAAATAGTTGTTGCCCAAGTTTGTGTTTCAATCAATTTGTTCAAGAAAACGAAGCTCATACAAGAGAAGTTGACTGTGTCTGAATGAAAGATCCTTTTTAGGTACTTTTGACATATCGCAAGTTTACAAGTACTTTATTTATTCATTAAGTTGAGCAGTGTTACTGCTCATACATCTACGATAAAACATAATTTAAAATTAAAGCATGTCGAGTACCACGCTGTATAAATGCTGGGTCTATTGCTGCAAACAGCCCTGTCTTGCTATATTACTTAATATATGTTTCACTCTATAGTACTTTTGTTCCAAAGTTTGGAAAATTTTCGCGTTTTGCCATGCGAAACCCAAAATAGGAAAAGGATGACGTAATTCAAGAAAACAGAGGGAATCACAAAAAACATAACCAGAAGATCGGCTTTAAAAATCCGAATAGTGTTCAAGAATCGTCGGCAAATAATTATTCATTAAACGGTTAGTTTTAGAAGTCATCATAGAATTAATTTTTTATTAATCGACGAATTTTCTCTTATGCAAGAAAGGCCAGCCATAAAGCCGGGCTTTCAGTGACTAACAAAAAAAAAACGGCTTTTTGGGTCATCTGGGGTATAAGCGGTTTTGATCTAGGAAAATGTGCTGTTGCAAATAATATTTAGGAAAGTACACAGTGCATACTCGTATGTACATCCATGAAGTTAACAATTAAAATAAATCTTGAACAGAAATATTAAACTTTCGACTGCTCTAGAATAATGCATATTCGCCACATAGTTAGTTAAGCTAATACTGCCAAATGTTAAATTTCTAATGTTTGAGGACTTAGGGCTGCATGAAGTCACAGCTCATAAGGTCCAAAATTACTGTTTTATGTGTTTTTTAAACTGGTTTCAAAATCAGACTTTTTCAAAACGATGAATATGGGTCACTTAAGTCAATGTACAGACTATGTAACTGCTATTTTGTTGACTCATATGAATGAGCCTTCGTTGAAAAATAGTATGTGGGTTCACCAAGACAGCCCAAATTGCTACACAATTCGTGAAATAATATGTAGTTGTTTTGCGCCAAAATTCCAACGTCGGCTTAATCTTGACACCGAGATCATGTTAAACCGACGTTAGACTTGTTCTTCCTGGATGATGCAAATGGAGGTACTATCCCCAGAAGTTAGTTTATGGCCGAGATACGAGGATTCTAAAATTGAAACCGAGTCTTAGAAGATCCTTTATTTAAAATTGGTTTTTCTATTAAATAACCTTTTAAAAATAACACATATTTTTATTTCCAAAGCAAATATTTTAGCTACATATGTACACCATCAAATTTGCATGTCAAATGTTGTATATGCTACAAGGTAGGAGATGTTTATTTATGAGGCACCTGGTTTCCAATAGAGATAACTGTTACTTTCCTAAGTGTCTATGATTTTTGTCTAATAACTCAGTGTATGGAATTTTCGAGCACTTCGTCAATTTTGTGGACCAAATAATCGCCCATCTTTAAAATTCCCACTAATTTAACGTTACATGGCATTAGGCCAATAACAAAAATGCAACTACTGCGTTCCAAACAAAATGTAGCCCCAATTGAGGCCAGTGTTCACGAAGACTCAACTCTATCAGTTCGCAGGCATGCGCAGGAACTTGAGCTTTGTTGGAACATGGTACAACCTCTGTCGAATAGACTCAAAACAAACTGGAAGATGGTCCGGGCTTCTATGGTAAAAGTGTATTCGCGATGAAACTCACTCTTTGCCCAACGGATACGTTAGTAACCAAATTGCTTAACAAAAATGTACTTCATGGTGTAGTTTGCACGCTGGTGGCATCATTGGGCCTTTTTGCTTTAAAAATGATCAACGAATATGATTTCAAATTCACGTGAGACTGTTATGGCCGATATGCGGCTGCAACAGGATGGGGTTTTCTCCTTTAAAGTGTAGATCTACCAAGATCTCGGTATCAAATGCCACTCGTTTATGTCTTGTGTGAGAAGGGCACGTCTCACAAACAACTAAACAACTTGTTTACGTGGATAAGCCAGCAACGATTGAAGCTTTGGAAGATAATATGCGGAAAGTTGCGATTACTGATTAACACGCAGTGTGCTCTAGAGGTGGGTCGTTTTCAGTTTTTGTGTTAACGAAACGAAACGAAAAAACGCAGAAAAGTTCAACTACTTCCCCGATCGCTATCGTTTTTTTCGTTCTTATCATTTTCTCCGTTTTTTGTTCGTTTGCACTAAAAGATATGAAAACGTTTTTTCGTTCGTTTCGTGAATGTAGTTACTGTCAGCCAGGGGCACTATGTATCAGGGTGGAATCATGTTATTCGTTTTTCTCCTTCATGCGTTTTTCATATTTGCGGAACAGAATGATCCATTCGCATACCTGAGTTGAATTTTGTGTATGCAAATAGATAAATGTAGTTACTATATAAACTGTTTTTTTATGAAAATAAAACGGTTACGTCGTTACGAGATGAAAAACTGTTTTTTTAACTAGTTCGTTTTATTTATACCCACTCCTAGTGTGCTCATATCATCTTTAGATATCAAAGAATTATTATATATAAGCATTTTAAGATCAAAATTAAAATTAATATTCCAGACCCTTTTAAAAAAAAAACACCCTTTATCTATCAAACGAAATTTGTATTTACCTGTATCCATTTTTTCCTCAAAACAATATATTGATGGGTATTAACCATGTAATATATATTTAACTGTCTTTAACTTGACCTCTAATTTGTATCTTTTAAAGAGACACATGTGATGCAGGTACATATCATCTGCTTGACGCTAAACGAAAGCAGCGAAATTGTATCCACGGCAACACCAAACGTGTACCATGTGTTTGCAAAATTTGACAGCACCGGGTACCAACAAGCTTATGACGAATAGTCGAGTGAAACGTAAACGCAAATGAGATCTTTTTTTCCACACATTCCTGTGTTCATTTCCATTTCACGTTTCTCTCATTTAATGCTCTCCATGTCGGTCTATGGCTCTCATATTCAACTCAATTTTTTGCTTACAAAATTTTTCACTCAAAAGTTCATGTCAAAACGCAAGCAAAAAACGTTCTGAGGTTTCAGATTGTAAATAAAAAAAGTGACTTGTGTGTGTTGTGTGATGACAGAATTTTTGCACAAGGTAAGTTTCAATTTAATTAAATTCACGATTATCTCTCGTAATTTTGCATAAATTATTCTGTGCCAATAAGCAATCGCTCTATGTACATAATCATCGAATTATCCAAAAGTGATAAGGCGCAGATACTCAAAATCGCAAAAAAAAAAAACGCAAACGCCAAATTGTGTCAGAAATTAAAATTGCTTGCTGCTGTCAGATTGTTTTTTGTTTTTTTTTTTTGTTCATCTTTGAGTGTAATTGAGTGCGTGGGAGGATGCTTTATAGCATGAATGTGTGTATAAGTAGACCGGTTATTTGGGGGTTACATCCCGTCAATTCATTACGATGCAACATTGGTGAAACACACGAGTGGAGCTACAACCTACGAATAGGTATTCGTTTGTTCGGAAATGTGTTGTAACAAGATGGGAAGGGGGGTCATTGCGATTCCTAACCCATAAGTCACCCTCCATAAATGCCAAACAGGTGCACACAGACGCACATTTGCTACGTAAATCTGACTAATTTAGTTAGTATGACAGTATTTGTATCTTAATATGCATGTGTTACGATTTACGAATGAACGTGCGTTCACTTTAAGGGAGTGTAAGTGTACGGTACGACTTTAATTTTGAACAGTTCAAAAACGAACTGGATACCTTCTTTGGGCAAAAACTGAGGCGCCCTGTCCCTCGGGGAATGATATCAGCTTTGTAAAAAAAAAAAACAAAAAAAAAATTCAGAAAATCAACTATGTATGTATGAACTCGTACTACCGGCCGGTCGCGAATGGCCCGTAGGTGAAACTCAAATACATGCGAGTATGCCGGAGAATACACGTTTGCAAATATTTGTTATAAACAAATTATGTATTACACAATTTATTTCTCTTATCATTTCGAAAAGGTATTTCATTTGTGATTGGCATGTGCATATTAATGGTTTCATTTTGGTTTTTTTTTTTTGCACTTATCTATAACTACGAGTACACTTACACGCGCTCGCTTTCCGTACTCGTACACAATAATCACTTTTGATTTTCTTCAGTTTCATATCAGTATCTTTTTTCTGTTTTTACTGATAAAAAATAGATTGAGTACATTGTATCCATTAAGTCTAGCGTTGCAACGTGCAACAGGTGGTTGAGTTAATCCTTTGATATTGCAGTGAATGCAGGGATTTTATTAGGGGGATTGTGGAAAGCTTTTTGAGTGCAATTCAGTTGAGATTGTGGTGCATCATAGTCATAGGCCGGAATGTGATTTCTTTGGCGGGAAATTCATTTTGAGTTAAATGTGAGGACAGCTTGAAAAATTCGGAGAAGTTCAGATTTAAAATTTATGAGTAATACGAGAGTTGTATGATAAGTACCCGTATTTACCGGCTGATGGCACCACTGATGCAAAATGTGTATGCCATCATATAGCGCCATTTTTACAACGCTGACTGTCAAAATTTCAAACAGATGTATCGAGTAATTTTGTTTTGACAGCTGTTGATGGTCATCAAGTTGGTGTTTATTTGCAATCATGGAGAAAGAGCAATATCGATCAGTGATTCGATTTCTTTTTTTTTGGATGGGAAGACGTGTGAGGAAATCAAAGTGAAGTTGCATGCCGTTTATAAGGACCATGCAACTTCGATGACTTCAAGCGAGGCCGAACATCCGTTTTTGATGAAGACCGCCCAGGCCGTCCGATTGCGGTGACTACGGAGGATATGGTTAATAAAATCCATGATTTCGTGTTAGCAGATCGTCGGGTGAAGGTCAGAGAGATTGCTGACATTGTACACAACTCAATTGAACGCATACTAAATACCCTACACGAAAACTTGGGCATGAGAAAACTATCGGAGAGATGGGCGCCGCGTTTGCTAACAGTGGAGCAAAAACGGAATCGCATGACAACTTCGGAGCCACGCAAAACTGGTCGAATTACGCTACGAATTGCAGCCTCACCGATGTGATTAAAACCGATGATACCACTAACGTCAAGACCACTTTTGTAGGTCTAATAGAGCTTACCATGGATTGTCTTATTCAAAATCGGCAATTCTGGTTTTCACAAACCCATCGAACTAAAAGAGAGCAACCCCCGTTGCAAGTCATAATCTCGCTAACTTAGTTCCTGCACAGCTGGATCTTATGCGAGTGTTGGCCGAAATGTTTTCACAAAATTTTCTACTAAGTGGTGGTACGCAACGACGACAAATTGATGATTCCGGATCTTACGCCACAATTTAACTCAGAGCGGCTACAGTTTTTTGGCTTTATGTCTTGTAGAGAGTACAGGGCATACAACTTTTCAACAACACGATGATTTTACAGCCCAGTTGATCGATTAGTAGGACCAACATAATGACGTGATCTTCTAGTAAAGGGTAATTTTTTAGAGGTACTCTTTTCAAAAGTAAAAAACAGTCAACAAATTGAATTTGGTCCGGTAGTTTGTATAACCATGCAAAACAACCATTCTTTATATTTATTTTTTGGAAATTATTTCTTTCGAATATTGACCGTAACTGCGGCTAACATGATGCATTCTGAAGTTCCAAGTTTCAATAAAGCGTTCGAGCATTACGAGTGGTGTTTGGCCAATGATTCGAGTAATGTTGGCCTCGAATTCTTCAATCGTAGCCGGCTTATGCATGCAAACTTTAGACTTTTTTTTTATAATCAGCGCGCACTTAAGGGGTTTTTGTACTCCTAAAATGTTTGTACATAGCGCGGGCGAAGGAAATTTAGGGGGGTAGAAAGGACAGGTACCGATGTATGGGGTCTATAACTTCGTGCGGTTTGCTAAGAGATGGCGTAACTTGTATTATTCCATTGGAACATGCGTTGGAAAGCTACTGTCATTGTACGTTATTTCAGTATATGTCATTCATTTGAAGCGTAAACAACAATAATTTTTTTTCACTCAAATATGTCGAACTTTGTGCCCGAAAAAGTGTTTTTGCGGGGAGTTCTTCTTCATTACTTTAATATGAAGAAAACTGCTGCCGAAAGTCATCATCATTGGTGGAAGTTTATGGTGAACATGCGCTAGCTGAACGAACGTGCCAAAAGTGGTTTGCACGATTTAAAAGTGGTGATTTTGGCTTGGAAAACGATGAACGTCCTGGGCACTGGAAGCATTACTCTATGAAGATTGTTGCCAAACACAAGAAGAGCTCGCAGAATCTTTGGGTGTCACTCAAGCAGCCATTTCAAAACGTTTAAAAGCAGCTGGATATATTTAAAAGCAAGGAAATTGGGTTCCACATGAACTCGTGCCGAGAGATGTCGAAAGGCGGTTTTGCATGTCCGAAATGCTGCTGGAACGCCACAAAAGGAAGTCATTTTTGCATCGAATTGTTACTGGTGACGAAAAATGGATCCATTATATGTGAAACCCGGCCAGCCAGCCAAATCAACGGCAAAGCCGAATATCCATGGCGCGAAGGTAATGCTCTGTATTTGGTGGGATCAGATGGGTGTGCTGTATTATGAGCTGCTAAAACCGGGGGAAACCATCAATGGACAACGCTACCGAACACAATTAATCCGTTTGAAGAGAGCGGTGGCCGAAAAACGCCCGGAATATGCGACCAGACACGAGGCAATAATTTTCCATCATGACAACGCTCGGTCCAAGTTGCTATTCCGGTTAAGAACTATTTGGAAAACAGTGGATGGGAAGTCTTACCCCACCCGCCTTATAGCCCAGACCTTGCCCCTTCTGACTACCATTTGTTCCGGTCGATTCAGAACGCCCTCACTGAAATACGGTTCACATCAGAGCAGAATATCAAAAATTGGCTTGATTCATTCTTGACTGCCAAGCCAGCGCAGTTCTTTTAGGATGGGATCCACAAATTGCCAGAAAAATGGGAAAAAGTCATAGCTTCAGATGGGCATTACTGTGAATAATACTATTGTACATGTTTTTTCTTAAATAAACGTTCAAATTTTGAAGTTATAAGTTATATACCCAATACATGTTTTAAAGAAATCGGCAGGGCATTCCATATGCGAGTTGTACGGCTTAGGAAAGAATCACAGTATTTTAGAGTACGTCTAAAAATTGGCTTGAGGGTATACTGATGAGCATTCATAGCTAGACGAGTGTTACGGTTGACAGTTTTATTGGGCGGAATGCTACTGGCGATTTCAAAGGAGCACTGGTGGTTGAAATAGCGATAAAACAAAGTGAGACAAGGGACATTACGTCGGTGTTGGAGGGTGTCAATTGATTGTGATGTCACATGATCTTGGCGGCCAATTGACCGGTCCAAATCGTGAAATTACCGTTCACCGAATCGTTCTAGTAATAAAGCCATTGTTTCGCGTACTGTGAAGTTTCAAGCGCCGTCTTGTTGGAACCAAATATCGTCGAGACCATTGGATTCAATTTCAGACAAAAAATTATCTGTTATCATGGCCCGATAACGGGCGCCATTCACAATTACGTTCCGGCCGCCCACAGTTTTGAAGAAATATGGACCGATGATTTGATCAGCCCATAAACCTCACCTGTTTTGTCTGGATGCAATGGCAGCTCTTCGGATTGCACCGCACCCCAATTATGGCTATTTTTCTTATTGTCATAGCTATTAAGCGAGAAATGGGCCATATCGTCGAAAACAGTGGATCTTCGTGATACTTTTCAAGAGCACAGTTCTTGCACGAATTGAATTTTGTATGCTTTTAAACTAAGATGCTCACGCAAAATACGCCAAGTTGTTGCCAAGGCGTTGAGAATGGCGCTGAATCGATTCATCACGGTCATCGGCTACGCTCTCCGCTACCGCCGCTATATTTTCTTCACTACGTGCTAGATGTGGTCTATTTGGTCGCGTATAATAATACTAATGAAAACAGGGTCTCAAACTTTTCGATGGTATAGCGAATTGTGCGTTCGGTAGGCCGATTATGTGGACCATAAGTTGCTCTAAGCACACGAAACACATGCCTCGCAGAACGCTGATTTTCGTAATACAGCTGAATAATTTGTGGACGCTGTGCCGGGTTAAATCTTTCCATGAAGATTTTCCAAACAATACTGAACAAAAATACCATATTAGTGTTCCCACTGGAAAAAGTATCCCTTAAAGAATCACCTTTTGAATATTTCGCGAATTGAAGAGATATTTTCAAAATAATTTGAAATGATAAATCTATCATGATGATTCGTCAAAAAAATACTAAAGACAACTGTAAAAGAGGTGTCAAAGCTGAAGTTCTCCCTGTTGGCAGATCTACTAGGAGAAAAAGAAAATACCCTTTATTCTAGAGTTAATGTGGGATTTTTACTTACGTTTGGCTGCTAAGAATTGATGATTATATTTTAAGTGCGAAACCAACATAGGCATCAAGAAAAGTCATGACCTACACAGTGTTTTTTTTTTAAGAAAAAAAAGAACTTAACACTTAAGCGTTAAGGGTATTACCACAATTAAAATGCCTGAGCACGTGTTAAGCTTTTACTCGTAGGAAAATGGGAGGGACAGAAAGAGTGTTGGGCCCAGTCATTGTTTCGCTCCCTGGGTGTCATCCAATATTTGATGGGGAGACTGAATTATTAGTGTAATTGGGGTTGTTGCTGTATTCTAGGCAACCACTCATCGTACGTGAATTGAGTTGCCAGAAAAAAAATGTCTTTCGCGCTCTTTTCCTTTTGAATTTAAATGCGTTTTTATTTAAATATTGTAATTCATAAACTCTTACATGATAGATAAAAAAAACCCTTAAAAATCAGCCTAATTAACTTAAAATTATATTATTCTAACTTACTGGCCCTATTCGGGCGCATTGAGTTAAACATAATACGTAAACTATGTCTTTCGACGTTGCAATAAATATTTATTATATATTAATATTGAAACTAAGCAATGATATTTATTAAAAAAAACTTAGTACATGGACTAGAAAATAAAAACTTACAAATTACCTAAAAAAAAAATAAATCTGAACCTATAGTAGTTATTTATGTCGCAACTCCCTACCGCCCTACTGAACCGGAGACGCACTGCCGTGTGCGACGTGTATATTGTAGTAGAGAAGCCAATACACTTCTACTTGAGCCAGCCACGGCCAGCCACCTACCTCGAAGAGAAAGAAATAAAAAACATTTCGTTTTGAATAGTCTGCTGTTTTGCCACCTGTCACAGAATATGGTGTCGTTATTGACAGACAATAAGTAAAAGTTCGCCATTAATCAAAATGGAGCCATTCACGCTTCAAAACCCCATTCAAATTGTTAAAATTCACCACAAAAACGGTGAAAATTACGAGTTTTCTCGGTCGGCATGAAGTATCTCCTCACCCACCTATTGTGCTCGTCCAATAGGAACAATTGTGAAACTAGTATTTTTCTGTACCTCGAAATGTGGCCGAAAACTAAGGTTTGTGCACTTTATATTGATCTCAGGACCTGGGTTTATCACAAAGTACACGTCTCGGAATTTTACCCAAAAACTTGGTTCATAAATTCTATAATGTAAGGTTCAATTAACGCGAGACCTTAAGCCTGCCGACCATTAGCAACTTTGTCACCTAGCCAATTGGCTGTTGGACATGCATGAAATTGTTCAAATAATTCACAGAAATTTATTTTGATTGAAGACCCATACTTCCATTCCCGAAATTGTTGTATTATATGTTATGTAGTAAGTAGAATTTCTGCAAAAATGATTATCCAGTAGTCTCTGTATTTACAACGTGTTACTGGTTGGTGAGATTTTTGTGCATTTTGGGTTATTATTTGTTCGAAAATGAAGCGAGTGTGGCTATTACAGTGAAATAATTTGGTGAAAATAATTTTTATGGTTGTAACCTGAAGGTTTGGATATTTATTTCCAAAACGACGATGGCGCAACGTGCCACACAAGTAGCGAAACCATGGCCAACTTACTTCTCGTAGTGGTAATAACAATTGGCCGACGAGTGTTTGCATACTTGTATGAGAGTTTATGCCTACGCTCGCCAGCAAATTAAAGTACTGCTATTATTGCTAAAATTGAGCCGCAAATGTGCCGAAATGTGATGAAATATTTTATTAGACGATCCTGGATGTGCAACAGAGGTCGTGGGAGTCATTTGACTGATGCCTTCTTCTACTGATTAAAATAAAAATTAAATCTCATCTTATAAAAAATACGTGTTTTCTTGATATGTAAGTCAGAAATCAGAATGGTATAGGGTTTCAGTAGCTGTCAAAGCCAGGTGTCAAAATATTCAGTAAGGTTTGCCATTTTATCACGCATAGATTTACACTTGCCGAACGTGCGGAAATTATTAAAAAATATCATCGAAATTCCGGCTCAGTTGTAAATACGCAACATGAATTTCGTCGCGATGTTAGTCTTCATCATGGCTTCAGTGTGCAGGCAATTCGTCGCAACGTGGAGAAGTTTGAGCGTGAGTACACTCTTTTGGGTTTTACACCACCAACCAGACAGAGATTGGTGCGAAATGAAGAAAACATTGCCGCCGTAGCGGCCGGTATCGAAGAAGACCCAAAAAGTTCGATTAGGCGCAGATCAGCTGAATTGGGCATCGCCAAAGAGTCAACCCGGCTTATTTTGCTGTTGGATTTGCGCCTACGTCCGTATAAGATTGTGCTGACGCAAGAATTGCAGCCGGACGACCATAGACAACGCCGTGAGTTCGCTAATTGGGCGCTGGAAATGTTGGCCGGGGAACCGGATTTTGGCCAAAAAATCATCTTATCAGGCGAGGCCCATTTCTGGCTCAGCGGCTATGTCAACTGTCAACAATCACAATTGATATTATTGGAGCGACCACAATCCAGCAGCGTTCGGCCAAGCATCAAAGCATCTACAAAAATTTACTGTTATGGCATGGCTGCATAATCGGACCTTATTTATTTTGAAGTGAAAAAGGAGTCACCGTTACCGTCAATGGTCTCAGGCATAAAGTGATGTTAACTAATTTTCTGTGGTCAGAAGTTGATAACATCGATATATCGGAGCCGTGGTTACACCAAGACGGCGCTACATTCCATTCATCACGCGATTTGACACCACTCGATTATTTTCTCCGGGGCTACGTCAAGTCCTTAGTCTACACTAACAAGCCAATCACTTTAGGCAAGCTCGAGGCCAAAATTCAACACATTATTGCCGGAATAACGCCGCACATATTGGACTGAGTCATCAAAAATTGAAGTGACTGCGTGAAGCACTGCCAGCGAAGTCGAGGTGGGCGTTTGAATGATGTACTATTCCATACTTATTGGAATGAATCTAGCTTTAAAATAAAGCCAGAAGCAATTTTATATCTTTTATTATATTTTATTTTCTATCGTTCTTATCTGGTAACCCTATACCTCTTATTTGAAAACTTAGAAATAGATTTTCTGATTAATAAATAAATCGACTTGCATAAAAATAAATGGACCAGGATGATATTAAACTCTTAGTAAAAAGTGGGAAGACTGTACTAAAAATAATAGTTTTTACATTTGTATATTTAGAACAGAAATTGTGTTGTTGTAAATTCACTCAACTGGCGGGAATACCAAGGAATTAAAAGTCATGGTTCTCACAAAGCAAAGCCTTTCTTAACAATACTGACTTCAGTGGAGGATTTTTTAAATTAAAAACAGAAATCATTGTGTATAGAGATATACTCGTATAAGACAACCACCGCTAGGAAAAAGGAAGCAATACATGAGTTACTAGACTCCAAGGAGAATTTTTTAATGCATGATATAGGATAACTTTACAACATGGTTCACAAACTTGATTTTCTAATTTAACTTTTGGAGAGGTAATGATCTGGAATATGGAGCCCTTAAATGAATCCTCAAGATAAAACTGATTAGAATGGCAAAACCTCTATAGACCAATAGCTAAAAATGTAACCCTTTTGATATTCTTTCAATTTAGAGCAAGCTAACCAACTTCCATTGCTGTATAAGCATGTGTACCAATAACAGAATTAAAAATGTGTTATAATTATTATTATTTTTTTTTTTTGAGGCATCTTAGACCACATATTGTCCCACATACCCGTGTGTGATCACATCTTTTACTTTAAATCAATTAAACTGATTAGATTCTTCAGAGCACTAGTGGTTTTGGGTTTTTAAACGATCAATTAAATGTTTACGCGTACTAACTACGATGAAATAAATTAACAAGAACAGTGAAACACGCAACCTCTTCTTCATACCAAACGTTAAACTAGATACCAAAAGATATGTCTAAACAATGGACAATAACTTTTATTGTGTGAATCAAGAATTAATCATTCTATCAACTGACTTGTATATTCGATTTCTGTTGTATGATATCTTTACCTCGCACAACTGTTTTATAAATCGTCTTGCTCCAATTAGAAATGTGATTTATAAAATTACGGCAATCATTTTTGTGTTACTTAGTTTGCAACAGGTTTCAAATAAACTGCCTTTGTATTGAATGCCAAACTTCTGGTATATCCTGACAATAAAATCATTACCATCATCACCATGGTCATTATAAGCCGCAATTCGCAGTAATCAAGCCGGTGGCCACTGCTATTACACGTACATTTGTTCGTGGAATGAATCGTACTTCGTCTCCAGTAAAACGGGAGCGCCTCGACTATAGCGATGTGCGAGCAAATCACTCACACACGCCAAAAATAATACTCAATTCGTCAGAGAAGCATAACACCTCCTGGCGAGGAAACCCCCAACTGATGTTGCTCTGGCTGTTAGCTGTTGCTGTTGCTTTTGCTGATGCTGCTGCTGTTGCTGTTGCTGCTGCAGTATCCAACAGGAAATTCATTTCTTAATCAAACTGGCATTCGCTATGGTGTTTTGCTGCAATGTGGTGAGGTGAAGTATAGTGAAGTTATACTTTATACCACCCAACAGAATTATAGTGAAACCTGGAATTACAAACAATCAAGTTGAATTAAGGTGAAAACTTGTTTGCAGCCAGGCTTTTGAAGGCTCTCCCTATAGCACTGCCCACCCTGGGTTCCTAATAAGAGCTCACCGTTGCGAACGGTCAACGTGCCATTAAAAATAAATTCAAATTACAAAACTCATTAGATATTAACGGACTTGAGTGACTTGTGTGCGAATGTGATCATCGCCGTCAAATTGGCGCAAATATGTTAAGGCAAAACCAAGTATGTACTCTCTGTTCGCTGTACGGTGTACGGTGTACGGTGTACGCTGTCCGTTTGTCCGTTTGTCCATCTGAAGTTGCTTGTTGGTCCGTTCGATGCAGGCGCAATTGAACACTTTACAGTGATCCAATCTAACCGGTTGTTTCAGTTGTTACGGTTGATGTTGCCGTTGTGCTCTCTGGCAATTAATGGGTTTTCTATTTTTCCATTTTTCTATCATTCCCATATCTGGGATGTGGCGCACACACAATGAAGGATAATACTGACAACGACGAGAACGACTACGACGATGGACAGGAAAGCAGTTCAATGATGATAGTATCTTAGCATCTATCCAGAACAAAACATTTAGTCCATAAACATGTGTGCACCACTTATCTGGTGCCATGGTGGCAGAAAACAGTGTAACAACGGCAGCGACTCTGCCAGCAATAGCTGTATCATCATCATTTACGATACAAAAGCCTCAAGTTTCAATTTGAGGAGTTTGGTACGCGGCTGTGCAGCATGCAATCCAATGCATCTATATCTGCATGCACTGGCAAACTGCACATTGCATCGTTGGGGCATTCTTCGGATTCAGGGCGCTAACGTTTTATGCCACAACGGATTCACAATTTAACTTGTTTAGATTAGTTGCTTTTATCAATGATTTAAATCTCGATACGGTACACGGTAAGAAGAGCAACCAAATCAGTGTTGGTTTACCACTTTGGAATTTTAGAAATCCTTGAACGAATTAAGTGGTTTCTATTTATGTGACGTACTATATGATACTCGTATTTATATTAGATTTAAACTTGGAGTTCTTCTTGAGGCATCTGATGTTATAGATCGGTGAATATAGTTTTATAAGAATGTTATATTCTTTCAAGTTGGCTGCAACATGAGTCTTTTTCATCCCCCAGACAGTAGTGTTAAAACAACATTTTTAACTGGCTTTCTTGCCGTAAATAAATATTGGGTTCATTTACATACGTGAGTCAGAGATATTTTTGTATAATTCGCAGTAAATAGTTGCTTAAGGATTCTGTAAAGTAACGATATTGTGATCGGTTTAGCTCAGACATTTTTGGCTTTACTACATAGTATATCAGAAGATGACGATGAGCATAAGCTTCTGCCAAAAAGGTAAGGCGATTTGCGTTTGAGAAGACATAGTAGATCTGATTACGCATGGCATGGTAAAAATCTACTTGAATCTTGAAAAAGGTTTCATAGGAATGTTACAAGCTTATTTTATCAACTTAAATCCTGAGTGTGCCATTGAGCTTAAAACCAAGCCTGGCATTATCATGATGATATATCATAATTCGGTTTGTGATATACGAGTATGTATGTAAATAAATAAATTGATGACGCAGCAAATCAGTGTGAGCTATGCGAAAGAATCAAGGACATTTTATAAGTAGAAGTTTTCAATTTCGAAGGTTTGCTTTTACTTGCCGAAAGGGTACCTAATGACCCCTGAAATAATTGTTTCCTGATTTCGATGTATGATCTGGGAATTGAACCAAGATCTCCACTGTAGAAGAGAATGAACTTTTTCACTAGAATACAAGTGAAGCAAATTGAATGGCAAACTCTGTTAGTACATTTGCAAACCTTTCCACCATTCACAAATACACTGTAAAAAAGAACTCTCTCACTAGGTTAGTTGCCAAATTGATAGCAATTTATACGTAACGTTCACTACGTATGTCTAATGAATGAATGACGGTCAGTGGAAAGCTGTTTTTGGAAGGGCCAAAACCTGTAAAGTTTTCCTTTATGCACTAGACTACGCTGACCATCCTATCTGTGAGTACTGGCACCAATATTTCATAAACAAAAGTTCTTAAAGTCTATTGAATGGAATATTTTCCATCTCTGTCCTCCGAGGATCGTAAGCAAACTTTCGTGCTCTAACTCTGCATCTAAGTGAAAGATCTTCATTTTCTGAACATCTATTGGGTTGTTCAAAAAGTCCTTCCGTTTTTTTCATTTCACATTAATCAATGAGAAATTGGCCGTTTTCTACGATAACCTTATACCATCTCTCGTGCAACTTCACAATGCCGCCTGCATAGACCTTCCTATCTTTCTCTGCAAGAAACTTATTAAGGTGCTGTTTGATGAGGTCTTCAAAAGCAAACTTTCTTCCATTCAAGGAGTTTTGCAAGGAGCAAAATACTACGTGGAGTGAAAAGTAACCTCCTTGGGAATTAGAATTTTTTTTTTTTAAAATGTTTTTTTATATTATTCAGTATAGTCCGTTTTTAGTTTGATACACTTATTCCAGCGATTTTCCAACTTCTTGATCCCGTCCGAAAAGTAGTTTTCCGGAAGGTCTGCAAAATACTCCTCCGTGGCGTAGATGATTTCCTCACGTGAGCTGAATTTTTTATTGATGAGCCATCTTTTGAAGTTTGGGAAGAGATATTAGTCCGAGGGATCCAAATCCAGTTACCAATAGACGCCAAAAGTCCGCCCGATTCCGCATCTGACGGAGCATTATTTATCCAACTTTTCTTTTGTTTCCTTCGCCGTTTTGCCTCTCAAAAAATAATGTTTTATGAGAGAACGTAAATCGTTTTTGTCCATACTCAACATGATGCCAAACACGTAAACAACAATCAGCTGTCAAAACAAAACTAAAGACAGTATCGCACTGAAATTTGGCATGTTTGCCTAAATATGAATGGACTTCAAGGCACCATAACCTTCTTTGCAGTAGCAGCGCATTCTGGCACTAGGTGGTTTTCACTCCACCTAGTAAGTGGAACTCTGATGAGGCCAGATCTGGGCTGTACAGTGGATGTGGTATTGCATTCCAACCAAGCTGCAACAATTTTTGCCAAGTCATTAAATTTATATGTGGTCCCACGTGGTCATGGAGAAAGACCAAACCCTTACAATTGATGAGTTCCGAACGTTTCTGGGAGATGGCATCACTTAATTTCTGTAGCTATTCACAGTAGACATCGGAATTAATTATTTTGTTTTTAGAAGCAGCTCATAGAAGATTGGTCAATTCCAATCCCACCAGATTGATAGCATCTCCATTTTTCAACGATATATGCCTTTCCGATGCTTCATCTCGCCTATTCCAACTTTTTTTTCGGCTGGCATTGTTATAGACAAACCATTTTTCGTCGCCCGAAGAATGAATCGTTTTCTTCGCGTTTGATGAGTTGATCGCAGACAATTATGCGCTTCTTCAGATGGATTTCTGTTAACTCATGCGGTACCCAAACACCGAGCTTCTTTACGAAGCTAAGCAATTTCAGAGGGCTATGTGTTTATTTTAGCAAACAGGACTGCCTTCTGCTTTTAAGTTACAAATTGAAAATCTTTTCATTTGAGAAGATAACCAACATTTAAGAAAACTTCCGGATACGCCAGAATCAACTATCGCCGATATTAGAAAACTTTTAAATGTATGTAACGGATTCAGTTCCACTTTAAGTGAAAGAAGAAGTTGCTTCAGGGTTAGTTAGTTCCACCAAGCAGAGATTGACTAGTCAATAGTGGAACAAACCCTTCTCTCTTTTATGATTTGGTAGTACATCGGAATCATCACCACGGGAATCTCAGAAATTGACATCTGGGACTTTTTTTTATACTCGTATAGTTTTAAATCCATCTGATTTCCTAATTCCTTTATAATATTTTGTATAATCACAAAAACCCGAAAACATAATCCTGGACCCCAGCACGTCTCTTGATTGGAACATTTACAGATTTACCCACTATTGCATTTAAAAGAAAAAATTAACAAACTTATCTAAGAGCACATTTTCCGTCAAGAGTATTTAATTTTTTTTCCAGTGTAGATCATCTCGACACAGTGTGTTACTGATTAACCAGTTATCTTATAGTTTGTTACTTTAATATAATGCATTACACCATTCCGATATATCCTGTAGTCTACATGCTGATTATTATCCAAACGCAATTTACGCGTTAATTGAAGCTTGTAAGAACCAGTTAGACACGAGTCACTGCTATCCACTAAACAACAACCATGGGGATGCAATTGTAATCTATTAAGAATACACCAACAACAGCAGCAACAACACCATCACCATCTGGAACAACCACTTATGGCCATTACACCTGTGCGCAGTTATATTCTGACGACGATCCTATCTGGATTCAGGTTCTCTCAACAACGGCTTTAACTCTTCAGCTCAGCTCATTCAAGTAACATCAACCGCTTTAGCCAATACCATAAATCTTCTCAGCAAATTTTAAGGCATTGAAGAATAATTGCGACCTTAAAACAATCAACGGCCACTACAATGACTACAACATTGGCTGTCCAGCGTTGTAGCGTTAGGAAGAGAAATTCTTTTTCCGCTTTCCACCGTTTTCCACCTGCCCTCCGTCGCTATAGCATCGTATGGCATGGCGGTTTTTCCGTAAGCCTTGACATCTTCCTACTTTATGTGGCGCGCGCGTAATTCACTGGAAAATCTATTATCTTCACTGGATTTGAGTAACATGTTGTTGCAATAATGTGAAAGGCACACTAGGAAAAAATAAATGGAAAAAAAAAATCAACGACGAAACATTCATTATCCGTTGTTGGTTCTAGGGTAATAAATAAAATTGCTGAGGATCAAGGATTGTCACCCGATCGGGCAGAAGCCAACAAACATACATACATACACAACAACAACAAGAAGAAGAAAACATTTGAAATGAATTATGACCACAAGGAGCTGGTTCGGTTCCTGGCCAACATACGAGCAAAAGAAAGGGGTACCTGAAATAGATGTTTGGTAAAGATTGCTAGGATACCTGGCAGAAACAGCAGGGAGTTTTATTTATTTATTTATTGTTTTTTTTTTTTGTTATCTGTGTGGGATGACAAATGACAGAAACCCAAAGGAAGTCACAGTAATTTGGTGGAGGTGATCACAGGTATACTCGTAAAATATTATGCTGGTAGTAAGTAGTATCCCCATTTCGAAGCGTGATTTATGATTCTGCAACAATTTGTTGTATTGGTGTGGCTTTTTGCAAATGGATTTCATATAATTAATTGCTGGGTGCCTCTTGTCACACTAAACCTTTTTTCGAATCATTGTTAGATTCGACACACATAGGGATTTCTTCAATTCGTTATAGTTTAAAGTTGACTTAAAGAAGAGCTCACGCTTAAAAATCTCCCATTTGGCTGGGTTATTCGATGCCACATAAACCAAGTCGGGTTTGATAAATTGACTATGAATATTAAAATGATTTTTTTTTTGTTAGGGGTGACTCTCTCTGGGCACTTAAATGGCTTTTATTTGCATGTGCCCCAGAATGGAGATACTGTTGCAAAAAAAAAAAAGATGTGCCTGTGAAGCTGAATTCTGTGCCATTACAATGGAAGGAAAATTCGCACTATGTGCATTGGTACGGTGTTGTCAAATCTGGCAACGTATAGGAAAAAAAATTCTTTGTACTCTCTTTTTCCATTTCCCTTTGACTAGACGTGATATATGGAAGAATCGAATTGACTTTGGAAAAATTTCCACCATACATTGTTCGTTACTTTTGCTTTGATAATTTTTAGCACCTGTCTATGTAGTATAAATATAGTTGGAAAAGAAATTTCAGAATACGGTAGACTCCTTTTCAGCTTAGAGGTGCTCTCTAAAACCGGCACATGGCTTTCCACAAGGAAAATTTGGAAATGTTGATTCGTCGGCTAAGTGTATTTTCATTCAGACAATGGTTCTTTTTTTGGCCAAAGACTGGCACTCATACCGAAAATAGAATTCTCTGTGCAACCGATAATAACTTATAAAAAAGCTGCTCGTAATCTCATTGCGTTTTTCTTAATTTACCATCGACTACAGCACCTTCTAGGAGAGTGTTGTGCTACTCCCGTACGACTATATTGACCTCCAAATGCTCCAAACTTATAATTTCCATTAGAAAACAAATTCTTTCTCAAACAGAATTAAAGCCAATTTACCATTGATTACCATTGGGTGATTACTAAATGCCATGTTGCGATGCGAATGCAAGTGCGTAGTGAGGAGCAACCATGACATGAACTTTATAATATCGTCTGAAGTGATTATGAACAATATTGGCTCCCAGCCAATGTTTGTTACGTAAATGACGGTCTTAACTCTATCCAATAGGTATGCTAACGAGATTACCAGCTGAAAAATACCATCGAATGTGTTCCTACCAGACTTCCGGTACAACCAATTCTCAATCGACATTGTTAAAGATTTTTAGATTTTTATAATTTTAGAAAAAAGTTAGAATTTTGTGACATTTTGGAAGAAATTCCAGATCGCCTGGCACTTATTGAATAAATGGTTTTGAAGAATTTTGCTAAATTGTAGAATTTTTAGAATTTCGGAAATATGGTAAGAATAAAAAAATCAGCATTAGATTTACCGAAAAAATTTGAAATTAGATTCTTAAAAACTCTAGTCATTTTGAAAATATATATTTGAATTTATTTGACTTTTCAAAATCAACCGCACACCACTATCTACTCACCGTTTCCCAATGTTCCCTTAAATCAATGAGATGTGAGGCGTTATATTTAGTTAGGTTAGGTAAGGCTGGCGGGTTTCTTTAGCCGAGCCCATTTTATACTTTATCACACTTAGGTCTTGTGATCTCCAGGCGGGGGAATTGGGAGGTGATGGGGATTTTATTGCGGTTCCCAGTTCTGATTTCCGCTTTACGCCTCGCGTTGGTTCTCCTTTGGTTCATGAGCGGGTCTAACCCATCTTGTTGCATCAGCGAATCTGAAAAGAGATGTAAGTGAAGCAGCAGATAGTTCTGAGAAGTTATGTCCCCACAGCCTCGTCGTCGATAAGGTGCAGCTATATTGCGTGCGCTCACAGAAAATTACAATATGGCCTGTGAGCAATCCATCAAGCGTAGATATGTAGTTCCACTCTGCTTTTCAAGAAAATCTGGATTTGCGAAGTTCCGGCCATAATTGTCTTGAGTTCCCACAGGTTTGAATGTTTTTCGATCTTTCATTGGCTTTTATTTGTATCGTTCGCTCCATTTGAGTTCTCAGAGTGCAGAGTGGAGGTTTGACACTTGACCTGGCAATTCTCTTTCTTGGGGAATGCGTGCTCATTGCCTGTGGCTCCTTTGCGGCCAGGGACCCAGCATAACGTAGCCTTATACTGAACGCAACGAGACTTAAAATCCTCGCGACTGTGCTTCACAATCCTCGACTTGATTTCGATTGCCGTGATGACTTTAATGGCAGCCTGGCTGTCAATGAATATAGCCATATCCTTGTGGGGTATTGCCTTTATTGCCGCGAGTTTGGCTGCTTCTGACTCAGCCAATATCTCAGCTTGAAAAGTATTGCTGTCGTTCGGTAGGTGACACTAGAATCGTAAGTTCAACTGGTTGGAGCAGATCCCTGTGTCTATCCTTTCTCAATCTTTGATCCATCCGTGTAGATGGATATCAAGTCTTGTACCATTTGGTTCCTGTGCCAAGCTTGCGAAAATACAGGGGAAAAGTGTTCCGAAGTCGTATAGTCCGTACTGGAGCATAAGCCCAGTTCACTTGTAAGGATCGAGGCGTGGGTTTCAACCAATTCAGCTGACTCGATCTTAAAGCGCATTTCCCTGCAGATTCTTTTATATATAGGGGTAGGAGGCCAAGTATATTTTTCAGTCCTGCCATTGGCATCGTTCTCATAGCGTGAGTCGTGCCTATACATGCAATCCTCTATACTTTTGTCATTAAACTATGCTTGCCTGTTTTATTTGTGGATTGCCACTATACTAATCTGCCGTGGGTTGATATCGGTATGATGACCCTCCGTATACATCCATAGAATAGTCTTGGGGTTAGATCCAAATTTTCTCGTAAATATGTATACTGCTGCAAACGAACAAAGCGATCGTTGATCTCTTTATACGTTCTTCGACATTGAGTTTCGAACTCAGTTTACTATCTAGTACAATGCCCAGGTATTTAGACTGAGGGTTAGCACATCTATGGAAGGAAGGTCAAATTGTGGCGCTATCCACAACAAACAGAACAAGCTCTGTTTTTTGAGGGTTGATTCCCAGTCCACAGAGCTTGGTCCAGTCTCCAAGTATTCTAAGGGCATAGTTTAGAATTTCACTGTTCCTTTTATTCCTTCCTTTTGTAGATTCAGAAGCACTTCATTAACCACTAGGATCCACAGAAAAGCTGATATCACTCCTCTTTGAAGGGTGCACTTGACTAAGGTGTTACCTAGTGTTGCATTGATGTTCCTGTCGCGGAGCATGCAGGTTATCAACTTCATTTAATTCCTGACCGGGAATGTTGACATAGTTGAAGGCTCCTTCGATGTCAAGCCAATGCGAGCTTTTTGTCGTAAAAACTTTTTGTCATTTGTGACAAAACAACAACTTCCTGTAGACCGGCTTCCGTGACTTTACTTTTTGTACAGGCATGCTGGTTTGAGGTTAAATCATCTGGGTGTAGATTACTTTGAATATGAATGTCAGGCAGTTTTTCTAAAGTTTTTGAAATATACGAAGTTAGGCTTAAGGTTGGGCTGACATACCTACGGAATGAACACTACCTTGATGCTACTGCTGAATACTGTTTTATAAAGCATACTTGGTATGATTCCGTCCAGCCCAGGGGATTTGTAAGCGGAGAATTAGTCTGTCCTTTAAGATTTAATGCGTGACGTTACATCATTACATCATTTCATTGTCATTAAACTTAGTAATGCCAATTGGGAAAAAATGTAATTACCATTGACTAAAATAATGCCAATTACTTTTTGAAAGCATTGGTAATACTTTCTGTGATACATACGAAATTAAGTATTGTACTAGACGTACTAGGTACACGATCTATACGACGGTATTGATAAAGAAGCCTAGAAGTTGCAATGGCTATGTTTTTTTTGAGCGTATCAATTATGCCTTGGCCAAATATGTGGTTGATTCAAAATATGCAATACTTGTTGAATATGCAAAGGGGAAGTTCTATTCTCTGTCGGAGGGACCAAGTTGATGAAGACATGAACGCAATTGAGATTTTTAATTATCGCTTTCACATGTAGAATATAGTCGAGCTGTGTTAGAATTTGAAATCGGCTGTCGTTAGGAGTATCACCCAAGAAAAGGAAAAGAATAATTGTAGGCAAGAATTATCAACTAAATGCAACTTGACGAAATATTACACTGAAATGCTGCTGATGAATATATGAGTATATACGAAATATACTCGATATAAACTTCTAATATATATAACATAATCAATTGTTGCTTAAAACAAATACACTCTTCAATATTAGCTCCGACCAACCATACAGATGCTGTTTTTGACAATTTGAGTATTGCAAAATCTCGGTTTAAAAAAAGACACGTTTGTCCTTTCAAGCAATGATTTGTAACCTTCCAGTAATCTAAAAAAATTTTTAAATTTTTGTTAATTCAGTTTCCGCGGGATTCTCTAGTATCCGGAGAAAATCCTTACAATTTACAAAAAGACTAGATTCCAAAGATTTTTGTGAATCCTTAGAAGGAGCTAGAAAAAATTATGGATTTCTCTTAGCGTTGATACTTTAGTTTTCTTTCCTGCTTAAATAAAAATCGATGTATATCGTTATTCTATATTGACGAAAAGTTTAGGCCTGATTCCCAAACTAAACATTCCACAACACAATCATATTTCATTTACGAGTACCATGGAAATTATTAAACCAGCGTGTATTAGTTTGATCTGGATTTCTTTAGAGTTTGGTGTAGCGTACCAATTTACATATAAGATATAGATATTGCGTTTCAACACATCTATCCTAGACAAAAAAAAATAAAAAATTGAATAAAGTGATGACACAGACGAAGCCCTAGTGCCCCATGTGCCGTAGGGCTATTTTGGCGACACCGAACGGTTGAAGGATTGTGGTAAATTTTTTTTTTAATTTCTGGGCGTCGTGATGGGAATCAAACCCAGAACTGTGGCTTAGTTGTTGATTAACTTCCACTGCGGCACAACGACTACCGATCTTTACCCTAAGACGGTTTGCTTTTCGCTGCATGTGAGTTGTTATTTAGTGGATATCATTTATCTTACGTAATGTTAGGTTGGTTAGTTTTAAGTCTAGAATTTAAGTAATCAGCTTTAATAAAACTGTCCGGAGTTGACTGAGGCCTCAAATCGCCGTCACACCTTGATACAGAAAGAAAAAATAGAAATACCTTAGTAACACTGGAGTTCTGTTTCGTACACAGTGCAGATTTTTATTGGCTCTTTCACAAGGCGAACCTATTCAATTATCGGTCAAAATTGTTTATGAGAAAGAAAAGACGCAATCTTACTACGAATTCTTAATCCGAATTCACTAATTAATCGTGATTAATATTATGCTTTTATGAAAGCTTGAATGTGCTCTAATTTCGGGGCACTTCAATATATCATAGATGTACGAATTTGTACGGACCAGAATTAATCTATTTAACGAATTCAGATTTAAAATGCTGTTCCTTTTTCCTGCTGTTCCTTGTACTTGTTTAGTATAGTACGAGTACAAGACCGCCAGGCAGCGGGCCTCTTATAACTTGAACAATTTTTAACCAATTCACTTTAAATTTTAACTAGATCTTTAGAAATATATTGTCTAAATAAGTTTGTATGGCATAGTTCAATTGTTATTAACAATTTTCTGGGGATTTTTCTGCAAATTTTGCAAGTTTGACTTTGCAAGTGCGCCATTCCGACTAAAAATCAATATATATCCTACGTACTTCTCTAGCTATTGTTATGTATATTAAAAAAAAAATTTAGTGACTCATCATAATTCAAAATTTACAGGAGCTGCTGGTACGGCCGTAGACCCTTCCAAAAAAGAGAGGTCACTTGAGAAACGCAGCACAGCCGCAATTTTTAAATAAATTATTCTACAATACAAAAATTATGTTTTACAGTCAATCATATGTACAACAAACTTCTACCTTTGTAAACTCGATTTATTTTATTTATTTTCTTACGAAAAAACACACAAAAAAGCCTATTTTTACGGCCTCTAGAGTGACCTAACCCCTTAAGCAAGGAAACAAGTGGTTATTATCTATTCATGTACGAGTATGCTAGGCGGGACCAATTATTTTATACGGAAAAAGTCAGGAAAACTGTCACTTAAATGGATGATCCATGATCCTTGATCGCATAGTATGGATGCTCCTGAACCAACATCCAAGCAGATAATGAAATTGCGCAAACTGTCACCTTGCCTACTCTGATGACATGAATGAATATAGTCCGAAGATTGTTTCTTTCTCTTTCCGGAAAGTCTAAATTTATTCCAGAAATCGGAAAAAATAGATTGGAGAACCTCGCTATTGTTTTTAAAGGAATGAAGAATGATGTTTTTCCAAAGTAGCAATATTGTCTATTAATTTTATCCCCGGTATTCCCAAAAACATCAATTTTGGGATGGAAGAAAAGGCTATGTTAATTATTATGTACGACTAACTATTTATCCATAACAAAGTGAGAAATGAACATTCGTTCAATTGTGTAACAGGGATAAGGTTTCGCAGGAGATATGTAGATAGTTAAAGTGAACTAGTTATCTCCATATTTATCTCATTAGATACTCTCAAAAACCTTTTATTCATAAGACACAATTTTAACCAGATATGCGTCGGAAATCATAAAAGAATAACTGAAATAGTAGATAAATCTTGCTCTTGGTAGACAATCCCGAAGATTACAAATAGATTGCCTCAACAACAAGAAAAAGTCTCGAAGCAATAACAAGTTTCAAAAAAAAAAAACTGCATCGATTACAATCACGCAAAAAGTAGAGGAAAAATGCTTTCCCCACAGGCTAACGAAAATCCTAAGAGGAGTCTCTCTCTACATACATACATATGCATGTACAATTGTATTTATGTATAAATACCATATATATCGTGGATAATGGTAATTTAATTTGTTCACAAAATATACGTAATGCTAATGGCAATAAAAAACGATAATACCTCTGCACGGTATTACACCGCAACGATCATTAGATTCCCAGAGCAAAAGAACCCGAGTACTCAATCAGGGTTTTATAATTTAAAAGGCCATAGCGGCAGCACGCATCTATGAGTACGAATACCAGTACTAGTGCGAGTATAAGTATAGATACTTACTACTCCAACGATGCAAGCAAAAACAGTTAAATTGTGCAGTTAGAAAAAAAAAGTGCTACACACAAGCGCACAGTGCTTAGTGACTGCGGGGCGCAAGCGAAAAAAACAATGATCATATGTGCGCGCCCTAGCGCACTCCACTGACCATTATTGGTCAGAGCAAAACCCGGACCGGATCGGAATCATCTATGAGTATCTGCACTTGACGTGCGCAGACGTTAGTGGCTTCTTTGGCCAAGTGCAGCGAGCTAGTTAATTTCAACTGACAATGGAGAACCTTTTTTTTTTGTGGAAAAATTATTATTGCGCTTTTACGATGATGCGCGGCTTAGATATGAGTACTCGTACTTGATTACAGATAGACAGCTCATACTCGTATTTGTGGTTTTGCAGTAGCTTACTCGTTTAACACACTGGATGCTTGGATGCGTTTCTAAGCAGTTTAGGATTTATTAATTTATAATTATTTAGGCTGATGTGAGGTATGAGCTATGAGCTATGAGCTATGAGCACGACACGCCTAATGAGCTTGAGTGCTTAAATTATTTCTCCTAATGTTTAATTGTTTATTTAATAATTTTTTTTCTTTGCTTTTTTTCCGTGATTTTTGTTATACTGCTACCTACTGCTAATTAATTAAGGTAGCTGCAGACGGGACTTCATAATAAAAGGTAGTTAATCCCATTAACCAGATTTTTTTCTAACGGTGCTTGTGATTTACTGATTACTTTCTTGCAACATGGAATGTGTGCACTTTTAAATTGGATAAATGGTTCAAGTAGACGAAGAAGTAGAAGCAGTTCATTAGAGGGCTATGCAGTTGGTGTTAATTGGTACGAGAACGAACATAAAGATGTACGCTCTGACTGAGTGTTCGATTAAAGTGCGTGTTGATTAGCTTGTTACCCACTTGTTACTCACCTGCAACATTGTTATGTTACCGTGTTGTTGAATACTCATACACAACAGTCTTGAGCTGGAGATCCTTACGAAAAGAGTAAACGAGTAAGGAGAGCGATTGTTGAACAATTCCTGATATCTCTACAGGGTTGAGATGGGTTGGGTTATAAATGTACTCCGTAATTCATCAAAACTGATCTTCGTCTCAAATAAGTGACTTATGAACGTATCAAATTCATAAGAATTTTAACCATAATTTTATTAAATTGCGATATATTTGTAGCAGACTTCTACAAGAATCACTTAAAAGTAAAGTGGGATTCGTTTTCACTCAAGGTACCCGCATTTCTTTCCTCCTTTTCCATTTAATATTTATTTCCGCATTCTACGCATCTTAGGTTAAGTTGTGGATATGTACTAAATAAGGAAATAGGGGCACACATCGCAGTTCTTATGGATTCATAAATGGCACATACGAGTAGCATTTGCATTTATGCCAATATTGGGAAGGATTGACAGATTGATTGTTGCTATTTCGACATCACATCGTATGACCGCGTCAGAGAGATCTAATCGTTGGCTGTCGCAGTGACCAAGAAAAAATACCAATCACTTCATGTGCTTGTCAGAGAATTTCTTCATTTTTTAATGTAGACGACATGGCTTTAGATACTCTGTGATCTAATATATTGTTCGAAATTTGATCAGACCTTTGTGAGGGAACCCTTTTTTTCTCATTATCTTTTATCTCCAATTGTTTGTGACAAAGTCTGCTTACCCAATTCTCCAGTTTTTACGAAGCACCCATCGAATAATGCAGATGTTATGAGCGCTGAATCTTCCATTATCAGTGAACTAACAATGCAATTCGATACACTCTGCAATCATTATCACAGAACCGGCTAGAATTTCTGTGTGGAAAGAAACAAAAAAATAGTAAAAACATTGTACATGTTGACAAACATTTCCCTTGAGCTCCCATCACACACTTCGCAATATTACTTACACCTTGGTTCAAGTCGGATTGCCTGCAATTACATATGTATTTAACATGTGCTCGTACGTAGACTGTATTTCTTTTTTTAAAGCAGAAGTACAGAAATTTGGGGATAATACTTTCAGATAATATTTCCTGTATCACAACTTTGGAACAGCTTTTGGTATAAGATTATCGTCTTATAGCCAAACAAAAACCCGTATCATTCGATATCGCAACCATTGGCAAACATCGGTTCTTACTTGATCATTAAAATTAAGCTGGGTTCCATTCGGATGGGAAAATGTATTGGGATCAGTACGATCCCGTATGTTGTTGGGCTTAGGAAGAAGTGATGCTTGAATTGAAGAACCTTCTTAGATCCATATCCTTATCTGGTTGGCTATAAGTCAAAGGTGCCTCTACTAGCTACAGTGGTATAGGGCAGTTATAGGGCACTCATTTACTTTCACCATTATTTGTTAAGATAACTACGGATCAAAATTACAACTGTTCCATTTCGTGTAGAATATTTCTAGTGGCTTGGAGCAGAAAGTACATTCGCGACTACTACGAAAGAGGAGCTAACTTCAAAACTCCGCCAACACAGGAAAGCAGAGAAAAAAAGGAAATAATTTCCTGAAGTCACCACCCTTTAGACGGGCAAAAACAGACCTCGAAAAGTAAAATCTTCTGTGTGTTACTTAAGCTAAATACAGAATGAAGTCTTATCTTTATGACTGCTCTGTGACGTCAATGCGTGAACTCAGACGATCTTAGCCTTGGTCTTGATCTTAGTTTTGGTCTTAATCTTGATTCTACTTGGAGTATTATGCTTATCCCTATATATATGAGTTCCTTTTTCCAAGCTTTAAAAAAACGAGTTTAATATTATCAACTACGACCACCCCTTGAGTGGCATAATGCGTCAACCACGCCTGAAAACTATCGTGCTCTACCACGTTCTTATGATCTCTCCAAGTCATCCCCAAAGATTACAAGCTACGAGCGGTAGTAGTGGTGGCTTTTCGGCCTTATGGGTAAGATCAAAGCGCGGTATCAAAATACTACGTTCAGAGAGTAATATTCACTAAATGTTTTATAAAACAGTCGCAGATTGCGTTTGGTGGTGTACACACTGCTATTTCACTGATGATTACTAGGAATAGCAGTTATGAGAGTGTGCAACCCCTGTCTTACTCCAATTTGGGCTTTATGTTCCATTGAAAACTTACCTTTATATGAAATAAGATCTACCTTTATACTCGTATATATGCTCTGTCACTAAGCCCGTTCTTTTAAAGGAAGCCCTAATAAAAAGTATAATTCAATTGGAATTGTGTGGCGACTGCTTGTTTCCTGGCAATTAAAAATCTATGTGGACCCTTATCCTTCCCAAACTGATGAATTTTACAAGTAGCTTCTACCGGTGAAGCACAAATAACCCTCCAATTTCAGTTCTTAATCAAAATATAAATGTTCGGAAATTTTTGGTACCCGTCCGTTTATTCTGGTCTGTAAGAAAATTGTTGGTCTCTTTACGAGTAAGAGCAATAACTCAGCAGAAGTAGAAGACTTGTAGGGCTACCATCTATAGCAGCTTTATTATGGAGTTGTGACGGACCGGTTGTCAAAATTCAAGGCCTATCAACTAGTCTGTTCATTACGTCAGTCAATTATTTTCTGCTTTTGTCTTGGTCTTATATGTATTTAGATTTGACTCTGGTTTTGGTCTTATTTTTTATCTTGCACTGAAAACTCGAGTAATGCTACAAGTTCTCCAGGACAAAAACTACTTCTCATTACCATTTGCTTACACGCTTTGATAGGCTTTCACAGAGTGACATATTGCTCCCTTGTCCTCTACAATATACACTTACTTACTTACTCAAGGGGCTCCGAACCTGTGAAGAGTCTCTGCCTGAGATACCGCAGCTTTCCATCCTATTCAATTACGAGCACGCTGCTACCACAATTGTTCATAAGACCAAGCATTCTGGCATCCGCGACTGCTTGATCCATAAAGAGGTTCGGTCTTATTGCTGGTGTTGAACTTGTGCGGTGTGACTCGAAGGTTATCTTAGCTGAAACATCCACAAATACTCGATGTGGCAAGTCAATGCAGTCAAGGTATCTTGGCTTTTCAGACTACGTTCACTTTTTCAAACAGCTCATAGAGTTCACGGGTATGTCTTCCTCTCCATTCGCCCTCCTCGCAAATGCGATTTTTCTTTCAAAAGTATCCAATATTAATCCCGCTGTCCTGCTTATCGCCCAGCACTGGGCACCGTAATCAAGGACGTTAGGAGTTTTGATAAACCTAAGCAGCAGCGTCCTAGGGTCAATCTTCGTCGAATCTCTACTAAAGTGTCATTTGTAGAGCCGATTCCTTAAGTACCTTGAAATTTTAGCTGCCGACTATGACTCCGCAACATACATAATGCGTTATTCAGTACCAGAAATGCCGCATGTAGATCGGCCACCAACTCGAATTGGAAAGAACAAAAAGCTCGTCTTGCAAGAATCTCGAAATTCGTGCCAACCCACCTTATGGTAGATCGAGCCTTTGGTACCACTCTCCTCAACATTGCACAAAACTGTCAGGATTTCCTAAATACTGATTTACCAGTCTTCGATGAAACAGTATTACCGATTTTCGTAATAAAATAGTACTCGTCACACAGTAAGATATTCTTGAAGAAGCCAACATTAATATGTTATCTACTGTTTTTTTTAAGTGGTTCACAAATTTTTATTTGAATAAAACACAAAGAAATTGACTTGATTACTATTTATTAAATTCATTCGAAAGATTATTTCATGGCATTCAATATTTAAAAATAGTTTTGTTGATATGTCCACCACTGTTGCTTGTACGAAGTGTATTCCTGAGGTACAATATTCGACCACTTTTTAAGCAATTGGGGACATACGTCGCGTATTATTCGAACATTGCTCCATGGCGTTAATGGTTGTTGGCGTGAACCTGTGGCTTAACATAGCTCCAGAGAAAATAATCCACTGGCGTCAAATCGCACGATATTGGTCATGGTGGCCGATTGACAAGTCAATTTCTTAAAATGAATCTATTGCCAAATGGTGTTTTCAATAAAGCGGAGATTTCGTTGGCAGTATGGGGGGGAATACCATCCTGTTGGAACCACAGTTCTTCCACATTGATGTCACATAAGTTTGGGAACAAATAATGGTCATCGCATTATACCGGTGTCTGTTAACAGTAACTTGTGCTCCGACCTCATTTTTGAAGAAATAAGGACCAATGATTCCACCGGCTTACAATCCGCGCGATATGGTCTTTTTTTCTGGATGCAATGGCATCTGGCATGTCAATTTTGCTCGCTTACGTAGCCGTTAACTAAAAATGAGCCTCATCATTTAACAAAATTCAAACACCAATCACTGAATACCCGATGCGATAAATGATCACGGGGATTCCACTCTTGCACCAATTGGATCTTATAAGCATTGAGACCAAGATCCTTACGCAAAATCTTCCAGATAGTGGATGGACAAATGGCAAGTTCCTGTGAACGACTACGAATCAATAAATTGGCGTCCTCTCAACACAAGCTTGCACAGCCGCGGTATTTTCTTCCGCATGCACTGTTCTTTTTCTTGGCGGTGTTTGGGTATCCAATAGCTTAAATTGGGTGTGATGATGTACACCGTAAATTTCACAAAGTGTTAGGTTCGTGAATAGAACTTCGATTTTGGAAATAAATTTCAACGATTCGAAATTGTTGTTTTGGCGTCAATCTTTCCATGATGAAATGGCACACTGTACTGGAAATAAATTAAACTTAGCAATTCAAATCTGACACTCCGAAAAAAATCACACAATATATCTTAGGTGCACTGGCTTCTGTTTTAGGATGAGCTTATATGGACGTAAATGTCATAATATACACATGATCAAATGCTACAAATGAGTTGACATAGGCACACTTTGGTTTTCAGGAAGGTTGCCTTGATGTTTTTACGAGTACATCACTTATCTTATAGACCTACCTAAATTGCTGACAGTACCGTATTGCCTCTCCGAAATTTTTATCATATTGTATGTATGTGACTCCCCGATACCGTGCAGAGTGGAAAAAAGCGTAGGTCCCAGTAATTTGTGTACAAAAGAAGCAACATTGTCTAGCCCAGTATATTTCGTTATTTTTTCCTGTTTTTATTTGTAGCTTGAAAATCAAGTGTCTCGTTTTTAAGAACTCTTTTGCATTTTTTACTTTAAAAGCTTGTTATTCGATTTAGTGATTAGGTCTTACCCACAATCGCAGTATTACAATGCGTATTACAATACAAGCACTATCGCTCATAGGGGCACTTCATTACAAACTCGATGATTGTTCGGACAGTTATTTGAAATCAAATAACCGTCAGAAAATATCAAGAACATTAAATCCTTCTATTCTCCGTTTACCACATGTGAAAGCAGACAAACGAGTACGAGTATATTCGTACGAATAGCATGAAGATGGGGCAGCAAAAAAACGAAGAAAATGTATTTACGATCTGGTGATCAGCATCCACCTCCACATGTCTCTGACGACTTCTTTTCCATTGATAATTTTTGTTGCAAATTTCTTTACAACAAGTATATGGTATGTTATGTATCCGCACGAACTGGCTACCTAATTAAGCCACCTTCACTACATGAATCAAGAATTTCTCGGAGCCTCGTCTAAAAATCAATTAAATTTGGCCCACTTTTTTAGTGAATTGTTGTAATTTGAGTTTTACTGTTTCCAGATGATATTGTGCCGTGTGTCGGCCTACAAAATGAAAACGTTTACCGTACAATTTGAATGGGCCATATGCCACACCTCGGTCAATTGCTTTCGCCCACTCTTGCGCGTCTTCATTGCGATATGTTGCCTGCCATTAATAACTGAAAGATTCAAGTCTCTAGACAAATGAATTTTCCATTTCTCTATGGCGCTTGGTACTCGTACTACAATATGAGGTGGACTCTTACAAATAGTCGAACTTATTTTGGGGTGCGTTGTTTTTTTTTTTTTTTTTTAGTGGCAGACTATTGCGATATTCTTCACATTATAAAAGTTTGTCCGTGCAGTCTGTATATACATAGACTGCCCATGTTGTTGTTCGAAACATTGCACCCTTAGCCAATATTAATTTCAAAGAAAAGTTTCACTTCCGCCTTGCGTCCTCGTCTTCTGTAATCGCTAACTTAGGAGGTGGTGTATACTCAATTTTCTGTAAAGTTTTTCGTTTTGTTTTGCTTTGTTATTCGCTTAGTTTGCTTTCGTTACGTTCATGTTTCCTTAGGTTTAACTTGGGAACGAACCCCGTAGCCGGAGGGGGTTAAGTGTATTTGTGTTTTCTTGTTGCATGTCGACCTTGACCAAGAACTGTACAAGGGATACCGGGTAAAGCAATTGAATTGGGTTGGTGGAGGAGGATTTAAGTAAGACGTACAATACCAGTGTTACGTCGTAACTTCATATATTTTTGTAGCTTACGAGCTTTCAATTCAAGAGTAGAGTAAGGACTTGCATCCTCTTAAGGAAAACGCTGTTAAAGAAGAGGTGTGAGGAACGGAAATAATTTCTATGGAAAAATGGTTTAATCCTAGATAAACCGAGATGAGAGATGCTTTCAGTTGAAACTTTAAATTGGATTAGATACTGATGTTTCGCTACTGTATGAGAGTCATCTTCAGGTTTAATTGGAGTTAAGATGAAAATGAATTTTGTAGTTGTAAGTCAAAATTAAATTTCAAAATGTTGGTTAAATACGTCTGTAAGTTTCTATTTCTACAATGAAAGATGTACACACATAGGTGTGGTCAATTGTTTAGAAGTTACATCGATTTCTTAAGCAATTAGAAGTTTATCGCAGCATCTGGCACTATATCTTTAAAGTATTGATGAAGTTAGTTGCGGTCTCAAATAAAATTAAGAATCGTACAGGGGTAGAACAAAGTTTTTTATTTTTTTTAACCAATTTTATTTGTTTTTGGAGTAATTATCGATTTTTCGAGCAGCCTCATAGGCTGGATATATGAAATTATTCGAACGATTGCTCGAAGCAGTCAAAATTAACATTTTAAATACTCCACATTTTGTATGTTTGATAACAAATCAATTTTCTCATACCCAGTTCAGCTCAGATAACTATCATATTTTCAGTTCCGTTATCACAGTAGTTTTACTAGCTCAGCATGACCAGCATAAAAATATGTTTTCTGTCAGAACAGAACACCCAAGAAAATAGTTCATTACACTCCTTGTAAGTTCCTTTAAATGAAATTACTCAGTCTTTCGAAGACAGACGAGTTAGCGTTTTAGTGATAAAAGTCCTACAGTATCAGCAGCCGCCACGTGCAGCGCCGAGTGCCTGCAGCCTGATGCGAGAGTAAACCAGACATCACTTTCACAGCAAGCGTCGCAGGATGTTGTATCACTTAGGTCCAGCACACTTAAGAACTTAGCAGCCTGCCGCTGGCCATTTAAAGACGTCGAAAAACATTCGTTTGATATGCCGACAACCTGGAGAGTCATGCTATTAGCAGTTATACTCATATGAAATCCAACTGTTAATGGGTTTCACTCTAACCGAGTACGCAAGCAAAACTAACGTAGGTTCGGGTCCTGGAAAACTCTCCTCTGATCCTTGCTTAACAAGTTCCATTTCATTTCCCGTTGTACCGTTCTGATCAGTCATTCTGGGAAACGGGTAAGACTCAGTAAAGTTAGTCTTCTGACGATGTTCATTAATGTCTTATATCCTCGAACTAGCTTGGAAGTTCAGCAAGGGCCTGAACGCAGCTTGGCTGCCGCTGCAAATGAGTCGCTACCGCCACTGATTTTTAAATTGTTAACAATGTAGTTCGTTTGCATCAGCAATGCGTATACCCCACTTGGAAAACAGACGCAAATTTTCCTAACGAAGAGTGAAACCTAATTATGTCGTCTTCCAAAAGGCACCAGAGCCACATCCTAAATGGGTTTTGAAGTTATCCGTAAAGACCGACTATATTCCTTTCCTGGAACAGATACTGGTCGAAACCAGTCTTGGGCACAGGGAAAGTCGATTTCGTACTTTTTCCGCAGCAGAAGTTCGGGTCTTATTGCATCAGACGACATGTCCATAAGACGAGAGTCATAAAACAGTCGGCTCGCAATGTCATCAAAGTTCCAGCGCGTGTCATACCAAAGACCATTTCTTTTTAAACGGATAATATTTTTGAGAGTGCATATAATATCAAGGGGAGAGAGACTCAACAATGCGTCTAGATCTGAGTCAGGCGTGCTAGAGAAAGTCCCCATGCCGCCGAGAGAGACCGTTCTTTGGAGTCTGATAAAAGCAGCAGTGATGTACTTTCGTAAGATTTTGTTCCACCAGACAGCTGACGGATAGGATTTAATTCGCCTTATCATAGCCGTGTAGATCCATGTCTTGCTGACAGCTCCTTTGCGCTTCCAGAAGGCCGACTAGGAGGTTTTCGACGTAACATATCCAGTTCAGAGAAGTTTGTTATCCAGGATGACACCCTCAATCTACCATGCTTCTGGTTGTAAAACTGCAAAGATCTTGATTGCGAGGTCATGATCAATACTGAGACAGGGTGTGTAAGAGCAAGACCAAAACCATGTATGAAATGCTCTATCTGGAATCTCAACCTTATATATTCCAGGTGATACTCTCAAATTAGAGTGTCCTCTCCGTATTACAGGAATGACATAACTGCAATCAAGGAGCCAGTATCGGACCTATTTAAAAATAAACAGCTGAAATATATGTATGCATATGATAGAATGGGGATTCGTCATGTTGAACGGCGGCTAGGACTCTATCCCTCTACTGCCTAACAGAATCCGCGGTATTAAAAAGTCGCGTAAGGTTACGGAAAGGAATCCATCTAGCAGATTTGTTAAGGACAGAAGGTCTAACCGCCAGCCAAATATTTGTAAGCCAAATATAAAAGTGCAATCGTGAACTTTAAGGACTCAGGGCTTTTGAATATTTTCTAGGGCACAATTTTAGATCTTGACTGTCAAACGAAAAGACACTGCAGCATAGAAAAAATAGAATACGTTGAACTGCTCACCCCGGGTGGAATATCTGGACATGATAACAGGGCTCCGGGTCTGATAAGGTATTCAGTGCCAACACAACCTTAGGTTGGGAGCCGTTCTGAGAGAAAATCCGTGAACCATGAAGTATACGCGCAAAAATAAAGGGAGACGAGGATATATCAAGCCAGCAGAATAGAAGAGTACAAAGTCCTCTAGAAAAGAGCTTACGCAATGATTTATTCACTGAAATCAAAGAGTGCTACTCTAATGACATACGGGGACAAAGTTGGCCACATCTTAATGTCAATTTCCACCGACATTCCAAGACCCGCAGAATCATCATCATCCATTCTTCTATGCCATAGAGTAGAACTGGAAGGATAAAGGAGTTATAAAGAATCACTGTAAGGAGGGCATCGCTGTCCATGAGCCTAGGCAGACAAAGCCATTACTATCTCGCTTTTTAGTTGAATGTAATACGCAAGATATTATATATTTCGGTTTGGGCCCGTTGACTGCTAGTCTCATATTCGAGGCTTCTGAACGCGTTACCAACATGACGTTGTATTATTTAAAATTTTAAAAAACTAAGTTAAGGTCGTTACCTCACAATGCGTCACCTTTTTTGGTATCACAGCTAAGTCCATTCCCCACAGTTATCATGTACAATCATGTGAGTTAAGCAGGGATACGAAAATTGAACATTGATTTGTATTCCACTTCTTTATATGGTATATACTCTGATACGGAGACTTAAAGCCGATAAATGGTGGTGTATATTGCTCTGATATTGATGGGCCCTCTCCACGATCTGCCCTAATTCAAACACTTGGCCGATAGTAGACTATCTATCTGAACTTACACGGATCAATTAGTTTGTTTACAAGAGGCCTTTAGCGCTCGCATAGTACATTACATTGTATCTTATAGACGATGTTTACGTCTTTCGTCGATCGTAAGCCATTTTGTTTGACAAATGGTTGTTTAAGAGTCTTCACTATTCCTTCCTGAATATTGAAATGCATAACACGTATACCGACCTCGATAATATAGCAGCCCGTCGCAAAGTCTAGTAGCCTAAGTCTGTTTACAGAGGCGGTGTCGTCTAGACTATACTTTTCGACAGTACTACAAAATGTGCTCTTTTTTCCAGGTTTCGCATTGAGTTCGTCAAGCACAATAAAAATGTGATACCTATGGCATTGCCAGTACGTTTTATCTATAACCTCATGGAGCCTATCTTTGTTATCTCCTTCTTCATCATCTGGAAGGGCAAGCAGACATATAAGGCTGAGTTTGACAAATATCGAAGACTTAACATTTCTTGATTCGGTGCAGCTCCATTGGAAAATTCTAATCCAAATAAGTGCGGCTTTGTTTTCTGTAGGAGTTGCCGTACCTCAAGTTCCTATTTTATGCTCTCGTTTTGGTTTCAATCACCTTTCTTGAATGCCGGTGATCCCTGCCTTGAGGCAGTCTTCTTCAGTTACATGCGGTCTGTTAAATGAAAATGAATTAACCTGCAAAATAATGGTTTAGTTTTTATTACATATGTATGTACAAAGATATGTTTTATCGGAAATAAAATGTACATTCTTAATACTACACCTACCACGTAAATGTACTCTCTACGGTATGTGTTCCTTACTTTTCCAAATCTATTGCTATTTGGTCAATAACTTGAATGTGGTTTTATTTTTCACGGAAATGCATGTTAATGACCCATTGCGAATCATACTTTCCCAAACTAATTTTCCCAGGCACAAAGTTACTCGTATCAGTAATAAAAGGTCAGTTTAACTCTCATGAATGCTCTTAACTTAATGCCAGGAAGTTTATGTGTATCAAATCAACCAGCTGATTTGCATTGCATATAACCTGCAATAGGTTCACATCGATCGGTTCATTAAAATAGAAAAAATTCTTTTACAATGCCCAACATCCTCTTGTCCGCAGTTCCCTTTAACAGTTTACGTAATTCCATTCTCAACTACGTATCTCTGCACTTAGCTCATGAACCAAATACAGTCAAGACATTGGAAAAAAGCCACCGAAGGCATTCCAACTAGATGAAGATCTTCCTGAAACTAAAACCGGATCTCGACATTCTTCTAAGATTGCATATGATTGTGCTGTGATTTTACGTTGTCGGTAATTATTTTAAGGCTTCGTAATAAAATCCTAGTTCCAAACATGCAAAGCTCGGCTAGTTCTTCTCAGTTTCATCACTAATATATTGCTGGTAAAAGAAATTACGAAAATATTTCATCTCGACAACAGAACTTCCTATAAAATCAAAATTTATCGGTTAAGGAGCGGTACAGCATCCTCGAAGTACGAACATTTGCGTGCACATAAAAACCAATTTAACCCAATGATAGAAGCCAAACGAGTGCATTGTGTGTATCCGTACGATACACTATGAACCGGTATCAAAACGTAGTAACCGACCCCATACTCCAAAGCACCTTAAGCAATGTAATCAAATTCAACCTACCTACCATTAGATGCAACAAAAGGCCATCATCATCATGATCAGCGATCGAGCCAAGTACAAATAGGTAGAACTTCAACTGCAGTTACTTGCGATTATATACAATGTTGTTTAGACTTAGATACATGCATACATTAGGTGCAGTGCTGTTGAGCACTTCTTGTATTCACATGGCATTTATCTACGCAACCTGTGACTCAAGTTTCTCGTCATTCATTTTACTCACTGTCATCTCTGTTATACATACTCGTAGATCTCGATATCCGAACGACATCGCTAAAAAATTGATACTGACACGTACTTACTTGTATTATTTTCGTTAAACAAAACTCTAGAGTGTGCTGTGCAGGTCCCTAAAGTATCGTATAATTTCATGTGTCGTAACAAGTGCGAACTGGTTTGCAGCTTATGTTCATTTTAAATTACCGTATACCAATCAGAATGTTATTTGATTTTGTAACACATAAATGACTTCATAACGTGTACGATAAACATCAGCAGTACATTGAGGTTTTTTTTCCAATTTGAGAGTGAGGAAGGTGCCCTTTTACCTTGGTTTAGAACGTTTAAAATTTATATTGTGCAAACAGCAAATGATATTCGCCGGTATACGGTTTATTTTGCAAGGAGAAATAACAAATTGCATGTGAGTTTTGAAGCTAAATACATTTGCCATATAGATCAGATACATTTTTTTGCTTTAACACTATGTCCGGTGGCTCCCGGTGGCGATGGTTCTGAATATGTAAATTTTCCCAAATTGAATAAACGGTTTCATGTGTTACTTTTTTTTTTGTAAAGCCTTTGCTCAATTTGGAGATATACGTATGAGTAACCAGCTTATCACGCAGTTCTGTTGCAGGATGAACCTGGATCTCTACCAATATCCCAGCATTTAGCTCCATAACTTTCTTCGGTAGCACATTTTCAGTTTATTGCAAATGTTTTTCTGTTCTGCGGGCATACTTAGTACGTACAACTTTTCTTGGCTTCTCAATCCCTATGGCGTTAAAGATCAAGATTCGGTTTTATACCAAGTTCTTGTCACTTTTGTCTTACATTTATTTCGCTTCTTAGGGATTTATTTTTAATCACCGAAATATTCACAAGTTTTTGGGGAGCCCATCTATACTTTAACGATTTAAAGAACGACTTATACAATTAAGGCTTTATAAAATATCCATTTCATATTGCATATGGGTTCTTTTTTCGAACTAGGAAAGCCATATAAAGATATTGTAATAAAGTTATAGTTCCTGCAACGTGTTAAGCTGGTGCTACGTTGCAACTCTTTTTGATGGTACACGTCCTCAGAACGTTTTGTAATTCGAGGGCTATCTGATTAAAAAGTTCACCTCACATTTTCGTGCCGCAATTTTTTATGATTTTCAACATGGATTAATTCAACAACAGTGTGCCAATGAACTCGCTTCGACTTTTGATGATGAACCACCATCCCAGGCACCGTGATTTTCCGAAATCAATTGTGGTAGTCGTTCGCTCTAGGACGAATTATATGACGGTCATCATATTGTACAGAAAACATCGATCGATATTGGAAGATTATGATGTGATTTATCGTGAAATTGAGGCATGCTTGGGCATTAAAGCGCCTACATACAGGGCAAATTTGTACACACAATTTATAGAATGTTTGAGTGAGGAGGATTTCGTTCAATATCGAAGAAGCAAACACTTAGAAATGCACTAGAGAGACAAGCCATCAAAACCCTATAGAGTTTCACTACCTACGAGTATATCCAAACTTTCTCTTCATTTTCGAGCATGCAGTTACCCGCGATCAACCGATCTTCACTCAATGTCTGCCTGATGAATATTGAGGATTAAAATGTGACAAATTGCCTACATATGACATAGTTTTTTAGGACGTTTTAGAGGGGAGAACAGAAATTGTGAGATCTGCCGCGGCAATCTACCAATTTGGTTTGATGCTGGTTGCAGGTTGCAGCCGGAAATTGGTTCAAAAATTGCCTTGTGTGTAGGCGCGTTGAGTACCGCATAATTTGACAATCGCTCAAAAAAGGCTCTTGTCGATTGGTCCAAAGGAATATTGGAAACATTTTCGGTGCTTCAAAAGACGTCTATAAGATAAGGGATCTATGCATGATATGGGTCTTTCAAGACAAGGAAAATCCAAGAAAAGTTATTCGCGCATTTCTTCGTAAAAACCAAACATGCCGCCACTGTGGCATTAGAGCAACATAGAATGGTCGACTCGGAATGGTACACCACCATTTATTTGCCAGAAGTCTTTGGAGTAATAAGGAGAAGCAACTGTCAAGCACCGATCATTCTCCATCCCGTCAATGCGAGGTCTCACGGGTCGGCTCAACCAAGTGACTTTTTTGAATTGATGGATCATCCGTCGTATAAGCCGCATTTGGCACCCAATGAATTTTTTTATTCTCGCACATCAAAACTAAATTGTGAGGTCAACGTTTTTCGACGCCTGAAGAAGCTTGTTTTGGAGTTACCTTATTCGAAGTGTTTCGAAAATCTGTTTACACGCATGCAAACGTCCACGACTATTAATCAGTAAAGCCATTTTCGATGATAAATATTTGTTTTTACTTGTTTTTCTCAAAACTTAAGTAGCAACCTTGCCATTATTTGAGATTTGACCTTAGTTCTTTCGTGAGCACACGTCTGCAGTGGTAATATAGGACAAGGCTATCCAATTGAACTCCCATTTTACACTTTCCAAAGTTTTCTTTTATGTCGACAGAGAGCAAGTTGGATGGAGACCTGAACACTCCACTCCGGTACTCAGTCAGTGAAGGAAATATTCCAAAATGTAGTAGAAAAGCGGAAAGATTTTTGAGTTAAACAATTTTCCAAAAAATTCGTCTATTGTGGCTATGACTGAAATGTTGCAAACGTAAAAAATCAACACATGGTCGTAGTTACATGGTATGTAAATCCTATTCTGATAGTGACAACATTCTAACAACATAGAATTAGGAAGAAAATGTAATCGATCTTCCTCAATTGCCAAAGAAAATGTTAACCAGTCACTCCAGCAAACAACAAACATCCAGTCCAGTCACACTAGTGCACATATACATACAAACCAACTCGTACATACTCGTATTTCCAAAGCTACAGGTTGTTGCGGTATGAATTTGTTTATTCCCTCCAACTGTTTTTGCTTCACCTCATGCTCCGCAATGCTTTCCTTGCAAGGTCTCATGAGGTAACAACACTGCCATATGAGCCCCATCTTACTACTTCCTAGAAGCACTAGATTTTACCTCCCCATTATTTTTCATTTCTATCTATGTAGGCTCCAATCGAGGACACAGCGGCCAACTTCATTCCGCTTCCCTTCCATTGCGATTATTATGATGATGATAGTCTTCCTACTGAGGTTGCCTACCAGCGGCGGCGACTGGCTTTAGCTACCATCATGGTGAGCCCACCTATTCACAGGGCAAAAAAATAAATATAATGAATAGGCAACAAGAGGCAGAGATTAGGCCAACTTGTTGCACTGTCCGCTCACTAGTCAGGCTGTACTGTCAGAGATCATCTTCGCTTTGGGTTGTTTTTCTAGTTGCACACTGCACACGACGATTTGTATGTTTATAGAAGTTGTACGCGCCTATGTACATATCTACATACAAATAAACAAACATACATATTCGTACATATCTACATAAAATTCTGTCAGAGGGAAACTTGTTTCCTTTAGGGCTAGCTCTATAAGGAAGCGCAATTGAACTTGCTCTGCATACGAGTTTGCGCCGCATCAGGAAGACGAAGGTTTCTATCTGAGGATGCTGTTTTCTTCTTGCATTTTATTTTTTTTTTTTTTTTTTTTTGTCTAGTAAATCGCTTCTTTTACAGTTTCTGGTTTTTCTGCTGCAGAACCCTCCTCATATGCCCACATGTAATTTCTTTAACTGATTTCCCTTCCCAAGGATGGGTGCGCAGCATACAGACAAACCCGCTGAAGTTGCTGCAGGAAGGCAGTCCAACTAGTATCTCGATTGTATTTTAATAGAAAATCGTTTGCGGATGTTTCAAGTTGCGATTCGCATATTGGCATCGGCTATTTTTACATCAATTGTAAGAGGTACATAGTAATACAGAGGTAGACCTGGTTGACGACGGGAACCGGAGGGAAACCTGAAACTGATAACGGAATATCGTGGTTCTGTTATTTAGAGAAGAATAAAAGAAGAAAAATCTCCCTCTCCCCATCGTGCAAGGAAAGGCAAAAAAACAAAAAAAACAAAAAAACGAATTGAAAAAAAGAAAAAATTTAATTTGTTCAAGTTTGATGTAAGGATGAAACGAAACAGGGAGCAAAGCCGGCTGAACTGAATGTGCATAGGCATTTTCGTATGTTCCCAAGATTAAAATCGAGTTCCAAATTGCAGTTAGGGTCGATTCTAGAATGTTATGTACTCGCAGCTTCAAGTGAGTTTTTCCGCAACGATGCGATTTCGTGTGTAAGTTGAATGTCCTTGCCCAGTTACCAATGCTCGTAGATGGGAATGCGATTAGAGTTTTAATACCATATTTAGATATGCTTAGTTATACTCGTTATTATTAAAATAAAGATTGAGATAAAGATTAAGAAATACTCGTACATACCTACATATATTTTTAGAATGGCCATCAAAAACAGTATTACGAGTAGAGCAATGATCAGAGAATCGTTCGGTTATTTAATCGTATTTCATAAAAGTTTGGTTTGCACTTAGAATGAAATCAAAAAATGAGTAATGGTTGTTTGTTTTTATCAGACCTGACCATACAATGTTATGAGTATTTCCATTACAGTCAACTAAAAGAAAATTTGTGTGCCTCCAGCTTTCGAAAGGGGAATGACGCATGTGATCATGAGGATGTCAACTAAATTATTATTTACTCCCTAACTAATATTACTGCGATTGTATTTAAAATTTGTTGTAGGGAAAAATTCAAAACAACAGTCTCTTTCACTAAATAAAAATATTGCATATGAAGATATCTATTTAGTTGGTTGACTAGAGCTGACTTTTCCTCGATGGAAGAGAATTTGAAGCCATTGCGTCTCATAGTTGGAAAAGAAGACAAAGTTCTGAGCACGCAGATATCGGCGATAGAGAAGCTTAGATTTTTTTTTGAAGATTAGAAGATAGGTAAACTTGAAACTGGAATCCGTCTAAAACTTTTTGACTCAACCGTTCTTTACGTATCGAACAAGGGAGTTGGGGTTCAAACACCCTACCGTGTCGTCTTCCACAACTCACACAAGTCGACGTTTTGCATTATCCTATATTCGGGTGATCGAATTTCTGGCGATAAATTAAAGTATATAATTATATACTTATACTATAGGATATTTTCGAAGGTCTATGGCAAAAAAAAAACCTCAAAGAAAGACGTCCAGAACAGTCAATGCAAGTGGTATTGCGTCAGATCAAATCAAATAAAACTGGAGATTAAACTACAACCATATATGGCTATCATTCTGTACCACACATCTACTACAAGGTTTTCGAGACTATTTTCGAAAAATTGTGGGTCAAGTTTTTTAAACAACTTCTATGTACAATAAAAGATTATGTCTACGTATTATATTTGAATTCCAAGTTTGCTCACGATTATTTTGAACGGAATGTACATAGTTTACACGCGATTGACAGGCAATAATTGATCCACACTTTGGGCGCATTTTCAAATCTCTTACAAAATTTTCTTAAAGACCTAGTGTTGCTTATGTTAATTGCATTGCATTGCGAGCATTTAATGCCGCAGCATCGATATTCTCTAGGGTATGGTTGCTCCAGGACCACCCATGTCGAGTGTTTGTCCAGTTAGTGCTGCATTTGTCACAAAAGATTGACACAACTATTCCAAGTTCTTGAAAAATATGGCATGATTTACTACGTGTATTCTTCATCTGCTTACTTTAGAATGTCAATAAAATACGAAGATCTTCTTATAGAGTGAGGTCTATTAATCCGTGTTGTATTTTTTCTTGTAGTCATTTATGGTACTTTCATACCAGCTTTTTTTTTACATTTTCTCAGTTGTCGTAAACGTTCTGCAATACACAACAGGCAGTGCCGTGAAAGAACGCCAAGCGCAATAACGTCAAATTCCAAAATTCGGCTTTATTTCGCTTTGTAAAAGTGAATTAAGCCGGAATATTAGCGATCGGCCTTATTTCATTTTTCATTGTTTTTAATATTGCTTTAATATAATTCGATGACAATTGATATCATGCTAAAAATGATTAATATAAACGATACCATGTCAAATTGACCAATTACAATTACTACTAAAATACAATTCCTCAGAAGTTATAGGCGCCTGTCTGACAGTTGTTGACATTCCCTTAGCGGAACGAGGTATTCGCGTGAGCGTCTAAATCCTGCGGAGAAAAGCGTGAGATCCTCTTAGAGAGCGAAACGAGCCACCGTTTTCAATCTGGAATTCAACACATATTTCAACAGTCAACAATTTGGATTTATTTCATAGGCAATGGTCGGCGTTATTTCTCTTTGCCATTGTGAAATAACGCCGAATTCCAAAATTCGACGTAATTTCGCCTTCATAAAGTGAATTGGGCGTTATGGCACGGCACCACAACAGACGATGTCGATATTATCTGCATATCCCAGCTATTGGACAGATTTGTTGATTATATAACCTTGTGAGTTAACAGAGTTCACTTTCAAAACTATGTATATTTTAAAAGTCAAAGAAGCAAAAAATATTTTCAGGGGGCAAGTTTTAAAAACCGCAAAGTATACCGAGTATTTTCAAACGTAGACGCCGTTACTATGCATTAAAAAACGCCTTTCTCCTACGTTACCACCGGTGCCAACTTATTTTTTAACGATTTCTTATGCTTAGTTCCTGTGAAGTGTCAAAACTTATCAAGAATGTGACGCTGATATCTTCGTGGAGGATAACAATTCTTAATTCAAACCCTGCTAGGTGAACTTACATTCTGGATGCACGCAAACCAAATGATGAATGTGCTAAGTGGCACAACCTTCTGCGTTGCTTTCTACTGAAGGTGACAACAACGCAGAACAGTTTGTATGTGTATGACCATAGTATCCTTGCACTAGGCTGCAGGTACTATGTGTTGGAGTGCTCAATGATGATATATGTATTAGAAACTTTTCAAACCTATGAAATCGATGAAAGCGTCGGTATTTCTCCATCATTATCGATAAACTTTACCCCCAATAAAGCCGAAATGGCTGGCATGAATTTTAACAAAATTGCGCTGTTGACTTTGCAGAACGCGCTCGTATATTTTCATTGCGTGCGGCATTAGATTCACCGATCGGTAACTGTTGCAATTTTTTGTTTCGTCTGTGACTTTAAACAGTGAAACAAGAAGAACGCTTCTCCTCTAGTGATTAGGCAACCATTCTCATCATTTTATTAGATAAATTACATCGCAATCGAATTACGCAAGTCCCGGATTTCCGATTGTCGTCCATGATTTGTAAGATATGTTATTCGGTTCGATTGCATGTCCCCGGTTTAGTAGGTCAATTTTTACTTCATGGAAAACCTGTGTTATATAACTCTTTAATATACTCCTTCTATCTCCCGCAAATTTCGTATTTCCTCTTTATCAAGCGTCCCTGCTCTTCATCAATACTATCGTATATGACGAGTATATTTCAGCGATTGAATCTTTTTTTGGGTATTTGCTTTGTTGTGCCGCAATCTTAAAAATGTTAGCGGTTTTGAGTGTGCTTCGTCGTTGCGCTTCTTCTATGACCATGAGAGTATGTCTATTTTTTTAAGTTGCGATACAATAGCTTTAGTGCTAAGGCACGCTTATTTCTCCTCATTTTGTACCATCCCTTGCCCTTTCGATGTGATGGATTGCCAAAAAAGTGGTAGATTTATTTTCTTTTGACACTTGATAGACGCCACATAAAGCTTACTTTAGAAGCAACTCGTGCTAAAATTTGTTTACATCTAGTAGTACAGTATCAATTTTAACATGGTGTGCAAAAGTAAACATTCTCGGTATACATATGTTCGTTTAAAGTTGTTTACACCTGTTAGTACAGTGTCAATTTTAACATGACGTACAAAAACAACATTCTCGTTATATTTTCTTTTTGTTTTCGTAAAGGCAAGGAACCTGCTGAGGCTCACAAAGAGATATGGTGTTGGCTGCTTTAGAGAACGCACGTGTCAGAATAGGTTTGAGAAAATCGGTTCTGGAGATTTTTAACTCAAAGTTGGTCAACATTCTGCTCATCACTAACCAAATCAAAGTTATAATTTAATCAGATGGTCATTATGACTGCGCGATAGATTGCAAAAAGTTTAGGTACATCACACACAATAACTGAAAATCATCTAAAACATCTTGAATTTGTAAAAAACCTCAATATTTAGGTTCCATTTGAATCGAAAGGGATTTACTGAATTAAAATTCATTCTTTCTTTGTATATAAAACGATTCTTTAAGCACTTTAAACGTTGTTATTGTCTCATCGTTCAACCAGGACGTTTCTTTGTCTATGTGAAACCGACCTTTTGATGCACTGGACGGAGTGCGCTCTTAGTTCTTCTAACGGGTGACCAGATAGCAATGATAGTTTTTCTAGTTGGTACATTTCATCAGCTGTCACAGTTACCGATGGTATCCAGCTGTCAAAATATTCAGTAAGGTTTGCCATTTCATCATGCATGGTTTTACGCTTGCCGAGCGTTCGGAAATTATTAAAAAATACTTGTATTATCGAAATTCCGGCTTAGTTGTAAATACGGAACGTGAATTTCGTCGTGAGATCGGTCGTCATCATGGCTTCAGTGTGGAGGCAATTCGTCGCACCGTAGAAAGGTTTGAGCGTCAGTACACCCTTTTGGATCTTAATCCACCAACCAGACAGAGATTGATGCGAAATGAAGAAAATATATCCGTCGTAGCGGTCAGCATCGAAGAAACTCAGAAATGTCGATTCGGCGCCGATCAGCTGAATTGGGCATCGCCAGAGAGTCAACCCGGCTTATTTTGCGATTGAATTTGGACTTACATCGGTATAAAATTGTGCTGACTCAGGAATTGAAGCTGGACTAACGTAGAAAACGCCGTGAGTTCGCTATTTGGGCGTTGGAAATGTTGACCGTAGATTAGGATTTTGGTCAAAAAATCATCATCTCGGACGAGACCCATTTTTGGCACAGCGGCTATGTCAGCAAGCAAAATTGCCGTTATTGGAGCGAACACAATTCGCAAGTGTTCGGGAAAGCGTCAATGCATACACAAAGATTGACTGTTTGGTGCTGTTTATGGCATGGCGGCATCATCGGACCTTATTTCTTTCGAAATGATGAAGGAGACACAGTTACTTTCTGTAATCAGAGCTCAACAAAATCGATATATCCGAGCTGCGACGTCGTGCGCTCATCGATTATTTTCTCTGGGATTACGTCAAACCCTTAGTTTACGCTAATAAGCCAACAATTTGTATGAGATCGATGCCAACATTCGACACGTTATTGCCAGAATAACGCCGCACATATTGGACCGAGTCATCAAAAATTGAACGGACCGCTTGAATCACTGTCAGCGAAATCGAGGCGGCCATTTGAATAATGTGCTATTCCAAACAGAATGGCAGGAACGTAGCTTCAAAATAAAGCCCGAACCAAATTTATATCTCACACTGTTGTTGTTCTATTTAAATTGTTTTCCCTATCGTTCTTATTTGGTCACCCTTTACTTGGTTTATTTTATTTTGGAGCCCTTCTCATTAAGGGGTTAGGTCACTCTAGAGGCCGTAAAATTAGGCTTTTTTATGATTTTTTTCAGGAAAAATATAAAATGAATCGAGTTTACAAAGACAAAAGTTTATGGTTTACTGTAAAACATAATTTTTATAGAACAATTTATTTAAAAATGGTGGCTGTTCAGCGTTTTTCAGATGACCTATCCTTTTTGGAAGGGTATAACGCCGTACCAACAGCTCCTGTAAATTTTGAATCACGATGAGTTACTAAATTTTTTTTGTTTGTACATAACAACAGTTAGAGAAGTACGTAGAATTTTTTGAATATATTGATTTTTGGCCGAATGAGGCTACTTCCATAGTTAAACTTGCAAAATTCGCCAAAAAATTGTTAATAACAAATGGACTATTCCATATAAAAAAAAAATTGGACGTACAATATATTTTTAAAGATATAGTTAAAATTTAAAGTGAATTGGTAGAAAATTGTCCATGTTATGGGTGCGGCCAACTTGAAAAACGCGTATTCGAGATATTTCCCGGCCATAATCTTTTGGGATATCATTTTTAAGGTTATAACGGACCATTGAAGCAATAAAAATTGATTTTTTGAAAATTCCAGAGTGGTCTAACCCCTTTAACCGCTTTAAGTTGGTCAGCCTTTTTTAATTTAAGTTGTGTTTTTCATGATTATTGGCGGTTTTGATTAGTTTTTCTCTGGTCTCTTCGAGAAAATTTATCTCAGCTGCAGTACAAAATTAAATACCACTCTTGCTTAATAAATTATTTATAAGGTACGATTCAACTGTATGATTTGCATGAGGTTCTTGTTTCGAAACCGTTTCCCCCATGGCAATTTTTGAATTCGTTGTTCAGTTGTCTGATGTTACCGGCCAAATCTCCACCGATAAAATCAGATCCTCCCTTGATTTTATATATACATATTTAAAGAGCTCATCGAAGAAAGAAAGACAAGAAGCTTAACGATTAATTACCATTTTTATAGCCGTTAATCGGTCGTTGATTTCTGATACGCCTACGATCTTATCTGGGAACTCAGCTGCCAACATGATGGCAATTCCGTTCTTATTTTATTCCTCTCCGTAATAATATATTTTGTATGCTTTCATTTGCACTGTTTCTGATATTTCATCACATGGTTTCTTAAACGCCTATAAGATCGATTTTCCGCTTTCGTAATACATTTTTTATTTCGAAAATTTCACCCCTCAATATGCAGACGCTCAAACTTGCGGTACTCAATCTATTTTGTAAAAGCATGATACGAGCATTTCTCGCCCCTGAGCTCTGACATTTTTATTTGGCCCGGCTACGCTAGTCCGCTGTATAGCAGAAATGTTCGACAGGGAAGTGTATTTATTTATTTATTTATTTATTTATTTATTTATTCGCGCAATACAAGCAGTTCAAAAAAACTTAGAATCAGATTTAAAAATATGTACTTAAAAATTAAACATCAAGAGGGGAAGGGGAAAAAAGGGAGTTTTTAAGCGTGTTTTTGCTACAATCAAAATCGAAAAGTTGATGACTGTCATTAGCCACGAGTAGCATTCGAGACATAGGCCCATTACGCCAATAATTCGTGCGATGAAATTTCAAGTAGAAGATGGGCACTGACCTCAGAGTACGCGGTCAGGACAATCAATATGTACCCGCTAACAGCTGTTATACAAATAGGATATCAGCAACTTTTCTTCGTTTTTCAAGCGATTGCATATTCAGCAAGTTCAAACGGTGCTCGTAAGGAGGTTGATTGTATCCATCACGCAAAGGGAGTCCGCGTAGAGCGAAACGGATGAACCTCCGTTGGAACCCTCAGTTCGATACGAATATGTATCATGATAGGGAGACCTGACTTGGCTGGCATATTCAAATGCTCACTACAAGGTTTTCGTGACGTATGGATTTGAGAATTCCTTGGACCAGCGTTTCACATAACCGAGTGCAGAATTTGCTCTGCTGATAATAGTATCAATATAACTGCGAAAATTAAGTTCACTGTCGCATATACCACCCAAATCACGCAGAAAAGTAACAGAGCGAACAAGTTCATTGTTGATTACATACGTTCTGGGAGCTGTCGGGGGACGCTTCCGAGAATAAGTGATAGCTTGGCATTTGCCGACGTTCAGACCTAGAAAGTTTTTACTACACCAAGCAAAAAAGCTATTCAAGTCATCTTGAAGTGCATGGGAATTAGTGGGTGTAGAGACGTGCATGAAAATTTTCATGTCGTCCGCATAAATTGATAGACGAGAATAATTAATAATGCGACCAACGTCATTAATTGACAGAATGAAAATAAGGGGACCAAGGTGACTGCCCGGTGGGACCCCAGATGGGGCATTAAACGGATTAGATACAGAAGATCTAAAAAAGACTTCATATTGACAGTCTTGCAAGTGGGATTTAACCCATGCAATAACCCCAGATCGAAAACCGAGAACCTTACGTTTGAAAAGTACAATTGCGTGTGAAATTTTATCAAAGGCTTTACTGAAATCTGTGGCGACAACATCAACTTCTTTGCCATCCTCCAGTGCACACAGGGCGCTAGATACGAATTCCGTCGAATTTGGGGTTGTTGACCTACCTTTTAGGAAACCGTGCTGGTGAGGGGAAAATATAGACTTGCAATGGAAAAACATTGCATCATAAACATCCCGAATAGCTTAGGTATGCAAGATAGTTTGGCTATAGGACGATAAATACGGGTTTCCTTTTTTGGACCTTTTCTACGAAGGGGAATTGTAAAAGAACTTTTCAAAAGCAAGGTGAGATGTTCTGTGAAATAGAAAGTTGGAATAGAGCAGTAAGGGGAAGAGCCAAAGAGTTCACACATTTTTTTAAAACTACAGCCGGTATACCGTCAGCACCAGCAGAGTAATTGCATTCAAATTTGTCAATCTTTTCTAACACGAGTGCCACTGATATATCGACAGAAGTGAATGTAGTTTAGGCACTATCTGTCATGTAGGAGAAGTAAGAATGGTCGGGCTCTAACAAGTGGTTGAAAGAACGATTGCCTAAAGGAATTAGCAAATAACTTAAATAAGCAAACTTTGCTATTATTTGAGGATCACTCGACGATGTATTGAAAAATGTCAGAGTTGAAGGTTAACTCGTAATACGTTTACTGCAGTGATGCCATACTTTCGAACTGTTCTTCTTCTATTGATGTGTCGCTGATTTGCGTATCTAGACGTGGGAACCCTAACTCGTCTACTTCGGGTAGTAGCATAACATGTTAATGCTCCTCATACTCATCTTTTATGTCACAGTACCTGATTATGATTTTCCCTTTTTAATTTTAATGACAAATATGTAAACGAACAAATGTTCAGTTACCTATTGCCACACATCGGAATCAAAATTTGTACCTAACATTGGCATATTGGCACTAAGTATTACATTGTCCCCTTTTTATTTATAGCCTAGACTTTTTATCTAACTCACTTTTAGAACCAAACATACGAGTACAATCCCATTGGTAATGTTTTGCCGTTTGTGCAATTATAGTTCAATAAGGTTTCATACTTACCTCTGAGATATCCTATCTTCTTGTTTACGTATGTCATTTCAAGAACCAAGAGTTGGCATTCTTTTCAAGTGTAAAAATCTTTACAAGCATGTGTCTATCATTTGTATTGTACTGTCCTACATAAGCATGGTTCAAATTTTAATTTGAAAAAAAAAAAATGATCGAAATAAGATGGTATTTTGAGCGCAAGCCTACAAGCACAAGGGTGAGATTTTTATGTGAGAACACTAACAACATTAACAACTAACAATTAAGATAAACCCAAATTCAAACTGAAAAGATAACAATTTGACTACATGGCTAACTAGTTTCTACCAGTATAGATAGCAATACGAAATTATCTATACAATTTCACATCTACATATTTATGAATTACATTATGGCACCTTTTATCTGAGAAAGAGTTCTTAAGTGTTGATAGTGTGGAAAAATGTGATATATTCAACGAGTAACTCTATTATGGTAGATACACAAGTTTAGAGAGGAAGTGAAACTACATTATTCTACGTATTAAGACATCGCTGCACCCACCCATCTTCTTCTACTAATTTAGATAACAAATGCTTGGATACATTTTGATAAACGATGTTGTCGTATTGACATGGCCAATTCATTAATCTTTATGTTGACCCGATAAACTCGAAGGTCATGCAAAGCCAATAGTTTACCAAATACAGTTCGCCATAATATGCATCTCACCCAAGCCACTTTGCGAATTTGTGTCGTCTTTGTATCTATTACGTAGCCTGTTTTTGCACTAAGTTCTCTAACGTAGTGCTTATCCAAAACCACTTTGTGAGCATACTAATTTTTTTTATAATTTGTTTTTTTTTTTTTCTTTTTTTTTGCAATGATATACCACGCCACACCTACACTCATGTACATACATACATATATATACATATGTAAACGTATACTAAAAGATAAAAAAAGAATTAAACAACGAATAAAATAATGGCAAGTTTCAAGGGCAAATTACGGCATTTTCCTCATCTTGTTTTATATGCTCGTATTGTTCCTCGTTCTTCTTTTATACCCGGGGCGCCATTAAATATTTTACTAAGTATATTCCACTTCTTTTTTTATTCTTAAAAAAAATTTGCAAAAAAAAAAAAAAACAAGAGCGTGTAAGGGGTGTTATTTGACTTTAATAGCGCGGGTGTGACGTAAAATCAAAAATCAACAGCTACTGCACATTCGTATGGATATGTGTTAATTTAGATCAATGCGTTTGTTTCTTTTTATTTTGGATTTTGAAACATGTACACATGTTTGTACATATTAATTTAGTACATATGTATGTTTTAGTATTTTATTGTTTTATTTTTGAGTGACAAAAAAAAAATTAATTCAAACAGAATTAATTACAAATTCAGATGTTAGGAGTCTGCTGTTAAGTGGATCTAGGTATAAAGCAATCAAAATTCATAGATTTGGACGTACTCGTACATATGTATGTATTAAGAAATAATGTGGGGCGCTAGTTATGTAATCGACAAGCATTTATTTGCTTTAAACGTTTCTCTTTTTTAATTATTATTTTATTGTTATTTAATCATTGATCTTGTTTCCTTTTTAAAATGTGATTACGACTGTCATTTACATAATTAAATTTGGAATTAAAAAGTGTCTAAATGAACTAGATAAAAAGGTGTGGAGTTTAAATGCTTGTCTATTTGGTTCACTATCGTTGACATACAATTAAAGATACAAAAACAAGTTATTGCCGCTTGTATTTCCTGAATTTAAATTTATCCTTCAGAGTCTTAAAAACTAACACTGCAAATGACACTGTTTTATAAAGCGCTTTTGTAAATTATGATACATTTGAACCCACTACCGTAACTTAGTATTTTTTTTTTGGATTCGGTCCAAACTCAGTGCCTAAAACAGCTCTGAAAACAAGATATCGGTATATACGTTGAAGACAGGTTTCGCGGTTTCCAGAATATAACTGAGAATAATAGAAATAACTTTCAATGCGTGCTGCCCTTTTTTACATTTCTTTGACATTTATATTCAATATTGTTTGAACAATCACCGTTAGACTCACATCAGAAGAACGCCTCCGTCTAATTGGAATCTAGTTTGAAAATTGTTATTCAATCCGCCAAATGTATGGAAGATTAAGTGATTTTTTTAATTCTCATAATCGACCAACTGAGCTCCCTATTCGTCTTGATGTGGTTAAATTTTTTTAGTATGCCCTGCGTGGTACAAAGTCAACAATTTGTCGACATAAGAACAAGCTATGGAGGAAAGTATGGCAGAAGGTCCAGATTTAATTCGTTGTCGATAGCAACAATTTGGTCTTTTTCTGTCCCTATGTTGTTTTTTTTTAACTTAACACTCAAGAGTGTATGACTACCCTTATAATGTCGGAGCACGTGTTAAGTTTTTCAGAAAATTGGATATAGAGAGAGAGAAAGATGTTCATGCTCAGTGGTTATTTGAGTCCATGGGTAGCATACAACATTTAATAGGGAGACTAAATTGTTAACGTAAATTGACTTGTTGTTGTTGTTGCTGAATCGCCGAACCGTCCGATTAGGAAGCCAATACACTATGAGTTGAGCCACGTCCGCCCACTCTATATGGATAATTTTGCAAATTTGGCCTACAAGATTCATCTGATGCAGAAACTCAAGCCTCGCAGACTGCCGATACGTACTGTACTGTCAGTGAAGCCATTGACTTACTGAGCACTTGATTCAACGCCAACACTAAGTCCCGAAATGAATCAGTGAATTGACCACTAAAATCATGCCATTCGATTATTTATTTGTAAAAGTATGTAAAGTTTTTGGTGTACTCTAATAAGCTTTAAACTATTTAGACCTGGAATAGAGCAGCTCGTTATTGGTGAGAGAGGGTCAAATGTTCGAAAGATTTGCCTATAATTGTACTTCATCAAAAATATGTGAGAAAGCCTTATGCCATAAGTCGTATTCAAAATATGTACAATGTTGTGAACCATTCTTTTTTTTGATTCAACCTCAATTTTTATTCTTATTGTTTGGAAAAGGTCTACAACTCTTAAAAAAAACAGCTTTTACTTCGATCAAACCTCTAAAATAGACATTATTTGGAAAATCCAATCCTTATGTATGTTCATATGTTTCGTTCTTGAGGTTTAAACAACTTTGTGTTTAGTTTTCCCTACACAAAAAAATTCACAAAAATATATGTTGACATTCAGCCAAAAGAGAAATGCTTCTTAGTATTCTTACGAACTGACTTAAATGGTGCTACAAATCGTTATGTTTCCTCGGTAACCACGTGGATGCCGCTGCTGATGTGATCACAGACACTATTCTCTTTGGAATGAGATCCTTTATCCCTCATCGGATGAAGAGTATCAAATCAAAAGAAAAGGAATGGTACGACTCCAACTGCAAAGAGGCTGTCAGGGTTAGAGAAATGTTTTTTTGGTCCTTCGAAACTAACGAGCCAGAAATGACTACAACATCTTTCTTTAGCGTGTGCAATTTCAATACCACCAATAACAGAGGCAGTACTACAATACAATGACCCAAAGGTTATAAAAAAATTTCCGTCAAAGATATTAGAAACTCTGTCTCATCCGCCATCGCAGCTTTCATATATAGAAACATGCCAGCAGCGGTCTGCTTTGTGGACAAGATCAATCTGCTTGCTACACACTTTGCGGCCAGCTCAATACTTCCAGATTGTGCTTTGTCTCCGCCTACACTTGAGTGCCTCAGATCTTCAATGAGACAACGTATAGTAGTAGGAGTATTTAAACATTCATAAGTCTGCTGGTCCTGATGGTATATCTCCCCTTGTTCGGAAGAGGTATTGCGTAGCTTTTTTATCGATTCTACTCTTCAGAACTCTTTCCGAGCAGATGGAAAACAGCATTTGTTCAGCCCATCCTTAGAAAAGGCGAATCTTCTTCACTCTCCTCCTGCAGACCGATTGCACGTATGTCCCTTCTTTTAAATTCATGGAAACACTGACAAACCGCCAGCTCATGAAATATCTCGAAACACGAAAACTTCTTAATGACCGGCAGTACAGATTTCGTAGCAACAGGTCCACTGGTGATTTGATGACATATCTCACCGAAAAGTAGAACCGAAGTCTACACCAATCTGGCGAAAGCCAGATAGTTGCACTTGATGTTTCTATGGCATTTGACAGAGTTTGGCATCAGGCTCTTTTGTCGAAAATGCGCGCTTTTGGGATCAATGACTCTCTTCTTCAATGGGTTACTCAATTCAAGTTGTCTTGGATGGTTTCAAGTCTGATATTCACAAAATAAATGGTCTGCACACCACCATGGCTCGGTTCTGCCTCCAAAACTTTTTTTAATTTTCATCAATGATCTCTTGTCTCCTACTTCTAATCTAATATATGCCTTTGCTGACGACAGTACTCTCTGCTTTTCATATTCGTTCCCGAACTCACGTTTCTGCTCTTCGGCTGTAGAACGGGAAAGCCAGCGTATGTTAAGCTCATTAAATTCTGATATTAACCGCATAACTAATTGGGGAACCACTGAAAGGTAGAATATAATGCTTCCAAAACACAACGATGTCTGCTGTCATTAAAACAAAATTTTCACACCCAGACATTATCCATGAATGGCACTTGCATCGTCAAAACCGATAAGCTTTCCATTCTCGGTATGTGTGTCAATGACAATTTACGTTGGAGTGACCATATATTCGGTGTTGTCAAAAATGCTGCGAAATGTCTAGGTTTCCTCAAGTGATGTCAGAAATACTTCACCCCCTCTGATTTGGTCTCAATATACGAATATAAGCCATTTATCCGCCCCACATTGGATTACATTGCTCACATCTGATCGGGTGCGCCCAAAACATCTCTATACCTGCTAGATAGGATTCAAAATCGTGCGATAAAACTCATAGGTGATACTAATATCATTCAAACAATGAACACCCACGTACGCCGACATAATGTCTCGAGCTTTTCCTCTGTTTTATCGCTATTTCCACTACCACTGTTCCATAGAAATCGCCAGTAACTGTCCACCCCGTCAAACTTTTAACCGTAACACCCGTCTCGCTATGAATGCTTATCACTTTCGGACATACTCTGAAATATCGTGATTCTTTCCTAAGCCGTACAACTCCCTTATGGAATGCCCTGCCTAGCTTTTTAGTCCTAATCATTATAACCTTCAAACATTTAAAACCAACGTTCACCAGTACCTCTCTTTCTATCCTCCCTGATTTGTCGGCACTGTGTGCAAGCATTTTAAGGGAGTTAAGCGCGAGCAAATTATAAAAAAAAAAACTGTCTGATGGGTAGGATGATCATGTTCGACGACATTGAATTTTTTCATATACCCTGATTCGCCGCCCTAATTTCTATCAATGGTCTCAATATGATTGGTGTATCTGATCAGTTACTAGGCCTTTTATGACTTTGTAGCTGTGATAAAGATCTCTGGATTTCGTTGAACCATTTGCAGTTAGGCGCATCATATAATGGTTCGCTATCAACCGAAACCTTTTTCATAATTATGCTCCATACCTTCCACAAACTACCGAGTTTTTCAAGTATTTTAAAATAAGACTTGAACCTATATACGAGGGTAGTTACAGAAGTATCCCACCCGACGTCTAGATGGCGGTTGTTGTTTAAAAAGAATGACTATTGTAGAAAGTACCAACCTTATAAAGCATATATTTTAAGTTTGACGACGCTACGTTCTTTAGTATTTGTGAACGCTCTCAATGAATTTTTTAAATATGGAAAAAATTGGTCATCGTTATGTGATGTAATACTTTCATTTGAAAGGCCTCAATCCAACCAGCATTAAAACGGAACTGGATTCTACTCTAGGGGAGTCTGCTCCTTCGTTCACAACAATAAAATATTGGGTGGCAGAGTATAAGCGAGGCCGTACGAATTGCCTCTTCGGCAGTGATCGATCAAATGAGGTGAGTTCACCAGAAACGTTGAAAAAAATCCCCACAATGGTATTGGATGACCGTCGATTTGAAAGTGCGTGAACTAGCAGATATGTTAGCCATTTCAAAAAGCACTGTACATCGCATGTTAACTGTAAAATTGGACATGTGAAGTTGGTGGGTGGACAGTGGAAAAAAACAGCGTCTAGAGGATGTTCCAATCGAGTGTTTGGCAAAGATTCACAGAATAAAGCCGAGCTTCTGCGTCGATTCATAACCATGGATGAAACATGGGTCCATCAGTATACATCGGAGACGAATAACAGTCAAAACAACTTTAAAGAAAGCGAAGGCAGTTCCTTTGCGAACTTATTGCAGCGCTTGACAAATGAAATCAGGAAAAAACGGCCGCATTTGGCGAAAAAAAAGTTTTGTTTCATCAAAACAATGCACCAGTTCACACATCCCTCATCGCGATGGCCAAAATGTGGCTATAATCAGGCCAGTCATCGCGTATAGATGCCCCGTGTGATTTAATGTTACGCCGTATCAGATGGAAAGGATTCGGGTGTTTGAAAGGCAGGGTCTTAGGACCTGTCTCGGCTTGTACAGAACACCAGAATCAGAGTCCAAAAAATAATATCCCAACAAAGTCCTTTACGATCGGGCTAATCTGAATAGGATTAACAATTTCCTGATTAAGGCGATTCGAAAACACGTACACGCAAGGGCAATGACCAACGATAATAGTCTGATCTTTGGGGCTAATTACCCCAATGAAATGTACCACGAGAGCAGGCTTTATCCCATCAGAGGCTTTTCTCCATATTGATGCTAAAGGGTTAGTACAAAGCAGGGATGGTATCCCGGTAATATACCACCGCCACCGCGGTGCGAGTGACAAGCGGCTCATCTACGACGAGTATGTCGCCAATGTTCATGGGCTCTTCCGCTTTAGTCCCGCGATAGCAGACAGGGATCGGATCGATACCGAGAAACAGTACACCGAATTCTGGTGGCTTCAAGAAGGAAGAGAGCTCGCTCTTCTAGGTCGGTACGTTACTAAGTTAATATACTCCTCTTAGTTTTAAGTTAGATTCAGGATAGTTAGGGGAATCGTGTGGAAAGGCCGCGTTCGTTAGCATGAGGCCGCGCCTCTGAGAAGTGACCGGTGGTGTTTGGCACCGATTAAATCTCGGCGCTGCGTGTACACGTTTTCAACGAATGGCAGGCACCCGAAATCGCAATTGGGACGGTGACCACCCGTTGCGAGAGATTACTAGAGTTCACCACCCCGATTACAGTTAAGTTAGGCTAAGTAGTTTAGGTAGGTTAAGTAGAATAGAGACATAGTTTTAAGTTTTATAAAAAATTCAAAAGATATGGCATCTAAGTTTTTTCTAAAGGTATTTTCTTAGAAATTTTATAATTTACGTATAAGATTAATCGTAGGATAGCTTTTAAGGCCGAAAGGCCAAAATTGAATGAAATTATTAAGTTTAGAGCGTTCGGTAAGAGCCAGTAAGCTAGAATAAGTACCCAACAGTTGTTTAATCATTTTTGTTTAGAATGTAAGTAATAATGAAAGAAACAATAAAAATGAATTTAGAAGTAAAAGTAAGCGATGGCCAAAATCAATGAGTTAAATTTCGAATTGCTACCTCGTGCACCCTCTGATTATTTTCTATTTCCGAACTTGAAAGAAATGGCTCGGTGGTAAAAGATTTAGCAACAGTAAAGAGGTGGGGTCTGCGGTTGATGGCTATTTTAAGGAGCTCGATAATTCTCACTATAAACAGTGTGTTGAAGCTACTGAACATCGCTGGGAAAAGAAGGCCACTTAGAGAAATAAAGATATTTTTGCCCAAATTTTTTATGTTTTCTTTGTTAGGTCGGATAATTCTGGGACTACCCTCGTACTACGCCTTTGCCGTACACTATCTACGGCGTTGTGAAAATTGTCGTCAAAGGGCTCAGCCGTATGCTCGTCTGTACAGGATTTTAACGGATTATAGTTTGAATGTCGCTCTCCAACTTCTTCTTGGTCTCACAATTGCTGTTGTTCACCATAAATAATTCCCATGGCCTCATAACATAAAGTGTAGCCTCATTTTCTGTCTACAAAAGAAAGTCTTCCGGACTTTTAGCAACAAATGTGAATACAACTGTGCTCCTTTCCTTAGGCCGGGGTATTATTTTAGCCTTCCGGCTATATTACCGACCATTACAGAAACACCTCTTTATGATCTTGGTTGAAACCTTTTTTTCGATTTATAGCTGATGACGGCTCGTCTTTTTGTCTGCAGTACCACCTTGTACGATACTTGACTCGGTAAGGGAATATTTTAAGTCAGTGTTGACTTCATATTGCGGTGTCATCATCGCAATATGAAGCAATATATATATTAACCTTCACATGAACAGCAATTTTAATTTACTTACGCGGACAGTATCTACAAGGGTAGATAAAAAATAATCTCATATATTTTGTATGAGTTGCATCTTAGGATTTTTCGTTTTCATTTAAAGCTTGCAAATTTGTTTACTTTGAGGTGTTGAATGCATTTGAAAAGAAAAATACACGAATACCATAACAATGATTTATGGCACTCCATAGTTATACAACCAAAAAATACGGTATTCCGCTCAAACCGAAGTCGTGCAAATCCAATCTGAGTAGGCATTTGAAATTCTCGCAAAGTGAAACCGCGCAATGTTGAGAAATTTTGGCATTGAGCAAAATAGGAAATGATTTCGAATACCTTTCATCATCAGCTGTTTCTAGGTTTGATTAATATTAATTAATTAATGACTTATAATACTCTGAGTAATAATTTTGCTGATAGGTTATCATTTGATGAACGGAAACGATATTTTGCAAGAAATCAGCTCCGACTTGGAGTCGGATTTAGATGAAGGTGTTGCAGACGGTGAGTCCGATAAAAACTTATTGCCTGCAGGGGCAGCCGCTAATAGTTTATATGTGGGACCACATCCAGCTACCAAAAACCTAATAGATGTAGATACCTTTTTTTGTATCATGAGTAATGCTATTCAAGACATCATTTGCAGGCACACGAACAGAAAAGCTTATTAAGGTATTTTGCTAGACATGGGCTGCCATTGACCCTATTATGAAACAGTGAATGGTACTGTGGAAAAAAGCGCTTCTTCGCTTTATAAAGCAACAGTATCGGTTAGGCCATTCAAAGTCATTTCCAAATTCATTCGGTTTGATTTGGATGTTACAAGGGCAGCTCGGATCGCCACTGACAAAGCGGCTCCTATTGACTTGATCAATGCCAACCTAAAGCACAATTTCAGGCCATATGAGTCAATCACAGTAGAAGAGCAATTATTTCGATATAGAGGACACACAAAGTTTACCAAATATATGCCATCCAAGCCAGCCAAGTATGGGATCAAACTTTGGTGGGCTTGTGATTCCGCAACATCGTACACCCTAAATGGACAAATATACACTGGAAAGGTGGGTGGTGTGAGAGATGTAAATCAAGGCGAGAGAACTGCAAAAGAGGTGGTTGCTCCTTACAAAAATACGGGTCGAAATGTGATCATGGACAGTTTTTTTACAATGTAGTTGATTGGAAAATGCCAGTTATCGGAACCCTAAAGAAGAATAAACGCTATTTGCCTGATGTATTCAAGCCCTTGAAAAGCCGAATGGTTTTGTCCTCCGAGTTTGGATTCAGCCAAAATGCTGTTTTGCGCTCTTACGTCCCAAAGAAAGACAAGTCAGTAGTCTTACTCTCAACATTTTACCGTGGTAAATTCGTTTCCGGACCGAAACAGAAACCACAATCCACTACTACAATCGTACAAAAGGTGGAGTGGACACCATGGAAAAAAGGTTGAGCCAGTACACAACGAACAGGAAGACATATAGATGGCCGTTGGCTTTGTTTTATAATTTGTTGGATGCAGCAGCGCTTGCAGGTTACATAATTGACTCCACAAATAATCCACAAGGCACAGCAGCTGTGCAACAAAGTCGGAGACGTAAGTTCTTGGAGAGATTAGGGGAGAACTTGTGTATCCCTCTTATCAGAATGAAAGCAAAAAATCTTAGATTAATTGGTGTATTTGCTATACGAAGTGCTATGGAGTGTATTTTAGATCATTCGATTGGTGCATTAAATTTTGCTGATGAGACGTTTATTCCAGATGACGCCGACGATCGAGATTCCAGTGGTCGCTTACGACAAAAGAGTGCATACTATATGTGTTACCAACTAAATAAAAAAAGTGGCCTACACGTCACGCCTGCGCCAAATGCAGAAAACCGATATGCGTACAACACCGTCTGAACCAGACAAAATGTGAACATTGCTACATGCATTTTTAAAATTTTTTTTTGTAAAAATATCGATTTCTTCCTACAATAAAACTAAAAACAGATAAATTTATTTTTTATTTCTCGTATGACTTCAGGAATTAAATGTATACCACCTTTTCCGGAATTTATTCAGAAAATTAAAAGTTTAAGTATATTCATCTAAATCTATATTGTCCCCTTCAAAGTAATCCCCATCGACTCCAGCACACTTATTCCAGCGCTTGATCCAATCCTCAAAACATTTTTTATATTCGGTTTTCGGTATGTCCATCAGTGCTTCCTGCGATTTTTCCATTCTCTCGGCTGTTGAAACGCGTTCCCCGTAGTGGTTTTTTTTTAACTCGATTGAACAGAAAGAAGTCACAGGGAGCCAAATCAGGTGAATTTTTTGGCTGTTGGATGGTATTTGTTGCATTTTTCGTCAGAAAATTACGAATAATGATGGCACTGTGCGACGGTGCGTTATCATGGTGTAAAATCCACGAGTTTTCTTCCCACAATTCTGGTCTCTTTCTGCGAATTACTTCACGCAAACGTCTCATAACGCCCAAATAATACTCTTTGCTTACTGGCTGGCCTTCTGGCAAAAATTCATGATGCACTACACCGTTGTAATCCATGAAAACCGTGAGTATTGCCTTCTTTTTTGGCCGACAACGACGTGATTTTTTTGGTCTCGGCTCATTTGGTGAACGCCATTCATTTGCCTGATGTCTGGATTGCGTGTCGTACTCACAAACTCACGTCTCGTCACCAGTAATGATCGTTTTGATGAATGTGGGATCGAATTCAACCTCGCAAATCATCTCTTTTGCGACGTCAATACGGTCTCTTTTTTGCATGAAATTGAGGTATTTTGGCACCAACTTTGCTGCTACACGACGGAAACCCAAATCATTAACCAAAATGTCTTGGACGGATCCATAGGCAATGTTCAAGACCTCCGGATTCTCTATGACGGTTAATTTGCGGTTATTGACCAATATTTCTTTTAGTTCATCAATGTTTTCGTCGGTTTTCGATGCCGATGGTCTGCCACTGCGTTCATCATCTTCGATTGACTCACGACCACTTTTGAACTGCTTTTTCCACTGGTAAACGACCGCTTTCTTTAGAGAATCGTTGCCGAAACACTTTTCCGTTTTTTACGCAAAATTTAATACAAGTTCGTTGTAGCAAATTTAAATCCATTTCTAAAATTGTAAAAAATCGCCAACACACACAGAGATAGATGTACTCTTGGCTACGTAACTTTTGCAAATGTCAGGCTATGACGCAAAGATTTAGAGGGAATGTCAACAACAGATTTACCAACTTAACAAAAAGACAGAACTCAAATCGGAACAATGGGATCGCCACACGGTGGTGTCCCCCGGGAACCTCTTGATCAAGCTGGTATATGAAGAAATATTTTCCTTATCTAATTCGCCGTTTCATGATATTTGAGTGCCAAACTACGAAAATCTCAATACAAAATGCATGGAAAATACTCGTGCACGTAAAAAAAGTCAAAAGTTGAAAAAAACATGGAGCAATATTCCCTAAATAATTTTTTTTTTAACAAATTCTCAAAGCTACAAAAAAGTTAGTCACTAAGTCGGGACGACATCAACATACTCGTATAATCAAATGTTGGAAAAAGAAAATTCAAATATCTACTCGGGTAGGTACGTTCATGTGAAGTTTCAGCAAAAAATATGTTGTCATGGAAACCCAAATTATACAGGGTGTCCCCTAATTCGTTGACGATAATTTGGGAAATGATTCCTGGGCATATTCTAAGAAAAAAATCGTTCTACAGTAAGGGTCTCCAATGTTGACTTCATTTATCGAGGATTTAAGAAAAGGCTTACTTTGGTGTACCCTGATCCATGTTAACGTAAATTGCTCTGTTAGTACGAGTACTAATGGTAAAAACTTCGTGTAGGACTTTCTTTATAACGGCGTTTAAATAAAGTTGATATCCTGTTTGAGTCTTTAGATATCCAATTTCTAAGCCTGTTCCATTTTCATTGTCCATGCTAATTTTCGACTTTGAGGTCACTTTTCTCCAGAAAATGCCTAATTAACATAACGTTTTACTATTTTTCTCTTATAAAAGTAACAGTAATAAAAATGTCACATTCTAATGTAAAAAATACAAATTCTTTGTGGGGTGACAAGAATAAAAGGGTGGTTTATAATACTTAGTTCGAACAATTTTGATTAATAAAAATGGTTAGAAAAAAAAAGAAAAAATATAACGCACAATTCAGCTTTTATAAACTCAGTTATCGAAACGTAACAATATTTGGATTTCTTTGTGATCAAAACCAAAAAGCCATGTGAAATCATCCTCTCGGAAATGCAGATATATTCCTTACGTTTCGTATTCCAACAGGAGGCCTATTAAACAAACTGCAAGAGACGATCAATTAAAAATTTCTGTAGCAAGAGGTCCGAATAATGGGAAGATCAACAACGTATCATGTAATGCTACGTAAGTTGTGCATGTCAGAGATTAAACTTTGCATATAACCACCTCTCATAAAGAAACTTTCATAACTTTATAATAGTACAGGTGTTTCACTGGCAGAATCTTGATAGCCCTAAATAAATTCATAGAGTGCGCAAAGCGATTGGTTTTGCAAACATTCCTTACAGCACTTTTCTGAGGAATAGTTAGTTGTTGGAGTTTATTGTGATAGGCACCACCCCAAAAGGTAATTCCGTATTGCAATTATGAATGAAATATGACATAATAGACCATTTTAAGGGTGTTTGTCAAACAATACTTCCTGAGGCGATAAAAGATATGAATAGAAGACAGCAGATATTGTGTAGAAATGTGTTTAGACCAGCTGACATTTTGGTCAATAGTATTTGTAGTCTAATAGACAAGTTGTATTTGTCAGCTGCAAGAAATATAATATTTATATCCGGGGGTTCTTGTATAGTTTAACTAAAATACATTATTTTAGTTTTATTGCTAACCATTAGTCTGTGTTTCGCAAACCATATCCTCAACAGGTGGATATCATGGTTTATCTCAGTCATTAAGTTCAACGGGCTACTTGAGTTGTAACAAATGCCTAGGTCATCTGCAAATGCACTAACTTTTCCCACGAATGGCAGTTCAAATAATGAATTCGTGTAAACAAGAAACAAAATTGGCCTCAGAACAGAACCTTGAGGCACACCGAGATTGATTGCTTTCGAATTGTTTAAATGATCGCCAATTTTAACTTTGTGAATTCTGTTTTTAATATACGATTCGAACCAATCATATATACAACCACGAAAACCGGCTTTTTGTAACTTATCTAGGAGAATGTATTGATTGACCATATCAAAGGCTTTCGTTATGTCGACAAAAAGTCCAGCATAACACTTTTTGTCATCAAGTCCTTTGTATATAAATGAACAAAAATCTAGTAGAGCATCTTCAGTAGAAAGACCTTCTCTAAATCCAAACTGGACTGGACTGAAGAAACTTATTCTGTTAAGATAAGTTACAATTCTAGACTTAACTGCTTTCTCAAAGACTTTTGAAATTGAAGGCAACAAGGAAATAGGTCTGTAGTTAGATTTGTCTTTCCTGTTACCCTTTTTGAACATTGGAATTACAGCTGCAGATTTCAAATCTTCAGCGAAAATTCCAGAGACAAGACTTAAATTAAATAGATACGCCAAGATATCAACGATGTTCAGCACAGTTTTTTTTAGAGCATGGTTAAAGATTCCATCTAGGCCACAAGAATCCGAGTTCTTTAAGGAATTGATTAACTTTAAGACTTCGCACCCTGTAATGGGCTCGAAGAAAACGCTATTCCTAGTCCATCAGGAAACACAGGCTCTTTGACACAACTCCAAAATAATGACAGGTTACAGGTAAGAGACGAAAGATCTGTTTCAGTTTTAAATGCATTTTATTTTCTAAATCATTAACTCTTACATACTAACAAAAAATGCTTAAATGCTAGCTTAAAATTACTTAACAATCTTATATTAACTTACTGGCCCCACACAGGCACTCTAAGCTACTCTAAATTCTTATATCTATGTCTTTCGACTTTGTTTACATTTTATACTTATATATACTTATTTTCTATGTTTAAGGCTAAGAAAAAGACGAAAGACCTGCTGTGGCAAAGTATTCACTAAATTCTTTAGCTACAGATAAAAGGTCTGGAATATTTTCATTACCTCATTTTAACATGATCGGGCTGGAAAATTTAGTAATATTACGATTGACAATATTGTTTATTACTTTCCATTCCTTTTTAAGATTTCCTATAGCTGCTCTTATTTTGGTTTCAAAGTAGATATTCGTTACAAGAGTAACGAATTTCCAGATTGATTTGTTTGCTCAATCTACTAAAACGAGTTTTCAAACTCAAATTTAGGGGATGTTTGTGATATTTTCTTTGTAGTTTATTCTTTAGTTGTATCTTTTTTAGAAGGTCTCGATTGATCCAGGGCTTTAACCTAGTTTCTGAACGTTTTTGTAGTTTTTTTTTTAAATTTTGAGAAATACTCCATATGCTTTAGAAACGTTTTCTTCAGAATAAACTACATCCCAGTTTAATGTTCAACTCGCGAAAGTTAATTATGGAGAGTTTATGAGAAGGATTAAAACTTTTATAGTTAGTTGTTAAACCTTAAAAAAAATACCAGTCATGCAGTGATCTGTTATTTGAAGATCCAAATTATCACCAGCTAACAGATTTAATGGAATATTACCGAAACGACCAAGGACATGATCAATGCTGGTACCAGATAAAGGTCTAGTTGGTTCATGTACAAAAGAGATGAATCCGTGCTGTGCTATAAGAGTTCGATAAGAATCAAACACCGGGTTTGGATTTAGTATGTCAAGATTGAAATCACCTAAAATAACTAAATTTACCGCACTCTCATTTCTCAAAACCAACTTAAAGGTTTCGAGTGTAGCCTATATACGCAAATAAAGATAAAGTTCTGATTACATACGCTGCAAAAAATGTTCACAACATCCGCACTTGCTAGACTAATACATTTTACATCACATTCATACGAATCTCTCACAAAAACTCCCACTCCACCTGCAGAATACGAATCATTAGGATTTGCAAAAAAAAATATAATTAGGAATACTATAATCATCAGTTTCGAAAGAGTAAATCCATATTTCTGAAACATTTATAATTTCAAGATTCACAAAGGCTTCAAGATTTCCAACTAATAACTCGAAATTCTGTCGCAGGTTTTTAATATTTTGATGTACAATAAAAAATGATTTGTTACTAGAGTTACATGTAAAAACTCTATCACAACTATTTCTAATGGTTTTAATGGTTTCAATTCCCTGGAATCATTTCCCAAATTATAGTCAACGAATTAGGGGACACCCTGTATAGCTTAGCATTCTCACAGCCATTTTTGTTATAAATTTTATATTTTATGTGAATATTAGAAACATGGAATTTAGAACGAATGTCAAATAAACAAGTCAAGAATTCAAAAAAAATGTTGAACACATTGTAAGAGGTAGCACTACTCTTTCCTTTTATATGTATTGTATGTATCTGCAGGAAATGAATTTAATTGCAAGGTGGCTACTACTATATTGTAGATTAGACTTTGTTAACAACCCTGCGTAAGGAGTGTTGTCAGCCAAATGAGTAGTTGCCACCCTCAAAACCAGATGGAGCAACATTGAAGCAAGACGGTATGTCAAATTGACACACATTTCCGGCTTTCTTTTTTTTATTGGCAGCGCAAGCGCGTGGACACAGTATAACAATTAGGATATTAAGATATTAAGTGCACCATTTTGTAAAGGGAAACATATGTAAGAAAATTGTATACTAGATGGAGTGAAAAATGCCCTCCCTGGGAGTTAAAAAAAATTTTTTTTAAATGTTTTTTTATATTATTCAATATAGTCCTCTTCTAGTTTGATACACTTATTCCAACTTCTTGATCCCGTCCGAAAAGTAATTTTCCGGAAGGTCTTCAAAATACTCCTCCGTGGCGTCGATGATTTCCTCGCGTGAGCTGAATTTTTTATTGAATAGCCATCTTTTGAGGTTTGGGAAGAGATAATAGTCCGAGGGATCCAAATCCAGTTACCAATCGACGCCAAAAGTGCGCCCGATTCCGCAACAGCAAGTCCAAACACTCTTTCGAAGTGCTCTCGCGTTCGTGTTTTTGGTCATTCGCGGCACCCAGCGACAGGATAACTTTTTCATATGCAGAATATTGCCCAAAATATGGCGTGTGCGCTCAGTACTAATCTTTGTGGTATCTGCTAGCTGGCGCACCTTCACTTTCCGGTCAGCCAACACCATTTCATGTATTTTTTTGACATTGTCCTCTGTAACCGCATCGGAGGGCCTGCCGCTGCGGACTTGATTGGTAGTGGAGTTTCGGCCACCACGAAACTCTCGAAACCAATGTTTGACGGTGTAATCTGACGGAGCATTAGCCCCATAATAGTTGTCCAATTTTTCTCTTGTTTCCTTCGCCGTTTTGCCTCTCAAAAAATAATGTTTTATGAGAGAACGAAAATCGTTTTTGTCCATACTCAACACGTCAACAACAATCAGCTGTCAAAACAAAACTAAAGACAGTATCGCACTGAAATTTGGCATGTCTGCCTAAATATGAACGGACTTCAAGGAACCATAACCTTTTTTGCTGTAGCAGCGCATTCTGGCGGTCAAGGAGGTCACTTTTCACTCCATCTATTGGGTCTACAAGTAAGTTTCCAGCGTTTTTTTCCAAAATTTGAAGTTTTATTATGAAAACATAGTTACAATGCTTTATTCAAAGTATCGTCCATTGGAAGCTACAACTTTCCCCCATCTTTCTGGCAATTTATGAATTCCAGACCAAAAAAATTTCTCGTCTTTCGAGCCCAAGAACGTATCGAGCCAATTTTTGATTTCCTCTACTGAGCTGAAGCGTATTCCCGTAAGAGCGTTCTGCATCGAACGAAACAAGTGGTAGTCAGATGGTGCCAAGTCTTGACTGTAAGGCGGGTGAGGCAGAATTTCCCATCCACTATTTTCCAAATAGTTTTTCACCGAAACCGCAACATGTGGCCGAGCGTTGTGGTGATGAAAAATGACGGACTCATGCCTGGTCTCATATTCCGGCCGTTTTTCTTTTAATGCCCGCTTCAAACGAATTAGTTGGGTTCGATATAATGGTCCTTTGATGGTTTCACCACTCGGAAGCAGTTCGTAGTATACGACACCCTTTTGATCCCACCATATGCAGAGCATGACCTTATTCACGTGAATATTTCGTTTCGGCGTCGATTGGGCGGGCTCGCCGGGCTTTGTATACGATTTTCTGCGTTTAGGATTATCATAATAAATCCATTTCTCATCACCAGTGACAATACGATGCCAAAATTATTTATTTTTATACCGCTGCAGTAACATTTCGGACATGCAAAATCGCTGTTCGACGTCTCTTGGCTTCAATTCGTACGGCACCCAGTTTCCAAACTTTTGAATGAATCCCAGTGCTTTTAGGCGCAGGGAAACGGCTTGTTGCGTGACGCCCAATGATGCAGCAAGTTCTTCTTGAATCTGACACGGCTCCTCATCCAGTAAAGCGTCCAATTCCTCGTCTTCAAAACTTTTCGGCTTTCCGGGGCGATCATTGTCTTCAACTCCAAAATCACCACTTTTGAACCGTTTGAATCACTGGCGAAACGTCAATTCACCAATACATTCCGCCCCATAAGTTTCCGAAAGCAAACGATAGGCCTCAGCCGCACTTTTCTTCATATTAAAGAATAAAAGCAGCTCTTCCCGCAAATGACGTTTATTTGGCTGGAAACTTGCCATGATTTTGCTCGATAAAATGTACGATACCGATAGAACTGCTCAAATATAACGCTGCAAAGTTGTTGACAGATACAAAACCTACAAATAAAACACATGGGGTCTGACATTTCTGCCCGGGATCCACTGATGGCGCCATCTCTGACAAACGCTGGAAACTTACTTGTAGACCCAATAGTATACCACCGGAATTTCAGAAAATTAAAAATACAAGTTTATTCATCTAAATCTATATTGTCCCCTTCAAAGTATCGACTGCATCACACTGCATCAACTGCAACACACTTATGCCAGCGCTTGATCCAATCCTCGAAACATTTTGTATATTCGGTTTTCGGTATGTCCATAAGTGCTTCTTGCGATTTTTCCATTACATCCTCTCGGCTGCTGAAACGTGTCCCCGTAGTGGTTTTTTTAACTCGATTGAACAGAAAGAAGTCACAGGGAGCCGAACCAGGTGAATTCGGTAGCTGTTGGATGGTATTTGTTGCATTTTTCGGCAAAAAATTACGAATAATGATGGCACTGTGCGACGGTGCGTTATCATGGTGCAAAATCCACGAGTTTTCTGTCCACAATTCTGGTCTCTTTTGGCGAATTGCTTCACGCAAATGTCTCAGAACGCCCAAATAATACTCTTTGTTTACTGTCTGGCCTTCTGACAAAAATCCATGATGCACTACACCGTTGTAATCCATGAAAACCGTGAGCATTGCCTTTTTTTTTGACTGAAAACAACGTGTTTTTTTGGTCTCGGCTCATTTGGTGAACGCCATTCACTTGCCTGATGTCTGGATTGCGTGTCGTACTCATAAACCTATAAGCTCAAATCGGAACAATGGGCCACGCGGTGGTTATGGGAACTTTTTAACTGATCCTTCATTCCCATGCCAATCTTTCCGTAAGTTTATCTCGTAATACCCAACATCACCCTTCGTCATTTAGATTCTCTAAACTCTCTTATCGTACTTAGAAATCGGAGCTTAGTTTCAAGGGCTACTACTTCCAAATACATAAGCAAATTCCAGCATAGCACTTAAAAAAAAAAAAACAGAAAAAAAGTAAAAGTGTTATCAAATCAATCAAAGAAACTACACTTTTACATTAAGTTATACCAAGATGTTATCATCACCAAACTCTTCGTTAAAAGGCAAAAGTGTGCACTTGAACTTGGTCTTATCACTATTTTATATACTGTATCTTTATCCTTTATGTTTAAACTTTTTTTTCCAATTCAACAATTCAAACAAACGATGTAATCAGCTGATTACTAACGTTTGAATGTTTACTAAAACTGCCAGCGATACGTCACATTAAAGACAAATTTCGATTGACGTCAATTAATTATTTGATTGAATACCAATTAATTCTTATCACGTTTATTTTTTTGATATTAAAACTTATAGATACTAAAAAAAAACAACGAAATTGAATATATTTAATATTTCCTCATATCTTTCCATATACATACCTACATACAAATTAAACTTACCAAAATTTCAAAAAAAAAAATTTCTTCATGTAAAAAATAGAACAACAAAATAAATAAATAAACCCGTGATTTGCTCCTATACGAATACTGACACTTGAAGGCACGTGCACGCCACACACATGTACAATATGTATATACCTCTATGCATACATATTGTACGTACACACCTCAATAATCGTCAAAGTTATTCTCTTTTTTGTCATTCATTACTGCGTTATCTTATCAAAATTTCACTTTCTAACTGTGTACTACCTGTAAGTTCTAAAGCTAAACAAATATATTTTGTCCGTGTACCTTTGAAGTTTGCCTTTGTGATTAAATTGTAAAACAATTAGCACAATCTTGGGTTCATTACGCTTGTTACATATTTGCTAAGCAATAACTATGGGCACATGTACAAATATATGGCAACTATGCTAACCAATAGTACATAAGCATATACATAATGCGCCAAAATGTAATCTTCTCGGAGATAAGATACACGTGCCATGTAAAGAAGTGAATTTTTTTTTAGCGGAATCATGCTATCTATTTAAAAAAAAAAAAACAAATCTAGTCACTGGATCGTCATATAGTATGCGTGTAAATAATACACATAAGTATTTATGTGCGTAATTGGTGTATGAATAAACGTTGTAGGCGCGTGCTGTTACATGCCTTTAGAACAATCAAGCTTATAGCTTAAAAATGTTGTCTTTTGATTATAATCTTGTCGTTATTCATGGTCAATGAATGTATGAAACAATGTACATGGGTAAATTCGAAGGCTTTTTCTGGTGTAGATGTAGGGAAAAACCGCTGGCAGTTTCTCATTTCGTCGGGGACGTTGTAGGAAGAAACCTTAAACTCCTCAAATTTATAGCTGGCGTACTGTGCGTTCCTGCTTGTTGACTGCATATACTCGTATGTAAATATTTGATTTTGCCTTCATTCACCACTTAACTCATTTTTGCAGCTTATGCAAGCAGTTGCACTTATCCCTCGTATTTAGCGCAATTTAAATGATCTCCTTGGATTGAGAAGGTGCACGACCTTCCGACCAAGGGCCCCGCTAATTACGAGTATCAAGACTACGCCCGTCAATGACCTAGTCCAATAATAAGCAGCGCTAGGACAATACTGGTCTTATCGTAAATGCTTTTCGATTGACGGTTGCTACAAATTGAGCAGTTACAAGCGGCCGGTCATAAGGTCCTGTTGAATGACAAGACTACCTTTAAAACTAACAACAGTTAAAGGAATGGTGGAGGAGATCAAGTTTAAGACGAGAAGGGCTCAGGTCAAAATCAACAAGAAGTTTGAGTTGACCTTACGGAGCATGCGGGAGATTGGTTCGTTAGAACCATAAGAGGTGCAGTGGGTTGGAATATAGGCGAGGACAGCGTAAATTACGAGGGTTAGGGTTGAAGGAAATAGAATTGTAAAGGGCAGCGCAATCCACAGAACCAGAGAGCAGTCGATGAATGAAGCGAATGTCAAATACATCGCTGCGTTTTTCGAGGGTATTCAGGTTAAGAAGCTTGAGGCGGTCACGATTATGAGGTAAGTTAAAAGGGTCATCCCAGAGTAGTCCACGAAGGCCAAATAGAAGAAAGCGACGTTGAATGTTCTCGATTCGGGATATATGAACTCGCTGAAAGGGGAACCACACTTGGCTGGCATATTCGAGAAGGGGCCGGACAAGGGTAATGTAAAGTGATCTTGTCACATAAGGGTTGCAAAATTCTTTAGACCATTGTTTGATAAAACCGACCGATGAGTTGGCTTTAAGGATTATCTCATCAATATGCGGACGGAAGTTTAACTCTTTATCGCATAATATACGAAGGTCGCGAAGGGATTGAACCTGCGGTAGAGGTTGACCGTGCAGATAATAAAGTCGAACTTGAGATTGATTGGACTTACGAGACAAAGTCATAGCTTGACATTTGGAGACATTAAGCTCAAAGCAATTTTTTATACACCAAGTGCAAAACCTATCGAGGTCTTTTTGAAGGAGAATATAGAATCTTGGGCTGAAGAAATAGTCTTGGAGAACTTAGTGTCGTCGGCATAAATGGATGGGGAGCAGTGTTTAATAATCCTGTCAAGATCGTTTATAGTTTAAATGAAAAAGAGGGGACCTAGATGGCTGCCTTGTTGGACACCAAAAGCCGCTAAAAACAGGGTTGGGAAGACTGACCTAAAGCGAACGCTATAATAATCGTTCTCCAGATAAGAAGATATCCATTTTAGCAATATGGGATCAAAACCGAGAGAAGACAATTTGAAAAGGATCAATTGATGTGATATTCTATCGAAGGCCTTAGCGAAATCTGTAGAAATAACATCGATTTCGTTGCCATTTTCTAGGGCTGAAACGCAAGGGATAGGAATCTATATATAAATACGTGCTGTCCATTTTTGTCGTACGCTTATACACCGTTCTACTCAACCGAATGGCATGATACTTACACCATTGAAAAGGTAATTTCGCGTAGATGTGCAGAATGTATTTATTTTTTTTGCCAAACGGTTGAGTAGAACCTTGGTAAACACATTTAAAAAATTAAGTTATTTTACAACATAACAGAAAAAAAAAATATATTTTTAAGTCTGCTCGCCTTTGAACGGCAATGGTCAAGAAAAGGAAAGATGCTAGGGATAAGCCGACTATACGTTTTTGTCCATGTGGTTCATAAGGAATTTGCTTGACTGCCTTAACTCATAACTTGACTGCCTTAACTCATGTATTGTTTTGTGTTTTATGTAAGTTTAACAGGATTGCAAAAGAGTTTCTTAACTAAGTGGAGATAGGGACTAACCAAAGTGAAAAAAAGAGGAACATAGTGACAAGTGACGACACTTCTGTTATGCACACGACAACTGTTACTTTTGTGTTGTGTATTTGCAACGCGCATGCACGTTCGGTTCAACAACATTATATACTCGTATATTAGTAGAAAAGCTGTGTAAAGGAGAAAGAGCTTTCACATAGCAGGGGAATAAATCATGTTGTGTATTTGTTAGTACCTGTTCACATTAGCAGGACGATTGTCCGAAAGTGGGAAGAAGAAGGGTTATTTCCACCGAAAATCCATCCCTATATTGCTAAATTGGATAATCGTTGAATTTCAATGACGGGCGAGCTTAGTTCAACTAAATTTGTAGGAGTTGATCTACCTTTCAGAAAACCGTGCTGACTGGATGGCTTACCAATGGGACGGTAGTTGGTTACTTCATTCTTTGATCCCTTTTTGTGAACCGGGGTTATAAAAGGGGTCTTCCAAATTTAGGGGAATTTCCCTTGTGTAACAGATGAAATAGGGAGGAAATTGAATGCGAAATATTGGAGGCACACTTTTTGAGAAATATTGCTGGGAGTCCGTCTGGCCCTAGGAAAAATTCATCATTGAGATTTTGTAACTTTTCTTTGATATGGATGGGATCAAAATATTGAGAGAGAGAGAGAGGGGACAATGGTGAAATTGGAAAGGTACTTTAAATATATGGGGTCGGGTACGAAGAAGTTGTCAGCAAATGATTGTTTGAAAAAGATTGCAAAACACAGCAGTAGTATGTGGGTCGGTAGATGATATGATGATATATTATCAAACGAGAGAGAGGAGGGTAACGGACTTAGGATGATTGATAAGGTTATTCTGTCCAGTGTCGAGAAAGCGATGATAGAGGCAATTATAGAGCTGAGTAAATTGGAGGTAAGTTCCAAGATAGTTAGAGTAGTCATAATAAAAATTGGTGCGAAGAAACACTACCCAGAATTTATTTCTTTTGTTTCGTAAAGAGCGAAGTCTTCTGTTATACCAGGGAAGGGAAACAGATGATGTTTTATGCCAAGAAAAGGGGACGTAAAGAGAAATGGAATTAAATACTTCACTATATAAATTGGTAAAATCAAAGGATGATTTGCTAATATAGATATTGGTTTTGAGAAAATTAGTTTTATGGAAGTTGTAAGAAGAAATAGTAGGGGAAGAAGTGAACAGGAGTGAAAGAAGCAGGCCCCCAAGTGGGACCGTCATGTTGGCTGTGGTTTAAACCTACATATTCTCGCAGAAAGGGTCTTCCACTTATGGTTGACTCGATGTGGAGTTGCAATAAGTACTGGTTGCCGTGACCCTAAGATCGGCAAGAGATTTTAGGTCTACCTCGACTCAAACAATGTGTGGAACCTGTGCCCTCAACATAGATCCCAAATTAATACATGCAGGTGCTGGCTAGGCGTATTCTGGCCCCAATGGATGTGTGGGCATCTCTTGAAGTTAAGTCAATACATTGTTAGGCGTTCACGTATAAACACAAGAGGCAATTGTCTTCCGACGAAATTTGAGAAATGAGTTGGTGTCATCTTCTACTACGTTGTCCCTACGGGTTGGTTTCAAAAACTCTGCTGGGCGAAGCATTGGTGTTCATTCTACTGATGCGCAGTTTTCCGACTAGGTCGATATCGCTGTACAGCTCGTATAGTTCATCGTTGAATCTTCTCCTCCAAAGCTGGTCAACGCAAACAGGACCGAATATTTTCGAAGTTGGACTGAGGTGGTCTTCGTCTGCTTTCGATTGAGTCCATGCTGCTTCAGCGCCATAAAGTAGAACTGGGATTATGAGCGCCTCTGCTGTTACGCTATGAAACTGAAGTGTTTAGTGTGTTTGCTTTGGCCATATTTGTTTTAAGTCCTGCTTTGTCCGCTTCTTAGACATGGAAACGCCATTAGCGTAGTCTAGATGTTGAAGGTATTAGTCGAAATCCATCTCAGGCCAAAGTTTCCTCCAGACAGTGCTGCCCAGGTCACATCACTGATTACTACATGGAACTGCAGTGACCAAAGAATACAGCCTTTTCGTCCGCTGCTGCGAATTTCAAATTTCTCTACCACTTTAGTGTTGTGTAAGACATGACAATTACCGGCTTCATAGGGTGCCTTTATTAAAGGCTACCAACATAGTAGGTGAATTCAAACTGCCGGAGGCCCTTTTGAAATCAATGAACAAGAAATTAAGCTGAGATCTATACTCGACGCATCATAGATGCAAAGATGCAGATTCGAATTATTCTAGCACAAACAATTTTGAAATTTTAAGACTACAGTTTCTGTAAAAAAAAACGGCCTAAAAAGTTACCAAAAAAAGTGTTCAATTAATAATTGTTCGTTATACTAAATAATCTCAAGCTAAAAAAACGTTTCACAAATGCCAAGTGCGGCATTTCAAACTTGGCAGTTTTTCCTTAGAAAAGTCCTTCTCGTCATACGCCTTGTGTAACGGTTAGATGCAGAAAAACTCGTTCAAATTTTTTTTTATATTAATTTCTATTTTTTTTGCTATTCTATCTATTTTCTAAACTTTTTATTAAAGAATATTTTCTGGTGTCTAACAGGTTATGAATAAAAAATTAAAAGCAAATTTTGAAAAAAATTATTCCAAAAAAACAAAATGCCATTTTCTGATAGCTGTTATGTTAAAACAAAAAAATAATATTGAGGAACAATTTCTGAAAAGGGAGAATTCCGGCCTTTGGTATTATAAAAAATGAAAGAATCACTTCTCTATTATCCGATTATTTGTCCGGAAATATATATCAAATAAATTTCAAAAGCACAAATTTCCTTGTTGATTTTCCGGATTAAGTTATCCAGAAGATACTCGTATGAACACATAGGATTATCCGTACGATTCAAAGATCGGTTTTAAATGTCTAGGTCCGGCGACCATACCTTCGTTTGTGACCGCAAATGGAGCTGAAAGCTTAAAATCAATCAACAACAGCAAGACCGTTTCATTTTTGAAGAAACAAGGTCCGATGCTGCATCCTGTTTCTTATTAACAAAGCTTTGAAGGTGGAAATGTGTCTCATTGCTCAAAATTCTTCCGTTAAATTCTTGATCGATTTCATATATTTCTAACATAAATTGCCAAAATTGCGACGCTACTCTGGTCGTCAGGCTTAAGCTCTCAAGAAAACTTCTTATTTTTCGAACTGTTTCACAAAATTTTTACCATTTTCATACCGAATTTTTACTAATTTCAGTGCGTATCATTCCAGCTTTATTTATGAGTGTTTATTTAGTATTCATTCCAAAAATATAAATAACACTATCGTGCCATGTATTGTTCAAATCCACTCTGTGGTGTTGAGGAAATCGATGATGTTGAAGAAACTTTAGCATCCTCTAAAATGTCGAAAATTGTGTATAGTTTTTCTTACGTTCCCATTCTTGCGGCATTGGCAGTGAATTTTAAATAGGTTGCCCAATTTGGCATTGACCTATACTAATACGAGGGCGGGTCAATAAGTCTATGACCTTTTGAATTTCTGACCTTTTTACTGAAACAGCAACACTGCTCCTGTCAACAGGCATCTATCAGTTGACTCCTGTCAAAATTTAAACTTGCTGCGTCAGTTAGTTTGTGTTTGACAGCTATTTTTATCAGACTACTCACTAATTTGAGGAGAAAATGGAAAAAAGTGAATTTCGTGTGCTTATTAAGCATTATTTCTTGCGAAAAAAAACCATTACCGAGACCAAGGCTAAGCTTGATAAATACTATGGGGACTCTGCACCATCGATTTCAATGGTAAAAAAGTGGTTTACTGAATTTCGTTGTGGCCGTACAAGCACTGAAGATGCCGAACGTCCTGGACGCCCAGTTGAGGTCTCTACACCCGAAACATTCGAAAAAATTCACGATATGGTGTTGGCCGACCGAAGATTGAAAGTGCGAGAGATTGTCTAAGCCGTAGGGATCTCGTATGGCTCAGTGGTTTCAATTTTGAATGATCACTTGGGCATGAGAAAGCTTTCCGCAAGATGGGTGCCGCGTTTGCTCACAGTCGACCACAAACGCAATCGTGTAACAACTTCACAGGAAGGTTTGGCGTTGTTTAATCGCAATATGGAGGAGTTTTTACGCCGTTTTGTAACCGTGGACGAAACATGGATCCATCACAACACACCAGAGAACAAACAACAGTCAATACAGTGGGTTTCTAAGGGTGAATCGGCGCCAAAGAAGGCCAAGGTGGGTTTGTCAGCCAATAAAGTTATGGCGACTGTTTTTTGGGATGCACGCGGGATAATCCACATTGACTACCTTCAAAAGGGAAGAACAATCAATGGGGAATATTATGCCAACTTATTGGACCGATTCAATGACGATTTGAAAAAAAAAACGACCTCATTTGGCCAAGAAAAAAGTTCTTTTCCACCAAGACAATGCAAGGGTGCACACATGTGTAGTCGCCATGGCAAAAATCCATGAATTGGGCTATGAATTGCTCCCTCATCCACCCTATTCTGAAGATTTGGCTCCGAGCGACTACTTCTTGTTCCCAAACCTGAAGAAATGGCTTGGTGGAAAAAGATTTGACTCCAATGATGAAGTCATCTCGTAATTTTGAGGACCTCGACAAATCATTTTTTTTGGAAGGGATAAAAAAATTGGAGAAGCGTTGGACAAAGTGTATAGAGCTCAAGGGAGACTACGTTGAAAAATAAAATTATTTTTTTATCAAAAAATCTGTTTTAATCCAAAAGTCACGGACTTATTGACCCGCCCTCGTAGCTATAAGTCTCGCGGTCTCAGTATGAGTCCTATGCCATATGTAGAATTCATATTGTAGGTGGACCATATCTTCCCAGTTATGATACAATTCACTTATTTTTCGCACCTGGCTGTTGGGAGGAGATTGTGAAAATTTTACTCCATAAGATACGTATGGTAGAGAAATTGATTTGGAGAGTGCCGACTGACGTTTGGCAACTTGACGGCATTTTAATTCTACTCTATATGACATGTCACCACAATCGTAGGAGAGATGCATATTGAACTAGGTCCTATGAGTAGCTTGGATGCACTCCTTCTTACAATATCCTTCGGGTTTTAATGACGAAGTTATTAAGTAGAACGATTTAAAAACAGACTGGATATTACCAAAAATTTGGTATATCGAAGTTAGTTGCAACTCTATAGACTGATTTTTTCGCACTTCTTTTTGATAACTACAATAGTACGTTTATTTAAAAAACTTTTTCGTTATCATGGATGCGGTAAGAATTTGATACGTTCAATTCAGCTATATGATACATGGCCCTACGCCACAATCCTTTTTGGAGCCGTCGCTACATCGATATGAATGTAATGGTGCATCTGTCCCATTCTTCTTTGCAATGAAAATAAACTTATTGATATTTAGTTTGGGAGTTATATCAGTTGCATTATATCGGAGTAGAAGTTCCAGTGCCTTGCTATGGTCATGTTATATATTAATATGTATACATATATATGTTATTGGGTCAATAACTTAATTCATGCGGTTTGCTAAGAGATGGCGTAACTTGTATTATTCCATATTCCAATGGAATATTGGAACGTGCGATGGAAAGCTACTGTCATTGTACGTCATTTTAGTATAAGTCATTCATTTGAAGCGTAAACAACAATAATTTTTTTGTCACTCTAATATGTCGAACTTTGTGCCTGAAAAAGTGTTTTTGCGGGGAGTTCTTCTTCATGAAGAAAACTGCTGCCGAAAGTCATCGTATTTTAATGGAAGTTTATGGTGAACATGCGCTAGCTGAGCGAACGTGCCAAAAGTGGTTTACACGATTTAAAAGTGGTGATTTTGGCTTGGAAGACGATGAACGTCCTGGGCTGCCAAAAAAGTTTGAAGATGAAGAACTGGAAGCATTACTCTATGAAGATTGTTGCCAAACACAAGAAAAGCTCGCAGAATCTTTGGGTGTCACTCAAGCAGCCATTTCAAAACTTTTAAAAGCAGCTGGATATATTCAAAAGCAAGGAAATTGGGTTCCACATGAACTCAAGCCGAGAGACGTCGAAAGGCGGTTTTGCATGTCCGAAATGCTGCTGGAACGCCACAAAAGGAAGTCATTTTTGCATCGGATTGTTACTGGTGATGAAAAATGGATCCATTACGACAACCCCAAGCAAAAAAAATCATATGTGAAACCCGGCCAACCAGCCAAATCAACGGCAAAGCCGAATATCCATGGCGCGAAGGTAATGCTCTGTATTTGGTGGGATCAGATGGGTGTGCTGTATTATGAGCTGCTAAAACCGTGTGAAACTATCAATGGAAAACGCTACCGAACACAATTAATCCGTTTGAAGAGAGCAGTGGCCGAAAAACGCCCGGAATATGCGACCAGACACGAGGCAATAATTTTCCATCATGACAACGCTCGGCCCCACGTTGCTATTCTGGTTAAGAACTATTTGGAAAACAGTGGATGGGAAGTCTTACCCCACCCGCCTTATAGCCCAGACCTTGCCCCTTCTGACTACCATTTGTTATGGTCGATGCAGAACGCCCTCACTGAAATACGGTTCACATCAGAGCAGAATATCAAAAATTGGCTTGATTCATTCTTGGCTGCCAAGCCGGCGCAGTTCTTTTGGGATGGGATCCACAAATTGCCAAAAAGATGGGAAAAAGTCATAGCTTCAGATGGGCAATACTTTGAATAATACTATTGTACATGTTTTTCTTAAATAAACGTTCAAATTTTGAAAAAAAAACCGCACGAAATAAATTATATACCCAATATCATGTTTAACTGCATTACAGATAACAATACGTATAGCTAGATCAACAGTTGGGAGATGAAGGACCACTTCACTTTGGTCGTACTTGACCTCATGACTTTTTCTGAACTCTGCTTAGTTTATTGATATTGTATGTTGTACTTAGGATGGATTCCAACCTCCCCTCTCCCTCCTCTATGTTTCTGTTTCACTTGACACTCCTCGATATTTTCCGTAGGCAAGTGGCGGCTAACGCAGCTATTCGTTTTAAAGCGACTACACAGTGGACAAATAAAGGGCGCTTTTTTTTAGAAGTATATAAATTCAATATGAAATAAGACACTTGAAGCTAATGTTAATGTCTATGATATTAGCGTCATTTAATAGATAATTTTATGCCATTAGTGTTTAAATATGATATCGAGCATATGCGCCCTACGGCTAGCACGAATGGCTATCGGCATAGATTAGTGACTTACATATCCCCAAAGAAAGTAATCTATAGGTGTGAGATCACAGGATCGTGGAGGCCAGTTCACAGGTCCATTACGCGAAATTATGCGCTCAGCAAATGTTTCCCGCAATAAATTGATGGTGTCGCGCGCCGTGTGGCATGTTGCGCAATCAACTGAGGAACGAAGAAGTCAGAAATCATGTTTCTATAACGCTATCTATTGACGGTAACATTCTGGCCGGCATCGTCCTTAAAGAAATACGGACGATTGATTCCACCAGCCCATAAAGCACATCAAACAGTGAGTTTTAATGGATGTACGGGCGTCCCGACAAAGGCTTCTGGGTTTTCTCCGCTCTAAATTCGGAAATTTTGCTTGTTTACATATCCATTTCACCAAAAATGGGCCTCATCGGAGAACAAAATTTGGCGTTGAAAATGAGGATCAAGCTGAATCATGTTTTCGGTACATTCACCGAACCTATAACGCGTATAATGGTCACGCGGTTTCAACTTTTGCACAAGCTGGATCTTATAAGCTTTTAAGCCAAGATCTTTCCGTAAAATCTTCCACAAAGTGGATGGGCATAGCTCCAATTGCTGGGCACGATGGCGAATCAACTCATTCGGATTTTCCTCAACACTGCGCTTCACAATGGCAATAGCTTCTTCTGTTCGCACTGTTTGTCGTCTTTGGGTATTATCCACTAGAGTGTACTTGGTGCGAAAACGAGTCTTCATGTTCCGAATAACTTGCTCAGATGGACGATTATGTCGACCGTAATAAGGTACTAACCAAAAATCAACTTTCTACTGTCAAATTGACAATCTGTAGAAACAGTGTGTTGCCAGTTTAAAAACCAAACCTCTAAAAAAAAACACATTTTATAATACAATAAACTATTTGACCACACTGATATTCTTAATACATTAGGAATATTACCATAGAATGTAGTGGATACATTATACCCCAACATTCGTTTGACAAATACTTCCATCTAAGCAACCCCTCTAGATCTTTCCTCAAAGAAAATGCTTTCATGGACGGCAAGCCAATCCATTTATATACAAATGGATCCGAGACCAATAGTGGGGTTGGTGACTCTGTTTTCTTAGATAAGCTTAACCTAGGTCCTCTCCTTTCGCTTTCCTAATCACTGAAACGTGTTCCAGTCAGAAATGATTAAAGAAGTCCTGTCTTGGCTGAAGAAAAACATGATATCTGCGTCGGATGTTCGCTTCTTTTTGGATAGTCAGGCCCCTATCAAATCTCTGGATTCAGTCTGACTAAATTCTAAATCCACACTTGATTACCGATCACCTCTCAGGAATATGACAGAGCAATTTAGCATCCACCTACTCGTATGTGCCGGGGCACAGAGATATTCCAACGAATTGTAGGGCCGAAGAACTCGTCAAAATTGAAAACTTTCTAACTATCCTACCTGAAAAAGGTGTCATCCATCGCTACGTGCAAACTGGAACTAAAGTTATATGTTGTTAGAAGAACAAACCTTAAACGCTTGGACCAAAATGTCTAGCAACCAAACAAATCTGGCCAAAACTGCATCTGAATCGCTCTAAGAGTTTGATCTTTCTGTCATCGCTTGTCTTTTGTCATAATATGTAGTCACATGAGCTATTACTAGGGCAGAGCTTCCTCCATGGAGTGAATTATCATAGTAAACAACGATTTTAAATCAATGTTAATGTGTTTAAGATTCCCGCTCATGTTGTAACGAAATGGACAAAAGGATGGCTTAGTAAAACCGAATTGGTACTCTTCACTAAGAAATAAGGAAAAGTCGAATAAATGTATAGTGTAGACGAACAGATAGATATCAGTTGCATGAGAACTTCCCCCTAGTGAACCAGTCTCCAAGATGCTACTCATCAATATTTGAAGAGAATTGTAATCTTACAATCTCAAGAGGTAGAGTGGGGTATATTGTGTGAATAACTCGCACTCAGATGGAATTTTAGACAGTTGAAGAGGTTTTATCTTTGAGAAGATTGATAAGATGGAATTTTATCACTGATAGATCTTTCAATGGAGATAACATTTATGTTTAATATTGTTCAATAAATCATCGTGAACTTACTAAAATAAACGCTTCGGATGGAGGATTGCGTGATTTGTTAGTTCTAACTAACCTCGACCATCATCGTTTTGTGGATAAATTTCTTTCCACATGCTCTTTAGATGAATATAAGAATCTGTAGCGACTCTGAGTGGTATGCAAGATCCAACATTGTCAATTCGACGTCGATCGCAACAATTTGGGCGTATTTAGTGGCGAAGCTTACTTCTGACTCAATGAGATTATGAACAAGCAAAATTGCAAGTCCCGAAAACATTCGTCAGGCTTTATTACTCCCACGAACACTCCTCGACAACAGGTTGAGACACTCCACTGATTTCGGTGTTTCCCAATAATTTTGTTCCGTATGTACTGCAAATCTTACTGTTGGATAATCATTGCCAATTTCTAATAAAATTCTAATCACCATACTCGTAAATCCTTTTTTTCCTCAATTTTCTTGGAATTTGCAATTTGTCCCTAATCACTCGCGACAAGACAGAATTGGGATTTTTGAAATAAAAACAAAATTTTGAGTTTTATGGCAAAGATTTTATTTTTTTGAGAAATGAGTACTTCCCCCCTCATTACTTACAATATCTAAAATTATTGATGGAAGAGAGATTTAAACAATTTTTTAATTAATTTTCGTGGGACTTTGTCCCATTCAGTTTAAATGGCGTCTTAACTTCTGCTACGTTATTCAATTGTCGTCCGCCTTGGTAGACGGCTCTGGAGAGATATCCCCATACATTCTCAATTATGTTGAGGTCAAAGTACTCGTTCACCTTCCGAGCTAAGTGGATTGTTGCATTATCTTATTTTCGCCGAATTTTTTTTGTTTATCATGCACGATCACTTCGTCTAAGATCCTGCCGCTTACGAAGCGGATATTAGACTTATTTTGGTATTATATTCCTGTTCAAATCATGACTCCACTTCCGCCTTGTTGTCGTCGTCTTAGAAACAGCTCGTTGAAAATAATGACGAAATCCGTCAGGTCAATCAGGGTAAAAGCGTTTCTCATCGGCGAAGATGACAGTTCTCCAATGCTTCTTCCATCTTAAACGATTTCTGGCAAAGGTCAAAAGGGCGTTTCAATGACGTTGTAGTAAGAGGGGGTTTTCTTTTCAAATGCTTTCTCTGAAGATGTTCCGCTTCAGCTAACACATGCTAGTAAGCCCTTAGTTTTCTGTCTACGTTCGAAATACCTGGTGATACCGGGATTTCCCTTGTTGTTGCTGTATGTTATAATTTGACGCTTCTCTTAGTAGGGATCGTCGATCGGCTGGTGTCAAGCTATATTTTCGTCTAGGTACGAATCTTTTCCCGTAGTTTTCTGGATCTTTTATATAGTTTGAAACAAGAGTACGATTGTGCTTCAAAAGTTTTGCAATTTTGTTGACAGAATATCCCCCTTGGCGCATTCTTTTAATGTTTTGAATCTCCGTTTGATTTAACACCTATCCAGATCCTATTTTTAACTTTTTTACTTCTCAGACCTGTTTAAATAGTTTCCTTAAAATCAAATCACTAAAACTGACTAACAAGTCACACTGCGTATGGAATCCGCAACTGAACTTCCAAAGTATCTATACCCTGTCTCAACCACTTGTCGCGGGTAATTAAGGACATATTGCAAGTTCAAAGAAAATTAAGGAAGCAAAAGGATTTATGGTGATCAGAATTTTCTTGGAAATTGGCAATGATTACGTAACAGTAATATTTGCAGCACATACGGAATAAAATTATCGAGAAACACCGAAATAAGAGGGAGTGTCTCAACCAGTTGCCAAGTGCACAGTTGGTGTGGTCTTCAGGCTGTTGGCACCATCGCTCTTTATTTTGCGATAATGAGAGGCTTTTGCATAGTTATTAGTACATGTAGATTACTTTTCTAATTTTAGGCTCTGATAATGTTTTGAAGCCATGCGCAGTGTTCCCATTACGCCATGCCATAACCACGTGGGGTTCTACGTATCATACTGCCTATGACACCATTGACTTGCTGAGCTCTCATAAACTGGACAAGTGAACTGGCCACCGAGATTGAGCAATTTTAACGCCTTGAACTTGGGCTGATAAATTTAACTATGTGCGGTAACCTTCTATCCAAAAAGTCTCGTCTTGAGCCGATCGTATGCATTGGAAATCTTAATATTAATTTAATATTCTGATACCTAGCCCGCGTGTTTGAGCAGGTTTTCGTTTCAGGGATTATAACAACAAGCAATTAGTATTTTATATAGACATGTCATAATATACATATACAATACAAATGTAAATATGCATGCATGTACTAATCACTTGGCACATAGTGTAGGTATACAAAAGTCCCTTAAAAAATTGATGACCCAAGTTATGTACATATGTATGCATCTAGGCTATAAAATCTTTATAGTTTTCTTGCTTTTTTCTTTCTTTTGTCCTAATACGACCTGTTATGGTAAACCAACAGTTCGTAAGCAATTTTTTTTGGTGAAGCAGCTCTTATACTGTCTGCACACGAATTGCATCATATCAAGCCGGATAGGTAGGGAAAATGTCAAAGTTCCCCTAACGCTTACACTCAAACTACATTACATATTAAGCTATCACCAAAAATTGAAAAAAAAAATAAAAAAAAAATTATAAACCAGCAGCAATAGGTAAAAAAAGATGCCACTAACACTACTAAAAACACAGCTATACCTACTCGTGCTCATATGTACGTATGCATGCATAATACTTATCCATCGCCCTCTTTGCGAATCTCCAGTTTGCAAACTTTGTTGTGAATAATCTATTTTCCTCTCTGGCCTCTTCTTTTTACCCATGCACACTATGATTCCTTTTTCTTTCTCTTTTGTTGTTGTTGTTGTTTTTGTTGTTGCCTTGTCCATTGTCTCCGCTCTCCCTCCATTAGCTCTATAAATTCATTTTATTGCTCACATTACCTACAAATACTATTTTATTTCGGTTTTGTTTGCCAATTTCTTTTCCTTTTTTCTATTCGTGTATGCCTTCTCTCATTCTTGCACGGGAATGGAGCTTTTAAAGCCGTTACGAAAGCACACAAGATCACACACACACACATTCGAAGACGTAACGCAATATAATAGCATAATACAGCTATTTCCCCAATGCTGCCCATTGGGCCAGATTGACCATCATAGCCAATGCCTGCTATGCCATGTCATGCCAACTTCTTCACTTCACCAGGCCACGGTGTGGTCGTTGGCGGCTGGTGACTGCTAAAAAAGCTAAGGCCAGAGCAAAGCATGACTCTGACTGACTGACTCTACTAGCCGTGTGTCGTGTGTACCGCTCGTTCTTAATTTTTTGCGATTTTCTTTTGCTCTCACACTCACGAGCCGAGCTCAATATCAGTTACGACAAACGACCTTGCGAATATTACTAAAGTGCAAAAATGTTCGCTCACACGCTTTTCGCTTTTTTTTCGCACAAACAAGAATGAAGTAAGCTCTAGAGAGGGCGGAAGAGAGGCGAACAAGGAGACACCACTAACGAAAGAAGAAGAAGGTTAGCAGGGTTCCACACGCTGACGCGGATTGTTTCTTCTATGCTTTACCATTGCATCGCTGTCTAAATGTGAGGAAAACGGTCTTAGATACGAGTAGCGAAAAGGGGAATTATTGTACGTAAAAGATCAGCAAGTGGAATTGCTGCCATTTTTTTTGGTTTTTCCTTTTTTCTTTTCCGTCTTCTATGATTTTGCCGGCTTTATGTGAATGTATGCGCGGAAATACGAACGGAGAATTGGCGTAGAGAGAGGGCTCGAAAATTAATTGAATAAATTTGAATGCAGTGTTGCCAGTCGTTAAAATGAATTCGTCCTGATTCGTCGTTATTAATTTTTTTTTTCTTTTTTCACTTTGTTAGGTGTAGAAGCTACTGCTAAAGAAAGTAAAAATGCAAATTTAAACAACATATTGCAGATTATATTACATAGTTTTGGCGGCTTTGTGGTCTGTGGCCCCATCTTATTGAAATCACCATTCCTTCAAATCAAGATCACCAATTTTTCACCAAAAATAATTGGTTAAAATGCGACTATAATCCGTCCCATTAACAAAAAGACTTTTGTGCATGTAGTAATCTTTCCTGGATCGCTTTAGGATCCTCATCTTCCCATATATGGGAATGCTGTAAGATGCCTAATCGGTGAAAAAGATTTTCTTCTAAAACCTACCATCAACTGTCTTTTGTTTAAGTATGCAATCAGAGTACTCGCATGTTCTGCGTTGAACATGATCCTTGACCTGTGATAATATTGAAAGCCTAGAAGCAGAATTCACCAAATAGAGTGGTATGAAATGCCTAACTGGCACAGACACTGTGGAATTGATAACTCTGGCTCGTGAACTACACTTCCATTTACGACGTGACGTTCTAGTCCTAACTATCTTTCCAATTCGCAATACTTTCAGTCTTACGACACTAGTTATTTGCTGTGTAGGTCTTTTATTTGGCCATAATCAGCAGGGAAATTGTGATGCAGCGTTTCTGCGCTAGATATGGAATTTGAAATATGTAATTGCTGATGCTGCTCTGTTTTGAAAGTCTAACACTTCATTAAAGAAATGCATAAAAAATTATGTAGTTCATGTAATTCTTTAATTTTAAGAACTTATCAAATGAGGCCAGAAACTCGTCGACTCAGAGAAGAGAATATGAAAAAACGATCACACCAAAGCTTACATGCATACTTCTTTTTGATCGGAAAGATATATTGGGTAATTGACTGATACTTTTAAAGATGTCTAATGCCAAAAAAAACTCTAACTGAGTCGAATTTTTGAGCAAAAATACTCGTAAGTCTCTCCGTAAAGCTGATACGTGGCTTGTTCAAGAAACTGGCTTTGAATCTCTGTCGATTATAAAAACACCGAAACACTAAAACTAAGCTAATCGCATATGTCTAAATTAATTGTAAAATATCTAAACCATAATTCTAAAGGAATATTTCATGCAACTGCGAAAAGGTGAACAATTCATAACCTGAAAAGGCTCCAAACAAGAGTTCTAGAGAAGAAAATTATACTTTTTTATGTTAAAAGAAGCATTAGCGCTGATGCATAGTGCAAAACTCTCAAAAACCGACCCAAAACTAACAAAAATCCGTGTGGTTGTTGATTTTCGTAGATTTTCGCTTTTCGCGAAGGACCTTATAAGACAGAGCAACGCATTTCTAGTATTGAATCACCACAGAATATGAGTATTTACTCTGAAAAAAGGTTACAAATTATAGCCAATATTTGGAACCAAATCTACCTTCTTATAATTACGATACAAAACAAACTGGCTTAACGTAAACAACTCTGAAAATAAGGAATATATGTATAAAATCGAAACAGAAAACCTACACTGGTCCTATGCATAAGACAAATTAGAATAGAAAAACTGGAAGATTATTACTTTTATTGAAGAAAAAGCTAAGTAAAATCTGAGCTCTCTATTTTAGATTTGCTGTGGTAATCTGCTTTTACATATTTTATAAATAGAAAATAACAACTTAACATAACAATACAAGTTACAAAACAGACTTCATCTTTCTGTGAAGATTTTATGTATCGGGTGATCTCTCTAAACAAGAACAGAAACATTTATTGAATTAATTTGATTGATTTGATGTCCCTCCATAACATCGAGTCTCTCAAAAAAAGTATACCATATGTATATTAAAACTTTCATCAACTATGAATATGAGATTGAAGATTTTTCGTCAAAAAAATGCGTATCATCAGTAAATGATGCTTTTCTTGTGCATTGCAGCGCTACCTTTCCACTGCAATGCATCAATGATGCTCAGAAATTTGTGACATTCTGAAACGCCATTTGCACATATTCTCAGCTATTGTTTTGATTTAATAAAATCGTGAAGATGAGTCAGAACAATATAGAATAATATAAAATAATAAACAATATAAAATAATACGAGTTCGGCGTAGCCTCCTTTCTGTATATGTAAGTTTCAAGCAAAAATATTGCATCAGGTCTGCTTCTGATACAAAGGTTGCTTTTGTTTACGCACTACATGCTTTTACACTGCACTTTGAAACGATTTGCATTGTATTACTACAGTAATGTTGCATTTCGAAACGCTTGGCGTTGCAGTACTGTGGCAATACTGCATTAAGGAATTCAGCCTGGATCATATGCTTCCCAACGCAAGAGCTCAGATACTACGAGTAGGTGGCGCTCAACATCCTTAAAAAATTCCATTTGGATTCAATTTAGAGGAATCTTGTTTGATCTTTGATAAGAAAAACAGAACTTTTTTTTACAATTAAGTTATCGGTCTCATTAAATTGAACTAAAGATGAACTAAAAGATTCTTATTCGTGGTTCGGATTTGTTCATGCAGATCGGTTAAGGAATAGCAGAGTATTCAACTAATTTAAGAAATGCATTATTTTCCGAACATAACCAAGGATCATTCTAACTAACACCGTAGCGGAAACTGTTTGATTAAATTAGAAATGAATGGTTTCTTAAAGTTCTATTGTAGAAGATTCGGAAAGATGAAAGTTTTACCTTGAAATAATTTTCTTTCATCTGCATAACTGACGTTCCTAAGAAAATTTTCAGATTCTTCTAATTAAATAGGATTGTTGGTTGATCTCTAAGTTTTTAGATACTAGATAATATACACATGTAAGTTGCTTTAATTGATTTTTGTGAGTCGAGTAAAAAAAAAAATTGGCACGACAATCTGGTGCGAATCATGACCTGTCTAATCTTTCCTCTCGCTTTCACTTGTTTGCCGTCATTTTGTACACATGGTGTAGGACCGATTCCGACGATAAAAGGCTGTTTCGTAAGCAAAAGTCTGCCATTTGGCAGGTTTGCCTTTACTTACGGAAACAGTAATATAAAAAAAATAATTTTATTCTGTTTTCTGGTGTATTGGCTGTTGATTGAACCCAGACCTCTACCATAGTAGCTAACGAACTTAACCACAGCGCCAATCCGAACTCTGTTTGCCACATACTATAAGCATTACGTACTTCTAAGTTTTTAGTTGTTTCCAGCAATATATATAATACTCCCTCGAATATGGCAAATGCATATTCGAATGCAATTTTAAAATATGTATAATTTTGATTTTTGTTTTTTTTTTTTTAATTTTTCGTTTCAATTCGAGAATCTAAAATGATAACAGTTGAACAAAGTCTAACACGGTTTCTGGCAATACTTCTTCATATATGGTACGCTTTGCAAGCCATAACCCCCAAGAGATAACCATGTGTCTTCTGAGTTCTGACTTGTCACTTATGCACAGGTCCTCCGATTTCGTTACTCTTCCAATTGCGTATAAAGCACGAGAAGCAACAAAAAAAAAAAAAATATCGCAAATAAATTTTAATTCGCGAGAGGGTTGTGTGTAGATGTGGGATTTTGTTGCTTGTGGAATGGTTCATTGTAGATCCTCTCCGGCTCTCTTTACCACTACAGCATTACAAGGAATGTTTAGATAGATTAGGATACACGTTACTTACCTATTTGCTGGTTTATTTTTTTCTAAAGCTCTTCCCTTCTGTGGATGATCCGTTACACCTGTGTTGGTTTTGTATGTGTTCATGCGATCATATGGGTAAATGGCTGGAATGTAGCTTGCGGCGAAAATTATCTAAAAGATCTCGCAGATACAACACAATTGAATTTTATTCGCAAACTTTGTTTTTTTTTTTTTTTGTTGTGAATTGTGATATACGCATAGTTATGTAGAGAGAGGGAATGATATGGATATGCTCTCTCAGGCTTGTCAAAGTTGAGCGTTAGACGCTCTCTTCATAAGCACATGTGTGTTTGCAATTTTTTTTTTTTTTTTTATGATCTGTGTTTCATCTTGTATCTTTTATTTTAGTTTGTTGTGTGCCAATTTCTTGAGAGTGCATAATATGGGTTGGGGTATTGAAGTGTTTTTTTATCGTTGCTTTTGGCGCTAATTTTTGTGTTCGCCGTGCTCTTTTTTCCATGATCTGTTTACTGATCGCGTACGATTTTTTTTTTTTTTTTTTCTTCAACCTAAGACAGCCTGGTGTTAGGAAATATCATTTGAGAAATTCGTACCGTTCATGTATCTAGATACAAATATGTGTAGATACATCGGAATGAGTTGCTCGTGGATTTCGCATGGGCTCTAAATTCTAATGGCGAAAAGAGAAAAAGAGCAACTGCATCGTGTAATAGTTAGCCATGCTCTGTATTTGGGATGTGTGCTCTGCGCTGGCCTTAAGTGCTGGTACTGGTGCTGGTATTGTTGCTGGCGATGGGGAGCTGCTTAGAAGAGGCAAGCACACATAGTCCCTCGTAGGTGCGCGCGCGATCGCGTGAATATGTGAATGCGTATCTATTACAAACACAAGCATGAATTTTATAAGGAATTTCGCAAATATGTTGAATAATATTACACATTTGTCGTGATGTGTGATATTTTTTTTTTATTTTTTTGCAATGAGTTTATATTGCAGGGGCTTTATAAGCTGACTTTTCTCTTTTCTGCTAGTGGTGGTCGTTGTGGCCATAGCAAGAGATTGTGGTAGTTTAGGTAGGTTAGACAAGGGACGACTTGTTTTGTTTGCTAACTTCTGCTTGTGCGGTTGCGGCGATTGCTGCTGCTGCTGTTGCTGCTGCCGCTGATGATACTCCTGCCGCCGCTGCTGCTTTTGCTGTTCATTTTTAGATACTTTTCTCTATATGTATGAGGTTTTGCGCTCTCGCTCTCGTGAATTTTTGCGGGGACCTCTAACGATATTTGCACAGTGTGTTGGATATATATATTTTTTTTTTTTTTTTAAATTTTTTTTCTCTGCTCTCCTCATCATCATCTTCATTGTAGTCGTTGTCGTCTTCTTTTACTTGATTGTTCAAGTCGATGTAGTCTTCGTCTTGGTAGATACGTTTATTTATTTACTTTACGTTTTTTTTTTCTACTCTTCCCTTCGTTCTTCTCCGCTTTGGCTAATGTTGTTGGTGTAATTTTTCGCGAATTCAAGCTTTAGAATTTTTACTTTACTAATAGTGTATGCACGCGGTTAACATTAGTAGTTAGTCGACTGTTTATTAGATATAGTGTGTCATAATAGTTCGTTTGGGGATTCAAACGATGTTTCTGCTCGCCTAACGCTCGTTTGCTAGGATAATCATACAAAAAAAAAAATAAAAAATCCTCAAAAACAAAATAAATGTTTAATTTAATAAAAATTTATACACATAAAAAAAGATCCTTAAAAAAATGTAATATTGTTTTCAAATAAGAACAAAATCGATTATATGAATTAAGTGCAATAAATACTCAGTTCTAGATTAAATAAATTCCTACAAACAAACAAAACCGAATAAAAACATAATTTTAAATGACATTTTTTCTGTTCTAATTTAAATTTAAAGCACAATGTGTAGGAACCCTAAAGGATGAGATCAGCACTTGAGACAGCATGCCATTTATGGTCGTGTTGCGTTAAAGCTAATTGAGATCGATTAAAAAGTATCTTATGCATGGGTTCCAACGTGTCTTGAAGTTTTCGAACAAACAAAAAAGCCGTACGTATTCGTATCTGATGTATGTACATACATACATCCATACATATGAATAGTGAATTAAGACTAAAATAAAAATAAAAACTCAAACAAAAAGTATGCAAGGGCGATTGTGCGAAATATCTAATACTTACCTACTAATCGGCAACGGCTGTCAAATAAATTGAATGTATACAATCGTCACAATATCTACATACACGAAGATACGTACATACATACATATGTATCTATTTATAAAAAAAAAAATAAAAAATTAATACGGCTATGCGCTAAACAGACAGCAACAACAACAATAGCAACAGCAACAGCAAACAACTAAAACTACAACACCATCTATCTCTTCTATAATACATTTGTGCAAATGACGACGTGTCCAATTTGCCCTTGATATTTTTTTTTTTTTTTTTTTTGTTATATTTTTCGCGTTAGTGTTGCTATTTTTTTTTTTTTTTTTTTTGGATTCAGTCGCACATGTTAAAAATTCGCAATCAAAAATTTTGAGAGCGACCTATGTAGCTTGCCAAAGCAGCTATGAAAGCTTAGTTGCTGATGGAACAGTTTCTGAAGAGTTGTTTATCGCGTTGTTGTATTTCTTCTCAGAGCCAATCTGAAAGGACGTAACATATGCACGCGTATGCAACCACAAAAAAAAAAAAAAATAACAAAAATTGTGAATTAAATGTTTGTATGTAGGTATTTGTATTAAAAATAAAACCTAAACGAAAAATCCATTTTCGCATTTGTAGTTGTTGTGGGTGGCTGTATAACCATCGCTATTTAGACGTTAGTTTTTGGATTTTGGTTTTTTTTTTTTTTCTTTCTGTTTTTAAATTTACCAACATGAATGTGTGTTAGTAAGTGATCTCGCGCAAAGTTCCTTATACTGTTTTTTTTTTTCTTTTTTTTGGCAAAAAAAAATCGTTTGTAGTTCAGCCAGACAACAAGCTCCATCACCAATACCACAACTAATGCGATCATCATTTGAGCGGACTTTTTTTTTTTTTTTGCAGTAGAACTTCTTCAGTGTAGTGTGTTTGGTGTGATAATGGTCTTAAGTAGCTCGGTAGTTTGCGACATTAGCGCCTTGTAACAATCAAATGCGTCTTCTCAGACATCTATTAAACGTGTGTTGTGAAATGTGCTTATGAGTCCTTGTAACTGCTCGATGTGATTCGAATTAGAAAAAATTTCAATCGCAGCAAACTCAACAGAAGGGCAAATGTAAAAAAAAAGTCAAATTTTGAAAATGAAAAAAGGAGAAAACATAAAAAGAAAATCATAATTAGAAACAATTGGATATTTGCTTTTTGTTGACTAGTTTTCTTGTTATTTAAAAAAAAAAATAAAGAAAATTTCTTTATTTTGTGCGTTTTGTTGTTATTCGTGTGCGATTTTGTACGTTGTGCAGTTTTTCTTGTTTTGGCGGAAGAAAAAGATTTTGAATACACTGTTTATAACCTGGAAGTGAATTGAGTTCCTTTTCGAGCGGAAACAGAGCGGGGGCCCTGTGGCGATTTTATTGTATTTTTGTTTTTGCCGGAGAACTGTCAAAACTTTGAAACTGATGGTTACTTTGGAATATATTATTCATTTGAAATGACGAGGTTTGTACCGACAATTTTTGACATGAAAATCATACTTTTTGTAAATAGACATATTTTTTTTTGTATTTATAAATGTATCCAGAAATTTTTTTCAAAATAAAACCACAGCCAGTGGTACAATAGTTATGTTCAACAATTTTACTCTAATTATTTAGTTTATACCCTATGCCAAAGTTATGTCCGTATATTGGATACCGTATCACAACAATTAACCAAAATTGTTTTTGTATCTTCATGGTCTGATATATCATACATTATAATAAATACCGTTTTTATGACACTTCTCTGCTCAAGATTCTCCAGAAAAGTGATCTTCATCAATATTTTTGTATGATACATATTCCTATGTCCACTACAAATTTTTTGTATCCTGCAAAAAGCTACCGACATCGACATATGGGGATTTAAAATGACACTTCCTAACTAAGGGAAGTTGCCAGATCCAGTTCTTTCAAGGATAGAAAGCAAACCTTTCCATGAAAGCGGTAGACAAAGCGCGCGCAGTGACTGTTTAGCGTTTGTATCCCGACTATCAACTAACCAGAAACAATTGCCTTTCTGCGTTGGATTATTTTCTTACTTTAAATTATTTGAGCTTTTGTTTTCCCCAATTGTAAAGCCGTTCCAAAATTGAAGTCAAATACCAATTTTGATTTTGATAAATAAAGCCTTAATTCTTTCGACGAGATTAGGTCCAAATTAGTCGAGGCCCCATTTTTGCTATTAACACTGTTGTAAGAGAGACTAAGTTTCGGAAATCAGGATGACAAAAAATTGTATCCTATATCGTGCTTTTCGAAGACTACCTCCACCGTCGAACCCAGGTATGGTAATTTTAAGCTATAGACGTGACGGATAGCAGTTCACTGACGACGAGCCTAGAGAAAAGAAAATGAATCCACGGATTTCCCGGCGGGCTTTAGAGCTAGAAAATTAGAACTATAAAATTGATGACAATTTCTGGGATCGAATTAGAGACTTCGATGCGCCGGATGGGCTATTGCCTTTAATGGTTTTCGGGTATGCGACAGAAGATTCAGAAATTTATTCCAAATTGGATTATATACGTCGCTCCGGTTCAGAGTTGTGAAGGAAATTTGTATAACATTCTTAAAAACATCAATACTTCTCGGTATGACACATTAGTACAAACGGACTAATATCTATAAGACTGCGGTTCAACGAACAATCATTTCAAAAGAGTTTTAATCGCCGAAAAGGATGTACGGGAATGTTTACTAATATAATATTCCCCCACTTATAGAGCATGAGGATTAAACATCTGATTTAACAGCAGATGAAATCATTGAGGCTGTTAAAAGAATAAGCCAATGACGGACGGTGGGAATAGATTACATTCCTTCCAAAGTATGGGAAAAAATCTTTCATTCAAATGGCTCGCGATTTTATTGTTATAAACTGGTGAGCGGTGATCGAATGCCAAATCAGTTGAGCGGTAGTTTTCTTGTTCTACTTTATAAAGGCAAAGGTGACACGAAAAACGTCAGCAAACACCGATTGGTTAAACTAATGCCGCATAGAATTAAAAAGTATTAGCGAGTTATAGACAATCAAGAGCGCCACATAAAATCAAGCTTACGTCAATCAGTATGTGAAGCTATTCGATCGATAAAGAAATATCGCGACCTGGCGAAAGAGTTGCAAAAGATCTCCCGCCGCAGGTAAAACTAGGATGCATCTAAACAATATTGAAAATTGAAAGTCCGTAGCTTTTCAAGCTTGTCAAGCGACATTTTCTACTGAAGAACACTTTGATGTATCCGGAACCGCTTAGTTAAAAATACTATGCATATCAGCAAATTTATAAAACAAAAACCGAAAGTTGGAAAACTTCAGGCTGAGAACAATAATAGCTCAAGCTCAAAGCGTAGTTTGAAGAAAAATAAAAATGGTTACTCAAATTCGAAGGCAATAACAAAAATTATCTTCACTGGCGAGGTGATCCAAAGTAGAACGAACTGTGTAATGGTACTTAAGTCCACAAATTTAGCCAACCCCACAAGAGCCCATGCAGACACGTGAGATAAATATGTAGGATTGTTTTAAAATTATTTATACTCGTTACATACTCGTATTTCGAAAGTAAAAGAAAGGGAAGTAGAAAAAGAAATTATATCAAAATATAAACGAAACGAAATTACGAAAACCTTTCCGTATTTCTGCATACCTTTCTTTCCTTGTTCGAAATTTTCATTGTTTTACTGAACGTAATCGTGCATGTAAAAATGGCACCAATCGTCAATGTATTTTCATGTGCTTGTTTTGCTCTTACCAAATCGTTAAGAGTATAATGTACTATGTTCCTTATATTGTCGGGTAATCTGACACCATTTGGTTTACTCATGTGTGGCTATGTAAAGTCTTTGATAAGCCACATACTATTCAGCTCAAAAGTGTGGCCAAAAATTTGGACCGACAAGATGCGCTTTGTCAAAAACAGCCGACGGAGTTATTTGCATGAAGTTATGTTCAAGACATAACGAATAAAGATATTTGATTTCCTCTCGTTATTGTTACAAAAAAAAAAAAATAAAAGGAAATTCGATAATATTCTTGAGGATCCGACCTTCTACTGCTATAAACGCATTGCCTTTATTATAGTGTTTTTTTTTAGAGGTTTGGTTTTTAAACTGGCAACACTGTTTCTACAGATCGTCAATTTGACAGTTGAAAGTTGACTTCTGGTTAGTACGTTTTGCCATTTTAAAATGAATAGATTAACGCCACAACAATGCGTGCAAATTGTGCAAACTTATTTTGAAAACCATGGCGTTCGCCAAACTTATCGTGCGCTACGTCCATTTTACGGTCGACAGAATCGTCCAAATGAGAAAGTTATTCGGAACGCGATGATTAGTTTTTGTACCACGTACGCTCTAGTGGATAATACACATCCCCAAAGATGGCAAAGAGTGCGAGTTATTACCGTTGTGGAACGCAGTGTTGAGGAGAATCCGAATGAGTCGATTCGCCATTGTCCACAGCAATTGGATCTATGCCCATCCACTTTGTCGAAGATTTTACGGAAAGATCTTGGCTTAAAAGCTTATAAGATCCGGCTTGTGCCAGGGTTGAAATCGCTTGACCATTATACTCGTCGTAGGTTCGGTGAATGGACCGAAAACATTATTCAGCTTGATTCTCATTTTCAACGCAAAATTTTGTTTTCCGATGAGGCCCAAAATTGCCGAATTTAGAGTGGAGAAAACCCAGAGGCCTTTGTCGAGACGTCATTACAACCATTAAAACTCACTGTTTGGTGTGCTTTATTGGCTGGTGTAATCATCGGACCATATTTCTTTATGGACGATGGCGGCCAGAATGTTACCATCAATGGAGAATGCTATAGAAACCTGATTTTTGACTGCTTCGTTCCTCAGTTGAAAGGCATTGATGTGACAGAACTTTGGTTCCAACAATATGGCTCAACATGGCACACGGCGCGCGATACCATCAATTTATTGTGGGAAACATTTGCTGAGCTCATAATTTCGCGTAATGGACCTGTGAACTGGCCTCCACCATCCTGTGATCTTACACCTATAGATTACTTTCTTTGGGGATATGTAAGTCACTAATCTATGCCGATAGCCATTCGTGCGTAGGGCGCATATACCCGATATCATATTTAAACACTAATGGTATAAAATTATCTATTAAATGATCATAGGCATTAACATTAGCTTCAAGTGTTTTATTTCATACTGAATTTGTGTACCTCTAAAAAACACACTCTTTATTTCTTCTACATGTGCGACACATTCGCTAAAATAACCACGAATTCTACATAACCTATACGTGTAGATGCATAATAGTGTGCTTTATTTCTTGAGATACAGAATAAGTGCGGTGAGTAAGGTGAAATGATGAGTTCGTGTTCTTTTATACAAAAGACTTTGATTTGTTTCTAGGAAGTATAAAAAAAAGTATTTACGAAGTCACCACCCTTTCGCCAGACAATACATTCTGAAATGTCAGTCCTTGAAGAAGACATCAATTCTCTCACTTCAAAAGCATGCAAAAAGCCCTTGGTTCCTCATTATGTGTACAAAAACGACAAGGTGAAGAACGCAATATGTGAAGAGATTAGGCCATGGTCCATATTATACTGCGCCATAAACTTTCCTTAAAGAATTTGGCTCTAAATGGGCTTTTTTGGGCTGATAAAAAATCCATTCCCCTTTTTCCAAAAATAGGGGAGGGGATGATAAGATGGGCTACTTAACATTTGAAGCCTAATAAAAACTAAACTATTCTACTTCTGTAATCCTTTTTATTAGGATAATCATCTTTGGTAATCAGTCATTGTAATTATGAATAAAATTTAAAGTAAAACAAGTCCCACTACCTCATCTTGAGAACTGGGTGGGGTAAGATGAGGTTTCAATTACCCTAAGCCTATTATTCTGTACGATGATCGCTAGGGAATGTGTCCTCATCATCTTCATCTCCATGACCGGAGCAGTCGCAGTGAGTCCATTTGCCACAAGCAGAACACACAGTCCAGCTTGGCTTGGTGTCAAGATTGCAGAATTGGCAGTAGATATTCTTACAATTGCAATGATGCTTGCATTTAGCACTAAACTCTCAATTTGAGGAGTATTTGTTGTCAATGAAGGAGCAAAATCACTTTCATAGAAGACTGATGAACAATATTGCCAAACCCCACATTTCTTGAAACCATTTACAATTCTTCATCGAAGATCCCTGTATGAAATTTCTTCAACTGCCGGATAGAACTACCTTACCTGGATTATTGCGAAATTAAGCTCGATTTAATGCAATAACAAGCAAGTAGCAGCAGAAAGTCACTTGTTATCAGAACATTTTTGGAGGGTAATACCATACCCCTTTTGCCCCCTCACGACCAATAGAATAATAGTAGAATAATAGAAATCTAAATGAAAATAATGCGTAATGCAGATGTAAAGAAGTTTCTGCCTATTGGCGCGGTAAAACTTTGAGTTGAATCTGAAGTACTGTATTTATCGGAACAGACTCATTCGAACTATACTTGAAAAATCGCAAGGAAATTGACCAAAATCAGTTTTATTTTTTTTTTAAACAAAAACGTGATTTTGCTGATTGCGCTAATGTGTCACTACGCACGCTGATAGACATCCTGCAACGTCACCGGCTAAAGCATTCGCTATTTATTAATGAGATCACCTCAAAAGATCTGCTACCCAGTCTTACCATCCCTTCCGCTACTCATTCCGTTTTAAATTCACATCGAAATGCAGCTCTGTGAATTTTTTTTAGCACTGAGGAAAAGTGCATTTATATTTGCCCAAAACCGTAACTAATTATTTGAAATTGTGAAATTTTGTTCGCGCTAATAAGCAATTGCTCCACGTATGCTTTTAATATATACATACATATGTGGTGGTCATATGCGTTATTGCAGAAAAAAAAACCCGCAACTTCAATCGCACCAGATTAACTTTAAATATTCGAGTTGATATTCAAAAACAAGCGTTTTAATGATAAATATCAAAATTTTCAAAAATGTTGTTGCTTATCGCGTTTATTGTGCATCAATCGTTAATATTACTCGAAGTCAGATTAGTAATAAGGGTTTTTAAAAATGTATTTGTAAACATTATTTATTTCAACAGTCCATAATAGACAAAAGATTATTTCAACAAAATTTTGGTTTTTTTTTTATTGATTTCAAAAAAAAGATCAAACCACAAAATTCATATTATATCGCCAAATAAGAGCATACAAATAAACCTTATCAAAATCGGTGCTATTATGGTGATTTCCGCATACATTTTCTAATCAGATTTAGAAAAATACTAACAAGAAAGCCGGAAGAAAATACGAGTATGTATGCTGTAATACAAAAATCTACGCCGCAAAGAAGTTGAAAATATAAAGTTCAATTCCATATCCTTGAACTCGTTAGCAAATATTTAAAAGATCGGTTTTATAAAAAAACAATTCTAATGCTGCAAATATAACTAACAATTGGATAACGTTTCAAAACCTTGTTTAAACGTAAGAAACCTTTAATGTTTCGGAGAGTTTAAATTTGCCAACACTAATATTCAAAAAAAATTAAGAATTTGTACAAATGAACTCTAGCAGATTCTTACCATTTGTTGTGGCATTTTAAAGAAATTTATATAAATGTTGCTACACATTCCAAGTTATGAGCATAAATAGGATGAAATTTGTTTGTGCTACAATTTTATATATATTCATATATCAAATAATCAAAACTGTCATGTATTGCCATGATCGCCTTATCTTGTATAAGGAAGAAAAAATATTTCAACTCAAAATTTATACAACTAATTATTTTAGTGAGATTCCTCAATAACTTTTTATTTTAATTTTGCGGTGGGCAGGTATCTCTAAAATTGTTTTTAGCAAAAAAGCGCATTAGTTAATTTGGAGGCCTTTTTAATATTTTCGGGGGGCATTAGAAAATTGATTGCCCCGCTCTTTTTGTTTTAAAGTTTCCTTTTGAACTATTTAGTTTCAATTGCCAAATTTCGAAATATTTGATCATTATGTGAAAGATTCGCGAAGTTGTTCAAGCATTTCATTATTATTCAGGGCATGCTAGACATCCTAATTTGTAGAGATGAGTCTCCTGAACAAAAATTACTGAAAGAAGTAGTCCTTGACCAGAACACCATGGGGATTGACTTTTTACCGAAAGCAACTTTTGTATTAAACAAGGAAAAATAAGTATTGGCTTGTGTTAACCATTTACTAACCAAATTAGCAATAATTAAAGCACGAATTTGAATATTTTGATATACCATCTTACGTCAACCTTTTCAGTTCTTCTCCATATCTATGTTTTTTTTTAAATTCGGTTAAAACCGGTTCTATTTCATATATTGTTATACTTTTTCTTTATCGGATACATTATACCAGTTATCCTTATCACTGTCTATTGATGAATGATTATTGGCAGTGTTAATGAAATTTATATCACACCCAAAACAGTAAACGTCATTAATTGTGCATGTTCACTAATTAAAAAAAAACGTACGATTATGAAATATCAATTACCATTTACCATTTGTTTGAAGATTGAAGCTGCTGATTAATTAATAATTATATGTACATATATATCATATAAATAATTTTGAAGATTAGAACCGTAGAGTATTGTAAAATTTGTATTTTTTACTGGTAGATCGTCCAATAGGAATATAATTAGTTTCGTTGTGGACAGTTCTTTGACATTAATGCTCAGTATTGTTTAAGAAATCATCATAAAAAAAATTTCACCAAAAGGACGCTTCCATTTCGCTTAAAATTCTTTTCAAAATCGGTCTCCAAATCGAGATACAAACTGAAGATCTTTTTGTTCCTCATAATCGACCAACGCTTTTTATGGTGTTGTGGATGAAATTCGTACCACAAATATTGTACATGACGCAGAGCTAACAACAGTTTCAGTTTTTATGCATTTTTATTTATATTATCAAAAAAACGCTTAAAAATTAGCTTAATTAACTTAAAATTATGTTATTCTAACTTACTGGCCCCATGCGGGCACTCTAAGTTAAACCTAGCACTTAAACTATGTCTTTCGACGTGTCTTACAGTCTATATTTATTTTTACATTCATTGAAACTAAAACTAAGAAAATAAATTTTATGCAAAAACTTAGTAAATGGACAGTTTTTTTTTTAATAGTATAAAAACTTAAAACTAAAATCTTACAGACTACCTAAAAATAAATCTTACATCTAATACATTATATATACATACATGATATATATATACCTAATATATAGATATATGCATGTATATATATGTTTTTTTTTTATAATTTTTTATTTTTATTAATTTTTTTGTTTTTGTTTTTATATATATTTTTTTTCTTAAGTCTAACTTACACCTACTTAAAACTATGTAAGCCGGCCATGGCTAAAAAAAAAATTAGGCGACCCACTTTGCTTCACATGAAGCTACCAAGTATTGGAAGGATTCGACGACGAAGCATCCTCTCCTTCAAAAAGCCACCAAAATTGTTGGTGCTGCTGAGCAGCATGCCTCATGTCGCGACTCCCTACCGCTCTACTGAAGCGGCACCGCCAATCTGTCCTGGATCAGACCTTTACTATCTAGGTAGAGGAACGCTTCTGGAGGAATAAAGCCGTCAAAGCGAACTCTCTCGTGATACATATAATTAGGGTAGTAAGCCCCGGAGATCAGGTTGTTCGATGACGTCATTGCTCTTGCAATGTGCCTTCGAGTCAACTTAATGACGAAATTGTCCACTCTTATTAGGTTCGCCCTATTGTACAAGACCTCATTACGATAGAATTTTATGTGCTCAGATTCTGGTGTTCTGTATAAGCGAAGACAAGTCCTAAGACAAGCCCTCTCAAACACCCGAATCTTTTCCAATAAACTTGCTCTAACGTTGAACCACACAGGACATCCAAATACAAGCATGGGCCTGATAACGGCCATGTAGCAGATCACCTTCACCCTCGCATCGAGTTGGCTGTTATAAAACAGTCTCTTTGTAAGGGCAAAAGCACCTCTGGCTCTGGCCAGAGCAACATCTATATATTTGTTAAAATATAGATATTGATCTAGCCAGATCCCAAGGTATCTGACTACATTTCGACAAGCAAGTGGCTGTCCATGTTGTCCAACGATAGAAAGCAGAGCTAACAACAGGTCAATTTAATATGTGTACTGAAGAAAGTTTTGCGCCCACTATACGGAAACTTTTGTGAAAAATGTCGGCACAGTTGGGAAGGAACCATAGTATTGTAGGAACCATCATGAGATCATGGTTTGCGACTGTATTGGGCTCAGGAGCAGCTAGAAATCGACTCTTATTTTATAACAGCGCACTCTTTGGTGTAGTCCACTCATGATGCTCAGTTCTTAGTATCTCTAAAACGCGAAAGACATCGCGTTACAGGCAATGACTAACGATATCAGAAAATGATCAGTTTTCTTAAAATATGGAAGACATTAGTTTGGTTCTAGCAGGATGGCACTGTTTAAGAAACTATTTACTGGGTGAGGACACATGTCAACGACAAAATTATATCAGGAAATGAACCAATCTATTGTCCACCAAGAACACGCAATTTAATGCTACTGGAATACTCTTTCTGGGGTTATGTAAAGTCTTTGTTGTATCCTGATAAACTGTAGAATTTTCAAGCCTGCGAGATAAAGTCACAGAAAGTAGCTAAATTAAGATTGACCCAGAATTGGACCGAGAAGATGCGCTTTGTCAAAAACAGCCGATAATTTGGCCTGTATCCGTATTCGAAACGTATTCGATTTCATTCTTCATTATGAATAAAATCTTGATTCCTGTTGTTTATTGTTTAAAAGAAATTGCATAGCTATTCCCTTATTCTTCTTTAAAATACGAGAGCCGAGAAGTGTCTGTTAAAATAACTTAGAGAAGAGGATTTTTACCTTCATTTGTTTTTCCTTCGTTCAATCCACAGATATTGAAAATAAATGTGACTAGTCTGTTAGAAAAACTTGGTTAGATTACGAGTATGCTATGTTTCTATGTAGATAGTAACCAATTTTGAGTACACTTATATAGCAAGTCATTTAAAGTAGCTAGTCACCTGCCGTTCAGTCGAAAATTTCATACGAAATTCAAATAAAGAATTCCAAAACTTGCGAATTAATAGTATTTAAATTTTTTTCTTATTTTTTAAAAGTATTTCATTCACCTTACTACATACTAGCACCAACATCACACACCAGGGGTTGAATTTATTACGAATATTCAGCTTAAACTGCCCGTGTTTAGTTGTAAACAACATACATATGTAGTTTATATATTTTAAGCAGCAATAGTAAATGCAAATAAAAATAAAAGTATTTACAAATCACCTACAATTTGCAGCCTCATTTTATAAAATAGTTAATCAAACGGAATGCACCCACTGCTCTCCTCATATTTTTTTTTAATTTATCACTGATCTTAAGTAAATAGGTGACACAACCACAGAACTAGGTTAAACATTTCGCCCACAGCCAATTGTTTTAATTTCAAGCAAATGAACCTTATCAAATTGAAAATAAAAAGTAGAAAAAAAAAATTATAATAATGAAAATCACACGCGACCATTGTTCCATGTTGAGTGACAGTGTGCTAATTTCATTTAAGTTTCTGTGTAATTAACACTAAAGTGTTAAGAAAAGCGAATAAACATTTATTCGCAAGTAGTGCATTATAATCCGATGAAATAATAATTATGAATACGTAAGAGTACATATTATGAATAGGTAGATACAGTGCTAGAAATTCTAGTCTGTACACTTGATTTGAAGAAACAGTATTTGTAGGTAGTCTTGTAAGCTCGTTTGTCACTTTGTTATGATAACGAATTATTTATAAATATATGAAAAATAAGTATATTAGAAAAGCTTCTGTTTACAATATGAACGCGTTTTTGAATTAAAATAAGGCCACGTTTTAAAGCCATATTTTAACCATTTATTGCTATTTCAAAATATAATGATGAGTGTTATAAGTTTAGTTGTTGTTATTATTCTTTAATTATTATTATTACTATCGTCTTTGTTATAAATTTAATTAATTATATTTTTACTAATTTTATTATTATTAAAAGGATAAAAAATAAAAGAAATTATTAAATAGTATTAATAATTAATTATTCTGTAGTGTAGGTTTTTTTTCTGTATACTGTTTTTGTTGTCGTAAAATAAACAGCATTAAACAGGCTTCAATAATTTTTTTCTACCTAATAAACGAAAGGAAAAGTGATTTTTAATAACTTTTTCTGGGCTATGTTAATACGTTTTAAAAAAAATGTATAACGGAATCAACATTCGCACAAATGCTGTATAATAAATGAAGTAGTTTTGAAGTTAGAATTTGAGGTTATAGGAAAAAGTAGGAATTAAAATAAAAAGAGGGGAAATATGCGTTGTTGTTTTTCAAATATTTGTATTAAGGAAAATTGTTTAAAAATTTATGGCGCCGGATGTGTTTCAGGTGATAAGTTCATCAGCTTTTATGACAGGGCTTATTTACTTACGTACTTAGAAGGCGCTACAGTCAGGGTTGCTAACATGTCTCTCTTTTGCCAACTGCCTCCAGTTACACACACGAAGTTGGCTGGGGGCCACTTGTGTGCGACATATAAGATGAGGTCGTAATCTACTGCGTTTTCCGTCTGGTTTAGGACTCAAGATGACCTAGCTATCTAAGATGGGTTATCCGAGCTTTCCTGACTAGGTGGGCATCACTACACAGCCCGTACAGTTCGATGCAATTGGAACCGAAAATTACCCGAAGAACTTTTGTCTCGAAGCGACCGAGATGATTTTCATCCGCTTTCGTTAGTGTCTACCCCATAAAGCAGGACTGGGATGATCAGTGTCTTGTATAATCTATTTTTAGTTGCTCGAGAGGGGGCAATAGCAGAATTGCTGCCTATGAACGAATCTCCCATTCTCTCGCCGCTTGTAATTGAAAAAGAATTTTCTATGCAGAAAAAGACATGATGAAAAACACGGTGATTAAAGAAAAGGCTGTGGTCTATACCAGAATATTAGCATCCTTAATTCACTTATTTTTGTGTTCCAGACCAATTTTGTTTAGATGTGCTTTCTTAGCTCATATTTGACAGCGGTCAAATAACCAAAAACATAAACGGCGACAGATTTAGAGTACTCGGGCTTACCAACTCTGTATAGCTGACAGCCTAATTTTGAGCAGAAAGTCATCAGCCAGAAACTTCTATTAATAAGTAAAATACGAGGTGTGTTCAGAAAATAGCGGGAATTTTAGCTTTTTGAAAAAAATATTTATTTATTCGTCTACATTAATGTTGTCGCCTTCAAAATAATCTCCATTAGATATTATGCACTTATGCTAGCGCTTCTTCCAAACCTCGAAACACTTCTCAAACTCGATCTATGGGGTAGCCTCTAGCTCTTTCAGTGATGCGTTTTTAATGTCATCTATGCTTGTAAAACGACGACCCTTTAAGTTTCTCTGTATTTTTGGAAAAATCACACGGAGCCATGTGTGGTGAATATAGAGGCTGGGGCATCGTTACGGTATTGGTTTTGACCAAAAATTCAGAAACAACTGTGAGCAGGTGCATTATCGTGATACAAAAGATATGAATTGTTATTCCACAAGTCTAGGCGTTTTTCGGATTGCTTCACGCAAATGGCCCTGAACATGTAGGTAGTAGTATTCCTTATTGACCGTTTGACCTTATGGTAAGAATTCATGATGCACTATGCCATTAAAATCGAAGAACACAGTGAGCATAACCTTCACGTTTGACCACACTTATCGAGCCTTTTTCGGTCTTGGCGGGCCAGAATGCCTCCACTGAGACGTTTAAGCCTTAGTTTCGATGTCATATCCGTAAACCCATGTTTCGTCATCAGTAAATCTGCATCGTCCTTGACTTCATTTTTGTTCAAAGTTCAACAATTTTGGAGCAAATTTTGCTGCAACGCGTTTCATACCCAAAACCTTCGAAAAAAAATTCATGTCAAGAGCCAATCGATATGCCAACATCATCAGCGTATATGCTATTGAGGCACTGAGAATTCTCAATTAATACACCGATGACCATTATAACCATTGCAGAGTGACTGTATGTTGCGCCATTTAGGTCTGCGGTATCATTGGACAATATTTCTTTTTTTTGAAACATAGGGACAATGCTATAACGGTTACTGGTACGGAAATTTTGGATATCTTGTGCCCGAACTGAATCAATTCATGTCATGGGCGTACAGCACATGCGGCTCTACCAGGATTGTAGGTAACACAATTTGTGCTTTGGTGCATATTTTTTGAGAAACTTCTCCCTACCGAATAATATTTAAGATTCGTGGTATCGACTGACTCGCCCTGATTTAACAGGCCCCATTTTTTTTCTATGGAAATATCTGTAGGGAAAGGTCTGAACCAACAAGCCAACCACAATCATGATGCTTAGGGACACCATTCGAAAAGAAATTTCCTAAGTTACACCAGAAATCTGAGAGAATATTCTAAAAGGTATGGTTAAAGGAGTTTGCTTTTCCACTGGACCCGAAGATAGACACTTAAACGACATATATGGCACATAATGTGAATGACCTTATAACCAATAAAGAAATATAAATATCAAAATTATATTTTATATAAAGGATTTTAAAAAAAATTATCGAGAAGCCATACGCTTATCATAGAAACTACTGAGATGATCGAAGGTTTATATAAAGAGTCCTTACGGATAAGGTTTTAAACTGAGTGGCCTTTCTTATTGAACGAAATCGTTACAGCGGAACTGTGTACATAAGTTTCAATCGATCTCAAAATTTTAATTGTGTTTGGTGAAATTTTGTTTCATATAGATTTATGATAGCAACACGAAGATTTTCCTTAATTTACTTCTGACTCATTTTTCCCCTTCTACCTCGATGGAAGCAAACGCACTTGTGATAGGATATCTTTGTCGTTAGGAGTTTGACAAATCTAAAGTCGATTGTACTTCTTATTTTTGAATTTTTCAGTATTTTCTAAAGTAAAATATTGAGCCTGTACTAACTTTTATTTTCGTACACTTTTTGTGCCACAAATTCCAGTTTTAGAACTGGCGATCTCGACTGCTACTCTATAACAGGTGACTTGTCAAACTGAAATAATCTTTAACCACTTCGGCATTCGACACAAACTCTAGCATTTTCAAGTATGCATGCGAATTTAGTTTGATGGATAGGCATTAAAGCATAACACTGCCTGCTGTAGAATTACGACTCATTCTGACTTCAGGTCTGTCTCGTTTCAGTGGTACAGGATATGTGCCAAGTGAAATTGATTGTCCAAATATACGAAAGTCAGCGCAAGCTTTGAGAGTCTTCTTTAGGAAATACCAAACATTTATCAAAAATGTTGCACTCCAATACTGGGATCTAATTTCTTTTTGATTTGCGAAGCAAATGTAAATTTTACTAGAATCTTCCAGTCTTTCGAAGAAAGCTGAATAAACGCTTCAGTGATAGAGTGCCAACAATACCAGCTCCAACCACATTAATGCCGATGCGAACGTAGGCCGGTCGCTCATAGAAATAGTGGTTGGCTGTGTCGTCATAACTCTCACGACAAGCAAAAGCGTAGTGTCCCGTTACGATGTCAGTCGCAGCTTACATTTTTTTGTACTCAGGGTTAGCAGGAGAGTCGTGCCATCCGTATTTGTGCTCACACCAAACCCAACTGTCAATGGAGACCCTATCCCATCCCATACCAATCTTCGAGTACTGAGACACTCTCCTTTCCCTGCTTAGTGCATTAGCGATCTCATTTTCCTTGATGGTGATCTCATTATGACCTGGGACAGAAACAAAACTTAGCGAATTCAGCTTTCCGGCCGCATTCAGGTAAACCTTACGATCTCGAACTAGCTTGAAGGAGATTCGAGGGCTCATCAAGGTTCATAACTACCACCAATGTTGCGTAAATGTCCGCTTGAAAGACACAAATGTTTTCCTAGGGTGAATTAAAATCAAACGTTGTCGTCTTCCAAAAAGATACCATCGCCATATACAGGATCGGTTTGGGGCTTGAAGAACCGAAATCAATGCTTTCCTAACTCAGATTCTGGACAAAACCATTCATGGGCACAGAGGAAGTCGATTTCATATTTTCGCAGCAACAAGAGTTCTAGTATCACTGCATCAGACAACATGTCCAAATGACAGTCGGCGCTCAAGATCATCAAAGCTCCAATATACGAGGGCGGATCAATAATTCCGTGCATTTTTGAATTTCTGACCTCTTTACTGAAACAGCAACACTGCTCCTGTCAACAGGCATCTGTCAGTTGACTCCTGTCAAAATTTAAACTTGCTGCGTCAGTTAGTTTGTGTTTGACAGCTATTTTTATCAGACTACTCACTAATTTGAGGAGAAAATGGAAAAAAGTGAATTTCGTGTGCTTATTAAGCATTATTTCTTGCGAAAAAAAACCATTACCGAGACCAAGGCTAAGCTTGATAAATACTATGGGGACTCTGCACCATCGATTTCAATGGTAAAAAAGTGGTTTACTGAATTTCGTTGTGGCCGTACAAGCACTGAAGATGCCGAACGTCCTGGACGCCCAGTTGAGGTCTCTACACCCGAAGCAATCGAAAAAATTCACGATATGGTGTTGGCCGACCGAAGATTGAAAGTGCGAGAGATTGTGGAAGCCGTAGGGATCTCGCATGGCTCAGTGGTTTCAATTTTGAATGATCACTTGGGCATGAGAAAGCTTTCCGCAAGATGGGTGCCGCGTTTGCTCACAGTCGACCACAAACGCAATCGTGTAACAACTTCACAGGAAGGTTTGGCGTTGTTTAATCGCAATATGGAGGAGTTTTTGCGCCGTTTTGTAACCGTGGACGAAATATGGATCCATCACAACAAACAACAGTCAAAACAGTGGGCTTCTAAGGGTGAATCGGCGCCAAAGAAGGCCAAGGTGGGTTTGTCAGCCAATAAAGTTATGGCGACTGTTTTTTGGGATGCACGCGGGATAATCCACATTGACTACCTTCAAAAGGGAAGAACAATCAATGGGGAATATTATGCCAACTTATTGGACCGATTCAATGACGATTTGAAAAAAAAACGACCTCATTTGGCCAAGAAAAAAGTTCTTTTCCACCAAGACAATGCAAGGGTGCACACATGTGCAGTTGCCATGGCAAAAATCCATGAATTGGGCTATGAATTGCTCCCTCATCCACCCTATTCTCCAGATTTGGCTCCGAGCGACTACTTCTTGTTCCCAAACCTGAAGAAATGGCTTGGTGGAAAAAGATTTGACTCCAATGATGAAGTCATCTCGCAAACAAAGGCCTATTTTGAGGACCTCGACAAATCATTTTTTTTGGAAGGGATAAAAAAATTGGAGAAGCGTTGGACAAAGTGTATAGAGCTCAACTGAGACTGCATTGAAAAATAAAATTATTTTTTTATCAAAAAATCTGTTTTAATCCAAAAGTCACGGACTTATTAACCCGCCCTCGTATGCCCTTCCTTTTCAACGAAAAAAAGTGCGGTCTATGATATGAATATCATGGGGAGAAAGGTTCATCAAACAGGGCCAAGTGTGAGAAGTACCCATTTAGCCGAGACAAACCGTTTTTGTCTAGTAAACGAAGTAGTGACTTTCTTTCATTAAAAATTGTTCCTGTAGATTCAAAGGACTTTCCTCGGTGGCAATTACTTATATTTTGGGGAAGCTCTGCTAAACTTCAGAAGTCCGCCTACGCCTCAAAAGTTTTCGACGTAACATTTCAAGTGCACTGGTCGTCAATTACTTCTTGGGCTGCCAGCGATTTAGAGTATGTCTGAGCATGGAAGTTAGAGCCTTCGAGAGTGTTAAACGTTGAGTCGATCAACATGCATCATAGCAGTGGCAACAAGACCCAGCCTTGGCGAATTTGGTTTTTTCCGATGAGTCGCCATTTGTTATCGAGCAATTTGTAAACAAACAAAATGACGGAGTTTACTTGCCAGAGAAGTCCTTCGAAAATTTACACCTTCGGGCGGCCACCAGAAAGCAGGCAGCACCGATAGTGATGGTTTATGCCGCCATAACTCTCCGCTCGTATTTTTGGACCGTGGAGTCAAAATTAATGCGATCGTATACGGTGAAACTGTCTTAGAGGCAGTATTGAAGCCTTGGGCAAACAATCATTTCGGTCGGAGACCGTGGACATTTCAACAGGACTCGGCACCGTCTCACAAAGCGCGTGTCAACCAAGATTGGTTAAAAAACAATGTTCCTCACTTCATTTCTTCGACACAATGGATTGCAAATTCTCCGGATGCAAATCCGTTGGATTTCTCTGTCTGGGGTACTTTGAAGGCGAAGGCTGGCACTAAAAAATACCAAAGTTTGGACCACCTCAAACTAGCACTTCGCCGGGAATGGGCCAAAATACCGCAGAGCCACTTGCATGCAGCGTGCGATGCTTTCTTTGGCCGTATCAAGGCCATTATTCGCGCCAAAGGTGGACATATTGAAAGCTACTGATACAATTTGAAAATTGATGTATTTTCTAACGTTTTTTACTTTGGCACAATAAAATTTATCAAAAAATAAAAAAAATTATAGCATTTTAAAAAGTTGGAATTCGAGTCGTTCACCCTGTACACTCCTGCCATTACATATATCCGCAGTCAGCCTCTGCAATCAGCGTCAAAATCAGTGATTCGTCTACGGTGTATTGTTAAAAGGACCCTCAATGTTGACAAAAAAAGTCCAGCGAGTTCTCCTTCTTCAATTCCGGGCATCAGATTTTGTTACTAGGGTTTAAAATTATGGAAACAATTGCATCTTTATGTGATCCAAAAAACAAAAAATGTAGATATGCCAAAAATTAATTTCATTATTTTCACATTAAAATTTTGCAGGAATAAGCGAGTTTTATTGATTATTATTATTATTTTTTTTTTTACAGGAACATTTTCAACAAAGCTTTTAGAATGAACTAGTTTACAATCCTATTTACCTTTCTCATTATAAATTTAAATTGCATTTCATTAACATATTTAGCATAAAGGATACAACAAATAAAAGCGCGATATAATATAATTTATTTTTATTAAGTAATAAATTTGCTTACATAATTTAGATATCTGTCTAGGTATATGATATGGTTATAGATGAAGGTTTATATGAATGTATTGGCATTTAATTAAACTTTCCATTCACTCTTTAACAAAGGATGACCTCATTCATACTGCATGCGTTTATGTGAACAACACTCATTTTGTTGTTGTCCATTGCCCTTTTGTGTCAACTATCTAACTAGCCTCACCCAACTCTTTCTATAGGAAAAAAAAAAGCTACATATAGTACGAGTATTTTAGTATTTTATTTCTCGACTCCGTCTCCCACCACTATTGTCACCATTGCTATTGCGAATTCAATGCGCGCATGCACAATCGAATAGAATCCAAACCTATTAACTATGCTGGAATACTAAAAAAAAAAAAAAAATTAAAAAACCAAAAACAAAAAACCAACAAAATGTATAGTAATCACAGCAACAAGCGCTAGATTGTCCTTCAAAAAATAACCAAAACCTACTTAACTATCGATCTATCTCTACCATATATCAATTGATAGCACCAATGAAATGACCAGAAACGACAATGAGAATGAATATATCGACCATCTCTAATTTATATGCACTGGAGTTTATTTCGATTCCATTGTCGCATGCCAACATGTGTGTGCGAAAATTATCAAAACAAAAAACAAATAAAAAAATTTGCCAGGAATAAAAAAAAAAAAACTTAGACACAGAACATAACTTCTAAGAGATTCTTTTTGGCGTAGCTTATTTTTAAATTCTTATTTTCTTTAAGTTTTTAAGTTTATTTACTTCATCAAACGGCTGTGTCGTACTCCTACTCTGGCATTTGACTTGTTTTTTTTTTTATTCGTTTGCTGTAAGCCAATCTAAGCTGCTCCTTACCTGCATTTTGCAAAATATTCGTATGTGCGCTTTTGTGTTTTGTACACATTTGGTTGACTATTGTATGATCAAAAATTCAAAAACGACAAACAAAAAACAGAGGGATAAAAACAAATCCAAAACAAAAGTATCTACCTTGATAGATAAATTCTGCTTGTATGTCACGTAGGTACGAGAAGAAGGTATCTACTCGTAAGCGCTGCTTTTCGTTTTCTTTGTTTTGCGCTGTCGCCGTTGCCTCGGTGTTCCTTGCCAATTTTTTCGTATCTGCGATGCAAAAAATAACTTTTTTGGATACTTTTCGAATGTATCAAATGTGCGCCTGGTGCGCTGTGTATCTCCAAAATGAACGCACAACATTCGATTTGATTCTAAACTTGTTCATGGCGCAGAAAAATTCGCGTCGCAATCCACCAGCGCCAGCTACATCATCGTCATACGTATACGCTTATGTGCATGCGGTCATCTAGTTTGGTTCGGAACGTCACTTCTCAACAATACCAAATGACAGGCACACGTGTGTCGCAAAATTTTTGTTTATTTTTACTTTTCGTATTTGCAAATGTCTGCAAATCAGGCATTGCCGAAAATCAAAGAACTTCACACACAAATTACAAAGGTCAAATTGATATTAATAGTTAAAAGTTTGTTTTTGTTCTTTTTTTCTTTTTTTTTTGTTCGTCTTCTATGATATTTGCGAAAACCTTTCAAGGACACACAACTTGAAACGCGATAGAAACAAATTTTTGGGCGCAAAGGCAAAGTCAAAGTAAAGTTGCAAAACTGCAAATTTAACGAACAAAATTTTGTACAAGGTCCCAACGCAATGATGGTCTGGCTGCCTGTTTGGCTTGAGTGACTTAACGCCAGTCAGCCAACTAAATGATTGCTAGTGTTGCCAGCCGCAATGGCAATAAGTAGTAGTATTGGTAGGCAAGTAGTAAAAATGTTGAAGGGGAATGAATCTGGTAGTTACAATATAATCGCCGAAAGCGAATAGTTTGACCTACAACAAATACATCCATCATGAAAATCACTCCATGTTCACAGATACTTGGTTTTTTTTTTTTTTTGTTTTTTTGCGAGAATGTAAAAATTCGCCCATTTGCTTAGACGAATTTTTGGTAGATTTTATTTGTTTTGTTCGTTTTTTGTGTGTTCATTTAGACGTTTTATTTTGTTACTCTGAAATTTTGGACACAACAATGTGTGTGGATACAAAAACAAAAAATCAATTTGTGTGGGTTTGCAATGCGCTAAGGTAGGGCAACGTGCATGTATTTGGCCGTGAATTGAATTAATTTGATGGGTCTCCCTTTTTTTTGTATTTTTTTTTTCTTCTTCGTATTTGATTTTGTTTTTCTTTTATTATTGTTTTATTTGTTTTATTTTTTTTTTTTTAAAGAATTAACTTCACGCGCGGTGTTGCAAATTTTTTGGTTGCATATAATCGCGTAAATATGACCTTGATGTGCTTGTAGATATTTTTTATTGTGGTTTTCGATTTTATTATGCTAGAGATACATACAAAGTACATATTTCGTGTGTTGACTGTAAATATTTGAGCATACGGATTTTAGATCTGTAGGACTTCGAAAATCAAGGTTATTATTATGTGGTACTACCACATTTTTACAATGTATTTTAATAATTATTATATTTAAAAAAATTATTAAGGCCTTATTTCATTTGAGTTGATTTCTTTCTTTTTGTCAATATTGAACCACAGAAGTATGCTAATAAATGTACGTACTTGGTAATAATTGAGACTTCAAGTGACGTTAAGAAATTGACTATTCATTAACCCCAACTAGAGATAGGTGCTTACTAACTCCGAAATAAATTTGGCCACCTAATTGAATCGACGGCTAGTTCTTCCTTTTTTAAATACATATGACCTCGAATGTATTTGAAGTTCGTTGACTTTAAAACATCAAAGAATTGTTACGATAATTAGGTTATTATTTATTAAGCACATATTGTAAACTTATTTAGGCTTTGTTAGCATTATTATTATTATTATTCAAAGAAATACAGATTTTTATATATGTATGCTTTATAGTTAAGAATAATTGTTCTAATTTTAAAGATTGTTACCCAGATTAAATAGTCAAGGCAGTCCCGCAAAAGGATATGAGTATACCGAAGTGCAGTACTGCGGTTATCAGAGTAGTCACTATTTTCCGACGGGTATAGATCCTTGCACTCACGTACTGTTCTGTACGTGTTCTGTATAAGGGACTCGCAGATATTGACGATGAAAAGTATACTTAATTTTAGACTAATCCTTGTTACCAGTTATAGCATTCTCGCCGAAAAAAACGCGAACTTTCTTGAAAAAAAAATATTATTTATACTCGTAGCATCAATACTTCGGGCTAAATACAAACAATCAATTCCTTAATCCCTCAGTTATGGACATGCACTTGACCTGTTAGCCCACTGCGTGTTTATAATTTGGATTAAGACAACATATTTCTTCATGTTACGTTACTTCAAAATATATTTCACAATGAACTTGATTTTGTTGACATATACACCACTCTTGGTCCCAACGGCCTACATATCGATCTAGCCCTGGATTTAATGCTATAGACTAAGTATGCTGCCATTTTTATTATTTATGTTAAAGATACATAGATAAAGGGTTTTAAAATAAAAGGTTTCATTTTTACTTATCAAGAAAACACATATTTCTAACAAAATGAGATTTGGTTTGTATTTTAGTCGACAGAGAAAGGGTTTCCGTTAATAGTAGAAAGCAATATAAGCCAAATGCTTTCTATGGCCTCACTTACCCATCGAGATGCTTTTAAGGACATTGTTTATCATATTTTCGTAAATTTGGCAAATTTTTTTATCACAGGTTGAAGCCCTTTCCGCAAACCTTATAGGCTTTATTATCTAAGTCGTTATGCACAATTCGGTGACTGTTGTTTTTGTTATGTCCAATTCCTAAAATCGACGTGAAATCAACAAACTCGGAATATTGGCCAGAAGTAATATTCTCTGTTGTTCTTGCGTGACGGCCACAAATTCGGTTCTTAACATTCACTGGCTTGTCCCTAAGATTTAAATTTCTGAACCAATTTAGCAATTGCTTGTCCAGAAGGGACTTCAGTGTGTTTTCAAAGTCGTGTATCATATTACACGTTTTTACTTATTTTCTATCAAAATACGAGTATGACAGCGCATTTTTTCAGTAAAAATATCGCCAACTAAATCAACTTCTTCCTTGATGTAATATTCGTTATGAATCTTTTGCTTAATTTCAGAACAGAAAACTGCCAGGGTTTTTTGAAAGTCCTGCGTGTAATGTACTTTATATATAACATATCATTCATATTAAAGGAACCGCCAAAGCAGTCCTGTTTACTACTTGACCATTACTTTGTTTGATGTTCATAAACGTGAATACTGCATTATCAGTAAATCTCACTTCATCCTTTTCTGAAAATATGTAAGCACAAAAATTTCACGGTATTTGTTTGATTGCCTAATCTAGCACCATACGAGTACGAGTTCTACCATAATTCTATCAGTTGCGACATAAATCTGCTGCTGGCATTAAACAAATTATACATTTGAAATTGCCTTAATATTAAAGACCTTCCAATTGTTGGTAGGTCCCACAGTCGAAAAGAAAGAATAAAGTATCTATACGACTTGTATATGTCAAACTGATACTCCTACATGTTAAATTAAATGCATATTCTGCTCTTGGACTTCTTATGTACGTACTTAATCGTTTTGTTTTTTTTTTGTCGGAACAGAGCACTTAGATCAAGAACTAGTCCTCATTTTGTTCCTTTTATTGGAATTTCTCATTCTTTAGTAAAAAGATGAGTAATAGCTTCAACTATAAAGTACATGCTGTTTCAGCAACCACCTGATACAAGCGTTGGCTGAACACCCCTAGAAATAGTGTTTCGCGGTGTTGTCATACTCACACAGTAAGTATCCCAGAAAGTTGTGTCACTTATGCCTAGCACACTTAGGCGCTTAACAAAATCTCAGTGCCCGTTGCCACACACAAATCAACCTACAGTTTTTCCTGCTGAAAGATAAAAGACAGACAAGAATTGGTTTGGTCTCCTCTCATCGTGGAATGCCATACTGTCTGCAGTTATACTCACGTGAAATCCAACGGAAGACATAGATAATACTAATAGGGGGTTTGGGACCTAAGAACCTCCTCTGAACCTTGCCTACCATCCTAATCGGAAATCTTATTTTCCGTGATCTAATTGTGACTTGCGACCCAAAAAAGGCTCAGTGAATAAAGCCTTCCGTTTAAGCTATGTTCAGAGAAGCCTCCCGTTGTCGAATTATCATAGTTTGGAAGTTGAGGGTTCGTAAGACAGGCGGAAGTAAAGTTTTTCTAACGAGGAATGAAATCTAATAGTGTCGTCCTCCAAAAGGATACTAATGCCACATCCTCGACCAGTGTTGGTAAAGCTATTCATGAAGACTGCATTCTTTCCTGGGAAAGCCGATTTTTGTAGTAATTCCTAGTTTCACTGTACCAGACGACGTGTCCATAGGACCAGATTGCAGCAGATATGAATATCATGGTGATGAGCCAAGCATGGTAGGGAAAACCGCAGCAGCCGAGACAGACCGTCCCTTGGAGTCTGTTGAAAGCAGCATCACGTTCTTTTGTGAAAGGTTAAGACAACCGACACATAGGATTCAAAAGCGATTGCATGATCATGGTCATCTAGATTCAAATGAGTCTCCTCTGGGAGAAGCCTCATTTAATACCGAAACCCTGCTAGAAAGCAGAGGGCGCTTCAGATAACTCGTGGCATGTTTGGTTCAAAGAAGTTTGTAATCCAGGATAACATCCAAGTACTTAGCTTCGTTGGAGAAAAAAAATCGTGATTCCTTTAAGCATTAGATGAGTCAGATCAGTCGGTTTCTTCCTTCTTGTAAAGAGAACGACGAACAATGAATTACTGTATATCTCCAGATATTGTATAGAGATGTCCACGAAACCCGATGAATATCGAGAAGAGATCACGCTGAGCAATAACAAGAAAGCCATTGAGCGATCGATTGGAAGAGCCATCAAAGCGTCGATCGCTTCTAGGGCTGCCTCCGCTTAAGACCAGATTGTCTAACATGAGAGTATTAAGCTGTGAGTTATGCACCATATCAGCGGAGACTGATCGCCGCTATGCGGTCAACCTCTATTAATCCACACCTCACGTACTGCCTACAATCAGAAACTAGTGATTGCTATACACCGTGTCATCTAACCGACCATAGCATATATATCTTAAGACATATTCAAACTTTTGCTTTAAATATTAACCCCAAACAAAGCCAGACTAATTTGATAAAAAAAAGTTCCCAATTTTGTAAATCGATACTTTTGTCACTAAGCCGGTTAAAAACTTTTAGTAGAATATACATATGTAGATCATATAGAGTTGCAAATCAGTGTCCGCTGAGTTGAATATTTGAATAAGTAGGAGAGTATAATGAATAACCTTTTCATTACGCAAGTCATTCTCGTGTTTCAATAAGTAATTTAGCTATCTTTTAAAGATCTACACTTGTCCCTCTGTTGTTGGTTCCGCTAATATTTAACCTGGTTATAAAAAATTTGCAAAACTGTGTTAAATATAAAAAAAAAATTCAAAGTACTAAAAGATCCAAAAACAACGATTTTTTGAATTAAAAACAAAAAAAAAACGAAAAATCTTCCTCCATTTCTTTACCATGTTAGCATATTTTAAAGTCTACACGCGAATTAAAAACTCTCATTCCCATGAGCAACAAAAGAAGGAAACAAATAAATTATTTTTAACCATTTTTGCAAAATGTAACTTGGAAATCCGGTTTCAAATAAAAGAAAAATACATTCATTAACATTTCGATTTTTTTGTTTTATCCCAATAATCGAATGCAAATTTCCTGAACAGACAAAATCCATAAAGACCATTTTTGACTGTACGAGTATATGCATTTCTTATAGGTTTTTTGCGGAAAAAAAAAGAGTTAATCTTAAGTATGCATTTAAGTGTATACATATGTATATGTGTAAATGAGTATACCTTTGTCAATGAAATTAACATAATTTCAGTGTTATATAAAATCACAGTGACTCATTTTTGAAAGAAATGCAAAAAGTAAAAGCTGATGCATACTCGTACATTTTACCACACAATAAATTATGTTGGAAAAAAATAACGAGATCTGTTTCGAAGGATGCCAATAAATAAGAAGTCAGAAACAAAAATAAACCCTATGTTTGTAGGTATACGTACATCTTTAAAAAAAAATTATGTAGAAGCCTGCTATTATATTTTTTTTTTCTTTTTTTTTTTTTAAATATCGTCAGACCTTGAAAATACATATTTGAAATTCTTCGGTATTTAGTAATCCTTAATTGTCTGGAGATTCAAACCGGTTCGTTGGGATTTGTCCTTTATGTCGGTGGATCTTTTCTCCATACAAAATACAAATGTTCGAACTATCAAAAGTGCTTTGATAAATTATAGTGGGAGATAAGAGAAATCGTTTTCAAATGCGAGTAAATTGACTAAAAGAATATATTACTCATACGCCTACGAGGAGTCATGTCGTCTTATACATGCCTTTGCGGTTATGTATGTGTGAAAATAAAGTAAAAACAAAAAAGTATCTTAAATAATTTTTAATAGCGTACACGCATAGTTCATTGACCTATAATTATTTTGTCTCTAAGATATGTGTCATATGGGGAGATTAACAAAACCGTTTCAAGTCGAATTTCATTCGAAATAGTTGACATAATTTTATATTGTGAACAAATGTTATTTTTATTGTTTTTAAATTAAAATAGACCCAGGATATTTCGGGTTCTTTTAGGGGAGTGTACAAATATATTAGTCGTAGGTGGTTTTTTTTTTCAACTTCTTGAGTGATTAATTAAGATAAAATATAGAAGTTTTCATTTTATGCGATGTTATTTTTGAAAAAAATACTTGTTTATGTTTTTTGCAAACAAAAATATATGTTTTAAGTAACTTACAATCTACGTCATAAATGAAATTGTTATATTTGTAAATAATATTCAAATTCTTATAAATACATCGGCAAATTGTAATTTGTTTTTTGTCTGTTTTGTCTTTTAATTGTTAAGTGGAGTCATTTTATGTTCAAAATATTAAAAATAGTATAGGGAATAGTATAACAGTTTACTATAAAGAAATTCATATTCAATTATAAATTGAAATCAATCGATATGTAAATAGTATCCCTAAAGATTCTGGATCTTGTAATTGTAGAGGAAAATCTTTAGAAGCTCGTTATCTTATACGTAACTATGTCCTTTTACGAAACTGTTAACGTACTTTTGCAAAAATACTAAGGCTCCGTAAGGTTGATGAATACGCTCTGTCAAGTTGGTTTCTGCTCACGTAGACCAACGCTTAGGTGCATTGTAACATATAAAGAACCCTTGGTGTCGAATCATTCATATAAGTATAAGGTGATTAAGTCTTCCAACTCGCGATGGAAGTAACCAGCAACAATTCTCATTCTTCCGTCAGTCATAGGAGCTGTTAAATTAAATCAATTTCGTCATCATGCCCTGTCGCGAGACGTCAACATGAATGCTAATTCCATATTATTCTGTGATAATCCCAAACACGGAACGTTGGGTTTACGACAAGGATTTATTATTTCTCTTATCGTAGTTAGGCCATGTGGTTAACTTTTTTAACCGCTTTATCATCAAAGAATGTTTTGTTTTTTGATATAGATGAGGCCTGGTACCCTATATAGATCAGACCAGTCCTATATTTACTTCCTACCATGGAGTACACAAACCTATCAACTGCCTGACTGAGTACACAGAAATAACTTCGCCTACAAAATTGTCCTCTGTGATTGTTTTTAAGTCTAACTTTGGCTTAGAAAGCACTTCAGTTACTTAATCCGAAGAAAAGACTGACTTGTACTAGTGTAACCCAGTGGTCTTCGGTTACCATAATACTGACATCCATCTTGGATCTGTGGGTATAGAATGTTGGTAACTATCTTACTCTTCCGTTCAGTTTTTGTCGGAATCGGATAGTGAGTTTCATCTTAAAATGTAAGATTAGTTTCCTGACATATACTCACAGAAAAGACGACAGACTGACGGACATACTTGTTCTCTGGATTTTCTTATTTCGAAAATAAAAATGGCACGATCTTGCTTCAAACTTTTTGGAACGTAGCCTAGTTTCAGACATGGTTCATAATCTAGTGGCTTTTTGAGCTGAATTGTTAATGAAAATGTTTCCTAATTCTTATAGAGGGTCTTCCAATAGAGACTTCCGAACTTTGATAGTTGATAGTGGCCATATTGTTGAACCCACATCTGTCAAATTGGCTGTCATTTATTCAGTCTGTTTTGTCAAATCACCAACGATGGACATAGCATTCAACAACACGTACAAATGATGAAATTGTTTTGTTAAAATTAGTGACTGTTCGGGCAACGTTCCGCGCGCTTCGCCCATTTTACGGTCGGCATAATCGTATTACTGAGAAGACTATTCGCAGTGTAGTGGGAGTAAATTTGACCCCACTGGTTCAGTAAAATATAAACCAACACCTGTACGTCGACGAAATGCAAGATCTACATAAATCATCGCCGCTGTCCGTGAGAGTGTGCAAGAGAATCGCGTCACTCACAAGAACTCGGCCTTTCGCAGACCACAACTTGGTAAATTCTACGTCGTGACTTGGGCCTGCACTCGCACAAACTTCAACTGACTCAGAAGCTGAAGGTAAACCATAGACAACGACGTATGTTCGCTTAATAGGCTCTGGAGCAGCTGGAAACTAACCCTAATTTTTATCGAAAAATCATCTTCAGCGATGAGGCCCATTTCTGGATGGATGGGTACATCAACAAACAAAATTGTCGAATTTAGGACGATACCAATCTACATAAGATCCAAGAGCGTCCAATGCATCCCGAAAAAGTCAATGTTTGGTGTTTATTTTGGGCTGTCGGCATCATCGATCCATATTTCTTTGAGAACGACGTTGGTCAGGCCATCACCGTCAACGACGAGCGCTATAGGTCGATCAATTTTTTTTGACCTGAATTGCATGATATGGATACCAACGACATGTGGTTTCAACAGGACGGCGATACAACTCACGCCACATTGGGAATTCTGCACGAGCGATTTGAGGGCATGGTCATCTCACGTAGAGGTGATGTGTACTGGCCACCGAGATCGTGCGATTGGACCCCGTTGACTTTTTCTTGTATGGTTTTCTGAAGTCGCAGATGTATGCGAATAAGCCACAAACCACAGCGGCCCTGAAAGCCAACATAACCCACGCCATCGGTCAAATTCAGCCTGATTTATGCGCTAGAGTCATGGAAAATTGAACATTTCGGATGCGAGCCAGAGAAGCCGCGGCGGACATTTAATCGTTGTTATATTCCATACATAATTGCATCGATAGGCCTTTCATAAAAAATTTCGATGATACCTTACACACACTTTCTTTTATTTAAATTTAAAGATAGGAAGCGCTTAATGGAAGACCCATTATATGTTTTTTTTTTTAAATGAATTCCGGGACTGCAAAAATATATTATTTAGTATTTTCTTATTCTCATAAATATCTTGATACTCCAAAATAGCTGTTCGCATGGAGAAAAACGACTAAAGTTTTTTATCGAATTAATAACATCTGCAATTTTTTTTTTAACAATTTTTAAGACTAATTAATAGATTGGATGAGGTGTCGTTGCACCATTTAATCAAGCTGCTCTTAAATGCTTTTTAATAATCTTCTCATCAGCAACATGGGAATACTTCGTTTCAGTTCTTATCATATCGGTTTGTAAGCTTCTTATGTACTCGTATGTTATTTTCCTGCAGCGAAAATCATTACATGTGCAAGCTCTTGTCATAAGTTTGTGCAAAATGTCCTGATGAAAATCGCATATCTATCATGATTAGTGTATAATGTTAGTATATTTAACTCCATATTTTATATATTGTGTATGATGTACATAATATTTGTTTCGCTTTATTCCTTTAACAGCAATATTTTGCGTATTTTTTTCCATTTCAGATTATTTTCAGTGCTCTGACTTTTGTTTATGTAAGGGCACTTTCAGTTGATGTGTCCTATGATGAAAGTGTTGAGTTTATCAGATAAATCCGCCGATAGTCTTAGCATTTAAATTCAAAAATTCTAAATTTTAGCAGCTTCGGAAGGAGATTTTAAAAAAGTCACATTCAGTATAAAAGCTTCCAATTTTTTAAAGTACCTTCAAAAGACTGACTGCTTATTCTGAAGTAGACAAAACTGCATTTTGGGGAATTCTATGAATTGGTCAGCTCTGACTGATGAGTAGTTTTTACTCATAGCATTAAAAAATAAATTGATGGTATTTGGTATGGGCCAAGGCCTTGTTTCCACACTCACTCTGTTGCCCATTTTATTGTGAAACTGTGAAAGGGATCTGTTAATTGTCGACCCCGAGCAACGAGTCAATGGGAGACTTTGTTCTAGGCAGAAGTTTTAACTTTGGCAGGTCTACGATTGCTTACCGAAAGTTTGGTAATGCTACTCGTAGAATTTGTTTTTTATTTTATTTTTCTGTGTATGACCTGAGAATTGGTTATGCCTTTATGTATCATTCTAAGTAATATGTCGGGGTATACATATCATGGGCTGGCGGAACGGGAGTTCCTTTTGTGTGGCTGTAAATGGAAATCACCGTAACTTGGTGAAACATGGTGCTTAATTACTCATGCATTTGCTCATCATTAAGACAGTCAAGCTCAAATCTTAGACTTTAAATTAATTGATGTACCTTAGTACACTATTAACCGACTTAGTGGCCAAAACCAACTAAAGGCTCCTGTGTTTCCAAAAGGTGATAAGCTTACAATTCGTTGGTTCAGAAACACAAAATCAGACGCTTATGAGGCTTATAAACAGTGATATAAACTATATGCCTTGAACAAGGCTCAGAAAAAAAAAAACAAATCTAAAAATCTAAGATTGTTTCACTTTTATCCGTGAGAAAATCGATTAAGGTTTCTTTAATTTATTTTTGTGATTTTAGTTTTGTACCGAAATCACAAAATTGTATAATAGGACAATTTCTGCATTTCTTATAATGCATTTTTATGCATTAATCTTTCAATATATGAAAAGAGTAATGGCAGTCAAAATCTACGAAGGGATGAAAAATCTTTGGACTGATGTTATACCTAAGCGTTAAATCATGAATTCGAGTGGCAAACTTCAATCTTGAGATAAAAGTTAGTCCATATATAATGTCACATAATTCTTGTCTTGTTGAGACGTCCTCCATTTCATCGTAATTGTATGTAGTCCTCTGCTTCGCAGTATCATTAGGTTGTAAGTTCAGTTAAATACAAGTAGTAATGTATCATGTTCGTTAACTTTATTATTATATCGATATTTCTATAAAAAGAATTTTATATATATTTTTTAGTTTGCAATTGCGACATTAGAATATTGAAAATCTGACACGCCTCCCACCCACATTTAGTAGAACCTCATACAGGGCTTTTTATTAGATGTGCCCCAATTTGTTTATTCAACAAAAATACGTGTGTTCAGCGTGATGAAATTTTTATTTTTGATTGAAAAATGCATGTATCCCATGAAATCATTTGCACGAATAGATACGCTGGGTCCAATTTTCCATAACTTTTTCACACAATACGGCCGATATTCCAGTAATTTCACGTTGGATATTCGCCTCCAAGTCACTTAAAGCGTCTAACTTATTGGCATAGACTACTTTATGTAGCCCCAAGGTGCACATTACACGAGTGTGGCTGCCAATTGACAGGGTCATTTCTGGCGATAAGAAGATCACAAAACTTCGTTTTTAATAAGTCGCAGTGTGGCATGAATAGCACACCAAACATACGATTTTTTCGTATGCAATGGTTGTTGTTTAACCACCTGCGCATGTTCGCTTGACTAAATGAGGCAACTTTGCAACAACGCTATTTAACGAAAAATTTGCCTAGTCACTAAGGATGATATTTTGATCTAAATCCGGATCTTCTTCCATCTTCAATAGATCCCAATCAGCGTAAATTTTATATGTAGAATGGTCATTTGGCTTTAACTTTTATGTTCGCATGTTCTAATACGTCTATCTGCAAAATGACGCTACAGAGATGTTCGACAGATGTCCAGGTTTTGTAAACGGCGCGGAATCGATTGGTTGGGTTCCAGACTTGCTGACGCCTACAGCCCCAATATTCCCTTCACTTCTGGCGTTTCACTGTCTCACATTATGGACTTATTAGCCGATTCGAATTGTTTTATTATACGCTGAATTATTCGCTTATCAGGGCGATTATAACGCCCGAAAATTGGAGTAAAGTATTGTACTTACCTAAGTCGTTACTGACCATGAACTTTGGATAATTTGTAATAGTTCTTTTCCAAGAGTAAATGATAGTCGCTCTGGAAGGCAAATATAACATCTGGTGGAATATGGTGCATTAGCGCATCTAATAAAAAATAATAAATTGATGTGCCCTTAGAAAAAAAAACTCCTTGTCACACGCTATTAGTCATGCAAGCAATTTTGTCACCGTGAAGAAAGTTATAACCTTAGAATGTTACAAAAATGTCATCTAGACTAATGATCTCTTTGAATAGATCTTATGTGCATATTGATCTCATTTCGTACTTAATGAACTAAAAGAGATATTTTATAGCATATCACATCTAATCAAACGACACTGTGTCTGTTTATTGAGCTCGATAATTTGAACTATAATTTTCCTAAACTTAATCATTTGCAATTTGGAATTTTGGCTTTGTGAACTCTTTCATATCTCTCAGTGTAAAGCATCTGTAAACATATCTTTTAAAAGTACGGGTTCTATAAGCGATAACGATGAATTCTTTTATGTCTATTGTCAACTACTCGTAACATGACTTTTATTACCTGAACTGAACTAGGCATACCATATTTACAAAGATATTATGTAGTTTTTTATGCGAATGTTCTCTTTTGTTTTGCGTCAACACGAAAAAACACATGATCCGGCGATAAGATTAAAAAAAAAACCTAAAATACCATGTCACTCGACACTCATTAGATGCACAGCTGATCACAAGTTGTAAACTTTTGCAAGAAAACCCAATATGCGTGCTATAACTACATATATACTTGATAATTAATTTATCGTTAGAATCTATAAGATATTTTTATAAACCAGCTTAGGTGTCTTTTACGCGCATACACCGTCACAATAAGCGACGTTTTTATATTGTTTAGCAATAAAGGGCAGCATATGGCAATTTTGTGCTGTCCACTCCGACCCAAATACAAATTATTTAAAATGCACCATTGTCGTCAGAATAAAACAAAAAACAGTGAAGATTACCTTCAATCTATTTTCATAACTGTCATATAAAATAATATTCATATATGCAGAGTAAATATGTTATTATCTTTGTATCTACAATGTGTACACTTGTATTTATTTAGTAAAAGTGTACACCTATCTTCCACTCCAAAATTAAGTAGATTATTAGCCACGCATCGCGTAAGAGATTCCCAGCTTAGCACCAAATTGCGCCGACTATGCCGTCGTACGACACAAACCACAAACGGAGCAAAAAGTATTTAGGATCATTCATCATTTTTGCGGTCTTTGAAAAATTAACTTATCCAATCTGGCAGACAGAACGAGATCAGTTCATGGAGGTGGCTTTTACAAAGTTTTACTTTTTTTTTGCAAAAGAATTTTTTTTTCTTTCTTTCATTTCTAATTGATGGTGATGTTCTTGTGTGCCTATTTAAAATATATTTAATAGTTGGACTTCCTTTGGTTTATGACTGTGCTATTGCTGCGGAGGATGTAAATTAACTGCGGACATGTACATGACATGTTTTTTTTCGGCTGCAATTTCGATTGCTTGCCTGCAATTTTACAGCGGAACAGATTCTTGAAAGTAAAAGTTGTTTTTTTTTTGGTTTCTGTTTTTATTTTTGTTTCAAAAAGAGTGTCCACCAGTGTCCTATTTTACTCTGGAAAATTATTTTCTATTATATTTTTGAGGAGGCTCGGTATTGGGTTGATATCTAAAATGTTGTCACAATTCACCCACGCTCGCATGTCGTCGTCATGTACTTGGTTAAGTGGTATAATATGAACGTTCTGGTTGTGTTTTGAAATGATAATTTATTTTAATTAAATAATGTGGTTTTGTTGAGTTTGTTGTTTTATTTTACAACTCATTGCCGCTAAGAATATAAAGTGTCTTGTGCTGGCGAAAAAACTAAGGCAGTCCTCGGAATTCCAAAAATACTGTGCCGTGTTGGAATCTCATTGCAATGAATAGTTTTACAATAAATTGCAAACAAGTGTACTCGTATCTTTGTATCTATTTACCACTATGAATCACATTAAGATTTGTGTAAATTGTTTTTTTTTTTTTTTTCCTTTTTGGCTTTTTTCTGTCGCTTTATTTTGAGAGGGGCCAAAATATTCGAAAATTATTTATGTATTCACGCAACACGTGAGGTCATCAATGGTGATTTCAAGAAACACTTAAGAAATGAAATGTGTAAAATTCAATCGTATAATTAATTGGTCATTGCAAAAGAAGAGGAGGAATCAGAGGCCCGCAACATGTTTACCATAAAATGTATGTCAGGAAGGTAAAGGGCGCTAGGTTATTCATCGTCATCTTTTTGCCTGTCGCCTTTCCTCATTTTTTTTTGTTGTAGCTTATTTTCAGCAGTTGAAATAGCCTTGGCTCTATTCGCATTCGGTCTTTTTTTCTGTTAATTTGCATGGACTAAGGTTTGACTCTTTTTTTTTTTATTATAATTTACACATTTTCGTAACGCTATGTGAAAACATTGACACTGTACGGCCCTTGAACAAATAATGATTTCATAGCTCTAATATCTGGTGGAGAAGATAGTGGCCTTCACTGTGAGTGGTTGTTGATGGTGCGATAATGTTTCTATTGTACTGCCGAAACTCAATATACTCATCACTGATTGTAACCTATTTACAAATGTGGTAAAAATAAATTTTTTTTTTGAATGATTTTCTATTTAGTTGGAGGATTATTGCCTTCTTTAATGCTATATATGAACGGTTAGGGATTGTATTGTGAGGTACTTTTAACTAAAAGAAATAGAGAGAAAATTCGAATGCCATTGAGACAAAAAAGCAAATTATAGAGGTCCTAAAATAAAGAGGGTCTTACAAAATTCAAGAAATTAAAAGCCTGTATCAATATGATGAATCTGAATAATTTACATTTCTAGTGTTGGTTTTGCATAGTCATATACGAGTATTATACATATGTGCAGCTGTTGTACGTATAAGAGCGAAATTTTACAAGTAAGAAGGGACTTGTCCTGTTAATAAATTTTTGTATTTATAGTTACCACCTCACTTACTAAGAAGAGTGCAGTTCTCCTTAAATTACTTTAATAAGTTTAGGCGAAAATCCTGATACTAGCTCTAGGTTAACATTAACACTGTATTTAATAGCATTCTTACGAGAGTAGTCCCAGAAGTACCCGACCTAATAAAGATAACACAAAAAATTTGGGGAAAAATATCTTCTTTTCTCTACGTAGTCTCATTTTAGTTCAATACACTTTTCCCAGCGGTGTTCAATAGCTTCGATACCCTGTTTATAGTGAGAATCGTCGAGCTCCTTAAAATAGCCATCAACCGCAGACTCCAGCTTTTTACTGTTGGCAAATCTTTTACCACCGAGTCATTTTTTTTTTCAAATTCAGAAACAGAAAATAATCCAAGGGGACTAAATCTGGCGAATAGGGTGCATGAGGAAGCAATTCGAACTTTACCTCATAGATTTTGGCCATCGCGATGACGGATGAGTGAACTCGTGCATTGTCTTCGCCAAATGCGGCCGTTTTTTCTTGATTTCATCTTTCAAACTCTGCAATAAGTTCGCATAAATACACGCCATTGATACAGCATATCATCTTTAACTATTGAACACGATGATCTGATATGGAAACATAGGGTCACTTCACATGAATGAGAAAGAAAGCGCCATGTTGCTGTCCCCGTCATAAACTTAGAATTCCCCGATTATTCCTGCTGTGCATTAAATCTTTATTTTAACTTCATTGTGCATATCATGTATCATTTCTACATACGTTTCGAGTATACTAGTAAACGGAGCTGGTAGCACCGTCCATATAAGTTCCCCGGTTACTTTGCCGAAAAGTCGCGGTGTTTTTCCATCATTATCCACAAAGTTTGAATAGCGTCAGAGACTAGAGCTTAAGCTTAATAATCCTGCTTTGTTGACTCTATGGAAATCTCTCGTATATTTTCATACTATGCGACATTACTTGCTGCAGTTTTTCGTATCGCCTTTATACAGTGGGACCAGAATGCATTCCCTCCACTGGTTGGGCATCCGATCATCGTATCTTCTTTTGTTGAATAATATGTAAACCATTCAAATCCAAGATTTATAATTGTGGCTCATACTTCAAATGGTATATGATCCAAGAATTGAACCATGAGCCATCTCTGAGCAAATGTTATGCTCGGGAATAATTTTGGTCAAATACAGCCCTTTGAAAATGATTTGGGAGATGGTTTCTCATTATCTTAACCGAAAGTCCATCTTTAATTCCCTAAATAAAATATCATTATTTATCGTATCCTCTGAGAAGCCACGCAGACAGAGCAACATATAACAGTCCTGCGAGAAGAGTATGCCACAGCAACGTCATCAAGAAATTTAATCACAGCCGTAGAACAGCTGTGTTCAATTCGCAAAGCCTACACCAGGCATTGTAAATTAAAAAAAATTAAAATAACCAGAAATCTGCTTGCAAGGATTTTTTTCTAAACTTCAGATGGAACCTTAATCGGAATTTACTGTAAAAAAAGGATTGAATTTCGTTGGCACGTGGGACGATTTTAAGGTTTTTTTTACTACAATCTGAGAGAGCTGAAAACATAATATACAATTCAAACAAACAAAAATACATCTTGCACTATGATAAGGTGTAAGTTTTACAAAACACAAAATGTAATCCATCTTCTCCACTTCGTTTGGACACAAAATAGGTTATTCACTTAAGTTGAACAGAAAGTATCTTTTTGTTGCCTTTCTGGTCGTAAATAAAGAATTATTTCTAGCTCTAAAACATAACTTCCAATTTGAACTTGTAGGCATTAGCCTTTATTTGCTATACAGTTTCCTACGAGGTTTCTTATTAATTTGTACTTCAGAAGTAAAACACATGCTTTTTTTTATTGTGCACTCCCAACTATTTTATTGGGAACATGCACATGAAAAGTATCATTTTTAATAAACATCTGTAACAAGCACGCCATGGAAGTAGACTTACCTCATATGGAAAGTGTTGTATTGTATTTTATTGATGCAGATCAATACTACAGTTTCTAAGGGTAACGAGGTCTTTCATCGGTTCTACATATACAAATCTACACCTTCTGAAGAGGTGTTCTTCCTCGCTGGCAAAACCACTGCGTAAGCTTTTTCATCAATCCTACTTTTAGGACTCTTTCCGAGCTGATGGAAAACAGCATTTGTCCAGCCCGTCCCTTAGAAAGGCGAGTCTTCCTCTATCTCATCCTACAGACCCGTTGCGCTTACGTCCCTTATCTTCAAGCTCATGGAAGCGCACATAAATCGTCAGCTTATGAAATATCTTGAAACACGAAAACTTCTCAATGACCGGCAATGGTTTTCGTAGCAACAGGTAACTTGATGGCATGTCTCACCGAAAAGTGGAACCAAAGCGTACATCAATCTGGCGTAAGCAAGATAGTTGCACTTAATATTTCTAAGGCATTTAAAAGAGTTGGCATCAGACTATTTTGTCGAAAATGCGTGCTTTTGGGATGGATGACTCTCTTTTTCACTGGTTTAGAAATTAGCCTTCGGAACGTTCAATTCTATTTGTCTGATATTCACAAAATAAATTCCGGCGTTTCCTCAAGCGATGTAAGAAATACTTCACCCCCTCTGATCTGGCCTCAATATATAAGGCCTTTATCCGCCCGAAATTGGAGTACAATGCCCACATATGGTCGGGTGTGCCCAAAACATATCTGCGCCTGCTAGGTAGGATTCAAAACCGTGCGATAAAACTCGTAGGTGAAAATAATATCACTCAAACAATTAACACCCTCGAACACCTACGTAATGTCTCCTGCCTCACTCTGTTTTATCGCTATTTCCACCATCAGTGCTGCATAGAAATCGCCAGTAGCCCCTTCAAACTTTTAACCGTAACATCCGCCTCGCTATAAATGCTCATCAATTTCGGACGTACTCTGAAATATCGTGATACGCTCCTAAGCCGTAGAACTCCATTATGGAACACCCTGCCTAGCTCTTTATTTCCTAGTCATTATAACCTTCAAACATTTAAAACCAACGTTCACGGGTACCTCTCTTTCTAACCTCCGTGATTTTCCTTCGCCCGCGCTGCGTGCAAGCATTTTAAGGGTACTTCCCTTGAGCACGCGCAAATTATATATATAAAAAAAAAATGTAAGTCTTTACAAAGTATACCATATGTTCGTGGAATGCTGGAAATTTTTGAATTGTGATGAAAAACAATGACATTTAGGTCTGTAGACAACAACAAGAAACTAGTAAATATTCAGTGTCATTCAACGAAGTTTTAGTATCGGTCATTTTGTGCTTCTAACCACGTTGTTTCAAAGTGATGGAAATAGCCACCAGAAATATGGCGAACATAATGTAATCTGAAATCTTCATAAGCTTTACTTAAGATTTTAATTAGCGTGCGAACCTTAACCTAATCACACACACTAGATATATTACGAAACATTTGCAGATCTACTATTTACACAATAAATACTTTTCGGATCTCAGTGTAACTTTTACATTCAAGTTATCATTGGAACATTTTAATTCACACCGGTACCAAGCTATGATAAATTATCTTCTTCATACCAAAGTTACATGATAATAAAAAAAAATGGTGTGCTTAGTATTCACTTTGATTTTCAAATTTCAAGATTTATGTTGTATGAATGGTATTTTATGAAATGAATAAAATCTCGCTGCATAGTTCTTTGTAATTATTTTCCAACTTTGCAATTCAACACTCATGTCAATGACGACATGTTGCAAGATGATGCAGGTTTTGCATCGAAAACACAAAACTCTTTATTTAACAACGAAAAATGTTTCTATTGGCATGTTTCTGTCGTTTTAAGTCTGCAGTGAATAATTTTTTTCGTGAAACACTAAGTTGCATCTTGCTAAAAGCTTGTAACTTTTTCTATTTCGCCAAATTAAAATTTAAGTGAACCTTAAAATTTGATAACATAATATGTATATAATTGCAAAATGGTGTTGTGAAAAGTTAAGCCCAGGTCCAAAAATTATGCCTAAAGATATCTAAAATTCATAAAATACACGTCGAATAAACAATTGTGCAAAACGTCTTTGCTAAATTAAACCTTCAAATCATTTACTTGTGTACTTATGTATATTCATATACTTTGTATACATCTATCATACTATACACATATAGTGAACTGAAGTGGAAAAAATCTATTAAACGAGGTCAAAAATGTTAACTTTTGACCAAAGACTTGAAAATGCAAAGGTTCTTTTAAAACTACTAATACTGCTTACCAGCACTTGTATCTTTCGGGGGAAATCCACTACTACAAAGGTAAGTTTGGGCGTACATATCGAACTTCATCTTGCCTCTTTCTTGCCGCACCAAGAACTTCAGTTAAACTACCGATTTAAATATACAACACCAGCAACCAAAGCAACGACAGCAAGGCACAAGCAAAACTTTACGAGATGCATAAACAGTAAATGCTCTAGAAATTTGTATCCAAACAAATACCTTCTAAACGATATTCCTTGTGGTTTCGTAAATAGTTTCCATATCACTTTGAATCTTATGTAAGGTAAATTTAAATTTCGTTCAACTTTTCTTACCTTACAAAACTGACTACTAACTGGAGCAGTATTCACTACCAAGGTGCAAGATAACCAACGACAAAAAGGATATTTGAAAATAAACCAAACTACGTATTGAAATATGGTAAATCAAGTAAAAGTTAAAGTTTGTCTTTGGTCTTTGGTTAAGGCAGAGGTATGTAGTTGTAGTAGCGGTTGACTCAAAGACTCAAACTCAAGGTAGCGCGCCAAATGGGCTTGTGACAACTCTCTTCCAGTTTATGACATTACTGTAAGGAAAACGGAAAATTTTAGGTTTCTAAAATTATTATTATGTTCAGACGAGTGGTTGCTCAATTTGTGTGTTTTAATTGCTTGCAGAGTGCTGTGAGGCTTAACACCCAAAGGAAGGCAATGACGACAATTTTACCTGAAATGAAAATGTTATCCAAACTCTATGAGTGGTATCTCAGTTTAGAGTTAGATTGAAATAGAATACCATGTGTGTAATTGGTTTGTGGATTAGAATTTTTGACAAGTTTTTCAAAATGGAAAGTTTGCTGTAAACGAATGAAAATTGCTATAAATTAAAATACCTAAGGGAGTTACAACTTTTAACAGCATTCTCTGGTAAATTAATTTACATATCGGAAAATAATTCTTCTTTGTTCAAAGAATGCAGGGGCTTTTAAACAATAAAAGTTATACTACTACTTCGCTTTAATCAGTTCATCAAAAAATGGATCATAAAAGAAGATTTGCTCTAGTCTATACTAATGGTACTTGTATTGCATCTTTATGATTTCATTAAAAAAGTTATGGTTTTATTGAACTTACAAAATGCGTTCGCTATATGAAGTAAGTCATAAGTTCAAAAAAAGGTAGTCATTTTATTATTGTACTATATACTAAGCAATCGTATGGTTTCTAATAATGAAAAACTCGTATACCTTGCATATGTTATTTACTTGTCTTTTGCTTTGAAATTTTAACTATTTCGAAACCCCTAAAAAAAGATAATCTACCTAAGACATGCACGTATGCGATGATATTGATTTCACGCAATTGATAGTTTCGAGCTTGGCGTCATTATCAATATATCGAAAATGATATTAAGAGGAATTCAAAATAAAAATTTAGTACTTGAATGAAATCGATGGTTCCGTCAGTTCTTTATTATAGTAACAATTCTCATGTGATTTTCTTTCATAGCATTTATCGTCCTATATACGAAGCAAAAAGAGAGATTTTGAACCCAACGTTTGATTAAACTGCCATCTGGATGACATTTTATAGATTTGTCCATTCCTTCTAGCTGCCCTCTTATTTTTGCAAGTTTACTTCCTCCTGTGCCACTGTGTCTTGATACCCGCCGTAGTGACACATCCAGGCTCTTTTGATAAAATTGTTAATCACATTTTCTCACGTTTGCAGTTTTCAAGGCTCGAACTGACTGGAGAGCGTTGGCATAAACATTCTCCTTCACATGGCTCAAAAGAAAAAACTCGCACGGTGTTAAATCGCATAATCTTGTCATTTCGAGTAATGCCTCGACCAGGAAACTTTTCTCGCCCACTTGTGTAGCAGGTACCACTCACATCCATATCTTGAAGTTTCGGCCATTAAAATTCATTGAGCATGGTTCGATAACGCAGTCCATTTACGGTAACAGGCATCGTACCCAACAATAATTCGTATTGAATAGATCCGGCTTCTGACAACCATTCTTGGGTTTTGTAAGCCCCAAATACGAGAATTCTGTTTATTGACAAATCCTTAAAGAAGGAAATGTGCCTCATCAAACGATTTTCGATTAAATTGTTGATTGAATTCATACAGCTGCAACACCCAATGTTGCTGATGTCAGCGACTTAGGTTCTTGCAGAAATTGAACCTTATTGGCTGTGTATTCCAACTATTTATGCAAAATTCGATGAGGTGTTGTTTGTTATATTCCCGATTCCTGAAATCGACCTAGAATCGACAGACCTAGGTTGTCGGCCGCATTTCTAGCTACAGAAGCAATATGCCTAGTTGATCTTGCACGACGGGCACAATTTCTGTTCTTCATATCATTGACTTTTTCCAATAGCTGAAATCACTAAACCAATTTAGCAATTGCTGGGCAAGAAGGTGCTTCATTTCGATGCGAAAACTTTTATCTCTTTGAGCTGTTCCAATTTTAACAATTGATGATGCGTGTTTCGTTCAGTTTTCGTTAATGGCGTAGTTTTTACTTATCAACAACATCAAACCTTTTATTGGAATGTCCTGTATAAACTCTTGTTGTATGGAACTTTGGTTACCATGTAATCAGTCTGCTAAAATCATTCAATATCCAGTGCTATAATCCTTGAAGCAGCGCAATTTTGCCAGCAAGTTCCTTGATGGTGCAAATGAAATAGTACAAGGTGCAGAAAAGTCTCCAGTGTAGGCGTTGGAGTGCATGGAGCGTACCTGTAATAGCTTTGATCGCCGTTTCCTGCCACTGCAAATTTTTCCAATACCACTTCGTTGTTGCTTTCCACCACACACATCTCTACCATTGCGGGCTTAAAACTCAAAATCGTACATACTGGCCTTTCGCGGGTGAAACCGTAATAAGCCTTCTCAATTCTTTCCCTTGCATCGAGATTGCATCCTGTTCTGAATTGCGCCTATACTACTCCTTCCAGTTTACAATGGTTGGATTGAGATACCTTGTCTTTTCTAGCAAAGAGTACTTGCTCATTTGAAGTGGTTTTGTATCACCTGTATATCCTGTGAATTAAGCTTAATTTTTTTAAAAATATTGTCAATAACAATTACCCATGGAAGTGGTAGTATATGGTATCTCCCATACATGGGCTTTCCCGGGTTATTGACATGCTCGTAACATAGTAACAGAAATTTAACTAAGACTGCAGTTTATGACTCTGCCTATAAGTTTGATGTATTGCAGACTTCTGCTTATAGTCTCTTTTTCCATGTTTCGATTATTAAGACGATTTTAATATCTCTACATTCTACTATATGTTAGCTAGTCAGGCTCCTTTTTTTCTAGGTAGGCCACTAGAGCAAATTCTCCAAAGTATTATATAAATATCTTTCTACTTTCCTAAATACGTCGTGAATCGCTCAAAAAGTCATTGCTCCATTCGATCCTAGTATGAGCCTCCATTAGTCATTATAGTGTTTCGAGCATACTAAACGATAGGCTGATTTGTGCAAAGTCTTCTAGATCAAGCTGCTAGTGTATCCTCCATTTTTTATTTATAATCTTATAATTTCTACGATTTTCTGTACGGGTTTCTCTGGTATTTTCTGCTCAATGATTGGTGGAATATCATCTGGGACAACCTAGAGTATTATTTAGGTTTAAATAGTTTAAGTACTAATTCTTTTCTGATTGATAAGGTCGCCTTTTTCTTACCTGATGAAGGAGAAATATTTGATCTGTGATTGCCCCTGCGCAGTCTCGAAACCTCATTTACTGCCACAGAATTTGTCCGTGATGTCCTTTAGGATTGCCTAATTAAGGACATAAATTGAATTTACATAGTTTTCATTGTGCTCATTCCAAAAAATTATGACAGCTAACCAGTGTTCCACTATTCTAAAATTTTATTACTTCCGGTTTTGGTCCCCTTAAGCACTTTTGCAGATTTTGTTTGTTTGAAATGCCTTTACAAAAGCCATTATTACCGTATAATGACAAACCCGACTGTACTGTTTATTTCTTCGATAACAGACAGCTTACTTACTTACTTACTTATCACTAGTATTCTGGATGAACCTGGACCTCAACTAACAAGCCTCTCCAGTTAACCCGATCCTTAGCTATCTGCCTCCAGTTCCGCACTCCAAGTCGGTTAAGGCCCCCTTCTACTTATGCACGACACTTATCGAGAGGTTTTGTTCACTGCGTTGTACCTCCGGGTTAAATTCGAACACTTTGCTGGCTGGAGCAGTGGCATCCATTCGCTCTACATCGCAGCTCCATTCTCAGTCATCTCAAGCGACTAATGTACATATAGTTTTTTGACTAGGTCGATGTCGCTCTACAGCTTGTATATTTCGTCGTTGAACCTTCTCCTCTAAAATCCGTCAACGCAAGGGGGACTGAATAATGTATAAAGAATTTTTATCTCGATACCACTGACGACATTCTCATCCGCTTTCTATAGAGTTCATGCTTCGGCGCCATAAAGTCGGATCGAGGTCTTATATAGTGTCTCCTTAGTTGTTCGGGATAAAGCATGCGATTGACAAGAGTGATTCTTCATTTTATTTCTAATGAGGTGTTGCTGGCAGAATTGATTGCAGAGCCTTTTTGTTGAGAGCATTGACCTCATTCACCGCAAAACCCATTTTGGGAGGTTCCACTTCAATACTAGGGATTACACCAGTCACAGCCCGCTGAGTTCTGCCTATCATCGACGTATGGTAATGGTGCATTGTGCACCCAGTGTTCACCTGTGAGTTCTACACTAATCTTTCAAGTATGATGTTAATGATGTCAGCGCTTCACATTGTCTAAAACTGTTTTTGCGAGCGTTATCCATCGTCATTCTGCACAGCTGGACGAGATTGGCAGGGATGCCAAAACTACACGTGATCCTAATTAGCTCATCTCTATAAATGCTGTCATATGCGACCTTAAAATCGATGAAAAGATTATGGGTATCGACTTGTACTTCTTGGGTTTTTTCCAGGGTCTACCGGAGTGTGGAAACTTGATCAATAGTTGATTTTTCTCGTTTGAAACCACACTTATAGGGACCAATCAGGTTGCTGACGAAGGATCGCAGACGTTCAGACAAAACGTCAAATGAGGACATGTGTGGAATGTTGAGGATATTTATACTTACATAGTTGTGAATCGGGCAAAGCATGCTGAGATTCCATTCAACAGGCATACACTGTTCTCACCCGATCTGAGAAATGAGTTGGTGCATGCTCTCCACAAGGTAATTTCCAGCAGTTTTCAATACATCTGCCAATAAGCCGCCATGCTCACGCTTTGTTGGATTTATAATAGATATTGCTATCCTTACCTAGTTCTGGTTAGGTATACGGAAGTTTTGGCCATCATCATCAAAGTTGAATGTATTCATCACCATTATAGAGTCTATAGAAGAAGTTTTTCCATATTCCCAGTACCGACTGTGATTCTACTACAAGGGCCCCTTCTTCATCTATACAGGTTGATTCTCGATTCTTCTTACCATACGTAGTGTCGTGTAGTCTATACCTTCCAACTCCTCTACTAAAGATGTCCTCCTTCCCTATTCTGTGTGTCTTATTAGAACACTGCTGATATGATAGATAACAGAGAGCTGACTGATTATAAAAATTCGATTTAAATGCATTCGTTTATACTATATAACTCAGAATCCTTTTCTTGGTTTATATTAATTAAAACAGCGTGCCCTAGAAGTTAAACTTATACTATGTCCATCGATGGTCTGACGAAAACTGACACCCCAGTTTCTAATTTGCCTGTGATCGAGTCAAGGGAGAATTTTTCAACTCCTGCCTGTTTCTTCCCACAAATGTGAATAAGTTCCCTTTGTTGCATATAGTGGGCTTAAAAATACAATGAAATCGTGGTCATTCATTTCCTATGTTTGCTTTTCTACTTACCCATTGCGTGCATTGGCGTTCGCAAGAGAGCCTAGGACGTGCATCCAGCTCTCGGCTGCCAGGCCTTTTAGATTTGCCGAGATGATTTCATCGAAGTCTTATGGATGATATACAGACTTAGTGCTTTTCCCAGCAGCCAAGTCACCAAAGCTATTGTATAATTATTCAAAGAAATACATTTATAGCAACCCCTTAAAATTATGACGTTCTGTCTAATGGTATACCATACTCAACCAAATAGATCATCATGGTAAGTCATCTGCAGCGCTTACATCATCACAGTTAACTTCGGTTAATTAATTTAAAATATTTAACATGATTATATCATATTTACAGTCCAAATATACTTTTGTTCTCAATTTGAATAAATGCCAGAATGCATTCAAATATTCTTTAGCTGTGGATGATTTTCACACTTCCCTAACGTGCCTTCACAAAAGTCTTCTTCCATTTTTCCACTTTTATATTTATTAGAAAGGTCATGCTACTGTACATAGTTTTTGAACCCCACAGCATTCAATCTGTCTTTGCTGAAGCTCCATCATACCAAAATTGGTGTGCGATCATCTTGAAAAATGTCTTCGGGTAACCTACAGTTAATTTTATCCAAGGAACTGGAAAAATGAATAAATGAAAACTGGCCAACGATAAAGGCTTAACTATGAGCTATGCTTGCCTATGTTTACTCGTTGCCTGCATAGGCAGATGCCACTAGCACCATAATTTTAATCCGCAGAAGCCCACAAAGCCCACGATCGTAGTCGACGATGATCGTGTGGCTGATGATAATCGAGCTAAAGATGATCATGTCGTTCCGGCTGAAGACGATCTCGATGATCATAATGATCAGGTTGATGATGATGATGACGGTTGTACGCTTCGATTGTTGCCCAGTTGTACCGCAAGGTAAATAGGTACATAGATAACAGTGCAACTTACTTCCTTGGTTGCAGGTTGTTTGGGCGGTTAGCTGCTTGGTTAAATGGTAAAATCCCTGTATCCATCCAACAGGCGCATGCGTTCAGTTTGTCAATAATATGTGTTGTTGTTGTTGTTGTTGTTGTTGCTATTCTCTTGGGCTAGATATCTTCTTCGATTCGATTCTTTTTCTTTCTAGTTTTTCTTTATATTTTTACTTCGCATGAACTGCAGAGAATGTAACTGTATCTTGCATGTTGCATGGTGGCTTTTTGCACATTGAAGATATCCCAGCGGACGAATGGACATTGATGCTGGACCCGTAGTTGAATGCCGTAGTTAAAACCAACGGGACGAAGAGTCATGTGGCACGCTTAAAGTATTTTTTTTTTCTCTTTTTTACTATTTAATAATCCGATTAAATGCAACCGGTTATATATAGGTTGATAAACCCTTTGCGCATGTGAAGATATTTTTTTATGGCTGCTAGGGAAATACCTCAAACGGGCAATGAAACGTTCTCAGGTGTTCGTCCCAATTGTTAGTCAAGAGGAATGTACTTCGTTTTAAGGCTTGGCCATTTATGGACAATAGAGGATGGAACTTTAATTGCTCCATGATAGTGATGACAACGAACTAACTTTGTGTCTTCGGGCTTTATAAAGTGCTCAATAGGAAAAATTATTGCAACAATGACAATTTTTTGGCTGACCTCAATTACATAGGGAAAACACGTCGATGGATTTTTTTTGATTTCAATCTTTGAATACAACATTGCATGTAGCCTGTCTTTGGCAGCCATGAAAACATCTAGATCCAATGGATGACAGGTGGCATATAAAGTGAACCTGGTTCCTGTGGAGCAAATAATGAGATGGAATGAGTGCTAATAAAAGTATACGAGGGAAAAAAAAGCAGAGGTGGCTCGGCCAATTGGCATATTCTCTACAACCGGGTGTTGTAACTCCGTAATAACTTTTTTGCACTTAGTAGATGTTGGAGCATAGACATTATTGCAATTATTGTGGTAGGCGAAATGTATGCTGTATCCGAGTTTGATGGGCTATAAAACTTTTAATGATTACTGGCAGAGTATAAAAGTGTAAGAGAGCAGCTAGGTAATCCGCAGAAAAGTGTTTTTATTAGGCTGGATAGTTAGTAAACAAATGATAGTGACAGCTCTACACACATTTGTATTTAAAAAGGTTAAATAACGCTTTTAAAGTGAAGTATATGCAAAATACATGCAATCATGTATTTTGGAAAAAGAAAAGCTTGCTCTTTTTACGTTAGATGCTACGTTCACTATGTGCGCTGAAGCATTTTGTTGAATCTGGACGATAAATATGTATAATTATAACTCTTCTAAGTTTTCTGCTATTTGGACAATTTGAGGTTTTCAAAAAAGAAGGAAGCACAAAATTTGCGCCTGCAATATATTACAGTAAAGCAAGCAGAAAAAGAAATGTATTACATTCCGAATTGTTCGATAAATTCATCATTCCCATCTCCAGAACCACTTTTAACCCATCCGCATAGAAGTTGATGGATTCTCTCTTCGGTATAACAGAACGCATCTAGTGCTCCCTGCTCTAAGTAGAATTTCACATTCATACAGTTTTTGAAACTGTAGGAAGGTACCGTGTAAGCAGTTGTCGGACTGTTTGTTAATTAAATCTGAGAACGAATGATTTACATTTTTAGAGTATTGTCTACAGCGAGGTAACTTTCACAGAAATGTCGGCATATGCTAAGTGTTACCTTGCTGAGGATTGAAATATTTCTAAGATCTATTGAGATATTGTGTCACGCAGTGGAAAGAATCCCTTGCTAAGGTGTTATGCGTGTATTCTACAATATGCCCAAAAATTCGTTAACCATCCTATACATGTTTAACGTTGATGATACGATACATCTATGGTCCCTTTGGACCATTGCAAAGCAATTCTAGCCTATTCGTTGGAGCCGCAGTTCATCAAAATATCATGCCATACTGACATCACACAGCATTCTTTCGATTATGTGAATAACGTTGACATATGCGGGTAATTAAAATGATTGATAGTGCTTCTGATAGGCGACGTTAAGCAGACTTTGGTGTATGCTCCTTACCAAGTTGTCTTCCGTGTACGCAGTAGGCCCAAGTCAAGTAGACTGAATTGTTAGTTATCATTGTCCAGATTGAATGTTCATCGTCACGGGTATACAGTCTTTTGAAATGGTCTCTCTATATCTTCAGCACTGGTGGTGACTCTAATACCATACTTCAATTCGTGTTTTGTTTTCTGGACGTTTTCCATTTTCCCTTTTTTGAAAATGTTCGAACCTATTCACCGCAATAGCATCTGTCTGATTTCCGGGCCCAAGCTCTTGTTTTCTTTCGAGAAACCAGAAAACTCTACTGGTAGGGCTTGAGAGCAGCTCTTGGCCTTCTGTACAGAAGCGCTTTGTATGTTACTTGTTTCAATGCGCGCACTTGCCTCCATTTTTCATCGAACAAAAGGTTTCGTTATGGTGGCTGGGAAAAACGTAGCGTCAGAGTCACCATCTTATGACTTTTTGGCAACTCTTCCACTGGTCTTTTGTACTATACGCTGGCGACATATGCTGCCCGATTCTTTCACACAGTGTTTTCTTGTCTTGCCAGTGTTTAGGAGCTCCACAATCAAATTTTTGGTACAATTATGTCGGGATCCGAGTCAAGGTTCGACCCTGAAAGTTTGCCCCTTTTATGTAAATATTGAGATCTGCGAGGTGGTTACTTGCTAAGGCTGTGACAACTATTCAAAAGGGGTCAACTGTATACATGTATATATATATTACCTATAGATACTACCGTGCTGGCTATATTTACTGACAGTACCACCAAAGATGCTCTCCCCTTTGGTTATTCATTTAACTTGTCCGAGACAATTTAAACTTCATACTCATGGTTCTGTTTATGGGTTTTTTCCTGGAAATCTTTGGAGCAGTCTTTACTCTACTTGTCTTCCTCTTCTATGGGGGTATGCAAGCATAGCAAGCAGCTTTAAGTTAAAAATGGAAGACTATTTGGCAAATTGTAATCTACACTCAAATACGTGCTGCCAATAGTGGTTGTACAATAGTAGTAAAGAGTGATTCTTTTAGAGGTAGTTTTTCCAGTTGGTACTTCATAAGAGATCACGCATGCGTCGTGTCAACTGATGTTTTATTTTCGTTCAGTATTGTTTGACATTTCATGACCCCGGAACAGCGTATACAAATTATTCAGCTGTATTACGAAAATCAGCGTTCTACGAGGAATGTGTTCCGTGCGCTTAGAGCACGTTATGGTCCACATAATCGGCCTACCGTACACACAATTCTCTATACCATCAAAAAGTTTGAAATACAATTTTCATTATTATTATATATGCGATCACACAGAGCACATCTAGCACGTAGTTAAGAAAATATAGCGGCGCTAGTGGAGAGTGTACACGATGAACCGTTTCGGCGCCGTTCCCAACAGATTGACTTGTCGTATGCAACAGCTTGGAGTATTTTACGTGAGGATCTCGGTTCAAAAGCATACAAAATTCAACTCGTCCAAGAACTAAACTCGGCCAACCTTCCGAATCGTCACCGTTTCTTGTAAAGCTTCCAGAAGATCCACTGTTTTCAACCAAAATTTTGTTCAGCCATGAAGCCTCTTTCTGGATTAATTAACGTTAATAAGCAAAATAGCCGTACTTGGGGTGCGGTTCAAGAGCTGTCATTGCATCCAGACAAAACAACAGTTTGGTGAGCTTTATGGGCTGGTAGAACCACCTATATTTCTATATTTCTTTAAAACTGAGGCCGGGTGAAACGTAAATGTGGATGGCAACCGTTATCGCGTCATAATAACGAACTCTTTGTTGCCTGAAATTGAAGCACGTGGTCTCGACAACATTTGGTCCCAACAAGACGGCGTCACTTGCCACACAGCCCGTGAAACATGGCCTTATTTGCGAGGACGAATCGATGTACAGTTAATTTCACGCTTTGGGCCGGTAAATTGGCCGCCATGTGGTATCACAACTCTAGACTTTTTAATTTGGAGCTACGCAAAGTCCAAAGTCTACATGAATTGTCAACAGCGATTGACGAATTGGAGGCCAACATTACTCGAGTCATTGGTCAAACACCACTCGAAATGCTCGAACATTCCATCCAAAATTTAAACTCCAGAATGCACCATATTAGCCGCAGTTGCGGTCAACATTTGAAAGAAATAATTTTCAAAAAATAAATGTGAAGAATGGTTCTTTTATGAGATAATAAAGATTACCTGATACAATTGAATTTTTTGATTGTTTTTTTTATTTTTAAAAAAAGAATCGCTCTTTATATACGAGTATAGAAATTTTTCATAATCTTTTTGGCCGGCCCATTCCGTCTTACTCTGTAGATGGCAGTTGTATCTGCTTTGCAGTAGTCTAGGGCTTCTGCTAATCGAATAGATAACCTCATGCATAACACATAACCTAAAATGCCAATGTGAATAAAAGAGGGATATTCCTGGGTTAGTAACCCATCCCATGGATCATCAAGCTCCAAATCTATTTCAGCAGCCTGATAATGTGATGAAAACCTTTATTGACCTTAGTTTAAAGTATGTAAAAGCGGGTTATATACGATATCTGACATAGCTATTGACACTGAGTCATTTCGGGTAGAATATATAGAGTTGCTGTTTTATTCTCACTTAACACTTGCGCTTAAAAGTTTAGCAAATCAAATCCAATTGAATGAGACCAGTGTCCGCTGGCTACCACATGGAGTAGGCACAATTGATGTCTAGTCATGGTTATAGTACTGGGGGTCGCCAAGTTGACATCTATCGATACACGCAACCAGTATTTACCACCTTAGGCTTACTTATTAATAGCTCCAGTGTTCTTTTATTCCGATAAAGTTGTAAAAGTTATTTTGTTAGAAATTCTTGTAATAGTTTTGTGAATACATTCTTAGCAAAAATTACAATTTTTTTGCATTCCTAGCATTTTAGTTGGAAGCTATAAAATATAGGTACCTCTCGTTAAATTTTTTTTTTTATAATCTGATGAAGTTGTGATATAACTATCTATATCACATAAAACTTAATATAAAATAAATTAGTTTACGTAGCAGCAACCAGATTTATCAATACCTGTACCATTGTACGTTAAAACTAAAGGCGTATACATGCATACCATTTCAGCTGGCCTGGCTCTATTTATGAGAGAGTGGCTTACTTTTCTATTTTTGCACAAACACAGTTTTGTAATCGACCTTCCCTCATTAGTGGAGAAACAAAAAATAAAAACTAAATGCAAAACTATTCACGAAACAGGAAAAAAAAAAACCAAAAAATAAAAAGAATTCATTTTAAATATCTGCACATACTAGACTGTATATTTGTATTTATTCGACACGCCATTTTCCGCTCTGATGACCATAAAAGTCGTTGAACGATCTCCGCTGTTAACTTTTTTTATATATCATACAATTTTTTATATTTTTTTTTTTTTATATAAATTTGCAATAGCGAGAAATAAATGCAAAAACCAAAAACAGCCTGCTGGCTGGAGTGAAAAAGAAAAATAAGTACTATCCAATAGATATTGTATATGTAGTCGTACACATGTAACTATCTGCACGAACTTGTACTGGAACGTTACTGCTGGTAGAGGTGATGGTATCATGCATTTGCCATATGCGATATAACCTAACCTTAACGATTATTACTCAATTCCTAACGAACTGACCTCGATAATAGCGCAAATTTACTATTTTGTACATATGGCATCATGGTCTCGCCTGTGTATCTCGCTCTTTCCACGGAGCTACAACGTATTGCCCCCCATGCGTAGCAAGCGTACTTCGTTTCTCAGATTCAAATGACGTCATTTTTGCGAATTCGTTTTTATTTCATTTTATCTTTTTCAATTTTTTCCTTTCTGAAAAGCTATCGCACTCAAACACATGTTTTAAGTTCTTAAGTATTTGCCAATTGACTACAATTTTAGGGCAAGGAATCATGTGTTCTTTCCAATTATCGAAATGATTTCACTTGAACTACAACTGAATAGATACAAATACAGTTTTTTTAGTAAAAAAAAAAAAATTTGCCAAGCGAATTTTTGATAAAAGGCAAATAGTGTTTTTGTTTTTTTTTTTTTGGGCGAAGAATAAGAGAAAGCAAACGGGGAATAAAAAAAAAAGGTTGGCACTGACCCAGATTTTCAAATGAATACTGTAACCGATAAAACTTCATTTGAACATATCATGTTGTAGGGCTGTGTGTGTCAGCTTGACTTGGAAGTAGATTTGTTTTTTTTTTTTTTTTTCACCAAAAAAAATTTAGGAAATAGTGCAACAAAATTTGTGAAATTATTAGAAACCATAGAAGAGAAGGGTGCCTATTAATTTTATTTTCTGTTTCCGTTTTCTTTACAATTTTTCATAGAAAGAAGTCTTTTTTTTATTTATAATAAATATAACCAAACGCCTTTAAACGTATCTACGGGGCCTTTTTTTTTGGCAATAAGCAAAAGAAAAAGGGTGGCAAATTAAATTTGTACGATGTAGCGTGATACTAAATGGTTTCTTTTTTTTATTAAATTTGTTGTAGCACTTAATTAAAAGAAACACGCTTGCTCAACTTTGTATAAGTCTTCTGGTTATGTTTTATTGTACTAAAATCCAGTTTTATTCCGCAATTTTTATAATATATTAATTATTTTTTTATTAATTTACAAAACACGCTTTTAAGGTATCATATTACCTTCTCATCACAAAGAGCGCGTCTTTGCATTGACAAACATTTCAATGGGGATTAAATGCCAAATTAGCTGTCACATTGAGCTGACAAGCTTTATTTATTTTCCATACAATTTGCCATTTCATCATCGAGAGATTGACGTCACAACAACGATTTTAAAACGTTGAAATTTATTTCCAAAATCGAATCTCTTTTTGCGAAAATTATAGAGCACTTCGTGAAATTTACGGTAGACATCATCGGCCATCTGAACCTGCTATTTATCTAATTATTCAAAAATTTCGCACCCAATTCACGCTTTGGATACTCAAACGGCTTATGTTGAAGAGGAACCCAATTTATTGATTCGTCGTCGTTCGCAGCAACTTGGCCTTTACCATCCACTATTTGGAAAATTATGCGTATAAATCTTGGTTTCAAGACTCATAAGATCCAATCGGTGCAAGAGCTACAGCCGCGTGACCATTTACTGCGTCGGGTTTTAAATCAACTAGCAGTTGATCTAGTTTTCAACGTGATTATTCTGTGATGCAGCCGCATTTGGAGCGAGGACAATCCTCAAGAAGTCCACAAGATACCATCTAGAAAAATGTATGGTATGGTGCGGATTGTACGCCGGTGGCATCATCGTTTCTTATTTCTTCAAAAATTACAAGTTACTCTCAATAGATGCCAGTATAATGGGATGATCAGCGATTAGTTGTTTCCAAATTTGCGTGACATCTATGGTTCCAACAGAATGGTGCTCCACTCCATATTAGCAACAAAAATATCACTTTATTGAAGGCTTGCTCGTATATTAACCATTTATTGGCTTAAAGTACACGATTGTTGATCTGAGAGTATGTCCGATGATGAATTCTCATTCTCACATGTGTTGTCGTTACGTCATGTATGGTAAATGTCGCAAATTTATCTTTCGCTTTCCGTTTTTAAGTATAATAGCTTCTGGAGTTTATGATAAACTGAATTCAATCGTCCCTTATATCTCTTATGGACTCTGTAGGATGTACGTTTTTACTGTGAAAGTTTATTGACTCAATCTAGAACCTCCATTTGGTCACCCAGGATTTTGTATGTCCCCTAAGATATAGGGACCGGGTAGATTGGGTTACCACAAATTCGCAAACCCCTGACGAAGCTTTGATAAGTCGGTGCTCCTATTTGGTACTTAATGTCCTGACAATAGTTTTTTAAGCGAGCTCTTCCTATATTTCTGAAAGCAGCTTGCAGCCGCCCAGGCCAATAAATGCCTTATCTATTTTCGTTGGCATAACCTTATGTTACGCGCCGAAGAGCGACCAATTTATGCTGATTAATAGGTACACACAAGGGTCAAATTGGTACCCAGTATAAGAGTGTCCTACTTGAAATATTTATAAAAGGTGCATGAGAAGTTTCGATTGATGTTGTTTATGGTTTCACAGCTGCCAATGTCAAATTGTGTTGGCATTTCTGTTCAGTAAGCTTTGCCAATTCATCATGAATCGTTTAACGCCAGAACAACGCTTCCAAATTGTGGAAACTGAATTTGAAAAAAATTAATATTTCGTGAAGTTCATAGAGCACTTCGTCAATTTGAGCAAGCAATTCGTGCAGTTATTGATCGTTTTCGCACTAATTTTACTCTTCTCGATTCAAAACCGTCAACAAGACAAAGAAATGTGCGTACCGAAGAGATTATTGCTGCTGTAGCGCGAAGTGTTGAAGAAGACGCCGAAATGTGGATTCGTCGCCGTTCTCAACTTTGTTGGCCTTTATCCTTCGGATCTTGGCTTAGTGCCTATAAAATACAGCTCGTGCAAGAATTAAAGCCAAATGACCATCGTTCACGTCGCATTTTTGCTGATTGGGCTAATTTGAAACTGGCCGAAGATGAGCATTTTTATCGAAGAATTGTGTTTAGTGATGAAGCTAATTTCTGGTTATATGGCTTCGTCAACAAGCAGAATTGCCGTATATGGAGCGAAGACAATTCTCAAACTGTTAACGAACCACCAATACATCCATTAAAATTGACTGTTTGGTGCCGTTATGCTGGCGGCATAATCGGTCCTTATTTCTTTCGAAATGAGGAAGGAGCTGCCGTTACGGTGAATGGCGAGCGTTATGGAGCCATGCTGACTGATTTTTTGTTTCCAAAAATTAATCAGCTAAACATCGACTATATTTGGTTCCAACAAGACGGCGCAACTTGCCATACTGCGCGCTTAACCATCAATTTATTGCAAAATCCATTTAGTGTCCAATTTATTTCTAGAAGTGGTCCTGTTAACTGGCCACCTCATTCGTGCGACTTAACGCCTCTCGATTACTTTTTATGGGGCTATGTTAAGTCATTGGTTTATTCCGACAAACCAGCAACTCTTGAAGCATTGGAAGCCAATATTCAAGCCACCATTGACGCCATACGGCCAGATTTATTGGGAAAAGTAGTGAAAAATTGCATTGATCGAATGGACCACGTAACTCGTAGCCGTGGAGAGCATATGCCGGAAATCATGTTTAAAAACTTAATGCCATGGAATTATCTACCAGATTATAATAAAATTCATTCCAACAATATTGTTGTCTTGTATTAGTATTTAGAGTTCTCAAGCTCTTAAAAAAAAACATCCTATATACGAGTATGAACGTGTATTTTTAATAACAAAATTCGCGAGTTTATATTAACATAGCAACGAGTGTTTCCAATTTGGCGTGAGCTGTGTGGCATGTAGCGCCGTCCTGTGAAAACCACATGTCGTTGGTGCCCATATTATCCAATTCAGGCCAAAAGAAGTTGGTAATCATCGCCGTTGACGGTGATGTCCTGGCCAACGTCATTTTCAAAGAAATATGGACCGATGACGCCGCCAGCCTAAAATCCACACCAAACATTAACTTTTTCAGGATGCATTGGACGCTTTCGGATCTCATGTGGATTGGTATCGTCCCAAATTCGACAATTTTGTTTGTTGACGTACCCATTCATCCAGAAATGGGCGTCATCGCTGAAGATGGTTTTTCGATGAAAATTAGGGCTAGTTTCCAACTGCTCCAGAGCCCATTAAGCGAACATACGTCGCTGTCTATGGTCGTTTACCTTCAGCTCCTGGGTCAGTTGAAGTTTGTACGGGTGCAGGCCCAATTCGCGACGCAAAATTCGCCAAGTTGTTGTCTGCGAAGGTCAAGTTTTTGTGAGCGACGCGAAATCGACTGCCTCGGATTCCCCTTTCACGGACAGCGGCGATGTTTTCGGCTAATCTTTAATTGCGAACCAGTGGACTCAAATTTACCCCCACCATACTGCGAATAGTCCTCTCGGTACGACGACTTCCGACGCGCGGAAGGTGGCCCGAACAGAACACCCATTTTGATAAAACAATTTTATCATTTGCACGTGTTGTTGAACGCTATGTCCGTCTATGGTGGTTTGGCAAAAGAGACTGAATAAATGACAGCCAATTTGACAGATATAGCTTCAACAATATGGCCGCTATCAACTGTCAAAGTTCGGAAGTCCATATTGGAAGACCCTGTACATCTGGAAAAAAAACTAAGGCCTTTCAAAATTTCAAAATTTGTAATCGCCCTCTCAAAAGCTTATATGACTGCTTAAATTATACCAAAACAAACAATTTTTGGCTGTGTACTTCCTTTTACTGAGAGAATTATTTTTGCCTCGGAAAAATGTTGTTATTCCACGGGGAAGGTGAAAACTGCGGCTCAAGCGAAGAAAAGCCAGCTTCCCACCAGCCCTGAGAACGTTCTCGTTTTGTTCGAGTGTTTTCGAATTAGACAAGAATTTTAGTCATTTTACTAGACCCACTCTCTTGTGCATTTTCAAGGACACACATAGCTTAGCAATATTCAAAATCATCGCAAGAGAAGATCCTTCAAGTTACATAAATCAGTAAAGAACCAGGAAAATTGTTTAACTAAATAGACCATTGTTAAAAGCAGCTGTAGGAGGTTGCAGTCTAGTTGAGAACATGCAAGAAGTCTAAGTTTATGACCTACGTGCGGATGGTAGATCGCAGATAGCATATGTATCTTCAGCTAATTCCAAGAGAAGGAACGCCTATGATATGATACCTTGGGCAGCTTGAAGGATTTGTGTTGTACCAAAATTTTGTGCAGAAATAAAATATTTTTAGAAACGATTTTATTGCTGCTGGTGCCGATACTGCATTATTTGTACTCTGCATTTTTGTTTCAGTAAAACACATAAGTTTTAGTTTTCAAATGTGTTTTGAATAAAACGCTCGGCTCTTTTCTTTTAAATGATAATATAGCAATATTTTTATATTCAAGCTAAACCTACAATTTACTTAATCCAGGTCTGTTATTTGTATCTAGCATCAATTGCATTTGTTTCGGATATCCTACTAAGCTCAAACTAAAAGCCTTATTCATACATGAATACTTTGAAGCTCCCAAAGATGACTTCAGACTTCTAAGTAAATACTAATTTTAGTATCAAATCTGTGCTGAAAATGGACCTGTATATTCAAGATAATTCGATCTGAATGTGGGAAAGTCCAACAAGAAGATGCTTCCAGAAAAAAATGATAGGTCGAACCTGATGGGACTCCAACCAATGTCTTTTATTTTATATTTAGAACCATGTCTACTATTTCAAGTTCTTTTAATAGAATTGTCCGCAAATTCGTCAACGTATAAATATACCTCTTGTTCTTATTTTTAGTTTTGTTACCTTAAAAAAACAAACACTAGAAAGTCTAAGCTAATAAATAAGAAAAAAACTTGACCCAGACTAACCAGGTGTAATGTTTTATCACCAACTGCTGAACATTCCTCAGAAGTTTAACCCAATCCAATCTCATAGTAGAGTTACTAGTACCGAAAAAACGGTTCTTTACATAAAACCTGTATGTGTTGTGCACTTGCTTCTATAGTAGCAAAAAGAAAAAAAAACAAAAAACAAACTCCATAAAGATACGAATAAACCAACTCAATCGCAAGCAGGTAACACAAGTTTCGCAACAAAACTGCAAAACAAAAACATCACAAGAACGGATCGTACCTCTATCTTCTATAGTGGGGGCTTGGGCAGGACGCATGGGATTACAGCTATCTACAAGTAAGTCTAGTACTGCTGCAACCAACTAGCTACACGATTTTTAATATTTCTCCGCCAAAATAGGTTATTACACAGGTTATTTGTGAGTCTCTCAGAGTGCACGATGGAAAATCGCTTCTTGGCAATGCTCGTACTTGTACACCTCTTCTAACGGCTGTCTTACTATTTTCTATTCGGTGTGTTGTGTCTTTCGAGTGTCTTGTGAAAGGGCTCTTCATATGACCACTTAGAAATTGTGTGCTCGTTCCAAACAGCATAGAAAATAACAGCGACACCCATGAACCTCGTGGGATTTGTGAACATAACGCTTCATAGATACACTTACTCCATGCCAAAAAAAAAAAAAAAATCAAAAAAACAGATACATTACCCACACTCTAACATAAGGTAAAGTACTTGTGAAGAGGCTGAGTAAAAAAAAAAACAAAAAGAGCGACATGGAATTTCATATGAAAATACTCCTTTTCCTGTTGGGAAGAAAAAAATATTCACATTTAACGGATTTGAGTCTGATCCAATGTTGCAACAGGTATTTTGAGCTACGTTGCCACAGCTCACTTCCACTGTTAGAGCTTGGTGTGGCACACCAGCCGCGCGCCACTAGATACCTTCTATTAGGTTTTTATTGGCCCCATCTGTGGCAAGCAGTTTATGCAGGCCCAAGCCTATGGCTATACGAATTATAACAATATGTCCGATTGGTGGATGCTGGTACTGTTGCTCGTCGAGTTGACGCCATAGGATTGAATATACCAATTCTAAGATTTGTGCTTACTTGTATGCCCACATATGGTGATTCGTACTGCAAGTGGAACATATACGAGTACTCGTACTACGTACATACTTGTACGTACGAGTATCTTGTCGGCCTTTTGGGCATATCTTACATTTATGCAGTGAGGTTTCTTCGAAGGACAGCTAGTGTTGCACATACATAGTTTTACGAACATATATCCGTATGCATGCGCTAACTAAATGTATGGCATGGGATCCAATCCAATGTTGGAGTCAAACAAAAGTGGTCGGCAACATTTTCTAACACGTACACAATGTAAATGTGCAACGTGATCGTGATTAGCATATTTTGTCACCGCTTGATTATTTATAGAATCTATCCAGGACAATTGGGTGGGCGCTAATGCGGTTTTTCTTATGGTTGTGCGATATTGTCACCATTGGAGCTTAGTAGGAGCACAGCGGTGTATGCCTTTATTTGGGAGTCTTTAGAGCCAATTGTGTTTTAGCTATTCGAATGACCTTATTGTGCATGTATGTGGGGGGATTAAGCTGACATCATATATGTCAAATTGAATTGAATTGGGAATTAGGTAAGAGTGATTTATTCAGTACGTTGCAATGGGGTCATCTTATTAATATATTGTATTATATAATCTAGGAGTTCAATGAATTTTATATATTTTAAAAGTTTACTAGAGCCTTTGGTCCTTAAGGAGTATTTAAATTCAAACTAATGGAGTATTGAAGCATATAAAAAATAGAAACCCCTCAATGGGGTTATTGCCAACCCAGAACACGTGTTGAATAATCCTGGATTATTTTAGAGGCACACTATAAAGATGCCTATAAAGCGGAATCATTTTCGATTAATTGCAGAGGGCAAGAGATTATTTCAAACAAATTGTAAACCAGAACAACTTTTCATTTCGGACAACAGATTCAGTGGAACAATCCCAAGAAAAGCAAAATGGCAAAATGACAAATATGGCACAAGCTTAATCTGAGACGCGAAAAGTGTCATAGAGAATACACACATACGAATTGATAACCCACAAGCATACAATTGTGCAAGATCACAGACAATCGTATAATTGAAAAATGTGCCAACTGACTTAACTTTTTACACTTCAAGTGGGTTGAGGTCTCCATCTTATGTGCACGCCACCTAAGGTGAGATCTTCCTCTACTACGTTGTCCCTCCGGGTTGGATGTCGAAGACTCTGTGGGCCGGAGCATTGGTGTCCATTAGCTCTACATGTCCTAGCCATCTCAGGCAACTAATGCGCAGTTTTCGATGTCTTTGTACAACATCTACAGTTTGTCGTTAAATCTTCACCTTCCGCCTGAACACAAACAGGACCGAATACTTTTGGAAGGATTTTTCTCCCGAAACGACTGAGGGTATTTTCAAACGCTCTCAATAGGGTCCATGCTTCAGCGGTATAAAGCAGAACTGGGATGATCATATGGCCTTACTACTCAATTGCCTTCTTGGCCCAAAGAAACAACGTTTGGCAGGAGTGATTCTTCGATTTATTTCTGCTGAGGTTTTGTTGGCAGAATTTATAGCAGAGGCAAGGTAGACAAAGTCCTTTACTACCTGCAAATTATTCCTGTCGATTGTGACATTTTATCCAATTCGTCGATGTTATTGTGTCCTTCTTATTGGCAGCCTATACAGACACATGTATGTACTTGATTTTGCCCTCATTTCCCGCTAAACCCATTTTAGTAGCTTGCGTTTCAATACTAGGGAACGCACCGGTGACAGCCCTCTGACTTGTGCCAATTATGTCAATATCGGTGTATGCTAGTAGTTGCAGTTACTCACAGTGTTTAGTTGTGAGTTCCGCACAATTCTTTCTTGTATGATTTAAAAGAAGTCACCTTGTCTAAAACCTTTTTTGTCGCCAAAGATCTCGGTTAAATCGTTGCAGACCTTGACGGAGCAGCGAGCGTTCTCCATTGTCATTCTGCACAGACGAATGAGTTTGGCAGGCAGCATGGCAAAAATAGACATGACCCTATATACCTTAGTCTCTATAAAAGCTTTCATATGAGGCCTTAAAACCGAGGAAAAGATGGTGGGTATCGATTTGGACTTCTTGACATCTTTGCTGGATCTGCCGGAGTGTGGAAATTTAGCCAATTTCGGATTTTCCTCGCTTAAAACCATACTGATAGGAGTCAATCAGGTTGCTGACCAAGGATTCCAGACGTTCACATAAAATGGCAGATAAGATCTTGTATAGATTTATATCTCTATAGTTGGTGCAGTTGAGGGGGTCTCCTCTTTTGTGGATCAAGTATACGATGCTGAGATTCCATTCATCAAGTTTAGACTCTTCTGAGCAGATTTGAGAAATGAATCACAAAGTCGCTTCCAGCAGATTTGAATAAATCGGCCGGTAAGCCTTCAGGTCCAGCAGCTTTGTTAGATTTACATATATAATAGATATTACTACCTTTTCTTCGTTTTGATCGGGTGAACGGAAGTTTAAGCCATCATCGTCTAATTTGAATGGTCTAATAGTCACCATTATAGAGCCTGTAGAAGAAGTTTTTCCATATTTCCAGCACCGGCTGTGACTCTACTACAAAGTATCCTTCTATCTACAGGTTTCTGTAGAAGTCTTGTTGCCTTGAAGTACTTTTTAATAGTTGTTAAGATTTCCATATGTTATCCCGGGAGTACAAACGCTCGATATCTTCGATCACGCCGATATATTTCTCATCTCTTTTGCTCGTAAGCTCACGAGCGGCCTTTGTCCTTCGTTGCAACGCCGCTTTATACACATGATGTTTAGCTGCATGTGCTTGCCAGCATTTTTCGTCAAACTAAGGATTACGTGGTGATTACGTGAAACTCATCACATCAGTTACGGCATCACTGATGGCAGTTTTGCATCCTTGCGCCTGGTCTGGTTTCTGGCGGACTCTTGCGATTGCAGATTTTCTACGTTATATCTTCTCACAGTAGTTCTTCTTTATTGTTGCACTTGGAAAATCCACATTAGCATCTTGACTACAACAAAATGATGATCCGAGTCAATGTTGGCTGCCCGGAACTTTCGGAGATCCAGAATACTGAACACATGCCTTACGTCAAGTGCAAAATGATCAATTTCATTTAGCGTGTCATGATCCGGAGACCATGTCCCCTTGTGTATATTGAGATGAGGAAACCGTATGCTTGTTATAGTGATATTTCGCCCCGCAACAAGGTCAATAAGCCTAAGTCCGTTGCCAGACGTGATGTCATGTAGGCTATACTTACCAGCTGTACTCCTTTCCAATCGTAGCATTAAAATCGCCTATGGGAGGTAAGGCAAGCCCTGCCCTATGAACTTGATTGTTGCGCTGTTGGCCCAATCTAAATTATAAGACATTCAACAGTTTCCCGATTAATAGTCGCGCAGATCCTCAATCTAAAAAGTCTGGTTTGAGGACAGGCTAACCGTTCTTAGCTAGGTAAAACCTAGCAAACGCTAGGTAACATATGTAGAATTTATCGAAATCTTCCCCTAAAATTCGGCGTTGTCAAATGTCCTTGAAGAGTTAAAGATGTAACAGTTATTTGAGTGCATTCATTTCCTCTAAAGATAAGAGCATTTATGGTGCCTCTTCTTCGCCAAGATATATCTAAGTACCTTATTCCCTTTAGCAGACATTTCAATTGATGGACTAAGCTGGTTTCAGGCAAACATGAAAACAAAAGGAAATCCTACCCCATTATAAGTACCGCATCGATAGATACAGAAAGAAATCTGCACTCCATTCGCCTTACTACTTTTTCCTCCTGTCCTCAAGTTCATTCAAAATTTGGGCGAGCTGCCAGATATTAGTGTCAAAACCTAGCTTTTGTACAACTGCGAATGAATGCTCTAAAACCTCTGTGCGTCGTAATAATAAAAGTATTGTAAATGTTAACATAAATGCAATAATTTTCCTCTGAACAAAATTGCAACAAAATTGCTGGATGAAATCCATCCAAAGTTCCAAGATAATCTGAACAACAATTTTACACAAATCTCGTTGTCCTATTTTAAAAACACTTTCCATTGTACTTTCCATTTAATTTAGAACAAAAAGGACGTTCTTGCAAATTAATAGTGAAATTCCAATTAAAACTACTTAGAAGTGCTGTAGAATTTGTTCTCTCTCTTACATCTGTAAATTAACTTTGCTTTAAAAATAAAATAAAATCTCCTCCGATGTTCACTGGCGCCAAAAATCTACCTTCTTCTTGTAAAAGAAAAAAAAATCCATAAATATTTAACACGAACATTCTTACTGATCCTTGCTTAAATATCCCAGAACACCAGTATCGCGTCGTGCTCATAGCAAATTAGCTTAACTGAGTTAAGCTGAACCATGAAATAGGGAGAGCAGTCCTGCACAGTGAAACCCTCAAACCATGTAAGACTACCCCTCTCAAAATATTTGTTGTACGAGCGCATCAGCGTATACGGGTTTACTTTACTCGTATACCCAAGGTTAAGTACGTATTCGCTGTTCGCATTCCTGAAATTCAATTTGGCAAAATGCTATTTTTTCAAGCGCCACAAACTGAACTTCTCCCCTCTTCATTACTAATACTCCACTTCGAATACTCTTGGTTCCACACGTACTCGTATGCGTCTTTTACAGTGTGCTTATGGGAGGTTGAAAGTAGATTTTTGTGGTGAGAAAAAAAAATATAACGAGTTTGGTTGTTTTCTGTTTTCTATGGAAAAGCTTAATCCAACCCATGTTAGGTGGAAAGAGTACAAAATTTCTGCGCACGTTATTCCATCAATGCTAGCTCCTTCTCAATCATCAGCATTGTTACCACTGTAACCACTATCACAATTTTCGATAAAACACCATGCAATTTTTATTCAGAGTTTCCTCCCTACATTCATTTTAAATATTATGATTGCCTTACACTGTTGCATGCAAGTTCTGGGAGGCAGACACGACAGCTTTGCACAAAGAAATCTTGGTATGCTGCAGCAACTTGTTGCAGCTTTGTACACCATACACCTCGTGCACCTAATTTAATTATTAGCATAAGCTAAAGTCATAAAGTGGACGAAATGGAAAGGATGTCCATTTTTTTGTAGTTGTTATATGTTTTGACGTTTTGATTTACACTTTTGTTCCATTGAAAATATACACATGCAATATAGAAGTGATTTTACCTAATGGTTTAAAAAAAAAATACGAATAACTACCGTTTCAGTACTCTTTGGCGTATGAGCAATTTTTTACAATATTCTATTATACTGTAGAAAACTAAATAAATAATTTCTTGTCCTTGGTCAAGAATATTCATAAGTATCGGCTTACGAGTATTCCCTTTCCCTGACTTTTTGACAATGTTGGACCAGTTATAGAACTTCTAAAGGCTTCCTGGCAATGAATTTTAACTTACCTTTTCTTCTATATTTATTTTTACTTTTGATGACACTACAGTCCTCGGTGGACCAAGGTCCAAGGTCCAAGGTCCAGAGTCGAACGCTGAGTTGATTGGGTTCGGTTCTAACCGCCCAGTCCACCTTAAGTATCGTGTTGCTCGGCGGTGTTGTCCCTTTTAAATATGCCCTGCATTAGCCATCTCAGTTCTTGTAGGCTAATTTCTCATACAGTTACAGTTCTTCATTGAATCTTCCCAATTCTCAATTTATACTACCGAAAATAATATCGTGCAAAGAACTTCTTGTTCAAATCATCCAAATGTTCTTGATTACCTGTTTAGTTCTTCAAATTAAAATACGAGTGCATTATTCTTGCATCCAATTAAATAATTTTATTCCATAGGAAAACTTTGATACTAACACCTTTCTCAAACAGACCATAATAATAAAACGATAATATCCCTTCAAAATTTTTAATTAATGTATGCGCTGATAACTCTGAAACTTCGCATGTTACAGGAACTTCGAATAACGTCCTTTTAATGGCAATTCGTAAAATAACAAGTATGCTTTCCCTGAGTGACTATCAAAAAATTAAATAACACTTACAAAGACTGTACGACGAATAAAATTGCTTCAATTCTGATATCATTGTGTTGGTCGGTATTATACATGTGATATTTCGAGTATTCTAATTGCCGCCAAGATAATTACGGTGGCCCTGTTTGCTGAACTACATGGTCTTCCAATAGGGACCTCCGAACTTTGACAGTTGGTAGCGGCCATACTGTTGAAGCTATATCTGTCAAATTGGCTGGCATTTACTCAGACTGTTTTGCCAAATCACCATGGGCGGGCAAAGTGTTCAACAACACGTGCAAGTGATAAAATTGTTTTATCAAAATGGGTGTTCTGTTCGGGCAACGTTCAGCGCGCTCCGCCCCTTTTACGGTCGCCATAATCGTCCTACCGAGAGGACTATACGCAGTGTGGTGGATCAATTGGAGTCCACTGGTTCAGTAAACGATAGACTAACACCCGTACGTCGACGAAACGCAATTTGCCGAAAACATCGCCGCTGTCCGTGGAAGTATACAGGAGAATATGAGGCAGTCGATTTCGCGTCGCTTACAAGAACTCGGCTTTTCGCAGACCACAACTTTGCGAATTTTGCGTCGTAACTTGGGCGTACACCCATATAAAATTCAACTGACCCAGGAGCTGAAGGTAAACGACCATAGACAACGGCGTGTGTTCGCTGAATGGGCTGTGAAGCATTTGGAAACTGACCCTAATTTTCATCGAAAAATCATCTTCAGCGATGGGGCCTATTTCTGGATGAATGGATGCGTCAACAAACAAAATTGTCGAATTTGGAACGATACCAATCCACATGAGATCCAAGAGCGTCCAACGCATCTCGAAAAAGCCACTGTTTGGTCTGGATTTTGGGCTGACTTCTTCATCGAACCATATTTCTTTGAGAACGTGCGATTCGACTCCGTTAGACTTTTTCTTTTCGGGTTTTCTGAAGTCGCAGGTCTATGCGAATAAGGCACAAACCACAGCGACGGCGGCCCAACAACACCCATGCCATCGGTCAATTTCAGCCTGATTTATGTGCCAGAGTCATGGAAAATTGGACATTTTGGATGCGCGCCACACAGTGAAACCGCGGCGGACATTTCAACGATGTTATATTCCATACATAATGGCATCGATAGGCCTTTCAAACGAATAAAAAAATTCGATGATATCTTACACACGCTTTGTTTCATTTAAATTTAAAGATAGGAAGCGCTTAATGAAAGACCCTTTATAAGTCCTCACCAGATGTTTTTTTAAGTCCAATAAAGAACTTAGTTGAACCATAAAATACAAAGCATTGGCTTCAGTTCTTCTTCATTAATACATTAACATAATTTCGGTCATATGGCCATACCATCGCGACTGTTCTTGATGAAGATCATCCTCCTCGTCAAATTTTTAATTGGTTTTTGAAACAATGTTGGCTATAAGTCATGAAAAACATTAACAATGCTTGCCGCTTGTAGACGTAGACCAGCAGGAAATATACTAAGTGGCGTCTGTATTTGACTTCAATTGACATTTCTCAAAGTCAACTTATTTCAGAATTTTGATTTCAAAAAACTACATTCACTCTGGATCGATGTTTGGATAAGTTTTCATTGTCCATTGACGGTATCGCTACCTCCGTTCGCAGCATTTAGGAAATCAAGTCAAATGATGCCCCCATTTTATGTGGGTCTAGAGTGAGAAAAATTTTGCTTATTAGCAAACATATTCGTATTAGGCTGAAAAAGATCCGACGTAAAAATGTGCACCTAACCACCAAAAAAGGATGAAAAGAATGGTCCTGCCTTATTCCTGCACCAGCTTATACGGATGTAGGTAGGCCAACGCCTTTACATAAAATATTCCACGTAGTGATAGAAAGGGCCCAATTTCTGCGACTGACAACTGTTGGAGAATTTTCGATTTTCTTCCACACTTTTGTTTGGAAATGCAATATTCACCCCTGTCCGCACACTTCTCTGGCATATCGATGCAACTGCACTATGTAAAGAGCAGTGGTTTGAATAATTACGAGATACCTTATGCATGTTGTTTATGTTGCGTACATTTTCCGAGGAAGTTTGTATCATTTAGTAGAGTCGTTCAAGTACTAGGCTACATTAAGTATAGAGTGACTTAATTTGGAGATTCACCGCATTAGTTGCAAAGTATTTTGTTTGCGGAGACACTGCCTAAAGCAGTCATGATACACTATGGTATGTGGAAGTTAGTTTTCTTGATTTATCCTTACTATATGTGTACCATTGTTATTGCCAGTATCTCCCTTTCTCTATCTACTCGTATGTATCTCATAGTAAGGGTTTTTTTTTAAAGACTTCAATTCTAGCAGTCACTTAAAATTTAGAAAACAAAAATATACTATTGTACATACTTGTGTAGTACATTCAGTTACTGGCAAGACAAAATTGACAGTAGTAAAATCCTGAAATAAAAATCCCTTTTTTATTTGTAGACCGACCGTACATGAATATTTTTTACCGTTGGTATTAGTATCAAGGAAAAAAGATCATGTGGAGTAAAAACTTAAAAAACTTGAAGGATTGGTGACCACAAGAAAAGTTTTCCCAAGTATAATCATCTCAGGATGATCTAGCACCTAAGATCTTTTGCATATGCAATAGTGTTTCAAGTTATGTTTGATCACACTCTAAAAACCTTTGGAAAACATTGTTTAAAATTTTCGAAAATGTTTCGAATTTATTCAAAAATATTTATTTGGCATTAACATTTTGCTTTTGCGTGCAATAGATACGACATAGCATATTACTTTATTATCATTAATATTGGTTAAAAAGGCCGCATCTAAGTGGAACCACTACAATATTAATATATAAAAACAACTGTCCAGATCAGAAAATCAATTATGAGATACATATTTTCAAAATGCTTCCGAAATGCTTCAGAAACTTTACCGAAATGAGATCGGAAAGCAAGAAATAGATTATAACTTCAGAGAATGCAGCATAATAGCCCTAAAAAACCTAGAACAACGGAAGTACCATAGTTATATGATGTTTTTCTTTGTATGATGTAGATACAATAGTATAATAGTACAGTAGTACCCCAATATTTTAGAGGAGGTCATATTCCTTTATGCATCACAATAGAGCAAGAATTATAGAATAAGATTAAAAAAAAATTTTAAAAAGTTTAGAATTCATTTTCGAGTTTTTCAATCCAGTTTGAAGCAATATATGGTGGTGCTATTGTTTTGTAAGAACGCGCATAAATGTTACAAGCTTACACTCTAATAAAATCTTTTTTTTCTATATTTGGCTTTACAGAGAGCCATGGCTTTCTGTTACTCTGCTCATTTTTTCCACTTGGATCATAGCAAAAAATTATTTCCTATTATTACAAACAGTATGAACCTATGTTATTGTTCTTCTTATATATTATACATTATATGAATATTTCTATATATACCTACGTATGTAAATATAATTAAAATTGTCAACAATGAGTTGGAGTACAAGTGCATTACTTTCGTTAGGTGCACATTAGACTTGCTCCTTCGGCAGACCATGATTTTGGTATGACGTTTCTCCCTCATCTTAAAAGAATTCCATTTGGCCTTCGTTGCATTTTACCAAACAGTATAATTTTCGTAAACTGTTGCTAAAAATCATAAAGAGCTCGCAGATATTCATCATGCTTTTCTGAAACATCGCTGTGGGATACACAAGGAGGATTCATTACGCAATATTATAACATTAATGTGGCGCTCTGCATTCGAACGAGTTGCCAAAATCTAGAACACTTGAGGAGTGCCTTGCGTCGATTGCATCAATTAGACTGACGGTTAATTGATACATAGGCTGTTAGATGCTCGCCAAGTCTGTGTAAGCAAATGATTGTTCTCATAAGTAGGAGAAATAAACAGGAAAAATTGAGTGTAAAACATTGCGTATTAATAATCAAACCACCATCAACTTATTCTTGATTTATTCTGATATAGCCGGCATTATAGTGTAAACATCTTATGCAACTGAACGTAAGATACAACAAAACGTACTATATACACTCTCATTATATTTTTAAATTGATATATATATAAATATAAGCTCACACAAGACAATCCACTATCCGCACTTGCTTCAATGAATCGGCAGGCTCTTCCGATTTGTATCCCATAACCAGATGTACTCGTAATTAGAGCTGCAGATACTCACATTACCTGTTAAAAAAAAAAATGTTAAAAAGTGAAACACAGCATAAATTACTACCGCACAATATATGCCACCGCCATGGCGAAGGTTGTTCGGGGTCAAGGTAGTCACTTGATAATGATTAAACTTTTTTTCTTCTTCTGTTCACATTTCCTACTCTCCTTTTTTTGCTCTTTCTTTGAGTTTTCTTTTACTACTCGTATATATGTATGTATATTGTACATTCATTTGTAGCCTTAGTTTGGTAATAGTAGCAACGTACATATACATATACTTGTACCTATAAAGCGCAGACAGGGCGGCGAAAAAAAAAGATACAACCAGCGACTAAGAGAAAATGAAAAATAGCGCCAAACCAACTTAACCATTGAAACGTGGAAACAGTAACTCCACTTGAAACGGTGCCTTGTTACTATAATATAATTGTTTTGTTTGTGTGTGTTATGTTATGGTAGGTAACGGGTGCAGTATGTTTTGGTTTTCTTTCAGACACTTTTTTCGCGCACCCTCTTTCTTTGCGCTCGTACGAGCATATGCACCTTGATATAAGTAGACGATATGCCGCGCCACACTGCTCGTCACTTAGTCTGCTTATTATGCAATTTCAATTAATTATACGAGTACAATGCGCATTAATTCATTGATAAGAACGTAGAAAGACTAATGAACCATCGCATCGACTCTTTGTCTGTATGATGATCAAACGTTTAGTTCTTATAGTTAGTAGATAGTCGGAAAGTTACTATTTTTAGAAGACGGCATAACTTGTCTTAACTACAATATTATTTTAGACGTTTTAACTTATTATGCCAGGGCCAGTCGCCTCCATTTAGTTCCTCAATATATACTATAGCACCACGCCTGCCTTAGATCAATAACATTTTACCACGCCTACCTTTTCTTAGAAGGTTTCGTATTTTTAGATGCAGAAGGACTAAAATTCTGTTCAAATAATGTTGTTATTTAATTAAAAAAAAAACATCGCAGTACACCTTTTAAATTTGCTAACTGCCACACGTATATTTCCGACCGAGTTTGCCGACCTTTGCCTTTCTATTAAAATCATCTGCGTTTGCAAAAGTCCCAATGTTTTACCACATTTGATGAGCGATGATTTTTTTGCTCCCAGTACCCTCCTACTTTGTTCTTCCTACCACACCAAACCATAGCGCCCCGTTGTCCGGTGATATATCCGAATTCAGCACTTCTTTTTCGCTTTTGTTCCCTTGAATTTAGCCAACTGGTGTGCCTAAGAAATGGGTTTACCATTCTTAGTCTTAGTCCGAGGCATTTAACATATTTATTAAGAGTTATGGCATGATAAATGCCATAAATGATAAAACTTACTTAGCTGATCCATCGTAGAAATATCGCCCCTTTTATGATGTGAAAACGACGATGAATTCCAAGCTATATTCAACTGAAGAAGACAGTGCTATTAAATTATCGTCATAATTTTTTTTTAGATTGAGAGGGACGCAATTTTTTTGCAGTTACCTAATGACATATATCTCCTTGTTCGGAGATTATATTAGGCACGTCTTCTACTTAACCTACTGACAACCTTCTTCATTGATTGACTAATACTTTAGCATATACTATATATTATCTCTCGAAAAGATTAACAGAAATCTAGCATTAATGCATTGTGTTGGAAACTGACCTATGTTCATACTAGCAAATGCAATAAAGACAAAATGAGTTATCTCTTTGTATCCTCATAAAATCTCATAAAATTGACAGATCCCTGTTTTAGCCTACTCAAGTCTACTCTCGTTGCAGAATCTCCAAATACTAATGTATCTGTTGAACAACATTTTCACAAACCTGGACCCAAATTATCCTACAAAGAAGGGATTCATAATCAATTTTGGAATACGTTTTCGAATCGTTTTAATGACATACGTATATTTTTTTACTTAGCCGGTTCCATAGTATTTCTCTTTTCATATCGCTGCCAGTCGCCTACTTTTGACCGTGATTACAAAAAAAATCAACCAGACCAGCCTAAAGGCTATGAGCATTAAGCAAAAACGATTATTTACTAATTATTACTAACAAAAAAGCCATTCATTATGATTTATTTGATAAGCAATTAAACAAGATCTAGCAAACTGCCTACGTTTGTAGGTTAACAAGACCACTATAAGCCTAAGTCAGAACTTGTAAAGTTAAAAGTCAATTAGGGCAGCATTTTTGCTTCATGTACTAATAAATCAATTAATCAATTAATTTTAAGCCGAAATTGCGACAAAACGCATAGAATGGTAACAAATTACGTTTTTTAAGCTTTTCAAGTTCTCTCTATAGTTTGAACTGCAGTTTATTTGCATTCTTATTAATTAATCGGTTTGACTTTAGATTATTTTGACCTGTGACATATATTTGGGTGTGAGAACTTTGGATTATTTATCATTGAGTTACATTTTTTAACCAAGACCATATGCATACCTTTAAGAATTATACAAAAATACTTGCAAATGGTTTTCTCCTTAATTAACCTGTGAACTTTTATATTTCTATGCGTTAACAATGGTACTTTATAGACGTATACCCCATTCTCTGTCTTAATATAGAGGAATACGAATATCCTGCAATAATTATAAAGCAGCACATCATCCACCATTTAGTCTAGATGAAAATTGAATTTATGAAGAAAGATGTAACGAAAATCTACTAAGGCTAATGCTAGTGGTGGAAAGTGCATTTATCTTACCTGGGGAGCTATAAAATTGGGCAATGCAACTGAGCATATTTGGTTTCAGGGCATAATTGACCATCAGATTTTTAAATACACAGACCGATTCGTATTCTTTTTGACTTATTTATTCAGTGTGATAGTGTCAAATTTCAATGATCGAATAAATTTCTGAATATGCATCGACCTTCCAGTTTTCAAAATTTTCAAATTCACTACATCAAACGGACGACAAGAACAAACCGAAAAAATGATAGCATTAAAGCCGAATTTATCCCCTCTCCTACACCGACCACACAGTTAGAGAAAAGATTCCTAAAAGAACCGTATGGCAATACGAGAAAGCCAATTGGAGCGGACTTAACAGCGTCTTTAGGAATTTTAACTGAAAGTTATGTTTCCTCGATAACGACGTGGATGTCGCTGCTGATATGACCACAAATACTGTTCTCTGTGGAATCAGAGCCTTTATCCTTCATCGGATGAAGAGTACCAAACCAAAAGAAAAGGCATGGTACGACTCGAGCTGAAAAAATGCTGTCAGGGTTAGAAAAATATTTTTTTTGGTTCTTTGAGACCAACCCGACCGAGGAAAACCGCAAAGGTTTGGATGAGCCAGGAATGTCTGCAACGTCTTTCTTAAGCGTGTAAAATTCCAATACGACCAAAAACTGAGGAAAAAAATACTACAATGTCCCTAATGTAGTAAACGCTTTTGATCGTTGGTCAAACACATCAGAAATTCTGCGTCATCCCCCATCCCAACTCTCATTCACAATGACATTCAAGCTGTCAGCTCTTTAGACAAGGCCAATCTGCTTTCTGCACACTTTGCGGCCAGTTCAACACTTTCATATTGTGCTTTGTCTCCGCCTACACTTGACTGCGTCGAATCTTCAGTGGGACGAATCTACTTTCGCATTCGTGTAGTAGCAAGGGTACCTAAAGATCTCAAAATACATAAATCCGCTGATCCAAATGGTATATCTCCTCTTCTTCTGAAGAGTTGTACTTCCACGCTGGCAAAACCACTGCGTAGGCTTTTTCATCAATCCTACTCTTTAGGACTGTTTCCGAGCAGATGGAAAACTGCATTTGTCCAGCTCGTCCCTAAAAAAGGGCGAATCATCTTCTCTCTCCTCCTGGACACCCATTGCACTTACGTCCCTTATTTCCAAGGTCATGGAAACGCTGATAAAATATCTCGAAACATGAAAACTTCTTAATGACCGGCAGTACAGTATTCGTAGCAACAGGTCCACTGGTGATTTGATGGCATATCTCACCGAAAAGTGGAACCGAACACCAATTTGGCGAAAGCAAGATAGTTGCACTTGACACTTCTAAGGCATTTGACAGAGTTTGTCATCAGTCTCTTTTATCGAAAATGCGTGCTTTTGGGATCAATGACTCTCTTCTTCAATGGATTAGAAATTACCTTTCGGAACGTTCAATTCAAGTTGTCTCCGATGGTTTCTAGTCTGATATTCACAAAATAAATGCTGGTGTCCCCCAGGGCTCCGTTCTGTCTCCGACACTCTTTTTAATTTTCATCAATGACCTCTTGCCTGCTACTTCTAATCCAATATATGTATTCCTTTGCTGACGACAGTGGTCTCTGCTTTTCATACTTGTTTCCGAACTCACGTCGCTGCTCTTCGGCTGTAGAACAGGAACGGCAGCGTATGCTAAGCTCATTAAATTTCGATATTAGCAGCATAACCAATTGGAGCACTATCAAAATAGTAGAATTTAATGCTTCAAAAACACAATGCCATCTGCTGTCGTTAAAGCGAAATTTAAACATCCAGCCATTTTCCATGAATGGCACTTGCATCGTTGAAACCGAAAAACTTTCCATTCTCGGTATGTGTGTCAATGACAACTTATGTTAGAATGACCACATATTCGATGTCGCCAAAAATGCTGTTTCTAGGTTTCCTCAAACGATGTAATACGTTGTCTCTTCTGAGCTGGCCTCAATATGTAAAGTATTTATCCGCCGGAAATTGGAGTATAATGCCCACATCTGGTCGGCTGCGCCTAAAACATCTCTGCACCTGCTAGATAAGATTCAAAACCGTGCGATACAACTCATAGGTGATGCTAATATCACCCAGTCAATGGACACCCTCGAACACCGGCGAAGTGTCTCGTGTCTCACTTTGTTTTATCGCTATTTCCACAATAATCGCCAGTAGCATTCCGCCCCGTCAAGCCTTCTACCGTAAAACCCGTCTCGCTTTGAGACGCCCACTTTCAAGCCCTCAAGCCCATTTCCGGACGTACTCTGAAATATCGTGATTCTTTCCTAAGCCGAACAACTCGCTTGTGGAATGCCCTGCCGATGTCAAATGTGGTAATTCGGCTAGATAACCTGGCGTCGATGAATCATTTGTTTTGTGGATTTAAGCAATGCTAGTAAACAGAACTTTGGTTCCGGATGCTGACCGTTTTCAATTTGTAATGGCGGATGTGATCAAGTGTTGCTCACAAGAAGGCATCCTGAATCCACAGCTATGATGCATGATGCTCGACTCACGGTTTAACGCTATTACGGATCCGATTGCAATAACATTAAACCTTCGTTCGTTAGGAGAATACGAAGTCGACCTACCCTGTACTCAAACTTAAGGGGGCATAGTAGGAAAAATCTTCGCCTAAAGCCTTATGAAACCACTTCGTCCTCTACAAGCCGATTCGAGAATGCAAAGCTTCTTTAAACTCAGTTGGAAGGTGATTTTCACTGGGTCTTATCTGGGTCCCAGATCATAATTGCATAGACAGGAATGCGATCGCCGATGAAGTTGCTTGGTATGTTCAGTTAGGGATTCCATTAAAAATTATAAGTACAGCCACACCATATGACTCTTTAAGTCGGAGCCATACCAGATAAAAGCGTTTGAGCGTCTATAAAAAATCAACGCTGTGTCTCGGTAGAAAATATTGTAGTACATCCCCTGTGAATGTTCTGCTAGCGCTCGGATTAAGCTGCTACTATTCTCTGATGGGGTGGGTACTAGACATGTAGGCGTTGAAGCTGTTAGTCATCTTTCCTTAAAAGTCTGAGAAATGTTATGGTAAGGAACATAAAAAGGAGTACAGTGGACTTTATTTTTTACTTTTCCGACAGAAAAAAAAAATCCAACAGTCGTTAGTTGTTAATAAATGGCATTAGAATTTCGAAAACACCAAACACGAGCTCTATGTGATAAATGCAGTGACATCAAAACAAAAGTAAACTAAATGACAAGAATACCTCCTTGTCTGTGTTGAAAAAGTAAAGTGACTTTTGAAATTTCGCAGGCAACGTACATTCGGTTATCGATTTTTTTTTTGTTGTGTTGGTACATATGTCCCGAATATATGTTCACAGTTTCAAGTATATAGCATACTCAGTTTGTTTTTGACAGATAAAAAGGTTAGACGTGTTTTGGTGTGCTCGGCGATTTTCAATTATTACAAAAAATGGAGCAAAGAATTTGCATAATATTTTGTGTAAAAAATGGAATCACTTGAAATGTTGACAGTGGCATACGGTGAGTCTGCTCCATGTAAAAAAATGTTTAAGTGGTACAAGCTCTTCCAAGATGGCAGCGAAAATGCCAATGACGAACCTCGCTCTGGGAGCCCCAGCACATCAACAAAAGATGATAACGTCGAAGCTGTGAAGAAAATTGTTTTGGAAAATCGTCGAATTACCATAATTCCAGAAGTTGCAGAGGATGTTGGCGTACCGGTCGGCTCGTGTCATGCAAATTTTTTGGATGTTTTGGGCATGAGACGTGTGTCAGCGAAGTTTTTTCCGAAACTTCTTAATTTTGATCAGAAGAGCCGTCGCAGGAGCATAGCTCAGGAAAGATTTTTTTTGGCCAAAAACAACACGACAGTCATGCCTCAACCACCATATTCATCGGAGTTGGCCCCATGCGACTTTTTGCTGTTCCCAAAACTGAAGAGACCTATGAAAGGACGCAGATTTTTGCAACGATTGCGGAAATAAAAACGTCATCGCTGGAAGGGATCAAGGCTATACAAGGGTATTATATCTGAGCGGGATTACTTGGAAGGGGACAACATTAATATTGATGAATAAGTAAATATTTTTTTTATAAAAATATAATGTCACTTTGCTTTTTAAACACACCTCGTAGTTAACCAATGCTCAAAGACTTTTTTTTTATTTTCAATATTGCACAAGATATTTTACTATTGTACAATATTTGATATTTTACTTTCTGGTAATGGCTTTGCCGACTACAAGGCAAGAGAATTTGAATTTAAAACTCGGTCAACACTGCCTATGAAGAGATCACCAAACAACGCAGCGTAGTAAATGTACAAAAACCTTAAATCGCTTTAGGTAACCTAGACATTTCGCAGCATTTTTGGCCACATCGCATATATGGTCATTCCAACGAAAGTTGGTGCTGAACCGAAAATTGATAGTTTCATAGATACGAGTAATGGTTTAATGTATAAATTAGCAGACGACATTTAATTCCACTTAATTGGTAGTACCCTTATTAGTTATGCTTTTAATATCGGAGTATGAAGCGCAGAGTCTACTGTCGCCAAAAAAGGAATATACTGGATTAGAAGTATCAGATAAAAGAAAATTAAAAAGAGTGACTGAATGGAGTCTGAGGGCATACCTGCATTTTGTCGACGTCAGATTTAAAACCATCAAAAGCAATTAGTTTTAACTTTTCGAAAGGTAATTTCTAATCTGTTGAAGAAGAGATTCATCAATCTTAAATATACGCATTTTCGACAAAAAAAAGCCTGATTTCAAACTCTGCCAAAGGCAACAGTTACACTATGTATTTTAATCTAAAAAAAATCCTTTAAAAAAACCTAGGTAATGTATAAGTACACATTATACTTCGTATACATTATTAATTGCAATATTTCTTCTTCTGTAATTTCTGTTAGCATATATTTACGCATAAATTGTTTTTACAAATTGTTGTTGTTTTTCAAGCTCTGCCAATCTTTTCTGTCTTGCACAATTACGCCGTAAATCTTTTCATTAAACAGTTGCAATGTCTTTTTATTTTCCATAAAAATATTCCAAAAACGTAAAGCATATATTAAAAAATCCACACCAAAGTAATTCATCGTAATTTCTAATGTAAGCACCAACAACTGCAGGGATCATAAAACTCTGTTCACACATCAAAAAGTAGATTCGTCCAAGCATTCCCGCAGAGTGCATCATTAATTTTACACTTGTACTTTCAGTAGTATAAAAATTCTGCTTTATGTGTCAAATATGTATATTCGCACTGGTACCTACAATTGAAGACATTTTGTATCTATGCGTAAATGCTTTGTCCAATTTGTATTTTATTAGGTGACATGTGTATCAATTTAAGAGGTTTTTTTTTTTTGTCAGAGTGTGAAGTGAATTGACAGCTTTAATTAAGTATTGATGGGGGTAGAACCAAAATGTCCATTATTTTTGGGCAGACCAAAATGTTGACAATAAGTGAGTAAGACCAGTTTTGAAAGGCTGAAAATATGGGAAATCAGAATTACGCAAACACAATCAAAATTCAAAGGTTTTTAACTAAATTTTGTTTTCGTAGGAGTACGGGTGGGTACCTGTGTGCCTTTGTAGCTTACCAAAAGTTAAAAACTCACTTAAAATCCTGTCAGTAAAACTAGGACATATTCAAGAGAAAAGATCAATATATTACTATTTCATGCGACACATGCGAATATGTGGAAGTATGTATATCTAAATTGTATATGGAAGAAAGGTTTTTACATTTAGAATATGATAGTACCTTCTCTAATTCCAGTCCGTTTCAAAGACGATAAAATGTGGGTTTATTTTATTCGTACCTAGGGGAGGCGAAAAGTTTCACCAAAATGATTTCAGATTAATTGTATTACTATAATAAGTACCGAGTTTATAAACTGCTATAAGTGTATCGTATATTGTATTGGCGAAGTTTTTTTCACCTGGTCCAAGTAAATCAAATTTCAGAGGCTGAAAAAAGGTTTGTCTCAAACTATTTTGCGAACTCTAAATGAAGTTTAAATTGCATTCAGAAAATAACAGAAGCCAGTTAGTTAGTTAGTTACTGCCAGATCCAAACATACATACGTACTCGTATATTGATTGAAGATGTGTTTTCTAAATATTCATTTTTGTTTAATCATTGTATACATTACTTTAATTGATTTAGCTTTAACTAATAATTCTTTTTTCTTCTCTCTTTTTTTATAGGTAAGTGCTTGATCTATTCAACAAGTATAATGATTGACTTCAATTTTAAAAAATTGTCAGGTAAAGCATTATGAATATCAATTTAAACTGTCGATATCCTGTAAGAAGTTTAGCGAAAGTTGTACACGTATTTTTAATAAGAAAAAAATTTAAGAAAAAAATTTATTTCCTAAAATTTCATTGCGTCTTACCAAATTGCCTATCAACTTTTGAGAAGGTCTCAGCACGCAGCTGAAATTCTGTTCAACTTGAAACGATATTTATGTCCCGTTTTTTCGTTGCTATTTAGGTTTGATATTATGACCAGATCGATCTTTTTTGCCCTACCCTATTGGTAGGTAGAGGTGACGGTTTAACATCAACCCAAGTAGAACACATGTGACCTGGTTGATGATGTGAGTTGTTGAGGATCTGAGGCAATTGGTGCTTAGATCCTGCTTGTGAAGTTAAGAAAACGGATTAGGTCACGTATTCCTTTACCCGACATGTGATTAAGGTCGTCGAAGAATGGTTGGTTTAATGCACGCAGTCTAGCTCTTGCTAGTGCCTGACATTTGCAGAGAGTTGGAAGTGGGAGTTATACAGGATACCTAGTTTGGCCGCATGGTTTCTCTCCCATTGTCCAATGCCCCGTGGTTAGCGCCATGATTCTGGGGAAATCTGCGCGGGTTCTGTTTATCTTTTTTTCTACTCTTATCGTAGGTCGGCCATATCATCCTTTTTATGGCGCAGTTGGTTAACCTCCTCAATTGGAGTTTAGCTTTCTGCAGGAAGTATGAGTGGATTTTGTCCTTTAACCAGTTCCGCCTGGAAGACGCTGGCAAAATCCACTCCGGCAAGGGTATGATATTTATATTTTTAGTGATTCCGAGTAGACACAGGCCAACACACCACAGTTCATCTTTGATTCGTCAGTGTAGATGACAGTGTCGAAGTCCTTTATTACCTCGTCTTTCTTCCACTGAGCTCTGGTGGGAAATCCTACGTGGAAGTTTTTCTTGAAGTTTAATTTGGGTGTAATGTACATAGTCGGTACAAAACATGACCATGCCGTTTGATAACGAGTCCAGGATGTTGCTGTGGCCAAACTGTGAGTTGGACTGCGCTACAATGTGCGGTATTTTTGGTGTATAGGTCGAGAAGCAAAAGATGCAGAAGCACAGTTAGGGCATCCTTTGGGGCCGAACTCGTTGCGGCCGTAGTGCCTATACTGGCTGTTCTTTGGAGCCTTTTTAGACTCGGTAGGTGGTAGCCTTTGCTCAATGCGGGTCGTCATACTCGTAGATAAGAATTGGACGCACTATGGCTGTATACAATCACAAGGTCATCTTTGGTTGAAGTCCCCACTTCTTTTGCAAGGTTTTGCTGCAGGTGTAGAAGACGGCACATGGCTTCCTTTGCCTGTGTTCGATGTCTTGCTTCCAGTTAGGTTTTGCGTCAAACATGACACGCCGATACCTAGCGCTGGAGGATAGTATCAGCGGGTGACGCTTAAGACAGGAAAGGGTAAAATTAGGTATTTTAATTTTGGGAGTGAATAGCATCAATTCAGTTTTGCTCGGGTTAACCAAGATCACAACTTGCGGCCCAGGTGTTTACCTTGTCTAGAGCAGCCTCCATGATTTAACTTATCACGTAGGGAAACTTCCCTATCTCTGTCTAGTCTTACTCGTACAAGCATTTTGTTCATGATCATTAGCCAGAGTAGAGGAAGAATAACGCCGCCCTGTGGCGTTCCTCTATGGGCTCCTAGTGTTGCCTGAATAATTCTTGTTCTGAAGATAGAGACTAAATTCCTCTATGAACAGCTCGATCACAGATTTGTGAATAGCTTCAGTATGTACATTATTAAAGACTACCTTTATGTTTAGGAAGGAGGCTAGGGTATATTCTTTGTAGTGTAGAAATTTTTCAATTGTGCACACTACCTCGTAGGCGTGCTGTGATTTGGATAGCGATGATTCTTCTAGAATGCTTCGCATGTGGATGTCTGAGACACGCTCTAGGATTTTAATTATAAAGTAGGTTAAACTTATTTACCTGAAATCCTTCGAGGATTCGTGGTCACATTTACCTACCTTCGATATAAGCACCAATTGAGGGCGTCTCCAACAGTAGCCAAGGCATTATTAGGTCTTGCGTTCTTTGTAGCATGATAGGTAGTATGCCGTCAGGACCCGGAGACTTGAACGGGAAGAAGATGTTAATACCCTAGGAAATCATTTCCTCGGAGATGAATTAATTGATATTGCTGTGGGATGCAAGTTGTATGTACTTGCTGAGGCCTCTCGGGCTCCGTACTAATATTACTGCATCCGGTCCATCTGATCTTAGAGAGGGAGGGTTGGAGTCTTCCTTGGGCAGAATTTTTCTAAACTCGGCGGAGTCCTTGAGGGTTTCTATTGAATGGGAATAGTCCATCCAAGCCTGCTTCTTGGATGTCTCCTTATGGATTTCTTAAACAGTCCTTGTGAGGCTGCCAGAAGTTGTATTTGTAGCAGATATTGAAAATCTAATCATCTGCCTGAGATTAGAGGGATCCCGATTGCAATAGACTTTATATTTCTCTGTTCGTGATAGTTTTATTTATGATGGCGTGGCGGACTGATTATTTCATCGACAACTATATTTGCCGTAGCTAAGAGTACGATTCAACGATGGGAGCAATAGAAAATTCATTGATTCTAAAGAAGTATGTTACTCTCCCTGCCCTGGGTCCTTCTCATTTGTAGAAAGGTGAACCAAAATGATTGGAAGGAATAACCTAAATAAATTTTACCACAAATTTTCCGATCCTTACATTTTGTATTTAGAAGTATATGACATATTTATTTTTAGGTCTCATCAAATAAGTTAACATTTTCTTACAAATGGTGGCAAAGACCTCTCCAAGAGAAACGTTTTGTTCTGAATTATTTTGCATAAATTTTGTGGTCAGTACCAACCATTTCAACAAAAAAAAAACTGGTCCATTGTATTCGTTATGTCTATATTTCATTTGATTTTTTTTGCAGAAAAATGAACAATCACAGTACCCACATACAAGAAATCAGCACCTAGTACAACCTAAGGTGTCGTAGTGTTCCGTTAATACGCTTACTAAGAATTTTATAGGCAAGGGGCAATTTTATAGTCAGGAATGACTCTGATCCTCGAAAGATGTCCGGAAGCATTCGTGTGGTTTTCTCTCCTCTTTGTGGCGTGGAGAATAAATTCATCGTCGACTATCGATTTTCCGCAGTACCATTGTGATCTGAGAGCTAAACAAGGATCAGCTCTTTAAACTGCCAAATGCATTTAGATTTACATTTTCGAATCAGCTTTTAAGTGCTGAAAGGGTACAGCAAGGGCTTATGTATAGCCGGGCCCTTGCTACATACGTATAAGCTACTTTTCGCAATATTACTCATTACCTATGAGTGAGGAGTCTAAGGTTGTTTTCCTTACCACATTCTTGTTCAGGTATATAAATCTCTGCTTAGAAATAAAAAATAGGGAAAATATGTCCCTCGTATGGCTTGTAGCAAGGAATCGTTTTTTTTTTTGTCAACAAGGCCATTGCTTAATTTTTAAAAATGTGGGCAGGCATTCATATTCTGTACTACCCATCCAATAAGTTTTACGTGTTCAACAGAATCTAGTTTCTAATTTTGGCCATACGAGTACCCGCCTTTAAAGACAAGGGGAGGTGCCATTATCATCTAGTACTACCATCTTTACTACAACGCTATAAAAAAATTTCAAATTCTGATTCGAAAGCCCTCTTTATTACAAGTGTTTGGTGTGCTTTGATACAATGGAAAAGGAGCAATATCGATTTTTTTCCATTGGGTATCCCACGAGTAGTGGAGAAAGGAAGATGCATCTGTACAGAGATCCGCTGTATACTATGTATAGATATCGGGATACTCCGTTCACGACTGAGCTATTTTTCGATACGGGCCCTCGGTCAGGCTGATCCTCGACACGGGTCGTTTGACACATTACTCCAGCCCGGGGGGAAAAGGAGTATGACGTAAGGCGGAGAAGGGGAGGGGGGGTGTCTGAGCGTATTGACTTTTTAAAGAAATGAATCACAATCACGGGGCAGTACTACAGTGAATTATTGGACAGATCTGATAAGAAATTGGCACGGACACGTCTCCATTTGGCGAAGAAAAAAGTGCTGTTTCACCATGACCACGCACCAGCTAACTCATCCGGAATCGCTGTGCCCGAATTGCATGAACTACGGTACGAATTGTTACCGTATCCACCGTACTCGCTCGACTTGCTTCCCTGCGACTTCTTTTGTTCCTCAACATGGGAGTGTGGCTTGCATGAAAAATATTCAGCTCAAACGAATAGAGGTGAGACTGAAGCCAATTTTGAAGAGTTTGACAAATAATTTTTCTTTGGATGGCGAAAAAAAAGAATAGGAACGTCGGGAAAAATTTACAAATCGACCTGAAAGGAGATAACGTTGGAAAATAAATAGAAATGTCAAGAGCATGCGTTTTCATTCCTAACACGGGTACTTACTGATCCATCCTCAAGCATAAGTTTTGGATTGAGAAGTCCTCCTTAAAACTTGTTTTTTAATTCCTGCGATCATATTATTTCCGGTTAAGCACGAACCCGGGAACAAGCGGCGAGCAAAAGGCTGATATCAGCCTTATGTCATCCGGGATTATACATAATTTTGGCTGAAGTTCTGATCAAAGTTCGTCAGTAAACAACGTTTAAATTTCTATAAGTAAATCGTTGTTAAGCGAAATTTAGTTTTCGAAAAAGTGAATAGATATATTGTATTCTATTATATTGCTATACTATTTTTTTGAGGGATAAATATCCTTTTAATAAACTTATATGATCAGATGACCGATGCAGGCTATCTTTGAATTAACATTTCGACATTTTGAAAAATTTCTTCATTGAGGTACATAGTATTGCAACTTCAATAAGTACTCGCTGGAAAATGTGGGCCAATAGTGGTTTCATACTATGAAATACATACATCTCAATTGCAGACATTCGGGATTCGGAAGTTCATTCCTACCCCTAATAATGTCCTGAAGCGTTTAACAACGCTCAAAAAATTTCGTCAAAAGTAGCACTTTTTAATTTAGTTTGTGTACGAAAAGTTGAATGAACTATCAATTCATTTTCACGATCTCAATCTATCACTTAAATAAATTCATTAATATTTTAGATAAATGATGAAATTTGGAACCGTTTGATTGATGATTTCGCAGGGCGCCCTAGTTTCCTATCAAGGCCTAAAGTGAACCTTCTTAAGTGTATATGTTCTTTTAGTTATTATAATGTTGTTATATACCCATTTGTTAACTAAGTCAATTAGCATACACATACATCCACACATATGTACAACATTTAAGCCTTTCACTCTATTCTAGGAAACAAAAAAAAAATTCCAAATTAACAACTTTCTCTCCATTGAAAAAGTCTTAAATTGCGAGAACACCAGCTCAAGATCATCTGTTATATCTTCACTAATCTATTCGAAACTTGATCGCTCATAAAAAAAGTAAAAAAAAACCAAGATCCCATTTTATTACTTTAAAACCCAAAGCCCTTTCAGTTGGTTGGCGGCATCTTGTATCTACAGCGAATTTGAGAATTCCGATTCCCATACATCTGTATAGAGGTTCTGTTAGCACTGCCGGCAGGTAAGCCCTTCTCTTACCGCCCTCCGGCCCATTGTGTCTAATCCGCATTCTTTCCAGTATAAATGGCACCTAAAGTCCGCTTTCTGCTTTGGGCACATAAAATAGGAAAAAAAAAAACAATAAGAAAAGAACCTACTCATAGGTGAACGAACGAATTGTACGCGTACAGAATTGTTTATTACAAATTAAACTCCCGCCTTTGGGCAGACAATTACCGTGATGCTACTATTACATACTTAATCGAACAATGGTGGGTCACTAGTTCAATAACACACAAAAGATATGCGCAAAATGTGTTTACATTCAGCGATGTCAGTGTTCTGTTTTTTTGTTTTTTTTTTTTTTGTTTTTGTGTTACCTGCCAGTTTGTTTCCCTCTTCCTTACAATTCGCCCACATTAAGTGTTGCCATTTTTGAAAATCTCAAAGCCTAACTTGCTAGAAAACCTACGAGTCGATTTGAGCTTTTGCGTAAATACTTCTAGGAAAAGTGCTCGATATTTTGCGACAGTACCTTATTAAAATCGAACTTAAAACCAAGACTCTTACTCAGTGAAGTTTGAGTATTCCACAGTCCAGATATGTTTGTTATACATGGAGCAATTTTCAGTTCAGGCTTACTTTTGCAAAACATTATCTTCTCCATCATACTATGTATGTTGTCTTCCAATTGTAAATAGTGACCAAGTATAAATATTAGTTATGGTCCTTCTACTTGTTTCCTATCAGCTGGAAAACAAATATTCGATCAGCATTTATCCTGTAACAGGAATGTATATCTGATTTTTAAACCCAATTCACGGCAGTCTATTATAATTTAAGAAGAATCAGCAACACTTAGTACTTGCGGTGATTTTAAGCAAAATGTACATATCACACACAATATGTATTACAAAAACCCTCGGAAAGACCACAACCGGATATAGCTTCGGTAGCTGTCAGTTGCAGATTTCGAATTAACCACCAGTATGATGCCAGTCTACTTACCACAAATGCTGGGGCGGTTGCACTGAACCCATTATCCAAAAGCAGATGTTGTAATTCAGGTAATAAAATTACCGAAATTGGAAAAATTATAAAATTTCAAATAAAACGCGAATTAAAATATTGTGCTACACAATGTATACGCATCTACTCGTATAGAAGGTATAGAGTAGGTGGTAGGTGTAACATGTCGCAGGATTCGAAAATTATTGCTTCCCCAGGCCCAATTGTATGTTTTACAAGGAAAGTGTGCTTGCCTACTAAAACACTGAAAGAGCAATCACAACAAATTTTCACATTTAATTGGGTTTTAATGTAATAATTTTTGTATGTAGATACGAGTATGTACACAAATATGTTTCAGTGTTTGAATGCAGCCCGAGGTGTAGGCTATTTAACGACTATTTGACGTACGAATATTCGACGAATGGCTTACTCGAATGGTTACTCGACAGTTGTATAGCTGGTTACTACTGTAATTGAAAATGTATTTTTATGTCTGTTCGGGTATTTAATTTCGAGTATGACATTTTTTAATTGGAAGCTGCATCATTGGTAGAATTTACATTTACCTTGCAAACTCTGAATTAAATTTCATTTGATGTTTTGGGCTTATTACTGGTTTATAAACTTGTTGTGGGTGTTGACCTAAATCGTAATGGTATACACTATTCAACCTGACATTTTACCTGTGATTTTTTTACCGCAAAAAATATTCAGTAAATGTGCACATTTTTCTCGGTTTGATTTACTTTACTTATGTCATTTAAGCCAATCATCATATGGTTAAACACTGACAAATACGAGTACATATAGTAGAAGCTATAGCATATCATATTTTTAAATTTTATATTTTCTAAAAATATGAGTATATTTCAGAACATGCAAGCAATCATTCATCAAATTTGCACTATAATTGTGTTTATATGTGTTTTCTTAAAATGAGACACAATCAGTTAAACTATTGTAGCTCAATATCTAAATTATTTGGCACGAAATTAAGCATTTAACTCTCAGGTTTGCAATTATTTTTGCATTAGAGTCAATTAGTCATGGAGATTAGTTAATTTTTTGTTTCCCAGTTCAGTAAATCTATTTATTTTGAACAAATTCCACAAACCAGATATTTATCGGATTTTTATTATTTCAAAACTACACGATGGTGGAGATAGAAATGTTAGTCGCATACGAGATGCCTGAATAATTGTGTAAGCATTTTATGCCTTTTTGCATCACACTAATATGTAGTATGGCGTCTTTTTTCCTAGACTTCTCTCATGGACAATAGATAAAATTCTTGGAGAGAACCATTTCAAAACCTCCCATATAACTGGAGACTTCAAAGCACCGTACGACAGTGTACATAACACATAATTTAATGACTGAAATCGTAATTGCGGAAAAATTAATCCATTCCTTTAGGAATTTTAACTGACCTCGATAACAACGTGGATGTTGCTGCTGATATGATCACTGACATTATTCTACTTGGAATGAGATCGTTTATCTCTTATCGGATTAAGAGTATCAGACCAAAAGAAAATCCATGGTACGACTCGAGCTGTAAAGCGGCTGTCAGGTTTAGAGAAACGTTTTTTCGGTCCTATAAGACCAACCCGACAGAGGAAAACCGAAAAAAGATCAAACGAGCCAGGGATGACTGCAACGTCTTTCTCAAGCGCGTGAAATTTCAATACGACCAAAAATTGAGGCAAAAATTATTACAATGTCCCAAAGACAGTAAAAATGTTTGGACATTCGTCAGAAGTGTTAAAAATTCTGCCTCATTCTCCATCCCAACACTCATTTACTCGTATAATGACATTCCAGCTGTCAGCTCTTTGGAAAAAGCCAATCTGCTTGCTGCACATTTTGTGGCCAGTTCACTATTTCCAGATTGTGTTTTGCTTCCGCCTGCTTCTTCTGAAGAGGTGTTCTTCCAAGCTGGCAAAACCACTGCGTAAGCTTTTTCATCAATCCTACGATTTAGGACTCTTTCCAAGCCGATGGAAAACAGCATTTGTCCAGCCCGTCCCTAACAGAGGCGAATCTTCTTCTCTCTCCTCCTACAGACCCACTTACGACTTTTCTTTCTAAAGCCATGGAAACGCTGATAAAATATCTCGTAACACGCAACACGTCCACTGGTCATTTGCTGACTTGTCTCACCGAAAAGTGGAACCAAAGTCTACACCAATCTGGCGAAAGCAAGATAGTTGCACTTGATATTTCTAAGGCATTTGACAGGAAAATGCGTACTTTTGGGATCGATAACTATCTTCTTCAATGGGTTAGAAATTACCATTCGGAACGTTCAATTCAAGTTGTCTTGGATGGTTTAAAGTCTGATGTTCACAAAATAAAGTACATGCTGGTATGCCCCAGAGCTCCATTCTGTTTCCGACCTGCTACTTCTAATCCAATATATTCCTTTGCTGACTCTCTGCTTTTCATACTTGTTTCCGAACTCAGGTGCCTGCTCTTCGGTTGTAGAACACAATTCCGATGTAAGCAGCATTGGGGAACTATCAACAGAGTGGAATTTAATGCTTAAAAGGACAATGCTGTCTGCTATCGTTATAGCAAAATTTGAATACCCAGCCATTGTCCATGGCGATGCACTTGCATCGTTGAAACCAAAAAACTTTCCATTCTCGGTATATGTGTCAATGACAACTTACGTTGGAATGACCACATATTCGTAGTCGCCAAAAACTCTGCGAAATGTCTAGGTTTCCTCAAGCGATGTAAGAAATATTTCACCCCCTCTGATCTGGCCTCAATATATGTATAAGACGATTATCCGCCCGGAATTGGAGTACAATGCTCACGTCTGGTCAAGTGCTCCTAAGACCTCTCTGCACTTTCTAGATAGAATCGAAAACCGTGCGATAAAACTAATAGGTGATGACAATTTTACACAGTCATTTAACACCCTTGAACACAGATGTAATGTCTCCTGTCTCACCTTGTTGTATCGCTATTGGTTAACATCAGTGCTCCCCAGAAATTGCCAGTAGCATTCCACGCCTTCTAACTTTTAACCGTAACACCCGTCTCGCTATGCATGCTCAAGCCCACCCTCAAGCCCACTTTCAAGCGTACTCTGAAATATCGTGATTCGTTCCTAAACCGTACAACTCGCTTATGGAATGCCATGCCGAGCTCTTTATTTCCTAGGCGCTATAACTTGCAAACATTTAAGACCAACGCACATCGGTATCTCTCTTTTTTCCCTCTCTAACTTCCTCTCGCCCGCGCTATGTGCAAACATCTTAGGGGTACACAAAATTCCTTGTGCACGCGCCAATTTTGGTCGGAAATTTTGCTGCAGCACTATTTCGGACATGGGGCCGAATTCCGCTAGCTTCTGTTTTGCTGTATACACAAGAAAATGTGCACAGTCTTTTTCCGATTCCGCAAGCGTGAATGTGAGTTTTTTTTGACAGATACTGTGTACACAGTTGTTGAAATTTATTCACTCTGCTTTTGAGCGTGAGTTGAGCAAGTAAGAGTGGAAAAAGATATAAAAACAAAAACACAAAAAAGCAGCGATGAGCTGAAGAAATTCATAATGAGCTATATGGAGGAAAATCTGGAAGTCACTCAGGATAGGTAGGTATGAAATCATGGAAAGATTGGCGCCACAACAACGCTTTCAAATCGTTGAAATTTATTTCCAAAATCGAAGCTCCTCTTCACGAAACTTATATTCCTGCTATTGGATACTCGATAAACCCTAGTTTATCGTTTCATTGTTGCTCCTAACAACTTGGCCTTTATCCATCCACTATCTGGAAAATTCTACGTAAAGATCTTAATCTCAATGTCTATAAGATCCAGCTGGTGAAGAGTTAAAGCCGCATGACCATTTATTGCGTCGGGTGATGACGGATTGGACTTTAGATCAACCGGAAAGGATGAGGTTAATTTCTGGTGTAACGGCTGCATGAATAAGCAGAATTGCAGTATTTGGAGCGAGGACAATCCTCAAGAAGTTCACCAGATGCTATTGCATCTAAGAAAATGTACCGTATGGTGCGGATTGTCGCTGGCATCATCGGTTCTTATTTCTTCAGAATGAGGCTGTCAATATGCATATACTGGTACAATCCGAAGATCACCGTTCCCCCCCCCCCCCCCCCCCCCCCTGATATCATCATCCTGATAAGTACACCGTTGGTGTGCTCTCCACTCTATTCTCGTTGGAACACTAATTTGTAATTTCTGGAACAGCTAATTTCTCGTACGCTGACCACACGATTAGAGCAAACAGTTCTGGAAGTACCATTAGGTAATACGAAATAGTAAGGTTTCCCAATTCATCATGGATCGTTTTACGCTTGCCGAACTTGCAGAATTTATTAAAAAATTCCGGCTCAATTGTAAATACGCAACGTAAATTTCGTCGTGAGGGGTCGTCATCACGGCTTCAGTATGCAGGCAATTCGTCGCACTGTGGAAAAGTTTGAGCGTGAGTACACTCTTTTGGGTCTTAAGCCACCAACCAACACAAAGATTGGTGCGAAATGAAGAAAACATAGCCACCGTGGGGCCAGTATCGAAGAAGACCCAGAAATATTGATTCTGCGCCGATCAGCTCAATTGGGCCAGAGAGTCAACCCGGCTTATTTTGCGGTTGGTTTTGGGCCTACATCCGTATAAGATTGTGCTGACGCAAGAATTGAAGCCGGACGACCATAGATAATGCCGTGAGTTCGGTTATTGGGCGCTGGAAATGTTGGTCGGAGATCCGGATTTTGGCCAAAAAATCATCTTCTCGGACGAGGCCCACTCTTGTCTCAGCGGCTATGTCAACAATCAAAATTACCGTTATTAGAGCGAACACAATCCATAGGTGTTCGGCCAAGCATCAATGCATCCTCAAAGATTGACCGTTTAGTGCGGTTTATGGCATGGCTGCGTCATCGGACCCTATTTCTTTCGAAATGAGGAAGGAGACGTCGTTACCGTCAATGGTCTCAGGCATAGACCACTTAATGTGATCAGAGCTTAAAAACATCAATATATCCAAGGTGTGGTTCCAAAAAGGCGGCGCTACATGCTATACAAGCAACGCAACGCTCGAAGTTGTGAAGGAGGAAGTTTGCGACTAGGTCATCTCACGGAGAGGGTTGATCAATTGGCCGCCGCGATCATGCGATTTGACACCACTCGATTATTTTCTCTGAGTCTACGTCAGGTCCTTAGTCTACGCTAACAAGCCAACCAGTTTACACGATCTCGATTCCAACATTCGACACGCTGTTGCCGGAATAACGCCGCACATATTGGAGCGAGTCATCAAAAATTAGACCGACCTATTGAAGCACTGCCAGCGAAGCCGAGGCGGCCATTTGGATGACGTGCTATTCCCCACATAATAGCATGAACGCATCTTCACAATAAAGCCAGAATCAATTTTATATCTCACATCGTTGCTGTTTTATTTAATTTTTTTTTCATATCGCTCTTATCTGGCCACCCTATGCTTATTTACTTACTTTTTATGCCTTTATGCCGCTAAAACGTGGAAATCATTTAACGAACAGTTCGTACTCTTCAAAATTCCGTTTTTGCAAACAGAAACCAATATCATTCGAAGAAACTTTTATTTCAAATAACCAGGAGCTCAAGCTCCTGCATCTAATTTTTTGACTAGAAAGATAAGAGCCTAATAGAATGCTTCCATCGTTCTTTTTGAAGTGTTCGAGTTGCCCCCTTAGTCGGAAGAAGCAATGATTGATAAAAATAAGTTAGCTCGGTCTCTTCGGTTGTGTCGTTGTTTGAGTTGGCAGCCAAGTTACCTTGCTATCTTAAGATGAGTCTACTCTTGTGGTTTACTTTCTGAGCTGTTGGATGTCTTTTGTTGTCAACAAATAGTCTTGCCTAGTCGCAATCGCACACGGTCAACGAGTTTGGTAACATTAACAAAATTAGATATGGCTTTAAATAGCTCGTCTCTATAAATACTGTCATATGCGGCATCAAAATCAACAGACAGGTGGTGGGTACTGACCTCAAGCTCCTGGATTTTTTCCGAAGATCTGACGATGTTCTTTTTACACAATTTAAAAGCACACTGATGTGGCGATGTTAAAGAGATTATATCTTCTGTAACATATGTAACACATGGGCTGAAAAGTTTATAGTAAAACACAAAATTTTTGCAAAATTCAACTTTATTTATCAATATAGTTGTCTTCGAGGGCGATACACTGATTGAAACGATTTTTCAATCTTTCGATACCAGTTTTGTAGTACGATTTCGGTTTAGCCTCAAAATAGGCCTCTATTTCGGTGATTACTTTTTCATCGGTCTTAAATCTCTTTCCGGCGAGCATTCTTTTGAGGTCTGCGAACAGGAAATAGTCGCTGGGGGCCAAATCTGGAGAATACGGTGGGTGGGGAAGCAATTCGTAGCCGAATTCATTCAATTTTGTCATCGTTTTCATCGACTTGTGACACGGTGCATTGTCTTGATGAAACATCACTTTCTTTTTCTCCAAATGCGGCCGTTTTTCTGCGATTTCGTCCTTCAAACGCTCCAACAACGCAATATAATAGTCGTTGTTGATAGTCTGCCCCTTTTGGAGATAGTCGATGAAAATTATTCCATGTGCATCCCAAAATACGGATGCCATAACCTTGCCAGCCGGCTGTTGAGTTTTTGGTCGTTATGGACGAGGTTCGTCGCCTGCTCGCCACTCAGCTGACTGCCGACTTGACTCTGGTGTGAAGTGATGGAGCCAAGTTTCATCCATTGTCACATATCGACGCAAAAATCCGGCTTTATTGCGGTTGAACAGCTTTAAACACTCCTCTGAATCATCAACACGTTGTTGTTTTTGGTCGACTGTGAGCAAACGCGGCACCCACTTTGAACAGAGCTTTCGCATGTCCAAATATTCATGTATGGTATATCCAACACGCTATTTTGATATCTTCAGAGCCTCAGCTATCTCGATCAACTTCACTTTACGGTCATTCGTAATCATTTTGTGGACTTTTTGCTTTTATTGTTTTCATCTGAAACAGCCTCTTTTGGACGTCCACTGCGTGCATCATCTTCGGTGCTTGTATGACCTCTTTTAAATTTTTCAATCCACTTGCGAATGGTTCGTTCGGCTGGTGCAGAGTCCGGGTAACACTTATCAAGCCATTTCTTTGCATCGGCTGCATTTTTTCCCATCAAAAAGCAATGATAAATCAACACACGAAATTGCTTTGAATACATTTTTTTTCACAATAATAAAAGTTGCTTCACTCACAACGCTATATACCGAGAAATAATCGTTCGACAGCTGTCAAATTTATACTCGTATCTTTTGAAGATTGGTACTAACTGAAAATGGTATGGATTTAATTCAAGTGGTGCCCTCTCTTAGAAACGGACTTTTCAGCCCATGTGTTATTTGGAACAGTTCAGAAAGTCTGGCTTCTTTGGAATATAGCAAATGCTGCTGATATTACCCCCATCAAAATTATGATACTTTCATCTGATTATATCTTACAGATAAGTTGATGTACAATTCTTAACCCCGGCTGATATTAATAATTTGGCGTGAAACCATCTGCTTTGCCAGCCTTATTGATTTTCAGTTTGGATAGCTATCTGTGGCTTTTTTACCGGAGGGATGGAATTATTTTGAATCATCGCCCACTATGAATGGCTTCGAAATATTGGTGGTCTCCGCTCTTGAAGTAGTGGCAGGAGTAGTCCTCTCAAATTTTCAGCACCGGCTTCGAGTCTACCATGGCGTTCGCATTATAATCCCTTGCATGGCCTTCTTCGGTCTCTTTTTTTCTTTCGATATTCCTTTCCTCTACCTTAATGGCGTAATTTGGTAGGAGTTTCATTATGGTGGTCAAGTGAAACCTATATCACCTCTCACGTAGTTTTAGCAGACTCGACCATATAGGGTCTTGCAGGATATTGCGATTGCCTCTCCGCAGTGTTGATATACGTAAGACTTTCTCAACTGAACGTTAAAATAACAAAGAGCAATCTTCACGTCTTGGTTAGAAAATTGCTCGTATGTCCGAGAGGTCGTAGAAACGGGAAAGTCATTCTTCTACTCCGTGTTAGCGTATCGACACGCATATCAGATTTATGTTGCTGAATTAAGACTTCATCTGGATTGAAATCTGTCATAAGCTTTTGAAACTCAAGCCACCTTGGTCGGGGCTCATTGAGCTAATCGGCAAAATGCTGCAGTTAAAACGGGCTCCGAATTTAAGTCTTGAGATGGCGGAGAAGACCCAAATTTCGTTTCAAAGGTCAAAATCTGGCACAAGCCAGTAGGTTGGTTTCGCAGATCCGCAAAAATATACACGAGCCCGAAGGGCTATAGTTTTCAGGCAGTATAGAACGCTAAGCATGTTACCATTTCCCTTAATTTAGATAGAATCTTGCTTTTAGTATATTTTTTTAGAACATTTCTTAAGCTCTTTGGAGAACAATATAACGCTTGTGGCGAAATAAATAAAGTATATTTTTAAAGTCGTTTTCTGACTGTTAGTAAATTGTTATTTGCCTAATATCGAGCACTTATGTATGTTCAGTATTCACACAAACCCAATTATGTATTTAAAGTTCAACTTAAATTATTGTCCAATTTCGTGCACTCAGTCGTTCCCCTTATTCTTTACCACTCACAGCAAATTGTACAAATAAGGTGTTCATTGTCAGGCACATACATACATACATACGTCTATTCCAGAACTACTATTGTAGTTTGGATTGAACTTCTATGACAAAAGGGTCATTTATTCCAATACATAAAACTAAAAAAAAAAAACAAAAAAAATACCGCACTCAAACAAAACGAAAATATATATTAAAAAACAATTCCAATAAGGAATAACCCACAGACAAGTACGAGTAATACTCAGTTTATTGAAGCGCCTCAAGCGCACATGGAGTCAGCTTATAGCTAACAGCTTACAGCTGTATTCGTACAACAAGCAAAGATAATTAGTCACACCCAGTAAAAAAAAGAGTGAGGATACCACAATGCTATTGCCTTCTGCCGTCTTCCGTCTTCCGTTTGTTGGTGAAAACACTCGTATTAGCGCATATTTTATTCAGAAATTGGTTTTGACAGAATCAGAATCACTGAGCTGGAGACGGGGGATGTTGTACAGAATAAACCACCCCCGCATTGTGGCATTACCAGGCAGTCAGTCGGTCATTTGTTGGTTGTTTAGCTCACGATTGATCGTGATTTTTCAGCCCTACTCTATGCCACTTAATAATAGCCTCCAATATAGAGTATGGTTACAACTGCGCCTTTACAATGTTTTCATGGCTTTTCATGAAGCGCCGGTGCTTGTCAAGATGTAGGGTGTTGTAATAGGCTTGCGTATTTTTCCACCAAGGTCTTCACGACAGTGTCGGCTGGTTGTTCTCATTCCCTATTCATTTAATTTTTCTTTTGCGCGCTATTTAAGGTGCGCGCCTTACCTACACGATGCAGTACCATGCCAGTGTGCCAGTGCCAAGTAGTAAGTAGTAAGCAGGTCTTTAATGTATGTTAAGTCGAACGAACTGAACGAAAAGTACGAAAAGTTCATGGGTAAACACACTTCTAAGGCGGGATTATATAAAAAATAAAAAATAGGTACAAAACTTTAAAACAGATGCTCGAACCAAGAGAGGGCCATTTCGAAATGCAACGGGTTATGCCAACTGTACTGCTTGTACAAAATAGCATATTAATGTCAGGTACTCGTAGTATTACTTTACTTTTTTCCGTATTCTTTTTTTGTTAAATAAAACTACCTGCGCCCCCAGAGTACCTACTGTTTTCCACTGAAAACGAGCTCTATGGTCGTGGTTACGAACAAACAGAAGTCCTTCAGTTGGTGCTCCGTTTATTTTTCATGTAAAACACCCTCAACCATGATATTCGTGGTTGTTACCGTTGTGCGGAGTTCACTTTCGATTTGTGGTGGCGGTATCGTTTGACTCTGTTAAACTTATGGAGGCGCCACGCGTTAAATTGTATCTGCTGAGACCAAATAATGTTATTTTTCTTGTTATATGAGTTTTGGGACTAGTTGACAGTTTTTCTTTTCAATCTGAATCTGACTAATGTTTTTCAAGTCTGATTCTATATCAAAGTAAAGTTCATTATTCTTGAGCTAATGTGTAATAGATAATTTTACCTTCTTGAATAAGAGCAACATATCTACGTAACATGGTTACTTAGTTGACTTATTTCAATGTTACTCTAAGCGCTAAAAAATGTTTTTTTTTTCATTCTGAAACAATATCTATTGTAGACGAATTCAAAATGATTTTGTGCGCTGTTCATTATTCACTTGATGTATCCGTGCTATTACAATTTCAGGGCTCATCTTCCTCAATCCCAATTGTAATCTTCATCAGATATCTTAAAAATTGTTTGTGTTGTGTTCCAAATTGACACAATTTAAGAGTTAGTAGACTTAGGAGATCTTCGATAGTATTTAATTTGATTACTGTTGTTTTATGATTAGTATCATTAAAGCGCAACGCGAGCATACATTGATGATAGTATCGAAAGCATAAATTAAAAATGACAGTTTAAAATACTGCCCTTTGTTGTTGAATGAATCAATTAAATTTGTAAAATCAGTAAATTTAGACTTTCATTGCACTATAGTATTTTTGTTTTGTACCTTGCATATGTACTCGTATTTGTCGATTTACATTTATCAGGAAGTTAGTCATTGGATTTTCGGTTATTTTTACAAGCTTATCAGTGGCATTTATGAATTGAGGGGAATGCTTTGTTAATTTTTTATTTCTTATAAAAATTGGAAATCTTTCGATTCATTTGGTTTTTCAAACGTTTTAAATTAGCACAAATTTTTCAAAAGTCAGATTTGTTCCACATATGTTAATCAGTAGTTTGCGTGATTTGAGTACTATGAATTGGGTGGAAAAATTATTTGTCGGGAAGACAAGTACCACTTAAAAAGCCAATATTGATATCAGTAGAGCCAATAAACCTACATTTGTAAACTTCATTTTTAGAAGAGGTAATATTAAACCTCAAATGCTCGCAGCATATCAACTCAAAGACTTATTGTGTTAAAGCAGTTGTCCGCCAAAAACAAAAAAATAAGCCAAATGAAAAAGTGAGTTCACTCAAAAATCCAAGAGACTATTTTGGACGAAAATCTGTGAGCATAGGTATTTTCTGCCATGGCCAAAGAATATGCTAACAGGTGTTGGAAAGGCCAAGAAACCCTGAAGACTCTGCTCAAATGAAATTTTTGCTTTACATCGCAACCACGTCATGTGCGATGAAAGTGATCAAAATTTCTTCAGCCAAGAGCCTATCTAATGAGCTGACTAATAATATTAACAAACTTGAATCGGCAATCGGCTTATTAAACAGTTTTAAGGTTCCACTGAGAGATAGAATCTTCCTGGCCCTGATAAAAATGTTCTCGAATCAGGAATAGCTCCTCAGAGAGTTTTTTTTTTTAAAGCGGCGTAAAAAACCTGCAGCAAATTTCCTAAATCCTATCGTCCAATTAGCTTGAAATCGTTTTACTCCAAAAGAAAAAAGGAAACATTTGCTTTGCTGCTATACTCGTACAATAGGCATTTTTGAAAGTGTTATAACATGCCGCAGCATTCTAATCAATATGCATGCCGCAAAGACCGATCTGCCAAAACTTTTTGGTAAACAAAATAGAAGAAACTTTTGAATACAAAAATATCAATCTGCGCTTCCCTCGATAATGTGAGATTTTGGCAATATGATTTATGTTAACCCGACCGTATAAATATGAGCTATAACGTCTTAAAAATTAACATATCTGTGTATCGCAGGAGTATTGCAAACTGGTCCCAAAGGAATTGAAGAGTTTGATAGGAAGAGCAGCGCTAGGCAATGTGGCTAAGCTCATTTGTACAGTGGTCAACCCGGAATCCAACTTCCTGCCCCATAGTTTCTATGGGAACTTCGGTAGAATATTTTTGGTTAAGATCATCTAAAGAGTTTCTTTTATTGGACGCTATAGACCTGATGTAGCTGATGGAGCAAAAAGAAGTCCCATGTGAGGAATGTTATCAGGAGATTTGTTTACTTCATCTCAGGACACGGTAGCTCTATATGCTCTACAAAATAACTAAAGCTGTTTCCTAAAATTTATCGCCGACTTTGTATGATGACAAAACCAAAGAACACATATTGTGCGACTCTTTGCAATTTAAGAAAGCGTGTCTTTCTTAAGATTACTCTAGCTTCATTATCAAAGCCACAGCCAGCGATCTGTTCGAATTTATAAGTAAGTTGGGGACTAAGGTAACGGTTTAAAAGATTCTAAAGCCTATACTATAGCTATTTCCAAAAAGAATGAAAAATACTTCTTAAAAATCTGTTTATATAGATAAAGTGGTTAGAAAAAGAAGATACTCTTATTATTTGACGATTACATTTCAAATTCATAGTTCTGAAAACTGCCGATCGGTAAAATGAATAATTTTTTTCTATTTTGCCTGAAGCCCTTGCATCATTTTAATAGTTTTATGATTTGTTATTTTACTTTACAAAAATCAAGAATTTAAAAATGTTTTCAAGTATGTATTCTGATAAATATTTCTCTAGATCCCAAGGTCCCGAAATTGAATTAAAGATTCTGAACTCTACAAATATGGTTATAGGTATAGTTTCAACAGATCTATTCAACATGAACAAAGATTTTCGAGGAAATACAAAAACATACTCGATTGAAACATGGTTAACTCTTATATAAAGGGTCTTTGATTAACCGCTTCCTATCTTGAAATGTAAATTAAACAAAGTGTGTGTGGAATATCATCGAAATTTTTGATTCGTTTGAAAGGCCTATCGATGCCATTATATATGGAATATAACATCGTTCAAATGTCCGCCGCGTCTTCTCTGGGTGGCGCGCATCCAACCACATCTGGTCGGGTACGCCCAAAAGATCTCTGCATCTGCTAGATAGGATTTAAAACCGTGCGATAAAACTCATAGGTGATACTAATATCACTCAAACAATGGACACCCGGCGCAATGTCTCGTATCTCACTCTATTTTATCGCTATTTCAACCAATAGTGCTCCATAGAAATCGCCAGTATCATTCCGCCCATTCAAACTTTTAACCGTAACACCCGCCTCGCTATGGATGTTCACCAGTCTACCCTCAAGCCCACTTTCGGACATACTTTAAAATATCGTAATTCGTTCCTAAACCGTACAACTCGCTTATGGAATGCCCTGCCTACCTCTTTATTTCCTAGTCATTATAACCTTCAAACACTTAAAACCAACGTTCACCGGTACCTCTCTTTCTATCCTCCCTGATTTTTCTTCGCCCGCGCTGTGTGCAAGCATTTTAAGGGTATTAAATCCCTTGAACGCGCGCAAGTTATAAAAAAAAATGGCCAATTTTCCATGACTTGCATAAATTAGGCTGAATTTGACCGATGGCATGGGTTATGTTGGCTTTGAGCGCCGGTGTGGTTTTGTGATTTATTCGCATAGATCTGTGACGTCAGAAATCTCTACAAGAAAATGTCTAACGGGGCCAAATCGCACGATCTCAGTGTCTAGTTCACATTATATCCACGTGAGATGACCATTCCCTCGAATCGCTCCAATGTGGCGTGAGCTGTGTGGCACGTAGCGCCGCCCTGTTGAAACCACATGTTGTTAGTGTCCATATCATCCAATTCAAGTCACTTCTACTTCTGGTAATCATCGACCTATAGCACTCGCCGTTGACGGTGATGGCCTGGCCAACGTCGTTCTCAAAGAAATGTGGACCGATGACGCCGCCAGCCCAAAATCCACACCAAACACCGACTTTTTCGGGATGCATTGAACGCTGTTGGATTGGTATCGTCCCAAATTCAACAATTTTATTTGTTGACATACCCATTCATCCAGAAAAGGGCCTCATCGCTGAACACGGTTTTTCGATGAAAATTAGGGTCAGTTTCCAACTGATGCAGAGCCCATTCAGCGAACGTGTCTATGGTCGTTTACCTTCAGCTTCTGGGTCAGTTGAAGTTTGTATGGTTTGCCGAAGTCACGACGCAAAATTCGCAAAGTTGTGGCCGAGTTCTTGTGGGCGACGCAAAATCGACTGCTTTGGACTCTCCTGCACACTCTCACTGACAGCGGCGATGTTTTCGACAGATCTTGCATTTCGTCGGTATACGGCGTGTTGGTTTATCGTTTACTGAACCAGTGTACCCAAATTTATCCACCACACTGCGAATAGTCTTCTCAGTAAGACGATTATGGCGACCGTACAATGGGCGAAGCGCGCGGAACGTTGCCCGAACAGAACGCGACACTGAAAGCATCGGTTCCCACTAGAAAGTAAGCAGTGTTATGCGCGGTAAGTACGTAGGTGGGTGACCACATGGGAACTCAGTACTCCGCGTGCTGTTGACAAAAACGAGCCACATGGGTATAGTACCCCGGCGTTAAATCCCGGACCCTACAAATTAATTTGTATAGTTCCCTTGATAATAATAATAATAATAATTTTATCATTTGCACATGTTATTGAACGCTATGTCAGTCCGTGGTCATTTGGCAAAACAGACTGAATAAATGACAGCCAATTTAGTAGATGCAGCTTCAACAATATGGCCTCTATCAACTGTCAAATTTCGGAAGTCCCTATTGGAAGAGCCTGTACAATAAGCACCATCATCCTAATGATGCGGCTTAACCTAGCATAGCTTTGGTATAAAGGATGTCTGTTTTTGGCAATTTTTAAACCGATACCGACTACAACTATACAGATTGAAATATTTGAACTTAAATCGCACTTTGCCCTTGGTCACTCCGAGGGGAAAGTTCTTTGCGTTATGTTTGATCCCCTTAATTTAACCGGAATTTCGAGGCAAACATGCCACAATTGACCTTGACCAAAAGACCGAATTTATTGACTTAAACATAGGATATATTGACGACATAAATGTCAACACTCCAGTTCGAAACATCTACAAATCCATCCCCGAGGCACAAAATCATAAAAAAAGACCTTGCTTTAGACGCTACTCATCTGGAGGCTACTGAAGCATACCGTACATTGTCCGAAGGTTTCGCTTTACTATTATCGCAAATAAGGAACAAATTGATTTCGATAAAATTGACATGTTGGATGGTTCGCAAAAACGTGTCATCTAATACATCTTCTTTTGTAACTATGTGAATAATTGGTGGTACTCATGCCATGACATGACACTGTCTGTTAATTGATTGTATAAGCAACTAAAAAATAATCTGCGCTATGTTATAATATCAGCAAATTCTATCGGGCTTACAAAACGTTCAACAGCGTCAACTGCAAATGTGAACTAAGTCTGATTCCAACAACTTTTGAACTAAGTTAATTTTATAGCTTTTTTTCTAATTGATTCTTCTAAATTGACCTTAACCAAGGCGAACGAATAACTCTAGTAATAAAAATCCTCTTGACATTCTTTTTGTAAGGCCAATTAGCGATAAATAAAAAAACATATCCAACTCGACCAAAATAACAGCAGCTTCATATGGTATGTATTTATGATTTAAAAAACATTGCGTGCCCATAGCAGTAACTGACAGTATCATCTAAATAATCTTACCCTCTCCGAGTACGTCATCGGACATTACATAAGTTCTGCCACTAAGTGAAAAAGTAAATAAACACATCATCACGGCACAGCATCTGAGCCATAAAAATTATTACATAAATCCGTATACAGATCTAGGCATGTGCACGTTCTAAAAGGGCTAAATGAATGGATAAATATTTTGCTCATCTTTTTTTCTGACACAAAATGCTGTAGCAAATTTGTCAGATGTTTTGTAGTTATGCGGATTTTAATTTTAATCCATTTGAATACATGGCCCTTACCGCTCTCTTTTAAAGAAATTTTGTGCAAAAAAAAAAAAGGATAAAGAACGTAATCCCTTTTATCGTGCATATCAATTACTGCATGCGTAACCTACCTACTAAATTACATCTAGGTATCTGGGGGAATGTTTACTTGAGCTTTTTTTTTTTATCTTCCGCAAATAAACCATCCACGACTAGAGAGAGAGATAAATAGCCAAAAAGCCAAAGAAGAGGTAAAAATCTAAACACAAACAATTCACGCAAAAATACAGAAAAAAAATACAGCAACAGCAACAATTTTGCGCTCTCTTGGGGTCGTATCTGTATCTGCCGCGCACGTCGCTCTCTTTTGCAAAATACGCGACCAGACTTTTTAGCTTTCAGCACTTTGTATCCGCGCTCGCAAAACAAAACGAAATAAAATCAAATAAAATACTACTGATTTTTTTTTTCTAATGCTGTGTCCTAATTTTTCGTTACTACACTTACACTTGCAAAAAAAAAAAAAAAAAAACAAATAAAATAAATAATAAATAAAAAAACAGCCAGCAGTCATATGTAGGTACGAGTATGTTATATATAAAGGAATGTTTAGCTTTTTTTTTTATTCATTTTTATTTATTTTTTGTTTAATTTCTCGTTCTTGTTGTTGCGATATTTTATTCGCCAAAAACGAGCACACATCTATTTAGTTGTAGACGGCCGAGCGATGACGGTTCGCACACATTAGCTTCATTGTACGTTATTTTATTTTTTATTGTAATTTTTTTTTTTTTTTGCAAAAAAAAAAATGAAACCGAAATAAAAAAAAGTTGTAGGTACCCGACACTCAAAATTCACGTAGCTACACTATACATTCGTATAGTGGCAAGCTTATTGGTGGGTTGGTGCGGAAAGTTGACCTTCAAAAAATAATTAAACAGAGAAAAAAATTCGCAGAGTTGCTTGTGCGAATTTTTGTGCACAAGTTTGTGTATTTGAAACGAAGACGAAGACGAAGACAAAACAGAAGAAGGCAGCGCTAAATACAACAAAAAAAAAATAATAATAATACAAAAAAAAAATCGCGCTCGTTGTATCTATTTTGCTGGTGATTTTGCTCGCTTCTTCATCTTTTTTGCTCGGTTTCAAATACATAGAAAACAGAAAGACCTATCGTCGCCACCGCCCGTCGTCGACCGCCTCCACCGCCACCATCATCGCGTTGTCGTTAATACTGCCGTACCGTGCTACTACTATACAGCCGCTGCTGGGATATGGGATCTGCTGTGAAATGTGTGCCGTAGTTGATTATGATCAGTATCAAGGTTCGGTGTTTTTTTCACTTTTTCGCATTCGCGTAATTCCAAATTTCGCGAACATAAATTTGATTTTTTTTTTTTTTTTTTGTGAAAATTTTCAATATATGCGGTTTCCCTTTTTTCGGATTCCATTTGAAAAGTGTATGATGTGGCTTAAATTTTTTCAGATAAGTGTATCCTTTTTCAGTTAGAGAATAAAGTGCCAGCTGTGATATGATCATTATCTAGTTAAAATTTTGCAAAAAAAAAAAAAATAGTAATAAAAAAAAACCCTGCTCCGCTTTAGTAACAAAAAAAAGAAAAAAATTAATAAATTAGTGCCAAAAATTTAAAATAATTTAAATATAAAGAAAAATTTGAAGAAAGATTTAAAAAAAAAATTAAATAAATTTTTTTTAACTTGTGACCACTGATTTACTTGCCAAATAAATATTTATGTAACACGAACGACCATAGGAAGTACCTTCACATTTGGATATTGAATATGTAATACGCTTGCATCCATCTGAAAGTGTATCTGAGCATTTGGAAAAAACACAGAGCAAAACGAAAAAAAAAGGTATGTCAACAGAGGAAATACTAAAAATAGAAGGGCGTGGAGTAGGTATAAGATAATTTGCGTGTTTGGTACCCCCATTTGCAAATCATTATCATCCTCATCACCACCACACCACCACCTCCAACATCATCATTATGATTATCATCATCATCATCATCGTCGTCATCATCATCATCGTCGTCGTCGTCGTCGTCGTCGTCATCGTCGTCATGATCATTTGCTGCGAATCAATCAATTGGAAAAAAGGGTGCGCGCGTGTAAGATAAGTTTTCCTTTCCTTCCTCATCTGACACACAGAGCAACAGAGTAGAGCTTTTTTTTTTAAATTTTTCTTTTTGTTCGCCGAATTTGTTTAGAACTATGTACTCGTACACATATAACTAGCTACACGATCAGCATTTTCCTCGATTCAATTTTTAAAAATAAAACTTTGTGCAAAAGCTTTTCGCAACAAACACACAATTAGGGCCATTGTACTTTTTCGCGTTTTTTCTTTTTTTTTTTCAAATTCTATATGTTTTTTTTTTATTGTTGCTCGCCCATATATAGGTACCGGGTAGATCGTAAGATACTTTTTTTTTCAATGTATAGATTAAAATGAAAATAGGTGGGATAGTATTGGATGCGAATAGTAGGTTGTAATAGAACGAGAAATTGTACATGTGTAGCGATAATGAATTGGGCTCATCAAAGCTAAAAGATGTGGGTTGGGTTATCACAAATTCTCTACGACATTATAAAGTGCCAAAAATCGTTCTTTCTTTTTATTCACTCATTTACTACTTGTGCGATTTTTTTTTTTAATCATTAGGTAAGGGCAATGTGGTTAACGTCTAAAGGTACATACTCGTATATACACATTTCAATCGATATTTAAAATTACAGGCTAATATCGCCAAAGGAGATGTAACAGCTACGGGTAGAATAACCAATTGGTTTTTGTGCAGCTTGTTATCTATAAATTCCTTATCGTTTTATGCATGCTCGTAAATACCCAGTTCTTTGTCTAGCCTAGCCCTTATTGAGTTTAAAAATACCAACTTATTTCTAGGTGTAGAAAACCAAAGTATTATTTTGGCCTACATACATATAATACATATAATTGGATAGAAGAAAACGGGAGCTGTTTCCAACAAGCGAATTTATATATTTGATATGAATATTTGTAGTAATGTAATTTTATTTAAGGTGTTTACCTGACTCGTGTTACCATTATCAATTCTACAATATTCTTATTCTATAGTCGATATAATGTAGAATTTTTGTTAAACTGGATCAATCCAGCCATTGACTGCAAAAGTAGTGTACGTCACATTTTTTTTATAATCTGTATTTACAGTAATAGGCAATAAGTTTAATATCATTGGGTTTCCTATGAAATTTAAAACTTTCATCTTAAGTTGTATCTTAAATAAACTTCGCAAGTATTTCATTCTGTTCGGAACTTCTAATAAAACATTTAGATCTCAAAATAAGATGGTATTGCTCTCAAGAGCGCAGTCGTTATTATACACTGACGCTTCCGTATCATTCAAATTTATTTTGCAAATCGCCTCTTAATTTGGGAACGTATAGAGCATTACGTTATTTTATTAGTCCGTAAAATCGACGGACTGAGCTCAGTATTCATTGAATACTGAATAAATTTCGTTCAAGGTACATGACGCAAAACCAATAACGCTTCAAAGTAATGCCCGTACTGACAGAATCTGTTGCAGCTGTGACTGAAGATGTGGCGGAAGATCCAAAATTATTAAATTGGCTTCAGTTGAGAATTGGTACGTCCACTATCTGAAAAATTTTGCGAAAAATCTCGACATACACCTGTATACAATTTACAAACTAAAACAACCAATCAATGTCTCACGACTGGAGCCGAGTTGAGTTGAACTCTGAGCAGCTTGATCGACCCTAATTTTTTACTGAAAAATCGTGACGAGGCTCGCCTTACTTTTAGCTCAATGGGATATTTGGCAAGCAAAATTTCCATTTCTGGAGTGAAGCGAACCCAGAAAGGACACATAAAACTCAATTACAACCATAAAGGTGCACTGCTTGGTGTAGGCAGCGTCATTTTTTTTTTATTGAAACCACATGTCGTTGGTGTCCACATCATCTAATTCAGGCCAAAAGATGTTGGTCGCCGTCGTTCTCTAAGAAATATGGAACGGCGTCATCGGCCAGCCCAAAATCCACACCAAATAGTGACTTTTTCGGGATGCATTGGACGCTCTTGTATGTCAGGTGGATTGGTATCGTCCCAAATTCGACAATTTTGTTTGTTGACGTACCCATTCATTCAGAAAAAGACCTCATCGTTAAAGAAGATTTTTCGATGAAAATTAGGGTCAGTTTCCAACTGGTCCAGAGCCCATTTAGCGAACGCACGTCGTTGTCTATGCTCGTTTACCTTCAGCTCCTGGGTCAGTTGCATTTTGTACGGGTGCACAAGTCACGACGCAAAATTCGCCAAGTTGTGTTCTGCGAAAGGCCGAGTTCTTACGAATGACGCGAAATCGACTGCCTCGGATTCTCCTGCACACTCACGGACAGCGGCGATGTTTTCGGCAGATCTTGCGTTTCGTCTCAGTGGACTCAAATTTATCCACCACACTGCGAATAGTTCTCTCGGTACGACGATTATGACGACCGTAAAATGGGCGAAGCCAGCGGAACCTTGCCCGAACAGAACACCTTTTTCGATAAAACAATCCCATCATTTGCACGTGTTGTTGAACGCTATGTCCGTCCATGGTGATTTGGCAAAACAGACTGAATAAATGACAGGCAATTTGACAGATGTAGCTTCAACAATATGGCCGCTTTCAACTGTCAAACTTCGGAAGTCCTTATTGGTAGACCCTGTACTTTAGTTAATTCAAAATGATCGAGAAAAGAAAGGAAGCGATGAGTTTGGTTTTTCTTTCGCCAAACTCTCAAACAGCTTATTATAATAATAAATTTGGCAATTTATCTTAAAACCTTAAGGACTATAAGGTATCTGAAAGGAAAAAACGATTGACTGGTTAGCTTTTATACCTTTCTAAATGCGAACTTTCGTACACCGAAAATAAGGTTTTCTGGCTTTATTTGAAAATGACCTGCTGTGAAATATATTCCGAATTCTGCTTGTAATTCCATTGATCACTTTGCAATATTTTGTTTATATTCCAATAAATATAGTTCTTTGGTATCAGTATTTTCTTCACAGAAATAAATTGGTCAGGGAGATCCAAAAATATTATCAGATAATATCTGATCAGTCACATCAACGCCACCCATATGACAATTCTATAGTAACTCTGTATCATTAGTGGGCAAGCTACCTTTAACTTTGTAGATAACTCGGTTTGTTATAACAGTTTCACTACATCAACTAGAGACATGTAACTAGAGAGGATTATAACTGAAAGATTGGCCACCCATTTTCTGCAGTAAATATTATCAGTAGATCAACAATCAATGTCATCTCGCGGAACAGTTTTATCTTCTTTCAAATTTTTGGGTAAGGCCCGATACGTAACTTTGTAATTTTGGCAAATAAAGGAATTATTTACCATTCAATTCAACTCACCCTCCATACGATATTCCGGTATGTTTTTTCTGCCTTGATAACGATCAGACTCGTACAGGTCCCCATTGCACGAGTCGCATCAATTCATCAATTGCTTCAGTTTAAAATGGCCTCTGCTTGGAAACGTTCATTGAAATTAACTTGGATCACTGTTTTCATTATTACTAAAAAGAAGAATTGATTTTATTTCTTCAAATCTGTCTCGAATGACAAATAAGACACTCTTATATTACGCTGAAACACAACATTTTTAAATTCATTCCTATGTTAGCTTTGAACTCTTCAGGACTTGCTGGAAAAGATTGATAGCTTTATGTAAAGCTGTTATGACAGCTGTAGTCACTAAGTCATTGTATACGAAGTCACATTTTCTAAGTTCATGAACGAGATCAATGTTTGTTTAAGTATGCTAGCAACTTTTATAAACGAGCATCTGTTATTATTAAGGCGTATCCTGCAAGTTACGGTTATTTATATTTGTTTTATTTTTTCAGCACTTAGCACAAAATTTAACTTTTCTTGCCTGAAGGAATGTCCCTTACGCTAACTATATCACTTTAGGATTTTTGTCGGGCAAATCAGCTCAATCAATTTTTGAAAAACGAATCTTCTCTCTTTTTACAATTCCATTACATTACCGTCCCTTCCTTTCGAAGCCATGGAATATCTAAAAAGAATGTTAACTCATGAAATCCCTTAAAACACCAAAACTTTTAAATAAATAATCTGTGAGCTGCACTGGTAGTATAAGGGCACTGCCATACTGTCATGAAACCAAGCCGAGGAAGCAACATGCGCGAAGTAGTATGTCATGAACCATTCCTCAAAATGATTAAAGTCTTTTGATTCAAAATCAATTCCCGTCCTTCTTCATTTATTTATATGTATCCGATCCCGCTTCAATATTTCCCTTTTTAAGGAGTCATATCTCCAAGTTTTAAATACTGTCATAGAAAAATAGAATTTAAAATCTTTTAGCTCACCATATTCTGTATAAAGCTATTAATTTGACATAGGCACACAAGAAGCATATATCACTGGTGCGGATCATTTGTCAAAATTAAAATTAATCTTCCTTCTGCATACAGCACATAGTTATGGAACTCAAAAGTAATTTTTTTTTTCTCATGCTTCCTCTACACAAATTCCAATTTTAAATGCTTTCGAAATGTAAAAAATTCACCTACTCTCGAGATCAAAAAAAAAAAAAAAAACAAAGTAATAATAGTAAAACTCAGATCCGAAAATGTCGACTAGATCTGCCAAAATGTTTTCTTGAATCATCAATGAAATAGAACACATAACAATTCGTGCACTTACAAATAATGGCTATAGATAAACATGTCAATTTTGTTCTTGTCTATTTCCTCTCGTGGCGCATTTCACCAGAGTATAAATCTTATACGATAAAATAAAAATATGTTCATCATTTAAGACAAGTGCAACAAATAAATAAACAAATCACACGAGCTAAGCACATTCATTCATCACGGAATGAGGCGGCGGAAAAAATACAACTGGCCCACAAGTGTCCTCGGTCAATACGTCATTTGTTTAAATTATTCACATGTGAGAGAAGGTTTGAATACATTCACAAAATAACGGGAATTCTAGTATCAAGCTTTAATTTTTCATTATTCTATTCAAATGCACTGTGCTCGCCTAATTGTCTGTGTGCGATGACTTCAGAAAATGCCAATTAATGTGTATAAATGTCGAAACGCATTAAAGTGGCTATTATACTGGTATGTGCCGGGAAAAAAATCCGCAAAACAAACTCAATGTGCAAGATGTTTTTTTTTTTATTAATTTTTTTTTTTTTTAAATAACTAAACTTATTTTTAAGTAAACGATATTTATTTGCACAGTTGCCTTTTATTCGGTGTTAAGTAGGTTGCAACTGTGTCGTCTAATTTTTTTTTTTTTTTTTTTGGGATTTTTACAATTGAAGTTGTATATTTGGTTTGAGTTGTTTTTAATTTTATTGTAGCAAAAATTAGGTCGTTTTTAGGATTGAAATGTGTACACTGATCGAAATGTATTACCACACGAAGCCGTTTAGAAGTGTTGCCGTAATGTTAAATTACGAGTAGGTTATTAGGTAAGCGGTATTATCTTTTTCAGATACATACATATATATTTCTTGTAAATTTATATTTAAAGCTTATTTCGATGCTAACTCCTCGATTATCTTTGATTATCTCTAATTTGCCTCCGAACGCGGGTATATTTTTTTGTTATATTTTCTGTCACTATCCAATATTTGCTAACTTCTTGGTTTCGGATGTGATTTCAAAATTGTTTGTTTCTATTCTTTTTTTTTTTAAATGTATGTAAGCCAAAATTTCTGATTTGTTTCAACTTATCGCTTAAAAACGTAAAATGATTTTTGTGTTGCTTTATTAGAATTACGGAGAATTATCGGCGGTTCAGAGAACGGCTTCCATTGCATTACAGGTGCGCTCTGTACCACCCCTACGGCAGCTTTAGACACTTTTCTGCACCTAACACCGCTTGATTTACAAATCAAAGCACTTGGGCAAAAAGCTGTGTTCCAATGCCAAACCTTCCAAAACGGAACTGGTTCTTTTCACCAGAAAGTACAAGATACCTCAATTCAAACTCCCAAAACTCAATGAAGAGGAACTGTCTCTTTCGGACAGCGCGAAGTATCTGTGTGTGATTCCGAACAAACAACTGAACTGGAATCTTAACGTAGCGGGAAGAATCAAAAAGGCATATAATGCTCTTTTTATCTGTAAAGGAACAGTAGGAAAAGTGTTGGCTGTATACGGTGGTGGTAAGACCCATACTTACATACGGCGCATTAGTATGGTGGAAAGCAACAAACAAAAAAACGATTTACGGAAAATTAGCGGCGGTTCAAAGAACGGCTCCCATAGCCATTACAGGTGCGCTCCATACCACCCCTACGGCAGCATTAGGCACCTTTTTGCACCGAACACCGCTTGATTTACATCTCAAAGAACATGCTGGCAACAGTGCGATACGACTCACTAATCTGGGTTACTTCAGAGCAATAGTTTCGGACATGGAACGGTCCCAACTGAGCTACTGCCAGGCAATCTAATTCTAACGGATGAAATTCCTTCCTTCGACTTCGACATTCCGTATGATATAATATATCCGGAGAGGGAGGACTGGCAAAAAAATGCAATCATCAGCTCGAATTTTCACAGGTGGCTCAAAAACAGAGGAAGGGACAGGTTCTGGTATCTTCTCAGAAGACCCAGTCTATAAGACTAACGGACGCAAGCAGTATCTTCCAATCAGGGCGACTGAGCTAATGCAGATGAGATCGGTATCCGAAAGAGATATCGGATACCGATACATCGATAGCCATATACTCAAGGCAATGGAATCAACCAACGTCAATTCTGATACAGTCAGCGGATGTCGCACAGTGCTCAAGGCATTATGCAGTCAGAACCGCTTGCAAGAAAAGGAGAGCTACTCGACAATAGTGCGATTGCCAATATCAAACCACTCCTTTGCATAGTGAGGGGCACAATCGAGGAAAAAATCACAAAGACTGCCAACCTAAATTGGTCAAGTCTTGAAGGACACAGGGTATCCAAGGCTCTTTGGCCGCTTTTTGACGGCAAAATATCTAGGAAGTTAAAAAAATTAAATAGGGGTAAACTTAGGACCATAATAGGAATCCTGACAGGACACTGTCTTCTGCGGCAGTACGCAAAGAGGCTCAAATGGTCAGATATCTGCACATTCTGCGGTGATCAGCAAGCTGTTGAGGACATAACATACATACTATGTGAATGCGAGGCAATATCGCGTAGTCGAAGAAAATTTTTGGGGAAATACTTTTTTCGAAAACCTAGAGGAAATAGACGGCATGAACTTCAAAGGCCTTGCACTTTGAGCAAAATCATTCGTAAAACCGTAATCGAAACCAAATAGCGTATTACCCTTAACTTGAAATATGTATTTGATAATTTGATTGAAAAACTGGTACAACTTCGCTCATATGACCACACATGCAAAGATCATCCTGTTTCGATAAAAATACTTTTTCGATAATATCGGCCTCTACATCCTGTATAATAGTCACGATATTGACTTCCAAAAGGTAAATAGTGAATAGTTTGTGAGCATAAACCAATATTTTCAAGTAGGTCTCAAGCGTTTTGTCAAACCGAATGATCTCGAAGGCCAATTGACACGTCCATTTTGACAAATCATATTTTGCCTAAATTTTAATAAATCAATTAAATTAATTAGTAGCACCCCATCACGTCCGAATCAGTGCCACCCGTATTTTATTGTCATCTCATTTACGGTCTCGATAAAGATCTGGAGTTTTTATTGTTAATTTTTCGGCAGGGTTCGAGGTTTTACTGGATTGATATTGCCAATTAGCGTATTAATGGATATTGATTTATCAATGGTTCGACGAAACACTAGATCATACGAGCGACTAAAGAATTTGAATGATATTATGATACTCGTACATACCGGTACACATATAAATTTAGCAAACGCAACGCGAATTTTGAAAATTAATTTCCACAACATGGTCAGTTGACGTTTATAAATCTTAAAATTTAATGACCATTGAAATTTTGGCGCAATTTCTTCTCCAGCTTTGTGAAATGTTGGCCATACTTTGCGAACCACGTGCTCTTCTAGTTACGCCTTCTAATTCTGACCACAAAATGCTGGTTACTATGTTTCAAAACCGCTCACTATTAGACGCAACTTCAGCGTTTTCGAAGGACATACATAGGTCCGATTACGTCACAATAGGAAAATTATCATCTAATAGTCACTTAAGATGTACTTGTAAGTAATGAAACTGTATGCATGTCTTGCAGATTATGGCTACCCAAGATTTTGCTTACGTGTGAAAATCTACATCAACCGCGTGTTGTCCAAAATGTAAAGTTTCAATTATTCAAACGAAGAAACGACCCACCCCCTAAAAGTGTAAACTATTTTATAACTTATAATACTTTTCCGTTGAAAACAATTGGCAATAGTAAAACAAGTCCATGAACATTAATTGAATAACCTAGTACTAAAAGCAAAAATTATTTTAGAAAATATACTAGAAAATTTCATTCTCCCAGTTTTACGTTGTACACTTTTATAGATGTGTAGATACGCATTCTACAATTAAGTTTTTTTTGTGTAACTTGCCCTCCTAACGAAACGAAAATATACCTAAACCCATAATTTATGTTACTAATCGTTCTTCTTATTACAAAAAAGGGTTAAGTATTATTTTATGTACAAAACAAAAATTAGAGTCGTATTTTCAAGAAAAGTTTCATCAAAGATCAAAACATTGGTTTTACCTTAGTTGAATAAAATGAATTAAATTAAAAAATAAAATCTATTTATTTTTTACAATTTTCGAAACAATTCTTATGTGTACTCTGGGTAAATTCAAAAGCAGATGCCAGTTTCTTTACATGGAAAAGCATATTTGAGGTCTTTCAACTTTAACCCAAAAAAAAAAGGTCCAATCAATTGATTTGCGAACTTCCAACCTCTTATTCTTTCAATTACAAATACGAGTACAAGTCTAGCCCACACTGCGTTCCCTTTTTCCCCGCAACTGATTTAAAGCTTGTTCAATTAGTTGAAGCCCACGGGCTTGTTTGCAATTGTACTTAGAACATATAGAAACTGACACGAAAAAGTTTCGCTTGCTTATTTGATCTATCTCTGAGATGTAACTACACCAACAAGTTAGGCGTAATCATTTTTTTCTGTTATATTACAACAAATGACATCATTTGGCATTTCTAAATTGTTTAAGCTTTATTTTTTTTGCAGGAAAATGAATGTGTCTTTGTTAAGAAGAATTTTTTATTTACCCCTAGAAAAAAAGAAAAGGAAAAATTTTAAATTAAATTATAAAACTATTTTTCTTCGTGCAACAATAGCGCCAGTCGCCTAAACGCCTCATATTACACAGTTCTTTCATCCATTGAAGTACGGAACAAATACGCACTATTAGTATACTCACCGACGAAAGAAAAAAAAAAGTAAAAATTTCCGCACGCACATTCGATGCCCCTTCATATTTTTAGATATAGAATTAAGTAGTCGTGTTATTATTGTTCTACGCACACCTATATTTTGTGCTTATACGTGTAGAAAAATGTATCTACAAAACCGCTGCCTACCTCAACTAGGCCATTAGATACATTTTGCAAAGCTCGAGTTCAACGACCGCCGCCCGTCTGTGCTGCCACCTCCTCTACTGCTTCCCACCACTCCTATCTTCGGAGAATTGAGGCACAAGAACAAAATGAGAATGAAAATAATATTGTTAAATTGCTATTTAATACATATACATATATGTATGTATATATAGAATTTTTTTTTTTGTTTTTAAATGATACGAATGTGATTATCACTTAGCTTCTATATTTTATGTTTCAAGTTTTTTTTTTGCTAGGCCTATAGTTAAAAACGTGCGTGAGTGCGTGCACCTGTTCTGGGCTGAAACGCTTTTTCCGCTCGGTTTGAGCATTCCAATAAAATTATTTGTTTGATTGAAAATCTTAATCGCTCGTTGTTGCACACGTGTTTTTATTTTCTTATTTTTTTTTTTTTTTTCATGTTTTCTGTTTGTGTACAAATGTTTGTAGCGAAATTGAGGTTATATGGAGTGTTAAGGAGCGCTCGCCTGAGTGTATATTTTTTCTAAATTTCAAATTTTAGGTTGGGTAAACATAAAAGGTGATTGGACACGGCTAATCGAATCGAAATGATTATCGACACTTTTTGTTTCATAAATTGAAGTAATTTAATAGCAAAAATTGATTCAAATCATGACAATGCGTACTGCAGACAATAATCAGATATTTATTTGAGGAATCGATGTATATGCACTTGTGTACTCTTTTTTTTTAGAAATATCCACAAATTCATTAAAATGTCCGATTTATAGTTTGTTTTTTTTTTTTTATTATATAGTATGACGTAAATAACTGACTATGACATGAAGCTCGAAATTAATTTTTTAATACATTGCGTATGTTTATCTATGTTTAAAACATAGAACCATACAAAAATTATCACATAGTAACTATACCAAGTAATAACATTGTTAATTGTGCATTTAAAAAAAACTTAAAGCATATGAATGAGTGGGTTTGTGCAAATGCTTAGCGAAAAAAAACAACCCTTCACTTTAGATAGTGAAACCTAGGCCTCAAACAACATGCTGGCTAACTCTTAGCTAATTGGTCCAGTTTTACGCATTAAGTTTACTTTCAATTGGCAGTACAATTTACGATTCATGTAACAGGACTTATTATAGAACACATAATATCTAAAGTATGTCTATCTTCTCCAGTGATTTTACACAGACTTTAGCCTTGGAAGGGTCCACGATTCACTGTTTAACATGCGCCAGTGACTCACGTTGGAGCAGGACCAGTTTTAGAACAAAAACAAATATACAATTATATGTATATTTGTATATAAGCACGCACTTGATAAATTGTTTCAGTTTTCATGCAATTGTTTATATTGTAGGTATATACCTTTATAAAAAAATTAAAGAAAAAATCTTGTAAATAATAATATAAACGCAGTCGTAAAAAATATATTCACCTGAAATTATTTCTTTTTTGTAATGAAAATCTTAATAAAGGATAAGACCTTAACCGACATAAATCCGCTGGTAAATCTCTCCTTCTTCTGAAGAAGTGTTCTTCTACTCTCGTAAAATCACTACTTTAGCTTTTTCATCGACTCTCCTTTTTAGGGCTATTTAGAAGCAGAGCCACTACATGTTCTTCTTTTTCAATATCATAGTAATAGATCGGTTGGTGATTTAATGGCATATCTGTCCGAGACTTGGAAACAAAGTCTAGACCAATCTGGGGAAATCAATATAAAAGCACTTGGTATTTCAAATTTATTTTAAAGAGGTTGATATTTGGGATCGATGAATCTCTTCTATGGAAAGTACTCTCGGAAAATGAAATTTAAGTTTTTCAGAACGGTTTCAAGTCTGATACCCACAAGGGTATCAAGGGCTTCGTTCTGTCTACGACACTTTTTAATTTGCATTAGTGGTCTCTGGTCTCGCACTTCTAATCCAGTATAAATATGTCTTTGCTGACGACAATTTTCTCTGCTCACATTCCTGCTCATCGGGCTTAGAACGGGAACGGAAACGAATGTAAATCCCATCCAATTCTGATATTAACAGTATAATTATATTATTATTATTATTGTTTATTTTGTAAAAAAAAAAACTCAACACTCAAGTGGGTAAGACTGCTCTTAAAATGCCTGAACGCGTATTACGTTTTTCGACAAACTTGATACAGAGATAGAGAAAGATGTTTGGGTTCAGTGGTTATTCCACTCCATGGGTGGCATCCAACATTTAATAAAATTATTAGTGTAAATTGATTTGTTGTTGTATTTTAGGCATCCATTCATCTGACAAGATTTTAGTAGATTGAACGCCGAACGGTCCGGTTGGGAAGCCAATATTGTACTTTACATCCAAAAGACATTTGCTTGCTGTAAATTAGAGTACAATGCCCACTTCTAGTCAGGTGCTGCTGAAGCTTCCATCCATACTTGCTGGATATGATTCATAACCGTGCGATAAAACTCACAGCTGACACCAATATTTCCTAATCAATTAACACTCTCCAACACTAATATAATATCTTACCTTGTTCTATAGCCATCTCTACCACCAGTCCGCCTCACTATGAATGCTCATCAGTTTACCCTTAATCCCACCTTTGAACGTAATATGAAATACCATGATGCTGTTCTAAGCCATACAACTCGCTTATGGAATAGTTTATAGAACTCTTTATTGGCTAGTCATTATAATCGGCAAACATTTTAAACCAACATGCGTCGGTGTGTGTATGCCTTTCTTTCCTCCTTAATTCTCCTTCGACCGCGATTTTTGCAATCATTTTAAGGACGCGATAATTATAAAAAAAAAAACTTTGTCGAAATATCCCCTCGCAGTTTTATATTAGCTTTCAAAAGTCTAAAAGCTTCGAGAGCGTGGTTGGATGAAACGGATTTCTGTCATCGAAAGTACTGATCTTTAGTACTTAATCCAGGTTGCTAAAAAGACCGAGGCATAAGCGGTCGGTAAAAGCTAAAAAGACGGCTACCGTGTAAAAATTGGTCGATTCAGTAGTCACAGTTCATTGTCCCTGCTCTTCATCGCTAACATCTTCAACTTTATTTTATCAGTCTAAGGAAACATTTTCCAGTACTCAATGTTCTAAATTTGTTGAGGATAAGCTCACTCTAGTCATTTTTTCTTAGCTTGCGCCTGAAATAATAACTTATTTTCGGAAACACATTAGATTGCTGTAGTGGAGACTGAAGTTCCTATCTTCCTATTGAATTCTTCATAGATTACTGATGTCATGAGGCTTCGATTACACTTCACTCTATCTTTGTAATTAGCGCTGTTTCTTTAGGATTAAGATCGTTCTGGAATCAAAGCTTCCGATTTTACTGCTTTTAAATCGCTTATTGGTGTAATAGACTACAGATTTAGAAACACCAAGTTCCTAAAAAATACTCTTTCGAATTTATCCATTTTAAGGAGAAAAATCATTTGACTTTGTCAATGGATATTTGTTTATGTCACTAATGGGATCCTTGTATGTCATTACCAATTTCGGGATGTTTTATACAAGAGTCAATTATTAGTCGCCTGCACGCCCTTTCACAGTCTGCAGATGTGTTTTCTGATTTTTCAGTGATATAACTTATTTCTTTTTACATAATCGCTTTACTCAAAGTCACAATAATTCAATCCAATTTAAACCAGCTATTTATCACGTTTAGCAACCACTTTATCACTACTCAAATTCAGCTGTAGAACTGCCATATTTCGAGAACTTTATGTACCTATCTTTCCAAATTTCCGGAATTTTCGATATCAGTTGCCAAAGAGCTTCCATTGGATGAGCCTTTAATCTTCTATTCTTCGTTGATAGATGACGCTGCTCGCAATAAGAGGTTATATCTTAACAATATATATTACCTATTCCTGATATCACCTTGACAGTGTTGCGGCCGAATCCCTGGACTCCATGCCAAATCCAACGGGAGTGTTGCATTCTAGCTACAATCAATGTATCCCTTCTCCTGGGATTGGTCAAGATGTACTCGTTATGAAGGAAGACGGTTGGTAACTTGCGAGTAATATATGCAAAAATTCTTTTCTTTTTAATTTTTTTCCCTAACGGTGTGGACACATGATATTGGCTAAATCAGCTTTCATACGATAGATACTAAACACCCTTTTGTATGAAATTGATATTTAAGCCATCTTCGATGGTTTTTTCCGATGTTTTGGTGACATTTTAGAGATTTTTGTTCAAAAAAAAATTTTATACACGGCACATATGAGCAAAACAACAAAACAAGAAAACGATATTTAAATCATAAGTTTCTTCAAAATAAAAAGTTTTACATGATCTTAAGCAAAATGATGCGTTTAACGTATGACTCGCGTGCAAACAATAAAATATATTTTTCTTCAATGGAAAGTTAAAGTATATAAAAGGTATCTGTCCGAAATTTAGCCACGAAGTTCATTCGTGTACTCGTATGTACTCGTATATACCTAAGTATAATCGATGGGTATTAATGGGTCTTTCATGCTTATCAACTTGTTTAAAGTTCATAGCATATTGTGATATTCTTGTTTTGCTTTTATTTAATTCTTTATTCCTATTCAAAATTTATATAATTTTAATCTTCGTATCAACGCATGAAGCCAATTTAAAAAAAAAAAAAACACTTTATGCAACTCGTGAATAGAAAGTCAAGTCAGCATGACCCAGTAATCTAAAGCTAGACTAATCTACATTAGTCAAATAAAAGTCTTAGTATAATCATATCTATGTACAATATACGTTACGTATGTTAGAGAACTTTTACAGCCGTGGCCAATTTACATTCCTTGTCTACCCTTTTTATTGTATGATATATTAGCAATAAGGCATATTGTACTTTTTTTCTTATGATCTACGCTAATGGATGTGGAATCTTCATAAATTCCAATAACTCTTACTTCTGGAATGCATGATTCGTGGGTTATGATTCTTTTGGATCTCGCTTCTACGTACTAAACCATACCTCTGCGCTCTTCAACCACTTTCGCCGTGGGACTTTCATTAGGTACTAAATCGTGGGGATGGGTAGCAATTTTACCGTATTCTATAAAGCTTCCAATTCAGCCTTTCTCCAGGTTTTAGTTCTCTGCAGCTCGATATGCATACGTACTATGAATGAGCAGATCTGTATCATATTGTACTCTCTCCTAAGCTACTTACAACCAATTGCGAACGATTATTTATCTGTGAACATCAAAAAGGACAATTTTCTCCGTCGTAGATCTTGTTGTCATTGAACGTCCGCAGATGTCCTTAAAGTTTTAGTATGTTGTACTTGGCGTCATCCAGAACAAGAATATGAACACATACATACATAAAATAATTAATTTAATACTATTATTAATTCAACAGTTAATTTAAGGGGGTAATCTCATGTCCGAGGTTAAATTTTGAAGGTTTTTAAGAATTTTATCTTCTTATGATAATTACATATATGTTATAATTTAGCTATTGAATAATACAAAAAAAAATTTTGTTAAATAAAAAAAAAAATATTTTAACGTCAGTTTGGTGAGGTAAAGTATGTCTCCTCAAAAAAAAAGTAGGTGGCTGGCCCCCCCGATTGCTCCTTTTGTAATCATCTGAAATCAAAATTCCAAAAAGATTATTATTCAGTAGGGTTGTCATTCTGTCCCGTATTAAATTTAAAAGATTTGTGTGAAAAATAACTAAAAATGGCGGCCTTGTAAAAAAAATTTCAATAATCAACTTTTTTTTTTCGGTTTAAAATCGAGAGAAAAAAAATCGAATTCTTATACCGGACAGAACCATTCATGTGTAGAATATTGGGTTAAAATTTCAGCCGAATCGGTCCAACAGTTTTTTTTTAATTATCTGGGCCGACGGATAAAAAGTAGTTTCGAGAAAAACGCGTTTAACGCTTGGAGAAGAAAAGAAAATGCATTGTACGCTCTCCCCTATTATTGCCTTTAACTTTAAAATGACTTAGTGTATTGGCCAACAATTTTCACAGTATATTCTCAATTTATTAAGCTTTGGAAATATGTTTGATCAAATATGAGACTACCCCCTTAGTATTATTAAATTACTTTAATTAATAATTAAAATAATTGTAACACCATTAAATATTAGACAAACGTTAACAAATAAGGTATTTACAATAATTGTGTCGCTGAACCCCCACAGTTCCGATGACCTTGAAATTTTAGTTAGTTACTCATTTTCTTTTTTATACATTTGTTACTACCGTATTGTTTTCCTATTAAAGAAAAATGATGAAGTAATCTTTCACATAACATCTATGTATGTATATAGTGACATTAAAGCAACACATGACATCCAAAGAAAAAAACTAGACTTTGTTTCATTATTACTAAAGTTCATCCTTAAACTTAAACATTAACAATGGCCGTGGCACACCTTAGTTTATGGATAAATACCATGTTTTGTCCACCCGATCACGGTATTTTTTCTTAAGTTGCCTTGTCCCTTGTTATAAATCTGCTCAAAATCGCCGTTATTCTCCTGATCGTCCTGAAAATGAAAATTTTCAATAAAAGCTGCCCTAATGTAAACCAGTAAACGTATCATAATACTGTTCATACAGATCAGCTGCAAAAACCGCCCATAAAAAAAAAACTGTCAAAAAAATATTATATTTTATATTTTTTTTAGAGGTATACAAATATGAAATAAAACACTTAAACTAATGTTAATGTCCATAATATTAGCTTTATTTAATAGATAATTTTATGCCATTAGTGTTAAATATGATATCGGGCATATGCGCGCCACGGCTAACTCGAATGAAACGCAACGTGAAGTGCAATTTTCGACAACTTTATCGAGCAACTTGGGCCGTATATCAGCAATAACACGGCGAATGTTGACTTCCAAATCATCCAACAACTCTGGTTTATCGGCATAGACTATGACTTCACATACCCCCAAAGAAAGTAACCTAAAGGTGTGAGATCACAGGATAATGGAGGCCAGTTAACAGGTCCATTACCCGAATTTATGCGCTCAGCAAATGTTTCCCTCAATAAGTTGATGGTGTCGCGCGCCGTTTGACATGTTGCGCCATCTTGTTGAAACCAAAGCCCTGTCACGTTAATGCCATTCAACTTAGGAACGAAGAAGTCAGAAATCATGTTTCTATATCGCTCTCTATTGACGGTAACATTCTGGCCGGCATCGTCCTTAAAGAAATATGGGCCGACGATTCGACCAGCCCATCAAGCACACCAAACAGTGAGTTTTAATGGTTGTAAATGCGTCTCGACAAAGGCTTTTGGGTTTTCTCCACTCTAAATTCGGCAAATTTACTTGTTTACATATCCCTTTAACCAAAAATGGGCCTCATCGGAGAACAAAATTTTGCATTGAAAATGAGGATCAAGCTGAATCATGTTTTCGGCCCATTCACCGAACCTACGACGCGTATAATGGTCACGCGGTTTCAACTCTTGCACAAGCTGGATCTTATAAGCTTTTAAGCCAAGATCTTTCCGTAAAATCTTCGACAAAGTGGATGGGCATAGATCCAATTGCTGTGCATGATGGCGAATCAACTCATTCGGATTCTCCTCAACACTGCGCTCCACAACGGCAATAACTTCTTCTGTTCGCACTCTTTGCCATCTTTGGGGATGCGTATTACCACTAGAGTGTACGTGGTACAAAAACTATTCATCGCGTTCCGAATAACTTTCTCATTTGGACGATTATGTCGACCGTAAAATGGACGTAGCGCACGATAAGTTTGGCGGACCGAACCATGGCTTTCAAAATAAGTTTGCAGAATTTTCATCGTTCTGGCGTTAATCTATTTATAGTAAAATGGCAAAACGTAGTAACCACAAATCAGCTTCCAACTGTCAAATTGACAATCTGTAGAAACAGTGCTGCCAGTTTAAAACCTTTAAAAAAACACCCTTTAGAAGTATGTACGAGGGCGGGTCAATAAGTCCGTGACTTTTTGAATTTCTGACCTCTTTACTGAAACAGCAACACTGCTCCTGTCAACAGGCATCTGTCAGTTGACTCCTGTCAAAATTTAAACTTGCTGCGTCAGTTAGTTTGTGTTTGACAGCTATTTTTATCAGACTACTCACTAATTTGAGGAGAAAATGGAAAAAAGTGAATTTCGTGTGCTTATTAAGCATTATTTCTTGCGAAAAAAAACCATTACCGAGACCAAGGCTAAGCTTGATAAATACTATGGGGACTCTGCACCATCGATTTCAATGGTAAAAAAGTGGTTTACTGAATTTCGTTGTGGCCGTACAAGCACTGAAGATGCCGAACGTCCTGGACGCCCAGTTGAGGTCTCTACACCCGAAACAATCGAAAAAATTCACGATATGGTGTTGGCCGACCGAAGATTGAAAGTGTGAGAGATTGTGGAAGCCGTAGGGATCTCGCATGGCTCAGTGGTTTCAATTTTGAATGATCACTTGGGCATGAGAAAGCTTTCCGCAAGATGGGTGCCGCGTTTGCTCACAGTCGACCACAAACGCAATCGTGTAACAACTTCACAGGAAGGTTTGGCGTTGTTTAATCGCAATATGGAGGAGTTTTTGCGCCGTTTTGTAACCGTGGACGAAACATGGATCCATCACAACACACCAGAGAACAAACAACAGTCAAAACAGTTCGTTTCTAAGGGTGAATCGGCGCCAAAGAAGGCTAAGGTGGGTTTGGCGACTGTTTTTTGGGATGCACGCGGGATAATCCACATTGACTACCTTCAAAAGGGAAGAACAATCAATGGGGAATATTATGCCAACTTATTGGACCGATTCAATGACGATTTGAAAAAAAAACGACCTCATTTGGCCAAGAAAAAAGTTCTTTTCCACCAAGACAATGCAAGAGTGCACACATGTGCAGTTGCCATGGCAAAAATCCATGAATTGGGCTATGAATTGCTCCCTCATCCACCCTATTCTCCAGATTTGGCTCCGAGCGACTACTTCTTGTTCCCAAACCTGAAGAAATGGCTTGGTGGAAAAAGATTTGACTCCAATGATGAAGTCATCTCGCAAACAAAGGCCTATTTTGAGGACCTCGACAAATCATTTTTTTTGGAAAGGATAAAAAAATTGGAGAAGCGTTGGACAAAGTGTATAGAGCTCAAGGGAGACTACGTTGAAAAATAAAATTAATTTTTTATCAAAAAATCTGTGTTTTAATCACGGACTTATTGACCCGCCCTCTAAAATTGCACTGATAGAGCATAAAGAGTAAACTTATCTAACTGTTTACACTTATTTCACTGCGGGTTTGCCATAAAAGGTAAATTTCTGCCGATAGTCATGATTTGCAATGAGCAGCGAATTGTCTGACATCTTTTATCTTATTTAGGTTTATTCCAAAAAAAACTTAACTGAATGCAACGCTTGGATCGACGAAAGAATTTTTATTCGAAAATAGAAGAAGTAACATCTTAGATAAGATTAACCACTTCAGTTCGAAACCCGAACGAGCCTCATCGACTTTATGGAATGTATGTTTTCAGCTGATCATTAATTGAATTGTATAGATTTTACAAGACACCATAATACAATTGGACATTTGAATGTACCGAAAAGCTCAAACAGAAACAAAGAACCGTCACCGTATATAAATTAATCTTTGAGGGTTGTTCCCAAGCTCTCGGGATGCGATAGCTCATCTACAGGATATTAAAAGCATTGTGGATATTTTGTAGTGTTTCACTGCGCCTCCAACTTTTTAATTGTTAATTGTCTCAAGGTGGACAATTGGACAAGATAAAAGGAAAGAATCCCGTTTTTCTATATTTTTACATGTGCAAATATACACACATATACATACATATGTTTATATGGATCTCAAAATCCTGTAACGATTGTACATCTTATTTTTTGGCTTTATTTTAAAGTGAAATTGTGGAAAGACCCTGAATCAAATCAATGAAAACTACAGATAAAACAACCATCCGCGGATAACGTAAGCAGATGTCACTGTAAATTGTAACTATTGTACAATATATTAAAAATGTACACAAAAGATGTTTTTATTTTAGCATGCGATTGAATGAAATGTCCCCTTTTACAGTTTAGTTACAAAAATTTAACAAGAATTGTTTTATGTAACACTAAGATTGGAAAGTGACAAATGCCTTGTTATCATATACGAGTAAAATTGACAGCTGTCACTTGCTTTGATTTAAAATCATTGCTAGTCAAGAGGCTGTGCGAATTAGTGTGAAAATATTTGCCAATAAAATAGGTTAATGACCTACTAAAATAAATATGTGTGGTGTTTTTTGGTTTTTTTTTTTTTTTTCTTTTTTTCCTTGTTAACACAATATGAGTAGTTGAGTAAAGTGCGTTGCGCACTAAGATAAGATTAAATTTATTAAAGTGGGTTTTCGCCCAACAAAAGATAAAAATATCATTAAAAATCCCTTTTTTTTTTACACACTCTTACAAAAGTACACATGTGTATCTAAGTTAATATATCGTATGTACATTTGGCAATATGTTTTGAGAGAAATTTGCAATTATCTAACACTTCAAAAAGGCACGATCACTGTTAAGAGAGATTCATGGTGTGGGAGCAACACTCACATACAGCGGATAAGGAACCTGCTGGGCACTTGAGCTCTCTGCAGTGCCTTACGTAATTTTAAAGAAATTGCGTGTTTTCTAAAAGCCTCATCTACAACAAGTACAAGTACATAGTTAAATGAAAATGAAAACAAATGGCTAAAACAAGATAATAAACATCAAGCCATCAGGGTACTCCTCGGTATAAAATATCTGTATGTTTGCTTCTCGCATGTTATATCTATGTGTGTACATACATAAATACATTCATGTGCGATGAAAGAATTTACTATTATAGAGATTACTCCTCTGACACGTTTATCAGGCAAAATAACGTCAAAGCACAACACAGGGCGCGTAATGGTAGTGTTATCGCGACGATCGCCCGGCAAAGCTCAAAAGTGCAAAATATATGGTGTCAGAAATAACTGTATTGTGTAAGTTTTGATAATTACATCAGCAACAATACGGCACTGTCAATGCAAACAAAAGAAAGAAAAATCTGAATTCACTTTCATTTGAAATTCGTGCGATAACAGGGGCGCCTTGCTTTTTCCCATATATGATATATGTATATTAAAAAAAAAATAAATAAAATAAATAACCGGATGATAGAGAAAAAGCTCAGCTTGCTTTAAGGGGAGAGATACTGAGTACCAATACACCTATGCACACTTGCCGGTCAATCTCACAGATGCGAATGTAGTACGATGATAGAAAACTTTCGCTTCTCTCGCCTTTGCTGATTATACGATACAATCAGTGTGACCGAAGTGAAATAAATTTGTGTCTTCTACAATACAATTTCCTACTCAATCCTGAAGAATTGATCTTTGTCCAGCTGCTGGTTGTGATATGTTTCAATTTATAAATTAAAACAAAAATAAAAAAAATGTTTTTGTACAATATTTAACTTAGAAATTATTTTGAATAGGAATTTCTTCCAAATAGCAAACAGAATACGAGTATTTTCTAAGTTCTAAAAAACAAACGTTCAAAATCAAGAATATAAAACTGACAGATGCGTTCGGAGTCAAAATAGAAAATGACATCAATTTATAAGACTTAACTAGCATTTAAGTAAATTCAATATGTAAAATAAAACCAATCTTCTCTGGAATTTCTCAGGTAAGCAGGTCTAAGGCGCTTTATTTACGATGAGTGACGTGACATAATGTGACAGCCTTCCCCGCGGTTCGGATTTATGATCAAATCATCTTGTCTACGATCATGAGATTGCAGCAGTGATCGTGGAAGTCATAAATTTTGATATCAAATTAGTTTTCTGTTAGCAACTGAAGCAATCGGCAAGTTAAGAACCTTCAACACCCAGCGCAAACTTGTCCGAGGAATTAATTTACAATAGTATTGCGTCTGCAATCACTTCGGAAAAAGTCATCGTGATTCTTGTACTTCTCTACCAATGTTATTGGAATTCTATTAACGTGAACACTCATCCCCATACAATTACAGCTATTAACTTCAAAAGTGCATGCTGCAACTCGTATTGTAAAGAATAAATGAGAGCGATATCATTTCCTTACTCGCTTAAGCCAGAAAAAAGGGAAATTGAATTATTTTCGAAGGGTTTGAATTGTAAAAGATTGATATCTAATTTCCAATATTCGAAAAATGGCAGACAATGCTTAAAATAGCAGACCTTATGCCCATTTATTCTAAAACCGTCCTCATGTACATACATGTACAAGGTCTTCCAATAGAGACTCCCTAACTTTGACAGTTGATAGCGGCCATATTGTTGAAGCTACATCCGTCAAATTGGCTGTTATTTATTCAGTCTGTTTTGCCAGATCACCATGGACGGACATAGCGTTCAACTAGATGTGCAAATGATAAAATTTTTTTATCAAAATGGGTGTTCTGTTCGGGCAACGTTCCGCGCGCTTCGCCCATTTTACGGTCGCCATAATCGTCCTACAGAGAGGACTATTCACAGTGTGGTGGATAAATTTGAGTCCACTGGTTCAGTAAACGATAAACCAACACACATACGTCGACGAAACGCAAGATCTGCCGAAAACATCACCGCTGTCCGTGAGAAGTGTGCAGGAGAATCCGAGCAGGTCGACTTCGCGTAGCTCACAAGAACTCGGTCTTTCGCAGACCACAACTTGCACTCGTACAAACTTCAACTGACCCAGGAGCTGAAGGTAAACGACCATAGACAACGACCTGTATTCGCTGAATGGGCTGTGGAGCAATTGGAAACGGACCCTAATTTTCATCGAAAAATCATCTTCAGCGATGAGGCCCATTTCTGGATGAAAGGCTTCGTCAACAAACAAAATTGTCGAGTTTGGGATGATACCAATATAAGTACATGAGATCCAAGAGCGTCGAATGCATCCCGAAAAAGTCACTGTTTGGTGTGGATTTTGGGCTGGCGGCGTCATCGGTCCACATTTTGCCAGCTGATTGCCAGCTTTGTTTGACCTGAATTGGGTGATATGTACACCAACGATACGTAGTTTCAACAGGACGGCGCTGTGTGCTACACAGCTCACGCCACATTGGAAATTCTGCACGAGCGATTCGAGGGCATGGTCATCTCACGTGGAAGTGATGTTGTGAACTGACCACCGAGATCGTGCGATTTGACCCCGTTAGACTTTTTCTTGTGGGGTTTTCTGAAGTCGCAGGTCTTTGCGAATAAGCCATAAACCATAGCGACCCTCAAAGCCAACATAACCCATGCCATCGGTCAAATTTAGCCCGATTTATGAGCCAGGGTAATGGAAAATTGGACATTTCGGATGCGCGCCACCCAGAGAAGCCGCGGAGGATATTTGAACGATATTACATATATTCCATACATAATTGCATCAACAGGCCTTTCAAACGAATAAAAAATTTCAATAATATCTCACACACACTTTGTTTTATTTAAATTTAAAGATAGGAAACGCTTAATGAAAGACCCTTTACATACCGGATGCGTTGGATGGAATGAAAAAAACTTAAAAGTTAATATTTTGGAAATAAGTTTATTTCATGCTTTTTTTAACATTATGTATGAAAAATATTAGAAAAGTAAGAATTATTTCTAGAACGAATAAATCTGGTTTGTTCCGTAAGAGTACACTTTTTACTGCGGATATCCCTAGAAGAACAGATCTGAAGTATTTAAGTCGAGTGATCGTGGTGCCCAAATAATGTCGTCGAATTTGGAAATTATCTGATTGCTTTAATAATTCCATTAGTGCACGTGATATATATGCTATGACATCATCTTGCTGAAGTTTGGTGGCAATTTTAAATAGAAAAATTCCTGGAGCATTGCCCTGTATGTTCTCTATTTATTTTTTGGCTTTCACAACGAAAAGCAAAATTTTTGCCGTAAATCTTTTCGGCGCTAGTGCCACATAAAACAGTAACACGAATTTAATTGTATGCTCTTTCATGAAGATTTCAGGGATTTGGTGTCCCAAAAATTTACAGTTTGTTTATTTCGAAACCGCTCAAGCGTATATCATAATTATACAGGGTGCGGCAGAACCAGTTGAGCAGTTTTGAAGAGCTATAAAAAAAAAACCCGGGTATATCTGAAACAAATGTTTTTATTTTTGAAATCCGTAGTACTTACCATTTTATATGCACTCATTTTTACAAATAATATCTTTAAGATGACGGCCGTTAGCTGCAATACATTGCTGGAGCCGATTTCTAAAGTTTTGAACAGCCCGTTGACACATTTCGAGGGATATCGCGTTCACTTCTTGGTCTAACAGGTTTTGGGGGCAACGTTTAAACACTTATTTCTTAAGATATTCCCAAAGAAAGAAGTCGCATATGGTTAAATTCGACGACAACGTAGGCCACCCCACGTCACTTCTCAAAGACACTAGACGTCAGGGAAACATTTTTCTTAAATCATTTAAAGAATTTCGGGTTGTGTGGGCTGTAGCCCCATCCTTTTGGAACCAAACATCCCCTAATCCCTCTTCTTCAACAACCCTCTTCAAAGAAGTACGGGCCAATAACGCGAAATTGTGATACGGCACACCACACCGTTAGTTTAGGAGAATGTAGCGGTCTTTTGTGAACAATTTGGGGGTTGTTTTCAGCCCAGTAGCAAAAATTTTGTTTATTCACAATCCCGCTTACGTGATAATTTGCCTCGCCGCTACTGAAGATTGCTGCCTCAGGAGGGATCGCTGCCAGCATTTCCTCACACAGATTTTGGCGGTTGGCGTAGTCTGCTGGGTTCAATTCTTGAACCATTATTATGTTGAAGGGATGGAAATTTGAATCCAAATGCAGAATCCTCCTCAAACTGCGGTCTGAAACCCCCAATGCAATAGCGTGCAGAACGTCTTGGCGATTGCTCGAGTGCTGCTCTCGCTAGCTCCACATTTTCTGGTGTTCGGATGGATCTTCGTCGGCGATGTGTGTGTATGCTACCAGTTTCCTCCAACTGCCGAATCCTGGACCAAATTGTGTTCGCAGTAGGAACTGCATTATCGCGCGGAATGCTAAAGCGCTGCCGAAAAGCTCTTGTCGCAATCACAGATCGGTTGTTTTTATAAAACGCACGCACGGCAAAGCCACGATGTACTCCGGTCCAAACCATGTTTGCTACTAAATGGGAATGCGGACAGAACAAAAGAAGACCTAGCGCAGCTGCACCTCCAAACTGCTCAATTGGTTCTGCCGCTCCCTGTATTTAAAAAAAGGTACTCGTATTATGATGATGAACCAGACTTGAAAGCGCTCTTCCATATTCCAAATAAATTCCACAGGATTTATTCTTTCGACTGGCTAAACTTTTTTTTTCTTTAGGTAGAAGTGCAAATCCGCGGAAGAATGCTTTCAGAAATCTGTTTCACAACTCCAACCGTTCCGAGCTCAGCTTATGTATTTATCCTCCAGCAAGTTGAGTATTAATTATTGTTGATTATTTTCAAGTAATAGAAAAAAAATATAAGTTTCTTGCGGAATTATGTTGCCTTCTATTCTTCTATTCTTTTTGTCTTTCAACTTTAATCTGTGAAATAGAAAAAACAACGAAATATTCGTAAACTTATTTTTCCCGCTCCATATAAGTGTTTCGAGTATTTTTAACCCTTCAAATCGGACCGAAAAAATTGTTTGCATAGTTACCCTTGTTTTAGTTATGACTTAACCGTTTTAACAGAAGCAAAATGTTCAGTAAACCAGGTTTTTAAACAAGCGTCTGGTCACACTGAACACCAGTACATTGGAACACTGGGATATAGGAACGTGCGAAAATCTAAATTTAAAAACGTTCACATGTTATAACATACATTGTTCGCTTTATTATTATTATTTATTTGGTTAGTAGCGATTAATTTTTCTTTTTATTCATTTCTCTTCTTTTTTTTCCTAAAGTGTAGCTAGAATCATTTGATTGTATGTATTGGAGTGGAGGTGTAGTTGAATGGCACCGGTGGTGCCATGGGGCCGTACTATGACGTAGTTACTCGCTCATCAGAACGCCAGATCGGTTTCACTTTCAACTGCAGTTAATGTGCAACGTTTATAATGCTTGCGAATGTGATTGAACTATTCATTTAGCCGTGTTTATTAAATTATACGGTTATTTATGAGATGAGTTATTTAACTTTTTATAGAATGATCAGATGATAATTAAGCGGTTATAGCACCGTTACCGTTATAGTTAACTATCAGTGAATTATAATATTGTTGGAGATAGTTAATGTAGTATAATTAGAACGTTTCTATATATTTATCACTGAGAAATTATTGTAGGCGATTTGTATTCATATTGAAGTTTTTTTTTCCAATTTAAATATAAAATCATTGAAACAAACCGTAAAAACAGAGTTTTGAAAATAGTTGCCCCTTTTCTTTTTCAGCAGGATCTTATGTGTTTTTTGCTTCAATAAAAACATTTGCTTGATTGCTATTTATAGTTTTTGAAGTTATTTAATTAGCAAGCGCCACAGACTTTAAAAGTATGTCAAAATAGTGATAATCTTAATCTGAATATAGCTGGTTTATTCTGGATTTTTTTTTTCTAAACCCAAAACTGCTTTCTCTCAAGCAAAACAGATTGGAAGGTATCAATCTATATTTAAATGAAGGATTGGTATAATTCGTTGGCAATGTAAATAAATGAATGTAAATAAATCAGTTGGTTGATTATTGGAATTTACATTTTTTTAATTATGTTCTTATGTGGGTACAATGATATTCGTATATAAAGGGTGTTTATTAAGGAGGCGCCGGATTGTGATACGAGTAGGTATAGCTGTCAAACTAGCTTCCATATGTTGTTTCACTGTTTTATTTGTTTTCAGTAAGGTCTAACAATTCATCGTGGATAGACTTACACTGCAACAACGTTAATAAATCGTGGAATATTATTTCCGAAATCAGTGTTTAATTACATAAACTCGTCGAACATTTCGCAAATTTTATTGACTTACGCGTCCGTAATACCCAATACATTATTGCATGTGCGTATAATAATAATAGAAAATGTTCTTTCATACCCTTCTTTTCGACTATTTCTGAATATTGCGCACTCTACGAACACATAATCATTTGTGGTGGTTTTAATGCCAATCTATTGAAAGATTATTCCCTTTGCTTTCAATTGAAGAATTCAATTTCTTCAGTACGAATGGAAATAATAATACCCTACACGTCTTGCAATAAATAATTTACTTAGTCTTTTAGATCTCGTAGTTATTTCATGTTCATCGCTTGTTCTTACGTGTGATCAACCATCATTTGATGTTTCAGATCATGATCTGCTTTTTTATATTTATAACATCAATTTGTCGAAAACCGCCATCCCAGACACTTTTACATTTAAAGATTTCAACTCTTGCAACTCTTTCTGCTCCCTGGGAGCAATGTCCATTAGCTGCTAATCGAAATGAAAAAGTAAGATTGTTTCAGTTAATCTCAGTGCAATTGTACGAGATATGTGTATCAACTAAAAGAGTTAGAATTCAGAACAAACCATGTCCTTGGTCCACGTCTGTGGTAGTTAGTTCAATAAAAACCAGAAACAAATTATACAGCAGATGGAAGCGTAGACCATCCGATGTCAATTAGTCAGCATACAAAGCAGCGCGTAATAACTCAACCACCATCCTTCGTACATCAAAAAGAAACTTTTATTCCTCCAAATTAAATACTTCGCTTCCTACGAAAAAACTTTGGAGTAACTTGAGAACAATTGGTATCTGCAATGAAAGCAATGACTCTTAGTGTGTTCTGGATCCCGATGCTCTAAATAATTTTTTTCTGGGTGATGATCCTACTGTCAGTTGTTCTGATTGTTATCGGAGAGTAGACATTGTAAGTTATGTACCAATATTTGAGGACTTTGATGACGATTCATCAAACTTATTTTACGTTCAAATTATCTGTCATCTCATCCATATCATCAACTGGTGTCTAGCAGATCTGGAAAACTGCAAGAATCTTGCCAATAGCAAAGAAACTACCTTGTCTGTCAAAAGCATATGAGAAAGTTATGGCTAAGCAAATAGTAAAGCACTTATCACTCAACAAATTGCTGTATGGCAAACAATCCGGTTTCAGGGCTAACTAATTTACTGGAAGAAATAAGGCATGACTACGACAGGGGGAATGTTTCGTTGCTTTGTTTGCTAGACTTTCCGAAGGCTTTTGAGAATGTGAATCATAAAATCCTGTGTACGAAGCTCAAGAATAACTTTGGTTCCAGTGAAAGGGCAGTTAAATTGATGTACAGTTTTCTTTCCGGCCGATCGCAAAGGATCGTTTCCAATGCATGTTCTTCAGTTTTAAAAGAAATCAAGCAGGGAGTGCCTCAAGGCTCAATATTAGGACCGATACTTTTCTGCATGTTCATAAACGGCCTTCCATCAATTTGTATATATGCCTCAGTATACATATGTATATGCAGACGACGTCCATCTACACTTGGCGAAACCTTTCAGCAACTTAAATTAACTAGTTTTCCTCATCAACGAGGAGTTGAAACATAATTACACTTGGTCGGTAGCTAATGGGTTACTTCTAAATCCATCAAAATCCCAAGTAATTTCTATCTCAAAAAATTATTTTAACTTGAGTGTTTTACCTGATAAGGACTGAAGCGAATAAAATTTGGAAACTTCAAAGTAAAAAAAAATATTTTATTTGCGTTAAAACTCTGTTTTTATTAAATTCATTCACAATTACAAAAAATAAAAAAAGTTATTTAGGTTCCCATTCTTTCCTCAACTTCTTTCGAATGTCCTTCATAAGGTTGGAGACAGTTACATCCTTTTTGGACGCTCTTTTCCATTTAGCACTAAAATCTTTTACGTCCTTTGCACACTGCTCACTTTTCCTTAATTTAGCTTTGACCAAAGCCCAATACCTTTCAATAGGACGGCACTGTGGAACATTGGGTGGATTCATGTCTTTTGGGGCAAAGTCGACATTTTTAGCAACAAGAAAGCTCAACGTCGCATGAGCATAGTGAGCTGAAGCTAAATCTGGCCAAAATAATGTTGAAGCCTCGTATTTGTTTCAGAAAGGAATCAGTGTCCACATTGGCAAATGGCCTGCCAAACGAGATATTTTGACCCGAATTTTTCCATCCCAATCGATGTTGTTGATTGCGGAAGAATCTCAGCTTCAAATGAGTTGTAAAACTGCGCACCTGGAAGAGTAGTATAGTCGGCTTTGACATAAGTTTCGTCATCCAAACCCAAGCACGCTTTCTTGTTGCCGATCAACTCGTATAGCTTTCGGGCTCGTGTTTTTATGACTTTTTTTTGCTTTTCAGTAACTAAGAATTTTTTATTTTTTTCGTGTTTTTAGACCGTTACGTTTTTTAGATCTTTGTACCATTGTTTGGTTGGTATTACATTTCCGAGCAACATCTCTGGATGACCGTCCGGTTTTTTACGATGGTACCCACTATTTTCCTGTCCAAATTTGTATCATGTGCTCCACCTTTAGCTCCACTTTTCTGTTTTCGCTTAACAGTCAACGTCTCCAAATATCGTTTAATAACAGAATCCACTGTACTGCGTGCTATGTTTAAATTTTTTGCAATGAAATGGTTTGGACGCGAAGTATTTTCGAGCCATTGGTCGATGATCTTTTTACGGCGTTCCTCTTGACTCATATTTTATAAATATTTTAAACCGCACCGAACTAAAATCAATAACAAACTGAAACTAGAAAATATACAGGCTAATTTGGGTACAAAATGGGATCACAATTTTTACGCATTGGAAATATAGCCCGTATTAAAATTTACAGATTTTATTCGTTTCAGTCCTTATTATCATGAGTAACAAAAAATTAAAGCTGTTGAGTCAGTTGCTAGTCTTTGCTACACAGTAAACTATACTTTGTCTGATTATAATCATACTAACGTGTTCATTGGTCGTATCTACGGATGTCTTCGCAAATTGTGGATCACTGTTTCTTTCACACTACGAGAAACACGACGGAAACTAGTACTGACCTTAGTCTTACCCCTCATAGCATATGGCTTGGTGGTCTACAACAGCCTTGACTCGTTATCTCTTCGTAAACTGCAAGTTGCCTTTAACCACCCAGTGCGTTTTATTTACGGCATCTGCAGATACGACCATATTTCTGTGTTCGCTAGGGATTTGATTGGTTGCACTTTGCAAGAGTATATCCACGCCAGGAACAGTATATTTTACATAAAATTATAAATACTGAAAGCACATCTTAATTTCATTGCGAGTTAGCTCTGAATAAAATACCATCGCTGTTGAGGCCAATGATAATGAAGACCTGCACAGACTTTTTCCATCCACAATCCTTGCATAATCCTTTACATGATTTGTGCAAGAATTGAAGCCGTTAGATCGTCAGACCTTGCCTGAATGGTATCAAAAGTAATTGCAATATGATCCGACATTTTATGGAAAATTTATATTCAGCTATGAGACACACCCAAAAAGAAAGATGATCAACGAATATTTATTTAAAAATGTACGTGGCATATATGTGCATGGTACGAGTATGTATGAGTAGTTCCAGCATGGGTACCAACTTGAAATCGTTTGTTTACAATACATAAATAAACCAGCAACGATTGAATCATTGGAAGACCATACTCGTATATAGCCAATTATTGGGGATATACTGCCCCAAAGGTAGACTACTGAAAACTCAAAGGATAAATGGGTAATAAAAAGAAAAAGGCAAAGTGTTGGCTGAAAATCAGCAATTTCAAAAAATTATTATAGTCTGTACTACAAAATATATATGATAAGATATTCAATTAGTTTTTACCTTTGAAGCGGAATCTTTCCAGATTTGGAAAACACATTGCGCTCATCAGCAATATGGCAGCGTTATGCAATGGGGTATTTACCTTAGCGAATGGAACGATATCAAGCACTTTGTATAGCGTTAGCACATTTATTTAACCTAACAGCAAATAAAATTAACCCAAAATATATTAAGCCCTTTAGCAATTAATTTTAACCCAAAAGCAAATCATTTTAACCAAACCACAAATTTATTTTAATTTTATAATTGCATAAAAATTTGAAACCTCCTTGATCAAAATCTATATTTTTAAATAATATTTGCTGCCTTCGGAATGAGTAAAACTATAGCCATTACATAATTAGCTCAATCGGTTTGTGTAATTTGTTGCAAACTATCTGCCTGCCTTAAAACTTGGCGTGCGTGCAAAGTTAATTTTTTGGCTTGTTTCTATCACCATGTTCTTTGGATAGTTCTCCATCTGTTTTATAGGCTCTTATAATATTTTTAGCAGTATTTACATTAATTCTAGTGTTACGGACAGCTTCTGGAATCATCATACCTTCTTCATAATATTCAATCAGAAGCTGTTTTGTCTCCAAACTGGGACGCGAATATTTTCTTCTCGGAGCACGCTTTCTTTGCATATTTTGTTAGCCTCGCTGCTGGATACCAGTGGGAGCAGCTAAAAATTTGCTTATAAGTTTTGTGCCTTCATCAATCATTTCTGTTTTAATCACCTCCAAATTCAACTTCAACGCCGCTATCAAATCAAACGAAGTATGCTCGAAATTTTGAGGCATTTCATCGAAACTGCTTTGACTCGTATCTTCCTAGTTACTCACTATATACCATATAATACATGTATATGTATTATATGTACAATATAAAATAATTAAATATAAACCTATAAGCTAAAGGTAACCAATAAAGAAAAATTAACTACGAATCACAAAACTCTTCTTCGAAATAACCAACTCGAGAATTCAGCGACAAATGCATCTAACTTCGATTTGATACAACGGTTTACGTTAAGCCTCCTCAACATTGTTCATAACTTGGTAAATGTTAAAGAAGATAATAAATTTACAAATGGGTTGGAATAAATTTGTGTTCTGGTTAAAATGATTTGCCGTTGGCTTGAATATATTTGATCTTTGGTTAAACATATTTGCTTATGGATTAAAGTTAATTGCGAAAAGGCTTAATATATTTGTGTTCGGGTTACATTTATTTACTGTTAGGCTAAATAAATATGCAAATACTATCTATATGTAAATCATCGTTTTTTATTTTTTTTTTTTACAAAATGCAATTAATTCTCGTTATGTTCTCTATATGATATTTAATTGCCATTTTTATTGTACGTCACAAAAGTATGGAATTTGTCGAAAACGGAGTAAAATAAATGGTTCTTGGGAATCAAAAGGATATTTTGAGTTAATGAACAATATAGCATTAGTCAAATTTATCAAATTCCTGAGAAATGATCGCTCAAATCAACCAAGTTGATGCGCAGAATTGAAGTCTATTAACGGAAGATCGAAGTTTCTGCACTCATGCTCCAAGTTATGCCTGAAACGGATGCGCAGTAAAATGTGACATTTCATCGAATTGAATTTTGACAGGGCGAGTATTTGGAAATGAATTTAGTAAAACGAAATAAAATAAGAATTTTATTAGTAATTCTTGAGTTCCACTACAATTGTTTGCACATTTTGTATCGCTATTATTATTCTCGTGAGAAAACATCAAGAAGAAAGTGGATTTTGTTTATTTACACTACGACGTTTAGCCTCTCTCCTAGAAGAGTATGCGACAACACGAGATGCTGTTAGATCTGGCTGGCTCCAGAGCAGCCGTTCTGCTGAGAATATCGCAGGGGACGCCGCAATATAGACCAGATGACCAGTGCCACGCAATTGGGCATCAATCGGCGGTTTTTATGTAGAATTTTGATGAACGACTGTAAGATGTTCCTTTACAAAGTGCAAACAGTGCATCAGATTTTAGCTGTTAACCGCCAAGCGCGTTTAATTTACACTCAAGCCATCCTGAATCTCAACCACGAGGGAGACAACTTTTCATCGAAAAATCATTATGAGCGACGAGGCCCATTTCCATCTCTGTGGATATGTGAATAAGCAAATTTATCACTTCTGGGTCACCGAAAATCCGCATATAACCCACAAAGAGCCATTTCACCCGCTCAAAGTTACTATCTATACATGGTGTGCTGTTTACGATGGAGGCGTCATCGGGCCTTAAATTTTCTAAAACGCCCCGTGCCAAATGACTACCGGGAACGGCGATCGCTAGAGAGCCAAATGCTCAACGACTTTCTATTTCATCAATTGGATGAATTGGTACTGGAGAATATGTAGTTCCAACAGGATGGAGCAACGGCGCATACTGAACGATCCACAACCGAAATTCTGAGGGTTGCATTTCCGGGTCGCTTAGTGTCTCTTTTTGGAGATTTGCACTGGACAGAAAGATCGTATGATTTAACCGTTCTAGACTTCTTTTTGTGGGGCTTTTGGACGTTACGAGTCTATGTCAAGAAGCCTCAGACTCTTGCAGTCTTCAAGGAGAATATCCGTCAAGAGTGCGAGGAGCTATCGCCAGAAGTTCTGGCAAGAGTGATGGAAAATGCCACAAGTCGGGCCCGCATGGTTATCAATTCTAGCGGTGGCCACTTAGCCGATATTATTTTCTCGATTTAATCTAAAAAAAATTTAAGACATCAAATAAAGCAAACCAAAGTTTCTCATTCATAAAAAAATTACAGCCAAAGAACACCGGGTGACAACTTTTGCGCCGCCTTGTATAAATAATATTTCTGCATTATACTTGCTGTGTACATCGGAGTTTATCTTGGACAAAAGAATGGCGGTGTTTTAAGGGGAAGTTCTTTTGGAAAACAAATCATAGAAAACTGAATCAATATTCCCAAAACTGAAGGGCTTCCAAATACCACCATCGAGTTTCCTTTTTTTATTGGAGACGCGGCTTTTACTCTCAAGCAGAATATTATGTGACCATATCCTCGAAGACTTTTATTACCTGACAACGAAAATTCTAACAAAGAATTATCAAAAGCCCGGGTAGGGACTAAAAATACATTTGGTATTATGTGCGCTAGATGGAGAGTGTTATCAAATCCAATAAATATATTTCCGGAAAATGCTGGAAAAATAGTTAATGCTTGTGTACTATTGCAATACTTAATGATTCCCGTAACTATTGATTTTGATTAAATTTTAGGCATAGATGAAACCATCAACGGCAGGTGGTATCAAGGAGTTACTCCATTGAGACAAAGTAAACTATTTGCAAGATTTAACGCAACAAGAAACGCTTTTTCCATTAGAGATTATTCGAAGGACTATTCTACTTACACTGGGGCGGCAGAACTTTAAAATTTCGTAAATAAAAAAAGCACAAGTGATATGTTGAAAATCTATTAATTCGTATTATTATTTTGCTTTTTATTTTGGTTGAAAATTTTAAACATTTCCATTTGAAAATTTCCAAAGCTTGGCTTGGTTTTGCCAAGCTACTGAATAAAAATTCTGTCGCCATTTTTTCCTCTGGTTGGCCTGCCATCGCTTCTTTCGCCGTATTCGTCACACTTGAGCTAGGTTTATTTCTGTCAGCACATCATTTAATCCTGCCTTCTTACTTCTTACTGCGGGAACGTAATCGGATTCATAGGAATTTCGAATCCAGGCTGAATAATATGTATATTAAATTTATTTCATGAAGGAAGTTTCAGGACGTACTGTAGATCAAAATAATAAGATTAGAATTTGGAATATATGGCAGCAATGCAGTTATCACCTGTGATTGCTTGTATAGAAAACAATATTCTCTAATTTTGGTGCACGAGTCACCTAAAGGAGTTCCTTACCTTTCCTTGTTGATTAAGCTCAGGCTGGTCTATGAAATTTTTTTAATATAAGGCTAAGTATGCTATTTGAAATTGCAAATCCAAATCTAACGGCAATATTATGTTGACCCAGGCGATAGGATTATGCATTATATTGATGCCCATCATATTCTTTAAGTGTGGCTTAGATTATTTAGCAACTATTGGGTTGTACCACATGGAATGTCCGATTTTCGCACAGTCGGAAATAAGAAGTTCTTGAGTGAACATCTGTCCCAGAAATCTTCTTTTTTTATAAAATAAAGTGGTACGTGTGCTTGACGTGTGAGAATTGCAGGGTTCGTTACAAGTACCGTTATTTTTTGTCTAAGTATTATTACCATGCTGTCGACTGTTCAAATTCGAACACCCTCTTCCTTTACGAACTTAAAATGGGACATATTGCGTCATTGGCAATGAAAAATATTAATGACGCTTTTGAGGATATACGAACGCACTATACGACGTTGGTTTGGAAAGTTCCATTCGGAGATTCCTGCGACGATGTTTTAAGAGCAACGGTGCAGGAGATTGCACAAAGCATGGGAGTATTTCCAATGACAATAAGTCGACACCTTTCTCTCATAGGAAAGGTAAAGAAACTTGATAAGTGAGTACCCCATTAACTGAACGAATCTCAAAAACTACGGCGCCTGGAAATCTGCGTATCGCTTACATTAAAAAACCAAAACGAACTGTTTTTGCACCGAATTGTCACCTGTGATGAAAAGTAGATACTGTATGATTATCGTAAAAGATCTGGGCAGTGGTTGGATGCAGATGAAAAACCAAAGCAAACCCCCAAGCCCGATTATCACCCAAAAAAGGTTATGGTGACAATTTGGTGGGCATCGAAAGGACCAATCCACTTTTCATTTCTTCAACCAGGAGAAACAACAAACGCTATCAAATATTGTGAGGAAATTGACATATTGCATGCCAAATTGGCTAAAAAGCAACCTGCGTTGGTCGATAGGCACGGTCCGATCCTTTTGCATGGCTGTTGCAGTTCGGATTTGAAATTCTTCCGCATGCACAGTACTCTCCCAATATTTCCCCAACGGATTACCATCTTTTCCGCAATCTGGATTCATTTTGCGGGCAGAAGGTCTTCCGAAACCGTGCAGAGGTCATAAAAGCCTTTGAAGTTGCATTGCTTCAAGAAGTCAGCACTTCTACGAAAAATTAATATTTGATCTTGTATCAAGTTGGAAGAATGTAATAGATGCCAGCGGATCCTATTTTGACTGACTTAAAAATTACCGAAAAATAATATTGGCTTTTAAATTTTTACTATAAAATCGGTACAACCCAATATAATACAAAACTTAAAGAATTAAAATTGAGTTAGGAAACTTACATACATTTAAATAGCCGTGGCATGGCACAAACTCCTCGTAATGATTATGTCTACGTCATTGACAATACAGTGAGTGGAGAAACTGCTATCAATTTATTTATTGCTTACATTTGATAGAAAGGCATTTTAAGCGAATGTTTGTAAAAAAAAAATAGCCGATTCCATATTTTTCCAACACGAATTTAATCACATGTACATTTTTTATTTTATTTAAAATATTCATTTCAATATGCCAATTAACATATATTTCACAAAGCTCATTGTTAAAAAAAAAAAACCCTCCTTAAACATCATCCAGTATTTCAAAATGAAATTTTTGCAAGTAGGTCAAATCGTTTTCACTTCTGTCTCATAAAATTCAATTATTCATTCAACAAATAAACACACAATTAAAATCAATTTAACGCCGTACTTGCAGTCACATTCTTTTGAAAAACTTTGTCTTCTTCTATTAGTAATGAGTTGCTGTCACGCGATTGAAATCTTCCTAAGGATGATTAGATTGTAGAATATGAGTTTAAACTTTCGTACTTGATGTTTATTAAGTAGAAGGCATTTTTTCGCCTATTTATCCTGAGTTGATCAGGGAAGTATTATTTTAAGCCAGGGGGTAGACATTCCTCTTAGTGCCAAACTTTAATATTTAAATGAATTTCCTGTATTACATCGATAATAATCGGAAATCCTACGCAACGCATAGCTACAGGTTTCTAAATTATGAGCAGCTATTCGTATTTACTCGTATTCGTATTGAAAATGAAAACAGAAATCTTGAAATTTGCATAACCATTGCTGTGGTTTTTTGTTATTAATTGACATTGAACCAATTTTTTGGCAAAGTTTTGTTTGAAGGCAAACTAACAGTGGCCATATATTAAAGCCAAAGCTTGATATTTCCGGATTTTGCTTCATTGTGATAATGGCCTTCATATTGCAAAGTGAGGTTAAGTGCAGTCGAGCAAGCAGTTTCATAATTTTTGATTATTTGAAACTGCTTTAAGGGTACATATGTATGTAGGTATATGATTTGATTTTTTTTGTTTTATTTTTAATTTAATAACTTTGAAACATCTCGAGTACTTGAATATACCATATATTCAGGGTGGTGGAAGTGTTGCTGATGGATGTAAAATGATAACAAGATTTATCGATTTTAATTTTTAAAGCGCAGTTAACGGAGATCTTTTCCAGTTAGCTTTGAAATATAATAAGCTTCAGTTCCATAAAAACATTCTACGGCATTTTCCATACGATTTCGTAAAATATCTGAGCGCAGCGCCAGTCTTTCAGTGCAAATATTCTCCTTTAGCCGCTAAATACTGGTGGTCTTATTTATGTACAATTTACCCGGAGACACCGGAGAACTTGGAGGTCAAGTTTTAGTGTGCGCATTAGCTCCATACTGTTAAAACCACATCTTAGGCTGTCATCAATCACTGGCCTCAAACGAATTTCAATCTTCGTTTTCAAAGAAGGGTGGCACAGTAACTGTTTCTAAGGTTGCACTATACCAAGCAAATTCCGGTAAAGAACCAACCTGGGTTTCTCCGTACCCTATATAGAACAATTTTGTTGGTTTATGAACCCATTTAAGTCAAAGTGAACTTTATCACTTATTATTCGATGATAAATAAAATCAGTTCCCTGTCTTGCCACTTAATGTAAACGAACTCCGTAAGCAACTGCAAGCTTTAACTTTTGCCAAATTGAATTTTGTATGGAAATACCTGCAATCGGGTTCTTAAAAGTTTTTTCAATGACCGGCGGGACATACCGAGTTGTCGAAATCGCCTTCGTTTTGGTTTTTCTGGTCCCTCAACAACGCTTGTAAGAATTAGCTCAACATTCAACAATGCGAATTCCACCAGGTTCGGGAAGTTCTGTTGAAGAAATCGTATCACATGTGCCCTAATCATGTTCATAGAGTGTAAATTTAGGACATTAAAAGAATACCGATAAGCCCTTTGGGCCAAAATAATTTAGCAATTATGTATCTGCAAAATAAAATTCAATCATCTTGGTATTCTCTAAAGCGCTGTTGCTCATTACAAAAAAATCTCCCGTTTCTTCGAATTTCTGCACGTACATATGTGAAACAATAATATTATGCGATACATACCACCTTGATCAAAAATTCCCGGAATTTATTCAGAAAATTAAAAATACAAGTTCATTCAACTAAATCTATAATGCCCCCTTCAAAGTAATCCCCATCGCTTGATCCAATCCTCAAAACATTTTTTTATATTCGATTTTCGGTATGTCCATCAGTGCTTCCTCCGATTTTTCCTTTACTTCCTCTCGGCAGCTGAAACGCGTTCGCCGTAGTGGTTTTTTAACTCGATTGAACAGAAAGAAGTCACAGGGAGCCAAATCAGGTGAATTCGGTGGCTGTTGGATGGTATTTGTTTCATTTTCCGTCAAAAAAATACGAATAATGATGGCATTGTGCAACGGTGCGTTATCATGGTGCAAAATCCACGAGTTTTCTGCCCACAATTGTGGTCTCTTTCGGCGAATTGCTTCACGCAAAGGTCTCATAACGCCCAAATAATACTCTTTGTTTACTGTCTGGCCTTCTGGCAAAAATTCATGATGCACTACACCGTTGTGATACATGAAAACCGTGAGCATTGCCTTGTTTTTTGACTGAAAACGAAGTGGTTTTTTGGTCTCGGCTCATTTGGTGAACGCCATTCATTTGCCTGATGTCTGGATTGCGTTTCGTACTCATAAACCCACGTCTCGTGTCCAGTAATGATCCTTTTGATGAATATGGGATCGGATTCAGCTTCGCAAATCATCTCTTTTGCGACGTCAACACGGTCTCTTTTTTGCATGAAATTGTGGTCTTTTTGCACCAACTTTGCTGCTACATGACGGAAACCCAAATCATTAACCAAAATGTCTTGGACGGATCCATAGGTAATATTCAAGTCCTTCGCTATCTCTCTGATGGTTAATTTGAGGTTATTGATCAACATTTCTTTTACTTCATCAGTGTTTTCGTCGGTTTTCGATGTCGATGGTCTGCCACTGCGTTCATCATCTTCGATTGACTCATGACCACTTTTGAACCGCTCGTGCAACTGGTAAACAAACGTTTTCTTTAGAGAATCGTTGCCGAAACACTTTTCCAATATTTCCAACGTTCATGCATCATTAAATCCGTTTTTTACGAAAAATTGAATACAAGTTCGTTGTTGCAAATTTAAATCCATTTCTAAAATTGTAAAAATTCGCCAACACACACAGATATCGATGTACTCTTGGCTACGTAACTTTTGCAAATGTCAAGCTATGACGGTAAGATTTAGAGGGAATGTCAACAACAGATTTACCAACTTAACAAAAAAAACAGAACCCAAATCGGAACAATGGGAGCTCCACACGGTGGGTGTGGCCGGGAATTTTTTGATCAAGGTGGTATAATTGTTGCTATCCTATTATAAAAAAAGATTCTCCATGGAATGTACGTTTACCTATTTTCCACTATTTTTAATAATAAATTTTTTAGAATTCTCAAATCCTTTTGTCAATTTTGTTTGTTTCAGATTTATCTTTCCCCACAGAAAGGATGAAGAACTTTTTGAGTGGCTGTTGCCACAGTGGTAAATTATTGGCTCCATTCAACGGAATTTTATAATTTAAAAGAGGGTTCTGCCGTTTAGTGCGTAAAATCAAGGTGCTTAAAGCAGTCTTCGTAAGGGAAATTTTTTTTCCAAAAAGTTACTCAATCCAATTTATTTATTTATTTATTTATTGAGTTTCTTTTTCATTTCTAAATATGGATTATTTCACCGTCGGCGTGAATTAAAGTACCAAACCCGGAGATATGGGAAAGAATAAACCAAGCAAATGGAATCGAGTATACCGACTGGGTCTAAAACTGACGGGCAATCCGAAATTCAGTTGATTTGTAGACTTCCTCTTCGTCCGACGTACAAATACATAGTATCCATCCTGCAACAAGTACTCGTATTTCAAAATTTCCCTCCCATCCAAACAAAATTATCTGTGCACTATACCTACTAATTGAAAAAAAGAATTCTAAAATGAGACAACATCTGCAGCAGTAAAAGGGAGAAGGCAGCACACACACCTCAATTTAGTAACAGGTCAACTAGCAATCTACCATTAAAGCTACTACTCGGCTACCAGTTCGCTCTCTCGTGTACAGTTACACAACACATATAAACTCTACTAGCTTAACTCGCCCGTGTAAACGCTAGGTTAGGAAACTTTTTATGTCTACTCGTATTCTTCTTGAGAAATTTCATCGTGAAAAATGGCAATGTGAATTAAAAACGGTCTGCAACAAACAGCGGTTGATTCGCTGATCCTATTCAAATTTTACACTTAAAAATGTAATAGCGTACTAATAAGGTTCAAATATCGAGACTATTATATACTCTTCCAGCGTGACTTCGATAAGATTAAGCAATATTGCGATGACTGTAGGTCAAAGATCAACTTTCAACAAGCCGAAAGCATTCTCTTCTGATCTCCTTTATCTGAGTTGACTATGAATACCGAAGAGAACTGGCCAATATTTTTGATTGATTCCGTTTGGGTCGTGTCAGTGCAAAAGCTGCTTCCTTTGTCCTTAAAAAAAAAAACATGTTTTCCTTTAGCTACCCATGCCACCCTGCATATATATCCATGTTCGTAGGAAATATCCGGGTATCAGACCAGAGTCTAAATTTATAAAATTCTATGCTATTAAGGTCTTGTACAAAACGGAGAACCTGATAAGACTGGACAATTTCCTCGTTAGACAAACCCAAATTCACACTGCAATGCGAAAGACCTCAATGAACAATTTGAGCAGCCGGAGGCCTATTACTAAAATAATATGGATCACAAAAGTATGCGCTTCCCAGGCGTATTTTTGTATTTACAATGCATATGTATTAAATTGGCTTCTTCAAGACATACTAACGTTACGGCTTTTATTTCACGGCGCTTGAACAACTATTGTAGGTCGAGGTAAGTCTGCTTGCTTTTTAAAGCCATTTTTCGTTAATTTTTATTCAAATTTGAACCCATCCGCATTAGTAGATCTCTTTTCAGTAATCCGAATATCTTGTTGGAAAAATTGACCGTAAACAAAATGTTTTCATATATGGTACAGTTCTCATTGTAAGAGTTTCTGTTGCTGAAATGACATGATTTTCTTCTTATAATAGAATTCGTCCTTTTGAGCAATATGGCTACATGCATATGGATACATACCTGCACTCATGTTTCAAATAATTCAGATCTTTCGCCTGAGCTTTGTAATGATTTAAATAATAAATCAGAATATTAAGAAGTTCTGGTATTTTTGTTCTAAATTATAAGTCACCTACTTTGTTGGTTTGCAATGTATCTACATATTAGTATATGTATACTTATTTATTTGTTAACAGAAAAACTACTTACTGATAGTAAATTTAAAATAAATGCTAACACAGACATAAGGTCTATGACAACTTTTATATAATCCTCCTTCTATAAGTGGAAGTTCTTTGTTTACATAACATATGGTACATTACTACTGTCTGTGTGTAGGTTCACGTTTTAGTGTTTACGGATAGGTATGTAAACTTGACAAGAGTAAAGCAGTACAACACGACAAAGTTTTGGCGAAATTGGCAAATTCGAAAGTCGAATGTGACTTTCGCATTGAAGTCAGCATTTGTTACTCTAGATAAATTTAACATATGATTAGCATAATGTTCTCCCTTCATTTATAATACACACATTTTCCCAAGTTTTGTGTCGCAAAATTCACTGAGCCATTCTTTGCTCTCCATATGACAAAGCAGGGTCAGTGACTTATACCGATGCTTACATGTTTTAAATAGTAATCCAGTTCTCTTCTTTTAAAAGAAATTAAAATAAGATTTAGTAAATACAAAAATAAATACATATATTAAAAGTTTATTGACATTTCTTACATGAGAACATTTTTTCTCCTTCTAGCCATAAAAGGATTAAGTGCATTGTTAAAATTGTACATTAATTGGAAAGTGCAAGTATTTGTTTATCGAGATTTCTTACAGATGCTGGACTACATATTTAGCTAATATGTGAGAAAATTTGAACCTGTATAAACCGATTTCATTCAAATCTAGCTCCATAAGTTGATTGCAATGCCTTTGTATATTTTGAAATAAATGAGTGGGACATTTTCTCATAAATGGTTTTTGATAAGCTATTTTCCTTGACCATCTTCGCTGAACAAATAAGTACAAAACTACTTCTGAAGAAACATGGATCTCCCTTTTATGTACGAATACATATATGGAAGCCAACCAAGTATTGTAGATCTTTTCCTATGATTTTATAATTTTTTTAAATCAGTCAGCGAGATTTGCCCGATCCTCTTGATATTAACTGCGATACACCCATGCTTGTGTGTCATAAAGCAGGATTGCGATGATTTGAGTCTTATAAATTAGAATGTCCTTTGTGTTTCTTGACAAAAACTTGTAATTACCTTTATTTCCAAAAGAAAGAGCGAACGGTAAGGGGCAAAGGATGATAGTGATATCAACAGCCAATTTATCAATCAAAACCAATAGTTTTAAAATGTGAGGAATTGACTTCAGCGTTATACCTAAGTTCTAAATTCATTGTTGCTGTTCCAATGCGGCCAAATCTCTGCCGACATATTCCGATGTTTTCAAAATAAAAATACATAATAATATCAACAAACATTTTTTTTTTTATTTATCTAATTGATCAAAACATCTAATATTAGTCGTAATAATGTATTTGTTTGTTTATTGTCATGCTGTTAGGGTCTTGAACGTAAGCATGTGATTCCACAGACTTTTGGAAAATTGCGTCTGGGTTTTACGAGCTTCACACAATTTTCTCAAATGATGTTCTTAATATTAAAGAAGTCATGTAACAGCGCATCACCTTGGCTACATATTTTCTCTGGTCTGAGTGAGCTTGCTTGCGAGCGTTCTCTATCACTACACCTTTTGTTTATTAAGCTGAGTTATGTAGCTTCGTTTTTTATTAAAATGCATTTGTAACATAAATAGCAACAGAAATTTTACCGAACTTAATTGAAACAAAAAACCAAAAAACCTCACGTTAGTGAGAAAAATTATCGAATAATATAGAGGCCACGGAATGGTGGACAACTATCGCGCTCAATTGATTTAGTGCACCAAAGCTTCTATAGTTTTGGATTTTGTTTTTATTCTATTTTTATACTAGGTATCATAAGTTTTGGCATTTTGGCCATTTAAAAGTCATTGTCAGAAAAATTTTACCTTTTGGCTGTTTGAAATAGATCCTTATTTTTTCACCATTGCAAGAATGGGGTTAAAATGTCCGTTCTTTCTGATCTAAGCTATTGTAGCTGTCTTGTTTAACTGGAATAGTAAAAGGGCAACAATTGAAATATTTAATCTGCCTAATTCAGTGGCAAAGGTAGCTAGTTTTGAAAAAAGTATAATCGCTCATGTTATTATATCTGGGTTATATACTCGTATATTTACTTAAAATACTAATACAAATTCATAATAAAGATTTTTAAAGGTTTCAAGTAAAGTACTAACAATTTTTGGAAATAGGTATCATTCTGTAGCACTAGAGTGACTAGAGGCGAATGATCCATCGGTTAAATAATACAATATTTTGTGGGGTACAATATTTTCACAAAAGGTATAAGATAAATGAGTTTATACAAAAATTAAATAGTTTATAGATTTCAAGGTGAGTTCAACAATGTTTTGACTGTAGGAATAAATTGGGTTGTACTGTTGTTCTTATTTCAAGTGGTAATCTATTAAAGAGCTTAGGTGCCTCCGCAAAACTGTGTTTTTCTAGCTACCGGAATGCTAACGATTGCCATATTATTAGCTCTTAACCCGTAAGCACTTGAACTTCTGAGAGTAATGCTGTAACCGCATCGCATGAAAAACACCTTTAGAACCTTAAAGATATAAAGATGATTTATTGGTAATACTCGGAGACTATGATTGCTATTTGTCCATCTGTTGACTTTGCAGATAACTCTTATTAGGTGTTTTTGGGCAATGTTTAGTACTTGGGTTGTGCAATTGTAAGTTCCACCCCAACTTGCAATACCATATTGTAATTCAGAATGAGCAAGTCCGTAATATATCATTAACATAATCTTCTTTGAGCAATGTGGTTTCAAAAGATACATTTAACGCGTAACAGATAACATATATGTTTTTATCGATTAAAACCCCTAGATACTTAAAACTTTCAACAGTTTCGATTTTAAAACAATTTGGACTACACACATAATCTTCAGAAAAGTTTTTTTCCCACACTTGTGAACAGATAAGGAACAGGCAACGGAATGGAAAAAAATGTCCAAATCATTGGGACAGGAACCTTTTAAGTTACAAATCATTAACTTTGTTTTTTCTCTTATAAGTAATTCATGTTTGGCGAACCATTGTCGTAGTATTTGTACGTCCTTATGAAGCTTTACTATTGAGTCAAAAAAGTTATTTTTTGTATACGTAAATGAGATGTCATCAGCAAAAGCTGTAATGTGACTGCTAAAATTTTGTAAAAATAAAGAGTTTACGTATAATAGAAATAAAATTGGCCCTAAGACCGATCCTTGGGGTACCCCAATACTAGTTTTTAATTCATCGCTGTAATTTCCATCAAGTTTCACTCACTGAGTTCTTCCTTTAGTCATGTCTATAAATAGAGCTATACACATTCTATTATTATTAAAACCTTCACTGATTTCACTACAAAATTTAAGAATTGCAACTTGAGTGGATTTCCTCTCTCGAAAGCCAAATTGTTCATTAGCAAGGAAATTATTTTTGTTGAGAAATGATACTATGCGCACTTTTGTAAGTTTTTCAAATAGTTTACAAAACGTTAGGAGTATGGAGATCGGTCTATATTGAGACATTGAACTTCGATTGTCTTTTTTAAACAAGGGAATAACTTCAGCAGATTTTAAAGACGAGGGAAAGATACCACAATTGACACTCAAATTGAATAAGTGACTCAACACATCGACGATAAACAGTGGAATACGCTTCAGAAGACAGTTTGTGATATTATCGGAAGTACTAGAGTTTTTGTTATCAAATCATGTCGATTTGTTTATGGATTTTCAGTGAGGTAATCGGTTTAAAAGCAAAAGTATTGCTTTGTAATATGTCGTCAACTACATCTGCATATAAATTACAACTACAATTATTTAGTGGAAGAAGGAGCTTTGATTGAGTTGCAACAGACACAAGAAATTGGTTAAATTGATTGGCAATGATCACTGAGTCAGATAGTAATGTACCTGCAACTTCAATTTTAAAAATGCTATCCTTATCAGTTTGTGTGTTGAGGATACTAATGACAATTTTCCATTTTTTTTCTAACGTTCCCTCTACAGTTCTGAAATTTATCCGCGTAATATTTATCTCTACTTAAATACACCTGTTTTTTTTACCTCTTCATTTAATTTAATTTCGTATTATGTGGATGACGCAAGGACTTTTTCCGTAACTCGTTTTTTTATTTATTTTTTCCAATAATTCTCCACTTATCCACGGCCTAAGCCGTTTTAAATTGAAGTTCTTTGTATTCAGTGTTTCAGTACAGCTTACAATATAATTTCTTAAAATTCATATTTAAAACCTACTATCGAGAAGCAATTATTCGACAACCAAATCAGCACAGAATATCTAAACCAATCTTACAATATCATAAGTTATACGAGTATAGCCTATGTCTATCGTCAACATAACACATGATTTGCAACATTTCGAAATTAAACTACTGTGAGCCGAGAAATTTATTGTTGATAATGGCTAGATTTACCTGTTTTGGGAAAAGGAGTCGTATTTAATTCCCACGCCTCCAGGGGCAAATTACTACACATGAGCAACTTTGTGATCTCTTCGTAGACTAAGTTAAGTAATTATATTAGGAAAGAAAAAGTCAAGCTAGTTTCGTGACATTTAATTCGCAAATTATTTGCTCACTTTGTATGCAAGCGATGATTCATAAATTTGCTTGTGATGAAATGTAAAATTGAAAATTTAAAATGTGTTCATACATATACCTTTATACAATATCTATTCGTTAAGCTACCTGTATGTCATGTTCAAGACTTAAAATGCGCAGCATAAAAAACGCGTTAAACTAATAATATAGTATAGGTACAATTAGGAGGTGAAAGTTTGAATTCCAGCTGTAATATTTAGTGATAATTAAATTCTTTATTAGTTGATAAAATAAATTGAAAACATATGCCATATATTGAAACAATAACTATATATTGAAAAACTACTATAGGTATCTCTTCAGATCTTTTCCAAAATCCGATGATTATAATAATTTTTTTTTGTTTTTTTTGTTTAAGGTACAACACTGACCAAGGAGCTATGGACCAGCAATTCTGTTTGCGCTGGAACAATCATCCGACTAATCTTACTGGTGTGCTTACCTCCCTGCTGCAGAGGGAGGCGTTATGTGATGTCACATTAGCTTGTGACGGTGAAACAGTCAAGGTAATAAAATATCATTTTAATTTAAAATTTGAAATTCAGAGTGATGGTTATTTTGTAAACTGTGACGCAAAATAAAAATCTTTCTATTTCAACAGTATATTTCGTCTTAATTTTTCAATAACTTTAGTTTTTATTTAAGCTGTTATTCCTCGTTAGCAAGGTTTAAAAATCACTTGTATTCTAAATTGTTAGAGATGGTCGAAACGAGGTTCGATACAAGAACATTTCATTATTTTTTATCCGGTTTTTGTTTCGTTAAGTCCCACTTCATAATTGGTCTCACTACTTTGTTATTAAATATTTTGGGGGAAGTCCAATTTTGTATATTTAATAGATAAAGCGGTAATCTGGTTTCTTCATATAAATAATAAACAATAATAATCCGAAAAGTACCTACCTAAAAACTGCGTCAGAATGAAGATGAGGTTTGGTTTTGGGACTATTCTCCTCGGAAGATTAGATGCTCGTACTTTATTTTAATTGACCGTTGCAATATGTTTAGTCAGTTTCTCGTATCACCTTGGCATTTATAATGGGACAAGAATGCACCCTTCTCTTCCAATCATGAATTTAATTATTGTACATATAGCGCAAGCCGTAAAAAACATCTTATAAGTCGTCTTAAATAGCTGACGCCACTTCTTTTTGTCCCGCTTGTGCTTCAAAACATTTCCTGTTTTTCTTTGTATATGCTTCCAAATCATAACTTCTAATTATTCGTCCTTTCATATTTCCTCTACGAAGTTCTTTTGTATACTATCGGTATGCGTGGTCAGCTTGAACAAGAAATGTCCTAAAGATATATTATAGCGGCAAAAAAAAATGTATAAACTAGCGCTTAGTGTCATAGTGTCATCATTAGAAGAAGTTCGTCTAGTTTTGGCCAGGAATTCACTGGTCATTGGCTCTTTTCTCTTATTTACCAATCGAATATTCCATATTTTAAACGCTTTATGTTTCGTGCATTCTTATTCCGGATTGTAATAGCAATGAGAGATTTGATCAAGTACTACTGTACTATCGACCTAGTTCACGTTGATTCTCAAGAATACTATTTTTAGTAAGAGAATCTGCAAGTGATTTCAATTTACTATCTTAACGGTTTTTGTATCAAATATTTAAGATCAATCCATATTCAGTAATTTGTATATTTGATTTGTTAATGCACAAATCTTTTTTAAGTCTTAACCTCTTGAACAAATCATAATTTACAAATTTAAAAAAAAACCAGCCACATAATTGAAAAGTTCACGTACATAGCTACTTTCTGTTAACCTAATAGAGCTGGCAAGGATGCAGTTGAAATTGCGTGACAATTTATTTTAATATTACAAATCCGTTTGCATTTCATTTGTACCTTTGTTCACGATTTGTATTCTCATTGGTTGTGTTGTTTCTTCAGGATGTTTTCTTGATTCAGCAAAGAAATGAAATACGTGAGAAAAATTTATCTTCACATTGTTTTACACGGCAATTCTTGTGTGTCCTGTCGCAGGATTTTCTTAGGCATAATTTTATATTTCATAAATTACACTGCGTCAACTGTGTTAGATACGTTTGTACGATAAAATGTATTTTTTTCCTCTGTTTTAGGCGCATCAAACAATTCTATCAGCATGCAGCCCATATTTTGAAACAATCTTCCTGCAGAATCACCACCCACATCCCATAATTTATTTAAAAGATGTCAGATACTCAGAGATGCGATCGCTTCTCGACTTTATGTACAAGGGCGAGGTGAATGTTGGGCAAAGTTCGTTGCCGATGTTCTTGAAAACAGCCGAAAGCTTACAGGTAAAATTTAACTTTTATTTTAAATAGAATTTTTTGTTGTAAGTTTTAGTTTCAAAATCTCTAGGTTCGAGGATTAACAGACAACAATAATTTAAATTATCGAACTGATTGCGATAAGCCTAGAGAATCAGCCACATCATCACCTTCCAGCAAAATGCATTTTGATCGGGAATCCAGGGAAAGAGAACGAGAACGTGAACGAGAACGGGAACGTGAACGAGAGCGAGATCGTGAACGGGAACGTGAATTACATCATCGCAGTAGTAGTAGTTTAAGCTGTGGCGGTGGTATCCGTGAAGGTGTTAGTGGCAGCAGTGCTACCTCACTCGTGGGTAATAGTGGCGCGGTTAATGCTAGCCTGCAATCGGCCACAGCAGCCGTTTTAGGTTTAAGCGAACGATCTCCTAGTGTTGGCGCTGGCGGAAGTGGCAGCGGTACTGCGATAGTCACTGGCGGCAGCAGTGGCGGCATCGGCGGTAGCAGTTCCGGTGGTGGTGTAATCAGTACCGACCGGGAACGTGACCGCGAACGGGCTGATAGTCGTGATGAACTAATGCAGCTAGACTATAGTAAGGATAGAGATCGTGATAGAGAAATGTCCACCACACCGGTAGACCATAATATTAGTAGTAATAAGAGAAGACGTAAGAACTCATCCAACTGTGATAATTCGTTGACCTCGACACATAACGCAAATGTACAGGACAGGCATTACACTCAGGATTCTCAGGTACGTACAAACTTAGCTTTTGATATATATGTTTGTGTGTGTGTACTGCGGGTAACTTGATTTAGACCAGCTTTCTGAGATAGATTTGACTGCATCCTTGGCGTACATATAATATATACATACATATTAAAATGTAATTCACAAATGTATACGTATTTTCAATAAATCGTTAAATCTTGCCTTAATATGCAATCAGTTATAGCAGAAATTGTACAAAACATATGTAGGTAGTATTGTACAAAACATATGTAGGTAGTATGTCTTACTTATATATGGCTTTGCATAGAAATAGTGATAGGCCAAGCATTTAAATCAACTTTAACATAAAATCTCAATTGACAAAACAAAAATCAAGCTATACTTTTATTTCTTTGGGGAATTGACCTTTCAAAATGTAAAATCATTGTAAATGCAAATAAAGTAATTGTGTGAAAATTTTCACATTGAAAATATGTTTTCCCTCAAAATAAATTGTGCACAATTTTGCGAGTCAAACTCAATTTAATCTCTTTTACAAAATTGCAAAAAAAAAAATGTCATCAAATGAATAAATTTTGCATAAATTCAGTGAAAGACTTGTGTTCCACAACTAAGGGATGCATTGCGTAAAAGTGCATTGCACACCGAAACCTTAAATTGTGATTGATGTTATTTAAAAAATCTTTTTTACATAAAACTAATCATCAGTTCATTTACATCTTCGAATGGGATATTAAATAACACTGAATAAGATATTAAACCTCCTCACATGGCTTCAATCACACAAAGCTACTGGCCAACAATTAACGCCTCGAAAATCATTTTGCTATTATTATACCATGGCGCCGGTGATGATACTGTTAATATGGTATTTTCCACGCGAACTTGAAAAAATAAAACAAAATATAAAAATAATTTATTATGCTAATTATTGTGTAAAATCTGTGTAAGCAGTTTTAAAACCGTCAAAAGATTCGACTATACGTTCATTTATTTCTGTGTGTGGGTGCATCAATACGCCTGATGGGATCGAATTGTTTATGCGAACTCTTTACAACGAGTATATAGTATATACTCGGAAGAACACAAAAACACTCGTCTAAATGCTAAATGTAACCAAAGTAATTCAAAACAAAATCTAGTGAAATTGAATGGCTGTGAATTTGACAGAACCCATATGGAAAATAAAAACTAGAAACTCTTTGTATCAATTTTAATTGTTGACGTGATTTATTGACATTAAAGCTAGTTAGTGTGCATTTTATTTAGAATTTAATTTTTATTATGAAATGGAATGGCAAATATTTTACAGAGAGACTAATCTTCGTGTTATGTATTTTCAGCCAAAGTATCAGACTTCTAAAAGCAATCAATGGAAATTAATACGATTTTTTTTTTTTTATTTGGAATAGCCTTTCCCTGAAAATATTTATTTTCTGTTTAAAAATAAAACTTTCGGTTTTGAACTTTCAAAACAAAAACGTCTATAGAAGTAGCTAAGCAAAAGGGTATCTTCTGATCCCTAGTTCGTTATTGTAATTGTTCTCTCAGACGTATACGTCTATATACAATTAGTATCTTCAGTTTTTTAAGTCCTGAGTGTTCTAATTTTCGATGACATGTCCCTGCATATTAATCGTGTACCCATACATAAAGCTGCATAATGCCAACTTCGTAAAATGACATGCTCTGTAGATTCTGAATCGTTCGATCTTATACGTGTATTAGGGGTGCCAATGGGTCCCGTGACGTGCAACCAACTTTTTAATTTCTTGATCCAACCCAAAATATTTTCGAGCTAAAACTAGTTAAAGTAGCTAGCTGGAAAGGGAGAATGGTATCATGTCAGATAAAATAGTCTGCCTTCCATTGTAATCGGTTCATCCTTTCCCTAGATATCCATCGACAAATAGATAGGAAAGCTAACATTTTTTTTTTATAATTGGCGCGCGCACAAGGAATTTTGTGTACCCTTAAGATATTTGCACATAGCGCGGGCGAGGGAGGGAAAAAAATAGATACCGATGTGCGTTGGTCTTAAATATTTGCAAGTTATAGTGACTAGGGAATAAAGAGCTCAGCAGGGCATTCCATAAGCGAGTTGTACGGCTTAGGAATGGATCACGATATTTCAGAGTACGTCCGAAAGTGGGCTTGAGGGTATACTGATGAGTATTCAAATCGAGACGGGTGTTACGGTTAAAAGTTAGAAGGGGTGGAATGCTACTGCCAGTTTCGGTGGAGCACTGGTGGTGAATATAGCGGTATAACAAGGTGAGATAGGAGACATTACGTCTGTGTTCAAGGGTGTTGAATGACTGTGTGATATTGTCATCACTATGAGTTTTATCGCACGGTTTTGGATCCTATCTAGCAAGTGCAAAGAGGTTTCAGTAGCACCTGAAAAGATGTGGGCGTTGTACCATTGTACACCAATTTTAGGCGTATAAACGCCTTATACATATATTGAGGCCAGATCAGAGGGTGTGAAATATTTCTTACATCGCTTGAGGAAACCTAAACATTTCGCAGCATTTTTGACGACGTCGAATATGTGGTCATGCCAACGTAGGTTGTCATTGACATACATACCGAGAATGGAAAGTTTTTTGGTTTCAACGACGCAAGTACCATTCATGGATAATGGCTGGATATTTAAATTTCGCTTTGACGACAGCAGACAGCATTGTGTTTTGGAAGCATTAAATTCCACTCTGTTGATAGTTCCCCAATTGGTTATGCTGCTAATATCGGAATTTAAAGAGCTTAACATACGCTACCCTTCCCGTTCTACAGCCAAAGAGCAGGGACGTGAGCTAAGAAACGAATATGAGAAGCAGAGAGTACTGTCGCCAGCAAAGGAATATATTGGGTTAGAAGTGGTAGACAAGAAATCATTGGGGAAAATTAAAAAGATTGTCGGAGACAGAACGGAAACTGGGGCACCCGAGCATTTATTTTCTAAACAGACTTGAAACCATCCAAGACAACTTGTATTGAACGTTCCGAAAGGTAGTTTCTAACATTTTAGAGTCATTAGTTTTGATATCAAATACAATAAATAACCATATAATGTTTAAGAAATGGTACTTATTGAACTCAATCGACTTTAATTAGAATGAATTGCTTACTCAATCAGCTGCGCGCAACTACCCTGAGACTTCAAAGCCTCAGTAGCAATATGGAGGAATAGCGATGTCTGACCGATGTCTTTACAGTATGGGCAAGAAGCATTGTAATGCACTGCTATTATTTTAAAATTTTTTACAATGTGTGTTATCTTGTGTATGAATATTCAAATATAAAGTGTAGAATGAGAATAAGTGTCCACTTATTTTCGTCAGTAACTTCGCAGCCCGGAGGGATTTTCAAGTTTTCTATCGAGAGTTTAGTTGGGCTTAGCCTTCATAGATAATTACAATACCTTATACACTTTTTAAGCAAAGGAAGCCACGCTTGGCAAATGTTATGCTTTGATTAATTTTCGAAATGTATTTAGCTTAACATATGTATTGTACATATATGTACATAGCTTATAAAATTGAAACCATTCCAATAAAATACTTGCTTCCCATCGAGTAGGTCAATATCTTCTGCCAACACTACAAAAACAGGCTCATAGTACGGGTAGTATAAGGTTCTTACTCAATAAAAACACTTATCAAGTAATTTCTTTATGCCGAATTAAAAGTGTTTGACGGGTGTTTCCCAATGAAAGTTTCATCTTGCTGAAATGCATTGTACAGTAGAAATACACTGTACATGGTACGTAAGTGATCTACCACCACTTATTACTTAGACCACAAGATGAATTCATTATTCCGCATATTGTTTTATTTTTTACTCTGGGACCTGTAGAAATACTGCTGAGATTATGCCTGAAACTAATTTCTAGTAAAATTGTGCGGCTAAATTAGGAAACCTGTTTTTCAACACAAGCAAACACACGTATTTACACTATCCAGCGTTGCTGCTAAATTCGAATCTTCACAATAAACCTGATGTAGTAAAATAACAAAATAGTCCATTTTAGTACATTTTAAGTTATTCAACTTCTAGTGAGAAATAAAATTGCAAGATTTTTTCGGAAATGACCTCGTCAAAGAATCAGTTTCCAAACCAACCAGCATTATGTTGTCGCGGTCAGTACTTAGATTACTTAGGAACGGCGTGAGAACCGTGTGTGCTTGTTGGCATTAGCTACATTTGAGAATTAAATGTACTAATTTTGTGCCCGTGCGTTTCCATTCCGATATAGTGAATTGTTTTCATTAAGAAAAATTTTTTAGTCAGAATAAAATTGATAATTACAATAACTATCGAGGAAAACTCATCGATTATTCAATATTGAAAAAGTTGTGGTATCATTTAACAAGTAATTATTTATTAATAATTTAAACTTTTATTTTAGTGGATAGATTACGCTCATCCAAATCAATTTCTAAGAAATGTAACCATACAATATAAAAGTCAGTCATCAACTGCCTGATATTGGAAGTGAAGGAGTGTTGAATTCTACTGAATGTAGATGAAAGCATGCACCCCATGCATGCAGTACCACCGCACTTGTGTTTCAGGAATTAGAACCAACCAGATAAGGGATGCATTTCGAACTCTATTTTTCCATGTGCTCAGTCGAAAGGTTTGTTTTGCCTGAAAACAGCACAATGGACTTATACTCGTATTATTATAATACCGTAGTTTAACCGAGTTGTATGCCTTTGCGTATGTATGTATTTGATTCATTTTCGACTGTACGAATTCCAAGGTATCTAGTTTGTTAGGTTCAATACTTATTTTTACAAAGCAGGTTATTCTCAATGTTAAATTTGGAATATTTTTCAAGTACCCCCACATTCATGTATTCATCATCACATCATCACCTCAGTACATGTGATTTCAAAACTTCCACGGAAGGTTCAAATTCCAGACATTCCAAGAGAACTCAAATCTAAAATCTCTATTTTTTCAGACCATACAATTTTATTTACCATCTGCGCAAAAATAAAGCATTCTAAAACTTTCTCTGCTTTAACTTGCGTTAAACCTCTTTTGATTTTATATGTACCGAAAGTAAGAAGTTGTTCAAACACCAATAAATGTTTTACGAGTACGTACAGTGTTGGCCAAAACTAAAGCAACTAAAATCGCAAGTCCGTGTTTTGCGATACATTTCATATAAATTTAGTCCAAAGTTAAAAAAAATTGTCGCCAATAGCTTGGAGTATTGTTGATTAATTTATAAAATCAATGAGCAGCAATTTTATGGCATTAAAAAAAAAATATAGACGTCCAATTGAATTCACTTTACTTTTCAGCTGGCCAAAACAAAAGTAATTCAATTTGCTCCGTAATTTTTCCTTAAAGTTTTCCGTTCTAAAAAACCGTTACTTTGACCAAACTACTCATATTTGAATTGTCAATATTAAAAAAAAAGATAATTGACTCATTCGTGTGTACTAGTCTGCTGCAGCAAGATCTAAAGATCTTGTTCCCTAAATTTTATCTAAAGTGGCCAGAAATAAATACTCCAATGAGATTAAAGAAAAAAATTATACAGTGTGTTTGACAAAAGCCTGAAGTTTAAAAGAAAACAACGGCTTGGCTTAGGGAAACAAAATTATTTATTTTAAAGCTTTTAATACCATATTTCCCTTACTGCACAATGTACTTAACATGTCGTCCAGTCTGCTCCATTCCCAATTATCGCCTCGCCCCTTTTAAATCGAATTAGCATCTGGAGACGGAGATGGCCAATCCAACACATTGACATCATTTCTCTATTTGGAGCCCTGACAGATACGACTACGATCGTTGTCCTGTTGTAGGGGGCTATCCACATCCGAATAGCATTTCACCGGATTCCAGCAATTGTTTCTTCCACAGTTGGATCATTCTTTGAGCATTGAGATTCCCGGTAATGGTCACCAATTTTCCAAAACCCGCCACATAGAAACAGCCTTAAACATGCACTTTTGCCGTATGTTTCACTGTTATTTAGAAGACAGTTTAACTGTGAGCACTACACACACGTCTCAAGGGATTGTTGAAAACAAATGAAGCTTCGTCAGTGAAAATATTTTTGGTCCAGTCCATATCTTTGTAACGGAGAGCCCACTCAAATCTTTTGCTTTGCAATTAAAATCGTTTTCTCTGATAATTTTGCGAATACTGAAGATGGAAACCTCGTGAGCTTTATCTAATGACATTTGTCGTGTTTTAAAAATTGTAAGCACTTTGTTTTTAACGGCTTTTGAAATGGTTTCTGTTTTTCCCCGTTCTGGCAAATCGTCAACGTTTCCATGTTCGTTAAATCGTTTCATCTACTTCCAAACAAAACTCTCTGACTTTCTGAGATACTTTGCTGCAGCTGTACCGGATAATTTTGGCCCCGTGGATTAGCAACAAGCATTCATTACGGAATACAAGACGTAACTTTCAAAAACGAGATGCAACTAAAGTAAAATTTGACTGCGGATTAGATGAGGAATAATTCTAACGGAAACCAAAAATTCTTACCGTCTGCGACTAACAGGTTCATTTTTACGAGCCAAACGCCTTTGTCAAACACGCTGTAAATGTGATATTTCACAATCTGAACTATCCAAAAAGTATTCAATCCCAACATCGGTGATAAGCCAAGGTGGTAGACCAAGAGTTACCTGATACCGGGAAGACAAAATAATCATTAGGACGATAAAGAGTAATCCCTTTATGTCATCAAAGGAATTACAAAACGAGCTTAGTACAAAAGTTAGGCGCAAGACACTTCGTCGGAGAGTTGTTGATGGTGGTCTTTCATTGTGATGTGATGCATGGAGGAGATAACATTATGGCTTGAAGATGTTTCTCTGGACATGAAATTTTTCGGAAACATAAAATAGATGGAATTATGGACCGAATTATTTACAAAAGTATACTTGAAAATAATATACTGCCACACGCTGAGGAGGGATTGCCACAGAAATGGCTATTTCAGCAGGATAATGATCCGAAGCATGCTTCAAAAATAGTTCAAGAGTGGTTTCAGAATGGAATGGCCAGCCCAATACTCTGATCTCAACCCAATAGAAGATCTACGGGAGATTGTAAATTGGCGATTAGTTCGGGAGAACTGCAGGAATTGGAACGAGCTTCATATTTAACTCCAGGCTTGAAAAAACATCCCAAGCTCTATAGTTTCCAATCTGAACAAGTGTATGCCAAGAAGGTATAGTGCAGTAATCAAAAACAAAGGTTTCGTCGCGATGATTATTAATAAAAGCAACGTAGTTGCTTTTGTTTTGGCCAGCTTAAAATCGACATGGTTACAGTATTTGTATTTTTCCTTTTTTTCTGGTTATGGACAATTATTTTTGTTTCTTTTATTTTGTTTTCGAATATATTTACTTGTTTTGTAACGAAAAACATAATAAAATATATTGAAATTTAATCAGTTTTGCCGCAGAATCTTGTGCGTATGTAAAACTTGTTTTAGTTTAGGCCAACACTGTGTGTACATGTATCGAGCTATTCTCACTGATATCATAAGCCACAAACATTTGCAAAAAAAAAAGAGTATCAACAAGTTGGCATTATTCGTTTTTGAACGAATTTCTTAAGATACATTTCTATCCATTTATCCATTTTTCTACTAGAATATGATGGACTGAAAAGACGTAGTATTAATTGCTGCGTGCTTCATTATAATAAAAAAATGAAAACAGTAAGAAGAGAAGAAACAGTGGCAAAGACATTTTTGAAATAGAGAAAATTCAGGAGCTTTACAGTTACTACAAGATCTCAAAATCGAGAGTTTCTAGCTAATTAAATCAGTTCTGGACTTAGAAAACAGGATACGAACTATAAATCGACGATAACTGTTGATGAACTTTTAGCTGGAACTCTTCGATTTTTGGCTACTGGTGATTCTTTTCACTCATTGATATATTTATTTATTTGTATTTTTGTAATTTTCTTCCCGAGGAACCCACAAAATTCGTGTTCTCTCAAATTTCAAATGAAATCAATCACATCATCATTATTCCAAATCTGTCATGATGTTTTTATTTTATTTTTAAAAAAGCACTAACTACTTGTGAAACAAAAATATTTTTCCATCCCGAATGGGAAATTGAACAACATGTCATAAACAGTTCATAAATGTTTCATTGGCGTCCAGGCCGATCATTTAGGAAATGTACATACATGAAATGTTTCGTTCGGTCTGGACGCACCGAATTTTATTATTCACTTGTCAAAAACCGTTCCTACTTTGCTCCTAATATTACTCCAGTGAAAAAAAAAATAAACGTTCCGACAGAAATACCTGTGTATTTGGTGAATTTAAAAAGTGTTGTCATATCAATACCAATCTTAATTGTTGAAATTTTAACTCGTATTTCAATTATTTTTATCTTCCGAAAAAATCGGCTTACATCTGGGAAATAATTAGATAGCTCTAAAACAATCTAAAAAAAAGTCGTTTATTATTTATTTGGGATTAGATTAACTACCTGTAGACAAGATATTATGTACAAAAAGTAACTTGGCATAATAAGGAAATTCTAAACGGAGGCATGAAGAAGGAAAGCTTTCCCCTTCATTTGGTTTGAAAATTAAACCATAACAGTGTTTCTGTTCGACCAAATGCATTTACTTGCTTTTCTTAAAATTACAGTAAAATTTGGATCCAACATCGGGTATATATTGCCCTTCTGTTCAGAAGTTGTGTGTATGATACGGCCAAAATAGTCTGCTACTCAACCAAAGAAAAAAAAATCATCAGTAAGGTTTTTACCGAAATCAAACAAGCGTTTTCAACTCAAATGAACTAATTATTTGTATATTGACTGAAGTGCTATTCAAAAAATATAATATTATTATTATTTAAGGTATATTTCTTAAGGAATAAACTAAAAAAGATAAACCATCTTCTATAAAACTTTTAAAATGCCTCTTGTTCAAGAATAATAATCATAAATATTAATAATTGATTACTAGTCGTATTTCGAATTTTATAAAGTTACAGAAAAACATTTTCTCTAATTCAACTTGCTGAAAATATATTAAATAAGTAGCCGTTAATTAAATTTCCAAGCTTTTAATTTATAAAATACATTCGTTAAAAAATGTATAATTCTAATTCTAATACATATACGAGAATAATATTCTAAACGGCAGCAGTATAAATCGCTGAGCTTCAATATAATATCAGACCTACCACAATTGCAAACAATAACACACTCCCTTACATAATCGTTGCTCTTATCAATTAATTGAAATTGAAAGTGTGAGTAACACGTATACATACAATATACTCGTTCTACTGTATTGCGATATTATCATTAAACCAAGTAAACTCATGTGACTCTTCACCCGATAAATGGCTATCTGTAGCAATATAAAGGTAGACGACTTTTGAAAGGGAAAATATTGTTTATTGCCATTACCATCTAAACGGTTAAATGAATACTGAATACCAATGTAAATAAATAGATAATTCAAAATAATTTGTTTAATCGCAATAATAAAATGTCTATCTTTATACCAGGTGTACCACAGTCCTCAAAACAGATACTGGTACGGTGGCATATTTGCATTTGTGTATTCATAAATATTTACATGATATTGTAGTAATAATTCAGAATTTGAAACTTAACCGTTGCATTCATTATTCAAAGCAATCGGAAGCAATACAGTTCTCTACCTGACTAAGCTAATTGACCGAATTAAATTGGACTTTTATTGATGTTACACCGAAAATTGATTTAATCAATGCTTTATTTGATTTGAATGTTTTCAATATCCAGGTTGAAAGGGGGCATACCTGCATACATAACTTCGTCTCGGTGTCGTATTATTGATACATGTATGTACATATGCATTTGTATTATAAGTGTGCTTGGGCTTGCATCAAGAACATGCAAATTTTGAATATTGGAATCGTTTTATAAGTTACTATGTGACTAAAAGCTTTAATTGTAAAAACAAATAAATATTTTATTGCAAATACAATTGTGTGGTTAAACTACCTACATCGAAGATTTGATTGAATCTCATAATTGTTTATACTTGTTCAAGTTGATATTGATAAACAGATAAACATATTTACAAGAATGCATGAAACTTATTATTGCGCTTCTTAATCGATTCTTCTTAATTAATGTGTTGAAAACGATTTACGACTTGCAAGCCTGACAGGCCGGCAAAATGACTGGTATTTTTTATTCAAAATTAATTATGTTTTGTGATCTAAATTGACTCACTTTACTGAACGCATGTATTTAAGCGTAGCTTACTATTGTAGATTGTATTTCCTGATATTCTTTCTTTGATTATATATAGTGAGCAAGCTGGCATGAACCTTACCATTTGACGATTCAAGTTTCAATTTTAAATCCAACCAATTAACCCACCAAACGCTCTATAAGCATTTCATCCTTAAAAAGCCTTTCTTGCACAGTTTGCTTTCAAGTGGCTCTACATAATTGAAATCTTGTGATGAGCGCAACCCTAAGCTAACCGCTTTCCAAATCGCATAGTTCATAAAAGTATAAGTATCATTATCTTTAAGATGAGATTCTTTGACATGTTTCAAGAAAAAAATTGTATGGGCTTAGAGGGGGAATTCGGGTTGAAAATATAATAAACCATCCAAGGTAAAGCTGTTTTAAGAAAAACCTCGTTTTGTCTCAAATTGAACATGACATCTCTCGTATACTTGTGTATCATTGAGTTCGTAATTAATTACACTTTAAACTACTGGAAGAAACTGTAACCCTAACATCATATGTATCGAGAGCTTTTTAAGGATAAAGGAACAAACACACATTTTTGTGTCTTTTTTTTACAAATAGCAAATCGTAAATTTTTTTGTTATATGATACCCAACTTGTAAAAATAACCGAACTGTTTAATTAAAACTTTAAAATATTTCCACCACTCTTATTGAGGTGCTTGAAAATCCCAATCACTTATTCGTAACAGGAAATTGTGCTAATTAAGAGCCATACTAAAATTATATCAATTAAGTTAATTTAAAGCAAAATATGTAAATAATACATAAAATATTTGATAAAATTTGCAGGCATCCTCCCATAGTAATTTCAAATCGAGTCCCGCGCCAAAAACAGGAAACAATTCAGAATCAGAGGACACGGGTGGAAGGCGAGACTCCCCAATATCAGCGAATCAAGGAGCTGGGCTCACTCAATCGCTTAGTATTAAACAGGAATTAATGGATGCACAGCAACAACAACAGCAGCAACATCATGCATCTTTACCGCCCGATATGTTGCCGGTAAGTTATTATTATATTGTATATTTAATTTGAAAGCAATATTTTTTCCTTCGCATATATCCAAATTAAAAATCAATTTATTTCAAAATTATTTGTTAAAAACTAAAATACGAAAATTGTATTCTTTTACTTTGTTAAGGTTTTTTCTTTGGAGCGGTTCGATGGTTCCAATTTTATTTATCTATTCTTGATGTTTTTTTTTGTTTCCTTTTAAATTTTTATTTAGTATAATTTAATTTTCCTATTTTTCAATGAATTTATGTATACAGTTGAAAAGTAACGGGCCCATTATAAGAACAAGGGAAATAATAAAAAAAAAAAACTTAACGAAAATGGTTAATAGAGATAAAAATAAAAGAAATAAATAAATAGAAAACTATATGAAGGGCGAAGGATTATTGAGATAAACATGCTTGCAATCGGCCGAGAAAAAGAAAAAATCTAAACAACTTTAAAATTTACATTGTTTGTCTTTTTAGTTATGTCAATGTGTTTTATGTTCATTATTATTATGTTGAGTTTTATTTCTTATTCAATTCTAAAATGCGATATGCACTAAAAATTTACCAATTAAATCCTTCCCCTTCTTATTTTGTAAATTTTTTTTTTAAGTTATTTTTTTATTTTATTTCATTTTTTCTTTCTTTTTTTCATTAAAATTGAAACCAAAAATGAAAAACAAAATTCTAAACATATAATTAAAAATCAATCTCGGCTGCGTTGTTGATTAAACATAGAAAACTGTTATTCTCGATAATCCTCGACTCGATATAATTATACCATCAATAACAATGCTAACAACATCAGCAACATTATCAGCGACACAACATCAACAACAAATGCCATCCTCGATTCCACAACAAACACAACAACAGTCATCGTCTTCCCCATACTATTATCATCAATCAAGATATCCGCGTCATTCCCAATCAACAATGTACCACTTTCATCAACATTCTACGTCGCCACAAGAGCAACATTTTTTTAATTCCCAAGCATCGGCAAGCGAAATGCAAAAATTCCAGAATCAATTAAAAGATTATCAACATCAGCAAAAGCATAACTTACAGACATGGATGCCACCTGAACCAGGTATCATGTCACCAAGGGAGTCAGATACTTCATTGCGTTGTTTTTTACGTCACAGAGATCAACAGCATTTACCCTGCCCAACTTCTTCAACTGATTCAGAATATATTAACCGGCAAGAGGGTGTAATGTATTCAACAAACTTACCAAAAATTCCAACAAACTATTCGTATATGATAAGTGGAAGTGGTTCCTCGAATATTTCATCGCAATCCGCTAATAATAACAACAGATCAATTCCTGCAGCCACATCTGGAACAACATCAAGAAAAAGTGGACGGTTCAGATCCAATTGGCTTTTTCAATTTGATTGGTTGCAATATGATGAAACTGCCAACACTATGTTCTGTAAATTTTGCCGTAAATGGTCAAATGATATTCCCGATATTCGAACTTCATTTGTGGAAGGGAATTCAAATTTCCGTTTAGAAATTGTCAATCATCATAATAAGTGTAAATCACATCGTTTATGCCACGAAAGGGAATTGGTAGAGATAAATGAAAAGAAGGAATTAGAAGCATCAACCTCGGCATTATTGGCATCGAAATCTATTAAAGATCATAGTAGTTCGGAAATTGTGCATAAAGAAGAAGACTTGCCAAAGGAGAAGGATGTTAAGGATTTAACAGAAAAATATAGCCCTAATATTGATTTTGTTGTCAATTTGGATTAATAAACAATATTGCATTTCTTTTTTGTTAATGTAAAAAAAAAACAAACAATTAAAAATGTATTTCAATTAAATTGTTAAATTATATTTGTTTTTTTTTTTTTTTTGAGAGGCAAATTTATTTAAGTAAGCTAAGGCTTTTGTCAACTCCGATCCTATTACGCCTATTCTTTTTTAACTTTGAAATCTGGACTTCATGTTCAAATCATGAATATTATTATATGTATACTAAATCACATAAGCCTTCGATATGCATATTTATACCTGCTGTCTTTAGTGACACGAAAGATATTTCTTAATTCTACCTCTATTTTTGTTCGATTGACAAAAAATTATCTAAAAACCTGCGATCTGTCTTGAATAAATCTTGGAAGAGTGATAAAAATACATTATGAAGTGGTCATTGCATTTTTTTATTATGAATTGAGAGACATTAATAAGAATAGTCTTATCTTTGTTGGCTACTGAAGTTAACATTTTTACGTCACTTTTGATTGTCACTTTTCATTGTCTATTTTTCAGTTGAGCATTTCAACAAATATCTTTAATTTTTTTTTAATTCAGTGCTTGAGCTATATAAACATTTAACTCGATTATAGAAAGTGTGCTCTCATTCCAGCTAAAAGATATTATAAAATTTGTACAAATTTACTAAAGTCCGCATCGACTAATTTTAATATTCTGCTATAATCTCGTAAATTCTAGAATTTGAACAGATTTATAAAATGTAGTTTCTTAATTTACCAAAGACTAGGTTTTAATATATACGAGTATATAATGGGTGCCCGATGTTATAGTGTAATCGAAAGATTAGTTTCAATTTGTTCATCGGGAAAATGTTCTTATATTATTATATTTTCATTTATATATGCATAAATATAGTTATATTTTTTTAATAAAAACAAAAATTGGAACCATCAAACGATTTACAAAAAATACTAAACCTAAAAAAACGATTAAAATCTTATGCATGTATTTGCCTTCTCTTTGTATTTTTTTTACAAATGCCCTTTTTACGGAATAATAAAAAATATACTTCGCGCGCACTTAAATTTAATAACTTACAAATGAACAAATGAAACCATTTTACAACGAAGTCTGGAGGAATGAAATTACATCCTGAAGACATGTCAAGTATATTATCCTCGCATGGCCTTCAATCTGACTCAAGAGAGGACCAGAACGATGTTAAGCAAATGCAATTAGATCCATCGGATAATATTGATGGTAAGTACAAGATATTTCTTTAATTTTTTTTATTTTTTTATTCTAATATTGAATTAAATACTGTAGTTGATACATATTTATTCTTTTGCAAAGCATTAGTATTGAATAAATAACATACATATTCGTAGTTTCCCTTCTAGTTTTAAGGTAGTATTAAATGACTTTAGTTGTTTTGTTTTTTTATAAATCGTGAAACTATTTAGTCAATGCTGTTTAGTACTGATCATTTTTATATTTATACTATGATTTTTTATTTTTAGCAAATTGATCAAGTAAAAGAAATGGATAGTTAAAGTGAAATGTAGAGCTAGTACATATAGTCATATAATATGATATTATCAAGCAAATTCTTTAAGTTTCCCCAAGTCAATGGTTTTTCATGTATCTAAAAATATGTTCACCTTTATTTTGAGAACTTGAGGAAGAATCATAAAATAGGAAATATTTAATAAACCTATGGTGACTACTGGAATATGTAGTATTTGTTGCCCAACAATTAAAATTCGACCGGCTTTTTCAAAATTTATGTTTTTAGTTCAAATATTTGAATTAGGAACCGGTGTTCTGTAGTATTTTTTTAAAATATAATTTGCATATTAATGTTTTTAAGACATTTAGTAAATGGCCACTGTTTTTGGATCCTAATTTTTACTGCTATTATTGTAATTGTGTCCATATGTCAACGACATAGTTCAATTTAACTTTATTATAAAGCCACTCAGTTGTTCTTGTAGTTTTCTCAATTAGCAACTCAAAAGCTGTTTCAGGTTAGATTATTCACTTTGGGCAAATGTTGCTTACATTTTGAGTCATATCTTTTACAAGTTAATGCGTTTTCTCCTCTTGGTACATCGTGTTTGTTGAAAGCTTATGAGTTGGGTTATAAACCGCTGGGCAGAATATTTAAACGACCTAGAATAATCTTTTTTTGTGTATGACAATGCATCCAGTCTACTTTACCAGAAGATCGTAAGCAACCAAAAACCTTTAAATAAAATTTCTGAAATAAAAAGGAATTGAAAACATACGTATTTACAATTTGCATACGTATGACAAACAAATATTTGTTATAGGGTTTCTTCAGAATTTACCCCATTACCAATGTACATTCAAATAGTTTCTAATTTATAAAAATATTTGTAGTTTAGACAAAAGCGAACATTTCACTTTAAATTTCCATGTGCATGCATTGGGTTAATTTGAAGAAAATAAATAATCAAACTAAAAGAGAAATTTTAACTAACTTAACAGCTCTAGCAGCTTTAGGTGTTTAAAGATTTAATAGAAATAAAAGAAGTTCAGTTTTTTCTGTACTTATTTGCAATTTCACAGTAAATAAATGTACATATAAATAACAATAAAAAAAAGTAAATAAAATACCAAGCAAAGAGTATTACTGTCGAAGTACGAAAATATTTATTAGCTATAATCAATCAATTATAATATTTTTTCCAAAAGTTCAAAACTTAATACATATCTAAATATATATATTAATAGTAATAATAATGGGGTGGTTTTGACTTGTTCTCCCTTTTGTTGGCTAATAAATAATAAATGAATATATATATATATAGATAAATATATATATTTTCTTAATTAATTTGCATGCAATATTTTTTTATTTTTATCGTCTTCTCTTTTTATACATATTCTCGTACTTATATTTATGTTCTTTAGTATGAATTGATACTACGCAAATTTATAAAAAAAAAAAAAAAAGTAAATAAAACTAATGTAAGTATGAATCAAAAAAAAAACTTTACGTTTTTATTACAACGCAGAATATCTTCTTTTTTTCAAGTACATACATATATCAATAAAATCAAAAATGAAAATTAAGTAAAACAGATCAACACCTCTCCTCCTATGAGAATGTGCATGCTGCATGTAAATAGAATTTCTCTTTTTTAAAAAAACAAAAATATATATTTAGCTGGATAGTATGTATATTTTTTAGTAAGCTTAAAACAATTCCTACCTTTAAGTAAATTATGTGATTTTTTTTTTCCTTAATTTTATTTCTATATAATTTATCCTGTAAGGTTTTTTTTGTGTTACTTTTTATTTTCTATAATTTTCGAAACACATAAATTTGATTTGAATATAATTTTTTTTATATTTTTTCAACTTTATGATTATTTACTTTTTTACTCGACGCTATACTTATACTATGAAAACAAAATCAAATTCAATCTCAGTTGTTCTTACCCACGTTGTTTGAAGAAAAGTCCTAAAAGCTGATTTTCTTGTTTATACATACTACAAACGAATTGGATTATGCTATCTGTAATTCCTAACCTTCCAAATTATAAGCTCCTTTGTATGATAAAACAAATCCTTAGCCCAATTTTAAACCAAAAAACATTCTGCATATTTGTCTTCAGAAAAATTAAATATAACAAAATAATACAAATTTTAGTGTTTAACACTACCGAAAATTATAACCAAGCTTTTGCACGGGTGGACCTAAAAATACTTACACGGATGAATCTACAAACCATCACTTCAAATTAACCTACGATGACTTACATATTTGTTTTAAATTTTTTTTTCTTTCCAATTTTTTTTTTTCATTTATTTTTTTATTTTCATTAAACAAAAAATAAATTCAAATAAAAAAAAAAAATGAAACATAATATGTTTACTACTTTTGTCTTTAATGTTGCAACTTATATATCACAAAAATATGTATACAAATCTTTTACTCATAATTGGAATTGGTATATTATTGTTTAAGTAATAAATACTTTTGAAGAAAAACTTTGTTGAAGGTATGGATATTCATATGGATCTTTATGTCTGTACTATATATATGCAATATTTTTTTTCTTAATTAATTGGCATCTTATTGTCGAAAATAAGTGTTTTGTTGTTGATATTTCACGTTATATTAGGTATATTTTCATTTTATTTCATGCTTAAAAAAATCAAAAGCTATATCCACAAATTAGTCAGTTTCAATAAATACTACTATGTATTGTACATTAGTAGTTCGCATTTCCAAAACAATAATAAAAGACAAAAACTAATATTTTCTTTATTTATGAGGAAACAGAAATAGTTTTTTGACTATTTACTTTATATACTTTCTTATTCTTTTATTTCTTAGTTTTTGTTTAAAGTTTTACTATTTTGTTTCTTACAAATAAGTAAGTTGTTTTTTTTTTTAAGTAACCTTACATTTGAAAAAATTCTTAAACTAAAGCACTTTTATTTTCTAACTCTAAATAAAATATAAAGTAAATTTTTCTTACTTTGAAGAAAAATGTTTGGTAACTATTTTTTTTAATATTACTTTTTAAACCACTAACATATTGAAGTACATATTTTTTTTCTCGCTTTTTAGTAGGTATAAATTACCAATACATTGTGTTGTTTTTTTTATATATATTTTTTTTATATATCAACAGAAAATCTTTTTGTAATTCCTTTTCGCATTCTTTTTTCTAATACTGTTATTTCGCACAGAAAATTATATTTCGAACTCTTCCAATACAAACCAAGCAATTAATTTTCTTATAAATTTATATTTAAAGAAATATGCTTTAAACAATATCGCAAACATTTCATTTATTTTTAATTTTTTGGTAGGTAAAATAAAAAGAACTGGAGGTCTTTTTTTTAAGAAAATAATGTTTTAAGTAAATTGTGTTAAATGTTAAAAATACAAATAAAAACAAAAATCCAAATTATGGTTGCAACATTCAAAGACTGAAACTGAAAACTGCGATTTCATTTGACAAAAGAAAAAACAGTATATATATATTTTTTTTTTAATTAAAAGGCAATGATTCTTATAATGAACAATATAAGAAAGGAACAGTAAAGATAACTACTATTCCAATATCTTTAAAAAAAATTAATTCAATCACATGTACCTATTTTTAGTTTAAGTTTTTTTGTATAAATCATTATTTTTTATTATCCCTTGTTAAAATTATTTCTTTCTAAATTAAAATCTCCTACCTGCGTTAGTGAGCTTTTCCTAAAATAAAACAATTTAAGAATCGAATATTTAAGCATTGTTATTTTATTTATTTTTTTTTCCTTTTGTTTTACATATTCCTCTTTGTAAGAATTTGTGTTTCCTGTTTTTTTTTTTTTTCAAATTTTATTTCACCATTATCCCGAGTGTTTTTAATATGATTTTATTTTTTATTTTTTAAATTCATATATATGCAATTTCAACCAACATATTTAATTTGAGTTTGTTAACTTTAGATAAACCACTAGTTGAATTATATTTATTAAAAGTATATTCATATAAAATTTATATATACATACATTAAAGTGTAGATGTCTGTTGTTGTTTACATTAAATATATTTTCTTTTCATTTAACTAGAAAAAGTTAAAAAAAAAATCAATTCAAATAAAAATTGATAGAAAAAAATTAAGCAAGTATATAAATTGTATAATTACTATACCATACATATAAATCCAACATGTGCAGTAACTCGGAGTTGATTTCAAAATTTTTGTAGTCTCATCAGGCTATTTGAATATATCATATTAAAAGTGTATCCTTACCACTATTTTATACAGTTATATACAAGGACAAACAATTAATAACAACTATTTAAAATATTTAAATTACGTGTTAGTGCATCCCAATATTGTATGAGTTTTAATTTCTATCAGCGTAGTTATCCATAGAATGGCTCTCAATTTTATATTTAAACTGCATAATAATTGTTAAGCGTCTTAGAAGGCCAAAGGGCGGTGAATATCGGCGTGATTTACTTTTAATCTGTAATATACGTTAAAGATTGAAGAACGATTTTTTCTTTTAATTTTCAAGTCCGGAAAAATTAAGTTATTTTACTCGAAATACATATATGATGAATAAGCATGTTTTACAGAGAAAATTTATTTCGAAAATAATTACAATCAGAATTCTATTAATACTTGGATAGCTCCGTTGATGTTAAGCCTAGTGAGAGTTTATAGCGTTTAAAAATACCCCATTTTTGTTGTTTTGTTTTTAATTAAAAGATTTGGTTTGTTAATTTATTTGACATGAATTGCAAGAAAAAAACAATTATTCCTACACAATGCCTATATAAATATATATATAAAAATTTTTGCTACCTTGTTGATTTTGGTTTTCTGCTATTTTGTTTTATTTACGTTTACAAATATATATCTAATTCATAAACATTATATGCATAAAAAAAATGCGAGTAATGTGACGTAATTTTTAGGATAGAAATACAAGTTTCAAGTTAGATTATTAATTCCCTTACTTAGTACTCATTCATACCTGTATAACAAGCCAACCAAACCAAACTGTTTACAGGTGATGATGTGAATGACGATGATGGCGAAGACACAAATAATGACTGTTGTCATTTAATCAAAAACAAACAATTAAACTTGGCGTTACGTTGTCACCAACAAAATTTATCAATGCCAGTTGTTGGCCGTAGTTTGATGGATTCAAATGGGCTTCTAAATGAATGCACTCCTACAGTTATAAACATGACCAGCAACGCGTGCGGTGTTGGAAGTTCTGGTGGTTGTAATAGTGGCAACAGCAGTGGAACCACTTCCGGTATTACCACACAACATTCACCGGTAGATGCTAGTTTAATGACAGCGATGTCACCAACATCGTCTGCGTCATCGACATCATTACAACAACAGCATCTTAACTTGGCCATGCATCATCAACATGCCGCTGTTGCTGCATATCAGCAGCAACAGCTGCAGCATCAGCAACAGCAACATTTAAATCATCCTATGACTTCATCAACCTCATCAACGTCGTCATCGATTTCATCATCGGCAGCAGCAGCAGCATCAAATCGGCGTGACCACAACATTGACTATTCAACGCTTTTTGTGCAATTATCTGGTACATTGCCTACTTTATATCGATGCGTTAGCTGTAATAAGATTGTTTCCAATCGATGGCACCATGCTAATATCCATAGGCCTCAGAGTCATGAGTGTCCAGTCTGCGGGCAAAAATTTACGCGTCGAGATAATATGAAAGCCCATTGTAAAATAAAACATGCTGATATTAAAGATAGATTCTTTAGTCATTATGTACATATGTGATCAATTTTTTATCTAGTAAATTAAATAAAATATATATTATAAAAAAAATAACCGCTAATCAGTAATTACAACAAAGAAAAAAAAAAAGAAACTCGAAACAAAAGTTCAATTAAGTACATACATTTATTGCAAAGTATTTCAACATTAACAATAAATTAGAAGCAATTAAAATTACAATGAAAAAGTATTAATTAATTAAGTTAAATGATATATAATAAAAGTAGACAGAAATCAAATATTGTATTAAATTTTAAATAAACTATTTAGGTAAAATTATTTAAAAAAAAAAGTCTTTAACTGTATGTATATATATGTATATTTTTACAATTTCGTCAAAAGGATATAAAGTATAATGATCAATTAAAAATTAAAAAAAAAAGAAAATTCTTAATACAAAAGCAATGTTTAAATTCCAAAAAAGCTTTTGAATTTTAATTTATCCAATTACCTGGAATGCTGTATTTTTTTGTAATATTAAACTAGTGCGATTGTGTTTGTTAATTGTGTTAATAATCGATTTAAATAATAATCATTGCCTTTAAAGTTTTGTGAAAAAAAATTATTAATTCAAATAATAATTGTAATTTATGTATCCAAAAGAATTTATTATATTTTAGGCCTTTATTAAATCTCATAAAGATTATTTACCACCGTAGCAAGGGCTTAATTAAAACCAAATTAGATACTTTTATCAGTATTTTATAAAACGAGAATGTTCAAGTAATATCTCAAAACAAATGCTTTACCGTTTTATCCTTTATTGCAATCCGTTCAATTAAAAACAATAATAATAAAAACAGCAAAACATATAACATCAATTTAATCAAGATAGTTTGCATATGAGGTAAGGTTAAAAATCTTCATTATCAATATGCTTCGTAAACATCTAAAACTACTTTGCAAACAAAAATAAAACTATAAGTTTTGAAGTTTTGCATCTTCTTGATATTTAAATGCTGAAGAAATATGGTATTTTCTTCGAAACTGTTGCCTGTCTGATACATAAAATAATTTTAAAAATTAATTCCTTGCTTGCTCCTAGTAAAATTAAAAAAAAATTAATTATTTGGGTATTTATAAGAATATAGTTAGGATGACGTATATATATTTATATGTACATACCTAAGTTTATGTATGTACCTATGTGTTATTATAATATTTACCTTCTTGATATCGGTTGACAAAAGAGAAATTTTTAAAATCTGTACGAGTATTTCGAAATTAAATTAACGTTAAGTTTCATAATGAAAAATGAAAATTAATTTTCATTGTAAAACTAAGTCTTCCCAAAAAAACATAAATAAATGTGTGATGGTCGCTTTGGCAGATAATACATTTTCTCGTCTGTCGTGTTTCTTGACAAATTTCTCTATGTGATGTACTAACGTAAATATCAATAATTCAATACGTGCATATTTAATAACGTTTGACACATATTTAAAAATGTTGATATTTTGATCACAGTTACGTTTATTCCATTCATAACAGAACAGTTCCGTGATTTTTTTTTTATATTCTGTAAGCGCTTGTGACTTTGGTCTGTATAGAGACGTCCTTTATTCTAGTTAGTTTTGACTTGATTTTATTATGACTACCTATGAGTTATTTGCTTATGGAGACTCACATATTGGTTTCAATATTCCACATGTATTTTAATTACCCAAATTTAATTTGTAATAATTACAAACGTTCGTGATCAATATAAAGGAATACATAAAACTCAATCTTCATTCTCAATCCACAGAACTGTCATTAGTTATGTATGCCATACTACACCTAGATGTAGGAAAATACATTTTTCTGATGTTCGCCTAGATGGTGTAAATGCAATGCAACATGTTCCTTCAATGTAAAATAGCGCACAATTACACTTGCTTCTTAATGTTTCTTACTAATTATTTTGTTACATTCTGTAATACCCTCCACCTCATTATATGCCTCCTGCTCAATTTGTTCTAAGGCTTAACTTTAAGGCTGGTCCATGTTCAGCAACAATCACGATGACACAATGAATCTTTCTGGTTTTTGTCTTTAAAAAATATAAAATATATAATAATAAAAAGAAAAACCCAACAAAAAAAAAACTTAGGGATGTCGGGGAATGCGATTTTGCGGCATACATACGTATGTAAGTCTGCGACAAAAGTCCAGTATCATTGAATAGAGTTAGCATACTTAATATATTTTGAGTACATTTGTGTAAATAGATGGCTTAAAGGATTTTTTTTTTTTAATAATTCGATAAAGTCTTATATGAGTGGAGCCCTCTATTTTTAAATATAAACATTTATGAACCAATCGCACTACTTTTTTTTTTATCTATTTCCCAAAGTCATTTATTATTTTACATACATTTATGTATTTTCTTTTTATTATATTACTAGTTAATATATTCGTAGCTACTTCTTTAAATTAAATATTCTGAAAATGTGATCAAACATTTATAAAAATCTTTTCTGTTTGAAACAAATTATAACTATGTTTTGAATTAAATGTGATATAGTTTGACCTTTCTAAGAGAAATACAGGGATCTCAGTCTGTTTTTTATTTTTTGTTTTAAGAAAAAAAAAAATCAAATTCATTAAATTTTCCAACTTAGAATAGATAGTCAATCCAATTCTTAAAATTTTTGAAATTTGAAATTTAGAAAACTAAGCGCTTGAGTGATGATTGGTCATACTTATCATATTTATTTACAAAAATAAGTTATTTTAATTATACATTAATATACGTAATAAACCGGGACCTTATACAAATTCAAATTGATCAAAGCGAATGTGTACATATGGAAAAAATTTTACAAGCCATAAATATGATAAAAAATTTACCAAAAACAAAAAAACTTGTTTCACAATTCATATTCTACACTTTAATATTATTGAAAAAAGGTTGTTTTGCGTGAGTGAAAGGAAAAATCACACAAGTAATAAATAATAGTAGATCTCCTCTTAAATAGAAATAAATAGTATCTTGTAAATAGACATATTTACTTTTCAAATTCTACAAATATTGCTATTTAAATAGTATCTTAAAACATTAAAGCTACTGAGGTTAAACAAGTTATTATTGTACCAAAAGATCATTTATTTATATCATATCAATAGTAGTAAGCAAATTAAAATGCTTATAACCAGAAATTGTATTCCTTTAAACATTTCCGTTTTGGTAGTTAAAAATGGAAATAAAAAATCAATTTGCATATAAATATTCATCTCATATATATTTATAGGCGCTTAAAAATATGTACTTATAAAATAGTACTCTTATACAAGAATTGTATAAACATGTACCGTCTTCTTACATTATTATTACACATACATTATACAAACAAAACAACCTTAATAGAAATAAACTTTTGAATATTTGAAAAGTAAATAAACAACAGAAAAGCAATTATTTATGTACAACATATGATATTAACACGTTAGTCCCCATTTTGAAATACTTAATCGAAGCAGTTCAATAAATACCTAATATAAAAATATTACGAACAAATATTTATCCGAATAAAAAATAAATCAAAAACAAGAATTATAAAGAACGAAAAATTAGTACAAAAATTTTTGTAGAGTATTGCCATTAATAAATATTCGAAATTATTTATCCATATTATTTATAGAAAGAGCAAACTTCCTCAATTATAACACATTAAATCAATGTACATACCTACATATGTATGTTTTATGTGTCTTCTAAAATATTATAAATTGTTTCTAAAACACTTTTGCTTTTATTATCTGTGTATTTTATTTATTTATACTTGAGCTGGAGACAAAACAACGTTATTAGCATTGTAAAGTCGTTTTTATGTTTTTTTTGAATTTTTTAGATTGAATCTATACTTGCAATCTTATTATACTGTTAGGTCATTTCGAAGTTGTAAAATCAATACTTTTTTTTTTAATTCTCTGACTTAACACCAAACCAGCGCCCGGTCAAATAGGTCTATACTTATTAAATTTAATTTATTCGGTTCCCATAACTTCTATAGATATTATTATTTGTTATTTTAAATAAAAGGTTTTCTTCTCTTTTAACTTTTTTTAAGTAAATTGTGTCAAAAAGTTCATTTTTTTAGTACACAACCCATATTTTCTAACCAAAAGAACAGTTATTTTGCGTTTTGTTTTAGTGCTTACTTTTTAAGCAAACCATTTTCTGTTAGATTGCTCTTGAGCTTTTAATTGTTAAGTTGTCATCTTATTACAGCTCTAGAATGCACTCTTTTAAACTTAAAGTTTTTGACAAAAACTATAAGCATTTAGTATTGTGTTTAAATATATATTTTTTTTTTGTTGTTGAGGTCTTTAGCGAGTACAACAAAAATATGAGTACACCCTATTTGTGTTATATTAAAAGCATTAACCTTGTATCCCACCGATATATGTATCATACAAAAAATTAAATAAATATTTGTCTTCTAGTCAATGAAGAAGTTTGCTTGAACAATAACTACAAATATAAAAATAATCTTATTAGAATAAAACATAGTCTAGTCGCTAGTAAATAGCATAACAACCATTTCTTTCTGACTTAATAAACTATGAAAGCATACACTTACAGCATTTTCAGAATATTAAATTTTTATTTATTTAATTTTTCTCAAAAAACCCACCTTAAGCAAAATAGTATTTGAAATGAAGATATAACAATAAAAACACTAAAATTTGTAGAAAATGTAAATTAAAAACAATAGAAAGAAAACTTAAATAACAAAATACAAAGTATTATTTTAGTTTTTAAGTTTAAAAGGAAAAAAAAAATGGTGATTTAAAAACGAATAAAAAAATATAAAAAAAAACATAAATTTAGGGAAAAATACATAGTTTTAATTATTTAATATATATATACATAATAAAATATATATATATATATATTTACATAAAGGAATTACATTTTAAAAGTGAAATAAAAATATATTAAAAAACCTTTCAAATGTCTGTTTGAATTTCCTTACGTATTATTTTGTTATAGTTGCAACTTAAAAACCAGTTCTTTTTATTTATCCGCAGCATAATTAAAACTCGTTTAAAATGTTCTTTGAATTCTTTCTTCAATATTTCTTATTTTCTAACAACATTTACTTAAGTTTGTCTTTTAAATATCATCATATATTAGCCCAACAGATTCTGAAAGGAAGAATAGCGATATATCATAAGAAAAATAAAAATATTTATATATATTTTTCTTCAATGTTTAATGTACTTTTAAGGTTTGGTTATTTTAATATTTGTTGTGTTAAACTAATGTCTAACCGAAGTCTACCGGTAAGTGCGTTTTGCTTCTATGTATGTATCTTTGTTTTTCTTTTTTACATAGTGTACAATGCAGTTAATAGAAATCAATATAAATATATTTTTTTAATTAATTTCATAAAGTTACCTTTGTTTAGATATATTTTTTGTATATACATAAATAAAATGCAAAATTTTCTTTAATGTCGCACCTATCGTATGGATAAAAACCAAAAACAGTTGGTTAAATCCCCCATAAATCGCGGATCAATTGCAATCAATTTATTCAAAGTTAGAAATAGCCAACAATTCTGTTATTTGCATAGCATTTCTCGTAAATAAGTTAAAGTGTTTTATTCAAATTTTAACTAAGAAATAAAACTTTTTCCTATTTTTTAAGACTTTCTAACTCTAAACTTAAATCTATATACCATTCAATAATATGCCCTGATCCTTTCAAACCTTAATTCTCTTTGATCAGTCGGAAACTCAAAATTTCTACCTATATTACTCATATGTTTCTTAATATCCCTATTTACAATCAGCGAATATGTCTCCCTTCGATTTAAAAAGAAAAAAATAAAAAACTTCCTGATGAAATTCGTGTTGGTAAATACTAGGTTCAGAAAATACAATTTTCCAAAATTACTTAAAAAATGGTAGAAGCTGTATCATTATTATGATTACACCATATCATTATTGTCTTTGAATAAAAATGTAAGCATAGTAAGTGCATATCAATTTAAATAATAATATAAATCGATATATTCGTCTGCAACAAATTTTTTTATTTGCTGTACTAATAATAGCAAATTAAAATCACTTTTGTAACACTATTGACGAATTATTGCACTTCAAAAATTCTTAGTTTTGAGTGACACTTTTCATCATTGAATCGATAAAATCCTTTATCAATTTCAATATACACATACGTATGTAAACAATTCTTACATTTTCAGTCGCAGAACATAATATTCACATATATTTATACATATGTGTACATACATATACATATGTCATATTTAACTCAGAACTACATTTCCAGCGTCTTTCCCCACCCTTTGCTACCTGAAATCAATCTTTTCCAGCAATCGGAATCCGATTTGTTGAAAAATGCTAGAAAAACTTTCTCCATTTGATGAGAAACATTAAATAAACTTTATCTATATTAAATGTTTCAAAATCTTTTTTTGCACCTATTTATATAGTGTTTTCAATTTAATTTAAAACATTAAAATTTTTAAATTGAGATTTTGTTCATTGCAAACAAGGAAAAATTATAGTTCTCTTTTTTCTACATATACATATTGATTTTGTTTTATAAAATTATTGATGTATACATTTATTTTCGTTATTATTCCCACAACTTTAAATGTTTAGATCTACTTTTCTTTATCTACTTGTAAAATGTGTCGATGTATGTATGTATGTAGGTACAAATATTTTACTATGTCGATTCTGTTTTAATTTTATATTAAATATCCTATTTATCGCGTCAAAATTTTGTTAATGTTTTTTATATTGTTATTATTATTATATTTTTTTTTTTAAATAAATAATTCGTTATTTTTATCATTTCTTAAAAAAAAAGAACAGGAAGGAGGGGTGTTGAAAATCGATGTTCATTTAAATTTTTGAAAAGGAAAAACTCGTCAGGCTAAATTGGCGAAAGACTGACTAAACTTAATTGTACAAAACGCCATATTTTTTATCATAACTATACATATGTACAATTAAATATATTTTTCTTTTGGTGCGGGTTGGAATGGCTATTTCAAGTCAAAGTAAAAAAAAAAAAACATGTTTATAATCTGGAGAAGGGTTTCTTATTAAAAAAAAAAATAAAAATAAATCTGACATGAGAATCTTGTACTTCATTATTTAACCAATAAAATGCATATATATTAATACTTACAAACTTATCAATAATAGGCTCAAGAAAATAATTATACATATATTTTAGGACCATTGAATATTATTGTTTGACAAAATGGGGTACAAATCTTGGAAAATCTCTTTCAAATAACATTTATTTCTGACTAATTTATTATTTTTTTTTTATTAGTTTAAAATTAAAATACATTTTTTGCAAATATTGGAAATTCTTCTTCATTAATTTTAATTCTTTTTTCTATAACCGATAAAATTGTTTGTAAAAAATGAACAATATATGTTTAAAATTATTAACTCAAATGTTATGCATTGAAACTTGTTACGTTTAATTTAAGTATCAACTTTTTTTTTTATATATTTTCACAACTTTGTGGCTTTAATTAAATTAAACAAACATTAACGTCATTTTTTATTTAACACACATTTAAGTTCTTCAATTTTTCTTATATAACATACTAAATAATTGATATTTGTATATTTTATTATATTAGCAGGAGTTTCTATGTGTTCTTAACATTTAATATTTCTAAATAAAGGTTTAAATAATTTTGACATAAATATTTTTAAAGGGATTGACTTTTAGTAAGTTTCCAATCTTGATTTCATTTGTAGAACACAAAGGCATTCTAATTATAAATTGAATGGAATTGAGGATCTTTTTTTATTAAAATAACAACAGAACTATTAAATATCAGTCATATACGAGTATGTAGGATGAAAATAAATAGTTTGTTGAATCACATGAAAATGTGTATCTAATATGTATTTTTTCTAAATATTTTTTTAATCGATTTGAATGGTTTCAACCCAATATTTATTTAAAAAAAAAAAACTTACTCCTTATGCAATAAAAAAGCTGACAAATCGTGTTTATTATTTCATTTACATTTAAACACAAAAAGGGTTGTTTTTTTCTAAAGCAAAGATTTGTAATTGTTTTGCAGGAAATAATAAAATCCAGCTATTTAAAATCTTTAAAAAAATTTAATTTCTTTTTAAACTTTATTACACATTCTCTTTTTTCATGTGATACATACATACTTACATTTATAAAATTAGGTTTCATTTTAAATTGATATTCGTTCTTTTTTGTAGATAGCTAATTTATTTACATATTAAACAATGAATGAAAAAAAAAATAGAAAAAAATTTTCTTACATATGTAAATTTCGACTAAACGTTTAGATCTTTTTTATGTTCCTTAAAAAAAATAATTTTGTTTAATTATTTAAACTTTTTTTCTATAATTTTTATGTGAAATCACCAACAAAAACAATGTTTTTTTCTTTTTTTCCTTCTCGCGAATTCGATTGATAATACCAATCCAATTTTGACACACGTTAAACGATTACACACAAAAAAAAATAAAATAAAAAATAAAAACAAATGTGTTATAGGCTCCAAAGCGTGGCATATGCGTCTTACGTTCGAACGTCTATCAGGTGGATGCAACCTTCATCGCTGTAAATTATGTGGAAAAGTTGTCACACACATACGAAATCACTATCATGTACATTTTCCTGGACGTTTTGAGTGTCCACTATGCCGCGCAACATATACCCGAAGCGATAACCTTCGAACACATTGCAAGTTCAAACATCCAATGTATAATCCGGATACAAGAAAATTTGATAATATTCTATCTGCCGCTCAGTCACCCACAGCTACTCAAATAGCGGCAGCATCACAAGCTGCTATGGCCGCTGCTGCTGCTGCGGCAGCTGCTAGTGCTTTTAACGCAGCCGCTGTACAGCAACATCAACAGCAGCAGCAACAACAACAGCAGCAACAACAGCAGCAACAACACCAGCAGCAGCATAGCAATTCAACGTCCGAATGATACAGTCAGTATTTGAGCTGGAACTATACAAATATGTTGAGCTCAACAGCTAATTCATTCTTATGGAATCTCGATGATCAACATTATTATGGTGGCTATCACAATTTAAATAGTAATAATAATAATAATAATAATGATAGTGACAACAATAGCAATAGTAATAGTTTCACAATTAAAACTGCTAGCAACATTTATCCACCTCGACCGGAAACTCAACACCATCAACGACAGCAGGATCATCAGAATTATGATCAGCAACAGAAAAGCCATCGACAATTCAGAAATGAACCTCAGTTGCATGCGCATCCTGATTCTGATTCAAATTATGACGAAGACATGTCAGAAAATAATATTATCAATGAATTAGATTTTTTAAAAAATTCAAAACACAACAACAAATCTACTTCTTCAGGAAATAAACCCATGTTTCAGCAACCCGTATCACCAATAAATGTCACACTTATCCCAAGTTTATCGCCTACAATTACAACAACAACAACAACAACAACAACAACGATTGCATTAACTACATTAACATCAAATACATCTGCAGCTGCATCTCCTTTAACGTCTATGTCAAGTAATTGTTATGAAAAAGCACACACAGTATCTGAAAATTTACCATCTGCAATGGTATCATCAAACAATAGCACCATTAGTCATTTAAGTGGTGTTTTAGGTCAACTTCAGGCATTAGAAAGACGTTAGATAAAGTTATTACTTCAAATATTAAATAGATATTCGTAAAAAAAATTCCAAAGTAAAACTGAATCCACTCGACATCTATTTTGATTCTAAAATTCAGTAAATTTTACCACATTATCTACTGAGGTAAGGTAAGGCTAATTGTGATCAGTTAATCTTGATATTATCATAAACTGACATCAAGTTGAAATGGTTGGATTTGTAACTGTTAAAATTAATTCGTGCTCCATATCCCAATTGACTTGAACTTAAGTTCATATTAATTTTTATTTTCCTTAGTTGCATCCCTTGATACTGGTGTTTTCCTCCTTAAAAAAAGCTCCCTCAAATAAGCTGAAACTTTTCTCAAAAACCAGTTGTTTCTATGACGTATACTCGTAGCTACGACTACTTGTAGATATCCACAAAATGTTGTGTAATATTACACATTATTCAAAAATAAAAAAGTTCATGTTAATATGTTAAAATTGTTTTTGTAACAATCTTTTTTTTTAATGTACCTTAGCATTACATTACTTTATTCTTCGCAATTGTAAATGTATATTTATTTCGTTGTTGTCTCAGCATGTTAATAAAAGGCTTGAACCTTTACTTATTTGTAATTCGCTTTTTTTTCGTTGCTTTATTCATTTTCCCACTGAACAACCATTTCTAGGAAGTTTGTCGAACTCCATTCAATTTTTTGTTATCTTCAGGATTCAAAACCAATGCTCTAAAGTACCTCAATTTTCTTTAACAATTATTTTTATTACGGAATATGCAAAAGGTCTCTATTATTGTGAGACTTTAGCATTTCAATTCATTGGTTGCATAATGGTAACAGGAACATACGATGCAATTTTCAAAACTTAAAAACAAAATCTTGAATTTTGTGCCAACCTCAATCCATGAGTTTTTTTGTTTAAACGAAATATGAAGGAATGATTAAATCGGAACCTTTTGTAATTGTTTGCACTAACAAGGAAAACAAATTAATTTGTTATGTACGCGCATAATGTCCTACATTTTTTATATCTCTTTCGATACGAATTTCATTTAACATACACATGAATGCATAACCGAAGCTAGTTTTAATAAAAGTAGTAGGTATATCAATTATTTTCAAAACTACTTTTTGTTTAACCCTTCAAGCAATTTTACAAATCATTCCTCACTTAACAATTTAACCTCGGAGATATGCTAATTGATAAAGAACGTTTTGATAAAATTATATTCGAATTTATCACAAAAATAGGAACTGTTGCGTGGAAAAGTATCTGTGTTTAACTATATTTTTTTTGTTTTGTAATTGGCGCGCGCACAAGGGATTTTATGTGCCCTTAAGACGTTTGCACATAGCGCGAGCGACAAAAAATTTTAATTTCAACCCACTTGAAGTACAGAAAAATAACTTACAAAAATAATCGTAAAGTAAAATAAGCCAATAATGCACGTAGTGTGTTTATTTTTTGTTAATTTTCAACGATTTTAAGAATTTAAAAAGATAAATCAATGTTAATAAATCTTTTTTTAAAGCTATAACAAAATGCCAGATTATAAAGAAACCAAGTGTTTTATTTTTTTTTTTATATACATACATACGTGTATACAAGTGTAAAAAAAAAATAGAAAGTATTGTTGTTAATTTTTATATTACTACATTTAAAAAAAAAGTAAATTAATACCTATGTCAAAAAATATTAGTGAAATTTAAGTGAATTATTACAATTTAAGGTATAAAATTTTTATACTTTTTTTTACTCTTTTTTTGCAATATTATTTTACATAACAATTTAAAACTAAAAACTATTATTATATAATAATTATGTACATTTATATATATGTATGTATGAGGAATAAACAGCAACTTTCTTGTACAAACTAAATTTATTAAAAAAAAAAAAAAAACAACAACAAAACTAAAAAAATTATCTATTTAACATATACAATACACAAAACAATACACCCATTCACAAAAAAATGAAAAGAAAAACACTCTCCCTATACAAAAATATAATTACCTTCTTTATAAAGTATAAAATATTACTTACTGATTAAATAGGAAAAATAAAGATATATTTATTTACGACTAAATGAATAGAGTAAAGTTTTGAACAAAGAAGTCCGATTATTTACATTTAATTAGTTTAAAAAATATTGTATGAAATCTAACTCTTTTTACAAATTACTAGTAAATATATTAAAAAAATGCTACACATATTTATATTTAAAAAGTCGACGTGATTGATTGTCTATATACATAAAAATAGATCTATATTCTATTAGAAAATTAACAAATAATATTTTTTTTATATATTGTATATTTGTTTTAAGTTTTTATTGATTTATTTAAGATTTTTTCTTTCGTATAACGCTAAACATCTAATCATCATAAAAGCATAACATGTAATTATATTTTTAGTTCTGACTAAATGGTGTATTATAATTTTCTGAACAGCTTGTAACTAATATATGTATGTATGTATGCATATATATATTTATGCATATATATATATTTATGCATAATATATATTTATGCATAATATATATTTTTAATTTGACAGTTGATGCATTTTTTTTGTTTATATGGCAATGGAGTAAGAAATTTTATAGTGTCATCTGTCTTTCTTTCTTTATTTAATTTCTTAGTTTTATTTTTTTTAATTTCCCTCATGTTACTATGCATGGCTAAATTGGCAGTGTTAGTTTCAGAAGTTTTACAAACAAAAAGTAATTTATATTTTTGGATTGTTAATATATATACAAGTATGGAAACATATACATTGCAAATATTATTAGTATTTATCCAATTGTATCTATTTGTACATATACCTATACACTACCATCTTTTTGATAGATATTAATTGTGAACCAAACTAACTGATCTATATTGATCCTATGAATAGTACACATGAAATTATATTTTGTTTGATTCTTTTCAATTTCATTAACATCATTAAATAAAACGTTTTAAAGTCTTCGAACATCTCAAAAAGTCAAAGTTTCCTTTCAATTTTTTTTTTTTTAATCAATTGCTTTTCGAGTATACCTATTCTTACTTTGCATAAAAGGGAAATTTTATCTAATAAAACTTAATTTATTTTACAAGGATTTCTTATTGTATTCTTAATCAAAACTATATTCTAGTATTTATTTAAGATTTTTTATTTGCAATTACTCCACTGCCAAGCTTTGCGTTAACAAAAATATTTATTATTTTTCGATGTGCCCTAAGTGTTTTTTAAACCACTATACAATGCTAACTATTTATTAAAAAAAACAAAAGAAGTACCTTTTAAACAGTTTCTAATATACCTCTATTTTTATTTTGAAAAATTATATTTAAAGTAAAATATTTCATAACACCCAAGTGAAAAGAAAAAGAAACATATTCCTCTATATACAATATTTTATAAATGAAGATATGAAATTTTTCTGTAAAAATTGTTCGTGTTGTTAACGGAGAGATTTTATTTTCATTTGTAGCACGTATTTATTTTTCGATAAATGTTAATTTTTTTTGTGATGTTATGGATGCCTTTTTGTTAAATGTATTTAAAAAAAAAAAGTTATATATAAAAATTTCTCTGAGCGATTTCTGTTTTCAGTTTACGCAAAATTAAATAAAAACATCTTTTTGCATGACACATTCTTTAAACAATTCAAAACATATATGTGTATTTTCTCTAACACTAATTTGCATATTATAGTAAAATAAAAAATAAAATGTAATATATATTATATATGTTAACAAACTAAATCCCGATATATATTTTTTTGTAATTTTCTTTGTATTTAATCCCACCGAATGTACATTACTTCAATTTACTTTTTATGTTGTTCAGAGAATTATAGAAAATTATATTAAAAATAAAATGTAACTGCCATTTTGCACCTAATTGAGGTGAAATCTAAAAAAACGCATAATAACATCACATCCATTTTTTTACTATACAGTTTTAATTTAAAAATAAAAAAACAGCTATAAATGAATTCATAATTTTGACCTGTTTCAATGGGCATATTTATTTATCTAAATATAAAAGAATTTTTTAACGAATATTATGTATCATATTTATTTTTATACATTACAAAAAGAAACAGCACTAAATATATATGAATAATGAGCAAAGAATAAGGATAAAAGGTTGTGTTAAATTAATAAAACTAAAAAAAAAAATAAACAAAACAAAAAGATAACGTTTTGGCCATACATTTAAAAGGACATATTTGTAAATATGATTTATAATTCAAAATCGAAAAATATATATTTAGGCTTTCAAATATTAAAAAAAAACTTATTCGCAATCGTGTATATGGAATTTAAAAGATAAAGAATCATATAATATTTACTTTTATATATTTTTTTTTTGTGTAAAAAATGAATGTGATAAAACTGTACGGTTTGATGGTGCTAAATCCAAATATATATTAGATGAAAATTTTATTTTAAAAAATACAATTTTTCCTAAACACAAAAATACACACACAAACACTAAAAACTTAGTGTATTCAATGTTTGTTACCTAAGCGTTTAAAAAAATAATGAATGGGAATAACTACAATACAAAAATAAAACAGACAGAAACAATTAATAACAATTTAACCGAACGTGCAATATTACTAGTTATTTTGTTTTACAGTGATTTTTATTTAATTAATTTTTTTAACTTGTTTTGATAAACTAAATAAATATTTTTTTTTTAATTAGTATACAAATACACTACATATACATATAGCGTATTTTTTTTTATTGAATATGTTAATGAGTGAAACTGTATTTAACCAGTCTGTTTAAATAGTAAATTGGGCTCATTCCTGAAACAGAAGCAATTTTCTTTTAATTTTAACATTACTCTACGAATAAATACGTATATTTACTAGCAAAATAAATAACATTGAAGAAAAGTTAAGCCGGATGAGTTACAAATTTAATGTTTTATTAAATACAAAAGGTTAGAATAAAAATATAAGAAAACGTCGAATCACTAAATCATTCTCCAATTTACTAATCATAATAAACTTGGTATTAATCACCAGGGAATATACATTGAAAATATGTTAATTTGCCCATACCCATATGTGTAAATTTGAAGGGTGAAAATCTAAATATTTTGATAAATATCCTTATCTGAATTTTTTTTTTATTTTTTATGTTTTATTTATAAAAGCCTCATTTTTTGATACTAGGACACATTAAATTTCTTCTAAACATAACAAAATACAAGTTTAGCTTTAATTCTAAATTTAATTTATATTTTGTGGAGCATTTGTTACGATTTATTAAGAATTACACAAGTTATTGAATATTAAAAATAATTAATAGTTTAACTATAACTTATAAAAGAATTTCTTATTTTTTAAAGAAATGTATAATTTTAAACTAACAGCGAAATATACAAAAAAAAACCTAAACAAAACAAAAACATTATAATAAAACTGATATTTTGAAAGAAAATAAAGAGATCTTGTTATTTCATCTTCATCGATTCCATAATAAATCAGAAATGGATATTATCTTTATATGCAAGTGGAATCCCAATTTAGATTAATTAATTTTTTTTAATAGGAATCAATATATGAATTGTGCTTCCAAATCGACGATATATTTTAAAATAAAACACATTGTTTAAAAATACTTTAATATTTTATTTTTTCATTGTCATCGACTTTTTCAACCCTCGGCCCAATTTCCTGATTTTTTATTTCTTAATTTACGTTTTAGTTTTTTATTCATATTTAAGTATCTCTATGGTCTTTCACATTTGTTATGTCTCTCAAATTGAATCAAGTATATAAAATATTTTTTTTAAATTTATTCTTACCTTTTTTACACAAATATCAATTGCGTAAGAAATAAATTAAACGAAATCTAAATAAAATGTTAAAGATGTTTATTTCAAAGATAAGTTCCAGTATTTTTTTTTTAAATAACATTATTATGTTGTAAAGAAATTATTTGCATTATTAACCCTTTGCTTACGTATATGTCATATGTTTTTATTGAACTTTTTTTTATACATTGTATTCTTTTTTTTTTGTTTCCCATAGACTGCTAAACCGGAAATTATGTTTTTGTTTAATTTTCTGCATCTAACATCTCAGTTTATTATGCATTTATATTTGAATAAATAAGAGCAGTTTGATTTTTAGGAAAACAAAATATATTCATAACATTTTCTTTAAAAAAAAAAAAAATAGCAACAATATTACCGCAAGATGAATTTCTTGCCTATAATGTTTATTTTATCGTATTTGAAATGGTAAAATACTAAAAATAAGATAATGTTTTAATATAAGTATTTTACAAGTCTATCTCCTTATTTATGCATAATTCATTAATAAAATTGATAAATAAAACAAAAAATTAGGTTGCGGATTTAAGTTTTGGTAATTTTAGTGTAAGATGAATTCTAATGGAATAGATATAATATTACCATTATTTAAAAATATTTTTTGCAAGTAAAGCATTTTGCTATCGATTACAACTATTACGACTTTATTGAAATATTACAAATTTATTTATTAGACAATTTATCAAGGAACGAGAAATTTCTAAACTCTTTTTACAGCTTACATTTTTATTACCTTGCCAAAAATATATTTGTTGAATGCCTCTGGTAATAATTTTATTATAATTTATGCCAACTATATAAACTTTCCTGATTTCCAAATGATTAAAGTCCACCAATGAATAATTTCTTAATATTTTCGTTTTGTGTTTACTTAAGCAACAACGTATTTTTAGCTCTCTCTCTCTCTCTCTCTCTTTCTCTCTCACAACAAACAACGAACCAGAACAACTGAGATAATAATTTTAGTAATTACGTACGAAATCCTACACTTATCGTAAAATATTGCACGCTGGAATGAATTATATACATACAAAATATATATATTTATATATACATATATACATTTCTATTAAAGTTTGTGTATATATGTATCTTGTTTAAAAAAGTAATAATCCCTTTATACTCTTTGCTAGTATATAGCTTATTTATTTTTCTAATTTATTTTATATGAAGTGAAAAAACAACGTTTGATTTAAAATGACTTGTCTATGTTCTCAATTAAATAAATAGAAAACATATATAAAGTTATAAGTACAATATATCTATTTTATTTTACTTCAAAGCGCTCAACAAATATATTTCAAGGCTTCTGCCACTAAAATTTGCAAAAATACATACATATCTATAATATTTTTTTACGCTTAATTCACAAAAAAAACGAAAACAATACAAAATCGCTTGGAATGATCAAATCACTTATATTATTTTAAATATTTATTTACAGTAGTTTATTTTCCTATTTCTATATAAATTTATTTTACAATCAAATTTCAAACAAAAAATCAATTTTTAAAATAATTTTTAATCAGTGTATATCTTAATATGGATATACAATTTATATCGTACTTAGTTGTTGCACATCTTAAGAGTACAATTTATCAAAAATGACAAACAAGAAAAAAACAGGTTTTAACTTAAATTCTTTAAGTGATATATTTAAAACAAAAGTTAAATGTTCTTGTTAACACAAAAAATAGTCTTTTGCTATTAAAAAGTTTTTTATTTGATTTAAAAAGAAAGGAAAAAAGAAATTATTAAAATTTATCCATTACATTATTAGTTATTATTATTTTGATTTTTTATGTCGCTTTTTATTATTTTTATTCTTCTGTCTTCTCTGGGCTTATTTTCGCCCCATTTGTGGTGTCTTTTTTGTTGGTTGCAGGGCCGGGGGGACGTCATCATCTTTCAACTCCCTTATCAACAACATCATCATCTTCCCCACCACCTCCGCAATTTGCAATGCATTTTAAAAATGATTATCATCATGCGTTAACAGCTCGTGATGTTGGACTTTATCGTGGAAGTAGTTGTGGTGTTAGTGGCAGCGGCGGCGGAAATATCGGCAGCAGTGGAGGCGGCGGTAGTAATGGTGGTGGCCATCATCATCACCATCAAGGAATTGGAGCAACATCTGGATCCGCTGGTACTGGTGGCGGAAGTGGTCATAATTCTCATCATCAAATGTCCTATCATAATATGTTCACACCGTCTCGAGACCCTGGTACTATGTGGCGTTGTAGATCATGTGGCAAAGAAGTAACAAATAGATGGCATCACTATCATTCACATACCGCTCAACGTTCCATGTGTCCTTATTGTCCGGCCACCTATAGTCGAATTGATACGTTACGTTCTCACCTACGGGTAAAACACCCTGATAGACTACTCAAACTAAGTTCTTCAATATAAAAATGTAAATAAATAAACGAAAGAAAAAATAATCTTTTATAAGACATAGAATGTATGTATGTATTTTTCTTGTCCTTGTAACTGAAAACAAAATATCATTGTATATTAAACAAAAAAATAATAACCTTATTTGATTACAACGTTTTCCTACTAGTTTTTAATATAAATATTTTTTAGTTGCATTTATTAGATTTTATTAAAACTTTTGAAGTAATTGTTTAATTTAACCAAAATAAAGCCATCAGCAGAAAATGTTAAACAAGCCAATCAATCAAAAAAAACATATTACCAAAACGTAAAGAAATTTGTTTAGTTTTTATTACAAAATAAAAGCTTATTAAGTTTTTCAACTGAAATCGGAAGTTATAAAGATAATGAGTTATTGTCATATGCATAATCAGTTTTATATTATGCATATATATATACATATATATATATATAAATTTTATAACAATAAACATTTTTTGACTATTAGATTTATTGAAAAACTATAATAAAAAAGCAAATTTGAAAAAAAAAAATTAAATTTTGAAAAGTTTTAATCAAGTTTATTATGCGCTTTGAAAAATTGATTAATAAACAATAAACACAAAAAAAAAAAGCTAAAATTCATTTTCTCATTTAGAAGGTATTACTAAATAAATATAAAAAGAACGGAAAAAAATAGTCATTTCCTGAAAATTCTCACGAGATTCAGGGATAAAGTTAGTCATAAATAATGTAGAATTTGTTTTCAGAAATTCCTAAATATAAAATAAAGATGTGCGTAAGTAAACGTAAATACAGTTATACAAGATCAAGAATACTTTGCTAAAAAGAAAAAACAAACAATAATAACGCAACCTTTTTAATCTTATTTGTCGTTGTTGTATACTTAAATTAAGTAAAAATTAAAACAAAAATAAAGAAGCTGAACACATACAAATATCCAAATACCTCAAATGCATTTCAGTTTTAATATAATTTTTTTTTTTTATATTTTTTTGTCTTATAAGATATAACATACATATATAGAATTTTTAGTTAGATAATAAGTTTTTGTTGTTTCCTAATTTACTCGTACTCGAAGCTAAAGAAGCTAGAGAATTCTAGGCTATGGTTTGTTCAAATAAATTAGTTTATTGTTTTTTTTTTATTTATAAAAATTTATTTGTATATACATATTAACTTTAAAAAAAAACAGTCCAGTGCACTCAAAATAAAGGAAAACTAAAAATAACATCAATAAAATACAGTTTATACGTAAATATGAATATATTATAAGAGATTGGTTGAAGGAAATATAGTTGTAAAACTTACACGATTGATACCAAATCTGAGAAATAAGCCACATGTTCTTTTCTACAATATTTTTTTTATCGTACTTCTTAAAAGTACTTTTTTTTTTTTAAGCTGCGTATACCATTGTAAAATCTTACTTGCTTAGTTCTGGAAATCAGTTCAGCCTCAATATCACCGTCTATTATACTTGAATTATGTCAGTTACTTGTCTTTATTTACTTGAACAGATTTTAAGCTGAAAATAATTTTTTTTCCCCCCAATTGACAAATTTCATAACTAAAGTAGGCATATTTCTTTTATACTCAATAAATATTGAAATATTAGATTTTATTGAAAATAAAATAATTTTAAATTATTATTTATATCCAGTTTTATGCAAATCGTATGAAAGAACAATTTTCTAAAAAATTGAAAAAAAAAATTAGCAGAAAATAAATGACTTCAATCAAAACACAAAAATAATCCATATCAAATTTACACTACAAAAAAGGATAAGATAAACACATTAAATAATACAAAAATATAAAATATATTTTCAATACTTTCTACATCAAAACAAAAACTATATACACATTATTAAATACAATAATATGTAAACAGAATATTTATCTTTAAAGAAAATATGCGTAGTTATTACTTTCTAACAAACTTAAAATTAATATCCGTCTTCTCTAAATACTATACATGAAATAAATAACTGTGTAAAATTAAATTGAAAAATAGTCTCTATTCATAATAATTAATCAAATAAAAAACAATTTTCCTACATTTTGTTGTTATTTTTTAAAAGCAATTGCCTTCTTTGGTTTTTTTTTTATCAATGTAAAAAATAAATGAACTCGCAATAAAAAGAAAAAGAAAACGAAAGAAGAAAACTTTTGAAAACAAGTGCCAAGATCTTTTATTCACACTAATCGCTTAAAATTGAATGATTTTTTTTTAATTTATGAATACATAGTTGTGTATGTTATTATTTTATATTTGAGTATAGTTTTTGTCTGTGTTATTAGTTTTCTTTGTTTAATTATGTTTTATACAGAAGCATATTTAAAGTTTTTATTTTTTATTTTTTATTTTTTTGGAGAGAAACATAATGTCAAGTTTTTTTTTTTTAAGCTGACTTACCTAACTTTTAGAAAAACCCGAGTTAGCGTTTTTTAAACAACTCGAAACTACATTTTGTAAATGTTTTATTTAAACGAAGTATGCGATCAGAAACGATTAATGTGTAAAAACAGAGGAAACATGGAAACGTTTTGTGATATTCCAAATTTTATTTCCAATCAATAATACATATACATATGTAAATATAATACGTCTTTGGTATTTTTAAATTAATTTCAAAATTGTATCCCAAAATTGCTCATGTGATATTTTTTTTCAGAAGTTTTTTTATTTGGCTATATAAAATAAATTGTTGAAATTAGATGTTATTTTGTTATGATTGTTTTGGCTTTGAAATTATTGTAATAACTATACCATGTATTTTTTATATATTTTAAAGCAAATACTATGCGTTTAAAATAGAATTTTTTGGCTACCTCTAAAAAATAATTAAAGGAAAATCTCCAGTTGTTTGCATTGAAATTCTGTATATATTTAAAGCAAACTGAAACAAGCGTAAAATATCCGAAACTGGCCAGAATTAATGTTAAAAATTTTATTGTACTTTCATTTATAGCAAATAAGCGATTACTTAAAAAAAAAAATGTAGGACTTGATAGGATATAAAGTAAAAAAAAATGTACATATATTTTTCTACACAATATTTATTTCTAAGACTCGAAAAAAAAAAACTAAAATTGTAGAAAAAATTATTTTTAAGAAAAAAATTTTAATGGGATTGAACGGAATTCTTTTCTCCAGCAAAACATTTAAAAAATAAGATTTCTGTAAAAAAGATAAAAATTAAATAAAAAAAGATTTGCAAAAAACACCTTTATAGTCATAAAAAAGCTAGTTGTCAAACTATTGTATAACATAATGTATTTATATAATCCATTAATAGGAATTCCTTAAAAAAAAACTTTAAACCATAATTTTAAATCCTTTTTAAATTTTTGCTAAGCAGTGACAAAAATGAACTAAACAAAATCTTTAAATCAAAACAAAACAAAATTGGAAAATATTTGTAAATGTAAGAAAAATTTTAAAAAAATAATAAATGACAAATCGAAATCAAAATGTACAACTTAACGTTTATTATTTTACAATATCTTGTAGGATCATTTGGAAGCACAATTCTGTTTTTTTTTTTTTTTCTTTGTACGACGTCCGAAAATATAGGTTTTTTGATTTTTTGACTAGTTATTTTCAGAATTTAGGTAAGTAAATTAATGGTAACAAAATTTGGAATGCAAATACAACCATAAATAAGATGGAAACTTCCGAATATGGAGGAATTTACGAGTATCTAAATGCTATTAGTCATATGGCACTTGAAAATGTATATAATATAATATTTATAAAAAAAATAAAAATAAAAATATATATGTAATTCAAATGAAAAGTTGTCTGTTTTATTTCCAATAAAAATTCAAATATAATTGAAGCCAGAAAATCTTCAAGTGAAAACAAATCCTTGTTGATACGAGAACATTATATTAACGTTATCAAGGAAGACTTTTAAGACTGATTCAAACTTCGTTCCTGGAGCGATATAAATCGTTTTAGAGGAAAAAATAGATAAATAATATTCTGTGACCCTATAAACGTTTTTGAGCTAATGTACGTAGGCCATTAAAACTCAATATCACCGCTGCATATGTTCGTTCACAACGCTACTCTATGACCTCTTTACTCATAGTGAAACAAATTTAATTCCTGACTTTAGAAACCATGAGGTTTTTCTCCCAATCTTCAACGTTTTTCGAAAAGATGGATTACCAGCAACCCAGCCCATAACCGCTTTCATACAACTCCTGTCGACATACGTCATACACTCAAACCTAGGTAGCGAGAGTTCAGGGAGCCGGAATTTTTTTTTCGTTTATGGAGGTTTTTCATTTAACCAAGTTCCTCACTTACAGAGACATAAAAAAAAAGTACAGGAAACAGTAATAGATATGTAAATACATTTTTATTTGAATTTGGCCAAATTTTTACAAAGGCAAAACAATTAGGTACGTATGTATTGTTATATTGATTATTTACATAAAGACATCCATTAATTTGTTCTACGTATGCGTTGTCAATTAAAAAAGACGGAGCAAACGATAGCCGGATTCTAAGTCGGGGCCTTGCGATACAAACACAATGAACTCCCGATTGTTTGTTATTGTTAGACGAACCATATGCGCATTAGTTCCACAATTTAGAAAGCGTCATAAATAACAGACAGTAGATACGCTCGACTATGGCTTATAGAGGTAGACGGCAATTGATAGTCTCAGTTATAGAGGTCCAGACGTGAAAAATTACTCTCTCATATAGAAGTTTCTGCTTCTTACTTTTAGGGGTTTTCAAGGGTTTTAATGTTCTCTCGCTTACACACGTTGGACTGTACTGACATTTTTGAGTTAGTACGTATCAACAATACGCTCCAACTGACTGATTCTCCAAAAGCCGAAGGTTGTATTATTCTAGTAGAAGATTTCACCTTCCTCACCTGCAATGGACGCCTTCCGACGATTTGTCTAACTTAATTCGTTCTCTGAAACTGAAATCGGAATGTCTAGCTAACTCAAGTCTCCTAATGAACAGATCCGATTACGACAACTATGTCGTTTATATGGGTGATCATATTCTTTTCACCCTGAACCGCTTGCATCGATTCGGAAAATTCTTTTTCATTTAATATCCGAAGAACTGACTTTAACAAACTTCAAATCAACTTTTTATTTGTTCATTTTCTCCTGCTTTGTCCAGCCGGTTCCATATTCCTCCCAAAAGCACTGCTTGTCATCTCCGTCATGGTACAACGAGGAGTTACGTACTCTACGTAACAGCAGAAACTATAACAATAACTATCTCATTTAGTATAATAACATCCTTGGTATCAGAAAACATAAACAAACTTAAAGATGATTTTTCTTGGGGTCTTGAATGCCTTCCGTCTATTAAAGGGTGACCAGATAAGAACGAAAGGAACAAATTTAAATAAAACAACAACGGTGTGAGACATAAAATTGATGCTGGGTTTATTATGAAGCTACTCGTACATTCGTGCCATTATGTGTGGAATAGCACATCATTCAAATGGCTGCCTCGGGCTCGCTGGCAGTGCTTCAACCGGTCGGTCCAATTTTTGATGACTCGGTCTAATATGGGCGGCGTTATTCCGGCAACAGCGCGTTGGCCTCGAGCTCGCCCAAAGTGGTTGGCCTATTAGCGTAGACTAAAGACTTGACATAGCGCCAGAAAAAATAATCAAGTGGTGTTAAATCGCATGATCACGGCGGCCAATTGATGAACGCTTGCCGTGAGATGACTCAGTCGCCAAATTTCTCCTTCAAAACTCTGAGCGTTGCGTCGCCTGTATGGCACATAGCGCCACTTTGTTGGAACCACAGCTCGATTATATCGATGTTGTGGAGATCTGACCACAGAAGTCGGTTAACATCGCTCTATACCTGAGACCATTGGCGCCAACGGTGTCTCCTTCTTCATTTCGAAAGAAATAAGGTCTGATGATGCCGCCATGCCATAAACCGCACCAAACAGTCAATCTTTGTAGATGCATTGATGCTTGGCCGAACACTTGTGCATTGTGTTCGCTCCAATAACAGCAATTTTGCTTGGGGCCTCGTCGGAGAAGATGATTTTTTGGCCAAAATCCGGATCTCCGACTAATATTTCCAGCGCCCAATTAACGGACTCACGGCTTTGTCTGTAGTCGCCCGGCTTCAGTTCTTGCGTCAGCACAATCTTATACGGATGTAGGCCCAAATCCAACCGCAAAGTAAGCCGGGTTGTTTCTCTGATGATGCCCAATTGGGCTGATCGGCGCCGAATCGACATTTCCGGGTCTTCTTCGATACTGGCCGCTACAGTTTGCTTCATTTCGCACCAATCTCTGTCTGGTTTGTGGCTTAAGATCAAACTTTTACATAGTGCGACGAATTGATGGCGACCGACCTCACGACGAAATTCACGTTGTGTATTTACAACTGAGCTGGAATTTTGATAATATTGTTTAATAATTTCCGCAAGTTCGGTGACCGTAAAACGATACATGATGAAATTGTAGACCTTACTGAATATTTTGACAGCTGGATGTCATTGGTAACTTTGACAGCTGCAGAAACATAACAATTGGAAAAACGATCATTGCTATCTGGTTACCCGTTATAATAAAATAATTTGTAAACCAGCTTGGTCTATTTCAACAGGTACTTTTGTTTTATTCTGGCAGGAAAAATATCCATAAATAAGGAAGTAAGCCGAAGTTAATAGTTACTGGCCCATAGGAAAATTCTCTTGCAAACCCAAACTTTATGAATGCATAGTCTATCAAGAATTGCTTAAGTGCTGTAGACCAGATCAGCAGGGTCTCGTGAAAGGTAAATCAACCACCACTAATCTAATTGAGTTTGTCTCTAGGATATCTTGTGCTTTAGAAGATGGTAACGAAATTCATGCAATTTCTACAGATTGCGGCAAGAAGGCTTTCTACAAAATTTCTTATCAACTTATCATTTTTAAACTATAAAAACTTGTAGAGTAATTTTTAGATACTCAATATCGGATCCCATTAAAGCAACATCTCTGGGTAGCCATCTGCTACCAATCATCTTTATTCTAACGATTAACGTTTTAACGAATTCTAATCTTTCTACTTTAGCTGATGGCATGGGATTTTTCAAAATCAATTCATTGCCTTCTGACTCCCATTGGTCACAAGACGAATTAAATACGTTTTCGTTGTGCTGCAACAAAACTTTTTGGAGCTTAATGTCGAAAAATCCCAAGCTATTGTCATTAATAATAAAGTTAACTCTGCACTTGACTTTATCAAACGCTGGTCAAACCGTTATGATACACGGTTCCTGTATATCGCTTTTGTAAAGCCCCTCATCGAATATTCCAACCAAGTTCGGTCACCCTTAAACAAATCCACATTCAAAGAATGGAAACAGTCCAACGTAGGTTTATTCGTTTCGCACCTGTTATTGTTCCCGAAATGTTAGATACATACATATGTTAATTACAAATGATAGAACTTATTTCTTTCAATACAATCGCTGTATTCAATTCAATTACAATTCGCAATCCAATCGGTTATCTTATCTTTTACTTAAACCACGTAATCACTCTTTTAATTCACACTTCAAATTCAACTGATGAACTAACTTACATATTTTGGGATGCTGATAAATTTGGAGAACAATCTGTGCCACATAGCGTTCCATATAATTTTCCACTTTGCTAGAAAATTCGATTGCATTCTCCCTTCATCAATGGTTGAGGCTTCCGCTACTTAAATAAGGAAATCTTCTGTCATGCAAATATAGATGGCGCTGCTCAAGTCCTTGGGCTCTGAAGTTGGGGATCCGAACTTTGTTTCACTTGGCAACAGAACTGTTTGACCAAATAAGATCTCGGATAGTGTGTGCCTTGTTGAACTATGGACCGCGTTTCGGTAGGCCATTAAGAAGAGGAGTATGTGTCGATCCCAGTCCCACTGGCAGTTGCTGACGACCTTAGACAGATACTCATTCAAAGTCCGATTGAATCGCTCGACCATTCCATCAGATTGTGGGTGTAGTGGTGTTGTCCTTGTCTTCCTTATTCAGAGATATTGGCACACTTCATGGAAGGATTTTTATACAAAGTTTCGCCCTTGATCGGAGTGTAGCCCCATTGGGACCCCAAATCTTCTCACCCAGTTGCTGACTATTTCTTCTGCTACGGTCTTAGCCTCTTGAGTTAGGATGGCAAACGCTTCCGCCCACTTACTGAAGTAATTCATGACTACCAGGGTGTATCGGTGCCATTAAATGTTTTGGGAAACAGCCCGGCGATATCGATGGCTATTCGTTCGAATGGTGCTCCGATATTGTATTGTTGCATTCATCCCTGTAGCCTTACTTTTGGGCCCTTGGTACACACCTTATCCAGTTTTTGCACCAATTCTCGATATCTTGTTTAGCGCTTAGCCAATAGAAACGTTCGCTTATATTTTCCAACGTTTTGTTGTTTTGTTTCCCAAACGCCCTCCTGAGATTCCATCATGCAATTCATGGAGTACTTGGCTGACTCTGGACCGTGGCACGATTGGCTGCCTACGAGATGTTGTTCCGTCTACACTTTCCATTTTCTTTCAGCAAACCATCTTACACACAAAGCGAGTTCCACTGTGCCCAATATGCTTTCAGAGATTGGCTTCGGTCTGATCTTCTGCCAGCTTGGTCTTTCCTGGTGTTCTTTCCAGGCCAATATTGGTTTTATGTCGTTATTTGCCTGTTATTTGCCCATCTCGCTACTTGGCCTTCTGGGTCCATAAATTTAAGTAACCATTTCAGAGCTGGGTGGTCTGTCCGAAGAATGAACTTTTGTCGGTAGGGGTGCTTATGGAAATGCTTCGTAGCCAGAATTAAAGCCAGAAGCTCGCGTCGAGTTACGCAGTAGTTCCTTTCAGGTCTGCAGAGTGCCTTGCTGTAATATGCTGTTGGTGTAGGCTCTTCGTAATACCAACAAAATCCTTTACCGACTTTCTGTAGTACGTGACAAATCCCAAGAAACTTCTCAGTTGGTGTTTATCTTTTATGGCAGGTCAACTTTTTACGGCTTCGATTCTGTCAGGATCCATTTTTACTCCTTCCGCTGATATAATGTGACGCAGATATTTTACTTCCTTACGGAACAAGGCGCACTTTTCCAGGCTCAACTTTAAATGAACACTTCGCAGCGTGTCAAACACTTCTTTTAGATTTTCGCGATGCTCCTCGAAGGTCTTGCCTATGACGATATCTCGTCCAAATACACTAGGCAGGTTTTCCATGTGAGTCCCTGCACTGTTCGTGCCATTAGTCGCTCGAAGGAGGCCAGAGCGTTGCACAGTCCAAACGGCATCACTGTAAACTGCCAGAGACCGCTTCGTATAGTGAAGGCAGTTTTCTCGCAATCCGTACGATTTATCTCTACCTGCTAATAACCGCTCTTCAAGTCAAGAGTTGAAAACCATTTCGCTCCCGAAAGCGTATCCAAAGTGTCATCGATTCTCGGAAGTCCTTTTTAGTTACATCGTTGAGACGACGGTAGTCTACACAAAACCTCGTGCTGCCGTCTTTCTTCTTCACGAGGACTACTGGAGATGCCCACGAACTCTGCGATTTTTCAATCAGTCCCTCAACTTTCATCGTCGACACCATTTCAGTAACTTCTCTTTGCTTTGCCAATGGAGGACGCCTAGTAGATTAACGGACTGGTCGGGCGTCTCCGGTGTCAATGTGGTGTTGAACAAGTTGCGCACGTCCATATTCTCCGTCTTGTGTAGCAAATATATCATCGTACTCACCGATTAGTTTTTCTGCCAGGATTCGCTGCTCTTGATCCAGATTATAGAGGCTGAGAATTTTGCTCTTGATTTTTATGCTCTGAACTGTTGCGACCGGTGTTGCACGATTTGTTTCCGTTGTGGTCGATATAGCCTCAACAGGTACACATTTTCCCACTATCGCCCCCTTTTTGAACTTTACACTGAATGTCTTTGGATTTAGAATCCTTACAGGCACCATATGGTTCTTTGGTCCCACTAAGGTCTTTCCGACCATGAAGTCTCTCTTATTTTCTGGCTCCATCAAATAGAACCGGTGGTTACCAGGACCTTCCACTTTTGCCCAAACAATTGCTGCAGACGAAGGCTTTAGAATCTGATTTATGCAGATGACGACTTTTAAGATTGAAGTATTTGCGTTCCCCTATATCATTGGTATCTCCATGTGTCCGTATTTCATGGTTTGTGTCCACTACTAGTCCATGTTCTTTAATGAAATCTGTGCCAATGATACACTCGCCATAAAAAACGTGAAAGAAGACTATTCCCGCCAGGTGGATTTTTATGCGGACTATATGGTAAAGTCGTCGTTTCTCCCCTTTCTCCCATAGCTTTTCTCTAGCTGTAACTGCTTGTGCTGTGCCACCAGGATTTCTGTGCCAGATTCCTCCTGATGAGTGAAGCCGGGGCGCCGGTGTCTATTGTTGCCATCCATTTTTCCACTGACTACTTCTACTAGAAGGCTTTCATTGCGTCGTTTTGCTAGCGAGAAGTGGAAGATGGTCCTAGGGCCGTCGACCCTTGCTACCAACTTCTGTCCGGCGAAGTTGGCACATTCAGCTTTACAATTGGACCTTGTAAACCACCTGCATGTGACTATCCCCAAATCGTTTCTCTATGGCCTGTACTAAAGCCACATAATCTTTGTGCTTTTCGATGTCTATTGCTTGCAACAATTCTGCTGCAGGACGTTGGAAAGCAATGGTTACAGCTTAAGCACTTCTCCTCATTGTCCCAGTCGTTCGCACAGTCAGCCATATCAAACTGCTTCTTATAAGTAGACCATGTGGTCTGGCCACCGAATGAGGAAAGCTTCAAGTCTTCTTTCCTTGGACCAATTAAAGAGCATTCTCGGAAATTCTGTTTTCGCACTGTGTCGAGCTCTTTTGCCAGTTACTCAACTTTGCTGTCCATTTGTTCGAATTTTTCGCCAACATTTTTCTCTATTCTTTCAAACTTGCCATCGATTTCTGCGAACTTTTGTTCTTCCAGTTATTGTTCTAGACTATTCTTTTGTTCGTCGAATTTTTGTTCTATGCTGTTCTTCTGTTTATCTAGATTTTTCTTTTTTTCGTCCATCTTTTGTTCGAGGGTATTCTTTTGTTCTTCCACATTTGTCTTTTGTTCGTCAAGAATGTTCTTCTGTTCGTTCACTTTTAACAAAAGGAGTTGCATCATCGCTGCTATGTCATTGCCGGTACTTATCTGTTCTTGCTCAGGTCAGGTCAACGTCAAAGGAGTATGTATCTGGATCATGTCCCTCGTTGTTCAAGTCGTCTCAAGTCATTTTTTCCTCCATTGGCGCTGAGGTTTCTCTTGTTAAACTCGGATATGAGTTGGAAACGGGTCAACTACAATAGTTTTCAACCCATTATAGCTTTTTCAAACAATCACAAAACACTGTTTTTTTTACACATAATAAGTCCTATCCCTCTCCTAACACCACTGTAAAATGTTTGCGTGGGTACAAATGATAGAACGTACTTCTTTCAATAAAAATCACAATCCAATCGGTTATTTCAACCACTTTTACTTTTCTTTACCTTTTACTTAAACCAATTAATCACTCTTTTAATTCACACTTCAAATTCAACTTATGAACTAACTTGCATATTTTGGTATGCTGACATTTATACTCCCCTGACACATTTTAAGAACAGTCTGTGCCATCTAGCGTTCCATACAATTTTCCATTTCGCTTGAAAATTCGATTCCATTCTCCATTCACCAATGGTTGAGGCTTTTGTTACTCAAATAAAGAAATCTTCTGCTATACAAATATAGATGACGCTGCTCACATTCGAAAGGATGTCACAATATATAACGCATTCATCTGCCCAAAATTGTAGTACAATACAATGCCCACATCTGGTCAGGTGCTCCTAAAGCATCTCTGCACCTGCTAAATGGGATTCAAAAGAGTGCGATAAAACTCATAGGTGATACTAATATCAGTCAGTCAATTGACACCCTCGAACACCGACGTAATGTTTCATGCCTCACTTTGTTTTATCACTATATCCACCACCAATGCTACATTAAAATCGCCAAATCTTCAACCGTAACACCCGTCTGGTTGTGAATGCTCATCAATATACCCTCTAGCTCTCTTTCGGACGTGCTCTAAAATATCGTGATTCGTTCCTAACCCGTACAACTCGTTTATGGAATGCCCTGCCGAGCTCTCTATTTCCTGGTCGCTATAACATGCAAACATTTAAAACCAATGTACATCGGTACCTCTCTTTTCTTCCTCCCTAAATTTCCTTCACCCGCGCTGTGTACAAACATTAAAAGTACACAAATCCCTTGAGCGCGCGCTAATTATAAATGAAAACTAACATAGAACTGAACGAGATAGTGCAGACAGCGAACCAAGCAATAAACTCTCGACCGTTCGTAGCAAATGCCAAGCTACTGATATAACTGCCGTATACTACGATAGTATCTATATTTATTTTGTATTAACTGTGGTAGTTACCGCATATTTGACAATACAAAGATTTAATATAGATACCGTGTTATGGATAATGGGTCGGTGACTGTAAAGGAAGTTTCCTTGACATATTTTAAAAAAAATCTACAGGTTTTGTGAGGGGTCGGAAATGTTTTAAGCAAGGCCTTACCCTGCCCTTTTTTGGCTCCTATTGAAAATAACATCTTTCACATAATATGGTAATAACTAGTAACTATGAGCCAATTATATGCCAAAAGTCATTGAAGATCAAAATTATTATTTTTTTTTTTTAAACTTAAAACTTTGACTTTGTCATCACTTTCTTCGGAAAAATATCTTATTAACCCACACTTTATGCAACTTTTAAACGTGTATCTAGTATTTACAAACGAAAAAGAGGTAGGTCATTTCATCTCAAGTCAGTAGTTTGCAGTTTATTAGTTTTTTCTATTCATACAAAACTAAAAATGGTTATTCCTATACAAAAACCCTATAACATAAAATTAACTACTTACCTGCTGCTTTGCAATTCAATGTTAATTCAAAAAAAAATTTTTTAAAAAGATTTATTTTATAACCCCTCAAAGGGTAAAAAATGACAACCTCGGGTAGGTAACACCCATTTTTTCAGGTGAAAAAAAGCAGATCTCTTATGAAATAAAATAAAAAGAATGCAAAGTTATTTGCGCAACCACTTTGTAGTTTTTAACTGAGATATTGACGTTTAATTCATAATATCCTCGATGAAGGACTTTTCAACACAAGAATACCCTGACATGGTTTATATCTATTGTTTCTGCATCGGTAACGGTCAGCAAGGGAGATTGGATTATTTGTGACGATACCTGAATAGGACTGTAAGAAATGAGAGGACATTCCAGGTTAAGGGAAACAGGAAAACGCAGAAATCGTCAAGAAACTCAGATGCTGGTTTAGCAGAAGCTGTTCGCAGCTACGTTACCTACGTCAGAAACCATCCAAATACCAGTCTTAGGCAACTAAGCACGTTTTAATTTAATCAAGACTTACATCTGCAAAATTCAGAAATCATACATGTACAGTAACTACAACCCGAGGACTCAGAGAAGCGTTTGGAATTCTGCAATTACATTCTGGAAAGACACTTTGCAGAATACAACTTCATTGGCCAGATTCTATGGATGAACGAGTATCAATTCACCAGGTATGGAATCACTAATTTCACAGAATTTACATACCAGAAATCAACCCCCACTCCATAAAACACAGATCTTTTCTGCATACGTGCAGATAGTTTTTTGAAGTGACCGCATCCGTTGCGGTCATTCTAAAATTGTCAATTCTGTGAAAATTGTTTGTTTCCAAATTTTGTTAACCGTTCCCCTATCATCTTAAATAAGAAAATATTTAAACATTTCAAAAACAAACATAAGAAAGCAATGAAACTTTAAAGTCAATGTGACACCAAATGTCCGTATTCGTATTGTATACACATTGCCGTTTGCAGAAAATTTAGAAACAGAAATATCTTGCAGAACTGTAATTCAACCTTTTCCCTATATACCTCAACTAACATCCCTGGCCGATTTCAGTCCGTGTAGAGATTCATATTCTGATTGGAGAATGGATAAAAGAAATTTGCCAATTGCCGCCATATTACAATTTTGTTTGGGCCTTTGACATTGGAAGTTTGTTGCAAAAGTGAGAAGCGAAAGCGCAAAATAAAACGTTCCTAGCGATAATTTTCTTAAAAAACTTAAACAAAACCTAACGACAAAAGGCTGTAAACATCAGTAAATAACATCTGAATAAAAACACAAATCAATAACTATAAATTCCGGATAGAAATTTCCTGTTTTATTCTGGCTAACAATTCAGTAAGTAGAATGAGTGACTGCATTTTGCAGCAACCAAAGACACTGGAAGAGTTTTATGTGCTACTGCTACACACTTTTTTTTATGCAAAAAGAGAAACAGCACTAGATCTATTCGTGTGTGAAAGAGTGAGGGGATTGGAGATTTCTTTTTGTTTATTTTTCAATGTCAATAACACCGCCGCAAAAATCAAAAGAAATATTTATTTACAGTGTTAAAATAATTGATTCGACGTTGTACTATAGCATTAAATAAATAAAAGGTCTTAGAGCCTCTAAAATTGAAGCTAATGGCTTGCATTGTAAGTGCAAAGATTGAACCATTTGACGTAGGGAAAAATCCATAAACTCCTTCCCGGAACTCATTGCACCTACAAGAAGTGAAGTTTTAAGATTTAAAATGTTATTGCTTTCGGTTTGTATTTGCCGGGGGCTATTAAGTGTTGATCAAAAAAATACCTGTATAAATTAATTTATGAAGAAGTGATACATTATAGTGAGCCCTATATGTTAAGCTTGTGAATTTAAAATGAATATATTATGTATACGTACATATGCATGCTCCAATGCAAGTGTAATTGCCATTTTTGTTAATACCAAGGATAATTATTATTTATCTAGAAAGAAATCTAAAAACAGTACAAAAATATGTACATACGTACATTGATCGTATAGGTACATAAAATGTTTACATCCATACATATATGTATGCGTACATAATATCCTCATATTATCGTAAATACCCAAATTAATTTTGGGTTCAAGGCCGTTTTTTTTTTAAAACAAGTTCTAGTAATACCATGGATAGTTTTAAAGAATATGTTATGAACAGTTGTGTTCATTTCGTCTATTATGATACAATGTAAAGTTTTTATTTAGCATTTTTTGTTCAATTGATTATTTTAAGTATAATTTAAGGTTACTTATCTGTAGTGGATAACTTCAAAAGATAATATTCTATTGATCTAGACTTTGGAGTCTAGTGATAATTTTAAAATTATAAAATCTGATAACTACTAATTAATAAAAAAAATGTAAGCCCTCCAAAACTGGAGTATGTTTGGATATGCAACAGATATACAAAGCCAATATTGATGAAAGGATATGTATTTTGTACAAAATTTGACCTTAAATATTAGTGCACATTTTAATTTTGCCTAAATGCAAAATACTCGTAGCGGTTTCTTGGATGCCCCTAAGAAAATTGAACTGTGTTATACGAAGAATGTAAAAAAAAACCAGATATGTGTTTCCAAACTGTTTCAGAATAGTAATTTACTAAAGTCCTATCCAATCTCAAAAAGTATTAAATGCTGCTTCTGATTTGATCTGCCTTCGGTTTTTTTTTTGCTTTGAGAATTATTTAAATGGACTATAGGTACTTCTATTATGGAAAACTCCGAACGATTAATGTCTTTTGTTTTACAATAGACTCGCAATGGATTAAACTAAGAAAAACCCATACATATTCATAGGAACGAGATTATCCACATCACCGGTCGTGCAAAATTTAAGGCACTTTAAAGTAAAGATAGTCAAAAATTATGTACTGTAAAATATTTTCCGTTATTATTATTATTTTCTGTCAAAAGATACAAAAAAAAAAGCATAAGGGTACACATATTTTATATTTTTGAAAAGGGATTAATAACTTTTGTTTGCTTCTGGCTTGAATTTAAATGAATTTACATTGCCTTTTCTTGCAACCATTTCTTAAGTAAGACATTTTTCTAATCTACTATATTGCATCGTTCATATTCAAATATCAATTTTGTCAAATAACTGAATATTACGTTCTTAAGAAACCGAACTCGTCAGTCAGCAACTACAGTCTTGTGCAAATTAATTTGAACATATTGTATTTTCCTTGAGTTCAATGACAAATAAGTTAATTTGTTGTCACAACGATCTTACATTTTCTCAAATTGCACATATTCTTAAACTAGATTATATTAGCCCTGAAAAAAAAATATAGTTTCCCAAAAAATGTTTGAATTTAAATTTTTGGAAATGCTAAGGAGGCTTTACAATTTTTGTGTAAACAAGAATTAAATTGCTGTCAAGATTTTTGCTTTGTTGTTTAGAAGTGCTTAAGAATGGATATCTCCGTATAAATCCGTAAAATAATTACTTTGTTTGAGCATACATCTAAAACTCAGAGACAGATAGCGGAAGAGTGTGAAATATCGTTAGGGTCAGTTAACAACATCATTAAACGCCATGAAGAAACCGGGTCGATTTTGCCGCAACGAGCAGGGAAATGTGGACGAAAACGAAATACCCATCAAGAAAGAAGACGCTCTTATAAGAAACAGTCGGATTAATCCAAGTATGATGCCTCAACAGTTCGGCGACGTCTTCTAGAGGTTGGACGAAAAGCACGGAAACCTCTGAAGAAACAACTCCTGACTGCTGCGATGAAAAAGAAGAGAATGACTTGGGCTCGAAAATATAAAGAATGGACAATGAATGAATGGAAAAAGGTGTTTTTTTTCGTACAGGGTACGAAACATCAATATATTCGAAGGCCCGATGGTGAGCCACTTTCAACAGCCCATATCCAACAGACAATAAAACACCCTGTAAAGCAAATGTTTTTGGGTTGTTTCTATTATTTTGGGACAGGATCGTTAGTTCCAATAACAGGGATGATGAACAGTGACAAATATATTGAATTACTAGATGGACGTCTGGTGCCTGAGCTGTCGAAATTGAATGCAGAAACTCCAATTTTTCAACAAGATTTAGCCCCGTGCCATACGTCAAAAAAGTCAAAAAAAAAATTCGTTGGGCTTGGTATTACGTTTTTTGATTGCCCTGGCAACTCGCCAGATATTAATCCCATTGAAAATTTGTGGGTTATATGCAAAACCAGGCTGAGAAAAATGAATTGTACGACCAAAACGAAGCTGATTGAGTCAGTTATTCAAGTGTGGCACCGGGATCCAAAAATCGTTGACAACTGTCAAAAACTGGTGGAATCCATGCCAAAGCGAGTTAAAATGGTGTTAAAAGCCAAGGGTGGACACATTAAATATTAATTTTAATAATTTATTACTTATTTTTACTTTTTAAATAAATAATACTAGCTTTTGAAAAAAAAGTGTTTGTTCAGATTAATTTGCACAAGACTGTAGTTGATAGTCTTATTTATGTGTATAGATTTTTGCTTCGGAATGAGCCCAATTACAGTTAAGCTTTTTTTCCACTGTTCTAAAAACTATTAATAACACGTCTTTACCAACTCTGGTGATTCAGATGCTTCTTCCCATACCCGAGGAAGTGTAGATATCAGACATCGTTTTTAAAATGTTCTTCGTCTATTTCATAATATTGTACTCGAAACACAGATTTTTTACAATTCAAATAGACTATTGCAAAAACGTTATCTTTCTTTAGCAAAATATAAAATGCGCAAAAACCTTAGCATCTATAATAAGGACTGAAACGAATAAAATCTGTAAATTTTAATACGTGCTATACTTCCAATGCGTGAAAATTGCAATCCCATTTTGTACCCAAATTAACCTGTATATTCTCTAGTTTCAGTTTGTTATTGATTTTAGTTCGGTGCGGTCTAAAATATTTATAAAATATGAGTCAAGAGGAACGCCGTAAAAAGATCGTCGACAAATTGCAAAAAATTTAAACACAGCACGCAGTACAGTGGATTCTGTTATTAAACGATATTTGAAGACGTTGACAGTTAAGCGAAAACAGAAAAGTGGAGCACCAAACAATGGTGCAAAGATCTAAAAAACGTAACGGTCTAAAAACACGAAAAAAATAAAAAATACCATAATTACTGAAAAGCAAAAAAAAGTCATAAAACAAGAGCCCGAAAGCTATACGAGTTGATCGGCAACAAGAAAGCGTGCTTCGTTTTGGATGACGAAACTTATGTCAAAGCCGACTTTACTACTCTTCCAAGTGCACAGTTTTACAACTCGTTTGAAGCTGAGATTCTTCCGCAATCAACAACATCGATTGGGATGGAAAAATTCGGGTCAAAATATCTCGTTTCGCAGGCCATTTGCCAATGTGGACACAGAAGCTCATCGTTTATTACAACGGGAACAATTAACGGAGAAGTGTACATTAACGAGTGCCTAAAAAAACGCTTGATTCCTTTCTTAAACAAACACGAGGGTTCAACATTGTTTTGGCCAGATTTAGCTTCAGCTCACTATGCTCATGCGACGTTCAGCTTTCTTGTTGCTAAAAATGTCGACTTTGTCCTAAAAGACATGAATCCACCCAATGTTTCACAGTGCCGTCCCATTGAAAGGTATTGGGCTTTGGTCAAAGCTAAATTGAGGAAAAGTGAGCAGTGTGCAAAGGATGTAAAAGATTTTAGTGCTAAATGGTAAAGAGCGTCCAAAAAGATCACGGATGTAACTGTCACCAACCTTATGAAGGACATTCGAAAGAAGTTGAGAAAAGAATGGGAAAACAAATAATTTTTTTTATCTTTTGTAACTGTGAATGAATTTAATAAAAACAGAGTTTTAAAGCAAATAAAAAAAAATTTACATGAATTATGAAAATATTTTTTTTTTTACTTTGAAGTTTCCAAATTTTATTTGTTTCAGTCCTTATGTAGCAAAGATGCAAGTATATGTGTTTGTAGTAGGGTTCAGAGAAGTCTGTTTACAGCTTTGTGTGTTCATTCTAACCGCGAGTCACTATATTTTCGACCAGTCCATTTTAGATCCTTAACTATCGAATAAAGATGTGTGTATGTATGTATCCATGCTTTAAGCGTAAGCGCATTAAGATTTCCGGTGTATCAATTAAAACTATTTTTGTTTACCATCTGAAATGAAACGTTATCCAAATGGCCGAAAGGAAGAAGGCCATCTCAATGCTTAGATAAAACCACAACGTAATAACTTTAATAACTTCCTCGGGCGATAATTTCACATCTACTAACAGTATAACAAAAGCTTGACATGGAAGGTAAAAGGAAAACAAGTACCAAAAAGTATAAATGCATACAGTGTCAACGGGTGATTGCAAGTCCGGTAAAAAAAACTCGAAAGTATACTTACGTACATATGTGTATTTATATACCATAGCCATACTCTTAATAATGGTATATCCATTTCACCAAAACATCACCTCCATATGTTGAGAGTCGGTAAATATCATAGCCAATGGATTTATTGTTGTTTATCTTTTTAATAGCTGCGCCAACCTGAGAGGATTATTTCTTCCAAAGCATGCTCAGCAACTGCTGAAAATCTGTTTTATTGTTCTAAAATTTTGCTTCCGGTCTTGAGGATAAGTAAAGCTGCTATATGTTATTGTCATCATGAAATTCTTTGATTTCCTTGAGCAGAGAGTCTGGGTATGCGCTTTTCTTCTTTCTGCCGATGATGTTTTCCTAACCGATCTTGGCGTAGGCTTTGTAGGCTCTATCCATTTAGTCATAGCATTCATCCCTGATAAGGTCTTCATCATCACCGATACGGGCGTGTATACAACATAGCGGTTTTCCTACTATTTTATGAACAACAAATAAATTTACAATTTAAACTTATTCTATATTGCTATATTAAATAATTCGTATAAGGGAAGGTACATTTGATGAAGTCAATAACATCTCTTTTAAATTTTCAAAGCTATTTTAATTTTTAATATTTAACGGCAAAGAATTAAGCAATTGAAGACCATTATAACCAATACTAATTGGAGAAAAATTATCTAGATAGAATGGCAATCTGAAGTCGCCTCTATTTATAAGTTGGTGCGGCTGGGTATCTCCAACATATCGTATGTACCTCTATAAGTAACTAATCAAAAGTCCGCATTTTATTTTAAGAATAAAACATAATGTTTGAATAGGATTATTTGATTAACACTTAAAAATAATAGGGAATTTGACATAAAACATATTGATTACTAGCATTGCTCGGTTTTTTAACTTTTGTGGTCTTTTAATCTCACAATCGCTACACATGTACAACATTAAGGAACAATATTCAAAATGAGGTCTAGTCATAATATAATATATTTTTATTGGACTTAAAGTCAGCGAATTGAATCACCTTTAAATTGTTCAGTCCCCGTGCTATATCATTTCTATAAATATTAAACAATAAAGTTCCTAGCCCCGATCCTATTGATACACCCATCGTCGCATCGATATTTTTCGACGATACTTCACTGATAGATGTTATTTGGGATTTACCACTTAGATACGATTTAGACCAGCTAAGTTCAACGTTTTTGTTGCCTAGAATATCTAGAAAGATAACGATGACATGTTACTTTGCTGCTATTTCCTCTTTCCAACTGATCACGTAATTCAGTGCCGTTTCATACGAGTTTTTTTTCCTAAATTCTTACCGACTTTTGATTAATATATTGTTCGTTTCAATGTATTAATCCTTTTTGGATTACTTTCTTGCAACTTTCTTAATCACTTTTTCATAATTTGACAAGGGGTTTATAGGTCTAAAGTCTTCCCATTTGTTAGAGCCGTTTATTTGTCCAATTGGTGTTACAATCGATTCTTTCCGCGTATCAGGAAATGTTCCTATGGTCGATGATTGATTAATAAGTCTGACTAAGACAGGACCAATCACATCCCTTGCATCAACCAACATTTTGGCACTTACAAAATTAAAGTCCCTTCTATCGTTTATCGATTTTAATATTACTCGCGGGTTATTTGTATCAGTTTGTCTAAATTTGAAAATAGTACTGAAGTTAGACGACCTTGGGTAGTGGAACTGACTCATTAATATTGGATATATTCTTTATGAAAAATTTATTAAACTCGTAACAAATTATTTTAATTGTTGTCCTTTATGCATACATTATTAAAGTATACATTTTTTATTGTATGTCTATTTTCGCTTAAAACATGGGCCCTAATAGTTCTCCACATTGATTTTTGGTCTCTCGCTTTACCAATTTTTCTTAATTCCTTTTTATAACTAAATAGATAGTATAAATACCAATAACTTAACCAACACTATTCGAGAATTTGAACTCCTGGTGTTCAACTGTTTTTTTTTGTTTTTTAAGCTCCTGAGACTACCATTCAACCATATTTGAGGTATATACAGCAGAGCCTCGATAATGTATACCCTGTTCGGACTAACGAATCGTTCGGATTATAGTATGTAGACATTTTGAAGGCATTTTTCGAAACAAAACAAAGTTTTTCGTAATCTAAGATACACTATATTTTAATAATGTAAAAAATGTCATATATGTAATACATATTAAAGTGTAACGCAATTTATGTAATTACGCTTTTTTTAAAAATTCCAACATAATACTTTGACGAGTGGTATTTAGCGACGTAGAAAACGTTTTATTTTAGGTAATAAAATTTTTTCTGGAATCGAAATTTCGACTTCATCCGCCCATTCTAAGCAAATATTCAAAGCAGACACAACTTAAGTATGTGGAATCCTTGCAACTGGTTCCAATGACTAAAATTCTTCTTCGCTTTCGATGTCCTGCTGATTCATTACTTGTCTTACTATGTCTTCATCAGTTAACGGCTCCTGGCTTGCTCCTTGCTTAACAACAAATTGTTAGTGTCTACTTCTGAAAAGCCTCTGTTACGAAAAATGTTTACTTAATGGGAGATCATCTTCATGATCAAAATCATCTACATCTTGGCTAGACATTTCCTCTGATTCGAATAACAAAGGCTACAGAGGCTTCCAAGACTTTTTAATCAAATTTGAAGATAATTGCTGTCAGCTTTGAGCCAATGAAAACACTGCATCTTTCATTGTAGTCTTGTTAAGCAGTTCGGATACTGCGCATTCTGGATCAACTTCTTGCTGGCCAAAAATTTTCAATAGGAATTCTTTCTTGTATGTCACTTTAATGTATTGAATCACATTTTGGTCCATGGGTTGAATAAGAGCTGTGCAATTAGGTGGCATATACAAAACAGTGAAATTTTCGTCGATGGACTGCAGGTCTTCTTCAAGTGGATGCGCTGGTGCATTATTAATAAGTAAAGGTGCTTTTAGCGGTAGGTTTTTTTTTTCAATAAAAATTTCTTTACTCCGGGAATGAAATGTCCTTTTAGCCACACTAAAAATATTGGTGTTGTAACCCAAGCATTTCTTTGACCTGTGTAATGGACTGGTAACTTTTTGGCTGTTGCAAATGCACGTGGCTTATGCTTTGCCAACAACCAGCAAAAGCAGTTCTGCGTTCCGGTTGCGTTGGCGCATGGCACAAATGTGATCCTCTTCTTCGATGCTCTGGAACCTGGGGCCCTACTCTCTGACCCAGACGCAAGCGTTTTGTCCGGTATCATTTTCCAGTACATGCCTGATTCTTCAGCATTATGGATTTGATCTGCAATCAGATCTTTTTCCCCGCAAACGTCCATAAATTTTTCCTGGAATGGCTTCACAGCTGCTTCATTATTCGACAATTTCCCACCGGTTAGTTTTAGTTGGCGTATACCATGCCTTTTCTTAAAATTATTAAACCATCCTCTACTGGCAACAAACTTTCCTTTTTCAAGTCTTTCTTGGAAAAATTTGGTCTTTTCCTGACAGAGGGACGTTCTTACTTCGCTGCTCTAAGACCCACGTAAATAAAGCTTGAAGATGCTGGGAGTTTTCAGGAGTTTTTAAGGTTTTTCTGGTGCCTGGATCCATTTCTGTGTTCATTACAAATTTTTTACTTCCTTGCTTGTAATGTCAAAAATAGTGAATTTTCCAACATTATACTGCATTGCAAGAACTGATAACGAGATACTTTGCTTAATCTTGTTCAAAATCTCGCACTTTCATTTTATTGTTAATGTGATATATTTCTTTTTCTTCGATGTTGAAGCCATAATTTAAAAAGCACACGAAATGGCCGAAGAAACACCACGCAACAGTCTTAAATAAAACAAAACTGCACGACAAACCAACTGTAAAACATGTGAGCTCGATTCAATAAATAAAACAATTTTTACTGACTTAACTTATAAGGACAATTGATAACTGATGACTTATGACTTAAGATCCTCCCTATTTAGTCATCTCGTTGCAGCTGTCCACCCTGAAGATACGCAGTTACGCCTACGCAGTTAGCCTGTGGTCATCCCTTTGGCCTACTGCGCAACCAAAAATTTACGACCCCCTTTTGTTGTTGACGATGATAATTGACAGCTAAAGGGTTGTAATGGTCCTGGATTGAGACGTCATCTTCCACGGTTTATGATCCAAATGTTTGTATCTGCGTATTATTGGGATTGTTGATGTGAAATGATACCATTCTGCTTACTCTGCGCATCAACTTAAAGTTACTGAAAAAATTAGGCCCGGTGCACATAAGGTGCAAAATAGATAGGAAGAAATACGTTGCAGCTCATGTGCACCGGGCCTAAGGGAACAGACTTAGTATTGTGTGGTGTGTGGCACTGCAAGTGACAGTAGACTCATGTTAAATCAATTCTTCGAATTTTCGCTCTCGTTCCCGGACCTAGGATGGTCGTTCGAGTTACTGAGGCGTTCGGATTATCGAGGCCCTGATGTATTTTATAGTTTTAGTACATAAAAACAGACAAGTCTTTTTTTCATTTTGAAATATGCCTCCAATTAAATTAGGGTTTACAAAATCCTCCAATTTAACTTGTATTTTACTATTGGTTAAATGATTTAAATAAAATAATATCCTATTATATTTTAATAATTTGAATTGTTGATACAATTTCCTTCCCAAAACTTGAAGATATTTAAACAGTTTCATGGTCACTAATTGTATGGTCTATGTCAATGTCCTCAACGGTGTCTGTTATAAAATGTAGTTCAATAATGTTGGACCTGGGCGATTTGTGTGTCGGCTGTAGTTTCGCAGTTTTTCTTTCCAAATGTAGGTATTTGATCCTATCTATCGTGTCTCCTGGTTCACGGTAATATCTGACGTATATCGAGGTCAGGTTTAAATGTTTGAGTAGCACCTTGGGTCTAGATTGTGTAAACATTCCCGGTGGTATCTTAATCATGAGTATGGAGTAAAAAAAATTGACATACGAATACAACAATCGATCAAATATTACTCGTAAGTCGGGTAAAAACGATGGTATATTTTACTTTCTTCGATATCAATGTCAATTATTAATCAACATTTTAAAAATATGCTTAATGGACCAACAAGACAATTTGAATCTTGTTTCCTTAAAGGAAGGAAGATTTGTGGTTTACTTTAGTCCATATACATGTATAGAAATGACAAACTACATAGGCAGTTTTGAAGAAAAAAAGGTTGATTCGCAACGCCGAATAAAGTATCTTTCCCGAAAAGAAGGAATTGATCCGCTTTCTCAAAATCGGCGTCAACAAATAAAAGATAGCTTAACATTATTGATTCTTGTGTAGGTCTTGTTTCGTCAGTAAATAAATATTCAGCAAGTAAAGACGGTTATGCAGTAACTTGGGGTGCGGTCTACTAGTAACCAACCGATATTGTGCTATGTTTTATTGGTAGACGCCGTATATATGTATACACAAGCAAAGTGGGTTCAAGAGACACTGCTCTTTTTGGGACGGAATATTTATGTTCTTCGAAAAATACATATTTTTAATCTAGAAAGAGCTACGTATACTCTGTGCCCAATAATCTCTCGTATTAGAAGTGCAACGCATAAGGACCGGAATGCTTTAGTATGATCAATCATATCTGATCAGACACGAATACGTTTCAAAAATGTTAGATTGAACTATGAATTAAGGGCAAATATTGTATGATAAAATAGTTAGTCAGTTTGAAAATAACCCAAAGAATTTTAATGAATAAATATATTAGCGCAATTAAAAATGTTTATAAATTCGACGCTCTATTATAAACCCTATTGTTTTTTTTATCGTTGAAAACAAAGAGGTCTTTAAACAAAAATTACGTTTTAAAAAATTTTATCATTTTCTCACTTCCCCAAAATTTGTTAGTAGTTTTCTTTTTAAACGGTTACGATGTACCCGTGCATACATATGATAGATACATAACTATATAAAACAACTAGCATGTCAAAAATCGAAAATCTATAATATACAATACATCAGTGGTACATAATTACATGCATTTAAATTTTACAGGATGCTATGTTCACTATAATTTTAATTTGGATGAGCGAAAAACTTGCACTATTAGTGCCACAGGAAACAGATACATAAATATAAGTACATTCGATAAAAAAAAAAGAGGATCCGGCGTTTTGATCACTTTCATCATTTTTGAGAGTGTAAAGCACAAGTAGAAGATTTATTTTTCCCGAATGCTCAGTTGCATAGAGCATTTTGTGCGGCACGGCTGGCACGGCTGGCACTCGCGCTCGGTATACACATATTTTTGAGTCCCTTACTCTTGTCTCTCCTCAGTTATACAGAATCGTTATATTTAGATTTCATTTTAGTTCGTGAAACTTATAAGAAATGTATTACACTAAAAATACCCATCGTCCCTACTAAGCGACGGGTTAATTCCATTTTGTTTGCCCATAAATCGTTTTCAATAAAAAAAAATTTAAAAGCAATAGAATGATAAAAAAGAAACACTCATTTCGGAGTCGAAATTCGTCTTCCTCGTCCGAGGTAAATCCGCGAAAACGAATAAAACGATGTTGCCGCAAATTTGTCGCTTTTATGTGCACGCAAGTTGGCGTCGGCGCACTAATTGTTGTGTATGCTATATGTGGCGCCTTTAGCTTTATTGCTATCGAAACACAGTATGTAGACGACTCAGCTGTTATAGTTGAAAATTTACGGAACAATTGTTCGGAAGAGCTATGGATAAAAACCGAAAAGCTAAATTTATTTAATCGCACCGTGTGGGAAACCGACACAGAGGAAATTCTAAAGGAATATCAAGAAAATATCACGAAAATGATTAAAAAGGGATACGATGGACGTACACCTATACAAATTTGGTCCTTTCCAGCTGCACTTATGTTTTGTTTATCGGTTTTTACGATGATCGGTTATGGCAATATGGTGCCACGAACTCCTTGGGGCAAGGGATTTACTGTTATTTATGCCACATTTGGAATACCGATGTATATTTTATATTTTCTTAACATAGGAAAAGTTTTAGCAAAATCATTTAAATTCCTTTATCGTGGATTGCACGAATGTACACAGGATGCAGATAATGATGAAATTGAATCGGGAGCTCGCAAAAAAATAATCGTACCGTCTACTGCATGTTTATGGGTAATAATGTTCTACATATTGACGGGAACAGTTATGTTTGCCAATTGGGAAAAGTGGTTTTATTTGGATTCCTTTTATTTTTGTATGACTAGTTTGTGCAAGATCGGTTTTGGAGATTTTGTTCCGGGGGCTAGCTTTCGTCCGATTGCAACACAGCCGTCTACTCATGGTGATGAGTCTAATTCGATGTTCAATTTGCAAACATTTTATGAAACTGATCAGCAAACAAAACTGGCCATTAATTTTATTTATATGCTCATTGGCATGGGACTTGTAGCCATGTGCTACAATTTAATGCGGGAAGAAGTGCGCGTTAAAATGCAAGAAATTAAGGAAGATTTAAAATTGTGTTTAGAAGACATGCGTTCGCGTTCAGCACTGTGTTGTGCACGTGATATTGATGATGAAGAATACTATTACTAATATGCTACGGAAAAAAGGCTATCGAATATTTTGTGTCTTAAAACAAATTAATAAAGAAAGAAACTATTTTTTGTTATATTGAACTGCATAATGTGCTTAATACATATTCGTATAGGACTAAGGAGTATTTTGTTCTGTTTATTGTGTGTTTTTATTTTAAAGGTAAAAATTGAAAACTTTTGGAGACTCGGAAAACGTGATACAAACTTTAAGGTGATGCTTGGTGGCAGCGCTGATCGGTTATGCACGCCAAGTACGTCGGCCGGACCATTTCGAATATTTGCTGTTACAGGATTTCAGAATCGAGCCAATGACATTGTCTATTGCCCACCAATTGTACGCCAATCAACGCAAAACGTTGAAGACTCTACGGCAATTGTTTATTTCGGTGGTGACGTTCAGGTAAGTTACATTTAAAATTTGTTTACATAATTTAGAGCTTTAATCATACATTAAAGAGGAAAAACAAGCATACATCTAAAACGAGTACATAGGCAACATCTATGTGGGGTGTTTTTTTTTAGAGGTTCAGGCTATTTGTTTAAATAAAACACAAACTTGGTGGCGATTTATCAATATGTACGCTACGGCTGCCTCGTACAAACCTCATTCTAGGGGTCCAATTTTCAACCATTTTTTGAGCAATTTGGCGAATATATCGCGTTTTACTCGCACAGTTTTCTGCCCCAAAGGGTCAATCGTTGCTGGTTTATCGGCATAAACTTGTGCCTTGATGTAGCTCCACAGAAAATAATCCACTGGCGTCAAATCGCATGATGTTTGTGGTCAATTGACGGGTCCATTTTTTATAATGACTATTGCCATATCGTGCTTTCAATAAAGCCATGTTTTCGTTAGTTGTATGGGTTCCACATTGATGTCACACAAATTTGAGATCAAATAATCGTTGATCATCGCATTTTAACGGTGTCTAGTGACAGTAACTCGTACTCCGGTCTCATTTTTGAAGATGATGCTAGCGTGGTACAATCTGCACCATGGATGCAATGGCATCTGGTTAACTTCTTGAGGGTTGTCCTCGCTGCAATTATGGTAATTCTGATATGTTTACTAGGCGTTTAACCAGAAATAAACTTCATCACTGAACAAAGTTTTACGGTAAGATACTGAGTCAACTTCCATTTGATTTAAAGCTCAATCACTGAACACGTGACCTCTTATAATATAAGCCTTGAGACAAAGATCTTTACGCAGAATTTTCCAGATAGTGGATGGACAAAAACCAAGTTGCTACGAACGACGACGAATCAACACAAGCTTCTACAGAGCTTCAATTTTGAAAATAAATTTCAGTGATTTTAAGTCGTTGATGTGGCCTCAATCTTCCCATGATGAAATGGCAAACTGTATAGAAAATAAATGATGCTTGGCAGCTCAATATGAAATTGAAAAGTTTGACACTGGAAAAAACACCGATTACATGCATGTAAACTTGTTTGCCAATTTGTACGTATGTTGGTATTTTTTTCATAACAAAAAACATAGATCATACTGCCGATCCTAAGAAAAAATTCACTCTCTGAGTTAGAAGCATACATATATGTTGCCACGAATCAACGTCCTGTTTTTGTACGAGGGCGGGTCAATAAGTCCATGACTTTTGGATTAAAACACAGATTTTTTGGTAAAAAAATAATTTTATTTTTCAACGTAGTCTCCCTTGAGCTCTATACACTTTGTCCAACGCTTCTCCAATTTTTTTATCCCTTCCAAAAAAAATGAGTTGTCGAGGTCCTCAAAATAGGCCTTTGTTTGCGAGATGACTTCATCATTGGAGTCAAATCTTTTTCCACCAAGCCATTTCTTCAGGTTTGGGAACAAGAAGTAGTCGCTCGGAGCCAAATCTGGAGAATAGAGTGGATGAGGGAGCAATTCATAGCCCAATTCATGGATTTTTGCCATGGCAACTGCACATGTGTGCACCCTTGCATTGTCTTGGTGGAAAAGAACTTTTTTCTTGGCCAAATGAGGTCGTTTTTTTTTTCAAATCGTCATTGAATCGGTCCAATAAGTTGGCATAATATTCCCATTGATTGTTCTTCCCTTTTGAAGGTAGTCAATGTGGATTATCCCGCGTGCATCCCAAAAAACAGTCGCCATAACTTTATTGGCTGACAAACCCACCTTGGCCTTCTTTGGCGCCGATTCACCCTTAGAAACCCACTGTTTTGACTGTTGTTTGTTCTCTGGTGTGTTGTGATGGATCCATGTTTCGTCCACGGTTACAAAACGGAGCAAAAACTCCTCCATATTGCGATTAAACAACGCCAAACCTTCCTGTGAAGTTGTTATACGATTACGTTTGTGGTCGACTGTGAGCAAACGCGGCACCGATCTTGCGGAAAGCTTTCTCATGCCCAAGTGATCATTCAAAATTGAAACCACTGAGCCATGCGAGATCCCTACGGCTTCCACAATCTCTCGCACTTTCAATCTTCGGTCGGCCAACACCATATCGTGAATTTTTTCGATTGTTTCGGGTGTAGAGACCTCAACTGGGACGTCCAGGACGTTCGGCATCTTCAGTATTTGTACGGCCACAACGAAATTCAGTAAACCACTTTTTTACCATTGAAATCGATGGTGCAGAGTCCCCATAGTATTTATCAAGCTTAGCCTTGGTCTCGGTAATGGTTTTTTTTCGCAAGAAATAATGCTTAATAAGCACACGAAATTCACTTTTTTCCATTTTCTCCTCAAATTAGTGAGTAGTCTGATAAAAATAGCTGTCAAACACAAACTATCTGACGCAGCAAGTTTAAATTTTGACAGGAGTCAACTGACAGATGCCTGTTGACAGGAGCAGTGTTGCTGTTTCAGTAAAGAGGTCAGAAATTCAAAAAGTCACGTACTTATTGACCCGCCCTCGTATTTACTAAAAAAAAAAAGTATTTCGACTTGGAAATGTCTTAAATTAGCAATTGAAATAGTCATATCTTCTAGTTTGACACCTGATTGGCCAAAACTGATTATTTAATGTTGAAAAACTAAAAACTAAATATTTAAAGTTGAGTGACTTAAAATTATCAAAATTGATACGCCCTTTTTGCTTAGAACAGTAGTATGTATATGTAACTAATGTACTAGTATTTTGTCCGAAAAATGAGCATAATTTATATGACATAAAAAGTCAGACAACCACCCCTTCCGTAGGTAGAATCAATCATAAATAAGAAGTACGCAGTGGATATTTTGTATGTATGCAATTTTCTTAATCTTACAATTTATCTTTTTATTTGCAATATTCGTTACCTCATGCATATACATAAATATGTGTACTTGTTTACTAATAGATTGACTAACGATATAATTTCATATTAATTTAAAAATATTTAAAATTGTTACTGTTTGCCTTGGCATAAATCTTGCAGTGTGATCGTTGATCCGTCGAAAGTAATATAAAAACACGATCAACATTTCAGTGCCAAGTGAAATAAGCTATGCTCTCATCTTACAAGGAGTTGTGTAGTCTACAGAATCAAGGTCTGCACTACCAGCCGCCCAGTTTTCTCTATTAGTCAATCCGTTATTATTTTTTTTTTTGAAGACGACAACATTTTCCAAAATATCTGTTTGATAATTTCTAACGCTCCTTTGAAAAATCGGGCGGACACCCTTTTGTTCCCCTTATACGATAACAATTCGTTCACCACTGACAAAAATTCCTCTTTGAGCATTTGCGTATCGACGATGTAAAGCTTATGTTCGAATATCTGTCAATACCTAATGCATTCAATAACATTCATTTAATCGTACGATTTAGCAGTGATATTTATGATTTGAAGAGGTAATAAATATTTTCAGTCAAATTCCTATAAGCACACTTCCTATAAATTAGATAAAATCTCTTTTATCGGCTGAAATCCTATAATTTCCCATTAACCGTGGAAATATTAGCACTTTCGTACAACAAAAATCGAGTTCTGCCTGTATTGCATAATTTAATTTAATTTTTATTCCATATGTATACATACATACATATGTGCATATTATATACATAAAAAAGAAATAAATTCCGGCAAACATTAAATGAATAAAATAAGAAAACACGTGTCATTAAACCGGCCGGAACTGCGATGATCAGTTTAATGTCAACCTGGAATCATTCATAGAAATTATTGTTGTAATATTTTTTTTTACCACTAAGCGTTCTCAGTGTTTTCTTTTAGTTTTTTTTTTTTTTTTTTAATCATAACTTTCTATTTGTAAATACCTTGTTGGACGCAATTCTTCATTTGGCACTGTTTCAAGTGAAACGATAAAATTCAAAAGGAAAATTATTGAAAATAAATATTAAAAAAAAAAAAAAGTTCTTTTGGTAATATTTTGTTGGTTTTGTTGTAGGATTTTCCCGAAAGCATGGAGACAAACAGAGACAGTCGGGGTTACATGAAATATAATTTAGAAAACTCAGCTATTTTATTGCGGGAAGCATTTCCTAGATCGCATATTATTGTTATACGTCCTGTAAGGTAAAAAATCAATGAAAAACAATTTAATGCCTATATTTCTGTATTTAAATGAAAATTTTATATTTACTCCATAGGATGGAGTTCAAGACATTTAGCTGCTTTGATAATTTTGTACGTGGCAACAACGCAGGAGTACCAGATCATACGCCTATGAATCACGCGCTTCAGCATTTAGAAAAGTATGTTAAATAATGAAAGCAAATATAGAATTTATGAATTATGCTTTATGTAATATAATTTAATATTACTGACAGTTGTCCAAGGTCTTTAACAAAGATATATGTTAAATATTTATTTAGGCTTTTGCAAAATCTTTCTCAGCGATTGATTTCGATTCCGGAAAGTGAAATTTTAGCACAAGTAACAGCAGCCGCTGCGGCCGCAGCGGCGGCTGCTTCCGTGCCGTCAGCTAATACAACAGCTTCAATGGACACCTTATCATCGTCGAATAGTGAAATAAACCAAGAAATGGACATTGATATCTTGCAGGTACAAGAAAATGTAACAGTTGATACTGACGGTGCCATGGTGTTTCCCTGTCGCAATGACAATGCTGCAAGTCCACAATGCACAAATAGTGAAACGTCACAGAATTCTATAACCCCTCCCATATCGCACTCGGATGAGGTCCAAGAACAAACAAATGTTACGTCGGCAAATTTTAACAACGCAAATGCTACGAATGATTGCCGTCAGCAAAAAAATCCCCTTCAAACCTCTATTGCACAACACCAGCAGCAGCAGCAGAGGAATCCTCTTTGGTGGCGTGAGAACCTTAACTTGGATAAGTCGAAACTAATATTGATTGGATTTAGTAAAGGCTGTGTTGTGCTCAATCAAGTGAGTCGAACAGTAAAAATCAGACACATATTTAAAAAAACAATTATTGAATCCAGGCATTAATTTGATTTAACTTTTTTTATATTCCACAGTTTATTTATGAGTTCCATTATTTGAAAACTCTAACACCTGACGATAGCACAATGATTCGACTTTTGTCCCGCATCAAAGACATGTATTGGCTAGATGGTGGTCATGGAGGTCAGAAGAATACATGGATAACGTCACGGAGTTTATTAGAAACCTTAACTAGAATGGGTAAGATCAAGATTAAAATAAAAGAAGTATAAAATCAATAAATCAATGTGCCCTTCTCCCTCTAGGAATGAATATACATGTTCATCTCACGCCATACCAGGTGCAAGACGATCGGCGACCATGGATACGTAAAGAAGAAAAAATTTTTACCGATATGTTGCGTAGGCTGGGCGCGCCAATAACACGACGTTTGCATTATGAAAGTCAAACCGCAAACTTGATGACACATTTTGAAGTACTTCAAGCATTTTGTCAACACATTCACGACTTTAGTCAGCAGCAACAACATGACCAGCAGCAACAACATATTCCTCATCAACAGCATAGTGCGAACAAAAGCGGCGGAGAAAATTCATTAGACGAGAAGTGACAACGACGTCGATTGAATTTGAAAAAGTCACCAAAACATCCATCTGCACTATCAGTGTCAGCAGCTGCTACATCTTCAGCTGCACCGTCTACTTCATTGTCAACCGCTGCATCACCATCATCGTCATCGTCGTCTTCATCTGTACATAGTCATCATTATAGGTCTAAGCGTAAGATACATAAATTATATTATACTCTGTGCGGCTAGTAGCCCCTTTAAAAAAAAAATTTTTTTTACAATTTCTAGATGTTTAAGCATTTTAATATTTTAGTGTTAAACGTGTTTATTATTTTTTCCATATGTTTTAAATGCTTTGGGCATTTTAGAAGGTTTATATGAATGTATTAAAGAGCACTTCAAATATTTATAATACCAAAATTTACCGGTACTAGCAGTGCAATAAATTGTTAGTTTTTTTCCTTTGTATCCAATAGTAATGGTGATTTTTAATAATAGCTACTTTAAAGTATTAAATTAATATTTTATGGGATATTATAATCTTTTGCTTGTGTATTATATTGTTCATAATTGCCAGGGGTCGGAAGTTTTGGGCGAACACATAAATATTTTCTATAAGGAAAAAGGAGGTTTTCACTATTTGTTTTTATTTTAGAGGTAGATTATTTTTAGTGTTCTTCATTCAAATTTTGCAGCAGGTTTTTAATTGTAATTGCTTTCTGAATTTTAAATAAAGGTTTTTGATTTTGTTCTCATTGAGTTAAGAAAAAAACCTGTCCTTTTTCATCAAGCGAATCTCTTCCTGCAGGGTTGCCTTAATAGTTTAAACAAAATAAGTGATTGTTTGTATTTTTTATCCTTATACTTTTCTCAAATTGCAATGCACAATTAGCAATATTTATTTCAGTCAGCAATACGCATATATGTTAGTTGCAGTATGAAAAATAATAAATCGAGTAAAACAAATACTTATTGATATTTTAAAATGGCATAAAAAAATCACCATTACATTTTCACGAGATAGTATTACGATTTTTGTTGGAAAATTTTCGGGTTTTTTTTTTATGCTTCTTGTAAATAAGTTTATACATAAATATGTAAATATATGTATTTGTGTAAATTTAAAATAAAAGTTTATTTGTTTTTATTAATACAATAATGACGAGCTTACCTTTTATTATTTTTCGCAATAGAAAAAGGATTGTTTAACTTTTTTTTTAGTCTTACACATTTTTTTCAATTCCTTCCAACCTAAATATTTATAACGTAACTACCATCAATAAGTATGCGGCTCTACAAGTATCCGAGTTATTTTAATTTTTATTTTATTTTATTGATAATTGTAATAGGACTAGCTAGATTTTAAGAAACATTCTAGACGTAAAGAGTAGTTATAATTCAAATCAATTGTGAAAACATACGAATATTTACATATTTAAAAAAATAAAAATGAATTAAAATAAATGAGCGAAATATTTATGAAACAGCCAATATATAAAATAAAAAATAAAATACACACACACATTTGTTGATGTACCTTTCGAATTGCAGTTCAAAATTGCTTCTTATTTTCTTATAATCTAAATTGATTATTTAAATTTGGATAGAAAAAAGAAAGATTTTTTATATATATATGTATATATAAAAAAAAAAAATAAAAGTAAAAGGAAAAACTTATTTTTTTTTATTTACAGAATTGTATTTAGAATGTATGCAAACAAATTGATATCAGCTAGTTATAGTACGAATATTGAATTATGAAACACAAAAAGTAATATATTTAAATTTATATTGAAAAAGAGAAAACAAAAAAAATTACATTTAAACTATTTGCAATTGTACTAAATAATAATAAATATTGCGTATTACTATTACACTTTTAACGCGTTTAGATTGTTCTTTGGCAAAGAAATTTACGAATTGTTGGCATGTTTGTCATTTCAATATTAAATTATACAATTTTTATTGAGCATAATCAAAAATCAGTGAGTGTTAAGTCGGAAATTAAAATAAAATTGTTTTGCACATTTGCAGCAAAGCAATATAAACAATATGCCTACAACGAAACCGTAGAGGTTTTATTTCTCGATACCACTTTGGATATGTATGATAATTATATAAACAGAGAAAGCTTCAAAACATACGTAAGGGTATGATTTGATACACCATCATCGAGTATTTGCCAAAGATTACCGATAGCTGCTATTCTTCTGTTAGGTGTAAAATCAAAGTCCGAAGTTGTTCCTTCAAACAACTGATGACATAGTTTAATTTTTTTTTTTTTAATATTATGCCGAGAGAGTTTAATAAAAAAAAATATTTCAAATAATTTAAAAAAGAAAAACCTTATGTACGAGGGTGGATCAATAACTTCCTGAGATTTGAAATAAGGAACACTATTTTTAACATAATCTCCTTTTAGCTCGATACACTTCATCCAACGTTTTTGCAATTTTTTGACGCCCTCCACATAGTATGATTTCTCGAGACCCTCAAAATAGGCGTTTGTTTCATTCGACCCAAATCTCTACCGCCGAGCCATTTCTCCATGTTTGCAAACAAGAAATAGTGGCAGGGGGCTAAATCTGCGAATTTGTGCGCCGGTGCGTTGTCCTGGTGTAAGACAACTTTTTCCTTCGCAAAATGCGGTCGTTTTTGCTTCAAATCGGCGTCGAATCGATCCAACAACTCTGCATAATAGGCGCTGATGATCGTTTTACCCTTTTCAAGGTAATCGTTGTGAATGGGACCGCGCGCAACAAAACCGTCATCATGTCGCCATGACACTGTCTCGACTGTTCCTTGGTCTCTGATGTGTAGTGATGAATCGATGTTTCATAAACGGTTACGAAAAGTGAGATGATTGTCGCATATGGCGGATAGCTTTTCCATATCCAAATACTTTTGGAAAACTGAAATCCCTGATCCATGTGGTAAGCCTGTAGCCTCTTCAAGTTCGCGCACCTTCACTCGCCGATCGTCCATTATCATACTGAGTATTTTATCAACTATTTCTGGTGTGGTGACCTCAATTGGGCGGCCAGGAAGTTCGGTATCACTTGTGGCGGTACGACCGCACTAAAATTGAGTAAACCAATAGTAGATACTTCCAATTGATGGTGAAGAATCCTTTCAAATGGCTCTCAGAAAAAAACTATTTGACAAATCTGTCTGAAAATGTGGGTGAGTTCTCTTGAAAGATGCTTCTCGACAAGGGAAATGTTCGATTTGAGGTGGTAGCCCCATCTGTTTGCGGGACTTATTGACCCTACATGTATACACAAAATTTTCGTTTTAAATAGAGTGGACGTCCACTCGTACGAACTACCGGTTCCATGAAGATCCAGTAATTTCGTCGTGGTTGCTCGTTCGTTTTTGTTAGCTCTTTCTTCCATAAATTGTGCATGAAGCTGTCACTGTTTTCAGTTTTTTTTTTCTGTGTACACTTACATATATTTCGCAAGAAGATCGGGTTACAAAAGTTGTGGTCAAAATGAAAAAGCAGCGCATTTCGTTACGAGAAAAAATTAATACTATCACAGATTACGAAACTGGAAAGTCTATCTGAAATATCAATTAAACACGGGTTAACTAAATCCATTATACATATGTATGCATGTATGCATACGAAGCGCGTTATAAATGGTTCCTAGTGCAACGAGAATCCCAAATTCCTGAGAGCGCTGAGCTCTTGAAATCCAATTTTATATTTTTTTTCTTAAAGTTTTTCTAATTATTTTGAATTCCGTTTTTCGTTATGGTTTTATTATTTAAAAAAAAAAATTGGAGATATGCCTATATAATTCTGCTTTGAGAATATAAAAGCGGTTTGTCCAAATATACGAATTTGTCGATGGTACGAAAAGGCCTGACAATATACTATTCGTATTATTGGACGTCCACTGTCGATTTCTTTTTGTTTTGTTTATAAAAAAAACAATAGAATTTCATAGAAATTCCCTTTTTAAAGAGAAACAGACCATGGCATTTATGGCAGCTTAGAAGTGTTGCTTTAACATTGCTTTCAATTAACGCCCGCATATTAGTTACGATTTTTTCCTTCAAAATTTCAGTCATTAATATTATCTACACATTTCCTGTCATTTGCGTGACGCCACAGTGTTTTAATTTAGACCAAATCCAAAAATCAGAAAAGGTAATCTACTTACCCCTGACTGTTGCGCCAGAAGTTTATTTTACACTTTTGTTTTTTATCTTGTGGTTTGGGACCGGGTGAAGTTCCTAGCACACCAAAGATGTTGTTTTCAAAAAATGCCGCTATGACATTCGACCATGTCAAAGAGCCGAATCATGCATGAAAACGAAATCGCTTGAATGCCTTAATTGGCTATACAAATCTGGTTCAGTTCTTCTTTTATTCAAACTACAAATAGTCGTTCTTTGGCATAAACAAAACGTTTCACACTGAGTTTGGGCAACTTAGTGTCAACAACATTTAAGACTCATCCGAACTAACCAACTTGTTTTTTTCTGATATTTGTGATTTATCACAGAGGAGCCTTTTGGTAATCAGCTTTAGTGGGTTTCAACAGTTTTCATTCACGATTTCATGTCTGTCTGGAGCAGTTATGATGCTCCTTCGACTCATAGTTTTGCGCTGTTAAATGTAGATTTTCGTAATAAACCAACAGCATAAGTGTCTTTGGGGCGCTAATACATTGCATGGATGTTTTATCATGCGTATACGGGTTTGACCATGTTTAAAAACATTTTCGATGGTTTATACCGGGTGTCCCCTAATTCGTTGACGATAATTTTGAAAATGATTCCTGGGCATATTCTAAGAAAAAAATCGTTCTACAGTAAGGGATTATCTCCAATGTTGACATCATTTATCGAGGATTTAAGAAAAGGCTTACTTTGGTGTACCCTGGGCCTTGTTAACGGAAATTGCTCTGTTAGTATTAATAGTAAAAACTTCGTGTAAGGCTTTGTTTTTAGAAGGAATATCAGCCTTTATAACGGCGTTTAAATAAAGTTGATATCTTGTTTGAGTCTTTAGATATCCAATTTCTAAGCCTGTTCCATTTTCATTGCCTATACTAATTTTCGACTTTGAGGTCACGTTTCCCCAGAAAATGCCTAATCAATATAACGTTTTACAATTTTTTTCTTATGAAAATAACAATAGTAAAACAAAAAATCATCATCAAGTTTGCACAAAACATCATAGAGTTTATGATATTTAGGAAAACATGCAGCAGGTAAAAAAGGAATTTATGATTTTTTACCAACGTTTTTAACAACAGTTGACAATACATACTCGTAAGAGTGGTTTTCCACGAATATTTTTTTAAATAGCATAGCTATTAAAGAGTTTTAAAGCGTGCTCTTTTATTTGACTACCTGTGAAAACCCTCATTTCCTTACCCTGTTTCTTAAAAGTTCTCAGAAGAGTTAGGTTTAGTGTATGAAGGCCTACTTGGAAAATATACCGTACAGAAATGGTATAAAAGATTAGGAAAAAAAATTAATTCATCAGTTTAATTTATTACGCTAAGGTTACAGTTGCTTAGAAACGCTATTTAAAATGTCAGCATTTACAAACCAAGAATACGCAGACATTATTTGCGTTTACGGGCTATGCAATGGAAGTTCAACTAGTGCGCGACAAAGATGCCATGAACTTTATCCTAACCGACGACTTCCTATTAAAAGAGTATTTATAAATACGTATCCAAGGTTTCGAGAAACGGAATCAGTTTCGAATACACGACCGAATGCGGGAACTCCACAAGTAAGAACGATTTCGGCTGATGAAAGAATACTGGATGCCGTTACAACTGTTCCATCAATTCCAAACAAACATAAAATTTCTAATGTACTGCATGGAGAAAATCTTTATCCATACCACTATACACCTGTACAAGAACTGCTTCCCAATGATTTGGAAAAGCGTCTTGAGTTTTCTGGAGCGGAGCTTGGATAACAACGAATTTATTAGCAGAATTCTTTGGAGGGACGAATCTCAATTTACAAGAGATGGGATCACAAATTTTCATAATCTTCATAGGTGGGCTGTGGGCAATCCACATAAAAGGAGACATACATAAATCATTTCAACACAAATTTAGCGTCAATATGTGGACTGGTATAATTGGATACAAGTTAATCAGCCCCTTCAAACTACCACCTAGGCTGAATTCTACAAACTGTCTGGAGTTTTTGCGAAATGATTTACCAGAACTATTGGAGGACATTCCACAGATTCAACTAGCTTCATCATATTTTCAACAGCAGGGTGCTCCAACTCACTATGGTCGTATTCTCGAAGCGTCATCAAAAGTGAGGAAGCAGTTGGCATCAATATACATTCGCAGTGCAATCCAAAAACGGGCTCTAGTATGCATACAAAACCAAACTACCTAAGACCACACAGAATCATTTTATATTCATAGCCTTTCGAGCTTAGAGCAAAAACCCTTTTTTTATAAATTTTAACTGCTGCAGGTTTTTCCAAGTATCATTAAATCTGTGCGTTCTTCTGCAAACTCATTGATGATTTTTTTTATTATTGTTACTTTTATAAGAGAAAAATAGTAAAACGTTATGTTAATTAGGCATTTTCTGGAGAAAAATGACCTCAAAATCAAACGTTAGCATGGCCAATGAAAACGGAACAGGCTTAGAAATTGGATATCTAAAGAAATTGGAGATAGACCCTTACTGTAGAACAATTTTATTCTTAGAATATGCCCAGGAATCATTTTCCAAATTATCGTCAACGAATTAGGGGACACCCTGTATAATAGATTTTGTTGATTGTTTTATTAGACATATGCTATTTGAGTAAACCTATCTTCAGTTGTGGATTGTGCGAGAAAAAACCATCTGAACAGAGTTTGAACGCCAATTCCGTTGAACAACATGGTCTGAAAACCGTTAGTGCATATTTCACTGTAGTAAAAATTACAGAACAACGATATACATACATAAATTCCATTACCAACCTAAAACTAAATTATACGCGATGTAAAATAGCTTCAAGTGTGTCCAGATAAAGTTTGTACCTACCTAACTTCGAATATGAAAGGCATAAAGTGCTAATAGAATGAGGATGGCAATAGATGCTACAGTTCATACGAAAAATTTTATTTGAGTAAACATAAACATTAGAAACATTTCTCTGGTCAAAACTGGTCTAGCCGCTCCACAACTTTATCACTCCTACAAGAATACGTGGTGTTTTCAGAAAAGCATCAATATAAACACATACTCGTATGTATGTATATGTATATTTGTAAATAATTAACAAGCATCATTTAAATCGTCTAGTGAAAAACCTTAACTTGATAATTTAATATTTTATTAGTTGGTTATGGCTAATTACTCTGCCTGAATTTTGTTTATTTTGTTGTGAAATCCGGCTTCCTGAACGATAATATACTCTCAAATAAACTCTGGTTTAGCAAAAATATTAGATTCATAAAAAAGTTTATTTTTAAAAGCGTATTTTTCTTTTACAAAAATGATAGTTTTAAATGCATACATAAAGTTAGTTATGAATATAAATAACAATATTTTAAGAACAACGATATGGACATTTAATTGTTGCCCATTCATCTGAACCATCGCAGCAATCACAGATACCATCATTGACTCGACTACTCACAATAAATACATCTCTTCCTCTCCCAGTGATATGTCTTTTTTGGTATTTACAATAAAATTTACCTAATTCACAGGCATTTGTACTGGGTTCATCGCTTCCATCTACCATACAATCGCAATAATCATCATTTACTTTGCTAAAGGGGATTTCCTTGCTGCCATCTAAACATTGGAATTTCCCTTCAAAATTTGGTTTATATACGTCAAAGTCAAATAGTCTTATCCCACTGCAAAATATGTAAACAAAGGTATTTCTGAATATATGTACAATAGCTCCTTGGCACATATTCTATAACTCACCGTATTATTTTAATTTGTTGACTTCCGTTTTGTTCTGCACTGCCTAACTCTGGATGTTGGTCATCAGTCTTTTTTGGATTAGTAACTATATATTTACTATCTTTAAATTCTAAAGTGCTATCTAAACTAAATGGTGTACTTGAACTAGGTAGTTGATTTATAGACAATGCTTGATAGATGAAGAATATTATTCCCAGGAGAAATATGCCAAGTAAGAGCATTTTAGACTTCGATTTATAAAATGGTTTGTAGTATATATTCTCCCTTTTAACCCATGTTTTCTTCATATTTATTAGGAAAGTTGAATGTAATTCTAGTTATTTTGTTGCCGTTTGATAATAAAATTTACGTTCAGTTAATTGACGTGTATTTAACTTGTTTATACACAACAAAAGCTCAAATGATTTGGATTTTCCAAAAACAAGACAGAAGACGACGTATCCCCCAACAATGACATATGACAGGAGGGCAAATAGTTAAGACTGTTCGATTAAAGGATGATTTATTTAAATTAATACAATATATCGTACATAGGTTTTTATATATTTATTTATTTTTTACTTTATTTTCTTTTCATTGTACCGTGAATTCTAAGGGCAATTTTTCAATTGGCTATTTAACTTAAAAATCCTGTTAATATCCTAACTGAGTTTTCGATAAAAAGTTTACAAAACCTCATTGAAGCGTTCACACTGAATACCGACCAGGTTTTGTTTGACAGTTATATCAGCTGTAAAATTTTGTGTAGCCAAGGCATTTTAGTTAGATTTTTTTCTTCTCCATGTTCTGTGGAAACACATTATTATTTTATTTGATATTGAATTATTTATTGATGAAAGCATAAAAAACTTACCATGAACGACAATCAATATGTTCCCGAACATTTTGGACTAAATGTGTAAAAGCTGTCAAATTTGGAGGACTGAGAAAAATTTTCCTTCAGGGAGAAAATTTGTTAAAGGCTCAAGCATTATCAACATTGTGAAATATAAACTAATGTCCCAACTGATCGAAATGCTTTCCTAAATTTTGGAAATTCCAACCGATAACCATAATACGCCTGCATAGCTATCTGTCAAATAAATGTACAAATTATTGGTGCTTGGTTTTTCTTTTTGTAAGTAAAAAATTAATCACAGCAGAAAACTAAAAATCTATAGACATTTGAAAACTCTGCATACTGTAATGGAAGAATTGCGTGTGTTTAAGTAAATTGAAATGCACCTATTTTCCCAAACATTCTCGATCAAGGGAAGAACAAATGCGTAGTCAGACATTTCTCAGTTTAAACTCGGGCCGAATGCTGGCGAATATTTTTTGTACTCAAAATCCCATATTAATTTCTGACAGTTCGTAGGCTGGAACGAATTCGTATAGGATGTTAGAATTCGGTACGGAATATGATTAATAAATTTGTTAAAGAAATTTTTGTTTTGAAATACGTGTTGGGTTAAAATGTCGAGAAAAGATAGTAAGTTTTGAAATAAGTGTTCGTGAAGTGAAGTTTTGTCATTAAGGGTAAATGAGTGCTTTTGAATGAGTCATTTGAGTCATTTCCACTATGCAAATGAGCTATGCTTTCTCACTTACGTTCTTTTTAATCAGAAATTATTTTTTCTCTGAATGTGAATACAAATGTCTTGTGTATGTATTAGGTGGGGCAAAAGTCATCACCCTATCGGAAGATGCTATAATTTTTTGCAAATGACAGATACGAAATACTTGTCAGCAAGACAAGCGTCGCTGTACTCCTAAAGAACGCTTAATAATTGTTACGATTTTTTTGCGGAATAATTCGTCGGTGGTGTTGGCGCAGCATGAACTTTGGCGCAGATTTCCCGGTAGTCCGACACCAACTGTGCATATACTACGACATTTAGCCGCTCGCCTAGAAGAGTATGGGACAACACGAGATTCTGCCAGGTCTGGCCGGCACCGGAGCAGCCGTTCTGCTGAGAATATCGCAGCTGTGGTTGAAGATGTCGCAGAGGACCACAGAGTATCGAGCTGACCACGTGATACGCACTTGGGTATCAATCGTTGGTCTTTAAAGAGAATTTTGGTGAAAGACTGTAAAATTTTAAATACAAAGTGAAGACAGCTGTTAGCTGTTGACCGCCAAGGGCGTGTAATATACGCTGCATTTCCGGGTCGCCTAATCTCTCGTTTTGGCGATTTGCACTGGCCGTCAAGTTCGCCTGATTTGTGGAGTTTTTTGAAGTCACGAGTCTATGTCAACAAGCCTCAGACACTCGAAGCCCTCGAAGAGCATATCCTTCAACAATAGGAGGACCTATTGCCGGAAGTTCTGGCAACGGTGATGGAAAATGTCACAAATCTGGCCCGAATAGTCATCAGTTCTGGCGGCGGCCACTTAGCCGATATCATTTTCTCGACTTAATAAACATAATCCAAAAGCAGGACCAAAGTTTGACAACTTTTGTTCCACCTTGTATATACATACAGGGAATCACAAATAATTAATTTTTTGACGTCTTGTTTGTTTATTTATTATTTTTATTTCTTTAAACCCATTTTCTGCTCATTTGCTGTCTCATTTCTGGGAAATGAGATAGTTTAGCAAAATAAGATAATTTCAAATTTGTATGGGAATTGAGATGGTTAGTCTTCTCATTTGCATTATAGCATTATACTCGTATGTCTATTGTATTACATTTGGACGAAAGGAGCAAAATCCAGTTGTTTTTTTTCCCAGATACTGTATTTTGGACTTATTGAATCATTAATTGAAGTAAAATTTAGAGAGACATATGTATGAATATACCATATATTCGTGCCACTGAGTGCAATCTGAACCTTAATGTAGAATCGGAAAACGTTTCCGAAAATATAGAGATAGTCTACCACTGATAATCCACCATCAGTTTAAAGTGATCCATTGGCTATGTTATCTATATTTTCATTCAATATTTCTCTTAAATAAATAAGACATAAATGACAGAACTGTTTTTGGCGAAGTTGCTCTTGTAATGTCACCATAAAGTCATAATAATACTGTTGTAGTGGCGTTTTTGATTGGTTTCTCTCTGGAAGTTGGCCAATTTGGACTGCAATGAAATACTAAAAACTTATTTTTACTTTGATGCCAAACACAATTGCTAGAAAAAAAAAATTGGTTTGACGTAAAATACTATTTGACGTTTATATTTAAACGTGAAGAGTATTGAGAACAACATTGAAAAATCTCACGTTTGTTTAAGCAAACATAACTCATGACAGCTAATTTGTTGACAGCAGCAATGTTGATAATTCATGTGGTTGTTCAATTTTGTTTTAAAGGGCTGCCCCATTGTTTAAAAACAGAGAATTTGATTGAACCATGTTTCGTCCGTATGACTGGGAAAATCGGAATGAGCAAGTTGTATCTGATACCTATAATGTTTTAGAACGAACAACAAGTAGCATTAACCGTTCGCATCAGGTGGCAATTGAAACTGAGCAGATAGGAACAGAGGTATAGTGATAATTAAATTAAATTCGATTTTTAATTTGATCGTAGAAAATTAGGTACTTTCTGAATTAGGCGAGCAAAGAGAATCTTTACTAAGAACTCAGCGACGCTTGGACAGTGCAGATACTGAACTTACAAAATCACAAGCGGCTCTTCGGTCAATTCGCAACAATGTCATTTACAACAAGCTGATTTTAATATTAATCATTCTGCTAGAAGTCGGTATATTGGTGGGAATACTGATAATAAAGTTTGCAAAGTAATGTATTGCAAGTATTCGAAATCCCCTTGCTACCGATCCTATTGGCTGCGCTGCTGCATTGGCTGGGCATAACTATCGATTAAAAAAAAAATGTTAACAAATTTGGAGTATAAATGTTTTATTCAGTTATAAAATAAAAAAAAAAATAAAAACTAATAATATACAAGAGTAAAAGAACATTTATACCCTACTTATGCGGTAATTTGATAAAACCATTGCATTAAGTAAGTAAACATTTAGACAAGAGATGCTGACGTATTAAGATACTTAGTCTTTTTTGCTTTAGCCATTTTGCAGGAGTTCACATTTGCAGCGAAACGAAGAGATTTTACTGATTCCACGAAACAATCCTGAAATGGGGCCACATTTATGAACATAAGTGTTTTGGAATTACCTCCCAAACTTGGCATCAACAAATGGGTTAATTTAGAGTTTCTGTACGGGACGTGATCCTGTTTTTGCAATAATGCAGATATTACATTTCCCAATTCACTAAGCGAACGGTTGATATTCTTAGTTTCGTTCATTCGGATGCTTGTCTTAGGACTCTCAGAACCGGCTAAATCAACCAAATTGATGGTCCCAACTGAAATCTCTCCTTTGTCAGCATGTGTTCCAATCAGCTCAATTTTCGTTACCGCATGAGAACGTGAAGAGCGATCATTTCCGATTGTAGTCGCAGTTGCCCTATTCATTTTGGCTATTTGCATCAATTGACGCAGACGATTTGCACTCCTAACTGTCTCTTCCGTTATATTAGTCACATAAATGTCTGATTTGTGATTTTTAACCATTCGGATCTCCATGTCTTTTTGTTCGTTGCTAAGTAAATCATATAAGACATCATTGTAAATTTCGAGAAAAGTTGCCTTAATCTCGTATTCCCAGCCAAGATGCTTGTAACTTTTTACCGAGTCAAATAGCAAATCAACTGTACGAGGTATTACACCTATGCTAGATTGTACACCGTCCATTGTATACGTCTTGCCACTGCCAGTTTGACCATAGGCAAATATGCAAATGTTGTACCCATCAAGGGCCGATTGAATTAACGGAGAAACCATTTCAAATACATCTTCTTGGGCGGATTTTGGATGAAAAACATGATCAAATGAGAACATATGGCTTGCGTTCTTGTTTTTGGCTGCAATTGATGGCTCCAAACTTTGTATTTCCAATGACGTCTCATCTAAATAGTTCCAACCACATATGGCCCGATCCTCTTCGTTTTCTAGTGGTGGGCGAACGCGGCAGAATACACGAATGTTTCCACGTAAGTCCATTACTGCATTATGCAGATCCTTTCGCTCCATATTTGCCTTAAAAAGCTGTTCTTTACAAGCTGTCAATTCTTCTAGAAGTTCGGCGTTATGAGTTGTAAGTATAGATGTTTGGGAACGAAGTTCTACAACTTCTTTATCTACGACGGTATGTTTAGCCATCAATTTCTAAAAAAAAAGATATAGATAACAATTCGAACATTTTAGTATATATATATAAAAAGGAAAAACAAGTTTAAATACCTCATAGGCTTCTTTCAGATTCTCAAATTCTTCTTTTGTAGTTTGCAAGCATTTTGTTATTGAGGCAATTTTCATACTTTGCGAGTTTGTTTGACGTTGCAAGCACTCAATTTCTATTTGAGCATTTTTTAATTCGTCCCGTACTCCAAAAAGTTGTGACTGGGACTCTTCATACTGCTCGGGAAGGCTTTCTAAATTAGACAAATTTTCTCTCAGATGTTCGTATTTTGCTTTTAATGCCTTATGTTTCTCTAAGAGATCATTGTAACGTGCTTTGAAATCATACGGTGGTATTCGTTTATTAATTGGTTTTGCTGCTCCAGTCGTAGATGTGTTGGTAGAAGTTCCTTTTTTCGTTTTAAGCAAGGTTGAATTGTTACTTAAGTTGCTGGTCGTACTCGTATTAGACGTTGATGTTGAAGGTTTATTTTTAGTAGCCCCTGTGACTGTTCTGCCAACATTATTGTTCGCTTGCAAACGAGCTATTTTAGCAGGAATTGGAGCCAATGTAGGTTCTTGCCTTTTTGTCGCTCGTACCTCATTCATTCGCAAGTCACAGGCTGAGCGACTTCTACGCAATTTCCCTTTGATAGTCTGTTTTAATGGATCAACTTGCTTGCTGACATCAAACATCCCATTTGTCTGAGGAGGGCGTGACAACACATTAGTAGTTGAACTCTGCACAGAAAACAAGCCAGCGGGCTTAAATCCTTTAAAACTCTTAATGTCAATTAGGCGAATATCACACGCAGATCGACTTCTTCGCATTTTCGCTTTATTTTCTCCACCTTTGGCAAAATCGGGAGATAAATGTCGCCCTGTTAATAAAACTTTATACATTTAACCGAAATATTTTAACTGCTTACTCATACCTCTAGAAATAAATGAAGGAAGGTTGACAATATCTCTTGATAGAGGAACATGATTTGCAGACGTATTACTATTTAATCTATTTAGCGAAGCTGTATTGGGCTTTATCCGATCCATCGGTAAAATATTTTTTGTCAGCGTCATTGGCCTTTTCAGTCCTGAGGGCTTGGGTAAACGTGATTCCATTTTAATTTTCGCACCTTATTTTTCTTTTGCGTTGATTTATAATATTTTAAAACAAATTAAAGCACTAACTATGCAAATAAACAACGTTGGAAAACGCAAACAAATCTTCTGCCGTTACTAAATATTCAATTTTTGCAGTTCGAAATGAATTTGAATAGCAAAAAAGGACAAGTCTGGAAAACGTCAAACTCTTTAAAGGAGGAGACGCAATAACATTTTTTTAGTGGTTGCATGTTTTTAAAACTTTACTCGATGGCATGCATATCACAGGTCCATTCGCAGCTCAGCGAACTGCGAAGATGAACTAATGAATATTCGTAAATTTTGACATTTCATTCACAGCGACTTTTTCATTTAGTCGCGGCGACCTGCGAATACAGATTCATCATTCGTTCTGTGTTTTCAAATAAACAGAATATCTTTGAGGTTAAATTCGAGAGAATGTTTTGGTTGTCCGAATGTAGATTAGGTTCCACGTTTGTGGAATGCGAAAAAAATTTGTGGAATGCGAGAAAAATGCGGAGAAATAAGCGAATCGTTGATTTCTTTGCAATAATTAATTGAATGTAAGTTTTTATTTTTATTAATCCACAAATAAATTGAATTCTGTGCTTTTGGAATAGTAGAATTGCAGGCAACCCATTCGCAATTCTCTGAGCTATGAATGGACCTTTTGACATAGAAATTTATGTTTCAGAGATCAGGAAGGTTTGATTTTGAATCTGACTGACTTATCGCCATCTGAATTCTTATTTGTTTAAAGGACCATTTTCTATTTTCTTTAACTTATCCCCCTATTCGCGATTGATGCAATTACAACTGCCCTACATCTTTTTTTTACATGTTATAGATATGTTTAATCTCTACATTTATTTGCTTAACGTGAACGGGTCTCCATCTGATAGAAAATTTGCCGCTAAAATATCCGTGTTGTGAGTTTAATTACATGAATATGGTTTAGATAATTCAAAAAATAGTTTTAGAATAAAGTTGGCACCAAATCAAGAATGATTTTGTTACTCACGAAAGTCTCAGCAATTTGAATTACCTTGACATTCCAATTTAGAAGTGTTAGCACGTTTTGAGTGAATTCCAGAATTAAATAATGTTTCCCAGATTGCACAGAATATACCAACAATATTTTCGGGTATGGGTTTTACTTCAGAAGGGCAAAAAAGAACGCTTAATTCTGCTCAATGAAAAATTCGACGAGCCAAATAAATATCAATCATGTAGAAGCCGAAGAATTGAGCCATTTTCAACTTTTTACCCGCATTCAGCTGCAATACTATATCATACACTAAACTTTTGAATTCTTAATGAAATCTCAGAGAAATTAAATGTGTTTTTCTTTTCTAATTGTTGTATAAAGTTTTTGCAACAAAATGTTTAATGCTTGGTAAACAAAAAACGGTGGAGGTAATATATCCAATTTATGAAATCATTAGCTTGTTATAAAATGCTGGAATAAAATATTTCCGTGAATCTTATTTCTATCAACAGCGGTTTATTTTTTGTAGGGCTTAATAGCAAAAAGATTAGTACATAAAGTAGTAAGAACATACAGTATTAACTATAATAGTCTAAAGAGAGTTTCGTTTACTTAATGCAAGATCAATTTGTGTTCTGTTAAATGCTTAAGTTGTCCATAGGAACTATATGCCAATGGAAATAAGTCAGCGTTGAACCAAATTGCCAGTCATTATTTATATTTTGTGCAATAAAACATATTATGGTTTGCTATATAACAACTAAAAGCAGAAAAAACTGTAATCCTTCGTATTTGCCTCTTTCCACATTGAAATACAACCGCCAAAAAAATTTGAACACAAATTTAAGCAAAAACCATATAATGTCTTGCAATATACTATATAGGTCCCTTAAGTTTGCTCCTACTCTGCACACATTTTCTAGGAACATCTAAAAAGTGGGTTTTAAGTTCTTGGTCGATGTTCTTTTTGGATAAATTTTATTTTTTATTTTATATTTAATAACTTTTATTTTGAAATATGGTGCCCGTCAAGTTGTCACCAGTGGCAAGTCTTTTTTGAGGATTTGTAGCAATCAGGAAGGATACATTCCAGGTTCATATTCAAGGCGTAAATAGAAATTTCCAGGCGTTTCCAAACATTCTGCTTCATTACATCAATATTTTTATTAGCTATGTTAAGTGTCACTCAGACTTTACTTTATCTTCCAAATTGTCTTAATTATTTAATTCACGCTGAATCGTTTACATACCTGTTTATCACGTTTCTTCACGTTTTCATTGTAGAGCAATTATCCAAATAAAAATTGTAAATAACAATAAATTAATGTTGTGGCATTAAATAAATTTTAAATAGTTATTAAGCATTCTCCACTGTGGACTCCACATGAGGACTTGCAATTTTTTTAAGCATTAGCAAATTAAACTTAACGCGATGAGATTATGATTTTCTAGGTTCTATAAGCGAAGCGAACGGTCGAAGAAACTGAGAGATGCTACTCGAGGAATGAGATTCGTAAGTTTGACCAAAAGGCAAATAAAACTTGCCACGGACACAAAACCCAAACCGAAGCCTGTAGAGGCGAACAAGGTCGACGCTGAGGATTTGGAAGGGTGTTTCTGTACACTGCCGGCGATGACGAAACAAATACCGCTTTCAAGCTAAATAAACCTTTCAATCTGGGCGAGGCAGATCAGCAATTCCGTCCACCCGAGGTGGGTGAAGTAAAGATAGCCATATCTAAGCTTAAGTCCAACAAAACTGAATTTTTCAAAGTGGTGGGCGTTGACTTGGTAAGGAGCATACTCCAACTTATCTGTAAGATATGGTCGCACGAAAGTATTCCGAAAAGAACCACAGCACTGTTTGTCCGACCCACAAGAAAGAAGGCCCTCTGAGCTGCGCTGACTACAGAGGCAACAGCTTTCTTAATATCTCCTACAAGATCCTATCTGCCGTATTGTGTGAACGTCTGAAGCTATTCGTCAACAACCTGATTTGCTCATGGCAGTCCACCATCGACCAAATATTCACACTACAACAAATCTGAAAAAATACCCATGAATTCCAAATCGATGCACACCACCTATTCATCGATTTTAAGGTCGCGTACGGCAACATCTATAGAGACGAGCTGTACAGATCAATGTATAGTTTTGGCATCCCTACCAAACTCGCTGTTTGTGGAGGAGGACGATGAAGTATGCACGCTGCTCCATTAAGGTTGGTAAAAAACTCACCAAGACCTTTTCTGTAAAAAAGGATTTAGACAAGGCAATGGATTGTAATGCGATTTTTTTTAACGTCATTTAAAAGACTGTCCAATTGCTCATATACCCCGATTTTATGCCATAATCGGAAGAAAGCAGTGTTATGTCCATGGCGTGTCCGCGAGTATTGAAACTGAAGCGGGGAAGATGCGTTTAACTGTCAATGAGGAAAAAACCAAGTATATGCTGTCAACGAGAAAAGACATCCAACGCCGACGTCTCTTATAGAACGTCACCCTCGAAAGATATAACTTTGAGGTACCTAGACTCCGATATCCATTTAGACAAGGACACCAGCGCTGATATCAAACGAAGAATAACTCTTGCCAATCGCTGCTTCTTTGGGCTAAGAAGGCAATTGACTAGCAAAGTCCTCTCCCGAACAGCAAACGTGACCCTATATAAGACCTTAATAATCCTAGTTCAGCTCTATAGCGCAGAGGCATGAACTTTGTCAGACATGGAAGAGGGTGCTCTTAATCGGTTTGAGAGAAAAATTCGACTTTTGTTGGTTGAGGTCCAGGTCCACCTCAGAGTGTAGTGTCATAAGTGTAGTGAGTATAAGTTTAAATTACAAATATAACATCACCAATCAATTGTTTTGTTTTTTAGCGATATTATACCTATATATAGTAATACAAAATCCCGACATTCACGTTTTCTTCGTGTGCCACATGTATTACGAAAAATATTTTATACCTACCTATTTAAATTTAAAATTTTAACATACAATATAATATAATACAAATAAATTATTTTGACCGAGCTTACAAATGTAATAGATTTATTGAAATGCTCCATTCTCAATGCAGAGGTTTGACATCTTCAATGTATTGCATGTTCAACATGTACTTCACTGCGGAGAAGAACGTAAATAAAAACGCACACATAAGTAGAAAACGTAGCTAATCGCACATTACGTATTGCCCGCTACTCAGTAGTACTATTTTGTTGTGAGTCACGGAGGCCATCGAAAACTGAAAGAAAGTTTTTGTTGTGGTATTCGATTTAGGTTGTCGGTTCCCTTGATCAGATTTATTATTTTTTGTTGCACATTTGCTTCTCTTTTAAACAAAAGAAGCAAACAAATTAAATGTTTAATTAAAAAAACGTCGAAAAGCGACTACTGTCCAAATCCACAGAAGTATCTTAAGACAGCTGCCAAATTTTATGAACTAGAAATACGGTACATAAAATAAATACCTAAGCTTGAATGTTAATAGCGCAAAACTTAAATATTGATTATTTTCAATATTTACCACTAAATTAAGCAAGCTAAACAGTTACTGTAGATATGTTTTTGCCACAAAATAAGTTCGCCAATTAGAAGAAAGCAGCAACAACTCGTGATAAGTTGTGACGAAATTCTTGTGTGTCTATGCATGTATGAATTTGGTTTGAAAGTGCACTGCAATCAGTATATGTTTTGTTATCGTAAAGAGAAAATTTCGTTAAAAAAATATGATTAAGCGCGTAATAAAATTGTTTGTTTTGACAATTGTAATCTGTTATAAAATCACTGGTTAACCCTCTTGTTTTTAGAACAATATTTCGCGCGTATTTTATTTTAAATATGAAAATTGGTTGAGTATGGCGAAATATTTACTAGACATACATCTATGTATATTAATCTATTTAATAAAAAGAATAATTAAGCCTAGCATTATCCCGTGCTAAAACTAGATATTCTTAACTATTGCTCGCTCAGGTGGAAAGTCGTGATAGAAATATGTATTGTGGGGCAACAAACAGTTATGGAATAAAACAAATTATACTTGATTACGAATTAAACTGTCATCCTAACGAAAAGGAGCGTAAGCGCCAAATATCGAAAATTGATTTAGAGGTATATTTGCAACCGTGAAGCGATTGCTTTATTAAAAGAAATGTATTTCGAACTTATAAATATCCTAAATTACCAAATTAAATAGTAATTTTAGTTAAACCTGACACGTTACTATTCCTATTTTCTGCTTACATTTTTAAGGAAAGTGTCCCCTTTCACTAATGACATCTAAGATTTCCACTTACATATTTTGAGACGTATGTTTGAAAACTGAAAAGATTTTATGTCCAAATTGGCTCACTATATTACACTAAAATTCCATTATCCGAAATTACCAAAACTTAGATAGCTACGTACCTTGGTTAGGACCATAATAAAATTTAGAAACCTTTACAATAATCCGTTTAATACTTCATCCGCTAATTACATTTTTTTTTATTACAGAAATGGATTTTCAAAGCATTGTAAACCAACGAGATTCTCATGCTCGTACAATAATTCATTTAGACATGGACTGTTTCTACGCTCAAGTTGAAGAAATCCATGATCCCTGTCTGCGTACCAAACCCTTAGGAATACAGCAAAAACAAATAGTGGTGACATGCAATTACATAGCCCGGCAATATGGTGTAACAAAGTTAATGTTAATTTCTGAAGCAAAGAAACTTTGCCCAAATTTAATTTTGGTAAACGGTGAAGATCTGACAAAATATCGTAACATGTCAAACAAAATATTCGACATAATTCACAAGTATACGCCGTTGGTAGAGAAGCTAGGACTGGATGAAAATTTCGTAGATGTCACGGAATTAATTGCAAATCGTGATCAAAGTACTTATGATATTCAAGTTGAAGGCAACGTACACCCACCCGATAGATCACTTGTAAATTCCTGTGATTGCGGTTGTGACAAAAGATTAGCAATTGGTTCACAAATAGCTCAAAAAATTCGACAGGATCTATTTATCACTTTAGGCATCACTTGTTGCGCCGGAATCTCTTATAACAAGCTGCTTTCCAAATTGGGTGGTACCCGAAACAAGCCCAACAAACAGACTGTTTTAATATCAAATTATACAGAGGAATTTATGCGGGAATTAAACAGTTTACATATGATTACAGGTATTGGGCAAAAAACCGAATCACTTTTGATAGAAAACGGGATTGCAAACGTAACTGAGCTACAAAATTGCGATATAGAAAGTCTGAAGAAAAAACTTGGTTATGAAACGGCCACAAAGTTGAAGGAACTCTCTTTTGGGCGTGATATAAGTCCTGTGCGGCCAAGCGGTAAGCCAAAATCTATTGGTTTAGAGGATTCTTGTAGACCCATTTCACTAAAAAAGGAAGTTGAGGAGAAGTTTCGTATGTTACTTTTGAGGCTAATTGAACAGATGTCTGAGGATGGTCGTATCCCTATTGCAATAAAAGTAACGTTGCGCAAATTCGATTCCATTAAAAAGACAAGCCACCGAGAGACTAAACAAGCGAATATTTTGCCATCGTTATTCAAAATATTGCCTAATGGGCATATAACACCGGCCGAGGGTTCGGAACAAAAACTACTTAAAGTTGTCATGCGGTTATTTGAGCGGGTTGTTGATTTGGAAAAACCATTTAATATAACACTCATCGGACTGGCATTTTCTAAGTTCCAGCAAAGGAAGATTGGACCGTCTTCAATAGCGAATTATCTTATTAAAAAAACCGACATAGAAGTACAATCAGTAACATCGATAACAAGTGATGAAGCTTTTCTATCATTACCTCAGAGTTTTCATCCTAGCGATCAATTCTACAGACGACGCACTACAGCGTCACCAATTCCAATGAACATTGACATTGAAGCGCCATCTTCAGACATTTCTGATTTTTCGGAAAATGAAATAGAACCATCACCTAAAAAAAGCCGATTGGGCCTCCTAATAGCTAAGAGAAGATGTCTCTCAAGTAATGATGCTAATGACATTGCATCTCCAAGTAAACTTCGAGTGTCCGATCTTCGATTAAACTCCCGAGATAGTGAAAAGGATATTTCTATTAGTCCGATTTCATCGCCATCCACTTCATTTCCTGTGCCTGTCGCAAAATCTTCGACGTCATTTGTTAATGGCCCTTCAATATTGTCAGGTAATAAAGATGATGAAATTCGTGATATTAAAATGGTATGTGATTCGGTGTCTGCCTCGAAATTAATGTACAGTTCCTCGGCTACGTCTTCTGAAGATCTGGATTCCATATTACCATCATCTTCAACATCACAAGGTTCGCCGAATATTATCACAAAAGCAACGATTACAGGAAATCTTTCAAACATTCCATGTCCGTCCGGCGTTGATCAAAATGTATTTAATGAGTTACCACTCGATGTACAAAATGAACTAATCAACTCTTGGAGAAGCTCGGTGGCTGCCAAAGCAAATAATACAAATGCAAGCTCCAACAATAGCATTGGCACTAGTAATACTGTTGCTGGGAGTCAAAAAAACACCCTCTATAGATATTTTCTGAGAAACAAATGAGTTTTAATCATTTTCAATGAATAACAAAATAACAAGCGATACATATATTCTTGGCGCCGCTTAAAAGCGCATTGAACTTTAGGTTTAAATTTGAGTTATAAATAAAATGTTTTTTCTTTATGAGCATCACACATGAAGTAATTTTAAGCGAGCATTTTTTTACTAATAAAGCAGTCAACAGTTCTTTTGTAATTACGTTTGTTTTTAATCCTTTATTTATGCTTAGTTTGGTCCTAATAATGTGGACGAATTTCGCCTACTGAGAACCTTATTGCAGTTTCACTTATTGAGGTGGAGCAAATTAACGAATTTCAACATCAAATTCAGTTTTGTAAGTTAAAATTACAGAAGTTTTTCAAATCAAGATATATCTATGGAATCTACGTATAATGATGCGCTTGAAATTACCTGACAATAAGTGTACGAAGATAAAACAAATCAAATTGAAATCTAAATTCAAGTTCAGTCTGTTGGCTGATATTAAAAAAGTTCAGACACATATGAACCGATTCCACTTAATTGAAACAGACAGGTTCCTCGTATAAATATGGGATTTTTTTCAATAGAGATAACTAAAAATTGGAACAGTAATTTTCAAACCAAATTACAGCAATATATTATCCGAAATTATTGATTTCTAAGGCAACATCAAAAAATGAGTTTCTTTTTTATTAATTACTGATTTATTTTTTCATTTATTTATTTACATAATATAATAGCTAATTTAATCCTAATAGCTAGTCTATCTGCGCCAACACGCGAAACATGTTAGCTAAAAGCACAAAATTCGTTCTATCTGCTCAATAGGACATTTTAAGAACGAAGACAGAAAATAACAATTCTATATTTTCCATTTCGTTTTTTTAAATAACGTGTATTGATTTATTTTAAATATTAATTTACTACTAGAACTATGCACTAAATTTTTAAATAAAAAAATTAATTAGAGATCGGCGAGTTAACATCTGAACTTGATACAAGTGTCTTATTAAAAGAGAAATGCCTTCAAACAAAGTATAGTTTTAATGATAAATACATATTTGTAATGGCATAAGCCGAATACAATTATATTTAATGAAAAGTATGTAAAATTAAGTAATGAAAAGCTAATTCACATATTTTTTTTTTTATCAGATCAATTAAAAACAAATGAAACTGAAATATCTCGCCGATTAACAATTAAATCAATTTTGATATAATACAACCAAAAAATATAAATTTGAATTAATGTGTAAATTCAGTTAACAATGTGAAGTTATTTATTTCCTATATACTTGATCAATGGCTCAACCATCCAGCTTTTATTAAATACCTTCGTATAGAATTTTCAATTGGGGATAAATTTGAAGAAAGAGGTGCCCCACTTAAAAGAATTGTCTTCAAGGATAAATAGTGAGTTGGAGGGAGATTTAATATGTTACACAAATGTATTTCATTCGAAGACAGCAAATTCTGGCCTAGAGGATGAGGTAATTGTTTCACTTCGTCTAGCTGTCTTTTGAGAATGTTGCTCATCGGCTGATGTTGTGGTTGCTGTTGCGGTTGCTGTTGCTGGTGTAAATTTTTTGTTACTTGTTCTGGATTTTGTTGTATTTGTTTTTCGTGTCCGCCTATTCCTGATGCATGATAAGCCTGACTGTTGTTCACAGATTGATTGTTGTTGGTCAGCGTCATATTCGGCTGAGTGCTCGTCGTATGACCCGACGATCCCCGATAGCTATCCAAGTAGTTTTTGCTGAGCGATGATGCGTCGGAGTAAGTCGGGTCTCCGATGTGGTGCGTGATTTTTTTTCCTATGGAACTTGAGTTTACCTCGCCTCCGCTTGTAAGTTCGCTATTTTTAAATACATTTTTTTAATTAAAATTTCTCTTAAAACATGTTAAATTTTTTTACGTACGGTTGTTTTTTGCTGTGTGGAGAGTGCAAGAACGATCCGTGCCGATTTCCAGTGTTGTGATTGTCCTGTTAAACATTGTCTTATACATCCATTCATACGTTCACCATTTGATCCGATTATACACGTAAGCTGAATATCGTAAAGCATTATAATGAAAATATACAAGAGGAAATGAACGATTGTTTACAATAAACAATGTTTGAAAATAAGAGAAAGAAAAATTGCTTATAAATTTTTAATTATTAATCAACAACGAAGCACACGATATTCAACTCCTCGTGTATTATCAGAATAATTATTAAAAATGTATTTTATGAAAAATTCATATAATCAAATCTATTCAAATCTTTATATGAGCACAGAGCAACAAAAAACAGTTTTGCTTATGTTTTTAAACATAAAAAACCCTAAATTAAAAAATCCTGAATAAAATTATAAATATTTTTTTTTTTTTTATAATTTTTTCTACCTGTTCACTACGTGCTTTTTATTTCTAAATTCAAGAGAAAAATCAGTTTGCAACACACTTCTCTAAAGAGAGATTAATCAGAATGGGAATGTGCATTATTCCAAGCCACCTATTTTACCGGTTGAAAAAAGTAAATATTGTCTTTGTGGATTGTTTCGGAAAGATTCTGCGTACGATAAGTACTACTAATTTGTTTGAATAAAACAATTTACCAGTTTTCGGACAAATTTAGTCCCAAGATAAAATAATTGAATGTAGCACGATTTCGATCATTACTGAAAATACTTACAAAATTGGCGAATCTTTTTGCATAGAATACATTGAATTTTGAATTAATACTAAATAATAAAAATTTGTAAATAGTTTGAATGAAACTAAATAAGCGTAATCTGATCTAATCCATTGCCCTTCATTAAGGGAAAACTGAGTTTGGTAATATGTACCCGAAATAGTTAGCAGTGTATTTATTAATTAAGAGCCAAAACCGTCGAAAAGAATTTTAATTTGCTCATACTTAAATAAAATATGCTTACAGTCTTTCCATGGCCATATGGTCCAGAATTCCTATGCTTTGCAATAGCAGCGTGTTGTTCAAAGTGTCTACATTCGTCGATTTTCGTTAATCCATTCCAGCGGTAGCGACTTAGCTCAGACAGACGTATGCGTAATTCCTTTTCCCTTTCCAGCGAAGCTAAAAGGCGCTCGTACTCGTTTGACGAATAAAACTGAGCAAATACTCTAAAACGATCACGAAATTCTCTTTGGTCTCGACTTACACGAGGATGCTGTTGATTTTTGTGGCGGAAAAAGTTTGCCACCAATTGATAGTCGCGAACTATTCGTTTTCTCCTTACTCGTTCCCGCAACCTTCTTGTATACATGTCAACGTGCGCAAGTTTCAGGAGGTAATCCGGTTCCGTATCGTCAATATTTAATGTAAGCGACGATATTAACTGCTCCGCCGTGGGATCATATTCCCGTTCGAAACCATCCCTATTGAGCATATAACCCAGTTGAGCGGATTCCTCCGGAGTTATATCAAGTTGAGGCAGCTTTTGCATTGCGTTACTGCCCAGTGGACCAGAATCCTCGGTGGTATGATCGACTAGCTGGGGCCGTTGAGATTGCGCGGGAATCCAAGTATGGCGTCCAATCGTGCCATTTAAGTATTTATTCACATATTCCTCTTTAGAATCTTCAGCACTTTTGGTTTCAATATGTTTGCTTATGTCTTCCCAGTTCCCAAAGCCATACTTTTCAATAGCATCGAGCAATCGAAGTTCTTCACGAGCAGACCATGATCCCTTCCCTCGAAATATGGACAAAATTGCTGTGCCGGTGTCCATAAATTGGTATGCATGATTGTTGCTGTGCTCTCCTATTTCTGCGCCAGCAGCAAAACACTACAAATAATAAAATAAACACAACATAAACAACGATAAACAGTGGTGTGTCATGACTGATTTTATGACGTCACGATATTTTATACAGCAAAAATGCAAGAGCCACGACCCACCTGCAGACAAAGGTCGAAGGCAGAGCATTCCGCACAATGCACCCAAATTCCCGTAATATCATCTTGGCAATTTGTGCAATTATATTTGGTAAATAGGTCTGAAAGTGCAAAAATTATTTATGATAATGAATAAATCTACAAAATTAATGAAACTAAAGATAGAAAAGCTACTCACCCGCCATATTGGCTTTGTGAACCTAAATTCAGGGTTGTTATTCAGATATGGAAAGAAGAATATTCACAATAAAATAATTGTATCCGTTGAAATATTTAAATATGGACTCTATTCCAACAAACTAAATATTAATAATCTCTATTTATGTGGCTTAGTATAAGCTTAATACACAGTACACTGGACTTAGTGTGTCAAACATAATTTTGTACTGATGTAAGTTATCGTTATCTTTTCCATTTCCACTCAAAAAAAGGTAATAACAATAATCAATCAGAAATTGTTAAATAAATTAACAAGGAAAATCAATGAAACAACCGATTTCATTTGGAATTGGCTATAGACTATTCTCTTTACTTTATTTCAAGAAAATTATGATAATCTGTTTCATTTTATTTCATTCCAAACCGGATAAAACTCTGATTATCAATTAGGGACTGAAACATACATAGCTCACATTGTTCGCATTGTCAGCATGAAAGTCCTTCTCTTGTGCCTGTTCACATTGGCGTGAGCATGAAAGCTCTTTCCAACGACGTATTGTTCGCATCTTCATGCGGATGAAAGACTTTTCGAAAGCGGAGCACTTGAATCTCACTATTTTTAATTTTTAAATGTCAGCAGTTGGAATGGAACATTTTACCTCTTCTTTACACTCCTTACACTTCAACGATCAAAACTAAAGTGAAAAAATATGTCAAAAATGGAACGATATGGGAAAAAATGTCATGCTTCTCTCAAAAATTAAATTTTGGAAGTGGATTTTTGGTGTAAGTAATTCTACTTCTTCCCACTCGTTAAACATCTTCTCCTCTTTTTCAAACAATTCATCCTGTCCAATCCAATGTGAACACGCACTTAGTGGGTATGCGCGAAAAGCGGGGTTTTACTAGAATTGTATATATTCTGCAAATTACCATATTATGAACAACTCAGGTAAACAGTTTCATCTCCCTTTGTATTCCTTTATGAAAATAACCAAACTATTCTTCCTAGTATGACCATTAAAATACGTTTGGTATAGTCCATTAATTTCACTTCAGAATTCACTTACATTGGTACTCGTAATTAAAAGTATTTTAAATGAAACTGTTGCTTTAGCATCATTATTTCGAAAGTTATTCAAGGTCTAAAGAAATTTAACTTTGGTTTCGGAAAGAATCAAATAAAACCAAAATATATGTACTTGATATTAACAAACGAGTAAACAGTAAAAAAACAATTTCAAATTAAACGTTAAGTATTTGTTCGCAATTCACATCGATCAATTCTATTGTTGGTTCGACCCGCTTCATAGACTAACTCTACCTAGATATCAAACTTTCCAGATATTGGAAAATCAAAACCGGTTTTCTACTGATCGCCCCTATCCGTGTGACCCTGTCTGTGAATACGTGTAAATTGTCATCAATGGCAATTTCCCTCTCCTTTTATACAAACCACGCCCATTTTAATCAAAAAAATGTCGTCTCCATTACACACACTCGTGCAAATCGCTCTCATTTTAGCAATTTTACTTGCAAATTGCTCTCCTTCTAGCAAATTTTGAAAAATCCTTAGAGATGCAGAAGTGTTGGAATTCACTTACAGTGTGTCTGTGCAAAAGTTAAGCGTTTGCAAAAGTATTAGTAGAGTTTGACATCTAGTTAGTTTATCTATGACCCGCTTGGTTTGGCGGTTGCATCGAAAGTATAAGAAATTATCAAAGGGAAGAATACTTGGTTAACCGAACGATCTGTATGTGTCTGTTCACATTGGCGCGGGCAGGAAGATTGTCCGAAAGAGGGGAACGCTTTTTATTGAAGTGGGAAGAAGAAGGGTTACTTGCACTGGAAAACTATTTCTAAAGGGGATTCTCGGGTGAAGCACACCGTTTTTTTTCATTTTTGTTTTATTTTCATAATCAGCGCGCGCTCAAGGGGTTTTTGTACCCTTAAAATGTTCGTACACAGCGCGGGCGAAGGAAATTTAGGGAGGAAGAAAAGACAGGTACCGATGTACATTGTTTTTAAATGTTTGTAAGTTACTATATAACGACCAGGAAACACAGAGATCGGCAGGGCATTCCATAAGCGAGTTGTAGGGCTTAGGAAAGAATCACGATATTTTAGAGTACGTTCGAAAATGGGCTTGAGGGTATACTGATGAGCATTCATAGCGAGACGGGTGTTACGGTTGAAAGTTTGAATGGGCGGAATGCTACTGGCGATTTCAATAGAGCACTGGGGGTGGAAATAGCGATAAAACAAAGTGAGACAGGAGACATTACGTCGGTGTTCGAGGGTGTCAATTGATTGACTGATATTAGTATCACCAATGAGTTTTATCGCACGGTTTTGAATCCTATCTAGCAGGTGCAGAGATGTTTTAGGAGCACCTGACCAGATGTGAGCATTGTACTCCAATTTAGGACGAATGAAAGCCTTATATATTGTGGCCAGATCAGAAGGGGTAAAATATTTCTTACATCGGTTGAGGAAACCTAGACATTTCGCAGCATTTTTGGCGACATCGGTCATTCAAACGTAAGTTGTCACTGACACACATACCGAGAATGGAAAGTTTATCGGTTTCGACGATGCAAGTGCCATTTATGGATAATGGCTGGGTATTTGAATTTCGCTTTAGTGACAGCAGACAGCATTGAGTTTTGGAAGCATTAAATTCAATTCCGCTGTTAATATCGGAATTTAATACGCTGCCGTTCCCGTTTTACAGCCGAAGAACAGAGGTGTGAGTCCGGGAATGAATATGAAAAGCAGAGAGTACTGTCATCAGCAAAGGAATATATTCGATTAGAAGTAGCGGACAAGAGATCATTAATGAAAATTAAAAAGAGTGTGGGAGACAGAACGGAGCCCTGGGGCACACCAGCATTTATTTTGTGAATATCAGACTTGAAACCGTCCAAGACAACTTGAATTGAACATTCCGAAAGGTAATTTTTAATCCACGCACGCATTTTCGACAAAAAAGCCTGATGTCAAATGCTTTAGAAGTATCAAGTGCAACTACTCGTATCTTGCTTTCGCCAGATTGATGTACGCTTTGGTTCCACTTTTTGGTGAGACATGCCATCAAATCACCAGTGGACCTATTGCTGCGAAAACCATATTGCCAGTCATTGAGAAGTTTTCGTGTTTCGAGATATTTCATGAGCTGACGGTTTATCAGCTTTTCCATGACCTTGGAAAGAAGGGAAGTAAGTGCAATGGGTCTGTAGGTGGAGAGAGAAGAAGATTCGCCTTTTTTAGGGACGGGCTGGACAAATGCTGTTTTCCATCTACTTGGAAAGAGTCCTAAAGAGTAGGATTGATGAAAAAGCTTACGAAGAAGAATACCTCTTCAGAAAAAGGGGAGATATACCATCTGGACCAGCGGATTTATGCATGTTGAGATCTTTAAGTACTTTTACTACTACACGAGTGCGAAAGTGGATTCGTCCCACTGTAGATTCGACGCACTCAAGTGTAGGCGGGAACAAAGCACAACCTGAGAGTGTTGAACTAGCCGCAAAATGTGCAGCAAGCAGATTGGTCTTGTCCAAAGAGCTGACAGCTGTAATGTCATTGTAAATGAGCGTTGGGATGGAGGATGAGGCAGAATTTCTAATGTTTTTGACGAATGACCAAAAATTGTTACTGCCTTTGGGACATTGCAGTATTTTTTGCCTCAGTTTTTGGTCGTATTGGAATTTGCCACGCTTGAGAAAGACGTTGCAGTCATTTCTGGCTCGTATAAACTTTTTTCTATTTTCCTCTGTCGGGTTGGTCTTGTAGGACCGACAAAATAATTCTCTAACCCTGACAGCCTCTTTACAGCTCGAGTCGTTCCATGCCTTTTCTTTTGGTTTGATACTCTTCATCCGATGAGGGATAAAGCATCTCATTCCAAAGAGAATAGTTTCTGTGATCATGTCAGCAGCGGCATCCACGTCGTTATCGAGGAAACAGTTAAAATTCCTAAAGAAGTTGTTAAGTCCACTCCAATTAGCTTTCTCGTATAGCCATACGGTTCTTTTAGGAATCTTTTCTCTAACTGTGTGGTGGGTGTACGAGAATTTAGCTGATATGACACAATGGTCCGACGAGCCTAGAGGGGAGAGCACATCAACGCAGTACTTGTCAGGGTGAGATGTTAAAAACAAGTCTAGGGTGTTGGCGGTATGACTATCAACGTCTGGTATTCGTGTGTGCTCATTTACAAGCTGGGTTAAATTATTTTCCGCAGCGAAGATCTCAACACACCGTCCTTCGGATGTTATCTGTCCAGAATGTCGAAGCCAACCAGAATTGTGTATATTGAAATCGCCCGTAATCACGATATCAGTATGAGGATACAATTCTTTGAATGGAGTCAGACAGCGCACCAAACCCGTGAAAGGTCGAGTTGCTGCCCAGTTTGGGGCTTCTATAAATAAAGCAGTAGTGGATAATTTGTTTACGGAGATGGAATTTTAACCACATGAAATTGAATTCCGGATTGGAACAGGGACTACATTATGTTGGAATTTGGTAAGCTACATCACTACGCACGTAAATGGCGAGACTGTGGTGAGAGAAGAATAGTGGCACTAGTTCGTAGCCAGGTAGCTTCAGATCAGAGTGATCTGAGAGGTGTTTCACTAAGTGCCAAAACAGCTGGTCGGTACTTACAGACGTGGACGTACGCAGAAAAGGGATTACCTTTTAGCCCGCGTATATTGGCTACGTCCACCCTGAATTCCCTAGTCATAATTACAAACAAACACAGTAAACACAAACACCGACGATACTAAGCAATGCTGCGAAGTGAAAATAATGACGATGGTTTACCGAATCAAATTACTGTAGGTGTTATGCCCTTACAACAATATGAAACAGTGCACCAACAAAATTTTCACACACAACCCGCTATCCATCAGTTGTTACATACACTCAGTCACTGCCCGTACCGTATGATAAATATAGTAACGGCAGTGACCTAGTGCAAGCAACATATCGTTCCATTTCTGACATATTTTTTAATTTTGGTTTTGATCGTTGATGTGCAAGAAAATGTAAAGAAGAGGAAAAAAGGTATGTTTCAGGGCAACTGCACATATTTCAAAATTAAAAATGGTCCGATTCAAGTAGTCCTCTTGTCAAAGAATCTTAGATCTCCATGTTCATGGGCAGGACTTTCATGCCTACGCCAATGTGAACATGCTCAATTAAATTCAATTAAAAGTTATACAGTAAAGTTGGGTCGAACCATAGGGTAAATCACCAATGTTTAATACATTTTTATGAAATAGTTTTAGTTAGGCATAGATCAGTTTTTTTTTATATAAACAGTAAGCTTGGATATATTTCTCAACAGTATTCAAGATATGACCTACTTGAAGCAGCCGTATGGAACCCTCGTACACTATGACCATGTAGTTAGATCGTGGTTATAATCCGAATATGAAAATTCTTTGATTGGGCTAGATTGACACATTCTATGGACATGACTCCAATGGATTTTTAATGTGTTACAAAAATGACTAGTTTACCAGATATTTTCCTAAAACAAAGTAACGATATAAAAATATTGTTACTCATAATAACAAGTAAACAATGTCTCATTTGGTAACAACACAAGCTTAAAGGCAAAACGCCTTTAAGAAAGACTTTCCTGAAAGGCGTTATATCCGGATTTTAATTTTTTTGGCTCGATATACATACCTATGGCAAGGGAATAACCATTCTAAATTTTCGCCACCGGGTTTGGAACACCCTTATATGTATGTTTATTAATGAATTGTTTGGGATTGGGTCGAAATTATTTAGGATAAATACAAAAAGTGGACAAATTCTGTTTTTAAGTTATTTCACTGCTGTAAAGAAAGAGATTGAAAAATATATACGTATTGATTACATCTGATTTCCACAATTGATTACTTGGAAGAAACGACACTGTTCGCCCTTTTAATTTGAATCTACCAATTATTCTATTTTGAATAGGTATTTCGTAAGAAGTTTAAGCTGTCATCGATTGAATGACAGTGATAATGTCATTAATTTGTGTAAAAATATTTACTATATATTTCTTTAGAAATAAATAAGAATAAACTTTAGTGGATTTAAAAGGGTTACTGGAGAAAAATCAATCCAGTTAAAAACCTAGAAGATAAACCATTAAAAAACATAAAAGTAACGAGTTCAAATAACACAAAGCAAAAAACAAGCCCATGATTTTGCTTTATTAGGAACTAAAATTGTAATGCCCCTAGATAACACAACTGGGTCTAATAAATCGTCTATAATGAAGCCATCCAAAAGAGGATCACGATTATCTAGTCTCGCTGAGGATCTTAGTATTCCAGATGATGCACCTTTTAGGTCACGTCTTCACATGCTTTTTTCTCAAATAGAGAAAGAATTTGAGTTGTTATATATTGAGAACTTAAATTGTGTGTAATTAAACTGAAATAATCTGTTTAATTTTGCTAAATTTATTTTATTTGTTATAGTGCAAGAAAAACTTGAATCTCTTGGTGCAAAAGATAGCGTAGGTGGTGATCGCTCTGGAGGGCACGAAGATGCTGATGCAAGTGGCTTGCCAAACAAAAGCTTTAAATCGAAATTGGCATCAGGTGGTAAAGTTAAAGCCAGTCACAAAATACGAGCCCAAACATCAAGAATCGTATCTAGTTTCAAGGCTCAATCAGTAGTCAGTTCACCTGTTCGCGATTTCTGTGGACATAAAGACGGCGTATGGCAAATTGCAGCCAAATCTGGTCAACCAATAATTGGAACTGCTTCAGCTGATCATACCGCATGTATATGGGGTATTGAGAGTGGACGATGCTTATTACAATACCAAGGCCATGCGGGTTCGGTAAATTCAATTAAATTTCACCAAAATCGTGATTTAGTATTGACGGGTAGTGGAGATGGTACTGCGCATATATGGCAAGCTGCTGTAAATTGGGAAGTCTCTAAGTAAAAAGACCTCCTGAATTAAAAATTATTTTTTTTTTAATTAATTATTTTTTATTCATAGAAAGGGTCATTCATCTGAAGAAGAACTCGATGATAGTGATGGTCAAATTGAAGATCGTGATCGGGTCGACACATTACGAACACCGTTTTGTGAATTTTCTGGCCTTGGAGGTCATACATCTGTAGTTGTGGCTGCTGACTGGTTACCCAATATGGATCAAATTATAACGGGAAGCTGGGACAGAACAGCAATTCTTTGGGATGTTGAAACAAAGGAACCGCTTCAACCATTAACTGGACATGATCATGAGCTAACTCATGTTTCCGCACATTCTAGTCAACGTTTAGTTGTAACCGCTTCAAGGGATTCAACATTTAGATTGTGGGATTTCAGAGATCCCATACCATCTGTATCCGTTTTTCAAGGTCATACAGAGTAAGCAACCAACAAATTATCCTTAAGAATTTAAAATGTAACTTTGTTGTTTATCGCTCGAACGTTGAACTACACCAATTTCACAAGTCATAATTTACGTCTACTATCATATCATACTATCATTCATATATCCTGTTTGTTAGCTACTCCAGCTTTACATTTCTCAAGATGTTACTGAGTGTTTTATGTAATTTTATGATTAAAATCACAATTTTTTTTTTTATCTATATTATAATTAATTATTTCAATAAGTCCCAGTGGTATTAGTTACTTGCAAGCCGGCTAATAGTTTGCTCCAATGGCTCGACGATAGTAGAGGAGTAATTTGCATTCTGTATTAACTATTGCCGCGCATCAAATATTGTAATAAAATATCGATTTGGGTTAAAATATATGAAACATTAATTTCAATTCTTATGTATTCATATGTATTTTAATATTTTTCTCTTTTATAGAAGCGTTACGTCAACAGTTTTTACTAAAGATGACAAAGTCGTATCTGGTTCAGATGATCGAACAGTTAAAGTATGGGAACTTCGCAATATGCGATCAGCATTAGCCACAATTAGGACAGATTCAGCTGTTAACCGCTTAGCTGTTTCATCGACAGGAGTTATTGCGATTCCGCATGATAATCGACAAATTCGATTATTTGATTTAAACGGCCAAAGGGTGGCACGCTTACCAAGAACAAGTCGACAGGTAATTACATGCTCTAAAATTGATTTTCGATTTTTTATGATAAAAAATTATTTGACAGGGTCATCGTCGAATGGTATCATCTGTTGCTTGGGCTGAGGAACCCGTCTCTGATTGTAATCTTTTCTCTTGTGGATTTGACAGAAGGGTATTGGGCTGGTCCATTTTATTACCAAAGGAAAATTAGAGTAATTTTCGAAAGCGTACTAAAACATGTCTCACATGTGCATACATACATATTATATCAATAATTTTAGGAGCACTTTGTTGTTAGAGAACTACTTATATAACTATTTAATGTTTTGTTTTTTATATATACGTATATTTATTGTTTGTGTTTTTTTTATAACTATCCTTACAGAAGAATCATATTCATATTGTTATAAATGTTGACAGTATTTTTCAATGTGTTTTAATGCGCTCACACATCACATTTAACAATGTATGGTAATGAATACCATCATATTGTACAAGAAACAAGGAAAAGTTTTATGAAATATATCATTGTAAGAAGAAATGATTTTCTAATTACGATTTTGAATACATATACATATGGAGAAATCTCAATAAACATTAAATTTCTTAATTTCTAAATGTAGTCGTTCTTATGTAACTACAATCGGTGTATTCCTATTTGTTGTATTTATTAAAGGAATTAGAACAATAACATACGAATGTGGGGATTTAGTGTATTCATCGACATTCAATATTTGTGAAATTATTCGTAAGTTTTCAAAAAACTAAAATATAAAATAAAAACGATCTACAATAAATGCGAATTTTATTTTCTCCACAGCGAATTTTGTGTTATCTGAGTCCTAGAATACCGTTAAGTACGCATTGCTAAAAACTTTTCGCCGTAATGCGAAGATAACATATATGTACATTAGTCTTCTTGGTCGGCATTTAGTCTGATTTCGTTTAGCATGCCACCGTCTACTAGAAGATCCCTCTGGTAGACTTAATATAATAAAAATAAAAATAATGGTAAAGTACGAATATAACAAGGAAATTAAATTGTTAGCAAGTTTAAAGCAAACACCGCAAGTGGATTTACACCTTTATTTCTCATAATTGGAATTTTTGTACATAAATGCCTTTATTTAGTCTATAATACTGATCCAAATAATTATTTACTCATTGCATTTTTAACATCTTCGGGTAACTTTGCAACAATATCTGAATGAGATACGGCTTTTACAGTCGCCAAAACACCATATTTGTTAACGTGCTCAACATTTGCGTTATACGAATAATGTTCACCAAATATATCAGTTAAAATTCCTCCATGAGCTTCTAAAACCGCTTCAGGAGCACAGGTATCCCATTTTTTACATCCAGCGCTGGCAAAAACATACGCATGCGCCCTACCTTCTAACAATTGTATAACTTTATAACCAGCCCCTCCAACTTTAAGAACATCTGTAGGATTTAATGCTTCTAAGGCACTTCGAACAATTGGATTTGAATGGGATCGGGTTGTTGTAATAATAAATTTGCCTTCAGGTGGGTTTTTCGATTCAAACCCGGACGTACCGATTCCTTTAAGACCCCATATGGTTCTTCCAAGTTCCCCACTAGCGTGCTTATAGTAGGGTTGATGGATGACACCACCAACAGCAGAATTTTTCACAGCAATTCCAATTAGCACGGTAACATGCTCCAGAAAACCCTGAGTATATTCCGATGTTCCGTCAAGCGGATCCACCCATATAACACAATCTTCGTCTTTTATGTTAATCAAATCTTCGGGGCAAGAATTTGACAAAACGTCTCTATCCATTTCTGAAACAAGCCATTCCTGTGGAACATTAAGATCCGAAAGTCCTTCTTCACCAATTACGGTGACATTTGGAAATTGTTTACACAGTGAAGCAATAATACATCGTTGGGCAGATCTATCCGCTTCTGTTTGTAAATCATCTTTTCCCTGCTATGAATTATATTATTAATATATATGTACATAAGCAGATAGAATGTTATCTTTATGAACCTTTTCAACTATACCCAAATTGCCTTTCTGCATAACATCTCGTATAATGACACCTGCTCGTTTTGCTGTATTCACAGATAAAGATAATATTTTCATCACAAGAGGACTAGACATTTTTTAAAAATAATTTAAATATTTAACGCAGTTAATAATTTAAACGATATAAAGCCTGAGCAAGCAAATTGGTGTAATAACTTCTGTTGTTTTTTTTCTCTTCTTGGATTTTAGAAAGTGAAATGTCAAACAACACATGATTTTGGCTAAAATATTGAGATTAGTTTGTTTTTGAAAAAGCGTGAGGAGTGTTGGATATTATTCGGAAAATGAACTTAATTTTTTTTATTGTTGAATTGTTTTTTTTTTTTTGAAAATGTGTTTACATGTTAAGTTAATAGCAGGCATCAGAAAAAACCGTAGCCGGGTACAAAAATTAGCTCCTGTTTAGATAGAATTTTGAGGTCAATTGTTAAAGAAATCGTTTTATTTCCCCGAAGCAATTGGTCTAATGTTCATTCTGTTTCCACTCATACATACTTATGAATCTGCATATGTATCTGATACCCTTTTCATTGCAACGCAAAGCGAATAAAATTTGTATGTGCTTCGAAATTCATTTGAGGTTAGCTATTTATTTGTAAATAAATATTCAAATATGGTAATATGCAGACTAAATTCTGATTTAGAAGCAACTTAATTAAAAACATACAACAATAATAGTTACGATTTATTCCATAAAAAGACGTATGTAAACAATTTGCGTACTTTTATAAAAACAAAAGCTTAGCAGCAAACACAAAGAAGAACGTCAAACAAACATACCTTTCCGTTGGCTGTCATTAACGTTCTGTCTATTTTTCTAACCTTTGGACCATTCGAAAGGTTTTTCCTCATTAAGATCTGCTAAATTATTGCATTGGCACTATATTATTGGGAAGAGTGAATTAAATTAAATAAGAAAAAATGGCTCGTGTTTTGGTAGGAGTAAAGCGTGTAATTGACTACGCCGTTAAGGTACGTTTAATATCAGTAATAATCTACTTGTTGCAAACATTTTGCATTGTTCATTTTGCGTAATCACATTTCCTTGGCAGGTCCGGGTTAAGCCCGATAAGACTGGAGTAGTTACAGAAGGCGTTAAACACTCCATGAATCCCTTCGATGAAATTGCTGTTGAAGAAGCTGTTAAAATGAAGGAAAAAAAATTGGCCTCTGAAGTTATTGCTGTTTCTGTCGGGCCAACTCCTTCTCAAGAGGTTATCCGAACAGCCTTAGCCATGGGCGCTGATCGTGGCATTCACGTTGAGGTCAGTGGCAAGGATTACGACCTTTTGCAACCCGTGCATATTTCGAAGATTCTTGCTAAGTTGGCACAAGATGAAAAAGCCGAACTTATTATTCTTGGAAAACAGGCCATTGATGATGACAGCAACCAAACAGCACAAATGACAGCTGCAGTTTTAGATTGGCCACAAGGAACTTTCTGTAATAAAGTTGAAAAAACTGACGCTGGTCTGAACATTAGTCGTGAAATTGACGGTGGTTTGGAAACCATTAAGACCAAATTACCAGCTGTTTTGAGCGCCGATTTGCGTCTCAACACACCCAGATACGCTACTCTCCCTAATATAATGAAAGCCAAGAAGAAACCAATTAAAAAAGTTACACCGAAAGATTTGGGAGTCGAAACTACTCCAAGGATTGAAATTATTTCAGTTGAGGATCCTCCTGTGCGTCAAGCTGGTTCGGTTGTTCCCGATGTCGACACTCTTATCACTAAGTTGAAGGAAGGAGGTTTTGTAAAATAAAAATTCGATTCTGGGTTACAAGCCATGAATAAAGATATCTCCATCACTGTATGTCCGAATCAGGGTTTTAATTAAAACAAAAAGTGCATTTATATAGCGTATTAGTTTATCTTATGTAGCTACCCTTAAATTTTGTACCCATTTTTCAATAATAAAAGGCCAATCTATAAAGCGGATAACTCATTGCTTTTTATTAAAAACAAAAATATTTTAAATTAACAAATTTGTGAACAAAAAAAAAAACAAGTCGGTTATATAATCGAAACATTAAATGTAAATGTTTACCAACTTCCATGTAACACAAGAAGTTGTGTTTTGCACCCAGATGTCACTGATATGAAATCTTACTGCCATCTACAATCTCGTACGGGTTGATTCATTAAAAACTTGTGGCAATGTTGGTTTGTGTCTCGAACACATCCGAGTCATGTACATTATTTGTTTGGTATAAATACAGGGTAATAATGGGCTAAGTTCATTCAATGCACAAAGTAAATAGCGATGTGAATGTCTTCGACAAATACCCAAATATTTCCCCAGAAAATTTATGAAGAACTGGATGTAAGGAACAATTTAATACCGGTGGTGTCTAGGATAAGAGTAGTTGGTTCAATGTTGAAAGCACTGTATGGATTAAATAAATTGAGTAAACCAAACTCTAAGTAATAGAGGACACTACCATCGAGTTGTTCAACCACTTTATAAGGCCCGCAGAATGAAAACCATGGCCTAGTCATGTCAAAATTTCCTCATTGATTTGTGACGTTTTATATTGGCTTGGTGTGGACATTTCTAAAAAATTAATTTCTCTACTTTTTTTTTTGTTGGTTGCAAGAATTCTTTACCGGAATAAGTAAAAATGGCTCGACGTGGAGCACAAGCAGAAGATTTATCAAACGTGGAGTTTGAAACCAGCGAAGATGTTGAAGTCATACCCACGTTCAATTCGATGAACCTTAAAGAAGAACTTTTGCGAGGGATCTATGCATACGGTATGTGGGTCATTGGCATCTTTTCTACAAAATTAAAGTTTTAATAATATTTAGGATTCGAAAAACCATCTGCTATACAACAAAGAAGCATCAAACCAATAGTTAAAGGTCGTGATGTTATTGCTCAAGCTCAATCGGGTACTGGAAAAACAGCAACATTCTCGATTTCCATACTGCAAAGCTTGGACACTACACTTCGTGAAACACAAGTATTGTGTTTATCGCCAACACGTGAATTAGCTGTTCAAATCCAAAAAGTGATTCTTGCATTGGGCGATTTCATGAATGTACAATGTCATGTTTGCATTGGCGGTACAAACTTGGGTGAGGACATAAGGAAACTTGATTACGGGCAGCATATTGTTAGTGGAACACCGGGTCGTGTGTTTGATATGATTAAAAGAAGAGTTTTACGCACAAGGTAAATTAATAGTAATGCCTTATTGATTTTTTAGTTAGTTTCGATTATTTTTTCTAGGGCTATTAAGATGCTGGTTCTGGATGAGGCAGACGAAATGTTAAATAAAGGTTTTAAAGAACAGATTTACGATGTATATAGATATTTACCTCCTGCAACACAAGTTGTGTTGATATCGGCCACACTTCCACATGAAATCCTGGAGATGACCTCCAAGTTTATGACAGATCCAATTCGTATTCTTGTAAAACGGTGAGTTATAAATTTCGTTATTTGAAAGTCATACATTAGATATGACATGCTTTCTACATAATCGTTACTTCATATTGTTGTAATAGCAGTTTAATTTTGACAAAATGAACAAGCCCAAGCCTAATGTTCCTCAAATAAGCGGAATCCATGAATCCACTGTACTCATACTAGTTTCCTGTAAGTACTTGTATTTTTTTCTTACATATCCTCCCGAAGCACTCTAGTTTTAGTTTTTCTTAATACATTTTAGCGTGTATTAAAACAAAAGGTGACTCTTTGGGTTTCTCACTAAAATATTGCTTCTCAAGTGTTTAATTTCAATATATGTAATCGTTGTTATGTACCAATTACATCTAACATTCTCCCACCACCTCCTTTTTCCTACAATAGTAGTGAATTTGAGAATGTTACATAGTCGTAACACTTCGTGTTGACATTTTATGCATAACTTAATTAAAATCTCATTGATTTATCATCTTCAGTGGGTGGGCAATCCGTAATAATTTTGTGTCACGTACCCAAGGTGTAATCTTTTATTCTTTCATTCATGGTCCATCTATTAGTTTCACTAATTTACTTCTAAGTTATGGAAAGTTCAGTAAGTAATAATATTGGACGCGGAAATATATTATTACCAGTAAGGAGCAGAAAATATTTTTCATCGTCTTTATGCAAAAGCGCTCGAGCTTATTTGGGATTTCAAAACTAGATTTAAATTATTTTCTTTCCCAACTGCAAAACCAAATTTAGAGCGAATCTGCTGTCAGAATTGACATGTTTCTTCATTATCAAGATTTTTCACGTAGTTCAAACACTAGCAACACATAGTGACATGGGACCGTAATGCGAATGTAGACGTCGCGTCGCTCTGTCATGTCATTTCAAAATTCTTAAGACCTTGTAATCCATATGTTCCATATTCTTTAGACAAGGTTTATAAATGTGAACAATGTAAGCGGCACGAAAAGTGATCACTCATTAAATTTAAAGGGGTTTGGGGATTCGTTTGTTTTTTTTATTATACACTTTGAGTTTAAATCTAAACTATAAAGGGGGATAGATTCAACTGGGATGTGGGAGTTCTTCAAAGCTTCTTGGAAATGCTTGGCAACCGAGTGGTTTACACCACATCAACTGACCAGTTCTGCACATTGTTTTTTTTTTTTTGTTTTCTTTGGTATGTTTAAATCACAATTTATGAATTTGTGGAAAGCATGGACAAATTCGACGTTTATGTATAAGACTTTTCTAAATTGCGGTTTATTTTTCAAACCTTTTATTTATTTAATTTTGTTGTTTATTACAGTGACGAATTGACGTTGGAGGGAATAAAACAGTTCTTTGTTGCTGTGGAACGTGAAGAATGGAAATTTGATACATTGTGCGATCTATATGATACGCTTACCATAACTCAAGCAGTCATATTCTGTAATACTAAACGTAAGGTAGACTGGCTTACTGAAAAAATGCGCGAAGCTAACTTTACTGTTAGTTCAATGCACGGGGATATGCCTCAAAAAGAACGTGATGAAATAATGAAGGAGTTCCGTGCTGGTCAAAGTCGAGTTCTTATTACAACAGATGTCTGGGCTCGAGGCATTGATGTTCAACAAGTCTCGCTAGTCATCAACTATGATCTGCCAAATAATCGTGAACTGTACATTCATCGTATTGGGCGCTCAGGTCGTTTTGGACGTAAAGGTGTCGCAATCAATTTCGTCAAATCCGACGACATTCGCATTCTTCGAGATATTGAACAATATTACTCAACGCAAATTGACGAAATGCCAATGAACGTAGCGGATTTAATTTAAATATCACAGTGAAATGCTTTTCTTTTTCTTTTATAAATATGAATTTTTTATTTAACATATAATAGTTTTCATTCTTTCAATAAAATGTATTAATTTTCCATGAAATGATTTACAACACATCTGCGTTCACTTTGGTTTATTTTAAGGGTTTCTACAAAATTGTTTTGTATTTGATCACGCTGAACTGGATAAGATGGCGGGCTGAGTTGGAATTTGTACATATGATGCGGGTTGCTGCGTTTGACTTGAACTAATTGTCTGCTTATCTTTGGATTTAAGGAGACTGCCAAGTACAATACCAATGAAAAGAATAAGTCCAACTTGGTGGTTTGAAAAGAATTTTTTCGCACAATCTGTAGGATTGTCTATATTCAGGGAATAAATCTGAAAATGATAATTTAAATAAAAACGACTATAATGGATAACATGCAATGGTTACCTGTTGTATTAAGTGGCAAGCTACCATCCCTACTGCTGTATAGTATGGCAATGTTTGATCACAGGCTATACCTGCCGCCACAAGGCCCGACATCATGGCTGTTGAAAATCCTGACAACCAAAGCTTAGTGTTTTCACCAAACCGCAAGGCAGTAGACTTAATGCCAACTTGTACATCATCAAGCTTATCTTGATGAGCATAAATTGTGTCGTAAACTATCGTCCAGCAGACGCCCGATAAATATAATGGCAGACACGCAGACCAATTAACAGCACCTTGAGTTGCACACCAGCCCAGAAGTGCACCCCAATTAAAGGCCATCCCCAAAACCATTTGCGGCCAATAAGTTATGCGCTTCATAAGTGGGTACGTTATAACTAAACTTAAGGAACAAGCACCTAAAACGATCGATTGCAAATTAAGTTGCAGCAAAACAAGAAGTCCCAGGCTGAGCTGCGCTGAAAGAAAAACTATCGCGTCAAATTGTGTTATTTCGCCACATGCCAATGGTCGTGATTTTGTTCGCTCGACTCTGGCATCTAAGTCCTTGTCCCAGAGGTCATTAATCGTGCAGCCAGCTCCTCGCATTATTAAAGCACCGGTTCCAAAAAGAGCTAGCATTACAGGGTCCGGCCAGCATCCCGCTGGTGCACTTAATGCTATACTCCATCCACATGGCCAGAAGAGGAGGTATGAACCTAGAAATGGTAAAAAATTTATTTGAATGTAGACATAATACATTTATGGGAATATTTAGGTGGAAACGTTTTTTTTTATGCAGTTGCAAAATTGAAGAAGTAATGTGGGGACGAAAAAAAAAATTATCAATCATGAAAGAGAAAATATCCATTAGTGGTATAAATAATTGGTTATACAAAACAATAATTTAGTTGCATTAGCCACGTATATAACGTTTTAGAATCTGTGACATCATCCAACAACTCGCAGGCACTATTTATTACTGCAGTTTCTTTTCAAAATATTCTTATGGATGTAGGAATGTACATATGTATAGTAAAAAAAAGGCAACAGTATTTGTGGAACACAACGAACCTGATTGCAATAATATTGTTTGTGAAAGGTTACAAGCCAAAGAGGTGACTTTTTTTATTCTTAACGTAATATATAAAAAGAAATAGAAATAAAAACAAAATTAAATACGTTTACTATTACAATAATCGCATGTTAGATGTCAAACTTACCTATGGGTCGATCAAGTCGCATTAATCTACCATACGGTGACAAGGAATTTTTTATTTGTTGCAGCATCGAATCCTCTTTTCCTGGACTCGTCTTTGGCGAAATGTTCACATTTTTATTCTCCTCACTAGTGCTTAGACTTCTTATATTAAACACAAAATCCCTCTCTAAACGTTGTGTGCTCCTAAGTTGAATAGTACTACTTGTATACGCTAATGAGGTAGGGTTTATTAGTTTTTGTAGACCGAGGCGGCATTGTGAATGACTTTTTACCCACAAACAAACTGTTCGCATGGATAGCATTTTGTATTGAGGCGTTCTTATGAAATGGCAAGAAAGACTAAGTGCCAAACTGGTTTCTTGAATACAGCCTTATGGGTGATAAGGAAATGTGGTTATTGTCCGAATTTCGTAACTCAGAATTTACCAGTTTGACTTTGAAATATAGTTCGTTTAAAGTGACACATAAAGCAAAGTGCTTCAACAAAAAGTAATTGCTCACAACATTTTAAATTTGTTTAAATTAAACTTTTTTAGAAATTTGTGGCCTTATAAATTAGCCAGCAATCTTCAACCGCACTTGCCGTCTCGGCTAATTTGCAATTTGCAATAATAATGTGGTCATAAAATGACATGTGTAAGCAGAAGAGAAAATAAAAAAATATTGACATTTGAAAATTGGTGTTCTTATAGGGAATTTGCTAAAGATATTAGCCTATGAGGTACCTGCATACTAACAGGGTGCCCTACTTCATTATTACAATTTTATGTTTGAAATTTATTAATTACTATTCACAGCCAGGTCTTAGTATTCATTAAATCATTTTGAACAGAGAGTGGGATTACTCTAAAGAAATTGTGATCGATGAATGTGAGCATTTTTTTTTATCTCTTATTGACAAATATTTTTGTTTTCGAATGCTAAACACCGTGTGGTGTAGTCAGAAATTCTTTTGTATATTTGTTACTGTAAATTGGTGGGTTTGAGCCCAGAAGAAGTAGCTACCACACCTTAATTACCTGCATTAAATAATTTTATAAATACATACAGAATTTGCAGTTTCATACTAAAGGTCCATAGTAAAATATTTCACCTATTCTAGAAATTGAAAAGATTTTGTATTTGCAATGATGATGCTGAAAACGTGACAAGTCCAATAATTTTTACTACCAAGTGGGCCATAATATATGACCCTATGTTTCTAGGCCAAACAAATTTAATGCGTTTTTTAAAGTGTTGATTTGGGCATTTATTCCTTCATTCATTCATCGACCGAATTGACATTCTACACCATTTGTAAAATCTATGACACTTTCCGATAGGGTCAAACGATACATTATGGCCCAACTAATATAGCAATAATTGCTACTCAATTGTTATTAAATAAAGATTATAATGGTAAGAAAAAAACCTAGAAAACTACATTATGTATTCATATTAGGTATTAAATCTTCAGAATAATGTAGAAATTTCAGAAATTATGCTAATAAAATGTACAAAGCAATATCAAACGGGCTGTAGCTTGTTATAAATTTCAATTTTAATGCGACAAAAATAATTATTGACCTCACTAAAAATTGCTAATGTCAAATGTTTGTACGCTGCCTTTCAAAGCTTTGAATTCAGCCACCGATAGAAGTTTCGGTTATGCGTAGGTATGTAACATAGCAGGAATAAAAAATAAAGACGCATTCACAATAGTTATTTTTTCTCCGACCTTTAATGAATTTGATATATGAAATTAATTAAGATTTTAAATATATAAACAAAATGGTAGGTATATTTTGATTTGAAATACAAAAAAAACCTAAAAGCAACCTTTCACCTAGAAATACAAATCAATTGGAAAAAGAAGGAAAAATAAAATGATTTTATATTCGAATATTCTGCACGAATTTATTACATATTCATACGAATCTTTACCATTACGCCATTCATACGAATTACATTCAAGGGATACCTACCAATTAAATTAGAAGATGCATGAAGCAAGTGTACAAATCTTCTGCATACAGTAGAAGTGACGTGCATTGGATCGTATGCTGTCATTTAAGAATTAGCAACTGATTTGTTTGTTAAACATATGTACATATGTATTAATTATTCGACCTTTATTCCAAGTAACAATTAAAAAAATTAAGAAAAAAAAAACAACAAATAATCGAACTTCACCATCTTTTGATGATCCAAACCACTAAATTATTTGATATTTTTTTTATTTCTTATGTGCCTCTTCACATTATATTGAGCAGGAAGATCGTCCGTAAGAGAGGAGGAAGGAGGATAACTTGCACCGCAAACCCATGTCTAAAGTGGATTTTCGGATGATGCATGACTTTTTTCCGATATCGTTCTGTTTCTGACACGTTTTTTCATTTTAGTTTTGATCGTTGATGAGCAAGAAAGTTAAGAAGAGAAAAAAGGTACATATGCATCAGGCCAACTGCTCAGATATAAAAATTAAAAATGGTCCGAATCAAGTGTTCCGCTTGTCAAAAAGCCTTTCATTTCCACGAAAATGTGAACACAGCGTTCATGGGCAGGACTTTTATGCCCACTCCAACGTGAACAGGCACTATGTGTGTCGTTCTTGCTTTGGTAAAAGGTACACGTATGCACTAAAATTGCATTGATACAGAGAAGATGAACATGGCCCCTGTGCAAGGAAAATATAAGAGTTTCAACATGGAGATTGATTCTTCGTTTCATTTCTGCTGAGGTGTGGTTGGCAGAATTTATACAAGAACCAAAGTAGACAAAGTTGCTTACTACAGCGAAATTAGAGTTGCCGACTGTGACGTTCTGTCGAATTCGTCAATGTTGTGTATCCCTTCTTATTGACAGCATATATTTTGTTTTACCCTAGCGAACGCATCGGTGACAGTGAACGTTGCACAGATTGAAAGATTGTGTCCTCAGTGTTCATTAGTGAGTATGAAATTAAAGAAGACCCATTATAGCGCGTTTAAAACCTTTTTTAACATCAAGGGTCTCGTAATTAATATCGCCAAGGCGGCTGATAACAGCATTATCTGATTTAGCTTTGATTTAGGGTTTCATGATCCGCAGACCGCCATGTCCCCCCCTGTGTATGATATATTGAGATGAGGAAATAATGTGCTTGCTATAATAATAATATTTCGTCCCGCCGCAAAGCCAATAAGCCTAAGTCCGTTGCCAGACGTGGTGACGTGTAGGCTATGCTTACCAACTGTTCCACCAAATATGTTCTACTTCCTATCCATAGTACCTACGATTTAAACATCATACTTCAGACATTGCTCATATGTCGTATCAAGGAGCTCGTGTAAACATTCTTTGGTGGGGTCGTCTTTGTTTTCCGTAGGGGCGATCGTGCATATTAGGCTTATGGTAATGAGTTTAGGGTTGAAGCGGTTTGTCAAAAGATTTTCACTCAAGAGTCGGAAGCTCAAGATTTTTAAGTAAGTCTGCCGCATGTGGCAAATCTGCACAAGCGCTATTTCTTTTCCCTATAGCAATCACCATAGTTTCATAGTTTTTCATACTCCTTGTTTCCAGCCCACCGCACTTCCTCGATGGCGATGATATCTGAGTGATAACAGTCAAGGACCTTTTTTTTTTCTTTTTTTTTATAAAAAAAGGGTTTAGAATCGAATCACGATATATTGAGGCCAGCTCAGAGGGGATGAAATATTTCTTACATATGTCTAGGAAAACTAGACATTTCAGCAGCGTTTTCGACGACTCCGGATATGTGATCATTCCAACGTAAGTTTTCATTGACACACATACCGAGAATGGAAAGTTTATCGGTTTCGACGATGCAAGTGCCATTCATGGATAACGGCTGGGTGTTTAAATTTCGCTTTAACGACAGCAGACAGCATTGTGTTTTGGAACATAAGGGATGTAAGTGCAATAGGCCTGTAGGAGGAGAGAGAGGAATATTCGTCTTTTTTAGGGACGAGCTGGACAAATGCTGTTTTCCATCTTCTCGGAAAGAGTCCTAAAGAGTAGGATTGATGAAAAAGCTTACGCAGTAGTTTTGCCAGCGAGGAAGATCACCTCTTCAGAAGGAGGGGAGATATACCATCTGGACCAGCGGATTTGTGAATGTTAAGATCTTTAGGAACTCTTGCTACTACACGAGTGCGAAACTGGATTTGTCCCATTGAAGATTCGACGCACTCAAGTGTAGGCGGAGACAAAGCACAATCTGGGGGTGTTGAGCTGGTCACAAAGTGTGCAGCAAGCAGATTGTCCAAAGAGCTGACAGCTGAAATATCGTTATAAATGAGCGTTGGGATGGAGGATGAGGCAGAATTTCTAATATTTTTGACGAACCACCAAAAATGTTTACTACCTTTGGGACATTGTGGTATTTTTTGCCTCTGTTAATTGCTCAGCTGTACGTGGCCTGTGCAGATCGTGCAAGGGTTGTCAACAGTGATTCCATTTCTATCCGAGGCCATTAGTTGGCTTGTCACATCTTAGCACTTCACTACGAAGTTGATTGTTGCGCTGCTGGCTCAATCCAAGCTATAGGACAGTCAGTAGTTTCAAGATCAATCTCCAAACATGCGAGAAAAAAAAGGCTGTATGAAGCAAAAATGGTAACTGCCATCTTAGGACAAAGCGATTGTCTCCAAATATTCTACAAAATTACTCATCTATAAAACACTTTTTAGATCCATGCTTACTTGTGGGTTCTGAACCTGGTTCACAATTTCGGCCACTGATTCACTGATTTTTAAACGAGAAATATCAAACTAGGACTCTGTTGCGGAAAATATAAAGAAACTCAAGTGATACTTCTTATCGTCTACAAACTTATCTTTTGCTAAAAAAATTAGAACGTATAGGTCATCTCCCTAACTATGCCATTATATCGTTGTTGGACTCAAACATCAATGACATTGTAAATGAAAATTTATTATCTCTCACCTTTTCCATGAAATGTTGCATTCATATTAAGACGAAATGTAGGTGGAAACATTCTAGGGGCTTTTTACGAGAAAGCTTCCCCGCTTAATTTACTCGGATAATATTTCCTTTGATATCGCATAGATGTTTAGTTTAAAATGTGAGTAAAAGTCCTTTCACAGGATTTTTCTAAAAAAATACAATCCGCGCAACTTGGATTCTAAATGAAACACGATTTTAGTAATGCATTATAAAATGTTCTTTATTCTACCGTGTACTCGATCAGACTGCCTAACAATGTGTCTAATACTCAAAATCTAACCTCTGCACAATTGACTCCAATGGCGTTGGTTCCCACGGGAAAGCTCATGCAGGTTCGCGCATGCAAGTGAAAAATGCATACGGTGCGTCTGACTGGATACTTGAGCCTTATCGTATTTCAGTCAGATAGGTGGCTGCTTACGCCTGTTAACTTGTGATTTAAATATATAGAAATATTTACGTTTATGCAGTATGCAAGAGTACAAACAACAATTGTAACGAATTTTTCTTTGCTTCCATGAAGCAATAATATCATACATAGGTATGTAGTAGTCCACACAAGTCGTGTGTTGGAGAAAATTTAGAAATAGAGAAATGTTTCATGTGGCATCGCCAAATGAACTGTCAGTGCTCTATATACGAGTACTCCAACGAGAATTGGTTTAATGTGGTTTAATGTATAAACCACAAACATTTAAGCAAAGGACACTTTTCATAGAATTTTTCTGAGAAATTTAAAAGCAATTAGACACCACGAAAGTAAAATATAGGATTCCAACAAAATTCAATGATTATTAGTTTGTAGAATGGCAGGGATTGTCATTTAATAAAACCAGTGATGTTCTACTGGAATAGAATACATTTGATCCTCCAGGTCATTGTTCTTCCAATTCTTGATTTTTAAGATAGTTTTTAAAATTATTTTCTGTTATAAAAATTCAACATTTTTGGTTTTCGCTATATACTTTTACTAAAATGAACATCTTCATCATATCATTTCTTGTATTAATATAAACTTCAGTCTTCAAACCGCATTCACTTAATTGAGTCCCTTAAATATTGTATGTTTTCATTAGAACGTTGTTTTGTTTTGCACCCCACTCCTGTAACAGAGAGGTTTCCAACACAAGTTTAATTTTAATATGTGGGTAGGCGTATCAGCTAAAGGACATATCGCTTACCCCAAGGCTGAATTAAATTTGTTTGTTGTGACAAGTTGGGTTGTATCTTGAACATTACATACTTAAAATGAAAACTGTGCCGTGAAATACGAGGGGCGTTCAATATATTCTCGGTATAGATATGAAGGAAAATGCGAATTCAATTTAAATTGTTTTTATTTTTCAATATAATCTCCCCTAACATCAATGCATTTGTTACATCTTGAGATAAGCTTTTATAAACTCTCAAAAAAATAAATTTCCTCTTTCTCTGCAAAATACCGACTTGAGTTCTTCATCATCCGAAAATCTTTTTTCACGAAGACATTTTTTCAAATCCGGAAACAGGAAATAATCACTAGGGGCAAGGTCTGGACTATAGGGTGGGTGTTGGATTTCTTCGAAACCACAATCTCGCGCAGCAGCCTTGGAAACTCGCGCCGTGTGAACAGGAGCGTTGTCATGAAGAAGCAACACACCCGCTGCGAGTTTACCCCGTCTTTTCTTTTTAATTTCCTCCCGCAAATTATGCAAAGTGGAAGCGTAGGATGTGGCGTTGATGGTTTCACCTTTTTTTTTGAACTCAATGAGCAAGATTCCCTTTGAGTCCCAAAAAACTGTGGCCATGAGCTTCCCGGCAGACGGAGTGACTTTGAACTTCTTTGGGGGGTCTGTTCCTTTTTTATGCCACTGCATGGACTCTTGTTTGCTTTCAGGGTCATAGTGGTGGACCCATGTTTCGTCCCCAGTAACAATTCGATCCATAACACCGTCCGCGTTCTCACTACACATCTCCAAAAGCTCTCTACAGCATGCGATTCTCACTTTTTTCTGAGGCGCTGTGAGCATTCGTGGCACCCACCTTGCACTGACCTTTGAGAGGTTAAGACGGTCATGAAGAATGGTGTGAATGGTACCAATTGAAAGCTTGGTGATCTCTGCCATCATTTTCACCTTTATTCGGGCATCCTCAAGAACAAGTTTTTCGACTTCTTTGATGCTTTCTCCCGTACAAGCAGTAGCAGGGGCGCCGGAGCGGGGGTCGTCTTCAATGCTCTCTCTGCCTCTCTTGAACTCGCTTGACCACTTTTGCACAGTTGATAATGAAGGTGCGGAACCCTTGACTTTTTCCTTACTTAGTGAGAAATTTAATTACAGCGCGATGCTCAATTTTCACCATCATCGTCTCAGTTGCCATTATGATTCTGTTTAACTAGAGATAAAACGCGAATTAATAATCACATTTATGTGAAATTTTACATGAATGCACAAAAATAATAGTATTACTTGATAAATAAGTCAATTTATATATACAACTACAGCTTCACCCCGGTACCGAGAATATATTGAACGCCCCTCGTAAAACTAAAGAGTGAATCAAGATCCTATTTGAATACTTAGACTTACACTGGCGATTACTAGGACGATGCCATACATTTTGCAATCGATTTTCACTCTTTACACCTGTTTAAAATTTTGTACCCGAACTTTTACTACATATGAACAAGTACATATTTTCTCAACTGGAAGTCACAAAATTAAAGGGTAAATAAGAAACGACCGTTGGAATTTCCCAAGATCAAACAATGAACTTCTTGAAAAGCGTATAAAAAATGCGCCACTAGGATGTATGGCCTCAACCTAGTGATCGCCAGTGCATTTCCCTTCATTAAAGTATGGGAGTAGTCCGGAAACCCTGGTCGGTATTTCGAAAGGCCGGTTCCACACGAATAAAGAAAGATGGTGGAGAAAATGCAACGAAAATATCGTTAAAGAACAAAAGGCAAGCCTTTCAAGCGTGGGCTAAGTACATCGGAAATAGCGAGAGCGATAAAGTGCGCCTGGAGCTAGATTCTAAACGCTGCAAAAAATAGTCGAAAAAGCGGTAGGAAGAGCACGCGCTATAGCAGTAGAGGCATTGTAGTGAGAATTAGAAAGGTTACCTTCACAGCATTTAAACAGATGACAAGCAGTACAACATCGAAGCAGGGGTAAATGACCTAACGTTTCTAAGACAACGGTGCAACGACGAAAACACTCGCAAGAGATTCAATAACCGAAATCTGTTGTTCCTTCTAAGGTCAGATAACGAAATTTGCAATGCATGGACAGAATACTTTAATGACTTACTAAAGGAAGAATTTCCGCTGTCGCAGACGAAGAGGAGGCGACAGATTTTACGGAAGCCGAATTTAGCGAAACAGCGAAAAGAATGAAACGGGGGCGTGCGGCGGGGCCGGATAACATACCTTCCGAAGTGTGGACAACAATCGGAAATCTTGGGTTTAAATGGCTCACGATTTTATTCCATAAAATGATGAGAGGAGGTCGATTGCCTAATCAGTGGAGGGACAGTCTTCTGCTTCTAAGTTACAAGAACTACCGATCGGTGAAACTAATGTAGCATACTATAAAAGTACAAGAGCGAGTTCTAGAGAACGGCAACGGAATATTATTAAACTCTATTCCCTGAATACGAATTTGTGGGAGTCAGGTCGACATGTGACGCTATTCAAAATCTCCCAATAATGTGGGAAAAACATCGCAAATCTTCAAAGGATTTGCATATCATGTTCATCGGCTTGGAAAAAATATTCGGCAAAGTTCCTCGAGATCATATATAGGCGCGCTAAAATCTCAAAATGAGATACATACATACATATGTAAATATGCCACGCGATATGTACGATGATGTTAAAATGGAAGTTAGATATACAGGAAGAATAATCGGAGAATTTGAAGTTAAAGTTGGAGTACACCAAGACAGTGTACAAACTCCATTGCTTTTTATCTCAACGATCCCGGAACAGCTTCTCTGCTTTGCGTCGACGATAGCGCTGTTATAAGTAAAGACGTGATGGCCTTTCAAGCCATCCAATTATTGGAGAGAGGCGCTAGATGATAACGGGTTACGAATCTGTAGTACAATACTGAATATCTGCATTGTCGTTTTTCTAAAGCAGCAAAACCAATTCCTAACATTTAATTAGAAGAAATACCGGGCTCTGTCGTTAGCCAGCAATGAAATTGCGATGGCTATGTGTGCTAAAACTCCGCTGTATTTTCTGACAGAAAAATCCCACTTATGTATGTAAACTTAAAGGTTTCATATATACTCGTACAACAGTCGTTCGCCCTGCTTTAACATATGCATCACAATGTTGGTAGGTGTATGAAAAATGTAAAGGAATAATGACAGCGACGGAATTGAAAACGTTACGAATGTAACACGTGATCATATAAGAAGTATACCGCGGATGGGCATAGTCTCCACATTAAGAAACCGATAGTAGGGACATTACAGGCTGAACAAATCAGCAGGTACATCCATGTTCAACGAAGGTCCTCAGAAAATCCGGTGCAAAAAGCAATAGGGTCTCAATTTGATCACTCAAACTCGAAAACAGCAGCTTTACGCTTTACTTATTTCAACGGTTAATAAAAGAAAACGAAGAGAAGAAAAAAGCGAAATAAAGCCAAAACAGTTTGTGAAATTAGGACAACTAGGGAAGAGTATATCGGACCACCACCCGCAAAACAGCGCACTTAGTTTAGGGTGGGCGAAGACTAGCAATCCCTATTGTACGTAGCCTCTAAAGTAAAATTTCTCAAATTCTGGGATTTCAATTCTTTCTAGCTACATATAGTCGAGATGATTTAATGTGAAGTCTCTTAGCCGCAAATAAAGGTCCAGCTACGGAACCAATGTTCCCAGTTGCGATGCGATATTTTCGTTTATTTTCTTTTCCAGTTTTTACTTAGATATTATAAGAAGTGTCTTAGTTTTTATAACTTTGTTATGCCTTTTGAATGATTTTTGTTGAAGAAGTTCAAGTTGGCTGTAGAATTTTGCACATCGATTATCACTTAATACTTAATACTCAATCTAGTATCTAGTATAATTTAAGAAAGCTTTGATTATTTATTTTAAAATTGGCTAAAACGTCCTCAAACTATTGTAGATTCATTCATTCAACAAAATGTTGAATGTCAGGTGTCACAGAAAAGAAAATCCTCAATTTTATTGAACTATACCATACTAGGAATTGTGGAATCTATAACAATCAACAACATATTAAGAATTTTTGTAGTTTTTTTAGTTTTAATTTACAAAAATTAAAATATATGCTTGTTGAGAGAGTCGCCGCATTTAATTTTGCAAAAAAATCTTTAGACAGATAAGCATTTTCTTTGGTCATATCATATCACTATAAAAGAATGTGAGAGATCTACATATTTTATTCACCGCAAACAGAGCCTACAATTTTTTTTTGCTTGATTGTTCTTCACTTTACTATAATATAATTATGTATAATCGACTAAGAACCGACGGTCCAAAGGTAAAAGTCATTAAGTAAAAAATTGGTGAAAATGTGTTTTTTAAGAAAATAAATATTATTTTTCACACTTTATGGCTGGGAATAATTACCGAGGCATAATTTTAGTTTTTACAGGAATTACGAAATTATAAAAATCATTAAGTGCAGGCATTTAATTTCTCTTCAGAGGAAAAAAATGTCTTTAAATCAAATTATCTCCTTAACATTGTTAGTTAATGACTTTAATTAATTGATTGATGCATTTATTAGCTATAACTATTACAATTTACGATCTATTATAAAACAAATTTAATTATAATACGAATTTTGTCGATACAATCTAGCTTACGAGTATAATTAATTTTACAAATATAGTACAGTTGAAGGTATCTTGAAATTAAGAATGTTTGTCACCTCTTTGAGGCTTGGCAGTAGAGAATTGAATAAATTTAGTCCTTCGTACTATATCGAATTTTGTGTGATACATTTGTTAAATCTAATTAGAACACAATTTTTTGCTGTTCTTAAATTGTATGGCTAAACTTCCTGGACGTATGCTAAATCGTCTTGTAGACAACAAGGTAAGTGATTATATTTTACATAAAACACAAATATTAGGACTTTTAATGTAAATGGCCCTTTTACCTTTAGCCACGTCATTTCCAACATATAGGACCTACGAGTATATCTATTGCATTTGGCTAGTATCTATGACTCTTTTGCTCCATCTACATATGTGCAAAACCAATTCAGTAGAAGTTGATTTTATTAATTGATATTACTAATTTAATTCAATTCAACATCGAGTTAATTTTTGTTTTTTTTTTTATTAAATATACAAAATATGTATGTATTGTAGGTAATAATTCAAAAAGTTCGTATCTTGGCAACATTAATTTAATTATGTTCTTCAGAATAGTTATAATAATATAATAAAATTGTGATAAAATATTTGTACGTGTAGATTCATTTATTTAAAATTTCTATTCATTAATATAACGCATTAAAACATTTGACACCAGAGTTTTTGGAGCTGGTTTCAGTAAAAAGGTTATACTCATCACAACAGTACGAATCAAAGACTGAGAGATTAGAAACATTGCACTAATTGGGCTGTACATTATTTTTTTTATCATTGATTCCTCTTCCATATAAAATTCTTTAAAGCTCTTACTATTAAAAATGTACATCTGAAACATTATCAATTTCAGTTCAAACCATTTCAAATAGACTTCCGCGATTTTCAGTATTTTTTCGCAGACTATACCAATCGCAAATCCGATTAATATTATAATATTCATACTCGAATTATCGTTTTCCCTTTTTGTTGAATGGTTTTTAAAATTTGATGTCGTGTGCATACTACGAAAACTTCCTGGAGGACTGTGTTGAGGGAAAGTTCGTGAACCTCTGGAGTGAACAGTTTCTGAAGATGGAATATGTCTCATCGTTAAATCGTCAGCATCAGAATCTATTTCATCTGGATTGTAGTAATTACCTAAACGAAAATATAAATATAATGGACCTTTTTAAGAAAAATAATTTTGTTAATACAATACGGTACATACGATTCATTTTAGTAAGAGTCTTATTGGGAAAGAAATTGGAATTTGGAGGTAAACCATTTTTGTCAAAGTTTTGTACTCTTTTGCTATTAAAAAAGTTCTGATTTTGAAAATTTCTTAATATACTATTACTTCCCGGCAAGGCTTTATTGCCATTTGTTTCCAAATCTTCTTCCATAATGTCTGTACCTACAGTTTCGGACCATGCGCTGCGAGACATATTTTAATTTGTTTTCTCTTTGCTCAAACTTTAATATTTAATATTTGTTATTTAATTTACATGGCAATCTTTGTACAAAAAAATTACAGTTTAGATTCAAAACGATATATAGCTATAATAATAATAAAAGTTTTTGAGAGAAGATTACATATATTCACTGTTATTGATAGCCTAAAAAGACTTTATCCAACCAGCCATTGCAGTTTATTCTGTTTTCATTCTCCAGTCTTAAGTACTTTGGTAATAGGGGTTGACCCTTTGGGAAAAATTTTAAGAACGTACCTATTTTTTAAAAGTTGCTCGTTATCTTGTACTCGTATATTGGGAGATCATCATTTTCCTTTACAATATTTTATTATTTTAATAATATTTTTGAAAATGAATGGTTTTTCTTAATTTGGTTCAAAGTTATCTAATTTAATACAATCAGTGAAAAATTCATGCCACTAAAAATAATTTTTGAGAATAAAAAGGTATGAGCAATTATGCCAAAATAGAAAAGGAATATGACTTTGAAAAAACCCTCAGTAAGTACAGCGTACATAAGAGAGACTAATAGACGTAGGGAGAGGAAGTGCGACTATTGCAACCATAGGAGTAAGTCTTTCATCTCTCGATATTCATAAATGGACCACGTAAGCTTCATATTAACGAACAATCAATCCAATTATTCACGTTGACGAAAAATACGAATTTAATGTCATTGACGTCCGCAGAGACCAAGGTTAAAGAGGACAACGTAGATTCGGATCCTGTATTGCAGTTAAAGTTTATTTGCAGCTACACTTTACTTCAAAATGAATGGAATTATAATTACGGTGAAAAAGTGGAACGCAGTATAATGCAAAACTATGGTACTCGTATATCATAGCATTGAGGATGTTTTCAAGTATTTGAGTAGCTCCTGGACTGTATACAATTTTAACATTTCAGAAGCATACTATTAAAACGTTGTCTCGCAGTCTTCGTTTTAAATACTGTTCGCTTATATCTACGTACATATAGTGGAAAATTTATTGTGGCATCGCCTTCCTAATACTTTCGTCAATAATTTCTAATTTTATAATTTGTCAACAACCGAAAACAATTTTTTTTCACATATTGTATTATAGATGAAAATAATTTGAATAAAACATCTTTGTAACTGGCCACGTGAATTATATATCTAGAAGAAGTTTGATCTTCATACAACATTTTGTTGATAATCTGAACACCTTAAACAACAAATTTTTTAGAATCAATTGTGATGAGTTCTTAAAATTTAGTCTGCCTTGAAATACAAGTAGCTCTCAGTAGTGGTTAAAAAAATCAAGTCTCATAACATATTTATAATTTAGTATTTAAATGAAGTAGCAACAGTACGTATTATAAATCGTTATATAGGAATACAACAAGCCGAAAGATACTTATTCATGTTGTTAAAACTCAATAATCAAAAACCTAATTTCTGGCTTATCTATAGCTAATTTGGTTTAAAATGGAATTAGCGTGTCTTAAATTTCTACGTCTCTTAGTTACAATAAAAGTTAAATTGGAAACTTTAGCTTTTGAGCTTCCAAAGTTGTTTCACTTCGTTATTATTCCGATTTGCACCCGGACCCATGCATGTTAATTTAAATGTTTGTATGTGTTGTTCTATATTGCGAATATTCGATAAGTTTTTGCGCACGGTAATTCGATTTATTAAAAAAAAATATTCCATTGCTTTAAAATTGCAGGTACAGAGCTCCCGAGATCGTTTAATGTGTGCGGTATGCGGTACACGTTCCATAATTGTTGCTATCACCACATATTAAATAAAACATTCTACGTAAAACCAAAGTCTATTTTTATTAAATAAGTAACAATAGAAACCTGTACGAGTACGAGTTCTCTTATCTGCATTTAAAGAAAAGTCATAAAAGAATAATGCAGAGCTTACTGGTTATATGGTATGCACTTATTGTACTTATCCGTTACCAAAATTATGGATGATCGAGTATCTATGGATGGATTTGGTAATTAAGGTTTTACAGATAACATTGAACACAAATTTTCCTTGAGAATTGTCGACCCCTGTCTACCTGTGGTCTTACTCATCACTGATAAGAGGTGTAGATAAGATACAATACGAGGTTTCTTAGACTTTGTGATAATACTTACTGAATTTTCAGATAATAATCCTGCACTTCGGTTATAAAGAAGGTTTTTGACTTTGATGATATTAGTCTTGTTAAAGAATCGACTATAGTGCAACATAGCACATAAACGGTATTTTCTACAGTCCTTTTTACATAGTAATTAATTAAAAATGGATCACGGTGCTAGCAATAATACCAGGTCTTGTCCAATGAAAATGATAGTAAGTTCAAAATCAGTTAATACCAAAAGAATCTTAGGAAAAGTGCATCTTTGTTTCTATATTTATATTTGGTAAATCATAGTGATTGATTTGAGTGGGTGTTTGATTTCATTGAGAATGATAAGACTTATGTTTGACATCTTCTAACATATGTTGAGCTGCATTTTTATTATTTCCATTTGTTTGAAAAGAACATCTCAAAATTTGGCAACTGTTTTAAATTGATTGATGACTTTAATATGTGGGTGGATGATCATTCCCTCACTTTGCTGTAGCGATTTTGGTTGCGTTAGTGAAAAGCATCAAAAAAACAATTAGTAATTTTTATTGGAGTACCTGGTAAAACTTGATTTTAAAAGTATAAGACCGAGGCAGATTGTTTAATATGGATTAATAAATTCGGATGGACTTTATGCATAATTGCGCATAAATCAAAAATGTTCATATATGTATACATATACTATGATACTTACAGGATGAACGAATGTTTTAAGATCTTCAAAATGTTGATTATTTTAAATTTAACAAAAATGTCATGTTGAGGTTAAACTAGTATCGAAATCACATGGTCACAAAACACGCAATTTTTCTTATACTCACGACTATTCTTTAATACAATCTTATTTTGCTATCAGTTAAATGCACTTTCATAAGCAATCCAAGACTAAATACCTACAATGCGAACACTTTTGACTATGCACCAAGTATCATATATATATAGCAATCCGTACAGATTATCACTGTGCAAGTGTTGTATATAAATATATATGAATCAATAATATATAGAAAACAATGATTAAATGAAATAAATGAAAATTCTTGGCTTTTTCATAATGCAAATTATTTTTGTAAAACAATTATTCGTATGCACTTAATAGTATTATAGTTATTAAGGCCCACATAACTACATATTATACATACATATGCATACATATTTGATTTTTAAAATTAAATTTAAGTACACTTATCAATACATACAAATAAAGTTTTCTATTGTACTATACGATATACAATTTTTTCTCATTTATTCATATTGTTTATTTTTATTTTTTAGTTTCATGCTAGACACTGCGAAAAAATTTTGTGGCAAGGATGGCTAGCTTATACCGTTACGGAGTTCGTATTCTCAGCTTTAGCAATTTTTGTGTTGTCATTCGCCTATGAGGGAATTAAGTTTACGAGGGAGTATTATCTTAAAAAAGAAATAAAGAAGAAAAATGACGAACGTATTGCATTACAATCAAAAAATTCTATTTGCAATGAGGGATCTTGCTCAGATACTCCACTGAATATTCCAGCACAGCCCAGCTTCAAAGATAAAATTTTCAATTCTTCACATATGTTACAAACGTTTCTCAATCTCATTCAAATTACTATTTCATATCTACTGATGTTGATTTTCATGTTATGTAATTATTGGCTGTGCTTAGCTGTTTTACTTGGCTTAGGTTTGGGATATTTCTTTTTTGGGTGGATAAAACAGGAAGCTTATGATGGTGAATGTTGTTGTTGAAAACACATTCAAATGTGATAGAAAAGGTAATGATATGAAACGAAATAAAAGTATATTACTTGCCAAAGTTTGTTTTGTTCAATACGACGAGTGTTCAGTAAATATACATACATTTGTATGATAGGTATCTAAATATTAAAAAAATAATTTTTATGTTTTTTACGCAAATAAAATAATATAGAGCAATACTTAATTGTTTTATTCTTCAAGATTGTGGTACAATTCGAAAGAAATTGGAATGAGAATTGCAAGCCCCGTTTTTTTTTTTTAATTAAAAAGGGTGGTGGAAGAACAAAAGTCAAGCTTTTCGATTTTGAACTAGTGCATTGTGAGTTAAAATACTAAAAGTCAAGAGAAGAACCGGCGAAAACATTTGCTGGGCCACGTGCCCTAGCAGTAGAATCTTAGACTATGATTCCTCAAAATCCGTTAATAGGCAAAAGGCATCAGAAGAGGCAAACCACAAACAAACGGGCGGATTTTTCGAGATTTTGATCAATAACGAAATCACTCAAATACATATTGTACTCATAATATATACTCGTATATAGAATACCAGTAAGGACGTTTTCTAACTTACTTTACTTAATTTTAACTTTTTTTGGGGGATTACTGGCTTACAGACCCTGTCTGGCATGGGCTTTAACCAATACGACTCTCAACCCAGTTTGGCTTCTAGGAAGTCCTAAATTGGTTGAGATCCTTTTCCAATTGCGTGCTCTTTTTCAGCGTTGTTCCACTGAGACGAATTCGGGAATCTATCTAGTTGGAACTAACCATGTTAGTTGGCGTAACTATAGTTGTCTGATTAGATCAATGTGGCTGTGCAGCCGGTGTAGGCATTCGCTGTACCTTCTCCTCAATACTCCAACAAAGCAGAAGATCCCATGGAGAAGAGAGTTCACATCCGCTCTGGAGAGTGTCACTGCCCCAGTGTTTTATAACATATATCCTCTTTGCCATTGCTCGGATTATAACTTTGCTAGTCGATTGTCTTTTTAGCCCATGGAAATTTCGATTAGCAAAAATTAGTTTTACTTGACATCTGCGATGATACCATTCCTGAAATTCACTGCGGATCTCATGTGGAGAAATTTATTTATTTATTCTTTATTTATTATTCTTGGTTTAACAAACTTCGCATTGACTTAATTTGTTATATTAATATTAAAACTAAGAATAAGTAGTGACATTAGTTTTTATATAATAATAATAAGTGATAATGACACTTTATATAAAAAAGTACTTTAAAGTGTGGGGTGACTGTGCAATTCATTATACAAGAAGATAAATTTAATTTATTTATTCTGAAATTTACAATACATAAACAATAAAAGAGAGAGAGAAAAAGAAAATAATTTAAAAAGATAGCATGGAAATGAATGTTGATACATTAGCAAAAGAACAAAGTGATGTACATATTTAGACAACATAGGGCAGCAAAACCTTAATTTCTTTGTAATCAAAGTCAAGAAGCCACATTCTTACACGATTCAAGAATTGAGACAAGGATCTTATTCGCCTTATATTGTAAAAAAAAGGCCTGGCTTCTTCCATCAAGTGTATATTGTTGGCCTTGCCTTTTAAGCACAGTGAAATGGGACCTACAATTTTTGTTAAGTCCGAAAGCGGGGGAGCGGGAGGGTTTTTCATGTGTAGAAGGTTTTACTTTCGAATGTTTTCCATTTTCCCCGAAGGAGTGGTGACGTCAGAAAAGTGGATTACATTTTTCCCTTTTTAGTATTGGTCGAGTTTTAAACCAGGCCTTGTGCGTCGTAGTTGGCGAAAGTACCCTAAGTGCGATGCTACCACATTATATAAATATCCTTTTCATTTTAAAATTATAGCTGCCCATTTTTACATTCTGTCTAAAGGCAGAACCATAAAAGGCGAAAGGATCCGTATGTGTATGTGCAATGCCGGATTGCTCAGTTTCGTTCATTTTTGCTTTCATACGTAAAATGCGTTTCTTTAGGAAACACTGTTATTGAAAAGAGCACAACTGGCAATCGTGGAGGACTGTGCAATTGATTATTTTCATTCATTTTTCATAGACGATTGAAAATAATCTTCTCGAACAATGTGCAAAAATACATAAAATAAGTGAATACTTGACTTGGCAGATGGATTCGTTATCAAAATCATATTATGGGCAACTCATCCAATTGAAGTAACTTAAGGAAACTTTTCATGCAGTTCTGGCAATAGCTTCAGTTTGCTTTCGCCTGTTATGGTTGATTACTAACACGTCAGTGTTGGTGAGCTTTTTTGATGACAGAATGTACTTTGTTTAGTTTCACTGACGGCTAGACCCATTATTATTGTTTCCGATAAAGGTCAAACTGACAGCCCGCCGATTTCTCTCAATTACGTTAATTTCATCTGCAGGTACGAGAAGCCGTATAGATGTTTGAAACCCCATTTTTCTTGTGTTGAGTTGCGGACATATTTTCGAGTACAATGATAAAAAAGTTACATACTATATAACCGTGTCGCCATATTTAAGAGCTTTTTAGCATCACTTTGATAGAACAATTGCCGTTCTTAACAATATCCCCTACAATCGATAGTGTTTTACATCACCCTAAAGAACCAACCATGACTTAACCCTTATCCTGTACACATGGGTCAAAATTGCCCAAACACGAAAAAATCCAGAACAAGCTACAGTGTCAACATTAAAGAAATCTCGCTGCTACTTGTGCCCAAGTCGCTTCAACAACACGAAATATTTGACAAAATGCTCAAAATATTCAAAATTTATTTGTAAAAATCATTCTGAACAAAAAATTACATGCAAAAATTGTGATTGCTAAATGAAAAGTACATTGGGCAAATTTGACCCACAAATACCATGCGTGTTTTTTTTTAAAGTACAGGATAAGGGTTAAGCAATAAGCACAGGTCAAAACCAAACAAAAAGTGAACAGAAGCATCGTCAAATTGCAGTGTGCCTACTCGTAAATTGCTTTTAGTAACTTAACTAAATCTTCCAGCAAAGTGCCCAGCTGGAGTCTCAGTAAGTGAGAAAAAGTGAACGACAACTTAACTAGTACTATGGTCGTGTAATACAAATTCCTTGCATTCGCACCGTTTCGTAAGTCGACATATGAAAGTATTCTTCTACAATATTATGGTTGACCCTTTAGAACCGATGAAGGGGTAGTAGGTACAGATGAGTTATTTTAAGGTATTTGCCGAGTGAATATTTGGGTGATGGTGGACTCATCAAATTCTAAAACACTCAGTTTATGATCAGTTTAAGAGGTGCATTTAATACCTCAGCAATGAATATATATTTAACAGGCTTAAGTTCAGGATGCATACTTGTTTTTTTTTGTTTATGACCTGACAGACGATAATGAATGTCTGTATGCGTTTCCAGGTCCAGCTTAGCTGTTGCAGATCTTTTTTTCCAGCTGTAAAAATTTCGGCGTGTTGAATTTAAGTTTAGATATTGTTATCCGCATTCGATTAGATATAGGGTTGATTTCGCAGTCTCCGTTCGTTCATTTGATAGTCCGCGGAAGTGGTTCTTGAAAATTCTTAACATAGACAGCGTCTTTACTACAATGTTGCTGTGACTATCCTTGCAGGATTTGGTCCGGGTTCTATTCTTCTGATAAGCCTCTTTTACCTTCTGGTTCCTCCTTCCTTCGTAATCTCATTATACTAGGATTTTTGGTGCAGTAGCAACAGAATTCAGTTTCAACCATCACCATGCGCAGTCGCATCTTTTCTCTGCTTTGCAAATTAAAATTTTGCTTCGTCTATGATGGATAATTCCCTCATTATGTAACCCACTTATGCGTCCGTGCAAAAAGTGCATCGTTTTCATCGAATTTTGTGTCGCATTTGTAATAATAACTACGAATAAATGATAGCAATGCTGACTGTGTTGTTTGTAGAGTCATCTGCGGCAAAACATTCCATACCACTTGTGTCTGTCTAAATAAAAGAAACACGGTATTTTCTAAAGAATTGCTCCTAGTGATCAAGTTTTCAATCAATCACATGACACTTATCGAAACGTTTACGCCAAGAGTCGTAAGTTTTTAAAACAATAAAGACTTAAACAATTCAATTTAAACCTCAAATGATCTGATCAAATCCAAGCTCATCAACATCGATCAACAAATTTCTGGTTTGATCGATTTAAGTTCTGGAGGAGGGAGCGATAAAATCTCTATACGCCACCTTTATAGAATGTTAAGTGACATCAAAGTTATCTATTCTATGCAGAGTATCTCTACAATATGTATACATACATATGCATATATCAAAAAAATGTGTGAATGGATACACTCTCCACCCGACGTCATAGGCACTCTGATGCTATGGTCGATGCGACAAAGTCAACAATGTCGGCAATGGACCAGCTGCAGAATGGTCAATCTTTTGCGACATTGAGAGAAGCACTATGCACCAAAATTGGCGGCTTGCCATTCCATCCCCAACTCCACCCGATGGCTGAATTACTGGAAAACAAAATTAACTCATTTTCACCTCCACACCTTAATCTTCTGCGGATGATTCAATCAGCAAATTATTACCCTGACACTTAAATCCAAGAGTGTGAATCCGTTCCAATGTCAACTCTACCCATCGATCCACTTTTACCTCCAGAGCCTAGTTTTCTGCGGACGATTCAATCTGCAAATTCTTGGGTTGCAACTTTTATCCAATAGTCTGAATAAGCTTCAAAGTCAACTCAATTCTTTTTATCGCTGTCTCACGGAAGCTCATCAAACTCTTCGTACAACAACCTTCTATATAATACGAGTGTGTAACTGGAGAAAATTGGTTCAAAAAACTTCTCATCACCCACCACCCACACCCCTGTCTAACTCCTTATGCACCAATTGCCACACGCATTTAATACTTACAGAAACGCAGTAAAGTTCGGACAATACATAAACTATCCATATCCCATAAATGAAGACATGCGTATCATGTGCATAACTGTGAGATTGAATGCGTATAAAACTACAATACATTGAATATGAATATTAAAGTTAATTAAATAGTTTTAAGTTAACTAACATCGACATCTCAGTACTTTCATTGGTAATCTTTTATTTTTTTTATTATATAAAAATAATGAAACGCTTATGAAACTGACTTAGTGAATCATTAAGAAGAAGTTTGCTCTTCGAGGGTATCTTATAGAAGATTCTAGATTTCTAATAACATTTTATATTTATATGAATCGAGTGTATCAAGGATTCAAAATCTGGTCACCTGTGATGAAACATTCAAAAAGAGAAAAATTGTAAAATAGACAATTGTGCTGCGAAATGGTTGTCTCTCTGCTTACAAGTCTTGTGTGATCATAATTTGTAACAAAGAGACAAGAACGCATAATATAGCATTACGAGTAATACAAAGCAACAAACGCTCACATTGCATTTATTTATGAAGATTTATAACATAAACATCATTCAGCTAAAATGTATTCATACGTATCTGTTTAAGAAAAAAAATTTAAACTTAGTTTTGTCTAAAACTTATCTTTTTTTATATGGCTTTAAATTCAATTAGTGGATCTTAAAATGATACATTTAATAACAAGTGAATAGATTTTTTCATTAGAATCTTACAAATTCCACTGAATACAGACTTGCCTTCAGAACGGTCAGCCCGTCTACCTGCGGTCTTACACATTACTGATAAGAAGCGTAGATAAGATACAGCGCTGGGTTTCTTAGGCTTTGTGATAACTCTCACTGAATTTTCAGATAACGATGTATTTCGTTTAAAAGGAGGATTTTCGATACTGATTTATTTAGTTGTGGTGAAGAATCGATTTCAGTATAATATAGCACAGAAGCGGTATTTGTTGCATTCTTCTTGAAATTAATTAATTGAAAATGGATCACGATCATGGTGCTGGCAATGCTGGTTCTGCGAGAACTTGCCCCATGAAAATGACAGTAAGTTGGAAATCTGTTAATTCCGAAAGTATGTCAGCAAAAGTAAATTTTTTTTGTGATCGAATTTGCTAACAGATAGTGAGTTATGTGTGTTTTATTTCAATGAAAAAGATAAACCGATTTCATGTCTGACATATTCTAAGTTTAGATACGGATTTATTATTTTCTTTTGTTTGAAAATAGAACAATATCTAAAGTGATAAAAAAAGGCAAACCTTATTAGATATTTTAACTTAGTTTGTTGCGGTTTAATCTCTTCTGTTGTATATATTTTTAGTGATTTCCCTTATGAAGGCGAGACCGAAAGTAACTCGAAAAAATTTTCTTTGTAAGCAATCAAGGACGTTTTCATCTCTTTTTGAGAAATGGAGTTATACAATTGAATTGGAACCGTAAAGATAATATTTAGTGCTTTCTTTGTTGTTCGTGAAATGGACTTATTTTGCATTTACCATCTTAGGCAAAAGAAATCGGGCTTTTCAAAAGTGATTTTACGTCTGATTGATTCATTTCTACCATTGTATCGTTGTTTGACGTGGTCAGCGTGCTACCACAGAAACTAATTTTATTCTTTCCATGGCCACAAATGCACCAGCATATTAGTTTGTGTATACCCTTGACCAAAACAACCTACTTTGATTTAATTTCATTTCTTTCCAATATAAGTCCATTGATGATTTTCCTTTGAAATATTTAAAACAAAGGTGATTTAAGTATAATACTATTTACAAGATTATTGAATACAAACAAATGATTTATGTAAGCAAAGAAAAAAATTGACTAAACAAACAAACATATCTTTACTTAGTTAAACAAAAACAAAAACTCAATTTATACTGCGAAATTCGATTAAAGGCAGTCAAGGTAAAGTAAAAACTGGAGAAATTTCAGTATAACAAATAACGTAAAAGTTTAAATTAATAGTGAGTCCAACCGCAAGACTTGGTTATAAGTTCGAAAATCTGACTTGGCATCGAATTAGCCACATTTTTGAACTCCTGAGCTGGAATTAGAGCGCATTCCGTTGTAACGGCTTTGCGTAAATCCTCCAACGAAGCGCCCGCCAGCATAAACGGGAAGAGACAGATTTCCACACATGTTCTCGATCGTGTTTAGGTTCGGTGAACGTCCTGGCGACTATAAAAATTTAATTTCTTTGTCTGAAAGCCACTAACGACTGGCCCGCGATATAAGAATGGCAGCATTATCTTGCCGGAAAATTGCATTTGAATTCGGCTGATGATCCAAAAAGTCTACCAAAACATATCCCAACATAATTACATAATTTTCTGATTTCATTCGGCCAGAAATTTTGCATATTGGAGACCTGCAATGTTAGCTAAAAGCAGCCCAGACAATCAAAGATCCACCTCCAAAGTTTCGCTTAGTGGAGAAGCTCTCAGGACTTTTTATATCATGCCAATTATAATTAAAACCGTCTGGCCCAACAAGGTTAAACTTTTTTTCGCCCGAAAAGATCACAGTTTTCTACTGTTTAGACCATGTCATGTGTTCTTTGGCAAAGTGTAGTCGGGCAACTTTATGTGCTTCTGTAAGAGTTGGTTTTGACTTCATTTTTTTCGAAACCAGTCGATTACTGTCACCTAGATAACGGCAAATTTAAATCTGAAAAAATTTTAGAAGCAGTAGCATTTTTTTGCAACCGCGTTGTAATTACCTTCTAATTTAATGGAAATTTGGCGAATGGACATACCGGTATCATTATTCGCATGGATTTTGGTGATTTCCTCATTCGAGAGTGTTTTTCCTTTTCCCATTCCCATTTTAAATATAAAAACCATATTTTCAATTGCAATCACAAAACAACAGTGACAAATTCTCTGAGCGGGAGTAACGGTACTTTCAAAAAATACGTTGAAGAAAGGACACAAAGCAAAAACAAAAGAAAAAAATTGGACATACTCGTACATAACATAAATGTTCGTTTACACTACGAACACATTTTCTGGATAAAACTGCATCTGACTTTAATTAAATTTCGCTGAGTGTAATATACTCGTACATACCATATTATACATACATATATGAATTACTCTATTAAAACGATTACCAATAGATTCATACTTACATGTTTATATGTTTGTGCAAATGTATCAACATGCGTGGAAAAAAAAATCTCATGTAACAAACAGTTTAATACAAAAAAAACTCTTATATTGAGAAAACTTCTTAGGATTTACGAAGAGTTTTCTCTAAGAAATTAGTGGTCGTACCTTTGATAAGAAGTTAAGCTTAGTGACACAACAAACACACACACATAAATATGTACATAAGCATTCGTAAGTCGTAACAATGATTAAAGCAGACAAAAGTAAGCAATGATAAGCACAGACAATGCAGTGGGGTGTTGCCTTTTCCATATTTTAGTAGTCACAAAGTGAAGATTTGTAATGAAATATGACATTTTTGTCTTGCATGTAAATCTAAATTCGAAAAAAGATTTGGAAAAAATTAATTTTTATCAACTGCATTAATATTTCGAATATCCGAATACATACTAGATGGAGTGAAAAGTGACCTCCTTGGGAATTAAACATTTTTTTTCGATTTTCCAATTTCTTGATCCCGTCCGAAAAGTAATTTTCCGGAAGGTTTGCAAAATACTCCTCCGTGACGTCGATGATTTCCTCGCGTGAGCTGAATTTTTTATTGATGAGCCATCTTTTGAGGTTTGGGAAGAGATAATAGTCCGAGGGATCCAAATCCAGTTACCAATCGACGCCAAAAGTCCGCCCGATTCCGCATCAGCAAGTCCAAACACTCCTTTGAAGTGCTCTGGCGTTCGTGTTTTTGGTCAGGAGTGAGCATTCGCAGCACCCAGCGGCAGGGTAACCTTTTCATATCCAGGGTACTTCCCAAAATATAGCGTGTGCGCTCAGTACTAATCTTTGTGGTATCTGCTAGTTCGCGCACCTTCACTTTCCGGTCAGCTAACACCATTTCATGTATTTTTTTGACATTGTCCTCTGTAACCGCATCGGAGGGCCTGCCGCTGCCTCCATCGGTAGTGGAGTTGCGGCTACCACGAAACTCTCGAAACCAATATTTGACGGTGTAATCTGACGGAGCATTAGCCCCATAATATTTATTCAACTTTTCTTTTGTTTCCTTTGCCTCTCAAAAAATAATGTTTTATGAGAGAACGACAAGAAGAAGAACGAACGAACGCCCATACTCAACATGATGCCAAACACGTCAACAACAATCAGCTGTCAAAACAAAACTAAGGACAGTATCGCACTGAAATTTGGCATGTCTGCCTAAATATGAACGGACTTCAAGGCACCATAACCTTTTTTGCAGTAGCAGCGCATTCTGGCGGTCAGGGAGGTCACTTTTCACTCCATCTAGTATGTATGTACTCACGTCATAATTTATTTTTTGTAGATTAAGCATACTTAAGTTAGTTCAGAATTTCATCTTTTTCTTAATAACATTGTATTTTTATTTTCTAGTTCCATGCTGGACATTGTGAAACAATTTTGTGGAAAGGATGGTTAGCTTATACCGTTACGGAGTTCGTATTCTCAGCTTTAGCAATTTTTGTCATAGCATTCGCCTATGAGGGACTTAAATTTGTAAGAGAGTATCATCTTAGAAAAGTAATGCAAACAGAAAATGAGCAACGTATTGCATTACAATCAAGGCACACTAATTACAATGAGGGCTCTTGCCCAAATACCCCGCTGAATCTTCCAGCTAAACCAAGCTGTAGAGATAGAATGTTAAGTTCTGCACATATAGTTCAAACGCTTCTCAATCTCGTTCAAATAATTATTTCATATTTACTGATGTTGTTTTTTATGTTATATAATTACTGGATATGCTTAGCTGTTCTACTTGGCCTCACTTTGGGATACTTCTGTTTTGGATGGATAAAACACGAAGTATATGATAATGAATGTTGTAATTAGAGAATATAATCAAATGTGATAAAAGAAAGTAATTAACAAGTTAATTATGTTGAATTCGACGAGCATTAAGCATATATGTATGTATGTATGTATGTATGTATAAGTATTAAGAAAATAATTTTTATGTATTTACGCAAATAAAATAATATACGACGCTTTAATAATTAACTGTTCTCTTCTATTTTTTTCTTTTAGTAAGATGTAGTTCTCGGTATTTTCATATCAAATTACTTGTTCAATTTTCTTGTTTTTATGGTAAAAACTCCTAGAAGAAAACAGGAGAAGCAAACACGCCCAGTTCGGCAGCAGAGCGGTCATACTGGTTCGGAAACACAAAAGAGTGTCGCGCTCAAGATATACATACATATGTAACATACGTTCTGTGAATCTTTTTTCGTTCATGCTTGATTAATGTTAAAGCGTTTCTCTTTGAAATTCGATACATTTTGTGGCATAAAATGAGAAGTGAATCGATTATTTGAGTTAAGGTTTGGTACAGAAGTACCTACACTAAATTTTTTACTAAAATTCTCCCTAAGGGAATGCGATTGATTTAGTTAAGATTTTTATATAATCATTTAATTGCATTAAACAGTACCTATGTATGTATGTAATATGTAGCTTTTGTCACAAAGCATACATTTGTATATATGCAGATATGTATGTACATACATATAAAATAGCCTTCTTTTCATTTAATCGCGGAACATTTATTTCCATATGTTCTTAGAAATAATAACTCGCAACAGTGCTTTGATTTGATTTTTATTAGATAAGATAATAAGACGGTTATGTTTCTACACATAGTGATTGATGTAAGGATTGAAAAAAGAACCGTTTCAATCGATAATAGGATAAATGATTGTTTTAACACTTGTGCTATGATACAATTGTAAACACCAATATTGACATTTTTTTTTATCTCCGAATCACAAGCTGGATTTATGGATTATTCCCTTTTCGATTTCTTGAATATGAAGACATGATTTCTTCAGACTTACATATGTACATATGTATGTTTGAATGTATGGTTACGTATTGAGTTGATTTCGCTTTGCACACAAATATTTGCTCACGACCAATAATAGAAATATTTTGAAAAGTTCCAACTTATTCCAACATACACATGTAATATAAAGTGATAAAAATAAAAAATTAAGAAAAAAAAAAATGTTTCTGTTACCTACAGTTTACTCACATTAATCAAAAGCTCTAATTTTAATCACAACATTCTAATTTAGTATTTAGTATTATACGAGTTTCTGCGGCGTAAAGGTGTTTTTACAAAGTAACCATGGGATTACCCAACAAGATGTTCTGGGCATTTGTAACGAGTTACTCAGTCACGGAGGCACCCATGATGCAGGAGTGGCACCCTCTTCGTTGCTCGTCTGCAGCTCGTCGGAATGCGTACATCTTTACCAAAACCGCATACATCTAAACTCAACTTACCCCTTTGTTTCGGGCATATCAAGAAAGCAAACAAATAAATAAGGATAGCTATAGAGAAAGCTACGTTGCTACTAATTGACTCTACGGAGGTCTCAAAAGACAGGAAGAGAAAAAGATAAGAGAAAAAACGAGGAAGGGAAACAGGAAGATCACATTTTAATGCCATCACCACCGTGCAAGATCAGGGCCTACGCATTTACATCTAACGAAAGCTGCTCTAACCTAATCCCTAAATACCTGAAACTGACTTTACGACTTCAAAAAAGTCTAAACTTAACTTAACAATATACATATGTATATCCTATACCGAAAAAATGTCCCAGTATCACACAGCGATGAAAGCTCGTTAAGACCTTACAATGACGCCCAACGTTAGTGGCTAGTCCGCTAGTTTTTTCTTTTTCAAAAATTCTACTTTGCTATTTATCTTTTACTTCTCTAAGATCATGTTCTGATTATCCTTTTGGACTCTGAGCAGATCGACGGTGGCTATCCAGTCTTTAGGCGAGTACCTAAGAAACTTAGTGAGGTAACTGGAAGTCTGTAAAGAATCTGAAAGCGGACTGGAGGAGAGAGATCCATAGGCTGACTACTTTCCGATAAAGCTGGCCATAGCAGCCCCCTAGGAGTCATATCCTGCACTTCGTGGAGGAACGATGTTTGTATTGTAGAATGGGTACGCATCGGCACATGCGGTCCATGCCAAATGGCGAAAGAGGAGCGGATGTCTTTGATCTATCGACCATCGATTACGGCTTTATGCGGTTCACCAGCAAGATGGCCCAGGTTTTGGAAGAGATTCCGGAGTCTCGTGGGGATTTTGAGTGTCGTCACGAACGAGCTTCGGCCAGTAAGGAGTCCCAATGTAAGGACCACATACTCGACTAAATGGTAATAGAACATGGCGAAAGACAACCAGGAGGGACACGCAGATTAGTGGAAGAAGATGCAGCCTACAACATGTGTGAACAGAAAAAAAAGAGGACAGCTAAAGAACGTACAATCCACCAGACGCATACCCAGGGATGGAAGACGGGCCGAGGACAAATTAATGTCGAAGTTCGATGATAGGATGAGCGCAATGATGAAGGTTCCAAAAGAGCATGGGCATTATTAGTAAAAGATTTTTGTCTAGAGCTCTGAGTTGCCTCATCTTCTAAGGGGAACATGACGACGACTGAAGGACAGTTAAACGAAACAAGGGAACGACAAGTAGACTTCAATTACCTCCATACCACAACAGGCTTACACTTACAGAAAACGACGAAATATTCAGTCCAGAGAGATAGAGGGATGTAAGAATACACATGGATACTACTGCAGAGAAGATAGCCGGTAAGTTATAGTAATAAGTTGTTTTGTGGCTAAAATCAGAGTAGCTTTGTAGTAGTTTCTTTACGAAAAAAGTCCCAATTAGATAGTAAATTTTATTTTGTGAATTTTTAAGCTTTTTATGAATTTTGGAGATAGTGTAAAGTAAGTCTTTGTATCATAATGGTAGTTTAAACCTTTAACGCAAGAGGTGTGGGGGTGGGCGAAATGACGACCGTGATTCAATAAGGCCCGTTTTATCAGTACGGGAAATGACCTGACGGAATTCCGCTGATTGCTTTTTGTTTTTTTTCAAGCGGCGACTAGGAGGTTCAAAACTCGGCCAACGCTAAAGGCAGAAAAAGGTAATTTCTTTTTCTGACTGCATTCTTCTGTCTATGAAAAATCCATCACACTGGAGCCTGACTCAGAGTTGCCATTAAATCTTAGGTTCACTCTCACTGGACATAAAATGACAAAACAACTAACTCACTCAGTAGGTGAGATTAGGCTTTGTTCCACTCTCCACTCCGTGCTATTTATTAGTTTTTTGGGTATAATATATACAGATAATATTATATACCGATATAATATTATTTACATACATACACAATATATCATTTTATACACTAGCCTTTGAGCCGATCATATCGCGTGTGCATTGTGTTTATTTTTCGCTACTTATTGACTTTAACATTACAGTTTTTTTTTTCGTTCCTTCTGCTTTCGTTGTTAACGATCTGCTATTTTTCTGTTGTGTTGCTTTATTTTTTTTTGTGTTTTTTTCCTCTATTTTTCCCGAGTGACATTAATTGACTAAGGATGGCCTTCTGGCCAAATATAACACGAAATGGCTTTAAGGCGCTAAACTTCGATGCTTCATGGGATTTTCCATCCAAATAGAAAGAAAAGACCCAATCTTATGCCCGTTACAGAATTCCTAGAGTTACTATTAGTTTCCCACCAAAAGAATCCAAGATTTATACTTATCTCACCCAAGAATCCCTTATTGAAAAAGTAATAGACGGAGACATTGAATAATACCAGCAAATTTCGTTACTCCGTGATGGAAGCCTTCTCTTATTACCAAAGCCATAAAAAGTTGCAGATCTTTTCCTTAAATTAAATTAAATTGCAGGTATTTGCCTAGTAAATGTTAAGCTACTTAAGCGACTTAAGTCAGCAAAATGAATCGTCTATGCGCCTTGTTTAATGAATGTGCCAGAAACTGAGATTGTTTCTGAGATGAGAGTTCAAGTGGAAGCGGGAGTTTTCAAGTTTACCAAAAGAGAAAATGGCATTCAGAGACCAACTGGGCTGGTTCTTATAACTTTTGGTTTGGTACAAGCGCTGGTGTCGGTTGAAATTGGTTGTTATAAAGCAAAAGTTAGCGAATACATTCTCAACCACAGCTATCAAAAAACATCCTTCAAACTCACACAAAGAAACCAATAATTATACCGCCCAACCTAACCAAATCAAAATCAATCCTCTAACTGCAACTTTAATAGCTGAACTTAACGCAGACCAAAATAAACCAAAATCATCATCAAACAATCAATGCATACGTCAGAACCCTGGCTCCTCTTCCGAAAAATATATAAAAAACACCCAGTCCACCAACCAAATTCATTCAAATAGACAACCTCCATTCGCAACACTAAATTCTCTTTACTCCCCCACTCCACAAAAGTAAAAATACATCGCATTCAACAATCAACCCATCTTTATCAAACATTAATTCAGAAATACCATGATATGCGATAATAATATTACTAACAACCCTACCTCCCCCTCCGTTCTATTAGAATTGGATCAGCTCAACCCAACACCGTTTTCGCACTCTCTCCCTCAATTACTCTTTCACACGCTCAATAATCAGTTTTCAATCCTTTAGTGGAACTTGAAGGGCTGCTGGAATAACCTTGATGAACTTTCTCTTCTGATGGGAGAATATCAACCTTGCCTAATTTTTTTCCAAGAAACCCACTGTCCTTCCAAATTTAACCCAACTCTTTTGGAACTATATCCTCCAAGCTGGGAATTAAACTTTGAAGGTCCCACATAACCCGATTCCGGTCAACTCCAAAATCTCAGTACTCGCACTAGAAATTAATCTAAAAAGGAAATTCACTTACGTATGACTTTACGCCCCTCCTGAACAAACCATAAAAAAGCAGAACCTTTATAATATATTATAATGCCCCAAGTCAAAGCCCCCGTAATTTTCGAGGACTTTAATACAAACTACAATCTCCTCATTCATAACCCACTTCTCGAATCACAATACTCTCACCTGCATAGACATTACCTGCTGTTCACCGGAATTACATAAGAGAGTGCAAATCACAATAGTGACCATTTTCCAATCTTAACTTACTTAGATCACTCTGGATAATTCAAGGAAATCTACTTTACCAGAGCCTAAATATAAAACCGAATTTGTAAATTTAAAAAAACTTGTCTCTATTGTGAACCTTTCGGCAACATAAATTTTGCAAAAGTCTTTAAGATCTGCCGCTAATATATCTATTCCACAATCTGCACTCAAAGCTGTCAAGAGCGCTGTGCCCTGGTGGAATTCCAAGTTCAATACTTAAGGGACACCAAGATGAAAATGCGGAGAAAGTTTAAAAAGAACCCATTACCCGAAAATTTTCTAACCTATAAGAAAGCCAACTCGATCTTTAGAAGGCAACTAAAAACTGATAAGGGTCTCTAATAATAACAATTTACACGTAAACTTTATTCATAAAAAACTTCAGCCACGGCGAAGAATCCGGGCAGAGACAGACTCTGCTATCCTATGTTCATAAACATACCACAACAAGCCAAACTCAAACTGCTCCAACTCTATAACATTATCCTTTGTTCCGGTATCATATTCCAAATTTGGAAAACGGCCACCGTTATTTCCATTCCAAAACCTAACAAAGTCTTCTATACGGTAAACACATACAGGCCCATCTCCCTTCTCCCTTGCATCCATAATATTTTGGAGAAAATCGTTGGCTAACGTCTTTTTTGGTGCATTGAAAAAAAATTTGGTGAGTTAAAATCAAGTTGCCTTTTACCCAATCAAGGCTGCATCGATGGCCTACACCTCGACCACTTCACATCAATCGGCATCTCTGCTAAAAACCATGTAACTATTCTATCGCTGGACTTCGAGAACGCTCCGATAGAATTGCAATTCGCGTTGTCTGAAAAAAAACTAAGGGAATGGGACTAAAAATATACAACTTTATCAAGGCTTTCTAACAGAAAGGTTTGCGTTAACTACTAACATTTCGTTCGCAAAACTATATCCCCACGGCTCACCTCTATCGGTGGTGCTATTCATAATTGCATTTGTTGAAGTGAGATACAAAACTCTTGACCCCTGCATTTACGCCGATGAAGTTTTTATTTTAAGTAAAAACGCCAATAACATCGGCCCAGAAATAAATTTCATCAATATTCTTAAAAAGATTAATGATTGGAGAACCCGTTTGGGTACCTGCCTTTATTTACAAAAAAACAGGATTTTGGGGTTAAAATTTAATAACAAATACAATTCGAAAAATCATTGTATAATTAAGTTCATTTTCTTCAGAAAATCTAATATCCACATTAACACATTATGCATTTTTGTTTATCAAATTTTCGGACAAATAAACAAAACAATTCTTTTTAGACATGGTTTGCACTTATACCCATATGCCTGGACGTAAACTTTCTCCTCGAAACCTTCTGCGACCATCTTCGACGAACTTGATGGTATATTTGCCATAAGCATGATGTGCCACAAACTCCAAGAAGAAACCAAGCACCAGCATTTAGACTCAGAATCTAGGAATAGGTCGAAAACAGAACTTCACAATGACAAGTCCTGTGGCATTCCATCGCTTAACAGCTTAACTTCCTACTCAAGAGAAAGTCACATGAGGACCAGCAGTTGTATATGCTTGAGGCGGATGGTCTTAAACCAATCACATCGCTGATTATGGTATCAGGGATCTACAAGAAGATTCCCTGCTCATCGAAAACAGAGCCTCAATAATGTATTTATATTTGCAACGGAGAAAACTGGGAAGATTGTTTGCTCTGATGTGTTTCGGGAAGCATACGTAAATTTAGAGGAAGAAAATGAAGAAGTCGAAGAATCGCTGGAAGAAACTCCAGCCCAAGTCCCAGATTGTTTAATTATGCTGGCATCTGACATCCTAAAGCTTTCCAATCGTGACAATATTGTAATCGACAGGGAGAGAAAATAAATAATACGCCACCAGGGCGAGCTAAACCGTAAGACAATCTATCGGTTTCTCACACCCGAAACCCTTGGTCTCACACAGGAAATGGTGGCAACTCTAATAAAAAGTGAAACCATAGCGAAACCTATCGTAAAATCGAAACGTGGAAGACCACGGAAAAACAAGGAACCCGATAAACCTGTGAATACTCCACCAACTTCTGCGGCAATTCTAGAAACAACTCCACCAAATGTTCAAAGAAAACGATCTGGTCATATCGTAAATTCTGTGTTCACTCCACCTGTGCCACCATCTTAAACAGAACCCGAGCCTGCTGCATTCACGCGAAACTTCCTTCAAGAGCTGAAAGACTCGGATTACATCTGTAATACCAGCCCACCATCAAAGGCCACATCCACACACCACAAACAAAACGTCGGGATTTCCCACTCAACGCCATCTGTCCTACGTGTAGTGTAATAAGATTTTTCTAGGCAAGCGACGTATGCAACAGCTTCTACAGGCATACCCAGTCCACCGACCAAACTTGAAATGACAGTAAATTCTCGAAAAAATGTCTTTATTCAAATTCCTTGTAAATAAAGTTCAAAGAGCCTCCTTGCCAGAGGATCAACGTGTCGATATTTTTCACAGTGAAATTCCGGATCTAGTCGAACGGCTTCAGGCACGAAGTTCGCGTCTCATTCGAAATACTTCCGGCCTTCAATTTGTAAACTCACGCACGTCCAAAGTTCTTGGAATTCCCGAAGGCCACTACTCCCTGGATGTTAACGACTTCGAAGCACCACCACATCCGATTCATTTTGAAAGTTTAGCGCCTCCACCAGCGCCGCGCATGGACTACAATCTCAGTATTTAAACTTTTCAGGGCCTATTTCATTGGAAGAGACCCTATTCCGTACTGTGGATGATCTTATGAAAGAAGACATTCAAAAATTGGATCAAGATTTGTTACAACCTGCTCAGGTGCCAGTGATTCACATCGATCATGCGAGTGATAATGCGGTCGAAGCAGTACCATGAAGGAGACCAATCAAATAGCACCAATAGGACTGCGAAAAATCAACGTTGTGTATCTTAATACCATCCTACGAGTATCATAAAGCTGTCAGGAGATCTATCTTTGCTAACCCCATAACAAACATTTTGACTGAGTCTGATCTGTCATCACTCGATGAAATTAGGTTGATCAAAGATTCTTTTTCTCTTCGTTCCCGGAGAAATAAAAAGTTCCCCTATGGCATCGATTGCAGTTGCATACAATTCTCCACCTCCCACCCCCCAACTGCTCGCCATGATTTATTGATTCAAAGAACTTTATTTTGTCTCTGGCAAATTATACAAAAAAAATCAGATGCCCTCTGTGTTTAAATCACTGGATTTAAACGCCTGAAAAATCACTATTTCCAATGGATCTAAGACTCAGTACCAAACAACTTTTGCAGTAACCACCAATGAGGGCTTACTTATTAAATACGGTCTACTCTCGGATTTCTCTTCTACAATATATTCACGGCCGAAGCTGTAGCCCTAACAGAAGCATGTAAACATGCCTTACTGTCTAATGGACGGTGGGTACTATGTACTGCAGCCATTCTGTCACAAAGGCCATCTGAAATCCAAACAATCCGCCTCCAACTATATCTTGACTAAAAGATTCACTTATTATGTATCCAAAATCTCTTAAAATAACATGGGTTCCTAGTCATATTGGTATTTTGGGAAACGATACTACTGATAGAGTTGCCAAAAAAGTGCGTCATTATCCCGCTCTTACTTTTAACTGCAATAGCAAGACAAATAACTCAAAGCTCATCACAAATACAATAGTGAGCAAAAAACATGATACGTAGTATCACCACTACAAAACTATTAACCCCGAAAAAAATCTTCCACGCCCACCTACCCGATGATTACTAAGGTTTCGATATCAAAATTTGTTCATTTGCGTCTGGGACAAACCCGGTCAACCCACCAACACCTGCTTAAAAATGAAAATCCCTCGATTTGACCAACCTGCAATCAAACTTTTAACCTTCAACATCTTTTACAACATCTCGATGAGATATTTTAGCTCTTTTTCAAATAACAAATTAATATTTAAATAACTAGTTTAGGTCAAAAAATAAATAAATGAAGAAATAAATATATATTTTCTTGTGAAACACTTCTATAAATTCACGCACAAGTTACAAAATTTATGTGAGTTTATTCCTTGTCCCAATTATTCAAGAAAATTTGAAATATTTTAGTCTCAGTTTGCAAACTTACTCGTATACCATTTATAGAATATGACTAACCTGTAAAGATATGGCTTTAAGATCTTAAGTCGTATCTTTAAAGTTATTAATCTGCTTTCAATTTCCTTGAATTTAACAGACCGTGTTTAAATTCATCGATTGCCACTCTCACACGCGCCTACTCGTATAATATCGACTTGCAGTCAGAAGAAAAATCTATTATACTCGTATATTGGAAAAACAAAAATGCTAAAACGAAAAAGGACTTGTATAAAATATTTTCTTAAGATTTTTTTTTTAACTGTTTTATTGACTGGTTTATTAACTTAAAAATATAAATTCACATTTGATGTGGGCATACTCGTAATATTACGTATTTTCAATGCTTCACTGTAAGGTATTTATTAGCTGAGAGAAATACCATAAGTTATTTTATTCTAAAAGGTAAAATAAAATATAAACATAAACATATTTTGCAAATTCATTATAATACTTCATAAACTTGCACTAAACAATGTGTCAAGCTAAAAGGAAAGACTAATTACAATACAAGAAAATAACTTAAAGGGATCTTATATATTAACAAATCAATAATATGTGTACCTGCATGAACTTAATAAAATAACAATATATTCACCTAATTTTATATTTACCAAAAATATATATGTGTGTGCTCGTATTTATTTGTATATGTATATATATTATTATATAAATCAAAAAGCTAACCATATGATAATAAAAAAAAAGAAATCATACTACTACTACTGTTCATTTGAGATGTTGCTTCATAAGCCCGTCGCAGTTGTCATCATGCCACCATGGTGCATCATACTAGCATTTTGGATGTACATGTAATAATTTGTTTCATCGACACCTAGATGTGTCGCAACTGGTGACGCTGCCGTCTGCATAGACGTTAGCGGTCCCACATTACTGTTGCAACTGGTTCGTAATGCATTATTCGCCGCTTGCGCCTGATGAGCCAATATATCTGTAACAGAATGCGATGATGGCCAACAATGTGTCGGTCGTATTTGTCCCTGTGGTGGCGATGGGCTATTACATGATACAGATCGCATTCCATACGGGTAGGTTTGGTAGAGAGAGTTGTATAAATGCGTATGATGATGATGATGCGCCGTAGATGCAGTTGAAGGCGAATGATGAGGCATCGAGCCTAATTTGTTACGAAGAATTCTTGATATCGAACTAACACTGGGCACATTTGTTTTATCACAAACACCTTCGCTTAATAATCGGTCGCGTATTTCCCATGCAAATATACCTGGATCACGTTGCTTTAGATCTCGAATGTAGTTAACAACTTTTGGGGTTGTAACTCGGGGTTTTGATCCACCAATTGCTCCAGGCAAAATAGAACCAGTCTCGTGGTATCTGGCAAGAATTTTCGATACACATCCATGGCTCACGCGTAGGTGACGTGAAATGTCACAAGGCCGAGTACCTCGTCTAGCTAGTTCGACTATCTGTAATCGAATGTTATTTGGAAGCGGACGTCCATTTACAAATACTCCACCCAGTTGGTTGACCTCCCCATATTGAGGGCACTGATTTTCTGGAATAGAAAAAAAAAGCAAAACAAACAAAACTCATTAAATTAGCAAAAAGTGAATGCCAAGAGATGTTTATAATTAATTTTGATGCATGTTAAATTTGTACTCGGTTGCAATGAACATTGCTTCCGATGTTGAACGCAGAAACACGTTCTGGGAATTGCGGATGTAGAATAGATGAGGAAGTTACGTCATGATGGCAGAAATGCATAAACGTGCAAGGTTCGAAGTACTTGTATTTGTTGGCGATTCGGTTTGTTTCGTATTAAGAATCTTTACTTCTCAATTGAAATAAACAGACCAAGGAGAAATATTTAATCGAAACGTTTTCTAAAATTTTTGCTTTACTGTTTAATACACCGACTATCACACTAATTATGTGGTATATCTGACATTTGTATTTAAAAATCCATCACTGTGGATTTTATTTCGATTTTGTTTATTTACTTGTAGGTGTTCGCCTATGTACAATACCTCTTACCACTTTTAGAATCACATTATGGAATTTAGATTCTGTAAATTGTGAACTCCTGATTTGTACGCATTGCCTTAAATTGTATTGCTAAATTACGGCCTAGTTTACCACTGGGTAGATTAAAAGTGCATCCAGTTTTAGTTAACGAACAGCTTCTTTAATTTTAAGGTCCATAATAGGTTCTGGCTTATAAGTATTAGGTGCGGAACTAAGTTCTAAGACCAAAGCTGACCCCAGCAGTAAGTGCTGGTCGATTTTGACATATCCAGAACGTCATGAACCAAACTTAGACATATGGTAAGCAAACCGTTTTAACACATTAGTGTGTCATATACCCTTGGTTGTGTGAAAATGTCTGATTTTGTGCCGAATAATCGTCATTTGCGGGAAATGTTGATTTTCTTCTTTCATTCGAAAGGGTGAAGCGCATCGAGAGCTCCAAAAAGTTTACGGAGATGCTGCTCTGTAGGCATTGCTCGATGAGGATCCGTGCCAAACGCAAGAAGAGTTTGCTTTAGCATTAGAAGTTTCCCGCAAAACCATTTCCAAAAGATTTCATGGGAAAACGGTGACAATACGAGCAGAGGCACGAAAAAGTGATTCTACAGCATGACAACATTCCCCCTCACGTTGCCAAACCCGTTAAAACCTACCAGAAAACTCTCAAATGGGAGGTCCTACCCCACCCGCAATATTCTCCAAATATTGCGCCGTCCGATTATTACTTGCTTCGTTCGATTGCACATGGTCTGGCTGATCAGCAGTTCCGCTCATATGAAGACATCAAAAAATGACTTGATTCATGGATAGCCTCAAAAGATGAACCCTTTTACCGTGACGGCGAGCTCTGCCAGAAAGTTGGGAAAAAGTTGTAGCTAGCGATGTTCAATACTTTGAATGATTCATTTATAACCATTTTTTTATAATAAAGTTGCACTTTCATCAGAGAACTTAGTTGCGCACCTAATAATATCTTCATAACTTTACTTTTACTAAATAATAAATACTTTGTTTTATATTATACCTCGAAAGGGTTAACAATAGCTGACTCGTATGAATAGGAGCCAAATAGTACATTTGTACCTACATACATATGTTTATATGTTTCTATGTTTGAATCTTTACTCTAGATTTGCACATCTGGCACGGCAATGAAAATAAAATAAGCCAACACAAAACAATACATGAACTGTGAAGTCTTTCTCATTCATGAGTTCTACAATCGATTGGACGGTGTCTTGGAGAAGGGCCATTTGCTGGATCTTAGTCACGGACGCAAGTGATTATTTCTCACATAACAATGTGTAATATTCAGAAAACATGTTTTTTTTTACAAACATTATTATTTCCAATCCTACTTTACATCTCATTTGAAGCTAGACTATTAAATGAGTACTTTTTAGTTTACGATTATTACCGACAAGTGTGTGGAGCTAATGAAACAATCAGCGGAACGACTTTCTAAGAACAAGTAGTTCCAATATGACTGATATAAGATTGAGGTCTGTGATTTCAAATCGTTCTCCTTGAATAGCATTTAAATACTACGATACACTGATGTATCATGTGCCAAATAGTGCATGGTAATAATACGAGTATTATTCAAAAATTTTTAATTGTTATAAGTAGATAAGCCTAGAGTAATACAATGAAAAGTAATTTATGAATATGTATGGTTTTTTTTTAATTTTAGTTAAAATTGAATTGTTAGTTAGTGAGGTTTATTTTAAATTTTAATAACAGTTTGGATATATGTACACTTCTGATAAACTCGCTGACCTTTCGGTTGTGAAAATGAAATTAATTTCAGTATGAGTATCATACTGCACCTTTTTTGGTCACAATTCGCAGTTAAGATAAAAGATAGAAACAACTTTTACGTAACATATTTACCATACATATGTAGGTGGTAAGGAAATAATGCATACGAAATTTAGAAGGCATTGGTATATAGCTATAATTGGTTTTACATATGTATGTGCATACATATTATACATACGAGTATATACACAACATATGTATTTATATTTGAAGCCGAAAATCTGTTCCGTTGTTTTGTGGACGAGTCGCATCACATATTTCGTATTAATTATCTGTGACTGTATCTAAATCGAATATGAAGATACCGCCTTTGAGGGAGTCACGCAACTCCATGTACGATGAGAGTTTCTTAGTTTCATTATTATTTTAGTTTTTTTTTCTTCTCGTACGAATGTGTTGTGGACACATTCACATGCTACAAGTTTGATGGAAACCGTTCGATAAATATACTTCATAAATCCGTTGGGTTGTTCCAAACAGTGCGAACGATTGTATTCTCCAATTTCCCCGAATTTATGATTATACTTCTTTAAGACAGTTTTAATTAGCCTTTTTATGGTTCACTGTATGGAGAGATATTTGAATGGTTTGACAAGAGCATAAGATTTTCTAAGTTTTTTTTTTGGAAATTTTTATTAAAAAATATTTTTACATTATATTCAACTTTGATCAATTTTACAAGCTTAAAGGAGAACATGCAAACAACATACGAAAATTTAAAAAGTTACTCCTTAATCGTTCTAAAACAGTTTTTTTTTCTTTTATAATTTGCGCGCGCTCAAGGGATTTATGTACCCTTGAAATGTTTGCACATAGGATGGAAGGAGAGGTACCGTTGAACGTTGGTTTTAAATGTTCGAAGGTTATAATGACTAGGAAATAAAGAGCTAGACAGGGCACTCCATAAGCGAGTTGTAGGACTTAGGAACGAATCACGATATTTTAGAATATGTCCGAAAGTAGGCTTGAGGGTAAACTGATCAGCATTCATATCGAGACGGGTGTTACGGTTAAAAGATTGAAAGGGCGGAATGCTACTGGCGATTTCTATGGAGCACGGGTAGCGGAAATAGCGATAAAACATTTTCGGGTGGATATATGACTTCTATATTGATGCCCTATCAGAGGGGTTAAAGTAGACAATTCGTAGCATTTTTGACGACACCGAATATGTAGTCATCCCAACGTAAGTTGTCATTGACACATATACCGAGAATGGAAAGTGTATCGGTTTCGACGATGCAAGTGCCATTCATTGATAATGGCTGGGTGTTTAAATTTCGCTTTAACGACAACAGACTGCAATGTGTTTTGGAAGCATTAAATTCTACTCTGTTAGTGGTTTTCAAATTAGGTATGCTGTTAATATCAGAATTTAATGAGCTTAACATACACTGGCGTTCCTGTTCTACAGCCGAAGAGCAGGGACGTGAGTCCGGGAACGAATATGAGAAGAAGAGAGTACTGTCGTTAGCAAAGGAATATATTGGATTAGAAGTAGCAGGCAGGAGACAGAACGGAGCCCTGGGGCACACCAGCATTTATTTTGTGAATATCTGATTTGAAACCATCCAAGACAACTTGAATTGAACATTCCGAAAGGTAATTTCTATTCCATTGAAGAAGAGAGTCGTCGATCCCAAAAACGTGCATATCCGACAAAAGAGACTGTTGCCAAACTCTGTGAAATGCAATAGAAATATCAAGTGCAACTATCTTGCTATCATCACATTGATGTACGCTTTCGTTTCATTTTTCGGTGAGACACGCCATCAGATCACCAGTGGACCTGTTGCTGCGAAAACCGTGCTGCCGGTCATTAAACAGTTTTCGTGTTTCGAGATATTTCATTAGCTGACGGTTTATCAGCGTTTTCATAACCTTGGTAAGAAGGGACGTAAGTGCAATGGGTCTGTAGGAGAAGAGAGAGGAAGACTCGCCTTTTTTAGGGACGGGCTGGACAAATGCTGTTTTCCATCTTCTCGGAAAAAGTCCTAAAGAGTAGGATTGATAAAAAAACTTACGCAGTGGTTTTGCCAGCGAAGAAGAATATCTCTTCAGAAGGATGGGAGATATACCATCCGGACCAGTGGATTTGTGAATGTTAAGATCTGAACTCTTACTACTACACGAGTGCGAAAGTGGATTTGTCCCATTGCAGATTCGACGCACTCAATTGTAGCCAGAGATAAAGCACAATCTGGGAGTGTTGAGCTGGCCGCAAAGTGTGCAGCAAGTAGATTGGCCTTGTCCAAAGAGCTTACAGCTGGAATGTCACTGTAAATGAGCGTTGGGATGGAGGATCGTTACTACCTTTAGGAGATTGTAGTATTTTTTGCCTCAGTTTTTGGTCGTATTGGAATTTTACACATTTAAGAAAAACGTTGCAGTCATTCCTGGCTCGTTTAAACTTTTTTTGGCTTTCCTCTGTTGGGTTGATCCTAAAGGATCGATTTCTCTAACTCTGACAACGTATTTACAACCCGAGTCGTACCATCCCTTTTCTTTTGGTTTGATACTCTTCTTCCGATGAGGGATAAAGTTTCCCATTCCAAAGAGAATGGTGTCTGTTATCATATCAGCAGCGGCATCTACGTCGTTGTCGAGGAAACATAACGACCAGTTAAAATTCCTAAAGAAGCTGTTAAGACCGCTCCAGTTGGCTTTCTCGTATCTAGGAATCTTTTCTCTAACTGTGTGGTCGGTCTACGAGTTGACAGAGGACTTGCCATATGTTTCACATTTATGGAGTTAGTTTCGATTATACATAAAATATAAAAGTGAACATTGTGAGCTGAATATCTAAAATTGTGAACATTTAGCTCGTAAGCAGTAGAAAAATGTAACGAAATATTATAGATACACAGTTACTCTTAGCTTGGTTACAGTACTCGATTTAGACATATTTTACAGATGAACGCAATAACGAGAACCAGTAAGTGGTGTTCCAACATTAAACCAGAAAACACACAATTACATATGTGTAAAATCTTTTCGAAGGAACATGGGCAGAGAGTTGAAAACAATAATGTGTTTTGACCTTTGTCAAAAGTTCAAAAGTTCAATTTAGATGAGCTTGATAATTTGTATATTTTCAGTACTATTTGCATTACCTTCGAAATAAGATTTTAGCAAACCCTTAAAAGACTAAGGTTCCTTTCTGCACAAAAAGGAGCAATTTGAAAGGCTCCAACTATCTACAATAGTACTAAAGCATTAACTACGTTGCTCATCTTTGGTATTAAATACGTCTTGTCGGGCCTTGTTTTGCTTTGCTTTCAACGAATGAATCTCGCTCCAGATATTCATATCATTGGATGCACCCTCAAAACAATGTTCCGCATGAAGAATTGGTCTTTAACACAACTCGCACTGGAATTTTTAAGAAACTTATGCACTAACTATTGGGTGTTCAACCAAAGATTATGCATGGATTTTCATGAGTAGCTTAATTTTTTCCGCATTTAACGTATATCGAATTTAAGCGTTACGAATTTAAAAATAAAATGGTATGCACATTCCTAATAAAATAGTTTAACTGTTTCGTTTTCTAATGAATTAAATTAACCCTTTCATGCCCGAATTAATTGGGGAGTGGCTAAATCTTTTTTAAGGATATAGAGTTGTTAGTCTGGACCTTGGTATGAATCAATTTCAAAGTCTCATGTATTCTGGTTTAGCCGTTATGAAATTCCCTAGGCAACTATAGGCAACATTGGGCAATAGTGGAAAAATTTTAAAACACACACATACTATATTTTAATTTCTGTTTTTTATTGATATTTTTATTAATTTTTAATATAATGTAAGTGTGATATGACATAAAAAAATTTTTTTGTGGATTTGAACACAAATAAACCTTGCATTTAGATCACCTTGAGCGGGGATACCTAGTGTGACACAGCCTGCATCTGCCTTTCGATCCCCATTCAATCCAGTGATCGATTTGGTCAAATCGTATGGCTTTTGCAGGTTCTGCAACATATAATCTCTTATAAGAACTTGACGAAGATTGTAATGAAGGTGCTCGTGATGAAGCTGGTCATGGTGGATCTGACTGCATTGATGAGAGAAGTAACGATGGGCAACCTCTTTTGCGTTTTGGAGCCGTTATTTTTTTTGCGTTGAGTAACTCGTTATCTATATCCAACTGAAAGTTGAGTAGTGACATATACTTGTCGTCTCCGCTTGAGTTCTTCAGGTCTCTGCGGTTCAACAGGCAGCTATTGACTACTAATGAGTTTATGCACTTGAAAACGATACGCATATACCACTTCCTTGAGCGGCGGTTGATTTTGTATAACTCCAACAGAATGTCGGCAAGATCAACCATATGCTTGTTATAGCATTCAACAATAACTGGACGAGGAATGTTTACAAACTTTTTCTCTTTTCGACACCGTCGTTTGCACTCACTCATTGGGTTTTTCCCTATATAATTCGAGACCAGTTGCACACTTTTGTTGTCATACCATCGACAAGCAATTAAATTATTGGTTGCTTCAAATTTAAAATCGTTTGATCCTCGTTCTTTTCTAAGAAGATCCTTTTCGTCGCTTAAAGCACAAGCTTAGAGGCAAAAGTTGTATCAATACCAGATACACCGGCGCTAGTGAACATTTTAAAGCCCCACTTGTGAGGATTTTTTGGCAGATATTGCTTCAAACTGTGCCCACCTAATAAAATATAAATATTTACTAGACATTATTCGATTATATCACAAGACGGTTACCTTTATAGGAAATCATTTGCTCGCCCACGATTTGGTATTCCTCCTGTGCTATTCCGTTAAATTTTTGTTTGATTTTCTTCAATAACGGACGTACGAGTATTTTATTTTATAATTTTTCGTAGGTACGTAGATTCTTCTTTATGGGGTTGTTTAGAATTATCATTTAGATGAAAATTTTCCTTCAACCCCTCGAAACGATTTCGTCATAATGAATCCGCTATAACTTAATTCGTGCGGTTTGCTAAGAGATGGCGTAACTTGTATTGTTCCATTGGAACATGCGTTGGAAAGCTACTGTCATTATACGTCATTTCAGTATATGTCATTCATTTGAAGCGTAAACAACAATAATTTTTTTTCACTCAAATATGTCGAACTTTGTGCCTGAAAAAGTGTTTTGCGGGGAGTTCTTCTTCATTACTTTAATATGAAGAAAACTGCTGCCGAAAGTCATCGTATTTTGGTGGAAGTTTATGGTGAACATGCGACAGCTGAGCGAACGCGCCAAAAGTGGTTTGCACGATTTAAAAGTAGTGATATGGGCTTGGAAGACGATGAACGTCCTGGGCAGCCAAAAAAGTTTGAAGATGAAGAACTGGAAGCATTACTCTATGAAGATTGTTGGCAAACACAAGAAGAGCTCGTAGAATCTTTGAGTGTCACTCAAGCAGCCATTTCAAAACGAAATGCTGCTGGAACGCCACAAAAGGAAGCCATTTTTGCATTGGATTGTTACTGGTAATGAAAAATAGATCCATTACGACAACCCCAAGCGCAAAAAATCATATGTGAAACCCGGCCAACCAGCCAACCAGCCAAATCAGCGGCAAAGCCGAATATCCATGGCAGGAAGGTAAGGCTCTGTATTTGGTGGGATCAGATGGGTGTGCTGTATTATGAGCTGCTAAAACCGGGTGAAACCATCAATGGACAGCGCTACCAAACACAATTAATGCATTTGAAGAGAGCAGTGGCCGAAAGACACCCGGAATATGCGACCAGATACGAGGCAAAAATTTTCCATTATGACAACGCTCGGCCCCACGTTGCTATTCCGGTTAAGAACTATTTGGAAAACAGTGGATGGGAAGTCTTACCCCACCCGCCCCTTCTGACTACCATTTATTCCGGTCGATGCAGAACGCCCTCACCCTCACTGAAATACGGTTCACATCAGAGCAGAATATCAAAAATTGGCTTGATTCATTCTTGGCTGCCAAGCCGGCGCAGTTCTTTTGGGATGTGATCCACAAATTGCCGGAAAGATGGGAAAAAGTCATAACTTCAGATGGGCAATACTTTGAATAATACTATTGTACATGTTTTTCTTAAATAAACGTTCAAATTTTGAAAAAAAGAACCGCACGAATAATACACCTATAAATCTTATTATGTGTAATGCGTATAAATTAGTTTCATCGCACATCTTTTGTAATATCTCATTTTTAATGAACTGAGTAAAATATTCTATTAGTTGCTTGACTTGGCCGAAACTAACTTCGCTTTTCTAGGTCGTATCGCCTTCCCCTGTCTCTGCACTCCTTCATCTCAAACTTTCTAAATTGGTATTTTGAAAAATCTCTTCTACCGTTTCTTCACCTTGAACTTCATTTTCAACTTCATTGTCTTCGCCAACAATCCTCTCAATCAAACCACCCTCAATACCTTCACTTCTTTCAATTACACTTTCCAGGGTTTCTTCAATAATATTTTCCAGATTCGTGGTAATTTTTTCCTCTTCTTCTGCATTGTTCTCATCAGCAGAATCTTCCCAATCGAATTCGAAATTTTTTGAATTTCATGCTGCGTCAAACCTTTCGGATGCATCTCTAAAGCATAAAAGAACATTATATGTATGATTTACAACCAATGTTGCCTATAGTCAACATTGTTTTTGACAAATTACTGACCACAGACTAAACGTTTTTTCGATTTTTTCCTAATTTTTTTACCTATGTTTAAGTATTTTATACACTTAAATTTATTTATTATTTTTTTAAATTATTTGTACACTCACTCTGCATAAAAAAAAATATACGTGTGCACTCAACGCAGATCAGCTACAAAGTGATCACTAACAATACTTGTAATAAAATATTCGCAAACAAGCCTGCACAACATGTCGAGCTATTCTGAGAAAAAAACCCTTAGAGAAAAAATTCAAATTACGCGACTTAGAAGCTCAAACATATAGTACAATGTTGCCTGTAGGCAGCATCGTGCATGAAAGGCTTCAACGACGGCAAATTATTTGGGAACTAAGTTATAAAAAAAAAACTGTTTCTTATATTGAAAGCGAAAAAAAGCTGAATTTAATATCGGACTAGCAATAAAGCATTTTTTAATCACTCATCCACTGGTTAGTTCAGATCTGTTAATTATTTTCATAATTAGGAAAAAATATCTTAAATCCAGTTTAGTGTTTGAAAATGTACTTTTTCTGGGTGATTTAAGTCACGTGCTGAGAGAAAAAATTAGCAACCCAACAGTTGATAATTGATTTCTACTGCATATGTACATAATACTCGTATGCATGTATGGTTACGTGCGCATACATACTACACATACTGCACATTTATAATTTATAACTTAGCTTTAGCTTTATATGAACATTTGACATCGCGGGTATTCGTTACATAAGCTTAAACACAAATAAATTCTTTGACGGTATAATTTGTTTTACATATGGTACCTAAGTAGACAAAATACTATTTCGAGTAAATGTGCCCTAGTCAGGGATAATAAGTCAGTTTAAACGGTCCGTAAAAATCCTATTTTCTCTGCTCATATAAATTAATGCATATTGTGTAGAGGACAAACATACCATATACGAATACTTATAAATATACTATCCTATAGAAAAAAAAATCACCACATGATGCTGCATTTCTTAAAATCCGAAAATTCGAAAATTTCATTGGAGTCGCGCCCTCATGTGTATTACTTACTCGTATGTATGGATTTCAAGAGAATGGATGTCAACAGCAACAAACAACGCTGATGGCAGGGAATTTTCTTTTTAATGTTTTTGGTGGGTAACTCTGTCGTTATGCGGTTTGTTTGGGTTTCAAATTTTGATTTCGGAAGACCTATTCTGCCTGTAGTTTAGGTTTTTAGCAAAAGTGAATAAAAAAAGGACAAACAAAGCAAGAGATGGTGTATGCACTACGGTGGGAATTCATCTTTTTGATTGATCATTATACTGTCGCTAGATGGTTGTTCCTTATCACTTATTTCAGACCGAGAAGTGAAGTTAAAAAAAAGCTTCATAAATTTACAACATATGTAGTAGAATGTATGATAGTAAATTTTGAGAAATGTAGGGAACGGATAGGGAAGTTGTCGGCATGTCAAAGAGCTTTCATCATATTAAATGTTTAATTAGTTGTTGGAATGAATTATGTTTGTAGATATAACCCAAGTGAATTATTGTCCTATGGCTTTCTTAGTTGAATTTTTTTTTTCATTTTAGGAGGGAATAAAAACTTTGTATGCAAGTCATCAAAAAACTTATTTTCCTGTAAACGTTGAACTATTATTTTGTTTAAGAATGGCCCAAGGTTATATGAAAATAAAATTATTTTGAGGGTCAGTAATATTAATCGGTTACATATACAACAATACGATTCATATTGGCTACATGGTTATACACTTTTTGAGCCATTATAAACAAAAAACTAATATCTTTTGTCAACATTTTTAAGAAAGAGCTGACATAGGCCTGAATAAACAGCTCCACCATCTAGCGCTATCTTTCGTTTATCGCCTGCAGTCGCGCATAGCTAATTCATTAAAGTTCCTTTTAACTTCAGCTTGGCACCTTAGGTGCATTTTTACTTTTTCGTCTTCAGAGTTCATTCGTTCAATGGGCTTTAGTCAAATAAGCCGACGAATTCGAGTCATTTTAATAAATTCAATGACGCTATATAGTTCATTATTACTTATTGCAGCTTTACTAGATCCAACATAATGTTGAAAAAATTAAATGACAGCGGGTCACTTTGTCGAAATCACTTATTGGCATCAAATGTCTCGTAGGCAATATAGATTTTCATGGAGCATTGAACGTTCTGCAGTGTCATCCTGTACAAGTGGATGAGCTTAATAGTGCTCCCAAAACTAGAGTTGGCCTTATAAAACTCTTCGCTTAATCCATAAATAGATGGTGGGTATTGATTTGAAAGTCCTAGGTTTTTACCTGAAAATCCTGCCTATCTAGACAATGCTGGACTTACCAAATTTAAAACCCCACTGATAACGACCTATCAGATTGTTGATATATGGTTTCAAGCGTTCACATTATATGGTAGCTAGGATATCGTACGCGATATTAAGGAAACTGATTTCTGTATAGTTGGCTTGGTTCAGAGTATCTGGGCAAGCGATGCTTGTATTCCATTCACTGGTAAAATTTTGCAGATTAGCTCAAGTCCAGCCTTTCTTGACCTCGCTTTAGTTGTTCTTAAGATTTTGCACATGAGTCTGCTCGGGGAGCTCGCAGAAACTCTTTGGCAAACTCGATAAAAGAAAATCCTGCTTAGAAAGGTCCCACGCAACCTCCCAGCTTAATGATATCGAAGAGTTTTGTGACAGAAACAACGTTCGCAAGTTCTATAAGAAACAACTTGCAACTGACTACAAATCTTTTAGTAAGGAGCATGTACCAAATAATCAATAAAGTATGGGTTGCCAAAAACATGGCCGACAACTATAGTATCAGCTCTTTTTGACCCATCTACAAAGAAGGCGATTCTATGTCTTGCAACAACTACCGAGGCATATCCCTGCTTAATATCCTTGATAAGATAATGTCCAGATATTTTGCGGCACATTAATCGACACGTGCCAATGTACCTTCCGACCCGGCAAATTGACGATAGACCAAATCTTCACACTAAGGCAAATCCTGAAGAAAACCAATGAATTCCAAGTCGAGACACATCACAACATTTATCGACTTTAAAGCCACGTATGACAGCATTCATAAGCTAATAGCTGAATTCGATATACCAAGTAAACTGATCCAGTTATGCCGCGCAATACCTCAATATACTTACGCGGTGTGCTGTGCTATTTGACAAAACTGCAACAGGATTGTTCCGGATATGCGCCGGATTTCGTCAAAGTGATGCACTTTCATGTGATTTCTTTAATCTTGTGCTGAACAGATAGTGTGTAGGGCTGCCGTTAACACTAGAGGCATTATATTCCACAAATCAGTCCAGTTATTGGGATACGCAGACGACACTAGGATCATCGCTCGACCCTACCGATGCATCGTTCAGGCATTTGCAGCAATCGAAGAAAAGGCTAGGTTTTATCCATCTCGGATAAAACATCACAGTTTACAACTATAATTTCGAGGTAGTTAAGGAGTTCACCTACCTACAAATGACACCTTAGTAGAGATGCGACGAAAATTGACCTTAGGAAACCGGTGCTATTTCGGTTTATCAAAACAGCTGGGGTCAAACAGCTGGACCGGAAAGACAAAGGTTCCCTGTACAAGATAGCTTTGCTATACGGTGCCGAGTGCTGGACGATAAGCAGGAAAGTAGAACTAATACTCGGTACATTTGAAAAAAAAATCCATTGTCGAATTTGCGGTCCCATTTACGAGGGAGGGAATGGGGAAGAAGATATAACCGCGGACTTTACGAGCTGTATGAAGATGATGGACAGCAATGCCCCCGCTAAATGAATCTTCGAATCACAGCCCTCAGGGTTGAGACGAGTTGAAAGACCGAAGCTCTGTTCTAAAAATCAAGAGCTCGCATATGCCAGAATTCTTGGTCTTGTGAATGGTGTTTCAAGCAGAAGCTTTTCACGCGTTGGGTGCTCTAAGTAAGTAAGTAGTTTCGAAGTTGCTAAGACCGAATTTTTTTAAAGTGCTAGGATATCCGTACTAATGAAGGCTGCTCTATTAAATGTTGCCAAAATTTCCACCCGAATGACGGTACGATGGTCTGGAAGGCGAAAGAGATACATTTGCTTGGAGAATACCCCCCCCCCCCCTCACTCCTGATTTATTTTTTAGTCATAAACATAGAGTCCTCTCTACTCGGGATTGTGACACTGAAGCTGTTGTCAAAACTGAGAGAGAAGCTAATAGCTAGTTATGAATACTTTTTTTAAATATACGAGTAAAAATTGACGAGTTCCTCGTTCGATGACTGGTCTGGGAATAGGATTCAGACAGACAGCGGAATAGCCCATCATCTTCTTAGAATAGACGTTTAGAAATATGAGTCGAAATAGCATGTTTAATGCACACTCAGGACGATCTGGCACTTTTCTTAGGCATTTGCAGTTGGGCTGTTTATATGGGATTACCATACTGCCAAAATATATGTATTTATGTATGTTAACACATTAGTATGAGTCTCACCATAAATAAATTAACATAACTATATAAATAGAAAACATTCTGGACTTCTATCCTTTCGAAACGGCTTACCATTGATTGTCTCAAATTGTGTAATCCCTTTTCTATAAATATGTACTTGTGAAAATTGTATCTGTGCACGACACTTGTGTGCAATAGTGTACCTACTTATTTTCGTATCTAATAAGGGTCGTATAAGAGTTGCGGAAAGCCAGTAAATGAGATGAGCTTATTGTTCCTATTTAACCATTTAGAAAATGAATAGATCCACCCAGGCCATTTTTTTATATCGCTGGAGATTAGGGTTCCCGTTCTGTTTGCAGCTATGTGTATATTAAAGAAATGGAAACAAACTCTGTGAAAGACAAGGATAACAGCTCTACATGTGTTTTTTTTTTTTCATTAATATACTGCACTATTACCGTTTAGAATTGTTTTCCACAAAAACCAAATAATTTATTGCCACCCTTGATCTACGTCACCTACAACGAATGTGTTACAAACAAGTGTCAAACAGTTCTCTCGATCTTCGTTACCGACCGTTTGTCAGAAAATCCCCATAAATCCCTCCGAAGGCATACATAAAAACAAAAACAGTAAAACATCATTCAACAGAAAAAAATTGTCACATAAACAAATTGCTAGTGACATGGTTTCTTGCAAACGAACATTCAGCCAACCGAACAAAACGCAAACCTATCAATTGTGCGGTGCGTGTACTATCTATTTGAACGTTTTAGCAAAGAAGCTCATGTAAATGAATTGCCGCCGATGGCGAATTTGTCGAAGATGTGGTACCACGCCATGAAAGAGATTCTTTCCGTGCGACGCAATCTTGTCAAATACAATTCCACATTGGCGCTGGAGTTGTCACACAGATGGTACGAGTATTCATATGCATGTATAGTATATATGAACACACTCGTGCATTGCTATGAAGCGACAACCACCTAATAGCACTAATTTTTCCAATTTTACTAAGAAAATAATTAATTCAATTTCAAGAGATCTCTCGGGTGGGCGACACCATGTATGTAGTTGCTACTGAATTGAAAAGCATTAGCGTTTACGTTCCACGGGTGATCAGTGTCATCTTTATGTTGACATTCAAAATTGTTGTCTTGTCTTGTCATTGTGTCTTGAGTTTCGCATTCGTATCCCGGTGGTATGGCAGAAAATGACAAAATTCGTGCTGTCTCCTAACATTAATAACATGAGATGACATTGTGTTTTGACTGCTGTAATCTTGTAATCATTAAATTTTCTGTAAAATATTAATATGCAAACATAGGTACAAATTAGAAGGAGGAATATGCTTGCGCTCAATTAAATGGATAACTTAATCTGAAATGCTTATCGTGTAGCAATAATGTTCATTTTGAGCGAAAAACATAAATAACATAGGGATGCCTAGATCACAAAGGATGTCATAATTTTTTTACAGTGTAGTTTATGTGACATGTGACATGTGAATGCATGTACAGATGTGTGAATTTGATGTTCTAATATGTGATACAAAATAAGTTCTGTTTTCTTTGAAATTGAAAACTGTTACATTTTGTAAAGAGTTACAACTTACAAGTATGTAGCTGAGAGATGTGATTCTAAGATTCTATATGCAATAGGTACATACATACCATATGGTATGTATGCACGAGCATGTGTATAAAGAACAAATCGTTGACATTGAGTTCTAAGAAAATCTTGCAGAAAAATATTAGATTCTAAAAATACTTATTTGAAAAAAAAAATCTTAACAAAAGAATCGATATGGGTATTAACATATTTCTTTAAAATACTAACATCTCATGGCTAATTAAACATGTGAAATCGAAGAAAAAAATAATAAAAATAAGTGTATCTATTTTAAAAATAGAAATAGCGCGCTATAATAATTAGACGCCATAGAACGTCAGAGTCTTCACAAATCACAATATGATCTTTGACGCGACTGAATGTCTAGTCAACTTGTCGCTGTACATCCATCCATAGCCAGAGCATCATGCATCAGCCAAAAGAAATATATGTATGTTCACGTACAAATTAACATGCATAAGTATGTATGTATCTACATATATGCGTACATGCGTGCATGTGAAAGTTTTTCGTAAGCAACTTGACCCGTCAATAATTTAGATACGCTAATGACTGATAACCTATTCTTTGACCAGTGCTGCCTATTAATCGTGCATTTTCTCATAATTGTTTGACAATTCTAATTACACAGTCCATTGATAGTGTGCTTTGATTATTAAGAAATCTAATTGTTCAGAAATACGTTTCGATTTTATAATGACTAACGATGCATGGGAACGCATATTTTTTTAAAATGAATAGGGATATTGTCTCGTCATAAAGTTGTGCATTTAAATAAGAAAATAAATAAATAAAGAATCATTTGGGCAAGAACAAAGTGCAGAAGGTGTTCTTCCATCAAATCAATACATAGGTGCACACGTTCGTAGTTGCTATTGCGAAATTTTATAAGCTTGGCTTCTTCATCTCTGGTCACCCTGTTTCTGAACCTGAAAAAATGGCTCAGCGGAAAGAGATTTGGTTCCAACGATGAACTCATCGCTCAGACAGATGCCTTTTTTTAGGATCTCCAAAAATATTTTTGTTTGGATGAGATACGTTGAACGAAGTGTTTTGAACTCAAATGAGACTATGTTAAGAATTTAATCTTATTTGCCGAAAACACTGTGCTTCATTCAAAAAGTAATACCTCTTTTGAACAAGCTGGATAGATAGCAAAATAATTTCGCTTAAAATTGTAGAGAACCGGGAATGTACAATAGTAGAAAGATACCAGCTCTCTAGAGACTCCAGAGTAAGAGTGGTTTCTGGAATGTGAGGACGCTCGTTAACTCAGGGAGCGAAAAACCTCAAAATGCCAAATTCCTCCAGTTGGAACGAGAGTTACTTCAATATAGCTTGGAGATACATATATGGGATGTAACATGGTTCGACGCGGGAGAGTACCAATCTCAAACGTGTTACACTGTGCAACTCTACTCAGGCAAAGCCCTCCGGCAGTCCTCGTGCAACCGGACTGGGCCTGCTGCTGACACCAACAGCACGCAGAGGCTTAACTTCCCGGCACTCAAATGGTGATAAGATCTTAGCGGTCTGATTCAGGACTAAAGTATGGCGCGTCACGGTCATACAGTATTACGCCCCAACAAGTCCCTCGACTGAGGATGAAAACGATAAGTTCTACAATCAGCTAATGACCGAATTCAACGCAACGCTGAACGGAGGTATCGTCATCAAAATGGGGAATCTGAATGCAAAGGTAAACAACGACAATGAACAGCTCAAACACAAACGGCCTTGGCGACCAAAATGATAGTGGCGAAAGATTTGTTGATTTCTGCAAGATTAATCGCCGAGTTAAAGGAGGTATGCACCGTGTTTGAGTATAAGACCTGCCACAAAGTCAGTTGGGTGTCAACTGACAGGCAATCACCAGAATGCCTAGGTATAACATCGACCAGTTAAAGGTCTTCTTAATAGGCCAACAACTACGGAATCACATCCAAGGAAAATGTTTTCATATCTGAGCGCAAAGAATTGTTGGTAGATGGAAACCAAGGAAACATGGAGGCGGATTGAAGAACGTAAGCTACATAAAGCTAGTATTGTATTGTATTGTATTGTATGTAGATACCCCAGCAGTACAAAAGAACTAGCTAAAGTCCCTGTATCGAAAGGAAAGTGAGAAAAGTACGCTACGTTATACTATGCGATAAATGTAACTGTAGACATATCAATGCCCTGGCCACAGAAGCAGAGGAAGCGGCGAGCGGGTATTATAGTAAAGTTTTCAGAACCACCAAATAGCTAACAGCTGATCAACGCTCTAGCCAAAATCCGATGAGAAGCTTAAATGGTTCCGTACACGTTTCGGATAACGATCATCTCAAGCGATGGAAGGAGCACTTTGCTACTGTCCTTAACCGTGTATTCGCCAGCGATGTGCACCCGAAGCAACAATTCCCCGAATTCACTCCTCCACTCTCAGTAAAGATGAGATCGCTACCGCGATCAACCCGCTGAAGAACAACAAGCCGATATGATTAATTGCTATTCCCGCGGAGTTTCTGCGAGTCGGTGCAACAACATCAGTGGAGATTTTACATCCTCTTGTTGAGAGAGCTTGGGAGGCCAAAAGTTTGCATTACGAGTGGAAAAAGGGAATGATTGTCCAGCTCCCCAAAAAAGGTAGTCTTAAGGAGTGTTAAAACTGGAGAGGCATTTGTGTTCTTTCCGCAGTTGCTAAGGTAATAGCCAAAGAAGTTTTTGAGCCATAAAGGGAACATACAGAAATACACTCGTTGCTGAACAGGCTGGTTTCCTAACGCCTTGTTACGTTAAATACCAGTCACTACTGCACCTGCTGTTCATTGATCTTGAGAAGGCGTTCGACAGTGTCAACAGACAGTTTATACCCGACAAACTAATGACTATTACCAAAGGGTATAAATGTCATGTTCTGCATAGAGGAAAGCTGGCAGAGGAGATTGAGATGCAAAGTGGCGTCCAGCAAATGTTGCATTGTATCGCGGGTACTTTTTTTATTAGTGATTAGCGATGTGCTCTTCGCAGCCTCTCAACTCAAACATCTGGACTACGGTGACGACATTTGTTTGCTCTCTCACAGAAGTATGGATCTGCACCAAATGCCGTAGGTATGAAGATTAACACTATCAAAACCAAAATCATCAACCTAGGTACTAACTCATCAAGTCAAGTTAGCATTGCTGGACAATCGGTAGAGAGAGTAGAGACTTTCCAATATCTTGGGAGCAATGTCTCTACCGAAGGGGGAACCGAATCAACCAAATCAGCAAAGCAAAGATTGTGTTTGAAATGATGTCCATGATATGGCGAAATAATGAAATCAGCTTAAATACCAAGCTACGACTTACAATTAACGACTTGAAATCTGTATTTCATTTCTGAAATTGGGTTTAAATTTAATTGCGCCAGGTGACCGTATCAAATGCTCATAAGGCAAGTAAGAATATATGTTATGTATCTTGATATGTATGTACGAGTATATAGGTACATAGGTGGAAATATAATTTGCATTTGATCTAAATATTTGTTAGTGCTTTATATTATATTACCTACATATAGCTCTACCTATAGTGAAAGTAAAAGTAGGTGCAATCTTGGAATGTCCTTGGTCTTTATCTTACAAAGACAAATGAATTTTTGACTGATAATGCACAACCTGAAGACTGTATTATTCTAGTAGGGGATTTCAACCTCCCTCAACTTAAATGGGGGCCTTCCGACGATTCCTCTCATTTCGTCTCTCTTAATTCGTCCTCAGAAATAGAAATTTTGATGGTGGACTGCCTAACCAACTCAAGTCTATATCAGATTAGTGGAATACCTAACACAATGAACAGACAACTCGACCTTGTCTTCACATCCGATTCAGGTAACTGTGTCGTTTATAGGAGTGATCATCTTCTTTCTACCCCAGACCGCCTTCATCCCCCTTGTCAATTATATACTCATATGAAAATGGCAACACAAGTGTCGATTTGGAAAATGCATTTTTATTTAACTTCCGAAGAACCGACTTTAACAAACTTAAAAAACTCATCAGCAACATTAACTTTGACTTTATTGCTGAGACAGCTAACATTGATCTTGCCCTATCAACGTTCTATTCGTTAATTTTCTCCTGCTTTCCCAATCAGTTCCATATACCTTCCGAAAGGACTGCATGTCAGCTCCTCCCTGGTACAACAAGGAGTTGCGTTCTCTCCTTAATTACAGAAACAAGTTATGGCATAAATTCTTTAGGGCTCGATCCGATTCCGACTACAGTAATTATCGATTGGTATATAATCGTTTTTCTGAACTTTGTGAGTCTCTTTACCTTGAGTACCTCTACCCTATGCAATTTAACTTAGTCTCAGACCCTAAACGCTTCTACCAGTTTAAATACCAAAAGAAAGTCAGACGGCTACCCATCTACTCTCAAATTTCTTAGTGAATCTTCTGCCGACCCGAAAACCATTCCAAATTTCTTTGCCTGTCATTTTAATAAATCCTTTTCTAAGAAAACAGCTGAACCCGATCCTAGTTATTCTAGCTATATGAGAAACTATCCTGAGACATCATCCGTTTCGCTAAATATAATAACATCTTTGGTATCTGATAACATTACCAAACTTAAAGATGATTTTTTGTCCGGCCCTGATGGCCTTCCGGCTATTGTAATAAAAGAGTGTGTTAACCATCTCGGTCCTCCCCTTGTTGCCCTATTTAACTTGTCTCTCTCAATAGGTACTTTCTATTTTCTATGGAAGGAATCTTACATCATCTGTATTCATAAAAAAGGAAGAAAGGCCGAAGTCGATAATTATAGGAGCATAGCAAAACTCTCTTGCCTACCCAAACTTTTTGAAAGCATAGTCTATCAACAACTGCTTCCGTACTGTAGGCCAACTATCTGTAGAAATCAGTACGGTTTCATGAAAGGTAAATCAACGACCACTAACCTAATAGAGGTCGTCTCTAGGACGCTTCATGCTTTAGAAGACGGTGATGAAGTCGATTCAATTTCCACTGATTTCAGCAAGGCATTCGATAAAATTTCTCACAAACTTATCATTTTTAAACTAAAAAAACTTGCCTATTCCTTCCACTACCCAAGTACGGGATCTAGGAATAATTTGTGACAGGGAATTGAATTTCGACTCACATATTGACAGCATTATAAATAAAGCTAACTCTGCACTTGGTTTTATCAAACGCTGATCGAAAGAATTTTCCAACCCTTATGTTACAAAGTCCCTGTACATTATTTTTGTAAGGCCTCTTCTCGAATATTGCAGCCAAGTTTGGTCACCCTATAAACTAATCCACATTCAAAGAATAGAAGCAGTCCAACGCAGGTTTATCCGTTTCGCACTTCGTGGTCTACCCTGGGTCGACCCATATGGATTACCACCCTATGAAAATAGGCTGAAACTAATTAGCATGCATACCCTAAAAAAACGTCGTGAAGTCGCTGATGTACTTTTTATCCACCAGTTACTGACTGGAAACATCGAGTGCTCGGGAATAACGCAAAATATTGCATTCACTCCCAATCCCCGTAATCTAAGATCTGTCCTGATCCCAAATCACCGCACCAACTACGGTCACTTTGAACTCATATCTGGAATGTTGCGTATAACGAACAACTACGCCGAAGTCTTTGACCTAAATAGCAGCAAACACGAAATGAAAAAAGCACTGCTCAATATGCCACTCCCTTAACATCTCCCTCGTCCACCATTTCTCCTCGCCCCATTAGGTTAAGAATATCTTTGTTAGTTTTAAGTCTAGCTTTAAGTTTTTGCTTGTTAATAAGCTAAATAAAGTTGTCCGCGGTAGACCCGGGCTAATAATAACAATATATTGGTTTTGGTATTTGTCCTGCATAGATACTGGAGTTCTTTCTCTTAGTTTTGATCTTGCACACAGAATCTGCGTTTTTGACAGTAAATGTTATAACAAAATAATATTTGTGGCAACCATGAGAAGCCGGTTTCTTTGTTTCTTATCAAGATAATAATAATGTGATAATAAAAAATATTGACGCAATCAAAATAACTCTGGCTTAAACAAAAAGTACATCATTCAAATACTTATACGAATATGTATAAATCGTCAAATAATACGTTTATTGGGAATTACATAGATATTGCACTTATGTACAGTACATACATATCACTAGATTCCTCTTTTCTTTGTCTATAGATCTACCATATATACTTTATTCTTTATTTCTTTGACCGGCATAAATTAGCGCACACAAATGGGCAAAAAAACAGGACAGGACATTGACATTGGCTAAGTCTGACGTTTTACGATAAACCATAAGGACTCAATGCATTTTATTAAAGTGTTGATTTGCGTTTCGACCTCGCATCTGCCATTCGTAAAGAAGAATGTGTAACGTGACCAAAAGTTTAGACCAGCTAAACTTTTGCTTGTTTTTGTTAGGTAACAGCGGATAAAACAAAGAAAAACTAGCCGAAATCGGTGGGACCGATGGGTCGCGCCAAGGACTTACTGACAAGAAGAACGTGCAGTATTTTCAATGAATTTTGATATTTAGAATTTAGGACAAGTTAATTCGAATGGATCTCAAACCGATAGCGAGATTGGTGTTGGTATTTTCTCAGATAAGCTAAATCTAAGTCTCTCCTTCCGTCTTCCAAATCACTGTAGCGTGTTCCAGGTGGAAATTTTGGCGATTAAAGAAGCTCTGTCCGGGCTGAAGAAAAACGTGATATCTGCAAAGAATATCCGCAACTTTTCGGATAGCCAGACCGCTATCAAGTCCCTGGACTCAGTCTTATTAAATTCTAAAACCGCCCTTGAATGCCGATCATCTCTTATGAAGATGGCAGAGCTGTTCAACCTTCATCTTAACTGGGTGCCGGGCCACAGAGACATTCCAGAGAACTGTAGGGCTAATACCGCAAAAGGGTAGCATAGGTATACAAATCGCTACGCGCAAATTAATATTAAAGCTGAATGCCAATAAAAGAACAGACCTTAGGTGGACTGTCTAGCGACTAAACAGATCTGAACTGTTAAGTTCAGCCTGAACTGTTAAGTTTGAATGGTTTTGGAAAAGCTAGAAAAAAAAGGTGTGGCAGGTGGGTTAATCTACCCTTTTCGGTAGATACTGAAATAGAAATACGTCCTCTACACTCACAGATATACATTTTCTTAAAAACTGTTTGGAAACTTTAAAGTTTCCATTAAATCGTGAATATATCACCACATTTTCATGTTCGATTTTCGGGATGAATCGTAGTTGGTGTTGTAAATCTAACAATTTTTCTATACAAAAAAATCAAACATTTTCGGAAAATATTACAACCCGCAATAGTAGGGTTATGCAAGTATGTATTGTATATATACGTAAGCATATTTTTAGGAATGCTATTTCAAAATGCACCCAACGCCGAGGGAACGTAAACTGACCAAAGTTGATGTGAAAGCGCTATTTCGATTTTCCCGTAAAGGTGAGATGGTATGAGTGGTTTGTGGCTTTTATGTTTCTAAATGTGTAACTATCGTTTTCCTATTGCACAACAATTTACATGCTTATATGGTCGAGATAATCGAATATATCAAACAATTGGTGACTAAATTCAAAAAGGAGGATAGAATAAAACCAGCGCAACATATTAACGCTTGTTAGGTGAAGAATATTATCGTCGCATAGTGGCTCATTTAGGCAAAGGTGCTAGAAAAATTCAACTTTTTTTTAATTCACTGGATCAACAAATGTTTATTTCTTTTAGATCAATAATTTTGCTTGTAGAGTTAGTCAAAGTTGAGTAATTTTTAATGTCACCTAAAAATTGATTTTTTTTATTTTTGGTTTTAGGTATGTATTAACTAGATAAAGAATTTAAAAATATCATTTGTTTTTCATTTTGTGTGATATACCTGTTCATTTGTGAAATCAAAAATGGATGCATTTCTCTTTATATTTTTTTTTAAATTATTTAATTTAATGTGTTTTGAAACACTATTTCCGGCGCATTTTAGTTTAAAAAAAAGGTTCGACCTAAACTTAACGGAAAATTAATTCCTCTATATTTGTCAATATACATATATTTAAAACCTCAACTGCGTTAATTTGCATCGCTTTGTGCTAGAGAGATTTGATTTAAAGAGGTCAGCTAAATTTAATTTTCGCTCTCCCTCATTGGAGAATTACAGCAAAATTATAAATGCAAACCTAAATTTTCATTTTTCTTTTAGTGAATAATAAACCTTTATTATTGGTTTTATTCCAAAATATTGTCATATTCTGGAATCAGGTGCATGGAATCTACCATATTTTGAAAATTGCATATACGCTTAGACTAGCAGGAGAGGATATTAATGAATCTATTGGAATCGAGAAGGCAGATAAAAGAAGAAAACAAGAGATCGAAAAGCATTTTCGCGATGAGATTGGATTCGATGTTGATAAACTAAAACAAGCATTTGGAAATATTAATGATAGAAATACTTCGAGGGTAACAGCTCTTATAACTGGGGACAATAGAGAGGTAATAACGAGGTTTGAAGCAATATTTTATGTTTTGCATCGCAGAAGAAGCTCAGGAATCCAAAAATAAAGACTACAAGGAACACGTGTAAGATTTAAAGGAGGCGGCAGAATGAAGACTCGGACCCACTCACCCACCCACGAAGTCTTATTGTTTGGTCCGTTTACTTTTTTCTCTACTGTTTGACTTGAAATGAATGAAAAATGAAATATATTATTATGTACTCTGATGCGCCACAAAATAAAAAAAAATTCTCTTTTGATACACCTAAAAAAAAAACATTAAAAAAATGGTTCGTTTATTTTAGTTCACCACTATTTTGCTCGGTTTAGCTTTTGGAGACCCTGCTATTACTTCAAACATGGACTTTTGAATATTTTTAAAGGAAAATATGGTATTACGTCTATCTCCTGTGGCGAGAAAGTCATATTTCAACAGAAGATTCTGAAACACCCTGGGAATAATGTTTCTCAAAATTCTCTACTTTCATAGCCCTGGGAATTTCTTTTACGCAGAAAAAAAAACTTTTATTCGTTTAAGAGTTATGATTTTTGTAAGCAAAAAAGTCAAAATGAGCCCCTGTTAGCCATTAGTGAAAGTGTGGTTCAAGAGCCATAATTATCTATTCCACCACGTTCGCTGCAACTACGGCTCTCTATGGCGATTTTTGCACCTTGACTTGGATTAAAATCCATAATAGATACAGTTAAATCAAATACGTAAACCTAGAGATAGTGGAGAGCGCAGAACAAACTCAGATTGAGAGCCCACCTCAGTCCTGGTTTATTTCACAGAAGCTTGGACACTGACGATAGCGGATGAAAATGCTCCTTAGCGCTTCAAAAGAAAAGTTTTTCGGGTAATTTGTTGGTCCCGTCTGCATCAGCGGAGAATGGAGGAGACGTTTTAACAACCGGTACGTCGATGTCGACCTAGTCAGAAAAGTTCGGATAACCCGGCTTAGATGGCTGAGCGCATGGGCTCCAACGTCCCGGGCTGGTAAGTTTTTGACTCCAATACTAAGTTGCAACGTAGTAGGGTACGACCTCATCTTAGGTGGCGAAACGAGTGGAAGTGGACCTCAGTCAACTTTTATGCCCATATGAAGGCAGTTTGCAAAAGACCGCGCTAGCTGAAGAGGCATGCTAGCCGAAGCTCTGGTTCACCCCGAACTGCAGCGCGATCTAAGTAAGTAAGTAAGTATTGTATGAAGGCCGAAAAGTTACAGTCAATAGATATGTAGGTGTATGTTAAGCGAATATTTTGGACACGTACGCTCTAGATGAATCAATTAGATTTTAGTACGTTTTTAAGTTATCGGTAAATTCTCATACGTATATACACCATATAATCTGCTTAACTCGAAACTTTGTTCACAGTACAACATTCACCGCGTGTTTTATAATTTTACTTAACATGGGGGGATAAGCGTTATCGAATCGTCTAAGATGACTATCATCAGTTAATAGTTAAACAAAGTTTTTTCAATCATTTAAGGTGATAATTAAGTTTACTATTGTTTCGATTCTTTTTCTGTCTTACGACAGCTGCAAAGTTATCACTTTTATACACTTACTTACTGAATTCAAACTCCACGACTATCAAAATACAATCGAATGCTAAATGAAATACATACGAGTAAGCTAGAATTTGCAAAATTTAAGGATTTTATGATGCAAGATTTTCTAAATTGACAAATGTATGGTAATGTGATTTAGTCATCTATTTGCGAGATTTTATCGCATGTTTATATAAGTAATTACTGCGATATTAAAAATTGCAAATAGGTTATAGTATCAACCTCTCGCAATCTTTTGTGCGAAACTCGAACAATAAATTTTAGAGTTTGCGAGATCGCCTTTTATTTTTCTAATACTCGTACAGGGTAATTTTGCTGTGGTAACTGACAAAAAATGTAACTGTCAAATCGACATTCATGTTAAAAATTTATTCCAGTACATTTTTACCATCGAGGGCTACACGCCAAAAGAAAGGGCTGAAATTATATAATATTACTTCGAAAATCACTCCTTTATTGTGTGATCTAATTCAATATAAGTGGTAGTGTGGCAACATCAAAGCCCCACCCACGTCAAACTAATGAGACCATTGACCATCTAAAATCCGATGTTGAACGCCATTCAGACACTTCATATCGTCACCGTACTCAGCCGTTTAGTTTGCATCCATCGACTATGTGGAAGATTTTAAAGGTTGATTTGTACAATTCCCCATACAAAATACAAGTGGCTCAACAATTATTGCCGCTTGATAGGCCGCGTCGTGTTCAATACGTCTGAAACATGCAAAATATCCTTGTTGGTGAACCTGCAGTGTTCGGTATTGTGGCAATCAAAAGCTATAATTAATGTTTGAAGCACCTTTACATTTACCAAATTATAAGTTACGGACCGGTGCGGTGTATGCGCTGAAAGAGTCATTGGCCCTTACTCTTTCGAAGACAGTAATGGCGATCTTTTCGCTATCTTTAGTTCAAGAAGATGATACGACATGCCATACTGCTCGTGAAACAATCGATTTATTAAAGACTAATCGATTAATTTAAACACTAATCGATTAATTTAAACACTAATCGATTAAGTTAAAAAAAATTGTTATTTCGTGTGGCCACCACGATTTAGTGACTTTTCTAGTGAGGATATTTGGAAAGTAAGGTTTATGCCAACAAAACAAGCTCCATCGAACAAGTTGGGACTAACATACGCAGCGAAATCGTCACAAAAGGGTGAAAAACGACCAGCATTTGCACGTCCGCAAATGGTGTCCATTCGCCAGATATAATTTTCAAGAAGTGAGTAAATAAATTGTAAAAGTCCAAATTATTAGGTGCGCAACTAAGTTATTTTTTGAAGAAAATGCAACTTTATTGTGAAAAAATAGTTACAAATGAATAATTCAAAGTATTGCCCATCGCTAGTTACAACTTTTCCCCATCTTTCTGGCAGAGCTCGAATACCGTTACGGTAAAAGTGTTCATCTTTTGAGGCTATCCACGACTCAAGCCATTTTTTGATGTCTTCATATGAGCGGAACTGCTGATCAGCCAAGCCATGTGCTATCGAACAGAATAAGTAAAATAATCGATCGACCTAATATCTGGACAATATTGCGGGTGGGGTAAGACCCATTTGAGCATCTCCAGGTTGATTTTAACGGGTTTATCAACGTGAGCGGGAGCGTTGTCATGATGTAGAATCAGTTTTCGTGCCTCTGCTCTTATTGTGGCCGTTTTTCGTATGCAATCGTTTGGAAATGGTTTTGCGCGTAACTTCTAATGCTGACGTCAGCTCTTCTTGCTTTTGGCATGGATTATCATGTCTACAATTCAGCGTCTTCAAAGGATTTTGGCTTTCGTTCACGCGGAAATTACCGTCTTTAAAGCGACGGAACCAATCACGGCATGTTGTTTCACTTAGAGAAGCATCCCCGTAAACTTTTTGGAGCTCTCGATGCGCTTTAGCCGTCGTTTTCTTCGAATGAAAGAAGAAAATTAACACTTCCCGCAAATTGCGATTATTTGGCACAAAATCAGACATTTTCACACAACCGAAAGTATATGACACACTAATGTGTTAAAACGGTTTGCTTACCATATGTCTAAGTTTGCTTCATGACGTTCTGGATATGTCAAAATCGACCAGCACTTACTGCTGGGGTCAGCGTTGGTCTTAGAGCTTAGTTCCGCACCTAATAAAAAATAACTAACCAAATATGTGCTATGTTAATAGATTTCGATTAGTACTGAAAACATTTCGAAAGAGTCCTTTATTTTCAAGAAAAAATTAATTTTATTTTGTGTATCTTTTTTTCTAATAACTTAAAAAAAACGCGTTGCTCGCGTTTAGCATGAAGACGCATCATCATAATGATATCACAAAATTTCCATTTTCTGTTTTCGAGGTGAATGCACGAATTTCCCTAACAGGAAGTTAATAACAAAAGAAAAGAATCAATAATTATTCAATAAAACCTTAAGGTACCAGAAAAAAATCACTGTGTATTATAGGCAAGACAATTATTTTCGCAAAAACACTTCGGAAAAGGAATTAATGGCTCGCAAATATTTCCTGAATGCATTCCAAGTCCTAAGTCCACAACCAAACAAAAACACCAAGTTTGATTAATTCATTTATTCGCAAAGTTAGTTTTAGTTTAGTTTTAAATGCATTTTATTATCTTAATCATTAACCCTTACATACTAACAAAAAATGCTTAAATGCTAGCTTAAAATTACTTAACAATCTTATATTAACTTATTGGCCCCACACAGGCACTCTAAGCTACTCTAAATTCTTATATCTATGTCTTTCGACTATATTTACATTTTACTTAGGAATAATTATTTTCTATACTTAACGCTCGCTCTATGGGCGAACAATTTAGGTTGGGCATTTGTCCAGGGCGGTAAAACTAAAGAGCGGCATTTTAACTTATTATCTATGATATCTTCTTTATTGTCTGTAATTAAGATATATGCGCATGTATGTACAATACTTCGGTAATACATGTCTATAAATCCCAGACCTAGAATTACCTAAATTTTTCGATTCCAATTAATTCTGCTGCTCTCTCTACCACGTGTTGAATAAATTGGGATTCATTTTGGATAGATTTTGACGGCTTTACTATTGACTCGAAAACAAAACAAAAACGCCAGGAGCTGCGTGCTCTGAACAGTTACCATATAAGAGTAATTTGAAAGGGAGAAAAAGGAGTAAGGAAACAGCTTAGGGTGAAAAAACTGCAGTTAAATCTAAATGAGAATGTATTTATAGCCAAACTTCTTCAGTAGCGAAGTCAAAGAGAAACAGGGAGATAAAGGTGTGAGTAAACGCTTTCCGTAAATAAAAGCCGCTGTTACACTTGAACACGCAAGTACTTATAGCCACACACCCTCAGAAGTGATAGCAGAGAGAAACAGGCCTATAGAGGTCGCGCCAGTTGAAAGAGATCAACCTCACGCAGCTGAAACTGCCTCCCTTTTGTCGTGAACAGGGGCTAAAATGAAAAAAAGCTTCAGACACTTTGTCTGTTAATGAAGCTGTCCGAATGAAAGCGGCGCTACACCCAGCAAAACTGGGCGAATTCATGGAAGAAAACAAATCCAGTGGTGATATATGGTACTCGTATGTGTACTTTGTGTACGTTGTCTGTTGTCAGCGTAGGTTGAAGTTCTGGAACACAAAAGTCTGTCTAAGATTTCAAATCCGCACGAAAAAATAACCCTGCTGATGCCTTACCCTCCCATTAATTATTGTATTAAAACAATAATTCAATCAGCGATAGCTGTAGTTCGGATGAAGGGAAATAAGATGTCCTGGGAAAATCCACTTCATGACAACCAGGAAACGAGAAAGGGGAGAAAATCGCCTGACCTATTAGTAAGTTGCCATCTCCTCTCTAAGGCTTTGAGCCGAGAAGAGTGGCAAAATAATAGTCTAAACGACGATGTGGGAGATAGTTAAATTAGATAATGTTTGCATTCAAGCGGGGTTAACTCTTGAATGGCTAAGCAGTTAATATGTGCCAAAATCCTTTCTGAGAAATACAACTTTTAACGTTATCACGATGCCCAAGTTAACGGAACACCTTTCAGGGCAATTCAGGAAAATGACTCAGGTTCTGACGCAAGCCTGTGCCCAAAATTACTCAATTGGAAAATTTGTTCTCAAAAGGAGAAAGAGAAACGAGACAATAAGACGATTAGGTTCAGGTGTGACTCACGAACTTATTTAAACATGTGTATGTTATGTATCTTCCTAAATATACGTATACAGGGTGTGTCTTAATTCGTTAACCATAATTTGGGAAATGATTCCTGGGCATATTCTACAGTAAGGGTCTATCGCCAATGTTGACATCATTTATCGGGGATTTAAGAAAAGGCTTACTTTGGTGTACCCTGACCCATGTTAACGGAAGTTGCTCTGTTAAAACTAATGGTAGAAACTTTGTTTAAGATTTTATTCTTAGAAGAAATACTAGCCTTTACAACTGCGTTTAAATAGTAAAATTGATATCTTGTTTCAGTTTTCATAATTTCTAAACCTGTTCCATTTTTCTTGCACATGCTGAGGTCGCTTTTCTCCAGAAAATGCGTAATAAATATGGTGTAACGTTTTACTATTTTTTTCTTATGATCATAACAATGGTAATAAGAAAAATCATCAATAAGTTTGCAGAAAAACTCATAGATTTTATGTTACTTGGGAAGCAGCAGCAGCAGGTAAAAATAGGAATTTATGATTTTTTACTTACATTTCGAACTACAGTTGACAATAACAGTGGTTCTTCAAGAAGTAATAATTATCCAATAGCTTTTTTAAATTTACATAGTTATCAAAAAACCCTCATTTCCTGATCCTGTTTCTTAAAAGTTCAGAAAGAGTTATGTTTGGGGTATGATATAAAAGATTAGAAAAAAAATTAATTCATGAGTTTAATTTTTTACACCAAGGTTAGAGTTGCCTAGACACGCTATTTGAAATGTTCGCATTTACAAATCAAGAATACCCAGGCATTATTTACGTTTGTGGGCTGTGCAGTAGAAGTTCAACTAGAGTGCGACAAAGATACCATGAACTTTATCCTAACCGACGACTTCCTAGTGAAGGAGTATTTGGAAATAGATATTGAGCGCTTCGAGAAACGTGATCAAATACACGACCTAACGCGTGATCTCGTCAAGTGAAAAGAATTTCGGCTGATGAAAGAATACTGGAAGCCGTTACAACTAATCCATCAATCAGCATCAGACGTTTAGTCTTTATCCATACCACCCTACACCTGTGCAAGAACTGTTTCCCGATGATTTGGAAAAGAGTCTTGAGTTTTCTAACTGCTTGCTGGAGCGGAGCTTGGATGACAACGAGTTCGTTAGCAGAATTCTTTGAATGGGGCGAATCTCAATTACAAGAGATGGGATCACAAATTTTCGTAATCTTCATACATGAGCTGCGGACAATCCACATACAAGGAGACATAAATCTTTTTAACACAAATTCAGCGCCAATATGTGGGCAGGTGTAATTGGAAACAAGTTAATCGGCCGCTTCAAACTACCACCTAGGCTGAATTCCACAAACTATCTGGAGTTTATGAAATGATTTAGCAGATCTATTGGAGGATATTCCACTGATTCAACTAGCTTCATCATATTCCCAATAGGATGGTGCCCCAGCCCACTATGGTCGTGAGGGTAACCGTTGGATAGGAAGAAATGGACCAGTTCACTGGCCTGCAAGATCTCCTGACCTTAGAGTATTGGTTTTTTTTTGTATGGAGAAGAATGAATGAACTTCTTTATTCAACCGAAATAGCAACTTTAGTTAAATTGAAAGAGCAGTGAAATAAATCAAAAACCGGGCTCTAGCATATATACAAAACAAGGGAGGACACTTTGAGTTTATAACTTTGACACTTAAAAATATTTTAGTACGCACATAAAATAAAAATTATCTAAAATCATACAAAATAATTTTTTATTCATAGCCTTTTGAGCTTAAAGTAAAAAAACTTTTTTTATTTTAAATTTTACCTGTTGCAGATTTTCCCAGGTAACATAAAATCTTTTCTGCAAACTGGTTGATGATTTTTTTTATTATTATTGTTATTTTTATAAGAAAAAATAGTCAAAAGTTTCTCTATTACGCATCTTCTGGAGAAAAGTGGCCACAAAGTCAAAAATCAGCACTGTCAAGAAAAATGGAACAAGCTTAGAAACTGGATATCTGAAGACTTAAACAAAATATCAGCTTTATTTAAACGCAGTTACAAAGGCTAGTATTTCTTCTAAGAAAATCTTAAACAAAGTTCCTACTATTAGTGTTAACAATGAAATTTCCGTTAACATGGTTCAGGATACACCAAAGTAAGCTTTTTCTTAAATTCTCGACAAATGACATCAACATTAGAGATAGACCCTTACTGTACAACGATTTTTTTCTTAAGATATGTCCAGGAATAATTTTCCAAATTATCGTTGACGAATTAGGGGACATCCTGTATATTCATATGTATATGCATTTTGTACACGCAATCTGATAGAAGCTTTAACAGTAATTATTCCAAGTAAAAGCTCATTTGGGATTTCTTTGGGTGGATGGGCACACATTTCTGCTAACCAATTTTAATATTACCATTGATACCATCCGCATCTCGTTTGCGCACTTTGAGCTTCATTTCAATATTATTTAAAAATAAATAAATAAAGTCAATTCGAATTCGAGCAAGAAGATTATTTTTGTCATTTTCAAATGGATTCCTCTGAATACTGTTTAAACTCACTTGTTTTATAAAAGTAGAATAGCAACAGCCCGGCACTTATGTCATGTAAAACCTGCTTTCACTGTTACGCGTTCCAGTACGAGTGCGATTCACATTTTTCAATTTTTAGTTGTTAGAAAGTATGTACCTACGAGTATTCCAGACTTTGGAACTCTTCAGTATATTTCGATGTCAAAATTGTCAAAACAAATTCGAAAATGATAGTAAACAGTTTAGGTAATGAATACAAAATTGGGCACTCGCCACCAATAAGTCCACCTTAAGAAAAACAAACATCATTACAAGCACTCATTCAACCATTGACAAAAATTTGAATCCACTTATTGGCTTTTCATTTGAATTTTTACCGAATTACGCAAAATTCAACTCTGCCTCTAACAAACGATAGCTAAGAACTTAGCATATCCAATTAATGTATGTATGGTATGCATGTATGTATTTGCCGGAGAATCATGAAGAAATGGAAAATGCCTCGCCTTGACGTATCGTCAGCTTAATGGAATAATCAAATATGAGTCCAAGTACATCAACTAAGCAAATCCCCGCTACAGACCAGGTATATACATAGAAGTATCTGCCATTTGATTTGAAAGCCAGTAGCCGACCTATTATTTGTTTTAAATTTGTTAACCCACAAGTCTATGCTGAGGTATCATCAGATCAGTGGAGGTCTTCGACAGACAACAATAGCAGAAAAAGGTTTCCTATTCATACGAGAAAGAAGAAGAAAGAAATATCAAGACTCATAGGGCGTAAAGCGGTCATCATCACACGTCGGAATAAAGATGCACATTAGTGAGATACTAGCAGCTACCCGAGTTATTATTGTTTTTTTTTTTTTTTTGTTATTTACCTTCTTTCGTGTACATTCCTTTTTTCCATACCGAATGAAAATTGACAACAAAAAAGTAGCTAGATTCGATGATCAGTGCTCAAAGAGTGTTTGTTTGTACATTGCCAAGGTAACCTTTCTCCCTTTCTGATGTATCTACGAGTTAAAGTCGTCCTCGACTTTTGTCTAGATGAGCTGGAATTGCGGCTCAGCATCCGCGGAGGCCATGGCTTTGTTTGCACACCTTATTAAGTTTTTATGATACATGATAGGCATACACTGTGGAGCGTTAACTGCTGCCTTCAACAGTAGTGAGTCGGCAGCCGAAATACGAGTATAAATAATGTTAGCATTATTTTACAGCCAGACAGACAAACATCGGAGTTCGCGTCGTTGTCCAAGGGATAATGGATCAACAACACGGTGGTCAGGCGATTCATCTGCCTAAGATAATGTTGTGAAGTGTATTTTTTCTCAAATACTTCTTATCGATAAGTTGCAGTGTATTCGCATAGTGTATAGTAAAGATGCTTAAGAATACGTCCACACATACATATCTAAAACTAAAAACCAAATACATATTTTTTTAAAGGATTTTCGGTTAATTTTTGTTTGCCAAACCGATTTTGGGAAATCAAAACGGAAGTCAAAGATTTGTAAGGGACTAATGGAAGAAGCCTAGACCTATAAAATATTAGTACCACGCATATTTGAAAAATGGGAGTTTGCATGTTTGTTTGCATACATTAATATTTGTTTGCACAAACCTATTTGGATGTGGGTTTTTTCTTCAACTACTGTATATCAATTAAGGAGTTTCAGCTGTTAGCTGGAGTAATATTTAATTACGTTGTATAGTTTATGTTTAATAGAACTTAAACTACAAATCAATTACAAGCCAGTTACGAGGTATTGCTGCTGCAGTTTACATCTATATGTATATGCTTTATTTACAACAGATTAATTGCTCTCCTCTTTTCCATCTGTTCATTTACTCGGAAAATTAAATTAAAAAAAAATGCCTTCAAAAGATAAAAAATAAAGTGCGAGAGCGATAATAATTGAGAAAATGTATGAAAAACCAACAGAATCCAAAAAAACGTTTCTACCGATCAAATATTTGAATTTACGCTTGCGGTGTAAATTTGTTTACAAGCCAATGTTGTCGAGATGAGAGTAAACGATGTAGCCAATCACAAAATCAATGACTAAGTCGATTCATTGTGCTTACAGAGATTCTGTCTTGCTGCCAATAATGCAGAAACAAATGCACACGTCAAATCACAGTTAAACACTCTGCTTTAAACATGCAAAATTTATTGCATTTTAAATATCAGTTTGTCCCCAGGACCAATATTTTTATTATTATTCTTCTTTTATTAACCATTGAAATATGTACGCAACTATGTAGTATATATTTCATTTAATGCAACATATTTCTGCCACGTATCTGCGTTTTTACTGCGCTGCTTGTGTTGTTGGCTAAATTAAGGGCATTAGAACTATTTTACAGGCTGCTCTATTGTCATTTCGTATATGAGGCTAATAACTTCTTAATATGTATTTGCATTTGAGTGATCCACTTATTTCTCTTTCGGCCTGTTCTCTGAACCCCCGCTGAAACTTAGCCATTTTTCATCTTCTGAACCGGATTTTCCGACCATCTTCGTTGAACATGAAAAAATCTGTTGATGCTATCCAATTTTTCTTCTATGGGTTTTTTATTTTCATTATTATGACTTGCAAACAAATACATTTGTAATATTTTGCAACTATGCTACATATTTGGTAAAAATTAGAAATCAAAAGTAATGACAATTTCAAATCAAAATAACATATGTACTTGTTTATGACGAATATACACCCTGAATGACTCGACTGCTATAATTTCCAAACCGTTCATGACAGTGAGCTCAAATTTTGACACATGGCAGATAACTTTATTATTTACAAGCCTTTTAAACAATTTGCGTCTCAGTTGTGTTGAGAAATTTTTATCCGCGATGGAATTCAAACGTCATAGTATGATTGCTTTATACTTGGCTGGAAAACCACAAGTAGCTATCGTTAGAGCCCTCCAGCACGTCAACGTGAATAAATCATTTGTGTCTCGAACCATAGCTCGTTACCGTGATACTGGCAGCGTTGCAAAACGCCATGGAGGTGGTCATAAAAAAAACAGTAACATCGGCAGAAATTGTTCGGAAAGTGAAGGCTCGAGTTGAGCGAAATCTGCGTCGAAGTGGAAGAAAAATGACTCGTGAGCTTAACATATAGTTGGAACGGATGCAACACATACTGAAAAATGAGATTTGGCTCAAGCCATTGAAGTTCCAAAAAGCACACGATCTTACACCGCAACAGAAAAAAGTTACAGTCGAAAGAACGAAGGAGTTGCTACGCGTGCACGAAAGTGGTGAGTTGCCGAATTTGGTTTTTTCCGATGAGTCGCCATTTGTTATCGGGCAATATGTCAACAAACCAAATGAGCGAATTTACTTACCAAAGAGGGCCTTCGAAAATTTACACCTTCGGACGGCCACCAGAAAGCAGGCAGCACCAATGGTGATGGCTTGGGCCGCCATAACCGCCGATAGTCGCTATCCGCTCGTATTTTTGGACCGTGGCGTCAAAATTAATGCGATCGTATACCGTGAAACTGTCTTAGAGGTAGTATTGAAGCCTTGGGTAAACAATCATTTCGGTCGGAGACCGTGGACATTTCAACAAGACTCGGCACCGTCTCACAAAGCACGCGCCAACCAAGATTGGTTAAAAAACAATGTTCCACACTTCATTTCTTCGACACAATGGATTGCAAATTCTCCGGATGCAAATCCGTTGGATTTCTCTGTCTGGGGTATTTTGAAGGCGAAGGCTGGCACTAAAAAATACCAAAGTTTGGACCACCTCAAAAAAGCACTTCACCGGGGATGGGCCAAAATACCGCAAAGCCAGCCACTTGCATGCAGGGTGCGATGCTTTCTTCGGCCATCTCAAGGCCATTATTCGCGCCAAAGGTTTACATATTGAAAACCACTGATACAATTTGAAAATTGATGTATTTTCCAACATTTTTTGCTTTGGCACAATAAAATTTATTAAAAAATTAAAAAAATGATAGCATTTTAAAAAGTTGGAGTTCGAGTCATTCACCCTGTAAATACATATGTACATATATAAATCGATGGCGTGCAAATTCTAGTGCCTTCACTCACTGTATTGTTCCACTTGTCATTTTGTGCAGAGGGAGAGGGAACCACGATTTTTTCTGATTCTAATGGGCGAGAAAATGTGAATTGTTTGGTATTGTTTGCCGAGCTTAAAAAATTCTTATTGTTTCTATTTTTTGCAGTACTTCTGGAAAGCAAACCCAAAGCTGTGATGTAATAGCTGGTAAGCCTAAGCGCTATTCGTAATGCGCAGATTAACCTGTCGAATACCCCACTGGGCTTAAGTAGCTGATCGTCTTTATTTATTAAAAAGTGTGGAATTCATTTTGCTTCAACATTCACAGCTCTCTTTTAGCTTTCCATTTTCCCCAAAGACCTTTCTCATTACGCTATCTCTGGAAGAATTCTTATCATAACTTTTCTTCATTACAGGAATCGCAAGGAAGAAATCTCTATCTGTCGACCTCCTGCAAAACTTTGAGCATTATCTAAATATTCGTTATGATTTATTCTAACAAATAATGATGTTAATGTATTATAAAGTTCATAAGTATTCTTGTGAGTGTTTTCCACTGCAGACAGATTTGGACAGATTTTCTACTTGGGGTCGAATGAATCTACTGATGCTTTTCATTTACTATTTGCTGATTGTTTCATAAAGAAGCCCACTTTGCTCTTGGCTTGGCATATAAACTTTGTTCGATTTTTATGCCCTGATGATCATAGCATACAACAATTTTCTTAGTCTGATAGGCTTATCTTACCGCCATATCAGGGTGTCCTAGGTTAGCAGTGCAATCCTTTAAGGGCATATTCCCGAAGTTCCGCCAAACAAGAAATTGTATGGCAGGGGGGGTCTATTCTCACTCCATTTCAAATTACAACCCATCAAAATGGGTGACCCCTAATTTGGAGGTGTAACTACTTTAAACGCTATAATTTCTAAACTAATATAGGTACAAAATGCTTTGGGTACATCTATGTAGGAACAAAAAAGTTATAGCTCGTTAAACTCAGAATTATGAAAATTCGCTGTTCCATTTTTTTTCTTAAAATGCATTTTTCTTAAAATTTGTTGTTTCATAAAATTTCAGAAAATTTATAAAGTAAAATTTTTAAGAAAAATGATGTACCCAAAGCATTTAAGACTTGCATGCACTACTAACTTATCTATCCAAAATGTCCAAAACTAGTTTTGTACCTGTACTAGTTAAGAATTTATAACGTTTAAAGTGGTTACACCTCCAAATTAGAGGTCACCCATTTTGATGGGTTGTAATTTGAAATGGAGTGAGAATAGACCCGCTCTGCCATACAATTTCTTGTTCGGCGGAACTTGGGAATATGCCCTTAAAGGATTGTACTGCTAAACTGGGACACCCTGTGTATAGATCGACTAAAACTTATAAACTGATAGAAACTATACATCCCAATATTCTTACTTATTTCAGCTTATCTCTATACAATTTCAGACCTATGTTCGTACTATACATATATGTATTTAGAAAAAATTACATACGTATATTGTATTTTACCACCTTTTCTACCTTAAATCACACAAGTTATAAATTCTGTTTTTATGACTGGCATTTTTCCTTCACTATGGAAATTGGCAAAAACTATACCTATCCCTAAGAACTCCACAGATGATGAATTTAGACCTATATTCCTTCTTCTCTAAAACATGTGAAAGGATTATGCATAAACAGCTTAGTGACTTTTGTATTCGTAGCAATTTGCTTGTTCCAGTTCAACCAGGATTTCGTGCAAAACACAGCTGTACGACTGTTTTTAAATGTAGTGGATGACATAAGAGATAGGCCAGATACTGACTGTGTTCCGTTTTTAATACTACTGGACTTTTGTAAGGCTTTTAACATGGTAGATCACTCTATCTTTATAAACAAATTAAGACAGTGCTCTGCTATTTCTCCTTCCGTTATCAAATTAATTACGTCATATTTAAGTGAAAGGACACAAGTTGTCATACTGGAAGGGATCTTATTTTATTTTTTACCTTAACTAAAGGTGTTCGATTTTGTTGCCTCTCTTGTTTTCAGCTTATATTAATGGCTAGAACCATATTAAGTTCACAAGCACATTTACGTTTATGCTATTCAAATTTATCGAAGTTGCCCCCTAGGTCTTATTGAAGAACTTGAACGAATCTCAAATTGGTCATTAAAAAGTGATTTGGTTCTTAGTCCAGCAAAATGTAAGTGTTTAGTTATTTTTAGAACAAAATTAGACCGTTATTAATGTTAAATGGTTCAAAAATTTAATTCGTGGAATCATCGAGAAACCAAGGCGTAGTTTTCAATAGAACATTAAAATGGCTCAACCGCATTAATTCTATGGTGGGGAAGATATACCATATGGCGTTCTTCGAACTTTATGGACTGCCCAAAAATGTACACCATTTAAAATTAGACTATTTCTTGTAAAAGCACTAGTAATCAAAAGATATGATTACGTTTCACACCTCCCCACTAGTATACTAAACATGACATTTCAAAACCATGTTATATGGTATTTCGTATAATATTGCTCATGTTTAATACCCTTAAAAGTAGGCAACCAGCATATCTTTTTGAAAAAATCAAGTTTCCGGCATCTAACAGATCTAACTGTTTAATTCTTCTTCGATATTCCTGATTAACATCGGAGAGGCAGCTTTATATCGCTGGCATCCGTCTTTGGAGCTTACTTGTTAAAAATTATAGGCACGTTGAAATTCTTGTAGTTTTCATGGCATTTCCAACTGCATGCTGCAACACATATTTAATAAAAGTGTCTTATCTGGAGTCTTTCCCAAAGCCCTTAAAAGTGCAGATGTGCAAAAGTGCAGATTTTTTTTTAAAAAAGTGTTCAGCTAATGATGTTGAAAATTATATGCCAATTTCGCCTTTTCCTTCAATTTGTAAACTCTTTGAAAATGTTATAAAAAATAGGGTCGTTAGCTTTCTGAATAAAATAAGTTTCTTTGGGTCTCAACAAGGTAAAATTTCGGAAGATGCATTGTTGAATTTCTGTTCACAAGTCCTTAAGAGCTTGGATGGCAAAATTGGACAGCAGATCTATTCGTCGATATTACCAAAGCATTTGACATAGTAAATCATTAAATTCTGCTTCGGAAGACTGAAAATGCTGGGTTTCGCGGTTTTATGTTCAAGTGGTTCGAGTCTTGTTTTCAGATCTCAAAAATTAAAGATTGAAGACATTAGGAGTATAATAAAATTTATAAATTAAGGGGTGCCTCAAGGATCTGTTCTGGGACCGGTTCTCTTTCTGAACTATATTCACGCAATATTTATGTTACATTTCATAGGCCATCTTACTGCTTTTGCAGATGGTGTAAGCTTAACCTACGGTTCGGTAAGCTCTCTGAATATATTTGTTGATGTAAATTCGCATTTGCACCTGGTATGAACATGGTTTACTGTGCATAAACTGATAATTAGGTCTAAAATAAAAATCATGTTTTCAGTCTTTCAGCGCTAAATGATTTTGACCATGAAGTTTTTTTTCACGCACGTGAATGCCAACAATTTAAACTGTTGAACTGCTTCTGCATTCTTGACTGCAGCGACAAATATTTTCAAATTGAAGACATTACAGCATTTAAATACCTTGTCTTTATTATTGATACTAGAATGTGTTTCCATAACCATATTGACGACTTTTCGCACAACTCTTAGGAGTTTACTTTATCTTAGGAATGTTTGCTTCAAACACCTCCTTAAAATAATTTATTATGGAATCTTGCATTCCAAACTTCAATATGGCATTACCTGTTCGGGTGAAGTCTATCTGATTGAAATTCAATCACTTCCAGTGTTGGAAAAATATATTGTAAGGGAAATATGCGAGAAAAATCGCTTATATCCGAGTTTTACTTACTATACATTATTTAACGATCTAACAAGATTTTATACTGTCGTATCGAGTCGCCTCTTTAACTTGCTACCTCTTTGGCCAAGAACTATTTGTTTCACAAAAAAATTTATCAACCAATTAAAATACTGGCTTCTAGTCCTAGATTGCAGGATCCTGGAATCCCTCGTTTATAACTCTTGATTCTTCTTATAAAAAGCATTGTAATCTCAATTTTTTAAAATTCTAATTGTTTCTTTTTTCACTAATCAAATCATAATTATTTTTGCTACATTTTTCTCAAGGCTCAATTAATTCCTTTTCTAAATAAAAAATTTTTTGGACTTAGCTTACAAGGTCACCCCACTGTTAACTTCTAAGTAGTTTTTAATAAAGGGTGACCAAATAAGAGCGGTAGATAGGAATAAAAATTAAATAAAACAACAACGGTATGAGATATAAAATTGATTCTGGCTTTATTTTGAACCTGCGTTTATGACATTATGTGTGGAATAGCACATCATTCAATTGGCCGTCTCGGCTTCGCTGGCAGCGCTTCAAGCGGTGGGTCGGTCCAATATGTGCGGCGTTATTCCGGCAATAGCGTGTCGAATGTTGGCCTCGAGCTCATCCAGAGTGGTTGGCTTATTAGCGTAGACTAAGGACTTGACATAGTCCCAGAGAAAATAATCTAGTGGTATCAAATTGCATGATCGCGGCGGCAAATTGATGAACGCTCGCGTGAGATGACCCAGTCGCCAAATTTCTCCTTCACAACTTCGAGTGGTGCGTCGCTTGTATGACATGTAGCGCCGTCTTGTTGGAAGTTCGGATATATCGATGTTGTCGAGCTCTGACTACAGAAAGTCGGTTAGCATGGCTCTATGCCTGAGACCATTGACAGTAACGGTGTCTCTTTCCTCATTCCGAAAGAAATAGGGTCCGATGATGTCGCCATGCTATAAACCGCACCAAACAGTCAATCTTTGTGGATGCATTGATGCTTGCTTGTGGATTGTGTTCGCTCCAATAACAGCAATTTTGCTTGTTGTCATAGCCGCTGAGCCAAAAATGGGCCTCGTCCGATAAGATGTTTTTTTTGGCCTAAATCCGGATCTTCGGCCAACATTTCCAGCGTCCAATTAGCAAGCTCACTGCGTTATCTACCGTCGTCCGGCTTCAATTCTTAAGTCAGCACAGTCTTATATGGAAGTAGGTCCAAATCCAATGGCAAAATAAGGCGGGTTGGCTTTCTGGGGATGCATAATTAAGCTGATCGGCGCGGAATCGAAATAATGGGACTTCTTTGATACTGGCTGCCACGGCGGTTGTGTTTTCTTCATTTCGCACCAATTTCTGTCTGGTTGGTAGCTTATGATTTAAAGGAGTGCACTCATGCTCAAACTTTTCTTCGGTGCGACTAATTGCCTGCACATTGCAGTCATAATGACATTCACGTTGCGTATTTACAGCTGAACCGAAATTTCGATAATACTTTTTGATAATTTTCGCACATTCGGCAAGTGTAAGACGATGCATGATGAAATGGCAAACCTTACTGAATATTTTGACAGCTAGATGTCATTGGTAATTTTGACAGCTGCTAAAATATAACAATTGGGAAAACTATCATTGCTATTTGGTGACCCTATATTATTTCTGATAATGAAATACCAAATGTCACCCAATTTTCTCTAGTTTTAATATTTTAATTTAACCTAGGATAAATTGAATTATTTTATTTTGTTACTAGTGAAAATAAAATAAATAACTAATCAATCAAATCATTAAGGAGAACAAAATAACACACGAAAATTTAAAAGCGAACTTCAACATTTCCTTAAAAATCAAAGCTTTTCCCTTTCAAGCGATTTCGAATAGATTTCAAATACTTTAAATTGATAAAATCAATCATACCTACTTTCGTTTTAAATAATTTTTCAAATATAAACTTACAAATTTTCAAAATTAATATAATGAATGTAATTCTGTTAATCTATTATAAACTAATAAGTGAATTCTTACTATGCTAGCATGTACAGTATAAATAAATAAACAAAAATAAAAGTATCATATATTTTGTAAGGTTAACGAGGAAAAGTTAAGTTTTCTTGTGATAGGTCCGGGATCAATACAAGTTTTAAATCGAAACATAATTTTTATAATTTTCCAGATTGTGGAATGCAACAGTTTGAAACTCTATTCCTTATACCGGGTCTCCCCTAGTTCGTGAAGGATAATTTGGAGAATGATTCTTGGGCATATTCTAAAAAAAAAATCGTTCTACAGTAAGGGTCTATTTCTAATGTTGACATCATTTATCGAGGATTTTAGAAAAGGTTTACTTTGGTGTATCGCAACCCATGTTAACAAAAATTGTTCTGTTAATACTAACGGTAGAGACTTCGTTTAGCACTTTTTTTTAGAAGAAATACCAACTTTTGTAATTGCTAAATAATGTTAATAACAATTTCTAAGCCTGTTCGATTTTTCTTGCCCATGCTGATTTTTGAATTTGAGGTCACTTTTCTCCAGAAAATGCGTAATTAACATAACGTTTTACTATTTGTTTCTTATGAACGTAAAAATAATAATAAAAAAAATCATCAACAAGTATGCAGAAAAACTCAAAAATTTTATGTTACTTGGGAAAACCAGCAGCCAGTAAAAAAAGAAATTTATGACACCTACGTTTCTAACAGTTAACAATAAGAGTAGTTTTCCAAGAATTTTTTTTAGAATTGCATAGCTATTAAAAAATTTTAAAGCGTGCTCGTTTATTTGGCTACCTGTCACACCCCCATTTTCTTACCCTGTTTCTTAAAAGTTCTTAGAAAGAGTTATGTTTTTGGTGTGAAAGCCTATTTACAAAATTTAAGAAACAAAAATGGTAAAGAAGATTAGAAAAATAAATTAATTCATCAGTTTAATTTTTTACACCAAGGTTACAGTTGCTTAGACACGCTATTTGAAATGTCTGCATTTACAAGCCAAGAATGCCAAGATAAAGATACCATGAACCTTATCCTAACTGACGACTTCCTAGGGAAGAAGTATTTGGAATTCGTATCGAAGGCTTCGAGAAATGGGAGCAGTTTCAAATACACGACTAAACGCGCGAACTCGTCAAGTAAAAAGAATTTCGGCTGATGAAAGAATACTGGATGCTGTTACAACTCATCCATCAATTAGCATCAGATGCTTAGCTTTGCAATTCAATGTTTCCAGACATAAAATTTCTAATGTACTTCATGGAGAAAATCTTTATTCATACCACCATACACCTGTGAAAGAACTGCTTCCCGATGATTTGGAAAAGAGACTTGAGTTTTCTAACTGCTTGCTAGAGCGGAGCTTGGATGACAACGAGTTTGTTTGCAGAATTCTTTGGATGGGACGAATCTCAATTACAAGCGATGGGATCACAAATTTTCGTAATCTTGATACATGAGCTGCGGACAATCCACATACGAGGAAACATAAATCTTTTTAACACAAATAGAACGCCAATATGTGAGCAGGTGTAATTGGAAACAAATTAATAGGCCGCTTCAAACTACCAACTAGGCTGAATTCTACAAACTATCTGGAGTTTATGCGAAATGATTTAGCAGATCTATTGGAGGACATTCCACTGATTCAACTTGGTTTCATCATATTTCCAACAGGATGGTGCTCCAGCCCACTATGGTTGTGAGTTTAAGAATTGGTAGATGAAGAGTACGGTAATCGTTGGATAGGAAAAAATGGAACAGTTATATGGAGAAAAATGAAAGAAGTTTTTTATTGAACAAAAATAGCAACTTCAAGTCGATTGGAAGAGCTTATTCTCGAAGTGTCTTTAAAAGTGAGGCAGTAGTTAGCATCAACAACATTCGCAGTGTAATCAAAAACCATTTTATCCGTTAAGTTGCATATGGCAACAACATTCCCAGTGTAATCAAAAACCATTTTATCTGTTAAGTTGCATATGGCACTTTTTCTTTAAGATTTAATTAATTACAATGAGTTACGATACGACATGGAGTAAAACTCATGGGTATGAAGTCACTAATTTTACTTGGCCTTATATATAACATGCATATGTGCGAATATACAGGGTGTCCCAAAAATCAACGTCTGGAAACGGGTGATAGGTCCAGTGGTGTCGGTTATCACAAAATTATAAAAAAAAATCTAAGTCATGTACTTTTAAAATTATTGGCACTAAAAAAAATCGAGAAATCTGACACCCTGTGACGATCTTTCAAGTATTGTGACCGCAAATCTTTACTTTACTTCGATTTTTTTTGTTGTCATGTAACCCTGAGTAACTCTTCTGTAAATTACGGTCCAAAATTGAAACGTAATTATATCGGTTTTAACTAAAATATTGCTTTATTGTCCATCCATGTATCTGAAAATCATTAATCACTTAACTTGAACTGACTGTACTGACAAAAAAATGTACTGTGCCATTTTGACAAGTAACTTTAGTCTGGATTCCAAAATGGTATGAAACTTGCTAGACTAACGCTTAATTAAGGACAAACAAATATTTGGTTAAAGAAACCCGATTCATTGTTAATTCTTTTTAATATGTTAAATATGTTTAAATGAATGTCATAATGCCATCTCGATGTACTGCTCAGGAATATGCTAACATGCATCTCAGATACTTGAAAGATTACAGGGTGTCAGATTTCTCGATTTTTTTTGAGTGCCAATAATTTTAAAAGTACATGATTTAGATTTTTTTTTATAATTTTGTGATAACCGACACCACTTGACCTATCACCCGTTTCCGGCTTGACATTGATTTTTGGGACACACGGTATAAGTACAGTGTCATTTTTGTTATAGGAGATGCCAATACCTAAGTGGTATGTAGCGAAAGAAAGCTAGGAATCATAGATAAGCTGGTGAAGTAATACAGATTTATCGTTTCAGAGGGTAGCTTTTGGGGACTTAGGTCTACTAATAAGAAAAATAATAATATCCTATACTTATTATACAGTGCCGTTCGAAGAATTTTGGTCAAACTTTTTTCTCGAATTTTGCCAAATTTGTTGAAATAACTACATATTTTTCTTATGCGGCTTCAATTGTTTCATTATACATTTAGAGTGTTAACATTTTTCACAGTTGTTAGACCGAAAAATGGGTTTTTTAAGTACAAGCCTAGTTTTTAGGGATTAAAGAAAAATGCTTTACTGTTGCAGCGTTTTTATTTTTTTTTATTGCTTCTCAAAAAAATTCTCTATCTAATTAATACTTTGTTGGACCACCTCTTGCTTTTATTACAGCTGCACATCGGCCAGACATTGACTCAGATAGGTTTTTCCATGTCGAAGCAGGTATGGTGTTCCAGGTCCGGATAAGTAAATTTTGTAGGTTTTCAATTGACTCTGGACGCTTCTTCGCAGCCATAAGTTTCATTTTTGACCAGATATTCTCAATTGGATTGGAATCTGGTCTGTAGGGAGGTCAATCGATGTATTATCGGCATTATTTTCTTCGAAGTACTTTTTAATGTAAGAAATAAAAAATAATGCAAATATTATTTTTAGTCATAAAAGTTCTAGCTTATTGAAAAGCTTGATATTAGTCTTTCATATCAAAGAAAAATGAAATTCATACTTACAATTTTGGCTGTATGGCAAGGATCATTGTCCTGTTGAAAAATGAATCTCCAAGTGTCACCAAAAATCTCCAGCGCAGAGGGCTCTAATATATTTTCCAGAACCCGTAGGTAAACTTCTGCAGTGGCTTTCGGTTCTAGGAAGACCATTCTACTTTTTTCATCTCCAGAGAAGCTTCCCCAAACCATCACACCCTCAGTTTTGGGGGGCATCCGTAAGATGCATTCAGAGCTCAGTCTTTCCTTTTGTTCTCTTCGCGCAAGAATCCTCCCATCTCCAGCATTCAGCTTAAACTTTGATTCGTCGGAAAAGATAACATTGTTCCATATGTCTTGAGTTCAATTAAGATGCTCTTGAGCCCAGAGTAATCGTTGTTCTCTGACTCCTTTTGGAAAATCCGGCTTCAGTACTGGCTTGAGTGCTCTAAGTCCAGTTCCTCACTGAGCTTGACGAAATTATTTTTCCTGTAACTCGACACAGATCGTTTTTAAGATCCACCGAAGTCTTGAACCGATGCCGGCGTCTGTACAGCACCAAACAACGATCTTCCAATGGGGTCGTCTTTTTTGGCCTCCCTGAGCTTTTCTTTCTGCTGGTAGTCCCGTTCGTTGAGCAACATTTAATCTTCCAGAAATTTAACGTGTTGTCAAATTGAGACGTGACAGACACAAAATATTAGCCTTCCACTCCGAACTGATTTTTCTCATTCTTTTTCATTAAATTACTTCCGTTGTTTCGGACTGATATCACGAGCTAAATCCACCGCTTATTCATAATAACATCGACTTTTATGCACTATTAGAACGACATTTTGCTACCTATTGCATAAATTCCAAGAGCTGCGCCCGAAAAGGGTAATAAAAGGTTTGACCATAATTTTCGAACGGCATTGTATATACAGCTCACATTTCTTTATATCCAGGTACACTCATGAAATGAAAAGGTTCTCCGTGTTTTTGGAGAAAATATATGTGTTAAACTCCGACGTAATTTTCATTTATAGAGATTTTATTTAAAATGAATGGTGTAAATGGTAATCCTTGTGTATAAAATTCATTGTATAATAGAGTTACGTAAATTTTACATTCATATGCCTTTTTGTCCTGATTTTTAAGATTTCCGTTTTGATAAAATTTATCAAAGCCAAATTTAAAAAAAAGGCAAAATCATGGGTGTATGTATTGTATTATATTTATATAAGATTTGTTCCTTATTAAAAAATTCGAGCAATAAAATCAACGACATCAAATCCATTGAACAATTTTCGCTTATTCGCCAAAACGTTCATGATTGTGTGCCAAGGATGGCTGCAGAGATATTTAATTTTTTTTTGCATAACAAATTGATTTAATTAACGCTACCCAGACGCGGCTTCTTATAAGATGCGAGTTTTCTCTGCGCAAAAGTGGGCGATTTATTATTTTGCGCCCAGTTATAAAACTGCACACCTAATTGCAATTTGTTGCATTAAATGTGGGATCGTGTTGTACTGGCTGCCATTAAGGAAGTGCCGTAGCGCACTGTGTTAGCATTTATTTGAGTGTGCTATTACATACATACAAGTATGTACTCTACATATTTTTGACGTAGGAGCAGCATATGAATACTGAAAATTGTATCTGAAAAAGAACTGTTTGTCAACGAAATAAATGACTTCATAAATCAGATGGAGGACATTTCTGAGCTGCAAACAACATTACAAGATTTGAGTATAATCCCCCACAGTTCGGGGTCACTAATGAGCAGTGTATAGAGCTACTCTGGTAACATACCATAATGTCTTGGAATACATGGCCGTTGACAGTTCAACACACATGCCGCTTGTTAGGGTTGCTTCGTCTGTATATAGGTATGACAACTTATGTAGAATTGAAAATCCATTTAACAGTGCACCTTTGCTCCCAATGGAGCTAATACAAAGGGTAAATAGTATCTTCGGTAGGTATTTTGAGAATTTTTATGGTATCCGGCGAAATGTTGTATCGTACGCTGCCGCCGGCTATTTCTAACATAGATATCAAATTTATGTTTGAAATTTTCAAATAAACCGCTCTTTGTGGGGTAAGTATGTCAAGGAGAAGCACTTGTCAATCTGTATCTATCCCCTAAATATCTATCGGATAAGATTAATGAGACATCATTTAGGTTCATGACATTTGGCGTGCGTTACGAGTATGTCAATGCAGCACAAGTAAGGGATATCTTACACATGTTTGTGTGATTCATGTGCAGGATGTTTTAATCTTGTAGTTTATATATACATATTTGTTTTTTTTTTAATTTGGTAAGAAGTTTTTATTTGAAAGAATTTGTAATATTTTCTATTCTTTTTTAGATTTCTTTTTTATTTTCCGAATTTGGTTTTTATATTGTACAGCCTTGAAATAAGTGAATCGAAATTTCCTGCTTCGAAATCGATGTTTACCTTTAAAAGTTAGTCTAAATTCACTCTTCCGCAGGAAATCCCATTTAACCGACCATTTTTTTCTTTTTACAAAAAATATACATAGTTTCAAGTGTTTCAAGAGAACTCCTACATAATCTGTGTGTCGTAAAAATCAGCGACCGATTATGGGGTTAGGCCACTCTAGAGACCGTAAAAATAGGTTTTTTTGTGATTTTTTTTCAGGAAAAATATAAAGTAAATCGAGTTTACAAAGGTAAAAGTTTATTGTACAAGGTGGCGCAAAAGTTATCACCTGATTTTCTTTGGCTGTAATTTTTATGAATGAAAAACGTTGGTTCTGCTTTTGGATTATGCTCATTTGATGTCTTACATTTTTTTCCATTAAGTCAAGAAAATGATATCGGCTAAGTTGCCGCCGCTAGAATTGATGACCATTCGGCCCCGATTTGTGACATTTTACATCACTCTTGCCAGAACTTCCGGCGATAGATCCTCGCATTCTTGACGGATATTTTCTATGAGGGCTTCAAGAGTCTGAGGCTTGTTGACATAGACCCGTGATTTAAAAAAAAAAAACCCACAAAAAGAAGTCTGGAAGTGCAAATCGCAAAATCGAGAGATTAGGCGACCTGGAAATGCAGCCTTCAGAATTTCGGTTGTGGCTCGTGCACTATGTGCCATGGCTCTAGCCTGTTGGAACCACATGTTCTCCATCCCAATACATCCAATTGAGGAAGGAGCATGGCTCTGTAGCGCTCGCCGTCCACGGTAGTCGTTTGACCAGCGGCGTTTTCGAAAAAATAAGGCCCAGCGTAAACAGCACACCATGCAGTAACTTTGAGCGGGTGTAATGGCTCTTCGTGGATTATACCCGGATATTCGGTATCCCACAACCGATAATTTTCACATATCCACAGAGATGGAAATGGGCCTCGTCACCCATGAAGATTTTCGGCGAAAATTTGTCTCCCTCGCGGTCGAGATTCAGGATGGCTTGAGCGTAAGTTACACATGCTTGGTACTCAACAGCTAACAGCTGATGCACTGTTTGCTCTTTGTAATGGAACATCTTACAGTCTTTCTCCAAAATTCTCTGTAAAGACCGCTCAATTGCGTGGGATGTCATTTGGTCAATACTCCGGGGTTCTCTGCGACATGTTCAACCACAGCTGCGATATTCTCAGTAGAACAGCTGCTCCGGGGCCGGCCAAGCCTGGCAGCATCTCGTGTTGTCTCATACTCTTCTAGATAAGCGGCTAAACGTCGTAGTGATTCCCTAGTTGGTGTAGGACGACCGGGAAATCTGCGTCGAAATTCACGTTGCGCCAACACCACTGGCGAATTATTACGCAAAAAAAATTGTAACAACAACAACGTTCTTTAAGAGTATGACTACGCATGTCTTGTTCGCGTGTATTTTGTATCTGTTTACTTCACAAATGTCAAAGTAGAATTGACATTTGCCCCCATTTGCAAAAATTATTGCATCTTCCGATAGGGTGATGACTTTTTCGCTACCTAGTACGTATGATTGACTATAAAACATAATTTTTATAGAATAATTTTTTTAAAAATGGAGGCTGTGCAGCGTTTCTCAGATGACCTCTCTTTTTGGAAGTGCCTACGGTCGTACCAACGGCTTCTGTAAATTTTGAATTGTGATGAGTCACTAAATTTGTTTTATTGTACATAATAACATCTAGAGAAGTACCTAAGATTTTTTTGGTACATTGATTTTTGACCGAATGGCGCACTTCCAAAGTCAAACTTGCAAAATTCGCAGAAAAATCGTCAGGAATTGTGAATAACAAATGATCTATGCCATATAAAAAAAAAATCCTACGTTCTTAATTAGACAATATATTTCTAAAGATGTAGTTAAAACTTGAAGTGAATTGGTTGAAAATTGCTCAAGTTATGGGTGCGGCCAACTTGAAAAATTCAGTTTTGAGATAAACACGTTTAAAATTTTAAGTTATAGAAAGCCTACCTGGCGGCCTTTCCCGGCCATAATCTATTGGGATATCGTTTTTGAGGTCCTAAGGGACCACTGAAAGGCCTAACCCCTTAATGCTAATTGAAAATGAAACTTGGAATATTGAATATAAGAAAGAAAAGAATTATTTTGGTTCGATTTCAGTGATATTAGCTTGAAGACAGAAGAGGGTTTTTTTGGTGGGAATTCAAATTAATATGCTGAGGAATCGAACGATGAATATCAAGAGTGCCATGGAGGCCAAGAACGAAAAAATCCTGCAAGAGAGGATATACTAAACCTACACGGTTTAATCATACTTCTTACCATATGCATGTTGTTTATTACTATTAATTAATCACATATATATTATTAACTAATTATTGTATTAGCTGAAATATGTTAATGCGCTGTTATCTTATGCCACTAGAAAAAAGAACCCTAACTGTCGTCAATGAAAAACCCAGGTGACACAACTTAATTAAAGAAAGAGCGCATCTATGGGCGGTGTTTGCGAGAATAGCTGTTAAATTCTACAAACTAAGTGAAACAATGTAGCGCACCAGATATGTCCATATTCGAAAGACGCAAAAGTTTCGTAGAAACACTACTCAGCCATACAAAAGACCGGCTCCACATGAATAAAAAATTTTGTGGTGAAACGACGGAATCAAAAAAAGGTAAAGGACATGTATTGACTAATTATAAGGCATGTATAGCTAAAACACGAAAATTGCACAAAGAAACAGCTTTAATTGTAGCTGTTCTTACACAATTTTTAGATATTAGCAAACACACTCTGAGGCAACGAAGAATTTCCGTGAAGTATGGCGTCACAATCGAAGAAACCAGGGCTCCAAAGCGTGTGAAGCAGAAACGTGCAGTCGGGTCGGATCACATACCCTCTCGGATTTATATGGCTAATGATTGTATTCAATAAGAGGTGATGAAATGCTTTGATAGCGTGAGAGAGCTTTGTGTCACTGCAGAAAGACAAATGCGTCACGTAAAACTGCAACAATTAGAGAACGGTGAAGGTTAAATCGCAAACTATGAAAATATAATAAATAAATTCTCTGGCAGTAAATGCAGCCTTGTGTGAGACAGAACAATATTCGACGTAATTCTTTGTTTTCGAAGCGTAAAATGCTTAACGGAAGAATTCGAAATTAAAATTCGTAGACACTAAGGCAGTCTGCAACAATTCCAATTAAAGTATTTAGAATTACTTATTTTGCCGAAGCCCGAGCCATTTATATTGTTGCGTTACAACGCACACGTATTTGTGACGGAAATACGCTACGTAACCGAAAGTAAAAATGTTTCAGATCATAGGAACCAGCTGATATTATCATGTTCAACAAAGGTCGCCGGAAAGTCCAGCCAAAATGCGATAAAAGTTCGGTTCCAACCACTCGAATTCGAAAACATCACCAAACTCCCGGCCTTATTGACGACGAGGCGATCCAAAATATACCAACCTGTAGAATTTGCATATTCTATTCCCTTTTTTGTTTATTATCGGAAAGCAAAAAAAACCTTGTGGAAATTAAGTGTGACACATTTAACGTCAATACAAATATTTTTTTTTAACGAAGATGTTAGTTAGACTTGAAATCAAGGGTCTCTATACCGATATAATAATAAAATATATTACAAATCGATGAAAGCTCTTCCTCTACTTCACTACTTAGTAAAGTTCATTCAAAAATGCTGAGCAATCACAATACGTATATAAAAATATGTAAACGTGACAAAAGTAAAATTGTTAAATTTTTTTAATACTTCGATCAGTTATGACACATAGCATTCACGATATAATTCTGAAAGCGCGGATAAGAGAAATACCAATTTTAGTTTACGAAAATGATTCGTGATTCTTTAATTAACACTTAATCTTGCATGTAATAAACTCACATACATCTACACCGGTTGCCATTTCATCAATTCAAAGCTCATATTAAACTTCTGTCTCTTTGAATTAGTTTTGTATGGGTAACAAAATGCTTGATTCCTAGTTTGCACTTTTCCTTCATCTTGTACATAAAGCCAATGTTTGAAGATGGATTCAGATTTTGTTTTCCAACATACATTAATCGTACATAGTGCATATTTTTAGTTTTCTGGGATCAGCAAGCACAAATTGAATTTAAATTTGGCATGAAATAGAAAGTTTAATTAATAAAAATGTGATCCAACATACACAACAGTACACAACAAAAATTTCAAATAAACAACTAGACTAGATTGCATTTGCATTGAAAAATATTTTCAGAAGAAACGCCACACTGTCAGACAGAATGATTGAGATAGAAACTTAAGTAAGATACAATACATACTCGTAGATACATACAATGTGTATAGTATTATAGTAGGTACAAGCATCTTTTATACATATATTGGTTCACTTAAGTAAGCATTTGTGTGGATTATAGTTCTATGATATTTAGTAGAGTTGGTACTTTTTAAATTTAATTTAGTGGTAAATTTGTTTGTGAAATTCCCTCGGCTAAGAAACTAAAAATACACACATCTCTTGTAAGTGACATAGTGTAACTAATGTCTCTGCTAATACGGCGGAGCACTCCATGAATGTCAACTTTTCGCAATTAAATTTGAACGCTAATACCCGCACTTATATACTCGTACTCGCGGTTGTGCTTGATAGCAAAATTATATACGAAGTGGTTGAATGGGAATATGTAATTGTTACAACCTGTATTTTATTGGATCTTAATATTTTTATTTTTTGCAAAGCTATCTTATACTCCTATGCTAGACTGAATTGAAGAAACAAGTGGTTTGAAATTTGATTAAAAAACTTATCGCAATTTTAAGCATTTTGAGAACCGAAACTCGCCGGGTCAGGTGGTGTATCTACCCTTCATCTAAGCAGGCAAGACCAACGTGTAAGTTTTTTGTTATGATTCCTTCATACTCTTTTGGATTCTCTCTGAGTAAATCCGTTGTCCCTATTCACAAACAATATCTTGTCTGCTCTCTTTACACCAATATATACCTTGCTGACGGCAGACGGCGAAAGTATGCACGATGAATGGAACCTCAACATTATTTGTCCGATCCTCAAGAAAGGAGACCCTTCTATAAACTGCGCCAACTACAGATGCATCAGTCTTCTTCACATCGCCTACAAGTTTGTATCTGCCGTATTCTGCGAACAACCTGATTGATCCATATCAGTGTGGCTTCAAGCCAGGATAGTCCACCGTCGAACAAATTTTCATACTACGGCAGATCTCGGGAAAGACCCATGAGCTCCAAATCGATACACACCGCCTACTCACCGATTTTAAAGCCACTTATGGCAGCATTTATAGAGACGAGCTATACAGAGCAATGTCTAGTTTTGGCATTCCTACCAAACTCGTCCGTGTGTGCAGGATGACAATGGAGAATAAATGCTGCGCTCCATCAAGGTCGGTAAAGAACTCACCGAGGTCCTTGATAACAAAAAAGGATTTAGACAAGGCAATGCTCTGTCCTGCGATTTCTTTGACATCATTCTTGAAAGAATAGTGCAAAATTCACGCGCCAACACAAGAGGCATAGTCCTTCTGAAGTGTGTCCAATTATTCACATACCGCAATGATATTGACATAATCGGAGGAAAGCAGCGTGATGTCTATGGCGATTTCACAAGGATTGAGACAACTGCGGCAAAGATGGGTTTAACGGTCAATGAGGGCAAGACCAAGTATATGCTGTCATCAAAAAAGGACACCCAACAGCGAAATCTCGGACAGGACGACACCGTCGACAGATATAGCTTTGAGGTAGTGAAGGGCTTTGTCTAGCTAGGCTCCGCTATCAGTCCAAAAAACAACACAAGCGCTGATGTCAAAATAAGAATAATTCTTGCTAATCGCTGCTTCGTTGGGCTAAGAAGGCAATTGACTAGCAAAGTCCTCTCTCGAGCAACAAAAGTGACTCCATATAAGACCTTAATAATCCCGGTCCTATTCTACATATGTAGCAGAGGCATGAACTTTATCAAAAATGAATGTGGATGCTCTTGGCTGCTTTCAAAGGGAAATTCTTCAGTTGCTTTTCAGTCCCTTCTGCAAAGACGGTGAGGGGAGGAGGAGTTACAACGATGGACTTTAAAATGACATCAACTTAACCAGAAGAGATGAGGTTCGACGACTGAGGTGGCTGGGTTATGTAAAGGGGATGCACACCAATGCTCTGGTTCGAAAAATCTTCGAATCCGCCCCGAGGGAAAGCGCAGTAGAGGAATACCGCGACTCAGGTGGTACACTCAAGTAGAAGTGGACTTCAGCCAACTTAGCGTGCGAAACTGGAGGCAGCTGTCTAAAGATTGAGCTCGATGCAGATGCTTTTTGGTTGAGCCCAGGTATCCACCCCGGACTGTAGCCTCACCTTAAGTAAGTAAGTACGCTTTAACACATTGAGCATTGTATGTTTGCTTGCAATTATCTCATTTCCCTTAATACGATTATGTGCTGTTTTTAAATAGAAAAACGGATCTATATAAAGTGTGTTCCAGAGTGAGACTAAAAAGTAAGAATAACAAAAAGTTTTTTTTGGCAAAACCGATTAATTTTATTCAAAATAGTCTAGCGACTTGCAGATTCTGATGAGTGTTTTAGATCATCAGCCCATATGCCCTTTAAGATGTCGGTACAAGCCTTTTGGACGGTTTCTACGTTTACAAAACGCTTTCCTTTCATCGGTAAATGCATTTGAATTATGCGCTCAGCAAATGTTTCCGACAATAAATTGATAGTGTCGCGCGCCGTGTGGCATATTGCGTCATCTGTCACGTCAATGCCATTAAACTGTGGAACGAAGAAGTCAGAAATTATGTTTTTATTCTATGCTCTTCCTTGACGGCAACATTCTGATGGGCATCGGCTTTAAAGAAATTTGAGCTCACCCCAAACAGTGAGTCTTAATGGTTGTAAGGACATCTCGACAAAGGCTTCTGGGTTTTCTCTATTCCAAATTCGGCAATTTTGCTTGTTTCCATATCTACAAAATTAGCTTTATCGGAGAACAAAATTTTGCGTTGAAAATGAGGATAAACCTGAATCATGTTTTGGCCCATAATGATCACGCGGTTCCAACTCTTGGACAAGCTGGACGCAAGATGGCGAATCGACTCATTCGGATTCTCCACAACACTGCGCTCCACAACGGCAATAACTTCTTCTGTTTGTCGTCTTTGGGGATGCGTATTATCCACTAGAGTGTACATACGTGGTGCGAAAACGATTCATCGTGTTTCGAATACCTTGCTCAGATGAACGAGTATGTCGATCGTAAAATGGACGTAGCGCACGATAATTTTGGCGAACCGAACCATGGTTTTTAAAATAAGTTTGCACAATTTTCACTCGTTGTTCTGGCGTTAATCTATTTATCGTAAAATGGTGTAACGTACTAACCGGAAATTAGCTTTCAACTATCAAATTGACAATCTGTAGAAACTGTATTGATAGTTTAAAAACCAAACCTCTAAAAAAAAAACCCTTTACATGGCAAAATTTTATTCTATGCGGATGACATGGATATAATTGAAAGACGATGAGTAGAAGCTTGAAAGTAAAAAAAAAAAATATAAAATTTGGCACATATATTGTTTAGCATAAGGTTTCTGCTTCTCTTACTGAACTTCAAAATATGGTCGTTCCTAAAAACATTTTTTGCCAACATAAGCAATTTAGGTTGAACTCTCAAGGTTATTTTCAGGTTAAAAGAAGCTACCCGAAAGTAATAAGCGAATTGTAGGCTTAATGAACATGCGCAATAGTTGTGCTTCTACATTCTAATGGACATTCCATCTAATGTGATTAATATCATAATAACAAAACTTGAACTGGTGGGTAAATATGAAGTTGACTTCCTTTATGTTCAGGATTGGCTCAGCCGATTTTGAGCTGTAGGACATATAATCGATATTAGACAACAGTCATAAAGAAATATGACAACATCAGGTTTTGTTAGTGCTGTTCTCATCATATGTGGCTCAATTATAATTCAGGAAAAGAAGAATGTATTGAAATTAATTTAAATTATAATTTAGATCCCATCCTACAATAGAAGATAACATGATATATTGGGCGGTTTGCTAAGAGATGGCGTAACTTGTATTATTCCATTGTTATTATTCCATTGGAACATTCATTGGAAAGCTACTGTCATTGTACGTCATTTCAGTATATGTCATTCATTTGAAGCGTAAACAACAATAATTTTTTTTCACTCAAATATGTCGAACTTTGTGCCTGAAAAAGTGTTTTGCGGGGAGTTCTTCTTCATTACTTTAATATGAAGAAAACTGCTGCCGAAAGTCATCGTATTTTGGTGGAAGTTTATGGTGAACATGCGCTAGTTGAGCGAACGTGCCAAAAGTGGTTTGCACGACTTAAAAGTGGTGATTTTGGCTTGGAAGACGATGAACGTCCTGGGCAGCCAAGAAAGTTTGAAGATGAAGAACTGGAAGCATTACTCTATGAAGATTGTTGCCAAACACAAGAAGAGCTCGCAGAATCTTTGGGTGTCACTCAAGCAGCCATTTCAAAACGAAATGCTGCTGGAACGCCACAGAAGGAAGCCATTTTTGCATCGGATTGTTACTGGTGATGAAAAATAGATCCATTACGACAACCCCAAGCGCAAAAAATCATATGTGAAACCCGGCCAACCAGCCAAATCAACGGCAAAGTCGAATATCCATGGTGCGAAGGTAATGCTCTGTATTTGGTGGGATCAGATGGGTGTGCTGTATTATGAGCTGCTAAAACTGGGTGAAACCATCAATGGATAACGTTACCGAACACAATTAATCCGTTTGAAGAGAGCAGTGGCCGAAAAACGCCCGGAATATGCGACCAGACACGAGGCAATAATTTTCCATCATGACAACGCTCGGCCCCACGTTGCTATTCCGGTTAAGAACTATTTGGAAAACAGTGGATGGGAAGTCTTACCCCACCCGCCTTATAGCCCAGACCTTGCCCCTTCTGACTACCATTTATTCCGGTCGATGCAGAACGCCCTCACCCTCACTGAAATACGGTTCACATCAGAGCAGAATATCAAAAATTGGCTTGATTCATTCTTGGCTGCCAAGCCGGCGCAGTTCTTTTGGGATGGGATCCACAAATTGCCAGAAAGATGGGAAAAAGTAGCTTCAGATGGGCAATACTTTGAATAATACTATTGCACATGTTTTTCTTAAACAAACGTTTAAATTTTGAAAAAAAAAATGTACGAATTAAATTATATATCCAATACGATTCTGGATGTATGTAGGGGCTGCCAAAATCCCCACGACGCAAAATGACTAAATGAAAAGTAGTAGCCAGCTTTTCAAATCACCTCATTGTGTTCGAAACTCTCTATGACTGTCATCTTTTTATGAACGCTTACTCTAGTTCTCAGTATAAATGAAGACCGAAGAAAAATGACAAAAATACTGAATTTGTTCCGGTCCTTTTAATAAAATGAAGAGAGATTGCACCACATAATGCAATATAAAATATTTTCACCCTTTTTGTGTTGAATGTTCAGTTTATTAATTGTTTTTCCTTTTTTTTCATTTCTTACGGTCTTTTGATCAGTTTTGTCAAAGAACATGTTCAGAAAAATCCCAAAATACTTATAATACAAATAATGGGATTCAATGGATTTAAATATTTGTGTACTTTGTAGTTCTCCATCTTCGGGTCAATGTAAGTAAAGAAAAAAATACCACAACGGGTTGCCGCCATTGTTTGTAATTACTTTATGCTTCAAGCGTAATGTTAACTGAAGTGCTACCGGCACCTGTTGCCACCAAGATCAGTTCCATTCATAAGTGTAAATCAGATATTCAAGAGCATATGTAAGAAGAATCAGTAAACTTGGCATCGGCGTCGATTTGAAGGCGCATTTTAATTAAAAGCAAGCAGACGACCCCTCGACGAGATTGACGGTGTCGTCGTCTTCTTGAAAAGATGATGGCTTTTTGTGTGCACTGCCATTAAGCAGGAGCCACTTTATGTATATGAAAACGACATATTGGCGACTTAAGCTACTGTTTAAAAAGTCTGCTGCTGTTGATGTTGTTTTCGTTTTTTTTATTTTTTTTCGTCATTTTGTTTTTAATGTGAAAAGCAGCAAAGGCATCGGTTAAGCTAGAAAGATTTAAATATATGAGTAAAGGATCAAAGGAAATTTTATTGAAAGCCGTTGTCTGATATTTGTCCAAGTTATTAAACAAGTAATAAGCATCCATTAAGTTACGAAAACGAAAACGTTACTATCGAACAAAGAACCTTTGGTGGACTAAAATAAAAAAGGGTTTGTTACTAGAAGTAACTTTGGATTTCTAATGTCAAAATATAATTAATGATAAATAGTTGTTCCATTTTTTTCTCACACTTTAAACTGAAATGTTTTTTTTTTGTTTAATGTTGGCTTATGTTTTTAGATTCTCTAATAAATGTAAGTCGCATTTATGTCTCTACGTACTTTCTAATCTCAGCAACCCCGACTTAACCGTTGCCAGACTAGAGAGTGCCAAAGGCTCGTACTGGCTGGCATCGGCATATCTTGGCCACGATCATGTGAGCCCTCTCTCTGGTGATAACTTAGAAAGGGTGGTACTGAAAGCTGGAAGACAAAAAACTGGCCTCATTAACGTATGCGACGCTAACGCACATCACACTGTATGGGGCAGTACCGATATCAACGACAGAGGTGAGTTACTTTTCGATTATATGTATTATAAGTACTAACCTCACTGTCTGCAACATTAGCATTGAGCCCACGTTTGTAATAAAAAACCGACAGGAAGTGCTAGAGCATCACTTGAATGCTAACGAAAACGAATGGTATCGTCTGAACAGAAGATCAGACCAGCCAACCAGCATTCCGGAATAATCGGAAAACTAACTGGCCAAAACACAGAGGAATACTGTCAGAAACAATATCCTCTGAACTCTCAAGTCCCCCGCGTGACACCAATGAGCTTGGCATGAAAGTTAGGGAATTCACGCTGGTTCTCAATCAGGCTATAGCCGCTTTCTGCCCCCTTATTCAACCTAGAGGCAAGAAAAAGCCGCACTGATGGACATTAGCACTGGGACGACTGCTTAGAAACACTTGCAGAAAACTTTTAAACTTAGCAAAAAGCACAAGAAAAGTGACTGACTGGGACTCATACAAAGAATCCCTCTAATCATACAAAAAAGTACTAAGGAAGGCAAAGTGACAATACTGGAGGTCATTCTGTGACAAAATCACGTCAACCTCTGTGGTCGCGGCTAAGAAAAATCCTCTCTACGAATTCTATGATGCCTAGCTGTTTGAAAAAAACCGACGGCTCATGGACAACCTCAAGTGATGAATCACTCAACCTGCTACTGGACACCCACTTTCCATGTAGCTCCCAATTCGCGGCCAATAGCAACTCAAACAGGACTACTGCAACCGTGACCAAAATTCATGGTCTGATTACAAGAGACAAACTGCTCTGGGCGTTGCATAGCTTCAAACCATACAAGTCTGCTGGTTCGGACGGTATAATACCTGCCGAGCTACAGAGGTCCTCAGATATTATTCTGCCTTTGCTAGAAAATATTATGAGGAGCTGTGTAGAACCGATCCAAATTCCACTGTCATGGAGTGAAGTCAATGTAGTTTTCATTCCCAAAGACGGAAAATGTTCTCATTTTCACCTTTTTTTCTGAAAATTCTGATTGATATCCATATATGAGCTCAACGGCTCAACATGCCTAGTGTAAAGGAAAGTCGGTAGAAACGGCTCTGAATTAACTAACTAGGCACATCGAACGATCCTTACTTTATAAATAGTACACAATGGCCGCTTTCCTGAACATAGAGGGTGCCTTTAATAATGTCAACATATCCACAATCACGACTGCGCTGTCAACTCTGCAGGTAGACGACTCACTTGGGGAGTTGATCGGTCTTATGCTAAACAGCTGGATTATCAACTCCAAACAGGGAGGGGCTTCTGCTAAAAGATGTGTCAGCAGAGGTACGCCGCAAGGCGGTCCGTTAATGAACTGCTGATATACCTGGAAGTGGGTGGTAGCAGGGTGATTGCTATGCGGATGACGTTGCTATGACGTTGCTATCTCAACAGATTAACCCGTTGGACAGATCGCTGTGGATTGGGAGTAAACCCCCATAAAACTGATCTTGTCCTCTTTTCCAGGAGATACAAAATTTCAATTATAGACCCTCCGGTACCTTACCAGTTTAGTCTTTTTCGATAAAGCAAAATATTTGGGTCTCATTTTTGACAGGAAACTAAACTTTAAACCTAACATTCAAGAAGGAGTCAATAAAGCTACATTATTTTTATTCTCTTGCAAAAAAGCCATTGGGAATAAATGGGGCCTCATATACCCCACTGGCTATACATTTCAGTCGTAAGACCGATACTCACCTATGGGGTTGTCGTCTCGTGGAGACCTTAGACAATACAGTCAACTGCAGTAAACTAAGCAGAGTCCAAAGAACAGCATGTCTATACATTAGCGAAGCCCTACGGTCCACTCCCTCTGCGGCATTAGACACCCCTCGATATTTTCAGCATGCAAGTAGCTGCGACTGCAGCTATTCGCCTTAAAGCAACTACACAGTGGACAAATAATTCATTTGGCCACTCTAACATTCTTCATACATTAGGAATCCTCAGAGTGAACGCCAATTACACCATACTTGAAGACTTCTATGTAAGCTTCCCCTTTAGACCCTGCTGGAAGGAAGATGCTTTCATGGAGGACCGATTAAAGCGCGAGCAAATTTTCGGATATTCAGGCCGCTATCGAGTCCCTGGACTCAGTTTCATTAAATTCTAAAACCGCTCTTAAATGCCTATCATCTCTTATGAAGATGGCAGAGCAGTTCAACCTTCACGTTTGCTGGGTGCCGGAGACATTCCAGCGAACTGTAGGGCCGAGGAACTTGTCAAAATTTGAACCACTTTACCTATTCTACCGGAAAAGGTTCGCATAGGTATACCAATCGTTACGTGCAAATTAATATTAAAGCTGGATGCCAATAAAAGAACAGATCTTAGGTGGACTGTTGGGCCAACATGTCTGGCAAGTAAACAGACCTGGCCAAAGCTAGATCCGAATCGCTCTAAGAGTCTATTCTTTCTAAAGAGGAAACATCTCAGCGCCATCATAGATGTCATCTCTGGGCACTGCCGCATAGGCAAGCACGCAAGAAAGTTTAGCGCTTTTACAAACGATTTCTGTAGAAGCTGCATGAACGAGGAGAAAGAGGGGACAATCCTCCAAATACTCTGTACATGTCCAGCTCTCTCCCAGAGAAGAAAACTTTACTTATGAGCTTTCTTCTACAACCTAAACGATCTAAAAAATATAGATGTAACAGTCTCCTACGCTTCATCGTGAGCTCAAACTGGTTCCATTAGTAAGAGGATCATAGATCCACCTGGCATCACAATAGGCCAATAGGCCTAAGTAGGTTGGTGTTTCCAACAGCCACTCTTACCTACCTACCCTATGTCTCTACAGCTAAAAGAGAGTATTAAATTACAAGTCCGTTCCAAATTAACTTTTTAAAAATAGGTATTTCTAGTGAGGCCATCTACTGGCCTTACATGTGACGGAAAGATAGATCCATCACTGCTGTACTTTCAAAATTGCCCGACATTTGCACGAATAGAAGCAGAATTATTGCGTTTGAACTGGCAGTATGTCTATGTCATCAGCACAAAAATCACTGACGCCCAAATGAGCAATTGCTCAAAATCCAACATTCGGAGGACATCATCAACAAGGCCAAAAAGAACAAAAACTTCCTTTACAGCATTGTGACTGCTGATAAAACGTGGTGTTTTCACTATGATCCAGAAACCAAGCGCCAAAGTTTAAAGTAGAAGGCGCCAGATGAGGCAAAATCCAAAAAATCTCGTTTGGAGAAGTCAAAAGCGAAGACAATGTTGATTTGCTTTTACGATTCCAAGGGCATTGTCCACAAAAAGTTCGTTTCACTGGGCCAAATGCACAGTCCTATATTTGTGTTTTGAAGGGTTTGCTGTAGGTATCGTATTCGTCGTACTCGTCGTATTCCGCCAGAATATTGAGAAGAAGGAAGTTGGCGTTTGCTGCACGATAATGAGCCATCTCATCGATCGACAATTGTGACCGATTTTTTTAGCTAAAAATCGCATTTTAACAGTTAACCACTTCCCGTATTTGCCTAATCTGGCACCGTGAGAAAAATGCATTTGCCGGTGAAAGGCAAGCGTTCTGTAGACGTAGGAGCCATCTAAAAGGCTTATATCGACATCCTGAAGGACACCCCGGTCGACGATCTAAAACACTCATTCCACATGCTTTTAGACCGGGAAAATCGCTGTATTAAATCGGCTTTGCCAAAAAAATTGTTTTTGTTTTTATTTTAAAAAATTTCTGTTGACTTTGCAATATACCTTGTATGTACCTGCAGGGACCAGAACCGTTCGGTTCGCAATAGGTGCAGCAAGATTTAAAAAACGATGTGAAACGATTTAAAGAACATACTCGTAAAAACATTGACGATTTGCCTGAACGTGAAAAAACATAACTACAAAACCTTTGTTAGCCCAAAAACGTCATTACAAGGATATGTACTAGAACAATATTATTTTTGTTAATGAATCTGTACTCGTATTTTTTCAAACAATCCCGTGAGACGTATGCGATATTAGTCTGTGAAACTGTTGTCCGGCGAACAGTGAAACATCTGGCGAAATTGCATGTTTATGGATGTTTCTGTGGAAACCGGGATTGGCTCCTACAAGAGGATACCAATCGGAAACATTGAAATCATATCTTAGGGTTTCAAAGAGGAAACGTTAACATTTTAGATCGGTCATCTCAGTCTTCCAGTCCCGGTGCGATTGAAAATGTCTTGGAACTTATGAAGGGAGGATTAAAGAAAATGATGTAAAGATAATTAAACAGCTTAAATTGCTTTGGAGACAATTACGGCAGGATTATACAGAAGTATTGACTTTAAGTCTTCGACAAATGTGTGAGGCGATAATTTACAATAGAATCGAGGAGACTGCACAATGTATTAAGCATATTAAAATAAATAATTATATTTCCTTAGTCAAAAGGTTGTTTTCTTTTAAAACACAAGCTTTTGTGAAATACACTACATATATACTTTTTATTCTTTATCCGTACTATTAAAACAGCTAAATCTTATCATAAATACTGATACAAAGAAAAACGTAGGTCAAATGATAACGCGCTGATATTTTTAAAAACAAACTTATACTTTTTATTTGCCAAATCTCTATCTACAAGTTATGGAAGACTTCATTCGATATGGCCGCCATTTGCACGACCTGAGACGACCTGGCCAATCATCAATCGCAACGGCCCTCATTCATCGGAAAGCTGTCGACAGCACGGACAAGGGTTAGCTTTAAAGACTCAATGTTTCGATGATGAGTAGAGTAGGCCATTCCCTCTAAAACGAACCACAACTTGTAATCCAAATGGTTGAGGTCCGGGCTACAAGCTGGTATAGCCGGTGATATGAAGACGGATAAATTTTTTTTAGCTACTCTTGAGTGGTTTTCGCCTTGTGGGCTGGAGCAGAATCTTGTTGAAATGTCCAGTGCTTGTTTGCGAACGTCTTCCAAAACAGTGGTTTGGTAAACTTTCACCGAAGTCCTTTCATCAAAAATGGAGGTTGGTTAACCTATCGTAACTCACTTCCCATCATACCATTATATTTGCGAAGTGGTGACCTCTTTCAACCCTTGGAATATGTGGTGAGGCTTTTTATGATGTCCGAACGTACACTCAATCACTTGCTTATTAAAAGTCCCTTCGACGGCAAAAAATTTCTCGTCTGTGAACAGAATTTGTCCGTGAGCATTTTTAGCGTTTTTGCTTCAATGCGACTGTTAGCACGTGTCTTTTGTAGCCACTAAGTCCCAAGTCTTCTTTGATGATGCGAGATATGGATTTTTGCAAAATGTTCACTTCCCGCATCAAGATCTTCTGCTTTCTCAGTAGTTTGCATCTGATTCGAGCCTGCACGGCTTTGGTGGTTCCCGGAATCCTCACAGTGCGTGTGAGGGCTGGATCTTTGGCGGTCACGTGCTCCACCAGTATCTTCCAATAATTTCATAGTACGATAAACAAAGCAGCGAGTGATTCCAAGCGGTCGCAAGGTCCAAAAGATATCACCTTTTGCCATATTACACTTGTATAAGCCGATCACAACGACACAATTTTCGATGTCACCCCTTTCCATGATTGTAAGCGACTAAAAACAAAAATCTTTTCCACGGCAAAGAACCATAAAAGCAACGGGTTAAATAATGATTAAAATGCAAAGAGTGCAACTAATACTTTATTTAAAATGGTTGCAATAAAAATTGTATCAATATTTATGACTAGACTAGTTATACGCGTATACCTAGTCTTGTATAGTCATATACATATGCTGGGCCAAAGAAAAAACTCTTGCCAAATAAGGACGAATTAATATTTTTCATTAACGTTCGAAAAAACGCACCAATTGGATATGGACTCAGCTTAACGAGTCTATATGTATAACATACTTCGGTATAGAGTATAGCAGGACAACGGACTATTCTTGAAATCCTCCGTGTTAAGATCTGGTGATATAAAACCCGGAGTTTTATTTTTAAGGCATTGAATGTTGTGTATTTGAGTGTCTTAATAATGTGTTCCAAAACAGTTGTTTCATAAGCTTTCCCTGAAGTTTTGACTGCTTCCGTGTAAAAATAATGCTCGGTAATGTACAATACCATAGCCATGTGCCATAGATGTTGATACGTCAAATCTGACATAAGTTTGACATTTATAATGGTACATGTGCTCAGAACGTTTTCTCATACCAGCGCTATTTGCGGTTTTTACAGAGACTTGAAAAATTCACCTCAGTCAAAAAATTAAATTAAATCGTTAACATTTTCGTGCGATGACTTTGTATAATTTTTGACGTGGATTTACTCAACATCAGTTTGCCTATCAATTCGCTTCGACTTTTGGTGATGAAGCACCATCACGGGCCACCGTGTTTGCTGGTTTTCCGAATTCAACCGTGGTCGTTGTTCTCTCCAGGATAAATTTCATGAAGGTCGTCAAAAATCGGTTGTTGTGCCAGAAAACATCGATGCTGTGCGAGAACTGATATCGCAAAATCGTCATGTGGCTTCTCGTGAAATTAATGCATGCTTGGGCATTAGTTCCACTCGCATACATTTAATATTGCATGAACATTTGGCCGTCAAAAATATTTTTTCGCGTTGGATACCGCATAATTTAACGCCGAACACGAATCATTCTCCACCACGACGATGTAAGTTCTCACAAAAGTTTTCAAACAAGTGACTCTTTGAGCACTCAAAACATCGAATTCCGGTCGAATACGGTCATCCACCGTACCCAATGATTTGATCTTTTGGAAAGTATTTTCAAAAGCAATAAAGTCATTTTCGATTTGATAAATATTTGTTTTTCTCAAAACTTAAGTAGTAGGCTACGTATGCACCAAATGCCAAATCATCTTTGACAATGCGAGACCAGAATTTATGTAAAATATTCAACTCCCGCGAAAAGATTTTCTGCTTTCGCAACGGTTTTTGTCTGATTGAAGATTGCACGCCTTGGATGGCACTCGGAGTATATATAGTACATGTAGTGTGTATCCGTGCGGATTTTTGGAATTTTCGAACTCGTCCAATATCTTCGAACAACTTCGCAATACGATACGCAAAATATCAAGTGATTCTAACCGGCCTTGTGTTTTTCTATGTTGCATTTGTGAAGTGCAGCTACTCGTATGCCACTATTTCATTGGGCAATGTTGCGTAAATGTTACACATCGAATAGCATTCATCGTATAATGGATGCGTTCAATACACTTATGCACATAGTCATGTACCAGTATTAATACAACACTAGGTATACTTTCCTTTTCATAAGTCCCCTAATGTTCCTAAAATGGCAAAGGCAAACAACATAGTAAGTGGGTGAAACTATGCCAAGCCAGATTTAGGCAAAAGTTCCAAGCACGAGGGAAGCTGCTGTCAAGAACTCATTTTTTACTGCACAAATCTATTTCGTGGACATGTTCTCAGAAAAGTATTGGATTTCCATCAAAGAGCCCTTGGAACTAGCTCTTGGAAAAGTTTCATTGATGTGTGTTTCGATGTTTCATTAATTGAATGTTTTAACAGTTCTTAAAAATTTTTTTCCAGCTTCAACAATAAAGCACAATGTAGTAGTTTTCAGAAAAGTGGAACACGATTGGAAAGCTTCGGAAAAGAATAAAAAGGTGAAACACAGAGTACCATAACCTAAACCAGACAACGATGACTAACTTTACTGAATTCGCATTCCGCTAAATAATTTGAATCCTATTGCTGTTGAATATTCGATGACAGTCGAAATTTCGCTTTCAGGCTGCTTTAGGGATAAACACTGATTTTATGTGCTAGAGTAGACATATGTGCATAGATATTGTATGATATAATAGCTTGGCATGACTACCTTATGAGGTTGCTGAATTCAAGAGAATAGTCAAGGTGAATTTGCTGAACTCAGCAGGAGATGTATAGATATTAATCGACAGAGTTGTGTATTGCGCTGGTAAAAAATCATAACGTTACTATGTAATAACTCACTTAATAGTTGAAGGAAAAAAAAAACCGAAAAAGTACGAGTATAAAGATGTACAACTATTAAGTAGATACACAAATAGAAGTGAAGAAGCATTTCTAGCTTTGAACGGTGATGTTAATGAAGATCAAACATCATTAAAATATGAAAACTCGTCATAACTGATTAAATTATATAATTAGTTTTTAAAATAAAGTCACACTACTTTATCTTATCTAACGATCTCAATTTTTCATGTACTAAAGTAATTAATTGTACTAAAATAAAGAAAAGTGTCTGTCAAAATGAAAATATGTAAAATTCTCACTCTTTCGCAAACTTTCATTCGATAAAGGATAAATTATAACGTCCAAGCACAAAGATCTCTTTTAATTTTAATTTATTACATAGTATTCCAGGTGATAAAAGAAGATTTAAAACCGACTTTTTGTCAGCTTTGTTAGATGTAACTATCAGATAGTTAGATTGTGTCTGGATTCAGTGTAGCCAACTATGCATAGGAGTATCTTGGGCGAAGTAAGAATTGGGTTATCTTTTCAAATTACAAAGATTTATTTATTTTTTTGAGCAGCTATAGAGCTCTTTTCAAAGAACAACGACAGGAAACGATTTTAAATCAAAAATCTTCGTTCATTATGTATATTGTTGCGGTAAATTTTCCCGTAACAAGTTTGCCTCTCTTTTCCTGATAAGTCCCTACGGTCCCTCTTTTCATTGAGTGGGAACACTGAGCTCTGGCAGAGGTGGAGGGCAGCCAGTGGCCCACCAACCCCAGACCTCGGAAAACAACCTACATAAGTCTCACGAGCTGTCCTCCCCGCAGAGGAGAATGGAGGATTCGGTCGGCGAAGCCCTAAGGACAGTAGGGAGACTCACGACGAACCAGGAACCCAAGGTGCGACAGGAGGTCCACCAGGAACACCGTTGTCGGAGCCCATATATGCATAGACGAGAGACTGTCAACAGGCTGCATCAGACAGGACGTCTGAAAGTCGCCGACAGGTGGGGACGGACGGTCCTGTCAATCCAGACACCCCAACACGATGATGACGGGTGGGGGAAGGCGATCCCTAGTACTTAAACCCCAACGAAAGCCAAACAAAATGAGCCCTTACGGGCACCACATCCCGCCACCGATGTGGAGACAGCACCAGCACCACATTCCTACAATGGATGTAGATGCACCGAGCCAATTGATCGATGGGTAAAGAGACGACGATCTCTTTTATAGCAACACCCCAACGAGGGAGTAACAAAGGAGCAAAAGTGGTGTGCAGGCGGACGGCCAAGACAATCGAGCACACCCCAACGATGCACAAGCTTTAAAAGTCAGGTTCAATGGGTGAAGGGATGACGACCCCTTTAAAGCCAGCAACCCACCGATGAAGCACCGAAGGAGCAGCAGAGGCGTGTAGGCGGACGGCCAAGCAATAAGACAGCCTCCAACGAGGAAACACACAAACACACATATATACAAACAACATCGAACAACCAACACACAACAACAAACCAAAGCAAACATAACAATACGACTTCAAGCACATGGCTGTTTTTGACGAAGCGCACTCTATTTTTCCAATTTTGGGCCACTCATTCGCTAAACTTTCACTCATAGCGGCTACAGCTTCTCCTGTGCGCACATTGCTTTGACGCTTTGTTGGCTTTTCGTCATGTAGTGTATTTTGTACGAAGTTTATTGACAATATGACGAATGAGCTCACTTAGTCGATTATGAGGACCATACGTATAAATTTCTCATAATCTACGATACGTTTCGCAAATGATACGGTTGCGTATCGAGTTCGGTTTAAAACTATAAATATTGTAATATCGAGAATTCTTCGAGCAAATAAGTCCCCTTGCGGTGGTCCCAAGTACGAGCAGATTAATTCGGCGGATGTGACGGACTATCCACTTTGGCTTTAGGAGCTGGATTTTATATTAAACACCATGATTTTAGTATAGTTTTTGGACTACCTTATACCATTATGTGTGTAACACAAGTTTAGTCAAATGTCTTCAGCTTACTCTTACTCACATTTCTGCGTGTATCTCGACTTTTCGACAAATATTCGCTTTCAAGCATTCAAGCGCCTGAATTTTATCGACATAGACACAAAGAAGTAGTTTTCAACGGCGTTAATTCGCATGAACTTAGCTGCCAATTGATGTCCCCAAAAAGTGAGACGATGTCTCCATCAAACCTTTCACGCACAAGTTCAATCGTATTGCGCGATACTTGTCATGTGACAACATACCTTTGGAACCAAAACATGCGCCTATATCGCAGGAGATGACTGTAACTGATATCCATCGTTTTGAAAAGTAAGCACTAATGACGCCATTTGGCCATAATACATTTGCGCATGAATTATTCCTTAGTGAATGGCTTGAGGTCGCATTTCTCCACATAAACGCCAACTTTGCTTATTAATGTACGCAGAAAAATGAGAATATGCTTCATTGTTGAAGAAGGCTTTCTTTGAAAAATCTGCAACTGTTGAGTATGTTCTGCGCTTAAAATGGTCTATGTTTGACTTCTTATTTAAACTGTATCTTGTATGGATGCAAAATATAGCTATAGGGACCTATATGAAGTGCAAAGGTAATTTATTCGCTACGTTGCGAATTGTTTGTTATTTGAACCATAATCAGCGCGTTAAATACGGAATTGTTATTTCCCTTGCAATGTACAATATATGCGCTATGTGATTAAAACCTGATTCATATTCACAAATGGTAGCTGAAAAACTACTGTCTGTTACAGGGTGACCCCAAAAATATTGTAGTTCTGTGAAATAATGAAAATCGAAATGGATAGCTTATTGCTTACTAGCCGTTCGTCTCATTTCGAGGTTCAGATTCACAGACAAACAGAGTAGAGTATTCCGAGAAGTATGTACTATATGTCAGAATAATTAAAACTTTGTAATGATTTGAAGTTGATTCAATCATTCTCGTTATAGCTCCTTCTGATTTCAGTCAATTTACGAGTAGTCGGATTAGGCACATACTGTAAATATTTTCTGAGTGTACGATATGCAGAGCTCAGCGCGTGTCCACCTATTCAATAAATATTAGGATTAAATATATCCAACAGCTCCATATAGTCCATTTTCACGTTTTAAAATTTGTATCTGCGTCAATACCAAAACCATTTGACACAGAATAGTGTCGAAACTTTTTTAATTGAGTTTAGGGGAACCACAAATTTGAAGTCGATTTGTTGCCTTTCAATAAAGTTAAACAAAATTGTTTCATTTAACTCTAAAGTCTATAAAAATGTTTGTTTGGAGATGGGCTGGAGGTAGCAAAGCAGTTTCGTAGTGATGCTGTAATAGGCAACAGTAGATATGTCGGGACATCGTTAAGAAATATTTGTGGCACTAAATAATATTGATATGTTCGTAAAATACATGTGAGGTTTTTCAGCACAAACTGCATTATGTCTATTAAATAAATACCGCGTCTTGAAACAAATTTACAGCTACACATAGACAACCCTCAAAACTGAAGGTCAATAACTTCTTGGCCTTTATGCTTCTAATTATATACCAAGTATTCAAGAAAACAATTGCATCTAGATTTTGTTTATACCTCAAACCATTTGAGGTACCGCGAATGGCCAAGTAAGGTGCCACAAGACAAGCCAACTACACTGATCAGTCTTGATAATTGTTAAATAAGTAATATTACCAAGTTAAAGATCGGGAACCAATCAAAAACACATTTCTAAAAACAATAACCATCACAAATCAAATTCAATCCTCATCATGATGATATGATGCTCGAAATAATACATTAATGCTCGTTCCTTGCCTAAAGTTCATTCCATGAAATTTAGACAACACATTTTCGCAAAACTTCCAACCAATACTTTGCACAAGAATCGCTGGCGATCATTTCTAAAGGATAATGAATTCAATTAGAAAATTATACTTTTCAAAGTTGGTATCGAAAGATTTTTGGGGATATAAGCAAATCTTGGCAATGTGCCATATACGAGTTTACCCATCTTTGTAATCATGTTTGTCAGGAAATGGCTCCAATATTTGTATTAAATCAAAAAAATTGGAATTATATGAATTAAAAAATCGTTCATGCATAGTTCAGCGCCAGAGGAATAGCGCATAGGAAATTAAAGAACATACATACGAGTATGTGTTTACCATTGGTATAGAGCTATAAAACTCTTTTTTTTTTTTTTAAACAACAACAAGAATTATGTTTGAATCTTTGTTCATTATGAAGAATGGATCAGGGATATGACTTCCTCGCCCGTTTATTGACATCCCTTCAGTCTAATTTTGGGGCTCTATCTCATCAATAGAAAAGCTTCCACGTTTTGAATAGTTTACGGTTTATCAGCATACACCAACGACTTTTTATAGCAAACTGAGCCCATTTTGCGATATAATGTTATCGCTGAATGGAGTCTGTAGGATGGCTATTTTTTCAGGCACCTTATGGCCATCATGTTGAAGCCACATACCATCCAGATCAATGCCGTCTACATTTTCGAATAAAAAATCATAAATCATTGTTCGGTAATGTTATTGATTGACTGCAACGCGAACTTCGGCCTTATTTTTGGAAAAAAAAGGTTTGGTGATGTAACCAGTATGAAGACAACACCAAACACTGCAGTTTTCTGGGTGTTTGCACAAATTTCTTCTGAATTTGCCTCACACCGGAAGTGTCGATTTTGCTGGTTCTTCAGCTCATTGAGTCTAAAATGAGGCTCATCACTAATAACGATTAAAATATGGGTCGACTTCATGCTGCTCAAGAGCACAATCCGTGAACAATCCATTGTCTTGTGGCTTTAGTTACTGCTTCATCTGGATTTTATACAAGTGCATGCTGAGATCTTTTTGCAAAATTGTCCACATCCTGGGCGGAAAAAGCCCAAATCGATAACTTCGGTTCTTCCGATAAACTTTCACCCACAGGGGCTACAGTTTCTTCTGTACGCACATTATGATGCTGCCTTGTTGGCTTTGCGTCATGTAGACTTGATGTGATATGAAATTTATTCACAACACGACGGATAGCTAGCTCAGTTCGTCGATTACGGGGACCAAAGTAATCACGGTATCAATTATGAGTAAACGCTCCACGAATTGAAGACCGATTTTCAAAGTAAGCTTGAATGTTTCATGAATGTCTCATGTTTTTAATTCTAGTAGGAGAACATAATTATTTAATAAGTTTTTTTTTTAAAAAAACAAAAAAGATTAATGTGGTAGTGCTCATTTGAGTTTAATATTTGCGTAGACAAATCGAATAACTGTACTTCATGGAATAATTAAAAATGATAAAAATAAAACCAGAAAGCACCTAAATTTATAAATAAAAACTTTTAATTAAATTATCATATTGAAAACTATTGACTTAACCCCTACCTTCTCAGCATGTTTAGAATTGCTTAATTAGCAACTAAGTATACCAAAGTGTGTAAGAGCCTCATGAAGATACTACTCGTAAAATCAACCTGAAGACTAGCAATATAAGACCAGACAATGTTCGTCAATATAAGCGATCTTGAATTGATTAGCGAAATTTTATTTCAATCATAATTAATGATAATATTTATTTGAATTATTAAACGAAAGCTTTTATTAATAAACTTTCCTGCTACCAACCTGGATCCATATTGTTGTTTGAAGAACAATTGTCGTTTATTTTATTTTTAAAATCGTCTTGTGATTGTAAGTTTTATCCAAATCACCTCAATGTTATCACAATCTTCTTGTTGCTTTCTTTATCTTAATGTATTAAATTGTCTAGATGTATTTTTGAAACCAACTAAAACTGAATATTCACACAGTTATTTGCTAAAATTAAATTAACACTTTTAATATGAGATCGCGCGCTCACTTCACACCTAATTTAAGCTCTGTTCGAGTGTGCAATTCTTATTGTTTAATACTGTTCCGGTTTTTTCGTTATCCAAAATTTTGTTTTTATTTTTTTTATTTATAAATAATATGACACATATGAATTTTGTAGGCGTAAATATATCGACGGAAAACCAGGTAGATTAGTTTCGCGGATTTTAAAACTCTATTTATCCTTGCAGAAGCAGTTCACTGAGTTTCAATCAATCCGTAACTGATCATCAGTGAAACGCATCTACCCAATCAATGGTTGGATGCGTTGAAGTCTACCGAGGTGTTTAACACATTAGGCATGAGCAATATGTTTAAATGTATGGTAAGTAGTGTAGCTAATCGAATACTGAAAAATAGCGCACAAATGTCAAAACGAATCAATTCCCGGCAGCAAAAAACGACGATCACTACCACTGATCGAGTGGGTATCCAAATACTAAAGTGGCGGACAACAAAGATGCTAATCGTGGGCATGAGAAGTAAGAAAATAAGGAGGAAAAAAATGGCCCGCCTTCTTTTTAATATTTATTGTCGGCTTCTGAGCAGTGTTGGTTTGTTGGTTTGAGTTAAATTAAAATTACACACACCCAAAACTGACGAACACGGACCATAGCGGATGATCAGAAGTCAAAGACGAATCGAAGAAGAAGAAAATGAAGAAAATCTTTCCGTGGCCATGGTGCAATGTATCTATGAGATTCACCATTCTCTGTCTGGCGCTGTGATCTTTGCGAGTCGTTAGGCAGGGTGATATCTTTAAGTTAGCTAGTAGTAGTGCATCTTTTGAAAGATTATTTTATTTTTATATTTTTCTAAATGTGCGCAACTCGCTTGCATGAAGGCAATCGGGCGGAGCTAAATTTGGTATGGTTGAATGGCCAATCTAAAGCAAGCAACCGTATCACCTGTGGGCGGTTATATTTTAACGAAGCAACTACGTGCAATGAGCATGATCATAGGAGCTATTCCAATCGATTGTATTGCAGATAAGTTGATATCGTAGACTATCTATGTACCTCCTTGCTAATTGGGCGAGGTAAATTTTCAGTATCTGAGTCATTAAGCTTTTGATTCGCCAAATTTGATGCATTCTAACAAGCTGTTGTCGCACAATGCACCAACCAAACTAAACTGATGAAGGAAAAAAAACATTTGATAACATTTGTTATTCATATTGAACCAAGAAAACTATTTCTTAATCAAAGATTTGTTTTGATTGTTTTTAAGCCGGGACTATAAAAATCCTCTTTGGTGCATACACGTTAAAGTACATTAACAGTACATGGTGTTCTCTAATTCGTCAAGGATAATTTGGGAAATGATTTTTGGGTACAATCTAAGGAAAAAATCGTTCTACAGTAAGGGTCTATCTCTAATGTTGATATCATTTACCGAGGATTTTAGAAAAGGTTAACTTTGGTGTACCCTGAACCATGTTAACGCAAATTACTCTGTTAATACTAATGGTACAAACTTCGTTTAGGACCTTATATTTGGAAGAAATACTAGCTTTTGTAACTGATATCTCGTTTGAGTCTTCAGATATCCAGTTTCTAAGCTTTTTCCATTTTTCTTGCCCGTTCTGATTTTTGACTTTGAGGTCACTTTTCTCCAGAAAATGCCTAATTAACATAACGTTTTACTATTTTTTTTCTTATGAGCGTAACAATAATAAAAAACATAATTGTCAACAAGTTTGCAGAAATACCCATAGATTTTATATTACTTGAGAAACCTGTAAAAAAAGGAATTTATGATTTTTTACCTACGTTACTAACAATAGTTGACAATAAAAGTATTTTCCCAAGAATTAATAATTTTCCAATAATTTTTTTAAAATTGCATAGCTATTAAAAAGTTTTAAAGCGTGCTCGTTTATTTGGCTACCTGTCACAACCCCCATTTTCTTACCCTGTTGCTTAAAAGTTATCAGAAAGAGTGGTAAATTTTCCAAATACCCCAAACAAAAATGGTGTAAAAGATGAAAAAAAAAAAATTAATTCATCTGTTTGATTTTTTACCCTAAGGTTACAGTTGCCTAGAGACGCCATTTGGAATGTCTGCATTTACAAACCAAGAATACGCAGACATTATTTACGTTTATGGGCTGTGCAATGGAAGTTCAACTAGAGCGCGACAAAGATACCATGAAGTTTATCCTAACCGACGACTTCCTAGTGAAGGAGTATTTGGAAATAGATATTGAAGGCTTCTGGAAACGGGATCAGTTTTAAATACACGACCTAACGCATTTACTCGTCAAGTGAGAAGAATTTCGGTTGATGAAAGAATACTGGAAGCCGTTACAACTGATCCATCAATCAGCATCAGACGTTTAGCTTTGAAATTCAATGTTTCCGGATATAAAATTTCTTTATATGGAAATATTTATTTATATGATTTGGAAAAGAGGTGCCGTGACATAACGCTAAGCGACATAAGGCCAAATGGTAGAATTTGGTCTTATGTCACTTTCCAAAAGCGTCAGAAGGCCAAATAGTAAATTTTCGTAATCTTGATACATGAGCTAGGGACAATCCATGTACAAGGAAACACAAATCTTTTTAACAGAATTTCTGCGCCAATATGTGGACAGGTGTAATTGTAATCGGCAGCTTCAAACTACCACCTAGGCTAAATTCTACAAACTATCTGGAGTTTATGTGAAATGATTTAGCAAAGCTATTGGATGGTTTTACGAAGAGTATGGTAATCGTTGGATAGGAAGAAATGGACCAGTTCACTGGCCTACAAGATCTCCTGACCTTACAGTATTGGATTTCTTTGTATGGAGAAGAATGAAAGAATTTGTTTATTCAACAGAAATAGAAACTTTAATTGAATTGGAAGATCGTGTTCTCGAAGCGTCCTCAAAAGTGTTACGGCAGTTAGCATCAATAATCATTCGCAGTGCAACCCAAAAACGGGCTCTAGCATGCATACAAAACCAAGGAGGACAGTTTGAGTTTATAACTTTGACATCTATAACTACTCGTATTTTAGATAAAATAAAAATTATCTATAATCACAATAGCCTTTGGAGCTTAAAGCAAAAAACCTTTTTTTTTAATTTCATCTGCTGCAGGTTTTCCCAAGTATCATAAAATCTATGGGTTTTTGTGCAAACTTGTTGATGATTTTTTCTTTATTATTGTTACTTTCATAAGAAAAAAATAGTAAAACGTTATATTAATTAGGCATTTTCTGGAGAAATTTCTGGAGAAAAGACAAAAATTAGCATGGGCAATGAAAATGGAACAGGCTTAGAAATTGGATATCGAAAGACTCAAACAAGATATTAACTTTATTTAAACGCCATTACAAAGGCTAGTATTTCTTCTAAAAATAAAGTCCTACACAAAGTTTCTACTATTAGTACTAACAGAGCAATTTCCGTTGACATGGGTCAGGGTACACCAAAGTTAGCCTTTTCTTAAATCCTCGATAAATGCTGTCAACATTGGAGATAGATCCTTACTGTCGAACGATTTTTTTCTTAGTATGTACCCAAAAATCATTTCCCAAATTATCCTTGATGAATTTAGGGACTCCCTGTATAGCGATTTATGCAAGGTGCGTTTCTATATTGGGGACCAATTTATTTTTTTAAGTAAAAAGACGTGTGTTTCAGATATCAATGAAATTGTTATTTTGAATTAAAATAACCTCTTTCAAATTAACCACTTCGGATAGAATACACTTATGCCAAAGTTTATTCCAATCTTCGAAACAGTTACTAAAGTCGATTGCCGTAATGGCCTCCAAAAGCTTCTTCTATTCAGTTTGTATCTCTTCATTCGAGTCAGAACGATATCCCCAGAGCGGGTTTTTAGTTTAGGGAATAGTCAGAAAGCAGACGGTGGATAATAGCTGTTAACATCACATTAATTTTCGATATGGTATATTCGGTCTTGGCTTAGCTTTGACGCGATATTCACAGCCAACTAATGAGTTGTTTCCAGGTCGTTTGCATAGATCCTTGTCTCATCTACCGTATTAATGCGTTTGAAATCATTTTTTCACTGACATTAACATTAGCCGCTTTTGAACAATTTTTTTGGAACCAAACGAGATGAGACGCGTTTGAGGTCTAAATAGTTTTCCAAAATCGATTGTGTCGAATCAAACAACATGTGAGTGATCTCAGCAATATTTCTAATTGCTAATCTTTGAGCACGAAATCCTTGAATTCCTTGACTTGGTGTTCATCGGCAGACGTCGAACGTTTTCTCTGCCTCAGCTCAACAACTTATCCCGATCAAAATCGCTCTCTCTGGACAATGCATTGATACCAATAGCCTTCCTCAACATTTCTAACGCTTTGGAAGCTGGAAGCAAAATTCGATGCAATTTCACTGCTGAACTTTTCCACTCATTTAAAAATCGAAAAATGCATTTTTTTAGATGAAAATAAATAAGCATATCTCATAAACTACGAGTATTACATACCTATATTGACATGAAATTTGATAGGGAGCTACCAACCTAAGAAAAATCGAAGTCGTTTGGATAAGTCCGCGTGATATGAGTGGAATATCCTCCATTGAGCAGCTTGAATGAGTGGATGCGCTAGACTTAATTTTCCATGACTTTTTCGCATAATTCAGGGGATATTTCGGTAATTTCACGTCGAATGTTCACTTCTAGCGAAAATCGGACATTTCTGTTGTACAACCCAATATTTAAATTTGTAAAATGGGCCAAAATATGTGTATGCAAAGTTCGGGTGAGCTCGGTTCAGACGGTTCTGAAATAATCTGTCACTTGTCTTCCATAAGAACCACATGTAAACGCGCCTAGGGCCCTTACACCCTTAATATAGCCCTAAAGAACTTCGTCTTCAAAAAGTTGATGGTGGTACGCCCTGGTGCAACCACATGCCATAAGTCTTCTAGTTTAGTCAATTTTCTAACGAAAATTGTTTAATATGGAGCGATAGCGCTCTCCGTTTACTGTAACCGGCTCGTTTGCATCATTTCGCAAAGAAGTCAGCTCTATGACAACTTCGGTATGAAACCCACACCAAACAGTTAAATTGTTTGTATACAATGGCTGCTATTGGAACACATCCGGGTATTCCATTGATCAAATTCGACAATTTTGATTATTACCAAAGACATTTAACCAAAAATATGCATCCGATGAGAATGATTTTCGATTTGTAAATCGTAATCTTTAATAGAGCCCACTCAGTAAAAGTTTGACGTGCATAATGATCACTTGGTTTTACCTCTTGAGTCAATATAATCTTATATCCAAGTCTTTGCTAAATACGCCGCAAGGACGTCAGAGAGGTGCCCAGCTCCAGAGAATGACGTGGAATCGATTGATTGCCGTTTTGATATACCGACTCTCTTCTCTTCTGGTGTTTCTCTGTCTCACTGGCCCTTCACAATTATGAAGTAAATATGTCGATTCGAACTCAATTATATTCTTACCGGGACGATTGGGATCGAAGATTAAAGCTAACATACGAAACGTAGTCGAAACTAACGGCGAAATTTGATTTGTAAACGATGATTTGTAAACTTTGTTGAAGCGCGCATCGTTTCATTAGATTGTAGATAAACTGGAACACAAATGTGACATCTGTTAAAGTATGGTATAAGCAAGCTTGAAAAATCTCTGTTTGAAATTTAAATTTAATTTAATTTCGCTTAACACAAGCTTAGACTAACTTAAAAACTAACAACAGTTAAAGGTTAGGAAGTAAGGGAATGGTGGAGGAGATCAAGTGTAAGACGGGAAGTGCTCAGGGTAAAATCAAAAAGAGGGAGGTTTGAGTTGACCTTACGGATCATGCGGGAGATTGGTTCGTTAGAACCATAAAAGGTGCGAGGGTTACTGTTGAAGGAAATAGAATTATAAAGGGCAGCGCAATCCACAGAGCCAGAGAGCAGTCGATGAATGAAGAGAATGTCAGCTACGTCCCTGCGTTGTTCGAGGGTATTCAGGTTGAGAAGTTTGAGGCGGTCACGATAGGGAGGTAAGATAAGGGGTCATCCCAGGGTGGTCAACGAAGGGCAAATCGAAGAAAACGACGGTGAATGTTCTCGATTCGGGATATATGAACTCGCTGAAAGGGGGACCACACTTGGCTGGCATATTAGAGAAGAAGGGCCGGACAAGGGTAATGTAAAGTGATCTTGTCACATAAGGATTGCAAAATTTTTTAGACCATCGTTGGATAAAACCAAGCGATGAGCTGGCAGTAATGATTATCTCATCAATATGCGAACGGAAGTTTAACTCTCTTTCGTATAATATTCCAAGATCGCGAAGGGATTGAACCTGGTGTACAGGTTGGTTATGCAGAAGATAAAGTCGAGGGGGAGATTGATTGGATTTACGAGACAAAGTCATAGATTGGCATGTGGAGATATTAAGCTCGAAGCAATTTTTTAGACACCAAGTGGAAAACTTATCGAGGCCTTCTTGAAGGAGAATAGAGTCTTGGGCTGAAGAAATAGTCTTGGAGAACTTAGTATCGTCGGTGTAAATGGATAGAGAGCAGTGTTTAATAGTCCTGTCAAGATCGTTTATATGGAGTTTAAATGAAAAAGAGGGGACCTAGATGGCTGCCTTGTGGGACACCAGAATTGGCTAAGAACTGGGTTGAGAAGGCTGACCTAAAGCTAACGCTATAACGGTTCTCCAGATAAGAAGATATTCAAGATAGTGGGTGGCCGTGGCTCAAGTGGTAGTGTATTGGCTTCCCAATCGGACGGTTCGGGGTTCAATACCAGCCGTGGCCGAAAGTCGTTTTTTCAGGCAACTAAAATTTCGTGAGATGAATAGTTGCCTAAATACATCATCAAGTCAATTTACACTAGAAACTTAGTCTCCCCATTAAATGTTGGGTGCCACCCACGGAGCGAAATAACCACTGAGCCCAAACATCTTTCTTTCTCTTTCTGTCCCATTTTCCGTAAAACTTAACACATGCTTTGGCATCAGAAGTGTAGTCACATCCACTTGAGTGTTAAGTTCTTTAAAAAAAAAAAAAAATTTAACAATATTGAGTCAAAACCGAGGGAAAACAATTTGAAAAGGATCAATTGATGTGACATTTTATCGAAGGCCTTAGCGAAATCTGTAGCGGTAACATCGATTTCGTTGCCATTTTCTAGGACTGAAAGCGCAAAAGATACGAATTCAACTAAATTTGTAGTAGTTAATCTACCTTTCAGAAATCCATGCTAACTGGGCGATATACTTGCTATATGACATAGTAAGTGACTTGCACTGAAAGCTTAGAACTCCATATAAAAAATGTTCGATATATTATCGAACGAGAGAGAGGTGGGATAACCGTCTGATTTTCTTTTGTAGTTGACGAATTGATAAAATGTCTTAGGATCATTGATAAGGTTGGTCTGTGCTGTGTCGAGAAAGTGCTGATAGAGGCAGTTATAGAGCTGGGTGAATTGGAGATACGTTCCAAGATAGTTAGAGTAGTCATAATAAGAATTGGTTAGATGAAAAACTGTCCATAATTTATTTCTTTTGTTTCGTAAAGAGCGAATTCTTCTGTTATGCCACGGAGGGAGTAAGTCCGGTGATGATGAGCATTCATAGCGAGACGAGAGTTACGGTTAAAAGTTTGAAGGAATGCTACTGGCGATTTCTATGGAGCACGGGTAGCGGAAATAGCGATAGAACAGGGTGAGACACTAGACATTACGTCGGTGTTCGAGGATGTCCATTGTTTGAGTGATATTAGTATCACCTATGAGTTTTATCGCACGGTTTTGAATCCTATCTAGCAGGTGCAGAGATGTTTGGGGCGCACCCGACCAGATGTGGGCATTGTACTCCAATTTCGGGCGAATAAATGCCTAATATATTGAGGCCAGATCAGAGGGGTAAAGTATTTCTTACATAGCTTGAGGTAACCTAGACATTTCGCAGCATTTTCGATGGCCCACAAATTGGAGCCAGAGACAAACAAAGTGGGTAAGGCTTTAAATGAATTCAGCTATAACGAAGTCCTAAGTACAATATTTAAGTTTCTCAGTATAATGCCAGGGCCGGTAAACTCATAATGGCCGAGTATCAAATCCAGAAAGTAAACACCTTTGTGCATTAAAAAGTATGGTTTCAGAAGATAGTGGTTCCGAATTGGATATGGACAGCAGAATTCGTTAAGCAAAAACTGCGTTTAGTATGTTGTTTAAAATTTGAAATTGGTAGAGCTCTTTTATGGGTGTAGTAACTTCGTAAATATAAATCTTGACAACAACTTAAGGATCTTCTCGCCAAACCGTATATCGAACGACAAACTACAAAGATACATACGAGTATATGTATGCCAATAACCAATAAACGTCAAAATATATTGAGGAGAAAGTGGCAGTGGGTTAGTCATATCTACCGGAATTTCGAAATACGACGTGCAGTGGAATTCACTCGTGGGTCGCCCTAGACAGCCATGAAAGACAATATGTATATCAGAAATAGGGAGCTTTGGGGATGACTTGCAAAAGGGTGTTAACTCCCAATAAACCCGCCGTGGTTAACAGGACCTAGGTACACATAAAAGTAAGTATATAAACTTAAGAAAGATAGAATTTTTTTGCACATAGGCCCCCGCTTAATAATTATTGAAATACCCTTAGCCGAGCAGCGAAGCCAGTTAGAGAGGTGTTAGAATTAATACTAAGTATTGTACTCGTATTCAGTTTCTCGCCTTAAAGTATGCAAAAGTATTTGGTATATAACAAATTCCTTGGGAATTTTTTATAATGAAAGTTGCTGGAACATATTCGGCTAAATTCGAGCTTGCGTTTCGACAACCCTAAAATTGACCTGGTAAAAATGTCCAAGTCTATTTCTGATCATTATACTGCTTTCACTTACAGTGGTTTTTCAGCATCTGTCGCATTGAAAGGTCGCTTCTACGGTACCATACATTCGATTTCTAGTGAGAGATTGTGAGAGATTGTTAAATCCAATAATTCTGGGGAATGTATTACGTATTGAAATACGTAAACGTAATACATTTTGTGAAAAGATTTGACTTTACGTTTGTATGAGATCGTATTGATTTAGGAATTGGGTCCAAATGACCATCGTGCTCGTCGAACTCTTGCTGATTGGGCACTATTGAAGACGGATCTGGATTTTCACCGAAAAATCATTCTGTGACGATACACATTGTAGTTTAAATTTCCCGAATTCGATCGTACGAAGAGTCGGATGTACTCGTACTTCAACAGCAGCTATGGTATACAAAAAATTGATTGTTTGGTGTGGTTTCATCCCGGACGTGTAATTGGGCTGTATTTCTTACAAGATAATGCCGGTGAGACAGTTACAGTCAACATGGAGCTATCGCTCCATTCGTTTTAAGGATAAATTGGAACTGCAAGACTGAAGGTTTCAACAGGACGGTTTCACTTGCCACACAACACTTGCCATAATCAATATATTGAAGGTGGAGCTCAGTGATCGCCTTATCTCGAGAAATGGCTCTGCCAATTGATCTAAGGTACTTGGACTTTTTTCTATATTAAGCCAATAAGTCTTAGATGTATTGTGGAAATATCGGCTGGATTATGCCAAAGTGTCATGGGAAATTGCAGTGCATACACTCATGCATTCAAGTTCCATGTAGGACATTCCGGTTAGACATTCGAACGATATCCTATTTTATAACTAATGGTACCAATATTTCAATCAAAAAAGGAAAATTTCTTTGAACCTTAAACATAAGTTGCTTAAAAAACAAATTAAGGCGCATCTTATAAGAAGCCCTGTTTACTTACATGTTATATTTCATTGTTTTCTCCAATCTGGGGGCCAGACGTTTGTGGCACTCTTTGAGCATAAAGGCCGGTTACACCGGTGTTAGTGTGAAGTTTTGAATGCTGCCTTTGTCACAATATGAGGTCTTCAGGTGGTTCTAAGGCCCTTTTTTATTATTTCTCTTGGAATATGTATAATATTTATCAATTCATAATATTAACTTAACCTTTAAGTATGGACCTGGTGTCTCACAGGCTCCACGATATCTTGAATTTACATGTTTTGTATCTTTCCCTCCGCTACCATGCTGAGCGGCTCAGTAGCTTCAGAGTTAGTACCAAAACGGCAACTACGTGAGTAGTTACGATGTAAAAATATCGTGAAGCCTGAAAAAATTATTGCGAAAGATAATGGCAGAAACTAATAACCCTGGTTGTTCTAATACAAAGCGTCCATCTTAAAGTGTACAAATGCGATCTACAAAAAAAATATTGTGTTTCAATGACCCGTCTTTTGAAGAAGAATTTCATGATTTACTTATAAATTCAGATAAGTTGGATAATGAGGACGACATACAACAGTTTTTAGTCTCGGAGACAGAGCTGATGCAGTATTATGAAAGAAAGTGATCATTGCAACGATGAAGAGGAAGTTGAAGGTGATAACTCAGATGAACCTCTGTCAGAGTTACGATCTAACTATTACTATGGCAAAAATCACTATAAATGGACAAAGGCTCCTCCTACTTCCAGGGTTCGCATTCTTCTCCCGTGTTGCTCCTTCAAAGTTGACGATTAATGATAAGAAAGATCCTTTCGATATGTGGAATAAATTATTCGATGATGAGATGCTGCAACAAATATTGACTTGGACAAATGCGAAAATCGGTAGTTACAGAACTAAGTTTGCTCGTCTTGAGAGGCCTGAACAGAAAGACACAGAAATTATTGAACTCAAAGCTTTTTTCGGTCTACTATTTTATTCAGCTGTACTGAAGTCAAACCATGAAAAAATAAACTACTTCTTTACTTTGGAGGGTACTAGTTGCGAGATTTTTAGATGTTCAATGTCAGAGACGAGATTCCTAGTTTGGTTGTTGTATCTCAGATTTGACAATCCATATGACCGCGCTGATAAGAAGAAGAATGATGTCTTGGCGGCTATATCTGTCATTTTCAATAAATTTGCCAGAAAATCTTAAAAATTGTACGAATGTTCTGAGTGCGTTACAGTAGACGAGATGCTTGTCAAATTTCGGGGAAGAAGCCATATGATATCATATATGTATGCCTAAAAAACCGGGAAAATATGGAATGATGATTAGAGCGTTAGGCGATGCCAACAACTTTCACTTTTACAACGGTTATGTCTAACTGGAAAAAACTGTGATGGTGCAGAATTGGCAGAAACCAATTCAAGGGAGCAATCGTAATGTAACGGCTGATAATTGGTTTTCGTCTATTCAGCTCGTGGATGAACTTTCGAAGCGAAAGCTGACATACATAGGTATGTTGGGACAGTAAATAAAAAATAAGAGAGAACTGTCAAGTAAATTTCAACCACACAAGCAACGAGAAGTTCAGTCAACGTTATTTGGATTTACTAAACGCAAAACTTTATGTTCCTACGTGCCCAAAAATAACCGAGCTGTCTTATTAGCATCGCCCATGCACCATAATGATGACATTGATGATAACATCAAAAAACCGGAAATCATTATAATATGTACTACATTCTATGAAAGGCAGAGTAGACGAGGCTGATAAAAAGTGCTAAATTTACTCAAGTCGCCGCCGAACAAGGAGATGGCCCATTGTATTATTTTACAGAATACTTGACTTGAGCGGTATGAATGCTTATATATTATATACATAGTATGCATCAAGGCAAAGAAGTTGACCAAAGAGATTTTCTCAAAAATTTAGCCCGTTCTCTAGTGGTACCTCACATCCAAAGACGTGTTACTAACACTTATTTGCCTAGAGAGCTCAAACTGACAATGACACGAGTTTTAGGCAAAGATATGCACCCCTATTGCGAAGATGAACCATCGGTTGTTAGTTGATACTTGTCAATCATTTACTTAAAATGATATTGCGAGGATCAATTATCATTCGGTTGACAAATCGGTATTGTGAAAGTCAACTGTGAACAATTTTATTGATCGTTGCCAATTTTTCTGTCAATCGCAATTTCGGTGTTGATGAGGGCGATACATACATAAAAATGTAAGTCTTTTTAAATATGTTTGCTTTTTTTTAAGGGGTAAAATAGTAAACAATAAAAGGCAACTCAATAGAATGGTTGAATTGATGGAGCAAAATCTAGATGTCGCAAAATGGTTTTGTTCCAAAACTAGTGCGCAGCCGAAGTGGGAACAATTTGCGACAGAGCTAAATAGCTTAGGGCTACCGAAAGGAGATTGGCAAAAATGGAAAAGAGTAAGTTGTGCACATAAACAAGAGGCTTAAGTTCAATTTTATTTTCTACACTGGTTTAGGTATGCATCGACCTAAAATGCAAGATAAAAATGAGGAAAGTTGAAAATAAGGTAGAAATGACTGCAACTGGTGGTGATCCAAATCGATGTCATCAATTCAATGCTATGGAAGCGGCAGTAACTCATATGCTTGAATTAAATACTTGCGTAGATCCTCCTGGTATCGATTTCGGCCTTAACGAAACCGATACAACGCTACCATAAGTTCCAGTCTATTAAGTTTGCCAAACGATGTCTCCCAAAGCTCAGAAAAACTAACAGCTCAAAGAAAACGGAAAGCAACACCGCGAGTTGAAGAACTGCAGCGGGGTCGTATAACACTGTTACAAAATTAAACTTCTGCTCGAAAACAGTTTTAGACAATATGGTCAATCTAATGAGTGATATAAAAAAAAGTGTGCAAAATATTGAATACTATCCAAAGAAAAATTGTCAACAGGACAAAGAACATAACAGCGAAATCCTAAAATTAAAAACAGAAAAATTAAAACTTTGTAAACAAAATAATGAAAATAAGGACAATCACAGAAAAGCCAAACTGAAACTAAAAATAGAGACACTAGAGCTTAAAAGGCAAATGCAAGATGTACAAAATCTTTATTTAATATTTTTTAAGACTGAAGTCGTATTTGCCTTTTGTAACTTTCCTTTTTACTTTCATATTTATCTTTTAGTGTTCTTTTTTAAGTTTTTTTATGAGACTGAACTATGTATACATATGTATGTACATATATATTTTTTTTTGTTAGCTTTGAATGTTGAGAATGAACTCGGATTTTTTTGTCATCAAGTTTACTTCTTGTTAAAATAAACTTTTATTTTTCATTTATTGAAATAATACTATATTGTTTTTCATTAAATATCTTTACATAAAGCTTAATATCGTATCTCTAATCCGTCTACCTTCATCAAAAGTATCATCGGTCAAGATATCCTCAACGGCATCATCATTGTTTTCCTGCTCAATGTTGTAAATTTTTGATTTTTCGATTGAATACTTAACACAAATGTTATGTAATGCCGCACATACAATTGCAATTTGTGTTGCCTTTTCGGGAGTATAATGCAATTCTCTTGCGGCTAGCAAACACCTGAATCTGCTTTTGAGTACACCAAACGTTCTTTCCACCATATTTCTTCCCTGCGCATGCTTTTTGTCTACATTCAGATTGTGAAGATCCTGCTTCGGTATTGCGGTAGGGGGTTAAAAGGTAAGGTGCCAAAGGATAACCACCATCTCCTATGAGAATAAAATTATTTCTCAAAGAGTTATATATGTAGTTTAAATTTAATATACATATGTATACCGAGTAGCCGAAAATCGTTATGCCCATTCCTGTAGTCTTCTGAAATCTTTAATTTCAGTAGTGACATGTTCCATATGCTGGAATCATGGAATGCTCCAGGGTGTTTGGCATTTATGTACCTTATGAACATGATATGATCGCACATCTAAAAAAATTTTTTTTGTTCTTTGCTTATACAAAATTTTTCAGAATACATAGGATATAAAGTGTAAAAGTCTTTCCTGTTATAATAAAGGTGCCGGACTTGTTTTTTGAGGCATACAATTTTAATGTGTGTTCCATCCAAACATCCTATTACATTCGGAATACTACTTTTCTGGAAAAAATATATTTTTGCCATTCGCTTTTCTTCCTCTGTGTATTCGAATTTTATCCATTTTGGACATACGTGATTTTCCATAACATTAACTATTTCACTTAATATTAAAGAGACTGTTGGCAGCGCAAGACCAAGGTTGAAGTCATTCCCTCCACTTAACTGGTAGCTTCCATGCGCGCAAAATCTGAGCAGAGCGGCAAATTTTAAAATGTTCGGTACTGCTCTTTGACTTCTGCTCGGTTTTAGTTTTGGCTCAATGTCTTCGAGCGAGTCAAGAAATGCAGCTTTGGATAGCCGAAAGTTTTCTACAAATCTGGATTAGAACTGAATATAATATACATTTATTCCCTGAACAAAAAATCAATTATTTTCGATTTTCCATTTCCATCGGATTAGATGCATCTCGCAAACTCCTCCGTATAGCAGCCAAAAGTGCTATTTCGTTCCGTTTCGTCTACATCATCCTCGAAAAATAATTCCACTGATGACATGTTTTTTTAATAAATTCTTACACTTGTTATATTTGTAGCAAGGGTAATTCTAACTTTTTAATTAAATTGTTTGCAAAACTCGTAACAATCACTTTTTAAACCAAAAAGATTTTAGAACTGTCAAAGTTGAAGTTGGAATGACTTTATTTTTTGCTTAATGTTCACAATAGCTAATATTTTTGTCAATCGTTTTTCACAATACCAGTATCAACTTTAATTGATAAATTTGTCAATCGTCAATTCAATTGATAGTTGATCTTCGCAAAAGGGGTAATGGTTGCAGAGGAAATCCTTGCACAAGAAACTAATAAGGGCGAGCATGCAGAATTTATCCTGCAAAGAAACACAGGATGACGACTTACATATGTCTGTATTGGATGCAGCAAGCCTGTATGCCTGCAGTGGTCACGTCCTTTGTGCAAAGACTGCCAATAAATTTGCCATAAAAAGTATATTGTCAAATTTTTTATTTTTACTAAAAATTTCCAAAAATGAAACCTTTGTTAAAAAAGTCTAAAAAGTGCCATAATTGTTAAGTCTTTTAGATCTATATCTTTATAACTATTAAGTTGATTATATAATCAGGTTTTTTTCATTCTCATAAACCTATACTTTAATATTGATAGCGGGTCAATAAGTCCGTGACTTTTGGATTAAAACACAGATTTTTTGATAAAAAAATAAATTTATTTTTCAACGTAGTCTCCCTTGAGCTCTATACACTTTGTCTAACGCTTCTCCAATTTTTTTATCCCTTCCAAAAAAAATGATTTGTCGAGGTCCTCAAAATAGGCCTTTGTTTGCGAGATGACTTCATCATTGGAGTCAAATCTTTTTCCACCAAGCCATTTCTTCAGGTTTGGGAACAAGAAGTAATCGCTCGGAGCCAAATCTGGAGAATAGGGTGGATGAGGGAGCAATTCATAGCATAATTCATGGATTTTTGCCATGGCAACTGCACATGTGTGCACCCTTGCATTGTCTTGGTGGAAAAGAACTTTTTTCTTGGCCAAATGAGGTCGTTTTTTTTTCAAATCGTCATTGAATCGGTCCAATAAGTTGGCATAATATTCCCCATTGATTGTTCTTCCCTTTTGAAGGTAGTCAATGTGGATTATCCCGCGTGCATCCCAAAAAACAGTCGCCATAACTTTATTGGCTGACAAACCCACCTTGGCCTTCTTTGGCGCCGATTCACCCTTAGAAACCCACTGTTTTGACTGTTGTTTGTTCTCTGGTGTGTTGTGATGGATCCATGTTTCGTCCACGGTTACAAAACCGCGCAAAAACTCCTCCATATTGCGATTAAACAACGCCAAACCTTCCTGTGAAGTTGTTACACGATTGCGTTTGTGGTCGACTGTGAGCAAACGCGGCACCCATCTTGCGGAAAGCTTTCTCATGCCCAAGTGATCATTCAAAATTTAAACCACTGAGCCATGCGAGATCCCTACGGCTTCCACAATCTCTCGCACTTTCAATCTTCGGTCGGCCAACACCATATCGTGAATTTTTTCGATTGTTTCGGGTGTAGAGACCTCAACTGGGCGTCCAGGACGTTCGGCATCTTCAGTGCTTGTACGGCCACAACGAAATTCAGTAAACCACTTTTTTACCATTGAAATCGATGGTGCAGAGTCCCCATAGTATTTATCAAGCTTAGCCTTGGTCTCGGTAATGGTTTTTTTTCGCAAGAAATAATGCTTAATAAGCACACGAAATTCACTGTTTTCCATTTTCTCCTCAAATTAGTGAGTAGTCTGATAAAAATAGCTGTCAAACACAAACTAACTGACGCAGCAAGTTTAAATTTTGTCAGGAGTCAACTGACAGATGCCTGTTGACAGGAGCAGTGTTGCTGTTTCAGTAAAGAGGTCAGAAATTCAACGGACTTATTGACCCGCCCTCGTAGTTTTAAAGTTACTGAAATATTTTTCAGTAAAAAAAACTACATGTGAACTTAGGAGCCTATGAGGCTGTCCAGGGTATTGTTAGGAAAAAATTACGTCCATACTTAAAGGTTAAACTTTGAACCGAAATAAAAATGATATTTGTTTTTATAAAAATAATGACAATGCCACATCAAAGACTTAATAAATACAAATACAATGATATTTGAGTCGAGTTGCCTTTAAAAAAACCTTAAAACTAAACAAGTACAATTGTACTTGTAACATTACATTATTCCAGAATATCAAACATAAAAGTTTAAAACTAATTTTTAATACTTACATTGTCAATTGGCAATACCTTACATATTTTATAAATAATAGATCAGATGTTATTATAGCTCTCTGATAAATTTTGTTAGTTTATTAAATAAAAAATAAGAAGTGACAGTGAACTAATTCCGAAGAAAGGGTGCATATAGACATACAAGATTAAAAAAATTACAATGTAAATTTTAACAATAGATAACTCTGAAATAATCATTTAATGATCCTGTAAATAAAATGTTTGGTTCTTTGTAATACAACAACTAAGTGACCGAACATGTTATTATTTTTGATATAGGAGAAAGCTTGGACGTGAACGAGGTTTCCGTAATATTCTTTTCAAAACATGATTTTGGATGCTCAATACGCTGCTGTTCAACATGCAATCCTATACTGTAGTCTAGAATGAAAAATGCCGTAATTGATTTTAATATTAATAGAATCCTTAGAAACATTGCGCAGATAATAGTATTGCTAAGTGCGCCATGAAAGTAGCTTTTCAGATTTTGTGTATATTTTGAGAAACTCATCCTTGAGTCAATAACAGGATTCCAATTATTGTCTGATACAAGATTTAAATCGCCTTCTGAGCCATAACCAAATCCCAATTCTTCCGCAAACGCTTTTATTACAACTTTAAAAATTAAATTGAACGATGTTTGTTTATGAAAGAGCATTGGTCTTTATTGAAGACTATGCAGGGCCTCCATATTTAGAAATTCAATGTAGATCAATAGAGATCTATTTTTCAAATAAAATTTGAACTATTCTAAAACATAGTTATGAAATCAAACTCTTTAAATTTTAATCACCACTATATATGGTATAGTGTTGTTCACCATATCAAAAGCTTTGGTTATAAAGGATGTGTTTTTTAGAGGTATACAAATTCAATATGAAATAAAATACTTGAAGCTAACGTAAATGTCTATAATATTAGCTTTATTTAATAGATAATTATATGTCATTAGTGTTTAAATATGACATTGGGCATATGCGCTCCATGGCTAGCTCCAATGAAGCGCAATCGTGAAGTCCAATTTTCGACAACTTTATCGAGCAACTGGGGCCGTATATCAGTCAATGCTGACTTCCATATCGTCCAACGTCTCTGGTTTATCGGCATGGACTAGTGACTTCACATACCCCAAAAGAAGTAATCAAAAGGTGTGAGATCACAGGATCGTAGAGGCCAGTTCGCAGGCCCATTACGCGAAATTATGCGCTCAGCAAATTGATGGTGTCACGCGCCGTGTGGCATATTGCGCAATCTTGTTGAAACCAAAGCTCTGTCATGTCAATGCCATTCAACTGAGGAGCGAAGAAGTCAGAAATCATGTTTCTATAGCGCTCTCCATTGACGGTAACTCACAAACAGTGAGTTTTAATGGTTGTAAGGGCGTCTCGACAAAGGCTTCTGGGTTTTCTCCACTTCAAATTCGGCAATTTTGCTTGTTACACATTTATTTAACTAAAAATGGGCCGGAGAACAAAATTTTGCGTTGAAAATGCAGATCAAGCCGAATGATGTTTTGGGCCCATCCACTGAACATACGATGCGTCTTATGGTCACGCGGTTTCTACTTTTGCACAAGCTTGATTTTATAAGCTTTTAAGCCAAGATCTTTCCGTAAAAACTTCCACAAAATGGATGGGTATACATAGATCCAATTGCTGTGCACGATGGCGAATCGGCTCATTCGGATTCTCCTCAACACTGCGCTCCACAACGGCGATAACTTCTTCTGTTCGCACTGTTTGTCGTCTTTGGGGATGCGTATTATCCACTAGAGTGTACGATTCATCGATCGTCTTCCGAATAACTTGCTCAAATGGACGATTATAGTATGTCGACTGTAAAATGGACGTAGCGCACGATAAGTTTATCGAACCGAACCGTGGTTTTCAAAATAAGTTTGCACAATTTGCACACGTTGTTCTGGCATTAATCCATTCACCGTAAAATAGCAACACGTTCTAACCATAAATCAACTTTCAACTGTTAAATTAACAATCTGTAGAAACGGTGCTGCCAGTTTAAAAACCAAACATCTAAAAAAACACAAATTTGCAGTTGTAAACTTTTTATCATCTATATTACAAAATATTTTCAAACAAAAATGTATCTTCCTCTCTAAAACCCAAATGTTCTGAAAGTTTGTTTTATTTTAAAAACAAAAAATGTAAAATCTTATTTTTTACAGTCTTTCGAAAAATGTTGCTAAACGATCGTAAAAGTCATCAGGCGGTGACTTTTTAAAAAGAGGTAAAACATCTTATTTAAGAGCTCCAGGCAGGTCTCCTAAAAATTGATTTTGTTAAATATATGTAATTGTAGATACTCTTATCAATTACAAAGCATCAATTCCAGAAAAATTTGAAATTTTTAATGAACTATTTGTTTTTATTAACTTTAAGACAGTTTTTGGTTGAAACATAAAAATTGCATCGGTGTACTTCTCCAGAATTCAATTCGGTGGTATCTACACAATGAACACATTTTTTCTTAATTAGGGCTCGCTGAATGTATTTTTAGTTCTCTTCAAATATTTGCACACAGCGCACAGTGGTTAAAAATACAAATCTAGATGGACAAAAGCCTTTTTTTGTCATTTTTTAAGTGATTTTTGATTTTAGCTATGCGTTAGAAAAATGTTGAAGTATGAAGTTGCAAAATGTTTAAGATACCCCTCGTGAATATAACGGTTTTAGGTAAACTCAAAGTTAACATTGCGAATCATTCAGATCAGAACGAATGTAAACAAGTTTTGACTGTCAAACTTCAAGCACGTGTTTAGCTTAGTGAAGTGTGTTTAACATATTATTTCAATACCTATGGAATTTATTTCTGGAAATAAGAATAACACAATAATATGGTTAGACTATATACGAGTAAATTATATGTTTATATATTTTTGGTGATTTTTTTTAATAACATACAAACAAATACATGGAACTGAACATATAATCGCTTTTTGTCTAAGCTTCCAAGGCTGGAGACAGCCGGAGGCCTGATGATATTTATGTTGTCTATTAGTATAACTAACAATCTTGTTCTGTACCAAAATGTGTGTGCCTCTTCCTGCCTATTATAAAATTATGACAAATTATTTCAGGGCAAACTCATATATCGAAATGGAATTGTTTGAATTCTGGAAGAAGATTAAGCACGGGGGAAGGACAAATGAGATGCTAGACCTAATTCGGAAAAATTTTGTTGTGAACATACCACCAAAAAGTTCCCGGAATTTATTCAGAAAATTAAAAATACAAGTTTATTCATCTAAATCTATATTGTTCCCTTCAAAGTAATCCCCATCGACTGCAACATACTTATGCCAGCGCTTGATCCAATCCTCGAAACATTTTTTATATTCGGTTTTCGGTATGTCCATCAGTGCTTCTTGCGATTTTTCCATTACTACCTCTCGGCTGCTGAAACGCGTTCGCCATAGTGGTTTTTTAACTCGATTGAACAGAAAGAAATCACAGGGAACCAAATCAGGTGAATTCGGTGGCTGTTGGATGGTATTTGTTGCATTTTTCGTCAAAAAATTACGAATAATGATGGCACTGTGCGACGGTGCATTATCATGGTGCAAAATCCACGAGTTTTCTGCCCACAATTCTGGTCTCTTTCGGCGAATTACTTCACGCAAACGTCTCATAACGCCCAAATAATACTCTTTGTTTACTATCTGGCCTTCTGGCAAAAATTCATTATGCACTACACCGTTGTGATCCATGAAAACCGTGATCATTGCTTTCTTTTTTGACTGAAAACGACGTGGTTTTTTGGTCTCGGCTCATTTGGTGAACGCCATTCACTTTCCTGATGTCTGGATTGCGTGTCGTACTCATAAACCCACGTCTCGTCTCCAGTAGTGATCCTTTTCTCTATTTTGCATGAAATTGAGGTCTTTTGGCACCAACTTTGCTGCTACATGACGGAAACCCAAGTGATTAACCAAAATGTCTTGGACGGATCCATAGGCAATGTTCAAGTCCTCCGCTATCTCTTTGATGGTTAATTTGCGGTTATTGACCAACATTTCTTTTACTTCATCAATGCTTTCATCGGTTTCCGATGTCGATGGTCTGGCACTGCGTTCATCATCTTCGATTGACTCACGACAACTTTTGAACCGCTCGTGCCACTGGTAAACGACCGTTTTCCTTGCCGAAGCACTTTTCTAATATTTCCAACGTTCGCGCACCATTAAATCCGTTTTTTACGCAAAATTTAATACAAGTTCGTTGTTGCAAGTTTAAATCCATTTTTAAAATTGTAAAAAATCGCCAACGCACACAGATATAGATGTACTCTTGGCTACGTAACTTTAGCAAATGTCAAGCTATGATGCTAAGATTTAGAGGGAATGTCAACAACAGATTTATCAACTTAACAAAAAAACAGAACTCAAATCGGAACAACGGGAGCGCCACACGGTGGTTATTCCGGGATCAGGGTGGTATTCTAACTGAAGAATAAAATGCAATACACTCTATAGTATTACAAAAAATTTTAACTCGATTGTAACAAAAAACAATGGCGGGAGTGCAACAGGACTAACACTGTTTTCTTAAGAAAAAACTAATGAATATGTTTCATTGCCATTATTTAAACAAAGTGATTTATCCGATCCAACGCCTGTACCATTTAATATTTCTTTCAAAAGAAGACCTCGAAAAAAGTTCAAGGATTCCAGTTCAAAAACGAAAAAGTATTGGGTAAAATACTTATTGAGTTCACAAGAAAGTTCTGAGTTGTTGTTTGCAGCAGAGTTTGCGAGCAGCAGGAAATAAAGATGTTGCTAAAATGGTGTAAGTAGTCGCCAGAGCTTACGAGTATACAATCAAAAATTTGCCGACCCTGAAAAAACCGATTATGATTTCTTTGAGGCTCCTCTGATCTCCTGATATAGCTGTACTGCAGACCGATTAAAACTGCATTCGAAAAGGAGACTGCACTAATTTCAAAACAGCTTAGAGACAGCGTACAGGCTCAAATCGACAAACTAACTCCAATCGAAGTAATTGTGTTCGGGAAGAAATTCATATTTATCAGAAATTACTTTTAACAATGGTTGATGGAAACGTGTGTTTTAGAAAGCTCATCAGAGAATCCAGTTGAGGAACTTTGGATTGTCGACACTGCGCTTCAGACGAACAAAAATGATTAGTGAGCGCACGAAAAAAAGAAATTCAATTTAAATCCTGTTCTCAGTTAGGATTGCTCGTTGATGTTCAGAAACCGGGAAGTGGAACAACAAACGATGGTAACACGGCAGCAGAAATCACTGGATTGAACTAATTTCCTCATTTAGAACAATTTTGAACACATTTCCCAGTGGATTTATATTAATCCGGAGAAATTCGACTTCAAACTTTATCGGGAACATCATACAAGGAAATTCAGTAGAACCATAACTATGGAATAGTTGTTCCACATGCCCGTTATAACTTCTGATCCAGTTGTAAGCTTTTATCGACAACAAAAAAAAAAAGGCTTTCCACACTTTCCTCAGGAGTTCTTAGTTTACGAAGTCTGGATAACTACTATATATGGGTTGAGCTGTAAAGATTGTTCAAGTTCTTCTGGTTCTAATTTTAATTCAGATTAAATTTTTTTTTAATTTAAAATTAATGAACGTCTTAAAATTGATTAAATAAAATATAAACGTAAAACAAATGGCTTTCTGCTGTTATCAAAAGTGTTTCAATGGCGTTCATATTATTGCTTTTGTTCCTAAATCAACAAAATTTTTACTTATTTTATTTAAAAATATATTTTATTTAAAAACAATTTAATATGATGATGACAACCAATAAATAAATTGATTTTAAATCAAAAAATTATTTTGTACAGGTAAATTCGCATTTTTGACCACTGTGCAGCGTGGGCGAACGAGAGTTAGGAGGAAAAAAAAGCAGATACCTATCTACTTTGATCTTAAATGTTTGCGGGTTATAATAACTAGGAAATAAAGAGTTCGGCAGGCTTAGGAAATAAGCACGATATTTCAGAGTATGTTCGAAAGTGGATTTGAGGTGAGCATTCATAGCGAAACTGGTGTTATGGTTGAAGGTTTGATGGGACAGAATGTTACTGGCAATTTCGATAGAGGACTGGGGATTAAAATAGCGATAAACAAGGTAAGACAATAGACATTACCTTGGTGTTCAAGGGTGTCAATTGATTGGGCAATATTGGGGTTACCAATGAGTTTTATCGCGCGCTTTTGAATTCTATCTAGCAAGTGCAAGGAGATCTTGATGGCACCTGACAAATTGTGGGGGTTGTACTCCAAATTTGCCCGAATAAATGGTTAATACATTGAGGCAACATCAGAGGGGCAAAGTATCGCTTGAGGAAACCTAGACATTTCGTAGCATTTCTGGCGACATAGATCATATGGTCAGAATTACGGCAAACTGGGCTTTCTTTCTTCTACTCTGATCACATTTGTTGTTATATATTTCTTTCAGAAGCTGATTATTAGAGAGCATTACACATTTTATTCTTAATTTATTTTTAATCCTGATTTTATAAATGGTTTTTCAAAAGTCGCTCCTAATGTTTTTTTTTTTTTAAATAAAACATGTAGATTCTTAGATTTTTTCTCGTGTTTCTATATTTATAAAAATATGGTTCTTAACAATTATGTGTGAAAAATAACATCATTTAAATGGCCACCATGAGCTCGTCTACGGGCTCTCCTATGAACATCAAAGGGACTAGCTCACACATTATCGCATTAAGTTCATCAATTTCTAGCTGAATGTTGTTTTTCAGCTCTTAAATTGTTATTGACTTATCCACATAGGCTTCACTTTTGAAAACAAAAATCCCTTAAAAATGTAATCTAATGATATTAAACCGCATGATCTAGGCGGCCAGTTAATCGACCTGGAAACTTAGACTGCAATAGCTCTACGCTTGCACGTTTTGTGTGACACGTAGTTCTATCCTATTGAAAATAGAGATCGGCTGTGTCTATTTTTTCAATTTAAGGTCACAAAATCTTCAATCATTTGTCTATGCCTGCAAACGTCTTTATATCGATGTTGAAGGTTCTTCAGCGACAGTTTGTGCTACAACAGCAATGTTGTCCACTCTTTGATCTATCACATCTTTTTCGATCCTCGGCAAAACCAGTTTCTTCAAAACGATCACTAATTTTACGAACGCGATCGTGCTAGATTGCGTTGTTTTAACGTGTAACTATCCATGGTTAAAATTGTGCATGTTTCTACTTCACAAAAGTCAAAGACGACATAAAAAAAAGGTAGCGCTCAGAAAATGTTCACTACCGACAACTAGGCGCAACTTTTGAAAGGCCCTTTATAATAACTCCCCTGTGATCAATGATTTAAATCTTAAGGCGCTTTTCGTAGTTTCTGTACTTTAAACTAACAAACAGCGATTTGATAAATGCTTCCAGTGACACTGTCAAAGAGTCATATGGATGAGAATAATATAAGGAAAGCTTAAAATTTTTAAGGTTCCACTCTAGAGGCCGTAAAAATAGGCTTTTTTGTGATATTTTTTCAGGAAAAATATAAAATAAACCGAGTTTACAAAGGTATATACGAGTATGATTGACTGTAAAACATAATTTTTATAGAATAATTTATTTAAAAATGGCGGCTGTGCAGCATTTCTCAGATGACCTCTCTTTTTTGGAAGGATCTACGGCCGTACCAACAGCTCCTGTAAATTTTGAATTATGAAGAGTCACTAAATTTTTTTTTATTGTATTGTACATAACAACAGCGAGAGAAGTACGTATGAATTTTTTGATATATAGAAGTTCACTTCCAAAGTTAAACTTTCAAAATTCGCAGAAAAATCGTCAGAAAATTGCTAACTACAAACGAACTATGCCTACGTACTTACGAGGGGCGTTCAAGATATTCTCGGTATCGGGGTGAAGCTGTGGTTGCATATATAAATTGACTTATTTATCAAGTAACACCATTATTTTAGTGCATTCATGTAAAATTTCATATAAATGTGATTATTAATTCGCGTTTTATCTCTAGTTAAACAGAATCATAATGGCAACTGACGCGATGATGGTGAAAATTGAGCATCGCGCTGTAATTAAATTTCTCACTAAGCAAGGAAAAAGTAAAAAAACTATTCATGAAGAGATGGTGGCTGTTTACTAGGGTTCCGCACCTTCATTATCAACTGTGCAAAAGTGGTCAAGTGAGTTCAAGAGAGGCAGAGAGAGCATTGAGGACGACCCCCGCTCCGGCGCCCCGGCTACTGCTTGTACGGGAGAAAGCATCAAAGAAGTCGAAAAACTTGTTCTTGAGGATGCCCGAATAAAGGTGAAAATGATGGCAGAGATCACCAAGCTTTCAATTGGTACCATTCACACCATTCTTCATGACCATCTTAACCTTTCAAAGGTCAGTGCAAGGTGGGTGCCACGAATGCTCACAGCGCCTCAGATAAAAAGTGAGAATCGCATGCTGTAGAGAGCTTTTGGAGATGTGTAGTGAGAACGCGGACGGTGTTATGGATCGAATTGTTACTGGGGATGAAACATGGGTCCACCACTATGACCCTGAAAGCAAACAAGAGTCCATGCAGTGGCATAAAAAAGGAACAGACCCCCCGAAGAAGTTCAAAGTCACTCCGTCTGCCCGAAAGCTCATGGCCACAGTTTTTTGGGACTCAAAGGGAATCTTGCTCATTGAGTACAAAAAAAAAGGTGAAACCATCAACGCCACATCCTACGCTTCCACTTTGCATAATTTGCGGGAGGAAATTAAAAAGAAAAGACGGGGTAAACTCGCAGCGGGTGTATTGCTTCTTCATGACAACGCTCCTGTTCACACGGCGCGAGTTTCCAAGGCTGCTGCGCGAGATTGTGGTTTCGAAGAAATCCAACACCCACCCTATAGTCCAGACCTTGCCCCTAGTGATTATTTCCTGTTTCCGGATTTGAAAAAGTGTCTTCGTGGAAAAAGATTTTCGGATGATGAAGAACTCAAGTCGGTATTTTGCAGAGAAAGAGGAAATTTATTATTTTGAGGGTTTAAAAAAGCTTATCTCAAGATGTAACAAATGCATTGATGTTAGGGGAGATCATATTGAAAAATAAAAACAATTTAAATTGAATTCGCATTTTCCTTCATATCGATACCGAGAATATATTGAACGCCCCTCGTATTTAGACAATATATTTTTAAACATCTAGTTAAAATTTGAAGTGAATTGATTGAAAAATGTTCAAGTTATAGGTGCGGCCAACTTAAAAAATGCAGTCTTGAGTTAAACGCGTTTAAAATTTTAAGTTATAGCCTACCTGGCGGCGTTGTACTATACTTTGAAAAACAATAATCTTTTGCGATATAATTTTTGAAGTCCTAAGTAATAAAAAAAAAAAATCGATTTTTTTGAAAATCCTAGAGTGGCCTAACACCTTAAATTATTTTCAGAATTGTATCTATTGAAGATTTATCAGCTTACAGATATTAAAAGGAACACAAGAGTGAATTAAGTGACTAGTTTATGCTTTATATTTAGCTACGAGTATAAGTGTCATCATTTTACGGTTAATATATAAATATAAATTTTTGCTAGCTAACCTGAATTGACAGCCTGAATTACTCAGCAAAAGCAACAGATGGCCGTCTCCTTAGTTGACAAAAGTCGTATTGCATTGCTTTGTGATTATGATATATTTATTTATTACCGTGGAGAAAGAGATTCGTACTTTGACTTCTGGTCGCCTTAATTGCCTGAAATTTCTAACTTCTTTAGATTCAGAAATCATGTAAAGGCTAAATATTTAAAAAAAATTTTGCCAGAAGCATAGCCTTGACATCGAATGCCTTCAATCGACAGTTTGTACTGTAATTAAAATAAATGGCTACAACTTAACTGCCAATATTATGAGATCAGATTTGTTTAACTACTCGTATTTTAATTAATATCTCTAATTTTTTACCAACAAATAAGGATAATTACCAACATTAAAATTAAGAAAAAAACATATTGCGTCTTAAGTAAAACGTTTTTGTTTTATTATTCTATTAAACCTCAATTTTTGTTGGTTTTTCAAATTGTTATATCCATTTTGAAATAATAACCAACAAACGGGGATACAAACAAACGGCGAGAAAATGCTACGGCTAAGTGCGGCGGCCACCCAAAAGTACACTTTGGTGGTCAGCAGTTAGCCGACACATTGCACAAGAAAAAAAAAACTTATTTCCAAAACTAAATTAAAAGTACAAATGAATTGAGTAAATCTTTCATAAAAGAAGCAATTGATATTCCTCCCCCATCCAAATATATTTACTTAAATCTCTTTCCTTAAAAGTGATTATTAGGACCTTCCAGACAAATCCAGCGGGTTTGTATTTGATGTATAGTTATTACATATCATCGCTAATTATTTTCGGAAGATAAAATGTACATTAATTTTGGTATTCCAAAGGAAACGTGTCTGGTTTTTAGTTAAAATAAATAAAAATTTAACATTTCTTGTATGATACTCGTACTTATCATTTCTTCATTTGGTAGAATTAGCGACTTGAGGAAATATTTAACAGTAATTGATTAAAAAGGCAAGAGATATCATAATTAATTTGTTAGTTAAGATTGATAATATGTAAGTAACTGTATACACTTATAAATAAGATACATTTAAGCCTCTCCAATTTATTTTATCAACAACTACGAGTACAATAGATTTTTCGAGTTTCTGATAGGAATTAATTTGAAATCCTTTTGCGGGGGAAAAGTCAGGGCATATGTTGATATTGGGTTTTCCGGACAATGTTCATTCACGGTATCTTCAAAGAAGTTAATAGTTCAATAATTTACATCCAAAGAAGCTTGGAGCTCATTGGAAGCTCACTTAAATTGTAGAGATCTTTCCATTTGCGCGCAAATGTTATAAAAAATAGCTGCTGCGCTATCGTCGTCGTTCTTACAACAATAGGTAGTGTCACATACTATATGCTTAGTGTGTTGAAGTATTCAGCTAGACCCAAGTGCTCTCTCCCCCAGCAAATTTTGAAGTTGTTTTTGCTCAGGAAGAGCTAGATATTTTAAAGAAATCTCAGGTTGCGTTCTTATGTTTTATTTGCAATTTGGAGAAGTTCCTTCGAAGTTGCCACAGTTCTGGAAAAGCCATCTACAAGGGATATTTCTAACAGTACACATCAGTTTGAAATATTTAGTGACGACCTTTGAGCTTTCGCTGCCTTTTGCGTTTAACTAAACTAAGGCACAGTCTTAACGGGTTTCCCTAGTTCCTTTTAAAGCGATTTAGTTGAATTTTCTTAAATTCCACTGAGATTTTGCATCCGATTCTGTGAAGACAGTGGGGAAAGGTTACTTGTATTACCTTAATCAGCTTCAGTATGTTACTCACAGATTAATTCCCTAACTTGCCTTAAATTCTTAGTGAATCGCACTGTATACCAATCTACTGCTCTTTGAACACTTAACGGAGTACTTTGATTGCCTTTCAACAGAAATTTATCATTTGTTGCAATTTTTAAAGTTAATTACCACAGCAGGGATTCATTCATTTCTTCTTAAAGCACAATCCCTTGGTACATCTCCGCTTGAATGCAAAGGCCAATGCTATTCTCATCTTTGTCTCCTCCGTCCAGTAGAAATCGTTTTGCTGCCCTCTGGAATACCTACCTTCAAAACCTAAAGTTTCTATGACTTATTTCTTGTTTAAGCATAATATCGTAGCATCCACTTCATCTGTCTGATCTACGGCATAATTTTTTTTTTTTACCAAGAAAAATGATTAAAAAAATTATTAATTAGAACACCGTCACCCGCCGTTAAATTAAACAAATAACTAACCGCATTGTTAATTCATATAAAGCATCAGATTATCATAAATAAAATTAAAAGAAACAATTAACGAAAATTTGACAACATCGATGGTATAGGACTGTTGTCATTTTGTCAAACCACGTATTTATGAGCATCCGCAGTGAACGCAGGCCTATGTACCAAAATATTTATGAACCATGACGATCACAACTATACAGTACAGAAGCGAGGGAAACATTTCCTCTGGAGTATTCTCTACATGTGCTTATCAAAGAGACACCGAAATATTGATTCAGTTTTCTGATGCCTGTATCCTCTTTATGGAACGCAAAACGTACATATGTTGACAATTTTGTTTTGTTTTTGTCTTGCGTGAGTATGTTAAGTATTGAGCACAAGGAGATATTTTCACACCCTAGTTTAAGTGGCTTAGATCAGGTGCGGTAGCACCCTAACCTACATATTTTTACGTGGTGTCTGTACATCTTAATCATATTGGCATAACCATAGACTCGAAGACGCTTGTGTAACTGACCATCCAGATGCCAATATGTCTCTAATATTGTATCGAAGTATAATTTCATGCTATATGGGACCTACTGATATAACGTCCTCTTCAAAGCAACATCTTTGTTTAGGGTTCAATCTCAAGTTACCATGAGTTAAGCGGATATTCACTCTACTTTGGGTGCTTTGATATTCGAGTCAACCGATTCCCGTTTTGTTTTCTTAAGTGTACCAATTGGATGTATCTGTCACTTTGGTGTCGCACATGATGTCGCAACAGATCAAAGGTGACAACTGATTTGATAGAGTGTTCTGAAATCTAAGAATTGTTAGGTAATTGCCTTGTTATTTTTGCTATGCACAAATTTAACATCAATGAAAATACTCCTATGATATCTCTATATTTCCCAATCTGGGAAAAATGAAGGTTGGTGTTTCGAATTATTTTGTAAACTTTTATTGCAGTTTATTACTGATGCAGCATTTTTTTTTATTGATTTATTCGTGGCACGTATTACTTGTGACATAGGTAAGTATGCCTGACTCGGCCTAAATTCCTCTAGAAAAATACAATGAACAATGTAAACTTTTAAGACAAATTCATAGAAGATCATGAAATCTTGCATATTGGTTGTGGGCAGAAGCATGCTCTGCTATCAATGGAATGCCAGTAGACCATTTTTATAGAGAAGTACGATAAAAATAAGAAGTTCCATTGCTAACGGGTTTCTAAAAGTCCATATTCAAGTGAATTATTTTCTAAGTGAATCCTTCCTCTTAATGTGCATTACTATACATACAATATGTAATTGTAGATACGGACGAGCATCGAAGTCACAAAATTGGGAAACAATGGTAATCAGCCACCCCACCGAAATATTATAACTTATTTAAACTAAGTAGTACATTGTAATAAAATTAATTATTTAATATGTCGTTTCATTAAGAATGACAAATTATCGTAACAAGAAAAGTATTTTGTAATTCAAGGGTTATTTCTGCTAAGCATGAGTCGTAAAGTTCGAACAAAAATAAGACTAAATGCCGGTGGCATTTGATATGCTAGGCACTATTTTAAAACCGTCCCCGGTGACTACCATCGAAACTCGGCATCTCCTTCTCATCTTAAGTAGCATCAGTAAGTATAGTCTGCACCATTGATTGACATATTGGGCTAGTCGAATTCTAGTGTTGAAAAATGTTATTGTAGTATGCACCAGCAGCCAATTCCTAGCGCTTTGCTTGCAACGCTGAAAAAAACAGTTCCCCTGATATTTTTACATTTTACTGAATTGAATATTACTCAAAAAATTGCGAACGCCGAAAAAAGAGAGCTACCTCCGATAATTTCAAAGGAAAAGCTCCGTGCGATCTTCGAATTACTGACAAATGAAAAATGAGAGAGAACTGATGGAAAACTGAGTATTGTGCTTCGACATCTTCCACTAGAAATGGTGGACATTTACAGCATCCTGCTTAATAATTCTCACTATCTATCGCATTTGAAGACAGTGGTGGTGCATTTAATTCTCAAAAGCTATAAAGATAAGCCTCTTTCTGAATATGCAAGATGGGACAAAAGTAATGTCATAATGTGAATTGGGCGTCATTTTTTCAGGAATGAAAAAAATTCTGCTCTGTTTTCACGAAAAGTTTATTTTAAAATTGATGACATTACTTGAAAAAATGATATCGGTCAAATGACGTGTCCTCGTATTACGGTTGTTGCTTGCAAAACATATGGCTCCAAATTGGTGATCTCTTCTTCAATGTTGACTTTCAAGACTTGCAAGGTTGGTGGTTTGTTGTCGTACCGGCGAGATTTCAAAAAGTCCCATAGTCTGGCGCGGTCAAATATGGCGATCTGGCTGGTCAGTTCAAATCACCAAAACGGGTGATCACACGGCTTGGAAATTGATGATTCAAATTCTCCATCGCTCCCCGAGATATGTGAGCGGTTGCTCCGTCCTACTGGAAATAAACAATGCTCGAGACGCAATTCAGCAACTTGCGGCAAAAAAAAAACTCATTTAAAATCTGTCGGTAGCGCTCACCAGTTACGGTTACGGTTGTGCCGTCGGCGCCCTCAAAAATATAAGGGCCAGTCACTTTTTCACTGCAAATGCCGCACCAAAAAGTAACTTCGATAGGATACAATGGCTCTTCGTGCATTTCATGTGGACTCTCCGTGCCCTAGAAACGCGAATTTTGTTTATTCATTACCACTTAAGCGAAAATCGGTTTCGTCGCCCATTATGATTTTGGATACGAAATCATCCTCTTGCGCCAGGTTTAACAGAACAAGGGAGAGATTTGGCTATATAGGAGCTAATACCAGGTTGTAGCCCTTCGGAGTGGTGTAAATTTATTAGTTAAAATAACTTTACAATAACAAAATATCAGCAAGGTCTTCGAAAATGTTATCAACAGAGTCCTGACTAAGTTGGTCCTGATAATCAATTCGGTTTCAAGTTGGGACTTGATATCTCACAAATGTAAACTGTTATCTGATGTCCATTGGAAGAAAATCGCTACCAGTAGACAGTTCATGGATTTGACTTCTGCTGGAATATTTCACATTAAAAACGGTCTGCTACTAGATGCAGTTAGTTCGCCGATCCTGTTCAACAGTTTCAAATACCAACGTATGGGATTACTAACCACGCCATAGCGTACGCAGAAGAATTGATAACATACAGATCAGGTTCAAATGTTAAGAGTAATACTATGCCCTTTGAGCGTGACTTGCATAATATTAAACCATACTGCTATGACTGGAAGCTGAAGGTCAAACTTCAGAAGGCGGAAAGCATTCTTTTAGGACAGCTTTGTCTGGGGCCTGGGCAGAAAGACTTAGCGAAACACGGGCAACCATTTGTTTGTCGAAATCTAGTCAGGCACCTGTGAATCTGCCTAGTTGAATATATGTAGATATAGATGTTGCTCTGATTAGACCCAAGGGTCTTCACTATGTGTATTTTGTGGTCCGGTGTGGTTCAACGCGAGAGCAAGTTAAATGGAAAAAATGCTGGTGCTGGAGAGGGTTTGTCTTAGGTCTTCGCTTGTACAGAACACCAGAGTCGGAGTACTTAAAATAATATCGTAACGAGATATTATACAACCGGGTGCAATAAATAAGAGTGGAGAATTCCGTCATAAAGCTGACTCAAAGGCACATTGCAATTTTAATTTTAATTTTGGTGGGGGCAAAAGGCCCCATTTATTCGGCTTAATACAAGCTATAACTTAAAATTAAACTTAAACTAAAACTTAAAACTAAGGTTGGTTATTGTGGTGAAGGAGAACGGATTTGAGGTAGGATTTGGTGCGGTGGAAGTCAAAGGCGCTAGGGTTTGAATTAATTTTTCGTAGCATACGGGAGATTGGTTCGTTCGCGCCATAGGTGGTGTGGTGGGTTGGGAGATAGAAGAGACGAGGGGTACGTAGACTACGATTGTTAGTGTTGAGGAAAATAGAATTGTGAAGGGACGTGCATTCAACCTGACCTGAAAGAAGTCGATGAATGAAGAGAAAGTCGGCTGCATCTGAGGTTTTTCCTCAGATGGTTGTGGAGAAGGTAGAGTCGGGGAGGAGATTTGTGCCGCTTATGTGAAAAGGTGATGGATTGGCATTTGGTGATATTAAGTTCCAAACAATTTTTGAGGCACCAGATCGAAAAGCTATCAAGGTCTTGTTGAAGAAGGAAGGAGTCATGGGGAGAGGAAATGGTTTTGAAAAATTTGGTATCGTCGGAGTAAAGGGAGACGGACGAGTGTTTGATGATCCTATCGAGATCATTTATGGTTAATATAAAGAGAAGGGGACCGAGATGGCTACCTTGAGGAACTCCAGAGGTGGCCAAAAATGGAGCGGAGTGGGCTGACCTGAAACGAACACTGTAAAAACGGTTCTCGAAGTAAGAGGATATCCATTTTAACAGTATGGGCTCAAAGCCGAGGGCAGATAATTTGAAGAGTATTAAGACTTCGTTGCCGTTCTCTAGGGCAGAGATGGCAAGGGATACGAATTCAACGAGATTTGTGGTGGTTGACCTACCCTTTAGGAAGCCATGTTGTCTAGGGGAAATAAGTGATTTGCATTGGAAGCTTAGAGCTTCATACAAAATACTTTCGAGGAATTTGGGTATATGGGAGAGTTTAGCGATTGGACGATAGTTTGTTATTTCGTTCTTTGATCCCTTTTTGTGGATCGGGGTTATAAAGGAGGTTTTCCAAACCTGAGGAAATTCTCCTTGTGAAAGGGATAGACGAAAGAGATCAGAAAGGGCAAGGGAAAGAGACGAAAAACATTTTTTAAGAAATATGGCAGGAAGGCCATCTGGACCGGGTGTAAATTCGTCATTGAGTTGGAGTAATTTATATTCGATATAGGAGGGGTCCAAGATGTGAGAGAGAAGTGGACCATTGGAGAAGTTCAGTAGGTAACGAAAATAGGATGGATCTGGTACAAAGGAGTCGTTGGGGAAGGATTTTTTAAATAAGCTTGCAAATAGGTTGGCAATGGTGAGTGGATCGGTTGATGACTTGTTGTTGAAAGAGAGGGAAGGAGGGTAACCATCGGACTTTCTTTTGTAGTTAACAAATTGGTAAAAGGACTTAGGGTCATTTATAAGGTTGACTTGCGCATTATTAAGGTAACGCTGGTAAAGGGAATCGTAAGGTTCGGTGAAATGAAGATAAGCACCAAGATAGTTGGAATAGTCGGACAAGGATCTGGTACGCAGGAAAACAGCCCATAACTTGTTTCTCTTGTTTCGTAAGGAACGAAGCTTGCGATTATACCAGGGAGGACTAGTAGATGATGTTTTAAGGCGGGAAAACGGAACGTAAAGGCTAAAAGAATTAAATATTTCTTTATAAAAAATGGATAAGGCATCATTTACGCTTAGGTTGTGAAAGTTAAAAGGGGATCTACTAAGATAGTCACTGATTTTGTGAAAGTTTGCTTTATTAAAGTCGTAGGATGAGAGAGTTATGGGAGGAGTGGACTGGAAAGAAGAGTTATGAAAAAATGAAAGTAGAAGGGGGGGGGGGGGTCGGTAGTTGTCGATTGTAGAGAGAGATAGGGGACAAAGTGAGACTGAGGAGTTAACTGAATCTGTTGTGAAAATAAGGTCCAATTGCCTGCCCATATAGTTGGATACACCACTGACTTGGCATAGACTTGAGTCTGTTAAGCGATCTAAGAAAAGACATTCCTTAGCTGAGTTGGCATTTGAAGCGATGAAGAACGATTGATCGTCTGATGGAATCCACTGTAGCTGAGGAAGATTAAAGTCGCCGAAAATAAAGATCTCGTCAGTAGAGTCAGACAGGTCAATTAAATAGTCGATCGCATCGACAACAAGTTGGTAAGATTCGGTAGGTTGAGCTGGCAGGATGAAGCAACATAAAACGTAAAGGGACTTGAAGATGAGTGATATTTTTATAGCGACAAAGTCGACTTTAGAAGATGAAGAGATTGTAATGGGAGAAGAGTTAAGGCCGTTGTGGATCGCCAGTAGAAGGGGAATCATCATGTGGGCGGGTAGGATCGTCGTCGCGAAAAACATTACAAGTAGGGGGGAACAATTCCTAGTTCTTTATGTCGGGAATCAAATTGGTTTCAGTCAAGGTGTAAATATCAAAGGGAAGAGAATGCGATTGACGTAGGACAGCATTGGTTTTAGAGCGAAGACCTCTTACATTCTGGTCGACTTTCTGAGGTCGACGAACAACCTGATCTTCGTGCTTATTACCCAAATCATCTGTACTTTTTTCAATTTGTCAATTGCGAAAGTAAGACTGATGGTTACGCCTCCTCCCTCGCTTTCGAAACCAAATCTTCAAGTGATCCTCCTAACATCGCCAACTTTTTTGCTACATTTTTCAAACAATCCTTTGCCAACAGATCCCTCTTACTTTAACGATCTACCAAATTTCTCTGTTGATCCATTTCTCACTCAAAATTTCGATCCTACAGTTATTGAAGAAAAGTTACTAAATCTTAAAGATGAATTTGTACCTGTCCCAGATGGACTCACCGCCGTGTTTCTTAAAAAATGCTCTTCCAACCTGTCTCTACCCCTTTCCTACCTTTTTCGTCTGTCCCTTACAGAGGAAGAATTTTCCCAGATTTGGAAGTTACCAATTATCGTCCCATTGCTAAACTCTATCTGGTTTTCTAAAAGGTGGATCAACTACCACAAACCTAGTAGAACCTCGCAGCCTTAGAAAATGGCAAAGAAATCGATGTTATCGCAACTGATTTTACTAAAGCGTTTGATAAGATATTTCATCAATTTATTCCCTTCAAATTGTCTGCCCTCAGCTTTGAGCCTCTTTTGTTAAAATGGATTTCTTCTTGCCTGATAAACCGTTATTATAGTGTTCGGTTTAGATCCGCCCTTTCTGTTCCGTTCCTGGTCTCGTCTGCAGTTCCACAAGGCAGTCATCTTGGCCTCTTCTCTTCATTTTTACTATAGGGTCATTAAACACTCCTCCCTCTCCCTTTACACTGACGACACAAAATTTTGTAAAACTGTTTCTTATCCCCATAAATCTGCTCTTCTTCAAGAAGATCTTGATCGGTTTTCAATCTGGTGCCTCAAAAACTGCCTAGAACTTAATATAGCCAAATGTCAATCCATGTATAACCTTCTCTCGTAAATGCAACCAGTCTCCTCTCCGACATTATTTTCCCTATGGTTAACCAATTCTCCTAGTTCAGTCTTTTCAAGACCTTGGCATATTATTCGATTGTGAACTTAATTTCCGTTCGCATATCGATAAGATGATCTTCAAAGCCAACTCATCATTTGGCTTTATTAAACGGTGGTCCAAGGAATTTTCCAACCCGTATGTAACCAGATCTCTCTATGTTACTCTCTTATGTTGTTTGTATCCTGCTTGAGTTGATCCGGGATAAATTAGCTGTGCCGTTATTTGTCCACGTCACTCGACGGCGACAGGCGGATCAACTACGATAGAAAGGTCGCACATGGCAGTGCAGGGCGTCTCCCATTCAGTAAGACGGTAGGTAGTCGCGATATTAGAGATTTTACTCGGTAGCACTATGAATTATGGTGGCTTAGTGAAAGCACCGGAGTAATGCAATTATGGTACCAACTTGGTTTGTTTAATTTAAGTAGGTTTAAGATAGAATTAAATTTATAGAAAAAAAAACATATATGTATATACAAGTTTCTTTTTAAAAATAAAATAAAATTAACAAAAACCAATTATTTTTTATGTGGATATTTCTATTAACTATGGAATACGATTTGATACATGTGACTGCCTCGCCTGGATTCGCAGTTGTGTATCCTTTCAACCCAATTGACCTTGTTGACTTTATCTCTGGCTCTATCACACGACTGGCTAGGACAAATTCGCTTTAGGGGCTTGAATCATTTCTGGATTGTCCGCATACAGAACGTACCTGGATTTTTAACGTAAACCACCTGTCATAAGACCTTATGTTTACGAGACGCCCATACATCCATAGGGAGCAAGGATACGCCTTGCCATCGCTAATAATACTCGCATATATATATTAATACTTCGCTTATATATTATACCAAAGCAAAACTTGTGTTGGAGGCACAAGTTCCACCCTTGGTATGAGTCGAGGCCGACCTAAAACCTCTTGCTGCTCTTAGGGTCACAGCACCCAGTACTTTATTTGCAACTCTACAATGGGCAAAACCAAGGAATACCCGTACCCGCGATTTGGGTTTAAACCACAGCCACCATGACGCCTCCACAAGGGGGCCTACCTCTAACAAGTCAGGCCCGGACCGAAATCCGGGGGGCTCCTGACTCCCATGGTACCGTGATTTAAGTCCTGGTATGGACTACCGGTGGTCAAGCCGCCAAAAAGACCTATGACCGGCAACTTGTAACTGGTCAAATCGTAGCAACCGTTCATGCTCTAATCTGAGGATGTTTACGATAAGGCCAGTAAGAATAATCTGCCCCCGCTTTTTATTAGACAACGTCATTAATGGGCGAAGCCTTGATAATTGGGCGGTGGCCCCCTGTCCGCATACAATCGGACTTTAAGGGCACCGTACAAGAACAAGTCTAATGTGATCAAACCGCAGCTCCGAATCGGTCAATTGGTTTCGCGAAGGCGGCTGATAACGCGATTACCTAACTTAGTTCGATCGATTGTTTGATTGGTTTGTGTGGCATGGCGTGTCATCGTGCTGAAACCAAAGATCGTAAATGTCTTCAATTTCAGCTCACAAAAATTCGCTAATCAGTGCTCTATAGCGCCCACAGTTGACCGAAATGGCGCTTCCAGCAGCATTTCCGAAATAAAATGGGCAATGATACTGCCACTCCGAATTCCGCACCAAACTGTAACTCTCTGCAGATGCATTGGCTTCTCGACGATTGCATGTGGGTTTTCCGATAGCCAGATTTAGCAATTTTGTTTGTAAACATAGCCGCCGAGATGGAAATGCGCCTTGTCAGAAAAAATTATTTTTCGGTCAAATTCAACTTCCAAATAGAGCTGCTGTAAGGCCCAAACTGAGAAGCAACTACAAAACGGATGGTCGTTTGCCTGCAATTGCTGAGTCAGTTGGACTTTGTAATCCGAGATCTTTGTGCAAAATTCTTACCAGGCTGTTGAGTTGTTGAGATCGCTGGCGAGTTTCGGCCACAGCAGTCACACTCTCGTCGATACATACCGTACAAAGACGGAGACCGTGACCGTGGGTACCTCATTTCAGCCAAAACACACTGTTTGGGCAACAAAGCACTCACTTTTGAAATAAGTTTGCAATGTTTTCCAACGTTATTCAAGCGTAAAGCTATTGATTCCGTTCTGCGGAGATATGATACTGATTGACAGTAGAGATTTCGAGTGTGAAAAATCTGTCAGTGTCAAAATAACCTTTGATTCAAAAATAAACTTGTATTTAGACCACTCGTTACAATGAAATAGCCTGTTACTAAGTTCTTACTAAAACAATTTATTTTTTCTTAGTCTAAACCATACATTGCTTGATTCAGTTAAGTTACTGCGAAAGACGTAATCTAAATGTTAGGTACAGTTAAATAGTGTAAGATATATCAGCTAATTTTTAAGTGTTTTTATGTCCCCTAAGTAGTAATGAGGTGATTATATGAATAAAAATGTATCTCAAATAAAAGTGAAATGATTGTATTGCCGCTGGCTATATACTCGCTTCTGATATTCAATTCAATCCCTATTTATGATTCAAAAAATTAGACCCTGCATATAAGTTATAAGAATATCCGTACACACCAACCTATGTACATACATATATACCCGTATGATGGGAATGTTTTTTTTTTGAGACATTTAGAATTTTTTTTAAACAATAGTGACAGGAATTGAGTTCTAATCAAAAAACTTTTTATACATTATGTAGTATACCATAGTTCGTGAAATTTTGTTTTCAGCACGACTTCAGCCATATCCTCGGCTGTTTTTTTAAAAAAGGCATACTGTCGATTAAACTTTAGGCCATTCTATCGAACATTTGGGGTTCTTCCTCTTCAAAAACGGGCTGAATTTTGTCTTCCAAAGCACGAATAGTTTGAGGTTTATAAGCATACAAAGACTTTAGAATCCCATAAGAAGTTGTCTAGTGACATCAAATGGCAAGATCTCGCTGGCTAATTCACTAGTCGAGTCAATGCTTTCATGAGCAGTGTGGCAGATATTGCCAACATCGTGAAAACACGAATTATTAAAGAAGCGGAAACTTTTATTGTTCACAAACCCAAAAGTGAGCCTCGTCCCCAAACACTATTTTCCGATAATAAGTAAGTGTCGACTTTAAGTTACTCAGGAGCCCAATGCGCAAACTACCGTCGTAAGCCCTTGTATCATGGCTTCAGTTTCTTCATTAGCTAAATCGTATTAGTGGACAGACAAAGGGCTAACTGTTGCGATCGACACCGAATTGACAAATCTGGACCTTCCGCCACATTTTCGCTCACAGCTTCTTCTGTACGCATGTCATGTTGTTGGCTTTCTGTCATGCAGATCTCCGTGGTCAGTGTACGTCGCTAAAACGTGAGATAACCATGTCGTCGACGGCATGTAGCGCCGTCTTGTTGGAACCCCATCTCATTGAGATCCACGCACGTGACAGTATGGCTACGTTTTGAGAAGTAACTTCTTATATATGAATTTTTATTTATTTTTTTTATTTTAATTATTATGTTCATACATTGTTTTAACTGCAAAGCAGAGTGCTTATCTGCAGGTGGTTGCACATAAATTCAATGAAGTTTGAAGTAACTTTGAATTAAAACATTTTAGTATACATTAACTCAAATTGGTGTTTAAAGATTATTTCAGTGAAATTATGATTTACAAATTACATAGATTCTCTAATATCAGAATGGCATACAATAAGATGTTTTTTTTAACTTTTTTTAACTCTTTTTTCTTTTTTTTAAATTTGAAATGACTTTTAAAAACTGTGGAAGTGAATTTATTAATTTAAGGACAGTGGATTGTAGTTATAAACTTCCGGGACTTCCAGCATCCCTTGAGCTTCTCTTCTTGTATTTAGTGTATGTCGTAAGGGTAGCAGAAATCTTTGATCACTCATATTATAGTGTAGCAATGTTGTCATCTGGAAGATTGCTTTGACATCAAGAACTTTAAAATTGAGTTAGTAGATCTAAAAAATTTTACAAGATGATGTTGTAGATTAGATATTTTATCCAGATGGAACTTTGCTGCGTTTCCCCAGGCCAAAATCTCGTATCTAATGCGCGACTCTGCCAACGAGCAATACACCTGTTTTTGCTCTTCTGCATGTGAGTATCGTTTTAGATATACCATTGCAAGATTAGCGCTCTTTAGCTGAAGACGCATTACATTGGTGTGTTCGTGCCACATAAAATGGTCGTCAATTGTTACCCCGAGGTATTTAATGCTTTTGACTACCTCAATTGCGATCCTGTTTGTTGGTAGGGGATAGCGGTCATTTCGATGAAAGATTTGATTAGTTTCCATTCGCTTGGAAAGAGTCCGAAAGTGCATCATCTTTGTTTTGGTTGCATTTATGACCAGTCCCTTATCATGGCACCATTCACGTACAGCGTTGAATTCGTCTTGCAATATCTTAACGGCTAAATGCAAATGTGTGTGCTTTACCACAATTGCGATGTCATCGTCATAGGCATAGACGTTAGATTTTTTAAATAATGTCAACAGTTCCTTTGGGAAAATAAAGAATAATATGGGAGATGTTATCTCCCCAAATGCGACAATTTTGCGGAAGATGATTTTCGGTCCGAAATCGTAGTCCATTTAAAACTGTTCTATAGCCCAGTCAGCGAATGCTCGACCCTGCCTGTGTGGTTGTTTACATTTAGCTCCTGGGTCAGTTGAATTTTGTAGGCAACACTGTAATTTTCCATGATGATTTGCCCAACATTGATAACTACTCGTATAACCTCCTTCTATAACATGTACCAGCGCCCCAATTGGAAAACGTCTTTCTGGTGTAAATCTATTCACTATGATATTTGAGATAATAGATCCCAAAGACTTCTCCATGTGGCATCATGTTGTATTTCTCAAAAAAAAGACACTCTTTGCTTCATATTTAAGCCAAACAAACTTTGAACTGCCTATGAAATATGGAAAGTAAGACTTAATGTTCCCATACCTATGGGTCACAACAATTATGGTCACTGTGTATGTCCATATAAAACGGAAGCTTTCATCCATTTATATAGTGAAGATTAGCTGGATACAAATATAAAGCATACTGGTAGTAGATACTTGCATATAGGGTGAATAAATTAGTTAGCGAATCAGCTTGACCATAACTAAAGCTCAACTTAATTGATTGGTATCACCAGTTTCATTCACGAGTACTTTCAACCGTGGTGGTCCTAATCCTCAACGTAGACTGCATCTGAAATTTTACAAGTCAAAAATTAGTTCAATAAAATCATGTTCAAAGTGAAAGCAAAAACAAATCTCATTTTATGTTGCCTTCTCTACTATGCGGTAAAGATCCATTATGTGGCAATTTGCACATTCACTGACAATTTCAAAAAGAAATTATTCCCTTCCAGAACGAATCAAAGTGATTTCTTTCCTTCGCTTGCAAAATTACGAATGCAGAAAATTCGCAACGTTTTTTGAAGATCAGTGCGAACGTTCTGGGACTAAAAAAAATAAAAAAAAAAAAAAAAAACTGGTGCTAACTTAAACACTTTGGTGATGAAGTTTAATGTTTTATTACTGCGGGCCGTTTGAACGTATAAAATCGCAGACTACATTCAAAGTACTTGGGAATTGCGCAAAATCCGTTTTATGTTTTGCGCGCGTCAAATGTGCCACAACTGACAATAATATATGTATTTTGACGAACAAGCAAAAAGCAAAAAAAAGGGCCAAATTCGAAGACGAAATCATGACAGCCGTCATTTCTACCGACACGAGGCTCATTTGAAAGTGCAAAGAGATATTTAGTCTTGTTATCGCTTATGCATTTATTGAAACTACCTTGGATAATTTGAGTTTTAGGTATGTATTCGAAAATGACATAAATTGCACAAACATTGGCTCGAGTAAAAATTTAATTTTTATTTTATTTTAATTTTTTTTTTCTTGTTTTGTTGTCCCCCTATTTGTTGCTGGCGGGTGTTTTGCTCTGCATTTCAAATAAAATGTTCAATTAGAAACCTTATGCACGGGTCGTTTTGGTATCTTTCCCAAGTCAAATACCATCATTTCTATCTGCAGAAACATCAACAACAGCAGAGACATCATCAGCTACAGATTCGGGAGGCAAAACCCCACTCTAAATATACGAAACCAAAAGAATGAGAGTTCGCTTCATGCTGCGCTTGAACGAATGAACGCTTCGACGGCATTCTGATTTGTTGCTACATATGCTGTCGAGTGATCGCGGTACTGTCGGCCCAACATCATTGCGGATAGTTTTAATTCCGACTACGATATGGTCCTAGAATAAATCTCCTATATCATACACATTTTCAATGTATAACTCTTGGTCTATAACTAATTAATAATATTATTATTATTTTTGTAAGCTTTTTTCTGTTTGTAGGTTTTATCTTCGTTTTTTTTTTTTTTTTTTTTTCTATTTCTATAGGCTAGGGTGGGTTCTCGGATGCAAAACTGCTGTTGAGAGAAGCGTTGTGCTGTAGCTCATTTTGATATCTTTTCCGCGTCATGATCTTCGATGATAGACGCGGTTTAAGTGCATAAAATTGCTGACTATAAATAAGATTTAATGAATCATTTCGGTTTATTGAGGAAGATTTTTTGTTAGAATTTCTTTTTTGTGTTTCTTTTTTTCTTTTTTTTTTAATATTTTGTCTGCTTTAATTAAGCTTCCATGGTATTCGAGTTAAGGGAGAAATGTGTAAGTGTTAAAGTTGTACATTTAAGATTTTATTTAAATTGTGAGGTCCTATAAAATATGTATTTGGCATGCTTGAAGTAGTTTGATATAAAACATAGCAAAGTAATATTTACTAGTGTTTTTTGTATACGTTTAGTAAGTTATGGATTTACAACAGTCTCCTCATTAGTCCAGAAAACAAAACTTGCATGTCTAAGTCGCTACTTAAGCTCGAGCTAAACCAATGCATCAATTCATAAAAGAAACTGTTTTGTATTGATAAAAATTATTAAAAGGTAATATTTCAATGTTAGTGGATGGCCGTGGCTCAAGTGGTAGTGGACTGGCTTCCAAATCGGAAGGTTCGGTGTTCGAATCCCAGCCTCGCCCGAAAGACATATCCATTTTTCAGTTAACGAAAATCAAGTAAGATGAGTAGTTGACTAGAAATCAATATCAAGCCAACTTCCACTAAGAATTTAGGCTCCCCATTAAATGTTGAATGCCACCCATGGAGTGAAATAACCACTGAGCCCAAAATCTTTCTTTCTCTCTTTATCCCATTTTCCAAAAAAAAAAAAAACTTAACACATTCTGATGTATTATAAGTGTATTCATATTCAAGTGGAGTGTTCAGTTCTTTAAAAAAAAAAAAAATAAGACAATTTTTAGAGATACTCGTATGTATAAGAAATATCCAAGTAGATACTGAATATCAAAAACACTTAGAACAAAATACAAAAGATGTTTTTTCTAAAAACAATGCAAACTGTTGGACGTCTTCAGTCTTAAGAGATCATCAAATCCTTTTCCGATGGAGTCTCCCTGAATCTCTTAAGAGGTCCTATGCCGCCAGCATGAAGTATCGAAGACCAGTCGCAATATTGCCAAAAAGCCATTAGAGATGCCGACTCTGATGTGCTGGATTTCACTCGGCCGCCACAGCGAATCCCCTCTTTTGACGACGAGTGCCGGAAAGCACATTCAGCTAAGCAAGATGCATACAAAGCTGTGCTGAATAGAAAGACTAGAGCTGCTCACAAGCTCTACGAGCAGAAGAGGAGAAACAAACACCGACCTCTCAAGAGGAAAAAGAAGAAGAATAAAATGCGCGGTCGAGGAAATTGAAAGATACTACTCCAGGAATGAGATTCGGAAGTTTTACCAAAACGTAAAAAAAAACACATGTTACGGAAAAAACCCCGAACCAAAGTCTATAAAGACGAACAGGGGACCAATATGGTAGAGTCGATACTGAGGATTTGGAAAGAGCATTTCTGTTACAGATTACAAACGGCGATGACGAACCAAATGCCACAAATAGACAGCATGAACCTTTCAACATGGACGATGTAGACCAATAATTCCATCCACCCAACCTGAATGAACTAAGCAATATATAAGCTTAGTTCCAACAAAGCTGCTGGCGGAGATGGCCTGATTGTCGTGCTCTTCAAAGCGGCAGGCGATGACTTGATAAGGAGCATACATCAACTCATCTGTAAAATATGGTCGGGCGAATATATGCCCGATGAATGGAACCTCAGCATTATTTGTCCGATCCAGAACGAAGCCCCCTGAACTGCGCCAACTACAGAGGAATTAGTCTACTTAACATCGACTGAAGCCGTTCATTAACAACCTGATTGGTCCATTTCAGTGTAGTTTTAAGCCAGGAAAGTCCACGATTGACCAAATATTCACGGCAGATCTTGGAAAAATAACCCATGAACTCCAAATCAATACACACCGCCTATATCTATAGAGACGACCTATACAGAGCAATGTCTAGTTTTGGTATCTCTACCCAACTTGCTCGTTTGTGCAAGATGACGATAGAGAATGAACGATGCTCCTTCAAGGTCGGTAGAGAACTCATCGAATCCTTTGATGTCCAAAAAGGATTTAGAGAAGGCGATGAGCTGTCATCCGATTTCTTTAACATAATTCTTGAAAGGATAGTGCAAAACTCACGGGTCAGCACAAGAGGCACAATCTCTCTCTCAACATTTTGTCCAATTACTCGCATTCGCCTAAGATATTGCATCGGAATAAAGCAGCGTGATGTCAGCGGCGCTTTCGCGAGTATTGAGACGGAAGCGGCGAAGATGGGTTTAATGGTCAAGTCGGGCAAGATCAAGTTATTGCTGTCCACAAGAAAGAGCACCCTACACCGACGTCACTCTCAACATATATAAATTTGAAGTAGTTAAAGATTCTGTCTATTTAGGCTACGCTACAAATTCAGACAACACCGCTAAGATCAAACTAATCGCTGTTTCGTTGGGCTAAGAAGGCAATTGACTAGCAAGGCCCTCTATCGAACAACAACAAAAGTGGCCACATATAAGACCTTAAAAATCCCAGTCCTGCTCTATGGCGCAGTGGCATGGGCTTTATCAAAAATTGATGAGGGTGCTCTTGGCTGCTATGAGAGGAAAAAAATCTTCTCCTGATTTCCGGTCTCGTTTACATAGACGGTGAGTGGAGAAGGAGATACAGTGACGAAACTGTACGGGCTGTATAGCGACATCAACTTAGACAGAAGAGTGAAGATAGAGCGAATGGACACCAATACTCCAATCTGAAAAGTCTTCGAATTCGCCCCTGACGAACAGCGCATTAAAGAAAGACAGCGGTTCAGCTGACGCACGCAAGTGTAAGGGGACCTCAACTAACTTAGCGTGCGAAACTGGAGGCAGCTGGCTAAGACTAGCTGGCTGGATACCCTTATTGGTTGAGGCCCAAGTCTACCCCAGACTGTAGCACCATCTTAAGTGAATAAGCAAACTGATTGATCATTGTTCATAATGATCCGCAATTAATCATTTAAAAACTGCATAATACAGGGGTATACATATATATTATATGTACTCGTATTTTATGCATTGTTTAATAAAATAATTATTAGCTTTGGTATTTTAACTACTTTTTCGTTTTTAGGTTAAATTTTTGGTGAATATTTTTTTATCTACATATTTTTAAAACTTTAGATATTAAAAATTAATTTCAGGACTTTAGAAGGACCGTATATAACATATGGTAATATCAAAAACCAATCTGTGTTTTTCAATGTTTGCGCTGAACATCAATGCATCAACGATCTGAATGACTGAGAATTTATCTTACTGTGACGAATACGGTCTCAGCACCAAGATTTAGTTGCTGCAGTCATAAGCTACGAAATGAATGCAGAATGGCATAAGTTCGGCGTTGCATCAGCTTATTTTTCCTATGATTTGATTCTACCACCACCTCAAAAAGTAGTACTCGAACTCCTTGAATATTGTAAGGTTAGACAGATTGGATTTATGCCATGTTTATGCTAGAAACACTTTTTAAGGCAAAGGTAAATGCAACGTGAGAAGCAATCATATCTAGGACTTCACACTATAGTCCGACTAGATTATCAACATATTTGGTTCTCAACCAACATTTGTTATGCAAGGTAGACAGGCAATAATTGACTTAACAGCTGCGGTAAGGAGATTACCAGCCGTACCATCGCAGATTTCTTTTCATATCAGAGGAACATTGAGTTCCAAATCGGATGCAAAATCTGTCTAGACACGCATTAAGGAGGAACTTGGGTCGCAAATGAGTAAAATCTCCGCTTAAGCGCAGGAAGTGACAAGGTAGGAAAAGCTGTTAACATTAATTAACTTGCCCTGACAGTAAGAGTAATCGCAGATCAGCCGTTCCATGGTGGAATGCGTAAGAAAATCTGAAACCTTCTAAGCAGCTTACTTAAGGATAATTTAGATGAAGACCTGGATCTTTAGAGATAGAAGCAAAAGGAATACACTACGGTAATGTGTGTGTTTCCTATACGGGTTATAGGATATGAAATCAACAGGCTAGTCAAAATCCTCATTAGGACCAATTCAGTCAGGGCCAAATCGAAGGAACGATTCTCAGTCTCATAATCTAAACTCATTTCCCAGTTAACCAAATCAGAACCGGTTCCAGAACCAGCTTTTATCAGCAGAACTGCAAGTGAACAATAAATGAGTAATAAAACCTAACTTAGCTGTTATCAAGAATTAGTTGTGGGGACGACAAACGATCCCGCTAAATATGTGGCAAATCTAGACGCAATCGACGATAGGTGCACCAGAACTAAGCTTCCAGTAAATTCTCTCAAAACTGTGGTTGTCCTCTTTACAAGAAGAAGGAAGCTGACTGATTTGACTGATCTAGTGTTTTCCAAAAGAAACTAAGTATCTTTGTACTATACATGGGTCAGAAAAAACTTCCGCTTGTGGATGCCAGATAGGTGCCGCAGAACGAGAAGACGTGAGCAGTGAACAATCCCTATGAGCTAAAAGAAGAATATGAATATTTCTTAAAAGTAAAAACTAAAATAATTTTCTGACGAAAGTTTGGCATATGCTATTGAGTAAGGTGGAAAAGTTTAAGTGACAGCTAGGTTAAAAACCTAATTAGCACAAAGTGTTGTTTCGGTATCACAGCTCACGTCACCTGTTTGTTAAGGAGTGTTGTTGAAAAATCCCTGGATCCATTCAGTGAATGGAATGAGATCTCATCAAGTGAATTAAAGAATTGTTTACCTAGTTCCCGTTGTCTGCCCCTAGGTTTTTCGCTGCATTTGCAACATTGCTGGTGCAACAGTATGTGTTGTGTTAAATGTCTGGTTCGGCTTGATCCCCTATCAGCAAAAATCGATGTCACCCTGGCAATATACTCGTACATACCCTTATGTCCCAGCTTTCTTATGTAGGTCATTCGTTTTTGTCTTGTTGTTATTGAATTGCGGATCCTTGCATTAAAAGTTTGTCAGCTGATACTTTCTTTTGCTGCTCTCTCTTCAGCTTAGTGGCGTAGAGGCATAGACTCTTGTGGGGCTCACAAGTGAATAGCGACTTCTATCAACTGAACACAGAAAGGGAGAGATCGACGTAATTGCATTGGCCTGTTAATTGAAGCTCATGTTTGACCTGGATTATAGTACCATAGTACATTTAAACCAACCAATATTTAAGCTAAAGTTTGGTGGGCCCAATTTATGCACTGATACATGAGCTACTAAATCTTTCGAATAAAATACTTGAACGATGGGGGGAGTATCGGTGAGGCGACCATGTAACTGTTAAACTTCATCAGATGATGGACCAGAGTAATGTTTTTGAAAGCTTCTTCCGATAAACCGATAAGGCCAAACGAGGCCCAGCGAAGTGACACCAACTGAAACCGGTCCCAACTTGAAGGGCGTCTTTTTATCCGCATTTCTTTCCCCCATGTTGAAGAGCATGGAGAGAATGGTTGGGTTTCATGTATACAAAACTGCTTTTTGAAAGAATCATCTGTCCAAAACGCAAGACGTCTAATAACGTGGGAAAACTTGTGAGACTGCGCTTCAAGTGTTTTCATTTTAAGTGTTTTCATCGACGTAGAAAGTACTTTAAAGAACGCGACCTTTGACGGCATCTGTAACTCGTCCAGACACAACACGGCGTAAACAAATCTAATTTTATTGCTAATAGTAATGTTGGTGGTTTTCGTCGATTGCTAAGGTGCAGGTGCATGCTGGTCGAGTCAGTGCTTAACATTCTCTATGGTTCTACTCTACGATAAAGTATACAGATGATGTATTGTACGAGCAGCTGCATTGTCTGTTGGATCATGCCTAGCGAATGTTTGCTCTATTGCGAAGGTAGCCCCAAACTGATTCAGATGGTTTCGACTAGAATCTGAGAGGCGACCTGGTGCCTGATTGGAAGTTTCACTTCTGGTACGGTGGAGTATGTCAAGAGTATTTCAAGAGATACAGAATCCTAATTGATATGAACTATATTGTGAAAAATCGATAGAGTGGGTGAAGTACCTGCGTCAAATTCCACAGCTAAATATCTTAAGGCCTTGTGGATTCCTTCCACTTCTTTCAAACTAGTTCCAGAATGCAAGGCTTCCCTTAACCAAGGCATTGGGCTAAACTGAATGAATCTTGTTTGGATCCTAAATCACAATGGGATTATGTGGAATATGATCGTCGATGGATTTATTAGGCAAGGCTCACACGACCCGAACTTGCGGCAGGAGCTTTTTTGAGAATATCATGTGAGCATAACTGGAGATGGCAAGACACTCCAATCTCCAGGATGACAGTGGACCATCAAATGCTTCACGAAGTCCCTATGCGGTCTTGGTTACCTGCAGTAGGATAGTCCGTATACTACTTATTGGCTTCGTTCAAAAATATAATGACGGTTTCCGTGAGAGTGATGACGACCCCACTGGAACTATCTCTGTAAGTGTTTGGCCTACGCTAACATCAGACTTCAGATACTCGGCACTAATATGGCGCTGATGCGTGATGATACTATACTATATGTACTTTATTACTGAAACGTTTACTCATACTTCTACTAAAAGTAAAGAAACTGACAATTTCCGATAATTAGACGAATAGAGAAAAAATAATATTTCATTTAAATGACTGCATTCGTTGTAGTATGTTTTTAATGGTGGTACGTATAGGTCGTATTTACATAAGAACCTTAAATTTCCTGGAGTGTCAGGATAATATCGATCTTCAACTGTACATTCACAAAAAGAAGAGCTAAAAAGCTTCCAGTGTCAAAATAACACGTAATTTAAAAAAAAAAATGTAATAAGGCATAATCTATTCATTATTTCCTTACGAAGCCTCTCGATGACAATGACAATGATGCCTTTCCATCCACTTTACCCATGAAAAAGAAAAGATTTTGTAGTAATTTAACATGTTTTTTTTATGTTTTAGACAATACCGTTAGCCATAATCATTGATAATATTGAAAGATTGTTAGATTGTTGCCGGAATCAGAAAGAGCCAACTTTCATTTTGTGAATGCTTTTTCACAAAATTTCAAAAACCGGATGGCATCTAAATTACTTGGTAACAAATTCCAATTAAAACAAACGTCTTACTTTTGGCGGTAGGTCGACAAAAGACCTAAATTTAATACAAAAGTCAATGTCCTTCTTCCTCGTATATTTCCTGTATAATGTAGCCACTGCAAATTTAGATTTCCAAGCACCCATTGGCATTTTTATTACGTTTACTGCATAGCTCATTGCCTTTAGTTATTTTTATATCACCCTGAGCTGCGATTTATTTCAAATACCAAAAAGCGCAACATTTAGTGACAGACGATGTCGCCACTTTTGCTTGACTTCAATAAATTAAAATTCTTACAACTTTCCAAACAAAAAGAATGAAGCCAAACAAATGTTTAAGATGCATAATCACCCACACGGTTGAAATGGAGTTCTCCATTTCTTAATTAAAAATGCAACAGACCTGGCAGAAAAGCCTCAAATGTCTGCTGGAGATATAATAATGACTATGAAGATATAAAAATGTATTTCGCTCGATTAAGAATTCATTTCCACCGCCTCTTTGATTTTCAGCAATTTGCAACGAATGTGCAACAGTTGAGAAAATATCATTTCGTCAAGGATCATGTAATTCATATGAGAAAAATAAATAACAATTCCTATATAATGTAAAATAAACACAACAGAGTACGAAAGGGATGACATTTAAATGTTGAATACTGCTTTTAATAAAGCAAATTAAGGAAAAAATAAATGAATAAGGAAGTACTACCTCAGTGATATTTTAGTCGACAATTCTGTTTAAGCTTTTGAAAAAATTTAATTTTTTTTTTAGTGATGCTGAAATAAAAATGATGGCCGATGGTGGAAGATGAACACTTGATTTACCCATATTTTACACGAATAAAGCATGGGCAAAACAACCAATTATTACTGTTGAAAATCCTGCAAAACGAAAACATGATAAAAAGAAGATTGACGTTCGAATATGAACCCAGAACATTTGGACCTTGAACAGGTCACCTGCAGCTGGACAAGTAATGGACATCCAGGAAACCCGGTAGAATGAGCCGAACAAAAAACTATGACGTACTATACTACAGAGACTGATGAGGATAACAGAAGCAGTGTTTATTGATTCTATTTGTTTTAAACGGCAGATTAAAACAAGGAGTTGTGAGCTTTCGTCATATGAACCAGCGCATTGACCCAATTCGCATCGAGGCCAGATTCTGCAGAAAAAGGTTCTGCAGAAAAATAGGCGATACAATCAGATAATACTTCTACAAGCTTTTCGTTAAAACCTGCGAGTAAGGTTCTGAGTGAGGCGGAATATCATTATACCTGGCACATGGTTTCCTCTAATCCATATTTACAAAGAAATATGGCGGTCAAATGATCATAAAACAGCTAACCAATTAGGCGGCCTGCATGGCGATTGATCAGGAAACTACTGACTGTTCAAAACATGGATTGCACCAGTAGCGCAACAATCAAGCTCGTAATGTAGTGCTTGCTATACCTCCTCGAGGTGATCCCCGGGCAACTACGTGTATAAATCCTTATACAGGTAGGCCAAAATTGCAAGTGCGAGATTGTCTAGGGTTTTATGCCTAGACTAGGTAATCTGGGCCAGAAATCCGCGTTACCGAAACCAGCCCGCTACGGAAACCGACTTAATGCCTCGGATAAAGACTGACAATACGTTGACGACCTTTGGCTATCGTACCCGGACTAAGATTGGTTTCTGGAATGTGAAGACGCTCCTTGACTCTCAGAGTGAAGGACCTCAGAACGCCAGCTTCCTTTAATTAGAGCATGAGTTTATGCGATATAAGCTGAACATATTGGGAGTAAGCGAGATAATATGGTTAGATGCGGGTGAGTACCAATCCCCCAGGCGTAACACTGTATTACTCTACTCCGGAAGACCAACCGGAAGCCCCAGTGGAAATGGAGTTGGACTGCTGTTAACACCTACAGCACGCAGAGGCCTAATCTCCTAGCAACCGCATGGTGATAGGATTTTAACGGCCAGATTCCGGACGAGAGTACGTCGCCCCACCATTATACAGTGCTACGCCCCCACGGATAGTTCGTCTGAGAAAGAAAAGGAGACTTTTTACAACCAGTTGGCAGCTGTTTATAATGCAACACCCAACGGCGACGTTGTCATTGTGATAGGGGACCTTAATCTCCAGGTAGGCAGCGACAACGAAGGGCTAAAACATGTTTTGGGACAACACGGATTAGGCAATCGCAATGACAACGGCGAAAGATTGGTTGACTTTTGCAACGCAAATCGTTTTGTCATAGGTGGCACCATGTTTGAGCACAAGGCCTGCCATAAAATCAGTTGGGTGTCAACTGACAAGAAAGCAACCTCCAAGCAAATCGACCATTTTGCCATCAGTCGCCGTTTTAGAAGTAGTCTTCCAGACGTCCGAAACAGACGAGGAGTGGACATAGAGATGATACGAGATCACCATCTTATGATAGCTACTGTCCAGTTACGCACTGCTGCCGTTCGAAGATGTAACGACACAAGAATACCTAGGTTCAACGTAGACCGACTGAGAGTTGCCACAATGCGCCAAGAACTAAGGGACCATCTCTCACGGGGAGTGGAAACAATCAGCAGCTCACTACCCGCCACCATCCAAGACCATTGGTGTACTGTGAAACCTGTTTTCACATCAGGTGCTGAAAGGATTGTCGGACGATCGCAGGGAAGTCACAGGGCATGGAGGATACCTGGAGAAGGATCACCGAATGAAAACAACTAAGAGCTCGAATTGCAGCAGCTCCAGCAGCAGTGAGGATCGAGTCCCTATATCGCATGAAGATGAGAGAAATGCAGCGTAGCATGAGAAGTGATAAGCGCAATTACATCAATGCGCTGGCCACGCAAGCAGAAGAAGCAGCAGCGAGGTGTGACAGCAGAACCGTTTACAGAATCACCAAAGAGCTTATAGGTGGCCGAAGCTCTACTCAACACCCAGTGAAAGGCATAGACGGTTCGTTGCTAATATCGGATGAGGATCAACAGAAGAGATGGAAGGAGCATTTTGTTTCGGTTCTGAATCAAATATTCACCAACAATATGCACTCAAGTCAGACTGAAGTGTCCGTAGAAAGAAATTCCCGAACTCGCAACACAACCCCCAGTAAGGAAGAGATTATTACCGTGATCAAAGCACTGAAAACCAATAAGGCGGTAGGACTCGACGGCATACCAGCGGAGCTGTTTCTAGCTGCGCCAACGGCATCAGCTGAGCTACTGTTCCCACTTGGCGGGAAAAGATGGGAAGCCGAGAGTTTTCCGGACGAGTGGAAGAAGGGAATGATCGTCAAGCTCCCTAAAAAAGGAAATCTAATAAAGTGCGAAAACTGGAGAGGAATCTGCGTGCTGCCTGCTGTGGCCAAGATTATAGCTAAAATTATCCTGGAGCGAATCAAAGAACAGCTCGAAGACACACTCGACGCTGAATAAGCAGGTTTCCGCTCTGGATCCTCCTGTGTCGACCACATCAACACCTTGCGGATCATCATCGAGCAGTGTGTTGAGTACCGATCACCACTTCACCTGCTGTTCATCGATTTTGAAAAGGCGTTTGATAGTGTCAATTGGGAATTTATGTGGCGTGTCTTGCGCAGGAGAGGCATTCCTAATAAATTAATAGCAATTTATCAATGCCACATATGATGGGTCCACATGTCATGTCACGTCTTACACAGAGGAAGACTGTCTGAGGAATTCGAAGTCCAAAGCGGGGTTAGGCAAGGCTGCATACTTTCACCAATACTGTGATTAGCGATGTGCTGAATACGGCCTTGTTAACAGAAAATGGAGGAATTCGATGGACTCTTACATCTGAACTCAAACACCTTGAATACGCCGGCGATGTATGCCTTCTGTCTCACAGAATAATGGACCTTCGCCAAATGACAACAAATGTTGAGAGGGAAGCAGATGTCGCGTCGTTGAGCTGAAAATTTACTCGGCAAAAACAAAAATGATCAGCCTAAGGCCAAACTCATCAACTCATATATATATTGCTGGACAGCCGGTTGAGAGAGTAGAGAGTTTCCAATACCTTGGGAGTATTGTCTCAACCGATGGCGGAACCGAACTGGATATAGCCAATCGCATAGGCAAAGCAAAATCTGCGTTTGCGATGCTATCCACAGTTTGGCGAAGTAATGCAATTAGCTTAAACACCAAGCTACGAGTGTTCCGTTCCAACGTTGAATCCATGCTACTATACGGATGTGGTACCTGGAGGGTGACCACCACTATCACGAGGAAGGATATTCTGGCCAAGCCGTATCTATCTACAAACTGCTTTATTAGAGAACGGACCATGAACCTATAGGCACAACCATACGACGACGAAAGTGGCAGTGAATTGGGTGGCAGGTCCATAGCTAACCAAGCGATGCAATGGAACTCGCTTACCCAGGACGGCAGGATGCGCAGCGGTCCTAGGAGTACGTGGCGCAGAACAGTTGAGAAGGAAGCACGGCAACTGGGAAAAAGTTGGTGAGAGCCGAGGCACATTTCCAGAAATCGCACTCGATGACGCGTAGGCATAATAGAGGCCCTAGAACCGACAAAGGGATACAGGAACGAATGATGATAATGATAACCAATATTTTAATTCATGTAAGGGACTCCTCCAATATTATAGATGTCAAAACATTCCAAGTGGCCAATATAAAATTGGATCACTAGCTAGTTGCAATCGCAATAAACTGCAGGAATCTTTGCTGATCGCGTATCCCTAAATTTCTCTCAAGTTTTATGTAACCTGCATTAATTTCTGGAGACGGGTGGCATCGATGAAGCTGCACCTGATGACCTCCAACGAAACTTCTGGTACAGGCATGCACAGGCATGCAAAACCACTCGTTTATGACCGGGAAACATTGAAGGATAAGAGCGTCGGGCGGAAAAAAAGGATAGAGCATGTGAAGGAAATAGAGAAGTGGTAGGCCTTACACAATGTTTTATTTAATTACAAGTTCACCGGCACCACATGTGTTACGATACGCACATAAATTTGATAGATGTCATTTTCAATAGGAGTAAAAACTTTGCTTAAAACCTCTGTATCTCGGAGGAGATGCATTTCCGACACCCTTCCCCCCACCCATTCGATTTTTTTCTCAAAATATGTCAAGGAATCTCCCTTTAAACTGTTCGATCTTTTATTCGGAATACCCTGTATAGGTACAGTTTTTCTAATCATTGAATACAGGATCTTATCTCACACAACTCGTGTGAACTCTTTCAATAATCTGATTCACCTTGACTACGATGACCAAATTAACACAACAATTCTAGATGAAAATTCAATATTGTCACTCACCACATCTCTCTTTTGCATATGACAGGATCTATGTATAGAACCGAGCGTTAAAGACCCATATGTACGAGTACATACTTCTCCCTTCCCCCCTAACTCGTCAAATTATGTAGAATGATGAATCATAATATTCGCTGTTCCGTCAAGTTCGGAAGCAATCTCATCGAGCCTTTTGAAATCAAAAAAGGTTTCAGACAATGTGATGCTACCTCTTTAATATCGTACTTCAGAAAATTGTACGAAATTTGAAGGTAACATTGGAACACAAAATCACAATAGACAAATAGATCCATCCTTGAGGTGGTTGGGAATTTTATCTTCTTCGGCTTATTACATAGTTCTTATGATGACACCTTGTCAAAAATCAAACGAAGATTTGTTCTTGCTTCTTTATTCTTCTTATTCAAATTTGCCAGTTAATATTTATAAAATAGCTTTTATGAAGAATAGAAGATGAACAGAAGCAGCAATCCTCAGCCAACGCCTAATACTTGCAGCCGGATGCGACTATTAGCTGGACAGTCAGTCAGTGAGAAAAGTTCCGGAGCGTCATCGCTTTTCCAACAGCAAGCGTAACAAAATCCCAGTTCCCCATAAGAAGAATCATACAAGTTACAGGCGATAAAAATAAATCGAACTCGAGTTCAGTTCCTAAAAAGCATTTAAAAAGGCCATGTAAGTTGATGGAAAATCTTAATTCCCTCAGTCGCGTTCAAACACATTCTGATATTCAAACACGTCGCAGTGAATTAATCCTTATAAAATCCTGTAAAGTACTCATAGTAAAGACGTGGTAGCTTTTTATATCGACCTTTCTACCTATTATTCACAATGTACTCGTACAAGTAGCTCACGTTTACACATAATTCCAATATCCTTGAAACCAGAATGTGTTTTTTTATTTATTTATATTGTTAAGCAAAATTTACAATGTATTTTCTTTTTATCCAAAATAACCTCCACCGAAACCATGATGATGGTGATGATGGTGATGATGACCATATCCACCGAAGCCACCGTATCCACCATATCCACCGTAGCCACCGAATGGTCTACCAAAACCGCCAAATCCACCGAATGATCTACCAAAGCCACCAAATCCAAAGCCACGAGCTTGGCGTTCTGATTCGTTTTCGTGTTCGCCACCAGCATCAACAGCGAGCAATTCGTCAGCTAGTGATACACTATCTCCTTGATCTTCCGGCAAAGGAATGGCAGTTGCGATTCCAATCACATATACGAAAACAATCACGAACAAAATAATGCAACGCATTTTGAAATTGTTATTTTAAATATTATTTTGAAATTAAGCGCGGACTGTAGTACCAATATCCATAAAATCACAAACAATTGTGTCTTGAACGGATCATTTGCAGTTCGATTTATATATGAAGTCGATTTTATTAGGCGAGAATTTTTTGCTTTTTGATTTTTGGGGGATCCACAATTTGTTCTTTGAGGGATTCGGCACTAGGCAAAAAAAAATCGGTCTAATCTTAAGTTGAACATAATTGCGAATATGATTTTAAAAATTATTAATTACTATTTATATGTAAAGATGTGTGTAGGGCAATCGTTTTGGCAGTTAGCTGGTTATTATTTTTTATTTTGCGTTAGAAGAAATCTTGTTCAATTAGTCAAAATCATCGAATGACGCAGAAATCTATTGTAAGAGCAGTGTTTTTGCACCCGCTTTATGCTCAAAGTGGTAAAATCCCATTTTTTGCTGAAATTTAATTTCACAATAATGAGAGTGGAACAATAGTATATCATATGGAACCGGTTTCAACGCAAACATAGTCATACATCTTACCGCATGACAAAACTATTCAGCATCACTATGCCCTCAGCATTAAACCATTAGGGTTTACTATCGTAGCTCTTTAATGTATGTATATACATGCATATGTAGCGAGCTGTGATTTGGTAGGGTAGATAAACAAAGTCTTCCTACTTTGTCCCCAGATGAGAGCTGTTGGGCTTCTTGAAAAAAAAACAGCTGATTATTTAAAAAACACGAAGTTTACATCTGAAAACGCAACTGAACGAGTTAAAGTGAAGGTTAAGTCCGAACTGAACAACCACCTAAATAAGTAGATAAATGAGTTTAGCATTGGTCGCTTCGTAACATTATAAAAAAACATACAACACCGTCAACACCTGGTGTAATAACCGACTTACATGCTTCCGATGTGCCAGATTTTAACTCTCCTTATTCAGTGAAGAGCACCTTAAAGCAAAGAAATCCTTACAAAGCCGTACTAGCAAAAGGTTGGAGACGAATACCGGCTTTTCTGATAGAAGAAACAAATTGGAAGGCTTTCTTGAAGAAAATGTAAATTTCAAAAATTAACCTTGGTAAAAGCCAGATATGTAAATAAAGGGTGAATTAATGCCTGCAAGAATAAATAAGGCGACTTAAAAGTTAACTTGCGTTTGTACTGACAAAATAGTTTTAAAAAAATTTAAATCTGATTCCACTATCAGAATGAAAGAAAGAGGCAATATGAAAATTAAAGAATCGGAGATCTGGATATAAAATCATTCTCATGTACGTGTATGTCATCTTTTTAGAAGGGTCTTACATATTTTGATATTTCTAAGATGTTGGTTATAATCCACTGACATAAGATCATATTATTCCATTTCATATTAATGTTTATCGAAGTTGTGTGAATTCCGTCTTGTGTTGGAGGCACTAAACATATTTTTTGTTTTTTTTTTTGTAAGTGTAGTGGAATCGAGATATTCACAAAGGAATCACTCCGCCGTATCGTCGTCTTTCCAATAGCAAGTACAGAATGGTGGCGTTTCTTCATACAGAGGGAGTGTTGAATAACGTTGAGACATCCTCGATCATCAATTCTTTTTAAGAACTGCAAATATGTACACTCTTCCAATAGGAACTTCCGAACTTTAACGTTGATAGCGGCCATGTTGTTGAAGCTACATCTGTCAAATTGGCTGTCATTTATTCAGTCTATGTATTTTGTCGAATCACCATGAATGGACATAGTGTTCAACAACACGTGAAAATGATAAATTTTTTTTTATGAAAACGGCTGTTCTGTTCGGGAAACCTTCCGCGCGCTTCGCCTATTTCGTCATAATCGTCCTACCGAGAGGACTATTCGCAGTGTGGTGAATAAATTTGAGTCAACTGATTCAGTAAACGATAAACCAACACCCGTACCTCGACGAAACCAAGATCTGCCGTAAACATCGCCGCTGTCCGTGAAAGTGTGCAGGAGAATCCGAGGCAACCGATTTTGCGTCGCTCAGAAGAACTCGGCCTTTCGTAGACCACAACTTGGCGAAATTAGCGCCGGGACTTGGGCTTAAACCCGTACAAAATTCAACCCAGAAGGTGAAGGTAAACAATCATAGACAACGACGTGTGTCGCTGAATGCGCTCTGGAGCAGTTGGAAACTAACCCTAATTTTCATCGAAAAATTATCCTCAGCGATGAGGCCCATTGGTGGATGAATGGGTACGTCAACAAACAAAATTGTCAAATTTGGGACTATACCAATCCACATCAGATCCAAAAGCGTCCAATGCATCCCGCAAAAGTCACTGTTTGGTGTAGATTTTGGGCTGGCGGCGTCATCGGTCCATATTTCTTTGAGAACGGTGTTATCCAGGGATCATCGTCAACGGTGAGCGCTATAGGTCGATGATTACCAACTTTTTTGGCCTGAATTGAATGATATGGATACGAACGACATGTGGTTTCAACAGGACGGCGCTACGTGACACACAGCTCACGCCACATTCGAAATTCTGCACGAGCGATTCGAGGGCAAGGTCATCTCACGTGGAGGTGATGTAAGCTGGCCACCGAGATCGTGCGATTTGACCCCGTTAGACTGTTTCTTGTGTAGTTTTCTGAAGTTTCATGTCTATGCGAATAAGCCACAAACCACAACGGCCCTAGTTGTGCGCCAGAGTCATGGAAAATTGGACATTTCGGATGCGCGCCACCCAGAAAAGCCGCGGCGGACATTTGAACGATGTTATATTCCATACACAATGGAATCGATAGGCCTTTCAAACGAATAAAAAAAATCGATGATATTTCTCACACACTTTGTTTTATTTAAATGTAAAAATAGGAAGCGCTTAATGAAAGACCTTTTACTTAAGTGACTACGTCTGCTGCTTGATCAAATTCATTCCTTATGGTTGAGTCACTTATCACTTATGCAACCTTTGGTCGTTGCTCTAAAAGAAAGAAACCACACAAAGGACCACTCAAAGGCATATACTCTTTACTTTCCTACCGAACATATTCCTCAAAGTGCAGTTTACCAAATTAGATGACGCGGAATGTGGTGTGGTTTAAATAACAGGCAACGTAACTCTTTATGTGCCTGACAAATACGGGTACACATTTTCTAACATTCTCTACTATGCCTTATGCATACTATCCGCTTGGACACGTAGCTATGGCATTATTGTAAATATGGTTAAAATGGAAGTGGTCCTTTCCAAAGGAAAAATCAAGACACCTAGCATTATCCCACCTAAGCTAAGTTAATTGACATCCCTCTGAGTTTTTCGAGTAGTGCGAGGTACCTAGATCTCAACCTGGATAGCAAATTGAGATGAAAAGAAGATTTTGCATAACGAAACAAAAAAGCTTTAGATGGGCTTTACTCATTCAAGAGGGCTGTAGGCTCAAATCCAAAGCCATGTACTACGGTATTGAGACCAATTCTCCCTTAAGACAAAACTTTTTGACGAAATACACAATATAAATTGCCTATATAAGTATCACTGACACGCTAAGAATCTCTGCAAACACCGCTTTATTGTCTTGTTATAGACTATTTCCGCATACAGACTGCAATTAACTCGACCCTCAGGTTAAGGACACTCAACAATAGAAAGAGCAAAATGTAGGGCATGACAGTATACTTACGATGCATCCCCAATAAACTTTAACTATTACTCATATAGTCATTCTCTGTAATTCCATTTCCACCTTCACAGACGGCTCTAAAATAGACGAAGGGCTTGACAGAGGGTTCTTCTCCGCGGACTTCTATATACATCAATCATTCAATCTGCACACACACTGTATCGTCTTCCAGGCCGAAAGCATTTCACCGGGCCGGTGTTGAGCTCAGCCTGAATCTTATTCCACCTACAGTAAAACATTAAAAGCAAATCGGTTATTATTAATATCACCTCTTAAACAGCGTGGTCCGGTTTGGGATACAGATATTTTGGGATCTGATTCATTGGTTTAGGCTATGACAAAAAACCGTATGGAAGAGGGTAATCTATCTTCAACACCCACTGAGTTACAGGGTCTATAAAAAAGCTCCCTCAGAGAAGTAGGTACCAACAATTATTTAGTTATAACTCTAATGTATTAAACCTAGAGCAACCAAGCTGGGCTCTTTTGATACCCAATTGAGTAATGGTTTTCATATTACCATCTATGCTTTCATTTTCGAGATATTGGTCTTCAAACACAAATTTTTTTAATTTCTCTTAATAAATTTTTTCCAGGTATAGGGTTAAATATATATAAATATTTATAAAATATATATATATAAATAATAATAATATATACAATATAATATAAATACGACTATTTTTTATTATTACTAAAAAAATACTCTAGCCGGTCCTGACTGAACCAAAAATCATCAATAGCTGCCATAAGATACGGGTCAAAAGATAGTCAATTTGAGGATGTGCTGCACATGATATGAATATCAATGGAGAAAGGGATTTAACATTATAATACCTTTAAGTATCATAGGTAAGAGAAACATAATCTGTAATTTGTGGTGTACTCCGTTATAAGATTACAGCTTGAATGTATATGTTTATATACGTTTGTTATGTGACTATGGAGTTATAAACTCACTTAAAGTGTTTTCGCATAAACACTTACTATATGTCCATTTACAATTCATAACAATGTGCATTGATACAATTCCCTCTTTCAAATTTACCCGTTCGCGTAACCTTTTCTTGCTAAAAGACCCTTTACATCTTCGAATGAAGTGGCCGTGTTTACGTTTCAGAGGTTGAACACCACCAAAACCAGCTAAACGAATTTCCATAAACCAAAATGATTTTTATTTTTTGCTGGAAGATTTTTATTTATCTGTATTATATTGTTAAACAAAATTTACAATTTATTTTCTTTTTAACCAAAGTAACCTCTATGATGATGATGATGACCATACCCTCCATGTCCTCTACCATATCCCCCATGTCCTCTGCCATATCCTCCATATCCACCGAATCCGCCAAAGGCACGCGCTTGGCGTTCTGATTCGTTTTCGTGTTCGCCACCAGTATCAACAGTGAGCAATTCGTCAGCTAGTGATACACTATCTCCTTGATCTTCCGGCATAGGAATGGCAGTTGCGATTCCAAACACATATACAAAAACAATCACGAACAAAATAATGCAACGCATTTTAAAATTACAATTTTGAATATTGTTTTGAAATTGAGCGTCAAACTGTTTATCCATAAAATCACAAACGATTGTGTCTTGAACAGATCATTTGCAGTATGATTTATACTAATAAATATAAGGTCGAGATTATTATTATCGTTGTTTGTTTGTTGGGGGATTCACGATCTGTTTACCGAATTCGGCAGTAGACAAAGAAATCGATCAAATCCTTAGTTGAACATAATTGTGGATATAATATGATATTAACAAATATTAATTACTACTCGTACACGTATACACATCTGTATCTATACTGTATGTACAGTCTTGACGATTAAATGGTTCTTTTTTTTTATTTTGCGTCCCAAGAAATCTTGTTCAATTAGTCAGAAACGAATGGCGCAGTGATCTAAGAGCAATGTTGATGCTCCCACTTCAACTTCAAAGTGGTAAAATCCCATATTTTTTTTACAATATACATCTTAATTGCAATACGTATTTTTTCTGCGAGTATATTTTACTGAAATCAATTATACATAGGTACTCGTGATTTCATGATAATGACAGTGTCTAAGCATCCATAAGCTAAGAGTTGGAATGTTTTTGTATCCTAAAAGTCGACCTTATTTGATTTCGGGAAGGAAAAAATAAATAGTGTGGCAAAAAAAAAACACTGTGATATTTTAAATGCTCAAGACAATAACCAGACTAAGAGCTACTGCAAAATTAGTCAGTTAGAAGTCGTGGCAAATCTGATGTAAAAATTCGGTACAGTCTTTTCTCCTATCTCTCTCATAAGTCAGCAGTTTTCAGCCCCAGGCCGCTAATTCCAAAGCAATTCCCATCCAAGAGAATCGGACTCAGCTTTTAATTTTCTTACTTTACGATTTGGTAGGTCCAGTGTGGGTTATCAAGGCCAGATAGGTGGTATTTATTCGATCAAAATGCTTAGCCATCTTACTTACTTACTTATTTACCTCATTTAGATCGCGATACATACCGAAGTGGATGCGAACCTTTAACAGTAAATCGATTTCTCTAGTTAGCTGGGTCCTTAATTAACTGCCTCCAGTTGCATACACGAAGGATATTTGCATTCGCTTTCGCTTACTGCCATGCTTCTGCGCCCGAGATGATGATGATGATGACTGGTATATTTATTGTCTTGCCTAGAGTCCCGTTAGTGTTTTTTAACAATACCTCAATTTACACATGCCTGCTTAGACTTGATTTCTGATGAGGTTTCATAATCAGAGCAAATACCGGAGTCGAGGTGGAAAAAACTCCTGATTTGTTAAAGTTATAGCTAACTTTTGTAACATTCTCTCGTTGATGTTGTACGTCCTGTTTTATTGGCATAAGCTTGGTTTTGCCATCGTTCGCAGCTTTGCCGCTTTTGTTTTTTATTTGCACAGAATTTCGAAATATTGTGCTCCTAAAATTAACCTGTGGACTTTTTTATTGGAGAAACACATGACAGCGCATCACCATTGAAATTCTTTTTTGGAATCAAAAGTTTCGGTGGTATCATTATCCTGCACAGGGGAACAAGCTTGACACGGGTCTACACTCCACGTGTTACGCTCGAAATTCTCTTTCACCTTCCGAGCTGTGTGAATTGCTGCATTATCTCGTTGCAGGATGAAATATGAAATCTTCGCGGAATTTTTCTTGGTTATGATGCACGATCTCTTCGTTTATGATCTTAAGTCAGTTGTCACTTTTCATCCTGCCATTTAGGAAGCGGACATTAGTCTTATTTTGGTATGATATTCCTGCCCAAATCATGAATCCACCTCCGCCTTGTTGTCATCGTCTTAAAAACAGCTCGTCCTTTCTCGAATCATGAAAATAATGACGAAATCCCTTAGGTCCATCAAGACAAAAGCATTTCTCATCGGTGAAGATGACAGTTCTCCAACGCTTCTTCCATACACTGGCAAAGCTCAAACGGCCGTCGCGTCGAGGAGTGTCTAAAATTACAGTGATCAGAACCTATTCGATTATTGATACACGGTTTCAGGGCTACACATTATATGGTAAAGGGGTTCTTCTATTTTCATGAGAATCGGGCAAAGTATCAATTTACGGGACATACAGGAGCAGGCATTTGCTCCTGCAGTCCTATGTTGAATGGTTCATTATACGTGAGATCGAAATGTTGACCGTCTTCACCTTGAAACCTTTGTATTAGAAATCCTTCCAGATTTTCATCACCAACTCTAAATCTACTCTTACACTTTCCTAGTTCTGTTCGGAATTTGGCATTGGCAGATTATTTACACTTTCTTCTACAATAGATGCAGGCATCTCTGAGGACTTGCTGACTATGTCGTCCCTGCTTTTCTACGATTGCTGATACTGCCATAGGACCTCTGCAGGATAAAAAGATCCAAAACGAGTATGCAACTTCTGATGAGAAAGGTTGGCTTCACTATTGATTTTATTTGGGGACGCTTTTTCTGCCACCAAGCATAAACCATTTCATGTTGCTACCAACAAATTTCTACATAGATCAAAATCTATGTCCTTCATTGGAGGACTAAAAGTAGTCCCCAACAAGGTGAGCGCGCTTATGTACGAGTGTAGACCCAAAAGTATCCGACCTGACGTATTGTTGTTGTTGTTGTTTAAAGAGAATGACAATTGTAGAAAGTCCCAACCTTATAAGACTTAAATTTGCAGTTTGACTACGCTATGTTGTTTAGTATTTGTTCGGCAGCAATTAATAGTTAAGGCTCTCAATGAATTTTTGAATATGGGAAAAATTTTTCATCGTTATGTGATACAATACTTTCATTCGAAAAGCCTCAATCCAACCAACATTAAAACGGAACTGGATTCTATTCTGGGGGAGTCTGCTCCTTCGTTTACAACAATAAAATATTGGGTGGTAGAGTTTAAGCGATTCCGTACGAGTTGGTCGACCAAATGAGAACTCACCTCACCAGAAATGTCCACAAACTGGTATTGGACGACCGTCGATTGAAAGTGCTGAACTAGCAGATATGGTAGTCGTTGCAAAAAGTCCTGTACATCGCATGTTGACTGAAAAATTGGACATGAAAAAACTGTGCGCCGCTATTACTCACAATAGAACAAAAACAGCGGCGTGAGGATGTTTCAGTCAAGTCTTTGCCGAAGTTTCACTGCACAAAAGCCAAGTTTTTGCGTCGATTCACAACCATAAATGAATCATGGGCCCACCACTTAACACCCGAGATGAAGGAATAGTCAAAACACTGAACTCAAAGGGGAGAATCGACTCCAAAGAAGGCGAAGACAGTTCCATCTGCAGGCAAGGTCATGGCTTCAGTTTTTTGGGATGCCCATAGGATAATTTCCATTGACTATCTTCAGAAAGGAAAAACAATCAACGCTGTGTATTTTGCGAACTTATTGGAGCGTTTGAAAAAAAACGGTCGCATTTGGCGAAGCAAAAAGTTTTGTTTCATCAACACCAGTTCACACATCCGTCATCGCGATGACCAAAATCAATGAGTTAAAGTTCGAATTGCTTCCTTATGTGAACTATTCGCCAGATTTAGATCCCTCGGATTATTTTCCATTTCCGAACTTGAAAAAATGGCTTGATGGTAAAAGATTTCTTAACATTAAAGCGGTGGAGTCTGCGGTTGATTCCTATTTTAAAGCTCGATGATTCTCACTATAAACAGGGTATTGAAACTAATTAACATCGCTGGGAAAAGTGTATTGAGCTAAAAGAATACTACGTAGAGGAATAAAGATATTTTTTCTTAAATTTTTTGTGTTTTCTTTGTTAGGTCGGGTACTTCTGGGACTACCCTCGTATCTTTCATTATTCCTATCATCTTTAGTTATTCGAAAAGCGTAGATAATTCGAAGAAAATTATATTGAAAGAAAATAGGAATAAATTGTTATTGTATTTATAATTATATTTTCTAAACATGCCATGTTATCAAAATCTCTGCGTAGTATAAAACATTTACTGGAGCACAGATATTTGTCAGTCTAGAAGCTTCCGAAACAATAATTACCTCTAGCCAAAATATTGTATAACACCCTTCTATCTGTTTCAATCCCGGGCGTGATGCATCAAAAGTTACTAAAAGCAGACCAACTGCAAGTATAATACATTCATCTGAACATTTTCCAGGTAGAATATGGGAGAATAACAGAAAAAGAGGCTAACATCCTGCTAATACGGAGGTAGTTCAAAGCTATTACGACGCTTTACGTAGCGCCAGAAATCATTCAAGTACCAGCCTCAGAAAAGTAAGTACACATTTTAATCATAGAAGATTTGTATCTGGACATTCATAAGGCAAGCCTCCATTCCATAACACACCAGTAAAGAAACTATTTCGTGGGCTCCGAAAAGCGTTTGAAGTTCAGCAACTACATTGTGGAAAGACACTTTATAAACGAAAACTTTATTGGCTGGATTATCTGCTTCTTAAATTTACCAAAGATGAAATTGCGAACTTTGGCAACATGTACTGCTGGGCAGAAAGTAGATCCACAACAGACGTCAACATCAACATCACTGCGCTGACAGGTTTTTCTTTTATGAACTGTTGAAAATGTAACGCATATTATTACGTTTAATGGTACATATTCCTCCCTCGTATCTGCATTGTAGAGATTTTTCGCATTTTGGCGCGAAGACTTCTTCTATGTAAAGGGTTTCCCATTGAGCGCTTCCTATCTTTAAATTTGAATAAAACAAAGTGTGTGTGAGTTATCATCGAAATTTTTGAATCGTTTGAAAGACGATGCCATTATGTGTGGAATATAACATCGTTCAAATGTCCGCCGCGGCTTCTTTGGGTGGCGCGCATCCGAAATGTCCAATTTTCCATGACTCTGGCGCATAAACCAGGCTGAATTTGACCGATAGCATGGGTTATGTTGGCTTTGAGGGCCGTTGTGGTTTGTGGCTTATTCGCATAGACCTGCAACTTCAGAAAACTCCACAAGAAACAGTCTAACGGGATCAAATCGCACGATCTCGGTGGCCAGCTTACATCACCTCCACGTGAGATGACCTTGCCCTCGAATCGCTTATGCAGAATTTCCAATGTGGCGTGAGCTGTATGGCACGTAGCGCCGTCCTGTTGAAACCTCATATCATGCAATTCAGGCCAAAAGAAGCTGGTAATCATCGACCTATAGCGCTCGCCGTTGACGGTGATGGCCTGGCCAACGTCGTTCTCAAAGAAATATGGACCGATAACAACGCCAGCCCAAAATCCACACCAAACAGTGACTTTTTCGGATTGATATTGTCCCAAATTCGACAATTTTGTTTGTTGACGTACCCATTCGTCCAGAAATGGGCCTCATCGCGAAAGATGATATTTCGATGAAAATTAGGGTCAGTTTCCAACTGCTCTAAAGACACGTCGTTGTCTATGGACGTTTACCTTCAGCTCCCGGATCAGTTGAATTTGTACAAGTCACGACGCAAAATTCGCCAAGTTGTGGTCTACGAAAGGCCGAGTTCTTGTGAGCGACGCGAAATCGACTGCCTCGGATTCTCCTGCGCACTCTCATGAACAGCGGCGATGTTTTCGCAGATCTTGCGTTTCGTCGAGGTACGGGTGTTGGTTTATCGTTTACTGAACCAGTTGACTCAAATTTATCCACCACACTACGAATAGTCCTCTCGGTAGGACGATTATGGCGACCATAAAATGGGCGAAGCGCGTGAAACGTTGCCCGAACAGAACACCCATTTCCATAAAACAATTTTATCATTTTCACGTGTTGTTGAACGCTATGTCCGTCCATGGTGATTTGGCAAAACAAATTGAATAAATGACAACCAATTTGACAGATGTAGCTTCAACAATGTGACCAAACTGTCAAAGTAGACAATGTAGAAATTTGCCCTGTGTACGATTGATTCGTAAACCGATATCTTCTAGTCAGTATATCCAATAATTAAAAATTACCTGAAAGTTTGTCACGTCATTGCATGTAATAGCGCAATCATCACCCCAATACTAAATCTTGCATGACATTTTAAATGCAACGGACTTTGTACAGTTCTTGGTATACGAGTACTTCAACTTAACTTTGTAATTTCTGGCTATTAACATCATCGTACGAACATACATACCGTGTATCATTCCTATACATGTTTTGAGAACTTTGCATCGGAAATGCATCCCCTCCGAGATAAGAAAAGACTTACGCCTACCTAGTATCAACAAACAAAAAAAAAATTCAGGTATTTCATCTCAATTTAGTAATTTTCGATTCCAATTCAACCCCCAAAGCGACGACCTCGCCTTAGGTGGTAAGCAGAAGTGGAAACGGACTAACTGGGGAGAATTATTGTTTAAGGCTTAGGGCTTAGTAAGTAAGTAAGTATATTTTCGGAGTGATCGTTGTGTGGACAGATACAAACTAATGATACCACTTAGCTTTCTCCAAAGCCTAATTCGGATCTTTGTTTGGAGTTACCAGTTACTAGATGAGATACTCCTGCACTTCGCACACTATGACTATGCAGTTAGGGACGCTCCAAGCCATAGATGAACTAACATAGATGGCAAACTGTACCAATACTTTTGCAAACCCTTAAACTTCGCACAGACACATTGTAAGTGGTTTACGAATATATTGTACAAGTCTGTAAACTGCCAGAATTTGCTAGAATGAGAGCAATTTACAAGTAGAATTCACTATGGGTGGATTATGTGGATAACGTTTTTGTGTAAAATGTGAGGGGAATTGACATTGTCACACAGAGAGGCAACCAGTGAAACGCGGGTTTGGAATTTCCAATATATGGAAAGTTTGCCATCTCTATTAGTTCATCTATGGTCTAAGATCTCCTACCTTTGTTTACACATTAGAAAGAACAATTTTGGATGTCTTGAACCATAAAATTGATGAGGCAGCTGAATGAAAGAGAAATCCGGAAAAATGGATATTGTAAGAGTTGGCGTTCATCCACAGAAATGGTTTGCACTTTAAACATTAAGTGTATTTTTTTCAGTTTAATATAAAAAAAATAAAAATTTATACATATACGAGTATGTTTTAGATGTATATATATTTTTTTTTTATCAATCTTAAGAAATTTCGCTTGAATATTGAAAATTATGAACTAGAGAAAAACAAGGCCGGACTTTTTTACTTGCAAATATCAGCTACACATTTCTTAATTTAAAAGAAAGGTATCGATAAGATATTTTTATTTCGAAAAAGAAACGATTCCAAATCTTTAGTATGTTAGTAGGTATATAAAAAAAAATATACTTACATTTGACGTTGAATAACTTTGAATACAATGACTGTTGCAGAACGATCAGTGTAAACCAATGTGAACGCAGCTTTAGTCCTTTCCTTCTTTATTGACATTTATCTGTTTTTTTTTTTCTTTATTGCAATTTGCCTTAAGCGTGAAGGGCTTAAAGTTGGCATTTGCTATTTGTAAGCCGACAAAGAAGAAAGGAGCATAACTGCGATAAGAATTAATATTATTTAAATATTCTAACTTGTATTCCCTTTATAGGAATATGCATATATTTCATTCGTTACTTATTCATTTGTTTAAAGTTATATTCGCATCCCTTCAAGTCGGCAGCCGAGACAATGACGCTAGAGCAAACATTACTTGAAGCCATTTAAAGTATTCGCAATTACGAGTTCAGCGATATCGTATTAATTACCATACGCCAGGCTTTTAAAAGGGTTGACGTGACATGAAACAGTTTACCAATACCACCAGTCACTGCTATTTGATAGGTGAATAACTGGAGTCTTTAAAGCATGGCCATCTTGTTCTTTTACAGTTTTGTCACGATAATGCAAGTGCCAACATGGCTTAAATTTCATGAGAATAAATAGTTCTTATTCACGGAACTGAGTTAAAATTTCTTTCGACGAACTGTCTGTCTTTGTCTTTCTTAACCTGAAATAAATGCTTAAATCTAACTACGAGTATGTACACGGGGTAGAAAGAGCTATATGTTTCTTTTTAAATTTGTAACATGAATTGACAATTTCGACTTCTCGTTTTCTCTTTCTACCCTTTCTTGATTTGGTAATACCATCACAGTTCTTACTCTAATCGATTGCTTGGAAATTTTTTCTCTTTTTAGTTAATTTTATATGAATTGCTTTGTCTATTTGTTGTCTTATTTTGAGTATGTGTTTGATTTTGACATTACCTAGTCCTGCCATAAGTTCTGTTGCACAATTGCACTGATCAGTGAAGAATATTAGTCAGTTTGGTTTAAGTTTGCAAACTATGTTATTAACTTGGAGTGTTGTGTTAGTGCCGAAAAGTGCTGGCCAAATTTTCGAGTTGCTAAAAGCACTCAGAATATCGAGAATATTCGTTTATCGGGCCAAGAAGTGGTCGCCCGCGCGTCGTCGTACAAATGCGGTAATAAAGGTAGTGTGTACACGAATTCGGAGAAATCCCCTTAGAAGCAGAAGATCCATGTCTAGGCTGATTTGGGATGGTCTGCACATGAAAGCCTTTCGTCGGTCCACGGGTCATCTTCTAACTCCTCAACTAAAAAAAAAACTAGGCTGGAAAGATGCAAGTGACTCTTACAGTGGCACATGGGCAATGGCCATGAAAACATTCTGTTTACGGATGAGAAAACTTTTACCGTGGAAGAAGTTTTCAATAAACAAAATGACATAATCTATGCCACTTCATCTAAGGAAGCGAAAAAAGTTGTTCCAAGGGTTCAACGTGGACATAATCCCGTTTCCGTAATGGTTATGTGGGGGGGTCTCTCACCATGGTGTGACATCTCTCCATTTCTGTGAAAAAGGCGTAAAAACTGGTGCAAAGGTTTACCAAGAACATGTGCTAGAGGGTGTTGTGAAGCAATGCAGATGGATCTTTCAACAGGACTCTGCCCAGCGCACAAAGCCAAAACCACTCAGGAGTGGCTCAGAGTCAACATTCCTGGCTTTATAGCAGCAGACGATTGGCCGTCGGGGAGTCCAGATTGAATTCACTGGATTATGGTTTGTGGTTTGGAAAGTCTAAAAACATCATTAACCAGAGCAGCGTCCACGATCACCAATGGAAACCGTACGTGCCACTATAGCCCAATGGCCACACCGTTTGGAAGGTTGTGTTAAAGCCAAAGGCAGTCATTTTGAGTGAACACAATTTTTGTTTTAATAATCAATATTTTGGTCTAATAAATGAAACAATTTTGAATACAATATGTTTACTGTTTTTTTTTATAGCATTTTATATTTGTAACAGAACTTACTGCAGGACTAGATATAATGTTATAGATACGAAAACTAATACCTTAGTAATAATACTTGATTTTGTTCATGTAATTTCAATTAAATAAAAGAAAATTTCGATGCCATTGATGATTAGTTTCAATTCATAGGTTTTATTTTTTTGCTATTTTAGACTTACTATACACAGAAATGTTTAAATAATACATAATGAAATTATTTGAAGGATGTTTTGCCAGCCAATATACCTAATTAGAAAGTTTAACATAGGTTATATGTTCTAGGAATAGTCTGGTCTGTTTCTGAGGTGACCCTCGTTGAAATTACATATTTCTGCCGCTGCCGTTTCGTTTTCGTTTTTAATGCATTTTTTATTTAATTAATTAATTTAGTCTTACAGGCTAGACAAAAAAATGTTTAAAAATTACCTTAGATAACTTACAATTATCTTATTCTAATTTACTGATCCAATGCGGACACTCCAAGTTAAATTCTGCCGCTGCACAGTGCGGCATTTGTATGGAAATTTGTACAAAAATCTTTAATTCAAATTCATATGTACTGAATTTATTTTTCTGTTTAAGTATTATAATTTACATATTTTGCCATAAATATAAAATATAAAATCAAGAAAACAATTGAGTTAAACTATAATTATTCTGAAACTAAACTGCCATCATCGCTATCTTCAAGCTCTGTATCAGTTAAATCAACTTCATCAAATAAGGAAGCACTTATATTTTGTGAATTATTTGACTAATCTTCAATTTGTAAATACATACTTATTTCTGAGATATTTCCATTTCATTTCCTTAAAGAAATATTTCTATGTGTCGAAATTAAAGGATCGGAAGTAAGTAATAAAACGTTCATAAGATCCGTGTTTGTCTGATCACTGTGTGCTTTAATCATCGAGCCTTTAAAACCTTTTCTGACAGAAGACCTATAGGTAAGTCGAAAGAATCGACCATGAATCAAGATCTTATGAACACTGCTTGGCATGTAATACCAATTATTCAAACTTACATATATATAACTATTTTGTTTCGTAAAATTTTAAACTGCTGAACACTTATTTTTATATCCATACATCCATAGCTCGGTTTTGGTATCCACTAAGAGCCCCATACGAATTTTAAAAAGGTCTAGAATTTTTTTTTATTTTACGCTATTTTCAGCTCCTCTAACTTGCCCCATTTTTAGCGGCAAACGATAAGAAATGTAAAGATAGCATTGAAAAGACCTTATCCACATGTGCAGGGTGGATAAGCCAAAACGATAATGATCGGTATTAGGAAGCCTTTCAGAAACCACAGTCAAATCCATTTCTTTTGGGAACGCTCCATATATATAGCATTTAGCAGAACAATTAGTATCTGATAAAATGTTACATATGGTATACTTCCATCTCGCATTGTAAACTGTAATTCGTACTTAGCTAGCACAGAACTATCATCGAAATTAATTTGATATGCAGGTAATTAGCGTATAGCATTTTTCATTAAGGACTCTTGCTCCTTTACTAAATACTGATTCTCCTTCATAAAAATTAACTTAATAGGTCTGCAAAACAATGTGGAGGAGAAATATGGGTTGACCCACAACTCAGTTTTATTGTCATCTACTAATTTGAGAGCAACAAAAGCCATCAAGAACATAAATTCATCAGTTTGAGATGTATTTTCCATGAATTTCTGTTTGTAAAGGTTGTGTCCTGCACTACCATCAAATCCCAACTTGCAAATTAGCTCTAAATCTGAGACGAGATCGATGTCAATGATTTTTAAAATGCTTTGTAGGGTAATATCTAATAGTTCCTGTGGGTTACTTACAGATACATTTGGTAAAAAAAGTTTTCTAGCTTGCCTCAGAGTCTTGTCGGATGGAAAATAATTCTTAGACTGCTTATTTATAAAACTGCGGAGAATATTATACTTTCTTTCAGAAAAGTCAAGGTCAAAATATAAAGCAAGAACTCGATGAGGATTTAAAGTTGGCTGATGTTGACTTGTTGATGTTGATCCTCTTGAAATATCGCATGCAAAACTAAGTGAAGCGTGAATTTATCAGATTTTAAACTCTACGTTTTTTTTATCTTTATAGATACTTCCGCAAACCTTACTAAAGGTCTCCCGCGACAAGCGTCTTCCTGCGGCTCTCCAGTGCATCTTGATGATGTTAGTTGCAGATCGCTTTCTGTTTCAGTTGGTATCAATAGTTCTTTCTGTAACCACTTTGAATGCCGCTTATATAAATATTTGCGGTTTCCAGAGCAATCTTTCCACTTTCTGCTTATCGCTAAACAATAAGCTTCACTAGCGTGTCTAATTTTGGCATTTAAACTATCAGAACAGTGTCCTAAATTTAAAACAGATTTCAGTTTATGGATAACTATATACAGTTTCTCTGAATTTGGATTTGAAATCCAATCGTCGACCAAATCACAATTTCGAATCGTTGGGTATTGTACTGGAAAAAAATTCACAGTTATTAGGGAAGCAATTTGCAGCCAAAAAAGAAAACACAAGAACACAGTCTGATATATGACTTATGCATAGCAATTTAATGCACAGAATCTTTTGCGCCCTAAAAAATGCTTATTTAAAATGAAGAAATATATTTTTTTTTATTTTTTTAAAAATTCACTTTATCACGCTATATATTTTAATATACATATCTAAAAAATATGGTACTAATACTAGAATAACAAACCTTCTTCCAGATTAAACATGATTTTTTCCCAAATTGTACACGCACTAGAACAAAATAACACTTCTTCACAGTAAGCAAAATTGAAAATAATAAAATTGCAACATGATCGTTCTACTCAATGCAGAGTTACCGCAAGTACCGTTATGTTTTAAGAGAAAACATTTTTGTTTTTGTTTGATTGAGTCATTTTTCTACAATAATACACGGTTTATTGAGTTAAAAGCGAATATGTATATTTTTTTTTATTTTTGTCCAAGGGTTGCTGTACTGTGCGCTTTCGCGTCTCTGTCGATGGGCAGTTCCCATTGTTTCTGTAATCCTCCACTGGTTACGGTGCTTTTACCGTTTTATTACAGTTGTCTTTAGTAACTGTCCATTTTGCAGATGGTTCGATTGAAATTTCCACCTGCCATCTTTGATTTAGGGGCATCGTTCTTTGTTAATTGTACAATTCTGTTTTTTCGGATGTCCATCAATGTTTTCGCTGCTTTTATGATTCTTGGGATGATGCTTGGAGCAAGGAGTGACTTGAAGCCTTGCGTACTTGCTGCGATTCCTCTTTTAGTTTTATTTATTTTAATTATCTTTAGGATGTTAGGTTTTCGGTTATAATCAATTTTATTTACTATTAATTTTGCAACTTTACTTTTTTTCTCCATTATATTATATACTGCATGAAGACACACGTCCACACTCCTTGGCGACTTAAACCCAACTTCATCTCTGCTATTATACAAGGTGGCGCAAAAGTTTTCACATGATGTTCTTTGGCTGTAATTTTTTTTATTCTTCATTCATTTGGTTCTGCTTTTGGATTATGCTTATTTGAGGCTTTAAATGTATTTTCATTAAGTCGAGAAAATGATATCGGCTAAGTGGCCACCGTCAGAATTAGTGACCATTCAGGCCCGATTTGTGGCATTTTCCATCACTCCTGACAGAACTTCCGGCGATAGGTCCTCGCATTCTAGACAGATATTCTCTTTGAGGGCTTCAAGAGTCTGAGGCTTGTTGATATAGACTTGTGAATTCAAAAAAAAAAACCACGAAAAGAGTCTGGAACGGTTAAACCAAGCGATCTTGCTTGCCAGCAAGAATCACCAAAACTAGAGAAATGCAGCCTTCAGAATTTCATTGCTCGTGCAGTATACGCCGTTGCTCCATCCTGTTAGACGCACATGTTCTCCGGTCCCAATTCATCGAATTAAGAAAGGTGAAAGTCGTTGAGGATGACTCTGTAGCGCTCGCCGTCCAGCGTTTGTCGTTTGTCGTTTGGCCAGCAGCCTTTTCAATTTCAAAAACAGCTGTACTATTCTCAGCAGAAGGCTACTCCGGGGCCAGCCAGACCTGGCGACATCTCGTGTTGTCCCATACTCTTCTAGGCGAGCGTCTAAACGTAGCATTGTTTGCCCAATTGGTGTCGGACGACCGGGAAATCTGCGCCAAAGTTCATGCTGCGCCAACACCACTGACGAATAATTTTGCAAAAAAATCGTAACAATTATTCCGCGTTCTTTAGAACTATAGCAATTCATGTCTTGTTAACGTGTATTTTGTATCTGTTTACTTCACAAATGTCAAAGTAGAATTGACATTTGCCGCCATTTGCAAAAATTATAGGGTGATGACTTTTGCGCCACCTTATACTTTTAGTTATAACAAATGTTATTTTAATTCACATTGTACACATTTGTGAACACTTTATAAATGCTTGTTAGCGCCACCTTCTTTTCACTAGTGGATATGGTAGACTTCTGTCCACTATCAGCACATCCAGCTGAGTTTGACGTTGACAATTTTAGAAATAAAAAAAAAAACCGGCAGCCTCAAGTGGGTGGCAATTTGAAACAAAAATAAACATCGCATTGCTTATATTTGAACATTTATCTTTGCTAGAAACCAAAGTGACAAGTCACATTCTTGATATATATATTTTTTTTAAACCAAATTATATTCTGCATTTTCTCCGAAAGTGATAAAAGAAACCGCCTCCCGAACTGGTTGTGTTCTTAAATTCGCGAAGGAAACTTGCAGAATATGTTTTATCTAATAAAATAATTCATATAATTGATTTATTTATTAAAATATTCGACTAAATTTTGTACTTTTTGTAGTAATGTCGAGGACGAATTATATAACCGCATCGTGATAGCATTACTTTTGTTTATAATTTTTGGTTTGGTAATGTTTACGTTTGCATCTTCCGTTTGTTTTTCCTTATTTTGAAACCGAAAAAACAGTAAGCCTTAAAGATGAGTTTAATACTGTTTGTAACCGCAGCAGCGCATTTATTTTATACACCGTATACAAAAGTTGAGGAGAGCTTCAATCTCCAGGCAATGCATGATATTCTATATTTAAGGCATAATTTCTCACAGGTAAAATTGAAACTTAAGCACATATGCAGACTTTGAACTCTACTGAACTAACTAATTGCAGTATGATCATCATGAATTTCCTGGTGTTGTTCCACGGACATTTATTGGACCACTTTTTATTTCAATCGTATCATCGCCTTTTGTTCTACTCTTGGAAGCACTGGAAGTTCATAAATTCTGGGCACAATATGTAGGTAAACATTAGTCGTCCTATGAATATGATGTGCACATTATTCTAAGTTTTCCTGATTATTGTCCTACGGCAGTTCGCTTGGTATTGGCGGGTACAATCGCAGCATCATGGAATAATTTAAATAAAATACTAATCAAGCAATACGGAACGATGATTTCAAATTTTTTCACATTAATAACCATATCGCAGTTTCATTTTATGTTCTACATGAGTCGAACATTGCCGAATGTAATGGCTTTACCATTGGGTAAGATAATAAGTTGAATCAAGGGCAATAAGTTTAACAATTTTGTTTTAATAGTGCTTTCGGCGATATCGTCCTGGATGAAAGGTCATAACAAAAATTTCATTATTTCTTCAGGATTGGCAATTATAATATTCCGATCGGAATTAGCCTTGTTTCTTGGACTGCTTTTGATATTTGACTTCTATGTTAAAAAGATTAGCATAGCTGAGTAAGTACAAACGTTTCCTCAGTTTTCACTAACCATATTACTAATTTGAAATTTCTGTAAAAATTTGTTAAAGACATACAAATTCATGCTTCTCCAACATCCGAGCTCTTAGCCAGATTCGTCATTGATAAATCATTATTTTATTTCACTAAGAAATTCAAGACTACAGCTGGAAGGCAATATTAATCGCATCGCCAACCAAGGCTATGCTCTTAACTGTTGAAGACGGTTGCTAGAATGGAAATGCAATTATGCATCGTTTTCACATCCTTACTTGGTGCCACGATCATGGTGCTCAACACTTTCTGTGCATTCAAGATTCGAGTAATCGTCCAGTCTAAAAATTTTGAATAGTGGCCTCAAATTGTGGACGCCAATAGCAATATGTCTCAGTCGGTATTTTGTAGCCTGGGACTCTCATATACTGCCATGACGCGGCTATTGCATATTGCAGAAGCTTCGAGCTGTACGCCGTTGAAATTTCCACCCAGTTGATTGAAGATATCTTAGAATTTATTCTGTGAATGGTTGGACTGAGTAGACTTTCCTTGTTTTGCAATTGTTTAAGCATAGATTAATTGTGGCACTAATAAGATAGTAATCAATTGACGTTAGATTATACCACACGAAATATCATTTTGGAGTAAAAATTTAGAAGCCAATATAATTTATTCACAAATTCCTATTTAATCAAAATATGACCCGTTGCCATATGACTATGACTCTTCTCTCGACAAAGTCAAATATTCCTTTTTTGTAAGAGTTGTGAGTTTTTGACACCATAAAACCTTCAAAAGCTTTTGTGAACTCTGCTCAGTTTCAAAACATTTTCTGTCAGCAAAATTACTTCAGGCTGAGGCAAAGGTTGGTGTAATATCAGCAAAGTATGGAGATGCCGAAGAATTTTAAGTCTTAATTGTAGCAGACTTTGTTGGTTGCTTTTCAGCCAATTTTGTATGCACTGTGTCGAATTTCCCACAGTACTTGATGGCGTTTATCATTTCTCCTGGTTGAAAAAAAAGAGAAGTCTATTGGTCCACCACTATGATCATAAACTTTTCAAGGTGAAGATCGAGCTTGGGCATTTGTTTTGGTTTTTCGTCTGCATCGCAACGTTTCCGGTTTCCTGTGTTGTTCTTTTTCGTCACTCAAACTCCAGAACGGAATTTTCCTTACCAACGTTCGTTTACCGTTGCAACCCACAAAGCGTCATTTATAAAAAAGAGATTTACACTTTCTGACACAGATGCACACTCGAGAGCTTCTTATTTCGGACTGGAGAGAAAATGGGAGTAGTCTAAAGGGGTCAAATCGCACGATCTAGCCGGCCAATTCACCGGTCCAAAACGAGAGATAAATTGGTCACGAAACTCATTTCTCAATTGGACTATCGATTCGCGGGCTGTGTGACATATAGCGTCGTCTTACTGGAACCACATGTAGACCAGATTCAGCTCGTGCATTTTGGGCAAAAAAAAGTTCGGAATCTTTGAAAGATAGTGGGCACCATTGAGGGTAACGTTGTTCTCACGATCAATGACCCCGCCGGACCATAAGCCACACAAAACAGCGCATTTTTTCGGGTATATTGGCAGCGTTTATATTGCCTGACGTTGCTTATCGGAACAAATACGGCAGTTTTGTTTATTAACATGCCCTTTCAACCAGAAATGGGTTTCGTCGCTGAAGACAATTTTTCGGCGCTGTGACAGGTCGTTCGGCTTCAGTTCTTGCACGAGCTGTATTTTGTAAGGTTTTAGACCAAGATCATTCCATAAAATCTTCGACGTAGTCGAGTAACCCAATCCCAATTACTGCGAACGACGACGAATTAATAAATCACGGTCTTCATTAACACTAGCGAATACAGCAGCAATATTTTCCTCTGCAAGCACTCTACGCATACGTATAGGTGGCTTGATGTCCAACAGTTTGAAGTTGGTACGAAAGTTGGTTACTAGGGCTTAACTTGATTACTCAGTAGGTCGATTAAAACGATCGTAAAATGGTCGAAGTGCGCGAAAAACATTTTTCACAGAGCACGGATTTTGATAATAAAATTCAATAATTTGTAAGCGTTGTTCGGGTGTAAGTCTTTCCATGCTGAAATGGCAAGGTTAACTGAGCATGTTTGACTTTGACATATGTCACGAATCAGCTAAGCTGTCAAAAATAGAACACTGGAAAACCAAACAGCAAACAAATAACCCTTTGTATGGAGCGTGTCTGAGCTTCACCCTTAAATAGAATAACAACACAGCCAAAATGGACAGAATTCAAAGAACGGTCGGTCTGGGCAGCATTGGTGCCTTGAGGTCGGGACCCGGGCAGAGCCTTCACCTTCCACCGACCGACCTCCATGTCAAATATAGCGTTGTCTGTAGTGCAATTATGCTCTTAGAGGCCAGTAGATGGAAATTAAAACCATATGCCGTAGCGATACCCTGGATCTAATACCCTTACACCCATACTAAATTTCAATATTCAAATCCATTGTACTTCTTTATTTACACTGTATTAGGAAGTGCTCATCCCGGCTAGCAGACAATTCAATATCACAGGCTGACCAGTTATCAAAACGCGGTGCGCAACTCCATTATCGGAGAAAAGGTTACGATCTTTCAGCATTTTCTATATCCGACCATAACTTTTATTGAAACTATAGATATAAATGCGGGACATTGGCACTCACGCCGCATCCTATTTAATACAACTATCGCACCTGAAGGGGAATAAACAAAAAATCGTATTGCGCTTCCTCTCTGAATGCCTGTCTCGAATTTGAACAACGTCGAAGCCGTTATAAAGTTATAACAACCTACATACTTAACTACCTTTTATCACTTTATTTGGTCGCCAATTGAGCGAAGAGCTTTTCTGAATGCTCTCTTTTGGCGGAATAAAATATGACTTTTCCATTCTCAGGCACGCTGGAAATACCATGGGAACCTTTTATGCTTACTTTTATATCATCAGTCACTATGACCCTAAGCATTAAAGTCGATTATCACAACAACTATGTATGTCACTCTCTTACTATCGATAATGCCCATGAGATTATTTTGCCTATCCAGTCACAGGGTATTGTAAAGTGGAAGTGTTGTTAGGAATTGGACTACGTGAAAAAAATGGTCCGAATCTGAGAAAAAAAATATTCGAATTTCGGTCTTCCAATAAGGGGATCCTAAGGTATAGGTAGATGGAAAAGAAAAAAGTTTCAAGTGGTGCCGGAAGAGTCCAAACGCTGAAACTGTTTTCTGAAGTTAAGCTTTCCACCTACTGGCTTAACCTTTTGGCCAACTCACTAGGTCCTTCTATTTATTTCGCATGTCACTGCATTAATCCTAAAATCAGAAGTGTTTCACTAAGCAGTGCTGGCGAGATAGCAATGGCTTTAGATTTAGATATGCAATATGCTTTTTTCTTATGGACTACTCGCTTTATTGGCGATATTCGCGTTATACTGTATTTCCCTTTAATCTGTTTTTCTTTCGCAGCGTCTAGTTTGTCCCAGGTCACACATTACGTGTTAGTTCTTGGCAATTCCTATTATTTTCTATTAAGAGACCGTTTTTGGGTTACTGAACTCCAGCCGGCCAATCATTTCCACCACTTGATGTTGACTGCCTAAGCTCCTGGTCGACAAATTTTCTATAAATTTTATTTCATAGGACTATTAACGTCGCTAAGTCGGTTCCGGTAGATTAACTATTTACTGAGTTCAACAGTACATAATATGTGCTTAAGTTCAATTCTCCTTTTTTTTCTCGTACCAAACAATTCTAATTAGCGTTATTGATTTAGTATTGAGGTTAATTTGCTTATTATGCTAAAAAGTTGATCGCTATGCATTGTTTACTTAGATTATTTCAAGTGGCGATTCCTGCTGGAATCATTATTCTTTCTGCAACTGTGATTGTTGATTCCTTTTTCTGGCAACGTCCTATATGGCCAGAAGGGCAAGTTCTTTGGTACAACACAATCCTCAATAAAAGTTCAAACTGGGGTGTAAGTAAATGTTTAAGTTTTTTTTTTTTTTTATAATAAAATTATTTCTTTATCTTTACAGACATCACCATTTTTGTGGTATTTTTATTCCGCTTTGCCGCGAGCGATGGGATTCTCATTACTATTCGTTCCATTTGGGATCTTATCGGAACCTCGCATTCGTCCCCTTATGATCAGTGCTATAGCATTTGTATTTTTATACTCATTTTTACCACATAAAGAGCTAAGATTTATCATTTACATTTTTCCAGTACTGAATATTGCAGCAGCATGTGCTTGCAATCGACTGTAAGATAATCCCATTTGTTAAGATTTTTCTCGTTTTCAATACAACTCTTCTTTTAGATGTATAAATGCAAGTAAATCTCTATGGCAAGGATTTCTAGGCATTGCTGCTCTTGGTCATGTAGCTTTAAATGTCGTCTTGACTCTGTTTCTTCTTGTGGTGTCGAGTACAAATTATCCTGGTGGAGTAGCCATGTCACGTCTTCATAGAATAGAAGCCACATCAACCAATATCTCAGTACATATATCAAATTTAGCGGCGCAAAGTGGAGTATCCCGATTCATGGAAATTCGTCCCGATTGGAGTTATGATAAGGCAGAAAATCTTAAGTTTAATGATGAACGAATCATGAACTATACACATCTATTAATCGAGGCAAAGAGCAAATTTAACGAGGACTGGCATTTCTTGCAAGAAAACTTCGATACTGTTGAATTTATTGATTGTTTTAATACCATTGGGATACAATATAATTCTCTTATGCCATTGAGAATAAAAACGAAACCATGTGTTGGGATAATGAAACGAAAAGCCAGCTTGAAGAAAAAGATTAAAGATCTACCCGGCAAGTCTCAATTAGTTGTGGAAGATGAACCCGAATTCGAAGAAGTTAGAGTTATAAAGGAAGAAAAAACACCACAAAAAGTACAGCAAGTTAAACTATCCGAAGAAATAATTATAGAACCAGTAACAGTTTTTGAAAAACCATCATTAAGTGTAGTTAAGGAAGCGGTTAATTCTACAAAACTTTTAGACGACGATGATGATGGTGTAGTTATTACAAATGATGAATCTTTAGAAGAAGGTTCTTCAACCAAAGAAATAAACTTCATGGAACTTCGCAACATTGCCCTGGGAAAAATTACAAAATCTACTCGAGCGAAATTGCGTGAAATAATCGAGCAACATTATCGATCTAAAGGTTCTATAATTGAAAACGACTCTAAAGAGAATATAAGTAGGATTGAAGCTACTCCATCGAAACCGATACCAGAAGAAAAGCGAACTCGTCACACAGTTAAAGCCATTATACGACAAGAAAAGATAAAAGAAATGATCGAGAAGATCTCACAGATGGATCTAACGAAATTTTGTGATTTGGATAAAATAACAACGAAAGATTGCCTTAAAAGAGTAATTGACGACATTGATGAAAATAATAAATTGAAATAACTATTAAAGCAAAATGTGTTTAATTGCTGAAGTCGCGAAATTTTTCCTATTTTCTACAATCTGTGGAAAAATATAGAAAGTCTATGTTTTCAGCATATCCAAAATAGCATACCTTTCCGGGCCTTTCAGCTTATCAGGATATTGGTGGATTGTTAACGGAACTCTATCGTGTATATAATCACCCGGCATGGCCAAATCGCCAAATTTTTGAAAAAGTGGAAAATGAACTCGATCTCATTCGAATACTTTGCATTATGTGCACACTCAGTTGTGAAAAATATCTATTGTAGATCCTTTCTTCCTTCTTTTTTCTGGTGAATTACTAAGGAAAAACAATTGTTATTGGCATATCCCTGTTAAATCTTCCGTATATGGTCCTTTTAAACGTAAAACGTGCGAACCTCAAGTTTTTCTACATGATAGAAAACTTATGACTTTGTCATAATTTTTTTTTAAATGTAATTAAACCCCACTTTTTGCTACTTTGGAACGTGGCAGATCATTTCATCTTAAGTCAGTGGTTTTCAAGATCCGACCCAACTTATTGAATCAGGTAAAAAATATGCGCATATACCCCCACAAAGGAGAAAGATGAAGACACCAAAGATAGCTTCTACAAGCTATGACAATAAATTTGTCCTCGGCGACTTCGTGAGTATAAGATGGAAGCGACGAAGTTGGGTATAACGATCCATGAGGGCAAGACCAAGTATATGCTGTCAACACGAAAGGACACACAACAGAACGTCACCCTCAACAGATATAACTTTGAGGTAGTTAAGGACTGTGTCCACCTAGGTTCCGCCCTTAATTCAGACAACTACAATAGCGCTGAGATCAAATGAAGAATAACTCTTGCCAATCGGCGCTTCTTTGAGCTAAGAACGCAATTGACTAGGAAGGCCCTCTCTCGAACAACAAAAGTGACCCCATATAAGACCTTAATAATCCCAGTCCTGCTCTATGGCGCAGTGGCATGGGCTTTATCAAAAATGAATGAAGATGCTCTTGGCTGCTTTGAAATGAAAATTCTGCAGGTGATTTTCGGTCCCGTCAGCATAGACGGTGATTGGAAGAGGAGATACAACGACGTACAGTGACATCGACTTAGCCAGAAGAGTGAAGGTTCAACGACTAAGGTGGCTGGGTCATGTATAGCGGATGGAAAGTCTCACCAACGTAGCGTGCGAAACTGGAGGCAGCCAGCTAAAGATCGAGCTGACTGGAGACGCTTGTTGGTTGAGGCCCAAGTCTACCCCGGTCTCTAGTGCCACATTAAGTAAGTAAGTAAAATATTAAGTTAAAAATATTAGAAAAAAAATACGAATATTGATTGCACATTTTTATTTTTTTATCAAACCTTATATCATATCAATCTTTCAGAGTGCAAACCATTCCTTTGTATGCACGCCAGAGCTCGTCTTTTAAAGGCTCTAACAATGTCCATTCCTTCTAATTCTTCTCGAACTTTCGTAAGTTCCCTCTTCAACCCTATGGTTGAAGTCATCCAGTGTAATCTAGTTATTTCTGATGACTAAACAATGTCCCCATAAATAAAAATTCATTCCGAAGACCTTGGAGGCCACAGAATAAGTCCGTCCACGGATTTTTATACACGCGATCTAACCACTCTCTATCTGCATTTCCATAATGTGCGGGGCGTCATCCTTCTGGTCCACAATGACTGTTCTTTGTTGCAATGATATACATCACCTAATAGTTCTGATATTTTATTCGCAAAAATTCAAAGCAGAGATTCGAATTAAGCCTTGGAGGAAGCCGATAAGGTCCAGTCATCTTGTTATACAATATGCCTGCCCACACATAGACATTGAATTTATGCTGAAAAGCTCTGTGTTTCATGAGTGGGGATGGCTTTCTGCCTAGGTATGTAAATTGTGTAAAGTTGTCTATATAATGGGTACATGCTAAAGCAGGATGCTAATCCCTCGACCTGGCATTTTGGCGCAGCTGAGGTTATAGTGTTTTTGAAGTGAAACTTTTTATCGCTTGTTGGGTAGTAATTCCGAACTCCGATGAAACGAAAAAGCGACAGGAAGTGATTTCGAACTCAGATGAAGTGAATCCTTAGATGCCACTAGATGGTATTCATAATCGAGCGATAATATGTACCTATAAAAGACACTAACATTATCCAACAAGGATGAAGTGTTCGTTGCTTCCCGATGTTGTATCACTATTTCCATGAGCCTTGAGCGGTAAAGGGGGCGTCGTAGGTAAGTGCACAATGCAGGAGTTACGTGCATTCAGCATCGTCATCACCGTTACCATCGTCAAAGTACCTACCTGGAAATTGCTTGGTAACAAAAGCATCATTAACACTTAACGCAAACTTCAGCTTTACAACAAAATTTGGCTTGGCTTGGCTTGGCTTTTGTTTTTCAGCACCAAAAGAATAATCAGCATACCACAGCCAAGCAACAGATTTGTTCCAGCGACATCGGTTGACCTAGTGGGTGGACATACGTCTGAAACCTACATTTTTGTTATCACTACATTTTGTTCTTTCGTTTAGTACTAAATTCAGTAATTATAACAAAAATCCGTATAATGGCAAAACAATATGTTGAATAAGTTTATAAAAATAAATTGGATTAAAAAATGATCTTACTAAAGATATAATCACATACAATAATTCCAAATTGATTACTATAAATTGAAAAAATATAATTCTAGTAAGGAGTGGAAAATGTTAGTATGTTAAGAGGGAGTGAATTCCAGAGACGAATAGCATGAACAAAAAACTGCTGATCCGCAACTTGATATGCAGTACGAGGTCAAATTAAACTAAAAAAACCAATAGATTGCGAGAAACTTAGCTTGTCGTATAGATATTACGGCTGGTGAACATCTTTATTAAGTATCTAATTGTGCACTAGTCGAAATATATATTAAGTGTACTATACATCCAAGGATATTTTTGATGTACGTTGACACATGAGCGTAGCGTTTCAGGCCATATACGTAGCGTATTGTACAATATTATTAAAAGCAAGATCAACCTTGTGTTTAATAAGAGCACAAGTAGGTACAACAAAAAATCTCGCAGCCGTACATTATCAAGGAAAGTATTAAGGTCTTCACCACGTTTTAACTGGTGTAAATCTTTGAGATTGAGACAAATTTCTAAAGCAGCCGTATATTTTTCTAATGAATGAACGGATATTGTCGTACTAAGTTAATGATGCGCTAAACCAGATACCGAGATTTTTAGCTTTGCTTACAAATCCAATTGGTACATTTCCAGCTGGACAAGAGGGAGACTAGTTGAGATAATACCATTTCTATTTATAAATAAGCATTTTGTTTTTATCGGATTGAGTTGCAAGCAGTTTTCTTCTGCCCAGCATTGAATTCGTTTAAGGTCATGATTAAATTGTAAAGTGGCGTTATCAACAAGGTCATTTTTAAAGCTTAAATAAAGCTGAACATCATCCGCAAAATTATAAAAATTGCATCTCTTAATAACATTAAAGTTCAAAAAGCAAGGGTGCCAGTATTGATCTCTGTGGAACACTTGCTAAAATTTCAACAAAGTCTGACCTAAAATTGCTCGCGAAAACCGCTTGTTTTCTTCCAACTAAATACGAGCGCATGAGATTACCGGCTGATGAGGAGAAGTTATATAAGCTTGTTAGTTTAAAAATAAGTAACTCGTGATCAACGATGTTAAAAGCTTTAGAAAAATCTAGTAGAACAAGGATTGTTACTAATTTTTTTGTCAATTGCAACTCGCATTTCGTCAGATACCAAGAAGGGCTGATGTATAGCCGATTGATAACACTAAGAATTCGTTCACGCTGTAGAAAATTAGAAATTTGTTGGTGTATGATTTCAAAGACTTTCGATAAGTATGAAAGAATAGCAATGGCTCTGTATTCCATTGATGAGGTACTTGCTGTTTTACTCTTTGAGATTGGTATAATCTTTGTCTGTTTCCAAGCACTCGGGAAAATTGATTTCTTTATAATATTGTTGAAGATATATGTAATTACTGGAAGTACGTATGGTAATATTATTTTAATATAATGTGGATAAATGTTATCGATCTGATTTGCAGTATGGCTCCAGCAACATCGGTTTGTTCCACTCTGCGAAATTCAAATGAGCCAGCCAGTGAAGTTTGGATGTATTGAGGATGAGTGCCCAAATTTGTTTGAACCTTAGCGAATCCTTTATTTAATCCATCAGGATCGACCTGATCTACCTCGGATCTTAGGGTAGGTCCTACACCTAACTCTTTCATGTTTGTCCAAAGTAGGAACCTTGTAATCGAAACGTTTAGCGTAATAACTACACTTGGCCTATCTTATTTTTGCATTTATTTTATTCCGTAACAATCGAAAACTAACAAAGAACTCAGGAATTCTAAATGACGGCGATGACGGCGATATGCAGATCGAAGATTTGCAATGTTTCACCATCATTATCCGCAAACTTTGAATTGCGTCATATTGCTAACTGCCTTCCCTTCCACAAATCTGCGTTGACTGCTATGGAATTTAATAATGTTGTGTTGTCGAATGTCTATAACTCTCTCGAATATTTTCATAGTATGAAATGCCTCACTTTTGCTACTTAATGCCATGTCCATCTCATCGTTCCCCGACCAAGTTTCTTTGTTGAAGAGCCGGCCTCTTGAAACACGATCATTTTTGTTCCAATTTGGAGACACTCTCGCATATTTAGCGTCTTGAACTGATATCTTTCTTTATAAGTTGTGCTAATTAATTTTCTGGAGTTATGTTGGTTTTTCTCTTCATGAAAAATTCTGTCAGCTGCTTCGAGTTATTCCAGCCTAGATGGTAATCTATCTGGGTATGGTATCCATCGCCGCAGTATGTAATCAAACACCGCCCTTGCCTAACAAATAGAGTATTGAGCATAGTTAGACCGTACCGCTCCCTCTATAAAATATTGACTCACCGTCGTGTCCGTTTAATACGTATCAATGAAAATATTTCCTCCCTTGTTATAGTCCTTTTAAAAGCTCATCAAAATATTTATTTTCCCGATTGCTCATTGCATGCTGTTAGTGTTGATCTTATATACGAGTTCAACTGTCGAGGTGATGGTAACACCGTTCTTATTTTGTTCCTCTCCGTGATAAAACATTTTGTGGGCTTTCGTTTGCAAGCGAACTCTGTTTTGGACATTTCGCCCATTGGTTTCTTGAAAGCATATCGTCTTAACGTTGTCGCAATACGTTTTCTAGTTCAAAATTCTTGGCCGTGATTGTGCCAACGTATTTATTTATTTTCGTATTGTACTATCCTCCTTTCATCCGTCTGGCGTTGGTATGAATATATGTATGTATATCCGACATTTTTTCTTGCAATACCGGTGGTCTGCAGACGTGTGAGCCCGACAACGTATACAGACTTCTTGCCCTTTAATTTTTTGTTAGAGGGTAACATCATACATTTAAGTGTCCAGTAAAAAATATTGCCCATTATACAACGGAATAAAGGGATCGCCACATCATCCTGATATAGAAATAGGCATGGCAATAGCAGTAACAATGCTTTGCTGTGTCATGGCATTTTCAAAAGAAAAACAATGGTTTATGCCTAAAACCTTTTAGGCCACTGGTTATCCGCCTGCTGAAGGTTATTTTGAGATACAAATGTCCGCTTTATGCTTGGGTTGGCTACAGTCCGATAAACCATACCCCATCGACGGTTGATGTCTTTCTCCGATAATTGTTTGCAATGAAGATCGGGGATTTTGTTTCAAGAAAATATGCCTACCAACAAGATAGAGCGCTCTTTAGTTCTTAAAATACTTTGGAAGGCGTCTCCGTAAATCTCCCCATTGTCTACGAATACAATACATGACCACAAATATTGCTTAAACTACGATTTGGGAACAAGAAAATTCCTGCCTAAAACTTACCGTAAATATTCGACAATAAATCCTCCCTGAGTAGGACTTGGCAGAGTCAATTCCGTACCGTTCTGTAAGTCACCGTCTACCTTAATTTGGTGAATTAAGGTAAATATTTTTCGGGTTACATACACTAGATCTAAGAGGACCCTACAGGCAGAATACAAGTTTAATGACACCAGGTGGTGGAGATGCACTTTAAGTCGATCACTAACTATCTTCAATCCAGAGCAAAATTCATTCAAGCAAATATTGTAGTTGTCCAGCTATCGTGTTACATATTTCTCTCATGACGCAATCCACTAAATACGAAATCCATGCTCATAATTTTTGTGTTAAACAAATTAAAAAAAAAAAAAAAAAACATACAAAATACTTTAAACAGTAAAATCAAAGTATATTTCCTTGTTTTAAATGCAAATAAGAATGTTTTAACTTGAAGGCGATTTATTCCACATGTTACGGATCAGGTGATTGACTACACATTTAAAACAGAAATATAAATTAGTTTTAGGATATTTTACTAATTGTCTCTTGCTGCTGGGTTTGGGACTGTTAACTTATTCCGTCTTTGGAACACTCAAGTCCCAGAATAGTTTTCCAATGCCGCCCAGACCAACGAAACACAAGCCCATGGTTATACGATATAAAACCTGATCCATAGCGCCTCCCTTCAAGAAAACGGGTTTGCCATCGGGTTTTTGGAATTCCTTTTGTATTTCCTTGATTTTGAAGTAACCCTTTTGGACCTCGCCTTTGGATCCAGCGACGCCGCTGGTTGCAAATTGACGAACGACAGCCTGTAAAGAGAAAAATTACGTAACTTCAAAGACGGCCAGTATAAATTGAAGATATAAGCATTTTAATTAAGACTGCTTACATAATAAATACATGAGTGATATTATATAGGTTTTTAATGAAAACTTACCCTTGATACGTTCATTTTTGGTTAAATTTCTTGAAAATTTGAAGATCGCAGAAAACGATGGGGCAAAACCTTTTACTGAAATATTTTGACAGCAGATATGACGACTCAGGTAGAGGGCGTTTCTGGATTCATGGAGAAAAGTACTGCCAATACAAGTGTTAAATGTTATATAACAAAATTGGATTTCTTAACACTAATTCGTTAGTATGTAGTACAATTTTTCTCCATTCGGTGTGGGAATTGCAGACTTAACTGCAGAATTGCAAGATAATAAAAATAACAAATGCAGATATAGAAAATGACTTCAACTTTTATCTCAGTCACAAACATGTAAATTGAAGATCTGAGAAGGTTTCAATAAAAAAATTGACTTAAGATTGATTTTATTGTCTTTTGAAATTAGAAATCCCTCCATAAGTTTTAATTTCACTCCTTTCTTTATTTTTCGCATCCCTTGCCATTTGCTACAATTAAAAATTTTGTGTGAGCACACAGTTGATTATGTGCTGTAATTGCTGCATGCTAAAGCAGGAATATATCTATATATACCTACTTGTACAGGCAGCTTCTACGGGTTTTGGCGGGTGACGAATTTTTAAAGAGTGAAACTTTGGATTAAATTAAATAAAAGTAAAAAGTGAATGAAAAATTATTAATAATCTAAAAGAGTACAATAAAAACGTAAGGGTTTTTCAGAACATGAGTCCCTTTAACTCTATATTCAAGTTTCAGAAAACATGCTTACCCTAAACAAATCTTAATGACTCCTGAAAAAGATGTTTGCTTTTCTCAGTTCTACCTCTAACGCTTGCTTCCTATAAAAATAAATATAAAATACGATATGAAGCTAGTTATCGTTTTCCCAGTAATTGTAATAACAAGTGTTTTTTAGATCTATTTTTAAATAAAGCATTATGGGGTGCAGATTCATAATTTGTCGTCAAACAATATAGTAATCTTTCGTATTGTTAACATTTTAACCATCACTTCAGAATTCTTTTATCGCCGGTAAACTTAAAATAGGTAGAATTGTCACTAGAAAGTCTTTGTCGCTGTATTCATAAATAAATTTTAGATTCATCCTATTGAAATATTTTTTTTCAAAATCGACAACAATCAAGTAATGCAGATACTTGAAATCAACACATTGCTTTAGCTAATGATGACTAATGTTAAAAAATCTAGGGTTACCATAACAATATTTTCTACAATTTTTGCAGACTTTTTCTAGCAACTAAGTTATATTCCAAAAACGTGACCACAAATGGTTCAGAGCTGCAGAGTTATATTTCACGTTTTCAGTTGTTATTCATCCTGATCTAAATCTGCATTAACCTGCTTCTGCTTTAAAGGCAATTGACTTTGCTGGGGTTTTCTTTTCCACTTACAGAACCCACCCTTTTGCAGTGCTGAGATGCCTGTGATCTGCACCAATGGCAAGTACTATGAACCATAACCAGGATTTTGAAGTTTTTCGGGAGCTATTGCCTATTTTCTTACAAATCTTAATGCTCTAATTATACAAATCAATTTTACAGCATGATTATTCCCTGCTTTATCCACTCGCAGGAGTGATCCGCACGTTATCATATTAAGCACGCGCCGTATGTCGGATAGGTTGCTTTTGCATTTGAATATTTTACGTACGTGGGAACGGAGGAAAATTCCATTATATTCAATAATACACGTTATTTTACCGATGTTTCCGGTAGCCGCTGGGAACTGGTCTCAGTCGAACGTGGCCCGCCAAACTTATAATCGCGATTGCTGGAACCAGAGAAAATAGAAACGTTATCATTCACTGTCAGAAATGATTGAACCTCAGAAGGAGGATGTGCGGCGGATGAATTCACATCATTAAATCAACTGCGTCTTTTGCGGCTTGTATAGCAGATACCTCGTATCGGCTACTTCAACGTATTTGGAGCTGAGGGCGCAGAAATAGACATGGTGACGGACGAACCCTAAATGGGTCAGTCCGGCAGTCCTCATACTCTTGCAGTGGTTTATTGACCCTGGAAAATCCAGCTTCATTCGCCCAGGCACATACTGTTGATGACCCCGCAAAACGAAAAAAGGACGACGACGTTCGAATCTGTAATCTAGTGTTCAAACGTTGAACAGGCAGCGTGCAGCCGAACAACTAACGGAGGTTCTCAACTGCTATAAAGAGAAAGTGTGATGGAATGGACGGACAAAGAAATTATGAAAAACTATAACACATCCTACGGTGATTGCTACAGAGAAAACAAACAGTGTCTATTTTACATTGCAGTCGCAAGAACAGCTTGCACGACACTACTTTTGGAAACGGACTAAGACTAATAGACTTAGCTGGGGGGCGGAACATCAGTATAGCTAGCACACGGTTTCCCCACCTTAATATCCACAAAGAGACATGACGATTACTTGATCACACTTGATCATAGTCACCCAAATTGATCACATTGCGATCGACGCAAGACATTCCTCTAGTATTCCAGATTTCGAACATAGACTAGAACCACGACTTCGTTGTAGCTAAGTTAAGGCTGTGGATATCTCAAACACTAAAACAACAGGATATACTGTAAGGAGTTTTAATGTCGAACGGCTGCAATCGCAACAAACTGCCAGAGTCTTTGCCGATCACGTATGACTCTTTTTTTTTAAAAAAAGTGGGTATGAATACACTTATAATGCCTCAGCATGTGTTAAGTTTTTTTTTAGAAAATGGGATAGAGAGAGAAAGAAAGATGTTTGGGCTCAGTTGGATGGCATCCAACATTTAATGGGGAGACTAAATTCTTAGTGGAAGTTGGCTACTCGTCTTACTTGATTTTCGTTAACTGAAAAAATAGATGTATATCTTTTGGGCGAGGCTGGGATTGGAACACCGAACCTTCCGATTTGGAAGCCAGTTCACTACCACTTAAGCCGCGGCCACCCGGGTTGCATCCGACCACCTCTATGAAAGCATGCCTAAAGAATGAAACTTAAGTACCGTTTGCCCGGAAGAGACCCTTTTAACTGCGCCAAGTTTAGAAGCATCTGTCTCCGTGGGAACGCCTGACGCCATTTAACAACGATCTGAATGGCCCACAATAGACCAAATATTTACACTGCAGATCCTGGAAAAAAAACTTAATCAAAATCGATGTGCACCACCTCTTTATCGATTTTAAGTCCACATATGACAGCATCTACGAGTATCCCTGCCAAACTAGTCAGATTGTGCAAAACGAAGAACGCTCACTGCTTCAAAAGTTTGGAAACCATCTCTCCGAGACCTTTGATGTTAAAAAAGGATTTAGGAAAGGTAATGCGCTCTCATGCAACTTTTCAAAATCATTCGTGCGAAATTTGGAAGTCAGCACCCATTGTCCAAAAGTCTATACTACTACTTGCATACACTGATGACATTGACATCATTGGCAGAAGTCATCATAATAAGATAGGTGAATAGTAAGGCATTGTCAATACACATAAGAGACTCAACTTAAGACCCTCATGATACTATTTTCAACAGATACTGCATTTTGAATCCACTGATTTAAGGGCCATTCATCCTCTTCCCCAAAATCTTCTTTTGTTTGTGCATTTTTTAATTTTAATGTATAAAACAGTTTGCAATGGTTGAACTAGTAACCCTTTCCCAAGATTTTGAAATGGGTAAAATCGCTTCAAGTAAATTTATGTCACGTCAATGTTCAATATTTTTAATAAGATCTAGCACTTGAAACTTACTGTAATAGGCTTTAAGGGATCTTATAATTCCTTGGTCCATTGGTTGGAGCACCGAGGTAGTATTTAGTGGAAGGAATTCAAGTCCTATAGCTTTCAAGCCTTCCACTGCTGGATGTGCAGGACAATTATCCACGAGTAATAAGATGTTTTTATTCTCCTTTTTTAGTCGACGGTCCCAGTTTCGAAGGTATTTTTCAAAAATTGTAGATGTCATCCAGGCTTTCTTATTACTCTCATATTCTACTGAAAGCTTTTTCACATTCTTAAAGCATCTTGGGTTTCTTGATTTACCCACAACAAGAAGCTTCTCCTTTATTGTACCAGTCATATTGGCTTCTGCTAGTACAGTAATTCGATCCTTAGCCATTTTGCCTCCAATGCATTTTTCACCTTTAAATTTTAGCGTATTGGTTGGTGTCATTTTAAAAAACAGACCGGTTTCATCAATACTAAAGATGTTTTAATCTGTATAGTTTGCCAGAAGTTGAGGCCAAACAACCTGCTACCAATTGTGTACTGCACCTTTAGGAACACTTTTAGCCTCTCCTATAATTTTTCCACTGACAATTCCATGACGTTGACGAAAACGCTGTATCCACGCTGATGAACACACGAAGTCGTTCTTCCCCATCTCCTTGGCAAAGTTATTTCCTTTAGCTTGCAAAATGGGTCCGCTGATGGGTATACCGGAACTTCTCTGTGTCTTAAACCATATTAGCAGAGCCTTTTCAACCTCAGTGTGCAATGAACTTTTTACTCTTTTTACGGTTAATTTTGCTTCCTCAAATTGCAATTTAATTTTTTCCTTATCCTTTAAAATTGTGGATTTAGTGGAGTATGAAACTGAATACTCTTTGGCAAGGTCTTTATTTTGCTCTCCAGCTTCCAATCTAAAAATAATACCTGTTTTCTCTTCAATCGTAAAGATCTTTCGTTTCTGACTCATTTTCCAATACAACTATATGCGAACCGAATAAAACTAAACTTCTACGACCATTCGTCAAACAGAAAAATTTACACTAAATTTCCCACCTACTCGTACTATTGAACAAACTCAAAACCAATTATAAACGCAAGACAAAAAGAATAAAATGTCAACAAACGGTAAGTTGTAACATATTCTATTTACACAGATCCATACTTCGCATCTACAGATAAGATACGATTCTAACCCGGAGGGACAACGCACTAAAGGAAGACAGCACCTTAAGTGATGCCCGCAACCAAATTGGAGTGGGAAAATAGACTCAGATAGTCAGAAACCTCGTTAACTTGAGTGGCCTATTGGTTGAGGCATATTCCCTCCCAGCGTTGTGGAGCCATCTAATGTAAGATGGCTGCCGATGTACTTTGCGACGCTTGAAATAATTTGGGAGGCATGATGACAATACTCAGTGCTTCGTTTTTGTTGAGGGACGTGACTATTTTAATTTTACTAGGAAGCACGTTGCGAATTCGGGAAATTGTTGTTTGGGAAGGCTCATTAAAATTCGAGATCGTATCATTATTTTCTAAGGCATTAAAAACTGTAACGAAGTGTTTCTCTAACTGGTGGGCTGAATCTCACCCGAAGTCAAAAAGTTACCAGCAAGATGTTGCTTGGAAGAACGACCATTAGTAAGCCCCTTGGTGATGATAGAGATAGTCCTAATGGCGCAACTGCTTACTTCTTCTTCGGCACTTGAGGCATGTGAGTCGATGTGCCAGCATTTGTCACGTCTACCCCTACGCTCTATTGTTGATTGTTACAAGCTCTTCGATCCGCCCTCTGGTGTCCGCCGACGGCTATGTGCAGTAACTTTTCCACCTTTTACTGATAGAGGCACGTATCCCAGTTGTAAAAACAGTTTCATTTCATTTCAGTGGCCATCCAAGTTTTTCTGCATTGTGCTGCTAATTGTTACTGCTTTTCAGGCAAGAGGATCATTACTGTCGCACTTGAGGATCCCTGAGCATGTTGGCTGGCAGATGCAGTAAGAAAGCATATAAAAGCTAACCACAAAGTGATTGATTTAGTGAATATGCCGGAATAGAGCATGACAAAGATTATTCTGATGATTCTTATTCAGTATCCAACCACTTTATCTCAATTAACCCCAGATGGCTGTCTTATATTATGTAAACTCACCCTCTATTTGGTAATATCTAGCGTTTGGTGTCCCTTCTTGCAACGAGTCGAAGATGCCCTTGTATTCTGGAACCTGATCGTTGTCCGTGTGTAGTAGCCAAGATATTCAACAAAGTATCCATACTAATCCGTTTCCGAGGAATGAATTTTTTTTACTAATGGACACTTAATTTCCGAACGAAAAGTTGACAGCTGGGAACATTTCATTTTGAATTTGAATTTCAGAATTTCTGGCTATTAATGCAGCCCACGCTTCGATTGCAGCATGCAACAATTTTAGTTTTCAACTGCCCATTGCCGGCGTTGTAACTCAGCTGCATAATCTTCTTAAAATATCATAAGTCAACACTCGATTAACAAAGTAAACAAAGCTAGTGACGGATTTTTTACGTCCAATTGACATTTATGAATGATTTCATTTTCAACGTTCTTACCGTAAACAAAAGAAATTAAATACGGCAGATGAATTGTTTTTTGTCCTTTTATAAATAATAATTAATTTTCGAAAAAACTAGCATGGGTTTTCTAACAGTCTTGAAGAAAATGCGTCAAAAGGAAAAGGAAATGCGCATCCTTTTGCTGTAAGTCCTTAAATAATTTATATATAATTTTAGTTAACCTCATCTACGGCTTTTTTTTGTATTCGAAAAGAGGGCTGGACAATGCAGGGAAAACAACAATTTTAAAACGATTCAATGGAGAACCAATTGATACCATATCTCCTACTCTAGGATTTAATATAAAAACCCTAGAGCACAATGGTTACACTCTGAATATGTGGGATGTAGGTGGTCAGAGATCACTTCGATCATATTGGAGAAATTACTTTGAGTGCACCGATGGCTTGGTTTGGGTTGTTGATAGTGCGGATCGCATGCGTCTGGAAACATGCAAGTCCGAGCTGGAAGTGTTATTACAAGAAGAGAGATTGGCTGGTGCAACACTACTTGTACTGGCAAACAAACAGGATTTACCCGGAGCCTTGTCATCACAAGAAATTAAAGAGGTAAATCAACCAAGTTTATTTAGTAAGTCAATATGAATGAAACGCTTTCATAAAATTACAGATTTTGGAGTTGGACAACATCACAACTCATCACTGGCTTGTAATGGGTGTGAGCGCTGTAACCGGGGAACACTTGCTAAATGCTGTGGATTGGCTTATTGCAGACATTGCAAAAAGGATCTTTACCCTAGATTAGAGTTCAAATAAAAGACTTATTCGACACTAAAGAAAAGTTTTATTTTTCAACTAAATATTGTTTGTACAAGTTCTCCTCATCCACAGATTGGAACTGATATTTGGGATTCACTTTAGCTATTTCTGTAAAGCCTTCGCTTAGAGAAGGAGGTTTGTACTTTTTCTTGAATGTATTCATCACCATTTGATTGATTTTAGAGTGTTTTGAATCGGTAAGTTGTCGAAATGCTATATTATGCTGCACTTGTCCAAAATTTACGTTCATCGTAAAACAGCGGCATGGAATATTATGTCGGTTGGCGATTTCTAAAAATTTTTTACGTGATTCCACATCGACATTGGTATTGTCTATTACACAGCTTTTCTGAGCTGCCAGGGCTTTTTCACATCGACTTGCACATGCCTGCGTGCTACCTAAGGTGTCCGCATTTAGAATTGTGTAACCATGGGGCTCAAGTGTTTTCTGAGCGAATAAACTTTTTCCCGAACCTGGCAGCCCACAAAGAATAATCAACTCACAAGGAGCAGATGATGGAATTTTTATGCTCTCCGGTTCAATGTGGGCTACGTTTGTTGGTAAGTTTGTCGGATCGAATTCAGGCATTGTCCATGGAAGTGGTTTTTTGTTGAAGAAATGCTCTTCAGGAGTAAAGAATTTCAATCCAACATTGAGTGCAAATAATCGATCACAACAGGAATGATCTCGTTTTCTTTTACCCTCGGCATCTCGTCCCGCTGCATCTCCAACATAAAAACTTTGCTTCAAATCAATTATTGCCCCACCGTTTTTACGGTCAGCCAAGTGATTCCACATGCCAGGCACAGGTTTTCGGTAGAAGCTCTCCCCCACTGCAATGAAAACTTGAACCGGCACATTCAGTTTGCTAACGATTGCTCGGATTTTCTGTTTAAAGTCATCCAGCTTAATTTTGCCTTTCGCAATACCGGCTTGATTTGTGAAGAAACATATTTTGTAGCCTTCTTCAACGAGTTTCTTTAATTTCGCTCCAACATCGGGGTGCAAGATTTGCCAATCATCAATACTCTTTGGGAATACATTGCCAGATTTTGTTGTTATTATGGTTCCATCCATGTCATAACCAGCAATTTTCGTTGATGATTTTACTCCTTCACTGGTGAAGACAACTAGAATACCGTTATCTACAATTTCCCAATTACCCTTAGAATTATCAGCTGACGTAGATGCAAATGTACTCGTATTCTCCTCTTTTATCTTGGGTTTTATATCAGGAGGAGGTGGTTTAAAAACAACTTCAAAGGCATGCCGCCCGTAGACGATTTCAACAATGTCTCCGTGTTGAACGGTTGTTTCATTATCTTGATTTACCATAAAACCATTTAAGGAGCAAGGATTCACACCTAATACTTTCAGTTTTATTTCACATTTATCTAAATTAACATCAAGAAGCAGTTGCCGCTTGGAACACTTTGCATCGCGGATGCCTGTTTCCTTGCTGCGGCCAATCTCATTTTTACCTGATTGAAGGTGAATCGTTTGTAATTCTTCTTGCACTGGCTTTAGTAAGCATATACGTTTTAATTGGTTACTCTGTTCAATTGCTTTATTGAGAAATTTAGCCAGCGACATGTTGTGAAATACGTTTTATCTTCAATCGATATAGTGGCTTGTTTGACAGATAACAAACTAGACGTATATGAACAGCTGATAATGAATGACGTTGGAATGCGTGATGAATGCCTGCATTTCCATTTTCCAATAGCGAATTACGGGTCTGTTTCCCCGCTAATTTTTTTTCGATTTCAAAGATTATTTTGGGGAATTTTTTCGGGTTTTCAGCTTGCTTCCATATTATAACAATTTAGCTTAATTTCCACAAACATGGGTCAGGTAATTTTCAAGAAAAGAACAAAAAGCCATTGGTTTTGTCTCAGCTGAAATACTTCTGGAACAAAAAATTATTATCGACACGCTCACAAAATGCCCCATACCCCGGCTCAAGTTAAGAGTTAAATCATCATAGGTGATCTTATACAGATAAAATTACGCAATATAACAAAACAGAAAAAAAATAAGAAAAAGGAAGTGGATAAAAGAGCGGCTGTTGGAGGAATTATTGTATTGTAATTTTTCTTGTAAAAATGTTGAAATTGACTGACGCTGAAGACTATAATATTATTTGCGTATGAAAGACGAACAATTTCAATAAGTTTTAGGTTTGATGGAGCCTTGTATCACCAAACAGGACGCATTGATGAGAACACCTACATCAGAGGAACAGCGTTTAATATTCGAGAATATCACCTCAAGCCATTGGAAAAATTATCCCCAAAACATGCAAAACCTTAAGAAAGAAATACTTGAAAGTAAGTGATATAGGACCATACTTTTTTAACTACAAAGGCTCGTACAATATTGTTTTGTTTGCTACAATGATGAAAACAATGAATTTATCTACGTTCAAAAAGGTATAAATGGAAGAACTTCCGACGAAGGAGTATCAAGAAGAACGGATTTTTTTTTAATAAGCTTGAAAATCATGAACTTAATATACTCGTACCTCAACCAAAGTAACTAGTTAACAGTTCACATGTTTGTACATAAGCTTTTATAGGAGACGAAGCATTTTCTCCATCTGAAATCATATAGGAACCATTTATTCAAAGTAAAATAATATTGGATAATACAGGCTCAACTATTTCAGGTTGTTATGCTCTGCACAATTTTTTAAGAGCACATTCTTCTAATTATATTACCCAAATTTACGTTGATCGAGAGGATTTGGAAAGAGGTCCAGTAATCCCAAGAAATTGGCGTGAAATTTGGGAATTACTCGTATTGCACATAACGTATTGAGTAAGGTCCTTTTTAATGTGTACCTTTTTGAATACATTTGTTCATTGGTTTTGAGTCGTTTAGATTTAGCCTAATTTTGGTTGCGTTTGCCTTTTAGCTCGCAAACGCACCACGTGTAAGAGTTTACAGATTTTGAATGATACGGTTCTGATAAAGTAATATTAACGGGGCTTATACCTATGCAGATAATACAGTTAATAAGGTTTCCTTTTGTGATTATCGTAATAAGGGAATTTGAGACATCACAAAAGAGCATACTACACTACTCTATGGTACTCGTAACCAATTTGATCACGCTCCTAACTATAGGGACTATACAGCCTTCAAAGAGTGCGTACTCACCCACCACACACAAAGCGAACAATAACTCCCTGAACCAATTTTTTTTAATTATCTAAAGACTTATCCGGGATGGAAGTAAATGCGCTCCTGAGGCAAATTGAAAACTTCATGCAAAATCTAAAAAATTTTTACTCTGTCTTCCAAAAGAGATCAACCTACCTCGACCTTGTCAATTAAGTCATGTTAAGTCAGAATTAATAATGATTATAAATTTTCTGTCTTCCAATATCTCGTCATTAATAGATCACAGCAGAAGAATTGAATTACAGAAATTTTTTCTACCCAATAATATTGCGATTGCATGCAACCAGGAGACGTATCTGAGCTCCAGAATGAATGTCAATCTGTATACATATAACTTTATTTTTAACACCCAGCAAGGTATCGCTATAGCCATAAAAAAAAACGTTCACTACGACCCTGTTAATTACAGCTCCAACCTCTTTCCGTCCATTCTTCTTAGCATCGAAATTCAATACAATAGTGTTCAAAAAAAACCTCCTCCTTGGTTCTACCATATATAGATACTCGAACCTATTCATCGTCCGTCTATCTCCTCAATAGAGGAACTTAAAAAACTAAATAAATTAGTCAACTCTTTTGATTGTGCTATCCTAGGGGATGACTTGATTGCCAGAAGCCCCCATTGGGGAGACAGTAGGTATAATATTAATAGGACAACTTCAACGCAGATCTTGATATCATTCTCAGACAAAGCTCTCCTCCCGAGTACTGCGACTTGTCTAACTCAGAAATAGACAGATACCTTGCTATCTTTTCCGATTCCCTTAACCAACCTATAGAGATACATTTCCACGGAAGTACTCTCCTATAAAAAATATAAAAGCCTCCTAAAAACACTTCTTTAAAATAAAACATCTTTGGGAAAAGCAGTTGAAAAGAATATTTCTCAGCTCCCTTAACAGAGTTAACGATTCCTACATAGCACTATCATCAAAGGTCTCGCTGCTTAAAAAAAATAATAAACGATAAGGTAAGAATCTGGCTAAAAAAATAATTGGAAAACAGAAATACCAAAATTACCCCTAACCCGGGGGCATTTAAGGAAGTTTTTAGAATTATAGGTTAGAAAAAGAGGTTCCATTGTGAAAAGTCACAGTGAACAATAAGATTTTTACTAATGAAATTAGTGCAGACTCTGCTTTGAAAATTATTTTAAAGTAGTTTATAAAAACAAACCCACAGACTTTAACCCAGAGTCACAAACAATACCATAGACCAACTTCAGCAGATTAGACTTTACAAACCTACTCACATTCGTAATTTCGAAATAGAAAACTCTTCCCTCTCAACGACTACCCCTTTCATCGCTAAAACCCTTCTAAAGCAATTAAACATTAAAGGACCGACCATAATAGACTTTGCTGAGCTTAAGCCAGCTTGATGAAATGTCTTATTACATATAAATAGTAGCGCATGATTATAATGGGGTTTCGCTCGGTTTCGTCAAATTTTGTTAACTTTACTTGGCTCAAGCAATAGAATAGGACATTCAGTTGACAGTTGAGACAAAGGAAATGCTTTTTTTCTATTTCATTTGTTTTTGTGAAGATACTTATCCCTCCCATTGCAAAATGCAATAATTTTGCAATTTTCATTTTTCTGAACTAATTTTCCATTTTATTTTTTCTTGCTATAAAACCAATCATAATTTGACAGATTATTAAGTTTGTTCCAGTACATAATGGGTAACTTGAAATTTTGATAAAAATTAAGTGGGCTTTTCGTTCGGTTTTGATGTAAAGTTTATTCCACTGAACTCTATGATGATTAGGTCTTAAGACATCAGCTGGCCCGGATTGCATCACCAATTTTGTTCTCAAAAAAATATCATCTAGTGCGGTTAACATCCTTACAATTTTGCTCAATAATTGCATTAATATAGGATACTTCTCGTTGTAAAAAATTGACGTATCTTAGATGAAATATTCTACATCAGCTCTAAATCTATTTAAATGAATATCTTTTCATTCTTGTCGGATATATTCGTAATTGTGCCCAGTTCCATAGAATCGACATCGTTCCGTTGACGGTTGACTTTGACGTTCACGTACTGCCGAAAAGAACAGTCCCATAAAATCCGTCGCATATCTAATTTGACCAATGACAGCCGATGACATTTTATTATTGCTAAAAGTGTTTTCTCTTCGAGCTTTGTTGCAAAATAATAGTTTTTTTTAACTATACAAGGTTAATTAGCAAATAATTATTAAAAAACGACGATTTCTTTTTGATGATTATATTTCATACTGTTTTTATCGGAAGTCTGAATATCTGAAAAGGATCATGGGTAACAGTCGCCGGTTTTGGGTTTGTTGATTGTAGGAGGCCTGACACCTTCATGGATTTTCTCCTCTCAACTTTGACCAAGTATACAAGGATGATCGGAACATTTTTAAGGGGCAGTGAAATTGAGCAAGGAAGTGCTTGATATGCTGTTGAATTTGGTCGAAGAAGGCTTCCAAAAACTCAGCAGAACCGTCATCTCACCAACATGCAGGCTGTTTTTGACTCTCGTCAATGCATATAACAGTAATCATGCTGCCTATGTTTATCATTTTCACCTTTACAGATATTTAGCACATTTAGGCAGCAAGAAATGGGACTCATATGTGTTAAAAGAATCGTGAACGAAACCTCCAATGTTCTTTGGAACACCCTCGGCCATATATACTTGTCAGTCCTAAACAATACTGAGTGGAAACAGATAGCCAGTGAGTTTAAGAATATGTGAAATTTGCCAACTGTGTGTGTGCTATTGAAGAGAAACACTTGCTCCTCGAATTCTGGATCTCATTGTTGGCATTTCCTTTGAAATCATTTTTGATGCCTCCAAGTCCAAGTATAGTGCATGAGACATATTTGCCAATTTTTGTTTTATTAATACCTGTACTTTTATTTAGGGGAGAGGTTGCCTTTGGACCGAGAGAATTTCAACAAGCGTCTCTAAGGTGCCAGCTGTAAAATTGAAAATGCATTCGGCATTTTAATGTTCCGATGAGGATATTATTTGGCCCGCCAAATATGGCTCCGGAGTCAGCGGGAAAAATCGTGAAGGCAGCTGTCTTACTTCACAATCTCATGAAGATGTATGATGGCATTTATATTCCCCCGGACTACGTGGGTTAATACCATGGCAAGCCTTCCATTAAAGAAGCCGAAGAGAATTCTCTCAAACAGTGCGTCAAAGTTGTGAGACTAATTGAAAGATTACCTTTTGTACAATCAGGTCTATGTATTTTTCTTTGTATCTGCTAACATAAAACATTAAAAAAATTTCTTTAAATTCTTTTGTTTTTTTATTTTCTTTTCTCGATTTCCTCGAAGACTTTTTTTAAAAAAAACGATTTTAGATCATCTTGAATGTCTTCTGGCAGCTTGATTAGATAGCTGTCAAGGACTTTGTAGAAATAGTCATTTCGTCCTCTTGGTTCCCTCTTCGATAAAAAGTCGGTGGCCGCTCCCAGCAACACATTGAAGCGATCGGTTGCCTCTTCGACGATTTTGCGCTTTCGCGCACTTGCTGGTTTTGAGGCTGTGTCAGCGGACGCCTGGCTTGTATCAGGTGTCGACAGCAAAAAATGTTTCGTTGAAGGTAAGTCATCATGTACCCTACCCAACAACACCTCTATGCGGTTCGATACGATATCGCCTTCCTCAAAGAATGTGGAAGCACTCGTCTCCGTAGGATTGACCCCCTCTTCCTTTGTATTCCATAGGGAATTGGAGAATATCCTGTCACACATTTGCACATGAAATACAAAATGCTGAACAAACGAGAAAAAAAAAACTATTTTTATTTTACCTTCGTGGGGCGACGTGCGCTTTTAAAAATTGTAACGCCGGGAAAAAAGTCCATTCTTTTTCCTCCGGCGCCCAGTTTACAGATTTTGGCTTCTTATGAAGCTCTTTAAGGAAGCGATCCCTGAGTGACCTCCATCGGCTCTGACACTGCTTCACTGCAATAAGAAGAAACATTAATTTCATAAGTCAAAATTGCTTTTTTTTTTATTATATTACCATCTACACCAATAGCATCCGACACAGCAAACCAAGCCTTTTCCTTTTTTGACTTGTTCCTATATGATTTCGAAGATTTATCATATAGGCAAGCATTAGCTTTAACAGCTTTGATTAACTGTTCCTCAAACATAAAACTATTTAATATTTTTTTGCCCAGAAATTCCTTTTTTTTTTTCAAAATTTCCAACAGAATAATTTTAGATTGAAATGTCAACCAATTGTCAACAGCAATGAGCATTTCTCTAGCCAATGAATGAGCTTACTCTCAATTTGTGAATGCGTGAACATCAAGATGAGAATGTGTGAACTTCAATGCGTGAAAGTTGAACACCAGCAGATCAACAGACACCTCATCAAACAGAGCTATGTACTTTGTCATTATAGGGATAAACGTCAAAACTGAGCCAAAAGTAAAGTAAACACCATCTCCCCGGTGTGATTAAAAATTTGTGTTTAAAACTTCGTTTATTATCCTTTATTTTGCAATGGCAGGATTGCAGGAATTTCTTACACATGCGAAACGATATGTAGAAAATTTCCTTCGTAATCCGAATAAAGAAACCCTTAGCATTGCTGAGAAGGAGCTTCAAAAATACGATGGGACCCAAATGCAAATGTTCCAAGTCCGCCTCTTAACACCATTGATGCTTAAATTGGAAAAATTAAATGGGTAACACAAATTCTATAATAAATACCTTAATGTTTGATTTAAAAGAACTTTAAAATTTTAGTGAAAACATAGAACTACAAGCTGGTATAATCAGACTTATGAAGACAGTAATATCTTGCACTTACCTCAAAGATGTTAAAGCTATCAAAACTCTGCTATTAATTCTGATAAAACAAATCCGCGATTGTGAAAAGGCTTCTATAAAGCCAAATCTTTCTGAAGAAATAAAACTAGCCACTATCGAATGTATTAGTGAAATTTTTGAACGTTCTACTTCTGATGTTTTGGAGGAGTACTGTACCGCAGAATCGGCATTATTTATGGGACAAATTCTTTTATCATGTGTGGAATTTATATCTTCGGAGAAGTACCGGCTGTTGATGTAAATACTAAATTAAATTTGAGTTCAAAGTTAACTACATGCTATATATTTTAGAATTGCATCTATGCGCTGTCTTATGGCAGTGTTCTATGTACATGATAAAGCTGATTCGATGGATATAGTTTTGCGAAACCAAGTGGCTGATACTGTTTTTATATTTGTTCCAAAAATAATAACGGTGCTCTTTAAAACAGCACTTTCAGACGAAAAACTTGGAGAAACTGTCATTTCCGTAAGAATTGTTTTTATTTGCTTTGTGATGAAACTTTTAAAAAATCGTTTTAGACATCTATAAAAGCACTAGGACGTATCATTCTAATAGTCTTCGATAAAGGCGACCGAGGTTCTTTACCTTATTATGATAAGCAATCGTTTGTAGATCTCATTTCGAAATACTTAGAATCCCAAACTATTGATGACGATAACAATGATAATTTCAAGAAGCCTAAACAAGCTAAAAAAGACCTTGAAGAACAGCTCACCAAAGTCCAAACAGAAGGAAGATCTGCAGAATGGTTTAATTTTACAGCCAAAAAGATAAGTAAACTTTTACCAAAACTGGCCATTCTTCGAGCAAACCAATCGAAAAGAGTACGCTACGAATATGCAAAGCTATGTTGTAAATTGCTTGAAAAATGTTCTCAAAGATTAGGAGAAAACAACAGTGAACTTCTCGAATCAATTATGGCAATGTCTCAGGATAAAGATGAAGCAATTAAAAAGCTATGCATAAATACATTGCAATCTTTACAACGCTCTGATTGCAGTTTTATCTTTGGAGATCTTGCTGATATTCTCTTTGAAAAACACCTTACAAGACTACCTCGTGTAATTAATAGATGCGACGATGATGAACAGTATGCGGAATTTCAGTTTTTAAAGGGTTTCTTTGAAAGTGTATCTGCTAATCAATTGAGAATGCTGTTTATGTTAGCAAGAAATTTAGAAGAATTTTGTCTTTGCTTGATATCGGCTTTCGAATTAAAAATGCATAAAGATCTATTAATAGATGAATACGCATTGAGAGATATTTGTGAAGATGAACATGTTTTACATACAAATTGTTGGAGAAAGTTCAAAAATATCGACTCAAAACGTGTTTTTGATGTAATATGCGATATTTGTAGTTGTTTGGGCAAACCTGAAATTTGTTTCGTGGTTTACGATCATTTGATGGAACTTTTAAATACAAGAATTGAAATCGTAAATGAAGTTATACTCATAAGTGCGATTGTTGTGGCAAGTGATGCGAGTAAAAGAAGATTGCTTGTGGATTTATTTCTGAAGGAAATTCTCGATGAAAGTCACTGGCACTTGTCTCTCCAACCGGACAAAATACCTAAATTAAAAGTCAAAAAGGTTGACTTGTTATATTTTTTAATATATGTTTTAATTTGATGCTTTTTAGAAAACAGATTGGTTTGTGGATCGAACGCCTGGCTTGTATGAATCAGCAATAGAAATAAGGGTACAAAATTGCAATTCGGACGATTCGGACGATGATGGTGCTTAGGTTTATGCATAGTATATCTTTACATTAACAATTTCTAATTTTTGATAGACGAGCGAGTGAATTTGGTAAATTTTACTGACGCTCAGTTAAATGTATTACACACTTGCATTGTATTGGACGCGTTAGGGAGCATAGCTTCTGCAGTAGGAAAGTATTTCGAAAATTTTGTTTTTCAAGCACTTCATAAAGTTTTGCTTAAAGCAGGTACGGTAATGAAGGCTCATTAGCTATTATACATTTTTGAATGAAATTACTAAATCTTGTTTTGTTTTTAAAGCAAGTAGCAACTATAATATATATTTGTGTGCAAGTTATGCACTTTCCTCAATACGTAAGGCTCTGGGTTTCAATGAAACCCAAGAATTAATAGAAGCACATACGGACTACATTTCCTACCACATGAAAACTATCCTAAAACGGGTGAGTGATAGCTCAGAAATTCTTTTACATTTAACACTAAGATTTTGTATGGACAGTCTTCAGAGAGTCAGTCAGCCTGTGACATTTTGTCAGTGGTCCTACAGTACAGTTCTCTCAATACAGTTGCATACTTAGAATCAATATTCTCAGTGATTCAAGAAGAATGTGCCAAGGCTCATCAATCGGACAATGTGATTTCTTATTTAAAAGTATTTCATGTCTTCCTTTCTAATGTTCCTAAATGGATAAGGCATGTAGTAGATATAGGAAGAGTGTTAGATGCAGAAATTAATATGCATGTGGAAGAACAAGATCCCTACACACGATGGATGAACATATTAAATAAGTCTTCTGATGATGTAAATATGGATAAAATTGATGATAGTTATGAGCCTGAAAAAATGGATCAGGATGAGACGAACCAATCGCCGCAAGAAGAAGAGTTAAAGCCAGAGCTTCCACGTTACATAAAGGTTACGAAAGAAATCATGGAACAGATATTGAAATTCGTTTCGTCTAACATTAAAATGCAACAAATTATTGCATTGGAATGTTTGATTAGTGGCCTTCCTCTATTAAAAGAGTATGAAGATGAGCTTTTGCCATTGGTTCACCGCATTTGGCAACCCTTTGTGGAGAGAGTCAAAGATAAAGATCCTATTGTATTGAATCGATGTTTTACACTACTTAAAGTTTTCGCTGTCCATGCAAAGGATTTCCTTCTAAGACGAACGCTTAAGTATGTGTTTTTATTTAATTTTATTTTTTTTTGTTCGCAAGTAAAATAATAAATAAACTCTTTTAGTGAAGTTCTACCATTCCTAGTAAAATTCCTTACAAGTGCATCAATCAACAGCAAAACGGAAAGTAGTTTGGCGTAAGAAAAATTTCTCAATTTCATTAGAATTTTAAAATAACATAATAGTACTTTTCTTTAGTCAAACCCAAGAATTTAGGCTTCAATCGAAATTACTTAAAGAGTTTTCAACATTAATTCTTAGCATGGAGATTGGAGGGAAACATCTAAATGACATTTCAGAGGCAGTTCTTTTATATTTGTCTAAAAAACAACCATCTGCTTTACAAATTTTAGCAGTTGAGTATTTTCAAAAATTAATAACCTATAATGGACCTTTTGTTTACATAATTGTTATAAAGAAAGCGCATCATATAGAATATAAGGATAATGTGAGTTCTGTGATTGAATCTTTTGAAATAAAATAATTCTCCTAAGAACTGTTCCAATTTGTTAACTGAGTTATGGTGTTAGCCTGATAGCTTTTAACTTCAAATCTGAATTGAAGTCTTTTTTTTACTCCGTCTAGTTTTTTCTGTAATTCCCAGTTGCATACCGGAAACAGCAATAAATAGAATTACGAGTATAAGCAAGAGTAAGAAACAGCTATGAATAGAATATCGTCAATCATTACAACCTTCAAGCTTAAAATGTGTCTAAAGCAGGGGTTTCCAAAGTTTACGCCACAGCGCCCCGGTGCGCCGTAGAAAGTAAAGAGGGGCGTCTGCGCATTTTTTTGAAGTGGCAAACTCTCTTTTGACATCAGTCCAGCGAGAACGAGGTAAATAAAAAAACTACCAATTTGACCTGACATGCGTAATGTGTATTTTTCAAATCACAATTCTCAGCACACTTGGTTCCTCAGCCCAGTGTGTGAATGATACCTATAAGTTCTCCAAATAAGTCGAAGACAAGCGGGTTATTTCTGTGCTTAGAAAAGCGTTTGTTGAACGAAGAGGTATAAACCGCAGCGAGAAGTGAAAGCAAAAACGGGAACTATATTCAGTAGTAGTAGTTCAAAACCGATTATTGAAAGGTCCGACGCGTCGTCGTGTTTTGTTTTAATTATGTCGCTTGTTTTTCGTCAAAAATCTCACACGAAATGGACAGATTTGTATTAAATAAACGAGACGGTAGTTGAAGTGATACAGTGGTGGTGGGGAAGCAAAGAAGCGAAAATATCGTGAATACGATGATATGCACTGTTAGCATCATCCAAGGTGGCATCCGAGGTGGCAAAATGCAAAAAACCTCATACTATTGCAGAACAGCTTATTTTACCGCCTGCTCTCGACATGGTGAATATTATGGTGGGAGAATCAGGGGCAAAATTAATTTCCAAAGTACCTTTATCTAACAATACTATCAGTCGAAGAATCCATGACATAGCTGAGGATCGCAACTATCAATTAATTAAAAAAATTAAAGGCAATAATTTTGGTTTGCAACTTTATGAGGCTACTGAAAGTAATAATGATGATCTTATTTGTTACGTACGTTTTCTGGCTCATAATATTATTGTCGCAGAACTTTTATTCTGCAAAAGCATTACCGAAAGTGCGAAGGCCCAAGACTTGTTTAACATTTTTGACAAGTTTATTGTAGAAAATGGTTTGGATAGGGAAAAGTGTATTGGTATATGCACTGATGGTGCTCGATCCATGTCTGGCAGGTATGGAGGAATACAAGCGATTATTCGTAAAAATGTTCCAAATGCTATGTGGACCCATTGCGTCATCCATAGGGAAGATCTTGCATCAAAGTCAATGAGCTCTGAATTGAACCAAGTACTAGAATGTGTCATTGGTGCAGTAAACAATATAAAAACTAGGCCGTTAAAGACCACACTTATCTAAAAACTATGAACAGATATGGAAGCTGAACATACGGCCCTGCTGTATTACTCCAATTCGTGTGTCCTATTTCGTGTGTTCGAACTACATTAAGAAATTCGCTCTTTTCTACAACAAGAATATCATGAAAACGCAATGTACTTTGCTGAACCAGATTTTTTGTTAAAACTAGCATATTTGTGCGATATATTTGAGAAACTTAATAAATTGGATCTATCTTTGCAAGGCGACAACACGCACATTCTGAAACTATTGGAGAAGATTGCGGCGTTTAGAAAGAAATTGCAGTTGTGGATAAAAAAGATGAATGAAGGTGGCCGTCAAGATTGTTTCCCGCAATTGTATAAATATGCGGCATCTAATGAACTGGTTGTCTTACAAGACCTGATGGCCCTTTTCACGGAACACTTTTCGAAACTCATCGAATGGTTTTCAAAATAATTTGCAAATGATGATGTCGAAAATTTGCGTGCATCCAAGATCCATTTCATGCACAAGCTCCACCAGAATTTACATCACAAGAGGAAGAGAGTCTCATTGAATTCTCTTACGACAGCAGTCTTAAAACTAAATTCACCAGTTACAGTTTGGTGGAGTTTTGATTATGGATTCAAAATGAATATCCAAATTTAACTTCAAAGAATTAAGAATTTCCATTTGCAACATCATATTTATGTGAAGCTGGATTTCAGCTGTAGCTGTAATCAAGAGCAAATATCGCTCAAGGATCAATGTGGAGCAAGAAATGAGAGTAGCAGTGTCAAGCCTTATTCCCCGCTTTGAAAAATTGTGTGGAGATCATCAGGCTCACCCGTCACATTGATTTGACTGAGTAGCTATTGTATTTTATTTTTGTTTTTCTTAAGTCTCTCTCATGACAAAATACTAAACTTGCAGGTGCACCGCGGGCTGAAAAAGATTGGGAGCCACTGGTCTAAAGCAATCTTCTACCCTTAATTTTTTTTTGAAAAAGTCTGTTGCAGAATGGGCGAGATCAACTGCTGAGCCCTTAGAGCTCTTAATAAACACTAACTGTGCTAGATGGAAATATAGTTGTCCAATGCTCGCCGCCTACAGACGACTGCAACATAGCGCCAGGGAAAATAAAGCATTTTTTATTAGCACAGTAATAATTTTCTGCGCAGTTAACAGTTTCGTTCTATACAAATCGTCAGGCTTGGACAGTATTTTAGCCAATAAGCTACAAAAACTGCAAGGATAGAGTTTTTTAATAATATATTTTACATACTGCACCATTTCTCGAATCTCTTACTGAGCTGACCTTCAATGAATGCACGCACCCAAGTGCACTCGAAAAATTCCGTCCTATTGTCAAAACACAAAAAAAAAAAAACATAAAAAAAAGCTGAGCCCGAGAATTTTTTTAAATTTACTGTGCCCGCGAGTGAACAGAAAAAAAAAACTAAAAATAAATCTATATAACTATAAATATAAAAATTTAGCCTGCGTATGTTTGTGAGCGCAAAACTCGAAAAGTGGTCGGTCGATTGACTTGAAATTTTGACAACGCTGCAAATACGCGCGTGTTTCATTTTTTTCGTTTCTTTCTAGTTGATAATCTTCTATGTTTTCGTGGGGCATAGTACAAGTTTTACGAGTTGAAGAGGAAGAGAATTTATTATCAATTCATTAATCATCTGTAATGATTCGCCCACGTTCGAACATAGGCCGCCGTTCTCGACACGCGATCACAGAACGTCAAAGGAGATCAAACCGTACGTTTAGATGATAATGAACGTGTTAGTGTCAGAACTTCTCAAAGGCGAGCAGAAGAGTCGGTATATCAACGGGAAGGAGGACTTGAAATCATACGAGCTGAATTGAGAAGAAAAAAAAAGCACTACAATCGTCTTGACAACGTGAAGAACAATTAGATCAACAGCGAAGACGTATGCAGTTGCAATGTCTGAATAATCAAGCTTCATATCACGTAATTGCAATGGAATTCAAAGGACAAACCCTGGGAATGTGCTGCGCGAGCGGAAAAGTGACCTGAACTCGAGCAGCCAAAAGAACCACGGAAAAGTTTGTTGATTGGAATTACTGATGATTCAAAATATTTCCTCAATACCCTCAGAAATTACAATTCTTGCTTACAGATGACTTTATTTGGCGTTAACGGTATAGCGGAGCATTTTATGCCGACATTTAAAATTCAGGGACAAATTTACCATAAAGCCGGCCCTTTGTTTTCTTTTCCCAGCAGTAACCATAAATTTCTCCAAACTCACTTCATCGGAGATGAAAGTGACCAATTGAATGCACGCTGCCAAATCTCTATTGGAATCACAAAGCATATTGTTAAGTCGTAGAAAAAAAAGTTATATGACAATAATAATTTAATTCGGATGTTCAAAAATGCGATTGATCTCATTCTATCAGACAGCCATAGAATTGTTATTCGTGCTGATCAAACGCCAGTCGGTGAGCATGTCAGAAAATATAACGCGCCAACAATGGATGGGGTAGCAATTGTCATGGTTGCAGAAGAATTTCATCCTCGCGATATCGTTTTGAAATGAGCAACTACAAAGGAGTGCTGACGCTAATAGATGCTACCATCCAATTATGCTTCCAGACGGTCAAGATGGTTATTAGTTCAACAACAAAATGATAAAGACAGTCACAGGTTAAAATACGGAGATGAAACGAAATAAAAATTAATTATTATTCTTATCGGATTATGGTGCTTGAAAATGAAGATAACCATTTTCTGAAATACTGTCAGCAATGCACGCGAAAAAATAGACGGTACGACTACTATTCCTTAGGCTCAATCAAAAGGAACAGATGTAAATTTCATTGAAGTGGATAATCGCTGGATTGTTCCATATTCACCACCTTTATCGAAAACTTTTAAAGTACATATCGACGTTGAGTGGTGGCGCATTTTAGGATTTCAAATCCCCGAGAGGGATCCAACTATCGTTCATCTTGCTGTCCATATTGAAAACGAACGAAAGCGTTTTTTCAATTATGTCAAACAGATGATTTTGCAAGAGCTTTGATGTATGCAGACATTCCGACATATTACACTTGGAACGCAACTCGAAAGAATTTTAAAAGACGGAAGAAAGGCAAAGTAGTCGTTGGACAACTTGGAATATTTTCATCAAATGCTTTAAGAATATGGTATACACTGTACATCTGAACAACGCTGAATGCTTCTATTTACGGTTGCTTCTGAACAGCGTTCGTGGTCCAACATCATTTACAAATTTACGAACAGTGGATGGAATAGTATTGTACATAATACGTATCGGAGTGCGTGCGAGACACTTCATTTACTGGAAAACGATGATCATTGTCAATTGAAGTTTCATCCGCCACTACTTATCCAATCGTTCGCAATCATTTTATACATGTTCCCCGTCAAAACCAGTACAATCGTGAGAGAAATACAAACACTACATGACATGCACAGAATGCGTTAAGAAACATAAAACCATGGCTTGGATTTCACAGAGGAAATATACAATGAAGTGCTAATCTTCATTGATGATTTTTGTTTTCAATCTGTGGCAAGTTATTGGCACAATTGAGAATGATAGCATCAAATCGGTACATCAATGCAACATTCGACAGAAAACTGCTAAGATAGTAATTATACAATAGAAATGACTTACACCATCATACAATCTGTGGCCAACCAATTCCGTGGATTGTACTATTTAGACGCTCCAAGTGGTACTGGAAAAACGTTTTTAATTTCCTTGATCCTGGCTAAAATTCGTTCAAACAGCCATATTGCGTTAGCTCTTGATGGAAGGAGGGAGAACAGCGATTTCAGCTCTTAAAAGGTCACTAAACATGCAATTCACAGAAAACCCAATATCTAACACTTCAAAAACATCAGGAATGGGAAAGGTTCTTCTGGCGTGCAAAATCATTGTATGGGATGAGTGTACAGTGGCTCACAAGAAGTCATTGGAAGCATTATACCATACAATGAAAGACTTGCGAAATAATCAGGTTCCATTAGGTGGAGCATCGGTGTTACTATCCGGTGACTTCAGTCAAACCCTTCCAGTTATACCTCACTTAACACCAGCTAATGGATTACATGCTTGCTTGAAATATTCAACTTTTTGGAGCACAGTCAAAAGAATGTATTTAACAACAAATCAGCCTTAAACCGATCCAAGAGGTAACATAGCTTCGAGAGAATTACTCGAAGTCGGTAACGACACTGTACCTACAGATCCAGAAACCTAAAAAATCACTTTTCCATCTAATTTCTGTAACATCTTGAATGCAAAAGAAGGATTATTAGACATGGTTTTCCAAAACATCGAAACAAATGATCGAATCACGCATGGTTGAGCGGAAGAGCCATTCTAGCGGCTAAAATTGTACGACAAACACGATATGAACAACATTATTCTAAACAGAATCGCAGGTGAAACCGTGACATACAAATCCATTGTCTCCGTGACGAAGCAAAGTGAAGTAGTGAGTTTTCCAAAGGAATTTCTTAATTCTGTCCATGTTCCCGAATTACTGTCATATATAGTATTCTGAATTTTAAAATTGGAATGCCAATTACGAGTATATTACTCCGAAACATCAATCAGCCCTAGTTATGCAATGGCACACGATTAGTATTTAAAAAATTAATGAACAATCTAATTGAAACAACAATTCTGATTGGACCTCATAAAGGTGAAGACACTACTTCTACGAATACTACTCATTCCGACCGACATGCCGTTCGAGTTCAAACGACATCAATTTCCAATACGCCTTGAGTTCGCTATAACTATCAATAAAGCGCAAAGGCAATCTTTGCAAGTTTGCGGTTTGAATTTAGAAAACGATTGCTTTTCTCATGGGCAATTATACGTCGTATGCTCCAGAGTCGGTAAACCGTCTGATGTTTATGCAGAAAACGAACAAACAAAAATGTAATCAGTCCACTAGCTTTATAATGAAAACAGATTTTCTGTGAAAAACACCTTTTTTCTTCCTTTCATTTCATTACACATAGCCACCGAAATGCAAGGCAGGGTATTGAATTGAATGGGTTTTATCGGTGAATCTACCTATGTACGAGTACATTCGTTAGAATACTCGTACATTTACTTACTTTCCCATTCATGCGTGGTTGGGTTTAGCTAGTAAAAAATAAAATAAAGTGATTGCAAAAAAAAAAAAAAAAATTTAAAAAAATATAACACGAGTGCAGTGTCAATAAGAACAATAGTGCAGGCTTTTCAATTCTCACGCCCCTGGACATGCTGTTGTTTGCATTCCGTCATTGCCGTTGCTGTATTACATTGTCATACGGCATGGGCAGTGACCAAGTGTAACAACTGATGGGAGTTGTGAGTCAGAATTTTGTTGGTACACTGTTTAATATTGTTCTAAGGGCATAACGCCTACAACAATGTGATTCGGTAAATCAATATCAGAATTTGCAGCCCCGTTTAGCATCATCGGTGTTTGTTTTTCGCAATAGCTCGACAATTTAGAGTAGACATAGCAAGTAATCACTTATCTGCGTGCACGTCGGTAAATATACGCCAGCTGTTTTGGCACTTAGTGAAACACAGGTAGATCCCAACACACCCCTCTCAGATCACTCTGATCTGAAGCTACCTGGCTACGAACTAGTGCCATTATTCTTCTCTCACTGCGGTCTCGCCATTTACGTACGTAATGATGTACAATAGCTTAACAAACTCCACCACAGTGTAATCCCTGTTTCAATCCGGAGTTTAATTTCATGTGGTAAAAATTTCATCCATAAGCAAATTATCCACTTTTGCTTTAGAAGCCCAATTCGACTTTTAACGAGCTTGATGCGCTGTCTGATTCCATTCAAAGAATTGTATCCCTATATCATCATACAAAAATCGTTATTGCGGGCGATTTCAATATACATAATTTTGGGTGGCTTCGACACTCTGGACAGACAACACCCGAAGGGCGATGTGTTGAGATCTTCGCTACGGAAAACAAATTGGCATAGCTTGTAAATGAGCCCGCGCAAAGACCAGACGTTGACAGCGGTACCGCCAACACCCTGGACTAGTTTTTAACTTCTCACCCTGATACCCCACTAAGCTCGCCGCACCATTGTGTCTAAGCAGCTAATATCGTATACTGACCACATAGTTAGAGTAAAGATTCCTAAAGGAACCGTATGGCAATACGAGAAGCCGATTGGAGCGGAAATTAACAGCTTTAGGAATTTCAACTGGTCGTTATGTTTCCTCGATAATGACGTGGATGACGCTGCTGATATGATCACGGATACTATTATCTTTGGAATGAGATCCTTTATCCCTCATCGGATGAAAAGAAGAAAATCAAAAGAAAAGGCTTAAAGAGGCTGTCAGGTTCAGAGAAATGTTTTTTCGGTCCTACTAGGCCAACCCGACAGAGGAACACCGTAAGAAGTTCAAACGAGTCAGGAATGACTGCAACGGCCGTGGGTGGCCGTGGCTCAAGTGGTAGTGGACTGGCTTCCAAATCGGAAGGTTCGGAAGACATATTATCCATTTTTTCAGTTAACGAAAATCAAGTAAGACGAGTAGTTGACTAGAAATCAACATCAAGCCAACTTCCACTAAGAATTTAGTGTTCCCATTAAATGTTGGATGCCAGCCATGGAGCTGAGTGCAAACATCTTTCTTTCTCTCTCTATTATCCCATTTTCCAAAAAACTTAACACATGCTGAGGCATTATAAGTGTATTGTGTATTCATAACCACTTGAATGTTAAGTTCTAAAAAAAAAAGCGTGTGAAATTTCAATACGACCAAAAACTGAGGCAAAAAATACTACATGTCCCAAAGATAGATAGTAAATACTTTGGAAATTCAGCCTCATCCTCCATCCCAACAATCACCTATACTGGCAGTCCAGCTGTCAGCTGTTTTGCTCCGCCTACACTTGAATGCGTCGAATCTTCAATGGGACGAGTCCACCTTCGCACTCGCGTAGTAGCAAGAGTACTTACAGATCTTGGTATACACAAATTCGCTGCTCCAGATGTTACATCTCCCCTTCTTCTGAAAAAGTTATCATCCTAGTTGGAAAAACCACTCCGTAAGCTCTTCCATAAATCCTACTCTTTAGGAGGACTCTTTCCGAGCAGATGAAAAACATAATTTGTCCAGCCCGTCCCTAAAAACGGCGAATCTTCTTCTCCCTCCTTCTACAGACCCATTGCACTTACGTTTCTTCTCTTAACCTTCATCGGTCCTTTATTTTAGGGTCAAATTGACCTACATATTACAGGGCTTATATTTTTGTCTATGAATGAAATCAATGACGGGTTTCTAATTGAAAATTGCTAATTATTTATGTCTTTATTAACTTAAGTAAAAAAAAAAACGGGTTTTGGATGGATATTAATATAAAAAGATAACATAATATTGCCGAGGCATTGGAAAATCAAAAAAAAAAACTTCAAAAGTGGGTCAAATTGACCCAAGGAACCGATGAAGGTTAAAGGTCATGGAAACACCGATAAACCGTCAGCTCATGAAATATCTCGAAACACGAAAACTTCTCAATAACCTGCAGCACGGTTTTCGCTGCAACAGGTCCACAGGTGATTTGATAGCATGTCTCACCGAAAAGCGGAACCAAAGCTTATGTCAATCTGGCGAAAGCAAGATATTTGCACTTGATATTTCTAAGGCATTTGACAGAGTTTGGCATCAGGCTCTTTTGTCGAAAATGCCTGCTTTGGGATCGATGGCTCTCTTCTTCAATGAATTAGAAATTACCTTTCGGAACGTTCAATTCAAATTGTCTTGGACGGTTTCAAGTCTGATATTCACAAAATAAACTCTGGTGTGCCCCAGCGCTCCGTTCTGTCTCCGACACTCTTTTTAATTTTTATGAATGATTTCTTGTCTGCTACTTCTAATCCAATATATTCCTCAGCTGACGACAGTACTCTCTGCTTTTCACATTCGATCCGGGCTCATATCCCTGCTCTTCGGCTGTAGAACTGCAACGGAAGCTCATTAAATTCCGATATAAACAACATTACGAAATGGGAAACTCCCAAGAGATTGGAATTTAATGCATCCAGCCATTAGCCATTACTTGCAATTGCATCGTCAAAACCGAAAAACTTTCCATTCTCGGTTTGTGTGTCAATGACAACCTATATTGGAATTACCACATATTTAATGTCGCCAAAAATACTGTGAAATGCCTAGGTTTTCTCAAGCGATGTAAGAAATATTGCACCCCTTCTGATCAGGCCTCAATGTACATATAAGGCGTTCATTCGCCTAAAATTGGGGTACCTGACCCACATTTGGTCAGCTGCCCCCAAGACCTCTTTGCATTTGCTAGATAAGATTTGAAACCGTGTGATGAAACTTATAGATGATTCTGTTATAATATTACACAACAATTGACCCTCTTGAACACCTTGAATACCTCCTTGTTCTATCGGTATTTTCACCACTAGTGCTCCAATTGCCAGTAGCACTCCGCCCCTTCAAACTTTCAACCGCAGTACTCATTCGGATGTACTCTGAAATGTCGTGATTCTTACCTAAGCCGTACAACTCCTTTATGGAATGCCCTGCTGATGTTTTTATTTCCTTGCCAATATAATTGTCAAGCTTTTAAAACCAGTCACCAGTGTATATCGGTACCTCTTTTTTTTCGGCCAAGGTTTCCTTCGTCCGCGCTGAGTGCATGCATCTTAAGATTTTTCATAATTCTTTGAGAGTGCGCAAACGCTAGAAAACCGAAACATAATTAAATTCTTCTGCCGGCGAATATGTCACCTCTAGTTTGCCTCTGTCTGAAACAAATGTGCAGCCCCCGTTAATATGTGGATCAAAATACATGAGGCAGACCGGCATTAGTACTTACTTTTTCGCATCAATTCCTGACAAAGTCAGAAATTTCATAATCGAATTATACATTTCACTTTTCACATATAACAGAACAATCAGTAAAATTAGACAGGCCTGGTGCTGGACTGCGAAGCTCTTTGGTCACGGCAAAAGAGAACTCATACCGATTTCAATAGATTGCATTACTCTCAGATTAATATAAGCGGCACGGAGCACTAATACCCAATATCTATGTAATAAAAATCTGCTAAAGCGTGCTCAAAAATTGCGTAGATACAATCTTTAAATTGTGAAAATTGTTTGTCTGCTGCAGCGATTTTAATTTTTTAGTTTGAGTCTTATATGCATATCTGGTTTCAGAATGCGGAAGAAGAACAAAAGAAAAATAAAAAATAGATCTAATAGCTTTTATTAATTATTTTGTTGCACAACTGTAAACTTATGCACGGATTATATGTATTGCGTCGTAGAGAAAATTTATTTTTCTCATCATTGATTTCAAGGTGTTACTGTGGTGGATATTGTTGAGGACTGCGGATCCATTGGCTTCATATTTGGACTTAGGGCTACCGTGCAATTCGAGCAAATCATTATAATATACTGAAACATTAAAACTTAGCCCAATAAATATCATTTAAATCTTACAAACGCCATTGTCTTTCTCGTCATCATCGTAGTAGAATACATCAAATAGTAATGAAATCCAATTGAAAGTTATTTTCAAAATTGTTTTATGGGATACTTTATTACTCGTAATATTGCTGCTGTTTAAATTTCATTGTTTCCCTCATCCTTGCCAGCTAAACTAGCATTTATATTTCTGCTGTCATATTTTTCTTCACTTGGATGTAAGACCATTGATTCAGGTAACTTTGCATATCCAAAAATTTCTCTTGAAGGCAGTGTTAATAAAAGACAGAAGCTCCTCAAGTAGGCCCTTAACATTTTTCAGATAAATTTGTTAGGTATGATGTTGTTCATTTGAAGATATTTCAACTAAGTAAAAACCATTTATATTGTACTTTCTTGCTTTGCAGTATAATTTCGTATTGTTAACGAAAATAGTTCACGTCAAATTGACGATTTATGATAGAAAAGATGTTATACGAGTATCAACTAAGTAATTTAGATGACAATACGAGAGTCTCTATACTTCTCTTGGATACTTGGCATACTTTATTAAATTACGAGTACAATATTCGTTTAGCTTTAACTTACTTGAGCTTGATGTTCATTTTCAATAGAAGGGAAACCACCTATGTTGTAATAAATCGCATTGACGTGTAAAATATTTTTGTAGAAATGGAACCGAAACTATCGGCAATCAACAGACAAAATCAGATTTAAAGCAGATAGTTTCTACAGATTTGTTATCAGTAACTTTTCCATGTCCTGGCTTTCTTTTAATCTCGAAAGTGTCTGGTGGAAAGTACTCGTATGTTAAGAAGAAAAAATTTGTTCTTTCCCGATTAAATATACGCGTGTCTATGGCGTTGCCATAAGATACATTTTTATCATCCAGAGTGGTTGCATATCTCATATGGGTATGGTCCAGCATCTAGACGTTATGATTTCATACCTTAGTAATCTATATTAATCTGTAGGTACTATCAAAAGTAGCTCCAGTAGTATTATTATTATTATTATTATTATCAAGGGAACGATGCAAATTAATTTGTAGGGTTCGGGATCTAACGCCGGGGTACTATGCCCATGTGGCGTGTTTTTGTCAACAGCACGTACTTACCGCGCCCAACACTGCTTAATTTCGGTGATCTAGCGGGAACCGATGCCTAGTAGTAGTATTTATCTTATTTTATTAGCAATTACCTTCATCCAATTAATATTTTAATTAGGTTCATTTTCGAAGGCACAAATTATTTGATTATGCCACATCTGGAGACTGTCGGATGTATGTACATATGTACTTATGAATATATATCCAAACATACATACATTACATACATAATATGTATATTAAAATATTCACATACATGTACTAAGGTCACATCGTGGAATAGTACGAAAGTACGGAATCAAGTTAGTGTACACGAATACACTTCCTGGGCACTTCTACTGCACAGCGGACGAATGATCCCGGGCCTAATGCAAGTATTCATGTTTGACCTTGATGTCTTACGGAGGCGTACAATATAGTATGATGTTTTTTTTAGAAACAAATACGTATCATAAGCTGGAATGTTGGTGCAATAATGGGCAAAAGTTTCGAATTAGAAATATGCGTTCAAGAACCAAGTGGCAAAATGCCCAAAACAGAAACCGCCACATCAATTACCTACAAAATGTAAAAGGTGAGCCAACGGCTAGTGTGGAAGTTTTCAGTAAGTTAAGTGCGCATTTATTGTAAAATCAATGTAGAATTTTATTGATGAATAAAGTTCGGTCTATTGCAATTATGAATGGAATACGACATCGTTCATGTGACTACCATGACTTCTGTTGAAACCGACCATCCGAAGGTCAAAATTATCGATGACTTTTTGAAGAAAAAGTGGGTCAATGGCCCAATTTCAGTTTGGATGTTATGTTTGAGATCCTGAATTGTTGTTGGGTTATTGGCATAAACCTTACTCTTCAAATAACCCCACAAAATGTTTACTTTTACAGATCGCCCATTTTCGTAATAAGAGTGAATAACAAAAATACGTTGTTGCGTAGTAAACGACTCCATGACTAAAATTGCCAAAAATTGTATGACATCGGTCGAAAAGATCAACCACATTGAATTCAGTAAATGACAGTAACATCCACACCATCTGTTGGCTTCCCGTTTATAATTATATGTAGAACGGAAAAAAATAAGAATGGAATAACAAAATTCTCGTAATAAAACTAATAATTGAACATGAAACTTGGAATATTGTCAGCACGCAGGCATCGCAAGTATGCAAGGGACAACCGAAATAGAAATATTTTAACGCGGCTTTGAAGAGCTATTAAATCGAATATTAAGGGAAGAAATGCTGAGATTGGTGATAACGGGAATCGAATTGCGAATACAAAGACCACCATGGAGGTAACTCATCTGAAGATGTACTAAAATCGTGCATATCACGCTATCTATGTAACTATACGAAGAAGCAAGAATCAAGAAAGCACTTAATTACATACTGCAGCGATGGACACACAGATATGTTATATATGTAGATAATTCGAAATGGCGAGTAAGGTAAAGTAAAGCAGCAGGCGAACCACTAGGTTCCATACATAACATACGCATTGCAATATTGGAGTATATATGAAATGTATAAAGGAATGTGTTACGAATTTCAACGTGTGTAATGAAACGTGATCTATTAAGAGGTACGAGCATCCCCAGAGCTCTTTACATTAAGAAAACGATAGTGGACAAACTTTAGGGTGGTCAAATTAGATGACTAGTTCACTGAAGCTCGTTAGAATTTGCGGTCTAGAAAGCAATAGACATTTAAGTTCCACACGAGGTTTAAAGAATTGGCAGAAAGAAAATTGATTCATTCAAATACAAACACCAGCAAAATCTTGGCATCACTTTCGAGGTGCCTCAAAATAGAGTGACTTGTAGAATTGTTTTCAGGCCCACAAATTTAGCAAATCCTTAAAGGCGGCGCAGACACGTGAGAGAAACATGTAGGACACGTCACATATTTCAACGGTTAATGAAAGAAGAAAAAGATCGAGAGAGCTTTCGACAACACCGGTTATGATTCAATCATTAATTGCCTTACCACGCAGAAGTATTACTTAACTAACTAACATTTTTTATTTTTGTTGTTGTTCGGAGGAGCAAGGCTGATACCTACACACCGTAAGACTCTGACCCACTAAACCTAGCTTCCGCAAAGAACCATCGTCATTGTCTAACCCCCCGCCGTAAGGTATAACTTCGTAGGGTATGGAAGAAACTTTAAGCTAGAAATCAAGAGCTTGTTTGTCAAAGTACTCGTTCTGTTGTCATATTGTTCACTTATTCGACCGGTCTTAATACCATTAGCTTGAAGAAAAAAAACTGAACCCAGCCTTAGTGACGCTCAATAACAGAACTATAGGTTTATCTAATGGAGTCAAAGTTGTCCTAGATAAAAACAAAAGCACTAAATAAGAGTCAAAAATCGCATTCGATGGTGCACGAAATGATAACACTTCGAAAGAGTGTTTGGACTTGCTGATGTGGAATCGGGTGGACTTTTGGCGTCGATTGGTAACTGGATTTGGATCCCTCGGACTCAATTATGACTCCTCCCAAACCTCAAAAGATGGCTCATCAATAAAAAATTCAGTTCACGCGAGGAAATCATCGACGCCACGGAGGAGTATTTTGCAGACCTTCCGAAAAATTACTTTTCGTACGGGATCAAGAAGTTGGAAAATCGCTGGAATAAGTGCATTAAACTAAAAGAGGACTATATTGAATAATATAAAAAAACATTTAAAAAAAAAAAAATTAATTCCCAAAGAGGTCACTTGTACTAAAGGATTTCTTTTACGAGCTGACAACAACTTTCCTGTCGAAAAAAATGTTGCTCGAATCGTAGTAATTCTACATACATACATACATAGCATACATGTGGGATAGCTAGCCAGACCGACGCGGAGATACCCTACTGAATGTACGGCAAACTTATACATAACACACACATATAACTACGTAGAAGACGCATACAATTCACACTCAAAAGACGACACAACAGTAAAATCATCCGTCGCCAAACGGAACGAAGACCACACGAAATACAACAAAAAACACAAGAGAACATCCTACTGAACGGTGCATACATAGTGCAAGCACGCGACAGATGGACCGACGACACAGCGACCAAAGAATAAACACACAGATCGAGACAAACAAGCCAGAGCCGACCGTTACCTTTTTAAAAATCCAGAAAGCAAATAGAGTAGATTTGAGTCTTATTTGAACCATTGTGCTGGCCGGTCGGTTTTTGTCTTTTCCCTTTAAATAAATATAAAGTATAGCAATAAAAAGTCGATAGTGTTTTCATTGGGATTGAAATTCCACATATATATTTCATTTCATTCTTTTTTTTCATTTAAAATGTAATTTTTTATTTAGAACTCATCTTAAATTTATATAAATTAAACTAGAAAATTTAATGAAATCATCTTCCATCTTCGTTTAGAGAGAATTCTGTTACGGAAATTGGTTTTGTATTGGTTTTATTCTCTTTTATTTTAGATGGTTCTTCTTTCATTGATGGTATTTTAGATTCTTTAATACTATTTGTAGTCATTAAAGCGCCAGATCCGTTTTGAAATTGTGCCCCATTTTGATTTATTGTTATAGTGCAATTCTTACAAATTACTTAAAACAATAAATATAAAATAGTTAAAAATATAAATAATTTAATAGTTTATGAAAACTCACAATATTTTTCATCACTGTCGTCATATGAAAAATAATCAAGGATCGAGGAAATCCAATCGAGAAAATTATTCTTAAAACCAAAACATTTTTACTGTTAATTTACGATATCATTTTTTATTGTATATTATATTATATTTTTATTTCTTCAAATCATATAGTCTTCTTCATACAAGCGTTCTCCTCACCTCGTCCTTTTCTATCACATTTCCACTACTTTTACTGTCTTCAACGTCTTCACTAAAAAAATCAAAAATAAACGGACTCGCTGTGGTTCGACTTAAAAACAAAATTACAAAAATGACACAAACTGAACTTAATTTCAACATTTTGTTAAAAAAATAAAGTCTCTTAGATACGATTATACTCAATAGAATGGTGTTATTATTTTAAAACATCTTTTCATGATCCAAACAATTTATACCATAAACGCAAACGCATTTCTGTCCTTGACTGACATCTGTAGGGTATTCACGTCAAATTGAAACTGAAATATACAACAAATTTTAGAAAATTGAAATGCCTCGTTGTTTGTTTGTTTCTAATCTTAAGGTCGGCACCTTAGCACCTGTGTAACCAGTACATCGGATACGTACCAACTTAGCTTAAGTGAGTTGTATAACTGAGTTGAGGATTGTATTGTACATATTGTAGTACAATATGATTCACAGTACAAACAAAAATTAAAGGTTTTCCGTTTTCTATATATTTGAATTTCTAGTTGATAAACGATTTTATAGATTGAAAATTATGCCATTAAGTATTATAAAACAAAATCTAAAGTACATAAATCTATGTTAGTTTAAACTAATACTATAGTTTTGTATGCTGACGAATATAATGTTTGTTTGCAAAGTCTGCACTTGGTATGGGCTTGTGTGTAACACCATAGCTAGTGAAACTTGACCGAATATTGGAGTAAGGATTCCAGAGTAGAGTAAGAAAACTCGGCATCTTGCATTATTATGCGCAGGAAGGAATGTACAACTTCGACAGCCAAATAGGTTCCAGTTACAAAACATCGCCTAACGAGAACATCATCATCATTATAAGGGACTTTAATGGTAGGGAAGTTAACCACAAAAGTGAACTTAAGCATGTGATGGGCGAACGTGAACTCGGAGAATGGAATGGAAATTGTAAACGTTATATGAACATTAAATGTCTTATTTTTAGAGATACTGTGTGTAAAAACGAAACCTGCCACTAAATTAGTTAAAGTTTCAAATTCAAACCTGTGTATTGTGGACATATGAACGGAGCCTGACACGGGATATCTAGAAGCATCTTATGGAAGCTCTAATACATCTTCGTATTGCAGTTGTTCGAAGCAACTATATTAACATGCATTGAATTCTAAAGCAAACATTTAAGGAGCACCTCGCCAAAGGAACTGAAGTGATAAGAAGCTTAGTGCCATCCAATCTAAAGGAGCATTAGAAGGCTATATAAAATGATCTTGTAACTGGTGAAGAACGTGGAAAGTGTAGATTTTTCTGCCGTATCCTTCTGCACCTCTACATCTCTACATGAATACACAAATAAATTAGTGAACAATGCGTGGAATGTAATCAACCTTCCATCTAAATTTTATCGATTTGAAGACAGACACTGAAATGCTTTCAACAGCAAAGGTACTCCTAAGAAACTCACAGCTATAAATAAAGATTCTTTTAAGGACTTTGAGCTAGCCACCGCAGTGCAGTCCTGCTGGGGAGGGCGCTGGCTGAAATAGAAAATGCTTTAGAACTAAAACACTTAGACTACCCTGATGATGCATCCTTGCTCAGAATTATTACGGTTAAAACTAAAACTGTTCGGCTTTCAAACACCAACACTCACTTCAACAAATTCAATGTGGGGTGGCATAATTGGGAATACAAAATTTTCCTCTGTATACTATCCAAAATCTGAGAGGGCAGTTTGAGAACAAAATTGTGACTGTTTTGGTATAAGCTCGAGTACATACCTGGGACTGTACTAGAATAGTCGTAACTTTTGTAGAAATATGGGTAGACACTTAAATTCCCTACAGTACAGCAGCAATCAAATCAGCGCCGGGTACATACAACATAATGGGAGTGTAAGCCGAACACTCAGGAATTAATGCTCCTTGATGTCATTATCGCACTCGGAGCAGGCATCGCAGGATGTTATATCACATATGCATACTTCATTGCTTAGTATAAGCATTACGACGCCAGTAAGCAGTCTGCAGTCGTTCCTACAGAGAGACAGTAATAAACTCGTTAACGTCTTAGAGACGTCGGGAAACATTCTGTTAATAGAAACTATAACTGAGGACGCAGTCAGTATTAACGCAGGTTCGGTTTCTTATTCTTGTTTGTCGGCGATCTTATTTCTTTTAATCAAATGATAAACTGGTCCCCAAACAAGATTCAGTAAATTCAGCTTTCCGACTGCGTTTATAGAAGGCTTGCATTGAACTAGCTGGGGATAGAGTGGTCAGTAAGGCCTTAAACGCAGCTTGGCTGTCGTTATAAACGTACAAACTTCTCCCTGTTAACCAATTTTTCACAATATAGCTTTTTGCCATCAGGATTCCGTATCTTGCTTAAGCGCAAACGCAAGTTTTTCTAACCAAGGAAAGCAGATATATCAGCGCATCGTGCATCTAATGCAAAGACAGGCGTGATAGGGAAACCCGTGTAATCCAAAGAACACTGCTGTAAAAGCTACTTTGCACTGCCAGAAAGCCGTCTACGCCTTGAAGACTTACGACGTGGCATGCCTCTTTTATGATAGTTTTCTTTCTAGATGTTTTTTAAAGGATAATCGCCGTGTTATAATGACTTGTATTCTGCTGCCTTTTCTAGATCTTCCCCCTGCCACATCCATTTACTTCCCTTCAGTAACGGCCAGATCCATTACGGAATACCAAACTCTCGATTTGTTTGTACTGGCCTCTTAGTTCCACATATCGAAGTATTGTTCAAGTCTGCTGATCATGTTTTGCATCATCATTGGCTTTTCAGACAGGATAACCATTACCATGTCATCAGCGTACATCAACAGTTTTAATTTTATTCTCCGAATTACGAGTAAATTGCTCCAGACAGGAAGGATGGAAAATTATCCAACAAAAGTGAAAAAAGCAATGGCATCAAAAGACATCCTTGCTTAACACCTGCCTCTGAACCAAACCAGTTTGAGATATGTTGTCCATCCCATACTGCAGCTCTATTCTCACTTCATCATAGGTATTTTGGATAGTTTTAAGCAATTTTTGTAGACATCCCCAAATTGTTCAGTTTATAGAAAAGTGAGTTTCTACCAATTGTGTCAAAAACCGCTTTAAAATCTACAAAGGATGCGTACAGGTTTTCTCCCACTGCCAAAATATTTAGTTCCATGCGATGCTAGTCAATGTACTTACAAATATTACGGTTAATTGTTTTTGAATCCAGCGTGACATTCCCTGAGCAGTCTGTTTTTTTCTATTTTTTTTTTATAATTTGAGTATCCTTAAAATGACTACACACAGCGTGGACGAAGGAAAATCAGAGAGGAAACAAAGAGAGGTACCATGGAATGTTGATTTTAAATGTTTGGACGTTATAATGACAAGAAAATAAAGAGCTCGGGGTTCCATAAGGGAATTGCACGGCTTAGGAACGAATCACGATATTTTAGAGTACGTCCGGAAGTGGGGCGGAATGCTACTGGCGATTCCTATTGAGTACGGCAATGCAATCTCCGTTCTAACAAGACTCCGGTGAAGATTTTCATTATAGCTTTCAGAAATGTTATGCGATTGCCTTTTTTATATAATATTTATTATAATATCATATTTTTCCTGAAACTGGACGGGACTGCCCCAGTATCGAATATGAAGTTGTATCCAGTTGTAAGCTTTTCCGTGTAATCATTTCTCGCATTATTAAAAAAAATGCATATGGTACGCGGTCTTCTCCTGGAGCCTCATTAAATTTACAGCGTTGTATGACTTTGCAGGCTTCATGAGTTAGAATTATACTTCCAGTGTATCCTCTCTCTAGCAAGGTAGGGAAAGTTTCTCCTGGGTTGTGTGGTGGATAGCTGCTTACAATGCTCAGCTATATGTAATGACTTAACTTCTGTGCTTCCTTCAAAAGTTTGTCCTTTGATTGTTCTTGCAATTTTCCAAGAGTATTCTGAACATAAGCATCGCTGTAGTTTGGTGGTAGTACTGAATCATAGGGTGTCATGAGGTATGAAAACCTTTAAGCATCCAAAATACAGATGCATTTATTCAACACTCATGTGTACTAACATCTATCATCATAGCCTAATCGTTAATAAGAATACCTTGATAATAATACCGTACGGTTCATTCGTAGTATAAATACACATTCATAGTATCAATCCACACCTTTATAAAACAAGTTCCAACCAGTCAAAAGCTAGCAATAATAATTATGATGCACATAAATTTATTCTCTTTTTTATTTTACGAATATTTGTATTTTATACATGTTTATGTATATGTTATCTATGTACCATATGATATTAAATCTGTTTAGATAGTGTCAACTATACATATAACCACTTATTTTTATCGTTGAGCTTACCTTTGCCTTTCCCCTGAAGACAAATTAAAATTGGTCAAGAGTTAACTTTAATATAAGATATAAATATTTCTGTCAAACTGCAGACAAAATATGAAGTTTTAAAATTAATTTTCTCAAGAAAAAAAATTAAAAAATTGTTTGAGTCTTGTAACTGACAACTCTCTTTGAATCCAGATCCATTGGATGAGTGTCCTTTATATTTAAACGCCATTATCAGAAAGTAATTTTGTCGTCCCTATCTCACGGAATTTTGTTAAACTTTTCTTTTCTTCAAATTTCAATTTCACATCAATCGCAGATATTTTTTTTACTGAAATGAAAGTTAATGATGGTAGTTCATAGTTAATTAAAAAAGTTTGAACACACTTCAGTAAAAGGATAGTGTATAAAGCATAGAATACGTGTTTCCTTTGAGATTTAAGTGCTTAAAGTTAGGCGGATTATAGACTCAGTTAAGGGAAAATATTTAAAAATTATTCTGCCCCACCTTTCCAATAGATTGCACAACAGTTCGAGGTAGTTCTGGGCCTCAGCCAGAAAGCCTTCCTATTATCTAGCTCGATCAATCTAATTCCATACAGTTACGAAAGTCGAATTCAGCTCCCTCGCAACTTGCCCGCGTCATCTTAGCCGAAGACTTCCTTTACTGTACCGTCATGGTGAAGTGACTTTAAAATTTCTTTGAGCCGGAGCCGGATGAACAACAACATTCGTTCTAAATGTCACAGCCATTCTAGTGGTTAATGTGAAGAGGTCACCGACTAAGTCGATGTCATTGCACAGCTTGTACAGTTCGTCGCCATATCTCCCATCATTCGTGCTGCCATAAAGCAGGACTGAGAGCATAAAGACATTCAGTTATTTAAGAGAGGATCCCAGCCCGCTACTCAAATGTCTTCTTATCCCATGGAGTGGGTGACTAAATTATTACCTCAATCCTATATCTATCTAAAGTGACGTTGTGCCCATATTTCGTTCTACTCTCCGCTATTGCTGAAGCTATACTCATTAACGCTTTTTGGCATCACTCTGCCTTCCTAGCAGTCACTGTTTGTGAATTAATAAGTAGACGTTGGAAAGATTGTGCCGGTAGTACTGGCGTGTGGGTTTTGCATATATTTTTCAAGAACTATGTTAAAGAAATCGGATCACAGCACGTGGTCGTGCCTAAAAATTCTCTTTCGTTATAGTAGATCTTGGTAAACGCTTTACCGACTTTGTAGAAGCACCGTGCATTTTACATATATTATCATCCTCCACAATTGGGCGAGTTTGGCAGAGATATATAAGACGTTGTTCTTTATTTATTAATCCCTAGAGAAGTTACGAGTGACGTATGCAACGTCAGCAACTCTTGTTATTTTTCCAAAACTTATACATATTCGTAAGAGCAACAACGTCTACTATAACGCCAGCAGCTTAACCAGGAAGTACGATAATACTCGTATGGGCTTCTTATTTTTGGATCTAGCTGTAGTGAGAGGCTTAATTTCTACGAAAGTGACCTCATCACACTCTTTCTCTTTTAGCACTGTAGGAAGCATCTCCGGATCGGTAGTTGGTCATAACCCCTGCAGCAGCATTGCTTGCAACTTTTTACCTTCTTTAGAGTTTATTTTCTACTTTTTACTTTTACTGTAATTATTTGCGTCTTACGAGTCTGGCCTCTGCCCCAGAAGAAGTTTTGTAGTCGTTAATTTAAATTGGAACTTGTGGCAAAGTGCCCTCTGGCAGCTGAAACGATTAACCACTAGTGCTGCCCAGTTTCCAGTGATGCCAGTATAATGAACAGCTACATCACTCCCCCGATAGTGACTTGTCCTGATGTTTGATTAAACGTCGAACGAAACCTGTTTTTTTTTTTGCTTGTTTACATTTTTTTCTTGAATTTCGCTGAGTTCCAGGTCTAAATGTGCTAGCTTTAATCTCTCGACTGATATGGCGAGAGTTCGTCCTACTGCTTGAATGGTGAAAAGACGGTCGTTGATTTTGTTGATCACTAAATATGGTCCAGAATATGGTTGTTTAAGAGGTTTTTTGATAATATGATGTTCTTACCCTTGTGATGCCACACATTGGTGAGAGCTCTGAAAAGAGCTGACTCTGCATTCATATCCTTGAGTGGTATAACTTCTGGCCACCTTGCGAAGCGATCGATCATTGTCAAACGGTACTTGTGTCCTTGACATAAGGCAAGTACTATCAGATCGATGTGAACATGACGAAATCGTTGGTCAAGAACAAGAATTTTGTTCGGTTTAAGTCGATTATGTTGGTGAAATTTAGACCGTCGTTGACATTGTAAGTATGAGCGAGACCATTTCAATGCGTCCTTTCTAATGCTTGGCCACACTTAGTTCTGCCATTGTTGTCAGGAAGTAGTCCTTCGACCCGGAAGGGATAATCCGTGCACAGAGTCAAATACTTTACGTCGTAAAGGCGTTGGAATGAATTGTCTGATGAAGCCAGTGGAAACGTCACAAAAAATTTGGCAACTCGGCTCGATCGAAAGCTGTTGCAACTTGAGAGATGTGTCCTGCTGTTTGTTGACGATCGCCTGGAGCTCGATGTCCTTTGAGTACTTCAATGCGTGATAAAGAATCAGGTACCATGTTATCATTGCCCGATAGATAACGGATATCGGTGGTGTACTGAGAAATAAAGTCTAGCTGGCGAAATCCTCTTTGGGATGCCTTGTCCGATTTTTGTTGAAAGACATAAACCAGAAGTTTGGGATCCGTTTGAACGATGAAATGTCGACCATCGAGGAGATGTTTAAAGAATTTGACTGCAAGGAAGACTACCAGTAACTCGCGGTCATAGGTGCAGTACTGCTTCTGCGTCGAGGTGAGTTTGCTGGAAAAAAGACCAATTGGTTGTATAGTGTGTTCTTACCTAGTACTTGTTCCAAATTTACGCCGACTGTGATATCAAATGCGTCAGTTGAGAGGATAAATATCGCTTCCGGGTTGATGTGGTTTAGCATCGTCGCCTTTCTGATCCTTTCCTTGCATAGAGTAAAAGCTTCTTCTGCTTGCTGAGACTTTCCGTATGTCATGTTTTTTTTTTAATCCTTTAAAAATGCGTTGAGTGGAGCCTAGATGTGAGCACAATTTTGAATATAACGCCGGTAGCAGCTCATAGCTCTAAGAAAACGTCGAAGTTGTAATATTGTGAAAGGCAGGCCTTTACCCTGTCTTCTGGTGGCTTACTATCGTGTTTATTGATGACATGGCCCAGGTGGTTAACTTCTGTTTTTTCAAATACGCACTTGTCAACGTTGATGGTAAGTTCATGTTCTTTCAGGCGTTGCAAAACTTGGGGAACGTGATCCCGGTGTAAAGATTCCGTTTCAGAAAAAATTAGGATGTCGTCTACGTAGCAAAAAACTAAGTCAAGCCAACGAAGTACCAAATCCATATGCCTCTGGAACGTTTGTGTAGCGTTTTTTAAGCCAAACGGCATGACGATAAATTTAAATAATCCAAATGGTGTTGTTACGGTTGTTTTTTGGATGTCTTCAGGAGCCATAGGAATTTGATAATAAGCCTTATCCAGGTCAAGTGTTGTGAAATAGGTTTTTTGGTTCAGAATCTCCGTGAAGTTCATGATGTGGGGAATCGGGTACCGGTCAACTTGTGTTTGGACATTTAGTCGACGGTAGTCTCAGCAGCAACGCCAACCGCCATCTTTTTTCTTGACTACGTGCAAAGAGCTGGCCCATGGACTCCTAGAAGGGCGACAAATTCCCTTTTCTATTAGAAGGTGGTTGTCTGCTTTCGCTTGCTTAAGTTTGTCTGGTGCAAGCCGTCTTAAACGTTCTAGTACCGGTTGACCTGAAGTAATTATAAAGTGGTACGTGGAGTTGTGACTTGAAGATGATGGAGACGTTGTGGTTGGTGAAACGAACTCTTTAAGGATGTCACTAAACGGATGATGACTGCTTACAGTTGATAGACCGTATACTTCTGCTGATCCAACATTACCTTGAACTGTTAGGCAAGTTCTTGGGTCTATTATTCGTCTCAACTTGAGGTCGATAACTAGACCATCGTGTGCCATAAGCGATGGTGAAAGACCATTTAATGGAACGTCGGGAACCAAGATTTAGTGAAAGATGTTTCCTGCCATATGTGTTGATACGGGAGTTGTTAGCGGCAAAAGGATGACTTGCTGTGGTGAACTGTTAAGGGTTGTTGGACGAGGAATAGCTGAAATTGTGAATCTGGAGTCTATTAAAAATTTTTGATTTGTGTTTTTATTAAATACAAATAGGCGGTATTCCTCAAGGTTGTGACAGCTATTGCCAACCGCCTGAGCAGACAATAGCTGTTTTAGTTTGACTGCGGTGAATTAGATGGTGAGAAGTTGCAAGGCAGGCTGCATTTCTTCGCGTTGTTTCCGAACCGCCGATGGTAGTCGCAAATTTTTGACTGCGCTTCGTGTGTAGACGTGTTAAGTTTTGAGCGAGACCGGACCTTGGTGTTGTTGTTGGGTCCTGTGGTCCAGGATTGTATCAGACTTGTAAGAGATGCGAGAGTTGCTTCTATGGTGCTCAATCGTGACTGAACAGAACCGTTGGTTTCGTTGCATGCTTTTGCATAGATGTTTGTCGGCGATGTGTTTTCAACAATCCGGTCATATTACCACTAGCACATCTAATTTCATTTCCATATTGGCTGAAAAAATTCCGCGGATGTGGCATGTGAAGTATCCATAACGTGCATATCATCTCGTCAGGAACGTTCTCACTAGCGAGTCTGCGCATTTCTCTAAGAAGATTAGATGGACTTCGGTCTAAACCAGTCATCAAACGATTCAGTTGACGCTCTTTTGATTCAGAAAAACGAGAAATTAGTTGACATATGAAATTTTGGTACTTATCATTTTCTGGGGGTTTTTGGACCAAGTCTGCGATTTAATTTAAAATTTCTAGATCAATTGACACAATTGAATCGATCGGTGTCTGACAGGATTCAGTTATTGTGAAATTGAATTTCTACCTATGTAAACCACAGGGGTTGACTTTCTAAAAGGCTGGCATTCGGATGTTTCTTAGCGCAGCTATTTCCTGTATATCCTCATCTTGGATTGGTGGTGGATGTGTATGTTGTAGTTGCGGTCCTGGAGGGCTTGGCGAAGATCCTCGCCAAGAGATTCCTGGTCATTCCCTGGGGTAAGTGTTCGATACATTTTTTTTTAATTATTTCTTCTGTTTCTGAATAATTTAATTGAGAACGATAGAAAAAACTCGGAAAGCACTTAACACGGTTAATTTTTTTTACGGGGTCACCATTTTTAGAGTTTATTTTCTACTTTTTACTTTTACTTTAATTATTTGCGTCTTACGAGTCTGGCCTCTGCCCCAGAAGAAGTTTAGTAGTCGTTAATTTAAATTGGAACTGTTGCAAAGTGCCCTCTGGCAGCTGAAACGATTAACCACTAGTGCTGCCCAGTATCCGGTGATGCCAGTAAAATGAACAGTAACACTTCCATAAATCAATTTTCAATTTTATTGTAACGCTCGATTGAATTGCAGTGAATCATATCTGTTTACATTTAAACGCTTAGCATACAAATTATTGCCGATAGCCGACTTACAAAATTATGTTGCGTCTGTTAGCTCCATTTTATAAGTATTTATTGGTGGAACCCTTTGTTTTTTAGCTTAAGTTTTTTGGTGATGTGGGTGTGGGTTTTTTCTGTGGCTTGTTATTGCTGTTGCTCTATTGTTGCTACTTGCTGCAAATGTTGGTTACTCCAGATGTCGCTCCTTCTTCTTTCTGACCATTTGTTCCGCCTTAATATCGTATACACTAGAGAAACATCGCAACATTATCAAAATAGTGTAAAATGTTTTTTTTTTTTGAGGTTTGTTTTTAAACTGGCAACTCTGTTCCTACAGATTGTCAATTTGACAGTTGAAAGTTGATTTGTGGTTAGAACGTGTTGCTATTTTACGGTGAATAGATTAACGCCAGAACAACTCGTGCAAATTGTGCAAACTTATTTTGAAAACCACGTTTCGGCTCGCCAAACTTATCGTGCGCTACGTCCATTTTACGGTCGACATACTATAATCGTCCATCTGAGCAAGTTATTCGGAAGACGATCGATGCATCGTTTTCGCACCACGTATACTCTAGTGGATAATACGCATCCCTAAAGACGACAAACAGTGCGAACAGAAGAAGTTATTGCCGTTGTGGAGCGCAGTGTTGAGGAGAATCCGAATGAGCCGATTCGCCATCGTGCACAACAATTGAATCTATGTATGGCCATCCATTTTGTGGAAGTTTTTACGGAAAGATCTTGGCTTAAAAGCTTATAAAATCAAGCTTGTGCAAAAGTAGAAACCGCGTGACCATTAGATGCATCGTATGTTCAGTGGATGGGCCGAAAACATCATTCGTCTTGATCTGCATTTTCAACGCAAAATTTTGTTCTCCGGCCCATTTTTAGTTAAATAAATATGTAACAAGCAAAATTGCCGAATTTGAAGTGGAGAAAACCCAGAAGCCTTTGTCGAGACGCCCTTACAACCATTAAAACTCACTGTTTGTGAGTTACCGTCAATGGAGAGCGCTATAGAAACATGATTTCTGACTTCTTCGCTCCTCAGTTGAATGGCATTGACATGACAGAGCTTTGGTTTCAACAAGATTGCGCAATATGCCACACGGCGCGTGACACCATCAATTTGCTGAGCGCATAATTTCGCGTAATGGGCCTGCGAACTGGCCTCCATGATCCTGTGATCTCACACCTTTTGATTACTTCTTTGGGGTATGTGAAGTCACTAGTCCATGCCGGTCAACCAGAGACATTGGACGATATGGAAGTCAGCATTCACCGTGCTATTGCTGATATACGGCCCCGGTTGCTCGATAAAGTTGTCGAAAATTGGACTTCACGATTGCGCTTCATTCGAGCTAGCCATGGAGCGCATATGCCCGATGCCATATTTAAACACTACTGGCAGAAAATTATCTATTAAATAGAGCTAATATCATAGACATTTGCATTAGTTTCGAGTATTTTATTGTATATTGAACTTGTATACCTCTAAAAAAAAACATCGTTTACGACTATTTGCCTATGCGGGTGACACAGACATTATCGATAGAACACAGCGAATTGTTTGTGATGTTTTTGTAAATATTGAGGAAGAAGCGGCGAAAATAAACGGGGAAAAACGCAGTACCTACTGTTATCGAGAATCGACACTCCACATCGACGACTTGAACAAGACAGGACCTAATAATAAGAAGGTACTTGTATAATATCGCGATTGTAAGGAATTTATCTACCTAGAATCCGCAGTTGTTCTGTTTTTTTTTTGTGTTTTTGGGCTGAGGAGATTGAGTAGGACAGTCGTCTCTCAGCCAATCATTCATAAAACATTCATAGTATCAGCCCTCCTTTATCTTTATATGAACTCGGAACTTGGAAAATCTTCGAATCCGAGAGAAATGAAGCAGAGGAAGACTCTAGCTCAGGTGTCGCGCACGTACATAAGTTGAAATGTAACAAAACCAAATAGGCATGTAAAATTGGAAGTAGCCAGCAAACAACAATGATCCATATATCAAAGTCCTGCTTTTGTAATGTTCTTCGTAATAAATTTTATAAGTCTTAAAAAAATTCTAATGAAGTGAAAGTTATGATGTTGATAAAGCAAATATTTTGGGTTTCTTAGTACCGAAAAGAAAAAAGCATGAATGCTTCTAAAAATGTACAAATACATGTTATAATTTCTAATACGAGTCATAGGCGAAACATATTCCTGTCGTCTCCTTCTGCTTAGTGCTCCAACTAATATTTACCCGACTTATCAATCAATTGTCATGAATCCAATTCAAACTGACATGCATGACACTAAATTAAGTTGCATGTTATTTGTAAGCCATCAATCATGCCTTTCGAAAATATCATACTCTGTTACTAAAATTAAATAGTGGTAAAATGTTATTTCTTGTAAATACAATTATGTACTTATAAATATGTGTACATATGTATACATACTCGTATCTTTTGTAACTTTTCCTAATTTGCAAGCCACTGAAGGGATGTACCAGTAATTATAGCAACAATAATAAAATAAAGAGAACAAGAAATTGAACAAATTGTGTTTTGGCGATATTACAATTCAAACATGCAATATGAATGTGAAAAAATATACGAGAACATACATAGTCCTTGTTAAGAGAACACCTATAACACGGTTGAATTAATAAAAAGGCATTGAAGTGGTAGTTTGTTGTTTCATTGCATTCAAAAGCCTCTGTATTGTATATTTCAAATAGCACAGTCCTAAAAGCCTCGATAAATATTTGACTGAATCTATGAGGTGAAAATAAAGCATTTGTAGGTACATGATACAAGTTTTTAATCGAATGGGAAATGGAATGGGTGTACTTGTATAGTTCGAAAGAATGCCTTATAAAAGAGCATGATGAATATTTCAATCCCATTCAAGTGAATTAAAAATTAAGAAAGTGAGTATATGATCCCTTAGCCATAGTTCTACAATATTACTATAGCAATCGTCTCTAAAAAGGTATAAACCTTGAGAGGGTTTCGGAAACATCCGTATATAAAAACCTAACAAGAAAATATGAACAGATTTCTTAATATGGAAAAAGTTTCCAAAAAACGCAGCGGACTCGGTGACCCCAATACAACATTCAACTAAATCTTCGTTATCGGCTTTTATTGATAACGATATGAAAACACGTGCATGAGCTGAATACAAGTTACTCCTCACAGTAAGGATTGAATGTGTAATTAATTATTACCAACTTCGTTAAAGGAGGAATTTCGGCAAAAAAAATAATTAAAATATGAAATTTCTCTCTTGCTTGAGCATAAATCGAAAAAAGGTTTCTTTGTTTCCTAATTCAAAGATATCGCGGAGGAAAAAATATGAGACCATTAGCTGCACTTAAATGTAAGGCAATGGCAAAAGGTTTCAGACAATCAACTCCGGTTCTTCTTAATAGTATTAGGTGCGCAACTTAGGTCTCAGTTGTCAGTAGATGGCTCCAACAGTAAATTTTGGACGATTTTGACATATTCAAACGTCATGAACCAAGCTTAGGCATATGGTAAACAAACCGTTTTGACATATTGGTGATTTTGTTTTGGGGTCATATACCTTTGGTTGTATGAAAATATCTGATTTTGTGCCAAATAATCGTCAGCGGGAAGTGTTGATTTTCTTCTTTCATTCGAAGAAAACGGCGACTGAAGCGCATCGAGAGCTCCAAACAGTTTACGGAGATACTGCTCTAAGTGAAACAACGTGCCGTGATTAGTTCCGTCGTTTCAAAAACGGTGATTTCGATGTTGACAACCGTCCGCGTGAAGGAAGGCCTAAATCTTTCGAAGACGCTGAATTAGGGGCATTGCTCTATGAGGATTCGTGCCAAGAGCAAGAAGAGCTTGCTTTAGCATTAGAAGTTACCCGCCAAGCCATTTCCAAGCGATTACATGCTTTAAATGATTCATTTGTAACCGTCACAATAAAGTTGCATTTTCATGATAGAAATAACCTAGTTCCGCACCTAATAATAGATCTTCATCGATCCGCAGGGAATTGAAAAAAATGCCAGCAGCATTACATAATTAAATGGAACTAATAGCAAAATGAAATGCCAAATCTGACCGATGAAGGAGTCCTTTCAAATAACAAAGAAGAAATCAGCGCAGGCTTAATCAAACTAAAAATAAGAACGCATAACAGTTTTTACGGTTCGTATTAAGATTTTATATGGTAAAGACACATGTCCTAGTTTGACATGACATATAAATTTTCTAGTAGAAACCAATGAATTTGATTTCGATATCCGCCATCAGTTCATCGTAGATAATAGCATTCATCATATAGCTTAATAAAGCAACTGCGAAGTGAATTTGGGATCCCAGTAAAACTGATCGGGTTAGGTCGCATTACGACCACCCTGAAATTTGGAATCAAAACTTCTGAACTCTTCAAGATATGTAACGGATTTCGCGTTTTCGTGGGACTTGAAATAAAAATAAAAACACTGTGTCGACATGAAAATAGTGGATTAACATCACTATCGACAACTACAACTCTGAAAGAGCTAAAAAGTTTATCTACATCGAAGAAAGCGACACTTTATAGACATTTGTCGGAGAGCAATTTTGGGAAACCATTGCTACTTTGGATTGCCCAAACAGATGGGGTTATAACTCATAACTCGAGGAACAAAGACCGTCATCTATAAAACACTAATCCCACACGGCTATGGTTCTCTGTTAGTCAGCACTTACTCGTGCCATTGTTGGCAGTTATGAATACTAGTATTTCGTATCTCATATCCTTATATATGTATATAATATTAGCAAAAGAAAAAATATAAAATAAATGCAAACATCTCTTTAATTGATTTAAAAAACAAGAGCAAATGTTCAGATATTTTATTCAAATACGAGATAAACTAGAAACTCTTAAAGCCATTTGCCTGAATTGTGGCCTTTTAGTAATGAAAATTCATATTCTAGTTCTACTCGGCACATCCTTCTCTAACGAAGGCAACATTCATTCAGGTTAAATCAACGAACGGATGCAGTGAAAATTCAGAATCGTTGAAGCGTTTAATAATGTTCATATGAAATGACATTCATACATGCGACAGCATCATCATATTTCAATGGGCCTTTCCTAACAAGCCGGCCGCCTCAACCCTAGTAAGCTCAAGTTAAAACTGATTTTGCACAAATTAAAAGGGTAATCTGTTCTGTTTCGGATAGACATTCAGCAATTTGTATTTGTTCTATTGTTTCGTGGGCATAAAAATCCTTCGAAGCATGAATATTTACTGTAATTACCATGCCTTGCATGGAAACCGAAATTTCATGGTTTCATCGTCCGTGTGTAATTAATGGTCGACAATTGTTTGAGGAACGACTCCGAACGTGCTGATACAGCAAAAGTTGAACAACCTTGACCATTTGTCCAGTTGTGCAAAGAATAGAACTGAGGGGGTAGTATTTCGATAAAAATTACTTGATGTCTCGCAAAATTCATGAGGTTTCTGCAGGTGGAAATCAACAATGGACGCTTTTGAAGGGATCTCGTGAATGGACGTGACTGAATAATCCAATGGACTACAATACGAGTTGTAATTGAAGAAAACTACTTGTCATGTAGAAAGCAGTAGTTAATCTTCTGAATTATCTTTTGTAATTGCTAGTTTTAGTTTTAAACGCATTTTATTTTCTAATTCATTAACTCTTACATACTAACAAAAAATGCTTAAGTGCTAGCTTAAAATTACTTAACAAAGTTATACTAACTTACTGGCCCCACACAGGCACTCTAAGCTACTCTAAACTCTTATATATATGTCTTTCGACTTTGTTTACATTTTATACTTATATATACTTATTTTCTGCACTTGGAATTGTTTGGAACAATAGGGAGAGTTTTTTTTTGCTGTAAATTAAGAAACTTTTGTTATATTAAACTTTAGCTCACAGAATACGGTTACTTAGATTTGTGTGTATCAGTAACCTTAGCTATGCGTATGTAAATATCTATCTACCCGATGTTCAAAAAAATTAGCGGCGAAAGTCGTGACCACAAGGATGACTTTTTCCGCGCACAAAGTCGAATAAAAACAGTGCACCAACCAGTAAAGGCTGAATTTTTGTTGGATGGAATGTTAATGTGGCGGAAAAATCCACCGCCAAATATGATATCTCCTTTCTGATGATCTGAATTGGGAGAGCTTGCAATGATAACAGTCTGAACAAAGCAGCGATCAACTCTTAGAACTTGAGAATATTTTTATACAATCGGAGGACTGGAATATGAAACACGGAACTCTCAGGATGCAATGATCTACCCAGAAACCCGTTGAATGGTCAAACGATTCTGTAAACAAAATCTGCCCCCAGTCGGGAACAATTAGTCTGGAAATTTTTGGGATAGTGGTTTTATTGGGAAAGTTATACCTCTTTTAATTCCAACACAAAAAGGAAAACATTTTTAAAGTCCTTTTTAACAAAGCAACATTTGGTCCTTCAAGCCGGATTACTCGACCCGATGGGCTGGGTTTATGGTAGAAGGGATCGTAGTGGGACAAACCATTATTATCAGAATTAGTCAACGAATGGATGAGGTTCTCTGAGGACTTGACAAACATGGAACGTATCCAGATTGCGTAGCAGGCAGGTCAAGATGGTAGAAATACGAGGTATATGCGGCTGCAGTTTATTTACCTATTAGTTCTTGGTGAAGATGACTCGTTTCGCATGAGTCTGCGTCTATCTAAAACGAAGCACCCCTGAAATCAATTACTCTTCCAAGATTAGAGCTTTGTGGAGCTATATTGCTGGTAAATCTGTTAACGGAAACAGGACGAAATTGAAAGTTGAAAAAGGACGGACTTCCTTATAACGTTGTGCTTGATTAAAGAAGATTGCTAATGCATCCTTAATCTAAGATATCCAAAACAAATGTGGCACAACTGAAATCAATTACTCTTCCAAGATTAGAAGTTTGTGGAGCTTTATTGCTGGCAAATCTGTTAATGGAAACAGGACGAATTTTAAAGTTGGACAAAGTGAAATCGGTGACATGGACGGATTCTCTTATAACGTTGTGCTTGATTAAAGCCCACTCCTGTAAAATGGAAAATGATTTCCCAAATCCAACAACTTACAAGTTGCCCGATGTGGAAACACATTCCCTCACGGCTTAATCCAAGAGATTTTGCATTGGTCCCAGAACAGCCTTACAGTCGGGAAACCCAACAAGAAGAATGTCAAACGAGAGCACATCACCGGGTCTTGGAAAAAACAATACTAGAAGCTCTGCTACAAAATCACTCACCACCTACACTATGGATAGAATGGGCGCGCAATTTTCAGGTAATCAGATGATAACCGGCTCACAACCAGCTACTACGGCTGTTAGATATATTGCGTTGATAGAAGGAAGTGGACCAGCTACTTTGCGAATGCATCCTTCATCTAAGATTCAATATCAAATATTTTGATAGGTCTAATCAGTCCGCATTGATAAGGCTACTAAGTCCCAAATTATCTAATCTAATGGAACATGTTTACTAAAATCGAATGATCTTATGAGACTGCACCTCAAATTCTAGTAGACAGAATTGAATACAAACTCAACGTAAAGAAGTAAACTATCGGAATTTTTTTAGATGTTGCCTTCAATAACGCAATTGTCGGCGTGTATAACTCGATCTAATAATATGCTGTAAACAAATCAATAAAATTTTGGACTTAAGCATTGTGTGAACAGAATATAACAACCACATATTCAGCATCCGCTACTTTACTCTCAGTTTGATGCATTCAGGCTCTTGGATCATGCCTAGCGACTGTTTGCCTCAAACTGCAAAGCCTACCCGACTTTTTTAAACTAAACATGTCGCGCCAAAAAACTTCAAAGGTGCAGCCGAGGGCTTACTGAAAGTGAAAAGGAGCTTTTGGCAAAACATGGGACTTGTAACTGAGAGAATATTCTCGGTCTGTATCGATACGATAAGACCAATTCTATCAGTCCGAGTTCTACTCTGAAAACAGTTACGTATTTTCCTCGTCTTTATGTTCATACCATGGATTTGACTTTTAAAGCCATCTTCCGTTTAAAGAAAAAGGGGTTTAACATGCACTGCCCTTTTTAGATAGCGGAAATCGGTTGCTGCTAAAATCCGAAGATGACTTTGTCTGCATCCAGGACTGGCTTCGGCCAGAATATGAACTAAAAAAGAAGTGTAGTTGGAACCGATCCAAGTTATGTCGATGGCATCTTCGTGGAAAACGACATCTTAGACTCCTTTTCGCATCAGGTAAATTTGCGTCTGGCTTGGAAACGGAGATATAAGCAATCTTAATGGCAATTAACTTTATTATGAGAAATAGGTTGAGGGGCGAAATGTTTCCATCTGTAATTACACCCAAACTATGGTACTCGTACATCTAGGAATTTGTTAAACTCTCTCACTGCTTTCCTTGATACATTACAGTCGGAACGCTGAATTCAATGGGTTTGTTATTTTGGTATGAGTCCTAGGTTTAAAGGACGACTTATCTACACACGAAGCTGCGTTGGAAAGGCCTGCGTCCTTTAGAGCTTCCGTTGACTGTTGAGTTTTCTGAGGTCAACGTGATTCCTGTTGCTCTATGAAGAAAATACTGTAGACCGCTTACTGGCGTCTTAAGGGGTCTTACTTATTTACTTGACCTCTAAGTGCATAATTCATAAGTGACGTAACAGACTGTTAAAATATTTGCATGGCCTCGATAATTTAATATTTTTTTTTTATTCAAGGCAGATTTTATAGAAGAAGAAGAAAAAAGTGTGCTGCTTTTTTTTGATTAATTGGATTGGATGCGGTTCAAGGTATACAAATTTTTATAATCACTTTAGCACCTTGATGCCGATTTGGTAATTTTCATATAAATACAGTAGCCCCTCGATAATGTGAACTAATTAAAACAAGGCGTTTTAGGATTTTAGAGGGATCACATTACTGGAACTTTTTTCCAGTTCTTAAAACTCATTGAAACAACTTCCGGATCCATTTATAACAACACAAAATAATTTCTTACAGCAGAGTTTCAATATTTATTAAGTTCAGAAATAATTAAAAATAAAATACATAATATTAATCACGAGTAGGTAGACTTCATTTCAAAAAGTGAAAAAAAAAAACATTTGTATCAATTCTTATAAAATAATTTGTTATTTTGGAAAGTCGGATAGCTTGACTTGATCTTTCAATTGCGACTGCCCTTAACTTTAGTAAACTAGAGATCGTTTCTGCGTCCAATTCTTTTTGATCTGCATACTCAAGAAGCATATGTGTACATTGTATTGCTTGGGAGCTCGTTATCTTAGGAGCAGATGGAGTGACTTCGTCGCTTTCATTTTCCGAAATGTCGTTAGTCGGTTCAGGTCCAGTGCCTTCTACGATGACCCAGTCTCTAAGTTCTTGTATTGAAATGTTGTGTTTTGTATCTATAATTTCAACTCTCTTTGAAGCTGAGTTCCTGTCAGTGTCCTCCGTAATTGAAGGAGTGGAATTAAATCTTCATCTTCCCAGTTATCTTCTTTTGTCAGTATACATTTAAAGCACTTAGCAATAGATGAAGCGGGGAGCTCCTCCCAAGATAATTTCAAGTTCTTTACAGCATGTTTTAAGGTTAATTTTTTTTTATCCCAGCAGCAATATCTTCACTTTCTGTTACAATCATTTCAGTAAGCAATCTTTTTTTGAAGTACACCTTGACTAAATTAATGGCATTTTGATCATTAAAGACTAAATTAATGACATTTTAGATCAAAGCGGTGACGTTTGGGAGCAAAAACAAAACTGTAATGTCCCCATCAGAGCTAGTTAGCTCTTCTTTATTGCAGTGACAAGTTGCGTTGTCTAGAAGCAACAATGCGTTGATCCTGGAAAAGCGTACAAAAAAAGTGGTAAGTTTAAGGTGGGTAATGGTGTGATTTAGCCTAGACAAAACAAATTTGAAGTCCAAATAAAGTGCTTACCTCTTTAATAAAATTTTCATTAAACCAATTTTGAAAGATTTCACTCGTCTTCCAAGCGTTTTTGCTGGATCTATAAATCAGTGGAACTTTGAAACCCGGAGAAGCTCCAAGGCATTTAGACTTCCCAATAACTAATGAAGTGAGCTTATGCGTTCCAGTTGCATTCGTGCAGGCCAAAAACGTTATCCTTTCCTTGCTAGTTTTCCTTGCCGGTGTTGTATGTTCAGTAGCCAAAACGAGTGTCTTACTAGGAAGAAGCTTCCAAAATAGGCCGGTTTCATCAGCGTTATAGATTTGTTCTGGTGTAATAGACACATCTTGAATTGTTTAGTGTAATTTTTCAAAAAACGGATCAATTGCACTTTTATTACATAACAACTTTCCTCCGCATATTTTTAATATTCTTACACCATGCCTTTGCTTAAATTTTTATACCCAACCATGACTAGCTCTGAAATTTGGAGCTTCTTTGAATTGCAGATTAAGGTAGTTTGCTTTTCGGCAGAGTAAATCTATTGAAACTGGAACGTGGTTCTCTCTTCGCTTTTTTAGCCACTCGAACAATCCATTTTCCATTTTAGGTATTTCAGATTTCCTAAGCGTCTTCCTCTTCCCTGGTCCAGATTCGGTTTTTTGGAAATGGTCCAACAGCTTCTTCGAATTTAATTTTATCCCAGTAATTATTGACCTTGACACACCATATTTTTCAGCTAATACAAATCCAGAATGTCCAGCATGCAGTTCACGTAAAATTTTACACTTATCTTTTATCGATAAAAATCAATACACTTTTTGTTTAGGTGACATTCATCAAACATTCATCAGAAGTATAAAAACTTTAACACTTCACATTATAGAGATGACAATGCAAAGTTTTGGCGGTACACATTTTGGAGAAATACACATTATCGGTAATTCACATCATCGAGGGACTACTGTATATATACTATATAGTCCATACCAATTCAGTTTGTCAACGGTCAATTGCGCAGAGAAGAATTTAAGAGAACAAAAATGGTACGAAAGAGTAAATGTTTTTGCCTGAAGTTTACAATGCCTACCCAACTTTACATAGCTGAGAACTAAAGTGCTGTTGCATAAATTACTTTAATTTTTTTATTATTGGGTCGATAAATTTCAACGCACTTCATATGTAATGCTTCCTGTTATATAGGGTGGGATTGGCAAACAATTCGAATCAGATAAACAAAAACAAAAAAACAAAACGGACTAGGTATAGTCCGTACCAACTGAGTTTGCCACTCCACTGCGCAGGTCTCTTCAAATTGCTTTTATCATCTCTTAGGTTGGCAAATATGACCTAAGAAGCACGAAAATGGGTGGAGCCATAAGCAAAAATGATCTACATCCCAACGCTGCTTTCAAGATCGCAGTTGCGATCTGACTGAGGGGGTTTTTTTATTTTCCTTCTATTTAATTGAAGTTGAGAGCGCACTGATGGGACGGCCATTTTTTATCTGAGGTATAGTCATTGTATATACTCAGTTTTCTAAAAAATTATTACACCCCTGGTGGGAGAGGAAATGTAGATCCTTATATGCCAAATCTACTTCGAGAAAATTATATTCTGATAAAATATAAAAAAAAGTTCTGTACTGTACTGTTGGTACTGTATGGGATTTGCGTATGATGACGATTGGACGCATGAATTGACTGTTTGATTGTTTTTCTATGTAGCTATGCGGTTTTTGATTATTTGCTCATTATGCTTTCGTAGATCATTATTGCTGGCAAAGGTAGAGAACTTCAGAAGAACTTCTTCTTCAGCTAGTTTCTGAACATCCGACAATTTAAATGTTGTGTTTCGACTTCCCACTCTTGCCTTGACAGTTGCCCAAATATTTTCAATAGGGTTCAGATTTGGATGATAGGGTGGCAATCGTAGTACTTCCTATCCCGCGCCGTGAATTATAGTGTTAGTCGTATGCTTTATATTTCGATGTTCCTTTATAAGCTCATAAAGTTCGAGTTTGAGCATCTGTGAATTATGTGGTATATTGAAGTGGGCAAGCCATCTCAATTTTTCCGGAACCAGAACTGATTTGCTGGTCTTCCCATTTGTTATGATATGATGTTTTATTCATTACAATAACTGAAGGTTCTTCGATGTTATTCAAAATTTGATCTGTCATCCATTTGGAAACATTTTCAAAATTCATCTCATCGTCATAATCTCCTGTTTTAGTTTCACATTTAAATAAAAGCAAGGCATTATTTACGAACCCTTTCTCGCCACCTGCATGCGCCATTATCAACATATGACCCTTTGAAATTGGCGCCTTTAATCCACGTCTGGTACCACCAGTCCATACCCATGGTCTTGTGTGTGAGCTGTGAATATAGCTCTCGTCCAAATAAATGATCTCATATCCTTTTGATTTGTATTTCCGCACCTTTCTCAGGTATTCAGTCGTAAAAGTTTAAGTTCATCTTTTTCACAGAGAAGTTTACGGTTGTTCTCCATTTTTATTCTTAGAATCCTGTGTAGCGACATAATGCTTAAGTCAAGCTCCAAATCTTCCTGGACCCGTTGTCTCAATATTTTTAAGGTAATCATCATTTTTTCCTTGAGGTGAAAGTTGTACATAATTCGCCGAATAGATGTGATGTCAAAGTTGTCTAATGCAGTTTTCCATTTTATGTGTGGTACTTTTTTATTTGGTGATTTAATAACACCTTTCTCCTCGTATTCCTTGATAATCGTTCGTATTGATCGGGTTGAAATTGAAATTCCAGTGAACTCCTCAGTCTGCGAGTTTGCGTACGTTATGGGATTATCCAAACATAAACTCATAGCTTCTCTCAATTTTTTGTTATACATGTTAACAACGATCTTACGGGCCTGACTTGCGATTGGTTTTCCTTTTCGCGATGAATCCATTACAATTTCCTGTATTTGTATAAGCTTTTGTTCGAGCAATGCTATTGTTTTCCTAAAACTGGATTCCAAATAACAAATCCATCATTTATATGCGTTGGGTCTAGCGTGATTACAATTACATGTAATTAATAATTGAACAACTACCATTGCTAATTAGTAATTAGGTATATGTAACTAAAAAAAGTAATAGACTTTTGGTAATAATTGAATAAAATGTATAACGTTAATATTTTTTTTAAGTGATTACTAAAAACAGGATATATAACACTTAAACAATTTTATTCCAAGACCTAAAATCGTATCCTAAAACCTATGAACTAAAGTCCCAGAGGTAGAAGCAAACACCATAAAATAAATGGAAACACGCCACATACACAGGTAGGTACTTAAACCTAAGCTACAATTTATAAAACCATAGAAAACGTTGAGAACCTAATCAATTACGATCGGACAAAGTATATAAATTTAATAAATTTGAATTTTTTGTCAATCGCACTCTAAATAACATATGAAGTGCGTTGAAATTTATCGACCCAATAATAAAAAAATTAAAGCAACTTATGCAACAGCATTTGAGTTCTAAGCCATGTAAAGTTGGGTTAGGCATTGTAAACTTCAGGCAAAACATTTACTCTTTCGTACCATTTTTGTTCTCTTAAGTCCTCTCTTTGCGCAATCGACCGTTAGCAAACTGAATTGGTACGGACTATACGGACTATATTCAAAACAGTTGGGCAACGCACGGCCACATGCACAGAGAGAGTAAGAGAATAAAAATTGATGGGTGTGCACGTTCCCTTCTCTTTTTCTCTTTCAGCGATCACTTTCGTATATTTCTTGTTGTAAAGTTGTTTTTCGTTTAAAAATTATAATTTTGTGAGAGCAAATTTAAGAGACCTGCGGAGTAGACTGGTCACGCTGTCCACAAACTGTCGCTGAATTCATATGGGCTTCCTTTCTTTGTGGCTTTTCCAATGTATAGTGCTATTCAAAACAGTTGGCCAGTCTACTGCACAGGTCTCTTAAATTTGCATTCACAAAAATTAATTTTTTTAACAAAAATTGAACTTTAAAACGACAAATATACCAAAATGACTGCTGAAAGAGAAAAAAACTGGAAGAGGACGTGCACACCCATGCATTTTCATTATTTTACTCTCTCTGCGCATACCAACTGTTTTGAATAGCACTATACCTATGGACAATGTATACGAATCCGTACAATCTGTACGAATCTGTACAAAGAATACGAATCGGAATCTGAATATGAATCACAAGTCTCCCCTGAAGCTTGTACTACAATTCTTTCTAAAAGTAGTGCATTTATACTTTATCCTAATCACTCATCTTCACATATATGTATAACATAACATATGCCTGTTCACAAAACAAAAAAAAATATCTCAAGTTATATTAACATCTACTTCCAATTTCATCTGTTCGTTACACATGCATATAAAGATGACCTCAATATGACACTGACCGAACCGTACAGAATCATCTTTGTAAACTCATTAAAATCCTTGTTGTACACGCTCTGTTCGTAGACATTAATCTATGCACATAGTTTGCATACATCTCATAATATACATAGTCTATTGTTGGTAAAAGCGGATATTGCACTATAAGACAGAACAGTGAACTGAACTCCTGCGGGTATAGCACAATAACAGCATTGTTAATCATAAGGATTCAACGCATACTGTGATAAACATAGACCTTCGTTCCGTTTTCCGTCCAGTGTCATCTTATTACACGGAAAACATATGTTTATTTTTTTTGAAAAGATTTTTACTTTCTTATTGTTCTTGTGAAAGAAAGATGAGTTCGTTGGCCCACGTGTATTCATTACGTAATGCGTCCTAATGAAACTTTTAAAATTGCAAAAAGGATTTCATATGATATACGAGTACCTACGAGTATAACTTGACGACCTATGTAAGTTCAGCATTTGTTTAAGCTTCCAGAATTTCGTACATTAAAAGGAGTTATCATAGGGAGAAATTGTATTAAAGGTATCCTGCATACACATAGGAAATGAAAACATAACATTCATTCACATCACATAGCATAAGCCAATAAAGGACCAATCATAATGGACTTTGGTGAACTTAAGCCGGCTTAATGAAATATTCCATTACATGTAAATAGTATTGCATGACCATAATGGGATTTTGCTCGCTTTCGTTAAGTTTCGGTAACTTTAGGGGGCTTAACCAAAGTCTAAGTAGAATGGAATATTCAGTGCGGAAATTTGACAGCTGACATAAAGAAAATTGTTTCTTTTCTATTTCATTTACTTTTGTGAGGATACGAGTACTTATCCCTGCCATTACAAGATGCAATAATTTTGCCATTCTTAATTTATTTTCCATTTTATTTTGCCCCACTATCAAAACAAACCGAATGTAAATAATTTGACAGATTATTAAGTTTGTTCAAGTACATTATTCTGTCAAATTAAACGTTTGACAGAAATTAGGTAAGTGGGCTTTTCATTCGGTTTTGACATAACACTGAATTCTATTATGACTAGGACTTTAGGCCTTCCGATATAAATTCAAAGAGACTTCGGGCCCAAGGGCTACTGTTTATCCGTTCAATATAACTTGCCCATCTGAACCGATGAAGTCCTGCCCTTCTGACCAAATAAATGTCGCTGCCCAGTCCATCCAGCTCGTTGCTATATGTGCTTTTTTTCAAAGGGAATACTCATCTCGTTTTGATAAAGTCGGCCCATTTATCCGCCACAGGGGCTGTGACGATAAGGTCCTTATACAGTGCTTTTTCAATTGCATTTTAATAGAAATAGCGATGAAAAGAATGATTGATCTCTACCGTTGTTTCGTTGCTTCAATTTACAGGGAAGCCAACGTCGTTAGTGTAAGTTAACAGTTTTACAGACTTTTGTAATATTGTGCCTCTTCTATTGGCTTCTGAGTTTCGCATAATTCTTTCAAGTATGGTGTTAAGTAAATCACAAGAAACGAAATCTGTTCTCGACATTAAATGCCTAGTTAGTGACTTCTATGGAACATCGAGCATTCTCCAATGAAAGCCTACAAAAAACTTGGGATGAGCCCATTTAGCTGTTCTCTTTACATTCTGTCATATTCGGCTTTAAATTCAATAAACAGCTCATGGGTATCGATTTGATGTACCTGAGTTTTTTCCAAGACCTGCGGTAGTGTAAATTTCTGGTCTATGACGCCACACTGAAACCACACTGATAAGACTGGTAAGGAGACTGATTCGTTTATAGAGGGTCGCCCTTCTTAACGATCAGGCAAACAAACAACAGCGGGCCTCAATCGGGAGCTTCTCTGCCTATTTCGAAGTTCCTCCCCTCTTCTTACTTCATCAAGTTCGTGAGCAGCCCTTCTTCGTAGTAGGATTTTATACGTTTCTTTCGCTGCACGCGCTTGCCTGCAGTCTTTATTGCACTAGGAGATTCCTTGTGGTAGTCTGGTAATATTGGGTTTTCCATTAAGGACTATACATTTTTGTTTTTGACTTCAATAGCTCGATTGTTTGGTCCGCTGTATGGTAAGTGGCACCGTCCTGTTGAAACCACTTCTCACCAATGTTGAGTGCACGCAATTGCGGCCAAAAATAACGTCAATTTTTGTGGATGCAGTAGCGTCTCATGAAGAATAATGTGGTTTTGTAGCCGTGCAATAGCGCATATTTTGCTTGTCGACAAAACCAGAAATGAGCTTAATCGCTGTAGATAATTTGGCGATGAAATTCCGAACCGATTGTAATCATTTCCAAAGACCGATTGGGGAAGGTTCGACTGAACCATAACTAAATGGTAGACATGGACAAGGAAAGTAGTAATGACAGTTCACAAAAAAGCATTAAGGGTGCGTTCACATTTAAAATAAAGAGTTTATACGAGTATTTCTTAATGGAAAACCCTGTACATAGCAGTCTTGTGCGCTTCATGTTGGCAGCCTAAAACTTCTCGAAAGGTTTGCTGCGACTTGGTCGGAAAAGGCTCTTGCAGGGTCTTAAGTTGAAGCCGTTCGACGTCCGATTGCATAATACTACTTTTCCAGTGTTCTGGGTTCCGGAATATTCGCAAGTTGCTTGAAAAGCTATCATGTCGTAGCTTATCGGTGAAAAGAAAAGAAGTCGTTCCAAATCCCCATGGGTTCTCGACTGTCTAGAATTTCTTCGAATAAGTAGCATTTTCATAGTAAGTATTAGCAATGTCGGTAGTTATTGCAATTTCTCATGTCGTAATGGTTTTCAGATGAGGCTACGATTTGACCAGTTAGAAGCTACCGGTCATAGGTCCTGCTGACCTTAAACACGGTACCATGGGAATCAGGAGCCCCAGGATTTCGGTCTGGGCCTGACTTGATGAGGTAGACCCGTAGTGGAAGCGTCACGATGGCTGTGGTTTAAAACCTAAAACACAAGAACGGTCTTCCAGTTGGTTTCCACCCGATGTAGAGTTGCACAAATACTGGGTGCTGGGTGGGCCTGGACTCACACAGTTCCGCTTTGGTAAGTGTTGGCAAGGCGTATTTTGTATGAACATTCAGTGAATTTAAGCCTACACGGCAGGTATTCACCTAAAATACATGCCACATGTCGCTCATATTTCAGAGGATATTCGATCTTCTTTTAATAACGGCGTTAATATACTCTTTGCTATTATTGAAATCTACGTTGTCCTCCATTAACAGGCGTCTTCAATATTTCGGCAATTGATTCTCTTGCGATATTCTTCATAGTTGTGAAGAAGGCTAAAATTGGTTAGTTGCTTTGCTTGTGCTTCCACCTTGCTTCCTATTGCACTTGCTTATTGTTTGTGAGAGTTCATCTTCTAACTTCGCAATTAACGCCTCTATACTACTTAATTTGGTCTAGGTCCTGTTTTAATCGCTGCTTTACATTGGGTCTACATTATCTCATTGTGAAACAAGTAATCATTTCAGTTGGATTGTTTCTTACCAGTCGATGAAGACACAAACTCAGGCTCTGCCCGCGTTACGGATTTGGAAGAAGAGATTTCTTCTCTAATTTTTAAATAAAGTTTTAATTTTTAAAAACCAATATATGAACCAGACCCACTATATTGTCCGCAGAGTCATAGTTGTAATAAATTCTGATAAGGTCTAAGATACCTGACTCATTTGGGAACCTTAACTCCAGATCCAAAAAATGCTACTAGCTATCTTTATTTTCAGGTTTATGCACTTGGGCAATTGGTGGAAATCCGTAGGGCCACGGCTCAATCCTTACAAGTGAACTGAGTTTATGCTCCAATATGGATTATATAATACCCCATCATGACTTTGAAACACCATCCGCCTATATTTTTCCAACCAGAGATGCATGGGATAAAACCAAAATGATTGATGACTCGATTTCCATCTTCACGGATGAATCAAGGATGGGGATAGGAACCGGCATCGGGATCTTCTTCGATTATATGAACTTCCGGACTACAACAGTGTCTTCCAGTCTGCAGCAGAAGCAAGAAGACTTGGGGCAATAAAGGATATTACCATTTTCATTGAAACTCAGGGTACCATTAAGACCATCACGGCAGTTGAGATTAAATCAAAGCTTGTGAAGCGCTGCCATGAAGAGCCTAAGGCCTTTTCATTCAGCATAAGGTAAAGCTCTGCTGCTCCCTGGCAATAAAGGAGTGGCAATGCAGACGAGTTAGATCGAAAAGGATCCTCCCTTGAAAACTGACTGACAGATCAAAATATCAAACTCCCATTCGACACTTTAAGAATACAATTGGAATGAATGATAAAAATGAAAGCTAATGGAAGATGGAAAAACCTTCCAACCTGTGAAACAAACCAAACTCAGCAAATCCAGAACAAGTAAAATTCCCTTGAAAAGCAGAGCTGAGCTATTTATGTTTGTTGGATTACTCATGGCCCAGCAGAGGCTGTGGGGACGTAAGCTCATGAGATAATGCCCTGCACTTTTTGCCTCACTGTGTTTCTGTCCAAGCCTCAGTAATTTGAGACAATTAACTTTAATAACTTATTTCTTCAACGACCTCTCAGAGCTATCTGCTGTTCCATTTACATCTCTTTTCACATTCGCGGATGTAACAAGATAGCTTAGGACCAAACGACAACCACCGCGACACGAAAAGCGGAAACCAAAACTAGCAACCGCAACCGCAATCCAATTCCCATTCCCTCCCAATTCACAATCGGTCTACGCACACCTAAGTCCAATAAGGTATAGGGTGCCTTCGACTCCAAATACCACGTCAACCCGCTAACCTAACCTAATCTATGTACTTAGGATGGTCCTAGGTAAAATGAGAAAAATATTTAAATCTGAAGACGACATCTCTGTTTGTTAATGTTTACGTGAGTCTGCGTCTGTGAAAAAAAATACTATTGTCTTTTCCAAAATATGGCATATTGCCTTATAAAAATTATTTTAATTTATATGAGTGCATCAAAGTTTTAAAATGCGCCAATACAAGTTTCAACAACTGAAAAATGGAATTAAAGGTAAAAATATTTCTCAAGAAGTTAACAGTATTTCAGAAGGTTGTCCATTCCATACTTACTTACTTACTACATACTATAATTAAGTATATTTCTGTTAACGGTTATTTTCAAATAAATTTTCTGTTTATCATAAAGTAAAGCACAAAGCTTCTCCTAATGTGATCCTAACATGCAGTTAGTAAATCCTAATACACATTGCAATATAATCCTCCTTGATGTAGTGTAATTTTGTGTTGGGATATCTAATTAATTCATAAATTACTTGGCTGCATATTTGCCGTTGTCAGAGTACATAATCTCAGATTAAATCGTATGCTACGTATTGGACATAGGAAATACTTTACAAATTTACAAATGCAATTTTACAGCTTGATAGCTAAATTGCAGCGCGTACTACAGATATTTATTTCTCTCACGTTCTACCAATTCCAATCTGTCTGACAATGTTAATGAGCAGCAGTACAGGACGTACGAGTACCAAACATTTTAATATCCGCTTAATGCGAATATGTTGCCAAATCCATCCGAAATTAACTCCGTTTGCGCAGTCCTAATTAACCAGACAGATTTAATGAAGTTTATTTCTCGGTGCAAAATTCGTATATTGCTTTTAGATAGAAATTTTAAATTGTAAAAAAAAAATTTATCGGACTGTTCAAAGCCCCATAGTTAACAGATTATTTCAAAATTCATAACTATTGTACATAAACCTATAAAAAATCTCGTTATATACTTGCGGTAAAATCTATAATATTTGTAAATTTATATTAGGATGAGATGACCAAAGTAATAATATGGATACTTTAATGTTCAATTTCGTTTGCCCAGGCACGATGAAGTAATATCAGTGCAGTAATCATTGAAGTCAACTAATTTTTGACTGTCCCATACTTAACGAGTACTAATTTCCAAAATGCGCTTTTCAGTAAAACTTATGTCAGGTAACATTTCCTAAGGAGGTGAATCTTGTTAAATGAATAAAATCTATTTACGGTGGCAACCAAAGCGAGGCTGATCTAAAGTTGAATGCAAGCAGTGGGTTCTGAATTCATCGTATATGAGGAAAACGATTAGCTACTCATTGTGGAAGAAATGATACGATTAAACTATGTACATATGTAGCAATGCCACATGTTATCAGTTCTTCAAGAATGCTATGGCTAGGCTTAGGCTCGAATCCGCTTTCATTCTGCTATTTGAAGTTGCTTTAAGCTTACAGCACGAGCTCAGATATGTACGTTCGATGAGGCTGAGATGCGTTGAAACTTCACGTTGACGGTATGAAAAGAAACGGAAATTTTATCGATTACCTTCTGTGTGTCCAAGGATTGAGTCAACGCTAACGAGGTTCGCAAGAAAACGATCTTAGGAGACAGATAGTCTCTGATTTTTGACGTAAACACCTGTCGTGTAGACTTAAGTTTACATCCATGGGAGCAAGTATACGCTTTGCCATCGCTCTCCGCCAATAACTTTGATACCAATTCGGAACTGTGTTGGAGGCAAAAGTTCCACCCTAGGTCGAGGCCGACCTAAAACCTCTTACTGTTCTTAGGGTCACAGTACCCAATACTTATTGCAACTCTACATTGGGTCAAACCAACAGGAAGACTTTTCCGCGACTTTGGGTTTAAACCACAGCCACCATGACGCTCCCACAAGGCGGCCTTGACTCCCATGGTACCGCGGTATAAGTCCAGGTAAGGACTACCGGTGGTCCTGCCGCCAACAAGACCTATGACCGGCAACTTGTAACTGGTCAAATCGTAGCCACCTTCGGTGGCGTCATCTGTCAACGTTTACGATAATTGGGCGGGGGCCCGATCTTAAAAGACAGTCTTAAACATCGCGACGTACAAACGTACATAGCGCCAATTTTGTTTCCAAGTGTTGAAGCCAGTGTTAGAATCAAATGTTTACCGCCACAATAACAAAAATAATATTATGATCGACAAAAGATACGTGCTAAAGTGAACGTCAAGACAGCTCGTGCAGTCGTAAACTTCTTTTGGTGAATAAAGTGTGAAAATTGGTTACAAAATATTCGCAGCTTCCTTCGGCAGGAGAAGTTACATAGTGAGACCTTATAACTATTTCTATAGCATGGAATCTAAAAATACACCGGAAAGCATTCACCATGCAAATAACAATAATACTCGTATGTGGTAGCTAAGCCGGCCTTAATGGAAAAAAATGCCACAAACATCAAAGTCGAATATGTTATCATCAACGCTGAACTCTTCGAGGCTAACAATAATGTTCTAACATCCGATCTTTAATTGAGTTAAGATCGCGAGTAGACGCAATTACTAAATCAACGTCAGCGAGTTGGAATTCTAAGCATCCAAGTCGGAGTCAAAAAGGAAATCAGTAATGATAGCGACATCGACCACGACGACGCTAGGCAGATGTCAGCAAAAATGATTAATGGGAACCTCTAACTCTTTGCAAATAATTTAGCCGAAATGTGACTTAAAGGTGTGACTGAAATAAACATCACTGTTTACTCAAGAAACGGCCCCTATAACGGCAGTCAAGCTGGACATAAGACCTCACTAAGTACACCATTTCTATGTTCCCATTTCATCTAGAAATTATCAAATAGGTTCAGAAATTTGAACTATTGTGATAAGTTAATGAGAAACAATGAAGACAATGTGAAGAATCGAAATCGTACATTTTCAAGAACAAATGGACCTATTGTTTTTGTAACACCAAATGTGGCCGAAAACCCAGGTTTGCCGATGTTAGAAATTGGGCATATCACAAAGAACACTCTACCGAAATTTACAAAAAGACTCGAATTAGAAAGTCTACAATGTTCAATTGACGCAAGTGCTTAAACCTGCCGGCAATCAGCTTCATCATAACTTTGCCAATTGGGCGTTGGAAATGCTCTTGCATCATTCATGATCAACAATTTGACGGAAAAATCGTTTTGGGCGATATAACACTTTTCCATCTTCATGGCTTTGTTGATAAGCAGAAATTATACATTTAATTCACCGAAAATCTAAGTATGACTGTCGAAAAGCCGTCTACCCACAACATGTCACTGTTTGATGGAGTCTTTGAGCAGTGGGCATCATTACACTTTTACTGAGAGTGGATTACGCCATCGTTCGATATACGAGTGGGTATGTTCGCGGGCGATGTTTATTTCCAACTAGACAGCGATACTTGCCAGACAAGTTGCAAAGCTATTGCTCTTTTATGAGAAACATTTCATGGTCGAGTAGATTTTTGAAATAGCAATTAAAGTTAGCCGCTGAGATCTTGCGATTTAACAGTATGCGGCTTATTCCTTTTGGACGATGTGAAAAAAGTTGTATGGCAACGCTTCCCAATTAAAATTGCAGCAAGAAAAGCCAACATCAGTGCTGTTATCAATGAAATGTGTTGAATAAATTTATCCAAATACCCTGGATGTGCAATAAATCAATATCCTTTTGATAGTATTACCAATTTTTCAAGATCTTTCTAAAATTAAATCTAATAGATTTAAAAATGTTGCTTCTGAGAACACCTATGTATTTAGCATTGGATGACCCATAACCTTTAAACTGAAAATCCAAAATCCGCAACACAAACAAATATGAAAATGGAAATCCAATGAGCTCAAAATGTCCAGGGAAAATTACATTGGATTACTTCCCTTCAAATTCGATAGAGAAACTGAAGGAATCAATGCAATGCCAATGTCACCAAGTTACCACAAAATAGACAAATCAACTAGCAGTAAATATTCGCATGGGGATAAAACTCATGTCAGTTTGGTTAGTGGTATGCAGAAATTCTCGAGCGATAAAATTTGACATAGGATGTTAGCAACGTCAGCATTTGAATTGTGCCTCTGGATGGATTGAGATGCTCGTTTCTTCTTCCGACAAAGTTTTGCTTACTGGTCATCATCATCATCGTTTACTGTGCAAATGTGTTCAAACCAGGATTCTTGTGGTTTAAGCTTTGCGGTCTATAAATTTCCTATTTGTCGAAAGCAAAGTGCAGTAGGATAAGAAATCAGCTCAGTTTATTTTGTGTACGTTGCGCAAACAATTTCAACGGTGACTTGCTTTGTTCCGTTAAGGTTCTACACCTAATGGTTGCAAGCGACCTTGTTATCGTAAAGTTTTTGGACATGTTATCTGTTTTGTATCATTTTTTCTCTAGGCTTTTGAGTTTTTATATTTAATCAATTATTTAGATTACAATTTTGGATTGCAAAAGGCATATTGTATGTACCATATATTGATACTTGTAAAATGGGAATAAAGTATTTGTGGGCATAGATTTGAAATATTTTGGCGGGATCTTTTTCTCACATGGTAGTTCTTATCATTTAATTTGATATTGGAGAAGCATAAAATATTAACTCTGCAAAATAAAAATATACCATTTTTGTTCAATACAGTGCCAGTTGTCTACTGAACTCATCTGCATACATTGGGCACTTGGATTACGACTGGTCGTTCAGGTACTGGCCGCTCAGTTCATTGTTAGGAGTTTGCTTTGCCTCTTTTTGGTTGCTGATATTTATATATTGTTATCCTTTCAATTACAGGGGATTTATTACGTTAATTCTAGACTTGTAGATTAGAATTCTACGTTCCCAAAATTAATGTACCTCCAAAACGGACACCGTGCCTCATAGAAGGATTAGTTTTGGCGTCAAACACATCCAAAGCCCTCATATTTTGAAAATTCTTCAGCAAAAGAATCTAAACCAGTATTCAGGACAATCATAATCATTCAACATTAAAGTTCGCTGTCCCTGCAGGGAATTGAAGTGAACTCAACGCCCTGTTTGGCATAAGGATGAGAGATTATAAAACAGAATAAGCAAATGGGTACCAAGGCAGAACTGTGTACAAAATTACCATAAGCTTAAAATTGAGCACAGCTCACATAAAGAAAGCAATTTGAACGAGTCCTTACTAATCTTTGAAGGGGACCAGTTCAGGGAGGAAGCATTTTTAGCTGTTTTGAACAGTATTGCGCTCAACAATTTCCAAAAGCAAAAATAAGTAATCTGATGCCTAAAATTCCAGAATTCACATCGCATCTTCCAGTAGAGATGAAATCATTTTTGCGATTAAAATAATTAAGTCAAACAAGTCGTTAGGCTTTAGTGGCCTTTCTACGGAAATCTACACGACATACTATCTCCATAAGTAGAGAAACTATACAACAGCGAAATCTTCTCCGAAAAACGGAAAAGAATGGAGTGGAATGGAAGGCAATCAAATGTGAATTCAGGAAAAACATGTGCTTGATCAAGAAGTTTGTATTCAGAGTTTAATCATCTAAATCTATATTGTCCCCTTCAGAGTAATAATCCCCATCGACTGCAACACACTTATGCCAGCGCTTGATCCAATCCTCGAAACATTTTTTATATTCGGTTTTCGGTATGTTCATCAGTGCTTCCTGTGATTTTTCTATTACTTCCTCTCGGCTGCTGAAACGCGTTCCCCGTATAACTCGGTTGGACAGAAGGAAGTCACATTGAGCCAAATCAGGTGAATTCGGTGCCTGTTGGATGGTATTTGTTGTATTTTTCGTCAAAAAATTACGAATATTGATGGCACTGTGCGACATTGCGTTATCATGGTGCAAAATCCACGAGTTTTTAGCCCACAATTCTGGTCTCTTTCGGCGAATTGCTTAACGCAAACGTCTCATAACGCCCAAATAATACTCTTTGTTTACTGTCTCGCCTTCTGGCAAAAGTTCATGATGCACTAAATTGTTGTAATCCATGAAAACCGTGAGTATTGCCTTATTTTTTGACTGAAAACGACGTGTTTTTTTGGTCTCGGCTCATTTGGTGAACGCCATTCACTTGCCTGATGTCTGGATTGCGTGTCGTACTCATAAACCCACGTCTCGTCTTCAGTAATGATCCTTTTGATGACTGTGGGATCGGATTTAGCCTCGCAAATCATCTCTTTTGCGACGTCAACACGGTCTCTTTTTGCATGAAATTGAGGTCTTTTCGCACCAACTTTGCTGCTACACGACGGAAACGCAAATCATTAACCAAAATCTCTTCTATGGATCCATAGGCAATGTTCAAGTCCTCCGCTATCTCTCTGATGGTCAATTTGCGGTTATTGACCAACATTTCTTTTACTTCATTAATGTTTTCGTCGGTTTTCGACGTCGATGGTCTACCACTGCGTTCATCATTGATTGACCCACGACCACTTTTGAACCGCTCGTGCCACTGGTAAACGACCGTTTTTTTTAGAGAATCGTTGCCGAAACACTTTTCCAGCATTTCCAACGTTCGCGCGCCTTTAAATCCGTTTTTTACGCAAAATTTAATACAAGTTCGTTGTTGCAAATTTAAATCAAATGTTGTCAACTAAGAAATAACTGGATTCATTTAAAATATGGTAACATGTATCGCTAAGAAACAAACACGCAGATATGTGCTAATACTCGTAAATACTCGTAGTATGTGACTTCTCCTCATTTAAAAAAACGACTATTCTGGTTTTATCAATATATTTCTCCCTTAAACTATTCTATACAACACTCATTCTTGGAACACCTCCTAAGTTAGACTGAGAGTTTTTGACAAACAATTTTGGAAATCATACACTTCAACATCGTTTACAAATCCTCAAAACTTTTTATAAAAAGTCACGGTCAGTAACGATTTCGTTGCGTGGGTTAACTTCAATTTTCGACTCTTATAATCGTCTTGATAAGCAAACTGTAGAGCATTTAGTGATGAAATTCGAATCAACTTATTGTCTCCATAATGCTACCGTACCAGTGAGGTGGTAAAATAGCAGGTGTGAAGAGAATATTGTGGCTATACGTGAGTCGATGTGCCAAGATCGAATAAATCGATTCCGCACCGTTCTCAAGAGCTATGTTAAGCGGCTATGTTAAGCCTTCTAGCCTTATTTCTCTTGTGAACAACACTAGTTCGGTTTTTGATGGGTTTATCATTTAACCGTGTTGTGTTGTCCATTTAGCGAGTGTGTTCAAGGTCGGCTCCATTAGTTCGCTGATCGTTGGAAGATGTTTTTCACCTATTAGAATGACTATGTCGTCAGCGTAGGCTACTGCCTGAACACCCTTCTGTTCGAAACCTGTAAGGATGTCATTTACAACAAGAAGCCGCTGAAGGGGAAAGATTAGTCGTCCTTGTGAAGTCCGTCTTGCAACCGTTTCCCTGACTGTGTTTCTCCCAAATTCTGAATTGATAATCCTGTTCCTTAGCATGTTCTCAATCCATTGCGTTATAGTTGTTTCTGCATCGAGTTTGTCCAAGTCCGTCCTAACAGATCCCTTGTTTCCATTATTAAATGCTCTTTCAATATCTAGGAAGGCGATCATACTGTACTCTTTGTAATGCATATACTTTTCTATCGTAGCTACAACCTCATGCAGTACCGTCTCTACTAATTTTCTTTTAAGGTTAGCGTGTTGAGAACCGCATAGATTGTGTTTGTTGAGTTTTTGTCTTATACTTACATATGTTGATCTAGAATGATCTCCATTGTTTTTAGCAGAAAAGAGGAGGGACTTATGGCTCTGTAATCCTTAGCAGAAGAGTGGTTAGGTCTTCCTGTTTTGGGAATTAAAACCACTTTTACTTCTTGGTATGATGTATGGAAGAGCGTATTGTAAGTACCGTTGCCACTAAAATGTAGAGCAAATGTAGTACATTAGCCAACAAAATGTAGTATTTTCAAACAAAATGTAGTACCATATTTTTTTTTCTTTGTTTTTATTGAAATTTAAATTAACATAACAAACCAAATAAATATATAAATAACATAACAAAAATATAATTTGAATTCACAAAAAAACAAAAATAATAATAAATTAATAATGATTATAAAATTAAAGTATGCTCTCCTGAGCGAACGTTTTTTTTTTAAGTGAAAGTATTTAATTTATATTTAAATAACCCTATATTCTCCATTAACAAATTGAAACGACAAACAAAATTTTATTAATTCGTCTGTTGGTTCAAATATTGCATCATCTTTTATTAGCTCTTTAGCTTATAATACATTTTGGATTGTTTCTGAACTCAATCTGTTTCTCATTTCATCTTTTATTGAACAAAGCTGGGAAAACTTTCGCTCAGCAGAAGCACTACTATGTGGAAGACAGCATAAATCCAGCATGTAGGCTGATAGTTCTTCAAACATTGAGTTCCGTAAACTATTTTTTTGTTTGTTCAATCCCACCCATATTGCCACAATGTCGCTATTTTGAGGTCCACATTTCAAAATAAGATCGAAAGCCCCGATCAACAAGCGCCACTGCTCATTTAAAATTTCAAAATTTGCTTTTTTACAGGGAAACTCCTTAAATAAATTTAAAATGGTTGGCTCACTGCCTGAAGCTATCATCCAAGGATCTAAGATCTATTAAGGTCAAATCTTTGATTAAGTTGGTTACATAGTTCCATATACACATTTCGAGCGTTTTTTTAACATTATTTATACTATTAATGTTGATTTCAGAATTTTGGATGTGCAATTCAAATTGAAATCCAAAATAGCATGACGAGATTGGTAAATAATAGGATTCATTTTTGAAATCCACTGAAGGAGATAAGCAATCTGCTTTGATAAAATTTGCGTAAATATCTTTTAGTAATTTATATATTTCCTTGTGGATTAAATGTATTTGTACTGTTTCACTTTGAAATTGTTTATTCAGATCATTAACTTCTTCCTCCTTAAAAAAATCATAAACTATCTTACTATTACTAAGTGTAAATTATGGAAAAGAGGACTCCATTGTTCCAACAGTCTATTAATGACAACGTGAAAGCCAACGTGTATTTACAAATCTGAGAATTTGATGTTCTTTGCAGTTAAAGTTTTCCTGAAACTCTTTAAATTGATTTTGTCGCTTAGGGCTATGAGAAAAGTGTGCATATGTAGCTTTAATAGAACTTAATATACTTAATGGCAAGAGTTTGCATGCAGCCGATGAACATAAATGTAGGTTGTGGCTACTGCATCCTATTGAAAATAGATTTGGGCAGACATTGAACAGTTTTTCACTCACTCCGTTAAGTCGTCCCCTCATTACTTGCATTCACGCAGGATTGACTGAAAAATTTCTTCGGAATTGCTTTCCTTGAGCTGGTGAAATCCAATGCATCTATCTTTTATAGCACACTCATCAAAGTATCTAGCTATTATCACTACGCAGGTTTCGGTTGACACATCAGTAGTCTCATCAAAGATAAAAGAAAATTTTCGTTTTGCTAGTTGTTTTGCAATTTGTAATTTGGCAAAAGGATCAATACAAGTTGTGACAAGGGAAGTTGCTTTGTCCGACCGCACTTCAGACTTCGACCGATCTCTCACTGTCATTGTACACATTCTTTAGTAATGCAGGTACTGAATCCATTTGCCTAAATGGCAGATTGTATTGAATGCAGTACATTACGCAAACAATTTCAGAACGCAGTTTGGGTACAATGCTGTTTTTACTCGTATTTGTTATGTTTCTAAAACAGTCGGACAGACTTAGAGTTTTTTTTTGCACTATTATAATTAGAAATGTGTATGGGCAAGAGTTCATGTCTAACGAGCAAAGTCCTATTGCAAACAAATGACTTCTGACAAGCACGACAAAAAGGTTTGTCAGACTTGCATTCGACCCCCGAAAATTGGTTTTCCCACTCCTTGCGATATCTTTGTGCGAATTTTCTTTTTATTTTCTGGATTCGATGTTTGGTCTTGTTGGCTGTAATAATTAGTTCATTTAGTATATATTTATCTTCTTTTCATACGCTTATAAAGGTAACCTCTCAGTATCCGATTCCGAAACCACTTTCAAAAACCGATCTATATTTGCAGTTGCTTGCTGGTGAAGCACAAGAAAACCAATGAATAATAACAAACAAAAATTGAGGATCATTCTGATAGAAACTTCGTGTCGTACGTAAATGGGCAAAATTGAGAACAAAAGAAAAGTTTTTCGTAGAAAAGTAAAATGGTTAGACGAAGGTTAAGAAATGTAGTACTTTAGGGTAACGATGTAGTATGTAGTACGGCGTTCAAAAATCAAGCAAATATTTAGTACAGTACTACATATGTAGTACAAGTGGTAACGCTGATTGTAACATGGCCGATATTATCTCCTCGCTTCCCGCCGATTTGTAGGGGTTGAACAATTTGATCGCCCAAGTTATTCTACTCGTATTCCCGGTGATCATGCTAGAGATTATGAGTTCGTTGAGAGTTGATGTCGTGGTGCCTTTTCACCAACATTCTTACAGCCCAGGAAGTTAGTTTCCATAAAAAAAGCAATAGTGATTTCCGACAATTCTCTATCCAGACTCCATGGGAGCGCTTCAAATATCCCGGGGCTATTAGATCTTTGGATAAAAATTTCCTTAACCTAGCTGACTCTATCGCTTCGACAAAAAGAGCCCTTGATTGCTTCTTGGCCATTCTTACGTTTCTTGAGTAGGAGTTAAGTTCGGACCCATATTTGGTCCAAACCTCGTGACTTCTAGTATGATTTGCTTCTCTATGAAATTTTTTGATCTCTGTTCTTTGACCACTTGTTCACCAAGGGGGTTTGGAGAGCTTGCGATGACTAACGGTAGGGGAGTTCTTAATGATAGCTTTCTTTAGGTTTGAAACGGTAGAATCAATGAAAAAGCGATCAGGAAAGTACACCTTTGTGGGTGTCTCCATCATGGCACGTATCCAATTGGAGTGCGCCGTCTAGTTAGTTAGTCGAATTAGTAGAATTTGTTTTGTATAGTCGAGTCACTGCCTATATTGCATAAAAATATAAGGTGATCCGAGAAGGATTACTTAGGAGATACTCTGGAGTTATTGCCATATGTTTGATCGTAGTCGAGAATTTCTTCCTTGTTTTTTGTATGAAAAGTGGAGCGATTAACCCTGTTACATACAACAAGTTTGGAAAAAATAATAAATTTATAAATTAACTCACCTCTGTAGTTGATGTGTTTGCTATCCCATTGATTGCGGTGTGCATTGGCATCATAGCCGATTGCCAGAACAGCTTTATTCGACGTAGGTCACTAGATCACGAACGGTTGATGGTGGAGGGTTGTTTTCTGCGTGTGTCATGTAAGCTGAGACTAGGATGATATTATTCACCCTGTTCTCTAAACTTTCTGCCACCGTATCTCCTTCGCTGTGTCTACACAAAAAAAGCATATTAAGTGATTTTTTTGGATAAAATGCAGATTTCACACATATTCATCATCATATTCTCTGGTCTTAAATCATTGTGCCTTGATTCTTAAAATCCAAGGTTCTCGGATTAAAGCCACGTCAATGTTCGTGTCAGACATGAAGAGCATCAGATAAAATCTTACTGCTTTGTAGTTTTGCACCACTCGCAGCTTCTTTGAGGCTTTTGCCATCACCGGCTAGTTTTGCTTTTAGACAACCTATCCCGTATTTTATCATGCCCGACTATTTCTCCCATATTTATAACTTATTGTATCTATTATATTTTAATTCAAAATAAACACATGTCTTTATTTAAACAACAAATTGGGATGCTATGCTAGCTGATTCGTTAGGCCTGGAGTATTCCAACTATCGGTTTTATGTTTATACTTTTCGTATAAACCAAATTTTTTATAACGCAGTAGGGATGTTTGAGATGCGTCCTTCCGATGAATATTTTGCTTGCTCCACTTTTAAACACTGCCAATCTTTATCCTGCGAAATCGAAAGGTTTAGTATTTTCTTGATGGCACAATATATTTTTCTCTTCCAGAGTTTATAGGACTCATTATAAATCGTCATTCATTATTTGGCATTTATTTTCTGGGTACAACTCCAGAGATATGCATCGTAAGTCTATATCTTCTTCAGCACATGGTTGCACGAGAGCAGCTTATTACCGATATTAAGTTTGCAATGTTTTCCAAATAAGGCATCCAAGTGGTGTAAACTGTGACTTTTATCAACTTTGTCGCTGAGCCACTGAGAAAACATACATACCATATATTTTTGTGACCAGAACCCGACGTCTTTTCTAATGCAGGTGATTCTTTTACACCCTTAGATTGTTCCTTATTTGTCATTTCGCAGTGTTCAATTTGTAACTTAAACTTCTTATCCATCCTTTTTGTGCAGATCCTTGACTGCTTCTCAGCCTCAGTAATTGGACGGGTTCTATCCTTTGCAATTACAATACTACATACAAGTATTGCAAATTTATTGCTTGCTTACTCCGCAGTCTTTAAGAGGTGTTTGGGAGCACATTCCATATTTCTCTGTTTTTCTGCCAATACGTTTTCATGTGATTGAGTTTTTGACAGCATTTGTACTGAGTCGCACAATTAAGGACATATTTTCTACTTTCTTTTACAGCAAGATCGTGCATGATATTTTCAAAGTCAATCAAATCAAATAAGAACTATAACTGCGTAAGCGAAAATTGTAAAACTGCCATTCCAAATCCATCATCCGTTTTAAAACTTTTTGTTTGGCTTTCCTAACCTTGCCTTCAAATCTATATACGAATACATCGTCAGTGTCAAATATTTAAATTTCCAAGTCGACATCTATGAAAGGTGACAATTAATCTGTGACGACAATTCCCCGTTTAGCTTAAAATGCAAAAAAAAACTGAACAAAAAGGAAGGAAACACTACAGACAGACTATTCAATTCGCCATTTGTGTCTGCACATTAACAAGTTTCACGTCCATGACAGTCATAAATCACTGCAAGAGAAAACGAGCCGTGGTTGACTTTTGAAATATTGGACAGTTTTGCTGGCTTTTTTATGTAAGCTCACGTCGGTCGTTTCTTTTATGAAATGAAATTCTCTGATTTTACGCAAATACACAGTGGAAACGGAAATTTTAAATTGATTGGTTAACATGGATGAAAGAAGCAGAACAGCGGAAAACAACCGGGACGATGCATTCGGAAATTCAATGTACTAGTATCGTATACGAGTAGTAAGTCGTACACGCTGTTCAGTTTTGTGTACATGACTGCAACGTTGGCACTGTGATTGTGAGCGTGTGATTGCTGTAATATATTACGAGAAAATCAATAGCAATCCGAGCAACGACGACACGGTGGCGTTAGTACAAATTGATACTGCCTTATGCAATAAGGGCACCATTTTTTACCCTTCTGTCTGTTGGTAAACCCATGGGGTAAACCCCATTGGTCCGTGACTTGCATATTTGCAGCTTCTATTTTAAGTTTTTAATTGGCAAGGAAAACCCTTGTGGCAGTATATTTATTTGGCAAATATCAAAATTTTTATCAGAAATGCAAGTTGTAGTGGCACATTAAGGTACTCGCAGATAACAAGATATGTACATCTTGCAATAACATTATTTTAAAATATTCAGATAATACGAGTAAAAATAGTAGCAAGCTCTATGTTGTCTGCTGGGTAAAACATACGCAGGTTAAGAAATTAGGAGAAAAGTCGCAGAAAAACTGTCGAACAAATTTAACAGCAAAACATAACGAAGCAGGCAAAACATAATATGAGCATTTTGTTTGGCGGAGGGATTCCCGAAATCGAGTCAACGGCGACGTTAAGGCTAAATCCATCAAAAGCCTCGTTTGATCTAATTCGACATATTCGGAGCTCAGGTCATATTAGGATTTTACTGCTTTTAGTCAAGTGGCTGAAATAGAGATGGTGATGGAGCAGTGCCTAGCAAACCAACACACGCGATCATTCCCTCGTTATGTGCAACTGGCACTATCTTTAGAAGTATTTAGATATGCGCTAGCGACCCGATACGAGACGTGTGAGCAGTATCCTAAGCACAATGTTTAGATCGTTCTTTGAAGCTTCAATATCAAGTTAGGAAAAGACAGCCCTTTTGGCGGGATAGCTGAATGTCCAATTCCAACTATAAAAACTAAAGCAGTTTAAATGACTTTGCGTAGGACACGAAGTGACATTACAGCCTACACTATAACCAACATCCACAAAGAGACCCGGTATTTGCCAGTTCAAATCAATCGTTAATCAGACCAATCACAGATCTAGTACTCTGAAGTGTACAATCGCAAGAGACTGCAAGAGTCTCTTCCAATCAAGTCGCTTAAAACCTTTCGACAAGTGCTGTGCAGACACCGTAAAAAGTAGAACACCAGTGGCGACATCGACAGTAAGCAATTAGAAAGACCGCCATCTGATGTGACATGTTTCACTCGAATCCACAATGAAACCTCTGGTTTTATGAAGAGAGCTGGCAAGTGCCCCCAGCCAAATAAGAGTCGTACAAAGAGGCGGCGCAAAGAAGAACGAAGGTTGGCCGAGATGACTATGAGCTAAGCAAATGATAAGAAAAAGAGAGAACTAGAGAAGCGCCATAGAGAAATATCTACATCTGCAAAAATTATGTTTAGAAGTTCTACCATAAACGGAAAAAAACACAAATACTGAATAAATCGTGATGTAATAAGAACAGAAATGAAAAGAAGCAACTATACCGAAAATTTAGGGATTATTTCTACAGGCTATTTAACGGCCAATAGTGCAGGAAAAATACTTAAATATTTTAAGCGACATTATGGAGGTTGCCCTGAAGACAATCAGCACTTTGACAAAAAGCCGTGGTCTCAATGTCAACCCTTCCAAAACGGAACAGGTTCTTTTTACCAGAAAGTACAAGATTCCGCAATTCAAACTCCCAAAAGCCAACGTAGTGGAATTGCCTCTTTCGGACAGCGCGAAGTATCTGGGTGTGATTCTGGACAAAAAACTGAACTGGAATCTTACTATAATGTAGCGGAAATAATAAAAAAGGCATACCATATAATGCTCTTTTTATCTGCAAAAGAATAGTAGGAAAAATTTGGGGCTTAAAACCTGCTGTGGTGTACTGGCTGTATACTCATATACGGCGCACTAGAATGGTGGAAAGCAATAAATAAGAAAACGATTTACGGAAAATTAGCGGCAGTTCAAAGAACGGCTTCTATAGCCACCTGTCTTCGTACCACCCCTACCGCAGCGTTGGACACCTTTCTGCACCTAACACCGCTTGATTTGCAGATCAAAAAACTTGCGGGCAACAGTGCAGACTTATTAATCTGGGTTACTTCAAGAACAGTAGTTTCGGACATGGCATGGTCCTAGTGGAGCTACTGCCATGCAATCCAATTCTAACGGAGGAAATTTCTTCCTTGGTCAACTTCAACATCCCGTATGATATATTATATCCGGAGAGGGAGGACTGGGGGAAAAATACAATAGTCAGGTCAAATGAAATTGCAGTTTTCACAGATGGCTGGAAAATAGAGGAAGGAACAGAACAAATAGTATCTATAAGACGCAAGCAGTGTCTTCCAATCAAAGGTTCTGGCTGCCTTTAGGGCGGCTGAGTTAACGCAGATGGTATCAGAATCCAAAAGAGATATCGCTATCTACGTCGATAGCCAGGCCGCACTCAAGGCAATGGAATCAGCCAACGTCAACTCTGATACAGTCAGGTGCTGTAGCACAGTGCTTAAGGTACTATACAGTCAGAACCGGGTAAGACTGTGCTGGGTGCCAGGACACTGCGGTATTAAAGGAAATGAAAAAGCGGACGACCTTGCAAGAAAAGGAGGCTACTCGGCAATAGTGAGTCTGCCAACATCAAACCATCCTTTTGCATAATGAAAGGCACTATCGAGGAAAAGATCACAAAGACTGCCAACCTAAGGTGGTCAAGTCTTGAAGGACACAGGTATCCAAGGCTCTTTGGCCGCTTTTTGACGGCAAAGATCTAGGAAGTTAAAAAAATTAAACAGGGATAAGCTTAGGATAGTAATAGGAATCCTGCCAGGACACTGTCTCCTGAGGAAACACGCGAAGAGACTCAAATTGTCAGATACGAATATTTGCAGATTCTGCGGTGATCTGCAAGCTGTTGAGCATATAACACGCATACTGTGTGAGTGAAAGGCAATATCGCGTAGTCGAAGAAAATGTTTAGAGAAATACTTTTTGGAAAACCTAGAAGAAATAGACGCAACGAACTTCAAAGGCCTTTTTGGCTTTTGCAGCGAAATTGGGTGTTTTACCAGGGAGATTGTTTAGGTTTTTGCAATTTGAAGACCTAACCTAACCTAACCTTAAGGACCAAGATGACCAACGCTTCCCTATCAAGCAGAATAACCGATTTAACATGGACAATAAGTTCATCCACTCGATCAAGAAGATCTGAAAAAAGTGAAACTGGATGAAAATATGCCCGATGAATGGAATCCCAGTATTGTTTACTAAATTTTCAAGAGCAGACGAGACCCTCCAACTTGTTGACCTTAACTTCAGATATGGCTATCTCTTCGCCGTCTGAATCGAGTGACCGGAATTATTGGTTATCACCGTACAAATCGAATGTTTCATTCTGCTTGATGAAGAAATTTTGATCATCGATGCTTTTGTAGAGCCTGCAAAAATAGTTTGACATATTCTCAGCACTAACGATAATTCTGCTATCATATTAGCTTGTTCGTCTTTGAAGGCATCTGTCCAGGTTTCACCGTCTAGATATGTTTCGAACCTGCAACAATATCATCATACTTTTTCTAACACGCGCTTGTGATACTTTTCGTTTCCTTCTGAGTAGCCAGAGGTCTGCCTTTCGTTGTAGATAATGCGGCCATTCCAAGTATGCTATACGGAACCGCTAAATAGGCTTCTTACTTGCATTTACTTACCAGAATTCTTCATAAGATCTCTAAGTACTTTTTGGCAGCGCTTACGCTCTAATACCTAATGCTAGAGTCAAAGGTCTTCTTGAGAAATACGATCGGTAAAGATTTTGACGATTTCTCGTGATTGTAGCCATCTGACGTCAAACTTCCTTACAGTATTTCTCTTGGGATGCTCGGCATATCCGCAACCGCGCCCTGGCTTCAACATAATAGTGATCCTAGTCAATGCTTGTTTTTTGGAACATAATTATGTGGCACGCCTGAGTTTATTGAAATAGTTGACGATTGATCCATAACCCCTAGTCAATATTGAGATGCAGCAAACATCTATTAGCCCAGACAATATTTCACCTCACCGCAAAATCTATTAGCCTGATTCCATAATCGGGGATAATTTCGTGTAGGGTACATTTGCCATCAGTACCGCCGAAGATGGTCATCCTTCCTAGCTTTGCGTTATAATCATCCGGTACCTGTTAGTTAGCGCTGTTTTGTAATTTCTCTCTATAGGAGCATGCGTATATATTAAGCTGATCTTGACAAATTTGGTCTTGATATGGATTTTTATGGGAAGCTCGTTCACATGCCGAAAATTAAAGTCTTCTTACCTAAGTCGGGTTTTAATGACAAATTCCCATTTAAATAAGCCGTAATCCACAAATTCGCCACCATCTCTTTATACGAGTAGAAAACTGACTATTCCTGACAATTTTTATTGATTTTAGCTCCAAATACTTTGAAGGTTAACATACTATGCCGTTCCCGTTCTACAACCGAAGAGCAGGGACTTGAGTCCGGGAACGAATATGAAAAGCAGAGAGTACTGTCATCAGCAAAGGAATATATTGGATCAGAAGTAGCAGATCATTAATGAAAATTAAAAAGAGTGTCGGAGACAGAACGGAGCCCTGTTGCAAACCAGCATTTATTTTGTGAATATCAGACTTGAAACCATCCAAGACAACTTGAATTGAGCGTTCCGAAAGGTAATTTCTAATCCATTGAAGAAGAGAGTCATCGATCCCAAAAGCGCTCATTTTCGACAAAAGAGCCTGATGCCAAACTCTGTCAAATGCCTTAGAAATATCAAGTGCAACTATATTGCTTTCGCCACATTGATGTACGCTTTGGTTCCATTTTTCAGTGAGACATGCCATCAGATCACCAGTGGACCTGTTGCTACGAAAACCGTACTGCCGGTCATTAAAAAGTTTTCGTGTTTCGAGTTATTTCATTAGCTGACGGTTTATCTGCGTTTCCATGACCTTGGAAAGAAGGGACGTAAGTTCAATGGGTCTGTAGGAGGAGAGAGAGGAAGACTCGCCTTTTCTAGGGACGGGCTGGACAAATGCTGTTTTCCATGTCCTCGGAAATAGTCCTAAAGAGTAGGATTGATGAAAAAGCATACGCAGTGGTTTTTCCAGCGAGGAAGAACACTTCTTCAGAAGGAGGTTATACCATGTGGACCAGCGGATTTGTGAATGTTAAGATCTTTAAAAACTCTTGCTACTACACAAATGCGAAAGTGGATTCGTCCCATTTAAGATTCGACGCACTCAAGTGTAGGCGGGGACAAAGCACAATCTGGGAGTGTTGAGCTAGCCGCAAAGTGTGCAGCAAGCAGATTGGCCTTGTCGAAAGGGCTGACAGCTGGAATGTCATTGTAAATGAGCGTTGGATGGAGGATGAGGCAGAATTTCTAATATTTTTGACGAATGACCAAAAATTTTTACTACCTTTGGGACATTGCAGTATTTGTTGCCTCAGTTCTTGGCCGTATTTTAATTTTACATATTTAAGAAAGGCGCTGCAGTCGTTTCTGGCTCGTTTGAACCTTTTTCGGTTTTCCTCTGTCGGACTGGTCTTGAAGGACCGTAAAAACATTTCTCTATCCCTGACAGCCTTTTTACAGCTCGAGTCGTACCATGCCTTTTCTTTTGGTTTGATACTCTTCTTCCGATGGGGGATTAAGTTTCTCATTCCAAAGAGGATGGTATCCGTGATCTTATCAGCAGCGGCATCCACGTCGTTATCGAGGAACGACCAGTTTAAATCCCTAAAGAAGCTGTTAAGACCGCTCCAGTTGGCTTTCTCGTATTGCCATACGGTTCTTTTAGGAATCTTTTCTCTAACTGTGTGGTGAGTGTACGAGAAATTAGCTGATGTGACACAATGGTCCGACGAGCCTAGAGGGGAGAGCACATCATCGGTGTACTTATCAGGGTGAGAAGTTAAAAACAAGTCCAGAGTGTTGGCGGTATGACTATCAACGTCTGGTATTCGTGTAGGCTCATTTACTAGCTGGGTTAAGTTGTTTTCCACAGCAAAGATCTCAACAGACCGTCCTTCGGCTGTTGTCTGTCCAGAATATCGAAGCCACCCAGAATTGTGTATATTGAAATCGCCCGTAATAACGATTTCAGTATGAGGATACAGGGATACAATTGTTTGAATGGAATCAGATAGCGCATCAAGCTCGTTAAAAGTCTTAACTGCTGTCCAGTTTGGGGATTCGAAAGCAAAAGTGGATAATTTGCTTATGGAGATGGAATTTTAACCACATGAAATTGAACTGCGGATTGCAACAGGATTATATTGTGGTGGAGTTTGATAAGCTACATCACTACGTACGTAAATGGGAAGACCGCGGAGAGAGAAGAATAATGGCACTAGTTCGTAGCCAGGTAGTTTCAGATCAGAATGACCAAAACAGCTTGTCTGTATTTTTAGACGTCGACGTATGCAGAAAAGTGATTACTCTGAGTTATTATAAAGAAATTTTCAAAGTTCATCTCATCGTGATAGTCACCCGACTTCGATCCAGATCTTCGATCAAGATTAGAAGACCGTTTTTGACAAATCCATTTGAACCACCAGCGTGCCGAGATCCCTTTCCAATAGGCTTTTTAGTCCTTCCGTACTTCCATCAGTCCACAACATTTTTCTTGTGTGGGAGCTATGTATATATGATTTATCTACATAGATTATCTGATATCCACTTTCCCAAAAGTTCCTTATTTGACGGATATATCTTAACCTTTGAATTTTCACTTCCGTCCTTTCACAAAGAATCTTCCTATTGTCTTCCGTCTTACGAAAAATGAATCCTTTGGCTTTCAGATACCTCCAAAGGGATGTCTTGATCCTAATTTTCCGTTCTTGATGAATTTGTTCCCTAAGGGCGCTCAATGTTACGACTTTCCTATCAAATTGGTGGAAGGAGTAGATCATCCTTTTGATGGATTCAAAGTCGAAGTTATCTAATCCAATGATCCAGTGAATTTTCTTGTTCGGTGATTGTACTGTTCCAGTTTGTTCTTGTTCTTTTAATATTTTGTGTATGGTCCTTTGCGAAACTCCAACAAATTCAGCTGTTTTCCTTACAGCTGCTCTCGTAGGAGCTTCATTTGCCTGGTTGTTTTCATAATCGAAGTTTTTGTGGTAAATTTTCAGCGTAAGCACTTTTGCTTGGCGTGTTAAAGGCTTTCCTGGCTTAAAGCAGTCCATTGTATATAAAATTGCTTTTTTCTTACTTCTACTCCTTTGCAAAGGTTTTTTAAAACTAGATTAAAAATTCCATTTTTGGGCATTTACTTATTGGCAAAAAATAATCAGAATATACATATATTTTTTGCTTAAGCCTTTTCATAAAAAATGTGTGATCGAATTGAATCCTTTTTTATTACATACACATTTATTGCAGGAAGTATTGAATTTTGTCACAAAAAGTAGTGGAGAGGCAGAATACGCGCATATATGGTATATGCTGCAAATGGGTTAAATATAAAAGGAAATGGAGAAAGTTCAGCCGTTTCGTAAATATCATTGTCCAGTGAGCAGATGAGTAGCATGCGCTTCCAGGCTTCCGCTTGAAGCGGACTATATTGAGTGTATGTTATGTGGAACGAAATTTATACACAACTCGAAGAATAGCGAACGAAAAAAATTACGTAATTTTCTATACGTTTCGTGAATTGAAAATGGGTTTTTGAAATAAGTTTCAATGATACGGAAGCGTCAAGGTCTAAGCCTGTTCATAATTATCATTCCAATTGGAAAGCCTTTCAGTAAAAAAAACAGCACCCTTAATACGCTCATAATAAATTTGTTGTTGAATGATTAAAAAATCAAGATAATGACCTCTGAACGTGCCTGATTAACCATATGCCTTCAAACGAACGTTGTAAAACAAAAGAAAAAACGAACAGTTATGCTTACTTCATTCATCTTCACAATAATGTAATCGGCTGGGATGCACCGATAAGTGATCATAAAAGTCTGATCCCTTGTCGAAGCAAAAAAAAGACCAAGGGCTCTTATTAACAGTTTTGATGATTCTAGCAGTGCATTTTAACGATGTTGAGTAGTAATCTTTTTCTTATTGTATCAGAAAACAGGACACCACTATGGTAACTTTAATCCAAACATTCTGAATAAAAGACTCCATCCGAAACTACTTTTTCAATTGTGTAATTAATCATCGGGCCTTTGTTTCGATGTTATTTCCATTTATTTTCTTTTATTATTTTTTGTTTGTTTTCCTTTATTGTACAGAATTATATGAGACTTATTATTTGTTCAGGAGAAATCGATTTATTAAGCATTAAACATTATTTTTTTGCTTCCATCTGTTAAATTTTCGACAAAAAGTAAAATGTATTTTTGTTAAAACATCGAAACTTTAAATTGCAAATGTGTTTCAAACCATTCCTACTAAATTAAAAAAACTGCAACACCAAACCCACTTTGGTTCACCCTTTTAATGCATTCAAAGCCTTTCTATACAAGCTTCACCAAAATGGGCAGAGATAATGCTCGCAAATATTGCAACTGTGTTACTATTGCCAACTTGCATATAGAATTGGATATTTACTACATTGCACCCCATAAGGATAACAACCTGAAAATATTTCGAGTGGTCTACAAAATACAACTGTAGTCCCTAGTATAATCCGAATGGGGCATGTAAATCCATAAATTTATCTTTTCGGTTTTTGGTGTTTTTATATTTCATCTTTTGATATCTTGTATCAAAAAGAACCAAATAAAATAAATATTATAAAAAAATAGATGCAAGCATACCCATGAGAGAAAATTTATGGAATACGAAAAAAAAACATCTTTACCAACACGAGACGCGGATAAAAGCATTTGGCGAGGGCTCGATTGTGAGCCAACAGCGCACCTCATAATAATTATGGTACGGATATGTAGTACGACGAAATGCTAAAAAGGATAAAATACATAAAAGCATGGCTAACTTAATTACGTGGGGGTTTCGTTCCATCTTTAGATTGTTTTTTTTTTTTTTTAAGATAGGAAAGCATGTGTGAAGGTGTTTTATATTTAGTCGTGCATAACTCTGTAGAGCTGACCCCTTCAGTCGCAATATGTTTTCATTACCACTAATATAGTTTAGACATGAATTATTCACAAGTCAATGAAAATGGGAATTTATTTCGATTTATATTTTGCTCCCCTGCTACAATATTCAGCTAAATAAGTTTTATTTTCAGATTTATTCAGAAAAGGTCACAGCAGAGGTCACATCTGCTCTATAGATCAATGTTAAATTTAACTTAAGGGTAAACCTTTAAGTCACGTTTAATTGGATAATTGTAAGGTATTGATACTTTTTGTGAATATGGGCGAATTAGCGAATTTCTCCAACGTTAAAAGACCTTAGATATGTGACGTCGGAAGGGACTGAAGGACTTTTGACGCGTTTTGGGCCTTTTGGGAAACGGAACGGTTTCCTCCAACGATTACTGGCGCTTGGAGTAGTCTTTCAACGTTTTGGGTAACCCGTCTTCTAGAATGTTATTGGCCCACTTTATTTTGTTCCTCATGCCCGCAGTTCCCTCGACCTGGAATGGATCCGAGAGTTTTAGTGATGCTTATGGCATTTCGGCGTCTTATGTAGAATACCTTGAATAGGGATTGACGACGCGGCTGAGGCTCCGATTCCATTTTAGAGGGAGAGCTTGTAGTAGCAGCAGGAAGACCATGGTCTGTTAGCATGGTAGCAAAGAAAGGGGGGTCCATCTGTACAGAGATCCGCTGTATATCGATAAGACTAGCGAAATGCCGAGCTCTTTCGAAATTTCACGTAGGATTCCGCCTCTTCAAAACTTTAACCTAAACACTCATCTCGATATGAATGCTCATCAATTTACCCTCAAGTTCACTTTCGAACTTACTCTGAAATATCATGATGTCTTCCTAATAGGTACTACTCGATAATGGAATGTCCTGCCGACCCCTGTATTTTGTAATCTTTACAATCTGCAAACATACAAAACAAATATTATCTTTCTTTCCCTCCTCTCTAACTTTTCTTTGCTAGGTATAGTTTTGGTTACCGCCAAATCTACCTTCATCTTACTCCAGGTTTAACTATGCATTATTCGGTCATCAAAACCTATTTTTATGCGTTTCACTAATATCTTCAAGGGCTCTACGTATCTTCTACGTGTGTATTTCGAATTACTTCAATGGTACCTGTGACAAGGAAGGTAACTAGTCGAAAGATGAACTATGTAATTTCTGGATCACATTGAATTACAGCTCCATAGAGGGTAAAAGAACTGATTCATCCTAAAACACTTTTTTTTTATGTTTTTGTAGATCGTTTAACATTTTTGATGTATTACAAGTATTCATTATGGTAATCATTCATGGAAATACTCTTACAACAAAGTTTAAGTCATTTTAAAGTACTCGTAAAAATGCTGGTGTTTTAGGCTATATACAGTCATTAAGGCTTAAGAACTAATTTTTTTACCATGCAAAATCAGTGTACTACCATTACTAATTTCAAAATCTCAAATCTCTTATTTTTAACAAAAAATCCGATAAAAATTTATTTGCATTCAAAGGAGATTACTCAAAAACTTGATTCCCTTAAGGACTATACCAACAAAGAAGCTCCTCAACCAAGATCATACAATCAAAAAGAAATTGGTATCATATTTCTGCAGTTAAAAATGCTCATTCTCAGTTCCAGCTCCTCCAAAAAAAACACAACCCACATACCGGTACGTCGTGCACCACAAACTTACATTTGAATTGAAAATCATGTGCACCACCAAGCACCTGAGTGCGCCAGGAACTGGTACATAATTTTATTTGCATAATCCTCTTTGCCAGTGATGCATTCTCGCTGAGAAAAGAAAACACTACCATCGTCAGGATAACAGCTGGAGAAGTCGTGGTCTGGTTATTCTCGCACATGCACTCAGGTGTGCCGAACGGTTGTTGGAGATAGATTCACTTGAAAGGTAAAAATCGTTGCATTAGCATAAATTCCGACAGTACCATCAAAATAAATACATGTGCATGCATATACATATGTATTATACATGTGTATGCATTTAAGTATGGATATTTTCGTGCTTTCTGTTGGTACCACTGCAAACACAACAAATAAAGTAAACGTGAGAATACCCCTTAGGATATTTTTCATGTTTGGCTTTTTGCACATTTTTTTCGATTTATTTTTGGGATAGTACGAAGCATCTCGAAGAGGCTTCCTTTCCCTTCTCTTTTTACACCAAATTTTGGTTGCACTCCGGCATGTACGAAGAAGCTGTAGGTGTTCGTTCATACGCTTTAAGAAAGTCACCTGTTTTGATCTCGTTACTTTTCACTAAAGGATTTTCATATTGAATGTACAAGTAGAGTTCTGCTGATACGCAAAGTATTGTGTACTTGAAATATATTTTGTAATTTAGTTATATATTTGTTTTAAAAAAAACTCTACTACAAATTTTTGAAAAATTTTAAACATTTTAAAAGCTTTTAAGATATATTGCTTAAATATCCCATCAAGTTATCAAAGTTTGTTTTCAAAATTGTAATCACCGTTTTCTTGAAACTATGTTTTTACTGTGAGGAAATTTAAAGTTGAATGGCTGCAATCGCAACAAACCACCAGAGTATTTGCCGTTCGCTCAACCTTTCGATATGTCCTACACAACCAACGTTAAGTGCTGAAGAGCAGTGGCATCGATGCCAAGAAACCATCAGAAACCCCCCAACTGATGTTCACGGTTTCGCCCGACCACCTCAACGAAATCCTTGGTTTAATGAAGAATGCGGACTAGCACACGTAGAAAAACAACGCACCTATGAAGCGGCCCATGAACTCTATGAGCAAAAGGGAAGGAAAGAACGTCAGCTTCTCCGGAGGAAAACGAAAGAGAATGAGAAGAGCGTGATCGAGGAAATGGGAAGATGCTACTCCAGGAACAGAAGATTGTTTGGAAATTTTTTCCAAAAAGTAAAAAGAACGAGTCAAGGCAACAAGACCCGAGCAGAGACCTGTAGAGATGAATAAGGAAACTACTCGTAAGTACAATACAAAGTCGATAATGAGGATATGGGAAAACCACTTCCGAAGATGGCAGAATGAATCATTCAACTTTTTTTTTCTTTTGTTTTTTTTTATAATGAACTCGCGTTCAAAGGGTTTTTGTACCCTTAAAATGTTTGTATACAGCGCGGGCGAAGGAAATTTAAGGAGGAAGAAAGGACAGGTACCGATGTACATTGTTTTTAAATGTTTGTAAGCTATAACGACCAGGAAACACAGAGATCGACAGGGCATTCCATAAGCGAGTTGAACGGCTTAGAAAAGAATCACGATATTTTAGAGTACGTCCGAAAATGGGCTTGAGGGTATACTGACGAGCATTCATAGCGAGACTGGTGTTACGGTTGAAAGTTTGAATTGGCGGAACGCTACTGGTGATTTCAATGGAGAACTGGTGGTGGAAATAGCGATAAAACAAAGTGAGACAGAAGACACTACGTCGGTGTTCGAGGGTGTCCATTGATTGACTAATATTAGTAGCACCTATGAGTTTTATCGCACGGTTTTGAATCCTATCTAGCAGGTGCAGAGATGTTTTAGGAACACCTGACCAGATGTGGGCATTGTACTCCAATTTAGGACGAATGAAAGCCTTATATATTGTGGCCAGATCAGAGGGGGTAAAATATTTCTTACATCGCTTGAGTAAACCTAGACGTTTCGCAGCATTGACGACATCGAGTATGTGGTCATTCCAACGTAAGTTCTCACTGAAACACATACCGAGAATGGGCAATTTATCGGTTTCGACGATGCAAGTGCCATTCATGGATAATAGCTGGGTATTTGAATTTTGCTTTAATGACAGCAGACAGCATTGAGTTTTGGAAGCATTAAATTCCACTCGGTTGATAGTTCCCCATTTGGTTATGCTGTAAATATCGGAATTTAATGAGCTTAATATACGCTGCCGTTCCCGTTCTACAGCCGAAGAGCAGGGACGTGAGTCCGGGAACGAATATGAAAAGCAGAGAGTACTGTCAAGTAAAGGAATATATTGGATTAGAAGTAGCAGACAAGAGATCATTAATGAACATTGAAAAGTGCGTCGGAGACAGAATGGAGCCCTGGGGCACACCAGCATTTATTTTGTGAAAATCAGACTTGAAACCGTCCAAGACAACTTGAATTGAACTTTCCGAAAAGTAATTTCTAATCCATTGAAGAAGAGAGTCATAGATCCCAAAAGCACGCATTTTCGACAAAAGAGCCTGATGCCAAACTCTATTAAATGCCTTAGAAATATCAAGTGCAACTATGTTGCTCTCGCCAGATTGATGTACGCTCTGGTTCCACTTTTTGGTGAGACATGTCATTAAGAAGTTTTCGTGTTTCAAGATATTTCATTAGCTGATGGTTTATCAGCGTTTTCATGACCTTGGAAAGAAGGGACGTAAGTGCAATGGGTCTGTAGGAGGAGAGGGAAAAAAAATCGCTTTTTTTAGGGACGGGCTGGACAAATGCTGTTTTCCATCTACTTGGAAAGAGCACTGAAGAGTAGGATTGATGAAAAAGCTTATGCAGTGGTGTTGCCAGCGAGGAAGAACACCTCTTCAGAAGAAGGGGAGATATACCATCTGAACCAGCGGATTTATGTATGTATATTAAGATCTTTAAGTACTCTTGCTACTACACGAGTGCGAAAGTGGATTCGTCCCATTTAAGATTCCACGCACTGAAGTGTAGGCGGGGACTAAGCACAATCTGGGAGTGTTAAGCTAGCCGCAAAGTGTGCAGCAAGCAGATTGGCTTTGTCCAAAGATCTGACAGCTGGAATGCCATTGTAAATGAGCGTTGGGATGGAGGATGAGGCAGAATTTCTAAGGTTTTTGACGAACGACCAACAATTTCTCTCAGTTTTTGGTGTCGTATTGGAATTTCGCACGCTTGAGAAAGACGTTGCAGTCATTTCTGGCTCTTTTAAACTTTTTTCGGTTTTCCTCTCTCGGGTTGGTCCTGTAGGACCGAGAAAACAATTCTCTAATCCTACAGCCTCTTTAGAGCTAGAGTCGTACCATGCCTTTTCTTTTGATTTGATACTCTTCATCCGATGAGGGATAAAGAATCTCATTCCAAAGAGAATATTTTCTGTGATTATGTCAGCAGCGGCATCCACGTCGTTATCGACGAAACATAACGACCAGCTAAAATTCTTAAAGAAGCTGTTAACTCCGCTACAATTGGCTTTCTGGTATTGCCGTACGGTTCTTTTAGGAGTCTTTTCTCTAACTGTGTGGTGGGTGTACGAGGAATTAGCTGATATGACACAATGGTCCGACGAGCCTAGAGGGGAGAGCACATCAACGGAGTACATATCAGGGTGAGAAGTTAAAAACAAGTCCAAGGTGTTGGCGGTATGACTATCAACGTCTGGTAATCGTGTGAGCTCATTTACAAGCTGGGTTAAATTATTTTCCGCAGCGAAGATCTCAACACACCTCCCTCGGGTCTTGTCTGTCCAGAATGTCGAAGCCAACCACGATTGCTTCCGTAATAACGATTTCAGTAGGAGGATAAGGGGATACAATTCTTTGTATGGAGTGAGACTGCAGCAACGTTTGCTCGATTCACATATTCGATCTTGCCTGTCATCTTGTGTAAACGATCTTATTGGCCCCTATCAGTGCGGTTTTAGACCCGGTAAGTCCACAATCGACCAAATATAAAGAATACCGCAGATACTGGGAAAAACCCAAGAAGTCAAAAGTCACCACCTCTTTATCGGTTTTGAGTCTGGATAATACAACACCTATAGAGACCAACTATACAGAGCCATATGTTGCCTGGACATCCCTGCCAAACTCGTCAGATTGTGGAGTGAAGATGGAGAATGATTGCTGCTCCTTAAAGGTCGGAAACAATCTCTCTGAGAGCTTTGATGTCAAAGAATATGGTATGCTGCCAACAAGAAAGAATGCATCAGTTTCAGTTTTAAATGCATTTTATTTTCTAAATCATTAACTCTTACATACTAACAAAAAATGCTTAAATGCTAGCTTAAAATTACTTAACAATCTTATATTAACTTACTGGCCCCACACAGGCACTCTAAGCTACTCTAAATTCTTATATCTATGTCTTTCGACTTTGCTTACATTTTATACTTATATATACTTATTTTCTATGTTTAAGGCTAAGCTTCTATGGCGTTGCATGAACGTTAGCGAAGTTTGATGAAGATATGATTGGCCGTTTTGAACGCAAGATATATTAAGTCAAATGAGTTGGCTAGGGCATATTACGGAAGTGGACGCCAACGCTCCGCCACGAAGAGCCTTGAGAAGAGTGTTGAGAATAAAATATTCTCATTTAGTAAAAATGTTAGATTTGGTTGATATGTCTATTTGAATTCTTGATTTGAGAGATTCCAAGGTGTTTTTTTTTTTTAAGTAGAAAAATAGACTATTATTTAACACATACAAGTATGCCTTTAATTTGTATTTAGATTTTTGCTGCCTCATTAATTTTTCTTAGGGCAGCAGAAAAGCCAAGAAGATCATCTGGCCCATCTACGTTAAATTTATTTCATAAGAGAAAATGAAAAAAATGACGGCTGATGATAAAATGGGCTTTAAAATTATCTGGTCAGCAACTAATTTAGATAAGTCCTCCTCTGAGCTAATTCCACGCGTCAGCAATGTGATTACGATTGAAGTACTGGCGTAAATTATTTTGCTCTCAAACTAGGAACAGACACAGAGGTATGTCAGGCTTTTAAATTAAGAGAGAAAATGCTGGAATTTGGCGTTGATCAATCACTAGCATATTGTTCTTGGTGTACTTTTTTTAGAAGGTTAAACTGTTTGTCCGTTATTCTCCTTAACCCGCAGATAATTTCTGATGACACAGTCGAATCTGCCATTTATTTCGCCCGATTTCTTTATTGGACTCTTTTTAGCCCTTAAATAGCCTTCAAACCCATTAAGTTTAAGTACAACTCACATGCCTCACTGTAACTTGTTCCCAAATGAGTGACCACCCTAGTACCCATCTATTTTATGTACTTAGATTAACCATCAACATCAAGCCTGCTACTGCACCCTTATGTAGGGGACTTTTCGTGTTAAATATAAAATCTTACATAATACCAATAGAGGAACCACGGGTGTGGAATAAACACATCTGTGGTTTCAGCTGTTAAAGGGGTTGCATTTCCACACCAAGACAGAGAACTTGTTTTTATATGGCGAACTCATTCTCACCATCTAGACTTGGACAATCTTGCAACCAAAATTTAGTTGCTGAAGACATAAGTTACGAAACGAACGCAGAATGGCACAAATTCGTCGTTACATCTGCTTATTTTCCCTATGATTCGCTATTACCACCGCCGCCGAAGACGATAGCCGAACTCGTTGAATACTGTGAGGAAGATGAGCTTATCATATGCTGCGATGCTAATGCTTGAAACACCTATTGGGGCAGAAGCAAATCTAATGTGAGTGGCAATCATCTCCTGGATTTTATACTGTCTGACCTAGTTCTAAACAATGTTGCCTGTCAACCAACTTTTATTACGAGAGTAAAACAGCAATTAATCGGCTTAACGTTATCTAGGTATGCTAAGGTATTCTAAGGAAATTACTGGCTGGAATCGGAGATCTGCATGTCAGACCATAGCTACATTGAACTCAGAATCGGATGCGAAGTCTCGACATCGGAGAGGAGGTACCTGCAGAAAACCAACTGGAGGAGCTTAGCAAGTCCAACAGTACTCCACTTACGTTCAGGACAAAAAAAAAGCCAAAGGAAGTTGTTCAGAGTCTGAACGGTACCCTCACCAAGTGTTTTGAGCACACATGTCCAGCTAGAAAGCAATCCTGCAGATCGCCCGTCCCCTGGGTGGGACGCAGATCTGCAGCGACAGCGTAAAGAAACCAAAAAACTTCTAAACAAAAAAAAATTAGACTTAAGACTAATTTGGAAGAAAATTTAGAGATCGAACCAAAAAGAATATAATAAGCTATTTCGGATTTCGAAGTGTGCCACTTACAAAGATTTTAACCTATATTAGGTCTGCCTGCGTCTCCGGTTAAGGATTCCATTGACAGTTTAGTTTCATATGAATGAGTATAGCTGCAAATTGTATGGCTCTCCGGGTTTTGGGCAGATCACGCGAGTGCTTCCCGATGTCTCTAAGAGGTCACCATCCTACTGTTGTCCCTCACTAGGAAAAATTGCAGGTTACGTATTGGCGTCATTGGGGCACTACACTTTTCTGTGTTGTTACTTTCATTAAAAAAACAAAAAAAATGTGTACAAAGCATACTAATTACACATCTGGGGAACTATGTTCTAGTTTTCGTTTCAACGTTATTACTGTTGCTGCTGCATACACACGCGATGTAACAGATGTTATTTTTAAAGACGCTTGGATGATCTTGGATGATGATAAATTTACAAGGTCTTCAAGTAACGAAGACAAAAACTCTCCCTGGTGCGCAACTAAGTTATCGCTGTTTTTTTTTGAAAAAATACAACTTTATTGCCAAAAAATGGTTACAAATGAATAATTCAAAGTATTTCCCATCGCTAGCTACAACTTTTCCCCATTTTTCTGGCAGAGCTCGAATACCATTACGGTAAAAATGTTCAGCTTTTGAAGTTATCCACGAATCAAGCCATTTTTTGATGTCTTCATATGAGCGGAACTGCTGACCAGCCAGACCATGTGCAATCGAACGGAGCAAGTAATAATCAGACGGCGCAATATCTGGAGAATATGGCGGTTGGGATAGGACTTCCCATTTGAGCGTTTCCAGGTAGGTTCTAACGAATTTGGGAAAGTGAGGCCGAGCGTTGTCATGCTGTAGGATCTGTTTTTCGTGCCTCTGCTCATATTGTGGCCGTTTTTCGCGCAGTGCTCGCCTCAATCGCATCAATTTAAGTCGATACCATTCCCCAGTGATGGTTTCGTTGGGTTTCAACTCAGCCTAACTTTCGCGGCATGAATATTCGGCTGAGCCGACGATTTAGAAGCATGACCGGGCATTTAGCATTACTTCTTCAATTTGAATTGTTGTAATGAATCCATTTTCCATCACCAGTTACGATGCGATGAAGAAAACCCTTCCTTTTTTGCCGCTGTAGCAGTTGTTCATAGGCGAAAAAACGACGCTCAACGTCCCTTGGCTTCAAACCCAAGTTCCTTGTTTTTGGATCATAACTCCTAATGCTGAAGCAAGCTCTTCTTGCATTTGGCACTGATCCTCATTGAGCAATACCTCTAATTTAGGGTCTTCGAAGGATTCTTTTCCTTTACGCGGACGATCGTCAACATCGAAATCACCGTCTTTGAAGCGACGGAACCAATCACGGCACGTTGTTTCACTTAGAGCAGCATCTCCGTAAACTTTCTGGAGCTCTCGATACGCTTCAGCCGCTGTTTTCTTCGAATGAAAGAAGAAAATCATCACTTTCTGCAAATGACTATTATTTGGCACAAAATCAGACATTTTCACACAACCAAAAGTATATGACCCAAAAACAAAATCACTAATGTGTTAAAAGGGTTTGTTTACCATATGTCTAAGCTTGGTTAATGACGTTTGGGATATGTCAAAATCGACCAGCACTTACTGCTGGAGCTATCTATTAAGAACTTAGTTGCGCACCTAATACTATACAGTCTTACTACGTTCTAGTCATCCGAGCGTTATACAGTCTTACTACGTTCTAGTCATCCGAGCGTTTCAACTTTTTTTTTTATTTTTTTTTTAAAGAACTTAACACTCAACTGGGTATGAATACACTTATAATGCCTCAGCATGTGTTAAGTTTTAATGAGGAGACTAAATTCTTAGTGGAAGTTGGCTTGATGTTGATTTCTAGTCAACTACTCGTCTTGCTTGATTTTCGTTAACTGACAAAATGGATGATATGTCTTTCGGGCGAGACTGGGATTCGAACACCGAACCTTCCGATTTGGAAACCAGTCCACTACCACTTGAGCCGCAGTAATTTTTGAAAAAGCGCACATAGTTTCTGTGGTCAATGTTGACATCACTGATTGTGCCAGTTTCGATTGTTTTGTTTGTGGTTTCAATAAAATGCGCACCAATATTTAAGCCGAATGGACTTCCAGCAAAAGTATCACAAGCCACATAACCTGGTTTGGCTTCCCTGTTGAAAGCCACAGCTCAGAAATACTGAATGTAGTAGTAGTAATAGTCTCAATAACTAAATCATCTTGCCCCAAATTCGTGAATCCAATTAGGAATTGGACTGGCTTTCCTCCGGGTAAATTTAGCTGAATGCCAGATGTGTACAAAGGCTTCGTGAACAGAAGATACGTTTCTGCGTTTGGTGAGTTTGGTGAGTTTGTCGTTTGCCTTCATCGTCGACTTTAACATCCTCACCAGTTACGGCTCCATCGTCGTTTTCCACATCGACCAGATCATCCTCAACATCGTCTTCGGCGAATGCAGAAAATCTGTTTGGACTATTAAAGTTATACAATTTTATATATGTATATAAAAAGAAAACAAAGAACAGAGAAATATTAATTATATAGTAAAGGGTATTTATTTATAAGGCATCGGATTGCAGATGGGAACAACTATTTAACTATGTAAACGGTTTTTAATTAATTAGATGCGTCTCATTTGTTCAATAGAGATTCTGAGAACTCACTCATACTATCTTTTAACTGATATCATATTTGTGTTTAAGATTGTTTGAACAACTTTTACAAATCATCAAAATTTTTTTATATTCTTGTAATTCGCGGTGAGTAATCGTAACGTTACGTGAGTTTACTCAAATTGTTGGACGTTGTGGCCATTCCGACCAGCGAACAATTGAGCGTTTGGTGAAAGAATTCGAATGGATTTGTCCACTGCATAATGCTGTCTTGCCAGAGAGACAGCGAAACGCCGGAAGATAGAGGAAGATCAGGATTTTCACCGAAAAATCATCCTCAGTGACGAGCCGCATTTCAGGTTAACTGTTTTTGTTCATAAGCAAAATTGCAGCACTTTTTCAAGCGAACAGGCGGGGGTGTTGTAAAAAAGAAATTGACAATTTGGTGTGGTCTTCATGCAAAACATGATTAAGCCGTAGTTCTTCCTAGATGATGCCGGAGAGTCAGTTACATTTATTGGAGACCGCCATCGCCCCATGTTGACTAATTTTTCTTGGAATACTCGTAAATTGGAACTGAAGGGTTTGGATGACATGTAGTTTCAACAGGACAGTTCCACTTGCCACACAGTGCGTGCCACAATTGACTTATTGATTGGATGAAGAACGAAGTTCGGTGATCGTCCTATCGCCAGAAATAGGCTATCAATCAGACGACCTGAAGACGAACATTTAATGTGCAACTGATGGAATATCTGCCGAATTATGCGAAAAAGTCATAGATATCGTGAATGATGTCATATTATATAGCAATCATCAATTATATTTCAATCCAAAATAAAAATTTCAAAGTCGTCTTTTTGTTTAAACAGCAAATTGAGGCGCATCAAATGAAAAATGCCGGGGCTATCATTGTGTTTAGTATTTTTATCATAAATACGGTTAAACGCAACAACGTTATTCAAATTTGGAATATTATTTTCAAAATTATTAATGGTTGGGCTTTGTCCGTTCACAACTTGGAACATTTTGCGGAAGGATATTGCATTTTACGAAACTGGATTGATGCTCAACAGCTGCTTTATTCGTATCATGGCATACATCGGACCTTCATTGAATTGAGTGAAAACCATATTCAAGATGATCCGGAATTGTGTGTCAAAATTGTTCAAAGGTTGTGTCAATAAGCAAAGTTTCGGAATTTGGAGGAGAATCCGTAAGTGACTCTTTAGATACCATAGGATCTACAAAAATGTATGATGCTGTTTATACGTTGGTGGAATTATTGGTGCTTATTTCATTTAAAATGAGTGAGGAACTGTCATTACAGAAAGATCACCAACGAATACATGTTTTCAATTTTATGTTAATTCGATGTGGACTATATGCGGTTTCAATAGGAGAGGGTTCGCCCTATAGTGCGACTAATACCATCGATAAAATCGATTTATTGAAATCAGATTTTGGTGATAGAACGATTTGAAGATTGGAACTAGAGGTCTACATGAATACATTCATTTGCTCTCTCTTAACGAGTACAGTACTTCAGTGTACTCTATTCATTCTTATTCTATCAAAACTTGTACAATAAATTTGATTTTCTCCTACTCGTGAGTCCTGAATGAAATGAAACATTTTCAAATCTAACGGACCAAGTACACCGAATACACCTAGTACATCGAATGCATTGAGTGCAGCGAAAGTACTTACTTAATCGAATTTACATTAAATTTTGTTGCAGGATTCAACAAATGATTCTAACATTTCAATAATAAGCGCAATTGGCTTGTTACATAATTCAGCAATTAAAGCCAAAATAGTAAATTTGGGATGTGCTTAATATAACTAAGAAAAGAAAAGAAATGGGTGAGCCACTGTACCCGAACCACTGAAGAGAGGGGGAGCTTAGTGTGGTCGGTTGGTAGCTCGCGCCTTGCCATTTCAGTCATCGTCATGAATTGGACGGGAGAGCATCGTGCCTTCGCTATCGAAACATTTACGAAAAGTAACGAATCAGTGATTACCCTGCAAAGAACTTTTCGTACTTACTTCGCGCTTGGTAGACATGTTCCAGTTTCAGATCTCAAAACAATACTGTTGTGGATTTCAAATTTTAGAGCCTTAAAAAGAAAATCAACTGGTAGACCCAGAAGTGTTCGGACACCTGAAAATGTTGCAGCTGTAAGAGAAGCAGTTGAACGATCTCCTAGCCACTCAGCTGTTAAAAATGTCACCGGTTTGCGTTTATTAAATCGTTCTGTGAGAAGAATTTTACACGCCGATCTGAAATTCCACCCATAGAAAATGATGATCTTGCAAGAACTTAGTGAACGGGACTGGGAAAATCGCAGAGCATACTCCAACGATATTCTTCAAAACATCCAACAAAATGCTCTTTTAATAACAAGTGACGAAGCTCATTTCCATCTGTCTAGCTGTGTGAACAAGCTGAATTTTTGCTACTGGGCACTAGAGAATCCGCGGCTACTCCATGAAAGGCCACTTCACATTATATTTATTACCGTTTGGTGTGCTGTTTGATCTTTTCGCGTTTGGGGTCCCTATTTTTTTGAAGAGGGAAGCGTGACGACTATCATAACTACCGATCGATATGTCGACATGCTACGCAATTTTTCGGAACCAAAACTTAGAGAACTTGAACTTCTGGATGTGTGGTTTCAACAGGATGGAGCAAGAAGGACAATGGACGTTTTAAGGGAAATGTTTCCAGGACGCGTAATCTCGTTACGTGGAGACGTTGGCTGGCCTGCGAGTTCACCCGATCTTGCCCCATGCGACTTTTGGGGCTACCTGGAAGCGAAGGTTTTTCAACATTATTCCCAAACCATTGAAAGCAGCAATACGAAAAATATTACAGGAATATCGCCTCAAACTTTCAGAAATCAACTTCGAATGTATATCGAAAAAAATGGTCGCCACTTGGACTCTGTAAGTTTCAAAACTCAATAAATACAATTGGCATAGCATACATTTTCAGTCAATAAAAATAAAATCTAAATAGCAGTTACAATAGCGTTTTTATTAAAGTTTAAAATGTGAGAGATCGTTTTACCGGACCCTGTATATATGTATTAACAAAAACCAAAACTGAAAGCATAGTAAATAAAACTGGGCACTGAGGACAAAATAAAAGGTATACTAGTAATGTCATAGTGGTCAATAGAAAACCGTTGATCTTTTCAAATTGTGGGTGATCCTGGTCTAAGAAACTTCGCGCAGTTCCTAATATCCATCGGGTCGACATATAGCCCAAATGCAGATATTGAAAAATTATTACCACACCCTACAACGCTTTCGCGCAATATTAAAAATATGAGCAATAAATACTTTGAAATTATATATAAGGATGAAATAGTAAGTGTAAAAAAAATTGGATATGGGCTTACATCAGATATTTGGACTGATGACTATTTGAGAATATTATATACAGTTGGTAAAGAAATAGTCGGACAGTGGATTTTTCTGTGTTTTAACCCAAAAATATATTAGCACCAATGTTATATTCGTTGTTATTATATACATTTAAAAGCTTTTTATATGTGCTTTTAATTTATGATTATTTGTTTAATTATTTGTTAAAAAAATCGAGCAAATTCCATCTCAAAAAACAAATCGGACACATGGCCAGGCTGAATTATTTTCAATTCTCTAACATGATAGTTGCAATGTTTTCGCATTATAGCTTCCAGTTTACTTTTTCTGCGTTAAAATGCCAATACCAGTTGAACAATAAAGACAAAATAGGGCGACAACGTGGTCAAATATCATTAGATATCCGAAAAATGGTGATCGAGCATTTTAATGCAGGCAAATCAATTCGAGAATTTAAAAGAAGCCACTCAACTATGGGAAATACTATAAAAAGATATAAAACCCACAATTTATTAAACAATTTACGAAAATCTGGAAGGCCAAGGAAGGTCACTGAAGAAGATGAACGATGGATTGGATTCTCTGATTCCTCCTCGTTACTGTCGGCCATGGCCAAAAGCTCATACTGTTTCTGTAAGTATATTCGTAGCTGATCCATACGCCGGTGCTCTTCCAAACGTGCGAGTTCCAATTTTGTTTTAGAGCGACCTAGACTCATGGTTGATAGCACCGAAAGCGAAAGCTGCTTTTCTTCATTAAAGTTTCCCTCTGTCTGCTGAATTGTGGCGTCTATTACCACTGACACTTCATTTTCTACGTCTAGTTGCTGCTGCTGTTCAACGATGGTTGCATTTGCTGAGTACTTACCACAACTCCAAGCATTTTCCACTACGGTGGCATCTACCCCTGCACATGCCACATCGCATTGCACCATGTTCTTGGTATCCGGATTCTGGATAGTTGCGCAAGCGCCTCCAAATTGTCTTTTCTTCTTGGTGGTTAAAATGCAAGTGAAGTCTTTATGCTCCGCGAATCAACAGCCCTGTTTTCTCCATTTTCCTCGCAGCCAATCAGGACTGCTCTATAAATTAATGTTAGGCCAATGCAAATGCGCAACTATTGTTAGGCTGAGTCCACATTCTTGACATCATGTTTTGTAATCAACACCCCCTAAGTATTAAAACTAAAAAAAAACGCATTTGCATTTGTGTCTTTCTTTTAAAAGTGAAGTGTCCGACTTCTTTTTTGAGGTCGGAATTGATGGATTCAACATTTGTTCTTTGTATAATCTATTTACATATAATAATCTGAATATTATGTTATGAATTCAAAGTAAAAACATAAAGCCTTCAAAATGTATTAAAAAAAAAATAAACTAAAGGTAGAAACACCAACTGTCCGAGTTCTTTTTTGACCGACTGTATGTCATTAATATTGATATTGACATTACGTTTAGGAGAGATAATTAAAGGCTACTAGGCTTAAAATCTATGAAGGGTGAATCCTGTACACGTAATTAACTTTAAAAATTTTTTTTTCTATTGTAGGAGTATGTTCTATAAAAAAATCTTTATTGAGTTTGTAGGTCAAAACTTCAAGCTCAAGGTTAGTCAACTATTACATGAATTCGAATGCGACCTTAATAACATGTCAATTACTGTAACCGACAGAGTGGCGACGTTGATTGCCGCATTCCGTTCAATAAATAATATATTTTGCATTAACCACTTAATTTATAAAACCATTGAAAAAACTATGACAGAACACCCTCAAATATTGGCTGAAGTAGGTAATACGAGGTGTGTTCAGGAAATAACGAATTTTTAAATTTCGCGGGTTTGGAGAATCCGATTGTCAAACATTTTTTTTATTATGTTGGTATACTCACCCTGTACACGATCCTCACATTAGCACTCGTCAAATAAGTCGTGCATCAGGAATTTCTCAAACGACTGTCTGTAAGATATTACATCTTCATAAATACGATCCTTATCATGTTTCAATGCATCAAGAACTTTCTAGAGAGGATTTTCCCAACCGGGTTTCCTTTCGTCAATGGGCACTTCAGCAAATTGAACGAGATCCTCTTTTCTTCGCCAAGGTGTTATTCTCTGATGAGTGGACTTTCACTATGAGTACGGTCAATCGACATAATATGCATTACTGGGCTACCGAAAACCTTTTTTGGTTGCGACAAGTTGAACGCCAGCACCATTGGAATGTTAATGTTTGGGCGGGAATTATTGGGGATAAATTAATAGGTCCATATTTTATTGAAGGCAACTTGAATGGCGAAAAGTATGCAAACTTCTTGCGGGACCATCTTCCAGTATTACTAGAAGAACTGCCATTGGAGTTGCGACAAACAATGTGGCTTCACCATGATGGTTGTCCAGCCCATTATTCCCAAGTAGCCCGGGGCGTATTAAACAATGTTTACCATCAACGATGGATCGGATGAGGGGGTCCGAGGCAATGGCCTGCTAGATCACCTGATCTTATGTTACTTGATTTCTTCTTGTGGGGCTACTTATTAAAAAGTGAGGTTTACAGAAAAAAGCCAACAACACGTGAGGTCATGAAAAGACGAATAACTGAGGCTTGCCGGAAGATTACGCCAGAAATACTTCTCAGTTCTATTGGTTCATTTAGAGCGCGGATAGACAAGTGTATTGAAGTGAATGGTCACATTTTCGAGCATTTGTTGAAATAGTCTCGGGAAATAAACGTCGAAATGGGAAGAATTCAATGATTCAACAGTGGGAGGCAAGGGGACCCACTCTAATTAATCACCCCGAAGGAAACAAAATACTGCTACGTCCACGTCGTTGTTTCTGGGTTATGCTAAACGCAGTATGTAAAAACAAATGACAAGCCTACGAGCAATACGACTGAGCAATAAAAATCAGGGATTATCATTTGAAAAATCAAAAGTGACCTTCGTTTGACTTTGACAATGGGTCTCAAGATCAAACTCGTGGTCACCATCTTATGTCCCCTTCAGAACCTTGTGACTTTTATCTGAAACATTTTTCGCGATATCGCGTATTTTTCAAGTAATTTTTATGTCTAAAGTTAAAAAACTCACCCTGTATATACCCCTGAAGTGTGATAGAATTTTCAGCTAAATTCATTGTTTACTTTGTCTGTCGCAGGTTAGACTAAGGTTAGACGTGCTTTTATGATCTCGGAGATTTTCCTTTGGTAAAAAAAAATGCATTAAAGAATTTGTATCAAATTTTGCGTAAAAAATTAAATAAAGTGTAACAAAGTGTGTGAAATGTTAACAAAGGCCTATAGTGATTCTGCTATGAGTAAAACCAGAGTTTACGAGTGGTATAAGCGTTTCCAAGATGGCCGTGAAAACGTTGAAAACGTGGAAAAAGTGAAAGAAATTGTCATGAACGATCGCGGAGTCACAATCAGAGAAGTCGCTGATGATGTTGGCATATCGATTGGCTCATGCCATGAAATTTTTTCGAATGTTTTGGGTATGAAACGCGTGGCAAAAAAATTTGTTCCAAAATCGTTGAACTTTGAACAAAAACAACAACAAAATCAAAAAGAAATTGTTGGTCAAAAACAATACTGTAACGATGCCCCAGCCCAGGCTTCATGTGACTTTTTCCTATTTCCAAAAATAAAGAGAATCTTAAAGGGTCGTCGTTTTACAAGCATAGATGACATTAAAAGCGCATCGCTAAAAGAGCTTAAGGCTATCTTAAAAATCGAGTTTGAGAGGTGTTTGGAAGATTGAAAGAAATGCATAATATCTAATGAGGACTATTTTGAAGGCGACAACATATTTTTTTTAAAAAAAACTAACATTTCTGAACACATCTCGTATGTGCACTAAACTTGTCACATACTTTAAGAAATCAGGTACAAATTCTTCCTTAACAACATTTTTAAAAAGTACTGTATGCACAATACAAGACGGAACTAAATTTATTATTTATTGGATTCTATTGAAAGAAACTGTGTCAAAATCTCAAATATATTACTAGAACAAAAAATGAATTACAAAGAGTTGCTAATATAAATTTGAGTCACATTAGTGCATTAACTAAAATTTTAAGACCTTTTGAGGTGACTTGGAAAGAGTTAGAGGGCGAAAACTATGCAGCTTAACAATAGTTTAAAAAAACAATGTATTGTTATGGAGATTTAGATGTAATTGCAAATTTTAAAATAAAATTGAACACTTTTTTATATTCTGGTGTATTAGAAAACTTATCGATAATTCATAAAATTGCACTTTTTTTGTTTCCTCCTGCAAAGAAATTAATTCAGTTTAGTGAAGCCCAGAAGCAAGGTATCAAAGACGAATGTAAACGCATGATGGAAAGTTATTTGAATAAAATATCTGAACACGCAGGCCAATCTTCAGAACAACGATTGCGAGAGAAGTTGCATAGTTTGTTATAGGATGATAATGTTTAAAGACTTTATTCAACCTGTGGAAATGGTGAGTTCTACGGACTAAAAATAGGCTTTTTTGTGATTTTTTTTCTCAGGAAAAATATAAAATAAATCGAGTTTACAAAGGTAGAAGTTTATTGCGCATATGATTGACTGTAAAACATAATTTTTATAGAACAATTTATTTTTATTAAAACTCTAAGTTATAGAAAGCCTACCTGGCGGCCTTATACTATACTTTGAAAAACAAGTACTTCGAGATATTTCCCGGCCATGTTGGGATATCATTTTTGAGGTCTTAAGGGACCATTGAAAGCAGTAAAAAAAAAATTGATTTTTTGAAAACCCTAGAGTGGCCTAACCCCTTAATGGTTTGCAGTGGTGGCACAGTGCAATTCCCACTCTTGTTCAATGTCAGCTGTAAAATCCTAGCTACACCGGCAAGTAGTGCTGCTTCAGAACGAGTGTTTTCTTTGGCTAGGCATTTGATTTCCGAAGAACGTAGTTTAATTCGTTCCGACCCGGTTTTAGTAAACCAAATTACGTTTTTACAATGTAATGTTAAAAAACAAATGGAGTTTATAATGATTTAAAAAACGAAAACCTAACAAAATTTTAAGAAAAAAAAAATTGAATGGTATCACTTCTTTTATTTAAAATCATAATTTATAATTACATCATTCATTAGAACATAATTAGGCATACACATATATGTTGTAATCGGTGTACTGCACCCATTCCTCACGAGTACACCAAGCTATGAGTATAATAATCAAAGTGTTCGATATGAGACTGAATGTTTTGGAACTGGTTTTAAAGTATTTATTACTGACGTTTAATTCGGACCAGCAAATTGGCCATCTAGATCGGTACAATGCTCGATTACTTTAGTAGATACGTGAAAACGCTTAATTACATGGATAAACAAGATTAAAGCTTTGGAAAATAACTTACGCGAGATATTGCAAATATACGCTCACAATTGATCTGACCGGATACCCTTTGTAATTGCCAAGCGCTGTGTTCATATTTTTTTTTCTATGGTTAGCGCACGCTCAAGGGGTTACTATACCCTTAAAATATTTGCACACAGCGCAGGCACATGACCGAAATAATCTTTAAATGTTAATTAATACATAATTATTTTTCAAATAAAAATAGTTTTAATATTAAAACCCAATGACATGTACTTATTTAAATTTATTTATTTTTAGGTTTTTTTTTTAAAAAAAAGAAACGTCCTTAAACTTTTTTGAATACGAGCTAACCAACGAAACCATGCTCTACAAAACTTTTTCAAATTTGATTTTGACTGGTTTATAAACCAAAAAAAAGTAATCCCTACCCACTTGACTAACAATAACCAACTTCATCCGAATAACCAAATCCGCACACATACGAGTATCCCGATTCCATTAATTTGAATTTGTATCAATAAAAGAAGAATGTTTGGCGATAGAACGAAGCCAAAAAAAAGGTAATTGAATTTCATTGTAAACATCTGTTTACACAATTGCAACCACAATTAACTAATTTCACCAAGTACGAGTACGAATAGAAATAAAAGTACCCAGCAAGAAAGTTTGCAAAGCGAAGCCAATACAAGTCGAACAAATGGGAAAGGGAAAAACGATGCGTGCTATTTATATTTGCCCTTGCTTATCTCTAAGTCAGTTGAAAACAAAGTATTTTACTTGTACGAAAGTACAAGGACTAAAAGTTTGAAATACATACAAGGATTTTATTGCCTTGACATATCACAAGTTACCCTACTAAGTAGGAGAAATAACATACGACGATGGCTTATTGGAAAAGTTTCTTTTTTTTTTTCAGCACCAAAAAGATAACAACTTTGCGTTTTACTTTTCCGTTGTACTTGCACAGAAATATGTTGAAGGATGAAATGATTTGAGTGTGTATTGAAAATTGCAAGTCAGTAGAAATCTGAAGATACGAAAATGAACGTCTTGAAGAATACTTTTAGATACTTAATTTGATCAAATTTTTCTTAGTAAATTCTAGGGAAAGACAATTTCTCTATTCTCAGACAGTAAAATCGGTGACCTAACATATTTAAACAACAAAATTGAAAAAAACCTTTTAATAAAGTTGTAGCGATGTATATCGGAAAACTATTGACCAAGGTCTGTCAGACTAACTCTTTTGATTAGCCAAATCTGACTTTATCGCTGACTTTTTTTTTCTTTTGGAACGACTAAACATAGGACTAGTCCATTTCTGACTGCGTTCGAAAAAGCCTTGCTTCCTTTTACTAGCTTTGAAGGGGTGGTACGGTTCACAAAGCTGTTAAGCGCATTTTTGCTATCGATTTTTCACTATATGTACAGTTTATTGTCATAAAGATTGCGTATATAACCGCGGAGAAAACAGACGCGGAGAAAGTTTTCCTAACAAGGATTGAAATCTAGCCTTGTCGGCTCCAAAAATACATTAACGCCACACCGTGGATCAGATTTGGTGTTATCCATGGAAACCAGAATGCATTCCTTTCCTGGCTAAGATTCTGGTCGAAATAATTTCTAAACATTGGAAAACTCGATTTCGTATTTTCGCAGCAACACAAATTCTGGTGTCATTACATCAGCCGGCATGTCATCATGAATAAGATTAGATCTAAAAGGCAGTCGGCCTTCATAACTCCAGTGTGTATCTTTAAACGGGGAGGACAGGCCATTATGTGAATATCAAGGGGAAGGAGATTTATCTGTCTTCTTAGGCGAGCTATGGAGTCTGGTAAAAACAGTAGTAACATACAATACTTTCGTGAAAGCTTGTTTCACCACACAACCGATGCATAGGATATAATTAGTCTTATTATACCCGTGTATATCAAAAGAACCCTCCTCGGAGGCAAACTTCAAGTCTTTTCAAAAGCTCCTTTGCATTGCCAGAAAGCCGAAAGTTCCTTGGAGGCTTTTCGACTTTACATGTTAAGTCTAGTTTTTTGTCTAGGGTGACACTTAAATATTTTCCTATATTAGAGAAATGCATGGTGATATTCTTAAACACCAGATGAGTCAGAACAGTCAGCTCCCTCCTCGTAAAGGGAATAAATTTGGTTTTGTGAAGATTGAATACCATTTCCCTTGCATAAATCGTCGATCACGTCGTGGGCTGCTTGTGATTTAAAGCAAACAGTCGTTAAATATGATCATCTGCGTGTACCTGAACATAGACGTTAGAACTATTGATATATGGAGACAGGGCGCAACTCCTGTTTTCAACTCACATTAACCACAATCAGCATCTGCAATCAGGGTTCTGTTCACAGTTGTCGTTGCAAATGCTTTCTGGTCTGAACGCAAGGTGGGTGTACCAAACATCCTTGCTACCTTTGCTTATGGGACAGTAGAGCAGACAATTCGCATTACCTACAGCACTCATGGCCTAAGCGAACCGACTTCAAAATAGGAAAACATAACACATTGGATGAAAAGTCCGTGCCGTTTTATTGTGAAACACAAAATTTTTGCAAAATTCAACTTTATTTATCAATATAGTTGTCTTCGAGGGCGATACACTGATTGAAACTATTTTTCAATCTTTCGATACCAGTTTTGTAGTATGATTTCGGTTTAGCCTCAAAATAGGCCTCTGTTTCGGCGATTCGGTCTTAAATCTCTTTCCGGCGAGCATTCTTTTGAGGTCTGCGAACAGAAAATAGTCGCTGGGGGCCAAATCTGGAGAATACGGTGGGTGGGGAAGCAATTCGTAGCCGAATTCTTTCAATTTTGCCATCGTTTTCATCGACTTGTGACACGGTGCATTCAAACGCTCCAACAACGCAATGAAAATTATTCCATGTGCATCTCAAAATACGGATGCCATAACCTTACCAGCCGAGGACGAGGTTCGTCGCCTGCTCGCCACTCAGCTGACTGCCGACTTGACTCTGGTGTGAAGTGAAGGAGCAGAGTTTCATCCATTATCACATACCGATGCAAAAATTCGGCTTTATTGCGATTGAACAGCTTTAAACACTCCTCTGAATCATCAACACGTTGTTGTTTTTGGTCGACTGTGAACAAACGCAGCACCCACTTTGAACAGAGCTTTCGCATGTCCAAATATTCGTGTATGATATATCCAACTCGCTCTTTTGATATCTTCAGAGCCTCAGCTATCTCGATCAACTTCACTTTACGGTCATTCGTAATCATTTTGTGGACTTTTTTGATGTTTTCATCTGAAACAACCTCTTTTGGACGTCCATTGCGTGCATCATCTTCAGTGCTTGTATGACCACTTTTAAATTTTTCAATCCACTTGCAAATGGTTCGTTCGACTGGTGCAGAGTCCGGGTAACACTTATCAAGCCATTTCTTTGCATCGGCTGCATTTTTTCGCATCAAAAAGCAATGATAAATCAACACACGAAATTGCTCTGAATCCATTTTTTTTTTCAGAATAACAAAAGTTGCTTCACTCACAACGCTATATCTCGAGAACTAATCGTCCGACAGCTGTCAAATTAATACACGTATCTTTTGAAGGTTGGTGCTAACTGAAAATGATATGGATTTAATTCAAGTGTTGCCCTCTCTTAGAAACGGCGCGAACTTTTCAGCCAAGGTGTTAATATTAAATGTGTCGAGCCGAAACACATATTGATGCCTCCATTGCACATAATATTAGGCCTTATGAAGCAATTCGTAAAAGCTCTTCGTCAAGATGCTGAAACTTTTCAATATCTAAAAAAATCATCCGAAGCCAAGTAAAAGCTAGTATTTTCGTAAGACCACAAGGAATTTCTGCAGCTACTCAATACTCATGAAAGGCGACCATGGGACAGCCTTAAAGTAGTGGCCCATTTTTATTTCGGAAACATAAAAGCTAATTTCAAATATGCTTGAAAACTTTAAACTCATGGGCTGCAGAATGTCCCGTATGTTACATATAGTATGTTACATGCTCACTTAGACCAATTTAAAGACAATATGGGTGCTTATTCGGAAGAACAAGATTTAATGGATTTTGAATGTTATTATCAGTACCAAATAATGGGAGATTATACTCGTATTATTTCCATACAATCATAAGAGAACTACCATATACATAGTAATCATTTTTAACCATTTTGTTTTTGCATTTTTCATATATTTTGTTGCTATACTTTTACTTATTTGTTTTAAGTTGTTTCTTAGTTAATCAAAAAAATTCAAACTCGATACAAAAGTTAAATTTTGTTTCTAAGTACAAGGTGGGCCATAATACGAGTATATGAACCAGCTTTAGAACGTTGGTTGAGGCTCGTGCAATATGCGCCGTTGCTCCGTCGTGCTAGAACCACATGTCCTCCAATCCCAATTCATTCAATTGAGGGATGAAAAATTCATTGATCACGGTTCTGTAGTTTGGCCCGTGCCGCTTAGCCTAGAAAGCAACGCGATAGAAGTGGGAAGAAAAGTGAGAGAAGATCGATAAAAATAGGTAGTTAAAATAAGGATGGTCACCCTAGATTACAAGTATTTAAAAAAAAAATTTTCTCTGATAAAAGAAAGCATTTTTCATTATTGAGGAATTTTTTGGGGAGTATTTCTCACTTATTTATAACCTCAATAACTTCAACACACTATATAAACTCGATAAATAACAAATGCGGCACGACTAATGACACACGCAAAGTGTTACTCTACAACATAGCTAATTCCCATGTAAATTCTCATGAGAACTCGCCTTACTTACATGAACAAAGCCATGACCCTATGTGCCTATACTCGGGTCTATAGTACGGACACGAGATGGAGCGTAGCTATCACGCCCGCGAGATATGTATGTATTTAAAACACAACTTTTTTAAAGTGCTTTTTCTTCAAGATCTTTCACACGACTGACTTGTTATCTTAAACTAACGTAGGTATAATACAAGTACCTAGTATAATGCAAAACAATACATACATATACAATGAGTTTATAGTTAATAGTTAACAATCATGTTGTTTTGCTTACATTGCTAGTACCGCTATTACAAAACTAGGTCCACCAATATCGCTGGAGCAATTCTGTTGCTAGGCTGTTATTGGCGTTGACAAACAAAAGTAAAGTCAAACCAAATTTTGTTGTTAAGCTAAAATTTGCGTTAAGTGTTAATGATGCTTTTGGTATGTAGTTTTACGATGATAACAATGATGATGACGATGCTGAAATTGTTGCTATGAACGTAACCAGTGCTCCATAGAAATCGCCAGTAGCATTCCGCCCCTTCAAACTTTTAATCGTAACACCTGCCTCGCTATGAATGCTCATCAGTATACCCTTAAGCCATCTTACGGGCGTACTCTAAAATATCGTGATTCATTCCTAAGCCGTACAACTCGCTTATAGAATGGCCTGCCTAGCTCTTTATTTCCTAATCATTATAACCTTCAAACATTTAAAACCAACGTTCGCCGGTACCTCTCTTTCCATCCTCCCTGATTTTCCTTCGCCCGCGCTGTGTGCAAAGGATTTTAAGGGAACTTAAATCCCTTGAGCGCCCAAATTATAAAAAAAAACTCGTGCATTCTGCACTCACCCACGTCGCCCGCTTTACCGCTCATGGCTCATTCCGACCGAGTTAGTGCCGTACCACTTGCATTAATTGCTCTCGATTTGTTCCCTACTCCGAGTATGTCACCTTTTCGTTCCTCTCCCATGTCTCCCATGTACTGGAATAATTTTATTGGCTACGTAGGAGTACTACTGGTGGAAATAGTGATACAACATCCATACATCTCCCGACCCGAACCCTTCCCATTGGCGATTGGAAGCACTTCGCCGGTTTACCAATAGCAGACCCAGCATTCAACAAGTCAGCTAAACTCAATTCGCTATTGGGTAGCGATGTTTTGGCCGTAATAATGCTTCCAGATCTGAAGCGTCATGAAGACAAGGGCATTCCTGTTACTCAAAATATAAAGTTGAGGTGGATCTTGTTTGGCAGGTCACCTGTTCAGCCTCAAGCAATTAGAACATTTTTTTCAAACTTCCGACCCTGATGCTGCATTCCGAAAATTCTGAGAGTTGGAAGAAACTCCATTTGAACGTCGTTACTCCTGCGAAGAAACCGCTTGTGAAGAGCATTTCGTAAAAAATCGAATGAAGATGGTAGATGGACACTACCAATTAGCACTTCCGTTTAACTACGTCCTTTACTAAGTAGGTCGCGTGGTGGAGCTTTCCAAAGTTTCAGGTCACTGCAAAGACGTTTAGTGTTGAGGAGCACTGGCAGCTCGGTCACATGAGCGAAGTAGACGAATACGACATATTAAGTAAAGTCACTACTTTCTTCCACATCATGCCTTTTAAAGGAAAACATTTCCACAACAAAGGCGAGATTTTTTTTTGATGCATCATTTAGGACAACTGCTGTATCCTCACTCCTCCTTCTATCTTTCCGCCCGCGCCCTGGCAACAGTATAAGGGTATTCATAACCCCTTAGGCGCGCGTAAATTATAAAAAAAAAAAATCTGATGACTGGCCTTGCCTTGCAACACAATGTCACTGATATCACACTACGAAGGAGACTATTCGTTTCTCAGCGGACATCGAGTATATGTACCTGCAAATAAAGATAACGGATTCGCACTCGAACTACCAACTAATCCTTCGACGTAAAATATCAACCCATCAGTGCTATATCTTGCAATTCGTACACTATTGAAAACAGCGAAGGTATCAGAAGCGCTAACGCTACAGGTGGCGATGATGATCAGTATAGAGATGTATAGTATGTCGATGAGGGAGATGTCTTAGAAAAAGCTGGTCTTACTTTGCGCAAATCGATGTCAAACGCGGAAAAGCTTCTAAAGGAAATTGCAATCCAGCATCGAGAGTCATCGATAGCAGTATCATCGGATGGATCAGACCGAATTAAAACATTGGACATTCATTGACCTCCTAATGATGTAGACTTTCGCTTTCGGTTCAAACCTCCAGATAACAGTTTTGTATTGTCAACAAGTGCCCGACTGTTCGACCCATGTAATGGGTATCACCATGTATTCTTCGCATAGACGAACTCTACTATTAGCCCATATGGACCAATTTCGCAACAAGAGATGTTCCCCGCAGGGACGAAATCCAAACGCATGAGATCGCTGAACCCCTTCGTCTCGTAGGTAGACGGTTGAAGATGCCAAACATGAAAGGTCACTACACGGAGGAATACAACTTACGATTACGCATATAAGTCGGAAGTATTGGATGTTTCAAATTAAAAGAGCGGTAAAGAAGCACATCCACCGCTGGGCGACATGCTTTAGGTTTCCAAACCAGACAGCACAACAGCTTGTAAGAGAACAGCCTGCTCTCCAAGTGACCGTATCAAGACCTTTTTTCCACAAGGAATTTATTACGCAGGCCCTATCAAGATAAGAGTATGGAAGACTAGCGAATGCAAATGTCACAAGCGGTACATAGCAATTTCTGTATATTTCGAAGGCAAAGCCATTTACTGAAAAGCGGTAAGTGACCTCAAAATCCATGCTTTTTTGGCCGCTTTAAGAAGATTCGCAGTACGACGAGAAGTCCGCGGTGAAATTTATAGTGACAGCGGAACTAACTTCATGGGACCCGATACAGAACTAGGACGCCTTTTGAAAATCGCGACCCATGACTGGAAAGAGATTGCGTATATAACAACTGCGGAACTTCTGCAGGATTCTTCTCGCCGGCTTCTCTCGATTTTGCAGGATTATGGGAAACAGGGGTAAATGGAGTACGGTACCACTTAAAAAGGGTAATCGGAAACTCACATTTGGGAAGCACGCCACACTTTTGACGCAAATTGAGGCATGTTTTAATTCGAGGCTTTTGTGCCCTTTAACCGAAAATCTAAAAGCCTTTGAACCGATAACTCCTGCCTACTTCTTAATAGGGTCGACGTTATTCACAGTACTACAGTCAGGCATGTTCATAGGCAAACAAGGACACATCGACAGGTGGAATGCCATTAAAATGCATCTCCAAACATTCTGAAAACAGTGGCAAGGGAAGTACTTATTCCGCCTTCAGCAGCGCCCGAAATGGTTGAGGCAACATATGAACCTGAAGGTAGGAGATCTTAGTATAATAACTTTCTGGATTTTAAGTGCAATCGTGCAAAATTCAACTCAACAGAAAACCATGAACTCTGCCATAGTGTACACGTAACTTGCACATATGACCTTACTCATACACGGGTATGTCCCAATTTTCAATAATAAAATGCCACTGTATGTTAATGTGATTAGGAAGAAAATTTATTATAGAATTTGTCCAACTAACAAAAGAAATATTTATCAAATCACATAATCATACATACACCATACATCAAACATTTTCAGCTTAAACTCTCAAGTCAACTCATTTTGTTAGATTAAGTATAAGATGCACCATCATCGGAAAACGACGGCCAATAAAGCATCAACAAGCACTCGAGACAACTTGAAGATACAGATACTTGCTGTTTAAAATGAAAATACAGTGAATATACTTGTAAGTTAAAATCCTTAAAATTGATTATAAGACTGAAACGATGTTATTTTAACTTAAATATTCAGAACATTTGTCTCTAATGCCCCTCACAAAACACTTCCAAACTTTCCTGTCTTTACTATTTTAGAACAGCATAATCTTACTCCTTGTACTCTGTTTTTTATTTTATTTTTAAAAACTTTGATCTATTTGTATGTTTCATGTTGCAGTAAACTACGAATGTTCCCATTAAAGTTAAAAGTCTCCATCCTACACAAGTTAAAAACAATCCCTTCAAGTGACAGCTGGTGCACCAAGGAGTAAGTACACATGCATGCAAATTCACTGACTTTCAGCTTTTTTCATTCATCAGTACTACAAGGACGAAGATTTTATCAACCAGCTGCCAGTAGTTGGCTCAAACATGATATAAAACTACTCAAAGTACAGGTATCAATAGTACTTAGCCTCCTTATGGGATGATTATACATAGTTCAAGGATTTGTTTTAGTATCTTAAAAGGAGGCTGTCACGTACATGTTAACCGGGTTCGTAACAAGGATACACTGGCCAAGGCTTCAAATTTGATTTTGTGTGTAGTAGTCGATTTCGAATTCAAACGATTTTTTTCCCATGATGGAAAAAGTGAGCAAAGTGAAATGAGTTATTCGAAAAGTTGATGTTGATTCTCTGAATTCTCTTGCAACATCATGGTAAAAGGTTAAAATACGCAAAATAAACACGAATCTCATAGATACATGCTGTTATTTTAATAATGTTATCTATTCTGCCAGATCTTGTTGAGAAACAAAAAGTTAAGTCTTTACCTTCTTATAAGCAGAAATACTCGTATGCGTTGACCTGCCAATCTTAATTTTTGGAATGAAATGTATCTGGCTCTTCATATTTTTACACGATATGTGTATTTTCTTTCATTATACAGATAGAATGTTGATAAGTGATAAGGCGCATAAACATTTGTGGAACTTGAATGCAAAAATGTTAAATGTATCTAAATGTGGAGTTTTATTAGGAAAAGGGGAAACATATTATAAAGTGGGGAAATCTGTTAAATGGGTGCAAATGTTAATAGCAGAAAAAATTCTTAATTATGCATTTAAGTTCATTATAGCCTCTTATGCTTAAATTATTTTTGAAATACTTTATAAATTTACTTAATTTCTTATATTTTTACAAAAAAAATACTGCGAATCACGTTATTTTGAAAATATTAAATGGTAAATGGGCACGCATTGCTGTTACAAAAGAAGGAGAATAGTAAGGGGTTGATGCTTTGAAATTAGCACAGTGGATAATTTTAAACAATCATCAGATTATATCTAACTAAAATCTTGATTTTTGATTGCAATGGAGAGCAGAAGCAGTGTCTATTTGGATCTGGATTTGTCATCAAAGGAAGACTTAGGCAAGAAGCCTTGTATTTTAGTGAACTGTTACTGAAGCGTTCGTCTGTTTTGGGGCAGAAGTACCTCAGATAATACACCATAAAGACCAACTATACTTTTTTCTACCTGAACTCTGCTGGGAAATCAAATAACAACGCCACCGTAGCTATGAAACGAAGACTCACTCTTGTCAATCGCTGTTTCTTTGGACTAAAAAGGCAACTGAGAAATAAGGCCTTCTCACGAAAAATGAAGAAAGCACTTTATTCAACCTATATCTCCCCAGTTCTATCAGAATTTATGTCGATAAAGCACGAAGTTTTTAATCCAGAGCGAAATCCTAAATTTCGAATAAGTAAGTTGAAACGGATCGTTATTCGCAGTAATCAGAATCATATGAGAAGAATAGTCAGCGCGATAAAACAAGATAGGAAACTTCGTTGCCCAAGAAAAAGCAATATCAGAATTATTAAATATGACATGCATACGCATCAGCGGTACTCCATTTCGCCCCAGCACTCAAAAAATTTCGAATTAATTTCTTTGGATACTAATCGGACATTATAATCCCACAGTAAAATCCTAGTGGGACTCATGTGTCCCATGTACAAAAAATTCATATAAAACCTTTTGTCCATTTTGTTTTCAGAAACTATTAAATTGTTACTTTTACACACTTTTCTGTAATTTATAGAATGAAATACACCAAAAGAATGACTAAAACCATGGGCAAAACAACGACAAAATCATGAACTGTCATGAAGATTATAATCTTATTAACGATTACCAAAACAATGTTACCCCTTCGTTTTATTGTGGAAGGGTGCAATCTACTGAAATACACTCAAACTGAGAGTTTCCGGGACATAGTTATCCCACCAGTTGGATTTAAATTGTTGCTGGGACATGTATGTCCCACACGGGGCGAAGGTGTTAAGTTCTACCTTCACTATCGCAGGGTAGTCCCAGAAGTACCCGACTTGAACTATAGATGGCGGTTGTAATTTAAAAAGCGTGGGGACACACTAGCGCCCTGGTGATGAAATTACAAACGATCCTTAAAATTGAAACGTAACTAACTTCAGATAATTATTTAATACGTTTTAAAAAACTGATCCTTTTCTTCCTTGCTGATTCTTCCCGTTTTTCTTCTTGTGAACGGTTGTGCTAATGTTTAAAATTTAAATTAAATAAAGTTCAAGTAAAATATTTTCATGTCTTTTGTTTAACTTTCTTGTACAAAGTATTTGAAGTTTTATATTAAGTAGCTGCTAGACCGCTACAAAAGAATGACAATACTACAAAATACCGACCTTATAAAACTTAAATTTGAAGTTTGACGACGCTATGTTTTTACATCGGCAGCCATCAAGCGAGAACGCTCTCAATGAATTTTTAAGTAATGAAAAAATTTACCTCGCTATGTGATACAATATTTTCATTTGAAAGGCCTAAATACAACCACCATCAAAACTGGAACCGGATTCTACTGTGACAGAGTCTGCTCCTTCCTTTACAACAATAAAATATTGCGGGGCAGAGTTTAAGCCAGGCCGTATGAGTTGCCAAGACGAACATGGCAGTGGTCGACCAAATGTGGTGAGTTCGCCAGAAATGTTGAAAAAAATCCACAAAATTGTATTGGATGACCGTCGATTGAAAATGCGTGAACTAGCAGATATGGTAGGCATTTCAAAAAGCACTGTACATCGCATGTTGACTAAAAATTAGACATGAGAAAGCTGTGCGCAAGATGGGTGCCGCGATTACTCACAATGGAAAAAAACCTCGTCGTGAGGATGTTTCAATCGAGTGTTTGGCGAAGTTTCATAGCAATAAAGCCGAGATTTTGCGTCGATTCACAACCATGGATGAAACATGGGTCCATCACTTCATACCCGAGATGAAGAAATAGTCAAAACAATCGACTCAAAAGGGAAAATCGGTTCCAAAGCAGGCGAAGATAGTTCCATCTGCAGGCAAGGTCATGGCCTCAGTATTTTGGGATGCGCGTGGGATAATTTCCATTGATTATATTCAGAAAGGAAAAACAATCAACGGCGGCGGTATTATGCGAACATATTGCAGCGTTGGAAAAGTTAGCATCAAGAAAAAACGGCCGCATTTGGCGAAGAAAAAGTTTTATTTCATCAAGACAATGCACCAGTTCACCCATCCGTCATGGCGATGGCTTAAATTCAAATTGCCTCCTCACGCAGCCTATTCGCCAGATTTAGCCCCCTCGGATTATTTTCTATTTCCGAATTTGAAAAAATGGCTCGGTGGTAACAGATTTGCCAACAGTAAAGAAGTGCAGCCTGCGGTTGAGTGGGAAAAGTGTATTGAATTAAAGGAGACTACGTAGAGAAATAAACATATTTTACCCCAATTTTTTTGTCTTTTCTTTGTTAGGTCGGGTACTTCTGGGACTATCCTCGTAATTATCTACCCCTGATGGTGTATTTTAAGCAGAGAGCGGGATATAAATTCATCCGTTCAAAGTTACCTCGTTATGAATCATAATTCTAACTTTTCCATCTTAGGAGTAAAATAGCTACACTACACTACAATACCCTCCCAAAAATGACTTATCATCAGAAGAAAAGCATATGGTGGATAAATTCAAGCGATTGAATCACCTGATTCTCTAAATAAGCTGCTTTTAGGTAATTGATACAGAGGTCAATACGAATTTTGAGGACTAGTAAGGGTGCTGAAACAAAGACGGTGGTGGATGAAAAATTTATGTGTCAATAGGTGCCTCGACAGCCTGGAGGAGGTTTATGCGTGAGAATAGTGACCAGACCACGTAAAACCTCAGTACTATAAAGCAAACTAAGCCCCGTATAGTGATAGATTCACTGTTGACGACCTTATAAAACGAAAAAACAACAATCAGACTTTAAACAAGCTAGCCTGACAACTGTCGAGAGTCCTAGACAGCCAAAAAGCTATATCACCGCGATGCAGGAAGTGCCTAGTACATGAAGGTTATTATTATCGAGCCTATTTATTTTGTAAGCGGCAGATTTAAACAGCAATCCTTATGCTTACTACACGAAAGCTGGTGTCTTTCATGAAAATCAGTGCAAACGGCTCTACAAAGGAAAATGGCGATGCTACAAACAATGTTTATGCGAGCTTCTCGATAATAACATACGTCCAATGTCGTAAGTATGCCATTGAAATCGTTGGAGATGGTTTTGAGGCTAGAATAGGCACTCCTCCAATATTACGGATGTACAAATACTGCGTCAATAAGGAGGTCAATAAAGACTCGGCCCAATACCACTTGTACGGATATCGCAAGAGCCACAAGAATTAAGAAATGCTGTAACTTCGGGCGTCTGAAATCGCAATATATTTTCGGAACCTTTACCTACCACGTATATTGAACCTGTCGACATAATTATGCGCTGAAGACCAGTACTATCAATGTCAATAAGTCATCAGAACCGGTGCAACTGATGTGCTAAGTTCCACTTAACCACCTCGCGAAATTTTATAAGGCTATCCGATGTGGAAATCTTCCTGCCGAAGGATTGAATGTGGCAACGATAACTTTCTAGAGAGCATACATCAACTCACTTCCAAAATTTGGCCGAAAGAAGTATGCCTTACGAAGAGACCCTGATCATTGTTAGCTCGATCCATATGAAACCTGTTCAAACCTGCTTGAACTTCAGAGGCAGCTGTCCCCTTAATATCGGGTACAAGATTAAAGGGCCAACCATAATAGATTTTAGTGGGCGTAAGCCAGCTTAATGAATTGTCTGATTACATATAAATAGAAGTGCAAGAATATAATGGGATTTTACTCGGTTTCGTCAAGTTTCGTTAACTTTATTAAGCTTAAGCAAAGTTTCAATAGAATGGGATATTCAGAGCGGAAATTTAACAGCTGACTCAAAGGCAATTCTTTTTTTCTACTTCATTTGCTTTTGTGGGGATGCATATCCCTCCCATTGCAAAATGCAATAAATTTGCAATTTTTAATTTTCTCAACTTATTTTCCATTTTATTTCATCCTGATACGAAACCAATCCAAATTTAAACAATTTGATTTGACAGATTGTTAAGTTTGCTCAAGTACATTATGGATAACTTTAACTTTCGGCAGAAATCAAGTAGGCTTTTCGATCGATTTTGACATAAGTTTAATCCCACTGAAGTTTAATATGGTTAGGTCTTAATTCGATCGTATTGTCTTAAACCATTTGTCAACCAACTGATTGGCCTCTGTCTAAATCGATATTCATAGCCTTTTTAAACGAGCCATGCCGAGCCGTGTCTAGATTTCGCATCTAGACACGGCGAAAACTTGTGCAGAATGACAATGAAGAAATCCACTGATCCATAAAGTTTGGAAGCAATTTTTATTAGATGCCAAAAAATTATTTAAACAAAGATACGCGCTGCCATTCGTCTTCCTCAACATCATACTTACTTGAGAAAATACCGGAAGAAGAATTTTTAAAAAGTCTGCGCAACCACTTATACGAATATATTCTGGTGACTTTAACGTCATTGTTAGAACACAGCGATCTTTCCTAAAAATAGCTAGATACTGTGTTTACCTCGGCTTTGCTATTAACTTGATAATGAAGATATCAGTAAATCAAACGAAGAGTCACTCTTACCAATTACTGTATCTGTTAAGGCGAGTGAATAATAAGTTATTATCAAGAAACTAAGGAGACCCTGTATAAAACTTTCATATCTAAATCCTGCTCTTTAGCGCAAAAGCTTGAGTGCTGGCGTAGGCGGAAGAAAATATCCTTGGTGGCTTGGATTGCAGGATTTTTCGGGCTTTTGGGACGGAAATTAACAGAAAATCCTACAGCGACATCGAGTAGGTTAGAAAATTATGTATCAGTCGTTTAAAATTTTTAGAACAAGTAGAGCGAATAGATAAAAATGCTTTGCCACGAAGACTCTCCGATTCCACGCTGGAACGACAACATAGATTCATGCTGGAGCTACAGTGACCGACCAAATCAATCGCTGGTACTCAAATGGCACAACCTTACTAGGTGGATCCGACCCAGGATGTATTTAAAACATAAGAAGAATGCTCTATCATTACCATCTTAGTTGGCATCATTACATACGAGTATCATTGTAGGTATGGCGACAAGAGTTGTAAGGAAAGAAAAAAATAAGTAAGTCATTCTGTTTATGCTTCATGCCTGCCTTGTCCATAGTCACGGGAAGAAAAAAAATCTTGAAGATTCCGAAGCAACTGTAAGTAAGCTACTCGGATCTGTTAAAAGTACTTAATTGTTTGGTTTGTAATTAAGACCATTCTAAAACGGATGAAAACGCTTTTTGACCTAGAGAGCTTGCTTGGTTTAAGTGTATACTGCCACTGTAACAACCTAAGGTTGGACGACAGTGATATGGGTATCATATTTGCAGCTGCGTAGTAGGCGGCTATTTAACCCTCCGTCTGACGCAATAGTAATATGGTTATGAACGGGCGCAATGTGAGTGAGATGCATACCTAGTGTTAACAGTTATAAATAGTATTTTTTTTTTCACTGTAAAATCGAAAACTTTTATAAACAAAATATTCTTTGCAAGCATACATAATCAGGTCATCATTTTAATTATCTGTTAGTAGATCTGCAGTTTTCTGGAAACATATATGGTAAATAAAATTAGCATGTTGCAAGCAAATAGCTTGCTTACACGTTTTACAGCTGAATCTGGAAAGCCGCCTTCTACCGACTTCTAAAGTACACGGTGCTCTTTAGGCGTTCCTAAATGGCAGTAGGGATTCCGATATTTTTTGGCTTCTTCTTTCAAGTTCTTTTGACAGGAGCTTGAGAAATAGTGGCCTTTTCATCTGCTTGAAGCCGTTTATGAAGTGAATTATTTGGGAATTAATACCGCCTATATTCAACATGGGAAAAAATACCACCATAAGTTAACGTTTTTTTTTTGCTAGCTACACTAAAAGAGGCGCACATCTTATCGCCGGCGTCTACAGCCCATTTAGTCTGATTGTAGAATGTTAGAACTTCTGGTTTCTTTTGATCACCTATTTTCGGATCTATTGATTTTTCCTCGTACAAGTTTGAGATCAGTATAACCGTCCTACCCCTTGGTTGAATTTTTTTTAAATCCGAAATTACTCGTAAGTTGATCTCTTCCGTTCGATGAAACAAATTCAGATCTGCCTTTTGTTCTTTTTCACGGTGCCAACATATGAAATTCGTTTCTCTTTAAGCTCTTCAAAAAGCTCAAGATCGGTGAACGGCTTATTGGTTACCGGCGTAAATTTCTATATTGTATAAATGGCAGAGCTTTGGCCAATATTTTAATTCCATGTCGTATATTGGTTGAAAGCATATCACCCACGAAACAGTTCAAATTTTTTGTTTAAAGGGTTAGGCCATCCTAGAGGCCATAAAAATAGGCTTTTTGTAATTTTTTTTTTCAGGAAAAATACAAAATAAAACGAGTTTACAAAGGTAGAAGTTTATTTTACATATGATTGTCTGTAAAACATAATTTTTATAGAATAATTTATTTAAAAATGGCGGCTGTGCAGCGTTTCTCAGACGACCTTTTTTTTTTGCAAGGGTATAAGGCCCTACCAACAGCTCCTGTAAATTTTGAATTATGATTAGTCACTTCTTTTTTTTTATTGTACATAACAACAGCTAGAGAAGCACGTAAGATTTTTTTATACATTGATTTTTGGCCAAATGGCGCACTTCCAAAGTCGAACTTGCACAATTCGCAGAAAAATCGCCAGAAAATTGTTAATAACAAATGAACTATGACATATAAAAAAAAATCCTACGTACTTATTTAGATAATATGTATATTTTTAAATTTAAAAATTTTAAGTTGAAATTTGAAGTGAATTGGTTGAAAATTGTTCAAGTTATGGGTGCGGCCAATTTTAAGTTGTAGAAAGCCTACTTGGCTAAACTTTGAAAAAAAAGTGTTTCGAGATATTTCCCAGCCATTATCTTTTGAAATATCATTCCTGAGGTCCTATGGGACCATTGAATGCAATAAAAAAAAAATTAATTTTTTGAAAATCCTAGAGTGGCCTAACCCCTTAAAGTGATTTTATGTCCCAATGAGTAACTTGCTTGGCCAATGTGAACAAGCTTTGAAAAAATCATATACAGCTGCTAATCGATTTTGTTTTACTCTTCCTCATCGCGTTATTCGATCATTAAATCTAAGATATCACATCGTGTTAGAAATTTAATCCCCATAACATTCATAACTAAGCCAAATTTCTCAACACGATAACCATGTGTTTCCCAAAGCTCTTTAAGACTCTGTTAGTTGCTTTTATATACAACTTACTGAGTAGATACCAGATTAAATATCTGTAGCATAAGATTCTCAAATAATTACCACATACAATTGGTATACTACAATAGTATGTCTTAAGATACTTTCACCTCACCTTCCTATTTTCATAAAGGTGCTGTCCTACCGGCTAGCTTTAGTGCATATTTAAAACAAAGACTCTCTTTTACAGATACAGCTATGTATAGGTATGTAAATTCCAAATTTTTAACTTAATTAAAAGAAAACAATATGAGTAACATATTTCTTTTTCTAAAGGGAATGTTCCGTTCCGTCTCTTATTTCAGTGCAGATATTATACAATGAAACGAATCTAACATTTCCTTGTATTCTGCACTAAAAATTATGCGTGCAAGTTTCTCAAATTGATGTCATCCAATTATCCGTTTTGCAAAACCGCAAACACCTTTCCACCTTTGGCAACTGTGAACTGTCAGAGTAAAAGGAAATAAATCCTTTTTCCTGGTCTCATTAACACCGGGTATATTTTACCACCAGGAGTATTTCTCGCTTGCACGCCACATAGAAATAAATTCTATATAAATGTATATAAATATCCAACTCACATTATTCGCATTTGTAACATATAATATATGTATGTACATGCATGTACGAACATATAGGGAATTGCAAAGATATCCGTTGCAAGTTGGAATATCTCTTTGTGCTGACACCAATTCCTCACGCAGTCTTATGCTCTACTATATCTACCCAGTATTTTCAATTGAAATTCTACAACAAATATATATTAAATACTTGTTCCTCTTAGATTAAATGGAATCACCTTTGCATCTGTGGATTATTTTAATCAGTTGAAGTTTACATACATATGTATTATACTCGTATATACTCGAATGTACTTCTAAGTAAAATTAATGAACCAATGTAAATCCTGCTTAAAATGTGATGCAAACATGCACGATTTTCTACCAGTTTTTAGCGTATGTAAAAGAGATGTGAATCGTTTTCTGACATGTCCTTAAATCTTATCAGTTTGTGCCAATGCTAATGTCGTATATGACCAAAATCAACAATTGTTTGACTAGGTAGCTAAATAATAAATTTTTACCTGGTTTCACATATCCTAGCAGAATCTATAGCGTTGTGCAGCGTTTATACCAACTAATAATACGTTTGGCAATAATGAAATGAAATTTGTAAGTTGATGCCTGTAAACTCGCGGGTTTCAAAGAACGTGAAAAGCGTTTCTTTTTACTCTAAAAGACTTAGCTTCCTTACATCCACAACGACTACCCTTGCGTAATGGTGACAACAGTTAGTACACGTTCCCTTATTAGCTATATAGTAAAGATGTGAATTGGGCAGAAGCCCCTTAATAAAAAATCACAGAACCTCTTTTACGAATATCTTCAACTAGTGATTGATTCCTATTTATTACTTCAAGCATAGATTTTTAGATCTAGGAAAGCATATCAAATGCCACTTTTATTGTCTCGCTTATATTCAGTGTCCACATCGTCGACAGCAATATTCTCCTCAATTAAAGGAAAATCCAAACTTTTCAACCCACCAAAAGAGTTTAAAAAAGCAAATGCCTTTGGTTTGATGACATTTATATATCTTCAACCGTGTTTTACTTTTCCTTGTTTTTTTTTACCTTGCGTTTTATTTATTCGCTTGAAAGGCCCATCAATGCTATTATGTATGGAATATAACATCGTTCAAATGTCCGCCGCGGCTTCTCTGGGTGGCGCGCATCCGAAATGTCCAATTTTCCGTGGCTCTGGCACATAAATTAGGCTGAATTTGACCGATGGCATGGGTTATGTTGGCTTTGAGAACAGCTGTGGTTTGTGGATTATTCGCATAGACCAGCGACTTTAGAAAAGCCCGCAAGAAAAAGTCCAACGGGGTCAGAATCCACGATCTTGGTAGCCATTTCACATCACGTGAGATGACCATTCGCTCTTTCCATTCGTGCAAAATTTCCAATGTGTCGTGAGGTGTGTGGCACGTAGCGCGTCCTGTTGAAACCACATGTCGTTGGTGTCCATATCATCAAATTTAGGCCAAAAGAAGTTGGTAATCATCTACCTATAGCGCTCGCCGTTGACGGTGATGCCCTGACCAACGTCGTTCTCAAAGAAATATGCACCGAAGACGCCGCCAAAATCCACACCAAACAGTGACTTTTTCTAGGTGCATTGGATGCTCTTGGATCTCATGTGGATTGGTACAGTCCCAAATTCGACAATTTTGTTTGTTGACGTACCTATTCATCCAGAAATGGGCCTCATCGCTGAAGATGATTTTTCGATGAAAATTAGGGTCAGTTTCCAACTGCTCCAGAGCCCATTCAGCGAACACACATCGTTGTTTATGGACGTTTACCCAACTCACGACGCAAAATTCGCCAAGTTGTGGCCTGCGAGAGGCCGAGTTCTTATGAGCGAAGTGAAATCGATTACCTCGTATTCTCCTGCACACTCTCACGGACAGCAGAGTGGTTTTCGACAGATCTTGCATTTCGTCAACGTACGGGTTATGGTTTGTCATTTACTGAACCAGTGGACTCAAATTTATTCACCACACTGCGAGTAGTCCTTTTGGCAGGACGATTATATCGACCGTAAAATGAGCGAAGCGCGCGGAACGTTGACTGAACAGAACACACATTTTGATAAAACAATTTTATCATTTGCACGTGTTGTTGAACGCTATGTCCATTGTCCATCCATGGTGAGTTGGCAAAACAGACTGAATAAATGACAGCAATTTTGACAGATGTAGCTTCAAGAACATGGCAGATATCAACTACCAAAGTGCGGCGTCCCTATTGGAAGGCCCTGTATATACTTGTACATAAAGTTCAATTGTTAATGGAAGTGTAAATCGAAGATGTGAACTGCCCGAAAGTTCAATGAAAGATGTCTTCTTACAAATCTTGTCAAGCAAATTCATTCACAACCCCAGACAAGACTTCAAGTTCAGAGAAGCTTTGCACTTTCAAACCAAATTGGAAGTCTTAAGAGGGTTCATCAAGGCATAGATTGATTATCGCTATAGATGCTTCACACTTTACCTTCTTCACATGTTCTTCACAATTTCAGTTATTGCTAGTAGATTTTCGTACTTCGCAGCTTGGACGACTGATGTAAGTTTGTAAATTTAAAGACGTCTGATTCCTTTTATGAACCCATCCTTTGATAGATTGAAGATTCGATTATATTTCTTAGATTCTGGCCAAAGGCATTCCTAAGTCCAGTGAAGGTCAAGTTCGTATATTTGCGGCAACAATCATCAAAAGCCAGTTGTAACAACGAACACACGTTTTTGCAGAAAATATAATTAAAAAATCGCAGCCGATAATATAAATATCAAGACATCTCTCATCAATTCGTTTAGAGCGGAGTGCATGCAGGTAAGAACCTTTTCTTGTGGTCTGGTAAAAACAGCAGTGATGTCTTTACGGGTTAGATCATTCCAATATAGAAATGGTTTTATAGCAGTCGTGTAGATCCAGAGGGCCCTCCTAGCTGATAAGCCTTCTCGAAAACTGCCTTATATAGCTCCCTTAAGTGCCTTGGAGGATTTTGAAGACTTCCCTAAAAAAGTTTCCTATCAAGGATGACACTTCAAATATCTAGCTCCGTTAGAGAAACGGATGATAACTCCTTTCTTCAGTAAAAGAATTAGACAAGCAATCTTTTTTCGTCGCGTAAAGAGAATAGCCCAAGTTTTGGTTGAAGCCCAGCGCTTTGGAGCAGAAATTCACTAGGCATGATCCAACAGACCGTACAGCTACATAATTGTACGAGTTGAACTGTTAAGAGCCTTAAGCACTCACATATAACAGCCCACTAGGAGATCGCTGTGCACCTCCATTGTCACATATTGACCACAACCAGCATCTGTAGTTAAATTCACTAGCATTGCTTTGACGTACATATACCGTGTTGAATGCCCCAGCAACACATGCCGTGAAAAGAGCAAACGAATTAACAGCCAGATTATGTTGTAGTAAAAGTTTTCTTTATTTTTGCGTGATCATGATGCTTGGCTTGCAAATAGTGCAGGTACAAAAAGTTAATAGATATGCTCAAGATACTAGGACCAGTTTAGCATATCACTTAATATAGTTTCTGCTGGCCTGTCATAACAGGGTAAGATAAAATGAACAACGAAAGGCACTATCTAAGGTATACTATCTTATTTCTTCACTCAACTCCTAAATGCCAATCCAATTTCCCATAAACTTTCCCTGTCGAGGAACTCTTCGCGTTGAATTACTTCTTGCTGTGGGTCTAGGAAGATTTTTGCTGTACGGTATTAAATCGTTATTTATATTAACACTAGTTTACGATACTTATGCTCATAGGCAAAGAATAATTAATCGATTCAAAATATCAGAAGTGAATTCATTCATACTTGTATACTTGTATACCATCATGTCATCGAAAAATAGACTCCGGTTAAAAAACTATTCCATTTGTGCTTACGTAGTTTCAAATGTTACCCTTGAAATTTGAAACTCCTTTTAACTTGTTATCCACCATCACTCATGAGTGGCACTCCTTTGGCTTGAGCGGGTTCATCAATGTTGATGGATGGGGCTGCTTGTCAGAGTGAACATTCATGAGTGAATGGATTCAATTTACACACTCCGCTGTCCTGAACGATAGTGAACTACCACGAGTGTTATTTTTTCCTTATTACTTTCCAAAGAACTGGCCAGAGCAGACATACAATATAATAGCAGTGAACGAACATTAGAAATTTTAGTCGATGATAAAACGTAAAAAAGGTGTTCACCCAGGATTTCATTTTGATAGAAAACACAGGTTTTTAACTAAAATTGGTAAACGTTTTATTTATTCATAAAATACATATATGTACACTATAGGATTATATATTGAATCGCAGATCTGATAAATGGCCTCCTCGGCTTTCCTGGCACATATGCATTTTTTGTTAAAATTTTTCGTAATAGTTTTACATAAATGTAGCTGAATTTCGTTGATACAACGCTCAATTTTCCAATTCAAGTTATGGGTGGTCGTGGGCTTATTGACATAAACCTTAGACTTAAAAAAACCAAAACAAAAACGTTAAACAAATTGTTTCCTGGTCCGATGAAGCCTCTAGCCTAAAATCCGCACCAAACAGTGAAAAGTTGTGAATGAATATGCTTTTCAACAATCACTCATGGATTTTCTAAACCCCAAATTCGACCATTTTGACGACTAACAAAGCCATCATTATGAAATTGAGTTGTATCGCTGAAGACTTTTTTTAAAACACCAAGATCCACTTATTGTTCTTCCATAATCAATTCAACGAACTCTCTTTGCTGTGGTTGGTCAGTGGACTTCAATTCCTGAGTCAATTGCAATTTGTATGCATGAAAATGAAAATCTTTTATCAGAATACGCTGTAAAAAGCTTCTCGAAATGTCTAATTCTTGACCACGAAAACGGTGTTGATGTTTGTAAGGGTGGGGTTCGAAAGTAAGGTTATTGGGTTGGTATTGTGAAATATTCGTCTCCTGACATTAGCACAGCGGCGGCATGTATTGAGGATACGTGTTTTATATTTTTTAATTTTTGGTGACACTTAGAAATGAAAACACCGATTTTCGCCTAAAAAGCGGGCCAATTTGTTATTTTAACTTTAATAATTATGGAAAATAAAAACAAAAAAATTTCCCAGGGCTACCGGGTCATTTATGTAAAGAAGTAGTATACTAAATTTCAAAAGAATCGGTTTAACCCGTTCACCGACTTTAAAGTTCGACAAGTGTCAGAAAATCGCTTTAAAGTTTTGTATATCAGAAAATATAATATTAAACATGAAATATTTGAACGCTTAAAGTTCTATATATTAGTTAGTTTTATATATCAATCTTAAAATATTGTTCAAACCTATGAAATAACAGAAAAAAATTAAACAACAAGTTTAAAAACGTCAAAGAGTCAAAACAAAATTCGTCATCGCTACAGGTGAGTTCATAAACGTCAGCATTTCTAACTTAGTATAATCGTCGATCTTTCCTCGGGTGTTTTTGAACGCATTCACTGCGCAGACATATCTTTGTACGATCGTCATTTGTTTTGCGTTCACAAACATTATCAGTGCGAAAAAAGTAATATTCAACCAAATCTTAGATTTGGATAAATATCAAGGTTATTTATTTTTATTAAATATTATTTCAATAGTTCTTGCAAGCTTCTTATTCTTCAAAAAACAAGAAAACTTTTCCGCACTAAGATCTTCAAACTTTTTCTGTACCCACTAAATACCTAACTAATCTACGCAAGTATAACGATATGTTGACGTTTAAAAATACGGTTTGACTAAGTTACTTCTGCAGAAAATCTGCATTGTTGAACGCAGTTCTTTGTTAGTATGAGGTTTTGGAAAAAACACCTTGCTTTCAATTTCACGGTAGACTTCATTCGGTAACTTTCTTTTTGCGATTTTAGAATATTATTTTTAAAATATTTTATGAAGCGAAAATGCCTAATTACACACAATAGACACAATTTTTAAAATATTATTTCTGAAGCTTGTCGACTCAATATAATATAAGGTCAGTATGGTTCTTAGGTTGGGTGGCTGAGAGCAGACATACAACCGAAAAGGGTTAAACACTACCCACTATCCATTTACGCCGACAACACCAAATTCTCCAAAACTATTTCTTCACCCCAAGCCTCTATTCTCCTTCAAGAAGACCACTTGCCACTTGGTGCCTAAAAATTTGCTTAGAGCTTTATGTCTCGAAAAGTCAATCTATTACTTTGTCACACACAATACATCAACATATACCCCTGGTTCGATACTACCTTCGCAACCTTTAAAAATGTTATTGTACGATAGAGTGTTAAATTTCTGATCGCATATTGATAAAATAATCCGTAAAGCCAACTCATCACTTACAACCCCTATGTCGTAAATTAAAATACGTTACCTTTGTCAAGCCCCTACTCCAATATGCCAGCCAAATGTGATCCCCTATTCCGCGAGCTCATATATCTTAAATCGAGAGCAAACAATACTGAAGAATGTCATTTTTAAAAAAAAAATTCATCGATGATGGTGGATGGTAATGGGAAAAACATTAACGATCACGACAAGAGTGCCACCCAAAAGATATAAAGAACGTATACACCATCATACGACATATCTCACGTACGAGTACCTTTATACTCATAAATAGCCAAACCCCTGAAATTATCAATTTGACTTCTCCAAACCAGAATCAATATACACATAACCCTTTAAATCGACTAAAGTTCCTAATAAGCAAACGCTTTCAAAGAAAGAAATATATAAATACAGACAAAGGGAAATAGAATAAAACCGTCTTCGAAAATCGATACTTGTTTATTCTGCTCACTGGATCACCTGTCTCTATTAATAGAAAAGATGCGTGATTCTCAGATAACATCTTATTTTCGAAATTGCTTTTTGAAGTTGCCCAGAAGAATACAATAGATGGAAGAGGTTTTAATATATTTTTCTTTAAAAGGTGAGTCTGAACCATTCTATTTGCGAACATCGTCGAGGTCGCCCATATTGAAGTACATATTTGTATGAAACATATTTCTAGTCTAGACATTATTTCTTTTCCCCTTTAGAAAACCCATCATTTTGACTGACAAATCTTCAAATTTAAAGAGTAAGAAAATAATTTGAATTCTATATTTATTTTTTAAGAACAATTTTGTACGAAAACTATTTTATAAAATATTTATTATCTCGGGAATCTATTTTATGAAGCAGAACTTGCATAACATTGTTCTCAGTCTACAATATTCACCATATCTGAAATACATTATAACTTCTGTGGACAGCTTTTGGGCAAGTTTCACATTCAACCCGTATTTTAAATTTTCTTCCCATTGTTTAAGGACAAAGTTAAGCACCCACTTACAACAGAGTCTTATCTTCCTTCCTTCCCGTTGGCACTGTTTTCCAGTTTCACTAACAAATGAGTGTTGTAATTAGATTAACACAAATGCAAGAAGCATAAGACCTGGACATTCATCCCATTTTACATATCCATATACCCCAGCAACCTCTCATGTAAATAGGTAGCCATTGTTGAGTTGACCAAAATAGGCACCTGCTTTCTCGCTTTTATTCATAAATCTCCCTTATCTTTACACTGATATGAGTTTAATTTATGATTCAGGAAGATAGTTTCAAGTTAGTTAGTGAAATACTTCTTCCATTGTTGACTCGTTGTCATCGTTTCCATTGTCTGACGAAGGATGTCGTATGGTCGAAGAGACACATAATGTGCGCCTGAATCCGTCGTGAAGACTTTAAAATTTTTAAAGATTCATTATATAATTTAATTATTTAACCGGGACTGACTCCCTTTTAGCTTCATAAATTAACGAATTAACTTAAATATTTTTGTGGGGGGAATGCGCAGCACTTGCGAAAGAAACAAACACATTCAAAATAAAGTTGATGCTCATTTCGTAGAGTCTTGCAGGGCATCTAAATGCAAACTGCTAATTATTCACTTTTATTTCAATACACAAACGAGCTCTGAAGCCTGAAAAAGAAGATATTCTACCATCAAGCAAAGGAGAACCGTGTTGTGTTATTTGAGATACTCCTATTTGCAGTCTGTTGCCTCTGAACGAACATTACGGACGGCATCTATTACATTGGGTAGATGAGAGTATACATTTCAGACAGACAAGAAAGATAAACAAAAAGCAGCAGCAAAGTCATCGAGACTGATGAGATAAATTAAACGAAGGAGTCAGTGCCTAAGTGTAAGTTGCATTTATAATCAGTAGTTAATAACGAAGCTTTGTGGCTATGATGGAGAAAACTTATTTTGAAACTCTTTCTATAAAAGCAAGAGCATTGAAACTATCCAAGTTGAAGAAGCATAAGTTACTTTAATATAAGTTTGTGTAAATATGAAAAGCTTTTTGGTACAAAAAACAAATATTATACAATATGACAGGGAATATGGTACAATGCTATAGGGGCATATACGAGTAGGAGCTTGTTAATTAAAAAAGACTATAGGATATACCCAAGGGATACATTTACGGCCACGTCTTAATACTTAATAGTTATACATATATTTGTTTGATTTCGATTACAAATATCGATTTTCTGAGTCATTTGCATTACATATCGTATACAAGTGGCTTGCTTTCCTTCCCATATAATGTAATTATTATATGATATATCCTTAAACTACATGTTTCATAAGTTTGTCGAATGGGTCGTAAATTTGGTATTGTTAAGCAGACAGTCATGGGTCAATAGCTAGTATATTAGCTTATAGTGCTTATGACCAGGCGTTTACATCCCGACCATGACCCCACTATATTATTATATGTACAAGCGTACAACAACCTTACTTGCGTGTTGAAATCACCTATCTATCCCGACAGACTGCCAGATTGCGATCGAGTCACTAGCCATTTCTGATTTAGAACAGTAGATCGACATTTGCGGTATGAATATAACTAGATTACAGTGATATATTGCTTCAATAAAGACTCTAAATGGACGCCGGGCAATTTCTCCTATTGGAATATCGCTGGACTTGTTATCAAGGTTAGCTTGCCTACTGTAAGAATAACGACATGTCTCCTCTATCACAATTTGTCGTAATAAGGATCCCAAAGGAGAAATTAGGGAGATCTTGGATGAGGGTCGCAATGAATAACCTTTATTCTTATTGACTCAGTAAATGCTACAAACTAGCGAATTTGTCAATTTTCCTGGCTTGAGAAAACACGTGAACTAAGAAAAAATCTCTTCCCCGCGAACATCCAGGTATATAAATATAGTGAAACATAAGTTAATCCGCGCGCACACTTCTCGGACAGATCTGAAACTACATATATAAGGACTGAAACGAATAAAATTTGGAAACTTCAAAGTAAAAAAAAAAAATATTTTCATAATTCATGTAAATTTTTTTTATTTGCTTTAAAACTCTGCTTTTATTAAATTCATTCACAATTACAAAAAATAAAAAAAAATTATTTGGGTTCCCATCTTTCATCAACTTCTTTCGAATGTCCTTGGTTGGTGACAGTTACATCCGTGATCTTTTTGGACGCTCTTTTCCATTTAGCACTAAAATCTTTTACGTCCTTTGCACACTGCTCACTTTTCCTCAATTTAGCTTTGACCAAAGCCCAATACCTTTCAGTGGGACGTCACTGTGGAACATTGGATGGATTCACATCTTTTTGGACAAAGTCGACATTTTTAGCAACAAGAAAGCTCAACGTCGCATGAGCATAGTGAGCTGAAGCTAAATCTGCCCAAAATAATGTTGAACCCTCGTGTTTGTGTAAGAAAGGAATCAACCGTTTTTTTAGGCACTCGTTAATGTACACTTCTCCGTTAATTGCTCCCGTTGTAATAAACGATGAGCTTCTGTGTTCACATTGGCAAATGGCCTGCCAAACGAGATATTTTAACCCGAATTTTTCCATCCCAATCGATGTTGTTGGAAGAATCTCAGTTTCAAACGAGTTGTAAAACTGCGCACCGGGAAGAGTAGTAAAGTCGGCTTTGACATAAGTTTCGTCATCCAAAACCAAGCACGCTTTCTTGTTGCCGATCAACTCGTATAACTTTCGGGCCCGTGTTTTTATGACTTTTTTTTGCTTTTCAGTAACTTTTGGTATTTTTTGTTTTTTCGTGTTTTTAGACCGTTAGGTTTTTTTAGAGTGTTGTACCATTGTTTGGTTGGTATTACATTTCCGAGCAACATCTCTGGATGACATAGTCCGGTTTCTTTACGATGGTACCCACTATTTTCCTGTCCAAATTTGTATCATGTGCTCCACTTTTAGCTCCACTTTTCTGTTTTCGCTTAACTGTCAACGTCTCTAAATATCGTTTAATAACAGAATCCACTGGCGTGCTATGTTTAAATTTTTTGCGATGAAATGGTTTGGACGCGAAGTATTTTCAAGCCATTTGTCGATGATCTTTTTACGGCGTTCCTCTTGACTCATATTTTATAAATATTTTAAACCGCCCCGAACTAAAATCAATAACAAACTGAAACTAGAGAATATACAGGCTAATTTGGGTACAAAATGGGATTGCAATTTTTACGCATTGGAATTATAGCCCGTATTAAAATTTACAGATTTTATTCGTTTCAGTCCTTAGTATGCGAACTAGTGCCATTATTCTATTACTCGTATTTAAGAAAGAAAAACCGAAAACGTTTAAACAAGCTAACTGCAATGACTGCAAAAACGTTACAGTATCTCAAAGGTAATAAGAACTGTTCGTCGTTTATTAAATACATTAGAAACTCTGTCTTGTCTCCATCCTAACAATTATTTACATATAATAAAATTCCAGCAGTTAGCTTTTTGCCTAAGGTCAATCTGCCTACTCTATACTAAGCAGCCATAAGTCTTCTTATCTATAATACAGTAAAATACGTATATTCCAGATCTATGTTACGAACCTCATCTGGATAAAATATTACCTTTCAGGATGTATAATAGAAATTATTCTGAAAGATTTCGAGTCTGGTTTCTACAAAATAAATGCTGAAGTACCGCAAGCCTCCGTTCTGTCTTCGGCACTGTTTTTCGTTTTCATAATCGATCTCTTATCTACCACTTCTATTCCAGTATATTCCTTTGCTGGCTGTGGCCAGTATTCTCTTTTTTTATATTCGTTCGCGGACTCACGTCCCTGCTCCTCGGTTGTAGAACGGGAGCGCCTCATACTCATTAAATTCCAATGTGTACAGCGTAACTAATTTAAGGAACCTCCGACCGAGCAAAATAAGAGCCTTCCGAAGAACAGTGATGTCTATTATCATTAAATCAAAGTTTAAATACGCATCTATTAAACATGAATGGCTTTAACATATAAGGGCATTTATTTACCTAAAATTGGAGTACAGTGGTTCTCCTAAATCTCAGTAAATGGACACCCCCCAGCACCTCTTGCTTTATTTTGTTCTATCGCTTACTGAATGCATGCCCGAAATCTCTATTTCTTTGTCATTATAACCTCCAAACATTTAAAACCAACGTATTGTATTATACTGGCAAATGTATTTCTCTTTCGTTTCTCCCAAATTTTTTTTCTCATGTGCTGCGTGCAAATATTTTAAGGGTATTCATAATCCCTTGAGTAATTGTAAATAAATTAATTTATATATTCAGCCCAACTTTTGGTGAATTTTACTTTTCTCACCTTTTTTTACTAAGATCTTCCAGACACTCATTCCACTACGTTATTGTACGCCCGGTTCTGGCGTGCTTTCTCTGAGTACATATCTGTTTTCATGAAAAAAGACCAGGCGATGGTATTTGCCAACTGTCATCATCCAAATAACGAAAGCCGCATAATATCTTTCTCGATAGCCGCACTAAATCTAGAAGCTACTTATACTAATTTCTCAGAAGCAAAGTGCAACTTCCTCTTGTATGAGCTGTTTTGGAATATTTTTCTATCCGGTTCAGTGTGGCTTCTTGTTACCACGCCTTCTAAAGTTTTATGGCCCTTGATATGTAGCTCGCACTGGAGATTCTGAGCTTCTGACAGCGGACCAGGTAATAAACTAATTCTGCCTGCCCTTTTATGTTGCTGCCCAATCAGCTCTGTTTCGTAGCAAGTTGTGGCCAAACAAGATGCTGGAGGTAGTTGGTTTACCTTCAGCTGCAGGTTTAGGAGCACCGGCGAGCACAGTGATACTTAGGCAGTGACGTCGGTTTATTCCCAGCAGGGATTTGTAAAATCCTCATCGTTGCTGGCTACTCATGGTTTTTGGCTAAAATCACATGTCGTCATCATGTGGTCGAGAGACTTGCCACTGATAGGCAAAATTTGTTCAGCTGATAGGACAGTACTCTGTGAAAAGTACCCTTCGACTGCATGTGGCTTTGAAAACGTATCCTATTCCACTGGTCTAACGTCCAGTTTACATTTTCTTTCTATTGCCGTATACCCTCCTTCAAACCCCGATTTAAAAGGGTCTTAGTAGACAATAGTCTTTTCTTCATCTGAAGAATAAGCGGTAGACTTCGTTTGATTCCTGATAAAATTAATAACGTAACCGAAGTATTGTACATAAAATCTCTAACTGCCTCAAAGTTATAACTACCTGTTGTAATGTTACGTCCAATTCGCCGATATTCTACGTCTTTTCTTGTTAACAGCAAATGCTTTATGTTAACCTAACTCGCATGTTAACCGATTTTTTCGGTTTCTGGTCCAATAGTTGCAGCAAATGCTTTTAGAGAATGATGCCACTGGTGTTAATTACGGGTTTCGCACAGTTACAGTTACACCTTTACAGAGCTGCAATCGTTCCCACTGTCTTCTTGCATAATCTGACGAGCTTGTTATATTTTGTTTCAAATATAAAACATGCATCACTATAGGTGCCATCGTATTCCGCGTTCAACTCCATGAAGAGGTGGTGCGTATTGATGCGAACCTATGGATTTTCTTATGACTTACCGCACTGTAAATATTTTCTTCCAATAGTGGACTCACTAGATGTAAAAATGCATTATAAGGGGCCAATCAGATTGTTGGCAAATGGTTTCAGACGTCACGCACCACGGCAAACAAGATCTCAAGAGCATTGTTAATTTGATGAATTGGCGCAGTTTCGAGAGTCGTCTTTTTTGTGGATCGAACAAATGATGCTAAAGTTTTTAGGTTGCCTGCACTCTTCACTAAACCAGTGGTTTCATGGGCTTAATAGGGTGAAACCCACCGGGAGATTGACAGATACTCTCGCGGTTTATTGCGATTTCCTCATAATATTTTTCTGTTGTATTGGCGGCTATCCGCAGGCGTACCTTATCTGGTAGTGATCCGAGTCTACGAGTATGTTGGCCTTCGGAATATTCGGACATCTATAATACTGGAGGAGTCAATTTGGTTGACTATTTTATTATTAGGTGACGGTCATGTTCTTTAGTGAACGGTGAAATTTAGAAACCATTTGTTGGTATGGTGATACTTAACCGTTCAGCAAAATCAATTGGTCTAAGTAGATTTCCTTTTTTCGCTTTCCTCCTTTCTTATTTCAGTATTAAAATCATAAAAAAAAAATTACGTCGTATTTACTAAGGATATTCCTCGTAGGCCTTGTCAAAGAGCTAGTTCATTTGCATATATTATTCCTGTGGGAGCATGAACACATATCAATCACAGTTTCGATACCAGTTTTCTACAGCCATTCCAATGCACTTAGTGCAGAGCTGTTTTACAGCAGTCTAAGGCCTCTGCTATTTTTTCCAAAAATTCCATGCGCAGATCTAAACGTCGTTGTTTCCGTTTTGCCTTGTCCCCAACAGTTACTCCTCTTCGGTCGGTAAATAAACTAATAAACAATTCATAGTAGACTTACTCTCACCTATTAATATTTCTAAATATTCGTACTGGCCGATGATTGCTTCGTAGCAGTAGAGTATTTACGTGCCTGGGTAGCTATCCAGACGCCTATCCTGCAACCTCTTGAGAGAAAAGGCCCGGATATGCGGGCTTAGCTGACATTAACCAATTAAGGGTTCATCTGCCACCATCTCTGCTGCAGTAACACTACTAGTCCTAGAAATCCTTATTCTATGTCTTTATGTCTGGTTGTTAACACTACTATTGGTTCAAAAGCGTGAATTCATCTGCCATATGGCTTACATCCGAGGGTAAGCCATTTCTGACATGACATTATAATGTTGCTACACGAGTATTGTCATAGTTACAGCATTGGACATGGCCAGATTAGCGCCACTCACTGCCTGGACTCATCATAAAACAGTTAAATATATAGGCATATAGACATATTTACCTATTTGTACATTTTTTGCAAGAGTATCATAGAGTTTTTGAAGCGAAGACTGCTTAAAAGTCGTCTCCATTTCAACTTTTACTAGTGTTATTTGTTTGGTATTGTGCCTGCATACGTAGATCTACGTATGAATGTATTTGTATCTATATGAAAATTTTGAATGTTGTGCTTTCAGGCCAGGAATATCATTGTAGCTGCATTAAGTTAGTTCAAATGTTTAAGCCCAATTGTCGCCAGTAGTCGTAGAATTTTATACCACTTATAAGTCGATGATCAGTGAATACCAGAGCTGAGATGCAACGTTTGCAATTCTAAATTCAACGATAGTATCTTCCACATTTTTCATTTTAAATTTTAACCCAAATTAAATTTTAACCACCAAATTACGGGCATATATTATATGTAGATACTCGTACATATAGATGTGTGCGAGTACTCGTATGTGAAAACCAAAGAAAAAAGGAAGTACGAGTAAAATAAAACAAATGTCGTGCACTTGCTTGTCTGCCAGGAATTTGATCCACATAACTTAACTATAATACTTATACGAGTATGCAAGAATTCTCGGGGACATCTGTCTGGTGGTCATTTCAGTTCATTTATCTTGCACTTCAGTCCCATTTTCTAAACTTATTTATGGCTCCGGCCACATACAAATGCTTTCATTTATTGTGAACGAGTGCACTTTTGTTAAATTATTCTGGGAAAGAATCTTTTTTTTTCATTTTTATGGTCTATTAGTTGGACACCATATCAAGTTGATACATACATATGTATGTATATACGAGTATGTATACCTATATATGTATTCAGTTCATTGGATTCGGCTCCTGGGTGACAGAGATTGAAAAAAACTAAGATGAACAAAGAGGAACGAAATAAATAACAGCTGAAGAAAGCAAGAAAAACTTTAGTCCTGCTGCGCAAAATAAAGGATGCCAGTACAATTGATGAATAATAAGTCCTTTTGTCCCTTCAGCAACTGTCCAACACGGGAGACACTGTTGAATAATGATTTAACAGACACTCCCTCTGTTACAATACTTTGTCTGACGAAGAAAAAAAAATCATTTTAAATTTGAAAACATTAGAAAAGTGATTTACTATGAAGGCGAATTGACCTTGAAAGTTCGAAATTACTTTTATGTTTGTTTTAAGCCATTTATATTCCCTACTTCGTTGGACTATTTTTTCCTACATTATTACCGGCTGAAGGGTCCAATAAAAAACTATCTTTTTAGGACGTATCCGAATGTTATGTTGTCTTTTCAGAAAAGGAATCCCAGGAAAACTTATTGAATAGAAAACAGGGAATCGCCAAATTGCATAGATAAATATGTATACCAGGATTGCACTCCCATCTTGATATATACTGACAGAGAAACTGGTAGATGATTGCCAATACTTTTATTAATACTGGCATATATTCTAGATCTGCTTATGCCCTAGTATAAGGCATTTTCCTTAGGACTCATTAAGTAGTATTAATGTTAATCTGAGCTTGCTGGCAGTAGGAAAGTATAAATATACAAATGTAGGCGATTTTAATTAGACTTATACATATGTTGTATCCAAGTCCGTACAGATTTGTGAAGATATGAGTCTCATTTCGTAGCTTGAAAAATTCGAACACTAATACAGCAGGGCCTCGATAATCCGAACACTCCCTAATCCGAACGCCTCAGTAATTCGAATGCCTCAGTAATCCGAATGACCCCCCTGGGTCCGGGAACGAGAGTGAAAATTCGAAGAATTGATTTAACTTGAGTCTACTGTCACTCGCAATGCCACACACATCACGCAATACTAAGTCTGTTACCTTAGGCCCGGCGCACATGAGCTGCAACGTATATCTTCCTATCTATTTTGCAGCTTATGTTCACCGGGCCTTCTAGTAACAGGCTAACTGCGTATGCGTAACTGCGTATCTTCAAGGTGGACAGCTGCAACAAGATGACTATAAATAGGGAGGATCTTATGTCATAAGCCATCAGTTATCAATTGCAGTTTTGTTTTATTTAACACTATTGCGTGGTGTTTCCTCGACCATTTCGTGTACTTTTTAAATTATGGCTTCAATACCGAAGAAAAGGAAACATATCACATTAACAATATCACAAAAGTGCGAGATTTTGGACAAGATTAAGCAAGGTATCTCGTTATCAGTTCTTGCAATGCAGTATTATGTTGGAAAATCAACTATTTTTGACATTAAAAGCAAGGAGGAAAAATTAATAAATGTAATAAACACAGAAAAGGGTTCAGACACCAGAAAAACCTTAAGAACTCCTGAAAACTCCCAGCTTAAAGATGCTGTGCTTCCCTGGTTTTTAGAGCAGCGAAGAAAGAATGTTCCTTTGTCATCGATGGAAAAGGCCAAATTTTTCCAGGAAAGATTTGAAAAAGGAAAAGTTTGTTACCAGTAGAGGATGGTTAAATAGTTTTAAGAAAAGGCATGGTATAGGCCAACTAAAACTGACCGGTGAGAAATTGTGGAATAATGAAGCAGCTGTGAAGTCATTCCAGGAAAAATGTATGGACGTTTATAAGGAAAAAGATCTGATTGCAGATCAAATCTATAATACTGACGAATCAAGCTTGTACTGGAAAATGATACCAGACAAAACGCTGGCGTCTGGGTCAGAGAGTAGGGCGCCAGGTTCCAAAGTACCGATGGTGAGGATCACATTTATGCCATGGGCGAACGCAACCGAAACGCACAAACTACCTTTGCTGGTTGTTGGCAAAGCACAACGGCCACATGCATTTGCAACAGCCAAAAAGTTAGCAGTCGATTACACAGGTCAAAGAAATGCTTGGGTCACAAGACCAATATTTTTAGAGTGGCTAAAAGGACATTTCATTCCCGAAGTAAAGAAATTTTTATTGAAAAAAAACCTACCTCTAAAAGCACTTTTACTTTTTGATAATGCACCAGCGTATCCACTTGAATAAGATCTGCAATCGATCGACGAAAATTCCACTGTTTTGCAAACGCCACCTGATTGCACAGGTCTTATTCAACCCATGGACCAAAATGTGATTCAAAACATTAAAGGGACATGCAAGACAAAATCCATATTGCAAATTTTTGGCCAGGAAGAAGTTGATCCAGAATGCGGAGTATCTGAACTGCTTAAAAAGAGCACAATGAAAGATGCAGTGTTTTCATTGGCTCAAAGTTGGCAGCAATTGTAATTCGAATCAGAGGAAATGTCTAGCCAAGATGTAGATGATTTTGATCATGAAAATGATCTCCCATTAACCATTTTTCGTAACAGAGGCTTTTCAGAAGTAGACACTAGCAATTTCTTGTTAAGCAATAATGACATTGACTGCCAGGAGCCGTTAACTGATAAAGACATAATAAGACAAGTAATGAATCAGCAGGACATCGAAAGCGAAGAAGAATTGGAGTCATCGGAACCAGTTGCAAAGATTCCACATACTCAAGCTGTGTCTGCTTTAAATACTTGCTTAGAATGGGCGGATGAAGTCGATATTTCGATTCCGGAAAAAATTTTATTACGTAACATAAAATTAGGGATAAAGCGTTTTCTAAGTCGCTAAATACCACTCGTTAAAGTACTATATTGGAATTTTTAAAAAAAACGTAATTACATTATTATTAAAATATATTTTAAATTACGAAAAACGTTGTTTTGTTTCGAAAAATGCCTTCAAAATGTCTACATACTACATATAATCTGAACGATTCGCTAGTCCGAACAGGATATAAATTTTGGGTGTTCGGATTATCGAGGCTTTCCTGTATTACTCATTTTGTTCGCTGCTAGAATGTTGAGTTGAACAATAGATGCTTCTAAATATGATATTTTCTGTATTGTAGTTCCTGTAGACGATTTTATAATCTTGTTTAGACCACTGAATATTTTTTTTCTTTTATACTCATAAATAAACTTCTACCAAACTTATCCATTTGTTTTTAATGGCACAACCAAGGCCTCTAATAATTAGCTTCTCGCGTTCGCTCGATCTCTAATCAGCTATCTACGGTTTTGTACGGCGAGTTGATTGAATCTCCTTCCAACTGCATATGTGAACTAAGGTATTATCTGTCTCTCATACTTCGTCACTCTTGGGCGTTGAATTTAAAAACTTTTCGAGCAGGAACATCGATGTCCAAACTCTTCACATAATCTAGGCCACATAGGGCATGCAAGTGCCAATCTTCTCAAATTTTTCATCTACGATACCTATTATACACGTCTATATACATATGCACATACATATTATATATCACATGGACCATCTTTCTTTAGAAGCAGCCAAGGATTACCATATTTCAGCCGCCTGGATAGTAAAGGGTCTTATCTTTGAATTTAAATAAAACAAAGTGTATGTGAGATATCATCATTTTTATTCATTTGAAATTCCTATCGATACCATTATGTATGAAATATAACATCTTTCAAATGTACGCTGCGGCTTCTCTGCGTGGCGCGCATCCGAAATGTCTAATTTTCCATGACTCTGGCGCATAAATCAGGCTGAATATGACCGATGACATGAGTTATGTTGGCTTTGAGGGCCGCTTGGTTTGTGGATTGTTCTCATAAACCTGCGACTTCAGAAAGCACCACAAGAAAAAGTCCAACGGGGTCAGATCGAACGATCTCGGTGGCCAGTCCACATTACCCCGCGTGAGATGACCATTCCCTCTAATCGTTCGTGCAGAATTTCCAATGTGTCGTGAGCTGTGTGGCACGTAGCGCGTCCTGTTGAAACCACATGTCGTTGGTGTCCATATCATCAAATTTAGGCCAAAAGAAGGTCTCGCGGTTGACGGTGATGGCATGGCCAACGTTGTTCTCAAAAAAATATGGACCGATGACGCCGCTAAAATCCACACCAAACAGTAACTTTTTCGAGGTGAATTGGATGCTCTTGGATCTCATGTGGATTGCTATCGTCCGAAATTCGACAATTTTGTTTGTTGACGTACCCATTCCCATTCATCCAGAAATGGGCCTCATCGCTGTAGATGATTTTTCGATAAAAATTAGGGCTTAGTTTCCAACTGCTCCAGAGCCCATTCAGCGAACACACGCCGTTGTTTATGGTCGTTTACCTTCAACTCCTGGGTCAGTTGAATTGGGTGCAGGCCCAAGTCACGACGCAAAATTCGCCAAGTTGTGGTCTGCGAAAGGCCGAGTTCTTGTGAACGACGCGAATACGTCTTCGTAGACGTACAAGTACGTACGTGGTTTATCGTTTACTGAACCAGTGGACTCAAATGTATCCACCACAGACCGAATAGTCCTCTCGGTAGGACGATTATGGCGACCGTAAAAAGGCCAAGCGCGCAGAACGTTACCCGAACCGAACACCCACTTTGATAAAAAAATGTTATCATTTGCGCGTGTTGTTGAACGCTATGTCCATCCATGGTGATTTGGCAAAACAGACTGAATAAATGATAGCTAATTTGACAGATGTAGGTTCAACAATATGGCCGCTATTAACTGTCAAAATTCGGAAGTCCCTATTGGAAAGCCTTGTAGTTATAATTTTGCTTCGTAAAAGTGGACTGTAATGATAAGCTTATCACGATTACTCGCTTTATCCCAACCAACCCAACCGACTTTATGACTGAGACGCATAGTCAGGTAATAATGCGAGGTTGTACGCGTGGCCGTGGCTCAAGAGGTAGTGACGTTTTTAACACTTTGTCGGAATTAAGGACTCAACTTTTTGCCTTAAATAAGACTCAAATATTAAATTTTGACAGAAAAAGTTATACTTGCACCATTAATAGAAGAAGGGTCAGCATGTGGAAATTTTTTTTTCGTAAAGTTGAAAACAAGTACAGTTTCATGTGGGCTTGCACACATCGATTTGTTCATTTTGTTATCTTCTTAGGAGCATACTTTAAGATTTCGTTTAATATGCAATACTTCGTGATTTTTTTGGGCATCAGTATCAACATCACTGCATAAGTCAATTCAGTTCAATGGCAGATGTGTTGTCATTACCAAAAGTGGTCAGTCCAACATTGACGAAATATTCACTTTGGAGAGACCCAAGAATACCCAATCGACACTCACTCTTTGTCGATATTAAGTTTTCTTTGAAAGCATATTAAGAGTTGACATCGCTGCCAAACTTATTCGATTGTGGAGGTTGTCGATGAAAACTCCCAATTCTATCAAAGTCCAAAGAAACATTACCGAATCCATTGATGTTAGAAAGGGTCTTAGACAGGACGATGAACTACTTCTTCAACGTCGTACTTGATAAAATGTGCACAGCTCTCAAGTCAATTTCAGAGGCACGATATTTTTATGACATTGACAGAAACAGCAAAAATATGTCTGGAGGTCAATGAAAGCAAAACTAAATTCTGTTGCCTTAAGCAGAATGTAGTTGTAGGATAGGCCACTTAGGCCTATTGGCCCATTGTAATGCCACGTGGATCTATGATTTTCTTACTCATGGAACCAGTTTGAGCTTATGATGAAGCATATGAGACTGTTTACGTCTATATTCTTTAGATCGTTTAGGCCATTGTAGAAGAAAGCTCCTAAGTGAAGTTTTCTTCTCTGGGAAAGAGCTGGACATGTCCAGAGTAGATGGAGAATTGTCTCCTCTTCCTCCTCGTCCATGCTGCTTCTTCAGAAATCGTTTGTAAAAGCGCCAAGCCTTCTCGCATGCTTGCATATAAGGCAGTGTCCAGTGATGACATCTATGATGGCGCTAAGATGTATCCTATTTAGAAGGATCGGACTCATAGAGCGATTCAGATACAGCTTTGGCCAGATATGTTTGGTAGCTAGACATGTTGGTCCAACAGGTATGTTGTTTTATTAGCATCCAGCTTTAATATTAATTTGCACGTAGCGATTGGTATGCCTATGCTACCCTTTTCCGGTAGAGTGGTTCCAATTTTGGCGAGTTCATCGGCCCAACAATTCCCTGGAATGGCTTTGTGGCTTGGCACCCAGCAAAGGTTAAGGTTGAACTGGTTTATCACCTCCGTAAAAAATGATCAGCATTCAGGGGCGGTTTTACAATTTAATGGGACTGAATCTAGGGACTTGATAGCGCCCTGACTATCCGAATATATGCGGATATCCTTTGCTCATACCACGCTTTTCTTCAGCCAGACAGAGCTTTTTAATCGCCAAGATTTTCGCCTGGAACACGCTACAGTGATTTTGAGGACGGAAAGAGAGGCTCAGATTGAGCTTATCTGAGAGACCAGCCACCAACCCTTCTATCGGTTTTAGATCCACCTGTGTAGAAGTGGATTGACTTGTCCTCCATGAAAACATCTTCTTTCCAGAAGGACCTTTGCAGGAAGCTTGCATGGAAGTCTTTTTTAAACCAAAATTCAGGTATGGTGTAATCGATGTTCTCTGTGAGGATTGCTGATATATTAAAAATATTAGCGTGGCCAAATATTATACATTATTTGTCCACTGTGCAGTCGCAGCTATTTGCCTGCTGAAGATATCGAAGGGTGCCAAGTGAAATAGAATGTCTAATGCCACGGAGGGAGTAGAACGTAGGGCTCCGGTTATACATAGACATGCTGTTCTTTGGACTCTGCTTAGAATGCTGCAGTTGACTGCATTGTCTAAGGCCGTCCGCCAGACAACAACCCCGTAGGTGAGTATAGGTCTTATGACCGAGCTGTATAGCTAGCGGGTTTTGCGAGGTTGAAGGCCCCATTTGTTCCCAATGGCCTTTTAGCGAGAAAATAAAGTTATTGTAGCTTTCTTGACTATTTTTTGAATGTTAGGCTTCCAGTTTAGTTTCCTTTCAAAAATGAGACCCAGATATTTTGCTGTATCAGAAAAGACTAAACTGGTAGCGTTTATTGAGGGAGGATCCATAATTGGAATTTTATATTTTCTGAAAAAGAGGACAAGATCAGTTTTATGGGGGGGCTTACTCCCAATCCACAGCTATCTGCCCAACGGGTTAATCTGTTGAGATTTAGTTGAAAAGGTTCTTTAATGGTATTAAGATGCTTACCTGAGACGGCTATAGCAACGTTATCCGCATAGGCAATCGCTCTGCTACCACTCGCTTCCAAGGACATACATACGAGTATATCAGCAGTGCATTAACCACTAAGTTCCAGAGAAGGGGAGAGAGGAAATCGCCTTGTGGCGTACCTCTGCTGACACATCTTTTAGCAGAAGCCTCACCTCGTTTGGAGTTGATTATCCTGCTGTTTAGGATAGATCGATTAACTCCCGAAGTAAGTCATCTACCTGCAGAGTTGACAGCGCAGTCGTGATTGTGGATATGTTGACATTGTTAAAGGCACCCTCTACGAACATGTGTACTCTCTATATTGTAGGGATCGTTCGATGTGGCTAGTCAGTGAATGCAGAGCCGTTTCCACCGACTTTACAGTAGGCATGTTGAGCCGTTGACAAAAGTTTTGGATCAATTTTAGCACGTATGTGGATCGTCGTTCAGAGTTTTCAGAATGTAACGATGGAGAACTATTGCTTTGAGGTGATATGCTCTGGAGTGGACTCCAGTAATGTCATAAGTACGAGTATGGTAATAAAGAGGAGAATAGATCCTGCTAAGTGCTATTTCTATGGACTAAGAAAGTAACAGCTTAATCCTATCTCGATCAGAAAAAGGCGCAATACAAGAATATCATCATCCCTATCCTGTTGTATAGCGCAAAGGACCTTGACACTCTCATCAAGGGTGTTCCGTCTTCATTGACAAAACTAGGAGGAATTTCTCGGTAGAAGTCGGCCAGGAACCCTCAGGTTTTTGAAGCATCTTGGTATTCTGGACCAGCAAATAATATATTTTCGTGGGATAGATGCCTCAGAAGATTCTCCTCTTTAGCCACAAAAGAGTTACAAATTTTCTTTTTTTTTTACAAAAACCAGCTCACTTGGAGTCCATGTGTAAAGTGTCAATTATGTATTTATATGTGTCTATGCAGAAATTTTTAATGAAAACTAGGAAACTAAATGAGACCTGCGCAACACACTGCATGCATTTATAAGAAGTTTACCATTTCTAGGGGACTTGAAGCTCATTTCCTCTCCCATTCAGTTGGATAACTTCTTTCCACTACTGTAGTGACTACAACGCAAGCTCTAATATGTTTATACCAAATATCTACGCAACCATATCAATTCTTTCAACAACTCACACAGGCTAGAGACAGTAATGAAAAGCCGCGACTATTTATATGTACCTATATGAGTGCCGTCTTTTGCTGCTATACATTACGTAAATTAACAAACATATAACATACCACTCGCAGGTTAAATTCTAGCAGTTTGAAACCAAAAGTCAATTATAACTAATGTTCCCAAATTTGAAGTGCCCACAATATAAATTACTTTCAACACCGCCGTTTTCACCTCTGTGGTTCTAATTTAAACATATTTAATCGAACATGCATTTGAATTCAAATCTTAATAATATTAATTCATGCAGACAATTCATCGCCCCTAAATATGATTTCATCGAATGCAGGCAAAAATTATTTAAATACAATTGACCGCGTAGTGGACGTGAAAATTGTGGTTTCCAGATAGGTCTACAAACGAGGACGTTTAGTCAATTTGCATTGCTCACCGTTAGCCATTGAAATGAAATGATGCAAATAATTTGTTGAGTATTGACGTTAGCCTCAGAAATGAAAAGTATTTGCGACAGGTGTCCACCGGGCCGTTTTTTTTTTTGCGTTCCAAATAAAATATTGGTGAAATGCAGTCAATTTTTGTTATTATTTGGCAATTTTTTTTTTAATTTTTTTTTAAATGATTGAAAATTATTTTACATTATAAACTAACGAATGCTATCTGAATAGAATTTTTTAGTAGTTATACATATAGGCCATAAAAGAATAGTTCTAGTTTCCCTTATTTTTACAAATGTACATTATTCTAATACTCGGAACTTTTTAAACGTTCGGCGGCGCAGAAGCTCTACAGATGGCTAACACAGGCAGGCTGATAACTTTACTTTTCTTCTTCTCACTTTTTTATTTAGGTGGCGTTCCAATAAACCTGGGCCTCAACCAACATGCCTCCACAGGCACTCCTATTGTTTGCTAGCTACCTCCATTTTCACACGCATAGTTTGTCAGAGTTACAATTCGAAGCGTTTTTTCTCTCATTCTGGCCAAGCTCCTCATAATTTTTTAATAAAGACCAAGCCTCACCGCCACAGAGAATTACGAGCTCAATGTAAATGATATAGAACGAGAGAGAGCTCTGCTATTATTAACTTTAACTGCGGAGCGTAGGTGGACAGAATCCTTGGCTACCTCGAAGTTATACCCCGCTTTTATGACGTCGATGACAGCTTGCACTTAGTTTTTCCCTCTTTAATCACCAGACCCATCTTCACCGCTTCTGCTTTAATACTCGTGCACTCAAATGCTTCACAAACAGCTCGGTTTTGGCAATGTCTATGTGATCCGCCTTGACCGAAGAAGAATTGTGCCTATGGTTTTGGGTTACAAGTTTCGAACAAAATTGTCCAGTACGATGTTGAAGAAAACAGCAGAGCAGTGAGCTTCCTACATGGTCATCCTGCAGAGCCGGAAAGGTTTAACAGAAATTTGAAAACTGAACAAGGCGACCTTAAAATCAAGAAGGTAGATGTTTTGGAATTTGAGAGTATGTTCCAAGATCTCCACCAATGTAAAAACCTTGTCGGTGGTGGACTTTCCCGGTCTTGTTGACGAAAGGCTTAGACAGAGAAGATCTTATAGGCGTTGTTAAGGATTTCTCACGCCCCTACTGCTGGCGCAGACTAAAGAGTCTCCTTTATTCACGAACGAACGCAAAATGCTGAAGAATGCGTTCGTCTGACAATATTTCGAGGTTATTTGTAGCGAAATGTTGTTCATGATAGCTGATTATTTGCCGGCAGAAACGGTTCCTCCATATGCTCAGCACTGACTATGAACCTACCACTTTGTTCCCTTGTTGATCTTTGCAGGCTTGTTAACTGCTTGTTCTTGCATTCATCTCGAAAATCGAAAATGAAAATTTTGTGATATCTTTAAGGTGTTTATAATATTTTTAAACAGTTTTTAAAGAGATGACTGTGTGTGCGTCTGAATGTGTCGATTTTTTTGGTCCACGATAACTCGCGAACGAAGAGTGATATCGATTTGAATTTTTGTCAGATGGTGGGTCCTCATGCAGAACCGCGGCCATTAGATTTTGACCAAAATCTGCCGAGTGGGGCACTCCACTCTGAGCAATAGGAGGATGAAAACATGTCCATAACTATGTTATTTAAGTTATGAAAAAACATATATTCGGCTTAGATCTTTAATTGAAGCTTTCGGTCCTTAACTTTTTTCCAATTCACTTCCAGTATATATTCAAGTCAATCTTGCTCTGCGGAAGGAGGAGATAAGCCCAAATGCCACAATTTGTTTAGCTTTAAACCTCTCAAGCTTAGCCGGCTTAAATTGTACTAAATTCTGATAGCATATGAAATATGGGAAATTGGGGAATACTACAAGTTCTCTCAATCAGAAAGTTATTGACGAGGCCCATCGGTTGCACCTATTTCGTTTAGGTTATTTTCTTACTTTGTTGACTTGGCATATTCTTTTCACCTTCTTTAACTTCTCTCAGTTTCCTCGATCTCTTTATTTCGTGCTCTTTCTTCTTTCTTAGTCCTCCGCTGGAGACCGCTGGCCGGTGCTAGCCCGAATTCATAGTCAAAAACTGAGTTTCAGAGTGGCGGTCGGGCGCCAGCATTTCAAATAGTTTGTTGGCAGCTTTACCATTGAATTTGAAGTCAGCATAACCACGACGATTAAGCCCTAACCTAGGGGCCTGGCCCTTTGTGGCCTGAGGAACGGCCAACACTGGTGGCAGTAGTTTCGTACAAAGTTATGAATACTGCTGTTGACTCAATTTCAGTTTTTACTGTATTGTATTTATTCTATATAGCGGTTTACCCAGAAATGAACATCATCACTGAACAAAATTGTGCGATAAAAAACTGGGTCTTTCTCCAGTTGCTATAAAGCCTAATTACTGAATACCCGATGCAAGAAATAGTCGCGCGTGGCTTTAGCTCTCGCACTAATTGAATCTCATAAGGCTTGAGACCAAGATCTTTATGCAGAATTTTACAGATTGTGAATGGGCAAAGGCCAAGTTTCTGCGAACGACGACGAATAGTTAGAGTCCACTTCAAAACAAGCTTCCACAGCCGCGATATTTTCTTCTGAACGCACTGCGCTCGATCTTATTAATGTGTGAATATTCAATAGCTTAAATTGGTTACGGAATTGTTCAATAATTAAATAAAAAGGATGTTCAGATGGCCGGTGATGTTTTTCGGAAATAGTTTGAACAATTTGCAATCTTTCCATGATAAAATGGCAATTTTTCTAGAAAATAAATGAAGCTTGGCAGCTCAGTGTGACAGATGATTTGACATTTATTCCCTATTGAAAAGTCTGACACTGGAAAGAAAACCACCCCTAACTTTGAATTGCAGAGATAGCAAAGGGAATGTTTGTAGAGAAACGCTTTAAATTATTATTTCCATTTATATTATACAATAAACGTCCTTGCTCGTCTTCTATGTATATATTTCAACGATTTCATCACTGTTTGCTTGTGTCGCGAAGTTACACACCTGTCAAAGCTGGTTCTCTGTTTTCCAAGTACAAAGAAACATTTTCCAAATTCCAATACAAAGCCTATACAGCTGTGTCGATAGTTTCGCCTCTTTTTTGCAACGTTTGTATTCTTACTCAAGACCCAGTTTATCGACTTCAATATTTCATCTGTACTTAATCCATGCTTAAAAGGCTTGTCTTTTCCCCTCTACTGCACTTTCCGTTCCAATATGAAATTTCTTTATTTATGTGGCGTGGTTGGTAAAAATTGTTTCAAATTAAACATACATATGTATGTATTCCATTTCTTAACTTCTACATATGTAAACTGCATCTTCAATAACTCACTAATAAGCACTGCTCAATAAGCAGGCCCATTAATTTGATGATTCATCAATATGTCTTGTATACACAGGGTATTCCATATAATGTGACGAAAAGTTTAAGGAAAGATTTTGAGAAGAAAATCGTATAGGTGGGGGTGTCGGATTTGCATCCCCATCCCCGGTTTTAATTTTTAATCTCTTATGAAATAATATAAAATGAATGAAAAATTATTTGAATAATATCTAATAATAATACTCGTATATGTATAAATAATTTTAGATAATATCCTCGATGATGGATTTTTTCAACGAGCGATATTAAAATATCTGAGACGATACCCTGATAGGACTGCCCCAAATGGCAGGACATTTATTAGAACATTTCAGGTTGAACGAGACAGAAACAACAGAAACAACGCAGAAACCGTTCTACTTTAGCCGAAGGCGTTCGCAGCTACGAAGACGTTTTACATTAGGTCAGAAGCCACCCAAAACAAGTCTTAAGCAACTAAGTAGACTTTTAATTTAAGCAGGACATACATCTGGAGAATTCTACATTCAGAAGGCATGCATGCATTCCATCATATACCAGTGCAGGAGAAACTATTACATTCTGGAAGACACTTTGCGGAGGACAGGTTTATTGGCCGGATTCTATGGACGGATGAGTTTTAATTCATCAAAGATGGAATCACTAACTTCTACAATTTACATACCTTGCCAAAAAGCAACCCCCACTCCATGAAAAACCGAGCTCCTGCATAAGTTCAACGTCAATATGGGCACACATATTGGGTAACAAGCTGATCGGAATCTATCGGCTTCCTCTATGGCTTAATTCGAATCTCCACCTTGAATTTTTGGGAAGCAAATTACCAGAATGCTTAAATCCAAAAAAGAGCCGCACTCAAGTAAAACAGAAAATTTTGACTTTGGCCTGTTTGTTTCCCTTTTTTTATTGAAGGGGAAAAACCCTTAAATCCTTGGTTTTAAGGAGCAAAATGAACCGATGAGTCAAATTTCTCGACGAGTCGGATTCAACGAGTCGACGATAAGGAGGATTTAAAAAAAAACACCAAGAAAGTGTTGTTTTTGTGTTTTAGAGCGGAAAGGTGAAAGACCCCTTACTCTAAAAATTGACTACCATATAAAGAGGGCAACGTTGAGGAATCGGTTCATTACTGCACCACAAGTAAGAAGAGATATTGCGAAAACCACCGACATAGACATCTCTGTGACAAGAATTCAAAGACGGCTTAAAAAACCGCTTCTTACGTCATGAATTAAGAAAAGCCGTCTGAAATGGCCAAGAGAAAGGCAGAATTGGAACCGAGATGACTGGCAAAAGGTCATCTCCTCAAATGAGCCCAAATTCTACCTGGAATTTTAAGATGGAAAAACCAACGTTCGGCATCGACCTGGGGAAGGGTTTAAATAAGAATGTGTTGCTGCTCATCCGAAGAAATTCAAGGGTGTCAGGTTTGGGGGATCATAATTGCCGGTGGAGTTGATCGTGGATGGGTCCAAAAATGCTTTAAACTATAAAGAGGTTATACCAAATGGAGTAGTTCCCATATGGATATCCCGTTTGAGGACAATTCCGCACCATCGTACTAAAACCGTAAGTTAACAATGAACTATCCACTGTTAATTTGGTAATTTTATCAATCTTTATGGCGTTCTTAATCGATTATAACTACAATAATTAGTTTCCCAGGTTAAAAGTTACAAAAAAGAACTGGGCATAAAGTCACTCCATTGGCCCGGAAACATTCCCGACATGAATCCTATTGAGCACGTTTGGGTAAAACTAAAAAATAAAAAGCCCAGAAATTTGCAGGAATTAGGAAGTCGCATCGAAAAAATTTTAGTATGAAGAAATTGACACCAGCTTTTACCATTCAATGTCAAACAGGGTTGAATCCCTTATAAAAACCAAAGGCAGCCATATTGAGAAGAAAGAACTTTTTTTTTGTAATTTTAACAACTAAAGTACCACAACAATCTCTTGGTTCTGTGGTTAAACCACTTAAAATTGGTCTGACCTCTACAAATAAAAACGATATATCTGCATCCTTTCAATACCAGAGTAAACAGAGCAGGTCAAAGTCAGAAATTTCTGATTTACTTGAGTGCAGGTTTCCTTTGCATCTTGTTGTCCCACTGCAATAAACCCATTGTGTCCCAGAAGGATGGAGCCCCCGCACACTATGGCCATGCAGTTAGAGAATTCGTGGATAGGGCAAGATGAACCAATTTTGTGGCCTCCAATGCCTCCGGACTTGACCCCAATGGACTTTTATTTATGGGGACGGATGTATATTGTTTACTCATCATAAATAACAACGTTGGATCACTTGAACCATAGAATAGACAAGACAGCTACGAAATTCCGAGAAGAATAGAAAAGAATAGACATTGTTAGAGCCTTTCAAAGACGGGTTCATGCATAGAAAGCAATAGTTTGCACTTTGAACTATTAATGTGATAAAAGGTTTGACAAAAAAATAAAAATAGAAATGTGCAATCAGTATTTGTAAATTTTTTTTCCTAAAATGTTTAAAAAAAATTAATTCAATGTTTTAACTGTTTCAATAAGTAGGGTCGTATCTTCCAAACTAATGGCTTGAGATGAAACGACTTGTCATAGCTTTTTGTTTGTAAATACTATATACAAGTTCCATAGTTGCAAAAACTGGAAGTTAATAAGATATTTCTCGGATAAAACTGACGACAAAATCAAAATTTTCCGTTAAAAAAAAAATAAAACATCACAGTTTGATTTTCAATGACTTTTGACACATTAATTTTAGGGCAACATTTACCTTGAAACAATTACAAGTTCACCGATGCCTTATTTGTTACCATACAGGAAAATTTGAAAGACGTTATTTTCAATAGGAGTGAAAACAAGGCAGAGTACGGCTTTGCTTATAACCTGTGTATATATATCTTCGGATGCATTTTCGATGCCCCCTCCCTCTCCGACCACATATACAATTTTTTCCTCAAAACATTTCAGGGTATCTCCTCTGAAACTCTTCGACACATTGTCCGGAACACCCTGTGTATCGATTAGTCATATACGACATCCTTATTAATACCGCAAGTGTTACCGAGCCATACCCTAATTTGCTATTATTCAATACCACTATTTCTGACCATGCAATTCACTTAAGGTCGAAGCATTGTAAAACTCGTTAGATATTCACATGACCACAAAATTCAGAAATACATTTGAATGAATCGAAGCGAAGCACAACCACGAATGATTGTCTATTAAATACTTTTTAATATTACGAAGGGACTGCGGAAGGACTCAGAGCTCAGACATATATGTAGATACAGTCACAGTCACAGTCACATACACATACACGTTTCCAATTAACAACATATCCACAATGCCCTCTGTATGGAAAATCCAATCATATTGCATTGTTATCCACATAATTGTCATGGATAGATATGCATTCATTTTGCAAATTAAATGCATCCCACGCATCGAAAGCTTTTGTGCACCCGGGTCCTACTGCTCTGCATAAAAAGGACGAATATTCCGGATGACGACATTTATGCAACTTCAGCTGGTGAATTTCTATCTCATGAAGTGTGAGTCCATGGTAAAGTAGAAGAGAAGAGTGCCATACTTTGCAATGGGCTACAAGAGATACTCATAATATTCACGTATTATCAAATTTCAATTGCGCTACACCATACACCACATATGTACACAGATTTAAATACATATATGGATATGTATCTCTACTTATGCATACATAAGCACCACAAAGAGACTAAAATTTGGATCACTGAATTGGAACGAAGCAAGATACGTCTTTTGTCCGCGTTTACATATAAAGAAAACGATTGTGTTGCAGATAAGAATTTCGGTTCATTGTTACATTAAATAATAAGAAAATAAATATTACGGTAACACAATTTATGGAGCTAAAATTAATAAAAAGGGAGTTGTTACCAAATTTGCAGTTGGTTATGTAAGGCAACGTCTTTCAAATTGAGCCACAAAGGAGGGCGGCTTTCTTGACTTCTAAAGTGGTTTTGATAACCCCTAGGGCCCTATCACTTTACTAGGCAGGACACAACTCAGAGTTATTACCCACAAGGCTTCCTACTCCCCTATTATGGTCTAACTTCTCAACGTAGTTGGTAACGATGGCTTTTTTATATTCAAGAATAAATCGACAATATTGCCATTCAGAGAGCTCTTAGGCAGAAATCTATTTGGTGACATAAAACGAAAGAACTTGGAACATAATATCTATTTTGCTAAAGATTCATTAGTGTGATACCTATGTCGATGGATTTAAAAAAGATGAAGGACGACCACAAAAAGTTGCCTCTTCGTAATAAACAATAACACTTCTGAATTTCGAACTGAGATAAGAGGTATGCGTCAGAGGGAGCCTAGTATTTTACAAAGAATAAAATTTCCTTCTCTCAGACAAGAAAACAGCCCTGCTTACAAAGCTAGCCAGCACCAAAAAAGTTAATTGAAGTTAAATAGCAGGAAACAGTAACTACGATGTTAATGAAAGAGCAGGCAAACTAGCTAGAAAAGAATGGTCAGCCAACAGATGGCAATTACTATCATTTACTGAAGTCAATGTGGTTGATATTTTTGATGAATGTCATACAATCTTTGGCAATTTTAGTCATAGAGTCGTTTACTACGCAACAACGCATTTTTGTTATTCAATCTTATTACGAAAATCGGCGATCTGTAAAAGTAACATTTCGCAAAATTCGTGAATTGTTCGATTAACATAATCGCTCTAGTCAGTCCGGAATTCGTGTAATGGTGAAGGGTTTTAAGAAACTGGTTCGGTATCGGGTGATACTCCATATCAACATGCTCGGTCAGCAAAACAAGCCAGGCACCTCAATTCGTCGCCGAAGTGAATAGAAAACATTACCGCAACATGTTGAAAGGCTATTTTTTTCCAAAATTGAATGAATTGGGTATGAATGATCTCTGGTTTCAACAGGATGGTGCTACCGCCCACACAAGCTATCAATCAATTAATTTTTTGCGTACGAAATTTGAAGATCACATTATTTCGATTAGAGGAGAAGTTGATTGGCCTCCAAGGTCATACGATTTGACACATTTAGACTTCCTCCTGTGGGGTTATTTAAAAAAATAAGGTCTATGTCAATAACCCAGCGACAATTCAAGATCTCAAACATAACATCCAAACTGAAATTGCGGCCATTGACCCACTAATTATTCAAAAAGTCATCGATCATTTTGACCTTCGGATCGACTGCAACAGAAGTCGTGGTGGTCACATGAACGATGTGACGATTGCCACAAACCGAACTGTATTAACCAATAAAATTCTGCATTGATTTCGCAATAAATGTGTGTTTAATTTAATGAAAGCTTCCACGTTAGCAGTTGACTCACCCTTTATCTATAACTGTTGAAAGCTAAGGCACACAGGCTAACAGCTTTTAAACAAAAACCCTTTCCATTAAAAGAACAAAATTATTTCTATAATACACAGAACGCACAGGAGCCGTATTTTTAACTGGTAACTGTGATATCAAAAAACATCTCCTGACTATGCAAATAGCTTACTACAATATATGTCGAATATGCAACAAATGCGTAGAAACAGTAGAGCATATCTTTTGCCCTTGTGCAGACTAAGGAGAATACGTCTACTTCTCGTTGATAAAGAAGACAACCGAATTTATTAATAAATCCAGCATCACGAATGAACTCTTAATTGAAAAGATCACAAAGGGCTACTCAAGAGGTCCACTAGTGATTTGATGACATGTCTCACCGAAAAATGGAACCAAAGCCTACGTCAATCTGGCGCAAGCAAGATAGTTTCACTTGATATTTTTAAGGCATTTGCGTGCATTTGGAATCGATGAGTATTAGAAAATAACTTTCGCAACACACAATTCAAGTTATCTTGGACGGTTTCAATCCTAATATCCACAAAATAAATGCTGGTGTACCTCAGGCCTCCGATACTCTTTTTAATCTTCACAAATGATCTCTTGTCTGCCACTTCTAAGCCAATATATTCCTTTGATGGTGACAGTACTCTCTGTTTTTCAAATTCGATCCCGAACTCATGTCATTAAATTCCGATGTATAACTAATTGCGGAACAACTAATAGAGTAGAATTTAATGCTTTCAGAACACAATGCTGCCTGCTATCGTTAAATCGAAATGTAAGCACCCAGCCATTATCCATGAATGACAGTTGCCATTTGAAACAGAAAAACTTTCGATTCTCGGTATGTGTGTCAATGGCAACTTTTGTTGGAATGACCACATATTTAATGCTGCAAAATGTCTAAGTTTCCTCAAGCAATGTAAGAAATATTTCACCCCCTCTGATCAGGCCTCAATATATAAGGCATTTATCCGCCCAAAACTGGAGTGCAATGCCCACATCTGATCAGGTGCTCCTAAAACATCTCTGATCCTGCTAGATAGGATTCAAGACCGTACGATAAAACTTAGAGGTAATCCTAATATTACGCAATTAATTAACACCCTTGAACACAGACGTAATATCTCCTGCCTTATCTTCTTCTATCGTTATTTCCACTACCAGTGCTTCAATGTAATTGAACGTAACACTAGTCTCGCTGCGGACACTAATCAGTTTACCCTCAAACCCACTTTCGGACGTATTCTAAAATATCGTAATACTTTCCTAAGCCGTACAACTCGCTGATGGAATGCCCTGCCGAGTTCTTTATTTCCTGGTCATTGATATAACCTACAGATATTTACTTAAAACAAACGTAAATCGGTACCCCTGTTTCTTTTCTCCCTAATTTTCTTTGGCCGCCCTGTGTGCAATTATTTTAAGGCTACTCAAACCTGCCAATCGTGTAAGCTGAAGTATTGGATCGAACAATTATGTTCCAAAGGATCTGCGCAGTCATACACCAAACTAGTTTAAATAATACGCCAAGATAAGACTGTATATCATATGAAGTCTTCAAATATGGGACGATTGATTTCCTCAAAAAACTAATACGAGTAGTTGTAAACAATTAAATCTTCGACGTATGTGAGGTCCCGTCATACTTCAAAAATAACATAATTGGGAAAATTTAAAAAAGAAGAGTGTAGCGCCCCAAATAATTATAGAGGCATATCGTTCCTCAATGCGATAATGAAATTATTTACGCGAATCATCTTGGAACTTTTCACAGTTTGGGTCGAAGCAAATAGTATCCTAAGTTAAGTCCAACCCGGCTTCAGGATAAACTATCCGACACTAGACAATATTTTTGCGCAGACAAGCATTGCCAAGACATATTCAGACATAAGAAAAAAACTGTACATGTTCTTCGGGGGCTTTAAAGTAATTTTTGACTCCATTAACAGAAAATCGCTTTTCTACACACTAAGCAATTAAAATAATACAAAATCTCTATGAGGAAAATTCAACGCGCGTCTGAATGGGAGAAAGCTTTTCAAACTGCTTTGATTTGCTCTCTGGTGTTAAAAGCTGGGTTTCCTTTTGAGTCCTCTACTGTTTTCATTGTTCTTAGGCGATCTAACAACGTTCTTGCCAGCAGGAATCGTGTTCGCCAAAATCAAAATAAAGGTTCTTATGTATGCAGACGACATCTTGTCGGAAACCCTGACGTCATTGCAGATGGTGATCAACGAATTACAGCAGTACTGGAATATATTGAAACTGAAAGTCAACACTAATAAATCAAATATGATGGTATTCCGAAATGAGACTGGTCGCTTGGCGAGAGATGAAAAACGGGTTTTCCAAAATGAAAGACCTGTGGTGCTGAACGACTATAAATGTCTTGAAGACATCTGAAAAGCTCGAAGAAAAGGCCAATAAACTGCAATTGAAAGGCATACTTATATACTAAGGTCTATTATCTGGTTCGAAGTCGAAAGACTGCGGATATATTTCGTTAAGAAAATTTGTAGATTACCGGAAAACTCTCCAAATTACATAACTCGCATCGAGACTGGGTTACCACCCCTATATATTTTTACATGAAGACTACATGTCCGCGATATTTCGAAAGCATTGTAGCTCCCAAACCATCGTCTACCCCATGTAGTTTCAAAGCACCTTCTCCGTTACAGGCTGCAGTTTTTTTTCAGTTTATATGCATTTTTATTTATATTAATTCATTTACACGTACAAGCTATACAAAAAAACGCTTAAAAATTTGCTTAAATAACTTACAAATAATCTTATACTAACTCACTTGAACTAAGTCTTGCGACGTATCTTACAGTCTATATTTATTTTTATAAACTAAAACTATGAAAATAAATTTTAAGTAAAGACTTAGTGAATGGACTTTTTTTTAAAGCCTACAGACTACCTAAAAATAAATCTTAATCTACTTAACCTGCTAGATGTACACAATGTACACATATAGTACATTAGTATATAAATATATGGTATGCATTTTTTTTATTTTTATTTATTATTTTTCTTTTGTGTTTATATTTTGTTTTTCTTAAATCTAACTTAATCTTACTTAAAACTATGTAAGCCGGCTATGGCTAAAAAAATTAGACTGGCCCACTTTGCTTCAAATGAAGCTACGTAGTATTGGAGGAATTCGACGACGAAGCATCCTCTCCATTCATCAAGCCACCAAAATTGGTGCTGCTGCTGAGCAACATCCCTCCTGTCGCGACTCCCTATCGCTGGATAATAGGTATTATTCATTGCATTATTAAACAGGGTGGTATAAATGTTCACCGCTTCTAGCGGGAGATGTCGAAGCACAATATTCGGTTCCCACTGATTTCTTACTTCTAAGTGTTTCGAAGATCGTTTGGAGCTCTTCCTTCGAAATGAACGGTGGTAGTACTCTTTCATTGGTGATGACTTTATTTGCTATATTCTCGTCACTGAACTGGGTGAAACCCGAGGTCTCGTATCGCCAATTCACAATTTCATTTCGAAGGTAGAAATTGTGCACAAGGACTCGACTCTCCAGGTCGTGGTTCGGGCCAATGATGTCATTCGCTTTGTACACTTCCTGAAAAGTCGCTCCTACAGCCTCTACCTTCTCCTGCAGATCCTCGATCACACAGACGTTGTCATCATCAACTGTCTCATTTGGATCAATACTTGCTGCTACAAGTATTTGTTCATTGTTCGTCGTTCGGGCGGTTTTAAGACATGGAAGGTCGTTTTGATTATTTCTCCGAGATATTTTATTTATTTGCGGGAACATAATCTGGTTGCTGATGTTTACAGCTCGAATTTTATTATTCCAACACAAACTTACAGAATTTTTGCAATTTTCTTTTATTAATATCTGGAAATTTTTAATTGACGACTTCAATGTCATCATCTCCGGGATCTGTCTGTCGTAAACTGTCTGGTTTCTAGTTTCGACAGCAGTCTGCTTTTATGTCGGTACAGTGCGTGCGAATAAGTCTTCGTTGTCAGTATGTTGATACCGAGGTATCGTTTTGATCATTGTTCGTTTGATTGTTTTAGATACCTGTCAATCTCCTCGTTTGACAGATTTCTGTTGAACGGTGGGTAGAACGAATTCGAGGAGAGTGCTCTCGTCAGTGTTCTGGAGAAGTGCGTCCAGTCCTATTCGGACTCCCACCCCTGGAGAGTCAGTATCGAAACCAAACACACCTGAGTTTCAAACCACTACATCACAAACTTTCCTTTCTCCTCCATCTATCTTTCCGCCCGCGCCCTGGCAACAGTATAAGGGTATTCATAACCCCTTAGGCGCGCGTAAATTATAAAAAAAAAAAAAATGCACCCTACTATAGTTGGAGGAATGCCTTTGAACAAACTCATCCAATTCCGCAGTTTCGTTGGGAACAGTGTCACATGGGCATCGTACCCCGGCGTTAAATCCCGGACCCTACAAATTAATTTGTACCGTTCTCTTGATAATAATAATAATAAAGTTATTTCAGTGCTGAGACCGCAATGATCACTTTCATACACGAAAGTGCGTAGACAGTTTATGGTATGTTGGTTAGTCCCTGTTAGTCCTATTCGAGTGTCGGAAATCCAAATAGTCGGCCGAGTCGGTATATTACACTGCGCTGACCCCACCAATTGAAGTGTTTGTTACCTCTAGTATTTGGTGTATTATTTCGGCAATCTCTATGTTTAGCGTTAAAATCTCCTCCGATGATAAAATAGTTCTCCTCTAATTCCAGCCTTGGGAATTGAAAAAGTGTTTCGAGCTCTGAGATGAATAAGGTGGATTGAGTAGCCTTGGGTGCGTAGACAGACACCATGTATAACCGCTTTCCACTACGGAGATGTACACGATGCATGCTTCCAACACCTGAAACCTACGTATTACACGACCGTATAGTCTTTTGAAACGAAGTCTTTTTCTAACAAGGATTGCAACATCCCCTCCTTGAATCGAGTTGGGTCGGTTTCTTCGTAATATTTTATATCTTCTGTGCCTCATTTTGTGTCTTTTGATAAGCGTAGTTTCTCTAACCAAAAGCACATCAGGGGCTTGGTCTTTAAGCAACTTAAACAGTGTGGCTCTACGTTCGAACCTAATCAGTGAATTAACATGTACGTTAGGCCAAGCAGCAGGGCGTATATTTGATCCACCCGCGCGGTCTGTTCAGCTATATCACGTTAGAGGATAGAGAGCAAAATAGCTAGCAAGTTAGATGCTGGTTCCGGTGCTCTAGGCGCTGGGGTCTGAGAAGCAACGTTCGCTTGCTGTACCGTATTTCCCCTACCTTCCTCCATTTGGGCGTAGGTAACCTGGGGAGTAACGACTGTAGTTTGTATATGCACGGGTGGACGTTTAACTTCCACTTTCTGCTGCGGAAACAGATTTACTCTTTTGATGTTTTGGAATTTGGGACAACCCCGAAAATTTGCGGTGCGTCTCGTGTTCCTACATAAGGCACAAGAGAGTCGGCTTTTTTCCGACGCTCCGTCCTTACCTAAAACACATTCCTCTGAATTGTGGTTCTTTCCACACTTCACGCATCGAGGCTGCATTTCACAGTTCGGCTCGGCGTTCCCGAACTTTTGGCAGCGAATACATTGTAAAATGTTTTCGCTCCTTTATAATTTTTCCCAGTGTAATCCTTCAGGGGATGGTCACGATTATGCAGTTAACATGATGCCTCGCTGGTGCAAGTTAATGAGGAATCTTGGAGCGCAAGCCCATTAAAATAGAGCTATCCCTCAGTGACGTCTTCAAAACTAAAGCACAGCAAAGCCAATCCTGGCACACATATCTAATGCTACAACACGACTTAGAAGAGAGAAATTACTTGAACTATCTATAAAACTATCTAAGATACTATGTCCACAATTTTAAAGGCTAGAGGCGAACTTTTGCACCTTAACAATGCACTACAGGGAGCCGATCGCAATGAGGAACGCTCTTTGTGGAATCTGAGAGTTAGCGAAGACGTTCACTATCTTATTGGAATATGTCCCGTACTTTCGTAAGTAAGAATAGTCCACTGGAATGGCTCAATGGCCACTACTGGAGAGTTCTCCATAGTTGTTTAAGGATTGCTCTGAAATACCGAAAATAGATAATCGATGAAGCTTTTAAAGTTAATTGGTATGCTTAAATTCAATCATGTATAGAATAATTCGATCGAGCTTTGCTCCGTAATTATATTATAAATTATAAGATGTTAACTCTTTTTTTTCTGGCTAACGACAAAAGATAATGTCAAAATTTGTGAGTCTGTTAACTCTTGTTAAACAATTTTATCGGGAAAATAAAGATCACATTTCATACCTACCAGGCCAAGGCACATTCGTTCTAATGTCGTTGTCAAAATCGCCCCTCTCCTCCTGGGAACATGAGCTCCATAGGTGTGCTTATGCAGATCTGAGAGTTTATTAACATTTTCATGCTCAGATTCAGCATAATGGAAAGTGGTGGTGATGTTATATTATGGGCATCCCTCACCTTTCTCAACCTGAAGCATAATCAACTATGGTGGAGTTACTAATTGAATTTGGGATCCAAAACGGAACGGCCTATAGAATAAGCGGCCTCATTAGTGACACAAAGGAAGCATGCTGGTATACATGGAATATACATGTAACATTGATTATATTCGTGGCGCTACATAATTCAACAGCTGATAAAAACAAAAATTAAGAAAAAAGCTGTAGAAGGGGACAACGTAGCTCGGCCTCGGCTAATTATACTTTCATCTGGTCAATGGAAGAATAATTAGGCAAATCTCCACGAACAAATCAAGACTGCCACTGTTGAAAATTCATTTTCACATTAATGAACCTTGAGCAACACTTCTTTTATTAACGTAATTAAATTCAATCGGTGATAGGTATAGCAGTATGTTATATGTATATGTAAGTTCGTCGACTACTACGGAAGAAGTTCTGGGCCATAACGAAAACAGAAAAAAATTATTTTTTCTGGCAAATCTCCGAAGGGGAAATCTTCTGCCTATGTGAAAGTTTCTCACTCATCCTGCTATTCAGAGACGAATGGAAGTCATAAGTCCTATTGCACAAAATGGCAAGACGAATATTACAGTGTATGGAAGCGACTAGATATTGGTCCTCGGCCGTTGCGCAAACAATTTATTTATTTTTAGGTATAGCATTACTCAGACAAATTTTCGGATATTATGCCAGAACTATAGCATTCGAATCAAATATACATAATACGATGAACTTGCTATTCTTCCATCAGGCACTTCTAAGTCTCGAAATCCCATACTCTGCTGTTGTCAAAGCTTGAGCTGCAGCTCATAGGTACTCGTATTCAAAGTTATAATCAACCCAATGGCCTTTGGTCATACAAAGACTTATATCCATAGCCATACCATCAAAATGTTATATTTTTCTTTAAGTTTATTTATAAACTATAAAATAATATGACATGTATAAAAAAAAAAATGGAAATCCCCAGGAGTCCACAAATATGATCTCTAATATATAAGTAACTTGCAAGTTACTCAACATTTTCTAATTTTATTCATTTTGTTAATATAATTACCATGAATGGCAACTATTAGTTCTTGGGATAATCCACCCTATGCATTTGCATCTATCGCAAAAGAGGGTGGATATAATTCGAAATTCAAACGAGAAAATATTTATTCTACTGCATCATTAAGCACGCTGCATTCTCGTAAGGACTTTGTGCTAGCAGATCCTGTTTTTTTTTTCTTCTTCTTTTTTTTTTCTTTCTCTTAATCATTTTAAGTAGTTTTTCAGTTCGCACTGAAAACTCTTATATTCGTACTCTGGACAAAAAAGAAGTTAAGCGAAGTTTCAGCAGATGGAAGATTTGGATCATTGTGGATTTAAGCGGAGGAGTGAACATTATATCCCTAGAAAAGGCAAGAGAATGGATGTTAAATCGTAAAGTAGGGGTATAATGTTGTGATTAATGAGGAATGGAGACATTGCAGTGAAGCAGTTAAAATTGCAGGAACTAAGGAAAATATAAAAAAAGCTATCTGAAATGCAGTTTGCGCTGACAATTTTAAGCTTGGTTGGATTATTACTATTCCTAAGTGAGTTATTTAAGAAAGTTCATTTAGATTTCTTTAAGTAGTAGGAATCAGATTAAAGAAATGACAAGATATTCAAAATTTTAAACATAAAGCTAGTTTTCTTATAAATTCTTGAGGAAAATATTTTAAATATAGATAATTGCTTTACTTCAGCTTATCAAGCTCAAAGATATCAATTTAGTTGAGTGCCTGTCTAGAAAGATTGAAAGTTTAATTCCTAATTGAAATTACGTAACTTCAATCGATAATCGACAATTTATCACTGTGCACCTGAAAGCTTCAACTTTTCTGCGGAACTTCCTATTGATTTCGAAATTAACTTTTTCCAAATGGCAATAGATCAAATCCAATTTGACGGGTTAGCAGCTCTTGTTATTATTAAGAACAGTTCTGACAACGAAATATTGCATTTCGCAATACAAATTGGCGTATCCTTTTTCTCTAGCATAAGAGGCTAAACCAAAATTCAAGCACATCCTACCGTTGATATCCAAGTGTCAGTGCATGCAACTTTTACTTTGACGTATTTTTGATTAAGTTTCAAGAACAGAGGTAAATTACGTATACTTCTTGCCTAGCAAGCAACTCGTTTGCAGCGTACTCAGTACATCGGTAGAAGAAAAATTTGTACATTTACAGTGAAATTTTCCCCGCAACCAGAACGATGCATACAGTTTAATCAAAATCCTTTCAGGAAACCTCAAAAATCACTGAATTGCATTTTCTATCTGATTCTCTAACCTAAACAAAAGTCATTGTGCCATGGTCCGGTGGCTGTTGTTCCTGCCGAACCAATACGGAGAAACAACAGCAGCACCAACAAGGGATGGCCACAATCGGAGCATTCGTTGGATTGGTGCACGTTTGAAGTTAATGTTAACGTAGATTGCTGTAATTGCAATCCTTGTACCACTAGTGGTCAGCAGAATTTATTGTTCTTCGAAAGACTATCATTATTCTCTGACTTAATCGGAATTGGAGTCTGAGGTTTTTGCTCTCTTTGTAGTGTATAGTTTAGTGTATATACTTGTAGTTTTGTACAGTTGGTGTAGTTTGTATACTATAACTGCAAGTGCTGCAATGCAGGATAATTCGATTTTTAGGATTCAAACAATGGATTTCCAAGGTACAAATACCCTAAGTAATTGCGATTTGAATCGAAAATCAGACGATTTTTTCCTCTGTTTAGATGTGCAAATTAAACTGACAATGAATATGTTACATACGATTAGGCAAACACCCAGTGCAGTACGTGACTCGATAAAGATAAAATTGAGAAATTTCAATCTTAAAATAGCTCTGAGCAATTCGTTCAAGAGTGAGATTTTTATAATTGTGCTGCACCAGATTTTGTGGGATGAAGTTGTTTGGGATTAGGTAAAATTGACCGAATTGCAGATTTTTTGATGCAGTAAGAATCAAACAAAAATGTGTGATAGCTTACTCGTACAATGCTATACACGTTTAAACCAAAACTATGACAATCTTGTCAACGAAGTCTCTTCCAACGTCACCGTACATTGAAAACAATTCGCCAGAACGTTGACAAGAACACTCTCCTCGAATTCACTCTATGGCAGGTATCTTAAACAAATGGATAAGATGATACAATACGAAAACCCAACGTAACTATCGTATTAACGCACTGCGCCAACTCAAAACTAGACTGCTGTGGGGACTAAGGATCTTGTACAGGCAGTTTACTGACAGACATAACTGCTCCAAATATTAATGAAATAAAATTACAGGGTCTCTTCAAGTTTGTATTGGAACAATAAAACTTGGGCTGTAAGCAATAACATGCTCGCCGACCTTCCACGCCTAAAAATCGCCCGAACGACGGACAATTAAGAAATATGTACTTCTAAATGTCGGTATGTGTAGAGTCAACAGAAGAGAGATGTACGAGGGTTGTCTGAAAAGTTTCCGACCGAAAAATGATACAAGATATTTTTTCTCAAATTTTCTTTTTTATTTTTTTACATAATCTCCTTGTAACTCTACACATTTCTCCCAGCGATGCTCCCATCTCTCTAACCGGTCCAAATAGTGCTTGGCGTTTTTCTGGTTGCCCCCTCATTTGACGAAAATCGCTGTCCTCCGAGCGCAGTTTTTAGATGAGGAAACAAAAAGAAGTCGCTCGGGGCTAGATCTGGTGAATAAGGCGGATGGTCAAGCAGTTCAAACCGCAATTCATGGATTTTCGCCATGGCAACCGCTGTGGTGTGAGATGGCGCGTTATCTAGGTGAAACAGGATTTTCTTTTTCTGCAAATGTGGCCGTTTTTCCGCAATTTCTGCCTTCAGCTTGGCAAGTAATGATGCGTAGTATGCTTCTGTAATGGTTTTTCCCGTGTGAAGATAATCGATTAAGATTACTCCTTTACTGTCCCAAAAAACAGTCGCCATCACTTTTCCAGCAGAAAAAAAAATGTTTTGCTTTTTTTGGAGCCGGCTCGCCCTTTACAGTCCACTGTTTTGACTGAATTTTTATTTCAGGCGTATAATGGTGTATCCAAGTTTCATCTACAGTAATTAATCGGCGCCAAAACTCGGATTTATTGCGCCTAAACTGCCCCAACAGAGCATTGGAAATGTTCATTCGAACACGTTTTTGGTCTAACGTAAGCAAACGCGACACCCAACGCGCGGACAGCTTTCTCATGCCTAAATCTTGATTTAATATGTAACAAACATGTTCTTTGGACATTTTTCATAACCTCTACGATCTCTCTCACTTTAATTCGGCGGTCGTCTAACACCATTTGGTGAACTTTAGCAATGTTATCGTCAGTGGTTGCAGTTTTTGGACGTCCCGAACGTTCATCATTCCCAAGCTCTTACGGCCACGTTTAAATTCAACTGCCCAAAATTTCACTGTGTTAAATGATGGTGCAGAGGCGTATTGCCTTTCAAAAACAAGAATTTAATAACAGCTCGATACTCAATTTTCACAAAAAACACTCACATCGACTCACTCAAACGACTGTGAACTGAAAACTGCGCATCCAAAATGACTGAAACTTCGGTTAGTAACTGTCAAAAGATGCACAGCTAGCATTACTAGCCTTTATTGACGAGTGCCGCTATCTTTACGTTGCGGTCGGAAACTTTTCAGACAACCCTCGTAAAAGAATTAAATCTTGTGATTTAGGAAATCAATTGACTTCAATTCTTGTTTTTTCAATTCTTGGTTTCGCTTTGGAATTTAGACTTCAGCATTGAAGTCTCTCATTCTTTTTGAAGTCTTGACTGGATCAGTCTTTACGACCAATCTTATGATTGAAGTCAATTGAATGCAAATCTTTAGAATTACACTGCATTCTTTGAAGTCACTTTGAAGTCTGTACCACTCGCATTCAGTTGAAGTCTTTGGGATTTCAAACATTTTCTTTGAAGTTTTGGGATTTCAGCATGTAAGCAAGTTTGAACAAGTCTGAAAGAATGACGAATTGCACTTTTATATGGAGTATTATGGGCTTTTAGGTTTAGAGGAAGTGGAATATGATGTATCGGGGGAGGGGGGAGAATGGATAAGGTTTTTGGTGGAGGGGGCTGTTCAAGGGAGAGGGGGCATGACCGCTAGTGAGAGGGTGGCGGATATAACCAAGGAGGGAGGGGGGGGGGGGGTCAATGCCAATGAAAACTTTACTTTAATTTTACTCCCAAATAAATACGATTTTAGAAATATGTAAACGATAGAATCATTTGAACTCAGTCAAATCTCTAAGTCATACCAATGCAAATGAGAAAGAGAAGAGATGCTTTGGTGTGTGTGAGATATGTAAAACATATGTCCAAGCAAGATGCACTTGAAATTCGTGAAAGCATGCATAGCATACGCAAAAACATCATAAAAAATTTGTTCCTTCTTTCGAAGCCATACTGCAAATAACAGGTGCAATGCTCTTATCACTCGTCTCGTTATCAGTTGCTTTAGTTCAGTGACGCGAAAGTGTTGTGTAGTTACATATTTACTTAAATTTGTGGTGAACAAGGTTTTAATATGGAAACAGAAAGTGAATTTTCATCTGATGACTACGAGGCTGATCCTACTTTTCTTTTTAGAACACAAGTTACAAATCGTAACAGGCCCTTCTCAAGTGATAAACCTTCCGTAAGCCACAAAAGGTGAAAAACCGAATCAACACCTTCGACCAGTAAAATGAATAGTAGTGAAGCAGAAGCACAATTATCACAACCATCAGCCGAATCAGTAGAAAAAAATTGTGGTAATCAGCTTATTTTATCCAGCAAATTTTTAAAAATTGTAAAGCAGGTATGTTGCATTAATTTCCTATACATTTCAAATTAATCCGTCTTTCATGTTTTATTTTTCTGTCTTGATCAAAGTGTGAACTGCAGTTGGGAGTAATACATTACTTAACTAATGAAATTAGAAAAGACATTAGCATTGAAAAATTCAATGCACACACACCCCTAACCAACATACCCCTCTCCCCGACAATTGCCCCCCACCCGTCATCCACCCACCTCTGATCGTCTTAAAATAAAGTCCCTAAGTTGTCTGTATTGTTCAAAGCTTAAGACCGTCCATGTCAGGTGGCCAAGATAAATTGTTAAATGTAATCATAAAAGGAACAGGTAATATATCTCTTAAAATTATTTTGGTCGTCAATAGCTGAATGAAACTGAATTCCAGCGTAAGAGGAATGGTGTGCTGGTCGAGTATTACTGTTGCAAGATACGATTGCAAGGGTCCACGCAAGTCACATCCAATTTTACAAGGCATTTGAAGAAAAAGCATCCAAAAGAATTCGACGAACATATACAACTTAAGGCGAACAACATGAGATCCACGAGATTGAAGCAAGAGCAATTTCAGAAGTTGATTATAAGCTTAATTGCAAATAATATGCTGCCAATTTCGATTGTGGAAGACTAACCGTTGAGAAAAAGTTTGCGATTTGCAAATAGCGACCTAAAAGTCAAGTCGTCCAACAACCGTAGAGCTTATAGACGATTCATTCTCTTTCATGATCGAACAATTTAAATGTACAATAGCAAGACAGAAATATGTTTGCACAACCGCTGATGTGTGGTCAACAAAGCATCGGAGTTGGGTAGACCAAAACTTCAACAAACAATTAGTTGCTCTTGCTTGCAAGCGATTTTTTGGATCACATACAAATGATCGGATTAATGACCTCATTCTCGAAATTCATGCGCGATTTGGACTGAATTGCAATAACGTTGTGGCAACAGCAACTGACAACGGTTTCAACTTCATAAAAGCCTTCAAAGAGTATGAAATCGAGACACATTTTGCCAATAATTTTGATAGCACTGACAGCTCAGAAGAAAATGAAATTTAAACAGCTGAATTAACGAATGATGTATTTGAGAATTCTTTGCCGAAAGATATCAAGTGTGCAACACATACACTAAACCTAATTGCTTTCACCGATTTTGCGCGCATCTTGCGTGAACATAGTTCACACTATAAGCAGCACGAAAAAGTAAGTAGGCATAATAACTCTTGGTATATAACGTTAATACTTTTTTCGTGCAGATAATTCAAAAATGCTCAAACCTTTGGTCGAAGGTTAACAGACCAAAAACATTGAAGCAAATTCTTGCTGTCCTGGGCTTTCAGTTAAAATATCCGGTTCCGACAAGATGGAATCCCTTATATCATTCGGTTAGAAACATCATTAAATATAAGGAAAAAATCCATGAACTATGCAGAAGGCTGGAAGTAATACAACCATTTTTCGAAGCGGATTTTTTATATCTACAGGACTATGTACACCTCCTACGACCAATTGCGAATGCCCTCGATTCCCTACAAGGAGAAAAGGGAATGCTGTATGAATTGCTGCCCACCTTAGCAACAATTAGAGAGTCATATAAAATGATACTTAGCGACAATCCATTAAAGGTTTTACCAGTAGAAATTGTTAAAAAAAATCAAAGAGTCGCTAGTTAGACGATAGGCAAAAAGAAAATTGCTTTCGAAAATGGCCAAAGCTCATCTAGTGAAAATGAAAATACAAAAACTGAACGTAAAATTCCATATTTTAATTTCGGTACTGCAGGTAACCAAATCAAATCACACCATTTACAAAGACTTCAATTATTTCACATTCCAGATCAGCTATTAGAATTATCTTATAACAATACTCGTAGTTCGTCTGTATCGTTCGTCGAATATTATGCTTATCTCGCCCATTCATCGACATCTTTAGAACTCCTCTGTCAATATTCAGCCCTGAAAAAAAAAATTTTTGGGATATAACACTCCACTACCTGCCTCAGCAGCTGTGGAAAGGCTGTTTTCAGTTGTTGGTCTGCTAAATACGCCTTGGCGCGGAGCTCTTTCAGATTCCAAATTTGAGAAATTGTTGCTCCTGAAGGTTAATAATTTGAAAATATTAAATATATTGTATAATTTATAAATTTAAATAAAATGAATTCATCTCCATCCCCATCTCCGGCCCCCTCCTCAGCATCTACACATCATACCCCACTTCCTCCGCAAAACTTGTTCAAACTTGATTACTTACTGAAATCCCCAAAACTTCTAATAAAATGTTTGAAGTCCCAAAGACTTCAACTGAATGCGGGTGACTTCAAGTGAATGGACCGCCGGACGTAGACATTTTCTTTGTAATGGAAGATCCGTAATAGAACGTAGAGGCCATAGAAGCGTATTTCCAGGGTGTAGCGGGCAAGTGCTGGTAGAGTGGGTTCACGGCCGATTGAGAGTCAAGTGTCCTCTCCTTTTCTTTGATCTTTATTTAACTTATCGAAAGATATCTACTCGTACATATAATGGGATTTTTTACAAAATACGAGGGCGGGTCAATAAGTCCATGACTTTTGGATTAAAACTGATTTTTTGATATAAAAATAATTTTATTTTTCAACGTAGTCTTCCTTGAGCTCTATACACTTTGTCCAACGCTTCTCCAATTTTTTTATCCCTTCCAAAAAAAATGATTTGTCGAGGTCCTCAAAATGACGAGATGACTTCATCATTGGAGTCAAATCTTTTTCCACCAAGCCATTTCTTCAGGTTTGGGAACAAGAAGTAGTCGCTCGGAGCCAAATCTGGAGAATAGGGTGGATGAGGGAGCAATTCATAGCCCAATGCATGGATTTTTGCCATGGCAACTGCACATGTGTGCACCCTTGCATTGTCTTGGTGGAAAAGAACTTTTTTCTGGGCCAAATGAGGTCGTTTTTTTTTTCAAATCGTCATTGAATCGGTCCAATAAGTTGGCATAATATTCCCCATTGATTGTTCTTCCCTTTTGAAGGTAGTCAATGTGGATTATCCCGCGTGCATCCCAAAAAACAGTCGCCATAACTTTATTGGCTGACAAACCCACCTTGGCCTTCTTTGGCGCCGATTCACCCTTAGAAACCCACTGTTTTGACTGTTGTTTGTTGTGATGAATCCATATTTCGTCCACGGTTACAAAACGGCGCAAAAACTCCTCCATATTGCGATTAAACAACGCCAAACCTTCCTGTGAAGTTGTTACACGATTGCGTTTGTGGTCGACTGTGAGCAAACGCGGCACCCATCTTGCGGAAAGCTTTCTCATGCCCAAGTGATCATTCAAAATTGAAACCACTGAGCCATGCGAGATCCCTACGGCTTCCACAATCTCTCGCACTTTCAATCTTCGGTCGGCCAACACCATATTGTGAATTTTTTCGATTGTTTCGGGTGTAGAGACCTCAACTGGGCGTCCAGGAGGTTCGGCATCTTCAGTGCTTGTACGGCCACAACGAAATTCAGTAAACCACTTTTTTACCATTGAAATCGATGGTGCAGTATTTATCAAGCTTAGCCTTGGTCTCGGTAATGGTTTTTTTTCGCAAGAAATAATGCTTAATAAGCACACGAAATTCACTTTTTTCCATTTTCTCCTCAAATTAGTGAGTAGTCTGATAAAAATAGCTGTCAAACACAAACTAACTGACGCAGCAAGTTTAAATTTTGACAGGAGTCAACTGACAAATGCCTGTTGACAGGAGCAGTGTTGCTGTTTCAGTAAAGAGGTCAGAAATTCAAAAATGCACAGAATTATTGACCCGCCCTCGTAAATCGTTGGGCCTTTGTCCCACGAATATGAAGTCCGGAGTCGGTAGTACTCGTTAAAGACAGCTACTCAAAAAAAGGGAAATCGCGCAGAAAGTGTGACTGATCGCTTGAAAGGCGGTAGTATACCTCCGTACTGTCGACTTGTCAGACTTCCGATTGACACAGAAGTGAATTGTTCAGCGCTTGGCACGGCTTTTATATTATTTTTGTAAAGCTTTTATGAAAGAGTTCATAGCAATAAGCTGTATTGAGCTTTTTACATATTATACAGTAAGAGCAAAAATCGTCACTTAATGGCAATTTCAGTCATTTGTTATTTAGTCTTATTACCAAAATGTGCGATCTGTAAAAGTAACATTTCTTAAATTCATGAATTTTTCGGTCAACATAATCGCCCTACACCCTAGTGAGTCCGGAATTCGTGCAATGGCGAAGGGTTTTGAAGAAACTGGTTCGGTGTCGGGACAAACTCCATATCAGCATGTTCGACCATCACCACTGTGAGCGAAAGTGTTCAAAACCAGCCAGGCACCTCTTTTCGTCGCTGAAGTAAACAATTGCGCCTCACTTATGGCACTTTGCGGCGAATTTTAAAAGTTGATCTTCATTTGCCCGCCTATAAAATCCAAATTATACAATAAGTTGGACCATCTACGACGTCGCCGATTTGTTATCTTAATGTTGGATCGTCAGGACAATTTGTCATCAAATTTGATCTTTTTCAATGAAGGACATTTCTGAATGGATGGGTAAAAATAAATAAATAAAATTATCGTTTCTGGGGAACGGAAAACCCATACGAGATTCACGAAAAACAATGCATCTCAAAAAAGTCACCGTAAGATGTGCATTATGGGTTGGCGGCATCATTGGCCCGTACTTTTTCGAAGATGAGGCTGGGGAGATATGTTACAATGAATGGATAACATTACCGCAACATGTTTACCAGCTATTTTTTTCCAAAATTGAATGAATTGGGTCTGTTCGATCTCTGGTTTCAACAGGATGATGCTACTGCCCACACAAGACGTCAATCAATGCATTTGTTGGGTAAGGGATTTGAAGATCGCATTATTTCGGTTAGAGGAAAGTTGCTTGGCCGTCAAGGTCATGCGGTTTGGCACCTTTAGACTTCTTCCTGTGGGGTTCTTCTAATATGCCAATAACCCAGCGACAATTCAGGATCTCAAACATACGAGTATCATCCAAACTGAAATTGCGACCATTGACCCACTTATTTTTCAAGAAGTCATCGATAATTTTTACCTTAGGATGGTCGCTTACAACAGAAGCCGTGGTAGTCACAGGAACGATGTTGTATTCTATTCATAATTGCCGTAGACCGAACTTTATTAACCAATAAAATTCTATATTAATATCATAATAAATGTGTATTTAATTTAATAAAAACTTCCACACTAGCTGTTGGCTCATCCTTTAATATAACACCAGAACCATGACCCCTGTTCAAGTACTTTTGCACAAATTTGAAAACAATGATAAAAATATAGCAAATGATATCATTGCTGAGGCGAGGAAATTACCCGTGGAAGCCGATAGTATGTTATATTGAATATTGTACTTCGACAGCTCCAACTATAATAGAAGCGGTCTACATTTACACCACTTACACATTATCCTTCCCATTGTAATACAGCAATGGTGCATCCAATACCAAAAGAGACAAAGACATATCTAATCCGAAATATCTTCGTTCGATAAGTCTTCTTCTGAATATCAGCAAGGTAGTCGAAAATATGTCAATAGAGCCCTTAATAAGTGACTCAAGGACAAAAATATAGTTCTCGATAATCAATTCGGTTTCAAGGCGGGCAATGTTATTTCACATGCCGCCGATGTAGAGTCCGGTGATTGCTGTAGATTATTTGTTGCTCGTGAAGACTCTTATGTTTCGGGTGTGTAAAAGAGCGCCTCATGTTAATCTACACGAGGCTTAATTCACTCAAAAGACAATTTTCTCCAGTTTTTACGAAAGACATACCACCGGCGGCCGAAACATGACGTAAAGTTATTCAAAATAATATTTAGGATATATTTGGAGGCTCTAAGGATTCAGGATTATCGACTTTGCGACGGGGAAAAATTTGCGGTTTTCGCACTTCAGTATCCACAAAGGCACTTGGATACATCTTAAGCAACCGACTTTTAACCAAATTGGCTACATCGGGGAAATGCACGCTTTCAGCACTATAGATGTTCGAACTTTCCAAGCGTTCAACGTTAACTTGGATCTCTATAAAGCTTGGATAAGCCATTCATCGTAAAGTCAAACTAATTCCGTGAAGACTAATAAAGACTATAATGGACTAGTTCTTTGTCCGACACAAAAAAAAAAATACTGTTACAAAGTTTGATATCAAAAGCCACAATCGCAAAACGAGAAATAACTCTTGTGACTCCCTGCTTATTTGGGTTAAAATGGCAATTTTGTAACAAAACCCACTTTTATACCACTAAGGTAGGCCTATACAAGAGCCGGACTGCCAAGCCCTACTATTTGGTGTAGAGTGCAGTTGCTTTAAGCGAAAAATACTCAGTGTGATCTTTGGTTTTGTCTGCGTTGACTTTAACTATAAGCACAGATTCAACGTAAATCTTATGGCCGGTAGAGTGACATCGCCTTGGCCAGAGAAGTAGAATATGACGTAGAATAAATGGATATCCATGCCCCGATTTCACAAATGGGGCAGATGATTCTCGATTGTAAGCCTTTTGATGGGATGGCTAGATTACGTGCTGTATCATGGAATTATACTTTCCTTGAAAGTAAAATGTCAAACCAGTTAACCCATAAAGATGCACAAAATACGAGTAGAAGGATAAAAAAAATAGTATCAGCTTCGTGCGTCATTATTTTCCGACTAATTTCTGTCTGGTAAGGGGCTTGAAAACTAAAAAGATGTTTAAACAAACGAACACTCATAGCTCTACTAGTAAAATAGGTCTTACTTCAAAGCCTTCTACCTACAGTACCTATTATATACATATAACCAATTATTCCATGCGACAGAGAGAACTGCAGATAGACGAGACATGTGTACATTTTGGAACCATAGTTTGATGAAATGGCAAAATAGGCGAAAAATGTACTAGCAGTAGAAAGAGAATACTGTCGGTATATTTCTAGATCAGTAGTACAATAATAAATAAACACCAAGACAAGATTTTTTTCCCTCCAGAGGCGTTCAGCTTAGTTCCCTTCATTGGGGGATTGTTCCATCTGCAACATGAAGCTTCAACCTATACTCATAAGAGAACATAACGCTGCCTTGCATCTCTTACGTCCTAGGAACGTTCTATTAAACTCATACTAAAGGTTTTTCGTAACGCATCTGACTTCAGTGCTGTTATAAATGCTGGCAGTCCACCTTTAACTATTTCTTCTTTTTTTCCACTAAACTTGCTGATTTATTTTCGATGAAGATTGTTCCTAATGTCAGTTGAGGCTTTAAGTCAGTTCTGACGACATTAGAGTATAAAAAAGCCATATGATAAGAATGATAGAAAAAAATTTAAATAAAACAACAACGGTGTGAGATATAAAATGTTTTCTGTTTTTATTTTGAAGCTACATTCATGCCAAATGGCCGCCTCGATGGCAGTACTTCAAATGGTCGGTCCAATGTTTATGACTCGGTCTAACATACGCGGCGATATTCCGGCAATAGCGTGTCTAATGTTGGCCTCGAGCTCGTACAAAGTGATTGGTGTCAAGTCGAATGATCGCGGCGGCCAATTGATGAAAGCTCGCCGTGAGATGACCCGTTCGTAAACTTCTCCTTCACAACTTCGAGCGTTGCGTCACTTGTATGGCATGTAGTGCCATCTTGTTGGAACCACAGCTCCTATATATCGATGTTGTCGAGCTCTGACCACAAAAAGTCAGTTAAAATCGCTTTATACCTGAGACCATTGACAGTAACCGTATCGCCTTCCTCATTTTGAAAGAAATAAGGTCCGATGAAGCCACCATGCCATAAACCGCTCCAAGCAATCAATCTTTGTGGATGCATTGATGCTTGGCCGAACACTTGTGGATTGTTCCAATAATGGCGATACTGGCCGCTATGGTGGCTATGTTTTCTTCATTTCGGACCAATTTTTGGCTGATTGGTAGCTTAAGATCCAAAAGAGTGTACACACGCTCAAACTTTTCGACGGTGCAACAAATTGCCTGAACACTGAAGCCACTATGACGGCCGACCTCACGACGGAATTCACGTTGCATATTTACAACTGACCCGGAATTTCAATAATATTTTTTAATAATTCCCGCACGTTCGGCAAGCGTAAAACGATGCATAATGAGATGCCAAACCTTACCCAATATTTTGACAGCAGGATGTCATTGGTAATTTTGACAGCTACTGAAACATAGCAATTGGAAAAACTATCACTGCTTTCTGGTCACCCGTTACTTTGAAAAATTTTTTTTATTTCGTTTTGAGTCTGGAATTTAAGTTGTTTGTCAAGTCAAGGAACTCGAATCTTTTTATTCTTTAATTTATTTTGAATCATCTAAAATTTGTTTTTTTTTTCAAATCGGTGGAAGAATGGAAATTCATTTTAAATTTCTAAATCAACTTCGAAACTCAGCTGATAGTTTTAAGAGTAACCATGAGGCAATTGAATATCATAGAAATTAATTGGTATAAAAACTTTTTTGAAATAATGTACGAGTATAAACTCATGTTCCTAAGCTTTTTCATGTGTTTTAACTGACCTGAAAAAACTACTCAACAAAACATGAAATACAAATATGTTTCCTAGATTTTTAGTTTTTATAACAGTTTCGTGTTTTTATCCGCTCATCACTAGTTTCGAAGATAGCCAACTATACCCCTTGCAAGAGTGGAATCTATCTGCATAATAAAAAGGCACGGCTATCATCCCTTACTTAACGTTGTCATCCATGCCCCACAGTTTTTAACATTTTTCAAGCATGCTCAGTATTATTTGAGATCCACAAAATAATTTTAAGGAGTTGTGTGGAAAATTATTAACTTTTATGTGACAGTCTAACTGCAGAAAAAAATTTTAAATGCGTATACGAGTGCATATGTACAAGATGTATGTATAGTACATGAGTTATATACAATACTTTCTAATGATCTAAAGACAAATCAGATAGCTTTCACATTCATTTAAACATTGACCCGAATATTAATCTCCGAGTGAATCCCCGAGAAAACAGAAATTGTATGTTGCAACTTTACATAGTGATACATTTATGCTGCTTACGTTCACATAACTGAAAAACAAAAGTGTATTCACTTTTTCCAATCAAATTTATTAGGCTATGTGAAGTAAAAGCGGCTGGCTGCTGTACGATTAAGGAAACACTGATTGGCATCAATCTGGGTGTAACACGCATCAATTATGCTTATCCTACCTCCCCACGGTGACCACCGCGCTTGACTCGTCAAATTTATAAGCGCAAGTGTTGAGTAGGGGATAATATGTAGTAGCACTATAATGTCATGTCAGAAATGGTTTAACCTCAAGCGAAGACGTACCGCCAATTGAATTAACGGTGGCGTCCACATAAACATAACATAACAATACAGAAGCTATTTCAACGTGTTTACAGCTAAGGTCAATAGGGAATTTTCAGGATTGTTCCGAGTATTTAAATACGGATGGTGTCGGATGAACCCCTACTGGGTTATCGGCAAATCTCATATCTCCAAAGGGGGTTACCTGTTATCCTTTTGCAAAACGATTTCCAGAAACAACTAGGCCCTTTAAGTGCGCGGATCTAACTATAAGGCTACATAAATGTACATGTAACAAAACCTCGGATATGGACGGCACGTGAGCAACATCGTTGTAAAAGGAGTATTACAACGTCAAATTCACCAACATCAGTGTAATATACGCTCATTCCCCCACGGAAGAAATAGACGATGCTACCAAAGAATGTTGAAACGACATGTGCGACAAAACCTACTAGCAGTGTGACATTAGATTTGTTTTAGCTGATTTTAACGCCACCTTAACCAAAGAGGCAATTTTTTGTAGCGCAATCGGAAATCAAAGTATACGTGAGACCACGTATGCATATGAACTCAGGCTATGGTTTGCTCATCTAAATATTCTCAAAGGAACATGGAGGTCCTCAGATTGTTTATGGTCTCATGACCAATTAACTGGTTTTGTTCCGATCGATGCAAGGCATCCACTGTTATAGATATCCAAACACTCCATAATGTGGACATGGAATATTACCTTAGGTGTACTAAGATACGTCATCGGTATAACGAACAAATACTGTAAGGATATTAAACGATGAGCAAGGAAATTTAATAGAAAAATCACAATCGGTACTGAGGATATGAAAACCACACCTCTAAGCTATTCACGTTGGGCGATAAAAGCCAAGATTTCCGCCGCCCGATCTGAATTAAGATAGCAACATCTAAATTTAAGGATACTCGTAACTAGGGTGTTGAACCGGACGGACTATCTGCCAAACTGTTTAAAGCAGTAGAAAAAATATTAGAGAAAATACAGCAACTCTTTTACAGGTTGGAATAAAGTATGGCTGACTACGAGTAATTGAACCTAAACGTCATTTTTCCGATCAATTACAAAAGAGACCCTCGCAACTATGCGGATTATAGACCCATCACAAGACCTTATCTGCTTATTGAGTAAACACCTGAAATCATTTGGCAACGATCTGATTGAGCCATATCAATGCGACTTTAGGCTAGCTAGGTCCACAATTGACCAAATATTCACACTATCCTAGAGAAAACCCAAGATGTGCAGATCGATACACAATACACTTCTTACTCTCTATACTTGATGCCCATTAAGTAACTGCTGGAAGTGCTGCTTAAACACATCAACGGGTATTATTCCATACGCTTCGGTGACTAGGTTTCCTTCACTGCTTCGAAGAGCATGCGTTCCGAGCTTTAGTTCAGCTGCCAGTTGCTTATTTCTATCGCGGGACTCTTCGATATCCTTGAGCTGGGGACTGCATTGCCCCATACCTTTTTACGCAAGATCTTCTTCCCCTTTCATCTGGTTCGATATTCTTCCCTAACTGCCCTTGTTTTGCGCTGCAGGGTTTGCAGGTGTGCATTTTCTCTCACCTTTTTCCGGCATGTGCGCTCACTATCATAGCAAGAGCTCCTTTTCAATGTTGGCTGGTAGCCTATGGGTATCTTGGCTACCTCTTTGATGATGTGGCAATACTGCTCCCGATACTCAGACGCTCTCTGTAGGCTCTGGTTACTCCAGTCATGCTAAAGCTTCCAATGTTGAAATCCTTTTTCTGGCGGTTCGCAGCTTCTTGTCGACAAGAAAGTGGTCCGAGTTAAAATTTGCCCCTCAGACATTCACAATGTCTGATGTGTGCTTCGCATCTAATAGCACATGGCCAATTTGGTTAGCGGTTCAGCCATCTGGAATGCGTCGGGTTGCTGTGTAGATTCGTAGTACTACTTATCACCATATTACGAGCTGCTGAGAGATCGGTTAGTCCGAAGCCGTTGACTGTAGAGTCTTTGCTTTCCGCATTTTAGACATCATACTCCTGACAGGCTCTGTAGACTCCATCCAGGAGGTCATAGAACTCTTCCTTGATAGAGTCTTCAGCTTCATCGGTAGAGCCTTGTGCACATATTAAGCTGATGTTTTCGAATGAATGATGCCCTTAGTGGTCTACCCTGGGATGACCACTTTATCTTACCTCCCTATCGTGACCACCTCAAACTTCTTAATCTGAATACCCTCGATAAATGCAGATACGTAGCGGACATTCTCTTCATTCATCGACTGATCTCTGGTTCTCTGTGGATTGCGCTGCCCTTTAAAATTCTATTTGCATCAACCCTACCCACTTACACTGTCCTCGCCTCTTCTATAATCCAACCCATCGCACCTCTTATGGTTCTAAAGAACCAATCTCCCGCATGCTCCGCTCCGTAAGGTCAACTCAAACCTCCCGCTTTTTGATTTTAACCTGAGCTCTTCTCGTCTTAAACTTAATCTCCTCCACCATTCCCTTACTTTTTAACCTTTAACTGTTGTTAGTTTTAAGTCCTAGTTTTTTAGTTAGTCTTAGCTTATATTAAGCGAAATAAATTGGAGGCCAGACGATCGCTTATTGGGTTAAATCATTTATTATCATTGACCCAAGCCGATCTCCCACGACAAAACCGCATCCTAACATGTGTACTCTTTTGTCACAGCTGTAATAAATGAGACAGTTTGTCCGTTTTTGCATAACCGATCCTATTTCCTGGATCGCGGGGATATCTGCTTTGTACCGCGTGAGGACAAATTCAAGTTTTTGATATGCACCAGGAGTTAACATTGTAGGTATGTTCCAGGTCCATACTCTCGACTCGTAGTCCGTGAACGTTCCGGATCGTGATCTTAACAGAGGGTTCTGTTGGCAGACGAGGCTGGTATTTCTCTCATAATTAACTGCTCTACGAGGTGCCCCGATGGCACACCTCCCAACCTGGAAGGCCAGTTGCATATGTAATTGGTATTATTCTTATTATTTAGACCCTTTGCAACTTTGTGTAGTAGCAAGAGTACTTAAAGATGTTAATATACATAAATTTGCTGGACCAGATGGTATATCTCCCCTTCTTCTGGAGAGATGTTCTTCCTCGCTAGCAACACCACTGCGTAAGCTTTTTCAACAATCCTACTTTTTAGGACTCTTTCCGAGCAGATGGAAAACAGCATTTGTCCAGCTCGTCCCTAAAAAAGGCGGATATTCTTCACTCTCCTCCTACAGACCCATTGCACTTACGTCCCTTATTTCCAAGGTCATGGAAACGCTGATAAACCGTCAGCTCATGAAATATCTCGAAACACGAAAACTTCTTAATGACCGGCAGTATTGTTTTCGTCGCAACAGGTCCACTGGTAATTTGATGGCATGTCTCACTGAAAAGTGGAACCAATGAGTACATCAATCTGGCGAAAGCAAGATAGTTGCACTTGATATTTCTATGGCATTGGACAGAGTTTGGCATCAGGCTCTTTCGTCGAAAATGCGTGCTTTTGGGATCGATGACTCTCTTCTTCAATGGATAAGGAATTACATTTCGGAACGTTCAACTCAAGTTGTCTTGGACGGTTTCAAGTCTGATATTCGCAAAATAAATGCTAGTGTGCCCCAGGGCTCCGTTCTGTCTCCGGCACTCTTTTTAATTTTCATTAATGATCTCTTGTCTGCTGCTTCTGTAGAGTAGAATTTAATGCTTCCAAAACACATTGATGTCGGCTGTTGTTAAAGCGAAATTTAAGCACTCAGCCATTATCCATGAATGACACTTGCATCATCATAATAACCGATAAACTTTCCACTCTCGGTATGTGTGTCAATAAAAACTTTCGTTGGAATGACCACATATTCGGTGTCGTCAAAAATGCTGCGAAATATCTAGGTTTCCTCAAGCGATGTAAGAAATATTTTACCCCCTCTGATCTGGCCTCAATATATAAAGCATTCATCCGCCCAAAATTAGACTACAATGCACATACCTGATCAGGTGTCCCTAAAATATCTCTGCACCTGCTGATAGGATTCAAAACCGTGCGATAAAACTCATAGGTGATACTAATATCAGTCAATCAATGGACACCCCCGAACACCGACGTAATGTCTCCTGTCTCACTTTGTTTTATCGCTATTTCCACCACCAGTTCTCCATTGAAATCGCCAGTAGCGTTCCGCCAATTCAAACTTTCAACCGTAAAACCAGTCTCGCTATGAATGCTCATCAGTATACCCTCAAGCCCATTTTCGGACGTACTCTAAAATATCGTGATTCTTTCCTAAACCGTACAACTTGCTTATGGAATGCACTGCCGATCTCTGTGTTTCCTGGTCGTTATAACTTACAAACATTTAAAAACAATGTACATCGGTACCTGTCCTTTCTTCCTCCCAAAATTTTCTTCACCCGCGCTGTGTACAAACATTCTAAGGGTACAAAAACTCCTTGAGTGCTCGCTGATTATAAAAAAAAAATCGGCCTCCAGTAAAACAGACATTTTCTTCCAGATGTTGCTCATCAGTTTACTAATAAACTTCTGAATTTAAAAACAAAACGTAGAGCAGAATACGCGACGAATAAAAACATACGAGTATAATGAAAATAAAACGCCAAAGTGCTGCATCCTTTACTGTAATTTACTATTGCAGATATGTACTAGCACTTTGCTCTTCTTGAAAGAACAATCCTCCGTTGCGATAGTAAATTCTTGAAATTCCAAAGATTATATGAAACCTTCGTAAAGTATTAAAGTGTTCCCAAGGTTGGGAAGTAATGTAATGTGGTTCCTCTCGTTGACAGTACGAGTACCTAACTTTAATTACTACCTGCAAAGCTCTGCATATGAACAATTTGCAACGAATAAAACTGCGTTTCCAGAACAGCAAGGAATGTAATTATTTAAGCTTCTTTTTTTTGGTTAATGGTTTTTTTCTATCTCCAGTTTTATTGTTGGTTTGTACTTCACATGGTGCAAATATGCCTTAAGTAAATTCCGGCACTTTATGCTCTTAAAATAAAAGTAAAAATTAAATGGTAGTATACGAATTTTAAAGCCAAGAGTTGCAGTAAAACATTCTTAAATCGAACAAGTAACTTCCTTTTAAAGTTATTTCCTAAACGTATACAGCGCAAAGCAGATTTTGTGAATAGAAAATAAAGGAAAGAGAAAGCTGGAAACCGATGCAGATTGGTCCTAATTTTGGTGCAGGCTAAGGCCCCCATTTATTTGGCTTAATGTAATCTTAACCTAACTTAAAAACTAAAACTAAAAACTAACAGAAAGACTTAAGAGCTACGAACCGAGGGAATGATGGAGGAGATCTTGTTCGAGACGAGGGGTGCTCACGTTGAAATCAAAAACGGAGAGGTTTGAGTTGACCTTTCGGAACATATAAGAAATTGGTTCGTTGGCGCTATAAGAGGTGTGGTGGACCGGTAGATAAAAGAGAGGAGGCCAACGTAGATTACGTGGGTTGGTGATGAAGGAAGTAGAGTTGAAAAGGGATGCGCAGTCGATCAATGAAAAGAATGTCATCAATATTCCTACGTTCTTCTAGCGAATTCATTTTGAGAAGTTTGAGGGGGTCCTGATAGGGAGTTAAGATTAAAGGGTCGTTCCAGGGCAAACCACGGAGAGTAAATCGGAGGAATCGACCTGGAATACCCTCAATTCGGGAAATATGAGATCGGTGAAAGGGGGAACAAGCTTGAATGGCATACTGAAGAAGGAGACGAACTAAGGTAACATCGAAAGATGTAGTTACGTATGGGTTGGAAAATTCCTTGCACTACCGTTTAATATGCCAAGGTCTTGAATAGATTGAACCAGGGGAATTGGTTGACTATAGACAAAGTAAAGTCGGGGAGTAAATTTACATTTACATTTGAGAAGGTTTTAGATTAGCATTTGGGTATAATAAGTTCTAGGCCGTTTTTTAGGCACCAGATTGAAAACCGATCAAGGTCTTCTTGAAGAAGGGTGGAGCCATAGGAGATGTTTGAAGGTTATGTTAGATTGACGAGGTATTTATGCGAGTTCTACATAACGCAAGATTTGTACCAACATGGTAAAAATTTAAATGGGGGTTAAGGGTTACTATTAGCACCTCTTCCAATTCCACCCGTTCTGAAAAGAACTACTGTCCTAAATGATGTTTATGCTTAGACAGTGACAAAAGGAGTATATGGTATCTTCCTAGCAACCTCTGCAGAAATGCTACAAGAAGGGAAACCTAACCCTTGCAGAGTGCTTACCTCGCAGGTTGTGCTCTGTGTTTCCCATTGTAGCTATCATTATATCATTATATTTATTGTCCCTTTTTAGGATGACAAAATTCTTTTAGTAGTGTCTGTTAATCTCGGGCCATAATGTTTTCATATTTGTGGATTTATGAATATACTTGTTGTAACCCTCTGAGCATTCTCTGTTATCGGGGAAAAACTTTTGATAGTGGATTCACAATTGTTGCCGTTTCTGGTACGTTGATCTACTTTTTCGTTGCCATAGTGATCGTAATGATCTTCAATACAAATAATCCGGAAGTTATTATCACTTCTACAATATATGTATACAGGCGTAATTCTGAGAGACAGTCTCATAAATTAAGTTTTTTATTAATATTAAATTAAAGTTCATAATGATATCAAGTGGATCACTCTTCGGAAATTGCGAGAGAACGATCTTCCCTCTACATCAAAGACTGAATTAAGCACTCCGAGAACATAGATATAGAACTTGTCTCTATGCAAAAAAGTTCAGTCTCCGTAAAAGTAATTCACTTAGACTAGCGTGTAGTTATTTCCCTCCGCAAAATAGGCTGGCAGACGACGACCTCGTTTGGGTCAAATTTTATCCTCGGGGTGGGTTTTAACGCGAAACATACGACGAAAGGCAGACTACTGTACAAAGCCGGTATGAAACGTTGTGCGGCCTTTCTTTCTACCGGAAAGCTAACGTTTTGACTAACTGACAGAAATATAAGCCTGACTTCGTCGACTCGTTTATCGCAAAAAGATATATCACGAACGTAGAAGAGATCTAGGGAAAACGGAAGGAGCGCCAAGATCGACTAATAATAACTAATAACGGACTGGGACAGCTCTCGAAAAGACTGCAAAGAAAATGTATGTAGCTTCAAGTGTACGGCTTAAAACCCCATACGAAATGGAAGGCGAAGTTGACGGTGCCATTGAGAGTGCTTCGTTGAACAAAACAAAAACAAAAAAGGAGAGTGCATAAGAGATGGCCCTGATAAAACGTATTTGAAACACTTACCTAACAAGCTTAAACGGGAGCTGCAAGATTTTAAAAAATAGTGGGGCATCTGCTTGCTTTAAACGTTTCACCAGTAAGAGCTCAAACTAATCGCCGCGCCGTGGAAAGCCGTGAAAACCATAAAAAGCCCCGTAATGCACTCGACACCAATAAGAAAAGCTAACGGCAATTGGACAAGCGGGTTTTTTTGCCGAGCACTTAGAAGAAAAGTTTAAACCGTTCGAAGGACAGCCATTGGCCGGAGATCCCAAAACAAATGTCGGACCTGACAACTTAAAATAAAAATCGTACCACACTGTCTGAGCTTCGGCAGACAATAAGAAAGCTAAAGAATAACAATGCCCCAGGATGTAATTTAATTACTGGCGAAATCTTGAAGGAGCTCCCAAAAAAAGCGTTAGTCAAGTTACTTTATACTACGAGTACATATAAATGCCTCTCTGAGGGTTGTATACATATGTTCCAATGCAATGATAGTTCCAAAGCCGGGAAAATATCCAAATGATAAGGAATCATATAGGTCTATTTTGCTCCTGTCGATAATATCTAAGGTCTTCGAGAAGTTTGTGCTAAAGCGATTACAACCAATAATTGCAGAAAGATACTTGATCTCGGATCATCAATTCGGCTTTCGGGCTAGAAGATATTTTCAAGCGCTATATCGACATATCGCAAACCTTCGACAAGGTATGGCACGAGGGCCTGAAGCATAAGCTATGACAAATCCTGCCGGAAAGAGTGTATAAAATATTGGAATCTTACCTCGAAAACAGACTCTTTCTTGACTGAATACTCGGAATTCAAATAAACTCATGCAGGTGTAAGACGAGGCAGCGTTCTCGATTCGATCCTGTCTTGCCTTACACAATAGACATCAGCTCAAGTTGAAGAGACAGTCGTTGACACGTTCGCGAACGATACGGTTACCCTCGCGCGGATAAAACAGATGAATCATCTACGATTAAACTAGAACAAAACATGCGAGTGGACGAAGAAGCAAACCTTAGATGGACTATTGCATCAACCTGTCTATCAACCAAACAAAATCTGGCCAAAGCTGGCTCTAAATCGCTCTAAGATTTTGATCTTTCAACATAGGAAATGTCTCAGCACTATTATTGGTATAATCACTGGACTCTGTCTTATAGGCAAGCATGGAAGAAGGCTTGGCGTTCTTACTAATTTCTGCAGAAGCTACACGGATGAGGAGGAGGAGGAGACAATTCTCCACCTACTCTGTACATACCCAGCTCTCTACTAAAGAAGGGAACTCCACTTAGGAGCTTTCTCCTACATAGACTTGAGCGATCTAACCAATAGAGACGTTAACAGTCTCCTACGCTTTATCATGGTCGAAATGGTTCCAATACTAGGAGGATCACAGATCCACGTGGCCTCACAATGGTCCAAGTCTGCCTAAGTGGGTTGGTTTCTCCAAAGCTCACTCTTACCTAAACTAACCTAACTGATACACAGAAGGCAAATAACCACACTATCAAAAATGTAAATAAATAGTTTCGCAAATCACATCCACAATAGTTGTACCACTAAACAGAGGTCTTCCTTATATGTAAGTAGTGGGAACAAAGATGAGCACTTGATTAAAGAGAACACAGCTTTAAGTCAAAGTCCCACATTTAGTACCAACGCGTACGCGTACCTGGGCCGTAGATCCTTGAACAAGCTAAAAAGACCAATGGAGCAGCTGCCGCAGTATCCACGCTAATGCTCGCAACGGTCAACATATCATACATGGTCAGCCTATAGTATCATCAGCAACAAGTTCAAACACTCTTTGCGCAGGAGAGCTTCACTCAGAGTATGATGTGCGTACTGAAAGTACAGGCATATCGAAAACATGTAGCTGATAGACAATAGAGAAACTTCTCAGATAGAGTTTTAACGTCGACTGGACACTTCAACAAGTGTCTAAACAAACAAAGGTACAAACTTGTACCGAGCATCAAAGAATAACTAGCAGAAAACATGTGGAATTAAAATGTACGAGCAGTACATAAGGGGAGATGAAAGATTTTTAAATAGCCATCCCATGCCAGCATTATGAAGACATACTTTAAAAGCTTGATACCTACCACTGAAATACAAGAACTGTGAAGAAATAACGGTGAGAGAGAAATGTGCACTGTCGTGCAGGCCTGAGGATTCATAGCGCCTATGCTATAAGGTGACCAGATAAGAACGATAGAAAAAAATATTGAAATAAAACAACAACGGTGTGAAATATAAAATTGATTCTGGCTTTATTTTGAAGCTACGTTCATGCCATTAACGGCCGTCTCAGCTTCGCTGGTAGTTCTTTAAGTGGTCTGTCCAATTTTTGATGACTCGGTCCAATATGTTGTTCCGGCGATAGCCTGTCAAATGTTAGCCTCGAGCGAAATTAATCGATCAGTGTCAAATCGCATGATCGCGTCGGCCAATTGATGAACGCTCGCCATGAGATGACCCAGTCGCCAAATTTCTCCTTCACAACTTTGAGTGTTGCGTCACTTGTATAGAATTTACCGCCGTTTTGTTAGAACCACAGCTTGAATATATTGATCTTGTCGACTGACCACAGAAAGTTAGTAAACATCGCTTTATACCTAAAACCGATGTCTCCTTCCTCATTTCGAAAGAAATAAGGTCCGATGAAGCCGCCATGCCATAAATCGCACCAAACAGTCAGTCTTTATGGATGCCTTGATACTTGGCCGAACACTTGTGGATTGTGTTCGCTATAATAACAGCAATATTTCTTGTTGACATAGCCGCTGGCCCAAAAATGGCCCTCGTCCGAGAAGATGATTTTTTGGCCAAAATCCGAATCTCCGGCCAACATTTCCAGCGCCCAAATAGAGAGATCACGGCACCCAAATGGTCGTCCGGCTTCAATTCTTGTGTCAGCACAATCTTATACGGATGTAGGCCCAAATCCAACCGCAAAATAAGACGGATTAACTCTTTGTAGATGTCCAATTCAGCTGATCAGCATTTCTGGGTCTTCTTCGATACTAGTCGCTACGGCGGCTTTGTTTTCTTCATTTCGCGCCAATCTTTGTTTGGTTGGTGTGTTAAGGTCCAAAAGAGTGTATTCATGCTCAAACTTTTCCTGCATACTGAAGCTATGATAACGACCGACCTCACGACGAAATTCATGTTGCGCACTTACAACTGAGCCGGAATTTCGATAATATTTTGTAATAATTCTCGCATGTTCAGCAAGCGTAAAACGATGTATGATGAAATGCCAAAGCTTACCCAATATTTAGACAGCTGGATATCATTGGTAACTTTGACAGCTGCTGATACATAACAATTGGAAAAACTATCATTGTTATCTGGTCATCCCATATACAATATATCCACAAGCCATAAATTGAAAACAGAGTAGCATGACCAGCACTATGCAAGATCTACAGCCATAAAACCAAATCGTAAGAAATGAATTAGTTGAAAATCCTGGAACAGAGCATAGAACACATATGACATCAAAACCAACCTCTATGAAGGAATAAAAGCAAATATGCTTATTTTTTCCATATGATATCGGAATGCCTTTGGAGAGAATCTTTAAAATAAATGTCTTATGGCGTTGAATCTGACTTACTTACTTAAGATGGTGCTGCAGTCAGGCAATGGCCTGATCTTCAACTAGCTGATCTCTCCAGCCAGCTCAATCATTGACTAGTCGTGCCAAGTTACGCTTGCGAAGTATTAGTTGGCTGAGGTCCCTTTCCATTTACGAGTATGTCCCTCTGGTATTGATTCGAAGATTTGTCGTGCCAGAACATGAATGCCCATCCGCTTTATATATCCCAACCAGCGAAGCCCTATAAATTGAGATACACAAACTTTTCACCAGATGAGTCCTACTACTAAGATTGTGACCATCAATCGTGAAGTCGATGTTCGGATGTACATACGCAGAAAACTTACGTAATATAATGAATTTTGGTAGTAATTACTCGCACAAATGATAACTGAAAAACCATAAGAGTTCTCTCTTCACTAACAATTATCTTAAAACTTATGTGTAACCCACAAATATCTTAGGAGTGCAATGAATTCAATGAGTCTTTTGAGAGATCCCTTTGAGTTTTCGGGCATATGAGCGAATACTTCACGACGCTTCGTATGGGAGATATATTCAGCAACATAAGCTTAGAGAACGTCATCCCGTTATGTACCCTTTATCAATAGATCAGTGCCTGCCACCCTTCAATACCATTAGAATTGTGTCAAAACTGTTTGTATTGTACATACAGCACTGAAAGCACTTTCGATCGACTGGAAGGAACACATCGGGTTTGCCCTGGAGCTGGTAGGTCATGACCTCAACAACTTCTCCATGCGCGTGGATTCAGCACTGAGTGTGCCCTGCAGACAAAACAGTACTCGTAGATAATACCAATATAGACAGCTTCTACGAGCGCCTAAACTGGGCATATGAAACATGTCCCAAAAATAAAATTAAATCATAGATTATACAACTCTAACAACAAATGCATCTAATCGACTCTGCAAAAGGCAAAAGTGCTATCCTGATTTCTTCTTTTCAATATATTGTAAATAATTTGAAACTCTACGGGTTTATCCACATCAACCAGATCGATTACTCGCGATCGGCACAAGATAAGTGTCCAGGGTGGTTGAACATTTTTGAGAATTATCAACTCTTTCAATTAAATCCAAAGCACGGATATGTTATATCCCAAACAACATCAATAAAGTCAACATCGAAGTACTATAATTTAGGGAGATCTCTATAACGCCAGTCCTACTCGTTCCAGAATTGAAGACAATATAAAAGTAATATACTTTTGCTTTAAAAAAAACGCGTGACAAGTTAGATACATATACAGGGTTTCCCCTAATTCGCCAACGATAATTTGGGAAATGATTCCTGGGTATATTCTAAGAAAAAAATCGTTCTACAGTAAAGGTCTATCTCCAATGTTGATATCATTTATCGAAGATTTAAGAAAAGGCTTGCTTTGGTGTACCCTGACGCATGTTAACGGAAATTGCTCTATTAGTACTAATGGTCAAAACTTCGTGTAGGACTTTGTTTTTAGAAGAAATACTGGCCTTTGTAATGGCGTTTAAATAAAGTTGATGTCTTCTTTGAGTCTTTAGATATCCAATTTCTAAGCCTGTTCCACTGGCCATGCTAATTTTTGAATTTGAAGTCAATTTTTTCCAGAAAATTCCTAATTAACATAACGTTTTACTATTTTTTTCTTATGAAAGCAACAATAATAAAAAAATAATCATCAAGTTTGCACAAAAACCCACCGATTTTATGATACTTGGGAAAACATGCAGCAGGTATAAAAAGGAATTTATGATTTTTTACCAACGTTTCTAACAACAGTTAACAGTACATACTCGTAAGAGTGGTTTTCCAAGAATTACTAATTTTCCAATATTTTTTTAAAATTGCATACCTATTAAAGTGTTTTGAAGCGTTCTAATTTATTTCACTACCTGTCAAAACCCTCAGGTCCAGATGACATATCTCCCCTTCTTCTGAAGAGGTGTTCTTCCTAGCTGGCAAAACCACTGCGTAAGCTTTTTCACCTATCCTACCCTTTAGGACTTTTTCCGAGCTGATGGAAAACAACATTTGTCTAGCCCGTCCCTAAAAAAGGCGAATCTTCCTCTCTCTCCTCCTATAGACCCATTGCACTTCTTTCCCTTCTTTCTAAGGTCATGGAAACGCTGATAAACCGCCAGCTCATGATATATCTAGAAACACGAAAACTTCTCAATGACCGGCAGTACGATTTTCGTTGCAACAGGTCCACTGTTGATTTGATGGCATGTCTCACCGAAAAGTGGAATCAAAGTCTACACCAATCTGGCGAAAGCAAGATAGTTGCACTTGATATTTCTAAGGCATTTGACAGAGTTTGGCATCAGGCTCTTTTGTCGAAAATACGTGCTCTTGGGATCGACGACTCTCTTTTTCAATGGATTAGAAATTACCTTTCGGAACCTTGTCTGCTACTTCTAATCCAATATATTCCTCTGCTGACGACAGTACTCTCTGCTTTTCATATTCGTTCCCGGACTCACGTCCCTGCTCTTCGGTTGTAGAACGGGAACGGCAGCGTATGTTAATCTTATTAAATTCTGATATTAACAGCATAACTAATTGGGGAACCACTAACAGAGTAGAATTTAACATAACTCTTTTTAATTTTCATTAATGATCTCTTGTCTGCTGCTTCTGTAGAGTAGAGTTTAATGCTTTCGATAAACTTTCCATTCTCGGTATGTGTGTCAATGATAACTTACGTTGGAATCACCACATATTCGGTGTCGTCAAAAACGCTGCGAAATGTCTAGGTTTCCTCAAGCGATGTAAGAAATATTTCACCCCCTCTGCTCTGGCCTCAATATATAAGGCGTTTATACGCCCGAAATTGGAGTACAATGCTCATATCTGGTCAGGTGCTGCTAAAACCTAATTGCACTTGCCAGATGGGATCCAAAACCGTGCGGTAAAACTCATAGGTGATGACAGTATCACACAGTCATTCAGCACCCTAGAACACAGACGTTATATCTCCTGCCTCACCTTGTTGTATCGCTATTTTCACCACCAGTGCTCCTCCGAAATTACCAGTAGCATTCCACCCCTTCAAACTTTTAACCGTAACCCCCGCCTCCCGATGAATGCTCACCAGTATACCCTCAAGCCCACCTTCGGTCGTACTCAGAAATATCGTGATTCGTTCCTATTCCATACAACTCACTTATGGAATGCCCTGCCGAGCTCTTTATTTCCTAGTCCCTATACTTTCAAACATTTAAGATCCACGCACATCGGTATCCCTCTCCTTTCCCTTCCTAACTTCCTCCCGCCCGCGCTATGTGCAAACATCATAAGGGTACACAAAATCTCTTGTGGGCGCACCAATTATAAAAAAAAAAATTCCTTAACTTGTTCCTTAAAAGTTCCCAGAGTTAAGTTTAGGATTTGAAGGCCTATTTTACGCTAAAGTTACAGTTGCTTATATACGCAGATATTATTTGCGTTTATGGGCTGTGCAATGGAAGTTCAACTAGTGCGCAACAAAGTTACTATGAACTTTATCCTAATCGACGACTTCCAAGTAAAGGAAATACGTATCGAAGACTTCGGGAAACGGGATCAGTTTCAAATACACGACCGAATGTGGGAGCTCCAGAATAAGAAGGATTTTGGCTGATGAAAGAATACTGGAAGCTGTTACAACTGATCCATTAATCAGCATCAGACGCTTAGCTTTGCAATTCAATGCTTCCAGACATAAAATTCTAATGTACCGCATGGAGAAAATCTTTATCCGTACCACCATACACCTGTACAAAAACTGCTTCCCAATGATTTGGAATAGAGACTTGAGTTTTCAAACTGATTGCTTCAGCGTCAATATGTGGGCAGGTGTACTTGGAAACAAGTTAACCGGCCGCTTCAAACTACCGCCTAGGCTGAATTCTCTACAAACTATCTGGAGTTTTTGCGAAATGATTTAACAGAACTATTCGAGGACATTCCACTGATTCAACTAGCTTCATCATATTTTGAACAGGACGGTGCTCCAGCCCACTATAGCCGTGAGGTTAAGAAGGAAGAGATGGACCAGTTCACTGGCATGCAAGATCCGCTGGCCTTACAATATTGGATTTATTTGCATGGATAGGAATGAAAGAACTTGTTTACTCAACCAAAATAGCAACTTTAAGTAAATTGGAAGAGCGTTTTCTCGAAGCGCCATCAAAACTGAGGCAACATCATTAGCATCAGTAAACATTAGCAGTCAAATCCAAAAGGGGGACTTAGCATGCATACAAAACCAAGGAGGACACTATGACACCTGTTGTAACAGTTTTACTACACACATAAAATAAAAATTGTCTAAAACAAAAAAAAATCCTTTTTTTTATTTTTACATTTTACCCGTTGCATGTTTTCCCAAGTATCATAAAATCAGTGGGTTTTTCTGCAAACTTATTGATGGTTTTTTTTTATTATTGTTACTTTCACAAGAAAAAAAATGTAAAACGTTATGTTAATTAGGCATTTTCTGGAAAAAATTGACCTCAAATTCAAAAATTAGCATGGGCAATGAAAATGAAACGGGCTTAGAAATTGAATATCTAAAGACTCCAACAAGATGTCAACTTTATTTAAACGCCGTTACAAAGACCATTATTTGTTCTAAAAACAAAGTCCTACACGAAGTTTCTACCATTAGTACTTATAGTACAATTTCCGTTAACATGCGTCAGGGTACACCAAAGTAAGCCTTTTCTTAAATCTTCGATAAACGATGTCGACATTGGAGATAGACCCTTACTGTAGAACGATTTTTTTTTAGAATATGCCCAGAAATCATTTCTCAAATTATCGTTGACGAATTAGGAGAAACCATATATACGTATATAAGATCACAGATATAAATATACATACCATATGTACATATATACGTTTATTAGTTCCAATTGCGAAGTTAACTTTTAGTATAAAAAATATTGGAAGTCATTAATTATAATTATGGGTATTGTATTTTGCCAACATGATCACAATATTTTTGATTTCAGTTTAAGCTCACAACAAGCATACTCGTATTGTGCTGAATACGTGCTTGTTATTGTAAAACAAAAATATGGGATTTTACCATTTCACAAGGGAAGTGGGGGCAACAGTTTTGCCTTAGGAATAATGCGTCGCGTATGGAATTTCCGACTAATGGTTTAAGATACTCCGATGATATATTTAGAAGAATAACAACCAGCCACTGATAAAACTGTATATGTATATTTGTACTCATATATTGCATTGTACTCATCATTTTCAGCTGAAGTATTGATAATTTTTTTTTTAATTCTAAAATCAGAATCAAAATCAGAAAAAATACTTGATTCGAGATTGGCCTCATACTCGTATATAAATCGAATCGAATGTAAATAATCCATTCACAACAGAATCGCTTGCGATCTTGTCATACAAGCAGACAGCAAAAATTGTATCTCAAATGCGGTGGCGCATTTTATTTACGGTTTTATCCGTATGTTTGATCGGAATTACCAGTGCCATTCCAAAGCGAGGATACGAAAGCGAAAATTTCTCTCTGGTCAATGAATTATTACCTGTTGATACTGCTGATGCTCATGAAAATGAATCAGAACGTCAAGTTCGTCATGTGTATAGACATTTCTAGCAGGAGGTAGAAATTATCGTCCCCATCATTATGGTAATTATTTCGGCTAAATAAAATTGTAAAAAGAGAAAATGTCAATAAAGCTTTCCGTGGGAAAAATACAAAAATACAGTTTTGGTTTTTGGAAAAATACAAAAATACAGTTTTGGTTTCTGGTAAATGATCCAAAGTTATCACCTTCAAGGGAAGCCTGCCGAATAGCGTTATATCCATAAAATCTTCATAGTGCGCCAATACAAGCAACTTCTCATCCCACTTCTCTCCTCTGTGTTGAATTAAAGTCTCCGTGCATACGACCTGTTTATCGTATTTAGCATTACTTGTTCATACAGCATCTCTGTTCAGTTGGAACATGGGTCCTACGTACATACTATATAAAAACAACAAAACTGTTAGATACGGTTTGTCTGATCGGGGCTGATTGCTGAACAGAAGATCAATCACGCTTTCCACATCCTAGGATTCCGGGATGTGATGCAAACGCCCACACTATTTGGGGGAGTACAGATGTCAACAAATGAGGTGTAATGCATTATAATATAGTCAAGTGGGAGCCCACCTTTGCCACGAAACAGCGACAAGAGATCATTGATACAACGCTTGTCTTCTATAATATAGGAACTATACTATAAAGACTGAAGGATATTTCTGGACAGCTTTTCGGGCCAAATATACCGTGCTCTTCGAGGTTTCCTCTGCAACTACCCTTTTTTCTTACCTCGCTATCTAAACTGTCTCCAACGTACATATTAGTTTAGATATCTTTGAAATCATTTCAGGTGATTTCGATTGCGCGCATCTTTTCACAACTCTATTTTCTTTAACACTAACCCTAGTAATTTACGAAGCCCTCGTTTGTCTATCTACGGACACCCATCGCTCTTCTTATAGTTCCAGTATGCTACGAAAGATCAATTCGTTTCAAGCACCTTTTGACTTCAACCGCAGAACTTCTCTCTCTTAACTATGTGGATCTCGTTAACCATTTTCATTCACCTTTAGTTTAAATTAACCCGAATAAATAGGGCTTCCGAGTCACCCAAATTCTTTTAGTCTACCCAAGCATCCTCGCCTTAAGAAAACTTTAATTATAGTGATGCGTTGGAGAGTTATATCACTTGCAAAAAACCGACTTTTTCTATATGAACGATTAATATGCGATATTTCTCAGGACTCCTGTCCTGAAAATGCTCGTAAACCTGCTTAATTGAATGTCACTGTTCAAACATAGTGAGACTTGGTAAAGTTTTCGCCTCAAATCCGACGGCTTGTTACTGACTGTTTAAACCAGATAACTCTTGAGCGAATTATATTGTAGAAAAGAAATTATTTACCTTTTACGGAAATCTCACATTTCGATATATTCTCGAGTCTCACTATTTTATGGAGTCCCTCGGAGACACCCCGTTTCTAGTTACCAGAACATTTATTAAGGTGTTAGGCCACTCTAGAAGTCATAAAAGTAGGCTTTTTTGCGATTTGTGCTGTGCAGTGTTTCTCAGATGATCTCTCTTTTTTGGAAGGGTCTACGGCCGTACCAACAGCTCCTGTAAATTATGATAAGTCACTAATTTTTTTTTATGTACATAACAATAGATAGAGAAGCACGTACGATTTTTTTGATATATCGATTTTTGGCCGAATGGTGTACCTCCAAAGCCAAACTTGCAAAATTCGCAGAAAATTGTTAAAAACAAATATTTAGGCTATTCTAAAGATCTAGTTAAAACCTGAAGTGAATTGGTTGAAAATTGTTCACGTTATGGGTGTGACCAACTTGAAAAATGAAGTTTTGAGATAAACGCGTTTAAAATTCATGAGTCTAGCTGCTTACCTAGCGGCCTTGTACTACACTTTGAAAAACAAGTATTTCCCTTGAAATAACTTCCATCCATTTAAGACTTCAGGACCATATGGCTTCCTTCCTGTCAAGATCTGAAAAAAACCTCGACATAGCTTAACCATGATTCGAATTCATCTCAAAAGGCTGTCTAAATTTGGCACAGAATTCGATGTGGGTTTCATACTCTAAGCAGAAAGAATGTCCCATATTTATCTCAGTAAGCCTGTCATAATTTTTTCTGAGAATTTTGAAAAGATAGATTGACGTCCAACTCCATCAGATTATAATTGCAACCAGATTTTTGACATCTCAGCATGTTATAAAGATAAATCATCAGAAAAACTTCGAACCTGAATTTAATTTAATTTTGATGAGGGCGAAGGCCCCCATTTATTCGGCTTAATACGAGTACAAGATATAACTTAAAATTAAGCTTAAACTTAAACTTTAAACTAAGGTTGGTTAGAGTAGTGAAGGAGAATGGATTTGAGGTAGGGGTAGGTAAAATTGAAAGACCTTTCGATCTTTCGTAGCATACAGGAGATAAATATGAATATGCTGTGGTGCTTTCAACAATGTCAGATCAGAAGTGATAACCGCAGCACTGTTAAATTTGGTAAATCCGCTCCGCTAAGAAAAAATCATCTTCAGTGGAGATACACCGCAAGATGTGAGCAAAAGATTTGATGGCCGTATTAATATGCGAAAACTTCGAAGGAAAAAAACGGGAAATATAACCTCAAATCATTTCGCTCTTTAGGCCAATACTCATGAATAGTGTAACAGTTTTATTAGTTTAGTTCAACTAGTTGTAACTAAGATATTAGATATTTACTCCCACCACTAGCCCTAAACATATTTCTCCACCTTTTGTGTTTGCACATCTATGATAAACATATAGTAGCCTGCCCTGCCTGCCTTTTTCCGAACAAGGCTTTCATCTATCGTTTAATCAAAAACAAAAAAATCAACCCAAGGATTAACTACATCGTATGTTCTCCCATTTTTGAAAGTAGTTTTCGAGGATTGGAGGAATACTGTTTTGCCGAGGACAGAATCCATCCACATATTTCCTATCGACTAAAAAACTTATCAAGGGAATGGTATAGCGTATTTCAGAATTTCAGGCGGGAACTTTTGCAATTAAAAACTCTCTTTCTTGATTAAATTGGGACGTGTTATCTGTTAGGAATATTTACATCTGCAACTATACCAAAGCAGCTCTATAATCCGTGAACTAAGTTTTGCATAAGTCGAAAGCAGTTAAAATCGTCACCTACGGTACATATCTCAACAATTCAAAATTTACGATTGCTGGGTAGCAGTTCACCAGGACAAATCAATAACTTGGTAAGAGTGACATATCTCTAGACATACTTTCAGTGTCTAAGGATATAGTGATGCCAGTCATTACATATAAGCTTATGCTCAAAGTAGTCACGATATACGAAGTCAATTGCAACTGTCCCTAGCGCACAATCTGCAAATTTATCAGACAAATCTCTCTATCCCATGCTAAATCTGAAGCACACAGAAAGTGTTTTTTTCCACAGACCATTTCATATTAGCGAAACCTCCCATTTAATAATTTTTTCACAGGCTAGACGACCAACTGTAGGAAACCACTTTTTAACTATTGTGCAGTTGATATGTTCTCCCCACCACATGTCACGGAGATATGTCTGAATTAATGCCCAAAAGCACCAACTGATATTAATTAATTAATTTAAATTGGTTCCCATTACTTTTTGTTCTGGTCTCCACTTTTTTCACAAAAGGACCCCTCCGGCCCAAGAGGGCCTGCTCGATGTTAACTACCACTGAAACTAATGATCTAACGAACCTAGGAATTTGTTTCATTTTAACGCAAAATTGTTACCAAGTAATTTGTAAATAAGAAGTCGAAGATGCTATAATTTATATCAAATAATTAATTGTTGCTGACAAAAGTTTTGTTTCTGCCAAATCTCTTGATTTCTGTTTAAAAAAAACTAAAACTAGGGGCCTCAGTTTGCATTTTAAGAACAAGCTTTTTTCTGGCGTACGAATGTTGAAGCAGACATCCGTGTATCTATATGTTACATAATCAAAATATCATAAAAAAGCCTGTAAAGCCTTTCACAGAAAAAAAAATTCTGGAAAAGTATTAACTAAGCCATGTTAACGAGGATGTATTTGCCTTAAAAATTAAGACATTGAATTCTTTTAACTTGTTTTTTTTTCATCTTATAAAATTGCTCCTTACAAAAAATTATAAACATACCATCACAAGCATATCTATAAATTTATATACAAAAATACGTTTTAAAGATATTAACATTTAGATTAAAATTCAAATACTCTCCATTTTTTAATCTGCAAATGCACATCTTTTCGAGATATACATTGTATACACGTGTATGTACTCATACGAGTACAAGTGGACTTGCATGCTTAAGATATTATATGTGTAGTATGTAGTACGTATGCTTATAACTCTACTGCTATTCAATGGTTGAATAGATTTTGGACAACAACAGAAAACGCATTTCGTGAAAACATATTTCCTATAAAGTCGATTTTTTTCAAGAGAATTCTCAAAACAGTTTTGTTGTGACGAGAGTTCGTATCTTTAACTCTTTAAAGTTGAAGTGCATATTTTCTGCGAAATAAGGAATTATTTCTTTTCACATGCAAGTATGTACCTATGTACCCCCTCACAAACTGTGCTTCAGATAACATGTAAAATGTTGTACCTCGTAAAGTAACCTGCGACGATTTGAAAAATAATCTTCCAGTATATTCACATTTGGAAATGTAATGCAAGTTTTGTCTAAGTTTACGCTGATACTACATACACTAGCCTAAGAATTGGTTGCCGAATTCTCTTCAAGCTCAATTCATTAATTTGAATAAAAAATTTTGCAAATTTTGCTGGAGTGTGATCTGTATAATTTTCCTTAGTCTAGCATAATCTATTAGTATTCTAGCAGTATTATGGGTAGATCTGTGCTATTGTTGATCTTATCGACTCGAAATCTGATCTTATTGAAACCTGTGCGCATTTATAAATAAGGATATCAAATCAGTAGTTATTTTCTATTAATTAGAAAGTAACTCTTGCGGTTCTCGGGAATGAAGCTGTCAGAAGTTGAGTTACTCACGAGCCATCTGATTATTTTAATATTCGTATGTGTATCTAGTAACTGACTTAGCCTATCCACTGCTCCCTACATAGTGGCATCCCAATCAATCAAGTATGTCGTAGAAAAGTCGGAATTAAGCAGATCTCGTAATTGCATTCATCGATTAAATGCGTTACAGATCGAATATTTTGGCCACCTTAATTAAGTCGTATATATGTACATATGCGGTATATGGTCTTCATTTAATCATTTAATACAATTTTTAATCCCAGGGAGTATCATCTTGTTTGCTCATTAATGATTAATTAATTTTTGGATAAAGTATGTTTATCCAAGAGATCTTAATGTTCGAGAACATTCCAATGTTTTACTTGCGAAGTAAGCAAAACTTGCACGCAAAACGAACAGGATGTACTAATACCAATAACATCGCGTTGCTAGTTTCGAGCATTTGCATTTTTAACTTGAAAATATTCCTCTGAACACTAAATGGGTACTTTGCTTAGAGGTTGGTTTTTTAAATTGGCCGCACTCTTTCCAGCGACAGTCAATTTGACAGTTGATGAGTGATTTGTACTTATGTAGTTTAGTTCTCCATTTTACCGAATAGACTAATCATACAATAACGCTTATAAATTGTAAAAATTTATTTAGAAAATCGTGGTATAGTTCGCGAGATATACTGTGTTACGGCGACATAATCGCAAGTACTTTAAAAAATCATGGAACGTTTTTGCACCACGCATTCTCTAATCGTACAGTGCGCAGCTACTCTTGTTGAACGTAGTATTGAGGAGAACACGAAAGAGTCGATTCATCATCGTGCTTCGTAACTGGAGCCGTGTCTATCCACTTTATAAAAGATTTTGACGGAAGATCTCGGATTATGAGCTAACAAAATCCAGATCATACAAGACTTGATTATCGTTCCCATCGTTCTTTTGGATCCTCTTTTTCAACACAAAGTTTTGTTTAGCAATGATACTCATTTTTGATTGAATGGCTACGCCAGCAACCCAAACTGCCGCATTTTGGTGGAATTTTTAAGCCACATTTCTACAAAAATGATGCCGCCAATATATCCATGACTACTTATGTTTTCGTTCCCAAATTTAATGTTAAAAAGCTGAGTTTTCAATAAGACGACACAACGTGCTACACTGAGCAAGCAACCATCAATTTATTGAAAGAAACATTCGATGTGTAGAGTCGCTAATATTATAAACGCGGCCTTACATTACGTATCGCACCACATGCCCTTAAGGCAAAGTTGGCAAAACCTCCATCTTGGAAATCTTGAGCGACGATGATTTCCGGTATCCCAGCATTCGGTCTTTTCAATTAGGACGAGAACACGAGTAAGACGTATTGCTTCATTGTTACAAAATAAAAAATTAAAATAAAATAAAAGGAAGAAACCAAACAAGAAAAAATAGTATCGAAAACGATAAAATTGTTTCTTTTAAAATAAAATTGTTTAGTTTTACAGATGAGTGCATAGTTTCTTGTGATGGATCTCTGAATTAGTTTTCAAGATCTTGTAATTTATCACCTTTAGAATATTGTGTGTGGAGATCGCTAGCCTAGGCTGATAAACTAGGACCATGGACGGATGAGTTGGAAACTAAAAATCTCCGCTTTGCTCGCTCGAAAAAGTGGTCGAAAATTTGACTTCCAAATTTCTCTTTATACGCGCCAGCCGCTGGACCTATGTATATGCCAGAAATCATCCTTAAGCGCTAATAGCATAAAATGAACCTTCCGATAGAGCCAATATAATATTAATAACCACGATTTGTATGTGCTTTATTTTATTTCAAAGTTCCATATCTCTAAAAACAAAAACACTTTGACAAGAAAATAAAGGATATTTTTTTTGTTTCTGTTTCTACAGATTGTCAATTTGACAGTTGAAAGTTAATTTGCAGTTAGTACGTTTTGTCATTTTACGATGAATAGATTAACGCCAGAACAACGAGTGCAAATTGTACAAACTTATTTTGCAAACCATGATTCGGTTCGCCAAACTTATCGGGCGCTACGTCCATTTTACGGTCGACATAATCGTCCATCTGAGCAAAATATTCGGAACGCGATGAATGGTTTTCGCACCACGTACAATCTAGTGGATAATGCGCATCTCCAAACCAACAAACAGTGCGAACAGAAGAAGTTATTGCCGTTGTGGAGCGCAGCGTTGAGGAGAATCCGAATGAGTCGATTCGCCGTCGTGCACAGCAATTAGAGGTATGCCCATCCACTTTGTGGAAGATTTTACTGAAAGTTCTTGGTTTAAAAGCTTATAAGATCCATCTTGTGCAAGAGTTGAAACCGCGTGACGCGTATTTTCGGTGAATGGGCCGAAAACATGATTCAGCTTGATCTTCATTTTCAACGGAAAATTTTGTTCTCCGATGAGGCTCATCTTTGGTTAGATGGATATGTAAACAAGAAAAATTGCCGGATTCGGAGTGGGAAAAACCCAGAATCCTTTGTCGGGACGCCCTTACAATCATTAAAACTCACTGCTTGGTGTGCTTTATGGGCTGGTGAATCATGGGCCCATATTTCTTTAAGGACGATGTCGGCCAGGATGTTACCGTCAATGGAGAACGCTATAGAAATATGATATCTGACTTCTTAGTTCCTCAGTTGAATGGCATTGACGTGACAGAGCTTTAGTTTCAACAAGATGGGGAAAAATGCCACCCAGCGCGCGACACCATCAATTTATTGCGGGAAACATTTGCTGAGCGCATAATTTCGGTTAATGGACCTGTGAACTGGCCTCCATGATCCTGTGATCGCACATCTTTAGGTTACTCTCTTTGGGGGTATATGAATTCACTGGTCTATGCCGATAAACCAGAGACGTTGGACGATTTGGAAGCCAATATTTGCTGATATACTGCCCCAGTTGCTCGATAAAGTTGTCGAGAATTATACTTCACGATTGTGTTTCATTCGAGCTAGCTGTGGCACGTGTGCCCAATATCATATTTAAGCATTAATGGCATATAATTATCTATTAAATAAAGCTAATATAATAGACACTAAGATTAGCTTCAAGTATTTTATTTCATATTGAATTTGTATAACTCTAAAAAAACACCCTTTAGATTGAACTTATTAATGACTACATTTCCCATCAAAAAATGTATTAAGTATTATAAATTGGTTTCTGCAATCTTTAAACATTAAAACTAACCTCAAAATGGTAATGATATCAAACTGCAAGCAGTACATGTTATCATGTTATCTGTAATCTAAAATTGTAATAATTTTTTTTCTTTCTCTGGTCAAGGTTGTTTATTGTATATATAAGTATATAAAATTTATATTCACTTCTGGAATTCCTTATCTGCAATTTTTTTAAAGAACGTGAGTCCTAGTATATCGAATATTGTTTAAACTTTCTTCAGTGGATATAAGGAACAATTAATATTTCTACACGTATTTGCTCTTACTCAACTATATGGTACTCGTATAGTAAAACTCATAAATTCCAAGCGTTGCTATTGTGACTACGGATACACATATTGTACCATATGAAATGCATACCTACATTCATAACACCAGGTACTCATTTAATATGTATTTGCATTTTCTTAAACCAAAATGTAGAAACTGAGAATGAATTTTTAATTTCAATTCCTTGTACTCACTTTAATCAAAACTTCCCGCTCTCGTAATGAATTTTCGCACTCTGTGAAAACACAGTCAGTAATATTTACCCAATTGGCAGTATGTACTTGTATCGCATTGAAAATCCCAATTTGGAAGCCAGAACTTTTGCAGAATGAAATTTTTACCTACACTGCTAGCTATACATGGTTCTGCACTTAAGTTGCAATTTTAACTCTTGTATTTGTAAGGCTTTTCTAAAAATACAAATAAAAAATACAATAAAATGGTATTAAGGCCAGAGAAGTAAAATTGGGTAATTCTACAATATTTTCAGAATGTCATGGTTTTTTATATGGCATGTCATGTAAAACCAGTGTTGTACCTTCAGTAGATAGTTTTTAATTTTGCAGGATTAAGACTCATGGAATATAGCGTAATACGTTTTAGGTCGAAATTACATTTCGAAAATAAGTAATAAAATGTGTTATAAGAGACCTAAATAATATGTTGTGCATATAAAGACTCACCGTCATATGAAAAGTTAGATCATACCTCTTCATATTTCCGAATCAAATGATGTATTATTTTATTTTTATACCATATGTATTTATATTTATAACGATAAATTAATCTAATCTACTATTATATTATAACTGTATTAAATTTTACTTTAGGTGGCGCTGCATTCCAATGGTCATACTTTAACACGTTATCCCTCCGGAATAAAAAGCATTTCAAGCCGGACCGTTGTGTTCATTCATCCGAACCATCGAATTCTACGATCGATCTTCTGATCAGGTCAATTTCGCTGTGTAGTCCAAATATTTCTTATCCAAAATCCGAATATGCATGCAGGAAAATCGTTGCAACAACTTTTCTGCCAAGGTAAGTAAGATTATTTTCGTCGGCTGTAGATAAAGTCCACGCTTTCTCGTCATACAATGGAACTGGGAGAGTCCTATACAGTGACTTTTTTCTTGTTAATGAGAAGGACTTATTTCTCAGGTGGCTGCTTAGCCCAAAGAAGCAGTGATTGGTAAGAGTGTTTCTCTGCTTGATCTGTACGGTGGTGTTGTTTTTTGATTGAGTAGCGGACTCCAAGCTTCCATTCACTATCATCTGAACATATTTTATTGATAAATTGACTTACGCATACTAAATCAATCCTCTATATTTTAAATAGCTCGACGCGTGGTTCGTTCTGCCTGACTGTAGAAGGTCGTTGAACAGTCTGCAAAAATACTGTCTCCAAATTTTCAGCATCGACTGTAACTCTATTATTATTACAAGTTCGTTACAAGACAAAAACCATATTGAAACTCTGTTAAAATTTGATCAGCTTTACTTTACTTTTATGTTTCATATTTTATTGCCAATGTCGAATAGTTTGTTTATTTTTACAATGTCACCTACTTAGCCATAGGGGACGTGTCTACGTTTAAAAGACAGCCTAGCATAATATACACAATCTGGTCATCAATTGGTAGCTGGAGGTTATACGATTAGGGAAGGAACTGAGCGCAGTCAACCTGGCGGGTTTCAGTGCCTTATCTACATATCAAATATGCTTATTTTGCCTCCACGTGGCAGTCACCGGGTACTAATTCCATCCAAGTAGCTTGATTTGTTGATCTTTTAAGAGCAAGTGTTCATCAGAAAAAACTAGTAGCAAAGTAATATCCTGGCCAAAATAATTTAACCTCCGAAACCAGATGTACGTATGTACATAGGTTTTTCAAGATTAGTCAGGGTGCTGAAATAGAGACTGTGGCGGATGAACTTATATTGGGTCTATGCCAGGTCTTATATATCAAACCGTATCATCCATTTTCCTCAAGAGGTTCAAGAAAAGGCCTGGCGCCCAAGGTAAGGTGTTGTGAACATGGTCAATATAGGTTTACGCCTCCGCAGGGGAAGTAAACGACCTATGAATAATGCCCAAGTGTGTCTTTGAAATCGCCTATATTGATTTCAACGCCAAAATGGGAAAAGAGCTTTGGTAGTAACAGGAAAACTTATACGACGCCACGTCGAACAGATAGCGGAGGCTCTGCACTGCTGCAAAGCAGATGTTACCGCCATCCAAGAAAAGCGATGAGATGGACCGGACAAAAGATAATGAAAAACTGCGACATCTACAACGGCGATTGTTGTGCACGACAGCGCTTATTTAGATGCGGATTCGTTGTTAAAGAGAGACTTAGCAAGAAGTCTAGAGTTTACGGCATTCTCGGTAACAATGCCAACGTTAACCTCATATGCGCGCACGGTCCCACAGAGGAGAAAGATGACGATACCAAAGATAGCTTCTACGAGCTCTTGGACAAGAGTTACGAGCAGTGCCCTAGCACTGCTTTGGTACTACTGTCAGAATGTGTAGGCTGCACTACATCATATCCGATGATGACTCGCTGTTCCCACATCTCTATATTCAGAAGGGGATTTGTAGAACTGCTGACCAATCAACCGTCAACTAAATTGACCACATTGCGATCAACGCAAGGCACTCTTCTTTTTAGCGTTGGCCGGCTTACATAGTTTTAGGTAGAATTAAGTTAGATTTAAGCGAAAAAAAAAAATATATATATATATGTATATATGTATGTACATGTATTTATATATTACGTATATATATATAATGTATATATATTATATACGTATATATTATGCATTAGATGTAAGTAGGTTAAGTAAATTAAGATTTATTCTTAGGTAGTTTGTAAGTTTTATAATAAGTTAAAAAAAAATATAAGTCACGATACTAAGTTTTTCTTAAAAAATGTTTTCTTAGTTTTAATTATAATAAATAGATATAGTATAAACATGTAATGTAAGATACGTCGAAAGACATAATTTAAGTGTTAGGTTTAACTTAGAGTGCCCGCATGGGGCCAGTAAGTTAGAATCAGATTATTTTAAGTTAATTAAGCTAACTTTTAAGCGTTTTTTTGTATAGCATTTAAGAGTAAAATAAGTGATATAAATAAAAATGCATATAAACTGAACTGAACTGACTGCAAGGCACTCTTCCTGTATTATCGATGTCCGAATGTTTCGAGTGGCCAATATCGACTCGCACCATTACCTTGTTGTAGCCAAGGTCGCAAGGGCAAGCTAATATTGAGAGAAACTTTAACATCGGACGGCTATAATCGCAAGGGATCGCCAAATCCTTTTCCGATCGACTCTCCCTTAATCTCTTAAAAGGTCCTTTAAGATTCGGAAGTTTTACCAAAAGGTAGAAAAAAACATGCTCCTCAGAATTGTTTTGCCGATCCTCAAGAAACTAGACCCTCTGACCTGCAGTAAGTACAGAGGTATCATTCTTCTTAACATCGCCTACTGTATTATGTGCCGTATTATGTGAACGCCTAACCTAATTCGTCCATATCAGTGTGGCTTTAGGACAGGAAAGTCCACCATCGACCAAATATTCACAATACAGCAGATCTTAGAAAAAATAAAACCAATGAGCTCCATATCGATACGCACCACCTATTCATCGTATGACAGCATCTATAGAGACGAGCTATACAGAACAATGTCTGGTTTTGGCATCCCTGCCAAACTCGTCCGCTTATGCAGAATGACGATGGAGAATGCAAGCTGCCTCCATCAAGGTCGATAAAGAACTCACCGAGACCTTTGGTATCCAAAAAAGATTTAGAGAAGACAATGCGCTGTCATGCGGTTTCTTGAACATCATTCGTGAAAGAGCAGCGCAAAACTCACGCGCCAATTTGACTAGCAAAGCTCTCTCTCGAACAACGAAAGTGACCCTACATAAGAGCTTAATAAAGATCGAGCTGGCTGAATACGCTAGTTGGTTGAGGCCCAGATCCATCCCTGACTATAGCGCCACCTCAAGTAAGTAAGTATAGACATTACATCGGGAAAGCACTTAAGCTAATTGACTATACTGCGGGGCGCAATATAACTAAAGCTGCAACACGATTTTCTCACCTCAGTATTTGAAAACGAACATGGCGATCACCTGATCGAAACTTTCCGAGAAATCAATATAGGCTCGAACCACTACCTAGTTGCAGCCAATGTACGTTTACTTAATCCTCAAATAACCAACAATATCGGGGAAATACTTTGAAGAGATTTTACACACAGGCAGCTCTAATTGCAATAAACCTCAAAAGCCTTTGCTGGTAGCATATCACTCTATCCCACCTTGACCGCGTTTACAGGCTGCATTAAATCCGTGCCAAAAAGCCATCTAAAATGAACGTGTGAAGCCAACATCGAGCAGATTATCAAAGAAACTTAGTGGTATAATCACAATCTGTGATGAGGAATCATTTTTGCAGACTGGTAGTGGGAAGGATGACACAAATTCCGCTGTCACACAGAACCATATAACCTGGACGATGAAATCCTAGATTTCCATGCAACCGATCAAACCGAGGTAAAGTTCCTAATATCTACAGTGAGTCTCGCAAGGCTACCGGATCAGACAGCCTATCTGGCAAGCGACTGAGTCCAGCCCAAAGAGCCTTTAATTGCTACTACAGGGACAATGCAGTCGGCACTTGCATATAGATGATCTCAGCCCACCCGGTGATATCTACTCCATTCGGCCCTGACGTTCTCAGTATGCTATCATACTTAACTTTCCATAAGACTGGACCTAGGACTAACCCTTGTATAACTCTTCCCGCGTTTCTCACTGAATTAGTTGCCTGTTATTCTTAGTAGACAGCAATAGCTTCAGCAGACTGAGTTAAATGCGTTTTTGATGTCAAGTGTTATGGTGAGACAGTATTGATTTCTCCCTCCTAACCATCTTCTTCCTACAGCTGCCTCAATGCGCTCATAAACTAAAAACTCGTCAGTTTTTTTCGCAACTATTTGGAACCACTCCCCATTAGTTATGCTGTAACTCGTACGTCTTCGCTTGTAAGAAAATTACCCCATACCAGTGGCGACCAAGATCAATGAGGTCATGACAACCTCCCAGGAGGGTACAGAATAAGGTGACTTCCCACTAAAGATGGAAGTGGAACAACCGAATTCTAACACAAACTCGTTCTGTAGTTTCAATTTGAAAACTTGAGAAACTTTTTTATTTAAAATTTTTAAGAGATTGGAATAAGCTTAAGAAAAATTTAACCGTAACTAGCTTAAACTAAATTTTAAAGAATTTTTCTCTCTAATTAAATCAATAAATCTTTTCCACAGACCACTATCATAATCTTTATAGAGCTTCTATTTGTTAGCATACCATTTGAAACGTCTGAACTTCATCCAGGAATATATGGATGTCTAAAAATGGTGAACTTTTCCGATTTTGTTGAGAATATTTCAGAGGTTAATACAATTAATTTTGACGCGGTTTAAATTCGGTCAAACAATATAAAGCAGACCAGATTTTATTACAAACGGCATGTGCTCACGAATTGTAGGAAATTTCATCAAACATGATTTCGCGAAAATGTGCAACAAACCGACGCGACGAAGCTAAAAAAACCCGCATTTCAGGACATCTCAAGAAACACCATGTATTTTCACTGCCTCTTTGAATTAAATTACAAAACTGTTTGTATGTACGAGTACTCGTATGTACTTGTATCTCAAACAACTGCAAATACGTTTAACGCTTTTTTTCATGAGAAAGACAAATTGGATAATACTATAATAACTTCTACATATACTGACCTCACAAGGATTTTACCATTTCCAAATCTCTAAAGATATTGATCAAAATTGGACAAAAGTGCCATAAAATCTCTGTTTTTATCTTCATATCGACGACCAAAACCGAACTTATAGAAAAAATTCTATCAAATTTCTCTTTAAATATAAAATCTATATTTAAACTATAGAAAAGCAAGTTTTGAATGATTTACGATTTCAATGCGATTTCTATAGAATCACTTCAATTATTCTCCGCAAACATAAATGCTGCTATCATCTACAGGATTCCATTTCTATGAAATGTATGAACAAATGGATGCCGAAACCTAGAAAGAACTTTCAAACTTTATCATTTATGATATCTTGGATAAAGATGGAGAAGTGTAGAAGAAGAAGATGAAGAAAATCGAGAAATTATGGATGACAAAATTCGATTCGATTCGATAACGCTCAATGCCAATTATTAGCTTGGCTTTTCGTTTGAGTGGCTGGATAGAGGTAGAGGTATTGTGTTTCAGAACTTGCCACCACAAACAAAAGAATCCTTAAAGAGGGGAAACTTTTGAGTAAAGAATTTTTCCATTGTTTTAGATTTTAGTATTCAAAGACAACATCTCGTTAAATCCAATAAGATTGCAAATACTCTTGATGAATAGATTTGAAGTAGTATGTTTCCCCATTAGGTGGTTTTTTGGGCTTCCTCAATGTAAAGGCATGTTATGTTGGTGTAGCGTTTTACGAATAGGGTAGGTGCTGAACAGCAACTTACAAACATACAACTTAGAAATTCAGTCAGAAATGACTGAGCCTCATATGAAAGACAATAAGGATTCTCAGGGCTAGTCAGGGACCCGAGATAGAGATGGCGAGGGATGAACTGTTAATGATAGCCCCATATCCCAGAAAATGATTGCCAAAACATCTGAAATATCTGGTCTCTTTGTCCCAACGCGTCTTAGAAAGGGTCTGGCACCTCAGGTTGAAAGTCATGTATGTCGACCGGATAAGAATTTGTTATAAGCGGCTACCCGGTACTCATCAATAAAAAATTCCATCTATTTATTTATTTCCTTTTTTTCTATCGGACCAGAGCACTTAGGCAAAGAACGTATTTACTCCTTGTAAGTTCATTTTAATGAAATTTGTCAGTATATTGAAGAATGATGTGTAAGCGCTTCAGTAATAAGGTGCCTACAGTACCAGCTCGCGTCCACGTCCGCGAGGAGTACTTTTACACCAAACCTCGCAAGCCACTTATGCACAGCACGTTTAAGTCCTTACCCCGGCGCCAGTAAGCAGCTTTCCTACTGAGGGAAGCCGGTGAAAGTCTGCCGGCATCCTGTAGATCCATGACATCTGCAGTTATGCTCATATGAAATCCAACTGTTAATAAAAGTCTTAACCGAGGACGCAGGCAGAATTACGTAGGATCCAGAAAAACTCTCCTCTGAGCCTTGCCTAGCAAGTTCGTCGTCGATTTCATTTTTCCCCAACAGGAGTTCTGGTACCTTAAGACGGGAGTCAAAAAATAGTTGGAGCGCAAGGTTATGAAAGCTCCAGTGCGTGTTGTACCAGGATGATAGCCAAATACTTGGCTTCTTTGGAGAAATGGATTGTGATGCTTTTCAACACTAGATAAGTCAAACCACTCAGCTTCCTCCTCCAACCTCAGTTTTGAAAGGTTTGACTGAAAGCCTATTTCTGGTGTAACTGCGCTTTAGAGCAGACAGTCGCTGGACACGATCCAGCAGACAGTACAGCTACATTATCGCCATATGCTTCTGCATAGACGTCAGTAAAATTGAGAACGTTAAGCAGTGTCGACCAACATATACAATAGCACTGGAGACAGAGCGCCGCCTTGCGTTCAACCCCTGTTTCCCTCTGCATCACATCCGTAGTCATCATCCGCAATTAGTATGCTATTCACCAGCATTGCTTTTATCTACAAAACTAGTGACTCGCCTACACCGTATTGTCTGACCGAGTTACACATGCCATCAAAAGTTGCGTTGTCGAAAGCAGTCTCAATGTCACCTGACGTATTCCTTCTTGTCAAGTGCGCTTTCAATTCTGCCTACCAGATTTTGAAGCGCGCTCTCGGAAGATTTTCTGCGTTAGTAAGCGTATTTTACGATCAGCGATTCTGACCGCTTTGAATGTAAAAATTTACTTTGTTAGTTCGTAGGAAAATTCACACCAAAAATGGAATTGGGGGTTGTGGATTCTGTGGGTCTTTCCGATTGTGCTATTCTTGCGATTTTTTCACAGCGAGAGGACAAATGACGCAGCGACAGGAGACAACGAATAAAAAAAGCCAAGCGTGAACAAGAGAAAAAAGAGGCTCAAACTGAGCGTTTATTGCTTTTTATACAATTCAATTGGTATAAATTTTAACGAAAGTTAACAATAATTAAATACAATAAATATGGCGGCTCGATATTCATAGGCGCCAAGTTTAAATATTAACGAAATTTAGTACAATGAAGATTATCGATTTAATTCACAATTTACAATTCACAATTTACAATTCAATAAATATCATTGTTGTATGTTGTTGATAAAGTGCTCCAACATTCCGCCCACTTTGAAAGGTCCTTTCAGACAGGAAGGACAGCAAGCTTGCGAATTGGTCGTCGTAAAAGCCCTTTTGTCGTCCGGATGTCAGCAACTCTCACCTTGGCATCATTGCCTGGAATAGTTTTAATGACTCTACCAAGCAGCCACTTCTGGGGAGGAAGGTTATCGTCATGTACGATGACCATTGCGCCAGCTTCCAAATTTTGCTGAGGGGAGGACCACTTTAACCGTTGCTGAAGTTCGTTGACGTATTCGTTTGACCAGCGCTTCCAGAAATGAGTTTTGACAGCGTTTATGCGACGCCATCTTTGCAGGTAGCTGATATCAGATACATCATCTGGTGCTTCGGGAATGGCCCTTAGTGCTGCTCCGATGAGAAGATGCCCAAGAGTTAAAGCTTCAAAATCGTTGGGATCGGTCGATAGCGAAGATATTGGCCGGGAATTCATCACGGCTTCAATCTCGACCAATGCTGTTGAAAGCTCCTCAAATGTCAGCTTAGCGTTGTGAAGACTTCGATACAGATGTCCCTTTGCAACCTTGACGGCGTCCTCCCAGAGCCCACCGAAATGTGGAGTCCTAGGTGGGATGAAATGAAAATTAATATTGTCATTAGAACAAAAGTGATTAATGATTTCAAATGATTTTTGTTGAAACAACATTTTGCGGAATTCTTTAAGTTTTGAGTCCACCCCTACAAAATTTGTAGCGTTATCACAAAAAATTGCATGTGGTAACTCTCGACGACCAATCATTCGCTTTAAAGCCGCAGTGAATGCGTCTGCAGATAAATCTGATACGGCTTCAAGGTGGACAGCCTTTGATGTAAAGCAGACGAAAACTGCAACATACGTCTTGTAGGGAATTTTCCCACGAATCCTATAAAAAGTATAAATTGGTCCACAAAAATCCACACCACAACGAGAAAAAGGCCGAGACAAGATAAGTCTTTCAGCAGGTAGATCACCCATGACCTGTTGAAGTAGCTTCGGACGGTATCTTGTACAAGATACGCACTTTCTGACGACCTTCCTAGCAATATCTCTTGCGTTGACGATCCAGAATCGTTGTTTAATTAGTGCATCAAGAGTCTTGGGTTCTGCATGAAAATTTGATATGTGTACATCCCTAACCATTGATAGAACAAAGTTTGACTCCTTTGGAAGAAGAAATGGATGTTTCTGCTCCTCTGGAACGTTCGCATTCTTCAGTCGACCTCCTACCTTTAACAATTGAATTCCGTTGGACTCATCAATGAACGGGCTTAAACATTTGATAGCTCCTTTAGGTTGTTTCCCATGTTGGATCAGATCAATTTCATCAGCAAAAGAATATGTTTGGATAATCCATACGATTTTATGGAGCGCAGAATCAGAATCAGTAGTTCTGATGTAAATGCAACATCCATATGCGTGCAGAGATGTGTCGCAAAATCCATGAATTTGTATTTCCTTTGTATTAGGAGATAGAACGAACCGTGGAACAGAAATGTTTTTGAGCGAATTTAAATCCAACATAAATTGAAGCCACTCTGTTTCAATATTATGCGGAACTGCCGCATCCCAGTCTAACTTTTCAATCCAGACCTTTTGGAGCAGGATTTTTGCAATAATGATTATTGGGCTTAGCAACCCCATTGGATCGAATAGAGCAGATGATACTGACAACATAGATCTTTTCGTACAACTGGTATATGTGCGATTGTTTTTGTAGCTAAACGAAAAATGGTCGTTTTTGGGATCCCAAGTGATTCCCAAGGTACTCGTTAGATTTGAGTCTGCTATATTTATATCTTTGTGTTTCGGATTCTGTTGTTCAACATCCAACCCATTGCTATACCACTTTGAAAGTTCAAGGCCTGCTGACTTCAAAATTGACACCACTTCCCTTTGTATCTGACGTAATTCATCGAGAGTGTCAGCTCCAGTGAGCATGTCATCGACGTAAAAGTCCGAGCGAATTATTTTGGATCCTAATTTTTTACTTTTAAATTTATCTGCAAGATACATAAGCGAGCAGATTGCCAGGAATGGCGCCGAAGTTGTACCATAGGTTACAGTATTCAGCTCGTAGGTTTGTATGGGTGACTGCTAGCTTTCCCTCCATAAAATATATTGCCATAAAATATATTGATACTTACGATGAGAAGGATGCATTAGTATCTGTCTATACATTTTAACTATATCTGCAGTCAAGGCGTATCTATGAAAACGAAATCTCAGTAGAATGAGGAACAAATCGTCCTGAATGGTCGGACCTGTCATGAGGATTTCATTAAGGGATATCTGCGATGATGTCCGGCATGAGGCATCAAATACTACTCTTAGTTTAGTTGAAGTGCTTCCTGGTTTCAGAACTGCCTGATGAGGTAAGTAATAATGAGATTCTTTCAAGATAAGACTCTCTACCAAAGACATATACCCTAGATCCTTATATTCCTGCAAAAATTTAACATATTCAGATTTTAGTGAAGAATCCTTGGAAAACCTGCACTCTAACGATAGAAATCTCCTCAAAGCAATGTCGTAAGAATTTCCTATGCACCCGGGATCTTGCCTAAATGGGAGTTGAACCATTAGTCTTCCACTAGGTAGTTCTTCGATAGTTTTCCGAAAGAGCGTTTCACAATCTACATGTTCTTTTGTCAACTTTGACTTGCGTGCATCCACTGCTTCCAACTCCCAAAACTTTTCGACAAATGCATCTAATAGGTCTTCCGATGAACTTAGACAGCACATCTGTTTTTCGGGTTGCAGCCGGTTTCTGTATTTCCCAGATACAATCCATCCTAAATGTGTATTTTTCAGTGAGGGAAGTTCCGGTCCGAGCTTAATTTGACCTACCAGAAGTAGTTCAAAGAACGTTTCAGCTCCAAGTAGCATGTCGATCGGCGATGGTACGTTAAAATGGTCATCTGCAAGTTCAATATTGTTGGGTAAGTTCCAGTCCTTTACCTTAAGTTCTGAGTTAGGTTGATATCCTGTAATGGTTGGTGTAACTAAGAATTCCAAAGAAATTTCAAAATTATTGAGTCTTGAGCGAATGGTAGTTTGAGTAAGGAATTTAATCTTGGTTTCAGTTGATCCGATTCCAACTATATCCATATTCTTCCTTTGCCTATGTAAATTTAAGGAGTTGGCGAAGCGCTCCTTTATAAAATTGACTTGTGAACCTGAATCCAATAACACACGGCCCATTTGGAAACTTCCGAAGCCATCCTTGACCAAAATCAAAGCAGTCGCTAAAATCACCTGTGCTGTTCTAAAGGCGGATTCCTTCTCCAACGCAGAATGGGAAGCTGCAGAACTAGTAGATATTTGGATATTTCCCGAGGTTACTGTTGGCTGTTGTTGAATTCGATGCAGCAAAGTATGGTGTGGTTGCTTACATGTTCTACACCGATATGTTGATGGACATTTAGATACAGTGTGACCTTTACCTAAACAGTTTAAACAAAGAGATAGCTTCTTAACGTTTGCAAAACGATCTGATACAGAAAGTTTGCTAAAAGTGGAACAATTACTAATTATATGGTCGGTTTCTTTACAAAATGCACACGATCTTTGCGTCACATTCAAAGAAGTTTGTAGACGTTGATCAAAAGATGATCTGGTTTTATTTGGCCATTTCCTATAATTGTCCGAGCGCAGCTGCTGACCATCGCGTGCTTCCAGGTATTGGCATCGTTTATTTAAAACTTTAGCGCACGCATCCTAACTTGGAAGTGTCTTAAAGTCGCACTGCTCATCCCACTTGACTCGAATTTCTTCGTCAACTTTGGACATCGTGATGTAAATAATTACAGCATTACATATGTCTGCATGAGTTCCAATTGACTAAAGATTCGAACAATGCAGAGACGTTGTCACATAAGCTACGTAAAAGCGATGCTGACGGCTTCGAAACCTTGGGCAATTTAAAGAGTTGAGATATGTTTTCCAAAAATATTAGACAATCGTTATCGTAGCGATCTTTGAGCCGAGCAAGTGCTTTAGGGTAGTTAACCTCTGTGACCTGAAAAGCTTTTATTGTGCCGAGTGCTTGACCACTTAAGCAAGTGAGTAAATAATTAAACTTTTCGATTGTTGAAAGACTCGGGTCCCTATCTACGAGTTTAGTATACGAGTTAATGAAGTTCTTAAATTCTGAATATTTTCCACTGAATCTAGACAAGCTTAATTTTTGCAAATGGTTGACCGATTGTGGAACTGAGAATGTAGTTTCTAAAGTACTGTTTCTTACTGCACCTAGACCCGCTAGTATTTTCGTATTTGTACAAATGTAAAGTTCTTCAAGTTCTCCTATTGCCGTATCCGTAGGCGTTAAACGTTCAATTTGCGTTTGATATACTAAAAGTTGCTTAAAGTAGGATTCAACTATACCTAAGCGACATTCTAATTCTGTTGGTGACAATTCGTCTTTGATACTATTACCTCTATCGATGGTTCCGACATTATGAAAAAGAATCAAAAATACAATTGATAATGAATTTGTCAAACTGCAGAAACCTGACGACCGTTAAATGATTTTTTGCTCCAATGAAATGAGATCGAAGATACAATCAACTAAAAGTATAGCGAAGCCCTTATATGACCATTTATAAATTTACAATAAACTCGAAATTGTACGAGTAATAGCACTGTGCGTGTACGAAGAATAAAACGATATTGTAAGATTAATGCCAAGAAGCTGCTACCTGATAGCTTCACACCGAAATTCCAATAAAAATCCGAATATTAATACTTCAAAAAATCCACTGATAACTGCTGTTAAACTATTAAAATCAAGTCCAATGATGATATGGTATGTGTCTGCGAGCTCTTGTTCTGCTGCGATATCAAACGAATCGGCCGATAAAGTTGCGATGTTGCCAAACGAATTTTCGAAACGTGTTCCTTACGAAAAAAATTGATGTCGATTGAGCTGTTTGTCTCCTGCAGAAACCGAAATAAAACGATCGAGCGAAAGGGCGACAATTTGCCTGGATCATATAAAGATGTCTGTGCGTTTGAATGAGGAAGGAAACGACGATTTCAGTGGGCGAAAGGTATTTTGCGAAGGAGCGAAAATTATTTTGCTATTTTACGAATGAGCTATTTTACGAATGAGCGAAAGCTATTTTGCTAATGAGCAAAGAAAGCCAAATTGAAAAAAAATGTGTGGAATGTAAGAAACTGCGATATTAACTTTGTGGATTCTAATTTTGATCTTCTACCGACAATTTGCACGCATTAATATTATTGTGGAATATGCACTCGTATATCATGTTCAATGTTGTTTCAGCATTTTTTTTTTTATAAATCAATGTAATATAATTTAATGTGAACGATAAATGCATGCAGTATATCTCCTCGTATGTCGAATGTGCGTTTTGTGTAATTTTGATTTTAATTGACTGGATCGATATTATGCTGATATTAAAGTAGTTTCAGCCAACGCACATTCGCATAGATGAAGTGTTTCTTACGTACCTTTGCAGGGAGGATACTTAGCTTTCCCTGTACTTCGTAATCGATGGGACAATAAATGTCTTTTGGCTCTCCTTTCCTCTTCCTCCTTGGTGATGATGATTGGTGCTGGTGCTGGTGCTGGTGCTGGTGCTGGTGCTGGTGCTGGTGCTGGTGCTGGTGCTGGTGCTGGTGCTGGTGCTGGTGCTGGTGCTGGTGCTGGTGCTGGTGCTGGTGCTGGTGCTGGTGCTGGTGCTGGTGCTGGTGCTGGAGCTGGTGCTGGTGCTGGTGCTGGTGCTGGTGCTGGTGCTGGTGCTGGTGCTGGTGCTGGTGCTGGTGCTGGTGCTGGTGCTGGTGCTGGTGCTGGTGCTGGTGCTGGTGCTGGTGCTGGTGCTGGTGCTGGTGCTGGTGCTGGTGCTGGTGCTGGTGCTTCCAATGTGATTTTCGCCTTGCACTTTTTCCCGTATTAGCGTAAACCGGTAACCGAACGCGACTCACTGTTTCACTACCCACTGTTCTTTTTTTTTTTTTTAATATATTCACTTTGAGTTTTTTTGAGTTTGTAAGTTTTTTTTACACAACGATACCGAATACCGATACAACTCGAAACCGAAAAGATTGCCTCACGTTTTGGCGCCAAAATGTACGATCAGTGATTCTGACCGCTTTGAATGTAAAAATTTACTTTGTTAGTTCGTAGGAAAATTCACATCAAAAATGGAATTGGGGGTTGTGGATTCTGTGGGTCTTTCCGATTGTGCTATTCTTGCAATTTTTTCACAGCGAGAGGACAAATGACGCAGCGACAGGAGACAACGAATAAAAAAAGCCAAGCGTGAACAAGAGAAAAAAGAGGCTCAAACTGAGCGTTTATTGCTTTTTATACAATTCAATTGGTATAAATTTTAACGAAAGTTAACAATAATTAAATACAATAAATATGGCGTCTCGATATTCATAGGCGCCAAGTTTAAATATTAACGAAATTTAGTACAATGAAGATTATCGATTTAATTCACAATTTACAATTCACAATTTACAATTCAATAAATATCATTGTTGTATGTTGTTGATAAAGTGCTCCAACACGTATTGCATCGCAGACAAAGGATGCATTCGCAACCCCCTTTTTTCGGAAATTGTATTGAAAGCCAAATCTACAGTAAAACCAGTATGACCATATATACTAGTACATGCAAAAAGACCTTTGGTTAAATTGAACTAAGACCTCAAATTACACTTATACTTCGGTAGTTGGACCTATATTAATGTACAGTGCCCCAAACAAACAGATGAATTAAAGAACACTGGATAGGTGCAAAGGTCGAGCTGCTCTGAGATCGACCCCCACTTTCACATACTTTTCACCTCCTATGAACATCTTCGATACACACATAAGTATGTAGATGGCTTCCAGTCGCATGAAAGCTGCCTCGAAATGGACCAGTTTCGAACAGTCCTGTAATTTTTGACAGTTTTCTTACATATGTATATTGAATATTGTTTGACAGATCGTCTTAGTAGATTTACACTAGAAAAACGCTTCCGTATGGATTAAACTCTGTTCTCATATTCGACAAAGTGAGGTGGCTATTTGTGGTGTGTGAATCGATTTCGTATCATTCTGACACAATAACGAGTCAACAGTTGACTCCCCTATAAATGACTGTCAAAAAATCGACTCACTTTTAGTTCAACGGGCTTGGGAATAAGCGAGGCAAGTCGAGATGAGACTCATGCGACTCAATTAAATTCATAAAAGTGCTCTGTTTCATATGGTCTTCAGGTTGATGGCGCCATCGGTTCTTATTTTTTCGAAAATAAGGCCGTGATTCATTAATCCGGACGATATGCAGTTTCAACCGTATAACAATATATGCATAAAAAAAATTATTGGACTGACACTGCGGAGTGTTTAAACTCCTTCCTTCCCACACTCACAGTGTTATCATTTTATGCAAAATGAGAGATGACATACAACTTGCTGACTCCGAACGGCGCGTGAATGACAATTTCTTGATACGCATTTTTTGATTTAACTTTCTGAGGTTTGCCATTTCCCGCAAACGGGAATTACTTTTTCTGATTTTTGATATTGGTAAAGTTATTAGCCCTTGCTGAGAAGTGGGGGAACGTACCCTCTGGTGTGATACGAAGTATAGTGCCCATTAAACCATTTACTAACTCAGGTCTCGATTCAATGGCTGGCAATATTGCTTGTCGAAAATGGGGCAGCGAGTTGTACGAGTACATTGCGATATTGCGATTTGATGCTTCTCGGTTACTTCTAAGGCTAAGTAAGGTCATTGATGTATGCTTATAAAGCGGAAGCTATTTAGGCTTCAGAAGCCAATATCAGCGAGTTATTGATGAAATAGAGCCCCAAAAAGAGGCTCCAACGAAGCCGAGGAAGTCTTATGCCTGAAGTTATAAAACATAATATGCAGCCATGAACAGTTTTTTATAACGAGTGAAGATTTTTGATTCAAATTGTTCAAAGAAAAGTATATACCATATGTAGCTCTTAAAAAAGATATCTTCATCTGCACTGATAGCCGAAATGCTAAAAAAAGGCCTGAAATCGGTTATGACAGCGTCGAATGAAATTCACAACTTTCTGACCAAATAAACCGTATTTTACATCTGCTGAGTATCTAGACACAAAAATTTTCAGAGAAACCGTTAAACTTTATAAAAGTGGCAAAGCACTAAGCAGCTTGTTAGCCCCCAAGGAAACAACAATGTCACTCACTACATGTACATACATCTATTCATGATCAAACTAGATGCAATAGATAGATGGTCAGGCAACTTTCAATTTGACCCAGCAGAACATATTTGGTCTAATCTGGATCAGAAGTATACATACAGCCTCTTATCGGTGAAAAACAACAAATCGGCAGTAGGGTCGCTACAGTCCGAGCATTATCACCACTGCTAAACTGCCAGCCATGCCAGCTGTCCTGTCTTTCAACGATTTCTGTAGCAGCTGTAGAAATAAGAATGAATAAGGAGGAATAAAATTATCTAGATTTTTCCATTAAATGCAATACTTCCTTGCTACAGTTTGAAGAGATAAAGCCACTGTGTCTAATTTTTTCGCTATCTTCGCCTCAATAAATTGTTTAGCCATTTCAATTGCACATTTCTTTATTAGCATGCCATCGCTATATGGTTTCTTGGCTTTCGCTAAGCGGCGTATGAAGCGGCGAGGCTAAATGTTTCTGTGGTGCTAGGTTTTGTAAAAAATGTTTGGTGCAACAATTTTTTTTATATTCTGCAATAATTGTAGTTCTCAATTATTAATCAACGATTGAGAGAACGTTCCGTAAATTTTGGGAGACGACACGAATCTAAATGAAATCCGAGTGTCGAGACACGACACAACATGCGTAAATCCGAGTCGAAAAATTTACGAAACGTGCTCTCAATCATTTATTAATGATGCTGTACTCCAGCTGTTCGAGAAAATGATAATCCACAACACAGTTTGTCAAATCAGCGACAACAGGTATACACAAATGCTGTTAAAGAAACCGCCTCTACGAAAGTTTTATTTAAGATTTTGCCTGTTAGATTATATGCATGCGGCAAAGAGATAAGATGTTTTGCATTTTTTGATGAGGACTCTTCGGTTTCTTTAATCAGCGAAAGTCTTGTTAATCGCTTGGGGCTGAAAGGTATTAAAGAAAATTTAACACTTCAGTGGTTCGGAAATACTAGCGTGACAGAATGTTCTAGCCGTGTTAATCTTTTTGTTTCAGGGATCGAGCCTAGCAGTAAAAAATTCTCTCTCAGAAATGTCAGAACAGTAAAAGATCTAAGACTACCCAGACAAACATTAGATATAACCAAATTATACCGTAAATTTCAACAGCGAGGTAGTTATTTCGTATTCACTCGTATTTTACGCAAGTTGGTTCGGCGACTAAGAAACACCTAGAGCAAGTAGTTAGCGATTACATTGTTAATGAGAATTTAGACGTACAAGAAACTGCAAAACATTTTGAGTCACTGAATGATGTCCGAGCTAAGAAACTACTGGAAGACACAACCAACCGAATGAGAACGAAGTTTGAAACAGGGTTGCTGTGGAAGCACGACGATATTGTCTTACCACCAAGCAGAGCGCAAGCGGAGATCAGATTCAAAAGTCAAGAAGTTTAAGCGAGACAACAATTATTATAACGAATACTGTCGTATTATGGCGGAATATGAGAAGAAAGGATATTCGAGAACTCTCAGCTTACCTGAAGCCTCTAGAACAGGACCACGAACTTGATATTTTGGGGTGCGCAGTACTAATAAACCAGGGAAATTACGCTTAGTCTTCGACGCCGCTGCAGAAACTTGCGGTACATTGAATTCAGCCTTACTTTTCGGACCCGACCAATACCAGGACTTACTCACAGTGCTTATGAAGTTCAGGCAAAAACCAAAAGGTGTGTGCGCGGACATCGTGGAAATGTTCCATCAGGTGAAGGTGCTTCGAGAGGAGCACCGCGCTTCTTGTGGAGAGTAAGAGAAAGTGACCCAATACGGGAAATGATCACGAACATGATGACGTTTGGTGCAACCTGTTCACCCTGTTCGACACAATTTATGATGGTTTGTAATGCCTTGGATTTTAAAGCTCAGTATCCATCAGCTCTAGACGCAATATTAGAAAATCATTATGTTGACGATTTAGTAATTTCCTTTAAAGACGAAAGCGAAGCGATTAAAATCTCGAAAGAGATAGCTTGGGTGCATAAACAAGGTGGATTTTAGTTAAAGAGATTTATGTCCAACTCAAAATTGGTCAGCGAGGCATTGAACGAGGCAAGTCTATAACATCGATTTTAAATCTTGACAGAGGTGAAGTAGTACCGTTTCAAAAGGTGCTAGGTATGCATTGGGATACTGGGTGCGATGTTCTTCAGTTCGTTATGGCGTTCGGAAGGGTAGATCCTCAGCTGTTAAGCACTAATAACTAATACAAAGCGGGAAGCACTAAGCATAACTATGTCCGTGTTCGACCCCTTTGAATTTGTAGCCGAATATTTACTGACGTATACCCCGATATTACAGCGTTTCGTTCTTAAAAGGCCCGGTTGAACGCTGCTGTGGGATATTGAAGAATAACAGAACAAGTGGGTGTATTTCGTATAGCGTTTGTGGCTGGGTAGACAAAGTGCGCCCCTCTTAAATTAACGACGGTTCCAAGACTGGAGTTACAGCCAGCCATGTTAGTAACGCGTCTTCGCACCTTAATATTAAAAAGACACAATATAAAACCAAGCAGAGTTGTCGGAGCGACTCGCGTACGGTGTTAGCTTGGATAGCATCGGACCACAGACGCTACAAATCCTATATTGCTCACCGGGTCAGTGAGATACTTGAAAACAGCGAAGTACCTGAATGGAGGTAGGTATCAAGTACACTTAACCCAGCAGATTTTGGTACTCGACTTAAAGATGAAAAACGTAATTCATTCTGGATAGGTGGGCCACAGATTCTGAAGGAAGAGGAACCTGCCTGGCCGCCAAAACAGCGAGTTTTAAACACTGATGAAGAAATACGCCGAAAACCTACACTTTTACTGATTCGTACCGGGGATGACATTTTTAATAAATATTCGCCCTTCGTCAAACGAAAAAGAGTCGTGGGCTGGGTGTTGCGTTTTCGAAAGAACTGCACGCTGGCTCCCTATGAGCGGGAATATGATGGTCTTAAATTCAAAGAATTGGAGAAGGCCGAACTAACTATTTGCTGTGTCGTTCAAATGACTGCCCTGACTGGATTATGAGGCTCTGAAAAAATGCGGACAAGTGAACAAAACCAGTAAGCTGTGGAATCTAATACCGTGTTTAAGCGAAGAAGGCGTAATTTGTATAAACGGGAGAATAAACAACGCAACACTAGCGCCCCCTTACACCAGAAAACCAATAGTACTTCCGAGAAGCCATCATGTGGATGACCTTATCGTCAACTATTACCACCAATATTGGAAACACCAGAATGAAAATACTATCGTAGCTGAAATCCGACGAAGGTTCTGGAGACCCCATATTAGAGTTGTTGTGCGACGTGCAGCGAAAATATGTCAGTTTTGTAAAATTAAGAGGGCAAACCCGGTCACTCCGGTGATGGGTCAACTACTTAAAGATAGGACGCCGTTCATAAGACCCTTTTCGTACGTAGGCATAGATTACATGGGCCCATTCGTCATTATTAACGGCCGCCGCAGTGAAGAACAATAGATTTCGCTTTTCACCTGTTTAACCACGCGTGCGATATATTTAGAAATTGCGAGAGACCTTTCAACTGATACGTGCTTGATCTGCATACGCAATTTTATAAGTCGACGTGGAACTCCAGTACGCATTAGGTCGGATAACGGGACTAATTCTACCGGAGCTGATAGGGAGTTGCAACGACAGCTGAGCGAGTTCGACCATGGAAGAATATCTAACGCCTTAGCGAATAAAAAAATATAATGGATATTCAACTGCCCCTTGAATCCGCATGCTGGTGGATACTGGAAACGTCTGGTGAGAAGTGTGAAAAGAGCGATGGCTCATGCACTTTCAAATCAACAACTTCAAGAACACATTTTATTTAGTTTTATGTGCGAAGCTGAAAACCTAGTCAACTTACGAGGATTAACGCACATTGCCATAGATACACCGGCGGAGGAACCATTAACTCCTAATCATTTTCTTCTAGGTACAAGCAACTCAGAACAGACGCCTCATCCGCACGAAGAGAAACTAGTTGGCACCAGGAAACAATGGCGTATAGTGCAGCAAATGCAACATCGTTTTTGGAAAAAAATGGTCTGCCGAATATCTCCCAGACCTCTGTAGGAGGACGCAATGGTTCCAGCCATCTAGAGCTAGCTAGATCCACGGAAGTGGGAGTGTTTTTACTTGTTTTTACCATGTTCTATTGCGAATTATTATTGTAAGTGCGTCTTCCTGCTGAATACAGAGGCCTCTAGCGTTTCGATACTCAATCTCGGCTGCCATTATTAATTTAAAAAAAAAAAAACTTCTTTGAATTTGAGAACTTGCAGCAGGAGAACATAGAAGGAAAAATGTAAGTTAATTACAAAACGTTATCATAAATATTATAAATTTTACTCCTTCCATTAGGAAATAAAACTCACTGTCATCTTCAACGGGAGTTTTATTTTCGTGTGCCTCCGCAAACCAGTTCACAACATGTATGTTTATAATATTTGATTTTAAAGAAAATTACTTGTATGGAAAATTCAGAACACTTAAGCAATCCTTCGGAACTTAGTTCACCCAAACTGCCAGCATGCATAATAGCTTGAGGTACCGTATGGGAACAAAATTTTGTAGCTAGCTTTACCTTTTGACACTCTGCACCTTTAATATTCAAATTCGTTAGTGATATTTTGTATGCAATACTAACATCAGACTTTTCATTCGTTTTTGAAATAAGTTCTTCAACGATTCCTTTGGAAATGATTTGCCCGTCCAAAATGAAACCATCACTATCGACAAAGCTGTTCCGGATGAGTTTTATAAGATGAGGCGCGTCAGCAAATACATATACTTTCTTCAATTCATCAGTTGGATTTCGGAAAAAAAGATGTTGTTACAGTGATTTCAAGTTCACGCAACAAGCCTTGATTTGTCCTCTCAAGATCACAGGCGATTGCAGGCACTTTGTACCCACACGCACTTAATTGCTTGATAATACTAAAAGGTGTCTGTTTGGTCATCCGTTGGGCGAAATCGTAAAAAAATGGTTGTTTCCAATTGCCAAACAAGCCCCTTATCATTGCCACTTGAACGTATTTTGCAGCTTTAGGCGTCTCATCTTTGCGTTTGTCGTACACTATTTTCTCTTTTACTTTCATTTCGTCAAATGGAAGTACACAGATTCTATCCATTTCTTCCATATCCACGTTTTTCATTATATCCAACACGGGTTGAATTATTAAAGGATACACATTTAGCTTTGAGCACCACTTTATCAAAGTAATTACAGCTGGAAGAGGATACTGCTTTTTCAGCAGCAATCGGAAAGCTCGGGGGCCAGCTGCATGTATGGCTATTGCATTCACAATATCTTCAGATGACTATTTTATCCGCTTATGAGGGCATTCCAATTTCTTTATTTGCCCCTTGGCAAAAATATGGCCAACGGAGTCAATGACTTTTTGTTATTTCCAGATCTTAACTTTCAGCTCTGCAATTTGTTCCAGTAATCAAACATATGAGTTGAACTTCTTTTTTAGCGCGTTACATTTATTTAGTTTGTGATTTACTTACTGAGAATATGTGGGGACGAGCTCCTCAGTTTGCCTACTACAATCGATCATATGTTCAATTTGTGATCCGCAGTCTAACTTAGTGATCTTCTTGCCTGTTTGAGTGGAGCAACTTATATTGTTCGATAGGAATAAATCGCCCGTGGGGACTTCCAGCTCTATGTTCTCCTTGTCAATTACTGGATCACTAAAATAAAACAATTAGTTGATGTTAGTATACCTGAATAATGAGTATGTATAATAATTAATCTGCACTTGCCTGGAGATAAAAAGTCTATTTCGGATACGTAAATCCCGAGCAGTCGTTTCGTTTTTGTCATTGCAAGAAAACGGAAGGCACTGCGTCTTCTTTGAGACGTCTTGTTTTTAAAGATATTCCATATTTTTCATACAGTGGGTTCTTTGGCACAAAATCACTTTTTTCAAAATGTTTAGAACAAATTCGTGCTGTTTTTTTTTGCTGAACTTATCTTTTCAACGGCACAAAAAAACCCACTCCTTGCACATGTTGTTGATATGATATATCTTCATTCCCAGTTTTATTTTTATTGTTATTATTGTTCACAGAACACCAAAAAACTGCACAGCGCATTTTACCACTTTTAATCTTCTGTAATCACTTTAAATGAAAATGTAACCAATGTAAACAAAGTTTCTTTCGTCTAACTATGTCACAGTCGGCGGCCATATTTAGAAAATTTGGCAGATGCGCAGAACGAAACCAAAATATTTGCACGGAGTATATTACCTTCTATACATATACCTTGCCCAATGGGTAAAAATAAGTTAAATTGAAGTTAATTAAGCTAGTTTTAAAGCGTTTTTTTGTTTATCTTATAAGAATCAATAAATGAATTCCAATAAAAACGCATTCAAAAAAAATTTCTTGTAATATTATTAAAACTATACAATTGCAATAACTTATGTAAAGTTTTAAAAAAGAAAAGCCGTTAAAAAAACTTAAAGCTGCTCCATCTGTTGTTAAATATACGTTTAAGGAGTAGTTTATTCTTTTCTTTTGTTTACTTCCATTATTTTGACACTTCTTTCGATGTCACGTGTTTATTGGTAGTTGAGGACGAGCGCCTTGATTGTTTGCACCAATAATGGAAACATTTTCAACAGTTCCTGGATTTTGTCCAGCTTGTGGTTCAATTTTTCCAGAACTGAAATCAAGTGGTGATGTCAATTGCTATAATTGCAAGAAGAACTTCGCGCCCGATGGTGAATACATTGAACTTATGCCAAAAGGAAGTATTTTTTCATCATTTCCACTTCTTTCAGTATATGGAGAAATGGAAGTAGAGTATACTATTCATTTTAACAGTTACGATCCGAAGAAAGTTCAAGGAAAAGTGAAAGAAGAAAATCAGGAAGCCGATGGACCTGTTGTCGAACGAAAGTGCAGCAAATGTGGTCATGATAAAATGTCCTATGCTACCTTACAATTGCGCTCCGCTGATGAAGGCCAGACGGTGTTTTTTACATGTCTTAAATGCAAGTAAGTATTTAATAGTCAACTCTTCCCACATACCATTGTTTGTTACAAATTAGTTGCCTGTCGTGAGTTATTCTTAATGCTTCATCTCTTTTTTATAGATATAAAGAATCAGAGAATTCGTGAATTCTTCCAATGGTCTGGCAGTTTATTTCCTTCCTAATCTTAATTACAATATTTTGTAAATTTAAATTAAATTAAAAGATTAATTAAACATTTTCTGTAGAAAATTCTAACAAGCTAATTTTTCTGGGAAAAAAAAATAAGATACTGAACTTTATTCACTTCGCGGCTGGCTTTTTTGCATCATTCCCTTTGGCCTCCTCCTCAGTTTCATCGGCGCTCTCTTCGCTTCCATCATCATCATCGTCATCATCATCATCCTCGTCTTCATCATAGTCGTCATCGTCGTCGTCGTCATCATCGTTACCATAACTTGTGGATCCACCGTATCCACTCGGTTGATAGGAAGAAGACGCAAAATAAGATTCATATTCATCATCATCATCGTCATCGCCAAATTGAGCTTGTCTACCGAACTTGTGGCTTCTAGTAGACATACTCAAATCCTTAGTGACCGACGTGTCGTAATTGCATTTAGGACAAGGAATCGCCTTATTTTTATCGTACTTGAATCCCTTGCGACGGACGTGATCATCGCAGTAACAAGTCTTGCATCGCAAGCAAGAATATTGCCCTAATCGATTGCATGACTGGCACTTGTAATTCTCGGATTCGAGAACTTGACAAGAAGCCTGATGTTCAAATTGGTCATCCTCGCAAAGAAAACCATTGCAGAAGGAACATTTAAAAATTCGTCCACCGTGTTCCCAGACGCCACGTTCACATTCAATACAATTTGCATTTTGCAGAGGACATGTGCATGCATGGCTTTGTAAACACTTCCGTCCATGGCACACCCAAGCTTCGCAGAAATCGCAAATTGCACCAACCATACCCAATCCCGTAGTGAAAATGCCAGGATGCTTAACGACACAATCGCCGGTTTTCAACATGCATTTAACTTTGCCACATTGTGCACAGATCGGAAGACGTTGTAGACTTTGACAGAAATAACAAAATGCTCGAGATTTCTGCTTTTTGAGACATTTTTCGCATTCCATGGCGGCATTGCATGGATTTTCTGCCAGTTGAACTTCTTTGTTTCTGATTTCTTTTAAGCGCAACTTTTGCTTCTCCGCCTTTTTACGTTGTCCTGTCTTCTTTTTCGGCATTATATTAATTTGTTCTTATGCTATATATTTATTTTACTAAAAAAAATTTATTTAATGAATGAAATTCTACGTAACCCGCAGAGACACTACTTTTTTCGGTTAAATGCCAACGTGACAGTTATCAAATAATTGTCATTTGCAATAATGAAAGAGTACAAAGCATGCCAGTACCTATGATCATCAGAGTACATTCAAAGGTCAAATTAGCCGAAATGGATGCGACCGATGGGTGACGCTAAAAACTTTCTGATAAAAAGAACTTGTGGTATTCTGCAATGATTTTTGATATTTCATATCCTATTAGAATTTAGGACAAGTTAATCTGAAAATAGTCAAAAACAGATTAAGATTGAGAGGTTTTCGTAAAGCTGAAAAAAGGTACGTCCGCCGTGCAAGGAAGAGTTGAATGCATACTTGACGTGAGTTGGAAAAAAGGAGCGGGACTTTAGCCAAGATTATTAATGATCTAAGCCTAATATATTTCTTTTAATGCGTAATCAGTTTGTTTTGGGACATTAGCCCTTGGTTTGTGTCCAGTAACTTCCTTTCAGCCATCTTTTGATTGAGGAAATGTATGGGAGATTGTAAGATTTATAATTAGTCTTGCTAGGCGAGGTTTTAAGCTTTAAAACAAAAGAACTGTTTGCATGATGATTCAGTGATGAATCTCCTTTTACGAAGTATGTAGTTCTTGCTCTGTTTAAGGGGGTAGTCTCATGTTCCATCTTCAAAAAATCGATTTTCTTTTTCTTACACATTTTCAAAGTTTAATGAGTTGAGAATATACTCTGCAGGGAGAGCGTACCCTGCATTTTCTTTTCTTTTCCAAACTTTAAACGCGTTTTTCCCGAAACTACTTATCCGTCGGCCCAGATAATTAAAAAAACTATTGGACCGATTTGGCTGAAATTTTAACACAATATTCTACACATGAATGATTCTGTCCGGTATCAGAACTAGATTTTTTTTATGCTCTTTTAAATGTAATACGGGACAGAATAACAACCCTACTGAATAATAATCTTTTTCGAATTTTGATTTCAGATAATTACAAATGGAGCAATCAGGGCATCCAGAAACCTACCTTTTTTTTGAAGGACCTACTTTACATTTACATTACATTTCATTTTCCGCAAAAAAAAAATTCTTAAAAACCTGAAAAATTTAACCTCGGAATGAGACTACACCCTTAAAGAAAAAAATAATTCAGTTTTGCTAATATGTTAAGGTCAAATCTAGGATGCTTTGTATTAACGAAGGTTGTACTCCTTGCATAACTCCAATGATTTTTTTCAGATATTCGTGAAATGTGTGTTATGTTAATATATTACGATTAAGACTGCAAAAATTTCAAAAGAATCCCCTATTAAGAAAAAACTAATCACATTTTGTGTATCTTCTTTTTATTACTAACTTAAACGAGTGGACATGTTTTCATCTCCCTCTTACTCAGACGGCTAGTGGTGTGCAATTTGATTACTTGTGAGTAACGAATGATTACTGATTACTTCAAATTCAGTATTCGGTATTTGGTATTCGATACCTAGTACTTGGTCTTCCAGTCAAGATTCATTTTCTGGAATCAGAGTATCAAGTATCAATCCAATGATTCCTAGTATTCGATATTGACGGTTTAAAAGTAATCAAATTGGAACTATACGATATATGGAACATCGTGCGACTGTGACTTGTGAGACGTTTGATACCATTAGAAAAGAGAGTGCAGGACAAGGAGAAGAGAAAAATGGAACAGTGTACACATGCATATGCAATGTAGAACATAATGGAGGAGCTAAACGAGACGTGCTCTGCTGTTGGGTTGCTGTGTATTTGCATTTACATATACATATGTGTATTTTGATATTGCTTCTTTGGAATTTATCAGCAAATGAGTATTAGTATCGAATACTTATTTTGAGCAGTATTCGGTATCGATACTCATTTCAAGAATCGAATAGTAAATACCGGATAGTTACTTTTTGCACATCACTAGACGGCAGTGCGAATAAGCCCACCCCTGTCATAAATTTTCTTATTTATTGTCTCACCAAAACCTATCACCCATAAAGGTGTGACCGATCAGATCTGACACTTCTGCTTTTACGAAATCGTAGTTAGTAAGTACTGCACTGATGGTTCTAAAATTATTGCTATTCCTTGAATTTGCTATATTCATAGTCTTCGATTAGTTCTGCGAAAATTTCAAAGGGATCCTCTGTTCGTTCGCGAGTTGTCGTGGGCCAAAAAAATTTACACATAGGGACTTGCAGTCACACGCGCGGGCGACATTAAAGCTACAGTGAAGGCGGCTGATGAAAAAGAGACCGGACCTCTTCATAGCAACAATGCAAAAGTATCTCGAAAATTAAACTTTCCGAAAGATGGAAAGCACAGGATTTGGTTCTGCTACTAAAAGGAATACGCCTCTTGGACACCATTGGAGAGATTTTCGAGAGAATAATTATATAATATTAGATTACTAGCAGTAGCAAAGGAGAAAGGAGCTCCCTCAGACAACCAGTGTTCAGCTGTTGATGCCATACGGGCGGTAGTCGATATCGCAAAGAGGGAGAAAGAAGATTCTATAGCGCAAAGTAATGCAGTAATTACGCTGGACTTTAAAGACTTTATAAAAGTCTGTGAGCTGGTTATCCATTACAAGGGCACTTGCTAGGATGGACCCACCGTACTATTTGCTGAGGATAGTCACTAACTATTTCAACAGCAGAAAGTTGAGGTACAATTCGGATAAAGGCATAAAATACTACAAAATCACTACAGGGGTCCCACAGGTATAGGGCCTATAGCTACTGCTATTTTACATAATGTATGATGGAGTCTTATGACTAACGTTGCTCAGGTAATTGTTTTCGCCGACGACATTGCCGTCATGACAGTAACCAAAGAGATTCATGATTGGAGCTGGCCGATCATAAAATCGAAGCTGTTCTCATAAAAGTTCAGAAAACCACTGAATTCGCCAATTTTCAGATCGGTAACCAAATAATCGCGTCCAAAGAAACAATTAAGAACCTGGGCGTTATGTTGGACAACCAACTTTTTTTTTTTTTTATAATTTACGCGCGCCTAAGGGGTTATGAATACCCTTATACTGTTGCTATGGCGCGGGCGGAAACATAGAAGGAGGAGAAAGGAAAGTTTGTGATGTAGTGTTTTGAAACTCAGGTGTGTTTGGTTTCGATATTGACTCTCCAGGGGTGGGAGTCCGAATAGGACGGAGAGATTTTTCTTCTCTCGGAATGTGAGGTTGTGAATTTTAACGGTTGTTTTGTGCTTGAAAACCCCTACAACAGCCAAATCTACATGTCAGTGCTATGCCTTCGCACGCAGATTTTTCTGTCTGAGTTCCAATTACACAAATGGAAACTTGCTGCGCCTAGGATTCGAACCTTGACCTTCCGAGTGAGAGGCGATAACTAGTACCACTACACCACGGCCACCCCAAAAGTACAAAAAGCAATTGTATTATATACATACATATGTGAAAAAACCTCGGTAGTACAGCCAGCTCCGCCGCGAGTATTGCGTAATATCAGTGGACCTGGGATACACTAGAAAAATTCTACTTTGCAGAGTAACAAAATCAATCCGCCTGTATGCCCCTCCAGTCAGGGCAGAGGCACTAAGAATGAAGGAGTCTAAAAGGAGACTATCGTCAACATACAGACTCTATGCACTAACGACAATTAGCGGTTTTCGAACCATCTGAGATGAAGCTACCTTTGTTATAGCTGGAACGGCTCCAACTGACATCCTTGCTGACGAGACGCTCAGAATATACAATAGAAAAATCTTGAGTCAGCACGGCGCCAACTGCATCAAAGCGATTAAAACTGAAGAAAAAATAGCGTCAATAATTATTTGGCAAACCCGTTGGACTAATACAACAAAAGGCAGATGGACGTTTAAATTGATGACGACAACCCAAGACTGGATAAGTCGAAGCCACGGGAACCGGAAATATCTACACCACCTCTGGCACGATAGCTCATCTCTTTTCCCAAACTGCCCAACTCAGGAGGGAGACACGGAGACGGAGACAATATTAAATTGCATACGCTTTCTGGAATGGAGAGCTGACAAATGAAACAAACTGTCAATAATTGTCCAAATGTTGTGGTCAGAAAAAAATTGGATGGGGATTTGCACATTCATAACAAATTTGCAAAATGAGCTGCGGAGGATCGAAAGAGTAAAGGCTCAGTCAAACAGAACACGTTTTTGATGCCGCGATAATACAAATGGGACCGAAAATTTCCCGAAGAACTTTTCTTTTTCCGAGAGCATTTTCATCCGCTTTCGTCAGTATCCAAATTGCAGTTCTTCATCTTGGTCGCATGGACGTAAAGGTTGTGTGACTACGTCCAGGAGGAACGGTTTATTCTGCTTGACGGTGGGATTTTGATCGTCATCACTGATTAACAGTAATAATATTTCCAGATTCTGACACCGACTGTGCAATATGTATGATAGCATTAAAACGAAAGTTAAATATACAGCGGCAATAACCGGAGAATTCCAACTTATAGTTAGAGTACATCAAAGCAATGCACGAACTCCATTGCGTTTTAATATCGTACAAGATTATCTATTGAAGCAGCTCATTAACAACTTCTCTTTAAAAAATTTAACTCTTTCCAATTAAATAAAGACGTCAGAAAACAACGGGTTACGAATCAGTCGTTTGGGCTGTCAGAAGGCTTTTTTTATGTACTCCGATTTTTATTTAAATGGAACACTAAAAACTTCTTCGAACTATCATATTTTTGCTTGCGTATCAATTTGATTATTCAGAATAATAAATAGGCCAAACACAGGCGTTTACACGAAAACTAAAATCTAGTTTGACACGCTATACTATTTGACGTTTATATATATTTATATGTGTTAGTACATTTTGACATTAAATCTAAGAGAGAAATTTTGATCCTCAAATGAAAACGGGGAGCAAAATTTTGTTTCTGAAAAAATGAGGGGAAATGGTTGGACGTTACTTTTCTGTTGCGGAGCACGGAAAAAAGGCCAAACGAAAACGCCATATGACCGAATACATGGGTTGAAGTTTTTTGAGCATGAACAGCTGTTTAGAAGTCTTATATCAGCGGTTGTTACAGAATTTGGAGAAACCGATAGTAGATATAAATAAAGGGCCCGGCCTATAGTTTCCGTTGCATTCGTTATGGTACCGGATAGGTTGACGTTGACGTATTTGACGGAATTGACAGTCCCATAGAATCCGTGGCATACATTGTCACAATAACAAACGAAACGAAACAAAATAATTGATGTGTCAATTAATCTCAATGTTTTCTTTTCAAGCGCTACGACAATTTCTCTTCATTCTCTCAATGTATCCACCAATGAAAGTGCTTACTCTCAATTTGTTAATACGTGAACCTCAATATGTGAATGTGTGAACTGCCAACGGATTGAAAAGTATTTTGAATTTGAATTTTGGTGGGGGCTGAGGCCCCCATTTATTGGCTTAATACAAGCTTAATCTAACTTAAAAACTAACAGAAAGACTTAAGAGCTAGTGACCAAGGAAGTGATGGAGGAGATCTTGTTTGAGACGAGGAGTGCTCAGGTGGAAATGAAAAAGGGAGAGGTTCGAGTTGACCTTTCGGAGCATTCGGGAGATAGGTTCGTTGGAGCCATAAGAGGTGCGGTGGACCGGTAGATAGAAGAGACGAGGACAACGTAGATTGCGGGGGTTGGTATTGAAGGAAATGGAGTTCAAAATGGATGCACAGTCGATGGAACCTGAGAGAAGACGATGAATGAAAAGAACGTCAGCAATATTCCTACGTTCTTCTAACGAATTCATATTTAGAAGTTTGAGGCGGTCTTGATAGGGAGGTAAGATTAAAGGGTCGTTCCATGGCAGGCCACGGAGGGCAAATCGGAGGAATCGACGTTGAATACCCTCGATTCGGGAAACATGAACCCGGTGAAAGGGGGACCAAGCTTGACTGGCATACTCAAGCAGGGGGCGAACAAAGGTAATATAGAGAGATCTGGTTACATACGGGTTGGAAAATTCCTTGGACCACCGTTTAATAAAGCCAAGTGATGAGTTGGCTTTGAGGATCATCTTATCGATATGTGAACGGAAATTAAGCTCACAGTCGAATAATATGCCAAGGTCTTGAAAAGACTGAACCAGGGGAATTGGTTGACCATGGAGAAAATAAAGTCGGGGGGGAGACGGGTTGTATTTACGTGAGAAGGTTATAAATTGACATTTGGCTATATTAAGTTCTAGGCAGTTTTTGAGGCACCAGATTGAAAACCGATCAAGGTCTTCTTGAAGAAGGGCAGAGTCCTGGGGAGAGGAAATAGATTTAAAAAATTTTGTGTCGTCAGCGTAAAGGGAGAGGGAGGAGTGCTTAATGACACTCTCAACATCGTTGATAGTAAGAATGAAGAGAAGAGGGCCAAGATGACTGCCTTGTGGAACTCCAGATGAGGCCAGGAATGGAACAGAAAGGGCGGATCTAAACCGAACACTATAATATCGGTTTACCAGGTAAGAAGAAATCCATTTTAAAAAGAGCGGCTCAAAGCCGAGAGCAGACAATTTGAAAAGGATCAATTTATGAGATATCTTATCAAATGCTTTAGTGAAATCTGTTGCTATAACATCGATTTCTTTGCCATTTTCTAAGGCTGAGAGTGCAAAAGACACGAATTCAACTAGATTTGTGGTAGTTGATCTACCTTTTAGAAAACCATGTTGTCGGGGTGAAATAAAAGGCTTACATTTGAAGCTTAACGCTTCGTATAAAATGCTTTCAAAGAGTTTGGGTATATGAGAGAGTTTAGCAATGGGACGATAATTGGTAACTTCATGCTTAGATCCCTTTTTGTGTATTGGGATTATAAAAGAGGTCTTCCAAATCTGGGGAAATTCACCCTGTGTGAGCGATAAACGAAAAAGGTAGGAAAGGGGTAGAGACAGGTTGGAAGAGCATTTCTTAAGAAACATGGCGGGGAGTCCGTCTGGGCCAGGTACAAATTCATCCTTAAGATTTTGTAACTTTTCTTCAATAACTGCAGGATCGAAATTTTGAGTGAGAAAGGGACCAATAGAGAAATTTGGTAGATCATTGAAGTAAGAGGGATCTGGTACGAAGGAGTTGTTGGCAAATGATTGTTTGAAAAATGTAGCAAAAAAATTGGCGATGGTAGGAGGATCACATGAAGTTTTGGTTTCGAAAGCGAGGGAGGAAGGATAACCATCAGTCTTACTTTTGCAATTGACAAATTGAAAAAAAGACTTGGGGTCATTTATGAGATTGGTTTGCACACTATTCAGGTAGCGCTGATAGAGAGAGTTATAGAGTTCAATGAAATGAAGATATGTACCTAGATAATTTGAATAGTCGGAAGAAGAGTGGGTGCGAAGGAATACCGCCCATAACTTGTTTCTTTTGTTTCGTAGAGAGCGAAGTCTACGATTATACCAAGGAGGGGATGTAGAAGAAGTTTTATGGCGGGAGTAAGGCACATAAAGGGAGATGGATTTGAATATTTCTCTGTAAAAAATGGAGAGGGCATCAACCAGAGATAGATTGGTAAACTCAAAAGAAGCACTGCTTAGATAGGTATTAATTTTACGGAAAGTAGAAAGTAAATCTACTTTATCCGTCCGTTCCGTCATATCCTTTGTTTATGAATATGCTTCCATAACAAAGTGTATATTCTATCCAGCTGTCAGTCGATAACGTCGACGCAACGGACGCAACGGATTATATGGGCCTTGGTTTTAAGGTTGAGCAAATCAACTGATTTTGCCATGTTCAACGAATATGGTCAGAAAATCCGGCCCAAAAAGCAAAGAGGCTAATTGTCTTAAAATTTAAAATAGATAAATAAAATAGACCGAGATCGAGTCTTTCACGCTTACAGTATTGTGATCTGCAAACTTTATCCCGACTCCAAACGGCTGGGGAATGAAAAAGACATTCGAGCTTAGATAATTTAACGTAGTAGCCGGCGAAACTCTTGTTTTTTTATTTTTGTTCATTTTCAATTTTTTTAACTCAATTTATTAACATATTCGACTAGGGCCGAAAAAAATCGCTTAAAAAAAGCCGAAATTATTTATTAAAAAATTTTAGTAGAACTAGAAATGTTTTAGCTATGTAGCGAAACTAAATACCAAAGATTAGTAGCTATACGTACGTATTTCTAAAGTTTGTAACAAAATTGTTTTTGACAGTACAGACGAACCCTTAAATTAACCAATATCCGTTTCTGTTTCAATTCACATTGTTTCACCTAGGCCACGTATAAAACATCGGCCGCCATTCTATCTCATTCTTCGCGGAGTTTTTGTCCAGTGCGGTTTTGGGTGAGGAGTGCTCGTGAATTTCTCAGATATTTTTTTTTCTTGACTAGAATTACTTTTTTTAACAACACTTAATTTAATAATAAAAAAACAAAAACTTTTACAATGACAAACTCAGATAATCAAAACTCAAATGGAAACTACAGTAATCGGGATGACGATGATGTAAGTTAATTTTTTTTACAGCCATATTTGGTTGGATTAAATTTTAGCGGAAATGTCCGCCATTTTCTTTATTCAATATAATTTTTCATGTTGTCGAATAATCAATATTCCCTGGAATAATTTTAGGGAATCCACGAACCTGAACATTTGAGGAAACTTTTTATTGGTGGCTTAGACTACCGTACCACCGATGATTCGTTGAAAGGACACTTTGAAAAATGGGGTAAAATTGTCGACGTCGTGGTAATGAAAGACCCTCGTACTAAGCGATCACGCGGGTTCGGCTTTATTACCTATTCCCGTGCGTTCATGATTGATGATGCTCAAAATGCCCGTCCACATAAAATTGATGGCCGTGTGGTCGAACCAAAGCGAGCTGTTCCACGCCAAGATATTGATCGACCAGATGCTGGTGCTACTGTTAAGAAATTGTTTGTAGGTGGTTTAAGAGACGAACATGATGAAGACTCATTGCGTGATTATTTCTCAAAGTATGGCAAAATCATGGGAGTTAATATCGTCACCGACAAAGATACCGGCAAAAGGCGTGGTTTCGCTTTTATAGAATTTGATGATTACGATCCGGTGGACAAAATTGTTTGTAAGTAATCTTATCGTATTTAAATTTTTTTTTGTGTACACAGCCCCAGCTCCGTGCATAATTTTCAATAGTTGAGTACGGCGTTATTGTGCTGTAAGAGTGAAATTAGCTTTTATTATATTAACGTTAGTTTGCGTTCATTGTAAACTGATGAAAAAGTATCTGCAACAGTTTCTATAGATATATAATTGAGGTACGTATTTACAGTCCCAGCTCCATGCAGTTTAATCGATAAACTTGTATGGCGTTACATGACTGTTAGAGAAATAGTTACGCTGATATTATATTTTGGTTGCTTTGCTTAGTTGTAGTGAACCGATGAAAAAGTATCTGCGACAGTAAAACATTTAAGCTGGAGTCTATTTATTTATTTAATTATTCAGAATTTGCGTATTTTGTAAATTGTATCGATTTTCCGTTAAAATTGCAATCGTAGCCATGCTACGTTACGTGTAAGGGGAATGGTGATGAATCAAACACCATGGTTCACCTGAGCGTATTTTAATTATCGATCGAATGTCCACCATGACGCTTGAGTGGTTTGGGGGTGTAGAGACAGCATTTTTTAACAATAAAAATATATGTATATATGTTTGTACAAAAGTGCCAACCTAGTTTGGTTTGATAACCCATTTTGTGTAGTTAGAGACGTAGAAGGATTTGTTAAATTTAGTTAACTTTTTCTCTCTTTCTGTGATAGAGCCGAGCAAATGTTGACTTCATATGGCTTTTTTGTAATCGTTTTAGTGCGGGACTCAAGAATTCAGTAAAACTTGTGACAAAAAATTAAGTTTTTCGTTTTTGTCTATTTATTTTATTTTCCAAGGGAAGTGTTTTTGTCATTCAAGTACAGTCTTACTTTCCCAGTATGAGCAGGGACCACCTTGTTCGACATGGCTTCAATGTTGAACATATTTGAAACTGGCGATTATAACCACTCTTCAGCTCGTGGATAAAAGATGACAAAGCGCTATGTTCTTTAAATTTAACCGTCGATTCATCTATTGATTGAAATGTCGGCGGTGTGCGTGATTGATATAAAGATTTCCCATAACTTTGTAATGAGAAATGAAATAAATAAAAAATTAAATTATATAATTATCCCTGAGTTGAGGCAAGTAAGACCAGTGGTCGCTGTTATTGCTAAGGCTTCTTGATTTCCATTAAGCAATAACTATTTTCTCAAGCTTTTTGAAAACCATATACATTTTCAGTCGTTTCATACCCACACGACATCTAACATCTAGAAAAATTGGGATTTACTATAAAAAAATATATATATGGAAAGGCAATATCAAACATTTCGATTGATTTGATTTTAATTTTATTCATTCCATTTAAATAATTTTAACAATTAAATAATTCTTAGTAATAATTGTGAAACGAATAATAATAATCATTCTGTAACTATTTAAAGCTGGTGTTGAATGACGCTTAAGTAATATTTTCAAATTCAGGAAACTGATGAGGGGTAGTTATCAGTGTTACAAAAATTAAAGATAAGAGAAAGTACATATGGTGTGTAAATTTCGATAGAAAAGAATCTGAGTACAAAAATAAAGCAAATAATGAATCCTAGGACACATATCGAAAGGGCGATTTAATAATGGGATAATCTATAGTAAATAGCCAGTCTTTAACCTTATTTACAAACGAGTGAAAATAAGGAGTTCTTCGAATAGCAATAGGTAGTTTGTTAAAACATTTGGAGCAGTAGCAGTAAAAAAATAGGAAAATTTGGGTTTATGTGCGATCGGAATATTAACCAATGCACTATTATTAACGCGCAAACTATAAAAAGTTGGGTTTCCATTTATAGTGTTACCACTTCGGTTAACGAATTCCCTGAGAACTTTAAAAATATATAGGTGTCTTGAATTCTCAGAACTCTCTAAACAACGGCCAACTATGAGCTAAACAATTAGTACCGTAAATTATTCTTATTAAATATTTTTGAGCTATGAATAAGGAACTAAAAGCGTTATCATAGGATCCACCCCAACTCGCTATACCACATTGCAACTTAGAGTTAGCGAGGCGGTAGTAAATCATAGTTAATACTTGTTTGGAGCAGTAAGGTTTCACAAGATACATTATTCGAGCCACGCGCGTCATATATGATTTAACTGTTTGCGTATGATTTTTCCAGCTTAAATTGCGATCAAATAAAACTCCCAGCTATTTACATTGAGTCATTAAAATTTATACATCCACAAGTATGCAGAGGTAGACAAAACCCCTTACACAGTCGTGAGAATGATAAAACATGTTTAAATCGGTTACAACATTTCCTAACATTTTGAAAGCCATCAATTTTGTTTTTTTCGCTGATAATCGGCTTATAAAATGCAAACCACTGCCTTAATATTTGTAGATCTTCCTCAATTTTGGTAACACATTCGAGCGACGTGAGTCCTTGGTAAAAGTATGCTATATCATCAGCGAACGCTGTTGGTAAACCATTGAAGTTCTGATTTAAGAGGGAGTTAATATAAATTAAGAACAAAAGTGGTCCGAGGACAGAGCCCTGCGGAACACCATTCTTTATTTTAAGAGATCTACTAAAACATCCATTGACATTGACCGACCACTTGTTCGCTATCTGTGAGCGAAACCAAGCGTTGTACAACTTATCTAGAAGTAAATTATGGTCCACCATGTCAAATTCTTTTGTCATATCAATGAAAAGAGCCATTGCAGATTTGGAATTATTGAACCCTTCATACAATTGGGTACAGAACTTAAGAATGGCATCTTCTGTGGATTTGTCCGATCTGAAACCTAACTGATTTTCAGAAAATAAATTCTGGTTATCCGGAAAAGACATCATGTGTGATTTTAGTAGCTTTTCAAATAGTTTCGAACATGTGGGAGCAGTGATATAGGTTTATAAATACCCCAGTGGTTTAATTTCTGCATATTTTAAGGACTGGAAAGCATGCATCACTTGCACTTAAGTTAAATAAGTAACAGTATATCACTTATATTAAAAACAATCTTTTTTAAAAGGACATTTGTGATACCATCACTTGTGCACGAACTTTTATTTTTTAAAGATAATATAAGATTAAATATTTCTGCAGAAGTAATTGTGGTAAAAGCAAAACTATTAAATTGGTCTCGTACCAGATGACGTAATACAATTGTATGTGTAATTAAGTTGAGCGGAAGGGTTTAGTTTCTCAGAAATTTCAATGAAGTTATCATTACATTTATTTGCAACGTTGGCCGGATCAGATAAGATAACGCTATTTAATTCCAAGACATCGACTACTTTACAATTTGTCTTTTCCTAGAATATCATCTACAATTCTCCACACTTCTTTAGTATTACCTTTAGCATCATGCATCATAGTACTGATTGCGAGCTTCTGCTATTTTTTATTTATGTCTGCACAATTTGTCATAGTGTTTTTTTATTCTTAGATTTTGTGGATGTTTTTTTACATTTTTTGGTGAATTTTCATTTTCTTTAAAAGATTGGAAGCCATCCAAAGTTTGATGTATGTTGTACTATTAAAATTGTGCATAGACCTGTTGGTGCAGTTTTCTATATGATTTCTTAAAATCGATAAAAAGAAATCATAGGTAACCCAAGGATTATTTTCTGAGTAAACTGATTCCCAAAACTCATATTTTAAAACTTCATTCAACATGGCGTAGTTTATACGATATTTGTTCCGCAACGAATTTTTAACACGAAATGAGGTATTATAATTACTAATGCTAAGAGTTGCCATATGATGATCCGTTACTCTGAAATCGTAAGCATTACCATAGAAACAACTTTTATTATTTTTATGTATTCGTGTGAAAATATGGTCAATACAACTTTTGGTAGAATTAGATACGCGAGTAGGTTCATTAATAACGATCCTTAGACCATACGAGGCCATTAAAAACAAGTATTTCTCACTGTGCCTGTCACACTAGGATATCACCAAGAATGATGAAGATTAGTTTCACTCAAAATAGAATTTAGCTTATCAAAGACATTTTTACTAAATTCATGCAATCTGTAAAAACATAGTATTAAATGAGATTCATTTGCATACGAAAGGGACACAACTTCACTACATCGGCACTATGAATATTTATCAATGAACAATCAAACACATAACCAACTTGACATAAACTGTTACCGGCAGAGTACGAGTCGTTGCAGTTGCTAAAAGGCGAAAAACCCGGAATATTATAAAAATCTTAACTCATTTTGATAGATCCAAATTTCACTCAATACAATTACTATAGGCCCTTATTGTGAGTGTCGATTATCGATTGTAAATTTTGGTATTGTGTACTGTGGTCGTTCTCGACAATTGTCGATTTGACAGTCGTTCGTAGTCGATTAGAAATTTGTTACACCACTTAACACCATCAACGAAAAGTTTGTAAAGGGCGTTAGCAATTTTCAAATCAGTTTTTAATGATACATAATTTAAAGTGTTGCAAAAATTTTTATTTTTTTTTGTATTGCCGACGAGACCTTTATTGGCTAGTAAACAATTTAATTCACAGAGTTTTATGATCTGGAAAAACCAAGGCCTAGTCAGTCCTGCAAGCTGTCGATAAAGGTGTTCAATGTCCTTTTTTTTGTCGTTTGCTCTTCATCTAATTGCCTAGACCTACCTCGCCGGGAAAAATTCATATTCAAAAAATAAAACTTTACATATTACTGTTTTTCTGTTATGATTTATTTAGATGTTTTACTTAGTAGCGTGTGGGGCCTCCTGCTCCATATGCACTGTCTCAGCCTATCTGTTAGACTCTCAATGAGATATGCAACATTTTGTTCGTTTATGATCTCTTGGTCCCATAAATGCTCGATGAGGTTGAGGTCTGAGTTCATTGCTGGACATGGCAAAACTGTAATATTGGCATCAGAAAGATCTCTTTGTGTAATACGGGCCGTATGCGGACGAGCATTGTCCTGCATAAGAACAAAACTAGCTGCCACTCTCTGTGAAAATAGAATCACAACAAGTCGTATTATCATGTCAATGCGGCTGGCGGCGGTTACGGTACCCTCATTTAGAATTATGAGCTCTGTTTTGCCTAACAAGCTTATTCCAGCCCATACCATAACACTTGGACCCTCAAAACGGTCAGTTTCGTGAATGCATGGGTCGGTAAAACGTTCACGTTGTCTTCTCCACACGCGTACTCGTTTATCGTCACTAAAAAACTTGACCTTACGTTCGTCTGTAAAGAGTACATGCCTCAGTTGTCCATAGTGCAATCCGAATGCTCACGGGTGTAACTTAAACGCGCTGCCCTTGTCAGTTTCGGTCGAATGGTGCGCACTCTGCACCGTTGACTACTTTCGTGGAGTGGAATACGGTTTGATCACTTACTTGAGTGCCAGTAGATTGCCACAGTTGATTTTGTAACGCCTGGGCGGTTACGGTTCGCTCCCGACGTGCAATTATTCTTACGTACCGATCTTCTTGCACAGTTGTGACTCTGATTCTTCCTGATCCAGGTCTCCTTGCTTCACTCCCGGTTTCTTGGAAGCGTTTCTAGACGTTTTGGTTAGCTCGCCCCGATACACCGATACGAATTGCATCTGGCTTTTGAAACAAATTTACCGTTCTTACCGAGTTTTCATCCATATGATGCCGAGAACCCGGGCATGGTAATCAAATCACAATTAATAACCTTGTCGAAGAAAACAATTACAGAAAGTAAAACTTAGCCTACTTTGTAGGTGGCAACGGTAAAATTGTTGCTCAAAGTATTGTTTTACTTCTTAACATACTCGTACTTTGTATTTTTGATGTTTACCCATCATTACCAAATAAATTAATGTTTATATCATCAGTCCAGAGTGTTTCCTAATTTTTTAAATTGATAAGTTCAAACGAATTATACAATAGTTTCGGATATTTATAATACAGTTTGATCGTTCCAAATTTATACAACTTAGCTATGAATGTTCCGTTTTGAAGCCGATGAACCTGGCATTCCCCATGGTTTTGGCTGTTTAGAGTTGGCATATTAGATCCCCTTTTCATTGCAGTCTTATCATTGAAGCAGCATCATCTAGCTCATAACTAAGCGCCTTCCAATGCCTTTCCTTCTGTATGACACCGAATTTTTAAGTTTTCCCGCACTACTTCCATCACGCGTAAGGGTTTTCCAACAGTTTGGACTACATTTTCGTCGAGTAATTCTTAGGGTCGAATGTCTCCAAAATATTGAATTTTGGGTCGAAATTAACACTACAGACTTTATAATTATCAAAAAAAAAAATCATGAATTTCTTACCTTCATGCCGCTGTATCAATAACGAAAAAATAAAAATAAAATATTTGAAATTGTTTTAAAGAGAAACTACATAATTTTGGCGTGAACACAACAAAGCCATCTTCATATGTAAATACTTTTTCGGTGTATTGTTTGTGGATATTGAACACTGGTTTAGTACGAACTGAATCAAATATCTGAAATCTGGTGACACTTCCGGATAATAATATACATTTTCAACATATCGGCTAACTCTGAATAATCTTTAAGATAACTGTATAATAAAAAGAAACATTTCTTGTAATTGTTCAATGATTAAATTTCCTTTTGCTTTTCGCTATTTGCAGTGCAAAAATCTCATTCCATCAAAAATAAGCTCCTGGACATTAAAAAAGCCCTGCCCAAACAAGAAATGGACCGACAAGGCGGTGGCGGTGGTGGTGGTCATGGTGGGCAAGGAGGTGGCGGCCCGCGTGGTGGACGTGGCGGTGGCGGTCGTAATGATCGCGGCAATAATCAAGGAAACGGTTGGGGTAATCGCAATCAAAACGACAACTGGGGAGGAAACAATAACTTTGGTGGTGGCTTTGGCGGCAATCAAGGTGGTGGTGGGGGCGGTAACTGGAATAACCAAATGACCCCTTGGGACAATGGCAACCAAGGTGGTGGTGGTGGTGGCTGGAACCAGGGCGGCGGCAACTTTGGAAACGGGGGCGGTGGTAATCAAGGTGGTGGTGGCGGTAATTGGGGCAACACAGATAACTTTGGAGGGGGATACCAACAAGGTTTCGGTGGCGGCCCAATGAGAGGAAATAATAACTTTGGTGGAAACAACCGTATGAACCCCTACGGAGGTGGTAATCAAGGAGGTGGCGGTGGAAACTTTGGCAAACCAATGGGTAAGTACAAATGAAACAAAACACACCCCATCCTAGTAAATCAAATGTGGTTCACAGTTTCTGACAAATTGGCAAAACGTGTACAGTGTTTGCTCAGTTTTATTATTTAATGCTGTGAGAGTAAATTTTGAAGACGTGCACTTACGCTATGTTATGCGAATTAGAATAAAAATCACATTCGATGTAACACGCAGTCACGCCACAATCTATATCCCCTTAAACGATTTCTTAGAGTAGAATATACCTTCACTCCATTCCCCCCCACCTTCCCTAGAACGAAATAGTTATTAAGATTAGGTTAATAGGAATGAACTGTAATTGATATGATGATTTCAGGCAATCAAGGTGGTTACGGTGGTGGTAATCAGGGTTATAATAACGGCCCCGGCAATATGATGGGCGGTGGAGGCGGCGGCAACAGGAGATATTGAGGTGAGCATTCTTTGAATAATGTGTCAACAAGAAACAATAAGTTGTATATAGAGATAGTCGACCAAACTTGATTTGACTCTTTTTAGATTTAGTTGTGAACAGAAAATTATCTCTTATGACTCTCAGAGCGAGAAAGAGTTTTTTTTTCTTTTTTATTATTATTAACTTATGGACCTTTCGCCAAGACTCGATAACTAGGCTTATCCACATTTTATAATTCAATGCATAATAATTCAATGTTTTCCTGTTTGTTTTAAATGAAAATACCCACCTAGTCTTTGGTTACTGGCAAACATTTCCACTGTTCAGTTTCCAAAAAAAAAAAAAAAAACTAAAAAAAAAAAAAACAAGTCTAAACTATGCTGATCCCTTAAAACAAAACAAAACAAAAAAAAATCACTGATGAATATATGCAATAACTTTCATTTTATGTATTTATTCTCTATCTTCACAAATAGGTAAAAAAATGCCAGGTCACATTCAGTCTTAAAGAAACAGAAAGAAACATTCACAAAACAAGATCGAGGCAGAACAGACAGTGAGAGAGTGTAAAAGATCTGAAGACAGAAACATAAAAATAAAATAGGCAGTGTGATCGTTAAATAGTATTCAAAAAGAAGGAAGAAAAGGAGTTTGTATAATAGAGAGAGAGAGAAAGAAAAAAAAAACGTTGGCGTATATATGTTTATCAGTTATAATTTATAACAAAGAGGACAAGCAAAAAGAACAATATTTTAATTATATTAACTCGTAAGCATGCCAAAGGGGAATGCTGCGTATATGTACATCTTTCAAATGCTAGATCTAACAAAACCCAAATCAGCCCCGTTTTTTTTTTTTGTAGAATTTATACACTTTACAAAAGAAAGAGAACTTTTTTACATATGTGAGTGTGTACTACGAGTAATTCATTATTTTTTGATTTCCATTTTGTTTCATAAACAATTTTTACAAATTAACAAACAAAATCTATAATAAGTAATCTAGTTGTGTAAGTTTAGCTTTAATGAAAGGTTTTTTTTTTTTTATTTAAAATACAAAAAACGATCAACCCCTCTCCTTCCCAACTAAACAAATATAATAATCAAAACACGATTTAAAAAGAAACAAAAAAGCAAAAAGAAAATACTATAGAATTCTTTTACAATATTTTGAAGTCTACTTCGCATATTAGAGAAAGATAAACAAACACACAATACATTTAATGTTAAATGACAGATTATAAACTTAAAACCATTTAGAATGTAATTACAATATTGATGTATATACAAAGGAAACAACAACAAACAAACAAAAAAGAAATTAAAGCAGTTTTGATTTAAATTAAATCTATAATTTGTCATTACAAAAGTAGTTTTTATTCTAAAGTCCTCTTCTCTCAACACGCGCAAAATAGGTGAAGCGTGTTTTTGGACGCATAGACATAGAAAATATTTTGTTTGTCATTCCTTTTTTTCATAGTAGCGCAGCATGGAAGAATCATTACTTAGTTTTTAACAAATAAATAAAGTAAAGGAGAAACTTCTAAGGCGACCACATATAAGTGGAAATAGAAATTTTGAGAAAGCCAGTTCAGCAAAAATAAATGCATAAATAATAAAGAAAAAAAGATCAACAGAGTGAAGAAAGGCGAGAGAGAAAGAAGCTAATAAGCGATGAGAGTTTGTCGATTCGACATTGAAAACGATGTCCCTTGGAAGGAGCAAAGTAAAGAATAGGAAGCATATACTTTATGTTGTATATGTATGCACTTGTTGGCTTTTCCAACACATATTTATTATTATCATAATTTTATTTCATTATTTTTTTTTTTTTTCTTTGTTATTATTTGCTTTTGGAGAAATTTATATTTTTATTTTGTGCATTTCTTGCAAGACTGACATCATCAAATTGCACATCTTTTGCTGGTTTATTGGTGAGTATTTAATCGGCCCTCCAATCGTGTAGTGAATTATGGGTGTGGGATTTTCCATATGCGCCTCTCCAGTTAAATGGATTGATACTAAGGCGTCTCCCGTTAAATCAATGGATTGATTCGAAAAGACCGAGTAAGTGGGCAACGTAAAACGACCAATTGAAACTTGAAGCTCACTCGTATCATTAGTTTTTAATATACCTGTAAAGCTTTTGCTTAAATTTAAGTTTCGATTGGTTGTTTTATGATCAAGTTTACTTTTAGTTGTATAATTTTTGTATATGTACATATACTTACATTTTCTTTTTAATAAATAAACGAATGAATTTAAAAACCGAAAATAAATATATTGTTTTTCTTTAAAGTAAAAAATATCATATTTTAAAGGGTTTGTGTTGGTAAGTTACATAAACGAATTTCACTGTAAACATTTTTTTTTAAAAAAAAATAATTGTTTGCACCTCTATTCGAGGAGGTCCATTCCCACCCAGTTATTGTGGTAACTAGAGAGCTGCATGAATGCAAAAAAAAAGTTGCCCATGAGACATCCATAGAAATTAAGGAATTATATTCATCATTCACTTTACACAATGAGAAACAAACAAAAAAGTGGAGAAAATTATGAATACCTTCGAATATGATACCAACGAGTTCGCTTAAGCGGACGTATCGTCGTTTTTCAATCTCAACCTCGTAACTCTGTTGTTTTGCAAGGTTTACAGTAGAAACAAAAAAGTATCTTAAATTTGATATAATTTTTTAATGTATTTTATAATTTTTTAATGTATTTTATAATTTTTTAATGTATTTTATAATTTTTTAATGTTTCAACGGTACATTTAATAACGTATTCCAGGTAAGAGAATTATTTTCAGATACGAGGTTGTAGTAGTAAGAACTCCACCAGTACAACCGTTTTACCGTAAATGTGAGATAAGAGCTTGTTGAGTTACAAAAATATACTTTTAAAAAGCATCATTGCTCATGAGACAGGTTGGTCATAAAAAGGGGTGATAGTCCTTTGGAAAAAGCTCCTTAAAACTCTGAAGATCCTCCGTTTTTCTTTTCGTGATTGGTAGTGGTTGATTATGGAAGTCTCCACTTCGCATGATACGTTCCTGTTACAACGCTTTAACAAATGACCAATCATTTTCGAAGTAGATCTTATAATGTATTCCGAGTTGTGTGTATTTAATTGCCTTAAGGTTAACCACATAAAGATCGCCAGATATGTTCCCTGGTCGCATTGACTTATAATAACTTATGACCGCTCTATAATTACGAAAGAACTCATGCAGGAATGAAAAGCCTTTTGTTTTCCTTTTTGATTTCAAATGTAGAGCAGAGCGAATCGGATGACATCGGGGTATGTCCTACTGCTAAATATTTTTAATATATCAGCATTTTTGTTTTATAGCAAAGTTTTGCAAAGCATTTGATGAGGTCACATTACGATTTTGATAACAACAACCGTCACTGAAGATTATTATTGTGTTGGTTTTATCTGCCAATCCTTCCAAGAAATCAATAATACAAGATGCAAAAACGTTTGAATCAACGCCGCCTTCTCCCTCCTGCCATACATAGCAAAGTACACTACCATCTTTTTCATTGTGTGTTGTGAATTGGTGAACGCACAGCTTTAGTTTGAAATATTGTGCACCAGCAGCAACAAAGGGAATATTTTGCACGGCCTGCAAATTTACAGTAAACAGTTGCACTTCATCTTTTAACCTTCCGTCCTCATATTAGATTTTCATAAAAACATTCTTATTCCTTAACGTTTTTAACTTTTAAAGTTAAAACCAATGGTTAGCGGAATGCTTAAATATGTTAAGAATTAAATTTGAATTTTTAATCCTTTTGCGTGCATTCCACACAAAGTGATCACCGATGCTCCTCACACATGGGCTGATGACATGCCGCACAAGCTTTTTTTTGTTTTCCTATCTACGTGTCGGACATATTGCATCGAACATATTTTTCCAGGGTTGTTGGTTGTTGTGTTAACGTGACTGGTTCCGTTTGCATTTCATTGATTAAAATACCTTCTACGATTTGTTTTAAACCTCGTCTCAGAGTTGGCACTTGGACCCTTCGCCTCAACAAGGCTAAAAACAAATTCATACAAAAACTCTTCTGGGAATTTTTGGAGTGGTTGTACGAGTGTGTGAAGTATTCATTTATAGCATTTATTCCACCGTGATCCAGCATTCCACAGAAAACCCGCATAGGCCAACGACGCGTAGGTTTAGATGTTGTGTATGGCAAAGCTTATCGAACGTATCAGTTCCTCCTTTGGTACTGTTATAGTCCAGAATCATTTGTGGCTTACCTGATACTTCATCCACATCATCTGTGTAATGGTTTGTCGAGAGGAGTAAAACTATCTTCTTCCTTTTTGGAGCAAACGAAACTGAAGTCTTGTTTTCACCAAATGCAAATTTTGAATGACCTTTTAGAGCCAAAAATTTAGCTGGAATCTCCCTTTTCTAAGAGTTCCCAACATCGTCAAATTGTATTCTGTCAACATCATCTGAAATAGCGGCACAGAAGAGAGCCAGTTGTCCACAGTAATGTTTCTTCCAGTTCCATGGATACTCTCTGACAAGTTTCTTACATAATATGAAGGTATTGACTCATTTGCTTCAACTTCGACTTTGCCAACGTAGGGAGTTGCATTTATCATGTACCATGTACGTGAGTCATTCATCGTAACAAATTTCAACCAGTATTTGTCTGGTTTCGACGCCATATATATGCGGAATGGACAATTGCCTCTGTAGTCCATCAATTGTGCAATACTCGAATGGTGTATTAGTACAGCGATTTACAATTGGTAATAAATAGTTCCCAGATTTCGCGAATAGACGCAAATTTGTCATTCACTTTACACTCAGCTCTAGTTGTTTTATCATCAAAGCGTAAGCACGTGGCAATAAACTCAAATCGGTACTAAGACATTGTTGCTCTGAATAGAGAAACACCGAATCTCGCTGACCACAATTCGTTGAGGTGTAACTTGGCAGCTTTCTTTACACCACTTAGATGCAGCAATCCAATGAATGCTTTTAATTCAATTATGTCTGTAGGTCCATGGTAGGGCTGTGGGTTTTTATTATAAACTGAAAACCGCACTATTTGCTCGTTAGTCACCACTTTTAGCAACATTTCCTCAGAAAACAGTAAGTTCCAAGCTTCAATGCGAGTTGTAATATTTTTAGCTGCCCCCTTTGGACCTGGGAAGTAGCTTACTAAACTACGAATCTGATGCCTACCACGTTTTTCGGGTGGGACTGTAGCCCGATTTTCCTTTGATTCCAGCCAGTTTTTTGTTCGATGGAAAAGGAGAAGGTAATTCATCTTCCTCTTCTGCGCTCTGAGCACTCTCTGAATCAGATTGCTCTTGTAGGTAATCAGGATCGTTGTCCGAATCACCACCGCCGAATAAGTCCAATTTTACATCACTTTCCAGCAACCTGTCGGCGTCCAACAGAAGCCGTTCGATTTCTTCGTCTGTATAAATGCCATTTTCGCTGTAAAAATATGACTGATTTCTAAAATAAACTTTAACCTTATGACTAAACAAACCTGAAGCTTAAATTTCCTTATTTAAAAACTGCTTTTCGTTTTTTTTCACAAAATTTTGTATATTTCACTAAGAAAGACAATTATAAAATGATATTATTTTTAATTAAAAAATTTCAAAACACTCACTGGGGTGTGTGATACCCAACGAAACGATTGGAACACAAAATTGAGGCGAAATTTTTGCTCAAAGCGACCGTATACCACTGCCGAAGATATTGAACTGAATTTACAGACGTGGCCAAAAAAAAAAATTCAAATAGAAACGGCCTACTTTATAATTTTCGATGGGGTATCTCACACCCCAGTAGGAGGACGGAAGGTTAAACATCTTTCTTTATCGTAATCCCTTTCCTGCCTTGCTCTTTCTTTTGCCTGAATATGCAGCTGATGTTTTTCTGTTCCGACATTACCATTTTTAAATGCATAGCATAAATCGCATTGGTCCTTTCCATGCACGATAGTTGAAAAGCACTTATATGAAGCTTTTTCCTCAACAGGGATGTTTTTTGTCGTTCATGTAGTTCTCGAAAGTTCTGTATAGTTCCATCCAAGTCACATTAATCTACATTCTTTGCTTGTGCTTTTTCGACAATAATAGGATGACATTTTAGGAATTGCATTCAAAAACGTTTTGATGTGCTCTATTTTGGTAATATTAATGGGTTTGAGTCTATTTATTGTGGGAGCTTTACTCATCATGCATACCTATTTAATTTTTTAGAACTCTTCACCCAATTTAAAATTGACCATTCGCCGATGCAGAGTATTTTTGAACATCTTTTTGCAAACAGCTTTCATCTCACCATTAACTTTTAAGTGATACTGCAGCGTATTTGATCCTTTACTCGGAATTCCAGTGTTTGTTTTGCAACAGGTTTTAGTGCAATCATCGGATTTACGTATATTTTTCGTTGCTACCAAGAAAGAACGTTCCAGAATGTTTTAAAAATTTCGTCTCTGTCCTTATTACATATTTGTTGACACTTTTTTGTTTTGCTTTGCTTTTAGCACATTTCAATGACTTACACTTCGGTTTAGTTGTTCCTGCTTCCGAACTTCCATTCCTGTAATCCCTTCACCCATTTTCTTTTTATGAAAGTATGCTGCTTACCTTTCTTCCTTCTTCGTTTCAATTGATTTCGCATCCATCTGTCCTTATTTGCTTTTTTTTTTTTTTAGTACATATGCCACTTATTTCATCAAAAGTCCGTAAGGATGTATATAAGTCTGTTGATTCGCTGGAATCTTCGCTGCATTTATAGTCTGTGTCGTCAGTCGTAACAGAGAAGGGGTTTTAGTTCGCCAGTTGTTTCAACCAAAATAAAGTTAACTTCATTGATAACTTCACTTGGTTCCGGTTTTGAATCTTGAAAAACAAAAAGGCCAGTGCTTTCATTAAACCAATAATCTGATCTTTTTCTATTTTAATTTTTATAGGTTCCATCGATTGCACTGTAGAAGACAATACATACATGTCATTAGAAATCTATGTGGAATAAGTATGATGATACCTATAGTTTGTGTTCCTTTTCAAGATAGATGCTCCCTTTTCATCAGTGTTATCTCTCGCCAAATTCAGTAACTGCGCACCTCTAGTCCGCCTTTTCATTTTTTTACCTTTAGGGATATAAGATGATAAATAAAAATACACTGATGTTCAGGTACAACTAACGAAATGACGATAAAGACCTTGAAAGAAAACCGTTCTGGCTCAACAAAACACTTTACACACGTCTATTTTGATCATTACAGCCTTGCACAATCTACTCTTATTACGACGATTTTGACGAAATCACGTCAAAAATCAGACACGCTTCCATAATTAGCTTGCATTTAAATCGTTTCATAACGATAATCCATACTTTTCTCTAAGAGTCAAACATTGTTCTGTCATCTCTCTTTAAATGTTCCATTTAGAACAAGACAACAATAACATCTTTGGTCTCTCGAACGACAACCTCGTATCTCCAACTTTAGGTAATGACGTAAGGTTCAAGACTTCGTAAATGAGAGTTACGAGTTTCTGGAAGTAAACCAGTACAAAGGCAGTAAGATGAGAGGAAATTGCATTTTCATTTGCGGACATCTTTGCACTGTTATTCAGATGTAAGTTAGTTACACCTATGAGTCGTCAAGTGACGATGCAAAATGTGAAAACATTAAAAAATTTCAGATACGAGGTTGAGAAAGTAAAGCGACGATATACACCTAGGAACCGGAAAAAAAGGTAATTTTTGTGTATTTTTTTTTTAAAGAAAACTATTTGAAATTTTGGATTGGATGTTTAACTATCTAAAAGTATACACATTCAGAAATATGTTTATTTTTTTTTATTTAAAAATATCAAAAATATACAAAGATTCTTGGACCGTCGTAAAAAAAAATCTGCGTAAACGATACCCACTGACGTTTCTTCAAAAATAATCTGAACAAAAAAAAACCAAAAAGATTATTAAATTAGATACTATAATCTAGTACTTGTCACAGCCGATTTTGAAAATATTGATATATGACAAAATAGTGGGCGTTTAAACATAAATACATAGCGATTTTTTCACCAAAAATTAGTTATAATTTTGTCTATAAAACAAAAACTAAGTAACGAAAAAAAAAGATGCTATGACAAGTACTAGATAATGGTGTATGGGCGGTTGGTTGATTGGTTTTCGAAAAATTTTGGATACCGATTTAAAAAACGTGATTTTGAGAAAAACGCGTTTGAAAATTTGGGAATGAATAAATCACGAAATTGATCAATTTACATGCGATCATCGATACCAGGCCCATAGTGTAAGTTTTCTACGGACGACGGAATGTTCATAGCTTCTGAATTTTGCTGTCGGCACCGTAGTATTCGGCCTTCTTTCGTCTGTTTTTGACCTTGCAGCTCGGCTTTCACTATGCGAGTTTCGTCTTGCGCAGCGTACAAATGCGCTCCCGCTCCAACCGATATCCCTAATACGTTCATGACTTCCAACAATTAAGTGACACCATTGTTGTACATGCATGTTGCAAGAAATACATACAGCAATGTTAACTTTTTTGGAGAGCTATCTTCCAAGTAAGTTGGTTGAAGCTTCCACTGCTGTTTAGGGTATATCCGCCAACACAGCGCTCAAACAATTTTTCATTGCTGAAGTCTTCGAATACATATTGGTTTGATGGTATCTAACACCATTTTTGGCAATGCTGAATAATCGTGACGGAAATTTTTCAGTTCTCTTTTAGCTTTCGTTTGTTGCCACTTGCACCACGATTCGGGGCCTTCGGAACAGAAATGTTGACGGATGCTGTCTGTTGAGCCGTAATGGTAGAATGTTGCCCATACCGCTTTTTTCATGCCAGCCTTGGAGATACAGTTTCTGCGAATAGCTAAGGCTGAATTCCTAAACGTCAAAAAATGCGCATCATTACTAAATGATGCTTTTCTTATGCATTGCAACGCTACCTTTCCACTGCAATGCATCAATGATGCTTTGAAATTTATGACATTCTGAAACGCCATTTGCACACATTCCCAGCTATTGTTTTAATTTAATAAAATCGTGAAATGAGTCAGAACAATATAAAATAAGAAAAATTACTTACGAGCTCGGAGTAGCCTCCTTTCTGTAGAATTTTCAAGCAAAAATATGGCATCAGGTCTGTTTCTGATGCAAAGGTTGCTTTTGTTAGCGCAGTACATGCTTTTACACTGTGATTTCTATAAATTCTGCCGCCGATTCCAGGATTTATTTTCTTGCATTCGCGAAGACGAGTTCGCTTTTGAACGTGTCCCACGCATTCCTTTTTTACAATTGCAATCTCATCACCATACGGTTTCGCATTCACTAATCCTGTGTACGCCTAAGAGTCGCCATCCCCGACGTAATTAGTATACATAACTCCATGCTTTTCGACGGATTTTAAAAATAATTCTTTCATGGCATCTACTTCCATTTTGCCTGCCGATCCGTCATGATTGATCTGACAATTTTCAACATAATTATTGCTCGATGTTTTTGTTTATTTCAATAGTTACATTCAGCACAATAAGAAGATTTTACAAGAAAATCAACAACTTTTCCTGTAAACTGACCAATGAGAACTGCAACTCCATACAATGAGGTAAAACCGTTTTCGCCACGTACCATCTCCTGAAACGGTTAGATTTGTTTTGTTATTTCCTGTTGGTTTTCTTTTACAGATTGTTTTAACATCAATTGAACAATATTTGAAGCAGAAGAATGAATGCTATTAATTATCATACGTCGTTTGTTGAAGCGGAGGCGATAACTCCATGAGTCCACAAAATTTCATAGCTCCACGCAAACCAATTCCCAATAAGCGCATAACTAAAAAGAATCGTGTATTTATTTCGTAAGCTGTGTTGATGTACGGGCACGGAGGAAAGGAAGTCGGTTTGCACGATGAACACGAAACTACAATCGAGCATAACTATCACACTTTTTACATTTTACACATTCCGATAAGACAGAAAATTCGATGCCCGATGTTTGGATCTCCTGGTGCGGTCGTCTCATGATCAGTCTTAAATTTTTTGGCACTGCAACTAATATTTTCGTCGGAAAGTTTTTCGGAAGTATGTCCATTTTTGGGCGGTATTGTCTTCTTGCTCCGATCTTTTCGAAAAGATCCGGATCGCTGAGCTATCGAGAACCTTTATTTCTGATATCCATTTTCTTCAGAATATTTATTCACAAACGAAAATTCATTGCAACGCACAGTTGCACAAACGGCAAGCTACTGCAAAACGTGTCTATTTCTGGTAAATAACAACAGTCATATGATATTTCCGTTATACCTGGAGCCGAGTACGCCCAAAAACACAATAAAATCATAAAATAGATCTAGGATCACTTGCCGCTACCCGGCTCTCGGTTCGAACCCGCAAAACTCGTTTCACTCTCTCGGCTGTAACTGGCTTATTTGACATATTGACTTGGCGTTTTCACCAGATATTCTTGAGACCTCAAGCTTCAAGAAAAAAAAATAGACTTCGTTATTTATGGTATGAATGAATATGGTTCTGGAAAACGACAGTATCAATGCGACATGCAATAAGAGCGCATTATATAAAATTACTCGATTTAATCGATGAGTAATAAGACGTTGTTAATCATATACACGAATATGTAAAGTAAAGAGGGAAAAAATGTCATAAGATAAAAAATAAGACGTGTAGACTATGGCTGAATTCCGAAATGCAGTACTCCCTGCATTATGCATTTGCAGACACAGGCATCGGGTGGGTTCATAAGCGTCAGCCGTTCTAACTCGGTACAACCGCAGACAATCCTCATGTGTTTGAGCGCATTCACTGCGCTAGCATATCTTAATACGATCGTCGTTTGTTTTGCGTTCAAAAACGTCATGTCAGTGCAAACAAAGTAATATTTAACCAAATCTTATTCAACCATTCCATACAAAAATTTAACTTTCTGCAGCCACAATTGAAAGGCCTAACTAATCTGCACAAGTATGACGATATATTTACGTTCATGAACACAAAGCTAATACACTTAAACTAAGTTAGTTCTGGATTATTGAAGACATTTAATGCAGTTCTTTGTTAGTATGACATTATTGAAAACACCCATCATTACACTGCGTCACGTTACGAAATGCATTGTGAATAGATTTTACTGCGCAAACAAATGCAAAGAAGTTGGTATATATATATATACCATGTCCAAACTGGCGAAGTCTCGTTAGTTAAAGAAGTTTAACCAAGTTTAAGTATACAAAAGAAATCACGATAGCAACCGTGACATATATAAATTATTATTATTGTAATAAGATTAGGAAAATGAATTCATTTTATTATCAATCAGAGATCACTTAAAAATTACGTCGACTCAAGACTAAAACGGAAGTCCGTCCTCCTTTTATAACTCTCTTCTTTTCGTCCCGCATGAAGTTGGTAGGCATTTATTTTTAACTGGGCGAGTTGATGGACCATTTAAAAGTACAACGTTTTATGGATAGATGGCAGTGCTTGGCTAGCTTACATCATGATTGTTTTTATTTTTTGGAAGAATTTTTCAGAACTTCATTCAACTTGGAAAAGGGGTCGCTGATCTTTCTGGATCAAGTTTTTCCTTATTTAGATATTCTTCTTGGGAAAACTTTTACACTGTATACTGCAGTCCCTTAGCTGCAATGCTTAGGGTAGCTTTCCTTACAGCTACGGTGTAAATTAAAATTATCACATGTTGATAAACAATTCATCGTAATAACGTGCGCATAGTTCAGCTTTAGAGCGATCCGTACTGGTTTGAGGTACATAACAATGTTTGAGAAAATCAGGCGAACGTAAGAGCAAACAACAGAATCATTCCCCACTCCCATCAGCAGGTGCAATTGGATCCGACATTTTAATAATCAACAACTAAATAAGATTCAATTTAATCAAACCAAATTGCAAATTCTAATGGGTAAATACCGTCCCTCTCTAACCACTTCAGAGCTTGGTACGTGAATGAGACTCGATCATGAATGTAAGATTGCCAAATTACGATACTCAAAGCTCGATAACGTGTGCGGAAATTTGACCCCTCTTCGTAAACCTCAAAAAAATTATCGCCGGAAAGGGATATGGCTCGAATGAAGTGGGGATTGCCGAAATTGAAGCGTATGTTTAAGGGTTGAATAAATCGTTCTATAAGTAAAGAATGGCATAGAAATGTGAGAGCGGCGCTGGAATTATTGTATCATTCTAGAAGGAGACTATGTTGGTGAATAAAGTCGAATTTGCCAAAAAAATTATTTTTATATGTCAGTAGAATGAAAGAAGAAAGCATTCAATTTTGATATGGTACCTTCCTTGTACTTAACTAAATTTAAAAACTCTTATTCATTTGTATTAAGACAAAGTACAATTATAATTAGACTGCACTTTCAGCTTTATTAATCTACAAGGTGGCGCAGAAGTTGTCACCCGATGTTCTTTGGCTGTAATTTTTTTATGAATGAAAAACTTTGCTTCTGCTTTTGAATGCTTATTTGCTGTCTTAAATTTTTTTCCATTAATTCGAGGAAATGATATCGGCTAAGAGGCCGCCGCCAGAATTGATGAATTGGGGCATTTTCTATCAATCTTGCTAGAACTTCTGGCGATAGGTCCTCACACTCTCTTTGAGGGCTTCAAGAGCCTGAGGCTGTTGACATAGACTCATGACTTCAAAAAACCCCACAAAAAGAAGTCTGGAAGGGTTAAATCAGGCGATCTTGCCGGCCAGTGCAAATCGCCAAAACGAGAGATTAGGCGATGGGGAAATGCAGTCCTCAGAATTTCGGTTCTGCGCCGTTACTGCATCCTGTTAGAACCACATGTTATACAGTCCCAATTCATCCAATTGAGAGATAGTCGTCGAACATGGCTCCATAGCGCTCGCCGCCCACAGTAGTTGTTTGGCTTTCGGAGTTTTCGAAAAAATAAGGCCCGATGACGCCTCCAGCGTAAACAGCACACCATGCACTGTCTGCACTTTGTAAGGAAACATCTTACAGTCTTTCACCAAAATTCTCTGTAAAGACAACCGATTGATATCCAATTGCGTGACACGTTATTTGGTCGATACTCCGGGGTCCTCTGCAACATCTTCAACCACAGCTCCGATATTCTCAACAGAACGGCCGGCCAGACCTGGCAGCATTTCGTGTTGTCCCATACTCCTCTTTGCGAGCGGCTAAACGTCGTAGGGTTTGTCCAGTTGGTGCCGGACGACAGGGAAATCTGCGCCGATATTCACCCTGCACCAACACCGCCGACGAATTAGTCCGCAAAAAAATCGTAACAATTATTCCGCGTCCTTTAGGAGTATAGCGTTTCATGTTTTATTGAAGTGTATTTTGTATCTGTTTACTTCACAAATGTCAAAGTAGAATTAACATTTGCCGCCATTTGCAAAAATTATAGCATCTTCCGATAGGATGATCACTTTTGCGCCACCTAATATTAATACGTAATGTTTGTTACTTGTTTCCGAAACCTGCCCGCGATAAAATTACTAAAATTGCAGTTTGCATCCACTTAGCCATTTTATAGGCACTTCTATTTTGGTTCACGTTTTTTTCGACCTGCCGTAAAGAAATTTTCTTTCTGTTCGCCAAACTTAAGAACGCCTCCTCCATTTTTTGGGGCATAATCAACCCTCTCAGCAAGCAAGCAGAAGGGCATAGTGCCATCGATATGTGAAGATCCGCGAATATACTGCATTCGCCGTAGTACGTGTTGCAATCAATGGATTTTAAAGTTAATTGGTAAGAAGTCTAGCCGTAGTTGCAGAATACTTAATTCATTAAGTATTATTTAACGTTCTTTAATACTCGTGCTATCGGGAGTTTGTCACTCCTATTTTTTCCATCTGAAATAAATATTATTTTAGGTAGAATTTAAAAAATAGATCTCTTATTATATGGAGGATTTTTTTCTCCCAACATATTTCGGAGTGAAAAGCCAATGCGACATAAAGAAAAAATCGGTAAATAGGAGATGAACAGGATTCCGAAGAAACACATGGATACGTAAAAATAGAAACTTTAATTTTTTTCGAACTGAAATCATAGTCATTTTCCAGGCTCAAAAATCAGAGACATCTAATACTCGTAAAAGTAAGCCTGGCTAATAAACCCGCATTAATAGCGGGATCCTATGCTGGGTGGAAGTCATATGGATATCTCAAGTAATGAAAAAGCAGGAAAACTCACAAGAAAGAGAGTGGTTCCTACGTTGGCCCAATATGGATATGTGCATGCTTCCATGCGCCCATTTTTTCAAATGCTGTCATTAACAATGATTTAACTCCTGTCACTTTAAAGGTCTTTTTATGGCTTGCGACGGATCCTTTTACTTGAGCCCATATTAATTTTATGTATACAATTTAAAGCGCAGTGGCATAGTGGCAATCGTAGGACTTTGGATATCAAGTTTGTCCTTGCTCCCTTTAACAGAGTCCAGTAATTCAGCCTTAACCATGCTCTCCTCGAATTGTAATTTATTTTTGCCAAGCCACGTTTTGATTTTTTCTTTTCTGAAAGAAGTATAAGGTGCTTTCTTTTTCCCTCTCGGCTACCATTCAGTTTTGGCCAGAATGCTAGCAATCGGTCGCATTAAGATGCGATAAGGGTGGGTTGGCCGTCCTCAGCCAACAACACCTGACTTGTTTCAGGTCGTAGCGAATACTCATCGCTCTGTGACCCTGAGATGTTTTATTTGGTGTAGGATACATAGGGTTAAGTTAGCTTTAGGTTTAGTTTTAATTCGATATTTGTGTTTCGGTATTTAGGGTTTAGGTTAGCGTAGGTCTAATTAATTTTAATCACATTCGTCCCGGACTTGCACAGTGGTGATGGCACTTAGATGTGATCCTGCTGTTTCCTTTCCTCTTTATTCTATCAACTTTTTCTCTCCTTTCTTTTAAATCCGTCCGTATAGTAGCTCTACATCTATCCTTGTTTTTTTTTGATATTTTGGCACGAAACAAAAAGGTAAGTTGATATGTGATGTACGCGGAAGGGGCAAGAACCAACCCGTTCCGACGAGCTAGAGGCGAGCAACCGCAAGTATTCCACTACCGTCTACTCCTGCATCATGGATGCCTCCGTGGCGTCCCTTCTTAACGAATCCTGACGAATTTCTTATGTAGGTAATTATTGGCCTCCTTCCCTCTTCAGAAGGTGCTTGGAGTCCAAAATTAGAAACAGGTTGCTCTAGCCATTTAAGAAAATGCTGTGATTTCAATTCCATTCCACTGATCATTCTGCCTCCGATAATATGGCGGACTGCTTGTATAAAATATGCAACAGATTTGAAAAGAAATTCCAACAACAATTTCAATGCAGACCAGTCGTACTTCAGCGGCAGTTTAAAAAATGTGAGCCAGTAACTCAGCGACAGGCACCCTTGTTTGTAAAAAAAACTCTTCTATAAGGCCGGTACCAAATTTTTATTGTTTAGAATATAGTTAATTACTTCAAAACTGCAAGCACGTGTATGGTATGTTACCAAAATGTATCTTTTACCATTAGGAACGGCCAGATTAAACGGAGTTCCCAATATTAATGTTCTATCAGAAAAGGAAAGCAAGAGCAGATGAGGAAACACGAGAATTATTAAAAATGTATGAGGGTAATCACTTCTGGGACTCGACCTAACAAAGAAATAACAAAAAAAATTGGGGAAAAATATGTTTATTTCTCTACGTAGTGTCCTTTTAGTTCAATACACTTTTCCCAGCGATGTACAATAGCTTCGATACCCTGTTTATAGTGAGAATCGTCGAGCCATCAACCGCAGACTCCACCTGTTTACTGTTGGCAAATCTTTTACCACCGAGTCATTTTTTCAAATTCGAAAATAAAAAATAATCTGAGGGGGCTAAATCTGCCGAATAGGGTGCATGAGGAAGCAACTCGAACTTTATCTCATTGATTTCGGCCATCGCGATGACGGATGAGTGAACTGGTGCATTGTCTTGATGAAACAAAACTTTTTTCTTCGCCAAATGCGGCCGTTTTTTCTTGACTCCATCTTTCAAACGCTATAATAAATTTCCATAATACACGCCGTTGACGGTTTTTGTTTTCTGAAGATGGTCAATGAAAATTAGCCCACGCAGATCCCAAAAAACTGACGCCATAACCTTGCCTGCAGATGAAACTGTCTTCGCCTTCTACCCATGTTTCACCCTAAGTTATGAATGGACGCATTTTCTAGTGAAACGTGACCTTCTTAAAGTCAAAAATTAGCATGGGCAATGAAAATGAAACAGGCTTAGAAATTAGATATCTAAAGACTCAAATAAGATATCAGCTTTATTTAAACGCCGTTATAAAGGCTGGTTTTTCTTCTAAAAACAAAGCCCCAAACGAAGTTTTTACCATTAGTACTAACAGGGCAATTTCCGTTAACATGGGTCAGGGTACATCAAAGTAAGCCTTTTCTTAAATCCTCGATAAATGATTTCAACATTAGAGATAGACCCTTACTGTAGAAGGATTTTTTTCTTAGAATGTGCCCAGGAATCATTTCCCAAATTATTGTCAACGAATTAGGGGACACCCTGTATATAAAAAAAATTAAAATTTATGTGCATAACCATTCATAAAATTTAAAATGAAAGGGAAGAAGAGTAAGAGTAAAAGTACAGAACTAGTTCTCTTTTTCAATATATGGTATTCTAATATATTCGGATCTATGAATGGTTTCTGCTTGTCGGCAAAATACTCAAAAATTGCGTCCTTCACTTCTTCATCGCTGGTAAATTTGTTTCCACGCAGTCCTTCTTTAATTTTTGGGAAGAGATAAAAATCGTTGGGTTCCAGATCCGAACTGCAGAGTGGGTAGATTAAAGCTTCGAAGCCCCTGCATGAAGAGCAATCAGTGCAATTCCACACTTATATATGGGTGCGTGGTCGTGCAGGACCAGGAAACCTTTGGCTAATTTTCCTCGATAATGGATTCCCGCGCTTCAGAATTGTAACGTAGAATTCGTCCGTTATGTACACACCCTTTTCCTTATAGTCGATGAGTAAGATTCCCTCGGTATCGGAAAAAATGGTCGCCATAATTTCTTTAGCGGTGCTGAACCTTTCTTATGCCACTGCATGGAGTCTTGCTTGGACTTTGATTCATAGTGGTGCACCGACGTTTCATCCGCGGTAACTATCCCGCCGAACACTCAAATTCGGTTGAACACCCAACGCGCTGTTGGTTTTGTGGTACCGTAAGAATTCTTGGAACCCCCATTCCTCGAACATAAAGACGCAGTGTTTAACCGAGATATTGACCTTAAATTCATAATATCCTCGATGATAGACTTTTTAACACAAAAATGCGGAGGCATGGTTTATGTGTGTATGTATGTATGTATGTATGTATGTATTTATTTATTTAGTAAATTTAAGTATTGATTATATATAATTATTAAGTTATGTTTAACGTACAATAATATATAAAATTTAAGTAATATAAGTTGATTGTATATATAATCGATCGACCTTTTTAAAATTTTAATTCTGTATTTAACCCCATACGTCGTAAGACTTTACAAATGTCGGTTGGGTCTAATATTGTACCTTGGGGAGCAGCAAATATAGTTTCCTTACTATTTGACAAACACTGGTTAACTTTAGTTGGCTGTGTCCTTTCTCTTAAATGTGATTTAAACCAACTTATTGCTTTATTTTTAATGCCGTATTTTTCTAATTTCTTTATTAGTAATTTCCTATTTATTGTCTTAAATGCAAGTTGAAAATCTAAAAATACTGCCATAATTTTATTTCTTTCATGTCGTTGATTTTTAAAAGTCATAATCAGCCAATTTAGAGCTGTTTCACAGGAGTGTTAGGAATGATGTCCATATTATTTTTCGACTAAAATATTATTTTCAGAAACATATTTGAAAAGTTGGTCGTACGCGGCTTTTGCAATTATTTTTCCAAATGTTGGAAGCATATTTATGGGCCTAAACTTATCACAGTTTATATTTTTACTTTCTTTGGGTATAGAGTCTAGGTTTTGTGGAAAAACGCCTTGTTCAAAAGATCTGTTTATGACTTTTAGTATTAAGGGGCCAACAATATCAAAACAAGCTAATATTATTTTTACATTTAGTCTCGGAGGGTAATTTTTTGTTCATTTTATTGCATATTAGACAGATTTCATTAAGGCTTATTGCCCTGTACTCAAAAATACTTGGTACTTCTGATACATTATTGCAGTCTAAGCCCTCATCAGCTATGGAATTGCTTATGTCGTTTATAATCTTAATAAAATATAAATTGGATGCTAGTTATTACATTCTTTTTTCATTGGGAATTGTACTTCATTTACCTCATCTTTTAATACGAGCATTTCTATAACTTTCCATATTTCCTTTTGGGTAGAACAATCTTCAATGTTATTACATATAAATGTACTTTTTTTTCCAGATGTAGTTTGCTTTATGTCTATGGTTTCTGAATGGTAACGGTCAACGAGCGAGATTGGAATATCTGAGATGATACCCTGATAGGACTGTTCGAAATGGTAGGACATTTATTAGAAAATTTTCCAGACTGAGGAAGAATCGTCGAGAGACTTATATCCTGATTTTTCAGATGGCGTTCGCAGCTATGAAGGCGTTAGAAACCATCCAAGTACGAGTCTAAGGTAACCAAGCAGACATTTTAATCTAAACATTACTTACATCTGGAGATTGGAGCGTTTGGAATTCTGTAAAGACATCTTTATTGGCCTGATTCTATGGACAGATGAGTCCCAATTTACCGGTGATGGAATCACTAATTTCCACAATTTGCATACCTGGACAGCAGAGCTATAAACTTTGAAGTACCAGTACGAGTCCAGTACCCAATACCATGTATTGGGTTTTTGTGTTCTTAACGATGTTATGGTTTTGCAAGAAAAACTGATTTTTTTTTTCTTTTTTGAAAGACTTAAGAAAATTAGAGTTAGCTTTCAATAAAGCTAATTCCTCGAAATGCTGGTCAGACAGCGCGCTGCATTTTGGGGTGCTAATCAGGCCAGCAAAGGAAAACAACCTTTCCACAGGGCCAAATGTTTTGGTGGTTTGCTTGCCACTTTGATTGCTCAAGCAGAATGACATTATTGACGAGGAACATTAATGTTAAGTACTAAGAATAACGGTAAAAACAACAATTAGCCAAACAGATCTTCTTTGTGCGGAAATAAGACTAATGTTGCCGATTATAATGTACAGTATATTAATTTTGTTTTTCTAGTAGGCATAGGTATGAAGGATTTGTATGTACTTGAAAATGTACTGGGGTACCAAGTACGTAATAAATGTACTTGGAACAGAGTGCTTATTCAAATACTGGTACTTACGAGGGGCAATCAATATATTCTTGTTATCGATATGAATGCATCATTGCATTTGTTACATCTTGAGATAAGCTTTTTTAAACCCTCAAAAAAATAATTTTCCTCTTTCTCTGCAAAATACCGACTTGAGTTCTTCATCATCCGAAAATCTTTTTCCACGAAGACATTTTTTCAAATCCGGAAACAGGAAATAATCACTAGGGGCAAGGTCTGGACTATAGGGTGGGTGTTGGATTTCTTCGAAACCACAATCTCGCGCAGCAGCCTTGGAAACTCGCGCCGTGTGAACAGGAGCGTTGTCGTGAAGAAGCAACACACCCGCTGCGAGTTTACCCCGTCTTTTCTTTTTAATTTCCTCCCGCAAATTATGCAAAGTGGAAGCGTAGGATGTGGCGTTGATGGTTTCACCTCTTTTTTTGTACTCAATGAGCAAGATTCCCTTTGAGTCCCAAAAAACTGCGGCCATGAGCTTCCCGGCAGACGGAGTGACTTTGAACTTCTTCGGGGGGTCTGTTCCTTTTTTATGCCACTGCATGGACTCTTGTTTGCTTTCAGGGTCATAGTGGTGGACCCATGTTTCGTCCCCAGTAACAATTCGATCCATAACACCGTCCGCGTTCTCACTACACATCTCCAAAAGCTCTCTACAGCATGCGATTCTCACTTTTTTCTGAGACGCTGTGAGCATTCGTGGCACCCACCTTGCACTGACCTTTGAAAGGTTAAGGGGGTCATGAAGAATGGTGTGAATGGTACCAATTGAAAGCTTGGTGATCTCTGCCATCATTTTCACCTTTATTCGGGCAATCCTCAAGAGCAAGTTTTTCGACTTCTTTGATGCTTTCTCCCGTACAAGCAGTAGCCGGGGCGCCGGAGCGGGGGTCGTCTTCAATGCTCTCTCTGCCTCTCTTGAACTCACTTGACCACTTCTGCACAATTGATAATGAAGGTGCGGAACCCTGGTAAACAGCCACCATCTCTTCATGAATAGTTTTTTGACTTTTTCCTTGCTTAGTGAGAAATTTAATTACAGCGCGATGCTCAATTTTCATCATCATCGTCTCAGTTACCATTATGATTCTGTTTAACTAGAGATAAAACGCGAATTAATAATCACATTTATATGAAATTTTACATGAATGCACTAAAATAATAGTATTACTTAATAAATAAGTCAATTTATATATACAACCACTACTTCACCCCGATACCGAGAATATGTTGAACGCCCCTCGTATTTATTTTCAAGTCTCCCTACTTGAAATTTTTAAGTACAAGTACAATTACAGGCTACTTAGTACTTTCACCATACTGCAGTACAAATATATTTCATTACTTTACGGCTCTGCTGGACAGAGCTTCAATAGAGAACCCCTATTATGCACCAGCAAGATGTCGCATGGAACACTATAGCCATGCACTTGGAGAAAGATTACATCACATGTACCAAAATTCATGGATAGGGCGGGATGGACGCAATCTGTGGCCTCAAAGGTCCACGGACTTGACCCCAATAAACTTTTATTTATGGGGACTGATGAAGGACATTGTTTACTCGTCAGAAATAACAACATAGATTAATGAGGCAGATGTGAATGAAAAAAATAAAAATAGAAATATGCAATCAATATTTGCATTTTTTACCTAAAATTGGTAACAATTACTTAAAAAAAATTAAAATTGATTAAATGTTCTCCCTGTTTCAATAAGTTGGGTCATATTTTGTTTATGAATACGTTTCAAGTAGGGGTTAATTACATAATTTTTCCGAAAAAAATGATAACAAATTCAAAATTGCAAGTTAAAAAAAAATAAAAATGAGTCGACACATTATCTTTAGGGCAACATAATATACTCAGATTTCTGGTTTTAGATTTCGTGGAATACAGACGTCTATAAATTCGGTGGTGAATAAAAAGTGAATAAAGTGCATCTGCGTGTGCACTTTTTAAAATAATAAAAAAAAAAAACCAAATAAGCCAAATTAAAAAAAAAAAAAACTCAACTTTATTGTGGAAAGAATGACGCATGCATTTTTCTCCATATTTCACAAGGCGTCGCCATTTGCAATTGAACACACGTGTGGATACTTTCCAGACTAGTGAGCGTATATATATATCTCAATTAACCGTAAAGTACAGTTCCAATAATCATATAGAAAAAAAAAAAAAAAAAAACCAAGTAGACAATCCAGTTCTGGTGTTCCTGGTGCGGTACAGTTAATTAACGGTGCTTGGTGTTGTGCAGTTACAAAACGGTGTTGTGTAGTTACTCAACGGAACATTCGGATATACTGCATACAAGTATATCAAACAATAGACAGCAGATACCGGGCGGCGGGGTGTCATACAAACGTGGGGCTCCGCTAGCCATGAAAACCAGTCAAGTAGATGGCTACAAAAAAAAGAAAGCGGATAAGCTGTCAACAACGTTAAGCCACAGCCCTAGGGCCATAAGAGCCGCTAAATTGCTCTCTGAGATGAAAAATAACGGTTGCCCTATTTCAATTGCCCCGACACTAAAAGATGACGCCACCAATTTCAAGATGGCAAGTACCGCAATGGAAGTCGAACCACTCGACAGAACCGTTAATGGAAACGGCATAAATCCAGCTATTGCGCAGAAACCACCCGTTACCTTAGCAAAATAACAGATTTGCTATCTTAAATGAAATACAATTTCAAAAATCTAATTTCAAAATAAATAACAAAATAAAATCTGCAATTATTCCGACTCAAGACACTGACGCTTCATCAAGTCATGGGAATAACAGCGAGTCCAACAGCGGCAACATCAACTGTACGAAGAACAACAACAACGTGGCGAACAGCAATGAACAGCAAGACAATAGAAATGTGTACAAATCTCACCATGGTAAGTTTTGCCCTCCAATTATTCTATTTGACGCTGATATCCGCGAGATTATTGTTAGTCTTAAGAAAAACCAAAATGATTTTAAATTTAAAGTGGTCAACTGTGGTAGTCGTTTTGACAAAATTAATAATACTTACATATTTAAATCAAAAATATATATCGACAATCCTGACGTCCATCAGGAACTTTTGAATATGGTTAAGGGAAGTCGGATCGAAGGGTACTCTTACACATTAAAGCAAAATCGTATATATAATCTTATCCTAAGGGGTCTTACTTCGGATTTTTCGACCAATGAAATCCTAGATGAGTTGAATTCAATGGTCCCGGGTATCGTATCTCAAGTAGAAACTTTCGAAACACCTAAGTCCAAAAACAATCCCAACCTCAATTATAATTTATTCCTAGTTCGTCTCTCCCCGGGGAGGACGGTGAGTGATATAATCGGTCTTAACTATGTCTTTAATTCAAAGGTTAAATGGGAAAAACCCAAATCGGTGGGGGGCGTTGTACAGTGTAAGAAATGCCAGTGCTTCGGCCACTTAGCAAAAAACTATGGCAAAAATTATAAATGTGTTAAGTGCCTCGACGAACATCTCCCGGGGAATTGTTCAGTCAAATTAGCAGATAATACTAAAGCATCTTGCATAAACTGTCGAGGTGACCATCCAGCTAATTGGCGTGGTTGCCCGGCTTACAAAAAGTATTCGGAATCCAGGATAAGACCGGTAAGGGAAGATAGGGAGAATAGAGGGAAATTTAACTCCCTCACTAAACAAATTAACCAAAGTTCAAAGGCTTGCCCTAGTATGAGTTATGCTAGCCACTTCAAATCGACCCCTAAACAATCAGACGTTTTAACGGCTCAAAATCCCGTAGGCTTATCCTCAGCAAACAAAAATCACAACTTCGTGGGTCAATTTTTAAGTCTGGCCAACGAACTCTTCGGAATCGGAGTTGATCAGCTGTTCCTCAAAATTGAGAGCTTTGTTAAAAACATAAATAACTCGGCTAGCATCCAACAAAAAAGACTGGAGTACTTAATACTCCTTAATCAACTCACATCAAATATATAATGAAGCTTAACTTTCTTACATTTAATACTCAATCCTTGATAGACCATAGCCGAAGAATACAGCTTGCTGAGATGCTACACGCAAATGACTGCTTTGCAGCCTTTGTACAGGAGACGCACCTCCATAGTAAACACAAAGTTCTCTTAAACGGGTTTAAATTCATACCGAACAACTCCAACCAAGGGGTAGCTATAGCACTAAGGTCCGAAGTTAGATACTGGGAAGTAAATATCCCAAATCCCAAATTTCCAAATATTTTCGTAAAAATCAAACTAACCATAAATCAGGTTCCTAAATTCTTCCTAATTGGGTCAATGTACTTCCCAATTAACTGCCAGCCACAACTTATGCGAGAGGAGCTGGATAAGATAGATAGGCTTGCCGTTTCCTATGATGGAGCCATTTTAGGTGGAGATCTCAACTCGAAAAATACACAATGGGGTGACTCAATTGCTAACCAAAATGGAAGAGGACTGGTGAATTGGTTAAATTCAACACCAAACCTCACAAACCTTACCGCTCATTCGCCCACTTACCCAGCTAGCTCGGCATTCCTCAATTTTTAACATCAACAAATCTGCTTAACCCATCTAGCAACTCAAATCTCACTATCCTGACCCTACCCACCTTCTCTGACCATTTCCCGGTCAAGCTTTCCATTGAAATTACAGATGCAACCATAGACCTCGTCGACAATAGGCATTACATATCCTTCAAAAACACTAATTGGAACAATTTTCAAGCGGACCTTGATTTGAACCTTAACCGCAATCAACCTCCAATCTTCGAAACACTGAGTAATGACGAAATTGATAATTATGTCACCTTCTTTAACACCACCCTAAGAAATACTTTGGATCGCCACTCTAACAGACTGGCATACCACTTTAAAAAATACAAAGATCTCCCGGAAGCCTTAAAATCCCTCTTCCGAACAAATCACCGTTGGCAAAAACGTCTTAAACTCATTTACCATCAAAATTATAATAGGGTTAGCAATGATTATAAGAATCTTTCCAAAAATATATCCCTCCTGAAAACTATTATCAAAGAAAAAACTAGTATTTGGCTTAACGAACAACTAGCCAACAAACTATCGAATATTAAACCGGGGCCCTACGCTTTTAAAGCAATCAATCAATAATTAAACAAAAAAAGTAAATTCGCGGGAAAGATTTTAGTTAACGACCAAGAAATATCGGACGATAGTGCGAAGGCCGAACTCTTTAGAGAACACTATCACAACACATTTCAGCAATCCCCTCCGGTCACGAATCCCATTATCACTAGAGAAGTCCAAGTTAATACCCAGAGGATCAACCAACTTAAACCACCTAGAATTCTGAACTTCGACGAAAGTAACCCAGCTCTCAACCCAAGCCCGAGCCTATTCTACACTGAAATGACCGAGGTTCGAGAGATCATCAAAAACCTAAAACCCAAAAAATCCTCAGGTTCCGACGGCATCTCAAACTTCATTATTAAAAAAAATCTCCCTGGAAGAGGTGAAGTTCATCACTATTATAATGAATAACTGTATCAATAACGGATACTTTCCTAGGGAGTGGAAGGTAGCAAAAGTCGTGCCACTCTTAAAAAAACCAACAACTTCACTCTTAATAACTTCCGTCCCATCTCCCTTCTCTCTAACCTGCGGAAAATTTTGGAGAGAATAATCTTGAATAAGATGGAACAGTACTCTGAGGACGTTATAGAATTCATCCCGGACCATCAGTTCGGATTCCGTAATTTACACTCTACGGTACAAGATCTCCTTAAATTTCAGTGACGTCACGACTAACTTAAGAATTAAAAAATGCACGACTGCTTGCTCCCTAGATGTTGAAAAGGCTTTCGATAGTGTTTGGAGGGAGGCGCTACTGTTAAAATTAGTGCATCTTGAGTATCCCACCTTCCTAATTAACCTTATTCATAGTTTCCTATCCAATAGAAGCTTTTTTATTCAAATGAACGAAACTAATTCGGACCAGTCCGCCTCAGATAGAGGAGTACCGCAGGGCTCAATCCTCGGACCAAAACTTTATAATATATTCCTATACGACTTTCCACATACCCTCACTCTGGAGAACACTATTGTCTCCGAAGCAATCCTCTTCGCGGATGATACCATGGTGTACGCTCATAATGAATCCCCACTCATGGCGGCTAACCATTTGAAATCCCATCTCGAAGTTATTAATTCCTATTATAGTAGCTGGGGGATTAAAGTGAATAATGAATAATCTGTTGCAATCTGCATTAGAAACGCAAGCAATAAAGGCCCGGTGGGAGCAGTTTCTGAAAGCAAAAACCTCACATTGACAATAGGTAATAGCATCATTCCCTTCAGAAACGAAATAAAGTATCTGGGGGTCTACCTTAATAATCTCTTCAAATTCAATAACCATGCACGTATGGCTAAAGCCAGAGCTAGGAAAGTTTTCATAATGTTGATGCCATTCCTGAAAAACAATTGGCTAAGTACTAAACCCAAACTGCTTTTTTACAAAACTCCCATTAGACCTACCATTATTTATGCTTTCCCAATTTGGTTTTCCATTTCATCTACAGTTGCTAAGGAGCTTGAAATCTTCGAGAGGAAGCTACTCAGGACATGCATTAACAAAAACTACAAAAGCCACAACAAAAAAAATTTCCAACAGTCACATCTACAGAAGTTCTGATATCACCCCCCTTATTGAATATACCCTACAACTCATGGTAAGACTCATTGATAAAACGAAATTTTCAGAAAATGACCTCATTAAAGAAATGTTTTTACGCCATAATAGTACTCATTGATCCGCCACCCCGTATCCATCGCCATTCGGAATAACGAGTAATAAATTTCAATCTTCCCCGAATGGCAACATAGCATTTTATCAAAAATCGCTCCACGGGCAAAATCGCGGCTAACTCAAGACACCCACCTAACTTTATGACCTAACTTTAAATACGTTAAACTCCCAATTTTAAAATATTCCGTTTCTAAAACTTTGTCCTGGAGGGCAAAACTCCTTTTTATATCAAAAACAAAAAAATTTAACTTAGTTTAAGAACATTTCAAGCGTATTTAATAATAAAAAAAAAAAAAAAAAAAAAAAAAACTATAAATAAAAATAATACTTATGTATATACATAAACAAGAACTCTAAGTAAAGCGAAAACATGTACAAAAGAAAACTTTATGTATCCAAATGTATACAATCAATGAATTAAATCAACTCGCTCAAAAATAAAACAAAACTTGTAAAATGAATAATATAATTAAAAAAAAAATATATATATATATAAATATAAATAAATAAATAAATATATATCAACTATCACAATGTTAAAATCTCAAAGTTAACATCTCATAATTTTGAAATAAAGGCAAGTCGATCTAATGTCATTAAAAAGTAAATACCAAAAGCGAAACAAAAGCAAACAACCCTAATGTAACATGAAACAAGAGGTACTTTTTCAAATACAAGTATCTCACATAGAAACCAGAGAAAGGAGTTCGCTAATAAATGAGATGTATAGTTCGATCATATTCCATCCTTCTCTTTTTTGTACAGTAGGTTAAGTTAGGTTAAGATTCAATAAGACAATAAGTCAAAAGTAATTTGTATAGCTCTGTGAGCGAGAGCCATAGTCACAACCATGTAAAGACACGCCATGTTGGCATTCATTATAACAAAAAGAAATCGAAAAGGGACGGCCATACATTACAGCCTCCGCTTGTGCTGCACCTTCGTGTAGAAAAAGTCAACTATATGTATTAAGAAACAATCGATGTATTTAAAAAGACTCGATAAAATTTCATTCATCATAATATAATCTGAATCAATTAAACTACTTATTATTACGAGTTCAACAGTACCCCATTTGCCACCATATAAAATAAGAGTCAAAACAAGACACCGTAAATCTTGCTTAGAAGAAAGGAACGCATTACCGACCTCCCACACATGGTTTTTTTTTCCAAGATATGTTAAGGAATCTCTCCTTAAAGTCTTCGAGACCCACCCTATGTATGCCTCTTTTCGATATTAAAGTAGCAGTAGCGGTGCACTTCAACTGATTTGCTGAGAATCTCCGCAGGAAAAGATGAGCATGAAAATATGCCAGAAAGTTCGAATTCTTGTTCTTCGACTACCGACGTTCTTATCTATTCAAGCTAAGAAAATAAAAAAGCCATGACTCGGCGTTATGTAATGTCCGCTTGGATGCCGTGGGTCATTTTGCAGAATGACCAAAAAAAAGCCAAAACAATTGTCATACGGTCGGACCTTTCAATATCCGATATAAAATTTTCTCTGAAAAATCAAAACAAGTAGTAAAAACACAAGTCACAATTTATGTTTACTTCTTTATTTCATAAAAGATTAGAATATAAAAATAAAGTTTTTCTTTTCAATAAGGTTGTATTGCATTACCTCGGTAGAGTTTTTACCTGAAAAAACAAATATCATAAAACTTACCGCCATACCGTTACTCGTTTTTGCTAGGCCATTTCAAGGTGTCATGCGATTTCCAGTTAGTACCATTCCTTTTTAAGTTAGAAGCGCCGTTTACTCAATCAAAACCAAGGTGCATGTTTACGCCGTACCTTGAATATCTTGTAACAAAACACATAAGCGTCATTAGTATGGATTGCAAATTTAAAAACGATGTATTAATTGATTTCCTGTATTTTCTGCTGGTTTCTTCTAATAAATGTTTTGATTTTTGAAATTTTTATTTTATTAAGAGCTGAAGACTTCATATTGGTAATATTGGTAATAAGCTCCTGCCACTACCTCACTTCTTTTAGAAGACTTTCGAAGGAGAATGCCCTTATTTGCTGAGTCCTACCTCGTCATAAGTTGAAGAAAAGTGTATTTTTTTTTTTCGTTTGAATGATGATATATTTTAGTTTAATTACAAATCAGTTCTCACTATGACTACCTGCGAAACTGATAATATAGCTACCTTTCTTACACATGTTCTTAGTTTTAAGAACGCAGAATTTAATTGCATCGCAATAAAATTGTACGGACTATATTTTTTGTTTTTATGGTTTTTTTCAAAATGATACTACAAAATTTTCACATTTATTTTATCTATTTTTTGTTAAATTTTTTAAAGTTTTTATTCATTCTTACACAGATAGTTGTAGTAATTAATAACTTACTAGTAGTACTTAAATTTTCAAATAAGATAATTGGTGGACTAACTGTAAAATGCCAGTACAGCGACTGTTTTATAATTGTTTGTATATAAAAAGAAGAAATTGTTTGAATTGAAATAAGGCGAACACACCAGATATTTCAATCTTATGACAGATGCTCTATTTGAAAATTATACTGAAGAAGTAATTGAGTGTCCATATAAATAACAGTTTTATGTTTTTAAAAGTAATTACTTATAGTTAAATCAAATGAAAAAGGAATTCTGCTTTAAATGGTTTGATTCAGTATTCTTCCAAAAAAAAAAAAAAAAACTAGAATAAAACTTAAAATTGGAATAAATGCAAATAAAAAAAACTAAAACAATCAAAGTTTTTACGACGACGCATTACTTTTCCTATTTTCGTTCGGTTCGATTATACAGTAATGATTAAAAATGTTTTTGTCTGGTTTTCTTGTTTGTTTGATTTTTATATACATATTTGAATATATATAAAAGGTAGAAACTAACTACCTCATCGCATGTGTTTAAATTTCTTAAATAGCTGCCTATCTGTCACTCTTCATTCTGTCTGTACTTTTGCATTTTACCTATATTCATAAAAAGAAAAAATATTAAAATTATAAATAAGTTTTTCATGATGGATTTTTTTTTTTGTAAGGTATTATTATATCAAATTAGAAAATTTGGGACGAAAAGCAGGCGCTTTGACGACAATTTCAACACGCGAATTTAGGATAATAATAATAAAAGTAATAGCTTGCATTTTTTTTACAATTCTATTGGGAAATAACTACAAGGTTCTACTGAAAAGCTAATGTACATGAATGTGGTTACTTATTTTAATTTTATTATTGTAACACATCTATTCTTCATAAATTGCTTATTGTTAAATCTGGTACCTCAGGACATGCTTAATGAAGTAACCTAATAACCTATATACGTACAAATATGTATCTATGTTTGAAATACCATAAATGTTCACTACTCGTACTTAGAGCGAATTCTGAATGCACGAATAGTACATGTTCAACTATTGAAAACAGTTGAATGATCAGAAACTGAGGGATTTTGACACTCCTATTTCAATCGGTTACATGACTTATCAACTTATAGCCAATGTTTTAGGGTTAATTGACTGTAGACAAGACATCAGCTTTTTTAATTGATGTCCTCTTAATTCTTAAACCTATTCTAATACAAGTGAGGATCAATTAGTCCGTGACTTTTTGAATATCCCGTGTTGTAACTTAAAAGGCAGCAGTTCTCTAGCCAATAGATTGTTGTCAAATTTTAACCGCAGCTGCATCATTTAGTTGGGGTTAATAGTCATGAAAAGCAGAGAAAAGTGTTCATTTTCACAAAAATGGAGAAAACTGAATTTCGTTTGACCGCGTCGAAGGAATATTTGGCGTTGTTCTACCGGAATCCGTAAGAGTTTTTGGGCCGTTTCATAACTGTGGACGGAAACAAAAACAGTCGAAGCAATGGGTTTCTACGTGCGAATCCGCGCCGTGGAAAGGTAAAGTGAGCGTGTCGACCAACAATGTCGTGACGATATTTTTCTGGGATGCACATGGCATAATCCACATTGATTATCTTCTAAAAGTAAAAACAATCAACGGTAAATATTATGCCAACTTATCGGAGCCCTCTAGTCACAATATGAAGTAAAAACTTAAAAGAAGAAAGTGCTCTTCTATCATGCACGAGTAAAGACGTGCGTAAGTTGCCATGGCGAAATTTCATAAATTAGGGTACGGCTTCAACGATGAAATCACCCCTTGAACAAACGATTATTTTGAGGACCTGAGCTCGCGGTTGGTTCGAGGTTTTTTTTGACCAGATATATGTACATGCATGTATAAGTCACGGACTTGACTTGAAACATAAATATGCTGCGACTTATTTTTCACCGAAATTGACACATTTTTACCACTTAAATAGTTCCTGACCATGATGATTCTCTGATTTAGTTGCAAACTTCCACATATGCAGAAGTAATGAATTGTCACGTCTATTGTATTTCTTCAAAAAGTATGATTTCAATAACTAGTGATGGTAGGCAACGAAAGAAAAATATATGCTGTACTTTACAAGTTTTGACATATTTGTGCCCGCTCCAGAGATATAATATGAAAATATTCAATTAAAATGAATGAGATTTCGAACGCAAAACTCTCCGCTTGAAGGTTGTCCGCCATGGGAAGTTTTACTATATAATAAATGCTTGTTAACTTTTGATAGATGTAGGAACGTTGCTTACAATGCTTTTGTACGAAACTCATACCAAGTTTTTTTTATATTACTGAATAATGGATTCGATTAACACGCACAGTTGAATGATCCACCATGACACATGAGTTTAGGAATATACTGTACACCAGATAGAAAAAAGTATAAATGCACAACTGAAATGTTATATACAATTTTTATCCTATAAACTTTAAATATTCTATAAACTGACTTCAAATATAAGAAATAAACAGATCACAAATACCTAGCCTGTATTTCGTTCGGGAATTTTTTTTTACAAGTGCCTGTATTTGTATATTGTAAATTATTAAAGTACGCAGCAAATTGTGAACTACAGCATCTACAACTACGTACTTGATAAGACTATCAGTATATTCCGTGCAACATTTAAAAATCAACTATTATTAAACGTACCATTAATACCGTCTGTTATTTCCACCCATGTTTCCTTGTCCGCCTCCATAGTTTCCTCCGAAACCTCCACCGCCACCGACATTCTGGCCCATACCTACTTCGGAAACACAAATAATATTACATAGTTTAAATTAATTGCAACATTCAATGGTACAAGCATTACCACTTTGACTTTTGTGGAAACCACCGCCACCGCCGCCTCCACCTCCTTGATTGTAGGGCGCTGATCTGTTGTTTCCAAAATTACTTCTCGTTGGACCACCTCCGTAACCTTGTTGGTAATCGTTACCAAAACTACCACCACTGCCACCACCGCCACCGCCACCGCCACCACTATTTCCCCAACTCTGGTTTCCACCATTGGAGTTGCCACCAAAGCCACCACTAGGTCCACCCTGATTCCAGTCGTTACAACCTCCACCGGCATTATTGTTCCATGGTGTTGGTTGACTGTTCCAATTTCCGCCACCACCGCCTCCTTGGCTAAAACCACCTCCGCCACCGTTGTTACCAAAGTTACCGCTGTTACCCCAACTGCTTTGGCCACGATTATTACCGCCACCGCCACTACCGCCGCCCCAACTGCTTTGACGATCACCACCACGACCGCCACCACCACCTCCCATTCCTCCACGGCCACCTTGTGGTCCGCCACCACCGCGGCCTCCTCCACCACCACCACCGCCTCCTTGATTGCGGTCCATATCTTGTTTAGCGATGGCTTTCTTGACATCTAAAAGTTTATTCTTAATTGTGTGGTTCTTTTGCACTGAAATTAAAAAACAAAAACCATGTTATACTGTCTTTATTTAAAAATGTATCTTAATTTAAGGGTTCATTCAAACAGAGCGAGGAGAACGGATTGCTGCTTGCCGTCCGAACATATCAATGAACAGTAGAACTAAAGAAATAATAAAAGTGAGCAACCTCTTATTATCACTCTTGCATCAAGGAAGGGAAGAAAGTAAATGCATGAAATAGATAAAAAGAGGAAGGAATATGGTGAGCTCCTCGTTGTAGTGAGTTGCCAGGGTCTCTATGATCTTTTGTTTAATACCAAAAGCATTTTTTTTTTAAGAACTATATAACACGTTGAGCCCCGGTGGAATTTTTTTGTATTGTGTTGTGGAACACATTGTTTTTTTTTTTTTAGATTTTTGAATGTAAGTGATCGTTTTGTAGTTCACAGGTGTTTTATATAAATTCTATGTGTTTTGCTGTATAAAAATTTGAATGACCACCGGTGGAGCACTTGGTTCCATGGTGTAAATTTACTTCGTGGGACAGCACCCATGGACACTTTATATTTTTTGACATTCCTAAAGAAATGTTGCTTCATTTTCAGTTAATTAAATGGCAAGGCGTCTAAATCAAGCAGAATTGGAGAGTACTTGGAGATTTGAGTGACTCAGAAAGTGAAGAAAGCCCGGAACTTGAATTTTCTGACAATTCTTTTGATGACCTCAATTAACCTACGGAGGAAGAAAGTTCAAGTAGCCCAGTTTCTCGGGAAGATGTCGTTTTGGAAGGTGAAGTTGAAATAGATTCAGGTAGAACAGGAGCAACGAAACAGCAACTAGCATGGCAATCTGTTGATGGAGTAAGACAACAATTTAGTAAAGATTTTGCGAATGATTCAGCAGCTCCTGATGTTAGCGCACAACTTATTGGAAAAAATCTGGTCGATTTTTATAATTTCTTCACCAGTAATGAAATAATTATTCTTATTGTTAACGAAACAAATCGGTTTGCTGGAGAAAAAATGAGTAACACACCATATACTTCACGCCAAAAACCAAAATCATCGCAATGGACGGAAACAAACCCTGACGAAATTCAAAAATTTTAGGTTTAATTTTGTGGATGGGCCTTGTTCGTTTGCCCAATTTAGAGACTATTGGTCAAGAAGCTTACTTTACGAAAACAAAATGTCAAAAATTATGAGCCGAAACCGCTTCAAAATGTTACTTAGTCTGCTTCACTTTGCTGATAATAGTATCGAAACAAACGATTGCTTGTCAAAAATTACGGACCTGGTAAAATGACCGGATTTGAAATTCAAACAAATTTGCACTGGCGAGAATAATGTTCCATCATTTCGAGGTCGAATTTTCTTTCGTCAATACATTCCAAACAAAAGACATAGATAACGGTATAAAACTATTCAATATGTACCCAAGGGGGGTATACATAGGCATATAGATAACACATCTGTATCAGAAAAAGAACTGCGGAAGGATATTATGCACTGATAACTGGTACACAAGTGTTTTCTTGGCTGAAGTTTTGCTGAGAAGACGAACACATTTGATAGGCACTTTACGAATGAACCGAAAAATGTCATCAAATCGAAGCTCAAGAAAGTTGAGATTTGCGCTGAGCAAAATGAGGCTGCAATTATTGTTCTGAAGTGGAAGGATAAAAGGGATGTTCTTATGCTTAGTACCAAACATGACAGCTCAATACAGCCCATGACAAGCGGAAGAAAAGCTACAAATAAGCCTAGTATGGTGGTTGATTACAATAAAGGAAAAGCGTTCATAGATCTGTCTGACCAGTTCTTTTCCTATTCACTAAAATGGTATAAAAGGGTAGTATTTCATCTGTTGACTGCAACCACTATTGTAAACGCCTTAATTTTATATAATAAAAACAATATCTTAAAAATGACAGTCACTAAGTTCAAGGAAAAGATCGTTGAAGGTCTTATTCATAAAACCTGCGAGAAGAGGCAAGCGCTAATATCTCCCCCATCTTCCTCGCCAAAAAACGAAAATCACTACCTTCAAGAAGTACCTGGGCACACATTTAAAAAGACAAAAATGTACCATCGGTGGTCACACGAGGTTCAACGTGTTAATAAGGGTGCCATTTGACATTTATCGTTTTCTATTATACATACGAATATAAATACCATACATACAAGACTAATGTGATTGCAAAACTATTTCTGGCGACGGGTTCAAAAAGTTGATGATAGAGCAAAATTGCTTTCCACGTATTATAATTGGTTTCAGACTAACCAGCCAACAACTTGTGGATTCGATTGTTACCTTTGTTATGACAAAAAAAGTGAAAGTAACCAATATTGGAATTAATTCATGATAAACTAGGGGTTAATGTAAATGCTGCATCACGAATTTTAGAGTGTTGTACCACTTGGGCCATTCAGTGAAATAAGGTTGACGAAATTTTTTAACTCTGAATAACAAGGAATAAATATTTCAATTATATGCCAAACTTTTTTGTTTTATACTTTACGGCAGTAGTAAAAATACAAATATGTAGTTGTTAATAGAAAATTGTTCGAACTATCATCGTTTTCAAATTGTTTTCGCATACTTTCTGGTTTATTCTGGAGAGACGGTGATAATTTAAAATCAACTATGTTTGTTTGAGATCTGAAAATGTGTTATGTGTGAAAGGCCTTCCCTACAATAGAAGTAGAAGCACTACACATAAGCACTTGCGAGAAGAGTGTGGGTGTTTTTAGAACTCGTGCAGAACATTTGCTTTATCTCATGTTTGAGATGCAATGACATGATATGGGTGTAAATCTGAACAAATAGCAGAGCCGCCAGAAAGAAAAATGTTTTTATCTTCAGGTTAGCTGATGGTGGCATCTAACATACTTATTGTAATAGTTAAGGAACATCCGTATAGAAAACAACTAAAATTAAAATTATTATACTTCAAGTACGTGGTTGAAGTGAATCGCTCTATAAATCTTTAGCATACTACTGGAATACATTATTTTTTATACAAGGGTTGTCCGACAAAAGTCGATTTATTATTTTGAGCTACGTCTAAATTTAATCACCTAATCATAGTTCACACCGTGTGACGAATAACAGTTTAAAACTCCACTGAGAGTTCCGACCGGTTTATCTTAACGAAAATATGTTTTCTTACCTCTCAAATATTTTGGTAGTCGAATACAAGCCTATTAAATGATCTTAATGAGAACAAAATTCACATATATAAAGTGGAAATCCTGGCCAAGTTTCCAAGAGAACATTCAATTCTGACTTAGTAACAAAAGTACAAATAACTAGTATTGGCGAAAAAGGGGCACGGTAATATTCACTTATTGCGGATTGAACCGTGCATGTACTTAACTGTGTGCGAAAATTTTTTATCCCAAACGACTTATCCCGGGCTTAAGTTTTTGTAAAAAAAAAAACAAAGAAACAGTAATAAACCAAATTTAATAACGAGAGCGACGACAAATTTGAGAAAGATAAGAGTTAATAAAGAATATAGGAAAATAGGAAAATAACAAAAATAGTAAAGAATGTAGGAAAATAGGAAAATAACAAAAATAGTAAAGAATGTAGGAAAATAGGAAGATAATAACAAAAATAGTAAGGTTAAGCTGTAATTTCTATATCATGTCGTTTTATGTGAACTGAATGAGGGGGAAAAAATGAGTAAAAAGGAGCGGCTTTTTTACAACGCAAACTTTTCTATTTCCGAATTTGAAAAAAAAAAAATGGCTCGGTGGTAAAAGATTTGTCAACAGTTAAGAGGTGGAGTCTGCGGTTGATGCCTATTTTAATATGAAGCTGTTGATCATTGCTGAAGAAAGTGTATTGAACTAAAAGGAGACTACGTGGAGAAATAAAGATATTTTTTCCAACATTTTTTGTTTTTTTTTTTATTAGGTCGGATACTTTTGGGACTACCCTTGTAATTTCGTCCAATTTTGTTCATTAGTTTCCAGTAATCCTAAGTGAATGAGAATCATAACTGGCATGACAACTTTGAAATAAATCATGTAATATATGGAGTTCTTAGTGTGGCGATGGAACGTGGGTTGAGCACAATTTCTAAACGCAAGTAGAAGTGCAAGGTGTGACATAGGACGAATGCAAGCAGCCCAAAGTGTAAGATCCGTTGAGACTTGAAAGTTCTGTTGGCAGAGTATACATAGAGATCACATCATAAACGCAGCATCTTCCAAACGAGGGAAGCTGGTCACAGATATCCCTTCTTAACACCGGTTCATCCGGAGCGTGTCTCAAAGCTCCTGTGAGCACCTTATGGTTCAGTCTTGGCATCAAACGACTTTTAACTATCAACTAATTTAACGGATGACCATTAGGACCATCGGTTTCCTTACAGTGAAGCGCTCAAGGCGGTGACAAGTGTACATTTTTTTAGCCAAACCAAGCTTTGATATGTTCATGTAGAAATTACCATTTACTAAAATTGTGCAAAATGAATGAAGAGTATTTTCAAAAACGTCGTACTAACAAACAACTGCATTAGCTGCGTTTAATAATTCAGATTTTTTGCACAACTTAATCAAACTGTTTTACCTCTGTGTTCATAAACGTCAACATATCGTCATAGCAGATTAGTTACGCATTCCAAATGTGGCTGCAAAAAACTTTTGAAAATCTTACTGCGGAATAATTTTGTGTTTTTTTAAGAGGAAAGATGGAAGAACTATGGAAATAATCAAATCTAAAATTTGCCTGAATATTATCTTCTTCTTTTTGTACTATCATGATGTTTTGAACGCAAAACAAATGACGATCCTACTAAGATACGTAAGTGCAGTAAATGTGTTCAAAAACACACGAGGAAAGATCTGCAATTGTACTAAGTTAAAAACGCTGACGTGACTTATCACCGGAATATTCAAGAAAGCAGTTCTACGACAAACAACACAATCATAAACCCATATTTAATAAAAAATAAATAAAAACAAATACTTACAAACAACTTTGTCCACGGGATCATAATCATCAAATTCAACAAAAGCAAAACCACGCTTCTTGCCGGTATCCTTATCGGTGACAATATTAACACCAAGGATTTTGCCATAATCACAGAAGTATTCACGAAGGCATTCTTCATCATGATCATCACGCAGACCACCAACAAACAGTTTCTTTACTGTTGCCCCTGCATTTGGACTGTCAATTTCTTGTCGTGGTACAGCGCGTTTCGGTTCAACCACCCGCCCATCAATTTTATGCGGCCGAGCATTTTGAGCATTATCAACCATGTACGACTGAGAATAGGTAATAAATCCAAAACCCCTTGAACGCTTGGTTTTGGGATCCTTCATGACAACAACATCCACGATGTTGCCCCATTTTTCAAAGTGACCCTTCAATGAATCGTCTGTGGTGCGATAGTCCAGGCCACCAATGAACAGCTTTCTAAGGTGTTCGGGTTCATTGATCCCCTGGAAATTTTTAAATAAAATTCGTTTTTCTTGTTAAATTTGAAACTTAAGAGTTATTAGACATAAAATGCTGCTTAAAATAAAAAGCATGCGCGCGTAATTTTTAAATTTATGCTTTATAAGGTAATTTATAGAGAAAAAAAATTTTATAATGCAGAAAAAAGTCCGCCATTTTAAGATCCAGCAGAGAAAGCATAATCCGATTTTTTTTTTTATTCTCATTCGAAGCTTAGCATAAAATATGGAGATTTTATACACAGAACTTAACGAAGTCCATTTTATGTAAAATTCCATTCTCAAATAATAATTTGTAACATCCTTGCCTTTTCTTAACTTACCTCATCGTCATAGTTTCCGTTGGAGTTCCCATTACGGTTATCGTTATCAGACATTATCAGAGAATTATTTCTCTATTATGATTTACTTGAAAAAGTGTAAAATTTGTTAAGTTAAGTTTGTAGAAAAAAATTTTATTTAATTAAAGTCACAGAAAACGTTTTCACACACACGCGCCCAACGGAAAAACCTGTCAAGAAAATATGGTGGCAACGAATGACGAAAGCGGCTTTGATTAACTAGGCGGATGATGCCATTCGCCGGCAACTTAATTTACAGCTCATTAAGGAACGAAATAAAATGGAATGAAACGAGGCTCGAAGAATATCGATAATAGGAAATAATTAGAGTTGCCGTTGTTCTGGGTTTGTTTCGAAATTGGTTTGATAACCTTTTAAGCATTTCAAAAATTGTGCTAGATGAATGTAGAAAATTATTAAAAAGTCTAATAATTTGGTTGTGGTTCAAAATGCTGCATATTGGAATATTGGCAAGACGTAAATCGTTCGTTTGGCTTATAATATAAATCTATTTTGTGTAATATCATGGTTGGCCAATCAAAAAAATATCAAATGAGAATACTAATTTTAAAAGTGAAACATATGCTATTTATGCCAAAGACAATGAATGTCTTATGTCTGTGTTATGAATTTAATACAATCTGTAGTTTTGCTTAAGCAAGTGTCCAAGAAGTAGTAAGAGACCAGACCTTACTAACTGGACTAACTTAAAACCCGACATATTTGTCAACAATCTACCACTGGATATGCTCTACCAATTCAGAACAGGATTAATACGAGTAACAATCGATCAATTTTTAGGATGGGATCAAAGAACTCTGAATTATGACTGAAAACCTCAAAAAATCAATTTCCAATCTTCAAGCATATGCCACTAGTACAAACTTTACGTGAATTAATTTATCTTATGTACTCAATATATTAAACCTAAATGGAAAAATTGAAATTGAAATAGTGGAATAACCGCCAACGTAAGTAAACTCCCCTTTGGAGTATATCAATGCCTCTGCACTGTATGCCTTCTTAGGTTATAGAAGCAACAATTTATTCTTCGTTTGATCGCCACGCAGATGTCGCCACTTCAAAGAATGAGTGGATAAATTTATCCGGCACTTCCAATCTTTTATTTTTATCTGTTGGCTATAATATGTTGCGCCTAAGGCGTTGGTGCTGGCTGTCTTAAAAATATTCTAATGAAAGCCCGTTGATTTCTCCAGGTTATGGCACGATGTTAAAGAAATCGTATGATAATGAGTCGCCCTCTCTGAGACCTTTGTTGACATCAAAAGATTCTTTGATGTTTATGTCGACTTTAGTAGAGTACCAGAAGTTTTCGATCGACAACCCAAACAGTCGAACAACTTTCGTAGTGATAATAAAACAGACATAACTCGGTAAACTTTGTCTCTCTCGACATGATATTTGATTCGATTGATATCCATTTGATTATTTGAAGACTTTGCTAAGAACTGCTTTAGAGTGAATATTCGGTCGATGGCGTATTTACCAGCTTCAGAGTCACATTGACGATGACGTTCATATATACAAAAACACAACAGTAAGGATATATGGCGAAGTTGATGGGATTGTTTTTCTACAGGGCACACTAGAGATTCCATTTCTCTGATAGATGAGCTGGGATGTGCTCCTAATCTGACCAAATTTTATAGATACGCTGGTGTATGATCTCCTTCAGATCGTATCACTTAGCTTTGAAAAACTTGGAGGACCATAGTTTTGGTCTGGTGGAAAGTTGTTTCATTGTTCTCGCGATCTTTATTCAGGTTAACTGAGGGATTTTTTCTGACAGCAGTACCTTTGGTGCTTTTGCTGAATACAAGCTGCAGAGTTATTTCTGACAAATTCTCAACATAGGCAGCATTTCTACAATTGTGTTGGGATTTTATTGTTCTAACTTGTGCTTCTTACCAGCTACCAAAATGTCCGGACACCGTTTCTACAATACGATCTATCGTCTGATCTTCCTGTTTTTCAGTCTCCTTCTCGTTCATTTAGTGAATTTTTTTTCTTTTTTGGTGTCAGCAGCAACTCATTCCATTCAATGTTTAGCGATACGCCTTCTTCTCGGGTGCAAGGGCCCACCAATATTATTCGTTAAACAATAATTTTTTTTGTACTTAAGCAATTTTTCATAGCATGCTATTTAGCATTCTATGGATATTGCTCATGGAGATACAATTAGTAACCTATGAAAAATTGCACAGGTTATACCATGCTATTAACAGTATACTACATATGAGCTGTCACTTTTGTTTTAACATTTGTGTTTTTGTCGCGATGGCTGAGTGGTGAAGCAACTCATTTAATGCCTCTAACGTGAAAATACATCGAACCGCTTGTCTCCCCCACATTTGAACGAAAGAAATAGTAAGCTATGAAATGCCCATCGGAAAATTTATTGGATGGGGTGTAAAGTAGGAAATACACCATACAATCGTTGTGCCGACGGTTGGACCGATTTGGTGTTGTATGCGACAATTGTATAGTGTGTTTCCACACATACGACCGTTGTACCGATATTGTATGGTCACAACCTCTTGAGTATACAACCGTTGTCGCATGCAACAGATTGTATGGAAATTGTATGGTGTGTATCCGGACATACAATTGTTGTATCGATTTCATTTATGTTTCGGCTGTTCTAGAAGCAGGTTAAGTGTTCTAAGAATGGTTTCGATAAAAGAAAAAGATTTTTAGACGGATTTTATAGAACAATACCGTTCATTCCCCTGTTTATGGGATGTGCTTATTAAAGAATATAGCAGTAAGGTTTTGAGGGAGGAGGCGCTGCAAGTGCTTGTGGAAAAATGTCATGAACAAGATTCCAACACCGATAAGGAGTACGTGCGCAAGCGAATAGCGAATCTCAGGACAGCTTTTAGCAGGGAATATAAAAAAATTGAAAATTCCAAGCGCACTGGATCGTCTGCTGACAGCGTCTACGAACCCTCTTTGTGGTACTACGATTTGCTTTTATTTTTGAAAAGTGGTGAAATTTCTCGAAAAGGACACAGCTCTTTGTCTTGTTCTACAGATGAGAACAGTTTACTCGAAGAATACATCGCTCCAGATGTATATTTTATCTTAATAAATGTTTTATATTTTATAATAGATATAAATTTATTATTAGGGATACTCTTCTCCACCTCAAACTCCTGATGACAATAGCCCTGGCGTTTCACGCCCGCCATCTGCAAGTTTTTCTCAACCCAGAAGGAAAAACTCACTGCAACAACAGCAAAAGAATTTTTTTGAAAATGCAAGCAAGTATATGACGCAAAAGGAAGGCAGGGATGAAGATGAGTTCGATATTTTGGGGAAGAGGATCGCTGAACATTTTAGAAGTATGGAAGCAATGCAGCGTTTGATTGCAGAAAAAATAGTAACTGACGTACTCATCACTGGTAGAATGAATCAGCTAACTATGAACTCAGCCTTCATTTCAAATTCTTCAGCATCTCAAAGTCATCAAACTGAAATGCATACATGAACTGCATCTACTAACCCTCAAGGTGAAGTTATATTTGAATCAGAGATATCTGAATTTTTGCTCTTAAATCATAAAAGTTAAAATTTTTTAAAACCAACCCTCAACAAACATGGTTTTTATTGAAGTTCCATTGTTCTTTACATAATAACATTTAATGTGTACAAAAACTTTTTTAAATAAAGAATTACTAAATAATTTCACAATGTGCTTAAAAATTTTATTCTGGGAAACCACACATTTAATTTTGAAAAGAAACTTTTCCCTCATTGTTATAATACTGCTTGAGTCTGTTTCTTATTTCTTTGGCATTTTTCGAAGATTGTTTTCTGATGTTTGTGTTTTGTAGAGAAAGCATCAGCATTGACGCAAGGTTAAAATTAAACGTTGTTCCGCGGATATTGGTGACCTCATTAAAGTATCCTATTTTGTTATAACAGGTGCCACGAGATTTAAAACATGTTCAAATTGTTCAGATTTCATACGCAAGAAGCATCTGTAGTCCTCGGGCCCCGTAATTCTTAAATGTTCCACTAGGTCAACATCAGAATGCAGTGATCTATTTAAAAGCCATTCCTTAATCCATTTTCTTTTTCTTTTCTTTTGGGTTTCTAAGCTTAAACACTGCACCAGCACATATAATAACAAACTTCTTCCGTGCACTTATCTCAGCCATAAAAAGTATGTAATTACGAATCAACTTCTAGAAAATGACTGAATAAAATATCTGGTTCTACGTAAATCGCCGCAGATTCTATAATGTGTGCGCTGCATACAACCGTTGGGCCGATATCTGTAGAACGTATGTTGGCACAACCATTGTATGGTGTATTTCCTACTTAAGGCTCGACGCTAATTCAACATACCCCAAATGTTAGTTCTGATTTTAGTGTCTAAAAAGTAAAAGTAAGTAAAAAAGCATCTAAATCGATACGATTATAGGAAAAAACAATAGCATATACGCAAGATCCCCTTTATCTAGTAGCACTGATAAAAGATGCCTTCGGCCGAAAAAAATTGCATTATGTGCGTTCTTAGATATTGAAGTTGCTAAGACAATACCGCGTACGATTCCATCCCAATGAAACTCAGAAGATAAAAAAAAACTAAATTAGAATTCGCTTACATATAAATAACAAAATTACCAAGCTACCAAAGCCATATCTTCTTGTAGACATAAATTTGGTAAGACCTGGGATATAGCGCAGAAGTCACCCATTGAATCTACACAATGATGGTTTACATAATCGTCAGTAATATGATGAAGTAAGACAAAAGAAAAAAGTACCATAGGTATCAAAGCTGCAACATCAATAGAGTCTCGCATGCATATGTAGGTATATCCGTTACTATGTGAACCTGTCCCACAGCTGACATTGAAGCTTTCGTTTGCCTCATTTATTTCACATTTATGTTAAAAAAGAGGCAATGCACCGGGCAGTCAGGTTATTATAAATAGGAAACTTGCAATTCGCAGTACGATCGCACTTCGTAAGCTTTATATCAGCAATTCCTGAACTCAAAATGATCTCTGCGGTAAAAGACCGCATACCAAAAACTTTATGCTTCGACAGGAGGTTTAACTTAGTGATACAATATAGACAAGCATGAAACTTCCAAAATACGATGTCAAACCTTAAAGGTAACAAGTGGTAAAAGGGTGGATACAAAATGGAAGCTAGATTAGGTGCAGGTAATCATGGCCTAAATACAAACATTGCAAGGCCAATTGGAAAAGGTCTCAGCATCCTTTAGAATTAGTCAACAAAATAAATGTGGTCTTTATATGGAAGACGACGAAACAAACAGCTGAACACATCCTGTGTGAATACTTAACTCTGTACACCATGAGAAGCTACCTATTACTTTTTTTTAGAGAAATCTCAGTGACTGAAGAACTAGCAATATAAAAACAGTTATCCATTAAGTGATCTTTTTTGGCCGTAAATACGACAATGAATTATTAAACATACAATAATATATTATAAAACACAACACTATAAAAAAATAATAAATAAATTATAGGCGCGGCAGTCCGGAGTAAGCCTAGTCTGTCCCACTTATTGCGTGGTTCGCTTGTCATTTTGTGCATATTGAGATGGCACGCTTTCACAAAAGTGTTTTTGCGATTTTTCGAATATATTTAAAAATTAATAGTAGGAAAATTCCACATAAAATAAAGATTTTCAATCAAAGAAATTATTTTGGAAATTTACATTAAATACAACTATTTATTTTGCTGTGGCAAATTTTGAACTATTCTAGTAGCTTGGCAGCACTTATCGTTAACCCTGTTCCAAATTCACACCTCATTGGTCATCCCAGTTCAGTTAATTCGGTTTTTTTCTTTATTGAGTTGAGTTTGGTTTGCCGCAATTTTAATTATCTATAAATCAGGAAAAGGAGTATGCACAAAGACAACATGAACAGATCAATGTCTAATGGAGTGGTAAATATTATTAACTAAGAAAATTGTTTAACTAGATTTTTGCAATCATAAAAATATCTTAGGAGAAATTATTGGCTATCAAGCTTACAAAAAAAAAAAAAAAAAAAATGGCGTCTGCTAAAATTGTGAATTTCATTTTTTTTTCGCTTTCAGGAAGACAATGGAGAAATGGAGCATTTGAGAAAATTGTTCATCGGTGGTCTATCTCCGATGACAAATGAAGATTCACTTAAACAGTTTTATGAACAGTGGGGTGATGTTACAGATGTTGTAGTAATGCGAGATCCAGCTACAAAACGTTCTCGTGGCTTTGGTTTTATTTCATTTTCTAAGGCTTCCATGGTCGATCAAGCACAGCTAGCTCGTCCCCATACAATCGATGGAAAGTAAGTTCGAAATGAATGAAACCTTAAAAGTGATATACTTTTAAATATTTCGATTAAATTCTTTCTAGAACTGTTGATGCTAAACGTGCTTTACCCCGTCCAGAATTAGATAAACCAGAGTCAAATGCTTCAGTTAAGAAAATTTTCGTCGGTGGCTTAAAAGAAGTACATGACGAGTCGTCTTTAACTGAGTACTTCCAACAATATGGCAATGTGATTGGTGTAAAGATTCTGACAGATAAAACAACTGGACGCAAGCGTGGTTTCGCTTTCGTCGAATTTGATGATTATGATGCCGTAGACAAAGCAGTTTGTAAGTACATATATATCTTGTTCTATTTGCTTATGCTTCAGGTTTATCTTTCCATTGTCGTCGATTTTAAATGTAATATATTCGCTTTCTTTGATTGCAGAGAAATTCAGAGTACGTGACAGTTTGTATCTGCTTTTGATAAATCGAAAACCTTTTTTGCCAATTATAGACTTATGGATTGTAAACATATTTAATGGTGTTATGGATTGAATAATTCACGCTACCGAAAATGCAGATGCAGGTGGGTGACCTGGTTTGAGCATGGCGAAACAGATAGCTCTCAGCCTATTTCTTAACAGACTTAACAGAGAATTCCGCGCACTTACTAGATCACGTTTTGCAAGACGCACTGGTATTTGTTGAAACTTCCTCTCCGTTACAATAATTTTTTTCTTTGTGCTTCTCGTTCATCTCTCAATTGAATTTAAGCGTTATTTTTCTATCACATTTGGGTGAACTCTTATGTGAAATATTGCCATCGCCGATGGTTTATAATAGAGCATAAGTATTTGAATTGTTCTCACTTCAGCACGTTGAATCCTTCATATTTGTCGGGAGACAGATTTAAGTGCTCCTATTCGATTACTAAGCGTTGCCTTACTGTACCCCACGTTTCACTTCGATTCATTCTTTTTACTGCTTCGCTTATTTCGGCGTTCGTAAATAGTACTGGATGTAATTAGTAATGCGTTAAAAAATTCTTTCAAATTATACAAATTTCACTGTTGCCCATTAGCATTTAACCCTGCTTAATTTTAGTATATTTTCGCGATTGAATCCCTTGGGAGTTTTTTTTCTTTGTTGTGCCGCAATCTTAAAAATATTAGTCCGTTTGCCTATGGCTCGATATAGCAATTCTTCTACTGCCTGTAGCATACTTATGGGTTGTGAGTGTACCTCTTCTGATTCCCGATGCAAAGTCTCTACTGCTATCGCACGTACTTTAGCTACCGCCTTTTTCGACTATTTCTTCCAATGTTCATAGTCTAACACAAGACGGACTATTTGTTATGCTATTATCTCTGTACTTATTCTACGCTTAAAGGTTTCTCTTTTGTTGTTTACCGTCATTTTCGTTTCATCATTCCACCACCACGTTTTCTTATTTTTGTCAAGCCGGCCTTTTGAAAACCGATCTACTCTTACATTTTTCTTCCAAGTGGTTTCCAATACTTTGTGCCCTAATTCTTCTTTATAGTTTGGTGTATGGTATTTTGGAGCCCAGGGCTGACCTCTTGTGCTAGTTTATTTTCTCGATTGGTGATAATCGTCGTTGGTTTTTCTTTCATCACGAAAAATTCTGTCAGCAAGAGTCGATGCTACCGATGGTAGTTTTGGCTCATTCCAGTATAGATCATAATCTATCTGGCCCTGATACTTAATAAACAGTGTACTTGGTATAGTAAGATCACGTTATTTGTATGAGTTTCGTACATCCCCAACTACGGAATTTCTTATTCCCTCATGACAGTATTCGTGTCCGTTTCAATGTACACCGATAAAAGGCATACATTAAATTCGCAACAAAATATTTATTTTTCTGATTGCTCACTGCCTACTTGTGCGTAGGCGCTAGTTGGGTGTTCAATGATGAGTGTAACTTTGGTATTATTCGATTTCTAATTTTGGATAGTCTTCTGATCTTTTCTAATAGTTCAGCTGTCATGATGAATGCAATTCCGTTATGATACTAAATTTTATACGATTCCACCTGTTTACTTTTATTATAATTCTACGTTGTTGCCATTTTGTTTCTTAAAAGTATTATATTGCTCGCTCACAGGATCTGTTGAGCTCTAACACGAATATTTCTATTCACCCAAAATCACGTTTTAGCTGTGCATAGGAGCGCGGCGGAGTACTATGTTCATGCACGTCCACTTGAATGATGCAATACTTTCGAACTATTCTCCTTTCATCCATGTCCCACTGCTATACATGAAAGTTTTCCTATGAGCTGTTCCCACACAGCGGGATCTTAGTGTGACCTTATGGTAACATTTTACTAGCTTTGACTCTCATAACCATCTTCGGTTGAACTTTTAGTTCAAGGTTGTTAAAGTTTTGTATCACTGGTCAGTCTTGGAAATCGACCGTCACCTCTTTTGTAGGGAACTCGGAGGTCCTTATCTCATGTCGAGTCGCGGGAGCTCTTTTAATGGAACCCGCTCAGGCTCGCTAACCCTGGGCAAACAAGGAGATTTCAAAAAGACGACAAGATTTTGGTGATAAGTACTGTTTCATGCACTTTGCAGGTGAGTTTAGGGATAGGTGCAACAATATCTGGCTTTTCAACTGTTGGAATATTGAAGCCAGCCAGAGAACGATCAAATTTTTGATGAAATAAACCTTGACGTTTTAGTAGTAAATTTTAACTCAGCTTTATTATAACCGTTGTATATTTTTTATTTAGATGTCCTCACAATGGCACCGACCTCAAAGTTAATAGAGAAGCCGTTATTTTTTTAATTTGTACTGTCTGTTTTGATATCTGCCTATGTACGGCATTCGATGTATCCAAACGTCGCTTAGTAGCTTTTTTTTGTGTTCTTATAAAATAGAATGTTTTCAATCAAATATGATTACACAAAATATTTTCTATTTTCAGTGATGAAAAATCATACAATTAAACATGTGTTTGTGGACGTTAAAAAATCAGTCTATAAACAGGAATTAATGCGTAAACAACAGCTACAGGGTCAACCTGGTATGCCACAAAATAATGGCCAGTATTCAATGGGAAATAACATGGCACCACCACCACAAAGTTATGGAAACAATGGCTGGGGAATGCCGAATTATGGTAACCCATATAGTCAACCACCACCCGCAGGAGCAGTCCCACCTCAAGCATATAGTTATCAGCCACAAAACGGTGCAAATGGATGGAATAATGCTGCGCCCGCTTATCAAGGAAGTTGGAATCAGAGTCAAAGTTATGGAGCACCCGCTGCTGTTCCATCACAAGGTCCACCGGTAGGCGCAGCAACACAACCCACCAATTGGGCTGGTGGTAATACCTTTGGCAGTGAGTATCAACAAGCTTATAATGGTGGTCCAACAAAGGCCGGTAATTTAGGTGGCAATCGTATGAATCCGTATGGTGTAACTACAGGAAATAACTATGGTAAGAAATCAAACACGATATTTCTTCTATAGTTGGGAGAAAAAAGGTGCTTCTTTTTAAAGCCTCATTAAAATCATTTTCACTGACGTGTTATTTCTGATGTGTCGCGTTTCATGTGTAAAAAATAAATGTTATTTAAGATATTTGCACACTTAGGGCTGTCACATAGCCTAAAGTTAGCTTCAAGTGATACTAATATGCAATATATTTGTCGCTAGGTTAAGTTGGTGTCAATTTTACCTATTCCAATTACATACTTGCATTCGTTGTGTTTTTTTTTTTTTTTTTTTTTTTTAAAGAAAAAAAAAACATTGTTTTGTACTAACCATACACATTACAAAGATATTAGTATACACATTTATATCTATGGCATACAAATGTAGAAAATAGTTGACTTAAATTTTCAACTATTTGCAGGGAATGTTCCGCAGAACACTTATGGTTCCGCGCAAGGCTACTATAATTCTTATAGTACGCAGCAACAACCTCCTCCGGCAAGTTATACACCAGTAAAAAGTGGTGGCGCATCTGGACGTGCATCAAATCGGCAATATTAAGTTGTTAAATTTGCAGGTATGTTTGCCTTCGTCCTTGCGCTTATTCTATGAATATTTAGTGTTTATTACACGGATATATTTTGGACACATTATATTCTAAATAATATAATATAAGATAATACTGAGTATGTAGTCGATCACACATATCGTTTCAATTTATTACTTCCATATACGAGTATCGTCTTGCCATTTTTAAGCATTTTTCTATGTAGGCAAATGATATACAATTCTCTTTTATACACTAACCAAAGTAGTGAGAACGTTTTTTTTTTTTTTTTATACATGTCTAGATTTAAGTTATTTATTTAACATACAATGCAAGACCAAGAAAAGAGGAATACTTAAACTGCAAATATATTTATCGCTACGTTTTATACATTTTTATGAGAAATGCTTATTTCATGAGCCCTTATTGTTTAATTCATCAAATATTATGTGTTCAAGATATATAAATGTACAAAGTGGGGTTCAGCGAATTTTTGTCAAATGCATACCCGTTTATTGTGTGTGTCCTGTTTTAATTCAATGTATAGCCCTGTAGTGTTTTCTATGAAATAACATATGAGTACATATACTCGTACATATATATATTTGTATTATATGATATAAGTATTTTTGACTGCAATTTAATACTATATTCGTTAAAAAACAGTTGTGTTTAGATAGTTTGTAAGTTGTTGAAACTATAAGATCTTAAAGTTAAACCACCAAACCAACTTTTGCATAGGAAATTAGTGATTTTGGGTTTAAAGGATAGATTTACAAAACCTGGATTTCATTTGATACCAAGCATATTGCAAAATGTTTTTTTTTTTGTTTATAAACAATAATATGCAATAAGTTCATTGCAATAATTTCGATGAATAAGTAAATTCTCTTCTTGTTTTTGTGTATGGCTAATAATTTGGAAGGATTAATTTATAAGTCTCCCACATAATTTAAAATGCTTTCAGAAACACTTTATTTTAAATTGTATTGTTTACCTGTTTACCGCTCATAACACATTTCTACCTTTAAAGAACTGTAGTCTCTTTTCGTCATATTATAAACATTTAAATAATGTGTAGTGTTCATAGTTATTTTCTTGTCCTTTGAATTTTTATTATTTTTTTTGGGAATCTTTTGAATATGCTCTAAGCCAGAGACGTTTAACATGGAAGTAATGAGTTTTTTTTTTTTTTTTTTTTTTTAAAGAATAATCAGAAATTTAGTTTGAATCAGAATTGGTTATTCATTATGAAGAAGACTTCATTAAATAATATGTTGTTCTGAACTTGACTTCATACATAGACTGACGAAGCGCGTCTTGTAGGTCAAAGTTTGGGGCATTCTTTCCAGTATTTAAGGCTCCATTTTGTTGAATATTGCCTTCTGAGGCATGAATAGTGTTTGGTTTATTAGCACTCACCAATTACCCTACATAGCCCCAAAAAAAAAGAAATGTCATCAAAAATTTCGCGATATATTGTTGATGTTGATTCCCAGCTTCACAGTGGACGTTTATACTTGAGTTCAGTTCAGTCGAGTTTCACAGTGTAAGTTCAGTTGAACGTAGTTTAACTAAATTGTATAAAAAAAAAATGGCAGCACTCTACGTTATTGCTTCGTCATGTCAAGTAATTTCGTTGTAAATTTATGACCTTCACATTCGACTGTGTATAAACTGCCAGCTGTCAATATGTAATTGAACTGAGGTTTACATGGCGGAATTCTGTCGTTTAATTTAAATTACAATATGAACTCAGTTCTAGGGTTAAACGAAGCTATGAAACCGAATAAATTGTTGAACTGAAGTTTAAATCAAAAGTGGAGTTTAAACTTTCGCTGTGAAACTGGGGGTGAATCGAGTTTCTCAAAGTAAGTCTTAATGTTCGACCTCAAGGTCCACAAAAGGCCGCTCCGCCGAACTCTCGCCGCAAGTTATGGTCTCGTTTCTTTAGTTTCTGCACCAGCTGGATCTTACATATTGGCGTGTTGACTTGGCGTCACGTAGAGTGCTCATATACAGTGTGTGACAAAACTAAAGCAACTTTTAAAAATCTGCCTGTCTTTTTACTTGGCACGAAAACAAAAGGGTATGTAAAAACGATGTAAGTTAAAACTTTAAAACATAAAGACACTTCAAATATTCTTTCTTCAAAAACATTATTTTTTATTTATTTTAAAGTAACACATGCATAACAAAGAAATCAATCGAGAACAAAACCATCTTTTCGTAAGGTGTTGACAAAACTAAAGCAACTTAACTATTAACCTTAATTCGGCATGGATACCAGTCACGAGCCTAGACTTGTTTTGGGTCATTGTCATGTTGGAATATCCAGTGCAAGGGCATGTTGTCATCCGCGTATGGATACATAATGTCCTCCATTATATCTTTGTACCCTTGACCATTTAAAATGTCCGTAATTTGGTGAATAGACCCCATTCCCTGGTCGGAGAAACAACCTCACACCATGACATTGCCCCCACCGTGTTTAACTGTGCCGTGGCAATATTTTGGGTCTGAGAGCTTTCCTTTTGGTCGTCTAACGTGCGCACTTCCATCTAATCCCTTGATGTTATATTTGGATTCATCTGACCATAGCACTGTTCTCCATTTCTGTATCGTCTAGTTAATGTGTTCTTTCGCAAACTTTATGCGCGTTATGCTGTTTTTCTTTGACACAAATGGTTTCTTTGCAGGCCTATTACACTTAATACCCACCTCGTCACACCTTCTGCTTGCGGTTTTTGGATGAATGTGGAGTTTCAAGTCATTGACAACTCTCCGTGAAGATGTTCTAGGATCTTTTTTAAACTCCCGTATTATGAGATGATCCTGCCTTGCAGTTGTTTTTCGGGGTCTACCGCCAAGATGAATTGTTTCTACTTTCTTTTGAAATCGCCTAATTAAACAACAAACAACTGATTATTCCATTGAATATTTAGAACAAATATCTTTTTGTTTCGTTCCACTAAAGAAATCTTCAATAATTTTATTTTTAAGTTCATTTCCAAATTTGTTTCTGGCCATTATCTTTAAAAAAATCTCTCAATATAAAATTTATTTCTTTTTCCTAACACTTAACAATGGGTAATGAATATAATGAATAATAGATGTAAACAAACCACAAGTATTGTTTAACGGAATGTGACCTAAAGGTACCTAAATGTTTATGTACCTTTGATTTGTTTGATCAGATGCTCAGGTTCAGTGGGAGTTACTTTAGTTTTGTCAATGTCGTATTTTACGAATGCATTGGTTTTTTTTTTATTATTTTTGATATGTAAAACATTTTAAAATAAATAGAAATTTGATATCTTTTTAACAAATAATATTTGATGTGTTACAAAGACGAAAAGTTGTGTATAGAAATAACTTTTCATCGTATTTCTTTTAGTAAGTTTTGTCACACACTGTATGCAAAGTTTATTCTATAATTTTCGCTACAGAAAAAGAAAATAATAGTCGTCTATTTTTCAATCAAAATTTAATGGGAGCTCTTTGTTCCATTTACTCGTACGACAAAACAAACACACCAACGAATACTTTTGACTACTGAATGAAGTTATCGCGTTGAAATTTGTACAGTTGGTAAAGAAGTGATGAAAAAAACATATGGTAGTTTCTTCGGCAAAACATAGAAGCGCCATTTGCGCATTTTATTTAAATTCAGTCTCGAAATTTTTTGAATAAATATTGTATGTAGAGTATTAACTGATACTCGATTATGAGGACCAAAAAAAATACAAAATCTTTCGCAAATGGAAAATCGGTTTTCAAAATAAGTTTGAATATTCCGTATAGTTCTTCTGTTGTATAACTATTTTCGAGACATTTATTTAAAGTCTAAACTTGAAGTAATTCAAAATCACGATTTGTTAAAACTTTCAATAGCGATCTACAATTGATGCAAAACTAAATCCACACTCAAGTAAAACGCAAAATTTTGACTTTGACCAGCTCTGTTTACTGTGGTGTACTTTAAGAAATTTCTCCCATCGATTAACCTTCCTCCTTGAAAGCAAGGGTTTTACCCTTTCAAAATTTTGCCTCCTGTTCATCATGGGCTTTATCACTTCACAGTCAAAAAAGAGCAATTAAAAAATCAGGGCGTCTTCGAAAACGTGGAATCTCAGACGAAAATAACTACTAAGAATCCTAATTACTCGATAATGAAAGGGTTTTTCCTATTCAATAAAAAAAAAGGAAATACGAGCAGAGCTAGTCAACATTCATTAAGCAACCAAAATAATTTTGTTGCTGTATTTCCATGGCACAAGAGAAGGTTTTAAACAGTTTTGTTCGTCAAATGGACGGTTTCGTATTCAAATAAGTGTTATTTTGATCGCCATGGCAAAGGACCGCTTATACCGATGGTATAATGTTTTTTTTCACAACTTCGCTGCATGCTTCACGGTTCTCCGTGATTTGTGTTGGGGGTAAATGTATATTGTGTAGTGAGCCTATACTTTTAGTGTCGGATTTTCGGCAATTAGTCGCCAAATATTAACGGTATGTTAAATATTAACAGTATGAGAATATACGATATTGGCTTATTTCATTTGATTTTCGTAACCAATGTTTTAGAGGCACAAGGCCAATTTGGAAATCTGAATGCAATTTGTTAGTATGTTGTTATATAATATCCGGTGCGCAATATCATCGACTTAGGTTTACCAGTATCTGAGTTCTGGGGCGGGTTGTTTCGTTCTATTTACAAAATCTAGATTCCAGCGGCTTCCCAATAAAAACTACAATACATTAATAATACTCGGTGTGGACTATTTCTGAATTTTAAACTATCTACTTTTGTAATTTTATTTTGATTACGAGTGGAAATTTTTTAAAAGTTTGATGATAAAAACGTAGTCTTAACACCCTTTGTTTCACTGAAGTTTTTGCAGCTACTGACAGGATCAATTTCACATTTGTGCTTGGATTTATCTAAACAGTGTTTTTTTGTTTTAGAAGTATACAAATTCAATATGAAGCTAATGTTAATGTCTATGATATTAGCTTTATTTAATAGATAATTTTATTTATAAATATGATATCGGCCATATGCGCGCCACTGCTAGCTCGAATGAAGCGCAATCGTGAAATCTAATTTTCGGCAACTTTATCGAGAACTTGGGGCCGTATATCAGCAATAACGCGACGAATATTGACTTCCAAATCGTTCAACGTCTAAATCCGCATAGACTAGTGACTTCACATACCCCAAAGAAAGTAATCTAAAGTTGTGAGATCGCAGAATCATGGAGCGCAAAATTATGTGCTCAGCAAATGTTAATGCAATAAATTGGTGATTTCGCGCACCGTGTGGCATGTTGTGAGATCTTGTTGAAAATAAAGCTCTGTCACGTCAATGTCATTCAAGTGAGGAACGAAGAAGTTAGAAATCATGTTTCTAAAGCGCTCTCCATTGACGGTGACATTCCGGCCGGCATCGTCCTTAAAGAAATATGGGCCGATGATTCCATCAGCCCATAAGCACACCAAACAGTGAGTTTTAATGGTTGTAAGGGCGTCTCGACAAAGGCTTCTGGGTCTTCTCTACTCCAAATTCGGCAATCTTGCTTGTTTACATATCCATTTAACTAAAAATGGGCCTCATCGGAGAGGAGAACACAATTTTGCGTTGAAAATGAGGATCAAGCTGAATCATGTTTTCGCCCAATTCACTGAGCCTGGTCACGCGGTTTTAGCTCTTGCACAAACTGAATCTTATAAGCTTTTAAGATCTTTCCGTAAAATATTCCACAAAGTGGATGGGCATAGCTCCAAAAGCTGAGCACGATAGTGAATTGACTCATTCGGATTCTCCTCAACACTGCGCTCCACAACGGCAATAACTTCTGTTCGCACTGTTTGTCATCTTTGTGGATGCGTATTATTCACTAGAGTGTATGTGGTGCGATAACGCTTCATCGTGTTCCGAATAACTTGCTCAGATGGACGATTATGTCGACAGTAAAATGGACGTAAAATGGAAGATTGGCGAACCGAAACATGGTTTTCAAATTTGCACGCGTTTTTCTGGCATGTTAATCTATTCATCGTAAGATGGCAAAACGTACTAACCACAAATCAACTTTCAACTGTCAAATTGACAATCTGTAGAAACGGTGTTGCCAGTCTAAAAACAAAACCTATAAAAAAAAAAACACCCTTTATATGCATCAAGGGACAACTTCACATAATTGAGTACTTATGTATGTTCCACATTCTCTTCTCGGAAATACATAACTGCTAGTACAAACACCGGCATGTCCCTCTTCGCAAAATCTGAATTCGAGTGCTTTATGAAGCACATTTTCAATCTACTCTACGGTTTTAACACACTTATTCCGACAACTTTGCAAGGCACTTGGATGGTTCTCGCAAACACCAGTGGGTTAGACGTGCCAACCCTCCAATATTTATTTTTAGAGGCAGTCAGCACTCGAATCCAAAGTCTAAAGACATGACAAAATTGAAGATGGTCAAAGGAGGTGGAAAAATCTTGAGTACTGCAATCAGAGCAGAACTATTCATTGCAAACAAAATTCGATTTGTAGTTTGGGTACAAATATTTGATAATAAAATTTCTTTAGGATGGTTTAACAATTAAAATGAGTTGTAAGAAAGGTAGGGATAAATATTAGATTTAAGCTAACGGCATATAGTAAATTTAGATATTAAAATTGTATCTGAATTCAATCGTACTCTATTTTCAAAGTGATAAAGCAAAAACCAAGAAGATTAAGCATAGACCTAGATGAAATGTATCAAGAATATTAAATGTGTAATATCAAATTTATCAGGACTTGGTTTGCAGTGAAAAGCGTCAAAGAATTTGTATAAATGGCTGTGTTTGAGAGGCTGGGAAATGGGTAAAACAACTACATGCGTCCTCCCCCACCTTAAAAAAAAGAATATATATATATTAACATTTATTGCTTGCTATATTATATTATTTTATATTATAATTTTTTTTTTATATAAATATCTTATCTCTCTTTACTTTAGGCATGTAAGATGTATACCTAACTATAATTAGAAAACAAAAAAAAACAGAAGAAAGTGACGTCATGTGTTTATCTCTATCTCTTCAAATAAGATCGCAGAATATATTATAAGGAACTATATATAAACCTAACGTATAAAACAAAAAACCTTAAGATTCATCAACAATTTACTTTACTTTAATTAGATAAAACAAAATATATATTAAAAAGAAAAAAAGGAATATTATATAAAATTGAAAAATGATTAAAACAAAACAAAAGAGCAAAAGTACATTCGACAGATATACATATCTATTCACAGTAAATAGATTACGGGATGTTTACAATAAATTAATTATAATAAATTCCAACAGAACTTCCGAACAAACACCAGGAAGAAGAAATATTCTAAGAATCATATTCGATGTTCTTTTTGTCTTCCGCTGATCTATTAATTTTGTTTTTCACAATGAAACCTGTGAACTTTTTTAGGGATATTTGTGTGTATTTTTTTTTATGTTTTCCATTTTTTTTTATAAATATAATGTATTTAAAAGAAAATAAAACACTAATATTATTTGCCTTAAACAAACAAATATAGACATAATTCGAACGCCATTGAAAACAAAGCGGGACAGACAATTCATAATTTTCAAGTATGCAATTATATGTAATATTATTTATATATTGGAAAAATAAATATTTAAGTTTATTGCGTTGCGCATATATTAATATATAACTCAGTATTTTCTCTCATTGAGAAGCATTATTATTTGTGCTTGTATATATATATATATATATATATATTTATATTTATATATGTACCTACTTAATTTTCAGCAACTATTATATAAATTATATAAATATTATCTAATATGAATATTTATATTATGGGTGTATTATAGGTATGTATATTATAATATTTAACAATTTATTATTATTGTTTTTTACTTTTTATATCCCCCAAGTTATAGTTTTTTTTTTTTTTTTTTTTTTTACCTTTTTCAATGCAACATTGGAAAAAGCGAATTAAAACAAAACTTGCAATGAACCATCTATTTCAGAGTCAAATAGATGATTTTATTTCAAACGATGGTACATACACTACCGTTCATTAGTTTAGGTCCTCCAATAAGTTCTATGAAAAGAAAGTGATTTAAGATGATAGTATTTAATTTAAATTAGGAAATACCAATGAATGAAACAAAGTATTTCTCAAAAAAAAAAAAAAAAAAAAAAAACATTGAACTATTATCTCCGTCGAAGTATTTTCCTGTGGTCAAGACATTATTTCAGTTGGAATACTATTCCAGTTGCCGTTTAGTTACTGCCAAAAGTTTTGTGATGAAGAAGACATTTCGCCAAAAGTTGAAATCCATGATGTTCATCATCCTTTATTCCTTCTGTTAAAGAAAGTTTTAAGAATGTTTAGGATAGTTATTTTGTTAAAAACGAACACTTCTATGAACCGAAGATTTTAAAATACTTTCTGCAGCCTATTCTAAAATACCTTCGATACGCACACGTTTGCTGGTGCCGCTGAAGGAAAAGGTTCCGCACAAAATTAGATTGTTACGTATGATACTACCCATAATCTACGTTTATCGTATGTTTCCGATACTCCAATACAGAAACTATGTCCCTTTTGGGACAAAAAAATCGTCAAAGTCCTGTTTTATGGCATCTGTGCTAAAAATGAAGCAAAACATGTAGGTTTACGACATAAATGATCTTGGGGTGGCCGTGGTGTAGTGGTACTAGCAATCGCTTCTCACTCGGAGGGTCAAGGTTCGAATCCTAGCCACGACAAGCTTTCATTTGTGTAATTGGAACCCAGTCAGAAAAATCTGCGTGTGAAGGCATAACACTGACATGTAGATTTGGCTGTTGTAGGGTTTTCAAACACAAAAACAACCGTTAAAATTCACAACCTCACCATTCCGAGTGAAGAAAATCTCTCCGTCCTATTCGGACTCCCACCCCTGGAGAGTCAATATCGAAACCAAACACACCTGAGTTTCAAACCACTACATCACAAACTTTCCTTTCTCCTCCTTCTACCTTTCCGCCCGCGCCCTGGCAACAGTGTAAGGGTATTCATAACCCCTTAGGCGCGCGTAAATTATAAAAAAAAATATATTGGGTTGTATCACATGAAATGTCCGATTTTATTATTTTTCCGTAAATTTTTATTCAATTCAAATAGGATCCGTTGGCATCTATGACATTCTTCCAACGTGATATCAGGTCAAATATTCCTTTTTCGTAGAGTGCTGACTTTTTGAGGCAATAAAATCTTCAAAGGCTTTTATGATCTTCTCCCGACAAAATGAATCCAGATTGATATTGTTGGGTAAATATCAGGGGATTTACGGTGGATGCGGAAGAATTTAAAATTCCAACTGCAACAGATTTTGCACCGTTACTTGTGAGGTATGGGTTCTAGCATTGTCATGCAAAAGGATCGGACCGTGCCTATTGGCCAACGCAGGTTGTTTTTCAGCCAATTTGGCATGTAATATGTCGATTTCCTCAGAATATTTGATAGCGCTTATCGGTTCTTCTGGTTGAAGAAATGAAAAGTGGGTTGGTGCTTGCGATGTCCGTCAAATTGTCACCATAACCTTTTTTAAGTGAAGATCGGGCTTAGGGGTGTGTTTTGGTTTTTCATCTGCATCCAACCACTGCACAGATCTTTTACGATTATCATACAGTATCCACTTTTCATCACAGGTGACTATTCGGTGCAAAAACGGTTCAATTTGGGTTCTTAATGTAAGCGATGCGCAGATTTCCAGGCGCCGTAGTTGTTGGGATTCGTTCAGTTCATGGGGTACCCACTTATCGAGTTTCTTTACCTTTCCTATGAGAGAAAGGTGTCGACTTGTCATTGGGGATATTCCCATGCTTTGTGAAATCTCCCGCACCGATTTCGTTGGGTCCGCATCCACCGTTGCTCTTAAAACTTCGTCATCAACTAACTTTTCCGAGTTCCCACGTGGTTCATTTTCGAGGCTGCAATCTCCCGAACGGAACTTTCCAAACCAACGTCGTATAGTGCGTTCGTTTACCGCTATATCCTCAAATGCGTCATTAATGTTTTTCATTGCAAATGACACATCCTGTCCCATTTTGAATTCGTTAAGGAAGAGACTTCGAGTTTGAACTCCCGACAGCATGGTAAATAATCCCTAGAAAAAAAAATAGCGGTACTTGTAACGAATGCTAAAATTCTCACACGTCAAGCTAACGTACCACCTCATTTTACAAAAAAAGAAAATTTAACGTTCTAGCACAGATGTTCACTCGAGAACTTCTTATTTCCGACAGAGCGTACATGTGGTACAACCCAATATACATAAATGTCGGCTCTACCAAACACGACTTTCCACCGTTTTTCCTTAAATCGTGTAATGATCTGTCTGTGAATGTGTTTGAATTTTCTACAACCCCAATTCATGGTCGATCGCCATTAATTTAAAGTTAATGTTGTGTTCTTGCAGTGCACAATTGCAAATATGTAGAAGGTATTTTTTTGCAAGTGAATTTGTAAGGAATGTAAATCATTGAAAAAGCATTTGTAAAGTTTGTCATCTAGTTTCGTTTGTTGTTACAGGATTGTTAACTGTCTTTCATGAGGTTCTGCATTATCATGCAATAGGATGGGATCATACCTATTTACAAGTGAAGGCTGATTTTTCCACAATTTGCTTTGTTTATGTGAATTGCACTACAGTGTGGTTGCGGCGTGATTCGCTGCATTTGTCACCATTAACTTTAGGTGATGTAGCTCTATCTTGCCAACTCTCTCGGGAGACTCATTCACGTCTCATTATTCTCCTATCCTTTTTCTATTACCATTCAGGATCCGGCTTTCGACGCAGTGTAAAAGAAGATTCACACGGTGTGTGTTAGTCAAAGATATTGTAACTTCCAAATATCTTAGCATATTCAGTGCTGTTGAGTGATGAAATTCATGAATTTTATTCGACAAGATCTTCCTTATAAATAACGTCTTTGGTTTTTCCCTGTCACATGTATCCAAACCCGAGTTTCTCGAGTCGCTCCGGCAGCGTCCTTTTTTTGTTATTCCCAATTGAAAAACGAAAATTGTTTTTTTTTTTGCTGCAATAAATCCAAACATTCGTTTGCCAAAAACGTATTTTTTTTTTTTTTATTGTAACCGAGATTTCTTTTTACAGATATTTAATGCCTTACGCCTTCGATTACGTTTGCTTGCAATCCCACTCTACGTTTTCGTTTAATGGCTGTTCACAAAATTCTATACAAGACAGATAAATACACTTTGCGAACAATAAAAATGAATCAAAGAACCTTTGCATTGCCGTTCAAATCCACAACTGATAAGAAATTGGGACTGTGGGACCAGACAAAATATACTAGCCGCACAGGCTTGCAGATGAAAATTGGTTCGCAAAGTTTCGTAGTTTTTCATCACACGCTAGATCCGCGTTACGATAAACCGAATTAGGTATATTTAGTACATTCATATCTACATATGTACGTCTGGTATTCATGTTGGTACATACTCCCTCTTTTTGAAAGTTTCTAACATTTAACTTATGATATGGCCTTAAAGCGACCAGCTGTGAGTGCCTTTTCTCTAAGGCGGTTAAAATTAAAAATTATCTAACCAAATATAGCAGTCAAGGCAGATAAGTCGAACCGTAGTGGCGATAGTCATGAACATTCATTGACGTTCGCTCGTCGTTTAAATTAAACATTTACTTCTTGTTCTGGGATTACTGCTTTCGGAATTACTTAATCGTTTGATGGTGTAGTAGACCCCAAATTTAGAAGTATCAAATCTAGAAGTATAAAATTATTATTATTTTTTATTGAACAGAGAACACGAGTAGCTAACCAATAAAAATAAATTATGTGGTGCAATTAATTAACATAAATCTTTTGTAGGCGAGATATTAACTTATATTATCAAAAATGTTTGTAATATCATGAAAACTTCGAAATACGTCATAAATTAAAGGAGATACGTTTTTTTTTTTAACAAAATTGGTTCGTTCAAACTTATGAACGGTAGTGTATATTTAAGTAGAGCTAGTTTGTACATGACACATTCCACAATTTGTTATTATTTTCATTAACACTTCTTGTTAAGAATGTGTGAGTGGATTTAACCTCGCACCAATATCGTACGAATATTGCAAAAATATCTACAAAAGAAATAATTATAAGGAATTTGGCTTTTTTATTGATCCCGTTTCTTTAGGTTGTTATTAAAAAAGTTGCAAATAAATTTAGGACTAAAACGTATTCTTAATCATGACTTCTTTCGCAGTATTTTTATTGAGTTATAAATATAAAGATGATACGAATGACTTTGTTATTGAAGACGAGGGAGTAGCTAAAGATTTTTAAATATTTTGTATACACGTTGTAAATATTCATATCCAAAAAAAATATTTATATTCGAAAAACGAATATAATGAAAGAGAGAGTCGTCTTTTGACAACTTTGTCCGAATAAATAATTAAAGCAAATGAAAATGAAAAGTGAAGATTTTCAAAATCATTATCTTTCTTTATTCCGTTTGGTCAACTAGGAAAATTTACGATATCGGCTTCGATGTCATGCCCTTTTCGATTGAGGTATATAAATACTCGTATACATGTTTTGGAGGGATTATTCCCTTAAAATGAACCTGTTCGTGTCAGTAAGAGAAGCTGAAGTTAATTTTTTTTTTTTTTTTCATATACTGAATAATATCAAAGATCTGAGAAGGTTACATTGCAGTGAGGAAATGGAATAAATATATAGTGGCAAAACCACGATACTAAGGTTTTATGCTCTTAGGGTTTTATGTACAGATATGTATACATACTTGCATAAACAGCCCATCAGATCCGATTTCTTTAATATTCCATATATTTGTGCAAGGGGGGTAGCAGCATTTTCTTAAGAAAGCAATTTTGGGTTATCTGACAAAACGAATGATTTTCTCTTTTCTTTTCAAAAGCATTTAGATGATTTATTCTTGTAAATGATGTTTATTGAAAATATTTTTTTGTACATATGTATAAAACAAATGTAATATTTTTAGCAAATTAAAAATTTTTACATCGATTGAATAGCATAGCTGAAAAGTACTAATTGTTCCCTTAGTTTCGTTGTAAATTTCAACGATAAAAGTAGACATCCATTAAATTTATGCTTTTATAAGATCCTATTTATATTTTTGTGGTTTTATCTGTCACTAACAACATTTTATGAGTGTAACAGAAACATATTAGGTCGTTCTTATTGCTTCTGCGGCGCCGCCTTTAATACTCCATATACTTCATAGCTGATAAATAGTTGAGTTTTGTATTTAAAAGAAAGTTATTTTAAATACATGAATATACTTATTTACATATAAATATAATCAATGGAACAAAATTTCATTTATTTTCCAATATTTAGAGTAAAAATAATTATTGTTTTTTGCTTATTTGTAATTTTATTCTTGCAAGCACTAGTATTGTTTAAGTTTTTAAAACATTAAGTACTAGTGAAGATACAGTTGATGTTTAAAAACAAAATCTTTTTCTAATTTTTTTCTTTAAGCGGGCTTCAGTTGTTAAGACAAAATTGATGGGATAAAGAGGAAGATCTTATAAAACTACATAGGTAAGTAGGTAAGTCTTCTTTTTTTGCTTTTGCAGCTTTATTGGGCGCTTGTCGGACGTTGATGTTAGTACCGTTGCTGAAACAGTAACAAGCAAGAGGTGGTGATACTCAGGGTGGTATTTGGAGACAAATATTAACCATATAGTGTATTTTGGTAAAAAAATAATAAACGTCTTTTTTTTATCTTTACACTGAATTGGTTATTTTATTTGTGCATTTGCTATTTATTTGAAATCATTGGACATTCACTATGTACAATGTTTTCGGTTGTTAACGTTTTTATGGTAACAAAAGAACCGGAGAGTAAATAGAAACAAATGTACTCGGCGAGGTTCGTCGGATATGTCGTTAGTCATACTGCTGATGTGATAGTATTCTACAATTTGGACGTTGAAAAACAATTAATGCGACGAATGAGATTTGTAATATAACTTAAATAGAGTGTAACATGCTTGTCTCTGTGCAAGGAAAAAGTATATATATATTTTTTAAATAAATAATTTATTTCTTTTCTTCGAAATGTATGAGTATGCCCATGCTTATAGACTCGACGCAGTGAAACTTATTAAGCAAATGTGCTGATGGAGCTGGCATTTTTGTCCCTGGACAGTAAACACTAAAACACTTGGTTTGTTTGCTGTTTGACCTGGTGCGCCACGTATACACTAAAACGCACCTTTGTCGTTGTTAAACAGTGCTGCACTAAGGGACAAGAAAGAAAAAACAGTGCTATCAGAGTTGCGAACATCAGCTGTTATGTTGTTTACAAATTGGACTCCTTAAAATTAAGATGAGGCGGATGAAAACTATGGATCGCTTTGTGTATTGTCGCAGTATCAACGAAGTGCACAAATTATCTTCCGAAAGACTCCCACGTTCATTTACTTGAAGAGTTGGGTAAATTCGGAAATGTAAAAAAGTCGCTGTAAATTGAAAACATTAATGAACACAACTTCTGCAGCGTTGCTACCACAACTCCGCGGCCGCCAAAATTGAGTCTATAAATGTATTACAAAGATTTTAGCTGTTAAGGGGCTAAATCCTAGAGTGGCTTAAAGAATGCCACTTAGGCCGTAAAAATAGGCTTTTTTGTGATCTTTTTTCCAGGAAAAATATAAAATAAATCGAGTTTACAAAGGTAGCAGTTTATAGTATATATGTAACACATAATTTTTATAGAATAATTTATTTAAAAATGGCAGCTGTGCAGCGTTTCGCAGATGAGGTCTCTTTTTTGGAAGTGTCTACGGCCGTACCAACAGCTCCTGTAAATTTTGAATTATGATGAGATCCTATTTTTTTATTGTATATAACAACAGCTAAAGAAGTACGTAGGATTTTTTTCAATAAATTAATTTTAGGCCGAATGGCGCACTTCCAAAGTCAAAATTGCAAAATTCGGGAGAATGATAACAAATGAACTGTGCCATATAAGAAAAAATCTTACGTACTTATTTAGACAATATATTTTTAAGGATCTAGTTAAAACTTGAAGTAAATTGGTTGAAAATTGTTCAAGTTATGGTTGAAAAATGCAGCTTTGAGATAAACGTGTTTAAAATTTTAAGTTCGGCTTGAAATATAAGTACTTCGAGATATTTCCCGGCCATAATCTTTTGGGATATCATTTTTAAGATCCTGAGGGACCATTGAAAGCAATAAAAAAAAATGGATTTTTTTAAAATCCTAGAGTGGCTTAAAGAATGTCGAAGACGCTAAAATTAATTTTCAAAAGGTAAAATACCCGTTTGCGATTAACTTTCCAGTGAATTTTAAGAAATGTCAGACATTTGCTCGCCAACCGAAACTTAAGCGCGTTTGGGTGGTTTTTTTGTGACGATAGCTAGCATATTTTGACAATTTTGTGTAACAATTTAAGCTAGTTTAGATAAACTGCTTTTTTTCCTCTGCTGCTAATATAATTTGCTTCCATTGCTAAACGTATGGAAATTAGTAGTTCAATTTCTGCTGGAGTTCAAATCTCCGAATTCGCAATCTTCCCTAAAACAATACAAATTATGTTAGTTTTTGTTTTTCTACATTTCAAAACTGCTACTTACATTTTTGCTATCCTCTTGGATTACAACTTCGCAGCAAAATAACAACTGCTACAAAATTGGAATAGCAAGATAGTCTTTTGACGTTTATGAGCATAAGTGATACCAAAACGTTTGCAACAGAAATACAGGCCTTTTACCTTTATGAATACAAACTCTGCACAGCTGCAGTATTCGTAAGCTTACCTCCAAGTAAGCTGTGCACTCTGTATTTTAATGTATTTATTGTCTGAAAAATTCCGATTTAAAATATGTTTAAGGTAATGATTGCATCATCTTTCCCTCTATGAAGTACAGATGGTACGGGGCGGACCCATTAACATCTATTATAGATTTTGCTGAGAATGGCTACTTCCTTTTGACATTGGATTATAGATTTAGGCACGTCTATTAAGGGTATGGTATCGATGTCATCAATATACGTGTAGTTCAATGCGGTATTAATACTTACCCCACACACTGTTCCAGTAAAAATTTACGGATAATTTAAAATATCGCGCATTCAAATTTAGATAATTTATACCTTTGTTTGTCTAAATCGCATCTAGTTGCCATTAGGGCAGGACTGTGTATATGTACAATAATTTGCTTTGCTAATTCTTACAAAACATAATATCACCTGTTTTGTAAATGGGACATTAGACTGTGCCGCACAAGCATTTTCGCATAACGGTGGTATTTCAGGCTCTAGGCTTTAGCGCTCATTGCAAACTGTAGGTATACAAGAAGTGTTGAGACATCTAACGTTAAACATTTTATTTCTTTACAGTGTATCTTCATTAAAAAGACTGGGCACAGAGTGAGGCATGCGTATATCTAGTCTCCAACATGGCTTCCGTTGTTGGTTAGCAGCGGTTCTACCGTGTAGAGTTAACCAAGTTGCAATATATGTATGAACGAGTAAATGATTTTTTGGGGAAATGCCGTGAAATTTTCCAATATGTTTCGTGAAGCTGCGAATGCTCCTGACCGGAAGCCATTATTTGTTGTTTTAGAATTCAGTGAGAGTATTTTTCCCTGAAGTTGTACTTCTGTCTTTTCTGAACGTAGTTTTTTTTAGCCCCGTTGGTCTTCGCAGCTACACTCATTAGTTTTATGGTAACAAATTGGCCTTAACCTGCATTAGCGCCCTCGATTGGTAATTGACTAAAAGCTGATGGTCTTTGTTTTAAGTCGGTTTTCCAAGGCAAATCCGCTTCGTACTATGTATAGTTCTTTATAGCAGCTCTGGATGCATACACTAATACTCGTAAGTATCTGCCTAGGACGCGGCTGGATACATCCATTATGTATGAAATATCGAACGATTCTACTTCATGTTGACAGCTAATTGAGATTTGACGCTTAGGCGACACAGCCGCGTAAAATTTGTATGACTACAATCATGGAATGGTAAAACATCAGGACTTATGTTCTCGTACTTGGCATTCAGAAACTTGGAAAAAGGCTAGATATTTCCGTCGATTATTGGAATCACTCGTAATTTTGAGTATCGTATTGTGAAGTTTTTCGAGACTGTCCGCGCACTAATGAATTCGAGTGCCATCAAAGCCATTCATTCGAAGCAAAACAAAACCACATCAAAAATAGAAAATCTTCGTGTAAGATGAAAATGACCCATGTCGCGTTATCAAAGATTTGGCGCTTGTACATGCAAAAAAAAAACTAAACATTTTTCTTTTTTTTGAGTTTCGGTCCGCGTTGAAATGTTGTCACTGACGGACATTTCGGTCAATATCTTACGATTTGTAGCCAAACAGTTAAAATATTTGAAAAATATTAATGGTGCTCATTTGTCTCTTGTACGACTATTTATGTTTAGACTGATTGTAATCCAAATTTAATGATTCCGTTATCAATTGATTATGTCTTCTCGGTACATGCTATATGTTAAAACTGATTCGATTCCGGTTTTTTATTTTTTCCTAGTGATTTTTGACCTTGCTGATGAAATCAAATTCAAAACCGAATTCAATTAAAGCATAAAGAATGAGATATGGTAGCGCCTAGGAAACAGACTGACCAACTGTGTCCTCTAATAACGCTACCTCGGATCGGAAGCAAACTATGAAAGTTTTCTCGCATTCACTTAAGCACTAAAATTACTGTTGCTGCCGAACATCCCTCATGTCGCGATTTCATACGTACCTATTGAACGAGACGTTTTCCACTGCTTGTTTTTCTTAAGGTAGAAAAGCGCACACTGTCTATACATCTGATTAAGGTAATAAGCTCCGAATGTCAGGTTGTTTCTACAATGCACCTTCGCGTCCACTTGGTAAGCGAAATTATCCAGTTACTCGGTTATCTATACAAGCGAAAACTAGCCCTAAGGCGGAAAACCCGCTACAAGACCGACGCTTTTCGAATAAACTTACTCTCATGTTGAACCACTTAGAACACCTAAAGCAAGAAAGCCCGGATAGGGGATAGATATTAATTACTTTTACCCTCGCATGAAGTATCTACTGCGATAATGAAACTGTCATTTAGTTTTTTATTTCGAAATGGAATATTTTTTTTATTTTGTTTTTAGAAAGTACTCAACAAACACCTTCAGCTATATAGATGGGGGCAATACAAAGAGAAATTATCGGGATAATTCATCTTATTTCATTCAGACGTGTTTAGGCTTAAATGCGTCCTGAACACAAAGATTTTAAATATTTAGAAAACTGCTGAATTCATAAAACTTGTTTTTTTTTTTTTTTGAAAAAATCAAAATAAATGCCAGCTGGCATTTGTTTGTGCAAAACTGTCTAAAATCCGTTCGCTTTACTTTTTAACAAATTTCCTCTCCGACCGAGAATTTTATCCTAACTCCTTTAGATTTGAGTTTTTACATTTAGTCCTAAAAGAACCCATTTCTCTCACTCGCTGAATTGTTTTTGCCATTTCATGCAGCGAGAGAGCTACGATGTTTTGATCTGTCATTTAGGATTTAGCTATTGCACCAGTTAATCCAACACTATTCATTATAGTACATTACCTTTTCTTCTGAGAGTCTCAATACCAAACACCTAAAAAAGAAGTCCCACCAAGTCAATAACAACACAACTTTTTCGTTTCATTTTTTTTTATTAAAGGAACAAAAAAAAAATCAATCAACACAAAAACAAAATATATTTCATTTGTAAAAGTGAAAAATGTGGCCCGGTCCACTTTGTTCGGTACCTTGCCAATAACCACTATCAAACATTTGCTTAATGATAATAAAAACAAACAAATTAAAAGCAAGCAATATGGTATTAAATGTAAATGATGAAAAGAAATTACATGTTCCTAGTATTTTGTGATACTTACCAACTTTTTTTATTCGATACACGTTGAATTCGACATTCTAATATCTCGCGAAGGAAAGATATAAAATTATAATACACATATACAGTTGAGTCAACCTCAATGTTATTTGAAACAATGTTTTTATTGTACAACATAAAAAAGCAAACCCTGTCATGGAGAAAGTATATTGAAAGCACCTGACCCAGCAGCAGTAAAGTTATAATTTTGCCACAATTAGGATAAAAACGACATTTTCTAACTATTTTCAGATAGCACTGAAACGGAGAAACAAAAGCTATCAACAGCAGTAGAATAAACTCAGAAAATTCTAATATTTAAAACAAAGTACCACGTTTACCAGAGAAAGTGCTAGGATGCTTAGTCGGGAATCTATTAATCCCCTGGTATGATGTCTGAAATCTCGAAAAGTAACGTTTTCTGCACTAAAATGAAGCTTCAATTCAACGTAGAATCTGTGCTACTACATGGGTGATCATGACAACACATGATCACACATACTCGTATCTTTGATAACTCGTGAAAAATTACTTAAAGTTGATTGAAAAGTGATATCACATTTGCTTTTAAATTTTTTCAAAGTTTGCAAAATTCTTTGAATGGTAAAACTCACCAATGACAATGACCTGAAATCGCACAGTTTTGTGCTTACAAGGGTCAGAAGTTCTATGAGCACGGAATCTTGAAATTGTCAGAACGACATCGATCAAAATTTCTCGGCACATAGTATTCTTAATTGTGGCCATTTTGTGTTCGATACTTTTTTTTTTAAACTGAACCAAAGGATCCGGTTTATAAGCGCACCCTTTCGATTTACAGTATTCCCACAAGAAAAATTCATTGGGGTCAAATCGGTGCTGCGTGGAAGTTAGTTCACCTCTCTTCTGCTGGATATTAATTGTTGAGGGATTTTACGAACACGTAGCTGCAACATGTTGGAAGTGTGTGACGTTGCTCCGCCTAGCTGGAATTTTTGGAGTTCACGCACTAATAAAAGATCCCACATCTCCTCCATCTTCGAAAAAGTACGGTTCGCTGACATTGCAGCACAAACCGTAGCCTCCGGTAAATGTAGCGGGCTTTCTGATGTTTCGAGTTTGCTGCACTCCAATAATGGCAGTTTTTTTATAAACGCGTCCGTAAAGATGAAAATGTGCCCCATACGAAACAAAAATGTTATTGAATGTTGACAAATATTGAAGCATTTTCGACCTATGCAGAGGCGCCATCTGAAAAATTGGTAAGCCGAATTGCATGAAAAAAAAAAAAATTCTTAAGTGCTAAACGTTCAAAAATATTTTTGCTGTTCGGTAACTAAAAATAAAAGAAATTTACTGACAGGTCGATCGAATTTTGTGTGACGACTAAATTTAAGTCAAAATGACGTCCAAACATAATTACATGACATCCAGCGCCTTCGAAAATTTCTGGTCGTTTCAAAATACTCGACACCTACCCTAACTTTTATCCTGGGTCGCCCGAACCACCGGTTTCTTCGAACTTATGAACCCATTCCCTGATAAGGGAAACACTTGGCGCATTTTTATGTCATGTAAACCACAATGACTGCAGAACTTTTATCGCGCAACAGTTGCCATATCATTATTTTTCTAAACCTCGGGCACACACAACAAACGGCCCGGTCCTACGGAAAGTTGCATAGCAACCAGCCAATCGATAGGCGTGCGCCTCATAGATTTGTTTCGTTCATATAACAATTGATTAATTGATGAATTGTCGTTAAAAAAAAGAAAACGTATTTGTGGATCGTAAAGAAAGACCAACGCATTAAGGCTACCGGAGCAGTGGAAGATTAATCGTGTTTTATTATTACTCGTGATCCGTATAAATCACACGAGTAAAATAAAACAGTCTATATCAGTGAAATATTTTTTATTTATGTCGTGGTAACCAGTTTGACACTTATTTTCTTCTTCATTGCAATTTTAGCGCGAAGTTGCCATGCAACCGAATATATTTTTAATAACGAAAATTTGATACCTTTACCCTGTTCGCATTTGTACACGGGGGGTGGGTCTTCTACAAAATTTATTTTATTTTATTTTATTTTCATGTTCCTATTTATACGAGTACTTAAATTCGACATAGTACATTACATTATGTGTACATAAGATAAGTGTATTTAAAGGCCAACTATTTTAAGAGTATATGGGAATGAGTCGCTATTTCCTACGTACACATATTGCTTTTTATAAGATCCGGCAAATTTTCATATATGAAAACCCTCGTTTTTTTTTTAATAAAAAAGGAGCAAGATATTATATTTATTAACAGCTATCAAGTAAAAATAATATTTTGTAGCTTACATCTCACGATTATATCGCTAACTATATATTACCAGAATATTAATTTATTTGAACATACGGAAATATTCCCAAATAATATTTCATATTCTTATGTGGTAACATGGACCCTGACAATCGTCGGCAGTTGTACCAACTTTCACGAATAAAAATGTAGTCTAGTGAGAAATAGTACGAACTAATTTTTGGATCACGAAAATTAAACTTGATCAAAAGCAAGATCCTAAAATGCCCACTTACATCGGTCAAAGTAATGGAAAAAAGTTTGGGACAAAAGATTCGACTTTAAGAATAACATCTTATTATGTAATTTTTTTTACCTCTGCTGTACTATAATTAAAAAAAAAAAAAAAAAAAAACTAACAAATGCATACTCATAAAATGCTGAAGCATGTGTTGTTTTTTTGTTTTTGGAAAACTGGAAAATGAAAGAAGGAGGTCTGAGACTCAGAAGATACTTCGCTGCATATGTGGTATCTAATATTTAATAGGAGCAGAAAATTATGAGTGTAACTGTTGTATCCAAGGCAATTAAACATCACACCCGCAAAAAATTAAGTCTTTCGGATTCGATCGCGAATTGAAGACCAAATTTTCTGATTCAGAAGCAAGTACAGCACTATGGGTATCCAAATATTCCAACGACCGTAGAACTTAAATCTCTAATCTCAGGGGTTAAAAATTACCTTATTTGGATCCAACTTAGCAAGATATCGAATCCTTCCCGAAGGGACAGCACGGTAAAAGGATAAATCGCATTAATTAACGCGCTTACTGGAAAAAGATGTTAACCAACTTGGTGTATGTACGCAATAGGTGTTCGCGCTAAATGAAAGGAGCCGTAGGTGGAGGTTGCGTTCATTTTGTTGCCTTTAAGTGCGAAAATATAAATATAAGATACAGTGGATTTTCGCTTATTTGCGACACATCGGGCTATATTCATATTGTTCCGTCCCAATTAAGCGGCTGTCCCAATAATACGAAGTGGTTATCAAGTAAAATTCAATCTAAGCAAGTAATAAAAAAGTGAAGATAATAATAATATTAATAAAAAAAAGAAGACAACTAGAAATTCTAATCGTTCACTACAGCCAATTACCTTCTGAGTCAGGTGGTTCTCACAGCGCAATACCTTGGAGGGCTATATTAAATACTTTAAAATAAATAATAGTACATATTGCTTATCTGTAATGAAATACCAAACTTAAAAAGAAAATGAATAAAAGAAAAAGAAATACATAAAACCAGTAGTAAAAAACACATAACAGAATAAATGTTAGATTTCAAATACATAAGTGAAATATTTTGTTGTCCTTTATTATAAATTATACATATTATTCTTTTAAAATTTAATCTAGTTCATACATACATATTTTAAAATTATAATAAAATTTAACACATTTTCTTTTGAAATGCCCCGTTCGTCACTAAAATAGTTTTTTTTTTTTTTTTTTTTTTTGTTTTTGTTTTTTAGAGCTTCCGTTATGCAAGTTTTACATACACTCATTTACATATTACTAAACTATATAAAGTACAATAATTTATATGTTGTATAAAGTATTACACATAATTTATTCTTCATACATAAGTTTTACGATTGAAGTCCATACTTTAAACTTAATAGATTGTGTTTAGTTTCTTATGAGCCCTCAACTGCCTTGATTTTTCATAAGTATGCTCTAATGATTTTTTTTTTATATTTTTAATTTAAAGGTGATCGTCCTATTGAAATTTAAAAAAAAATAATTAGAAACGTAAATTAATACCTTATTATATTTATAAATGTAAAACAATTGAAAATAATACTTAGTTATTCGAATTTTAAAGAAATATCAAAAGTATATACTTAGCCTTACGAATATAAACCAAAATACCTTTAGCCCTTTCTTTTTGAGTGAGACTTTTAGGTAGGTAAACACTGAGGCTGTAACAACAAAGGGCTTACCTTTTATATTTACTACTGCTAAAAGTAATTAGTGCATTGCTGTCTCTTTAATAACGACGGCCTGAATTAACTGGTGGGACCGTTTGCTGTTGTTGCTGATCATTTCCTGTAATAAAATAAAAGATTATTAAAGATTCAATAATTCCAGAAACATTAGACAAACCACCTGATGTGTTGTAGGGGTTTTTGCGTAAGTTATTATTCAGATTGGTTTTTTGGGGACCACCACCATAGTTTTGTTGGTAGCCACTTCCAAAGTTCTGTTGTTGTGGTGGTTGTTGAGCTTGTTGTTGTTGTGGTGGTGGTGGACCATTGTTCCAGTTTCCCTGGGGTGCTACAGGACCATTATTCCAATTGCCTTGTGGTGGCGCGGGACCAGAATTCCAATTTCCCTGAGGTGGTGGACCATAGCTACCCTGGTTCCACTGTTGTGGCGGCTGTGGTGGTCCATTCCAACCATTTTGTGGTGGTTGATTCCAGTTCCAGTTATTCATCGGTGGCTGATTATAGCCATTGTAATTGTTTGGTGGTCCCCAGCTATTGTAGTTTGGTGGAGGCTGTGGAGGTCCATTCATTGAAGGGCCTGGTTGGTACGGACCTGATGGCATTTGCGGTGGAGCTTGACCATTCATATTAGGACCACTGTTTGATCCGCCGCCTGAAGCAGCCATTGCTGCACGTTTTTGCATTTCTTGTTTGTAAACGGATTTCTTTACATCAACCAAAACAAATTTAATTGAATGACTTTTCTGCACTAAAAAAATATGGATAAATCCAATATTTCAAGAAATTTTATATAAAACAAATAAGATATAACTTACAAATAGCTTTATCAACGGCATCGTAATCGTCAAATTCAACAAATGCAAAACCACGCCTTTTTCCAGTAGCCTTGTCTGAGAGAATTTTAACGCTAACGACATTGCCAAATTGCGAGAAATGTTCACGCAAGCATTCCTCATCGTGATTATCCTTTAATCCTCCAATAAAGATTTTTTTAACCGTGACATTAGATTCACGATTTTCACGTTCCGGACGTGGTAATGCACGTTTAGCCTCAACAGCTCTATAAAAAAAAAAAAAATTAAAAAAACAATATTTAACATAAAAGTATACCTTTAAGTGATGTTTAAAATATGGGTTTTGTGAATTCGTACTGCACACTCAACAAAATTGGATATAAGAATCTATTCTACATAACGTAAATCCTATGATTTAAGAATCCGTTTCTCCCAAGGGGGCGATCGTTCATATATGTTATGAGTTTTAATTTATCATAATAGTTCTTATTTGATACGGTCTGATATACAGGGTTGTCCCCCAATTCGTCAAATATAATTTGGGAAATGATTCATAAGTTCCTTTTCTTAACTGCTGCAGGTTTTCCCAAGTATCATAAAATCTATGGGTTTTCCTGTAAACTTGTTGCTGATTTTTTTTTATTATTGTTACGTTCATAAGAAATAAAACAGTGAGTCCTTATGTTTATTACACATTTTCTGGAAAAAAGTGACCTCAAAGTCAAAAATTAGCATGGGCAATAAAAATGTAACAAGCTTAGAAATTGGATATTTGAAGACTAAAATATGATATCAACTTTATTTAAACGCAGTTACAGAGGCTAGTATTTCTTCTACAAATAAAGTCTTAAACGAACTTTTTACCATTAGTACTAACCAAGCAATTTCCGTTAACATGGGTCATGGTACACCAAAGTAAGTCTTTATTTAAATCCTCGATAAATGATGTCAACATTAGAGATAGACACTTACTATAGAACGATTGTTTTCTTAAAATATACCCAAAAATCATTTCCCAAATTATGCTGGCAAATTAGGGGACAGTGTATATCGACATAATTTTACGAGGGCGGGTCAATAATTCCGTGCATTTTTGAATTTCTGACCTCTTTACTGAAACAGCAACACTGCTCCTGTCAACAGGCATTTGTCAGTTGACTCCTGTCAAAATTTAAACTTGCTGCGTCAGTTAGTTTGTGTTTGACAGCTATTTTTATCAGACTACTCACTAATTTGAGGAGAAAATGGAAAAAAGTGAATTTCGTGTGCTTATTAAGCATTATTTCTTGCGAAAAAAAACCATTACCGAGACCAAGGCTAAGCTTGATAAATACTATGGGGACTCTGCACCATCGATTTCAATGGTAAAAAAGTGGTTTACTGAATTTCGTTGTGGCCGTACAAGCACTGAAGATGCCGAACGTCCTGGACGCCCAGTTGAGGTCTCTACACCCGAAAAAATTCACGATATGGTGTTGGCCGACCGAAGATTGAAAGTGCGAGAGATTGTGGAAGCCGTAGGGATCTCGCATGGCTCAGTGGTTTCAATTTTGAATGATCACTTGGGCATGAGAAAGCTTTCCGCAAGATGGGTGCCGCGTTTGCTCACAGTCGACCACAAACGCAATCGTGTAACAACTTCACAGGAAGATTTGGCGTTGTTTAATCGCAATATGGAGGAGTTTTTGCGCCGTTTTGTAACCGTGGACGAAACATGGATCCATCACAACACACCAGAGAACAAACAACAGTCAAAACAGTGGGTTTCTAAGGGTGAATCGGCGCCAAAGAAGGCCAAGGTGGGTTTGTCAGCCAATAAAGTTATGGCGACTGTTTTTTGGGATGCACGCGGGATAATCCACATTGACTACCTTCAAAAGGGAAGAACAATCAATGGGGAATATTATGCCAACTTATTGGATCGATTCAATGACGATTTGAAAAAAAAAAACGACCTCATTTGGCCAAGAAAAAAGTTCTTTTCCACCAAGACAATGCAAGGGTGCACACATGTGCAGTTGCCATGGCAAAAATCCATGAATTGGGCTATGAATTGCTCCCTCATCCACCCTATTCTCCAGATTTGGCTCCGAGCGACTACTTCTTGTTCCCAAACCTGAAGAAATGGCTTGGTGGAAAAAGATTTGACTCCAATGATGAAGTCATCTCGTCATTTTGAGGACCTCGACAAATCATTTTTTTTGGAAGGGATAAAAAAATTGGAGAAGCGTTGGACAAAGTGTATAGAGCTCAAGGAAGACTACGTTGAAAAATAAAATTATTTTTTTATCAAAAAATCTGTTTTAATCCAAAAGTCACGGACTTATTGACCCGCCCTCGTATATAGACCTCAGAATTAATCTTGCACATCATTTTCTATATCTACTGGTCAGGAAGAGTACATTCGAGAAAGTATCAAGACACATAACTGTAATTCTTTTTTCGTAATAAATATACATACATTTGTATAACCAGAACTAAAAGTTTTAACTAAATTTCGAGCAATTAATCTAATATGTACCATGATGATTTATTAATTTATTACTTTCACAGTTGGGTTTATGAAAATACAACTTCTCGACTTTATAAGTATGCAGATGTATACAAACCTAAACACCACTATTAGCAGGTGGTGGTCTGTTTACTGCGAATATTTATTTTTGAACAAATTTTTAGCCGGCTCATTTTTCTGCAGCAATTTATATAAAACACCCGTAATTGCAGCATTTGCTTACAGCCGATTGCATTGTTAAAAAAATTGCAATGGATTTGTTTTTCTAATTGATTTATTTGTTTAACACATACAGAAAACAAGAATGAAACCACTGCCAGTGGAAATTAAAAAAGAGAGTGAAACAGCTGTTGGGAGAGGAATTTCCAGAAAGTGAGGAAGACATGTATCATTAGCCACACCATCACACTACTAAGAAAAATGGGCAAGTCCGTAAAAAACAATTCACGTGATAGGGACAAGAAGCTCTGCGAACAAGATGATAGTGCTTTGTTTAGATACATCTTGTCCGGCAGCGTATCAACAGAGTCGGTCAAAGAGCTTTGCAGGTTAATGAAAGAAGTAGGCATTGTTGAAAAGAAGTAAAAACAGACCTGCACTTATAAAATAAAATAACAAATATGAAGAGTAAATCATGAAACGTGTACATTTGTAAATGAGTCTTAAAGTTTTTTTTTTTCAGGTTTATGGATTGTCGTATTTTTAAAGCCTGATTAAATAAAATTTTAGCCATGGCAGCGTACACATCAGCTGAACGTTTGACCATTGAAAAAGCCTTCAACAAAAATAACGAGTCACACAATAACAAGTACACAAATTGTGCAGATTTGGGGAGAATCATACTCTCTTGGATACCGAGAAACGTTCATCATAGTTTGGTTTGGTTTTTGGTGGATTGGAGTGATTGGACCTTATTTCTTTTCGAAGGAATGATGAAGGAAAAGCCGTTACCGCCAATCCTGATCTCTAGCGTTTTGTGTAGGAAAACTTTTGATGGACCGATTTAGTTCGAATGGACTTAAAGAATACATGCACGAAACACAAAATTTTTGTGAAAAAAAAAAAATTAAAAAACTCATAATTTCGCGAAATGAACTCGCTAATTAACCTACAGACTCACGTGATCTAACGCCTTGTGACTTCTTTCTTTTGGGGTTTTCTGAAGGACTGAGTTTATACGCCTGCTTCTCGAACTACCGATGTTAACAAAAAAACAATATTTGCGCCAAAATTAAATTGGGAATTTCAATCTTTTTTTGACCGTCTGTAAAACAGGTAGGGTAGTACACACATGCCCGAAGTTATGCTTCATGCACAATCACATTGAATCAAACTTTCAAACAAAATAAACGGTAGAGCCCATGCCCTATATATAAAATACGTGGAATAGTCTGTTCAGTGCCCCGATCCAAATGAGATTGAAAATCTCTGACCCCATCTCAAAACAACCTTTAACAGAGACTACAGTTCACTTTCATCTACTCTCATCGTACTGTAGCAGATGATGCAGGAAAAATGGCATTGAATTCCAGCAGACTACTACCAATCATTGTTGAAAAGCGTGCCACGGCGAACCAGAGATACACTTTTAACAAACCTATTTTTTGTATTCATTACTATTTTATCAAACACAGATCTTATGTCTTTCATGCTTGTTGAAGCGAAGGTCGACTTTTGTTCTTATATTTGACCGCATCATTTAAAGGAGTTAGGCCATTTTATAGGCCGTAAAAAGGCTTTTTTGTGATTTTTTTTTGAGGAAAAATACTTATAAATCGAGTTTACAAAGACAGAAGTTTATTGTACATATGATTGATTGTAAAACATAATTTCCTCTCTTTTTTGGAAAGGTCTACGGCCGTACCAACAGCTCCTGTAAATTTTTAATTATGATGAGTCACAAATTTTTATTATTGTACATAACAACAGCTAGAGTGTAGAATTTTTTTTTTTTGATATATTGATTTTTGGCCGAATGGCACATAAACCTTAACGTTGAATCAGAGTTAAAAACGGAAAAGGTATTAGGAATGTGGTGGTGCACCAACACGGATAGTTTTGTGTATAAAGTTGGGTGTAGTAAAAAATAGACTAATATTCTTTTTGGTCAAGTTCGTCCGACAAAGCGCCAAGTCTTAAGAATGTTGATGACTATCCTCTCGGCTAATTACTTGATGTACATGCTACTGCAAGAGATATGGCGGACTGTAGAATACACATTGATTGTGCCTCTGAAACTTCTCTCGATTCGAAGGCTTGAGTTGCAAGCAGCTGTCCTTGGTACCCGGTTAGCGTGCACTATTGCTGAGTCACATAACATTCGATTTACAAAAAGATTTTTTGGTCTGTTTCTAAAAATGTTCTTAGCTGGATTCGCTCAGACCATAGAAAGTATTGACAATTCGTCGCTTTTGGGGTAGATTATCAACAGCACAGAACCAACTGATTGGCTCAAAATGGAAAAGGTCTCTAAACTATGAAAGTTCCAATAGGTGGTCCAAGGGCTCAGAGTTTTTATGTTTACCATACGAGATTTAGCCAAAAGAAACCGAAAAATAATGAAGAAATAAAAGCACAGTTCATTGGTTCTCATGTGCAAGGTAGAGAAGGGCTCTTTAACTCAGAAAATTTCATAGTGCAGAATAAATTAAAAAAAAAAAAAATAAAATACTGTAAAATGTAATTGCTCTCCTACAAACTGAGCTTCAGTGGGCAGCGAAGACACTTTTTAAAGAAGCACAATCAACGTATTCAAAGACGAAATTAGAGATTTATCGATTGGCCGGAATGTTGAGAAAATTAACAAAATTTATATACATACTTTCTCCATTTTTAGGTGAAAAAGGTGTTCTGAGATCCAAAAGCAGGATACAAACTTTAACGGCAGTGACAAAACAGCTTAGGGACCCCATAATACTTCCCAAGAAGCATCCACTAACGAGGCTTAATATAATGGAATACCACTCTCGATACAAACACCAAAATCACGAAACTGTAGTCAACGAGCTCCGACAAAAATGCCATATTCCGTGCATACTGGCTGCGTTTAAGGCCGTAAGAAAATCGTGCCAAGAGTGTAAGGCCGACCAAGGCCGCGGCACCACAACCGCCAATAATCGGTGCTCTTCTTGCAGTCCGACTTGCTTCTTTCTGTCAACCGTTTTCATTTATTGGAATTGACTATTTTGGACATACCACCTTGATCAAAAAGTTCCCGCACTCAAAGTGGCGCTCCCATTGTTGATTTGAGTTCTGTTTTTTTTTTTGTTAAGTTGGTAAATCTGTTGTTGACATTCCCTCTAAATCTTAGTATCACAGCTTAACATTTGCAAAAGTTAGGTAGCCAAGAAATACCTAACTCTGTGTGTGTTGGCGATTTTTTACAATTTTAGAAATGGATTTAAATTTTCAACAACGAACTTGTATTAAATTTTGCGTAAAAAACGGATTTAATGGTGCACGAACGTTGGAAATGTCGGAAAAGTGTTTCGGCAACGATTCTCTAAAGAAAACGGTCGTTTACCAGTGGCACGAGCGGTTCAAGAGTGGTCGTGAGCCAATCGAAGATGAAGTGGCAGACCATCGACATCGAAAACATTGATGAAGTAAAAGAAATGTTTGTCAATAATCGCAAATTAACCATCAGAGAGATAGTGGAGGACTTCAACATTGCCTATGGATCCGTCCAAGACATTTTGGTTAATGATTTGGGTTTCCGTCGTGTAGCAGCAAAGTTGGTGCCAAAAGACCTCAATTTCATGCAAAAAAGAGACCGTGTTGACGTCGCAAAAGAGATGATTTGCGAGGCTGAATCCGATCCCACATTCATCAAAACGATCATTACTGGAGACAAGACGTGGGTTTATGAGTACGACTCGCAATCCAGACATCAGGCAAGCGAATGGCGTTCACCAAATTAGCCGAGACCAAAAAAACCACGTCGTTTTCAGTCAAAAAAGAAGGCAATGCTCACGGTTTTCATCTATTACAACGGTGTAGTGCATCATGAATTTTTGCCAGAAGGCCAGACAGTAAACAAAGAGTATTATTTGGGCGTTATAAGACGTTTGCGTGAAGCAATTCGCCTAAAGAGACCAGAATTGCGGGCAGAAAACCCGTGGATTTTGCACCATGATAACGCACCGTCGCACAGTGCCATCATTATTCGTAATTTATTGACGAAAAATGCAATAAATACCATCCAACAGCCACAGAATTCGCCTGATTTGGCTCCCTGTGACTTCTTTCTGTTCAATCGAGTTAAAAAACCACTACGGGGAACGCGTTTCAGCAGCCGAGAGGAAGTAATGGGAAAATCGCAGGAAACACTGATGGACATACCGAAAACCGAATATAAAAAATGTTTCGAAGATTGGATCAAGCGCTGGCATAAGTGTGTTGTAGTCGATGGGGATTACTCTGAAGGGGACAATACAGATTTAGATGAATAAACTTGTATTTCCAACTTGTATTTCGGAATACATTCCGGGAACTTTTCGATCAAGATAGTATGTATGTTTTCATCCTATGCAGAATAGAGAAAAGATGGGGAGTATTACTTACGTGTTTAAGGGGTGGGTTATGTTAATTCGGCGAAGAAAAGGCCCATTTGTAAGAATTTTTTTCTAGACAAATTTATTAATTGTTTGTGACATTATAGTACAACATATGAACAATATTCCTTAATTTTTGAAAGCAAAATATTAAAAATTAAGCCGATGGCAGCAAGTCTTCGGAAGCGCATCGAAAAAAACTTGTCCACCGGTGGGCCGTATAATTCATGACTGGATCATCTGAAATTAAAAAATCAAAATGCTGTCATTAGATAATCGCTGGGTATCCCTGGGAGGAAATGTTTTTCGATTTTTTAATTTTTGCTGACACATAGAAGTGAAAACACCGATTCCCGCCTAAAAAATGAGCCAATTTGTTATTAGAAAATTAATAATTATGAAATCCCTGGGAGGAAATGTTTTTCGATTTTTTAATTTTTGCTGACACATAGAAGTGAAAACACCGATTCCCGCCTAAAAAATGAGCCAATTTGTTATTAGAAACTTAATAATTATGAAAAATAAAAAAACACCCAGAGCTACGTATACATTATCCACCGATTCCTGTATACTGGCTATAGGAAATTTCATAGCTCAACGTGAAAACTCTTTAGAGATGTACAGTGGTAACGGCACAAATTTCCAAGGAGCAGAAAAAGAACTAAGAGTGGTATTCGATAACATAAACCCTGAAGTAATGGCAGAAGCTTTCACTTCTTTAAATACTAAGTGGGCATTTATTCGTCCTGCCAGTTGGGAAAGGCTTGTATGTTCAATAAAAACCGTTCTTCACCAGATAATGCCATCTACATAGGAATCGGACAGAAGAGTTATTGCGCAATATGCTACTGGAAGTCGAAAATATCATCATTGCACGGTCATTATCATACATTCACTTAGAAGATGAAAATGAAAAGGCCTTAACGCCCAACCACTTTCTTCTCGGATCATCAAGTGGAATGAAACCTTCAGTTATCTTCAAAGATAACGTGACAGTACTGAAAAGGAACTGGTTGACCTCACAACAGTACGCTAAGGGCTTCTGGAAGCGTTGGGTGAAAAAATACTAGCCACTATTACCAGCAGAACTAAACGGTTTATAGCTGTTAAGCCTCTTGAAATAAGAGGTATCGTTCCCATCCTGGACCCAAAATGCCCAAGAAACACTTGGCCTAAAGGCAACATCATAAAAACTAATTTGTCTAAAGATGGTCAGGAACGCAGTGCCTTCGTACAAACACAGGTCAAAATATACCAGACCTGCTGTAAAATTGGCGGTTCTCGACGCCAGGTCCACAGGTGGACCTACCAAAGGGGATTGTTAACAACTCTGACCTCGAAACGCAGCCTCTAACGACATCTCTACCAAAAGATAGAGCAAAATAAGGATGTCAATATTTCCTAAGGCTGGATAAACCATATATGTAATATATGGCAGTGTGCGAAACTAAAGCAACAAATCTAATACTTTGTATAAGAGCCCTTATTTTTAATAACTTCAGCACATCTGCGTGGCATCGAAGATATTAAATTTGAAATTGCGTTTTCTGGTATTTTTTGCCATTCAGTTAATGTTGAAACTTATTCGTAAAACGTTCTCCTGCAACCTGTCGCTTTAGTGTCCCAAATAAATTCTCAGTGGGATTCAAGTGTGGTGATTGTGCCGGCCAATCAAGAATTGCACCCTATTGACGTTTAACCAACCCTTTACAATCTTCGACGTGTGCTTCGGGTCATTATCATGCGGAAGCATCCATCGAAGCAGCATATTCCATTCAGAACGTCGTTTTACAAGCATAGATGACATTAAAAGCGCATTGCTGAAAAAGCTAAAGGCTATCCCAAAGATCGAGTTTGAGAAGTGTTTCGAGGATTGGAAGAAGTGACACAAGTGCATAATATCTAATGGGCACCATTTTAAAGGCGACAACATTAATGTAGACGAATAAATAAATATTTTTGGGAAAAAACTAAAATTCCCGTTATTTTTTGAGTGCACGTCGTACATAATTATTTGTTTAGAAATAAAAATTCAAATTCAGTTACACTTGCGAAAGCAGATTTAGAAACGGTCAGGGCATTTTTGAACATGTTCAAACGTGCGCCAACCGTTTTGTTCAAACCTGCCATAACATATTATGCCGAGTGGCAGAAAATTTATCGTAAATAATAATTTTTAAAATATTTATTTAATAAACTTGCCTTTATACGGTTCCAACGAACCTTTATCTTTAAAATTTTCCCACACTTACAAAATAAAAAAATAAAAATTCGGATTTATGAATAAAAACGTCCACGCTGATCTACTCTCGGGCGACTACTGAGAGGACCACCAAAATTCTTTGACATTTACAGAAAACAGTATTGCCAAGTTTAAAATTTGGTTTAAGTTCTAATATGTATATTTGATTAATAAGCTCAAAGGAATCCCGTGTTCGTTCAAAAGTACCCCCCTCTCTTCTACCTTGGGAAAGCGATTATCAAATGATAGCATTTTAATTTTTTGACTTCAGATGATCCAGTCCTACAGTTCATCGGCGGACAAGTTTTTTTCGAGGCGCCTCTGAAGATTTACTGCCAACGGATTAAATTATTAATATTTTGCTTTCAAAAATTAAGGAAATATTGTTCATATGTTGCACTATAATGTCACAATCAATTACAACAAATAAATTTGTATTACCTGTAGCGTCTAAAAAAATTCTTAAAAATGGACCTTTTCTTGGACGAATTTAAAAAGTATCTAGTGCAACTATGACTCCCAAAAATACAGTAAGGTACACTAAATACTCATTTTGCACATTAAAAACAAGAGGAAAGACATTTTCATAAAGATGAACACGAAAAAAAAGCATAAAGATCGCAAAAACCACAATCCATAGCAATTGCGCAGAAAAACAAAAAAAAAAAAAATTGGCATAAAAAGGTTAAGTCAATACCGCTCTACTCATTAAGACAAAGAACCAAGCAACCCTTCTTTTGTTTTGTTTGGATTTTGTCTAGTGCTCATTCACACCACTGACAACAACTGCAGAAATGTTCTCTACTTACAAACTATAAATAAGGTAGTGTACGAGTAAGTACGAGGTGGCGCAAAATTAATCATCCAATTTTGTTTTTGAAATACTTTTTTACTAAATAAAAATGATTTTGATTAATGGAAATCTTTATTTGGACCTTTACAATTGATTCTGCTTTTGATTCCACTTAGGAAAAGATGATATCCGTCAAGTGGCTGCCGCCAGTGTTGATACACATTTGAAATACGCCTCGTCGTTCATGATGCTTTTCGCCACAAAATCGTCCTCTTCGCTGTTGAAATTGAGGAAGGCTTTACAGTAATTCACAGGCGATTGCGATCAGGAGGGATTAACTTGTTGCACTGTTTGCACTTTGTACGGAAACATGGTAAATCTTTCACTAAAATTCGCTGTCCGTCTGGTGATGCCCAATTGCGAGGCCCGTCGTCTGGTTGAAGTTTCTTCGTTCTCAGCGACATCTGCAGCCACAGCCGCGATATTCTCAGTCCAGTCCGGTGGCAGCCACGCCCTGCATGGTGTCCTGTGGCTTCACTCTGTTCGAGTCGACTAGCTAAGCGCCGGAATGTTTGCCCAGTTGGCGCGACACGATTACGAAATCGACGTCGAGATTCACGCTGCGCTAACACCACCGACCGATTATTGGTCAAAAACATCGACACAATTATTCCACGCTTTTGCGGAGTATAGTGCTCTATTGCTTGTCTGTTTGTATACTGTAGCTGTCTAGTTCACAAATGTCAGATATGATTGACGTCCGACGCCATTTGCAAAAATTATACCATCTTCTGATGGGGTGATTAATTTTGCGCCACCTGTTATATGCAAACGGTTTTAAATATTTATTTTGTATTAGTTAATTTATTTATTCTCTGTACGGTATCTTTGTTTGGATATATGCATTTTTAATGTGTATACATAAATATATACACTTATAGCCAAAATAATAGGAACAGTTATTACTTTTCAATGATATCGTGCAAGGCGACTGCTTTGTTTGAATGAAATGAAAACAATGTAATCAAAAAAACGGTTATTTATATGCGCAACAGTTTCTTGTATGCACATCTGTTAAAAAAAAAAAAGAAAAGTGCGATCGTGCAATTATTCTGTAAATAGCTAGTGGTCTGTCTGCACAGAAAAATAGAAACACTCCCAGTAAATTTCAAGGAGACAATTTTTTGAGCTAGTAATAATTCATAAATTGGTAAGTTGTATTTGCTAAATAGTGTCGGGATGTTTTAGAGTTATTTGATATTATGTGCACTGCACTGAAACTCAACATGCGAGCATTTCGGTATTGCGCAGCCAGGGTGAATCCGTGAAACACTGCAAAAGCAGAGGACGTTCGTCTAAGATGCCCACTAGAGACAAAAAAAGATTGGTCAGGAAAGCCCAGGCGAACCCGTTCATGACCTCCAAAGACTTGAAGAACGAAACTCAAATTGAAGTGAGTGCCAGCACGATTCGTCGAGTCTTAGTGAATGCTGAGCTGCGCTCTCGAGCTCCGAGGAAAGTGCCACTGTTAAAAAGCGCATTGCTTTTCCTAAGCTTTAACATCTGCCGTACAATCCCCTCCAAGCAAGAAAGCAGTTGCGAAATGTATTATGGAGTGACGAAAATGAAATAAATCCGTTTGGAATGGACGGTAAACAGTTTGTTCGTCGTCTAAAAGGTAAAGCGTACAATCCACGATACACGAAACCAACTGACATGAGGGGTAAATATGGGGTTGTTTTTCCTGGTAGGGCGTAGGTCCAATATACATTGAAATTCGCCTATGACGAAAATTCTGAGTCCCTTGATTTCACACTATATTTTTTATATAAATTCATCTTGATATAGCCACTTCGGATATAACGACGATTCCGGATATAGCATCAGTTTTTTTGCCAGAATTTTAATTTATTCCTCCAAATAAAAAAAAAAATTTTGTAAAATTGAGACCTAGCAATAAAAACAAATTACCGTTCGTTTCGTTTGCTTGTATTCCTTTTTTTCTTTTTTTTCTTCAGTTATTGCGAACTAAAAAAGAAAAAACAGCTTAAAATTGTAAGCTTTGTAATAGCTGACTCCAATGTTACTTTAAATCTTGCAGAACATATTAAATTCGTTTGATTTAAGTAATTTAAGCTGCCTATTTAACTTATTATGTAGGTGACATTCGTGTATTCAATCAGTGTTTTGTTATTGATGCATTTGTTTGCCTTTAGTTTTCTAACGTTCTGGGGAAATTCACTGCATTATGGCCCTACCATCTGTTAGGCGCACACTGACTGTTGAGGAAAAGTCGGCAATAATTTGGCGATTGCAGAACGATGAATCCAATGCCGATTTATGCAAAGAATTCAATATGTCGCATTCCTATCTTTCTGCGATTTGGTAAAATCGAGAAAGAATACAAGTTTCGAATTCTTTAAAAATAAAAAGGAATCCTAAATCCGAACATGAAGATATTGAACACTCGCTTCTAATGTGGTTTAAATCGCAATGAAGTAAAAATATGGTCGCATTTTACAAGAAAAGGCAAATCAATTTGGCATCCTACTAGGGAAAAAAAGATTGCAAATGTTCTGAAAGTTCGAACTTTGGATTTCGACAACGTCATAACATTGTGGTCGGTAAAATTTGTGGTGAAGATGCTTTAAGAATGTTAAATGCTTACCAGTTTACTACGAAGCCAACAAAAAGGCGTGGATGAATTCTCTAGTTTTTGAAGACTTTGAGAACATGGAACTCTGAGTTAAAGCGCGAAAATAAATTGACATTTTTAACACCGAACAAAACATCCATCGACCAGGGAATTATAAAGTTTCCCAAATTAAATTACCGAAAAATATTGGTATTAAAAATGATAAATCATCTAGGGAATAACACTTCAGAATTTCGTGTTAGTCTTTTAGACGCAATAGAAATGATAACAACAGCGTGGGAAAGTGGGACTACACCCAGCCTATAAGAAAATGTTTCGTACGCAGGCTTCTACCTGCATATGTTGCGGATACCGATGATGGACTGGATAGTTTGCCTTTAGTACAACTCGCTCAAATTTGGACGAACGAGGAAAACTCATGTAACTGGGAGACTTACATTGATGTAAATAACGATTCGGCTTCAGCAGTAAGCATGCATGAGGAGGGGTCTGACGATCCAGAATTGGCAGAACAAATTCCAACAGTCACATATGCTCTAGCTGCTATTTCAGTCTTAAAACGATTTGCTATTTGATGAAGGTGAAAACGACATGAAATTTCGTGGCTTATAGGGACTGAGAAGCGTATCGAAAAAGTTTTTGCTGAAAAAAGGTAGCTAAAGCAGAGAAATATTACGAATTTCTTCAAAGAAATGACTTAGATGCAAACCAGTGCACGTACTCAACTGTTATAAGTTGCGCTTTTTTTCATTACATTTATTATATTATGTTTTCTTTTTTAATTCTGTCTGAACAATAAAACTATAAATACAACATATGTATGTGTATCTACTAATAAAGAATTAGTCTTTTCTCCGACCTTCGGTTATAGCGACATTCGGCTATAACGACCATTTGAAGCTGGTCCCTTCACCGTCGTTATATTCAGATTTCACTGTACATTATTAAAGGCATATTCACAAAAGAATCCTACGTAGACATTTTCAGGATTGTCATGCTACGACGTGCCTAAGAGAATATGCTCTCAAAATGTCGTTTCTGAACTGAAATAAGCAAATGGCACCCTTCCAAAATGCTTGGTATTCCATACCTCCCGAAAAATGCCAGGAGCTGGTGAATTCCATGAGTCGTCGAGTGTATGCTGTTATTATAAAGGTTTCCTTGCCAAATACTCGACAGAACCACATAAACACACGTTTTTGTTATAATCATCTTCATATTACTATTAATTTAACCTAACATACAATATTTAAATAAAAGACTTCTCCAGAAAGTGACGGTGATCTTAAATGTGTTCAACTAAAGTCTTGATAGGGCATTAAACGTTACAGACAGAGGGTCTGACGTCTCAGGTTCAGTATGGCGGTGGGGAATCGCGATAAGAGGGATGTCGTTCGGCAGCACCAGCATTTCTGGTGGTTGAATGATGGAGAAGATGTTACGTCGTCGTTTCCGTCAATTACAGACCAACCTCACTAATGAGGCAGAGCTGACCAGTCTATTTGTTCTGTAAATAGCGATGGCCAGCTTGCATAGGTTTAGGTTAGCATTTAAGATATACATATATATATTAGTATATATATAGGTATATACTAGTATATGTATGTCATTGTGTATAATGTCTATATGTATGTATGTTTGTATGGTGTATGTAGGTTAGGTAGGCTAAGGTTTATTTTAAGTTAGATATTAAGTTTTTATAAAAAATAAAAAATGATGTCCGTACGCTAAGTATTTTGTTAAATTCTTTTCTTAGCATTAAGCATAGAAAATAAGTATATTCCTAAACAAAATGTAAATAAAGTCGAAAGACATAGATATAAGAATTTAGAGTAGCTTAGAGTGCCTGTGTGGGGCCAGTAAGTTAGTATAAGTTTGTTAAGTAATTTTAAGCTAGCATTTAAGCATTTTTTGTTAGTATGTAAGAGTTAATGATTTAGAAAATAAAAATGCATTTAAAACTAACTAAACTAACAGAGGGTCTGACATGAAAACTGCATTTAATGCAAATGATATTTTTTGCATTGATCGTTTGTTGCACAACATAGTGAAGAAGGCTATTAACAACAACTAAGAATTAGTACAAAATGCACAAAGCTCGCAAAATATTTCAAGAAATCCAGGGCTGGTGCGCGGCTCAGCAACACTCAAAAGCTTTTCCCAAACCAGATGGAACAGTATATATAATATATACAAAATAATTCTGCATTCAATACAATACAAAATAATTGGAAACAGCTTTTAAGAATTTGTGGCATAAACCTGAATTTTTCAGGAAAAAAATCGTCGATTGGAGATGGAGCTGTTATTTTAAATTTAAAAGTAAAAAAAAACTATGTGAAATAGTGATTTCCGCGCACATATTACTGTCTTTTTCAGGGTGGCGAATACTAAAATTTCAAGGCCATTCGAGCTATGGAGGGGGCTTATTTAGCGACGCAATTTCCAAATATACACAGTACAAAATAATTGCAAGATAAGCTTTGTTACAATCACAAATAAAAATATATTTTGTTATTCAGAGCTAACATTGAACTCCAAATATGTATCTACCCTATAAAAAAAAAAAAAAAAAAAAAATGGCTGACTCTTTAGCGTACACACATGGAGGCATGACACTCCCTTATCACCAACTAGATTAACTGAACTCCTATTTATGTACCTCTAAATACGAATATACGAAAGCAGACAAGCCATGCAGAAAGTACAAAATTATTACTTACTTTCCATCAATAACATGCGGCCGGGCGTCTTGTGCATTATCAACCATAAATGCTTTGGTGTATGTTATGAAACCAAATCCACGCGATTTTTTGGATGCAGGGTCACGCATTACAACGCAATCGACAACCTTACCCCATTGCTCATAAAAAGATCTTAAACCGTCCTCATTCGTATATGGTGCCAAGCCGCCAATAAATAATTTGCGCAGATGTTCCAACTCGCAGATTTCCTTTAAAAAAAAATGGTATAAATATGGATTTTATAATTTTCGTTTTATTACTAAATCGTAAATAAAAACTTACATCGTCATCATTTTTCGATGACGGTTGCTGTTGAATATTTCTACGATTTGCCATTTTCCTTTGCTCCAGCTTGCAGTTTTTTTTTTTGATTACCTGGTAAAATAGATTTTGGATAGGAGTCCGTGAAGTTCACTGCACCACAGAACTACACATTAACGGAATCAAATTAAGAATAAATTCATGTAGGAAACCTCTAGTTCTTCGACCCCGAAAAAACAAGCAATAAAATAGTGAGTATCGAACAATATCGAGAATCGTGACACGTGGCAGTAGACGCGCTTGTTTATTATATTACTACGGTTGCATTAGGATGGGGATTATCAACTCAACCTGAGTTAGAGGTAGTAGATACAGAAAACGAGTTGAGTTCCGTTAAAAGTTCACTACGACAAGCATTCTGTTAAATTAAAAATCTTTATTCATTACAGCCCGTCTCCACGAGACAGAATTGTTAGACAAAACATCTGACATCTAGTCTATGTCAAAGATGATATGTTGGATAAAGTTTTCAGTCATTGCTGATGACTTTGGAGTACTTCAAAGATTGCTTTTTATTTTGTTATTATTTTATTTTATTTGCACATGCAGCATACGTACTTTTTCTAATGAATGTGTAAAAATTGTCAAATCCGAAGAAGTGAGGATAATAATCCCTACCGTAGAGAAAATTTGTTAAAAAGTATGCGAATTATTTTGATGGCGATTTCGATTGGTTTCTCTCCCGATTTTGGGCGATTTTGATTCCAACGGAACACTATAAACTTCTTCGGACTTTGCTGTCAAAATTGTTACATGTACAGTGAACGACAAAAGTCTACGTACGACCACCATTCTAGCAAGCTAACGAGTTCAAAAGCATTATGAAAAAATCTAATGATGCAGTTTTGTTTCAAATCTCCTTTTATTAATAATCCACTGTAAAATAAATGAATTTAACAAAAACTTAACAAGTGATTCACAAAAAACAAAAAATAAATAATGACAAAAGTCTATATACGGTATATGAACTAACATAAACATCTTTAATCATTTAGGTAAAACTATTGTAAATGATAAATTTAATATTTTTTAGGTCCACCATGTACATCTAGAACTGCCTGCAAGCGTTTGGACATTGAAGCAACTAAATTATTTAATTCATTTGGCTTACCACTCTTCTTGGAGCTTCTGTTTTAGCATTGGGGCAGTACTTATGGCATATCTTCTTATCTTGCGTTCCAGAATCTCCCATACATGCTCTATGACGTTCACGTCCGGGCTTTCTGTGGTGTGTGTAGTTGTCTTGGGGTTTAGTAAATTAACCAATCTTTGACAGTTTGAGCGGTGTGCTTGGGGTTATTTTAATGTTGGAAGATCCAACTCGTGCCAAGATTTAAGCAGTTGACGGATGCTTTCAAGTTTAGTTCTAAAATAGACTTGTATTGATAGCGATCCATATTACCTTCAATAAAGACTAGATTTCCTACGCCACAAGCAGCTACAGCATCTCAAACTATCACGCTGCCACCACCATGCTTTATCGTAGAAACCACATTTTTTGGATTCATTGCTGTGTTATTTTTTCTCCAAACTTTAGCTCTCCCGTCACTTCCGAATATATTATATTTTGATTCGTCAGTAAATAAAACTCGTTTCCAGAAATCCATTCTCGTTTCAATGTGTTTTTGGGCAAATTCTAAGCGCAGTTTTCGGTTTTTTTTTTCACTTATTAGGGGTTTCCTGCGTGGAGTTCTGCTGTGGAAACCGTTATTATTGAGAGCCCTTCCAACTGTGCGTGGATACACAATTGTATTTGATCTTTCTGCCAAACCTTTAGACAGCATTGTGGCATTCACTCTTGGATTATTCCCTACTTCTCTCATGATAAAGCTGACATCTCGGCGATTCAGCTTCTTTGGGCGGCCACAATGCGGTTTGTTTTTGACGGTACCGGTGTTTTCGAAGTTATTGTATATTGTTTGGACTTTTTACTTGCTTAAATCCAGTAAATTTGCAATTTCACCAAACGATTTCTTTTCTTTTTTATATTTTATTACTTAATTTCGCACTTCAACCGCAATTTCTCTTCGAACGGCCATTGTCACAGGTAAAACTTATTGAAGCTGACCAAACTTCAACTGAGAGGCACAAATCTGATTTTCACAAATGAAAAAATTCAACTACGGTACTTTTCCGTTATCCTCCATCAGCCTATAAAAAAAAAAAACATGGAATGCCGGGCTTTTGAACTCGTTAGGTTGCAAGAATGGTGGTGGTACGTAGACTTTTGTCGCTCATTGGTTAATTGTCCAATATTTATTTCGCAGTTTATTCGTTTGGCAAAATGGCGGAAGACCGACATTTTGAACGAAAAGAGAAATGTTGTTTGACAGACAATAGCATTTGAAGTTTATACATATTTATATGTGTATTATGTACATTTTGACATAAGATCCTGGAGAGTAATATTGATTCTGAAAAAATTACGGGAAAAAGTTGCACGTCACATAATTTAGCAGTTTTCTATCATATTTAAAATATTGAACTTCAGGGCAAAGATTATTTAATTATAGGGACGTCTGAATGAGTTAAGATGAGTTTTGAGAATTGTCCATCTACATATGTATATGTATGTCATTTGTAGATGCTTGAAGGTATTTGGGGATCGCTTTCATTCAATTTGCCTGCTTTTAAATATATTTTGTCTGTAAACACTTTATAATCTTCTATTCGAATCCCACTTATTTTGGGCAAAACAAAGTAAAAAAAAAGTTCCATTCCAAAATAAAAATAAACCCAATGACAGTTTCAAAATACAAAAAGAAAAACATATGAGTACTCGAACGGATTTTGAACTGTTTGGGTAGATTTTCGTAGTTTTGGACAGTACGCGAATTATCCTAATGTTCGTTATCCCTGAAAGTTTGAGGCCTACCTAGCCAACCGACTTCATTCACGGATGGAGATTGCATTTTATGAATTACATTGGGTTTTTATTATAAGTTTTCTACTTAAACAACACAATTCAGATAATAAAAGTCAGATTTTACACCCACGTTTTTGAACAGTGGGTGGTATCTCTATCTGTTTCACTCACACTAGTCGAAATGGCATGTTTATCCGTCTCAATGACGGCGTCACTGTCTGTCTCGCTCACACTTGGTACTCATTTTAACTTATTAAAAAGAATTAACCATGAATCCGGTTTCTTTAACAAAATATTTTTTTTTGGTCCTTAATTAAGCTTTAGTCTAGTAAGTGTCATACCATTTTGAAATCCAGACTAAATACGCCATATTTTAAAGGTACTTGCCAAAATGGCATAGTATATTTTTTTGTCAGTACAGTCAGTTCAAGTTAGATGATTAATGATTTTCAGATACATGGATGGACAAAGAACAATATTTTAGTTAAAACCGATATAGTTATGTTTCAATTTTGGACCGCAGTTTACAGAAGAGTTACTCAGGGTTACGTGACAAAAAAAAATTGAAGAAATGCAAAGATTGGCGGTCACAACACTTGAAAGATCGTCACAGGGTGTCAGAATTCTCGATTTTTTTTTGAATGCCAATAATTTTAAAAGTACATGACTTGGATTTTTTTTTATAATTTTGTGATAACCGACACCACTTGATCTATCACCCGTTTCTGGCTTGACTTTGATTTTTGGGACACCCTGTATAAACATAAAGAAATTAAGAAAAATTAAATAATTTAAAACCGAATAGTTTGAATATTCTATGAATATTCTAAAAATAATTAGTAACAGTAATTAGTAGTTAGTATTTAATAATTAGTAATTAATAATCTAACAACTTTTTGTTGATTGTTTTGAATTTTTGACATCTTCCGCTGTGATGGTGTTTGATTTCACAACTCTTGCTTCCGAGGAGATTACCTAAGAGTTTTGCAATAAAACTCAGTTTTAAGAGCTAAATTTGTGCATGGTAAATCTCGAGATTTAGAGGTGATTAGCGAAATATTTTGGTTAATCTTGGTGGAAACGCAGTATGAGGAACTTCTGAAACATCACATACGAATCCCATTTTGACCATTAAATATGTGAATACGTATTTCGCGATTTTATTCACTTTCGATGGAGAATATACCTTGAACAAATTTCAGTAAATAAAATAAAAGTTTTCAGAGAACACAGCTTTTCGTTTTTATTTGCAACTCGCAATTTGAGGGCACCCTTTAAGTAAGCACTTTTCAACTTTTAAATAGGTAGGTAAGCACGCATATGTTTGGAAGCTCTAATGTTTTTGCTCTATGGTCAAATGACAGCAATCAGCTGTTTGGAAAGTTTGTTGACAAAGTGAAGTGTGTGTTTCTATAATTGTGATTTCTTAAAATACTTTGCACTTAGTGAACTACAGTGCGTTTCAAAAATATGAGGTGAATGTAAAAAATGTCAAATTTCTATCTTCTACAACGTTTTTATTTATAACGGTTCCTCTTATATTGTTATTGGTGCTGATGCAAATTACGCCTGCATTTTATTTCCATTGTGTGTCAAAGCTCTGTATACGAAAGTGGTGAAGTTTATAATTCTTGTGTTCTTAAGCATTTCATAATTATAAGGTCAGTTACTAAAATAAAAAAAGGTAAGTACTTTTTTGAAGCTTTTAGCATTATTTCAGTTTCACGTTGTAAAATTTAGAACAATGGCGCAAGGACAGGCCTTAACACTCTTCGAAAGAGGAAAAATTGACGCATACACGGAGTAAAACTGCAGTTTGAGAGAAATTGCGAGAAAATTGGACAGATCATTTTGTGCGGCTCAAAATTATGCAAGGGATAAGGTTAACTACGGGGTTAAGGAATCCTCAGGACGCCCAAATAAATTAACAAGAAGAAATATGGTATTCGCGAAATAAGCAAAATAACATCTAATTCAATGATGAGCTGCAACGACGTAAGGCGAAGTTTTTTGTTTTTTTTTTTTTAAAAAAAGAACTTAACACTCAAGAGGGTATTACTACTCTTAAAATGCCGGAGCACGTGTTAAGTTCTTCCGAAAATTGGATAGAAAGAGAGAGAAAGATGTTTGGGCTCAGTGGTTATTTCCCTCCATGGGTGGCATCCAATTTTTAATGGGGAGACTAAATTTTTAGTGTAATTTGAACTTAATGTTGTATTTAGGCAACCATTCATCTCACAAGATTTTAGTTGCCTGAAAAAAGTCTTTCGGTCACGGCTGTTATTGAACCCCGAACCGTCCGATTGAGAACCCAACACACTACCACTTGAGCCACCTTAATGTCTCAAAGTCAACGGTTTGAAGGGCAATGCAATTTATTCCACACATTGTTTGAGAAAAAATGAGAGCTGCCCCTCGATTAACAGCAAAACATGTTGAACACAGAATCGCGTTCGCACGCCAAAACATGGGCACAGATTGGGTAAGATAAAATAACACTCGTTCGAAAAAAAGAACGATTTTTAAAATCCTAATTTTTTTTATACAAGATAATTTTTTCCGAGGAAAAAAAGTTTAATTTGGATGGACCAGATGGATTCAGTGGATATTGGCGGGATTTGAGAAAAGAGCCAAAATTTTTTTCAAAGAGAAATTTCGGCGTCGGTTCCTTAATCGTGTGGGGAGCTTTTACCGTAAACGGAAGATTGTCGATAGCCTTCCCTTCTATGCGGAAGAACAGCGATGAATATTAGGGAGTTCTTTCAGAAAATTTAATTGCGTTTTTAGAGAGCCATGGATATGAAAACTTTGTTTATCAGCAAGATAACACTACAAACCATTCTAGTCGCAGCACTAAAGCGTAGTTTTGGACCACAACATCGAATTCCTACACTGGCCCGCATGCTCCCCTGACCACAATCTTATGGCAAATCTTTGGGGCATTCTAGTTTGCGATGCTTATCAGTATCAACGTAAAATCGCTTATTTGAATTAATATTAAAAAAAGGGAAACAAATAAATTATTAAAACATTGAAAAAACTTCTTGGTTTATTTATTTTAGAGACTGACCTTAATTGATATATTATTGATTTTTTCGTTTATGCTCCTCTTAGAATCTTTTATGAAATTTTAAAATTGGTGTATTTGTTCTTCAAAAGTTGTGTTCCAATAACTCTTAACCTTATTTTGACAAAAAAAAAATTTGTTGATAAAAAACAAAAGTAATTGTTTTGACCTTATAATTATGAAACGCACTGTATAAATGTGTAAAAAAAGCTACTAACAATTGTTTTGTTATAAAAATGCTTATATTGTTGTGTGTTGTGTAAAATGTTTGGGAAGTCGATGATGCAACGTGTGTGCAAACGGTCTGTTTAATTTTGGATTATACGAGCATACATCAGTTCAGGAATTTATCATTCAAGGTGGATTGAAAATGTTGGTTTGAATTTTTCGTCATAAGTTTAACCATATACAATACATACTCGTATGTATGCATGCTTGCTTACGTAAAAATAAGAAAATAAATAAAATTATTTTATCATACAATAAATTTAAGTCCTTTGAGATTTATGATTTACTTCTTTTTTTTAAAGAAATATCTAGACTTGCGCACTATTCAACTATCGATTACTTAACGGCCGTTCTCCGCTGTGCTGGTGTCGCCTGGAAAGATGATGTTTATGTTCAAATAGTTACAACCACTGCCTCGAACGATATCCCAGTCTATAATTTAATCCAGGAATGGTTCATTTCTCTTACGGGAAAAGTGCATAGAAGTTGGCTTGTATACACTTTCAAAAACATTCGTACAAAGAAAATGGCTTTGTACCCTTCCTAGATGTACTCCAACATTAACTTCAAATTCTATACCCGCCGTCCATTCAACTTTCTTTCTGATATTATCGTACATATCGCATACCATTCTTATATACGCTTCTGGTACATTTTGAAATTTTGCGATGCCATTTTTTCAAATTGACAATAGCAGATATTTCTCCATCATTATCCGTAATCTTTGAGTATCATATACACAACTACTTCCAACAAAGCCGCATTGACTGGCATAGCATTGCTTATTTGTTTGTCAAGAACTCTCTTATAGATTTTCATATTGTAGTAAGCGACATTTACGAGTATTAAACAAATTCGAGATCCGTTTAAATCCAAGATGCCCAATTGTTGCGCGGAGGGTATATTATCCGGTTCGACTGCACGGCCCCGATTTAACTCTTTTTATTGATTCGTTAACTACGACTCCCAGAAAATTTGCCATTTTCTCTTCATGCGCGACAACTGGGGAAATGTTAGTTCACAGAAATTATTCCTTAAGCAATGCGATAATGTACTCTTTCCATCTTTGCAAGTTTTGTTATTACCCAATTGTCAATTATCTCTTCTCGTCGCAAATGTATTACAGCGATTGAATCTCTTCCGAGTTTTTAATTCACCATACCGCAATCCTAAAAATAAAAGCTCGTTGGTGCTGCTTTAACGTGCCGATACGATGTTCATTGTTCTTAAATGTGGCCTTGAGGGTATATTGAAGAGCATTCATGCTACTGGCAATTTCACTGAAGCTCTGGTGGTGGAAATTGCGATAAAGCAAAGTGAGACAGGAGAAATTACGTCGGTGCACCTGACCGGATATGGGTATTGTTCTCAAATTTTGGACGGATGAATGCCTATATGTTGAGGCCTGATCAGAGGGGGTGAAATATTTCTTACATCGCTTGAGGAAACCTAGACATTTCGCAGCATTTTTAACGACATCGAATATGTGGTCATTCCAACGTAAGTTGTCACTGACATATATACCGAGAGTGGGAAGTTTCTCGGTTTCGACGATGTAAGTGCCATTTATGGATAACGGCTGGGTATTTAAAATTCACTTTAATGACAGCAGACAGCACTGAGTTTTGGAAGCATTAAATTCCACTCTGTTAATAGTTCCCCAATTGGTTATGAGGTTAATATCGGAATTTAATGAGCTTAACATACGCTGCCATTCCCGTTCTACAGTCGAAGAGCAGGGACGTGAGTCCGGGAACGAATATGAAAAGCAGAGAGTACTGTCATCAGTAAAGGAATATATTGGATTAGAGGTATCAGACAAGAGATCATTAATGAAGATTAAAAAGAGTGTCGGAGACAGAACGGAGCCCTGGGGCACGCCAGCAATTATTTTGTGAATATCAGACTCGAAACCATCCAAGACATCTTGAATTGAACGTTCCGAAAGGTAATTTCTAATCCATTGAAGAAGAGAGTCATCGATCCCAAAAGCACACATTTTCGACAAAAGAGCCTGATGCTAAGCTCTGTGCACTGTGCAGCTCAAGTGCAACTATCTTGTTTTCGCCAAATTGTTGTACGCTTTGGTTCCACTTTTCGGTGAGACATGCCATCAAATCACCAGTGGACCAGTTGGTACGAAAACCATACTGCCGGTCATTGAGAAATTTTCGCGCTTGGAGATATTTTATGAGCTGACGGTTTATTAGTTTACGGCCTTGGAAAGAGCGGACGTAAGGGCAATGGGTCTGTAGGAATGAGAGAGAAGAACGTTCGCCCGTTCGAACGTTTTAGTGACAGGCTGGACAAATGCTGTTTTCCATCGACCCCGAAAAAGTCGTAAAGAGTAGGCTTGATGAAAAAGCTTACGTAGTAGTATTGCCAGCGATGAAGAACACCTCTTCAGAAGAAGAGAAGTCATACCATCTGGACCAGCGGATTTGTGTATATTAAGATCTTTAAGTACTCTTGCTACTACATAAGTGCGAAAGTGTTGAGCTGACCGCAAAGTATGCAGCAAGCAGATTGACCTTGTCCAAAGAGCTGACAGCTGGAATGTCATTGTAAATGAGTGTTGGGATGGAGAATGTTCAGAATTTCTAATGCTTTTGATAGACTACCAAAAATTTGTACTACTTTTTTGGCATTGTACTACTTTTTGCTCCAGTTTTTGGTCGTATTGGAACTTCACAAGCTTAAGAAGGCGTTGCAGTCATGCCTGGCTCGTTTTCACTTTTTGTCGGGTTGGTCTTGTAGGACAGAAAAAATATTTCTCTAACCCTGACAGTCTCTTTACAACTCGAGTCGTACTATGCATTTTCTTTTGGTTTGAAATTCTTCTTCCGATGACCGATAAAGCATCTCATTCCAAAGAGAATACTGTCTGTGATCATATCAGCAGCGGCATCCACCTCGTGATCGAGGATATATAGCGACCAGTTAAAATTCCTAAAGAAGCTCTTAAGTCCGCTTCAATTGGCTTTCTCATATTTCCATGCAGCTCTTTTAAGAATCTTTTCTCTAACTGTGTGGTGGGTGTACGAGAAATTAGCTGATATGACACAATATTCCAACGAGCCTAGAGGGAAAAGCACACCAACAGTGTACTTATCAGCGTGAGACTAGACTTCAAAACAGGTCTAGAGTATTGGCGATTGACTATCAACTTCTGGTATTCATGTGGGCTCATTTACAAGCTGGGTGAAATTATTCTCTAGAGCGAAGGTCTCAACACACCGCCCTGTCCAGAATGTCGAAGCCAACAAGAATTGTGTATATTAAAATCGCCCGTAATCACGATTTCACAGGGATACAATTCTTTGTATGGAGTCAAGGTCTCGTGAAAGGTCGAATTGCTATCCAGCTTGGGGCTTCTGTAAATAAAGTAGTAGTGTATAATTTGCTAATGGAGATGGAATTTTAACCACATGAAATCGAGTTCAGGATTGGAACGGGGATTACATTGTGGTGGAGTTTGGTAAGCTACATCACTACGCGCGTAAATGGTGAGACCGCGGTGAGTAGTGTGATCCGAGAGGTGTGGGCGGGGATCTACCTGTGTTTCACTAAGTGCCAAAATTACTGGTCTGTACTTACAGACGTGGACGTACGCAGAAAAGCGATTACTTCTTAACTAAGCAAGGCTGCGAAGGGAGAATTTTGACGTAGGTTTACCGAATTAAATTGCTGTAGACGTTATGCAGTTACAACAATATGAAACAGTGGACAAACAAAATTCACACTCACAACCGGCTATCCATCGGTTATCACATGCACTCAGCCATTGCCTGTACCGTATGAGAAATACAGTACCGGCAGTGACCGAATGCAAGCAACAGTACTTCGACCAGTATATACGAGTATACTCGTAATTGCTGTACTGATTACTTGAATTCAAACATTTGTCAGAATTAACTCCTAAACACGTTAATAAGTTAATTTGTTTTGTGCTTATTTACTTATTTGATAAACTGTTATTTTCTGTTTGACACGGCACATACGCACTCTTTTTTCGAAATTTTCCGTGACAGTTTTGAATAAATGTGGCTGAATTTCGTTGAAACAGTGTTCAGTTTGCTCCTTCAAGGCATGGTGGTTGTGAGCTTGTTGGCATAAAACATGGGCATGACCAAACTCCAAAGAAGTCAAATGGCGTTAAGTACCATGATCTGGGCGGCCAATTCAGATCACCAAAACGGGAAATTACACGACCAGGAAATGGCTCATGCAGTAATTGAATTGCTTCTTGGGCTGTATGGCAAGTGGTGCCGTCTTGTTGAAACCACATATTGTCCACATCCATATCTTGCAATTTAGGATTTGCAGGTCCGATGATACGTCCAGGCCAAAATCCGAACAAAACAGTGACACAGTGTGGGTGCATTTGTTTCTCAACAATCACCCTTAGATTTTCGGAATCTCAAATTCAATAATGTTGAGGATTAACAAAGCCTTCAAGATGAAACTAAGCTTCCCTGCTGGAGATTTGTTTCAGTAGGCTTCAATTCTTGATTCAGTTGCACTTGTATGCATGAAAATGCAAATCTTTTGTGAGGATACGCTGTAAAAAGATTTTCGAAATGTCTTGACCACGATGCCGATTTTTCTGATTTTTCTGGACTCTCAGCAACACTGTCATGAACTGCTTCGATATTTTATGTTAAACGGCTTGTCAAGTACGATTAAAGTGTCTAAAATCAGTAACTGATCCAGTCTACTTCAATTTTTGAATTAAACTCTTCGTGAAGTCAAATCACCAATCCGACCATATTTTATACGAAAATTGCGAACTTTAACTGCCAAACCTTCATTATTTTTAAAATATTGCTCAACAATGAAAACGCGTTGTTGTTTTCCATTTTTATTAACCCTGAGCTGTCACGCTGTCTTTTTTTTTTGTTAGCAACACTTTACTGGATAAATACCGCAAAATTCAATTCTTGCATGAATTTTGGGACACCCTTTATACGAGGGCGGGTCAATAAGTCCGTGACTTTTCCCTGTCAACAGGCGTCTGTCAGTTGACTCCTGTCAAAATTTAAACTTGCTACGTCAGTTAGTTTGTGTTTGACAGCTATTTTTATCAGACTACTCACTAATTTGAGGAGAAAATGGAAAAAAGTGAATTTCGTGTGCTTATTAAGCATTATTTCTTGCGAAAAAAAACCATTACCGAGACCAAGGCTAAGCTTGATAAATACTATGGGGACTCTGCACCATCGATTTCAATGGTAAAAAAGTGGTTTACTGAATTTCGTTGTGGCCGTACAAGCACTGAAGATGCCGAACGTCCTGGACGCCCAGTTGAGGTCTCTACACCCGAAACAATCGAAAAAATTCACGATATGGTGTTGGCCGACCGAAGATTGAAAGTGCGAGAGATTGTGGAAGCCGTAGGGATCTCGCATGGCTCAGTGGTTTCAATTTTGAATGATCACTTGGGCATGAGAAAGCTTTCCGCAAGATGGGTGCCGCGTTTGCTCACAGTCGACCACAAACGCAATCGTGTAACAACTTCACAGGAAGGTTTGGCGTTGTTTAATCGCAATATGGAGGAGTTTTTGCGCCGTTTTGTAACCGTGGACGAAACATGGATCCATCACAACACACCAGAGAACAAACAACAGTCAAAACAGTGGGTTTCTAAGGGTGAATCGGCGCCAAAGAAGGCCAAGGTGGGTTTGTCAGCCAATAAATTTATGGCGACTGTTTTTTGGGATGCACGCGGGATAATCCACATTGACTACCTTCAAAAGGGAAGAACAATCAATGGGGAATATTATGCCAACTTATTGGACCGATTCAATGACGATTTGAAAAAAAAACGACCTCATTTCGCCAAGAAAAAAGTTCTTTTCCACCAAGACAATGCAAGGGTGCACACATGTGCAGTTGCCATGGCAAAAATCCATGAATTGGGCTATGAATTGCTCCCTCATCCACCCTATTCTCCAGATTTGGCTCCGAGCGGCTACTTCTTGTTCCCAAACCTGAAGAAATGGCTTGGTGAAAAAGATTTGACTCCAATGATGAAGTCATCTCGCAAACAAAGGCCTATTTTGAGGACCTCGACAAATCATTTTTTTTGGAAGGGATAAAAAAATTGGAGAAGCGTTGGACAAAGTGTATAGAGCTCAAGGGAGACTACATTGAAAAATAAAATTATTTTTTTATCAAAAAATCTGTGTTTTAATCCAAAAGTCACGGACTTATTGACCCGCCCTTGTAATACATATGGTATGTATATAGGGTAAAGACACTATCGGCTTGGAAGCAACATATTTCTTTATTGAGACCGTGATCGGTACTGATACCATTTTACTAATACAGTCTAGAGCACTACGGTGTATATAGGGTGACTTACTCGAACTCCAACTTTTTAAAATGCTATAATTTTTTTTATTTTTGGATAAATTTTATTGTGCCAAAGCAAAAAATGTTGGAAAATACATAAATTTTCAAATTGTATCAGTGGTTTTTAATATGTCCATCTTTGGCGCGAATAATGGCCTTGAGACGGCCAAAGAAAGCATCGCACGCTGCACGCAAGTGGCTCTGCGGTATTTTTGCCCATTCCCGGCGAAGTGCTTGTTTGAGGTGGTCCAAACTTTGGTATTCGCCTTCAAAATACCGCAGACAGAGAAATCCAACGGATTTGCATCCGGAGAATTTGCAATCCACTGCGTCGAAGAAATGAAGTGTCCCCTGAATATTAAAAACCATAATTTTTGTTTTGTCACTTATAACAAGTCTATGCAAATTAAACCATTTTCGCAGAATTTCTAAATCATTGGTTATATCAGTGAATAATTGAAATTGGTTTTTCGAAGAATATGATAAGGAAGTATCATGAGCAAAGGATGTTATTTTGCCTTTAAAATGTTGAACGAAAAGCGAGTTCACAAAAATCAAAAATAGTATAGGACCCAAAACGGAGCCCTGAGGAACACCTATATTAGTACATCTTTCAGAACTTAAAATATTCTGAATGCTAACCTTTTGCTTTCTGTTCTTTAAATACGACGCGAACCAGTCATGAATTTTACCTCTAAAACCTGCTTATACAACTTATCAAGCAACAAAGTGTAATCTACCGTATTAAAAGCCTTTGTTATATCAATAAACAGAGATGCAAGCCCTATGAATCATTCAAACTATCATAAATTTCGCCACATAATTTTAAGACAGCATCCTCAGTAGATCTTCCACTCCTAAAACCGTATTGGTAATCACTGAAAAATTTGGATTTCTTTAGAAAGCAAAGCATTCTTGATTTCATGCCTCTTTCAAAAACTTTTGAAAAAACTGAAAGAATGGAAATGGGACGGTAATTATTTAGACATTAGTAGCGCCTTTTTTATGTAAATGAATAACTACTGCTAGTTTCAGTGATTCAGGAAAAATTCCTTTTTTTAAACTACGATTGAAAATATGGCATAGCACATCAGAAATAAAAAAAGAAATCTGTTTTATAATGTTGCTGGTAAACATATCTTCAGATGATGAATTAGACGATTTTAAGGACATTATAATTGCAAGTGAAGTAAATTCTTTACAAAAGAAACTGTTGGGATAAAAAGTATCCTCTATTATCATGTTGTAACAGCGACATGAATTGGTATTAAGCGAATATGCCATTAAATTGTGGCCAATGCTTGAAAAGTAATCATTAAATAAATTTGCAACGTTTGAAGGCTCAGGTACAGTCGCATTATTGGCTGTAATAACTACATTCATATTTTGTATATTCTTTTTATTTAAAATGTCATTGACAATTTGCCATTCTTTTTTTGGGTTACCTAAGTTTTCGGAAAGCTTATTTTTGAAATAAGTATCCCGACAGTTTGGAATATCAGCTTTAAGATCATGGCAAAGATTTTCATATGCTCTTTGAAGCCTTATGTTATTTGAATGTTTTTTTATACGAGCAAGCAGTTTTTTCTTTTTATTTATTTTGTTTAGCAAACATAAGTTTATCCATGGTTTAAGACATGTTAGCTGCTTGTCCCTTTTATTTAAAGGCTGACTATTGTTCGATATTAACACTTGAAGCTTGTTGAGAAATAAGTCAAAGGCTGCAGATGGAGCACCATAACTATAAACCTCTTCCCAAAATTCAAAAAATAAACCGGATTTCAGTATTTGGAAATTGATCTTTTTAATTTTTTTCAAATATGATTGTTTAGTTCTGGAGACGAAATTGTCAAACTGAAGGCTGAAGGCTGGTTAAGTTATGATCGGTTACCTTAAGATCAAATACATGTGCTTTATATTTCATAGTATTATTCCTATGTAATCTTAAAAATATATGGTCTAAACATGAAAGACCTCTGGTTGGTTTGTTCACCAATGACGCAAAGCCAAAGGAGGACAAAGCAGTAAGAAAAATATCAGTATCAGATGAATCAGTCAAAAGATCAATGTTGAAATCTCCCAAAAGTACATGGTTTTTGAATTTGTGATTTTCCAAAAATGCAGAAAACTCTTCCACAAAAGCCCTAACAGTAAACAGGTGAAGTCTGTAAACAGCAGTAAAACAGAATCGAGAACCAGATATTTCACAATTTAATACAATCAAATCAGCAGTTATAAGTTTAGGATACAAAATTTTGCATTCTATATCATTGCTGTAATATACTGCCACTCCACCAGCCGCATACGAATTATTACAGAATGCTTTAAATGTATAGTTATGAATTTTAAACTTAAAATTAGATACCTCAAAATCAAAAATCCATATTTCTGAAAGAAATACGAAGTCAGGTAAATGGTCTAGCGATGCAAGATGAGCCAAGAAAACATCTAAGTTCTTTCTTAAACTGCGAATATTTTGATGAACTATTGAAACACCAGAGAATGACTCTACTTTAGGATGGTCAATACAAAGACAGTTGATATCTTCAGAATTTGAATTTGAGGAAGATAAAATACTAGTACTATTACGAGGAACTTCAAAAATAATATTATTTAAATTACTATTTATCATTTAAAACAATCATTAAAAGATATTAAAATCATATTTAGAAAAATCCTCATAACACTTAATTTTAATCACTTTTTCGCCTTCCTTTCTTCTGAGTAGTACTGTTGAATTTCTTATCCATACGTATTGACATTTGTTCTGTTGTTTCAGCTGTTTAGCCCTCTGTATAAGAGATCGTGTGTGTGCAGAAGGGCTGTGATTAATGAATATTTTGCCTCTATTGTTTTGGTGCTCTTTAAAAATGTTGGCAAACAATTTGGTTTTATTCGCCCTCAAGTTATTCATTATTAAGTCTTCACGTGCAAGAGAATTAAACTTCACGCATACAATATTTGACACAGTAGCATTACTTGTGGAGACATTGCTCTTACTCTTTATGTTTTTTACGTAGCAAGATACGATATCGTGCTCTCCTATTTTCTCTCCCACACCTTCGGTTATAAGTTGAATAACTTTGTCACGTGCATTGGCACTATGCACGTCAGGAATACCAACAATGTCAACAGCACATTGCCTTTCTCTTTGTTCCAATGCATTCAGTTTGAACTCCAAGCTATTAACAGTGTCGGTAAGAGCGACAACATGTTCCTCAAGAGTCCGGATTTTTGTGAGTGCATCACTGTTAAGATTTTGCAGTTTAAGAATTGCATTGTAGAGCATATCCAACGTTATAGTTTGATTTGTGGGAGAAGAATTAACAGTAGAGACCGAAGTAGTAAAAGAGTCAGTTGAGTCGTTTGAAGAAGCGTCGGTGATGTTGGGTTTGCAAGAAGGATGAGCTGCAGCTGTAGGAACATAAGCTGAACTAGAAGATATTAACGCGTTCATAGATGATATTTTTATTGTGATAAGAGGGGGAACCACAGAGTGAATAGAGTTAACTGGGAATTGCTCTTCCAGAATAGATCTTCTCCGGAGTCCAAGACAAGATTCACATTTGTGACCCTGCTTGCTCTTTTCGAGAAACTCAACGTCTCTTTTTTCCAGCTTCGCACATTTTGCATGTGAATATTCATTGCAAGCCTTACATATAATTTTTAGTTGGAGTCTATCAACTTTTAGATTACACAATGTACACTTCATTATTGTTATTATTTGATTAAATTTGTAAGTAACAAATAAACTATAAAAACTCTTTTATCAAATATGACCGAGTAATTAACTTTAACTGAAAAAGAATTGGGAGTAATTCTCATATGATGTGACCCCATCAACACTCGCGAGAGACTGCTTTGTGAGATGGCGCCGAGTCTTGTGAAATGTCCACGGCCTCCGACCGAAATGATTGTTTGCCCAAGGCTTCAATACTGCCTCTAAGACAGTTTCACGGTATACGCCTTATTTTGACGCCACGGTCCAAAAATACGAGCGGAGAGCGACCATCGGCGGTTATGGCGGCCCAAACAATCATAATCGGTGCTGCCTGCTTTCTGGTGGTCATCTGAAGGTGTAAATCTTCGAAGGACCTCTCTGGCAAGTAAACTCGGTCATTTTGTTTGTTGACATATTGCTCGATAACAAATGGCGACTCATCGGAAAAAACCAAATTCGGCAACTCAGCACTTTCGTGCAAGCGTAGCAACTCCTTCGCTCTTTCGACTCAAACTTTTTTCTGTTGCGGTGTAAGATCGTGTTCTTTTTGGAACCTCAATGGCTTGAGCCCAAGCTCATTTTTCAGTACGTGTTGCATCCGTTCCAACGATATGTTGAGCTAACGAGCTATTTTTCTTCCACTTCGACCCAGATTTCGTTCAATTCGAGCCTTCACTTTTCGAACCATTTCTGCCGATGTTACTGTTTTTTTTATGACCACCTCCATGGCGTTTTGCAACGCTACCAGTATCACGGTAATGAGCTATGGTTCGAGACACAAATGATTTATTCACGTTGAGGTGCTGGAGGGCTCTAACGATAGCTACTTGTGGTTTTCCAGCCAAATATAAAACAATCACACTATCACGTTTGAATTCCATCGCGGATAAAAAATTTTCAACACAACTGAGACGCAAACCGTTTAAAAGGCTTGTAAATCATAAAATTATCTGAGCTCACTGTCATGAACGATTTGGAAATTATAGCAGTCTGAAGTTGGTTGCAGTTCGAGTCATTCAGGGTGTATACTTTATAACAAAAATTTTGACCCCAATTATTTGCTAAAATGAACTGCATTTTGCTCAATGCGTTTTATGCTGTGGTACGCTGCATTCATGTCATTAGCTATGTTGTTGGTGCGTCTCATCTTTGGGCTGGCGAGTATTCTCCAGTATTTGTCTTAGTGTGAATATTTAAGTGCCTTGAATAAGGGCGAGTGGAATAAAGCCGAATTTCAAACCACGGTTATATTTTACATTCCGAAAATGAAACAAACCATAATTTCAAAGTTCGGTTCCGTTTAAGTGAAATATAATCGAGTCGAGGTGCTTATTACTCTTTGAATTTATATACACACATTTGGAACAATTGTTCCAAGATTTGTACTCCTGAAAATTTATGAAATGTTTTAGCATACATTCCAAATACATTTAACAATCTTTCTTGTTTTATTTGTTTAATATGGATGCATTTTTAGCTATATTTTCTCATATTATAGGAAAAATTGTTGGCAGCTCCATTTGAAATATACGAAAACCAGAGTCCAATAGTTAAAAGTTCGGCGAATTATTTTTTAGTAACTGGGTAAAATATTAACCCCTTTTCATATTAAATTGATATGGGTAAAGTTGGGTTTCTGAAAACTTCTGCCTTCTCGAGTTCCAAGTTCTAAAAACTTAAGCTTCGTCTTTATTTCTTAATGTCCAGGTTTATTTTGACGACCATGCATTAAAGTTGTTCATAATCCACACGTATTGGAAGGGCCGAGACATAGATAAACTAACCAAGATGGCAAACTTTCCAGATATTGGCAAATCAAAACTGGTTTTCTACGGGATCGCCTCTACTGTGTGACCCGGCCTGTGAATACGTGTGGATTGTCATCAATGGCAATTTCCCTCCCACTTTACACAAAACACGCCCATTTTACTCAAAAAACGTCATCGACATTACACACATGCGTGCAAATCGCTCTCATTCTAGCGACTTTACTTGTGAATTGCTCTCATTCAAATTCTAACAGGTTATAGAAATGGTAAAAATGTTAGTAATTCACTTACAGTGCGACTGCGCGAAAATTAAAGGTCGGCAAACGTATTAGTAGAGTTTGCCATCTATGTTAGTTCATCTATGAGTTATGCAATTATACTTGACCTTCACAAACTTGGAAAAAGGCTAGATATTTGGCCGATTGGAATAACTCGTAATTTTGAGTATCGTACTGTGAAGTGCTGTGTCCGCGCACTAATCACTTCGAGTGCCATCAAAGCCATTCAATTTCGAAGCAAAATAAAACCGCATCAAAAATATCGCATTATCAAAGAAAATTTGGCGCTTGTGCATGCAAAAAAAAAAACACTAGTGAAAATTTTTCTTTTTTGGGTTTCGTCTTTTACGTCTTTTACGATTCGTAGCCAAACACAATTAAAATACATATTTAAAAAATGTTAATCGGTTCTCATTTGTCTCTTGTACGACTATTTATGTTTAGCCTATAGCTTCTATAATATTCTGATTGTGATACAAATTTAATGATTCCGTTATCAAATGCTTATGTCCTCTCGGTAAAAGATATTTTTTATGAAATAGGGTTTACATGCTATTTGTTAAAATCGTTTCGATTTCGGTCTCGACTTATTCGGCGTATTGGAAAAAATTCCTTTTTATTTTTTCAAAGTTATTTTTCACAATCAGCAAAATGAAATCAAATTCGGGAAACCGAATTCAATTAAAGCATAAAAAATGAGATATGGTAGCGCCTAGGAAACAAACTGACCAACTGTGTCCTCTAATAGCGCTACCTCGGATTGGAAGCAAACTATGAAAGTTTCCTCGGATTCACTTAAGCACTAAAATTACTGTTGCTGCCGAACATTACTCATGTCGTGATTCCCTACCTGCCTATTGAACGAGACGCTTTCCACTGCCTTTTTTTCTTAAGATAGAAAAAACACTTCATGATACATCTGATTAAGGTAATAAACCCCGGATGTTAGGTTGCTTTTACAATGTGGCTTCGCGTCCACTTGATAAGCGAAATTATCCAGTTATTCGGTTCGCCCGGTTATCTATACAAGCGAAAACAAGCCCTAAGGCGGAAAACCCTCTACAAGGCCGACGCTTTTCGAATAACCTTACTTTCATGTTGAACCACTTGGAACATCTAAGGCAAGCAAACCCGGATAGGGTGTAAATAGCAATTACTTTTACCCTAGCATCGAGTATCTAATGCGATAATGAAACTGTCATTTAGTTTGTCTTTATTTAGAAATGGAACATTTCTTTTATTTTGCTTTTAGAAAGTAATTACAGACAAAATATATTAAAAAGCAGGCAAATTAACTGGAAGCACTTCCCAAATACCTTCAGGCATAGAAATGGGCAATACAAAGAGAAATTATCGGGAGAACTCACCTTAATTCAGGTGTCTAGGCTTAAATAATCTTCGTCCTGAACACTAAGATTTTAAATATTTGGAAAACTGCTAAATTCAATAAAACTTGTTCGTTCGCTCTACTTTTTAACAAATTTTCACTCCGAGAGGGAATTCTATCCTCACTCCTTTAGATTTGTGTTTTTACATTTACTAGGCTCGCCCATCGTTAAAATTCAACGATTATGTATTTAAATACATGCTATGATATTTTCTCGTACTCACATGATTCCTATATCACGTTCGGTTCAGTTTCGTCGCGTGAACAGTGAGATAGAGACTAATCTATATGAAAAAAGAGATAGATGGTTATGCCACTTGTAACTCCTTGTCTTCATAGTGAACATTTTATTTCTTTTCTTTTAATCAAAAATTACAATTCAATGGATTAATTAATTTTACATTCTCCCTTCTTTAATAATTAAAAATCATTAATTTATCTGGATTGTATTTGTAATAGGATTCATCTGTCAAATACAATTTCGAAGTTTCAACGTCGAATTTGATTCCTTCTTCCATAACCAAGAGAAGAAAAACTTCCACATTTAACGGCTCATTAAATACCGCTAAGAAAGTCCCCTTTAAGGCTTCCAATTCCACACCTTACTTTTGAAAAAAAAAACAATCAGCTTTCTAATTCTCTCCACGGTATCTGCCGTTTTGGCACAAAAGCCGGAATCCGGTGATTTTGTTTCTGAAAAAGTAAAATATAATTAATTTCTTTGTAAAATACATATGGTATTAGATATACGTACTATTTGCGAGACATTTTAATTCTGGTCTATCCTTATAAATGTGCTTCAACCTCTCAGTAAGGGTCCCTTTCAACAATTCAACCCCATTTGAAATATTAACAACACTTATTTGAACATCAATTTTTAAATTTTAGAATACATAATAAACTAACATTGTTCCTTTTTCAATTCATCCTTTTTTCAACAACTTCTGAGAGCTCTTTACGCAAATCATCCTGCTCCATTTTCATTTTCTTAAATATTTCCATTAAGCGGTTTTCACATGCAACCCAATTTCTTTTAGGTTTTTCAAATGTTTGATGAGTTTTATGTAGATCCATGATCAATAACAAAATTGTCTATTGTTATTCAGTAAGGAGAACGATAAGGGACACCAATTACAAAATCATTTTTATAATTCAAGAAACGAATTTTTTAAAAAGAATTACACTTTCTTTGCCACAAATATTCAAAAAAAAATTTCAGTTTAACAAAATTACACTTTCACTCGCACAAAATATAAATGAAATGAACACTGAATAACACTCGAAAAAAAAAATTAAAAATATTTATTCTAATCGCTTCGTTTGCTAAAAGTGGAATGAACATTGTAAGTTTAAGCCAACGTGCTTCACCCGAAAATCCAATTTAGCAATTTAGAAATGGATTTTCGGTGGAAATAACCCTTCCCACTTCAATAAAAGGCGTTCCCTCTCTTTCGGACAATCGTCCTGCCCACGCCAATGTGAACAGGTACTAACAAATACACAACATGATTTATTCCCCTGCTATGTGAACGCTCTTTCTCCTTTACACAGCTTTTCTACTAATATATATAATGTTGTTACGCTTATCCCTAGCATCTTTCCTTTTCTTGACCATTGACTTTCAAAGGCGAGCAGACTTGAAAATATTTTTTTTCTGTCATGTTGTAAAATAACCTAATTTTTTAAATGTGTTTACCAAGGTTCTACTCAACCGTTTGGCAAAAAAAGCACAGTCTGCACATCTACGCGAAATTACCTTTCCAATGGTATAAGTATCACGCCATTCGGTTGAGTAGAGTGTAAAAGTGTACGACAAAAATGGGCAGCACGTATTTATATATAGATATAGATATAGATTCCTAAAAGAACCCATTTCTCACACTCGCTGAATTGTTTGTTTTGTCATTTCATGCAGCGAGAGGATCTACGATTTTTTGCTTTGCCGTTTAAGATTAGTTATTGCACCAGTCAATCAAACACTATTCATATACATTACCTTTTCTTCTACCAAACGTCTAAAAAAGAAGTCCCACCAAGTCAATAACAACACAACTTTTTCGTTTCATTTTCTTTATTTAAGGAATTAAAAAATAAATCAATCAACACAAAAACAAAATATATTTTATTTGCAAAAGTGAAAAATGTGGCCCGGTCCACTTTGTTCGGTACCTTGCCAATAACCACTATCAAACATTTGCTTAATGATAATAAAAACAAACAAATTAAAAGCAAGCAATGTGGTGTTAAATGTAAATAATGAAAAGTAATTACATGTTTCAAGTGCTTTGTGGTTTTGTGATACTTACCGAAGAAATTTTTTTATTTGATACACGTTGAATTCGACGTTCTAATATCTCGGGAAGGAAAGATATAAAATTATAATATAGGTACACATACTTATACATAAACTCTCGTTTGTGAGTCATCCTCGACATTATTTGAAACAATGTTTTTACAATATAAAAAAGCAAACTTTGTCATGGAGAAAGTATATTAAAAGCACCTGACCCAGCAGCAGTAAGGTTATAATTTTACCATATTTAAGATAAAAACGACATTTTTTTAACTATTTTCAGATAGCACTAAAACGAAGAAACAAAAGCTGTAGAATAAATTCAGAATATTTAGAACAAAGTACCACGTTTACCAGAGTAAGTGCTAGGATGCTTAGTCGGGACTCTACTAATACCCTAGAAAAGGAATACTGACGAATTCTTCAGTTTTTGTTTAACACAGAACGAATCAAAGCGTTGTTTGGTATGATGTCTGAAATCTCGAAAAGTAATGTTTTCTGCACTAAAATGAAGCTGCAATTCAACGTAGAATCTGTGGTACTACACGGGTGTAGTTCGTAGAAGATAACTTACACTGTCACAACGGAATTGGAAACCTTAACTAATAGAGCAGGAACCTGCAGACATCCAAATATGGCGCGAATACAGGCTTCATTTCCACATATGCCATGCATGGAGTCCATTTATCCAATCATTCCAGTGGGCAAACGTGGAAAACAGCAGTAGTAATTGTGTTTTGAAAATAAGCCAACATTCTGAAGAAACGCTTCGGATGGCTTGTGAAAAAGTTTGTTTTGTATATGGTGAAGATGCTTTGTCTAAATCAGCAGTATGCAAATGGTTTCAAAGAACCAAGCGATCAGTTGATGTTTACTGTCAACAACTAGTGAAGCTGGAGGAGCAATCAATGAAAAACGGCCAGAATTCTCAAATCGTTAGGGAATCGTGTTCCGCCATGACAACACATGACCACGCATACTCGTATCTTTGGTAACTCGTGAAAGATTACTTAAAGTTGATTGAAAAGTGATATCACATTTGCTTTTAATTTTTTTGAAAGTTTGCAAAATTCTTTGACTGGTAAAACCCACCAATGAAAATGACCTTAGATCGCACCTGATCCAGTTTTGTGCTTATAAGGGTCAGAAGTTCTATGAGCACGGAATTTTGAAATTGTATTATGAAAAATGGCTGAATGGGATACGTTTTCTTCCAGAAGTGAAAAAACTACAAATACCTAGATGTTACAATACTAACAGCTTTATTGATCTGCCAGAGAGACAGCTGCATATATTCGTGGGTGCAAGGTTACGCTGCGATGTCATATGTCAGAGCAAGTTCTAAAGATTTGATAGAATGCACATTCATTGCGTCTAAGACGAGAGTAGAGCCTCTGAAACTTCTCTCGGTTCCAAGGCTTGAGTTGCAAGCAGCTGTCCTTGGCACCCGGCTAACGTGCACTATTGCTGAGTCACATAACATTCGATTTACAAAAAGATTTTTTTTGGTCCGTTTCTAAAAATGTTCTCTGCTGGATTCGCTCAGACCATAGAAAGTATCGGCAATTCGTTGTTTTTCGCGTAAGTGAGATTCTCAATAACACAGAACTCAAAAACTGGTTGGAACTGGGTGCCTACGAAATTAAATGTTTCCGACGGAGCACAAAATGGAAAAGGTCTAATTAGTGGTTCAAGAAGAAGAAAAGAAGCAGAATTCAACGTGTTCAAAGACAAAATTGACGATTTATCCATTGGCTGGAATGTTGAGAAAACTAGCAAAATTTATAAGCTTTATCCATTCTTAGGTGAAGACGGTGTTCTGAGATCCAAAATTAGGATACAAACTTTAACGGCAGTGACAAAACAGTGAACGAGGCTTATCATAATGGAATCCCACTCTCGATATAAACACCAAAACCACGAAACTGTAGTCAAGGAGGTTCGACAAAAATTTCATATTCCGTGCATGCGGGCTGCGCTTAAGGCCGTAAGAAAATCTTCCCAAGAATATAAAAACAACACCCCGGCACCACAACCGCCAGTAATGGGCGAGCTTCCTGCAGTCCGACTTGCTTCTTTCTGTAGACCGTTTTCATTTGTTGTAGTTAACTATTTTGGACCTATATACACATGTTGTCGTCCTACGCAGAATAGAAAAAAGATGGGGAGTATTACTTACGTGTTTAAGGGGTGGGTAATGTTAATTCGGCGAACATTTTAAAGAAAGTTTTTAGACAAATTTATTTAATTGATTGTGACATTATAATACAACATATGAACAATACATATTTCCTTAATTTTTGAAAGCAAAATATTAATAATTAACCCTTGTGTTGCCACCTAAAAAAACTCACAGCATCTGCCATTCGGGTACCCCGCCCACGAAGTTCTTGGTAAAAGCCCAATGTAACTAAAAATAATTATATTCCTTCTTGAATATAACAATTAAATTAGGTACATTGGCCTTGGGAGTCCTAAAGCAGGTATAAAACAGAAGGGCAGAAGCAGAAAGGTCAATATTTTTGTTCTTTTATAACTGAAGAATATTCGAGAACATTTTTGAAACACGTAGATACAAACATGCCTATATTTTTGGAGCATTAAAGCCGCATAACTCAGTTTTTATCGGTCGCTCGAAGAAGCAAGTCGTGCGTCAGTGTGGATAGTCTGGTATATGTGTGCGTGTTATATCCGCTGTTTTTATATTTTGACTTACTCCAATATTATTTAGTGAAGTGTGTATAGAACTTGTGCATTTGTGGAAAACAGAAGCAGAAAGATGTCGAGAGCTGAGTTTTTGAGGTAACGTAAATATATTGTAATAAATACAATATGTATTTGTATTATATATTTGATATTATTATAAGTGTAATATTATTGTAAAACATGAATTTATTTATTATTTTTTACATTGAGTTACGCTGAAAAAGATGAGTGCTTGAAGAGATTACTCGGCGAAGATGACCTGATGACCATTCGGACAGTGAAGACGAGGATTGGTTTCCCAACGATATCGTTCCGAATTCTGCCAATGCTGAAGCATCGTATAATGAAGATTGCGTTGGTGACGAAGCTGAAATTGATGGCGGAACTCAAGAAGAAGAAGAAAACGATGACGATGAAAGAGACCCTGAAGAGGAGAGTGACAACGAAGTAGCTTCAGCCAGCGCTAGTACAACTTTTGTTGCAAAAGACAAAAGGTTTTGGGACAAAACCCCGCCTCAAAACTGGCAAACTCCGACTGGAAATATTGTTAGGCAGAGAGCTGGAGCATAAAAGTACGGAAATGTTAACGATCTCTGGCACACTCCCAAAATTCATGACGTTGGAAATGGTTGACATTATCGTTCGAGTATTAAGATTACAATCGCAAGCATCCACAGAATGAGCCGCGTGTATGGAAGAAAGTTACGATAACTGAAATGTACTACTTTTTTTAGGATCTTGATAGAAGGTGCTGGTGCAAATAACTCAAACACAGACCCCATAGATGAAACCTGGAAGAAAAACTCATATTCGCTATATCTTGCAACTATGGGACGAAGGCGAATTCAGTCGCTTTTACGTTAAAGCTGCACCTATTTCTGATATTTGGAACATGCTGAATGCAAAACTAGCGGGGGTGTATAGACCAACGGGGTACTTGACTATCGACGAACAGCTCTTTCTTTTTCGAGGAAGAACGAAGTTTACCCAGTACGTGCCATCGAAGCCTGAATTTTGGTTGTGCGACGCAAGTAATGATTCGCCACTCAAAGGGATTTTCTATACAGGTAAACAAGGTAATACTCTAGAAGTCAATCAATTTAACGAGTTGTTAAAGAACTGTGCGCCGCTTACAAAGGATCTGGCCGGAACATAAGCATGGACAGATTTTTCACGACCTAACCGTTGGCAGAGTCTTTTGTCATGGACGCTCACTATCGTCGGTACTTTGAAAAAAAATAAAACATTCATTCCTCAAGAAATGAAACCGTCGAACCCTAGCCCGTTATTGTCAAGGCCTTTTGCACTGAAGGTTACCATCTGTTCGTATGTTCCGATGAAAAACAAAGCGGTGATTCTTCTCAGTACGAAGATGCTACGATAGTATGGATCAATTGTGCATGAGATATTCCACCCAACGGGGAACGTGCAGATGGCCGCAATGTTTTCGATATCTGCGGTGTTGCTGCGTACGCTTTACTATGAAAATAATATGCCTGCAAAAAAAACCAACAGACGCAGACTTTTTCTACGCTAAGTCTCAGAAGAACTAGCCTTCCAATGATAGAAGAGCGATTTAATAACCAGCAAGTCATTCGAAATCATGCAACGAAAATCGCAATCGAAAGTTACTATGAAAGTCCACTAACAGAAGTGGTAACTGATAACAACGATCAACGAGACGCTAGTGGTAGAAAAGTTGTAGTTGGATCATGCTGCATTTGCAACGAGCAGCCTATTCCAAAGAGAAGGACAATGAAATCTTGCGTTGACTGTAATAAGCCCGTTTGTGATCAGCACACAGCAAAAATTACAAAATGTTTGAATTGTAATCATTTATTTCTAATGTATCTGTGTGGAAGATTGTAATTTTTCATATATTGTAGTATTTGTATATTACTGTGCAAAAAACGAAAACTCCATGATTTTTGCCAATGACATTGGAAAATGTGATATTTATTATTATTACTCGTATATACAGTACATTCAATAAACAAACAATTTGAAATAAATATATATTGTTATTATTTATACTATATATTAATCCATATTTGTTTTATAGTTTTACAAATGCCAGTTTTTTTAAGTAAATATTCGGAGGCGCCTCGAAGAAAGGTTGTCCGCTGATGAACCGTATAATTCATGACTGGATCATCTGAAATCAAAAAATTAAAATGCTATCGTTAGGTAATTGCCTTTTTTAGATTTTTTAATTTTTGGTGACACTTAGAAGTGAAAACACCGATTTTCACCTACAAAATGGGCCAATTTTTTATTGGTAAATTAATAATTATGTAAGGGAAGTAGGAAAGAATCAGTCGATTAGATTTTGATTTACGAGGGGCGTTCAAACTATTCTCGGTATCGGGGTGAAGCTGTGGTTGTATATATAAATTGACTTATTTATCAAGTAATACTATTATTTTAGTGTATTCATGTAAAATTTCATATAAATGTGATTATTAATTCGCGTTTTATCTCTAGTTAAACAGAATCATAATGGCAACTGAGACGATGATGGTGAAAATTGAGCATCGCACTGTAATTAAATTTCTCACTAAGCAAGGAAAAAGTCAAAAAACTATTCATGAAGAGATGGTGGCTGTTTACCAGGGTTCCGCACCTTCATTATCAACTGTGCAAAAGTGGTCAAGTGAGTTCAAGAGAGGCAGAGAGAGCATTGAAGACGACCCCCGCTCCGGCGCCCCGGCTACTGCTTGCACGGGAGAAAGCATCAAAGAAGTCGAAAAACTTGTTCTTGAGGATGCCCGAATAAAGGTGAAAATGATGGCAGAGATCACCAAGCTTTCAATTGGTACCATTCACACCATTCTTCATGACCATCTTAACCTTTCAAAGGTCAGTGCAAGGTGGGTGCCACAAATGCTCACAGCGCCTCAGAAAAAAGTGAGAATCGCATGATGTAGAGAGCTTTTGGAGATGTGTAGTGAGAACGCGAACGGTGTTATGGATCGAATTGTTACTGGGGACGAAACATGGGTCCACCACTATGACCCTGAAATCAAACAAGATTCCATGCAGTGGCATAAAAAAGGAACAGACCCCCCGAAGAAGTTCAAAGTCACTCCGTCTGCCGGGAAGCTCATGGCCACAGTTTTTTGGGACTCAAAGGGAATCTTGCTCATTGAGTACAAAAAAAAGGTGAAACCATCAACGCCACATCCTACGCTTCCACTTTGCATAATTTGCGGGAGGAAATTAAAAAGAAAAGACGGGGTAAACTCGCAGCGGGTGTGTTGCTTCTTCATGACAACGCTCCTCTTCACACGGCGCGAGTTTCCAAGGCTGCTGCGCGAGATTATGGTTTCGAAGAAATCCAACACCCACCCTATAGTCCAGACCTTGCCCCTAGTGATTATTTCCTGTTTCCGGATTTGAAAAAATGTCTTCGTGGAAAAAGATTTTCGGATGATGAAGAACTCAAGTCGGCAATAAATGGAGGAGGAGGAAATTTATTTTTTTGAGGGTTTAAAAAAGCTTATCTCAAGATGTAACAAATGCATTGATGTTAGGGGAGATTATATTGAAAAATAAAAACAATTTAAATTGAATTCGCATTTTCAAAATCGTTCAGAAAATCGCTTTAAAATTGGTTACCAGAAAATCCAATATTAAACATGAAAAATGTTAACTCTTAAAGTTCTATATCTTAGCTAGTTTTGCCCCGATTTGTTTCAAATTTTGACACAACAATCAAGATGTTGTACAATCATTTGAAACAATAAAAAAAAAAAAATTATGGTTGGCTGCTCTTTAAAATGACAAAAAAAATTTGAAAATGTCATTAAGGCAAACCTGAATTATAAAATAGAAAATTAAAGAAAGAAACTAAAAGAAATTTGTAATGCTGGTTTAAGGAACTTATTGTGTTTTCTTTTAATTGATTTATTTACGACCGACATTTACGAATCTGAAGCAGCAGTTGTCGTAATCTCGACAACAATTTCCATGTCACAACCATTCGCATAACAACTTTTGGTAATTACTCGTATATATCGCTGAACCCCCACAGCTTCGATTTTCAACAAATTTTAGTATGTTGTAGTATTCATCACCGTGAACAAGAATATACATATGTATACAGGGTGTCCCAGTTTAGCAGTATAATCCTTTAAGGGCATATTCCCGAAGTTCCGCCGAACAAGAAATTGTATGGCTGGGGGGGGGGGGGGGGGGGGCTATTCTCGCACCATTTCAAGTTTTAGTCCATCAAAGTGGGTGACCCCTAATTTGGAGATATAACCACTTTAAGCACTATAATTTCTAAACTAGTATAGGTACAAAAATAGTTTTGGACATTTTGAAAAGATAATTTAGTAGTGCTTACAAGTCTTAAATGCTTTGGGTACATTTGTGCAGCAACAAAAAAGTAATGGCTAGCTAAACTCAAAATTATGAAAATTTGCTGTTTCATTTTTTTTTACTCAAAATCCATTTTTCGTAAAATTTTTACTTAATAAATTTTCTGAAATTTTTATCCTTGCAAAATTTCCTAAACACTAACGGGCGATGAGCTGATACGAATAACGAGAACCCAAATCCGTTTAAAGGCAGTAAGTGATAGAAAGTTGAGCTGGCACTACGAAGTTTAAAACGCCAGAAAATTGTCAAGTACCACGAATTTAAAACCATCAAAGATGAAGACAGCTGGAACAGTTACTGTGTCGTAACTGTAAAAAAGAGATAACAAAGGCCAAGAATAGTAACATCAAAAAACAAATCGCTAGTGCTCAAAAGTCCATGTGGAGAGTTATTAAAACCCTCGTTTTAAATGAGCAAAAAAAACTGATCGGTGGCATACTCTTTAATGGGTTACGTATAAGAGGTGTAATTAACAAGTTTTTTGATACTTGATCGATACCCTATATACAGAACAGTATGCAATCTATCCAAATAAACGCAACCTTCGACTTTAAAATGATCGACGAGCAAAATTTTAAGGAGATGCTGAGCTCGTTAAATCAAAAGAGGGATGATTTCAACCTTATCAATGCGAAAATGCTATTGGGCGCAATAAGCATAGTTGGCCCTATATTTGTACGCCTGATTAACCTTTCTATGAGCAGTTGTGCATTTCTTGAGAGCCATGGAAGGAATCAGTTATTACCCCCGTTGAAAAAGTTCGTGGGATCGATAAATTTGAAAACTTTCGACCTATTAACTCACTGTCAGTATAGAAAGAAAGTTTTTGAAAAAATAGTCAAATCTCAACTCGCAGAACATTTGGAAAATAATAAGCAAAACCAGTCGGGCTTTCGAAAGAGGCACTTGTGGAGTGGCGGAAGAGGTACACTCCTCAACAACTGGTTGAGACACCTCCCTGATTTCGGTGTTTCTCGATAATTTTGTTCCGTATGTGCTGCAAATATTACTGTTAGGTAATCATCACCAATTTCTAATATAATTCTACTCACTATAAATGTTTTTTTCTCTTAATTTTCTTGGAATTTGCAATTTGTCCCTAATTATCCGCGACAAATGGTTGAGACAGGGTATAAATACTTTGGAATTACAACTGCGGTTTCTATATGCAGTGAGACTTGTTACCCAGTTTTAGTGATTTAAATTAAAAGAAAGTATTTAAAAATGAGATCTGGCCACCACGTAGGCCGTTATAGTGGATTTCAAGAGGGCCTTGGAGACATTAGAGATGTCAGAAATATTCTTCTGGTTAAACCGCACAATTATGGTGTTAGAGGCAAGGAGCTGCGTTGGTTTACTTCATTCTTAAGCAGGAGCTTGCAGAGAACAAAAGTTAATGCGTTAATGTCTAACAGAATATCAACAACTCTGGGTGTACCCCAGGGTTCCATTTTTAAAGCTCTGCTCTTCATCATATATATAAACGATATAAATTCTCAATGCAGATTCGCACAGACAGTCCTGTTTGCTAACGATGCTCTTCTACTTATATCAGGAAAAAATTTTGAGGAATGTGTTAAAAGAAAACAGGAGAACCTACATAGTTTGAGTATACGGTTAAGATAAGAGGAAATAAACTTAAATTGAATATCAGTAAATCTAAGTGTATGATGCTGAAACATCGAATAAATATAAATATTATCATTGAAAATGAGGTAATGGAGCAGGTTGAGAAAATTAAGTATCTAGGAGTATTCATTGATGCAGAGTTAACGTTTAGCCCGAATGTAGGATATGTAGAGTAAAATAGCAAAATAAAAGTAGAATTTTTTGACAGTAGAATCTTGCTATTGAGTGCGATAAATATATATGATCAAACCACACTTCGAATATTGCTCTTCAATTCTTCATCTGTGTAGCGATTCTATGATTACGAAACTACAACGTATGCAGAACAAGGCTATGAGATTAGTTTTAAAATGTAATCGGTACATATCAATTAGATTAATGTTAAATATTCTAAGATGGTTAAATGTAAAACAAAGAATAACTTTTAATGTTCTGAAGTTTTTAAAATACAATAGTGTGACCACTAAAAAAAAGGTGATTTTTGGGAATTTTTTTTAAAGAAAACCACCGCATAAAATGTTTTAAAATTTTGAGGATATATTTATACACACATACATACGAGGGCGGGTCAATAAGTCCGTGACTTTTTGAATTTCTGACCTCTTTACTGAAACAGCAACACTGCTCCTGTCAACAGGCATCTGTCAGTTGACTCCTGTCAAAATTTAAACTTGCTGCGTCAGTTAGTTTGTGTTTGACAGCTATTTTTATCAGACTACTCACTAATTTGAGGAGAAAATGGAAAAAAGTGAATTTCGTGTGCTTATTAAGCATTATATCTTGCGAAAAAAAACCATTACCGAGACCAAGGCTAAGCTTGATAAATACTATGGGGACTCTGCACCATCGATTTCAATGGTAAAAAAGTGGTTTACTGAATTTCGTTGTGGCCGTACAAGCACTGAAGATGCCGAACGTCCTGGACGCCCAGTTGAGGTCTCTACACCCGAAACAATCGAAAAAATTCACGATATGGTTTGGCCGACCGAAGATTGAAAGTGCGAGAGATTGTGGAAGCCGTAGGGATCTCGCATGGCTCAGTGGTTTCAATTTTGAATGATCACTTGGGCATGAGAAAGCTTTCCGCAAGATGGGTGCCGCGTTTGCTCACAGTCGACCACAAACGCAATCGTGTAACAACTTCACAGGAAGGTTTGGCGTTGTTTAATCGCAATATGGAGGAGTTTTTGCGCCGTTTTGTAACCGTGGACGAAACATGGATCCATCACAACACACCAGAGAACAAACAACAGTCAAAACAGTGGGTTTCTAAGGGTGAATCGGCGCCAAAGAAGGCCAAAGTGGGTTTGTCAGCCAATAAAGTTATGGCGACTGTTTTTTGGGATGCACGCGGGATAATCCACATTGACTACCTTCAAAAGGGAAGAAGGGAAGAACAATCAATGGGGAATATTATGCCAACTTATTGGACCGATTCAATGACGATTTGAAAAAAAAAACGACCTCATTTGGCCAATAAAAAAGTTCTTTTCCACCAAGCCAATGCAAGGGTGCACACATGTGCAGTTGCCATGGCAAAAATCCATGAATTGGGCTATGAATTGCTCCCTCATCCACCCTATTCTCCAGATTTGGCTCCGAGCGAATACTTCTTGTTCCCAAACCTGAAGAAATGGCTTGGTGGAAAAAGATTTGACTCCAATGATGAAGTCATCTCGCAAACAAAGGCCTATTTTGAGGACCTCGACAAATCATTTTTTTGGAAGGGATAAAAAAATTGGAGAAGCGTTGGACAAAGTGTATAGAGCTCAAGGGAGACTACGTTGAAAAATAAAATTATTTTTTTATCAAAAAATCTGTGTTTTAATCCAAAAGTCACGGACTCGTACTATTAATTTAAGCTAACATACAATATTTAAATGAAAGAATTCTCTAGAAAATGACGGCGATATTAAGTGGGTTCAACTGTAATCTTGATAGGCGTTAATCGTTACAGACAGAGGGTATTTTTTTGCATTAAGGCTATTTACAAAATACACAAAGCTTGCAAAATATTTCAAGAAATCCGGGGCTAGTACGCGGCTTGGCAACACTCAAAAGCTTTTCCCAAACTAGACGGAGCAGTATATGAATTGGTGATTGTTAACACAACATAAGTAACATTTTTTTTTTTACGGGAGAGACAAAAAACGTTATATTTCCGAGATAGCGGTTTCATTGATAATTTGAATTTTACAACCTGTTTAGGGGCAGTCTGGTGAGTTAAAAAACTGAACAGTTTAAAAAAAAAAGTCTTGGGGTAGGAGATTTTAAGCAAACAAATTTTTTTTTTTATGTTCTAACACTCAACGGTTTAGTAAGAGCCAAAACAACTTAAGTACTTCAAGTTATGTTGTTTTAACACCACCTTCACTTCCTAGACCTTGGAAGATTGACTGAAAATAAATAAAAAAAAACACAACGTTTTATTTACTTATTTATTTATTATTATTATGTACTTCTAACATAGTAAGAATACACTTTTAAGTCTGTGAGAGATAAACAATTGGTATTGATTAATTAGAATTAATTTTAAGTAATTAAGATGCATTTGATAAAATTGAATGGAATAGAGTGAAGAGAATTGAAATTCGGATGATTAGTAATTTTATTAATACTAGCTGACCCGAAGGCGTTGCCCAGCGTCATTTCAAATTGCAGAAAATCTATAGTCAATTGATGATTTGTATTGAAATATTCGCTGGATGGGTTGCGGTCGGGTCGATTTTGAATTATATTTCCCCTCATTGAAGCACTCTGTGATAAACGATATTTTTCGTTTTGTTGTCTGGTGGTTTTCCGACACGGGAACATGCGACATACAGTTGACCGTGTGAAAAACATTCATTTTCCAGATTCAGGCCACAAACACGCAATGATTGGCCTTGTGATTTATTGATTGTCATAGCGAATGCGAGATGAATTGGAAATTGGATTCGCTTAAACTCGAATGGCATATCGGTTGGGATCATTGGAATTCTCGAAATGAGAACTTCCTCACCTTTGAACTTTCCTTTTAGTACTCACACATTGCTCATGAGTTTTGTAACCGCTAAACGCGTTCCGTTGCAAAATTTTGGTTGATTGAGATTGCGAAGCATGTTGACGACTGAACCAACCTTCAATTTAAATTGTGCGTTGACAAGCCAGGCACATCCAATGAACTCAAAAACTCAGTTGGATAGTTGGTTGATTCGTCTTCGTTTGTTACACAGTCGATAGATTTGAAGGAATGCAGGAAATCAACGATTTGATTTTGAATTGTGCAGTTTAAGTGTTCCACATCCTTGTTCTTTGCCGTTAAACTTGCTCTTTCACTCAACCAATCGTAGATTTTGTGGTTAACAATGATGTTCGGAAACACTTTGTTGACGAGCTCCTCTTTCGTAGAGACGAAATTGCAAAAATTCGGCGGGAACGAAATCAATCCATTCGATGCGTCGACAGGAACACGACCATTACCGATAGTTAGCAGTTGATTGGAAAGCACTTCGGCAGATGGATCGTTTAGCAAAGCAACTCGCATGTTTGTCGCCAGCTGAAGTTTCTTCACATAACGCCACAATGTCGATGATTTGAGGGAAGCATTGATCTCATCGGGAGCGGTCGATCGTGGTATTACTGGTAGTGTTTGCCGGAAATAGCCTAAAAGTCAAATTAATGCACCCCCAAAACGTTTTGCATCATTGCGCAGATCTTTCATAATGCAATTCAGAGCTTCCAACGCACGTTTATGCGACATTGTGCATTAGTCCCAGATAATCACTCCTATTCCCATTGTCGTTTTCGACAACAAAAAAAACGACACGGCTAAATCGCTATTCCTTTTGTCGTTTTTTAATGAAAGAAACGACAAGCGTGTTGAGAAGATATCCAACGCCACGTTTGTAGTAGAATCTCGTTTTCGGCAAGAATTCGGCATTCCCTAATTAAAAACGAGACGACAAAGGTCGTAAAAAACGATTATTTTCGTCGTTCGCATTTAAGTTGACGACAGTGAGAAAGATGACTGGAAAAATGTAAGTAAAATTCTTATTTTTATTTATTATTTGAAATCTCAATTTATTTAAAATTTTTAAGGACAAAAATTACAAATAAGGAGCAATTTGGATATCTTGTTTCTGTCATGCAAGAAAAATCTTACCTTGCTAGGGGATTTAGCAAGGAAGTAAATAAAGTACAGTTTAAAAATGAATGGGACTCCGTAGCAACTAATTTGAACAGCGGCTGGCAAAAAGTAAGTAAAAAACTTTGTTTTTAAAACAATGTCAATTATTGTTCTTTCATAGGTTTGGGCTGGCATGAAGTTCAAAATTAAAAAAAAAACTAATCCACAATAAAAATGAAATTAAAGCAACAAATTTTAAATCCACAAGGTGTAGCTTTCGGCTTATCATCGATTCCATCAACATCGGCAGCTTTACTTTTCCCGTCATCGTCTGGATTGTCTGCTTCTGCTCCACCAGAACATCTTACCGTTGACGATGTTGTAAATGAGGTGCAAATCGAACAACCATCGAGTGACGCGCGGCGGGCAGTTTCGCAGAGTGCATCGGAGTTAAATAGATCTCACTCCAAGAAGCGTGCATTTGAAAAAAAATAATAAAGAGGCACTTTGGATAAAACAGATATTGAAAACCATATGAGGGAAACTGGGAAACACGAACAATTTTTAAATTAGAAAAACAAAAACTGCAAGTATAAAATTAAAACAAAAGGATTCGAGAGTTAATATTTAACTTTCAATCCTAACGTAACTTTTTTAAATAATTTCATATAACGTTTAAAACAACGCTACGCAACTACATATACGAGGGTTGACTGAAAAGTTTCCGACGCAGCGTAAAGATAGCGGCACTCGTCAATAAAAGCTAGTGAATGCTAGTTGTGCATTTTTTGACAGTTACTTACCGAAGTTTCAGTCGTTTGAGTGAGTCGATGTGAGTGTTTTTTGGAAAATGGAAAAAATTGAGTATCGAGCAGTTATTAAATTCTTGTTTTTGAAAGGCAATACGCCTACGCAAATCAAAAATGAGTTGGACTCTACACCATCATTTACCACAGTGAAATGTTGGGCAGCTGAATTTAAACGTGGCCGTAAGAGCTTGGGAGGTGATGAACGTTCGGGACATCCAAAAACTGCAACCACTGACGATAACATTGCTAAAGTCCACCAAATGGTGTTAGACGACCGCCGAATTAAAGTGAGAGAGATATTAGAGGTTATGAAAATGTCCAAAGAACGTGTTTGTTACGCACGAGTATTAAATCAAGATTTAGGCATGAGAAAGCTGTCAGCGCTTTGGGTGCCGCGTTTGCTTACGTTAGACCAAAAACGTGTTCGAATGAACATTTCCAACGCTCTGTTGGCGCAGTTTAGACGCATAAATGCAAGTTTTGGCGCCGATTAATTACTGTAGATGAAACTTGAATACACCATTATACGCCCGAAATAAACATTCAGTCAAAACAGTGGACTGCAAAGGGCGATCCGGCTCCAAAAAAAAAGCAAAAACTGTGTTTTCGGCTGGGAAAGTGATGCCAACTGTTTTTTGGGATAGTAAAAGAGTTACCTTAATCGATTATCTTCAAAAAGGAAAAACCATTACAGAAGCATACTACGCATCATTACTTGTCAAGCTAAAGGCAGAAATTGCGGAAAAACGGCCACATTTTCACCAAGACAACGCGCCGTCTCACACCTCAGCAGTTGCCATGGCGAAAATCCATGAATTATGGTTTGAAATGCTTGACCATCCACTTTATTCACCAGATCTAACCCCAAGCGACTTCTTTTTGTTCCCTCATCTAAAAACTGCGCTCGGAAGACAGAGATTTTCATTCATGAACAATTATTTTGCAGAGAAAAACGCCAAGTACTATTTTGACGGGTTAGAGAGATGGGATCATCGCTGGGAAAAATGTGTAGAGTTACAAGGAGACTATGTAGAAAAATAAAAAAAAAATTCGAGAAAAAATGTGTTGTATCATTGTTCGGTGGGAAACTTTTCAGACAACCCTCGTATTTAGAGATTGTAATACAATTTCGTCGTTGACGATTCTACTACAAATTTGTCGTGTCGAAAAGGTTATAGAATACCGATTAATAAAAGACACGACACGACAAACGACAACGGCAATAGGGATAGATTTTGCTTGGCCATTGCTGAATGTTTCGCTATGTTACATGTTGGTTCTTTAACTGTTTGAAGGTTTAATGGCAATTTTAATGCCGAATGAGCGATTCGGCAACCTTCCAGCAGTGTAGCCGCTATTCCAGAAGAATCAACTGCTACAGCAATTTCTGATCTTGCACGAACTGTAGCCAAAATCAGTGATATGAGGAATGTCTTGCCAGTGCCACCAGGCGCATTAAGGAAAAACATGCCAACATTTCCACCATCAATTGCCTTCATAATCGTATCGTACACTTCTTTTTGCTGGGGATACAGCAAAGGTTCGAACCAATTGGCTTAATGCATTTGTGTCGTATTCACGTTCACGCTGCAATTCTCGTTCGAAAGCGTCGTTTATTCTTCGATCTGGCGATGGCATTCCTAACCCGATTACAAACTGCCGCACATGAGGTAACACATGTCTTCTTGTGCATCTCTTCATTCATCTCAAGATGGGGATTCTCTGAATGGACATGAACTCGATGCAAAATGCCTTCTGACATGTCATCCTTGTACTTGTCCCACAATTCACGTGGATTCGATGGAAAACATGTGGAAATAATGATAGCAATAATGTGCGTATCTGACTTGGAGATGCGGAAACAGTTGCTTCAGCGATTGTCGTGTCCCAATGCGTATCGTTTTCAAGCAAATTGTGCTCCATGCAGCACGAAATGTTGACAACACTACACCATTGACAGTTCGAAGTGATTCAAATTATATCGGCCCACGAACAATCACCAGCAATAGTCGCAAGTAAAAGCATTCATCATTCTTCGGATGAACTGTATAAATACGGTCAAGAGCTTCAGTAGAACACACATCCGGATGACCAGGAACTACATCGCATTGCTTTCGACGTTGAGTAAAGTAACGTACGTGCTAACGGATCACTTGGGCAAATCGAGAAGAAACTGATCAACGTTGTCGCTGGTGGGTTTTGAGCACGTTGAGCGGCATTTGCTGCAGTGAAATAAACTCGTTGACCGTTCTCCAGATCCACTGCCAAATGTGTAACAGTCGGATAGCGTTCGTGAATGGGAAATGAGAATATACGCCAAATCGCCTCAATGCAGCTTACGTATCGATCAACTTGATAGCGCTTGATTTCATCATTGGGATCAGGAGTTTGAAGACCAAAAGCCATGTCACTGCCTTTCGTGACATATTTGCAGATGTACTTGATGGACTTCACTGAATTGCAATACTCCAAGTTACAATGAGCCTTGAATGTTTTGTAAAGAAGTGGGGAATACGGGACAACCCAAGAGTTGTCAATCACGAAATCATTTCCTTTCACTTTGACTGTGATTGTCAGACTACAATCATCAGATGATCGACGCCAATACAGTCGATAACCATCGTTGCCAATGATGGTCATCAGTCAAATGGATAACGCTCGGAACACTTGCCGTCGACCATGCACGGTGATTGTGGGTTAATGGCGGTCCATGAATCATGTTTGTAATTATGACATCATGCAGGTCTGGATCGGTTTCGGGATCAGGAATCTCAGCACATATGATGTCATCAATTTGGTCTGGTTGCATTCTTTCGACTAACCAAATGAGAATGTGCGCATGCGGCAGCCTCTTTTTGCCATTCAATTTAATACATCCAACATCGAGTATTCCCAAAGACTCGATGCTTAACAATATAGACCGGATTTTTTGCATGAATACACATGCGCTGATATCGTGCCGGTCACTTGATGTTTGGCCAGGAAGCAGCAATTGAACAATTTCTATCCACTTTGGATTGCACGTGAAGGTGATGAACAAGTCTGGACGGCCGTAATGATGTGCATATGTTATTGCATCTTCGCATTTTCATGCATTTGACGTGGGCTACCAACGAACGTCGCCGGTAAAATGGTCAACCGACCAATATCAACTGCATTTCATTCAGTGCAAATTGCATCGCGTAAATGAATCTACTACTCCGTACGTAGTTTGGTTTGATTTAAACTGATAAAAAGGAGGCTCTCCGCTTCTATTTTGGCATACATATCGACCCAAATTTGCTGAAACAATCGGCGAAATCGAAGCAAATAGTTATCGACGTTTTGCCGAATCATCAAACGTGTAGCGTCAGCCTTTTTATGCAAAAAAATAAATATGTTTAAATGTGGTGTTCTATGTTCCCTCAATGTACCAAATCCAGTCAATTGACCCCTTTTCAAAAACAGACCCCTTCCCCTCCCAATCTATTAATTGGAGCTACTAATCTATCTTCCCGAATTTACAAGAAAACCCAACTCTATTAAACGTCCCTCTATTTTCGAATTCCCTCATTTCACCCTCTTCGTAGGATCACTCTCTCCCTACGTTTTGTTACCATGGTGAATATGTCCCTTTTGTCGTAGAGAGAATTGTGTAGACCAATTTAAATTCAGGAGAAGGAGGTTGAAAACCTAAGCTAAGCAGGTAGATCGTGTAGGCGTTAATCTATTATAGGTATAAGTTTAGGCAGGAACCCACAGTTGAGAGCTAACAATTAGAATGGGGAATAAAGATAGACAAATAAGAAATTATAGAAATGGGAGCTTAAGAAGAGAACAAGTTAGGAAGGTCAATGACATTTAGCAGAAAATCAGCTGATCATCTTTCGATGCCGACCAGTTGTTGTCCAGTGGGTATCAGAAAATTACAACAGGAAGATTGTTCGATTTTCGGTTGAGAGTTTTTTTTTGATACATTCGTGATAGTCGGCGCACTAGGTCGTGGATTTGTTTTTGGGAGTTTTGGATTCGAAACAGCACCGACGGTTCCTCTTGTTTTAGTTCGAGACTTCTGATCGAGACGGTCGGCATTGTCGGTCGTGGTATTTTTTTTTCTTTTTGAGTTTGTCTTCAAGAAACTTGTACGTGAAAGTATTTCACAGAGAAACAAAAAAAAAAAGTGTGTTCGGAAAATAAATCAAAACAGTGCGCGCAAAAAAAAAGAAAAAGTTTTCGGGCTTCACATATTGTGTGTCGAGTGCAAGTTTTTTTTTTTAAATAAAAAAAGGTTGGGAGTTTTATCCAAAGCTGCAAAAGGCGGCGCTGGTTGCGGGAATCTCCCCACGAGCAAAACAAAAAAAAAGTTAACAAAGACCTCAAAACGCCAAAGTGCAAAAAAAAAAATAGTACAAAAAAAAAAAAAACAATACAACAAAAAACGGTACAAAAAAAAATTATTTGAACTACCCCCCATTACACCAACGCAAAAAGATGTAATAAGGCCAACCCACTATTGAGTTGGTGGGCGAAAAGTTCTTCTAGTGCGGTAATGTTCGAATAACTAACAGTGCGGATTACGAACCCCAAGCCATAGCTACATCGCCTGCAAGGGACGCTCCGCGGGACACCGCTAACAATAAAAATTCATATTAAAAAAAAAAAAAATAATAAATAAGAATACTTTGAATTTAGTGAATAAGTGTTGTATAGAAACTATTATAAGATTAGATATTTAGATAAAGAATTGTTTTTTCTATTAACTTGTATAGAGTAAGGTTAGGGTTAAGAATTTTATTTTTGTGTGTGCGGAAACAAAAAAAAAATATATTTTCTTTAATAAAAAAAATCAAGCGATCCTTCAAGTGCTGGCGCCAGAACTACGAGGGATCCGGTAAGCCCTATAAGTTTTTGCGGCTAGGATAAGTGTACCCTTAATAATAATTGTCAAATAGAATAAAGTTTAACAATTCAAACTACAATATAATCATCGTTTGTGAATTTTTTTTATTTTCGTAATAAATATAGAATGAATTTTGTAGTTACAATCTGTTTGATAACATAGTACACGACAAAAATTAAAGAAGAACTTATAATAATAATAAAAAAAATCAATTGTACTGGTTTATTTTGCTTATTTACTTGAATGCTTTTCAATTAATATGTTGTCCACTCTCCTCCATTATCAATAATTGCTTGGAGTCTTCGAGGCATGCTTTCTACTAATCTTATAGCATAATCTTGAGACAAAGATCTCCATAAAACTCGTATTTTTCGTGATAACTGTTTAACCGTCGAGATCTTCTTTCCTTGGAGCTTTAGCTTCATGAATGCCCAAACATTTTCAATGGGATTTGCATCCGGCGACTGTGATGGCCAATCTAAAACATCGACGTCATTTTCTTGTTTCCACGCATTGCACAAACGACTGCGATGTTTCGGGTCATTATCTTCTTGCAGCAACCAATTCTCATTCCTTCTTTTAAACCACCTTTGGGCAGATGGTAATAAAGCCTTCTTATAAATTTTGACCATGTTGGGTGCGTTTAAGTTATTTGTAAACATGAACAAATTGCCAAATCCTTGTTTTGAGAAGCATTCCCAAACGTGCACCTTTGCCGGGTGTTTGACGGTGCGCTGGATTAATTGATTGGATTGTGTACACCAGGCATGAGTGATAGGAGACCATGCCCAAAAAGAAGCTTCATCCGAAAAAATAACGTTGTTCCAATCTCTGTCCAAATTCTCCTTGGCCCAACTGAGTCGTTTTTCTACGTGTTTTTTTGACAGTAGTGGTTTCTTTATTGTGCTTCGAAATTTTACATTATTGGCTAGTAAACGTCTTCGTATCGTATCACAACACACATTTAGACCCCTTTTACGTAAAATCCTTTGTCCTCCACGTAACGATAGAAGAGGATTTTTTTCAAACACGAGTATAATCATTTTCTCCTGCTTTGTTGTTGTTTTTGGCGTAGACCCACGATCCGGCAAATCATCCACATTTTTAACTTGGGAATACCGGTGCACCCACTTGCTAATAAATGCTTTTGACTTTTTCATGTATTTAGCAACTGCTCCGTATGACATTTTCAGTCCTTTTGGATGCGTGCACAAGAATACTGCTTCATAACGTGATGCAAACGCGACACTCATTTTAAAATACTTCCGTCTCTGACAAAAATTGAACCCTCTTTACATTTTTTTATTCAAAGCATCTTAGCAGAAGTATTTTTTTATCTGCTAATGCAAATGCTACTTCCAAATCGGTTTTCATAAACGAGTTATGCCGTATACGATCTTATCAAACGGACTGTATGTGAAAAAGTTTTTTTTATTATCATGATGGGTTAAACGATTAACGCAAGTGGTGTGTGGATGGGCGGACCGACCGTCTTTCGATATGGCCGAGTGTGACCGGATGTGAAGCACAAACGATGACGACATGACAGAAATGTCGTAACTGACTCTTGTTGAAGCTTTTCTTACAGGTGGCGACTGGGACGATTTCGTTAGGGGCTCCTATTCACAGTTTTGGCCAGAATGGTAGCAATTGGTCGCATTCGAGTGCGATAAGGGTGGGTTGGTCATCCTCAGCCAACAACACCCGGCTTATTTCAGGAAGTAGCGAGCTGTCATCGTTGTGTGATCCTGGGACGAATTATTCGGTGTAGGGTACATAGGGTTAAGTTAGCTTTAGGTCTAGTTAGTTATTATTCGTTAAAAATAAGTTCGGTAGGGATTAGGTTAGTGTAGGATTAGTTAGTTTTAAACGCGAAAATCCCGGACTTGCACAGTGGTGATGTGATCTTTTCCTCTCTTTTCTGTCGTCTTCTCTCCTCCTCTCTTTTAAGTCCACCCGTAAAATAACATAGTTTTCCTCTTAAATACCCTTGTTAAATTTTTTTGATTTTTTTGATATTTCGACACGAAACAAAAAGGTAAGTTAAGTTGAGATGCAGGGTTTAGTGGCAAGAACCAACCCTATCTGACGAGCTAGAGCCGAGCAACCGCTAACGTGCCACTGCCATCTACTCCTGCATCATGAATGCCTCCGTGCCCAACTGACTCCTTACAAACGATACGCGTAAAAATTCATTGCACTGACCTTCTTGGTGGTTTACTCACCTAAAATGATATCAGTAACATTACTGTCATATTGAAATGAAAATTATTATGATATCGATACTCACCGGTCAATGGATTTATCATCTTGATGTTGATATAATATCCATCGTTGCAATGCATCGTATGAACGATGTGTTTCGGATATTCGTTCCAATTGCCCAGAGTCCCGACACACACTGGTGCAGCTCCATAGAGATCAGTGCGCAAAAGGTCACTTTGAAATTTTGGATAAACAAAAAACAAATGTTACTTTTCACAAAGTATACGGTATTTGTGATAAAGAAAATACATTTTGTTTATATGTTTTGCACTAAGTTAGTCAAGCGATCAAAGTTGGACAAGTTTATTGTGCAATTTGCAATTGGTAAAAAGTAAACAAAGTAGTTCCTACTGTTTTTGCAATATCTTTGTTATTTATTATGCGATTAAAAATATAAAATATGTCCGGGAAAGGTAAAGATGTGTAAAATTTATTTGTTTATTTCCAAAATGAAAAGATATAACTTTTGTCTCCGACAGCATCACTCAAATGCTGATGAACTCGATGGTATCGTCTGAACACTCTTTTTCAGACCACAGATACATCCAATTTAGTCTGAATGATGCTCCTCCCAGTCAACCATCATTCCGGAACTACCGGAAAACTGATTGGCCAAAATACAGAGGAATACTGTCAGAAACGCTATCCTCTGAACTATCAAGTCCCCCGCGTGACACCAATGAGCTTGACATGAAAGTCAGGGAATTCACTCTGGCTCTCAATCAGGCTATGACCGCTTCCTGCCCTCTTATTCAACCTAGAGGCAAGAGAAAGCCACATTGATGGACATCAGCACTGGGACTGCTCAGAAACACTTGCAGAAAACTTTTCAACTTAGCAAAAAGCACAAGAAAAGTGACCGACTTGGACTCGTACAAAGAGTCCCTCTAATTATACAAAAAAGAACTGAGGAAGACAAAGCGACAATCCTGGAAGTACTTCTGTGACAAAATCACGGAAACCTCTGAGGCATCACGGCTAAGAAAAATCCTCTCTACAAATCCTATGATGCCTAGCTGTTTGAAAAAAACCGATGGCTCTTGGACAACCTCAAGTGATGAATCACTCAACCTGCTACTAGGCATCCACTTTCTAGGCAGCTCTCAATTCACGGCCAGTAGCAACCCAAACAGGCCTACTGCAACCGTGATCAAAATTCATGGTCTGATTACAAGAGACAAACTGCTCTGGGCGCTGCATAGTTTTAAACCATACAAGTCTGCTGGTCCGGACGGTATAATACCTGCCGAGCTACAGAGGTCCTAAGATTTTATTCTGCCTACGCTAGAAAATATTATGAGGAACTGTGTAGAACTTATCCACATTCCAATGTCATGGACAGAAGTCAATGTAGTTTTCATTCCCAAAGCCGGAAAATGTTCTCATGTTGCCCGAAAGGACCTCAGATCTATAAGTCTATCATCTTTCCATCTGAAAACTCTAGAACGACGGATTGATATCCATATACGAGCTAAAATTGATCCTAGACTTCTGCCAACGGCTCAACATGCCTACTGTAAAGGAAAGTCGGTGGAAACGGCCTTGCATTCACTGACTAGCCACAACATCGAACAATACCTATAATATAAAGAGTACACAATGGTTGCTTTCCTGGACCTTTAACAACATCAACACATCCGCAATCACGACTGCGCTGTCAACTCTGCAGGTAGACGACTCACTTGGGGAACTCATCAGTCTTATGCTAAAAAACAGGATAATCAACTCCAAACTGTATGAAACTTCTGCTAAAAGATGTGTCCCAGAGGTACGCCGCAAAGCGGTGTCCTCTCTCCACTTCTCTGGAACTTAGTAGTAAATGAACTGCTGATTTACCTCTGTTCCAGGAAATACAAAATTCCAACTATGACCCAACATGACCCTCCTTCAATAAACGGTACCAGTTTAGTGTTTTCCGATACAGCAAAATATCTGGGTCTCAGTTTTGACAGAAAACTAAACTGGAAACCTAACATTCAAGAAAGAGTCAATAAAGCTACAATAGCTTTATTCTCTTGCAAAAAAGCCATTGGGAATAAATGGGGCTTTCAATCTCGGATAACCCACTGGCTGTACATCTCGGTCATAAGACCGATACTCACTTACGGGGGGGTAGCCTGGTGGACAGCCTTAGAAAGTGCGGTTAACTGCATTAAACTAAGCAGAGTCCAGAGAACAGCATATCTATGCACAAACGGAGCATTGCGGTCTACCCCCTCTGCGGCATTAGACATTCTGTTTCATTTGACACCCCTTGATATTTTCAGCAGGCAAATAACTGCAGTCGCAGCGACTAAACAGTGGACAAATAATCCATTTGGCCACGCCAGTATTCCTAATACATTAGGAATCCTCACAGAGAACATCGATTACACCATACCTGAACTTTGGCTTGACAAAAACTTCCATGTAAGCTTCCCCTCTAGATCCTTCTAGGAGGAAGATGTTTTCATAGAGGACAAGTCAATCCATCTCTACACGGATGGATCTTAAACCGATAGCGGGGAATTGGTGGTGACGTTTTCTCAGACAAGCTAAATCTAAGCCTCTCTTTCGGTCTTCCAAATCACTTTAGCGTATTCCAGGCGGAAATTTTGGCGATTAGATAAGCTCTGTCCTGGCTGAAGAAAAACGTAATATCTGTTAAGGGGTATCCGCACCTTTTCGGATAGTCAGGCCGCTATTAAACCTCTGGACTCAGTCTCATAAAATTCTAAAACCGCCCTTGAACTCCGATCATCTCTTACGGAGATGGCAGAACAGTTCAACCTTCACCTTTGTTGGGTGCTGGGCCACAGGGACATTCCAGGGAATTGCAGGGCCGACGAACTCGCCAAAATTAAAACCACTCTACCTAATCTACCGGAAAAGAGGCAGCATAGGTATACCAATCGCTGCGTGCAAATTAACATTAAAGCTGGATGCCAATAAAAGAACAGACCTTAGGTGGACTGTTGGACCAACATGTCTAGCGACCAAACAGATCTGGCCAAAACTGGATCTGAATCGCTCTAAGTGTCTAATCCTTCTAAATAAGGAACATCTCAGCGTCATCATACCACTGGACACTACCTCATAAGCAAGCATGCAAGAAGGCTTGGCGCCTTTACAAACGATTTCTGCAGAAGCTGCATGGACGAGGACGAGGAGGAGACAATCCTTCACCTACTCTGTACATGTCCCAGAGAAGAAAACTTCACTTAGGAGCTTTCTTCTACAACGACCTAAAAAATATAGACGTAAACAGTCTCCTACGCTTCGTCAGAAGCTCAAACTGGTTCCATCAGTAAGAGGATCATAGATCCACGTGGCATCACAATGGGCCAATAGGCCTAAGTGGGTTGGTATTTCCAACAGCCACTCTTGCTTACCTGCCTACCTACCTAAAATAAAAAAAAATATAATTAATTAAGGGGTTTGAAGTGCGAGTGTTTTTTTTAGACTTTGTTTTAATTTTTGCATAATATCTTCTGTTCCGATAAAAGTTTAGCAGGTCTATTAATTGTCCATATTTCCTCAATATATACACTCTGAATGACTCGAACTGCAACCAACTTCAGACTGCTATAATTTCCAAACCGTTCATGACAGTGAGCTCAAATTTTGGCACATGACAGATAATTTTATTATTTACAAGCCCTTTAAACGATTTGCGTCTCAGTAGTGTTGAAAAATTTTTATCCGCGATGGAATTCAAATGTGATAAGTGTGATTGCTTTATATTTGGCTGGAAAACCACAAGTAGCTATCGTTACAGCCCTCCAGCACATCAACGTGAATAAATCATTTGTGTCTCGAACCATAGCTCGTTACCGTGATACTGGCAGCGTTGCAAAACGCCATGGAGGTGGTCATAAAAAAATAGCAACATCGGCAGAAATGGTTCGGAAAGTGAAGGCTCGAATTGAGCGAAATCAGCGTTGAAGTGGAAGAAAAATGGCTCGTGAGCTAAACATATCGTTGGAACGGATGCAACACATACTGAAAAATGAGCTTGGGCTCAAGCCATTGAAGTTCCAAAAAGAACACGATCTTACACCGCAACAGTTGGTTCGAAATAGCGAAGGAGTTGCTACGCTTGCACGAAAGTGGTGAGTTGCTGAATTTGGTTTTTTCCGATGAGTCGCCATTTGTTATCGAGCAATATGTCAACAAACAAAATGACCGAGTTTACTTGTCAGAGAGGTCTTTCGAAAATTTACACCTTCGGACGGCCACCAGAAAGCAGGCAGCACCGATGGCCGTGGCACAAAATTAATGCGATCGTATACCGTGAAACTGTCTTAGAGGCAGTGTCGAAGCCTTGGACAAACAATCATTTCGGTCGGAGACCGTGGACATTTCAACAAGACTCGGCACCGTCTCACAAAGCGCGCGTCAACCTAGATTGGTTAAAAAACAATGTTCCACACTTCATTTCTTCGACACAATGGATTGCAAATTCTCCGGATGCAAATCCGTTGGATTTCTCTGTCTAGGATATTTTGAAGGCGAAGGTTGGCACTAAAAAATACCAAAGTTTGGACCACCTCAAACAAGAACTTTGCCGGGAATGGACCAAAATACCGCAGAGCCACTTGCGTGCAGCGTGCGATGCTTTCTTCGGCAGTCTCAAGGCCATTATTCGCGACAAAGGTGGACATATTGAAGACTACTGATACAATTTGAAAATCGATATGTTTTCAAACATTTTTTGATTTGGCACAATAAAATTTATCAAAAAAAAAAAAAAAAAATTATAGCATTTTAAAAAGTTGGAGTTCGAGACATTCACCCTGTATATGAAAGCAGAAGTGCTAAACTTTTGCCGGAAATATTTTTTTTTATTTTAGAAAAATAGGGTTAGCGATTTTTCAAGAGAGCCGATTGTTGTTTTTTTGTTTTATTAACCTCAGAAGCAATAACTGTTCGATTTTTTTTAAGTTTGCATTGTTTATAGAAAGATAAGGTCATCCAGCTTATTTCACAACACAATTTCATTCAACTTCGTGAACTTGTGGGTAATCTTAATAACGGCTTTTGTCGATACAATTTTGATCAACAGCATTGATAGCTTCTTGTTATTTTTCTTATATTCTTTGAATATGATTGTTATTTCTTTTTGTATAGTAATGTAATAATATTAAAAGCATTACCAAAACTTACACAGAAGAGCATAGCAAAAAAAGAAACAGAGTCAAAAGTAAAAATACTTAGGTATACCTTACTCAGTTAAAATATTTATGATAGTTTTATAAAGATTTTTTTTTTTTCATTTTGTAGGAATTAATTTCATCTTTATTAAGTAATTTAACTTAAAATTTTTTAAGGTTCTGAAGTACAAAATTATGAGTGTTTAAGAAAACAACTGGTTGAAGTATTTTTCGCCAGTGAAAAGAAGACTTTTGATGCCAAATTTTTTGAAGTTGAGACTTTCCTTCAATGTAAGACGTTATGCAGGGAAACTCATTTATGCGAGCTTTTACAAGACTTGAAAACTTTCAAACATCAACTAAAAACCAAATGGGAACGATCAAATCGAACAAAAAACATGTTTCTTGCCTCAGAGTTAAAGTGGCTCAACGGATTCATTTCTTTAAATTTTTTTTTTGCCATCTACTGGACGTCCATTGCTTTTTTTTTTTTAAACATGCAGTGAATCAACAAAACGCAAACGAACGGCGGAATTAAGAAATACGGTTCCCATAAATGAGCTGGTTTATGCTGCTCAAATGAGTTTACGGGCTTCGGGTCAAAAGCAAACAGCAGATTTAGCAACAACTCTCAAAGTTTCTTACCAATATAACATTATAAGAACCTATCCCAAGAATGTGTTCCCTTCTTCTAGAGATTAAAAAAATTGTTACCCTCCTGAAACTAAAATAACAAACTTGTGCTGAGGTTTCCATGCAAAATCTACTCGCGATCACACTAGCAAAAAAACACTGATTGATCAAAGAAACGTTTTGGAATCTTTTCAATCAGATACAGAAAACTAATTAAAGTTAGTATCGAAGTGGGTTTTCGATGGCAGTTCGGGTCATAGCCAATATCATCAGAAATGTTTAGAAAGCCATGAGAGCGATGATAAGTTTAGTTTTATAAAGTGTCTGGCCCCACTACAACTTTCATTTAACCAAAAAGTTCTGTGGAAAAACCCCTGTCCTGAGATGAACTCCGCGCTATTGCCGTCCATTAAAAATTGACTTTCAAAAAAGAGAGTGAAGAACTTGTAAGGATCGAAAAGGATATTATAGATCCGCAAATCCAAAATTTTTATGGGTCAAATACTCGTATATCCATCGATAGTAAAGAGTTTGTTGTGAAACATGAAACGATATTTTAAGTGATTGATGGCAAGCTTTACAACAGTTTATCCGACACAAAATCTTCCATGAGATGTTATTTATGCAATGCTACATGTAGAGTTCAACAACGTAGACACAATGATTCAATTGCCTGTCTCGGAACAATATTTATCATTTGGTCTTTCTGTTTTGAATGCATGGATTCGACTCTTTGAATGCCTTTTGCATGTTGCATATAAGCTTCCAGTCCAGGAGTGGAGTTACCGTCAGTGAAAAAAAAAGCGAATTTAAAGAAAAACTTGGCTTAATTGTTGGCGTTGAGGTAACGTTGCGAGGATTTTTGAAAAATCTCCATCACTGGAATTGATGAACTCTTAATTCAAAAATTTCATATAATTTTACAATGCCTTTCAAGTGGTTTCAAGCTCAACGACGACAAATTCAAGATACCGCCCGACATTTCATTACACAGTCGTGTTTTATTCAAAAGTGGTTAGCCACTTTTCCACACGAAACAAAAACAAAATCAGAGTGGGAATAATTTAGTTCACTTTTAGAAGTGAGGATAGATTTACGAAAGAATTGAATTATAGATGTCGCAACATACAACTAGAGGGCATTTATTCGGTTTCTGATGGTTGGCACCATGCCGTTTCTCCCTATTGTTCGATGTGTTCGTGGGTCAACTTATGTTTTGAAAGAGCAAGTCAATAATGAATGTTCTCTTGGGCTTTTTACACTTGGAAAAAAATAGTTATTTTTCTTTTACCCAAAAAGGAATTTGGACCTTTTTTAAAATTAATGTGCCATTTGCTTATTTGCTTTCAAAATGCCACCAAAGCACAAGTTTATCGGAGAAAATGTTAAGGAAAAAGCAACTATGGTAAATGCTTTTGCTTTTGATTTCTATTGGGTTAACTGGGTTGGGTTAATTTAATTTAATTAATTTCCTTATGGCTTAAAATTTAATCTTTAAAACTAAAATCTTCACATAAAACTGAACTAAACGCACTAAATGAAATTTAAAGTACGATTGAATTCGCCCAATGGAAAGCCACTCAAAGCAACTTTGAAACCAACACTGCGAACATAGCCGAGAGATTTACTATGAAACTGAAATCGAGTCTGCCAAGTTTGAAATTATATGTATGGAAAAGTGAGTATAGCAGTGTGTTGGAGCGTTTTTTGGAAAAGTGGCTGAGCACTTTTGAATAAAACACGCCTACTGTATCCCTCGTACTGTATGAGTAGTGCACAAAATATTAATTCATGGTCATTTTATTGCTTCTATTTGCCTCTTAGCGATTGGTCAGTTAAGTGAAGAAGCTTTAGAATCACGAAACTGTTGGGGTGTGTAGGGTTTTAACTCTTTATTAGATTCTTGTGGGGTAAAAAGAGGGGTAGAAAAATGCGGTTTAAAAAAAACGCGTCTTTTCTTGTTGAATAGTAACAGGAAATAGAAAATTTATTTTTCCGGAAATTACATTCACATTTCATTATTACACAAAATCAGAACTTTACGTTACGTTTAGTTGTTTACATTTTAGTTCAAGTTTCAGCATTTGACCTAAGTTCTAGTTTTAACAAAGTCAAATATAATAATTACATATTATATAAAATTCAAATGAATATTATATTTCCGAACATGTTCCCGCCCGGTGGACGATTTTCGTCCGCAGGTGTCCTCGATCAAAAGCCTTACTGTACCCAATTGCAGTTGGAGTATGTCGTACTTCTTTTGACATAAGAGTTGTATGTTGTGTGAGTGCGAGTGTGTTGACTATCTACATGTAAATTAGACAAAATCGTGTAAGTTAATAATTTGAAACATTACATGTAGGTGAGAAGGATGACGACATAACAAACGGACAACAAAGGGAGATGAAATGTGCGTAATTTGCCTAATGTAATAGTTTGTTTTGATCATGGACCAAAACTGGGTCAATTTCGTATCGCGTGTGTGGTTCGGTTTATTTTTTAGGTTATTTTAGTTAGGTTTTTATTTTTATTGTGAATAAGGTAAATGGTTTTATTTAATTACTTATTTTTTCTGTCTGCTTCCCTCGCGAAAATTAGATTACGTTTCGAATTGTGTACACCGGCGCGATAACACAATCGAATATACATATGTGCGTTTGTGTGTGCATTTTGATGTTGAGTGTTCAGTACTAACCTTCAAATGCCGTCGGGGTTTTGATTCCCCAACTCCCCTCAGCATTTTTGGGATTTCGGAAAGCCGCAACGTTGTCCGGGATGAAAGATTTTGTGTGATAGAGTAGACTGTATATATCTAGGGTAAACGAAATTGTAATTATTTGCATTTAAGTTAAACTAATAAATTATTCTTATAAGAAAAGAAATGCATTTAATTTTTTATGTGAATTTATTTAAAGTGTATGTCATAAATTTTGCGTTGTGTCGCCTTGCTTTCCGAGTGACCGTTTGAGTTCTCATCGTTGATGAGAACTAAGTCTCCGCGTTTTGGTTCCGGCTTCCATCTTATCCACTTCGGGCGTTGTTTCATCTTGGACAGATATTCTTTGTTCTACTTTCGACAAAAGCAGTTAATTATCGATTGGTAGATCCATTGCTCAAGGTAACTTACCTTCTCCACGGCAGTGTCTCCTTGAGGAATTTTGAACGTTCTTGTGCTGATTAAATCTACCTTTAGTGGACGACCTCTGTCTCTTTTTCTAGCTTGTGCCCGGCAGTTTCGTACAAAGCGTTTGTAGTACGCAGGACTGCGAGGAAGCTCCTTAGTTCTGGATGAACACCGCATGGTGAGTAATGTAGAAATGGTGTCGTGTATCCAGTATGGTATTCTTTGTGTCAACTAGCCATCTGACGAAGCTCCTTGCATTTGCTTGCAGTAATAGCAGCGTACACTGCTTTGACATTTATTCGGCTTATGACTGTACGCCAAACGCCGATTTTGTCCACTGCCTTAAATCGTTCACAGATCAATAAACCTTTGACAAGTCCGAAGGGAGTGCTGACCTCTACCACATACCTGGCATGCACACTGCTTCTTCCTGACGTGCAACACCGTTTTCTTCTCTAGAGCAACAGCTTTGTGTGAATAAGAACCGCTGCCCGTTGTGCAACTCATTCCAGCTACTGCTTCCAAGGTTCGGAAACGTGTTTCCAGGAACTCTGTGAATTGTGTTAGTGTGGGCAACTCCTTCGAACTACCTAACTTCTCCTCCCACAAACGCGGAGTAAAAACAGGTAATTTCTGTATTAGTATATAAATTAATATGTCATCCCAAGAATCAACCGGCAATCCTAAATTTTCTAGAGCATGAAAACATTTCTGGGATATGTGCAGAAGAGACTTTATGTTACTTGCAGTCTCCTTTGTCAACTGCTGCTGTTCAAAGAAAAGTTGGAAGTGAGCGTCTACCAACACTCGGTTGTGGTCGTATCTGGCGACAAGCAGCCCCCATGCTATGTCATAATTGCCAGCATACAACCCTAAATGCTGCAACAAACGAGCCGCTTCACCGTCAAGAGAAAATTTCAAATAGTGAAGTTTTTGAATTTCATCCAGATTCTTATTTGTGTGGACTAAAGACAGAAAGACATCATGGAAAGCCCGCCATTTTGTGTACGACCCCCCGAAATGCGGAATTTGAATTTGAGGTAACGAAAGCTCATTACAAGAAGCACCTGTGGATTAACCTTGCACAATCTTCTCTTCAGATGCTGACTTGGAATTGGCGATGGCATCGACCAATTCACCTCGGTAAGTGAAATATGTTTCTTGAAGCAGATCAAAAATTTCATCAAAATCTTCTTCTTCCAGACCTTCTTCAATTTCTCCTCGTCGAATCTTCGCTTGAAGACCAAGCGCGTTCTTGAAGTTCCCTTCTAGAACAAGAAGACGACCCGAAAGGTAGCTCGCTGTACGACGTGGTGCTCCCGTCTTTTTGAAGTTGGAATCTGCTCCAGAACACCTTTTTGATCTGCACCCGATGACAACTTCGACATTTTTAAATGTTCTATTTTTCTTTTAATGCCCGCTTCAAACAAATTAGTTGGGTTCGATATAATGGTCCTTTGATGGTTTCACCACTCGGAAGCAGTTCGTAGTATACGACACCCCTTTGATCTCAGCATATGCAGTGCATGACCTTATTCACGTGAATATTTCGTTTCGGCGTCGATTCGGCGGGTTCGCCGGGCTTTGTATACGATTTTCTGCGTTTAGCATTATCATAATAAATCCATTTCTCATCACCAGTGACAATACGAAGCAAAAATGATTTATTTTTATACCGCTGCAGTAACATTTCGGACATGCAAAATCACCGTTCGACGTCTCTTGGCTTCAATTCGTACGGCACCCAGTTTCCAACCTTTTGAATGAATCCCAGTGCCTTTAGGCGCAGGGAAATGGCTTGTTGCGTAACGCCCAATGATGCAGCAAGTTCTTCTTGAATCTGACACGGATCCTCTTCCAGTAAAGCGTCCAATTCCTCGTCTACAAAACTTTTCGGCTTTCCGGGGCGATCTTTGTCTTCAACTCCGAAATCACCACTTTTGAACCGTTTGAACCACTCGCGGCACTTCGATTCACCAATACATTCCGCCCCATAAGTTTCCGAAAGCAAACGATAGGCCTCAGCCGCACTTTTCTTCATATTAAAGACTAAAAGCAGCGCTTCCCGCAAATGACGTTTATTTGACTGGAAACTTGCCATGATTTTGCTCGATAAAATGTACGACACCGATAGAACTGCTTAAATATAACGCTGCAAAGTTGTTGACAGATACAAAACCTACAAATAAAACACATGGGGTCTGACATTTCTGAACGGGATCCACTGGTGGCGCCATCTCTGACAAACGCTGGAAACTTACTTGTAGACCCAATATTTGTAAAGTATTATAACCCAATATGTGTGTATCAAGTATTTATTAATATTTAATTAGATACAGGTGATATTAAATTATATTAATTATACGATTTATGCTCAACCAACGAATGAGAAATTAAATTTCAACTCATATCTACTCTTATACAAGGCTTTAAAACACAAAAAGTCACTTTAAACTTATCAAAATAATTTATCGCACAAAACCACAACTTTTGCCCCACTGTGCGACGTGTGAGCACAATATCGCGTGATTCCAGATTTTCGCCAACAATCACAACTGCAAACTCATCTCTTGTTGGAGCGTTAAATTCGCGTTCGTGTGTTCCAGCAGGTTGTTTATCCGCTCTGATCACGACTTTATAGTCATCACTTGGCATGCGATCCAACGCAGTTTTGAATAACCGAACCAATGCATGATGTTCATGAAGTAGCTGCTGCAGATCTCGAAGAATTTCTCTTCTCATTGCCGTATTGAATGTTTGGCGGTAATCAAGTTGATTTTCCACATTGTCCATGAAGTAGATTTGGAGGAATTTATTGTTGTGCGTCTTCAAGCGGTAGCAATGATCCAATTCGATGGTGAATTTGCTCTTGGATCTGTAGAGTCGATGACGAAATTAGAATCAATGATTTTCTTTAATTTATTTAATCTTAATTACTTTAATCTCTTATTACCTTGAATGTCGGATTGAATCTGCGTTCATCAATAATATCTGCTCCAAATGAAGTCATTTGAAAGCGTCTTCTTAATTTAATATATAAAAGAGAGTGGCGTTAGTTACTACGTTTATAACTCAAGAACGCCTGGACCGATTTCGATGATTCGCACCAACCCGGACTGGTCTCCGGCCAAACAAGAAGAATACCCAAGAAAATTCCCGTAAAAAAAAATATGAAGAAAATTCATTTTCCCATACATTTTGTATGGAGCGATTTTACTACGCCATCTTCATGATAGATGACGTTTATGTTTACGTTACGTTGGGACAATTTTTTGCGACAATTCTTTTTGCACCAAATTTGTATGACAATTGTTTTTGTAGCAATTTTTTTTGTCACACATTAAAAACGAACATGATTTCAAATGATGGCTCCGGTATTGTTTTTCAAGGCCTGGAGCTAGCTGTTGTTTTGTTCGGCGAGTTACGCTAACTTTTTTAATGTTCTGTTGAAGAAATAAGTCCTGCTCGTTCTTCGTTTCCACATGAAGATAATTTTGGAAGAATTCCATCGCCTCGTCGTCATCAACAACATTGTGAAAATGGCGTTTGCATCTTAACTAGGAAACATTATTGCAACAGCCAATGTAGAACGAAAAGAAAATGGGATTGGTGTAACCGGCTCCACATAAACGTGCCTTTTTGATAACGTTTCTTTTGTATGAGGTTGCATTTTTTGTTCTCTTGCGTGGCCTTAACCCTTTCATGCATTTGTTGTTTGTATACAACACCTCACTTTGAAAGCATATTGTTCTTATCTCACGGTATATTTCGTGCAACAATGTTTGCTTAGGACATGTATTATCTTGTTACTTTAGTTTTGTGTTCTTCTTTGATATGAAAAAATAAGGATTTGCATGTCATTTTCTGTTTTACATTCGCTGTAGTCGGACGATTTTGTAGCAAGACAATTTTGTAATATTTGAGTCATTGGATTTCTTCAGCAAAAAAAAATTTTTTTCTGTTATATTATTTCATAAGAAAATAAAAAAACAATAAATCAGGTAAGGATAATCTTCAAATGGTTGTACAGATTTAAATTTTATTTGATGTTTGTATACAACATAGTGCATGAATGGTGTATTTTGTAGTTTATGTTTTTGATTAGTTTGTGTTGCCTTTTGCTTTTTGTTAATTTTTTTGTGACTATTTTGGTTTCTTTTCCAGTATTTTAGCTTATTTTTGTACGTTTAATTTATAATGAACCGAACAAGTGGATTAATTACTATAGAAATAAACAAAGTGCTTGAATTCGATTGGGATGATTCGGAGGCTGAAGCAGAGCCAGAACTACCATCTACTAGTACAGATAATGCTGATACCGAACTGAATGTTTTAAACAACACATGTGAGGACATAACGGCTTCCGATTTGCTGATTAGTGAACTCCAGGAAGACATGGAACTTTAAGATGTTGAGTTGGAAGAAATAGATGTTTCTGTATTAGACGATATTGCGATAGAGAAACAATTTGAAAAGGTGGACCTAAAAACTAAAGCTTCAATCTCTTGGCAAGAAACAGTGGAAAGGGCAGATTGACTTTGATGTCGAGGTTTGTATACCATTGCAATACTTCCTATTGTTATTTGATAATACGATAATAAACCAAATTGTCGAAGAGACAATTTGTATTCAGTCCGAGAATGTGGAATTTCGGTAAATGTAACATTTAAGGAAATAGAAAAATATTTAGGGATTCTTCTTTTTATGGGCATTGTAAAATATCCAGAAATGAGAATGGTATGGCAGGCAGATTTTAGAATTCCTTTAATAGGTGAAGCTATGACTGAAAAGCGTTTCGAGAAAATTAAGCAATTTTTACATTGCTCCAGTGATGACAGAAAAAAAAGTGACCCTGGATATGAAAAGCTGCATAAGATTAAACCCATTTTAGAGAGCTTTCGAAAAAATTGGCTCAAGGTTCCAGCAGAGCAGCATAATTGCGTTGATGAGCAGATATATTCCATCTAAAGGAAGGCAGCAATTTAAACAGTATAACCCGAAAAAGCCACACAAATGGGGGGTTTTAAAATGTTTACCAGGTGTGGGAAATGTGGTATTATACACCCTGAATGACTCGAACTGCAACCAACTTCAGACTCCTATAATTTCCAAACTGCTCATGACAGTTAGCCCAAATTTTGGCACATGACAGATAATTTTATTATTTACAAGCCCTTTAAACGATTTGCGTCTCAGTAGTGTTGCAAAAATTTTATCCGCAATGGAATTCAAATGTGGTAAGTGTGATTGCTTTATATTTGGCTGGAAAACCACAAGTAGCTATCGTTACAGCCCTCCAGCACATCAACGTGAATAAATCATTTATGTCTCGAACCTCGAAAAACGTTGCTTTATTAGTTCCAACCCTGTTTCAGTGGAAAAAATAATGTTTTAAAATTTTACTATGAATTAATATTTATATACGTGTTTTCCCAAAAATGTGTACGAGGGCGGGTCAATAAGTCCGTGACTTTCTGACCTCTTTACTGAAACAGCAACACTGCTCTTGTCAACAGGCATCTGTCAGTTGACTCCTGTCAAAATTTAAACTTGCTGCGTCAGTTAGTTTGTGTTTGACAGCTATTTTTATCAGACTACTCACTAATTTGAGGAGAAAATGAAAAAAAGTGAATTTCGTGTGCTTATTAAGCATTATTTCTTGCGAAAAAAAACCATTACCGAGACCAAGACTAAGCTTGATAAATACTATGGGGACTCTGCACCATCGATTTCAATGGTAAAAAAGTGGTTTACTTAATTTCGTTGTGGCCGTACAAGCACTGAAGATGCCGAACGTCCTGGACGCCCAGTTGAGGTCTCTACACCCGAAACAATCGAAAAAATTCACGATATGGTGTTGGCCGACCGAAGATTGAAAGTGCGAGAGATTGTGGAAGCCGTAGGGATCTCGCATGGCTCAGTGGTTTCAATTTTGAATGATCACTTGGGCATGAGAAAGCTTTCCGCAAGATGGGTGCCGCGTTTGCTCACAGTCGACCACAAACGCAATCGTGTAACAACTTCACAGGAAGGTTTGGCGTTGTTTAATCGCAATATGGAGGAGTTTTTGCGCCGTTTTGTAACCGTGGACGAAACATGGATCCATCACAACACACCAGAGAACAAACAACAGTCAAAACAGTGGATTTCTTAGGGTGAATCGGCGCCAAAGAAGGCCAAGGTGGGTTTGTCAGCCAATAAAGTTATGGCGACTGTTTTTTGGGATGCACGCGGGATAATCCACATTGACTACCTTCCAAAGGGAAGAAGGGAAGAACAATCAATGGGGAATATTATGCCAACTTATTGGACCGATTCAATGACGATTTGAAAAAAAAAACGACCTCATTTGGCCAAGAAAAAAGTTCTTTTCCACCAAGACAATGCAAGGGTGCACACATGTGCAGTTGCCATGGCAAAAATCCATGAATTGGGCTATGAATTGCTCCCTCATCCACCCTATTCTCCAGATTTGGCTCCGAGCGACTACTTCTTGTTCCCAAACCTGAAGAAATGGCTTGGTGGAAAAAGATTTGACTCCAATGATGAAGTCATCTCGCAAACAAAGGCCTATTTTGAGGACCTCGACAAATCATTTTTTTTGGAAGGGATAAAAAAATTGGAGAAGCGTTGGACAAAGTGTATAGAGCTCAAGGGAGACTACGTTGAAAAATAAAATTATTTTTTTATCAAAAAAATCTGTGTTTTAATCCAAAAGTCACGGACTTATTGATCCGCTCTCGTATTATGTGTTACCATAATATGTAATACTACATGCAATGTGTCGGGGTATTTAAGGAATTTAATATTTATTTGCTTATGTTTTTTTTTTTTTATTATTGGTTAAATTATAAAATTTCTTTGATTAACTCGAGTAACTTCATATAATTCGAATGCGCACTCCAACCTTAGAAGACGAACTTGATTTTTCGTCCGATGAATGTGATGAGGTTCCTACATTTGTCCCAAAGAAAAAAAGCTATTCAGCGAACGAATCGGACAATCCACTACCACCACCAGAAACTTTGCCTCAGCCTACTGTCGCATCTCGAGGAATTTCAAGAGCTGCCAGAGATGAAGCCAGCCAAAGCTAATGTTATATAGAAGAAAAAAAAACCTTGAGCTCAAGTTTTTAGGCAACGAGGATCTTCCAAATGAACTCCTGGATTGGAAACGCCATACCAGTTTGTTTTTTCTTACTTTTTCACTGAAGTAATTGTTGATCAAACCAACATATTATATAGCGCGCAAAAAGACCCAACCCAAGCAAAACAAATAAATGCTGAAAGTATCGATATTCATCAATTTGTGGGAGTAGTTTTATACACATCTATTATACGGATTTGAATGAATGGTCCGATACAATGGGAATATCGATAATTAAAGACACTATACCACTAAAAAAATATGAGCGTTTGCGACAAAATTTACATTTCAATGACAATTCCAAAATGTTGCCTTACACCCAAGCCCATAAGTGATAGGCTTTATAAGGTAAGGCCACTAATTGAAAGGCTCGAAGTTTCTAAAACAAACTAAACCTCACAAATGGGGCTTCAAACAATATATTTTGTGCGGGGTTAGTGGCTTAGACTACAGGTTCGAGATTTATAGTGGTCAAGAAAATATTATATGCGAAGGCGAGCCATAATTGGGTGCTGCCTCAAATGTAGTTGTGCGGTTAACGAGGCAAATACCAAACAGTTACAACTACAGGCTTTACTTCGACAACTATTATACCTCCTAGTCCTTGCCGCTTATCGAGTTTCTGACTAGGAGAGGCATTTATAGTCTAGGAAAGTAAGAAGAAATAGAGTTCCGAATTGTAAGCTTCCTGACGAATACTTTGTCAAAAAACAGCCAAGGGATACTTCTGTTGAGTTTGTTGGCGATCCCGATTTCAACAACTGCTTGGAAAGACAACAAAATTCTTTCACTGGCATCAAATTTTGCAGGCCTACGTCCAATGTCCAACGATATGATAAAATAAACAAAGTCCACGTATCGATTCGACCATTCGTGGTAGCCGAATACAACCGTCACATGGGAGGCATGGACTTGATGGATAGCATTATTGCGAGACTCAACATTTTACTAAGAAGTAAATTTTCGTAAAGGTATGCATTTGTTTTACCATCTTCTTGGCATGATTATGGGAAATGTGTGGCTACTCTATCGCCGTGTCAAGAAACAAACTGGGAGATCTGACAATTTCAAGCGGAAGGAGCTGAAGCACTTTGCAAGATGCGCATCAAAAAACGGTCGACTAAAAGAACATCAGATGTTGGGCAAAGTCTTCAGACAAAAAAAAAAAAAAAAAAATCGAAATGCCCTGCTCAACACGCACCACCTTAGCGAGTTCGACAGGAACAAACAAGCCATTGGATAATATGTGGGGAGAAGAGAATTCGTTGTAAAATACCCAATTGCACTGGCTTCACACAGACGTTATATGAAAAGTGTGGATTAGGCTTATGCTACAACAAACAAACAATTGTTTCAAAGACTTTTATTGTAAATAATCATATAAAAAATTAGAAGCTAAGGCGCAATGTCGCATATGTACCTGCAACATATGGTTTTTGTTAATAAATAAATAAAAAATAATAATTATTTTATAATTTTTTTCTTTGTGTTTATATTTTGCATCTATTTTCAAAATTTTAGCGAAAACTGAGTCTGCGCTGCGAAGGGTTAATGCATGTCGCATTCCAGCACAATATTCATTTTTACAATAAATAAAGAATGCAATGAGTAGTGAGTTGTATCAAGTCTGGTTCATGGGCTGTATGAATGCTGCGAGTTAAGCGAACTCGTTGGTTTCATATTCGAAGATATGTATTCATAATTTTCTTCACTAATTGTGGGAAGTGAATGAGTAGAGTTACTTCGTTTCTATGAGAGTTCCATGGGTAATTTGTTTTGCATTTATGCAGCTCTCTACTATCAACTATGCATTATGTACATGTTATAGTTTTGAAGATATTTGAATCCTTTTTTCCAAGATTTTCAGACTTCAAATGTCGTGTTAGCCCTTTCCGATTTCCGATTCAAAAAAATCGTCGATTGGAGATAGATCTATGTAATTATTTTAATTTTAAAATTAAAAAAAAAAAACTAGGTATGTCAAATAAATTATTTCTGCGCACATGTTCGGCAAATCTTTCTCATGGTGGCGAATAAAATTTCACGGACATTTGAGCTTTGAGGGCTTGCTCAACGCGATAAAAATGTTTTGTTATTCGAGGCTAACCAACTAACTCCAAATATGTAACTATCCTCAAAAAAAACACACACAAACACACAAACGCATTAGACTCCTTTATGCTCAAATAGTGAGCCAAACTCTTAATTAAGCATCTCTGTATGCGAAGACAGACATTAGGAAAATACAAAATTATTACTTACTTTCCATCAATAACATGTGGACGCATTGAGCATTATCAACTATAAAGGCTTTCGTGTATGTTATGAAACCAAATCGACGCGACTTTTTGGATGCAGCGTCACGCATCCATTGCTCATAAAAAGATCTTAAACCGTCCTCATTCGCATATGGTGCCAAGCCGCCAATAAATAATTTTCGCAGATGTTCCAACTTGCAGATTTCCTTCGGAAAAAAAATAGTATAAATATGGATTTTTACAATTTTATTTTATTACTAAATCGTAAATAAATACTTACGTCGTCAATATTTCTACGATTTACCAGTTTCCTTTGCCTCAGCTTGCTCTTTTTCTTATTTCTTGATTACCTGAGAAAACAGATTTTGAATAGCAGTCCGAGGGGACCTCATACCACCAAAGAACTACACATCAACGAAACCCAATTAAGAATAAATTCATGTAGTAAACGTCTAGTTCTTCCATCCCGAGGCTCGAAAGTCCAAGCAATGAAATAGTGAGTATCTAACAATATCGAGAATCGTGACACGTGGCAGTGGACGCGCTTGTTTATTATATTGTATTGGGATGGGGATTGTCAACTCAACCTGAGTTAGAGGTAGTAGGTACAGAAATCGAGTTGAGTTCCGTTAAAAAGTAAGCGAATGATTTTGATGGCGTTTTCGATTGGTTTTTCTCCCGACGTTGGGCGATTTTGATTCGAATGAAACACTAAAAACTTCTTCGGACTTTCCTGTCAAAATTATTACATATATATATTGGTTAAATGTCCAATATTTATTTCGCAGTTTATTTGTTTGGCAAAACGGCGGAAGACCAACTTATTGGGTTAAAAAAACTATAATATTGTGAAGGATTCCAACAACGAGATTTTTTATGCTGATGGCTGCGTTATTATTTGTGCTTCCATCTTCTTTTATTTTTTAAATAAATTTGCTTGCAAATTAATTGAAACACTCAGAATACGAAATTGGCCAAACACAGCACGAAAACAGAAACGTTGTTTGACAGACAATAGTGTTTGAAATATATACATATTTATATGTTATGGGTGTTGAACACTACATATTATAATACATCCAACTCAGTGCTTTTTCGTTTTTTTTTTGTAAGAAACAAAGATTAGACTGTTGAAGAAAAAGATTAAAACTCAGATGTGAGGTCAGTATATCATTAGCCTGAATTAAAGTAAAAATTTCAAAAAATTAAATGAAAGCAAAAGAAAAATACATTTGACGATGCCTCGTGTAGCGCCTAGGCAAAATTTAATGGACGCGCTTAGAGTTAGTTAATGAAAGTTGGTGTCGAATTCCCAGAAACAGCTACAACTGCGCAACTTAAAAGATTTCACGTGAGCGAATCGGGTAAGAACGACAATTCTTCCGTTGCGAGTGATGATGAAATTAACGATTCGGTTGCTGCCGCTAAGGTTATGTCTAACGATGCCGTATTTGCCGAGGATGCTAATGAAGATGCTGCTCTGGACGAAGAATTGACGATTCTACGCAAACGACTCGAGGTGATGGAACTTCGTAAGCTCATAAGAGAGCTGAAGGAAAACCAAGTTACTGCCGTGGGTGGCCGTGGCTCAAGTGGTAGTGGCTACCAAATCGGAAGGTTCGGTGATCGAATCCCAGCCTCACCCGAAAGACATTCATTTTTCCAGTTAACAAAAATCAAATAAGATGAGTAGTTAACTAGAAATCAACAACAAGCCAACTTCCATCAAGAATTTAGTCTCCCCATTAAATGTTGGATGCCACCCATGGACCGAGATAACCACTGAGCCGAAACATCTTTCTTTTTCTCTCTATCCCATTTTCCAAAAAACTTAACGCATGCTGAGGCATTATAAGTGTATTTATACCCACTTGAGTGTTAAGTTCTTAAAAAAAAAAAAAGTGCAAGTGGACGTAGAACTGATTTCGGGGATATCGAGCACGCTATCCCGAAGTTCAGCGGTGACGAGCTAGGCCATTCCGTTCAGCATTTTCTCCGTGATTTCGAAGAAATAATGCAAATCACAAACGCTGACGATCGTTTCAAATTGCTAAGTTTGAGGCGCTCACTAATTGGGAGTGCGCGAGTCTTTTTATCATCACCTGTCGCTCTGGGATATGATGAATTGAAATCAGCACTCATTCAGGAATTCAATATTGCCGTTTCTTGTCAAGATGTATGTAGAATGCTGAGCCAACGATGATGGCAGAGACAACAGGAATCGCTGCATTGTTATATTTTATATATGCAAGCGATTGCCAAGCGTTCGGACATTAGTGAGGCAGAAGTTATCGGTTTCATTATAGATGGAATGGGTACTGGTTTGCTGAATATAAATTTACTGCTGAGCGCTCGTACCATTGACGACCTAAAGCGACCCATTAACCGTTACTAGCAACGATTCCTGAACCAAAATACATCAGGAGGATCAGGACGAACCGAACCTCCTGCCATGACGAAACCTAATGCCGACAAAAGTTCCACACTATGCTATAATTGCTCACAGGCGGGACACATAAAAGCATATTGTCCACACCCATTGCGTCAAAATGGATCCTATTTTCGATGTTGGAAGAAAGGACATAATCGCCGTACGTCTCCAAATCCGAGAAAGGTTTTATCCCGTGTTGCTGCAAATGCCGAGAAACAATTAGTCGAGTAAGTCATTTAGAAAAGCACTGGATCATTAGACCAAGCCGTTCACCTTATGCTTCCGCTATTGTTTTGGTTAAAAAGAAGAATGGAGAAATACGTATGTGTGTCGATTATCGTGGTCCTAATAAAAAGGCAATTCGCGATAATCGGACGTTGTCCCTTATCGAGGATTGTATTGAATTTTTGGAAGGAAAAAAGTATTTTACACTTTTAGATTTGAAGAGCGGGTTTCACCAAGTTCGGGTTTAAATCAATTCATTTCACCGTGTTCACACCAAGTGGAATGTGGGAACATTTAAAAATGCCGTTTGGGCTGAAAAATGCGTCAGCCGTATTCCAGCTGGAGAAATGGAGAATAACATCATTCGATTGATCCATGAAAAATTTGGACACCAAGCGGTTGATAAGTGCTTTGACAAGATTATTTCTCATTATTGGTGTCCCGGTATGCACCAGATTGAAAAATTCATTCAAAACTGCCAAAAATCCGTTGCCATTCGATACAATCCACGTGGACCATTTTGGTCCGCTGCCTTCAATAAGCTCCAAGAGGAAGCATATTTTATTTGTTGTAGACGCGTTTATAAAATTCGTTAAATTATATTCCACAAAATCTACAAGTACGAAAGAAGTAATAATATTTTCATGGCCGTGTCTTCACCCCAGGCTAATGGCCAGGTAGAGACGACGAATTGGGTAATCAAAGCGATGTTGGGGAAATTAAGCGAACCGATAAATCATCCCGATTAGTCGTGTAAGTTATTGCAAGTGGAATATACTATTAATAATTCGATTCATAAGACCACGAAGAATTTCCCAAGTATGTTTTGGTATCGGGCAAAGGGGAGAGATAGTAAACGATATTACAGAATATTTACAAGATAAGGCGATTGCCGAAAAGTGCCGTGATTTGCATCAACTCCGGAGAGACGCATTAAGAGAAATTGATAGATCTCAGGAGTACAACTTGAGTTATTTTCTTAGGCACAGCAAAAGAGCTAAAAATTATCATATCGATGCATTTGTAGTTGTACGTAATATCGATACTACAATAGGGACATGTAAAAAGTTTTTGCCGAAATTCTGCGATCCATATGTTATACATAAAGTGCTTGGAAACGATGGATATGTGTTACGGGATATCGAGAATTGCCAATTGACTCAACTACCATATGACAGTATTGTTAAATCTAATAGCATGCGTAAATGGCTTTGAAAATATGACGATAGTGACAATAAGGCTGCAGATGTTCAGAATCGAAGCAACGTTCTTGATGTAGATATAGGTGTAAGCTAGCACGTAAAGTTGCTAAAGTTGTTGTTAAATATTAAGGCTTTTAGGTACTCATTGTTCGTGGTCGACCAACTGTCAGGTCGGCCGAGTTTAGTATAACACGTCATCTGTCAGTTGTTAATTAAATTAATCAAGTTGGGAGTTGAACACTACATATGTATTATAATAATGAAAAAATCACATCCAACATCAGTGCTTTTTTTTTTTGTAAGAAAAAAAGATTAATTTAATCTTTTAAACGGATGGAGATTGCATTTTATGAATTACATTAAGTTTTTTACATAAATTTTCTACTTAAACAATACAATTTAGATAATAAAAGTCGGATTTTACACCCGTTTTTGGACAGTGGGTGTCTTGTTTACAAATGTGGAAAAAACGTTTTGTGGTTTATTGGGAAGAGTTTAGGTTCTTCATAATTATTAAATATTATGACATTTGGTTGTTGATTCAGCACTTGTTTATGACTGATTATATCAGAAGGGTTGGGTTTTACATAAAAGCTACAACTCGTTAAAAATGGCGAAAGTCGTAGAAACTACAATCATCACTCTTCTTCATAGATAAATTAACATACATAGATGGCAAACTTTCCAGATATTGGGAATCCAAAACCCGCTTTCCACTGATCGCCTCTATCCGTGGGACCCTGTCTGTGAATACGTGTGAATTGTTATCAATGCAATTGCCACCCCATTTTACTCAAAAAACGTCATCCACATTACACACACATAGTGAACTCTATGTGCAAACCGCTTTCATTCTAACAATTTTACTTGATAATTGCTCTCATTTTAGCAAATTCTAGCAGTTTACTGGCTTGCACGATGTGTTGGTAATTCACTTACAGTGTGTCTATGCCAAAGTTAAGAGTTTGCAAAAGTCTTAGTAGAGTTTCTTTCATTTATGACTCGGAGCGGGCATAAACTCTTACAAAAGTCGAATGCTGACGAATCAGAGATATCAGCTGGTGATCACAGCGTCGAATTAACAGTACCTAGAATTATTTATAACATGATAATTACATATGTATTGTAATAGTATTATAATAAAAATAACAAAAAGTAAATGATTTTGATTTGAGTAGTTTTGCTAACCTTTTAAAATACTTTTTTCCATCAACGCCTCTAAATCATTTATTTTGTGCTTTTCAAGCAGTTCACGTATCTCATGGAACATCGGTCAATTGGGAGGATACCTTCCTGAAAGCTCAATAAGCCGTTTTTCTTTTCTGGAAAAAAAATTATGTTATAATAGTTGAACAATGAAAAAACAGACGAAAACAAAATCTTACCTGTATCTGTTCGCCAAATTACGTATTTTTGTTTTAATTTCCTCTGCGTTTTCTGATTTCACATTTTCCGTTTTCCATTTCCTGCTATACATAAACATAAAGAAATTAGAATAATTAAACAACTTAAAACCGATTAGCTTGCAATAATTCTTATTAAAACAAGTCAAGCAGTTGAATATTCTAAAAATAATTAGTTGTGATGGTATTCGATTTCACAACTCTTGCTTCCGAGGAGATTACCCTGAAGTTTTGTAATAAAATTCGGTTTTAAGAGCAAAATTTGGGCATGGTGCATCTCGAGATTTATAGGTGATTAGCGAAGTATTTTTGTTAATCTCGGTGGAAACGCAGTATAAGGAACTGCTGAAACATCAAATACGAATTCCATTTTGACCATTATGTAAATATTTATTTCAAGGTTTTATCCACTTTCGATGGAGAATATACCTTGAACAAATTTCAGTAGATAAAATAAAAGTTTTCAGAGAACACAATTTGAGGGCACCCTTTAAGTAAGCACTTTTCAACTTTTAAATAGGTAGGTAAGCACGCATATGTTTGGAAGCTCTAATGTTTTTGCTCTATAGTCAAGTGACAGCAATCAGCTGTTTGGAAAGTTTGTTGACAAAGTAGAGTGAGTGTTTCTATGATTGTGATTTCTTAAAATACTTTGCACTTAGTGAACTATAAATGTGTAAAAAAAACTACTAACAATTACCTACTTTGTTATAAAAATGCTTATATTGTTGTGTGTTGTGTAAAATGTGTGGGAAGTCGATGAAAGTGTTCTTATTTTCTGTATGTAATCGGTCTGTTTAATTTTGGATTATATGAGCATACATCAGTTCAGGAATTTAGAATTCAAGGTGGATTGAAAATGTTGGTTTGAATTTTTCGTCATAAGTTTAACCATATACAATACATATGTATGCATGCTTGCCTACGTAAAAATAAGAAAATTAATAACATTATTTTATCATACAATAATTTTAAGTCCTTTGAGAGTATGTATAATTTAGTTTTTTTTTTAAAGAAATATGTAGACTTGCGCACTATTTAACTATCGATTACTTAACGGCCGTTCTCCGCTGTGCTGGTTTCGCCTGGAAAGATGATGTTTATGATCACACAGTTACAAATGTCTTTTTTTTGTTGAGCTTCGCCTTAGAGTGGTCTTTTAATTTTTCATCTCGATCCAACCACTGCCTCTATCATAGTCTATAATTTAATCCAGGAATGGTTCATTTCTTTTACGGGAAAAGTGCATAGAAGTCGACTTGTATACACTTTCAAAAAAATTCGTTTTGCTAAGGATCATTTAACTCAGGTGACAACTTCCATTTGTCGAGGTTTTTTGTTTTCCAAGCCTTTCAAGCTAATCAGAAAAAGTTGACTGGCCCACAGAGTTACCGCAATGACAACGACAACTATGATTTCTTCTTTTAAATAGATGTCAGATGTTGGGGAGCAGATAATCGGTCTTGGCACGACTTGGTAATCCGTTATCTTCTATCGTTTTTATTCAATATTCAATTTATTAAGTTGCCTGAAAAGTTATCGCGTCGTTAAATTTATGATATCTTCTATACCCGCCCTCCATTCAACTTTCTTTCTGATATTATCGTACCTATCGCATACCATTCTTATATACGCTTCTGGTACATTTTGATATCTTGAGATAGTCCATATAAGATCTCTGAAAACTCTATTAGAGCCTGTTTTCGAATTGATGCAGATATGTCTCCATCATCGTATCGTTTATACAACTATTTCCAAAAAAGCCGCATTGACTGGCATAGCATTGCTCATTTGGTTGTCAAGAACTCTCTTATAGATTTTCATATTGTAGCAAGCGACATTTATTAAACAAATTCGAGATCCGTTTAAATCCAAAATACCCGATTGCGGCGCGGAGGGTATATTATCCGGTTCGACTGCACGACACCCGTTAATTCTTTTTATTGATTCGTTAGCTACGACTTCCAAAAAATTTGCCATTTTCGCTTCATGCGCGACAACTGGGGAAGTGTTAGTTCACAGAAATTATTCCTTAAGCAACGCGATAGTGTACTCTTTCCATCTGCATGTTTTGTTGTTACGCAATTGTCAATTATCTCTTCTCGTCGAAAATGTATTACAGCGATTGAATCTCTTCCGAGTTTTTAATTCACCATGCCGCAATCCTAAAATTAAAACCTCCTTTGTGCTGCAACGTGCCGATACGATGTTCATTGTTATTAAATGTGTCCTTGAGGATATATTGAAGAACATTCACGCTACTGGCAATTTCACTGGAGCACTGGTGGTGGAAATTGCTATAAAGCAAAGTGAGACAGGAGAAATTACGTCGGTGCACCAGACCAGATATGGACATTGTTCTTAAATTTTGGACGGATGAATGCCTTATATATTGAGGCCTGATCAGAGCGGGTGAAATATTTCTTACATCGCTTTCGGAAACCTAGACATTGCGCAGCATTTTTGACGACGCCAACGTAAGTTGTGACTGACACATACCGAGAGTGAAAAGTTTCTCGGTTTCGACGATGTAAGTGCCATTCATGGATAATGGTTGGGTATTTAGATTTCGCTTTAATGACAGCAGACAACATTGAGTTTTGGAAGAATTAAATTCCACTCGGTTGATAGTTCCCCAATTGGTTATGCTGTTAATATCGGAATTTAATGAGCTTAACATACGCTGCCGTTCCCTTTCTACAGCCGAAGAGCAGGGACGTGAGTCCGGGAACGAATATGAAAAGCAGAGAGTACTGTCATCAGCAAAGGAATATATTGGATTAGAGGTATCAGACAAGAGATCATTAATGAAGATTAAAAAGAGTGTCGGAGACAGAACGGAGCCCTGGGGCACGCCAGCATTTGTGAATATCAGACTTGAAACCGTCCAAGACTATTTGAATTTAGCGTTCCGAAAGGTAATTTCTAATCCATTAAAGAAGAGAGTCATCGATCCCAAAAGCACACATTTTCGACAAAAGAGCCTGATGCTAAGCTCTATGCAGCTCAAGTGCATCTTGTTTCGCGATTTATGTACGCTTCGGTTCCACTTTTCGGTGAGAAATGCCATCAAATCACCAGCGGACCAGTTGGTACGAAAACCATACTGCCGGTCATTGAGAAATTTTCGCGTTTGGAAATATTTCATGAGCTGACGATTTATTAGTTTACGGTCTTGGAAAGAAGGGACGTAAGGGCAATGGGTCTTTAGGAAGAGAGAGAAGAACGTTCGCCCTTTTTTAGTGACGGGCTGGACAAATGCTGTTTTCCATCGACTCGGAAAAAGTCCTAAAGAGTAGGCTTGATGAAAAAGCTTACGTAGTGGTATTGCCAGCTCTTCAGAAGAAGGGAAGACATACTATCTGAACCAGCGGATTATGATCTTTAAGTACTCTTGCTACTACACGAGTGCGAAAGTATTGAGCTGACCGCAAAGTGTGCAGCAAGCAGATTGACCTTGTCCAAAGAGCTGATAGCTGGAATGTCATTGTAAATGAGTGTTGGGATGGAGAATGAGGCAGAATTTCTAATGTTTTTGACGAACTACCAAAAATTTGTACTACCTTTGGGACATTGTACCACTTTTTGCCCCAGTTTTTGGTCGTATTGGAATTTCACAAGCTAAAAGGAAGGAAGTGCAGTCATTCCTAGCTCGTTTTCACTTTTTGTCGGTTTTCCTCTGTCGGGTTGGTCTTGTAGGACCAACAAAATATTTCTCTAACCTTGAAAGTCTATTTACAGTTCGAGTCGTACCACGCATTTTCTTTTGGTTTGATATTCTTCTTCCGATGACGGATAAAGCACCTCATTCCAAAGAGAATACTGTCTGTGATCATATCAGCACCGGCATCCACGTCTTGATTGAGGAAATAAAGCGACCAGTTAAAATTCCTAAAGAAGCTGTTAAGTTCGGTCCAGTTGGCTTTCTTATATTGCCATACGGTTATTTTAAGAATCTTTTCTCTAACTGTGTGGTGGGTGTACGAGAAATTAGCTGATATGACACAACGGTCCGACGAGCCTAGAGGGAAAAGCGCATTAACAGTGTACTAATCAGCGTGAGACTAGACTTAAAAACAAGTCTAGGGTATTGGCGATTGACTATCAACTTCTGGTATTCATGTGGGCTGGGTGGAATTATTTTCTGAAGCGAAGATCTCAACACACCGTCCTTCGCGTTTTGTCTGTCCAGAATGTCGAAGCCAACCAGAATTGTGTATATTAAAATCGCCCATAATCACGATTTCACAGGGATACAATTCTCTTTATGGAGTCAAGGTCTCGAATTGCTGTCCAGCTTGGGGCTTCTGTAAATAAATTAGTAGTGTATAATTTGCTAACGGAAATGGAATTTTAACCACATGAAATTGAGTTCAGGATTGGAAAGGGGTTACATTGTGGTGGAGTTTGGTAAGCTTCATCACTACGCACGTAAATGGTGAGACCGCGGTGAGTAAAGAATAATGGCACTGGTTCGTAGGCGGGTAGCTTCCAAAGTGCCAAAATTGCTGGTCTGTACTTACAGACGTGGACGTACGCAGAAAAGCGAGTACTTCTTAGCCCGCGTATATTGGCTACGTCCACCCTGAACTCCCTAGTCATAACCACAAACAAAGACAAAAAAAAACACAAATACCGATGATGCTAAGCAAGGCTGCGAAGTGAGAATTTTGACGTAGGTTTACCGAATCAAATTGCTGTAGGTGTAATGCCCTTACAACAATATGAAACAGTGCACAAACAAAATTCATACTCACAACCGGCTATCCATCGGTTTTACATATATTCAGCCACTGCCTATACGGTAATATAAATACTAGCAACAGTATTTCAACCAGTATACGAGTATATACTCGTAATTGCTGTATTCATTACTTGAATTCAAACCTTTGTCAGGACTAACTCCTAACCTATTAACGTTAATTTGTTGTGTGCTTATTTACTTATTTGATAAACTGTTATTTTCTGTTTGAATCATCCTCACCTTTGATATCAGACATGTTATTCTTATTTGGTCAGACCAAACATTTTGTCAAGCCAATTTATTGGGTCTATAACGTGGGGTTTGCTAAGAGATGGCGTAACTTGTATTATTCCATTGTTATTATTCCATTGGAACATGTGTTGGAAAGCTACTGTCATTGTACGTCATTTCAGTATATGTCATTCATTTGAAGCGTAAACAACAATAATTTTTTTTCACTCAAATATGTCGAACTTTGTTCCTGAAAAAGTGTTTTTGCGGGGAGTTCTTCTTCATTACTTTAATATGAAGAAAACTGCTGCCGAAAGTCATCGTATTTTGGTGGAAGTTTATGGTGAACATGCGCTAGCTGAGCGAACGTGACAAAAGTGGTTTGCACGATTTAGAAGTGGTGATTTTGGCTTGGAAGACGATGAACGTCCTGGGCAGCCAAAAAAGTTTGAAGATGAAGAACTGGAAGCATTACTCTATGAAAATTGTTGCCAAACACAAGAAGAGCTCGCAGAATCTTTGGGTGTCACTCAAGCAGCCATTTCAAAACGTTTAAAAGCAGCTGGATATATTCAAAAGCAAGGAAATTGGGTTCCACATGAACTCAAGCCGAGAGACGTCGAAAGGCGGTTTTGCATGTCCGAAATGCTGCTGGAACGTAACAAAAGGAAGTCATTTTTGCATCGGATTGTTACTGGTGATGAAAAATGGATCCATTACGACAACCCCAAGCGCAAAAAATCATATGTGAAACCCGGCCAACCAGCCAAATCAACGGCAAAGCCGAATATCCATGGCGCGAAGGTAATGCTCTGTATTTGGTGGGATCAGATGGGTGTGCTGTATTATGAGCTGCTAAAACAGGGTGAAACCATCAATGGACAACGCTACCGAATACAATTAATCCGTTTGAAGAGAGCAGTGGCCGGAATATGATATACGGTTCACATCAGAGCTGAATATCAAAAATTGGCTTGATTCATTCTTGGCCGCCCAGCCGGCGCAGTTCTTTTGGGATGATATCCACAAATTACCAGAAAGATGGGAAAAAGTCATAGCTTCAGATGGGCAATACTTTGAATAATACTATTGTACATGTTTTTCTTAAATAAACGTTCAAATTTTGAAAAAAAACGCACCCAATAATTGCCATCTCTTCGCCTTTGGCGCCATATGCGTCTTCTCCCCCTCGCAAATAGGACCAAATATTCGACGAAGTGGTCATCTTTTTAAGCTGTTCATTGTTGGCTCTGTTTCTCTAATTCGACGATGACTTGCAGGGGAAGGATTCTAAAGTACATATCCTCCAGATAATAAGATTTGTCAAAGTCCTTAAAATAGGCATTTGTTTGAGCCATAATTTCATCGTTGGAGCCAAATCTCATCTTCCTCGGGGCCATTTCCTCACGTTTGTAAACAGAAACAGTCATTGGGAGTGAAGGGTTCGTTGCCCAATTTATGAAATTTTGCCTTGACGAAGGTATCCGTGCATTGTCTTGATGGAAGAGCTACGAGTATTTATTCTTGGCAAAACACTACGAGTATTGTTTTTCCTTCAAATCGTCGTTCAGCTTATCGAATATGTTAGCATAATATTCGCCGTTGATTGTTTTTCCCTTCTGAAGGTATCCCCCGTCAAACCTAAAAAAACTGTCGTCATGACCTTGTTGGCCAAAAGACCCACTTTGCGTTTGGGCGGCGAAGATTTGATTGGAAAAATCCACTGTTTCGAATGCTGCTTAGTCTCCGATGTATTGTGGTGGTTTCATGCTTCGTCCGCGGCTATGAAACGGCTTTTTTATTTCCGTCTGTTGACAAAACGCGCCACATGGGCATAGTACCCCGGCGTTAAATCCCGGACCCTACAAATTAATTTGTATCGTTCCCTTGATAATAATAATAATAATAATTTCCGTCAGGCAAGAAAGTTGCTGACGCTCACAGAGATGTATGTAAAATTTATGGTGGGTCACCAGCGTTCTGCTTGATGATGACCATATCAATTGAATCAGGTCGTCACATAACTGAGCGAAAGATTGCAGAGAAGCTAAATGTATCATACACAAAAATTATGTAAAAATGACTTTGAACATCGCCATATTTGGGTTCGACATGAATTGAAAGAGATTCGCTTAACACAACCATCAATTCAGATGTTTACTGTCAATAATTAATGAAACAGGAGGAAGCCATCAAAGAAAAACGGACATAACTGGCAAATCGTAAGGGAATCGTGTTCCACTATGACAACGATTGACCACATATCTTTGATAACTAATGAAAATGAATGGCAAACCTTAAATCTATGTATATTGATGATTTGAAATCGCCCTTGGTCCAGTTTTGTGCCAATAAGGGCCAGGAGTTCTATGAGCACGGAATCATGAAGTTGTCAGGAAGATTCCAGAAGACCTCGAATAAAATGTTGCACAAAAAAAAAGAAGTTTTATTCCACGCTAAAAAACCGAAATTACTTTCTGGAAAACCCAAGGGTTACATATTGAGCATCGCCAGGTTGACGCCGCTCACTACCTCACCTTATCGCATAACGCCCAACCATTATTGTCTCTATTTTTAAATAATATTTACCGCCCATACGATGAGATATTGTTAAATCAGTTTTTCATTCCTTTTAAAGAGCTGAAAAATGTTGAATTTTTGATAATGGCGATCTGATTGTGAATAATTAAAATTAGAATAAAATGTCTCAATTTAGTTAATGGTATCCAAGATGCTGTGTATAGAAAGAAACAATATCCTACGTACTATGTATATGTATATGTATATGTATGTATGTATATTACCGTTATCCAAAGGCAAATATTCGCTGAATTGTGATTTTGTGAATATATCAATTGCAAGCATATTAATCAATGGACGAAATCTGTATTTTAGGGTCAGCTATGATAAAACTTTATCTGCAATTGTGTTCATTATTAATTCTTCAAGATTTCGAAAATCTCTTCAAACTCATTGAAGCAAAAACGCAAACATTGTGCTAAGATTCCACTCACCCCTTTTCAAAAACCCATTCAAGTAGGCAAAAAAACTCACCCCTTCAACCAGGGCGGTTTTTCAATTTAGTAACTTTAGATTCGCGTGATTGAAATACAACAAAAAAAAAATCTTCGCTTCCTTAAAATAATTCTACCTGTTTTATTTGTCTTATTTCTCGAGAAAAGGCATACATAAATAATTCTTATCAATAAAAACCTTCAAAATTATTTACATCTTACTATGTAGTAAAATAGAAAAAAATATTTCAATTCAAAGATGAAATTTGAAATGTGTAAGCTGGTCGCGCCTTGTTGGAGTATTGGCGCGCGTACAAACCGCCCACATTAATCTTCCAACAATAGCAATATTCGGGTAATTAAAATCGCTATAAAAGTAAAAATAATTGCTAACATGAATTAACCGCGTTGTGTTTGTAAAAGCCACTTATTTCATTGTAATTAAGATCGGTGCGATTAGCGGATGTTGTTAGTGTTGAGGGTGCTGTTGGAGGACCGGTCGATGATGGAACTTGTCCAGTAGTAGCTGGTGTCGCTGGAAAAGGAACTGATGGTAGTATTCGTGATGGAAGACCATTGTGGGTATGGAAGTGCTGATGAAGATTCGATATAATTGGAGGATAAGAATTTTGTCCCATGATCGATGTCATAAAACCATTCGCCACAACAAAATTCCTGAAATATACAAATACAAATAAGGGGTTGGTAATTAATGCGTGTTAATTTTATTAGACGTTTATTGAGGCTACTAAAAAAAGCAGAAGCAAGATAAATGTAAACTGGCTCAGGTAATATATTATCTAAGTCCGAAATATACGGAAATTGTAGGACGGAAATAATTTACTGTGTGCCGTTAAATTTTTGAAAAGTATGTTATGACATAAATTGTTTACCTGTATTGTTGGTCAATGTGAGCCTTTTCGATGCGTTTATCTTTGGCACGACGATTTTGAAACCATATTTTGATTTGTGTCTCCGTCAGTCGTAATGTTTCAGCTAATTCAAATCTGCGACTTCGTGAGATATATTCGTTACGGTGAAATTCGACTTCTAAACGAAGGGTTTGCTCTGTACTGAACGTGGTACGTTGTCTTCGGGGACGTCCTTCTTTTCGGCGCCGTCTTGCTACTGTTAATTATAAAAAAAAAATATATTAACTTTATTAAGTAGGAAAACAAAATCAGCGTATCGTACAGCGGTCTCTTCTTTAATAGTCGTTAAGTTTTTATGTGCACGTACACCTAAATTAATGCGTAAATAGATTTTCAAAATATGTTAAACTCAAAAAATGTACACTTAATTTTACACACTCAGGAAGGTGGTAGGTCTACTTTTTAAGGAGAACAAATTTCAGCTTTGCACACGGAAAGTAAGGGCCCTTAACCACATGTTGTCAACAACTCTCGGAGCCCCTAGACTTCTATAAAGCAAATATTATCGCAATCCAAGAAGTTGATGAGATCTAGAACTACTATGGCGACGCTTATTTGGAAGGAGGTTACTACATCGCAAAACTCGGATTCAGGTTCTTAGAATTTATAACGGCACGTAACCAACAGGCGTTTCCATCTCAAAATCCATAAAGGAACTTGGCTATCCCCTGATCAATCAATCGTCAACCAGGTTTATCATATTGCGATCGACTCCAGACACTCGCTTCTTCAGCATTCTGTATATTCCATCTTCCCGAGGGGTCAACATCGACTCGAATCATTACCTTGTTGTACGAATGTGGATGGCAGAGGCACAACGGAGTCAAGTAAGAACATCAATGTTTGACGTCGAAAAACTGCAATCATGAGAGACCGATATAATCTTTGTCAATCGCGTTTCCCTGAAGCTCTGTTAAAATCCGTGCCCACATACACAAACCGTAGAACACCAATGGGAATGTGGTCAATGAGCCATCAGAGAAACTAAAGGGTCTTTCATTCGTCGAATTTTTTTATTCATTTGAATGGCCTATCGATGCCATTATGTATGGAATCGTTCAAATGTCCGCCGCGGCTTCATCCGAAATGTCTAATTTTATGTTGGTTATGTTGGCTTTGAGGGCCGCTGTGGTTTGTGGCTTATTCGCATAGACCTGCAACTTCAGAAAATCTCACAAGAAAAAGTTTAACGGGGTCAAATCGCACGTTCTCGGTGGCCAGTTCACATCACCTCCACGTGAGATGACCTGAGATGACCATGACCTCGAATCGCTCGTGCAGAATTCTCAATGTGGCGTGAGCTGTGTGTCAAAATTCGGAAGTCCCTATTGGAAGAAACTTCGGGTTTGACAACAAGTATTAAAAGCTGCGCTGCGTTGAAGGAGCAGAAAAAGGGAGGAGTACAAGTTTCTAGGAAAGAAAAACAAATGCCACGAGAAGGGCGCGATCGAGCAAACGGAGAAATGTTACTATATGAATGGCGTTTGAAAGTTTTATCAGAGAGTAAAATGAAGATGCCAGGGCTACAAAGCCAGAATGGAAGCCTACAAAGATGAACATGAACAACTAGTAGTAGAGTGGCAGTCAGTGCTGAAAATATGGCAAGACTACTTTTGCAGATTGTATAAAGATGATTACTTACTTACTTAACGGGCTCCCGACCCGTGGAGAGTCTCTGCCTGAGACACTTCAGCCTTTCATCCTCTACGATCCCGGGTACGCTGCTTCCAGTTATCCAGAAAAAGCGCTCCGGCATCCGCGATAGCTTGGTCTTTGAAACGTAAGTTCGTTCTTCCTTGTCGTCTCGAACCTGAGGCCTGAGATTCGAAGATTCTCTTAGCTGGAGCATTGTTGTACATTCGCTCGATGTGGCCGAGCCAATGTAGTCGACGTATTTTGGCTTTTTGGACTACATCCACATCTTGGTATAGCTCATAGAGTTCGCGGTTATATCTTCTCCTCCATTCGCCCTCCTCGCACACAGGATCAAAGATCCGTCGAAGAATTTTTCTTTCGAAGGAGCCCAGAATTAGCTCTCCCTTCCTGCTTATCGTGCAGCACTCGGCGCCATACAGTATAACTGGCAGGATAAGGGTTTTGTAAAGCGTACATTTCGTCCTTCGAGTAAGGAGTTTTGAACCCAATTGCTTTGCCAAACCGAAGTAGCAGCGGTTTCCTATGGTAATTCTTCGTCGGATCTTTACTAGGGTGTCATTCGTGGAGTTCATGTTTACATGTAACTACCTCGAAATTGTTGCTATCAATAGTGACGTTTTGTCGTAGGCGGAGGACAGATGATTCTTTGTTTGTTGATAGTATGTACTTGGTCTTGTCCTCGTTTACTTCCAGGCCAACGAATTTCGCCTGTTCTTCAATCGCCGTGAAAGCCTCTATCACGGAACGCTGCGAGCGTCCGATGATATCAATATGGTCCGCATATCCCAGGAGCTGGACGGACTTGTTGAAGATAGTGCCTTCCGTGTTGACACCTGCTCTGCGCACTATCTGGTCTAGGACGAGATTGAAGAAATCACATGATAGCGCATAACCTTGCCGAAATCCGGTGTATGTTTGAAATAGGAGGAGCTACTTCCAAACTGCACGTTGCAGTGCGTGTTTTCCAGTGTCACGCGACACAACTGGATCAGTTTTGCCGGGATCCCGAATTCGGCCATCACCATATAAAGCTCCTGACGATTAATGCTATCATATGCGGCCTTGAAGTTGATGGTCTTTTGCAGGATTTATCTCTGTATGAAAATTTGGTCTATAGTCGATCTGCCGGGCCGGAATATATCTATATCGAAGCTTTAGCTATATCGAAGCTAAAGTCAAATAAAGTTGCGGCGCAGAAGGATTGGCTACTAGGCTATTTAAAGCTGATGGAGATGATACTTGGCAACCAGTTTATCTGTAAGATACGAGTATGGTCTGAAGAAAGCATGCAAAACATGAAATTTCAGCATCGTCTGTCCGATCCGCAAAAAAGGAGACCCTTTTGACTGCGCGTACTATAGAGGATTAAGAATCCTATAAAGTCTTTCAATCATTGCCTATAAAATCTTTTTGTATATGAGCGCATAAAACCATTTATGAACAATCTGGTTGGTCCATACTAGTGCGGTTTCAGGTCAGGCAATTCCACCATCACACTACGGCATACCTAGTTTGATATCCCTCCTAAACTTATCAGGTTGTGCAGGATGACTCTGCAGAATTTTCACTGCTCCATCAAGCTCAGTAATGAATTAACCGTGACCTATGTTAAGAAAGGTTTTAAACATGACATGACTTTTTAGTATCGACTGTTATCGAAACAGTTATTTTTTTATTGTCTAGTTAAGAGTCACTTTTTATTTTTTTTTATAACTGGAGCGCGTTCAAGGGCTGTGTACCCTTTAAATGTTTCACTTCTATCAAAGCCAGTCACAGGTGGAAAATACAAGTGAATTAAATCATAACTGTAGACAAATGACTCACCTATAGCACAAAATGTAAACATGATCTGAAGTATAGAATGCGTAATAGGGCTGCAGTTGCAATTTTAAAACCGAGTTTTGCTGCGTTTGCGAATGCCGGTCTTTAGCCAGAAATGGGTACAACACTGCAATCAAAACACCGTTAAACATCCAAAAAGCAACAATTACCTACCACCTACCTACTTAACCTATCTTGTAAATTTATTTTTTATGGAAAACCACCAAAGTTGGTAATTGTATTTTATGTCTAATAACAAAATCTGATGTGGAAAAAATTAATCTGTTGCACTTTTTGCGGAGTTCTTTCGCGGAAATCTTTGAAAATTGGACAAATCGCAATAAAATGTACCACGTCTTCTATATTTCTTTCAAATTGGATGCCTTCTGAAAGAAACAGTATCATGCTGAAGTTCATTCTCTGTGATACAGACTCCTTCCTCATCGAAAGTAAATGATAGGTTCAAACCGCAGTTGCGGGTAATTAGGGACAAATTGCAAATTCCAATAAAATTAAGAGGAAAAAAGGGTTTATGGTGATTAGAATTTTCTAAGAAATTGGTAATGATTACCTAACAGTAATATTTGCAGCAAATACCGAACAAAATTATCGTGAAACGACGAAATCAGGGGGGTGTCTCAACCAGTTGGACCAAGGAGTGTATGTTATGTACTCCTACATATGTATATTTTGGGTAAATCAATCAATTCCAAATCATACAATCAAGTGAAATTTATGCATCCTGCGTAATGCGAATTCACTTCAACGCCTAATAATAATTGTAGCTTAATCCAATTATGGCACAACAGGCAATTACCCCCATCGCATCATTTTATATTATCTATCTATTAAAATCAAAACTACTCAAGCAAGGTGTTGCGCCGTATTTATACTCTACATATGCACATAAATAAACTAAAGGTACATACGAGTATAAGTATCATTATTATAATCACCGCGAGAGGGTGGTAGACAAATGAAATACATTTAAAAAAAAAACTACCCTTCCAAAGATGGATTTCATAACATGTCTATTAGTAGAGAAACTTGTTTGAATTATATTGTAGAACGTTTTGTTAAACCTTATGCACACAACTGCTTAAAATTCCCACAGCCATTAACAATAAAATTAATCTCTAGAATTTTGAAATCCCCTTTGTGGCTTCTTAAGCGTGCTAACGAGAGCACCACAAACATAAGGGGTGGATTGTTTATCAACTTCAAGTTTTTTTTTTTATCTGTATTTCACCGTAATCATGATCGCATTAGTATCTTTCTTATGAATTCGTATAAAACATCCGTTATTAATTATTATGCCATGGATCCTGTCGTGTTTATATTTGGTAATTTGAAATGTAAACATTTAAACGTACGTATGTTACGTATGTGTGCATTGATACGTAGGTGGAATATGTATGTGATGATTTTTTTAATGAACTACCAGAAGATTGTTTTCTCATTTTTTTTTTGTATTTCGTTCCAAGGGCTTAACAATTTTTATTTGAAACATTTCCCACCATTATTCTTGGTTTTTCGACCATTACAGTATTTTATTTTACGAAGGATGCTTAACAAAGTACTAAAAACACATATTGTACATGCGACGAAAAATACTGAATAATCAAAAATAAATGCTGCAGTAAGCCTAGTAACACTATGGACGTGTGCTTTATTTTCCTTTAGGGGGAACTATAATTCAAGGCGGGCCTGGGACTCTATCAGGAACCATACACTCCCTATCTTGGGCTAATTGTCTTTAATTATGTACGTTTTCCTCTTAACCGCCCAGAATAAGCCGAAGGTCTTATTGTATGAGTGCTGACGTTGGTTTGTAAGATTTGCTCCGCCATTATTTCTATTTTTGGTGCAGGATATTTTTTTTTACTGATAGATTGTGACATCTAGCGATAGCTTTTCAATCGTGTTGTCATTTTTCACAGTTTTTCGACATTCATTTGCCAAATCATTCCGAATAGATTTACACGCTTTCGTATCTTTCAAACTTTTTATAAAAATCGGTCTTCAGCTCGCGAGTCTTATAAAAGAATATGCGGTTTTCTGGGTCCTCGCATCGACCAGCTGAGCCCGCTGTTCGCCGTGTTCTGGATATTTTGTACCATATACCGGGCCCCCGCCCAATTATCAAGGCTTCGCCCATCAATGACGTTATCTAATAAAAAGCGGGGCAGAGCATATTACTGGTCTTATCGTAAATATCTTCAGATAACGCCTCTGAAGGTTGCTACGATTTGACCAGTTACAAGTGGCCGGTCATAGGTCTTGTTGGCGGCAGGACCACCGGTAGTCCCTACCAGGACTTAAATCACGGTACCATGGGCGTCAGGAGCCCCCCGTATTTCGGTCCGGACCTGGGAGCGTCATGGTGGCTGTGGTTTATACCCAAATCGCGGGAAATTGTCTAACCAATTGTAGAGTTGCAAATAAGTACTGGGTGCTGTGACCCTAAGAACAGCAAGAGGTTTTAGGTCGGTCTCGACTCATACCAAGGGTGGAACTTGTGCCTCCAACACAGTTCCGAATTGGTATCAAAGGATTGAGGGAGAGCGATGGCAAGGCGCATCCTTGCTCCCATGGATGTATGGGCATCCCGTAAACATAAGTAAACATGACAGGTGGTTTACGTTAAAAACCAGAGACTAATGTACCATATACCCTGTCAGCATACATCCGTATAAGATTCAGCTATTGTAGGAAAAAACCATGAGCTCATGGCCTGCGAAGGAATTCGGGAATTGGGCTCTTAAATAGCTTGAATTATTTTTATCGAAAAATCGAGCCTCACTTTTGATTTAATGGGTTCGTGAAGACTCAAAATTTCCGTTTCTATAGTGAGGCAAATCGGACTCAATTACATCGACACAAGTGAACTGTTTGGTGAGGTCTTTACGCTGGTGGTATTACTGGTCCTCATTTTTTTGAAAAAAATGAGCTTCAGAGCTTACGTTATATAATAGTCAATGGCCGTCGATACTGGGTAATGATCTGTGCTTATTTCTGTTTGAACGACACTGGTACGGAAGATATGTGGTTCCAGCAGAATTTCGCCAGGTGCTTTACTACTCATAAAACAACTTACTTACTTAGGACTCGATTCAAGGGCATCATTATATCTTGAACCGAAGCATGGAATTGGGTACTGAGATCGTGCGACTTGACGGCACTAGGACTATGTAAAGTCGTTGTTGAGCATGTAAAATAGCGCCCTAAATGTTGGAAAAAGTGGCCTAAAAATTGGACACACAGGATGCCGAGAAAGCCATATGCCTGCAGTCGTATTAAAAACGTAATGCCATGAACTATTCTTCGTAATGAATAAAGATTTTTGGTTCGAAATCAATTTTTAAATGACCTGATTTTCCGATATTAAGTATTGCCAGTGTCCTGTCTGCTCTTGATGTAATTATTTGAATTTAGGCAATTTTTACGCTGAACCATCCGTGTCGTTCCTTAACTGAAGTTCACTCAAATTTGCTTGGGGAGGTTAAAGTGATCATCTGAATTTGCACGGCCAATCTTAGTAAACAAGATGTAGCTCTATTTTATATGATGCATGTATGTTCTGAGGTCTCAACATTCAATCCAACCACTGGTCTTTTGCAGCAAAGGAACGAACGCAATAGTTCAACTGTAGACATAAGCAACTCCTGAAGCTCCTTCCAATCGAGTCATACAAAATCTCTTTCGATGCAAGCAAGCCATTAGAGATATTGCATCTAATGTACTGAGTTTCTCGAGCGTTGTGGTGCTCATTATGAAATCCGTAATTTCCTTTATGAAATAGACTTCAACACGGCATTGCAGAAAGTAGCTAGGACTGCTTACGAACTCTACGGGCAAAGAAAATGGGAGTGGTGTTGTAATACGAATGCACTACATTCAGATTTTTTTTTATTTTTCAAAGGACGATACGAATAAATTTGTAAAGTTCGGGATTTTATGCCGGGTACTATGCCCATGTGGCGTTTTTTGTCAACAGCACGCGGTGTACCGAGTTCCAATGTGGTCCACCATCTAGATACTTACCGCGCCCAACACTGCTTGATTTCGGTGATTTATTCAGAAAGAACACTATTCAATATGGAAAACGATCGGTAAAGACGAAGATTGGATTGAGAATAAATCTATGTAAAACTGACCGATTAAATAAAGACAGAGGGTCCTTGAATTCGATGGTGGTCGCGTGGCACTGTGGCTATATTTATTGACTGCTACGCAAGACCATATCTGTTTAAATCTGGTTCAGCAACGGAAACAGAAAAAGTAGTTTAGACGTCACCTACAGACACACGTACGAGTATGTACTTTTCGGCAGGTAATAGCAACTTTTGAAAGTGAAATCTTTTGGCTATGGAAAAGTCTTTAACTTTACCGCGGTTCGGAATCGGTAAAAAATCGTAGATAAAGAGGACGTGACAAATGTCACGAGTGTGGGAGAGGCTAGACTAATGCTATATATGTATTTCTGCCACACACCTAATTGGCCACCTGGATAAATTTGCGGACCTTTTTGCAATCGTATGATCCAGGGCCCTTTCCGAACCATAGCTGAAACATGAACCTCTATTGCATTTCGGACCAGATCTTTTGACGACCTTCGTTGAATATACATAACAGTAAAACCAGCTGGCTTGCTTAGACTAAAGCTTATATACTGTTGGTTTCTTAATCTGGAGATTTCGAGTACTTCTTTTTAGATCGCGTTTTATTACATCTGCTGGAATTCTTGGCATTTTTATTTCTGTCTGAATCCCAAGTCACAATGAGATCACGGGAAATGAAACCACCACTGAACTTTCTAGTAAGGCTCAGACCGATTTTTCAGAACCCGAACCTATCTTAGGTCTGCTTGCGTCCTCGGTTAGGGCTTCCATTGAGAGTTGGGTTTCATATGAGCATGATTGCAGATGGCATGACTTTCCAGGATGTCGGCAGACCAACCCAATGCTTCCCGATGTCTCTACAAAGTCAGAGTATTTACTGCTATCCGTCAGTAGGAAAGACTGTAGGCTGCTTACTGGCATCGTGACTGGGAACTAAATCTTTGTTAAACACTTAATTGTGCTGGGCATAGGTGATCCATGATCCTGCGACACTTGTTTTGAAAGTAATGAGCACCTGCGGAGTACAACCTCTGTGAATATCCGGCCTACGGTCGCATTAAACTGAACTCAACAATTAAATTTTGTTTAAAGCCCAAGTTACATCGAAATGTTTCTTCTCACCAGGAAATACCATCTGTATTTCCCGAATCTAAATAGTTTCTGCAAACAATCTTAGCGGGAGTTATGAATAAATGAAGTTATCGTCATGTAAAAAATATGGAGAAAAAATGACCCTTTTTGAGAATTTAAGTCGTCCTATTGGACTTACTGGTTTTTCGTGAAAGTTCCTATATCAGCCTTCTTCCAAAATTAATACTGAAAGCTGGAAGGCAAAAACCTGGCCTCATCATAGGATGCGACACTAACGCTCATCACACGGTATGGGGCAGTACGATAGAGGTGAGTCACATTTTGATTATATTATAAGTACTGACCTCATTCTTTGCAACATTGGCAATGAGCCCACTTTTATAACAAGAAACCCACAGGTAGTGCTAGATATCACTCTTATCTCCGGCAGCATCACTCAAATGCTAACGAACTAGGTGGTATCGTCTGAGCACTCTTTTTTAGACCACAGATGCATCCAATCCGGCCTGAGTGATGCTCCTCCCAGCCAACTAGCATTCCGGAATTATTGAAAAACTGATTGGCCAAAATACAGAGGAATACTGTCAGAAACAATATCCTCTGAACTCTCAAGTCCCCCGCATGACACTAATTAATTTGACGAAAGTCAGGGAATTCACCCTGGCTCTCATCAAGCTATGGCTGCTTCCTGCTCTCTTATTCAACCTAGAGGCAAGAAAAAGCCACACTGGTGGACTGCTTAGAAACACTTGCAGAAAACTTTTCAACAGCAAAAAGGGCAAGAAAAGTGAATGACTGGGACTCATACAAAGAATCTCTCAAAATAAAAAAAGAACTGTGGAAGGCAAAGCAACAATCCTGGAGATTATTCTGTGACAAAATCACAGAAACCTCTGAGGCCTACTGCAACCGGAATCAAAATTCATGGTCTGATTACAAGAGACAAACTGCTCTGGGCGCTGCATAGTTTCAAACCATACAAGTCTGCTGCCCCGGATGGTATAATACCTGCCGAGCTACAGAGATCCTCAGATATTATTCTGCCTACGCTAGAAAATATTATGAGGAGCCGTGTAGAACTGATCAACATTCCACTGTCATGGAGAGAAGTCAATGTAGTTTTCATTTCTAAAACCGTAAAATGTTCTCATGTTGTCCCAAAGGACCTCAGAACTATAAGTCTATCACCTTTCCTTCTGAAAACTCTAGAGCGACTGATTGATATCCATATATTGTACGAGCTAAAATTGATCCAAGGCTTCTGTCTACGGCTCAACATGCCTACTGTAAAAGAAAGTCGGTGGAAGCGACTCTGCTTTCATTGACTTGCCACATCGAACGATCCCTACAATATAGAGAGTACACAATGGTTGCTTCCCTGGACAAAAAGGGTGCCTTTAACAACGTCAACACATCTGCAGTCACGACTGCGCTGTCAGACGACTCACTTGGGGAGTTGATCAGTCTTATGCTAAACAGCAGGATAATCAACACCAAACTGGGTGAGGCTTCTGCTAAAAGATGTGTCAGCAGAGGTAGACCGCAAGGCGGTGTCCTCTCTCCCCTTATCTCGCTGTGGATGGGAGTAAACCCCCATAAAACTGATCTTATCCTCTTTTCAAGGAAATACAAAATTCCAATTATAGACCCTCCCTCAATAAACGGTACCAGTTTAGTCTTTTCCGATACAACAAAATATTTGGGTCTCATTTTTGACAGGAAAATAAACTGGAAACCTAACATTCAAGAAAGAGTCAATAAAGCTACAGTAGCTTTATTTTCTTGCACAAAACCCATTGGGAATAAATGGGGCCTTCAACCCCGCATGACCCATCGGCTATACTCACCTACGAGGTTGTTTTATGGTAGACGGCCTTAGACTATACAGTCTACTGTAGCAAACTAAGCAGAGTCTAAAGAACAGCATGTCTATGCATAAGCGGAGCCCTACGATCTACACCCTCCACGACATTAAATATTCCGTTTCACTTGACATCCCTCGATATCTTCAGCAGGCGACATCTTTAGCAGGTGCGCCTGCAGCTATTTGCCTTAAAGCGACTACACAGTGGTCAAATAATTCATTTGGCCACGCTAACATTCTTATTATAGTACATTAGGAATTCTCACAGAGAACATCGATTACACCAGAACTTTGGTTTGACAAAGACTTCCATGTAAGCTTCAACTCTAGATCTTTCTGGGAGTAAGATGCTTTCATGGAGAAAAAGTTAACCCATTTCTACACAGATTGATCTAAAACTGATAACGGGGTTGGTGGCGGGTTAGATAAGCTAAATCTAAGCCTCTCTTTCTGTCTTCCAAATTACTGTAGCGTGTTCCAGGCGGAAATGTTGGCGATTAAAGAAGCTATGCCCTGGCTGCAGAAAAACGTGATATCTGCAAAGGATATCCGCATCTTTTCGGATAGTCAGGCAGCTGTAAAGTCCCTGAAGCCAGTCTCGTTAAATTTGAAAACCGCTCTTGAATGCCGATCATCTCTTATGGAGATGGCAGAGTAATTCAACCTTCACCTTTGCTGGGTGCCGGGCCACGGAGACATTTCAAGGAATTGTAGGGCCGATGAACTAGCCAAAATTGGAGCCACTCTACCTATTCTACCAGAAGAGGGTACCATAGGTATACCAATCGCTACGTGCAAATTAATATTAAAGCTGGATGACAATAAAAGAACAGACCTTAGGTGGACTGTTGGACCAACATATCTAGTGACTTAACAGATCTGGCCAAAGCTAGACCCGAATCGCTCTTAGAGTGTAATCCGTCTAAATAAGAAGTATCGCAGCGCCATCATAGGTGTCATCACTGGACACGGCCTCATAAACCAGCACGCAAGAAGGCTTGGCGCTTTTGCAAAGATTTCAGTAGAAGCTGTATGGATGAGAAAGAAGAGGAGATAATCCTCCATCTTCTGTGTACATGTCCAGAGAAGAAAACTTCACTGAGGAGCTTTCTTCCACAATGACCTAAACGATCTAGAAAATACAGACGTAAACAGTCTCCTACGCGTCATTGTAAGCTCAAACTGATTTCATTAGTAAGAGGATCATAGATCCACGTGGCATTGCAATGGGCCAATAGGCCTAAATGGGTTGATGTTTCCAACAGCCGCTCTTACCTACATACCTTCTTCCAAAATTTGTCTTCTGATATAAGCGAAGTTCAATTGAAATGCCCTGTATACCAGAATCCAAAAATATAGAAATTAATTGGCTCATATCATACGAAGTACTGTTTTGTTATAAACAAAGTAAAAAGTGCCTAGAGACACGTTTTCAAAAGGCTAACCACTCGGCTACATTAGACGAAACGATGATACCGTTTTGGTTAAGAGAAACTGACATTTCTTGTAGTTTTAGTTGAAAAAGGGCAAAGTTTCTTTGCTAAGAAATAATGTGAATTGATAGAAAAATGCTGATATCATGAAGTTTCTATTGGATTTTTCTTTCTGCTCTTTGTGTGGCATCTGGCAAAGCATCAAATTATTCCTGATTCATTTTCCTGATCCCCCAATACACAACTTGCACTCAATCCTTTCCGATGCAATAACTTACACTGTTATGTGTGCAAACATGTTAACCTCTGACATATGATAAATCTTATTGAGTTTTTAGTTAATTTCTTGTGGTAAATCCTTTTTTCAGTGTCTGTCATTACCTTTTTTTCGTTCCTATTCTAAATGGTTATTTGATATACGCTCATTGCAATTTGTCGTTTTGATGGCTTCCTTTTCAGATCGATTACAATCTTTTTCTTCAATAATTAACCAGGGGAAACATTCAGAGTTGTATGTTTAATACAAACAAAAAAAAAAAAAACGTCAGTGCTTTCAGACAAGCCACCCTTCATAAATTCTGGAATACTCGTACGAGTATATCCAAACAATAAGCGTTTAACAGGTTGTACCACAGTGTTATAATCGATCCTACCACATATGGTCATCATAAGTGATTTCCTTTTTTTGAATGTGGCAAAAAAACGTAAAGAAAAAAATCATGAGGGGATTTGATACTAGACTTTTTTGTAGACCCTGGGGCGACATTCGGTTTTTGTCAAAAAAAAGGTATTTATTGAATGAGAGTGTTTATTGATCGGATATTATGAAATCCGATATCGCCTTGCGATAATCTGATTCTGAAACCATTTTTTTTTTAATATTTAAATTGTATCCGTTTTTTCTTGTTTTTCCGGAACGTTACCACTTTTTTTTTTAGATATATTTTCAGTAATATCTACAAAATACTTTTTTTTGCACAACAATTTAAAACACACCTGCTTTTTGTATTTTTTTTTAGACTATGCACATTTTATTATCCCACAGATATAGTGGGAGAATTATCAGAGACGTTATAAGACGTTTGACCAGTTCAACACGAAATTTTTCAAATAAAAAATCTGACGACAATATTGAGGTGTATTTAAGTTTTAATATAATAAAATATAATCAATAATTTATTGTCTTTTTATCTTTAGATACCACCTGAACCAACGACCTGCTGTATGTCGGGTTGTCAGAATTGTGTATGGATTGCTTATGCGGAAGATTTGGCAAAACTTTATAAAGGAAACAGTGAAAAAGCTCGACAAATCATTTTGGAGAAAATTAGTGATCCCAATTTAAGAATGTTCTTAAGCATAGAATTAAAATATATTAATCAAAGAACGGACAATGAGAAAGAGGAGAAATGAATATGTTTAATATAGTAAGCACAGCATAGTTATAATGTAGTAAATAAAATTTTTAGAAAATTGCAAACAGTAGTAAACATTTTAAGTATTTTGTTTTTTTTTTTTTATTTATTTGGTCAATGCATCCCTATAATTGGAATTAATTTGCTTAGTGTATCACGTTATTCCTACTGGTCCTTATACCATATGACAGACTGCAAAGGCGAGACATACCAGGCTTAGCCCAATTTGGAGTGTCCTTATATCGTCAGAAAGTGACGTAACCGATTTTATCAGTTTCCAGGAATCTAAGTTATCTTTGCACTTTGGGACTGCTTTGTCCAAAATAAAAAAAAGTATTACTGTGAAATTTACCAGGCGAAAAGGAAGTGCAAGAAGTGTACGAGTTTATTAATAGGTAGTATTGTAAAATCTTATGACTCGGTACCGGGAAAAAATCAATAATATGGTAATATGTATTGTAGATAGGTAGCATGTTTAAATTTTTAACAAATACCTACGACTATGTACGAGGATATTTATCATTTATTATGTAGATCTAGATATCCTAGATTATTTGAAAAAAATGCATCAGAAAAAAAATAATTATGACAGCATTTGAGTCACCACTGGGATTAAAAAACACTTATATTCACTTGAGTGCCCTTGGCTGTTTTTTAAGTTTTTTTTATATGATTTTTATATTGTTCCTTGGATTTGCATACTGTCTCCAGTAGTGCCAAAGGACGAAACTGAAATGATTCTTTTCCGAAAGTAGTAAAATTTCAGAGATCTATTCAATCTCTAGGGACATGAGCTTGACAGTCGTTGGTTGCAAATTCCCTCTCAGGCTAGATGCGACCGATAAAACTAGTATAAAATGGTTAAAGGGTATGAAAAGGTCACAACATCTATATAGCCTTAGATCGCTACCGAAGCATATAATGCCAATAGATTCGGTTTTTCTTATGAAGATTTTGGTGGAGCTCCAAAATACAAATTCAATATGAAATTAAACACTTCAAGCTAATGTTAATGTCTATGATATTAGCTTTATTTAATAGATAAGTTTATGCCATTAAATATGATTGGCATATGCGCGCCAGGACTAGCTCGAATGAAGCGCAATCGTGAAGTCCAATTTTCGACAACTTTATCGAGCATTTGGGGCGGTATACCAGCAATAACACGGTGAATGTTGACTTCCTAATCGTCCAACGTCTCTGGGTTATCGACATAGACTAGTCACTTTACATACCCCCAAAGAAAGTAATTTAAAGGTGTGAGATCACAGGATCGTGGAGGCCAGTTCACAGGTCCATTACACGAAATTATGTCCTCAGCAAATGTTTCCCGCAATAAATTGATGGTGTCGCGCGTCGTGTGGAATGTTGCGCCATCTTGTTGATACCAAAGCTCTGTCACGTTAATGCCATTCAACATTCTGACTGGCATCGTCCTTAAAGAAATATAGGCAGATGATCCCACCAGCCTATAAAGGACACCAAACAATGAGTTTCAATGGTTCTAAGGGCGTTTCGACAAAGGCTTCTGGGTTTTCTCCACTTCAAATTCGGCAATTTTTCTTGTTTACATATCTATTTAACCAAAAATGGGCCTCATCGGAGAACAAAATTTTGCGTTGAAAATGAGGATCAAGCTGAATCAGGTTTTCGGCCCATTCACCGAACCTATGACGCGTATAATGGTCACGCGGTTTCAGCAATTGCACAAGCTGTATCTTATAAGCTTTTAAGCCAAGATCTTTCCGTAAAATTTTCCACAAAGTGGATGGGCATAGCTCTAATTGCTGTGCCCGATGCCATCCGACTCATTCGGATTCTCGTCAACACTGCGCTCCACAACGGCAATAACTTCTTCTGTTCCCACTGTTTGTCGTCTTTGGGAATGCGTATTATCCACTAAACTGTACGTGGTACGAAAACAATTCAGATGGACGATTATGTCGACCGTAAAATGGACATAGTGCACGATATGTTTGGCCAACCGAACCATGGTTTTCAAAATAAGTTTGCACAATTTGCACGCGTTGGTCTGGCGTTAATCTATTGCTCGTAACGTACTAACTATAAATCAACGTTCAACTGTCAAATTGATAATCTATAGAAATAGTGCTGCTAGTTTAAAAACCAAACCTCTAAAAAAACACTCTTTATAGAGAAGGGGAGGAAACTAATTTGCATCTATACTACGACAAACAAAAAACCTTTCAGCCTATTTCGTTTCAAGTCAGTAATTTTCAAGATACATTTTGTATGATGATACAGATGGCATTTTGTTCCTGTAGAAGAAGTTTATTATTGCGCAATGTAAATATAACAACATTTTTGAAAAAAGCTTAATTTTATGATCCCTAAAAAGGAAAAAAGTACCAACCTCGGGTCGGTAACGCCTATTTTTTGAAATAAAAAAAGATCACAGGTCCTTTTTCTGGAAAAAAAATAAGCAGATCTCTTATGAAATATTGTAAAAGGAATACAAAATTATTTGCAAAACCAGTTTATAGTTTTTAACCGGAATATTGACGTTTAATTCATAATATTCCCTTTTTTTGAACACAAGAATACGCAGACATGGTTTATGCTTATGGTTTTTGCAACGGTAATGGTCAACGAGCGAGATTGGAATATCTGAGACGATTCCCTCATAGGATTCCTCCAAATGGCAAGACATTTATTAGAATATAGAGAGACAGGAACAATGCGGAAATCGTCGAGATACTCAGCCTGCTTTAGCAGGAGGCGATCGCAGCTACGAAGACGTTTTAATAGACATCGTGTCTGAAACCTTCTAATTACTTAGGTAACTAAGCAGATATTTTAATCTAAGTAACACTTACATCTGGAGAATTCTACATTCTGGAAAGACACTTTAGGGATGGAATAAGTTTTTTCCACAGTTTACATACCTGGAGAGAAAGCAACAAAGAACAGCCATTGTGTGCCAGCAGGATGGCGCTTTCGCACACTGTGGCCATGCAATTGGGGAGTGATTAGTTCGGGTGTACGACAACTCTTGGATATGGCTTGATGGACCTATTCTGTGGCCTAATGGACTTTTATTTACCGGGACGGATGAAGAACATTTCTTACCCATCAGACATAAGGACTGAAACGAATAAAATCTGTAAATTTTAACACGGGCTATACTTCCAATGCGTAAAAATTGCAATCCCATTTTATACCCAAATTAGCTTCTATATTCTCTAGTTTCAGTTTGTTACTGATTTTAGTTCGGTGCGGTTTAAAATATTTATAAAATATGGGTCAAGAGGAATGCCGTAAAAAGATCATCGACAAATGGCTCGAAAATACGTCGCGTCCAAACTATTTCATCGCAAAAAATTTAAACATAGCACGCCAGTGGATTCTGTTATTAAACGATATTTGGAGACGTTGACAGTTAAACGAAAACAGAAAAGTGGAGCTAAAAGTGGAGCACATAATACAAATTTGGACAGGAAAATAGTGGGTACCATCGTAAAAAACCGGACTATGTCATCCAGAGATGTTGCTCGGAAATCTAATACCAACCAAACAATAGATCTAAAAAACGTGACGGTCTAAAAAAACGAATTAACGGAGAAGTGTATATTAACGAGTGCCTAAAAAAACGGTTGATTCCTTTCTTAAACAAACACGAGGGTTCAACATTATTTTTTTGTTTTTTTTCCGAGTTTTTAGACCGTTACGTTTTTTAGATCTTTGTACCATTGTTTGGTTGGTATTACATTTCCGAGCAACATCTCTGGATGACATAGTCCGGTTTTTTACGAAGGTACCCACTATTTTCCTGTCCAAATTTGTATCATGTGCTCCACTTTTAGCTCCACTTTTCTGTTTTCGTTTAACTGTCAACGTCTCCAAATATCGTTTAATAACAGAATCCACTGGCGTGCTATGTTTAAATTTTTTGCGATGAAATGGTTTGGACGCGAAGTATTTGCAAGCCATTTGTCGATGATCTTTTTACGGCGTTCGTCTTGACTCATATTTTATAAATATTTTAAACCGCACCGAACTAAAATCAATAACAAACTGAAACTAGAGAATATAGAGGCTAATTTGGGTATAAAATGGGATTGCAATTTTTACGCATTGGAAGTATAGCCCGTATTAAAATGTACAGATTTTATTCGATTCAGTCCTTAGTTACTGTACCACATCATAATCTGCAAATTTTCTTCAACTTTTTAATGGTTTTGGCTCCCAGAGCCTGTATAACTTACCACATAACATTAGAATCGTTAGAATTAAATCCGTATTTCTAAAGATGATAAAACTATGGCTCTTGAATAAAAGCTATGATGACATTTCTAACCTGCTTTGTGTTATCATCTAAAGATGATGCTGTGTTTCCATTCCTATTACGCACATACTTATCTTTTTCTATATTTTTTGTTGCCAACTTGTAGTATGTTCTAAATATATAGGGCTACCCAATAAGAGGTGTCATCTTAAATCAATGGAAAAATGCAAAATGGTGTTAATCTAACGTACACACTCTGGGGTTAGGAATGGAATCTGCCTACAAATAGTCATTCTTTTGATGAAATTTTTCATCACGCTTTCACGTAATTGCGGCTGTATTTCGGTAATAACAGCTCGGATTTTTTCTATAACTTGGTAGAGCATTGGCGTAGACTTTATCGTCAATATATCCCCAAAGGGAAAAGTGTTAAATTTGGCGGTATCGGTGGTCAACTGATGTTTCCATTCGAGAAATTACACGTCCAGAAATTTTTTTACGCAATAAAGCTATTGTATCTCCCAGTCTTTCCCTTGCCCTTTCAAGCCCCTTTCGCCTATCCCTTCCACAAGGACCATTTCCTCAGGCTTGGAAAACCTCCTTCATAACCCCTATTCACAAAAACGGATCAAAGAACGAAATAACAAACTAGCGCCCAATCAAGCTCTAAGCATCCAATGCAAATCACTTATTTTACCTAGACAACATGGCTTCCTGATGGGTAGGTCAACCAACACAGATCTCGTTGAGTTCGTATCCTTTGCCCTCTCTGCCCTACAGAATGGCAACGAAGTCGAACTAGTTGCAACCGATTTTAGCAAGGCCTTCGATAAAATGTCTAATCGATTAGTGTTGTACTCTTCAAATTGTCTGCTCTCGGCTTTGAACCAATACTGTTAAAATCGATAACCTCTTACCTCGAAAACCGTTTTTATAGTGTTCGTTTTAGGTCAGCCCACTCGGCTCCTTTTTTGAATACCTTTGGAGTTCCACAAGGCAGCCATCTCGGTCCCCTTCTTTTTATATTAACCATAAATGATCTCATTTTCAAAACCATTTCCTCTCCCCATGACTCCTTCCTCCTTCAACAAGACCTTGATAGTTTTTCGATCTGGTACCTCAAAAATTGTTTGGAACTTAATATACCCAAATGCCAATCCATCACCTTTTCACATAAGTGGCACCAACCTCCTCCCCGACTCTACCTTCTCCACAACCAATCTATTTCCTCCGTTCAATCTCTTCGTGACCTTGGCATTTTGTATGATAGGGAGCTCGGCTTCCGTTTACATAAAGCCAACTCTGCACTAGGTTTTGTAAAACGGTGGTGCAAAGAATTCACCAACCCAGTGTCCCTCTATATTACCTTTCTTCGATTTGTCCTGGAACGATTCTTTTATTTTGCCCCCTATCACAACCGTCTCAACTTTATCAACTTAAGCACCCTTGAGGAACGCAGAGATGCAGCCGAATTTCTCTTCATTCATCGACACCTTTCAGGTCACGTTGAATGGGCATCCCTTCACAACTCTATTTTCCTCAACACTAACCCTCGAAATCTATGTATCTCTCGTCCTTTCTATCATTTTCTTTCTATCATGGCGCGAACGAACCACTGTCCAATATATGCTACGAAAAATTAATTCAAACGCTACCGTCTTTGACTTCCACCGCACCTCTCCCTACCACAAATCCGTTTTCCTTCACCACTCCAACCAACCTTAGTTTTAAGTTTAAGTTTAATTTTAAATTATAGCTTGTATTAAACCGAATAAAATCAAACTTAAATTAAATTAAGTATGGCATGTGGCGCCGTCCTGCTGAAAATAAACATCATCCATGTCCACAGCATCAAGTTCAGGCAAACAACATCATTCAGTAACGCAATTCATTCACTGAAATTGTCGCACTAGCATTATTTTCGAAAAATGTGGTCAGCCCAAAAACCCGGCATACTGCCACTCGTTGTGGGTAGAGAGGTGGTTTCACTATTTCTCTTGGGTTTTCGGAGCCCCAGCTGCTACAGGTTTGCTTGTTTACGTACGCAGATATACTCAGAATAATTTTGTGTAAAAAACCATGATCTTGTTCATTAATTTTCAGCAACCAATCAGCAAAATTACGGCATTGTGCGTGGTCTGCTGGCTTCAATTCTTGTCTTGTCTTTATCTTTATGCAAAATGTTGTGGAAAGTGGTTCAAGATAGGCCCGAATCGCCTTGAAATGGACACACCTGGATTTTCATTCACAATGCGAGAAGGCGCTTGAAGATGGCTAAAAGCAGTATGTACTTTACGAAACGTTTCCGCGATATTTTAACCGTTTTTGTAGTAAATTTTCACTATTTCAACACCTCGTGCGGGTGTGTATCGATCTATATTTAGTATTTAGGATTTAAGAAAAAGCTTACTTTGGTGTACCCTGACCCATGTTAACGGAAATTGCTCTGTTAGTAGTAAGGAATTTAAGATTTTTTACCAACGTTTCTAACAACAGTTGACAATACTCGTAAGAGTGGTTTTCAAGAATTACTAATTTCCCAATATTTTGTTAAGTTTGCATAGCTATTAAAGAGTCTTAAAGCGTGCTCGTTTATTTGGCTACCTAACAAAATCCTCATTTCCTTACCCTGTTTCTTAAAAGTTCTCAGAAAAAGTTATGGAAAATTTACCAAACAAAAATGGTATAAAAGATTAGAAAAAAAAATTATTCCATCAGTTGCTTAGATACGCTATTTGAAATGTCTGCATTTACAAATCAAGAATACGCAGACATTATTTACGTATATGGGCTGTGCAATGGAAGTTGAATTAGAGCGCGACAAAGATACATTGAACTTTATCCTAACCGACGACTTCCTAGTGAGGGTATATTTGGAAATACGTATGGAAGGCTTCGAGAAACGGCGTCAGTTTCAAATACATGACCTAACGCAGGAGCTCCACAAGTAAGAAGGATTTCGGCTGATGAAAGAATACTGGAAACTGTTGCAACTGATCCATCAATCAGCATCAGACGCTTAGATTTGCAATTCAATGTTTCCGGACATTAAATTTCTGTACTGCATGGAGAAAATCTTTATCCATACCACCATGCATCTGTACAAGAACTGCTTCCCAATGATTTGGAGCGGAGCTTGGGTGACAACGAGTTTATTAACACAATTCTTTGGACGAACGAATCTCAATTTACATAATCTTCATACGTGGACTGCGGACAATCCGAGGCATAAATCATTTCAACACAAATTCAGCATCAATATGTGGGCAGGTGTACTTGGAACCAAGTTGATCGGCCCCTTCAAACTACCACCTAAGCTGAATTGTACAAACTATCTGGAGTTTTTGCGAAATGATTTACCAGGACTATTGGAGGGCATTCCAGTGATTCAACTAACTTCATCATATTTTCAACTGGACGGTGCTCCAGCCCACTACGGTCGTGAGGTTAAGAATTGGCTAAATGAAGAGTACGGTAACCGTTGGATAGAAAGAAATGGACCAGTTCACTGGCCTGCTGATCTTATAGCATTGTATTGTATTTTTTAGTATGGGGAAGACTGACAGAACTTGTTTATTCAACCGAAATAGAAACTTGAATAGGAAGAGTGTATGCTCGAAGAGTCTTCAAAAGCGAGGCAGCAGTTAGCATCAATAAATATTCGCATTGGAATCCAAAAACGGGCTCTACCATGCATACAAAACTAAGGAAAACACTTTGAGCACCTGTTACAACTTTTTTAGTACACGCATAAAATAAAAATAGCCTTTGAAGCTTAAAGCAAAAAAAACTCTTTTTTTTTTTTAAATTTCATCTGCTGCAGGTTTTCCCAACTATCATAAAATTGATGGGTTTTTTTGCAAACTTGATGATGAGTTTTTTTTTATTATTGTTACTTTCATAACAAAAAAATTGTAAAATGTTATGTTAATTAGGCATTTTCTGGAGAAAAGTAACCTCAAAATCAAAAATTAGCATGGGCAATGAAAATGAAATAGGCTTAGAAATTGGATATCTAAAGACTCAAATAAGATATCAACTTTATTTAAACGCCGTTACAGAGGCTAGTATTTTTTCTAAAACTAAAGTCCTACACCATATCTACCATTAGTACTAACAGAGCAATTTCGGTTAACATGGGTCAGGGTACACCAAAAAAAGCCTATCCTTAAATCCTTGATAAATGATGTCAACATTGGAGATAGACCCTTACAGTAGAACGATTTTTTTTCTTAGAATATGCTCAGGAATTCCCAAATTATCGTTGACGAATTAGGGGACACCCTGTATATTAAATTAGCAGGAGAAATTGTTCACCGGCCGCTGAAACCTACCGGATAGTGTCCGTTTAATTGGCAACGCTAAATTTTAGATCGTTAACCCTTAAATGTGTATAATATATGGGAATACGAGGCTAGAACCAGACAAACGAATAATACGAGTATTTAACACTTTTTTGTTCAAATTTCATTTATGGAGATATGCACACTAAATGTACAGAGATGTGCTAGAATGACTAAATAAGACATAATTTCTGTGAAGAGTGTGTGTTAGAACCTGGTTTTGACTTATATTTTGGTCATAAGCTTGTTATTATTTTTTAATTCTGTGTTGTCTTCACAATTTAAACGGGGGCTAAGGAGGGTTACACCTCCGTTTTCATCAAAATACTCTTTCTCAGAACAGTAATCATATCTTTTTTTTAATTTTTTTTTTATTTTGTTATGTAAATAAATAAAAGTAATATTTGTTACATTACAAACAATTATAGCGGGCAATCCATTTCGAATTCTAGGATCTCACAGGCCTGTTATCCTGACAGCTGTTAATATTTTTCAACCAGATCAAAAAATGTTACGCCAATTGACGTTTTCTATTGGGCTATGTGAAAGTCGTATCTATATACCGATAATCTTAAGATGTTGGACCACTTGACAGCCAAATTTATCGAGTTTTAAATGTTAAAATAGTGTGAGTAAAATGCCATTTATGCCAGGAGAACGCTTGTAAATTGTGCAGTTTTATTTTGAAAATCGTTATTTAGTTAGTGAAACTTAGCGTGAGCTAGGTATGGTCATCGTGTACATTGTTCATTCGGTGAATGTGTCGAAAACGTGATTGCTCCTGATACTCTTTTTCACTGTTCAGCGATGAACATCATTTTTGGTTGAATGCCGTATTTGAAGCCATAATTGAGTCGCCGTTGCTTCCCCAAAAAGTCACAGTTTGACGTGCTTTATGGCAGAATTATTGGTCCAGATTTCTCAAAAAATTATGCCGAACAGAGTGTTCAAATTAATAATTCATGATTATTGAGTTTTTGTTCCTCAATTGAATAAAATGGCGAGACGCAACACGCCACAATCAATTTATTGAAGGAACCATTCGAAAAACACATGATTTCGTAATGGGCCTGCGAATTGGCCTCCAAGATCGTATGCTTTAACACATTCGGACTATTTTTTGTGGCGATATTTGAAGTCACTAGTCTATCTCGAAAAAAGGTCGAAAAATAGACTTAAAGATTGCACTTTATTTGAACTACAATATCTTTCCTTAAATTCATTGCCATTACTACGATTTTTATGTCTTTTTGGATACAGCTAAAAAACTTTTATTACAAGTATAGGTGAAAAATTTATTACAAACCTGCACGTTCGCAGGAGTAAAGGGTTTTTTTTTTAGAGGTTTGGTTTTTAAACAGCAATACTGTTTCTATAGATTGTCAATTTGACAGTTGAAAGTTGATTTGTGGTTAGTACATTTTGCTATTTTACGATGAATAGATTAGCGCCAGAATAACGCGTGCAAATTATGCAAAATTATTTTGAAAGCCATTGTCCGGTTGGCCAAACTCCATCCATCATCGTCCATCTGACCAAGTTATTTGGAACACGATGAATCGTTTTTACACCACGTATGTACAGTCTAGTGTATAATACACAGCAATTGGAGCTATGTCCATCCATTTCGTGGAAGATTTTACGGAAAGATCTTCGCTTAAAACTTACTGTTTGGTGTGCTTGATGGGCTGTTGGAATCATCGGCCCATATTTCTTTAAGGACGATGCCGGCTAGAATGTTACCGTCAATGGGGAGCGTTATAGAAACATGATTTCTGACTTCTTCGTTCCTCAGTTGAATGGCATTGAGGTGACAGAGTTTTGGTTTCAACAAGATGGCGCAACATGCCACACGGCGTGCAACACCATCAATTTATTGCGGGAAACATTTGCTGAGCGCATAATTTCGCATAATGGACCTGTGAACTGGCCTCCACGATCCTGTGATCTCACACCTTTAAATTACTTTCTTTGGGGGTATGTAAAGTCACTAGTCTATGCCGATAAACCAGAGACGTTGGACGATTTGGAAGTCAACATTCACCGTGTTATTGCTGATATGCGGCCCCAGATGATCGATAAAGTTGCCGAAAATTGGACTTCACGATTGTGCTCTATTCGAGCTAGCGCATATGTCCGATATCATATTTAAAAGTATCTATTAAATAAAGCTACCATTAGCTTCAAGTGTTTTATTTCATACTAAATTTGCATATCTCTTAAAGACACACGTTTTATATAGAAATTAATTGCGGAATATATTTAAATTAAATACTTCCACTGATATTGCCCTACAAAGGACATCGTTGGAACACATGTTTGGAAAGCAATCAAATCCAAGTTTGAAAAGAAATAAAAAAAAAACCCTCGTAGAAAAATTATATCATTCAAATCTAAATAATATCTGCAATTCCAAGATTTGATTCAAAATGATGTGGTTTTGGACTGCAGTTGCAATGCACCCTATCGAAAGATGGTATAATTTTTGCAAATTGACACTTGTGAACTACAGAGTTGCAGTATACAATCAGACAAGCAATGGAGCGCTATAGTCCGCAAGAGCGTGGAATAATTGTGTCGATGTTTTTGACCAAAAATCGGTCGGCGGTATTAGCGCAGCGTGAATTTCACGTCGATTTTCGAATCGTGTCGCGCTAACAGGGCAAACATTCCGGCGCTTAGCTACTCGACTCCAACAGAGTGCAACCACAGGAGACCATGCAGGGCGTGGCCGCCACCGGACTGGTCGTTCGGCAGAGAATACCGCGGCTGTGGCTGTGGCTGCCGATGTCGCTGAGAACAAAGAAACATCTACTAGAAGACGAGCCACGCAATAAAACTAGACGGACCCTACAGCGAATTTTAGTGAAAGACTTACACATGTTACCGTACCATCCTCAATTTCAACAACGAAGAGGACGATTTTGTGTCGAAAATCTTCATGAGCGACGAGGCACATTTCCACTTAATGCTAACGTCAATAAGCAAAATCTGCGCTTCTGGGGCACTGGAAATCCGCGTGTGATGCACGAAGACCCATTACATCCACTCAAAGCCACTGTGTGGTGCGGCGTTCACGCGGGAGGAGTGATTGGGCCAGATTTTTTTGAGGACGCCATCGGCAATACGATAAGAAGCGTTTCCTGGTCGCGTAATCTCCCGTTTTGGCGATTTGGCATGGCCACCAAGATCGCCCGATTTAATCATCCCAGACTTTTTTCTTTGGGGTTACTTGAAGTCGCAGGTTTATGCCAACAAGCCTCAGACAATCGCAGCCCTTTAGGAGAATATTCGACAGGTATGCGAACAGTTATCACCGCAAATCTTGCTTAAAGTCATGGAAAATGCAACACAGACGCCAATTCTGGTTTAAGTGACCAGTACTTGCTTTCAGTCATTTAATGTTAATTTATATTAGAAATTCATTTAATAAAATAATTTATAGGAATTTTTTCAATAACAATAGGTATAAAACTATGGTTTTCTCCACAAATTTGTGAACCAATCGCCAGTTCTGAGGAAAACTGAAGCAGAAAAGTTGAATGATATACCGATCATCGCATTTTTACCTCAAAAACTCTTTACAACGGTTCTTAAACAGGTTTTTTTTACCTTTTTATGACGGGAATTCAAAATTCACATCAAATAGTGGCCATTTTCTGTGAAATCGTTGGAATGTTATTATTCTGTATATGGCTAAAATCCATTGATCAACCAGTTTTATTTCGCCCAAAACCGGGTCCACTATGAGCTATTAACTCATGATTCAGCTACCTACAATATTTTTTGGATCATCAAAACTTCGTCTGTCCTGAGGATATATTAACCTAGTCTCATAGCAACATAGAACTTGGTTTTTATGCTGAATACACCTATGTTACATTGCACAATCTGTGGTTGATAGGGCATAAAGTCAATCGACTTTTAAGCTTTAAGTTGAGAGAGTCAGGATAAATTATTCTATTCGATATATAGTGTAAAAAGAAAGCAATTTAGGACAGCTCATTGCTTCAAAAAATAATTTAGTTTTCGCTGCGATAAGCTCTAATAATAAATCAGCAAATAGGAATAATACTTAAAATTATGAATTTAATCGATTTCTCAATAAACAGTGCCGCCTTCTATTCCTAATTGAGAAAAATAATTTAGAAAAAGCGGAGAAGCACATTAGGCAAAATTTGCAAACGAATATGACATCCTTGCACCGGCTCTCACTAATTTTGTTCATGTACTTTATTATTATTTTTTAAATATTCAATAACTTACAAAAAGCAGTTAATCCTACAGGAAAATGTGTATCCGTCGGAAATGAAAATGCTGATTTTCCACTTAGGCCGTCTGATAAAAACGGCAAATGAGTCGATGGAGCAGACATAGCACCAAACCCATTAACCGGATCCGGTCGATAATTGCAGGATAAAACATTATTCTTACAACGCCTATAAAAAAAAATGTTACACATGTACATATTTGCATAATATTTTTTAAGTTTATACAAAAATAAATCTTATTTAATCTCATGCTCTAACCTTTCATCGTTTAGAATATCCGGGGATGAACTGATATCACTTTGATATGTTGTATCACATTTTTCATTGGTCTTATAGTTTAATCGATTAGACGAAGGATTACTCTTGATTATTTCATCTTGAGGAAATTTCAAATCATTATTGTTATTATTAACAACTGGCGTAGTTTCAAGATGCCCGTAAAGACGTTCGAAAAATTGCCGCGGTGACGATGGTCTATGTGTTAGCGCAATAGATGAAGTTTTTCCCAAGCAATTAGGTGAGATTCTTTGAAATCCTTTTTCGACTGGTTGCATATTTAATAAAAAAAAAAATAAAATAGTTACGACTTTAAACAATTATTATAACATCCGCACATTCGAACGTACACGTTAAACAACCGCTCTTCAGGAACTGACCACTGATGAATCCTTTTCGTCTTTCGTTAAAAAGGAAATATCCTTAACTCATCACCTGACCGATAAACAGTGCACACGATAAACCACCCTCGCAGTATGAGGAGTAAAAAGAGAAAATTTGCTTCCTGACATCCGTTTCATGATCTTCCTGTTTAACGCTTATAGTATTTGTGTATTCGTGTGACTAATCGGCACAAGCATCAGCTAAGATACAACGATTATTCAATCTATATTAAATTACCTACCACCATAACGACACCCCGACAGGATGTATTATTATACGACGAGTATCATCAGGAAGAACGACACTTTGAAATCATCAAAGACACAAGGTATTCGCATATCTTATGTACATACATATGTTATGTAAGCTTATCGACAGGTGTTTTGAGAAGTACGGAGTGTGGTGATAATAATTTTTGTCACAAGTGATACACACGTTGTTCATTGGCTGGGCAGAAGCAACCCTTATCCTTTCGCATTAAGAGGAAAGTCTATCAAACTCCTCCTTAATCGAAATACGTGATTTTGTAGGGGTAAGTTAAAAGAATTTGCAAACAATAAAAGAGGCAACTCCATATCTATTGTGATGGGATTGGTTAACCATGAGGCAATTATCCTTTATTGTTCAATTTAATACAGGTGGAGTGAGAGTCATTTATTTAATTAATTCGGTGTTGTAGGGTTTAAATGACTCCGCCTTTGCGCAAGGACATTTTACGTAGCAATGAAGGAAATGATGATTGTGAGTAGTTCACAATAGGGAAAAGGACTAAGAGTTAATTTTTAGTTTTTTTTAGACGTAAGTTTCTTGTTATGCTACATACGAGTACATTCGCGTATAAAAATGCAAGCTGGGCATTCGACTTTGAATTGGCTCGTTATTTAGATCATTATTGTAATCAATGTCTTTATGTTACATTGATTTTCAACGTAGCTTTTAAAAATATATAAATCCATTAACAATCTCTTAATAGACAATTGTAATGTGGAAAGCTCTTGGTCGTGGCTTGGTTGTGACAGTACGCAGTTTTGGTTCGGTTCAAAATGAGCGTTTCATTAAAGAAAAGCTATGAGTTTTGTTATTATTTATATTATAATAGATATATTATATTTGTTGCCATAATATTAATATGTGTATATTTTCTTTATAGCTTGAAAACAAATTGGGCGCATTCTTCTCTATTAATGTATTTGATCTGAATATTCGTACAATCAAAGACGGCGCAAAACAAGGCTTTTAGGATTTCATTATTAGCTTCCTAGGTAACCAAATTAGTTGGTTAAGATTTTTTTGTAAGTAAACATAATCCTGACCTTTGAAAACGGCCTTGGAATACCTACTTCCTTTTAACCTCGACTTTTTCCATTATTTCAGCTGCGCTTTTTCTATTTTCCCGTTTACGTATATCTCACACAATTCTAACACATAACATGCGAGCAAGTCAGCAGTAACTTTTTTTGACGACATACTTTTTTGGAAAGAAACCAAAAAAAAAACGCATCAGTTGAGAAAATAAATTGGCATTATTTTAATAAGGAAAGAAGTTAGGTTAGGGCGCTAAATTTGCGATAATAGGTTTAAAGCGCCATAAACCAAGAGTATGTGGAACAACTACGAATAAAAATGTAACAGTGCTGAGTTTTCTCGGCCAACACAAAAATGCCATAGTTCGATAAAGAATGTAAGATAGCTCATGGGGCAAAACATGACACGTAAAAAGCGATGCTGCATAAGAGGACCAGAACTGTTCTCCAGTTCTATTAAAAAAAAAGAAGAAAATGATGTGCTTGAAAAGCACGCGGTCGAAAAAATACGCAAATGATATTGTGGTAATGAGGTTTAAAAATGTTACCCAAGAGTAAAATATGTAACTTATGAAGGCTCCAAAACCTGACCCTCGAAAATCGAACAAGTTAGAATACGAATAACATAGGTCAACAAAACAAGAGTTTTTTTGAGTTTTTATTTCAATGCCAGATTATATAGTGAAATCAAGGCGTCCAAAGACAAGCCACAACGTGGAAAGGCCTTGTTACTCTTTTGCGAAATGCATATGCAAATGCAGACCAGCCTATTCTTATGGACATATATGACCGAAAGCAGAAACCTAAAGAGTCAACGGATAACTTCATATGCACTAAGCGCGCGTTATTCTCTCAACTCCTACAACCAGTATAATCTAAATCTTTGTTGATTGACATGATATACGGTTTATTGTGTCTTCATATACGTGATGGAGTCCCAAGAGATAGTTTTAAAACTATTAAAGAGCTATTAGTTAAAGCAAGATTAGTAGAGCTATCGATTTCCTAAAGAAATGCACAACGTCCTCAAATGTCTGAAACATCTATAAAGAAACGATGTAATTTTTGTAAACATATTGGTTACACAATCAATGAATGCCGAAAAAGGGAGAGACAAGAACAGACAAAACAACAAAATCTGGTAGATGGAAAAGTTCATTACTATAAGTGCAAAGCGCCAGGTTATTTGCGTTCAAACTGTCCAACCTGCAAAGATTTGCCAAAGGGACCTACAACAGTTTCCTTCAACTGTTTAAAAACATCTATATCAACTATACCAATTGCAGCACATGGAGAGACAGGAATAGCTTATTTTGACACCTCTGCTAGAACTAGTCTCGCTGGAAGAGTACTATTCATTCATCTCCTTAGGTATGGTACACAATTTTTACATGCAGAGGCTGACGTCACGCTAGCAGACGCAAACACAAAACCTTAATGGATTTTCATTGCAAACACCAGCATAATTATCGGTAACCGACTGATTAAATTTATTGCTCTCCAAGAAGCAACTGGTTTTCTCGAGGAAAATGGTATGGCTCTAGATCTGGGACAGCGTTGTTGGTACTTTGCGGATCAAAAGGACAAACTTTATGATTTTTACTAGACGTCGCACACCAAGGTTGTCAAAAAACTTTTGATCCCAGGCATAAACACTGCCATTATTACCAATGTAGATGCAATAAGTAATATTCCTTTACCAGTTAAAACGTTTTTATTGACAAATGTCAAAAAGCCTTCCCTACCAGACAGAAGAAATAGTTCTTGCAGACAATCAAGATTCGCCACAGGTTGCAAAAGAGCTAAACAAAAGCAGCACTGCCTTCTTGACTTGGTTTGACGAAATAAAAATAATATCCCCACTTGCTGGAACTCCACAACCAGAGGAAAACATTGGACCCGTACCACCATTCAGGGGGGAAAAATACCAACAGTGGGCAAACTCGTTAAGAAACGATGAGATTACCCCTGAAAGAAAGAAAATAAGGAAAATCTCTTTCCACTCCTATTTCGTTCAAAAAGGGAGGAAGCAGAAATTGAACTAGAGCCATTCTTTCCATAGATATCGAGGTTCGTAGCGATGAAGCAGTTGAACTTAGTCCAGAAGAAAGAGACCGCCTTAATAGGTTGTTAAGGGATGCAGGGGCTGTATTTGACAACATATCTGAACCTATCCTTTTGCTGTTCATATGATTAATAGTCGAAACCACAGTCCAATATCAAAATTTCCGTATCTTCCTCCTACCAGAAAAACACAGCAAACAGGAACTAGAAAAGATGCTGGGTAACAACATTATAGAAGATTGTGAATCTCCTTGGGCTGCGGGTGTTGTTTTAGTTCCAAAAAAAGATGCTGGCATACGAGTATGTATTGACTGCCGGCAGCTTAACAGTATAACCGTCCGCGATCCTTATGCCTTGCCAAAAATTGATAACCTCTTAGAAGCTACGAAGCAAAGAAAATACAAAAGTACTCTTGATCTTCAGTTAGGATACTGCCAAGTTAAGATATATGAAAATGATATGGATAAAACCGCATTTATATCATAGTTCGGAATGTTTCGCTTTAAACGCATGCCTTTCGGCTTAAGAAATGCACCGGCCACATTTCAAAGGCTCATCCGTAGATTGCCAGCAATTATGCTGTAATTTTCATATAGATATACCAACAAGAAGACCCAAAGAGATTAGAGAAGCGCAACTGCAGGATGATCAGCTGAAAACAATTGTCGAGCCATTCGAGAGTAATGATGAGAACGTGGGTATTTCTTAACGGATGAAATACTTTTCAGGTGTGGGATCGATCGAACTTACTCCAGAATCGCTGCAAGATACTACTGATCCTGTATGCGGAAAGATATTACCAAGCATATAGGTAATTGTCTCTGTATTAGCCTTGCAATTAAAAACCCGCAGGCCTTCTTCAGACTGTCAGCAGTAACCAGCGCTTCGAAGTACTAGCTGTTAACTTATTTGGACTCTTGCCAATGGATTCTTATAGCCGAGGATATTGCTAGCAGGTGGATAGAGATATTTGCCCTTAAGGAAGTAATAGCGGAAAAATGCGTTATCATATAATGAATTAAATATATCTCCGCTATGGGACATCACGACGTTTAATGACCGAAAACGGATCACTATTTATTTCCACGCCTACGCATTGTTTAGGAGTTCAACAAACCTTCACTCCTATCTATCATCCTGATGCAAATCCGGTTAAATGTAAGAATCGAGATTTGAAAGCCCAATTAGCCATATTGGTAGGCAATAATCACGCAAGATGGGCTGATGACTTATTTACAACAAGGTTCGCAAAAAATACCGCAAAATGTCAAAGCACGTATTACACTTTTTCTTACCTAACATTTGGCAGAGAATTAAGAACCATTGATGATGTTCATCATGACGTCAGACACATCATTCAGTCAGAAAATTTTATACCGCAGATCACTCCAAGACTCCTACGTCTAGCCGAAATTTTGCAAGAAGCAAGAGAAACGACAGAAAAATGTCAGGACCACAACAGAAAGTATACAGACACAAAACGGCGACCGCAATCAACATTTAAAATTGGAAACTTGGTCTTAGTTACCACACTTATTGCAAAGCCTCCAAATAAGTCACTTCAAAATTTACACCGAAAAGAGATGGGCTCTATGTCATAGTCCAAACCCTTGGTTCATCATCATACGAAATTGCTCCGAAGAACGACTTAATTGAAGAGCGAAGAAAACGATGATGACCAGTTCGGGAATTGCGGAGACGAGGAAGACCTCCACGTAATATCGCTACTGCTTCGTTGAGACGACCTCAGCGCCAAAGGGGGAAACTATAAACAGATTATATTGCGAAATCATGAATTGTTTTATACCTGAATTGTATTGAATTAAAATGTATGAATTGTAGTTACTTCACTGTAAAAAGATTTAAATATGAAATTAGAAACTAATGTATGTAAAAGCTTTCTTAATCACATAACTATACTCTGTCCTTCTCAGGACCACATAAAAATATCTAAGCGATTTATAAGTAATTCAATAGGTACACTTCTTTTTAGCCATTTTTGTTTGACGAAAAATGGCGTTTACTACAAAATCTGTTGATCGTATGTAAAAAAGTTTCTAAATATAATTTTTAGGAAATTTTGCAAGGATAAAAATTTCATAAAATTTCAGAAATTTTATTAAGTAAAAGTTTTAAGAAAAATGCATTTTAAGTAAAAAAATGGAACAGCAAATTTTCATAATTTTGAGTTAAAAAGTTATGGCTCACTTTTTTGTTGCTGCACAGATGTACCCAAAGCATTTAAGACTTGTATTCACTATTACATTATCTTTCCAAAATGTCCAAAACTATTTTTGTACCTGTACTAGTTTAGAAATTATAGCGTTTAAAGTGGTTACATCTCCAAATTAGAGGTCACCCACTTTGATGGGCTGTAACTTGAAATGGAGTGAGAATACAACGACTTCGTGATCAAATCAGTAAGGCCCAAACCACACCTCATTAACTCCAATGAATTAAACGACTCAGTTAGAGATCGGAACCTGTCCACAAGAAAAGCAGAAATTTTAGCTTCTTAGTTGAGACAGTGGAATGAAACAAATGTTGAAATAAGTAATCCATACAATTGCTATTGTAATGATGTGAAGGGCTTGTTTGAAAAAAAATGGAATTCCATGCGTTCATTTTGACTGGCGTCTTTTCATATACAGTTCCACAAAGTGCTTAAAAGCTGTCCTTCTCCACAATGGAAATAAATTTTCATGTATACCTTTGGCTCATTCCGTGATGCTCAAAGCAAACTATGAAAGTGTAAAAATGGTGCCTGAGAGTTTAAAGTATCATATGTACATACAATGCCTTGCAAAAGCATAAACGTACTCTATAAAAGGCCTTTAATAGGATACTATAAACGGATACAATCCCCTTGGTATCAATAAACAAGTAACATAATTAAAGCGAAAAAAAAATCCTCGTTATTTTCTTTTCGAATTTCCAGCAATAAAAAACTAGTTCTGCCTAGCTTGCAGAAGTATACACGCATTACACTTTTCTGAATTTCTTTATTTTGGTTAATTGTTTTTACAGAAATTAATATGGGATTTTATTATCCCTTTTTTCGGTAATATTAAAAATTCTTCGTTTCTCTTCTTTTGGAGCTGCACTATTAATTTTTGTAAAGGTAAAGACAAGTGAAACCTTACCGCGAGCGCAGGAAGCCATACCATACAAATTCCACCAACCAAGTTCCTCTTCGAAGAAAACCCTGGTTTCTTTCGTAAATCTTGCCAATATCCATTAAAGCCATCTTGTTCATCAAGATTAAACTTCATTTCGTCAAAAAAAATTATTTGGATTAAGACATTTCAAATCAGAAAAAAAGAATAAATTAAAACAATGCTACTTACGTTTTTCCAATTACGATCCAAGTTCTCACGAGCGAATTCCACTCTCTTTTCCTTGTAAGCTGCTGTATGACATGAAGCAGGCACCATTTAGCTGCGGATGATTATTTTGTACTCGAAATCGAGCTCATTCTGAATTTTCGACAAAGAATGCACCGACGAAGCGTTTATGAGTATTACTCGTCTTTGATCGCGACTTGTAAGCTTCTGTAGATGCCTAGGTCGGATCTCGTAAAGAATATCGAATGGCATAGTCCGATCTCGAAAATTTCTTCGCGATTGCTCTAAATACCCAACTAGCCTCACGTAAAGCCAGAATTGTTCCCAATTCGCATTACCAGCAGCGCTCATGGCCTAAGCGAGCCGAGTTCGAGATAGGAAAACATAATGTCAAATGTGACCTAATTGTCGAGCCTAAACACATTTTGATGGCTCCATTGCATATAAAATTAGGCCCTATAAAGCAATTCGAAAAACCTCTACGTCAAGATTCTAAAACTTTTCTATATGCAGGATCTTCCAATAGGGACTTCCGAATTTTGACAGTTGATAGCGGCTGTATTGTTGAAGCTACATCTGTCAAATTGGCTGTTATTTATTCAATCTGTTTTGCCAAATCACAATCGAAGGACATAGCGTTCAACAACACGTGCAAATGATGAAATTGTTTTATCATAATGGCTGTTCCGTTCGGGCAACGTTCCGCGTGCTTCGCCCATTTTACGGTCGCCATAATCGTCCTACCAAGAGGACTATTCGCAATGTGGTGGATAAATTTGAGTCCACTGGTTCAGTAAACGATAAACTAACCCTCATACGTCGACGAAACGCAAGATCTGCCGAAAACATAGCCGCTGTCCGTGAGATTGTGCAGGAGAATCCAAGGCAGTCGATTTCACGTCGCTCACAAGAACTCGGCCTTTCGCAGACCACAACTTGGCGAATTTTGCGTCGTGCTTTGGGCCTGCACCCGTACAAAATTCAACTGGCCCAAGAGCTGAAGGTAGACGATCATAGATAACGACGTGTGTTCGCTGAATGGGCCGGGGAGCAGTTGGAAACTGACCCTAATTTTCATCCAGAAATCATCTTCAGCGATGAGGCCTATTTCTGGATGAATGGTAACGTCAACAAACAAAATTGTCCAATTTAGGACGATACCAATCCACATGAGATCCAAGAGCGTCCAATGCATCCTGAAAAAGTCACTGTTTGGTGTGGATTTTGGGCTGGCGGCGTCATCGGTCCATATTTCTTTAAGAACGACGTTGACCAGGCCATCACCGTCAACGTCGAGAGCGATAGGTGGATGATTACCAACTTCTTGTGGCCTGATTTGGATGATATGGATACCAACGACATGTGGTTTCAATAGGACGGCGCTACGTGCCACACAGCTCATGCCACATTGGAAATTCTGCAAGAGCGAATCGAGGGCATGGTCATGTCAAGTGGAGGTGGTGTGAACTGGCCACCGAGATCGTGTGATTTATGGACCCCTACTTTTATCGGAAACATAAGGGCTGGGAACTACAAACTTTAAACTCCTGTGTTGCAGAATGTCCCGTAAACGGGATATGTTACATGCGAACTTGGACCAATTTAAAGACAATATGGGTGCTTATTCGGAAGAACAAGGTTTGATGGATTTTGAACGTCGTTCAATATAATGAGAGAGGGCCTAATTTGTACGAGACAGTCCAACAATCACAAGAGAAGTAGGCACACATAATATTCATTTTTAACCATTTTTTTTTGAATTTGTTGGTGCTATACCAAATAACCAAATTCCATTGCCAGTGGATATTTAAACGGTGATTTACATCACAAGCAAGTGAAAGAATTTGACGAACTTCTGAAGATTGTGATTTTGGTATGATAGTTTTGGTTAATTTTTTTTCAATAATGATGTTAAATTTTATGACAATACTTCACCTTACCCAAATCCTTTTGATATCGGAGGTCTTGATGAGGTCTTTACCAACCTTGATGGAGCAGCACCTAACTCGGCATCCTACACAATCGGACGAGTTAGGTGAGAGTTCACATTGTTTTGTGTAGCTGATCTGTATAAATATTTCAGAGTCGATCGGTGGTGTGCCTTAATGCGCTCACACGGTGTACAATATAGAATTTTGTAAGCGATGTTAAGAAGACTTATACCTCTATAGTCGACACAGTTTAAGGGATCTCCTTTCTTAAATATCAGGCAAAAAAATAATAGGGTTCCGCTCATCGGAAATTGTTGCTTGCGGCATGCATTTTAAAATTTGGTAATTACGGCAGTTATATCAGTATTTGTAAAATTTTTTATCTTCTCTCTATTTCAGGTAGTCTTGACAAGGTCTTGACTAATGTTTAGGGTTGTTGTGCTGCTGAAATCCGAAACCTTCGCCAATTAACCTTAGTCCAGAGATCACAGCGTTTTCTTACAATATTGTTTTGTATGCCTCCTTGTTCATTTTTGGAACCAGATCTCCCATTTCACTTAAAGAGAAGCATCCCTAGATGATAACAGAACCCCATTCATGGTTGATGGTAGGAACCACACAGTCTGGTAGGATCTTTTGTTCATCATCTTCCTTCCAGCCCTTATGCATTTTGGGCAAACCTATCCTTTTCTGCCGGTTTTGTGATCGCAGCAATGGCTTTCGAATAGCAACTCGCCCAAATAGTCCAGCATATCTTAATCTTTCTTTGATCGTTGTCAAAGACAGCGATTTAATCAGTGTTTGATTTATTTTGGCGCATATTTTGGGTGCTGTTTTTCGTTTACTTCGTTTGCTTGTTGCGACTATTAGCTGATCCTTGTGTTTAATTGTAGCTCTAGGCCATCCGGAATGTCAACTACTTTTATTATACACTTTTTCCTCCATGCGGGATAAAATGGCAAGTGCGTGCTCGTAAGCGTAATACTGGTCACTGGTCCTACACGGAAGAGATAACAAAAATGTGATGAACCAGCTAATATCTTCGGATAATGACGGACTTATTTTTGACGACTCTGGGAAATGATTAAAGGACAACTATCTTCGGAGCAGTACGTGAAATGTTCGGAACCTTAACAGACCGCGTGCAGTAGAACAACTAGAGAAGATTCTTAAATGCAGACATAGCCATCCAAGAAGTCCGATGGAATGGACCGGACAAAAAGCGGATGAAAAACTGATGAAAAACGGTAATGTCTACTACGTATGGACAACCTACGGAACAAGGTCAGCAGTTGCAGCATTTACTTGGCTGCGGATTCTCCGTCAGAAGAACAAGTTTAGAGTTTCAACCATATTAACGAACGCCTGATACTGATTTGTATAAAGGCTAAATTCGTCAAAATAAGTCACATAAACACCCACGACCTGATAAGTTAGAAGGACGACGTTACTAAAGACCTCTTATATGAGTTACTCGATAAAAACTACAATCAATGCCCTAAAAATGACGTGAAAATCGACCTTAGCAATTTTAATGCCAAGCTAGTCAATGAGGGCATCTTTCGTAATAGGGTCAGAAAGTACAGCCTCTCTGATATTATCGCCTTTGCAGAGAGACGCAATACAGCTATAACCAGCCCACGGCTTTCACAACTTGATATTCATTAAGTGACCTGGCTAACGCCTGATCAACAAACCGTCACCCAAATTGATCATATTGCGATCTATGAAGGCGCTTCTCCATTGTTTTGGATATCCGAACGTTACGAGCAGCTAACAGCGACTAGAATTTCTCTTAACCTTTCGAGGAGTCCGATGCCGCGAGCATCGAACGTAACACTGCCAAAAAATAAAACTAACGTGCGAACGCTGTAAACCATAAACAGAGATATGCAGGGATGGAGAAGGAAACCTCATAGTAGAATCACAGTCGGTGCTGAGAATCTGAAAAGATTAACAATAATCCACCATCATTGATACTGCCAACCATTTAACCTGGACTAAGACAGATAACATTTGACAAAATTTGGGATCAGGCTAATTTGTCGAAAATGCGCGCATTTGGGATTGGCGGCTCTTTTCTTCAATGGATTAAAAATTACCTTTCGGAACGTTCAATTCAAGTTGTCACGGATGGTTTCAAGTCTGATATCCATAAAATAAATTGGGATGTGCCCCAGGGTTCCGTTCTGTCTCCGACACCCTTTTTAATTTTCATCAATGATTTCTTGTCCGCTACTGCTGTCGAACGGGAACTGCAGCGTAAGCCAAATTCATTAAATTCCTATATTAACAGCATAACTAATTGGGGATCCATCAACAGAGTTGGATTTAACGCTTCCAAAACTCAGCGCCGTCTGTTGTTGTTAAAACGAAATTTAAGCACCCAACCATTATCTGTGAATGACACTCAGGCTGGAATGACAACATATGTTATTCGCTATCGCCAAAAATGTCGAAATGTCAATGTTTCCTGAAACGAAGTAGGAAATATTTCACCCCTTTTGATCTGACCTCAATCTATAAGGCATTCTTCCGCCCAAATTTTGAGTACAGTGCTCAAATTTGGTCAGGTGCTCCCATAACATCTCTGCACGTGACAGATAGAATTCAAAACCGTGCGATAAAATTCAGGGTGATGCTAATATCACTCGGTTAATTGACGCTCTCGAACAACGACGTAAGGTCTCCTGTCTCACCTTGCCATATCACTATTTTCACCACCGCTGCTCCATCGAAATTGCGAGTGGCATTCCGCCCCTTCAAACGTAACACTTGTTTCGCTATGAATGGTCATCAGTATACCTCAAGCCTACTTTCGGAAGTACTCTAAAATATCGTGATTGCTTCCTAAGCCGTACAGCTAGCTTATGGAATACCTTGCCTAGCTCCTTATTTCCTAGTTATTCTAACATCGGTGTCTATTTTTTTTTCCCTCCTTAACTCCCCTTCGCCGGCGCTGTGAGCAAACATCTTAGGGGTACTCTAAATCCCTTGAGCGGGCGCCAATCATAAAGAAAATAATTATTTTGAAGCCGACCAAAAAAAAAAAATGAGAAAAGCAATTCTAAAACTGAAGTCTAATAAAACTGCTAAACTGCCAAGCTGTTTAAAATAGCAGGTGATAATTGAATAAATAAAATAAAATCTATTATAGTTCGGCGAAAGTATTGTATTACCCGGCGAATGGAATCTCAGCATTGTTTGTTCGATCCTAAAGATGGGAGATAGGATCCTTCATCAAAAGCCTAACCGACTACTATCAGGAAAGTCCTCCTTAGATCAAATTTTCACAATATGACAGATTTGGAAAAAACCATGAGTTTCTAGTCGATACACACCACCTCTTCATCGATTCCAAAGCCGCATATGACAGCATTTATAGAGGCGAACTATTGTATATAGATCCATTTCTAGTTTTCGCATCGCTGCCATTCTACTATGCAGGATGCCGATGAAGAATACATACACAGAACCTAGACTTCAATGTCAGAAAAAGACTTAAGCAAGGCTTACAAGTCAACTCCAGATGCATCATTTTTAGTTACTCGCATGAGCAGACGACATTAACAGAATGGGAAGAACATAGCGAGCTGCTAATTGAACGTTTACGACTAATGAAGCAGAAGTGGCCAATGAAGGAAAAAATTATATGCTGTCAACAAAGAGGACACATAACATCGACGACACCTAGGACAAAACGTCACGATAGGCAGCTACAACTTTGAGGTTGTAAGGGACGTTATCTACCTCGCCTCCGCTATCAACTCCGATAACGACGCCAGTGCGGAAATCGTGCAAAGAATCACTCTTTCTAATCGCTGCTTCTTTGGGCTAAGAAGGCAATTGCGTAGTATAGCCATCTGCCGAGCAATCAAAAAGGCTTTATACAAGAAGCTGATCATCCCAGTCCTGCTTTACGGCGCAGAAGCTGGAATATTGACGAAAGCGGATGCAAATGCTCCGCGGCACTTCGAGAGAAAAGTTTTTCGGGTCATTTTCATTTCACTTTTGCATAGTTGAAGAATGGAGGAGACATTTCAACAGTGAACTGTATGCGGTGTACAGCGATGCGGACCTCGTCAAAAAAGTTCGCATAACCCTTGGAGGGCAAGGTTACCTTGAATGCATGGACACCTCTAACATTTTCGACAGATCGACAACGCAGTAGAAGACTCATCTTAGATAGTGGAAGGTGGCCTAAGCCAACTTCGTGTGAGTTATATATGTATGTACATCAGTTGCGAATAGCCTGCAACAGAAAATGTTGATGTAAAACTTGCTGTTGTCAATGACCACTCAACTACATACACAATCAAACCAAGATCAAAACCGCTTGCTTGCGACGCACAAACATCGCGTCGGTCTTTCACATGAACGGATTTCCGTTCATGCTGTTGCCTATATTGATGAGTCAACAACGCCGCAATATACTGTTAGGATCGGTCATAAGTTAGGACTAACAATGTGTGAAAAACCCGTCTGATTCCAGAATTATTGTAAATCAATAAAGTTGAACTGGAATTAACATCGCGTTTCATTTTTATTCAATTTATGCCGAAGACAGCTGTCAAAAAACCACCTAAAGTGGAAAGGCATGTTAAGTGAGGCCCTGGTACACCTCGGACTGTAACGCCATCTAAGTAAGTGCGCTAAAAAAGCTATTTTACTGCATCGAAAAAAAAACATCCTCGTTTACATCACCCTTCCACAGTTATGTACGGGTTTATTCCGTTGAATCCCCACAGTTCCAATTTCCCTGAAATTCTATTTTTACTAAATCAATTAGCTCAATCACCAATTGGCGCTGCAACATATTAAGTACTTGATACAAACGATTAGAAAGGCCATTCGCCTGTGGGAGCGAGCGCAGAGTCACATTTGTACAAACAGAACTTTTTTCGTTACAATCAAACTCACCGACCTTTGGTCTTTTGATTCGTTAGTGTATTGCAGGTATAGACGCCTGATTTACAACCCCTAGCGGTGCGACGAAGTTGAGTCAGCGGTTAAACCTCTTCATGAAAATTGGATATGTGGGGACCCAATATAATTACCGTGCGCCCAGCTGTTACACGTAGTCTATGCAGATTATGGGTGCTATTTGTCTTCATCAGATAATCCTAGTAAAATCAGCATTTGCCCTAGATTTTTTATTGCAAATTCGCACATACAGTGCGAAGTTATACCGAGGTCTAATAGGATCAAAATAATATCAAGTAACACAACGTTTTTCAAATTGTAGCAGCAAAATTCATTTTCATTTTAATGCATTTTGCGCAAAATCCCAATATGATCACATAAACAAGTTTTATCCATAGATGTATGAGATGCCAAATAGTTTTTTTTCTTTTTTTAAATAAAAAAATTGGTTTAGAGTGTATACACTACTATCCATACAGCGGTTGTATGCAACATTTTTCTGCAGCATAATCCTAGGCACTAAAGAAAAACCAAAAAGCGAAACGTCAGAAGAAAAAAAAAATCCATTTGTTATCAACTGTCAAAAATTATATTTCAAAGACGAAGGTTAAAGATGGCAGTGAACACCTGATCCGGTAAAATTTTTCCAAAAAAAGTCATTTACCTCTTGCCAAATTAACCAACAAATTTTAATTATTCAATTTTCCTCTAAAATATCAATCGCATTGAATGTTTAAATCAATTAAAAAATGAACGGCAAAGTATCGGATATTTTACGAAGGAAGCGGCTAATCGTGCCCACAAGTGCTGACTACGTTACCCAAAAAAATCACGACAATCAAACTCAGCACGAAGAGCATGAAACCAAAATCACCAGCAACAGCACAAGTACCAGCAGTACCACTCGAAGTGATTACGACGAAGAATCTAGGTAAGCAAAAACCGCAAACACATCACAACTTACCTTCTGAGCATTTTCAACATGTATGCAAGGAATGCCCCCAAAAACCACTCGGCTGGCTTCAAGCAAGTTGATGAAAACAAAATAAGAAAATAACGAGAGAAAAAAAAGAAAATAAAACAAAAGTAAATACTATCGCTGGCAACTGAAAACTTGAAAACGGAAAACTGTGTGTGTAAAGAGTGTCGAAACGAAATGCCAGAAAGCGGGACAGTACTCACATTGGTCGAGTACGCTTTACAGTTTTCGCGCATCCATAGTACTCGTGTAAGCGTCATCGCTTCTGCTTATTGTTTTTATTCGATGTAAGCTTGTTCATTCTTTCCAATAAGTAGTAGTAGTAATTTAGATGAGACAGCCGACAGCCAAAATTCCAGCTGAGTGCGAGGAAATTTGACCCCCAATCAGTGGAGAGAAGTGTAAATGGGAAGAATTTGTTGACAGTAGCTTTGCCAGTGTAGTTACCTAGATTTTGACGGATTCACTCCAGAGTTTCGCCCAGTTTTTGCTGGGTAAAAGTAAATTTTGTTTGCGGGTAACTCCCCGGGGCGCAGCTACGGGAATACCCTTTCTCTGTTCAGATAATAGTCTTCCAATTCTAATTTTTACAATAGAAACAGTGCGCTTTATGGTTAAGCAAGTGACAAATAAATTTCAATTGTGATGTGATTTTAATCTTATGAAACGTGAAACCTCACCCGAAATGAAAAAAACACCACAGAAAATGTAAGATTAGCTTTATGGTAAAGGAATTTAATATTTTTTTTATTGAACGGATGAAAAAAAATAAAACAAATTAATGGGATAAAGTGGACAATGTTTCTTTGTGCGTAAATCTGGAGACCTATGTCATAACAGCTACAAAATTGAATAATTGTCCAGCGCTCGACAGTTCAAGGCCGCATTCATAAGCACCTTGCCAGTAGGTCTGGTCCGGCATACAATTCATTAATAGATGTCAAAGTACCTTAGCGCTACAATTTGGCACACGGTATAGTACCAATCGCACGGCATCGAACTTCCCAAGGTTTTCGTGGTGTTTTTTTTTTTTGGTTTGCTTGTGCAATAAGCGGAATTTGTTGATGGACAAATTTCACCAAATATTGAAGAATTTGGAGAGAAAGGTGCAATTTGACAAATGAAGAACATGCGTTCGCTATTGAAGGTTAATCTTTCGGTGTGTTTCACCCAGGTCACGCAGAATAAATGATATTTTAGTGCATTCAAGTGTTTACCAACCTTCAAGTGCTGTTTTTTTTTTCACTACTCTTGATGTTGTGTGATTTTATTTTGGTACAATTTGAAATTGCAAATACTTGTGTTTTAAGAACACATTTCAACTTCAAATCTTCCTTTGAGAATCCAATACGTGTATCTGTACTGCTTTTCTTAGTTAGTGGTCTTACAATTCAGGGTGTAAATATAACCCAGTTGGTCTAGTTGTTAGCTAAGTTCCTCTCGCGATAGGCCCGTTTTGGTGCCTGTTGTCTGTGTGATGGCATATCCATCACAACCCTGTTTAACCTAGCTAAGTTCCTCCAGTTACGAACTTGAGATTGCTTAAGGTCCTTTTCTATTTGTGTCAGCTTATTTAGACGCGTTTGTCGGCGGCGGTGTTGTCTTTCCGGGCTTCTTCTTCTTTTAATATATTGTACAACGAGCATGGCGCTAAGATGCAGCCTGTACATGGATTTGAACAAATGAAACTCCATTTAGCGCGATTTATGTCCAACTGCCTGCCGTCTCAAGATGATTGAGGTTCTCTTTCACTTGTGTGGTGTGCTGCATAAGGCGAGTTCTTCATTGCAACGTTGTTAATCCAGTTCGGAATCGAAGATTCTACAGCCTAAACGTCTACATATGTACATGCATCGGTATACAGTCCCTAGTACTTTTCTGATGCGCATTTTTTTTACCAGGTAGATGTCACTGTACAGCTCGTTATCAAGGCTTCTTCCATCAATAACGTTGTCTAATAAAAAGCGGGGGCAGAGCACATACTGGTGGTATCGATTTTCTGAACTTAATGTCTCTGAAGGCTGCTACGATTTCACCAGTTGTAAGCTGCCTGTCATAGGTCCTGTTGAGTGGCAGGACCACCAGTAGTGCGTACCAGAACTTAAATCACGGTACAGTGGGAGTCAGGAGGCCCCCTTGTGGGCGCGTCACGGCGGTTTAAAGCTAAATCGCAGGAAGGATCTTCCATTTGGTTTCGACCCAATGCAGATTTCCAATAAGTACTGGGTGTTGTGATCCTAAGATCAGTAAAAGGTTTTGAATCGGCCTCTACTCATACCAAGTGTGGAACTTTTTCCTACACAGTTCCGAAATGGTATTCATAGCACGTGCAAGTGATGACAAGTCCTATTCTTGCTCCTATGGATGAATGGGCCTTCCCCACGTAAAACCCTAGTGACATCTGTACAGCTCGTAGAGGGCTCTCTCCAATTATCAAGGCTTCTTCCCCCAATGAAATTATCTAATAAAAAGCGAAAATAGAGCAAATGACTGGTCTTATTGTAACGGTGTTCAGATGGCGCCACAGAAGTTTGCTACGGTGTTGTTGAGTGGCAGGACCATCAGTAGTCAATACCAGGACTTTAAAAACGGTGCCGTGGGAGCTAGGAGGCGCCGAACTTTGGTCTGGTCCGGACCCAAAGAGGTAGGCTTCCTAGTGGGTGCGTCACGGTGGTTAATGTTTAAAACCTAAAACGCAGGAAGGATCTTCCATTGACACATTGTACAACTCGTAGAGTTCGATGTTATATTTCCTGATTTAAAGCCCATCAAAGAAAACTCTACCCAAAATCGATAGAAGAATCTTTTGTTCAAAAACACCAATGATGAAAATCCGTTCACGTTATCGTCCATGCTTCTGCGCAATGCAGCAGAACTGGGGTTCTGCTCATTAGGGCTTCTCTTCGAGACCTTATTACTCAATTGTCTTCTTCGGCCAAAAAAACAGCGATTGCGAAGTGTAACTCTTCGTTTGATTTCTGATGAGATGTCATTAGGAGTAGAAATCAGGTTCGAGGTCGACGAAATCCCTAAATACCTCAAAGTTATAGGTGTCTATTGTGACAATGTCTTTTTTCCGCTGTTGTTTATCTCTTCATACACTACGTTTTTACCTGATTCACAGCTAAACTAGAATTTTTACCGCTTTTATTGCAATACATGGAAACGCTCCAGGGATAAGTAACTGCCAATGTTGTAGCAAAGACTTTGGAAAATCGCTCCTCCGGTGTTAGCTTGCACAATTTTCTGAAGTGCAATGTTTAAAAAGTCACATAAATTCGCCTTGTCCTTTTTTGTTGTAAAACGTTTTGGTGAAATTGCTTCCGAAATTTGCGGAACTGTGAGCCTTCTTTATCGTCCTTCTGTATAATCTGGCAAGTTTAGCAGGAATTCTAAAATTAGACATGTCTCTGAATAGCTTGTGTCGATAGATGTCATATGCGGCCTTAAAATTCATAAAGAGGTGGTGAATAGCGATCTATACTTCTTAGGCTTTCTTTGCGATATGAATGTTTGGTCAAATGTAGATTTTCCCAGCCTAAAACTGCACTGATAGGTGTCAAACAGATCGTTGAAGGTTTCAGGCTTTCACCCAATACGTCAAGCAAGATCTTGTAAAGAATACTGATGCCTCTTTAGTTAGCAAAATTTGGAGAGTCTCATAGAGGTGAAGTTTTACTTTTTACCCTCATTATCCTCCAGTGCCTTAAATAGTTTGGCGGGAAAGCTGTTTTTTATTCTCCGGAGAAGCCGCTGTTTTTTCACCGAATTTTGCTAGTAGATCGCTTTTGTTAAAATATACATATTGATCTAGCGAGTTCCCAAAGTGTCTGACTACATTCCGACAAGGGAGTCTCTGTCCGTGTTGTTTCGCGATCGCTAGTTCTGTCTGGTATCGACAGAAGCCCCAGATAAAGGCGTCCTAAAAAGAATGGTTTCCGACTTCCGAAAGTTGATCGTCAACTTCCAGTCATCTCACCACCAGTCATCGCAATAGCAGAACTATATTCATGACGATGGCGCGATCATGTCGCCTGCGTACGTTGTGGCATGGTGAAGTGATCCCATAAGATCGCTTCTGTAGATGCTGAATAGGATTGGCGAATTGACCTTGTTGCAGATCGTTTTTAATGCCAAATATTCACGCAGAAGTCGTCGTGATTCTTCACGATGAACTGCCTACTGGAAAGCATATCAAAAAGAATATATAGCAGTAGTTTTCTTATGCCCAGCCTGCTCAGCTGGCCAAAGAGGCCATCTAACTGTACGATGTCGAAGGGCAACCAGGCAGGCAGCCGTGCATTGGTTTTTACTTTTGTTCCACTGATGATATCATGTCCCGCCTTGAAACCGAATTGGCTATGCGGAACTGTATTTGTGCCGTCCACTTAGTCAGAACTCTATTGATCACTTTTCCGAATAGCTTGCTGATATTTGGAAGGAGACCTATCGACAGATTTGAAGTGTCTTTATTCTTTTTGGGAAATGGATGCACCACTGCTGCCTTCGTTGTATAATAAGCGTTATTCAGATCATTATTCAAATGAGTAATGTAAATGTCCACGGCTTCCAGTGTGAGATGCCGAAACGGCGAAACAATATTTGGTATGCCATCGGTTCGAACTGATTTCTTATTTCTAAGTGATTCGAAGATAGTGTGAAGTTCTTCTTTCGAATTTAACGGGGGTAGTTCCCTTTCTTTGGCGATTACATTATTTGGGATATTTTTGTCATTGAACTCAGTTCTCCATATAATTTAGAAGGTAGGAGTTGTGCAAAAGGACCCTATTTTCCAGTTCGTGTTCCGGGCCAATGACATCATTCACCTTGCAGATATCCTGGAAAAACGCTCCGATGGCCTCTACCTTCTCTTGAGGATCCTCGATAACAAAGAAGTTGTCATCATTCTGCTGGACCTAGACCTGCTGTTAGCAGTAAGTGTTCTTTGGTCGGCGTTTGAGCGATCTTTAGACATGGAAGCTTGTTTTGAACTTTTCTGCGAAATATTCTATTTATTTGCGGGAAAATATTCTATGGTTCCGATACAAACTCACAGCTAACTTCTGTGTTATGACCTCCGAGTTATGTCTGTCAGTAAACCGTCTGTACGAGGTTTTTAGTCCCGGCAGCAGTCTACGTTTGTGTTGGTACAGTGAGTTAATAGTTGTATTGCGGTCTCGTTTTATGGTCTCGTCCTTTTGTTTAAGGTGTCTGTCAATCTCCACGAGTTCGAGGAGAGTGCTATAGTCAATGCTCTGAAGAATTGTAGGAAAACTCTTCCAGTTCTGCAATTTAATTGGGAAGTTATTTCGGTACAGAGACCGCAGTAGTTACTGTCATGCCTTTCAGTTGCAGTTGGAAGGAGGTGCGTTAGAACCGGCAGCAGCGCGTAGATTTGGTCAACACTCGTAGTATGTTCCGTTATCTGACGTTGTAGCTGAGCCATCTGACCTTGAATAGAGAGCAAGTTGGCCAGAATATAAGATGAAGCTTCAAGTGCGTTCGGCGCTGGGGCCTGAGAAGCTAAATCCGTTCGTTCCATCGTGCTTTCTGTACCTTCAGGCATTTGGGCGTACGTAATTTGAGGGGCGACAGCTGGTGTTTGAATATGTTCGAGTGGATGTTTAATCTCCACTTTTTGCTGTGGAGCCGGATTTATTTTCCTTATGTACTGCAATTTAGGACAACACCAATAGTTTGCGGTGTGGCGCACGAGAGCTGACTTTTACCAGACGTTCCATACCTATCCAAATGGTCCTCCTCGGACTTGCGATTCATTTCGCACTTGACCCATCGAGGCTGCATTTCGCAATTCGATGCTGCGTACCCGAATCCTTTGGCAGGGAGTTGTATTGCCACATGTATTTCTCCGTCTGGTAGGAACGGAACTTTTGATGGCATGTCTAACTCGCCGAGACAACCCGGTGTAGACGAATCACTAGCTTTGTGGATAAAAGCAGTGCTGGTGAATATGATACTAATTGCGGATGCTGACTGTGCCCAATATGTGATGGCGAAGGTACTACTCAACGCATTCAATAATTCCAACGTCTATCTACAAGCATTCGTAGAAGATGCAGCTGTACTGTCTGTTGGATCGTGTCTAGCGGCTGTCTGACGTAGACGTAGTCGACGATTGGTGCGCTAGAAACGTGCTTTCAGTCAATACCCTCTAAACTGAGGTTGTTCTCTTTACGAGAATGAGGAAGCTGCCTTTTCTTACACATCTAGGCATCACCACCCAATTCTTCAAAGAAGCTATGTATTTGGTTCTCTGGATCTGCACGGCTATGATAAGGATAATTATATCCTATGCGTCGGTTATCTGGTTCTCACGGAAATACGTCATTGCTGCTTTTACCAGACTCTAAAAAACGGTCTGCCTCGGCTGCATGGGGGCCAGTACGCCCTGCTCCGCTCTAAACGAATTTATGAATCTCCCTCTCCAAGCCATCTTATATTAAAAATGAAGTGGTCTTTGGTGCTTTGATGACTTTCCTTGCCATCTGATGCAATGACAGCAGAACTCTTGCTACAGAAAAAATACGAAATCGACTTTCCCTGTGCCCAAGACTGGTTTCGGCCAGAATCTGAGCCAGAAAAGGAACCTAGTCGGGCGTTCATGGATGGTTCCAAAACTGATATTGGATGCGGCGCTGGCTGGTGTCTTTCTGGAGGACGACAACGTTAGATTCACTCCTCGTTAGGAAAACTTGTGTCTGTCTTCCAAGCGGAGATATACGCAATCCTGGTGGCAACGAACTATATAGTGAAGAACTGGTGGAGGGACGTAGCATTCAGATTTTTAACAACAGGCAATATTCGCTTAGAGCCTTTCTGAACCCTCTTACGACTTCCAAGCTAGATCGAGAATGCACGGCATCACTGAACGGAAGCTATTGGAAGGTTGAATTCACTGAATCTTGTCTGGTTCTCAGGTCGCAATGGTAAGACTCAGAGGGGAATTTTTCAGAACTCGAACCTACGTTAGGTCTGCCTGCGTCCTCGGTTAAGGCTTCCATTGACTGTTGGGTTTCACATGAGCATAACTGCAGAAGGTATAACTCTCCAGGTTGCAGGCAGACTAAACGAATTCTACCCGACATCTCTAAGAAGTCAGCGCTCTTCCTGTTATCCCTCAGCAGCAAAGACTACAGGTTGCTTATTGGCGTCTCCGGAGCTTACTAATCGCTTAAATGTGCTGGGCATAAGCGATACAACATTCTGCGATGCTTGCTGCGAAAGTGATGACGAGACCGCGGAGCACTACCTTTGTGAATGTCCGGCTTGCGTTCGCATCAGCCTGCAGGTTCTCGGCCTTGACGTGGTCGGTGCTGGTACTGTAGGCACTTTATCACTGAAGCGCTTATTCATTTTTCTTCAGAAGACTGAGAGACTCCATTAAAAGGAATTTACAAGGGGTACAATAGACTAGTTCTTTGTCTGAGTGCTCTGTTCTGGCAACAAAAAAAAACCCAATCACTTTAGAATCGTTTGCTCATCGTTTTGGCTCATTCTATCATAGATTGTAATCTATCTGTGCCGACGTTCCAACTTGCGATGCGCATGCGTGAATGTATGAATTCGACTTTTTTTTTTCTGTAGACGTGGGAACCCAATTACGCATACAGACTTCGGGTAGTCTCATTACGTATTAATGCGCTTGAGACTCACTATAGATGTTAAACTGATTGAATATGATTTTACCCCTTTTAGTTGCTTTTTAAGGCAGCAGATACACAAGTTGCGGCAATATTCTATAACCCGTGGCCGTACGGCTCTTTAAAAAGGATCTATAGCTATTAAAAAATATCACCATCTATTTGTATTGTCGGTGATTTCTTGTCTTATCAATGCTTGTGGGTTTTTAAAATTGAAGTTACAGCCATTTGTTTTTATTGCTTGTTTTCGGGTCTCCCATTTTCAAAGAACAAATTACCTCATTGGGACTGTACACGACACTACATATTTTGATCAAATCACAGAATAATTGATTGAAAAGAAAAGATTTAAGGACATTACATGAAAGTCATCCACACACCTGATTAGGTGCTATCGCAAATTTATTGACAATGACGGGTGAAACAAACATTTGTATTTCAAGTGTATGTGCCTCAAACCACTGCTTAGTTTATAGCAAATTAATAATATCCCATAAATATTATTAAACTAATTTAAGAATTAAACACCGTAGAGTGTACCTGTGTGTGCCCACAATAGAATTATTTAGATAATATTTGTTTATCTTCGTTTTACGAGTATTTATATAATATCGGGGCAGCTAAATGCAGTTTAGTTATTTTAATTTTGCTTTATAGGATTTCCTTCACGCTTACTCTTATCATTTTTTTGATTAAAGATCTATTGCTCCAATTTGCAAACATTTTGATGCGCTCAGGTATGCCTTTAATGTTTATTATAATTCTAGTAGCAGAAACATGATTTTGTTTGGTAATTCAAACATGAACATTGGGTCTCATTCAATGTCAAGCAATTAATCTCCTCCTATATATGGATGGATGTACCTGTCTGTGTGGAGGTTTTTTCTCACAGCGGTGCGATAATATAATAACAACTAACCATATATTAAAGGGTTTTATTACTGCTCATACAGAACATAGTTATCTACTATCTAATCAGTTGAGCACTTATCAGCAAGTTAAAGCGTCTCCTGATGTGTCAAGTGGCTCTCATTAATTATGCATAAATTATCGAGCACGCGAGAATTAATCGCATGCCAATCACTCAATCATATCGCATTACAAAATTGCAGGATCGCAACGTCTTTTTTTTTCCGTCCATTCTTGGCCATTCAAAATGAAGAAACGAAAGTTAGCATATTGTGTCCATTGCAAATTATTTAAATTTCTTATAATAATACTTTTTGGTACATTTTATTTTCAGCGTTGAGTATCGTGTAAAATCAGGTGGCAGAAAAACAATATTGAAATCCAAAGAACAAAGCATCCTGGAGGACGAATGGCTAAACCCAGATGATGATCTGGCTGCAACATTCGATGACTTTGGCACAACTCCGCCGCGAACTAGGCTGAAAATAAAAAATCGAGATTGGGATAGAAAACAAAAGTCGTAAGTTGAAATAATGCAATTAAATTTCATCATCTAATATTTATGCGAATGTTTGCAGTGTTGATCCGGTGCCGAAAAAAGGAATGAGCCGTCTTGCTCGTTCTAGAGTATGTCGGCGAAATACAATGGATTGTGCACTGTTGAATGAGATATTTATTGACGAGGAGACGAAACGTAATGATAAACGTGCACAGGCTTTGCTGCGCGATGCCGAAAGAGAAATGAAGAACTCATTAACAAATCAGCACCCGCGTGTAGCCAGTTTTCATGAGATGAATCCTGAAAGTGTTGATAGCTTTGTAAATCCATGCTCAAGAAATTGTGAAGTCCCTACATTTATTGAGTCATGTAATCGTTACATGAGTGTTTCTTCGAGACCTATCGGATGTCGTTCATCTGCTCCGCCATTAGCATTTGCAATGAATTTGGGAGCAAAACAAACCAAAGAAACACCAGCTTTACATTCGCGTAAGGAATTTCATGAGACTTTTGCCAATCTAATTAAATTAGGCAGCACTGATCGACAAGAAATAAAGGTAAATGTGAAGGAGTAGAAGATAGATTTGTGATTTTATTTAAATTTTTTGTTTTTGATTTTAGCCCACTCAAGAAGAACACACATGGCAGACGGAATTAAAGGATCTCATCTGGCTTGAGTTACAAGCTTGGCAAGCAGATCGTACAATGGAACAACAAGATAGATATTTATTCGCATCGCGGCAAGGTGTTCCTGATCTCCTTAACGAGATCATAAATTACAAGTAATGCATGCAATTGTTTGAATATTGTACACTACGCTGTTCTTTGTACTATGTACTATGTGTATTTCTTTACGATATATTTATTTGCTTTGATGCTTACCAATTTTGTGAAAAAATGTTTTTATTGTTTCTAATTTAATTATCATATGTTCCCTGCTATTTTTGATATTCAGAGCTTTCACTTAGTATTTTTCTAAGTTCATTCTTTCTTGGGCTGAACTTAAAGTCATACTTTTTTTCATGTGTCTTGTATACTAACATTCTATGTTGCTTATGCATGTACATCATTTCTAATTAAAATATAGATTGCAGTCCTCGTCGTCTTGACTAGGCTCATGTCTAATTTTATTATAGGAAATTTTTATTTTTTATAATTAGATGAAGGAAAAATTATTGAGAGAAAAAAGCGTGATACTACTGTATGTTCATTTTGAATTTTTGTAGGTTTTAATCACCAAGGAGGTATGGCGATCCCATACCATTCTAGAAATAGATTGGTCACAGTATTTCATTTATATAACTAAGAGATTTCAATCCGCGTTTTAGAAGATTTTTTGCCTGCGAAATATTTCGTTATGCTAACCTTAATAATGCTGCTGGTTTCAATAGTGAGTTTGCTAAATATGATTGAGAAAATTTGCCTGTGATTTTCTATTAATGATATTGTGTCATAGTTAGCCAAAGTTAGGTGTTTAACTGCGTTACTAATTCAATATCAGCCCCACACCTAATCTTATCCCTAGACCGTTGTAGCGCAATATTTTAATCAATTTAGATACTTAGTACGAATGAATAGGTATGGATATAACACATGGGCTGAAAAGTCCGTGCCATTTTATAGTAAAACACAAGATTTTTGCAAGATTCAGCTTTATTTATCGATATAGTTGCCTTCGAGGGCGGTACACTGATTGAAACGATTTTTCAATCTTTCAATACCAGTTTTGTAGTACGATTTCGGTTTAGCCTCAAAATAGGCCTCCGTTTCGGCGATTCGGTCTTAAATCTCTTTCCGGCGAGCATTCTTTTGAGGTCTGCGAACGGGAAATAGTCGCTGGGGGCCAAATCTGGAGAATACGGTGGGTGGGGAAGCAATTCGTAGCCGAATTCATTCAATTTTGCCATCGTTTTCATCGACTTGTGACGCGGTGCATTTCTTTTTCTTCAAATGCGGCCGTTTTTCTGCGATTTCGTCTTTCAAACGCTCCAACAACGCAATGTAATAGTCGCTGTTGATAGTCTGCCCCTTTTGGAGATAGTCGATGAAAATTATTCCATGTGCATCCCAAAATACGGATGCCATAACCTTGCCAGCCGAGGACGAGGTTCGTCGCCTGCTTGCCACTCAGCTGACTGCCGACTTGACTCTGGTGTGAAGTGATGGATCCATTGTCCCATACCGACGCAAAAATTCGGCTCTATTGCGGTTGAACAGCTTTAAACACTCCTCTGAATCATCAACACGTTGTTGTTTTTGGTCGACTGTGAGCAAACGCGGCACCCACTTTGAACACAGCTTCGCATGTCCAAATATTCGTGTATAATATATCCAACACGCTCTTTTGATATCTTCAGAGCCTCAGCTATCTCGATCAACTTCACTTTACGGTCATTCGTAATAATTTTGTGGACTTTTTTGATGTTTTCATCTGAAACAGCCTCTTTTGGACGTCCACTGCGTGCATCATCTTCGGTGCTTGTATGACCATTTTTAAATTTTTCAATCCACTTGCGAATAGTTCGTTCGGCTTGTGCAGGGTCCGGGTAACACTTATCAAGCCATTTCTTTGCATCTGCTGCATTTTTTCCCATTAAAAAGCAATGATTTATCATCGGTTCCCACTAGATCACCGAAATTAAGCAGTGTTGGGCGCGGTAAGTACGTAGGTGGTTGACCACATGGGAACTCAGTACTCCGCGTGCTGTTGACAAAACGCGCCAAATGGGTATAGTACCCCGGCGTTAAATCCCGGACCCTGCAAATTAATTTGTATTGTTCCCTTGATAATAATAATAATAATAATAATAAATCAACACACGAAATTGCTTTGAATCCATTTTTTTTCACAATAACAAAAGTTGCTTTACTCATAACGCTATATCTCGAGAACTACTCGTCCGACAGCCGTCAAATTTATACACGTATCTTTTGAAGGTTGGTACTAACTGAAAATGGTATGAATTTAATTCAAGTGGTGCCCTCTCTTAGAAACGGACTTTTCAGCCCATGTGTTACAACACACGAACGTGCATAAACAAAAATGGCAAAGCTGCCGTGTTTCTTTAATCACACAAGACCAATTTAAATGAAAGATTGCAAATTTTTCTCTACTTATTGGTTGCACATAATAGTGTATAAACATAAGCAACAAAAATTACCTTAACGGTTAAATTTTCTTCTGCAGGGGTTTTTGGAAAAATTTAATAATGTGCATCAAAAGAACATTAAATCTCCGTGATAATGGTATATTTACAAAAACAAAAACAATTCAATTATAAAAATACTCTAGTTCCGTATACTTTTTGCTTAGGCAAAGCAAAGCTTTTTGTATGATCAATCAATTGAGGCGATAACTAAACGGTGAGAAGATTGTTTTAGTGAAAAACTATGGCGGGAAATAAATACGGCGAAGAGTTTAAAACCGATAAATGGATTAGTAGCTTGATTAAGAAGGAACCGTTTATCACTTCAAGACAAATTGTGAATGATCTTAATTTAAATATTCATCCAAGCACAGTCAGGAAACGTGCTTTGGAAAACAATTTAAAAAGTTATAGGCCAATAAAAAAACCAATGTCAAAAAAAAATTCACTTCCGTCGAAGGTATTTTTAAAAAGCCTAAGTTTTGATCGAATATTTAATTAATTATTAGATTTTTCGATTATTAGGTTGGATTTTGCAAAAAAATATGGAAGTTGGTCTATCGAGGAATGGAAAACCGTCCTTTTCAGTGACAAATCAAAATTCAATTTGGTATGTTCAGATGGTATGGCTACAGTTAGGCGTACCAAAGGACAGCGTCTAAATCCCCGTTACTGGACACAACCGGTAAAACACGGCAGGGGAGGGGTAATGATGTGCACATGCTTTTAGGCTCACGGTGTTGGCCCTTTTTATGAAATTAAAGGCACTATGGACCGCTTTGTTTACAAAATGATGCCTTACGCAGAGAGGAATATGCCGCTTCGATGGGTGTTACAGCACAACAACGACCCGAAGGACTATTTAAACGACAAAGGAGTTCAAGTTCTTAATTGGCCGGCACAATCACCGGACTTAAACCCCATTGAGAACCTTAAGCGAAGAGTTGGGCGCAAACAATTCAGGAATAAAAGAGAGTTGTTCCAAACACTAAAAAGTGAATGGGAACAAATTCCTGAAACAATAATAGCTAATTTAATATGTTCAATGCCCCGAAGATGTGCGGAAGTAATTACAAATAGAGGCTCATACACAAAATATTGATTTTGTTGCTTTTGTTTCGCACAACCTATTTGAGTACTTCTTTTTGTTTTGTTATTTTTTGTTTATAATTGAATTGTTTTTGTTTTTGTAAATATACCATTATAAAGGAGATTTAATGTTCTTTTGATGCACATTATTAAATTTTTCCAAAAATCCCTACAGAAGAAAATTTACGCATTTTACCGTTAAGGTAATTTTTGTTGCTTATGTGTCGAACAGCACTGTAGATAGAGCAATTCCTATTTAATACCAGTAGCCTAGAAGTAACTGAAAATAGAAATGAAATTTATACTTGATTAACGTTATTATTAAAAAGAAAAGGATTTTGCCAAAATTTCCCACTTTTCAAGTAGAGATCCTGAAAATAAAACTACTAATACGAGAAGACATGATAACAAAAGGGTCGGCATCGCTGGCAATAATAGAAGATGAAGAACTTCTCGATTCCATTGCACGCAATTTCGTATCCTAATGGCATCCGCGATCGCTGGATTCTTGAATCATATGTTAGATTCAGTCGTCATTTTCGTCCCAAACCAGTTGCTTAGCATTCGAAGACTCCTTTAGCTGGATCGTCCTCCAATCGCTTAGTTAGATATTTACATTACTTCTTTTCGGTTATCATCTAACCACCTTAACCGCGAATATGCGTGTGGAACTCAGATACTGAAATCGTCCTCGGCTGGCTGGTGAGGGATTTTTCAATGTTCTTTAATATCCAAAAGGGGTGTCCTTTGAGGTGAATTTTCAACACGAGGCACATTATCGTGATGCAGTACTCAAATATTCTGCATGTTCGTCTCATACGAATAATGTTTTAATAACTTGGTAGAAATGCTGATCTTTCGTCAACCAACGATCAGAAGCATAACAATCTGCTTACTGCGGAATTTGCCATTATTATTTTGATGGCGAACCGTTGCTCAAACTTGTTGTCATTCATTTTCAAATCGCACTAGAAAGGTCCGTCTTGGGAATTGTTCTCCGTACAGATCAACAAATGACTCTAGAAAGTAAGGCATCCGTGGTTGACTTGCCTCGCCTCTAGAACTGAAACAAACGCTGTTGCTAGATGGAACGCTATGTTGTCTTACCTTCCAGATTTTCAGAGAATGGCGTGCGCTTAGGTTAGTATGAAGGGGGCGATTTTTGTTAGTTTGTTTTTGAAATTGCATACACCCATGTAATCTCTAACTGAACTACTACTGACATATGATTAGTCGATCGTTGAATAAAATAATAATACTACCACTATTAAAGAATTTTCTAAAATGTGGTAAAGCTTTAAGCCTATCCCTTGTATATATGTATGTATGTGAAACTTGTAACAAATGCTTCATCTCTCGTGTATATGGCAAGCACCGAGTTATTGATTCATTCAAATTAAAATATCGACGCGACAAGAGGAAACTATATCTGCAGTATGTGACAATCCGGAATTTTCTCGATGCTTTTGAAGGCTCCGATTTATTAATTTGTTTACTCGTATGTTCTTTAGAAATTACTGCATTTTTTTATTTAAAAAACTAAGCAAACATTGATCGCATCTGATGATTTCTTTGTTTGTTCACCGGGATACGATTCTCAACACCTCAAGCCATGGTTATACCTACTTTTTTTTTTTCTTCTATGCACATATTAGTAGTTGTAAACAATAACTTTTGAGCATATAGGAATGAGAGCTTAATTAAAAAATCAAAGTATTTTTTTTTTTTATTTCACTTTATCCTTGCGTATAACTTTGTAGAGAGTATACGCGACTGTACATGTACCCACTTATTGTCATTGTCATAAATTTTATTGTCGTAAGTCATTCGTAAAATCTTGGAAGGTCTTCTCAATAGTGTAAATGAGTCTAGCATCAGGTCAATTTTTATAAGAATGACTCAGAGAAGGTACTCTGCCGTGTTGTTATCACCTAGACTAGACAGCATATTTAAGAGCTTTGAAAGTACGTAATACGTTATTTGGGAAGTGGTTAAAGGGTTTAGTAAAGCATTAAGTGCAAGTTGACCTTTATATACTACTTAACCCTTTAATGGTCTAGGAGGCATTAGTCAAATCCATTTGGAAAAATAATCGACTTTCGGTTTACATAGGGTGTAATTTTGACAGGGAATCTTAATAGACTTTTTACTATACATACAGTAATATCTAAATCATTTCCTCTTGCCTTAGTTTGTTCTGTCTGGACTCAGTAAGCGCTTAAGTGTTTAAAAAAAGTCCACGATCTGGCAAAATTTCACACAAAACCTCCCGGTTAACCGAACAGTAAAACACTTCTTTTTAACGATTGATCAGTACGTCTGAAGCAGAGCCATATGGAAAGTCCTTCTTCTATAGCCGGGACAAACTTTTCTTTTCAGTCTTGTGACAATAGCAGTGACGCATTAACGTCAAAGTTTATTCCACCTAACGAGCGACATATGAGATAAAGTCGGCCTCTTTATAGCCAAGTACATTCCTCAATGGTGAAAAGCACCATGTCTGGTTAAATGGTGGTTATTGACCCAACATTGTTGAGAATTAAGATTGCAATCTACGGAAATACACAGGTATTTATTTTGTAATTGCCTGACAGCCAATTTTACGTCAATAACATTCCATCGATTATATTTTGGGCTACTACTAAATGCGATTTAGAGTTTAGAGCAGTCGATCGCTTAGTATGTCATTTTGACATTTAAACTTTTGAAAGCATCAAGAAAGAGACATTGACTAAAAGCAGCATCTTTTACCAAAGTCCGTCTACGGATCTACGTCATTCAGGTTTAACAATGGAAGTCATCCCAATTATTATGCTAAACAAGAGTAGTAACTTCTAGGCAAGTTAATTAATATAAATTTGTCACCTTTTGGTTCCGTGGTTTCATAAGAAATAGATTTTCCTGTGAAATTAAAAATCACGTTCACACGAATTGCAGCAATTGCCGGTTTCGGCTGGGTAAAGCCGCCTCTTAGTTGTTTTTACTCAATCTTTTGACTCGATTACCGTCCACAAAAACTACAACCTTTGCGGCTTTAAGTGGCGTTTTTGTGGGTGTCGTTCGCTGGAAATATAATGCCATCAACACAAGAATTTCCAGAAGTTAGTGCACAGAAGGAAAATCGAAGATTGATTGGTTTGAGTTGGGATTTCAGCTGACTTATTTGTCTATACCTTTAATGCTTAGGATTTGTTATTTCAGCACTTGCGCTTTCGAATGATTCTCCAGTTTATTACGCCACATACTCTACTCACCTTTCTCATAAATAAAGGCACTGTCGTTTTTTTATGTTACTTATATAGGTGCATATTCACATACGAACATTCGTAACTATGCTAAGACAATATTAAATTGTACTTAAAAATTGTTCAGTTCATAAGTGCTCGTATTAAAAAAAATACATATTAAAGTATGTGTATGTATAGTCTGTACCTTTGCAATGGCTTAAGATTGAGGGACAACAATTGCGCAATATTTAGTCAATACCACCATATCTTCGTATTCTATAGCAAAATCCTTCTTTAAGTTGTTGGTGCTTTCATATCAAGAAGTAAAAGCCTTTGTTATACATCTTTTTTAAATTGGTGAAAATCCACATATTCTGTGCATGATAACCTTGTCATGTATTTATTATATTTCGATTAATTATTATATGTATATATAATGTTTCAATTAATAACTAATTTTTTTTTTTAAATTAGATTTCGCCCCAAATATATACGAGCACTTAGCACGGTAAGTACGGACAGTGGTTTAAGTACAGGAAGCGAAAACACATCATGTGCTACATGTGAGTTTAAAACTGTTTAAAACTTTTGCAATAAAATAAACTGTTGTACGTGTTTAGCGCCAGGAATAGCAAAATGCACAGGTTGCATGTCACTCTACTGTAAGGATTGTAGTGATCAACAAGCAACCGCTTTAAAGGAAGTCGAGGAATTACTCACAAGGCTTGAGGCTGCTGAGGCACTTTACCCGTCATCACAGGCCATGGGTGTTTTCCACCCGATTTACAAATGTGAAAGTTTTGTTGGCCGAATAAAAGCGATGTGTCTGTGGTATAACATAACCCGTCAGTCACGACTAAAATTAATCATATTGGGCAAAATACTTACACGGTGAGTTTTTCTTAAAGTTTATTAAAAAAGTATGCACAATTTATAAAAATAATTATCTTATCGAATTTGTAGATTGCAAGGGGAAAAGTTTTGTTGGCCCGTACAAACATCTGTGACGGAGAGTTCTTCATCGTCATCAGGTCATGAAAACGATGATTCTGCTGTACATTCTGCAGATTCTAAAAGTTCAGCCAAGGAATTCCAGCGAATACCTAAAGTGCAGTTTCAGTTGGATGAACAAAGTGCCCCCAGTGATGCATCAAGTAGTAATGAGTAATAAATTCACTCCAACCAGATGATGTGTATAAACGAATTAATTTTTTTTTCCTTAAGATCTACGTCAACGAATACGAGTCAATGTTCGGAGTTTCATGAACTAGCCAAACGCGTTAAAGACTTTAGTTTTTTCAATGTTGAACCATTGGCTAATATTACTTATGACAACGTAAAAAATTCTTCAACCTTATATAGGTAAGTGTTTCATTTAAAAAAAAGTTCATTAAAGTAATCATACTTGAACCTTAGATTCTTCCCAAGCGTTTTCAAATACATATAATTGTGCATTTTCAGGAAGTTTTTATTTGCGTTGAAATACCTCGAAGTTAGTATTATCATCATATATCATATGTTCTATGATTATGATATGATTATCCGATTAGTGTTACGAAAGTTTTGATATTGGCAGCTTGTGTTATTGTTGCCTAGCTTGCGTTAAGATCTCACTTCAAAATGACAATATCCCCATTAGGTGTAGTATTATGAGGACCTTGTAGATTATTTTCTTTGTTTTCCTCCGCCCTAAGCTCGCAGGAACTTATATTAAACGATTATGAAGTTTCTGATTTTTTACTTGCCCAGCATCAATATCCTTTTGCTGAAAGGTATCCAGGATATGAAGATTACGTATTCATTTGGCGTTAAAAATAATCCTGTTGGCAGTTTTTGCAGATCACCGGAAGTTTCCCTGAGTTGAGTAAGACCGTATTGCCTATTGAAAACCATAATTCGCACCATTCGGGCCATTTTATTTCGCTTAGTTCGCATATATGTATATTAATTGTACGGCGTAGAGTTATTTTCTAATTATGGGAACCCGGCTTTGCGAGGACCTTCTTTTCCACAGACCAAAAGCTTTGCGCAGGCACGGTAGCCAAACGTCGTGATGAATTATTCAGCTCTTATGCGAGGCATGCTATCCGCTTTGACAGCAGGGTAATTTCGAAAAAAAAAACAGACTGCTAGCTTAGTCTAGAACTGGGACACTAAATTGCTTTGCTTTGCCGTGCACAGTATATTGTATCAGGATTGGTTGACGTGTATACCTGTAGGTACTTACATCATATAGGAATGTTGCTTATGTTACTACTGAAAAGATTTAATAGATAAATTCAATTTTTACAGTTTATTAATTTTTCTGATTTATTTTTTAATTTCAGAAAATTTATTGAAAATGTGTTGAAATCTCGAGGTCTGGCTAAAGCGCTCTCATTTCTTCATCGGCTGCATCATGTAGTACTGCATAAAGCACAAATTTCCTTAGAAAAAATCGGCACTGAAGAATATGATTTCGAAACCGAATCACTTGATGAAGATCTACCACGCCTTGATCCTGTGATAAGTCAAGAGCAAATCGAAGAATTACGCCGTTACGGTTATTGGAGTCCAGAAGCGCAATCGATTGGTTTACCTTCTTATATTCCAACATTTGTTTTTCTTAGCATTATTCCATTAGAATTTATGCATGAGTTTTTAAGAATGCGGCTTGAAACACGGCCGCAAAAACCGAATCCACTTAGTTTGAAACAACTTATGAAAGAACTGCGTGAAGGTCTTACATTAGCCTTAACACATCGGGAACATTATCAGCGACACATAAACACGGCGCTAGTTGATAATGAAATGGCATTAGAGAGGTATATGGCGATTCTAGATCAATTTGATTCGACAGTTAGGACCGTATTTGAAGTAAGCTTTATACTTAAGTTTGATTTACAAGTACTTACATGTACATCTATAAATTTATTTAATTCCAAAGGTGTACTTAGATTATGTTGACCAAATGGTGCTGGTTGCATCATCTGAGACTAGTCAAAAATCAGCACTGGAAAAAGAATGGATGTTTACTAAGCTTGTTAGTCCAATGATTACTGGAATGCACACGGTAGCAACAAAGAAGTTTTGGTAAGTTATATAATACATATATGTAACGTACAAAAGCTTAAGAGTGTCAATGGAATTCAATTGCAAGGATTAAACTAAAGATTAAATTGAATTTAAAATAAGTAGAATAATCTAAATTTTGTCGTTATAATATCTTCTTTTTCTATTAGCATTATAGTCCATTATGAGGCTTGGCTTCCTTCACAATTGTTTTCCGGTCTCCTCGGCTTTCTGCTTTTCTTTTCCAGATTTGGATTTCCAGGTTATTTAAATCTTCTTCAATGCTGTCAATCCATTTTAATTTTGGTCAGCCTCTTTTTTTTTTTCCTTCAGGTACACATGCCATTATTCTTTTTGGTTTTTTTTTAGTTCTGGTAAGCATTAAACGTGGCCGATCCATCTTAGTCTTTGAGCTTTGATATGTCGTACTGTGTGGTCACCTTCTATTCGTTTTTCGATTTCTTTGTTTGTTCTTATAGTGTATGAACCATCGGTGTTTCTTTTTGCTCTATTTATCTGTCTTATTATTCTTCGTTCGAAATTTTTTAGTTTGTTCTCGTCAAATGTTGTCATTGTCCATGTTCAATTCAATTAAAGGCAACTTATTTTCCTTCGAAATATTAAGAACAAAGCTGATTTAAGTATAATACTATTTACAAACTTATTGAACACAAACAAATGATTTATTTAAACAAAAAATAAAATTGACTAATACAAATAAACATATCTTTACTTAGTTAAACAAAAAAAAAAACTCAATTTATACTGCGAAATTCGATTAAAGGCAGTCAAGGTAAAGTAACAACAGAAGAAATTTCAGTATAACAAATAACGAAAATCCGACTTGGCATCGAATTAACCACGTTTTTGAACTTTTGAACTGGAAGAGCCCATTTCGTTGTAACGGCTTTGCGTAAATCCTCTACCGAAGCAAATTTGCGCCCGCCAGTAAACATAACGAGACAGATTTCCCCACATTTTTTCGAACGTTTTTAAGTCCGGTGAACATGCTGGCCACTCTAAAAGTTGAATTTCTTTGTCTGAAGACCACTCACAACTGGCCCGCTATACATGAATGGCAGCATTATCTTGCTGGAAAATTGTATTTGAAGAATGCGGCTGATGGTCCAAAGAGTCGACCAAAACATCTTCCAACAGAGTAATATAATTTTCTGATTTCATTCGGCAAGAAATTTTGCATATTGGAGTCCTGCAATGATAGTTAAATGCAGCCCAGACCATCAAAAATCCACCTCCAAAGTTTCGCTTAGTGGAGAAGTTCTCAGGACTTTTTATATCATGCCAGTAATAAATAAAATCGTCTGGCCTTTGTTTTCGTCCGAAAAGATCACGCTTTTCCCCTGTTTAGACCATGTCATGTGTTCTTTGGCGAAGTGCAGTCGAGCAACTTTATGTGCTTCTGTAAGAGCTGGTTTTGACTTCATTTTCTTTCCAAACCAGTCGGTTACTGCCAGCTAAAATTTGTTGTTCACGCCGTTTAGATATCGGCAACTTTAAATCTGAAATAATTTTAGAAGCAGTAGCATTTTTTTGCAACCCAGCTCGGATAATGGCCGATTTCTGGTTTGGTGAAATTTTTTGATTTTCATTTCTCCGGCTCGCGTTGTAATTACTTCCTAATTTAATAACATTATCGATTGCGGAAACCGATCGATTTGATTTAATGGAAATTTGGCGATTGAACATACCGGTATCCTGATGCGCATGGATTTTAGCGATTTCCTCATTCGAGAGCGTTTTTCCTTTTCCCATTCTCATCGAAATTCAAAAGTTCTAAATGTAAAAAAAATATTTTCAATCAATAATCACCAAGAAAAAAACCCTAACAGTACTTTCAAAACATACGTTGAAGAAAGGACACAAAGCAAAAACAAAAGAAAAAAATTGGACACACGAGTAAATGTTCGTTTACACCACAAACACATTTTCTGGACAAGAGTCCATCTGCCTTTAATAACATTTCGCTGAGTGTACGAGTATATGATTCCCGGGGTAATCAAGGTTTTGTATAATTTCAGTTTTAGACCCCTGTTTAGTAGTTTTGATTGTAAAAGTTTTTTATGCGCAAGGTAGCATTTGCTAGCAGCTTTGAGTCTCTCCTCTATTGTAACTTTGTTTTCATTTTTGTTGCATATTAATGCTCCTATTATTTAAGGTTGTCTACTTCTTCAAAATTGTAGTGGTTTATTGTTATTTTTTGGCTTCATCGTCTGTTTTAGGTATTTGGTTTTACTTGTGCTGACCTGAAGTCCTACCTCCTCAGTATCTTTTTCTAATTTTGCAGAATTAGAATGTCGTTGGAAGAGGCATGTGCTTGGTAGCATTTGTTAAAGATATTTCTATTATTCTTAAGTTTGTCTATTGCGTAATGTAGTACGATATTAAATATGAGGGCAGATAGTGCGTCGCGTTGTTTGACCCCACAGTTGATGGTAAACGTTTCCGATAGCTTATTTTGTGTGTATTTGGTTTCTTTAACCATCATTAACACCAAGTTTCGGAATGTTTTCAGGGGTTCCTACACCCATGAGGGCTTCGTTTACTATGCTTCCTTTGACGTTATCAAATGCTTGTTTGAGGTCAATAAAAAGCATATGAAGATCTATATTTAATCGTAGCATTTTTTTTTATTGTTTGTTTTATTATAAATATTTGATCTGTTATTGATGGCCCGCTTCTAAAGCCACTTTTGTATTCTCCTATTTTATTTTCTGCGATTTTATTAAGTTTGTCGTTCAATACATTTGTCATCACTTTGTATCCTGTGTCTAGTAGGGTAATGCCTCTGTAGTTTCTGTAGTCAAGTTTGTCGCCTGTTTTGTAAACAAAATAGATTATGCCGGTTTTCTACTTTGTCGGAAAATTGTCGTTATAATGTCACACATATAAAAATCAGTCAATTAAAATATATTTATGAGTGTGTATGATGCTTTAACATTGGTGCTTTAGGCACCAAAATGTTCTTGTTGCGCATTTTTTTTTTTTTTTGATTTTATCAATGAAACACGAAACGTCTTTCAAATCATTGCGCTTGATCAAGTTAAGAAGACCAATACCTATTTCGTATTCCTACTTTGCAATTAGTGCTAACTACTTATTTGCTTACAATTACTTTAATTTATTAAAGGCGTCTTATTATGCTATTAAATATACTCCCAACCATATTAAAATTCGCGCATGTACAAATATTTGTATACGTCAATGATTGGTGAAAAAACCAAGGCAATGCTAAAACATATGTCATGTTATCAGACTTAGCATTGTGTGAAGTCGCTGGGTATAATTCATGGTCTTTACTGTGCCTACACTCATCGTCGATTGGATCGTTATTTAACTGCAACTTCTTGTTTAATAATAGCATTTCACTTTGTAGTTTTCTTTCTTTTCATATTTTCCACATTGGAGTTTCGAGGCGAATCGACCAATAAAAGTCTGTAAGCATCCCTTCTGACCATTTTCCGTTGTATCGTTTCTCTATGTGCAATATGTTTTGATGGAACATATCACCATGTTCATTTGATAGTGCAGCAGATTTTCGGGGAAGAAATTTAAGTGTGAGTCCAAAAAGTGAATTTTAAGGGCCATGTTGTATTTCAGAGCTTTATAAGCAGAAAGAAAATTTTGGACAATTGTCTGATAGTTGTCAGCTTTTTTGTTCCCAAGAAAACTATGACACACTTCTATAAAAGCGGCCCTTGCTCTTTTGCTTTTCTATTCAACTTCATTTTGAAATTTGCGTACTTATTAGCGGGCCTAAAAATATTCTTTCCTTCAATTTTGCTTCGATGATTCGGGGGAATTTTGTTTTAAGATATTGGAAGCAGCCTTGTCCATAATTGTTCATTGCCTTTACAAAGTATTTCATTAGACCCAGCTTTATATGGAGTAGGGGTAAGCAAATTTTTCACTTTGCACTAAAGGTTTTTCAGATACATTTTTGACTTCGACTATCCCATTCACATAAAAAACAACAAAACTTAATATTTCCCATTGCAGTCCGGGTACAAGTTTTAAACCAGGACAAACGTTTCACGAGCACTGTGAATATTTAAATTTTTCCAGTAACAACTTCATATTTCTTTCATATTTGTTGTGAGGGGCTGAGGGGTATTTATTGCCATTGTAAATTTGAACCACATATTTTTTGCCGTTGCGGCTAGATGGGACAAATTTTAAACCATGTAGAAAATATTTTCTGCAACTGGTTCAAAGGTTAAAATTTGTGCCGCATGAAAGAAAAACATTGTGTGACTTGCAAGAGAGAAGGGAGAATTTTTCGTTTCAACTTTGTTCTTGCGATAAAGTGAGTAACGGTGATTTTGTGATGTTGACACTGGAATTTGATTTCTTAAATTTCGTGCTGGAATAAATTCGTGTTTTTCCAAAGTTATTAACAAAATTTATAATTTATAAAGTGTTTAGTGTGCTTATAATACAGTTTATTATTAGTATAAGAATTTTCTCGAGAACCCGTAAATATAGAAGAAAAACAAGTGACACGTTTTTTGACAAACTACGACGGAAGCCTTTTTTCACTTTTCCACTTTTTTACTAATTTTAGTCATGCCGGATTATAATGAGCCAGATTTTAATTTGGTTGGCATGAGTTTTGATGAAATTTTGAGAGAACTGAGAACAGACGATGATACAACTTTACTTCCTTCAGGACCTAATTCTGATATTTCTCCAGTGACTTCATCTGGGTCAGGTTCCAATTTACAGCCTGAGGGTCAGGAACCTCAGTAGATATTATCTTTCGATTTGGAGGGCGGTATTCCTCTTTGGGAAATCTAGCAGCAATTTCCAAGACCTAATCCTGCAAAAGCGACTTGTAACTGGACTCAAGTCATTCACAATGTTGAGGAGCTCATTTTACAGGAGTTTACACATGATTATTGGACTACTGATTTCGTCAAAGATATTGAAAGTCCAACACCCATAGATCTTTTCCAGTTATTGTTTGACGACCAAATTTTTGAGGATTTGATTTCCCAAACAAATTTATACGCTGAGCAAAAGCACATAAAAATAGGCAAACCATTTGAGAAAACATATATGAGCGAAATGAAAACATTCGTTGGTTTGAACTTGCTTATGGGAATCAAGAAACTCCCTAGCTATAAAGATAATTAGTCTTCTTCATCAGATTTACACGATTCCTATATCCGTTTCTGTATGAAGCAAGCACGGTTTAGTTGGTTGCTGGGAAATTTGCATGTGAATGATGGGTGTCTTGAACCAAAACGAGGTGCCCCGAATTACGATAGACTTCATAAAATTAAACCTATACTCCAAATGCTCCCAACAAGTTTTAAAAAATGTGCAAATCCTATTCGTGAAGCAGTCATAGATGAGCCCATGATAAAATTCAAGGGTTGGAGCTATATGAAACAGTATATGCCAAAGAAACCGACACAAAGGGGGTACAAGGTGTCGATACTTGCAGATAAAATGGGATATTGTCACGGGTTTGATATTTACACCGGCAAGTCAGCATCTGGAATTGCAGAACCCAATCTTGGAGCTAAAGTTGTAAGGAGCTTGATGTCCGTTTTCAAACACAAAAATCATGTGGTGTATTTTGATAATTATTTTACTGGTGTGGAGCTAATGGAAGACTATAGACTATAGACGAAATCTATGCTTGTGGAACGGTAAATGCCACGAGAAAATATCATCCGGAGTTCCCACCAGATAATCAGATGAAAAGGGGAGACTCTGAGTTTTTCTACAGTGACACAAACTTCACCGCTATAAAATGGAAAGACAAGCAGTCTGTACATATTCTATCCCATTTTCTCGTAAGAACAACAATGGGACTGTATCAAAAGTATTATGTGCAACTGCAGTTGTTGACTACAATAAACATATGAACTACGTAGACAAGCTCGACCAGAACTTACAGGTTGATAAATTGAACAGAAACAGCATGAAATGGTTTCACCGGATATTTTTCTTTTTTCTAGATGCAAAAGTCGTAAATTTCTTTTGCTTGTACAAATGGTCAACCTTCCGCATATGCTTTATTGGCAAAAAATCTAGTTGAAAATAAACGTCCGTTGGAAAGATCATCACCCGTTATTGCCAAAAGCCTTTCGTTCCCTATGAAGTTCGTACATTATCTGCCGCTCATCAGCCGGAACGCAGTACCCGTCGCAGATGTTCCATCTGCGAACGAAGTAAGGACAAATTGGACTTGTTCCATTTGTAAAGTTCCTGTGTGTTTGCGGAAAAATAAATCATGTTTCCAGGATCACCACAAAAAATAAACTGACCCTTGCGGTGCACTGGTTCAATGGTTAACTCACCTGTTTTAATACTATATTTAAGAAAATAGATGTAAAAAAATATGGAAATAATTCTAATTTTTTAGTTTTTGTCTATATCAATAAATTGAAGCAGTTTTTTTAAAAATCTAAATTTTTTTTTTTTGGCGAAGCATGGGTCGGTTTTCTTAGCAAATTTTCGCGCCGGAAAGAGCTAAAAGGTTGAACGCCGGCCACTAGCCGTGAGGTCTCGCCCTCAGGCTGTCAAGATTTGAAAAACTATCTTTGCTTGGTAGTCGGCACTGCGCTTGAGTGTTTTGAGATTTTTTACATTGCCTTGGTTTATTGCACCGGTGCTTGTGTGTGTTTATTGTCAACTTTACCGATTACATTTTAAAACTTATGAAGAGTAGTTATATATTATCGTCACCTGAGTGCAAAAATTGGTACCTCGACTAATTATACTTTCGAGAAATCGGCAAAAACAATTTGACTTGTAATTTATTAAGGACTGAAACGAATAAAATTTGGAAACTTCAAAGTAAAAAAAAAAATATATTTTCATAATTCATGTACATTTTTTTTATTTGCTTTAAAACACTGTTTTTGTTAAATTCATTCACAATTACAAAAAATAAAAAAAATATTTGGGTTCCTATTCTTTCCTCAACTTCTTTCGAATATCCTTCATAAGGTTGGTGACAGTTACATCCGTGATCTTTTTGGACGCTCTTTCCCATTTATCACTAAAATCTCTTACGTCCTTTGCACACTGCTCACTTTTCCTCAATTTAGCTTTGACCAAAGCCCAATACCTTTCAATGGGACGGCACTGTGGAACATTGGGTGGATTCATGTCTTTTGGGACAAATTCGACATTTTTAGCAACAAGAAAGCTCAACGTCGCATGAGCATAGTGAGCTGAAACTAAATCTGGCCAAAATAATGTTGAACCCTCGTGTTTGTTTAAGAAAGGAATCAACCGTTTTTTTAGGAACTCGTTAATGTACACTTCTCCGTTAATTGTTCCCGTTGCAATTAACGATGAGCTTCTGTGTCCACATTGGCAAATGGCCTGCCAAACGAGATATTTTGACCCGAATTTTTCCATCCCAATCGATGTTGTTGATTGCGGAAGAATCTCAGCTTCAAACGAGTTGTAAAATTGCGCACCTGGAAGAGTAGTAAAGTCGGCTTTGACATAAGTTTAGTCATCCAAAACTAAGCACGCTTTCTTGTTGCCGATCAACTCGTACAGCTTTCGGGCTCGTGTTTTTATGACTTTTTTTTGCTTTTAAGTAACTTTTGGTATTTTTTTGTTTTTTTTTCGCGTTTTTAGACCGTTACGTTTTTTAGATCTTTGTACCATTGTTTGGTTGGTATTACATTTCCGAGCAACATCTCTGGATGACATAGTCCGGTTTTTTACGATGGTACCCACTATTTTCCTGTCCAAATTTGTATCATGTGCTTCACTTTTAGCTCCACTTTTCTGTTTTCGCTTAACTGTCAACGTCTCCAAATATCGCTTAATAACAGAATCCACTGTACTGCGTGCTATGTTTAAATTTTTTGCGATGAAATGGTTTGGACGCGAAGTATTTTCAAGCCATTTATCGATGATCTTTTTACGGCGTTCCTCTTGACTCATATTTTATAAATATTTTAAACCGCACCGAACTAAAATCAATAACAAACTGAAACTAGAGAATATACAGGCTAATTTGGGTACAAAATGGGATTGCAATTTTTACGCATTGAAAGTATAGCCCGTATTAAAATTTACAGATTTTATTCGTTTCAGTCCTTAGACTTTTTTCACAAGTTATTTCCGTCAGACCCATTGAAACCCATTCTTATCGAATCCAGGCAACCATAAACCCGGTTATCTCAAAAACAAAAAAAGTAGAGTTATCTAGTTCTTGCATTCAGGCGACGGTGATTGGGCAACAATTTTTATTAAAAAAAAAAAATAAAAAAATAAAGAAAAACGGCCACTGCCATGATCTTTTAGTTACACCTGGCAGTCAACCTGTTAAACTGCCTTTGGAAGAATTAATAAAAAAAATCGACATTCTTCAGATCTTTCGGAGAACCTAATTCTCGTAGAAGTCCTTCAGCACTATTACAAAACACCAAATCCCAGTCTTTGGTAAAGTATCTCATTAAGTCTTCTTGGCTACTACGAAAATATGAGACTCTCGTAGTTTCATCTAACAAATTCCATTGAAGAAGTTGAGCCTTCGGTTTTGAGGGACTTAAATCTCGAACGAGATCATTCAAATCAGATTGTCTAAGGAAATGATGTTCCTTTGATGGACTTGAGCATTTAAATTAACTAGTACTCACGAAGTTCATAGTTGCCTGATTTAATTGATTGACGTTGTTGACTGTTGTTTTCATTATCTACCATTTCGTTACTGTTAGGAGGCACTGGAGGTAAAGCATCATTGCTTCGAGGAACTGGCCTCCGTGCAGACGGAATGTTCAGATATCTAATTTTATTATTTTTTTTCGTAAATTCTCTCGCCATAATCATACAAAAGTACCAATCGTTTTTATAGTTTTGTGATTCACTCCAAATCGCGGGCGTTGCAAATGGCATGGTCTTATGACTTCCTTCGCGCCAACCCCTTAACGTCCTTCAGGAACTGTTAGAACATATTTCCAGCAGCCAATATTTATCTCATTCCTCGTCAGGAAATCCGAAGTAAAGTCGATAAGCACTTTTCACCAGGAGGAATTATTGCATTCCATTGAGATTTTATAGTTAATTCACCACAAATGTTGCAAAACAAGTCTGCAGAATTTTCGCGAGTTCTTGACATTTTGTACCTAAAACAAAATAAAATTAGCTGTAAACCATTTTGGTGTCCTTAATAAGTTTTTTCTGTGCAAATCAGGTATAACTCAGGAACAAACATTATACAACTTTTTAACGCGCTGAACGGCACGAAAAAATTGTATTGCTGAATGAAAGCTTGCATTATTAGAGGCTAGTAAAGCTAGTTAAATTGTTGAATTGGTCACTCGATTTTGTGTTTCCAGAAGAACTTGAATGGTAAAATTTTATTGGAGTAAGGTTGTAGCCTGCAAAGTTTACATAAGATTTCATGTAGTCCACTTAATTATTTATTTTCTTTATTTTCTTTTTAGCCTAATTATTCGAAATCTTCTCCGGGGGATAAGCGAACGGTTAATAAATCGAGCCCATGAGCTTAATGTGAAAATTGAAGGCACTAATGCTCAAACAGAAGCAAAAAAATGGCAACTCTTAACCATTTGCCGGGAAACTCAATCCCTTTTTACCATTGAACGGGAACGCTCCATTAAGGTGTTATTCTTTGCAAAAACGTTTTGTCGTGATGTAGAGCAATCAGATTTCCATCGTGAACACTACGAAGAGTACCTGAGTCGAAACAAGCTAAACCATTTTGTTTGTCCGGCAGTAAAACAAGAGTTTAAATTGGTGCAGAAAGATGTTCTTGATGTCCGCAATAAGTTGACGCAAATTATTGAAGGTGTTCAGAAACAATGTTGCCTGAAGAATATCGTCGAATTAGATGATCAAGATCGTCAGGCGGTATTATCACGATCACGTGAGATTCTTCATCAGGGCTACAAATTCGGCTTTGAGTACAATAAGGATGTTATTCGGTTGTTTGAACAGAAAATCATGTCGAACAGAGATGAAGTCTGTGATCAAGATCTTGCCTTAGGAATTATAGCATTTGCAAAAATGTGGATGCAATTTGTGACTGAACGGTGTGAACGCGGCCGTGGTGTTCGACCTCGTTGGGCATCTCAAGGACTAGAGTTTCTTATACTTGCTTGTGATCCTCAAATAACTCGATATTTAAACGATCAACAATTTGATGAATTAAAAAGCAAAATGGATTGTTGTATTTCGCATGTGATAGGCATAACTTCGGAGCCAGAGAAAACAAAGAAAAAAGCAAGTCCTCGCACACGTAAGACTTCTTCCCCGGCAACAAGTCGATCAAGGACACCCACCCGATCGCCAATGTCAGCAGGTATAATCGTAAATGCACCCCAAAAGTTCCTTCATCCTCAATTTAGTTTAAAAGAAGAGACTTCTATACAATCAGACTACAGTTCGGTTGACACACCAGATTGTGAAAATTCATCCAGACCACGTGATTTTAGACTAATTGTACCTTGTGGGACGGCTGTAGATATTCTAGCTCTACGACAAATCAGGGTTCGTGATGCAGTTAATCGATTAGATATGGAAATTGAAGAGTCATTGCGTGAGAGAAATCTTATTGGCCAAGTGAAGGCTTTGAATTCCTGTGATAAAATTCACATTCGAGCACGAAGCGTTAATTTCCGTTGGCACAGAGGAATCAAGGTAAGAGCAAAATTAAATGTTATTCATTTTGTACTAAAATGGGAAAATGTTTATATATTTATTTTTTTTTGGTTTTGTTTGTAGATAGGTCAAGGTCGCTTTGGGAAAGTGTACACAGCTGTTAACAATTCATCAGGTGAGCTCATGGCAATGAAAGAAATTGCTATTCAACCAGGTGAAACGCGAGCCCTAAAGAATGTCGCTGAAGAGTTAAAAATTCTAGAAGGTATTAAGCATCGAAATTTGGTGCGCTATTACGGTATTGAAGTTCATAGGGTAGGTTCTTAATCTTCAAGCTGTTTCTTTAAATATATATTATTCCTGTACTGGCAGGAGGAACTCCTTATATTTATGGAGCTTTGTTCAGAGGGAACTTTAGAGTCTCTGGTTGAAATGTCAGGTGGCCTCCCAGAGGGACTGACAAGGCGTTTTACGGCACAATTACTTTCCGGGGTTGCTGAACTGCATAAACATGGCATTGTTCATCGCGATATAAAGACTGCAAACATTTTCTTAGTTGACGGTAGTAATAGTCTTAAGTTGGGCGATTTCGGCTCAGCGGTTAAAATTCAAGCCCACACTACAGTGCCTGGTGAATTGCAGGGATATGTTGGCACTCAAGGTAAGCTAAAAGAGTTAATTAAAACTGAACGTAAAAGACAACACTATTTTTAGCATATATGGCTCCTGAAGTTTTTACTAAATCTAACAGTGATGGACACGGGCGAGCTGCAGATATTTGGTCCGTAGGATGTGTTGTGGTTGAAATGGCTTCAGGAAAGGTATGGATTAAAATGAATTGTAAAATTGTATAATTGTTATACTAAATTATGCATTTGCATGATTTTTTAATTTTAGCGTCCCTGGGCTCAGTACGATTCAAATTTCCAAATTATGTTCAAGGTTGGCATGGGTGAGGCTCCGGCAGCTCCAGATAGTTTATCTCAAGAAGGCCATGATTTCATTCAGATGTCACTGCAACATGATCCTAAAAAGCGTTGGACAGCGGTCGCACTATTAGAACATAACTTCTGCAAGGTAGTAAATATTTTCAAGTAAAAAGAAAGCACTAAAAAACTTTTTATTTCAGGTTGGTTTGGATGAGGATTGCAAATGTGACAGTAAACAAGACAACAGCAGGAGTTCTTTTCGAAGAAATAAATTTTAAATAAAACTATTTTAAAACGACTTCAATTCATTTTATCGTATAACTCAGGTGTTCGTTTTCATCATTCCCTTGATGGCCAAAGAACTACAATAGATCAGATTGTTCCCTTTACGAAGTAAACTTACACTAAGTAGCATTTGTTCTTCGCTGATTGGGTATCACATACCTAAATTTAATATTAAATTTTATGTTCGTTATGTTAAATGTAAAATCGGGAAAATAATTTCATGCAGTGAAGCTGAAATGAGCTTAATTAGGAATATTACTTATATATATAAGTCAATCAATGAAAGAGTGACAATAAATTATAACATAAATACTGTTAACCATATTTAACTTTTATCAGTTAAATAGCTAAACTAAAAATTTTGCGTATGTTGTTCAGTTTGGTTTTGTTCTAAAAAAAATCTTGTTTGTCTAGCAATAAAGTTTTTAAGATTCCTACCCGTACCAGCAAGTTAATCTGTAAATACCGCATTTCTTCTATGGCTAAGGGTATTGTGGAAATTAAGGTTTGTTTATTGCCAGAATTTCACTAAATCTGCATTTCAAAAACATAGTGGTCATCATCTTAAAATTTTCAAAGACCACACAACGTTAAAATATCATGTACGGAAATCCTGTTGTCTTATGGAAATTTATAAAATTTTGAGTCAGGTAAGAAATTTATTTTTGGTATTATTACTGATAATACCAAAGCTTAGCACTTTTTTTTTGTTTATTTCCTTTCACTAAGACGGATATGAAAGCCTTTTAAAGGTGAAATCAATTTTTTTTTACTTCGCCGAAAAAGACAATGTATTACATAAGGATGCTACATTTTCTATTTTTATTTTATAGCGGTATTGCTCGATATTGCTTTGTTTTGACTGTCTAATTTTATTGTTTATCAAAACATTTAATTATGATCTCCATCTGGGGAATATTAGTATTTAATGCATGTACACTGTCGATAGCTCACTGCCCCGACCGCCAATCCGTAGTCTCCATATGTGGTTAAAATTCCATATCCATAAGCAAATTATCCACTATTGCTTTATTTACAGAAGCCCCAAACTGGACAGCAATTCGACTTTTAATGAGTTTGAAATTGAGTTTGAATTGAAATTTTTTTTACGGGCGATTTCAATATACACATTCTGGGCAGACAACACCCGAAGGACGGTGTGTTGAGATCTTCGCTGCGGAAAACAGCTTAACGCAGCTTGTAAATGAGCCCATGCGAATACCAGACGTTGATAGCCATACCGCCAACACCCTGGATTTGTTTTTAACTTCTCACCCTAATAAGTACTCCGTTGATGTGCTCTCCCCTCTAAGCTCGTCAGAACATTGTGTCATATCAGCTAATTTCTCGTACACCGACCACACAGTTAGAGGAAAGATTCCTAAAAGAACCGCATGGCAATACGAGAAAGCCAATTGGAGCGGATTTAACACCTTTAGGAATTTTAACTGGTCGTTATGTTTCCTCGATGACGAAGTGGATGCCGCTGCTGATATGATCACTGACACTATTCTCTTTGGAATGAGATCCTTTATTCCTCATCGGATGAAGAGTATCAGACCAAAAAAAAAAAGGCATGGTACGACTCGAGTTGTAAAGAGGCTGACAGGGTTAGAGAAGTGTTTTTTTTTCGGTCCTTCAAGCCCAATCCGACAGAGGAATACCGAAAAAAGTTTAAACGAGCCAGATATGACTGCAACGTCTTTCTCAAGCGTGTGTAATTTGAATACGACCAAAAGTCGAGGCAAAAAATACTACAATGTCCCAAAGGTAGTAAAAGCTTTTGGTCATTTGTCAAAAATGTTAGAAACTCTGCCTCATCCTGTATTCCAGCGCTCATTTAGAATGACATTCCAGCTGTTAGCTCTTTCGACAAGGCTTGATATTTGCAAAAGTTACGTAGCCAAGAGTACATCTATCTTTGTGTGTGTTGGCGATTTTTTACTATTTTAGAAATGGATTTAAATTTGCAACAACGAACTTGTATTAAATTTTGCGTAAAAAACGGATTTAATGGTGCGCGAACGTTGGACATGTTGGAAAAGTGTTTCGGCAACGATTCTCTAAAGAAAATGGTCGTTTACCAGTGGCACGAGCGGTTCAAAAGTGGTCGTGAGTCAATCGAAGATGATGAACGCAGTGGCAGACCGTCGACATCGAAAAGAAAAGAAATGTTGGTCAATAACCGCAAATTAACCATCAGAGGGATAGTGGAGGACTTGAACATTGCCTATGGATCCGTCCAAGACATTTTGGTTAATGATTTATGTTTCCCTCGTGTAGCAGCAAAGTTGGTGCCAAAAGACCTCAATTTCATGCAAAAAAGAAACCGTGTTGACGTCGCAAAAGAGACGATTTGCGAGGCTGAATCCGATCAAACATTCATCAAAAGGATCATTACTGGAGACGAGACGTGGGTTTATGAGTACGACACGCAATCCAGACATCAGGCAAGTGAATGGCGTTCACCAAGTGAGCCGAGACCAAAAAAAAACACATCGTTTTCAGTCAAAAAGAAGGCAATGCTCACGGTTTTCATGGATTACAACGGTGTAGTGCATCATGAATTTTTGCCAGAAAGCCAGACAGTAAACAAAGAGTATCATTTGGGCGTTATGAGACGTTTGCGTGAAGCAATTTGCCGAAAGAGACCCGAATTGTGGGCAGAAAACTCGTGGATTTTGCACCATGATAACGCACCGTCGCACAGCGCTATCATTATTCGTATTTTTTTGACGAAAAATGCAACAAATACCATCCAACAGCCACCGAATTCACCTGATTTGGCTCCCTGTGACTTCTTTCTGTTCAATCGAGTTAAAAAACCACTAGGGGGAACGCGTTTCAGCAGCCGAGAGGAAGTAATGGAAAAATCGCAGGAAGCACTGTTTCGAGGATTGGATCAAGCGCTGGCATAAGTGTGTTGCAGTCGATGGGGATTACTTTGAAGTTGACAACATAGATTTAGATGAATAAACTTGTATTTTAAATTTTCTGAATAAATTCCGCATTAGCTATTACGACTGTTGACAGGTAAAAGTTTTAAATCTACAGGTACAACCACAGAGAACAGAACAACAAAGTGTCCACATAAATTAGATATGGATTTCAAAAATTAGAAATACGGATGCCCATAATGGAATACTTTTCCTAAAATTGAACAACAATAGCCCGGTTAAAATGGGTACAGACTTCGATTCGATAGAACATTTACAATCCGTAAGACGTTGGTCCTCTGAGGAGAAAAGAAAAAGATAAATATTTCAGAAACCAATTTGATTATTGACTACAACAAAGGCATGTAGACCGATCCCGCGATCTACATGACCAGGCTGTCAACGTTTATAAAATAAAAATCGGCGGTAAGAAATGGTGGTGGTCTCCTTTTGTATCGAAGCTCAATTCAATTGAATGCTTGGAAGTTGTCCTGCAGTAAAGATGGATTTAATTGAATTACAGCGTAGTATTACCCGGTATTAAAACGGCTTTAAAACGTTCAAATCCAGTAAGTGTTTCAACAGCAGAAAGACCTCATTTTCCGAAGATGATTGAGAATCCACGAAGATGCATTTTGTACCACAAACGGATAAGATGCATTTGTGAATTTTGTGATATTGTTTTGTGTGTAGAAGGAAATTCTTTCAAAACCGAACATGTTAATAAATGAAAAGGAACACATTTTACCGTTGTACCTTCTTGCGTATAGGTATTTACCGTATTGCCCCGTGGATATGTATCTTAAGACACTTCGGAGGCTGTGGTGGCTGCCAAGTGATTCTACACCTGCTGTTCACGATTATGTCGTTGTTTAAATTTATAGCGGACCTCAAGCATACAATCCTTTACCAGCTTAAAGTTATTGTTTTTTGTTGTGTTGTGCAATCGTTGGTGTGGAGTGTATTTTCTTTGTTGACATTGCATCCTACACGGGCAGACAAGGATGAGAAATGCTCCTTTAAAATCAATATCTGTTCCAAGACTTGCGCAAAGTGAACATCTTATCAGGGGTGGACTTACCAGGCCCTATTAGATTGTTGATTTAGGGTTTCAAGCGTCCACATAGTGCAGTATACAAAAGGAAACCGATTGCTCTACCTATTACCGCAGGCATACTTTCGTTTCGTTTTTTCGATATCGGTTTCTTTCGCTTTCTCCAAATTAATAAACGACTACTTACTTATATACTTAGGTGGCGCTACAGTTCGGAGTGAACTTGCGCCTCAACTAGCAAGCCTTTCCAGTCAGCCCGGACTTTAGCTAACCGCCTACAGTCGCGCACTCCAAAACGATTGAGTTCCTCGTCAACCAGGGATAAATACTATGTATAAATCTTACACAGCGCACCGATGTCGCATACATGCCACCCACAAAGCTGCTTAAACTCGCATGGAGTTAAATTATGTTGTGCTGTCTTCTGTCTATAGCTCGCCGTATGTATTCACGGTAGGCGACATAAGCCTTTCCGGTATATGGTATGTTGCTTTGGAAGATAGTGGGGAGAAAGCATCGTTCGTTAACAAGTTAACCGTTAGAATCAACACATTGGAAAATATGTAGTTTCTTCAGTTGTCGGAATGCTTCTTGCGGGGGAGATCCTCCCACAAACCTGTGTTCCTCCTTTAACAGCTCCTCTCCAGAAGTTGGAAACCACATAGTAGTCTCCGACTTTCCTTGGCTCGAGCTCAGTTTAATCTTTCCGATTAGGAAAAATGCGTATTTACATTTTTAGAACGACTTCAGCTTTTGCGAACTTTTACTACTGCAATGCACTTGCGTTGATTCCGTTACCACGTTTCAGTCGTTTGGCAATTCTTGGGTCCTTGGTAACAGTTTGTTGTTAAGTGCTTCTGGTACTTCATTTTTTAAAGGCGGTAAAGCGAATGCCCTCTTTAAAAACAAGTTCGAAAAGTGTGATAAAAAATCTATCAACACAATTAAGTAAAGATCGTAATCAATTATGTACGTATATCACATTCATTGTTGATATAATGTCTACATCCTGTTATCAAAAGAGCTGTTAGAAACGTAAAACAGATGTTTCCCTTTTGTAATTAGAAGTTGACAAGCTTTTGCGCAATCAAGATAAAATGCAGTTGTGATAGACTTCTATCAAGTACTCGTATAATCGAATGTTTGCAATAGTTCAAACGCAATACACAAAATGTTAGTAAATACCAAAAAAATACGCATTTATATATACACGTGTGTTGTACATATCATTAAAAAAAATCGTATCCTTTCAGAAGATCTTATCTATTCTAATCTTCTTTTTCAATTGGAGTGATCAATTTAAAGCCTTTCGTTCTACTGTAAAACTAACCTCTTGAGATATTGCTGAGCTAATGACTAATAAACAACTTTTCAACATAATTAATTTGTGAGAGTCAATATCTTTCCGTAATTGAGAAGAATTGATATGTTAATAGAGATATAGATAAGATAATTTTGGCCACTAAGGAAACACACAAGCTCCGACACAAGCAAACACGCGCATACTGTTGGTTCGTTTTTAATCCACTCTTTCGAGCATTTGGGGCTCTATCTTATCAATAGTGTATGAGCATTTTCTTGATGGAAGCGCATTTTTTTTCTAACCAAATGCTGTCGTTTTACCTTCAAACTGTCGTTAAACTGGTCTAATAAGTTGGCACAAAATTCCCTACTTAATTTTCCGTTTTCCCGTTTTGAAGACAATTAACGTGAATTAAATGCCAAAAAAACTGTCGCCACAACCTTATTGGCCGACAGACCTCCTTTATCCTTCTTCGGGATCGATTCGCCCAGAGAAAACCATAGTTTCGACTTCTGCTTGATTTCAACTCCTTCGATGTTGTCGCACGCAAATAGCTTTTTTTCATTTTCTGCAAAATTAACGCGGCTATCTCCTTTTAATGGCTGTCACACATAAACTAAATGACACAGCTTGTTCGAAATTTGAAAGAAGTCTTCTGACAGATGTTAACTGACGTAGTTGCTTTTCAGCAACACTGGAAATTCAAAAATCACTGATTATGTAACATTGCACATTTTGGCTGTAAATAGGTACGTCTTATGAGACTTACCTTAATCCAGAGATGGCAATTTGGCTTTTTTACAAACTCTTTGAGTCAAAAATGGACCTCGTCACCAAATATAATTGGTGCGCCAAAGTTCCTTCCACAAAACCGTGGTTTTATACAACAATATTCAGGCTATGGGTATATTGACGCGTTGTTGGCTTTGCGTCTTGTAGTGGCGTGTGTATATGGTAAAATATATATTCACAACATGATGAGTAGTGATAAAAAAAAAATCACGTAATCCTGTGTACGCTTTGCGAATTGATTTTCAAATTAGGTTTGCATGATACATGAGCGTTTTTCTAGCGTAGGTCATCAAACAATACAATAAATATTAAATAACTGTCAAGAATGAGAGCACGGTTTGAATGTTATCTCTATTGGGAGATATATCATTAAAAAAAAAACACCCTTTTCGAAGTGACAAATGAATGTCAAACAAAACAACAGCCAAGCAAAATCTGCCTGAAACATAAAACGCACCCTGTGACTATGATCGCATGCTTCTTAGGCTCTCCTAATCTTTTTTTTTGCAAAGACGGGCTTCCGTCTGCCTTCTTTTTTGTGCGTCCGTTGGGACTGTCATAATAGTACTCCATACTTTTTTGTAGCGTCGCTTATTTTGCTGCATAAACTTGCCTGTAATTCTAATATAACCAGGATTATGTTAAGGCGGAAAATAAACTGGAATTATCTGGTTCTTTAAGTTTAGTTCTGGCTCCATACAAATATCTACGGGTTTGTAATGGAGAATTTTATAATATGGCTTATCAGCATCCTGTATACAAACAACAGTAGGCAAGAAGTGCCTCGAAAAGTGTCTTTCAAACCCTAAACAAACGTGTCAAATATTTGCAACAGCTGTTTAAAAAGTAGTAAACAGCTGTCAAAATATTGTTTGCTTAATATAAGTTCAAAAATTAGCTTTTGGAGATGCATACATATGTATACTTGTAAATCTACGACGGTCACTTTATTATGTGACTGCGATAGTGAAGAACTTACCCTTGTAAAGGAAGTTTTTTTTAGAGGTTTGGTTTTCAAACTAGCAACACTGTTTCTACAGATTGTCAATTTGACAGTTGGAAGTTGATATATGGTTAGTACATTTTACCATTTTACGGTGAATAGATTAACGCCAGAACAACGCGTGCAAAATTATATTGAAAACCCTGGTTTAGTTCGCCAAACGTACACTCTAGAGGATAGTACGTATCCCCAAAGATGACAAACATTGCGAACAGAAGAAGTTAATGCCGATGTGAAGCGCAGTGTTGAGGAGAATCCGAATAAGTCGATTCGCCATCGTGCACAGCAATTGGAGCTATGATCATCCACTTTGTGGCTTAAAATTTATAAGGTCCAGCTGGTGCAAGAGTTGAAACCGCGTGGCCATTATATCATAGGTTCGGTGAATGGGCCGAAAACATGATTCAGCTTGATCTTCATTTTTAACACAAAATTTTGTTCGCCGATGAGTCCCATTTACGATTAAATGGATATGTAAAGAAGCAAAATTGCTGAATTTGGAGTGGAGAAGCCTTTGTCGAGAGGCCCTTGCAACCATTAAAACTCACTGTTTCGTGTGCTTTATGGTCTGGTGGAATCGACCCATATTTCTTTAAGGACGATGCCGGCCGGAATGTCACCGTCAATGGAGAGCGCTATAGAAACATGATTTCTGACTTCTTCGTTCCTCAATTGAATGGCATTGACGTGACAAAACTTTGGTTTCAACAAGATGGCGCAACATGCCACACGGCGCGCGACACCATTAATTTATTGCGGGAAACATTTGCTGCGTGCATAATTTCGCGTAATGGACCTGTGAACTGACACCTTTAGATTACTTTCTTTGGGGGTATGTGAAGTCACTAGTCTATGCCGATAAACCAGAGACGTTGGATTATTCGCAAACATTCGCCGTGCTATTGCTGATGTACGGCCCCTGCTCGATAAAGTTGTTGAAAATTGGTCTTCACAATTGCGTTTCATTCGAGCTAGCCTTGGCGCGTATATTCCCGATATCATATTTATCTATTAAATAAAACTAATAAATCATAGACATTAACATTAGCTTCAAGTGTTTTGCTTCACATTGAATTTGTACGAGTATACCTCTAAAAAAAAACACCTTTTATAAACTTGTATAAAGACAGCGCTCCACGAGGGAATCAGCATCATCGACATCTGCAAAGCAACGCCTAGGCGCGAACCTCTATGACCAAGACCTATTCTCTCCCATTCACTGGGTTATTCGTCTTTTAATTTTGGCCAAGTGAAAGGGGACCTACGATATTCAATTTTGGAAAAAAAAGTGCCATAAGTTAGGCCTGGCTGGTTTTGTATACTTTCGCTCACAGTGGTGATGTTTTTACTTGTACGTGCTGGCCGAGCATGCTGATATGGAGTTTGACCCGATACCGAACCAGTTTCTTCAAAATGCTTCACCATTGCATGAATTCCGGATTCACTAGGGCCATCATGTTGACCGAAAAATTCACTGATTTTACGAAATGTTACTTTACAGATCCCCCATTTTCGTAATAAGATTGAATAACAAAAATGCGACTCTATGACAAAAATTGTCAAAGATTGTATGACTTCTGTCAAAAAGATCAATCACGTTTAATTCAGTAAATGACAGTAATTGACAGCCAACATCCACACCATTTGTTTGCTTACCCTTTATTATGATGCCATATTTGTTGGGATTTGAAGACGTGCCGTTTATAACTTGATGTTTCGCTGGTTTGCTTTGCATTGGAAGCTTAGAGCTTCATACAAAATACTTTCGAAGAGTTTGGGTATATGGGAGAGTTTAGCGATTGGGCAATAGTTTGTTATTTCGTTCTTTGATCCTTTTTTGTGTATCGGGGTTATGAAGGAGGGTTTCCAAGCCTGGGGAAATTCTCCTTGTGAAAGGGATAGACGAAAGAGATTAGAAAGGACAAGGGAAAGAGAGGAAGAACATTTTTTAAGGAATATGGCAAGGAGGCCATCTGGACCGGGTGTGAACTCTGTTGGTGAAGGATTGTTGGGTTGACGATTTGTTGCTGAAAGAGAGGGAAGGAGGGTAGTCCTCGGACATTATTTGCGGTTAACAAATTGGAAAAGGGACTTAGGGTCGTTCATAAGGCTGACTTGCGCATTGTAAAGGGAATCGTAAAGTTCGGTGAAATGAAGATAAGCGCCAAGATAGCTGAAATAGTCGGAAAAGGATCTGATGCGAAGGAAAGTAGCCCATAACTTGTTTCTCTTATTTCGTAAGGAACGAATCTTGCGATTATACCAGGGAGGACTGGTAGATGATGTTTTTAGGTGGGAAAACGGAACGTAAAGTAAAAAAGAATTAAATATTTCTCTATAAAAAATGGATAAGCCATTATTTATACTTAGATTGTGAAAGCTAAAGGGGGATCTGCTGAAATAGTCACTGGTTTTGTGAAAGTTTGCTTCATGAAAATCGTAGGATGAGAGAGTTATGGGAGGGGGGGGGGGGTTGGACTGGATAGAAGGATTATGAAAAAACGAGAGAAGAAGGGGAGGGTGGTAGTTATCGATTGTTGAGAGAGACAGGGGACAAAGTGAGACTGAGGAGTTAATTGAATCTGTTGCGAAAATAAGGTCTAATTGCCTGCCCATGTAGTTGGATATACCGCTGACTTGGCATAGACTTGAGTCTGTTAAGCGATCTAAGAAGAGGCATTCCTAAGCTGAGTTGGCATTTGGAGCGATGAAAAACGATTGATCATCTGATGGAGTCCACTGTAGCTGAGGAAGGTTAAAGTCGCCGAAAATACGGATATCGTCAACAGGTCAACTAACTGGTCGATCGCATCGATAGCAAGTTGTAGGTGCTGGTAGAATGTAGCAACATATAATGTAAAGGGAATTGAAGGGGAGTGATATTTTTATTGCGACAAAGTCGGCTTTAGAGGATGAAGAAATAGTAATTGGAGTAGGGTTAAGTCGGTTGTGGATCGCCAATAGGACCCTTCGACATGGGGAATCATCATTTGGCCGGGTAGGATCGTCATCGCGAAGTTTATTAAAAGTAGGGGGGAACAATTCCTGGTTCTTTATGTCGTGAATCGGTTTGGTTTCAGTCAGGGCGTAAATGTCATAGGGAAGAGTAAGCGATTGGCGTAGAACAACATTAGTTTTAGAACGAAAACTTCTTACATGCTGGTAGTAAAAAGTAAGAGTGATGTTGAGTGTTGGCAAGGGAGGTAAGTTATTGACGAAAAAATTGATCGTGGTCTGCTCGGCTTCGCTATTTGATGGATTACAAAAATAATACCGTTTTGAATAAAATACCAAGTAAGTATACTTTTACATTAATATTCAATGTACAATTATTATGGATGGATACAATTTTATATATCTATTGTACTTTAAAATGCAGTGTACCGGGTACCAGCAAAAGGTACTCCTTGATGAATTTCAGGAGGAGGAACTAGCAGTACCATCAAGCAGCATACTACAATTTCGGCACGTTTCAATACCTAAAAGAAAGAGTCAAAATAATGCTCAGAAGTAGAGCTTCAGCAAGAAGCACTAATAGAGCAAACTCTTTTCGATACAGTGGATCTATGGATCCCAATGTCTTCACCAACTCCAACTTGGAATCCCGGGTCACAAATACATATACCTAAGAATATTTTCATTTTCTCAACCCATCACGGGTTTCGTTAGCAATATCGGAAAGGAATTGATCGCTTAACCATTCCACATTATGAAACTCAAACCTACACGGGCTCTTGAAATTATCGCCTGTGTCACCAAAACGTCGTGGATTATATTTGTTTGTTTTTCATGTTTATACCTTTAGAAACATGATAAAATTATTGATAATTCTTTTCTGTTCACTTTTGTTCGTAAACCACCGTTCTCCACTCAAGTTTTCAAACTTCAACTTGAAGGGAAGAATTTTTTATTCACACCAAATTGAGCGTTCCCTTCATACACTTCACTCATGAGTGTTCACTCGGAGTGTTCCCTTAGTTTTTATTCACACTACCAAATAAGTGCGACCAGAAGGAGGGACAGTCTATACCGAACACATGCCTGGAGAGTTCAAAATATCTTGAAATCTCGTAACAATGTTGGATACTCGGACTTTTACAGCAGTAAATTTAACACCAACCGATCCTCGAAAGTCCAGAGGAATGACTCATAAGATTACACTGATTTTTGACGAAAGTATTGACGTAGACGAACTAAACCGTAGATTGACAGCCCCGCCTACTACTCCACTGGCTTACCCAGAACGACGGAAATGATACTTTTTTTCTGATTTTGCTATCTTTGCTATAAAGAACAAATCTGTAGGCCTTGAAAACATTCATCCGGACAGCTTCCTCTGACTGCTAAAAATACTGCTTCCTCTTATATTTCCTTACATCGTCCACATCTTCAATATACTCGTAATTATGTATAATGACATGAACTTACCCTACTGGCTGGAAAAAAAAAACTAAGATTATCCCAATCCCTAAGAAAGACAACTTGCGGCTCAGGTGTTTACCTTATCTGGAGCAGCCTCCATTCATCCATAATACAATGGTATTGCCCCATTTCAATTGCTGCGCAACAATTTTGTATGATACATCTGCAACCAGAATACGAAAAATCAACTCCAGAACTTACAAAAGAAGGTGGACAATGCTAAAGCTTAACATTTATACTTCAATAGACATACTCGTATGATTAAATATTTTAAAATGGATGAATGTCATAGAAGGATTGACATACAATGCAATAGTCTTCATATTTAGAATGAAGAATGTATTGTTGTCAGAATATACGAGGGCGGGTCAATAAGTCCGTGACTTTTGGATTAAAACACAAATTTTTTGATAAAAAAATAATTTTATTTTTCAACGTAGTCTCCCTTGAGCTCTATACACTTTGTCCAACGCTTCTCCAATTTTTTTATCCCTTCCAAAAAAAATGATTTGTCGAGGTCCTCAAAATAGGCCTTTGTTTGCGAGATGACTTCATCATTGGAGTCAAATCTTTTTAAACCAAGCCATTTCTTCAGGAACAAGAAGTAGTCGCTCGGAGCCAAATCTGGAGAATAGGGTGAATGAGGGAGCAATTCATAGCCCAATTCATGGATTTTTGTCATGGCAACTACACATGTGTGCACCCTTGCGTTGTCTTGGTGGAAAAGAACTTTTTTCTTGGCCAAATGAGGTCGTTTTTTTTTCAAATCGTCATTGAATCGGTCCAATAAGTTGGCATAATATTCCCCATTGATTGTTCTTCCCTTTTGAAGGTAGTCAATGTGGATTATCCCGCGTGCATCCCAAAAAACAGTCGCCATAACTTTATTGGCTGACAAACCCACCTTGGCCTTCTTTGGCGCCGATTCACCCTTAGAAACCCACTGTTTTGACTGTTGTTTGTTCTCTGGTGTATTGTGATGGATCCATGTTTCGTCCACGGTTACAAAACGGCGCAAAAACTCCTCCATATTGCGATTAAACAACGCCAAACCTTCCTGTGAAGTTGTTACACGATTGCGTTTGTGGTCGACTGTGAGCAAACGCGACACCCATCTTGCGGAAAGCTTTCTCATGCCCAAGTGATCATTCAAAATTGAAACCACTGAGCCATGCGAGATCCCTACGGCTTCCACAATCTCTCGCACTTTCAATCTTCGGTCGGCCAACACCATATCGTGAATTTTTTCGATTGTTTCGGGTGTAGAGACCTCAACTGGGCGTCCAGGACGTTCGGCATCTTCAGTGCTTGTACGGCCACAACGAAATTCAGTAAACCACTTTTTTACCATTGAAATCGATGGTGCAGAGTCCCCATAGTATTTATCAAGCTTAGCCTTGGTATCGGTAATGGTTTTTTTTCGCAAGAAATAATGCTTAATAAGCACACGAAATTCACTTTTTTCCATTTTCTCCTCAAATTAGTGAGTAGTCTGATAAAAATAGCTGTCAAACACAAACTAACTGACGCAGCAAGTTTAAATTTTGACAGGAGTCAACTGACAGATGCCTGTTGACAGGAGCAGTGTTGCTGTTTCAGTAAAGAGGTCAGAAATTCTAAAAGTCGGACTTATTGACCCGACCTCGTACATATGTACATATATTGGGTGCGCAACTAAGTTGTCAGTAGATGGCTCCAGCAGTAAGTACTGGTCGATTTTGACATATCCAAAACGTCATGAACAAAGCTTAGACATATGGTAAACAAACCATTTTGATACATTAGTTATTTTGTTTTGGCGTCATATATGTACATTTGGTTTTGTGAAAATGTCTGATTTTGTGCCAAATAATCGTCATTTGCGGGAAGCGAGAGCTCCAAAATATTTACGGAGATGCTGCTCTAAGTGAAATAACGTGATTTTTTCTGTCGCTTCAAAGACGGTGATTTCGCTGTTGACGACCGTCCGCGTTTTCTTGCGAAAACGTTGAATTGGAGGCATTGCTCGATGAGGATCAGTGCCGAATGCAGGAACAGCTTGCTTCAGAATTAGGAATTACCCGCCAAGCCATTTCGAGCAGAGGCACAAGTGAACAAGTGATTCTAAAACATGAAAACGCTCGGCCAAACCAGTTAAAACTTACCAGGAAACGCTCAAATGGGAAGTCTTACCCAATCCACCATATTATCCAGACATTGCGCCGTCCAATTAGTACTTGTTCCGTTCGATGGCACATGGTCTGGCTGATCAGCAGTTCTGCTCATATGAAGACATGACATCAGATATCAAAAATGAATAACCTCAAAAGATGAACATTTTAGCATAACGGTATTCGGGCTCTGTCAGAAAGATGGGAAAAAGTTGTAACAGGCAATGGGCAATACTTTGAATGATACATTTGTAACCATTTTTTCACAATAAAGTTGCATTTTCATCAAAAAAACAGCGATAACTTTGTTGCGCATCTAATAACAAATAGCGTAGTGCTAGTTTCTAATGTCTAGTCGTATGATTTAAGAAGTATCGACAACATAAGAACATTAAGATGCAGATTGACAAGTACACGAGAATTTTTTATCAGAAAAATTTGTAATTAAAAATATTAGAAATTGCTAATTGTACTGGTACTTAAAAGTTACTTTTAATTAATAATTATCTATCTATCTATCTAGCTCTAAGATATAGCTGTCAGTTGTGAATCTTTGCCCAATTCTTGGTTTTGTGCTTGTTTTGCAGCTTCCGTTTCAATACTAGCGAACGCACTGATGACAGCCAGGTGAATTATGCCAATTATGCCATTATCATCGGCGTACGCTAGTAGTGTTGCAGACTTTTGCACAGATTTGTTAGATTTAAGTTTAGATATTGTCATCCTTACTTCATTTTGGCTATCATCGTCTAAGTTGAAGGGTTATATAGCCTGCGGATGAAATTTTTCCATACTCTCAGCACTGAATGTGACTCTACTATAGGGTCATCCAACAAGAGATGTTAGTTTAAATTAATAGAAAAATGCAACATTTTTATAAGAAGTGGTAATATTTTTATTTTAATCTAAAGTCCAAACTCTAGGATTAGTAATGGAATACAATATCTGCCAAATATCCGCTTTATCTCTGCCTACAAATAATTATACGTTTTCACATAATTGCGGCCGCATTTTGAGAACAATAGCTTTGATATTTTCTTTTAGCTTGGATCGTTGTTGGAACATTGTCGTAGACTTTATCCTTAACATTGCCTTAAAAAAAGAAAAACTAATGGTGTTAAATCGCATGATCTCGGCGGCCAATTTAAATCTCCATTTCGAGAGATCATACCTCCAGGAAAGTGTTCATACAATAGGGGCATTGTTTTACCAGCTACGTGGTATGTGTCACCGACCTGCTGAAAATAACCTCCGTCCACGTCTATAGCATCAATTTCAGTTCAAAAAAAGTCAACATGGTTTGGTAACGCCATCCATTCACTGAAACGGTCGCACCAGCACTCGTCGTATACATAGATGGAGAGGTTGTCCCACTATTTCTCTTATATTTTCGAAGTCCCAGATGCGACATTTTTGTTTGTTTATGTACCCAGACCGATGGAAATGAGCCATATCACACAGAATAATTTTGTGTAAAAAATTATGATCTTGTTCATTCATTTCCTGCACACAATCAGGGAAGTTACCACGTTGTGCATGCTCTGCTAGTTTCAATTCTTGCGTCCGCTTTATAAGCATATAGTCCAAGATCTTTATGCAAAAAACTCTCAATATCTTTTATCGCGTGCTTCCTGTGGTCTTTTAACTGCTCTGAGAAAGTCGCTATTTTCCCATCTCTTTTGGTCGTACAGTTCACGAGAGGCTCTCATCCTTGCAGCGCAACTTTGTACCCTTCTTGTTTAGCTGCATGTGCTTGTCGGCATTCTTCATTAAACCAGTGATTTTTTGATGCATCCAGCACATCAGTTGCGGATACTCTGATGGCACGTTGAGTTACAACTGGTCTTCGGTATTTGATGCTGGTGGCAAAGAAGTTATTGAGAGATTTTGGGATACGCATTCGGCAAAAATTCTGGCGGTCTTTTGCGATTACAGCTTTCTGCGTTATATTTATCTTCTTATAGTAGTTCTTCTTTGTTGTGGGGAGTCACTATTGGCTGCCCGGAAAATAAGAACGTTCAGATTACAGGAGGCATGCATTACGCTGATCGCAAAATGATAAATTCGATTTAGTATTTCATGATCCGGAGACCGCCATGTCCCCTTGTGTATATAGAGATGGGGAAACCGTGTGCTTGCTATAGTGATATTTCTCAAAATTAATAAGCTCACATCTGTTGTCAGAAGTGATGCTGTGTAGCCTATGCTTACCAACTGTCCTACCACAGATGTAGGAATTTGCGCACGCTCAAGGGATTTAAGTACCCTTAAAAAGCTTGCACACAGCGTGGACAAAGGAAAATCAGGGAGGATAGAAAGGGAGGTACCGGTGAACGTTGGTTTTAATTGTTTGAAGGTTATAATGACTAGGATATAAAGAGCTAGGCAGGGCATTCCAAAAGGTGGTTGTACGGCTTAGGAACGAATCAACGGTCTTAAGGGTATACTGATGGGCATTCATAGCGAGGCTGGTGTTACGGTTAAAAGTTTGGATGGGCGGCATGCTACTGGCAATTTCTATGGAGCACAGCTGGTGGAAATAGCAATAAAACAGAGTGAGACATGAGACATTACGTCGGTGTTCGAGGGTGTCCATTGTTTGAGTGATATTAGTAGCACCTATGAGTTTCATCGCATGGTTTTGGATCCTATCTAGCAGGTGCAGAGATGTTTTGGGCGCACCAGACCAGATGTGGGCATTGTACTCCAATTTCGGGCGGATAAATGTCTTATATATTGAGGCCAGATCAGAGGGGGTAAGGTAAATATTTCTTACATCGCTTGAAGAAACCTGGACATTTTGCAGCATTTTTAACGACACCGAATATATGGTCATTCCAACGTAAGTTGTCATTGACACACATACCGAGAATGGAAAGTTTATCGGTTTCGACGATGCAAGTGCCATGCATGGATAATGGCTGGGTGTTTAAATTTCACTTTAACGAGAGCAGACAGCATTGTGTTTTAGAAGCATGCTGTTGATAGTTCCCCAATTGGTTATGCTCTTGATATCGGAATTTTATGAGCTCAACATACGCTGCCGTTCCCATTCTACAGCCGAAGAGCAGGGACGTGACTCCGGGAACGAATATGAAAAGCGGAGAATATATTGGATTAGAAGAGATCGTTGATGAAAATTAAAAAGAGTGTTGGAGACAGAACGGAGCCCTTGGGTACAGCAGCATTTATTTTGCGAATATCAGACTTGAAACCATCCAAGACAACTTGAATTGAACTTTCCGAAAGAGAGTCGTCCATCCCAAAAGCACGCATATTCGACAAAATAGCCTGATGCCAAGCTCTGTCAAGTGCCTTAGAAATATCAAGTGCAACTGTCTTGCTTTCTCCAGATTGATGTAAGCTTTGGTTCCACTTTTCAGTGAGACATGCCATCAGATCACCAGTGGACCTGTTGCTGCCGTACTGCCGGTCATTGAGAAGGTTTCGTGTTTCGAGATATTTCATGAGCTGACGGTTTATCAGCGCTTCCATGACCTTGGAAAGAAGGGACGTAAGTGCAATGGGTCTGCCGGAGGACAGAGAGGAAGATTCGCCTTTTTCAGGGACGGGCTGGACAAATGCTGTTTTCCATCTGCTCGGAAAGAGTCCTAAAGGGTAGGATTGATGAAAAAGCTTACGCAGTGGTTTTGCCAGCGAGGAAGAACACCTCTTCAGAAGGAGGAGAGATATTCTATCTGGAATAGCGGATTTGTGAATGTTAAGATCTTTTAAGAACTCTTGCTACTACACGAGTGCTATAATTCAATTATACTTCCTGGATGGCGGTGATATCTGCGTGATAGCAGTCAACGGCCGGTAAAGGTGGCCGGTAAAGGTTCTATGTGCATATCCGAAGGTTGTGGTCTTTTAATCATCAACAGTGAACTCCTTACTATCCGGACTAATAGCTGGTTTGTAAAATTTTTTTTATTTCTTCCGTATAGGGTTGTGAGCCCTACGACCAGGCTGAGCGTACGCCAGTATTATGTGATTAGTCGAGCACGCATTTCCCATTTTAGCCTGCATGAGTAATTATTTACCGGGGACCACTACTAAGAGGTAGGGCAAGTATTGCGCTACGGACTATAGCACAGTCAGCAGCTGGGGTTCAAGAATACCACACAAATATAAATTCCATAGATGTTATGTCCAATAGGAGGCAAAACAGATCAACGCATGGTTTTTTTTAAAAGTGTTTTATCTCGGAGTTTCCGACACTTTGTCCACTAACAGCCTGTACTAGAACATTATCATCCCAGTCCTGCTCTATAGCACTAAAGCATGGATGTTAGCAAAGGCCGCTTAAAAATGGTTTTGGTAATTTTGAACACACACAGAACACAGTACGAGTTGATCGCATAAATGAAAATTCAAACAAATCATTTAACGAATCCAAAAAACATTGCCAAGGGATACTTTTGTTCGTTATTGACGAGGCTTATGTTAATTTGTTAACACAAATTCTCGACTTTTATTCATTTATATTTAAATTTCATTATTTCAACAGTACAATATATAGATTTCTATGATACATATATACACAATTGTCTTTAGCGTAGAAAAAAGATATACTCGTAAGTATAAAAATTGCGAAGAAAAATTCCAAACTTTCTTGAAAGATAACATTATGAGCTCGTGCGCTTTTGCAAGCCTATAAATACTCTGTCGAGACTAGGACAATATTTAGTGTTCGATTTGATTTTCATTAAAACAACACTTCGACATTACAAGAAAATGAAGTGTAAGATTAATTTTGTGTTAAATATATTAAAATATTTAATAATTTGTAATTTATAAAGTGTGGATTTAGAAAAGTCTTTTGTAATTAGTTTCAGTATTATTTCTGGTGCTGTTGGCCGCCGTTTTTGTATACGCTGAGCCAATAAATCAGATTAAACCTCGAGCTGCTTCAATACCAACCATACCAACGGCTGCACCTACTCCTCCAACAGCAGCGGATGGAGGTAGCGGAGGTGATTTGGATCAACCAGCAATGCCTGCACCTACTGCCAAAACGCCCGAAGTGAACACAGGTCGGCCAGGCCGCCGTTAATTGGATAATGTTGTTTTTTGTAATTACTACGTCACATTCCTTTGAGATTTGAAATAAAACTGTACACATTTGATTTTACATAAAACAAATGAAAAGCTTTTAAACAAATTTCAAGAAGATCGATAACGTGTTTTTTTTTTTTTTTTGAATAAATCTATTGGACAACAGAAAACTATTGTATAAATTAGTAAACCTACTACCAAAAGATGGGAAAAAAATAAAGGAAATTCTGGAACAAAATTACCACCAAAAGCCTATGTCCATTGACAGACGGCAGACGTGGTGTTGCGTAGGGTACGCTTACCAACTGTCTCACAAAAGATGTTCTCATATGTCTTGTCGGAAGCTCGTAGAAATATTCTTTGGTTGCGTCTCGTCCTTTTCTTTCGTAAGGGAATCGACACATATTAGGCTTATGTTAGCGAATTTAGCGCTGATGCGGATTGTCATAAGACGTTCGCTAACGTTCGTTCGCTAACCATATTATATTTCGCAGTTTTTCATCCTTCTCAATCGGATTCCCTGGATGGGGGTGATATCTGCGTAACAGCAATCAAGGGCCTCTATTAATTGCTTAGCTGCACATGGCCTGTTAAGGGTCCGAACGTTTTACGTGCAAATCCGAAGGCCCTTTAAACGTTTGCTAAGGTCGCCGACTGTGAGTCCATTTTTATCCGAAGCCATTAGTTCATTCATCACATATTTCAATCTTTTCCGTATAGATTTGTGAGTTATAATATGGCGTAGGCCAGTATAATGCTACTGGCCAGGCATGCCCTTGTCATTTTAGCCTGCATGAGTGAGGGTTTACTCACTCAATTATCGGCGATCACAGTTGGGAGGTAAAGCAAGCACATGATTGTTGCGCTGCTGCACCAATCCAAGTTATAGAACACTCAGCAGTTTCCCGAACAATGGCCACGCAGACCCCCAGATTCACTAAATAAAAACAAATATTCAGACCAAAAAGGGAAGGGATATACAATATGTAGGTGGCTTTAATGGCTTATGTATGTTTTTAATATGTCTCAGAATTGTGAATGTCGGGATTACCAAAAGTTGCACATGGTACCATAGAACTGTATACGTTAGAACTTAGAGTTCTTGATTTTAATTTTTTTTTATTTACATTATTTGCGAGCGCTTGATCGACTTTATGTAGCCTTAAAATGTTCCCACACAGCGCGGACGAAGGAACACTAGGGAGGAAAGAGAGATACCGATGCCAAAGGATAATAAAAAACTATAATGTAAGCTGATGACAAATTTGTAGTTATGGGATTGAACTTGGCGAACAGATCCTTTATCTAAAGTTTAACGATTGCTACACATGCCCATTCCGTTTCTTTTTTCCGTCGGCCTTTCCCCGGAAGAAATCGAGCACGCCATTTTTGTTCGAGATTCGCTGGATTACAGACACACGCCAGAGAAGTACCCAACAATAATAAACATCATCATCCCAAGCGATAACTACGTTTTTAATGCCATATTTTGACATATTTTATTCTTTTTGGAGCCAAAATCTCCGTAGTCAGTCAGCACTTGAAAAAAAATGGTCATCCGATTCATAAATGCAGTAATTTTGTCAACTTAAGTGCTCCTGTTAAATGGGGATTTCTCCAAAGAAACAGATTATGTTTCTGTTGTTTCAAATATTTACATGGACTGAGGACGAGTAGACTTCAACGATCCTGTGCAATAAATGGTTGTAGCAGAAAGGATAATCGGTTGTTGCTTGAGAATATTAATTTAACCGAAAGTTTTCCTTTAGCAAAAAGAAGATTGTAGAACCTCGACAAAAGGATGTAGAGGGATCCTGACTTTTCCGGCCAATAAAAAACGATTATCGACAGCTATTTAAAAAAAGGATATGGGAGGAAGTTGAATGAAGCTGCAGTGAAGAGTTTTTTTATACAATTTTCGCGCGCTCAAGAGATTTGACTACCCCTAAAATGCTTGCACACAGCACTGGCGAAGGAAAATTAGGGCGGAAAGAAAGAGAGGTACCCATGAACGCTGCTTTAAAATGTTAGAAGGTTATAATGACTAGGAAATAATGAGCTGGGCAGAGCATTCCATAAGCGAGTTGTACGGCTTAGGAATGAATCACGATATTTAAGAGTTCGTCCGAAAGTTGGCTTGAGGGTGTACTGATGAGCATTCATAACAAGACGGGTGTTAGGGTTAAAAGTTTGTAGTGGTGGAAATAGCGATAGAATTGAGTGAGACATGAGGTATTATGTCGGTTTTCGAGGGTGTCCATTGTTTGAGTGATATTATTATCTCCTATGAGTTCTATCGCACGGTTTTGAATCCTATCTAGGAGATAGGATGACTCCTATCGAGATGTTATAGGGTTCATCGGATGTGGGCATTGTACTCCAATTTCCGGCGGATAAATGGTTTATATGTATATTGAGGCCTGATCAGAAGAGTTGAAGTATTTCTTACATCGTTTGAGGAAATCTATACATTTCGTAGTATTTTTGATGACATCGAATATGCGGTCATTTCAAAGAAGTTGCCATTCACACATATACCGAGAATGGAAGTTCTTTGGTTTCGACGATGCAAGTGCCATTCATGGACAATGGCTGGATGTTTAAATTTCGCTTTAACGACAGTAAACAGCATTGTGTTTTGGAAGCATTAAATTCTACTCTCTTAGTGGTTCCCTAATTAGTTATGCTGTTAATATCAGATTTTAATGAGCTTAACCTACGCTGCCGTTCCCGTTCTACAGCCGAAGAGAGTACTGTCGTCAGTAAGAGAATATTTTGGACTAGAAGTAGCAGATAAGGGATGGCTGATGAAAATTAAAAAGAGTGTAGGAGACAGAACGGAGCCCTGGGGCACACTAGCATTTATTGTGTGAATATCAAACTTGAAACAACTTGAATTGAACGTTCAGAAAGGTAATCCATTGAACAAGAGAGTCGTCGATCCCAAAAGCACGCATATTCGACAAAAGCGCCTGGTGTTAAACTCCGTTAAATGTCAAGGGCAACTATCTTGATTTCTCCAGATTGATGTACGCTTTGGTTTCACTTTTCGGTGAGATATGCAATCAGATCACCTGTGGATCTGTTGCTACGAAACATTGAGAAATGTTTCGAAATATTTCATGAGCTGTTGGTTTATCAGTGTTTCCATGACCTTGGAAAGAAGGAATGTAAGTGCAATGGATCTAAAGGAGGAGAAAGAAAAAAAGTCGCCCTTTTTAGGAACGGGGTGGACCAATGCTGTTTTCCATCTGCTCGAGAAGAGTCCTCAAGAGTAGGATTAATGAAAAAGCTTACGCGGTTGTTTTGCCAGCGTGGATGAACATCTCTTCAGAAGAAAAGGAGATGTACCATTTGATCGGATTTGTGCATGTTTAGATCTACATATTCATAGTCATTTCCGGCTTGTTTGAATCTTTCTCGTCTTCCCTCTGTCGTTGCAGTCTTGTAGGATCGAAAAAAACTGCTCCCTAACCCTGACAGCCTTTTACAGCTCGAGTCTTACCATATATTTTCTTTTGGCTTGTTATATTGTACTTCATCCTATTAGGGATAAATGATCTCATTCCAAAAAGAATAGTGTTAGTGATCATATCAGCAGCGCCATCCACGTCATTATCGAGGAAATATAACGATCAGTTAAAATTCCTAAAGAAGATGTGAAGTCCGCTCCAAATTGGGTTCCTCGAATACGGTTGATTTAGGAAGCTTTCCTCTAAGTGTGTAATCGGTGTACGAGAAATTAGGTTATATGACACAGTGGTCCGACGAGCCTAGAGGAGAGAGCACATCGACGGTGTACTTATCAGGGTGAGAAATGAAAAACAAGTTCAGGGTATGATTATCAACGTCAGGTATTCGTGTGAGCTCATTTACAAACTGGGTCAAGTTGTTTTCCGCAGCAAAGATCTCACCACAGAATCCTGCGGATGTAGTCTATCTAGAATGTCCAAACCACTCAGAATTGTGTGTATTAAAACCGCCCGTAATAACGATTTCAGTATGAGGATACGGGCAAAATTGTTTGTATGGAATCAGACAGTGCATCAAACTGATTAAAGTTCGAATGGATAATAGCAAGAATGGATAATTGCTTACGGATATGGAATTTTAACCACATGAAGTTGAATTCCGTATTAGAATGGGGATCACATTATAGTGATCCCGAGATGGGAAAAGAATAATGACATCAATTCGTAGCCAGGAAGTTTCAAATCTAAGCAGGATCTACCTGTTTTTCACTAAGTGTCAAAATAGCTGGCCCGACGTGGACATACGCAGAAAAGCGATTACTTTTTACCCCGCGTGTACTTGCTTTGTTCACTGCTATTCCCGAGTCTTTACAAAGCCAAACACAAAAAAACACAACTTGCGATGCAAACCAAAGTAGTGAAGTGAAAATTCTGTTGTTGGATGAGATAAAAACATTCCCGTATCAGTTAAGGTTTACTGATTGCATACGTCGACGTGGACGTACTCGTAACTTCTATTGTACAAAAAAATAGTTGGTTTTTGTGTTTAGTATTCGCGTAGACGTGAGGAGTGTTTACGATCATCGGATTAGTGTTTGGGATGCCGAAACACTAAATAGGTTTCGGGTAGTCGAACAAAAAAATTACAAAAGAATGATGAAAAACGGCCATTGACGAGTACGTTATATACGTACATACAAAAAATAGGCCTGTTCTAAAAAAAAACAAACCCAAAATTAACAAGAAGTATCTATTGATCTTGTCCTACAATTTGTGTCAGTTAAAGTACGAATACGGATACCTAAAACAACTCAGCAACAAAAAAGTACAAAGAAAGCTTAGGTGATAGAAACAACCGTAAGAGACTATCAAAAACTCTGATGACCGCGTACTCTAAAATAACTCACCGAGTTCTACTGTAGCTAATTTAAGCGGATCAGAGCAGTTTCGTGATGATTTGCCAATGCAGCAAAACTAGATACGTAGAAATCAATATAAGAAAGGAGCCCTTCACACGCTCCTTAAACAAACATATCCTTTTTATAATGAACCAGACATAGCACAAGAAATACGCCACCAAAGATATGCAGAGATGTTAGTCTATAAATTACGCAGGAAACTTTAACCATTTTGTTGAGAGTATTGATCTCGTTAGTACCAGTAAGAAACAGAGTACATTCAAAGTTTGTTCTAATTTCAGAAGCACTTTACCGGTTTCTCTATTTTCATTGTACTTAGTCCACGGTTGAAATGTTTTCCTTTTGTGCCACACCGCCATTTTTGTCTAATTGTTCTACCACTGATCTTACTCAACTTCTCCTCCCAAATATAACGCCCGGAGTTGACCTCTAGTATGGTAGTACAGAGTGATGAGTATATCTTCTCTAAGGCAACGCACGCACATGCGATTTCAATCGCGCGACTTCTTAGTCGCAAAATGTGAAGCACACGCTTTTCAATATGAACGCGCCCACGGCACTGATAATAATCGCAGCGATTGTTATGCCGCAATATGTTCCATTTTTCCATCGACACGATAGTCGCCAAGATAAATGAATTTCATGGACTTAAAAGAGTTAGCACGCACTGACCATTTTAATCGCAGCGAGTATATAACAATGGGTCTAATTTTTTGCGACTAAATTATGATACGACAGAAAACCGCAAGTGCGTGCATACCCACATCTTGTTGCGACAACGATTTTTTAATCGCGTTGCCAGAAAAATGGCACAAATCGCAAACTTTTAAACGTTGCGATTGCTAGGTGTCATGTGCGCTCGTTCACATTGAAGGATATGTGTTCTACTTGGTGCACTGTTTCATATTGTTGTAAGGGCATAACACCTACAGCAATTTGATTCGGTAAACCATCGTCAGAATTTTCACTTCACAGCCTTGCTTAGTATCGTCGGTGTTTGTGTTTACTGTGTTTGTTTTTAATTACGACTAGAGAATTCAGGGTGGACGTAGCCAATATACGCGGGCTAAAAAGTAATCATTTTTCTGCGTGCGTCCACGTCTGTAAGTATGGAGTAAGTAAATACCCCGCCCACACCTCTCAGATCACTCTGATCTGAAGCTACCTGGTTACGAACTAGTGCCACTATTCTTTCCCCATCGCAGTCTCGCCATTTATGTGCGTAGTGATGTAGCTTACCAAATTCCACTACAATGTAGTCCCGGCTCCAATCCGGAATTCAATTTCATGTGGTTAAAATTCCATCTCCGTAAGCAAATTATCCACTACTGCTTTATATACAGAAGCCACAAACTGGACAGCAACTCGACCTTTCACGAGTTTGATGCGCTGTCTGACTCCATTCAAAGAATTGTATCCCTGTATCCTCATACTGAAATCGTGATTACGGGCGATTTCAATATACACAATTCTGGTTGGCATCGACATTCTGGACAGACAACACCCGAAGGACGGTGTGTTGAGATCTTCGCTGCGGAAAATAACTTAACTCAGCTTGTAAATGAGCCCACACGAATACCAGACGTTGACAGTCATACCGCCAACACCCTGGACTTGTTTTTAACTTCACACCATGATAAGTACACCGTTGATGTGCTCTCCCCTCTAGGCTCGTTGGACCATTGTGTCATATCAGCTAATTTCTCGTACACCGACCACACAGTTAGAGAAAAGATTCCTAAAAGAACCGCATGGCAATACGAGAAAGCCAATTGGAGCGTACTTAACACCTTTAGGAATTTTAACTGGTCGTTATGTTTCCTCGATCACGACGTGGATGCCGCTGCTGATATGATCACTGACACTATTCTCTTTGGAATGAGATCCTTTATCCCTCATCGGATGAAGAGTATCAGACCAAAAAAAAAGGCATGGTACGACTCGAGCTGTAAAGAGGCTGACAGGGTTAGAGAAGTGTTTTTTTTCGGTCCTTCAAACCCAATCCGACAGAGGAAAACCGAAAAAAGTTTAAACGAGCCAGAAATGACTGCAACGTCTTTCTCAAGCATGTGAAATTCCAATACTACCAAAACCTGAGGCAAAAAATACTGCAATGTCCCAAAGGCAGTAAAAATTTTTGGTCATTTGTCATCGGAAGAAGAATATCAAACCAAAAGAAAATGCGTGAAAAGTGAAAACGAGCTAGGAATGACTGCACTTCCTTCCTTTTAGCTTGTGAAATTCCAATACGACCAAAAACTGGGGCAAAAAGTAGTACAATGCCCCAAAGGTAGTACAAATTTTTAGTAGTTCGTCAAAAACATTAGAAATTCTGCTTCATCCTCCATCCCAACGCTCATTTACAATGACATTCTAGCTGTCAGCTCTTTGGACAAGGTCAATCTGCTTGCTGCACACTTTGCGGCTAGCTCAACACTCCTAAATTGTGCTTTGTCCCCGCCTACACTTGAGTGCGTCGAATCTACAATGGGACTAATCCACTTTCGCACTCGTATAGTAGCAAGAGTACTTAAAGATCTCAAATTGCATAAATCCGCTGGTCCAGACGGTATATCTCCCCTTCTTCTGAAGAGGTGTTCTTCTACGCTGGCAAAATCACTGCGTAAGCTTTTTCATCAATCCTACCCTTTAGGACTCTTTCCGAGCAAATGGAAAACAGCATTCGACCAGCTCGTCCCTAAAAAACGAGAATCTTCTTCTCTCTCCTCCTACAGACCCATTGCACTTACATCCCTTCTTTCCAAGGTTATGGAAACGCTGATAAACCGTCAGCTCATGAAATATCTCGAAACACGAAAACTTCTCAATGACCGGCAATATGGTTTTCGTAGCAACAGGTTCACATCAATATAGCGAAAGCAAGACAGTTGCACTTGATATTTCTATGGCATTTGACGGAGTTTGGCATCAGGCTCTTTTGTCGAAAATGCGTGATTTTAGGATCGATGACTCTCATCTCCAATGGATTAGAAATTACATTTCGGAACGTTCAATTCAAGTTATCTTGGATCCAGGGCTCCATTCTGTCTCCGATACTCTTTTTAATTTTCATTAATGATCTCTTGTCTGCTTCTAATCCAATTTATTCCTTTGCTGATGACAGCATTCTCTGCTTCTCATATTCGTTCCCAGACTCACGTCCCTGCTCTTCGGCTGTAGAACGGGAACGGCAGTGTATGTTAAGCTCATTAAATTCCGATATTAGCAGTATAACCAATTGGGGAACTATCAACCGAGTGCAATTTAATACTTCCAAAACTCAATGATGTCTGCTGTCATTAAAGCGAAATTCAAATACCCAGCATCGTCGAAACCGATAAACTTTCCATTCTCGGTATGTGTATCAATGACAACTTACGTTAGAATAACTACATATTCGATGTCGCCAAAAATGCTGCGAAATGTTTAAGTTTCCTCAAGCGATGTAAGAAATATTTTACCCCCTCTGATCTGGCCACAATATATAAGGCATTTATCCGCACAAAACTGGAGCACAATGCCCACATCTGGTCAGGTGCTCCTAAAACATCTCTGCACCTGCAAGATAGGATCTGAAACCATGCGATAAAACTAATTGGTGATACTAATATCAGTCAATCAATTGACACCCTCGAACACCGACGTAATGTCTTCTGTCTCACTTTGTTTTATCGCTATTTCCACCACCAGTGCTCCATTGAAATCGCCAGTAGCATTCCGCCCATTCAAACTTTCAACCGTAACACCCGTCTCGCTATGAATGCTCATCAGTATACCCTCAAGCCCATTTTCGGACGTACTCTAAAATATCGTGATTCTTTCCTAAGCAGTATAACTCGCTTATGGAATGCCCTGCCGACTTCTGTGTTTCCTGGACGTTATAACTTGCAAACATTTAAAACCAATGCACATCGGTACCTGTCTTTTCTTCCTCCCTAAATTTCCTTCGTCCGCGCTATGTACGAACATTTTAAGGGTACAAAAACCCCTTGAGCGCACGCTGATTATAAAAAAAAAAAAAAAAACCACAGTGTACTTGAATAATACAGACCTTCCGAAATTCAATAAGATTGATAAAATGCAAATTAAGTCGAACTCTATGTACGAGTATACCACTAAATATATTGCTTCTATTTACTCCAAATTTATTTAAACATTCAACATTTATAATAATGTATACAACTTTTTGGGATACAGATAAATTTGTTGTCCCTGATCCATTTTGAAAAACAAAAAATGTTTACTAATTTTCGATTGTTGTTTTGGTTTTTAGCATTTTTTTTTCTAATTCAAAACGAAATACAATACAATTTTTGATAGGAATAACAAAAAGTGAACACACTCTTCAGTAAATTTTTTTCTTCTATAAACATTATAAGTACAATATATATTTTCTCTATTTTTATTTTTATATTTTTAATTTTGCTATAGTTGATATAATTTTTGTTTTTGTTTTTACATGATCTAACAATTACCGTCCATTAATAACATTATTTTTAGTAATATTTATTTGTTTTTTTTTTTTTTTTTGTATATAATTTGCTAGTATGATATATATATGTATGTATGTATGGATTTTTCTTTTCCATACTAAGATATGTATTGTTACTTTTCAAGTCTATTCAAAGATATGTTTTATGGTTGTGTCTTACAATAGGTAAAAGCGTTTTTATTTCATCTAATTTACATATATTCTGTGATTCTAGTTTTGTATAATTTTTCTTTCTCTCTAAAACAAATACACGTTTTTGTTTTTAAATAAAGCATTTCCAACAGTTTTATTGGTTTTATATAATAATTTCCTTGTTTAACTAATGTAGACACCTCTTTAGATATAAATATGTATACGTATGTATTTATATTTTTTTAGTTATGGACAAGAGATACTGTGCGGGCTTTCATCAGTAATTCAAATAATTACAGATTTTATTTTTCATTTAATAAAAAAGTATTTTTTAAAAATTAAATAAATGGAAATTGTAACAAATAATAATAATTATAAAAATATTAACGACAATAGAGATTAAGAAAAAATGCTATCTGGCAATGCTTAATACAATTTCTGAATAAGTTTGTATTGAAACTGTGGTGAGCAATTTTCAAGTGACCGTGTGGCCTAATGGATAAGGCGTCGGACTTCGGATCCGAAGATTGCAGGTTCGAGTCCTGTCACGGTCGATGCTTTCAGAAGTTTTTTTTTCTTTTTTTATATATACAATGCATTTTCGAGTATTTGCGAGCATGTACCACATGTAATTGCTTGTATATTGCATTGATTAACCCAATCAATTGAGTTGAATTCTTGAGAAATTATTTTTAATTTACTCTTACGAGTATGTTGCATATTTATAGGCAAAATGGATCTTAAGTAAGTTGGCTACCATATAGTCGTAGCTTCAAAGTTTAGTATCTTCATTCAGGGCTACAAATTTGCAAAACTACTCGTAAATACGCTTCTGAGTCATTTTATGATTGAAATGAAGCAACAATATTTTGGGACGTGTAACAATTTAAATTGACGCGCATATTTGTTGCTTTTTTCGGCAAGGAACTCGTATAATCACCATATAAAATGGCTTGAACCGGATCGACTCTTACTGCTATGTGTATTGGGGCGAATTTGAAATTGCCTTAATGGGGTTCCCCTGTCTGATGGATTGAAGAAACCGATTTTTTTCTTGCGCAAATTGATTCCTTAACATGTGATTCCTTAATATGCTGGTAAAGTGATTTTTTTTTTTAATTTTAAGTTATAAAGATACAGCAGTAAGAAGCATAGACCTTTATCCTCGTAATGCCTAATGCCGGGGAAAACCACCGTGTGGCTCTTCCATTATACCGATTTGAGTTCTGTTTTTCCTTTGTTGAGTTGGTAAATCCGTTGTTGACATTCCCTCTAAATCTTAGCATCATAGCTTGACATTTGCAAAAGTTACGTAGTCAAGAGTACATCTAACTCTGTGTATGTTGGCGATTTTTTACAATTTTAGAAATGGATTTCAATTTGCAAGAACGAACTTGTATTAAATTTTGCGTATAAAACGGATTTAATGGTGCGCGAAAATGGTCGTTTACCAGTGGCACGAGCGGTTCAAAAGTGGTCGTGAGTCAATCGAAGATGACGAACGCAGTGGCAGACCATCAACATCGAAAACCGACGAAAACTTTGATGAAGTAGAAGAAATGTTGGTCAATAACCGCAAATTAACCATCAGAGAGATAGCGGAGGACTTGAACATTGCCTATGGATCCGTTCAAGACACTTTGGTTAATGATTTGGGTTTCCGTCGTGTAGCAGCAAAGCTGGTGCCAAAAGACCTCAATTTCATGCAAAAAAGAGACCGTGTTGACGACGCAAAAGAGACGATTTGCGAGGCTGAATCCGATCCCACAATCATCAAAAGGATCATTTCTGGAGACGAGACGTGGCTTTATGAGTACGACACGCAATCCAGACATCAGGCAAAGTGAATGGCGTTCACCAAATGAGCCGAGACAAAAAAAAACCACGTCGTTTTCAGTTAAAAAAGAAGGCAATGCTCACTGTTTTCATCTATTACAACGGTGTAGTGCATCATGAATTTTTGCCAGAAGGCCAGACAGTAAACAAAGAGTATTACGAGTATTTGGGCGTTATGAGACGTATGTGTGAAGCAATTTGCTGAAAGAGACCAGAATTGTGGGCAGAAAACTCGTGGATTTTGCACCATGATATCGCACCGTCGCACAGTGCCATCATTATTCCTAAATTTTTGACGAAAAATGATACAAATATCATCCAACAGCCACCGTATTCACCTGATTTGGTTCCCTGTGACCTTTTTCTATTCAATCGAGTTAAAAACGCACTACGGGGAGAGCGTTTCAGCAGCCGAGAGGAAGTAATGGAAAAATCGCAGGAAGCACTGATGGACATACCGAAAACCGAATATAAAAAATGTTTCGAGAATTGGACCAAGCGCTGGCATAAGTGCAGTTGATGGGGATTACTTTGAAGGGGGCAACATAGATTTAGATGAATAAACCTGCATTTAAAGTTTTCTGAATGCAACTTTTTAATCAAGGTAATACAGTTTAAGCTTTTAGGGATTCATTTTAAATTTTCGCGCCAAACGTTTTTTTCGTCTGAACGTCGTGGTTGGTAGATTCAATGAAATTAATTTTGACAGCTGACTTTTGGAAGAAATCCATAGACAACCAGTCGAACACTGCCATTTTCACAATCATGTCTTCAACGCAACGTACGCGTGAGTTTTCATCTTAATTAATTTATCACATCTTAAGCTATTTTGTTTTAGAAATGAGATAAAATTTACTAAAAATGTATAAATTTTCGGGGTTAATAGTTAGTTTTAGTCAGTCACACTTATTTTTATTTAATTTTGTGTTTCGAAAAAATATGTGAATTGTATCTAACATTGGGCTTCACCTTTAAATATAGGGAATCTAAAGAAAGTTTTGGTTTTCAGCACTCAGGCATAATGAAATAGAACAACTCTTAGACCGTCTGATGAAGACGTTGGTGACTCAGAGTTCCAGCCAGCAACTGCAAGATCATCTGAATGTGATAGTAATGAGTGCAAAAATTCTAGAGGACGTCGGAGACAACGAGGAAGAGGACGTGCCAGAGGATGCGGTAGAGGGCATGGAAGAAGAGGAGGAAAGAACAGAAATAGTAGAGCAAGTAGGAGCAAAGAAATAGAAAATCGTGATGGACAAAGCAATTAAAATGAAGAATCTACTTCTTCGAGGGAAGTACTATCCTCAGGTAATTGAAATGTTAAGGATCTAAGCCCTCGTTTTCCTGATTTAATACAACCAGCATATTTAGCTGTTGATACGGAAGGGTTTAACAAAGCTGATTATTTTAAACAAATCAGACTGCAGCTGAAAAACGGGACGTAGTTTGTGTTTAACTGCTGATGAATTGTACATCTACTTGTCCATAACAATTTTGATGGCAGCCATTAACTTCAGAAATTTAAGAATGTACTGGGGGAAAAAATGGAGGGTAGCAATCATCGCCGATAACATGTCGCGAAATCGGTTTTTGTTATTGAGAACCTCTTTGAAAGTGGTTTTTGACCCTGATATTACAATGGAGATAAGGGCTAAGGACAAATTGTGAAATATCCGCCCTCTAATCGGACGCATTCGGCCTGGATGCCAAAGGCGAGAGAAAGATCAATGCCTTTCCTTAGATAGAATGATAATACCGTTTATGGGGTCACGTGCAATCAAAGAGTACTGTCCGGGTAAGCCAAATCCGGTTGGTTTGAAGGCGTTTGTTTTAGCCAACCCAGATGGTACTGTTTGTGACTAAAGTGGTTGTGGACTGGCTTCCAAATTGGAAGGTTCGGTGTTCGAATCCCAGCTTCGCCCGAAAGAGATATCATCCATTTTTTCAGTTAACGAAATCCAAGCAAGACGAGTAGTTGACTAGAAATCAACATCAAGCCAACTTCCACTAAGAATTTAGTCTCCCCATTAAATGTTGGATGCCACCCAAAGAGCGAAATAACCACTGAGCCCAAACATCTTTCTTTCTCTCTCTATCCCATTTTCCAAAAAAAAAACTTAACACTTGCTGAGGCATTATAAGTGTATTTATACCCACTTGAGTGTTAAGTTCTTTAAAAAAAAAAAAAAAAAAACAATCTATCCCGATTATGAGAATTCCAACTTTGGACTAGGCGAAATGGGCGTCCTTACGCTGACAGAGAATCTGGTTCCCGGCTATGTTATGTGCTTTGACAGATATTTTGCGTCGGAAAAATTATTAGATGAGCTAGAAAAGAAAGAAATAAGAAGTACTGGGACAGTTATGAAAAAAGGTATTCCTGCTGATGTTCACCCTTTGCTAGTTGAAGACAGAGAATTAAAAAATCAAGGACGAGGAAGCAGCCAGGTCTTACTCGTAGTTCGGAATGATGAGCAGTTAGCTTTCACGAAGTGGTATGATAACAAACCAGTTTTGTTTTTATCTTCTGCGGAGGCAAATAATGAAGCTGATGAATGTCGACGATTGTGCAAAAACAACAAAGTGTACGTGATGGTTCCACGGCCCAGAGTAGTCCGATAACATAGTGAGAAAATGGGAGGATGGATTTAGCCTACCGGTTTTTAGACGTATGTCCCTACAGATATCGAACAGAAAGTGAACGCAAGGATTCTTCTCATCCATGGTTGATTTAGCAATAATCAACTCTTGGCTTCAGTATAAAAAAAGATCAGAACGTTCCTGGATTTTTAACGTAAACCACCTGTCATTTAAGACCTTATGTTTACGAGATGCCCATACATCCATAGGGAGCACCCAGTACTTTTTTGCAACTCTACAATGGGTTAGACCCGTCCCGCGATTTGGGTTTAAACCACAGCCACCATGACGCTCCCACAAGGGGGCCTACCTCTAACAATTCAGGCCCGGACCGAAATCCGGGGGCTCCTGACTCCCATGGTACCGTGATTTAAGTCCTGGTAGGGACTACCGGTGGTCCTGCCGCCAACAAGACCTATGACCGGCAACTTGTAACTGGTCAAATCGTAGCAACCTTCAGAGGCGTTATCTGAAGATGTTTACGATAAGACCAGTAATATTCTCTGCCCCCGCTTTTTATTAGACAACGTCATTGATGGGCGAAGCCTTGATAATTGGGCGGGGGCCCAAAAAAAAGATCAGCTGAAATCTCAGGTACCTGTAAAAAAAATGCAGCAGCTGCGAGCTTTTAAAATGAAGCTGAGCGAGAATTTAATTGAGTCCTACGCTGGCACTGATCGTAGTCCATTAACGGATTTAGGAGAAGGTAACGAAAACCGACCTTCAGGTAAACGAACGGGAAGCAAGGGATTCGTCCCTCTACCTTGCCTACTGCAAGAATTAGTGGAAAAACTCCCACCTCAGACGCGATTAAATTGGGATTTTTTTCAAGCTGAATTCGTGAGCTGTGAATCTTTCTACGTTTAGTGCCTTGCTAATGCAAGTGGCAGAAGCAGCATGTGAGGTTGCAGTCACAAATAGGTCAACATCGGGGAATCCAGATAAGCGCCGTGCTACCATATCACATAGTAGAACAATGAGTCTAAATGACACATGGACATGCATTAAGAGTAAGTATATCTGTAAACTTGTCTACGTTGCCACCGTAATCGCAGGTGCGACATAAATGCAAATTGCAACGTAAATGGCTGTCCCTTTAGACATAATAGTCTACTCCACAATTACACTAATGCAAACGAGTCAGAGGTAAAATATATTCAGAATGGCTCTCTGAACCTTCAACAACAAAGGGGTAAACTTTTCCTCAAAATACGAGTAGTACCAGTTACCGTATATAATGGACACATCCAAATAAGAACGTATGCCCTATTTGGTGATGGATCGAATGTTACTCTGATGGAAGAAAAGTTAGGAGACGAATTGCAACTGGAGGGGGAGTTAAAGCCATGTTTGAAGTGGACATCCAATTAACATCGTGTGGAAGAGAATTTTAGGGATAAAAGTTTCCGTATATCGGCTACGAATAGCTCAAAAAAATACCCGTTGCAGCGTGTACGTACACTGAGGTCATTAAATCTTCCTAGCCAAACGTTGGATTTACAGGCATTGCATAACAGATACCACCATCTTAAGGGCCTCCCGATCGGTATAAATTCGATTAAGCGGAAATTAAGTGCTGAGGATATGAAGACTGAAAGAATGCTAGAAGAGGGTGCCACAAGCTTAGGAAAACGATTTCCAGTTCTATTGCAGTGGAAAAGCCGTCAAATAACTCTACCTAATAGTAGGCCAGAGGCCCTGCAAAGGTTATTGTGGTTAGAGCGAATGCCTAAAAGGGAGAATAGACTAGGTTTCACAATGAATAAACAGATTGGAGAGTACATAGCTAAAGAATATGGGCGTAAGGTGACAAAAGAAGAAGTGCAGAACCATGAAGAAAATAGGACTTGGTAATTTCCAGTCACTCATCCGTGCAAACCACTTAAAGTACGAATAGTCTGGGACGCAGCTGCTGAAGTCGCCGGAGTCTCGCTCAATTCCCTGCTTTTAACTGGGCCGGATAATATACCGTTACTTGCGCCAGTACTATTTCAATTTCGCTAAAAGGAAATCGTCGTGTGTGGCGACATTAAAGAAATGAGGAAGACCAACATGCGCAGCGATTTCTGTGGAGGAATCAAATGACTATAGAAATAGAAGAATATCTGATGCATGTTATGACGTTTGGCTCCACGTGATCTCCGTATTGCAAACAGTTCACCAAAAATAGGAATGCAATCGACTTCGCTTATAAATATCCTGACTGCCCGTTGTAGCTATTATAGAAAATCTTTATGTCGATGACTACCTCGACAGCTTCGACTCGGAGACAGCAACCACGGAAACAAGTCAAAAGGTAAAATACATTCATAAGCAGGCGGGTGTCACAATCAGAAATTTTCTAGGCAATTCTTCTATCGTTGTTATCCACAGGATCAAACATTGAAGAAACGCTGCGTAACAATAAGCTCCTTGGTTTATCTGAAAAGGTTTTAGGTCTGCGGTGGTCACCATCGGCGGATGACTTTTTATTTCTTGGCCAGTCTGGAGTTCTCGATGAAGAACAAATGCAGCTTTCACCCACAAAAAGGCAAGTGTTGAAAGAACTTATGAGCCTTTTCGATCCACTTGGATTTCTCGCCCCGGTTCTGGTGCTCTTAAAAATATTTCTCCAGAATATATGGTGTACGTGTGTCACATGGCACGAAAAGATACATGACGATCAAGCCGATCAATGGTGCCAGTGGTTGAAGTTAGTACTGAAGATAAAGAAGCTAAGGATTAGGAGATCATATCTGGATGGTTTGCTTTTCAATAAAGAACATCTCGTCGAACTCCATGTTTTTGTCGATGCTAGTGTCTCAGCATACGCAGCAGCAGCGAACATCAGAGTGAAGAGAGGATCCGAAAAACGATGCACGCTAGTCTATACCACGAATGGATCTAGAAGCAGCTGTCCTGGGAGCGAGAATGGCAAAGTTGATATGCAAGGGCCATTCAGTAACAATCAACAATCACACATTTTGGTCCGACTCTCAAACGGTGCTGTGTTGGACAAGGAATTGTAAGAAAAAACTTAGACAATATGTAGCCTTCAGGATCTGTGAGATATTGGGGGAAAAAAACCCCTCTGAATGGAAATGGGTCTCCAGCGCGAAAAATATGCCCGATGATGGCACAAGATGGAACCCTAACGCACATCTAATACCTGGTTTATCGGGCCATAGTTCTTGCATCAAAAAGAAGAAGAGTGGCCATCACAGCCCAAGAAATTGGACAAATTGTATTTGTCTTCATTGAAACAATTCGTCGACAGAGGACCTGTAAAAAGGCGAACATACAAAGGAAAGATCTTAGGCGGGCGGAGAGGTATCTATACAATGTCTGCCAACAAGAAGCATATTCCGAGGACTGGTACAAATTAAAAGCCGGTCCAACGAACCCGTCCTCAGGATTGTGGGTGGAAAAGTCAAGCTCACTATTTAAGTTTAGTTCCTACATGGACCATGAGCACGTTATCCGTATAAGGGGACGGATCGACGCTTGTTTGCATGTGTCGACTACTTGCAAAAGGTCATTTGTTTTGCCCAACAGCCATCACATAACCGCACTCCTCCTTCGACACTTTCACCAAAAATATGGGCACCAATTTAGCGAGACGGTTATATATGAATAACGGCAAGTATATTACATGCCTGCTGTCATGCGAAATGCGTTAAAAAGAACGATACGAAATTGACAAAAATGCGAAATTTTCGGTGCTAAGCCAAGACTACCATTAAGTGCCGTCCGCACGTTTGCAAGCATTTACTAGAGCCTTCTCCTACGTGGGCTTAGACTATTTTGAGGCATACATTTAGATATATGGAGTGATAATGGCACCAATTTCAAACGAGCAAACCACTAGATGCTGTAAATTCAATAGGGATGAACAAAATATCGAAAGAGTGCCTCAACAAAGATATAAATTGGAAATTCATACCTCCAGCCTCACCCCATATGGGAGGGAGTTGGGAGCGTCTAATCCGTTCAGTGAAGCGAGCACTGGCAAGAAGTAATCCCAGCCGCTACCCAAAGGATCAGTTGCTGCTGAGCATGATGCGGAAAGTGGAACTCATCATAAATTCAAGACCTCTAACATACGTTTCGGTGGATGGAGAAGCAGAAGAGGCACTGACACCGATTCGCTTCTCACTGGGGTCGTCGAATGTGGTGAAGAACTTTGGCGAATTGGCAGGTGATGGAAAGGCATTAAGAAGAGATTGGTTATTATGTGAGCAATATGGTAATGTGTTTTGGAAAAGGTGGCTTAACGAGTATGTGCCCGACTTATGTCGAAGGACAAAGTGGTTTCAGCCGGCGATGTCTCCATTTAACAACACAAAACCCCAAGAAATTGTGCTGGAAGAAACACTACGGGAATATTGATCTAATCGCAGCTCTTCTCCATAGAGATACGAGTATCTAATAAATGACTCAAATAAACTTGTTGTTCATTTTAAAGCAGATGGTAATTTTACCACCAACTAGATAGAACCCTGCAGATTCTACTCGAGAATTTCGCTGGTTCTTCTTTGTAGAGTGATTCAAACTTTTCACCTACAATGAGAGTGATCAATTTTTTTCCAATGACACCAAACACCCTATTTTACAAGCTTTTCAGAATAGATAAAGTTAAATCGGTGATTGTTTTATTTAATTCCATATAAGGTATCCAGAGTCTCATCCAAAATAGCCTCGAATTAATAATATTTTCTTGAGAGTGAGGCTTAACACCAGATACATTCCATACGCCTTGTGGGAGATTAGCGTAGTTCTGATCCGTAGGCTGTATAAGAATTCCAGTTCTATTAGTTTGACATCGTTTTATTTTTAAACAATGGGAAATTTGCTGCACATTTATATTAGAGACTTCTTGAAGGCAACATAACACTCCATTTAACAAAAAAAAAAACAACAACATTCCGTAAGCCGATCTACCGAAGAAGCCTTATACTATTTAGTGGACCAGATAGAAGATGCCTTTGAATCTAAAGACGTTCTCATCTGCGTTTTCCATGATATTGATAAGCCATATGACAGCACTGATTATGATTCAATGCTCATAGACGACCTACTCAATGGAATCAGCAACTTGGAATTAAAAGCTATTCATAGTTACCCGTATACAAGAAGAAAGATGTGCGAACGCTTGCAAACGTTTGCGAAAGCATTCAAATAAGTTTATAGCTGTTGAGTCAGGGAAGGCTAATTTTATCCAAAAAGGAGCAGTGACTCTCAATGACACAACTAAAAGCTTCTCCGATGGGCTCAAAATAAAACAAAGTAGGCCGACCAATCAATGCCATATGGGCTTGTAGTCACACATGGGGGAAAACCACGTACTGCGACCAAAGATCAGGTTTTGCTTATCGATACGCACTGACATGCGTATCATAGCTTATCATTCTGTGGTATAGTGGTCGAAAAGAAAAAAACAACAAAATCGTGAAGACTCAAAATCTTTAGAGATTCGCACGTTTCTGCATTACAGAATTCATGTGAACTTGTCCCACAACACTCCGTTGCGTATTAAAAAAACAAGTTGCCTTAAAATAGAGTACGTAGACAACCAGCTCTCGTTGATATTTTTTCGAATATTTCTGAAATCAAAATATTCAACATACTTCAAGCCTCATTTAAATTTGATCAAATCAAATCGTCTTGAATTTGAAATTAAAATCCAAAATTGTCAAATAAAGCCGACTACTGCATCAATGTTCTTTAAAAACTGGGCAAGCCTAATATGGTTAGACTCTGGTGGGTACTGGATCACAAACTCATTATATGTAAGTAACGAAGCGACTGATCAGTTATCGACTGAACAGCCGGGCAAAGAAGCAACTCATAACATATTAGGGAAATGTTCAAACAGGGATTCATATATTTCTTGAACAAAAACTGCAAAAGTGTCCTCATTTACGACATACTACCTTGATCAAAAAGTTCCCGGGGATACCATCGTGTGGCGCTCCCATTGTTCCGATTTGAGTTCTGTTCTTTTTTTTAAGTTGGTAAATCTGTTGTTGACATTCCCTCTAAATTTTAGCGTCATAGCTTGACATTTGCTTGACATTACGTACCCAAGAGTACATCTAACTCTGTGTGTGTTGGCGATTTTTTACAATTTTAAAAATGGATTTAAATTTTTAACAACGAACTTGTATTAAATTTTGCGTAAAAAACGGATTTAATGGTGCGCGAACGTTGGACATGTTGGAAAAGTGTTTCGGCAACGATTCTCTAAAGAAAATGGTCGTTTACCAGTGGCAAGAGCGGTTCAAAAGTGGTCGTGAGTCAATCGAAGATGATGAACGCAGTGGCAGACCATCGACATCGAAAATCGACGAAAACTTTGATGAAGTAGGAGAAATGTTGGTCAATAACCGCAAATTAACCATCAGGGAGATAGCGGAGGACTTGAACATTGCCTATGGATCCGTCAAAGACATTTTGGTTAATGATTTGGGTTTCCGTCGTATAGCAGCAAAGTTGGTGCCAAAAGACCTCAGTTTCATGCAAAAAAGAGACCGTGTTGACGTCGCAAAAGAGATGATTTGCGAGGCTGAATCCGATCCCATATTCATCAAAAGGATCATTTCTGGAGACAAGACGTGGGTTTATGAGTACGACTCGCAATCCAGACATCAGGCAAGTGAATGACGTTCACCAAATGAGCCGAGACCAAAAAAACCACGTCGTTTTCAGTTAAAAAAGAAGGCAATGCTCACGGTTTTCATCTATTATAACGGTGTAGTGCGTCATGAATTTTTGCCAGAAGGCCAGACAGTAAACAAAGAGTATTATTTGGGAGTTATGAGACGTTTGCGTGAAGCAATTTGCGGAAAAAGACCAGAATTGTGGGTAGAAGACTCGTGGATTTTGCACCATGATAGCGCAATTTTTGGACGAAAAATGCAACAAATACCATCCAACAGCCACCGAATTTACCTGATTTGGTTCCCTGTGACTTCTTTCTGTTCAATCGAATTAAAAAACCACTACGGGGAACTCGTTTCAGTAGACGAGAGGAAGTAATGGAAAAATCGCAGGAAGCACTGATGGACATACCGAAAACCGAATATAAAAAATGTTTCGGGGATTGAATCAAGCGCTGTCATAAGTGTGTTGCAGTCGATGGGGATTACTCCGAAGGGGACAATATAGATTTAGATGAATAAACTTGTATTTCCAATTTTCTGAATACATACAACTTTTTGATCAAGGTAGTATGTAAATGATTTCAAGAGGTTTTTAAAGTACCTCTTTTGGCATTGTGGATCTTATACCACCTGCATTATATGGTATGAACATGCGGTTTTGCATCACTGAAGGAGATTTATGTTCTTAAAGAACACCGTGACTTGTGAGGACATTACTAAAAACTCAGCTGGTTACCACTTTACATTCATAAGGATAGTTGTCTACGTAGATATTCGTATTTATGCTATCTTACTTTATACGCTGTCAACAAAATGACAAACGTTATTTCAATTGCATTCTAATTTAAGAATTTAGAAATTTCTTTTTTCAAGTATTGTAATATCAGCTAACATTTACCAGATAACAACTTATATAAATTCTTTTCTAACATATTTCTTTTAAAATAATTTTTGGCATATAGATAACAATTTGATTTATTAACGAGAAAAAACATTTATCTAGATAGACTAATTCATCAAACTCCATAACAATACCTTTAAAGGAATATATTAAAAATATTTTTTAGCTAAAAATAAAATAACAGCAAATATACTCGTAGATTATATCGCAGAAATACCCTTTGTCAAGTGCAGACTTTTAAATAACTAAATATCTTTCGAAGATAATTACAATAACAAATTGTGAACATTTGATAATTACTCGTGTAGTTATTTCAACAATTAAAAAGCTACAAGTTCGATTTATCAGTTAACTTTGTCAATAAATATTTTGTTTTTTCCAATATTTTCTTTTTTGGTTTTTTAACTTACATAAATTACGCAAACATAATTTAATTAATATGCCATAACAGGTTTTAAATTAATTTTAACTAATAACAATCTATAGATTTTAGCAACATTTAATTAATCCTGAATTTTTTTTTTTGTTTTTTGGTTTTTCAAACGCAATGTGTTGTAAATATATTTTTGTTTTGTTTTTGTTTTTCAGTTCTACCACATTTAATTGACTACTTTAAAGGATTTAACTTTTCCTTTTATTTTCAAACTAATTTCGTTAATTTTTTTTCTAACGGTGTACAGTTAATTTTCACAATGACTAATATAAGTAATAGGTTTTTTTTTTGTCATATAATAAGTGTATAAGAAGTATCTTATTGTTTTTGTGTTTCTTGTCAGTTTCTTGTATGTATATAATGTATGCAGGTATATATTATGTATATATATTTTGTTTTTAAATATTTGATTTGAGTTTGTTAAAATGTTTGTTCTTTATTTATCAAGGCATTACAGTTGATATGCATGTATATTTTAGGAAGTATTTTAAGATGCCCAAATGCATATTATGTATGCATGCATCTTTGTATTCATATGCGATTTTAATTTGTTTAACAATTAGCATCTGATTGGTTTTAATTTTTCAACAAATCTCGCATAATTTCTAAGGAATCTTGTAAGGATTTGGCATAACGCGATGCACTTGTGTCTTCACAAGAATAAAAAGCTGAAACACAAAAGACGATCTCATCGGGATGAGGATTATACGAACATCCATAGCCTCTAGGTGTGACCGGACCGTATCCCATAAACGAATCTGTGCTACAAGCAACCTTTTGAAATATTAAAAAAAAATTATGTAGTGAATATGAATCATTGTTTTAATATTGTTTGTAAACGACTGAAAATTAAAAGAAATTAAATCTAAAAGTAAACTATTAAAGGGTGCCATTCACAGGTGAACAATGAAAATAAATAATATAGAGAGTTTTAGCAAAATATTTGTTTATGAAGGTGAAGTATGGAAGAAATCTACCTTTAGTCGAAGCAATTAAAGATATCGCACTTTGATAAATTTTTTTTAATTAATTAACAAAAATTGAATGGACAAGCTTCAACAACTCAACCAAATCTGTATGTGAAAATTTCGCTGAAACAGTTTAAGAAGTTTTAAGTTTTGTGGATATGCGTAAAACACATTCTCACCTAGCAAATGCTAAATTGGGTTAGAAATTTGGGACAAGTTAGTGATGTAAAGAATCGAATTCAGGACCATCACGTAAGAATAGCTAGGACTATTGCTTCTGTAGCGCACGGTTTCCAAACCTTGATATCCATAGAGAAAACTGGCTGTCTCTTGATCAACCAAATCGATCGACGTCAGGCACTTCTAACATCATTACGGAACATTACCTTGTTGTTGCCAAGATACGGATAGAGACATCTGCAACAGCTGAAAGCCACCGAATTATTGTGATGAAGTTCAACTTTGAATGGCAACAATCGCAAGCTACCGGCCTTTTCCGACCGAGATGTCTCGAGGAATCCGTCGCCGCCAGCAATGAACGTAGAAGACCAGTGGCATCACAACTAAAGAGCAATCATTGAGGCCACCTCAAATGTATTGCGTGTTAACCAGACCTGTAAAACACTTAAGTCTTTCAGGACTTCAGTCCTCTCAAGTCCATGTACTAGGTACTGGTACTTGTACTTCAGTACTATGGTACTGGTACTTGAAAAAAGCAAGTACAAGTATTTTTCCAGTATTTAGGTACAAGTACCACGTATCACGTACTTAAGTAAAAAAGTACTTGAGCAGTACTTCCAAGTACTTGAGCAGTAGTTCCAAGTACTTGAGCAGTACTTCCAAGTACTTGAGCAGTACTTCCAAGTACTTGAGCAGTACTTCCAAGTACTTCCTAGCATATTGAGTAAGATTTGTTACAACATCAATTTATAAAGGAAAATTATTATGGATTTCATCAGGAGAAAGTGTTCCTTTGATCAGCATACTAGAAACTATAAGTCCAGTTAATGTTATAGCAATCATAAGCGAGCAGACTGCCGAAAACTAATCTATTCGAAATTTTAAAACCCTTGAGTCGGCGGGCGAAGTGAAGATTACCCAATTTCTAATTCCAAACACTTTTTATAGTGATTGATTAATTTCTAGCCATTTACGAGTATGTACGAGGGGCGTTCAAACTATTCTCGGTATCGGGATGAAGCTGTGGTTGTATATATAAATTGACTTATTTATCAAGTAATACTATTATTTTAGTGCATTCATGTAAAATTTCATATAAATGTGATTATTAATTCGCAACTGAGACGATGATGGTGAAAATTGAGCATCGCGCTGTAATTAAATTTCTCACTAAGCAAGGAAAAAGTCAAAAAACTATTCATGAAGAGATGGTGGCTGTTTACCAGGGTTCCGCACCTTCATTATCAACTGTGCAAAAGTGGTCAAGTGAGTTCAAGAGAGGCAGAGAGAGCATTGAAGACGACCCCCGCTCCGGCGCCCCGGCTACTGCTTGTACGGGAGAAAGCATCAAAGAAGTCGAAAAACTTGTTCTTGAGGATGCCCGAATAAAGGTGAAAATGATGGCAGAGATCACCAAGCTTTCAATTGGTACCATTCACACCATTCTTCATGACCATCCTAACCTTTCAAAGGTCAGTGCAAGGTGGGTGCCACGAATGCTCACAGCGCCTCAGAAAAAAGTGAGAATCTCATGCTGTATAGAGCTTTTGGAGATGTGTAGTGAGAACGCGGACGGTGTTATGGATCGAATTGTTACTGGGGACGAAACATGGGTCCACCACTATGACCCTGAAAGCAAACAAGAGTCCATGCAGTGGCATAAAAAAGGAACAGACCGCCCGAAGAAGTTCAAAGTCACTCCGTCTGCCGGGAAGCTCATGGCCACAGTTTTTTGGGACTCAAAGGGAATCTTGCTCATTGAGTACAAAAAAAAAGGTGAAACCATCAACGCCGCATCCTACGCTTCCACTTTGCATAATTTGCGGGAGGAAATTAAAAAGAAAAGACGGGGTAAACTCGCAGCGAGTGTGTTGCTTCTTCATGACAACGCTCCTGTTCACACGGCGCGAGTTTCCAAGGCTGCTGTGCGAGATTGTGGTTTCGAAGAAATCCAACACCCACCCTGTAGTCCAGACCTTGCCCCTAGCGATTATTTCCTGTTTCCGGATTTGAAAAAATGTCTTCGTGGAAAAAGATTTTCGGATGATGAAGAACTCAAGTCGGCAATAAATGGGTATTTTGCAGAGAAAGAGGAAATTTATTATTTTGAGGGTTTAAAAAAGCTTATCTCAAGATGTAACAAATGCATTGATGTTAGGGGAGATTATATTGAAAAATAAAAACAATTTAAATTGAATTCGCATTTTCCTTCATATCGATACCGAGAATATATTGAACGCCCCTCGTATGTATAAAGGCATTTATTTACTGTTTATTCTAGGTAAAAGGTAAAAATGCAGGTAATTCATAAATCACGTAGTCTCTAGTCTCAACCTTTGTCATATGATCAAACTTTGGAATGTGGTAGGTCATATAAGAAAAAAAAAACTTTAAGGGTATCCTTGATTCTTTGAACGCGGGCAAATTGTAAAAAAACATAATTTCAAAATTTAGTCAACCGAAATGGAATCACCCTGCATTTACGAGTATGTACTCGTATAAACTCTATGAATTTTTTTTCAGATTCTACTTCATTGCCAACTGCCACATCAAGCAGTAATTTGTCGTTGTCCAGAAAAATTGAGTATTAGTATTCGACTTATATAAATGATCCGAGCGTTGGAAATGAAATGAATTGAAAAAATTGTCTATGAAGTTGAATACGCCGCTGATTTCTTCAGCGCTTGTAGAAAGACTTCTCTCATTCACTGGTCTGGTTAATTTTCGAAGACGTCATGCCCTTACCGATCAACACTTTCAGAAATTAGTTTTGTGAAAAGCTAACTCGACTTTTCGAAAAAGTATTAATCAAAAATAATTAAAAAAGAGAAAGCTGAAACAGTATGATTAAAAGTTGGACACAATGTCAATGAATTCTATTTACAAAAATTGTAGAAGACCAAAATAAAGTACTTTGAATTGAAGAACTGAATAAGTACAGTGTTGTGCAAAACATACCGGATTTTTCCTGAAAATTTTTCATTGAAGAATTCTAGGGGACAGGAATACAGTAGGTACACTTGTTTGGTAATTTAAGAAAACCTATTGAATAAGTTGACAATTGGAAAAAAAAAACAAGGCATTGCTACTCGTATCATTATTTTTAGAGTTTTGCCAAAAATTGTAGCTCAACTCAGTGCCATGCCCGTGCAAAACATACCGGATTTTCAAAAGTACCTTATTTTCTTACTCTTTAACTTGCTGATAGTGGTTTTGGCTGTCATTTGAAGTGAGTTATAGACTTAACAAAACTTAAAATGTCAGGTGTCTTCAATTTGTTCACTAATAAAAATAAATACAATAGTGTGGTTAAAAATCAGGTGGTAGCGGATTTCAGGGCAGGGCTAAAACTAAAATGCATAGCCAAAAAGTATAAAAGGCCATCATCGACAGTGTGTGACATTATAAAAAAGTTTCGGAATGGAAAACCGGTCGAAACCATTTACTGTGGAGGACGTCCCAGAAAGACTACACTCCGAACCAATAGGCAAATTAAGAAAATGATAATTAACGATACTTTCTTGCCTTCAAGAAAGATTGTTAGTGAGCTCAATCTCTCAATTGAAGCAAGCACCGTATGCAGGCGTTTAAGAGAAGCTGGTTTTTGTTTTTTTCGGCCAGCGAAAAGCCTCTACTTACTGCTATGCATAGACAAAAAGTTTAATTTTATTCCTATACTTTGCTAACGCCAATTGTTTCCTAGACTGGAATTCGCAAGAAACCATTTGAATTGTTCAGCAAGGAAGTAGAAAACTGTACTCATTAGCGATGAGAGTAAGTTCAACTTGATTGCTTCCGATGGAAGTATTCATTTTAGACGTCTTTAGCCACGCCGTTGTTGTCCATCCGTCAAGCTTGAAGGAGGCTTAATTATGGTGCAATGATGATGGTGCGGAATGTGGACCAATACATGAGATTAGTCGTATTATGGATCGTTTTCAGTATAGGGATATACTGGAATCCATAATGCTACTATACACCGAGGAGGAGATGCCTTGGGTTTATCAACATGATAATGACTCAAAACATTCATCAAAGTTGGTTAAGGAGTGGTTTGTGCAGAAAAATGTTGATGTGTTGGAATGACCCTCTCAATCGCCCGATCTAAACCCTATCGAACTTGTGGCCCATTTTAAAAAGACGGGTCAAGGGTCAAAGATGCACACATCCAGGAACGCACTTATGACGACGTCACTAAAGAATGAATGGGAGAACAGTCCAAAAGGAATTTTTGAGAATCTAGTGGCGTCCATGCCTAAAATATGCAAGGAGGTCTTAAAAAACAACAGCTACTGGGCAAAATATTAAGTAGAATCACAGCCAGTGGTGAGAATCTCGTAAGATTATTTCTGCAGGCTGTTAAATGGCGATGACAAAACACATCCCATCGTCACGCAAAATGAACCATTCAACCTGTACGTCCACTAGAACATGATGAAGTCAGGACATCAATTTCCAAGCATAAGTCTAACAAAACCAGGACTTTCAAATCGATATATACCACCCGCTCATCGATTGGAAAGCCGCATATGCTAAAATCTACAGAGATGAAATATACAGAGCGTTGTCTAGTGGTAGCATCCCGGCCAAGGTCTTTCGACTGTGCAGATTGACGATGGAGAATGCAGGCTGCTCCGTCTAGATCGGTAATGACAAAACCGAGAAAATGTCAGAAAAGGACTTAAACGAGGCGATGCGTTGTCATGTGGTTTTTTTCAACATCGTTCTTGAAAGAATTGTGCGAAACCTATAGAGGCACCATCTTTCAAAAGTCGGTTTACTACTTCGCATATGCGGGCAACATTTGTTTATTTTTATGAAGAAAAAATAAGGTATACTCGTATGCTCCCAACAACAACAAAACTGACAAAATTCAAATAAAAGCTGACAATTTTTTTTTTAGCATTCAACTCCATAGAACTATTGAAAATACTCATTTTTCTTATTTCAGTGATTTATTTTTATTTTTTATTTATTTAAAAATAGTTATTTAACACACATGTTGTTGTTGAAGATGGTTAATGGGCTGTTTGCAATTTAATTAGGTAACGGAATAAAATCCATTTGTGACATAAAACCAAATTGACCTAATGTCGCTTTATCAAATTGTCATAATACCAAATGATAGAATTTGTCCTTATGCCACTTTCACAAAGCAAGATTTTGATATTTTAGTCTTATGTCACGGCACCGAAAATAAGGTTTATGCCAATACTCCTCAGTCTATTGAAGCACTCAAATCTAACATTTGCGCTGTTATCGATAAAAAAGAACCTTACACGTATGAAATTGTGAGGACCAATTTTATTAAAATGTCCTAGTGAACAATAAATGTTGTGGAGGTCATTTAGCTCATGATGATTCCAGCTAGGAATCGAAGACTCTTCTGATCGGAGCGTTAATATCCATTAGATATCAATTTCGAACTACGAGGGGCGTTCAATATATTCTCGGTATCGATATGAAGGAAAATGCGAATTCAATTTAAATTGTTTTTATTTTTCAATATAGTCTCCCCTAACATCAATGCATTTGTTACATCTTGAGATAAGCTTTTTTAAACCCTCAAAGAAATAAATTTCCTCTTTCTCTGCAAAATACCCATTTATTGCCGACTTGAGTTCTTCATCATCCGAAAATCTTTTTCCACGAAGACATTTTTTCAAATCCGGAAACAGGAAATAATCACTAGGGGCAAGGTCTGGACTATAGGGTGGGTGTTGGATTTCTTCGAAACCACAATCTCGCGCAGCAGCCTTGGAAACTCGCGCCGTGTGAACAGGAGCGTTGTCATGAAGAAGCAACACACTCGCTGCGAGTTTACCCCGTCTTTTCGCAAATTATGCAAAGTGGAAGCGTAGGATGTGGCGTTGGTGGTTTCACCTTTTTTTTTGTACTCAATGAGCAAGATTCCCTTTGAGTCCCAAAAAACTGTGGCCATGAGCTTTCGGCAGACGGAGTGACTTTGAACTTCTTCGGGGGGTCTGTTCCTTTTTTATGGCACTGCATGGACTCTTGTTTGCTTTCAGGGTCATAGTGGTGGACCCATGTTTCGTCCCCAGTAACAATTCGATCCATAACACCGTCCGCGTTCTCACTACACATCTCCAAAAGCTCTATACAGCATGCGATTCTCACTTTTTTCTGAGGCGCTGTGAGCATTCGTGGCACCCACCTTGCACTGACCTTTGAAAGGTTAAGATGGTCATGAAGAATGGTGTGAATGGTACCAATTGAAAGCTCGGTGATCTCTGCCATCATTTTCACCTTTATTCGGGCATCCTCAAGAACAAGTTTTTCGACTTCTTTGATGCTTTCTCCCGTACAAGCAGTAGCCGGGGCGCCGGAGCGGGGGTCGTCTTCAGTGCTCTCTCTGCCTCTCTTGAACTCACTTGACCACTTTTGCACAGTTGATAATGAAGGTGCGGAACCCTGGTAAACAGCCACCATCTCTTCATGAATAGTTTTTTGACTTTTTCCTTGCTTAGTGAGAAATTTAATTACAGCGCGATGCTCAATTTTCACCATCATCGTCTCAGTTGCCATTATGATTCTGTTTAACTAGAGATAAAACGCGAATTAATAATCACATTTATATGAAATTTTACACGAATGCACGAAAATAATAGTATTACTTGATAAATAAGTCAATTTATATATACAACCACAGCTTCACCCCGATACCGAGAATGTGTTGAACGCCCCTCGTACTTCCATGTTATAGCTGTCAATTGTGACATTCTATCCAATTCATCGCTGTTAGGCATTCTTTCTTGTTAAAAGCTCTCCTTCACAGCCCAACAAATTTTTCTCGCTTCTGTTTCAACTTATGGACACACCGCTAACAGGTCGTTACGTTCTAGCAATGATATAAATGTCATAAGCGTATGCAAGTATCGCGCAGATTTTTCACATAAAACCTCATCCGTTTGCCGGCGAAACACCATTTTGATATCACAGATCTCAGTTACATTGCATTCGAATCCTACTGAGCAGCGAGTGTTCCCGATTGACGTTTGGTAGGGATGCTAAGGCCTGACATCACTCTGTATATCTCGACCCTATGATGATGGAATATGCGGCATTGAAATCAATCAAGTGTGGATGAGTATCCATTTGGACTACTTAAGTAGGTTATTCCTAGGATCTGCCATAATGTGATACTTTTCCATATCACTTTCATGCGATCACATAATACAGCAGAAAAGATCTTGTATCCGACGATAGGGAGACTCAGACCTCTATAGTTGGCGAAGTTCAAATGGTCTCCTTTCTTGTGGATCGGACACACAATGCTGAGGTTCGATTCATAAGGCAGCCATTATGCCATAAGTTTATGTTCTATATCAAATCATCTCAATTTGCTTTAAATAGTTCGCCAGCTAAGGTAACCGATCCGGCAGCCTTGTTATAATTAAGTTTCGATATTACTGTCCTTATTACATTTTCGCCTGGTGGGCGAACATTTTGGTTTCATGGTTGGTTCTGCCTGATAGCGCAATTTGGGTTGTCACTTTTAAACAGTCTTGGCACCGACTGTTCTCCTTTTACTGAATTTCGATCCTCATCTCTACAGGTTTATGTTCAGGTCTTCCAAACGTTGATTCCAGAATAGAACATCCCTATTTCCTCGATCGCTTGCTTCTTTCTTTTCCGAAGAATCCCATGTTCTGCTTCCTAGCTTTGCTCATACAGCTCATTTGGCTATCAGCAAATGAAGTGCCGTTTCATATGTAAGTAGCTAAGCCACATGTGCTTTCTGCACAATATGTATATACATACATATACAATATTTCTGACGTCTTCTTAGCATCAGCATCTTGCAGCTGTTCAAAGTTAAAACTTCTCACGGTCTTTTTCCGTTGATGCGACATCCAAGATATCCGTAGACGTACGGGCGCAACAAGGTAATCGTGCGCGTCTACATTGCCCGCTTCGAATGCTCGGACATTTATAACACTGAAGAAGTGCTCTGAGTCAATAGCAAGATGATTAACTTAATATGGTGGACGATAAGTTCACATGTGCATATAGAGGTGAGGATACCACGTGCTAACTACCATAGCGCCCAAAATGTCTCCAAATTATTGCAAAAGGTTAGGAAAACAGAAACTCAAATGAAATAAATAAAGTTAATATAATACTAGATCACCGAAGTCAAGCAGTGTTGGGCGCGGTCAGTACGTACTCGTAGATTGGAATTCGGTACTCCACGTGCTGTTGACAAAAACGCCCCATGGGCATAGTACCCCGGCGTATCCCTTGACAATAAAATAAATAATAAAATAATATAATACTCGTAGGTATCTTACAATATAAAATATTATAACCATCACATCTGAATGTTAGTCACTGCAATTGATACAAAAGTTAAAAATCATAAATGACATTGGAAATTTAAGCGACGAAACTTTATGTGTCTACTTTTTAGGAATAAACTCAAGTCTTAATATCTCTAAATGCAAAACCACCAGCGTTGGCCAAAGATAGACATCGCATACTAGGTAAACTGTTCTTCGATGACTTTTAGGATATCATAAGTATACAATTCAACAACCAAACTTTTTTCTCAGACTGGTTTTAGCTTTATGTAGAATCTTGTAGGTTTCTTGTATAGAGGTCCCAAAACAATACCCAAGCGCTTATTGCTTATTTTTTCGGTAGGAAGCTGGGGAACCAAACACTTTACCTATTGAACAACTACTATTTTGTTAGAAATCAAAATTTAAAATAAAAAGCTTCATCAATACCATATTCGACTTGGCAAAATAACAAATGATTCAAACCTCTTTTCGATAAATAAACTATCCTGTACATGTACAGTTTAGCTGTATTTTCAGCTTTTTAAAATAGATCTACTGAGTTGAGGTTTGGTTTGGATTGGACAAACGAATCAATCTTTCAATAGCATTGGCCACGAGACAGCAGCTACTACAGGCACTTGGGGGAAGACAGCAAATAATGGATCTAACCCTGTTCAATAGGTACTTTCGGCTCAAAACTGATTAGAGAGTTTCATTAGAAGTCACATAGCCAGATCATCGAAGTATGTATTTAGTTCTAGATAGAATATCAATCTCCTTTTCCAGAAAAGGAGGAACCACAGGACAACTAATCTGATATTATTTAGAGAGGAGCTGGACAATTGTTTGAAGAGTTACCTAAACTCAGATAAATGGTAGACGGAGCTGTTCGTTTTCTCAATAGTGCGATTACGATATAGTGAACCGTTATAAAAAAAAATTACATAAAACCAGTGGTGGAATTATGAACTGCAGCGTTTTGCAAAAGAAACCAAAAAATCACTGAAAAGATCACTAAAGAACAATTCTGAAAAGAATAGTCCCGATCGAAATAAAAACTATTTTTGTATATGTAAAGGGTCTTTCAAAAGTCGCGCCTAGGTGTCATTAGTGAGTAATTTCTGAACGCTACCCTTTTTTATGTCAGCTTTGACATTTGTGAAGTAGACATGCACAGTTTAAACCGTGGACACGCTGGAACTACTAAAATTATTAAAACTTGCCATGCAAATGGTTGATTTTTAAAAAATACAGATCGTAAAATTCGCGATTTTTTTGCTATAAATAATCGTTCAAATGATTCAACAATTCTAAAGTTAGTGAAAGGATTTGAAGAAACTGATTTTGTCGAGCATCGAAAAGGTCTGATGGACCAAAACGTGGACGTTCTACTGAGAATATTGCTGCTGTAGCATAAAGTTTCTCTAAAGAACCCTCAACATCAATATCACCACGTTCTCAGGCGTTAGGTGTTCATCCATCGAGTGTTTGGCGTATTTTAAATAAGGATTTGCGTTTGCATCCTTACAAAATCCAATTAATAAAATGATTGAAGCCAATGGATCATAATCAACGCAGTTTGGTTGATTTTAGTTGCTTGGTTTTTAGAATATGATGCTGGTTTCTCACGCCAAATCATCTTTAGTGATGAAACTCATTTAATATTGGATGGATTCATCAACAAATTGTTTGGTGTGGTTTGTGGCTGGTGGAATCATTGGTCCATTTTTCTTGTTATATTAGTTAGGTATTTTCTGGAGAAAAGTGACCTCAAAGTCAAAAATTAGCATCACCGATGACAATGGAATAAGCTTAGAAATTGGATATCTAAAGACTAAACGCCGTTACGAAGGCTTGTATCTCTTCTAAAAACAAAGCCCTACACAAAGTTTCTAGCATTAGCACCAAAAGAGCAATTTCCGTTAACATGGGTCAGGGTACACCAAAGTTAGCCCTTTCTTAACCCTCTACCGCATACGAAGCCAAATATGGCTCTGCATTTTATGATGCATATTTTTCCAGGAAAACCTTTTCCAAATTACCTGAAATCATTTTTTTCCATTAGCTTGTCAATCCCTTTACAAAACAAACGGTACTTTTCTTTCTGTCTGATAATTATAGCTAATGATATTACGAGTAATTTATACGTGTGATACCAACACGAGCGCGCATTAAAAACGGAAATAACAAATTAGTTGCGATCTTAAGTGCTAATTACTGTAAGTATTCGGCAAGTATAGTTAACAAAAAAATTATTTTGAGAAAAAATACATTGTTTAAAATATTATGAATCAATTTTGAGTGCAAAAGTGGTATTAGTTTACCCTTACGAGTGATTTTCTTCGCGGTGCCATAAATGGTTTCGTATGCATTAAGAGTTACGTTTTCGAAAATTTTTTTCTCATATTTTTGCTTATTGCATTTCCTTCAGAGATGAATAATTTAAACTTTTATCTAAATTTAAACTTTGATCTAAAAGTGATGATGAAGAAGTAGCAGACTCTGATGTGGAATTTGAGACCGCACTAAGAAACAGCGACTGCCTTATAGTGCCCTAAACTGACACCGAATCTGAGTCTGTAATCGAACTATTATAGTTGCATCGGCTTCAAAACAAAAAAAGACAAGCCTGAAAATATTTTGTATTGCAGAAAAGAACATTTGGATACGCACGAAGAAAAGAATTTTCAATTAACGGGTGCTATTGAATTGCCAGGATCAGTGACTGGGCTGAAAACGGGCTTTACGGAGGAATTACTTCAACTTGTCTTCGTTCAGTCAAACTTAAAAGCTCTTCAAAACAACATAACTATGCCAGAAAATGAGTAATAACAACAGAAATGGAACAGTTCGTTGATATGGTGATTTACATGCTTTGTGTTCAACTGCCACTTATTGGAGTAAATCTGTTGGCCAGTCGGACACAATAAAAAAGGTATTTACGCTTGAGTGATAACTCCGATTTAAGCCATTTAGAACAGATGTATGGGACTATCTTTTTAAAATAAGTCCATTTATGGGAAAAATATTGGGTCTACAAGTAAGTTTCCAGCGTTTTTTTTTTCCAAAATTTGAAGTGTTATTATGAAAACATAGTTACAATGCTTTATTCAAAGTATCGTCCATCGGAAGCTACAACTCTCCCCCATCTTTCTGGGAATTTATGAATTCCGGACCAAAAAAATTTCTCGTCTTTCGAGCCCAAGAACGTATCGAGCCAATTTTTGATTTCCTCTACTGAGCTGAAGCGTATTCCCGTAAGAGCGTTCTGCATGGAACGAAACAAGTGGTAGTCAGATGGTGCCAAGTAAGGCGGGTGAGGCAGAATTTCCCATCCACTATTTTGCAAATAGTTTTTCACCGAAACCGCAACATGTGGCCAAGCGTTGTCGTGATGAAAAATGACGGACTCATGCCTGGTCTCATATTCTGGCCGTTTTTCTTTTAATGCCCACTTCAAACGAATTAGTTGGGTTCGATATAATGGTCCTTTGATGGTTTCACCACTCGGAAGCAGTTCGTAGTATACGACACCCTTTTGATCCCACCATATGCAGAGCATGACCTTATTCACGTGAATATTTCATTTCGGCGTCGATTGGGCGGGCTCGTCGGGCTTTGTATACGATTTTCTGCGTTTAGGATTATCATAATAAATCCATTTCTCATCACCAGTGACAATACGATGCAAAAATGATTTATTTTTATACCGCTGCAGTAACATTTCGGACATGCAAAATCGCCGTTCGACGTCTCTTGGCTTCAATTCGTACGGCACCCAGTTTCCAACCTTTTGAATGAATCCCAGTTCTTTTAGGCGCAGGAAAACGGCTTGTTGCGTGACGCCCAATGATGCAGCAAGCTCTTCTTGAATCTGACACGGATCCTCATCCAGTAAAGCGTCCAATTCCTCGTCTTCAAAACTTTTCGGCTTTCCGGGGCGATCTTTGTCTTCAACTCCAAAATCACCACTTTTAAACCGTTTGAACCACTCGTGGCACGTCGATTCACAAATACATTCCGCCCAATAAGTTTCCGAAAGCAAACGATAGGCCTCAGCTGCACTTTTCTTCATATTAAAGAATAAAAGCAGCGCTTCCCGCAAATGACGTTTATTTGGCTGGAAACTTGCCATGATTTTGGTCGATAAAATGTACGACACCGATAGAACTGCTCAAATATAACGCCGCAACGTTGTTGACAGATACAAAACCTACAAATAAAACACATGGGGTCTGACATTTCTGCCCGGGATCCACTGGTGGCGCCATCTCTGACAAACGCTGGAAACTTACGAGTACTTGTAGACCCAATAAGTCAACGGATTCTACAATACTTAATCCAAAGGTAGAACTTCTTGCGGTGGGTGAGCAAATAATACCCATTAACTGCCGTCACAAACTGAATCAGTATAACCCAGCCAAGTCACACAAGTGAGTTCTAAGTGGAGTTTCAGGATTCAGTTTCGACTACAAAACTTTTGCTGGAGAGCAGAGTAGCACCTTCTCTGAAAATGCCCCTCATTTAGGAGGCACTGCAAACTTAGCGACAAGGCTTACATCTACAGTGGTTAAACATGTCAACCACCAATTTTTTCCCGATAATTTGTATCACAGTCCCAAATTGCAAGTTCACCTGTACGAAAATGGATTACCATTTTTGGGTACAGTCAGACTAAACGGAGTCCCCAATTCTAAAATGACAATAGAGAAAGAACCGAAAAAACAAGGTGGCGGTGGAGTGAAATTGGGACTGGTATCCTAGTTTGATAACAAGGCTGCAAACATGCTGTCACAGTGTGTTGGAAGCAAGCCAATTCTCACCAAACAGGGAAAGAAAAACAGTACAGAGATATTCCTGCTCCGCAAGCTGTCGAGGCTTATAACAAGTACATATATGAGTGGCCTTAATTTGCTCGATTCCACCTTTGGTTTATACAGAGTCCCTTTTCGGTCAAAAAAGTGCTAAAGGAAAATATATTTTCGCATAACAATTTATGCTCAGTAAACGTATGGCTCAGTCAGAATGACTTCCACCTGCCATTATATGATTTCAAAACTAGCTGTTTTTGAGAATATACGCAACACAAACAAATCACTTTTGAAAAAAGGTGGTTGGCGTTGCAGCAAATCAGTTGAAATCAGATTTGATAAATCTATTGTATAACTAAACATTGCACTGTTCTCGGAACACTTGACGGATACGAAGCCATTTATGACTTGATTTTTTATTTTTTAAACTAATAACAATTTTTAATTTATTTTAATCATAGTTGCTTAAAAATCCTTAAAAAAAACCATTTTAAGAGTCTTTAATTTTTTTCCTGCTCAGGATTTAAGTCATGCAGTAGAGGGTTAAATCCTCGATAAATGATGTCAACATTGGAGATAGACCTTTACTGTAGAACGATTTTTTTCTTCGAATATGCCCAGGAATCAGTTCCCAAATTATCGTTGACGAATTAGGGGACACCCTGTATATATTTTGTTTTTGCTAAAATTAGGTTTTTTATTAGTTGTAGGAAGATATATTGTACAAGATGGCGCAAAATTAATTACCCTATCGGAAGATGGTATAATTGTCGCAAATGGCGACGTACTTCAATCATACTAGACAGCCGTAGTATACAAACAGACAAGCAATGGAGTATTATACTCCGCAGGAGCGTGTGTCGATGTTTTTGACCAATAATCGGCGTGAATTTCGGCTTCGATTCCTTAATCGTATCACGCCAACTGGGCAAACATTCCGGCGGTTAGCTACTCGATTCGAACTGAGTGGAACCACAGGAGACCATGCAGGGTGTGTCCGCCACCGGACTGGTCGTTCGGCTGAGAATATCGCGGCTGTGGCTGTAGCTGCCGATGTCGCTGAGAACAAAGAAACATCAACTAGACGACGGGCCTCGCAATAGGACTAGACAGACCTACAGCGAATTTTAGTGAAAGACTTACACATGTTACCGTGCAAAGTGCAAACATTATTGTAAAGCCATCCTCAATCTCAACAACGAAGAGGACGATTTTGTGTCGAAAATCTTCATGAGCGACGAGGCACATTTCCACTTAAGCGGTTACGTCAATAAGAAAAATCTTCATCTCTGGGGCACTGAAAATTCACGTATGGTGCACGAAGAGCCATTACAACTACATCCACTTAAAGCCATTGTGTGGCGGGGCGTTCACGCGGGAGGATTGATTGGACCGTATTTTTTTAAGGACGCCATCGATAATGCGGTCACTGTTACTGGCGAACGCTACAGGGCCATGATAAACGACTTCTTACTGCTGGAATTGGATGAGCGGGGCTTGGTGAACATGTGGTTTCAACAGGAGGGTGCAACCGCATAGGAAGCGTTTCCTGGTGGCGTAATCTGCCGTTTCGACGATTTGGCATGGCCAGCGAGATCGGCCGATTTAACTATCCCAGACTTCTTTCGTTGGGTCTACTTGGAGTCACAGGTTATGCCAACAAGCCTCAGGCAATCGCAACTCTTAAGGAGAATATTCGACAGGAATGCGAACAGTTATTACCGGTAATCTTGCGCAAAGTTATGGAAAATGTGATAAAACGGGCACAAATGTGTATCAACACTTGACGGATATCATCTTTTCCACTTAACTCAAAATCTTTTTTTTTTATTTAGTAAAAAAGTAATTCAAAAACAAAATTGGAAAATTAATTTTGCGCCACCTTGTACTTTTGTATTCATATATCTGTACATTTTGTGTAAATTGTGTGACAACAAATTGTTATTTTACTAACGAAACAAAGTAAATCCTTAAGTAACTGGCAATCTGAATATTTCCCCAGACAAAGCCTAGAGAGTTTGGTTGAGTTGCGTGTAGGTAGTATACTCCAAAACGAATGTTCCGGTATATGCATGAGAAAACACATATCTAGTACCTACTACTGATATCTACTTATATTACTATGTGGATGACCTGGCCATGGTTAATGTCGGCGTAGACCTAGCGTCTGTTTGTTAAGAATGGGTATTTAGTATATTAATTTGTTTTCTTCATGTGAAGCCATTTGCTGGCGGGATATGTCAAATGAAATAAATAGTATATGGAAGATAGCACGCAAAAAAATACGGTTCAGTTGAACTAAATTGTAAGACTTCTGTGTTACATTTGTCTGCGACATTCATACCAACGCGTGAGCTCCTGTGACACCGCGGTTCAAAATCCAGTAGGCAGATTTGCATGTGCCAGAAGAATACGCTTTCTGCATTATCATCGACATTGAATGTGCCTTTCGCAATACGTTTGACGGCATGTGTAACTTGGACATCCAACAAAGTTTAGTTAAATCACTAGTTTTCTGTTTAAAGCAATGCTCGTGAACAGAAACTTTGTTGCGGATAATGACTGCGGTCAGGTGTTATAGTGTATGTTGGTCGAATCAATGCTTATCGCTCTCAATGGTTTCGAATGTCGAATGTCCGCCGAATGGTGTCTAAATCGCAGGCGGTCGATTTTGATTGATGCATCAGAAATGGACTTTCGGTCAATCCTTTCAAAACTTAGATCGCTCCGTTAACGAGAAAAAGCAAGCTAACTGGCTTCACTTATCTCTAAAGGCGTCACCATGTTTCCCTGGAAGCAAGGTATCAAAGCAAGTAATCCTGGACTACAAACGTCTTTGGACTAAACATGTCAAGTCTTAAACCTCCACGGCGTTGTTGGCTTTCTGGCAGGAATGGAACTCTTCGCAAGAGCTACACTCTCAATAATACCTTCCGGTTAAAAAGGAGTGATGTTCGATACAACTCACACCAACGTCCTTGTCCGCCGAATGTCTTTTGATTCTGGTCTTATATCGTCTAATGCAATGGGAATGAAACTTCGAATGCTGCAAAATAACGAATTTGACAGTGATGAGCTAAAAAAGAATATTAGCTTTCGGGTGGCTTCTAAAGCGATCTAGGCTCTGAAATCATTGACAAACTTTCTAGGCAAGGCTCAGAGGAGTTCTTTCTATGAGCCAAATTTATAGCACTGCCTGTGTTTTCGGTTATGGCGTTTATTAATATTTAGCACTCTAGGTAGGAGAATCGCACGCATGCATCTTTAAGTCGCGGGCAGACCAAACAAAACTTTTTCATATTTGTAAGAAGCACTTAACTAGCCACACGATTTTCTTAACTACCTCCGTGTACTAGGCGTTAGCAACACTACCTCCTGCAACGCTTGCTGTTAGAGTGATGTCGACATCGCAGAACATTTTCTTTGTGAATATCCGACTGATGGTGCTATGATAGTTATCAAAGCGGAAGACATAAGATAAATATCCACAATCTTTGAAAGAGAAAGCATTTTTTGCTGATAAAAATAAAAGTAATTTTTCCACTTTACAACGTTAACAAAATAAAAATAAACATGTATTCGAAATTTGTGAGTTTTCTTTATAATTTAGTTTATTATTATTTTATAAAACAATTAATTAATTTAACTAGTTAATAAAATTGTAAAGCTACAAGCGTACTACATATCTACTATACTAATAAGTAACTACGATTAACACTTACGCACATTTTTAGCCTTCTGTTCGTTGTTACGCCATGTGTATAGTAAATCAATTTTTTTGAATCAATTAAAAACTGAATAATAAAGTGCAGGTGCTTAAATAAGTAAATTAATAAAAATAAATTAAATACAAGCAATATTATTAGTAAACATATATCATTGGTATATATGCAATATGTTCGTGTTTTATGGTGCTCTAAAATTGCTTACAATCCATCTGTGCATTGTGAGTATGAGTGCAGTTTTTGAAAAAGTTTTTGTTTTGTTTTTTGGTTTTTTTTTTCTTCGAAATTATGTAAAATCTACCTGACTCGTTGATAATAGGAAACAGTTTGCAATTCGGTAACTTTCGTCGGTAAAAAGCTCATGCAATGAACCAGTTTGCTCACGGCTTGCTTCGCGAAGTCCCAGCAAAGGAATATCTATTCCACTACCCAAAATATTTTGTACCATTACCTCGGTCTGTCGAGCTACAGCACAACGGAATAACTCACGCAAATGATCTTTCTGTTAAATAGAAATAATATTTTATTAATTCTTTCAATCCTGGAATTAAATATGTAAATATTCGTACACTGTAGATGCTAAATTTCACTTTACGCGAGTCTTCCTCTTCTTCTCGATCACTTTCTAGAGCAACATTTGGACCTTCGCCTTGACACATTGCCTTTGCCCATTCGAGTGCCTCAGTACTGGCCGAACGGATGCAATCCACTCTTCCCTAAAGTAATTGAATTCTCACTGATTCGATTTAAACTAATATTTGAGTACTCACAAGCAAAAACCTTCTTGTGGACGCACTTTCATATGTTGCGACTAGGTGACCATAGAGCCTACCAAAAAGGAACAGATTATATTTAAATAGGAAAAGTTGTATCCTTATACTTACTTGTAATATGCCAGCTGTAAAGATAGTTGAATATAAACGTCAGGGCTGACTTGACATGATTTTATAAAGCTTTTGCCATACCCTTTAAATCGGTACACATAAAAGTCCAAGTCATCGATTGCTCTGCGGAAATTGAATAGTGTAATATGTGTATTTATGCGTCGACTCGGTATACTCACCTGTCAACAGTAATGGCAGCATCAGACAGACGGCGTGTAATTTCGGGAGCAATTTCCCATTCCAACCGTTCAGGTGGAGGCAAATGATGTTGCGGTACACCATCATCAGCATCACCCATCGATGAAATATTCTTAAAGATCTTTTCCAATAGTTGAACCACAGCAATGCCCTCAGACGTTGAATGCTCATAACAAAGACCCCAGGTACCATCAGTGCAAATAATTATTTGCATAGTCTTATCAAACCAGCGATTGGCTGAATTGAAATCGCTACCACCACCGTGTATCATTTCATGTGCCATGTTCGTTTCATCACGACTTGCAGCGAAATGTGTCGGCGGTGTAGCTCCCGTAAATCCTCGAGCATTAAATGTATTCGCTAAAGGCTCATCCAATGCTAAAACTATCAGTGCCTTTTCGATAAGTTCGATATTACGTTGATTACGTTGCTCTAGCAAAATGGTAGCACGATCTTGTGCCCATCTTGATCTAGGCTCAGCAGTAAGTAGGCCAATTGGTGGTGGCTTTGCTGGCAGGCATGGTGCATCGCTTAAAACGAAAAGAATCTGTGAAGCTATTTCACTTTCGGAGAGTTTACCACGATCGCTGGCCTTCAAAACGACACAATACATCTGATTGCGACAAACAACAATGATATGCTCATCCGCACTGGGTTCTGGTAAGTATTGAGAATCACGCTCGATTCCTGGCCTACGACAGGATCCCAATAATCGATAGTATTGAGCCATGCAAAGTGGTTGACCTTTTTCACGTGATGTTGCACGTTCTTGTTGTAGTTTACCTCTAAAATAGAAAATGATTAAATAAATTAACTTGTTTAAGGTGTAATTAGTACGTGTCCAGCATTTCCTTGTGTTGCATTATGCCTTCGACAATGCGAGCTGCAAATCTGGCAACATCATGCACAGTGGTAAATTTTCTGGGTGGAAGCACCATACCAGGATTTGAGTTGATTGGCAGAGGTATTCTTATATCCATGTACATGTCATTAAGCCAGTAATAGTAAGCCTTTAAAAATAAAGAACGAACGGATAGATAAATACGAGAGTAATGCTAATATGGACACAAGGGAAAATAAAGGATGTTTGGTTTTCATTTTGACAATACTTTGGCATTATGTTCAGTATTTCTCGACTAACCATGGTAAATATGTAGATTACGTTAGAAAAACGTTTCCATATTCTTTGCACTTATTCTGAAAATCGATCTTCGACTGGGGAAATGTATAGAAGATAACGTGATTGTTTTGGTCCACAAAATGCGCCAACACATACACTCTGCCTGCTTGTGCAGAAGAAACTTTAACCATGTGAGTGGAAGTTTGGCAGAAGATCCGGAATTGTCAATTCAGCGTCGATCGCAATAGTTTTGCCTTTGTCCTTCACCCACATAAGATGCAGCGGGAGCAGGAACTAAAACCATGGTGATCTTCATAGAGCAGACAACATTTAGATGTCGGAAGAGGTAACTGCATAGGTATTGCAATCTGATGCATGCTAAGGTAGGGTAGTTGCAAGGGATGGGATCGAAAGATTCCCTTTCCTACTCACTTCTGCAGATACTCGTACTTTAGAAACTATTGTGTGAAATACTCAATAACTACGCGTGATAAAGTGTACCGTGTTTATAAGTTTGGAGAGAAGAACTTGGGGCTGGTGAAGTCTCTTGAGCAAACTATGGGCTGTATTAGGTTAGAAGTCTCACTCTTGTCTCGATGGGTCAGCCTATGACTGGTCTTAAAGGGCACATGAAATAGTCCAGTTTTATGTGGCCTAGGACATTGGCAGTTTGACATTATCAGACTTTTTACAATTTATTCCTAGTGATTCGAGTTCGAAACCAGTTCATCAGCCACGCTGTTTCCCGAAACATCTGAAAGCTTGCGCTGCCTGACCATGAGATTTACTGAAGAAGACTGAGCATTGTCTTCATTTCTTCTAAAATCATGTGACTGATATCGATGTTGAAGTCGCCTGAGATAATCGAACGTTGGTTGATAGGGGGAGACCGCTATGCGGTTCACCCCGAACTTTAGCGCCGTCTAAGTAAGTAAGCAAGCATGTCAACAAACAAAGTTGATTCTTTTTATTTACAAATAAATTTCCTGTTGCAGGAAATCATAAGCAATAATTTTGCGCCACCTTATTCATGCCTGTGCAATACGAAAGAATATTTTCTTCGGAAAACAGCTTGACATGCATATAAGATCTTATAATTATATTATGCCAACTAATTAGTGCATTCTTAATATGAACATTCTTAATTTCGCACCTCTCGATTTAGGAAAATTTTAAAACCTAAATGCGAATGCTTTGCGGATTCAACAGTCGCCATAAATTATTGGCCAGGAGCAGACCGGCTCATTATGGAGTAAATGCATGGTAGAAGGAGCAACAACAATGGCCACGACAACAGAAACAACAAGAACAACAACAACAACAACAGCAGCAGAAGCAACAGCAAAAGAAGAGAGAAAAAATACCACCAATTAACGTAAGTGATTTAGAAATAAGTGATAGCATAAGGTTATGTACTCGTAGATTAGTAAGTAAAGACTTTTACGTCAAAAGATTGAATGCAAGTAAGCACATTATAATATGTAGTAGCATGGAGGAACACAAAAAAGTACGCACCGCCCTAGGTAAGGCAGAAACCGAATACTTCACATAAACTCCCAAAAGTGAAAAATTAAAGACGGTGCTGTTGAAAGGCATCGATCCTTCAATAAATACAGAAGAGCTTGAAACAGAACTTAAGAGGTTTGAGAGCGACGACCTTAAGTTCGTGGGGGTCAAGCTGTTTACCACGGTTGCGGCAAGGGGTGGTAACCGAAAATTACCATTCTTTTTAGTGCAGCTAACGCCCAACAGTAAAATTGATAGTTTACGAAGTATCAAGTTTCTTTACTATCATGCTGTTAGTTGGGAAAAATTAAAAAGGGTAGATCGCGTACTACAATGTATGCGCTGCCAGAGATTCGGGCACGCCGCAGCTAACTCTAACATGCAGTTCAGATGCGTGAAGTGCAATAAGGACCACAAAAATGGAGAGTGTCCACTCGGTAATGATAAGGTAGAAGATAGGAGTCAACTCTTCTGCGTACTCTGCAGGAACTCGGGGCATCCCGCCAATTATAGAGGTTGTCCTAGGTTCCAGGAGCTGAAAAAGAAAGCTCAGGCTAGAAAACAGTTAATAATAGAAGAAAAACGTCTAAAGAGTAGCGCATTCTCTAATTTTGTAGCGCCCAATGTGTCCTTTGCCCAAATGGCAGCTGGATCGAGTGGTGCCACAAGGACATTAACAAATACGTCGAAAGCTGCCGAAAAGGCACCGGAGACAGATCTGGATTTGAAAGCAATCCTTCTATCACTGCATGGAAAGATCGATCCCTTCCAGAAACAACTTAATGAACAAGCAGCTCGAATAGACGTTATCTATTCGACACTGTTTGATAAGACTGGCACGCCGATATAATGTCTGATACGCTGAATGAGGTTAATCTGAAGATCCTTGCAGTGAATGTAAATTCCCTGATCAGAATTGAGAGAAGGATCAATCTTTCTAACTTGTTGGTAAGCGAATGCCCAGATGTAATTTTGGTAAGCGAAACGAAGCTTAACCAGAATCACAAAATTGGCTACAGGGGTTACAATATTTATAGAAGGGATCGGCCTAACTCCATAAGAGGGGGTGGGGTTGGTATACTTTTACGTAAAGGATTGCGCCACAAAATCATATATAGCAGCTTCGTGCGTGGGTTCCAGGTGTTGGAAGCATGCATCGTATGCATTCGTCTTCGTAGTGAAAGACGGTTGTTTGTGGTGTCGCTTTACGCACCTGATGCACTTCTTCCCACTCAATTTGTAATAGAACTCGAAAAACTTTTTCGCGGTCTGCAGCTACAGTCGGAAGAAAATTTTTACTTTTTGGCCGGAGATCTTAACGCTAGACATGCTGCATGGGGAAATAATCTAGCAAACACCAGGGGTAACCAGTTATTTAACTGGTGGGGTTCACATAGGATAGAATACAAACTCGAGTTGTACGCGACGGATATCCCATCTTTCCCATCTGCCGGTTCCTTTCTGGATCTCGCACTAATAGACAATAGGATAGAGCTAACGAACATAGAACGACCCACTAGGATCTGTTTGCGAGCGTTTGAGTACGATAGCGACCACTACGGACTTGCCGCCACAGTACGAATCCAGAACGAGCAAATACTGCTGGAACAATACGATCATGTGTTCCCATATGATTACCGTAGAGTTCGGTGGTCGCGCTTCGCCAAAACTTTAAAGCGCAATTTGCGTTCGAGCGGTATCGATCCTCCGAATAACAGAAATCTGACAAACGACGAGATTGGCTGACATTTAACAGAAATGGACATTGTAATTAAACAAACTATGGAGCAAACTATCCCTCGGATACAACACTCCGAAGACAATCAGACTAACAAATACCGAAATCCCACAATCGACGCACTATACGCATACAAAAGTAGATTGCTCTCGAGACTGAAACAGCTATACAGACGGTTTACTGACAGGAACGATACTGAAATAAGAACACTAAAGTCAATGATAAAAAACCTGAAACAATTAATAAAAGAAAATTTCAGTAAATCAATAAGTCTGTATTGGGGCAATAAAACCCGGGCTATAAAATCCAGTAGTCCGAATATGTTTCCGCAGATAAATAAATTATTCAGGCGGAAAGATCACAATGACATCCAATGTGCTCGAATCACACAGTCGACAGAAAACAGACAGTTATTACTGACCGCGGGTATAAGTCCAGAAAGTGTCGACTCAGGAGACGGCATCTTTGTGGTCGAAGACCCACAGGAGAAAGTCGAGTTGCTGGGCGCTTATTTCGAAACCGTGCATACTGTGAACAATCCAGTTTACCGTAACCACGATATTGAAAACAGAACTTACGCAAATCACTTCTATCTGCGCAGGGAAATCCATAATTGGCGATCTGAGAACCACGGTTTTACCCTGTTCAATGAAGAAAACGCGGCAAACGTCATCGTTGCAGTTATCACATATCACATCAAACAAGCATTGGTCAGCACACGCGCAGGCAAATCTGAAATATCAAGATAGCTAAGTCAGCACACGCGCTAGCAACCTGTGAACTGCAGCGGATACGGATCGAATATCCGTCTGCAACATATTTGCTTAGTCAATGTAAATTCCATAACCCATTCCCACAAATTTGTTATACATTTTCCCACCTTAAATTCTATAAATAGAACCAAACGTAAAAATTTTAATTAGATTTAGTTGGCAATAAAGCGAGACACTTGTCTCACAAATAAATTTTTTTATTTAAATTATCAAAAGAATTTATAACTGGCGCCCGAGCAGGGACACGCGTTTAATAACCGTAAGAACATTAATACGTGTGTCGATAACATAAGAACCAGAAAAGAGTGAAAAATCCTTCGTGTTTTAATACCCGTTAGATCATTCGAACGCGTTGCGAAAAGTTTAATGTTGGAATCTTAAATAATAGACAGTCACTCGTGTTTTAATACCCGTAAGATCATTCGAACGTGAAGTGAAAGGATTTATGAAAGAACCTTAAAAACAGACAGTCCTGAGCGTTTAAATACCCGTGAGAACATTAAAACGTGATTTAAAGTTAAAACTTTATAAGGACAGAACTCTTTCGCGAGTGTATATACATAGAAATTAATGTCGCGACAATACTCGCAAGAACAGAATTAGAGACAGTGTCAAGCGATTGTTTCGAGTACCACTAGTAGACTATAAAAGGTCAAAAAGGAAAATATACCGAACATCCGGACAGCGCTGGATCTTGCCAACAAGTCTCAATAAAGAAGATGCTGATTTTACTCATAAATTGAATTAAATTAAAGCAATAGTTTAAAATATACACGTAATAATGGAAGCAATTCACTCCGCGATTACTCAGTTAACCAGTGCACTTAACGCACAAATTGAATTAGTTAGGAAAATAGATTCAAGGCTTTCGACATTAGAAGGAAAAATCACAAGTGATCCTGTATCACCTCAAACCCTTCAACCACCCCTCACTGAAAGCGACCTGAAGGAAATAAGCAAACTGCCAGATTGCGTCAGAGAATTGCAAATCTTTGACGGCAATCCAGTACAGTACCTTTCATGGATACATACTGTAGAAAACATCCTTAAGGATTACGAAATAGTCCGACAAAAACCGATTTATAGGTCTATACTGCAAAGTATAAGACAAAAGATTAGAGGACATGCCGATACAGCCCTAATATCGTATAATATATTTGATGAGGACTGGGCATCGATAAAAAGGTGTTTATCTCTACACTATGTCGACAAAAGAGATATCAGGACACTAGAGCATCAACTAAGTACTATGTCCCAAAGAAGTTCGACCTTAGATGAATTTTACGCTAGTGTAAACCACCAGCTATCCCTCATCATCAATAAAATCAAATCTGAAGGCTATTCAGCCGAAACCATAAGAGCTCTTACAGAAAATTATAGAAACCGCGCACTAGATGTGTTTGTAAGGGGACTAAATGGTGATCTGAGCAAAATGCTGATAATACAGAAACCGCAAACCTTACCAGAAGCCTACACATCTTGCTTGGAGATACAAAATTTAAATTTCAGAAATGTAACCATTCATAAGAAAAACGTAACTAATACCATCTCAGCCCCTACAAATCAAATCTTTACAAGCCAACAAGAGCATAGAAAGCATCATCTACCTCCAAGGTCACTTCCCATACAACAAATGATCAAGGCTTTTAACATACAGCACAATCAACGAAGCAATCCTTCTCCACCAAGACCCCCTAAGCCATTAGAGCAAATGGAAATTGACAGGTCGATCCAAACAAAGCAAGTTGACTATTCAAATAGGCCGACAAATCAAGGACAGATTTTCCAAACTAAGCGACCAAATGGTTCAGAAAACTTCCGTCCCAAGCAACAAAGGCTATTTAACACAGTCACGCAAGCAGAAGACAATCAAAGCAATGATAACGAAGAGTTGGACGATAGTTCCCAAAATTATGCTGCAGAAATGGAAGCTTATTTGCAGTACCTACAAGAATATAATCATGAAAACGAAGAAAAAGAACCAACCACCGAAGCAAATTTTATGACAGATGCCTCTCTAGCATTCCATACCTAGAGTATAGAACCAGAGAAGGCAACAGCCTAAAATTTCTTGTGGACACAGGAGCAAATAAAAATTTTATTTGCCCCGCATTAGGCGAAAATTCTATCCCCGTAAAAAAACCTTTCAAAATTCGATCTGCAGGCGGTGAAGTGACAATAGAACGCAAGGTGAATGGTAAATTTTTTAAAAGTGTTGGTAATAACACAGATCTAGAATTCTTTATTCTACCTGGCCTGAGATCTTTTGACGGTATAATCGGAGATGACGCATTAAAAGAATTAGAAGCCGTTATAGACAGGAAGAATAATATACTCACCGTAAAACCAAATGTACAAATGAAGCTGAAGGAAAAACAATCCACTCAAGTTTACAATATAGAAATTAGAGATAATCATTTGACTGAAAAAACTAAGAAGGTTCTCCAATCCATAATGAAGAAATATAGCAAAGTATTTGGTCCGATTAACGATCAAGAAGTGATTGAGACAAGCGTAAGAGCAGAAATAAAAACAACCACAAGCGAATCTATATATACAAAATCATATCCTTACCCTATAAATTTACGGAGCGAAGTAGAGAGACAAATTAAAAAGTTGCTAGAAGATGGCATTATAAAACCATCTAAAAGCCCCTATAATTCGCCTCTATGGATAATCCCCAAAAAACCAGACGCTTCAGGGGAAAAGAAATTCCGTATAGTCATTGATTATAAACGCCTAAATGCAGTTACAGTCCCAGACACATATCCGATTCCAGATATTTCAAATACAATAGCCAGTTTAGGAAAATCCAAATTCTTTTCGACTCTAGACCTGACCTCAGGGTTCCATTAAATAAGAATGAAAACTTCAGACATACCAAAAACAGCATTCTCTACAATGAATGGCAAGTATGAATTTACAAGACTTCCATTCGGATTGAAAAATGCACCCGCAATTTTTCAAAGAACAATAGACGACGTTTTACGTGAGGAAATCGGAAAAATTTGCTTTGTGTATATCGATGACATCGTTATATTGGGCGAAACAGAGGAAGAAAATATAAAAAACATTGAAACGATATTTGCAAAACTAGAAAAAGCCAATCTTAGAGTAAACCTTAGCAAAACAGAATTCCTAAAAGAAGAATCTGAATTCTTGGGCTACCTCATAACGAGGGAAGGAATAAAACCTGATCCTAAGAAAATTCAAGCAATCCGTAATATTAAACCCCCAGATAATCTTAAAGAGTTAAAAGGATTCCTTGGCCTCGCGTCTTATTACAGAAGATTTATAAAGGACTTCGCAAAAATTGCAAAGCCTCTTACAAATCTAACGAGGGGAGATAACGCTCAGATTAAAGCCTCCCAATCAAAAAAAGTCCAGATTAAACTCAATCCCGATGAGATGAAAGCATTTAATAACCTTAAAGAACTTCTAACATCATCTGAAGTACTAATTTTTCCTGATTTCGACAAACCCTTTGTTTTAACAACTGATGCCTCAAATACGGCAATTGGCGCTGTGTTATCTCAAGGCGAAATTGGTAAAGACAGGCCAATTACTTATATCTCTAGGTCGCTCAGTAAAACTGAAGAGAACTACGCTACAAACGAAAAAGAAATGCTAGCGATAGTTTGGGCCCTAGAAAACCTAAGGAATTACTTATATGGAGCCAAGAAAATAAAAATACTAACTGACCACCAGCCTCTAACGTTCGCTTTAAGTACGAGAAACACAAATGCAAAACTAAAGAGGTGGAAAGCCAGAATAGAGGAGTATAATTATGAGCTTGTTTATAAGCCAGGAAGAACAAACCTTGTGGCTGATGCATTGTCGAGACTGAAGACAGAATTAAACAGTTTAACCTCTTCAAGTGCAGCAACAATGCACAGTGCAGAAGAAGATATCTCAGAATTGATCCCATACTGCGAAGCTCCTCTAAACGTCTTCAAAAATCAGTTGGTCTTTAAAATAGGGAAAGAACTATACGCTTTCGAAGAACCCCATCCGAGTTATCACCGCCACTACATAGGTTTGAAAGAAATAAACAAAGAAAACTTACTGCAAACGTTAAAGGAGAAACTTAACCCCAACATTCTAAATGGAATTGCCATTCCCGAGGGACACGTACAATTATTACGGGATATATATAAAAGAAATTTCAGGAAATATAAAATTCGACTAACACAAAGGATCGTAGAAGATTTGGCAAATGAAGACAATCAATTTCGAGTCATTCAACAAGAGCACAGTAGAGCCCATCTCAATTTTAAAGAAAATAAGGATCAAATTTTAGAAAAATACTATTTTCCGCGTATGAGTAAGCTTATAAAAAAATATACCAAAAGTTGCGAAACTTGCAATCTAAACAAGTACGACCGCCACCCTCTTAAACCTGAGTTTCAAGAAACCCCCACTCCCACATATCCTTCAGAAATAATACACATTGACCTCTTCGAAATAGATCATGAAAAATATATAACCTGCATAGACAAATTCACTAAGTTCACGAAATTTTTCCGTATAAAGGAGAAATCAGCCCTATACTTAAGAAGCAAATTAATTAAAGTATTACATTATTTCACAGTGCCAAAAATCGTAGTTACGGATAATGAAAGCGGGTTTATTAGCCCGATCGTCTCAAACTATATCAAAACGCTAGGAGTTAAAATATATCTAACGCCTTCTCAGAAAAGCGAAGTGAATGGCACAATCGAACGAGTACATTCAACTATACTTGAGATGATTAGGTGCTTGCGCACTGAGTATCCAGACTTTTCCACAAAAGAGCTCATAAACATTGCAGTCGATCGTTACAACAATTCTATCCATTCCGTCACAAAGAAAAAGCCAAGCGATACATTTTTAGGCAAAATTCAAAGGATAAAAGTAAACGAAGACCTAACAGAGCTGATTCGTAAGAATCAAAGGAAAAAGTTAAGTAGAACGAATCGGACCAGAACCAAACCTCGAGCTTATCAAGAAGGTGAAATCGTTTATGCTGCTATTAAACGACGTGATGGAAAGAGGAAACCTCTGTTTAAAAAGGAAAAAGTTCAGAAAGATAATCGGGTCACAATCATAACAGAAACTGGAAAAAGAATCCATAAAACACAGATCAAAAACATAGAACAGTCACGATAATTCTCTTCTTTTCATTCTAGGTCAATAGGATTGGCTTCAGCAACCCTTAATATATTTGAGTACAATACACCACTAATAACAATAAAACATGGCAACGGTAAAATAATTAACGGACATTTTAAAATGGTCCACTTGATAAATCTCACATCATACAACGAAATAGTCAGCGCCTCTATCCCCACAATCGAACAGATGGACAAAAGCAGTATACTCAAGCCTCAAATTCTCTATCAACTACATCAAATTCAAGAGTCCCTACAAAAGCTAGATGGCAAAAAAGCAAGAGCAGCCAGGTCAATAAATTGGTTAGGCTCTGCATGGAAATGGATTGCCGGAACCCCAGATGCTTCCGACTGGGATAGTCTTTTAAAAACACAAAATGTAATTATTGAAAACAATAACAACCAATACCAAATTAATAATCGCCTAACAGAAGTAACTCAAGGAATTTTGGAAAACTACAATAGAATCATTCAAAGAATCAATAATACAAATATAGATAAATTTGAACAAATGATATACAACAAATTAAGCATAATAAAAGAAGAAGTTAATGAAATTGTTACAGCCATTCAATTAGCTAAAAAAGGAATAATAAATACAAACCTTTTGGACAAATCTGAAATCGAGAATATTATTGCACAAATGGAAACTCTACCATATAATAATGAAATCGAAGCTATTGAGTATGCAGAACCATTGGTTCTTCAGAAAAATTCAATTCTGCTTTACGCCATTTCCTTACCAAAAATAAGACTAACCGAATTTAACCATATTCTAATTAGACCTTCAATCAAAGATAATAAGCGAATATATCTAGAAACAAACGAAATTTTGATCAACCATGAAGAACTATTTGGAATCAAAGGACAGTGCATACGAATCCGAGATACATTAATATGCAACAGTAGCCAGCTTCAAAAACTATCTTCAACCCACTGTATAAGTCAGCTGCTTAAGGGAATTAGCGCAAAATGCGATTACCAGTTTCACAAGAAAGAAGTCATTGAACTCATCAATGAAAATTCCATATTTCTAACCAACTTCCACGGGATCGTCAAACATCAAGAAGAAACCAGGACTTTAAATGGAACGTTTTTGTTGCAGCTCAATAACGACTCAGTATTTATCAACGATCAAGAGTATACAAACGAAGAAGTTACCACATACCAGATTCTGCCTCCGATCCTCCAAGCTAACTTGACAGTTAGAGAAATAAAACTAGATTTCGAATATCTTCATACGAGTAGTTTGCATCTTGAAAATATTAAAAAAATTCAAAAATTTGCATTAATTAATCAGTTCTCAATCGTTACAGATGTAATCATCTTTCTTGTTTTAAGTATCATCATTGTATTCATTGTTAATAGATGTAGATCCAAAAAGAAGCAAGCAGCATTTCAGATCAATTTATTATCAGCTGTTCCACAAGTGGATGACCTTCCGCAACAACCCATCAAGCTAAACCTTTGATCCACGAGACATGGACTTTTAAGGAGGGAAGAGTTATCACATATCACATCAAACAAGCATTGGTCAGCACACGCGCAGGCAAATCTGAAATATCAAGATAGCTAAGTCAGCACACGCGCTAGCAACCTGTGAACTGCAGCGGATACGGATCGAATATCCGTCTGCAACATATTTGCTTAGTCAATGTAAATTCCATAACCCATTCCCACAAATTTGTTATACATTTTCCCACCTTAAATTCTTGTCTCACAAATAAATTTTTTTATTTAAATTATCAAAAGAATTTATAACTTTGCCGATGGACATGCTGCCAGCCACTTGTTCGTGCGAAGAGATGAGCTCCTGTGCATTTTTGATTCATTGAAGAACAAAAAGTCGGCGGGGGTAGATGGTATCCCTAACGTCATATTGAGATACCTACCCCTGGAAGCAGTGGATATTTTCACTACGCTATTTAACAATAGGAAAATAGCAGTGGTACACCCTATCCCAAAGAGGGATAAAATTAGGACCAACCCTGTTAATCTTCGGTCAATTAGTCTACTTCCGAACATTAGCAAAGTATTCGAAAAGGTAGTCAACAGAGCTCTGTTGAAATGGGTGGGGGATAACAATATAATCCCGGACAATCAGTTTGGTTTTAGGGCGAGGCACGACACCATTCATGCGACGTCAAAACTGATCTCCGACATACAGTGGAACAAATGCAAGAACCAATGTACGGGTGCTTGTCTGGTTAACATGGAGAAGGCCTTTGACACCGTATGGTTAGAGGGGCTTTTCTACAAGCTAAACAGAATGGGCATGAGGAAACCTTTGCTCTATATGATTTACAACATGCTTATGGAAAAGAAGTTCATTGTCAAATGTGGCAACGTGATTTCGAGTACAGTTTTCAACATTAAAAATGGCTTACAACAGGGGTCGGTTATTTCTCCGATACTGTTCAATATTTACACAAGTGATCTAATAGGTACCCTCAATCACGCTATAGCGTATGCAGATGATTTAGTGGCGTACAGATCAGGACCAAAAATCGAAACCATTAACACCCTTTTGCAACGTGACTTCGATCATATTAAGGAGTATTGCGATGATTGGAAATTGAAAATTAATTTCCAAAAGTCAGAAACAATTTTATTTAGAGCTCCATTGAGAAGGGCCTCTTGGGATACCAGAAATAACTGGCGAAATTTGGCCATCATTGGACAGCATGGACTACCACTAGCGGTGAGAAGCGCAGTTAGGTACCTTGGTATCTGGCTTGATAAGTATCTATATTTTGATAAACATATAGATGCTTGTCTGGCTGGGGCCAAGAAGGCTTTAGCTTTGACAAGAAAACTGTTTCAAAACAGTCAACTTGATTCCAGGGTGAAAGTCATATGCTACGTGGCTCTAATCAGGCCAATCATCGGTTACGGTTGTCCGGTGTGGTTTAATGTAGCGCCGTCTTACATGGAAATGATTCGTGTGTTTGAGAGACAGTGTCTTAGAACCTGTCTTTAATTGTACCGAACACCAGAGTCTGAGTACATTAAATATTATCCCAACAAAGTCCTTTACAAGGGAGCTGGACTAAATAGGATTGACAATTTTCTAATTAAGGTGATTCGAAGGCACATCGCAAGAGCAATGACGAGCGATAATAGCCTGATCTTTGGGGCATATTATCCCAATATAATGTACCACGAGAGTACACTTCAATCTGGCTATATCCCGCCTGAAGCATTTCTCCATATTGACGCTAAAGGGCTAGTGCAAAGTAGAGATGGTATTCCGGTATTATACCACCGCCACCGCGGTGCGAGGGAAAGGCGGTTCAACTACGACGGGTACGTCGCCAGTGCTCAGGAGCTCTTCCGTTTTAACCCTGCAATCGCGGATAGGGATAGGATCGGTGCCGAAAAGCAGTACACCGAATACTGGTGTCTTAAAGAAGGGGAGAGAGGCGATACGCCCTCCTAGGTCGGTGTGTTACTTGTGTAGCTTCTCCTAGGTGTAAGTAGATTAGGGTTAGCTAGGGGGTTTTCGTGCAGAGGCTTGTTATCACGTAGCTGTACCTCCGAGAGTTGACCGACGCTACACGGTCTCGATCAAGTTTCGGAGGAGCATGTGCACCGTGATGACGACTGCCAGGTGTCCGAAAACGCAATCGAGATGGTGACCACTCGGAGGAAAAGAAAACTAGTGCTTGTCATCTGGATTTTAGTTAAGTTAAATTAAGAAGCATAGGTAGGTTAAGTAGATAGGTAGCTTAAGTTTTATATAAAATTTAAAAAAAGATAAACATCTAAGTTTTTGTTGGCAATAATTTTCTTAGAGAATCATATATGTAAATAAGTTTGTTATATAAGCTAAGTCCTAGGATAGATTTAAGGTCGAAAGACATTAATTGTAGTAATATCGTTAAGTTTAGAGCGCTCGGTAAGAGCCAGTAAGCTAAATTCAGAAACGGTCGCTGTCAAATTAGATTTAATCATTTTTGTCTAGTATGTAAGTTAGCATATAGAAAAAAATAATAAAAATGAATTTAAAAGTAAAGTAAGTAAAGTAAATGCATGAAAAAACGATACAAAATTATTTTTTGGCTTCAATAGTTAGATATCCGTTTGAAGAGATATTTTATGGCGTTTAAAATGCATTTCATCTTACTGTTCGATAATAAATTTTTTATTTTCTTGAAAAAAAAACGTTTATTTGACAATTGTAAGATTTTTTTAAAATAAATTGCTATACTGAGAGAGACTCTGAAAAAGACCTGCTCTCTTTGTCAGAATTATTATTATCTTCTCATTCAGAGTCATCTAATGGAGGTGGAATCGGATGCTCAGATATTAGCATTTCAATAGCTTCTTTTGAAAAAGATTTTGTTCGTTTAACAGGACGAGGTCTAAGGCTTGTTATTAGGGGGTCAGATGTTAATAATAATCGATTAAGAATATCTGCATTACAATTTTTTCTTGAGTGCTTTCTAGAGTAGTTAAGGCGATAGAGTCTAAAAAGCTTATTTCGAGCTACCGCTGCTTCTACCGAAAGCTGTCTAATTGGCAAAATGGCATTTTCAATCACGATTGATCCACGGATTAATATTTTGTGCATTGTTGGCGTCATCGGATGCCAGGAATACATACAACTTTACATAAAGTTCTGCTGTATCGAATGCGTATTTACCAAACTTGGAAATATCGATTTTATATCCACTGGATAGAACTTCTAATATAATCTTTAGCCTATAAATTAACTGAGTCTCCACACTTGTTATTTCGGCAGAGAATTGTGTATCATTGCCATCATTCGAACTACCGAAACCTGGCTTTGGTACATCCACTATTAAACCGAGGTTGTTTTTGAATTTTTCTTGTAGTTCTCTTTGGTTTTCTTTGACAATATATTTATCTTCCTGTGTTCGAAGTTGCCATCTCTTTAATGGTAGCTTATAAGCAATATGCAAAATGGTTTCGAATAATTCGAATTTTAATGAATTTGTGTTAATATGTCTAGATTTTGACAAAACATTAAACTCCTTAGATGTTGCTCCACATATATAGCACTTCATAGTTGATTTTGTATCTGTTGCAGCGTTGCAGACCTTGCCATCAACCATTGTAAGTGCCAACGTATGTTTAACTTCGATGTGCTCAAAACCATCCAGTTTTGTTTTCATTAGAGAATTTATCTGCGATTTTATATAATTAATCTCACTTTGGGTAATATCCTTAGTTTCTTTAGTAAAAATGATTTTTACAGGTCGACACTACCTATAAAACGCCCCGATGAGGGCGTCGGGTTTTGCCAAACGATTTTCCCATTTGAAGGGCATAACAATCGCAAAGGCACAAAAGAACTTTGAAATATGTTTGCGTCGGAATCTGAATGGTTTTCGAACTTTTGTTTATATTGGGTTTCTTGTGATCCATTGCAACCCCATTTTGAAATAAGCTCTAAAGATTTCCTTTCGCCCTCAGTTAAGGTTTGTTGAATATCCGAATACATCAGTAAGCGTTTAATGGTGTGATCTAGCAAGCTTTGCAAGTTAACCTCGGCTAGAGTTTCAGTAACTATGTAAGACTCTGGGTCAGAATAGCAATAATTTTTAGCTTTTTTGAGTATACTGAAACTCTGAAACAGTTTCTTGTCACTCGTTGTTACAATTTCGTATTGCTTTCGGGATAAACCTGCTCCGACAAAAATTGAAAGCGCTTTATGAGTTGATATTTTTTCCCCTTTCGGATTATTCTTCAATGCTTCCTTAAAAAACTTTGGCTTTTCCTGGAGAATGAGCTATTTCTTTAAGAACTTTTGCAGATACTGCTTTACCAGATTCCCGCAACTTTATTTGTGTTGCAAATAAAGTGTGTGTGTGTTATTTCTGTTTGATGAGATCCACGAAGTTCTTCAGTTCGTCTGCATTTACTACGAACGTAAAGATCATCAAATGATTTAGATCGCCGTCCAGGTCTAGGTTTATTTGGAATTTCAAAATTTCCCATTAGTCAAGTTTGATTTTTTCTTAAAAAATCTTTTCCAACGCTATTAGAACGAAGCCATCTGCCTTCCAATAAGTCACAATAAATTTCATTATTTTAATTTAAATTCAAACCTTAAACGACATATTTCAGTTTTAAATCCTTCGAATTGATCCTCTTCACAACTAACCTTATCTAACAAATATTTTTCTAAGTAGTCCAATTTTGCTTTAAACCCAACTTCAGAACATGTTTTCATCACCTCATATAAATGTTTTTTGGTAAAAACTATGAAACCGGATGATCCTTCAAATATGTCAAAATTTACGTTTTTTAAGAAAAAGCTTCAAATTGCGTAAAACATCACATTTTCTAACACAAATACGAGTAACAAACAAACCTGCAAAAACCTGCACCCATTTCTTTTTTTTTTCAACAGCTTTATGATTCATTTTATCATTCTCCACAAACAACTGAATATATGAGAGCACACCTGCATCTGAATTATACATAATATTAAAAACACAATTAAATGTTGCGAAATGTTAAATAAATAATTAATCAAAAATAATATTTTTTTTTCTTTTTTGGACTAGTGCAGTGGCCAAATTAATTGGAGTAAAATGAAAAAAAACAGTGGGAATTTGGCTTTAGTTCTTAATTTTGCAATTTTAAAAATCAACTTTTGTCTCGTTTTTGAATGCATTTACTCCATAGTGCGGCTGAGCAATATCTTAAGAGCGATGAATCACTCTTTGTGCACGTCGCGTTTTTTGCACTCACTTGCAAAAGAGAAGGGGTACATAGTCACAAACCTCCTCCGAGACTATCAGCGATGAACTTAAACTAACATTTCCCTTTGTTTTCAAAGGTTACAAGATACAAATTGTGCGGGGTCTTAACGAAAACGACTACCTTTTAGACAAGATCAATGCTGAAGAAGCTGACAGAAACATATTGTAGAATGACGGACCACAATTGCAGTTCGGTATCTATGTAAATAAAAAAAAAAAACATTATCTTTTTCCAGCTATTTACTTTACGAGTAGATAATGTCATCGAAAATGCTAACATTGTCCAACAACTACAACGTGATGTGCGATTTCTGCCCGAGAACAATTGAACCTAATTTTTGTAATCAGGGAGAAGTAGTGACTGCTAAGGTGTATTGCCGAATGGATACACCAACACAACGCTATTTCAGCAAGATCGTGCCACTCCTCATGACGCTAGCGCCTCGGTGGAGAGGTTGAGACAATTTGTGCTAGTAAATTAACAAGCAAATATCTAGGCATTTCCAAGCTTCCGAGGTTTTGCGAGGTTTTTTCTTGCGTTGATACCTCAAATCGGAGAGTTACAAAGACAATCCTCAAACGATTCAGACTCTATGACAAAATATGTACCTACGCCTTGCTTTCGAATATTTGCCGATGTAAGCGCCCTTCTGTAAGAATACCTTGAAAACACGTTTTTCATTAAAAAATAAAATCCAAAATGTTTACCTCTGTACATAAATATAAAGGAATAGCTGTATTTATTCTTTCATTTAATTTTAAATTTAATCCCCTGTACAACCTTTATAATGCTGATAAAAATCCAAAAGTAGTTGTCGAAGATTTGAATTTAAAGACAAAACTATTGCTTAACGATGTAAGAAAATAAAATTGACAGTCACATTTATTGTGACTGCATCTAATGCACACAAAATTTCAGATTTTAGTAATTAGGTAGCTTGAAGTTGATCTAAATTAAAATGGGACATTAGTTAATTACGTTCACACAAGAGCGCTTGTCTTATGCACCAGGCCTTAATGACAATCTTCCATTAGGAAGATATTTCATGATCACTCGGATGGAGCACATTCTGACTTAAACGTTAACTGATAACGACTTCGAAATGATAGGCATCTCACAACATGATGATAAGAAAAACAATGGACTACGTGGAGAGCAGATGTCTTCGTTAACTTAACCACGTCCGACAAACTGAAACACGTGCCTCTAACAATTTCTGATAATTTCTTGCTTTAAGGCGATGTCTTACAGCAGAGGGTTCAAAAAGAATTTGTGATCAGCGCAGAGCGAAATAAAAATACTATACCTAGCTACATACATAGTCCGAATCTTAGGTTACCTTGGGACTTTTGGTCTCAATTTTAATTCCTTGACTCTGCCCAGAGACAACTATTCTCTAGTTTTATTTGGATGGAGAATGTACATATATTGGATATAAAAGTGTACAAAGAGTTTTGAAAAAATAAAACAATCGTAAGGATAGAAAGATACAGTTGGAGTAGCACTAGTTTTAAAAGGATTTAGTGTATGCGGATTCATACCATAAACAAAATAGATGCTTCGCTTCTATAGCGATTCTCTTTAAAAAATTGTAATGCCGATGTTTTTATCGCTTTTCTTTAGTAAAATGATAAACATAATGGATTCTTCGGCTGGTCGAGGCAGGAAGGAACGTAGAGAATTATCAATACAAGCCTGATAACACGACGGACAAATAATTTTTAGGCAAAAGTCAGTTCTTTGAGAGCTTGAATTCTTCTCAATTGCTTAACCTCGGTCGTCAATTTGATTATAGGTAACTTCACGTCCGAATAATGCAAGCAAGCAGGCTCTATGTGCATTCTTGCTTTTAGCAACTGCACGAGGTTAAGAATACAATAGTCCTGTCTATCGAGTTATACTTTTTCTTAAAATAACAAAGCCCTTCGGGTTTCTTAAGGTTTTTCAATATAACAAACACCTCAAAACAATATGACTTTTGAACCTGGACCGTCTTAAGGCTTCATTTATTCTACACGGTGTCCCCTAATTCATCAAGGATAATTTGGGTATATTCTAAGAAAAAAATCGTTCTATAGTAAGGGTCTACCTCTAATGTTGACATCATTTATCGAGAGTTTAAGAAAAGGCTTACTTTGGTGCACCCTGACCCATGTTACCATAAATTGCTCTGTTAATATTAACGACAGGAACTTTGTTCAGGACTTTGTTTTTAGAAGAAATACTACCCTATGTGACTGCGTTTAAATAAAGTTGATATCTTATTTGAGTCTACAGATATCCGATTTCTAAGCCTGTTCCATTTTTCTTGTCCACGCTAATTTTTGATTTTGAGGTCACTTTTCTGCGGAAAATGCGTTATATATAACGTTTTACTATTTTTTTTATGAACGCAAAAATAATAAAAAAAACGTCAACAAGTTTGCAGAAAAGCCCATAAATTTTATATTTTTTGGGAAAACCTGCAGCAAGTAAACTTTAAAAAAAGGGTTTTATGCTCCAAAGGCTATGAATAAAAAAATGATTTTGTGTGATTATAGATAATTTTTATTTTATCTGGCTACTAAAATAGTTATAGATGTCAAAGTCATAAACTCAAACTGTCCTCCTTGGTTTTGTATGCACGCTAGAGCCCGTTTTTGGGTTGCACTGCGAATGTTTATTGATGCTAACTGCTGTCTCACTTTTGATGACGCTTCGAAAATACGCTCTTTCAATTCACTTTAAGTTGCTTTTTCGGTTGAATAAACAAGTTCTTTCATTCTTCCCCATATTAAAAAATTCAATACTGTAAGGTCCGGAGATCTTGCAGGCCAGTGAACTGGTTCATTTCTTCCTAACCAACGATTACCGTACTCTTCATCTAGCCAATTCTGAATTTCACGATCATAATGCGCTGGAGCACTATCCTGTTGGAAATATGATGAAGCTAGTTGAATCAGTGGGATGTGATCCAATAGTTCTGGTAAAACTCCAGGTAGTTTGTAGAGTTTAGCCTATAAGTCAGCCAGGCTATAATTCAGCCGGCCCCCTTGCCATATTCCTTAAAAAATGTTGTTCCTCTCTATCCCTTGCCCTTTCTAATCTCTTTCGTCTATACCTTTCACAAGGAGAATTTTATCAGGCTCGGAAAACGTTCTTCATAACAAAGGACCAAAGAACGAAATAAAAAACTATCGCCCAATCGTTAAACTCTCCCATATATCCAAACTCCTCGAAAATATTTTGTATGAAGCTCTAAGATTACAATGCAAATCACTTATTTCCCCTAGACAACATGGCTTCCTGAAGGGTAGGTCAACCACCACAAATTCCGTTGAATTTGTATTCTCTGCCCTCTCTGCCCTAGAGAATGGCAATGAAGTCGATGTAGTTGCAACCAATTTTAGCAAGGCCTCTTTAAATTGTCTGCTCTCGGCTTTGAACTCATTCTGTTAAAATGGATATCCTCTTACCTGGAGTTCCACAAGGCAGCCATCTCGGTCCCCATCAAACATTTGTCTGCCTCCTTTACGCCGACGATACCAAATTTTTCAAAACCATTTCCTCTACCGATGACTCCTTCCTCCTTCAACAAGATATTGATAGTTTTTCGATCTGGTGCCTCAAAAATTGTTTGGAACTTAATATACCCAAATGCCAATCCATCACCTTTTCACTTAAGCGGCACCAACTTCTGTAAGGAGTAGATGACAGTGGCACGCTCGCGGTTTTTCGGCTCTATCTCGTCGGATTGGGTTGGTTCTTGCTACTACTCCGTGCACCTCAACTTACTTACCTTTTATCTCGTACCAGAATATCAAAAAAAAAAAAAATCAAAAAGAGCAAAGGATATTTAAGAAGAAAGCTACGTTATTTCACGAACGGACTTACAAGTGAGGAGGAAAGTAAGACGATAAAAAAGAGAGGAAATGAAAAAGTAAGATCACTTCCGTGCGACACTGTGTAAGACCAGGACTTTCTCGTTTAAAACTAACTAATTCTATACTAACCTAAGTCCTAGCACCGAAACTTAAATAACGACTTACGAGTATAACTAAACCTAAAGCTAACTTAACCCTATGTACCCTATACCGAATAATGCGTCCCAGGATCACACAGAGATGACAGCTCGTTACTATCTGAAATAAGCCGGGTGTTGTTGGCTGAGGATGGCCAACCCACCCTTACCGCACTTGAATGCGACCAATTGCTACCATTCTGGCCAGAACTGTGAATGGTAGCCCCTACAATAAACATCTTTCCTGTCGTAACCTGTAAAAGAAAATTAAGGAAAAGTCTCCCACGTCATTTCCGTTATGTCGTCATGGTTTGTACGTCACGTCCTGTTGCAGTCGGCCCCCTGGGGCCATCTACTTCTGCATCATGGATGCCTCCGTGGCCAACTGACTTCTTACACCTCCTCCCCGACTCTAATTTCTCCACAACCAACCTATTTCCTCCGTTCAATCTCGTCGTGACCTCGGCATTTTGTGTGATAGGGAGCTCAACTTCCGTTTACATACCACCTTGATCAAAATGTTCCCGGGGGACACCATTGTTCCGATTTGAGTTCTGTTTTTTTTGTTGAGTTGGTAAATTTGTTGTTGACATTCCCTCTTAGCATCATAGCTTGACATTTGCAAAAGCCAAGAGTACATCTATTTCTGTGTCTGTTGGCGATTTTTTACAATTTTAGAAATGGATTTAAATTTTCAACAACGAACTTGTATTAAATTTTGCGTAAAAAACGGATTTAATGGTGCGCAAACGTTGGAAATATTGGAAAAGTGTTTCGGCAACGATTCTCTAAAGAAAACGGTCGTTTACCAGTGGCACGAGCGGTTCAAAAGTGGTCGTGAGTCAATCGAAGATGATGAACGCAGTGGCAGACCATCGACATCGAAAACCGACGAAGGAAAAGAAATGTTGGTCAATAACCGCAAATTAACCATCAGATAGATAGCGGAGGACTTGAACATTGCCTATGGATCCGTCCAAGACATTTTGGTTAATGATTTGGGTTTCCGTCGTGTAGCAAAACGTCGCAAAAGAGACGATTTGCGAGGCTGAATCCGATCAAACATTCATCAAAAGGATCATTACTGGAGACGAGACGTGGGTTTATGAGTACGACACGCTATCCAGACATCAGGCAAGTGAATGGCGTTCACCAAATGAGCCGAGACAAAAAAAAAACACGTCGTTTTCAGTCAAAAAAGAAGGCAATGCTCACGGTTTTCATGGATTACAACGGTGTAGTGCATCATGAATTTTTGCCAGAAGGCCAGACAGTAAACAAAAAGTACGAGTATTATTTGGGCGTTATGAGACGTTTGCGTGAAAGAGACCAGAATTGTGGGCAGAAAATTCATGAATTTTGCACCATGATAACGCACCGCGAAAAATTCCATCATTATTTGTAATTTTTTGACGAAAATTGCAAGAAATACCATCCAACAGCCACCGAATTCACCTGATTTGGCTCCCTGTGACTTCTTTCTGTTCAATCGAGTTAAAAAACCACTACGGAGAACGCGTTTCAGCAGCCGAGAGGATGCTAATGGAAAAATCGCAGGAAGTACTGATGGACATACCGAAAACCGAATATAAAAAATTTTTCAAGGATTGGATCAAGCGCTGGAATAAGTGTGTTGCAGTCGATGGGGATTACTTTGAAGGGGACAATGTATATACATATGTGGATTTAGATGAATATACTTGTATTTTTAATTTTCTGAATAAATTCCGAAAAATTTTTGATCAAGATGGTACGTATAGGATAATCCTTGAAGCCAACTCTGCACTAGGTTTTGTAAAACGGTGGCCCAAAGAATTCACCAAACCATACGTGACCAGGTCCCTCTATATTACCTTTGTTCGCCCCCTCCTAGAGTACGCCAGTCAAGTGTGGTCCCCATATCATCATGTTCATATCTCGAGAATTGAAAGCATCCATTGCGGTTTGCTTCGATTTGCCCTGGAAGGATTCTTTTATTGTGCCCCCCTATCTGAACCTTATCAACTTAGACGCACTTGGGGAACGCAGAGATGCAGTCGACTTTTTCTTCATTCATCGACTTCTTTTAGGTCACGTTGAATGCGCATGCCTTCACAATTCTATGGCGCTATGGCGCAAACGAAAAAATCTCCCGTATGCTACGAAAAATCAATTCAAGCCCTACCGTCTTTGACTTCCACCGCACCACTCCCTATCACAAATCCGTTTTCCTTCACTACTCCAACCAACCATAGTTTTAGGTTTAAGTTTAAGTTTAATTTTAAGTTATAGCTTGTTTTAAGCCGAATGAATGCAGGCCGATTAACTTATTTTCAATTACACCTGCCCACATACTGACGCCGAATTTGTATTGAAAGGATTTTTGTCTGATTGTATGGGGATTGTCCGAAGCCCATGTATGATTGTGATTCGCCTGTCTAAGGAATTCTGCTAATAAACTCGTTGTCATCTAAGCTCCGCTCTAGCAACCAGTTAGAAAACTCAAGTCTCTTTTCTAAATCATCGGGAAGTCCAGGTATGGATAAAGATTTTTTCCATGCAGTACATTACAAATTTTATGTCTGGAAACATTGAATTGCATAGCTAAGCGTCTGATGCTGATTGATGGATCAGTTGTAACAGCTTCCAGTATTCTTTCATCAGCTAATATTTTTCTTACTTGTAAAGCTCCCGTGTGAGGTCGTGTATTTGAAACTAAAATCGTTTCTCGAAGCCTTCGATACGTGTTTTCAAATACTTACTTCTTCACTAAGAAGTCGTCGGTTAGGATAAAGTTCAATGTATCTTTGTCGCACTCTAGTTGAACTTCCATTGCACGACCGATAAACGTATATAATGTCTGCGTATTCTTGGTTTGTAAATGCAGACATTTCAAATGGCGTTTCTAAGCAACTGTAACCTTGGCGTAAAAAGTTAAACTGATGAATTAATTTTTTTTTCTAACCTTTGATACCGTTTTTGTTTGGTAAATTTTCCAAATAGGCCGTCATACTACCCCAAACCTAACTTTTTCTGAGAACTTTTTAGGAACCTGGGTAAGGAAATATGGGTTTTGACAGGTAGTCAAATAAATGGCCATGCTTTGCAACTTTTTAATAGCTATGCAATTTAAAAAAAAATATATTGGAAAGTTATTAATTCTTGGAAAACCACTCTTACGAGTATTGTCAACTGTTGTTAGAAACGTAGGTAAAAAATCATAAATTCCTTTTTTTTTACCCGCTGCTGGTTTTCCCAAGTAATATAAAATTTATGGGTTCTTGTGCAAACTTGTTGATGATTTCTTTTTATTATTGTTACGTTCATAAATAAAACGCATTTTCTGCAGAAAAGTGACCTCAAAGTAAAAAATTAGTGTGGGCAGGAAAAATGGAACAGGCTTAAAAATTGGATATTTGAAGACTCAAATAAGTTGTCAACTTTATTTAAACGCAGTTACAAAAGCAAGTATTTCCTCTAAAAACAAAGTTCTAAGCGAAGTTCTGCCATTAATATAAACAGAGCAATTTTCGTTAACATGGGTCAGGGTACACCAAAGGAAACCTTTTCTTAAACTCTCGATAAATAATGTCAACGTTGGAGATGGACCCTTATTGTGGAATGATTTTTTTCGTAGAATATATCCAAAAATCATTTCCCAAATTATCCTTGACGAATTAGGGGACACCCTTTATATACAACTTAATAACCGTAATGGCAAATGACATCAAGTTATAGTTGCCATAGCCTTATAAAGGCAATTTTTTCATACTTTCCAAACTACGTGGGTTGCTACTTAAGTTTTGAGAAAAGCAAATACAAATAAATATTTATCATCGAAAATGGAGAGTTACATGAAGATCAATACATTTTTGCATGCGTTCGAACCAATTTTCGATTCACTTTTTCCACTCTGAATGAAGTAAAATACCTCCAAAACATGCGTTTTGAACGCATCAACCGCTTTTTCAGGCTCCGAAAAACGTTGAGCTCGTTCGGGGGTTGCTTTTCCTTATTTTTTCAAAGATTTCTGGTAAACAAATACAGGGTGACTTACTCGAACTGTAACTTTTTAAAATGCAATAATTTTTTATTGTGCCAAAGCAAACATTTTTGGAAAATACATCAATTTTCAAATTGTGTCAGTAGTTTTCAATATGTCCACCTTTGGCGCGAATAATGGCCTTGAGACGGCCGAAGAAAGTAACGCACGCTGCACGCAAGTGGCTCTGTGGTATTTTGGCCCATTCCCGGCGAAGTGCTTGTTTGAGGTGGTCCAAACTTTGGTATTTTTTAGTGCCAACCTTCGCCTTCAAAATACCCCAGCAGAGAAATCCAACGGATTGGCATCCGGAGAATATGCAGTCCATTGTGTCGAAGAAATGAAGTGTGGAACATTGTTTTTTAACCAATCTTGGTTGACGCGTGCTTTGTGAGACGGTGCCGAGTCTTGTTGAAATATCCACGGTCTCCGACCGAAATGATTGTTTACCCAAGGTTTCAATACTGCCTCTAAGACAGTTTCACGGTATACGATCGGATTAATTTTGACGCCACGGTCCAAAAATACGAGCGGAGAGCGACCATCGGCGGTTATGGCGGCCCAAACCATCACCATCGGTGCTGCCTGCTTTCTCGTCTCCGTCCGAAGGTGTAAATTTTCGAAGGACCTCTCTGGCAACTCGGTCATTTTGTTTGTTGACATATCGCTCGATAACAAATGGCGACTCATCGGAAAAAACCAAATTCGGCAACTCACTACTTTCGTGCAAGCGTAGCAACTCCTTCGCTCTTCGACTCTAACTTTTTTCTGTTGCGGTGTAAGATCGTGTGCTTTTTGGAACCTCAATGGCTTGAGCCCAAGCTCATTTTTCAGTATGTGTTGCATCCGTTCCAACAGTATGTTGAGCTTACGAGCCATTTTTCTTCCACTTCGACGCGGATTTCGCTCAATTTCCGAACCATTTCTGCCGATGCTGCTGTTTTTTTATGACCACCTTCATGGCGTTTTGCAACGCTGCTAGTATCACGGTAACGAGCTACGGTTCGAGACACAAATGATTTATTCACGTTGAGGTGCTGGAGGGCTCTAACGATAGCTACTTGTGGTTTCCCGGCCAAATATAAAGCAATCACACTATCACGTTTGAATTCCATCGCGGATAAAAACTTTTCAACACAACTGAGACGCAAATAGTTTAAAAGGCTTGTAAATAATAAAGTTATCTGTCATGTGTCAAAATTTGAGCTCCCTGAACGGTTTGAAAATTAGAGCAGTCTGAAGTTGGTAGCAGTTCAGCTCATTCAGGGTGTAGTGCTATACCATTCCGAATTGATCGTTCTACGTTACTCTTATGGCACGGTGGCGACATGTGCGGCTTTTTCGAAGAAACAAGCGACTATTTGCCTCAAGGTGCCTCGTGCGCGAACAGCTTTTGTTGGATTTGACACGTCTTGAAAGAGAAGTTGGATGTGGTTTAGTTACGTGTTCGTATGCATAGATTTATGGTTCGTCGCCTGCCACAATCTTATTGACGTCTTTTGAGGTACCGCGATCGAAGTTTTCAACATTTTTTTGGACCAATCGCACGTGTATCCAACGCGAAAAAATCTTTTTGATGGCCAAATGTTCATGCAATAATAAATGTATGCATGATTTCACAATAAGGCAAATGGCGATCTTGTAATATCAGTTCCCGCTCAGCATCGATGTTTTCTGGCACATCAGTGGATTTTGGACGACCTTCACGAAATTCGTCCTGAACCGAACGATGACCACGATTGAGTTCGGAAAAGTAGCGGGGCACTGTGCCCCGAGATGGTGCTTCATCACCGACTAATCGACGTCGAAAATCAGAAAAAATCATCAGTATTGCCATATCCCAAAAGTTAAGTATTGTAGTAACCTTATAATTGGCGCGTTTTGAACTCACTTCAATATTTGGCGAGCACGCAACTTATCTGGTTGTGGGTTCAAAAATTTAGATAAGAAGGAACATTGGTTAACCAAAATCCGAAACCATTGACCTCAGCAGTGACACCAAAACATGTGGCTCTAGTTCGACACGAAATTATGCCCATTTTGTGTAAACCGATAAGGAAGATTGCGGCCTGTACTGGAATAAAAAAGCAACAGTATGCGTTATTTTAAAAAAACAGATTAAAGTTTCACCCATACAAGGTACAAATCAACAAAAATGCCTATTCTTTACGAGATACCTTAGCAAGAAGGTTGCTGGAATGTTTTCAAACACCACGAACGCTTGGAAATATATTGTTTACTGACGAAGCACATTTTCATATTAAATGACTCTACCAATAAATAGAAAATATGAGATACTGGTGACCCGTCAACCATAGGGAACGCCATCAAAAACGTTTCTGTTGTCCAAAGACGACAGCCTGTGAATTTTTTTTTTTGACCAAGGGATTATTGGCCCTTATAATTTTAACTAGTGAGAAACAGTCACTGCTGACGAGTATTGCCGAATGACCGACGAGTTTTCAGTACCGCAACACCAGCTGTTTCCCGGATTCAACAACAGAACACAATTTCAGCAAGAGTTTCAATGGAGAAGATGAGGATAATATTTCCTAATAAATTAATCAGCAAGTACGGAGACATACCTTGTGCACCTCGATCACCGGACTTTACACTGTGCGAATGTTTTTTTATCAGAATACCTTAAGTCAAAGGTTTATAGCAAAAATCCCCGAACAGTTCAGGTCCTACAAGAAAATATCCGCCATGGAGTTGCTGTCATTATCGAGACTTCGAAAGTACAATTAGATACGAGTAAGTGAGATATATGGTCAAATCTTCTTAACCTTCCGTGCACCACGTGGGGTTTAATAAACCCCAGCGAAACAAAAATTGTCGTATCTTTTTAAACGGCCGAGGGAATTGCACGAAACGTCGTGTTAGCTGGAGTTGCTACGTTGCCGGGTCGCATAGTAACAGTGATTTACAGTGTGGCAGGGTGTCATAAACCCCACGTAGTTCGGGACGTCGTCTAAAAGGTAAGCAGTATGACATGCAAAATATAACTATTTCTACATAAATATATATTTATTTATTTTGTTTTTTTATTACTTTAATCGTTTGTGTATTTGTTTGCAGGTCTCTTAATGGCTCGACGTATAGATGAACATGAAATATTATCGGCACTTATGGATTATAGTGATGGCGATACAGATGAGCTATATTTACCCGGAAGTGAAGGCGATTCGGATCATTTGAGTACTCAATCTGAAAGTGACATTGAAGAGGATGTAGAGGACGTGGACATTTCTTCAGAAGGTGAGTCTTCTAGATGGCAAAACAAAATGGCAAAAATAGCCGTTGAGAACTAATGTTCGTACAAGACAAGAAAATATAATTACACATTTGCTGGGAGTGAAAAGTCAATATAAAGACAAGAAAACTAGTTTGGAATGCTTTGAAGTATTTATTTCTAAAGAGATACCTGAATTGGTTGTGAAACATACGAATGTAAAGATATGACTTTCGAGACCACAGCCACCAGACGGTGAACCGCTAAATGTTCTCTATAAAGAAACAACTGCATATGAGATGAAAGCAGTTTTTGGGCTTTTAGTTTTAGCAGGATTGTATCGTTCTGGGAGACAAAACCTCAATGACCTCTGGGCTTTAGATGGTACTGGAATCGAAATATTTCGATGCACGATATTTAAAAATCGATTCTCGTACCTACTAAATAATATAAGATTTGATAACGCTACGACTAGAGGAGACAGAATAAAGACTGATCGTTTAGCACCAATCCGATACATATTTGAAACCTTTGTCCAGCTTTGACAAAATGCGTATACACCAATGTCTTACTTGGTGTACCTAGTGTGGAACCACCAAAGAAGATGCCAAGATGTGTAACAAGATGTTCGGAATGCGACAGAAGAAAAGATCGAAAGATCAAGATTAGAGCACGCATATTTTTTTTGTAAGAATTGTGCAGATTTGAACCAACTGGGATCTCAAGAAGACTAATTATGTTTAGTTATTTTTATTTTATTTTTGTTTCTTATCGTATTAGGCCCTAAAATAAAGGGCAATAAGAGGTTTTTAGTTAAGTTTTTTTTTTTAAAGGCTAAACCAAAGAAGATGGTCTCCTCCTCTTAGTTATTAAAAAAGTACTATTTTTGTTACAATGCCTATAGATATTAAAAATGTTTATTATATTTAACAAATTTATTTTATTTTTATCTCCTAATAGTCCAGAAACAATATAAATACGTATTAAATAAACTTTGAAAAGATATTCTCTATATATAGATAGAATAATGTTGGGCTATAGGAAACCCCACATAGTGCAGGATGCAACTTTTACCCACGTGGTGCACGGAAGGTTAAAGAATGTATGAATGGAATACAGCAATTAAATGCTACGTTTAATTTTTGTTTGTTTGTTGAGTCCGGTACACAGTACATGGCATCCTACGTTATGCTAGTAATGTTTTTACTAAAGTTAATCGCGTGGATTTGGCAAATAAACTGCAATATTCCAGAGACGCCAAAGACCTTTATTTGTTTAATATAAATTTTCCCAGAAATTATATTAAAAAAATTAAAAAATTAAAGAATGAATGGTAATAGTGTTTAAATATGAATGAACCCCTACTCAATTGGATGTGTGACTGATTGAAGATGGTGATAGATAACTAATATTTTACAATATTTTTAGCAGTATATTCTTTCATATTGCAGCAACAAAAATAAAAGCCTTGGCTATGTTAAAACCTTTTCATGTCCGATAATGCCTATAGGCAACATTATATGTTTGAGCTTCTAAGTCCCGTAATTTTAATTTCTGTCTCTAAGGGTTTTTTTTTTCTCAGAATAGCTCTATATGTTGTGCAAGCTTGTTGGCGAATAATTTATTATAAGTATCGCTAGTGATCACTTTGTAGCTGATCTGCTTGGAGTGCACACGTACACTTTTTTTTATGCAAAAAGTGAGTGTACAAATAATTTAAAAATATATATAAAGAAATTTAAGTGTACAAAACATAGTACCCCGGCGTTAAATCTCGGACCCAACAAGTTAATTTGTATCGTTCGCTTGAAAATTAGGAAAAAAAACAATAAAAAACTCAAAAAAACGTTTAGTTTTTGGTCAGTAATTTGTCAAACACAATGTTGCCTATAGGCAACATTGGTCCATAATGGTTATAAATCATAAAATGCTCTTTTATGCGTTAGAGATGCGATCGAAAGGTTTCATTCAGCAAGAAATTCAAAAAAATTGCGAATTCGATTGGGATGATTCTGCCAATGAGGACAATGGAGAAGAAGAGCAACAAATTACCACGAATCTGGAAAATATTATTGAAGAAATCCCACAAAGTGTAATTGAAAGAGGTGAATGTATTGAGGGTGGTTTGATTGAGAGGATTGTTGGCGAAGACAATGAAGTCGAAAATGGAATTCAAGGTGAAGAAACGGTACAAGAGGTTTTTGAAAATATCAATTTTAGATATTTGCGATGGAGGAGTGCAGAGACAGGGGAATGCGATACGACCTGGAAAAGCGAAGTTAGTTTCGGCCAAGTCAAACAACCAATAGATGAAATATTAAAAAAGATCTGCGATGAAACTAATTTACGTGGCACAGAATTAAAATGTGAAACTATCAAATTAAGAAGATTGGTGTAATAAATATTCCAAATATGCGAATGGCATGGGCCCAAAATTTTAAATTGTCAGCAGTAGCGGATGCATTATCACGAAATCGTTTCGAGAAAATAAAGGAACATTTTCATATAAATGATAACTCTAAACAACCCGAAAAGTACGTCCGTTATTGAAGAAAATCTAACAAAAATTTAAGGGAATAGCACATGAGGAATACCAAAGCGTGGACGAGCAACTGATTTCCTATAAAGGTAACCGTCTTGTGTTATAATCGAATAATGTCTAGTTAATATTTATATTTTATTAGGTCGGCACAGTCTGAAGCCATATCTGCCAAAAAAGGCTCACAAGTGGGGCTTTAAAATGTTCACTAGAGCCGGTGTATCTGGTATTGTATACGACTTTTGCCTCTACATTGGAGAAGAAACTTGTCAATCCTTTGGATTGGACATATCGTCAGACATTGTTTTCCAATGGTGTCGAAAAGAGAAGAATTTTGTAAACATTCCTCGTTCCGGTATTATTAAATGCTATAACAAGCATATGGGAGGGGTTGATCTTGCCGACATGCTGTTGGAGTTATACAAAATCAACTACCGTTCAAAGAAGTGGTATATGCGTATCGTTTACTGGTGCATAAACTCACCAGTTGTACCGCAGAGACCTGAAAAACTCAAGTGGAGATAGTAAGTATATGTCACTACTAAACTTTCAGTTGGATATTGCTAACGAGTTACGCAACGCAAAAAAAATAACAGCTCCAACACGCAACAGAGGTCGCCCATCGTCACTTCTCCCAACAATACAGTCAGATCCACCATCACCAGCTTCATCACAATCATCGTCAATTTCTTATAAAAGATCATATGTTGCAAAACCTGCAAAAACCATACGATTTGACCAAATCGGTCACTGGATTGATTGGGGACTGAAAGGCAGTTGCAGGCTATGTCACACTGGGTATCCGCGCTTAAATTGTATTAAAAATTAATAAAAATATCAATAAAAAACAGAAATAAAAAAATATGTGTGTGTTTTAAAATTTTTCCACTATAGCCTATAGGCAACATTTCATAACGGCTAAACCAGGATACATAGGACTTTGAAAATGATATCAGTTCATACTAAGGTCCAGACTAACAACTCTATATCCTTAAACAAATTTTAGCCAAGCCCCATTCAATTCGGGGATGAAAGGGTTAAAACTATTCTCATTGCCTTTTGAAAACTTGCGAAGTTCTGTCACTTTATTAGGCGTCAAAAATTGTAATCGAAGAACATCTTGTACATGTTTTCCACAAAGTTCGGAATATTGTTCTGTTGTTTGAATAACATAACACAAATGTAACAAAAACTGTCGCGAATTACGCGGAGTCATGTCGAAAGATACGATAATTTTAACCACAGATTTTTTATGAGCGTTAAGGACTATTTACTTGATTAATAAACTAACAACAGACGAGCATACCATATAGAAATAATATTCCAGAAATACTCTCATTGATTTATCGATACCTATTCTAATGAGATAAAGGGCGCGGGGGAGCAGTTTCCACTGTCATTGTGCACTCATGCAACCAAGCATTTGGTGTTGAGATCGCGCATATTTCGACTATGATGTATTCGATTTCGGTACAAAAAGACTTTGTGATAATTTCATACCGCAGATCCGATGTAGATACAATAAATCGCTGCCCTGCCACCCGCTAAGATAAATAATTTGTCATTCCTTAAAATTGTCACATACGAGGGGCGTTCAAGATATTCTCGGTATCGGGGTGAAGCTGTGGTTGCATATATAAATTGACTTATTTATCAAGTAATACTATTATTTTAGTGCATTCATGTAAAATTTCATATAAATGTGATTATTAATTCGCGTTTTATCTCTAGTTAAACAGAATCATAATGGCAACTGAGGCGATGATGGTGAAAATTGAGCATCGCGCTGTAATTAAATTTCTCACTAAGCAAGGAAAAAGTCAAAAAGCTATTCATGAAGAGATGGTGGCTGTTTACCAGGGTTCCGCACCTTCATTATCAACTGTGCAAAAGTGGTCAAGTGAGTTCAAGAGAGGCAGAGAGAGCATTGAGGACGACCCCCGCTCCGGCGCCCCGGCTACTGCTTGTACGGGAGAAAGCATCAAAGAAGTCGAAAAACTTGTTCTTGAGGATGCCCGAATAAAGGTGAAAATGATGGCAGAGATCACCGAGCTTTCAATTGGTACCATTCACACCATTGTTCATGACCATCCTAACCTTTCAAAGGTCAGTGCAAGGTGGGTGCCACGAATGCTCACAGCGACTCAGAAAAAAGTGAGAATCGCATGCTGTAGAGAGCTTTTGGAGATGTGTAGTGAGAACGCGGACGGTGTTATGGATCGAATTGTTACTGGGGACGAAACATGGGTCCACCACTATGACCCTGAAAGCAAACAAGAGTCCATGCAGTGGCATAAAAAAGGAACAGACCCCCCGAAGAAGTTCAAAGTCACTCCGTCTGCCCGAAAGCTCATGGCCACAGTTTTTTTGGGCCTCAAAGGGAATCTTGCTCATTAAGAACAAAAAAAAAGGTGAAACCATCAACGCCACATCCTACGCTTCCACTTTGCATAATTTGCGGGAGGAAATTAAAAAGAAAAGACGGGGTAAACTCGCAGCGGGTGTGTTGCTTCTTCATGACAACGCTCCTGTTCACACGGCGCGAGTTTCCAAGGCTGCTGCGCGAGATTGTGTTTTCGAAGAAATCCAACACCCACCCTATAGTCCAGACCTTGCCCCTAGTGATTATTTCCTGTTTGCGGATTTGAAAAAATGTCTTCGTGGAAAAAGATTTTCGGATGATGAAGAACTCAAGTCGGTATTTTGCAGAGAAAGAGGAAATTTATTATTTTGAGGGTTTAAAAAAGCTTATCTCAAGATGTAACAAATGCATTGATGTTAGGGGAGACTATATTGAAAAATAAAAACAATTTAAATTGAATTCGCATTTTCCTTCATATCGATACCGAGAATATATTGAACGCCCCTCGTACATACGACTAGTAGATGGGCAAAATTATTACAATTGACGGCATAATGACAATTCCGGATCTTGCTCCATACTTTGATTCACAGCGGCTATTGTTGGTTCTATAATTGTGTTTAGGCGTTGTTGCGAAATCTCTCCAGAACACGGGGAAAAGCGAGCTCAGTTGGTCGATTACAAGAACCAGAAAAATCACATAATTTTCTATTCATTTCATGAATCGAAGGCAGATTTTCAAAATAAGCTTGAATGATATGGAAGCACTCTACTGAACACAAATATCAAGGAACTGTCAGATATATTATGTATCTCTATTGGAAGACTTATTACATGCCTACATATTGTAGACAACAGGTTAATTATGCAGTCGCCATAGGTTGTAAGTTATTTTGTTTTTATTCTTCTTCTTTTAGAAAATCTGGTAGTATTTACAAAAAGGTTGCTGAAGAATGAATTTTAAATAATAAATAACTCAAGTTCCGTCGGAAGTACAAAGAGGAACCCGGAGTAAAAATAATTGGATCATTCAAATGATCCGCGTTCTACGTAACGAGGTGATGCAAAATAGGGTACGAAGTAGAGAAACCCTAAAGTGTAGGGTTAAAGTGAACTACTTTTGCATTGAATATGTATTCGAAGACAACTGCAAAGATTTAGCAATAGTAGGTAGCAGACTAAAAAATTATAACACTCCTCTAAGCTCGGCCTTCACTCACAAGAACTTAAGTAGCTCTCGGCACATCAACAAATGCCTTACAATAATCCGCATGAAGGCTAAATTTGTCAACATACGCATGATATGCGCTCACTCCTCCACAAACAAAGAATTGATGATCCTTCCAAAATACGTTCCTACAAGGAAGGTTTTGGCAGAACCTAAAATGATGACACATGAAGGTTACAGAGGAAGAACGAAGAACAGCTTTAGTCCATTCCAACCAGTTTTGAGGAAAATCAAATTTAAATTTTCCCTATTCCTACATGCTTCAGGTACCAGATAAAAATATTCAAAAACCATTATGTGATTGGATTATGAATTTATTAAAACGTAGAAAAGGGAAAATAAGTTTTAAAAAAATTACATTATCATTTCAACTTTTTTTTTAAAAAAAAAAAACATGGACTGAAGTCATTATTCCCCGGTATTGAGCCGTCCATTGGTGGATCATCCAGGTATTCAGCATCACTACTTTCTTCAGGTTGGTTGATGTAAGTCAACATTTTGTTAAATTGTTTGGCTACTGGTTTTTCAAGGAATTTTGACAGCACTTACCGATCTTCAAATTTGGCCTTTTCGATAGATAATTGTTTGGTGTACAATGTAAAGCGGCGCTTTTGTTTTTTAGGTTTCTTTAATGGAGACTATTGGTAAATCCGCCGAAATGCAATCTTGTGGAAAACCCTACTAGGTTTTGGAATGCCCTGCCTAGCTCTTTATTTCCTTGTCATTATAACTTTCAAACATTTAAAACCAATGTTCACCGGTACCTCTCTTTCCATCCTCCCTGATTTTCATTCGCCCGCGCTTTGTGCAAACATTTTAAGGGTACTTAATGCCTTGAGCGGGCGCAAATTATAAAAAAAAAGTTTTTTTTTTTTTTTCAAATTTTAGCATCTGTTGACTAGCCAATTAAAAGCGCGACTTGAAGTTCGAAAATATAAACTTGATTGGTTGTGGTTGTTGTTTATTATCTGTTTAAAATACAATTTAATATGTGAAATAAATTATAATTAAATTGAAAAATACTTAGTCGTTTTCCTGGCATCTGGTAAGTCAACCAGATAAAGATCAATTAAATGGAAAAGGAAAACGTGGTATGCGCCAAAAAAAAAATGTAGTAGAGTAAAAGGTTGTAGTAGGTCGGAAGGTTAAGAACAAAGTAATAGAAAAATTCTTAGGGCGCTACCAGTATCCTTATAGGCCGGGTAGGGACATTGTCCTGTGTACAACTTGCACTAAGTATTTAGTCTCCCCAGTAAATGTTGGATGGCACCCATGGAGCGAAATAACCACTGAGCTCAAACATCTCCCTTTCTCTCTCTATCCCATTTTTCAAAAAACTTAGCACATGCTGAGGCATTATAAGTGTTTTCATACCCAAAATGTCGGAAAAAAAAATGTTCCGATCACAGTCGAGAATGGAATGCCCCCGGATCGGAAATATCCCTTCTTTTTTTTTCTATAATTTGCGTGTGCTCAAGGGATTAAGTACACTTAAAATGCTTGCACACAGCGCGGGCGAAGGAAAATCAGGGGGATGGAAAGAGAGGTACCGGTGAACGTTGGTTTTAAATGTTTGAAAGTTATAATGACTAGGAAATAAAGAGCTAGGCAGGGCATTCCATAAGCGAGTTGTACGGCTAAGGAACGAATTACGATATTTTAGAGTACGTCCGAAAGTGGGCTTGAGGGTATACTGATAAGCATTCATAGCGAGACGGGTATTACGGTTAAAAGTTTGAAGGGGCGGAATGCTACTGGCGATTTCTATGGAGCACTGGTGGTGGAAATACCGATAAAACAGAGTGAGACACGAGACATTACGTCGGTGTTCGATGGTGTCCATTGTTTGAGTGATATTAGTATCACCTATGAGTTTTTATAATTTGCGTGCGCTCAGATGTGGGCTTTGTACTCCGATTTCGGGCAGATGAATACCTTAAACATATTGTGTGTGGCCAGATCAGAAGGGGAAAAGTATTTCTTACTTCGCTTGAGGAAACCTAAACATTTCGCAGCATTTTTGGCGAATCGGAAACGGATATGAAAAGTAGAGAGTACTGTCGTCAGCAAAGGAGTATATTGGATTAGAGGTAGTAGACAAGAGATCGTTGATGAGACAGAACGGAGCCCTGGGGCACACCAGCATTTATTTTGTGAATATCAGATGTGAAACCATCCAAGACAACTTGAATTGAGCGTTCCGAAAGGTAATTTCTAATCCATTGAAGAAGAGAGTCGTCGATCCCAAAAACACGGATTTTCGACAAAATGCCAAACTCTGTCAAATTCCTTAGAAATATCAAGTGCAACTATCTTGCTTTCGCCAGATTGGTGTACGCTTTGGTTCAACTTTTCGGTGAGACATGCCATCGGATCATCAGTGGATCTGTTGCTACGAAAACCGTAGTGCCGGTCTTTAAGAAGTTTTCGTGTTTCGAGATATTTCATGGGCTGACGGTTTATCAGCGTTTCCATGACCTTGGAAAGAAGGGACGTAAGTGCAATGGATCTGTAGGAGGAGAGAGAGGAAGATGCGCCTTTTTTAGGGACGAGCTGGACAAATGCCATTTTTCATCTTCTCGAAAAGAGTCCTAAGGAGTAGGATCGATGAAAAAGCTTACGCAGTGGTTTTGCCAGCGTAGAAGAACACCTCTTCAGAAGGAGGGGAGATATAAGGACTGAAACGAATAAAATCTGTAAATTTTAATACGGGCTATACTTCCAATGCGTAAAAATTTGCAATCCCATTTTGTACCCAAATTAGCCTGTATATTTTCTAGTTTCAATTTGTTATTGATTTTAGTTCGGTGCGGTTTAAAATATTTATAAAATATGAGTCAAGAGGAACGCCGTAAAAAGATCATCGACAAATGGCTCGAAAATACTTGGCGTCCAAACCATTTCATCGCAAAAAATTTAAACATAGCACGCAGTACAGTGGATTCTGTTATTAAGCGATATTTGGAGACGTTGACAGTTAAGCGAAAACAGAAAAGTGGAGCTAAAAGGGGAGCACATGATACAAATTTGGACAGGAAAATAGTGGGTACCTTCGTAAAAAACCGGACTATGTCATCCAGAGATGTTGCTCGGAAATGTAATACCAACCAAACAATGGTACAAAGATCTAAAAAACGTAACGGTCTAAAACTGGAAAAAAACCAAATATACCAAAAGTTACTGAAAAGCAAAAAAAGTCATAAAAACACGAGCCCGAAAGCTATACGAGTTGATCGGCAACAAGAAAGCGTGCTTGGTTTTGGATGACGAAACTTATGTCAAACTCGACTTTACTAATCCTCCAGGTGCGCAGTTTTACAACTCGTTTGAAGCTGAGATTACGCAATCAACAACATCGACTGGGATGGAAAAATTCGTGTCAAAATATCTCGTTTGGCAGGCCATTTGCCAATGTGGACACAGAAGCTCATCGTTAATTGCAACGGGAACAATTAACGGAGAAGTGTACATTAACGAGTGCCTAAAAAACGGTTGATTCCTTTCTACAAACACGAGGGTTCAACATTATTTTGGCCAGATTTAGCTTCAGCTCACTATGATTATGTGACGTTGAGCTTTCTTGTTTCTAAAAATGTCAACTTTGTCCCAAAAGACATGTTCCACAGTGCCGTCCCATTGAAAGGTATTGGGCTTTGGTCAAAGCTAAATTGAGGAAAAGTGAGCAGTGTGCAAAGGACGTAAAAGATTTTAGTGCTAAACGGAAAGTAGCGTCCAAAAAGATCACGGATGTAACTGTCAGCAACCTTATGAAGCACATTCGAAAGAAGTTGAGGAAAGAATGGGAACCCAAATAATTTTTTTTATTTTTTGTAATTGTGAATGAATTTAATAAAAATAGTGTTTTAAAGCAAATAAAAAAAATTTACATGAATTATGAAAATATTTTTTTTTTGTACTTTGAACTTTCCAAATTTTATTCGTTTCAGTCCTTATCATCTGGACCAGCGGATTTTTGAATGTTAAGTTCTTTAAGAACTCTTTCTGCTACACGAGTGCGAAAGTGGATTTGTCCCATTGAAGACTCGACGCACTCAAGTGTAGGCGGAGACAAAGCACAATCTGGGAATGTTGAGCTTGCCGCAAAGTGTGCAGCGAGCAGGTTGGCCTTGTCGAAAGAGCTGACAGCTGGAATGTCATTGTAAATGAGTGTTGGGATGGACGATGAGGCAGAAACGACCAAAAATGTTTATTACCTTTGGGACATTGTAGTATTTTTTGCCTCAGCTTGTGGTTGTATTGGAATTTTACACGTTTAAGAAAGGCGTTGCAGTCATTTCTGGCTCGTTTGAACTTTTTTCGGTTTTTCTATGTTGGGCTGGTCTTGAAGGACCGGAAAAACATTTCTCTAACCCTGACAGCCTCTTTACAGTTCGAGTCGTAGCACGCCTTTTCTTTTGGTTTGATACTCATCCGATGAGGGATAAAGGTTCTCATTCCAAAGAGAATAGTTTCTGTGATAATGTCAGCAGCGGCATCCATGTCGTTATCGAGGAAACATTACGACCAGTTACAATTCCTAGAGGAGTTATTCAGTCCGCTCCAATTGGCTTTCTCGTATTGCCATACGGTTCTTGTAGAAATCTTTTCTCTAACTGTGTGGTCGGTGTACGAGAAATTAGCTGATATGACACAATGGTCCGACGAGCCTAGAGGGGAGAGCACATCAGCGGTGTACTCATCACGGTGAGAAGTTGAAAAAAAGGCCAGGGTGTTGGCGGTATGACTGTTAACGTTTGGTATTCGTGTGGGCTCATTTACAAGCTGGGTTAAGTTATTTTCCGCAACGAAGATCTCAACATACACAAGCATGTAATGTAAATATAATTGAAATTCTTATTTCTTCCGGCACACGAGTCACAAAAAATTACAATCTCCCTCACTTCCTCTGGTAAAACGTAACGAAAAAAGTGGTGCATCATGGAGCAAACTTCTTCAGTTTCTTTTTTAGCTACTGATTCATCGTAGGCATGGAATATGGATTATGAATTCGATAGAACATGGATATTGAAATTGAGCTGACGTTTATAATAAATATCATTTGTAGCGATGTTCGGTGTGGGTAGGTTTTTTTGGTAGCCCATGTGATGGCTTCCATGGTCTTGGATTTGCGATAACGTCTCTTGAGCTGATGAAACCGCTCACTCTTTTTGAGATGAAGCTCTTTTTGTTGCATTTTAATGTAGACTTGTTCCAGTGTTTTATTTCTGACATCATTATCCAACATGATTTTGACATCTCGACTAAAGATAACAGTTCAGCCTTAAAAGTATCACAGGTGCTGCAGGTGTCTTTCCGTGGATATCCAATGGACATGTTATAATTATTTTGAAATGTGTGATTCATAAGCCATTTAATGATAGGGATTCCGCTCAATGTACTGTACATTTTATGTATTGTAATTTAGAAATATTTAATGAATCAGGTAGGTACAGTTTCCTAGTCGTTCAACGAATAGTGTGTGATTTGCGACCCTTTCGATTTTTTATAAAATTAATAGCCTTCTGCCGTGTTTCATCTGCAAGTTTATGAGGTCGTACACTATGTTTTCCATGACAGACGATAGGGGATTTCGCTTCTTTAAAGAGAGACTTCTTTACGCGCCTGACTCGCCGGAAAATAATCCCGTGCAAGGACATAAATGCTTTGATTCAAACTGGTACATCACGACCTTGTTCATTCGCTCTAATCCAGACTCAATAGCTGAACGAAGCTGAATTTAATCGTGCCTCGTCGTCATTTTTCCGCTGACGCCTACTCATGACTGGGAGACCTGTAATAAGGCCAGCAAGGTAAGCATTGTAGGCATTGGCTTTTTCCAACTCATTGAATTCGCTTAAGATTCGCCGATGTTCTCGCTCTTCTATTGAGGTAAAACATTGAAATCGTTTATATACATAAAAAATCAGGTCCAAGTTCATGGGTCGTAGCTCGCATCACTTTCATAACATCTGTAACCCTACCTGTGATTTTCCTTTTTTTCGTCTCTCTGCTCGACGGGCACGACTCTGCTTCACTAAACTGCGAACACTCAGTGTTCATTTCCAATGCACGAAACTGCAATAATTAAGAAAATACTAAAAACAGAAAAATGCAGCTCGAGGAGGTATGATCACGATTGTTAAGAAAACTATTGTTACAAGTGATAATGTTGCGTGATGTCATGGTAGTGAACGCTGTGACTAATACAGGGGGACGCCATTCTACTTCAAAACAATCGGACTGAAGCCGTTTTTACCCAGTGTAGTGAGTCTTCTTAGTGTATTTCAACGGACTCAAGCCGTTGTCGATCCCGCATCTTAAAATACTCCTAAACTGCTACTAGATGGTGAGAAGGATGGAAGCTCATTTCCAGTGAAAATTGGACTGAAACCGTTGTGAAGCCAACAAACCCCAAAGAGGAAGGTCTCAAGAGAGGACGACCCAGAATCCTGCTTTTATAGTATTTATCATATTTTATTATTTATTTAGTAACGTTACACGCAAAGCAGACGCTTTGTCGGCAGGTTGTTAGTACATACTCGTGCATACATATACGCACATCATTTTGCTGCTTTAATTGCAAGCTAACAATGTTTAGTGTTCTGTAAGCTTAAATTATTTTGGCATTAAACAATATAAAATCAAAGTTTTGGTTAATGAAAATATGGAAATAATTAATACCATTTACATTCAGGATATAAAGGGTGTTTTTTTTACAGCGATACAAATTCAGTGTGAAATCAAATAATTTAAGCTAATGTGAATGTCTATGGTATTAGCTTTATTCAATAGATAATTTCATACCATTAGTGTTTCAATGCGATATCGGGCATACACTTGCTACGACTAACTTGAATGAAGCGCATCGTGGCGTCCAATTTTTGACAAATTTATCGAGCAACTGGGGCGGTATATCAGCAATAACACGGCGAATGTTGACTTCCAAATCGTCTAACGTCTCTGATTTACCGCTGTAGACTAGTGACTTCACATATCCCCAAAGAAAGTAATCTAAAGGTGTGAGATCACAGGATCGTGGAGGCCAGTTCACAGGTAAATTATGCGAAATTATGCGCTCAGCAAATGTTTCCCGCAATAAACAGATGGTGTCACGCGCCGTGAGGCATGTTCCGCATCTTGTTGAAACTAAAGCTCTGTCACGTCTATGCCATTCAAGTGTGGAACGAATAAGTCAGAAATCATGTTTCCATAGCGCTCTCCATTGACGGCAATATTCTGGCCAGCATCGTCCTTAAAGAAATATGGGCCGATGATTCCACCAGCTCATAAAGCACACCAAATAGTGAGTTTTAATGGTTGTAAGGGCGTCTCGACAAAGGCTTTTGGATTTTCTCCACTCCAAATTCGGCAATTTTGCTATTTAACCAAAAATGGGCCTCATCGGAGAGGAGAACAAAATTTTGTGTTGAAAATAAGGATCAAGCTGAATCATGTTTTCGCTTCATTTACTGTACCTACGACGTGTATAATGGTCACGCGGATTCAGCTCTTGCACAAGCTGGATCTTATAAGCTTCTAAACCAAGATCTTTCCATAAAATCTTCCACAAAGTGGATGGGCATAGCTCCAAAAGCTGTGCACGATAGCGAATCGACTCATTCGGATTCTCCTCAACACTGCGCTCCACAACGGCAATAACTTCTTCTGTTCGCACTATTTGTCGTTTTTGTGTGTACGTGTACGTGGTGAGAAAACGATTCATCGTGTTCCGAATAACTTGCTGAGATAGACGATTATGTCGACCGTAAAATGATAAGTTTGGCGAACCGAACTGAACTTTCAACAGTCAAATTGACAATCTGTAGAAACAGTGTTACCAAGTTAAAAACCAAACCTCTAAAAAAAAGCACCCTTTATTATATGTTACAATTACGCAGACTTTTTTTATGTTTTTTAAAGTTCTTGATATTTTTGAGGTGCATAAAAAGCAGCTTGCCGTGTTCGAAGCCATTGTTTGCATTTGAAATTCTTTGGGGTGGATACCTTACTCTTCTGATAATTCCTCAACGGACTATTATCTTTTGTGGTGTCTTGAGTCATTTTGTAGTAAGTATCATATTCTAAAACCGAGCAGAGGTCATAAACACCTTTGAAGATTGTAGAAGATGTAACTGTAAGACAAAGCCGTGATACACGTTGTATATCTCAAGCTACTCAGTTCATGACCATAGCTATCCCGATCAATATAAATATTCTGAGTGAGTGAATGAATATGTTTCATCGCAAATTAAAAATTGGAAAAGTCCAAGTAAAACTAATCTTAATCAAATTTAATTTCACAATTAAAAACACAAGTTTTGATAAAAATCAAATGTCAATGACGATTTAATGAACTTTATCATGTGTTCGAAATAAACGGAAATCAAATCTTATCTCAAAACACCCATCATCATCATATTAGGAATTTTTAAAAAAAAATTTGTTTGACAAGTTTTTTTTTGATTTTTTTTTTGTTAACACTTATCTGGTTGTTCGCCACTTGAAGTTCAATTTTTCTTTTTTTTTTCATGTTATTGGGTCGGGAGGGTTGTCAATTTTAATGTGAATACAATGTCAAACAATTTGTCTTAATTTGTTACGATATTGTTTATTAGAAAGAAAGGTTGTGCACAACAAGAATGAATAATTGTTAACAATGTGTTTAGCAAAAGGTCTTTGTGGCATTGCCGTATTTATAAAAAAAAATTATTTTACTAATAATATATTGATACATTATACAACCGAGTACATTTCTATATAAATCTTGTTCATCGTTTAATTATGTAAACCGCATCATTAGCGTATTGCTATTGTACTTCATTGTGGGGTTAACTAAATCAGCGCACCTTAGAACCATTCCGGTCAATTTTTAGATCACCTCGTTACTGAGGTCAATAGTTTGCTGATGTTTTGAGTGATTCAATCATTTTCCTATGGACTATTCTTGGAACCTCGCTTACAACTTGAGGTTTTATTGTGTTTGGACCGAATATATGCATACATTCGGTCTTAGTACAACTGATTCGCAACCCGTTGCTTCTAGCGCATTCCTTCTATTATTAAGAGTTTCTTGAAGGGCTGTCACGTCGTTGTTTGTAATAGCACTATCATCGGCGAAAAGAAGACTAGTTGTTCCGGACTCGTTGATGTGCTGCTTCATTAGAAAATCTTGCACGATATTGAAAAGCAACGGACTTACTAAACTGCCTTGATGTACTCCAACTTTAACTTAGAATTCTGGTACATTTTGTGATCATACCGCTATATAAGTATGATCTCTGGGAACTAAGAAGACGATATGCAAATCCTTTCCAGCCTCGCGATGTTTTTTACCCACTATTTGTAAACTTTGAATAATGTCATTTGTCGACCTACTCTCTCAAAGCCGTATTGATAGAAAGATTTTAATAATATTCGCTTGTATATTTTTGTAGTATGCTACTCGTACATTAGTTTCACCGATCGATAGTTGTTGCAGTTTCTAGTGTGGTCTTTGCTTTTGTATATTGGGACCAGAAAACTTTTCCCTCAACTGGCTAGGAATTCGACGGCCTCTCATCATTTCATTAAATAAAATCGTGAGCCATTTAAACCGAAGATTTCAGATTGTTGCTCACACTTCGTAAGGTATGTTATCCGGCCCGACTGCACGCCTCCACGCTAAATTCGGCTTCCATAAAATCTGCTGTTTGCTCTTCATATGCTATAGCCAGTGAATTGGTACTGCGCGGAAATTCTGCGTTTAGTGAAAGTACTCTTTCCATCAATTGCAAATCTCGTTGTTTCTCGTTGGTAGGTTTGGTCGAGCGGCGATCTCAAAGAAGATTGGCCGTTTACCCGTTGCACATTTTCCGCTTTTTTCGTTTTCTTTTTGTAACGTTCTAACTCAATAACCACTTTACTGGTTTCACTATTTCCGCTGTACTTAGTGTTTCAAAGACTTGTCTTTAGTTCTTTACCGCCCTTTTCGCCCCATAGTTCCACCCCCATGTTATACGATTAGTTCTTCTTCTTGGTCTACGGCACATTGGAGCCATTCCCGTAAAAATACCGGACAAATCTGGCATCTTTCCTTGTTTAAATTGTATCCTTTTTATTTTTTCTACTGATGCTGATTTTCATCTGCTGTTCTCTGGTTTTTTCACGTAAAATTGCGTCTGTAAAAATCAGTCCTGACTTGCTAGTGGTTAGCCTTAGAACACAAGCGCCGTTCTTAATTTCTGTTTTGGTATTTATTCTGTCTGAGCAGAGCATTTAAGTAAGTTCCGTGATAAAGTTCCTACAGTACCGGCAACCAACAATTCAGCGCCGAGTACCAGTAGCCTGACGCGAGTGTAGGGCGGATACTCGCAGAGGCAATGCGCTACGTAGGCGTCATCACTTTCACAGCAAGTGTCGCAGGATGCCCAGTACATTTAAGTGCTTAGTAAAAGTTTAGTCTCCCGTCACGACGCCCACAATCAGACTAAAGTCTTTCTTACAGAGGGACAGTTGGAAAGTCGGTGATCTCTTAAAGACGCTGGGAAGCATTTGGAAGCGTTTGGTCTGCACCATGCCATCTGCAGTCATGATCATATTAGACCCAACTTTCAATAGTCCGTCTGTATGTCTCTGCTTGGAAGACAGCGACAGGGCCTTAGAGGCTTTCGGCGTAACATTTTAGTCCATGGAAGATTGTTATCTAGGATAACGCCCAAATACTTAGCTTCTTTGGAGAATTGGATAGTGATGATTTTAAGTACGAGATGAGCCAGACTTGTCAGCTTCCTCCTTCTCGTAAAGAGAACAACCTCAGTTTTAAGAGAATGGAGTAAAAGTCCATTTCTAATGCACCATTCGCCAAACACGTTTAAAGTTGCCCGTGCTTTAGAGCAGCTATGTTGCATCATCCGCATAGGGGTCAGAACTATCGAGAGCGTTAAACGGTGAGGGGGGAGGATTGTCGGACTTATCAAACTCCTCCTTTCCGTGGATTTCTCCTCTTAAATAAAGTCGAGACCTCGTACCCGGTTCTAAATTCGATGTATCTGTGGTTAGATATAGAGTCGTTCGATAATACCATACTTTCCAGCCGGGAATCTCTTTAGCAAAGCTGTTGGATAACATTAAGTCGATAACTTGCTGACTTACTCTCATAACAATATATTCCTTAATTTCCGAGTCAATTATAAAAACAAAACCGTCGTGCTAGGTAGGTGTTCGGAAGCTTCTTGTAATCGCTGCTTCTGCATTCCTTATAATGGTTGCACTACCAATTCTAACATAGTTACTGTTTTTTGACCCGTTGTTTAGCAAGTTCTTAGCTAGTAGTAGTTTACTATTTGAAACAGGTGGAATGTACATTGTGTAACAGCAAAATCTATGTGTCTACTGGTTTAACGTTGCAGTGCCTAACCGGACAACAATCAGTGACTCTTTCTTCAAAAATATAAACGAAGTTAATCCGAACGATATGTGGTCTTAACAACTTGGCCCCCATAAAACCAATGACTGACGCAGTTCTGAATTCAATGGCAACATTATATCGCGAAATGGACTGTTGAAATAGTCACCGAGATCGTTTGCTATTTGATTCCACTTGATAAATCTTTTGAGGATATTTAAAGTCCTTCGAAGGAAATATTCAATATTCAAATCATGTCAAGGCGACAAGACATGAACAGAGACCTGAGAAAAACTTAATATTAAACTCAAAATCACAATCAGTGCTAAGCATATGCAGAAACCTGTTCTGCAGACTGTTAAACGTTAGAATCGCCCAAATTAAAACGTTAGACACAAAGAACTGTTTATATTGACGATGAAGGCAACCCGAACATATTGAATGCTGGTGATCTAGCTTTCCAGCTTTTGGTAGACATAGTAGAAAGCATATATAAACGCATTTTCCAGGCTTGGTCAGAGAATAAATATACGCCTAATGAAACTTTGACATAGGGCTCCGTTCTGTCTCCGATACTCTTTTTAATTTTTATCAATGATCTCCTGTCTGCTACTTCTAATCCAATATATTCCTTTGCTGACGACAGTACTCTCTCTTTCCATATTCGTTCCGGGACTCACGTCCCTGCTCTTCGGCAACGTATGTTAAGCTCATTAAATTCTGATACCAACAGCATAACCAACTGGGGAACCACTAACAGAGTAGATTTTAATGCTTCCAAAACACAATGCTGTCTACTGCGGTTAAAGCGAAATTTGAACACCCAGCCATTATTCATGAATGGCATTTGCATCATTGACACCGATAAACCTTCTATTCTCGGTATGTGTGTCAGTGACAACTTACGTTGGAATGACCACATATTCGATGTCGTCAAAAATGCTGCGAAATGTCTAGGTTTCCTTAAGCGATGTAAGAAATATTCTATCCCCTATGATCTGACCACAATATATAAGGCATTCATCAGCACAAAATTGGAGTACAATGCCCACATCTGGTCAAGTGCTCCTAATACATCTCTGCACCTGCTAGATAGGATTCAAAACCGTGCGATAAAACTCATAGGTGATACTAATATCACTCAAACAATGGACACCCTCGAACACCGACGTAATGTCTCCTGTTTCAGTTTGTTTTATCGCTATTTCCACCAGCAGTGCTCCATTGAAATCGCCAGTAGCATTCCGCCCATTCAAACTTTCAACCGTAACACCCGTCTCGCTATGAATGCTCATCAGTGTACCCTCAAGCCCATTTTCGGACGTTCTCTAAAATATCGTTATTCTTTCCTAAGCCGTACAACTCGCTTATGGAATGCCCTGCCGATCTCTGTATTTCCTGGTCGTTATAACTTACAAACATTTAAAAAACAATGTACATCGGTACCTCCTTGAGCGCGCACCTATTATAAAAAAAAAGAAAATTCTCCTTAACAACGCGTCTAAGGTCTGCAATATTACCATCATTTGTCAATAATCCGATTGCAGTTAGCCCACAATTGACTTAATATTCACATTCCAGCAGATTCTGGAAATAAGGAAATAAGTTGGTAGGTAGTCGGTTCCATTTGTGTTGGCGGGCTAGATGACTGAATGATGTGATGTGAATGGAAACATCCCAGCATAAAGGTCTTTGATTTTAACTTAAAGGGCCAACGCAGTAGAGGAAGGCCTCGCGTTATGTAGTCCGCATAAGTGGAAAGTCTTCTTAGACATTTAGGAGTGGACAACTGAAAGCAGTTCTCTAAAGACCCCACTAACTGGAGAAGCTTTTGTTTATCGCAAACTGTATCGGATTCTAAATATGTTATTTAGCCCAAATCGGAGAAGATTTACGAGTATTCAAATAAAAGTTAGAGAAATACAAGCTTTGTATTATATTAATTTATTTGTTTATAGCTGGCAACTATGTGTATCGAAAGAAGAATCTTGAGGGGTTTTTTTCCGAAGCGGAAACTGTCGGCTCTTCAATAGGGGCTTTTGTGATCGATTCAAGAATGAAATCTTTACTTTAACCATTGTCTTGCACGTTGGCTCATTACATAGAATTTGTAGCATAACATTTTCTATATCTGAAGTTCAAATTCTTTTCTTTTACTCCACTACTATGGCCTTATCTTGACGTAAATGATTACCATCGTACACATACGAGGAAAGCCAAAAAACAAAAAAAAAATTAAAATTAACACAATCACGTTAGAATAGGTACATTTTATCAAATAAATTTTTGCTGTGATTTTTTTGCAATCATATACTTTACTATATAAATTGTTGATACAATAATTTTCGTTTAGTTTTCGATACGCTCTTGGTTTCCAAACAGCAAACGACGACCAATTAAAACGGGTACGAGAAATTAAAACATCATCACAGAAATGAAAGGTAAAAAATCTAACACCTGAGATCTGGGGCATTTTTTGTTTTGTGTTTTTGTTTTTTGTTTTTTTTTTTTTTGAATTCACAACATTAACATAATCCAACTGTCTTTTTCTCAAAGTTAAAATTGGAATTATAGCGCTGCTTTTGGCTGTGTCGTGTACTGCCGATCAGTATACTTTAAAATGTACACGTAACGAATTGGGAGTATTATGGCCAAATTATGATGATAACACTTTGTACTATCATTGCTTAAATGTTGGGCAACCTGTCACAATGACATGCAATGCTGGAACTCTTTTCACATTTGTGTATCAAGGTTGTACACTGCCATCAGAGTATATACCACCACCACAGCTGAGTAATTTACCAACTGATGCTCCGGCAACTACTCCAGGAACAAGTACACCAACAACACCACCAACAACACCACCACAAACTCCAACCCCAACCCCAACTCCAACTACAAAATCAACAAAACCAACAAAACCAACACCTTCACCAACAGCACCACCATTCACCTTGCCATCGCCGGAAACACCCGGTTCAACTGCATCAACTGCATCCACTAAAACAACAAAATCAACAACAGAATCCACAGAGAAAACAACAAAGACTACTAAATCAACTGCACCGCCAGTTACACCACCAACAGAAGTGACAACTCCCTTGGCGCCAGGACCCCCATCACCGCCAAATACCGCTGTCCCATTGCCTAGTACTCCAATGCCCACACCACCAAATATCGATGATGGCCCACAACAAGTTCCAGCTACCGCACCAAGTGGATAAAGTCAATTCCAAAACAGTGGCAAGATTTTCTCCAACTTGTCTAAGATGTTTTTTGTTTTTGAATTAATTGAACAGAAGTGTACCGTGATATACAATAAAATTCAAAGAAACAATTCATACATGAAACGGTTACAATTTAAATTTTAGTTTAACATAATCGACCATAAGATACAATTGAATAATTGCATAGAACAGTGATAGATCCTCGTCGAATAGTTTTAATAAATTAAATCAGATTTACTACTCAGTGGCAATTCTTAATTTTCTCCAAAAATCACTTAATCCTACAAGACGCCTATTTCTCAAGAGCAACTCAAGAGTTTTGAAATTCCACAATCATGTAGTCAAAAATCACTGAGGGCTTCTGTTTGATTTACAATATTTTTAGTAGAGCAGAGCCTGTTTCATTTGACACGCCTCGATATTTTCAGTAGGCAAGTGGCTGTGACTGCAGCTATTCGCCTTAAAGCGACTACACAGCGGACAAATAATTCATTTGGCCACGCTAACATTCTTACATTCACAGAGAACATCGATTACACCATACCTGAACTTTGGTTTGACAAAGACTTCCATGTAAGCTTCCCCACTCCAGACTCCTTCTGGGAGGAAGATGCTTTCATGGAGCACAAGTCAATCCATTTCTAAAAACGATAGTGGGGTGGGTGGCTGTGTTTTCTCAGATAAGTTAAATCTATGCGGAAATTTTGGCGATTAAAGAAGCCCTGTCCTGACTGAAGAAAAACGTGATATCTGCAAAGGATATCCGCATCTTTTCGGATAGTTAGGCAGCTATCAAGTCCCTGGAATCAGTCTCACTAAATTCGAAAACCGCTCTTGAATGCCGATAATCTCTTATGGAGATGGCAGAGCAGTTCAATCTTCACCTTTTCTGGGTGACGGGCCACAGAAACATTCCAGGAAACTGTAGGTCCGATGAGTTCGCCAAAATTGGAACCACTCCATAGTACCTATTCTACCATAAAAGGGTAGCATAGGAATACCAATCGCTACATGCAAATTAATATTAGAGCTGGATGCCAATAAAAGCTCTAAGAGTCTGATCGTTCTAAATAGGAAGCATCTCAGCGCCATCATAGATGACATCACTGGACACTACTTTATAGGCAAGCACGCAAGACGGCTTGGCACCTTTACAAATGATTTCTGTAGAAGCTGCATAGATGAGGAGGAAGAGGAGACAAAACTCCACCTTCTATGTACATGTCCAGCTCTCTCCCAAAGAAGAAAACTTCACTTAGGAGCTTTCTTCTAGAAGTATAGACGTAAACAGTCTCCTACGCTTCATCGTAAGCTCAAACTGGTTCCATTAGTAAGAGGATCATAGATCCACGTGGCATCACAACGGGCCAATAGGCCTAAGTGGGTGATGTTTCCAACAGCCATTCTTACCTACCTACCTAGAGTGACAATTTTTTAACCAGTTGCTGAGAGAGTGAATGAATGATGATATGAAGTTGCTTACTTTTGTGAAGGAAATGACATTTTTAAGCACGCCTTTGTAATTTTCACAAAATATGAGATTGGAAGCTGTTCCAAACAATCCAGAGATGAGCGAGTCTCGAGCCTCCCCAGTACTTCAAATATGCTGGTGCATTACATATTGTATTTATGTATTGCTGGACGTTGTTTCAAACATCTATGATTAAGGCTTACGACCTACATATATGTATTTAAGCCGCTTCTGATACTCGTATTTCGTAGTCTAACATATAATGTATGTAGTAAATAATTATTTAGGTGGCGCTACAATCGAGATATATGATGTGATAATTCTACGGAATTACCTGTAAAGGGTGTTTTTTTTAGAGGAATACAAATTCAATATGCAATAAAACACTTCTTGAAGCTAATGTCAATATCTATAATAGCTTTATTTAATAGATAATTTTATGCCATTGAAGCTCAATTTTCGACAACTTTATCAAGCAACTGGGGCCGTATATCAGCAATAACACGGCGAATGTTGACTTCCAAATCGTCCAACGTCCAAACCGGAATAGACTAGTGACTTCACATAGGGTATGAAAGTAATCTAAAGTTGTGAGATCAACGGATGGTGGAGGCCAGTCCACAGGTCCATTACGCGAAATTATGGTTTCGAGCGCCATATGACATGTTCCGCATCTTGTTGAAACCAGAGCCCTGTCACGTCAATGCCGTTCAACTGAGGAACGAAAAAGTTAGAAATCATGATTCTATAGCGCTCTCCATTGACGGTAACATTCTGGCCGGCATCGTCCTTAAAGAAATATGGGCCGATGATTTCACCAGCATATAAAGCACACCAAACAGTGTAATGGTTTTAAGGGCATCTCGACAAAGGCTTCTGGGTTTTCTCCACTTCAAATTCGGCAATTTTGCTTGTATACATATCCATTTAACCAAAAATGGGCCTCATCGGAGAGGAGAACAACATTTTGCGCTGAAAATGAGGATCACGCTGAATCATGTTTTCGCCCCATTCACTGAACCTACGACGCGTATAATAGTCACTCGGTTCAACTCTTGCACAAGCTGGATCTTATAAGCTTTTAAGCCAAGATCTTTCCATAAAATCTTCCACAAAGTGGATGGGCATTGGTCCAATTGCTGTGCACTATGGCGAATCGACTCATTCGGATTTTCGTCAACACTGCTCTCCACAACGGCAATAACTTCTTCTGTTCGCACTGTTTGTCATCTTTGGGGATCCGTATTATCCACTAGGGTGTATGTGATGCCAAAACGATTCATCCTGTTCCGAATAACTTGCTTAGATGGACGATTATGTCGACCAAAAAAATGGACGTAGAGCACGATAAATTTGGCGAACCGAACTATGGTTTTCAAAATAAATTTGCACAATTTGCACGAGTTGTTCTAGCGGTAATTTATTTATTGTTAAATAGCAAAACGTACTAACCACAAATCAACTTCCAACTGTCAAATAGACAATCTGTAGAAACAGTGTTGCCAGTTTAAAAATCAAACCTCTAAAAAAAAAACACTTTTTGTACCAACTGTCTTCAACGTGCATCAATTTTGAAGAATACGAAAATCACAGGAAAAATTGTTGTCCGTGATTTAACTGTGTACGATTGTGGTAGCCAGTGGGAATTGGTCATGCCCAACTGTACGTGACCTGCAAAATTTATAAACACAAGTGTTTGGCAAAGAGAAAATAAAATCACTGTCAGAGATGACTGTACTTAAGTCAGTATAGCAGATACGTTATATAGGCGGCTTCAATGAATTTGTAGCGCAGGTCATTAAGATTTTTCATGGCTGTTCAGGGTGCTAAAATAGGGATGATGACGGGTGAACTCTAAATGAGTCAACAGCAACTCTCATAGTCTCGAAGTGGGTTACTGACCCCCGAATAACCGGCCCCTTTCATCAAAGGGCTCATAAAATGAACTGGGGTTAACTACCCGGCTACGTAAAGATCTCATTGTTGCGAAGGAACCAAAACCCTCGGATAAGAATGGGTCTACTACGACCCTGCAGAATGGAAAAAGGACAGTGACATTCGAATATGTACGTTGAATGTTCGCACCTAATACAGGAATGGAACGGCGTACAGCCGAATAACTAGAGCGAAGGCTTTCGACTGCTAGGAAGTGCGGTGGAGTTTGCCGGGCAAATGGAAGATGAAAATCTGTGACATGTACTACAGTAATTGCTACAGAAAAAACAAACAGCGTCAATTTACAATATAAATATCGTAAAACTCCAAAAAAATACCCAAAACTGATGAAAATTCGTCAGAAAGTGTTCGAAGAGTAATTTAAAAAAAAAAAATGTTTAAAATTTTTTTTATTTTGTAGTATTATTTGAAATTTAGGCAACGAGTCTTAAGGTTTCGACAAGTATGCCTACGTCTTATGGGTACGCTACGACGCTACCAAGGAATGTTTCTACGAGCTCTTCCACATTTCTGGAAGCGCAGTCGGAAGGCATAGCCTGCACGATACCACGTCTGGAAACGGAATAGGGCTAATTGACTTTCCCGCTGAGAAGAAGATCAGTATAGGTTCCTAGTGCACGGTTTCTCCAGCTTAATATCCAAACAGAGACATGGTGGTCGCCTGATCATCAAACCGTCAGCCAAATTGATCATATTGCGGTCGAAGGAAGACATTCTTCCAGTATTATATTGTAGATGTCCGAACTCTCTGAGCCACGAACATAGACTCGAACTACCACTTTGTTGCAACCAAGGTATGTCTACGGATATATCAAACTTCACAATAAAGAAGAAATACTGGGCGGAGATTTAACCGCCAGAGTCCTTGCCGATCGCGTATCCCTTAACCGGTCGATAAGTCGTGTGCAACCAATGTTTAGTCCTGAAGAGCAGTGGCATTGTTGGAGTGAAACCATCGATTTAACAACGTTTTCTATTCTGCTTCACTTGCAGAACTCAATTTACGAATATTTCAAGAAGGTTCTAAGTCTTCAAACCCTTTCCCTAAACTGATTACCAAGTAATGTCTACATAACTTAGTACGGTAACAATATTATCTTATAAAGGATGGTTTTTTTAGAGATTTAGTCTTTAAACTGGCAATACTATATCTACAGATTGTCAGTTTGAAAGTTGATTTGTGGTTAGTACGTTTTGCCATTTTACGATAGCAAATATTTTGAAAACCATGGTTCGGTTCGCCAAACGTGCGCTACGTCCATTTAACGGTTGACATAATCGTCCATCTAAGCAAGTTATTCGGAACACGATGAATCGTTTTGGCATCACATACACCCTAGTGGATAATACGGATCCCCAAAGATGACAAACAGTGCGAACAGAAGAAGTTATTGCCGTTGTGGAGCGCAGTGTTGAGGAGAATCCGAATGAGTCGATTCGCTATCGTGCAGAACAATTGGAGCTATGACCATCCACTTTGTGGAAGATTTTATGGAAAGATCTTGGCTTAAAAGCTTATAAGATCCAGCTTGTGCAAGAGTTGAACCGAGTGACTATTATACGCGTCGTAGGTTCAGTGAATGGGGCGAAAACATGATTCAGCATAATCCTCATTTTCAGCGCAACATTTTGTTCTCCTCTCCGATGAGGCCCATTTTTGGTTAAATGGATATGTATACAAGCAAAATCGCCGAATTTGAAGTGGAGAAAACCCAGAAGCCTTTGTCGAGATGCCCTTAAAACCATTACACTGTTTGGTGTGCTTTATATGCTGGTGAAATCATCGGCCCATATTTCTTTAAGGACGATGCCGGCCAGAATGTTACCGTCAATGGAGAGCGCTATAGAAACATGATTTCTGACTTCTTCGTTCCTCAGTTGAATGGCATTGACGTGACAGGGCTTTGGTTTCAACAAGATGGCGAGACATGCCATATGGCGCGCGATACCATCAATTTATTGCGGGAAACATTTGCTGATACCATAATTTCGCGTAATGGACCTGTAAATTGGCCTGCACAATCCTGTGACCTCACACCTTTAGATTACTTTCTTTGGGGGTATGTGAAGTCACTAGCCTATGCCGATAAACTAGAGATGTTGGACGATTTGGAAGCCAACATTCGCCGTGTTATTGCTGATATACGGACCCAGTTGTTCGATAAAGTTGTCGAAAAATGGATTTCACGATTACGCTTCATTTGAGTTAGACTTGGCGCGCATATGTCCGATATAATATTTAGGTGCTAATGGCATATAATTTTCTATTAAATAAAGCTAAAGTCATAGACATTAACATTAGTTTTAAGTGTTTTATTTCATATTGAATTTGTATACCTCTAAAAAAAAATACAATAAGTTTGCATGCTGCTCTGCTGCTTATCTTTTTCCCTATTTGTGTTCAATTTTGAATATGCATCGATGCCAAGAAGCCTACAGAAACGCTGCAACTTTTGTGATAGGTTTAACCCGACCTCTTCCTATAGTTCGATATGAAGGACGCACACGTAGGAAAACAACTTGCTTACGAAGTGGTACTGCATAGAAGACCGGGAGCGGATCGTGAACTCTACGACCAAAGTAGGAAGGAAGAAAATCTCCGGAACGCGCGATCGAGGAAACAGAGTGGTGCTACTCAAGAAACAATTAGCGGAACACCTAAAAGTAAATAATGTTAAGCCAAAAAGACCCGAACAGGGGTCTGTTGAGCTCAATAAGGAAACATAGTATCTAGTAGAGTCACAGTCAGTACTGAGACATTGTGAATGGTGACAATGTCATTGGTGAAAGTCTAGAGTGAGGATAACAATATCCCAACTCAAGGCCAAAAGGCTGCTGCACTGGGCTGCCTACATGCCGAGTTATTTAAGATAGCGGGAGATGGCTTGATAAAGAGCATGCATGAACTCGTTTCCAAGAAGAAGAAACGTGAGAATACAACCTTAGCATTGCTTGCGTTGAAGTCATCTGATTAGTAAGTGCACAACTGCCCAATATTTGCAGTACGACAGATTCTGGAAAAAATCCATGAAGTCTAAATCGATACGCACACCCTCTTTACCGATTTTAAGTCAGTATAAGCCAGCTTCTATAGAGACGAGCTATACAGACCATGTCTATCCATGGTGTTCCTACCAAACTGGTCATATTGCCCAGAATGACGATGGAGAACGCCCGCTGCTCCATTAAGTTCGAAAACATTCTCTTCGAGACTTTTGTTGTCGATATATATTTTAATAAGAATCTACACAACGGTTCGACCTTTGAGACACCAATCAACTTGACCACCCGCAAGCTACGCATCTACCGTTCTTACCGTACAACCATTCAGGCAGGCAAACGTCGACCCTGTCCACGTCCTTGTCACGGATTTATTCAGGACTCGACTATTTAACAAGAAAGAGCTGTAAACCGTCCAACAAAACAAATTCAAGGTTATATGCCTCAGAATAACTGGAGTAGCCACAGCCAAAGAATGCCTGAGCGACAGACTGTCCGCTGTGCTTTAACCATCGACAAGATTCTGTGGAACATCGTCAAAAAGGTAGTCAAGACCACCGTGGAAAAGAGCCCTTGGTATGATGATGATAACGACTTAAAAAAGAGGCAGAAAATGCACATCTACAAGCACTGCAACAGACGACAACATCAGCGAAGGAATAGTATCGATCCAGGCGAAGGTAGAGAAGTAAACTACTGTATAAAAGCATAACAAAAAGTCCGGTGATAGGAACAATATGCAGAGGTTTTTCGGGGAAACTAAGTGGTATCAAGCTCGAAACGCAAGCTCTTCAAAACAGAGAAGGAAACCTAGTCATCTAAGTGCAGGGAATTATGAATGAAGATGTCATTTCCCTCAAATGGTCTACCAGCAATCGTAGTATGGCTGCTTGCAGATCGATGATCGATCAAATGTTCACGCTACGGAAAGTCCGTGAAAAGACCATTTAAAGTCGGTGCTCAAAAATTCTTCATCGACTTCAAAGATCCATATTCGTATGATAGAATTCATCGTCTTGAACTTTACAAGGCCCTGGCCGCATTCCGGATCGCGGTAAAATTGAACCAGCCGCACCTCCCGAGGCCGAACTATATATTCCAAACATGCAGCGGATTTCGGCAAGGAGATACACTTTCATGTGATTTCTTCAATCAAGTGCTGGAATAGATAGTACGCAAAACTGGTGTTAACACGGAAGACACATGTGCTTGTCTGCACTCCTCATCAAACATGGAGCTTACAATCCGTGATTAGGCGATTCACAGGATATTAAAATCGTAACATGAACAATTTGCCTGACTATTCCTTGATCAGATGACCGCCATGTTAAGAAGGGCCCTGCAGAAAATAATAAGAGGGGCTTGTGAGCTCTGCGAGCAGAAAAGGATACAAGAACATAGGTCCCTCAGAAGAAAATTAGGAGTACGAGAAGCGTTTGATCGAGGCCCTGCTACCAGAAGAATGAAATCCGTAAGATTTCCATTCCAAACATGGAGAAGTACGACCAAAAATGCTACTGAGAATCTGGAAATATAATTTCTACAGACTGTTAAATGGTGAGAATGCACCATTTAACTTGGACGATCATTTCCGCATTTCTAAGCTTAAGTCTAACAAAGCTTCTCCTCCCCTATAGGTCAAATTTTCACAATACGGGAGATCTTGGAAAAAACTCAGGGGTTTAAAGTCGATACATATCACTTCTTCATCGATTCAAAAGCCTCATATGACAGCATCTGTAGAGATTAACTATTCAGATCTATGGCTAGTTTTAGCATCCGTGACAGGCTCTAATGACAAAACCGAGAATTTTAATGTCAGAAAAGGATTTAAACAAGGTGATACGATTTTTATAACATCGTTGTTAAAAGAATTGACTCACAAGTGGAGTCCAGAAGCACCATCTTTGAAATTCTGTCGAGTTACTCGCATATGCAGGTGATATTGATATAATGGGAAGAACGTAGCGAACTGTCAATAGAACGTTTGCGACTCTTGAAGCGAAAGCGGTCAATGAAGGAAAAAAAATATATATACTCGTATATACGCCCTGAATGACTTGAACTGCAACCAACTTCAGACTGCTATAATTTACAAACCGGTTATGACAGTGAGCTCAAATTTTGACACATGACAGATAATTTTATTATTTACAAGCCTTTTAAACGATTTGAGTCTCAGTTGTGTTTCGAAATTTTTATCCGCGTTGGAATTCAAACATGATATTGTGATTGCTTTATATTTGGCTGGAAAACCATAAGTAGCTATCGTTAGAGCCCTCCAGCACCTCAACGTGAATAAATCATTTGTGTCTCGAACCATAGCTCGTTACCGTGATACTGGCACCGTTGAAAAACGCCATGGAGGTGGTCATAAAAAAAAACAGCAACTTCGGTAGAAATGGTTCGGAAAGTGAAGGCTCGAATTGAGCGAAAACCGCGTCGAAGTGGAAGAAAAATGGCTCGTGAGCTTAACATATCGTTGGAACGGATGCAACACATACTGAAAAATGAGCTTGGGCTCAAGCCATTGAAGTTCCAAAAAGCACGCGATCTTAGACCGCAACAGAAAAAAGTTAGAGTCGAAAGAGCGAAGGAGTTGCTACGCTTACACAAAAGTGGTAAGTTGCCGAATTTGGTTTTTTCCGATGAGTCGCCATTTGTTATCGAGCAATATGTCAACGAACAAAATGACCAAGTTTACTTGCCAGAGAAGTTCTTCGAAAATTTATATCTTCGGTCGGCCACCAGAAAGCAGCCAGCACCGATGGTGATGGTTTGGGTCGCCATAACCGCCGATAGTCGCTCTCCGCTCGTATTTTTGGACCGTGGCGTCAAAATTAATGCGATCCTGTACCGTGAAACTGTTTTAGAGGCAGTATTGAAGCCTTGGGCAAGCAATCATTTCGGTCGGAGACCGTGGACATTTCAACAAGACTCCGCACCGCGCTTTGCGTCAACCAAGATTGGTTAAAAAACAATGTTCCACCCTTCATTTCTTCGACACAATGGATTGCAAATTCTCCGGATGAAAATCCGTTGGATTTCTCTGTCTGGAGTATTTTGAAGGCGAAGGCTTGCACTAAAAAATACCAACGTTTGGACCACCTGAAACAAGCACTTCGCCGGGGATGGGCCAAAATACCGCAGAGCCACTTGCGTGCAGCGTGCGATGCTTTCTTCGGCCGTCTTCTCAAGGCCATTATTCGCGCCAAAGGTGGACATATTGAGAACTACTGATACAATTTCAAAATTGATGTATTTTTCAAAATTTTTTGCTTTGGCACATTAAAATTTATCAAAAAATAAAAAAATTATAGCATTCTAAAAGTTAGAGTTAGAGTCATGCCCCATGTATTGTCAATAAAGAGGGACAACATTGACAACAACAGGATAGGCATCTACATATTTGAGGAAGTAAGGGATTTTATCTACCTCGGCTTTACTAGCCCTCCGACATTGACCCTAGGGTGGAAATCGTGCAAAGAATCACTCTTACTAATCGCTGGTGTTTTAGGCTTGGAAGGCAATTAAGTAGTAAGGTCCTCTCTCAAAAGCTACTGATCGTCCCAATCTTCTTTTAGGACGCAGGAGTTTGGAAACTGACGAAAAATGCGGGCGCAAATGCTCTCGGTCTTGTCGAGAGAAAAATTTTTGGAATAATTTTCGGTTTCGTTTGCATCAGTGGAGATTGAAGGAAATGTTTTAACAGCCAACTATATTGCTAGGACACCTTGATTGCATGTACACCAGCGTCGCGGTCCGAAAAGCTTTCGACTCCAAGGGACAACGTAGTACAAGACGACCCCACGTTAGGTGGCACACACAAGTGGAAGGGAACCAAGGCATGTTAACTCAGACTCTGGTCCAACCCGGGCTGGGGTGCCTTTTAAGTAAGTAAGTAAGGCCGCGATGTTCCCAAGTAAATATTGAGGTGAGTCCCAGTAATATTCCGTTTCGCAGTAAAGTCAATTAGTCCACGTTCGTTCCCAGACCCAATGTCGTATAGACTATGCTTTCTGATTTTTTTCGTATTCCTGCGGTAAAATAAGATAAAACGAATTCAAGGTCACACTCAGAGCACGGCTTGTAGGTTTTTTTGAGGAATACATAGAAACAGTTTGTAGTAACCTCGTCTATTTCTTATTTGTGGCCATATCAGGCTGATGTTGGTGAATAATCTCTTTATCTCCGGATTTGCTCAAGCGCCTAAAGCTCAAGATTTGCTGCTTGGAACTGCTTACAGCGAATCCGCAACCAAATAGAAGCCACTTCTGTTCTCTGAAGTAGTCATCGTAATATATGTCACAGTTTTCATCCTCCTTTTGTCTGGCCCATCCAGTTCGCTTCCTGGATCTTAGTAAAACTCGTAACCATCACCGACGTATTTATATACATACATATCCCCAAATATTCCTGATCCACGCAGAAGTGTCCAGGTGGAGACGTTTTCGGTCATTCAATCTACCTTCACCTTGATCATTTTTGTATTCATGATATGAAGGTTTGTGATCTGAAATTCACTTTTCCAACTGATTGGTCTACTCACGGTTAGATGCGACGCCTTAAGCTTTGATGAATCTCAGCAGTCGAAATATCACACATGAATAAACTATGCCACGTGTTTTACCAGATATTCAAGACATCGATAGCAAATGAAGAAGAGTGACGAGTAACTGTAGCAGGCCAAAGATTAAAGTGTTTTGTTTTCCTTACAAAAACTCGATAAAAACAATTTTATTACACCAAATGTTATCGTAGACCTTATCGGTCTTTAATTAAAGAAGCGCTACCGCTCAAAGAATTACAATTAGCTTTCCTAAATTCTCCGAAGAGGATGATTCAATTTTTGGCAACAAATTGCAAATATGCGAGTATTTGTAACAGTAGATTGTGCCTCTAATAAATTTATAATACTTAATGTTCTAACTTTAGACCACACCATACGGGAAAGTTTAAAGAAAAACGGAAGAAACCCCGATAACAAATCTTAATGTTCTTAGCTACGATATCAGTTACCGATATGTGTTAAATAGTTTAATTTATTGTCTAAGTTTATTGCCCTTAAATGCGAAGTTATAAAATGCCTAAACTGCCGCAGTTCAGTATATTTTTTCACAACATTTGGATTAAGCACCATGAAAGGTATACTTGTACAGAAGATTATTTTTAATAGTGGCAAACTAAAAAAAATCTTTTTTTCACAGTCCTTGGAGTCTTTGTTTTAATTTGTTTTATTGCGTTCGCCAAAAGTTCCTTCATTCCTAATTGTAGCGAACAGGAACTCGACATTCTTTGGCCTAATTACGATGATAGAACAACGTATTATGTCTGCAGTGCATTACGACAGCCAGAACTTCAGTCATGCGCTAACCAAACTTGCTTTACTTTTGTCTATCAAACTTGTACAAGTGAAGCCATGTATAGGCCTCCGCCTGATGAGGAATATTTACCTACAGAATTTCCTCCATTTACAACCACTACAATAACTCCTGAAACATCAACTCCTGAAACATCAACTCCTGAAACATCAACTCCTGAAACAACAAGTCCTGTAACATCAACTTTGCCAACTCCGGCAACAGGAGCTCCAGAATCAACACCGGCTGAAACCTCAACTGATCCTTCTACTTTGCCTCCAGATAGTACTACGACTACTGAGATTGTTACAGATGTTACCACAGAAACAACAGAGGAAACAGTATCACCAACAGATGAGCCTTTGGTTCCAGGGCCACCATCACCCGGACCTACACTTTTAGTACCCACACCTTCAACACCGCTTCCAACACCTCCGTCTGAAGGGACCCCCCCGTATGTGGATGGCAGGTGGTTTATGTTTAGGTTTAGAAGACACTAAACAATGAAATCTTGCATATGTTCTACAAAATATCGTACTTCTACAAATGTACGTACATACATAAGTGAATTCGTGCCATATCTTAACGTAATATTTTATATTGGTGTTTAGCGGGTAAATTATTGTCAATAAACGACAGAAAAATATACACATATCCTTGAATCCAAGCTGTTTCTACTAATTGATTCAATATTACATCCCTAAGATGATGTAAAGAAATTGTACTTTCTTCTTTCAAAAGAGTTATCTAGTATCTTCGCAGCTTAAAAATGTGGAAACATTCTTTTTTGGCATGACAACCTATACTCTTCACTTTAAGTGAGCACTACAGTCCAGAGTAGCAGGGCCTCAGCCGAAGACTTTCTCCATTTTCCAGGATTTAGCGCTAAACTCCTCAAATTGCGCACAATTAGTTGGCTGAGGCCCTTTTCTGCTTAAGCCTGGCGGATGAGGTAGTGTTTATTCTTTCAACATGTTCTAGCCATTGGAGATGATGAAATCTAGCACTTTTGAATTGATCGCCTTCCACGTGACCGCGCCATCTAAGGAAAAGTCTCCATTGAGCGCGGGCTCAAGGGATTTAAGTACCCTTAAAATGTTAGAACACAGCGCGGGCGGAGGAAAATCAGGGAGGATGGTAAGAGAGGTACCGGTGAACGTTGGTTTTAAATGTTTGAAGGTTATAATGACTAGGAAATAACGAGATCGGCAGGGCATTCCATAAGCGAGTTGTACGGCTTAGGAACGCATCGCGATATTTTAGAGTACGTCAGAAAGTGGGCTTGGGGGCATACTGATGAACATTCATGGCGAGACGGGTGTCATGGCTAAAAGTTTGAAGGTGTGGCGATTTCTATGGAACACTGGTGGTGGAGGTAGTGATAAAACAAAATGAGACATGAGACATTACGTCGGTGTTCGAGGGTGTCCATAGCTTGAGTGAATTAGTATAACCTATGAGTTTTATCGCACGGGTTCGAATCCTATCTAGCAGGTGCAGAGATGTTTTGAGCGCACCCAACTAGATGTGGGCATTGTACTCATATTTCGGGCGGATAAATTTCTTACATATATGGAGGCCAGGTCAGAAGGGGAAAAGTATTTCTTACATCGTTTGAGGAAAACTTGGCATTTCGCAGCATTTTTGACGACACCGAATATGTGGACATTCCAACGTAAGTTGTCATTGACACACATACAGAGGGTGGAAAGTTTATCGGTTTCGACGATGCAAGTGCCGTTTTTGGATAATGGTTGGGTGTTTAAATTTCGCTAATGGCAGCAGATAGCATTGAGTTTTGGAGGCTTTAAATTCCACTCTGTTGATAGTTCCCCAATTGGTTATGCTGTTAATATCGGAATTTAATGAGCTTAACATACGCTGCCGTTCCCGTTCTGCAGCCGAAGAACAGGGACGTAAGTCTGGGAACGAATATGAGAAAGGGTGTTGGAGACACAACGGAGGCCAGGGGCGCACCAGCATTTACTGGATGGAGTGAAAAGTGACCTCCTTGACCGCCAGAATGCGCTGCTACTGCAAAAAAGGTATGGTGCCTTGAAGTCCGTTCATATTTAGGCAGACATGCCAAATTTCAGTGCGATACTGTCTTTAGTTTTGTTTTGACAGCTGATTGTTGTTGACGTGTTTGGCATCATGTAGAGTATGGACAAAAACGATTTTCGTTCTCTCATAAAACATTATTTTTTGAGAGGCAAAACGGCAAAGGAAACAAAAGAAAAGTTGGATAAATACACCGTCAGATTACACCGTCAAATATTGGTTTCGAGAGTTTCGTGGTGGCCGCAACTCCACTACCGATCAAGTCCGCAGCGGCAGGCCCTCCGATGCGGTTACAGAGGACAATGTCAAAAAAATACATGATAGCAGATACCACAAAGATTAGTACTGAGTGCACACACCATATTTTGGGCAATATTCTGCATATGAAAAAGTTATCCTGCCGCTGGGTGCCGCGCATGCTCACTCCTAACCAAAAACACGAACGCGAGAACACTTCGAAAGAGTGTTTGGACTTGCTGATGCGGAATCGGGAGGACTTTTGGCGTCGATTGGTAACTGGATTTGGATCCCTCGGACTATTATCTCTTCCCAGACATCAGAAGATGGCTCATCAATAAAAAATTCAGCTCATGCGAGGAAATCATCGACGCCACGGAGGAGTATTTTGCAGACCTTCCGGAAAATTACTTTTCGGACGGGATCAAGAAGTTGGAAAATCGCTGGAATAAGTGTATCAAACTAAAAGTGGACTATATTGAATAAAATAAAAAAAAACATTTAAAAAAAGAAAAAAATTTAATTCCCAAGGACGTCACTTTTCACTCCATCTAGTATTTTGCGAATATCAGACTTGAAACCATCAAAGATAACTTGATTTGAACGTTCCGAGAGGTAATTTCTATTCCATTGAAGAAGAGAGTCATCGATCCCAAAAGCACGTATTTTCGGCAAAAGAGCCGGATCCAAACTCTGTCAAATGTTTTCGAAATATCAAGTGCAACTATCTAGCTTTCGCCACATTGATACAAGCTTTGGTTCCGCTTGTCGGTGAGACACGCCATCAGATCACCAGTGGACCTGTTGCTACGATAACCATATTGCCTGTCATTGAGAAGTTTTCGTGTTTCGAGATATTGCATGAGCTGTCAGTTTATCAGCGTTTCCATGGCCTTGGAAAGAAGGGACGTAAGTGCAATGGGTCTGTAGGAGGAGAGAGAAGAAGATTCGCCTTTTTTAGGGACGGGCTGGACAAATGCTGTTTCCCATCTTCTCGGAAGGAGTCCTAAAGAGTAGGATTGATGAAAAACCTTACGCAGTGGTTTTGCCAGCGTGGAAGAACACCTCTTCAGAAGAAGGGGAGATATGCCATCTGGACCAGCGGATTTATGCATGTTGAGATCTTTAAGTACTCTTGCTACTACATGGGTGCGAAAGTGGATTCGTCCCATTGTAAATTCGACGCGCTCAAGTGTAGGCGGAGTCAAAGCACAATCTGGTAGTGTTGAGCTAGCTGCAAAGTGTGCAGCAAGCAGATTGGCCTTGTCCAAAGAGCTGACAGCTGGAATGTCATAGTAAATGAGCTAATATTTTTGACGAACGACCAACAATTTTTACTGCCTTTCGGACATTGTAGTATTTTTTGCCTCAGTTTTTGGTCGTATTGGAATTTCACAGGTTGGAGTAAGGCGTTGCAGTCATTTCTGGCTTGTTCAAACTTTTTTCGATTTTCCTCTGATGTGTTGGTCTTGAAGGAGAGAAAAAACATTTCTCTAACACTGACAGCCTCTTTACAGTTCGTGCCTTACCATGCCTTTCCTTTTGGTTTGATACTCTTCATCCGATGAGGGATAAAGTTCTTCATTCCAGAAGCGGCATCCACGTCGTTATCGAGGAAATATACCGATCAGTTAAAATTCCTAAATGAGATGTGAAGTCCGCTCCAAATTGGGTTTCTCGCATAGGGTTGATTTAGGTATCTTTCCTAATTGTGTGGTCTGTGTACCAGAAATTAGCAGATACGACACAGTGGTCTGACGTGCCTAGAGGGGATAGCACATTGATTTTGTATTTGTCGGGGTTAGAAATTAAAAACAAGTCCAGGATGTTGGCGGTATTCGTTTGTGCTCATTTACAAGCTGTGTTAAGTTATTTTCCGCAGTGAAGATCTCAACACAACGTTCTTCGGGTGTTGTCTGTCCAGAATGTCGAAGCCACCCAATGACGATTTCAGTATGAGGATACAGGGATACAATTCTCTCAATGGAGTCAGACAGCGCATCAAACTCATTGAAGGTCGAGTTGCTGTCCAGTTTGGGGCTTCTGTAAATAAAGCGATAGTCGATAGTTTGCTTACGGAGATAGAATTCTAACCACAAGAAATTTAATTCCGGAACAGGGGCTACATTGTGGTGGAGTTTGGTAAGTTACATCACTACACACGTAGATGGCGAGACCGCGGTGAAGAATAATGGCACTAGTTCGTAGAAAGGTAGCTTCAGATCAGAGTTATCTGAGAGGTGTGGGCGGGGATCTACCTGTGTTTCACTAAGTGCCAAAGCAGCTAGTCTGCATTTACAGACGTGGATGTGGAAGTGATTACTTTTTAGCCTGCGTATATTGGCAATATCCGCTCTAAAAACACAAACACCGACGTTACTAAGCGCAGATGTAAAGTACAAATTCAGAGTTGGTCTACCGAATCAAATTGTTGTAGGTGCTATGCCCTTACAACAATAGGAAACAGCACACCAACAAAATTCATACCCACAGCCCGCTGTGGTGGGCTTGCACTCAGTCACTGCACGCGCTATATGACAAAGTATTGTAATACAGCAACGGCAGTGACTAGTGGACCAGGACCAGAAAGGTTGGGATGCTCGCACTGTGGAAGGTGATTTCGGTTTCGCTGCACTCGCACGTAGTTTTTTTTTTTCTCCACGCGAGGAGCAAATTTCACAGTGCACTTGCGCGTGTGCTTTATCTTTCCGGGATAGATGCGAATACTTTTCGGGCTGAAGCGTTGGTGTTAATTCGCTCAACATGACCGAGCCATCTTAGCCGATGAATTTTGGCCCTTCTGACAAAGGCAATATCGCTGCATAGCTCACATAATTCGGAGTTATATCTACTTCTCCAATTTAAGTTTATGTAAACAGAACCAAAAATCACTCAAAAAACTTTTCTCTCGAAGCAACCATTTGAAGTCTATGCTTTCGCATCGTACAGTAGAACTGGAATGATGAAGGTCTTTTATAGTGCTGCATTCGTTGTTTGAAAAAAAAAACGGACCCGCTTTCCAATTGCCTCCTCAGTCCAAAGATTTGCAAGAATGATTTTTCGTTTGATTTCTACGAGTTTGACAGGGATACCGAAACCTAACTTGGGCCTTTATAGCTCGCCTAAACTCGTATAAATAAATGCTGTCACATGCGGCTTAAACTCAATAACCAGGTGATGTTTCTGGGCTTTTTCCGAGATGTGAATATCTGGTCGATATTTGTATCAAATACCTGGTGTAGTGTTTCATAGTTGATATAAGATACGGTAGATTTAATCTTATATGCAATGTAAAGGGGACTAACTTCTCCATAGTTAGAGTAGTTAAGAGAGTTTTATCTTTAAGGATCAGACAAACGATGAGATCCAACTTATTGTGTATACTTTTGTCCGACCACATGATCATCACTGATGAATTGGTGTATGATTCTTTGTTGCAAGATGGCAGTGCTCTTAGATTATGACGATGTTATTTCCAGAAACATTCGAACATACACTCGTATGATATACTAGTGCTGTGTCTTGCGACGATCGCAATGTGTTCAGTTAGGGTGACAGTTTTTTGATCTGGTGACTGCTGGGTCCTTGTGGATGTTAGGGTGTAGTAAACTATGATGACATTTCGAGTAGTCGGGAAGTGAATTAGCCGAAGTCCTTTTTCGGAGCTGATGCCGTGTTTGCCATTTTTCCAACGCCGAGGAAGCTTCACTTTTTTAACTTGGCATTAACACCACCAAGGAGGATCTTAACGTCGTGCTTAGGATATTGCTCATACGTCTCGTCGAGGAACTCGTAAAAATAATATTTAATAAACTTATCCCTTCCTCTTTGAGGGCATGAGTGCATTTAGCCTCAGTCTTCCTCTGATGATGAATCCGCATCCGAATAGGCACTGTTTCTGATACCACAGCAATTCTCATATCAGTTGGGAATTCTTGCTTTGCCTAACCAATCCTATCCTTCATCTTGAATCGCAGTGATATCCGATTTGTAGCTTTCAAGGATCACCATTAACTGCTCGGCTGCATAGCGACTGTCCAGGTTCATCTATATACGAAGCTGTTATACTTGATCAGGCAGGTAAACCGACGGCAAAACTACCAATCTGTAGGCTTAGATTCTTGCTAGTACATAGCTCACTATGGGAGTTTGAGGGTTACAAGGTTTGATATTCACAACATAAATACTGGCGTGCTACAGGGCTAGGTTCTGTCTCCGACACTCTTTTTAATATTCTTTAGTAATCTTTTGTCTGGTCCCTCTATTCCAATATATTCCTTTGCTGACGATAGTACTCTCTGCTTTTCATATTTATTCCTGGACTCACGTCCCTGCTCTTCGGCCTTAGAACGGGAACGGCAACGTATGCTTAGCTCATTAAATTCCGATATTAACAGCATAACCAACTGGGGAACCACCGACAGAGTGTAATTAATACTTCTAAATCAAAATCCTGTCTTCTGTCGTTATAGCGAAATTTGAATGCCCAGCCATTATCCATGAATGGTACTTACATCGTTGAAACCGAAACACTTTCCATTCTAGTTATGTGTGTCAATCTGAAAATCTGGAATGACCATGTATTTGATGTCGCCAAAATTGTTGCGAAATGTCTAAGTTTCCACATCTGGTCAAGTGCCCCTATAACATCCCTGCACTTGCTAGATAGGATTTAGAATTGTGCGATAAAACTCATAGGTGATGTTAATATCACTCAGTAAATTCACACCCTCGAACACCGGCGTTATGTCTCGCTATTTTCACCACCAGTGCTCCACCGAATTTGCCAGTAGCATTCCCCCTTTAAAATCTTCAACCATAACACTTGCCACGCTATGAATGCATGAATGCTCATCAGTATACCCTCAATCCCACTTTCGGTATTATTCTGAAATATAGTGATTCGTTTCTAAGCCGTATAATTCACTTATGGAATGCCCTGCCTAGCTCTTTATTTCCTAGTCATTATAATCTGCAAACATTTAAAACTAACGTACATCGGTATTTCTCTTTCTTTTCTCCCTAACTTCCTTCGCCAGCGCTGTGTGCAAACATTTTAAAGGCGAGCGCCGATTGCAGAAAAAAAAACATTGGCTGGCTTAACACTGGCTTAAGTTTAGACAACCTTACTGAATGCCGAAATAATCCTTATATGACCTAAGCTCTGAATATTTTGAAGTAGGTCAAATAACTTCATCGCAGAATCTGCCTCTGATGTCGCCATTTACTCCATCTTAGAAGTTTCTTTGTCATAGTCTGATTTGTTGGTATTCAAAGACAATTTTAAGCTACCTAGCCAACGTAACGGGCATGTTTAAACTCTTTAAATTTTGAATTTTTTGATTACCGTTTAGAATTCGGATACAGGTAGCAGAACCAATTTAATTAATATTTTTACGCTTTGTATAAAAAAGCACTAGGGCGGCACACTGTCACCCGCCGATGACTTCTTTGCTGTCTGTGTATTTTTAATTAGGCACATAATTGGTCTAATTTGTGTCAAGTCTCGCCCAAGATACAATAATAAAAAAATATCTGACAGTTTAACAACTTAACATATGTTTTCAGAACGTCAGAAGAGATGCCTCAATGGAGCTTTCGGTTTTGCTAGAATTTAACTTTGGGTTAGGTTCAGTAATCCCTTGTATTTTTTTTATAGTCATTGCACGCTGATTGGGTTACGTACGTTTCAACCCTGAAAATGATTATTATGGTTTTTTTTTTTAAATAAGCAATATCATATACAAGTAACATAGAAGTTGCGTGATTTTTGTTGGTCCTCGTAATCGACCAACTGTGCTCGCTATTCGTCGTGTTGTGGATACAATCTCCCCACCATAATCACTTTACATGTCGCAAAGTCCATAAAGCGTCAGCATTATTGAGCAAATTGTAGCCGTGTGGCGGAAATCCTGAACTGTTAATTCGCAGTCGATCGAAACAGTTTGGTCGTTGCTCTTCCACTATGTGAACAATTTTGCGGAAAGACATTATTTTGTGCTAGTATAAAGTGCTAGGGAGTTCGCGGGCTCTCAAGCAATTAATTTTTATCGAAAGGTCGTATTTTGTGAACAAGCGTTTCGCGAGTGAGCCAATTACACCTATAAAAAAAGTCCACTGTTTGGTGTGGCCTTCACGCATACTTTTCGAAAGTAATCTATCAGGATTCTGCTACGTTCCATAATACCCATGTAAACCTTGGTCGAGAAAGGACTCGATTTAACGACAGTATTATATCGTGAAATGTTGATAAACCTCAAAAAACTCCCAGTCACGCCTCTGAAGCAGACATTAACTCATGTGTTTTGAATCTTCAAATAAATTTCCAACTACTCGAAGGTGTGGCTCAACATTTGAACGACAGAATGCGCTTCGTATAAAATAGCCGAGGGAGTCATAAGCCTGAGGACCTGTCATAAACTATTTCCTTCACAATGAATAAAGATTTTTGATTCAAGCTTTAATCCTGTCGTTGTTGTTTTAAAAAAATAGCAAACTTTACCAAGTATGGCCAAAGGAAAATAATGGGGCAACGATGCTAATAATGTCACGAGTCGGGTTGGCAGGTTCGGAAAATCGGCAATGCGTGTATTCAGCTTTCAAAAGACCGATTCGTAAATCGCTGCCTTTCAGTGCTTTATCTATGTACATAATTGCCTAAAAGAGCTCTTCAGTTGTTGCTTTTAGTTGCGCTATCATCGGCGAAAAAAGTCGCTCCAGGTTTTTCGGTTTGTTGCTTCCATAGAAAATCCTGGAAGACATTACAAAGAAACCGACTTTGAACACTGCCTTGGTGTACTGTAACTTTATTTATTTACTTATTTATCATTATAAGCATACTCGTATATCACAGTAAGAATTCACTTATAATATTGTGAGAGATAACAACTTAAATAAAATTAACAATTTACAAAAAAAAAAAAAAATGTATATTTAAAATTCAAAATTTAAAATTCAAAATTCAGGTAAAAAAAAGAAAAGGGATTTAAATTGAGTTGAGATCGCTCGAGACAAAAAAAAGGAAGGAATGGGGAAGCTAAAAACTAAGTGCTTGATTCGAGAAAAAGAGACGTAACTCGCTCCTAAATCTTCTGCTCTCTTAGATTGCACGGAAGTGAATTCCAAAGGCGAATGGCAGCAAAGAAAAATTGTCCCTTAGATGTTAGGCAAGAGAATTGTGGAAGAATTAAGCAAACAGATCTATTAGATGCCGAAAACTGGATTTTATTGTAGAAATATGAAGGTTGTCTCGTTTTTACTATGTTAAAAAGAGTATTGTGGGTATGAAATTTAACATAGTTCTGAAAAGACGTATCCAACACGTTTTTTTGCTAAATGTGATATGTGATCAAATCTTTTGAGACCGTTAAAACAACGTATAGTGCTGTTAAAAGCTAACTGAAAATTTCTATTACAATTACAGAAGATTTCACAAGCATAAATTAATACAGGAATAACCAAAGCTTTGGTAAGCATAAGCCTTGTTCTCAGTGGTGTAAACTTTTGGGCTATCCACAATGTTCGGAGAACACCATACGCTTTACCCACTATAACATTAATATGGTTATTATATGTCAGTACTCTGTTGAATACCATGCCTAGGTTTTTGGACGATCCGACGAAATCTATTCGTAAATTGTTCAGCATTATGGATGGGAAATAAGATAAGTCCAAACGTTTTTTTTGAAATAACTAAACCCTTATATTTATCTGCGTTCAATGCTAGGCTATTTTCCAACGCCCATTTCGAAATTCGTTGAAGATCTTCATTTATATCATTAGCGCAGTTTTCTATTAATCCAAGGGCACAACTTCTATACATTTGAATATCGTCCGCATAAAGGTGCTTTGACGAATTCATAATAACGGATCCTATGTCATTAACATACATTGAGAGCAGGAGAGGTCCCAAAATCGACCCTTGGGGAACGCCTCGTTGCAAAGGAAGAAATTCTGATAGAACGCCTTCCAGAGACACGGCCTGCTTTCCTTCTCTAAGGTATGACGAGAGTAAATTTCTAGCAGAACAAGGCATATTAAAGAAGTAATGTAATTTATAAATAAGAGTAGAGTGGTCAACCATATCAAAAGCTTTCGAGAAATCAAGAAGGACCAAGGAGGTGACATGGTCCTTATCCAGATTCTCTCTTATATCCTCTACCACGCTCATTAATGCAGTTGTACAGCTATACTTGGCACGAAATCCAGACTGAACAGAAACCAGTAGATTATAGCGTTTAATATAGGTATTTATTTGATTATGCATAACTCTTTCACACACCTTAGAGAGGAAGGGTAAAATAGATATATGTAGGTCTAAAATCCTCACATGCCGAGTTTTTTAGGGATTGATACTACTTTGGGTATTTTCCACTAGTGGGGAAAAATGCCGGTTGTAAAAATGGTGTTGATCACGTGCGTAATATATGGAAGGAGTAATGGTAATGTGGCCTTAATAAAAACTGGATATACTCCATCCACTCCAACAGCATTTGACTTAATAGACAAAAAACTTTCCACAATATCCGTGCTTTCTATTCGTTGGAAAGAAAATGATGTACGGCTTGGGATAATACGATCACTGTTTGCACGATCTTCAACCTCTGTTGAGGTTACAGGATGTGGTATAGATAGGACTCTATGATTAAGTTCATTGCCATCGATATTACATGCATACTTAAATTTTTGTTTACCAATCCCTAATTCACGGAGGTTACTCCACAATTTTCGACCATCAGAATTAGTAGCTAGCAATTCTTATTTCGCGAACCACGCTGTTTTTTAGTTGTTTGTAGACTTGGTGGAGCTCGTTTATCCTAAAGTGTTTCCATTGACGGTAAGCCTGATCATGTTGCATCATTAACACCCTAATCTCGTTAGTAAACCAAACCCTTGTGTTTTCTCTTACCGTTCCAGTAGTTACTGGGACGTGTGTATCAAAAAGATGATTTACATTTTTATGAATGAACTTAACTTGGTCATCCGGTGAGGGTATATTATACACGAGGTGCCATATAATGCAATATATGTGATGTTCTAAGGCAGACCTGTCTATATTTTTTAAAATTTCTAAATGAATAGTTGGATGATCTTGTAGAGCCATTTATGACAAAATCAAAGATGAGAAAAATGAGGTCATGTTTAGAAAATGCAATCGCTGAAATTTGATCATACAGAACAACTTTGTCTTTACTATTGACAAAAAACAGATCTAACAAGGTCCTGCAAGTACTTGTGAAATGAGTAGGGAGCTGGGTATTTACTGGATGTACGAGGGGCGTTCAATATATTCTCGGTATCGATATGAAAGAAAATGCGAATTCAATTTAAATTGTTTTTATTTTTCAATATGATCTCCCCTAACATCAATGCATTTGTTACATCTTGAGATAAGCTTTTTTAAACCCTCAAAATAATAAATTTCCTCTTTCTCTGCAAAATACCGACTTGAGTTCTTCATCATCCGAAAATCTTTTTCCACGAAGACATTTTTTCAAATCCGGAAACAGGAAATAATCACTAGGGGCAAGGTCTGGACTATAGGGTGGGTGTTGGATTTCTTCGAAACCACAATCTCGCGCAGCAGCCTTGGAAACTCGCGCCGTGTGAACAGGAGCGTTGTCATGAAGAAGCAACACACCCGCTGCGAGTTTACCCCGTCTTTTCTTTTTAATTTCCTCCCGCAAATTATGCAAAGTGGAAGCGTAGGATGTGGCGTTGATGGTTTCACCTTTTTTTTTGTACTCAATGAGCAAGATTCCCTTTGAGTCCCAAAAAACTGTGGCCATGAGCTTTCGGGCAGACGGAGTGACTTTGAACTTCTTCGGGGGGTCTGTTCCTTTTTTATGCCACTGCATGGACTCTTGTTTGCTTTCAGGGTCATAGTGGTGGACCCATGTTTCGTCCCCAGTAACAATTCGATCCATAACACCGTCCGCGTTCTCACTACACATCTCCAAAAGCTCTCTACAGCATGCGATTCTCACTTTTTATCTGAGGCGCTGTGAGCATTCGTGGCACCCACCTTGCACTGACCTTTGAAAGGTTAAGATGGTCATGAAGAATGGTGTGAATGGTACCAATTGAAAGCTTGGTGATCTCTGCCATCATTTTCACCTTTATTCGGGCATCCTCAAGAACAAGTTTTTCGACTTCTTTGATGCTTTCTCCCGTACAAGCAGTAGCCGGGGCGCCGGAGCGGGGGTCGTCCTCAATGCTCTCTCTGCCTCTCTTGAACTCACTTGACCACTTTTGCACAGTTGATAATGAAGGTGCGGAACCCTGGTAAACAGCCACCATCTCTTCATGAATAGCTTTTTGACTTTTTCCTTGCTTAGTGAGAAATTTAATTACAGCGCGATGCTCAATTTTCACCATCATCGCCTCAGTTGCCATTATGATTCTGTTTAACTAGAGATAAAACGCGAATTAATAATCACATTTATATGAAATTTTACATGAATGCACTAAAATAATAGTATTACTTGATAAATAAGTCAATTTATATATGCAACCACAGCTTCACCCCGATACCGAGAATATCTTGAACGCCCCTCGTAGACCAAAGGCATTCATGTTTGCAATTAGGTTACTTTCCTCTAAAATGTTACTGTTAAAGTCACCACAGACAATTACATTAATGGCACTGTTTGAACTTTCCTCCATGAAATCATAAACAGGTGTTAAATTAACATTCCTATTTGGTCTATACACATTGCATAAACGAACAGCATTTTCACCACAGATTATATCTATGCAAAGATACTCAATGGCGCTCTCAAAAGATGACTTAACTTAGAATTTTCCGGTTATTCAATTAACTTTCATTTTATTGTCATCGTATAGTAAAAGTTAACACAAAAATATGAAAATATATCCGATTCTCTTCCAACTGTTAGTGGTGTTCCTCAAGGTTCTATACTTGGCCCCTTATTGTTTTCATTATATGTAAATGAGCTTCCATCCATTATAAACAACTGTTCGTCCCATATATATGCTGATGATGTTCAAATGTATATGAGCTGTCCACTTGGTTTAATTGAGAACGGAGTTTGCTCTATCTTGAGGGAATTTCACATTGGTCTGAACTTAGCGGTTCAGAAATCGATGTGTCCAGTCATATCGAAGAAACCACTGGATCCTTCGTATTTTCCACCTATTTTGTTGAAAAGCTCCGCAATAGATTATGTTGAGACTGCAAAGAATCTTGGGGTCACTTTTAATCGCATGTTAACTTGAGAAAATCACATATGGGGTGTTACATAATTTATGGGTAGCACAGACTTTTATTCCCACTAAAAGGCGCTTGATGTAAGCTAAATCGCTGATTATTCCTATTTACTCTACGGCTGTGAAATCTTTTGTAGCTGTGACCCGATCAGTAGAAGAAAGCTCAATATGGCTTTTAATAGCACAATACATGATATTTTTAGGCTACGTAAATATGACAGTGTAAGTAGTTATTCTTCTCGTTTGCTCGACATACCTTTTGAGAGCTATCTCAAGTTTCGCACTCTAGCCCTGCTATCAAATATTCTCGTAACACGTCAACCATTATACTTATACGAAAAGACTCGATTTACCTCTTCGCACTGGTCTTATCAATTAATTCACCCCCAAAAAACACATTCCTGACATCAGAACGTCAATTTTTCGTACCTTTTGTGTTTTAATAAATGGGAACGTGTCCTCTCGTGAAATCGGAAAATTCGATTTTTTTATAAAAATAAATATTGATTTCACAAACTTATATATTGTATACTATTCTTATCCAACTCTAGGGTATATTTTGAGATCTCACCGATGACCTACGGGAGCTTTATCGAATGCTTTTTCCAAATTGATGGAGACGATACTCATATCTGGATTTTTCGAAGTGTCGCGATGTTTATTTACTATTATCCTGAAATTTAGAAGCGCTTCGTATGTAGACCCGCCACAACTGCACTAACCGCCTTGGTGTTTAATAATATTGCGCTTTCGGCAATCTACAATTTGCTCATATGTTTCCACAGCAAACGAAATTATTCCTACCAAAGTGTATGAGTGATTGTTACAATTTCTCTTGTCGCCTTTGCCATTATACGAGTACACTTGAGTTTGGTGACCGGTAGCTTCCAATCATGTTATTAAACAAAATCACGACTAATTTAAATCCAAATCCATACTTCCGAGGAAATGTGATTCAGTCCTGCATGTCCCTGGTTAATTTTTATTATTATAATTAGCGCGCGCTCAGGAGATTTTGTGATCGCTTTAAATGTTTAAATGTTGGTTGGTTTTGAATGTTTGCTAATTGTAAAGACGGTAGGGCATTCCATATGCGAGTTGAATGGCTTGGAAGGAATCACGTCCGAAAGTGGACATAATCATAGCAAGACAGATTTTAGTTTTGAATGTTTGAAGGGGTGAAATGCCTCTGGCAATTTTGATGGAGCACGGGTGGTGAAAAAGTAATGCACTAGACGTTGCGTCGTTGTTCAATTTTCATCACACCTGAACAAATTAAATATCTAATTGTACTCTGAGCGGATATGTGCCTTACATATTGAGGCCAGATTAAAAGGGGAAAAGTATTTCTCACATCGTGTGAGGAAACCGAGCCACTTGCCAGAGTTTTTGTCAACAGCGAAAACGTAGGCTGTTATTTACACACAACCGAGTTTCAACAACAATGCAAGTGCTATTCATAGACAATGACTGGGATGACTGGGCGTTTAAATATCACTCTAGCCACAACAGACAGCATTGTCTTTTGGAAGCTTTCAAATCTACTCTGTTGGTGGTTTTTATATATTGGGTCTATAACTTAATTCATGCGGTTTGCTAAGAGATGGCGTAGTTTGTATTATTCCATTGGAACATGCGTAGGAAAGCTACTGTCATTGTACGTCATTTCAGTATATGTCATTCATTTGAAGCGTAAACAACAATAATTTTTTTTCACTCAAATATGCCGAACTTTGTGCCTGAAAAAGAGTTTTTGCGGGAAGTTCTTCTTCATTACTTTAATATGAAGAAAACTGCTGCCGAAAGTCATCGTATTTTGGTGGAAGCTTATGGTGAACATGCGCTAGCTGAGCGAACGTGACAAAAGTGGTTTGCACGATTTAAAAGTGGTGATTTTGGCTTGGAAGACGATGAACGTCCTGGGCAGCCAAAAAAGTTTGAAGATGAAGAACTGGAAGCATTACTCTATGAAGATTGTTGCCAAACACAAGAAGAGCTCGCAGAATCTTTCCGTGTCACTCAAGCAGCCATTTCAAAACGTTTAAAAGCAGTTGGATACATTCAAAAGCAAGGAAATCGGGTTCCACATGAACTCAAGCCGAGAGATGTCGAAAGACGGTTTTGCATGTCCGAAATGCTGCTGGAACGCCGCAAAACCAAGTCATTTTTGCATCGGATTGTTACTGGTGATGAAAAATGGATCCATTACGACAACCCCAAGTGCAAAAAATCATATGTGAAACCCGGCCAACCAGCCAAATCAACGGCAAAGCCGAATATCCATGGCGCGAAGGTAATGCTCTGTATTTGGTGGGATCAGATGGGTGTGCTGTATTATGAGCTGCCAAAACCGGGTGAAACCATCAATGGACAACGCTACCGAACACAATTAATCCGTTTAAAGAGAGCAGTGGCCGAAAAACGCCCGGAATATGCGACCAGACACGAGGCAATAATTTTCCATCATGACAATGCTCGGCCCCACGTTGCTATTCCGGTTAAGAACTATTTGGAAAACAGTGGATGGGAAGTCTTACCCCAGCCGCCTTATAGCCCAGACCTTGCCCCTTCTGACTACCATTTGTTCCGGTCGATGCAGAACGCCCTCACTAAAATGCGGTTCACATCAGAGCAGAATATCAAAAATTGGCTTGATTTTTTCTTGGCTGCCAAGCCGGCGCAGTTCTTCTGGGATGGGATCCACAAATTGACAGAAAGATGGGAAAAAGTTATAGCTTCAGATGGGCAATACCTTGAATAATACTATTGTACACGTTTTTTTTAAATAAACCTTCAAATTTTGAAAAAAACAGCACGAATATATTTATATACCCAATAGTTTATATCGGAATTTTATAAGCTGTCGTTCCTGTTCTACAGCTGAAGAGCATGTGTCCATGGCTCCTCTCTTCGGGGAGATATCAGACCTGTTCCTCCGAAAATCCTATTGCTACTCATTGAGAAATTTTCGTGTATCCAGGTATTTCATGAGCTGACGGTTTAACAGCGTTTCCATGATCTTGGAAAAAATGGACGTAAGTGCAATGGGCCTACGAGTATATAAGGAGCGAGACGAAGACTCGCCTTTTTTAGAGACGGGTTGGAAAAATGCTGTTTGTCTTCTACTCGGAAAAAGTCCTAAAGAGTAGGATTGATGAAAAAACCTACGCAGTGATTTCGACAGCGTGGAAGAACACCTCTTCAAAAAAAGGGGAGATATACTCGTACCATATTGTAATATCGGTATCAGCGGATTTGTGATTGTGACATTAAGATCTTTAAATACTCTTCGGCCTACTCGAGCGTGAAAGCGGATTCGTTCGTAGGTGGAGGCATAGCAAGATCTGGGAGTGTTGAGCGAGTTCCAAAGTTTGCAGCAAGTAGATTGGCCTTGTACAAAGATCTAACAGCTGATCGCAGCAGTTCCACTGTATGGCGCTTATTCAGTTACAACGGTCTTGTTTGCATAAACGGAATTTTTTTTTTTTTTTTTTTTAAAGAACTTAACACTCAAGAGGGTATTAATACTCTTAAAATGCCGGTGCACGTGTTAAGTTTTTCGGAAAATTGGATAGAGAGAGAGAGAGAAAGATTTTTGGGCTCAGTGGTTATTTCGCTACATGGGTGGCATTCAACATTTAATGGGGAGACTAAATTACTAGTGTAAATTGGACTTGATGTTATATTTAGGCAACCATTCATCTCACAAGATTTTAGTTGCCTGAAAAATAGTCTTTCGGTCATGGCTGGTATTGAACCCCGAACCGTCCGATTGGGAAGCCAACACATTACCACTTGAGCCACGGCCAACGAGCTGCGTAAGCTGTAGAGCAACATTGATCTTGAAGGAACGGCTAGAATTCATTGAACTCGGACGGCTTCATCTAACGCGGTGTATTCAAGTAGAAGAAGAACTTAGCCGGTTTGGAGTAAGGGTCTTTGGTTGAGTCTCATTTGTAGATAGATTAGTCTAGACTGTAGAGCCACTTTAAGGAAGTAGGTAAGTGAAAGGAATGATTTCAATAAGCAAGTACTGTATTTGACTTAAAAGAATCAAATACAAGGTAAATTTATTTAGTTTTAGCAGGTCTATATCCATTTCTGGCATTTCTGCGAATCGGCGTAATTTCCACATACTTACCGTGGGAACTCAGATGAATGCTTTTCCTGATCTGTTAAAACCAAATAAAGGTGTTTAAAATGTCTACTAATACTGACGATGTTTCTTTGATATCCATCGGTGATTCGTTATCAAAATTTTAAGCAGTATGGTTTAAACTTAACTAATTTTGACATGACATCACGCTTGTTATTGTAGAATGGTATCAGGTAATTCAGTTTTCGTGCGTCAGGCCTTTCGTTTTTATTCAATATTTTGTTGAAAAAAGAAATGACTCATGGTATGCCGAACATCTGGAATTTTTTCAACTTGACCTCGGTTATTTCTTAAAGTCCACTGGCTTCATTTCTTAGATGAATATTTCAGTTTTCATTTCACTTGATTTGGAATTGGAATATCTTTAAATCCTAAATGATCGCCGGCAATCCAACTTTTCCATTTTGGGATTGAAAATTGGTGACTTAATCATCTGCAGATGCTCTTCTTCAGCCGCAGCTGATTTTATAACAGATCAGCCCATTATTTGATAGTCTAATCAACGATTTTCATATACCGGCCTCCTAAATTCGCCTACCTAGTCATAGCCTTAAAATACATGAGTGCGTACTCGACAGGAATTTGAAAACCACATGTTTGCCTATCTAATCGAAAGCTAATGACTTGCAGCGTGTCGATATTATAGATTTTGTGATTATATATTAAATTGTATTACCAATTGGATTGTACATAACACATATTATTTGCACCGAAATATGATAAATTATTTTTTGAAAAATCAGCAATTAAACAGATACTCCAGCCATTTCGTCATATGATCATTTGCGATAAAGTTTACGTCGTAAATTTCCAAATGTAGCATGGTATCAGTTTAATTAATTGGTAATAAATCATCTAGTATTTACAAAGCATTGCTGTCGATCTAATAAGTCTCTGATTAAAAGATTAGTTAGTCGATTCTAACAAATTTAAATAGGTAGCAGCGATTTAATTGATTTAAATATCTTAACTTCTCGAATCAATGTATTGTATAAAACTATTTTAGTTACGTAGGAAAAAGTTGTGTAAGTTAACTTACCCAGTTATCTTCGGCTTCTCGCTTATCTTGAAGGTACTGATGCAATCTTGGCCCCAATCCGGTTGGAGAGGTAAATTGCTTAATGATGGTTTTAGTGCGTTCAAGTTGAGCAGGAGTAACAATTGGCTCCAGGGCCCGGACGTACTCGGTCATTGTTTGATCCAGCGGTGGGACTGGCACTTTTGGTAATGTCTAAAATATTCAAAAAAATTTTTAAGTAATTTGTAATGTTTTTATTTTGTTAATGATCTAAATACAAAAACACAGTAATTGAAATTTACTTGAGAGTATTTGGCAATCGCCATCAAAAATTTTGTAGACTGAAATAAATTGTGCGATACATCGCAGACACTTTGGCTGTTCCTTTTCGTGACTAAGTCATTAAAGATGCCTAAATGATCGTATGGATATTTAGATATTTGCAAAGTACATAACTCTCAATTCATTTAATTTGTTTTCATGCAAACTGATCTTCACATTGAGTAAAGTGTTTGCTTTCAACATTAGATTATTGATGCTTGACTCTTAAGAAGGCATCCAGACTTCATTGAGTATCTTCGAATAATTGGTACATTTTAGTATTTTTCAGTGGCACAAGACTTTATTTTCAAGCTTCCGTTGATTTAATTAAATGAAGATACATATCTTAGATGTCAGAGTTTGCCAACCTCTCTCGTTTTCATTAACCTTGTAGCGGCGTGCTCCACTTAAATTTCATACTTAAGAAGACTTTTGAAGCTACCAACAATTTTATATGTAAATATTTGAGAAATGAATTAATGAAAATACCATATTAATTTATTTCAAGTTGCTGTGAAGAGTCCGGAAGGCAATTTGCCTTAAGGACTTATTACGCTAAAATGACTACTACATATATTTTTGAGTATTTATTTTAAACAAGTTGTTTCCTTGTCTTCTAGTTGTTTTTTTTTTTTTTTACAGTAAAGGTACATGATATTTTTTTTATACTGATATCACTTTTGCTGGGTGGTTGGCTGCCGCAGAATTTTTTATTTTACCCTCTCGTGGCAGCCAGTAGGTACTGGTTTCTTCCAATCCAATCTTCCTGGACTTTCCGAACTTATAAGGGTTGATCAGGAGAAATAACGTAACCTCAGAAAAAGTAAAGTAAAAGAATTCGCGTGACTGGACTAATGGTGGCTTCAACGGTCAGCGCGGCTAATCCTTAAGATGACTTCTTAAAAATAAGGGTTTTCCAGGAATATTCAGTGTGCTGAAGTAGGTGGCGGATGAGCTATTAATGGATCAACAGCAGCCCTTGAAGTGCGGTTTGCTAAGACATGGCGTAACTTGCATTATTCCATCGTTATTATTCCATTGGAACATGAGTTGGAAAGCTACTGTCATTGTACGTCATTTCAGTATATGTCATTCATTTGAAGCGTAAACAACAATAATTTTTTTCACTCAAATATGTAGAACTTTGTTCCTGAAAAAGTGTTTTTGCGGGGAGTGCTTCTTCATTACTTTAATATGCAGAAAACTGCTGCCGAAAGTCATCGTATTTTGGTGGAAGTTTATGGTGAACATGCGCTAGCTGAGCAAATGTGCCAAAAGTGGTTTGCACGATTTAAAAGTGGTGATTTTGGCTTGGAAGACGATGAACGTCCTGGACAGCCAAAAAAGTTTGAAGATGAAGAACTGGAAGCATTACTCTATGAAGATTGTTGCCAAACACAAGAAGAGCTCGCAGAATCTTTGGATGTCACTCAAGTAGCCATTTCAAAACGTTTAAAAGCAGCTGGATATATTCAAAAGCAAGAAAATTGGGTTCCGCATGAACTCAAGCCGAGAGACGTCGAAAGGTGGTTTTGCATGTCCGAAATGCTGCTGGAACGCCACAAAAAGAAGTCATTTTTGCATCGGATTGTTACTGGTGATGAAAAATGGATCCATTACGACAACCCCAAGTGCAAAAAATCATATGTGAAACCCGGCCAACCAGCCAAATCAACGGCAAAGCCGAATATCCATGGCGCGAAATTAATGCTCTGTATTTGGTGGGATCAGATGGGTGTGCTGTATTATGAGCTGCTAAAACCAGGTGAAACCATCAATAGACAACGCTACTGAACACAATTAATCCATTTGAAGAGAGCAGTGACCGAAAAACGCCCGGAATATGCGACCAGACACGAGGCAATAATTTTCCATCATGACAATGCTCGGCCCCACGTTGCTATTCCGGTTAAGAACTATTTGGAAAACAGTGGATGGGAAGTCTTACCCCACCCGCCTTATAGCCCAGACCTTGCGACTTCTGACTACCATTTGTTCCGGTCGATGCAGAACGCCCTCACTGAAATACGGTTCACATCAGAGCAGAATATCAAAAATTGGCTTGATTCATTCTTGGCTGCCAAGCCGGCGCAGTTCTTTTGGGATGGGATCCACAAATTGCCAGAAAAATGAGAAAAAGTCATAGCTTCAGATGGGCAATACTTTGAATAATACTTTTGTACATGTTTCTCTTAAATAACCGTTCAAATTTTGAAAAAAAAAACGCACTTAAGTTATATACCCAATAGAATACGGACTCCGGAATTTGTGGCCACTTTTTCTAAGAAATTCTAGAAAGGGCCTGGTCTTCCAGGTTAAGGTTTGTGCTTGGGGTAAACTAATCGCCCACTTAAAAACGTTAATGTTATGAAGCAATCCATAGCCTCGTTTAAGGACGCATTGTCTGTTGACGACCTTGTTAAGACTTACGAATCGGCATGTGGAATGTTTAAGTCTTGAAAAGGGCGCATGCATCCGAACAACTAGGTACAAAGTATCATAGAAATGACTGCCATCCAAGAGTTGCGGTGGAATGGACCGAAAGAAGAGAGGGTGGAAATTGACATAGTAACATGATTATTGTTATAGGGAAGAACAGCGGCGTCTCCTAGGATACGAATGTGTCGGGAGTGATAGGCTGTAGATCGCATAGTAATAATTAAAATCGAGGCTAAATTCGCCAACATTAGCCTGATATGTGCTCACTCTTCCAAAGAAAATTTCTACGAGCTGCTCAACAAAACTGTTTTTTTTTTTTTAAAAGAACTTAAGCCTCAGGTGGGTATGAATACACTTATAATGCCTCAGCATGTGTTACGTTTTTTGAGAGAGAAAAAAAGATGTTGGGCTCAGTGGTTATTTCGCTCCATGGGTGGCATCCAACATTTAATGGGGAGACTAAATTCTTGGTGGAAGTTGGCTTGATGTTGATTTCTAGTGAACTACTCATCTTACTTGATTTTAGTTAACTGAAAAAATGAGGATTTGAACACCGAACCTTCCGATTTGGAAGCCAGTCCACTACCACTTGAGCCACTGCCACCCATGAGCAACATCCTCGTTTAAGTGATTTTAAAGCCAAAATAGGAATGAAAACAGATTTAAATTGATTAAGTTTGCTGTGGAACAGAATGCAACAGTAGCTAGCATACTGCCTCTTTATGTAAATGTCACATGGCAGGAAGGTGTAAGAGTCAAAGATCGTAAGATTCTGAAAAGAAAAAAAGGTGACATTTGAACTAAATGTAAAAGTCGCTCCAACTAGACGTAAAACGGTTAAAAGTATGGAGGCTACCCAAAAGGGCAATACTCAAGGTGGTACTCGCAATAGCGACAATCCACTCATGGATGCCCCATTGTGTCCGGGGCATACATTCTGGGTTCCCCAACCTACACTCTCAAAAGACCCTCGCCGATTTAGGACGCTAAGCCAGGAGCTGCTGTATAGTTTAATTCTGATGATTCCTGCGGTTCTTTCAATGACACGTTTGGTAGATTGGGCTGGAAGGATGGAGGGAGTACCAGAGAGGCTCTGCCTGTTACGGTTTAACTCCATCAGAATAGACCAGTTGCTGGTTAGAGTGCTGTTTTTGATGATTGATTTGGAACGGGCTTCAGAGGAATCACACTACCGTTTGATGGACAGGTGAAACGGAAACGGAGGTGTGGGACAAATGCATGGCGCAAAGAGACGGCACGAGCAGTCGAAGGCGAGAGTGCTAAAATTCTCACTCCACCAGCGACGATGGAGAAGAGAAATAAGTTAGCGGGAAGGCACTCTCAGATCTGAAACTGCGTCTTCGAATAGGGCCAACATGAACACAGTTTCTGACACCCGCTCTGTCAGTGGATCTCCCCGCGTACGATACTGGAATAAAATGGGTGGACTGAACTTGGATGTCGCTGGAAAACTAACTTCCAAGGAGGCCCCAAAACGGCAAGCCGAACAAAGCGGAACCTACAAGAATGCTGTGTCGGTTAACTGAGGGAGCTAGTCAAAGCAGAGAGTGTTTGCATTCAAGCAGAGGACTACGATATGGAAAACATAACTCTTAGAGTGAAGTGCCCCACGCAGTAAACTCTTGAATGGTTGAACAAGTCTGTGCCGAAAATTCCACCCCTGATAACTAAGGCTTTCAGACTAAGGTTTTCAGACAACCGTGGTTGTGGCCACCAATCGGACGGTTTGAGGTTCAATACCAGAAAGAGATTCCTTTTTTCAGGGAACTAAAATCTCGTGAGATGAACGGTTGCCCAAATACAACATCAAGTCAATTTACACTAATAATTTAGTCTCCCCATTGAATGTTCGATGCCGCTCATGGAGCGAAATAACCACTGAGCCCAAGCATCTTTCTCTTTCTCTCTATCCAATTTTCCGAAAAACTTAACACGTGCTCCGGCATTTTAAGAGTAGTCATACCCTCTTGAATGTTAAGTTTTTTAATTAAAAAAAAATAATAAACCGGACGCGGACCAGCTTCTTTCCGGGGCAACTCAGCGAAACGGAGGACGTGTTAATGCGCCTTCATACCCAGAACCCTGGACTCGACACTGAAATGTAAACTACTCTCAGAAGGAGAAAAAGAATCGGCAAACAAGAACGGCTCTCAGACAAAGCTTCTCTTGAGACCATTAAGTCTAGGCATGACTCATGTCCCTATCTGCACCTTAGAAGCGTTAATTGCCACTCTCTTTCCAAATGAGTGGAGATAAGAGACGACCACCCCAGTACTCATCTACATTCAAGATTCCAAGTCTGCTACTGCATCCCTATGTTAGAGGCCATAATATCCATATAGGAATCATGGGTGTGGAATAAACGAATCTGTGGTCTGGGATGTTTAAGGGGTTTCACATCAATCTATGACGAGCGATCAGAAAGACCGAGAACTTGTCTTTATGTACCGAACTCACTCTCACCATCTAAACTTGTGCAATTTGTAACCAAGATGCGGACATAACTTACGAAACGAACGAAAAATTGCACAAATTCATTGTTGCGTCTGCTTATTCATTGAATTGATTCCATTAAGTTGGGATTTATCATATGCTGCGATGCTAATGCTCAGAATACTTTTTAGGGCAGTGGCAAATGTAATGTGTGAGGCAATCATCTCGTGGATTTCATAATATCGTCTGACCTGGTTGTCAAAAATGTTGGCTCTAAGCCAACTTTTGTTCCGAGAATAAAACACAAAGTAATTGACTTAACCTTATCCAGGTATGCTAAGGGGATTACCGTCTGGAAAGTACTATTGGAGGTCTCAATGTCAGACCATAGGTGCGAGGTTTCGATCTTGTTGAAGAGGGGAAATCCTCTTACCTAGTCCAACCCCAAACAAAAGCCAGAGGAAACTTTTTAGATCCTGAAAGGTACCCTCAGCAAGTGTTTTAAACTGGCACGTTCAGCTAGCAAGCATTCCTGCAGATCGTCCGTTCCTTAGTGGAACGCAGTTCTACTCGGATTTCGAATAGTGCCTCTTATATAAACTTTGGAAAATGATCGAAACTGTCGGTGAAACCTTTAGGCTGGTCAAAGTTCTCGGAAGAGCAAGATCTACCGGGCTGGAACCACTCAGAAAATCTGATGGTACATACACCGAGTCTAAGTAGGGACTCTATGTAGAGAACTAGCTCACAACCACCTCCTATTAACGAAACTGCTAGTGGGCTGATAACACAACATGCCGTAGATGGTATATCTCATCGGTTGTGGTGACGGATGACGCTATTAAATATACAGATGCTTCTTTTGATGGCATATACCCAGTTATGTTACAAAAGAGGTATAGACCAGCTACTAGTAATTCTGGTGAGAATCTTCAATGCTAACCTGGTACTGATATATGTACCTACCGAAGGCGTGAGACAGTAGCCTTTATACCGAAAATCGGAAAGGAGGACTACACGCTCTCTAAGAGCTTCAGACCTATAAGTCTGACTTCCTTCATGTTGAAGAGCATGGCCAGTTTGTCTAGCTCCAAATGCACAGAACTTCTTTGCGTATGGATCCTCTGTCTAAAATACAACATACTTAACAACGCGAAAAATCTTGCGACAGTGCGCTTCACTGAAGGCACACTCGGTAGGAAGGAATACGCGCTGGGCATGTTCATCGACATTGAGGGTGCTTTCGGCAACGCAACTTTTGACAGCAGGTTTAACTCGGCCAGCCAACACGGCGTAGTCGAATAACTAGTTTTGTGGATAAAAGTAATGTTAGTGAATAGGATACTGATTGCAGATGCTAACAGGGCTTGCGAACAAGGGGGTCTTCTGTCTGCTATGGTGCATGTTGACCAGCTCACTACTGAGCCCGCTCAATAGTTCTGACGTCTATGCACAAGCATACGCGGAACGATTGGTGAACTGGAAATGGGCTTCAGTCAATACTCTCAAAACTGAGAAGGAGGAATTGACTCATCTGGTGCTTAAAGGCATCACCATCCTATTCTCTAAAGAAGCTAAGTATTTCAATCTAAAGCAGCTAGATCAAATTTCCCACCTCTCTCAGCAAATAATCGGCTTAACCTTCTGTCTGAGACTCTGAGATTAGGAACATAATCCAAATTCATACGCCAGATTACTTATATTGTATATACATTGAACTCAACTTTATGCGTTTCGTTAGAGCGTTAAATTTTTGTGGAAACTGCCCGACTGTCGAACAGTTTGCCTTCAGATTTGTCTTCTTCTTGGATTTCTGAGCACCTACTAGACTGCCTTCATTTTTTTTCTTATTTTCCTTTTTTTGATTACTATTTTAATTTATATCACTGATGTGTAAAGACTTCCGAATATTTTTATAAGATTGTTAAATATTTCTTTTGTAAGATATAATGTTAAATAAATAAATGAAAAATGAAAAATTCCCATATAGAGATGAAGTCTTCTACTCTACAAGGATATTGAATTCATTGACTGCCTTCTAATCAAATCTTCAGAGCAACTCGTACTTACCGATGTGGTCACTTTTCTTAAAGCTGAAGAGAATTATGTACGATAATACAATACATTCCCGAAATAGGGGGATAGTTGTTCCCCCTACTTTTAATGTTTTTCGCGATGGCGATCCTAACCAGCCAAATGATGATTACCCATATCGAGGCTTCCTACTGGCGATCCACAGCAGCCTTAACTCTTCTCCCATTACCATTTCTTCATCCTCTAAAGTCGCTATATGTTGCTATCCTACCAGCTCAACCTATTGAATCCTACCAACTTGCTATCGATGCGATCGATCAGTTAATTGACCTGTCTGACTCTATTGATGATATCCTTATTTTCGGCGACTTTCCTCAGCTACAGTGGAGTCAATCAGATGATCAATCGTTTTTCGTCGTTTCAAATGCTAACTCAGCTAAGGAATGCCTTTTCATAGATCGTTTAATAGACTTAAGTCTATGCCAAGTCAGCGGTATACCCAACCGCTGTTAGCAATTCAATTATTTCCTCTGTCTCACTTTGTCCCCTGTCACTCTCAACAATCGATAACTATCACCTTAACCTTCTTCTCTCGTTTTTTCATAACTCTTCTGTCCAGTCCACTCCCCTACAATTCTCTCATCATATGAATTTCATAAAGTTAGCTTTCACAAAATCAGTGACTATCTCAGCAAATCCCCCTTTAACTTGCACAAGCTAAGTATAAATGATGCCTTATCCATTTTGTATAGAGAAATATTTAATTCTTTTTCCCTTTACGTTCTATTTTCCCGCCTTAAAACATAACCTACTAGTCCTCCCTGGTATAATCGCAAGCTTCGTTCTTTACGAAATAAGAGAAACAAATTATGGGCTGTTTTCTTTCGCCCCAGATCCTTTTCGGACTATTCTAACTATCTTGGCGCTTATCTTCACTTCACCGAACTTTATGATTCCCTTTATCAGCGCTGCCTTAATAATGCGCAAGTCAACTTTATAATTTGTTAACTATAACAGTGCGATAGCTACCCTCCTTCGCTCTCTTTCAACAAAAAGTCATGAACCGATCCACTCACCATTATTGTCAACTTATTTGCGACCTTTTCAAACAATCCTTCACCAATGACTTCTTTGTACCGGATCCATCCTATTTTAATTACCTACTGAATTTCTCCAATGGCCTACTACTCTCTCACACCTTGGACCCGTCTTATAACGAATATAAGTTACACCAACTTATTGACGAGTTCACTCCCGGCCCAGATGGCTTTAAATGTTCTTCCTTTCTTTCCCTTGCTAATCTCTTTCGTCTATACCTTTCATTAGGAGAATTTTCTCAGGATTGGAAAACCTCCTTCATCCACAAAAAAGGTTCAAAGAACCAAATAACAAACCATCGCCCAATCGCTAAACTCTCTCATATACCCAAACTTTTCGAAAGTATTTTGCATGAAACTCTAAGCTTCCAATGCAAATCACTTATTTCCCCTAGACAACATGGCTTCCTGGAGGGTAGGTTAACTACCACAAATCTCGTTGAATTCGTATCCTTTGCCCTCTCTGCCCCCAAGAATGGCAAGGAACTCGATGCAACCGATTTTAGAAAGGCCTTCGATAAAATCTCTCATCGATTAATACTCTTCAAAATTCCTGCTCTCGGCTTCGAACCCATACTGATAAAATGGAAATCCTCTTAGCTCGAAAACCGTTTTTACAGTGTTTGTTTTAGGTCAGCCCCATCGGCTCCATTTTCGGCCACCTTTGGAGTTCCACAAGGCAGTCATCTCGATCCCCTTCTTTTTACATTAACCATAAATGATCTCGATATGATCATCAAATACTCGCCTGCCCCCTTTACGCTGACGATACCAAATTTTTCGAAACCATTTCCTCTCCCCATGACTTCCTCCTCCTTCAACAAGACCTTGATAGTTTTTCGATCTGGTGCCTCAACAATGGTTTGGAACTTAATATGCCCAATTGACAATCCATCACCTTTTCGCATAAGCGGCACCTACCTCCTCCGCGACTCTACCTTCTCCACAACCAACCAATCTCCTCCGTTCAATTTGCCACCTCGGCATTTTGTGTGATAGGGAGCTCAACTTCCGTTTACGAGGGTTGTCCGATCGCAACGTAAAGATAGCGGCACTCGTCACTAAAAGCTAGTGAATGATAGTTGTGCATCTTTTCACAGTTACTTACCGAAATTTCAGTCATTTTGGATGCGCAGTTTTTAGTTGACAGTCGTTTGAGTGAGTCGCTGTGAGTGTTTTTTGTGAAAATAGAAAAAATTGAGTATCGAGCTGCTATTAAATTCTTGTTTTTGAAAGGCAATACGCCTACGCAAACCAAAAATGAGTTGGACTCTGTGTATGGGTACTCTGCACCATCATTTACCACAGTGAAATTTTGGGCAGCTGAATTTAAACGTGGCCGTTAGAGCTTGGGAGATGATGAACGTTCGGGACGTCCAAAAACTACAACCACTGAGATAGTAGAGGTTATGAAAATGTCCAAAGAACGTGTTTGTTACATATTAAATCAAGATTTAGGCATGAGAAAGCTGTCCGCGCGTTGGGTGCCGCGTTTGCTTACGTTAGACCAAAAACGTGTTCGAATGAACATTTCCAACGCTATGTTTGCGCAGTTTAGGCGCAATAAATCCGAGTTTTGGCGCCGATTAATTACTGTAGATGAAACTTGGATACACCACTATACGCCCGCAACAAAAATTCAGTCAAGACAGTGGGTTGCAAAGGGCGAGCCGGATCCAAAAAAAGCAAAACGGTTTTTTCGGCTGGGAAAGTGATGGCGGCTGGTTTTTGGAATAGTAAAGGAGTTATCGTAATCGATTATCTTCTAAAAGGAAAACCCATTACAGGAGCATACTACGCATTATTACTTGCCAAGCTGAAGGCAGAAATTGCGGAAAAACGGCCACATTTGCAGAAAAAGGAAATCCTGTTTCACCAAACCAAAGCGCCGTCTCACACCTCAGCGGTTGCCATGGCGAACATCCATGAATTACGGTTTGACCTAGACCTTATTCAACAGATCTAGACTTCTTTTTGTTCCCTCATCTAAAAACTGTGCTCGGAGGACAGAGATTTTCGTCAAATGAAGAGGCAACCACCTTCGTGAACAATTATTTTGCAGAGAAAAACGCCAAGTACTATTTGGACGGGTTAGAGAGATGGGAGCATTGCTGGGAGAAGTGTGTAGAGTTACAAGGAGACTATGTAGAAAAATAAAAAAAAAATTTGAGAAGAATTTTCAGACGACCCTCGTACATATGGATGGGTTAATCCTTAAAGCCAACTTTGAACTAGGTTTTCTAAAACGGTGGTCCAAAGAATTCACCTACCCATACGTGACCAGGTCCCTCTATATTACTTTTGTTCGGCCCCTCCTATAGCACGTCATTCAAGTGTGGTAACCATATTATCGTGTTCATACCTCGAGAATCGAAAGCATCCAGCGCCGCTTGATTTGCTCTTCGATGTATGCCCTGAAACGATTCTTTTATTCTGTCGCCTTATCAAAACCGTCTCAACCTTATCAACTTAAACTCCCTTGAGGAACGCAGAGTTGCAGCCGACTCTCTCTTCATTCATCGACTCCTTTTAGGCCACGTTGAATACGTCTTTTCGCTCTCGTCTCTTCTATCTCCCAACCAACCGCACTTCCTATGGCGCAAACAAACCAATCTCCCGTATGCTACAAAAAAATCAATTCAATTCCTACCGCCTTTGACTTCCACCACACCACTCCTTACCTCTAATCCGTTCTCCTTCACCACTCCAACAAACCTTAATTTTAAGTTTAAGTTTAGTTTTAAGTTATAGCTTATATTAGCCGAATAAATGGAGTCCTTCGCCTCCACCAAGCTTATTTTCAGAAAACCAACCGACAGCGTAACTGCCCAAATTCCAACTGAACTGTTTGCTTCTTAGAAACTGCATCTTGAAGTGGTTGCTCGCCGCACGTGATGGTATGCGGGCTTCTCTAGTGTTGTCTTGTGATGGAAAACGTGGAACCAAATGTAAAACTTATGCTGTGAACAACTGAATGTTTTTGGATATTAATCTGCATTTGTACACAAAATACAAAACTAAAAAAGTGCATTCACAGCTAATCAGAGATTCTGGAAAAAACAATTCTTCCTTATGATTTAGCTGTGCTGTTTAAAAAGGGGGTGTTCAACTACTCTAAGCAATTTTCATCCTGCTTCATCCAATCTTGTTTATTTGAAAATACTTTTTACTCGGATTTCTATGGCAACTTTCGCCCTCGTTGTTGTAAACAATTCAAATAGGAATTCATTGCACTTGAGCTTTGTTCAGGAACTGTGTCCTTGGGTCGAGTACGCAACGATACTCCTTTGTCAAAGGACAATTACGCGAAATTGGATATCCTGAATGAGTTTTCACATTGTACAAGGGATGATGATTCACCTCTCTAGACTTTAAGGACCCCTTTGTTTTCATTCTTTTCATTTTAACACTCACTCCACGGACTACATTCTAAAGATAAAAATTACGTTAATAATAATCAGGGAACAGCCATGGCTGCAAAGAATTTCCAAAAAAAAACACTTGTCATAAGGGAATTTTACAATTCAAAACCGAAACAATGACAACTTAAATTGAGAAAAATATCGAAGGGGTGAAATGACATTCATATTCATACCTAAATCCTATCTACTCGTATAGTACTTCACCTTTAAGGAAGTTGAATTGGTCTAGGCAGGAGTTGCTGTAGTGACAAAAGTTGTAACCGGCAACATAAACTCATATCTCCACATCAAAGTGCGTAAATGTTGATGATATTTTTGTGTTGGCACTTAATTTACTGGCACGCAAATATTTCACAACGACACCCCAATTGCATTTAGTGTACGAATACTTGCAAACGTGTAGCGCTGAAAGGCCTTGAAAAGGAGAATCGAGGGAATCTTGAATTCTTATGCAGATTAATGTCTCTATCCACAGGGCTGCGTCAGGACATTTTTGGTGAATATGTATGTATTTCGAAGTAAGGATTATCTTTTCACGGTTACTGTTTAAGGTTTAAGGCGGTGATGCGAGAGTTACACTTTGATATTGCAAGGGGTGACATAAAGTAAGGTCGTTACTAAAGAACGCCCTCATATATTGAAAACTTTCAGGCTTGTGTTTGTTTTTTGTGTTTTTTTTTTTTTGCTTTATAAATTATTTATGGTTTGTCGAGTTTCGAGGGAATTTCGACAGATGAACACAATATTTGTATGCCGCAGAGTTTTCCACGTTTTTTGCTCGAAATGTACGATGTCGAAATTTTAATTAGCATTGTCAGAAATGAGTTTGTGGAGAGGATGTTTTGAAAAAAAATGCGGTTTCTTGTTTCTATGGAAACATATGTGTGTCACATGTATATAATTGTAATATACTATATATATAATGCTCACATGAGTAAATTTATGTATTGCACAGTTCTTTTATAAGCTCACGTCAAAACATTATTTTAAAATTCGAACGCTAACCGCATATCTTAAGAGGAACTGAGCGTGCAAAGGAGGCCCACCTTTCTACAGAAGATTAATATGTTTTACAGATAATATTCATTTTTATATTCGGAATACAATGGCACCGTAGGTGTAGACAATTTTGTGTGAATTGGCAAATTCTCAAAATCCAAAAGTAATTTTCATAAATTTCTATACAAGATATATTTGTTCAGAAATATACAGGGTATCCCAGTTTAGGTTTTCGTCTTGATAGCTGAAGTTATGACAAACAAAAAATCATACAGCAGGGGGAGGTCTATTTTCACCCCCCTCCAAGTTATAGGCCGTTAAATTGAGGAACCTCTGATTTCGAGGAAAACTTCTTAAAAGGCCGGATTTAGCTTAAGAAACCGTTGTGCACATTTTTGATAAAATACTGAAATTTCGTCGAGTTCGATGAACGTCAGTCAAAATGATGCAATTTTAAAGCTAACATTTTGAAAAAACGTTACACCATTCATTAGTTTATCTCAAGATTTTCAACTTTTAGGTTAACTTTTTTTATTAAAACTTTTGTCTTCTCTTCATTATCTACGATCTTTATGTATGGCTTTTTCACCAACGAACAATGGAAGTTATTGCAAAAAACTATTTTATTCAGGCAACTACGTCGCAAAATAAATAGTGTGTTCAAATAAAAAAAAAAATTGACTAAAAGCTGTCAGTTAACACGTAAAAGAAAGTTTGACAATTAAGCCGACGGTAAATTTTCCACTATTTTGTGGAATATTTTTGTTTAATTCGGTGACAACTTTTGAAATGCTCCGATGTTACTTTATTTACTGATTAAGAGTGAACGAGTAAAGTGTTTAGCCATTGTTAATTTCCGTTTACGGTTTCCGTAATGGGGGTGCAGGGTTAGGTAGATTAGAGTACCAACGGCGATATTCTAGACGGAGGATCATCACTTCTAGGCTTTTCACCGCCTTTCAACCGTCGGCGTAGCATATGGGTTAAGAAGAGAAAAATTGTATAACATAACAGCAGCAGAAGGGAAAGAAAGAACTTTAAATGCTGTAAGAATGCAGCCCTCTATTAGCACCAGAAAACTTGCACCACAGTTGCAAATTCCAAGAACTACAATCCATAGAGTTCTTCAAGCCAACCGCGTTTACCCATTTCATTATACGCCCGCACAGGAACTTTTGGCAGCGGACTTCCAAAAAAGAATTGAATTTTGCCAATGGCTGCTGCATTAACAAGGTAAGAATGAGCAGTTTATTCAAAAAAATGTATGAACTGACGAAGCCCAGGTTACGAGAATGGGCATTACCAACCAACGAAATTCCCACTATTGGGCAGTGTCTAATCCTCACTTAACATGAACAACATCTTCTCAGAGGTAGAGATTGAGTTGAAATGCAGATGTTTTTCTTAGCGTGAATGTCTGGGCCGGCATATTGTTTAATATTTTAATAGGGATATTCATACTTCCATATGTCCTAAATTCAACATTCTATTTAGAATTTTTGAGAGACCAGTTGCCGGAACTCCTAGAAAATGTTCCTCTTACTCAGAGGCAAAGAATGGTTTTCCAACACGATGGAGCTCCTTGCCATTGTAGCAATAACGTAACTTCGTTTTTAAATCAAAAATTTAATGGAAGGGTGGATTGGCCGATTTGGTCCTTTTCCTTGGCCACCTAGATCTCCTGACCTAATGCTAATGGATTTTTTTTTCTGGGGAGCCATAAAAGGAAGTGTTTATTTGACTGAGATTTCAAATCGGGAAGAGCTCCAAGAGAAAACAAATACAGGGGCAGAGGAGCTAAGAAGCATTTTACCAAACATTAATTGTTGTCTGTGCATCCAAAGGCACGGGCAACATTTCGAAAATTTACTACAAAATCGTTGTGAAATCTTAAGGCGTAACGATCCTTTTTAGGACCACAAAAACTATTTAAAGGTCTATTAAATTTATTTTGTGACGCATTTGCCTGAACACAATAGTGGTTTGCAATAACTTCCGTTGTTCGTTGGTGGAAAAGTCATACATAAAGATCGTAGATAATGCAGAGAGGACAAAAGTTTTGATAAAAAAAGTTAACATAAAAGTTGAAAATTTCGAGATAAACGCATTTTTCTTATGAAATTGGTGTAACGTTTTTTCAAAATGTTAGCTTTAAAATGGCATCATTTTGACTGACGTTCATCGAACTCGACGAAATTTCAGTATTTTATCAAAAATGTGCACAACGGTTTCTTAAGCTAAGTCCGGCCTTTTAAGAAGTTTTCCTCGAAATCAGAGGTTCCTCCATTTAACGGCCTATAACTTGGAGGGGGGTGAAAATAGACCTCCCCTGTATGATTTTTTGTTTGTCATAACTTCAGGAATCTTCAGCTATCAGGATGAAAACCTAAACTTGGAAACCCTGTATAACAACCTCTGAAATTCTGTCGAAAAGTGAATTTAAGTGCATCCAAATGCAATTGTATCCTGTAGTCAGGATGGCGAACTCTGTCAGAGTTATTCTTAAGCCGAGTTAAGGGAAGTGGGTGCGAACGGCTGAGGATTATCACCACCACTTTGTAGTATGCCGGATTTACGCGTGAAAATGTACCTGAACACTTCAATCTGCACAAACATAGCTGGTTGAATTTCGTTGCTTATTCCTGGTCCAGACAAAGCACAATACGGACGTTTCAGTTGGGCAATTCACAAAATGATATTAACGGCGGTAATCTCATTTAAGCTGCGTCGATATATTCGGAGCTCAGGCCATTCAAATTTCTGTAATTTAGTCAGGATAACGAAATACGTAGTAATGGTGATGGAGAAATTTTCGGCGAACAGGTGCAGTGACTTACTGACACTATTAACTGAAAATTCTGGACCTCCAGGTTGTGCGTTGTGTCGTCGGGTTACTGAATAGTAAATAACAAGTTTTTTGATTGGAAAAATTTGAATGTTTTTATGAATAATGCTTATTGATCGATAGCAATCATGTGCGAAAAATAATATGGGCTTCGGCAGCGTGTATCTACCCGTTTATCTAAATTTAGAATGACATGCTGGGATAATTACTCCTCTATTCCACCAATGTGTCTTATTACCTCGTAATTCTTACTGGTTTTTTGGTAGACTTTACTTTTGAGATAACACCAAAGAAAAAAGTCCAAGGGTGTCAAATCACACGATCTCAGTGGTCAATTGTCATGGCTGTTTCGCGAGATAATGCGTCCCAGGTCTTGGTCTTGTTGGTCTTGTTGGAACCACATATCATCCACACCTATATCATATAATTTCGGCCATAAAAAATTAGTAATCATGGTACGATTGCGTTCACCATTTACAATAACAGCATTGCTGGCACCATTTTAAAAAAGAACAAAATGGTCAATAATTCCAGCCCAAAAAACCATACCAAACAGTGATTCTTTAGGGATGCATCGGCTTCTCGACAATCTCTCTTAGGCTTTCATCGGCACAAATGCCACAATTTTGTTTATTATCATAGCCGCTGAGATGAAAATGGGCTTCATCACTGAAGATGATTTTTTTTGCAATTTATGTTTGCTCGTGCATCAAATCGGCGAACGTATGACGCTGGAAATGTTCTGGAATCTTCAATTCGTGCGTTAACATAATTTTGTAAGCGTGCATATACAAATCTTTTCTTAAAATTCGACTTAATGTGGTTGTGAGCTTTAATTCCTGCGCACGATATCAAGATGATTTGCTTGGGCATTCATCCACATTTTCATATACTACCGCAATGTTTTCGGCTGAAGGGTCTACACAATCATGCGCTGATGATTTCAAATCTGCTACCGACCCAGCTTAATGGAATTTGCGCATCAGACTTAAATTGTACCAAAAAATTCCAAATAATGTGAGATACGATTTTTTTTTGAAATGCCATTTTCAATTTTAACTCATTATACCACTGAGTATCTATCCGTGACTAAAATCATCCATGAATGCAGATGACAGATGTTGATTGAAGCAAATATTTTTTAACATCATGATCAAGTACCGATTGGCTCATCTTTTAGTTCATTGTAAAGAGAAAAAAGCCTCGAATATACATATATAGACGACAATACTATTAAGGATTCCAAGAGAAGAGGCCCTGTACTGCAACAAAACAGATTGCTATAGGGAGCAGAAGTAGCTCTCCTCTGTCATCAGATGAAGATTAAGGCCAGAAGTCTCGAAATTCAGGCACGTGAGAAAACGTGCTCTAGCATTCTGGATATCAGTCACAGGCTCTCGAAAAGTCCTATGTTGACGTCGCAAAAAAGATGATTTTGCGAGGCTGAATCCGATCAAACATTCATCAAAAGGGTCGTTACTGGAGACTAGACGTGGGTTTATGAGTACGACACGCAATCCAGACATCAGGCAAGTGAATGGCGTTCACCAAATGAGCCGAGACCAAAAAAACCACGTCGTTTTCAGTTAAAAAAGAAGGCAATGCTCACGGTTTTCATCTATTACAACGGTGTAGTGCATCATGAATTTTTGTCAGAAAGGCCAGACAGTAAACAAAGAGTACGAGTATTATTTGGGCGTTATGACACGTTTGCGTGAAGCAATTCGCCGAAAGAGACCAGAATTATGGGCAGAAAACTCGTGGATTATGCACCATAATAACGCACCGTCGCGGTCGCACAGTGTCATCATTATTCGTAATTTTTTGACGAAAAATGGAACAAATACCATCCAACAGCCACTGTATTCACCTGATTTGGCTCCCTGTGACTTCTTTCTCTTCAATCGAGTTAAAAAACTACTACGGGGAACGCGTTTCAGCAGCCGAGAGGAAGTAATGGAAAATCGCAGGAAGCACTGATGGACATACCGAAAACCGAATATAAAAAATTGCTCGAGGATTGGATCAAGCGCTGGCATAAGTGTGTTGCAGTCGATGGGGATTACTTTGAAGGGGACAATATAGATTTAGATGAATAAACTTGTATTTTTAATTTTCTGAATAAATTCCAGAAAATTTTTGATCAAGGTGGTATACTCCTGTTTAAGGAATATAAAAAAAATATCAGGAGTTCCCCAAGGATCAGTGTTAGCCCCGTTATTATATTTAATCCAGATATCTGGCTTTCCAGAAATTTGGATTTGCGAAATAGCAATGTTTACAGATGGCACTGCTATTTGTTGGCCACGAAATTCAAAATGATTTGCAGGATGTCTTGGACAATAAACTGAAGTGGAATCTTAATGTTATCTGCGAAATAACAGTAGGAAAAATTTGGGGCTTAAAAACTACTATGGTGTACTGACTGTATACGGTGGTAGTGAGATCCATACTTCCAAACGGCGCACTAGTATGGTGGAAAGCAATAAACAACTAAACGGTCTACGGAAAATTAGCGGCAGTTCAAAGAACGGCTTCCATCGCCATTATAGGTGTGATACGTACCACTCCTAGGGCATTATTGGACACTTTCTTGTACTTAACACGGTGAGATATAGCTCACTAATCTAGTTTACTTCAAGAGCAGTAATTTCGGACATGGTACGGTCCTAGCGGGGCTACTGCCATCCAAACCAATTCCAACGGATGAAATTCCTTCCTTGGCCGACTTCGACATCCCGTATGATATAATATTGTATATCCGTAGAGAGAGGACTGGGAACAAAAATGCAATAATTAGGTCAAATGAAATTGCAATTTTCACAGATGGCTCAAGAACAGAGGAAGGAACATGTTCTGGTATCTTCTCGGAAGACTAATAACTAACAGTGTCTATAAGACTGAGGGACGCAAGTAGTGTCTTACAATCAGAGGTTCTAGCTGTCTTTAGGGCGGATAAGCTAATGCAAATGAGATCGATATCCGAAAGAGATATCGCTATCCAGATCGATATCCAGGCCGCACTCATGGCAAATGGAATCAACCAACGTCAACTCTGATATATTCAGAGGCTGTCGCACAGTGCTCAAGGCATTATGCAGTCAGAACTGGGTAAGACTGTCCTGGATGCCAGGACCCTGCGATATTAAAGGAAATGAACAAGCAAAAGTGCTTGCAAAAAATGAGGGCTGCTTGACAATAGTGAATATGCCAACATTAAATCACCTCCTTTGCATAGTGAGGGACACTATCGAGGAAAAGATCACAAAGACTGGCAACCTAAGGTGGTCAAGTCTTGAAGGACACAGGTATCCAAGGCTCTTTGGCCGCTTTTTGACGGCAAAGATCCAGGAATTTAATAAAATTAAACAGGGATAAGCCTAGGACAGTAATAGGAATCCTGACAGGAAACTGTCTTTTGCGGAAACACGCAAAGAGACTCAAATTCTCGGATTCGGATATTTGCAGATTCTGCAGTGGTCTACAAGCTGTTGAGGACATAACACACATACTGTGTGAATGCATGCGAGGCAATATCACGTAGTCGAAGAAAATTTGTAGGGAGACACTTTTTCGGAAACTTAGAGGAAATAGACGGCACGAACTTCAATGGCCTTCTTGGCTTTTGCAAGGAAATTGGGTGTTTCACCAGGGAGATTGTTTAGGTTTTCTGGTTCCATATGGACCGCGATGGGCCCGTTTTTGTGTCTGGTGTCTGTGTGATGGCATATCCAGCATACTCCTGTTTAACCTAACCTATGCCCTAGACATTATTGTCGATTATTTTAAAATATGAAAAGCTAAATTAAACGCTGTCAAAACCCAGAGCATATTTTCCACAAGGAAAAGAAAAGCTTATGCTCTTCCATTTGGTCAGCTATAAATTAACAGTTACGATACAACGTGGGTTGGTTCTGTCAAGTATCTGGGTGTATGTTCAGACAAGACATTAACCTACCGGGACCATATACAAAATACTTGGTAAAATAAGTATTACCACTAAAATGTTATTCCCTCTTATACTCGTATGTAGTCGACCACCTCCATGTAAATTTAACAAGGTCAATATTTATAAAGACATCTTTCAAGCCATCATCCTTTATACTTGTCCAGTATGAGGAACTTATGAAAAGTCACACATTCGAAAACTTTAAATTTCACAAAATAAAATTTTAAAATCTACCCAGGCTTTTGTCGACTCAACTTCTACAGGAACAAGCTAGTGTACTACATGTTGCAAAGAAAATTGAAATTCTCAACCAAAGACTCAAATTCTGATGTAAAGATTCAAATAAAATGTTAACAAAAAAATTAATAAATCCATATTATAATACGAGCTCATTCATAAACTTATTTTGTAAAGACTTAATCAATGAGAAAAAAAACATACTTAACTAAATTAACAAGCAAAATTCTGAGGCACAATACTCAAAAGTCTATACAACTGCTGACGACTTGAATCTTTTGGGAAAAGCCATTCAGCCAAACCATGTTGGTCTATTGCCGCACAGGACGCGATAATAGAAAAGCATACCTGTGAGGTAATGGAGGATAATATCGGCTCTGTCGGAATTCAAACAATAACACAACTAAAGAAATTAAGTCAAGAAACACTCCTGCTAGATTTTGTTATCGAACACCTATATCACACTAGCCCTATTTAATGTCGCATGAAAATACACTTGGTCCATTCAGGGGAAGAGTTCTTCAAGCGATTTTTGGTCCTGTCCACTTTAAGGGATTTGGAAAAGAAAATATAATGAACAATGAACAATATAAGGTGTATAGGGAGTGTTAGATAGTTAGGAAATGTTAAGCGAATGAGCGTGCCCAGGGGTGACAACACAATGAAATCATATCTCGTCTCTAGTGGCGCTCTAACGAAAAGGGACCCAAACCCACTTGTTGTACCTAGACTAGAGGCGAATAGCGCAAGAAATCACTTAATTTAAATAGAGTTATAGGGTGAAGCTCAGGTTAACGCAGGACTGTAACTCCACTCAGTAATTTAAAATTGGCTTTGCCGAGATAAACCTGTTCCATCTGTCTATCGTGTCTAGATCACACGGATAAAAGTACAAAGTTCTGTGAAATTTGCTTTCTACAAAATATCTATCACAACTTCCTCTCAAACATAAAGTCCAAAGGCAAATCCCTGCAGTTAATGGCGTCATATACAGCCACTGCCATAAATGAACTAACATACGACGATTGTCCCGGAAGTACCCAACCTGACGAATAGATGGCGGTTGTTGTTTAAAAAGAATGACAATTGTAGAAAGTACCAACCTTATAAAGCTTAATTTGGAAGTTTGACGACTCTATGTTGTTTAGTATTTGTTCGCAGTTATCAATAGTGAATGCTCTCAATGAATTTTTTAATTTGGGAAAAAATTGGCCAACGTTATGTGATACAATGTACTTTCATTTGAAAGGCCTTAATCCAACCAACATCAAAAAGGAACAACACCGAAATCAAGCACATGGGCATAGTACCCCGGCGTTAAATCCCGGACCCTACAATTTAATTTGTATCGTTGCCTTGAAAATAATAATAATAATAAAATATTGGGTGGCAGAGTTTAAACGAGGCCGTAGGAGTTGTCAAGACGAACATCGCGGTGGTCGACCAAGTGAGAGGAGTTCACCAGAAATGTTGAAAAAAATTCACAAAATGGTATTGGATGACGGTCGTCGATTGAAAGTGCGTGAACTAGCAGATATTGGCAGGCATTTCAAAAAGCGCTGTACATCGCATGTTAACTGAAAAGTTGGACATGAGAAAGCTGTGCGCAAGATGGATGCCGCGAGTACTCACAATGGAACAAAAATACCGTCTTGAGGATGTTTCAATCGAGTGTTTGACGAAGTTTCACAGTAATAAAGCCGAGTTTTTGCGTCGGTTCATAACCATGGATGAAACATGGGTCCACCAGTTCACGCCCGAGACGAAGTAACAGTCAAAATAATGGACTCAAAGAGGAGAATCGGTTCCAAAGAAGACGAAGACAGTTCCATCTGCAGGCAAGGTCATAGAGTCAGTTTTTTGGGATGCTTGTGGGATAATTTTCATTCAATATCTTCAGAAGGAAGAACAATCAACGGCGTGTATTATGCGAACTTATTAAAGCTTTTAAAAGATGAAATCAAGAAAAAAACAATGAACCAGTTAACCCATCCGTCATCGTGATCGTCAAAATCAATGAGTTAAAGTTCGAATTGCTCCCTAATGCACCCAGTTCGCCAGATTTAGCACCATCGGATTATTTTCTATTTCCGAATTTGGAAAGGTGACCCGGTGGTAAAAGTTTTGCCGACAGTAAAGAGGTGGAGTCTGCGTTTGATGGCTATTTTAAAGAGCTCGACGATTCTCACTATAAACATTGGATCGAAGCTCTCGAACACCGCTGGGAAAAGTCTATTGAACTACTAGGTGGGGTGAAAAGTAACCTCCTTGGCAATGAAAAAATTGTATTTTTTAAATGTTTTTTTTATTTTATTCAATATAGTCCCCTTTTAGTTTGATTCCAGCGATTTTCCAACTTCTTGATCCCGTCCGAAAAGTAATTTTCCGGAAGGTCTGCAAAATACTCCTCCGTAGCGTCGATGATTTCCCCGCGTGAGCTGAATTTTTTATTGATGAGCCATCTTTTAAGGTTTGGGAAGAGATAACAGTCCGAGGGAGCCAAATCGGACGAATACGGTGGATGCGACAGCAATTGGAGCCGTAAGTCATTGATTTTAGCCGTGGTTGCGATGCTCTTGTGTGCCGGCGCATTGTCTTGCAAAAATAAAATTTTTTTTCGCTTCATGTGAGGCCGTTTTGCAGCGATTTCGGCCTTCAATCGCTCCAATAATGCACAGTTATACTCGCTGTTGATGGTTTTTCCTTTTTCGAGATAGTCCACGAAGAGTATGCCATGAAAATCCCAGAAAACCGACGCCATAACCTTTCCGATCCATCGGGCCTCCCTCGGCCGCTTCATTCTGTTCTCTGGTGTGTGTTTCATCAACAGTTACCAATCAACGCCAAAAGTCCGCCCGATTCTGCATCAGCAAGTCCAAACACTCTTTCGAAGTGCTCTCGCCTTCGTGTTTTTGGTCAGGAGTGAGCATGCGCGGCACCCAGTGGCAGGATAACTTTTTCATATGCAGAATATTGCCCAAAATATGGCGTGTGCGCTCAGTAATAATCTTTGTGGTATCTGCTATCATGTATTTTTTTGACATTGTCCTCTGTAACCGCATCGGAGGGCCTGCCGCTGCGGACTTGATCGGTAGTGGAGTTGCGGCCACCACGAAACTCTCGAAACCAATATTTGACGGTGTAATCTGACGGGAGCAATAGCCCCATAATATTTATCCAACTTTTCTTTTGTTTCCTTCGCCGTTTTGCCTCTCAAAAAATTATGTTTTATGAGAGAACGAAAATCGTTTTTGTCCATACTCAACATGATGCCAAACACGTCAACAACAATCAGCTGTCAAAACAAAACTAAAGACAGTATCGCACTGAAATTACTTTTCACCCCACCTAGCACGTAGAGAAATAAACATATGTTTTCCCAATTTTTTTGTGTTTTCTTTGGTAGGTCGGGTACTTTTGGGACTACCCTCGTATGTATCTAGATTGAAAATTTTCCAAAGTTCCAAAAACCGCTTTCCACTAATTGCCTCTGTCCGTATTACCCTGTCTATTAATGCGCGTGAATTGTCAACAATGTTAATTCGCCTCAGATTTTACACATATGTAATATACATATATTGCAGTGATTGCGGCGAATTTAAACTCAACCAACCAATCACGTGCGCTGCACCAACAGTGCAAGGGTTTATTCTATTATAGTATGAGCTCAAAAGGTTTCAAACGTAATTAGTAGACTTTACAACCTATGTTAGTTCATTTAGCGGCACGGCCGCAATATTTCAAACGACCTTCTCTCGTAGCAGACTTAGCTGAAATATAAGGGATGACTTCAGAATCCGCTAAAGCGAGTTTGGTGTGCGAAAAAATAGCTTGGGCAACAAAAGAGTAAAAGTCAGACGAGGTTTTGCAATCGTGTCCAATCAAGGCATTGATTGTGATTGATACTTTGTCGGAAATTCCACGGACATAAAGCAGGACAGGGAGGATCAGTGTTTTTGATTTTTTAAGAGAGGGCTTCAGAACTCAATCGCCTTCTAATCCCAAAGAAGCACAATAAATAATAAAGCATATAAATAATAATAAGTAAAAAAATGGATGACTCTTTTGAAAATGTGGTAATACTAATTGAAAGCTACACATTTAAAGAAAATTCAAAAAAATCGTATCAGGATTATTGGAGTTATACAAGGAATAGCAAACATTTTTGAACCGTTAATGCAGTTCTAACCACGATTTTGTTAATTTAGGGAGTCTCACATCTGATCGGTCAACCTTTTATGGGTTTCCTAAATTCTAATACGATATGAGACATCAAAAACCATTGAAGAATACTATAAGTTTCTTTATCAGAAAGTTAGTGGCGTGACCCATCGGTCGGCCATCTTTGTCGCTTTGGTTTCAATAGTCACAAACGCTCCAGTGATGCCTCCTGTTTCCTTCCCATTATGTCTATGTCATTTGCGAATATTGAACAGACTTTTGAAAGATGGTGCCCCTGGACCTGACTTGTGAGTTCGGCACAGTGCTTCAAAAACTATGTTGAACAAATGACATGAAAATGCACCGCCTTGTTAAGTTCTTTCCTGCCATTGATGGTCTCGGTTTTATTATTGACGAGCTTAACGGAGCAACGTGCATTCTCCGTGGTCATTCTGTACAGTCGAGTGATCTTGGCAGGGATACCAAAACTAGACTAGTTCTCGGATATATGATAACAAATATGATTTTATTTTGTTTGCCGGTATATCTATAGGTATGATGCGAAATATACACGGAACATTTTAAGCTAACACCACGGTGACTTTTCCAACTATAGTTTCTTCTTACGAGTATATCAAAATATTTTACTGAGATCCCTGAGGACATTTGTACGATTATCCCTAGCTATTAGCTTACATTTTTCCAAAAATTATGCAAATATGTAATTCTCTGTGGAAAAGCTTCTGATATAGTATATACAGGAATACCTCAAGCTGCAACGTCCAAGGTATTTCCATTATAGTTCCTCTGGTCAATAAAAGTCTATGACAAATGCCCATACCAGTGCATCTAGCTAATCCTGATCTGAGCCTGATCTCAAATGCTGATATGTAGTCATTTTTATAAGATTGTTTGTAGATAGTGATTGGAGCCATTTACATCAAAATAGATGAATACTGAGTCTTTCAGCTGTTATTTACTTGTTTTGGAATTTGGCCTTACTGCTTTTATTTTCAGGATGGCATCCCTGAAGACTCCCTTAATAAACATATTTTTTACATATTCATTTTATAGAGCTTACAGAGTTGAAACATCATGGTAATATGAGCAATAGTTAATAATTATTAATCATCTTCGACGACACTTTGGGTGTCCGTCTTCTTCTGTTTGCGTTTCTTGTTGCAACAACTTAATGTTATATACCGAGATCTGCAAGAAGGGCTTTCACAAGTTCTAATATCTCTGCATAAATAACACATTCCACCTTATCTAGAGAAATGCGATATTGTAGCCAGAGTAGAATGCTTATATGAGTCAAACCAAGTTTTTGTATTCCACAGGATATGTAAAACTATGGACTACCAAAGAAATTGTACTCTATTAGCGATGTTAATAGAGACTGGGTGCACATTAATATATATTTTTAATTTTTCTAGTGTTGCTATCTTTTGACGAGTAGCAATACGAAAATCATGTCATAGGTTTCAGAGCTTCGAAAAAAACTACTAGATGTCGGTAAAGTGAATTTTTACCACTGAAAATTGCATTCGAATTTGACAGTACGAAATTTGTTCTCACAACTCCGACCTCGAAACTTAAAAAAATTTATAAGTGTTGAAATTGTTTTGTATTGCTATAGATTTTAACTGTTTTTTATAGTTGATAAACTGTTTTAGCGTAGACAAATACACATTTATAATTATTTATGTTTTTTTCTGCAAATTTGTACGATCTACTTGTTGGTGCACAAGTGTGTACCTGAGGAATATAAATGAATTTTTATATGAATACGACTGTTTTTTAGATTGAAGATGAACGACCACGATATTGAGAATTTATTAAACGATAGTGATTTTGAATTATCTGGAGATGATGACGATGCCGAGTACTTAGAAGCGCTCATTTTGAGTCTGAAGAATCAGAGGAAGAGGAAAATGCGGGTCACGCCCAACAAGAACCCGAAGAAGAAGTCGTAGCAGCATCACGATCATTTTGGTGCACGTTCACGTGGACCGGATATTACAGAAGATGTTCTAGTGTCAGAGGGAACTTCTGAAATGAATACATTGTACTCTTTCTTTCAATATTTGGGGTTAGACTTTTGGAAGTTACTAGCAGAACATAACAACTTATACTCGGCACAAAAACGTAATCTTAAACCAGTTGATATCAATGCCATTGAGATGATCCGTTTTGCTGGTGTTCAGTTGATGATGGGCACCCTCAAATACCCTCAAGGCAAGCTGTACTAGAACAGAGATCTGGAAAATAACACCACTAATAGAGCCAATCTTAAAAAAATTCCACAGCCTGTCGCGCTCGAAATATATGTCAATTGACGAGCAGATGGTTCCATTTCCAGGGCGATGTCAGTACCGCCAATATATGCCATATATAACCCACTTGGCCTGTAAAACTTTGTTTTGGCTGCCAGAGACGGCTTAGTACTTGATTTTGAAATTTACGTTGGCAAAAACACAATTCCTCAAGATATCATGAATTCTCTGGGTCTGGGCGCTGGTATAGTGCAAATCCTTTGCCGTGCAATTGACAGCAGCTGCGTTTTGTACACTAGTCGATTTTTCACGATTCTGAAACTGGCTGAACATTTAAACCAAAATGGTAATGAGATTTCTCTGACTGGAACAGCTATGCCAAATAGGATTGGACCAGTTTCGAAGAAATTAAAGACAGGACGAGAAAGTACGGAGCGATGATAACGTGTGTGTGGTAAAATGGAAAGATAAAAAAGCCGTAACTATGCTCTCTACGTATGCAGGCAGTAGGCCTGTGAACACCTGTAACTGTTGGCGCAAAAATCAGACACAGAGGATTGATGTGCCTCAGCCAGCAGTTGTCAAAGACTATAACGCTTGCATGGGTGGTATAGATTTGTGTGATAGGTTGATTTTCTACTATTGTAGTGGGATCCGAACCAAAAAATGGACCGTCAGGAGCTTCAGTCACTTCGTAGATCTCATTGTTATCAACTGCTGGGTAATATACACAAGCTGCTGCCCAGAAGAAAAAGTGGAACGCAAGGATAACTGGGCCTACTGCAATACAGGCTTAATTTGGCCAAAGCAATGATGAAGTATGACGGCGGTCGAGTAGAGCCCAATTTTCTGAGACCGGGCTCTAGTTTTAGACCCAGTCCCAGCTCCACAACCAGACCTAGTTCTGGTCTTGACAGTAGTGAGAGCAAAAATGGACCGCCTGCAAAAAAATACCGGCCAATATCTGAAATCCTGCCAGATGGTGTAGGACATCTGCCGCGATTTGTTCAGTCGAGTTTTGCTTCGAAGTGTCGCCACCCTACATGTTCTTCACGCTGCCGAACTATGTGTGTGAAATGCAATGTTTATTTGTGTGTATTAAAAAATAACCGCTTTGAAAATTATCACACCTACAATGGAGATTTTCAATGTTAAAAACTGAAGTACACATATGTGCACCCACTTTTTTTTTCTAATTTCTAATAAATATTTTTTTCTGTCCTTATATCAGTTTATTTTTTATACCTACATATGTTTATAAAAATTAAAAACCCAAAAATCTTTTTGAGCTTATTCAGCTTTCATCTGGGTCTGAAGAGGTTAACTACAATATTATGTAATGATGGTCTTCGGGTTTATGTGCATATTATAGAGCATTTGCAATTTTTTTCTTTAAAAAGTGCGTTTATTTTAAAGAATTTTTTTAGTAATAATGAAAAAATAGTCATATTGAGGACTATTTACCTGGAAAACTGTAGGACCCAGGTAAAAAGCTTGAATTGTGAATTTGTAGGTAACATTATGGCGCACCAAAATAATAAAGAAACCAATTATAGACACACTTTTCCGAGATAAATGCGGTTTTCCCAATCAATATCTCGAAATGAAAGCATGGATGGTAATAGTGCTAAATATGTATGTATTGTATCAATTGGCTATCGAACGAGCCCAACTTGGTTGCTCTAGGTTTAATACACTAGAAGTTATAACTAAATAATTGTTGGTGACGTCTTCTCTGAAGGAACTTTTTTAAACACCCTGCAATAGACCCTCCTTTCCATACGATTTTTTCTATAACACGAACCAATGAATCAGATCCCCAAAATATCTGCACCCAAAATCGGACCACCCTGTATAAAAAAATAGAGAAACCGTGCAGAAAATTATATAGTCTCACAAGTGTAACATTTACGAATTAATAGAAACTTTTATTGTCAATGTCTGTTTGCTAAGTTGTCCCGAAAGCCATAAGCTCATATGCCTCTAGGCTGAAATAAAATTGGATCTTTCCCACCCTCAACTGCTAGTGAAGGAAGCTAATCCGGCTTCATATAATTAGTAATGCAAATAGCAAATAAAAAGAAGTAACCAACAAAATACCAATCATCTCCCCTTCAAGAATAAACAAAACAAAACAAAACAAAAACAGAAGCCAACAAAAATAACGAAACAACACAACAGAGAAGCGAAACGACAACCGAAACGACAACCGCCTTCAGAATATGTACTTTTAACTTGGCACATTGTTTGTCTGGAGTACACAAACCCAAAGATACAAGAAAAGGCATCTCAATTAGTTGTAGGCAGGTTGAGCTTCCTGAATAAGTCAGATGAGCGAATTGGAACAAACAAACCAATATACGAGCTGGTCGACCAGGAGAGATCTTCACTCTTCATATCAACCCCTAACCTTAGATGACAAAAGCTTCGGTCTCTCTTTTAATGTTCTGTCAAACTTTAGAAATTTCCAAATAAGGGTGACATTTCAATGTCGTCCAACTGACTACAAGTACCTAAATTTATGGTTCCCTTAGTCAATGGTATACAAGTAGAATATTGTACTGAATTCCATTTGTATCTAGAGGAGGGCAAGCATCTTCTATAAGTGTGTGAGTGCATTGAGGGAAAATAACTTTATGTTCATGGCCCCAAGGGAGTTCTCGAAATGGAATTCCATTCATCCCTCATCCTCTATACAACCCCACTTGATGGCAGGAAGGAGCGTTTGGTAGAAAGAGCTGGAAATTCTGGTTCTGGCTGGTTCTGGCTGGTTCTGGGACTGACTGCGATGTTTGCAGGTAATTTTCTGCCTAGAATTTTACATTGATCGATCAGGAGGGGGGTGGGGTGGGGCAGGGTCTTGTTCCACAATTTCCCCCTCTGAACAATTGTCATTATTGTGTTAGTGTCAAACATTTCCATTTTACCGAAACACATTCCCATTGTGCGCACGAAAAGACGAAAAGTGTGGTGTCTCTTGGGGATGCCCAAAAAACGCTACCTACATACGAGTATGTATGTATGGCGATTTGTGTTTTCCTTTTTTGGTAATGGTTTCCCAACGTGGCAAGAAGGCATAATCGTAAACATTTTTTGCACATTTTTACTAAAGTTTTTCTATACAAAATTTCCTTTTCTAAGGGGTTGAGTGACAGGACAGTATACGAAAGTAGTAAACGCAAATGTAGAAGACGAAAATGAATTCATATTTGTGTCCTTTCGGAATTCAATGTGAACCGGTTTTGAATTGCAAATTTTCGAGAGTCAGGACTTTTCAAAAATCATAGTGAGTGGGATTTTTGGTTTTGACGGACGATTTTTGGTTTTGTTTTAAAAAATGATTTTTAGATTAAACTTTAAGAGGATAGCCTGGTGATGGGAGAATCCTAGTTGGGCCAAGAAACCAAAATAATTTCAATATAGTTTGATAATTGTTAATTTACATTCAAACATACGGGATATACCCGTTACTTACTTACATACATAAATTGGCTGCAGTCCGTAGTGGACCGGAACCTCAACTAAGAAGCCTTTTCAAGAAGCGCGTTCTTTATTAGTTGTGGGCATCACCTACCTAATTAGAGGCCTATCTGTACTACGTTTCGGAGCGTTGATGGCCATTCGCTCTTACGTCGCACCTAAAGCGACTCATGCATGCTTTTCTAAGCACGTCTTTAAATTGCCGTGCAGTCGGTTTATATTGTAGTTTGTAGAGGTGAATGCAAACGAGGCCAAAAATACTTTGAAGGCTTATGCGTGGAGAACGGCCAATGTCCCTGCTTCCCCTATACTCGTATAGTCTCTTTAGTCTTTCTTGGCAATGCTTGATCACCCAATTCTCCTCCTTGTTTGATTTCTGATGAGTTGTTGTCATCACAGTTGAGGTAAACGAAGTCCTTAGCTAGCACAACTTGCTACTTATTGTTGGGAAAATATAAAGTTTTGGTGGTACAAACCGAGGAGCACACACACTCATACACTTCCTTGAGCATAAGATTACATCCAATCTATCAACATCGCAACATAGCGTAGTCATGTCATCTGACTTACAAAAGGCTTTTGACAGAGTTCTAGCATATCCTGCTATTAACCAACTACATCTCTGGGGTGTTCCAAAGGCTATCCTTAAAATTATTCAATCGTTCTTATCGGGAAGAACCTTCAACGTCAACGTTGTTGGCTTCTCCTCTTCCCTCGTAAATTTAGAAAATGGAATTCCTCAAGGATCTCCTCTATCCGTCGTCATCTATAATGCCTACATAGACTCGCTAATTGTTAAGATCAATTCACAGGAATGCAACCTTGACTTTGTAGGAATCTACGCCGACAATATATATACAGTAGCATCTGGTGATCCCCTACGGACGAAGGAAATTTTAGAAATAGCTGACGCAACAATTCACAACTGGGCGCAAGACATAGGAGCTATAATCCCAACATCGAAAGTTCAAGCACTCCATCTCTGTCGGAAAAGGAATTGCACTCCGCCTCCTCTCATGCTCCGTGGTTCTACAATCCCATTAGAAAGAGAACTCAAAATACTAGGGGTCATCTTTAGTAAAAACTTAAAATGGGACCTACACAGCAAGTATATAGTTAATCAACTGAAATTACGGAACAATCTGCTAAAAATGATATGTTCCAAGAAAAAAGGACCCCACTTAGAAACTGCCCTCCGGATAGCCCATGTCCTGGTATACGGGACCCTACAACATGGTTTAACCACGTACATGTGGACTACGAAAAAGAACTTAAAAAGTATCAATGATTGCTTTAGAACTGCTACTGGTGCCCTTAAAACCACGCCAATTGAAGCACTTAGAGTGGAAGCCGGATACACAACCATCGAACATCTGGCAATAAAAAGAAATTAATTTAATTAGTAAGGCGCTAATTGATTGCACCCACCCATTTCATAAAGAAATACGCGAACAATTTCGGGAAATCAAAATTAGACGCAAAACTTGTATCTCCGCCCTTAACAATATTGTACTGCACCTATCAAACACACCATTTTTCCTGCCTGAAGTTACCCCACCATTTGGCTTTGATCCTCCCCCACCCTGGAAACGAAATTTATTGCATATCCAAACCAGCCTTGCCAAACACCGAAAAGATGAAACGCCTAAGATCCAATTCCATGCTCTCCATCAAGAAATGATTAACGCGAGCAACACGGATGGTTCTCACAAGGACAAAATCTCAACTTATGCCATCATTGAGCTCAAATCAAATGGACAAACAACAACTATCCACCAGGGCCTACTTCCAGAACTAGCCGATTGCTATATTGCAGAATTGACTGCAGTCCATAAAGCCATTTCCTATGCACGAACTTTGAATGGACGCACTTTAATTCTTACCGACAATTTGAGTATCCTGTCTGGACTAAGAAATGGAAACAATAAGTGCTCCTCTTTAGAAATCATCAGAAATTGCCTCATTTCCCATAATAACATCTCCTAGGCGTGGGTACCTGGCCACGTTGGTATCAAGGGGAATGAAGCGGCAGAAATGCCAGTTTCACTAGATCTTACTAAACGCATCTTCCTTGAGCGAGAAGAGGCCCAACTTTTAATTTCCTGGAAAAACTGTCAACATTTTCTCCGCACTTATCACCCCCAATCTACACGTATCCCGTATAGCAGATCTTTTACCAGGGAAGAATGCATTATACTCCTGCGTTTTAGACTAGGTAAGACAATTTTTTCCAGTAGACACTTCTACTACCGCCAACCTCTAGAAGAATGCCGCAACTGTGGAATCCCGCTCTCCATCTGGCACATTATGGTTGAATGTCCCCTGTCCAGCCAAGTTCAAGAAAACTCAATAGATGTGGACCGACAACTAGCAAAGGCACTTAACCCCTCGTCTATTCAGTCAGTTCAACGTGTTAAATTTGCAGCCTCTGCACACAATAAATTAATTTTAAGAAATTGTTAAAAAAAAAAAAAAATGTTTAATGTCATAAACATATTACATATCTCATTATTGTACAATAGTAATCGTTTGTAAAAAACGGCATTATATGGCCTTTGTTGCCCAGGTGCTTTCAATCCCTGTAATTTCACAAATTTATTTTTGTAAATTACTTTTCAAATAAATAAATAAATAAATAAAGTTTTGGTCTCTTTGACAGCATTTGCCACTTCAGTTTTAATATCTGCAAACGCATCAGCGACAGCTCATAGCGTCCTACCAATGATTTCAATGTAATTGATGCAAGTGGTTATACAGAATTTTGGAAAATTGTGCCTCTGGTGTTGGTTTTCGAGGTTCGTAAACTATTCTCGAGTATGTTTTTAAAGAATTTGCATAACAGCGCATCACTTCGTCTAAATTCTTTTCGGACATCACATGTGGGATTGCGAATTTTATGGAAAAGCGATCGTCCATTAAACCTAGACACGGTTCCATACAGCTCGTCTCTGTAGATGCTGTCATATATGACTTTGAAATCCATCAAAAGGTGGTACGTATGGATCTGGAAAGGGTGCGATATTCGGAAAATCCTGAAATTTCCGGGCCTATAACAACACTGATAGGGCCAATCGCATAACTGAAAAATATGTTTTCTCAATACAGCAGACGTTTAACGAGAAGTTAAGAGGACTGATCCGTGCCAAATTAGAGAAACTTAAGGGGTCTCTTTCCTCGTGGGTCGGGCAATCAACTCTAAGGTTTCAATATATAAGCCATGCTTACTTTCGACCAAATCTTGCAAGTTGCTCTTCTTACTTAAAAATGGTCAAGAGGTCAAACGTTTTGGCTTTCATCGCACAAGTTCAGTTGCTCGTTCTGCTTGTCACCGGAATTAGAAAAACTGTTACAGAAATGGTTTTTCATATCCTTGGCACCCTCTGTAACTCTACTGCCAATTTTAGTAGCTCGTATCTAAATGTTTCTGTCCTGGTTTTGCTGCCTTGGCATCATCGCCATTGGCCTTGAGCACTTGAAACAGGCTTAGGTATATGTGACATGCGTAAACGTATCTTGGATTCAAGTAAGCTGTGATGCTAGTCTACAACTACGTTGCCCGTTGAACAAAATTCCGGCGTGAATGAAATCTCTGGAATGTCTGATTCTACAACAACATCATACACTTTGCAAGTGATTTACAAGCAACTCACCTGCATCCTAATGCCGATGATGATAATGCAAAAGTTCTGTACAGCAAATTTTCCGTGATGCATTCGGAGACGAAGTAGCGGAAAACCAAATCGAAAAATGTTATGTAAAGAAAATGAGAAACAAGTAGAAAATAGTCGATGGAAACAATTCTACCTCTACAACGAGTTAAGTCCATTTTGTGTAACTCTCACATCGCTCGCTCAAAGAACGGATAATGACGGGGAAACTAAGCAAGAGACAGAATTTAAATTCGTGGTAGTGGAAACAGCTGTTTTTACCAACTACGAGGATGGCTCAAGTTTCCAAAACCTAAGAATGAACGGAACTACATTTTTCAAACACATGTTTTGGTGGATTGGTGTTCGACTAGTAAGTACTTATCAAAAATGTGATCGGAATCAGGAGTACACGTCGTTCAATGTACAGTTTAAGATAAAACCTTTGGAACTTTTTCAATATAGTATTTTTGACTTTATTTTCATTCTTTGATTTCATGCTGAAGCGAAAGTGCACAGGGAAAGTGTGGACACTCTCTTCAACAAATTCTTAATCCTTGAAATCGTTGGAGTCATAAAGTAAACTTAATATATGTTTTAAAGATAAGCAAATATTAAGTCCACCGCTTGGAATAAAAAGTTATTGTTGACATCAGCCCTTTCGATTTATGATAAGGCTTACCTACAGTTAATTCCCACTGTTCCCTCTAGGTCGTTAGTTAATTGACCTAGATCTTCAGTGTGGCCTCAACCAACTTGGAGTGAGACGCTGGAGAAAGCTGAGGGATTGTGCTAACCTGAGAGTATTGTTGGTTGATGTTCAGGTACACACAGGACTGTAGCGCCATCTAAATTAGTAAGTAAATTACATTAATCGAATAAAATAACAATTAATAATTGGCACACTAGATTTGACAAGGACCTTCCAGGAAAGCGCTGCTATTTTGAGGGAGAAAGAAATTACATACCAAAGTACTTAACTCCTAAGCAAAGTATTCGTAAACACTTTCAGGAAACTGTGGGGTACTTAGATACCTGTTGAGGAGTCAGACTTGTTGAGGAGTCAGACTTGGAATTCATGTTGCAGGTTTGAATTTTTACAAACAGTTTTCCAGTAAAAGATTTCATTTTGATTTATGATATGATTTTCGTTTTAATTAACAAAAGACGCTTATAATAAAAAAAAATACCAAATAAGTGACCTTCTTCAGTTGCCACCCAATGCCACCCAATGTTCTTTTGAAAAAATGCTCATTATTTCCGCACATTTGCGTCTCTACCTTATTAAAAAAAAAACCGCAGCTGTTGGCTTTAAGCGATTCAATTAAGTGGCGAATAAATCTTCCCTTTCATATGGCATGGGAGTTAAATCACATGATTGCAGCTGTCAATTTTGACAACCACTTTGAGAAAGGATCCGGCAAGAAAAGTTTTTTCGCAAAAGCAAAAATTTTGACCACTTGTGTGGCATAGAGCCGCATTTTGTTCGAAATAAACATCAACCACATCCATACCTTCTGGTTTCGGTTATAAAGATCCATTCAACCAAACATAGTTCGATAGCGCAATTCGTTCACGAGAACAGTAACACCCGCATCATTTTCGACGAAATGATGCCCTATGATCCCGCTTGCTCAAAAATCGTACCAAACCGTGCGTACCGTTTGTGGTTGGAGATGGAGATTTCTGGGTTGAATTCTTGATCAATTTCGTGCATCTGCAACACCCATTTGGTAAAGTTACGACTAGGCTGATGAACGGCAGGCTTAAATGCTTGTATCACTTGAAGCATATAAACCAAGTTTTTATGCACAATTGAATGGAGTGTTGTTTGTGATATGTCCAATTCCTCAGATCGACATGAAATCTACAAACCTGGAGCTTCGGGTATACTTTGACCTACACAGGCGACAGTGGCCTGTACCAGTTACCAGCGCCTTCAGCTAAATTGATTTAAAAGTATAGCATAACTTATACTCGTAAGTTTTGTATTCTCTAACTTAAATAGTGTTAAGAGTTTGTATGTACATTTTTTTAACAGAAGGATATTACTTAAACTATTGCTCGGTAATGTAATTTTTGCAATGGATTTAGTTGCAAGCCAGGCGTTACTGATTTGTTCAATTCACAGTCTGAAAAAGTTGTGACAAAAGTGGCAGTACGGTGGGCTATTTTTTGTGATTAAATGGTCGTGAGTAACTTGCATTTGATCATTTTGATTGGAATATTATTCCTCGATTTACTGGAATAATGGTGGATATACTATATCTCGCCCATTAAATTTTTTTTCGCATTCTTTGAATATAGCTTTCTTATTGCTGATGTAAAACGCCAAAAGAGGTTCTTTTGTCACTCATTTTGCAGCCGTATCTGCATCCTCATTCCCTTTGCTTTGGATATGGCTAGGGATCCATGTAGGTTTTAATGCATTTTTCTTTACTATTAATTTGTCCTGTATTTGGTCGATGATAGTGTTTTCATTTTGGAAATACAGCGAACGCTCCAGCTGTAAATATCGACCAATAACCAGGTAGGAGCCTCTTACATGAAATATCATCGCGCTTATTTACGACAGCAAATGGTGTTCCAATTTCGCTTTTTGATCCTTCAGAAAAGAGGAGGTACCAGATTTTGTGATTACCTAAAATTTCGTTTAGCATTTGCTTGTAAGCTATGTGGCTGGTTTAGTGTTTTGAAAATGCACAAGGGTAGTGATTATTGAAGTTTCTGGAAGAAGGGATGGATGCCTGGTGTGTTTATGGAATACCATATTCATTAGACGTTGGGTGATGCTTGGATCTTCGCGATTAAATGTGTTGTTAGATATAAAAATGTATATTCGATTGAAGGAGGACCGATTTTTGAAAGGACGGTTTTTGATTGGCATTGTTCTGAAAGCTCTTAGTCTGGGAATATACGCTCCATGGTTAGCTCGAATGAAGCGCAATCCTAAGGTCCAATTTTCAACAACTGGGGCCGTATATCAGTAATAACACGGCGAATGTTGACTTCCAAATCGTCCAACGTCTCTGGTTTATCGGCATAGACTAGTGACTTCACATATCCCCAAAGAAAGTAATCTAAAGGTGTGAGATCACAGGATTGTGGAAGACAGTTCACAGGTCCATTACGCGAAATTGTGCGTTCCGAAAATGTTTTCTGCAATAAATTGATGGTTTCGCGCGCCGTATGGCATGTTTCGCATCTTGTTGAAACCAAAGCCCTGTTACGTTAATGCCATTCAACTGAGGAACGAAGAAGTCAGAAATCATGTTTCTATAGCGCTCTCCATTGACGGTAACATTCTGGCCGACATCGCCGTTGAAGAAATATGGGCCGATGATTCCACCAGCCCATAAAGCACACCAAACAGTGAGTTTCAATGATTGTAAGGGCGTCTCGACAAAGGTTTCCGGGTTTTCTCCACTCCAAATTCGGCAATTTTGCTTCTTTACATATTCATTTAACCAAACATGGGCCTCATCGAAGAACAAAATTTTGGGCGGAAAGTCAGGATCAAGCTGAATTATGTTTTCGGCCCAATGACCGAACCTACGACGCGTATAATGGTCACATGGTTTGAACTCTTGCACAAACTTGATCTTATAAGTTTTTAAGCCAAAATCTTTTCATAAAATCTTCCACAAAGTGGATGGGCATAACTCCAATTGCTGTGCACGATGGCGAATCGACTCTTCAACACTGCGCTCCATAACTGCAATAACTTCTTCTGTTCGCACTGTTTGTTGTCTTAGAGAATGCGTATTACCAACTAGAGTGTACGTGGTACGAAAACAATTTATCGTGTTCCGAATAACTTGCTCAGATGGACGATTAGTTTGGCGAACCGAACCACGGTTTTCAATTTGCACGCGTTTTTCTGGCATTAATCTATTCATCGTAAAATGCCAAACGTACTTAAAAATTAAACAGATATTTTTAGGACAGCTATTTTTTTTTACAAACGTGTAGAATTGTAATTTTTTTATCTGCAATTTGGCACCCGAAAAATCACTCCATGAGTCAAGGTGGATAAGTGCTTTCGAAAAAGAATTAACTACTTTTGTCATTTAGTAAAAATAATGAGATGGTCAGTTTAGAGTCAGAGCATTCCCGATTTTTTGAGACAGTTTAATGGAAAGCGATCAGAAAAGTCTTAAAAAAATAATAACGACCAGATAGCAATGATAGTTTTTCCAATTGTTATATTTCAACGGTTGTTAAAGTTACCAATGACCTCCAAATATTCAGTAAGGATTGCCATTTCATCATGCATCATTTTACTCTTGCCGAACGTGCGGAAATTATTAAAAAAAGACGCAGCGTGAATTCCGTCGTTAGGTCGTTCGTTATCATGGCTTCGGTGTGCAGGTAATACGTTGCATCGTGGAAAAGTTTGAACATGAGTACAGTCTTTTGGATCTTAAGCTATCAAACGGACAGAGATTGGTGCGAAATGAAGAAAAGATAGCCATCGTAGCGACGAGTATCGAAGAAGACCATGAAATGCTGATTCGACGCTGATCAGCTGAATTGGGCATCATTAACGTGGCTTATTTTGCGGACGGATTTGAGCCTACATCCATATAAGACCGTGCTGACGCCAGAATTGAAGCCGGACGACCGTAGACAACGTCATGAGTTCACTAATTGGGCGCTAGAAATGCTGGTCGGAGATCCGGTTTTTGGCCAAAAAATCGTCTTCTCGGACGGGGCCCATTTTTGGCTCTGCGGCTATGTCGACAAGCAAAATTGCAATTACTGGAGCGAACACAATCCACAAGTGTTCGGCCAAGCATCAATGTATCCACAAAGATTGACTGTTTGATGCGGTTTATGGCCTGGTGGCATCGTCGGGCCGTAATCCTTTCGAAATGTCTAAGGAGACACCACTACCGTCAATGATCTCAGGTATAGAACGATGTTAGCCGAATTTTTGTAGTCAGAATCCAACAACATCAATATATCCGAGCTGTGGTTCCAATGAGACGATGTCACATGTCATACAAGCAATGCAACGCTCGAAGCTGTGAAGGAGAAATTTGGCGACGGGTAATCTCACGGCGAGCGTTCATCAATTACCCGTCGCGATCAAGCGATTTGACACCACGCGATTATTTTCTCTGGGGCTACGTCAAATTCTTAGTCTACGCTAACAAGCCAAACACTTTGCCAGAATAACGCCGCACATATAGGACCGAGCCATCAAAAATTGAACCGACCGCTTGAAGCGCTGCCAGCGAAGCCGAAGTGGCCATTTGAATGATTTGGCATGAACGTAGCTTCAAAATAAATCCAGAATCAATATTACATATATCTTACACCGTTGTTGTTTTATTTAAATTTTTTCTCCTATTGTTCTTCTTATCTGGTAATCACAAAAACATTTATTTTCTCAAGAATTTTATTCATTGACTTATTCCAGGTGTAATTTTGTAAAACCATTATTGGCTTTGTTATAGCATAATGCAGCCCCGCACTTTTAACATATCGTTTGGGTGAAGCCCGTGCAGTTTAGATTTTTCTCGCATTCGCTTGTCAGCATATTCTGACCAGGGTCCATACTGATCTTTTCTGACATCCTTTGGTGGTATGTGCCAATATGTTTATATGTATGTATATTGCCAATATATTGTTTATTGACAAAATACTGCTAATCTCATTGATTGATTGCAATTGTACATAAATAGAATTACTGAAAGTGACCAGCCCTGTGGTATGCCATTTTTGAGATCATAAATTTAAGAAAAAGAAAATTCTATTGCTCAAGGAAGATTGAATGAATTTAAATAAGTGTGGTTAAACTTTTCATTTGGCTAGTTTATTCAAAATGACGTGGATTCCAATGCGATCGAATGCCTTTTCAAAATCAATTGAAAGAATTGAGACATGGTTCTTGCTGGATATAGAAGAAATAACGTAGTCGTCAATATGAAGCAGAGCGTCGATTCTCCGTTTATATTTAAATCCAACTTTCCTTTCATAAAGCAGATTATTTTTTGCCAGAAACCACATTAATCTTATACAATAGATACAATTTTTTTCTAAGATTTTACTTAGACAATGTAATAAGGAAATGGGGCGGTATCCAATTGTTTTTGTGGCCTGTCTGTTCGGTTTACCAAACCGATTTTTTGCCTTAGTGAATCCTGTCATAGCCAGGAGTGTTGCCTTTGGATGTTTGTTTCGGGTTTGTCAATATTAATTGGAATTTCGGTCATGTTAATATGCAAACTGAATTTATTTGTAGCCATTGTACTCGTATTCTGAGCAAAACAGAAGGCTGGGTGGAAGTATTCAAACGAAGTTCTAGCAAAGTACAATTTAAAAAGGGTCTGTTAAAATGTGTGGTCCGGATTAAGTATTTTGAAAAGGCTTAAATATTAATCCTAAATTAGGAACTAACAAGATGTGATAAAATCTTAAACCTAAGTTAAGTGCAATATGATTTCGCCAGAAATACAGATTGTGTTTGGTCGAAGTTATACATACTCGTACAATTATATTTTTAAATTCCTTGAAGCTGTATGGCTCGTATTGGTGTAGTAATTCATCAACAAGAAGGTCAGGATAACAGTTGAGTTTCAAGGGGTATTTCAGTTTTTGCATACTGATTTCTTCAGCGAAGGTTGAGATACTCAGGCCTCTATGCAGTGAGGAGATTATAAAGCACCATGGTGCACCCGTGATTGTTCTCAATATTCTGAGCTGCGAACCTTGCAGGGGTTCTAAATTGGGAGAGCTTGCTGAGCCCCAGAGATGTATGCTATAAGTCCATATTGGCTTAATAGGAATATATTTTCTAGTGGTGGACTGTTTATTTAGCATCTAATGCAGATTGTGGAATTTGAGTTTTACTTGTTGCGTTTAGATAATTTTTTTTTTTATAAAAAGGCGTAAGGCGTCTATGAAGGTGGATACCGAGGCACTTCACTGCTTTACTATGGGATTATCGTGTTGTTGAGAGTGACAGGTGGGCAGTCTTCTTGCCTGAGGGAAAAAATAATATTTGTGTTTTTCGCCCCGTTCACTTTAATTCTCTAAGTGTTTCATCAGAGTGCGAGTCGCTTTATTTATTTGTTGCTGATTTGGAGTCGCAAAGTATCGCCGTGTCATCTGCCAAGGTAGATGTTGTCTGTCGGGAGATTACATGTAAATATGTAATATATGCAGGAGTGAGCCAAGGACATTTCCTTGGGGGAAACCAGCTCTTATACAGTGGTCTTTCGATGTGAAGGCCTTTTAATTTATACAGTGGGGGCTTAGCAGATACGATTTTATGATTTTGTGAAAATTCAGTGGCAAGAGTTTATTTATTTGGCGGATGAGATCATGTGCCAAACTCTGTTGAACGATTGTGCAATGTCAAACAACACAGTCGTGTAGTATTATCTTTTATGGAAAGCTCTTGTAGCCTCTGCTACTACCTTATGGATCTGTTTAATCATGCCATGCCATGCCATCCGAATGGTGAGTGGGTATTATTTCTTCCTCTTCCAAGAACGAAGTTATTTTCCCGAATAGTACTTTCTTGAAGACTTTGGATAAATAAAGAGACTTATTGGTCGATAAGACGATACGAGAGTTAGGTCCTTACCCACCTTCGGGATCATGGTTGGGAGTAGTGGTTTAGATTTAAAACCTTGTTAAGCATTCGAGTAAAGTGTTCAATTGCTACTTCTGGGAGTTCTATTATCATTTTCTCTGTAATTTGGTCATTACCTCGTGCCTTCTTGGGTTTTATTGCAGTTTTTAGAGCATAATACACCTCCTGTTTTTCAAAAAAAAAAAACATATATTTGAGAGTCTTACTGCAAATTTTTGGGTTAAAAACTTTGCTTATATGCTTAGCAAAAGTGTTTCTTTTTACATCGTCAGTTCTTGCCCAGTTTCCATTTGGTAGTCTTCTACGCCGTTTTCCAGAGTGATTGATGGTTGCTCACATTTGGTGATATGATATTTTCTTAAGCTCCTCACGTTATTTTCTTTGAAAAATCTTGGGATGGCTTTCGTCGTCTTAGTTTGCGTTTCTCACGGATCATTTCTTCAATCCTATCTGATGTGCGCGGGGTATTTTTTAGAGGGAATTTGCAGCAAGTGTTTGTTTGAATGTTAAAAGTTGCAATATCTAGGTTTTCGCGTTGCATCATCGGAGTTGATGAGGGCTTACGTGTTTTCTACATTTAAACCAGCTTGTCCATTTGGTAATTATGTTTTCGGGGCTTTGTCCCACGCTTCTTAAATTTGTCAGTGTGATAACCATAAGTGAGTGGTCAGATGAAAGATCATATCTTATCTCAGGTTTTGGGTGGTGTCTATTAATAATTTTTGTAGTCTCAAAGTCTATAGGGTCTGGCATTTTTCGTCGGTGTACAGACCAGTTGTCTGCCTTTTGGAGTTGTTAGCTGAGAACCCGAGTAGATGTGTTTAACATTATAGCCGCCAGCTGCTAAGGACCTGTTCCCAAGACTGCTGTAAAAGTTGAGAAAATGTTGCATTTGGGTAATAGTATGCATGTCGATGACGTTTACACGGACTTTAATAAAGCTTTTGACTCTGTAAACCCTAAAATTCTATTGAAAAAATTTAATTTTCTTGGATTTCATTCGAATATTTTAAGCTGGTTGTCGTCGTACCTTACTGCTAGAAAGTAAACAGTAAGAATTGATAATACGTCATACAAGACTATTAAATGTTCAGGTGCTCCCCAAGGTAGTCATTTAGGCCCTTTACTTCTTATAATCTTTGCTGATGATAGGTACTGCAAATGTCTTTTATACTAGTAGAAAAGCAACCTCCTCGACCGCCAGAATGCGCTGCTACTGCAAAAAAGGTTATGGTGCCTTTAGGCAGACATGCCAAATTTCAGTGCGATACTGTCTTTAGTTTTGTTTTGACAGCTGATTGTTGTTGACGTGTTTGGCATCATGTTGAGTATGGACAAAAACGATTTTCGTTCTCTCATAAAACATTATTTTTTGAGAGGCAAAACGACGAAGGAAACAAAAGAAAAGTTGGACAAATATTGTGGGGCTAATGCTCCGTCAGATTACACCGTCAAATATTGGTTTCGAGAGTTTCGTGGTGGCCACATCTCCACTACCGATCAAGTCCGCAGCGGCAGGCCCTCCGATGCGGTTACAGAGGACAATGTCAAAAAAATACATGATAGCAGATACCACAAAGATTAGTACTGAGCGCACACGCCATATTTTGGGCAATATTCTGAATATGAAAAAGGTATCCTTCCGCTGGGTGCCGCGCTTGCTTACTCCTGACCAAAAACACGAACGCGACAGCACTTCGAAAGAGTGTTTGGACTTGCTGATGCGGAATCGGGCGGACTTTTGGCGTCGATTGGTAACTGGATTTGGATCCCTCGGACTATTATCTCTTCCCAAACCTTAAAAGATGACTCATCAATAAAAAATTCAGCTCACGCGGGGAAATCATCGACGCTACGGAGGAGTATTTTGCTGACCTTCCGGAAAATTACTTTTCGGACGGGATCAAGAAGTTGAAAAATCGCTGGAATAAGTGTATCAAACTAAAAATGGACTATATTGAATAAAATAAAATAAACATTTAAAAAAAAAAAATTTTTTTTCAGTCCCAAGGAGGTTACTTTTATACTTAAATCAACTTTTTCTTTTAAATGTCATACTCACTACATTGGCCGTAAAACTAACGCAATGGTGGGTTTCATTAAGCGCAACACTAAGGACTATAGCGATCCTTATTATAATAGAATACGCTGATGTGATTCGGAGTCTTGTCTGTAAAGTTCATGTCGGCCGACTTGAAAGAATCCAAAGGCGATTCACAAAATAGATTTTTTACTAAATGTACTGGCCGTTTTGTCCTGATTATTCCATTTCATTTGTATTTTACTCGTAGTAGGCTGGGGAAGGAGCAACCAGTTATTTGCTTAGAAAAGTGACAGATATGATCGCGCTGCCGGATGTTGAAAATGTATCTCGCGATATTGTTGAAGATGTTATGTTTTCTAAGACTATTGTGGTCAGTAAAGTAAAGTTGGTAAAAGAAGAGTATTTGCTAAAATTAATTTAGTTTTCGTTAGTAGAAGATGTTGAGTAACCCATAGAGTATGAAGCCCACTATTAACTTTTTCTTTGATAGAATTAATGTAGGTATCCCAAGAGAGATTCGAATTAAAAGTCACACCAAGGTTTTTAGCGGAGACAGCCCACTCTATGGGCACTTGATAGATATGACCAATCGGATGGTCTGAGAGATCAGGAGCTCTACGGTGTATTAAAATTAATTTAGACTTTTCAGCATTAAGTCGAAAGTCGTGTTTAATTGACCAGTGATAAATTCAGGTAAGATCTTCGTTTAGGAGGTCTATAGCATTAGTAGGGCAGCTTATCATAAGTTGTACAACGTCAGCGTATATATGGACTTTGCAGTGTTTCACAATGTATGGCAGATCGTTCATGTATTAGGAGAAAAGAGTAGGTCTAAGGATTGATCCTTGTGGTACTCCACTCTGTACACTTAAGAAACTTGAACTATTCTCACCAATGCAAACACACTGCTTTCTTCCACTTAAATAAGACTTGATAAGAGCTTCGGACAAAGAAGAGAAAGCAAATTCGTCTCTACTTTAAGCTTACTACAAATGACCGCGCGGTTGACTGTGTCAAATGCCTTTGAAAAGTCGAGCAATGATAAAAGCGTCAGATGATTCCTATCCACTGCGTCACGAATCTCTTCTACCATTAATATCACGGCAGTGTTACAGCTCCTTTAAGTCCGAAAACCAGACTCATGTATATGTACGAGTAATTGGGAGATCTTCGTTATTTAAGTAGCAACGAATTTATTTTAGTGCTAGCTTTTCGAAGGCCTTCGACAAGTAAGCTAGAATAGCGAATACGATCAACCGTATTCCTCATTCCTTTCTTAGGGACCGGGACTATTTTTACTTTTTTCCATTCAGAGGGAAAGGTAGAAGTAGTGAATATACTATTATAGAGGTGAGTAATGTGAGGAAGTAAGTAAGGCAGAAGCAGTTTTATAAACTTCGGGCTAAGACAGTCTAGACCAGTAGCATTGGATTTTACCGAGAGGAGTGCTTCAACAACATCTAATTCGGTGACTATATTGAAGTAAAAAGCCCCTTCAGTGCCATTGGCAGTGTTATACTTTGGGGAGGCAGGGCTGCAAGATGGATGGACGTATGAGGAGATGAAACTCAAGTTCAACTGGTCACAGTTAACAACAGTGGGGACTATGATATTTTTCCTACCGATGCCTAGTTTGCGAAGATTCTTCCACATGTTCGTAGAGTTTCCCGAGGTAGACAGGTTGAGCTTGTGATTATAAAGAGCTTTTTTGGCAGATCTGATTTTCAAGACAACTTTGTTGCGCAATGAACGATATTCATTTTGGAATTCATCGAGACGAAACCTCCTCCACTTTCGATAGGCAGGGTCACGTTGCACTATGAGTTTTTTGATGTAAGAGCTAAACCATTGAGAGAACTTTGATGTTCGTACTATTGCTTTTAGAGGGATGTTGTTCTCATATAGCTGTAACACATGTTGCTGTAGTAACATAACTTGGTCATCAACAGAGGGCATGTACTATAGTATATGCTGTCCCATCATAATCGATTAACGCTTGAAAGCAGATTAGCTCTATGTTAAGTGATAAGTATACTAAGTCATGCCTAGAAAACCCTGGGGCACATATTTAGTCATAAAAAAGCAGGTTAGAAATGTCACCAACAAAGAAAACGTCAAGAAGGGAACATGAGTCTTCCAAGTAGTGGGTGGGAATGCTTGAGTTAACCACGGTTAAATAAAGCGAATTTTTATTTCCGATAAACGAGGCTGATTCAGACTTATTCAGTAGATTGCAAATTCCGGTCGCCACAGATTATTAAGCTAGATTGTTGCTATTAGGTTTTAAATCATTGGATTCAAGACGTACTATTCACGGTATATTGTTTGTTAGAGATTTACTATGCTATCATTTATGTTCTTTTCAGATCACTTAGAACGAGGGTTTTTCTACCTATATTTGAAAAACCACTGCAACCAATTATGGTCTTAATGGACCTTTGTCAAGATCGATTAAAGATTTCAATAAAGCATGTACTTCTTTGGATTTTTTTTAGTCTTTCGCGAGATACTCGTATATTCAAAATGCGATTGTACTCCGCATTCATTTTTAATTTATTTATATTTTCTTGTTATTTATGTACGAGTATGTAGTATCTGTTAGCCAAAAAAAAGCTTGTAGATAAAAAAAAAAAAATAGGGGGACAGTTAATGGCTGTTATTGTTATGTCTTCGATCCACTTAGTAAGGCAAATAGATGTTGCTTGGAGATGTACTTTCTGTAGGTGGCGATGGTTAAGATGGGATTTTAAGAGAATTCCAGAGCCACCTTTCACCGCCTATCGTTTTATTTGCACGTTGTGTTTATCGTATAACAGAAACCCATTTGTTTCTGATATTAGTGCGATATCGATTTCGTACCTGAGCAGGAAGTGATGGAACTCGAGCCAATATTGGCTTATGCCGTTGGCGTTTCAGAGGCAAATTTTAAGTTCACTCATTTGTTAGATAGTAGGAGTTGCAGGATTGGGGATTGATTTCGGATCATTTCTTGCATCACAGATTGAGAGTTCTTCGACGTTAATGGGTTGGTCAGCTTTGGATGTGGGTTCGATTTTTACTGCGTTGGCGTGGGTTATGTTATTCAAAACGCTACCTGTCGGGACTTCATTGGGGTTTGCTGTGAATGTTGTTGGTGCGACTTGCTGTTTTGCTTGAGGACGTATTTTCTGCTTCATATAAATGTACACCTGATAGGCTCTGTAGATTGCAGCAGCTGCTGCGGTGAAAGTTTCGAAACTTTTTCGTTTTTCCATTTTGGCATTTTTTCGGAATGAGATATTGAGTTTACGGTAGTAAATTAAATTAAGATCGGTTGGCTGTTTTTTTGAAAAATTGCCAAGCTGCTTTCTTTTGCTTATGTAATTTGCTTAGCTCATGATTCCACCAGGGAACGATTATATATTTGCTGCTGAAAAGGTCGCGTTGTTATTACAATACTCGTACATCTGCTTCTTTGTTTGGAGGTATTCTGAAACTTTGGCTTGAAAGACAGTCCAATTGTCGGATTGAAGCTTTGGGCAGGGTTTTCTTTTTCCCTGCCGCCTCCTTAGCGTTACATACATATATTGATAAATATTGGATAATGACCATTGCTGTGTAGATCTGGAAGTGTTATCCAGCTGGTATTGGGGATTAGTTGAGGCGAAATAGAGGACAAGGAAAAATAAATCGTACTACCATTATTTGAAACGATGAGATTGGTGGGATATACGAATTTCCATTCCACGATGGGGTTCTCCAAAAGGAGTCCTCTAGGTATTAAAATCCCCGATAGTAGTTCCATTTGGGAGGGGGAGAATTCTTGGTCAGGAAGGATATAAATTGAAACAATTGTGATCTTTTGTTTAAGTTTAATGTCTACAGCAACAGCTAATATTGTAGAGTCTATTTGGGTGGCCAGATGGGGTATGGAATTGTGTATTAGAAGTCCAATGCCACTTTTTGCTGAAATGTTTGATTCAAAATTATTCAAAGTATACTTGGGGAGAAAGAGAAAGAATTTATAAATGATGTGCGGTTTTTGAAGGGAGATGATGGATGGATTTGTATCTTTAATTAATATCTACAACTCATAAAGGTTGTTTAAGTAACCTTGGAGGTTCCCCTGTATAAGCAAGAAGAATTGTTTATGGTAAGATTTTGTGTTCGGCTGTTTATTGAATTACTCAAAGTGCCAGCTAAGCTGTTGGAACCTGACCGACACCGCGTCTCAGAAGGTATACCAATGTTATTGTTGTAGTTATTTACATTACGAGTTATTATTCTTAGAATTGATGGAATTTTTAAGTGTGTTATTAAATAAGGAAGTATTTTTAGTGAATGGGGAAGTGTTCCCTGTTTAAGAGCATTTGCGAAGCTGTCAGAGGAACTGGTTGCTATGCTTGTGGTTTTGTTGTGGGTCTTGCTGCTATATTGTAGCAGAATTTATTTCTTTTGTTGGATAGGGTTTTTTGTAATTTGTTGTAATGAGGGATTTTTTTGCATGCAAGGAATATATAATTGATTAGCTTTGCTTTAGTGGAATAGAGATCGGAAGTGAAATTGATTAGTGGGTTGTTTCGTTCCTTGTAGATGCGTTTAGCTTCGGCTAACGTTGATTTGTTTTTTGTTTTAATTATTATTATTATTATTTTTTTTATTGTTGGTTATCACAACTGAGATAAAATCTCATTTGGTAATTTACATTTCATAGTACACAGTTTGGTTGAAAAGAGGGTAAACCCCAGTGGTTTTACCCTTGATTGTTAAATAATATAGTGTACATATGGATGTGCATACATGTAGTGTTGCCTTCATGTACGAACTGCGAGGTCCACTGGTAATATTCTCTGGATCTCCATAAGTTCACTTGGTTACTTCCTCGGATACTTGTTTAACATTCAGGTCCCTGTGGATGTTTTCGTTACGTATGTATCATGGTACATTTACGATGGAACATAGGGCCTTATTTTGAAACCTTTGTATTACTTTTATATTCGTTTGCTTGGTACGGTCCCAGAGCTGTATTCCATATGTCGACGCTGGTCTTCGCATTTGGAGGTAAATAAGCAGTTTATTTCGTATGGATAACTCTGATTTGTTACCAATAAGCCAATACATGTTTCTGTATTTCCTATTAAACTTTTCTCTTCTCTTTCGTTCTTAATATGCTCCTTCTCTCTTAATTTTAGCATCTAGCGTCATACCTAGATATTTAGCTGTATTTGCATATGGAACCTCATTAGAATTTATGTAGAGAGGTGGATTAAGTCGACTTAGCTTCGTTTAATTTTATGCGAAACTTCTTTGCCCACTCTATAACTTCGTTTGTGGCGTTTTGCAACTTTGAGGTGGGCACTATGAAGTTCCTTCCGGTCGATAAAATAGCCGTGTCGTTAGCACGGCTAGCTATTCTAGCATTTGTTTGAGTTGGGAGGTCGCTTGTAAACAATAGACGCAAGACCGGGACAAGCACACTACCCTGTGGGACTTCGGCTCTTATTTTGCGCGGTGTAGAAAATTTATTTTCATACTTCACACGAAAGAGTCTATCAGTTAAGTATGACTTTAGAATTAGATAAAACTCTTTTGGTAGAAATCTTGGGAGCTTGCTAAGAAGTCCTTGGTGCCAAATTCTATCACATCTAGAAACACAGTCGAGGAGATTTTTTTATGATCTAGTGCATTCTAGTGCATTTTCCACTACATTTGTCAATCGATGTAGTTGCTCAAGAGTTGTGTGTTTATTTCTGAAACCAAATTGGTGAGTTGGGATCAGTTTTCTTTTAGTAATAATTTGTTGAAGGCGTCTCAGTGGAATTTTTCAAATAGTTTTGACATTGTAGGGAAAAGAGACATGGGTCGATATGATTTTTTGTTTTCCTAGTTTAACCCTCATAATGACTACTGCTAACTTCAATTATCTTGGTACATATTTCAGGCGAAAAGCTGCGTTGATGATATGTTGAGGTTTTCTAATAGCTCTCTCAGATAGTAAATGAATATTTTTTGTCTTTTTCGGCTGATAGGCTTCGAATATATCTAGCTAAAGTTTCGTTTTTAATTTCCTTCAAGAGTGCTTTTAACTCATTTCAGTATCTATTAAATATTTCCAGTTGTCCGGCGGTTTGCCACTTCTTTCTTACCTTCCGCTTTTTATTTAATAGAGTTTTAATCTCTAGTGGGTTTTTTTTCTTAGATTCTGGAGTGCTTTCCCAAGCTGCAAGCTGGATGTTACTCACTAAGAGCTCAAATTTTTCTTTAATTTGGAAAGTGGTTTTCGATGAAACTTGTAAGTTTATCTTATCTTCGAGAAGAGGAAAGAAATGCTAATTGGTTCATTTGGAGGTTTGCTTTACTGGGTCCTCTTTCTCTGTGATAGAGGCGCTTAGTGTCATTGTTACAGCGGTGTGTTCCGATGATAGCCCTGCTTCATTCTCTAAGTGTATGTAGTTTTCGGATATACCTTTGGTAATAAAGAAGTCAACGATATCAGGGATCTTGTTATTATCAACCGGCCAGTGAGTTGGTTGATTACCAGAGTGGAAATCGCATTTGAGTTGTTGTCGAGCTGCAAGAAGTTGTCTACCTTTTGTGGTTGTTAGTGTGGAACCTTAGAAAGTATTTTTCGTATTGTAATCACCTCCACTTATAAAGTTTTCACCTAACGTTTGACGGAACTCCAGATATTCCTTCTTTTTGAGTTTATAATATGGTGGACAATAGATTGCTGATATACGTATGATACTCCTTCAATTATTGTATTTCAGTAGATATTGTTACCACTTGCATATATTCTTTTTCTAGTTTCATGCTCTCGTGGTGCTTTATGCTTTCTTTGATGGAAGTTGATGAGCCTCCCCTTACCTCATCAGCGGGGTGGATGCCATGGTAGCAAGAATAGCCTTGGATTTTAATATAGGCTTTCAGAAATCATAAGAATATTGATTTTTTTGAACGGAGAAAAAGTTCGATTTCAAGTGTGTGATTTGTTAATCCATTTGCATTCCAAATGGCCAGTCTTTGTGTTTTACTTGTTTTATTGTAGTTTATATTATCTTTAAGTTATGGAAGAGTTTTAGGTTTGTTTCATTTTGTTTATCCAGTCTCTTGTTCAAAAGTTCAAGGCTTTTTAAATTGTCACTGAGTACACCATTTACATTTCCGTTTTTATTATGAACCATTCTTCGTTTTGCGTGTATTTGAGGCAGGAAGTAGAGGAAGCAGGGTGAGGCCCTTGGCAATTAGCGCCTACTGTACGTATGTATTCAAGTGGGGCATGTGCGGAAGATTGTAGTTATCGCTTGTACCATTTAATTGTGTGCCCAAGAAGCTGGCATTGTCGACAAAGGATAGGATTTGGGACGTATTCAATTACCTTTGTTTTATGCTGAGGGCCAGGACGATGAAACAATGAAACATTAGAAGAAGGAAGCTTTCCTTTGTCCTTCATGAGATTTTTTAAATTTGTAAACATCGACGACCTCTTGAAATTTTATCTCGGACATAATTTCGGATTCGCTGACGTTGATTAAGCATTGGGCGAAGACCACACCTTTAACTGTTAACTGGACAGATTTGATCTAAATTCTTGGGTCGAATAAATCTGCCCTCAATTTGTTGGTCTTTAGTCAAAGTTCAAACGGAGCCATCTCTAAAAAGAGATAATTTTTCATATTCTGTGTACTAATGGCATCTATTGTTTTTTTTGAGTAGAAACGTGCTAACTGCGGTGAGAGGTTTGCTAGAGTCTTTAGGAGAGATTTGAATAAATCGGTGATTTTTTTAAACAGTGTTTTATTTGGTAGTCCACGGAATTCAAAAGAAGGTGTGCCATATAATTTTTTTAAATAATAATAATACTGAAAGACGGAAGAGTACGAGGGTGGTGTGAAAAGTTTCCGACCGCAACGTAAAGATAGCAGCACTCGTCAATAAAAGCTGGTGAATGCTAGTTGTGCATCTTCTGAGAGCCACTTACCGAAGTTTCAGTCATTTTGGATGCGTAGTTTTTAGTTGACAGTCGTTTGAGTGAGTCGATGTGAGTGTTTTTTGTGAAAATGGAAAAAATTGAGTATCGAGCTGTCATTAAATTCTTGTTTTTGAAAGGCAATACTCCTACGCTAATCAAAAATGAGTTGGCCTCTGTGTATGGGAACTCTGCACCATCATTTACCACAGTGAAATTTTGGGCAGCTGAATTTAAACGTGGCCGTAAGAGCTGGAAGATAACATTGCTAAAGTTCACCAAATGGTGAATTAAAGTGAGAGAGATATTAGAGGTTATGAAAATAAATCCGAGATTTGGCGCCGATTAATTACTGTAGATGAAACTTGGATATACCATTATACGCCGGAAACAAAAATTCAATCAAAACAGTGGACTGCAAAGGGCGACCCTTCTCCAAAAAAAGCAAAACTGTTTTTTCGGCTAGGAAAGTGATGGCGGCTGTTTTTTGGAATAGTAAAGGAGTTATCTTAATCGATTATCTTCAAAAAGGAAAAACCATTACAGGAGCATACTACGCATCATTACTTGCCAAGCTGAAGGCAGAAATTGCGGAAAAACGGCCACATTTGCAGAAAAAGGAAATCCTGTTTCACCAAGCCAAAGCGCCGTCTCACACCTCAGCGGCTGCCATGGCGAAAATCCATGAATTGCGGTTTGAACTGCTTGACCATCCGCCTTATTCACCAGATCTAGCCCCAAGTGAATTCTTTTTGTTCCCTCATCTAAAAACTGCGCTCGGAGGACAGAGATTTTCGTCAAATGAGGAGGCAATCACCTTCGTGAACAATTATCTTGCAGAGAAAAACGCCAAGTACTATTTGAACGGGTTAGAGAGATGGGAGCATCGCTGGGAGAAGTGTGTAGAGTTAAAAAAAAAATTGAGAAAAAATGTCTTGTATCATTGTTCGGTTTGGAAACTTTTCAGACAACCCTCGTACTAACAAAACTTTTGGGGATAAGAGGTCATTAGGCCAGAAACACAGGCAACAAATTCACAATGATGCGAATGGTTCGGCGATTTGCCGTAGGTCCTTCACTTCGACCCAACTTTTAACTTTTCAAACTACAATACAATATTTCAATTTCACCAATTTTTTATTATTTACGTCGTAGTTTTTACTTGCCATCTCTCAAAAAATGACAGCACAGTTTTTAATATGTGGCATTTCAAAATGAAAATGAATTCTGTAAATTAGCTCGTTACCACAACTTAATTAAATCGCACTATCAAATAAAAGTTTCTACAATTTTAATCTATCTTCAGGAATGATGAATAATAAATTGTCCACGGAGGAACGTTTTTCAAAGGAAGTGTCTCTATCCCAAAAGTCCCAACTCCACCATGCTTATCGGCTTTTAATGGAAACCACTTAAACTCACATCCTTTGAGTACTAAATCAAATTCGGTCCGTAAATACGAGTACTATGAGTTCTGTTTTCCTCTCTGTTGCAAATCCAAACAAGTGCAAATGTTAACATCTTTGCCCATGGAGAACGGAAGTGTAGTGTCAATGTTATTTGATCAGTAATTGAAGAGAAGCAAAAGAAGCTGTGTGCATCCTGTGTTGATGGAGACGGCTTTTCGGGAGTTCTTCTCAAAAGCGCTTCGTCTTCAATTTCAAAGAAATTGAGGGAGATACGAAATTACTGGTGTTCGACTGGGAAAAAAGTTTCAAGACTGTTAGAAAGTTTGTTGGGTGAATTTAATTTATTTAAATTCTCTTTTGAATCCCTTTGATGTGGCAAAGTTAAGTCGTTTATACACCAAAACTAAAATTTTGGAAAGTTTGTTTGTACATGTGACATTTTTTAGTTAATTTTCAGCAAATATCCGCTACTTTGAATAAATAATTAACTATGCACTAGAAATTTATTTTTTGTTTGAAGAGTAGAGGTTTCATGGATGCATACATTTTGCTAGAAGTTCATTGTGCTGAGAAGTTTTAATCTATTTACCTCCGACCTTTTTTCTTCAAAATCAAGTTATTAAGTGATAAAAACATGTAATGGTGTTTTCTGATTAAGAGGAATCATTTTCAAGAAAGCTATTACACATCATTTCCGATGGCTTAGTCGAGGATTTTCGACAAACCGATAGATTTCCTCATAAAAAAAAATCCATGAATCAACCTAATTTACTCCAAAGAGTCCTACTACCAACAAAACCGATCACGTGTTTTTTTTTTGTTGAATATTTAGGATGTGAATCATTATTAAAAGAGCCGACTATCATTTGATTGTTATCCTTTACAGAGCTTGGACTTTAACGCATGAGCTACGTCAGTGATGGTGTTAATTTGGTGGCGTGCAATGCAATGCAATGGTAGCCTACGGACTATGTTCTCAGCAAACTGTACCTGACTTGTCCAACTAATAAGCACGTATTCTGAATAAGAACTCATCCTCAGAAGCTACATTGAACAAGCATGAATTGAGGCGGTTGAATCAACGGTGCACCTTATACGAGCTAATCCAACTTTAGAGCTCAGGTAAATGATGACGTCAGCTTCCTTATTCTTGAAGTGGGTTGCTAACTCCCGAATATTCGGTTGCTTTCACTCACTGTGCCCTAGAAAGGGCTTGGCTCTGCAGTTTAAGGGCCATATGTGGGATTTACTACAGGAGCAAGTATACAAAGCCTTTTTCGCCATGGCAACCGCTGAGATGTGAAACGGCGCGTTGTCTTGGTGAAACAGGATTTTCTTTTTCTGTAAGTATGGTCGTTTTTCCACAATTTCTGCCTTCAGCTTGGCAAGTAATGGTGCGTAGTATGCTCCTGTAATGGTTTTTCTTTTTGAAGATAATCAATTAAGATAACTCCTTTACTATCCCAAAAAACAGTCGCCATCACTTTCCCAGCCGAAACAAACAGTTTTTGCTTTTTTTGGCTGCCTTTTGCAGCCCACTGTTTTGACAGAATTTTTTGTTTCGGGCGTATAATGGTGTATCCAAGTTTCATCTACAGTAATTAATCGGAGCCAAAACTCGGATTTATTGCGCCTGAACGGCGCCAACAGAGCGTTGGAAATGTTCATTCGAACACGCCAACGCGCGGACAGCTTTCTCATGACTAAATCTTGATTTAATATGAAACAAACACGTTCTTTGGACATTTTCATAACCTCTACTATCTCTCTCACTTTAATTCGGCGGTCGTCTAACACCATTTGGTGAACTTTAGCAATGTTATCGTCAGTGGTTGCAGTTTTTGGACGTCCTGCGCGTTCATCATCTCCCAAGCTCTTACGGCCACGTTTAAATTCAACTGGCCAAAATTTCACTATGGTAAATGATGGGGCAGAGTCCCCATACACAGAGTCGAATTCATTTTTGATTTGCGTAGGCGTATTGCCTTTCAAAAACAAGAATTTAATAACAGCTCGATACTCAATTTTTTCCATTTTTATTTTATTTTCGAATTTTAAAAAATTTAATCAAAGAAATCCACCGACTATTTCGCAACATCTTTAATACAGGAACCATTCCCGATTCCTTCAAAAGGTCAACAATTTTTCCTCTGTTCAAGAAAGAGGACCCCAAGGATGTAGCCAACTACCGCGGTCTGTCTTTTATGGACACGATGGGTTGAAGAAAATCAGATCTTGAAAGAGTTCCAAACTGCATATAAGCAAAACTACTCAACTGTAGACCAAATCTTCAATCTCTCCTGCCTTATAAAACTACAACTAAGTCAAAAAAAAGAAACTCTATGCGTTTTTCATCGATTTAAAAGCTGCTTTCGACAACATAAACAGAGAAGCATTATTCCACAAACTGAGACTTTTGGGAATGTCCACAAAAATGCTCCCAATCCTAAAGGCTATCTATCACAACAACATTGCAACAGTATGGAATGGAACAAACATCTGCGACTTCTTTCCTATCAATCAAGGCATAAAACAGGGATGCGTTCTCAGCGCTCTGCTATTTATCTTGTACTTAAATGACCTTGATTCTGATCTACCGGGTGGAGTATCCGTTGAAGGTATATTAGCCGATGATATTGTTCTTCTCTCCGACAATCCCGCTTCCTTGCAAACAATAATAAATAGCTTCGCAAATTATTGCTCAAAATGGAATCTAAGTACTTGTGAACTTAAGAAAATGAGAAGTAGAAGGATTTAATGGTGCCCGAACGTTGGAAATGTTGGAAAAGTGTTTCGGCAACGATTCTCTAAAGAAAACGGTGGTTTACCAGTCATGTAGCTGCAAAGTTGGTGCCAAAAGACCTCAATTTCATGCAAAAAAGAGATAGTGTTGACGTCGCAAAACAGATGATTTGCGAGGTTGAATCCGATCCCACAGTCATCAAAAGGGTCGTTACTGGAGACGAGACGTGGGTTTATGAATACGACACGCAATCCAGACATCAGGCAAGTGAATGGCGTTCACCAAATGAGCCGAGACCAAAAAAACCACGTCGTTTTCAGTTAAAAAAGAAGGCAATGCTCACGGTTTTCATCTATTACAACGGTGTAGTGCATCATGAATTTTTGTCAGAAGGCCAGACAGTAAACAAAGAGTACGAGTATTATTTGGGCATTATGAGACGTTTGAGTGAAGCAATTCGCCGAAAGAGACCAGAATTATGGGCAGAAAACTCGTGGATCATGCACCATAATAACGCACCGTCGCGGTCGCACAGTGCCATCATTATTCGTAATTTGTTGACGAAAAATGCAACAAATACCATCCAAGAGCCACCGAATTCACCGGATTTGGCTCCCTGTGATTTCTTTCTGTTCAATCGAGTTAAAAAACCACTAGGGGGAACGCGTTTCAGCAGCCGAGAGGATGCTAATGGAAAAATCGCAGGAAGTACTGATGGACATACCGAAAACCGAATATAAAAAATTTTTCAAGGATTGGATCAAGCGCTGGAATAAGTGTGTTGCAGTCGATGGGAATTACTTTGAAGCGGACAACATAGATTTAGATGAATAAACTTGTATTTTTAATTTTCGGAATAAATTCCGGGAATTTGATCAATGTAGTACTTCGAAGACGGTAACTCACGTGAGATGGTTAGTATGGCGTTAAAGTCCAAATGCGGATTGCTCAATCTCAATGCAAAAGCTTTTAGAAGAGATTCAGTAGGCATTTGTACGATCTACAACCTTGATGCTACTGAAAATACATATCACTTTGTAGGAGTGTGCCCTTGCATTCGGACATACAAAAGACAATTTCTTGGAAGTGAAAGCCTTAACCGTGAACGGTTCCTTGATATTCTCAACGGGCAAAACTAAATTCAACTTTAGAGTTTCTTAAAAAACGCTCTTAATTATAATTGAATATTCTTAAAAGTATAAATCAATCGCTAAGTTTTAATGAATTTATTATAGATAATACTTTAACCTGACAGACAACCTAAAAAGTTATTGTCATTTAATTTAATTTTTAACATAATGAAAACCAAGCCTTTGTAAAAACTTTTTGAAAATAATTTTTTTTTTTCTATGTATCTATCTACCTATCTATCTATCTACAGGCGCAAGTTAAAAATAGCATTTTATAGAATAGATTTATTGATGACGTCCAATGCAAACAAGCTTAGGATCTGCACATTATATGTTACGATGTGCAACGGAACAATTAACGGATACCGTAGACCGCTGCAAGGATGGAAAGGTAAAAAGAGGATAAAAGACGTAAGAATGTGGAAAGACTTTTTCAGAAAAGAAGGGCATCCTGAAGATAATAACTGATTGAGGCTTTTTAAATGTGAGATATATCGCAGTTTTGCAACGGGATATGTATTAATTACCTGTCAGACAGATTGATAATCGAGCATGCCGATGGATGAATATTGACTCGGTCTACTACCATGTTGCATTTAAGGTAATATTGAGGATATCCCGAATATCTTATTGGGTCTATAACTTTATTCGTGCGGTTTTCTAAGAGATGGCGTAATTTGTATAATTCCATTGTTATTATTCCATTGGAACATGCGTTGGAAAGCTACTGTCATTGTACGTCATTTCAGTATATGTCATTCATTTGAAGCGTAAACAACAATAATTTTTTTTCACTCAAATATGTCGAACTTTGTGCCTGAAAAAGTGTTTTTGCGGGGAGTTCTTCTTCATTACTTTAATATGAAGAAAACTGCTGCCGAAAGTCATCGTATTTTGGTGGAAGTTTATGGTGAACATGCTCTAACTGAGCGAATGTGCCAAAAGTGCTTTGCACGATTTAAAAGTGGTGATTTTGGCTTGGAAGACGATGAACGTCCTGGGCAGCCAAAAAAGTTTGAAGATGAAGAACTGGAAGCATTACTCTATGAAGATTGTTGCCAAACACAAGAAGAGCTCGCAGAATCTTTGGGTGTCACTCAAGCAGCCATTTCAAAACGTTTAAAAGCAGCTGGATATATTCAAAAGCAAGGAAATTGGGTTCCACATGAACTCAAGCCGAGAGACGTCGAAAGGCGGTTTTGCATGTCCGAAATGCTGCTGGAACGCCACAAAAAGAAGTCATTTTTGCATCGGATTGTTACTGGTGATGAAAAATGGATCCATTACGACAACCCCAAGTGCAAAAAATCATATGTGAAACCCGGCCAACCAGCCAAATTAACGGCAAAGCCGAATATCCATGGCGCGAAGGTAATGCTCCATATTTGGTGGGATCAGATGGGTGTGCTGTATTATGAGCTGCTAAAACCGGGTGAAACCATCAATGGACAACGCTGCCGAACACAATTAATCCGTTTGAAGAGAGCAGTGACCGAAAAACGCCCGGAATATGCGACCAGACACGAGGCAATAATTTTCCATCATGACAACGCTCGGCCCCACGTTGCTATTTCTGTTAAGAACTATTTGGAAAACAGTGGATGGGAAGTCTTACCCCAGCCGCCTTATAGCCCAGACCTTGCCCCTTCTGACTACCATTTGTTCCGGTCGATGCAGAGCGCCCTCACTGAAATACGGTTCACATCAGAGCAGAATATCAAAAATTGGCTTGATTCATTCTTGGCTGCCAAGCCGGCGCAGTTCTTTTGGGATGGGATCCACAAATTGCCAGAAAGATGGGAAAAAGTCATAGCTTCAGATGGGCAATACTTTGAATACTTTATTATACATGTTTGCCTTAAATAAACGTTCAAATTTTGAAAAAAACCGCACGAAGTTATATACCCATAAAACTGGGAGGAAGTTTGACCTCGGACGGCTATCAGGGAATGCCAAATCCTTTTCCATTGGCATCGCCGTCAAAAAGCCTGCAGAGATAATACTGATCAACAAAATTGACAAAAAAGAATCGGGAGCAAGAAAGTTTCCATGTGATTTCTATCAACTTTGGTTGAATTTAAATCTGTTCGCAAATTTATCTGTCTCGGCTAGTTTTTGGGATATTGCTATTTCAATAAAATACCGATTTCTACATATTAAGCAGGTATATATTTACTTTGAAATAAAAAAAACTTATTTGAATTTAAAAAAAACTAACCTAACATAAACAAATTAACAACTATTTGGTAGACCGTTTCCTTTTATAGGTTTGGTGTGCCATTTCTCGATTGATTTCCTAGCAGAAATCAGCTAGCATTGATGGGAACCATTTGCGTTATCCTTTTTTCCATATGCGCAATATCTTGATGGATGCTTTCTCCACCCCCGATACACCAAGATTTTCTGGGAAAAATTCTAAATGCAAATGCAGGAAATGTATTGTTAATGACATGTTGCATCTGAGATGTTGATATGAAGAAAGGAGCTCCTGTACTAAAATAGCTCTTAGTAATTTTCTGCTCTTCTTTTATTTCCAAGAAGATTGTGACAATTCGGTGAGCACAACTGAAGTTAAGGATCGACTGAGTGATTGATTAAATACCGCTCCGGTCTGGAAATTGCCACCAAAAGTAAAGTAAGTCGGGGTACGATTAACATTCATTCAATTTTATTGTTACCACAATATGTTAGCTATTGTATTACTATGACTTCATAATCGGGGTGCTGGAGATTTTCGATTCGATCTTTTCCATGAAGGACGAACATTGAAGTTGGCGCAGATGTAAAGAAATAATCGGGCTTTAGAAATTTAAGAAAGTCTAATTTTGACACAAAAATATTGGCCAATAATTTCTTTTCGTTAACGATACTTAATTTCACTACGCCTCAGCTCCACAAACTGGGCTTCTGGACAAAACTCATGACCAGAGGCAAGATAGAAGAGAAGGATTTCAATCCTTATATGGTATGAAAGCTTTTCGTTTATTATTATTGATATTTATTTGTATTACTGTTTGACTGTTTCAATTACTACAGACATATTCGTACGTTTAGCTCTTGTTGCCTTTTAGCTAAAGTTTCTGGATGGAAACAGTTTTCAGATTCATGGTATAACCTACATGGGATGTGCTTTATTGGCTTTCACCCCTCTGAACTTCTACAATAGTACCACTGAAGGTCCATTGTATTAGACATTTGTATTGAGCAAACTCCTTCTGTTTTCCACGAGTTGTATTAATTCAAGAATAAATAAAATAAACTTACGTCAGGGAATCCAAATTCGTCGGTAGCTTCGGCAGTAGAGAGCCATTTCTTCGGGATCGACAGTAGGGAATCCCTCCATCCTGTAATCAAACAGAAAAAAGAATAAAAACATAAATATACATGGGTAGATACTCGTACTTAGATAAAATAAAAAAAGAAAAAAAATATTTACACTGATTAGTTTATTGGGCTAATGTAATGACAATCTATTCGGGTTCCTTCTATTTTAGCCCACAAACAAACATTATCACGTGTCATCTAAAAACAGTGATGACAGTCCCCTTTCTTAAAATTCTCCCCAATCCATCCACATCTAACATTAGGGTAGTTTGATAGATTGGCTGACAGAGGCGATTTGTTCAATCATTTTGGTCCTGGTACCAAATTAAGGAATTTTCTTTTCGTCTTTTTGGCATTTTCTTTTTATTTTGAGGCGGTAAGGTACAACTACACGATATGGGATGTTGGTAGACAATTTAAGTCATGAACACAAGATTGATGACAATTTCGTGGTCTTTATTTGTCTCATAGATGTAAGAAGTTTACGGGTAATACTTAAGGGAGATCTGGTGACTTAATACTGTGTACGATATATATAAAGGTTGTTCGAATCGACACTGAGGGTGTTCTTTAATTAAGTTTTTGTTCTTGGATTTATTACGTTGTGTGGTTAAGGTAGTCGTAAAATTAATTATAACGGCATAATGAATGAAATGGAATTCATAATACGCGTTGGATAAGAACCATGCAAGGCTGGTGTTCGATTTCTATTTCTCAGAAAGTGCACCTACGCTGGTGAAACATTGAGAAGCTGTATGTCCTCTGATTGAGTTAATATGATAAAAAAGTTAACAACACCCAGCTTTAAAAATCAGTAATAAACCCTATAGTTAAAGAATACGTATTCGGAGTGTCAGTAATCGAACGTCTGGTTGTCTAACTGCTATTGAGCTACTTTTAAGAGCAGATATCGTCATCGAACGGATTACACCTACTATGTTTTGGTTAATTACTTATATAGCGCTGTAGTCTGGGTTGAACCTGGGGCTCAAATAATAGGCCACCGCAGTTAGCGCGGTCTCGCGCTCAAAGTTGATAGAGGTCTCCTTACCTTTGTGCGCGCGGATGAGGTCTTTCTCTAGTGCGTTGTCCTTACGGGTTGGAATCGAAGGCTCACGTGTTGGAGCGTTCGTATTCCTTCGCCCAGTCAAAGAATATCTTAATTCACCTCCGCGAACTCCCATCAGGATCTTACCTACATAGAGTGTGTCTTCTTAGCCCGAAGAAATAGCTTTTGGCTTAGTTTAATTTCTGGTGAGGTGTCATTATCAAATATAATAGTGGAGTCGAGATATACAAGGTCACTGACTACCTCAAAGCTATAGCTGTGCTAAGATGCTGTCATATGCTGCCTTAAAATTAATAGAGAGTTAGTTCAAGGCTTTTCTGGTTTTCTTTGGGATCTGCTGTAGTGTGAATATTTTGATTTTGGCAATTGAAAAACTACTGAACCTGAGACCGCACGAAAGGACACATTACAAGTGCAAGGCGTTCACATAAACCAGTATACAAGATCATGTATGTGATGTCGGGGAGGCTGATGCCTCTGTAGTTTGCGCAGTTTAGAGAGCGTTGTTTATTTTTGATCGCGCACACTGTCATTCTTCAGGCATCCTTTCTGGCGATAGTGATTTTCCGCTGCCCTAAATGGCTCGTCAGGTAGGCCGTCCAGTCCAGCAGCCGACATACGTTATTGCTCATTCCGAATAGATATCGTCACTTCATTCGGCCTGACAAAGGGATTTTGGGCCGTTTAAGGATCTGCATATTGTAGTTTTCTTGTTTATTTCACGATCTTTTTACCTTTTGGTAAAACTGAAGAACATTATTTCTAGAGTAACACTTCTATATTTCCTTGATAGCCTGCTTCTCATGGTCTTTCTTGTTCATCCAGAGAAGCTGTGTTAGTCTGAGATGTCTGCAAAAGTACTTTGACTGCAATTACTTAGTGGTCCAAGTCTCTGTTCGCCGCTCGAAACGTTCGGACGTCTATAAAGCTAGAGCAATGTTCTTTATGAAGCTTAAAATGGATTTTTAATTTTCAGCTGATAGTAAAGAATGTAAACGACTTGTATAGATTTGCTATTTTTGTGCAATGTGCCTGGTTTGGGAGCACAGCCATCTAAAAACGGTCATTGAGCTTTATCTGGGTGTCACTGGATACGATGTAGGAGATATGCGTCGAACCGATATTAGATTTGCCACCACTGCTGGATACAGTGGACTTCCTAAATCAAGCAGCGTATCCGAACCACTACATACGAGTACATTTCGCATTAAGATTTCAGGTACAATTTCTAGTGGCTGTTAAATATCTTAAAAAGGCAAATGTACGTCCTGTTAAACACTATATGTACGGGTGTAATTTTGAAAAATATGCTCGCTTATGTCCATTCTTAAGGGGCCCTTTGTTTTCAACGGCTTCTTAGGACCTCAAAAATGATATACCAAAAGATTATGGCCGGGAAATATCTCGAAGTACTTGTTTTTCAAAGTATAGCACAAGGCCGCCAGATAGGCAGCGAGCCTCTTTTGAATTTTAAACGCGTTTATCTCAAAGCAGCATTTTTCAAGTTGGCCGCACCCACAACTTGAGCAATTTTCAACAAATTCACTTCAAATTTGAACTAGATCTTTAAAAATATATCGTCTAAATAAGTACGTAGGTTTTTTTTTATGTGGCATAGTTTATTTGTTATTAACAATTTTCTGGCCATTTTTCTGCGAATTTTGCAAGTTTGACTGTGAAGTGCGGTATTCGGCCTAAACTCAATATATCAAAAAATCCTACGTACTTCTCTAGCTGTTGTTTTGAACAATCAAATTTACAGGAGCTGTTGGTACAGCCATAGACCCTTCCAAAAAAGAGAGATCATCTGAGAATAAATAAATAAATTATTCTATATGTGATATGTACAATAAACTTTCACCTTTATACTCTAGATTTATTATATATTTTTCCTGAAAAAAAAATCACAAAAAAGCCTATTGTTACGGCCTCTAGAGTGGCCTCCCTTAATAAAAATTAAATGACAATAACGCATATTTAGAAAGATATATGATACATGGAATTACAAAACAGCTGAAACAGGCCAAGAACCTAGCAGCGCCTGGCTAATCTAATAATACCCAACGAAGTGAGGGCGCATTTTCTAAATCACAGCTTTTCGTCTTAATCTACGTACTTCTTCGTTGTCCATATCCCGCGGTTGATCTCCTATCCGGGTTGTTTGCAGTGTGCATCGTTCAAATTGTTATCATTGTTAAGCTTCCCGATTCGAAGCGTCATGTTAAAAATACCTCAATTACTGAGATGGTGTTTCCCTTCTGGTGTTCTACAGTTTTATTTTGTTTGTAATGGACATCACCATCGCTGTTCAAGTGTTCTTGGAGAAAGCCCTATCGCAGCTCTTTGTTCTTGGATGTTAACTATAAAAATTGCTAAGTGTAGCATCAAATTCATCCGGGCATCGTACGCGGCAAAAGCCACGAACAGATGAAATGCCATAATCTTTGTTTTTCCGGGTCCTGATCGGAACTGTTGAAAAGGAGGCAGTTGCATTTTCATTAATTGGTTTCAGTTAGTGTGACTCTATAACGCCCTTATGCCTTCGAACCGCTTGAGTTACTAGAACCGAAAGATCCAGGGTCACCTAGGACAGAACGTACCTAGATTTTTAACGTAAACCACCTGTCATAAGACCTTATGTTTACGAGATGCTCATACATCCATAGGGAGCAAGGATACGCCTTGATATCGCTCGTCACAAAAATTTTGATACCAATTCGAAACTGTGTTGGAGGCACAAATTCCATCCTTGATATGAGTCGAGGCCGACCTAAAACCTCTTGCTGTTCTTAGGGTCACAACACCCAGAACTTTATTTGCAACTCTACAATGGGTTAGACCCTTTCCCTCGATTTGGGTTTAAACCACAGCCACCATGACGCTCCCACAAGGGGGCCTACCTCTACCATTCAGAGGATGTAATCTGAAGATGTTTACGATAAGACCAGTAAGAATAATCTGCCCCCGCTTTTTATTAGACAACGTCATTGATAGGCGAAGCCTTGATAATTGGGCGGGGGCCCAGGTTACCTAGGACAGCAGATATATTGCACTGCCGGTTTGTGTTACTACAAACCAAGAACAATTAATAACTTGCTATTAGAGCCGACACTGTGAAGGAACAGAAATGTTATTGCGAGCTTGACATACTTATCATTGGGAAAGCATTTCATTTGGTGGTTCGATGATGAAATAAATATTTGGAACCCGATTTTAGGATTGAGTAAAGTGCGGTCAGCTGGGTTTATCAAAAAGATGACAGTCTGTGCCAAAGATTACCTGCCGGACGAAAACTCCTTGAAAGTATTTCTGTGATATATGTCGAATAGAAATCAGTTGCATATAGACGATTTAGGTGCATTCTTGCACAAATATAAACTTAGGTTCTTGAATTTATCTTAGTTTTACCAAGAGAGTTCATAAGTGATCTTTTTCTCAAAATCTTGCTAAAGCCAGCAAGATGTGGATGGTAGAGTAAGGCAATGAGCGCAACTCAACTGTCCTAGATAGTGGAACGGCGTAGACCTTAGTACCTAGTTAATTGTACTACTTTCGACACTTTCAACTGTTCTCAACAATAAATTATATTTTATGATTTTTAGGTACGTTTTCGTTTAGAACACAGACTCACGTTTATCTAAGGATGAATCGGTCTTCCTGAAATTGCTAGCGCTTATTTATTTTACAGAAGTTCGTCTGTGAAGACTAGATCATACTTTTTGCACTTGATCTGATTCAATTTACAAGAAAAGAGCACGGAAAGTCGATTACATATCTTCCGAACTTACATATTCTAAAATTGCATCCGGAAGCATGTTGCCGTCTAACCACGGCTTTTACGAGTATAATATTTCCGAAGTTCGTTCTCAAACATGTCGTGAAAGCTGACTAAATGGGGGAAATCATATTCAGGCCCTTTAACACCTATGATTAGCATGAAGCAAATTACCACAGACACACGTTTGGAATGGTTGGGGCAGGAGAAAATTTGTATATATGTTTATAGCACAGTATCATGGACGTGAACGTATGTGAACCCACAACTCTGACAAGCACTCCCTGCGCAGGATGGAGAATTGACCATGATGCGACGATATATGGGAACATCGGATCATTGTCGGGCAAAGATATCCAATAAGAAAATTAGGGAAATAGTAGAATGAAACAAAATATGGACAAAGTTGCCATTCTACATAGATAACTGAACTCATTTATAAGATCGTAAGCCTATCAAGAATTATTTAGCAAAAAATTGTTAGCACTCTTACTCCTCAAGTAGGCGATGAGCAATCAGGAAAATAAATATTCTGGTGCAACTTCAAGAGCTTTTTAAACGAATGTCAAGGCAGGAAACGTTTTTCTTCTGTACAGATTTAAGTAGCCCGGGGATTTCCATGAAGAAAACGGTCTCGGAACTAGACACTCATTCAGAGAAGATATACCAATTACAGTGTCCAATATGTTAAAAGAGTGGCACTTGATTATATACTGCAGCTGGAGACACCAAATCCAAGTAGGGACGTTTCAAATTTGTTAGGTTATACCCGCCATATTGACCAACATCTATTAAATTTGTTATGAATTGTTCAGTATTGTACCGTATTGGTGGGTGGCCTTGGCTCAAGTGGTAGTGGTTTCCAAATCGGAAGGTTCGGTGTACGAATCCCAACCGCGGCCAAAAGATATTAATTTTTTGAGTAAATCAAATAAGATGACTAGTTGACTAGAAAGGAACAACAAGCCAACTTCCAGTAAGAATTTAGTCTCCCCATTAAATGTTGGATGTCACCTATGGAGCGAAATAACCACTGAGCCCAAACATCTTTCCTTCTCTCTATATCCCATTTTCCAAAAAACTTAATACCTGCTGAGGCATTATAAGTGTATTCACACCCACTTACATAGTGTTAAGGTGTTTAAAAAAAAAAATCGTAGTACTCATAAATCACCATTGAAGGCTATAGCGTTAAGCAACGTATGCAAATCGAGAAAGTCACTGTTTGGTCCGGATTTTGATCTGTCGGAATCATCGGTCCGTCCTTCTTCTAAAACAAAACTGGCAACTTATTATGGCCTAAGCTGGATGATATGGATACTCACAACATGCGGTTTCAAGAAGATGGGGCTACGTGCCACACAGCGCATGCCACGATGAACATTCTGCGCGAGAGATTGCATGGGCAAGGGCATGGTTATTTCGCCCGGCGGGGACATGAACTGGCGGGGACAGACTTCTTCCTTTGGGGCTATCTTAAATCGCAATCGTCTATGCGAATAAATAGCAAACAATTGATGCAGTCAAAGTCAACAAAACGAACGCCATGCAGCTAATTCAAGCGGAGCAACAAAGTCATTGAAAATTGGACCCACGAATACGTGCCACCAAGCAAAGCCGCGGCGGAAGTTTGAACGACGTTATATGCCATAAGATGTTCTTTCAAATACAAAAAAAAAAAGACTGGATATCTCACAGACAACTTATTTCCATCGAGCGTGCTTTTTGAGAGACCCTATACGATCATGTCAGCACCGACATTTGCTGCCAGAAAACAAAGAAGGAAACCATAGACGAACCATCTAAACACCGGCATTAATCGGACAATTTGGACAATTTAAACAAGAAAAGAGGGCAGATCTGGTCATTTACTTTGTGGGAATGGCTTCAAAATACCATAATCCGCGAGGAAGAAGTAGGGGTGCAAGGTATGTGGAACAACTTCGACGAAAATTGTAAGCGTGGTGCTCTGTGTTTTAAAAGGCCAGCTCCATATAAATCGTGATGAAAATATAAAGCAAACTCATGGTAAAGAAAGCAAAAAGCAAGCCTCTAAAGCGTGGTTAAATACTGGGAAAATAGCGAAACCGATAAAGTGCGTCTGGAGTAGGACTATGAACGTTGTAAAAAGAAGCGGAAAAAGCGGCAGCAAGAGCACGTGCAATATCATTGGAGGCATAGCATCGTGGATTAGAAGAGGATATGTTTGGTCGCTAGACATGTTAGCCCAACAGTCTTTCTAAGTTCTGTTATTTTATTAGCATCCAGTTTTAATATTGATTTGCACGTAGCGATAGGTATACCTATGCTATCCATTTCCGGTAGAATAAGTTGGTAGAGTGGTTCCAATTTTTGCGAGTTCATCGGCCCTACAGTTTCCTGGAATGTCTCTGTGGCCCGGCATCCAGCAAAGGTGAAGGTTGAACTGCTCTGCCATCTCTATAAGAGATGATCGGTATTCAAGAGCGGATTTCGAATTTAACGAAAAGTTGCGGATATCCTTTGCAGATATTACGTTTTTCTTCAGCCAGGACAGAGCTTCTATAATCACCAAAATTTCAACCTGGAATACGCTACAGTGACTTGGAAGATGGAAGGAGAGGCTTAGGTTTAGCTTATCTGAGAACCAACCTACCAACCCCTCTATGGGTTTTAGATCCATCTGTGTAGAAATTATTTGTCCACTGTGTAGTCGCTTTAAGGCGAATAGCTGCAGGCGCAGCTGCTGAAGATGTCGCCTGCCGAAGATATCGAGGGATGTCAAGTGAAATAGAATATCTAATGCCGGGGAGGTGTAGAACGTAGGGCTCCGCTTATACATAGACATGCTGTTCTTTGGACGCTGCTCAATTTGCTGCAGTTGACTGCATAGTCTAAGTCCGTCTACCAGACAACAACCCCTTAGGTGAGTATCGGTCTTATGACCGCGATATATAGCCAGGCGGTTGTACGAGGTTGAAAGCTACTGTAGCTTTCTTGAAAGCTATGTTAAGTTAGGTTCCTGTTTAGTTTCCTGTCAAAAATGAGACCCAGATATTTTGCTATATCGGAAAAGATTAAAACGGTACCGTTTATTGAGGGAGGGTCTATGATTGGAATTTTATATTTCCGGGAAAAGAGACCAAGATCAGTTTTATGGGGGTTGACTCCCAATCCACAACGGGTTAATCGATTAAGGTTTAGCTGAAAGAGTTCTTTAATGGTATTAAGATGATTGCCTAAGACGGCTGCAGCAACGTCATTCGAATAGATAATTACTCTGCTACCACCCGCTTCTAGGCATAGCAGCAGTTATTAACCACGAAGTTCCAGAGAAGGGGAGAAAGGACACCGCATTGCGGCGTAGTCTAACCTAGTTTGGAATTGATAATCTTGCTATTTAGTACAAGGCTGATCAACTCCCCAAGTGAGTCATCTTACTGCAGAGTTGACAGCGCAGTCGTGATTGCGGATGTGTTGCTGTTATTAAACCTTCTATGTCCAGGAAAGCGACCATTGTGTGCTCTCAATATTGTAGGAATCGTTCGATCTGGCTAGTCAGTGAATGCAGATCCGTTTCCACCGACTTTCCTTTACAGTAGGTATGTTGAGCCGTTGACAAAAGTTTTGGATCAATTTTAGCTCGTATATGGATATCACTCAGTCGTTCTAGAGTTTTCAGAAGGAAAGATAATAGACTTATAGGCCTAAGGTCCTTTGCGACAATATGAGAGCATTTTACGTATTTGGGAATGAAAACTGCATTGACTTCTCTCCATGGCAATGGAACGTGGATTAGTTCTATAGAGCTCCTCATGATATTCTCTAGCGTAGGCAGGATTATACTGTCCGGACCAGCAGACTTGCATGGTTTGAGGCTATGCAGCGCCCAAAGCAGTTTGTCTCTTGTAATCTGACCATGAATTTTGGTCATGGTTGCAGCAGTCCTGTTTGGGTTGCTACTGGCCGCGAATAGGGATCTACCTGGAAAGTGAGTGTTCAGTAGCAGGTTGAGTGATTCATCACATGAGGTTGTCTAAGCCGCGGTTGTGTTGTTTTAAAAGCCGCGATGCCTCAGAGGTTTTTGTAAATCTAAATCCGTTGTAAATATAGCCTGGAAGAATTGCTTCAACAACTTAAATATTGCACACATTCGTAAACTCAGGGTATTTGAAGTCGCAGTCGAGGCAGTAATGCTATACACAGTGTAAATCTGGGGGCATATGAATAATCTGAAAATCCGGTACGTTGTTTGATTAAGAAAACTTTTCACCTCCCTCCGGACTACATCCTTATGCTGGAAACTGGCTTATATCCGCTATACCACTTTGATCAAAAACTTCCCGGGGGACACCAAAATGTGGCTCCCATTGTTTCGATTTGAGTTCTGTTTTTTTTGTTAAGTTGGTAAGTCTGTTGTTGATATTCCCTCTTAGCGCCAAGCTTGACATTTTCAAACGCTACGTAGCCAAGAGTACATCTATCTCAGTGTGTGTTGGCGATTTTTTACAATTTTAGAAATGGATTTAAATTTGCAACAACGAGCTTGTATTAAATTTTGCGTAAAAAATGGATTTAATGGTGCGCGAGCGTTGGAAATGTTGGAAAAGTGTTTCGGCAACGATACTCTAAAGAAAACGGTCGTTTACCAGTTGCACGAGAGCGAGCGGTTCAAAAGTGGTCGTGAGTCAATCGAAGATGATGAACGCAGTGGCAGACCATCGACATCGAAAACCGACGAAAACATTGATGAAGTACGAGTAAAAGAAATGTTGGTCAATAACAGCAAATTAACCATCAGAGAGATAGCGGAGGACTTGAACATTGCCTATGGATACGTCCAAAACATTTTGGTTAATGATTTGGATTTCCGTCGTGTAGCAGCAAAGTTGGTGCCAAAAGACCTCAATTTCATGCAAAAAACAGACCGTGTTGACGTCGCAAAAGAGATGATTTGCAAAGACGAAGGCTGAATCCGATCCCACGTTCATCAAAAGGATCATTACGGGAGACGAGATGTGGGTTTATGAGGACGATACGCAATCCAGACATCAGGTAAGTGAATGGCGTTCACCAAATGAGCCGAGACCAAAAAAACCACGTTGTTTTCAGTTAAAAAAGAAGGCAATGCTCACGGTTTTCATCTATTACAACGGTTTAGTGCATCATGAATTTTTGTCAGAAGGCCAGACAGTAAACAAAGAGTATTATTTGGGCGTTATGAGACGTTTGCGTGAAGCACTTCGCCGAAAGAGACCAGAATTATGGTCAGAAAACTCGTGGATCATGCACCATAATAACGCACCGTCGCGGTCGCACAGTGCCATCATTATTCGTAATTTGTTGACGAAAAATGCAACAAATACCATCCAAGAGCCACCGAATTCACCGGATTTGGCTCCCTGTGATTTCTTTCTGTTCAATAGAGTTAAAAAATCACTACGGGGAACGCGTTTCAGTAGCCGAGAGGAAGTAATGGAAAAATCGCAGGAAGCACTGATGGACATACCGAAAAACGAATATAAAAAATGTTTCGAGGATTGGATCAAGCGCTGGCATAATGGCATAAGTGTGTTGCAGTCGATGAGGATCGCTACAACGTACGACGTACAGTCAATAATGTTTAAACTCCGTGGAGAGCTTTTAAGAATCAATTTCGTCCCCCATAGAGAAGATGTTTCCCATACTATGCAGCATGTGCAATTTGGAAGAAAGAGCAGATATACTGCTGTATAGTAATATTGTCAATCCGGCAGAAGTCAAAGCCATGCTAAACACTAAACTGCAAAAGCATCCGCAAAATCAAGAGGTTATGGATAATTTTATGACCAGAAAAATGGTGCTTAGATACGAAAATTTACTCAACAGCTCAAGCACGAAAGCAATAGATACATGAAAGAAATGTAGGCACCTATAGCATCACATGTTATTATAAACGTTCTACATTTCAAAGCTTAATTAAAGAAGTCGGTGTTTATACGAACCGTCCAAAATATCTCACTCTATAAAAATACTTTAAAACTATCAGAAATAGTTGACTACGAAGGGTTCCTTTTCCCCATTAACTCGTTACAAATGAAAAATGATTCCAAACCCCCTTCCTTGAGTCATAAAAAAAACTTATTCCATGAAAAGAATATAAACTGTGATCCACTAAAGGCTCCCTTAGAACTTTATTCCATACATACATCGTTGTAGAGTAACCAACGAAATTCACTTAAGAAATTATCTACGCTAAGCCAAGTAAAACTTCGCTATATCCCAATTAAAAAGTTTTCCCAATACAAAATTTCATTTTGTCCTCGGCACACCACGTACTAGGCAATTGCACACATACTCATACGGATATGTACTTCGCAATGTGTGGTATATCCTTTGGCTCAAAATCCTCCGCCAGCCTTAAATCACTATCTCCGCCCAAGAGAAAGTGAAATTTTGATCCACATTTTCGCACCCTGTTTGGGAACAGTCATTTTACCGAATTTTATGTCCTTAACTAGGTTTCATAGAAGAAGGCATACCAGTACAAAAGGGATAGTAAAACGCTCATAATGAGAGAACCTCCACACGCAGCGAAACGTGTATGGTATACTAAAGGATACCGCCGAAAAGAAATAAAAGGTCGACTCTAACCAAGACGGCTTACATACAAACATACTCGTACATAGACAAGTTTTTTTTGTTATATTTTTTGCTTCCTTTCAATCCATTTATGTACAAGTATTACAACCCTCCAACTCTAGTCTATGTGAAGGGAATGAAAATGCACAAACTTTGTGTATCCTTAAAGCTTGTTCAAAGAGTGTTGTAAGCCAAGGGGCTTAGTAGAGATTCTGGTCAATATTGGCCTCGTTATACGGTACATGGTAACAAGAAAGAAATAACTTGGTTGGCAACCCCTAAGCTCGTACCAGCCCTGAATCGATACCAAAGCATACGAATGCAAAGGAAACCGCATGCTATTACAATCCTGTGGCGGGTAGTTTTGCACGCTTACCTATCTACTACCGAGACTGACAGTGGGGGTTAGCTGTGGAAAATTGGTCGAAGCCGAATTAGATGATTAAACGAGCAGGTCGATAGGTAAAATTAAAAGCGCCACGTGCCATGTTTCGAACAAGGATAAGCTCCATTTAGCTCTTTGTTATGTATATGCAGCTCGACGGTGGGTGGAGGAATGAAGGTGTATTCATGTAAATAAATTTACTCCCAGCAGGAGAGTTTGCAATTATTTTTCCATCGTTCCATCTTTCCATCTTCTAATTTTTCATTTTCATTTCCACATTTTAAATGAAACGATGAGGGTGTGCCTAGAGGGGGATACCTTTGTAATTGTTGGATAGTGAAGTGGTTGAAAAAACAACAAACATACAAGTGTTGTGTTTAGTTATTCATAGGTTGAACGATTAATATCTATTCAGAGGGAAATGTAATAGAGCTTTTGAAGAGCTCCTAACCTAATCGCCTTATGACCCATATTCGTTACTTAAGCAAGCAACTTAAATAAGCTTAATGAAATTATTTCCAAAGGCTTGCGAATGTTTAAGGTGTAATTAGGATTTTATTTTAGGTATGTATAGTTTTCTCCATAACGGGTGTTGGGGCAGTGTTCTTAATCAAAAAGGAATTTATTCAACCAATAAATTTATAGAGGTAAATTGAATGCCTTGCGGCTTTTTGATCGTCCTTAATTTTATCTTCTTAGTTTCATTTGTAGTTAGGAGTAGCGTATGAGTGGTTTTCTTAAGACTTGCTGATGGGACCTCAAACATGTTTCTAACCTGTATCTGCTGATGTGTACATTCAATTTAAAATAGAAAAGTGATTTTTTTTGTTCGCAATTCATTGTAGTTCTTTGATCACATGTGCTTATTTTATCTTCCTGTGGTCGGTGGCTACCACTGTACTGAACTTGTCCAACTGAATTTAACTATCTATGACCGCATATAGATGGAGAGACTTTTGTACAAGTCGACCACAGTGAGCATTTTGATATTGTATGTTTACAACAGGCATTCGTAAAATGTGGTAAAATCATCTTAGGCCAAGTAAAGTACGTTTAAAAGGTTATTGTGATGATTGAAAAACGAAAATCAATTTTCAAAAGTGGCATACAATCTACGATAGTTTAGAACTTCATTAAGATTGATTTCTAGGACAAGGGTAGGATAGGTTTTCTTCACAGCTTATCAAAGCGATGTGGGTAGCTCACTATTTAACGACTCATTGCTTAATGTTCTTAATGATTCTGATGTCTCGTGAGAAATGGAATCGCCGATTAACTTATTAGGACCCGACACTCCCTTGGGACTGACTCGGTTAGGGATTCCAGTGACAATTGGGTTTCATACGAACATAATTGTAGATAGTATGAATATACAGCGACTTTCCTTCTGTCCCTCAGTAGGGGAGACCATAGGCTACTTATTGGCGCCTTGAAGCGCCATTAGTGGCGCAACATCCTGTGACGGTTGTTCTGAAAACGATAACCGTAGAGCACTACCTCTGTGAATGTCAGTCCTACGACCGCATCAGGTTGCAGGTACTCGGCTGCGACTAATAAATTTCAGTAAAAGGAGCAAACAAGTAGTATACTGGACTAGATCTTTGTCTGAGTGCTCTGTTCTAACCACAAAAAAAGCAAACACAATTGCATGAAGTCCAGTGCATACGTATGATCTATCCAAAATGGAACACTGACGTTTTCTGAGGGGAAACTTCAAGATGGAATCAACGGCGACGTCAAAGACATTTCAGGCGATAACCTCATATCCTCCGACATATTCGGAGAGAAGTAGGGATGTTGACGGAGGAGTTAAGATCGAACCAGTGACAGCATTCATACCTTAACTGGGATACTGTCCTTAACCGACTTACTGGTGATGAACTTAGTAAATGAAAGGATGGAAAATTGTGACTTGGCAGTAAAACTTATGGAGTAACGCGTTTCGGTGCACTGAGTCGAAGGCGAAAGGCCGCATTATCATACAGCGCGTGCAGTGACTGAGTGTATGTATAACAACCAATGGATAGCAGGCTGTGGGTTCGAACTTTGTTGTTGTGCTGGTTCCTATTATTGTAAGGGCATAACACCTACAACAATTTGTTTCGGTAAACCAACTCTGAATTTGTACTTCACATCTGCGCTTTGTAACGTCGGTGTTTATGTTTTTTGTGTTTGTCCTTCTTTATAATGAGTCGGGAATTTAGAGTGGATATTGCCAATATACGCGGACTAAAAAGTAATCACTTTTCTGCGTACGTCCACGTCTGCAAATGCAGACCAGCTGTTTCGGCACTTAGTGAACCACAGGTAGATCCCCGCCCACACCTCTCTGATCACACTGATCAGAAGCTATCTCGCTACGAACTAGTAGCATTATTCTTCTCTCCCCGCGGTCCCGCCATCTACGTGCGTAATGTAGTCCCTGTTCCAATTCGGAATTCAATTTCCATCTCCGTAAGCAAATTATCAACTACTGCTTTATTTACAGAAGCCCCAAACTGGACAGCAACTCGACCTTTCACGAGTTTGATGCGCTGTCTGACTTCATTCAACTAATTGTATCCCTGTATTCTTATACTGAATTCTGGGTGGCTTCGACATTCTGGACAGACAACACCGGAAGGACGGTGTGTTAAGACCTTCGCTGCAGGAAACAACTTAACATAGCTTGTAAATGAGCCCACGCGAATACCAGACGTTGATAGTCATAACGCCAACAACCTGGACTTGTTTTTAACTTCTCAACCTAATAAGTACACCGTTGGTGTGCTTTTCCCTCTAGGCTCGTTAGACCATTGTATTACATCAGATAATTTCTCGTACACCGACCACAGAGTTAGAGAAAAAATTCCTAAAAGAACCGTATGGCAATATGAGAAAGCCAATTGGAGTGTTATTAACAGCTTCTTTAGGTATTTTAACTGCTCGTTATGTTTCCCCGATAACAACGTGGATGCTGCTGATATCATCACAGACACCATTCTCTTTGGAATGAAAAACGTTATCGCTCATCGGATGAAGAGTATCAAACCAAAAGAAAAGGCATGGTACGACTCGAGCTATAGAGAGGCTGTCAGGGTTAGAGAATTGTTTTTTCAGTCTTACAAGACCAATCCGACAGAGGAAAACCGAAAAAAGTTTAAACGATCCAGAAATGACTGCAACGTCTTTCTCAAGCGTGTGAAATTCCAATACGATCATAAAGTGAGGCAAAAAATACTGCACAGTCCCAAAGGCAGTAAAACTTTTTGGTCGTTCGTCAAAAACATTCGAAATTCTGCTACATCCTCCATACCAACGCTCATTTACAATGACATTTCAGCTGCCAGCTTTTTGGACAAGGCCAATCTGCTTGCTGCACACTTTGCGGCTATCTCAACACTCCCAAATTGTGGTTTGTCCCCACCTACACTTGAGTGCGTCGAATCTACAATGGGACTTATCCACTTTCGCACTCGTGTAGTAGCAAGAGTTCTTAAAGATTTTAACATTCACAAATCCACTGGTCCAGCTGTTATATCTCCACTCCTTTTGAAGAGGTGTTCTTCCTCGCTGGCAAAACCACTGCGTAAGTTTTTTCATCAATCCTACCTTTTAGAACCCTTTCCGAACAGATGGAAAACAGCATTTGACCAGCCCGTCCCTAAAAAAGGCGAATCTTCTTCTCTCTCTTACTACAAACCTATTGCTCTTACATCCCTTCTTTCCAAGGTCATGGAAACGCCGATAAACCATCAGCTCATGAAATATCTCGAAACACGAAAACTTCTTAATGAGCGGCAGTACGGTTTTCATAGCAACAGGTCCACTGGTGATTTGATGGCATGTCTCACCGAAAAGTGGAACCAAAGCGTACATCAATCTGGCGAAAGCAAGATAGTTGTGCTTGATATTTCTAAGGCATTTGACAGAATTTGGCATCAGTCCCTTTTGTCGAAAATGCGTCCTTTTGGGATAGACGACTCTCTTCTTCAATGGATTAGAAATTACCTTTCGGAACGTTCAATTCAAGTTGTCTTGAATGGTTTCAAATCTGATATTCACAAAATAAATGCTGGTGTGCCCCAGGGCTCCGTTCTATCTCCGACACTCTTTTTAATTTTCATCAATGATCTTTTGTCTGCTACTTCTCATCTAATATATTCCTTTGCTGACGACACTACTCTCTGCTTTCCATATTCGTTCCCAGACTCACGTCTCTGCTCTTCGGCTGTAGAACGGGAACGGCAGCGTATTTTAAGCTCATTAAATTCTGATACCAACAGCATAACTAATTGGGGAACCACTAACAGAGTAAAATGTAATGCTTCCAAAACACAATGCTGTATACTGTCGTTAAAGCGGAATTTAAACACCCAGCCGTTATCCATGAATGGCACTTGCATCGTTGAAACCGATAATTTTTCCATTCTTGTTGTGTGTGCCTATGACAACTTACATTGGAATGAACACATATTCGGTGTATTCGAAAATGCTGCGAAATGTCTAGGTTTCCTCAAGTGTTGTAAGGATAGGAAACACTTCGCGTCCTCCGATCTGGCCTCAATATAAAAGGTGTTTATCCGCCCGAAATTGGAGAGCAATGCCCACATCTGGTCGGGTGCGCCCAAAACATTTCTGCACCTGCTAGATAGGATTCAAAACCGTGCGGCAAAACTCATAGGTGATACTTATATCACTCAAACAATTGACGCCCTCGAACACCGACGTAATGTCTCGTGTCTCACTCTGTTTTATCGTTATTTCCACAAACAGTGCTCCATAGAAATCGACAGTAGCATTCCCCCATGCAAATGCTATGAATGCTCATTAGTATACTCTAAAACCTACTTTCGGACGTACTCTAAAATATCGTGATTCATTCCTAAGCCGTACAACTCGCTCATGGAGTGCTATTTCCTACATTTAGGACCAACGTTCACCGGTACCTCTCTTTCCATTGTCCCTAATTTTCCTTCGCCCGCGCTGTATGCAAGCATTTTAAGGATACTTAAATCGCTTGAGCGCGCGCATACCATAAAAAAAAAACTTACAGACGAGTATGTATTTGAATGAAGATTTATGATCAAAGGTAAGGAGTTGTTAAGGCTTCAAACATCTGAGTGAACAACTATTTGTAATCAGTTTAAATTCGCGAACAAGAGTCTAACATGCACTCACGCTTTCTACCAGCGAGAATGACCGACTTTACCAAGAACTGCTTCCACGAGCTTTTCGATCAGACTTGTGAACAATCTCCTAAGCATGACATTAAGATTGTTCTTTGTAATGTTAACGCCAAGTTCGAAAGGATGGGCATTTTCAGCTCTAAAAATGGACGACATATCTACGTAGCTAGCACATGTTTCCAATATAGAAAACTTTCTGGTTTCATCTGTTAACCAGATTGCCAGCAAGCGCATTCAGCGAAGCACGAAGCTAATGAACTTTGTGAACAAAGGGAGGAACATCGAGAAGAAAATAAGAAAAAAGCGCTCGATCAAGGCCATGGAGGAGTGCTTCTTTAAAAACATTGTTTGCAAATTATTCCCGAAAATACGAAGAACTGCGCAGTATACACAGTCGTTCCTGATTTGAAGGAATTAAACTGTATACCGTTTAAGGATGAAGACGAGCAATATTTCTGAATATTGATATCTGAACTGAATACCAATAAGGTTGCCGAATTAAACGGATTCTCTGTCGCATAATTTGAAGCAGCGGGGATTCATGTGGTAAGTAGTATACACCAATTCTGAAGAAAATGGTCAGATGAATTTATGCCCAGTGTACGCATCACACTCACGAAGAAGGTGCAATATTTCAAGAGTCCGTATAGCTGCTAGCAAACGCTGACTGGGAAATAGACTTTATGGGGAAAAGTCAGGGAGCTTTCACTTTGCGGCTTTGCGGCGTTTAAACCAGAATAGTCGAGGATGGTGTTAGTGGTAAATAAGAGATAAGAAATGATACATAAGACAAACGGCTCGGAAAGCATCCTACAACAGCTAGTAGAATATTATGTCTACATGGCTAAGCTGTAAATTGAGAAACTGCTTGTATGTATTGTGCTGATGCATGAAATTTATCTAAAGCGGATGAAAATGCTTTTAGGCAGCGACATTGATCCGTTGAGCAAATGAACTCCATCGCTTCTCCTTGGAGTGTCTTGGAACTCATTTCGGTGATACAACGCGTTAAGAGACGACCTCGACGTCAATTCGCACTCAGTTAGAAAGATACTTTGGCGAACTTGGTGTGTTGTAAATCGAGACGATTAGCACAAGACCGTGCTGCCATCGGAATACATTCAATCGACGGACGCATTTCCTCATATTGACTCCAATGGGGTTGGGGATGTTATTCATGTAATCAGTTCTCAGAATTTCTGAAAAAGTAATACACCGAATTCTGGTGGCTTACTGGCTTCCCTTCCGTAGCAAGGATGTTGATGTATTCTACTTGGAGAGTGGGTTACTCAGGTAAATCGCTGCTCATAAGCCAGATTGTGGTTTGTCTGTGAATTTTCATGGACAACTCGGGCTCGTCAACTTGATGCGACGCCTTGCTTATATTCGACAGGAGACGGAAATTCGCAGGTTGGACCTTCCTTTATCTCCAGCTGGCGCTGGATAATGGACACTTCAATAGATTATTAAATTAAATTTTATTAATGTCAACCGCTTCTAATTGAAGTCGTAGAAGGACAATATTTGGTATTTCATCAGCTTCCACTTCAAAGTGAACGGAGGTAGTTCGCTCGGCGTCGTCAGAGATTGCTTTATTTGCCATGTTTTTGACATTGAACACAATGAAACCTGAGTTCTCGCGAATCTCCAACTTTTCAAGGCACACATTGTGCAAAACGACTCAATTTTCCCGGTTTTGGTTCGTGCCAATGGCCTAATTCGTCTTCTACACTTCCAGGTGGTTTACTCCGTCGAATATTCGAGCACAATGAAATTGCCATCATCGTCAGTTTCACCTGGATCTATATCTCTTGTAAGCAGTATTTGTTCATTGTCCTTCATTCCGGCGGTCTTTAGACTGGGAAAGTGTTTTTGATATTTACTCGGAGATATCTTATGTATGCGCTACTGGTGTTTTATTGTTCTAATACATACTTACAGAAGCCCTGAAATGTTCTTTCATTAATGTAATGTTGGAGGTCTCGTCTTTTCGTTAGGAATATTCCCCAATCTCTTAATTTAAAAAATTCCTGTTGGACGATGGGTCTAGTAAGTTCCGGAAGGGTGCTCTCGACAATGTTCTGGAGAATTATGTCTAAATAAACATACTACGAGTATGATTGCAAGAATACCTTTAAGCAAATTCCTCCGTCTCCGTCAATTATGAAATAATGCTCCTTCGATTCCAGCCTAGGCATGGGAAAGTGTCTCGAGCTCTGATATAAATAAATTGAGTAGCTTCAGTTGCATAGCGAGGGACAATGTAAAACCGGTTTCCAATACGAAGAGGGATGTACAAGATGCATAGTTATAGCAACCGAGATCTACCCAATACACGGCTTATGATTTTGTTTTGCTAACCAACAGCAGATCGAGGTCTTAGTCGCTAAGCAGGTTAAAAAGTATGTCTCCTCATTCTATCCTTATCAATGAATTAACATTCAACGCAAGGACCTATAGGCTTCGCTACGCCATGTTCGTACCCATTACGACTGGGGGTGCATTTGGCCCAGCAGAAGCGCGTAGATTTGACTTACGAGCGTGGCCTGTTCTCGTATTTGATTTTCTTGCTGACCCATCTGTGTTAGAATAGAAAGCCAAATTGCCAGCATGTCAGATGAAGGTTTTTCTGCTTCGTTTTTTGTATCATGCTTCTTATACGTGCTGTCGTTTGGGTGATTTTAGTAATGACGGCTGGTTTTTGACTGAGACTGTCGAGCCCGATTTATTTTCAAGTCCGATAACTCGCTGTGCGTCCTTCGTTATTATAAAAGGTGTACGAAAGGTTTAATAATCACCTTTTCAGCTCAAATGCAGTTTTATTTATTATTAATGGTCCTGCAGTATCTACTAAGCATTTACTCACACTTTGTACTTTAAATGGGAAAAATGCCAAGCTCACATACTAAATTTAACCCTTTAAAACATCAGTTGTAACGAGAGGATATCTTATACTAAGGTGTGCTACATATGAATATAACATTCAACACCATCTCCTTGTTTTACCAGATATGAGACAAGATGACGTTGCGGATATTGCGGCACTCCTGCTGGCATGGTGTTCCTGCTTTAAACAAAGCGAAAATGTTTATTCGATTTCGCAACCTTGCTCTGTCTCGGTTTACTTACCCCGTCAAAACATAGATATAGATACGAGTAGATACTAGTAGCTATGTATGGGTACATATTTATTTTCTATTTATAATTTTTTATTCACCAACGCGTATAAAGGTTAAATGTCTGGCAGGGGCTTTGTTGGATTAAACCACCATGATGCCACCCGTCAGCAGCCAATCTTTCATGTTGAGAAAATGAAAGGACATCTCATCCTAAGGCCTTGTCTGCATTTGACTGACTTCACAGGAGGTAAAATGAAGAAATTTCCCTCTTAATGACATTTGACAAAAAAAAAGAAAGAAAAGGAGAATAAGAAAAGAGATATGAATAGAAGGGGATTCCCCGTGAAAGCGAAAATCTACCTCGTAGTGGGATACGTTTAAATGACATCCGCAACGAAAGTAATGAAAACGTGTAACGTCAACCTATTCGCTCCATTAAAGCTGACCTCAGATGTCCAGGCTAACATACTCACTTGCTGGTACTGCATGTGTACAGGAAATTGCGAACGTATAAGCCAGGAAGCACAATAAATTCTTCATTGACGGAAAGGTAAATGGATGCTGCAATTTAAAGGCACACTCTCATAAGGAACATTCGAGATAAGACTAATCCACATTTTCCTACGAAGTGTTCTATTCAGAATGCAGGGATCGGGATGTCGTACAAATTTCTTGCAGACAATTGAGTTCACGAATCCAAGGACTCAGAACCAATGACACTAAGGGGACAAGCAGTTCGACAGAGAATTGAAGCTTTCGTGGAGTTTTAGTTCTTTGAAATCTGATGTTTGGATGTGGAGTGTGTATAGATAGTGTGGACATACAATTGGAAAGAACATTTTCCGTGAGAGATAATAATGAGGGATAATAAAAGGAACAGGACAAATCGATAGAACTGTCCTTTGAAGCACGACTGCAGGTACACTCATCTTGAAGAGGGTTAGCTTTGTGATTTGCTTTGTCCTCTTTTTTTTCCATCGATTCCCATTCAGGTTGTCCTTAAGTGTTGTGTCAAACAAAAGAATTGTCGAAAATACGTCGTCGGAAGAATAATGTCTTTTGCTTTTCCTGATGTATTCTGTGTCATTGGAGATAGATAAATGGATGGTAACTTGCATTTGGGGCGAAACAAGGATGCGAGACATGACAAGGATCTAATCATTTTTGTTTTTTAAATCGTTTTTTTTTTTCGAATGCCCTATGATGAAAATGCCACATGTGGCAGCTTTAATTGACAGGGCACCGGCTTGAATTTCTTAAAGTGTTCAGGGCAACAATGATTGTAGAGACATATTAATCGTGACTCTTATGGAGAGGATTGTAACGAACACGCGGTTGATTGAAATACGTCTGACTTACTAATCATTGGCTATTTCTTTCCATATTGCTTCTATGTACGAGTAGTATGAAAAGAAATGTGAATATCTAGGCATGTAGGCATATCTGTGTATACGTGACATCCTCTTTTCCTTATAAAAAAATAAATAATAGTTATACGTATTGTAGTAACAATATATTGTACATAATGTAAGACAACATCTTTCGATTGAGGTGTTGATATTTTTATCCACTGAACGTTAACATTACTTTAGATCTATATCACAATATGCACCACGATAAGGACCTTGAAAGATTATTTAAGTGTATCATAGTGCACGACCCGTTTGATTAAATCATATATATATATACGTCCAAATATCCAACTGCAGGTTAGGAAGAATGTACAGTGGCGATAAGTGGCAATTTAATCTCGATTTGTGTACGCTTAAGATGTTTGTACACAGCCGAATTGAAGGAGATTTAAGGAGGAAGAAAAGAGAGGTACCGATATACATTGGTCTTAAATGTTTGCAGGTTATAATGACCAGGAAATTTGGAGCTCGGCAGAGCATTACATAAGCGAATGACGATATTTTAGAGTACGTCCGAAAGTGGGCTTGAGGGTATACTGATGAGCATTCATAGCGAGAAGAGCCTTACGGTTGAAGGTTTGAAGGGGCGGAGTGCTATGGGTGATTTCATTGGAGCACCGGTGGTGGAAAAGGATTGATAAGGGAAACGATGAATTATGCGCGGATGGTCAGAAAATGATGAGAATTTGACAATAACTATAAAAAAAATATGCGATGTTCAAACAAGAAATAATATTCGAAATGGGCTGAAAGGTTATAGGATCATACTTCCAAAATCGCTACAAAATCCATTCAACGCGCTCGGCAAACCTAACATATACAGTGTATGGTCAAGCTAGGGATATAAAAAATTATCAACAATTGTCAAAGGGCGAACCAGCGGGAACCGATGACTACGCGCCAAATACAGGAATATCCTTTTCAATTAGTGTCTCAAGTTCCGGGGAGACGATTTTTTACTCATAGCAGGATTAATCGATTTAGAAAAAGATCAACTCATCAGCTTCGGCGGAGGTAGTCCCGCTGCTATGTCAATGACTTTGACTTACTGACTTTGCGGCGGAACAAAACATCACTATAGCAAGCACATGGTTTACTAATCTCAATATATACAATACAAGACGACATGGCGGTCCGGATCACGAAACGCTAAGTCAAATCGGTCACTTAAGGTATGCCTCCAGTATTATGGACGTCCGAAAGTTCCGGGCAGAAGACATTGACACGGATTACCACTTTGTTGCAGCCAAGGTGCGAATGCGGCCAGCATTAGATACCGAAGATGCGTAGCAACGCTGCCAATATGAAATTAGAAACGCTGCAACCGATGTGGTGGGTTTCACCCGACCACCACCGAGAAATCTCTGGTTTGCAGAAGAATGCCGGTAAGCACATGCAGCTAAACAAGAAGCTTACAAAGCGGCGTTGCAATGAAGGGCGAGAGCCGCTCGTGAGCTCTGTGAACGGAAAAGACGGAAAGAACATCAGCTTCTCTAGAAGAAGAAAAAACAGCACGAGAAGAGCGCGTTCGAAGATATTGGCAGGTTGTACTCCAGGCATAACGTATGGAAGTTTTACCAACAGGCAAAAACAAAATATCAAGGGAAGATGATATATACAGAAACCTGTAGAGATGAAGAATGTAACCTTGTAGTCGGTGCTGAGAATGTGGACATAGGAACGGCGAAGAATCCCAACATCCAGCGGTCATGCGAATAGACCATCCAACTTTGACGATGATAGCCAAAACTTTCGCCCACCTGATCTAAACGAAGTAAGGATAGCAATATCTGAGCTGAACTCCAACAAAGCTGCTGGACCTGACGCCCTATCAGCGGAGGTATTCAGAGCTGTTGAAAATGTCTCTGTGGAGAGCATATTCGGATCTGGTCAGAACAGTGTATGCTTAATGAATGGAATCTCAGCATCGTTTGCTTAGTCCATAAAAAAAGGAGACTAAAGAAGCATAAGTCTCCCCAATATCGGATACAAGATCTTATGTGCCATATTGTGTTTACGACTGAAACCGTTCCCCAAGAACATTATTGGTCCCTATCAGTGCGGTTTCATACCAGGATCGTCCACAATCGCCCAAATTTTCACATTCCGGCAGATTTTGGAAAAAAAACTCAAGAAATCCAAATCGATACCCACCACCTTTTCATCGATTTGAAGGCCGTATATGACAGCATTTATAGAGGCGAACTGTATAGTGACATTCCCAGTTTTGACATCCCTGCCAAACTCGTCCGTCTGTGTAGAATGACGATTGAGAACGCACGATGCTCCATTAAGGTCGATAACGACTTAACCCAGACCTTTGATGTCGATTAAGGTTTTAGACAAGGTGACGCGCTGTCAAGTGACTTCTTTAATATCATAGTTGAAAGAATTGACAAGTGGACACTGGAGACACAATCTTTGAAACTACTAGCGTACACCGATGATATGGACCTAATTGGTAGAACTCTGGGGGCTGTCACTGGTGCGTTCACTAGTATAGAAACGGAAGCTCCCGAAATGGGTTTAGCGTTAAATGAGGGCAGCATAAAGTATATGCGGTCACAATGTTGAAGAATTGGACAGAACATCACAGTCGACATCTAGAATTTCGAGGTAGTAAGGAACCTTGTCTACTTTGACTCTGCTATGAATTATGCCAGCATCAACCCAGCAGAAGTTAAACGAAGAATCACTCTTGTCAATCGCTGTTTCTTTAGACCAAGAAGGCAATTGAATAGTAAAGCCTTATCTCAAAAAACTAAAGTATATAAGAGCTTGATCATCCCAGTCCTCTTTGTGGTGCAGAAGCTTGGATTCTTTCGTAAACGGAAGAAAAATCCTTCAAAAAATATTTGGTCCCGTTTACATTGGCTTTGGAGGACAAGATTCAACGACGAACTACATAAACGAGCTGTACAGCTACATCGTCCTAGTCAGAAAATTGACCATCAGTTGCTTGAAGTGGCAACACAGTAGAAAGACCTCACTGCAAGTTGAAGGGAATCTCAACCGCCTTGGAGTGCACAAGTGGTTGGCTAAAGACCGGACTAACTGGAGAGGCTTGTTAGTTGAGGCACAGATTCACCTCGAATTGTAGCGCCACTTTAGTAAGTAATGATGTGTCAGTCAATCTTGGAAATTCGAATTGTAAGTTTTACCCCACCAAAAAAAAAAAGGATGAGGAAACTCGGTTGATAATATTGGTGAAGATATAGATTATTTGCATTGGAAATGACACGAGTATGATTACTGTGGAAAATGAGTTCTCTTCGATGTTTGAGTCAAAGTTATCAAAGCCTAGACCATGTTGAAGACGGTCCAGCAATTTGAAATCGATACCCTCATGATTCTTCATGGTTTAAAGTTGCTTATTACAGGCAATTTTGGAATACCTATTAAGCCAACATAGAGTCACGAATCAGATGGTCCGCTGCAAGAAAACTGTTGTCATCATGCTGCTGTTTGCGTTAAAATAATCAATAGCGAATACAAAGAGCACAGTCCCTTAAAAGTCGTTCCAACTGTTGGCATATGCCGACGACATTGATGGTAGATTTAGAAGTTAATAGAGTGACGAAGTGCAATGTCTGATGCCTTACGTTCCGGTAAAGTAAGCAATAATTAGTTTTTTGAGAGCGCCACGGGTACTCAAAAGCTCGACTCGATCGTCAAGAAATGACCCTTTGGTTCATTCTCTTAAAATTTTGGTTCTCTTCTTTATTAAATGATTGAAAATGGCCAAATTGATTCACTGAAAATTCTTATAAAATTTCTAAAAATCGTAGAAGGTTTCTTACGAATTCTATAAGAGCCTTTTCGGGTGTTTCATCTGTTCAATTGCAGTAAAGGTTTCTATGACAGGACGCTGGAGAGATCGATTGAGTCGATGTCTTCAGCGTATTCACCAGATGAAAAGAATTTTAGAACGTAGTTTTTACAAGGGTTGATAATGGCTTACATGTAGATTATTTATTCCAGCACTAGACTAAAAAGGTCACATAAGATAATAACGCATCTTCTTACCGAAATCACTTGGGGAATAGATTGAAAGAATTGTTTCTAAGCTGCACATTGCATAGTTTATTTCCCAGCTTTGTGCAACATAGCTTTATAAATTTTTGCCGGATTCGGAATTTAGACTTGAAATTCTTTGAATTTTCCCAAAATTTGGTCTACGTATAGTCGAACTGCCGATTAGCGCGAATGTTTCAAGTACTACCTTGGGTTTGATCTTATAACAGAGATATGTTTCACTATTTATTGCGAGAAATACAATAGAATCGATTTTCGTAGATGGGGTATGTAGAGCTACAACGCCTCCTCAGCCTTTTCGAAAACTGCGCCGATCTTTTCATACTCGAAGGGCAAACTATATCTTGTTGATTGTATGTGGGTTCCCCTAGCAACTGCCAATTACAACCCCCTATACACTGGTGACTACAATAGATATCGTTTGTTGTCGCCTTTGGAGCTAGCTCCCAGGCTTTTCTACAGAGCTATGGATTTGTGTTTCTAGTGCCTGACTATGCATATGCTTGGTCTTCTCTCGCAGGACTTTCTTTTTCTCTCTTCTTCTGTCTCGGTATTCTTTCCGTACTGCTTAAAATGTGCATCTTGCGTCGGTTCTTTTCAGTATGTGCAAACATCATAATACCAAGGGCATCTTTTATAGGTGGCTGGTAGCCAGAGGTAGATTCGGCTACTTCTAGATGATGAAGCGATGCTGAATCCACTGGGTGTTGAGGTCAGTGGATGTCAATGCGCAGAGTAATATACAGGGTGAATGACTCGAACTCCAACTTTTTAAAATGCTAAAATTTGAGGTGGTCCAAGATTCGGTATTTTTTAGTGCCAACCTTCTCCTTCAAACTACCTCAGACAGAGAAGCCCAACGGACTTGCATCGGAGAATTTGCAATCTTGGTTGACGCGCGATTTGTAAGACGGTGCCGAGTCTTGTTGAAATGTCCACGGTCTCCGACCGAAATGATTGTTTGCCCAAGGCTTCAATACTGTTTCTAAGACAGTTTTATGGTATACGATCGCATTAATTTTGACGCCACGGTCCAAAAATACGAGCGGAGAGTGACCATCGGCGGTTATGGCGGCTCAAACCATCACCATCGGTGTTGCCTGCTTTCTGGTGGCCGCCCGAAGGTGTAAATTTTCGAAGGACCTCTCTGGCAAGTAAACTCGTTTGTTGACATATTGCTCGTTAACAAATGGCGACTCATCGGAAAAAACCAAATTCGGCAACTTACCACTTTCGTGCAAGCGTAGCAACTCCTTCGCTCTTTCGACTCTAACTTTTTTCTGTTGCGGTGTAAGATCGTGTGCTTTTCGGAACTTTAATGGCTTGAGCCCAAGCTCATTTTTCAGTATGTTTTGCATCCGTTCCAACGATATATTGAGCTCACGAGCGATTTTTCTTCCACTTCGACGTGGATTTCGCTCAATTTGAGCCTTCACTTTCCGAACCATTTCTGCCGATGTTGCTGTTTTTTATGACCACCTCCATGGTGTTTTGCAATGCTGCCAGTATCACGGTAACGAGCTATGGTTTGAGACACAAATGATTTATTCACGTTGAAGTGCTGGAGGGCTCTAACGATAGCTACTTGTGGTTTTCCAGCCAAATATAAAGCAATCACACTATCGCGTTTGAATTCCAACGCGGATAAAAATTTTTCAACACAACTGAGACGTAAATCGTCTAAAAAGCTTGTAAATAATAAAATTATCTGTCATGTGTCAAAATTTGAGCTCACTGTCAAGAACGGTTTGGAAATTATAGCAGTCTGAAGTCGGTTGCAGTTCGAGTCATTCAGGGTGTATACATAAATAGTATATATCTGGATGTCAGACAGTGCGTCCTCTGGATTTTACTACGGCGGAATTTATGTTATGGTCGATTTTTATGGCAGCTCGACTGTCTGCTGCATGGGTCTCTAGAACCTTGTACATATTCCGTTTGTATATATTGCAAGGTCAATCAGCCCAAAACCGTTTGGTGGAGGGTTTGCTTTTCATCTAATCCTTCGTAGATGTTTTCCTTACCCGGGTGTTGAGCTCCCGGAGTACAACTGTGGCATTTTCCGGGCGGCTTTTGTAGTCTCTATCCAAGAAGTTACTGAATTCTTCCTGGATAGGGCTCTCAGTCTTGTCAGTACGGTTCGGGTGATATACGTTGATGTTTTAAAATTAAGCCCTGATCCAGATTAGAGCCGAGCTTATTAGCCTGGCTTATTAGCTTAAAGCTAATAACTCTTGACCTGAGTTGGTTTTTCACGATGAATCTGCATCTCACCCTTTTTGGTGAGTTTTAAATTATCAACTGTGTCTCCTGGATAGCGTTAATATCACACCTACACCGCTTGGAGCTTCAAGTTTTGAGAAGCACCTGGGATGTATAGCGTACGTTATTTTTAAATGCATACTCGAAGTCAAGGCCCATTGATGTGCTTGGTAATGCTCTTGTGAGAAGGGATCAATTTGTAGCCGAGGCTTATTGCCTGCTTCATATCTGTATTTTTTTTTCCCTGGCAGCGCAACTGCCAACTCGTAGGATCCACTTTGCTTGTATTAACACCTACTGCCAGGTGCTACTTACGACTCATACGCCAAAACCTACCAAAGTTTGGACAAAACTGTAATGTTCCTAATTGGCCTGAGAACCGAATACTAGGTGAAGTGAAAAGTAACTTCCTACTGCAAAAAAGGTTATGGTGCCTTGAAGTCCGTTCATGTTTCGGCAGACATGCCAAATTTCAGTGCGATACTGTCTTTAGTTTTGTTTTGACAGCTGATTGTTGTTGACGTGTTTGGCATCATCTTGATGCCAAAACGATTTTCGTTCTCTCATAAAACTTTATTTTTTGAGAGGCAAAACGGCGAAGGAAACAAAAGAAAAGTTGGATAAATATTATGGAGCTAATGCTCCCGTCAGATTACACCGTCAAATATTGGTTTCGAGAGTTTCGTGGTGGCCGCAACTCCACTACCGATCAAGTCCGCAGCGGCAGGCCCTCCGATGCGGTTACAGAGGACAATATCAAAAAAATACATGAAATGGTGTTGGCTGACCGGAAAGTGGAGGTGCGCGAGCTAGCAGACACGCCATATTTTGGGCAATATTCTGCATATGAAAAAGTTATCCTGAAGCTGGGTGCCGCGAATGACCGAAAACACGAAGGCGAGCGCACTTCGAAAGAGTGTTTGGACTTGCTGATGCGGAATCGGGCGGACTTTTGGTGTCGATTGGTAACTGGATTTGGATCCCTCGGACTATTATCTCTTCCCAAACCTCAAAAGATGGCTCATCAATAAAAAATTCAGCTCACGCGAGGAAATCATCGACGCCACGGAGGAGTATTTTGCAGACCTTCCGGAAAATTACTTTTCGGACGGGATCGAGAAGTTGGAAAATCTATGGAATAGGTGTATTCAACTAAAAGGGGACTATATTGAATAAAATAAGAAAAAAAACATTTAAAAAAATTCCCAAGGAGGTTACTTTTCACTCGTATGCCAAAGTAGTCCTTACGAGGCGAGTTCCACTGTAGTAATCTTGTGAGGTCTTAGTGCTGCTATTTCTTCCTCAATACACTAGCTTATAGGCTTAGCAAGCCGCATCATGCTATCCCCATTTATTTATAAGTTGACTCTTGACATCAACTAATATCCAATGTGTACCACTTGGAAGAAAAACTAGCCAAAATGGGTGCGACCGATGTCACGTCAAGAACTTCTTGATAAAGAGAATTTGTAGTATTCTAGAATAGATCTTATTAGAATTTAGGATACCCATTACCCATAAAAGTTCGACTGGTCAGATGTACAATATGACTCCCTGTATTAACGAAATCATAGCTAGTATTGCGCATTGACGTTTCTAAAATGCTTGCTATGTCTTGAATAACTCAGATAATTCTGGGCTGGTTTTTTTCAAATTTTAGTCAAATGTGTGTTATCTTAATAGGTGTCGACTAGTACAGTAAAAATTTCGAAAAAGTCCTCTATTTTCAAGAAAAATTTATTATCGACGGATTTTGGCCAGAATCCAATCACTGTGATTCGACATAAAGACACTACACACGAAAACGTAAGGATATCACAAAATTTCCATTTCTGATTTTCGAGGTGAATGCAAGAACTTCACTGTCAGGAAATTAATAAGCAATAATTCACATGTATCTACAGTCACGGGTACAATATTGGGCATTGCCAAATGGACGCTAGTCAGTGTCTACCCAACTCCATCAGCATCCTGTCATTAAATATTCGACTCTACCTATTTGGTATTCACCTTTACTTCCAACATGGGATAATGCATTTTCAAATCATATCATTTTCTTGACACCCTCTCACTGGTATCCTAATTCGTCGACTGATATCTGAACAAATTACAGTCGACATATTCGTAGTACAATATCCTCTCATATGTCCGAATCAATGCAATCAATCAAAGGGAAACTAAATTTAATCATGATTGATTGAATCCGACCTTGAATATAACATTGACAGGCATCAACCTCATTTTGGAATACCCAGTTGTTGTTGTTCTCTTATTTCTTTCAGATAAATAATGCATAACCTTGGATATTGTGCACAAACGGAATAAGAAGAATAGAATATCCTCTTAGCATTATTTTGGTAGGCACACGTCTTTCAGCCCAACCATAACACTAAGAAAAAAAACCAGCGCCCCTTTGAGATTGTTAGCCTATTCTGTTTGTACAATACAACTCCCCACTCGTTTGTGGATATGATAAAAGGGAATTTAACAATAATGTCAAATTTAATGCAATTTATTATCCTTTTTCCTCTGTCTGCTTTCCCGTCCTTTTTATTCATCTATCTGGCTTCCGATTTGGGTAATGAGGGACAATATAGCGGAGGTAATTTACAATAAAGTCACGTGGCCGCAATTTCAGAGCGTCCGGCCGTCTACCCCTCTTTTTGTTTCTTATCGGCGCAAAATAGATAGAGGTTACCACAAGAGCAAATTCAAATTAAGTAATTAACATGGCGCTAGACAGAGAAAGGCCTCCAATTTGACGCTGATGCTGTCGCAGATAAGGTATCTACGTAGATATATATGTACTCGTACTAGTACATAATGCTAATGGCAATCTATCTAACCCTAACAGGGTGAAAAAAAAGGTAAAAGTCGTAGTGTCCATCCATCGCCGCAACGTTAGATGAGGAAAAACGGAGTATCTCGGTGTCAGGAGGAAGACTATATGTACACGTAGATACTAGCGGCAAATATAGCCAACTTTAAGATTTTAAGCAACTCATCTGCTGTCTTAAACATACTTCCCGTTGAATTCAATTTAAACGTTGTACCTAGTTAGTACGGTCGCTTGGCTTGTATAAAAGTTTGCCGATGGCGATGGCGGTGAAATGGAAATCTGAAAGCAACGCTCCGTATAGGTTTGGTTGCCTTGAACCCATCCGAAGCGAACCATAAGTAAACACGGCGTCGTAGTAACACGAAGGTAAACGTAAAAATTTTCTCATTTTCCATTTCCCATTTCTCATTTTCCACCCCTTTTTTGTACTTTTATTTAGGGTTCGACTTTATGTACCTATACACCTTGCAAGTTACTTTGGGGGTGGATACATGGTTGGAGTAGAACGCCTGGCGAGCTACGAAGAACAACTTTTCGTGTTTGATGTGTCTTCACTTGGGGAGTTCTGCGTTGTTCGGCAGAACTTTTTTCCCGGTTTGTTCTAGATTTATTTTTTGGGGGAAACTTGGTGCTTGGCAGTCTAGCCTGCAGGAGACTGCGGGAAAGACGGCACTTTTATAAGTTGTCTTGCTATGAAATAATTTTCTGATTATTTATATTTCCACGTCTGTTTTATCGGTATACGGAAGGGATGGTTCTTTTATGGGGACAGGAGTACGAGTGTGAACGACGCTGCTCTTGTTTGCTTTTCGTTAGCGAAATGAGTAAACTGCTTGTTCTTACGCAAACGTTAACCACTTACGGTACGACGACGTGTATTTGATGATGAGTGTTGGGGCCAAATATTTTACACTTTTTCTTTAAAGTTGATCAATATGTCATAACAAAATTTGACAGGAGCTACCTGCAACCTTCTAACCACTTCGAAAGTTCCTGACTTCTGCCATGTCGATCTACCTCGGCTTCTGTGTTGAATCTGGCCTAAGTCAGCTGCAGGAAGATTATTTAAATGAAATATTTGCGGATGGTTGTTGAACCATTCGAGAGAGCGAAGCTGGCGTTTTCGTGAAAAAACGGACCTGGTAGACAGATCCAGAGAAAAACTTTTCAGAAGCCAAATAGTGTTAGGGGAAACTGCTAAGCATTCATAACCAGATACCTTAACAGAGTGGCGAAAATGCACTAAAGCGGTTTGAGGCAAAAGACATTACGTCGGTGCTCGGGAGTATTCCGTATGAATTTTGTAGCATGGTTTTGAATTCTACCAAGCACTTGTATTGAGGTTTTGCAGTTACCGGACTAGATATGACCAGTTTAGGGAGTATAAAATCCTTACACTTCAAGGTCAGATCGGAGAGTTCAAAGCATATTTTGCGAAGTTTTTTTTGAAATTTCTATTCTTAGTTCCTAAGCCCGTTATGGTAACCATAGATTGATACGTTCTACACCAGCAAATCAAAAATGTAAATATGGAAGGCAGTATGAAAAGCAGAGACAACTGCCGATATCAAAGGAAATGTAATGAATGTAATGAGATAGTTCACGAAATTTATAAAGTGTATCCAAGACAGAACAGATTTTAAGACTTGAAAACGTCAAAAAAGCATCAATTTCGTATGCATGCATTCTTGACAAAAGAGCTTGTTATCAAGTTTTGTTAAATGCCCTTGAAATACCAAAAGCAAACATAAGATTTGTTGAGACGAGCAGTCAAATAAAAAGTAAATCTGTTGCTTCGAATATTTTATTATCGACCATTCAGAGGTTTTTTGATCATGGAATGAGGTGGAATGAGTTTATTATAAAAGCTGTGAAAAGTCTTATCACACAGGATATTTTCCCACTCGTTGCTCGAAGATCTTTATTGAGAAAATCTGACATAACCTTACACTTTACTCATCAGTTGATGCTTTCATTGTCATCCCTTATTCTGTTAGGGCCCTCACGTGGCTAACCCAACACGAAAGTGAGCTACGGTCTTTGTCTGCATACAAGAAACCTCATTTAAAATTCGCAAAGTTTCAATTGTAATGATTGTTAATCTTCAACTGTCACAGTCCCCGAGAAACCTGCAGACCCAATTTCTGTCTATCACCCAGCTAAGGGTGTTAGGATTATGCAATCAGGCAGCATGCTTTTGCCTACTTAATTGCTCAACTGGAGCTGGGATAACTTGCATTAAGATTGCACTATCCGCCAATCAGTGTTGCCAAGGTGTACATCCATTTTGAAATACATCTGCTTGGAAAGAGTTCTTAAATATTGTAAAGGGTGTTTTTTTTAGGGGCTTAGTTTAAAACTGGCAACACTATTTCTACAGATTGGCAATTTGACAGTTGAAAGTAGATTTCCGGTTAGTACGTTTTGCCATTTTACCATGAATAGACTAACGCCAGAACAATGCGTACAAATTGTGAAAACTTATTTTGAAAACCATGGTTCGGTTCACCAAACTTATCGTGCGCTACGTTCATTTTACGGTCGACATAATCGTCCATCTGAGCAAGTTATTCGGAACACGATGAATCGTTTTCGCACCAGTACACTCTAGTGCATAATACACATTCCCAAAGATGACAAACAGTGCGAACAGAAGAAGTTATTGCAATTGTGGGGCGCAGTGTTGAGGAGAATCCGAATGAGTCAATTCGCCATCGTGCAAAGCAATTGGAGCTATGTCCATCCACTTTGTGGAAGATTTTACGAAAAGATCTTGACTTAAAAGCTTATAAGATTCAGCTTGTGCAAAAGTTGAAACCGCGTAACCATTATACGCGTCGTAAGTTCGGTGAATGGGCCGAAAACATCATTCAGTTTGATCCTCATTTTCAACGCAAAATTTTGTTCTCCGATGGGGCCCATTTTTGGTTAAATGGCAAAATTGCTGAATTTGGAGTGGGAAAAACCCAGAAGCCTTTGTCGAGACGCTCTTACTGTCATTAAAACTCACTGTTTTGTGTGCTTTATGGGCTGGTGGAATCATCGGCCCATATTTCTTTAAGGACGATGCCGGCCAGAATGTTAACGTCAATGGAGAGCACTGTAGAAATGTGATTTCTGACTTCTTCGTTCCTCAGTTGATTGGCATTGTATGGACCTGTAAACTGGCCTTCACTATCCTGTGATCTCACACCTTTAGATTACTTTCTTTGGGAGTATGTGAAGTCACGAGTCTATGCCGATAAATCAGAGATGCTGGACGATTTGGAAGCCAAAATTCGCCGTTTTATTGCTGATATACTAGATGGAGTGAAAAGTAACATCCTTGGGAATGAACAAATTTTTTTTTTAATGTTTTTTTTATTTTATTCAATTTTATTCAACTTCTTGATCCCGTCCGAAAAGTAATTTTCCGTAAGGTCTGCAAAATACTCCTCCGTGGCGTCGATGATTTCCTCGCGTGAGCTGAATTTTTTATTGATGGGCCATCTTTTGAGATTTGGGAAGAGATAATAGAGATAGAGAGGGATCCAAATCCAGTTACTAATCGACGCCAAAAGTCCGCCCGATTCCGCATCAGCAAGTCCGAACACTCTTTCGAAGTGCTCTCGCGTTCGTGTTTTTGGTCAGGAGTGAGCATGCGCGGCACCCAGCGGCAGGATAACTTTTTCATATGCAGAATATTGCCCAAAATATGACGTGTGCGCTCAGTAGTGATCTTTGTGGTATCTGCTAGCTCGCGCACCTTCACTTTTCGGTCAGCCAACACCATTTCATGTATTCTTTTGACATTGTCCTCTGTAACCGCATCGGAGGGCCTGCAGGTGCGGACTTGATCGGTAGTGGAGTTGCGGCCACCACGAAACTCTCGAAACCAATATTTGACGGTGTAATCTGACGGGAGCATTAGCCCCATAATATTTATCCAACTTTTCTTTTGTTTCCTTCGCCGTTTTGCCTCTCAAAAAATAATGTTTTATGAGAGAACGAAAATCGTTTTTGTCCATACTCAACATGATGCCAAACACGTCAACAACAATCAGCTGTCAAAACAAAACTAAAGACAGTATCGAACTGAAATTTGGCATGTCTGCCTAAATATGAACGGACTTCACATGCAGTAGCAGCGCATTCTGGTGGTCAAGGAGGTTACTAGTACCGCCCCACTTGCTCGATAATGTTTCTGAAAATTGGACTTCACGATTGCACTTCATTCGATCTAGCCATGGCATGTATATTTTTGCCAATGTCATATTTAAGAACTAATGGCATAAAATTTTATATTAAAGAAGTCTAATATTATAGACATTAACATTAGCGTCAAGTATTTTTTTTTCATATGAAATTTTTATAACTCTAAAAAAAACTATCCTTTATTTAGACGAAGAATATTTAGACCACAAAAGGGATCCGCTACGAATACAGTGTACGTCCCACCACTGTACCCAAATTTATATTCTTTTGTCTTCAAAAGTTTTGTATTTCCGCAACGTCGGTGCCATGTGAGTGAATATTTTCTGCAACTATACAAATATTCAACGAAAGGAGAACTTCATTGAAGTCTGAAATATTAGTATTCTTTCATAGTAATATGTAAAAAATTAATTAAACATCAACTTGCTGACCTAAATTAACTGAATAAACTAGCTCAGTAAAACGAAATGAACTAAAGTGAGCGCTCACTTAAATGAACTAAACGTCCCAAGTCTACATACGTCGATTGACATAATCGGAAGAGCGCTTCCGAAGTGGCAAAAATGGCTCAACACAGACCTTTTGCATAGAATGTCATTATTTTTAAACTTCGACTCCTGACATATGGCTTTTAATGAAGCGAAATCGATTGGCCCCACAAGGTAATCACATGGATCAGATCGCATGATATCTGTGGAAAATTCTTTGGTCCATTTCGCGATATAATACGACTAATGTCGTTGGATTGTGTCACGAGTATCAATGGTCTCACAGGCATCCTGCTGGAATCACATTTGTTCAAGTCAATGTTGTCCAGATTGTTGAAGAAATAGTCACTGATCAGTCTTCAGTAACGTTTCCCGTTGAATGAAATGTAAGTTCCGAACTGATTTTCGAAAAAATAAGGACCGAGGTTGACTACACTAAACAGTGTAGTTTTGTGAGTGGAATCGGGTTTCATGAGTCTCTTCTAGATTTGGTTTACTCCAGGAAAACCAATTATATTGAGGGAAAAGTGAGCCTTATCATTAAATGCGATTTTTTGTTAAAAATTAGAATCGACCTTTAGCTGCTTAGTAGCTCAATACGTGTACTTTTTTTTTGGAAGTTATGGTCTCATTCTCAGTTGGATATTTTGCATTTGAAGGCCGAGAACTTTTCGTGAAATTGTTCAGATAGTGGACCGACAAAGGCCAAACTGTTGCTATCGACGCCGAATAGCCAACTCCAGATCTTCCGCTACATATTCACTCACAGCTGCCAACGTTATCCTGCTCACATTAGGCTGACGCGTTTTTGGCTTTGTGCTATATGGAAAGTATGTGGTATAAGACATACGACATGACAAATAGCGCGCTTAGTAAGTCAGTTAGGAGGACGGAGAAAATCACATAATCTTCTAAATGTCTCGCGAAACCTTTAACTGGGGGCATGACAAAATAATAACACTGTAAGGGACATGACGTCTCACAGGCTACTACTTTCAAAGTTGTAATGTAATGTTAACTCTATAGCGACACAAACAAAAAGGACGACACTTTATTTGATAATTTATTAAATTTATATTTATTTGACTTCGTCGTTTTGTGGCTCTGTTGGAATCAAACTCTTAATTTACAATTTAATCAGGTACACATTACAAGCATGAGATCAGACGCAAGCAAATTGAAATGCGATAACCATGAACTCCGAATTCTGAATCAGGTCTCACGCTTAAAACCTGAACTATAAACTATTTGTGTCTATGATAAAATTGTAGCTTGATATGATTTGCCCTTTTGTTAGACAGGTATTTTGCTGTATTACAATATGTTCTTACGATATGAAACATGAATTCTTTGCATAACATACTCCCCCCTTTAGAAGATTCTTAACTCTCTAATTTTAAGCCAAGTTGTCTTCATTAAAATTTATGCATATACATTTTCTACATTTTACATTTTTAGCTACATAGGTTCTTAAACTAAACTGAAACTCTTTTTTTGTTTTTTTTTTTTTTGCGTGGGAAAGTGGAGACCTTGCATAGGCACCAATGCAATGGTCCGACGTCCATTGGTAGTGTCAGATTCTTACTGACTAAAACCACCTCCCGGGGAATCTTTCCGTTTATTCCCCCGCGGAACTACCGCTAAGTATTACTTCGCGAGGTACGGATTTGATCTTCTTGCTTCGTCATGGGGTGCTTAGCGAATTCGCCTTCCGTTGCTGTTCTAAATTCCTTAGATCGTACATTATTCGTACTCCTGTATGGTTCACCGCAGCCCGAAGATCTTCAGATTTCAACAGATATTGAACTATGTTTTCCGGTGTTGGCCGTTCACCAAATTCTTCACACAATACAGCTCTTTCGTTTGCATACCATGTACATTCGAAGAAAACGTGCTCCACGTTCTCTACCGCGTTTAGGCAGCGAGGACAGGACGGACTCGAATTACGGTTTCGCTTGAATAGATATTCCCGGAAACAACCGTGACCCGTCAGGAACTGTGTAAAATAGTAATTCAGTTCGTCGTGTTTTCGTTTTACCCAACTTTCAATCCTTGGGATTAGCCGGTACGTCCATCTCCCTTTTTGGGACTCGTTCCATTGTTGTTGACACGCTTCTATACTGCAGCTTCTTTCGAATTTCTTCGCTTGATTTATGGATGGCCCGATTTGCACGCGATTTTCATAAAGTCGTCTAAAGCTAGGATGTCGATTGGTACCATAGAGGGTAGTACCAATATCGCGTCGTGGGATACCGTTCGAAATGCACTGCTAACTCGCAGTGCACAGAATCTGTACACAGATTGGAATCTCTTCATATGTGTCTTTTTACTCGTGACGTCAGACCATATTTGTGCCCCGTACAGCTGTATGGAAGCTACAACTCTCGCAAGAATTAATCATTTGCCTTGTTTTCGACATGAGTCTCGAAAGAACGCCTATCGCTTTCGACGATTTATTGAAAGCTTATGCGAGGCGATGCTTGAAATTAAGCCGAGCATCAATCATCACTCCCAGGTATTTTATAAATGGCCTGGAAATAATTGTGTGCTCTCCGACTTTTATAGTTATCGTCTCTAGCACCCTTCTACTCGTAATGAGAACGGATTCCGTTTTATGTTCCGCGAGGTCTAAACTCATATCGCGTAGCCAGTTTTTTATCAGTGATATTGCTTCGTTGCAATACAACTCCATTTCTTCAAGTCGTTTTCGCCACGACTGCAGCAGCAATATCGTCTGCGAAACCTATAATGGCGGCTTCCCTGGGGACTGGGAGTTGTAGAATGTCGTCATACATCACGTTCCACAGTAAGGGACCTAAGGGCACGCCCCTGTAATTTTATATAATTGCGTCCCGTCGTCGGAGTCGTAGAGGAGCAACCTATCGGTAAAGTAGCTCCTCATCGATCTTAATATGTACTTCGGTACATTTAATCTTTCGAGGCATTGTAAAATACGCGACCAGTTCGCCGAGTTCAAAGCATTTTTCACGTCAAGTGTAACCACAGCGCAGTACTTTTTACTGCCTCCTTTCCATCGTCTACCGTCTATGGCCGATTGGGCTTTGTCTATTACGACTTTAATCGCGTCGATTATCGATCGGCCCTTTCTAAAGCCGTATTGATATTCCGCGGGTCCATCATTGGCTTCAATGATAGGCTGTAGTCTGTTGCATATAATTCGCTCTAATATTTTGCCCATAGTGTCGAGCGGCCGATTTTTTTTTTTTTTTTTTAAAGAACTTAACACTGAAGCGGGTATGAATACACTTATAATGTCTCAGCATGTGTTAAGTTTTTTCGGAAAATGGGATAGAGAGAGAAAGAAAGGTGTTTGGGCTCAGTGGTTATTTCGCTCCATGGGTGGCATCCAACATTTAATGGGGAGAATAAATTCTTAGTGGAAGTTGGCTTGATGTTGATTTCTAGTCAACTACTCGTCTCACTTGGTTTTCATTAACTGAAATAATGGATGAAATGTCATTCGGGCGAGGCTGGGATTCGAACACCGAACCTTCCGATTTGGAAGCCAGTCCACTACCACTTGAGCCACGGCCACCGATAAGATGAGGGCTCTTCCGGCGGTTTATTTCCTTTTGGTAATAATACCAACCGTTGGTATTTCCATTGTTCCGGAAATATTTCCTCGCTTAAGCAAGCATTATACATGCTAACGAAAACGTCTAGGCGGGCCTTCATCGCTATTTTTAAAGCCATATTTGGTATGCCGTCTGGACCAGGGGCTTTCCGATCTTCTACTCTCTCGATTGTAGCGGTAAGTTCATCGGTTGTTAAGGCAGGAATGTGTTCACGTAGTTCTCCGATCTCGCTTAGTAGAACTCCGTCATGTTGAGAGGAAAACAGAGTTTCTACGATTCTGCTGAGAAATAGCAGGCAAGTTGGTGCCTTTCTCTGAGGCGTTTTGATCTTCGCGGTTATGATTTTGTACGCTTTGCCCCATATATTTTCGTTCAATTGCGTACAAAGATCCTTAGACTTAATGGCGGATTTGAGTGCGGCGTGTGCTTCTTTATACGCTGTCCTCCATATCAAATGTCTATCCGTATCGCGTTTAGCCCGTTGGTATTTTCTTCGTACCTTAAGATAGGCTGATCGAAGTTCCTTAATGTCGTCGTTCCACCAATATGCTGGAGGCCGGCGGTTTTTTGAACGTGAAACTCTGCGTCTAGGTGCTGGTGTTGGTCTCCTATGACGAAATCAATATACAATGCCCATTCCAATCATGCCAGCAGCTAAAAGCCATGTCAACCCATAGTGATGATAGTCATGCGCGCTCAAAGACGGGGATTCGGAAACGCATTTGTTTGATTCATAACCTCTTCAATTCTAGTACTGAGATCATCAAGCTGTTTCTTATCAATGTCATAAGCTTCGGGTGGCATTGAAGTCGTAGAAGTGGATGTTCCATTTCTTTTAAATATCCAGTTGCTGCTGTTTGCACTCGGAATGAATGATTTGTTGATAGTATAGCTGAACTCGTGTTGACCGTTGAGACTCATATATGGTAGTTTGAGTGTACTTGACTTACGGAACTCCAGCAAACCATTGTCTTGAATGTGTATTATTGTAGTCCTGCCTTCGCAAATAAGATGACCTGTTACGCTAGATGCGAAAAAATCCATCCAATAGATTTGCTGAGAGCTATTCATTGATCTTGTGAATTAACTTCATTAACTTGATATCGAGATAAAGCGTTTTGAGCATGATTAAGAAGATCGATTTCACAGCCGTTGATCTTATTTTGCTGCATATTAGTTGGATAGAGGTGATTTCATAGATAATTTTTGGGTGATATGGTATTAACTTGCCACTTCAATTGCTGCTAGTGGGAAAAACTTATTTCTGGTCATCGAAACTGCAAGATATGGAGTAGATATGTCGAGCAAATAACTTAAATTTTCATGCAGTATAAGAACTTTGACCAAAGCAAAGAGTTGAAATTCTTCAGATGGGTAGCCACATCTCGAAAACGATTGAGTTATTCAAACTATGGCCTATGAAGCCATTCTACTATAGATCCCTTTGGATCTAGTGTTGTAGGAAGTGAATTACCAATGAGCTGCAACTGTTCACTAAATTGGCTTGGTGTTATCAATTCTGGATTTATTTTAGCATGATTCAAGTCTAACATAACGTCCAATAACACTTCCTGAATCCGTTCAAAATTTGTGATAATCAATACTAAATATGAAGTAAGAGCTGCCAACTCATATTTTTGCTCGAACAGCGTTTGCTTTGATTTTCTTCCATCAATCGTTCTTGTTAAATAAAGATGAAGAGCCTTAAATTGTTTCTAAGGTGTCTCTTTTCAAAATGTAGAGTCTGATATGGAATTCTGCCTTTTTAAAAGATAGTCTCCATGGCGTTCATTTTCTTTGACTAAAGCTATTTGTAATTCGATTCGATTAGCATCTTCCTGATCCAAAATTTCAAACAAACTATGTGCTAGTGTTCCAACGATGTCGGATCTTGACTTGCCAAAGAGTCGCCTTGCTTGGATGTTTACCGGTTTGCCACACTGTCTCCACCGAGGCAATGTAGGTGTTGCTTGGAGTGCCGCCTCTGGATCTGGACGTGATACGTCATGGTATTGATTTCAAGATCAGAAAAAGTCTCCCTCTAAATGGGCGCGATTGGGTTTCCCCGGAAGACCTATCACTGGAGCAGCGTAAAACCTTGCCACACGCATGTGTTCTATCTAGATGGCAATCTAGATGGGATGCTAGCGAAAATGGCAGGGTTACTTGCGGCCTCCTAAGGGATATGCTAACCATGAGAATTTTTCCTGAACGGAATTTTAACCTCAGCCTGGGCTTTTTGTAGACCGGGCATGGCTCTCTTAATGCATTTTTGCATAAGAGGGGGCTTAGCGGGGTTGCGAGCTGCTGATGTGGAGCCACTTATGAGGACTGGCTTCATGTCCTATGTGAGTGTCCCAATTACCCTGACATAAGGAATTTGCAGGCTATGGGCATCACCTTTAGTGGAAGTCAGTGGAATTATCACTGATACCGTACGGTTCGAAAGAACCCGTCGTTTTGCAAAAGAGGTATTTTATAGAACGCGCAGTAGGCAACTAGCGGTAGATCATAAATTCATTTGTCCAAATTGTTGAAAGGTCGCCAGTCCTGGGCAGTGAGGTGCCCAACTGGAAGTAACCTCAAGGTTGCAAAGCTGGACCGGAAGCTATATTCTGGTACCACGGGAGGTCAGGAGCCCCGGAACTATGGTTCCGGCCTGACCTAGGAGTTGGCCCCCTTGTGAGAGTATCGTGGTGGAGAATAGAACTAATGGTGCTAGGACACCTCATGGCTTAGCATATGTGTAGTGTACTACGACCTGTGCTAAACCATGGGATTGCTATGAAACCAATTGGTCTGTTCGATGTGGGGTTGGATTGCAACCGGGTGCCATGACCCACAGAATGGCTGAGGTATTAGATAGGTCTCGACCCTTCACCAAAGGGGAAGTTCGTGCCTTACACACGACTTCGAATCTGGTACTGGTGGTAGTATGTACTTGTACTACCCGAAGGGCGCTTATCAACGCATTGTTTTGATATCATGTGCGAAGACGCACCGTAGGCTTAAGCCCTCACGGCAGGTACCTACGTAAAACACAAGAGACATCTGTTCCAACGATGTGAAACGGAGATCTTGCCACTCTTATTTTTTCATAGTTTGATCCTTGGGAACTATGCAGCAGCTCATTGCTGCGCTCTACCACCGTAACTCGATGTTGAAGGTTATCTACCAATGCCGTTGTCTAATTTTGTCACCGCAACTTATTCATTTGTCGGTGCCAGACATAACGGTAACACTAAGAAAATGCACAATATTGAGGTAATCACGCTCCTTAAGTTAAATTTTTTCCAACCTGAATTTGTTTTTTATCTCTCACCGGTTTCATTTTGGTCTTGTATCGTGATAAACATTTTCAGCAATCGAGTCTTCTATTGGCAATGGGAATAGATTGTGTATGGCTCTTTGATATGTGCCATTTTCTCTTTTTACAGTTCCCACTCGGATTAGATTGTAGCTTTCCTTAACAACTTCGGTTGCTCGGCCTAGTTTCCATCGCATAGGTGGAGCATTCATTTCTTTTATTACAACCATTGTCCCAGGTCTTAGATTATTGTGTTCCGTTTTCCTTTTCATCCTTTGTTGCAACAGATACAAATATTCTTTTGACCAGCGTTTCCAGAAGTGTTGCTGTATGTGTTGTATTTGTCGAAATTTATCCAGGCGGCTTAATTTAGTGTCTGTAACATCTGGTTCAGGAAGCGCTGCCAGTGATGTGCTTATCAAAAAGTGTCCAGGAGTGAGAGCTTCCAAATCATTCGGATCTCTTGAAATAGGAGTCAGAGGTCTTGAATTTAATATAACCTCCAGTTGAATGACTATTGTTGAAAGCTGTTCGAATGTTAACGAAGCTTCCCCAAGTTAGCAGCTTCCAAAGTCCTCCACAATGCGGTGATCGAGGCGGAATGAATTTCCAAATAATTCCATCCTGCAAACATATGTCCTCGATTGTAGATTGCACGCGTTTCGAATAAAAATCCCTTCTAAACTCCGCGAGTTCGTTCTTAGCGCCAACAAAGTTAGTTGCATTGTCGCAAAATATGGTTTGACAAAGACCTCGTCTGCCAACAAATTTCAGGGCTTCGGAAGACAAATCTCCAACAACTTCGATGTGAACAGCTTTAGTTGGAAAACAAACAAAAACTGCCAGATAGGATTTTGATGGTGTTTTACCTCTTACTTTCTGATGCGTTTTAACGAGACTACAAAAATCAACTTCTGAGTGATAAGAAGGTCGTGATAGATTGACTCTCTCTGTTGGTAGATTTTCCATCAATTGATTAATCGTTGTTGGTTTCGATCTGAATAATTTAACACATTTAAAAATAACATGTCTAGCCATCCTCCCTACGCTCAAAATTATTTTTGAGTATTTTTGTCTTGAAATGGCTATTAAGTAATGCTCTGTGTGATGCGTGCAAATGTTTTTTATGTAACTGAATAAATAGCAACTTGGATACAAGACTATTTTTTGGTAAAAGTATCTGGTGCTTGGAATCTGGTAATAAATGGGAGTGTTTTAATCTGCCTCCGACTCTTATTAAGTTGATTTTCTCACCGAAATACGGATCTAACGACGATATACTTGATCATTTATTGACCGTTCCAAATTTCATCAGTAGCTCATACTCATTGGGAAATGCTGTTCTCTGTACTTGAATCAAAAGCAGACGATTTCCTTGATATAATTCTTCAACTTCAACAACCAAAACTTCTGAATTCTTAATGTTTCCTGTAATTGTTATAAAATCGGTAACAAAACGAGAAAGTTCTGTTTAAAGTGTTAAAGGAATTTTTGTGATTAAGCTTTTCTACTGGATCTGAGATAATTGAAGTTGTTAGAACTGATTTGATTTTACGATGTCCGGGAATAACTTCAGGGATTGTATATTCAGTTTTAGTCCGAAATATTTCATCGATTTCGAAGAACTTGGGTCCCTTGAACCAAAACGTTGATTTAATAACCTCCGAAAGAATGGACCCTCTGGATACCATATCAGCTGGATTGTGTTGTTCTTTTATGTAACATCCATTGCTGAATATCTGTACTCGTACATGCTTGGATTTTGGCTACCCTATTAACAACATATGTCTCCCAAGTATACGATGGTGATCTTATCCAAGCCAATACCACCGTAGAGTCTGTATCTGTTGTCATTTGACGATGTAAGGCTTAGGCATAGCCTTTTCACCAACTCTATCATCAAAACAGCTCCTTGTAATTCTAGCCTAGCTATACTTATTGTCTTAAGGGGCCCCACTCTAGACTTCGAGCAAAGTAGTTGGGAGTAGATTTTGCCATCTTTGTGAATAGATCTGATATACACACACGATCCATATGCGCTAAGACTGCTATCCGAAAATGCATATAATTCAATTACCTTTGCAGGGGGTGTAAGATCATAACGTGGAATACTGAGTTCATTTAATGCTAAAAATTGCTGCACATTTTTTCTCCAATTCCTGCAGGAATAACTTACCAAGCACAATCATGGGGCCGATCAATCCCAACCATGAGGTCTGCGAGAACTGTTCTTTTACATATTTTTTCACTCGCTTTGCTTATTAGTTCGGTTTTGAAACTGTATTTAAACACATCTTGTGACGGTTCCCAGATTTATCCCAAAGTCTTAACTACCTCTGACTGATAAAAGGTAACTAGGTTCTCCTTGTGCTCGTCTGGAACTTCTTTGGAGACCATTGGGTCATTTCCACAAAACTTCAAAGTTACCCATTTGAAGCACTTGTTTAAATTCATTCAGTAACCCACGACCTCAGCTACTATTTCTGCACCTGTTAGACAGTCATCCACGTAGATATTATTTTGGATAACAAATGACGATTTTTCGAATTTTTGTATATTGTCTTATGCCAATTTATTAAGACATCGTGTTGCTAAATATGGTGCAGAGGCTGTTCCATATGTTAAAGTGTTTAGCGGATGATTTGATTGTGGTTCCCACAAAATTAATTGGTAAGGTCGATCCTCTTGTTTCACCAAAATCTGAATGTACATTTTGCTTACATTTACAGTGATATACATACCTATGTTAATTTTAGAATAATAATGATAGAAAACAAATCAGGTTGGACTGTTAGACCGACCATCAAAATATTGCTGAGAGATTTGCCGCTGCTGCTCTATGCCGATGCATCAAAGACAACACGAAGTTGTGTTGATGAACTTTCAGGTTTCAAAGTACAATGATGAGGAAGCATGTAATATGTTCCGGTTATTTGATTATCTGATATAACGTTCATATTGCCTAAATACTCATACTCCTCCATGAATTTAACGTATTGATCCTTCAGCTCTGGGTTTTTTTTATAGTTTTTTCTCCAAAGATAAAAACCTTGTTCTTGCCATCTCAATGGAATCTCCTAAAGGTGTTGCTGGATCATCTTTAAAATGCAATTTTACAATGAAGTTCTTGTTCTCAAACGTTATATTATTTTTAAAATGCTCTTCACACCTGAACTCTTCCTCATTCATGGCTTTTACCGAAGTATCATGGCCTTCTGTCTCCCAAAAACTTCGCATTGATTTATCCAATGTAGATAAGGTGGGTTTCGTTTCAATAAGAGTACAAAATGTTCCTTTTGGTAATTCTGTGCTTCCTGTAACTATCCAGCCCAATTTAGAGTTTCTCAAAACTGGAAGATTCATAGTGTTTTTGTTCGTAAAACCAAACAAAGTAGACTGGATTTCTCAATTTTGCTGCGGTTGAAATTGGCAAGGTATTTCGCGTTTATTTTTTTAATAGCATCCACATAAGTGAGCTTCCGTTTTTCCAGTTCATCAATGAGTTCTATAGAAAAGAACCATCAGCAGTCACATTTCGGTTGCTTCAATTGGCTGTGTCAATCGTAGGACACACTGAGTGGGCGCGAGAAGTGTTTTATCCTGCACCATCAGCGTCTTTTCTAGTATAAACATATCCATTACAAAAATAGAAATTTTTTGCATCACATAAGGCTTGTATGACCAGTCCGTATTTAACTCGTTTCTTAGGCATATATGAAATCAAGTGACTTCTTCCTCGAAACTTCACTAACATCTCATCTACGGTGACACATTCGCTCAAGTCGTATAGTTGTTGACAAACTTGCTGAAAATAAAGGATATAGCTGCCAAGCTGTCATCTTTTTGCCTTTCGATCATCTGAATTATCGAATCGCAAACACAGTAGCAAAACGACAAATCTATTTTCTGACATGTTGCATCTAAATACCTCACACCCTGTACTATCACTGGCAAATAAGTAACTTGAGCGTTCGTGGTTAAATTTCAAGATTTAGCTCAGGCATATCTACAATACGTCTTTCAGTTCGGGTTTATTCTGACGGGCAAACCTTATCCTGTAACTGGCGTTTTTCTTGTTTGTCCAAGTCAAAATTTGTTGAAGCATTTCCAAATGCTGAAAGGGTGTTTTTCATCCTCGCTTGCCAATTTCGAGGCACAAGTCTGAGTAATTATATTGTGTTGACGTGTACGTACCCTAGCATTAGGAGGCGTCTTTGACTATTTACCGTAGTGAAAATTTGATTTTCGTAAATCCGAAAGAAGAGCGTTGTCTTCATCTTCAGAACTATCGTTGCCATCTCTTCAAAATCACCTTCGCTATTACTTTGTTCTGAAGCCAGTATGAAGGCATTAATTTCCTTTTCAAATGACGGACTGTCTACCCGTAATATTTTTATCTTTAATGAACTCGTGGTCTGGCGTTGACGTTTCGTAGAGTTTTCTGCCATTTTGCACTAGAAAATATAAAAATATAATGTTTGAAAAAATATTTTTAAGACAACAACTGACATGTAGCCTGACAGGTTACGCCCGATTTTTTAATTAGTATTACTCAAGTGTTATACAACCGATGACACGTATGTCTTCTTCCGCGGTCGTTCTAGCACTAAGACGCGGGGTCGCGGCAAGCTGGGGGAAGTGGCCAATTCAAATAATTTGCAAAGCGCGCGTTGCCTGTGAAAGACTAAGCATCAGCACCGACTTTGTCATAGAATGAGGCCGTCCTAGGTTGTTTTAGAAAAAAAAACTATTCCTGGTGAATGGCGGAGAAATTGCAATGCCCGAAAGTAAATGAACTTCAACTACTCATCACAGACAATCTAGGTGTCTCGCAGGAGACACGGCGCACCAAACAAAGCAATTCACATGCCACGCAAAAATGTAGAAGGACTTGTAGATTGGGAGGTTTTGTGGAAGTTGTAGCTTGGAAAAGAACATTGTGCTCTCCAGAAATTTTCAGATAGCATGATTATCCATGATTCCTCTCTATTGAAACAGTATAAGTGATCAAAGATAGTAAATATTGCACCTCTCACGAGTTTTACATAACATATTGGGCGTAACTTGTATTATTCCATTGCTATTATTCCATTGGAACATGCGTTGGAAAGCTACTGTCACTGTACGTCATTTCAGTATATGTCATTCATTTGAAGCGTAAACAACAATAATTTTTTTTCACTCAAATATGTCGAACTTTGTGCCTGAAAAAAGTGTTTTTGCGGGGAGTTCTTCTTCATTACTTTAATATGAAGAAAACTGCTGCCGAAAATCATCGTATTTTGGTGGAAGTTTATGGTGAACATGCTCTAACTGAGCGAATGTGCCAAAAGTGCTTTGCACGATTTAAAAGTGGTGATTTTGGCTTGGAAGACGATGAACGTCCTGGGCAGCCAAAAAAGTTTGAAGATGAAGAACTGGAAGCATTACTCTATGAAGATTGTTGCCAAACACAAGAAAAGCTCGCAGAATCATTGGGTGTCACTCAAGCAGCCATTTCAAAACGTTTAAAAGCAGCTGGGTATATTCAAAAGCAAGGAAATTGGGTTCCACATGAACTCAAGCCGAGAGACGTCGAAAGGCGGTTTGCATGTTCGAAATGCTGCTGGAACGCCACAAAAGGAAGTCATTTTTGCATCGGATTGTTACTGGTGATGAAAAATGGATCCATTACGACAACCCCAAACGCAAAAAATCATATGTGAAACCCGGCCAACCAGCCAAATCAACGGCAAAGCCGAATATCCATGACGCGGAAGTAATGCTCTATATTTGGTGGGATCAGATGGGTGTGCTGTATTATGAGCTGCTAAAACCGGGTGAAACCATTAATGGACAACGCTGCCGAGCACAATTAATCCATTTGAAGAGAGCAGTGGCCGAAAAACGCCCGGAATATGCGACCAGACACGAGGCAATAATTTTCCATCATGACAACGCTCGGCCCCACGTTGCTATTTCGGTTAAGAATTATTTGGAAAACAGTGGATGGGAAGTCTTACCCCACCCGCTTTATAGCCCAGACCTTGCCCCTTTTGATTACCATTTGTTCCGGTCGATGCAGAACGCCTTCACTGAAATACGGTTCACATCAGAGCAGAATATCAAAAATTGGCTTGATACATTCTTGGCTGCCAAGCCGGCGCAGTTCTTTTGGGATGTTATCCACAAATTCCCAGAAAGATGGGAAAAAGTCATAGCTTCAAATAGGCAATACTTTGAATAATACTATTGTACATGTTTTTCTTAAATAAATCTTCAAATTTTGAAAAAAAAACGCATGAGTTAAGTTATATACCCAATATTTGCCTAATTTTTTTGATATGATCGCTACCAACTTAAAAGCATACTAATTTTCCAAATGTTTTTGCTTGTAATTTTGTGGGATCAACAACTTAGAGCCTGATTCACAATGCAGCGTGAGAGCGAGACAAGTCTCGCGCGAATTGTCAGAAAAAGTTTCGATGAATGCAAATGTATGAAACAACACACAATGACGCGACACTAGTTCTATCGCAACGTGTTCTTTTCGAAAAATAGAAAAAACTCGCGATGAGACAGTGTGAATGTAAGAAAGAGACAGCTAGTGTTCGATTTTCATTTTAATTAAAAAGGCGCAATAATGCGCATTATTTTGAATCTTTGAATGTGAAAAGAATTTGTGATAAGAAATTGTGGGAAGATTTGTGATAAAAAAATGAATAAACTAAACAGTATACAAGTCGAAAATAGAAAATAGAAGCAATAAAAGGACAACCAATTCTGTACAATGTAAGTTTTACAAACAACACTTTAAAGGACAAAATTTGGAGGGAAATATCCGTGGTTGTTGCAGCCAATGGTAAGACCATGTTGAGTTTTTTTACTTTGATTTTATTTAAAATAAAATGATTGCAAAGCTGCATGGAAATCATTAAGGGACCAATTTGGCATAGCCTTAAAAGAGACAAAGGGGAAGTCTGGACAGGAGATGTTTGAAAACGTATAAATATTTCGACCAGGTTTTCTTCTTAAAAGATACTCTCGAACCAAGAAAGTAAGTGAAAAAATGCTTTTTTATATATGCATTAATCCTTCTCTACAACTTTCGTTACAATAGAACCAGTTGTAACTTCGACACATCCATTGATATAACTAACAATGAAATATCGGCACTTTTGAGTGCCTCTTGCGAAGACTTGTTTGAAGACCAAGCAACATCTTCTTCGTCGGTGTGGAAGAATCCCACTGCCAGTGCAAGTCATTTACCATGTATCATCTAAAAGAAGCAACCCTAAGGGGTGATAACGAACAATTTTTTATTAGTCTAGCCAACATCGTAAATAAAGCTAACTTAAACGCAAAACAAACTCGTGAAATCCAAAAAAAGTTATTCAATTTTGTTACAGATGAAATCGATAGAATTGAAGCAAACCAATAAAATTTTAAAAAATATCATCTTGTTTTCGTTTTACTGAAAATGATTTAGGTAATTGACAAGCGTTTGTCTTAAATGGTAAGCATCCCGACTTGAGTTATGAGAATTTGAAGGTGGCAGTCCGTCCAAATCTTGATAACCGGATTCGTTCCTCCATTCTCCAGGAATAACTACGTTGTCTACAATTCGGTCAGCATAGTTGGAAGGACAGTAACTTGAACATTTCATAAATATTAAGGCGGGTCAATAAGTCCGTGACTTTGGATTAAAACACAGATTTTTTGATAAAAAAATAATTTTATTTTTCAACGTAGTCTCCCTTGAGGTCTATACACTTTGTCCAACGCTTCTCCAATTTTTTTATCCCTTCCAAAAAAAATGATTTGTCGAGGTCCTCAAAATAGGCCTTTGTTTGCGAGATGACTTCATCATTGGAGTCAAATCTTTTTCCACCAAGCCATTTCTTCAGGTTTGGGAACAAGAAGTAGTCGCTCGGAGCCAAATCTGGAGAATAGGGTGGATGAGGGAGCAATTCATAGCCCAATTCATGGATTTTTGCCATGGCAACTGCACATGTGTGTACCCTTGCATTGTCTTGGTGGAAAAGAACTTTTTTCTTGGCCAAATGAGGTCGTTTTTTTTTTCAAATCGTCATTGAATCGGTCCAATAAGTTGGCATAATATTCCCCATTGATTGTTCTTCCCTTTTGAAGGTAGTCAATGTGGATTATCCCGCGTGCATCCCAATCTTTGGCGCCGATTCACCCTTAGAAACCCACTGTTTTGACTGTTGTTTGTTCTCTGGTGTGTTGTGATGGATCCATGTTTCGTCCACGGTTACAAAACGGCGCAAAAACTCCTCCATATTGCGATTAAACAACGCCAAACCTTCCTGTGAAGTTGTTACACGATTGCGTTTGTGGTCGACTGTGAGCAAACGCGGCACCCATCTTGCGGAAAGCTTTCTCATGCCCAAGTGATCATTCAAAATTGAAACCACTGAGCCATGCGAGATCCCTACGGCTTCCACAATCTCTCGCACTTTCAATCTTCGGTCGGCCAACACCATATCGTGAATTTTTTCGATTGTTTCGGGTGTAGAGACCTCAACTGGGCGTCCAGGACGTTCGGCATCTTCAGTGCTTGTACGGCCACAACGAAATTCAGTAAACCACTTTTTTACCATTGAAATCGATGGTGCAGAGTCCCCATAGTATTTATCAAGCTTAGCCTTAGTCTCGGTAATGGTTTTTTTTCGCAAGAAATAATGCTTAATAAGCACACGAAATTCACTTTTTTCCATTTTCTCCTCAAATTAGTGAGTAGTCTGATAAAAATAGCTGTCAAACACAAACTAACTGACGCAGCAAGTTTAAGTTTTGACAGGAGTCAACTGACAAATGCCTGTTGACAGGAGCAGTGTTGCTGTTTCAGTAAAGAGGTCAGAAATTCAAACTTATTGACTTATTGACCCGCCCTCGTATGTTATGGAGAATAACCGTGGCCTTGACAATTTTATCGATGTTTGAAGGAAGAGCATGAATGTCGATCTTTAAAATTCTCCACCTTGAAGACAAAATACCAAATGCGTTCTCAATCGTTACTCGCGCATGAGAAAGACGTTTATTGAAGTGTTCTTCTTCTGATCGCAATTTTCCTACAGAAAACGAACAAAATTACTATTGTAATGTTTTCTTCTGTATGTTATGTATGTTCTATATTTACCTAGAAAAGGTCTCATAAGGTTTTGCCTCAAAGGAAAGGCATTATCTCCCACAAAATAGTAAGGGAACCTTATATCCTTACCTTACTTTGGATATATGGTTCTCTTACTATTTTGTGGACGATTTTGGAACTTCCAATTTGTTGCTTAAAAGAAGTTTGGCAAAAGAACTTTCAGCTAAAATGCCTCCATCACTTTGGCTTCCGTATGCTCCTATATCTACCATGGTAAGGGAGTAAAGGTGCATCACAAACCGCCATCAAGACAGTGCTGTGTCTTCCTTTAAAGTTGTAAAACATTGAACCGGCATTGGGTGGGCAGATAATGTTTACATGTTTTCCATCGATCGCACCAATGCAGTTTGGATTTTCAAATTCTTTCGCGATGTTCTTCCATTCAGTTAAGCTAGGTGGTGCTAAATAAATTTCGTTTAGATCATCCCACAGCGTTTGACAAGTTTCATATACGACGTTGGCAAAGGTGCTAAGACCTATTTTGAAGCTAAAGGCGAAAACTTGTCGAGAACCGGCATGTGCAAGATTGATTCACATATGGAAAACTTATTGAGGCGAAAACAAATCAAATTAAGCAACATATCGAATGTTTTAGGACTCATCCGCACAGCCTAGTCAAACTCTTCGCAGTCTACATATTTTAATCTATGAAAAGTTGTCTCGAACAATCCAAACTTGCTCCTTAGTTGGTAGCTTGGTCTGACCTTCTAATATTGTTTTTTGATTTGTAGTATTTATAAGCCGAAAGACCAATCACTGTTAACAAAATTATTCTTTTTAATTTCTTTTTATTGATCCTTTTTGTGACCCAAATTAAAAAAGTGAATAATCAATAAAAATAATAAAATGCCGGTAAACAAACAATGGTTGACAGCAACAGAGTGACAGCCATCTGATATGGTAGTTGGAAAGAACAAGAAATATTGTCGTTGCTGTTGTTTCACTTTAACACATAGATTATACGCGGTCGCTGTCAAAAGTATCCCATTCATTGTGTATTAGGAAACGATTTTATGACGACAACGATTTCTCGGGCTAGACTCGTCTCGCTCTCACGCTGCATTGTGAATCGGGCATAATGCAACTTTATAATTTCTTTTTCACAGAAGCCCTTGACTTTAAAAATATAAGTTTTCAAAAACCAAAAAATATTCAAAATATGAAGAGTTCCGAATTTGGAATTTTGGTTCTCGATGAAAGCTTTTCAGAATTGACAGAAAATCGACTATTTTGTCAAAATTAGAGATTCGAAGAGAGCACCTACTTGCCATAAAGTACGTACAAAAGTGTGTACCTATGTACCGTCGAATGTTTTCCACCATCCCTTTTTATTGTTTATCTTTGATCTTTTAGCCTAACGTAACCTTTAGTATTGAAAAATAATTAAGTTTACCCCGCTCTTCAATCACAATCTTAAATTTGCGTTAACCTTTTCGAATTCTGTGTTTTATAATGATAATGAGTTGCCTGAAGCCGAAATAACTTTTATCGCTTCGTTTTATCTTTACCTTTGAAGTTATTATATGACAAAGGTTAAATTGAAATGTGTACACAAATATGTATTATGGAAGAGAAAGGGTCCTAGATGGCATCTAATTGAAGACAATTTGGTGTCGTGAGACCTTGTTATTTTTTTAAATTTACTATTACTTACCTATACTTAATGCATTCCCACCCTGTGAAGAACGCCCTACTCTGTTAATTCCGATGTGCTGTTTCCAGCTTTCAGAACCAAGCACCTGATATTCGAGACAGCTTGATCCTTAAAACGCCTTCTTTATCAACTGTGATTCAAAGAATCTCTTTGCTGGAGCATTACTATCTATGTGGCATTCTTGACTACATCCACATCTGGATATATTGTAGCTTGTAGTGTTCGTAGTTGAATCTTTTCGTCCTTTCGCCATTCACGCTTACGCGACCAAATAATCGACGAACAATTGTTTCCTCGAAAGTGTTCAGTGTCTGTTCTGCTTTCATGCTTATCAACCAGCACTAATATGCCGAGTAGTAGTAGAGTAGAACTGGCAGGATCAATGTTTTGTTTGATCAATGACCCGCTCGCCAAACCGAAGTTGCAAGGGTTTCACCACAGAAACTGCACTAGGGTGTCATTTCAGTGGAGTTGGTATTCACTCCAAAGTATTTAAAACCTTTAACCTCTTTGAAGTTACTATTGTCAACAGCGACGTTTTGTCCTAGGCAGTGGATAGATGCTTCTCCAATTCACTATATCACGAAATATTTCTGTTTAATTTTGGATCCACTGAGGCGTACCCGTTCTGAGTCTTCTGCTTCAAAAATTCCATTTGAAATCCACGGGATTAAGACATCACTCTACTCACCTTAAGTCAAGTACCTACTCGTATATCGATTTTTTTAAACTAATCATTGGATTGCAAATATTTGATTAACAAGTCAAAATCATTCCAGACTTCTGGCCTCCACCAATCAATCAATACACCAAGTAAAAAAAGAGAATTTCTTACATTTGTAAATCCTTATTAAGAGTCAATTGATATGCGACATACGTTCCTACGTCTTAGGATAATTCTCCTTGAAATCCTTACAAGACTTTCACAAGGCCAAATACAAACCAAGCCGAAAACTTTCTTGTCAAGATAAATCCAGAAAAGGATTTACGGCTCAATTCATTCATTCCTCAGACCATTAGACAATAGGAATTGGAAAGGACGTATACCGCACCCCTTGATAACAAGAAAAGGCACAGCATTCATTTCTACCACTCGTCAGGAAGAATGGAATTTTCCTTGATGATGGTGTGGCTTGGGTTTTTTCTGTTTTGGTGGTCTACGAGTGAAACGCCTTGGATTTATTGGCATTTAAATTCTTCTCGTTGATTTACCCTTATAGAGGGGAGTGGGCATACTCGTAACCCAGCATACGCACCACACCCCTGATTATCTTACACATATATTTCTACGCCGTTTCCATTCGAAATTAGTGTTGTACTAACGGGTGTAATTTCTTTTCCCAGATGAAGATCTTTTCCTGCGTGTTTAGGGTAGTTTAAATTTATGAATGTGGGCGGTGAATTATGGCATTAGCCAGGAACTTTGCCTTTGAAGGGACAACATACGACTACATATGTACGAATATGTAGGTACGTTGTCCCACAGATAACATATCTTGGGCTCTATTTAAAATATCTGCAGTCTTTGAGCTGCAAATGCCAGTGAACAAGAAAAGAAAATAAACAAATTGTGGAAAATACTTGTATCTTTCTAAGCGACTTTTAATTTCATCTTTCGAAAGGATCCAACGAAAACTTTCAATTATCTCTAAAATCGCTCATGCTTGCGAAAATGGTGAAATGTTTATTCCCAGAGGGATCGTTATGTCAGGAAAGCGAGTTTTCTTGCACACAATTTATTTTCCTCCCACTTGGTTATTTGAAAGAGTTCAGGACTATAATTGGCTTCTTTGAAACAGGCGCTTTTTTTTTCCAGTACACCATAGGGAAAGTTTGCCTTTTCTGATTAATTTAGTAGTCAGAATATGGTTTTCTGTAAAGAACTTTAGGATAATACATAGACCGTTGAGAAGACAATTAATATGGAAAGATACGAATTACGAATACATAATATTTTTTGCTGCCTGATAATTTTGACCTTTTCCTGAGTACTCAGACAAAGAACTAGTCCATTGTACTAATCTACTAATATGACAATTAAATGCACAAGGTGAAACAAAAGTCATCACCATATAGGAAGATGCTATAATTTTTGCAAATGGCGACAAACGTCAATTCTACTTTGACATCTGTGAAGTAAACAGACACACTCTGTCATCGAAATCAAGTAGTCGTGGGCGCGGTGAGTACTTAGATGGTGGACCACAGGGGAACTCGATACACCGCGTGCTGTTGACTAAAAAAAAAATAAAAGCGCCACATGGGAATAATACCTCTGCGATCCTTTGAAATATAAATAAATAAATAAATAAAATACAAGTCAATAAGACACGAATCGTTGTACTCCTAAATCTAGACCACAAGGGAGACAACTTTTCATCGAAAATCATCATGAGCGACAAGGCCCATTTCCATCTTTGTAGATATGTGAATACGCAAAATGACGGCTTCTGGGGCACGGGAAATCCGCGAATAACTCATGGACAGCCATTATACCCGCTTAAAGTTACTGCATGGTGTACTGTTTACGCTGGAGGCGTCATCGGGCCTCCATTGTGGACCAAACGGATGGCGAGCTTTAGAGAGCCATGTTCAACGACTTTATCCTTCCTCAATTGGAAGAACTGAGACTGGAGAACATGTTGTTCTAACAGCCGAAATTCTGAGGGCTGCATTTAAGGGTTAAAGACTTCCTCTTGTGGGGTTTTTTTAAGTCTATGTCAACAAGTCTCAGACTCATGAAGCCCTCAGGAGAAATATCCGTCAAGAATGCGGGGATCTATCGCCGAAAGTACTGGCAAGAGTAATAGAAAATGTCACAAATCTGGCCCGAATTGCCATCAAATCTGGCGGTGGCCATTTAGCCAAAAATTTAAGACATTAAGCAAACATAATCCAACAGCAGAAATGACCTTTTTACATTCCTAAAAAATATTACAGCCAAAGAACATCAGGGACTTCCGAACTTTGACAGTTGATAGCAGCCATGTTCTTGAAGCTACATCTGTAAAATTTGCTTTCATTTATGCCAAATCACCATAGACAGATATAACGTTCAACAACGCGTGCAAATGATAAAATTGTTTTATCAAATTGGGTGTTCTGTTCGGGCAGGGTTCCATGCGCTTCGCCCATTTTACAGTTGCTATAATCGTTCTACCGAGAGGACTATTCGCAGTGTAGTGGATAAATTTGAGTCCAGATAAACCAACACCCGTATGTCGACGAAATGCAAGATCGGCCGAAAACATCGCCGCTGTCCGTGAGAGTGTGTAGTCGATTTCGCATCACTCACGAGAACTCGGCATTTCGGCGAGCACTTGGGCCTGCACAAAATTCAACTTACCCAGGAGCTGAAGGTAAACGACCATAGATGAATGAGCCCATTTCTGGATGAATTGAAACAAAATTGTCGAATTTGGGATGATACCAATCCACATTAGATCCAAGAGCGTCCAATGCATCTCCAAAAAGTCACTGTTTGATGTGGATTTTAGGCTGGCGGCATCATCGGCTCATATTTCTTTGAGAACGACGTTGTCCAGGCCATCACCGTCAACGACGAGCGTTATAGGTTAATGATTACCAACTTCTTTTGGCCTGAATTGGATGATATCGACACCAACGACGACCAACAGGACGGAGCTACGTTCCACACAGTTGACGCACATTGGAAATTCTGCACGAGCGATTCGAGGGCATGGTCATTTCACGTGGAGGTGATGAGAACTGTCCACCGAAATCGTGCGATGTGACTCGTTAGACTTTTTCTTGTGTTTTTTTCTGAAGTCGCAGGTCTATGTGAATAAGCCACAAACCACAGCGGCCTTCAAGGCCAACATAACCCATGCCATCGGTCAAATTCAGTCTGATTTAAGCGCCAGAGTCATGGAAAATTGGACATGATGCGCGCCACGCAGAGAAGCCGCGACGGACATTTGAACAATGTTATATTCCATACATAATGGCAGTGACAGGCCTTTCAAATGAATAAAAAGTTTCGATGATATCTCATACACATTTTGCTTTATTTAAATTTAAAAGTTGGAAGCGCTTAATGAAAGACCTTTTATATGGAACAACAAATCTGATAATTACCTTAACCCTTTCCTATCTGACCATACTCATTCGTACCGGTTGCTTTTCCGCCAAATACCAGACCGCGTATTTGACAACTATCATTGTCGATCCTGAAAAGTATTGTTTAGCAAGCCAATCGCAGTACGCTATTTGGATTCTAGCGAACAATAAAAAGTCTTTGAAGCTTGCAAATTGAGACAGCGAAGCAAGTGAAGTGTAAAATTTTCGAAAATATATTAAAAATAGAAAATGGCAAGATAAGTTTAGTTTTCTTTTCAAATTAGTCAGTTAGCCTCATCAATAAAAGTATTTTTACGAGTTTTACACATATTTTAGGTTACTTCTATTCCAAAATTATGAAAATCTGATGGGTACTGCAAAGTACCGCCAGGGATTTATTTGAATTAATGTGTGGTACAAACTCGAATTTGGTAAGTAATTGTGGCGTTATTTCAGGTCATTTCCGATGGACATCTTGAATGAAATCACGCTGATCGAAGCCAATCTTCTAGAAGACGTTCCAGAAAGTAACGCAGGATCTGATGTAGAAGTGTGCGATGAGGAGAATCAAAAAGACCTTCAACCACTACCCTTGAGGAACTTTGATGAAATTTTTGAAGAAGCATTGGAAAAAGAGTTCAACCAGCTGTCGACCTTGGAAGAAGATAGAGAGCAATCTTTAAACGCTCAGTAGGTAACTAACTTGTCACAATATTCTCTTGATATAGGAGCAGTGGAAACATGTTTTTCCGACTGCGATACGCAAACAGATACCTTTTTTGGTTTTCATTGATTCCATATTAGAGAGCGTCGTGTATCAAAGCAACCACCAGCTTGGACTGATCATTTCTCCTTGGCACCTGATATAAACAACGCAAAACGATGACCAGGGACAGATCTGCGGAATACTGTCATCTTTATATTTTAATGATAATTCTATGATGCCCCAGAACTACACCCTGAATGACTCGAACTGCAACCGACTTCAGACTGCTATAATTTCCAAACCGGTCATGACAGTGAGCTCAAATTTTGACACATGACAGATAATTTTATTATTTACAAGCCTTTTAAACGGTTTGCGTCTCACTTGTGTTGAAAAATTTTTATCCGCGATGGAATTCAAACGTGATAGTGTGATTGCTTTATATTTGGTTGGAAAACCACAAGTAGCTATCGTTAGAGCCCTCCAGCACCTCAACGTGAATAAATCATTTGTGTCTCGAACCATAGCTCGTTACCGTGAAACTCGCAGCGTTGCAAAACGCCATGGAGGTGGTCATAAAAAACAGCAACATCGGCAGATATGGTTCGGAAAGTGAAAGCTCGAATTGAGCGAAATCCGCGACGGAGTGGAAGAAAAATGGCTCGTGAGCTCAACTTATCGTTGGAACGGATGCAACACATACTGAAAAATGAGCTTGGGCTCATACCATTGAAGTTCCAAAAAACACACGATCTTACACCGCAACAAAAAAAAAGTTAAAGTCGAAAGAGCGAAGGAGTTGCTACGCTTGGACGAAAGTGGTGAGTTGCCGAATTTGGTTTTTTCCGATGAGTCGCCATTTGCTATCGAGCAATATGTCAACAAACAAAATAACCGAGTTTACTTGCCAGAGAGGTTCTTCGAAAATTTACACCTCCAGACGACCACCAGAAAGCAGGCAGCACCGATGGTGATGGTTTGGGCCGGCATAACCGCCGATGGCCGCTCTCCGCTCGTATTTATGGACCGTGGCGTCAAAATTAATGCGATCGTATACCATGAAACTGTCTTAGAAGCAGTATTGAAGCCTTGGGCAAACAATCATTTCGGTCGGAGACCGTGGACATTTCAACAAGACTCGGCACCGTCTCACAAAGCGCGCGTCAGCCAAGATTGGGTAAAAAACAATTTTGCACGCTTCATTTCTTCGACAAAATGGATTGCAAATTCTCCGGATGCAAATCCGTTGGATTTCTCTGTCTGGGATATTTTGAAGGCGAAGGTTGGCACTAAAAAATACCAAAGTTTGGAATGGGCCAAAATACCTCAGAGTCACTTTGCGTGCAGCGTGCGATGCTTTCTTCGACCGTCTCAAGTCCATTTTTCGCGCCAAAGGTGGATATATTGATACAATTTGAAAATTGATGTATTTTCCAACATTTTTTGCTTTGGCACAATAAAATTTATGAAAAAATAAAAAAAATTATAGCATTTTAAAAAGTTGGAGTTCGAGTCATTCACCCTGTATAAAGGTAAGATGTTCAAGATAAGGTCAGCACTGACCTGAACAGAAAATTTCAGGAATGTTATCATGGAACCAGAGAAACGATATTTTCCAATGAAACCTATAAAAAGGGGATATAAACTATGGTGCTTGGCCGATCAAAGAGGTTTTATCAAAAAGTTTATGATTTATCAAGGCAAAGATGAACAAATGACGGCGAATTTTGCAGATTATTCACTTGGTGAAAGAGTTATATTGGAACTGACGGAAAATGAATGGCGCAAAAACAAAGTCATATAGCTATTTTGACAATTTTTTTTCCTCTGATCACTGGAGAAATTGGTAAATGAAGGGACCTTTGGCTGTGAAACAATCAGAAGTAACCGAAAGGGACTTCCTAATAACATGCAAGCTCATAACAAATTGTACAGAGGAAATTATGACAACAGGTTTTCGAATCTACACATTGGGTTTTGGTTGTGCATTTGGTCTGTAATTTCCATTTAAATGAGGGAACAACAGCTTAGCGAAAAGAAAAATATGACGGAAGGTCTTCAGTTTCCTATCCTATGGTTGTGAAAGATTACAATCAATTCGTGGGAGGAATGGTTACCCCAGATTGTCTCAGAGTCTAGTACTGTGCAGATAGAGAGTCCCCAAAGTGCTGGCACCATTTGTAAACGCCTTTATTGTGCATGGACTAATTATGGAGAAAATGCCACTGAAAGAGTTTAGAAGGTCAGTGGCACAAGAAAGACTTACCAGGTTCTAAAAAAAAAGATCGTCAGAAGCCAATGTTCCGAACCCAAATGTTCCAAAGCGACGTAAATCGGGTTGCTCTACCCTTAAGGACGTAAGGAAGGGAAACAGAAGGATTCATTGGCCTCGCCTCGACAAAAGTAGGGGAAGATGTGACGTCTGTAGCATGAACAACATACAGTCAAAGCCTCATATCAAATGCTCGCATTGTAATGTTTTTTTGTTTAATTGATAAAAAGAACTATTTTTCAGAATACCACGGCATAAGCCCCCCAGGTTCCTAAGTTTATAAAACCCCGACTTTTTGGCATACAAAGTTCCTGACGGTACCAAAAAGTCTAGGTTTTCTTCTTCTATGCTTTTAAAAGATTTTAATGCAAAAAGTTATATTTGCTTATTATTTCGAGAAGCCGTTATGAAAGGGTTAATAGACTTTTGTTTGGCACATTTGAGTTTTGACGAAATTTTTATCACGGCTTGGCAAGCCTTGGCAGCTCGTACGTTCATTGAAATAAGTATTTGGCTAAAGAAAGAACTGCAGAAAATGAAAGTGTTAACTACCGGCTTCTAGGCGCTATACCTTAAAATGTGAATAAAACAAACACTATGAGGCATAATTTCATTTCATAGTTTAACATAAAGAGGAAGAATGCGGGTTCCATTTTTTGTAATTCTATAAAAACATTTGGTCGCACACACTTTCGGAAGCGGTTCACCGTGTTTCGTGCCACGTGCTACAGAATTTTTGGCTGGGTATCATGGATTTTACGGCTTTCATCTCCCTGACAGACCGCGAGTTATTAGCTTAGACTTTATTTATAATTATTTTTTTTATATCAGTAACAAATTTAAATGTGGTATCAATAAAGATAAGAGCACTATCGGCTCTATCGCACAAATATTTTTAAAAAGAAAAAAATTATAATTTTATTTTAAGTTTTGCTATTTCTGTTCTCATGGCTGGGTTCAGTCATCATTTTTGCTGTACACTGGAATCCATCAGGAGAGCCTTCTTTTCACGATAGGAAGCACCGACCTAGTAAATGTTGTATTGTTATAGCTTTGCCGCATTTTGTGAAAATTACAGGTGTTCTTTTTTTGAAGAGGTGTTGATGAATAAATGAAGTGTGGCCCAGACGTAGACGAATAAAATTTGTGGTTATTATCTTTGGAATATCATTTGGGTATATAGGCGTTAATTTGGCTGGATTTATTGTATTATAATGATGACTGTTTAATTTCCAATCTTGCAGTCGTTGTTGTTTGTTATTTCCATTTATCGATTTATTGATTTATCATCCTCCTCGACCTTATCTGCTAATGCATTTGCTTGTATTGCTTCATATTTTTAATTTACATAAAAATTTAATAATCGTGTCATGAATTTTTAATACCAGTATTGAGTTATTTTTGGGGTTAATAATTGCTTGTGTTAGAGAGAGGTTGTCGGAGCAGAAGGTTCACTTTCCTATAGTTTGTATACAAATTGTTAATGCTACAAGTATGGCTACTGCTTCAGCTGTAAATATTGACTGAAAGCTTGCCAAAATTCATTGGATAAGTATAGATCCTTGTTTATTTACAACAGCAAATGCAGTATTTTCTGATATCTTGGAACTGCCCTTGTAATTGAGATTCCATCCCTTGATTTTAAGTTTCTCCGACATATCAAGAAATATCGAATTGTATATACCATAGTCTTATTTGTACTGAGTCTTTATCCAGAGCCCAGAGCGGAAGCAATGAAAGGAATTTGGGAACACGTTTGTATGGTATCTCAAGGTTACTACGTAGGTCAAATTTTTTTTGAATAGTCGAGGTTATACGTCGAGTTCGCTTAAAGGTCATGTGTGATGTTGTCTATCACCGGATTACTTTGAAAGCAGAATTTAACTAAATGTTTAACTGCGACCCCAAAATAGTGCTCTCAATTGATGGTTGTCCGGCCGCTACGGGTATCAATATGCTTTTGATTGGGCCATTAGGGAATGCACTGATGCTTCGTCTTCTTCTCCTTGGTAGAATGGATTAAGTATATTAAACAGCTCCGAAGATTGGACACCTTGCCGTGGTGGGGGGGTTTAAGTAAGGAAAAGGAGGCTAGACCATTTCCCTGACGGAAACTCCCCTGATAGAACTAAACGTACTAGAAAACTAAGATCCAATCATAGGCTGGATTACAATATTATCCGTATTGTGCCAACAATTAACCTGGCTGAGGGCCAAAAAAGAGCTCGGTCACTAAAGGTGTGTCCAAATGCCGGGCGTCCTCTGGTAGTGAATAGCCTTATAGCCGTATAAGAGCTCTACTCGTGGGATACATGTGGAAGACCTAGTAAAAACAAAATATAAACACAATTACGGAGTCAGATGAAGAAGCTGTAACACATACAGAAATCCAGACGCAAAACGTAAAAACTAGAAGAAATAAATGAAAAGTTCTTCTATTTTACCGGAGCCCAAAGAAGACGAATTGGAGCTCGAATCAGGGATGGCATGACACCGGAGGATGCCAGGAGATCTATGGGGGAAGAGAACATGCTTAGAAAAGCACAGAAACAAGATAAAGATAGCGACAACTCCGCGAGGGTGCAACAGTCCAAAAATATCGACTACACGCAGAACTACAAAAGCGTACAGATGTGGTTAGGACGATAGAAGTTCCCGCAAAACCAAGCACATCGAGGCAAGGTAGGAAATATATCTCTCATATTAAATCTTGCTCAGCTTCTAATAAAGGACCCAGAGAGGAAGCTAGTAAGCGCTGGAACCCAAACGAACCCTCGGCCAGCCACACAACAGCAGCACTTTCGACATCTGGGCTGACCTATAAGGGCGGATTAACCCAACGCAAGGTTGCTATAATGCATCCTGAAGAATCCGTGTCAGTGCAACAAATTCATCAGGTAAAAAAATACCTCGAAATTTTTAGAAAGCACACCAAGGTATGGTTGGCTGTCTATCACTTGACACGACACAGAGACAAAAGGCTGGCTTGGCCAGAAGCCAAACTCCGTATAATTCAGGCAAGTGAAATCCCCGAACCGTACGTTTGTATTACCTTCCTCCCAGACGATGGTATAATGCTAAGGGAAGTCTTCCTGTCAAGGATCGCCAAGCAGAATCCTGGCATTTCCACAACAGGTTGGCGTATTTGCAGGGTCTCAAAGGAAAACAACAAAGGTGAAACAGTGTCTTTTTCTATTGACGAAAAGTCCAAGAAATACTTGATGCAGCAAAAGTGCAAGCTATTTCTTAACCTCTTGCAGATACAAATCCGTATCAAAAGATTAACACAAGCAGAAAAACACACTGCCATTCCGAAAACTACAGGCCCTTAATCTAGGACGACCGCACAAACGGAACTGCTTGATGCAAGATTATTTCAATGAGCACATGTCTAGAGCACAAAAAGCCCAAATAGATTGCCAGCCCACAACAAAAAGTGCCACAGACAGCTCAATAGATGTAGACAATAGCTCCGTCCTCAGTCATAGATTTAACAAGGATCACCTAGACGTCGCCTTTATCCAGGAACCATACATTTGATAAATCAATACTTACCATTTACTTTTTAAAGATTATTTCATGTAAATTGGTACCACGACTACGATTTCAGTGATCCATATGGAGAGTCCAATTTTGAATCACTCTTTCGAGCTTATTGGTTATCTTGCTAATAAGACTTGGAAAATTGTCTTCCGCAGCCTTGGATTGACCCTGGTTTATCGGCATATACGAGTGATTTGACGTATCCCCATAAAAAATAGTCTATGGGGACTCTATAGATCGTTGTTCTCACGGTCATCTTTGTCAAAATATCAAAATAAACCGCACCAAACAGTGCATTTTTACGGGTTCTTTGGCAGCTCTTGTATTGCCTGAGGTTGCTCATCGGACCAAATACGACAGCTTTGTTTATTAACATACCCATTCAACATTTTCAACGACTAAACGGATTTTCCTTCAGCCTTTTTAAGGTCAAATCACCAAAAATTTGACGCTGTGGCAGGTCGTTCGGCTTCAGTTCTTGTACGACTTTCATTTTGTAAGGTTTTAGACTAAGTTCCTTACGTAGATCTTCCACGTAGTCGAGTAACACAATCCCAATTGCTCCGAACGGGGACGAACGGACAAATCAAGATCTTCGTTAGCTTTGGCGCATACGGGTAAGTGGCGTGATGTCTAATAGCGTGAAATTGGTTCGAAATTTAGTAACTATGACTTGAATTGCTTGCTCAATATGTCCACTGTGACGACCGTAAAATGGTCGAAGTATGCGATAAAACGTTTTTCACAGAGCACGTTTTGTTAATGAAATTCAATAATTTGTTAGCGTTGTTTGGGTGTATGTAGTTTTTATTTACAAATCCGGAAAATGCTCTCATGTCGTCCCAAAGGACCTCCAACCTATAAGTCTATCATCTTTACCTCTGCAAACTCTAGAATGGCTGGCTAGTGTAAAGGAAAGTCGGTGGAAACGCCTTTGTATTCACTGACTAGCCACATCGAACGATCCTTACAATATTGAGAGTACACAATGATCGCTTTCCTGAACATAGCGGGCGCCTTTAATAACAGCAACACATCCGCAATCACGACTGTCAACTCTGCGCTGTCAACTCTGCAGGTAGACGACTCATTTGGGGAGTTGATAAGTCTTATGCTAAATAGCAAGATGATCAACTCTAAACAGGGTGAGGCTTCTGCTAAAAGATGTGGCAGCAGAGGTACGCCACAAGACGCTGTCCTTTCTGTCCTTCTCTGGAACTTAGTGGTTAATGAACTGCTGATATACCTGGAAGCGGGTGGTAGCAGGGTGATTGCCAATGCGGATGACGTTGCTATAGCCATCTCAGGTAAGCATCTTAATACCATTAAAGAACTACTTCAGTTAAATCTTAACAGATTAACAAACTAAACTGGAAACCTAACATTTAGGAAAGAGTCACATAACCCGCTGGCTATACATCTTGGTCATAAGACCGATACTCACCTACGGGGTTGTTGTCTGGTGGATGGCTTTAGACTATGCTGTCAACTGCCGCAAATTGAGCAGAGTCCAAAGAACAGCATGTCTATGCATAAGCGGAGCCTTACGGTCTACTTCCTCTGCGGCATTAGACGTGCTCTTTCACTTGACACCCATCGATATCTTCAGCAGCCAAGCAGTTGCGACTGCAGCTATTCGCCTTATAGCGGCTATACAGTGGACAAATAATTTATTTGGCCACGCTAATATTCTTAATATGTTAGGAATCCGCAAAGAGAACATCGATTACACCATATTTGAACTTTGGTTTGACAAAGACTTCCATGTAAGCTTCCCCACTAGATCCTTCTGGGAGGAAGATGCTTTCATGGAGCACAAGTCAATCCATTTCTAAAAACGATAGTGGGGTGGGTGGCTGTGTTTTCTCAGATAAGCTAAATCTAAGCCTCTCTTTCCGTCTTCCAAATCAATGTAGCGTGTTCCAGGCGGAAATTTTGGCGATTAAAGAAGCTCTGTCCTGGCTGAAGGAAAACGTGATCTGGGCCGATTTACTTTTGGGGAGCAAAATTTATGAGTCTGGCAAACAATATTCCAACTAATTGAAGGCATCAAGCGCACTTGGTCTCTCAAAAGCTACTTAAATTAGTAAATGTACATATACTCGTAAGTTTGGAAATAAGTTCATGGCTTGAAAGCTGGACAAAAATGGTATGACCAAAGTTAAATTGTTATATTGCTAAAAAAAAATTATAAAAAAAGATTAAACAATGGAGAAACAATAGTGTTTGTTTTATTTAACACATCGGCTGACAAGTCCTTGCTGTTTCTAAGGGAGGGCACCACTTGAATTAAGTCCATACCATTTTCAGTTAGTACCAACCTTCAAAAGATATGTGTATAAATTTGACAGCTGTCGGACTATTAGTTCTCGAGATATACCGTTGTTATTGTGAAAAAAATGGATTCAGAGCAATTTCGTGTGTTGATTTATCATTGCTTTTTGATGGGAAAAATGCAGCCGATGCAAAGAAATGGCTTGATAAGTGTTACCCGGACTCAGCACCTTGCGAACGAACCATTGGCAAGTGGATTGAAAAATTGAAGAGTGGTCATACAAACACCGAAGATGATGCATGCAGTGGACGTCCAAAGAGGCTGTTTCAGATGAAAACATCAAAAAAGTCCACATAATGATTACGAATGACCGTAAAGTGAAGTTGGTCGAGATAGCTGAGGCTCTGAAGATATCAAGAGAGCGTGTTGGATATATCATACACGAATATTTGGACATGCTAAAGCTGTGTTCAAAGTGGGTGCCGCGTTTGCTCACAGTCGACCAAAAACAACAACGTGTTGATGATTTTTGCGTCGGTATGTGACAATTTATGAAACTTGGCTCCATCACTTCACACCAGAGTCAAGTCGGCAGTCAGCTGAGTGGCGAGCAGGCGACGAACCTCGTCATCGGCTGGCAAGGTTATGGCATCCGTATTTTGGGATGCACATGGAATAATTTTCATCGACTATCTCCAAGAGGGGCAGACTATCAACAGCAACTATTACATTGCGTTGTTGGAGCGTTTAAAGGACGGAATCGCAGAAAAACGGTCGCATTTGAAGAAAAAGAAAGTGCTGTTTCATCAAGACAATGCACTATGTCACAAGTCGATGAAAACGATGGCAAAATTGAATGAATTCGGCTACGAATTGCTTCCCCACCCACCGTATTGTCCAGATTTGGCCCCCAGCGACTATTTCCTGTTCACACAATTCAAAAGAATGCTCGCCGGAAAGAGATTTAAGACCGATGAAGAAGTAATCGCTGAAACAGAGGCCTATTTTGAGGCTAAACCGAAATCGTACTACAAAACTGGTATCGAAAGATTGAAAAATCGTTTCAATCAGTGTATCGCCCTCGAAGGCAACTATATTGATAAATAAAGATGAATTTTGCAAAAATTTTGTGTTTTACTATAAAACGGCGCAGACTTTTCAGCCGATGTGTTAACTGAGAATTGAATCGACCACAAATAACAATAATTTTAAAATTTTAGCTTTTTAAGTTTGGTTGGAATCGATCCGAAACCACTTACGTGAGGGGATGTGCTACCCTGATGACGCGCAGTGTATCTGGCAACATTCGGCTTGTAGAAGAGCTGCGGTTGATTTTAGAAGCACATTGTCTTACTTATTTTGTAATAAGTTACCTGAATTTTGCATTGGCCTCTTTATAAGTGATTAAATTCTCTTGAATTGTTTTTTTTTTTTTTAAATATGTAGTCTCCAAGTAAGAACCTTGTGGGCCCTTAATGCTGCTAAATCAGGGTTCCAGCAATGAGTTTGAGGGAATTTCGGAGTTATTTGGGGAATAGATTCATTGGTCGGATTAGGGATACATCTTAGAAGAAAAGCTGCATCCTTGTTGATGCAAAAAATGGGTCTGTCTAAATTCTAAAATATGGTTCTGGACTTTTGTATAAAACTCTAGCAGGTCAGTTTTGAACTAGAAATAATGTATGAGGTGGAGTTTTCTGGTTTGGCATTATAAGGTGAATTTTAATTTTTAATTTGATTAGTGATGGTTGTATAGGGGTTAATAGGTGTTGATGGGTGTGGTTTGATATTTTGTGCTTTCGTGACAACTTTTTGTTGTCCTTGCTTCTGCCATGCTAGATCTGTATTTTGTTTTTATTATTACAAATTCCTTGTGTTGAATACATTTAGGACAGGATTTGTATGAAGAAGAGTGTTATTCCGAGCAGTTTGCGGACATTATGCGAGAGCACTTTTCAGGGTCTAGAGAGGTGGAAGACTGCAATTTTCACATATTTTGTTCCTTGTGCTTAATTGTGTGCCCTAAAAGCTGATTGAAAAAATTCCTTGACTTTATACCATCCGATTTCGACTGTTTGAGGCAGTTGATACAAGTCATAAGTGAAAAAAGGGATGATTTTTGCCCTCATTTTTTTTTTTACTGAACTTGTGAACTTTAGTTACCTTTTGGTGCTCCATTTCAGATATAATTCCATGTTTAGAGATATTTCTAAGACAAGAGCTTATACAACGGCTTGGAATGAATTTAGTTGCTTGTGCAGTATTACTGAAACTGAGCATTGACTTGCAAGCTTGGTAAATTTAATGAATTTGACTGCCATTTTTTAACTTTTAGCAAGTTGCGAGATTTTGCCGTACTCCATGCTAGTAGCACCTATAGAGTTTCTTAGAACAGCGACACTTATGGATGTTAGTGGTATTTCGGGATTTTTGGACGGAAAAACAACGAACAACGGGTATTCTTCAAAACCATAGGAAAGTTTATTTTGTTTTTTGGCCGGGGTTCAAGCGACGAAGTATTGCGCAACACAGCGAAGTAGCTCACAGGCTTCACCTTTGGCCCCAGCAGGCACATGCCCGAGATTTAAGAAAAAAAAATTAAATAGTGAGGTTAATTACACACGAGGTAAGTGAGAGAAAAGAAAGGTAAACACGTTGCAAAAATTCACTTTTGGATGCGAATGAGACAACGAGAGTTGTCGATACTCTAGTCTTGGCGTTAACTCTAAGAGAGCTAGATGACGACTGAGCTTAGACTTTGCTTGAGATGTAGCTCCAAAGAAAAAAATCCATGTAGGTTCATTTTGGAGACCTCGGTGTCCACGGAGCATCTTCAAAGCGATTGATCAGAAACGTGAGGAACGTTCTTGCAGCAAATTCACGTAGGCTCCAGCGGTATGTGGTCGCTCTGCCTGCTTGAAACCCAGTTTGTGTGGTGTAAGTAAGATGGATGAGCTTGCAATTCATGTAAAAAATAGTCTGTAATCAGGTTTTGGGAGTCCTAACGCTGCCTATCTTTTCCGCACTAATATCGTTGGATTTCCATACAAGCGTCGTGTTGTCTAAAACCTTTATTTCGTTGCCAACCTTGAAGCAGGGAGAATTCTCCATAGTCATCCTTTACAGCCTGACAAGTTTGGTAGAGATGTCTGAATTGGACATGGTATTGTATAGTTCGTTGCTATGCACGTTGAAATCTAGAAATGGTTAGTGTCAATCTAAACTTTTCGGATTTTTTCCAAGATCTGCCATGGTTTGAGTATGTTAAGTGCGGTGATAGTCCACTTTCCTGGCCTGAAGCCGTATTGGTATGCAGAAACTAGATGGTTAGTAAGTGGATTCAAACGCACATGTAATACTGCAGAAACGATTTTATTGGTTACTCCTACAAGCGATGCTGAGATTTTTTTTTTAAAGCAGCCAGCGCTCAAGAGGTTAGGGTACCCTTAAACTATTTGCTCACGCCGCAGACGAAGGAAAATTAAGGACCAAAAAACATACTTTCCGGCGGGTCGAAATATCACTATACCAGGCACACGGTTTCCTCATCTCAATATACACGAGTGCAAGGGGCCATGGCGGTATACGGATCATGCAACACTAAACCAAATTGATTACATTGCAATCGAGCTAACATATGCACCCGGTCTTACGGACTTCATAATGTTTCGTGCAGTTAACATTGGCGCGGATCACCATTTCCCAAGCGCCACAAAAACGAAGAACTACTGTGAGAAAATATGACGTAGAAAAGCTGTAAAACCCGTCAAGGCAAGAAGGCCGGTTCAGAAGCCTGAAGATGAAGAAGGAAACCTTATAGGGAAGTCATAGTCGGTGCTGAGAATATAGAAACACTTTTTCTGGTGGCTGTATAACTGCGAAGAAGCCCAACCAAGGATAACCAAAACCTGACCAGAAAGAAGTAAGGATAGCAATATCCAAGCTAAAATCCAGCAAATCAGCTGGACCTGACGGCTTACCAGCGCAAGTATTTAAAACTGCAGGAAATGAGAGCACGCACTAACTCATTTCTAAAATTTGGTCCGAAAAGTGGATGGCTGATGAATGGAAACTCAGCAGTATATGTCCGATCCACAAAACAGGAGACCACTCAAGTGAGCCAACTACGAGTACAGAGGTACTCGTATAAGTCTCCTCAACATCGCGTATAAGATCTTATTTGAAATGTTCTGTGAACATTTGAAACCATTAGCCAACAACCAGATTGGTCTCTATTAGTGCCGTTTCATACCAGGATAGTCCACAATCGACCTAATCTTCACACTCCCGCAGAGCTTGGAAAAAAATCAAGAAGTCCAAATCAATACCCACCACCTTTTCATCGATTTTAAAATATTTTATTTTTTTTAAAATACAAGCTTAGACTAACTTAAAAACGTGGACTTACATAAAAACTAACAACAGTAAGAGAATGGTGGCGGAATCAAGCTTAAGACAAGAAGTGATCAGGTTAAAATCAAAAAGGTGAAGGTTTGAGTTCACCTTACGGAGCATCCGGGAGATTGATTCATTAGAACCATAAGAGGTGCGGTGGGTTGGAATATAGAAGATACGAGGACAGCGTAAATTACGAGGGTTAGTGTTAAAGGAAATAGAATTGTATAGGGTAGAGAACCAGAGAGCAGTCGACGAATGAAGAGAATGTCAGCTACGTCTTGCGTTTTTCGACGATATTCAGATTGAGAAGTTTGAGGCGGTCACCATGGGGAGGTATGATAAAGGGGTCATCCCAGAGTTGTCTACGAAGGGGGGACCCCACTTGGCTGGCATATTCGAAAAGGGGACGGATAAGGGTAATGTAAAGTGATCTTGTCACATAAGGGTTGCAAAGTTCTTTAGACCTTTAGACCACCGTTTGATAAAACCGGGCGATGAGTTGCCTTTAAGGATTATCTCATCAATATGCGAACGGAAATTTAACTCTCTATCGCATAATATTCCAAGGTCGCGAAGGGATTGAACCTGGGGTACAGGTTGGTTATGCAGAAAATAAAGTCGAGGGGGAGAATTCACCTTGTGCGAGGGACAGATGAAATAAGGAGAAAAGCGGGTGGGAAAGATTGGAATCACACTTTTTGAGAAATATTGCTGGGAGCCCATCTGACCCGAGTAAAAATTCATCATTGAGATTTTGTAACTTTTCTTCCATAAGGATGGGATCAAAAGATTGAGAGGGCGAGGGGCCAATGGAGAAATGGGGAAGGTACTTGAATCAGACGTGTAAAGTACTTAAGCATTACAGGACTTCAGTCCTCTCAAGTACAAATACTAGGTACTGGTACTTGTACTTCAATGCCCTGGTACTGGTACTTGAAAAAAGGAAAGAATCAGTATTTTTCAAGTACTTGTACCAAGTATCACGTACTTAAGTACAAAGTAAGTAAACCACTTTAAGGGTGGTTTTTGACTCTTTAAATGCGAGAAAATTATAAAAAACACAATTTCAAAATCTAGTCATCCAAAATGGAATCAGCCTGCATTTATGCATAAACTCTATGAATTTTTTTTCAGATTCTACTTCATTGCCAACTGCCACATCAAGTAAAATTGAGTATGAATATTCTACCTATATAAACAATCCGAGCGTTGGAAATGGAATCACTTTGTTGAATAAATATCTATTTCTAAAAAAATTGTCCATGAAGTTGAATACGCCGCTGACTTCTTCAGCGCCTATAGAAAGACTTTTCCCATTCGCTGGTCTGGTTAATTCTCCAAGACGTCATGCCCTTACAGATCAACACTTTTGGAAATTAGTTTTGTTAAAAGTTAACTCGACTTTTCTAAAAAGTATTACAAAAATAATTAATAAAGAAAATTTTGAAACAGTATGATTAAAAGTTGGACACAATGTTTTATCCTGAATTCGTAAAAAAATGTTAACATTTCTATTTATAAAAATTGTGCAAGACTTTGAATTGAAGAACTGCACAAGTACTTGTAAGTACTGCTCAAGTGCTTTGAAGTACTGCTCAAGTACTTGTAAGTACTGGTCAAGTACTTTGAAGTACTGCTCAAGTACTTTGGTACTTAAGTACGCGATACTTGGTACTTGAAAAATACTGGCACTTGGCTTTTTAAAGTACCAGTATCCAAGTACTGAAGTACAAGTACAAGTCATGGTACTGGTACTGGTACTGGTTCTTGTACTTGAAAGTTTACAGCTCTACTTGAAATACATATATGGAGTCAGGCACGAAGAGTTGTTAGCAAATGATTGTTTGAAAAAGTTAGCAAAATAGTTGGCAATAGTATGAAGGTCAGTCGACGGTATAAATATTACCGAACGAGAGAGAGGGGGGATAAAAATCTGATTTTCTTTCGTAGTTGACGAATTAAAAAAATTATAAGGTTGGTCTGTGCTAAATTAAGGCCGCATATAGCAGCATATATGTATAGATACGAGCTATATAGAGGCATGTTCGGGCTTTGGAGAAGAAGATTCAATGACGAACTATACTAGCTATACAGCGACATAGACCTAGTCGGACAACTGCGCATCGGTTGTTTTTCCTTAAGCTTATCTTTTAATTAGTGTCTGTTTACGAAGATCCCTATCTAATCTACTAGTACTCAAAGCAACGCAGTCTTAAATTAAATATGTTCGACGTTTTTGCACGACAAATGGAAACCGTTGTGAAAAATTAAGTTTATCTTTTACTCATGTCAATTATCATCTGATCTATACGAGTATTTAGCTGTACATTTTTAAAAATGAGTCTATTTTATTCTTGTTGTTTTCGAAAAAGTGAACGCTGAATAATCATATTCGTAGAAAGCTCAACTGATTGCGATAAGATGTTTTTCGTTAAAGAGCTAATATCCGTATCTTATTGAAATGTTAGCTCTCCAAGTTTATCTATTGTAAATAAAGCAAGTAATAGACTTGATCTAACGATAGAAAACAAATTTTCCCGAAATTTGTTTAAATCCATTTAATTAAAGTTCAAATGATTCCGTCTTGATATTTTCGGAATCGTTTAATGTATTGGCGTCACTTATAAGTCTTATCACAAGGTTTTGGCTCCTATCCAGCAATTATAAAGAAATTGCACCGGACATTGTACTACAATTTTGGGCGAATAAATTCCTTGTGCATTGGAACCAGATCAGACGGGATAAAGTATCTCTTCAATCTAGACACTATGCAGCATTTTTGGTGACATAGAATATGTAACATACGCTGCCGTTCTCGTTCGGACGAGAGTCCGAAAATAAATATGACAACCAGAGATATACTGAATAACTAATATGGGACAAAGAATATTTCGAAAAATATTATATATATGGTATAATAAAAAAGGTTTCAGATACAGCACTTAATTTGTGGATTCAACAAAACTGGAATGCAATGTCCCGAAAGGTAGTCCGTTGAAAAATAGATTCATCGGTCGCAAATGCAGATTTCTTTACAAACAAATACATAAGTGTCTATTTTTTTTTTATTGAACTTTTTAAAGGAATTGATCCATTTTGTATGGGTTGTTTTAATTTTTAAAAGAAACTTTATTTTCATTTTCGTCGTTCAATGGTATAATCTTCCAAATAATCCTCCTGATAAATTTCATGAATACTTTCGTAGTAGTTTTGTTCCAGAGCTTTCTTATTTTTTTTTTGATTTTTTGGTAGCAGGTTTACTAATTTACAATTTGCTGTAAGGTAGCGAATTTTCCAATAGATTTATTCAATCAAAAACACTTTACATATCTTGCTTTCATTTGTTTTATGTAAAATCAAATGCGTACAGTTTTATTGAAAATCTCACAGGTACTCGTACGCAACGTAACAATTCCAAAAACAACATTGTCTATTTAACCGGTGGCCGAGATGTGTTCACGGGTGGCAGTTTGGGAGTAGCTGGAGGCAATGCTGGTCCATCATCATCACCTCCACCACCTCCATCACCTCCATTCGCTGCTGTTGGAGGAGTAGGTGCTGCAGTTGGTACGGTTGGTATGGCATCAGCTCGAGGTTCAATTTGATGACTTGGCTCGGCGAATACAAAAACGGCGGCCAACAGCAACAGAAATAATACTGAAACTAATTACAAAAGATTTTTCTAAATCCAAACTTTATAAATTGCAAATAATTAAATATTGTAAAATAACACAAAAATACTCTTACATTTCATTTTTTTTTTAAGTGTTGAGGTGTTGTCTTAATGAAAATCAGATCGAGCACTAATTATTGTCCTAGTCTCGACAGAGTATTTATAGGCATGCAAAAGCACACGAGCTCATAATGTTATCTTTCAAAAAAGTTTTGGAATTTTTCTTCACAATTTTGATACTTATATCTTTTTTCTACGCTTAAGACAATTGAGTTCATATGTGTGTGTATTTGTACTTATGTGTAGATTACCAAAGATTTTGTAATCTCTGGTAATACTTTTAAAGCGTGTATTTTTATTTATTTTTAGTTTCATGATAATTTATATATTGTACATTTATATGTTGAAGTTTAAATATGAATGAATGAATTTATCTTAACAGATTAACATACGTCTAATTAATAACGAAGAAAAGGATCTCTTGGCAATGTTTGTTAGATGAGATGAATGATTTTTTTTAATTTTCATTTATACAGTCAGCTCGTACTGCGTTCAAAATGGTGATCCGCGGTAAAAGCATCAAGTAAATGGTTACTCATACAGGCTAAAATGGTAAGTGTGTGCTCGTCCAGTTGAATAATACTGGTCTACGCTGTCAAAGAGCTCACAACCCTATACGGAAGAGGCAAAAAGAAAAGTGATCAACCAGCTAATAGCCTGGCTAACGATTAAAAAATAACAAGCCACGTGCAGCCGAACAATTGCTAGAAGCCATTGAGTACTACCACGCAGATATCTCCGCCAACACCGGAAGTGCAATGGGATGGGCCGAGCAAAAGGAAGATATAAAACTGTATATACGAGGGCGGGTCAATAAGTACGTGAATTTTTGAATTTCTGACCTCTTTACTGAAACAGCAACACTGCTCCTGTCAACAGGCATCTGTCAGTTGACTCCTGTCAAAATTTAAACTTGCTGCGTCAGTTAGTTTGTGTTTGACAGCTATTTTTATCAGACTACTCACTAATTTGAGGAGAAAATGGAAAAAAGTGAATTTCGTGTGCTTATTAAGCATTATTTCTTGCGAAAAAAAACCATTACCGAGACCAAGGCTAAGCTTGATAAATACTATGGGGACTCTGCACCATCGATTTCAATGGTAAAAAAGTGGTTTACTGAATTTCGTTGTGGCCGTACAAGCACTGAAGATGCCGAACGTCCTGGACGCCCAGTTGAGGTCTCTACACCCGAAACAATCGCAAAAAATTCACGATATGGTGTTGGCCGACCGAAGATTGAAAGTGCGAGAGATTGTGGAAGCCGTAGGAATCTCGCATGGCTCATTGGTTTCAATTTTGAATGATCACTTGGGCATGAGAAAGCTTTCCGCAAGATGGGTGCCGCGTTTGCTCACAGTCGACCACAAACGCAATCGTGTAACAACTTCACAGGAAGGTTTGGCGTTGTTTAATCGCAATATGGAGGAGTTTTTGCGCCGTTTTGTAACCGTGGACGAAACATGGATCCATCACAACACACCAGAGAACAAACAACAGTCAAAACAGTGGGTTTCTAAGGGTGAATCGGCGCCAAAGAAGGCCAAGGTGGGTTTGTCAGCCAATAAAGTTATGGCGACTGTTTTTTGGGATGCACGCGGGATAATCCACATTGACTACCTTCAAAAGGGAAGAACAATCAATGGGGAATATTATGCCAACTTATTGGACCGATTCAATGACGATTTAAAAAAAAACGACCTCATTTGGCTAAGAAAAAAGTTCTTTTCCACCAAGACAATGCAAGGGTGCACACATGTGCAGTTGCCATGGCAAAAATCCATGAATTGGGCTATGAATTGCTCCCTCATCCACCCTATTCACCAGATTTGGCTCCGAGCGACTACTTCTTGTTCCCAAACCTGAAGAAATGGCTTGGTGGAAAAAGATTTGACTCCAATGATGAAGTCATCTCGCAAACAAAGGCCTATTTTGAGGACCTCGACAAATCATTTTTTTTGGAAGGGATAAAAAAATTGGAGAAGCGTTGGACAAAGTGTATAGAGCTCAAGGGAGACTACGTTGAAAAATAAAATAATTTTTTTATCAAAAAATCTGTGTTTTAATCCAAAAGTCACGGACTTATAGATCCGCCCTCGTACTATGGTGATTGCTATAGGGAAAAGTATTAGTGCTTATTCGGATGCGGCGAATTTATCATATTCGGCACACTAAGGCAGGAACTCTTGAGCTTCCAACACGTGAGTGAACTCCTAACGACAATCCACACCAATGCTAAATTCCCCTACGGAAAACAAGAACGACGCCAACAAAGTATGTCCGAAGTATGACGTTAAAATCGTACCAGATGAATAAGGGGGCTCAGGATGTATTTCACAAAAAGGCAAAACTCTCTACATTGCTGCTATGGAATGTGGTTGCCAATTTTACTCAACAGCCAGACCGATGACGTACTGGGCCTCGGATGTCGGCAAAACACCCGATCTGATAGATTTCTTTATCGGAAAAGGAATAAACACTAGTTACGTCAAAGTTGAAGAAAGCTTCGATCTTTCCTCCGATCATTCTCTAATTATCCTTTTATTACGCGAATCCTTGGTTAAGAAACAATGACCGCCCAGGTTATCCAACAAAAAAACTCACTGGGAAGATTTCCGAATAAAGGTTGTCGAAAATACTGAGTTAAAAATACCGCTCAGAACGCCGTATGAACTTGAGAAAGAAGTTGAACGGTTTGTTGAAGTCATATAGCAAGCGGACTGGAATAACACTCCACGTGAATCGAACAAAGTTGCCAGTATCGGCGTGGCGACGAACCTTCCAATAGAAAAGGGTACACTTAGGAAATTTAGACAAGTTATAGACACGCTTAAGCCCAAGAAAACCCCCGGATATGAGTCAATTATGGGAGAAATACTTAAAGCTCTACCGAAAAAAGGATTGGTAAAGCTGCTCTATTTTATAAATGTCACCATAAGATTAGAGTATGTACCGCATCAGTGGAAAGTTGCCGAAGTTATTATGGTTCCCAAACCCGGTAAACCGCTGACTGAAGTCAAGTCATACAGACCGATATCGCTTCTCCCGATTATATCAAAGTTCTTCGAGTGAATCTTACTTAATCGTCTTAAACCGATTATTAACACAAATCGCCTCTTGCCCGATCAACAATTCGGCTTTAGAAGCCAGCACTCTACTGTTGGCCAAGTGCATCGAATAATCGATGTAATTGAACGAGCGCATTCCTTGATGTTTCGCAAGCTTTTGATAAGGTATGGCACGAGGGCCTGAAATATAAACTTCGACAAGTCCTACCTGAGCAATTGTTTCATATTTTAAGTTCATACCTAGATCACCGACTCTTCCGTGGTAGACACGGAAACGAATATTCCAATTTTAAGACAATAAATGCGGGAGTGCCGCAAGGAAGTGTACTTTGCCCTCTGCTTTATTTGCTTTTTACCTGCGATACACCGCAAACGGAGGATACTGTGCTAGCCACATTTGCTGATGGCACTGACATTTTGGCAGCAGCTAAAACCATCAAAGAAGCAACTGCTAAATTGCAACGTGCCCGTACGCGGATTAACAATTGGACAAAGACTTGGCGAATCGCGCTTAATGAAAACAAGTCTGTCCATGTGAACTTCGCTCTCAAGAAAACTGACAATTTATCTGCGTTTACCAACGCAGTACAAATTCCTTTCGCGAACGAGGCCAAATATCTTGGTATAACACTCGACGCTTAAATGGAGCGCACACGTTAAGAAAAAACGTGAAGAGCTAGAGATTAAGTATAGAGGCATGTACTGGCTTCTTGGGTGTCAATTTAGAATACAAATTGCTGCTATACAAGCAAGTGCTAAAACCGATCTGGACATATGGTATACAGCTTTGGGTTTGTACCAAAATTAGTAACGTTAACGTCTTACAGACATTCCAAAACAAAGTTCTTCGAGGGTTTGTTAATGCACCATGGTACATTAGAAACGATAATATCCGTAGAGACGTAGGAGTCGAAAACGTTCAGAATGAAATTAAAATGTTTGCGCGAAAACACAAAAATCGACTACAAGGACATACGAATACTTCTGTTCAACAGACCCTTGACGAGGCAAATTTATTTCGCCATATGAAGAGAACTAAGCCTCTCGATCTAACGCGGTGATCAGCAGCGCTTAATTTTTAAAGTACGCAGGAATTTTCAATGGAAGACGCGAAAGAAGAACTGTATGTTGAGTGTGAACTCAGTCGTAGTCTGTATAAGGGAGTGAGTAAGAATCTCACACTACTATAAGCACCGAAGCTTATAGTGTCTATGAAGATTTCTCACCTACCCACGAAAAAAAAAAAATCTTTTGTATAACAGCTGGTAAAGTAGCCTACTAGGCGGGACGAAATACTACTATAGCAGGCACATGGTTTCCGCATCTCAATATACAGATGGGGACATGGCAGTCTCCAGATCACGAAACGCTAAATACAACTGATCACATGGCGATGGACATAAGATGTGCCTCCAGTATACTGGACATCCAAGCGTTCCGGGCAGACTCGAATTACCACCTTATTGCAGCAAGGTGTGAATGCGGAATTCCCAAGCGCCACAAAAACGAAGAACTACTGTTAGAAGATACGACGTAGAAAAGCTGCAATCGCGAGAGATCGCCAGAATCTTCCCCGAACTCGTATCACGAAATCTCTCAAAAATCCTATGCTTTTAGCATCGAGTACCAAAGACCATTGGCAACGCTGCCAATATGCCATCAGACACGCCGCAACTGATGCGAATGGACACCAATGCTCCGGGTCGCAGAGTCTTCGAATCAAACCCGGAGGGGAAATGGAGTAGAAGGAGTAGAAGCGGACCTGCAAGCGAACCGCAACCAGAAGCAATTAAATTAAGACTGGACTAACTGGAGAGGCCCAGATTCACTGATCGGCAGTAGCTCCACCTAAGTAAGTAAGTAAGGATCAATAAGTCCGTGACTTGAATGAAGGACAGTGTTTTCCGCAAAAAGAGGTTTAATTCTCGACCAATCATAAGATTTGGCGAGGTCCCGAAAATTGGCGTTTCCGTAAGCGATGATTTCATTGTTGAAGCTAAGACCCTTTCTGCCGAACAATTTCTTGAGACTTCGAAACAGGAAATGGTCATTGGGCTCTCATCCGGGGTATATATATTAGTAGATGGAGAGAAGTAACCCGTAGCCGGATACAGGCAATCTTCTTCTTGGACAAATCCTGCAGTTTTTCTTCAAATTGTCTTTGATCCGGTCCAATTAATCGTTGAATACCCTATTCCAGGTAATAGATGCAGCGTGAGTCCCAGAAATCTGCCGCAATGCTCCGATTCGCCCGAAGAAACGGCAGTGTTTCGACTGCTGCTTGGTGTCCGGTGTTATGTGGTAGATCCTTGCTTTGTCCGTTGTTATGATACAGTAAGAAAGCTCAAAGGTGGGTACCCGAAATTCACTTCTTTTCTTTTGAGTAAAAATTTACACTGTTGTTTGCTTTCAATGGCTGTTACATGGTAAATTACTATAGCCACGGACTTATTGATACACCTTTTTGTCATTAAATATTTTATGTAAGTGTATTGACCATTGAAAACAAGTCACATTTTAGCTGGAGACGTACCTTATTTATATGATTTGGCATTTTCAATTGCTGATAGATCATTAGTCTAAGATACCTTATACTTGGATTGTTTCGTTTCATTGACAATCTGCACTATTTTGATGATAACCATCGATCATGACCTTCGGTACACATGGTGTACACTCCTTGAATCGCTCGTGAAAAATTTCCAATATGGCGTGAGCTGTGTGATACGTGGCGCCGTCCTGTTGACACCACATGCCATTGGTATCCATATCATCCAACTCAGGTCAAAAGAAATTGGTAATCATCGACCTATCGCGCTCGCCGTTGACGGTGATGGCCTGGCCAACTTCGTTCTCAAAGAAATATGGACCGATGACGCCGCCAGCCCAAAATCCATACCAAACAGTGATTTTTTCGGAATACATTGAAAGCTCTTGGATCTCGTGTGGATTGGTATCGTCCCAAATTCGACAATTTTGTTTGTTGACGTACGATTTCATCGAAAAACGGGCCTCATCGCTGAAGATTATTTTTTTGGTGAAAATTAGGGTCAGTTTCCAACTGCTCCAGAGCCCATTCAGCAAACACACGTCGTTGTCTATGATCGTTTACCTTCAGCTCCTGGGTCAGTAGAATTTTGTACGGATGCAGGCCCAAGTCACGACACAAAATTCGTCAAGTTGTGATCTGCGAAAGGCCGAGTACTTGTGAGTGATGCGAAATCGACTGCCTCGGATTCTCCTGCACACTCTCATGGACAACGGCGATGTTTTCGGCTTAAATTTATCTACCACACTGCGAATAGTCCTCTCAGTAGGGCGATTATAGCGACCGTAAAATGGGCGAAGCACGCGGAACGCTGGCCGAACAGAACACCCATTTTGATAAAACAATTTTATCATTTGCACGTGTTTTTCAACGCTATGTCCGTCCATGGCGATTTGGCAAAACAGACTGAGTAAATGACAGCCAATTTGATATGGTCGCTATCAACTGTCAAAGTTCGGAAGTCCCTATTAGAAGGCCCTATATATTGGTCGTTCAATCTACTAGATATACAGTGGTGGCCAAAACTAAAACAACTAAAATTGCAAGTCCGTGTTTTGCGATATATTTCATATAAATTTAGTTCAATAGCTTGAAGTATTGCTGATTAATTTATAAAATCAATGAGCAGCAATTTTACGGCATTAAAAGAAAAATACAGACATCCAATTGAATTCACTTTATTTTTCAGCTGGCCAAAACAAAAGCAACTCAATTTGCTCCGTAATTTTTACTTAAAGTCCTCCTTTCTAGAAAACCGTTACTTTGTCCAAACTACTCATATCTGAATTGTCAATATTAAAAAATAAGAAAATTGACTCATACGCAGTCTGCTGCAGAAAGATCTAAAGATCTTGTTCCCTAAATTTATCCAAAGTGGACAGAAATAAAAACTCCAATGAGATTAAAGAAAAAAATTATTAGCAAATATACAGTGTGTTTGACAAAAGCGTGTGGTTTAAAAGAAAACAACCGCTTGACTTTGGGAAACAAAATTGTTTATTTTAGAGCTTTTAATATTTCCCTTACTGCGCAATGTACTTAATATTTTATCTAGTCTGTTCCATTCCCATTTATCGCCTCGCACCTTTGTCGACTACTTAGAGGCAATTTTTTTCCGTAGTCCTGCGGTAATTGTCACCAAAATCTTTTTAAAAACAGTTTAAGGTGTTTTATTGTCTTTACATTTTTTCCTTTAATCCTTTGCTTCATAAGTCTCCAGACATTTCCAATTGAGTTGGCATCTGGAGACTGAAATGGCCAATCCAACACATTGACGTCATTTCTCTCTGAGAAGCCCTGACAGATACGACTACGATTGTAGTCCTCTTGTAGGGGCCTGTCACGTCCGAACAGCATTTCAGCGGATCCCAGCAATTCTTTCTTGCACAGTTGGATCATTCTTTGAGCATTGAGATTCCCGGTAATGGTCACCGATTTTGAGAAACCCACCGCAGAGAAAGAGCTATAAACGTGCACTTTTGCCGTATGTTTCACTGTTATTTAGAAGACAGTTTAACTGTGAGCAGTCCACACACGTCTCAAGGGATTGTTGAAAACAAATGAAGCTTCATCAGTGGAAACAATTTTGGACTGGTCCACATCGTTGTAAAGGCAAACCCACTGAAATCTTTTTCGGTTAACAAAGGGTTGGCCGCAACGGCTTTGTAATTAAAAACTTTTTCTCTGATAATTTTGCGAATACTGAAGATTGAATCGTCATGACTTTCTTCTAATGTTTAGTTTTAAAAATTTTAAGCACTTTGTTTTTAACGGTTTTGAAGTGGTTTTTGTTTTTCCCCGTTCTGGCAAATAGTTAACGTTTCCATGTTCGTTAAATCGTTTCACCCACTTCCTCACAAAACTCTCTTACTTTCTGAGATAATTTGTTGCAGCTGTAACGGATAATTTTGGTCCCCGTGGATGAGCACCAAGAAACCCGGCTCTAAACCAATCAAGTGCCTTGTGGTCTCTTCAGTTTTATTATATTTTCATACATGACGACCATGCTCTACCGTGAATATTGAGATAAAAAAAGTCTGTGCTTGATATAGATGGAGTGAAAAGTAGCCTCCTTGGGAATGAAATCATTTTTTTTTTAAATGTTTTTTATTTTATTCAATACAGTCCTCTTTAAATTTGATACACTTATTCCAGCGATTTTCCAACTTCTTAATTCCGTCCGAAAAGTAATTTTCCAGAAGGTCTGCAAAATATTCCTCCATGGCGTCGACGATTTCCTCGCGTGAGCTGAATTTTTTATTGATGAGGCATCTTTTGAGGTTTGGGAAGAGATAATAGTCCAAGGGATCCAAATCCAATTACCAATCGACTCCAAAAGTCCGCCCGATTCCGCATCAGCAAGTCCAAACACTCTTTCGAAGTGCTCTCGCGTTCGTGTTTTTGGTCAGGATAACTTTTTCATACGCAGAATATTGCCCAAAATGTGGCGTGTGCGCTCAGTACCTTCGCTTTCCGGTCAGCCAAAACCATTTCATGTATTTTTTTGACATTGTTCTCTGTAACCGCATCGGAGGGCCTGCCGCTGCGGACTTGATCGGTAGTGGAGTTGCGGCCACCACGAAACTCTCGAAACCAATATTTGACCCATAATATTTATCCGACTTTTCTTTTGTTTCCTTCGCCGTTATGCCTCTCAAAAAATAATGTTTTGTCCATACCCAACATGATGCCAAACACGTCAACAACAATCAGCTGTCAAAACAAAACTAAAGACAGTATCGAACTGAAATTTGGCATGTCTGCCTAAATATGAACGGACTTCAAGGCACCATAGCCGTTTTTGCAGTAGCAGCGCATTCTGGCGGTCAAAGAGGTTACTTTTCACTCCACCTAGTAAAAAGTCGTGCCGGAGGACCTATTTACTTGAGTCAATTTCCAAAGGATTTTTCTAATAATTTTGACATTTAAATCATCCAATAAAATTTTAACGTCATATTTAAGTCTTACATATGTTTATGTATAATCCATATATACATATGTTTAAAAATTGGACAAGGAAAATATTGCATCGCAAGATGCTCAAGTCTCCATTTCCTTATGAAAGAAGATTGTAGGCTCAAGGTAATGTGTGCAGGTTAAAGTCATGCACTCGGCCTACAGCACAGTCACGAGATTACTTCTCACTTAATTCGTGGCCATTGGGTACCCTATACTAGAAAGACTAATACCACCTAATATGTTAGAAACATGGTAACGAGCATTGCTGACGTTTAAAGCAACTAATGGCGCGGAGTGGCGCATTTAGGCTCGGATAATTAAATGGGTGAGTACATAATGCAAATTTTTTAATTATACTGGATAAACAAATTGTTGAAGCACCGGTAACCGAAAAAAAATATTTCTTTAAAACCAATAATTTTGCTCAATGTTGAGTAATTTTTAAGGTCACCTAAAAAGTGATTTTTTTAATATTTTTACGTTCGAGGGCAAAAACAAGGCAAATGCTCGCTACTACTAGCTTGAATGACGCGCAATCGTGAAGTTCAATTTTCGACAACTTTATCGAGCAACTGGGGCGGTATATCATCAATAACACAGCGAATGTTGACTTCCACATCGTCCAACGTTCTTGTTTATCGGAATAGACTAGTGACTTCACATACCCACAAAGAAAGTAATCTAAAGGTGTGAGATCACAGGATCATGGAGGCCAGTTCACAGGTTCATTACGCAACAAAATTGATAGTGTCGCGCGCCGTGTGGCATGTTGCGCCATCTTGTTGAAACCAATTGACGTGACAATGCCACTCAACTGAGGAACGAAGAAGTCAGAAATCCATTGACGGTAACATTCTGGCCGGCATCGTCTTTAAAGAAATGTGGGGCAATGATTCCACCACCACCAAACAGTGGGGTGTAATAGCAGTAAGGGGTCACGACAAAGGCTTCTGGGTTTTTTCCACTCCAAATTCGGCAATTTTGCTTGTTTACATATCCATTAGACCAAAAATGGGCCTCATCGGAGAGGAGAACAAAATTTTGCGTTGAAAATGAGGATCAAGCTGAATCATGTTTTCGCCCCATTCATTTACCTACGACGCGTATAATGGTCACGCGGATTCAGCTCTTGCACAAGCTGGATTTTATAGCTTCTAAACCAAGATCTTTCCGTAAAATCTTCCACAAAGTGGATGGGCATAGCTCCAAAAGCTGTGCACGATAGCGAATCGACTCATTCGGATTCTCCTCAACAGTGCGCTCCACAACGGCAATAACTTCTTCTGTTCGCACTGTTTGTCATTTTTGGGGATGCGTACTATCCACTAGAGTGTACGTGGTGCGAAAACGATTCATCGCGTTTCGTATAACTTGCTCAAATGGACGATTATGTCGAGCGTAAAATGGGCGTAGCGCACGATAAGTTTGGTTTTCAAAATAAGTTTTCAAATTTTGCACGCGTTTTTCTGGCGTTCATCTATTCATCGTAAAATGGCAAAACTTACTAACCACAAATCAACGTTCAACTGTCACTGTTGAAACAGTGTTACCAGTTTAAAAACCAAACCTCTAAAAAAACGTCCTTTACTAGTATTGAAGCAGAATGAACAAGAGTAAGGAAACCCGGTTGCTAAGGAAAAACTTATAGCGGCTTTAAAGAAAGCTAAGAAGGCGAAGGCCCCAGAACTCCTTAAAAGCATAGGTGTAAAAGGTATATCAGACTTTTTAACAGCCCTAAATCTATCGTGAAAGAAAAAGGAAATGCCAATAGAATGGAAATACGGAATCAGGTAAGATGATTACCTAAAAAATGGTGACACAAAAAATTGTAGTAACTATAGGGGAATAACCCTGATGCCCATTGCTCTTAAGATTTATAAGACGATAGTAGAGCAAAGCGTAAGAGGAATTGTGGAAGGAAAACTCCTTGATTTACAAAGTTGATTCAAATCAGACGATAGTATCCAGGATCACACTTTTACAGTACAACAAATTATTAAGAAAAATTTTTGCGGGAAATATGTTAAAGAAATATATACCTGCTTCGTAGATATGAAAAAAAACATTTGACATGATAAGCAGGCGGAAGATATGGGAAAGTCTAGGTAACAAAGGAGCTGGAGAAGATCTCATCTGTGTGATCAAAAGTAAGAACATGTAACACCATAACAGAGGAGTTCGAAACTAGAGTGACAGGGTAGCGTATTTAGCCCTTTGTTGTTCATATGTGCAATGGATGAAGCAATAAGACAGGGTATAAATAGTATGAAGAGCTTTCCGGTGGGATATAAACAACTGCAACCAATACAATTTCATGCTTGCGCCTTCGCCGATGATATTATACTCTTCGCTAACTCGGAAAAAAATTTTGAGGAAAATATAAAACATATGGAAAGACATCTTAGCAGCACAAAATTTACAACTTAACACAGAGAAAACAAAAGTAATGGTAATCGGCAGAGAAGAAAAAAACACCGAGGTGACGGTTGACCGAGTAATACAGGAACAAGTTTCAAGCTAAAAATATTTTTGCAGAATATCTAATAGCAAGGGAAATATAGAGATGGAACTAATGACAAGAATCAAAATGACAAACAGAATTTTTGCGGTACTGAGGAAGAAATTTATCAATCATAGGGAGATCAGTAGAAACATTAAAATCTCGATCTAAAAACAATGTACACGTACCTTTCCGTGTAATTACATGGAGCGGAAAACAGAGTCCTAACAGATACACATACTATAAAGTCCAAGCACTGTAAATGAAATATCTAAGGAGAGTATTAGGCATAAGAGGAATCGACAGAAGAAAAAAACGAAGCTAATCGAAATGAATTAAAATTGGAATGAGCCAAATGGAAAACAAAAAGTTAAGATGGTTTGGTCACCTTATAAGGATGGAAGAAGACAGACAAATCAAAAGAATCTGGAAGAAACAGGAGAGGATGACCCAAAATATCATCGAACAGGACACTTAAAACTATCTTGGGAACATCGGGATATACTCGTACATGGAACTCGGGCAAGACAATAGCCAGAGATAGAACTACATGGAGAAAGTTCGTGAAAGAAAGAATGACAGTAAAAAGGAGAAACCTCGACACCTTAGGGTAAAAGAGGATCGTATTATGCATGTATGCATGTAGGTTGAATTTTAAAAAAATTCCTTGGTAAATATATATTCAACTACTTAGGCGCGGTAACTTGCGGCCCTTTGTGCTAAAAGGATTCGATTTGAAAAGGTCACCCAATTAGAGAAGCACAGTGTTGTACAAAATTACAAACTTAAACCAACATTTTAATTTTTCTTGTAATGAGTGCTAAACAATTATTATTGATTTTGTTCCAAAACATTGTCATACGATTCCAGTTCAGGAATTATGATTACGATTCGAGGAGGGGGTAAAGGTCCCGGTGGCCCATAGCAAAAAGTATTGTTAGACAAAAGTAATCCACATAAAATTCTTTACAAAAAAGATCCTATACACATTTTCGCTGGGATAAATATTTAAAAAGATATTAAAGGGGGAAAGGTAATTATAATCAATTCTACACATAATGAATGTTATAGTTGTGAATAAATTTATTCTAACGGGGTAACGCGGGGCCGCTGCCGCCAGTAGAGCGCGTGCCGCCAGTGAAGTGGCTGTGTACGAGCTGAGTTTGACGGATTTGGCGCCAAAATCGGCCAGAGTTTGAGAGATTAAAACGAGAACATCACCATTTAGCACATCAGATAGGCAACAAATACGACGTATTTACTTATCTGATTTCGCGTCAAGTTCACAGTCGCGTAATCTGACAGTATTCGAAGTGATTTCGACGCACTCATTCATCTAGCCCGAACGGACGGCGCGCTCAAGTGCATGTGCCTCGTAGGTGTTAGTGAGAGCGCTGTCGGGCTGCGTAGCACAGGTTGGGCGATTTCCGACACGCAATTAATTGCGCGCGCAAACGGAGTTGTCACGGACTGACAGTGACATTACGTCGCGAGTTCACAGTTCTGGGCGGGTGTAGGTACCACTTGTGATTTTTTTTTCTACGCGACACTACAGTGTATTTCCACTATGTCGGAGTAGTGTTTAATTTGTGTTGATGTAGTCGAAACAGATTTGTGTAAAGCCGTAAGTAAAGGGATAATTGGAATAGTGAAGGCAAGTGCGTTTAGGAATGTTGGTGAAGATACAAGTTTAAAGAATAAGACGAATGGTGTTGTTCGCAATGCTTGCAGAAGGGAATACGTCAGAAGTGACTCAATAAAAAGGTTTGCACGAGAACGAGTTCGTTCAGAGCAACCATTAACATCACGCAATGCGTTCAGGACAAGGTAAATTTTTTTTTTAAAACAAAGTGTTTTTTTTTGCACTGTAGCGCACGACGAAGAGGTGGAGAGAAAAGAATGAGTGGAGTAATGACATTGAAGGATTACTGTCAATTCTCTATGGAAGATTTGTTGGGACAGATTACGGGAGAACCACTAACTGTTAAAACCATCAAAGCCAGAATGATGGAAAAATATGAGGACCAAATTGTTTTCAGTACAATTGGCACCAAACAAACTGTCGTCTACTTTCGTTCAACTGGTGAAAAACTTCTGAATGTGAGAGAATTCTACGAAAAGCAGCTGAGATTATCTTGGAAGATATTGAATCCATGGTTTATGACAACAGTGCCTATCCTCCTTTAGCTAGCTTCTGCAGGGAGGCTGAAGAATTGATACCTCAATCTCTCGCAGCCTTCACAGACTGCTTTGTACGAAAAAAAGGTCACGAGAGGCAGTGAAAAAAAAACAACTATAGCTCATGTCCATGTCGCTGTCGACGGGCATCCTGGGAAATTCCAAAGTAAACTCCCACCAAGCGCTAGGCATTTGAACCAAAACGATGCAAAGTTTCATTGGCAGCAAATTCGGTGATATGAAGCAGTATAAGAAGAATGTGTTTTGTATCACTAGCCAGTATGAGCGGTAGCATTAAAATTAATGGAGAGATAGTTACTGTTAACCCTGTAAAAACAACCGTCATAGCGAAAAAGAACGAAGAAGATGTTGCAGAGCTTTTGACCTATGAACTAACTCCATTCCCCATGCCTCTGTTCCTCGAAGGTGGAATGCGAAAAGGGAAGAAGTTATCCCTCTACGATGTTTTGCCGGTAGAGAACAACGCAGCTTTCGATTTCCACCAAAGCACTAATGTGGTAGATGGTGGTTTCCTTCTACATCGTCTCCAAAGTTTTTTCGATTTGCCATCAGTACATCACCTACGTACAGAAACATTACGGTGCAAATTGTATGGTGGTGTTTGACGGTTACGGTGATGTCAACAGTACAAAACGAGCAGAGCAAAAGCGACGAGGTCTGATAAAAACTTCGGTTGACATTAACTGTAACCAAAATATGATCATCACTGTTCAACAGGAGCATTTCCTCGCCAATGAAAGGAATAAAACAAAGCTGATTCAGTTCCCCACCGAGAAGATGACAGTGGGATTGAAACAACTGTTGCAACAGGTGATGCTGATAGTACTATTGTCAGATGCGGGTTGGATAAGGCTGCCGTATATTAAACTGTTGTAATAGTTGGGGAGGCTGTCGACTTGATCATGCTTCTCATAGGATTGGCTCCACCACATATCAACGTATTCTTTATGAAACCAGGACGTGGGAAGGTGGAGACCAAATTGTTTTCAGTGCGACAACTTCAATAGCTTGCATTCGCCAAGTCAATTCTCCTTCTCCACAGCTTCTGCGACACCAGCTCCATGATCTATGGTAAAAGCAAAGTGGGACCTGATCCAAAAAATGTCAGTCATTTTCAGTGAGCCCTCAACATCATCTGAGAGGCGAGGCCGGCGAGAAGTTGTTTCTGACCTAAATCAGATTTGGGCACTCATCTTAAGCCCAGTGGCGTCTTAAGCCCAGTGACGACAAACGAGCCAGTGGCACCTGACTCCATTCTCAACACCATATTTAGCCAATGCACGACTGGGTGTGGAGTGCGATGGGGCTGCGGAAAGCAGGAATTGCGTGCTTCAGTGTCTGCGGTGTATAGCGAAAAGGTATATAAGATCTTTTTGTAGAGAATTTTATGTGGATTACTTTTGTGTAACAACACTTTTTGCTATATGCCACCGTTTACGAGTTATTTACAAAAAAAAAACCCGCCCAACTCGTTAGCTTCACCCACATCCATCAATACTTTTAGTATGTTCTTCAAGACACCTTTACCTACATCTATGTATACCAAAATTCGCTTTTACACGGATTATTTGCCCTATTTTTCCTTCGTTGGGTGGACTATAGTCCACTGCGTGTCAAAAGAATAAGAGAGCATTTCTACTTAACAAAAGGATCTTATCAAGTATAATAGTGGGCATGCGTTGACTTTGTTTATGGATTTGGGAAGAAAAATATGAGATTTTGAGAAGTTACCTGAGAACAACGTAGATGTTCCTGCATCCTACAGAATTATATACAGTATAACCGTTGCTAAAAAAGAGGCAGTCCCAGCAAATTACGAAATCACGGAAATATTAGAGAGAAACTTCAAGACATGATGGATCATTAAAAGTGATGGGGAATTAATTGCACTTTCAAGGACTCTTACATTATAAAGTAAATGGCGCTGTAATGTATCACCTGAACAAGGTGCCTACGCGCAAAAAATAAATACACCAAATGGTGAAACAGATGCGAACATGTTTACGGCCTCAGTTGTTCCTCAGAAATCCTCGTCCATCATTTCTTTATTTTTGTCGGGCCATGTTTTTGTTCTTTTTAACTATGTTTGACGAAAAAGTTCTGAGTGAATTAACAGATACAAAGTCAACGCCGGTCATGTTCCATATGCAAAGAAACACAACAAAACTTCAACAATCAAGATGAATCAAATGATGACGAACATAACTACGAATATGGAATCTCTCCATTACATGCAAGAATCAGATGCATGGAATTTATTTTGAAACTTACATCTACGTTTCGACAAGTAGGAGAGGATATTGGAATCTACTAATGGAATCAAGGAGGCGTACAAAAAGAAATTAAAAAACATTTTCGAGATAAGATTGGGCTTGATGTGCACAAACCAAAACGAGGATTTGGAAATACCTCGAGGAGATTTTTTCAAGAATCAGAGGCATCAGTTCGTATGGAGAGGTAATAACAGGGTATGAATTAATATTTAATGCTTTAAACTTGTAGGTTAACACTGTCAAATTTGAGGAGTATGCAAGTAAAGAACAGAGTTATTAAAGTAAAAATATCACAACTGCTATTCACAACATTTTGACACCTAGTCATCGAGTATCAATCGATACCACTTGTAGAATTGTCTGAAGAAGCTCACGAATCCAAAAATAAAGACTACATTAAATATACTTATTAAAATACGTATACGGGTTCAAGGATTCGGCAGAATAGATACCTTTTCAACATGCTTGTGGACCCACTCATTTCTTTGTTAAGGCATGTCGGAACCGAAAAAGATTTAAAAGCACAAAACTCTCCAGAAATGAGAGACAATACCCCGGATTTTGATGAAAGTTTTCAATAAATTAATTTTTTTTTATTAAAATTTTTGGTCCATTTACTTTTTTCTCCGCTGTTTGACTTGAAATGAATCACTGAAATATTTTACTATGTACTCTATTGTGACACAAAAAAAAAATGATCTTTCGATACAAATAAAAAAAAACATTTAAAAAACGGTTCGCTTATTTTAAGTCACCACTGTTTTGCTCGGATTAGCTTTTAGACATCACATTATTACTTAAATCATGGACTTTTGAATATTTCTAAAATAAAATATTATGTTTATCCCCTGTGGCGAGAAAGTCCTATTTAAGCAGAAGATTCTGAAACTCCTTATAAAGACATTCATAGTCCTGGGAGTTTCTTTAAGCAGAAAGAAACTCTGTCACGATATCTTTATTCGTTGAAGAGTTATGATTTTTTGCAAGCAAAAAGTCAAAATTAGCCACCGTGCGGCGGATCTCTCCAAACTTTGCTCCATTTAGTTCTTATAGACGTGTTTGGCATGCTGATTCAAATTCACCCCTCCCTCAGACTGAGCGACACTGAGCAATAGAAAGGGCTAGGTTGGGCATGCCACTCTAGTAAATTAACTGAAACTAGGTAGGTAGTGGCTGTGGCTGTTGGAAACACCAACCCACTTAGGCCTATTGGCCCATTGTGATGCCACATGGATCTATAATCCTCTTACTGATGGAACTAGTTTGAGCTTACAATGAAGCGTAGGGGACTTTACGTCTATATTCTTTATATCCTTTAGATCACTGCGAAAGAAAGTTCTTAAGTTAAGTTTTCTTCCCTGGGATAGAGCTGGAGATGTACAGAGTAGGTGGAGGATTATCTCCTCCTCCTTCTCGTCTATGCAGCTTCTGCAGAAATCGTTTGTAAAGGTGCCAAGCTTTCTTGCGTGTTTGCCTATGAGGCAGTGTCCAATGATGACACCTATGATGGCGCTAAGAGGTTTCATATTTAGAAGGATCAGACTATTAGAGCTATTCAAATCCAGCCTTGGCCAGATCTGTTTAGTCGCTAGACATGTTGATCCAACAGTCCACCTAAGGTATGTTCTACATATTATTGGCATCAAGCCAATATTAAATAATATTAAAATTTGCACGTAGCGTTAGGTATACCTATGCTACCCTTTTCCGGTAGAATAGGTAGAGTGGTTTCAATTTTGGCGAGCTCATCGGTCCTACAGTTCCCTGGAATGTCTCTGTGGCCCGGCACCCAGAAAAGGTGAAAGTTGAACTGCTCTGCCATCTCCATAAGAGATGATCGGCATTCAAGAGCGGTTTTAGAATTTTATGAGACTGAGTCCAGGACTTTATAGCGGCCTGACTTTCCGAAAAGTTGCGGATATCGTTTGCAGATATCACGTTTTTCTTCAGCCAGGGCAAAGCTTCTATAATCGCAAAAATTTCCGCCTGGAACACGCTAAAGTGATTTGGAAGACGGAAAGAGAGACTTAGACTTATCTATCGCTATCGGTTTTAAACCCATCTGTGTAGAAGTGGATTGTCCTCCATGAAGCATCTTCCTTCCAGAAGGATCTAGAACGGAAGCTTAGACGGAAGTCTGGTATGGTGTAATCGATGTTCTCTGTGAGGATTCCTATTGTATTAAGAATGCTAGCGTGGCCAAATGAATTAGCGAATAGCTGTAGTCGTAGCTACTTGCTTACTGAAGATATCGATGGGTGTCAAGTGAAAGAGCATGTCTAATGCCGCAGAGGGAGTAGACCGTAAGACTCCGCTTATGCATAGACATGCTGTTCTTTATACTCGGCTTAGTTTGCTGCAGTTAACAGCATTGTCTACGGCCGTCCACTAGACAGCAACCCCGGCCTGTCTCGGCCTTATGACCGAGATGCATAGCCAGTGGGTTATCCGAGGTTGAAGGCCCCATTTATTCCCTATGGCTTTTTTGCAAGAGAATAAAGCTACTGTACCTTTCTTGATTCTTTCTTGAATGTTAGGTTTCCAGTTTAGTTTCCTGTCAAAAATTAGACCCAGATATTTTGCTGTATCAGAAAAAACTAAACTAAACGGCTGTATAATTAGAATTTTGTATTTCCTGGAAAAAGGGACAAGATCAGTTTTATGGGGTTCACACAGCGATCTGTCCAACTGGTTAATCTGTTAAAATTTAGTTGAAAGAGTTCTTTTTTGCGCCTTGCGGCATTCCTCTGCTGACACATCTTTTAGCAGAAGCACCACCCAGTTTAGAGTTGATTATCTTGCTATTTAGCATAAGACTGTTCGATTCCCTGCAGAGTTGACAGCGCAGCCGTGATGGCGGATATGTTGACGTTGTTAAAGGCATCCTTTATGTCCATGAAAGCAACCATTGTGTACTCTCTATATTGTAGGGATCGTTCGATGTTGCTAGCCGTCTCCACCGACTTTCCTTTACGGTAGGCATGTTGAGTCGTTGACAATAGGTTGCATATGGATATCAATCGCTCGTTCTAGAGTTCTTAGAAAGAAAGATGATAGACGTATAGGTCTGAGGTCTTTGGGACAACATGAGAACATTTTCCGGCTTTGGGAATGAAAACTACATTAACTTCTCTCCATGACAGTGGAATGTAGATCAGTTCTACACAGCTCCTCATGATAGTCTCTAGCGTAGGCAGGATAATATCTGAGGACCTTTGTAACTCGGCAGGTATTGTACGGTCCGGACCAGTAGACTTGTGTTGTTTGAAGCTATGCAGCGCTCAGAGCAGTTTATTTCTTGTAATCCGATCATGAATTTTGGACGCGGTTGCAGTACTCCGGTTTGAGTTGCTATTGGCCGAGAATTGTGAGCTAACTGGAAAGTGGGTGTCCAGTAGCAAGTTGCGTGATTCATCACTTGAGGTTGTCCAAGAGCCATCGTTTTTTTTCCAAACAGCTAGGCATCAAAGGATTTGTATAGAGGATTTTTCTTAGCCACGATGCCTCAGAGGTTTCTGTGATTTTGTCACAGAATGATCTCCAGGATTGTTGCTTTGCCTACCACAGCTCTTTTTTTTTATATTTTGAGAGATTTTTTGTACTAGTTTTCTGCAAGTGTTTCTAACCAGTCCCAGTGCTGATATCCACCAGTGCGGCTTTTTCTTGCCTCTAAGTTGAATAAGAGGGCAAGAAGCAGCCATCGCCTGATTGAGAACGAGGGTGAATTCCTTGACTTTTATGTCAACCTCTTTGATGTCACGCGGGGGACTTGAAAGTTCAGGGAATAGCGTTTCTGACAGTATTACTCTGTATTTTGGCCAATCAGTTTTCCGATAATTCTGGAATACTGCTTGGCTGGCAGGAGCATCAGTCAAGCTGAATTGGATGCATCTGAGTGTTCAGACAATGCCATTTAGTTCGCTAGTATTTGAGTAATGTTGTCGGAGACAGGAGTGATGTCTAGCGTTTCTTGTCGGTTTCTTGTTATAAAAGTGTGCTCATTGCTAATTTTGCAAACAATGAGGTTAGTGCTTATAGTATAATCAGAAAGTGACTAGCCTCTATCGCTGATGTCGGTACTGCCCAATACCGTGTGATGAGCGTTAGCATCGCATCCGATGATGAGGCCAATTTTTTGTCTCCCAGCTTCCAGTACCACCCTTTCTAGGTTATCACAAGGAAGAGGGTCCACATGATCGTGGCAAAAATATGTCGATGCTAGCCAGAAGGAGCCTTAGGCAGTTTCTAGTCTGGGAACTGTTAAGCCGGGGTCGCTGAGTTTAGGAAGTAAGAAACGTAGCCTTACGTTTCACTAATAGACAAGTTCTAATTTTACCTTTGTCCCTTGTATAGAGCGGAACGTATACAAGTGTCCCAAGTCCACGAATCACGCCTTCTACGATCCATGGTTCCTGGATTAGGATAATGTCTTTTGCGTTTTTGGAGAGACGCAGAATAAGTGCGGCGGAAGGCTTTTTTAAGTGATGGAGTTTCTGAGAGTAACTTCAACGTTAATTTCAATTAGTTGATCCCGGAAAGAAAATAATAAAGACAACGAGAAGTCTTTCTCTGTTTCCATCTTTACAGACAGCCGAAGGTATTGGTGTATGAGGACATTTGTATACACAAATTCTTCAGTCTACCTACATATTATACCATCTTCCAAGCCGAGCTTCGGTTATTCATCGGGCCGTGCATTTCTTACATTCTGTTGGGTTGTGGGTCACTCGGGCGTCACAGGGAATTACGTTGGTGACTAACTGGCCACATTATGATACCCAATGTATAACAACGTCAAGCCATCGATATTCTATGCCAAGCAAAGGACAAATTACGAGTATAAGCCCTCTCTAAGGCCAGTCAAAGATGAACTTATCGAGACAACTTTGATCAATCTGTGTCATTAGAAGATACATTGGGTATTCCTTGTATTCCATTGGGTGTTCCTTTACAATGATTTCTGCAAGACCTCTAAGGACGAAGAGGAATGCAATCATTAGGCAGTCAGTAGGAAGATAACCAGAATTAAGAAATTTGTCAATGGATCTCTTTGATTAAATGAGTAGCGAGGACATCACCCTCCAATTCTCTCCCAGTGGTATGGCAATGGACTTCAAACTAATGTGAAGATGTATTGCCTGTGCCATGAATTGTTTAATGAGTTTTTTACTATCAAATTATCAAGATATTAGCGCTCAGTTGTACTTCATGGATGGCGTTCTATTCTCTAAATTCTGGCAGATATTGATAACCGTTTACACTATTTTCTCGCTTTCTCTACTATCCAAATGTTTTTTCCCCGCTCAGATATTAGATCTAATTTGGTTTGAAATTTCGGGGAAACTAAGTTATACCTTTATTTCCGTGGCGGCTTCTAGTGGCTTATTCAAACGTTTGGAGACATTATAAATAATGTATTGCACGTGTTTGATAAATCTAATTTTGAGGAGTATTCACAGATACGAACTCAAAATCACTTAATGATTGACAAACTAATAGATTGAGTGATTCAACAAGGATTGAAGCATGCGTCATGTCAAGGCACTCGAAAATAAATATTGTAATAAAAAGAGGGGATACACACATTTACATATGTACTCGTATGTATTGTAATATCTCTCTCAAGTAACGTTCAAACTCTTCAAACAACTTCCTGTGAAATGTGATCACAAAAACTAAAATGTTAGAAATATTCCAAATACCGATTTGAAGTATTTACGTTTTTATATCTACTCACATGCATACATTTCGTATCTTATTTCCTTGCCTTCAACCTTGAAATAGTTTGTCAAAAAGGGAGTCTTCCAAAAGTTATCCTCATTAGTCTCGCAAATATGATATTCATCTATCAATCTTTCGTAAGAGCCATTGCTCACGCGACGAAAATCTATTTTCATATTCACCTGCGTCATTGCGTCACTGCGTCAATGCTTTTTGTTGGAACATGACATTAACGCATTAAAATCGAAGAATGTCTACGCATCGCAAAAGTGAATACCAATGTTCAGTGTCATGTTAAATAGATTCGTATAAAAAGCAAACTCCTCACATTAACTCCTGCTTTCCCTTGAACACGAAATTTATTCCATTATCGCAGAGTTTTTTTTTTCCCCAACACGTACCAGTACCACGACGCGCTTATCAACATGATCTAATGGCAGACGTATTTTGAATTTTTTAATCTCACTTTCCAACCCCTATGACTTTGACAGCTCGGAAGTTATCCCAAAGCAATACCCCCTCAGATGTGAAACATCGAAAATTTACTTTAAGTACACGTGTGCAGTAGAAGTACAGAATCAGCATCATCTACGAGCAGATACCACTACCGATTGCAATAAAACGTGCGATGGAGGATGCGGATATCATTTGATCGAATCACGTCCGGACTACCTTCGGTTGAGTATATAAAATCTGTCCGTCGACTGTAGACATATCTTAATACTTGCAGTAGAAGTAGACGGTTGAATTAGGGGAGCTTCCATATTATCGAAGTATCCGTATAGAATGCTTCATCAAACATCCAGCCAGAGGGCTGGCTCTTCCAGCGGAGGTTATCAACCTTAATGGACAAATTGTTAATATTCATACTCGTATGTACGAATATCCGTATGCGAGTAAGTCGTTATACAGATTTATATTAAACATCCCCCCAGAATGAATATACATCACAGTACAGCAGATAAGAATCTTGATTAAGTGAACCCAAATTACCTGGCTTTGTTTCTTTGAAAGCCTTGTATCTACATACTCGTTGTAGCTACAAACTACAAATGTACTATACAAGAATATATGTATAAAAAGCAAGGAATAACCAAACTAATTAAACTTATTGCAGTCTTATCGGGTGGGGGTTGGTAAAAGCGAATCCCATTATCTAAATTAAAATGTAAAAACTCGATTCGAATTTTAAAAAAATTGCTTGAAAGTATTGGCCTCTATAGAGTTTAGCTAATCTATCATTGCATTAGCCTGATCTATTTGGGAATAATTATCAAAATGTGGCAATCCCTTTGAGCTGATTGCTATAGAAACAGTTATAAGGATTTAATTAAAAGTTACCAGCAAAAGCGATATGTATTTACAGATGACTTTTGATGTTGTGGATATCAAAGTCGTTCGGCAGGTATTGATGGCCAATGCGCTAGGGCATACCAGTAAAATTAATTTAAAAACCAGGCCTTTAAAGCTGTTACTTTTTCCACTTAAAACTATCGAGGAGGGTATTTTGTATTTGCCAAAATTGTTTCCGAGTTTCACCAACGACCTCACATGCAGGTCATATATGTATTTACATGCAGGCAGCATGGGTTTCGGAAAACCTCATCAGTGGTCCTGGAAACTTGCGGAGTTTTATGAAATGAGCAATATAAAAAAACTCAGAGCTTGTTCTACCACGCTGAATTCGCTCTAAGTATCTAAATTTGAACACTTTTGCTGTCAAGGTTTTGCAATAGCACTCATACACTACGAAGCGAATGGCTCAAATTCTTGGATTGCTTCGCTAATGATTCGGTGCAATTGTCGGCCACCAAGGCAGTACTTGAGATCATTGAACATAAAATTGCAGGAACTTTGAACTTATGATATGTTGCAATGCTTATGCTTAAAATGTCTTATGGGTCATTAGCGAGCGCAAAGTCCAATCATCCCTTGGAGTTCATACTATCTGACAGCCAACATTTTTTACGGAAAAAAGGCTGCAAGAGTTAGCGCTATTGAGGTAGTTAGCTAGAAAGTACTGTCAAAGGTTTCCATATCGAGCCATAGAATTTCGAATCGAATGGAAATTCTCAACCTTTCTGACTAAATACAGTGCATTCTCGATTATCGCAACTAATTAAAACGAGGGTAGTTGCAATGACCGAGGTTGTTGCAATAGCCGAGTAAATTTTTTTTAGGCTCAATTCGAGATAAAAGCGAAAATCAGAAAATACACTTACATATGTATTTAAAGCAACAAATTTTTATTCAATCTACTATAATTCTAATCTGAAAAAAAAACAAAAGGAAGTTAATTCATTTAGATATAGGTACATAAATATGTATAGCTCTCTATACGTGTGCTATTATTTTCTTTTGAGAAAATTGTACATTTTTGTTTGGATTTTTTTGGTTTGTAAGATTTTTTAAAATCGCCATTTCTCGCAGTTTTCGGAGACATAACACATTGCTGTGTTGAAAGCTTGTATTGCAGTCTCAGCCTTTATTTTGGGAGCAGGAATCTCAACTTCGGGCCCACTTTCACTTTATCTTTCAACTGATTCATTTTCTTCATAGTTTTCGTCATTGTTATAAATGATTTCGCGTACCCAATTGTTTATGTTTTCATTCGGAATCGGTTCACTGCCGGAAATATCATTGAAGAGAGTTGATATGGATTCTATATACAACCGCATTTTCACTGATAATTTGAGCTCTAACTGTGTTCAAAGCTAGCTCATCTTCATCTTCCCAATCACTATGAGAAGCCATCAACAAATCCAGTATTTTTTGACTGAATCTGCCTGCAATCCATCCCATGCGTTAGATAGCAGTGCAATTTGCAGGAAAACACATGACAACGATCACGCCGTCATCACTTTTTAACTAACCATCTTTCGGATGGCAAGGAGCGTTATCCAAAAGTATTAGCGCCTTTGTTGGAAGTCCTTTCGAACTTAGAAATAGTCTTACCTAAAAGAAATAAAAAACGTATGAAAAAAAGACCTACCTGTGGCCGGTAAAATTTGTTACCTCGGGCACAAATGTTGAGTGGAATCATTGTTCAAAGAATACTGACGTCATCCAAACAGTTTTATTTGCCTTGTATACAACAGGCATGTGATCAACATTTTTAAAAGATCGTGGGTTTACAGATTTGCCGATGACGAATAGCTTAACTTTGTGCAAACCCGAAGCGTTAGTGCAGGCGAGAAACGTTGGCCATAAGTCGGTAGAATAACCCGGACTCATTGGCGTTATATAATTGATGGGGAGTCAAATCGAGCTCTCTGACTTTTTCCTTAAATTTAATTAAGAAAGGATCTACAAGCTGCGGGGAATTCCGTTTCTTTTCTTAAAATTTGCTACCCAACCATTGCTCGCATTAAAAGATCCTGGCCTCTCCTTAATTTTTTCATGCAATGAGCACGCAAGCTTTTTCCATCTTAGGATATTCGCACCCCTTTAATGTAATCCTCTTTCCGGGTCCACATTCAGCATTAGAAACAAACTTTCTTATTGCATCCTCTTTTCGTTTTATTCTGCTTATTGTAGATTTATGAACATTATACTCACGGCATATTGATTTAATTGAAGCTCCTTATTAATTTTTTCTAAAATTTCACTTTTATTTCTAATTGATAGTTTCACAAGTTTTCTTTGTTACCCATTTTTCGAAACACAAGCGACTGATCACTAAACAAAATTAAACTAACAACGAAATCTTGCATCATTAATAGATACATTCATACAACTTCATCGTACCATCAGTTAAAGGCAGTTAAAAGTAGCGGTAAAATAACTGCCCAGACAAAAGGAAAACTCGAAATGCAAACATAGCCAAGAACCAGAGTAAATAAACAATATAAAACAGAGTAAATAAACAATATATATAAAAACAAAAGTAGCAGTTATCGAGTCAAAATAATTTGAAAAGTTGCGATTACTGCGTCAACAATGATGTAAATTCAGCTGTTGCGAAAATCGAGGAGTTGCGTGAATCGAGAGTTGCGCTAATCGAGAACGTACTGTAGTCTTAAAGTCTTCATTCAGAACACTTAGTTAAGCTAGCAGACCGGTACAAATTTTGAAAAGAGAAGTAGAAACACTCAGAAAATCTGATGGTTGAATAGAAATTAGAGACTCTCAATCTGATTGGAATCTATCATTTATCATAAAATATGTTACACTGCGTCCTTTCAGAGTTTTGAATCGACTGATATAGATGACATTTATCCAACTGTGCCCCAAAAAGGTGTACCAAAACAAGGGCCCACTACCTTTTTTTTTAAATTCCAAATTCATTTTTATTGTTCCCTCACTACTAACTTACAGTCTAGATAAACATGCTTACATATTGTGTAATTTGACAATGACAGTAACTTTTCAATTCAGTTCAATTTTTATTTTCAAAAAAGAATTCTTACATACGATATACCACCTTAATCAACAATTTTCCGGAATTCATTCAGAAAATTGAAGATACAAGTTTATTCATCTAAATCTATATTGTCCCCTTCAAAGTAATCCCAATCGACTGCAACACACTTATGCCAGCGCTTGATCCAATCCTCGAAACATTTTTTATATTCGGTTTTCGGTATGTCCATCAGTGCTTCCTGCGATTTTCCATTACTTCCACTCGGCTGCTGAAACGCACTCCCCGTAGTGGTTTTTTAACTCAATTGAACAGAGAGAAGTCACAGGGAGCCAAATCAGCTGTTGGATGGTATTTGTTGCATTTTTCGTCAAAAAAATACGAATAATGATGGCGCTGTGCGACGGTGCGTTATCATGGTGCAAAATCCACGAGTTTTCTGCCTACAATTCGGGTCTCTTCGGCAAATTGCTTCACGCAAACGTCTCATAATACTCCTTGTTTACTGTCTTGCCTTCTGCCAAAAATTCATGATGCACTACACCGTTGTAATAGATGAAAACCGTGAGCATTGCCTTCGTTTTTGACTGAAAACGACGTGGTTTTTTGGGTCTCGGCTCATTTGGTGGACGTCATTCACTTGCCTGATGTCTGGATTGCGTGTCGTACTCATAAATCCACGTCTCGTCTCCAGTAATGATCCTTTTGATGATGGTGGGATCGGATTCAGTCTCGCAAATCGTCTCTTTTGCGACGTCAACACGATCTCATTTCTGCATGAAATTGAGGTCTTTTGGCACCAACTTTGCTGCTACACGATGGAAACCCAAATCGTTAACCAAAATGTCTTGGGCGGATCCATAGGCAATGTTTACGTCCTCCGATATCTTTCTGATGGTTAATTTGCGGTTATTGACCAACATTTCTTTTACTTCATCAATGTTTTCGTCGGTTTTCGATGTCGATGGTATGCCACTTCGTTCATCATCTTCGATTGACTCACACGCACTTTTGGTAAACGACCGTTTTCTTTAGAGAATCATTGCCGAGACACTTTTCCAACATTTCCAACGTTCGCACACCATTAAATCGGTTTTTTACGCAAAATTTAATACGAGCACAAGTTCGTTGTTGAAAATTTAAATCCATTTCTAAAATTGTAAAAAATCGCCAACACACACAAAGATAGATGTACTCTTGGCTACGTAACTTTTGCAAATGTCAAGCTATGATGCTAAGATTTAGAGGGAATATCAAAAAAAGATTTACCAACTTAACAGAAAAAACAGAACTCAAATCGGAATAATGGGAGCGCCACACGGTGGTGTCCCCGGGAACTTTTTGGTCAAGGTGGTACTCGTAGATCCATTTGAACAGTTTTTGAATTCAAGATCTTAATCAAAACAAATCTTGAGAAAGACTAGTTATACAGGTTGTGCCCAAATTCATCAATAATAATTTGGGAAATGATTCTTGCGTATATCCTAAGAATTTAGAATTAGTCATAATTCTACACCGAATGTCACCTTTGTATGGAAGACGACGATGAAACCTCAGAACACATAAGGAGACATTACTCTTTCAGGGAAATCTTACTGACTGTGGAACAGCAAAGTACCTCCACCTTAGTAATTCTCAAGTGTATTAAGGAAGCTGCGGCTCATCTGTCATCTCAGACTGATTTTGTGGTACAATACTTAGATCTTTTAGTGCCCACCGAAAATTGGAAGGTTAGCACCCCTATAAAAAAAGGGAGTCGTTCATTTCAAACAAAATTTCGATTCAATCCAGCATTTAAAGCAGCCATCGGGCTGTTTTTGTTACGTGGCTCTCGCCAATTCACAAGGCTTAGTATACCAATGAAATTGTCTAATAAATAGAGAGAGTAGAGCAAATGACTGGTTTTATCGTAACAGTTCTTAGATGACGCCACCGAAGGTTGGTACGATTTGATCAGTTACGGACTGGCGGTCATAGGTCCGCCGGTAGTACATGCCAGTACTTCAAACACGGTAACGTGGGAGTCAGAAACCCCCCGAACTTTGGTCCGGGTCGGACTTGTAGGGGTAGGCCCCCCAGTGTGATCGTCAGCGTGGCTGTGGTTTGGAACCACAAACGCAGGAAGGCTCTCTGATATAGAGTTGCAATAAGTAGTGAGAGCTGGGGTCTCAAGGCCTCAACTAACACCAACGGTGGAGCTGTGCTCTTAATACAGTTTCGGTTTGGTATCTATATATAATATACGTAACCTATGGCAAGGCGTATCCTTGCTTCCATCCATGTATGGGCATTCAGTGAAATTAAGTCTTATACAGACAGGAGTTCACTTTAAACACATAAGTGTAAATATTTCGGCAGCAAAGCTCCCTTTCTCTAATTCTTCTTACAATCGGTCCCCTGTGTCCCTACCCATATACATTGAACTATGATAATGGAATAGTTTGTCGTCTGAATGTTATGTACTGACAGAAAAAAAACCCACTAGCTTGCAGCCTGTCATGACCAGTTTCCGCACAGCCAAAAGTCCAATAATTTTGAAATGTTTTCGATTTCTTAAGAAACAACTAGTTTGCCCTGAAGACGACCAGTACTTGGGCAAAAAGCTGTGGTTTCGATGCCAACCCTTTCAAAACGGAACTGGTTCTTTTTATTAGAAAGTACAAGATACCACAATTCAAACTTCCAAAACTTAAATGGAGTGGAACTGTCCTTTTCGGACAGCGCGAAGTATCTGGGTGTGATTCTGGACAAAAAACTGAATTGGAATCTTAATGTAGCAGAAAGGATGAAAAAGGCATGTAATGCTCTTTTTATCTGCAGCTGGAAAAAGTAGGAAAAATTTATGGCTTAAAATCTGCTATGGTGTACTGGCTGTATACGATGGTGGTAAGACCCATACGTTCATACGGCGCAACAAACAAGAAAACGATTGACGGAAAAATAGCGGCGGCTCAAAGAACGGCTTTCATAGCCATTACAGTTGCAGTCCGTACCACCCCTACGGCATCACTGGACACCTTTCTGCACCTAACACCGCTTCATTTATAAATCAAAAAACTTGCTGGCAATAGTACGATACGACTCACTAATCTGGGTTACTTCAGGAGCTACTGCCAGGTAATCCAATTCTAACGGATGAAGTTCTTTCCTTCGTCGACTTCGACATCCCGTATGATATAATATATCAGGTCAAATGAAATTGCAGTTTTCACAGATGGCTCAAAAATAGAGGAAGGAACAGGTTCTGGTATCTTATCAGAAGACCCGGTACTAAGAATGTCTATAAGACTACCGGACGCAAGTAGTGTCTTCCAATCAGAGCTTTTGGCTGTCCTCAGGGCAGCTGAGCTAATGCAGATGAGATCGGTATCCGAAAAAGATATGGCTATCTACGTCGATAGCCAGGCCGCACTCAAGGCAATGGAATCAACCAACGTCAACTCTGATATATTCAGAGGCTGTCGCACAGTGCTCAAGGCATTATGCAGTTAGAACCGGGTAAGACTGTGCTGGGTGCCAGGACACTGCGGTATTAAATTAAATGAACAAGCGGACGAGTTTGCAAGAAAAGGAAGGCTAATCTACAAGGGTGAAGTCGCCAACATCAAACCAACCCTTTGCATAATGAGGGGCATTAACGAGGAAAACATCACAAAGATTGCCAACCTAAGCTGGTCAAGTCTTGAACGACGCAGGGTATCCAAGGCTCTCTGGCCGCTTTTTGGCAGCAAAAGATCCAGGAAGTTAATAAAATTAAACAGGGATATGCTTAGAAAGAGACTCAAATTGTACGGATACTTGCAGATTCTGCAGTGATCTGCAAGCTGTTGAGGACGTAACACACATACAGTGTGAATGTGAGGCAATATCGCGTAGTCGAAGAAAATTTATAGGGAAATACTTTTTCGAAAAACTAGAGCAAATACACGGCACGAATTTCAAAGCCATCTTGGCTTTTGCACGGAAAGTGGGTGTTTCACCAGGGCGATTGTTTAGCGTTTTGCTATTTGGAGACAAATTCAACTGGTTCTACAGGGATTGCTATGGGCAAATCCATCATACCCCTGTTTCAGCTAACCTAACCTAATTGCTGTCTTTAATTAATATGACATTTTTCCAAGTGAAAGAGGTAGTCGAGATCTGAAAAAAACTATTTCAGAACGCTAATAGGTATACGAGTATACATTTTCATCTTCGAAAGAATCGGGAGAGTATTAAAACAAGGGCGTGTGAAATTCCAATATGACCAAAACCTGAGGCAAAAAATACTACAATGTCCCAAAGGCAGTAAAAATTTTTGGTCATTCGTCAAAAACATTAGAAATTCTGCCTCATCCTCCATCCCAACGCTCATTTACAATGACATTCCAGCTGTCAGCTCTTTGGACAAGGCCAATCTGCTTGCTGCACACTTTGCGGCTAGCTCAACACTCCCAGACTGTGCTTTGTCCCCGCCTACACTCGAGTGCGTCGAATCTACAATGGGACGAATCCACTTTCGCACTCGTGTAGTAGCAAGAGTACTCAAAGATCTCAACATGCATAAATCCGCTGGTCCAGATGGTATATCTCCCCTTCTTCTGAAGAGGTGTTCTTCTACGCTGGCAAAACCACTGCGTAAGCTTTTTCATCAGTCCTACTCTTTAGGACTCTTTCCGAGCAGATGGAAAACAGCATTTGTCCAGCCAGTCCCTAAAAAAGGCGAATCTTCTTCTCTATCCTCCTACAGACCCATTGCACTTACGTCCCTTCTTTCCAAGGTCATGGAAACGCTGATAAATCGTCAGCTCATGAAATATCTCGAAACACCAAAACTTCTCAATGACCGGCAATATGGTTTTCGTAGCAACAGGTCCACTGGTGATTTGATGGCATGTCTCACCGAAAAGTGGAACCAAAGCGTACATCAATCTGGCGAAAGCAAGATAGTTGCGCTTGATATTTCTAAGGCATTTGACAGAGTTTGGCATCAGTCCCTTTTGTCGAAAATGCGTTCTTTTGGGATAGACGACTCTCTTCTTCAATGGATTAGAAATTACCTTTCGGAACGTTCAATTCAAGTTGTCTTGAATGGTTTCAAATCTGATATTCACAAAATAAATGCTGATGTGCCTCAGGGTTCCGTTCTGTCTCTGACACTCTTTTTAATTTTCATCAAAGATCTCTTGTCTGCTACTTCTAATCTAATATATTCCTTTGCTGACGACACTACTCTCTGCTTTCCATATTCGTTCCCAGACTCACGTCTCTGCTCTTCGGCTGTAGAACGGGAACGGCAGCGTATTTTAAGCTCATTAAATTCTGATACCAACAGCATAACTAATTGGGGAACCACTAACAGAGTAAAATTTAATGCTTCCAAAACACAATGCTGTATACTGTCGTTAAAGCGGAATTTAAACACCCAGCCGTTATCCATGAATGGCACTTGCATCGTCGAAATCGATAATTTTTCCATTTTTGTTATGTGTGCCTATGACAACTTACATTGGAATGAACACATATTCGGTGTATTCGAAAATGCTGCGAAATGTCTAGGTTTCCTCAAGCGATGTAAGAATAGGAAACACTTCGCGTCCTCCGATCTGGCCTCAATATAAAAGGTGTTTATCCGCCCGAAATTGGAGAGCAATGCCTACATCTGGTCAGGTGTTCCTAAAACATCTCTGCACCTGCTAGATAGGATTCAAAACCGTGCGATAAAACTAATTGGTGATACTAATATCAGTCAATCAATTGACACCCTCGAACACCGACGTAAAGTCTCCTGTGTCACTTTGTTTTATCGCTATTTCCACCACCAGTGCTCCATTGAAATTGCCAGTAGCATTCCGCCCATTCAAACTTTCAACCGTAACACCCGTCTCGCTAGGAATGCTCATTAGTATACCCTCAAGCCCATTTTCGGACGTACTCTCAAATATCGTGATTCTTTCCTAAGCCGTACAACTCGCTTATGGAATGCCCTGCCGACCTCTGTGTTTCCTGGTCGTTATAACTTGCAAACATTTAAAAACAATGTACATCGGTACCTGTCTTTTCTTCCTCCCTAAATTTCCTTCGCCCGCGCTGTGTACGAACATTTTAAGGGTACAAAACCCCTTGAGCGCGCGCCGATTATAAAAAAAAAAAAAAAGGGCATACCATATATGTACATGCTTTTATAATTCAATGTGTATTCAATTCTGATATAAATAATTCGAAATCTAATTCACGAATGTATGGTAGTTCCACATAAGTTGGGAGAAATCATGAAAAATTCATCAAGATGATAAAGTACATAATCTTATTCTGAAAATTGCTCTTGGATTAACCAAATGGAATCGTTCTGGAAGCAAATTTATCTCGAGTTTTAAGTGTAATATGTTATATGATGAAACTCAATTATTTGGATACACCTACACTAGATACTACTCGTATATGGTGCCATATGTTGTAATTATATTTGCATCCAAGCGTGATCTGTAATTAGTTTTACCAGTCATGTACATTTTATCATGAATAATTATTGTGCAAAAATTGCGTGAATGTACGGATATATTAATTTATCCATCCAGATAAAATTGACGACCAGCTGTGGAGTGCTTCCTATAAAAGGAGGATGTAACAGCATTCAGAGATGTAGACGGGGAATCAACAATGAAGTACCAACGAAGTAAATATTTAAAAAAATACTCTTTGAAAAAATCCGTGACATCTTCAATATTTGCTTTAAAAATCCACCTGAACAGATAATATAGGATTGGGATAAAAAGACCATCTAAAAGTATCTTTAGATGGTACTCGTACATGAACTTAAAAGGGGGCAAAGCTCATGCAATCACAGGCTTTAACTACACTAAATGGATTATTTACTAAGCAAGGACGAGACTTACTTACATATTGCATTGTAGACAGAGTAAAAAGTGAATGTGATAAGGCGCGTCTGAAGTTTAAACGAAGCAAAAATGAGGCGAAGAAAGCGATGGCAGGGGGACGTGTTGTAGAAGCAGAGTATCGGGACTTACGAGATGTCCTCCTACATTTGATAAACAGGTGGCACGCATATTATAATGCAACGTCGAAAGTTGTCATTTTAAGTTTGGGGCACGAGAGTTTCAATCACCGAAAGATATTGAAGCCAATCAAGCACGCTTATTTCCGAAATCACCAATTCGATGGAAAAAATATTTTGAGGCGATAAGCAATGAAGAATTTCCGTGAAGAAACATTCCTTCTACAGTCGAGTGTGAGGAAAAAAAAACACCAGATCTAAAAAAAGATGAAGCAGGCGGACGACATTAAGAGGATATATCTACGCAGCGTAGCCGGGAAGCATAGTTTCATCATCATTATACTCGTAGCTGCAATACTCACCTCACCTTAATATTCACAAATTGACCATGTTGCGATCGATGCACTCTTATACAATAGATGTCCGAACTTTCCGGGCGGCGAATATACATAGACTCGGACCACCATCTCGTTGCAGCCACGGCACGTCTACAGTTATCTCAAACACCAAAACAACGACGAAATGCTGTGAGGAAAATTAACGCTGCAGTCGCAATAAGCCGCCAGAGTTTTTGCCCATAGCGTATTCCTCAGCCACTCGACATGTTCTAAGCATGCATTCAACGACAAGTGCTGAAAAGGAGTGGCTTAGATGCCAAGAAGCTATCAGTAACGCTGGAGTTGATGTGCTGGGTTTCATCCGACAATCTCAACGAAACCAATGATTTAATGAAGGATGCAGACAAGCGGCACTGCGTAAGAGAATGGGATCGGCCTGTGCTATACGAGCATAAGAGTAGGGAAAAACATCGGTTTCTCAGATGAAAAAGATCGTGTCAAAGCAAGATGATCCGAACAGACGCCAGTAGAGATGAACAAGGAAACATAGTTGGAGAGCCGCTGTCGGTTCTGAGGATACGGAAAAACCACTTTTGTAGAGTTCTGCTGTCAGGCAAAACGAAACATTCAACCTGGATGACAATAATCAAGAGATCCGTCCATCTGTCCAAAATGAAGATAGCAATATCCATTCTTGAGCAACTGGCCGTGATATTATTAACAGAGATTTTTGACCAAAAAAGTGCAAATCTAGATCTTCTATCTTTAACAGAGCCCAATCAGTGAATCTTCGACATGAATAATGGTCATTTGGCTTTAGCTCTTGGATCAATACTGACGTATATGCTGTTTTGGTGGCGACGAAGGCTCCCATTTATTCGGATTAAGACAAGCTATACAGTCTTAAACTACAATAACTTAAATTAAACTTAAACTTAAATTTAAAAGGATCGGATTTGAGGCAGGGAGTGGTGCGGTTAAAGTCAGAGACGATCTGTCTTAGGATATGGGAGATTGGTTCGTTCGCGATACACCTCCTATATGAGGGTTGGTAAAAAAAAGAGACGAGGGGTACGTAGATTACGAGGGTTCGTGTTGAGGAAAATAGAGTTGTAAAGGGACGTGCCCTGAAAGGAGTCGATGAACGAAGAGGAACTCGGCTGCATCTCTGCATTCCTCAAGGGTGTTTACGGGTAAGTTAATAAGGTTAAGAAGATTTTGATAGTGGGACAGAATAAAAGGATGGTCGCAGGGCATACCTCGAAGAGCGAATCGAAGAAAGAGATGCTTTCGATTCTCTGGATATGAACACGATGATATGGGGACCACCCTTGACTGGCGTACTTTATGAGAGGGGGGGCGGGGGGCGACCAAAGGTAATATAGATGGACCTGGCCATGCATGGGATGGTGAATTTATAGGATCTTTGGTTTTACAAAACCTCATGCATATGTAATATGTAAACGGAAGTTGAGCTTTCTATCGCACAAAATGCCGAAGTCGCGAAGAGATTGAATGGAGGAGATAGTGGAGAAGGTAGAGTCGGGGACGAGATTGGTGCCGCTTATGTGAAAAGGTGATGGATTGGCATTTGGCGATATTTAATTCCAAATTTGATGTCGTCGGCGTAAAAAGAGACAGATGAGTGTTTGATGAACTTATCGAGATCATTTATGGTTAGAATAAAAAGAAGGGGACAGAGATGGCTGCCTTGTGGAACTCCAGATGTGCCCAAAAATGGAGGCGATTGGGTTGAACTGAAACGAAAACGTGTCAAAACGGTTTTCCAGGTAAGAGGATATCCATTTTAGCTGCATGGGTTTAAAGTCGGGAGTAGACAATTTGAAGAGTAACATATTAATCGACGAGAGATTTTATCGAAGGCCTTGCTAAAATCGGGTGCAACTACATCGACTTCGTTACCATTCTCTAGGCCTGTGACGGCAAAGGATAGGAGTTTAACGAGATTTGTGTTGATTGATCTACTCTCCACGAAGCCATGTTGTCTAGGAAGCTTAGAGCTCCATACAAAATACTTTCGAAGAGTTTTGGTATAAGAGAGAGTTAAATGATGGGACGATAGTAGGTTATTTCATTCTTGGATCCATTTTTGTGGATCGTGGTTATAAAGGAGGTTTTCCAAGCCTGAGGGAAAGGGATAGACGAAAGAGATTGAAAAGGGCAATGGAAAGAGAGGAGGATCATATTTTAAGAAATATGGCAGGGAGAGCATATAGGCCGGGTGCGAGCTCGTCATTAAGTTGGTGTAACTTTTATTCGATATAAAACATTTCCAAGGTGTAAGGGAGAAGTGGATAATTAAAATAGGATGCATCTGGTACAAAGGAGTTGTTAGTGAAAGATTGTTTAAAAAAGATGGCAAATGGATTGGCAATGGTGAGTGGATCGGTTGATTACTTGTTGTTGATGGAGTGGGAAGGAGGGTAACCATCGGAGTTTCTTTTGTGGTTAACAAATTGGAAGAAGTACTTAGCGTCGTTTATAAGGTTGACTTGCACTTTGTTGAGGTGGTGCTGGTAAGGGGAATCGTAAAGTTCGGTGAAATTAAGATAAGTACCGGGATAGTCGGAAAGGATCTGGTGCGAAGGAAAACAGCCCATTTACAGAACGTAAAGGGAAAAAGAATTAAATATTTCCCTATAAAAAACGTATAAGGCTTCATTTATAGTTAGGTTGTGAAAGTTAAAGGGAGATCTGCAGAGATAGTCACAGATTTTGTGAAAGCTAACTTTATGAAGGTCATATGATGAGAGAGTTGTGGGAGGAGTGGACTGGATAGAAGAGTTAAAAAAAAACTAGAGAAGAAGGGGAGGGTGGTAGTTATCAATTGTTGAGAGAGATAGGTGACAAAGTGAGACTGAGGAGTTAATTGAAGCTGTTGTGAAAATAAGGTCTAATTGCCTGCTCTTGTAGTTCGATATACCGCTGACTTGGCATAGACTTGAGTTCCAAGAAGAGACATTCTTAACTGAGTTGGCATTTGAAGCGATGAAAAATCATTGATCTTCTGAAGCAAGGTCTGTTTGCAAAATACACCACAGGGGTATTCGAGAGATGCCCAGTTCTTGAGAACTGCGTCGAATTGATTTATTGTGGCTTTGATTTACCTATTCGTGTACTCTCTTCAACTCTAGCGTTTCACTGTCACACTGGCATGGCAACATTATGGGCTAAATAAGTCGACTCAAATTTTTTCACCAAACAAGTTCACGCCGAACTTTGATAATTTGTAAACGTTGTTGTAGCTTATGTGTTATATGTATAATCCGGAACGCATATACTATGGCTATTGGAATATGATGGGCCCCCGCACATGAAGGTTGCAATGATTTGACCAGTTATAAGCTGCTGGTCATGGATTCTGTTGATAGCAGGACGGTAACGTGGTAGTCAAGAGCCTTCCGGACTTTGGTTCGGGCTTGACTTGAAGAGGTAGGTCCTTTTGTGGGAGCTTTACAGTAGCTGTGGTTTAAACCTAAAATCGCAGGAAGGTTTTTCCAGGTGGTTTAGAGCTGATGTAGAGTTTCAATACTGGGTGGTGTGATCCTATTATCTGCAAAAGGTTTTAGATGGGCCTCGACTCATACCAAGAGTGGAACTTGTGTCACCAACATAGTTCCAAATTGGTATTCATAATAAATGCAAGTGATGGCAAGGCATATCTTTGCTTTCATGGATGTATGGGTATCCCGTGAAATTAAGTCTTCACAGGCTGGAGTTCGCGTAAAACACTAGAGATGTCTGTTAGAATATGGTGTGCTAAAGTTCAGAGAACTCCTATAGAAAAAGCGTGGTTTATCTAGTGAAAGAGCATTTAGTATTCATAATATAGCGTGATTTCTGTATTTTTCCTAATCTTCGTGCCAGCATCTTTCACTGTTAACTCACCGATATACACTTATCCTTCGTGGTGTAGGTTTAAGGCCGTACCTACTCCCATTTATTGCTGCATACTTGCATATAGAACTGCGCACTTTCAGTTAAGTCTGTTATTATTAACTCATCAACATGATTACTCGTATATAAAGGTAACAGTTTGATGAATAAATGGAGCATCTTTCATATTGCAATATTTTTGTTATATTGCGTTAAAAAGCAAAGGACGCCAAAGGAGAACGAAGATGCTTAGAGCAGGATTTAATGTTTGTTTGTAAAATTGTAGCCTTGCCTAGGGTGGTTCACTCTAACCGCCAGACCATATTTATTTTATTCAATGTAAAACTTCATAAATTTTCCAACAGAGTGCCACATAAAATTATTCATAAACATTCATATCTGCTATTTAGCGCATAATATTATCCATGTTAGAAGCCCCCTTTAATGGCTGCTACATTCAACGACCACCAGCCAGTGTGATAATAGCCCTTACACCAACGAACATCAACAGTCAAAGAAAAAAATAAACGAACTTATAAACCTAGTTAACCGTTACATTGCTAAGAATCATAATCCTATTAAATCTCCATCTGGTGCCTTTCAGGCCATTCCCCAATTTCAAATAAATCAAGCTAGAAATGAAAAAGGGCGCATACCCAGTAAAAAGGAAGAAAAGGGGCGAATCGAAATGAACAATCACGAGGACCAACTCACATCTATTCAGGATTTCTTTATACCTCATACCGTCAATAGTAGATTGCATCACAGTGGTGTGTTGAACCTTGCCAAATAACATTATTGTTGGCACGAATCCATTTGTTTTGGTTGTTGCCACCACCCACCATGACGAGGACGATGGTGTTGGTGATGGCTGTTCCATGGTTCACCCTTGATTCACCCCTGGTGCGAGTGCCAGCCGCTACTGGAACTGGTTGGTGGTATGTTTATTTTAACGGATTAATAATGCGAGGCACTTACACAGCGCACCAACAACATCAGGATACCAGCTTCCACGAAAAAGCAAACGGTTACGGTCTTCTTATTCGCATTGGGGGTGGTTTTTAGTTGTAACGTCTTCATCGTGCATTCTCCGTTTGAACAAGAGCCTTCAGATCGTTAAGGCCCTGCATCTGAACATCATTTGCCTGTTCCACTTGGGTACTTAAATGTTCGTAAATTTTTCATGAGAATCCTTATTATGAAACAGACTGAAACATCTGTCAACCTACAAAAGAAGTTTTATGTATTTTATGCGAAAGTTTCTATCTACACTTGCTTTTGAGGATATTTAAACTTATGTAAGGAAGAAAATGTCTTTGGAAAACTTTAGGTTCACAAGCGAATGAATTACCGGAGGGCGAAAGTTTGTCCTTGCATTTGGCTTGTCGCTTTGGTAGTACCGCCTTTGTGGTGGTGTGAATATATTATGCAGGTTTTTGTTGAAGTTTCTTATATAAGAGTTAGTTGAGATGTGTTTTTGTATGGCGACAATGGCTATGGGTCAGTTGTTTTATTGTGAGAATAGATACGACTGCAGGGTGTTACCAAGAAGCAATCACTTCTTATACGGTAAGAACAGTAAATAATAGGACGATTTAATTTCTCTTCATAGGACTTGCAATGTCACTGTTAGTTTTTAGTCAGTATGAACAAGTTTTCGATAAAATATGAAGCTTGTTACTATGAAGGGGTTTATGAGTTACTTAGCTATATTATGTCTCGTTCTTTTATTTGGTAAAGTCTAGTTCATATTAGCTGCTTTGAGCAACTCATCCGGTGTTTTAGATAAACTGATGAAGCTTATCCATTATTTTTGAGACTAGTTTTGAAGTCTCTCTTAATGAAACCAACCTGTTGTTGTTACAAAAATATTAAGTCGGCTCTTGCAGTGAATAAAACTGGCTGCGAATGGAATCAGACTCAGGAATGTAATATAGGCGACACTTCACAAACGGCCCCAAAACCCATCTATAATATGGCATTCATGTTTTTGTGGAGGGTTTTCTGGAGGGACTTTAACACTTATGTCATAGGCAAACATTCGATAGTGTACCAAGTATATAATTGTAATGAATGGACCATACCCAATATTTAAGCCACCCTCAAATTACTTTGGGAATTAGAAATTGTTTGAACAATTTACGTCACAATGGAATTTTAGGACATAAGATCACTGGTGAGCTTCTTATGAAAAGCCTAGATGAATGTTATTAAAGCCTGAAACCTGCCTAAGCTCCGCTTTTGCAATAGGAAATCTTTCATTAACTGCTGGTTTTAACGTCAGTATTTGAAATCGAAAAAGACCAAAGTGTACCGTGAATTTGCTGCGTATATTTTGAGATGAAAATGGCTTTTGAAGAGAGGGCACCACTTGAATTAAATCCATACCATTTTCAGTTAGTACCAACCTTCAAAAGATACGTGTATAAATTTGACAGCTGTCGGACGATTAGTTCTCGGCATATAGCGTTGTGAGTGAAGCAACTTTTGTTATTGTGAAAAAAAATGGATTCAAAGCAATTTCGTGTGTTGATTTATCATTGCTTTTTGATGGGAAAAAATGCAGCCGATGCAAAGAAATGGCTTGATAAGTGTTACCCGGACTCTGCATCAGGCGAACGAACCATTCGCAAGTGGATTGAAAAATTTAAAAGTGGTCATACTAGCACCGAAGAAAATGCACGCAGTGGACGTCCAAAAGAGGCTGTTTCAGATGAAAACATTAAAAAAGTCCACAAAATCATTACGAATGACTGTAAAGTGAAGTTGGTCGAGATAGCTGAGGCTCTGAAGATATCAAGAGAGCGTGTTGGATATATCATACACGAATATTTGGACATGCTAAAGCTGTGTTAAAAGTGGGTGCGGCGTTTGCTCACAGTCGACCAAAAACAACAACGTGTTGATGATTTTTGCGTCGGTATGTGACAATTTATGAAACTTGGCTCCATCACTTCACACCAGAGTCAAGTCGGCAGTCAGCTGAGTGGCGAGCAGGCGACGAACCTCGTCCTCGGCTGGCAAGGTTATGGCATCCGTATTTTGGGATGCACATGGAACAATTTTCATCGACTATCTCCAAGAGGGGCAGACTATCAACAGCAACTATTACATTGCGTTGTTGGAGCGTTTAAAGGACGGAATCGCAGAAAAACGGTCGCATTTGAAGAAAAAGAAAGTGCTGTTTCATCAAGACAATGCACTATGTCACAAGTCGATGAAAACGATGGCAAAATTGAATGAATTCGGCTACGAATTGCTTCCCCACCCACCGTATTGTCCAGATTTGGCCCCCAGCGACTATTTCCTGTTCACACAATTCAAAAGAATGCTCGCCGGAAAGAGATTTAAGACCGATGAAGAAGTAATCGCTGAAACAGAGGCCTATTTTGAGGCTAAACCGAAATCGTACTACAAAACTGGTATCGAAAGATTGAAAAATCGTTTCAATCAGTGTATCGCCCTCGAAGGCAACTATATTGATAAATAAAGATGAATTTTGCAAAAATTTTGTGTTTTACTATAAAACGGCGCGGACTTTTCAGCCAATGTTTGTTGTCTTCCATAAAGCAAGCAAGCGCACCCTGCGTGCTACACACACTAATATTATCAAAACGCTATAAAATTTTGTATAATTGTCACCATGGTGCCCCTTTATCAACCATGTTTACATGATTCCGACAGGCTTAACAATGGAGTTAGCTCTTCCACAGGATTTATATTGGAACGGCAAAATGTAACCAACATCGCCGCCCGGCAGCGAGTTCTTTCCGACTTCTGAGTCGGTAGAGACTTGGCTATTAGAAGATAACTTTGCAAATGATATTTTATTCGTAGAACATATGAATGTAGTCTGTCATGACTACAACCATGGTGAAGAACTAGTCCTTGAGACCATGAAGTCTAATCATCTTCACCCCAACCAATGATTGACTTTGAGTCGTCAGTTTTTGAATCAGTTTTTCATCATCCATCTATGGTAACAAAAGTACAAAATCCGTATGAAGGAGAAAATTACAGCAAACCATTATAAAAAAAATGCAGCAATTTTAGCCCAATTAACACCACACCTCCTCAGCCTGTTCTAAAACCAGCACAATCGCCGCCACAGGAATCTCAGGATGTCAAAGAGATTTCCGAATACTTTTCATCGCAGGAGATTGCCCAACGACCGCAGCTACATCATGATATACAGACAATTCGTATTCCTGAAGTCTTTCAAAATATTGCTAGGTCAGTTACAATACCAATTCCAGCACCAGTCAATGTTACATTGCCATCCCCATCTACCCCAATTACTTACACACCAAATGCCTAGCATAATGCAAACTTAATCATTTGATATTGCCCAAAACTGTCAAATTGTTGATGACATTGTTGAAAATGGTGCCGAAGAACTATCCGATTGGCAGGATAACAACACTGAATGTCGATATTTGATATCCTCATTGTCGCCCCCACCACAAACCGACGAAGATTGGGGCACCAACTTCCCCATCAAACTCATCATCATCACTTTCGCCCACTTCCTCCATGATCGGACACTCCTCGTCGTCCAGTCTCGCTAAGAAACGTACACGTCCTTATGGTCGTGGAATAGAGGATCGTAAAAGCCGTAAGAAAGAACAACAGAAAAATGCAGCCACTCGTTACACTCGTAGAAGCAAGCAATGGAAACAGTTGTTAGCGAAGAGCAAGCACTCTCCAATCACCACAAAGAACTGTCTACTACCCTTGCCAGAGCGCAAGCACGAAGCTAAATACTTGAAAAAACTGATTCGTGAATTCTACCAGAACAAGAAATTCTAAACAGCATCCAGCAGGCCGAGAATTTTATTTTCCAAACTCTACATTCATTCAAAATTAAATTACATTTTGAATATAACGTTAAATTTACTAAATCTAAATATACTTTTTAAATATAAAAAATACAACCGTAGGTAGCAGGGTCTTCCAGGATGGAGATCGACCAAACGATTTATTTTCAAAATATCTGTTTGTATAGTTTTTATGGTCTGGTGGTTATTGGAATTTCTTAAAGTAGTAGTTGTTTATCCAAAACGGAGAAAAGCAAGCAAGCATATGTATGCGATGCATTGGCCACTGGACTGTTACTAGATAGATTTAAAATGTTGAGTGGTGATCGGATCGTTCATCAGTAGGAAGGATAACTTTAATATTTCACTAAGTTCTGTTACATAGATATGTAGATGATCTGTGACTAATTAGACACTGCTTACTGAAACAAACAATAACGGCCATTTGCCCACCTTGGGTCTTAGCCTGTTGTCCACTTAGAAAAATGCATATAAAAGTTAGTTCAATTTTTCTTAGGTTCTTCAGTTAATAAAAGAAATAACTTCTAAGAGTTCTGATTCTTCTGTCAGCAAGGGCAGGTGTCACACAAAAGGTGACGAACTGATTACATTTTTTCTTCATCCCTGTAGCTTTTGTAGTAGTCGCTATGCAAGATTTTGATATATTCCGACTGAATACCAAAGGTAAATTGTCCATGCGGCCGAATTTTCCTTATCGTAGATCAGATGTCGGGTTCAAGTGCAATATAAACTCGCATTGGGCCAATATAAGGTAGCCTAGCTACAATAATATCAACATTCCTAATGAATATTGCATTAGGCCTTATATAGCAAAGAGAGGGCAAAGAAAATGCTCATTTCCTTGTCGGTTCATATCCATGTATCGTACCCAGAAAGGGCTTAGCATATTGTAATTTAATATCTCCTTTGAAGTCATCTACAATTGTCGGTCAAGAGTATTAATGACTGCCTGGATATCAACGTACGTAGCAACCACCTTACTGACAATGGGAGTGACCATCTCAGCATTGATGTTGTTCTTCGTTGAAAGGAACGATTGATTTTTAATGTTGTGCTGTGAATTTTGTCTCCCCTTCTGACCTATATCTTGGATATCTATCATTGGTGACACCGGACACTTCCATTAAGTTCTGTTAATAATTGTGACAGTCGATTGTTTGTCAAAATTGATTTCACCGCACTCCATATGTTGCAGTTTCAGTCGCCACAGTATTTCAGTAGATGCGAGTATCTAGCAGTATGGCCTCTACGGCTGCTGTATTTGTTGGTGTTGGATTCCTAGGTCGCAAAATACCCTAAACTTTCGTGCGGTTTGGAGCATGATATTGTCGAGACCCATACGTTAAAATGGGTCCTATAACAGATGTTGTATTGCAGTAGTTGTGATTTTTAAGTGTTTCCCTTAGTACTGGAAAATATCGTCGGGGGAAGCAGTCACTTTGAAGCCATTATCGTATAGTTTTCCAAAACCGTATTTACCAAAAGTAGTCAAAATAGTGGCGGGGGTCATTGCCTTGAAGAGTCCTTCTACTGGCTGCTTCCTTTTTCTGTTACTTACATCTCCAAATGTTGAGTTTGATATACACGAATTTGATAGACGGTAGAGAGTCGAGTTTTATGCGAATTGCTCTTACCCACATTAGAACTTATATGGTTGAAGGTCCTTACAAATCCGGAATTATTAGTACTGGAGAAACTTTTCTTTTCCGGAAGTTGTTCTATTCCTTCCGATTATCTAGTGTTGTTGTTATCTAGATACGTAATCGTTACCAGCGTTCTAAACTTCGAGAATGCAAATAACACAACTCCAGCCAACCACTTGCTTTGCTTCAGACAGTCTTTGATAATGTTTTTGAGATAAGATAATTGTTTCCAAGCTGTTTTATTTACGTTGACTACCTCACTGTTTTCCATAACTGCAGTCTGATGGTAGACTCCCTAGAAAGAAGTATGCAGTTGTATATCCATTCAGATCATTGGCATTGATCCCATAAAACTTCCATTAGACGCGATGCCTCAGGGGTTGATTCGCGAAGATTTCTTTTTTGACAACTTTCTTTGTAGGTTGACCATTTAATGGTTCCATCTCGAGCGAGGTTGCAAATGCAATGTAAACTGCGAAAGAGCTAAGCAATTTTAGTGTTTCACTAAGGTGAATGTTGTCTTTGCTAACCTAACAGGATTTTATGGGACAGGTGAGTGCTTTGATTCCACCATCGTTGGCACTTATTATTGAGGCGAGCTCACCAGATATTTTTTCCATCTAATTTCGACTAGCTCGCGCCTTGAGGATATCTAAATGCCCCCAATGCGGTGTTAGTTCAACAGTAAATAAAATTAAACAATGGTTGGTTGGAAACATCATCCATTCAGACACCCTTCAATCATATAGGAGTACAATACTACATCAGCGGAGTTACGATGGCTCGAATCTGTAATCATTCAGTGTTCACAATATAGAGGCAAAAGCATCACGTAAAACCGTAACAGAGCAGAAATAGGAAAAAATATGTGCAGGCTCTTCAGACTTAATAGCGCAATATTATAAAATTATATGCCCGTCAATGCAACTTGATGGAAGAGAGGACGACCATTTCACGATTGCGGAAAAAATATCCCAATTCTCCGAAAGATTCAAATATCTTTCATCGAGCTAGGCATAAGCAGTGATTTAAAAATATGTGCTCGGCGTTATGGGTTTGATCGGACTAGGAGGTTTTGCTTTAAATTTTAAACGGTGAATTGTAATGTTATAGGTGATTTGTACATTAAAAATAACCATTTTTCTATTTAACGTCTTTGTAAATACGTCTCCATTTTATTTATTAACCGCGTTTTAATTATTAGGGCTTAGGCTTGGAATTGCTTATTGCAAAAGTAATTTGAAATTGCAGTTAGCTGATGAACGGACAGCGGCTTAAAAAATCGTTATTTTTAGAACTTTAAAGTATTGTGCTGAATTTTAGTCAATAGTTCTTGCATCATTTTACCTGCAAACGAACGGGGTACTCGTATATGATGGAACAGATTGATGGAAACCTGGTCGCTGTAAAAACTGAAGCCGAACAAAGTCGAGTTCTAAGCGAATGAGTCTCCTAAAAAATTGCTGTGGTCAGATGAAAGTCCAGACCCCTCCAATAGATACCTAGCTTCGCTTGCGGCCTTAAAAATCTTTAATTGCTCCACAGTTACACGCTCCATAGCAGTTAATAAATTGTTATGTTTTAGTACGACTGATAAATTTCATTTAAAAATCTACAGGATATTTAGTAACAAATATTTGAACTACTGTGACACGTTGCAAAACTTCTTGGTGCTCGAATTGGATAGGTCTGAATACAACACAGATAGCTCATGATTAAATGGATATTTTTCGAAAAATTTCTGCCGGTCGAATGATGTCGTAAAGAGAGATGATACCCATTCAAGCTACAAAACGTAAATATTACAGCGACGTAAAATTGATATGGTGAGCAACCAGAAAAATAAATGCTTTGGCTTTCACTTCGACGAGATTTAATATACATAGAATATCGAGAGGAAAATGCTTTTTTCGGTCGGGATTAAAAGAAACACGTCAGAGAATCGAACCTTGGAAATGGAACAGGGTCCTGTTATGCTAAATACTTTATTCATTAGACGGGAAAAGCTCTTAACTATGTACATACTACAGTGGTGGATAGCAAACCAAAAACTACTATATTACAATCTGTTGGAATAATGCAAAATGGCGAGTGAAAGATTCAAAATTGAAGTTAGCGCCGACTTTTGCAGACAGAATTTTCATTGAAAAAAAACCACTAAAAATGGTATCCGTTGAGAAAATAAACTGGACAACTCCAATAAGGAACGAGGCCAGCTCTGGCGCTGAATGAGAAAGAATGGCTCCAATTCTTTCCAAACAAAGAGAAAGAACAAATATGCCATGCACATATAAAAGGGCTTTGATGAAAAACTTTAGAGTAATGCTAAAACTGTGGGCGGGGTCTTAAATGGGCAGCTTCACGTATATAAAGGTTGTGGAATGACGAGGCGATAATAGCTGTAAAAACTAAAAGGCAGGCTTTTCAGTAATGGACTTGGTAGAGCGAAAACGAGGAAACAGTTGTAGTATTTACAACTTGAGTTTGATTATGAACGTTACAAAAAAAAGGGCGAACAAATCTGCACCGCATCAGTAGAAAGAATCAGCTGCGTACCGCACACATACCTACAAATGTGCCTCCCGAGGTATGAGCAACAATCGGAAATCTTGGACTTCAACGGCTCGTGATTTTGCTTAGTAAGTGTAAGAAGGGTTTTCTATCTCCACTGAACCAAAGGAAAGACAACACGAGACGTTTCAAGAGTTATCGACCAGTAGAGCATTCTGTAAAAGTATGCGAGTGAGTTACAAATAGTCGTATAATATTATTAAACTCCGTTGCAGCTCGACATACTAGACGATTCAAAATTTACATAATATTCCAAAAGGGGTTGCATGTCGTCTTCCATTTTTGTTTTTTTTTTTATTGTCATGGAAGCTTTCTATTGAAGCGGTAGATTGGCGAATGTGGAACGACTGACCTCGTGAACTACGTGAAGCCCTTTAGGCAAGTTTTAATAACTATGTAGTTAAAAGTGGTAGAATTAACGAATCAGTCATACGAAGACGAAATATCTGCGTTGCTGTTTTTCTGAACCCACAAACCCAACTCTTGATATCGTCTTTCATCGAGAGAGTGCGAGAGAAAATATAAATACTAAGTTCCTGCCATTTGCCATCAAAGAAATTATGAAGAAGATATCGCACATAGGGCGAAAGCTCTGCAGTATATTGTGCCAAAAAAAAGGACCCCTAAACTTAAAGATATCTTACCAGTGGGATGTCAGGCTTTGATATACGAGTACTCATCGCAGTATTGAACGATGTGGGGGAAATATGAAGGAGAGATGACAGCGACGAAAATGAACTAACTAACGTTTGTTAGTGTTGAAACTTTAGGCTGACCAAACCAGCTCGTTTTGGCAATGTAAATTGTAGGAAAATCCCGTTCAGAACAAAGGAAGCCCAAGCTGTAGTTGAGGTCCAAAGAAGAAAAGAAAAATATGGTAATCGGGTCACATAAATACTTAAATGTCAGCAAATTTGGATTCACTAACAAGGTTATCCAAATAGAGCAAACCCTGTAGAATGTAACTAAAATTCTCGAATTTATCCAACCCATTGAGCGGTGCAGTAGGAATAGAGATATATGTTATGTACGGTGTTGTGCAAAACATACCGGATTTTTATCGAACATTTTTCTTTGGTGTATTTTAGGGAACGGAAAGAACCTAAGTAAATTCTGTTGTTAATTTAAGAAAACTTATTGTATAGGTAAGTGTACAAATAAAAGAAAAAACAGGTATTGCGATAAGTTTTTTGTACAAAAAAAAAAACTTAACTAAGCTCAGTAACGGCCTGTGCAAAACAGTAACTGTTGTTTTTTAAGACCTCCTCGCATATTTTAGGCATGGACGCCACTAGATTCTCAAAAATTCCTTTTGGAATGCTCTCCCATTAAAATGGTACATCAACATTTTTCTGCGCAAACCACTCCTTAATCAACTTTGATGAATGTTTTGGGTCAATATCATATTGATAAGCCCAACGCAGTGGCATCTCCTAGTCAGCATATGGTAGCATTACGTATTCCGTATCCCAGTATATCCCCATACTGAAAACGATCCGTATTACCATTAATCACATACCGCACCAGAAAAACATCATAATTGAGCCTCCTCCAATGGCGTGGCTGAAGACATGTCCCTTCTTTCGTCTAACATGAATACTTCCATCGGGAGCAATCAAGTTGAACTTACTCTCGTCGCTAAAGAGTACAGTTTTCCACTTCGTTCAAATGGTTTCTTGCGAATTCCAGTCTAGGAAACGATTGGCGTTAGCAAAGTAATCAAAGACTTAAGTAGAGGCGTTTTCGCTGGCCGAAAAGAACAAAAACGCATGCGTACGGTGCTTGCTTCAATTAAAAGATTGAGCTCACTAACAATCTTTCTTGAATGCAAGAAAGTATCTTTAATAATCATTTTCTTAATTCGCCGATCGGTTCGGAGTGTAGTTTTTCAGGGATGTCCTCCACAGTAAATGATTTCGACCGGTTTTCCATTCCGAAACTCTTTTATAATGTCACACACTGTCGACGATGGCATTTTAGACTTTTTGGCTATGGATTTTTGTTTTAGCCCTGTCCTGAAATCCGCTACCACCTGATTTTTAACCACACCACTGTATTTATTTTCAGCTATTTTATTAGTGAACACATTGGAGACACGTGACCTTTTAAGTTTTGTAAAGTCTATAACTCAATTCAAATGACAGCCAAAGCCACTATCAGCAAGTTAAAGAGCAAGAAAATACTTTACTTTTGAAAATCCGGTACAGTTTTTGGTAAAACTCTAAAAATCATGATAGCAATGCCATGTGTTTTTTTTTTCTATTTGTAAACTTATTCAATAGTTTTTCTTAAATTGCAAAACAAGTGTACCTACCGTATTACTGTCCCCTAGAATTCTTCAATGAAAAATGTTCAGGAACAATCCGGTATGTTTTGCACAACACTGTATATGTAATTCTATCATTAGATAGATTTATATGAATAGATTATATATTTTTTAACGGTTATTAAATGAAGAAAAAGTATATACATGTGTGATATGCATATGTCAAAAGTGCATATTGGAAACTATAAGACTCGAAAAACTTTTGTTAAGTGTGGAAACCAGTTTAGGAGGCCGAAGTTTTTGTGTTTTCCGTGAATTTTTTGAACAGGGTAGAAATAATTAGAATTTGCTTAAACTTGAAGGATATTTTTCTAATATTTTGAAGTATACACTGTAAATTTTTCAAGTTATTTTCGCTGGAAATAATGGAGTTAGAAGCTGCTGTCCATTGGGAACTTGCTGCTCGTGGGAAATCCGGAATTTACGATTATTATGTGGAATCGTTTGAATTTTTGTTTTGTTAGCAACATATTTTCGAAGAATATGAACTAAACTCTGATCGATAAAGTTGAAAATTGCATGCTTTTGAGTTGTTTGAACAAAATGTCATGTTTTTGTACACCTTTTGTCAACTTTTTGCAAAAAATAAAATATTTTAGATAATAATATCATCCCAAAGTCTAGTTCATAAGGATTGTAATTGCATAAAGAATATTTACACAAGTTTTGAGAACGATTGTCCAATAACTCTTCGAGCTAGAATTCCCACGAGTTGAAAAAAAGACATTTCGAGAAAAACGCATTTGAAAAAAAATACCGAAAACGAGAAATTCAGGGCAGTAATAAATGATATAAAATGCTCACCATATAGCAACTCTTCTTCTCCATCCCCTTGACGAGCTTGCCGAGTTTCCTTGGCCTCCAATGCGCTGCGCCTATTCTGTTTTTTCACGCTGCGCTCATACATTTCCTGGCAAAATTGAAGCTCTGCGACCCAACTACAAGTCTCAGTTTGTTCATCAGCATTAGAATCGCTGAATTTCCAAGTAGCCAGTAGCAGTAGCCAAGAACGTCGACTACTATCAGGCTACAACGTAGGTGCTTTGGTCGAATTGAAACTTTCATTAGCACAACACTTTTGATAAATCTTCGTATATTGGAAGAATTTTTTTCTGAACGTCGGTATGTAATGGAGCAGGGTGTGCTTCGGGATCCGTTCCAAGTGCTTTAGTTTGTTGCCACTTGTACCAAATGTCATCTCTCTCTAGACAGTTGTCGTATTGTGGATTGTCGTCTGTAGATATCATGTGCTGAAAAGTTGGCATTATGGCCTTCTTCATGTCTTCGATTCCGTTTGCATTTTTTCGAATCGCTAAGCCGTAATACGTGCTCAGCTTTTCCACCAAAGCTTCTGTTAATTTTCCTTTTCCTCTCAGTTTTTTTCAGTTTTTCTGATGTTCCGGAACGAGTTCCCATCCTTTTCTGCATAGGCCATGCATTCACTCTTGATAACTGTCAGTTCATCACCATAAGGATTTAACTTAACAATTGCTGTGAATATTTGCGAATCTCCATCACTGATATAATTGCCGTATTTTAAACCATATAGTCCTCCGATCTCAAGAACATGATTTTGACAGATGTGGAATCCATGCTTTCCGCGTAGCCTTCTTGTGTTTCCGTGCAATTTCCTTCGTCATGATCCTCTTTCCATGCTATTTTTTCGATTTCTTGTTCCCCTATACACATGATTGGCAGTAACTACTTCGTAAAACCAGATCGGTGACTTCCCCGGAGACCTTATAAGTGTTATAATACCAAAAAGTGATTTAAATTCTTATTTTTTCCAACATCCATCATCGGATATTTTCAAATTCAAAATAGATTTCTCGCCCTTCACGTTCTCTTACCACAGAACTTATGCACTTCCTTCGGAGCGCAAATTCCATTATAACTTTCTTCAGCTCTACAATTACCGATGTCCATGTAATTGCAAAATAAATTAATTCCTTGTCTGCCAGCATCTAAAAGCCGCATGACAAATACAATCCTACGATTAATCTCAAATCCAGTGTTGACTAAGGGACCTGAATTGATTTGCCTTGATGCACAGTAACAATCGACAAGCTTGAAACCAAGGCCACGTTTTCCAGTTTTTTGAAATTTCACATTATGTTCGCAATTTCGACAAATAAGTATGTGAATACGGTGAAAAATTCGTTGACCGTACAACAATGTTGAGGATTTACAGGTACATTGTCACTCACTGGTAATATTCGAAAGTTTTTTTGCGATGGCACTTTCATTTTGACTAACACTTGTTTGACTCCTGGTGTATCGATTTCCGTGGAAGGATTTCTTACGTGGTTTACACCCTAGGAAGACCGAAGCTGAACTGACCAAACTCGGCGCTCTGTCGAAATATGCCAAAGCTTCGAGTACCTTCTACCCAATGCCTCCATTGTAAGAATTTCCAATCAAGAACATCTGCCGAAATCCCCTCTCTCTCTCTCTCCCATATTCGCTGGTACAGGGGTATTGAGGCACCTAACTGAATAAGAGATTACCTGAGTGAGCGCTCCTTTCCAACTACCACGAGCTTCGGCATTGAACCGACGTTCACTTTCCTTGCTCCTAGCATCAGAACAAATTGGAATTTTGTTTGGAAACTTTGGCAACATATTCTTGAATAGTTTAACTGGCTTCTCCTCTTAAGTCAAGAGTCAAAATCGAAGTTTTCTGTTTAGGGCACAGAGGCTTCGTATAAGAGTTAGCAGGGGAGCGAATATTTGAACAGTGCTTGATGGATTCTGTAAGATATGGTGAAGGATCTACGAGGGTTGTCTGAAAAGTTTCCGAACAATGATACAAGACATTTTTTCTCAAAAGTTTTTTTATTTTTCTACATAGTCTCCTTGTAACTGTAGATACTTCTCCCAGCGATGCTCCCATCTCTCTATCCCGTCCAAATAGTACTTGGCGTTTTTCTCTGTAAAATAATTGTTCACGAAGGTGATTGCCTCATTTGACGAAAATCTCTGTCCTCCGAGCGCAGTTTTTAGATGAGGGAACAAAAAGAAGTCGCTTGAGGCTAGATGTTTTGAATAAGGCGGATGGTCAAGCAGTTCAAACCGCATTTCATGGATTTTCGCCATGGCAACCGCTGAGGTGTGAGACGGCGCGTTGTCTTGGTGAAACAGGATTTTCTTTTTCTGCAAATGTGGCCGTTTTTCCACAATTTCTGCCTTCAGCTTGGCAAGTAATGATGCGTAGGATGCTCCTGTAATGGTTTTTCCATTTTGAAGATAATCGATTAAGATAACTCCTTTACTATCCCAAAAAACAGTCGCCATCACCTTCCCAGCGGAAAAACCAGTTTTTGCTTTTTTTTTTGAGGCCGGCTCGCCCTTTCCAGTCCACTGTTTTGACTGAATTTTTGTTTCGGGCGTGTAATGGTGTATCCAAGTTTCATCTACAGTAATTAATCGGCGCCAAAACTCGGATTTATTGCGCCTAAACTGCGCCAACAGAGCGTTGGAAATGTTCATTCGAACACGCTAACGCGCGGACAGCTTTCTCATGCCTAAATCTTGATTTAATATGTAACAAACACGTTCTTTGGAGATTTTCATAACCTCTACTATCTCTCTCACTTTAATTCGGCGGTCGTCTAACACCATTTGGTGAACTTTAGCAATATTATCGTCAGTGGTTGCAGTTTTTGGACGTCCCGAACGTTCATCATCTCCCAAGCTCTTACCGCCACGTTTAAATTCAGCTGCCCAAAATTTCACTGTGGTAGATGATGGTGCAGAGTCCCTATACACAGAGTCCAACTCATTTTTGATTTGCGTAGGCGTATTGCCTTTCAAAAACAAGAATTTAATAACAGCTCGATACTCAATTTTTCCATTTTCACAAAAAACACTCACATCGACTCACTCAAACGACTGTCAACTAAAAACTACGCGTCCAAAATGACTGAAACTTCGATAAGCAACTGTCAGAAGATGCACAACTAGCATTCACTAGCTTTTATTGACGAGTGCCGCTATCTTTACGTTGCGGTATAATGTTGTTTTTCAGTACCAAGGAATCGATATTGTGCCATTAGGCCTGAGAATTCTCGGTTATGGATTAATTTTTTAGCACGATAGTAATTATAAATACTCCGTCAGGATCGGCGGTAAATACCTGGAACAGAAATACAACTTTTAGTCGTGGTTTGGGCTCCACAGTTTTCAGATTTGAGCCCCATTGAGCTCTTGATGACTGGATCATTGTCCAGATGCGCATCTGTGAAATATTTTGCCATCGTAGTGGAAAAAAAATTCAATCGCAACCTTGATGAAATTGCAACAGAATGCCATAGCTTTATGAAACGGTCATTAAAAATATGAACGGATACATTGAGCAGTCAAGAATTTAATACATGTAATGTTTTTGAGCACTTTTTTGTTTTCATTTACGAGTAAATTTAATATACCATATGTTAAATGAATTTGTTAAAAACCTGTTTACCTTTTATTTTTCGTTAATTACATATATTCAATTTACTAGTATATAGTATTGTGGTCAAATACTTATGAGCGGCAGTATATGTAATGTTATCCTAAAGAATATCCACGATATACTCGTAGTTCGGACTGGAATTTATTTTAAGCTAAAAATAACTATCTAAATAAATATGGACATATGGATTCTAATATTGAAGATGAGACTCAACAATCTAAACCAATGGGAAGACGATAGGTACGTGCACTATTGTGTACATGAAGGCTACGGGTATTTTTCAAAAACAAATTTTCACTATGTTAAATAAAAAATCAAATTTCTTTGGTTAACAATTATAATTTAATAGTATATTTTTTTAGCATTTCACATCGTTTGTTATAACATCAGAGATTTTATGTTATATTAACTTATCATGACTAGAACGTTAATGGTTCTTATAGATTTTTATTTTTGTAGTTTGTATTTGTATTTGTGTTTTTTTTAATTTTCTTCTTTTTCCTAGTACATGTTTTTGTTTTTGTTTTTTAAATTAATTTCAAAGTTAACACCTAAAACCTTTCTGAAACGAAGTGTATATAATATGTATTACAGTATAAATACAATCAATTATCTATCTCTTATATGTTTTTTTTTTTTAATTTTTATTTTTAAATTTATACTTTAATTCTTTGTTCGTATATTTAACTTAGAAACGATTACAATTGGAAACACGGTATAGTAAGGAAGGAGTCAGAAAAAATAGAGCGTCCGAAATGCTATATTTTAATTTTTATTTTTTTTTTTTGTAATTGAGGAAAAACATCTAACTTGAAAGCAACTAGATGTTTTTATTGCTTTTGGAAATAGAAGATAAAAAAAAGAAGATTCTCGTAGATATGCTGTTGTGAAATTGAGATATGATTTCAAGTCATGTTGGTTTTGTTTAAAAATCCTTATGAGATAGATTTCAATTAAGTTTTCCAAATTGAAATTTAACAACAATAAATAACTTTGTAACTAAAACGTTCTAAAGGAAATTATACATTGGTATGTTAATATATAATATATTTTTACAACTGATAGCATGTCTTAGATTTAAAGTTAAACACTAAAATTATATTGAACCATCCACTTTTGTTCGGATTTTCTTAATATATATTTTCTACTTATTTTGTTATCATCATAATATAATTTGATATCCTATTAATTATAAGAAAGCTTTATTTATTAATATTTGTTATCCTTTTATGTACTAAGATTAATTTTTATATTACACATTGCCGGCACTGTTTCTTCTTGTAGGTTTTTAGTTATTTATTTCTTTTTTTAATATATGTTTTATTATCCTAAAGGTGGTTTAGCTTATTATAAATTTGATAGTTTACAGATTTCGATTTTTGTTTTTGCTGTTGGGTGATTTATGTCATTTTTGTCGCTTATTAAGTATTTAATTTTACATGTAATACTATCTTTTTTGTTTTGTGTTTTATATTTTATTTTAAAGATTATACGCAATTATTTCTTTAAATTCTTTTTAATGATCGTTATGATAAACACAGATAATTTTATATAATTTGTGTATGCACATGTATAAAAGGAAGAGAAATATGAAACCAATTTAATAATCTATACTTGTTTCTTTTTTAATATATTTAATGAACGTAAGATTATTTCGAGCCATTTTAGATTTTCTTTTTAACTAAACTTCAAACGGATTGTAATATATTTCTGAAAGGATCGAATTTAAATGCTGATAAATGGTGAAATTGGTTTTGTTTAAACTTTTGCATAATAGGTTGCTTAGTTCAGAGGCACCGTGCATTAGTTTTAAAACTCTGCAAGCACGCATTTAGTAATGTGTAAGATGACTAGCTATCCTTAAATCGCTATAAGTCGATGTGTTAGAAAATAAACTTTCATAAAGATATCCAAGATATTGCTTAACATTCCTCAGAACATTTATGGTAAAAGTTGGTGCTAAGTTGTGTTTTACATCCAACATTTCGTTCAACCCCAGGTATTTCATTGTCAATTCTCATTTCTTGATAAGCATCCTACTGAACTCAATGAAGAAAGAACTCAAGAAAAATACCTCATGAACCAAACAACTTCTTACATCTTTTATAGAACTTGAGTAACCTATTTAAAGTATTTCGCTCTTAACCTTATCTAAATTAATTTTAGAGATGCATAATTGTGAGCAACAGAAAGAAATGTTTTTAAGAAGTGAGAATCCACCAAATATCCAACGGAAATTCACCAAGAATTCAAACATCACTTTCCATGAGGCGTGACATACTTAACACATATTTTATTATATGTCCTTGATCATCTGCAACTTTAACTCCTTTTTGCAAATGAAATAAATTTAGTTAAATTAAATGTCTATAGGGATAGAACCCCTTGGGGCATCTACCATTTCTGGCCAGCTACGGGCAAGACGAGTACATGCCGCTGGTGTTTCATAAAGTCTATTCAATTTATGAAATTATTTCGGTTCAAATTTGCTTATTTTGCTTTTGAGCTCTGTGTTGGCATTCCAATAAACATTCAGTCAATGTTGAAGATGGTTTTCCTAAGATTCACAAAGCAATTAATGAGAATGCTAGACGGGGAGAGAACTCCGATTTGAGGAATAAATGATCCTTGTTTGCATCAGGGTTTTTTTTTAAGGAGCGTAAGAGTGTACCCCTATAATTCAGCCTGCAAGGGTTGATAATTATTTACCTATATTAAAGAAATTCTACTATAATAATAGCTATGCATTTTTTACTTGTTTTTATTTTTAGGAAATTAAATTGACCGTCATTGTTGTCATCTCGTAATACAAGTACGGCCAGCTCACCGGAAAAGAAGTCTTACGAGAACCAAATTCATCATTTCCAAACAATAATTGAAGTAGAAAATTGAAAGCAATTGTTAATGAGGTTACAAATGGGTAAGAACAATATAATTAATGAGAAGACCATGCATAAAAAGAAACACCAAAGGCACAGGGGAAAGGAAAAAATTAAAAAAAAAATAAAACTGTAACAACTTTTTTTCTATAACTAATCGGTTCCAATTTTTTTAAAGACTGGTCTTTAGATTTAACGAAAATGGACAAATGCAATATTATGAAAGCAGCAATTGGATTGTGAATGCGGCTGAATGGCTACTAGCATACTACCGCTGCGGCTGCAGACAATGTTGCACAAAGATTTGAGCATAGGTGTATTTCCATAGAAATTTCAAAGAACAAGCAACAGACTTGTGGATTCGCTTGCAATTTTGCCATTCTAGTGGTGATAACATGCTTAACTGCATTTTTATGTCGTACGGGCCATATTTTGATCTAAGTTATAATGTTAAATAAATTGTCAAGTATGCAGTAACAGAAGGTAGATATGCTTCAGCAGATAGAGTTGTATCCAGCTCAAGTCACAGTGCAGTGTGTAGTATCATCCGATGGCCTTGCTTCTTCGAAGAAAGCGGTCCATGGAGAGCGTTTCTAAAATGCTGAAAAAGTCTTTCTTCCCAGAGACACCCCGAAAGAAAATACCATTTCGCTCTATGTGGTTTAGCAAAACGGTTTTAGACGTATCCCTGCATAAAAATCCAGGTCCGCTACAAATAAGCCACAGAGACAAATATGTCCTTATTTATTTAGAAAGTCCACATAACACCGCTTAATTTACAGACCAAAAAACTTGCTGACAACAGTGCGATACGGGTCACTTCAAGAGCAGTAGTTTTGGATATGGCACGGCCCTAACGGAGCCACTGTCAGGCAATTCAATTCCAATGGATGAAACTCCTTCCTTGGTCGACTTTGACATCCCGTATGATATAATATATCCGAAGAGGACTAGGGAAGAAATGCAATAATCAGGTCAAATGAAATTGCAATTTTCACAGATGGCCCAAAAACAAAGGAAGGAACAGGTTCTGGTATCTTCTCGTAAGACCCAGAACTAAGAGTGTCTACAAGACTACCGGACGCAGGGAGTGTCTTCCAATCAGAGAGTCTAGCTGTCCTCAGGGCGGTTGACCAAAGTCAACTCTGATATAGTTAAGGGCTGTCGCACATTGCTCAAGGCATTATGCAGCCAGAATCGGGTAAGACTGTGCTCGGCGCCAGGACACTGCGGTATTAAAGGAAATGAACAAGCGGACGAGCTTGCAAGAAAAGGAGGGTTACTCGACAATAGTGAAACTGCCAATATCAAACCACACCTTTGCATAGTGAGGGACACTTTCGAGGAAAAAATCACAAAGACTGCCAACCTAAGGGGGTCAAATCTTGAAGGACACAGGGTATCCAAAGCTCTCTGGCCGCTTTTTGACGGCAAAAGATCCAGGAAGTTAATAAAATTAAACATGGATAAACTTAGGACAGCAATAGGAATCCTGATAGACCACTGTCTCCTGCAGCAGAACGCAAAGAGACTCAAATTGTTAGATACGGTTATCTGCGGTGACCTACAAGCTGTTGAGGACATAACAGACATACTGTGTGAATGCGAGGCAATATCGGGTATTCGAAGAAAATTTTTAGGGAAATACTTTTTCGAAAACCCAGATAAAATTTATGGCACGAACTTCAAAGGCCTTCTTAGCTTTTGCAAGAAAATCAGATGTTTCACCAGGGCGATTGTTTAGGTTTTTGACATTTGAAGACAAATTCAATTGGATCGACAGCGACCGCGATGAGCGCATTTTGGTGCCTAATGTCTGTGTGATGGCATATCCATCACACCCTTGTTTAACCTAACCTAACTTAACCTATTTAGAAATTTAAGAGAATATTTTTGAAAGATTGCTTTTAAGTCGAGAAACAATAATCATTAATAATCATCTGCTCTAACAAACTACGAGTATAAATGTTGATTCTACTTAGCACTTCATACCAATGCGACATGCTGATATGTTTACAAAGTCAGTATCAGGAGTCCTTTAAGGAAACAGGTAAAAGAAAATTTTTTATTGGCCACAAAAGACGGGATACACACTGTGAAGTTACACGAAAAAAGCCGAGAAAAATGTATCATGGATGCAGTGACCATATTAATCAAATTAAAATAATTAACTAATGAGGCTTTTTCAATCAGTTGTAGCCGAAGAATATACAATCTCTAACAAACATAAAAAAGGACTCTATAAGCTGCCGATGAATGAGTATGCTTTATTGATGGTATAAGCGGTATAAGCACAGAAGCACACATTTTACTCGATACATGCTCAATTGCATATTTTTTCCGATAATTTGTAAGGGTTGTTTTAACAGTAAAGGACTAAAACGGTTCTTTGGGAAATAGAAAAAAAAAACTGCAGAACAAAAGTGAAAAAGATAGAACTTGATAACAAAGAAGAGATGATTATAGCTTAAGATTTGACTCACATAGAAGAATTTCGATTTTATTCATTAAAAAATTAACTATAAAGTAGGAAGGAGGCAGAAAATAGGAATAATTCTTCCTTCTCTAAAGAAGCTGTTTTTCATACTCTTCTAGATACTATTCGTGAAATATTTCAATATTGCTATACTATTGCTCATCATGTGATGCTCAAATTTGTATGCTTATCATTTGATAAATACTACAAATTGTTACTTACGTGAAAGAGGGATATCTGTGAAATTTTTGTGAGTTTACTAGCACATCGAACAACGTATAATTAGTAACAAAAAGCACATCCGTATTATTTATATCTTTTTAACCAACAGAAGTTCCATGAAAGTACAATACCTACTCGTACCTACATATATGCATCCGTATTTCACAAAATTAATTGATAAAATGATAACGACTAAAATATAAACATAAAAATCACAGAAAATTTAATGTTCAATTTAAATAACAACAAAAAACAAAACATCTTAACCTTACTATTATTCTTTACTAGTATTCTTCTCAACTATTTTTAAATATTGCTTTTTCATTTGCTGTAATCGTGTTTTTGTTTATAATTTCATCTTATTTTGTATATATCATTACTATTAGTTGTTTCTCTGTGTGTGTATTTTCTTTTTTATGTTTTTTTTTTTTTTTTTTTTCAAATTTCACTAATATATAACAGCTGTGATAATAATTTGCATCATTTCCTTTTTTTTTAAATAAAATATTTTTACATTCTTTTTTGTATATACAATAATTGTTTGTGACTTAAAAAATAAAATAAATATATTTTTATATATATGTATATATTTATGTGTGTGTGAGTGTTTGTTTTTTTTATACAATTTGCATTTATATATAGATGCACATATATATGTTACTTTTTTTAAAATCTCTTTAATATTTTGTTACACAGCGAAGCCGCCATGCAACATATATACACAATTTAATTGAATTTGTTTTTGTTTTTGTTTTTTTTTTAAATACATTTCGTTAATTGATACTTTTTGATGGGAGATTTTTTCATGAGTTTTTTTTATTTATATAATGTTTATATATATATTTAATTTTTTTTTTAAACTTATATAAATATTTATAAATTTAAATACATGCTTAAGGTAATTAAAAGTGTGAAATATGAAAAAATCGCTTTCAAATGGAAACTATCATAAATAAATATAAATAAATAATTTGTTCTATAAAATATTATCGTACATTGAAGAAAATATAAAATAAAGAATTTTAACTGAATGTTTGGTTAAGGAACGAAAAAATTGAACTGTCTGAAGTATTTGTATTTGTTTGTTTAAATTGTTATGTATGCGATTGTGGATATAAAATGGCCGTATCATCTGATATGTTAACGGATATAACAGTTTTTATTTTATTTTTTATTAATTCTAATTGTATATTTGTTAATTGAATATAAATTGACACCTAATGTTATAGATAATATGGTATATATAGAGCTTGTAAAATTGTGTATGATATAGATTAATTTATTCAATAAGTGGTGCACAAAAGTAAATATATATATTGTACTAGTATGTATAATATTTTCAAAAGAAAAAACGAACTCTTCCTATGTACACTTGAATAGTTTTGTAAAATAAATTTTACAATATTTTGTATGTATAGACAATAATGCTTATAAACTATAATATCTAGTAATAGTTAATATCACTTTGGTAATTTAAACAGGCGAGTCATTCGACTCTGATATGTATCGTTACCTTGGTTGTGTCTTATGTTAAAAAATATTGCAACACTTATCTCATTGCCGATAAATTAGCAGACCGAGCTAAGTGAAGCATTAAATAAAAAAATTCGAATTAAAATGATATTTTCAATTCGCTGCCGATTGTATCTCCTTAGACTGTACCCGAATAAATTTGTGCAAACTTCTTATGATATGTATGCGATATTGATACAGCTTTAAAGATACTGACTTTGAATTGAAGCTTATTACCTAAGATATAAATATACTAATATGTTTAATTATATGTATAATGATATATATTCTATATTTTACTTTTCTGAAAAATATATATAATTTTTAAAGACTGAGGTTTTTTATAAGTATCTCTTCTATCAGCATTCAATTGGCAATATTTTTGGGAACACAAATTGGTCTGCTAGTATTATTTCAATTTATTTACTGCCATGATGAGATCATTTTTACAAAGACATTTGACTTCAACTGACACAACATTGATTCAATTGACTTAAATAAAAATTATTTCTTCATATTCAGGCTTAGTATTATTTTTAAATCAAATTCCATAATCTAATCGTCTCTTTTTGAATTTATGCGTAGCTCATAACTTTTAATTTGATTTTTATTAAAAAAAAAATGTTGAGTTGCTATCTTTTATCTAATATGTTTAAGCAACTTGTTGGAAAAATGCTTCTTGGTTATCTTATTAGGTTGCTAACGTAGAAGAAGGATACTACAAGTTGTTTCTTAGACATGGTTTCTATTAACAACATCCATCAGTTTTAAAATTGGTTTCCCCACCAAACTTAATGAAAAGTTATCAGATAAACAATTCTGTTCATTTTATTCAGATTTGTATAATAATTGTATTTCGAGAGCTTTCAGGTAAATCCTTACGATATACTAAGTGGTACTAAATCATTGTTTTCCCAATATTTTTAGCATAAGAAGTATATGGCATTGTGGGTAAAAGGTTAAGTTGATTTTGGAAATCACTATAACTTGGATTGCTATTGCGCACTGGGCTTCTCGAACTGTCTTTTCTATGAAGACTATAGAAGACTCAAAGAATTCAAAAATATCAGTAAGAAAGTGCAAGTCCTCCAATTACAAAGTTGGGCCTCCTAAGCTCTAAATTCTAAAATTTGAGATCCAAGTTCTATTTTAAAACTAACTTTAAGCGTGAGTCTTCAAATAAATTAGTCATAAATCGGTTAATATTGACAATATAAAATCCATCCTTCGCCTGGAGGACGAGACGCTCTTTAATTTGACGAACTTAACAATAGGCACTACTGAAAAAGGGTAAGAAGGTGACACAGTTGAAAATTTCGTAGACTTGGAAAGTTTGGCATTGGGAGCGCTGTATGTGGTTTCACGTATTTATTACAAAGTCCTCTAAAGACAATGGAAAAGCCGCTGTTTGAGAGACCTGTCTTTATACTGCGTTGCTTGAACTTAAACATACATGCAGGGAACAATCTGCTGCGCACTGACTACTGCAGGTATGAAGATTCCAGCGAAATTGGATATGTAAAAATGAGGTCTTCAATTTACGTATTTTGTGCGTCTTTTCTAAGCAAGGAATGAAGAGATTAAGGGATTCGAAAAAGGTGAACTAGATCTGGGAGCACACTTCGTAAGACTTTGCAACCAATGCTGTGGCCTAGTTTATTATTTATACAGAAACCATAGTCTTATCGTCCGCAGATGTACATTTAAGACATCTAGCATTATAAACAAACACCGGTCTTCATACAAGAATGCCGTTTCCAATTGAATACATATGTACAACAAGATCTCTCGGGGCGAAGGTAGTTTATGCGGTTTTAGGGTCTCTAAGAGGATTATTAAAACTCATCGTAGAACAAGGTCTTAGATCTCAGATTACCAAATTCCTTTACGTTCAAGTTTGTTTACGTAAACCTCCACAAAAACGAATGAACTGCTGAAAAATACCTTCATCCGGCCTTGTCTTCCCATAGTGACTATCAGGGATTTGTCATTCTCTTTCGAAAATGTGGTGGTTCGTAGATTGGCAGGTGCAATATATTTCTAAGCCAGATGATTGAATAATTAACGCTTATTGCCGTAAGTATAATTGCAGCAACTATTGTGTCAGAGGCTGCATTTTCGTTCCACTTTATATCCGAAATAGACTTGATATTTCTAATACGACTGGAAGATGATGGCAATTGAAGAGACTGTCTCTTTTGTATGTGATATCTGCCAGCGATATCTGCATCCGAACTCAGTTTGGCGACTGCGAAGTTCCAAGCGGCCGCCTGCCTCTCAACAAATGGCCAAACGGTTCATAATCAAGATTTGCTGGGTACCTAATCACCGAGACAGAAAGTCTCTAGGGCTCTACGTGAACTCCTGTTTGTGAAGACTGAATTTCACGGGATGCCCATACATCCATGGGAGCAAGGATACGCCTTGCCATCGCTCCGATACACAACACTCAGTACATCGGGTCTGGGACCCTTCCCGCATTTCGGTTTTCAACCACAGCCACCGTGACTCTCCCAAAAGGGGGAGTCAGGCACGAACTGAAGTCTCATTGGCTTCTGAATCGCACGGTACCATTCTTAATGTCTTGGTATGGATTGCCAGTGATCCTGCCACTGAACAGGACCTATAACCGACAGCTTGTAGCTGGTCAAATCGTTGCAACCTTCAGTGGCGTTAAGTTCTAAAAACCATAACAATAAGACCAATTATTTTTTGCTCTGTCCCCGCTTTTTATTCGACAACGTAATTGATGTAAGAAGCCTTAATAATTGGGCGGGGGCCCGATCGCCGAGACCCTCGAGGATACTGAAAAGCTGATGAACTTGCCAAAAGTGGCAAATTTCCATGATTTTTTTTACTCACTTAAGGCGTTAGAAGATTGAGATCACAAAGGCATTCTTTAGCCTAAAAGAGTCTATTTGATGTAGTTTTCATTTAACCCAAGTACATAGGTACATACTCGTATGTATCTACATATGAATATGACTCTTGCCAATGGTCAACAATTTTATCTTAGGATAACTTTAGAAGTGGAGCCTAACTTCTCATGTAACATAGGTCATGAATCGTTGTAGGTACTCTTTAAGAACGGAATAATTTTGTTAATGTATTAGACAAATCATCTGAATTTTAAAGTGAATTTCATCATAGATTTCCCAGTCGCATGGCGAATATTCTATGGTCAACACGGTGGGAAAACGGAGTTCAGTCGATAATATCGCTTGTGATGATGCAGATGCCCCAACGAACCAGCAGGCATCAACCAGATTTCAGGCAATGCAATTGGACATCACAGAGAATTTTGATGAAAGACTTTGAGATTTTCCGATTATAAAATGTAAACAGTGCAGGTATTGCTTGCACAGCCTTTGTATGTTACAAAAAAAAACTTCAGTTGGAATGAGAAAGATTTTCAGTTGATTATGTTAAAATCACTTTGAAAGGCGAGGGGCACTTCACCTATGCGGAAACGCAACCGTACAACATAATCGCTAATGAGGCACTAAAATTACATGTTCTTAAAGTCACTGTTTGACGCAGCGTCGTACGACGGAATGCCCATGCTTTTCTGAGACCAGTTCCATCAACACTATTCCTTTGCTGTTACTTTTACTGGTGACCGCTGCAGAACTATGATTAACGACTTCTTGGCAAATTGAATTTAGAGAGGATAAGAATACAGCAGACTATTGCACACATGGCACGATTGTCGCCTGTTCTAAACAGTTTTACTTGAGGTTTTCGGGTTCACGGGTCTATATGAGCAAGTCGCAGATCATCGTCAAAGAGAAAAATTTATGGACAGAATTTTTGAAAAAAAAATCATTGAGGCCAACATTCACGATTTCATATGTTGGCCATGGTTGCTACGCGCAATATTATATTTTATTTATACGTTCCTTAGCGCAGATTTTCTGTTTGCCTTTAGGACTATTGGATTGCTAATTAGATTCATTTGTTGCACATGTGTGTGTAAATAAGGGAGTTATGTTATTTACGATATACATACATACTTTAAAGACGAACCTCTAAAGCCTATACATTTTTGAAAAAGGCATTTTCTTTCCAACCGTGCCAAGTACAGAACTACATTTTTGCTCTGTCTGCGGCCTTCCTTGCTGAGATGTTCTTTTATCTGTGGATCTGTTATATGTCTGTTGTTATTTAAGTGACTAGTAGTTCAATAAACCCTTTCGATAAAATTTCATAACTATCTTGAAATGCAACTTTTTTGTGAGAAAATGGTTACAAATGAATCATTCAATGTATTGCCCATCGCTAGCTACAATTTTTTCCCATCTTTCGGGCAGAGCTCGAATATCGTCACGGTAAAAGTGTTCATTTTTTGAGGCTATCCACGAATCAAGCAATTTTTTGATGTCTTCATATGAGCGGAACTGCTGATCAGCCCGACCATGTGGCATCGAACGGAACAAGTAATATTGCGGGTAGGGTAGGACTTGCCATTTCAGCGTTTCAAGGTAGGTTTTTATGGGTTTAGCAATCCAATGTGAGGCCGAAAGCTTTCATGCTATAGAATCATTTTCGTGCCTCTGCTCGTATTGTGGCCGTTTTTCACACACGCGATCGCTTGAAAATGGCTTGGCGGGTAACTCCTAAACTCTTCTTGCGACACTCATCAACATCGAAATCGCCATCTTTGAAGCGACGGAACCAATTACGTTGTTTCACTAAGAGCAGCATCTGCGTAAACTTTTTGGAGCTTTGGAGAAAGAAGAAAATTAACACTTCCCGCAAATGACGATTATTTGGCGCAAGATCAGACATTTTCACACAACCATAAGTATATGACGTCAAATGTATCACTAATGTGTCAAAACGATTTGTTTACCATATGTCTAAGCTTGGTTCATGATATGTCAAAATCGATCAGCAACTGCTGATCTAACTCTCTCTCCTTCTATTCGAATTTGGAAAGAGCTATTAGGTGGTTACATGATATACAGGGTGGGCCATAAAGTATGCCCTATCGGAAAGTGCCATATATAGTATTTTACAAATGGCGTCGAATATCAATTCAGTTTTGACATTTGTAAAGAAAACAGAACTAGAATACTCCTGAAGAGGGCGAAATAATCGTCATGATGTTTTTGATGAACAATTCGTCAGTGATTTGGGCGCATTGACGCAGCCCATTTCCACTATGGGGATCCAAAAACAAACAAAATGTGCGATCAATTTTGGTGCACATAATGCACGAAGAGCCATTATATCCGCTCAAAGTCACTGCATGGTGTGCAGTTTACACTGGAGGAATTTTTTCAGAGCAGCGTAGGCTGAACGATCGCTGTAGATGGTAAGCGCTACAGAGCCATGATCAATGATTTTTCATACCTCAATTGTATGAACTGGGACTGGAGGACATGTGGTTCTACCGATATTCTAAAGCAAAGAGTCATACATTTCAATATTTTTCAAAGGTTGTTTCTTAATTGAAAAGTGTTAGAGTCACGGAATATAATTTCGTACTTCTGGTTTGATAGTAAGCTATTCTGCCAACCCAATTGTGCAGGACACTTTCGATGGCTTGAAGCTTTGTCGTCTATTTAGCTGAATTTGTGCTTAAGTGCCTCAGTAGAACACTTTTAGGCGCCAGTAGCAATATTGAGCGTCCTGGACGAACTCGAGTATAGCACATACTTTTTTTACGAAATGCCCCACGACCATTGTACGGTTAGTTCCTTATCTCGGCTGATTTTTTTTTTAATTCGTAGTGCTTCAAGAACACAGAACTAATTATAGAAAAAAGTTTTCAGTGTCAAAATTACATGTAAGTAATTAAAGGAGCTACTACTGTAGCAGATGATATACCCTATACAGATACGAGTATTAAAAGGCATTCTGCAGAAAGTTCGAGTTTCGGATACGTATAAGTCTCTAAAATGTGAAGATAACATAGCACGATATCTTATCCTCTCGGTTCCTTTTGATTTCCATCTAATAAAGACAGAAAGTCCATAACTTTATTGAGGAGGAGATATGAAATTTGATGTGAGTAAGATGTGCTCCAATGCAATCCAAAAGTCAATTTAAATTTGCCTAAAAGGTATTGTGATTGTTCTACGATTCCTGGACATAGTATATCTAGAGAATCACAAATCAAAATATTCGTAATTTTAAATGGAAATCTAAGGGAAAATTTTTAAAATTTCATGTAGGCTTTACTAAAACTCCTTCCAGCCTCATTAGGCTGAACTCTTTTCCCAAAAATATCACCTTTTTGTCATCATATCACACCTAAAACCATGCAAATTTCATACTTCATGTGCCTCCATAAAATACATACTCGTATATATAACTATTTAATAATATTTTCAATTTTTGTATTTAATATGTATGGTATGCTGGTTTGTTTTTATGTATGTAGTATGTAAGTGAACAATTTAAAATGTCGAATCGGAACGATTTCTCATATTAAACTACCTAGGACTACATGATACCATTCAATACATAGAATGTTATACATAAACCCTCAGGTTTATTTTGATGAAACGTAAAATTTATAATACATTCATACATCCAGTACACACACAATTGTAAAGTTTCATACCCCATCAATTAAGATAAAAATTATAAATAACGCAATTAACATAATTTATACTTGCACATGTACATTTATCTATAGATCAACGGAATATGTATGCTATTCGGTCGAGAACATACAAACAAAAATATACTACCGCTAGATTTGTGTAAGACAAAATTTTAAAATCCTTGCCTAAATGGATTCGATACTCGCCCTCCTGGTCCAGCATTACTTGGAGGTTGTTCTGGTTGATGGTGTTGCTGCTGTTGTTGTTGGTGTTGCTGTTGCTGCTGCTGCTGCTGTTGCTGTTGCTGTTGCTGGTGTTGGAATGGATTTGCAACACGTTGCTGTGGAAGATGTCGAGTTGTAGATTCTTGCTGATATGCGCCTCCTTGCTCTTGATAGCCAGGCTGATACTGTTGATATCCTGTGCTGGAATCTTGATAACCACCAGTCTGTTGTTGTTGATAGTCGTAGTTTTGCTTGTCGAGATTGGTTTCTTCGGTATGCTCTTGTTGGTATTGTTGACCGTATTCGAGATGATTTTTGTATTCACCATCGACTGGTTGTTGATCTTGCATGACATACGTTTGATATTCTTTGTTCGGGGGATCTTGCATTAGGATATTAGCTTCATTCTCAAAGTGCTTAAAGTCATAGATGTTACGTAGTTTTCGTAAAACGGGCACATACAATAGATTCGAGAAAGCTATAAGGAAGTTAAGAGCTGTAAAACCAATCGCTTCAACTACTCCACCGGCGATAATTGGTCCCACCGCATACGCAATTGAATAGGAGATGTCAGCAATGGCATAGATACTACCATATACCGATACATATCGGACATCTACTAAATAACCCAGTGTGGGTAGAAGGGCAGTGTCTATAAGCGCAATGCCAAAGCAAATACCACAAATTGGTATCATCAGAACTTTGTATGAACTCGAGAAAGGAATGATGAAGCAACACAAGCCTTCAAGAGCTAAACCACCAGCAGCCATTAACCACTGATGATGGGGATATTTCTTGGCCATTTTCACAGTAATAATAACACCGAACACATGTGGAAAGAAGGCTGGTAACCACACCATTCCGATCTTCCAGTTATCTGTTGTAAGATTATCTTCCATCCATAATGATATTGTTGGTTCGAGAAAGGCTAATGCCACATTTGACATGGTTAATGCGCCGGCACATACCGCAATATACGGATCCATGAGTAATTTCCATATTGGTATTGTTTGCTGTTGTACTTCTTTGCTCATTTTCAATTGCTCCTTTAATGGTTTCATAACAAGCAGTAACATTAAGCCATCGATAAGACACACCAATGCTAAAATTAAAAATGGTACTTCCTTTCCGGCAAATTGATATAAGGCTCCTCCAAATGGCGGTGCAACTAAGCAGCCAAAACTGATAAAGGCCAACGCTATGCCCAGCGCTTGTGATCGTTCGTTTTCTTCAGTAAATCGATCGGCAATCATAGCCAAACCAGATGTATCAGCGAAAGCAGAACCAGCTCCTTGTAGTGATCGAGCAAAAAAGAGCACACTGTAGCTTCGGCCACAGGCAAACACGGCCGTCGACAAGAACATTATGATCAGGCCAATCATCATGGGTAGATCGTAACCGATCCTGTCGATGAGTGCTCCCGAGAATGGATTAACCATTAACTGGACAATGGCTTTAGATGCAAACAGTATACCAGTTGCTGAATCCTGTCCATGGTGGTCGTGTTTCATTGGAATCGGTTTACCAGTGATATTATTGATTAATAATGGTGCTGGGGTTCCATCATCGAATCCTCCTACATAGCGCAGATAGTCCGGTATAATGGGAACAATCACCATATACAACATGTTGTCGAGAAGTAGTGCAATAGATACAATGACTAAAATAAGTCTGCGTTGCATAATAGGCTCTTGGATCTTCTCCCATAAGATTTCGCGCAATTCGCGGAACTCCAAATTGACTACGGGTATTGTGAACGACATTTTGATTGATTCGATGTAACTTCCAGTTGAGTTTGATGAGAAATCCAAATAAAAAAAGGAAAAAATATCTACGATTTTTCGAGGAAGCTGTGGTACACCGGGCACCCCTGCTGTTGTTTGTATTTTGGAAGAGCAAGATCTAAATACTTATCCAAATGTGGATGTATTATCTCCACTTTTAAGAATATTTTTTAATGGAGATATCATCGCATTAGATCCATTATTTCGTATAAAGTTAAGCGTCAGACATCATCGAGAAACATCGGTGGCGGTGGTGACAAATTTGCTCCTAGTCACTCTGTGCTTATTGATTATAAATGATGTGATGGCATCCGTCTGGACAACCTTTAACGACACAGAAACAAGATTTCATTAGTTTGAGTTCTTCTTCATTGGTGATTTTTTTTTTTTTAAATTTATGTCTTTGGGTAACTTAATTAATACAAATGAACAAGTAGTTTAACTTTTAATCGAAAGCAATTCGAGAGTATTTCAGTGAAATTATTTTTATGATTGAAATGTTGTTTCTGTGAAGATAAAGGATGCCCACAAGGGAGTATTGATGCGATCAGTAATTTCAAAATTAATTTAGAATATGTTTTTATTTTAGTTTCTTTTTTTTGTTCAAGCTATAACTAGTTATAAAACGTTTTACTAGAATTAAACTAAGTTATCTTCGTTTTCACTATTAACACACATTTCAATCATAAAAAATGCTAATATTATTTGTTGGTAAGGACGTTTTATAAAGTGCAGATAAATTATTATTAGGATACAAAGTTATTAAATTCTATCATTGCGATGTGGAGTTTCCCAAGAGTGAATTAAAAGGGTAAATAAATATGTTGTGCTAAGCTATTTTTATTTCAACTCTCAGGGTTGTTTTGGTGGAAGACAACTTGAATTGACTGATTTGTTTAATAATTAATAAATTTTGAATTAATTAATGCTGATACCACTAAACCGCAAGAACAGCTGGAAACTCCAATATTTCAATTATTTTGTCCGCAACGTTTATAATCTGTCGCGCATAGAATAGTGACTTCTTTTTGATTCTCATAATTTAATAAAAGATATAAGTTGAAGATACACCCTTTTCTGTTTTTACATGATCTTTTTTGCAAAATTAAATAATTTTTCCTTTTTTACACGGATTTTTCGATCTAACACGATTCACAAAAAAAAGTTTTCTTACTCTTCGAAGTGCGTTTCAGCTAATTCATATTTATGTACATCTGCAAAATTCAATTCAGTATACACATCAAAATCCTTAACGGTAATTTATCCTTATGTGTTTATGAACATCTGTTTCATCGGAGCTGTTTCAATGTCAGTTTCTATTTTGTGTTAGAAGTGTACGGAGTGTAAGTTTTTTACATTGTTTCATAGTAACCTTAGAAGTATTATGTCTAAGAAAGAATGGAATATTTCGAAGAGACAGGCAGTATCGTCAGAAATCAAAGTACAAATCTTAGACAGATTAAAGAGAGGTGAAGGTGCCACATCTGTTGGTAAAGCCTTTAATTTTAGTGAAGCGACTATAAGAACAATACGAAAAAATGAGAATTCCATTCGACAATCAGTAATTTCTGGATCAAAACTCAGTTCGAAAATATCATCTTATTGTAGAAATAAGAAAAAACCGAAAAACTTCTGGTGTTATGGATGGAAGATTTGCAGAAAAAAAGAATATCTGTTAGTGGGAGAATTATAAAAGAGAAAGCTCCTTGGAACCATCAACAAGTCGTCAGCCAACGGAACAACTGGCATTTAATGCAAGTGAGGGATGGATGACGCGTTTTTTTAAAAATGCATGCATTTCACAATGTAAAACTAAAAGGTGAAGTAGAATCGAAAACACTGCAAAAAGCTTTCCAGATAAATTGAAAAAAAGCAATTGAAGTGGGCGGCTATACTCCAGATCAAATTTTTAATGACGACGAAACGGGTTTATTCTAGAAGAAAATGTCTGGAAGAACCTAAATAGCAAAATCGGAAAAGTCAACTAGTGGCTTTAAGGCGGCCAAAGATCGAGTAACGTTTTTATTTTGTAGCAACGCATCTGGTGATAAAATGTTAAAGCCTCTACTAATTAACAAATCCCTTAAGCCTCGAGCTTTGAAATGTAAAAACATTACACAACTTCCAGTTTATTTGATGGCGAATAAAAAGGCTTGGATCCAGATTTGTTTACATATTGGTTCAACAATAGCTTTACTCCTGAAGTCCGCAAATATATGGAAGAAAAAGGATTGGACTTCAAAATACTTTTGCTCATTGAAAACGCGCCTAGCCACGCAGTGCTTGATCATCCAAATGTTCAATTGCTATTTTTGCCGCCTAATACCACTACTTGATCAGGGGATTACTATATATCAGCATTCAAAATGTACTACATAAAACAAGCGTTTAAATACATTTTAGATTCTATAGAAGAAAAAAATCTAACGGTTCTGGAAGCATGGAAAAACTTCTCAAATATGGAGTGTATTACACATCCTTCTTATGCTATTAAACAACTGCGCCAGTCTACTTTAAATGCTTGTTGGAAAAAAAATTTGGCCATCATGCGTTAAAAGTGAAAGTTGTGTAATACAAAAATCAGCTCTATACACTGAAATTATTACTTTATCAAATCAAATTGGTGGCGAAGGTTTTCACGACATGCAAACAGTTGACATCGATGAATTGATTCTTGAAAGTCCATTGAATGAGCAGGATTTAATTGAAGTTAATGACAACGAAGAAAATGACTCGGAAAATGACGAAGTTGAAGACGAATGTCAGCTGTTAACGGCTGATACAATACGCGAAGGATTGAAGTTTGCCGTAAATTTGGAACATCATTTCCTTACTCATGATCCAGATATTGAGCGTGCATTAAAATTTCAACGAAATTTAAAGTCTTGTGTAGCTGGATATCAAGAATTATTTAAGCAGCTCGAGAATCCGAAAAAACAATGTTTAATGACGGATCTTATTACAGCGGAGAAGTCAAAGTAAACGGCGGTTGCTGCAAACTCGTTCACTGACGGTAACATTTTTAGCCCAGTCCGCAATAAACGTCCACGCTTATCAAGTAGCGATTAATACCACTTTGCGAAGAGTCTTTAATTTTAATTTACATTTTTATTGTATACGTATGGATTTGAATTTTAACTAAATGTGCAGTAATTTAATATTTTTTTCGAAATATCATTCTTTTTGGACGGTTTTGAAGTCAAATATTTACAATTTTTTTCATTTTACACTATTTTTTACAGTTGCGGAACATGTTCCCGAAAATACCATATGTAGCATATATTTTTTACATGGATTTTTAATTACACAGTTTGCTGAGGAACGCATCTACCATGTAAAAACAGAGTTGGGTGTATATTAAATAAAAGAACGTTTACATAAGTATATATAACAAAATAAGTTTAGTAAGATCGTTTTAAGAGCTGCCTTTACTCAATATCATCTCAACTATTTTCTATTCAATCACTTTGCTGAGATTCCCAGAGGATTTACTCGAAAGTCTACCAACTTTCATTAAATTCAAATCTGCTGTTGCCAACAAAAATCTCTGTAATATCTGATCAAGTCTTCCTTAAAACAGAGTGCTATATTTTTTGATTAAGTCAAACAGTTAAACTAGATAAAGAAGTTTAGGAGCCAAACGAAAAGATAATCACAATAACAATAATCTATCCATAGACTCCTAGGCAGGGACTGGGAAATGGGTTCTGGAGGGCCAAACCGACTTAGTTGCTAACCAAGGGGTTGGTATTGCGTTGACTCCTGGGGCTTTTTCTAAGACAAATTTGGTAGATAGGGCGGGCTGAGCAGGATCGATAGAGAGAGTTGCGAATACTGGAGGTTGTTCGGAGTATTATTTCTTAACTTCGGCTTCAGAAAAGCCTCACGCTAAAAACAACTTCGGCTAAAAGTCGGTTGATAAGAAGAGAAAATCATAGACCAAAAACAAAAACGATTAGGAAACTGCAAATACACTCCAAGGCATAAATTCTGAAAACTATACTCTCTCAGCAGCGACAGTAAAAAGAAAAAGGGTAAGAAAAGTCCCATCATCTCAAACCTCTTCTCTATTGTTTTAAGCCGTTTCTGGTACTTCTCTTTTTAATGTTGTCTTCTCCAGCAAAACTAACCGAATGAAATCAATTCTACATGCTGGTGCTGAGGGTTGGGTGCTATCCTACTCTATAAATAGGATAGGCACTGAGAAGTGTCAACTTATCGATGCCCAAACTTCTAACTGTTTTTACACATCAACTGCGGTTATTTTACCTCCAAGTGCTAACCATCGGGTATTGATCAATGTCCATCCGGAATCTACTTGCCAAACTTATATGCGTTAGTGCCGACCAGTAGACAAAAATTACAGCGCTATAAACGGCACACCGGATAAATTCTCCAGATGGAATCAACGGTCAAGTAAATCAAATGAGACCTTAACCGGGATATTCCGGTAAGAATTTCCGAGACTACCTCAGGGTCTTGAAAAGAAATGAAAAGTAATCCCCAAGCGGGTTACTGGCCCCGGTCTAACCGACAACTCAGCCTAGGGGTATCTATACTAAACTGGCCCTCCTGGGGGTTGTGCCGTCGGGGTAACTGGCCGGCCACGGAAAAAAAACCAAAGTTACGAAGCAACAACAAGCCTTAGATACGGAAGGATCTTCTATTGATGACCACTGAAAAACGAACCAAAGGCAACGAACCTCGAATCTGTACGTGGAATATTAGATCCCTTAAGATTAAGCTTGTATTAAGCCAAATAAATGGGGGCTTCAGCCCCTACCAAAAAAAAAAAAAACTTCATAGGCCACGTGCAGCCCTTAAGCTGAAAAGCAGATGTTACCGCCCCAAGGACAACGATGGGGTGGGTCAATGAGCGCCTCGCAACAATTCGTATTAAGGCTAAATTTTCCAACTTAAACAAATTAGCCATATACCACCTTGATCAAAAGTTTTTCGCAATTTATTCCGAAAATTAAAAATACATGTTTATTCATCTAAATCTATATTGTCCCTTTCAAAGTAATCCCCATCGACTGCAACACGCTTATGCCAGCGCTAGATCCAATCCTCGAAATATGTTTTGTATTCGCTCCATCAGTGCTTCCTGTGATTTTTCCATTACTTCCTCTCGGCTGCTGAAACGCGTTCCCCTAGTAGTTTTTTAACTCGATTGAACAGAAAGAGTCACAGGGAGCCAAATCAGGTAAATTCGGTGGCTGTTGGATGGTATTTGTTGCATTTTTCGTCAAATTCGTCAAAAAATTACGAATAATGATGGCACTGTGCGACGGTGCGTTATCATGGTGCTAAATCCACGAGCATTTCTGCCCACAATTCTGGTCTCTTTCGGCGAATTGGTTATTTCGCTCCATGGGTGGCATCCAACACTTAATGGGGAGACTAAATTTTTAGTGGAAGTTGGCTTGAGTAGTCAACTACTCGTCTTACTTGATTTTCGTTAACTGAAAAAGTTTTCGATGTCGGTGGTCTGCCACTGCGTTCATCATCTTCGATTGACTCACGACCACTTTTAAACCGCTCGTGCCACTGGTAAACGATCGTTTTCTTTAGAGAATCGTTGCCGAAACACTTTTCCAACTTTTCCAACGTTCGCGCACCATTGATTCCGTGTTTTACTCAAAAGTTAATACAAGTTCGTTGTTGCAAATTAGAATCCATTTCTAAAATTGTAAAAAATCGCCAACACACACTTAGATAGATGTACTCTTGGCTACGTAACTTTTGCAAATGTCTAGCTATGACGCTAAGATTTAGAGGAATGTCGAGAATAGATTTACCAACTTACCAAAAAAAACAGAACTCGAGTCGGAATAATGGGAGCGCCACACGGTGGTGTGGTGCCGGAGAGAGGGCATCTTTGCTAGTACTCTGGCAAAAGGTAAAGATAATATGTTTCTGTAGAGACGAACAAGGGAACATATTGGTAGAGTCACAGTCGATGCTGAAGATTTGGAAAGATCATTTCCATAGATTGTATAACGGCGATGACGAATCAAATACCACTGTCGTCTTTCAACCTGGACGATGTAGAGCAACAATTCTGTCTACCTGACCTGAATGAAGTGAAGATAGCAATATCTAAGTTTAGGTCCCACAAAGCTGTTGAAGCTGACTGCCGAGCTCTTCAAAGCGGCGGGCGATGACTTGATAAGGAGCATACACCAACCCTCTGAACTCTGCCAACTACCGAGGCATCAGTCTCCTTAACATCGCCTACTACTACCTGCCATATTGTGTGAAAGCCTGAATCCTTTTGTCAACAACCTGATTGGTCCATATCAGTGTGGCTTTAGGACAGGAATCGACTAAATGACAGCATCTACAGAGATGAGCTATACAGAGAAATGTTTAGCTTTGGAAAAAGCCATTACGGTCAATAGAGCGCGCAACTGATACATGATAAACAATTTTTTGTGGTCAGACCTGGAGAATATGGATACGGACGAACTCTACTTTTAATAGGATGGTGCTATGTGCTATATACTCGTAAGTTGCGAAACAATCGACTTATTGCGCACGAAGAGACCTGGCCGGAGGCAGCCATTAGCCGTCCAGATCTTGCAACTTAACACTGATAGACTTCTTTCATCCGCAATAAATTCCAACTCTGAAAGCGTACATTGAAGCCACCAAAGCCGAAATAGAGCTCAAATTATGTGAAAGAGTGATTGGAAATTTTGAAAAAACGATGAGTGTCTGTAAGTAGACCCGAGGTGGTCATTTGGAAGATATATATTCCATAAACAATGTCCATGTGTTTGCTTTACAAAGCAATAAAAGTTTCAGATAGATCTGAAAAATTGTTAGCTTTATTCAAAGAAAAAAACAATCATACACCTCCTGTTGAAACACTGGAAGTGGCAATGAGGTGTGTTGTGGTTATATGTTACACTGATATCTATCATCAATTATGGTGGCAGTGGCATTAAACTATCAACCTTTAAGATAATTTTAATTGCTAACCTGACACTGGCCCACTTCTGCACAGTGGCAGTAGCTTTTATACCAATAATTGTAATAGACAAGTTAAGTACTAACTAACCAGGTGATTTAGATCCATCAGTGTAACTTGCTTCTGGAGAGGCATAAGAGCTCTGTCCAAGACGCAACAGAAGACGTGCTGAGTACAGAAGATCTTATGAGTCTACGATTATACTCGTACCTCATATGGCTATAAGAACTTCATGTGCTTCAGATAGTTCTGTCATTGCATTCTCTATCCCAAATGCAACATACATACCAACGTAGATCATCTGTGTTTATGCTTCAAATTTTAGTTAACAAAACTGAGTGTGCAATCGATATGTTGAAGTACGTTGGACATTCTCTTTAAAATTAAGGGTACTTCGGTGAATGCAGCTGTTGTGTAATTTGGCCTGGAAACTGTCGGTAGATGTGCGAGGAATTGTAGTAAATTAAGCTTTGGTTGTGAGTAGCAACTGCGTTCACTATGTGATGTAGGGAATAGAATCCGTTTGCATGCGGGTGTCCTGTTTCCATAGAGACGACCGCACTGGTTTGTAGCCAATTCTCATAAAATTAGCGTTGTTTTATTCAAAGAGAAACCTGGCTGATCTGGCTTACCTAGTACCAAAATGCGTCATCATTTATTTCCATATGAATTTAAGTCCTGGATAGCTAATGTACTTGCTTACATAAATGCCGCTACAGCCAGGGGTGAACCTGGGCTTCAACAGTATCGTGTTGCCTCCCTACGGGCACACGATAGTCGCGAGTGCTAAAAGAATGGAAAACAACTTTCGGATCTCACACCCCCGGATCGCAAATTCTTTTTGCTGTTGCGTGACCTCAATCATTGTGCATGCTATTGGATTAATTTATGGCAAAAACGATGATTGAGTACATGAAACATTTGATGAATAGCTGGTTATGCGTTTAAATTTTTGTTTGTGGACGCATTACAAGATGCGTAGCGTGCATTTGTGCATGGCACCTGATCTAGGCCTTCCTAAGCTTTATTTTCCCACTTGCGTCGGACCTTTGATCTTTGATGTCCATTGCCTCTTCATATCCTCGCCATCTGAAGCTATCGTATTAATGTCGCTCGTACAGTTCGCTGTTATATTTCTCCTTCCAACGTCCATCCAGTGAGACCGAAATCCACTCGAGTAATCTCGTGTTCAAAATCACGGAGTGTTCGTCAACGTCCATTCTTCTACGGCATAGAGAAGCTCTAGTATGATTAGGGGGTTTTATAGAGTCTTGTTAGTACATATCTACCAATGCCTATGAAACAGCAATTGGCATTTGATTTCTGATGGAATGTCATGCGCTAACGGCCTTAAAGTTGTTGCTATTTATTATGACATTCCGTCCAATGCATCGTTGTTGTGCGCCCTTTCTTATTCGCAGAACACATTTGGCCTTGCCCTTATTTCAAGCTAAGCCTGCTTTCGCAGTTTCGGTTTCAATATCTGTAAACACTCCAGTGACAGCTAGCCGCGTTTTGCCAATAATGTTACTATCATCGGCGTATGCAACTAGCACAGACAGCCTTCGGTGTTGGCTTGCTAATTTCTCGCAATTTCATCGAGTTTGATGTTAAAGAAGTTTGTGTTAAGCGCTGTTCTATAATTTTCCTCAAAATGAGAGGTAAGATTACTTTGTTCACGGCCTTTACGGATCACTGAGAGTTTTTTATCGTTAATCTACACAATTTGACAGGGATGCTAAAACTAGACATGAGTCAGTAATCTCGTATCTATATCTCGTAAAATCGACAAGGATGTGATGAATATCGATCTGGATTTCTTGGGTGTTGTCTAGGATTTACCGTAGTGTGAATATTTGGTCAACTGTAGCCTTACTAAATAAATAGGGCCCTAACGGATTTTTAATAAACGCATAAATATCTCCTCATCATGTACGTTACATACATATATGCAGGGTTCGATCTCCTCCTGAGAAGAACCATATCTGTTTGCCAATACCCGCAAGGTATCTGGCTTGATGCCAAGTCGAAAACTAACGAAATCGTTCCCTAATTTATTCTGGTATCTGTAGAGGCCCCAGACAAGCGTGTCATAAAAACCATAGGTTCCGACTCCTGAAAGTTGAATCTAAACTTCCAGCCATTGCAATATCGCTGAATATTATGGAAGATCCTTTGCAAGAGTATATTGATGACCTCGATCTTTGGATCTGATGTGTAGTTGTTGAATAGGATCCGCGAATCATAGACACCTAGTTACAAACTGTTTTCAATGTGAAATATTGCAGCACAATATTTTTCAATTTAAATAAAAGTCCCTGTAGTCGAACTGTGTCAAAAGCCGGAGCCCGTTCAATGTTTTTTGGTTTTCCAACCAGTTTAGACGCGTCATGGAAGAGATCATGTCTCGCCTGGAAACCAAATTGGTCACCCGGAACTATATTTTTGTCCTCAATCAGTTAGTTAAGATTATATTAATCCTCCACAACAGCAGGCCAAGAAGCAGTCGAAATTGTGGGCTGGCTTTTACGGGTAAAGCGGAGCCAGAGAAGGCCAATGAGGTTCTGTCGGCCCACAACATCGATTACCTTCAAAAGAGGAAAAAATCAATAGCAAATATTATAAACGACAGCATTTGGGCAAGAAAAAGGTGCAGCAGGTGTTCTTCCATTAAATCAATGCACAGCTGCACACGTTCGTAGTTGCCATTGAAAAATTTCATAAGCTTGGCTTCTTCATCTCTGGTCCCACAGTGGATGTTATCTATTTCAGAACCTGAAAAAATGGCTCAGCAGAAAGAGATTTGGTTCCAACGATGAAATCATCTCTCAGTCAGACGCCTATTTTGAGGATCTCGCCAAACCTTTTTGTTTGGATGGGATACGTTGAACCAAGTGTTTTGAGCTCAAATAAATTTATATTAAGAATTTAACCCTGTTTGCGAAAACACTGTGTTTCATTCACAAGGTAATGGTTTTTTGAACCAGCTGGATAGATAGCAAAATACTTTCGCTTAAAATTGTAGAGAACCGGGAATGTAGTTGAAAGATACCAGCTCTCTAGTCTCTACCCAGACTAAGAGTGGTTTCTGGAATCTGAGGACGCTCGTTAACCCAGGAAGCGAATGACCTCAAAATGCCTCTAACTGGAGGACAGTTGGAACGAGAGTTACTTCGGTATAACTTGGACATATATGAGAAATGAGTGAAGTAAGATAATCAGACGCGATAGATTACTAATTCCAAACGTGTAATACTGTGCTACTCTATTCGGGCAAGCTCTCCGGCAGTCCTTGTGAATCCGATGTGGGTCTGCTGCTAACACCAACAGCTCGCAGAGGCGTAATTTCCGGGCACTCACATGGCGATAGGATCTTAGCGGCCAGATTCCGGACTAAAGTATGGCACGTCATACAGTCATACAGTGTTACGCTCTAACGAGTCCCTCGACTCAGGATGAAAACGAAAACTTCTACAATTCAACGCAACGCTGAACGGAGATATCGTCATCGAAATGGGGAATCTAAATGCAAAGGTAAGCAACGACAATGAACGGCTCAAACATGTAATCGGGAAGCACGGCCTTGATTACCAAAATGGTGAAAGATTTGTTGATTTCTGCAACATCAATCGCCGAGTTATAGGAGGTATGTACCATGTTTGAGTATAAGACCTGCCATAAAGTCAGTTGGTTATCAACTGACAGGCAATCACCAGAATGCCTAGGTATAAATTACATCGACCAGCTAAAGGTCCCCCCAGTACGCCAACAACTAAGGAATCACTTTTTGCTAGGAGTGGAAGATGGCAGGCATGATATAGAACGTGGCTTACCGAGGATACATGGAATCGGATTGAAGAAAGTAAGCTGCTTAAAGCTTGTATTGTATTGTTGATACCCAAGTAGTAGGGAAGAACGAGCTAGAGTCCCTATACCGAAGGAAAGTGAAAGAAGTGTAGCGTAGCGTACTACGGGACAAACGTAAGTGTAGGTATATCAACGCCCTGTCCACAGAAGCATAGGAAGCAGCGAGCAGGTATGATGATAGAACCGTTTACAAAATCACCAAAGAGCTGACAGCTAGTCAAAATCCGATGAGAGACTTGCATGGTTCCGTACTCGCTTCAGATAAGGATCAGCTCAAGCGATGGAAGAAGCACTTTGCGATGGTCCTTATTCGTGTATTCGCCAACGTTGTGCACCCAAAGCAAACTCCTCGAAGCACCAAATTCGCTCCTCCACTCCCAGTAAAGGTGAGATTACTATCGCGATCAATGCGCTGAAGAACAACAAGGCAATATACTTTGATGGTATTTCCGCAGAGCTGATGAGAGGAGCTCCAACCACATCAGTGGAGATTTTACATCCCCTTATTGAGAGAGCTTGGGAGGCAGAAACTTTGCGCAACGAATGAAAGAAGAGAATGATTGTCAAGCTCCCCAAAAAAGGTAGTCTTGTGGAGTGTCAAAATTAAAGAATCATTTGCGTTTTTCCCGCAGTTGGTAAGGTAATAGCCAAAGTAGTTCTTGAGCGAATAAGGGAATATTTGAGGTTTCCGCTCTGGATACTCCTGTGTAAACTACACCAACATCTTCTGGATTATTATTGAACAGTACGTTGAATACTGGTCACCACTTCACCTGCTGTTCATTGATTTTGATAAGGCGTTCGACAGTGTCAATAGGCAGTTTATCTGGCTTGCTTTGCGAAGGAGAGGTATACCCGCCAATTGCTATTATTAAAGCCACCTCTGATGGGTATAAATATCACGTTCTGGGGTGGGGTCCAACAAGGTTGCATTGTATCACCGATACTTTTTTATTGGTGATTAGCAATGTGCTTCTCGCAGCCTTGTTTACTGGAAATGGAGGAATTTGTTGGACTCTTACATCTCAACTCAAACATCTGGACTACGCCGCCGACATTTGTTTGCTCTCTCACAGAATTATGGATCTGCACCAAATGACAGCAAGTGTGGAGAAGGAGGCAAATGTCGTGGGTTTGAAGAATTACACGGTCAAAAGCAAATTCATCAACCTCGGTACTAGCTCATCAACTCAAGTTAGTATTGCTGTACAACTGCTAGAGAGAGTAGGGAGTTTCGAATATCTTGGGAGTATTGTCTCTACCGAAGGTGGAACTGAACAGGATATTGTCAACCGAATCGACAAAGCAAAGACTGCGTTTGATGTCCATGATATGGCGAAGCAATACAATCAGCTTACACGGCAAGCTACGACTGTTTCGTTCAAATATAGAATCCATGCTGTTGTGTGGGTGCAGCACTTGGATGACCTCTAATATCACAAAAAAAATACAAAGTTCGATAATAGTTGCCTATGGAACATCTTAAAGGTTTTCTTGCCTCACCTAACGGTATCTGTAACGAACATCTTTACCAGAGAACGGGTCAGAAATCAATAGGCATAACCATCCAACGGGGGAAGTGACGGTCATACACCTTGAAATGACGATAGTTCAATAGCAAACTACACGATGCAATGGAATCCGTTACCACAGGATGGTAGAAGAACAGGTCGGCCGAGAAATTCATGGCACAGTATGGTTGAGAAAGAGCCATGGCAACTGAGGCAGATTTGAAGAGACCTGAAACTCATTGCCAGGAAGCATACACGATAAAGGGAAAGAGGACATTAGTAAGTCAAGTAGTTCTTCTGCTCATATTACTTGTCCTAATATCTTTAGCAGGTTCGACTTACGTCGTACTTTGTATCCAATGACCTCCAATTTTCCACTAAACAGGCCACCAAAATGTGTCTTTATTCAACATCTTTTTTGGAAGAGTCATTGTAGTACAATGACAGTCTAGATCTATCATAGACTTTCTTGAACGGGGTTGTGTTCCAAATTACTGGTTTTGTGTTTCTGCAGCGTCAATTGACAGATGACAGTTAATGTCAACCAAATGTTCGATGGGCTTTCATTCGAAAACACAGTCATTAACACGAACGTCGTTCAAAGTCCTGTGCTTAGTTGTAAGTCCCGGTAATCTTGAACTCTCAATAATTGGATAGAAACAATTAACCAGAATCGGTACTTATGTTCTAATTCCTCAAAAATCCGTAAACGACATGAATAATTTAGAGGGACCGAAAATGAGTTTCTTCTTTCAATGCATGAACAAATCAACCCTTAAGGTCAAACCTTAATTTACCGTTTGGGAAGTATCCAATTTATTTCCCTCCCCCGATTTGGAATTCGTGCATCGTGAATGATGGCCCATTACAAGAAAGAGTCGATAATTACAAGGGAATCAGTGAGCTACGAACATCTGTACTCATACTCCTCCTCATGGTCGTAGTCGTTTGTAGCGTGGCCGCTACATGTGTGTTGCTCGAGTTTACCATCACGCAAACACCAAAAACCTTGCCTTTATTACCTATCCTCTATCCGAAAAAAAAAAAAAAAATTACCAAAAACGCTCAAACTCACATAAATACGGATGGAAGCAATAAATGAAGAAGAATGAGTGCAATTTGTGAGCAAAATATGGATATTTTCCAGGGCACACTCGGTGTACACCCTATTGCGTGAAGATTGCTTGTCAGGACGACCCCAACTTGAAAGCTTCATATTCTGAAGTGGCTCAACGGCGTGGTGGTTGCTTTAGAGCGGCGGTGGCGTTGGCGGCGTCATGCCACAGTGATTATGTGAGCCCCTTGAACTCATTTACAAGTGCGAGTGTATGGTATGCCTGAGGTACAAGTGTAATTATAATTATTTCCTCGTATAAGCAAGTATACCACCTGAATAAAACCACCCTACATCCTGTTGTACTGTATCCTTGTAAATTGGATTCTTTGTATTATTTTCATTGGAAATGTGTGTGCGTGTTTTTCTTTTTTTTTCCTTTTTCTTTTTATATTTATATTTTCATGACCATGGGTTCACTTGATTTCTATTCTGTGTTAAGAGCCTGAGTCAAGTACACAAACGTGTAGATACTTTGTACGGCAAAAAATAAGACCGAAAAATTATGTGACTTCAAACACGAAAACGGAAAGGTCGGTCATTTGAGTGATCTACGTACGATAAGACAACCTTCAATTTCAACCTCACCACTTTGTAAGGACTTCAGTATCGTCGCAGTTTTTGTAAATGTGTAAACTTTGTGCCACGAAAAGAGAAAATTGTTTTCTTTTCAAATTTAAGACATGTACTGTTCGCATTTCACTTGATTAGGTAAGGTTGGAAGTTATTCTTAGTGCGCCACATGCTAGGAAAATTCATCGTAGCAAGACCGTCGTTCTATTCGTACTGAACCGTGGCTAAAAATAAAACAAGGCGGGAGAAAAAAATCGATTTTCCGCACCCTCAAAAAATATGAAAAAAGGAAAACAAAAATAAAGCTCAAGTTTCGTTTCATCAAATACCTGGCCATCATCATCCGTTGACTGGGTTTTTAAGGATCGGCCCCCTGAACTCCGCACGAAATCATCGTGCGTGAACAATGTTGTTTGCATTTCGTTTATCCTGCTATAGGGGTTGCTTTTCAGCGCTTTCGCTGGTTATTCTTAGAAGTTTTAGGAATTGAAAGGTTTTTCAAGTATTTGTCGTCATTAGTGCTCTGCCCCGCAAGAGAATTGCATTTTTAATTACAGGAACTGAATATTTCTTTATGCCGAACACTATTTGAGATTATGTCACAGGACTGCATTTTATTCTGATAACTGAATTAAATAACGAAGGGGAGCTTTAAATATTAATTTGCAAAGGATTTTTTCAGACTGAGACACGAGAACCTGGACATGGAATAGTAGAATCTTTTCGATACTGTGGGGTTTAAAGGGGGCGATAGCAAATATCATACATCACGAAGCAAGATGAATCTGTAGCAATACGCCATCGCGCAACAACGTGGTCTTGACATGCAACTATGGATGTTGACAGCACAGCGTATCTTACTTTTGCTCAATTTACAATTTTTTGTAAGAAAAGTCATCTGCTCCGGAAGCGCAACTCAAAGTATGGCTTGCTTTTGAACCATTTTTACGATGCGATACTAACGATAAAGTGAGAAATAACACATGTCAACAAGGATGCGCCTTGATATTGATGGAACTCTCAGCACAACGTAGCAGACAACATGATTTAAGTCTCATTTGATCCGGCTAGATCGATTCAATGGAAATTAGAAAACGTTTTCGGAGTGGTCTGGTTATTCATACATTTAAAAAAGCCGTTGTTGTAGATACGCTACATTCATTTATGCATTATGCGTAGAAATCCACGTTCTTTCGAACATAGTAAAACAGAGGAACAATGTTCAGTGAGTTCTTAAAAAAAAAATACATACTCGTACATAAATGGATTGCGGATATTCGGAAAGTATTTCTGCTTTTATGGTAGTGACTTAATCACAACTGAGTTATACTTTTGACAACGAACAAATTATATAAATGAACGAACGAACGTATCATATTGTTACCCTTGTCTAATACCATCACCTATCCCGTAACCGGCCTTTTTTAATTACCGTCTGTCATGCCCTTCGTGACATTGGCAACGTATTTAAAACATCTGGACAACGGAGGCAATGCTTGGGCAATACGTGCGATGCTTGTTTTTCCTCACATGGGATAGTATGAAGATCTTCATCTGGAGCTATACCATATAACGTAGAAACAAAATATGACTAAAAGTAACTTACGTAGATATTGAAGCGATTCCTGTTAATATCCGTTGGGAAAAATCAGCTTGGAACTTGCTACATTAAAAAATCTTCCATTGAATACGCCGAATAGCCTCTGATAGGATGTTCTATTTCTGAGGACCACTTCCTCAAACGTATAATGGACATCAGCTAAGGGATATGCAGCTGCAATGTCTGTATTCTCAATAGAGAAGATGGCTCCATCCAGCTGGATAATCCCTTCACATAATGCGGAGATGAAGTAAATAGTTCCTGGCTGCTTTAGAAGGGCCACGTGAGTTGCAGTTTAAATGGACACGAATTTGATTGTGAACTTGCGATATCAAGAAAGCTGTGTCATTCTATTTCTCGGCTTACACTAGCGTATGATCGGCTTACACTGGCATATGAAGGCTATTCACATTAGCCTTTTTTTATGGATGAGAAAGACATGGTAGTTAGTACCATACAATTGTTTAGCATCTCGATGTAATCAATGCTGGCTATCCCCAGATCAGAGGTGAGAAATATACACAGCGCATCCACACTCTCTTGATTGAAATCCATCAAACGTGATCTGCAACACTCACAATGAAGCCGATCCCATAAACTTGGACAATTACCAACGAATAAGTCTTTTAAGTGTCGTATACGGATAAGTTCCTATTAAGATTGGAACTCATCGTCAACAAATTAATTCGAGGTTACCCGTGTGTATATGAATTGCGCCAAATCCTAGAGATACGAGTCACCCGAGAAAAGCAGGTCGACACACTACTTCAGAATTTGGTATCCTTAAAATGCTCATCTGAATTTTCAAGATAATACCGACTTACACTACCATCAGCTCCAATTCTCTCATTCAACGTCGTGAGACCTGAGGGCCCAGTATCATATTTCGGAGCTCAGGTTTAAGGGGAGCACCATGGTTGTGCCGAGACCTTGGAGTAGAAATGGTGGCGCAAGAAACCTGAGCAAACCAAAAGCGACTCTTGTAATCTAAGGGAGGCTGCTGACATCGGACTGTTTAGCCGGACCTTTTGGCCAAATGCTTTATTAAGGACCTGACCCTCCACGTTGCGGATTGTGCGTTATTGTAACTTCTGCATCGTGCAAAAAAGAAAATAGTTCAGAAATAACCAATAGCCTTGGATACGGGCGGATATAATATTGATGATCCCAGTAAACGTTTTAAGGACAAAGAATTTCTGTGACTACTGACGTGGCGACGTTCGGCTGAACAATACACGGAAGCCCTAGACTGCTGTAAAGAAGATATTGCCGCTATCCAAGAGGTGCTATGGAACGGGCAGGGTAAAAAGCTGATGAAGAACCTGAACATCTGCTACGATTATTGCTATAAAGAAGGAAGACAAGGCTAACTTAAGCTTTCGGCATGTAGGCGATCGCCTTATAACAATCCCCATCAAGGCTAATTTACTGATGAAATCTGATGAACCGACCGTCAACCAGATTGATCACATTGCGATCGACGCTAGGCACTAATCCAGTATTCTGAAAGCTACTGCAGCCGCAAGAGGCCGATAGGATCTTTGCCAATAGAGTTTCCTCTCAAACTCTTTCAAAATTCTAGGCCTTATACACATACTATAGAACGACGAGTCACCAGAGAAGCCGCTTCTGAAGATTTGGTTTGGGGATGAATTTTGCCAGTTACATGCAGCCAAATAAGGTAATGTATAAGACTGGTGCACCATAGAGGAAAGCATCCGAAGCATGGAATCTCAGCGTCCGCTAGAAAGGAGACCCTTTTGATTGCGCTAACTATAGAGGAATAAGTCTCATATATATCGCCTATAAGATCCTTTCTGATCTATGTGAGCGTTTGAAACCTTCGCAATTATAAGCAGCAATGGCATCAGAGCAAAACCAGACACAGAATCACTCTTTTCAGTCGCTGTTTCATTACACTCAGCAGGCAATTGAGTAACAGAATCATTTCTCGTCAAGCCAAACTGGCTTTTCTAGTATATGGTGCGGAAGCTTAGACCTTGTTGAAATCGGATAAAGAAGCACTTGGCCGTTTTGAGAGAAAGATCAGCCAGTGAGTTTCGGTCCCATTTGTATAAACGGGATTGGAGGAGGAAATTCGACCACGACCACGGCTGTACAACGACGTCAGTCTAGTCAGGCATCTAGGAATTTAAAGTCTAAGATAGCTGGGCCATGTTGAGCGAATTAATACAACAGCTTCGTCCAAAGGTTTCTTATTTCTAGTTCAAGTTCAGAATACGAATTTCTGTTGTCCTCAAAATTCTGCTCTTGTTTCAGACATTTTTTTACATTTTTCTTGTCACTCTCAAAAGCAAGGGTTTCGGTGGATTCTAGCGGAAGCAGTAAAGTATTTCTACAAGTGAACCTTTTCTCGGGGTCTACTCATTCGTTCCTCTGCAGCAACAAAGTAGTGATATGAATCGATCTTGGCAATAGAAGTATCTTACAAAATGGATTATTTTGGAATATTTTTCAAAATAGATTAAAGGTTAATTGACTAGGAAATCATGAAATTTCCCTGTTTATCTGGGGATCTGCACCGCGATTGATCGTAAAACTACTGGCTGTCCTATAACTTAGATTTTTTTTTTTTTTATAATTTACGCGCGGCTAAGGGGTTATGATACCCTTTTACTGTTGCTTGGGCGCGGGCGGAAAGATAGAAGGAGGAGAAAAGAAAGCATTGTTTGTGATGTAGTGGTTTGAAACTCAAGTGTGTTTGGTTTCAATATTGACTCTCCAGGGGTGGGATTCCGAGATTTTTCTTCACTCGGAATGATTCAGGCTGTGAATTTTAACGGTTGTTTTGTGCTTGAAAACTCCACAACAGCCAAATCTACATGTCAGTGTTATGCCTTCACAAGCAGATTTTTCTGTCTGAGTTCCAATTACACAAATGAAGACTTGCCGTGGCTAGGATTCGAACCTTGACCCTCCGAGTGAGGAGCGATTGCTAGTACCACTACACCACGGCCACATCCGTGCGGCAGTAGAACAACAATCAAGTTCGTAGCATAGTGCTTGCTATACATTTCACTGGTGGTCACGGGTAACTGATGAGTGAACCATTACTCAGGCAAGCTAAAATGACAGGGGCCTCCCCGGCTATTACTATGATACGTATAGGGCTCACAACCCTATACGGAAGAGATTAAAACGATATGACAAATCAACTAATGACCTCGTATACAAACGGATCCACTGTTGACGACGATTGCAAGCGACTTTCGAATCTGCACGTGGAATGTTCGGACTCTTAACAGGTCACCTGCAGCCGAACAACTAGCACTGGCCATTTACCGCTATCATGCAGTTATCACCATCATCCAGGATATATGTATGTTAAAATCTTACTTGACAACTTTAACGTCAGAGTAGGAAAAGATATATCTGGTAGGACAGTTGGTAAACATAGCCTACACCACACGACGTCTGGCAAAGGACTTAGGCTTATTGACTCTACAGGGGAGCGAAATATCTTTATAGAAGGAACACGATTTCCTCATCTCAGGAACACGCACGTCTTTCCGTTTTATGAAACGCTCACTTTGATTGATCACATTGCTATAGACGTAAGGCATGACTCCAGAATTTTGGTGGACGTCCGAACATTCCGGGGAGCCAACATCAAATCACCACCTTGTTGCAGCCAAGTTGCGAATACAGATTTCCCAAGCGCCACATGAGACCTTCAGAATCTTCTCCGGACACGTATAACGAAAACTCACAACAACTCGTATGTAACAAGAATCAAGTGTAGAAGACCAGTGACAATGCTACCAATATGCCATCAGAGACGTCGCAACAGTTGCGCTGAATTCCACCACTCGACCACCACCTAGAAATCCCTTGTTCGATGAAGATTGCCGACAGGCACATGCAGCGAAACAAGATGCGTACAAAACGACGCTGCAATAAAGGATCAGAGCAAGTCGTCAGCCCTACGAGAAGAAGAGACGGGAAGAACATTGGCTTATTCAGAAGAAAGAAGAGCACGAGAAGAGCGCGATCGAAAATATTGAGGCTTTACACTCCAGGAATAAGGAACGTAAGTTTTACCAAGAGGTAAAAAGAACGTGTCAAGGCAAGAAGACCCATACCGAAACTGTAGAGATAAAGAAGGAAACCTCGCAGTCGGCGACAAATCCCGGTGTCATGCAGAATAGACCATTCAACTTATACGATGATGGCCAAATCGACCGCCTCCTGAGCAAAACGAAGTAAGAATAGCCATATCTAAGTTGAAAATCAGCAAATCAGCTGATTTGAAGAAGATTTGATCTGATCAGAAGAGTATATATCTGATGAAGACGAGACCCCTGAACTCCGCCAAATATAGAGGTATATGTCTGTTCAACATCGGATACAAGATCTTATCTGCCATATTGTGTGAACGTGTGAAAGCCTTCACCAGCAATCTGATTGCTCTCTATCAGTGCGGTTTCAGACCAGGAAAGTCCACAATCGACCAAATCTTCACACTTCGGCAGATCCTGGAAAAAACTCATCAAGTCGGAATCGATACCAACCATCTTTTTAAGGCCACATATGACAGCATTTACAGAGACAAGCTATATAGAGCCATGTCTAGTTTTGGCATCCCTGCTAAATTCCTCCGTGATGATTGAGAACGCTCGCTGTTCCGTCAAGGTGGGTAATGACTCAACCGAGGCCATGTGACTGTCATGTGAATTCTTGAACATCATACTTGAAAGAATTGTGGGGAAGGAGGCACGATATTTCGACAGTGTACGCCGATGATATCGACATTGCAAAACTCAGCGAGCTGCCACCGGTGCGTTCGCTAGTACTGAAACGGAAGCTGCTAAAATGGGTAAGTGAGGGCAAAATAAACCATATGCTGTCAAAAAGAAGGGACATACAACATCGACAAATTGGATAGAACGTCGCAGTCGACAGCTATAATTTCGAGATAGTAAGGGACTTTGTTTACCTTGGTTCTGCTTTAAATTCTGTCAACAACACCTGAGTAGAAATCACTCTTACCAATCGCTGTTTCTTTGGGCTAGGGAGGAAATTGAGTAGTAAGGGCTTATCCCGAAAAACTAAATGGACTCTATATATGACCTTGATAATACCAGTCCTACGTTATGATACCGAAACATGGACCCTATCGAAAGCGGATGAGGATATCCTTAGTCGGGAAAAATCCTTTGAAAAATATTCCGCCCCGTTTAGGGGCGAATTATACAAGCTGTACAGCAAAATTAACTTAGTCAGAAAACTGCGTATCAGTCACTTGAGATGGTTAGGATATGTAGAGCGAATGGACACCAATTTTCCGGCCCGTAGAGTCTTCAAATCATACCCGTAGGACGACGGATCATAGGTAGTGCACACAAGCAGAAGTGGAGTTCAACAGACTTGGAATGGGCAACTGGGGCAGTTAGCTAAAGACCGGGCTAAATAGAGAAGCTTATTAGTTGAGGCTCACAACCGTTAAGTTCTAAATATGTCAGAGTGCAGCCGCTATCGGAGGAGTTCTTTCACCTAACTTTGTAATCAAGGAATTCTTGCCAAATTTCTGGTTTTTGACAGGTGTCACCAATTAATTAGTGCTTGCTCTTTCGAAAATATGGGCTGCAATTCACTGGTCTAGTATGTCAAAGTGTTCAACTCTATAAAAACAATCAGATTGAGTATCTGGTCATCATTGGATCAGAAGAAATGCTACAAGAAGACCTTCAACCATTAATCATCTTCATCTTCAAATTAATCATCTAATTTTATCTATTGGGTCTACAAGTAAGTTTCCAGCGTTTGTCAGAGATGGCGCCACCAGTGAATCCCGGGCAGAAATGTCAGACCCCATGTGTTTTATTTGTAGGTTTTGTATCTGTCAACAACTTTGCAGCGTTATATTTGAGCAGTTCTATCGGTGTCGTACATTTTATCGAGCAAAATCATGGCAAGTTTCCAGCTAAATAAACGTCATTTGCGGGAAGCGCTGCTTTTATTCTTTAATATGAAGAAAAGTGCTGCTGAGGCCAATCGTTTGCTTTCGAAAACTTATGGGGCGGAATGTATTGGTGAATCGACGTGCCGCAAGTGGTTCAAACGGTTCAAAAGTGCTGATTTTGGAGTTGAAGACAAAGATCGCCCCGGATAGTCGAAAAGTTTTGAAGACGAGGAATTGGACGCTTTACTGGATGAGGATCCGTGTCAGATTCAAGAAGAACTTGCTGCATCATTGGGCGTCACGCAACAAGCCGTTTCCCTGCGCCTAAAAGCACTGGGATTCATTCAAAAGGTTGGAAACTGTGTGCCGTACGAATTGATGCCAATAGACGTCGAACGGCGATTTTGCATGTCCGAAATGTTACTGCAGCGGTATAAAAATTAATCATTTTTGCATCGTATTGTCACTGGTGATGAGAAATGGATTTATTATGATAATCGCAGACAATCGTATACAAAGCCCGGCGAGCCCGCCCAATCGACGCCGAAAACGAAATATTCACGTGAATAAGGTCATGCTCTGCATATGGTGGGATCACTACGAACTGCTTCCGAGTGGTGAACCCTTATATCAAAACCAACTAATTCGTTTGAAGCGGGCATTAAAAGAAAAACGGCCAGAATATGAGACCAGGCATGAGTTTGTCATTTTTCATCACGACAACGCTCGGCCACATGTTGCGGTTTCGGTGAAAAACTATTTGGAAAATAGTGGATGGGAAATTCTGCCTCACCCGCCTTACAGTCCAGACTTGGCACCATCTGACTACCACTTGTTTCGTTCGATGGAGAACGCTCTTACGGGAATACGCTTCAGCTCAGTAGAGGAAATCAAAAATTGGCTCGATACGTTCTTGGGCTCGAAAGACGAGAAATTTTTTTTGGTCCGGAATTCATAAATTGCCAGAAAGATGGGGGAAAGTTGTAGCTTCCGATGGACGATACTTTGAATAAAGCATTGTAACTATGTTTTCATAATAAAACTTCAAATTAAAAAAAAAAAAAAACGCTGGAAACTTACTTGTAGACCCAATATATCAATTAGGAACTCGATCAATAAGGTTGTGCACATTCATTGTAGAGCTATTGATTTGTTTAATTTTGTAATAGTTGCAAGCATTGTATGATCGATGAGGACATAAGGCCGTAAGGTACATAACTGCGCTGGATTGCATATCCTTTCAAATCACCCCAATCCTAATGATCGGTATTTGGGAAAGCTTGAGTATCTACTAGGAAATACGAAGCACTCAAATATTTTTTGAGCTTGTTTTCAAGATATGTACAGACAGTGCGAAAATTTCTAACTCTGAAAGGAAAGTTGAGCATATCAAATAAAGAAATCAAATAAATCGCTGTAAAGGTACACTCTTTGTAGTTAAATATGCCAATATCTACATGCATAAATGTACAATAGTTGATAACTCTTTTATTCGTATCTTCAGTTTGAAATACTCTCGTTTGCCAAGAGCAAAATCTAATTAAAAAATTAAAATGAAGCAATAACAAAGCAATTTTATCCTTGTCTAGGATGAATTGGTTTTTAATTCGAAATTATTCCACTTCCTCCCGAAAGTAATAAAAATTCCTTTAGAAAATTTATATCTTTCATTGCTAAAAGAAAAAGCTCATCAAAATGTAAGTAACATAATTCATTTCCCCAGTAGACTAGTGGAAGGAAAATTGAATCCATTTTTAATTGACATTGTTTGATTTTCAAGATTCGTCTACTTTCCGACTTTCCTAAGAGTATCCCTTGTGAGGAGATTCTTCCTTCATGAATACCGAATGCTGAAAGTTTAGCAAAGATAACAGTTTTCTACTGCCGGATTGTATTCATCTGCAATTTTCCTCTTCCTGTGTTTTTTTTTTTGCTTTTGCAATTTAGCTGCACATCTTTCCCTGGGAATTGTAACAAATGACAAACTACCACTAGTACATCCAACAGCCTACCGCTGATGGGATACCAACTGAATAAGTTAGAGAAAGGAGGGAATTTTCGAAAAATACTCGTAAACAGAGATACTCGTATCTGCTTGCTGGGCGAGAAAATCGATAAAATTTCTATGCAGCATAAAATGAGTTTGAAATTTCACCTGGCTTCTGGTATTCTGAAGCAGAAGACGAGCATTTCGCCCTTAGCCTGTAACATCACCACTACTACTACTACCACTACTGCCAAAGCCGACCAACACCCTTCGCAGAGGCTACAAATTACGAAAGGTTGGATTTCAAAACGAGGAGTTATTCCACATCAGATGAGTCCTAGGACTCGTAGGAAAAACGTCAGGTGTATACAAAAGGGAAGACCTCCGAACTTTATAAAATGAGTTGCTGAGTTCTATGATACGTAACGAAATATGATGAATGCCTCAGCTACTGCACATAGACACATCAGGAGCAACCACAATAAAATGGGTGGGGGGCTAGGCTGTTCGACCGCCTTGTATGAGTAACGGGGCCAGCAGTGAAATTAGGTAAAATTGAAGTGGGTTCGTGACCCAGCACCATCTCTTTTCTAAACCTCTACGCTTGTGTGTGCTTACAGGGTGCCACTTCAATCATGAGTTCTTTCAAGTGGTTACACTTTTGTACTCGCATTCAGTAGTTGGAAAATGAGTTTTTCAACTGAAGCTGACAAATATTACAAATGTCAATGGGGCGAGGGCGACCGCCCTTCCGACAAATAGAGCACGATGATATTTTTTTAACTAAAATAATTGCAATGCACATCGCAATTTCACCATTTGGTGTCAGTCGCATAGAGAAAAACAGGGAAAGTTACGTAAATAAAATCGCGCCCTAACCTTTATTTTTATTATTTTTTGAAACAATGTATCTGAACTCAACTTGAATCAAGAGCAACGGACAACGGACGGAAGAATCTGCCTAATGTAATGCCTTATGGGGATGTTACGTACTCGTATGTACGCGTACAGTACATCCATTCAACGCTGCTTCTACTGAAATATCATTAAATATTGATGTGTAATATTCATGTGAATATTTCATGATATCGCATATGGCAGTAACCAGACACCGGGAAAAGCCCGGGGGTTTACGGTATGTAGGAATAACATGGTATTGGTTACATTTCACTCCCCATTTATATAGTAAGCCCTTAGTCGTATTTTGATAGCAAAGATGTGAGTTGAAATTTTGGTCGATATATTGGAAATTTCTACCGAGTACATGTATGGGCTATTCACTGTTCTTTTGCGGATCCTTGATGTTTCAAAAGAGGATGAACAGAGAACACCATGATGAAATATGAAGGAGAGCAATAATTAAACAATGAATTTGATGAATGATGAACTTTAATTATTCAAAGAGTTTTGTATTCAATTAGATTTTCGATTATAATCCTTCGAGATCATCAGTTTTGTAGTTGGCCTTGTAGTTAAGTCCAGATCCAATAAAACGAATTCTTACGAGAAAAATACAGGGTCCGGCATAATGATCTCCCACATTTTCATCTTTAACAAAAACGCCATTGTAAATGCTATTTAGATTTTAAGACACTATGAACCCGTTGCTTATAGTAGTGTGAGATTCTTACTCAATAAAAACACGCCTCCCTTCTCATCGACTACAACTAAGTTACCTTAACAAGTAGTTTCCGTTTCAAATAACGTTCGCGTGGGGCAGGTAGCTTTCCAGCAAAAGCGCCTGCTAGTACCGCTATTATATGCGGATAGTCCTTATCGCGCCAGATCGAATGGTCTCATTCTTTGTAATCGACGCACTAAGTTTGTCTCGTCCAGAATTTGGAGTATTTTATTATTACAATGACCATGAAGACGAATACGGAGTTGGCGAGCAAAGTTCATTATTTCGTCCTCGACGGTAACTATTCCTAAGTCTCTGTGGATATCACTGTTTCTGATATACCATGGGGCGTTCACGATTTGTCTTAGAGCTTTGTTTTGATAGTTTTGGAGAATATTTCGGTTGCTTGGTTTGTATACCGTACGTTCAAACAGGTTTAAGCACTTGCTTATAGATGAACAGTTTGCTATGTATGCTTAACTTGGAATGTTTTCCTAGTAGCCAGTACATTTGTCTGAATTTATTTTCAAGTTCATCACGTTTCTTCTTAACATGCAGCTTCCATTTCAGTTTTACATCTAGTGTCATTCCTAGATACTTTGCTTCATTTGCATATGGTATTTGTACCGAGTTAATGAAAATGCGAAGGTTGTTTATTTTCCGGTAAGTAAAATTAACATGAGTAGATTTGGTCTCATTGAGAACAATTCGCCATATCTTTGTCCATTCGTAGATTTTATCCAAAGCCGTTTGTAGCTTTCCAGTAGCTAACTCGATTGAAGTGTCTGTAGCTAGTATCGCCGTGTCGCCCGCAAACGTGGCTACTATGGTACCTGATTCTTCCGGTATGTCTCGAAGAATACCGGTCCAAGTACACTACCTTGCGGAACTCCGGCAGCTATCTCTTTAAATTCCGAGTATTCGGTGCCATGTTTAACACGAAAATTTCTGTTTTCCAGGTACGATTTCAGAATCATGTGCAGCTCTCTCGGAAAAACCTGGCTTAGCTTAAAATTTAAGCCTTCGTGCCATACCTTATCGAAGGCTTGAGACACGTCAAGAAACACGCTAGAACATATCTTTTTCCCCTCTAAGACTTTCTCAATTTCATTCGTAATTCTAAAAACCTGGAGTGCTTAGTTCTAAAACCGAATTGATGTTCAGGAATTAGACGTCTCTCTTCAATGATCGGTTGCAAGTGCTTCAATAGGAGTTTTTTTTAAATATTTTAGATATTATCGGCAGAAGCGATATGGGTCTGTAGGACTTTTTTCATTTAGAGATTTGCCTGGTTTCGTTACCATTATAACTTCGGAAACTTCCCATTGGCTTGGAACGTTTAATAGTCTTAGCGCGGCATTTATAAGTTGGAGCAGTTTGATCAGGGCTTCTTTGGCAGCTCCTTGAGAATTTGAGCAGTTATTAAATCATAACCAGGGGCTTTGTTATTTTTCAATTTTTTAATTGCTTGGTTAAGTTCTCGTAGCAACACTGTTTTTATTCTACAATTGTCCGGTGCCGTAATTATATAATTAGAACCTCCTGTTAATGCCTGTCCATCAAAAAGCTTAAACGTTTCTTTTAGGTGCTCGGCAAATAGATCCACCTTCTCTTTATCTCCTTTTGCCCGTTCGCCATTATTTTTTCTTATGGGAGGAAATTGCATTTGAGGCTTTTTGATTCCCTTCATGGCTTTCCAGAGGAAGTAATTTGAACTTCTTTCGGCAGTCAGACCTTCGAGATATGTAGAGATATTCCGATTTTTGTAACCTCGGGAGCACGGGATTGTTGCCATCTTTTTCGCGCTCTCCTCTTTTCTCTTACCAGTTCTATTATTTCCGGCGGATATTTTATTTTACTACTTGCTTTCTCTTTTCTTGTTGGAGTTGGAGTGTTGTTCCAGGCAGCGTTCTGCAGGACTTTGATGAATCTGTCGACTTCGTCTTCTATTTCGTTTTATGTTTTTAGCGACACGTTTAGAACAATATGTTCATTGCAGTAGTTTCTAAAACCGTTCCAGTTAGTCTTGTTATTAGTTAATCTAGGCGCCACTTCTTTCTTAATTAAGAGTATGCTTAGTGTTAAAATGACTGGTGAGTGATCTGAGGAGAGATCATAACTTTCCTCGATGTTTGTAGAAATATTGGCTCCTCCTTTTGTGACAAAGAAGTCTATAAGATCGGGGGTCTTTGTTATATCCGAAGGCCAATATGTTGGTTTCGCTGTCGAGAAAAAGTCAACTTTACATTGCATACCGGCTTCATAGAGTTGTCTGCCTTTCGTTGTATTACATCTAGAGCCACAGAAGGTATGTTTCGAATTAATGCCTGAAAATGTCATTTGTTTTTATTAAGTTTTGAAAATTACAGAGTCCAAGTGGCGACAATTTTTTGCGACACACATTCGAAGGTGATTTCTGAAAGTTTCTATCACCCGAGAAGTAATTTGAGGCGATATTCCTGTAATTTATTGGCGTATTCCTGCTTTCAATTCGTCAACAGTTCGGGGATAATGTTGAAAAACCTTCGCTTTCAGGTAGTCCCAAAGGAAAGTGTCGCATGGGGTAAGATCAGGTGAACGCGCAAGCCATCCAACGTTTCCACGTAACGAGATTACGCGTCCTGGAAACATTTGCCTTAAAACGTCCATTGTCCTTTTTGCCGTATGAGCCGTAGCTCCATCCTGTTGAAACCACACATCCGGATGTTCAAGTTCTCTAAGTTTTGGTTCCAAAAAATTGCGTAGCATGTCGATATATCGATCGGCAGTTATGGCAACCGTCACGCCCCCTCTCCAAAAAAAAATTGGTACCCCAAACGGCAAAAGATCAAATAGCATACCAAACGGTAACAAATGCGCTGTGAAGTGGCCTTTCATGGAGATTCCCAGTAACGAAAATTCTGCTTGTTCACACAGCTAGACAGATGGAAATGAGCTTCGTCACCCGTTATTAAAAGTTCTTGCACGATCATCATTTTGTATGGGTGGAACTTCAGATCGGCGTGTAAAATTCTTCTCACAGAACGATCTGACAAACGCAAAGCAGAAGCATGTTTAACAGCTGAAAGGCTAAGAGATCGTTCAACTGCTTCTCGTACAGCTGCAACATTTTCAGGTGTCCGAACACTTCTGGGTCTACCAGTTGATTTTCTTTTTAAGGCTGAACCTGTAGCTCAAAAATTTAAAACCCACAACAGTATTGTTTTGCGATCTGGAACTGGAGTATGTCTACCAAGCGCGAAGTGAGTACGAAAAGTTCTTTGCGTCGTAATCACAGATTCGTTACTTTTCATAAATGTTTCGATAACGAAGGCACGATGCTCGCCCGTCCAATTCATGACGACAACTGAAATGGCAAGGCGCGAGTTACCAACCGAGTCCCCCTCTCTTCAGCGGTTCGGGCACAGTAGTGGTGCAAAATGTGGGAGATCATTTTGCCGTATCCTGTACAATCTTTTAGTTATAAGAGTAGTTTAATTTTCGTCGCTTGTTTTACGGCTCCGCAGCATAAAATAGCAAGGAAAATATCAGATACAATATTTTGAAGACTTACAAACGAGTATGTGAGAGCTATACAGCGGGGCTTTGATATTTAAGCTGAGAATTGTAACGTATATTCAGTGTTGTAGGTTAAGCATAGCAGACTTATAAGACCTCCTTGCGATGTTTAGACACAAAGATCATAAGTTATAGCGCGGTCACATCCTCCTGGAACTACAGTTCGGAGAGAACCAGGCCCTTAACCAGTAAGTAATTATTAGTTCCTTAATTAACTGCTTCCGCTTTTGCAATTCATATTGATTGAGGTTTCTCTATTTGCAAACGTCATACGAGTACTTATTCTATGCAGTGGCAATAGAAGCTGATTTTTTGTCTGAAAGAAGATCTCAACACCATAGAGGACCGAGTGAAAGTTTGCCACTTGGGAGCTCCAAAACACTTACGACGTGCCGTGAATCAACCCCAGCATGATTCAGACTTATCTTTAAAATTAAATAAAACAAAGTGTGTGTGAGATGTCATCGAAATGTTTTATTTGTTTGAAAGGACTCTCGATGCCATTATGTATGGAACAAAACATCGTTCAAATGTCCGCCGCGGCTTCTCTGAGTAGCGCGCATCCGAAATGTACAATTTTCTATGACTCTGGCGCATAAATCAGGCTGAATTTGACTGATGGAATTGGTTATGTTAATTTTCAGGGCCGCTGTGGTTTCTGGCTTATTAGCATAGACCTGTGACTTCAAAAAACCCCACAAGAAAAAGTCTAACGGAGTCAAATCGCACGATTTTGGTGGCCAGTTCACATCACTTCCACGTGAGATGACCATGCCCTCGAATCGCGGGTGCAGAATTTCCAATGTGGCGTGAGCTGTGTGGCACGTAGCGCCATCCTGATGAAACCACATATCGTTGGTGTCCATATTATCCAATTCAGGTCAAAAGAAGTTGGTAATCATCAACCTATAACGCTCGCGGTGACGGTGATGGCCTGGCCAACGTTGCTCTCAAAGAAATATAGACCGATGACGCCGCCAGTCCAAAACCCACACAAAACAGTGACTTTTTCGGGATGCATTGGACGCTCTCGGATCTCATGTGGATTGGTATAGTCCTAAATTAGACAATTTTGTTTGTTCGGCAATTTCGCGGACGATGATTTTTCGGTGAAAATTAGGGCCAGTTTCCAACTGGCCCATTCATCGAACACATGTCGTTGTCTATGGTCGTTTGCCTTCAGCTCCTGGGTAAGTTGAATTTTGTACAGGTGCAGGCCCCAGGTCACGATGCGAAATTCGCCAAGTTGTGGTCTGCGAAAGGCCGAGTTCTTCTGAGCGACGCGAAATCGGATTCTTCTGGACACTCCTACGGACAGCGGCGATGTTTTCGGCAGATTCTGCGTTTCGTCGACGTACGGGTATTGGTTTATCTGGACTCAAATTTATCCACCACTCTGCGAATAGTCCTCCCGGTAGGACAATTTGGCGACCGTAAAATGGGCGAAGCGCGCGGAACCTTACCCGAACAGAACACCCATTTTGATAAAACAATTTTATTTTTTGCACGTGTTGTTGAACACTATATCCATCCATGGTGATTTGACAAAACAGACTGAATAAACGACAGCCAATTTGACAGATGTAGCTTCACCAATATGACCGCTATCAACTGTCAAAGTTCGGAAGTCCCTATTGGAAGACTCTGATTATTTTTCGTAGATGTACTAAGCCATTTGTGTAATTTTAGCGTACTCGTAAATCGTGGAATTTTTCCTTCAGCCTTTACAACTGTGGAGGTTATTCCACTGTTCCAAAAATTAAATCCAGATTAAATGTCGCAATATAGGCCTATTTCTATATTTCTAACACTCAGTAAATTATTTGAAAAGATTATAAAAAAACGGGTACTATTATTCATTAACAAAAATAAATTTTTTGCTAATGGTATGATGATCTTAATAATAATACAAGGTGGGCAAAAGTAATGTCATAATGTGAGTTAATTTCCATTTTGTTAGAAATGCAAGAAATTGGGTTCTGTTTTCACGAAAAAGTTTATTTGAAGTGATGACATTAAGTTGAAAAAATGAGTTTTTGCATATTTATGCTCGTTTTGCGGCATTTTGAACTGTTTCTCGTAGAACAACTGGCTCCAAATTCGTGATTTCTTCTTCAACGTTGGCTTTCAAGACTTACAAGGCAACGCAAGATTTCTGGCGCGCCGTCTGTTGGTAGCGATTACGGTGATGCCGTTGGCGTCCTCAAGGGGATGCAATTGCTCCTCGTGCATTTCATGTGAAGTCTCAGTGCCCCAGAAATGTAAATTTTGTTTGTTCACATAACTGCTTAAGGTCTAACAGAGCATGGGAGTGAGTTAACCTCAGCAAGCAGCAATTGGAGAACGATTTGCTCTTTTTAAGGAAAAATCTTCAAGTCTGGCCAAAATTCGACGCAACGAACGTCTGCTGATGCCAAATTGTATACATCGTTGTCCCGTCGATGTTTATAGACTCTCTCCGACGCCCTCGGCAACAGTAGTGATATTCTCAGTCGAACGAACTCTTTGCGACACCTTTAGTGGACCCAGTTTGCATGAGATGCTCAGCCAAACGCTTAATTGTTCGCGCGCATGCTGCAGGACAACGAGGTAAACGACGACGAAATTCCAGCTCAGGACCAGAACAGACCGGAAATTGGTCAAACAAGCAGTAGCAATAATCTCGCATTCATCGGGTATGTATCGCTCCATTGCTTATTGTCAACTAATTGTATATCTGTCTATAACATAAAAGTCAAAGCACAATGACACTTGACGTCATTTGCAAAATTATGATACATTCACATTATGACATTACTTTTTCCCCACCTTGTACTAATTGCTTTGCTTTATTTATTGATTTGACTAAGGCTCCTAGATGAAATGTCCAAAGCTGGATTAAGAGGGGCAAATCATAACTGGTTCTTGTCTTATTTCACCGAAAGAAATCAGCGGGTAAAACTAGATGGAGTATTCAGTGTTCAGGAATCGATAAATATTGGAGTACCTCAAGGCTCAGTCCTAGAACCAATTCTGTTCTTGATCTAAATGAACTCAGTGTTCCAATAAAAGTTTAGTGGTAATATTACTGCATTTGTTGACGATATGGCATTTTAATGCGCCAATAACAACACATCAGACTTCGTGATAAGTCTTCGACAAGATTTACTGGAACAATGGTCACAAAGCACGAATTGCTGATAAGTGAGCAAACTAAGTTGATGGTGTGTTATTTAAAAGGTCCTGTTCGCTTAAAAGTGATATTATCTTTCATTCGTCTTCATGCGGAAAACTGTCCTTATGCGCTCATACTTGTGGCAGATCTAATTGTTCTAATAATTTGCCGTATAGCTTGTATTTGTATTTGTTAAAACTACATTGATCTTCGAAAATACGAAGTATGATCTACTACCGAATTGCGCACTCTAAGTTACAATATGGCATTCAAACATGGGTAGAAACTTATAATAGCAACATAAACACTCTAGGGCTATTTCAAAACTGCCAAATTAGAATCATCTATGGAGTCAATAGGGTACTTGCCCCTTTTTCGTCATCATTGGATTTTACCTTTAAATCATCTTTACGTCTTTAAAATTCTTAAAATTTTCTGTTTGCGATGCTGTTTAAGCATTAATCTTAGGCCATCAAACTTTTATAGCATGAGAGTTAACGACATAGAGCTCGTTAACACTCCAGTTTCAGAAAACATAAAACTCATTTTATAAAATTCGTTACTTTGACAGCACCCACACTAAACTGCCACGAGGAATAAGAATTTTAAGAACACAGTGACAATATCAGAGTGCCTACTTATTTTAATCCCTCGTAGCACCACATGCCCCATTACAATGGTTGTGATGCCTGTAGTTTAAGCCCCATGCTAATTGTACAATAGTTTTCGGCTTCCGTTGGCCTATTCAGTGCTCTAGATGGTTTGAGGGGGAAGGTGGACCATCATCGCAGCCACTTAGGCCTATTGGCATGTCCTCGAATTAAAGCTCATCCTTGATGCCTGAAGTTCGGTTATGTCTTTGAATGAGCTGGCACTGATATCTTCTAAAGGTATGACTCACCTAGTAGACGTGATCTACTTAAGCGGTTACAGTGGCAAAGGATATGCTCTGCTGTTTCTTCGTCCTGGTAGCACATGCCACAGTTGCTGACTTTTGCAGTTCCCATAGTGTAAGGTGTTTTTTGACTCCGTAGGGAGACCCCTAGAAAGCTGTTGGAGTTGTTTTGTTCTTTTGAGAAACGGGGTTGGTAAAAGGTTATTGGCTTGCCTGTCACCTTCGGTTTCCACCAAGTATTGGAGTGCCTTTGTTTTTAGCCAGTAATTTATATAGCTTTTTATGGAGTTAGTTCATAACATGAATGTTGAGGCCGAACCATTTCTGGCCAATTCGTCTGTTTTTTCATTACCATCATAACCATTGTGATCTGGCGCCCAAATTAAATGAACTCTATTGGTGCTGGCTAGTGTTTTGAGAAGTATAATACAGTCCCAGACAATTTGAGAGGTTATTTCAAAAGCCTTGATAGAAAGTAGGACCGCTTTACCATCACAGAGAATATAAATGTTGTTAATGGTGGCAGATCTGTTTAAGATCTTCCTAATGCAGAGCTCTTCTGTGTGTATCTTGGCTTGAAATACAGAGATGCTTGCGTATATATGTAGTTAGGTTTTGGTAGTTTCTCCATATATACCTGCTCTAACTGCGTCGTCTGTTTTGGATCCGACGGTGTACCAAACCAGTGAATCTCTTTTAAACAGGAGTTTAACAGGGATTAGGGAATGCAACCTAGAAGTTATGGTTGAAATTGTGTTTTTTCAAACAGTTGTCTATAAGTTCTGTAAAAGCTCAGGGTGATTTATTTTGGAGTTATTCTCATCCACTGAGATAAGCATGCAAGCGTTTGCCAACGCTTCTTTCAGTATATTGAGATGAAGAGGTGGGAGGCTTAGCACAACCTCTAAGTCTGCGGTGGGTGCTGTTCTTATTGTAGTACACACTAGGGCAAGTCTTTGAAGTTTGTTTAGTACAGCCTGTGCTGATTTGGCGATTGCTGTGTACCTCCACACTGTCCTTTTTGGGCTAAGGTCCCAATTATTATGCGGTAAAATTTTGATCCAGGGTAACCGCTAGGAACTTCACTTCAATTAAAAGCATTATCGTGATGGACCTTTAAGTTTGCCCAATTTTCTATTATTTTCTTTCTATGGTGAGAGAGAGAGTTTCTTCGAAGAGAGTTTCTTCGAATTTGCGTTTGATAAGGATCGCAATGTTATCAGCGTATCCTTGGACATAGAAATCGTCGTTGCTAAGTATATTTAATAGTTCATTTACAACGGCGGACCATAGCAGGTGGAGGCGACACTACCCTGGTTCAACCTTTCGTAGCCCTGACGCTCTAACTTTTCAACTTGAGAACTTTAGAATAATGGATGTTGTCCTCAGTGCTAAGTAGGTTATGCATACCCTCAATCCTAGTTTGAAGAATCAGATATCCTTAGATAAAAGTGGCTGAGCATGCCGAAAATATGATCTTGGTATTTTTTTCAGCTGAAAATTGATATGTTTCCATGTAGTAATCAGTTTTTCTTACATTGAACATTTACAAACGTTAGGCTCAGGTGTTATGCTTTTCATGACAAATTCTTACAGAAGTTTGGATTTTCAGCCTAACAAACTTCAAGTACTATTGTATGTCCAATAATTCTAAGGTTCTCAATATCCTATAGTCCTTTGTAGGTCTAGCATAGAGCGTAGCTGCACACTATTAGTACATAGGTCCATTGGTTTTACAATGATGGCCAGTGCCGCATCTTGAACGCTTGGATTGGAGTAGAGGAGTTCCTCTTTCTCCTTTTCTGCCGCTGTTATTGAAGGTTAATTTTCGTTCCTATACCGCAACCAAGCGCAAGGATGGTCAAAAATGATTAGATAGACACCCAATATAAAAAGCAACTTTACTGCAGATACTTTCCCCCATGTGATGAGCAAGGTCATCTAAGTCATTATAGAGACAATGGCTGATGCCTGTTCACAGTATAAAGTCCTGATAGCACCAAATATGAGCTGTATTCACCCTCCCAGATTCAACAAATCAGTAAATCTCCGCTGACAAAATTGGGTTAGTAATGAGCGTTAGCTAGATAGCTCAAAAATATCTAGTCATACAACAATATTCTGTGCGTTAAAAGGCCTACACAAGTTTGACAAAATCCCAACTAAAACTGTGGTAATTTTACTTCTAAATATACTCGTTGATAGCATTCATTACACTAATGAATCCGTTCGATTGAGTGGTCGTTTCGGTCTCCTCGTTAGACCCAGCATACATGATTATGTTATGCTAATGACACCTCTTTGGCAGCCCCAATCAATTCCTTGACACTGGGAATATTGGCAGCTGCGTTGTAAGTTAATTGACCTGGAATATGCTTGGAGGACGCCTACCCGCCATTTTGTTGAGGACATTCATATTAATCGATTCACAGTCCATTGCATGCTCTTGTGGGTGTTGTCAAATTGTATTCAAACGTTGAATTGTTATCCTGTATGTGTCTAACGCTGGCGAGTCTGTTCGTATCTTTACGTGGGCTGCTGCTGACATGCTACTACCGAAGAATGAGCAGTATTTAGAGAAAGTAGAACTAAAGAATTATGTTCCGATAATAGTTAAATTTGCTGTCAGTATAAACATTCATGTTTCGATAAGAAGATGCTCTTAGCTGCTAACAATGAAATTGGTGTTCCAGCGTAAATTGATAATAAAAGACCTTGAAACAGCCTTGTTTTTCCATATAAGAGAACTTCGATAAGTCACCATAACTTCCCACTTTGTTTATACAACGAGCCTGTACACATCTTGATCCAGCGATGCTTTCCAGAGATGTAGGTAATGCATACGATCCTGCTCTCGGGGCTAAACAGATGGCTTGCCAAAAGCCACGGTTAAATGCACTTGGTCGGAAGTAGTTTTTTTAACTTGTCTAGATTTTTATCTACATAAATATGAATTAATCTTTTTCCAGTTTCCTGAGTGATTTGATATTTAAAACCTTGAAATCACTTTCAAGAAATGCTATTACAACCCTAAATGGAACGCCCTATTTTGCCGTAAGAATTATTTGACCGTAAATCATGACCCGAACTAGGTCTCTATCTTCCAGCTGTTCTGAATGGGCTAAGTTCTCTTACTTCCAGAAGTAGGTCGTCAGGACCACGTTTCTGATAGTACCATCATGAAGGAAACCTGAATATCAGTGCCTGACAGATTTTTGTAACGAATTTTAGCTTCCGCTGTTGCAAACCAGCTGTATATGACGTTCAATATAATTTGGCAATCCATCATGGAAAAGGTTACAATCTTGTTTATTAATTAAATTCACGCTGCGGTTTGTTCTTTTTCTGTCCGCACATCGTCCACCTGTGAAAGCAAGTAGAATTCTGAAGAAGTTCTCAAAACTTTATTACGTCCGGAAAAATGTACGGTGTGTGGTCCTTATTTATCAAGGATGAGGGCCGAACTCGCAATATAGTCAATGGGGAGGTGTGGTTTGTACTCAACATGTACTGCTATGTGCCATATTCGAGTAGGGCACTGTTTCTTATTTTGGAGATGCCAATCGACATACTCAAAAACAACTGATTAAAGCGCTGCAGGATTTTTCTATTCCCATCGCTTTCGTAGCTTTTCTACGATATGTTTGATAAGCAGGTGGATGTGGCTTTCTGATTAGGTCCTACCCGAAACACAAGTAGCGCGGATATACCGTTTTGATACCGCGACTCACATGACCTGGATATTTAGGGGTGATGCTAAGAGCGCAATTTTCCTGTGGAGTTCAGGAAATGAATAACTTTGCAGAATCTTATGCCAGAAATTTCTGATAATTCCCTTGCAAGGGGGTTTGCCAGGTGTGCTATTCCTGGTTCTAGCTAGTGCTGGGCGGACACAGGGAAAGTGGAATATGGAATGGAACAAAATGGAATGCCTAACTTCCATTTGCGATGCGAGTTCTGTTAGTTAAGTCATTCAGCCTGTCTTTACTGTAAGCCAAATCTGCCTGGATATGGTACAGGTTTCCACTTACAGTTGGCAATAGAGAGAAAGTGTTTCAGAAACCCTTGACGAGTTTCATCCGGGGCCGGAAGAGGGACATCGCTACATCTGACTAACGCGTCGGCTCTCTCATTTCTCTCTATGTTACTGTGGCCGGGAACTCAGAGGATAGTGATATTAAATATGTTAGAACTCTTACCTGCGTGATAATTTTCTTCCAGTGCACTACTACGAGTAGTTTAGGTGATGAAGTAAGTGAATGAAGCGTTTTGAGGGCAGCCTGGCTGTCAATAAAGTTTGCTATAGTAATGGAACTTAGGCTAAGTATATGAGGCAGGCCTCACTAATTGCTAGTAACTCCACCTGTAAGACACTCAAAGAGTCTGGAAAACGGTACGATTTGGACACGTTCAGTTCCGCTGAGAAGAGACTTGCTCCAATGCCGCATTCCATCTTGGAGCCGAAACTTGGCATATCAAAAGGGGTTGATTATTGTTCCATATGCATATGCAAGGAGTAGGGTAGGTAAGAGTGGTTGTTGGAAACTCCAACCCACTTAGGCCTATTGGCCCATTGTGACGCCACGTGTATCTATGATCTTCTTACTAATGGAAACAGTTTGAGCTTACGATGAAGCGTACTGTTTACGTCTATATTTATTAGATCGCTTAAGTCATTGTAGAAGAAAGTTGCTAAGTGAAATTTTCTTCTCTGGGAGACAGCTGGATATGCAGAGAGAAAGTGGAGGATTGTCTCCTCTTCCTCATCGTCCATGCAGCTTCTACAGCAATCATTTGTAAAGGCGCCAAGTCATCTTGCGTGCTGGCCTATGAGGAAGTGTCTAGTGATGGCACCTATGATGGCACCTATAATGGCGCTGAGATGCTTCCTAGAAGTATCAGACTCTTAGAGCGATTCGGATCTAGCTTTGACCAGATCTGTTTAGTCGCTAGACATGTTGGTCCAACAGTCCACCTGTTCTGTTCTTTTATTGGCATCCAGCTTTAATATTAATTTGCATGTAGCGATTGGTATACCAATGCTACCCTTTTCCGGTAGAATAGGTAGAGTGGTTCCAATGTTGGAGAGTTCATCGGCCCTACAGTTCTCTGGAATGTCTCTGTGACCCGGCACCCAGCAACGGTGAAGGTTGAATTCCTCTGCCATCTCAATAAGAAATGATCGGCATTCAAGGGCGGTTTTCGAATTTAGTGAGACTGACTTCAGGGACTAGATAGCTGCCTGATTATCCGAAAAGATGCGGATATCCTTTGCAGATATCACGTTTTTCTTCAGCCAGGACAGAGCTTCTTTAATCGCAAAAATTTCCGCCTGGAACATGATAAAGTTATTTGGAAGACGGAAAGAGGGGCTTAGATTTACCTAACACACAGCCACCAATGCCGCTATCGGTTTTAGATCCATCCGTGTAGAAATAGATTGACTTGTCCTCCATGAAAGCATCTTCGTCTCAGAAGAATCTAGAGGGGTAGCTTAAATGGAAGTCTTTATCAAACCAAAGTTCAGGTGTGGTCTAATCGATGTTCTCTGTGAGGATTCCAAATGTATTAAGAATATGAGCCTGGCTAAATGAATTATTTGTCCACTGTGCAGTCGCAGCTACTCGTACTTACCTGCTGTAAATATCGAAGGGTGTCAAATGAAACAGAATGTCTAATGCCGCAGAGCGTGTAGTCCATAAGGCTCTGCTTATCCATAGACAATCTGTTCTTTGGGCTCTGCTTAGTTTGCTGCAGTTTATTGCATTGTTTAAGGCCGCCCACCAGACAACAACCACGTAGGTGATTACCGGTCTTATGACGGAGATGTATAGCCAGTGATCTATGCGGGATTGAAGGCCCCATTTATTCCCAATGGCTTCTTTGCAAGAGAATAAAGCTACTCAAGTTTCCAGTTTAGTTTCCTGTCAAAAATGAGACCCAAATATTTTGCTGTATCGGAAAAGACTAACCGGTACCGTTTATTGAGGGAAGGCCTAGAATTGGAATTTTGTGTTTCCTGGAACCGAATATACAAAGAATAGTAGTAAACAGTAGCAAGTTACTAGGTATATCAAAATAATTCGGAGGGTAGTTGCTGACCCTACTTCTGACGGTTCGATTCTTTAGACGCCGTAAAGGCATATTTCGATCGGTCATCGTCTAATATTCGCAGAGAAGAAGGCGTGAAGTAAGTGTGGGGCGCAGCCGACAAGCGCAGATGCTCAAATCGCAATCCCTGAATGTAAAGGCAAATAGATCGGCAGAAGTCGCTTCAGATGGTACAGATCAATCTCTGTGGACATAGATGGCATTTCCAGCGAAAGATCTCCTGAATAACTCGCCAAAGGTTGTTGTTTTGGTGGATGGAAACCGATTTCACAGAAAAGACCCATTTCTTAGACAATCCCTTGGAGTCGGTTGATGTCCCCTTTTACTTCTGCGCGCCACCAGAGGTGAGGTCTTCCTCTGCGTTCTCCCTCTGTGTTAGATTCGAAAACTCGGCGGCCCGGAGCATTAGTCCTGGCCTGTTCTCGCTAGGTCGATGTCGCTGTACGACTCGTATAGTTCATCGTTGAATTTTTTCCACCAAAGCCCGTCAACGCAAACCGGAACCGAATAGTCTAACAGTTATTCAGTTAACAGTTATTCGCACCTTGGCTACAAGAAGGTGCTGATCCGAGTCAATGTTGCCTGCCCAGAACATTCAGACGTTCAGATTATTGGAGGCATGTCTTACATCAATCAAAATATCAATTCGATTTTGCGATTGACGATCCGGAGACCGCCATATCCACTTGTGTAGACTAAGATGAAGAAACCATGTGCTTGCTATAGTAATATTGTATTTCGTCCCACCGTAAAGTCAATAAGTCCAAATCTGTTGCCAGGCGTGGCTTCTTAGATAACTGCGGAACCTAAAAAGGGACAGCTTTCTATCAATAGTAGTATATATGTATTTAGCAGCTGCAAGCTGCTAGAAATACAAAGAATGCTAGCAGCCTGCGAAGATTAACCATTGAATTAAAACTAAATGGAAGGCCTAGTCCTATCTCCCGCTCACTCTGTTGTTTGAACGTTTTTCTTCTGCCATCTCCGAATCGCGAATGACTTTCATAGCTATAAGATTACACTTTTGATGGTTTGTCGTTATCCACAGAAGCAGGTTAACGTCAGAAAAGTAAACATCTTATTTTTTTTGTTTGTATTAGTCGAGTTTTAAACAACAGAAGATCTTCCGTAGTAGGCGGCGAACTTACCCACTTATCCACCATTCATTGCAGAGACTTATAGTCTAATTTTGCTTAAAGACTTTTTGCCAATTCTTAATTCCAATAGCAGGTTGTTCTCTAAAAGAAATGAGGAAGCTCTCTGGTCTGACTAAGTTGGTGCTCAAAGGCGTCACTATACATTTCCAACCACACTCAATATCTGGGTATTTTCCAAGATAGCAGAGCTTGTTGAGCTTAAAAAATACCATCTAACAGAATGGGCTTTTCATTATGAAGGAGAGTACTTTATATTTTGATTGCTATGAACGAATACACATTCATTCATTCGTTCATGCGTTATCCCTTCCTGGCTTGACCTTGCTTTTGATGGACTGACCAATCTACCTTCCCTAGAGAACGATATTATGGACTGCACCTTAGATCTATTTCAAAATACAATATAAGTATACATTTAAACGAATTGCTATATACATAAGTAGTACAACACGCCCTAAAGCAAGAAAAGTTATCAGCTACTATCCGAAGATAATTGTAAATTAATTCTCACATTTTTACTCTTTTTTGCTGGTAAATATTTGAAAGTGTGAACCTCCATCTATCACAAAGTTTCGCTACTTAAAATTGGAAAACGACGGCAGTACCATGAACTTGAGTTTAAAGACCAGTCCCAGTTGAGAGCTTTGAACACTGTTCCATGCAGACTGAAAACTCAATTTTTTCATTTCGATTTAATGATATCAAAAAAGTATCGCGCGTTGTTAAACATTGGCCCAGTTGATGCAGTACATAATGGGTGTTATTTTTTTCAGCGTCAGATTTTCCATAGGGATCACATGTCAAATCGGCAACCAAATTCAGCCGCCAGACTTCATTTATTTTCAGTACAGTTTGCAATTTTATGATGGAAAAATTAATGCCGCAACAACAATTTCAAATCCTTCAAATTTGTATCCAATTTCGAAGATCTGTTCGCGAAACTTATAGAAAACTTCTTGACATCTACGGTAGACACCATCGGCCATCTGAACGTGCTATTTGCGTATTGAATTATTGAAAAGTTTCGCACTATTGGATACTCGCTCATAAACAAGAATTAAAGCAGTGCGTTCGGAAGAAAATATCGCGGATGTGGAAGCTTGCGTTGAAGAGGTCCTTAATTTATCGATTCTTCGTCGTTCGCAGTTACTTGCTCTTTGTCCATGCACTACAAGGAAAATTCTGCATAAAAATCTTGGTCTCAAGGCTTATAAGATTCAATTGGTGCAAGAGCTAAAGCCGCGTGACGATTTATTGCGTTGGGTTTTCAGTAATTGGGCTTTGAATCAACTGAAGGTTGAAAAATTTGTTCAGTGATGGATCTCATTTCATATTTGGAACGAAGACAATATTCAAGAAGTTCACCAGATTCCATTGCATCCAGAAAAATGTACTGCATGGTGCGAATTGAACAACGGTGGCAGCATCCGTACTTATTTCTTCAAAAATGAAGACGAAGTTGAAGTTACTTCAATGTGGAGGAACTGTGGTTCCAACAGGATGGTGTTCCACCCCATACTACCATCGAAAACATTGCTATACTGAAAACACGATTTGGCAATATTGTCTCTTCACCAATGGGCCCATGAATTGGCCACCAAGACCGTGCGATTTGACACCATTGGATTATTTTCTGTGGAGCTTATGCTTATAAATATCAACGATTGACGCTTTGTTACGTGTAGTACGCGATCTACGCCCCCAATTCCTTGCAAAAGTAGTCGAAAATTGGATCCCTAGAATGCGCCGTGTTGTCACTGGTACGTTCGCTAGTAGCTGAACAAATGGGTTGAGCGGTAAATGAGAGCAAAACCAAGTATATGCTGTCAACAAGAAAGGACACACAACATCGACGAAAATTTAATAAGAAGTCCCAGTTGGCTTGACTTTGTCTACCTTAGGTCTCCTATAAATTCTGCAGAATTGAAACGACCTGATCACCGTTCCAATTGCTGTTTCTTAGCACTAAGAAGGCAAAACTAAGGAGACTCTATATAAGACCTTGATCATCCAAGTTCCACTTTAGGGCGCACAAGCGTGGACTCTATCCAAAGCGGATGAAGATATCCTCAATCATTTCGACAGAAAAAGCCTTCGAAAAATATTCAGTCCCGTTTGCTTTGACGGACTTTGGAGTAGAGGATTCAACGACGGTCTATACGGATTGTACAGCGACATCGACCTAGGCAAAAAACTGCCCATCAGCCGCCTGAGATGGCTAGGATATATAGAGTGAGTGGACATTAATGCTCAGGCCTGCAGAGTCTTGACTAACTGGAGAGGATTGTTAGTTAAGGGTTATTAATTGGCCTTATTAGGCCCAGGTTCACCCCGAACTATAGCGCCACCTAAGCAAATAAGTAAGAATGCGCTTTGTACGAGGCAGGCGTGGTAGACATATGTATGACGGGAACTATTCCAAATGTTATTGGGTCTATAACTTAATTCGTGCGGTTTGCTAAGAGATGGCGTAACTTGTATTCATCCATTGGAACATGCGTTGGAAAGCTACTGTCATTGTACGTCATTTCAGTATATGTCATTCATTTGAAGCGTAAACAACAATAATTTTTTTTTCACTCAAATATGTCGAACTTTGTGCCTGAAAAAGTGTTTTTGCGGGGAGTTCTTCTTCATTACTTTAATATGAAGAAAACTGCTGCCGAAAGTCATCGTATTTTGGTAAAAGCATGCGCTATGCGCTAGCTGAGCGAACGTGCCAAAAGTGGTTTGCACGATTTAAAAGTGGTGATTTTGGCTTGGAAGGCGATGAACGTCCTGGGCAGCCTAAAAAGTTTGAAGATGAAGAACTGGAAGCATTACTCTATGAAGATTGTTGCCAAACATAAGAAGAGCTCGCAGAGTCCTTGGGTGTCACTCAAGCAGCCATTTCAAAACGTTTAAAAGCAGCAGGATATATTCAAAAGCAAGGAAATTGGGTTCCACATGAACTCAAGCCGAGAGACGTCGAAAGGCGGTTTTGCATGTCCGAAATGTTGCTGGAACGCCACAAAAGGAAGTCATTTTTGCATCGGAGTGTTACTGGTGATGAAAAATGGAACCATTACGACAACCCCAAGCGCAAAAAATCATATGTGAAACCCGGCCAACCAGACAAATCAACGGCAAAGCCGAAAATCCATGGCGCGAAGGTAATGCTCTGTATTTGGTGGGATCAGATGTCCATCAATGGACAACGCTACTGAACACAATTAATCCGTTTGAAGAGAGCAGTGGCCGAAAAACGCCCGGAATATGCGACCAGACACGAGGCAATAATTTTCCATCATGACAACGCTCGGCCCCACGTTGCTATTCCGGTTAAGAACTATTTGGAAAACAGTGGGTGGGAAGTCTTACCCCACCTGTCTTATAGTCCAGACCTTGCCCCTTCTGATTACCATTTGTTCCGGTCGATGCAGAACGCCTTCACTGAAATACGGTTCACATCAGAGTAGAATATCAAAAATTGGCCTGATTCATTCTTGGCTGCCAAGCCGGCGCAGTTCTTTTGGGATGGGATCCACAAATTGCCAGAGAGATGGGAAAAAGTCATAGCTTCAGATGGGCAATACTTTGAATAATACTACGAGTATTGTACATGTTTTTCTTAAATAAACGTTCAAATTTTGAAGTTATATACCCAATATATGGCATGAAATGCTCTATCGAATGAATTCAATGAATCGTCATCAAGGTAATATTTTTGCGTTTTATTTAAACAAAAGTGTCTGAACTTCTTAAAAAAAACAGCCTTTGTATGCCAGCGTTTTTTCTAGTCATCGAATCACTTTTTATAAGTGCAGGCATGGTATTCAGCTTGTTTCACAAATTTTGCTATGTAGTTTGCTTTCTGTAACAAGAAGAAGTCACACAGGTCACATAGGGCCAGTTCCAGATTGTTCTATTGTATGATGATAAAACTGCTTTGAAGAATTTTCAGTTCTTTTGGAATAAGCCTTGCAGCAATGCATGGCCGTGGCTCAAGTGGTAGTTCAATACCGGTCGGGACCGGGATAGTACGATTAACCAAATTTGCGATGATATTCGAGATTCTCTAAACATTCTTTTGCCTAGGAAGCAAATATAATATGTAAGTTGCTTATGATTGTAGATGTTCTGGAGCAGACAATATTTTATGTCGAAACCTTTCAGGCAATGTACACAATTCCACAATTTTTATTTCAATTTTTTCTTGTATTTCGAGTGGGACATCTATCACTCCTTAAGTCGAAAACACAAGTATCCACCATTACATTAAAACCAACACGCGCTCTGGTCACAAAGAAATCCCCTTGCACCTTGAAGTTGCACAAAGGAGGAGAGGAAGGTTAAATGAAATAAATATACGATTGTACGATACTTTTTTTATTTTAAATTTAATTTGTCTTAATCGATACCCGCTATAAAGAAATATTCACCCCGTCAACAAATAAGAAAAATGAAAAAAGGAAAAATAATTTCTTCTCTTTTTATCACACTCTTGGATTAAGGGAATTGTAGAGCTGCGTTTAATTTTCGATAAGACACCGTTAAGGCTTCGTTAAATCCTACATAAATGGGGATTACTTCAAACACTACGACCAATTCCATCACAATACAAAGTACAAGTGCAATTATTTTCACTTCTTTTGAACTTTTCCTTTTCTCACATTTCCTTTGGGTTTTCCTTTTTTTCCTTATTTCTTTTTTTGTTAGCAGTTAGCTTAGTTGAGTTTTTGTTTTTAAGGGTGTATGCCGCAATCGTACAAAATGCTTACGTCATTAAAGAATTACAAGAGATATGTACTCGTATTCCCTTAAAATTATGGTCGTACAAAAGTACGAGTACATAGTTTGGAACAAGCTTACATGTTCGCATAGTTGACCAATACATTGACAAAATGGGGGTGACTGAAAAAGGATAAAATCAAGGTAAACTGTCACATTATTGCGCCCACAAGAAGGGGTGTCTAATGAATTGGAAACAATTTGCTAAGCCATTGAGTAATTTATCTTGAATTTGATTGTCGATAGGACAAGGGTGCTCCTATCAGCACCCATCTTGGACTGGGTCGAGGATTTTACGTATGTACAATATGTACATGCTCTTAGTATACGTTCAAATAGTTGGCTCGCCAGTGATATATATATATATAATCGTACATATGTATGTGTATTTACTCGGCATTAGTGGAATTTGTTTTATTTTTACTTCTGAGTAGGGTAATCCAGTTAAATGGACGAGCACGGTCAAGACAAGTGCCGGCCACTTGCTTTCGCAGGAGCATTGCTGTGGTGGATAATTAACCTCAAAAGCAGGCTAAGTCTAATTAAGTTTTCGATTGCTAGAGGGATAATGTGTAATAAGAGTTATTTTCGTTATTGTCTTGGAACTTGACTTAGTTCTTAGTGAATAAAGGAAAGGTTCAAGTTTGCATACGAATTAGATGATGTTATTGATTTTAGACCTAGAATAGAAATAAGACCGATTTCTCCGAATGGAAGAAAATGAAAATGGACATTGTTTACATCTGAGATATTTACAATTTTTTTTTTTAACAATTTTCTGCCTGATAGTCTTAGTATTTCAATCGGTCCGCTTCAGTACTCCTTTATTACTGCTTGGTAAGGCATAATGACCTGATTCACAGAATGGTTGTCAATCAGTTTGATGCCTTAATATTTTCAGGATCGTTTGCAGATCTGCTTAAGTATATGTTCGAGCTGTCTGCTAGAGAATAAGCAAATCACCGATGAACCTGTGCTGAATCGAGCTGTATAGATGGAGTGAAAAGTGACCTCCTTGGGATTTAATTTTTTTTTTTTTTAAATGTTTTCTTATATTATTCAATTTAATCCCCCTTTAGTTTAATACACTTATTCCAGCTGTTTTCCAACTTCTTGATCCCGTCCGAAAAGTAATTTTCCGGAAGGTCAGCAAAATATTCCTCCGTGGTGTCGATGATTTCCTCGCGTGAGTTGCATTTTTTATTGATGAGCCATCTTTTGAAGATTGGGAAGAGATAATAGTCCGAGGGATCCAAATCCAGTTACCAATCTACGCCAAAAATCCGCCCGATTCCGGCATAATAACGTTTTCATATGCAGAATATTGCCCAAAATATGGCGTGTGCACTCAGTACTAATCTTTGTGGTATTTGCTATCATGTATTTTTTTGACATTGTCCTCTGTAACCGCATCGGAGGGCCTGCCGCTGCGGACTTGATCGGTAGTGGAGTTGCGGCCACCACGAAACTCTCGAAACCAATATTTGACGGTGTAATCTGACGGAGCATTAGCCCCATAATATTTATCCAACTTTTCTTTTGTTTTCTTCGCCGTTATGCCTCTCAAAAAATAATGTTTTATGAGAGAACGAAAATCGTTTTTGTCCATACTCAACATGATGCCAAACACGTCAACAACAATCAGCTGTCAAAACAAAACTAAAGGTAGTATCGCACTGAAATTTGGCATGTCTGCCTAAATATGAACGGACTTCAAGGCACCATAACCTTTTTTGCTGTGAAAGCACTAATTAAATTTAGTCTCACGTTTAGGAACACTACGTACGTGCAACGACTTAAAAAATAAAACAATTTCAAGAACCTTTAACAGGCATGGAAGGGTGCTATAGATCTATAATCAGCTAGAGAAATTGGATCTCCCTGTTTTGAACTTTAGAAATTTTCCAAAGTTGGGGAAAAGTAAGGTTATCGATGCAACTGTTTATTGACCACATCATGGTGTGTTTTTCCAACTCTGAAAAACTCAAACTTCACAGCTCCGTTTTTGATCTACAAATAACTGACCATTGTATGACGTGCTTAAGTTTTAAATCAAGTTCGGTTACGAGTTCTAGTAGTGGTTTTATCATTGATCATAGGGCGCTTAATAATAGTCTACGTTATGAATGCTGGGTAAATGTACTATGTGAAAATGATCCTTCTTTAGCTTACAGTAAGTTCATTGTTGTTTGCAAAAAGTAAAGGATAGCAGGAATAAATTGAAAAGATTAAAGCCCTGTACTAACTTACGAGGGGCGTTCAATATATTCTCGGTATCGATATGAAGGAAAATGCGAATTCAATTTAAATTGTTTTTATTTTTCAATATAATCTCCCCTAACATCAATGCATTTGTTACATCTTGAGATAAGCTTTTTTAAACCCTCAAAAAAATAAATTTCCTCTTTCTCTGCAAAATACCGACTTGAGTTCTTCATCATCCGAAAATCTTTTTCCACGAAGAAATTTTTTCAAATCCGGAAACAGGAAATAATCACTAGGGGCAAGGTCTGGACTATAGGGTGGGTGTTGGATTTCTTCGAAACCACAATCTCGCGCAGCAGCCTTGGAAACTCGCGCCGTGTGAACAGGAGCGTTGTCATGAAGAAGCAACACACCCGCTGCGAGCTTACCCCGTCTTTTCTTTTTAATTTCCTCCCGCAAATTATGCAAAATGGAAGCGTAGGATGTTGCGTTGATGGTTTCACCTTTTTTTTTGTACTCAATGAGCAAGATTCCCTTTGAGTCCCAAAAAACTGTGGCCATGAGCTTCCCGGCAGACGGAGCGACTTTGAACTTCTTCGGGGGATCTGTTCCTTTTTTATGCCACTGCATGGACTCTTGTTTGCTTTCAGGGTCATAGTGGTGGACCCATGTTTCGTCCCCAGTAATAATTCGATCCATAACACCGTCCGCGTTCTCACTACACATCTCCAAAAGCTCTCTGCAGCATGCGATTCTCACTTTTTTCTGAGGCGCTGTGAGCATTCGTGGCACCCACCTTGCACTGACCTTTGAAAGGTTAAGATGGTCATGAAGAATGGAGTGAATGGTACCAATTGAAAGCTTGGTGATCTCTGCCATCATTTTCACCTTTATTCGGGAATCCTCAAGAACAAGTTTTTCGACTTCTTTGATGCTTTCTCCCTTACAAGCAGTAGCCGGGGCGCCGGAGCGGGGGTCGTCTTCAATGCTCTCTCTGCCTCTCTTGAATTCACTTGACCACTTTTGCACAGTTGATAATGAAGGTGCGGAACCCTGGTAAACAGCCACCATCTCTTCATGAATAGTTTTTTGACTTTTTCCTTGCTTAGTGAGAAATTTAATTACAGCGCGATGCTCAATTTTCACCATCATCGCCTCAGTTGCCATTATGATTCTGTTTAACTAGAGATAAAACGCGAATTAATAATCACATTTATATGAAATTTTACATGAATGCACTAAAATAATAGTATTACTTGATAAATAAGTCAATTTATATATACAACCACAGCTTCACCCCGATACCGAGAATAGTTTGAACGCCCCTCGTAGTTATCAAAATAAAAGAAAAGAATAAATTATACAAGAAAAAAACGAAATATCCGAATAATGTCAATATTTTGAGTGCTTATAAACAACTATGTAAAGATATTTCCAAAGATGTTATTCTGTGAAGAACAATTTTTATTCTAACAGGTTTCGTGAGATTAGTGGTGATTCTAGAAAAGAATGGCAACTTGTTAAAGAAATTCAGAATAAATCTTCGGTCAGCCCACTAGTTCATAGTATTCAATTCAACGATGTCAACATTAATGACCCCAAAGATTTGGCTGAAAAATGTAACTAGTATTTCGCTTCGATTGGCACTAAGGTAATATCGGATAGCTGTTCTGAACTCTCTAACTGCAACTGCACAGTTGTTGATAAATCATTCGCTCATAGTTTCTTTGCCTAACCAATAACGTCCTTTAAACTTTTTAGAATTATTAACTCACTAAAAAACTCGAACTCTTCAACAACAAACTGTTTTTCAAACAATTTTGTTAAAAAAATAGCTCTAAACATTTGCAATATTCTTTGTAATATTTTTAACAAAAGTATCTCCTGTGGATTTTTTCCAGACGGTCTTAAGCAAGTCGAAGTTATAAAGTTGACTCTCGATAATTTAAAACTCAAGGGGCCAGAGAAAAATTTCAAATTACCAAGATTTCAAAACAGCAAGAGTTCAAATAAACAACAGGGAGTAAGGAAAAATTCAAATACCATAATTGATTAAAGTTTGTGATTTATTGCTTCAAACATGTTAATTTTGAAAAGAAGTCCCTAATTTTCTGTTGAGTGAGCGACTTCTGTCTACCTTTGTCCAATGAATTTTCGATTGTGGTGAGAGCTGAGAAGAAATCGTCACTTGTGTCGTTTCTGACGGCGTAGAAGCATAGGGTAGTAAGAGAGCTCCTTGCCTCGCTCAATGTGACTGGAATTAGTGGTTGTTCTTCTTCGTTCTCTACCTCGTCTTCATCCAGAGGGGCCATGTCCAACAATTTAGCATCAGTTAGTGCATCGTGGACACTGATGTCATCGTCAACTTGAGTATAATCCTCAAGAGTAAACTCTCCATAGTTAGATAGAAGTCCCCATCCTGAGTCAGAATTTGTAATTTTTGGCGGTTCTGGAAACTGGTTTACGTTTTCGGTTTTCCTAAACCCGCACTTTCTGAAGCAGTTATAAATAGTGGTTGGGTTGACATTTCTCCAGTCCTTATCAATCATGACAATAGCGGTCAAAACTGCTATGTTCACCTTCTCACCTTTTCCAATGCTCCAACACAAGAGAAACAATTTCTCTACGGTAGAGAGTTTTGACATTTTGTATTATGCCTTGGTCTAATGGTTGCAATCTTGATGTCGTGTTAGCTGGAAAAAAAGTAGTCTAATTGTGGTGTGAATTATTATGCACTGTGCAGTTTTTTTTTTTTTTTTTATAATCGGCGCGCGCTCAAGGGGTTTTGTACCCTTAAAATGTTCGTACACAGCGCGGGCGAAGGAAATTTAGGGAGGAAGAAAAGACAGGTACCGATGTACATTGTTTTTAAATGTTTGCAAGTTATAACGACCAGGAAACACAGAGGTCGGCAGGGCATTCCATAAGCGAGTTGTACGGCTTAGGAAAGAATCACGATATTTAAGAGTACGTCCGAAAATGGGCTTGAGGGTATACTGGTGAGCATTCATAGCGAGACGGGTGTTACGGTTGAAAGTTTGAATGGGCGGAATGCTACTGGCAATTTCAATGGAGCACTGGTGGTGGAAATAGCGATAAAACAAAGTGAGACAGGAGACTTTACGTCGGTGTTCGAGGGTGTCAATTGATTGACTGATATTAGTATCACCAATTAGTTTTATCGCACGGTTTTGAATCCTATCTAGCAGGTGCAGAGATGTTTTAGGAGCACCTGACCAGATGTGGGCATTGTACTCCAGTTTTGGGCGGATAAATGAATTATATATTGTGGCCAGATCAGAGGGGGTAAAATATTTCTTACATCGCTTGAGAAAACCTAGACATTTCGCAGCATTTTTGGCGACATCGAATATGTGGTCATTCTAATGTAAGTTGTTACTGATACACATACCGAGAATGGAAAGTTTATCGGTTTCGACGATGCAAGTGCCATTCATGGATAATGGCTGGGTATTTGAATTTCGCTTTAATGACAGCAGACAGCATTGAGTTTTGGAAGAAGTAAATTCTACTCGGTTGATAGTTCCCCAGTTGGTTATGCTGTTAATATCGGAATTTAATGAGCTTAGCATACCCTGCCGTTCCCGTTCTACAGCCGAAGAGCAGGGGCGTGAGTCCGGGAACGAATATGAGAAGCAGAGAGTGCTGTCATCAGCAAAGGAATAAATTGGATTAGAAGTAGCAGACAAGAGATCGTTAATGAAGATTAAAAAGAGTGTCGGAGACAGAACGGAGCCCTGGGGCACACCAGCATTTATTTTGTGAATATCAGACTTGAAACCGTCCAAGACAACTTGAATTGAACGTTCCGAAAGGTAATTTCTAATCCATTGAAGAAGAGAGTCATCGATCCCAAGAGCACGCATTTTCGACAAAAGAGCCTGATGCCAAACTCTGTCAAATGCCTTAGAAATATCAAGTGCAACTAACTTGCTTTCGCCAGATTGATGTACGCTTTGGTTCCACTTTTCGGTGAGACATGCCATCAAATCACCAGTGGACCTGTTGCTACGAAAACCATATTGCCGGTCATTGAGAAGTTTTCGTGTTTCGAGATATTTCATGAGCTGACGATTTATCACCGTTGTCCAAAAACAGTAAGATTTGGCGTTTTTCCTTTTTCGTGTCACTGTTAACTGAGGTCAGCCATTCATTAAACAGCTCTACCGTCATCCACGATGTTTTGTTTGACCTATAAGTTGTGGGCAGCGATTTTATTCCTTTAAAACAGCGTGGTTTCGCAAATTTCCTTATGTTGAGTGGTTTCAATTTTGAAGAGCCATCCATTTTGCAAGGTAAAAAGACAGTTATTCTATCCTTGCTGAGTTTCTCCAGCGACACTTTTCATCTTTGAACGTCAGAGTGCGGTCAGGAAGACATTTATAAAAAGAAACCCTGTTTCGTTTGGTTGAAAATGTTTCTTGGATCATAGCCATTGAAAAGTTGGGTTAGTTCGTTAATTGATTGGGTACAAATGGAAATTTTTTAAATGTAATGGCGTGTCGGTTTTTTGAAATTTGAGATCCACTCCTCACTTGCTGCAAATGCTTTAATCCCAAGAGACTGCGCAAAAGACTTGGCTTTTTCCTTCAACATGAAACCGCCGATGGGAACGTTTTCTCAACTACACTAACGAATCTATTCAAGCAATCACTCCTCAAGACGGGGAAATTCATGCGGTTCATGAAAAACGCTTCAAATGATAGACAGTAGGAAAGCCTGACTTCAAATTGTTGAATGTCGGCGGGTAAGATACTAAATTGTATCCCTTTGGTGTGTATTTCTTCAACTTCAAATTACCGAGGAGACCATCATATTGATTTTGTTCAATTTATCGAGTGTATTGCAAGGGACCGGGAAAAAATTTCAAATTTCAAATTAACGAGTGTCAAATTATCGAGAGTCGACTGTACCTCTATATAAGAAAGGTGAAAAATCTGCTATCAATAATTATAGGCCTATTTCTTTTCTTCCAGTGTTTACGAAGATTTTTGAGAATGCTATAACGACTAGAATGATCAAATTCTTAAATAAAAATAATTTCTTTAGCAAGTACCAATATTTATGATAGTTTTAACTGCAGAAATCTGACTGTGGCTCTTTTCATTGACATTACGAAAGCTTTTGTTACTGTCGATCATAATATTCTTTTAGTAAAATTATAGAATTGTGGTTTTAGGGGTAATATACATAATTGGTTCAGGTCGTATTTATCAAACAGGAAACAGAGGGTAAAAATTAATGGGCAAAGGAGTTCTTTTAGAAACATATCCATAGGAGTTCCTCAAGGCTCTGTGCTAGGACCGATACTTTTATTAATCTTTATTAACTCACTCTTTTCTCAGAACTTTCTTAGTAAGATTAATGCGTTTGCTGATGACATGGCATGTGCTTTTCAGTGTAACTCTCCTTTAAACTTAATTGCTGACATGAATCATGGCCTGGAAGTTTTGGGTCATAATCTGATGATTAGTTATAAAACGAAGATGATGTTCTTTAGTCTATATGGAAGGGAGTTGGACTTTGGTACGTTTTATTTCCACTGTGCAAAATGCAGAAAATTTTTATATAGTAAAAATATTTGTAAATCAGGAAAAACCGCACAAACATATTTTGAGTCCATTACATGCTCTGAGAATTGCTTCGTTATAGAAAATGTTAAATCGTATAAGCATCTTGGGGTTACACTTAACTGGAAGATGAGTTGGTCGGACCATACGAGCGCGCTTAAAAAGTACCTTATAGCTGCCACAAGACAGTTATACTTTTTAACACTAGTCTATATTTAGTGTCAATTTGACCTTTTTTTTTTCAAATTAGCAAAACTCCTAATAATTGTAGTGCTGTTACCAAACGCTCGCCGCTCACAGGGCTACTTTCTCGTCTAGTTTCCGTAAAAACAAAATTGTTGTCGCCAGAGGGCTCTGAAGGCTTGTAGAAGAGTTGTTATATATCTGGTGTTTGGTGTCAATTTGATATCGCCAGTGCTGTGACACTTCGTCCGATATTTCTTATTATTCGATTGTGCTACCTTTTGCTGTGAATTATTTCAAATTTTTTTTTTTCAAACAATTACTGCAAAATGTCTGACTATGAGCGATTCTGCGAACAGTTTCTACGGCAAACAGAAGACAGCGATGATCTGCCCGAATTCTTGGAGACTGAAAGTGATTCCGAAGATTATAGCAGTGACAAGATTGATGCTGATTTTATAGGACAAGAAATGCGTTTGGAAATCGCTGCTGAACCAGACAACGCTCTCAAGTCGAAAGACAAGAAAATTCAGTATGTGCGCGATCCAATGCCACCATGCTCATCAGTCTGGACAATAGATTTCGCTTCTCGTCAAGGTTTGTTTTGAGTTTTTTGTTTAGGTGCTTTCATTTGAAATTTTTGCAGGGCCAACAGCATTTGCGAAATCTTGCTTCAGCAATCCAGTGACTGCGTCTTTGCTTTTTATCGATCCAGTCGAGAATATTGTGGTAGAAATGACCAATTTATACGGTGTTCACAAGCATGGCGTCACGTGGAAGCCGGTTGATGTGTCTGAAATGCGCTCCTTTTATGGACTTTTGTTGTTGGCTGGGGCATATCGGTCGAAAAATGAGGCAGCTGATGAGCTTTGGACTGCTAAGCATGGGCCACCAATTTTCGCAGCGATAATGTCACTTATTCGCTTTCGAGCCATTAGCCAGTCGATACGATTCGATAACCGAGAAACTCGGCATAAGGTTCAGCAGAGTGTACGCGATAAACTGGCGCCTACTCGCGATTTGTTCGATCTGTGTTCATGGCAAATTTCTGACCGTCGATGAGCAACTGCTGCCATTTCCTATACGATACAGTTTTCGACAGTACATTTCGTGTAAGCCTGGAAAGTATGGCATCAAACTTTGGATTCTGGCCGACGCAGGTTCGTTGTACGCCTACAATATTCAAGTCTACGTTGGCCGTGACAGAAACTGTCAGCAGAAATCAATCAAGGTCAGCGTGTTGTTCTGGAATTGTGCCAAGGTATTTATTCTTCGTGTACATGCCTTTATTTTTCTCTGAACTGTGATTCTTTTCCACTTTTAGGAATGAACGGACGCAACCTCACTTGTGACAATTTTTTTACATCTTACAGTTTGGCACTCGAGCTGAAGAATAAGCAAATTACGAGTGTCGTTACCATAAGGAAAAATCTCAAGGAGATACCATCAGCGCTGATTGACATGAAACGAAAACCGAAATCGTCTACAACCATGCAGATCGTGTCACGATGGTGTCATACGTGCCCAAGAAAAATCGCTTCGTAACTTTGCTTTCGACGTATCATGCGGCCATCCACTTCGATCCAGCTGACCTCTTTTGCCTGGTCAGCCCAACATAATTCACTTTTACAATAAAACGAAGGCTGGTGTCGACACTCTCGACCAGATGGTTGGCACTTATCGGTGTAAACGCAGGACCAACCGATGGCCACTAACGTTGTTCTACAACATTCTTGACATTTCGGTTTTGAATGCCTTCTTGACCTTCACTCAATTGTTCCCGGAATGGAACAAGAGTAAGAAAAATTTTCGCCGACGATTGTTTTTGTTGAACTTGGGCGAGGCCTTATGTGAAGACAATATCAACGCTAGGGCACACCACGTGATATACATGCGGCATAAGTTTATCGTCATGTGCGAGATCCAAGTTCGTCGATTTCACCGTGCACCTCTTGCTTGAATTCTCCATCAACATCATCACAAGCATCAGCATCGGTCGAAATGCTAGTGGTCAACATATTGATTCATCAGCCAACCACAAAAAAGGGGCTAGATGTCACATGTGCCCTCGAACTCCGAACGCAAATGTTCACAATGTTCGCTGTGACATGTGCGTAAGACCAACTTGTACGGAACATCGTTTTATTCTTTGCGAGGAATGCGAAGTACTTCATCGCAAATGAGATTTCAGTATTCTCCATTCGATTCAACCTGACCTTTTTTCTCCTTCTTATTATATTTGTAGTTATGATAAACTGTTATTTTACTTATTTTTTTTTCCATAATAGAAATAACAAAAATTGAAATTTTCCGCAACAAACCAGGATATTATAAGTTTTTTTGGCTCTACAATCACTCTTTTGGGTTCTACACAACGCAGATGGGCGAACTTAAAGACAACGTTTTTCCTGTCTGTTGTACCTGTATCAAACAAGTTTATTTCAATGCAATCTGATTCTCCTTGAATCTGAAACCGATCTATAAAAATGCTATAAATCTTCGACTGGAAAATGGTTGCATAGCATTCTAAAGCTATACAAAGTCTTTTTTTTTTAAAGATCTAAGTTAATCCATAAGCAGTTTCGGACATAGTAAACTACTCTCACTGTTCAGAAATACTCATACATATGGACTGAAAGGTGTTGAACGTTGATTGGCATGCAGGGACATAAGAACTTGAGCTAAGGCTGTCAGTACTACTTTATAATGATTAGAAATGCATTGAAAATGTACGAGTGGCTCGTTATGTTTGGTAATAAATCAAGCATCAGGAGAGACTAAGATCATTCCAATTATAGACGAGCATTTAGGGTTATATGCTTCCTCTTGTGGACAACTAATACACATATTTTCCTTATTGCCGAATCGATACATTTATCGTTTTCAAATTTAGAGCCATACAAAACCCAATGGAGAACCAAAGTTCAAGTTCATGAAAGTAATAAGTAGAGAGCTTAAATTGTATTTCCAGAAAATGCCTGCGGAACAGTGACCTGAAATTAGCTCTTACTCTCATTTTGTAGAGTACACCTTAGTGGCACAAAGTCAACTAATGCATCTATCGCAGCAAATACCAAAGACAGATTATCAAGATGCGAATGGAAACGTCTCTACTCAAAACGAGTAATAGATTGACACTTGTGATCTATTTCATTTTTTTTACGAAGATATGCTTCTTTCCATCTCGACGCCATGCAAGTCATGTCGATAAGCTAAATTCCTTTTTTTTAGGGGTTTAGTTTTTAAACTGGCAACACTGTTTCTGCAGATTATCAATTTGACAGTTGAAGGTTGATTTGTAGTTATTATTTTAAAAACCATGGTTCGGTTCACCAAACTTATCGTGCGCTACGTTCATTTTACGGTCGACATAATCGTCCATCTGAGCAAGTTATTCGGAACACGTACACGTACACACAAAAACGACAAATAGTGCGAACAGAAGAAGTTGTTGCCGTTGTGGAGCGCAGTGTTGAGGAGAATCCGGATGAGGCGATTTGCCGTCGTACACATCTATTGGAGCTATGTCCATCCACTTTGTGGGAGATTTTACGGAAAGATTTTGACTTAAAGGCTTATACGATCCAGCTTGTGCAAGAGTTGAAACCGCGTAACAATTATACGCGTCGTAAGTTTGGTGAATGGGTCGAAAACATGATTCAGCTTGATCTTCATTTTCAACGAAAAATTTTTTTCTCAAATGAGACCCATTTTTAGTTAAATAGATATGTAAACAAGAAAAATTCCCGAATTTGAAGTGGGGAAAACGCAGAAGCCTTTGCCGAGACGCCCTTACAACCATTAAAACTCACTGTTTCTTGTGCTTTATGGCATCGGCCTTTGGTTTCAACAAGATGGGACAACATGCCACACGGTGAGCGACATCATCAATTTATTGCGGGAAACAATTGCTGAGCGCATAATCTCGCGTAATAGACCTGTGAACTGGCGTCCACGATCCTGTGATCTCACACCTTTAGATTATTTTGGAAGTCAACATTCGCCGTATTTTTGCCGATATACGGCTCCAGTTGCTCGATAAAGTTGTTGAAAATTGGACTTCACGAATGCGCTTCATTCGAGCTATCCATGGCACGCATATGCCCGATATCATATTTAATGGCATAAAACTCTCTATTAAATAAAACTAATACCACAGACATTAATTTTAGCTTCAAGTGTTTTATTTCATATTGAATTTGTACACCTCAAAAAAAAAGACCTTTTGGTTATAATTACTGGATACTTCTAGGACCTTTGAAACACTGTAGCGCCTTTTTGCTTGGCTTGCTGTATATATGAGCATAAGAGGTTTTTCTGGGTTTAATTTGCTTCTATCTATACATTTAAGTACAAGGAATGCCGTACTGTTTTCATCAGCAGCTTGGGAATAGTATTCAGGCTTAGTTCAATACAGGATTCCAGCAGTAAGAAAAACACTGTCGATTGGGTTGCATATTCCTAATTTGAGTTCGAAACCCACTAAATTGTTATTTGATGGCTCCGGAAATGGGATTACGTGAAGTTTAAGAAACCGTAGTTCGATCTATGGCTAGCAGCCGTACATTTGTAAATGTTGTGGGAATTAGTACTTAAACTGCTACGGTAATGACAAAACATAATACCTCAGAGGTAATTAGGTAAAAAATGTCTTAAAAAGACTTGGAAATTCATTACAGCAACAAAAAATGTGTATATGTGCCGTGCCTTCCAGTCAAAAGACCATAAACAAAATCGGCAACACCCACAGATAGTAAAGTATATCCATGGGCAAGGATATCATTATGATTAAATATCACATGCACTCCAGAAAGTATCCCTAAATAACATTTCATTCACCGGTAGTGTTTTTCCTATTTTCTTTTTTTCTTGATGATTGAGCAGAAACTAACTACCCTCGGGGGAGCTTTTGCGAGTACTTGTATGTTGCTGTTCATGAAATACTTACTGAATGGGCATAACATTACATTCTACGCACATGTGTATGGCTAAAAGGAAAAAGTTGTTCTTTACAAGACCGTCTCTTGTATTAATAGAAATGAAAACGAAAATTTATATCTTTTACTAAGCAGTTCATGATGCTTGTATCCCATGATTTGCAAAATAAACATTTTCATCCGCCTACAAATGTAGCAACCAGTATATCCAAGTTTCAGACCTAAAAAATGGTCACATTTTCTCTTGGGAATTATCTTGGAATAGAGATACATACAAAAGACAATAGATGCTTTTAAAACAAACCCCTCTAGAAGATCCATAAAGTTCGTCGAATTAAATTTGTATGGACCCATCAAAACTCAAAAGTCCCTAGAGGATGGGACATGAAAACGGAATTAGACCTTCTTAGAAAGGACTGCTAAAATGATATACGTATGTAGGTATGCTATATCAAAACAAATAGGATTATACTCCAATTTCCAGTAGTTAAGCTGCACCGATACTTTGCGTATCCCAGCCACTTAAAACAATGTCAATCCTTATTTTTTATTCACTGACATGGGGCTCTTTTAAGGCACACTCTCATCCACAGCTTATTCAATATTCAAACAGGGATACTTCTGAAGAATCTATCTGTTTTCTAAGTAAACTTTCTAATTCTTTTCCAATCAATATCTTCACACCATGAAAAATAAGACACATACTCGTAGTTCCTCCCTCAACAAGGCAGTACCAGTTTGTCAAAAAAATGTTCCTAGATACGCGTACAAGTACTCGTACATATCTTTTCAATGAAAACGATGCTGTACTCGTATCTAAAAATTGTTTTTGGCGTTAAACGGGATTCTCGTCCCTTATTTCTTACACCCTCTTCCAGCGATAGTATCAAAGAACAACCGTAAAAGCAATTTGTATTCCTTATTATCCTTTTGTTTTGACATACAACCGCTAACTTACGGCGCTACAATAGAGGGGTTAGTATTTTTCCCGTCCACCCTGGGTTTTATTTTACAGGGATAAATAAGCCGGGATAAGGTTAGCTGAAGGGGATCCACAAGCAGTGATGTTAAAGACAACAATTTCCATCAGCCGAAGGAGCGAGTAATTTTGAGGGTAAACAAGAAATTATGCACGCATTCCCTTTTGTTAGAGGGCGGAAGTGCTTTTGGTTTTTTGGTACCTTTAGTTAGATGAAGCCTTCATCAAATGAAGGGGCGGCTGCCGTTTATTAGAGTACAGGATACAAAGTTGATGTTTTGAGGAATTTTTAATGAAATCACTTTTTCTTTACCCATAACTGTGGCTTGACACCAAGTTACTTATTTTCATTAGTTGATGCAGAGGTATGTACTCGTATCGCTCTTCGTAATTAACTACCGGTTCAAAAAGTGATGGTAAATTTCTGAGGGAATTGCTTATGACTTTAAGGATTTATTGAATTGTAATTATGCCAACGTTTTAATGATACTCGCAGTTCAAAAAACAATTAGGCTGTCAAACTAGAGGAGAATGATTGATAACATCCCCAGGATTACAAAAGGATTAAAAGAAATTGTAAATCTTTAAAATCTTAATTTTAAAATGATGTAGGGATAAAGATTTTTATGAAATTTTAATATTTTAATAAAGGTACCGGGTCAAGCCACTCAGACGCGTTTGCCAGGAATACCAAGTATAAGCACTATTCTGTATATTCTATAATACGTGGTCAGAAAATCCATTAGGAAATTATGGGTGCCCTTCTAGATCTGGCGTTTTCTAAAAAAAATTGGTTTATGGCAGAACTGTCTATGGTATAAGGATACACTGAGATGGACCAGTAGGTCACGTTGATTACTTTCACATTACAGATATGTTAGGAGCTTGTATGCGAAGTTGTGGAGGCTTGTTATATTATGTTATACCCGACATGGGCCTTGTAGCCTTTCTTCTACGAGTATGTTCAATTGTTTGGGAAAAGGTTTTCATCATGAGTGATGTTCTAACTAATTACTTCAACATCCTCAGGTTAGACTCTGATTCCGCATGCCGATGGTTTTCGCCACGTTGTTGGATTGTTTATTATGTTATATGAACTGGGTTTAACATGATATGTATCTCTCCTAACGATGAGTTAGGAGAAGTAGGGAAAAGGGTTGGGAAGAACCTAGGACTCGGTTTAGATCAGACACAAATGGCAACAAACGGAAAAGAAAAGACTTAATATCAACAATGAGAACTAATTAAGAACAACGAAAACCGTGCGGTGTGTGATAAAGTTTAATAGAGGTTCGGACGTTGAGTTCATGGATTTTCTTCTAAATTTTTGCTTATGACGGTGCGGTATTGGAGTATTGCAAAAACAAATAATTTAGAGCCAAAGAAGAAAAACAACTTAACTACTTGTGAAAAGGCCATGAAATATTAGTGAAGGCGCTGATCGTTCAAAATTTGGATTCAACCTATCTTAAGAGCGACTTCGGACTCGTGGTCCATGGGCAAATGTTTGTTAAGTCTTTCTTAACTCTTTACAATTTATTTAAGTATCTGCGAGGGCTTTGGCTTGCCTGCAGAAGATTAGACTACTTAATGGTTAATTTAGTGAGCTTAGTCTTTCCACATTACAAGTTAACATATTAAAACTAATTTAGTATCTATAATTGATAAAATATTTAGCCTATATTGATTTTATATTTCATTATTAAAAAAGATGGTTTTGATCGCTTTTTTTCTAGTTTTAAAGTTTACAATGTTTGTTAGTTCTCGGGGTAGATTGTTGATTGTTGCCAGAACTCTGTGTAGGAGTTGTCTTCTTCCATATTTGTTGCAAATACTTGATACTTGAAGCATACCTTGGGCCCGTCAGTATTCACTTCATGATCCACTGGCCGGATAAACCGTATGTCGTCGTAGTATTCTAAAGTGAGCGTCATCTTAAAAATGTCTTCTACTTTAAGGACTTTGAAGGTAGTGTCGTGGTTTCGTGTATTCATAGAGTTGATGTGTTTCAATGCGGATTTTTGCAATTTTTGCAGTTTTTGAATATGGGTTGCCGCTGCATTGCCCCAAGCAAGAACACTATACCGCAGTTTTGACTCAATTAATGAATAGTAGACCTGCCTCAAGACGGACACCGTAGTGTGATATTTCAGATGGGCTAGTGAATAGATGGCTTTCTTTAAATCCATACGTAGCTTATCAATCTGTTTGTTCCATAAGAAATGACAGTCTATGATGACTCCTAAATATTTATAGCTGTCAACAACTTCGATTACTTCTGTATTGACACTAGGACATGCATCATTTCTCAGGTATACTGGAATTTGTGTCGATGTGAAACTAGGATTTCGGATGTGCATCATCTTGGTTTTCAACGCATCAATCACCAAGCCGTTATCATGGCACCATTTGACCGCAGCATCCAACTCTTCCTGCATTATTGCTGTCGCCATTTCCAGCGACCTGTGATGTACCACGATTGCTGTGTCATCAGCGAAAGCAAACGGTGTGCTCTGCTTAAAAGAGCGAAGAAGCTCATTAGTGTACAAGATAAAAAATATTGGACCTAATTTCGATCCCTGTGGCACACCATATTCCACCTTTGTTCTTACGCTCTGTACTCCGCTGATTTTCACGCAGAATAGCCTGTTAACCAGTCCGCCATTAATCCTCGTATACCAACACGTTGTAGCGCTTCTATTAGGGTTTTGTGGTTTAAGGTATCGAAGGCTTTACTGAAATCCATGAAGAGTACCAATACGTGGTGACAATTGTTCAAGCTCTGTTTGACACAATTTTCGAATTCAGCTAACAATTTGCTTGTACTTTTATTTTTCTGAAAGCCGTATTGACTTTTATGGATCAGGGAATGTTTTCCCATAAAACTCTTTATTCTTTCACTTTTCCATTACCGGAAGAATCGATATCAGTCTATAATTGCTGAGCTGACTTTTAACTCCTCCTTTGTAAATCGGCCTTACCACAGCTGTTTTCAGAATGGACGGGATATTTGTTTGTGCCTGGCTGATGTTTGTGAATTCGCATATAATGTAATGTCTTCGAATATCAGCGGCTCGAATTCCATCAATTCCCGGAGATTTATCTTCCCCCAGAAAACTGATAATGCTATGAATGATTAACAAATGTTAGCTTCGTCAAGTTTTCATAATCATATAAAATAGATACGCACGATAAAAAGTGTTAGATTTTATCATGTCCTTACAACAAAATCACTGGTTTTATGGCTAATGTTGAAGATTCAAAAAAGCATGTACAGGGTCTTCTAATAGGGTCTTCCGAAATTCGACAGTTGATAGCGGCCATATTGTTGAAGTTACATCTGTCAAATTGGCTGCCATTTATTCAGTCTGTATTCCCAAATAATTATGGATGGACATAGCATTCAACAATTGTTTTATCAAAATGGGTGTTCTGCTTGGGCAACGTTCCATATTTTACGGTCGCCATGATCGTCCTACCGAGAGGACTATTCCCCGTGTGGTGGAAAAATTTGAGTCCACTGGTTCAGTAAATGATAAACCAACACCCGTACGTAGACGAAACGCAAGATCTGTCGAAAACATTGCCACTGTCCGTGAGAGTGTGCAGGAGAATTCGAGGCAGTCGATTTCGTGTCGCTCACAAGTACTCGACCTTTCACAAACCACATCTTAGCGAATTTTTTCGGCGTGACTTGGGCCTGCACCCGTACAAAATTCAACTGACCCAGAAGCTGAAGGTAAACGACCATAGACAACGACGTGTGTTCACCGAATGGGCTCTGGAGCAGTTGGAAAAAGACCCTAACTTTCATCGAAAAATCTTCTTCAGCGATGAGGCCCATTTCTGGATGAATGGGTACGTCAAACAAACAAAATTGTCGAATTTGGAACGATACCAATCCACAAGAGATCCAAGAGTGAAAATCACTGTTTGGTGTGGATTTTGGGCTGGCGGCGGCATCGGTCCATATTTCTTTGAGAACGACGTTGGCCAGGCCATCACCGCCAACGGCGAGCGCTATAGGTCGATTAATACTAACTTCTTTTAGCCTGAATTGAATGATATGGGCACCAACTACATGTGGTTTCCAGAGGACAGCGCTACGTGCCACACGCCACATTGAAAATTCTACACTTCCTCACGTGGAGGTAATGTGAACTGGCCACCGTTAGACTTTTTCTTTTGGGGGGTTTTCTGAAGTCGCAGATGTGTGCGAATAAGCCGCAAACCACAGCGGCCCTCAAAGCCAACATAACCCATGCCATCGGTCAAGTTTAGCCTGATTTATGCGCCAGAGTCATGGAAAATTGGACATTTCGGATGCGCGGCACCCAGAGAATCCGCGGCGAACATTTGAACGATGTTATACTCCATACATAATGGCATCGATAGGCCCTTTAAACGAATGAAAAATTTCGACAGATATCTCGCACACACTTTGTTTTATTTAAAATTAAAGATAGGAAGCGCTTAATGAAAGACCCTTTAAAAGGACCTTACACTAGAATGCCTACTCCGCGAGCGAAGGCCACCGTGCGCTTAAAAAACTGTGAACTGCTATTGCAGCATTCCGTGGGGCAACGGCTTCTAGAAAATTGCCACAATGCGTTCCCCTCCTTGTCGTAAAAAGCGACGAAATGGGGAAAAATCATATTCAGGCATTTTAACGCCTAAGATGGGCCTGAGTCTGTTCCCACGACTGGAGACTACCGGTGGGGCAAATACCAGCGCTACATGGATGAAAGAAATAAAGGAAAAGTACGGAATAATGGCAGTAAACGTATATGAGTACACTACAGAGGAGTGATCCCGGGCGAATAGAAATATTCGTGCTGCAGCTAGACGGTTCCCGTGGGCATGCAAAATGATGCCTTCAAGAAATATATAACGAATCGCTATCTAAAACGTATCTACAATGACGGGAAAAAGTTTCGAACTAGAAAACGTAGTACGGCAACGTAAAATCAATATAATATGCGTTAAAAACCAAGTGACGAAATGTCGCAAAAAAGGCCCGGTACTTGAACTTGCAGACGGCGGTGTACATAATGTGTTATTTCGGAACGCGACAAAACAAGAACGGAGTAGCCATCACCTTGACAGCGGAGCTACTAGGTAAAATCATAAAATCGTAAGCTTATCAAGAATTAGCGAACGCCTTATGACAATAAAACAGATTATTGAACACGAAATGTGGAAGGCGGTGAGCAATTAGAAAAAAGATAAAATATATTTTATCGCAATGTGCTAGTAAATGGGATATCGAACGAGGAAATGTTCTTCAGATTTAAACGAACACGTGGAAGATTTGAACTATTAATAGGAAGACTACTTAGGCGGCAATATTTTTGGAATGAGAAACGCAGCGGGAGAAGATGTACTCGTACTAAGCTCATGTAAATCAGATGTTCTTGCTATATTAGATACTCTACTTATTAACCCAGAATACAGCAGTGAGTACCAGCAGCAAATAAATTGCGATCTAGCATGTCAGCACCGAATTTTTCGTGAAAGAAACCAAGCTACGACCAACGAAAATTGGCATCAGTAGAAAAAATAAGCTAGCTAAATTTAAACAAGGAAACATGCCCGATTTGGGCGCTAAATTTGCGAGAGTAGCTCAAAAGTTCCGCAAACCACTGTAGAAGAAGTAATGCAGCGCAGAAGTAATGTGAAATATACTCGAACAAGGATGTAAAAGTGTGCGGAAACTCTGCTCGGTATTTCAAAAGGCCGGCTCCACATGTATAAAGAAACGCAATGCTGGAATTAGGAAATGAAAATGGCGCTAATTAACATAGGGCAAGCGTTTGAACCGTGGTCTAAGTACAGCGGAAATAGCGAAACTGATAAAGTGCATCTTACTCGTAACCCTCTATCGCATACTAAGCCAAATCTGGCTTTGTATTTTATGATGCATATTTTTCCAACAAAACCTTTTCGAAATGACCTGTAATTATTTTTTCCATTATTGTGTATCAATAAAAAAATGTGTGATTTTTCTTTCTGCCTGATAATTATAGCTAATGACACTAATATAGGTAAGTGATTCCAAAACGAGAGCACATTAAAAACGGAAGTAACAAATAAGTTACGATTTTAAGTGTTAATTACTATAAATGTTCGTTAAGTGTAGTTAACAAAAAATTATTTTGAGAAAAAACACATTGTTTAAAATATTGTAAGTCGATTTTGAGTGCAAAAATACTCGTAGTATTAGTATTATACGAGCCATACTCGTATTGTCTTCGTATGCATTAAGAGTTGCGTTTTCGAAAATTTTGTTCTCATATCTTTATTTATTTGATTTCAATTTTCTTCAGAGATGGATAATTTAAACTTGTATAAACGAACTGTATCTCTGGAGATGGATCTAAAAGTGATAATGATGAAGTAGCAGACTCTGTTGTGGAATTTGAGACCGCACTAAACAACAGGAACTACCTTATAGTGCCCGAAACTGACATCGAATCTGAGCCTGTAATCGAACTAGTTGCATCGGCTTCAAACCAAAAAAAAAGAACAATTGGATCCGTACGATGAAAAGCATTTTCAATTTACCGGTGCTACTGAAAACACAGGGGATTATTTTTCGTCCTTTTACGGAGGAGTTAGTTCAATTTGTCCTCGATTAGTTAAACTTAAAAGCTCTTCAATAAAACATGACATTGTGATTTACCTGTTTTGTGTTCAAGTGCCATCTTTGTGACATTTTTGAAGGAAACCCGTTGACACGATAACATGCAGCAGGTGGGAAACAATAAAAAGGTTCTTACGCTTCTGTGATAATACCGATTTGAAGCCATTTGGAACAGATGGATGCAGTAAACTTTTTAAAACAAGATCATTTTTGGAAAAAATAAGTCACCGGATTCTACAATACTTTTTGTGGTGGGTGAGCAAATAATACCAATATTGAAGTGGTATTACCCAACCAAGACTCACAACTGGGGTTACACGAACAATTCAGTTCAAGAGCTCGGCTATGAAAACTTTATCATTCAATAAAAGCTTAAAAATCCGATGAGCTTGATGAAAGTTGGTTGCATATGGGAAATTTGTCACTAGGCTCGCTTATCTTAACCCATATACGCCAGCCGTGCCCAAACAGGGACACCTAAACAAATAAGGTTAACTTTTTATTATTTCTCCTTTCTTTTGTTGACATTTGATGGTTATGTTATTAGACAAAATAGTAATCAGAAATAGATAAAAGTGATTTTGCCGCGCATCTTGTGGAGTTGTTGCAGTGATCAGTAAATACATAAAATAAGTAATTCTTATTTGTATGTTTTTCCACTAAGTCAGTTAGTTTTCTTTCAAAAATTACATAAATATATTGTAGACTATAAAATAAAATTTTATTATCCGAGAAAAGTTGAACATCGTTTATAAAAGGTAACGTTTTATAATGGTGTCCCCAATTTGGGGCCAGTGGGAACATGAGAGGTAAAAATTATTCTTATTTTTCAAAGGTGATTGTTGTATAAAAAATGTCTAAACGAACATTCAGCAGTCATAACAACTTCCTCGGGCCTCAAGAAGCACTTGATGCTGTAATGCTTGAGGGAGACGATGTTACAGAGATAGATTTATTTGCACTTCCCCCAGAACCAAGTGTGCTAACCGATGAAGAGGAAGGTGATTAGGACCATAGTCAGAGCAATGCTATTCCGCGGGACATACCAGATAGATTCAAAGTATTCACGAATTGAGGTGAATGACGAACCGCTCGCTGAAATCAAGAGACGTAGAAATAATTTTGAGGAACCTCGCTGGCGTAAAACAGAGCCTATCTATGAGCCTATATGTAGTTTGCACTGAAGGTAATTTGCAATCGCATCTCGATAAATTGTTGGATGAAATGAGAAATCGAAACCTATAGCAAATTTTTGAAAACATATTTGGGGAGAAAGTTTTCGCCATGATTGTTCAATACTCGCAGACTTACGCGGCATAGAAAAACAAGCACGACTTCAAAGTATATCTCGATGAACTCAAAACACTCTTCGGTATTCTTTTATTGACTGGTTACCATTCATTGCCTCGAAATGCTTATGCCAAGAAATCAATTTGAGGAAATAAAAAAATATTTTCATTTGATATGACAATCTTGTCGCAGTCATCCGACAAAATGTGTAAGGTGCGACCGCTTGCAGATATATGTTACTTATGAAGAAATTTTTTCAGTGGGGTGTTTATCACGAAAATTTGTCCATACACGAGTCAATGGTGAAGTACTTCGGGTGGCATCCGGCGAAAGAACGGGGCAAGCTAATGCGTTCGGCTACAAAAATTGGATGGTCACAGCTTCGGACGGATACTATTCCGCCTTCGACTTGTATTGAGGAAAATCTTCAGGAGCTAATCCTAAAGACCCATTGGGTACAAGAGTGGTAAAGCTATTACTCCACGAACTAGGCACAAGTGCTAAAGACCATGTGGTGTTTTTTGACAACTTCTTTACTAGTTTCGAATTGCTCCGAGATTTACGAAAAGCTGGCTTTCACCCTCTAGTTGTAGTGAAGGAAATGGAAAAAAAAACCGTTCTGATTTTAACTATCGTTTGGACCAAGCCAACCAAATTTTATTCGTCCGTTGGCTGGACAACAGCGTCTGTACCATGGGGTCGAACTATGATAGCGTCCTCCCTCTGGGAAAAGTAAAGAGATAGAGCGCAGTGGAGAAGAAAAAAGTAGACATTGGCATTCCGCATGTTTTCAAAGCTACAACAAGGGTATAGGTGGTGTAGATCAAGCTGATCATTCAATTTCATTGTACCGCACTGTTCTATGTGGCAAAAAATGGTGGTGGGTTTTGTTCACGTACATGCTGGATCTAGCCGTGGCTAGACGCATGACGCCTTCACATTCTAACGAAGGATGACAAGTTAGATCAGCTTCAATTTCGTCGTTACATTGCTCGTCACTATTTCAGACACACAAGAAGTGAAAATTTGCGTCCAACAGCTCCTATGGTGCCATGTCTGCAGTATGATGGGGTCAGTCACTATCCAAAAAAACTATCCCAGCAACTAAGATGTACCGTGTGCCGTAACAAAGCACGTTGGCAATGCAAAAAGTGTGTGCAAACTTTATGCGTTGAAAGAGAATGCTTTGAAATTTTTTATACTGCTTAAGCCCAGTATCCCCATTTGAGGACGGCTTTTTTTCCAATGAAGGATATGCTTGTTGTTTGTTTCTTTATTAGTTTCTTATAACATTAATAGTTTTTACCAATTAATAAAGAAATTTTGTTATTTCCACGGCGAAGTTTTATTTGGGCTCAAAGTGGTTAAACTTACAGGTAAGTTTGGACAACACCAACTAATTTTCTGACTTCAAGAGTACATGTTACTATTTTCATGCTATAGAATGCGTATTTACTGAAGGATGCAGCATTTGAAAACTTTTAAATTATCACATACACAGTAGTATAGACTTCAAAATACATAGCTGCCAAATAGCAATGAATCGGAATCATGAAATTTCTGTAACGACAATCTACGATCTTAAACAGAGACTCATAGCTTTCGTCAGACGCTTTATTTCCTTTCATGATCTTGTCTTCTTATGGACACCTTAGGTCTACACACGAGTATTGTTGACATCAATTCTTATTTTATGACGTACAATAGCACTACAGCAATCCACATTTACGGTAATCTTATCAACAATATCTATCTGTTTAATATATAAATAAAACTTTTCGATTTGATAAATTCTCAGACAATTTTAATTATAGAATTTTGCTATTTGCGTTTGTTGAAGATTAGGAATTATACCGGACTATTTTGGTTTTGAAAGTAATAGGTAGGCAGGTTCTAATGGTCTATGAAACATTAAAAGTACTCATCAATTATTGTTAATTGCGCTTTGTAAAAAAAAAAACCCCCATAGCACTAGATAAATTAATCTAATCACACTTTCGTGCAAGCTTGAGATTTATTATTTTTAGAATTGCAAATATATAATTGTACGACCATGTTTTGCAGAGGTGTAGAGATATTTTCAAAGCGATATTACTATTTAACGGTGGGAAATTTAAACTACCACACCTGCCCGTGTGCGGTTTCTACGTTTTAGCTTGCTATGATTACGCACAAGTTGCCGTGCTTCATCTTCGACTGTTCTGCACCATGTATAGGGTAACCAGAGAGCAAGGATAGTTTTTCCAATAATTATGTTTCAGCAGCTGTCAAAGTTCCAATGACATCCAGCTGTCAAAATATTCAGTAAGGTCTGCCATTTCATCATACATCGATTAACGCTTGCCGAATGTGCGGAAATTATTAAAAAAATTTATCGAAACTCCAGCTGAGGTCGGTCGTCATCATGGCTTCAGTGTGCAGGCAATCCCTCGCACCGTGGAAAAGTTTGAGCATGATTACACTCTTTTGAATCTTAAGCCACCAACCAGACAGATATTGTTGCGAAATAAAGAAAACATAGCCGCCGTAGCGGCCAATATCGAAGAAGACTCAGAAATGTCGATTCGGCGCTGATCAGCTGAATTGGGAATCGCCAGAGCGTCAATTCAGCTTATTTTGCGGTTGGATTTGGGCCTACATCTGTATAAGATTATGCTGACTCAAGAATTAAAGACAGACAACTATAGACAATGCAATTGGGCATTGGAAATATTAGCCGGAGATCCGAATTTTGGTCATCCTCTCGGACGAAGCCCATTTTTGGCTCAGCGGCTATGTCAACAAGCAAAATTGTAATTATTGGAGCGAACAAAATCTATAAGCGTTCGGCCGAGCATCAATGTATCCACAAAGATTGTCTGCATGGTGGCATCATCGGACCTTATTTCTTTCGAAATGAGGAAGGACACACCGTAACCGGCAATGGTCTCAAGTATATGTAGAGCGATGTTAACCGACTTTCTGTGGTCAGAGCTCGACAACATCGTTATATGGTTCCAACAAGACGGGGCTATATGCCATACAATCGACGCAACGCTTGAAGCTGTGAAGGATAAATTTGGTGACTGGGTCATCTCACAGCGAACGTTCTATTGGCTGCCGGGATCATGCGATTTGACACCACTCGATTATTTTCTCTGGGGCTACGTTAAGTTCTTAGTCTACGCTAACAAGCCAACCACTTTGGACGAGCTCTAAGCCAATATTCGACACTCTATTGCCGCACCGCACATATTGGACCGAGTCATTAAAAATTGGACCGACTGCTTGAAGCACTGTTAGCGAAGCCGAGGCAGCCATTTGAATGATGTGTTATTCCACGCATAATGGTATGACCGTAGCTTCAAAATAAAGCTAGAAGAAATTTTATATCTAACACCGTTGTTGTTTTGTTTAAATTTTTTTTTCTGTCGTTTTTATCTAGTCACCCTGTATGTTATGGTGGACCCGGTAGACCCGTTTTAGGTTAGCTGATTCCAATATTTGTTTTGCTATGCAATGTAGAAGGAGTAGATCTAGTTTAAGAACTGAGGTGCTGCCATTGAAATCGAAAACCCTGAAGTTTGAGATCTCCTTCTGCTATATATCAAGAAAGAGTTTATTGGAAGTGAAGTGGTGTCACTCGGTAAAGAGAACAGATGAGGGAAAGGAAGCGTAATCGACAAAAACAGAGAGGAGTCGATTAATGAACAGAATGGCTACGTCCCTTCGTTCTTCAAGGATTTTTTAAATTGATAAGGTTAAGCAGGTTTAGATACCGAAGTAAGAAATTTGCACTGGAAGTTTAAGGCGTCGTATAAAATATTTACGAAGAGCTTAGGTATGTGAAAAAGTTTTGCAATGGGTTATCGTGACTTTTTTTTTCAAAACAAGTAGGATTAAAAGTTTGATAGCGAAAGAGACCAACGGAGGAGATTGGTATGTCACTGAGATATGAAGGGTCCGGTACGATAATTCGTTAAAAAAGGTGGTAAAAATGTTTGCGAAGGCATGCGTGTTTGTTGATGATTTATTTTTGAAGCATACGAGTAAATGGTAGCCGTTGAGATTTATTGGTCAATAAAAATCGGCAACAGGAAAGGTAGAAACATTAACACGAAAAGCATTGCAAGAACAGGGAATAACTTTTTGTTCTTTATGTCTGAGATCAGATTGGTTTCAGTCAGAACATAAATATCGGAAGGGACTGCGTGAAGGGTATCATAAAACAACATGGGTTTTGAGTGAGAGGGCTTTAACATTCTGGTAGTAAAAAGCGGGAGGTATTTTGTTGGCAGTAGGTGAAATTAAGCATGGTTCAGATACAGGCAAAGAGAGAATTTATCGGCGGTCTATCGGGTCGACCACGTCCCAATAATCGTGGCAAGTATACGAGTATTTGAGAGGTATCTCGCCTTAGTAAGCAAACATCTTCTTTGACGATTTATGAAAACAACAGCGCTCGCCAGCAAAATCTGACTTACAACTGCAAAATCACAACAATATGGCTCCAGCTAAGTTAATTCCGTTGCACTGCAGGGAAAAGATTGTTTTTGAATGCACATAGCTACCAAGCATAACAAGGCATCTCGGAAAACCTCGTGGCACCTGATTGAGGATTCTGAGACAAGTTGCATCGATAGAGAGTCCTGTTTGTTGGGTGGATACCATAACGCTTGTTTAAGCCACAAGCCGAGTCAGAACTATTATGTACATATTATGTAAGCCAGAAATGGGAGCTCGTTCTCGTATATATTTTTATCTCTGAACAAAGCAACATTTTTTGGTATCAATTGTTTTTTTTTTCTGGCGTAACTGTAGTAGGCGAAAAAAGATCAAGAATAAACCCATCGGAGAAGATATTGTAAGAGAAAGTGCATAATTACTGCAGCTGGATAAAGGATTGGATACTAATCAACTCTTCCATTGCAGCTGGAAATGCTGTTTGGCCAGACAATTCTTAAGACTCACCTTTTACAACAATGTTTAATGTGGCCTTGCGGTATTGGCGGAGTTATTCTATGTGCTACATTCGTATAAACCTGCAGAAATGAATATGGACAACTAGTAGTAGAGTTGCTGTCGGTGAGTATGGAAGACTATACAACGGCGATGAAGATCAAAATACCGCTGTCGGATAGAATTAACATTTCAACTTGGACTAAGATGACAGAGAATTCCGTCAGCCTGACCGAGATTAAGTTAAGATAGAAATATCGAAAGTAAAGTCTAATTAAACTAGAGTAGAACAGCCAGTCCGCTCAACTATTTAAGACAGCTGGAGATTACCTGGTTGAGAACGTGCACCAGTTCATCTGTGAAATATGATCAGAGGAAAGCATGCCCGAAAAGAAGCATCTTTTACCCAATTCACTAGAAAGGCGACCCTTTTGACCGCGCCAACTATAGAGAAATAAGCCTTCCTATCATCGATCATTTCTGCCGTATTATATAAGCACCTGAATCCATTCATAAACAATCTGGTTGATTTATAGCAGCAAATTCCACCATCGATTAACTACCTAAGATCTTGGAAAAGACCCGAGAATTTTAGACTGACATTCACCATCCATTAGTCGACTTCAAAGCAGCCTAGGGACGAGCTATGTAGAGGTTTGGCATTCCTGTCTAGCTTGTAAGGTTGCGCCACATGACTATGAAGAATTCTCGTTGTTCCATCAATGTGAGTAATAAATTAATCGAGACCTTCCATGTCAAAAAGTTTTTAGACCAGGCGACGCCCTGTCATGTGGCTTTTTTAATATTGATCTAGAGAGAATCATGCCAAACTCACTGAACAATAATATAGGCACTATCTTGTTTTAATTCCGCACCATTATTATCGTACGGGTGTGATATTGGTGTGATTGGACAAAACAGCAGGCCATCAATGAAGCTTGAGTTCGTATTGAGGTGGAGGTGGCCAGAACAACCCTGGCGGCAAACGAGGATAAAACAAAGTACAAGTCATCAGAAAAGGACGCACATCACCTACGACTAGGGCAGAACAACGCTATTTTCAATTATAACTTCAAAGGTGTTGAGGAATTCGTCTACAGTTACAAGCAGCAACGACATCAGCGCAGAGATCAGAAGCATAAGTCAGACGCAGAATTACTCTTGCCAATCGCTGTTTCTCAGGGCACCGGAAGTAATTGAGTAACAGAGCACTCTCTCGATCAAATTGGCTTTATACAAGACTGTTATTATTTATTTCAATTTATTATTATCATCCGGTCCTGCTCTATAGCGCAGAGGCTTGAGAGTTGTGACAAGTGGATGCTTGGCTGCACTTGGCCGTTTCGAACAAAAGATACTGCGTGTGATCTTCGGTTTTGTTTGTATTGATGGGTAATAGAGGAGTAGAATTAAACACGAACTGTGCGGGCTATACAGCGACATCGATTAAGCAGGCATCTGCCGATCTAACGCCTGAGATTTTGAGCGAATGAACATCACTGTTTGGCATTTAAGGTGGCGCACGTAAATGGAAGTGGAACTCAACCAGCTGGAGTGCGACACTAGGGGTGACGGTGCTAGTCGGAGAAGCTTGTTGGTAGAGGCTCAGGTTCACTCTGAACTCTGGCGTCACCTAAATAAGTACATTCAAATAAATCGATTCATAGCAGGAGGAATGAAGCCCCATATTACGCACCATGTTCGGCGATGATCCGAAGAGTTTTGATGTAATCGATGCAGGACGACCAGGATCGAGACGTTAAGTATAGCCTCGAAGAGGTGTCTTATTTGTTTAACTAATACTTAGTCCATTAATTCTCATATACTTTCGTCTCCAGTTTATGTTCTTTATTCGGAAGCTTGCCATAATTCCTCTATTCCACTCCAAAAAAAAGTTTGTTCATTAGGAAAAGGTAATTTACTTTGATTTTCATCCAGACCGTGTCCAAAGCAGTTTTAAACGTTAGTACACTAGTAACCGCAAGCCATTTGTTTCATTGTAACAATAATTCCATTTTTCCAAGTTTTTCATCTGTCATCTTTCTGACAGATTTGGTTGCTGCTATGACAGTGAATATTTCAATTTCTTCTGGACAATTTTGCAATTAAATTTAAATTGCATAGGAAGATAGTTTTGCGAATTGAAAAAATGAAATACTCGTAACATGGAAAAGGGTTTACAACAGAGCATAATCTTGATTGCAGCCGGGACAGAAGTCAGTTGACCCTAACGCTACATAAGCGGCGGGAGTGTAGTCCTCGTCGGATAGCTCGGTATAGAGATTGCCATTTCTAGCAAAAAATTATTAAGAGGAGCAACTAGGTAAATAGGTCCTGCAAATCTTCTTCCTCTTGAATGTACTAACGTTAAATTTAACCACATTTTTGAATCAGCCTTTGTTTCTGGCAAGTGAGTATAAATTGACGTTTTATTCACTGACACTTGGATTGAATTTAATTTTGTTTCGAATTTGTCACGCGGTTTTGTTTTATGTCAAATGTTAGCTAATGCCACGTATGTATTAATAGCTTTCAGTTTGCACACGTTTAATTCAGATGTTTATTAAATTACTTATCTCTGTAATCATCAGCTGACAGCACGCGAAATGCGATTATTATGCAGGATCTGGACAACTTGAAGTCAAAATGGTCAAATTCAGTGGAAAGGCTTCAAAGGTCCGTGTGGTCCAAATTCGCATGCGAGACGCGCTGCACTTTAGCAGAATCCTCGTTTAACGTAGCTGGGCTTACAATTTTTAAGATAATCGAATTAACTACGTCCGATTCGAAGTTCTAGAAAGTGTCTCCATAATTTATTACAGGACAAGTTAGAGTTTAAATATTTGGAAAATAAATTTGTTCTTTTTGATTTTAAAATTTACAAGACACTCGTACATATCGTAGGTGTTCTAAGCTGTTGGACAGGCGTCAGTAGTTTAATGGAATTAAATTTAAACATTTGGAAGCAACAACTCATTTCATAAGTTGTAATCAAGAAACATTGATCCTGGAAAGGGGCCGTTCTTTTAAGAGCACATGGTGAGCAATTTTTTTTATTGTTGTTTTATTGAAGATGTACAGAAAGCATATAGTGAATATTTGCATCATTCACTCTTTTACTGCCCTTGGTTAAATTTCCGTGTATATGATCCCAAAATCATTAGAAGTTACTGGTGTCTGTTCATTTTTTTTCTATTGTAAAGTGAAAAATACAAAAATTTCTGCCATCATTTGATCATGGGGGTCATTTCGGTTAAACGGGTGCGTCAACAAGCTAAATTCCCACACTTGGAGTGCTTTATGGATGGTGGAATCATTGGCGCATATTCTTTCAAAAATTATGCCGATCAGAACGTTTTAGTCAATGTAGAGCACTATATGACCACTGATTTCTTTACCCAATTCAATGGCACTAATGTGGAAGATCTATGGTTCGAGCAAGACAGCGCAACAGGCCACACAGCGGGCACCACAAACAAATTATTAAAGGAAACATTCTACGAGCGTATAATTTTGCGTAATTAGTCTTCAAGTTCATGTGATATAATACTTTTGGAATACCACGGGTGGCCGTGGCTCAAGTGGTAGTGTGTTGGCTTCCCAATTGGTCGGTTTGGGGTTCAATACTAGCCGTGGCCGGAAGATGTTTTTCAGCCAACTAAAATCTCGTGAGATGGATGGTTGCCTAAATACAACATCAAGTCAATTTACACTAATAATTCAGTCTCCCCATTAAATGTTGGATGTCACCCATGGAGCGAAATAACCACTGAGCCCAAACATCTTTCTTTTTCTCTTTATCCCATTTTCCAAAAACTTAACACATGCTGAGGTATTATAAGCGTATTCATACCTACTTGCTAAGTTCTTTTTTTTTTAAAAAATTAATTTCTATGGGGATATGTGAAGTCGATAGTCTATATTGATACACCGAATATGATTGACGACTTATTGCCGATAAGGTGTGTGTTTACTTGAGCCAGCCATGGAACCAATATGGCCGAAACTATTAAATTATTTTTGAAATAAAGCCAAAATCTTGATCATCACCATGATTTTTGTGTTCAATTTCAAGTTCTGCACTGGTAAAAAAAAGCGCTCTATGAATATCAAGATTTAGTAATAATCGCTGTACAAAATTTCCACCGTTTTACAAAAAATGGCTACACGAGTAAGTTATGCTTAAAAGTGTCATATGTAAAGCACGTCATATAACAAGCTTGGGCATCTGTCAACAACACCACATAAAAATATTAGCGCTTTGGTATCAACATCATATATTTCTTCTCAGGCGAAAATGTTGAGTTTTGACCCAAATAAGCGTCATTTGCGGGAACTCTTGGTTTACTTCATTAATTTGGAGAAAACTGTTGCTGAGGGCACATCGATTTCTTGTACAGGGTCTTCCAATAAGGACTTCCGAACTTTGATAGTTGATAGCGACCATATTGGTGAAGTTACATCTGTCAAATTGGCTGCAATTTATTCAGTCTGTTTTGCCAAATCACCATGGATGAACATAGCGTTCAACAATACGTTCAAATGATAAAATTATTTTATCAAAATGGGTGTTCTGTTCCACACAGATCTCGAAAAAGTCACTATTTGGTGTGGATTTTGGGCTGGTGGCGTCATCGGTCCATATTTCTTTGAGAACTACATTGGCCAGGTCATCACCGTGAACGGCGAGCGCATTGAGTCGATGATTACCAACTTCTTTTGGCTTGAATTTATCATCCAATTGGACACCAAAGACATGTGGTTTCAACAGAACGGCGCTACGTGCCACACAGCTTACACAACACTGGAAATTCTGCACGAGTGATTCGAGGGCATGGTCATCTCACATGGAGGTGGTGTGAACTGGCCACCGAGACCATTAGATTTGTTCTTGTTGTGTCTTCTGAAGTCGCAGGTCTATGCGAATAAGCTACAAACCACAGCGGCCGTCAAAGCCAACATAACCCATGCCATTGGTCAAATTCAGCGTGATTTATGCGCCAGTGTCATGGAAAATTTGACGTGTTGGATGCGCGCCACCCAGAGAAGCCGCGGCGGACATTTGAACAATGTTATATTCCATACATAATGGCATCGAAAGGCCTTTCAAACGAATAAAATATTTCGATTATATCTCATACACTCTTTGTTTTATTTAGATTTAAAGATAGGAAGCGCTTAATGAAAGACTCTTTATAAGCATATGGTGAGGCTGCCTTAAGCGAGAGAAGTTGCTGTGAATTCTTTTGATTTTAAACCGAAGGCAAAGAGCGTAGTGGAGGGACGAAATCTAATGAAAACGAGAAATTAACAAGCAATTTGACAATATTAACAATCATTGGGAATGATTCAAAAGCAAGCAATTTGGGTTCCATATGAATTGAATCCGAGGAACGTTGAACGCCGATTTTTGACATATGAAATTCTGGTCGCCAGATATAAGCGGAAGAGTTCTTTTTGCATCGTATTGTCACTGGTGATGAAAAATGGATCTACTATGATATCCCAAAGAGGAAGGAATCATGAGGATCAGAATATTCACGGCAAAAAACTTGTGCTGTGTATTTGGTGGGATCAGCTTGGCGTCATCTATTATGAGTTGCTCAAATCGAACGAAACCATTACAGTGGTACTCCACCAAACACAATTGATGAGATTGGGCCAAGCACTCCAGGAAAAATGCGCCCATTTATACTCCAGGCACGATAATGCTCGCCACATATCGCACGATCATTCAAAACCTACTTCTGAACACTCAACTGGGAAGTCGTACACCACCCATCGTACTCACCAGACAAGTGATAACACTTGTTTCGATCGATGGCGCATGGCCTGTTTGTCTTATGAAGAAACCAAAAATTGGGTCAATAAGTGGCTATCCACGAAAAGATGAAGTGTTCTTCTGCCGCGGTACTCATCTCTTGACGGAAAGATAGCAATAGTAGTGACTTGCGATGGACAATACATTAAATAAAATACGTTGTTCCATTTTTTCACAACAAATTCCCAATTTTTTATAAAAAAAATGGAGGAAACTTCATTGTAGATCTGTAATTGCCGAAGCTCATTTTATTTACCTCAAAAAAGTTACCTCAAGAAGTTAGTATGGCAAATGATCAGTAAATGTGACAAATATCACTTGTATTCTGTTGGTACTAAAATTTGGGGCCACAAGTTACTACAATAATAAAGAAATAAATTACTTGTCACGTCGATCAAGAGTCAGTCAGTCTCACCTTCTGACTAAATCGTTCACCATCCTTGTCATTTTGTGCACAGTGAGAGAAAATTTACGATGTTTAGTTGACTTCGAACGGCGGGAGACTGAAACACTTTTCATAGGCAGAAAATAGATTACTTTATCAGCTTTTTTGGTATTGAACCCAAACCATATTGCATAATACTCGTAGTCCACTGAGCTACTCCAATATTACTAAAAATTTCTGGTTAAAAAAATATTGCTAAAAGATCTTAATGCGAAGAAGGCATTGTTCAAACAGACATAGCCGATACAAACCCTAGTAATTGTGAAGAAAGATATGCATTAAAGAAAAATTAGAATTGATTTAAAATACTTCCAAGACGGCCTCAATTTACAAGATCCGTTGTTTTTTTAAAAAAAATTTTCAATACAGAAAATACCCGTAAGACTATTTTCAAGAAAATGCGGGTAATGTGCGAAAAATATTTGGTTTTGCATTTATAGAAACAAGGTGGAGCAAAAGTAATGTTATAATGAGAATGTGCCATAATTTTTGCAATTGGCGTCAAGTGTCATTGTGCTTTGACACTTACACTCAAGAACGATAGAGAATTAGCGGATAATAGGCGATCGAGCGATAGACACCTGAAGAACGCGGATTTACTGTTACTGCTTATTTGACCAATTTCGGGTCTGTTGTTTTAACGCAGCGTGAATTTCTTCATGGTTTTCCTCGTCGTCCTGCACCATATGCGCGAACAATTAAGCGATTGGCTGAGCATCTCGTGCAAACTGGGTTCACTAAAGATGTCGCAAAAAGTGACCGGCTCCGTATTGCTCGAATGTGATTGCTGCTGCTGTGGCCGAGAACATCCGAGAGAGTGCATAAACATCGTAGAGAATGATGCACGCAATTTGGCATCAGCAGACGTTCGTTGTGTCGAATTTTGGTGAAAGAACTGAGGATGTTTCCTTATAAAGTGCAAACCGTTCACGAGTTTCCGCCTGTTGACCCTCAAGTGAGGTTAACTTACTCCCATGCTCTATTAAACCTGATGCAAGAAGATGATGATTCTGTATCCAAAATTATAATGTGCGATGAAGCCCATTTCCACTTAAATTGTTATGTGAATAAATAAAATTTGCCATTCTGGGACAGAACGTTCCTGGATTTTTGACGTAAATCACCTGTCATAAGACCTTATGTTTACGAGATGCCCATACATCCATAGGGAGCAAGGATACGCCTTGCCATCGTTCTCCGTGAATCCTTTGATACCAATTCGGAACTGTGTTGGAGGCACAAGTTTCACCCTTGGTATGAGTCGAGGCCGACCTAAAACCTCTTGCTGTTCTTAGGGTCACAGCACCGAGTACTTTTTTGCACCTCTACAATGGGTTAGACCCGTTCCCACGATTTGGGTTTAAACCACAGCCACCATGACGCTCCCACAAGGGGACCTACCTTTTACAAGTCAGGCCCGGACCGAAATCCGAGGGACTCCTGACTCCCATGGTACCGTGGTTTAAGTCTTGGTATGGACTACCGGTGGTCCAGCCGCCAACAAGACCTATGACCGGCAACTTGTAACTGGTCAAATCGTATCAACCATTCAGAGGCTGTTATCTGAAGATGTTTACGATAAGACCAGTAATATGCTCTTAATTGGGCGGGGGTCCGCCATTATGGGACAAGGAGAATCTACATTAAATGCCATTGCATCCCCTCAAAGTGATTGCTTGATGCGGCATTTGCAGCAAAAGTGATTTGGTCTCGAGCATTGCTGGTTCCAGCAGGAGGGACAGAACAGACCGGTCAAATTGCAAAATCTGACGACGTTCGACTACTACCTCTGAAGCTTTTTGAAATCTCACGTTTAAAAACAAACCACAAGCCTTGCAAGTCTTGAAAGCCAACATTGAAGAAGTAATCACAAATTGGGAGCAGGATGTTTTGAAAGCAATAATTCAAAATGACGTAAAACAAGCTTAAATGTGCAGCAGTTAAAGAGGTGGTCATTTGATCGATATCATTTTTCCAACTTACTGTGATTAATTTTACACCTCAAAGTAAACTTGTTCATTTCTAACAAAATGGCAGTAAATTCACATTATGGTATTCTTTTTGCCTTACCTTGTAATTTACCCCAATTCCGCGTTGGTTGGTTATTTTCAGTTGGGAGCAAGGCTTCAAAATTGTTTGTTGCTATTTAATAATTTTCTATTCAAGGCTAAAAAGTTTACTATATCACTTTGGTTCGTCTAACGACTAAAATCAGGATTATTGAACAATATTCTCGATATAGAAATCCCGTAGAAACATCCTAAACTAATCCACAAATCAGAAATTACTCTCTCCTTTGAGAATATCGAGACATGAATCGGAAGTTATTTATTTATTTTATCATTTATTCTATGAAAGACCAATTGTAACTTGAAGAATTGTAGTAACTTTTCAAGAATTATACAAAATGTAAATAAATATATACGAGTATGTAGAAATACGTCCCCATAACTTTTATTTTATAACTGACATTTAAATTGAAAGACCGAATTCAATTGAGAAAAGGGGTGTTCGTCTCTAAATTTTGCTATCCCATGCCATTATGCTATCCTAAGTTATGTGATCCTAAGGACGGATAGCAGCTATAAAGAACTGCCCCTCAGGTATTGAGAATATAAATCGATGGAATAGTAAATGAGTAAATCTGTTTGATCCCAAAAATATAGTATGCCAGTTGACAATTTTTAAGGATATAAAAGAGTTCGTAGGGAATTGAAAGCGACAGGAATTGAGTTTGAATCGTAAATCTTTATTCATTTTAAAGAAAGGCTCATGACGTTATTTTTTTAACACGACTTTAAATATATGGCTTCCTATGGCTGTTTGTAAGGAGACCTATCCTGTAGATCTTGGATTATTCCGTAGAGCATTTTGGACTATATCTCACCAATAATGCACCGATTATTGACTTTCAAGGTCTGATTAGATTTCAGTTTATCAGCCCGCAACAAAGAGTTAACATAGTCCTACAAAGAGTTATCAAGTGCCTTCAAATCGCACTATCTCGTCGATTTTGTTGTTTAAACGAGGCATAATGGTACGGAATTCTATACCGCCTACATATAGTCCTGATCAATGTCGTCCATACCCACGAAGGAATAATCTCTAATTTACAGGACCTTCCAATAGGGACTTCCGAACTTTGACAGCTTATAACGGCCATACTGTTGAAGCTACATCTGTCAAATTGGCTGTCGTTTACTCAGTCTGTTTTGCCAAATCACCATGGATGGACACAGCGTTCAATAACACATGCAAATGATAAAATTGTTTTATCAAAGTCGGTGTTCTGTTCGGGCATTGTTCCGCGCGCAACATTCCGCTCGTTTCGCCCATAATCGTCCTACTGAGAAAACTATTCGCAGTGTGGCGGATAAATTTGAGTCAACTAATTCAGTAAACGAGAAACCAACATCCGTACATCGACGAAATGCAAGATCTGTCGAAAACATCGCCGCTATCCGTGAGAGTGTGCTGGAGAATCCGAGGCAGTCGATTTCACGTCGCTTGGGCCTACATCCGTACAAAATTCAACTGACCCAGGAGCTGAAGGTAAACGACCATATAGACAACAACGTGTGTTCGCTGAATGGGCTCTGGAGCTGTTGGAAATTGACCCTTTCTTGTGGTATTTTGTGAAGTCGCAGGTCTATGTGAATAAGTCACAAACCGCAGCGGCCCTCAAAGCCTTATTTATGCGCCAGAGTTATGGAAAATTGGACATTTCGGAGGCGCGGCGGACATTTGAACGATGTTATATTCCATACATAATGGCATTGACAGACCATGATATCTCACACACACTTTGTTTTATTTAAATTTAAAGATAGGAAGCGCTTAACGAAAGACTCTTTAGGTTGTTGGATATTGATTGCAAGTCCCATCCTCGTTTTCGAAAAAATTAAGACCGATGATTCCACCAGCGTGAATACCACATCAAATAGTGCTCTTTTATGGGTGATATTAAGTCTTTTTTAGAATTGCTTCACCTCCGAAAGGCAAAATAGCTTATTTATAACTCTTTTGGGTCAAAAATGAACCTTGACGTTAAGCACGAATTTTTGCTAAAAACAGGAGTCGAATTTGGGCCCAATCCATAGCAAGCTATGGCCCCTTGGCATTAGTAGTTGGACCATGCGGATCTTATACGGAACTAGCTTATGATCTTGTCGCCACATTTTCCATATAGTGAACGGACAAAAGCCAAGGTGTTACGATCGACGCCGATTCGATAATCCCGGATCTTCCGCCGTACATTCACTCAAAAGACCACGGTTTTTCCTGTGACGCTTGGGTCATGTAGAGTATATGTTGTACGAAAATTATCCACAACACGATACGACGAATAGGAAGCTCAGTTGGTTGATTATGAGAACCGACAATATCATTTAGACTTTCTTACAAAAAAAGTTTGAGTGATACGCAATTGAGATAGTTTGCCAAACAATACTGAACATAAACCTCCAAAATGACAGAAGGGCTTGGAATTTATTCCTTTTGGGAGATCTACCAGCAAAAAAAAAAACACATTTTATAAGTGTTCAAAATTAAATATGAATTTAAAGTAGCATGTTAAATTGGTGTAAGGCATGAAACGTGGTTATATCTTTTGGGACAATAAATATTCTGAATTACGTGCGACTAGTTTCCTTTACCTGTCAGCGTCACATCTGTAGACAATTTCGCTTCCGGAAATGCGCAAAGGAATAATTAGAACCTGTGCAAGAAGCACCCTTATTTGAATGGTGTAAGCCTTTGGGTATTATTAAAATTTGTATAGTTGTTATGGGATGGAAGGAGCTTGACTCCGGTACTGTTCTCATTGTTCTTAGACGATCTACCAACGTTCTGGCCAGGAGGAATCGAGTTTGCTGGAATCAAAATAAAGTTTCTTATGGACGCAGAGGACATCGCAATTTTGTCGGAAATCCCAACGTCATCGCAGATGATGATCAACAAATTACAGAAGTACTTCAATATATGGAACTTGAAAGTCAAAACCAATAACTTAAAAATAATTGGTGAGAGATCAAAAATGGGTTTTCCAGAATATAAGGCTTGAGGTAGTGAAGCACTATAAATATCTTGGAGTCATCTTAACAGATCGCCTAACTTTTAAGAAACATTTGGAGCATAAACTAAGGGCAATAAACTGCAATTGAAAGCGCATACTTTGCAAAAGAAACATTATACTAAGCACAAAGTATACAATATATCTGTTATAATATGTGCTACGCTGCTCAGGTATGTGGAAATACGAGGAAAATACGAGGAAGTCGAAAGTCTGCAGAGAAATTTCGCCAAGAAAATTTCGAGATTACCAGAAAACTCTCTAAACTACATGATTCACTTCGAGACTGGATTGTCACCCCTATATAGTTTTACGTTACAATATAGAGAAATATAGAGGTCATGTCGTCTACCTCTATATTTCGAAAGCATTGCAGCAAAGCACCTTATTCCTTATAGATTGCCATTCTTCAGGGAATGGCCTGAAATGCAGTGAAAATGATGTCTCGCCCGTGAAAGATATTAAGGAATCTTGGAGCGAAAGCCTACAATCGTTGCTCATTAAAATAGAACTATCCTTCAGTGACGTCTTCAAAACTAAAGCACAGAAAAATTAATTCCGGTACACGTCTCGAATGCAACAACAAGACCTTAAAGAGTGAAATTACTTGAACGACCAAAAAAATAGTTTAGACACTATTTCCACAATTTTTAAGGCTAGAGGCGAACCTCAACACTTAAACTATGGACCTCAAAGTGCCGATCGCAATGAGGAATGCTCTTTGTGCAATCTGTGTGGCAGAACTTCATCATCTAATCGGAATATGCTCCGTCCTAAAGAAAATACATAATCAGAGCACACTGGAAGAAAAATGAGCTATCGCCAAACCAGATTAAATCAATTCTCAACGACCAAGACGGGAGAGTTCCGTATAGTTATTTGCGGTATTGCACAAAAAGACAGCAAACAGACAGAATATATATGTATATATGTGTGGAATATCGATGTTGTCGAATCGGTTAACATCGCCCTATACCTGAGACCATTGACGGTAACGATGTATTCTTCCTCATTTCGAAAGAAATATGGTCCGATGATGCCGCCATGCCATAAACCGCACCAAACAGTCAATCTTTGTGGATGCATTGTTGTTTGGCCAAACACTTGTGGATTGTGTTAACTCTAATGACTGCAATTTTGCTTGTAGACATACCCGCTGAGTCAAAAATGGACCTCGTCCGAGAAGATGATTTTTTGGCCAAAAACCACATCTCCTGCCAATATTTCCAGCTCCCAATTTACGAACTTACGGCGATGTCTATGGTCGTCTGTCTTCAATTCTTGCGTCAACACAATCTTATAGGGATGTTGGCCCAAATCCAACCGAAAAATAAGCCTGGCGATGCCGAATTCAGCTGATCGGTGCAGAATCGACATTACTGGGTCTTTTTCGATACTGGCCGCTACGGGGATATATTTTCTTCAATACGCATCAGTCTCTATCTGGTTGATGTCTTACAATTGAAAAGAGTGGAAAAACTTTTCCACGGTACGACGAAGTGCCTGCACATGATGATGACGGACCTCATGACCGACCTCAGCCGGAGTTTCGATAATATTTTTTAATAATTTTTTCATTCGATGCATGATGAAATAGCAAAGCTTACTGAATATTTTGATAGCTAGATGAGAAATTTGACAACTACTGAAATATAACAATTGGAAAAACTATCTGGTCACCCGTTAGGTATAATAGATTTTAAAATGTTTAATCTCTCTTTTCTGGGGGACGGCAAAAGCCAATGTCAAAACCTGTGAATTTATTAACTTTTATTAAACAATTTTATCGTGAAAAATAAAATCACATTTACAACTATTGCTAATATATTTAGTTGTTACACATTAGTGTTCTATTAAAGATAACACACAATAAAATTTTTCAGTCGTTTTATTGAATTTTGAAAAAAGGATGGTTTTAGAAACAATTTAACAAATGCAATTTCCTTGATTCAGGTTTCAACCACTTTTAAACGAAATTTGTTGAAGCTCCCCATTTGAATCACTATCGCAATTTTCAGTAAAGCCGAGGGGACAACTTCGAGGTATTTGCTTGAGAGCCATCAGCATAAATAAAGTGAAAGCCAAATTATTAAAAATTACTGAAAAAAATTTAGCCCCTAAAACTTATCCTTGGGGAACACCTTTATTTAAGAGAAGAAAATCAGTTAGACCACCTCGGTGTGGCATTCCTCTTTGTCTTTGACTTAGATAGTATAAAAATAATTTAATTGCAAAATGGAAAATGGTAAAATTACGTAAATCTTAATTTTTTTTATATAGACAGAGTGCTCTACATGTCGAGAGCACTGGCATAGTCATTATACAGTGATTTCAATTCCATTCAGCAAAGCTGTAATACAACTATATTCTGCTTTAAATCCTAACTGAACCGGAAGTAACAAATTCTTGTTCATAAAAAACTTTCTTAGTTGTCAATACACAATCTTTTCACATATTTTTTAAAAGAACCGATAGTCCTAATGGATCTATAAAGTTCTAAGAAATATGGATTATTCGTGCCAAGTTTTAGGGATAAGTAAAAATTCGAGTAATAAAATTAGAGTTTATGGCACGCGTGATGAAAGGCAGCAATCGTAGTAAAATTGTTTTTACAAGAATGGAATAAATCTCATAAATTCCAGACAGGAAACTTTTACTGTTTATGTGTCTTTTATACTTTTACAAGAAACGTTGCAGTTGGTAAAACTGCGCTATCAAATGAATAGTAGCACTTGAATGTGGATTTATTAAGAATTTGCCATTAAGCTCGTTGCGATGAATATTCGTTATTTTATTTGTCGGCTTCTAGTTCACGAAGGAGGTTATTACCTCCTTTTTTTTTTTTATAAGTTACACGTTTCTCTACTAAAAAACAGATTTATACGTTTTTTTTCACAAAATATGTTCAATAAACGAATAAATAAAAATTTATTCTGATTTTGTACGACTCTTTTATTTAATAAAATTTCCAATAACTCTTTATAAAACTAAAAAAAAGATAAACTAAATACGTTATCTTTATCCAAAAAATATATTTTCATTAACTTTGTGTTGTTGATTTTTAAAAACTTCATATGCCAAAAATAAGTCTTCATTCCTACCAAGGTTAACATTTCTAAGCAATCTAAGAGGTCTTATGTCAAAGTAAACCTCTTATAAGAGAGTACACTACTTGACACAGTTTTTTGTGCAAAAAAAAAAAACCCGTTGAAATTGTTATATTAGCTTATGTCTTCTATGCTATTCTAGCTTATCCTATTGATTTTTGTATAAAAGAATAAGCAAACTATTCTACGCAGACTCCAACGATCTAAAAATAGCGAAAAACAATTTTTCTATTCACTTAAAAGCCTCACTTAATGTTATCGTTTTATTACCCCTATTCCACTTTCCTATTTTTTATAACTCTTATAAACTTACTATTTTTTTTTTTGTTGCTGTGGTTTGGGAAAAAATATCGATCACGTGCTACAACAACAACAATGCTCGTAAATAGTTTGAATTGACTAAATGAGGTACTTAGCAGTAGCAGTGGAAAGTATCATCTTTTTGAAGGCAATGAAAAAAAAAGTATGCAAGATCTTCGTCCCGTTTCCCGCGTATTTTATAAAAAAAAGTAGCACTTGCATAGATCCAATGTAATATTTGCTTAATCAGAATTCTGAATAGATGAACGCAATTTGTAGATACTTGTACACATGTCAAACGTGCTCGTAAATCACTTTCATTTGATCGAAAACTCAATGGGCTCCTAATTCCCGGCACTTTGTAAAACTTTTTGCTTAGCTTTCATTCGTTTCTATTTGCTAATAGTAATTTTTCTATTTTTCGAATTTCTTTTACTTTGTTGTGTATGATTTTCTTTTTCTCAGTCTCATCCTCATCGATCAATAAACCTCAACGATTGGGTATAGACACAAAAGGTAGATACGAATACGAATACGAATACGAATCCGACTACGAATACCTATGAACGCAAGCACGAGTATGATGTAATTTGTAGTTAAATTGAATAAAACTGGATTAAATCGTCAAAATCCATTTGCTTCGGTTTATTAAGAACTACAATACTTTGTGCCAATTTATAGATCATATTCATACGAGTAGATGTAATCTTTCAGTTGAGCGAGGTGTTTTTGAATTTTTTTTTTCTTTTCGTATCCGTCGGATATTGTTATATAATCAGAAATACTTTGGCAATACGAATATACCCGTAGATATATGGAAAAAAAAAAAAATAATCAAACTTACCTGTATCTGGAGGAGCAATATTACTCAAGCGGTTCGATAGAAATCCACGGATATTTGAAACCACACGTTGGGGGGAATTTGGACCGCTACCGAATAGAGATCCCCCTAATTTCGAAAACAGGGCGGAATCGCCACCGCTACCTGTACCTTCGGAAGACGCCACTGTCGTCTAATTGGCAAACACAAGTTTAGTCGATTTTTTTTTCTTTTTTTATTTCAAAATTTCACTTTTTAATTAAAATTTATTACAATTATATTTTGCACTTTTTCTTAAAAATTTTTGCGGTTGTTTTTTTTCGGATTTATTTTTTTTTTCTTCCAAATATTTATTAAATTAAATTTTTCTAATGCTCTCGACGACCCGTTAAATTGGTATTTTTCGATTCAAACAAATAAATAAGTTAGATCTAAACACTAAACCAAAAAATCAAACAAAAAATGGCCTCTACTGTGGGGAAATTGTTAAATTTTCTATTTTGGCTTTGTGTTAATATTTTATTTATATTTGGATTAATCCTGCACACGACAACGACCACCGTTCGTCCAGGCCGCAGCAAAGGTAACTTCTGTCTGCCTTGTGCCTGGCTGTATTGAAAATCCAACCCCCCAAGTGTTTTTTTTGTTTTTTTTGTTTTTTGTTTAATTTTTTTTTGGAGAGAGTCAAACTAAAAAGCGCATTGGTATTTCATTCCTTAAAGCCTCCCTTGTTGTCTCTACTCCACATTGTGTTACCTATGTGAGAAAATGTTGGGAAACTTTTCGAATTTGCTTTGTATGTGTTGTCCAGAGTGTGTTCGTGTATGCTGGCAGGCTTTTCCAAAAGGAATCTCACTCGAAATATATACAGATACATTGAATTATGTGAATATACCCCTCTAAGGAGTAAAGTGTGACAAATGCGCAGGCTCCCATTTATGTAGGTGTATTTCTGTGTATCCAATTGGATGTAGAAAAAAACAACCTTTTCCAGTTTGTTACGTCACGACCACGATTTATAAGTGCTATTGTCCTTTCAAATATAAATTATATCCTTAACAGTGACTATAGACAGAGAGTTTTTTTCTCCGTGAAAAATTTCTGTCTGTATGTTGGTGGTTGTATTCTATATTGGAAAATTGTTTGAGATACTACGAAAAACTATTTTTTTATCGCTTGGACAACAATGAATAAACTATATTGGTGTGCTAGCAAATTGCCGATCTTAATCGTTTTGATAATTTCCATGTTGCAAAAGAACGACGACCGAGACATAGTCTGACAGTAGAGTGAAATAAAATTGACAGTGATTATACGAGTAAGATTAGGACTGGCAGTTATTCATTTGGGATTTTACTCGTAGATCAAATGTTGAATTTTTCTTGCTCTATTTGTAATTTCGATTTTCTGGTTGATGTATTCTGAGGATCTTCTGTAGATTGAAATTGGCATTTGAGATATATTGCTCATTTAGTCTGTAAATTGCGTTGTGTTAACATCATTGTAAGCAATTTTAACTGAATTTTGAAATGGATGTATCAGAAGAGCATATTCTGCATAGTTTTGTTGTTTTTGATCCGGAAAAACCAGAATGGAAGTGAAATCCAAAATGTGTATGGAGTGGGTGTTCTCAATTGGGCACAGGACATAGTGTCAGCGTTGGTTTGCAAAGTTTAGTGTGCTCCTGGAGTCCACCGTCGAGACAGAAATCCCATTGTTATCCATCGGCACCTAATGAATATGGGAAAGTTCATAAAGTTGGGAAAATGGTTACCACACCACCTATCTCAAAAGAATTTTCAGCAAATAATCGAAGCTTGCTCTACACTTCTGTCGCAACACAATTTGAAAAGGATCGTTGAAAAAAGAATGAAAAATTGATTCTTTACAATATTATTAAACTTCACCACCAAGTCGCTTAGTCCAAAAGACCGACCTGCAGATAGACTTCACACGCTCAAGGTATGGTGAGAAGCTGAGGGAATGTTCCATTTTGTGCTATTGCCTCCTAACCAGATTACCGCCGCAGAAGTCTACTGTCAACAGCTGTGCAGATTAAAGTCGGCACTAGAGCAGAAACGGCCAGGTATGGTTAATCGAAGGGGTGTTCTATTCGAACAGGATAGTGTTCGCCCTCATACAGCTAGGACCACCTGCTAGGTGTACTAGGAGTTTGATTAGAAAAAAAAATGGTGCATCCTTGCCTTATTCTCCATATTTTGCAACTTCAGATTTCCACTTGTTCCGAAGTCTGAAAAACTTCCTTATTGGAAACAATTTTAGATATGGGGATGATGTCCAAGATGCTCTTGGGGTATGTTATTTGTCAAAGCCAAGTAATTTTTTTAGTGATGGCATTCAGAAGTTGTCTGAGAGGTGAACAGAGCAAGTGTTGTTTAATAAAGAAATTACATTGATGACTAAATTTTTGTATTTATTATATTAACCCTTAAATGGCCGAGGAAACCGGTTTGGATGAAAAAAAATATATTGTATGTGAACAAAAATATCAAATCCGCTGTTAAAAAAAAAAAAATAATTTTTTTTGACAAAGTTATTGACAAAAAAATCGCTGAACCTTTAAAGATACATGGACATTAACCCCCCACAGCTATTCGGAAAGAAAATTATAACGAATGCATAGGAATCTTTGTTAGTTTATTAGATAAACCGGTAATTGTACATACTAAGGTAGTATTGCACCGTTTTTGTTAATTCAAATATTGGTATATACATATACAGAAAATAATATTTAGTAAAAAAAAATTATGAAATACAGAAACACAAGCAACCAAGAAGATCTTCAGTAAATGCTCGTACAATCATTTTGTAAATTTAGATATATCTGTGATTAAAAAAAAATATTAGCATAAAGTATAAATTATTACATTGGTATTTATTTAGTAGATTAAAAAATTAAAAATGATATGAATGCGAAAAAGTACAAAAGCGAACAATACGATCTACGTTGAACACAAAAACCAAACAAGTTAGCTTTAGGAGAATTTATGAGTTATGATAATTATAAAAAACAATTTTTTTCTGCTGTTAAACATAAATTTACTTTACATTTAGAACAATACATTTTTGTTTGTCCTGAACAATTAGGTAACCTGCACCGTCCCTTTTTATCGATAATTGTCCAGCGGTCTGTCTTATCTAGTCGTATGTCTTTAGGAGGAGCATTGGATAAATTTGCCTTGGAACGTTCAGTTTCAATGAGTGATTCCAAAGATGTCGGCCGCCCACGTTTGTTAAGTTGCATAGAGTCGTAACTAAACATAACATCTGCAACTTCCAACATAAAATCGAAGAGCCTCATATGTTTGTACGAGGGTTGACTGAAAAGTTTCCGACCGACTTTTTCTCAAATTTTTTTTTTAATTTTTCTACATAGTCTCCTTGTTACTCTACACACTTCTCCCAGCGATGCTCCCATCTCTCTAAGCCGTCCAAATAGTACTTGGCGTTTTTCTCTGCAAAATAATTGTTTAGTTTTAAATGCATTTTATTATCTTAATCATTAACCCTTACATACTAACAAAAAATGCTTAAATGCTAGCTTAAAATTACTTAACAATCTTATATTAACTTATTGGCCCCACACAGGCACTCTAAGCTACTCTAAATTCTTATATCTATGTCTTTCGACTATATTTACATTTTACTTAGGAATAATTATTTTCTATACTTAAGGCTAAGAAAAAATTGTTCACAAAAACTTAGCATATGGACTTAGTTTTTTATAAAACTTAATATCTAACTTAAAAGAAACCTTAGTCTACCTAACCTACATACACAATACACACACACAGATATTATACACATACCTTTGTATATACTAATATATGTATATATTTCTTAAATGCTAACCTAAACCTACGTAAGCTGGCCATCGCTATTCACAGAGCAAATAGATTGGTCAGCTCTGCCACATTAGTGAGGCTGGTCCGTAATTGACGGAAACGACGACGAAACATCTTCTCCATCATTCAACCACCAGAAATGCTGGTGCTGCCGAACGACATCCCTCTTATCGCGATTCCCCACCGCCCTACTGAACCTGAGACGATCCACACTGCCGTGTGCGACGTCTCTGCCGTAGTTGAGTCGCCTGTCCCCAGCTTTCCGAGCGACATGGAAGATTAACGGGACCGCTGATCTATCCTGGATCAACCCTATCTGATCTAGGTAGAGGAATGCTTCCGGTGGAACGAAGCCGTCAGAGCGCAAACTCTCGTGGTAAAGGTAGTTGGGGTAGTAAGCCCCAAATATCAGGTTATTCGTCGAGGCCATTGCTCTTGCAATGTGCCTCCGAGTCAGCTTAATTACGAAGTTGTCCACTCGTATTAGGTTCGCCCTGTTGTAAAGGACCTCATTACGATAAAATTTTTTGTACTCCGACTCTGGTGTTCTGTACAAGCGAAGGCAAGCCCTAAGGCAAGCCCTCTCAAACACCCGAATCTTTTCCATTAAGCTTGCTCGCACATTGAACCACACGGGACAATCAAATACCAGCATGGGCCTGATAAGGGCCATGTAGCAGATTACCTTTACCCTCGCATCGAGTTGGCTGCTATAAAACAGTCTCTTTGTAAGGGCAAAAGCGCCTTTGGCTCTGGCCAGAGCAGCATCTACATTTTTATCAAAATACAGAAACTGATCTAGCCAGATCCCTGCAAAATAATTGTTCACGAAGGTGAGTGCCTCCTCATTTGACGAAAATCTCTGTTTTTCGAGGGCAGTTTTTAGATGAGGGAACAAAAAGAAGTTGCTTGGGGCTAGATCTGATGAATAAGGCGGATGGTCAAGCAGTTCAAACCGTAATTCATGGATTTTCGCCATGGCAACCGCTGAGGTGTGAGACGGCGCGTTGTCTTGGTGAAACAGGATTTTATTTTCCTGCAAATGTGGCGGTTTTTCCGCAATTTCTGCCTTCAGCTTGGCATGGCAAATAATGATACATAGTATGCTCTTGTAATGGTTTTTCCTCTTTGAAGATAATCGATTAAGATAACTCCTTTACTATCCCAAAAAACAGTCGCCATCACTTTCCCAGCCGAAAAAACAGTTTTTGCTTTTTTTGGAGCCGGCTCGCCCTTTGCAGTCCACTGTTTTGACTGAATTTTTGTTTCGGGCATATAATGGTGTATCCAATTTTCATCTACAGTAATTAAACGGCGCCAACAGAGCGTTGGAAATGTTCATTCGAACACGTTTTTGGTCTAACGTAAACAAACACGGCACCCAACGCGCGGACAGCTTTCTCATGCCTAAATCTTGATTTAATACCATATGTAACAAACACGTTCTTTAAACATTTTCATAACCTCTATTATCTCTCTCACTTTAATTCGGCGGTCGTCTAACATCATTTGGTGAACTTTAACAATGTTATTGTCAGTTGCCCAAAATTTCACTGTGGTAAATGATGGTGCAGAGTCCCCATATACAGAGTCCAACTAATTTTTGATTTGCGTAGGCGTATTGCCTTTCAAGAACAAGCATTTAATAACAGCGTGATACTCATTTTTTTCCATTTTCACAAAAAACAGTCACATCGACTCACTCAAACGACTGTCAACTAAATACTGCGCGTCCAAAATGAAACTTCGGTAAGTAACTGTAAAAAGATGCACAACTAGCATTCACTAGTTTTATTGACGAGTGCCGCTATCTTTACGTTGCGGTAATTTTTCAGTCAACCCTCGTATTCACGGCGGCCTTTGTTGATCATTTTATGCAATATGCATGCATTCACTGCAGTCATATCTAACATAAGAAAAAATAACCGGTTTGTCCATTTTCGGCTTTTCATGCCTATTTTATGGCGTCCCATGAAACTGTCCATCAGATCCACGCCTCCCATATGCTGATTATAGTCTTTAATAATTTGTGGACATGGTATCAATTTGACAGACTTCTCTTTTCTATCGAACCTCCTAACGCTAAGAGGTTTTATTCCGACATATATTGACATAGATTGACAACCCGGTTGTCCTTCCAAGATATGGACGTAACATCCATGCCGTGAATAGAAGCAACTAATTCCTGGCTTCGCACTTCATCATCGTCCTTTTTTTCCGGTAACTTACAGTTTTTTATTCTGTTACTACGTATAGTACCAACTGTAATTATGCCTTGAGTCCGAAGATGCCATATGTCACCAAAGGCAGGGTTGTGTAGTAGTTGTCACAGTATATAATGTAATTTTTATACCGTGGCACTTGCCGGAGCAATCTTACAACAATATTGCCGATAGTTGCAGATCTGGTTCGCCTTGAGAAGGTCTTTCAGAGGATCCGCTGTAAACTTCAGACTTATACGCGAATCCGCTTGTGTCGCATAAAACATATAGCTGAAATCCCTACTTGTGTGGCTTGTTTGGTAAATATTGCTTCATAAAATGTCCGATTTTTGATGAACACATTGGCTCATCTACACAAAGCCGGTCTAATCGTGTTATGCCTCCAAAAGTCCTGTTAAGATATTCGATTAGAGGTCTTATAAAGTAAAGACGGTCGCGATCGGGGTCATCTCGTTTTCCGGCTCTACTTTTGTCGTTGAAATGGATATATTGCCGAATTTTTTCAAATCTGTTTCTCGTCATTTGGTGTAATTTTTCGGTCCAAAAATCTGTAGTGCTCGAAAGGTTAAAATATGTCATATAAAATAATATACCAATAAACTTTCGTAAGTCGAACATAGCAAACTGGAATGACTCGTTCACTCCCGCATAGATTTTGCTTTCGTCCAGAATTCGTTGCTCCAAAGTCTCTGGAAAAAAAAATGACCAAACTTGATAGGGCGTTTCTAAAATCTGTACAATTTCTGGAATGCTATAAACAAGGTTCGCTTTCTTTCACATGACTTTTTCAAATTCCACGGACTTCGGTTTAATTTTTGTTTGAGAAAATTGTGAGGGAAATGGATTCCAAGAACTGCTTACGGATGCAATCGATGATAGTGAAGGAACTGGATCCGGTGTGAAATGACCTGGATCTGCATTGTCATTGTTTATCATACTAACGAAACTATCGTTTATTGACATGCTAAGATCGAAATCATCGGCATCACCCTCCTCCGACAAACCGCGGTCTTCAGCCATCTCATATACACTACCCTCATTATTATCGTCAGTTACCACTGCAAATTTGTTTACACCTGCTATTGATGATGGTTCGCAAAGCTCATCAACGTCAACATCCAAATCATCAGTACTGTCAAAACTAAAATTATGCAGCAATGCACTGACCTCTTCGTCAGTCATCGTCATACCGTCAAGTGAAAGCCATGCTTAATCTAAGACCTATTAGAAAAAATTGCGAATAAGAAAAAAAAAGCGGACAAGCACACCAACTACCTCATATAGAATTATTTTCCGTTTTAATCGCAATCCAAATTTACTTCTTTCCGGAACGATACAATGCATAACACATATACGAAAACTACTAATTTTTGTGGATATTTTTTCTTGAGCAATCTGCAATTTCTAATACAATAATTTTAATTTATACGTACATCAAAATTACAGTACGTAAGCTAATATAAATATATACCTTCAAACTAGTTAACCTGCACTGATACACAACTGAAGCAACTAAATCACGAAATTAAGGAACACAACCAAGTAACTGGCACATTGTACAAAACTACTCTGAATACACAACAAATGAAGAAGTAAGCAAAATTCAACCGAAATCATGATATACCACCGGTTCCCGGAATTTATTCAAAAAATTAAAAATACAAGTTTATTCATCTAAATCTATGTATATTGTTCCCTTCAAAGTAATCCCCATCGACTGCAACACACTTATGCCAGCGCTTGATCCAATCCTCGAAACATTTTTTATATTCGGTTTTCGGTATGTCCATCAGTGCTTCCTGCGATTTTTCCATTACTTCCTCTCGGTTGCTGAAACGCGTTCCCCGTAGTGATTTTTTAACTCGATTGAACAGAAAGAAGTCAGAGAGAGCCAAATCAGGTGAATTCGGTGGCTGTTGGATGTTATTTGTTGCAGTTTTCGTCAAAAAATTACGAATAATGATGGCACTGTGCGACCGCGACGGTGCGTTATCATGGTGCAAAATCCACGAGTTTTCTGCCCACAATTCTGGTCCCTTTCGGCGAATTACTTCACGCAAACGTCTCATAACGCCCAAATAATACTCTTTGTTTACTCTCTGGCCTTCTGGCAAAAATTCATGATACACTACACCGTTGTACTCGTAATCCATGAAAACCGTGAGCATTGCCTCCTTTTTTGACAGAAAACGACGTGGGTTTTCTTGGTCTCGGCTCATTTGGTGAACGCCATTCACTTACCTGATGTCTGGATTGCGTGTCGTACTCATAAACCCAGTAATGATCCTTTTGATGAATGTGGGATCGGATTCAGCCTCGAAAATCATCTCTTTTGCGACTTCAACACGGTCTCTTTTTTGCATGAAATTGAGGACTTTTGGCACCAACTTTGCTGCTAACCGACGGAAACCCAAGTCATTAACCAAAATGTCTTGGACGGATCCATAGGCAATGTTCAAGTCCTCCGCTATCTCTCTGATGGTTAACTTGCGGTTATTGACTAACATTTCTTTTACTTCACCAATGTTTTCGTCGGTTTTCAATGCCGATGGTCTGCCACTGCGTTCATCATCTTCGATTGACTCACGACCACTTTTGAACGTGCCACCAGTAAACGACCGTTTTCTTTAGAGAATCGTTGCCGAAACACTTTTCCAACAATTCCAACGTTCGCGCACCATTAAATCCGTTTTTTACGCAAAGTTTAGTAAAAGTTCGTCGTTGCAAATTTAAATCCATTTCTAAAATTGTAAAAAATCGCCAAAACACACAGAGTTAGATGTACTCTTGGGTGCGTAATTTTTGCAAATGTCAAGTTATGACGCTAAGATTTAGAGGAAATGTCAACAACAGATTTAACAACTTAACAAATAGAAAAACAAAACTCAAATCGGAACAATGCAATGGGAGCGTCACACGGTGTTGTGGTGCGGGAACTTTTTGATCAAGGTGGTAATTCCAAATTATTTTGAGCCATAAAACCAAATACGTATTAAGATATAGGCGCCTGCCAGACTTATTTCGTTCAATGCTAAAATTGAGATAAGAATAACACTACTATATGCGAAGCGAGCGAAGTGAGCCACCCACCCCACAGACTCGCTTATAGGCGCCTGCCTGACAGTAGTAGACATACCCTTAGTGGAGCGACGACCGACCGACCGACACGGTAAAATTTCAACTGAGCCTCTAGTCATCACGTCACCGGGAATTATAAATTAATTAATTTCAATATTAGGAAACTTTTTTACTCATTTCTGTCTTTGGTTCACCTATGAGAATAACGAGTACAATCGAAGGATATAATACTCGTAGCTATCTAAGCGGAAAGCTTTCAAAGCATGGGAATTTTTTGAAATTTCTTGATGTCTTGTTGGACGAAGATCGAATCAAATCGGGAGAGTTTCTTATGTCGGAAGATCGAACTTTCGCCATTTTTGAACGTCCAAAGAAGAAAATTAAGGACAAACATCCCAAATTAAGGCAATTTTTGACAAATGGAACAAAAAAATCATCTCAATTACCGACTTCCTCGGCCAGATGACGAACGAAAATAACAACGTGCTAACTTAAGGGTCCGTTAAATTCTGTCGCTTGGCGTTATGTTATGGCAGCGTTGTAAACTGGTGGCAATATTCATCAAATAGCAATTAAATGCATCTACAGTGACCAGTTTGTTAGATACATGAAAAACAGGTTTTTTTTTTTGTAACACAGGACTTGTTTAAAATACTGTTAACTAATTGCCATTAATTTTGTAAGTTACACCTGAGTTATTGAGATCGCTGGTAATTATCTCGACAAATTGGAGATTCCCTTTTAAATTCGGTGTACAGCTTCTTGCAGTTGCTTTTTAATCTCAGATTTCCAGGGTGCTTATGGCATTAGACTTAAGTTTGTTTGTAGCCTTTACTTTTTTCAATAAGGTTTGAGTCTTTAAACGAATTTTTAGTAGGCAATGTAGAGGAAGAACTAAGAATATGCTTTTTATGAGAATCAATAAATATTGAATAAGAAGTTGGAGCAGCCGAACATAAAAGCACATCTTCCCAAAACTCATCAGAAACATTGTATTCGAGATTGCTGTAATTTATTTTCATTACCCTGGTTGAAGACCTTGAGCTATAATTATTACTCTTGCTATTAGAAATGCAGAACAAAAACCCAGAAGAACATATACCTTACAGATACTGAATGAACCATTTCGGAAGCATCCATAAATACGGTCTAAACAACTGCCTGAGGCAAGTCTTGGGGCTCGTTGACGACAAAGCTTTCTAAGCCATGCGATGCTAACACTGCTATACAGCTCGAAAGAATTTCACTGTTTTCTAAAATGTTAATATTGAAATCTCTAAATTCTGTTAAATTTTTTGATTTTTCATTTTCTAGTAACTCACATATTGTAGATCTTGTTTGATTTGAATGGAAATTTTTAATATGTCGGAACACAAAGGACATCGTGAATAATGCTTTCCTCTTTTTTTTTTAATAAAAAGCCAACACCACCTGTATCGTGATTTTCATTAGTTTTAGCATACGAATGGAAGCCGGGCATAAAGTACTCGTAATCCTCTTTTTCAAACCCATAAATCTGAATTTCAGATAAAAAAACAATATCTGGAATGCACAGAAACGAATCAACTTGAGTGGCAAGTGTTGCAAAATTTTGTCTAAGACCTCTGACTACAATATCTGGTGCACAATAAAGAAATTGTCTTTGCTGCAAGTTACCGGGGACCACCACTGGAAAGGAAGACAAGCACTTCGTTACGAGCTTGATTGTTGCGCTGCTGATCCTATCCAGGTTATACGTAGACACCACACTGGCCCTAGTCTTATAAGAAAAGGAGATTGCACGTTCTGACATATATAGATGTTTACTTGAGAGCTCCTTATTTTGAACTGAAGTGGAAATCGGACATTTACAAGGAAACATACTCGTAATAGTACTAATAAGGAATTTGACTAACCTTATTTTTCACCAACGAATATATTGGATTGGCAAGAAAGTATTTTCGGTTTTTTTCGTGTGGAATAAAACTCTTTTTTATAAGATAAAAATTTTAATCAATAACAGATTTTCAATATTATTTGATGACTTTTTGCCATCTTTCTGAGAACTTCATGATTCCTTGCTTATAGAACTTCTGGTCCTTATTAGCACAAAACTAAGTCATTATCATTCTTGAAAGTTTTACCATTCAAAAAGTTTTGCGAACTTCAGAACAAATGAAAATCTGATGGTGCAAGGTTGGAGTTGTATGCTGGATGTGACATCACTTCGCAACCAAAAGTTCAATAAATTTTCACGAGTTACCTAAGATGATTATCTTGTCATGATGGAACCCGATCCCCTTACCAATTTTCTTTGATAGTTTCCTCCAGTTTCATTTGTTGTAGACCATAAACTTCTGAATTGCTACTTTGGTTCAGACCGAAATGACAATATGGCCTTCTTTTGATGCAGTTCAGCTTTCGATATACATATTATAGTTTACTCTGGTTTATCACAGTTAGACAATGTTGATTTCGATTAATGTCGCTATAAAGGGTATTTTTTTCAAAGGTTGAGTTTTTAAACTGGCAACACTATTTCTACAGATTGTCAATTGGACAGTTGAAAGTTGATTTGTGGTTATTACATTTTGCCAGTTTACGATGAATAGATTAACGCCAGAACAACGCGTGCAAATTGTGCAAACTTATTTTAAAAACCATGGTTCGGTTCGGCAAACTTATTGTGCGCTACGTCCATTTTACGCTCGACATAATCCTTCATATGAGCAAGTTATTCGCAACCCGATGAATCGTCTTCGCACCAGGTACACTCTAGTGCACAATACGCATCCCCAAAGACGACAAACAGTGCACACAGAAGAAGTTATTGCCGTTGTGGACCGCAGTGTTGATGAGAATCCGAATGAGTCGATTCACCATCGCGCACAGCTTTGTGGAAGATTTTACGGGAAGGTCTTAGCTTAAAAGCTTATAAGATCTAGTTTTTGCAAGAGTTGAAACCGCGTGACCATTATACGCGTCGTAGGTCCGGTGAATGGGCCTAAAACATGACTCAGCTTGATCCTCATTTTCAACGCAAAATTTTGTTCTCCGATGAGGCCCATTTTTGGTTAAATGGATATGTAAACAAGCAAAATTACCGAATTTGGAGTGAAGAAAGCCCAGAAGCCTTTAGCGAGACGCCCTTACAACCATTAATACTCACTGTTTGGTGTGCTTTAGGTGCTTCTGGAATCATTGGCCCATATTTCTTTAAGGACGATGCCGGCCCGAATGTTACCGTCAATAGAGAGAGCTATAGAAGCAAGATTTCTGACTTCTTCGTTCCCCAGGTGAATGGCATTGACGTGACAGAGCTTTGGTTTCAAAAAGATGGCGCAACATGCCACACGGCGCGCGACACCATCAATTTATTGGGGGAAACATTTGCTGAGCGCATAATCTCGCGTAATAGACCTGTGAACTGGCCTCCACGATCCTGTGATCTCACACCTTTAGATTATTTTGGAAGTCAACATTCGCCGTGTTTCTGCCGATATACGGCCCCAGTTGCTCGATAAAGTTGTCGAAAATTGGATTTCACGATTGCACTTCATTCGAGATAGCCGTTGCTCGTATATGGCTGATGTTATATTTAAGCACTAATAGCATAAATTACCTATTAAATAAAGTTAATATCATAGACATTAACATTATGTTCAAGTATTTTATTTCATATTGAATTTGTTCATTGCGTTTAGTAAATATCGAATCGAGTCTTTTTACGAGTTCAAAGCGCTCTAAACGATTTCAGTTGTTGTGTAGGATGCACTCAACCTCCCTGCAATCTCTTGCACAGTCATACAAATGGCAATCTGAATTAATTATGACTTTGATTTTGACATCCAAGCTGATGGACTTAGATTGCAAACTGGTTATGATGACATTGAGAGCTGTTTTGTTAAGAGTACGAGTATTAAATGGAAAAGGGATGATGCAGTGAGAACAACACCGAACATTGTGGGCATACGAGGGGCGTTCAAGATATTCTCGGTATCGGGGTGAAGCTGTGGTTGCATATATAAATTATCAAGTAACACTATTATTTTAGTGCATTCATGTAAAATTTCATATAAATGTGTTTATTAATTCGCGTTTTATCTCTAGTTAAACAGAATCATAATGGCAACTGAGGCGATGATGGTGAAAATTGAGCATCGCGCTGTAATTAAATTTCTCACTAAGCAAGGAAAAAGTCAAAAAAGTATTCATGAAGAGATGGTGGCTGTTTACCAGGGTTCCGCACCTTCATTATCAACTGTGCAAAAGTGGTCAAGTGAGTTCAAGAGAGGCATAGATAGCATTGAGGACGACCCCCGCTCCGGCGCCCCGGCTACTGCTTGTACGGGAGAAAGCATCAAAGAAGTCGAAAAACTTGTTCTTGAGGATGCCCGAATAAAGGTGAAAATGATGGCAGAGATCACCAAGCTTTCAATTGGTACCATTCACACCATTCTTCATGACCATCTTAACCTTTCAAAGGTCAGTGCAAGGTGGGTGCCACGAATGCTCACAGCGCCTCAGATAAAAAGTGAGAATCGCATGCTGTAGAGAGCTTTTGGAGATGTGTAGTGAGAACGCGGACGGTGTTATGGATCGAATTGTTACTGGGGACGAAACATGGGTCCACCACTATGACCCTGAAAGCAAACAAGAGTCCATGCAGTGGCATAAAAAAGGAACAGACCCCCCGAAGAAGTTCAAAGTCACTCCGTCTGCCCGAAAGCTCATGGCCACAGTTTTTTGGGACTCAAAGGGAATCTTGCTCATTGAGTACAAAAAAAAAGGTGAAACCATCAACGCCACATCCTACGCTTCCACTTTGCATAATTTGCGGGAGGAAATTAAAAAGAAAAGGCGGGGTAAACTCGCAGCGGGTGTGTTGCTTCTTCATGACAACGCTCCTGTTCACACGGCGCGAGCTTCCAAGGCTGCTGCGCGAGATTGTGGTTTCGAAGAAATCCAACACCCACCCTATAGTCCAGACCTTGCCCCTAGTGATTATTTCCTGTTTCCGGATTTGAAAAAATGTCTTCGTGGAAAAAGATTTTCGGATGATGAAGAACTCAAGTCGGTATTTTGCAGAGAAAGAGGAAATTTATTATTTTGAGGGTTTAAAAAAGCTTATCTCAAGATATAACAAATGCATTGATGTTAGGGGAGATCATATTGAAAAATAAAAATAATTTAAATTGAATTCGCATTTTCCTTCATATCGATACCGAGAATATATTGAACGCCCCTCGTACGTTTACATTATTCATCGGTCCTTTTTAGATAAATTTTCTGAATTGCTTCAAAAATCTTTCTTGTAAAAATCTAGTACTTTGGGGTGATTTTAATGTCAATCTTTTGGATGACTCAAATGATGTTGATTATTTTGTGTCGGCCTTATCATCTTTTGGATTCGAGTCTCTAGTGTTACAACCTACGGGAGTTGCTACGAATTTTAGATCATGTCTAGGCCATTTATTTATAAGATTACACAGAAATAACTTAATAAGTTTTAGAGCTGATATTTATGATCTACAGAAAACTCATCATTGCTTAACTACAATTCAAATTGTTTGTGCAATAAACAGATCCAAACCATTGGAATTTAAACAGTTTAAAAAAATCGATTGTACAGCCTTAAAAAGAGATTTATCTTTTGAGTTTTGGGACAATGTATATAATGCTCAACATCTGTCAGTTGCATTTGATTTATTTCTCTATAAATTCAAAACCGAAACGCAAGCACAAATAAATCTAAGTGTAGTAAACTATGGATGACGTTTCATTTATTGAAGAAAATAAGAAAGAAAAATGAACTCAGTGCTCGTGTTCGTAAACATCCTATAAATACTAGGCCAAAAAGTTTTTATGATAAACTTTGTCGAGAGTTGAAATTAGAAATTACATCTTGTAGAGATAATTATTTCACAAGCAAGCTGGTCAATAATATTGGGAATTCTAAGAAAAAGTGAGACACGGTTAATGAAATTTTGAATAAAAATAAGCCGACTGCAGAAATTGTTCTAAATACTGATAATAACATTGATATATCTGAGCACAGTAAGGCTGCCAATATTTTTAATGACTACTTTACGAATATAGTTAATGATTTCCATGATCTTTCTGGACAAAGAAACTTTTCGTGTCACTGTGATAACACAATAACGCAGGAGCAACATCAATCTGCTTGTTTCTACTTCAAACATTTTACATACACAAAATTATGCAGTCCCTAAAAAACTCACACTCTTCTTCACATGATAATATTTCAAGCTGCGATCTAAAAAATATCTCTTTTTTTATCTCTGATGTTTTATGTCACATATTTAATCTAAGCGTTTCTTGATTCACTGAAGACCGTTGGAGTAATTCTTCTACACAAAAAATGTGATACTAAGGCTTTGAATAACTACCGTCCTATCTCCCTTTTGTCTACCTTCTCCAAAGTTTTTGAAAAAGGCGTCCAGAATAGTTTCTTTTTTAGATAAAACTAAATTTTTGCAGTGAACTTCAATTCGGTTTCAGAAGTAGATCCCTTACTAAAGCTCTGCCGAGAAATTTATAATAGCGTAAATGATTCCCGAATTGCTACTACGTTATTTATAGATATCTGAAAAGATTTGATATTGATTATCATTCGCTATTACTTAGCAAATTGTACAATATATAGTTTGCGTCTTATTTACGGAACCGTAACCAAATGGTCAGAGTAAATGCTTGCTCGAATTCACAGAAAATAATAAATTTGGGTGTACCACAGTGTTCTGTTTTAGGTCCGGTATTTTTCTTGATTTATGTAAACTATTTATTTATCCAGCCTTTTAAAGGTTAAATTACAGTGTTTGCCGATGACACAGCTCTAACTTACTGTTGCAACAACCTTTTTAATATCAATGCAAACATTAATTAGCAATTAGCAACAAAACAAAATACATGATATTCAAGATTAGGGGGGTACTGCCTGAGAACTTAGTTTTACAATATCATTCACCAAATTGCTTAACATTTAATCCAAGCAATACTTGTCCCCATTATTGTGGTTTTGCAACCTACAATGCCGATGTTAGTTGTGCTATGGATTGTTTCGTTATTGAACGTGTCGAATGAATATTTCGGGGTTATATAAGACTCAGAGCTCAGTTGGAGAGAACATACCTTGCACATGAAGCAGTATTTTAACTTAGTCTTTATTGCAGACTTGGTATTTTAAAATTGGTATACAATGCCTTTTTAGATCTAATTTGCAGTATGGTATAGCCTGCTGGGCAAAGCAAATTGTACGACTCCCAGTTTTAGACAATTCAAAGACCTTAAAATACTACCCTTCAGATACCTCTACTACTATAAAGTTTTAAAAATTTTCTTTCAAAATTCTGGGTATAACAACGCTAGACAGTATAGCAACCTTAACTTTCGGGTTAATTGTAGGAATTTTGTAACTTTACCAAGAGTTAATAAAACACTTTTTTCTTGGTTTTTTATCACCATTGCACCTCGCTTGTTCAATAATTTACCGAAAAGTATCAGATGCAAGAGAAAGCAATCTTTGTTTTTACAAAATATTGTCACTTGGCTTTTCTCTTATGATCACTACACAATCGATCAATTTTTTATCTATTAAATGAGTTTTTTTCTTCCCGCGTATGTACATAATTTTTTCTTTTCTTTCACTTTCATTGCACATACAATAGTATTTATTATATTTAACTTTTTCCTCATCAATAATTAAATAATTTTGTCTTGTCTTCAGGCTACAGAGTGTTCCTAACTATTTCGTATATTGTAATTCAATTATACATTCAATTTAAGTTTGATTATAATATGAAATAAACTATTATTACTATACATTATTTTTATTATCATCAACTTCAGTTGGCCTTCAAGTTCTCTCGGAATTAACTCGGTAAATAAAATTAAATTTGGAAAATTGTTGGCTTCATCAGTTTTATCTACATGATTACTCTCGAAAACTTAGTCTCAGGTATACGATAGTATCCAAGAATTTATTAACAAGACAATACCCCAGTCATAAACGATGTTTTCTTCAATTCAGTTTTGGGTCAATATTTATTGGAAATGCTCCCATTTTCTTTATGCATATTTGGCAAAATTCTTCTCCACTACTTCAGATCGAAGTTCGGAATTATACATAGCTGTGATAAAAATATTTTATTCGTACGATATGAAAATAGACGATACACAAAAAAGGCCTTATGAATACGGCTACTAGCGTACATCAACTTCAGTTTAACCTAGTCAATAATTCAAAAGCATCTTTCCAACGCTTTATGTTAATTCGATCATGAAATTCCCATCATTTGTTATGAAATATAGGTAGACTACGGTCAGAGAATCGACTGGAGGATAATAATCAGTAAATCACAAAAAAAAAAACAATATGGCTTTTCGAAATTATATTCAAAACTTCAATTGTTACTTCGACTTGATTATGACTATAAATGTTTAATATAAATTTAACAAGTTGTAACATAAGTATTGCGCGGTTTCCGGATGTCTTTTAACCCTTAAATGCCCAGTGTTATCTTTAAAGACACAACCATTAAAAAAATTATTTCTTCTTTACTTATGGCTTTACTATTTTAGCTTTATTGACTTAAAATGTATCCACAGTAAAAAAAATAGACCCATGGTTTTAAATTAAATTACTTATAACGAAATATTGAAATTTACAAAAAAAAACTTTTTTTTTTAAATAACATTATAGTTGGTAACAAATAAATCCTGGTGAACGCATATATTGTAAAGTAAAATACAGTTATTTCAACCAAATACGGTATACCCAGCTCGTATAACATAGCGGTAAATGGTTGAATCTTTAAAGATACACTGGGCATTGCAGCCTACCACCTTGATGAAAGTTACCGGAATAACCACCGTGTGGCGCTCCCATTGTTCTGATTTGAGTTCTGTTTTTTTTTGTTGGTAAATCTGTTGTTGACATTCCTCTAAATCTTAGCATCATAGCTTGACATTTGCAAAAGTTACGTAGCCAAGAGTACATCTAACTCTGTGTGTTTTGGCGATTTTTTACAATTTTAGAAATGGATTTAAATTTGCAACGACGAACTTTTATTAAACTTTGCGCAAAAAACGGATTTAATGGTGCGTGAACGTTGGAATTGTTGGAAAAGTGTTTCGGCAACGATTCTCTAAAGAAAACGGTCGTATACTCGTGGCACGTTCAAAAGTGGTCGTGAGTCAATCGAAGATGATGAACGCAGTGGCAGACCATCGGCATTGAAAACCGACGAAAACATTGGTGAAGTAAAAGAAATGTTGGTCAATAACCATCAGAGAGATAGCGGAGGACTTAAACATTGCCTATGGATCCGTCCAAGACATTTTGGTTAATGACTTGGGTTTCCGTCGGTTAGCAGCAAAGTTGGTGCCAAAAGACCTCAATTTCATGCAAAAAAGAGACCTTATTGACGTCGCAAAAGAGATGATTTTCGAGGCTGAATCCGATCCCACATTCATCAAAAGGATCATTACTGCAGACGAGACGTGGGTTTATGAGTACGACACGCAATCCAGACATCAGGTAAGTGAATGGCGTTCACCAAATGAGTCGAGACCAAGAAAACCACGTCGTTTTCTGTCAAAAAAGGAGGCAATGCTCACGGTTTTCATGGATTACGAGTACAACGGTGTAGTGTATCATGAATTTTTGCCAGAAGGCCAGACAGTAAACAAAGAGTACTCGTATTATTTGGGCGTTATGAGACGTTTGCGTGAAGCAATTCGCCGAAAGAGACCAGAATTGTGGCCAGAAAACTCGTGGATTTTGCACCATGATAACGCACCGTCGCGGTCGCACAGTGCCATCATTATTCGTAATTTTTTGACGAAAACTGCAACAAATACCACCCAACAGACACCGAATTCAGCTGATTTGGCTCCCTGTGACTTCTTTCTGTTCAGTCGAGTTAAAAAGCACTACGGGGAACGCGTTTCAGCAACCGAGAGGAAGTAATGGAAAAATCGCAGGAAGCACTGATGGACATACCGAAAACCGAATAAAAAAATGTTTCGAGGATTGGATCAAGTGCTGGCATAAGTGTGTTGCAGTCGACGGGGATTACTTTGAAGAGGACAATATATATTTAGATGAATAAACTTATATTTTTAATTTTCTGAATAAATTCCGGAAAATTTTTGATCAAGGTGGTATATCACCTTGAGAAAGCCAAGTTTAAAATTTGGCCTTATGTCGCTTGGCGTTATGTCACAGCACAGGTCATGTCCAACCTTGTTGTCACAACTGGTTACTGTGCTTAACCAATCCTGTGTAGTATAACTTCACTTGAAGTTTTAAAAGTTTTCGGAGCTCTAAAAAATATAAACTCATGTGGTGCTAATGGTATTTCGATTGTCCTTCTTTAAAAAAAATTTTTTAATCGCTGTATTTTTTTGGGTTTTTTTTTCCATACGACCTGCAGATGGAGTAGTCTTATTTAAAATGGGTTCTATTATAGAAATGTGTAATTATAGACCTATCTCTCATCTCGCAGCTGTAAGTAAGGTCTTTGAAAAACCTGTAAAAATTACGATAGTGGGTTATCTTTCAAAAAATAAGTCGTTTACTCTATCTCAATTTGGATTTCTAAAAGGTAAATCGCCCGAAGATGCACTTCTACAGTTTCGTGGGAAAGTAAGATGGTAAAGAGTCAACTGCTGGTTTATTTATTGATATCAGCGTTTGATATGGTTGATTACATTATTTTACTCAATAACAAAAGCAGGATTTCGTGCTTTCATATTAAATTGATTCCAGTCGTACCTGAAAAATAGGTCACAAGGAGTGAAGATTGAAGAAATTATCTTAGGGGTACCCAAGGCTCTGTTTTAGGCCCTATTCTGTTCGCTATTTACATTAACTCTCTATTTGCACTTAATTTTAAAGGCGGCATCAACTTGGTGGATGACATAGGTTTCTCATATGGTTCGAACAGTCGCCTAGACCTGATTTCTGGTATAAATTGGGACCTTCATCTTCTAAGAATTGGTTTCTTATAAGTGCCAAGACTAAGATTACGTTTTTCAGCGTATCGGCATCACTAGACCTTGAATTTAATGTTTACTTTCAAGCACCAGAGTGCCAAAATTCAAACTTCCTACTTGTAACTGAATGGCTTATCTTCTTATCTACCTTTAATGTCAGCCTTACCTACAGGGATAAATGTTTCCTGATCAAACATTTTAATGAATTTAAATACCTGGGACTTATCATTGACACGAGAACCAGCTTCTCAAAACATGTAGATGCTTTGAGGAATTATTTTCCTTGCACACGTAGGCATTTCTTCTATCTCCGCAATATTTGTTCAAGCATGTTATTAAAAATTATTTGTTATGGTATTTTTCATTGGAAATTATAATACTGAAGCAATACAGGGGAGGTAATTTTAAAAATAGAATAAATTCTTTATTGGCCCTCCAGAAATAGATCCAACGAAAATTGGACTGTAAACTTGTGAAACATTCTAGTTACCATTTCTAAATTACAAAATTACATTGTAATGACACTCAATACTATTTTTATTATCTTTGTATGACAAATACAGAATGCCAAATAACTTTCTAATATTTCATATAAGTATATCTTATTCAAGTACGATCTCTGATTTGTAAAGTAATACCGAACTTATATAAGCAATTTTTGAATAATAATTAAATAAATAAATAAATAAAAAACTACATGAGTAAACCGTTACTCATGGCAAGGGCATTATGCTGGGTTACGCCGTCGTAAAGCTCACAGCCCTGTACGGAAAAGATTAGAATATATGACTAACCAACAAATGGCCTCGGATAAAAACGGGCTCAATGTTGACGACACTAGCAAACGTTTAAAGGACAATGACCTTCGGATCTGCACGTGGAATGTTCGGACCCTTAATCAAACACAAGCAGCCGAACAACTAACAGAGGCCCTTTCCTGCTATCACGCAGATATCACCACCATCCAGGAAATGCGATGGGGTGGGCCGGACACGTGGAGGATGAAAAATTGTGATATGCCATATTCTATTAGGTATTGCTATAGCGAAAAGAAACAGCGCTTACTCGGATGCGGGTTTGCCATATGCGGCAGACTTAGGGAAGAAGTCTTCAGCTTTCGACACATGAGCGAGTAGCTTATGATAATCCGCATCAAGGCTAAATTGACTAACGTAAGCCTAACATGCGCGCATGTCCCTAAAAACTCCTCGTCAAGACATAAGAAACAAGATACAAGTCGTACTCGATGATTAACTCGGATCAGCCACTTGTTCTAGCCAAGGTGCGAATGCGGATTTCCTAAACCCCACAACAAAGAAGAACTACTGTGAGAAGATATAGCGTAGAAAAGCTGCAATCGCTAGAGACCGCCAGAATCTTCACCGAATCCGTATCCCGAAATTTCTCAACAACTCCTATGCCGCCAGCATCAAGTACAATAACAATTATGTGCTGGATTTCGTCCGACCACAACCAAGAAATCCCTGGCTTGATGAAGAATACCGGCCAGAACATGCAGGTAAACCAGAAGCCTACAAAGCGGCGCTGCAACGAAGGACGAGAGCGTGCACCAATTCATTTCTCAGATCTGGTCAGAAGAGTGACCAGATGAATCTCAGTATTGCTTGGCCGATCTACAAAAAAGGAGATCCCTTCAACTGCGTTAACTTTAGAGGTATAAGTCTCCTCTCTCATCGCATGCAGGATCTGATCTGCCATATTGTGTGAACGTCTGAAACCCTTCGTCATCAACTTGATTAGCCCCAATTAGTGCGGTGGATCGCGTATGACAGCATCTATAGAGACGAGCTATATAGAGTAATGTCTAGTTTCGACCACCCTGCCAAACTCGTCTGTCTGTACAGAATGATGATTGAGAACGCTCGCTGCTTTGATGGTCTTAGACAAGGTAACACGCTGTCATGTAACTTCTTTTAGATCATACTTGAAAGAATTGTGCGGGACTTACAAGTGACCACTAGTGGCACAATCTTTCAAAAGCTTTCCAACTACTAGCGTACGCCGATGATATCATATAAGTGGGAGAACTAAGCGGGCTATCACCCATAAATTGGCTAGTATTGAAAAGGAAGCTGCCAAAATGGGTATAGAAAAACTAAGGCGATGCTATAAAAGGCATTGATCATCCCAGTCCTATTATATGGGGCAGAAGCATGGACCCTATCGAAAACGAATGAAGATATTATCAGTCGTTTCGAAAGAAAAATCCTTCGAAATATATTCGCTCCCATTTGCATTTATAGGCTTTGGAGGAGAAGATTCAACGAAGAACTATACGAGCTGACTGGCAGTATGCAACTGTAGGCAGTCAGCTAAAGACCGGGGTAACTGTAGAGGCTTGCTAGTTGAGCTCCAGGTTCACCCCAAACTAAGTACGTCAGTATGACGAAAATATTGCAAATGTCAGTAAGTAATAAACATTTTTGTTGAAGCATAATATAGTGAGAAAGCTCCAGGCTACTCGTCAGTGCCTAGGTTGGCATCCTCATGTTGAACGAAGCTCGTCTCTAATTTAGGCCTAAAAGGCAACCCACCAAAAACATGGTATCAGTAGCAACACGGTCCAAAATGTCTTTAAATTTATGAAACATAGCATTAGATATAGTTATACGCGTTAATAAAATGAGAAAAAGAAGTAGTGAAGGTGTGGTATGTGCTTCCGTAATGACAACCTGGCCTAATGTCTTACTTATCTCTCCTCATATTTCTTAGCAATTTTGGCAATGTAGTGCAACAATCAACGCAGTGTTCTCTGTGCTTCAAATTATAATAGAAGCGCAAGCAATCGGCAATGAATAAGGGTTTCATGTAAGTTTAGCCGTAGGTGTTATAATTCTTCATCAACCATGCCAAGGGAATGCTCCTTCACGTATTTAAAAAAGTAAGTCGCATTCCTACTGTCTTTCAACAGAAAAGGTCGCAGACTACCAATTGCCGACTTAAGAGGTCACTAGACTTCATACCAAGGTGTGCTAGGCATAAGTGATACCACATCCTCTAAAACTTGTGGAAATGATGATGACGATGCCCCAAAGCACTTCTTCTGAAATTGTCTACCTAATGCGTGCATTAGCCTCGGGGTAATAAATGTTTGTTTAATGGGTGCTGGTGCTAAAGGCAGTTTATCACTGAATTGATAGAGATTAAAGGGTTATAATGGATAAGTTCTGTGCCTAATTTTGACAGAAAAAATTATTCTGAAGACTGTCCGCCGCTTCGGAGGAAATCATTGTAGCTTTCCTCCCAGCAGAAGCACAACCGTCAAAGAGTTAACTCTAAGAATGGAACTTAACCTAAGAAATCTGAGCGTTACAATCAAGTGCATCGAGTTAAAATCTGGAGTATACATCAACATACAGCTACTCGATCTTTACGGACAAAACTAGAAAATCAATGTTCGGGTGAACAGTGTTAAATCAACACGCTTCTAATTTTAATTGAATGTTTGGGCTGGTTGTTGGCAGTCGTGGTTTCGAATTTTTCGAATTAGGTGTTATTTTTTAGTAAAAGTCATCATAGGTATGGCAGTATTACCTGGGCCGAATTTTGCACTAAATTATTATAGCTGCGGCCATGTGCCCAAAATAATTTTCTAAAGATTTTCTGCAGTGACTTGCCGTGATCCAACACTAAGCAAGTGAACAAGCTCTGATACATAATCTTTTTCTTATTTATACCGACTGTTTGCTTTTTTCAATAATCGGGTTGATGCTACATCAATCAGAGGCCTAAAACAAATTCGCCAACTTTCGTAAAAGAAACCTTCTAAATTTCACATGGTGATAAGCAGCGGTTCTAATTACGATATCCTATCCGTTTGAGGCAAACAAGTTCACGGTGTCCCACTTTTCAAATTACAGAATTAAATGAAATGTTTGCTTCTCTATCAAGCTGATGAACTACAGTGTCAACTCTTCGTTTCTAAAGTATCTACATATTGAACTTTAAACATCATATACTTTGCAGATTGAAATGCCCTTGCTATGTCCGAATAATATTTTAATTTTAGATTATTTTCGCTAAAATTTAAGACATTTCAGTTGGAAACATATAATATATATGCATATGTACTCGTGTTGTGCTCTAAACGTGGTATTTTTAAACACAATATGCCCCATCAAGGGGGTACTAACTTATTTCAGAATCTTCGTGATAAAAAGTCAACCAGCCCTGACCTGAAATGTTTTACCAAATGCTCTGCTGAAAAGGTCAAAAACAAATTCCACATCTGGGAGACATAACTTCGTTAGACGAAATGTAAAAATAATGCTGGAATAATCGTGATCGTAAATTCTGTGTTCTGTTTAACGCCAACGCCAAAATGGCACCCTCGATTTAAGTGAAATTACTGTCTTGATAATAAATTGTTTCCAGTGTTCTGTTTTATTTAACGTACCTTATACAATATTAAGATGAATATTCCTTTGACTAAATTTAACTCTTTAAATATACGAATCCATCAATTTGTGTTAAATAATGACACACATATATCTCCCGAATGTCATCAATTTCGGGCTGTGGATTGACAAGTAAAAATACCTACACACTGCTGGGAGCATATCCCTTGGGTCTCTTAAGATACAGATAACTGAAGCCGTAATAAATGGAATCTCAAAAACTACGGCTTTATTTTATTTATAAATGTGAGAAGCAATACATTTATTTTTTAGAGCATATTCATGAAGGACTCATTTACATCCTAAAGCGGTAACAGCCTACTTACTTACATAGGTGGCACTACAGTTCGGGGTGAACCTGGACCTCAATTAACAAGCCTCCACAGTGGCCCCGATCTTTAGCTAACTGCCTACATTTGCGCACTCTAAGTAGGTCGAGGTAACCTAAGGTGAGGTCTTCCACTTCTGCGTTGTCCCTCCAGATTAGATTCGGAGACTCTGCGGGCCGGAGTATTGGTGTCAATTCGCTCAACATGTCCTAGCTATCGCAGGCGACTGACGCGCAGTTTTCTGACTAGTCAGTAGTCGCTGTATAGCTCATATGGTCGTCGTTGGATCTTCGCCTCCAAAATCCGTCGACGGAAATGGGACTGAATATTTTTCGAAGGATTATTCTCTCGAAAAGACTGATGATATCTTCACCCACTTCCGAATGGGTCTATGCTTCAGCGACATAAAGTAGAACTGGAATGATCAAGGTCTTATACAGAGTCTCCTTAGTTCTTCGAGATTGGGCCTTACTACTCAACTGCCTTTTTATCGCAAAGAAACTGCTATTGGCAAGAGTGATTCTTCGTTTTATTTGTGCTAAGGTGAGAATTCATAGCAGATCCAAGGTAGACAAAGTCCTTTAGTACCTCGAAATCATAGTTGCCGATTGTGACGCTTTGTCCATATACTTGGTTATGCTCTCGTTTAACGCTAAACACGTATTGGCAGCTTCCGTTTCAATACTTGCGAATGCACAGGTAACAGCCCCCTGAGTTCTCCCAATTATTTCGATATCTTCGGCTTACGCTAGTAGTTGCATAAACTTTTAAAAGATTGTATCCCCAGTACTCAATTGTGAGTTCCGCATAATTCATTCAAAAAATAATGATGTTAAAGAAGTCACATGACAGTACGTCATTTTGCCTAAAACCATCAAATTTCTCGGTTAAGTTGTTACCGACCTTGACGGGGCAGCGAGCGTAGCTCCTATCTATAAATGCTGTCTGTAAAGCTTTAAAATCGATGAAAAGTTGATGGGTACCGCTTTGAAATTCTTGAGTTTTTTCCAGTATTTGCCGGAGTGTGAAGATTTAGTCGACCGTGTACCTTCCTGGTCTGAAACTGCACTGAGAGAAGTCAATCAGGTTGTTGGGGAAGGGTTTCAGGCATTTACACAATATGGCACATAAGATCTTGTATCCGTTGTTGAGGAGACTTATGTATATCTCTATATTTGGTATAGTTGAGGAGGTCTCCTTTTTTGGAGATCACGCAAGCAATACTGAGATTCATCAGCCATATGCTCTCCGACCAGATCAGTTTATGTATGCTCTCCACAACGTCATTCCCTGCAGCTTTGAATACCTTGGGGGATAAGATGTCAAGTTCAGCTGCTTTTTTGAATTTTATCTTAGAGATTGTTAGACTCACTTTGATTTGTTCAACAATGACTTAATTATTTTACTTGCTCTTACCGAACGTTTTTAATTCGACAATAACATTTAATACGAGTATATTGCCTTTTGTTCTAAGAACTACATAAATTACAACAAATGTTGCCGTTGATATTCGTGATTTATAAAATAAATTTAAAAAAGGAAACTCGGATTTACAACCACTTTTTCTCTATAATTTCAAACCTGGAACTACTTTAACTAATTTACCTTAGGGTCATTCCATGAAAAACCCCATACCGCGAGTAAAAAAAAAATTTCCGTAATTTTTCACTATTCTACCTCAAAAAGTGATATACGGTATTAGGCTTATAGGTCATTTTTGAAATAAGAATTGGCAACACTGTAAAAAAAACAGGAACTGTCATTTGTCACGTTTTCTCATATTGCATTTGCTGGATCTGATAAAATTTCCAAAAGGTCTAGGTATACTATAGTTTAAGGAGGGTTTCAGTAATGTTTTCCGAAATGAGTCGTCCGTGTATTGCCCGAAACATAAAACAGGTATATTTTTATTTTACTCTTTATTCCTCCACCCAGCAACGCAGAGATAGTAGCCGCTACCAGATCCCTTAAAAGAAATAAAGCGGTAGGCATTGATGATATCGCTGCCGAGCTTTTTCACGGGAAAACTTAAAGCTATTAATAAGGCCACTTTACCACAGCTAGAGCCAGGCGGGAGAAACGAAGTTTACCGTTCTTCCTGGTGCAGCTCAGTCCCGAAAGCCGTCTGGATAGTCTAAGGAGTATAAATGTCCTAGACTACCAGGTGGTTCACTGGGAAAAATTAAAAAGGAGCGAAGGCGTTATACAATGCGTTCGCTGCCAGAGGTTCGGACACGCCGCGTCGAACTGCCAAATGCAGCCTCGATGCGTGAAGTGCGCAAAGAACCACAGTTCCGAGGAGTGTGCTCTGGGTAGGGACGGAGCATCTGATAGGACGCAGCTCTCGTGCGTATTATGTGGGAACGTGGGACACACCGCAAACTATCGGGGTTGTCCTAAGTTCGCTAACATTAAAAAAGCAAAACTGGCTCGGCAGCAGAAGGTGGAGGTCAAACGTTCACCTGTGAGGCTTCAAACACAAGCCGTCACGTCCCAAATTTCCTACGCCCAAATGGCGGCAGGTGGGGGGGCTACGGTACAGCAAGCGACTGTTGCTTCTCCGGCGCCAATGCCGAGAACAACGGAAGCTGCACCCAACATGCTGGCCATCTTGCTCGCAATCCAAGGGCAGATGGCTCAGCTGCAAAAGCAGGTGCAAGAACAGGCCAAGCGGGTGGACCAGATCTACGCGCTGCTGCCGGGCCTAACGCAATACATGTCGTAATGGGTACGCACATGGTGGAGCAATCTTTGAAGGTCCTTGCGGTGAATGTTAATTCACTGATTAGGATCGAACGAAGGGCCGCGATGTTTAAATTGCTACAAGACCAAACTCCTGATGTGCTTTTCGCTAGCGAAACCAAGCTAACCGATAAGCACAAACTGGAGTACAATAATTATATTGTTAGAAGAAGAAACCGGCCCGGATCCAAACGTGGAGGCGGTGTTGCGATCTTCATTAAACAAGGTATAAAATTTCACAGAGTGTACAAGGGAGTGTTGCTTAGGTTCCGGGTGTTGGAGGCAGTCGTCATTTACATCCCGCTCCGCAGTGGAAAGCGGCTGTACTTGGCCTCTGTTTATGCACCTGAGACTTCACAATCCACTTTATTCATTACAGAGCTCGACACGCTTTTTCGACTTCTGAGGCTGGAATCGGGGGAGAATTATTTTGTAATCGGCGGGGACTTCAACGCTAGACACAGAGATTGGGGAAATAATTTGCCAAATACTAGAGGGAACCTACTACTCGATTGGTGGGGTCAGCACGATGTCATGTACAGACTCGGTCTTAAAGCGACGGATAACCCGTCGTTTCCCAGAGGCGGGTCTTATTTGGATCTACTGCTGTACGACGAACGTATACGACTGACAGGTACAAATTTACAAACGCTAAACTGTCTGCGCACATTCGTGTATGACAGTGACCATTGCGGTTTTAGCACCGAAATTACAGTTCCCAACGAAATTGCGGAATTGGAGGAGTTTGTCCAAAGATATTCTTACAACTACAGTAAGACTCGATGGACACGCTTCTCCGCAACCTTGACAAGAGCAGTCGCTTCAAACACGCTCCATCCACCGTCCAATAGGAATTTGCCAAACGAGGAGATCGACAATTACCTAAAACAAATGGACGAGACAATTAAACAAACTATGGACGCTACAATACCACGATATCGACATACGACTAACGAAGACCTGTTCCGCAATCCTACTATTGACGCACTGCACCGACAGAAAAGTAGACTTCTGACAAGACTCAAAAACTTGTACAGACAGTTTACTGACAGACAAGACCCGGAGATTAGGACACTGAAGGCGTCGATTAAAAATATTCAAACGTTAATAAAAGAGAATTACAGAATTTCTGTAAGTTCATATTGGAACAACAGGGTTCGGGCTGTAAACACCAGCAACCCGAATATGTTCCCTCAAATAAACAAACTATTTCGGAGAAAAAATCAAAACGACCTTCAGTGTCTTAAAATAGCCCGGACAACAGACAACGAACGGTTACTGACAATAGTAGGTATTGATCCAAATGAGGCCGCTGATGATGACGACTTCTTTGTGATCGAGGATCCACAGGAGAAGGTTGAGGCCATAGGGGCGACTTTCCAGGAAATATACAAGGCCACCGATACCATTGGCCCTAATTATGACCTGGACAGTCGCGTCTGGGTGAAAAACTTCTGCATTCGAAATGAAATAGAGAACTGGAGATCCGAGGGCTCTGGTTTTACTCGGTTCAGCGAAGAAAATATGGCAAACAATGTCATTACCAGAGAGGGCGACCTACCCCCGTTCATTTCGAAGGAAGAGCTCCATGAGATCTTCGACACAATCAGGGCTAAGAAATCAGTGGGGACCGATGGTATTCCGAACATCGTGCTTCGACATCTTCCTCTAGAAGCGGTGGACATTTACGCCACCCTGTTTAATAATGCAATGAATAATGCACATTATCCAGCGCATTGGAAAACGGCGGTGGTGCAACCTATCCCCAAAAAGGGAAAGAATATATCCAATCCGGCGAATCTCCGGTCGATAAGTCTCCTTCCGAATATCAGTAAGGTGTTTGAAAAAGTAATCAATAGAGCTCTGTCTAGGTGGGTTGATGACAAACATATAGTTCCGGATAATCAATTCGGTTTTAAGGCGGGACATGATATCTCACATGCCGCGTCTAAACTGGTGTCCGATATCCAATGGAATAAAGGCAAAAACCAATGCACTGGTGCCTGCCTTGTTGACTTGGAGAAGGCCTTCGACACTGTATGGTTAGAGGGTCTTTTCTATAAGCTGGCTAGGCTGGGGATCAGTAAACCACTCTTGTACATTCTTTTTAATATGCTAACCAACAGACAGTTCATCGTGAAAAATGGCGATGTGACTTCTGTTGGAATATTTCAAATTAAAAATGGTCTTCAGCAAGGCGCGGTCAATTCGCCGATCCTATTCAACATTTATACAAGCGACTTGATAGGTTCACTTCCCCATACTATTGCGTACGCAGACGATTTGATAGCGTACAGAACAGGTCCAAAAATCGAAGTCATTAATACTCTCTTGCAGCGTGATTTCGATAAGATAAGACGATTTTGCGATGACTGGAAGTTGAAAATCAACTTTCGGAAGTCGGAAACCATTCTCTTTAGGACGCCGTTGTCTAGAGCCTCTAGGGATACCAGGAAAAATTGGCGTAAGTTCTCGATCATTGGACAACACGGACAGCCTCTTGCCTGTCGGAATGTAGTCAGATACCTTGGGATCTGGCTAGATCGGTTTCTGTATTTTGATAAAAATGTAGATGCTGCTCTGGCCAGAGCCAAAGGAGCTTTTGCCCTTACAAAGAGACTGTTTTATAGCAGCCAACTCCATGCGAGGGTAAAGGTAATCTGCTACATGGCCCTTATCAGGCCCATGCTGGTATTTGGTTGTCCCGTGTGGTTCAATGTGCGAGCAAGCTTAATGGAAAAGATTCGGGTGTTTGAGAGGGCTTGCCTTAGGGCTTGCCTTCGCTTGTACAGAACACCAGAGTCGGAGTACAAAAAATTTTATCGTAATGAGGTCCTTTACAACAGGGCGAACCTAATACGAGTGGACAACTTCGGAATTAAGCTGACTCGAAGGCACATTGCAAGAGCAATGAACTCGACGAATAACCTGATATATGGGGCTTACTACCCCAACTACCTTTACCACGAGAGAGTGCGCTCTGACGGCTACGTTCCACCGGAAGCATTCCTCTACCTAGATCAGATAGGGTTGATCCAGGATAGATCAGCGGTCCCGTTAATCTTCCATGTCGCTCGGAAAGCTGGGGACAGGCGACTCAACTACAACAGAGACGTCGCACACGGCAGTGTGGATCGTCTCAGGTTCAGTAGGGCGGTGGGGAATCGCGATAAGAGGGATGTCGTTCAGCAGCACCAGCATTTCTGGTGGTTGAATGATGGAGAAGATGTTATGTCGTCGTTTCCGTCAATTACAGACCAGCCTCACTAATGAGGCAGAGCTGACCAGTCTGTTTGTTCTGTAAATAGCGATGGCCAGCTTGCATAGGTTTAGGTTAGCATTTAAGGAATACATATATATATTAGTATATATAAAGGTATATACTGGTATATGTATGTATTATGTATAATGTCTATATGTGTGTATGTGTGTATTGTGTATATAGGTTAGGTAGACTAAGGTTTATTTTAAGTTAGATATTAAGTTTTTATAAGAAATAAAAAATTATGTCCATATGCTAAGTTTTTTGTTAAATTTTTTCTTAGCCTTAAGCATAGAAAATAAGTATTAATAAATAAAATGTAAACAAAGTCGAAAGACATATATATAAGAGTTTAGAGTAGCTTAGAGTGCCTGTGTGGGGCCAGTAAGTTAGTATAAGTTTGTTAAGTAATTTTAAGCTAGCATTTAAGCATTTTTTGTTAGTATGTAAGAGTTAATGATTTAGAAAATAAAATGCATTTAAAACTAAACCACATATTCGATATCACCAAAAATGCTGCGGAATGTCTACGTTTCCTCAAACGATTCCCCCATCTGATCTGGCCTCAGGAGTACAATCCACACATCCGGTCAGGTGCTCCTAAAATACCTCCGCACCGTGCGATAAAACTCATAGGTGATACTATTAATATCAGTCATAATTAACACCTTCATACATCGCCGTAATATCTCCTGTCTCACTTCATTTTATGGCTATTTCCACCATTAGTGCTTCATTGAAATCACCAGTACACCCATCTCGCAATGAATGCTCATCAGTATACCCTCAAGCCTACTTTAGGACGTACTCTGAAATATCGTGATTCGTTTCTACTTAAACCGTATGGAATGCCCTGCCGAGCTCTCTATTTCCTAGTCATTAAAACTTGCAATATTTAAGACCAATGTACATCGGTACCTCTCTTTTCTTTCTCCCTAAGTTTCCTTCGCCCCCGCTGTGTACTATACAAACGTTTTAAGGGTACTCAAATCGCTTGAGCGCGCGCTAACGCGAAGCCTGCAAACCTTTGTAAATATAACATATGTCTACGTAACATCTTAAGGATTTTTTGGCTGAACCGCATCTCCAACGAACAGCTTTATCTGCGTACCGGTTAAGAACCTATAGACGTGACGATACGGAGGAGAAAGTGGCGATGGATTGGTCACTGCTTATGGCGTGAAAATGGCTGAGAAAGAGCTGGAGTGAGTTGAAAAGCGTAACAGGAATCCGTCTAGGCGTTTTTGACGCCTTATCCCCTCAAGAAGGATGATAGGATTTAAGTAAAGTAGGTTAGTATGGAACCAGTGTACTAATCACAGTAAGTGTCCTCATATTACAATTATTCCACCTGTGTAGGAATAACTACTTTTTTGCAGCAATTACTGGCCTTGAGACCCTAAAAATTATTAATTCCTTGAAAAATTCATATTCTTGTGATAGTGATGATGTTTCTAACTTTGCGCTGAAAAATATTGCCTTCTACATCGTCGACATTTTAACACATCTCTTTAATCTGAGTGTCATGTCCGGAGTTTTCCCCGAAAAACTTGAATGTGCCCTTGTGATACCAATTTTTACGAAAGGGGATAGAAAAGGGAAAAGTAATTTTCGAAAAGATGGTTAAGAACAGGTTTTCGGAATATTTAGGTAAAACCAATTTTAGTCCAATGCAGTTTGGGTTTAGAACAGGCCTTTCCACTGAGGGTGCTCTTTTGGACTTTTGCTCCTTTATACAGAAAGGTTTGGACGACAACAAATCTTGCCCTGGGTTCTTTGTTCTTTCAACATGGTTGATCACAGCATCATTTTGTATAAATTAGATAATGCAGGATTTCGCGGATTTATGTATAATTAGTTTGCGTCGTATCCCAAAGACAGGATACAACAGATTAAAGTAGGGATAAGTCTTAGTCTCCCTAAGACTCTTCCACCCGTATTGCGAGTGTCAATTATCAACCAATTGACGATGGAAAAATTTATCAATCGCAACAATTTTCGGTATTGTGTAACTCATTTGATAAAATTTGTGGCTATTGTGAATAAATTGACTGTTGTGAATGAGACATGACATTTGTTGACAAACTAACATCAGAAAATTCCATTTGTTTGTTGTTTCACTTTGGCCCCATTCAAAATGGAAATTTGTAACAAATTGACGATAGTCAATCACTCTTTTATAATTGACAATCGCAATGCCAATTACTCAAATTTTTCGTTTACTTTTTGACTCTCACAATAGGGTTGTTCATCTTGGAGTTCTTCAGGAGTCTGTCCTTGGACCAATTTTGTTTTTGATTTACATCAATTCCATATTTGCACTGCCTTTTAATGGAAAAGTTAAAGCTTATGCTGATGATCTGGGGATCCCATATGGCTCTGTCAACCCTCTGAATCTAGTAGCTGATACCAACGGTGATGTGCGCCTACTAAGAACCTGGTTCGCTGGACATAAGCTAGTAGTTAGCAACAAAACAAAGCTCATGTTTTTCAGCCTAAGCCCACAGGAATGTCCCGACATAGATGTCATATTTCATGCCCCTAACTGCCGTAGGTATATATTGTCGATGTTGAGAAAATTTTTAATGATAATGCCTCTTGTCCTACCACATGTTTTAAAGTTGAAACTGTAAATCACTTTAAATATCTTGGAGTGACTATTGATCGAAATTTGAATTGGTGCGAACACATTTCAATCTTAAAGCTATATCTCCTTTCTACCATTCGATGCTTTTATCGCCTCAACAAGTTTTGCTCCAGCGATATTTTAAAAATAATTTATTTTGCGATTTTCCACTCAAAGCTACAATATGGCATAAGTTGTTGGGGGGGTGCTTACTTAAATAAACTGCAGCAGTTGAACATCCTGCAAAAGTGTGCCATAAGGAAAGTCTGCAAGTTCACTCGTTGGGCCCATTCTTTAGAACATTTTAGGCGAATGGAAATTCTACCAGTGAGGCACTTGTACTTATAGAGTACTAAACATTTTCTATAAGAGATGTGGTTACATGCAGAGTCCAATCTCTGACGCTTATAGTTTGGGTAGGAATCTTCTTTCTATCATTCGTATCCCTGCCTTTCGTACCACCAACTTCAGGAACTCGTACAGCGTTTTATCTTGCAAGTTGTTAAACAGTCTCCCTGCAGACATACGATCCATTACAACTTTATTCGCTTTCTTAAACAAAGTAAAACTGTGGCTTCTTGATTTCGATTATGATGAAATTGAAATTTTGGTTCGCTCTACTGTGTAATATTTAAATTGTTCAAATCTATTATTTTTCTACGTATGCATTCGCTTGATTTTGCAACCTACAATAATTTTTTATATTGGTTTCTTTAGTTTGAATTTTGGTTTTTTTTTAATATGTTGACCCCCAACATAAATAACTATTTGGAGTGGCATTACCACTATTATTTTACAATATCTAATGCCAGTAAATATTATTTATATTATTGTTAGCTTAAGTTTATATCTGGAATTACTAATACCATTGTGATAGAGAATAATGAATAAATAAATAAAAATAAATTATAGTCACATGTGTTGAAGCCTTAATATTTTTAGAGAGATAAGTTTAAGCTTCACTGCTACATAAAGAACATTCAAGCATGAAGCAGTTATCCAAATTCATTTTGCAGAAATTTATGCACTTGAATGTCAAGTGCAAATTGAAGCCACAAATAAGTCACTTTTTCACTCGCTGTATCTATCTGGTTTGCGAACGAGATCAAATCTGGAGCGATAGTCAGTGACGACATGGCTGCTACCAAACAAGCAGTTTGGGCATTTTTGAAAAAGACTGTTGATTAAATTCAATTGGTACTCCATAAGGAAACTATCCACCTTCAGTGACAACTACGCAGCTCTATTTCAAACAAAATCTGTATGTCGTAGTATGAGTTATAATATTATGCTTAAGCAATACACCTTGAATGAAACTTTCTTGCTTCGTCTCATGGAAAAGGAGCGGTTGATGTAACTCTGAAAAGTACTGTTTGGATGGGTGTCAAAGCCAGGAAGATGATCATCAGTTCCGCTGAAGGTTTTCACAACAAAAGCAAACCCTTAGCATTCATGTTGTTTACATTTCCAAAGAAGATATTGACAATATCATGACATTATCAACTATGTTGATATTCGAAACATACCCAATCTTCAAAAGGAACATCACTTTCAAGTTCTGGATCATCTCAGGAACTTGGTGGCAAGAACATCTAAATCTGATTCCCCTCAGTTCTAGTTTTAAAGTAAGATACTTGGCATTCGATGAATTTCTGCAACCGATAGCCAATCTGAATAAGAACTCTAGTTAAGGAAAACGACGAGTGTAATGTAGTGAGTCCGGATGGTTTGGGCGTTATTTTTAATTCTGTATTTTTACATCTGTGGAATTTTTGTAGAAATACTAATAAATACTCGTACTCAAAACATCCGAAACAAATCCTTCGTAGCATCCGAAACTGATTTTTATGTCAATAAAAAAATTAATATATCGGATTTTCTGGATTTGTTTAGTAATAGTGTAGCAAATTTTATCCTTTATGGCTGTTTTATTTTAATCCTATCCAAAAGAAATTTCACTGGATTTCGGATATATTTAAGACTGGTCCTGGTGCAGGAATAATCGCCATGTTACGTCCGAAAGGCGCACTTTTTGACCTGTACCTTAAGTTTACATGAGGATTAATAGAACTAAAAGCTCAGAGTATAATACACAAATATGCACAAACAAATTATTAGAATATATAAAAAAGGATTGTTTGAGGTGTGCAAATGTAACACCCGAAACGATGGAATGACCGCTTACTTAACCAGTTTGGCATTCGCTAGCACGCTGCACACACGCCGCCGATACATGGCAGAGGCCAATAAGCTGCGATTAACTCTTGAAGGCAGTTTTTCATGTAAAGGAGAACCGCTTGCCCATGGAAACTTCTAAATTAATTGATTCCATAGCTTCGTTGAAGAGTGGAAAATATTATTGGGGTATCTGTCTTTGTCAAGACGCGGAATGGCATCCACAACCCTTCATTAAGCTCTGTACGTTAAATGAACTTCACGGACATGTCCTTGAGGAATATGACGTTTCGTGCATATTCCATGTGGTGTGGAATCGTAATCGGCTTTTTCATTTCTAGACTACAAAGTCAGCACGACATTCAATTAGAAGATCAAAGATACCAAATAGAACTAATCTGTAATACATATCACCAACTAATAGCTCAAATGAAGTACATATATGGACTTACCGATGAATTCAATGAAAGAAGCGAAGGGAATAAGCCAGTAGTGAGCCGAAATCAATGCCATTGAGGACCTTCAATAGAATGGCCCAGCTAAAAGAAGGACATGACATGTATGACATTTGTAAGCTTGAGTGCTATAGAGAATAGGAATAGCTCTTATTTCCATACGAATTAAAAATTGATGCAGTTTTGAAGTCCAGGTATGTAAAGGAACGTCTGATTCCAATCTGCGTCAAGGTTAAATTTGCCTTATTTGCGCTCACTCACCTAACAGCCTGCAGAAGGGATTATGCCAATGATTCTACGAACTTCTCGAACATATGTATATACTGTAAAATGATTGTGTGGGCAAAAATGATAGAACTTATTTCTTTCAATACAATCGCGTTATTCAACACAATAACAATTTACAATTCAATCGCTTATCTCAACCCTTTTACTTTTCTTTATGCTTTACTTAAACCACTTAATCACTACTCGTAATTCACTTTAAATTCAACTGATGACCTAACTTGGATATTTTGGGAGATGCCGATATTTATACTACCCTGACCTCTTTCGAGAATATGCTGTACCAGCGTACCATACAAATTTCCATTTTGCTGGAAAATTCGATTCCATTCTCCATCCACCAATGGTTGAGTCTTTTGTTATTCAAATAAGAAAATCTTCTGCTATGGAAATAGAGATGACGCTGCTCACATTCGAATGGATGTCACAATATCATAAGAACTAAACTCGAGACTAGACGTCATCATGACTAGCATGCTTTTCATATTCCAACATTTAATGAAGAACCTGACAGTCTCCTGATTGTACAACTCTTAACCAGATTGATCATCTTATTTTCGGCGCAAAGAAGATTCCAGTGTTCTGAATATATGAACATTACGTGTCATTCTAGAGGGCGACAACGTTAGATTTCGCTCCTCATTAGGAAAACTTGCATCTATCTTCCAAGCGGATATACAATATAAGCAATTCTAATGGCGACGAAACATATTGTGAAGAATCCGTGAAGGGGGCGGCCGTAGCGACAATCAAGCTGCGGTTAGACCTTTGCCTAACCCTCTTATGACTTCCAAGCTAGCTCGAAAATGGAAGGCTTCTCCACTGCTTGCGCTCAGAAGGCTAAATTGATAGAGTCTTATCTGGGTTCCAAGTCACAATAGGATCACAGGAAATGAAATCTTAGATGAACTCGATAGACGAGGTTCAGTGGAAAGTTTTTCAGGATCCAGACCTATATTAGGTCTGCCTTCGACCTCGTTTAGGGCTTCCATTGAAGGTTGGGTTTCGTATGAGTACAACTGCAGATAGTATGACTTTACAGGTTGCCGACAAATCAAACGAATGCTTTCTGTCTGACGTCTCTATGTTCTCCACGGCTTTGTTCTAAGAAAGACTGCAGGCTGCTTACTGGTGTCGTGACGGGGACTACACTCTTGCTCTTAAGTCTGCTGGACGCTTCCTCTGAAAGTGATGACGACACCGCCGAGATGAGGTAGTCAGTGAATATCGTGCCAACGCTCACACGCTACAGATACTCAGCGCTCATTTTTCTTCGAAAGACTGTGAAATTTCAATAACAGGAACTTATGTACAAGGACTACAATGGATTAGTTCTTTGTCTGAGTACTCTGTTCCGACAGCAAAAAAGAAAACTCAGCTCGGACCACTACCCCATCATACCTTTGCAAGGTACAAATGTGTGTGTACCCCGCGCGAAAATACTGAAGAAGTCTTTTTACCCGAAAAATTGTTAACCTAAGGCCTTTAATACATCGATTCCTCCTCAGCAGCAATACGGATAAAGAGCATTTTTAAGCGTGTCCATTAACTCTGAATTGCTATCCTTTCTTAATTAGAGAAAATTGATTGTTAGTAAATTAATTCGAAACCAGAAAGTACCCTGGCAAATATCTTTCCAACTGTTTACGTGCCTACGTAAAATTCTCCGATAAATTCAATTGGTTTCAAAAACAAACAAAACAAAACACAAAAAATAAATTCAACCAATCTAAAATTTCATTATTAAAGGGTATGATACCCGTAATAACAATTTGCTGTTTTCTTTTTTACTAAATGTGTTGGTTTCTTTTTGGTGAATACCTTTTTATGGATTTAAAATATCGTTTGGTAGAGTAAAAATATAAAAATAAAACAAAAACTGTACCACAAACACGTCCTGTCAAATTGCTCAAATTTTATCCTCAGGCCTCAACGGTTTTCTGTTCCTTTCTGCGGGAAAATTCAAAAGCAGGGATATAAAGGAAGGTCGTTTTTATGATGTTCAGTTTTGACACTCTGCATACAAGACCAATAAAAAGAGAATTGTTTTGCATATCTTCCTAGTCGTCGATCGATATCCTTGTTGTCTGAGAGGTGTTTAATAATAAATTATTCACCAAAAATAAAACCCACAAAAATTGGGCAAGATGTGAAAGGGAGAAATTCTAAATTTGACGAAAAGCATCGAAGAAAATTAAAAAAGAAGGAAAATGGTTATGAGTGCATACATACATACGTACGCAAATTGTAAGGGATTTAGCGCTTAACAATGTTGGCTCGTTGGGCTTTTCTTGATGCCTACGTTTATGAATACCTAATTGTTAGATACGAGTATCGCGAGGGTTGCATGTCCCTGCCATTCTCGAAGGTTTCCCTTAAGGTAGTTTAAATTATTTTCTATTCATATACGAGTACATTCATAGTATATAGTATGCAAGAGGCATACGATTTTATTATCAATGAAATCTTTGTAGAGAAACGCAATCGTTTGCCAAACTTTTAAGGGGTTTTCACAAAATTTTTATATCAACTGAATTTACAAATGGATTGCTTTTTAACCTTTTTTAGGCAGACAACAATTTTGCTAAAACGAAAGGGTTGCTCTTTCGAAATTGCTAATATAATTGGCTCAAAACTTGGACGATTTAATTTACATTGTAGAGCGAGTACACGTACAAAGTGCGTTTTCCAAACAAGATATAAATACTCGTAAATGCCTAGCTTTTCTCCAGGATGTTTTAAGTTTATATTTCTCAGTCTTTTATAGAAATTTGAGAAAGCGCGTTAGTTTATCACTATGAGAGCCTACTCGCTACTCATACAGTACCAGCTTCCACAGCATAGCCGATACGATCATAGAGCAGAAACTCACAGCGACAATTAACGACGTTGTCGTCGTTGTGGTCACAGGGAACTTAACTGTCAACGTAGGTGCAGTTCTTGAGAAATTTTACTCTAAGCATTTCCCAGTAATTTTATCGCCCATCTCATATCCCGCAATCACAGATCTGCGATCAAAATAAAGCTAACTAAAACCAGCTTTCCGACTGTGCTCAGAGAGGACTTGTATTCTTGAACTAGCTTCGAAGTGGTGGTTTGCGTGTCAATTGATCGGGAAACTGCTGAGTGTTCTATAACTTGGATTGGACCAGGAGCGCAACAATCAAGTTCGTAGTTCAAGTCTTCCCCGGCAACAGCATGAGTAAAACCTTACTGGCATTATAGCAATATACTGGCCAAAACATCATAGGACTCACAACCCTAGACGGAGGAGATTAAAATATTTGACTAACCAACTGATGGCCTCGGATAAAAATGGACATACTGTCAACGAACCTAGCAAACGTTTAAAAGACAACGACAACGGACCCTTAACAGGCAAGTGGAATAATTAGGAGAGGCCCTTTTTTTTATATAAATTGCGCGCGCTCAAGGGATTTAAGTACTCTTAAAATGATTGCACACAGCGTGGGCGAAGGAAAGTGGGGGAGGATGGAAAGAGAGGTACCGATGAACGTTGGTTTTAAATATTTGAAGGTTATAATGACTAGGAAATAAAGAGCTAGGCAGTGCATTCCATAAGCAAGTTGTACGGCTTAGGAATGAATCACGATATTTTAAAGTACGTCCGAAAGTGGGCTTGAGGGTATACTGATGAGCATTCATAGCGAGACTGGTGTTACGGTTAAAAGTTTGAAGGGGCGGAATGCTACTGGCGATTTTTATGGAGCACTGGTGATGGAAATAGCGATAAAACAGAGTGAGACACGAGACATTACGTCGGTGTTCGAGGGTGTCCATTGTTTGAGTGATATTACATAGTATCACCTATGACTTTTATCGCACGGTTTTAGATCCTACCTAGCAAATGCAGAGATGTTTTGGGCGCTCCCAACCAGATGTGGGCATTGTACTCCAATTTCGGCCGGATGAACGCCTTATATATTGAGGCCCGTTCAGAGGGGGTGAAGAATTTCTTACATCGCTTGAGGAAACCTAGACATTTCGCAGCATTTTTGACGACACCGAATATGTGGTCATTCCAACGTAAGTTGTCATTGACACTCATACCGAGAATGGAAAGTTTACCGGTTTCAACTATGAAAGTGCCATCCATGGATAATGGCTGGGTGTTTAGATTTCGCTTTAACGATAGCAGACAGCATTGAGTTTTGGAAGCATTAAATTCCACTCTGTTGATAGTTCCCCAATTGGTTATGCTGTTGATATCGGAATTTAATGAGCTTAACATACGCTGCCGTTCCCGTTTTACAGCCGAAGAGCAGGGACGTGAGTTCGGGAATGGATATGAAAAGCAGAAAGTACTGTTATCAGCAAAGGAGTATATTGGATTAGAGGTAGCAGACAAGAGATCGTTGATGAAAATTAAAAAGAGTGTCGGAGACAGAACGGAGCCCTGGGGCACACCAGCATTTATCTTGTGAATATCAGACTTGAAACCATCCAAGACAACTTGAATTGAACGTTCCCAAAGGTAATTTCTAATCCATTGAAGAAGAGAGACTAATATCACCGCTATCCAGGAAGTGCGATGGAATGGGCTGGATATAAGGAGGATGAAAAACAGTATATACTATGGTGATTGCTATAGTGAAAAGAAACAGCGCTTATTCGAATTCGAATTTGCGATATTTTGTAGACTAAGGCAAGATGTCTTGAGCTTCCGGCACGTTCGCGAGTACCTTATGATAATTCACATCAAGGTTAAATTCGCTAGCATAAGCCTAATATCACCCATTCCCCTACGGAAGAGAAGTTCGAGGCCACCAAAGAATGTTTCTAAAAGCTCCTCGACAAGACAAAATACACGTACTAGGCGATTTTAACACCAGGATAGGAAAGGACAACATCTTCGGTAGAACAGTTGATAAACATAACCCACATGACACGACGTCTGGCAACGGGCTTAGGCTTACTGCAAAGTCGGGTTGAAATATTACTATACATAGTAAGCACACGGTTTCCTCATCTCAATATACATAAGGGAACATGGCGGTCTGTAGATCATCAAACGCTAAATTATAATAAATCGATCCTTCTACGATAGATGTAAAGCATACCTCCAATATTCTGTACGTTCCAGCTTTACGGACAGCTCACGCTAACACTGACTTGTCGCACCGAATGCGGATTTCCCAAGCTCCACAATAAAGGAGAACAACTGTGAGAAGATATAGCGTAGAAAAGCTGCAATCGCAAGAGACCGCCAGAATTTTCACCGAACCCGTATCCCGAAATCTCTCAAAAACTCCTATGCCGCCAGCATCACGTACAATCACAGACGCCGCAACTGATGTGCTAGGTTTCATCCGACCACCACCAAGAAATTCCTGGTTGGATGAAGAATACCGGCCAGCACATGCAGCTAAACAAGAAGCCTACGCTGCAACGATGGACGAGAGTGTACAAAAACTCATTTCTCAGATCTGGTCAGAAGAGTGAATGGTTGAAGAATGGCATCTCAGTATTGCTTGGGCGATCTACAAAAAACGAGATTCCTTCAACTGCGGTAACTTTAGAGGTATAAGTCTCCTCTCTCATCGCATGCGGGATCTGATCTGCCATATTGTGTGAACGTCTGAAACCCTTCGCCAACAACCTGATTAGCCCCAATTAGTGTGGTGGACCACGTATGGCAGCATCTATAGAGACGAGCTATACAGAGCAATGTCTAGTTTCGACAACTCTGCCAAACTCGTCCGTCTGTACAGAATGACAATTGAGAACGCTCACTGCTTTGATGGTTTTAGACAAGATGACGCGCTGTCGTGTGACTTCTTTAAGATCATACTTGAAAGAATTGTGCGGAACTGACAAGCGAACTTGGAGGCATTGTCTTTCAAAATTCTATGCGCCTACTAACGTACGCAGATGACATCCACATAATTGGGAGAACCCAGCGGGGTGTCGCTAGTTTTGAAAATGGGCTTAGCGGTAAATGAGGGCAAAACCAGGTCAACAGGAAGGGAAACGCAATATCGGCGAACTGGACGTCACAGTTGACAGCTGTAATTTCGAAGTAGTAAGTGGCCTTGTCTACCTTGGCTCTGCTATAAATTCTGCCAGAACACTTCAACTGAAATAAAACGAAGAATCATTCGTATTCGAGAGTCCTCTCTCGATCTACCAAAGAGACATTATACGTGACAAGTCACTTTATGGTACTGAGGCATGGACTCCACCCAAAGCGGATAAAGATATCCTCAGTCGTCTCGAGAGAAAATTCCTTCGAAAAATATTCGGCCCTGTTTGTGTTGATCAGCTTTGGAGGAGAAGATTCAACGATGAACTATACGTGCTCTATAGCGACAGCAACCTAGTCATAAAACAACAATCGCCTGAAATGGCTCGGACATGTAGTGCGAATGTATACCAATGGTCCCGTCCACAGAGTCTTCGAATCTACAACGCAGTAGAGAAGAACATCTCACCTTAAATGGCACGCACAATTAGAAGGAGACCTCAACCGACTTGGAGTGTGCAACTGGAGGCAGTTAGCTAAAAACCAGACTGACTGGAGAAGGTTGTTAGTTGAGACAAGAGAGCTTTGAGCATGCAGCACATGATATGAATATGTATGACAGTGAGAAAAATTCATTAGCCCATCTAAATCCGAGCCAGGCATACTTGTGAAAGCCGCCACGGGATTTGGCAAAAGAAGCGGTGACGTATTTTTGTAAAAGCTTATTTCACCAGACAATCACCGCATAAGATACGTACTCGTAAATGGTGTGTTCATACCGACAAATCCCTGCGTCTTTTAACTTATTTTAGAAATTCGTCTCTCAATATGCGCGATCCAGCTCGTGCTTGAAGCTACTACTACTTTTATTGAAAAATCGTACTGGGTTTACTAAGCCAGAATAGATATCTATACTGCCTATACTTAAACCACTGGAGCAGTGATTTGGCCACCGGGATTGTGTAATTTGACGTTTTCGATTATATTTTGTAGGACTTTGTAAAGTTTTTGGTGTATGGTGATAAATCGTAAATAATTAAGGTCTTGAAAGCCAATACTGATGAAGTACAACCTCAAAACAATCTATCAGTAGATCTACTATTGATTGTCTAAGGATGAGGCCTGTAGTCGCAGAGGTATTAAACTGATGGAGTTATGTGATTCGTACGAACATTCGAACCCTGAATGGAACGAGATTGTCGGACCGGGCTGGTGGTTTTACGTTAGTGGGGCAGCAAGGTGCTTCGATTATCGACTACAGCCTTATCGCGGATGAATAGAATCGTTACTTAACTGACTTCGAGATAGGACGAGTGTCTTATTCTGATCATCTCCCCGTAGTGATATCCTTCAACCTCGAATGGTTGACACTGAACATGATTTTTGGAGGCAAATTTTGATGACCGACGAGGCCCATTTCGCATTCTCTGGCGCCGTTAACGTGCAAAATTGCCGCATTTTGGGAACGGAGAATCCACACGAGATCCATGAAACACCATTGTATGACCAAAAAGTGAATGTTTGCGCCAAAACCATCACTGGGCCATTTTTCTTCAGAGAAGGTGATACATTCGATGGGAATCGATATCGGTGGATGTTGGCTCATTACGTCTGCTCACAAATGTGTGAACAAGGACTGTACGGTTACTGGTTTCAACAAGACGGTGCGTCATGCCAATCACACGTTGCAGTTTCTGCAACGAAAATTCCCTGGACGTGTGCTGTCACAAGTGGCCGGATTTCTTTTTGTGGGGTTATTTGAAAAGCAAAGTGTACGCCAGCAAGCCTCAGACCATTGACGAGCTAAAAGTAAACATTCATGCCGAAATCATCGCCATACCGACCGAGATACTCGAAAAAGTGATGGAAAAGGCTGCGAAAAGGGGACATTTTGCTTTGGTCAGTAACAGCGGCCACCAAATAAATTGTAACGGAGAAAATTAAATAAAAATACCTCATATATGGAAATCAGCTTTTTTTTTTAAATTATTCAGTATTCACAAACCGACATTAAATTAAGCCAACGACATGCATATTGTCAAAAATAGCGGATTATGTCGATTCATAAGAAAACTCTCGTAACCATCAAGGCATCAGCTTCCTTAACATCGTCAACAAGATTTTGTCTGATGTGTGACAGCCTAAACCATTTGTCAGTGTAGTTTTAGTCTCGGTAAGCCCACAACTGGCCAAACCTAAGAAGTCTAGACCGATCATCAATATCTCCTTACCTATTTCAAACCCATATTTATATAGAGCCAATTCTAGTTTTGGGATCCCAGACAAGGTAGTACGCTATCATGTGACTTTGTTAATACCAAGCTTGAGAAAATTGTGCGAATCTCGTAATTCAATTTTCCAAAAGTCTGTACAAGGTCAAAAACAAGTATCTGATGTCAATAAGAAGGGATGCAGAACATTGATAAATCGGACAGAGTAGCAAAATAGACAGCTATATCCTTGAGGTAGTAAGGGATTTGATCTATTTCGATTTCGCTATTAAAACTAACAATGACACCTTATTAGAAATCGAACGAATAGCTGATTCTTTGGCCATCGAACGCAATTGAATGACAAGACCCTATCAGAAAACATAAGGAAACGCTTTCTGAAACTCTTTAAAACCCTAGATTTCTTCGCGGAGGTCTAAGCCAGTAGGGTGTCGCTTTATTTTTTTTGAACAAGTGACAACCATCCTGAAATGCGCAACTGAATGCACTTGGCCAAAAACTGCGCTTACTTTAAAAAAGTGTTCGCTTGAGTGCGGATTGTGGGCCATCAAATTAGTATTTCAGTTCTTTCATTAAGGAAATTGAACCTTAACTGGTATCTTGAACGAACTTACATTAAAATTGATTGCAGTCATCGTTGCAATTGACGTAATTGCAATTAGAAAAAAATATACTATAAATAAAGGGTCTTTCATTAAGCGCCTCCTGCCTTTAAATTTAAATAAAACAAGGCGTGTGTGAGATATAATCGAAACTTTTTATTCGTTTAAAAGGCCTATCGATGTCATTGTGTATGGAATATGACATCGTTCAAATATTCCCCGCGGCTTCTCTGGCACATCCAAGAAGTCCAATTTTCCATGACTCGGCGCATAAATCCGGAAAAATCGCACGATTTTGGTGGCCAGTTCACATCATCTTCACGTGAGATGACCAATTTCCAATGTGGCGTGAGCTGTGTGGCACCGTCCGCCCTTGGTGTCCATATCATCCAATTCAGGCCAAAAGAAGTTGGTAATCATCGACCCATAGTGCTCGCCGTTGACGGTGATGGCCTGGTCAACGTCGTTATCAAAGAAATATGGACCGATGATGCCCCCAACCCAAAACCCACACCAAACAGTGATTCTTTCGGGATACATTGGACGCTCTCGGATCTCATGTGGATTGGTGTCGTCCCATTTTGACGTACCCATTCATCCAGAAATGGGCCTCATGGCTGAAGATGATTTTTCGATGAAAATTGGGGTCAGTTTCCAACTGTTCCAGAGCCCATTCAGCGAACACACATCGTTGTCTATGGTCGTTTACCTTCAGCTCCTGGGTCAGTTGAATTTTGTACGGGTGCAGGACCCAGTCACGACGCAAAATTCGCCAAGTTGTGGTCGGCTAAAGGCCGAGTTCTTGTGAACCACGTGAAATCGACTGCCTCGGATTCTCCTGCACACTCTCACGGACAGTGGCGATGTTTTCGGCAGATCTTGCGTTTCGTACGGGTGTTGGTTTATTATTTACTGAACCAGTGGACTCAAATTTATCCATCACACTGCGAGCAGTCCTCACCATCATGGCGACCGTAAAACTCATTTTGATAAAACAATTTTATTATTTGCACGTGTTGTTGAACGTAATGTCGGTCCATGTTGGCCGTGGCTCAAGTGGTAGTGCACTGGTTTCCAAATCGGAAGGTTCGGTGTTCGAATCCCAGCCTCGCCCGAAAGACATATCATCCATTTTTCCAGTTAACGAAAATCAAGTAAGACGACTATAAATCAACATTTTCCAAAAAACTTAACACATGCTGGGGCATTATAAGTGTATTCGTACCCACTTGAGCGTTAAGTTCTTTAAAAAAAAAAAACAGACTGAATATAGTCAAATGAAGCCAATTTGACAATGTAGCTTTAACAATATGGCCGCTATCAATTGTCAAATTTCGAAAGTCCTTATTGGAAGACCCTATATAGAACAGTGTGCCTTTTCTGCTTCCAAATCAACTGTGTTTCCTTCGTTTCCCTAGTTCCTAGTATCAATTTCTTTTGATTCTAATTCTTGTTTTTACTTCTTCCTTTCTCTGGAAATCACTGATTTCAAACTTCCTTGCGGCAGATTGGAAATTCCAAAGTACATAAACATAAAAATCGTTGAATATTTACAGCACCTGATCATTTTACAAAACAGTCATTCTTGTGCAATAAATATTCAACAGTATTAAGCTAATTAATTTTTAATGGAGTACATTTATGCTAACGAAGACATTCCATGGGGCGCTATGATTAAAGGCGCATTCCAGTCGCGTAGGTGCAGCCTTTTGAACACATATATTCCTAGAACAGGAGAATGAGTAATTATATCATAAGTAATGCCCCTCTACGATTTCGCATAACTCTTGTCGGAATGACAAGAATTTAAAAAATTCATGCCCAGGGTTACGGGTTGGTAATAAAAACTTCACGAGAATCATTGTCGGAGAAAAACCATACTTGGAAGTGTGGAATAATGTTCATGATGCTTGCTTATTCATTTTGTTATTCAATTTATCTTTGTTTCAATTTATCACTGTGTTCGTATTTAATTTTGAAATGTCATATGAGGCGTAAATTTGTTAAAAAAAATAAAAATAATAAATAAGTTGGAAAAGTACGGTCAATACGAAGAAAAATTTTCATTTAAATATGCCTCAGAGTATATGCAAATGAGAAAATATATACTTTATTATGCACTAAGATGGTAATTTCTTGTAATAACTTACGCATCTCTTTCTCAAGGAGCTATTTATTATGGTGGATAAAGTTCTCGATAGGAGGTTTTTAGTACGCTAAGAACCACCTTCATAACCATCTTCCATAGTCCATACCGGGTATATTGCCGGCAGTTTCTTAAATGAAATTATTAAAATGAATAATGACTTTGTTCGTCATGTCGGGGTTTGGCCGTTCTTCAGGTATTTGGTTTTATGAGTAGTGTTGTGGCACAAAATGCCTCTCAGCTGGTGCATTCCCATTCACTGAATGAAATAATTTATTAAAGAGCCATTGAACTAAGTACGGCTACAATTTGGAGCAGTTAGGAGAATTTGAGGTGGTTAAATTTTGTTCGAATAGATTAGGCACAGGTACAGGCGTAAACCTGGCGATGGCCAGTAATGTAACTATGGCCAAACATCAGTTATGTCACGTTGTAACTACCGAGCTGTTCTCCTCTTCCGAACTTGAATTGGTAAGCTTACAGATAGAGGGTGATTCATGAAACGTGTACACATCTTAAATGAAAATTCTGTAAGGCATAAGCTTTACGTGGCACACAACTTCGGGCATGAGAGCACCCATACAAGCTTTACAGACAATCAAACGGCGATTACAATTTTTGATTACATTTCAGCCCAAATATTGTTTTTTTTAATACTTGGGCAGCATAGTCATAAGATCGATACAAAGAAAAAGGTCACAAGGCGTTAGATCGCGAGATCTGGCACGCCAATTCGCGGTTTCATTTCACGAATTTAAGCGATTTCCGAATTTTGAAAGTTTGGTGCGATATTTTGCATGTGGCGTCGTCTTGTTGGAACCAAGAAGAAAACCAAATACAGTTTTCTTATAGGCTACCTACGGATACAATACTATCAGAATTGATAGTAACGGATTTTCCTTCATCATCTGTAAAGGATTTTCGTCACTCCAGTATCGCTTATTGCTTATTAGCATATTTTAAACAAGTTGAAAATTGTTCATTTTCAGTTCAAATTTTAACAACATTGTTGAAGAGCCCAATCAGTTAAACTACGACGTTATTCGTGATCCATTATCCTTAGATTTCCGTTGCTATTTAAGGCTTTTTCCCAAAATACTAACTTTATTTGGCACCCAAGAAGGTATGGTTCTCCTCAAAGGTTTGCACAATTCGACAATTTCACCTAAAGCACGAAATGTTAATGGTTTTTACGATAATCAAACGCTAAGCTGATGTGTACGAGCATGCTTAAAATTGTCGAGAGAATTAAGTACAATATAAAACAAATAGCAACACAATCTGCTAGAAGGAGGATAAATTATCGCGATTGAACCAAAAATAAGAGTGAAGAATCCCTTATATGAGTTTACTATTCGTATTTGAAGTTGAGGTTAACAGAGATTTCTCAAGACTAGTCACAGTACTGGTAACAGTAATGAGCCCATGGCAGGTCCATTTTCTTGAAGGGGGACCCTGCAATATCTGACCTCTTTCGTACAAGAAGTCATAGAAACGCTCTGGTTTTCTATCACATTATTGCGGAACAACAAAATGCCTCGGAATTTTCGCATTTACTGTTGACGGCCCATGCAAATAAAATGCGGACTAAGAACCTCAGATATGACCGGGGAAAAGTAGGTTCCTTAATAGACTGTGTGCAGCCAACCAAATAAACGGAGGCTCTACACTCCAGCAAAAAGATAAAACCACCATAACCAACAAAAGAAGGATGGAAAATATATGTTTCTACGGCGACCGCTACTGATAACGCGACCAGAGGCCGTTGGGTTGCAGATTTGTCATTGAAGCAAGACTAAGTCTAGAATTTATTGAACAGATTCCAAAAGAGCTGCAGCCGACTAAACTTCTTACAAAGTCTTGAGTTTATGAGATGTAAATGAGCGCATGGGAGACTGCGCGGCGGATAATCAGGAAACTGCTGTCTGCCTTATAACGTGGATTGGCTCAGCAGCCCAACAAACAGATTCAGCTCCCAGTGGCGGCCCCCGGTAAGGGTTTACACACGCAGGCTAGAATAACAAGGACATGCTCTGCCAGTAGCACAATACTGACCTATGCTGTCATAGGGCTCACATCTCTGTGCGGAAAATATTAAAAACACGTGATGAACTAACTACTGACCCCGGATAAAAATGAATTCACTGTTGACGACCCTTACAAATGATTAAAGCACAACGACCTCCGGATCTGCACGTAGAATGTTCGGACCACTAACAGGCCACTTGTAGCCGAGCAATTTAGAGAGGGCCTTGACGGCTATGACGCCAGATATCATCACCATCCAGGAAGTGCGATGGGACTCGGACATAAGGAGGATGAAAAACTGTGATATATATACATATAGTATATTTATACATCACGGTGATTGCTATAGAGCAATGTTCTAAGAATGACGTTAAAATCGTACAAGGTGATTTTAACCCCAGGATAGGAATGGAGAACATCTTTGGTAGGATAGTTGCTAAGCATACCATACACGACACCACGTCCACAAGAACACTGTTTCCTCATTTCAGAATTCACGCAAGAGGCCATTGCCGTTTTCGGATCATGAAACGCTTAATCAAATTGATCACATTGCGATAGACGTAAGACATGCCTTCAGTATTCTGGACGTATTTTTGTTTCGGACAGCCAATATTGACTCGGATCACGACTCTGTTGTAGCCAAAGAACGAATGCTAATTTCCTAAGTGCCATACCAAAGAAGAACTACTGTGAGAAGATATAACGTAGAAAAGCTGCAATTGAAATCGCTGAATGCGTATCCCGAAATTTCTCAACACCATTTAAGCAGCTGGTATCAAGTACCGAAGATCAGTGGCAAAACTGCCAAAGCGCCATCAGAGATGCCGTAACTGATGTGCTAGGCATCACCAAACCACCACGAGGAAATCCATGGTTTGATGTGGAATTCTGGCAAGCACCTGCAGCTAAACAAGAAGCCTACAAAGCGGCGCTGCAAAGAAGGACGGGAGCTGCTCGCGACCTCTGTGAACAAAAGAGACGAGAAGGACATTGGCTTCTCCAGAAGAAGAAAATCGTGCGATCCAAGATATTGACTAGTTGTACTCCAGGATTAACATACGGAAGTTGTATAGACGGTAAAGAAGCCCAACATCTCGCCGTCAGGCAGAATAGATCAATCAACGTTGACGATGATAGCCAAAACGTTCGTCAAAACGGAGTTAAGATAGCAATATCTAAGTTGGAATCCAACAAAGCACCTAAACTTGACAGCTTATCGTCCGAGGTATTCAAAGCTGCCGAAAATGACTTTGTGGAGAGTATACACTAACACATTTCTCAGATCTGGTTAGAAGAGTGTATGACTGTTGAATGGAATCTCAGCGCTGCCGTTTACCCGATCCACGAAAAATGGGACCCGCTCAACTGCGCCAACTATGGGGGTATAAGTTTCCTCAATATCGGATACATATTGTGTGAACGCCTGAAACCCTTCGTTAACAATATCATTGGCTCCTATCACTGCAGTTTCAGACCAGAAGAGTCCATAATCGATCCTGAAAAAAAACTGGAAAAGTTCAAATCGATGCCCACCGTCTATTCTTCTATTTTAAGGCCGCATACCATATGACAGCATTTATAAAGCCATGTCTCATTTTGGCATCTCTGCAACAAACTCGTACATCTATGCAGATAGACGAAAGGTAACGACTTAAACCTTTGATATCAAAAAACGCTTTCGGCAAGATGATGTGCTTACCTGTGATTTCTTTAACATTAAACTTGAAAGAATTGCGCGGGACTCACAAGTGAACACTGGAGGCACAATTTTTCAAAAGTTTGTCTAGCTACTCGAGAGGACACAGCGAACTGTCACCGATGCACTCGCTAGTATTGAAGTGAAAGCTACCAAAATGGATTTAGCGATAAATGAGGACAAAAGCAAGTATATGCTGTCAACAAGAAGAGACACACAATATCGACGAATTGGACAAAACGTCACAGTCGACGGCTATTCTTCCTCATTATATTTTGATGTCTTAACGATGTTCGATGCTACAACAGGATTGTTGACGGCTGTTAGATAGGGAAGTCTTGTGTATATTGGAGATATGGGAAACATATTGCCATGATAATGCTTAGCCCGACTTAAGGTCTGTTAGCCTGAATTTCTTATCGAAGGTGGTGTCGCGCAGGACAAACTTGCCAACTATTTAGCTTTTCCTAGCTTTGTGTTGAAATCGCCATAGGCAGTTCAACATCACAACGGCATTAATCGTGCTAATCAATCCTTGGTTTCATGGTTTTTCTCCTGAATGGGTGCATGGGTACATATTAGGCTGGGTTTGGTACATTGTACCTTGATATAAATTGTCATATGTCGCCCATTTACTTACTTACTTAGGTGGCGCTACAGATCAGGGTGAACCGGGCCTCAACTCACAAGCCTCTCCAGTTAACCCGGTCTTCCTCTACAGTGTTGTCCCTGCGGGTTAGATTCGAAGGCTCTGCGGGCCGGTGCATTTGTATCCATTCGCTCTACATGTCCTAGCCACTGATGCGCAGTTTTCTGACTAGGTCGATGTCGCTGTAAAGCTCGTATGGTTCGCCGTTGAATCTTCTCATCCAATGCCCAACAACGCAGACGGGTCTGAATATTTTTCGAAGAATTTTTTTCTCGAAACCCGCTTTCGATAGAGTCCAAGGTCTTATATAGAGTCGCCTTAGCCATCCCGCCAATGACGCAGTAGCCAGGTAGGATGACTTCTTTGCGCGACAACGACATTTTTGTACTCGTACCTCTATTGATTTGGTAGTTTCATATGATAATGCCTTTACCTCTGCTTGACTTTCCACAAAGATAGAGATCTCTGAGGGATCAAATTCCATGAGCAGTACAGCCCGTTCGCCTTTATACTCGTACATGGCAAATATTTCTGCCTGAAAAATACTAAATTCGCAGGGCCTGTGGAATTTCTTAGTAGCCTCAAGCTCCAGCATCTCCACATCATACAGAGGTGGAGTTTCTAATTGTTGGTGGCAATGTTAATTAACCAGTCATCTCTGCTAGGGAATGATGTGGAGAAACTGCAATCAAAATCCACGGTTGGCGCGAAGTAGTCACTACACTTTGTCAGTTTCGATGTTTCGGAGTCTAGACGCGTGTCCTAAATTGCTGTGCATCCATCTTTTAGTCTGATCGAGCTTTTGGAAGCTATGTATTTAAGGAGTTTATCTAAAGGAAGTAGGTTGAGAATTATCTCTATTGCAGCTTTTACAGGTCTTCTCCCTTAATGCTCTAATTACTGGGCCATACGCTAGTCCTTGAACCTGTGTGAGTGTTTTGAGATATCTAGTCTTTTTCGCGGCTTTCCAGGATACCAGCGTACCGTAGGTAAGAATGGGTTTAACATCCAGTGTATTATACATGGTCTTAGCCTACAATGTTTTCCAAAAGGTTTTAGCATGTATAGAATGCTCCTAATGCTTTACTGGGTCTTTCTTGTTACGCTTCTAACTGAGCTTATTGTCTAGGCCCTAGGATAATTCCTAGATATTTAGCGTATGATGAAAATTGTATCCTAACACCTTTGATTCTGTGTTGATTAGACTTTTCTCTCTTTTTTTTTATTATGAATATAACCGTTTTGTGTTATCCATTTCGTCGACATAACACCCTTCTGTTCTAAACTTGTAAGGTCTTAGTTTACAAAAAGAAGCCATAGAAGGGGAGAGATCACTCTTCTTTGTAGAGTTCGTTCCTTTTGTAACCGTTTTCCTGACTGTGCCTTACTACCTCTAAGTTGTATCTGCCAATTATGACACTATCGTAGGCGTCGATGTTGTGCGTCCCTCTTTGTTGACAGCATATATGTATTCGGTTTTTTGTTCATTGACCGCTAAGCCCATCTTTGCCGCTTTTATCCCAATAATCGCAAATACTCTATTGACAGCTCGCTGTGTTCTTCCCACTCTGTCAATATCGTTTTCGTGTACGTGTAATTAAACAAACTTTTGATAGATGGTGCCTACGGAGTTGACTTGTAAGTTTCGCGTAGTTTCTTTTAAGAACGATGTTGAAAAAATCACATGCTAATGCATCACCTTGTTTAAGTACTTTTCTGGTATTGAAATTCTCATTCATCATACTAATAAGTCTAAGAGTTTGTGCAGGGATGCCAAAAGTAGACATTGATCTGTATACTTCGCCTCTATAAATTCTGTCATAGCACCCTGAAAATTGAAAAGAGGTGATGCGTATCGATTTGGACTTCTTGTTTATTTCCAAGATCTGCCGTATTGTGAAAATTTGATTTTTGGTGAACTATACTGGCCTAAAACCGAACTAATGAGGCCGGTCAGACTGTCATATAATACGCAAAGAGGATCTTAAATGCGATGTTGAGGAGACTTATCCCCTATAGTTGGTGCAGTTCAGTAGATCTCTCTTCTTTAGGAGCGGTCAAACAATGCTGAGATTGCGTTCGTAGGGCACACTTTCGTCGACCCAGATTTTGGAGTTGAATTAATGTATGCCCAGTATCCAATCATCACCTGCTGCTTTAAATAGCTTGGTAGTTAAGCCATCTGGTCCAGCAGCTTTATCTGACTTAAGATTGTACATGGCTGTCCTGACTTCATCTTGGACCGGTGAACGAAAATGGTGTCTATCTTCGTCCATGAATACCAAATATCAAATAACAGCGCATCATTGACAGCCATTGGAGCACACGTCGCATTCATTAATTTAATCCCATTCTTTTATATAATTTAACATCACCACTTAGATAATAGATACAATAAATAATTATGTGTTGCAAATAAATTATTCCTTAGTCCTTTGGCAGTTCATTTCAAATAAAGGTGTAAGTTTATTATTTGTTCCGCTCTCTACTACACGAGTATGTGAAAGTATTCGTATAAAGTTTCGCCTCCATTGAATATCTAACTTTTCGAATCTCATTTGTATACTTAGACATTAGCAGTCATTAATTAATTTCTATAAGAATTCTCAAGTGGCCCAAATAACCATAGCGAGAGTGAATTAATAGTTAATATAGGTTTTCTTAATTATCTTGATATTCAACGGTATATACACGTTTATAAAGCTGTATTCATGTTTCCCTGCTTATTTTTTCGTAATAGGAATTCTTAATTCCAAACAAGGTCATTAGGCTTAATCTTACGTATTCTGTGCATATATCAAGCATATGGTAGGGAAGTATTTGCCAGTGTTGAATAATATATTGATCTAGGGATTGAAGGTAATTTAATGCATTTTCAAATACATATAATATTTCAAACAAGAGATACAACGTATTAGATACAATAATTTGTAATTTGGAGAAGATACTCGTAACTAAAGAATGATTATAGCTGAAAACTCAGAATTGCACTTGCTGGGCTGAGTGAACTTCAGTATGGGTGTGGCAAACTTGTGAAGTATTAGCCCCTATCAAGCCTAAGGGATTGGGAACATATCTGGTTGACTTAATTAGCTGGAATATGTGTCTCAGAAGTTAAACTCACGAGAAAATTTGAGTGCCGTGCCGATTGTCGCACAAGGTCTTATAATTGTATGCGAATTTAAAACTATCTTATCATGACAACCTAGCCTCAGATAAGCTTGATTTAACAACAGAGAACCCACGAAAATGTAGAAATTAACCCGTGATTCTGAATATCCAGTGGAGATACTGGAGGTCTATAAAGCTGGTGCAATTGTCATTCACCAATTAGGATGAAGATTGCAATTGCATGGACAGTATATTTGGATGAGATGAGATTTTGTTTTCGGAAGTGATCTTAGGGATAAAGCCTAAGCATAACTGTGTTATTAATGGCAATGTATGTCATAGTTACAATAAGTTTGCAAACATCATCCTTAAATGCGCATATAACCCAATGGAAGCGAAGCATGATGGTATCACGGAAGACATTTGTGAACATCTAAAGGCAAGCTATGAACAGCGCATAGGGACTTGATGTTTCATGACTTTTTCTAAAGTTTTAAACTTAATATATTTAGCGTATATATATTTTATATAAATATTTTTTGTTTTACGACGTACACATTTTTTTACATTCGCGGACCTCAGGTCAAAATTTACCATACCGGAACGTCAATTGCGTTTTTATTTGTTTTCAGGTGACTCAGTAATTGTTGTGCGGTTGCATTGCATAGAAGTTATTGACATTTAGTGACTAGGACATGCCTTCGTTTGCAAGTTGGGCTAAATATTTCCTATTTGAAAATGAGTGATAGTGAAAGAGATTTTTCTTTGAGAGTGTCGGATGAGGAGGAGTCGTGATCTGAGTTCGAAGATCATGGTGAGAAAGCTGATTAATCGGATAGCATTTCCAGGCGAAATGATAAAGTTAAAAAATTGCTTAATAACTTGTTCTAAAAAAACCATTGGAAACAATGCCAAAAGAGCCTCGAGGGAAAACATTGACACTTTATTGGTCCAGCTTCGAATTAGATGAAGAATGCACTTCACTGAACTGTTTGCATTCATTGGACTTCTTTTATTTGCTGGTATTTCTCGATCAAATAATGAAAGCTTTGAAAGTTTATGGGACTCTCTAAAGGCCAATATTTGCAGCAACTATGTCACTGAAGGTCTTCAAAAAAATATCCAGAGTTTTCATGTCGAGAAACTCGACATGAACTGCGTTTGCTGGACAAATTTGCTCCTATGCGTGAATTGTAGAATCATTGGGTTGAGATATTATCGAATCTTTACAACCCATCCGAAAATGTGACAATAGATGGACAACTGGTAGCATTCAGAAGAAGATGTCCTTTTCCACAGTACATTCCATCAAAGCTTGCGAAGTACGGAATCAAGTTTTGGGTAATTTGTGATTCTGCAACGAGCTATACTTGGAGTATTCAACCTTATACGGGCAAGGAACTCCGAAGTACAACTGAAAGGAATCAAGGTATGCGTGTAGTTCTTGATTTAGCTGTAGGGCTGATAAGTTTTTCACATCTTATCAACAAAAGCAGATGTACAAGCACAGCAAAAACACGAACAACAAAAATCGCTGAAGAACAACAACAACAGCAACAGCATCAACAACAACATAAGCAAAAGCAATAGCAGCAGAGACAACAAAAACAGCAAGAGCAGAAATCCACTAAACAAAAAGTTCCACCAATTAACTCCTTTAAATTGGAGTTAAAGGACACCATCGAACTCTGTAAGTCGGCCATAGGCTGTAATTTTTTTATATTAAAAGACTAAGTGTAGATAGGCATGCGATCCACAGTAACACAGTGGAGCGCTACCACAAAATCAAAAGTTTATTGAAGGATTCGACAACGGAGTTCTTCTCCTACACCCCTAATGGTGAAAGGCTGCGAACAATGCTGCTGAGGAGGTTAGAACCGTCGACTGATCCGGAGGAGCTCCTTGCATTACTGAAAGAGAAGGAGTGCGAAGGGCTCAAATTCGTGGGGGTTAAGCCGTTTATCACTACCGTTCTTCCTGATTCAGCTAAGTCCCAACAGCAAACTGGATGGTCTAAGGAGCATAAAAGTCCTAGACTACCAGGTTGTACACTGGGAAAAATTAAAGAAAAGTGAATACAGTGTTCGCTGCCAAAGGTTCGGTCACGCCGCGTCGCGAAATGCAGCCTCGATACGTGAAGTGTGGAAAGAACCACAAGTCAGAGAAATGAGCTCTAGGTAAAGACGGAGCGTCGAATAAAAGCCAACTCTCTTGTGCCTTATGTAAGAACACGGGACACACCGCAAACTATGGGCGATGTCCCAAATTCCAATACATCAAAAGAGTAAATCTGGCTCGGCAGCAGTAGGTGAAAATTAAACGTCCACCCGTGTACATACAAACACCAGCCGTTACTCCCCAGGTTACCTACGCCCAAATGGCAGCAAGTAGGGGAAATACGGTACAGCAAGCGAAGGTTGCTTCTTAGGCCCCAGCGCCTAGAGCACCCGAACCTGTATCTGATATCTTGCTCTCTATTCAGAAGCAGATGGCGCAGCTTCAACGTCAAATACAGGAACAGGCAACACGGGTAGATGAAATAAGTATACGCGCTGCTGCCGGACCTAACGCACCTCCAGTCCTAATAGGTACGTATATGGCGGAGCAAACCCTGAAGGTAAATTCACTGATTAGGTTCGAACGAAGAGCCACACTGTTTAAATTGCTTAAAGACCAAGCCCCTGATATGCTTTTGGTTGGGCCATCAATGACGTTGTCTAATAAAAAGCGGGGGTAGATTATTCTATAACTGGTCTTATCGAAAACATCTAGATTTTTTGCATGAATAGATGATACGATTTGACCAGCTACAAGTTGCCGGTCATAGGTCTTGTTGTTGGCTTGACTACCGGTAGTCCATACCAGGACTTAAAACACGGTACCATGGGAGTCAGAAGCCCCCCGGACTTCGGTCCGGGCCTGACTTGTTAGAGGTAGGCCCCCTTGTGGGAGCGTCATGGTGGCTGTGGTTTAAACCCAAATCGCGGGTACGGGTTTCCTTTTTGGTTTAGCCCACTGTAGAGTTGCAAATGAAGTACTGGGTGCTGCGACCCTAAGAGCAGCAAGAGGTTTTAGGTCGGCCTCGACTCATACCAAGGGTGGAATTTTTGCCTCCAACACAGTTCCGAATTGGTATCAAAATTTTTGTGGCGAGCGATGGCAAGGCGTATCCTTGCTCCCTATGGGTGTATGGGCACCTCGTAAACATTAAGTCTGACGGCAGGAGGTTTACGTTAAAAATCCAGGTACGTTCTGTGCTTTTGGTTAGCGAAACCAAGCTTACCAAAAGACACAAAATGAGGCACAGAAGATTTAAAATATTACGAAGAAACCGACCCAATTCCATTCAAGGAGGAGGTGTTGCGATCTTTGTAAGAAAGGGACAGCGTTTCAAAAGAGTATACAATCGTGTAGTACGTATGTTTCAGGTGCTGGAAGCATTCGTCATGTACATCCCTCTCCGTAGTGGAAAACGGTTATACATGGTGTCTGTTTACGCACCCAAGGCTACTCAATCCACATTATTAGTCTCAGAGCTCGAGACACTTTTTCGATTCCTAAGGCTGGAATTAGAGGAGAACTATTTTATTATGGGAGGAGATTTTAACGCTAAACCTAGAGATTGGGGAACTAATACACCAAATACTAGAGGTAACCTACTATTCAATTGGTGGGGTCAGCACAGTATAATGTATCGACTCGGCCTCAAGGCGACGGATAGCCCGTCGTTTCCCAGACACGGTTCCTATTTGGACCTCTTGCTGTTCGACACACGAATACACCTGACGTGCACTAACCAACATACCATAAACTGTCTACGCACTTTCGTGTATGACAGTGACCATTGCGGTCTCAGTACCGAAATAACCGTTCCGAACGAAATTGCGGAATTGGATGAGTTTGTTCAAAGGCATTCCTACAATTATAGTAGAGTGCGTTGGACACACTTCTCCAGAACACTGACGAGAGCACTCTCCTCGATTTCGCTCTACCCACCGTCCAATAGAAATCTGTCAAACGAGGAGATTGACAGGTATCTAAGAGTAATGGACGAAACAATCAAACGAACAATGGACAAAACGATACCTCGGTATCAACATACTGACGACGAAGACTTATTCCGCAACGCAACCATTGACGCACTGCACCGACACAAAAGTAGACTGCTGTCAAGACTAAAAACCTTGTACAGACAGTTTACTGACAGACATAACCCGGAGATCGTGACACTCAAGTCGTCGATCAAAAACCTCCAAATATTAATAAAAGAAAATTACAGAAATTCTGTAAGTTTGTATTGGAACAACAAAATTCGGGCTGTAAACACCAGCAACCCGAATATGTTCCCGCAAATAAATAAAATATTCCGGAGAAAAGATCAAAACGACCTTGCGTGTCTTAAAATCGCCCGAACGACGGACAACGAGCACATACTCATAGCAGCAGGAATCGATCCAAATGAGGCCGTTGATGATGACAACTTCTTTGTGATCGAGGATCCGCAGGAGAAGGTAGAGGCTATAGGAGCGACTTTCCAGGAAGTGTACAAGGCGAATGACATCATTGGCCCCAACCACGACCTGGAAAATCAAGTCCTTGTGCACAATTTCTACCTTCGAAATGAAATAGTGAACTGGAGATTCGAGAGCTCGGGTTTCACCCAGTTCAGTGACGAGAATATGGCAAATAATGTCATCGCCGACGATAGGGTACTACCCCCGTTCATTTCGAAGGTGGAGCTCCAAACGATCTTCGAATCGCTTAGAAGCAAGAAATCAGTGGGAACCGATGAAATACCGAACATTGTGCTTCGCCATCTCCCACTAGAAGCGGTGAACATTTATACCATCCTGTTTAATAATGCAATGAATAACGCACATTATCCAGCGCATTGGAAAACTGCGGTGGTACATCCCATTCCCAAAAGGAATAAAGACACATCCAATCCGGCGAATCTCCGCTCGATCAGTCTTCTTCCAAACATCAGTAAGGTTTTCGAGAAGGTAATCAATAGAGTCCTGACTAAGTGGGTTGAGGACAAACATATAGTTCCGGATAATCAATTCGGTTTCAAGGCGGGGCATGATATCATTCATGCTGCGTCTAAACTGGTTTCTGATATCCAATGGAACAAAGGCAAGAAACAGTGCACTGGTGCCTGCCTGATTGACTTGGAGAAGGCCTTCGATACCGTATGGTTAGAAGGACTCTTTTTCAAGCTGGACAGGTTGGGCATTAGTAAACCACTGCTGTATATTCTTTTTGATATGCTCTCCAGTAGACAGTTCATCGTGAAAAATGGCGATGTGACTTCTGCTGGAACATTTAACATTAAAAACGGTCTGCAACAAGGTGCGGTAAATTCGCCGATCCTGTTCAACATTTACACAAGTGATCTGATAGGTTCACTTCATCATGCCATAGCGTACGCAGACGACTTAATCGCGTACAGATCAGGTCCAAAGATTGAGGTCATTAATACACTTTTGCAACGTGACTTCGACAAAATTAAGCGATATTGCGACGACTGGAAATTGAAAATCAACTTTCAGAAGTCGGAAACCATTCTGTTTAGGACGCCTTTGTCTGGGGCCTCTAGGGATACCAGAAAGAATTGGCGAAAGTTCTCTATCGTCGGACAACATGGACAGCCACTTGCTTGTCGAAATGTAGTCAGATACCTTGGGATCTGGCTAGACCAATATCTGTATTTTAACAAACATATAGATATTGCTCTGGCCAGAGCCAAAGGTGCTTTTGCCCTTACAAAGAGACTGTTTTATAACAGCCAACTCGATGCGAGGGTGAAGGTGATCTGTTACATGGCCCTTATCAGGCCCATGCTTGTATTTGGATGTCCCGTGTGGTTCAACGTGAGAGCAAGTTTATTGGAAAAGATTCGGGTGTTTGAGAGGGCTTGTCTTAGGACTTGTCTTCGCTTATACAGAACACCAGAGTCTGAGTACATAAAATTCTATTACAATGAGGTCTTGTACAATAGGGCGAACCTAATAAGAGTGGACAATTTCATCATTAAGTTGACTCGAAGGCACATTGCAAGAGCAATGACCTCATCGAACAACCTGATCTCCGGGGCCTACTACCCCAATTATATGTATCACGAGAGAGTTCGCTTTGACGTCTTTATTCCTCCAGAAGCGTTCCTCTACCTCGACATGAAAGGTTTGATCCAGGACAGATTGGCGGTGCCGCTAATCTTCCACGTTGCTCGAACAGCTGCGGACAGGCGACTCAACTACGACAGAGACGTCGCACACGGCAGTGCGGAGCGTCTCCGGTTCAGTAGGGCGGTAGGGAGTCGCGACATGAGGGATGTTGCTCGGCAGCACCAACAATTTTGGTGGCTGGTTGTAGGAGGAGAGGGTTCGTCGTCAAATTCCTCGGGTACATGATAGCTTCATAAGGAAGCAAAGTCGGTCGTCATCTAGTTTATTAGCCGTGGCCGACTTACATAGTTTAGGTAGGATTAGGGTAGATTTAAGGACAAAAAAAAAAATAAAAAAATAAAAAAAAAAATAAAAAATAAAAAATAAAAAATAAAAAAAAAAATTATAAAAGAACAAAGAGGTGGGTAACCTTCTCTAAAAAAAGGGGTAATCCAAAAAAAAATATATTTATGTACATATATATAGGTATAAGTAAAATTAGATAGTCTAAGTAGGTTAAGTAGGTTAAGATTTATTTTTTACGTAGTGTATAGGTTTAGTTTTAAGTTTTATATTACAACAAAAAAGTCCAGACACTAAGTTTTTTTTTAATAAAATCTATTTTCTTAGTTTTAGTTTAATAAATGTAAAAACAAAAATAAAAGTAGAGTGTAAGAAACGTCGAAAGACATAGATTAAGTATTATGTTTAACCTAGAGTGCCCGCATGGGGCCAGTAAGTTAGAATTAGATTATCTGTAAGTTATTTAAGCTAATTTTTAAGCATTTTTTTGTCTAGCATGTAAGAATTAATGAGTTAACTGAAATAAAAATGCATTTAAACTGAAACTGAAACTGCACTACACCGACATAAAAGTAGACTGCTGTCAAGACTAAAAACCTTGACAGACATAACCCGGAGATCATGACATTGAAGTCGTCGATTAAAAAACTCCAGATTACAAGAAAATTACAAAAAATCTGTAAGTTTGTATTGGAACAATAAAATTCGGGCCGTAAACACCAGCAATAATCAAAACGACCTTCCATGTCTCAAAATGGCCCGAACGACGAACAACGAACAAATACTTGCGAATATTCATGCGAAGGTTAGACGATAAGCCAGACTAATACGAGCTACGGGACACAGATGCATCCACGATAATGAAAATACTGATGAACTTACTTGGGTCCTCAGTCGCCTTTGATTGACGCTGAATTTTTTAGTTCCCTTCCTGCCAACCAGATATCATCTGCTTGAACGTCCAAACTGGTCCAATTGATTAACTTATCAAAGAACTGAACAAAAACAAGAATAAGGGCAAAGTCTAAGCTGTCTGGCTAACTGGTTATTGCTGACTCAATAATTAATTTAAGAAAATAGGATTTGTCCACAGAACACATGCAGACTCTATCTTAAAGACGGCAAAACATTCCAACTTGTGATGTGCAAATGGACTACCACTGCCTGGGTTAGGCAGAAAGGATTCACATTACCATCTGACGATACTGCTGCCTCAGAACAAACACTTTCAAACTATGTATATTGTATGTACATCCATCGGACCGCTTAGAAACATTTACAGAAAACGTTTCAACCCAGCAAAGAGCACAGAAAAGTGACTGACTGGGACTCTTACAAAGAATCCCTCAAAATATATAAAAAAATAACTGAACAAGGTAAAGCGACAATCCTGGAGATCTGTGACAAAATTGACGAAATCTCTGAGACATCGCGGTTAAGAAAAATTCTCTCTACAAGTCTTATGATGCCTAGTTGTTTGAAAAAAACCGATGGCCCTTGGACAACCTCAAGTAATGAATCACTCAACCTGCTACTAGACACTCACTTTCCAGGTAGCTCCCTATTCGCTGCCAGTAGCAACCCAAACAGGACTACTGCAACCGTGAGCAAAATTCAGATATCTGCCAACATCTCATGTTGTCCCAAAGGACCTCAGACCCATATAGTAAGTCTATCATCTTTCCTTCTGAAAACTCTAGAACGACTGACTGATATCCAAATACGAATTAAAATTGATTGAAGACTTTTTCAACGGGTCAGCATGGTATAAAGAAAAGACGGTGGAAACGGCTCTGTATTCCACAACAAGCGATACCTACATTATAGAGAGTACTCAATATTGGTTTTCCTGGACATACAGGGCGCCTTTAACACATCCGCAATGACAACAGCGCTGTCAACGCTGCAGGTAGACAACTCACTTGGGGAGTTAATCGGTCTTATGCTTAATTGCAGGATAATCAACTCCAAACTGGGAGGGGCTTCTTCTAAAGGATGTGTCAGCAGTGGTACGGCGCAAGTCTGTGTCCTCTCTCCCCTTCTCGGGAACTTAGTGGTTAATGAACTGCTAATATACCTGGAAGAGAGTGGTAACAAGGTGGTTGCCTATGCGGATGACATTGCAATAGACGTCTTGGGTAAGCATCTTAATACCATTAAAGAACTTCTTCAGCTAAATCTTAACAGATTAATTCGTTGGGCAGATAGCTATGGATTAGGAGTAAACCCCCATAAAACTGATCTTGTCCTCTTTTCCAGGAATATGAAATTCCAATTATAGACCCTGCCTCAATAAACGCTACCAGTTTAGTCTTTTCCGATACAGTAAAATATCTGGGTCTCATTTTTGACAGGAAACCTAACACTCAAGAAAGAGTCAAGAAGGCTACAGTAGCTTTATTCTCTTGCAAAAAAGCCATTGGCAACAAATGTAGCCTTCAACCTAGCATAACCCACTGGCTATACTCCATCTGCGGCATTAGATATTCCGTTCCACTTGACACCCCTCGATATCTTCAGCAGGCAAGTACCTGCTACTTGCGGCTACACAGTGAACCAATAATTTACTTGGCAACCCTAATATTCTTAATATATTAGGAATCCTCACAGAGAACATCGATTACACCATACCTGAACTTTGGTTTGATAAAGACTTCCATATAAACTTTCCCTCTAGATCCTTCTGGAAGATGCTTTCATGGAGGACTAGTAAATCTACTTTTACACAGATGGATCTAAAACCGATAGCGATCGGGGTTGGAGGCAATATTTTCCCAGATAAGCTAAATCTAAGCCTCTCCTTCCGTATTCCAGATCACTGTAGCGTGTTGCAGGTTAAAGACCCTCTTTCCTGGCTGAAGACAAACGTGATATCTATTTGGGATATCCGCACCTTTTCGGATAGTCACGCCGCTATCAAGCCCTTGGACTCAGTCTTAGTAAATTCGAAAGCCCCATTGAATGCCGATCATCTCTTACGAAGATGGCAGAGCAGTTCAACTTTCACCTTTGTTGCGTGCCGGATCACGGAGAAATTCCAGTTCGTCACTCGCCGAAATTAGAACTACTCTACCTAATCTACCGGAAAAGGGGCAGCATAGATATATCTATCGCTACTTGCAAATTAATATTAGAGCTGGATGCAAATAAAAAACAGACCTTAGGTCGACTGTTGGACTAACATGTCTAGTAACTAAATAGATCTGGCCAAAGCAGGATCTGAATGGCTCTAAGAGTTTGATTTTTCCAAATAGGAAACATCTCAGCGCCATCATAGGTGTTATCACTGGACACTACCTTATTGGCAAACGAGGGCTTTTACAAACGAGTTCTGTAGAAGCTGCATGGACGAGGAGGAAGAGAAGACAATCCTCCACCTACTCTGTAGAGGTTCAGCTCTCTCCCAGAGAAGAAAACTACACTTAGGGGCTTTCTTCTACAATGACTTAGATCGTTTTAAAGAAAATAGACGTTAACAGTCTCCTAGCCTTCATCATAAGCTCAAACTGGTTCCATGAGTAAGAGGATCACAGATGCACGTGGCATCACAACGTGCCAATAAGCCTAAGTGGGTTGGTCTTTCCAACAGCCACTTTTACCTACCAACTTACCATGTACGTACATTGTACATCCATGATAAGCATGATTTCATATAATAGCCAGCACAACCGAACACATCTAAGAGGATCATGCAAAAGATCTTGAGCCCTATGAAGTCGAATTGTTTCTCAATGTCTCTCTTTAAACTCTTAAAAGTAGCGATGATTGATAAATTGTATCCACCAAGGAAGCCTAGGTTGAATTACAAACGACCAAATATTTTTATTGCAATAAACATTAGTTTAAGAGTTTTGCCAATTACAAGAGAATAACACTAGCTTATTTTGTTTTTTCCTTAAAAAGTCAAATTTAGACTCATAATCCTTTGAATGAGTGGGACGTAAGAAATAATATTAAAAGATACACGCACAAATTATTTTACAATTCTTCCTTTTGGTTGGTATTTTGTTAAGTTCGCAGGAATAACAAGACTACTATTAAATTACCATTTGCGAGCTATTTCATTTGTAGAACTAACTTTTTACTGTATTATAATAAGTACCTGACACGTCCGTTTTTGGCTTCGAAATCCTTTCAATTATTCCACTCATGAATCGCTACAATGTTGCCAAGTATCATGCTTACACATTTATGTCTGTGAAAAAGCCTCGTGTAAGCATGAACTTCTGGAAATGCGACGACGATATTCCCTTGAATGACTGAAACTCATCCATATTTTTGACACATTTATATCTGCATCCATACAGCACGACTAATTGAATGCCAAATTAGTCGAAGCTTATATTGCTTCATAAAATTAAACCAAATTTAAGTCTTCATTCTCCTATCCGTATATATAATTTGCTGTTAAATTCATTCCTCTTATCCGTATAACTTCGGGCAATGACAGACGAATTTAATTCATCGTTAACCCCAAAACTTTATACATACTCGTGCATGCAGATACATATATCAAACGTCTATGAAGTAGTCTACGTTATACAATGTCGTGCATATTAAATCTCACCCCTTCCAATCGTAAAAACGTGCGACCAATTAAACTACGTTACCGGCTTCTAACCAGACACCTAGCAAACTTTGCTTGCCCATCACTCCACACATGCATGGAAAAGGAATCCCTTCCCCATCGTCAGGGTGCAGTTTACGCGTATCTATGAGAAAATCAATATCGACACAATTTTTTGTTTTTTTTTTTTTGGTTTTTGGGCTATGGGCGAAAGGGGTAATTTAGTTTACACAGGTTGTGCTGGAGGACATTTCTCATTAACCCCACTCGCTTGAATTCGGCCTTTGGTACGTCGTCGTCACCACTCGCTACTTTCCATCATCATCATCATCATCATCATCATCATCGTCATCATCATTACCGTCATCGTTATCGCAATAATTGAAAACAAATAGTTAAATTGGATTTTGGGGGTTGCTGCGAGAGTAAATCAAATTACACACCGAACCATCCAAAAACAGAGAGCTTACACACATTGATGGGGCATGCGAATGCTGTTTAAGGTTCCTGGTAAGGTTGAAGACATAATTGTGATGCTTACTAATTAGAATAGCAGTTACTATTAAATATCGTAATTAAATTCCGCCCTAATGAACTTAATAAAATGATTATATGTAGTTCGGGTTGTAAATTTGTGGTTTGTGGCGCGTTTTCTAGTTGTGAAATATCCGATACGAGAGTATCTGTACATTTCAAATCTACTCCAAAGCTCAATATTGATCTTGTTCTGGGATTAATTGAGAGTTGGGCTTAAACAGTTCCAGTAACTGATCAATGTTACCCAATTAATTTGAAAGTGGTTTGTATGGATGATTGATGAGTCCTTCGCTATTTTCGGATCTTTATACGAGTATATTTCGGATCTTTTTATATATTGTATTTTCCACAAATACTTTCCAAATAGTAGTCTACGTTAGCAAAGGATACTTGTGATTAACAAATTCATGTTTTGCTTTGTTGGTGTGGTGGATAACAAAGTATGTTCGATTAGGGATACCCGCCATAGTTCAGAGTACCTTAGCCAATATTTCTCTTTCTCCTTATCCCCAGATTGTGTGTAATCTGTGATGAACGTATTGCATCATCTTGATATAGTAGTACCATTGTATCGTCCTGATGTATATATTATGCAACTGATAAATGTATTGTATGTATGCGTATGTACCAGTATACCCAAATGCAGTATGTTCCATAAGCTTTCCTATAGGAATGCGCTTGAATGTTGCTTTAAAACCGGGCCGGCCTCACTCCAATAAGTCCTATAACGTTGTTGTAAGCTATTCTTCATTCCATAAATTTGTGATAAATCTAGTGCAGCTCTAAAAAATCGCAGGAATTCTTTATTATTGCAATTCTTAGTTACAAAGGTTACGTCATTAATAATACGAATATGTTGGGTGATTTTTTAAGTGTTTGGTTTTTAATTGTCAAAAAAATTCCAGGAAAAATACAAAAGTGTATCAAGTTTTTATTTGAATTGATAAACCAATGCTTGCCATTTACTTTTTAAATTATTTTATGACCATGACTACGTTTTGAGTGGAGACCCATACGGAGAGTCCGATTTTGAATCACTTTTTCGAACATATTGGCTGGTATCTCGCTAATAACACGTGTAATGTTATCTTTCAAGGCTGAAATTGATGCTGATTTATCGGCATAGACGAATGATTTGACGTATCCTCATAAAAAATAGTCTAAATGTGTCATATCGCATGATCTAGTCGACAAATCCAGAGGTGCAAAAAAAGATAAATTGCTCACCGAACTCATTTCTCAATTAGTCCATCGATTCGCCTGCTGTGTGGCATGTAGCGCCGTCTTGCTGGAACCGTATGTCGACCAGGTTCAACTCGTTCATTTTGGGCAAAACAAATTCGAATTCATTGAATCTTTGTTCTCACGGCCTTCTTTGAAAAACTACGGGCCAATGATTCCGCCGGACCATAAACCACATCAAAAAGTGCATTTTTACGGGTGTATTGACAGCTCTTGTATTGCCTGAGGTTGCTCATCGGACGAAATATGGCAGTTTGGTTTATTAACATACCCATTCAACCAGAAATGACCTTCGTCGCTGGAGGCAATTTTTCGATACAAAAGCGGATCTTCCTCCAGTTTTCTAAGGCCCACTCACCGAAAATTCGACGCTGTATTTTCTAGAGTTTTGGACCAAGATCCTTGAGCAAAATCTTCCAAGTATTAACATAATCCTGCACTTGCGGATACAGCAGCAATATTTTCCTCTGCACGCGATCTACGCTTACAAGTAAGTGGTTTGATGTCCAATAGCGTGAAATTGGTGCGAAATGTGGTCACTATGGCTTGTATTGCTTGCTCCATAGGTCGATTATGACGTCCGTAAAATGGTCGAAGTACACGAAAAACGTTTTTCACAGAGCACGAATTTTGATAATAAAATTCAATAATTTGTAAGCAACTTTCCATGATGAAATAGCAATGCTAACTGACCACTGAACACTGAAAAACCAAACAGCAAAAAAAACACTGTATTCATTTGGTAGGTAATACGCTAACCCACTGGGTAATTCTGCGCAGAGGAAATTATATTGCGTAACATCCACGCAATGACGGGCAAAAGTTCGAACCAGAAAACGTATAATGGCAACGTAGAGTCGATATAATCTGCTTTCAAGAAAAGAAATTGGGGAATATCGGAAAAGGGAGCCCACTACTTGCGCTGGTAAAAGATAGCATAAAAAATATATTTTTATGGAATGGAATAAAATATGAACGGATAAGACTGTAACCGTATCAAAAATTAGCGACTAATGGCAATAAAACACGAAACTAGGAATATTGTTGCGGCATACTCCGTGGCCATTACAAATTTTTACACGCATTTATCGAGCTTTTAATGGAGTATTAAAGGAGGAAATGCTTTTCATCAATGCAGATCTGAACAGACAGAGCGGGGAATTGAACTCTGAGACCCGTTTCGGATTCGGAATAAGGAACTCAACAGGAGAAGATACACTAGACTCATAGACTCATGGAAATTACACGATCTAACTATACAAAATACGCTATTTACAATTTTAAGCAAGAGCGGCACCAAACCTAGATAGATGGAATAACGCGAAACAGAGAGTAAAAGAATTTAAAGTCTTCCTGAGCGAAAATCTGGCGCAGGCTTTTGCTGACAGAGTGTTTCGTGAAGAAACCAGAAAAACGAAACTCAGCATCTCTTCCTCAGTCAAGAAAATAAACTGGCATCGCATAAATAAGGAAAGAGGCCAGCTCTATGCGTTAAATGACTTTAAAAAGCAATAAAGCAAGCAAAAGAACTAAGCGTATAAGGCATATGGAACAACTTGCAAAGTAGTTTTTGCTACTCAGCATGAATGATGCAAAATGAAGGCGGGACCCTGAGACGAAAACGGCGGAACGGAACAAAATGCAAGACTTTCAAACGTTGACTTGATATAGTGGAAATAATGAAACCGATAAGTGCGGTTCACCTGTGACCGTTTTAAAATAAGAAGAAAAGAAGGAGTATCCTCACAATATCCAAGCAGCTGACAAGGAATAGAAGAACTAAAACTAATATTTTTAAGCTTGTGGTACTGCGAAAAAATAACTCGTAAAAGATTCAAATGTCGAAATACTCGTATAGTGAAGGCGATAATGGACACCGGGTAACGGAGTAAAATAAAGTTTGCAATGGATGAAAATAGTACTTTAACGCTTTACTTAATGAATATTTTTCAGGAAGAATAATTCCCTCGGGTGTCGCGTACGAAGGGGAAATGACAGATTTTACGTATGAGTGACAATTGGAGATCTTGAGTTCAAATGGAACGTGATTTTGTTTAATAAGATTCTGAGAGATGATCAATTGCCTAACGTTTTGAGGGAGATCTTTCTTGTTCCACTATATACAGGCAAAGACGACACGAGGAGGTGTAACAACCGGTGAAGCTAATATTGCATACCATGAAAACAAGCAAATTCTACACAGTGCAACATCATTGCTCTCCATGGTAGTCAATGCGACTTTATGGGGCGCAGGTGTGGCATACGGACTTACTGACTTTGACGGACGGCGTCATCATCTCAAAATATACCTGCGATGTACCGGAAGGCGCACTGCAAAAATAATCGCAGAATTCGAAGGCAGTGTTCACAGTCCCTTGCTTTTTAATATTTTCTATAGAAGCGACAATTGCAGTATTTTCTTTTAAGAGTTTAGAACGACTTGTATTCATCTAATCCATGATAGCATTTTCTTGAAATGTAACAGGCTTTTAGGTAATTATTAATTGGATCAAAGCTCAAAAAGTTAATGGGATATGAAGGATATCCGTCTATCCAAATTCTCAGTATTTGAAATCCCATTTGGACGGAGTCATCATACCCTATCGTATTGTATCATAAACCAAATGCCACTTAAACTTGAAGGTTATACACGTGACTAGTACGTCCGGCTTTAACCTGGAAAATGCAGTTATAAGTGTTTTCGGGCAGGAGCGTCTATGCATTCCAAATATCCTAGATATCTTAACGTTCCCAACGCATTTTTTTTTTTTTTAATTCAGCCGATATTGCTTGACAGCCTGTATAGTGAGTTCATCATTAAATCTTCTTCCATATTTTTCATAAGTACAATTAAGGTCATACTCATCTATAATAAAAAAAATTCTTTCAAATCAATGAAGGATATTACTATCCTCCTTAAAAAGATCTCATGCGTAGCGCTATAAAAAAAAGACTGAAATGATGGTGGTCTTATATGAATGCACCCTTTTCGCACTCGCTGGGGTTTTACTATTCAACTGCCTCATTAACGCACAAATAGGTCGCAAATGACAAATGTACACACATAGTATTTGTCGATGTTGAGCCTACGAAAATAAAATTTGTAAACTTCAAGGCTGTAACTGTCATGGTAACATTTTTTCCAAGACGTAGATATGTCATATTACCATACTTCCGGTTGACAGCATATGGTATACCCTACTTGCTTTTGTAATCCTTCGCTGCTGAACCTATTTTTCGATGTTTCCAAAACCTCTGCTGAAACTTCATTGTGTTATTCCTAGGGTGTCAAAATCATGAGCATTTCCATAATTTGAAAAAAATTGTGCCGCTGAGAGTGACTTGTGAGTAGAAGAAGACAGCTCATTAACATACTCGCACTTGCTGAAATTCACTTCTAACGTCGTAAGTAGCTGTCGATTTAAACAGAGTAGCTTCCTTCTCCATGGTTTCCTTTCTTCACTGACGGATGAGTATTTCCGCGACGTAATTCTACAATCTCTGTATAGCTTCTATCAATTTAAACTGTAAAACACGACCTAAAGATTGATAAAAAGGACCTATACCAAAATTACAATTTAGTCGGTGAAGGCTATCCCGTCCTGAAACCGTACTGATGAACTAGTTGACGAACGGTTCAGGTATTTACACGTGATTTCAAATAAAATTTAATATGTCATGTCATGGAGACTGAAACTTCTACGAGTAAATATGATTGAGATCGTTTTGTAAATCGATCATACGATACTAAAATATCATGTATCGGGCAGATGATCGATCAAATTGTGCAGATGAGTCGATTCAGTCTCCAATACTCACGTGCTGGTTAAAAATATTTGACAAGTAGATTTCGGATGTGTCGGAAAAATATTTTGCTTCTCAATGGAATGAATTCGTGGCACGTTCTTATACTGTTTACTAAAGTGTGAGCCAAGAGATGGTGTGGATGTTGGCTATCAGTTACTGAATTCAATGTGGTTGACCTTTTTGACAGCCTTTTTGATATTCAATATTCTTAGGAAAATGGGCGATCTGTAAAAGTAACACTTCGTAAAATTCATGAATTTTTCGGTCAACATAATCGCCCTAGTAAGTCCGGAACTCGTGCAATGGTAAAGCGTTTTGAAGAAACTGATTCGGTATCGGGTCAAACTCCATATCAGCATGCTCGACCAGCACGTACACGAGAAAACATCACCACTGTGAACGAAAGTGTTCAATACCATCCAGGGACCTTAATTCGTTGCCGAAGTCAAGAATTAGACAATTTTAAAAGTTGATCTTCATTTGCATGCCTATAAAATCCAATTTACACAATAATTGAAGCCCTTGGGTGTTGGAACGCCAGGACAATTTGCCATCGAATTTGATCTTTTCCAATGGAGCCCATTTTTGGATGGACGGCCACGTAAATAAACCAAATTGTCGTTTCTGGGGACCGGAAAACCCATACGAGATTCACGGAAAACCAATGCATCCCAAAAAAGTCACAGTATGGATTGAAGGCTGGATAGACAGTTATAGTGAATGGAGAACCTTACCGCAACATGTTCACCGGCTATTTTTTTCCAAATTGAATGAATTGGGTCTGAACGATCTTTGGTTTTAACAGGATGGTGCTAGCGCCCTCACAAGCTATCAATCAATCAATTTATACGAAATTAGAAGATCGCATTATTTCGGTTAGAGGAGAAGTTGATTGGCCTCCGAGGTCATCCAATTTGACACCTTTAAACTTTTTCCTCTGGGATTATTTGAAGAGCAAGATATATGCCAATAATCCACCGAGAATTCAAGTTCTCCAGCATAACATCCAAACGGAACTTTATTCATCAAAAAGTCATCAATAATTTTGACCTTCGGATGGTCGCTTCTAAATGAAGCCATGGTTGATACATGAACGATTTTGTATTCTATTAATAATTGCCAAAGACCAAGCTTTATTAATCAATAAAATTCTACATTGATTCTATAACAAATGTATATTTAATTTAATGATAATCTCCACACTATCTGTTGGCTCACTCTTCACAACTCCAGAATATCACTACTTCTATAGCACCCCTCGATCGCGTATTTTTTGGTACGAGTACTCCCGGTCTTCTATATTCATACGTGTAAACTTAAAACATCTAAGTAAAGTATATGCGATCGACAAGGACTCTTCCGATTGTGCTATCCAATATAAAATTTTCTCTTCAATGTTGTATCTGGGATATCAACACCCGTGATTTAGCTACAATTGGGCATTTATTGGAGTCGATATTTGTAGTTTGTAAAGCTGAAACATCAAAATACTGAAGCAGTTCCATGCATCGGCCAGAATGTGGTCTATTTAATTGACAAAACTCTGATGATCACCATGCCCATTTCGGATATTGAGATGCTAAAGTCAGGTATTCTCATTAAGCCCCACTAAATTTACTCAACCCAAGTTTGTTTACGAACGCGCAGATTCTGATTTCCGACAACCCTACCAAAAGTAGATTCTCTTACAATGTTGCATTAAAATCGCCTAAGAGGATCCTAATCTTGAACTTAACGATTGATCTCCGTCATGGGACGGATATTCGCCCATAATAGACGTAATTGACGAAGCAATGCAAAATGTAATTAAGCGTTCTCTTATCTTCCGGAAGTTCAAGATTTTTTGCTACTGCCAACCAATCCATATTAAAATGTACGCTACACCAAGCAATGGCAGTAATAATTGTCACAGTTGTTCATCCTCTTTCCGATCTTATTCTACTTACTGAATAGCAGTGAGATCTGCTTCGTAGCATTCGAGGACCTGCGCTAGTTCTTCGGCTGTTAATAGCCCTTATCAATGTGAGAATCTACAATAGCAACCTGGGTTTTCCTCCAACACGTAACTTTCTTTCATATGAAGTTGTAAGGCGTATTGACGATGTAGAAAAGTCAATGGATCATGGCGGCTTCTGCTTCCTACCGTCTCTCTTGTTAATGACATTTAAGACGCAATTTCTGCCATCAGACCTCAAGAAAGTTTGATGTCATTTACTCCTTTGACGGATTGACGCCAATATTTTTACCAAAACAACTTAGGTTTCTTAATGGGAGATCTTCAACCAAAGTTGACACTAATATATTAAATGCTTTGGAACGCAGAAATGAAATATACGCAACCCACGCGACATCTACTGCTCCACAAGACAGTCATTAATGACAACGAAATCCGACCTTGAAACCTTAATGGGAGGAAGAATACTTAGCCCTCTAACGACCGTGGGGACATGTATCCCAAGGCAAAAATTAAGAAAAACTAAATAATTAAATAATTTTGAACGTACGTTTTAAATTATTTTTTTTGCAGGCAACACAACGTACGTAATACTGTTGTATGTCCATGGTTATTGGAAACAGAGAGTTCGTTGGACGTTGGAATCGTATATTTTGCAAAAGTATTTAAAGTGTGAAATAATCGTTGCCTGCTAAGTTTTGTAGATTGTTATTCTATGCACTTATCAAACCACTATTCATGTTGCGCTGATAAGTCATTATAAATACAAAAGGACACTGGTGTCCCTGTGGTCGTAGGGAGATACTATTTATGACGAATAGTTTACTTATAGTTCTGATCATTTTTATCAAACACCCTTATTTTTTAATTTATATTATTGCCGATTATGTTTCATATGGTCAACGTTCAACGTCTACTGTGGAATACATCATCGAAGCACATCGCAACCATCAACAAGTTTTCAAGTGGAACTAGAGAACATACCAACCAAATGCTTTTCCAAATTTTTTTTTTGCAGTAGCGTGCGCTCAAGGAGTTAAGGTACTCTTAAAATATTAGCACACTGCGCCGGTGAGGGAGGAGAAAAAGATAGATACCGATGTACTTTGGTTTTAAATGTCTGAATGTTACAATGGCTAGGGAATAGAGAACTCGGCAGGGCATTCCACAAACGAGTTGTTAGGCTTAGGAACGAATCACGATATTTCAGAGTACGTTCGAAAGTGGACTTGAGGGTATACTGATGAGCATTCATAGCGAGACGAGTGTTACGGTTTAAAGCTTGAAGAGGCGGAATGCTACTGGCGATTTCTATGGAGCACTGATGGTGGAAATAGCAATAAAACAAAGTGAGACACGAAACATCTCGTCGTTATTCGAGGGTGTCCATTGCTTGGTTGATTTTAGCATCATCTATGAGTTTTAGCGCACCGTTTTGAATCCTATCTAGCAGGTGCAGAGATGTTTTAGGCGCGCCTGACCATATGTTCGCATTGTACTCCAATTTTGGTCGAATGCCTTATGTATTGAGGCCAGCTCAGAAGCGGAAAAGTTCTTACATCGTTTGAGGAAACCTAGACATTTCGCAGCATTTTTGCCGACATCGAATGTGTGGTCATTCCAACGTAAGTTGTCATTGGCAAACATACCACAAGTACTATTCATGGATAATGGCCGGATGTTCAAATCTCGCTTTAACGGCAGTAGACAGAATTGTGTTTTGGAAGCATTAAATTCCACTTTGTTAACATCGAAATTTAATGAGCTTAACATACGCTGCCGTTCCCGTTCTACAGGGAAAGACCAGGGACATGAGTCCGTGATCGAATATGAAAAGCAGAGAGTACTGCCATCAGCAAAGGAATATATTGGATTAGAAGTAGCAGACAAAAGATCATTAATGAATATTAAAAAGAGTGTCGGAGACAGAACGGAGCCCTGGGGCACTCCAGCATTTAGTTTGTGAATATCAGACTTGAAACCGTCCAAGACAATTTGAATTGAACGTTCCGACAGTTAAATTCTAATCCATTGAAGAAGAGAGTCATCGATCCCAAAAGCACGCATTTTCGGCAAAAGAGCCTGATGCCAAACTCTGTCAAATGCCTTAGAAATATCAAGTGCAACTATCTTGCTTTCGCCAGATTGGTGTACGCTTTGATTCTACTTTTCGGTGGGGCATGCCATCAAATCACCAGTGGACCTGTTGCTACGAAACCGATATTGCCGGTAATTGAGAAGTTTTCGTGTTTCGAGATATTTCATTAGCTGATGGTGTATTAGCGTTTCCATGACCTTGTAGAGAAGGGACGTAACTCCGTAGGAGGAGAGGAGAGAAGATTCGCCTTTTTTAGGGGCGGGCTGGACAAATGCTGTTTTCCATCTACTCGGAAAGAGTCCTAAAGAGTAGGATTGATGACAAGCTACGAAGTGGTTTGGCCAGCGTCGAAGAACACCTCTTGAGAAGAAGGGGGGTTTATATATGCTGAGATCTTTAAGTACTCCTGCTACTACACGAGTGCGAAAGTAGATTTGTCCCATTTGCCCCATCCGACGCACTCACGTGTAGGCGGAGGCAAAGCACAATCTGGAAATGTTGAGCTGGCCGCAAAGTGTGTAGCAAGCAGATTGGCCTTGTCCAAAGAGCTGGCAGATGGAATGTCATTGTAAATGAGCGTTGGGATGGAGAATGAGGCAGAGTTTCTGATAAACGACCAAAAGCTTTTAATACTTTTGGGACATTGTAGCATTTTTTGCCTCGTGTTGAAATTTCACACGTTTGAGAAAGATCTTGCAGTCATTTCTGGCTCGTTTAAATTTTTTTCGGTTTTCCTCTATCGGGTTGGTCTTGTGGGACCGAAAAAAACGTTTCTCTAATCCTGACACCCTCTTTACAGCTAGAGTCGTACCATGCTCTTTCTTTTGGTTTGATACTCTTCATCCGATGAGGGATAAAGTTTCTCATTCCAAAGAGAATGGTGTCTGTGATCATGTCAGCAGCGGCATCCACGTCGTTATCGACCAGTTATAATTCCTATAGAAGCTGTTAGGAGCGCTCCAATTAGCTTTTTCATATTGACATACATTTCTTTTCGAAATCTCGGTGTACGAGAAATTAGCTGATATGACACAATGGTCCGACGAGCCTAGAAGGGAAAGCACATCAACAGTGTACTTATTAGGATGAGAAGTTAAAAATAAGTCCATGGTGATGGCGGTATGACTATCAACGTCTAGTATTCTTGTGGACTCATTTACAAGCTGGATTAAGTTATTTCCCGCAGGGATACTTTCAACACACCGTCTTTCGGGTGTTGTCTATCCAGAATGTCGAAGCCACCCAAAATTGAGTATATTGAAATCGCCCGTAATCACGATTTCAGTATGAGGATACAGTGATACAATTCTATGTATGGAGTCAGACAGCGCATCGAACTCGTTAAAGGTCGAATTGCTGTCCAGTTTGGGGCTTCTGTAAATAAAGCAATAGTGGATAATTTGCTGGAGGTGGAATTTTAACCACATGAAATTGAATTCTGAAGTGGAACGCTTACTGCATTGTGGCGGAGTTTGGTAAGCTACATCACTACGCACGTAAATAGCGAGACCGCGGTGAGAGAAGAATAATGGCACTAGTTCGTAGCCAGGTCGCTTCAGATCAGAGTGTTCTACGTGTGTGGCCGGAGATCTACCTTGATCACTAAGTGCTAAAACAGCTGGTCTGTATTTACAGACGTGGACATACGCAGAAAAGTACTTACTTTTAACCCCGCGAATATAGGCTATATCCGCTCTAAATTCCCGCGTCATTATAAAAAGAAGTCAAGCAATGTGGAATATGAATTCGGAAAGGTCGAAATCTGTCAAGAAGTTGATAATGATACATTCACCCCTTTCAACATCTAATTTTGTTATTTCAGTTCAAAATATATGTAGTATCGGAGTACGATATGCTCATAAAAATAGGCGGGAATCCACTATTGATATCGAAGAAATGAGACTATTTCTTGGTATGAATTTAGTCATGGGCTATCATATCTTGACAGCATTGAAAGATGACTGGTCTACAGAACCAAGCACGGTGGTTCTTTACATATCAAATGTCATTCCAAGGGTTGGATTTGAAGAAAGAAACACGAATAGCCGTAATTATGACAGAGCATACAAAATTCTTCCTGTAATGGAACATTTGAATACTTCGCTAAAAAGTGCCCTCAATAAAAGCAATCTATCGACGAGCATGTGATGAAATTCAAAGGTCACAATGTAATCAAGCAATATATGAAAAATAAGCCAGTGAAATGTGGCTTCAAACTATGGTGCAGATGTGATGCGGCAACAGGTTACTTATTTGTTATAAACTGATTGATCACAATACAAAGGCGTGCGAAACTGTTTGAACTAACCGAAAACATCTTTCGAAAACTGCACCAGTTGATAAAAAAATTAAGCGAATAGACATTTAACATACACTACAAGTTTTAAAGGCACAATATATGTGAAACGGATAGATAACAAAGTGGTAAATTTATTGACTAACTTTTGTCGTCTATAGAAACAGACACCGTAAAACGAAGCAAAGCTGGTTCAGAAAAAAAAAATTGTTGGGGATTACCCAAGAATTGTATCACATTAAAATAAAAATATAGGTGAAGTAGATCTTATGGATTATGGATCTGCGACTATTTTCAACCAATGAATAACGCACATACCATCTACACTGAGCTTCACGATCAAAAACAAATGGAAGGAGGTCAGTCGTCCATCTTGCCGATCAGACATGTCGTTGCTGGGAGTTTGATGAATGGCTTTCCCATCAGGCAGTGAGGTATTCCCACTAAGAAAACAAGTGCAGTGCGCAAATCTGTGAAAAGACAAACAATACTTGCACCTTTTATAATAAATAAAACTACATATGATAACGAATGTGCATTTTTTACTTAAAAAACGAGTTAAAACTGACCCTAGGGATATATTTGTAAAAAACCCATAACTATTTTTCATATTTTGATTTTGAGATATGTTTCATTGACGCTCAAAGGAGTATTCTAAATATTGTAGCTAATATTATTACATAAGCTCCCATAGTCTTATGGTCCTGAGAAGGTTAAACCAATCTTCTACACCGTTAATTCTCGAGCACTACAAGGTGGCTTGAATATATTGTTTAACTATATACGAGTATTAGCGAGAAGGCCTACTCGATGTAAACAAATGCAAAAACATAACCTATTTCATCAATATTGAACATTTCTTCACAATTACGAGTAGACAGAATCCCCAACGCGTTCTCAACGTACATACACGGTGCTTATGTACGACTCATTAAAAATTCGTGTTGTGGAAAATGAAAACATGAAAAAAAATCTGTCTGCCAGTAGGCTTTCCATTTAATTTCAAGTTTTCATTTCATATTTCTGCTCCTCTTCCTTGTTGTTGTGTGACCCCGTGTGTTGCCATTAGTCGGTAGGTATCACAAATGTTTGTAGATTTTCATGCATTATAATATCACATTTCCCACCACGTAATTTTAGAAATTAGAAGTCGCAATAACAACACATTAAGATGTCCGCATCAAAGCGATCATCACAACCTTCCAAAGAAGCATTCAAAAATAAAAAAGAAAGTCATGCTGAAGGACCCTCTGCTGTTGGGCGTTTTTTCAATACACAAGGAGTCCCCTAATTCGTCAAAGATAATTTGGGAAATGATTTTTGGGTATACCATATTTTACGAAAAAAATCGTTCTACAGTAAAGGTCTATCTCCATTGTTATCATCGTTTATCAAGGATTTAAGGGGTTAGGCCACTCTAGAGGCCGTAAAAATAGGCTTTTTTGTAATTTTTTTTTTCAGGACAAATGTAAGCTAAATGGTGTTTACAAAGCTAGAAGTTTATTGTACATATGATTGACGGTAAAACATAATTTTTATAGATTAATTTATTTAAAAATGGCAGCTATGCAGCGTTTTCCAGATGACCTTTCTTTTTTGGAAGAATCTACAGCCGTACCCACAGCTTCTGTAAATTTTGAATTATGATGAGTCACTAAATTTTTTTTTATTGTACATAACAACAGCTAGAGAAATATGTAGAATTTTTTTGATATATTGATTTTTGGCCGAATGGCTCACTTTCAAAGTCATACTTGGAAAATTCTCAGAAAAATCGCCAGAAAATTGGTAGTAACAAATGAACTATGGCATATAAAAAAAATTCTGCATATTTATTTAGACAATATGTTTTTAAAGATGTACTAGTTAAAATTTGAAGTGAATTGGTTGAAAATTATTCATGTTATGAGTGCGGCCAACTTGAAAAAAGCAGTTTTGAGATAAATGCGTTTAAATTTTTAAGTTATAGAAAGTCATGAAAAATTTTGCAATACCTTTAATCCTTATGGCCTGCATCATATAATTGGCCTTCTAGATTAGTGTCCTGTACTTCCATTTCTTTTCTATTGGGTCTTAATGCTATCCTCCACTCTTTTGTAGGTTCTGACAGTGATCTTTCTGCAAGCTTTATGCGCTCTTTGTCAATCTCCAAGCACATTTCGTGCAAAATTGAAAGCAAAGCCGTCATTGTACACGCAAACTGCAATATTCATAGCTATATCCAACACTGTTTAACCACTAGAAATGGATTTTGGGGACAATACCCACACAGTCGAATCAAAATTTTTATTACAGTTTTGAGTATAACCGCCGAAGCATCGTAAGAATATCGTCTCTGGTCAATTCTTCGTAGACTGGCGTGATAGCTTCAAACACTTCAATTGGAAGAGCTAGCTTATATTTGTACACAGCCAAACAATTTGTAGCTTTAGCCTTTTGCCATGAGCACCATGAATCCTCTCCGATCAGACATTTTGCATCAGTAGATTATTGTACATACTCTTGCTCATGTTTTCAACTGAATCACAGTTTCTACGAATGGCGAATCCATAATAAATAGACAGTTCGTCTATTAGTTTTCCCTTCAATTTGCCCCTTCCACCGAGACCTTTTGTATTCTTTTTTTAAATTACGAGTACGTAGTCGGGTACCTATTCGCTTTTGAACGTGATCTATACACTTGTCCTTGAGTACATTGACATTCTATAAATTCAATTTTGGGACTTGTTGTCAAAACAACGAAAAACTCGAGGCTGATTCCCCAATGTACACGTTGTCAGGAATTCAGCTATACTCAGGCCTACTGCCAGAAGGAGCCTCGCTGTGTGAAATGCGCTGGAAAACATCTGACGCGAAAGAGTCCCTAGCGTTATACATCAACTACAGGAGAAAACATCCCGCTAACTATAGATGCTGCGAAATCGCGAAGGAGTTGCAGAAACGACGGGATCAATCCAAAACGATGCCTTCTAAAAACGCAGGGCCAGCGAGTACGAGAAATCATAACAAAGGTCCAACCCCAAAGGCTTTAAAGAAGGCAAAGATAGCAAACGCCGTAATGGCCGCTAAAATCATCAATAACAATGCGGAAGTGAAAAGTGGAAAAACTTACGCGCAATTAGCGGCGCGGGCAAATGCTACCAACTGTGAATCATCTGATCCTGCCTCAAATGTTTTCTCAGTAATTCTCGAGACACTAGAAGAACTGATTAAAACAAATAAGATAATAGTCGAACGGCTTCTCAACATCGAAGCAGATCTCTGTAACTAATCATGAAAAAGAAGCTCAATATTCTTGCGTCGAATGCCAACGGCCTATAGAAAAGGCTTGATGAACCAAATATTTTTATTCAAGAAAAAGCCGTTGATATATGTTTAATTTCTGAAACTCACCTGGCGACAGAATCGCGCGCGGAACTAAAAGGTTACCGCGACTACCGCGACTACCAAGCTCATCACTCATCGGGAAACGCAAGAGGCGGGTTATCCCTATTTATAAAAGACTGCATTAAACACTCTCTGGAAGCACAAATTGAACTTCACATATTTCAAATGACCACGGTGTGCGCTAAAAATAAAAATTACTCTTTTAGTATACCATATCCTCAATCTATTGCCAATCGCGCTGCAAAATAGAGAAACACGAATTTATTGACCTATTTAACTCTCTTGGACCAATCTTTATTATTGGTGGCGACCTTAATGCGAAGAACACCTTTTGAGGCTCAAGATGTATCTCACAAAAAGGCAAATCTCCCTACAGAGCTGGTATGGAATGTGGTTGCCAATTTTACTCAACAGGCAGACCGACGACGTACTTGCCCTCGGATATCGTCAAAACACCCGATCTGATTGACTTCTTTATCGGAAAAGGAGTAAACGCTAGTTACGTCAAAGTTGAAGAAAACTTCTATCTTTCCTCCGATCATTCTCCAATTATCCTTTCATTATGCGAATCCTTGGTTAAGAAACAAAGGCCGCCCAGATTATCCAACAAAAAAACTCACTGGGAAGATTTCCGAATAGAGGTTGTGGAAAATACTGAGTTGAAAGTACCGCTTTGAACGCCGTATCAACCTGAACACTGAAAGTTTCCAGTACCGGCATAAGAAACCCGCCGGAAATCAGGGAAATGATAAGGAAGAAACAAAGAGCGCAGAAAAGTGGCACAAACAGTGGCCTAACAGCCACAAAAAATATCAATTACTCCATATGGAGAGCCGTTAAAAGTCTTCGAAAGCCCCAAATACACGTGGCACCAATAAGAAGAAACCAGGATAACTGGGCGAAAGAAGATAAAGAAAACGCTAATGTTTTTTCCGGGGAAGTGCTTCCAGAGAATGTCGATACGCTATACGTGGCGACGAACCTTCCAATAGAAAAGGGGAATTTAGACAAGATATAGACGCGCTTAAGCCCAATAAAACCCCCGGATATGACTTAATTATGGGAGAAATACGTAAAGCTCTACCAACAAAAGGATTGCTAAAGCTGTTCTATCGTATAAATCCCACCATTAAATTAGAGCTTGTACCGCATCAGTGGAAAGTTGCCGAAACCCGGTAAACAGCTGACTGAAGTCAAGTCATACAGACCAGTATCACTCCTCCCGATTATCCCATAGGTCTTCGAGCGAATATTACTTAACCGTCTTAAACCGATTATTGTCACAAATCGCCTCTTACCCGATCATCAATTTCGCTTTAGAAGCCAACACTCTACTGTTGACCAAATGCATCGAATAACCGATGTAATTGGACGAGCGCATTCCTTGACGTTTCGCAAGCTTTTGATAAGGTATAGCGCGAGGGCCTAAAATATAAACTTCGACAAGTCCTACCTGAGCAATTGTTTCATATCTTAAATTCATACCTAGAAGACAATAAAGGCGGGGGTGCCTCAAGGAAGTGTACTTGGCCCTCTGCTATATTTGCTTTTTACCCCCGACACATCGCAAATGGACGATATTGTGCTAGCCACATTTGCTGATGAAACTGCCATTTTGACAACAGCTAAAACCGTCGAAGAAGCAACTGCTAAGTTGCAACATGCTCTTACACGGATTAACTGTTGGACAACGACTTGGCGAATCGCGCTTAATGAAAACAAGTCTGTACATGTGAACTTCACTCTCAAGAAAACTGACAATCTACCAGTGTTTACCAACGCAGTACAAATTCCTTTCGCGAACGAGGCCAAATATCTTGGTACGACACTCAACGGTAAACTTAAATAGAGAACACACGTTAAGAAAAAACGTGAAGAGATTAAGTATAGAGACATGTACTGGCTTCTTGGAAGTCAGTTTAGAAAACAAATTGCTGCTATACAAGCAAGTGCTAAAACCGGTCTGGACATATGGTATACAGCTTTGGGGTTGTACCAACGTCTTACAGACATTCCAAAACAAAGTTATTCGAGGATTTTTTAATGCACCGTGGTAGATTAGAAACGATGATATCCACAGAGACCTAGGAGTCGAAAACATTCAGAACGAAATTAAAATGTTTGCGCGAAAACACACAAATCTACTACAAGGACATACGAATACTTCTGTTCAACAGACCCTTGACGAGACAAATTTATTGCGCCGTCTGAAAAGAAGTAAGCTTCTCGATCTAGCGCGGTGATCAGCAGCGCTTAATTTTTAAAGTGCGTAGGAATTTTCATTGGAAAATCGCCTGCAAAATATCTTATTGAAGCAAAATAAAACGCGAAAGAAGAACTGCTTGTTCAGCGTAAACTCAGTCTCAGTCTGTATAAGGGAAGTGTTTTTTAGTGAGTAAGAATCTCACACTATATAGGCACTGATACTTATAGTGTCTAATTTCTCACCTACCCACGAAAAAAAAAAAATAAAATAAAAATTCTCATAGGGCTTAGCATCAGTAATGCCTTTAAAGGTCTTCGAATCACCGTCACCAATGCGTGTATTTTACCTGGTGCAAAGTTTCGGATCCCTGAAACATCTCAACAACTGCATCGACCTCCATTTTTCCTGCTGATTCATCGTGATTTACATCGCACTTATCTCTATGATTTTGTGACAATTCCGTATATTCTTCGGTATCTTCTTTATTCTTGCAGTACTCACACGCCCTACAGTATTTTGATTTCATTGCACAGTCTATAATTAGAGTCACTAAGCTAAACAAGAACGTAAACCCACGTTTTCTCCACGAACCATCTCTTGATACCTTAACTCCATTTTCTCCCTTTTCAATAGAAATAGTTGTCTCATCTTTCGCTGCTTCCATCATACTGTTTTTGCAAGCTAGTTTAGTTGAAGTTGAAATCCTTTTGACAGCCTTGTCATAGAAAGAGTAAAACATAGGCCGATGAATGCACAAAACTTTTTTATTCCGTGCAAACCAATTCCAAGTAATGGCATGGAATTTACAATTCTACGGTTACTTCATAGCCTTTTTCAATAAATGGACTACTAGGTATCACAGTCCGTACACATTTTTCATAGGACACTACTATTTTGAATCCGAAACCCTAGATTCACTTCAATATCGTACATACAGTGGCCGAAATAAGTGTAAAGACACAAGCAATGTAAATGCTCAAGTGAGTTTTACCACAAAATTATGAAAATTAAAGAGTTTATTTTTAAGGGCCAAACAAGTTTACTTATTTCCGTAAATAACAAAACAATAATAATAAATACTCCTTATCACAAAGTTTACTTTCTTTGAATTCCCGTTAATGAACTCTAACTCTATGAATTGCTGACTTCTGATGGTTGCTTAGGTTTTGCACAGTACTGTAGATTTTTACTGAACATTACGTTAGCATAAGTTTAAGTCTTCAAGCTTCAACTCAAATTGAACAGTTTGAGAACGAAGTTGTTTATACTTATTTCGGCCACTGTATCTTCCGATTGCTTCAATTTTTTCGCAGATGTACTAGCATTCATTTCACTTGGTGCCTCTAACTCGTGTCAATTCAGCGGTCTTCTTCCAGATATTTTCGGTCTCTTGCTGTATGTGCATGTCTCTTTTGTATCTTTTTGATCAAAATACACTTTATCACTCATTATAAAAATGAGCCAATAACACTCATAAAACAAAAAAGAAAGTTTGCAGAATTAACAAAAAAAAAAACGTTCCACAAATAGCATCCTTCACAGATGCTTCACCGTACGAAACTGACTGGATCCTAAGTTTCTAAAGACGAAACAAGCAATTAGACACGTGGCAAATAGCTGCAAAAACATCTGCCGTATACCTAGTCCCCCAAAATACCGTCCCTCATTTCGGTCATAAGATGCTCGCTGCCTACCTGTCGGTATGGTACTGTACTTTGAAAAACAAGTATTGTACTTCGAGACATTTCCCGGCCATAATCGTTTGAGATATAATTTTTGAGGTTCTAAGGGACCATTGAAAGCAATAAAATAAAAACCGATTTTTTTTAAATCCTAGAATGGCCTAACCCCTTAAGAAAAGGCTTACTTTGGTATACCTTGACTACAAACTTCGTTTAGGACTTTATTTTTGGAAGAAATACTAGCCTTCGACTCTTGTTATTTTGTCAGATGTTCAATTTCATAGCCGGTTTCAGTCTTCTTGGCCATGCTAATTTTTGAACTTGAAGTCACTTTCCTCCAGAAAATGCCTAATTAACATAACGTTTTACAATTTTTTTCTTATGAAAGTAAGAACAATAAAAAAAAATCGTCAACAAGTTTGCAGAAAAACCCATCATTGATAATTGGGAGGGGGCAACGTAGTAGAGGCACATTCAGTGCTGAGGATATGGAAAAACCTTTTATGCAGACTGCTAAACGGCGAATACAACACAAATTCCGCTGTCAGGCAGAGCGCGCATTCAATATTGACGATGCAATTCAAGAATTCCGTCCACCCGACCAAAATGAAGTCGAACAATGCTGCTGGACCGGATGGCCTACCCGCCGAACTATTTAAGGCAGCAGTATATGACCTAGTAGAGAGCATACACCAACTTATTTCCAAGATTTGATTGGTTCACAAGAACGGTGACCCTCTAAATTGCGCCAACCATAGATCTTATCTGCCGAATTGTGCGAGCGCCTGAAACGATTTGTCAACGATCTGAGTGGAACCTTTCAGTGAGGTTTTAGGCCCGGTAAGTCCGTAATTGACCAAATATTCATACTACGGCAGATCCTGGAGAAAACGCAAGAAGCTCAGATCGATACTCACCACCTTTTTATCGATTTTAAAGCCGCATATGACAGCATCGAGCTATACAGAGCCATGTATAGTTTTAGCATCCCTGCCAAACACATCCGCTTGTGCAGGATGACGGAGAAAGCTCGCTGCTGAATCAAGGTTGGCAACGACCTAACCCAGACCTTGATGACAAAAAAGGATAGCGACGTCATGTGACTTCTTCAACATCATATTGTACTTGAAAGACGTGTGCAAAGCTCACGAACCAACACACGAGGTATGGTCTTTCAAAAGTCTGTTCAATTGCTTGCATACGCCGACGATATTGATATTATTGGTAGAACACAGAGAGCTGTCACTGGTGCGTTTGCTAATATAGGAACAGAAGCGGCAAAAATGGGTCTAGCAGTAAACGAGGACAAAACAAAGTATATGCTGTCAACAAAAAGATACACCCAACGTCGACGAATCGTCCAGAATGTCACAATCGACAGCTATAACTTTGAGGTAGTAAGCCACTTTGTCGACCTCGGCTCTGCTATCACATCTGAGAACGACATCTCTTCGGAAATCAAACGAAGAATAACGCTTGCCAATCGCTGTTTCTTTGTGCTTATAAGGCAACTATGTAATAAGCCCCTCTTCCGAACAACCAAGGAAACTTTATATAAGATCCTTGTGATCCCAATCCTGGTTTAGGGTTCCGAAACATGGACCCTTTCTAAAGCGGATGAAGATATCTTTGGTCGTTTTTAGAGAAAATTTCTTCGCAAGATATTTGATCCCTTCTGCGTTGACGGGTGCTAGAGGAGACGATTCAACAATGAACTCTACGAGCTATACAGCAACATCGACCTGGTCAAAAAACTGCGCATTGGGCGTTTGAGATGGCTGGGACATGTAAATCGAATGAACACCCACGCTCTAGCCCGCAAATCCTTCGACTGTAATCCGGTGGGACATCGCAGTAGAGGAAGGCCTCGCCTTAAGTGGAGCGTGCAAGTGGAAGAGAACCTCAACCAACTTGGAGTGCGCAACCGGAAGCAGATAGCCAAAGACCGCGTTAATTGGAGAGGCTTATTGGTTGATGCCCTGGTCAACACCGGACTTTAGCGCCGCCTAAGTAAGTAAGTAAGAAAAATGTAACAGGCTTTGAATTGGATACATGAAGACTTAAACAAGATATCGACTTATTTAAACGCTGTTACAAAGGGTAGTCTTTCTTCTAAAAAGAAGGTCCTAAACGAAGTTTCTATCATTAATATTAACAGAGCCTTTTCTTAAATCCTCGATAAATGTTTCAGCATTAGAGATCGACCCTTACTGTAGAACGATTTTTTATTAGAATATTCCCAAGAATCATTTTCCAAATTATCCCTGACGAATTCTAACAGTTCGCACCGTTAGAGCTCACCAAGATTTAATAAAGTCATTTATGAATAATGTCGTACCTTTATCAGCTAAAAAAATAAAGCAAAGTTGGGATCCGATAATGGTAAAGATGGACACTTTGCTAATCTCTTGGATCGAGGACAGCAATAAGAAAAAAATTGGAGTCGACTCTGTTACAATTTTAAACGAAGTAAAAAAATATTTTTGATCATATTCAGCGGGAAAAAGGAGTTGAGCCAGAAGCAGAAAAAACGAATTATGCATCAAGCAAGGAATGGTTGGATACATAAATTCCTAAAGCGTCACAATCTGCAGAACATATAATTCACGGGCGAACTGGCTAGTGCCATTGTAGAAGCTTCCAAAAAATTCAAATAGGAGTTCAAAGGAATTATTAAAGATGGTAGATGCACAGCTCATCAAATTTTCAGTGCGGACGAAACTGGGCTTTATTGGAAGCGGATATCTGGCCGAGCTTATTTCTCCCAGGAGGAAAAAAGAGCATCAGGGTTCAAGGCAGCAAAAAATATCTCTTATTTTATGGAAATGGTAAGCGAAATGTAAACCATATCTTATCTATCAATCTGAAAACTCCAGAGCTTTGAAAAATATAAGAAAGGACGAACTTAATGTGCATTGGAGAGTAGACTAGAAGGCTTGAATGAATTCATCACTATTCACCGATTGGTTTAGTACAATAAATGCTTTGACCAGAAGTTGAAGTTGAAGTTGCAAGAAACAGAACTTAAACTGCTAATTCTCGACAATGCACCAAGTCCTTTGCAATTCCAACCCAACATTCCAAAAAAATGTAAGAGTTATATTTATGCCCCCAAATATTACATCAAAAAGTCAGCCAATGGACCAAGGAATGATTTCGACATTTAACAAGATGCATCTATGGTATGAATGAAGGATGGACCTCATAAGTCCGATTTTTGGCGAAACCACAACATTGATGATGTATCAGCAAATATCAAGCCATCCTGGTACTCGTATGATATAAAAATATCACGATGAATGCAATTTAGAAACCATTACGGCAAGAAAGTGTTGAGGATGATTTTGGGGATGCTTCTGATTACAATATGCAAAACTTGCTATGCCTTGGTAGCCAGATTGAAGCTCTTGGAAGCGCGTAATGCTGAGTTTTCGGTTCTAGAATTGATAGAGCTTGAAAAAGGGCCCGAACCGGTTGAAGACGATATTAATCTAGAACAAGAATCTAATGATCTGGCTATTGATGACCAAAGTAAATGAGGCCGTTGATATTATAGAATACACTGATTCTAACCCGGAAAGGAGTTCAACTTGTGCAGCAGGACTGTTCAGCCTGATTGCGCCATATCGACTTATTTTGAAGAAAAAAAAAAAAACTTATAAAGCAACCGATCATCTCGCGCTGGGACTTAAAACTCGGTGCCTTTTTTTCTATTTTTCGTTATTTGTTCTTAGTTTTTATTTTTCATTAAATTATATTAATGCGTTTGTTCTTCCTTGTTTTTAAGTTTTTTTTATTACAAAAAAATTGAATAAAATATGTATTGTTAAATTGCTTATCGGTTTCTAATCGCAACATACGCAGATTTGACATACGCGGTGTATATTTTGGAACGCACCTCTCGTACTTGTTGGGGGATTGCTATACTTGATATTTGTTTGTGATCTAGGTATCATGCTTGATGCAAAGTTTTATTTTCGCTAACATATTGATAGGATTTTAAGTAGAGCTAAATAAGCACTTAGATAAGACTAATGCTTGAATATTCTGGCTTGCTGATCACACACTGAGAGTAGAAGTTGTCAGCGTGAATTCATTCGCTTTTTCTTATTAAGTTTTCCTGCCCTTATTCAGAACACTAAATAAGTTGGTTTAGGACCACAGGGGCACGTTGCTTTATCCCATCTATTGTCTAGTTTCTCTAGCGTCTACTGGTTATTTAGTCTTAGGGATTAATCATCTACTTATCTACTTTGCACGTAGTAGGTAGCAATGGATACCTTTTATGTCCAGAACTCATTTAGCGCCAATACGCTGTTTTCATTCTACAAGTCAAATGACCTTGTTGACATTTTTTTTGCGATTGTGGTCTTAATATCCTATTCCTTGAGTTGACAATCTTGATTATATTACAGAGACTTATTTAAGAACTGTCTGAGCGTTGAGTACAAAGTACCCTTTTATTTGAACTTTTGCAGTGTGTGTTTTAGAAAATTCTTAGATTGAAAAATTATATTTCAATTGCCCAAGAACTGGACCAATAGGATTCTGGTAATATCGGTGCGAGTTCGAATAAATATGGTAAGTCAGATGTTTTAGTTTTGTTAAAGGTGAGGCAAATCTTCAAGTTCCAATTATGAAGTTCCTTCGCCTTCAGTGGATTACCAATTGATTTAAGTACGTGTAATATATTATGGATTGCTTTTACCACGGTTTTCCAACGTAGTGGTAAACAGGTAGAATATACGTAAAAAGGTTTAATGTTTAGTTCGGACTCCACCTCGTCGCTCAGGTTGTTTCTATTTCTTATGTAACTTTTATTCAGCTGGGTTTTATTACATTTTGTTGCAATCTACATTTTGGGTGAACCGCAAAGATGAATAGCAGTGGTAGCAGTGGGTATCCAAGGATTCAAAGTACCTGCAGTTTTACCGAAACTGTTACAGCATAAATAGAAAGCCATTCATGCTTTTCTTTTTCAGTTTTCAATGTTAGTCTCTTAGAAAATTGATTTACCTAGAATCACTTAAAGATATTTAGTACTAAACTAAATGCTAGTATAAATCTAATCGTTGATGCTTCGCATTTTTTTTAAAATAAACCAAGTTCAACCTTTATTTCAAAATATTGTATACAATACTTTGTCTTCTCAGTATGTCGAATTCTGCAAAAAAAAAACCCAATTCTATGTAATTGAAATGAAATAAAGTGAACAACGAAATGATTTATAGAGCTCCTATGAACCGGAAGTAATACGCATTGTTCATTGGTTATGCGCACATGAAATTCAAATGGATTACGAGTATACGAACTGTGCATTAGTAAATTCCATAAATCATGCAAGACTCAATTAAGCGCTTGTAGTATCTGCTATACTGCGATTGATACACAGCTTTTAAAATAATGTCTGCAATAGATACAATACAATACGATGATCTCCAATCAATTTAACAAATCAAAAACAAAAAAAGATAGCTGGAGCTGATATAATATGGGCCAGTTATTATTTTCGTCGATTGCAATGCCATACATATATTATTTATACTCGTATGTATATGTTAGATCAAAAAGAAAAAAATCATAATCCAGCCCTTCATAGGAATTTGACACGACAAAAAACGATTTCAGCATTAGCCTTGTGCAAATTTATTCAGGATAATAATTTGTACGATTATGTACCTACATATTGTAGAGTTATGCTGTTCTCTTGTGAAAGTCACTAACAATTTTTTATATTTAGCCCTAAAACATGTATGGTGGCTTAGAATATTATTTCAGCTCTCCTAACATTAGACTACTTGCTTAGTTCCTTACCAACGTTTTGCTATCTGAAAAATTTAATTGATTGCTTCTTTAGCAAAGTGCTGAGCTTTGACAATTTAAATATATCGAACAATTTCTCGTTACCAATTTAACGTGGATTTATTGGTACAAATACAAAAATAGTCAAAACGAGAAAAAAATTGTCTTCCTTATCCCAATCACCACCCGTACTTTTTCAGGCGAAATAAATTATAAAAATTTGGCGATCAAAGCTAAGACTTCCTTTTAATCGTCCAAAATGAATTAATAAAAGCAATATTGTAACTAAAGTATAAAGTAGCTGCTGGAGCGGTTGCTAGAAATGATTTCGTAGAAGAGGAAACACCAACTCATTTCCTAAATTTGGTCGAGAGGAATTATGGCTGATGAATGGAATCCTATCATAACTTGTCCGATCCACAAAATATGAGATCTGCTTCAACTTTAGACTCATAAGTCTATTTAACTTCGCGTACAACATCCATTTGTCACGGAACTGATTCGCGCTTATCGGTACGATTTTAAGCCCACAATTCTCACTATAAGAAACAGAGAACCGAGGAAGTTAACGCCGATACTCAACTCCTCTTTATCAATTACGAAGACCTATATGACAGCATCTATTGACACGAGATATACAGAGCCATGCCTAACTTTTAGTTAATGTAAGATTTTATCAGACCTACGTGGCGATTGATCGGACAATTACTGAATGTCCTATAACTTGGATTGGGCCAGCAGCTCAACAAACAGGTTCGTAGGGGAGAGCTTGTCTTACCTCCCATGCAGGCTGAAATGGTAAGCACATGCGCGGCCAGCAGCCTACTGGGCCACGCTGTTATAGGGCTCACATCTCTATACGGAAGACATTAAAAAGATGTGACGAACCAACTTAAAGCCTGGGATAAAAATAGATCTCTATTCCATATGCGTTCGAACCCTTAACAGGCAGCAAGTGCTTAAATAATTAGTAGAGGCCCGTGATTGCTATTACACAGATATCGCCGCGATGGGATGAGCGGAACATGAGGAGGATGAAAAACTGTGATATATTGGGTATATAATTTATTTCGTGCGGTTTTTTTTCAAAATTTGAACGTTTATTTAAGAAAAACATGTAAAATAGTATTATTCAAAGTATTGCCCATCTGAAGCTATGACTTTTTCCCATCTTTCTGGAAATTTGTGGATCCCATCCCAAAAGAACTGCGACGGCTTGGCAGCCAAGAATGAATCAAGCCAATTTTTGATATTCTGCTCTGATGTGAACCGTATTTCAGTGAAGGCGTTCTGCATCGACCGGAGCAAATGGTAGTCAGAAGGGGCAAGGTCTGGGCTATAAGGCGGGTGGGGTAAGACTTCCCATCCACTGTTTTCCAAATAGTTCTTAACCGGAATAGCAACGTGGGGCCGAGCCTTGTCATGATGGAAAATTATTGCCTCGTGTCTGGTCGCATATTCCGGGCGTTTTTCGGCCACTGCTCTCTTCAAACGGATTAATTGTGTTCGGTAGCGTTGTCCATTGATGGCTTCACCCGGTTTTAGTAGCTCATAATACAGCACACCCATTTGATTCCACCAAATACAGAGCATTACCTTCGTGCCATGGATATTCGGCTTTGCCGTTGATTTGGCTGGTTGGCCGGGTTTCACATATGATTTTTTGCGCTTGGGGTTGTCGTAATAGATACATTTTTCATCACCAGTAACATTCCGATGCAAAAATGACTTCCTTTTGTGGCGTTCCAGCTGCATTTCGGACATGCAAAACCGCCTTTCGACGTCTCTCGGCTTGAGTTCATGTGGAACCCAATTTCCTTGCTTTTGAATATATCCAGCTGCTTTTAAACGTTTTGAAATGGCTGCTTGGGTGACACGCAAAGATTCTGCGAGCTCTTCTTGTGTTTGGCAATAATCTTCATAGAGTAATGCTTCCAGTTCTTCATCTCCAAACTTTTTTGGCTGCCCATTCCAAGCCAAAATAACCACTTTTAAATCGTGCAAACCACTTTTGGCACGTTGGCTCAGTTAGTGCATGTTCACCATAAACTTCCACCAAAATACGATGACTTTCGGCAGCAGTTTTCTTCATATTAAAGTAATGAAGAAGAACTCCCAGCAAAAACACTTTTTCAGGCACAAAGTTCGACATATTTGAGTGAAAAAAAATTATTATTGTTTACGCTTCAAATGAATGACATATACTGAAATGATGTACAATGACAGTAGCTTTCCAACGCATGTTCCAATGGAATAATACAAGTTACGCCATCTCTTAGCAAACCGCACGAATTAAGTTATGGACCCAATATACTATGGTGATTGCTATAGGAACAAGAAACAGTGCTTATTCGGATGCGGATCTGCCATATGCGGCACATTTAGGCAAGACAAGACATCCCCCAACACGAAAGAGAGCGTCTTTCCGGCGTGACGAAATGTCACTAAAGCAAGCACACGGTTTCCTCATCTCAGTATACACAAGGAAACCTGGCGGTCTCCAGACATCAACAAATGCTAAATTAAATTGACCTTATCCATGCCTTTGGACGTCCGAATATTCCAGGCAGCCAACACTGACTCAGAACAAAACTTGTTACAGCCAAGATATAACATAGAAAAGCTGCAATAGCAAGAGACCTAACGAGTCTTCGCCGAACGCTCATCCCGAAATATCTCAACAACTATTCTGCAACTGGCTCCCGCAAATTACGCCGGAAGAAATTAGGCCAGATTTTTGTTTGGAAAAAATGCCAGAAAATGTTTTTGTTTTCAAATTTGGAAAAAATAGCAGAATTTTGTTTGGAAAATTTGCCAGGAATTACGGAAATTAGGCCAGACAGATGTTTGCGGATGTTTTTCCATTATCAGGAAAGAAAAATATGTCAGAAATGGTGACATGAAATAAGGCCCAACGAAATAAGACCAAATGTTTTTTTTTTTTGTTTACATGAATTTGCATTGATATCAGCAAACTGTAATACAATTAGCAGCTATTACATAGGTGCCTGCCTGACAGTTGTTGTGGCACCCTTAGCGGAGCGACGAAGTCACGTGAGCGTCTAAGCCACCCCGGAAAGTGAAGCTTAAACAAATGAATCGCGAGAAACGCTGCACTACTCCCTCTTGGCTGGCGTTATTTCTTTTCTAAAGCGATATAAAGCCAAATCGGAAATTTGGTGTTATTACAAGATTTAAAACGAAATTAGGCCAAATTTTTCATTTTTGGCTTTATTTCGTTGAGCCTTATTTCACGTCACAGTCAGAAATATCGTTTCTGGTATTTTTTCCACACTCCGTCCAAGGACGAGAGCCGCTCGTGAGCCCTACAGCAGAGAAGACGGGAAGAACTTTGGCTTCTCCAGAAGAAGAAGAAAAGAAAAGGGTTCGAGAAGCGCGTGATCGAAGATATTAAGAATTTATACTCCAGGAATGACAATTGACGAATGGAACATTCATTCATTGCCAGCAGATAGAAAGAACGTATTATGGCAAGAAGACCCCTACAGAAAGAAGCCTGTTGAGGTGAAGAAGGAAATCTTGTAGTTGAGTTAGAGTCGGCGCTGAGAATATGGGAAACTTTTTATGCAGACTGTATAACAGCGAAGAAGACAAACACCCCCCTTCAGGCAGAATAGACCATTCAATTTAGACGATGATAGCCAAAACTTCCATCCACCTGACCAAAACGAAGTAAGGAAAGCAATATCTATGCTAAAATCCAACAAGTATAAGTCTCCTCAACATCGGATACAAGATCATATCTGCCACATTGTATAAACGTCTAAAACCCTTCGCCAATAACCTGATTGGTCCCCATCTGTGCAGTCTCAGAGCAATAAAGTCCACAATAGACCAGCAGATCCTGGTCCGAATCGATACCCACCACCGTTTCATGGATTTTAAGGCCGCATATAACAGAATTTATAGAGACGAGCCACATAGAGCCCGCATAGTCTTCGAATCCAACCCGGAGGGACAACGCAGTAGAGAAAGACCTCACCTTAGGTGACCCGCACAATTAGTAGGAAACCTCAGCTGACCTGGAGTGACCAACTATAAGTAGTTAGCTAAAGACCGGACTAACTGAGACCCCGAACTCTAGCGCCACCTAAATAAAAATAAAAGATTTTATCCACCTAGTCCCCTCTATTAACTATGATAATGAAATTTGCCATTCGCTGTTCCTATGGCCTAAGGAGGCAATAAAGTAATAAGGGCTCGTCAAGGAATACTAAGGAGACTCTGTATAATACCCTCACTATCCCGGTACTGCTTTATGTCTCAAAAGCATGGACACTAGCGAAGATGGATAAAGATATCAGCGACATTTTGAACGCAAGATTTTTGGAGTGTTTTTTGGTCCCTTGTACCTAGACGGAGTTTGTAGGATGAAAACAACGACCTGATCAGAAAAATGCACATAAGCTATCTTAGATTGGTAAAGCATGTAGACTGAATTGAAACCAACTTTCCGGCTCGTACGGTCTTCGATATCCACCCAGAAGAACAAAGTGGTAAAGCCTGAACTCGGTCGATTAAATTGGGTTGTATAACTTGAGCCAGTTGGAAAGAGACTATGCTAACTGGAAAGGTTTATTAGTTATGCGCTAGGCTCACCTCGCACAGTAGTGCCATCTATGATAAGTCAGTAAGTACATTAATTGGTAAAAATATTTTGTGTAGTCCGTAATTTGTCGAAAGTAACCATGCTATTAATGGTTAATTTGTTGTTAGAGTAACGATTAGACATACTGAAAAAACATTCAGAAAACGGAGTAAAAAAAACTATAAAAAAAAATCAAATTATTTAGCATTATGCTAGAAAGAAAAAAAACACCTTTTAACATGGCTACGTCAAAAACTATATTTCTTCTCTATATATTTCGACTAGCATTCAATTCATCTAAGGTCGAAATTATCTTTAGATCACATTTAACTTCGGGAAACCTTTCTATATCTATATCCCTCTATAGTGCTTGTTTTTTCAGCTTTGCTGTCATTTTTGACAGTTTTTCAATGTTCACAATCAGTTTTGTCATCATCATCAATAGGCTGACCACGCTTCCGCACCATTTGAACTTATTTTGAAAATTGGTCCTCCTCGATTTCATGTTATTCTTCATATTCGTTGTATTGTGGATGCACCACATACGCTCTACATGACACAAAACCGACAACGGGTCAACGTAATGTGTGTGCAGAAAAAAATGCAGCCACTGTGAGGAAATTATGGTGAACGATGACTTGTGACGGGAGTCCCCGGGTTGGGCTCCTGAGTAGGATGAAGTCAACCCCTCAGTTTTGAGAACAAGCGAAATGTCTGTTTCTGGTTTAGGACAAATTCAGAAGAGGCTCATGCGACCTAATAACACCAGGAACTGTTTGGTATGGTTATCTGATTGCTTCGTCGGTCCTTACTTTTTCAAAAATGAGACTGGAACTCGTGTTAGAATCAATGACCAACGTTATAGAATTATGTTTGGTGAATATTTCTTTGAAAATATGAGAGACATGTAGTTTCAGGAAAATGGCTCTACGTGTCACACTGTCCGTGATATGCAGGGGACTCCATTCAGTGACAACATTACGAGTATATCGCGAAATGGACCAGGGAAACGTTCAATTTAACGCCTTGCACGATAATGTAAGGTTTTTGATGTATGCTTGGCAACCGCAAACTAATCAGGGCCTGTTGCAGGGATAGACCTCCAAATGTTGGAAAGATGCGCTCCGTCAAAAACAGCCGAGTAAGTCATACTCGTATGCCTGAAATCGCATTCAGATTATAATGTAATGAACCGTTCTCCATAATGATTGACGATTTTTGATTCAAACTCAATTCCTGTCGTTATTGTGTAAAACAAAGTTAAATAGCTGTTAAAGAAAGCACACGTTATATCTAGTGGAACAGATCGCGTGCTGAATATGACTACCAGTGGACAGTTAGAAGTTCAACTTCCGCTTGAAACAAATTCCGTGGAATGAAGTGCCAAGCCAAGTGTTTTCAAGACCCCTTAATGACAACTTGTCGTAGATCAACCTGCACCGCAAATAATAAATTCCAGTAAAGACACTTATGTCCCACATTCCCATTGTAAGCGTCTTAAATACAATTTTTCCTACAACGAACTGGGATTCGATCAATAAGCTTACCAAACCCTTCAGCTATGAAAAAATTATTCCTTCGATATTTATTACATTCTATAACTTCAACTTTTCACACAAAGGTTATCCTTTGTCACATTCCATCTCAAAGATGTCATTTCATTTGAGTTAAAAACAAATCCTAGCCCTGACATTTCACGAAAGAAAAAAATTACCTTTTTTTTTATTTTTTTTATTTCAACCGGAAAATCTATCTTAAACTCAAGGTGTCCTCAATCACAGACCTTTTTTCATCACTTATGTTAATAAATGTAAACTGTGAAGGATATTGTGCGAGGATTGTGTAGGATACTACTAGATACTGCGATTTGGTTCAACTGTCACTTCCCTGTCGAATTAGTTACAATAGAAATGTATCTGACACCAACAGTCCGATACTAATCTAAGCCAAGCTCATTTAAAATCAGTATAAATAAATAAAGGGAAAATGTAAAATATACAAAGCAAACAATAATAGCATTTTCCTGCAATCTTTAATACATCAACGCACGATGAAAATGAAACGGTGTACGGTACTGAGTATCCTTTTTAATATTTAATCTCTCATTAGCCCATTAAAAGGTGAAAGGACAAGTGACACAGCCAACCTGGCATAGCTTACACATCTTTTTGTTTTCCCTTTTTTTTTTCTCAAGAATTAATTGAAATTCAGAAAGAGTACAATTTCACCACAAAAGTTAAACCAAAAACCGTCGACAAAGAAAATGAATGAAGTAGTAGAGTAGATGTAGAGGTTTGTACACGAAAATGGCGCACAAATATGGCAACCGCGCGTGTCCTTCTAAGAGAAATCAAGAAACAAACAACAAACAAAATTGTACTGCACTTCCTTTCAACGTTGTGTGTAAATTTTACACAAGCGTTGGAAATAAATAATTTTCGCAACAAAATACGTGCTCCATTATGGTTTAATGCGGTCAGTCATTTATTGGATCGCCGAAAATTTACGATAAAATGTTGTCCTGTAGCTCGTTTGTCGTTTGTTAAAGAATGTCCCCCATGCTACGCGATAGGTGTCACTTGCAGTTCTGGTTTACCAAATCGCGCGGAACAAAGTTGAATTTGACATTTCTATGACCTTAGGGGACGAGAGAGGAGCTCTCTGTTCAAAAGTATTATACACCGCAGAGAGCACGAGAGAATGAGAGAGTCACAAACATATAATAGGTTATGATATCGACCATTTTTCCAACATGGCTGCGAGGGAGTGGTTATACCTTAAAGTTACAAACAAAAAAACATCACCCAAAACATCAATAGACCCTTACGGATTCTTGTCACTTTGCCAAAAGGGCGGAGCAGATGGAAGCGATTAGGAAAGCGTCTTCAAAGGGGAAATCCCCCACAAACACATTGTTAACAGAATTGAACTTGTAGAGCTTTTGTACATAGAGCACTCCTTACGAAGGGTGGAAAGCTTCCTTGTCCTAAAGTGGAAAATGGGGAAATGGAGAAATAGAGAAATGCAAGCCCCTCAAAATACTGCTAAATTTGTGGTGAACTTTCCCCTTAAACTTTTCACCTCAACTCACATGGCTTTGACCTCAAGTGCACTGTTAACACAAAAGCATGACAGGCCGTAATGGGAAACTATTTCAAAATTGCTCTCCCAACAGCAGTTGCTCGTTACTTTTACTTTTCGTGCGAAAACATCACCGTTAATGTCACGTTAACATGAAACTCTATTTTTGAAATACTCTACAAACGTACATTGATATGCATACGGACTCGTACTAGTACAACACGGAAATTGTTGTTGGTGCAGTGGACAGTGACTTCAAGGACAATCACTTTTGTTCAACTTGAAGGGTGAAAATTGCATGACCTTTCATTTAATTTGTTTATTAGTCGCCTTAATGCAATTGAATTTTATAAAAAGTTTAGGTTTGATTGGATTAGGATCTTATCATAGGACTTTTGCTTTCCGTTTTAGGGGATTGTTTTATGTCATGTTAAAAATTTAACTCATTAAATGCTCTCAAACACCTGTTCTTTTAATTCATTTACACAATTCTATGGGCAGAAATAACTTTGACAGGAAAACCAAACAATAAAACTATATTAATTAGGAAATTAATTAATTGCTCAGTAATAGGATTTATCTGGACTGTGATAAGTCCTGCATGGATTAGCAAGTTGTCCATTTTAGCCTTGAGAAAGTTTCTTACTGAGCTATTTGTTATGTAGGACAGAGTTGCGTGCTAACCGTAGAGACGGTGATTTTTCAAGGAAACATTTCGTTTTGTTTCGAAGGTTTTCGTGTTGTGTGTAATCACTTACATACGTACGAGTGTATACGGATAGGTATTGAGCTTATCGTGGTTAGTGTTTCATTTGGAATGAAATGTTTCGAAGAATTTATTGTAATTGAAAATGTTTGCAGGAGTTATGTAATCTGTTGGGAATAGGTGACGTTGAACACAACAATTACTCACCTTTAAGGGAGAATTTTAAATTATTCAGCTTGAATCGTTTAGCCAAAATGACTTAACATATTTTATGTTGAAGTTAGAAGCATGATTAGAAAATAAATATTAAAGATTTTGTAATGTTTGCAAGCGGTAGCGATACTAGTAAAAAACTGTCGTCTTGAGAATCGGTTCTATGTTCTACATCCGGCACGATGTGTGCCTTCAACTGAATACGAGTATGACCTAGATCTAAAAGCTAATAACTTTATAATGTTCTTACAAAAATTCTAGCGGTGCCTTTATTAATAATGGATTTCTTTTACAATTTATAAAGAATGACCCACGTTGCACGATGAGAGATGAGGAATGACACTTCTTTTGTCAGCCGTAAAATTCCTATCAGCCGAGTTCAGTGGCGTAGGAACCCAGCACACACATTTCTTCTGTCAGCTTCGTCCAGGTGTCGAGGAACCCGTAACATTCCCCTCACCTTGGGCCTGAACCCCTGCGGCATTATTGCCCCGGTACCGTGACAGTCTGTCGATATGCACAACCTTCGGTTTGGTTCTTGAAGTACGTTGTATCTTAAGGGTTATAATGTTAACACCTTCACAATCCGAGGACCATCCCAGTCCGACTGCAACTTGGGTGACTTACCGATTCTTCGCCTGGGGTTATTGAACCAGAAAAAATCGCCTTCGCTGAAATGTTTACTATTTGATGAGAGATTATTCCTGTTTTTCATGCGTTGAGCAGCTGTAATCATCTCGCTCCTATCCTTCTCGTGTATTTCGTGCAATCTTTCCTTAGGCATAGCCGGCTATAGACGAGTCACTTTCCGGCACTACCCCAAAAAGTAAGTCAGGTGGTAAACATATGTCCCGCCCAAAAAGCATCTTGTAGGAACATTCTTTAATTGTTTCCTGAGCAGCTGCTCTATACGCCACTGCAAATAGAGACAATAGTTCATCCCTTTGCCAAAAAGTCTCCACGAGTCCATCCGATTGAGGGTGCAGTGGAGTCGTTCTGGTTTTATGAATCCCTAGTAGCTGCATAATCCCATGAAAGACGTCCGATTCGAAGTTGCGATCAGGATGAAGTTCTCAAGGTGAAAACAGAGTCATGAAACATCTTTAGTAGGACCGTTCGCATCGAGGCAGGTATACAAATTTGGAGCCATTGATCACTTTGTTAAGACGTAAGTGGTACCCATCGCTTACACATTACTCCGTTCATTATAGCGAAGGCTGAAAATTGTGTACATTTCGGCTGAGCGACCGGAAACGTCTCTCTACTCCGGTCGTTGGCCTGATAGAACCCAAGATTTGATTTGCTGTGTTATTTCATCCGTCTCCTGCTGTCGAATCAAATCTGGAAGATCAAAATCGCAATTAATCGATGTTAGAACATTTACCTGATCGGTTTACGCCTTGGAGTCTTTTCCAACGCAGTGACGACAGTCGTTCAAATGGAGTCGTCCGGCGCAGTAAAATTATACTGTTGCAGCCATTCAATCCATCGAGCAAGTTGTCCTTCGGGATTCTTAAAGCTGAGCAACCAGTGATCAGTTCGTACAAAAAATTTGCTGCAGAACAAGTATGATTCTATAGATTTTATTACGGCGAGTAGCTCCTTTCGGCTGGTGCGGTAGTTTCTTTCTGCTTTGCTTAGCGTTTTACTGAAATAGGCAATGACGTATTCAGTTCCGTTCTGCTGCTGAGAGAGGACAGCTCCTATTCCTTCGTTGCTGGCATCGGTGTCCAAAACGAAGTCTTCCCCAGGCGTCGGATAGGACAGGATCGGAGAGGTAGTCAACTTTGTTTTCATTGTCTCGAAAGCAGAATTGCCTCACTCCACTGGAGTGTAACATTTTTCTCTGTTAGGCGGTGAAGAGGACGTGCGAGACCTACGAAGCTTCGCAATTCCTTTAAGTTTTTAGGTTTTAGCCAGTTCAAAATAACTTCAGCTTTATTTGGGTTCAGTCGAACACCTGCAGCTGATATTATATATGCCCCAAAAACGCTACCTCCTTTTGGAAGAGTTTGCATTTAATTGGTGCTACGAGTATTTTTATGTTAGCGTTGAAGCACCAGAGCACTAGAGTTAGCCAGCTATCACCGCCGTTTAAAATAATTTTTAATTCATCCATAGTTAGACCAGTGATCGCGTCTAATGGCGTTAAGAATGGGGCAGGTTCCGATAAAATGTATCACGTCCTTTGCTGTATGTCGGTTACACAGTGTACATTCAGTACAAAAACTCTCCTCGCGCTTTGAAGGTTGTGAAAATAGTATCAATACTGTTGTTGTCGTGGAAATAATTGTTTGTAAGGTTCGATATAGATTCCTGGATTCACTTTGCCTTGCTCGTTCATGGAAAAGTTCAAATTTTGTTTCCTTGATAATATTCCATGGGGTTTCCAAGGGTTTTTCCCATGCTTCAGGGTTGTCGCTGTCTAGGTGCACGTTATGTTCCAACCACAATGACCACTCGCCAAAGAATTGAGATTTACGTTGCACTATTTTAGGAAGTATTCCATTACCTATCTTTCTGATGTAGCTGAAGTGAAGTTTTAGAATACGAGTATATACGTAGAGAGGAGAAAGTGCAGTCTCCAAATGAAGCATGTACATTGGAATGTTTTCTGGTAGACGAAAAATTTTCTTTAGGAAGTGTCTTAACAATTTTTCAACGTCATCATATTGGAAAAATTCCCAGACCTGTGCTGCATACATAACACATTATGGTTCTTACTACCGCTTCAAACAGTTTGCACTTCACACTTTTTGCCAAGGAGTCTTTCCAGTTTCAGTTGATGGCTATTTTAGCATCATGTAGTTTGGGTCTGAAGTGCTTTTCAAGACAAAGTTTGGGAGTCAGGATTACTCCTAGATACTTGTGCTCTGTGACCTTTTCTAGTTCCTCAAATTCCCGTGTCCATTTCTCATCCCCAGCGTATCTATCGGAGCCATTTCTGAAAACCATAATTTTTGATTTAACGGTGTTAGCCTTTAAAATCCATTTCATTCCATATGATGCCCATGAGTTGCATCATATTTAGCGTTTCTGCCAATAGGACGATGTCATCTGCATACATTAAGCATTTGATGTTTATTTTATTGAAAACAATTCCTCCTGGAAGAAAGGCAGTAATGTCATCAAGGAATATGGAAAAAAGCAAAGGGCTCAGTCAGCATTCTTGTTTGATACACATTTATGTATCAAACCAGTTAGACAATTTGGTCCCATCATACACTGCCGCATGCTTTTGCTCATATATACTTTGTAATAGTTGGAGGAACTTCCTTGAAACTTCTACATTCCTAAGTTTAAGGAAGAGAGCATTTCTATCTACGGAATCGAAGTATTGTAGAGAGAATTTTCATTACTGTATTTAAAAAGATATTCCTCGGTAGTTGCTTGGGTCTTCTGCACTCCCTTTTTTAAAGACTGAAGTTTTCATCTAATTAAAACATCCTTCATCGGAAATGTGACTAAAACATCCAGTAAGGTTTTGTTGAAATTTCTCCGTGGAGTACTTATAAAATTCGTAGGGTATACGGTCAATTCCTGGTGCCTTATTCAGCTTGCAAGTGCAAGTTACATATTTTACCTCCAGAAGTGTGATTGCCGCATCTGGTTACACGTTTTCTATGTAAGGTAAAGCAAACAAGTGATGATTTCGGCTAGTTGGGGGTTTAACAAATTTTCAAAATATGTTCGTATTCGAAAGCGATTGTTGACATCTTTGTTATTCAATCTTCTAGCTAGTTTCCAAAAGTCACGACTGTCTCTAACCTCATTTAACTCCTGTGTAAGACTTTGCCAGTACTGTCTTTGTTTTTTTTGCAGATACTTTTATAATCGCTACTTGCTTTTGGTAGCAGAGGTTGGTGTATATTTGGCCAGATGTAAGCAAGCAAAAGATTTTTTTCTCGCACTAAGACAATTTGCGTGATAACATGGCTGCTTTTTTTTGTTGATCTTCTCCTTCTATCAGCTTGAAAAGATGGTTTGTAGTTCGGAAAAATCAATAGTGTCTAGGACTCGATCTAGTTCTGTTTGGTAGTTGTGCAAAATTGTCATTCCATATTAATTCGGGAAGTAGCTGTGTTTCAAGCTCGGTATTCTCGTTTTGAGTGGAAAGTTTGGCAGTAACCAATAGCGGAAGATGATCGGAGAATGGGAATTCGCCTATCTCAAGTTCAGGCATGCAATTTGTCCATTCATCTCTTAGCAGGCAATAGTCTATCGTTGAAGAAGCGTTGCCTCTGAAAAAAGTGAGTGGGCCATCTTCATAGCTTTTTGTTTCTCCATTCAGAAGTGGTAAGCTGATCGACTTAAATATTTCGATGAATTTTCTACCATTGCTAACGATTGTTTTGTCTTTCGACGTCCTGGGAATGTAAGCAGTATCACTAGCGATATCTGGATGAAATAGCCACAGTTGTGTATTAGCGACCCTAGCGTTGCAATTAACATCACATTTTGTAGCTTAGATTCCAAGAAGAAGTTGTACAGGGAAGAAAAATCTTGCTCCCAAAAGCTGAAATTAATGTAAACTAGAATGATGAAGAGTGTTTGTCCAATATTTATGATTTTTACAAAGGTTCTGTCTAATTCTTTTAATCCGTAAAGGCATCCTCCGCTAGCTCTTCCATGAGTTGATTTTATATATTTTTTATATAACGTATCACAGTATAATCTCGATAATTTGAACTAATTAAAACATGGACAATTCACATTTTAGAGAGATTCACATTATCGAATAGAAAAAAATGTTTTTTTTTCATTAAAAAATACATTAAACAAAATGAAAACACATAGTTCTTAGGTTAACATAAGCTTAAACAATAAACAGGCATAAAACTAAAAGAAAGGATAAAATAAAATTAATAGATACATAAATTATTATTCAAAAAGAAAAACGGGAAATAAATTTATTTCTTAGTAAAAAAATTGTGATCTTTCAATTTCCATACTTTTAAAATTATTTATAGCTGTTATGACATCGTTTTCATGAGCCCAATCCAACAAGACATTTGAGCATTGAATTGCATGACAGTGAGACGTTTTTACTGGATTTCTTCAGCTGTCCCTTCGTTTATCTCACGATCAGCGTCGACGACCCAAAATCGTATATCCTCGATTAAAATATCCACAGAACTATCAACACGACTAAAAGATTACCCATGTGCTAGAATTGACTTTCAAAATAGGTGGTTTCATCTTGCTCGTAGAGACGACTTAACGGAATTAGGTCTTCTGGCTCTCAATTCGAACTTTGTTGAAACATTTTGTTGTGGCTGGCGCCGAAATTGTTGTTCAAGACTCCGACAAAATGCTTACAGCATTTCGTAAATTAAACTTTTTTTTAAAACTTGGCTTAAGTCATTGTCCTTGTCTTGTGTGACAACAATTTCAGACAGCATTCTTTTCTAGTAGGCATTCAAGTTTCAAAAGATTAATTACATTTTGATCCATAAGTTAGATCAACCCAGCAACGTGTGGAGAAAAAAAACATGTTTCCATCGATGCTTATTAACTCGTCTTCTTTGCCGAAAAAAAATTGTAACCTGTAAAAAAATTATGTAACATTATGATTCGTTATTGACAGACAAGAAGGCTTACTTTACCTCCTTTACGAAATTATTATCAAACCAGTCTGGAAAAATTTCTGTTCTCATTTTTGCTTGACTTGTACAACACAGGCACATTAAATCAAGAAAACGCCGTGGGATTTTTCAATTTGTGTGTTCCAGTCGCATTTGTTGATCCCAATAAAGTCACACGTTCCTTGCTGCCTGGTGCAGTTGCCTCTTTGGACAACACAAGAGTTTTTCCCGGAAGAAGTTTCCAAAATAGATCAGTTTCATCGTCATTAAAAATCTGTTCTGTAGCAAGAGAATTTTCACTGACGTAGGCATGAAATTCTTCCAGAAAGGGCTTTAGAAGCTTTGCAGACAATTTTTCCCCGCATATTTTTAATATTCGCACTCCATACAGTTCTCGAAACTTTTGAAGTCACCCGTCGCTAGCATTAAATTTAGGAAGGTCCTTAAATTGACTGTTAAAATGATTTGCTCGATTTCTGAGTAAGTTAGTCGAAACTTTTCCCTGTTTCTTAAGCCATTCAAAGAGGGCAGTTTCCATTTGAGGCATCTATGAGGTTCTCTTTCCGATTCCAGTCTCCGTTTTTTTGATAAACTCAAATATTTTCTTTCCTTGTTTTTTTATGGCTGTTATTGTGGAGTTTGTAACCCCAAACTTATGCGATAGACCTAATGTGTAGTAGCCAGTTTCCAATTTTCTCAAAATCGCAGCTTTTTTTTCTTGATTGTAAGAAATCTGCGTTTCTGTTGCTTCAAAGGAGCCATAGCTTTAATAAAACTTTAAAACGGAAAAAAACTAACAGAAATGAACATGTGCGCGAGTAACATAAAATGTGTCTGCTCTAGGATAGCACCATATTCACTTTTTGCTGTCGCCTCTTCCCTTTTAAAACCTGTCGGTGGAGAATTTTTATTTTTTATCGGTCCCTTTTCTCTCATCTCAATTTCCTCGACAACGAGCGAGTGAAAAAAAAAACAACAACAACAACAACAATAACGCGCGAGTGCAGCACAATCAACATTCACAGTCCGGGCATCCCAACCTTCCTGCCCTGGTCAAACTTTTGCTTGCACTTGGTACGAGTAACTGCCATTGCTGTATTACATTGTCATACAGCGCGTGCAGTGACTGAGTGTATGTAACAACCGATGGATAGCGGGCTGTGGGTCTGAATTTTGTTGGTATGCTGTTTCCTATTGTTGCAAGGGCATAACACCTACAACAATTCATTATAATGACTCGGGAATTTAGAGTGGATATTGCGAATATACGCGGGCTAAAAAGTAATCACTTTTTTGCGTATGTCCACGTCTGTAAATACAGACCAGCTGTTTTAGCACTTCTCTCTGGTCACTCTGATCTGAAGCTACCTGGCTACCATGCCATTATTCTTCTCTCACCGCGATCTCGCCACCAACGTACGTAGTAATGTAGCTTACCAAACTCCACCACAATGTAGTCCCTGTTCCAATCCGGAATTAAATTTCACGTGGTTGAAATTTCATCTCCGTAAGCAAATTATCCACTACTGCTTTATTTACACAAGCCACAAACTGGACAGCAACTCGACCTTTAATGAGTTTGATGCGCTGTCTGACTCCATACAAAGAATTGTATCTCTGTATCCTCATACTGAAATCGTGATTACAGCAATTCTGGGTGGCATCGACATTCGATGAGAGTCATCTTCAATGGTTTCGGGACGTTCAATTCAAGTTGTCTTTGACGGTTTCACGTCTGATATTCACAAAATAAATGCTGGTGTGCTCCAGAGCTCCGTTCGGTCTCCGACGCTCTTTTTAATTTTCATTAATGTTCTCTTGTCAGCTACTTCTAATCCAATTTATTCCTTTGCTAATGACAGTACTCTCTGCTTCTCATATTCGTTCCCGGACTCACGCCCCTGCTCTTCGTATGGCAGCGTATGTTAAGCTCATTAAATTCTGATATTAACAGCATAGCTAATTGGGGAAACACTAACAGAGTAGAATTTAAAGCTTCCAAAACATAATTCTGCCTTCTGTCATTAAAGCGAAATTTAAACACCCAGCCATTGCATCGTCGAAACCGATAAACTTTCCATTCTCGGTATGTGTGTCAATGAAAACTGACGTTGGAATGACCACATATTTGATGTCCTTAAAAATGCTGCGAAATGTCTAGGGTTCCTCAAGCGATTTAAAAAAATATTTCACTTCCTCTGATCTGGCCTCAATATATAAGGCGTTTATCCGCCCAAAATTGTAGTACAATGCTCACATCTGGTCAGGTGCGCCTAAAATATCTCTGAACCTGATAGATAGAATTCAAAACCGTGCAATAAAACTCATAGATGATACTAATATCACTCAAACACCGACGTAATGTCTCATATTTCACTCTGTTTTATCGCTATTTCCACCTGTGCTCCATAGAAATCGCCAGTAGCATTCCGACCCTTCAAACCTTTAACAGTAATATCCGTCTCGCTATGAAAGCTCATCAGTATACCCTCAAGCCCACTTTCGGAAGTACTCTAAAATATCGTGATTCGTTCCTAAGCCGTACAACTCGCTTATGGAATGCCCTACTCTTTATAGCTCTTTATTTCCTAGTCATTATAACCTTCAAACATTTAAAACCAACGTTCACCGATATCTCTCTTTCCATCCTCCTTAACTTTCCTTCGCCCGCGCTGTGTGCAAACATTTTAAGGATACTTAAATCCCTTGACCGCGCGTAAATCATAAAAAAAAAAGAGAAAACAAGAAAAGAAACAAAGACGAGATTAAAAAAAGTTCACATTTCCAAATAGCAAAAACTGGTCACGAGTTGACATTTTAGAGTAGGCGGTTCACCATTTTTCCAGTTCACATTATTGGATAGCTCACATTATCAAGATTCTACTGTATTCATTTTTTATTATAATATAAATAGTTAAATTGCTGCAATAATAATGCACTACTTTATTTTATTATTAAAAATTATTTATTATAAATAAATACATCGCTGTAATAATAATTGATGTCTTATATTTCGTGTAACATTATAATTCCCAATATTTTTAAGCTGTTTCATGGAGAATCATTGATTATGAACATCACACTATTATTTCTTTAATATGGGTGCTAAATCTATAGAGTCGGTAAATTCCTAAAACAAGTCGACATTTCAACACTCGATACGTTCCTGTCATCCATACCGCATGAAAGAATTCTTTTTATTTCGTTTAAGCCACTCAAATCAGCTCTCTGAATGATCAACTTTTGGTCAACGCGGTACCTACTTCCAACAGAGCTTTTGCATACCGAAATACTCATGCAAAATATGATGTCAGCTACTATCTCACGCATTTTCACTTTACGATTGTTCAAAACGATTTTGTGGATTTTTTTTAATATTTTCCGGCGTAACAGCCGGAATTTGGGCGCCTAGAGCATTCAGCATCATTTGTGTCCGTACGGCCGCGTTTGAATTCAGCACACCACCGACAAGTGGTTGCTTTCGACGGACTATATTTCTAACATCTTTCAACCCATTCTTGAGTTATTTTTTCTCAGCAAAAAACAGTGTTTTACCAATGCACGAAACTGGTTTTTTTCGTTGCACGCTAGGTTAATTCATATACGCTATCTACATAGCAGATATAAAACAGTGCTTCCACATACTCTTCTCTTCGTTGGCGACGAATCTTTGCAATGAATTTTCAAAGATGTCAAATATTTGACATATCCCGCCGACAACATTTTTTTGAAAATAATTTGTTTACCAACTGACAGATGAATGGCCATTAAACGCCATGAACTCTTAAGCGGAGGTGGATCGTTTTTTGTGACAAACGACAACATGCGAGCAAAACAGCACGGCTAATATCTCGATGATTAATGACTGAAATGTCATCAAATTTTGCACGTATCGTTTGAAGGTTGGTACTAACTTAAAATCGTATGTACATATTGTACATATACTCGTATGTATGTAGGTGAGGTTCTTCCTTATTCTTTTTTGTGGTTTGCTAATGAGAAGTACGCAATTAGCGTCATTCTTTTATTTAATGTTTAAAAAAATATAAAAAAAACATGAATTAATGTTAAAAATAAGTGATTCGACTCCATTTAGACCCCCGTCTAATAATAACATTGTGTAGTCAATCAAATTAAATAAAATGGCACAGAAAAACAACCACCATCGATAGTTCTCATCGACACGCAAAGTGGCTCATTTTGACTTTTGTGGTTGCAAAAATCATAACTCCTAAATGAATAAATATATATTGACATTTTTTTTTCTGCTTAAAGAAAATTTCCAGGGCTATGAAATTTGCTAATTTTGAGAAAAATACTTTACAGGGTGTTTCAGAATCTTCCACTGAAATACGACTTATTCACCACAGGGGATAAATATTATATTTTACTTTAAAAATATTCAAAAGTGCATGATTGAGGTATTGGGTCTATAACTTAATTCGAGGGGTTTGCTAAGAGATGGCGTAACTTGTATTATTCCATTGTTATTATTCCATTGGAACATGCGTAGGAAAGCTACTGTCATTGTACGTCATTTCAGTATATGTCATTCATTTGAAGCGTAAACAACAATAATTTTTTTTCACTCAAATATATCGAACTTTGTGCCTGAAAAAGTGTTTTTGCGGGGAGTTCTTCTTCATTACTTTAATATGAAGAAAACTGCTGCCGAAAATCATCGTATTTTGGTGGAAGTTTATGGTGAACATGCGCTAGCTGACGTGCCAAAAGTGGTTTGCACGATTTAAAAGTGGTGATTTTGGCTTGGAAGGCGATGAACGTCCTGGGCAGCCAAAAAAGTTTGAAGATGAAGAACTGCAAGCATTACTCTATGAAGATTGTTGCCAAACACAAGAAGAGCTCGCAGAATCTTTGGGTGTCACTCAAGCAGCCATTTCAAAACGTTTAAAAGCAGCTGGATATATTCAAAAGCAAGGAAATTGGGTTCCACATGAACTCAAGCCGAGAGACGTCGAAAGGCGATTTTGCATGTCCGAAATGCTGCTGGAACGCCACAAAAGGAAGTCATTTTTGCATCGGATTGTTACTGGTGATGAAAAATGGATCCATTACGACAACCCCAAGCGCAAAAAATCATACGTGAAACCCGGCCAACTAGCCAAATCAACGGCAAAGCCGAATATCCATGGCGCGAAGGTAATGCTCTGTATTTGGTGCTGAATTATGAGCTGCTAAAACCGGGTGAAACCATCAATGGACAACGCTACCGAACACAATTAATCCGTTTGAAGAGAGTAGTGGCCGAAAAACCCCCGGAATATGAGACAAGACACGAGACAATAATTTTCCATTATGACAACGCTCGGCCCCACGTTGCTATTCCGGTTAAGAACTATTTGGAAAACAGTGGATGGGAAGTCTTACCCCACCCGCCTTACCGCCTTATAGCCCAGACCTTGCCCCTTCTGACTACCATTTGTTTCGGTCGATGCAGAACGCCCTCACTGAAATACGGTTCACATCAGAGCAGAATATCAAAAATTGGCTGCCAAGCCGGAGCAGTTCTTTTGGGATGGGATCCACAAATTGCCAGAAAGATGAGAAAAAGTCATAGCTTCAGATGGGCAATACTTTGAATAATACTATTGTACATGTTTTTCTTAAATAAATGTTCAAATTTAAAAAAAAAAACGCACGAATTAAGGTATATACCCAATAATAACTGGATGTCTAAGAGCGAATCCGAGCAAAGCAGTGGTGAATTAAAGTAAATGTTTTTCTTTTAGGTGTATCAAAAGAGCACTTTTTTATGTTGTGGCAAATCAGGGTACATAATAAAATATTTTAGTGATGCATTTCAAGTCAAACAGAAAAGTAAACGGACCAAAAATATAAATAAAAAAAATCAGATTTCTTGGAAACCTTCGTCACTCCTTCATCAGGCGTAATGTCTAATAAACTTATCAATGCTGGAAAGCATTGTCCTTCGTGACATGCCTTAACAAAGTGGGTCCGATGAGGCTGCATGCATGTTGAATAGGTCTTGATTCTGTCGTATCCTTGAAAACTTGCATATATTTTGATGCCTACATTTACAGTGTTGTGCAAAACATACCGGATTTTTCCTGAACACTTTTCATTGAAGAATTCTACGGGACCGGAATACAGTATGTACACTGTATTTGACAGTTTAAGAAAACCTATTGAATAAGTTTAGAAATAGAAAAAAAAAACAAAAAGTCATTTCTATTACTTTTAGAGTTTTGCCAAAAACTGTAGCTCAACTCAATGCCATGCCTGTGCAAAACATACCGGATTTTCAAAAGTACCGTATTTTCTTGCTCTTTAACTTATTGATAATGGTTCTGGCTGTCATTTGAAGTGGGTTATGGACTTAACAAAACTTAAAAGGTCAGGTGTCTCCACTTTGTTCACTAATAAAATGACTAAAAATAAATACAGTGGTGTGGTTAAAAATAAGGTGGTAATGGATTTCAGGGCAAGGCTAAAAGAAAGATCTATAACCAAAAAATATAAAATGTCGTGTGACATTATAAAAATTTTTCAGAATGGAAAACCAAAACCATTCACTGTGGAAAGCGTCCCAGAAAAACTGCACTCCGAACCGATCGACATATTAAGAAAATGATTCTTAAAGATCCTTTCTTGCCTTCAAGAAAGATTATTAGTGATCTCAATCTTTCAATTGAAGCAAACACCGTATGCGGGCGTTTAAAAGAAGTGGATTTTTGTTCTTGTCGAGCAGCGAAATAGCCTCTACTTACTGCTAAGCAGAGATAAAAAACGTACCATTTTATTCCTATTGTAAGTCTTTGATTACTTTGCTAACGCCAATTGTTTCCTACACTGGAATTCGCAAGAAACCACCTGAATTGGTCTGCAACGAAGTGGATAACTGTACTCTTTAGCGACGAGAGTAAGTTCAATTTGATTGCTTCCGATGGAAGTATTCATGTTAGACGAAAGAAGGGGACATGTCTTCAGCCACGACATTGTCGTCCATCCGTGAAGCATGGAACAGGCTCAACTATGGTGTGGGGATGTTTTTCTGGTGCGGGGTATGGACCAATACATGAGATTAGTGGTATTATGGATCGTTTTCAGTATAGGGATATACTGGAATCCGTAATACTACCATGCGCCGAAGAGGAGATGCCACTGCGTTGGGCTTATCAACATGATACTGACCCAAGACATTCATCAAAGTTGTATAAGGAGTGGTTTGTGCAGAAAAATGTTGATGTGTTGGAATGGTCCTCTCAATCGCCCGATCTAAACCCTATCGAGAACTTGTGGGCCATTTTAAACAGGCGGGTGGGGTCAAAGACGCACTCACCCAAAAACGCACACATCCAAAAACGCACTTATGACGTCACTAAATAATGAATAGGAAACATTTCAAAATAAATTTTTGAGAATCTAGTGTCGTCCATGCCTAAAAGATTCGAGGAGGTCTTAAAAAACAACGGTTACTGGACAAAATATTAAGTATAACGAAAATCCGGGATATTTTGCTATTTTGCACAGCCCGTTACCATGTCGAGTTAATTATCGCAAAACCATTTTTTCTTTTATTTAGAAACTTATACGAAAGGTTTTCTTAAATTAGCAGCAGATTATACTTAGGTTCCTTTCTGTTCCCTAAAATTCACCAAAGAAATATGTTCGATAAAAATCCGGCATATTTTGCACAGCACTGTATTTATTGTAGTCTTTACTTTTAGATTCGTAACAATCCTCCAAGTGATAACGATTGATACTCGATTATATTTTGACTATAACCCAACATTTTGTGAAGAGTAGGTGCGAGTTGTTTTTCAAAATAATTTTGCTCGAATAACTGTGCTGTTTTCTTGGCAGTCTCCCCAAACTTGCCAGTGTTAACCTCTGCCCTGCAATTCAAAACATTAAGTGTTACTTCAAGCCTCGTTATTACCCCTCTTCTTTATCGAAGAAACAACCAACCGCTACCTCTTTATCTCTGAGCGATTTTTCAATGTGATTGATTTTCTAGGTTGATAGGCATTTTGATATTTGTAAAGGGGGTTCATTTGAAGTGCGCCCCGCCTCCAAAAAACTTGCTGAGGCTGAGGTATTCGTACCCACTTGAGTGTTAAGTTCTTTAACAAAAACAAAAAAAGTCTGTCGGTGGTATTCTCCATAGTTTTGAGGAAAAAGGAAGTGAGGATGATTGGTCTATATGGCACTGGTAGTTCAGACGGTCTGCATACTACCTTAGGTATATATTTGACAGCAACCTCCTTCCACTTTTTTGGTAAGTATACCCACGCGTAGCTAGGTCTGAATAAGTTAATTAGTACAGGTAGCAGTTGGAGGATGCCCTTTTATAGTAAAGCTAAGAATATTCCATCCTCACCAAGGGATTTGAAGGTTGCTCAAATTATTTGGCCTTCATGAAAAATTTCCTCTGCTCTGTTCCAGTCCTCTCTATATACTAGATGGAGTGAAAAGTGACCTCCTTGTGAATTAAAATTTTGTTTTTTTTTTAAATGTTTTTTTCTTATATTATTTAATATACAGGGTGAATGACTCGAACTCCAACTTTTTAAAATGCTATATTTTTTTTATTTTTTGATATATTTTATTGTGCTAAAGCAAAAAATGTTGGAAAATACATCAGTTTTCAAATTGTATCAGTAGTTTTCAATATGTCCACCTTTGGCGCGAATAATGGCCTTGAGACGGCCGAAGAAAGCATCGCACGCTGCTCGCAAATGGCTCTGCGGTATTTTGGCCCATTCCCGGCGAAGTGCTTGTTTGAGGTGGTCCAAACTTTGGTATTTTTTAGTGCCGACCTTCGCCTTCAAAATACCCCAGACAGAGAAATCCAACGGATTTGCATCCGGAGAATTTACAATCCATTGTGACGAAGAAATGAAGTGTGGAACATTGTTTTTTAACCAATCTTGGTTGACGCGCGCTTTGTGAGACGGTGCCGAGTCTTGTTGAAATGTCCACGGTCTCCGACCGAAATGATTATTTGCTTCAATACCGCCTCTAAGACGATCGCATTAATTTTAACGTCAGCCACAGTCCAAAAATACGAGCGGAGAGCGACCATGGGCTGTTATGGCGGCCCAAACCATCACCATCGGTGCTGCCTGCTTTCTCGTGGCCGTCCGAAGCTGTAAATTTTCGAAGGACCTCTCTGGCAAGTAAACTCGGTTATTTTGTTTGTTGACATATTGCTCGATAACAAATGGCGACTCATCGGAAAAAACCAAATTCGGCAACTCACCACTTTCGTGCAAGCGTAGCAACTCCTTCGCTCCTTCGACTCTAATATTTTTCTGTTGCGGTGTAAGATCGTGTGGTTTTTGGAACTTTAATGGCTTGAGCCCAAGCTCATTTTTCAGTATGTGTTGCATCCGTTCCAATGATATGTTGAGCTCACGAGCCACTTTTCTTCCACTTCGACACGGATTTCGCTCAATTCGAGCCTTCACTCTCCGAACCACTTTTGCCGATGTTGCTGTTTTTTTATGACCACCTCCATGGCGTTTTGCAACGCTGCCAGTATCACGGTAACGAGCTATGGTTCGAGACGTTATTCACGTTGACGTGCTGGAGGGCTACGATAGCTACTTGTGGTATTCCAGCCAAATATAAAGCAATCACACTATCACGTTTGAATTCCATCGTGGATAAAAATTTTTCAACACAACTGAGACGCAAATCATTTAAAAGGCTTGTAAATAATACGGTTTGGAAATTATAGTAGTGTGAAGTTGGTTGCAGTTCGAGTCATTCAGGGTGTAGTCACCTTTTAGTTTGATACACTTATTCCAGGGATTTTCCAACTTCTTGATCCCGTCCGAAAACTAATTTTCCGGAAGGTCTGCAAAATACTCCTCCGTGGCGTCGATGATTTTTTATTGATGAGCCATCTTTTGAGGTTTGGAAAGAGATAATAGTCCAAGGGATTCAAATCCAGTTACCAATCGACGCCAAAAGTCCGCCCGATTCCACATCAGCAAGTCCAAACACTCTTTCGAAGTGCTCTCGCGTTCGTGTTTTTGGTCAGGAGTGAGCATGCGCGGCACCCATATTCATATGCAGAATATTGCCCAAAATATGGCGTGTGCACTCAGTACTAATCTTTGTGGTATTTGCTAGCTCGCGCACCTTCACTTTCCGGTCAGCCAATACCATTTCATGTATTTTTTTGACATTGTCCTCTGTAACCGCATGGGAGGGCCTGCCGCTGAGGACTTGATCGGTAGTGGAGTTGCGGCCACCACAAAACTCTCGAAACCAATATTTGACGGTGTAACCTGACAGAGAATTAGCCCCATAATATTTATCCAACTTTTCTTTTGTTTCCTTCGCCGTTTTGCCTCTCAAAAAATAATGTTTTATGAGAGAACGAAAATCGTTTTTGTCCATACTCAACATGATGCCAAACACGTCAACAACAATCAGCTGTCAAAGCAAAACTAAAGACAGTATCGCACTGAAATTTGGCTCGTCTGCCTAAATATGAACTTACTTCAAGACACCATAACCTTTTTTGCAGTAGCAGCGCATTTTGGTGGTCAAGGAGGTCACTTTTCACTCCATCTAGTATTTATCCTTTCCAGAAGTTATCGAGTCTGGGAAATGTGTTTCGGCTAAGATCTGAAGCGTCTGTAGCCCGTTTTCGGCGTATGTGCCATCAGGTTTTTTCATTGAACCAATAGGTTTAGTGTGCTGCTTAGGGAGTATTTTGTGAATGCGGGCACAACTTCTGGTGTCGTTGTATGACAAAAGTTTCTCCACGATTTTTCTTTAGTCTTCTAACTTCTTGATTGTACATGGTGAGTGTTCTTCTGTACAATTTCCCATTCACCATTACGCTTAGTCCGGTTGAAGAGCTTTCTAGTCTTTGTTCAGAGTTAGGCTAGTTTCTTGTTCCACCAGGAAGTAAGTCGAATGCCCGTTTTTTTTCTTTTTCTGGGCAAGCTTGACGAAAGGCAGTAGTGATTGCCATATTGAGATTTCCACAAATTAGCTCAATATTGTCTATATCTTTGATGTTTGCGTTACATCTACCCAGGTTATCCATGAGTTGTTGACAGTATATGTTCCAGTCTCTGGGTTTGGGTTGTCAAACCAAGGTCAAATAGTGGCGTAGACAGTTGAAAGTTGATTTGTGGTTAGTACATCTTGCCATTTTACTATGAATAGATTAACGCCAGAGCAACGCGTGAAAATTGTGCAAACTTATTTTGAAAACTATAGTTCGGTTCGTAGCGCACGGTCCATTTACGGTCGACATAATCGTCCATCTGAGCAAGTTATTCAGAACACGATGAATCTTTTTCGCACCACGTAAACTCTAGTGGATAATACGCATCCCCAAAGACGACAAACGCTTCGCAGATTCGGTAAATGCTTGATTCAGCTTGATCCTCATTTTCAACGCAAATTTTGTTCTCCGATGAGGCACATTTTTGGTTAAATGGATGTGTAAACAGCAAAATTGCCGAATTTGGAGTGGTGAAAACCCAGGAGCCTTTGTCGAGATGCTCTTTCAACCATTAGAACTCCCTGTTTGGTGTGCTTTATGGGCTGATGGAATCGTCGGCCCATATTTTTTTAAGCACGATGAAGGCCAGAATGTTACCGTCAATGGAGAGCGCTATAGAAACATGATTTCTGACTTCTTCGTTCCTCAGTTGACATGACAGAGCTTTGGTTTTAACAAGATGGTGCAAGATGCCACAGGGCGCGCGACATAGTCAATTTATTACGGGAAATATTTCTGAGCTCATAATTTCGCGTAATGGACCTGTGAACTAGCCTTCGATCCTGTGATCTCACACCTTTAGATTACTTTCTTTGGGGGTATGTGAAATCACTAGTCTATGCCGATAAACCAGAGACGTTGGACGATGTAGAAGTCAACATTCGCCGTGTTACTGCTGATATACGGCCCCAGTTGTTCGATAAAAATGTCGAAAATTGGACTTTACAATTGCGCTCCATTAGAGCTAGTGGTGTCACGCATATGCCCATTGTTACATTTACGCACTAATGGTATAAAATTATCTATTAAATAAAGCTAATATCATAGACATTAACATTAGTTTGAAGTACTTGATTTTATATTGAACTTGTATACCTCTAAAAAACACACCCTTGTTTGAATTTATAAATTCTACATAATATGTAGAGACTCACCTCGATTTTTTATGTTTGAGCTGCTCCAGACCGTTTGATGGGCGTTTGCGTTGTAGCCTATAATTAGTTGCAGGGTCTTCTTAGCACAGTAGTCCACCAGTCCCTTCAGTGGCAAGAAGTCCAAGTCGCTGGAGTCACCGAGCAAGTAAGCTGAGCATATAACTGCTTCTGTCTTACCAGCATTGGTGTGCATCTCAGCTTTTGCAGCTACCAGATATGATATGTTCTGGAATTGGAAAGAGTTTTGTATTGTTACTAGTTAAGATACATACTCTGGGTTTTCCAGACTTAGGGAAATCATATAATAACTCACTTGACAATCCCTTTACCTGGTTAAGGTAAGGATGAATTTATACCTGGCCCAGACGGACTCCCCGCCATGTTTCTTAAGAAATGCTCTTCCAACCTATCTCTACCCCTTTCCTACCTTTTTCGTCTATCGCTCACACAGGGTGAATTTCCCCAGATTTGGAAGACCTCTTTTATAATCCCAATACACAAAAAGGGATCTAAGCATGAAGTTACCAATTATCGTCCCATTGCTAAACTCTCTCATATACCCAAACTCTTTGAAAGCATTTTATACGAAGCGTTAAGCTTCAAATGCAAGCCTTTTATTTCACCCCGACAACATGGTTTTCTAAAAGGTAGATCAACTACCACAAATCTAGTTGAATTCGTGTCTTTTGCACTCTCAGCCTTAGAAAATGGCAAAGAAATCGATGTTATCGCAACAGACTTCACTAAAGCATTTGATAAGATATCTCATAAATTGATCCTTTTCAAATTGTCTGCTCTCGGCTTTGAGCCGCTCTTTTTAAAATGGATTTCTTCTTACCTGGTAAACCGATATTATAGTGTTCGGTTTAGATCCGCCCTTTCTGTTCCATTCCTGGCCTCATCTGGAGTTCCACAAGGCAGTCATCTTGGCCCTCTTCTCTTCATTCTTACTATCAACGATGTTGAGAGTGTCATTAAGCACTCCTCCCTCTCCCTTTACGCTGACGACACAAAATTTTTTAAATCTATTTCCTCTCCCCAGGACTCTGCCCTTCTTCAAGAAGACCTTGATCGGTTTACAATCTGGTGCCTCAAGTAAATACAACCCGTCTCCCCCCCGACTTTATTTTCTCCATGGTCAACCAATTCCCCTGGTTCAGTCTTTCCAAGACCTTGGCATATTATTCGACTGTGAGCTTAATTTCCGTTCACATATCGATAAGATGATCCTCAAAGCCAACTCATCACTTGGCTTTATTAAACGGTGGTCCAAGGAATTTTCCAACCCGTATGTAACCAGATCTCTCTATATTACCTTTGTTCGCCCCCTGCTTGAGTATGCCAGTCAAGCTTGGTCCCCCTTTCACCGGGTTCATGTTTCCCGAATCGAGGGTATTCAACGTCGATTCCTCCGATTTGCCCTCCGTGGCCTGCCATGGAACGACCCTTTAATCTTACCTCCCTATCAAGACCGCCTCAAACTTCTAAATATGAATTCGTTAGAAGAACGTAGGAATATTGCTGACGTTCTTTTCATTCATCGTCTTCTCTCAGGTTCCATCGACTGTGCATCCATTTTGAACTCCATTTCCTTCAATACCAACCCCCGCAATCTACGTTGTCCTCGTCTCTTCTATCTACCGGTCCACCGCACCTCTTATGGCTCCAACGAACCTATCTCCCGAATGCTCCGAAAGGTCAACTCGAACCTCTCCCTTTTTCATTTCCACCTGAGCACTCCTCGTCTCAAACAAGATCTCCTCCATCACTTCCTTGGTCACTAGCTCTTAAGTCTTTCTGTTAGTTTTTAAGTTAGATTAAGCTTGTATTAAGCCAATAAATGGGGGCCTCAGCCCCCACCAAAATTAAAAATTAAATTAAAATTTAAGGATGTATGGTTCCTGGATAAAGGTGACGTCTAGGTGATCCTTGTTAAATCTATGACTGAGAACTGTCGAGGCGGCCTTAACATGTTGCAGATTAACTTGGATGCACCTTAGTTCCATTTTAGTTATTGTTGGGTGGTAGGTTGCCGGAGTCGCCAGTATTTAGAGACAGCTCAGGTCTTGGGATGGTATCTAATGGTCTGAGCATAGAGATAATGTCTTCTGATGTTCCGGCATTAGAGCTTTTGTCTACATGCATTGAGCTATCTGTGCCATTTTTAATTATAGGATGGCAATCTATTTGGGCTTTTTGTGCTCCACATTTTTTTTAATGATCTGGCATCAAGCAGTTTTGGTTGTGTGCTCCTCCGAGATTGAAGGACTGTACGCTTCGGAATGGCAAATAGCTTACACTTGCGCTCCATCAAGTATTTCTTGGACTTTTCATCAATAGAGAAAGTCACTGTATGGAAATGCTAGGATTCTGCTTGGCAATCCTTGACATTAAGACTTTCTTGGGTATTTTATCATCGCCTGGGAGGAGGGTTATACAGGTGCACAGTTTGGGGATTTATCTTCCCTGAATTGTACGGAGTTTGGCTTCTGGTTATGGCTTTATCTTCTTTACCGTAGACATGAGCCAGTCTTTTGTCTTTGTCTCATGCCAAGTGAGGGTACAGTTGTTGTCGGCTTTGTCCACCTCGATCTGTAGGCATTTTTTTTTACCTTCTGAGGACTGTGTCCTCAGTCTTCATCCCTGTTTGTGTTACAGGAGAACGGAGTAGAGCTGCTTCATCTGACTCCGTCACCGCTAGTGACTGAGCTATTTCTGGGCCCTCAGCCAGGGTCGCAATGTTTGGCGATGCACTATCATATGATTTATCAATATCTTCTTGAAGAAGTGCACAAGTTTAGTCACTCGGATACGTAAACGAGATATATTAGGAATAATGATGAGAACACAGCGAGCTCTTAATCGAGCGTTTGCGACTATTGAAGCAGAAGCGGTAAAGATGGGTGTAGCGGCGAATATAGAAAAACTAAAGAACGAGTACGAGTATATGCTGTCAACAAAGAGGGACGCACAAGATCGGCGCTTAACACAAAACTTCACAAAAGTCACTTAAAACCCTGAGGTAGTAATGGACTTTATCTACCTTGACTCCGGTATAGACTCAATGTAATCGCCGGTTTTTTGGGCTTAGAAGGCAATCTTGAGAAAACAAACATTACACATGACACTGATCATCTCAGTCCTGTTTTACGGGACTTCGAGAGAAAAGTTCTTCAAGTAATTATCGAGCCGTTTTGTGTCAAGGAAAATGGAGGAGACGTTTCAATAGAGCTACCGACCTCCTCAGAAAAGCTAAGATAACCCGGCTTAGATGGTAACGTCATCTTGAGCGCATGGACACCAGCGTCATAGCCCGGAAAGTTTTCTCGACTCCAACCCAGAGGGACTACGTAGTAGAGGACAATCTCCTCTTAGGTGGCGAACACAAGTGGAAGGGGACCAACAGCCAATCGTTTGCACAACTGGGTGCTGCTTGCAAAAATTCGCGCATGGTAGCTGAGGTCTCGATCCACCCCGGACTGTAGCGCCATCTAAGTAAGTAAGTAAGTACGTAATCGTAAAATCAAAATGGCACCACATATCTTGGGTTGAAGTTAGAAGAAAGATTAGAAAATAAACACTGAAGGCTATGTAATAATCCCCAGCGGTAGCGATACTATTGAGTGCAAAGATAATTTAGGGGTTATTCTGTATTATCAGCCCTAATAGCCAGCAGCTTGCTATTAACTTCAAAAGTATTAAAGTACCGGAGCACTTACGTTCGTAAGAGTGTGTGTCCACCGATTTTGTGAACGATTTTGCAGAAGTAACTTGGTTTACAAGCTCACCAGATTCAGTTGCCAAATACTTGCACCCTAACCTCAAAACACCCTGCAACAAACATAGCCACGTTCTCCACCACGCTCTATCAGACACCTGCGAGGATTTCCAACGTATTTACCACAACATCTACGGCTCCTAAAACGACTTCAGTTTCCTTTAGTGTTGAGAACTTGCTGAATCCGGAGCCGAACGCAGTTATCACCTGGGCAAAAAATGTAGCTGCCGACCCTTTGTTCACAAATGGAACTCCATCGGTCTCCTCCTGCAAGTTGGTCCAATCAATGGTGCTCCTGGGTCTCTTGAAGAGGAAAGAGAGTTAAGGGAAAAACGTGATAAGGAAGGACATGCAACTTAGAGAAAAAGGAGATAACGAATATTTGACCGAGAAATGTAATCGTTTGAGTAAGTATGGGAATCAGGGAGTGAAGAAGAGACTCCATACGATGCCACCGCATCTAAGAATAAAGTAAGTACGTGGTTGTAGAACTTAGAAGTGCTTACAATCTACGCAGGATGCTAATGTAGATAGGTTAGTCTTAGGGAATCGCATTTCTCTACCTCAGTGCGCTTATAACTCTTGTCTATGACACACCTCTGCCTTCCAGCCGCCGCAGGATCAACATTACTACTTAGTATTCAGACAGATTCCTTATGTATCCAGTGCCTTACCACAGAGCCAATGTTCCCAACAGTAGCATGCTATGTTGCAGACAGTGACGCAGCCTCATTCGTTTCACCTAAGACTAAGCGAAGCCCCACCCCACTCAACTTACCAGCAGTTTCACAACCTGGCTCCACAACATTTAACGCAACAACCATCTCATACGGTTTCTGACGGAGCTCCGATCAAGGCCAATACGAATGGAAGGTGGTGTATGGTCACACCATCAGACTGAGACACCAGGGAATATTTATTCATACGTTCCGCCAACACCTGTCGCAGAGGCCATTTCCCCAGTACTTCCTTCTGTTATTGTCCCAAATGGATTTCCTGCTCGATCTTTAAGTAGAAACCAGATAGCAGCGCGCCAACTGCTAGCCCGTAATCTCCGACGTTTCAACGAAAATCCAGAGGACTGGCCGCTCTTCATCTCTGAGTTTAACAGAAGCACTGAACTTTGTGGTTTCACCAAAGAGGAGAATATGATTAGGTTGGAAAGAGCCATATACAGCGATGCTCTGGCTAAAGTAAGGCCTTTATTTATGCAGCCCAATTGTGTCCATCGAGTTCTTGAAACCCTAAGGATGCTATATGGGAGGCCAGATATAACAATACATGCCTTGCTCCAAGAGGTACAAAGTAGAAAAGCTTGAAACAATCGTTAATTTTGCAGTGGCAGTGCAACATCTTTCTACTGCCATTGAAGCTACTGGGTTGGTGGAGAACAACCCAACGCTGTTGCGGGAGTTACCTGCTGCGATACGTCTTATGTGGGGATCCTATAAGAAAACTTTAACTAGATGTACTCTCTCACATTTTAGCAAATGGATATACGAGATAGCGGAAGCTGCCACCTTCGTCATCTGGGGAAAATAAGCATCGTAGCAGATATACAAAAGGAAAGGGCTTTGTAAACGCACACTATAGAGTCTACGAGACCAAGGCTGGTACGGCTTCAGCTACCAATAAAGGGTGTTGCACTTGCAGTGGAAACTGTGCATCGGTCGCCATTTGCAAGCAGTTCAAGCAGGTAAGCCGCGCGAGGAAATGGGCTGAGGTAAGAACTCATCGGCTGTGCAAGCGATGTTTGTTAAAGCACGTTGACAACTTGTGTGCTTCGACTTCTCTTTGCGGAAAGAATGGGTGCAGTTTCAAGCACCACCCTTTACTCCATAAGGACAAACAGGACATGGACACGAAGCCTGAATGCGCCGGGACCGTTTCGCTGCGCTCTAAATTTAGTGCTAAAGGCAATGATGTTACCAGCTCTATCTCATTTCGATTAGTTCCGGTGATCCTGTACAACCAAGGAGTTCAGATAAACACTCTCGCCTTCTTAGATGATGGCTCTTCTGTTACCCTGATGGACGAAGAAATCGCCAGACAGCTAAAAGTTGCAAGTACCCCACATCCCCTATGTATGAAGTGGACTCTAAACACTTCTAAATATGAACAGAATTCGAGAATATTTAATCTGCAGATTTCAAGCACAACCCCAACTACGGAAAAGCATACGCCATGTGACTTGCATACTGTTGACAGCCTACAACTGTCCCCTCAAACTCTTAAGTAAGTATGAACACTTAAGAGGGCTCCACGTTGAATCTTACAACGAGGCGACACCGCGACAGTTAATAGGGCTTAACAACGCGAAGCTTGCTCTTCCGCTGAAATCCACAGATGGACGTTCCAAAGAACCAGTCGCAACCAAAACACGTCTTGGGTGGGTTGTGCATGGCAGCTGCTCAAGAGGGTCTGAAAACCTTGGTAGAAATTATAGTCTCCATGTCTGTGAGTGCAGCGATGCTGATCTACAACGGCGGATAAACCAATTCATAAGCGCGGAAGATTTTGGAGCATCAAACTCAGACAAGATGCTAAAGCCCCCCGAAGATGCCCGAGCTTTCGAATTGCTGAAAACGAATACAATCCGAAAAAATGGCAGATTTGAAACGGCTATGGACGTTTGATAAGAAGGTTCCGTCGTGAACCAGCCCTAGCAGAATGACCGCTTTGTTAGTAAGCAAAATTGTCCAATTTTAAGCCAGAAAATTCTAAAGGTGATCAGCTAACAATGCACTCTGAAAAACGAACTGTTTGGTGTGGTTTATGCGGCATCATCGGCCGTTCTTCTTCAAAAGTTAAGAATATCGAAATATCACCATCAGTGATGTCCGATCAGAGCCATGATAAAGGATTTTTTATTTCTAAAGTGCGTGGTCATGGTCTGCGGAGCATTTGGTTTCAACAGGATGGTAAGACATGAATACCGCCGGCGACATTGAGTTATTGAAATTGTGATCGATGACAACGCTATCTCCAGAAATGGGTCTGTTTCCCCGCCTCCATGATCGTATGATTTTACGCTGCTGGGCTATTTTCTGTGGGAGTGTTTGAAGTCATTCGTTTATGCGATCAAGTCAACAACAATTCCAGCCTTCGAAGCCAACATCAAGCGTACGATTCGTGAGATACAGCGTCAGATGCTTGTAAGAATGGTCCCAAATTGCAGCTCCAGGACGCAGTTTCTGAGACGCTTACGTGGTGGACATGTGTCATCATTTTGATAAATTCGCAAGGATTGATTATTTTTGTCAACCTTCTATACTTTGAAGACATCCTTTTGCTCTTCTTAAGACTTATCTCTCTTTGTTAATTGTCAGCAGAGTGGATGAGTGATCTCCACAGTACAGCTTAGTTTTTTTTTAAATCTTAAACGAATGGCTACCGCTAGTTTTTTAAAATCCTTTCTTAAGAAGTTCCGTATCAGCTTTTCGTGACTCCCCTATTTAGGTGACTATCTAAAATGTGAGCTACCAAAATGAACAACTTACAATTTCCTGGCTAAAATTCATCAGTGTTTACTTCAATGAGATATCTGAACCTGATAACTCCGCCAATTTGTCCTACATTTTTCTTCACTAGGATCGAAATGTATAGTCTGTTACATCAACACTGATATATTGCAATAAGGTGCTGATGCATCCCTCTTTTATTCAATGACAAAACACACTTCAGATGTTCCTTATTTTGAAGGCTTCAAAGTGTAAGATATCGAGCAATCTTAGTTCGAATTGACAGAGGTCAACTTTTTATCAATTCTTAAAATTGAAAATTACTTCACCTACAAAAAAGGTGAGGACCTTGTATGCATTTGTGCATGTGGTGTGGTAGCTCACCTATTAATTATTAATATATCAACCCTTGTCAAGTACAATAATTAAAACTTCATCAAAGACTCTGATGTCTTGTCGAATGTCTGATTAATCTGCCAAACGATTTGCAAAAATCTGTGGTACGAGTATTTTACGTGAATGACAAAAGTGTGTGAGTCACCAGATACAAGTGCTGAAACGAATATGTAATAAGAGTTATGATTTGCACACTTCCACACTATTATTTTTATTCAAACATATGATGATCATTTTGAGGTTAATAGTTTTCAAATGATTTCATGGCATACCTCGAAGCAATATGGGAGTAAAGTGGAGATGATATAATTATTAATTGCTGCTCTTATGCGAAACGCTTTAGAAAGTTAAGTTCAAACCTCTTCACCAAGTACTTATGTAATTTTACCCACAGATACTTTGAATTGATAAATTCATTCGAAAAAGAAGAAGAAAAAAAATTATCTGGAAACTAAACTCATTTAGAGGTCTGTTGAGTTGTAAGTTGATGAGAATTTGTACTTGATCGCATCCGTTTACAATTAGATACTCAATCCAAGTGCAATTATGACTCCAAATATAAGCATACTGAGCATAAATCAATTATGCCTATAGACTGGATTCATTAATCAATAATTTCAAAGACAAATAAATTCTTTCTCCATGGGAAGCGAGTCAAAGTTTCTATTTTAGACCCATCGACAGCCTTCCTCCATTAAATTGTAATCTATGAGTATCTATGAATGACTGTACTTGTATCTGCAGCTAAGGTGAACGTAATTAAAAGTTAATAGATGAGGTTAAGAGGTTAATCATAAACAAAAATAGGATCACTACAGATCGGTACTACGGTACGACGACTGGATCTATTATTCAGCATCACTGCCATCAAAGCATGATGCTACAATGTAATCCAATGGCAAGGTAACAACGAGCACATTCGACAGATTTATATCCTCATCCAATCACTCGATTCTACGCATCTACAAGTATCTATAAGTCGGGCAAATTTGTATTTTCAAGATGCCCCCATATCAAGGTAAAAGCATTCGATAGAAATGTTGCTTTCAATGAATCGGTTAGCCAAGTATCTTAAATTGAAATCGTAATATTGTAGTTAGTGTTGTGATAAATTTCGTTGTTGTTGTTTTTGCTGATGGTGCTTGTAGTGATCTCCATTTGGATGTTGATTGAATTCGGTGCACAAAAGATGTGCATTGAGTGGAGATTGTCGGCTCAATGTCGATTAAAACATATTTTTCGCAAATTTAGATGCGAATGGAATCTAAAGGTGACACGAAGCTTGAAAGTGGTTTTATTCCTTTCTAGAACAACGTTAATTCAGTACACCAGATCGATTTGCGTTGTTTCACCAGCAATTTGAAGAATTGTATCGATAATCATAAACTGGAACGAATTGAGTTCCGTGGTAAATATAAAAACTTAAACTTCTCACTTAAAACTCCAAATATGCCATCCCTATTGGGTCTCACGAGACTAGGATACTAACAGATCACTATTCAATCTTGATAAGGGTTTCGATCGGTGGGCTAGAACTCTAAGGTCTAGTCTAGTCTTAATTTTGTGGACTACTTACATTCACATCGAGATCAAATAGGCGAAGAGTTGTTTTGAAGGTGTTATATGTTATTTCCCTACTTATCGTCCATCAATTTGAAGACATGAATTTCGTTTTCTGAAACAAGATTGAATTCTAAGAAGCCTAGATTCCCTGCCTCTCCAAATGACCCGCTTACACTTAAACAAAGGTGAAACTTCTTGAGTCTAAATATGAATAATTAATTAACTGACCAAACTCTGACCAAACGTTTAAATCTACGAGTATATTACTACTTCCCTCGGAGTAAATCTCTTTGGGATTTCAATATATCAAAGGTTTTGATCGCCACATCTCATTGGAACCCAATCCCATCTAGATCTCCTTATTTTTGGTTGCGGTTCCTCCCTTGACAGTGTTTCATCGCTCACATTGGTAAATGCAAGCGATTCTGGTGTCTGAGCGGAAATATATCCCCTTTGCGTTCAGAAGCACTCAACACACTCGGTTGAAATGTTAGCCGAGTAGTTAGAACTATCATTAATAACTGAATTTGTAACTGTAGACGGTGAATCTTTACTTGCAGGTGGTTGGTTGTTCATGGGAAGAGATTTTGGAATCTGAAGCATTACCTTCGGCCAGAGTGACTCTAATCTGATCAACATGTCTGCGGTAAGTCATACCGTCGACATCTATCATATAGTGCAAGTGACCATCCGGCTGCATAGCTCTTCGAAATTTCCATTTGCACTCTTCGTTTTGGAAATATCGCGCTTGAACCAGATCACCAGTATTAAAAATATGTTTGCATTCTGGGATTGAAATGTTGTCCTCAAAGTTCGTGGCTAAGTAGATCTAGTCTTGTACGGAAATTGAACCTCAGCATCATATCTGCTGGACTTAGTCCCGTTGTAGAAGATGGAGTTTTCCTATGTTGGGCCAGCAAACGATGCAGATTAGTATGTAAGCCCCAGGAACAGCTTATTGCAGAACGTAAGCCATTTTCAAGAATTTGAACAAAGCGTTCAACTAGTCCATTAATTGACGGATGAGCTGGCGATGTAAGTTTGTAACAGATGTTATTTAATTTCAGGAAATCTTGGAATTCTTTTGATGTGTTGGAATGCCGATACTTGAGAATGCTTCCCTCAAGGCACGAATGGCTTAAGAGCTCGTAAATTTATCCATCGGAAAAACCTGCAGCCACTTTGTCTTGGCATTAACAACAAGGACGAAGTACTAATGCATGAATCGACCAGCAAAGTCGACGTGTAAGCGTTGCCACGGATAACCAAGAATTTCCCACTGATGGCTAGCTCCTTCAGCACTCTAGCACAATCACGTCAGCTGCGCACTAACTCTTCAATATCCCTGTTTATACCTGGCTAGTAGCAGGAATTATTATTCGTATCCCTCGGTAAAGATATGCAATGTGTGACATTAATTGAGATTCCATATTTTTGTACGCAGTAATTTGTAAGCTTATACCGTCTTTAAGCTAAAGCATTACTAAAGATAACCCTTGATAACTTTTCATTGCCTTCAGAATACTGAAAGGTCTTTCATTAAGCGGTTCCTATCTTTAAATTTAAATAAAACAAAGTGTGTGTGAGATAGAATTGAAATGCTTTATTCGTTTGAAAGGCGTATCGATGCCATTATGTATCCTCGCGGGTTCTCTGGATGGCGCTCGTCCGACATGTCCAATTTTCCACGACTCTGGCGCATAAATCAGGCTGAATTTAACCTACGGCATGGATTATGTTGGCTTTGAGGGCCGATGTGGTTTGCGGCTTATTCACATAGACCAGCGACCTCAGAAAACCCCACAAGAAAAAGTCTAACGCGGTCAAATCGCACGATTTCGGTGGCCAGTTCACATCACCTCCACGTGAGATGATCATGCCCTCGGCTCGCTCGTGCAGAATTTCCAATGTGGCGTGCGCTGTGTGGCAGGTAGCGCCGTCCTGTTGAAATCACATATCGATGGTGTCTATATCATCAAATTCAGGCCAAAAGAAGTTGATAATCATCGACCTAATCATTGACGGTGATGGCCTGGCCAACGTCGTTCTCAAAAAAATATGGACCGATGACCCCATCAGCCCAAAATCCACACCAAACAGTGACTTTTTCAGAATGCATTAGACGCTCTTAGGTATGAGACCCGATGTGGTATCCACATCGAAAAGTTTGTTTGTTGACGTACCCATTCAACCAGAAATGGGCTTCATCGCGGAAGATGATTTTTCGATCAAAATTAGGGTCAGTTTTCAACTGCTCCAGAGCCCATTCAGCGAACACACGTCTTTGTCTATGGTCGTTTACTTTCAGCTCCTGGGTTAGTTGAATTTTGTACGGGTGAAGGCCTAAGCCACGACGCAAAGTTCGCCAAGTTGAGCAAGAACTTGAGTCCGGAAACGAATACTGTCGTTAGCAAAGGAATACCACCTTGATCAAAAAGTTTATTCAGAAAATTAAAAATTCAAGTTTATTCATCTAAATCTGTACTGTCCCCTTCAAAGTAATCCCCATCGACTGCAACACACTTATGCCAGCGCCTGATCCAATCCTAGAAAAATTTTTTATATTCGGTTTTCGGTATGTCCATCAGTGCTTCCTGCGATTTTTCCATTACTTCCTCTCGGCTGCTGAAACGCGTTCCCCGTAGTGGTTTTTTAACTCGATTGAACAGAAAGAAGTCAGAGGGAGCGAAATCCGGTGAATTCGGTGGCTGTTGGATGGTATTTGTTGCATTTTTCGTTAAAAAATTACGAATAATGATGGCACTGTGCGACGATGCGTTATCATGGTGCAAAATCCACGAGTTTTCTGCCCACAATTCTGGTCTCTTTCGGCGAATTGCATCACGCAAACGTCTCATAATACTCTTTGTTTACTGTCTGACCTTCTGGCAAAAATTCATGATGCACTACACCGTTGTAATCCATGAAAACCGTGAGCATTGCCTTCTTTTTTGATTGAAAACGACGTGGTTTTTTTTTGTCTCGGTTCATTTGGTGAACGCCATTCACTTGCCTGATGTCTGGATTGCGTGTCGTACTCATAAACCCACGTCTCGTCTCCAGTAATGATCCTTTTGATGAATGTGGGATCGGATTCAGCCTCGAAAATCATCCCTTTTGCGACGTCAATACGGTCCCTTTTTTGCATGAAATTGAGGTCTTTTGGCACCAACTTTGCTGCTATACGACGGAAACCCAAATCATTAACCAAAATGTCTCGGACCGATCCATAGTCCTCCGCTATCTCTCTGATGGTTAATTTGCGATTATTGACCAACATTTCTTCTACTTCGTCAATGTTTTCGTCGGTTTTCGATGTCTATCTTCGATTGACTCACGACCATTTTTGAACCGCTCGTGCCACTGGTAAACGACCGTTTTCTTTAGAAAATCGTTGCCCGAACACTTTTCCAACATTTCCAACGTTCGTGCACCATTAAATCCGTTTTTTACGCAAAATTTAATACAAGTTCGTTGTTGCAAATTTAAATCAATTTCTAAAATTGTAAAAAATCGCAAACACACACAGAGTGTGCGATTTAGAGGAAATGTCAACAACAGATTTACCAACTTAACAAAAAAAAACAGAACTCAAATCGGAACAATGGGAGCGCCACACGGTGGTGTGGTGCGGGAACTTTTTGATCAAGGCGGTAATTGGGAAAACTCAGCGGGCTGACGCAGGTGCGTTCTTCAGTACTGAAACGGAAGCTGCCAAAATGGGTTTAGCGATAAATGGGGCATAACCAAGTATTTATATGCTGTCAACAAGAAGGGACACACAACATCGACGAATTGGAGAGTACGTCATAGTCGACAGCTTTGATTTCGAGGTAGTAAGGGAGGGAGTCTACCTATTCAACTGTTTCGACATTGAAACAACCAGATGAACAACTACCATTTACGTTAATATTGAGTCTCCCACAGGTATGAAGAGGTAAACAAAACTTTTGGCAGGCACTTGCCAAAACACATTGTGTTAAATTGAAACTCATTATTTTTGTTTTTTCGCTGATAATAAGCTTGTGAATTGTGAACCAGAACCTTAGTAGTTCGCATTCGTGAATCGAAAGATTAGTGTACTTGAAAGCGATGTTATCTGCAAAAGCCATACGCTTACCATAAAAATTTTGAGAGAGTTAATATTGGACGTAGTACGAAACCTTGTGGGACACCATTTTTAAGCTTTGTTCTCTTCCAACAAATATGGCTTTGCATAGCTTGGATAATAATATTTCAAGATTCACCATGTCGAAGGCTTTAGTCATATCGACAAAAAGAGCTATAGTTGACTTACTTTCATTTATGCCACTAAACAGACCACAACAGACTTTTAAAATAGCATCTTCAGTGGATCAGCCTGGTATAAAGCCATACTGATCGTGTAAAAAAAATTACTTTGATTTAAGAAAGAGAGTATTCGTGATTTCATTAGTTTCTCAAAATTTTTTGAGAACTTAGGGAGTAGAGCAATAGGTCTATAATCGCTGATGTTTTTGCAATTTCCTTTCTTAAACAGCAGCATGATTTCTGCCTTTTTTAAAGAATTGGGAAACTTATCACTGTTAACACCAAGTTTAAAACCATAACACAGGACATCCAGAATTTCCCAAGCAATCGATTTTAGTAGAATGGCAGAAATACCGTCACTGGTGCTTGATTTCTTGTTTTCCAGATTCATAATTAATTTAAAAACTTTAAACGAAGAAAACTGGAGAGAGCAGAAAGTGTTACTCTGCATTTTTTCTTCAATTAAATCCGATGAAATATTTCAGGTGCAAATGGAAAGAAGCTCATGAGGTTTTTAAGTCTCTGAGATATTTTTTTTTCCGTGGTAATTAAAAACCTTCATAGGCACAATAAGCACGCGCTCATAGCAGTACCACAACACCACCACAGCAGGCACCATAAGCACGAGCACCTACTGCTTACCACAGTGGCATAACAGCGCCCACCATAAGCACGCCTTCATGGTAGTGTGAGATTCTTACTCACTAAAAAACCTCCCATTTTCTATAAGACTACGACTAAGTTTCCTTAACAAGTAGCTCGAGCTTCTGTAGTTTATCGCGTTTGGTAGGTAGCTTTCCAGCGAAGGCACCTACTATTACCGTTATTTTATACGGTTTCTTCTTAAGGCGCTAAGTCGAACGGTCTTGTTCTTTGAAGTCGCCGCACAAGATTTGTCTCGTCCAATCTCCGGATTATTTCCTGGTTGCAATGATGCACAAGACGAGTGCGAAGTTTACGAGCAAAGCTTGTTACTTCGTCTTTCACGGTTGCAATTCCCAGATCGCGGTGAATATCGCTATTCCTTATATACCATGGGGCATTTTTGGTTTGGTACAACCCCATAGTTGTATACCATAAGTCCACGAAGGTTTTAGCACTTGCTTCTATACGAGTACAATAAGAAGCTTGTTATATGTGATTAGTTTAGAGTATCTTCCGATAAGCCAATTCATTTCTCTTAGCCTGATTTCGAGCTCTTCACGTCTCTTTTTTACATGTGATTTCCACTTTAGTTTTGCGTCTAGGGTCATTCCCAAATATTTGGCCTCGTTTGCATACGGTATTTGTACCGAATTGATGAATAAAGGTAAGTTGTTTATCTTTCTGTACGTGAAATTGACGTGTGTTGACTTAGTCTCGTTTAGCACGATTCGCCAGCTCTTCTTCCACTCAAATATTTTGTTCAGAGTTCGTTGAAGTTTTGCAGTCGAGGATTCAACTGTTTGTCCTGTGGCGAGGATCGCCGTGTCATCCGCGAATGTGGCTACCACAGTCTCTTCAACTAGAGGTATGTCTCTATTGTACAGTAAGAATAGGTATGGCCCCAGAACGCTTCCTTGTGGAACGCCAGCTTGAATTTCCTTGAATTCAGAGTATTCAATCCCATATCTAACCCGAAACAGTCTACATATTGTCAAGATAGGATTCGAGTATCTTATTCATTTCTCTCGGTAAAATTTGTTGTAGCTTATACTTCAAGCCTTCGTGCCATATCTTGTCGAAGGCTTGCGATACATCGAGAAAAACGCTTGAACATATCTTTTTTCCCTCTAGCGCGTTTTCAATTACATTTGTTATCCGATAGATCTGATCAATTGTGGAATATTTAACCCTAAAGCCGAACTGGTGATCCAGGATCAATCGTCTTTCTTCAGTTGAAATTATCGGCAGGAGCGAAATGGGTCTGTATGATTTTTTGTCGTTTGGACTTTTCCCCGGTTTTGGAACCAATTTGTGCGACTTTCCACTGGCTTGGAACGTATAAAAGTCTCATGGAAGCATTTATAATGTGGAGGAGCTTGACAAACGCTTTTCGAGGTAGCTCGTTTAGAATTTCACTTGTAACCAAATTGTATCCTGGAGCCTTATTATTTTTTAGATGTTTTATTGTTTGCTTTAGCTCAGACAGTGATACGGATTTTATATTGTAGTTGTCGGATCCTGTTCCGAGATTAAGTTCTTGGGCCAATTGACGTCCTTCAAACGGTTTGAAAGTTTCTTCCAAGTGGTCGGCAAACAAATTCGCTTTGTCTTTGTCTCCTTTTGCCCATTCGCTTTTAGTCGACTTCACGGCTTTCCAAAGCGAATAATTGGAACTCTTGTCCGCAGTCAAGCCTTCGAGGTATTTAAAAGTTTCACGGTTCTTATATTCCTGCAGCATTTGCTTTAACTTATTTGATAGGCGGTTCAAATAGGATTTATGCGGGGGCGCACGTGATTGTTGCAATCTCCTCCGTGCTTTCCTTTTTTCTCGTAGGAGACCTTCTATATCGGGCGCGTATATTTGCTTTCCGTATTTTATTCCTCTTGTCCGAAAAGAAGTGTTGTTCCACGCAGCTCTTTGGATGATTTCCACGAACTTGTCAACTTCGTCTTCTATTTGCAACGGCGTCGTAAGTGGAACTCTTAAAACAATATTTTCCTTGCAATTTCTCCTGAACCCATCCCAATTTATTTCTTTATTCGTCAATCTGGGAGGTCTTTCGGTCCTTGCTGTGCTCCTGCCGATTTTAAATATTACTGGCGAGTGATTTGAGCAGAGATCATAGGATTCTTCTAAAGTCATGAGATATTTGGGGACCCCTTTTGTAATGAAAAAATCGACCAGGTCAGGTATTTTATTTGTGTCGGTAAGCCAGTAGGTTGGCTTGCCCGTCGAAAAAAAGTCCAAGCCACATTTCATACTTGTTTGGTACAGTAGCCTGCCCTTAGTCGAATTGAATCTTGAACCCCAAAATGTATACTTGGCGTTAAAATCACCACCGTTAATAAAGTTCGACCCAAGTTGGTAAAAAAGGCGATTGAGGTCGTCGTCTGCCATCTTATATCTCGGAGGGAAATAACAAGATGCTCTATTATAGTCTATATGATTCCGTAAACATAGGAAATTGAACTTATTTGCATAGATTCAAGTTCTATTGTCACGTTCTCGGCATGCTTAATGCAGTCTTTAATATAAAATGAGGATCCACCCCTCGCGTTTTCTGAGGGAAGATGCGCGTGATAACCAGAGTAACTTCTTATTTTGGGTTTAACTCCTTTTTTGAGTGTGTTAAATTTTTCAGAAGACCATTTGCATTCCATGTTAAAATCTTAGTCAACTTCATTTTTGTTAGATTTTTTCCGAGCAACGAACTCGAGCTTGCTTAGTTTTTCAATCAAGAGCTTATTTATTTTCATAATTTGTTCATCTAGTTTTCCTAAGATGACTGCGAGAATTTGAGGCAGCGGATCTGTAGTGGCCGAATCTATTTTGTTGGCTTTTGATACGACCTCAGCGTATGAACTCGCGCGGACCGGTACAGGTTTTTGAACTGCACTTGATTCGGCAACGTTTTTTTGAGCAGATTTATACTTTTGCGCTACCGGTTTCTTCATTATGACTCTCTTAGCTGTCTTGGGCTCATCGGTTTTAGGATTTTGCACCTTTAGGTCCGGATGAATGAATTTCGTGGGACTTTTTCTCCTCTTTTGTATTTCTGTGGCGATTTCGCAATCTCCGTAATTAGCTGGGTGATTTCCTGTGCAATTGGCACAAACTGATGGGATTTGCTTATTTGTTTTGCACTCTTTCAAGAAGTGTTTGCCTGCGCATTTTACGCATCGTGGATCTTTTTGATCTTGACAACGTTTGCATTGCATTATAGTTTGTTTGCCCTTACGCATGGGCTCCATTTTGACTCTGATATTTAAGATAGATTTAATTTTATAAATATCATCGACTTTCTCGTTTCGATCAAAAGTAAGCATGAAAATAGGAAGTCCGCGTTTGACTACGGTATCTTTGTCGCTATCCATTTGTTGCTTTACCTTCTTGATTATGTTCACGGCGTCAGTAATCTTAAGACCTTGTGCTTGAACGTTTTCTATTACGTTTTCTTTTTTGCACGACGGGTGAAGTCCCCTAGCGAAGACTCGTAACGGTTTTTCAAACTTATTTTCATAAGTATACCATTGAATTTTATCGGTGTTAAGTTTCAGCGACAATGTGCGGTAAGAATCGGAGTTATCTACATTAATTTCCACACGTTTTAACGGAGTGAAATTATATTGAACTTTCTTTTTAGTGTTCTTTGGAGAAGGTCCCGTAACTTTCCGTAGTCTGCAATCCCGATCACATTTATTGCGGGTGGAGGGTGCGGTTTCGTTGGGGGTTTTGTCATGGTTGGTACGGTGGGCTTATTTTCATCTCTTGGTTGTAAAACTTCGGGAGATGAGCCTGCCTTACGTTTTTTTCTAGGCCTTTTCACGAGTACCGGATTGGTTTCGCGAGCAAGTTCTTCTTCGTCCGTCAGGTATTCCACTGAACGGTTCGGCGTTGTCTTGCAATTTAGAGATAAACGAGAGCTTCTTAGAACCTCGTTTTCTTTTTGAAGAGAAAGAGTCGTTGCATTTCATTGAGTTGAGCTCGAAGTTCATTGTTCTCCTTTTCGAAGCATTCACTGAGTCTTGATTAACAGGCGGACTTCATTTTCCGGAAATATGCGATTTAGATGGTGGAGATCGGAGCACCTTTGATGTTTTTGCAAAGGGATTTGACAGCAATAAATGGCTCTCCCCAGAATCCGTAGAGCCTACCTTCGAAGAGGGTGGATTTGACAGTGAAACTGGATTGCCACCAGGGGCATTTCTTCTGTTTGTTTTGTCCATTGCATTTTTTGTATGCCCACGCACTCGGCATACAGAGGGTGCATTTTAGTCGCCTTTTACGACAGGCATGCCTACCTCGGGTATATTCTATTTCCCCTACCCGAAGGGGTAGAATTGAGATGTTGACAAAATACTCGTTGAATGTATTTGCTATCAAGCGTAGATCAGATACTATTGAATTATCGACTTCTATATTTTGAATACTATTATACCCAAAATATGGTTTACTAATCCCCATTCTTTCTTAGGTTCTCCCCTAAATTGGCTTAAGCGATTCGCGTAGTAGGTGTCGCGTGCTTGAGCAACCATACTTTTGTGCTTTTTACACAATTTCGTGTAATGCATTTTTAAATTAGTATTTCGAGGATGTTTTTTACCTTTTTTGCGAACTCTCTTTTACGTTTAATAAGGTTGTTTAATAAGGGTAATGTCATCCAGGGCTTTAAAAACAAATCGCGCTGCCATATTTTAAGAACAAAAGTTGCATTGTTAAAATTGAAACAAATTTATCGTAGGCTACTAAAGGATAATTTTCTGAAAAAAACGGGTTTCTAGAATTCATACCTGATCTTCTCACGTAGAAAAGAATAGTCAATTTGAGTTTTTTCCTTATAGCAAATTTCTACAGGAGAAACCTTATAACGCCTACTTATAATTATTTAAATACTTCTCGCGTCTTTCTTGTCCACACTTCCAGACTTTGGAACTCATTACCTGTTACCGTCAAGCACATTTTGAAAATAAATAATTCGAAGTACGTAAACTTTTTCTAAATTTCTTTTCTCTTTTATTTCTTTCTTACTTTTTCGCATCCATCTCTATTTTCTCTCCTTGTGATCCTTATTTTTTAATCCAGTCTCAGATCCCTGTAATATGTTGTTTTTCTTTTTTTTTGTAAATTTAAATGTAATTTTTAAGCTTAGTCCTTTATTATTTGAATTCAATTTATCTTAAAATTCATTGTAATATAAAAGACTTTGATCTTACTTATACTTACCCATTGTTATAAATAAATTAAAATTGAATTCCGTTGGTAGCCATTTAAATTCAAAGCTAATAAATCTATTTTCAAAATTGATAGAGCTATTTTCTTGTAAAAAATTTCATATAGTTAGAAAAACAAATTCAAATTTATTGATAAATTTATAAAAATCCACAAAAATGCTCTGATATCTGATACCTTATAACAAAGGATTTTGTACAATACTTTAGAAACTTAAAACTATTTATTTTAACATCATCATTATTTAAAGAGATTGAATTATGGCATACGGCATTACAGCAAAAAGCGACTCGTATAAACAGTTTGAGAGCTATTGCTGCTTCCATCACATGTCGTTCCACCACTAGTGCCACTGTCATTGTGCACCTGTCAGTGTCATCCGCAAGTACTTGCTGAATCAATAACAAACCGTTCTCATGATCAGACGTCAGTTGCTCACCCCTATGAAAATAAATTTCTTTTTTCGTTTATTTGAAGAGTTTCGCCTCGTCTTTGAACTTTTATGCCCTTGTTTCATGAAATTGTGTCCGTTTTTAGCTTTGGATAGTCCTTGTGGATAGAAGTACCAGTGTTATCCAATTTGGATTTAGCTCGAAGCACACCAACAACATCATCATGGACAGCCATTTCTACAATGACATTTGCAGTTCTACTCCCAGAGCTGATTTGACATGCTGCACTTATTTTAGAGCTGTCATTCGTTTGCAGGAGATCCAAGCAAATCGCTTTAGCTTTCTCAACCGTATTTTGAGGATTATCTGCAGGTTGCAAATGGATAATCAGATTATTCTCATTGGCTTTTTTTTCAAGAAACTCTACTGGTCTCTCGAGCAAGACACATCGAGACTCCATCTGTTGAAGCTGGGTTTCTAATTCGTTGTTGCTTTGCTTCAAAGCAGAAATTTTCGCTCTTCCTTCCATGTCGGCCACGTTTTTCAGTCTTACGTCCAATAATTCTCCCATAGTACGTTGGATCATTTTATTTGGTTCCGCAACCGGCAATATACCAACAGGTGTATTATTTTCATTAATTTCAGATGATGGGGATTTTGGTGACATTTGTGAATGCGGTCTTTTAGGAGGATTAGATTGATCGTTGATACACAATGCCGAACCACCATAGAACATTGTTGGGATTTTCTTTTTTAGGCTTTTATAAAAAGACTCACCCAGTTTTTATTTTTTTTTTATGTCGATGAGACGCAGAATTGCCAACCGCCAAGCTGACTATAGTTTGATTCTCCTTTGCTTAAGCGTCTTGATGCAAATGGTATTGGCCTGTCGCCTCTTTCAGTTGAATGGGACAGAACTGATGATAGGCCCACTGGAGAAGCATCGATTGCGAGTACCAAAGGGAGACATTCATCTAAAGGAATTAACACATTACCACTCATAAGTTCCATCTTGAGGCCTTCAAATGTATGTTGTTCCTTAGAAGCTTGTAAAGAGGATGTAATTTTGTTGATAAATCTGGAATAAACTTTTGATAATAATTAACTAATCCGAGGAATTGGCGTAATTTCGTTAAGTCACTTGGCGGTTGAATTTTCAAAATCACTTCAATTTGCTCGGGTGTCTTACGTAATCCTTCCTTATCGATGCAGTAACGAGTTGTACTCGTATCATCAAAGAAACAAACTACCTTTACAATTATATTTTAATATGGTGTCCATAAATTGGTGCCATATATTCGGAGCAGTTTTGATACCGAACATAAGTTTATTTACTTTGTGACGGCCTTTTATCGTCCTTATAGTTTGTAAAAGCGCACGTTCTTCTGTCATTTCGAGATGTACAATAAATATGCTTTATAAATGTCAAATATACAACAGTACTCACCATATCTGAGTTTTTGGTACAAATCTGCGATCCTTGGGTTAGGTTATTTGTCATTTATGATGTTGTTGCTCGGGATGATCTTATAGTCGAGACATAATCTAATTGATTTGTCTTGCTTTACAACCGGAACAGTTGGTGTACGCCATCGGAATGCGAAATCTTCTCCAAGATGCCATCCCGCTCCAATCGCTGAATCTTGGCTTCTATTAATAGGCGCAGAGCATATGGCGCTGGTCTTGGCTTAACAAATATGGGAGTAGCTCCCTCAGGTAGTTTCAAGAATGGTTCAGGAATGGTTCCAATTTCCTGTTCAAACACAGAGCCGTGTTCTCTAAATAATTTTTTCTTCATCTGTACAATATTTCCCTCCGTAAATCTATCAACTTTATTAACCTTTTCAGTAAATTTAAGGCATTAATCCACTCGCTTTCGTAGGTTTTTGTAGTGGGGTCCTCTGGGCCTGACAGGCTTAACAAAAGCTAGTAGACTTTGGCACGGATATAATTAATTACTACTTGCCGCTTTTAGATATTCCCTAGCTCGAAATAATTTTCCAATCGTTAAATTGATGAAATTTTAAACTAGGTGTAGTGAGGGTTGCTTGTAGGCGTTGAAGGGCATTAGTTAATGTTTGAATTATTTGTTGCGTAGATTCGGTCATTATATGTACGAGTGTATGTAGATTTTCCTTAACCTTTTTTAATCCTCATCGCCACTGATAGATCCTCACTTGAATTAAAAAACCACGTTTTCAACAGACACGAAGAGGATGACTTTATTTCAGTAGTCGGAAATAGAATGTTTGACATGACAAAACACACAATACAATACATAGGTAGATAATTAATTGCCAGTAATTCAAGTCTTAACTCCATGTTATATCATAAATCATCTCTGATTGATTGATGATCAAGCAATCAATTCTTTTCAAAAATTAATTTCGTTGATTAGGGAGCGGCAATAATAATATGCAAACTCTGTCTTCTTTTTTAAGGCATAAAGTCCGATGATGATGACTGGGCATTGAACCACTAAATTGTAGTTAGCACTGAGGGATGCCCTGTGCTGTAACTATGGCTTGCCAAATTTATAAGTCCGAGTGTCTTCAGAATCCGCATGACTGAATTAACTGTGACATCAACAGTCAGCATGACAGTTCCTTATATGAGCTATTTTAGCGTATTTGAATTTTAAATCAGAGAGGGATAGCCAGGGATGAATAAGGCAACGGTAGCTTTTATACCCCCGAAGGAGGTTACTACCTTCGAATATCCGTTCGCTTTTTCCGTTTTTATATCATTCAAAGCGAAAACCATTGCTTTGTATGCACTCCATCTTTGAAATGCTCTAAAAACGTCCATTCTTTCCAGTTCTTCTCGGACTTTTGCATCTGCCTCATCAATCCTAGGACTCCAGTCATCCAGTGTTGTTATTTCTGATGGGTAAACAATATCCTTCATCCGTTCCGATAAATAAAAGTCCATTAGGTCCGTCCCGTCCTATCCAAAAAATGTTCATACACGCCATCTAACCACTCTCTAACTGCATGGCCATAGTGTGCGGTGGTGCCATCCTGCTGGTACACAACGGCTGTTCTTTGTTACACTGGTATATCATCTAGTAGTTCTGAATCTAAGTAGAGATTCGAATTAAGCCTTAGAGGAAGCCGATAGGAACCCCACACATTGGCGTCGAACATATGCTGAAAAGCTCTGTATTACATAGAGTGGAGGTTACTTGCTGACCAGGATTCATCCGTCCATAAAGCCCCGTCAATAAAATTGTCTTTCCAGAGTCTTATCCAAACACCTCTCTGAGTCCCCAGGTTGTAGTTCCTGTATTGGTATAATATGGAATGTATGCATGCCTTCTGAATGTAGCAGATGTAAATACTGCTTAGATTAAAATGTCTGCTTAGTGACCTAAGTCTGTTATTTGGATGGTTTCTGACGTCTTTAAAACGTCGATGTGAGTTCATCGACGATTTCCACGTTGTTTCCGTCGCCCTTAAACTCGAGAATGTTCTACTAAATGTCTTGACATTTGGGGAAGTCCTATGAGGGTCAGTCTCAGATATTCCAATCTCGTTCCAGAAACCATATACATAAACCATGTCTGCGCTTTCATATGTTGAAAAGTCCACCATCCAGGATGTTATGAATTAAACGACAAAATCTCGGTTAAAAACTACAAACTGGTTTTGCAAATAATTTTCGATTCTTTTCTAATTATTTCATTGGAGATCTGCTTAATTTTTTCTTTCAGAAAGCGACCTGCAACTTCTTTTTGACCTGGAAAATATATACATGGTTTGATGAAGAATGCAGACAAGGACACGAAGCACCACTGCATAGAAGAACGAGAGGGGTCCATCAAATCTATGAGCCAAAAAGGAGGGACGAAAATCGGCTCGATGGAAAAAGGAAGAGGATGAGAAGCGCGTATTCGAGGAAATAGGAAAGCGCTGCTCGTGGAACAGCGTGCGGAAGTACTACCAAAAAGTGAAAGCAGCAAGATCCGAACAGAAGTTTGTACAGACGAACGAGGAAACATAGAAGTAGAGTCAGAGTCGGTACTGAGCATCTGGAAAACCCAACTCTGCGGACTATTGAGTGACGAGGACAACTTAAATTCCGTTATAAGGCAGCAGACTGAACCATTTAATCTGGACGGGAAAAGTCAAGAGATCTATCCATCCGACCAAAATAAAATAGGAGAGCAATTAGAAAGCATGAATCAACTCATTTCCAGGATTTGGTTGGCATGAAAAATGGAACCTTAGCACCGTTGGCCTGATCTACATATGTTACAAAAATAAAGAGACCCTTTAAATTGTGCCAACTACAGAGGCGTCAGTCTAATCGACATCCCATACAAAATCTTGTCTACCAGATTATGTGAATGCCTGAAATCATTTGCGACGATCTGATTCTCCTTGCCCGTTTTAGGTAAATTAGAGCATTGACTGTCAAAATATGCACACTAAAGCAGATCCCAAAGGAAACCAAAGAAGAGCAGATCTACCTCTCTACAGATTTTAACGCAGTATATGGCAGCGGAGTATATGGAGACAAGTTATAAGGTTCAGTCTAGTTCTGACTGCTCGCTATAGGTCGGAAGACACCTCAGCGAGATATCAAAAGGGTTAAGAAAAGCAGTTATGTGGCCTCTACAATATTATGTGCAGAAATCGCTAACCAACATCGAAGTCACATTTTTGTTTAAGTTTGTACAACCTTGAAACTTGCGTATTCTGGTAACATTGACATCGTTGGCAAAACTCAGAGGATTCCATCGGTACGTTTGCAGGTATAGAAACAGAAACTACAAAAATGGATTAAGCTGTAAATTAGAGCAACAAAAAGGGACATACAAGCACGAATCAGACAAAACATCAAAATCGAAATTTCTGCGGATCCATGTCCTTTATTAAAAGATGCAATTGCATCAGGATTGATTTCCATAAGGAGACACAGGATAGCCTATTTAGGGCGCATTTCCATGCCTGCAGCTTTCGGAAGTCAATCTAAACTTTAGAGAGTTAACTAGTAAGATGCGATAGAAACCACAAGTCGACGTAATCGAGATAGCTTCTTTCCAACCATAACATACAGCACTAAAGTATAACATTCAACCCCTGATGGTAAAAGAGTTGGCGGAAATTATTATTACGTAGCCCAAGCTAATCAGAGGCTGGCCTAACCTAGAGAACGTAATTTCGTGCGGGGTCTGTACTATTAGCATTCGCAAATCCGAGAGAAATAGTCACAACTTTTCAAAAGACCTTAGACCGATCAGTCTGGCGTCATTGCTACTCAAAATATTGAAACGCTTCTAAGACAAGCATACATTTACATATATCAGGAACTTTATTAAATGACGACTAGTTTTCAAGAACACAACACGCCTACACCAAAGAAAAATCTATCAGTTTCTATAGGGAGACGTATCCAAGATACGGAGATATTTCCACTACAAAGGATGTACCTTCAGATAGAGATTTGATATCGACGAGTCTTCACCTACAATCGTTCTAATTCGAATGTCGACTGTAAAGAACACAACGTTTGTAGATCAGTCAAAATATAAAACTCCCAAAGAGTGAGGTATCCACTCATCACTTATTTTGAAAATACTTGACTTCAACTGGACAGCTTAAGCTAACGATGTGCTCTGCCCTGGTAAACGCGTTGAACCACCGTAACTAAGTTCTCGTACACCGACTACACACTTAGAGAAAAAATTAGAGCGGACTTAGCAGTTTATTTAGGAATTTTAACTGGTCGTTATGTTTCGCTGATAATGATGTGGACGCCGCTGCTGATATGATCACAGACACTATTCTCTTTGGAATGAGATCCTTTATCCCTCATCCGGTTATGAGTATCGGAACAAAAGAAAAAACGTGGTACGACTCGAGCTGTAAACAGCCTGTCAGAGTTAAAGAAATGTTTTATAGGTCCTACAAGAACAGCCCAACAGAGGAAAACCGAAAGAAGTTCAAACGAGCCAGAAGACTGCAACGTCTTCCTTAAGCGTGTGAAATTTGAATACGACCAAAAACTGATGCAAAAAATACTACAATGTCCCAAAGGCAGTAATCATTCTCCAGCTGTAAGCTCTTTGGACGAGGCCAATCTACTTGCTGCACATTTTCGAGCTGGCTAAACATTTTCAGATTGTGCTTTCTCCTCGCCTAAGCTTGATCGCGTCGAATCTACAAAGGGACGAATCCATTTTCGCACTCGTGTAGTACTGCTTGAAGACGTTAACCTGCACAAATCCGCTGGTTCTAATAGTCTGTCCCTCCTTCTTCTGAAAAGGTGTTCTTCCATGCTGGCAAAACCACTGAATGAGCTTTTTCATCAATCCTACGCTTCAGGACAATTTCCGAGCAGATGAAAAACAGCATTTTTCCAGCCTGTCCCTAAAAAAGGCGAATCGTCTTCTCTCTCCTCCTACAGACCCATTGCACCTACGTCCCTTCTTTCTGCGGTCACGGTTTTTGTAGCAACAAAAAGTGGAACCAAAGCGTACATCAATCTGGCGATAGCAAAATAGTTGCACTTGATATTTCTAAGGCATCTGACAGAGTTTGGCATCAGGCTCTGTTGTCGAAAATGCGTGCTTTTGGGATCGACGACTCTCTTTTTCAATGGATTAGAAATTACCTTTCGGAACGTCGAATTCAGGTTGTCTTGGATGGATTCAAGTCTGATAATCACAAAATAATTGCTGGTGTGCCCTAAAGCGCCGTTCTGTCTCCGATACTCCTTTTAATTTCATCAATGATGTCCTGTCTGTCACTTCTAATCCAATATATTCCTTTGCTGACGACAGTACTCTCTGCTTTTCGTATTCGTTTCCGGACTCGCGTCCCCGCTCGTATTCTGTAGAACAGGAACGGCAGCGTATATTAAGCTCATTAAATTGCGATAGAAACAGCATAACCAATTCGGGGCTACCAACAGAGTGGAATTTAATGCTTCCAAAACACAATGCTGTCTGCTGTTGTTAAAGCGAAATTTAAACACCTATCTATGGATGGCACTTACATCGTCGAAATCGAAAAATGACAACCTAGGTTGGAATGACCACATATTCGGTGTCGTCAAAAATACTGCGAAACATCTAGGTTTCCTCAAACGATGTAAGAAATACTTCACCCTCTGATCTGGCCTCAATATATAAGGGGTTTATCCCCCCGAAATTGGAGTGCAATGCATACATCTGGTCGGGTGCACCCACAAACATCTCTGCAGCTACTAGATAGGTTTCAAAACCGTACGATGAAACTCATAGGTGACACAAATATCACTCAATCAATGGACACCCTCGAACACCGACGTAATGTCTCGTGTCTCACTCTGTTTTATCGCTATTTCCACCAACAGTGCTCCATAGAAATCGCCAGTAGCATTCCGCCCCTTCAAACTTTTAACCGTAACACCCGTCTCGCTATGAATTCTCATCAGTATACACTGAAGCACACTTTCGAACGTACTTTTAATTGTCGTGGTTCTTTACTAAGCCATAGAGCTCACTTATGGAATGCCCTGCGAGCTCACTAGCTCCTAGTCATTGTATTGCAACCTGCAAACATTTAAGACCAACGTACATCGGTACCTCACTTTTCTTCCTCCCTAAGTTTCCTTATTCCGCGCCGTGTACAAACATTAAAAAAACAAGAACCATGCACGTATCTGCTACGAGTAGAATAATTCGTACATTCAACCAACAAGGATAATTCTTGCAAGTACACACTATTTTAGATTAATCCTAGATTCTAAGCTAAATTAAAGAAAAACATTTCTGATCGCACCATAAACAAGCACATGTTACCTAATGAATAAAAGCATTCAGTATCTCACAGGATTTCAAGCCAGCTGTTGTCTGACTGTAGCTTAAAAAATCCCTAAAGATAGAACAAGGACTACCATATAGCAGTGATGGAAACCATGCTAAATCTCATGCCTCAAAGGGGTTAGGACCTCCCCCAGTGTATATTTCGTTAGATTCTATGAAAAATTAATTCAGGATTAAGTAATTGCTTAACAACTTAATCATACCTTGGACCAATGTGGATGCATGTACATTGCTCAGAATCATCTGGCTGATCTAGGACATAAAAAAATCGGTCTCATTCAAAGAGATTGTTTGTAAAGGGGGACGTTCTTTATCTGACGTTATCACTTGACTCTATGTCTTTTGTGTTCACGCGAAACATCTAAGGACCTTTCATAATGACATAAAAGGTATGGGAAAGAAAATATAATCTGTTTCATCACCTGCTTTGAAACTGTCCTACCGAGCATTCGCCAGCATTTGATATTTCAGGAAGGAGATACCGTCACGCTTATAGGTAAGCGAATTTCCTTTTCTTTGATATTTCGAGGTTTTCAACGAAACTGGCAATCCTGTCCAATATAAAGGCTAAACGTACTTCTCCGGATGAATTATACCGCATTAACTGACTTCTGCTCTTCAAAACGTCGACTTGTGTTTGCTGTAGCTGCGGTTTCAGCTGGATATCATGCGCCGGAAAAGCTATGAACAGAGGGAGAGCATGAAACATTTTGCTTTTCTTACAAGGAGCTCTGTTTGAGATGGAAGAAAAGAAGGCAACTTCAGCTCCGAGATGTTCATCGGATTGAGTTCGTGTTACTTTCGCTTAGGTGTTTGCTCTCAGCATTTAAGCCATCTACTGCTGATTCAGTCTTCTTGCGCCGTGCATCTACCTCAAATCTGTTTCTTCTGTTTACCTGTCACTAAGATGACTGTCACTCAGAACATTCCCCTGAAACTCGTCTGTCTTCAAATGTATACAGCCAACCCCACAAGCACTGCAAATAAGTACCTACGTAGCGAAAATAAATAAACTATATCCCATAACGAGGCATTCATATCTCAGAGAAGAAGAAAAGCGGGTTGATAACCGCACTAACATTTAGCTAAATCCTTCAACATTGTGCATATGGAATCATTCAAAATAATTATGGGGAATGCTTAACGCACAGCATGCAACTGTTCACGAATACTAAATAAATTTTACTCTGCTCAGTAGTTTCCGGAATGCGGTTTTCAAAAATAGCTCTATTTAAAAAAGAAAAGAAAAAAAAGTATAGAACATTTCCGACCGTGACAGGACTCGAACCTGCAATCTTCGGATCCGAAGTCCGACGCCTTATCCATTAGGCCACACGGTCGCATATTTTCCAATTTGAAATTTGTAAACGCTCACCAAGCTATTTCTGCCGCACAATGTGACCTTTGTCAGATTGCCAAAAGCAACAATAACAACTTGTTTTCTAAAACTAGGTGTGATGTTTAAACACGTGCGGACTTCACCCCCTTTATTGGCACTTCATCGATGACAGAATGCCCAGTGGATAGCATCTACTCTACTCTGACGAATACATACAAATTGAACATTAATCACCGCCACCGGATTTTATGTAATTTTTAATTTAGCTATCAAGATTTATGGTGGTTGCTACGCACCATTAGATTATCAATTTTATTGTAATTGGCCATACTCAAGGGAGTGACCTACGGAAAAGTGTTAGTTTGATTGATGATGTCATCGTGTTTATATTTTCTTTTTTTAGGCGGAACGTCATAGATAAGCGACAAAGAATTAGAATTGAATTTTACTTAGTGTATGGCTGCTTCCAGTACCATGAAGCCCATGAAACACATTTTTGTTCGGCTGGCAGGAAGGCTGTTTCTAGTGGGCATTTTTCCTTGACACCATAGTCTCGTCCCACTGGGCACATCCAATAGCTTGTTGCGTCATGGATGTCTTGATACTTTCGACCTTCGTCATTTGCGCCAATACAATTTATTTCACCTACCTCATAGACATGAGCACTGGTGAAAATTGACACCAACGCAACCACAAATGAAATCCAAACTGCAAATTTGAAAATAAAATAGAAAAAGTATTTTAATTAATAATTTGACCGGGTCTTACCAGCTCTCATTTTATAGCTCTACTAAGTCTAGATACAGTTTCCTTTAATTAACGACAGCGGAACCGATAATTTTTATTTTTATATTGCTGTGCTTGTACTCGCTATCTTGTTGCTCCAAATTAACTTGTCATGTAAATCTGTAACCAAAGGAATGCCGCAAATTATTTAACGAACAATTTTTGGAAGAATGTCCGGGGAGTGGTTTTGACAAAAATCGTACTTTCAAAAAAAAACAAAACAAACTACAACGGAAAACAAGTGCAGTGCCTTGATAAAATTCCATTTGATAACACGTATTCACATTTTTGGCCTCTTAAGTTATTGTTCAAGTTACTCAATGCAATGACGGTGTTGTCTCAAAGATTTTTAAACAATTTGTTACGCTGCCTAAAAGCAATGGAAATTTGCTTGGATAAAATCATCGTTTAAAGGCATAAGCTAATGCCCTGAAGAAAAACAGATCCAACATATGGATCAGGTGAATATTAACCAGATATTATACAGTATCTGAGTGTTAAGACAGTCTACATAATTAAGCAGCTTTCAGATTCAGTTTCAGTACAAGTGTCAGACTTTATTAATTGAGCCGACTTCATATGTAACCAGGTTTTTGGCCAGAAAATTAATCTGTTAAGGCACACAAGCAAATAGAAATGTATAATTTATTCGGCAGCTATTATTATGTCAGCGTTCAACTAAAATGTCTATTGGTCGCTGCACTTATGTGAGCTTTTTTGTTATCGGAAAAAGACCCACATTTTTATTTGGATACGCACATTTCAAAGGTCGAAGTAGATGGGAAAAATAGTGGGTGCAAAGCACGCTGAAGTCTAGGCCAGTGATAAATAAATGTCAGAGCCGAAAAGATGTTAAATATTCATCAAATGTCGACTGTTATAATGGTTAAGATGTACATCATATCGGATTTGGAACTGAAAAGGGTTTTCAATTATATTGGAATCTTTCCTGGCTAACCCTACTTGGCTGAACTACATACATATTTTGAATAGAGAACAGAGATACAACGCAGAGATACAGATATCACCTGCCAAAGTTTCTAAGCCTACTTGCTTCAAAGTTACGGGAGCATCCCATCAAAATATCAATAGCTGTTCCTCAATTCTTCCCATGTTCTTATACTGGACAAAATGTCGATCCAGAAAATTGTACCCAAAAATAAGCCCAGTCATAAATCAAAGAAATCTAAACATAAGTCTAGTACTTACTTACTTGTTTACTTAAGGTGACACTATAGTCCGGGGTGGACCTGGGCCACAACAAACAAGCGTCTCCAACCACTTCGATCTAGAGCTATTGTAGCTGCCTCCAGTTTCGCACGCCAACCTTGCTGAGGTCCCCTTCCACTTCCGTGGAAGACCCATCCGGGTCTGGTCTTCCTCTACTGCGCTGTCTCTCAAGGACAGATTCGAAGACTTTTCGGACCGAAGTATTGGTGTCCATTCGGTCTACTTGACCCTAGCCACTTCAGTCGTTGAACCTTCACTCTTCTAGCTTAGCGACGTAAATGAAAATCATCCAAAGAATTCTCTTCTCAAAGCAGCCAGGGGCATCCTAATCCATTTTTAATAAATAAAGGAATTATTATGGTCTTATCTGCATATACAATAGGATCACTTTTGTTGTTCAAGAGAGAGCTTTGATATTCAATTAGCTCTTTCGGACTATTGTGCACTTTAGGAACAAATAATAGCTTTCAAATGAAAGATTCAGTGTCTTCTGTCGGTCTCAGTATAGTAAATACCACTTACCCAACACGTTTTGTCCCAGATCGTTTACCCAGTCTCCTTGATCATGTTATAGTTTCTGACCCCTAGCTTTTCCTTCTTTTTGGCCAGATATCCCTTGATATTTGAGCAGGACTTACTTTTTCTGATTTACAATGTAAATTTATCTAAATGTGCTACAGCTGACTCTTTTACATATAAAGACTTTAAATCTGTTGACGTTAATGCCCTTCAACTAGCTTCAATATCCGCCCCCCCCCCAGTGTAGACTGAAAGCCGATCGTAATGACAAAGTTGATTCCCTCCACTCAATTTTAATCCAACTGCTTGATCAAAATGTACGGACAAAATCAGAATAGTCCTAAACCAAAGCTGTCCATGGTTCACTTCTGATGTAATTAACTCAATTAACGTTCGCAATAAATTACACAATCGATGAAAGCGCAGATCATCTACCATCAACTGGGAAGCATTTAAAAAAATGTTTGCACACAGCGCAGTCGAAGGAAAATCAGGGAGGATGGAAAGAGAGGTACCGGTGAACGTTGGTTTTATATGTTTGAGGGTTATAATGACGGCTTAGGAACGAACCACGATATTTTAGAGTACGGCCGAAAGTGAACTTGAGGTTATACCGATGAAAATTCATAGCGAGGCGGGTGTTACGGTTAAAAGTTTGAATGGGCGGAATGCTACTGGCGATTCCAATGGAGCACTGATGGTGGGAATAGCGATATAGCAAAGTGAGACCCAAGACACCTCGTCGTCCTTCGAGGGTGTCCATTGACTGCGTGATATTAGCATCATCTATGAGTTTTATCTCACGGTTTTGAATCCTATCTAGCACGTACAGGAGGTAAAGTATTTCTTACATCGCTTGAGGAAACCTAGACATTTCACAACATTTTTGACGACACTGAATATGTGGTCATTGCAACCTAAGTTTCCATCGACACACATGCCGAGAATGGACAGTTTATCGGTTTCGACGATGCAAGTGCCATTCATGGATAATTGCTAGATGTTTAAATTTCGCTTTAACGACAGCAGACAGCATTGCGTTTTGGAAGCATTAAATTCCACTCTGTTGGTAGCCCCCAATTGGTTATGCTGTTGATATCGCAATCTAATGAGCTTAACATTCGCTGCCGTTCCCGTTCTAAAGCCGAAGAGCAGGGAACGAATATGAAAAGCAGAGAGTACTGTTATCAGCAAAGGAATATATTGGATTAGAAGTCGCAGTCAAGAGATTATTAATGAAAACTAAAAAGGGTATCAAAGACAGAACGGAGCCCTGCGACGCACCAACATTTATATAGTGGATATCAGACTTAAAACCATCCAAGGCAACTTGAATTGAAAGTTCCGTAATTTCCAATCCATTGAAGAAGAGAGTCATCAATTCCAAAAGCACGCTTTTTCGACAAAAGAGCCTGATGCCAAACTCTGTCAAATGCCTTAGAAATATCAAGTGCAACTATCTTGCTTTCGCCAGATTGATGTATGCTTTGGTTCTACTTGTCGGTGAGGCATGCCATTAAATCACCAGTGGACCTGTTGCTACGAAGACCATATTGCCGGTCATTTAGAAGTTTTCGTGTTTCGAGATATTTCATGAGCTGACGATTTAACAGCGTTTCCATGACCTTGTGAATGTTAAGATCTTTGAGAACTCTTGATACTACACGAGTGCGAATGTGAATTTGTCCCATTGAAGATTCGACACACTCAAGTGTAGGCGGAGACAAAGCACAATCTGTGAGTGTTGAGCTGGACGCAAAGTGTGCAGCAAGCAGATTGGCCTTGTCCAAAGAGCTGACAGCTGGAATGTCATTGTAAATGAGCGTTGGGATGGAGGATGAGGCAGAATTTCGAATGTTTTTGACGAACGACCAAAAATTTTTACTGCCTTTGGGACTGTGCAGTATTTTTTGCCTCACTTTATGATCGTATTGGAATTTTACATGCTTTAGAAAGACGTGCAGTCATTTCTGGCTCGTTTAAACTTTTTTTCGGTTTTCCTCTGTCGGGTTGGTCTTGTAAGACCGAAAAAACAATTCTCTAACCCTGACAGCCTCTGTACAGCTCGAGTCGTTCCATGCCTTTTGCTTTGGTTTGGTACTCTTCATCCGATGGGGGATAAAGTTTCTCATTCCAAAGAGAATATTGTTTGTGATCATATCAGCAGCGGCATCCACGTCGTTATCGAGAAAACGTAACGACCAGTTAAAATTCCTAAAGAAGGTGTTAAGTCCGCTCCAGTTGGCTTTCTCGTATTGCCATACGGTTCTTTTGGGAATCTTTTCTCTCACTGTGTGGTCGGTGTACGAGAAATTAGCTGATATGACACAATGGTCCGACGAGCCTAGAGGGGATATCACATTGACCTTGTGTTTGTCATGGTGAGAAGTTAAAACCAAGTCCAGGGTGTTGGTGGTATGACTATCAACGTCTGGTATTCGCGTGGGCTCATTTACAAAGTGCGTTAAGTTGTTTTCCGCAGCAAAGATCTCAACACACCGTCCTTCGGGTGTGTTCAGAATGTCGAAGCCACCCAGAATTGAGTATATTTGGGGCTTCTGTAAATAAAGCGGTAGTGGATAATTTGCTTACGGATATGGAATTTTAACCACATGAAGTTGAATTCCGGATTGGAACATGAATCTCATTATGGTGGAGTTTAGTAAGCTACATCACTACGCACGTAAATGGCGAGACCGCGGTGAGAAAAGAATAATGGCACTAGTTCGTAGCCAGGTAGCTTCAGATCAGAGTGATCAGAGAGGTGTGAGCGGGGATCTACCTGTGTTTCACTAAATGCCAAAACAGCTGGTCTGTATTTGCAGACGTGGACGTACGCAGAAAAGTGATTGCTTTTTAGCCCGCGTATATTGGCAATATCCACTCTGAATTCCCGAGTCATTATAAAGAAAGACAAACACAACAAACACAAACACCGACGTTACTAAGAGCATGCGAAGTACAAATTCAGAGTTGTTTTATTGGTCGTTGTAGGTGTTATGCCCTTACAACAATAGGAAACAGCACACCAACAAAATTCAGACCCACGGCCCGCTATCCATCGGTTTTTACATACACTTAGTGTACGCTCTGTATGACAATATAATACAGCAACGGCAGTGACCGAGTGCTAGCAACAGTTTGACCAGGGGCAGGAAATTTGGGATGCCTGCACTGTGGATGACGATTTCACTACACTCGCGCGTTGTTTTTTGTTTTTTGCCCGCACAGCGAATTTTTTTTTTGGATTTCTGTGAACTCGCGCTCAGCTTTTTTTTTTTTGGTCTTCACGCGAAGAGCGAATTTACGAGTCCACTTATGCGTGTGCACTAGTAGATTGAGTTTATTGAGTAGGTTATCTACGACCACAGACAATAAAGGGACGCCACCTTGTAGAAACCTCTGGCACAGATACTAGTACGAAAACCCCTGCAGAAATGGCTGTGATTGTTCTGCTTTCAGGCATTGCTTGGACCCACCACTTAGTTGGATGATCACGGCACTGGTATTTGATTTTTAGCTGGTGTTGTCAACATCTCCATCAAGCGCAGATGGTCTATATTTGGATAGAAAGATATCTTGTTTTTGGCCTACCAAGGCCATCAGTACATCCGTCTTTACAACATGCGTATTGACTTTGCTTGGAAACAAATGCGAATTCAGACGTTCGAATTTATTAAGTTCACTGCATTTGTTAATCAGCTTAAGGATACGATCATGTTTGCCTCTAGCCAGGCTTTTAGTTTTAAGAAATAGTCTAAATATGACATCCGGAGAGATTATAGAGATTACCTCTGCAAATAAGACAATGCACCTCCACCAGTATCCCAAAGGTTTCCTTCCGGTTTGTAGTCAAGTTATCATCTGACATTAAAAGCAGACTGAGTCCTCTTGTGTGTCCTTTAGAGTAAAATCTACAAATAGAGAAACAGCTATTGTACGAAGACTTTGTTCACGTTGAGTGAATGGAAGATGATCTTTGAATTCCAGTCGTCCAATTAAAGGAATAATGAAGATAGAATATCTAAATCGAGAAAATGCTTAATGTAACTATCTAAAAGCTTTTTGCATGAGCAAAACTGCGATAGTCTCAGTCAGAGACCTTTGACGGGACTGCAGTCGATTAAGTAGGTTCATAAGTTGTTACTTAAGGCAAGTTTAAAGTTTTTCTTTCTTATTTTGCTGTGGGTAAAGAGATTTTGCTGGAATTCCTTCACGGTAGTTACTGTCTCAATTTCCACAATGCTACAGCAGCTTCAGCTTCATTTGCAAGGCAATCATATGTACATCTGTTCATAACTATCTACCCCAAAGCAGCTCAGCAAATTACTCTTTATGATACAAGTCTGGGGTTATGTTTTAATTATTCTTTTGGACTCAGGAACGAGAGACCTAACAATAGCTGCATGAAACACTATTCAATTTGAGTGTCGGGTTTATAACCATAATAAAAGTGTTACTTTCATGCAAAATTCAACTTGGGTTTGTTTTATTCTTAATAGAGACTTGAAGTATGAGGTAAACCTTTGAAAAGCGAAATCATGCTCTATTCATGCCAATGATTTTTCACAAGTAAGTGACCATGATACAACACCTATAATAATAACTACAGACATACTCATAAAAAGAGATGTACTAGTCCACCTTGCACATCATACCATTGAACCATACGCTTCCTCTTCGCTACATTCTTATTAATAACACCAAGGTAGGGCCAATAATTAACAAACATTGTTTGTCTGATTTTTCGGACCCACCCGCAAATTCGAACATTCATCAACGCATGTTCTACTACTGAATTACTTCGTTATCATTAGAAACATCTTGTGATTGTAAGTACCGCCTTTGTTATCAGAGTACATAATTCTGGAGTGAAAGATAACCAAGTGAGGGGTATTAGCTCTTACTATATAAAAAGTGCAAAACCCTTTTATTAAGACACATCACTTTTCTCTGTCAACGAAACCCATTCATACTTCGAAACAATGAAATTCGGTATATTTTTACTATAACCAAAAATATGTAGACACTGATTTTGATTTGAAATTTCTCCTTTCTTAGCACTTGGTCTCCTTGCTTTGGCTGTAGCCGTCGTTGCCGTTGCCGCTGATTGGACTCCTGGTCATAATGGACAATCAGCATGCCAGGATCCAGTCGAGTACAATCAGAAATTCCAGCACAATCTTGATCCAACAAAATACTGGTTTTGTGAAACACAATATGCTCCAGCCGTCATTAGGACTTGTGACGAGGGCACAGCTTACATGCATATTTTGAGGAATTGCCTTCCTTGGGGATACTGGCAATGGAATGCACCAATTGATCCACCAACTTTAGCTAACTAAAGTGGATTAATTTACTTTATATTTTGCCCTGATTGTAATTAAAATGTGGATAAATATTTATTTAATTTGATTTGATTTCCTTTAGTAATTAAAGATAGAGAAGGCCAATAATTTTATTTGTTCTTACACATGAGATAAAGGTGGGAACTAACCATAAATACATCCTGAACCTAACAATCTTTATTGGTCGTAATTGAGCTGTACTATCAAGTATAAAAATATGGCCGCTGGTACTGATGTTTTACAAACAAATCTTTGGTGATGCAAAATCATCAACAGAGCTTGAGTGCACAATCAGCCCCATAAGCTCGAACCATTAAAAAAGGCTCCTATGCTTTGTTAGAACTACCGAGGCGTGCCCCTGCTATTGTGCATATTGTATAAAGTCCTTTGTGAATCCTTGTGAATTTCTGCAAATTTTGTTTGTTTTGAGATAGCCAATCTGAACTATTCCAAGAGTGCACTAGATTTCAAGGTATGCATTATCATGTGGCTTCTTCGATCCAGTTTTATAACTAATAGTGCACAGTGCAGGTTTTAAAATGGCAGACCCTACATTGTCCAATCTGCAGAATAACACAGATGACATAGACATCTTCTGTCACTCTCAGTGTGCCATCATAGGGAGTCTTGATATAACCGAACGACAGTAAATGACGACAAAACGAAGTATCATATATTTTGTCAAAAAACAAAGAAGCATCTGGCCATCCCCCAGGAAAAAATGCTACTTCTGAGTACACCAACTTTAAACTAGTTTAGAAGTTAACCTAGCTCGGATCTTCCAATAGGGACTTCCAAACTTTGATAGCCACATATATCAAATTGGCTGTCATTTATTCAGTCTGTTTTGCCAAATCACCAAGGACAGACGTACAAATGATAAAATTACTTTATCAAAATGGGTGTTCCGGTAACTTCCGTGGGCTTCGCCCATTTTACGGTCGCCACAATCGTGCTACCAGGAGGACTATTCGCAGTGTGGTTTATAAATTTGAGTCCACTGGTTCAGTAAATGATAAATCAACAGCCGTACGTCGACGAAACGCAAGATCTGCTGATCGCAGACCACAACTTGGCGAATTTTGCATCGTGACTTGCGCCTGCACATGTACAAAATTCAACTGTCCATAGACAATGAGGTGTGTTGGCTGAATGGGCTCTGGAGCAGTTGGAAACTGACCCTAATTTTCATCGAAAAATTATCTTCAGCGATGAGGCCCATTTCTAGATGAATGGGTACCAATCCAGATGAGATGCAAGAGCGTCTAATGCATCCCGAAAAATTCACTGTTTGGTGTGGGTTTTAGACTGGCGGCGTCATTGGTCTATATTTCTTTGAGAGCAACGTTGGCCAGACCATCACCGTCAACGGCGAGCGCTATAGGTCTATGATTACCAACTTCTTTTGGCCTGAATTGGATGGTATGGACACCAATGACATGTGATTTCAACAGGACGGCTCTACGTACTACACAGCTCACGCCACATTGGAAATTCTGCAAGCAATTCGAGGGTATGGTCATCTCACGTGGAGGTGATGTGAACTGGCCACCGAGATCGTGCGATTTGACCCCGTTAGACTTTTTCTTGTGGGGTTTTCTGAAGTCGCAGGTCTATGCTAATAAGCCAGAAACCACAGCGGCCCTCAAAATCAACATAACTAATTATATCGGTCAAATTCAGCCTGACTTATGCGCCAGAGTCATGGAAAATTGGACATTTCGGATGCGCGGCACCCAGAGAAGCCGCGGCGGATATTTGAACGACGTTATATTCCATACATAATAGCATCGCTAGGCCTTTCAAACGAATAAAAAATTTCGATGATATCTCACACACACTTTGTTTTATTTAAATTTAAAGATAGGAAGCGCTTAATGAAAGACCCTTTATAAACTCGCCTATAATTGAAATTCTATTAAAACTAACCTTTGAAATAGCGGCTATTTTGGTTCAAAACTCCTAACTTGGGGTGGACTAGGGCCTCAACTAACATGTTTCTCCATTTAGCCCGGTTTTATTTTCAGCTGTCTCCAGTTGCACACACGAAATTGACTGGAGCACCCCTGCACTTGTATGCGCCACTTTAGATAAGGACGTCGAAAACTCTCCGGGCCAAGCCCCAGGTGTTCATGCCTTCAAGATGACGTAGCCATCGAAATCAGGTCGTCCGATCTATTGAAACGTCTGCTCAATTTTGCATTGTTGCAAACGGGATAAAAAATTATCCGAAGAACTTTCCTCTCGAAGCGCTCGAGAGCATTTTCATCAGCTTTTGTCAGTGTCTACGCTTCTGCGCCTTATACCAGGCCCAAAGAAGCAGCAATTAGCAACAGTGATTCTTCGCACGACTTTCGCACTGGTTTCGTTGTCGAGGTCTATAGCCGAGCCGTGATAGACAAAGTCCCTTACTATCACTTTGTTGATAGCATTTGCTTTGTTTTTCTGTCATTGACCGCTAAACACATATTTGCCGTTTCTCTTTAAATAGTTGCAAACGTTTAATTGACCGCTCGCTTGAGTGCTCTTCCCAATATGTCAATGTCGTTTCCGTATGCTAGTAACTGAACAAAATTTTGAAAGATCGTGCCCCTGATGTTGAAAAAATCACATGGCAATGCAACGCCTTGTTGAATTGCTTTTCTGACATTGAAGGTTTCGGTTTTGTTATTACCAACCTTGACGTAGCACCGCGCATTCTACGTCGTTATCCTGCACACTAGAGTAATCGCCGCATGGCTCTGTATAGTTCATCTCTATAGAAAGTTTAGTACGCGGCTATGAAACCATTGAAAAATATTTCTTCACGGATTTTGAACCCCTGGGTTTTATTCCAAGATCTGCCGTAATGTGGAGAGTCGAATACGGATCGACGGTATTCAATGTCAACCATAACCGTAATCTTATTGGAACAAAATTCAGAACCCGAGTAGCCAGAACTACAAAGAGCAGCTGAATACGAGATTCACTAACCGCAATCCCCGATGAAATCATTATCACAACATTACAAGAGAAGTAGCCAAATATACGAGTACCTAAGATTGCCAGCAATCCATAAGAAGGATGCCTGTGGTATGGCTATATTGATAAATCCCGGAAAGGTATCGGAAGGTATACATCTTACGGTGTTGAAACCTGGGACAAGAGCAGCAAAGGAAGAGCATCGAGCAAAAAGAAAGGAGGAGAAAAAAATCCTGCGGAAAAAACAAAGGGCGTTTACAGTTTCCCACTTCAAGGACATAAAGGAATCACGCTATATATAGGAACAGCATCCGGCAGTTCTAAGACCCAAATTCAAGATTAGAATGCCACTATTTGGAAAGTGGTTGCAATCACCGATGCGAAGGAAATTGTAGCACTTTCAGTAGTTGTTGAAAGGGCATAATGTAAAAGATTTTGCTAGAAGAGCGTCCATTTTCAGTCACGAAAAAGAGCCCTCTCTTCTAGTATATAAGAGGTTTGCGCTGCAAACTACGTATCGCTTACGCATCGCAACCTATACGATTTTAGGAAGTTTTGTCACATACTATAAGAAACTGTGGACCTTTTTAAAAGGGCTTAGAATCTTACTACCTACCTTACTAATCAATTTTTGACCTTTTTCAATATTGCAACCCATTTCTCCCTATCAAACGCAAATTCTTACTTGGTTTCAAGTACTGTAGTTCTGTGTCTGTGGAAGAAATAGGTTGCACTTCACACATTCCACTTTGTCCAAAACCGTTTTTTTAGGCTTGGATGGAATACTCCTTTGGCACAATACATTAAGATGACTGTATGCCATCTACTCGTATTTCCTGTAACGATTTTGAAACATCCTCAACCCATACTAAAAGAACTGGATTGCACTGATGCCTCAAATGTAATGAATGTCCAAAATTCGAGTTCTAATCATCTTACGGACTTCTTACTACTTACATATTTCTTGATTATTTCTTCCTAATTCGTCTGGCAGATCGCCGGTGTATGGGTGCCGATATTTTTGTCCCTCAAAACCTTAACGAAAGCCACGATTTTGTGTGGCGCAGTTCTCAGGCGCGAGGCTCTATAAAAAACATTTTCAGCGTCGAATAATATTCAAAATCAGATACAGCTGTTCTTTAATCCTGTACGAGACTACCATCGCTGCTAGTTTGTTCATAGATAGAAAAAGACAAAACATATATCTTTTCACAGTCCATCAAATTGTCCTTTTCAGCAAACCCACTAATGTTTCTTCATACCATTTTTGCGGGAATGGACACGATTTTGTCCTTCGTTAGGGTTTTAATCGCGGTCGTAACCTCTGTATTGCTACTGCTTCGACATGCTTATTTACATTCGAGAGGCTCCGGGACCGTCCCACTGTCTTCCAGATTGTTAAGCACATTCGCTATGTGCTGTTCCAGATCTTAAGTTGATCCTCATCAAATAACAGCAGCAAGGGCCCATTTAGGCTTTTCACTTGATATTGTTTTGAGCCGTATCTCGCTGGCATTATACGCCTATGTATGTTAAGCTCCTTGAGAATATCATAAATGCTCCTACCTTGGAACTTAGCCCTATGCAGTTCGGTCGTTTATACAAATAACTACGTCTTACAGTACAGTACTTTCTTCATTTTTAAAACTCGTACTCTTCGACCCATCTTCCGGTATCTGCTGATACGTTCTTTGAGTTTTCTGACTCTTACCGACTTACCTGCATATGTATGACATTCGGTTGTAAAATGAGCCATCCCTGAAGTTCGGGATTGTCCCTAGGCATAATAAGAATGTTGATGTGGTTGCGACTAGCGGATGCAGTACGAATACTCGTACGTGCTTGAAATACTAAAGACCGTGGTCGCGTTTTATTCCGCTTACAAATGGTCGGCTAATTACAACACAGTTTATTCTGTTCGCTGTCCGCCCAGAAGAGATGGTAATAATTCGAAATATAGTGCCAAAAGATCTATTAATGCATGACTGCAGGCTAGAGTATGGGTGTTAAATAGGAAGAATGAGTGTGAACTCTTAATAGATGTTGCTCCCCTGACTGGTTCCCGAAGCTGATTACTGGCTCCAGAAAAGGCCAGGTTATTCGGACTGGGCACTACACGTCCATATAAATATACGGATCTACTGTTGATGATCCTCCAAGACGAAAAAAGGACAAGGACGGTGGGATTTGTAATGTTCAGACCGTCAACAAGTCACATGTATGTATTGTAGTTGAACAACTACACCAAACAGGCTACTAGTAAGCAGGAAGTGAGTTTGGATGAGTTGAACAGAAGAAAATGTAAAACAAAGATCGTAAGGAGAGTAAGGAAAGACATCTTAGGCTTTTGACACGTGAGCGAATGCATTGTAACAATCTGCATCAAGGTTAAGATGGCTAACATCAGCCTGACAGAATTGACTTTTGCGAGGTTGAAAATTCCACCGTTTCCTTGACGGAATATGGAGGTCACATTATCGAAAAGCAATCAAGAATATTATTTATGCTCCGATCGACGCAAGGCCATCTTTCAATATTGTAAAACATTTTGTGCGGTCAATGTAGACGATGGCTACTACCAAGTTACAGCTAAGGTGCATTTAAGGATATCGCAGATGCGCCAAAAACTTTTGTTGATCTTTCTCTCTCAACCACTTCTCAACACATTAACAATTTGCATTACGGTATGAAGATTGCTGGCATCAGCCGTCAAAACCGTACCTGGCGTGCAAGTAAGTAAATACGTTTATGTATATAGCGAGAGAACTCACCTATGAAGAGCGACGCTGTATAGACTAAGGACTAAGGCGACTCCTGTGCTCTGCGAAGGGACCGATTGAGGAAAAGAAACCTTTAGAGATAATTAAATAATAGATTCACAGACAGGGCTGGGTGGTATTGAAAAACCACTACTGCATACTGTCATACCGAGCTATTTAAGGGGGCATGAGATGACTTGGAAGGAAGCATACACCCCGATTGCAAGATTTTTTCAGACAAAAGTATGTGTCATATGAACATCGCATACAAGTTCTGTTTGAGCATCTGAAACCATTTGTTAACAATCTGAGCGGTGCTTTAGGCCCGAGAAGTTTAGAATGGATCAACTATTCACAGTTCGTCAGATTATAGAGAAAAGCCTCGAAGTATAAATCGATATCAGATCGATATTCACCACGTTTTTATTGATTCGTAAGCCGTATATGACAGCATCAATAGTGAAGCGCAATAATGGTGATGGAGAGAGCTACATATGATTAATTTCTTACTTAGGTGGCGCTAGAGTTCGGGGTGAACTTGGACCTCAACTAACAAATCCTCCAGTCAGTCCGGTCTTTATTTAACCACACCCAGTTGCGCACTCCAAGTCCGTTGAGGTCTGCTTCTATTTGTGCAAAGGTGAGGTCATCCTCTAGTGCGTTGTCCCTTAGTGTTAGATTAAAAGACTCTACGAGTCAGAGCATTGGCTTCCTAGCCATCTCAGGCGACTGATGCGCAGTTTTCTGACAAGGTCTATGTCACTGTATAGCTTGGAAAGTTCTTTTGAATTTTCTGCTCCAAAGCTGATTAACATCAACGGGAAGGAATATTTTCCGAGGGATTTTTCTCTCAAAACGGCTGAGGATATTTTCATCTGCTTCGATATGGTTCATGCTCCTGCGCCATAAAGAAAGCCTGGGATGATCATGGCCTTATATAAGGCCACCCTGGTTTTTTGGAATAGGGCCTTACTACTCAATTGCCTTCATAGCTCAAAGAAACTGTGACTGGCAGGAGTGATTCTTCGTTTTATTTCTGCTCAGGGGTTGTTGGCGGAATTTATAGCAGAGCCCTTACTACTTCAAAATTAAAGCTGTCGACTATGGCGTACTGTCAAATTTGTCGATTTTATGCGTCCCTTTTTGTTGACAACATATTCATACTTGGTTGTGCCATCATTTACCGCTAAACCCATTTTGGCAGCTTCCGTTTCAGTACTGAAGAACGCACCTGTGTCAGCCCGCTGACCTCGGTTAAGTCGTTACCGACCTTCTCAATCGTCATTCTCCACAGACGGACGAATTGCTTGGCAGAAATGCCAAAACTAGACAGACGTTCACATAATATTGCAGAAAAGATCTTGTATGCGATGTAGACGAGACTTATAACTGTAGAGTTCTCGCAATTGAGGGTGTCACCTTTTTCTGGATCGGGCATACGCTCTTCTGGCCAAATCTGAGGAATGAGTTATTGCATGTTCCCCACAAAGTCATTTCCAGCAGCTTTGAATACATTGGCTGGTAAGCCGTCAGGTTCAGCTGCTTTGTTAGTTTTCAGCTTAGATATTGCTATCTTTACTTCAGTTCGGCCAGGTGGGCGGAAGATTTGGCTATCATCTTGTTAATTGAATGACTGACTCTGCCTGCTGGTGGAATGTTGGGCTTCTTCGTCGTTATACTGTCTGCAGAAAAAATGTTTCCATATTTTACTCTACTACAAAGTTTGCTTCATCATCTCCACAAGCTTCTGTACAGGTCATCTTGCCTTGGCACGCTCTTTTTACCTGTTGGGAAAACCTCCGTACACTATTCCTGGAGTACAGCCTCTCAATATCTTTCATCGCGCACTTCTCATGTTTTCCTGTGCTCTTCTCAGCTCTTCTTTTCGTAGAACTCACGAGCAGCTCTCGTCCTTTGTTGCAGCGCCACTCTCCAGGCTTCTTGTTTACCTTCATTTTCTTGTCGGTATTCTTCATCAAACCAGGGATTACTTGGTGGTGGTCTGATGAAACCCAGCACGCTGGCAGCATTGCCACTGGTCTTCGGTATTCGATACTGGTGGCACGGTAGTTGTTGAAAAATTTTGGGATACGCGTCCGGCGAAGATTCTGACAGTCTCTGCAGCTTTGCAGCTTTTCTACTTTCTATCTTCTCACAGTAGTTCATCTTTTTCGAGGCGCTTAGGAAATCAGCATTCGAAACTTGGTTGGAATAAGATGGTGATGCAATTCAGGTTGCCGAAACGTTCCGAAGTGCAGAATACTATGGGCGTGCCTTACGCATTGCAGAATTATCAATTTGATTTAGCGTTTGATGATCCAGAGTCCGCCAGGTCCCTTTGTTTATATTGAGATGAGGAAACCGTGTGCTTGCTTTGGTGATATTTCGTCCCGCCGTAAAGTCAATAAGCCAAGTCCGTTGCCAGACGTGGTGTCGTGTAGGCTATACATACCAACTATCTTACCAAAACGTCCTCCTTATCTATCCTGGCGTTAAAATCGTACTAAGTCATACTTCGGGCATTCCTCATATGTCTCGTCGAAGAGCTCGTAGAAACGTTCTTTGGTGGCGTTATCCTTGTCTTCCGTAGGGGCATGGACACATATATGTTGGCGAATTTAGCCTTCAGACGTATTGTCATAAAACGCTCGCTCATATATCTGAAGCTCAAGACTCCTCGACTAAGTCTGCCGCATACGACAAATCCGCATCCGCATACTACGAGTATAGCAATCACCACAGTATATAACTTAATTCTTGCGGTTTGCTAAGAGATGGCGTAACTTGTATTATTCCATTGGAACATGCGTTGGAAAGCTACTGTCATTGTACGTTATTTCAGTATATGTCATTCATTTGAAGCGTAAACAACAATAATTTTTTTTCACTCAAATATGTCGAACTTTGTGCCTGAAAAAGTGTCTTTGCGGGGAGTTCTTCTTCATTACTTTAATATGAAGAAAACTGCTGCCGAAAGTCATCGTATTTTGGTGGACGTTTATGGTGAACATGCGCTAGCTGAGCGAATGTGCCAAAAGTGGTTTGCACGATTTAAAAGTGGTGATTTTGGCTTGGAAGACGATGAACGTCCTGGGCAGCCAAAAAAGTTTGAAGATGAAGAACTGGAAGCATTACTCTATGAAGATTGTTGCCAAACACAAGAAGAGCTCGCAGAATCTTTGGGTGTCACTCAAGCAGCCATTTCAAATCGTTTAAAAGCAGCTGGATATATTCAAAAGCAAGGAAATTGGGTTCCACATGAACTCAAGCCGAGAGACGTCGAAAGGCGGTTTTGCATGTCCGAAATGCTGCTGGAACGCCACAAAGAGAAGTCATTTTTGCATCGGATTGTTACTGGTGATGAAAAATGGATTCATTACGACAACCCCAAGTGCAAAAAATCATATGTGAAACCAGGCCAACCAGCCAAATCAACGACAAAGTCGAATATCCATGGCGCGAAGGTAATGCTCTGTATTTGGTGGGATCAGATGAGTGTGCTGTATTATGAGCTGCTAAAACCGGGTGAAACCATCAATGGACAACGCTACCGAACACAATTAATCCGTTTGAAGAGAGCAGTGGCCGAAAAACGCCCGGAATATGCAACCAGACACGAGGCAATAATTTTCCGTCATGACAACGCTCGGCCCCACGTTGCTATTCCGGTTAAGAACTATTTGGAAAACTGTGGATGGGAAGTCCTACCCCACCTGCCTTATAGCCCAGACCTTGCGACTTCTGACTACCATTTGTTCCGGTCGATGCAGAACGCCCTCACTGAAATACGGTTCACAACAGAGCAGAATATCAAAAATTGGCTCGATTCATTCTTGGCTGCCAAGCCGGCGCAGTTCTTTTGGGATGAGATCCACAAATTGCCAGAAAGATGGTTAAAAGTCATAGCTTCAGATGAGCAATATTTGAATAATACTATTGTACATGTTTTTCTTAAATAAACGTTCAAATTTTTAAGAAAAAAAACCGAATTAAGTTATATATACTGTTTGTCCATCCCATTGCACTTCTTGCATGGTGATGACATCTGCGTGATAGCAGTCAAAGCAGCCACGTACAAACCCGAAGTTCGTTGTCCTTTAAACATTTACTAGGATCGTCAACAGTGAGTCCATTTTAGCCCGAGGCTATTAGTAGGTTGCGAGCCCTATGACGACGCAGGCCAATATAATGCTATCGGCCGGGCATGCCCTTGCCACTTTAGCCTGCATGAGTAAGGATTTACTCACCGAAATCACTGGGAGGTTTGGCAATCTCTTCGCTACAAAATGGACTGTTGCGCTGCTGGACCAATCCAAGTTCTAAGACATTCAGCAGCTTCCTGATCAATCAGGTCCCATAGATCGGATGCAATTTTGCCGACATCTTAGATGGTAAAAAATGATTAAGACAACGTGATACGCTATTACGCAATTTCTTGAACATCGTACTTGAAGGAATTATCCAAAACACAGGGACATGCAAAATTATATCTGAAAATTGATATTGACCCTGAGGCTATTTCAACCAACTCACTGTGTGCTCAATTTAGAATAACTTAGTACTCTTAGACACTATATTCTAAACTCTTATTTTACCTACATATTTCAGAGTGACTACTTTCTTTTTATCCCACATTAAGCTGACCTAAATATTTTCAATCAAAATCCAAAACCCAACTCCATACTTTCAAGTACTTAAAGCCTCACAAACAAGAGCCCCATAAATTCAAAGTTATGAAATGCATTCAATTAATGCCACCAGTGTGATTTCATTTGAGTTTCCAATTATTACTTAAATCTGTGATCTTCTTGTCTCCACGAATCAACCGTAAAAGGTCGGCTAAAGTGAGAAATAATGAAAACCTCCCACAACTAACTCATAAGTCATCATTTCAACATCCTATTTGCCTCAGCCCATACGTACTCGCACATGACACCTTACATTTGTCTACTTTTGCAATGACTTATCCCTAACCAAAGCTAACAGATCATTAAACAATGTCCAACTTACACCTTATAAGTCAGCATCTAATTCTTTTTTAAATTAATAATTAGACGCCTAAAGGTGATTAAACCGCTTTGAATTTCAAAACTCATCGCCAGCCGTAAGCTAAACAATTTTCTGTACTTCCCCCCTAATTCCATCGCGTGAAACCAACATGCAACTAACAAGAGTAGCATCACAGTCAGTGGTGCCCCTCTGATCCCAAGACTATCTGCAAAGCTTGCATTCATGTAACTTGACGAAAGGTAACCACAAAGCTGCTGTAGCTAATTACCTCACATCAATTTAGTTAACACCACTCGAAGACATATTGATCGCTATTTGCTATCCGACAAATTGAAGACCGCTCTCTCAGCAATAGAGATCACATTTTTAATCTCCGCCTTAGCCTCACATACGGATGGAGGAACTAGTCTGAATTGTTTAACCATTCAAATATCTATCTTAACGACTGGAATGTTTATTGTTTACTCTGTTTGTTCTGATGGGGCACAGATGTTGCTGAAACGAGAACGGAAATATGCAAATTTTCAGGGTTAGATTTAAGCTGCCTGGAATCTACAATATCATCAATCATCCGAATAAATAAATGACAAAATCGAATAGCTCTAGGCTGTGTTTAATGTTTCTGCAAGACTGGCAGCGGTAAACATTTTAAAATGTGAAAAGACTTATTCGAATCGTAATTCATTACACTTCTGACGCAAACCTCAGTTCAAGAGGGCACTCCGCGGGTTAAGCAATTTTAAATGGAGGGCGAGCTAATGCAAATTTTTTCGATTTTAAATATACAGAAGCTGTAATTCGAAAAGTCAAAATTGGACGCAAATGCTCAGACGTTGAATTTTGAATACGAGTACCTTGTAATGGATTGAATCGATTTGGGATTTAATCGATTTCATGTTGACTTGTGGTTGCAATTCAAGTGCAATAAAATATGATGAAAATGGTTTTAGAGGTCACAGCAGTTGTATGCCCCTATCAGAGATAATTCTTTATTTATAACTATTCTCTCAAAATTAAGCGGCCGTCAATATGGCGTAAACAACTCTGTAGTTTTGTGGATTACAACAATACTGGTGAGTAGAATCCTGAGTCCGAACGCTGACTGTAGCCATTATATGATGTCAGGAAAAGGCCTGTACTGTCTCCACTGCTGGAGTGCATGATGGTCTGTCCTCTGCTTAACGCTGTACTCTCTGTCGGATCACGCCTTGTGACCGTCTACTCTATTGACGTAGCCCTAGACGTGATCGAAATTGGCGTTGTGTAAAGGCTCTTAGAACTCCCTCTTCTTCACTCCCACTCCCGTCTTCTTGAAAAAAAAAAGTGGTTTTTACATTAATTCGCTGACTTTACGCGCCGACTATTATTTAAATACGATCTCATGATCATACAGTCCTAATACGAAGATAGCTTTGACTGTAGTCAAGACTAGCTGCGGTCGGCTCAACAATCTAAAGGCTCTTTCATTAAGCGCTTCCTATCTTTAAATTTAAATAAACAAAGTGTGTGTGAGATACATGTATCATCGAAATTTTTTATTTGTTTGAAAGGCCTATCGATATCATTATGTATGGAATATAATATCGTTCAAATCTCCGCGCGGGTTCTCTGGATGGCGCTCGTCCGGCATGTCCAATTTTCCACAACTCTTGCGCATAAATCAGGCTGACTTTGACCTATGGCATGGGTTATGCTGACTTCAGAAAACCCCAAAAGAAAAAGTCTAACAGGGTCAAATCGCACGATCTCGGTGGCCAGTTCACATCACCTCCACGTGAGATGACCATGCCCTCGAATCGCTCGTGTAGAGTTAACAATATGGCGTGAGCTGTGTGGCGCGTAGCGCCGTCCTGTTGAAAAAACATGTCGTTGGTGTCCATATCATCCAATTCAGGTCAATAGAAGTTGGTAATCACCGACCTAATCATTGACCGATGAAATCGCCAGCTTGAAATCCACACCAACTAGTGACTTTTTTGGGATGCATCGGACCCTCTTGGATCTCATGTAGATTGGTATCATCTCAAATTGGACAATTTGGTTTGGTGACGTACTCATGCACCCAGAAATGGGGCTCATCGCTGAAGATGATTTTTCGATGAAAATTAGGGTCAGCTTCTAACTGCTCCAGAGCTCATGCAGCGAACATACATCGTTGTCTATGGTCGTTTACCTTCAACTCCTGGGTCAGTTGAATTTTGTGCAACCCCAATTCACGACGTAAAGTTCGCCAAGTTGTGGTCAGTTGTGAGCGATGCGAAATCGACTGCCTCAGATTCTCATGCACACTCTCACGGACAGCGGTGATGTTTTCGACAGATCTTGCGTTTCGTCGACGTACGGGTGTTGGTTTGTTGTTTACTGAATCAGTGGACTCAAATTTATCCACCACACTGCGAATAGTCCTCTCGGTAGAACGATTATGGCGACCGTAAAATGGGCGAAGCGCACGGAACGTTGCCCGAACAGAACACCCAATTTGATAAAACAATTTTATCACTTGCACGTGTTGTTGAACGCTATGTCTGTTCACGGTGATTTTGCAAGACAGAATGAATAAATGACAGCCAATTTGACAAATGTAACTACAACAATATGGCCGCTATCAACTGTCAAAGATCGGAAGACCCTGTATATATGTATGGAAGGCTGTAGAGCTGTCGTATTTGTAGAGTACAACAACTTTAGATTGAGTACTTGTAACCAAACTTATGTTTCTCATCATCTCCGTCTGTGCCGACAGCCAAGCTGTTCGTAAGTCTTACTAAGCACCTTCACCATTTCCTAGCAATTTGAGAATGCAAGGCTTTTACCAATGTAGTATAAATGCTGAATTCATTAAGTCTTGTTTGGGCCACCCACAAATGAACTAGTTAGACAAAGCTCAGGAGAGAATTTCTCAGAACCCGAAACCAATTCCAAACTGGCCCTATATGCGACATCGTCATCGAAATTTCTTGGTGATTATTCATAACATGTGAGTATTTAAATTTTCTACACTTCGACACGATGACTTCTTCTAAAAAGATGTCACGCTTTGGGTTCGCCAGTTTATAAAAGCGACAATCGGTGGTTAAAAAACAACGGACTTTGCACACTACCTTGGTGTATTCCAATTTTAACTTCGAAATCTGCAGCTATACCCGCTACGCATTTTACTCTCATTTTAACTTCATCGTAGTCGCATGTACAAGGTGGCACAAAAGTTGTCATACGATGTTCTTTGGCTGTTATTTGTTTTTTTTGAATGAAAAACTTGGGTTCTGCTTTTGGATTATATTCACTCGATGTCTTACATTTTTTTCCATTTAGTAAAAAAAAATTGTATCGGCTTAGTGGCCGCCGCCAAAATTGATTACCATTCGGGTCCGATTTGTGTCATTTTACATCACTCTTGCCAAAACTTCCGGCGATAGGTCCTCGCATTCTTGACGGATATTCTCTTTGAGGGCTTCAAGAGTCTGAGGCTTGTTGACATAGACTCGTGACTTCAAAACACCCTACAAAAATAGGTCTAGAACGGTCAAGTCAGGGGATCTTGCCGGCCACTGCAAATTGCAAAAACAAGAGATTAGTCGACCTGGAAATGCAGCTTTCAGAAATTCGGTTGTGGCTCGTCCAGTATGCGCCATTGCTCCATCATGTTGGAACCACATGTTCTTCAGTCCCAATTCATCCAATTGAGGAAGGAGAAAGTCGTTGAGCATGGCCCTGTAGCATGTCTTTTTGCCAGCGGCGTTTTCGAAAAAATAAGGCCCGATGACGCCTCCAGCGTAAACAGCACACCATGCAGCAACTTTGAGCGGTTGTAATGGATTTTCATAGGTTATAAGCGGATTATACTTAAATCTTAACTTATTTTGAGACCCATGGCTCGGATCGTCAAATTTATCGTACACTACGTGCATTTTACGGTCGACATAATCGTCCATCTGAGCAAGTTATTCGGAACACGATGAATCGTTTTCGCACCACGTACAATGCATCCTTGTAGATGATATGCATCCCCAAAGACGACAAACAGTGTGAACAGAAGTGGTTATTGCCGTTGTTGAGCTCAGTGTTGAGGAGAATCCGAATGAATCGAATCGCCATCGTGCGCAGCAATTGGAGCTATGCGCATCCGTTTTGTGGAAAATTCTACGGAAAGATCTTGGCTTAAAAGCTTATAAGATCATCCAGCTTGTGCAAGAACTGAATCAGCGTGACCATTATACGAGTCGTAGGTTTGGTGAATGGCCCGAAAACATGATTCAGAAGATCCTCATTTTCAACCCAAAATTTTGTTCTCCGATGAGTCCCATGCCACACGGAGTGCGACACCGTCAATTTATTGGGGGAAACATTTGCTGAGCTCATAATTTCGCGTAATGGACCAGTGAATTGGCCTCCACGATCCTGTGATCTCACACCCTTAAATTACTTTCTTTGGGGGTATGTAAAATCACCAGAGACGTTGGGCGGCTTGGAACTCAACATTCACCGTTTTATTGCTAATTTGCGGCCCCATTTGCTCGATTAAGTTGTCGAAAATTGGACTTCACGATTCCGCTTCATTCGAGCTAGCTGTGGCACGCATATGCCCAATACCATATCGTCCAATCCAATACCAATAGATTTCTCAACTTTTTTAATTTTGGAGATAACCGGGTTTATAGTTGCGTGAATTCGATAAGAATGGGTTTCAATGACTGGATAATACATTTTCCTTACTTGCAGCTAACATATCTATCGTGTGGTTATGCTGGAAATAGCTTGTGGAAAAAGTCTAATAAATTACAGGTCAAATTTTTTTTGCCGATTTCTCCAAGGTATAAATAGTCGAGTTGCCAAGTTCTTGCGCTCAGATGACGATATTTAAGCCCAAATGGCATAAAATTATCTATTAAATAAAGATACTATCATAGACATTAACATTAGCTTCAAGTATTTTATTTCATATTGAATTTGTACAACTCTAAAAAAAAAACACGCTTTACATGTCGCCTATCATTTTTATAAACTTCTTAAGTACATGAACCATGTAAGATCTCTTTGAACTCTATCGGTAAGGACAGACGTTGATTCTACAGCATTATCCGTAAACTTTGCAACGTGTCATATGTCCACCTGCCTCCCTCCAAACTATAATGGTTGCCATGGAGTTTAATAATATTTTTGTTGAAATCTCTGGAAATTTTCAAAGTATGAGCCATTAGTATCACCGATTGGTAGTTGTTGCAAATTCTCGCGTCACTTTAGCCTTTATAAAATGAAACAAAAAGCTCTACTAATTAGGCATTCCTCCACCCCTGTTCATTTTGTTGAAACAAACCGTAAGCAATCGGAGGATATGTCATTCGACCCGACTGCACGTTTATTCATTTTACTGCTTTTCTAACTTTGGCAGCCATAAAATCTGTCGTTGCGACTTCGCGATGAGAAAATGGATCTGCGCTTAAGTCCCTGCTATATTATATTTCGGGGATTGATTCTTTTGCAAATTTTTCTTCATTGTGCCAGTATCTTAAAAATGATGTGCCACGTGCTCCTGCTACCGCTATACCCCAACTCAAAACGTATTTTTTCGGTTTCGTTTTCCTGGTGTGAACTCACCACGGTTAAGGATTGGTTTTTGTGCTTTACTGCGATTTTCACCCCACCATTCCACCAACACGTCTGTTTATTTATTGTGAAGTTGGTCCCTGAAACACCGGACAGAGTTTTTGAACTACTTATACATTTTTCTTCGAAGTTGCTCCAGGCACCTCGCGCATCTGGGGCTGCTTCTTGGTTTATGGCATTCTGTGGCCATTCTCGACAATTTACAGCTTACAGCTGACCTCTTTCCCAGTTTAGTTTCTCAATAGATGCCGATTTTCGTAGGATTTTCTCCAATTTCTTTACGAAAAATTCTGTCAGCAAAATTCAGTGCTGACTTCCTCTAGTAGTCTACCCAGATCATTTTTTTCCATACTTTTTTTAGTTTTTCTAGAAGACTCCCACTATCTCTTTACAAGCGTGTGTTTATCATTTTCATGAATCTACTTTCGTCTAGAAAAGTAAATTTACTTCATTTGAATAGTCACATGATTTCCAACTCACACCTGCTTGTATCTACACTCAGTGGGACTTTTCCGTGATCGAATTTCCGGTATTATAGATTCCCTTTACTATGCAATTCGATGCAATTTCCTGTAGCAAACAAAGGACTATATTTAGCTTGCGATGAAAGGATCCATTTCCTCCTGCATACTGAATATGTTTTGTGGAAATAATTTCCATAGTCTTTTCTGTACTTTCTGCATCAATTTCACAAAAACAAAAGGACGAATGAATAGTTAATAAAAAAAAAAACATTTCAACTGTATCTTTACACCAATGATGAGAATATCACAAATTTTTGAATAAAGTGTGCAACCGTTCCCACGCTTGAATTTGCTGACTGGTTAAAGTGAAATTGAAATGTTGCCCATCAATTTTAATTACATCTTTCACCGGGGAATGTATCGAATTTGCTGTTGCATAAGATTGCTTAAAGCACCGTCTAGAGATTCATATCATTACTGCCAAACCAAATATTGAACAGTCGAATCGCCATGGTTAGCTTAAGGTCGTGATTTGTCAAGTAATCACGTATCTTTGGCATTGACATTCAAGAAGAGTAGGCCGGGCACAAGGCATTTTCCGAAGAGCACCACCCAGTCAGGCACCAGAGTGGGTGTCATCGAAAAATGTTGATAGATAATTGTTAAGATGACTTCAAAATTTGAGGAGCCGTACGTCACATTAATCATCATTGCATTGTATCCGTATCTGAAGTTTGAGGTGTCTTCATGTCATGCTTTATGTCATGAGTTTATGGTTGATGGATATTGCTGGACGTATGGCAATGAAAAGGATCTCGATGTCAACTGTTTCAAGTAGTCTTGACCTGCTTAATAGTTAGTTCAAATGCATGGTTGTATTCAATTGCAATTGCCTTAATAATAGTGTGAGTAGTCGGAATCGAATGCACAGTCATGAGCGAGAATATTTTCATTCAATGCCTTATGTGGAAAATTAATTAATAAGCCCATTGACAGATGGCATCAGATGAAAAACGAAAAAATGTCGTGTCACTGGATAGCATGAATAGACTTTTAATTAAGTAAATCCGCTGGGTAGCAGTCACGGGCTAGGGTCTTGCAGAGATGAAATTTTTGTAATAATTGTTTTTTTTTTTTTTTCATTTGCGTTAGATAACACTCCAAGGTTGAATTATACAATTCCTTAACAAAACTTTATTTTGTGTTGCAGGCATGGAAACTTATTTTTAGACCAATATGTGAAAAGTGGCTCCAGAGTGCTTTGGTTATACGGCATACATCCAGAGGGTTCAGATTAACAATACAGTAAGAAAAATTGTAGGCTTAAACCTACGTATATAAGAAATTGTGTAAAGTTTATTTCTTTCTGACACACCTATTGCTCCATTGTATAATATTACCAAACATCAATTTTTCTCTCCACAAAAAGGGCGAATTCCGATTCAGTAAATCACGTATAGATAATTGGTAAAAGTTTTGTGATGCGATACAAAAGCAATTGACAATCTGCAATCTTGTAAATTACATAAGACGTACTGAAAATGTCTGTGACCTTTTAGGAACATCGAGCAGAAACCATTTCATCTATCTGCTTCTCTGAGGCTCATGTAATCAAAGAAAAGATCTGATTGTCAATTGAAGTCCTACTAAAGATTTTGGTCCTGAGAGGTCTTCCTTTTCATCTAGCTAATATGTTTGTCTTCAAATTTTTCTCCCATAATTTTTATATGACCTAGAACCTAGAACTTATTATCGAACTAATTTGGAAGTATCTAAGGACATGAGGAAGTCTTGAACGTACTTGACAAGAAGGAGTATGTTGTGAGTATTTCCATTGACATTAAGGATGTCTTCAACACCGCAAGGTTTGGCGGCATGTTTACGCCACGCAGTGGGGCAGAATGCCCTAAAATGTGGTATCAAATCAGCCGTTACAGCTAAGAAGCTGAAATTTTTCAGGATAGCTTCTGTGACCAGTCATAAAATAGTTTTAAGTTTTAAAAATCATTTATTGAAGATCTAATTTTTATCAACTACACTTATCTTCCCCACCCACTTTGACGCCCCCTTTTATCGTGAAGAAAAACAAATTAGTAAACCCATTTTTTAAACTGTTCATGCGTATTTATTGAGACTTACAAATTAACAAAAAAACAATTAAATTAAATTTGTCCATTAAATACAAAACAAAACCAAAAATTGTTATTATAGTATATCCTTAGATATCATCATTATCATCACTATCATCATTATTATCATCAGACTCATCAGACTCAGGAATTGATTCCCGGACACTTGGGGGGTTTTAGCAAGTTGAGTGCTCTTTGGGAAAAGACTGGATTTTTTTTATGCAATTTTTGCTTGGATGTTATAATGGGATCCGAGCTCAGTAAAAAGAAATTAAATACTATACATTTTCATTCGTTTTTTCACGGCTTGATTGTCTTGAGCAGTTCTTGCGGACATTTTTAAAATCTTTGTTGTGCGCTTCTTGCGCTTCCTCCGAAAGTTGTCCGACCGGCAACAGTGCAGATGATATACGAGGGGCGTTCAATATATTCTCGGTATCGATATGAAGGAAAATGCGAATTCAATTTAAATTGTTTTTATTTTTCAATATGATCTCCCCTAACATCAATGCATTTGTTACATCTTGAGATAAGCTTTTTTAAACCCTCAAAATAATAAATTTCCTCTTTCTCTGCAAAATACCGACTTGAGTTCTTCATCATCCGAAAATCTTTTTCCACGAAGACATTTTTTCAAATCCGGAAACAGGAAATAATCACTAGGGGCAAGGTCTGGACTATAGGGTGGGTGTTGGATTTCTTCGAAACCACAATCTCGCGCAGCAGCCTTGGAAACTCGCGCCGTGTGAACAGGAGCGTTGTCATGAAGAAGCAAATTATGCAAAGTGGAAGCGTAGGATGTGGCGTTGATGGTTTCACCTTTTTTTTTGTACTCAATGAGCAAGATTCCCTTTGAGTCCCAAAAAACTGTGGCCATGAGCTTTCGGGCAGACGGAGTGACTTTGAACTTCTTCGGGGGGTCTGTTCCTTTTTTATGCCACTGCATGGACTCTTGTTTGCTTTCAGGGTCATAGTGGTGGACCCATGTTTCGTCCCCAGTAACAATTCGATCCATAACACCGTCCGCGTTCTCACTACACATCTCCAAAAGCTCTCTACAGCATGCGATTCTCACTTTTTTCTGAGGCGCTATGAGCATTCGTGGCACCCACCTTGCACTGACCTTTGAAAGGTTAAGATGGTCATGAAGAATGGTGTGAATGGTACCAATTGAAAGCTTGGTGATCTCTGCCATCATTTTCACCTTTATTCGGGCATCCTCAAGAACAAGTTTTTCGACTTCTTTGATGCTTTCTCCCGTACAAGCAGTAGCCGGGGCGCCGGAACGGGGGTCGTCCTCAATGCTCTCTCTGCCTCTCTTGAACTCACTTGACCACTTTTGCACAGTTGATAATGAAGGTGCGGAACCCTGGTAAACAGCCACCATCTCTTCATGAATAGTTTTTTGACTTTTTCCTTGCTTAGTGAGAAATTTAATTACAGCGCGATGCTCAATTTTCACCATCATCGCCTCAGTTGCCATTATGATTCTGTTTAACTAGAGATAAAACGCGAATTAATAATCACATTTATATGAAATTTTACATGAATGCACTAAAATAATAGTATTACTTGATAAATAAGTCAATTTATATATGCAACCACAGCTTCATCCCGATACCGAGAATATCTTGAACGCCCCTCGTAATTTCTGGGCCATGAATAAAATATTTATGCAAAGTTGGAGGCATATGATATCAGGGATATTTATTGACGAAGCATCTCACTGTGTCATGTACAAATTTCCTGAGCTTTTCTAATTAATTAACCATTTAAAACACATTCCAAAAGCTAAGTGTTCTGCTTTTACTGGTCGTGTAATCATATTCCTTCGAAGTTGCTCCACATAAATTACATTTTTGGGTTGAAGTGATTTCAGTTTAAGCATTACAAACTTTTCCATCAATCATGGCGAAAATTAAAGAATGATCTACTTTTACAAACCTGTTTTTTGAAGTTGACTCTTTAATACACATATTAAAATTTTAAAGGCCTGCAATAATTCGTGGAAGCTGGACGAGGGTTTTGCCAGATTATATGTTCACCACTTCTAAGTCGGATGGGGACTAAACAGGTTATGAAAACAGCAGAATCGCTTCTGGTCCGTGAAAAGCTTGTTTATAGGAACTATGTCCCGAGCTACCATCGAAACCCCACTTTGATATTAAGGAACATTTCTCAAGTTCTTCATCTTCTATTGTTTCAAGAACACAATCCAACATCGAAAGCAGTCTCTTCGATGTAATGTCAAGCAAGGCTTGAAGACTGACTTCGGCAAATGTAGCTGTGATTTTCATCATATCTTTGTTAGGATAGCAATCTTCCTTTACATTCTGCACAACTTTGTACGATGGAAATTTTTCAGGAGCACTTATTCTTATCTAATTATATTGGTGTCGTGATAGTTTCGCTGCAACTAATACTACCAAAGCATCTTCTCCAGTCACTTTTCTCCTGCGACTTTTTAAATAACATACTTTTCTGTATTTTTCAGCTCTATTGGGGCTTATAGTTGCTTCTTTTAGGAGTTTGGAGACTTGAATCTGTCCGGAAGCTCTTAAGCTCATTTGGGTAGCATAATTAAAGAACTTAACAGGTACCGAATCTATCAAGTTTTGCGTTTTGACCGTTCGGAAGAAGGCTCAAAACTCACTTCCGGACGACCACGTTCCTTTGCTGAATCTGGTTCTCTATTGAATGCAACTTGTTCACTTCTTGCCAAAAGAATGAAATATGAAGAAAGTCCTAAACAACGAAAAAAATGTATAAACCGAAGGCACCATACAAAATTCCAAATATCACGAAAAGTGCAGAAAAGTAGCAGGATTTTTTGACGGAAATGTAAAATACACATCACGCACATTTAAATGACATAAAAATAGAAACTCGGACGAACCCGGAACCCAACTGCAAGTCTACGGGATTTAGGAAATCCTTAAAAATACACTTTTTTAAGAACTGACCACAGGACATCACCTCTATTTTACAAATTTTTTTGTTTTTTTTTTTGTTTTGTATCTTACACATTGTTACATACTCGAAGTTGAAGGCTCCATACCAAGATTTCAAATTAACAAAATTCGGGCTTCATACAAAGCAGAAAAGACACCAAAAATTCAAGCTTCAACTAAGCTGCGCTGTGATGAATTAGATAAGTTTAAAAAGAAATTATTTGCATTTTTTAATAATGTGGATATTACTTGATCGAAAAATAAAAAAAAAATATAGATATTCTCAATTTAATAATTTGAATTAATGCCAGCTTTTGGGCCACTTTGCCTCACTGTGCGACGTGTTGGCTTTGTGCATAAAACCATTCCTGGAGAATAGGACCATGATTGCGATTGCCGTTTGCGACCAATATGTGATGGTAGGGACAAACAGTAGTTTGTCGCAAGTCACCCGAAAGGTAAGGAATTGTCTCCCCTAGTATTGTCTTGATCGACTCACTGCTAAAGATTCTAATATCTTTGCTCAGTCTTATGCAGTGAATGTATCTGTTCTGTCTGTTGGGTAATGCCTAGCGACTGTCAGCTCTAAAGTTCAGACAACTTTAGATGTGATCCTTGTGCAGTCGCTATCTGTTTCTCCAACAATACTTTCAGTTTTCGGGTGTCATCTTAGTTTAAGCAAACTTCTTTGAACTGAACATCTTAAATCGAAAACATCCAAGCTATTGGCATTCTCAAAGTGTAAATGTGATTTGTGCAATGCAAACCATTTCGGTGGATTGTCACTAAGAAGGGGCCTTTGGATCTACGCGACTATGATAAGTAAAACAGCTTCCACGAAAATACATCACTGCTGTCCTTATCAAGACTCCTGAGGACGGTGTTTCCCGACTGCATAGAGATTTCTCGTAGCACGCCTGGTATTGCTCTAAACAAAGTGATGAATCTCCTTCCCCTTTATATTCATATCATGGACTTGGCTCCCAAAGCCATTTTCCATGAAGTGGAGTTTTCACGACTTTATACGCCAACTGTCTTTTGACTCTGGTCTTATGGACGTGCCGGCTGATGCAATGACATCAGAACCCCTGTTACCGAAAAGTCATCTTTCCCTGTACCCAGGAATGGTTTCGGCCAGGATTTGTGCCAAGAAAAGAATGGAGTCGAACAGATACATTGACAGACGCTGGTGTTTTTCCGGAGGACGACAAAGTAAGATTTCACTTCTCATTAGGAAAACGTGCATTTGTCTTCCAAACGTGAATAACATATATGCTATCCGGATGTCAATGAACTATATTATGAAGTATCTGTGCCTCTAGTGAGTAGTGACAGCCAAACTGCGCGCAAAGGTTTACTAAGCCCTTTCATGACATCAAATCTAGTTCGAGAATGCAACATTTCTCAGAATTCACTGAGTATTCAGACCAAACAATATTTTTCGAAATCTGCAAGAAGTTATCATCTTTTATGCTTTCCCGTTCTAAAGACTGGAGACTAAGAATGCTAGATGCTTTCTGTAAGAGCGATGATGACACCGAGGAGCATTATCTGTGAGCATTGCGCTCGTTACCTAAGAGAAGATCTTCTTCAACATAACTACCCCTCCGTTTGGGTATTGAAGCGTTTTCGGGCCGAAGGGTTAACATTTTCTCGCTGTAAATGTCCTTGCTACTGATGCGCACTTCTCCGATCAGCTCGATGTCGGCATAAAGCTCTTATATGTTCTTCTCTAAAGCACTTTGAGGAAAATATATAAGAAAATTACTAGCAGAATCTTGTGTTCGAAACGAATAATCTTCATCGTCTAATACGTAGAGTATCCTTAGAGTTTCTTGTAGAAGCATTATTACTCGACTGCCTTCTTTGGCTAAATAGCGGATCAGACATAGATCCCTAACTACAATAGCCTAGAGCTATTTTTGTCTATTGTGACATTCATGCGTTCCTTCTTGTTGACGTAATGTACTTGCTTTTGCTCTCATCCGCAGCTAAACCCATTTTGCGGTTTTTAAATCAATGAAAAGGCATAGGGCTTCGATTTGAAGTTCTTGGGTTTCTTCCAAGATCTGCCGTGAGATGATTTCTGGTCGGTAGCGGGCGTGCTAGGACTATAACCACACAGATTACGGCCCATCAAATTGTTGATATACGGTTCACGTATTTTGGTACATTATATGTATAGCGCAATTTATAGGATCTCCTTCCTTGGTAGTCGATAGAACGATGCTAGGATTCCATTGAATGTGCATATCTTCATCAGACTATACTCGTGTTCAACAGTTGAGCTATTTTTCAACACATTAGAGCAGGAATGGTCCAATAGGATCATTGGATGTGACGCTAACTCCCATTATACAAATACAAACTCTCGAGGTGAATCCCTATTCCAATGACGAGAATCTTTTAATCGCCAACCGCGGTAATGAACCAACATTTGTAGTTGAAAATAGTCGGCAGGTGTTAGATATCACTCTACTGAGTAACTCTGATACCCTTTCCGTTTTCACCTGGAAATTGATCATAGAATGATCAATGACAATGACATAGCCATACCCTCAATACCAACTTTGAAAATTTACAGTCCCCAACGGACTCAAAACTACGCAGTGGAAAAATTGGGGATGATCGTCACTAAAGCCTTTAACCGAACATGCCTTTTGAAGAAAACTTTTCAATGCTGCCAAAATCTCAAACTTTTGCTCCGACTGGGACAAATACAAGACCAGTCTAAAAGAAAATCATGGAGAAAGTTTTGCTCCAATATTGAAAGCATAACAAAGAGTGCGAGGTTAGGAAAGTTATATCTAAGGAACCTACAGTAGTTGGTGATCGAAAACTACCAAATGGTAGCTACACGAAATCCAACATTGAAGCTTTGAGACTCCTGATAGAAACCCATTTCCCTGGATGCACTTCTACTCGAACACCAGTAGCAAATAGGGATTCATTCTTCCCTAGTGAATATGGAATCCCAATTGCGGTGCTAGAAGAAACGGAAATAATAGAATTTGGTGGGGGCTGTCGCCTCCAATTTATTTCGCTTGATACAAGCTTAGACTAACTCAAAAACTAGGATATAAAAACGAACAACAGTTAAAGGTTAGAAGGTAATGGAGTGGTGGAGGAGATAAGTTTAAGACGAGAAGTGCTCAGGTCGAAATCAAAAAGGGGAAGGTTTGAGTTGATCTTACTGAGCATGCGGTAGATTGGTTCGTTGGAACCATTAGAGATGCGGTGGGTTGCAATATACAAGAGACGAGGACCAACGCAAATTACGGGGGTTTGTGTTGAAGGAAATGGAATGGAAATGGAAATGGAATAATCCACGAAGGGCAAATTGAATAAAATGATGTTGAATGTTCTCGATTCGGGATATATGTATAAACTCGCAGAAAGGCGACCCAAAATTGGCTGGCATATTCGAGAAGGGGCCGGGCAAGAGTAATGTAAAGTGATCTTGCCACATAAGGATTGCAAAATTCCTTAGTCCATCGTTTGATAAAACCGAGCGATGATTTGGCTTTAAGGATTATCTCGTCTATATGTGAACGGAAGTTTAACTCTCTTTCGTATAATATTCCAAGGTCGCGAAGGGATTGAGCCTGGGGTACAGGCTGGTCATGCAGAAAATAAAGTCAAGGGGAAGATTGGACTTACGAGTTCAAGGCATAGTCATAGCTTGACATTTGGAGACATTAAGCTCAAAGCAATTTTTTATACACCAAGTGGAAAACCTATCGAGGTCTTGGAGAACTTAGTGTCGTCGGCGTAAATGGATAGAGAGCAGTGTTTAATAATCTTGTCAAGATCGTTTATAGTTAAAATGAAAAAGAGGGGACCTAGATGGCTGCCTTGTGGAATACCAGAAGTGGCTAAAAACGGGGCTAACAAGACTGATCTAAGGCGAACGCTATAATAACGGTTCTCCAAATAAGAAGGTATCCATTTTAATAGTATGGAGTCAAAACCGAGGGAAGACAATTTGAAAAGGATCAATTGACGTGATATTTTATAGAAGGCCTTAGCGAAATTTGTAGCAATAATACCGATTTCGTTGCGATTTTCTAAGGCTGAAAGTGCAAAGGATACGAATTCAACTAAATTTGTAGTACTTGATCTACCTTTCAGAAATCCATGCTGACTTGGTGATATAAGTGCCCTGAAAGCTTAGAACTTCATATAAAAAACTTTTAGGTATGTGACAAAGCTTAGCAATGGGACAGTAGTTGGTTACTTCATTCTTTGATCTCTTTTTTGTGAACCGGGGTTATGAATTAGTCTTCCAAATTTGGGAGAATTCCCCTTGTAGGTTGGGGACAGATGAAATAGGGAGAAAAGCGTGTACGAAAGATTGGAAGCACACTTTTTGAGGAATATTGCTGGGAGCCCGTCTGGCCCGGGTATAAATTCATCATTAAGATTTTGTAAATTTTCTTCTATGAAAAGGGTGGGATCAAAAGATTGAGAGAGAGAGGGGCCAATGGAGAAATTGGGAAGGTACTTGAAATATATGGGATCGGGTACGAAGAAGTTGTCAGCAAATGATTGTTTGAAAAAGTTTGCAAAATAGTTGGCAATACTATGTGGTTCGGTCGATGATGTATCATCGAACGAGAGAGAGGGGGGATAACCGTCTGATTTACTTTTGCAGTTGACGAATTGATAAAATGTCGTACGATCGTTGGTAAGGTTGGTCTGCGCTGTGTCGAAAAAGCGCTGATAGAGGCAGTTATAGAGCTGGGTGAATTGGAGGTAGGTTCCAAGATAGTTAGAATAGTCATAATAAGAATTGGTGCTAAGAAAAACAGCCCATAATTTATTTCTTTTGTTTCGCAAAGAGCGAAGCCTTCCTTATACCAGGGAGGGGAAGTAGATGATGTTTTATGTCATGAAAAGGGGACGTAAAGAGAAATGGAATTAAATATTTTACTGCAAAAAATGGAGACAGCATCAAATAAGGATAGGTTAGTAAAATGAAAAGAAAATTTGCTAAGATATATCTTGATTTTGCGAAAATTAGCGTTATGGAAGTTGTAAGAAGAGATAGTAGGGGAAGGAGTGGACTGGAGTGGAGAGTAATGGAAAAATGAGAGAAGAAAAGGGGGGTGAAAGTTGTCGAGAGGTGATAGGGTAAAGGACAAAACGTTACTGTGGAGTGAAAATAAGGTCAAGTTGCCTACCGATAGACTTAGGGACGGTACTTACTTGGAATAGGCTCGAGTCGGTTATGCTATCAATGAATAGACATTCCTTGGATGGACTATCGTTTGACGCGGTAAAAAACAAGTGATCGTCCGATGAAATCCACTTCAGCAGGGGCAGATTAAAGTCCCCAAAGATAAGGATATCGTCGATGGAATCACTTAGGGCAATTAGTTGCTCAATTGCTGTAATAGCAAGGATATAGGATTCGATAGGTTGAGCTGGGAGAATGTACCAACACATAACGTACAGGGACCTATTAGGAAGTGTTATTTTAATTGAAACAAAGTCAAGTTTAACAGAAGAAGCGATAGCGATGAGAGAAGCGTTGATGTTATTGTGAATAGCAAGTAGGACACCTCTGCATGGAGAATCAACTTCAGAGAGGGAGCAGGATCATTAACCATAGGGAGAGAGTGATCGTCATTTCGGAAACATTATAGGAGGAGGGGAATAGCTCCTGGCTCTTTATACCGGGGATCAGATTGGTTTCTGTAAGAGCATAGACGTCGGTATAGAAGCCATGAGTTTTAGACAAAACAGAGAGAGTTTTAGAGCGCAAGCCTCTTATGTTTTAATAGTAATGTAAGAGGTAGTTTGTTACGTGGAGGGGTAGGGGAGTGTAGATGAGATGCAGGCAACTACGCTGAAGGTGAGAAACTCTTTTATAGTGTACCTGCATAGCTGCGGAAAGCAGCGAGATCATACGCAACCTTTTGGGGAGGTGTGTTGAAGATTACGTGGTACCTGTTGTAAAGTTTCCTGACACTGGTTATATCAGTAGGAAGGCCTTCCTGTTGGATGGAGACCATGACACTTGTTTTCGTTTTTCCCTCAAAGCAGACAGAGCGCGTAAAGGCATTCCATGGTGTCTATATTCTTTTGGGTCAATTTAACGTTAGGTGGTGAAAGGGGATCAAAAATAGGGCAGGGGCCCAAGAAACCAAGGAGGAAGGCGAGGTAAAAGCCGGATTTAAGATATGCGACCTGATAAAGTTTGGGTATTTGGTTCCTGTTGTAAGATCAAAATTGGGAAAGCAGATGTTAGTATTCCTGGAAGGGGCTGTGGGCTGTTGAGCAGTGATAGTATCAGGGACAGGGGTTAAATTGGGCCTTGGATGGAAGAGAGGCAGTTGATGCTTTTGTGGGGAGACGTGAAGGGGGTTGCTTAAGGATATGGACAGGAGGGAAAAAGTTGGGAAGTACGAGTATTTTGGTTTTAAGGCTCTAGTTGGAGTCAGCTTTAGGATGTGGATGGGGAATAGATCTGGGCGACTTATAATTAACTTTAGATGAGACGGTGCTTCGTTTTGATTCAACGTTTTTATTGGGTGGTCGATCCGTCCATTTTGAGACACGCAGCTTTCCGAGGATTGATTTTGGATGGGTTAACAAGTAACTATTCATATCTAGCCGGTAAGTTGATCTTGAAATTCCGTTTGTTTTTGTGGTGCGATGTTGGCAATATTGTGCATTGGCTGATGGTGATGCCATACCTATTTTTAAAAAATTCGGAAATCTAAGTAACATCAGCGTAATTGGGTGCACCTTTGACGAGTAGGGTGGTGAACATATGATTCGCTGTGAAGAGTCGGTCTTGCCTGCTTTGCCACTCTCAAGGTGTCCAGGTCGTGTTAATTTGTGTAACAAATTAGGAGGAGTTGACTTTGGAGCAGTTATATCATCATATGATTTTAGGATCGATGGGCTGCTGGTGCGAGGATTTGGAGGTTGGGTTGTCGGCACTGGATGTGGCAATGGTTCGGCTTCGGTTTGTAACAATTTAGCCAAAATTGAAATATTGTATAGTAACTGTTGTGCGGAGGGGATTGGATTGGCAGACCGTCGATCTTGTGACATATTCTTTCAATGAGGTTTTCCAAATCATTCAACACTGTTCTATTCGTAGTGAGTTCATCATTAAGCTCATTAATTTTATCGAATATAACGTCACGCATAGATTCGTAATGTTTTGAGAGTTGATGATTATTTGTTGCAGGTTCGAGATTGAGATTGGATGTGGGTGATTGGAAATGAATATCTATGTCTTCCCGGAGAGAGTTGACGGGATCACATGTTCTCTTGTTGGAATCCATCATTACACAACCGATTGATATAAATTCAGTTAACACTGTATCAAGGCGGCGCTTGGATGTTTCTTCGTTTCAGGATCTTGAACTTTCTAATTCAATTAAACGCGCTATTTGTCTTTCAATGCTATGACCAAAGATTGATAGTTTGTCTGTCAGTCTGACAAGTGAGTTATTATTGGATTCGTTGGAGTCACTGAGACATTTAATTCAAATAGCATATGGGGGAGAGATATACTGATACACTCATCACAGTATTAGAACAGCTGATTTTCCGAGAACTCTTTAACGAAGACCGTGTTTCTTTTATTTAGGCCGACACAATAAACTGAGTTATAGACTCATTCTCCACTTATAAATCCCTTGGACTGGACGGAATCATACTAATTATTCTTAGAAAAACTAAACCAGGCTGTGAGCGCGTTCCTTAAAAAGACTATTTAGCAATAGCATCAAGTATGGATATGTGCCAAAATGCTGGAGGGAAGTAAAGGTAGTTTTCATTCCCAAGTCAGGTAAAATCAGCTATAACCATCCAAAGAGTCTCAAGCCCATAAGCCTAACATCACATATTTCAAAAACTTTAAAAGAACTGCTTGACACTCATATTCGAAGTAATATACACCTAAAAGACTCAGTTTCAGCACAGCATGCTTATGCAGAAGGCAAAGGTACAGAAACGGCTCTGCATGAAGTTGTCAGCACGATTGAATAAGGTCTTCAAGAAAAAGAGTACGCATTAGCGGTCTTCCTTGACATTAAAGGAGCCTTCAACAATGTCACCATTCCCGCTATAAGTAGAAACTTAGCACTAACGAACCTGATAACCGGTATACTCCGCAACAACAGGAACCTCAATGCAACACTAGGTAATACGTTACTGAGGGCCAAGAAAGAGTGATTTCACCTTTTCTGTGGACCCTAGTGGTTAACATAATACTTCTGAACCTAAAAAGGGAAGGAATAAAAGCCACTGCATACGCGCATGATGTGGTTCTTACGGCCACCGGCAAGTTCTTCCCTACGATCAGTGAAATCCTTAGAGACTGGGCCAAGCTCTGTGGGCTGGGAATCAACCCGCAGAAAACAGAATTTGTTCTATTCACACAAAAAAGGATAATGCCACAGATGGGACAACCCCTCCGACTAGATATTGTACTAGATAGTAAATTGAGTTGGAAGCTCAATGTCGAAGAACGAGTAAAGAAAACAACGATCGCCTTCTACGCTTGCAGCCGTATATATGGGAGAAAATACAGACCTAACTCTAAAATGATCTTATGGATGCACACGGCTATCGCAGACCCATCTTGAACTACGGCAGCTTAGTATAGTGGCAATAAAACTAGCAACCTTAGGTTAATGACAAAAGGACAGGAACCAAATGGTACCGGACTCGATATCCATTTTCACGGATGGATCAAAAATGGAGACAGGAACCGGCGCCGGGATCTCTTCCGATTATGATGGTTACGACACCTGCCGGAGTACAGCAGTGTGTTCCAGGCTGAGATATGGGCTGAAGCAGAAGCATCCAAACTGGCGGGAATAAAGGCAATATCCCACGAGGATATTTCTATATTTATTGACAGCAAAGCTGCCATCAAGGCCATCGTGGCAGTCGAAATCAAATCGAAACTTGTCAAGCGATGTCGCGAAGAGTTTACAGCTCTTTGCGTTCAGCATAAGGTTACGCTATGCTGGGTCCCTGGCCACAAAGGAGTGGCAGACAATGAACATACAGACGAGCTAGCTCGAAAAAAATCCACCCTATAAAGGGAACTTGCAGATAAGAGTATCAAACCTCCACTCTGCACTCTGAGAATGCAAGTGGAGCGAATGATCCAAAAAAACTGATGAAAGGTGGAAAAACCTTCCAACCTGCGAGATTTCAACACAACTATGGATGGAACTCAGCAAATCTAAAACGAGTAAGACTCTCTTGAAAAGCAGAGCTGAAACACCCACGCTTGGTGCATGCGATAAAGCTGCGCCTTACCGACGACGACATCTTAAGACGCTGTGACATAGGCTCACGGGAGGATACACTTCACTTTTTGTCCCGCTGTCCCATACTCAGTAATTAGAGGCAAAGAACTTTAGGAAGGTATTACTTTAACGACCTCTCAGAACTATCAGCTTCTTCACTTACATCTCTTTTCAAATTCGTGGATGCAACCGTTCAGGATCAAAACGACAACCAACGCGAGACGGAAGCGGAAACTATAATTTCAATAGTAGTAGCAACCGAAATCCAAATCCCTATCCCTTTTCAATTCCCCCACCTGGGCATCACAATGAGTGTACACTGACCAAAGTGTGATGACGTACTGAGTGGACTCGGCTCCAGATACCTCATTTACCCTAACTCAACCTATTTGATGCTCCTTAACAAACCGGTATCTATTGCTTTGTATAGTTCCACAGGGAGTACGCTGCCTCAAATATCTCCTCTTCCGACCACTTCACGGTCATTAGACGAAGTTGTTGTTGATTATCGCCCACATGGCATTCGCAAGATAGTAATCTGAGTCGATGTTGTTTACTTGAAATCTTCAGACATCCGGAATACTAGAGCTCTGCCTTGCTTCGATTGCAGTTCGATCAAGTTAGATTTCTTGATCAGGTGAATGTCAGTTCCTTATTGTGGCTATTGAAATACGGGAATCGTATTCTAGCTATGTGAGATTTCGCTCCTCGCAATTTCAGTTACCCTAAGTCCATTTTCGGAGCTGGTGTCGGGTTGGCTATAGTTTCCAATTGTGCTGCCAAAGATGCTCTACTTTTTTTACATTGGCGTTAAGATATTGTTTAAATGTAAAACCGAATATGAAACAAAACGACGTCTGTACATTGCATGCATGTACCATATTTCTAGGGATGAAGATGCGCTAGGACATAGGAGCTACGATTTTTACAACTTTTTGAATATTAAACATTCAGTAGAGCTTGAGTCATCTTATCAGAGGTGCTCAACATTATGTAAATGATCTACTGTACCAGATCCAACACCCTACTGTTGGAAAAGATGCAATTCCAAGGTCCTAACTGACAATTGGTCTAAACATACCTTTCATCAGTTAGCCTAGAAATCGGAATTAGCTTTAATTAATCCAAATAGAAGACTAGATTCCTAAGTAAGGTAACTTGGTACGAGCCCACTATCAATAAATAAATATTTACCAACTATTACTAAACTACAAAAGCAATAGGGTTTTGCTCTAATTCTATTGTTTCAAAGTCGTATACCTGCTTCCCTTCATAAGTGTTACGTTCTCTTAAAAAAAAAAATTAAAAAAAAAAAATTTAACACATTTGAAACTAATTTCCGAACAAAAGAGATCTATTGCAACGTGTATCTATTTAAATGTACTTAGCCAACAAAATAAATAGCAAACAATTAACAATCCCAATGAATTAAGGTTGCTCAAATGTATCTGTTAAACGTAATGATGTTCCCGAGAGCTCATTCTTCTATAGATACGAGTACTCGTACATTTGCAGCTACTCGGTTGTATCATAGTATTTTTGCAATTGTTTCTCCTTTGTTTCTTGTGTTTGTCTCGTGTCTGATGTTCAACTAAATGAAATGCATGCGAATGATGGTGCACTGGTTTTGCAATAACAACGCAAACATCTCCTAGCTGCATACTTGGCACTCTCATCAAAAGCATCGCACATGATGCTTCAATACCGCACTGCCTTGTCGCTAATGGTGATGATACTCCGGTATGTACTCGTATCTTTCAGATATTCACATATGTTTGCAGAACCACCAACTGCAGCTACCATCACAGTCACCGAATTTCGGTTTAGATACTTTTGTGGCTTCCATTTTGGGTATCTTTTGTTAGACTAGCTGAACTGCATTGAAATAGGTTCCATGCCTTTCCAAAAACCCATGGCAGGTGGAAAGACTCACTAAAGTACGGTTCGCGGTCCTAATTTTTGCAGTTTCAATGGGAAAATTTAAAACAGAAATAGATCTCAGCTACCACCTTTGTTGCCTTGAATTTAAGAGGCGGCTTCCCCTCACAAGAAAAGAGTGTGTCAATTTGGAAAGATTATTCCAAAGATGACATGCCAGTTGGCTAGCAGTGGCAGATCGACAAAGCGTCTAACTACAAGCACTTATAGAGTTGAGCATACATTTCTAAGGTGAAAGTACGCCCCTTGCGGTTCGGTGGTCGTGTAAACTGTGCTTGGATAGAGCACTTGACGCTACAATTTCTGTCAATCGAGTCTGTGGGTCATTCGTAAATGTTTTCACAGGGGCCAATCATTAATTTTATTGTCGATTGTTGCATTTCAATTGTTACATAATGTTGGTGGATGATACTTTGAAGTTTGTACATAGATAAACAATGTGTTAGGTTTGTAGGTAACCAATACTGAGGATGACAATTTGTTTTGGCCCTCATGGCATGCCTTCGGATTGATGGTGACATTGCAACCGACAGTTTTAAGTGACTTTTACTTCTGATTTGTATAGTGAACATGTAACAGTGTTACACGCCGCTATGAAAGAAAGTAAGAGTGGATTTGAAGTGCAGTCGCTTTGATTCTTCTATTTTTTTTTATTTTTTTTATTAATGTTGTATACAAATGAATGTAATCGTTGGAATGGGTGTGCAACTTTCTTTGAAATAGCTGGCTTTGTTTGGTAAATGTTTTAGTTTTCATCGGTTTTAGGTTCTTGAGAAATTTTATTTTGAGTACACGCCTAGTTACTTAGACTTTTGTGGAAAGCATACGAGATGCAAATTCTTTGCCAATATTCTGATGAAAAAGAAATTCAACTTTATTGAACTTGGACGAAACTCAACTGGCAATCCAAGGCAACAGCGAGGACAAAGTGTAGACTTTCGTTTCGCCTAAGCGCTGTTAAAAAAGTTCATTTGAAATTTTTTTTCTATCAATCCTGACTTCAAACCAACACAAACCTTACCAACTTCAGCCTTCCAACTGTGTTCAGAAAAGCCATTCAGTGCAGAAATAGTTTGAAAGGAGTAGGAGAGTCGAACAAGCCCTATAACCCAACTGCAAATGCAAGTAATCTGCTAACTGCGTATCTATTGCATGCTCTTTACACCGGCGAAATTTGATTTTAGTGGGGGCTGAGGCCCACATTTATTGGTTTCATCATTCGTTCGGGTATCCCCTTGTGGGCCCTAAGGCCTCTACTATGCCTACGCGCCATCGAGTGCGGTTTCTGGAAATGTGCCTCAGCTCTGCCCAACTTTTTCCCGGTTGCCGTGCTTCCTTCTCAACTGTTCTGCGCCACGTACTCCTAGGACCGCCGCGCATCCTGCCGTCCCGAGTAAGCGGGTTCCATTGCATCGCTTGGTTAGCTATGACCCTGTCACCAATCCACTCCCACTTTCGTCGTCGTATGGTTGTGCCTATAGGTTCATGGTCCGTTCTCTGATAAAGCTGTTCGTTAGAGATACGGCTTGACCAGAATATCCTTAAGATGTAGCGTAGGCACCTATTGGCAAACTTTGCAGCTTTCTCGTGATAGTGGTGGTCACCCTCCAGGTACCACGTCCATATAGTAGCACGGATTCAATGTTGGAACGGAACAGTCGAAGCTTAGTGTTTAAGCTAATTGCATTACTTCACCAAACTGTGGATAGCATCCCTAACGCAGATTTTGCTTTGCCTATGCTATTGGCTATATCCAGTTCGGTTTCGCCATCGGTTAAGACAATACTCCCTAGGTATTGGAAACTCTCTACTCTCTCAACCGTCTGTCCAGCAATACATTTATGAGTTGATAAGTTTGGTCTTAGGCTGATCATTTTTGGTTTTGCCGAGTTAATTTTCAGCCCACTGACGCCTACTTCCCTCTCCACATTTGTTGTCATTTGGTGAAGGTCCATTATTCTGTGAGACAGAAGGCATACATCGTCGGCGTAGTCAAGGAGTTTGAGTTCAGATGTAAGAGTTCATCGAATTCCTCCATTTTCTGTTAACAAGGCCGCATTCAGCACATCGCTAATCACTTAATTGGCTTAATACAATCTTAATCTAACTGAAAACTAGGACTAAAAACTAACAGAAAAGCTTAAGAGCTAGGGACCAAGGGAGTGATGGAGGAGATCTTGTTTGAGACGAGGAGTGCTCAGGTTCAAATCAAAAAGGGAGAAGTTTGAGTTGACCTTTCGGAGCATGCGGTAGACTGGTTCGCTGGAGTCATAAGAGGTGCGGTGGACCGGTAGATAAAAGAGATGAGGACAAAGTAGATTACGAGGGTTGGTATTGAAGGAGATGGAGTTCAATATGGATGCGCAGTCAATGGAACCTGAGAGGAGTCGATGAATGAAAATAAAGTCAGCAATATTCCTACGTCCTTCTAAGGAACTCATATTGAGAAGTTCGAGGCGGTCCTGATAGGGAGGCAAGATTAAAGGGTCGTTCTAGGGCAGACCACGGAGAGCAAATCCGAGGAATCGACGTTGAATACCCTCGATTCGGGAAATATGAACCCGGTGAAAGGGGGACCAAGCTTGACTGGCATATTCAAGCAGGGGGCGCACAAAGGTAATGTAGAGAAATCTGGTTACATACGAGTTGGAAAATTCCTTGGACCACCATTTTATAAAGCCAAGTGATGAGTTGGCCTTGAGGACAATTGTAATTAAGCTCACATTCGAATAATATGCCAAGGTCAGGAAAAGAACCAGTGGAATTGGTTGACCATAGAGAAAATAGATTGACGTTTGGCTATATTAAGTTCTAGGCAGTGTTTGAGGCACCAGATTAAAAACCAATCAAGGACTTCTTGAAGAAGGACAGAATCAGGGGGAGAAGAAATAGTTTTAAAAAATTTCGTATCGTCAGCGTAAAGGGAGAGGGAGGAGTGTTTAATGACCCTGTCAGCATCGTTAATAGTAAGAATGAAGAGAAGAGGGCCAAGATGACTGCCTTGTGGAACTCCAGATGAGGCCAGGAATGAAACAGAAAGGGCGGATCTAAACCGAACACTATAAAATCGGTTTGCCATGTAAGAAGAAATCAATTTTAATAAAAGAGGCTCAAAGCCGAGAGCAGGCAATTTGAAGAGGATCAATTGATGAGAAATCTTATTGCGATAACATCGATTCCTTTTTTTTTTTTTTTTTTTAAAAAGAACTTAACACTCAAGTGGGTACTAATACACTTATAATGCGTCCTGTTAAGTTTTTTTTGGAGAATGGGATGGAGAGAGAAAGAAAAATGTTTGGGCTCAGTGGTTATTTCGCTCCATGGGTGGCATCCAACACTTAATGGGGAGACTAAATTTTTAGTGGAAGTTGGCTTGATGTTGACTTGTAGTCAACTACTCGTCTTACTTGATTTTCGTTAATTGAAAAAATGTATGATATGTCTTTCGGGCCAGGCTGGGATTCGAACACCGAACCTTCCGATTTGGAAGCCAGTCCACTACCACTTGAGCCACGGCCACCCACTTGCCATTTTCTAAGGTTGAGAGAGCAAAAGACACGAATTCAACTAGGTTTGTGGTAATTGATCTACCTTTTAGAAAACCATGTTGTCGGCGTGAAATAAAAGGCTTGCATTTGAAGCTTAAGGCTTCGTATAAAATGCTTTTAAGGAGTTTGGATATATGAGAGCGTTTAGCAATGTGTGTATCGGTATCGGGATTATAAAAGTGGTCTTCCAAATCTGGGGAAATTCTCCCTATGTAAAGGATAGACGAAAAAGATAGGAAAGGGGTAGAGACAGGATGGAAGAGGGAAGAAGAAACATGGAGGGGAGTCCATCTGGGTCAGGTACAAATTCATCTTTAGGATTTAGTAACTTTTCTTCAGTAACTGCAGGATCGAAATTTTGAGTGAGAAAGGGACTAATGGAGAAATTTGGTAGATCATTGAAATAAGAGGGATCTGGTACGAAGGAGTTGTTGGCAAATGATTGTTTGAAAAATGTATCAAAAAAGTTGGCTGTGGTAGGAGGTTCACTTGATGATTTGGTTTCAAAAGCGAGGGAGGAAGGATAACCATCAGTCTTACTTTTGCAATTGATAAATTGATAAAAAGGACTTGGGGTCATTTAAGAGATTGGTTTGCGCACTATTCAGGAAGCGTTGATAGAGAGAGTTTTAGAGTTCAATGAAATGAAGACATGTAGCTAAATAATTCGAATAGTCGGAAGAAGAGTGGATGCGAAGGAATACCATCCACAACTTGTTTCTTTTGTTTCGTACAGAACGAAGTCTATGATTATACCAAGGAGGGGATGTAGAAGAAGTTTAATGGGGGAATAAGGCACATAAAGGGAGATGGATTTGAATATTTCTCATTAAAAAAAGGAGAGGGCAGCGACATAGACATAGATTGGTAAACTCGAAAGAAGCCTTGCTTAGATAGGTATTGATTTTACGGAAATTAGCTTTGTGGAAATGGTAAGAAAATAGAACTTTAAGAAGACGCATTCCATAGTAGAAATGGGATTGGAAGCTATGAAAAAAGATAAGTCTTCAGATGGAGTCCACTTCAGCTCAAGCAGATTAAAATCGCCGAAGATAATGATATCATCAAGCGAGTCTGATAAGTCGATCAAATTGTCAATTGCTGCAATAGCAAGTTGGTAGGATTCAATAGGATGCGCCGGAAAAATGTAACAACACATAACATACTAGCACCGACACAAAGTCGAGCTTAGGAGAAGATGAAGTAGCAACGAGAGAGGAGTCAAAGCTGTTGTGAATGGCCAGTAGGACACCTCGACAAGGAGATTCGATCAAGGGGAAGTGCGATCATCTTCCTGAAAAACATTAAAAGAAAGAGGGTATAACTCCTGGTTTTTTATATTGGGGATAAGATTAGTTTCGGTCTAAGTGGAGATATCAAATGGGAGAGCATGAGATTAACGCAAAACGGCGTGGGTTTTAGAACGCAGTCCTCTAATGTTCTGGTAATAGAAGGTGAGGGGGAGGTTTGTGCATGACTTTTTAGGGTCGAAAATATTTATCGTCTTCAAGTAGACTGCGTTGGAGGTGTGAGACTCTTTTAGAGTATACATAGTGGCGAAGAGCGGCAAGATCGTTTGCAACTTTTTAGTGGGGCGTATTGAAAATCTCGTGATACTTTATATAAAGTTTCCTGAGACTGGTAACGTCGGTAGGGAGGCCTTCCTGCTGGATAGAAACCATGACGCCTTTTAGATATAGAGGTACTCGTATGTTTTCATGGCTGAATTATGGAATATCCATTCGTATTTGGCCGGAAGGTTGAGCTTGAAGCTGCGCTTGCTTCTGTTGTGAGATGTTGGAAGCAAATTGCAGTGGCTAATGGTAATGCCATATTTCTTTTAGAAGAAATTCGAGATCCAATCAAAATCAGCCTTTGGGCTTGATTCTTTGCAGCAAAGTTCTCAAATCTACGCTGCCATTCGGAAGGTGTCTAAGTTGAATTTAAATTATTGATAAGCTTTCGTGGAGGAGTTGAGATAGATGTGTTTTGTTTTTAAAGTTGGAAGAAACTTCCAAGAATCAGTAGGTTGAACCGTTCGCAGATGACTTATTAGTAGGGGTGAGCGTGAATCCAGGTTCCATTAATTCAACCATGAGCAATGTATTATAAGGAACATTCTGGTCAGACTACGGGAAGTTTGGTGTACCAACGATTTTGCTGTTTATTGTTGCAATGTGATGTTCAATATCGCATGCGAGGGATCAAGTCGCAGTAAGTTCTTCACCGACATCGTTCACTTTATCGAAGATAACTTCGACCATGGGATCACATTGTTTAGGAGAGAGTTCTTTGTGTGACGAGGACTGGGAATGAATGTCTATCTCTTCACGCAGGGAGCTTATCAACTCGCACGTTTTTTAGTTGGAGACTCAATGTCACTCAACCTTTATCCAGGTAACGTAAGGGAGTTTCTACATTCCTGGATCTCCCAGAGTCTAACTAGATTAGAAAAGCAATTTGTTTATCCATCTGCTTTATTTTAGATTTTATTAGATCGGCCGAGTTCTGCATTGAGTTACGTAACTCTTCAACACTTTTAACACTGCTTTCAATGACCGAAATTGTATCCGTAATCCTTTTGGCGAATGCGTTTTGGTAGGAGTCATTTGAATCGCTAGGCATTTTATTGCCAAAAGCACGTACGAAAGCGAGATACTCTTGTACTCATCACAGAGGTTATCGGAGAATTCTTTGTTTAACCCGACACAAACGGCATGAAAGGCTTTCCCACAGATGTCCTTGCAAACTACCCAGTCAGCATTGTTGTCATCGATTACACAATTGGCAATTCCGCAAGACATGTTTAAATTGGTTGTGTAGGTCAGTGAGGATATAAATATAGATCGAGTTATTTTTTTTTTCCTGTTTTATTGTAGATAGGGACTTTTATGTGCACTGAAATCTGCCAGTAGAAAAAAAAAATTAATGGATACTGAAAAAATGTTTTTATATGGCGGAAGCCAGTCATCAGAGCCATTCCTAAAGATGCATGCCCTGTCATGAATACCATCAGTGCATCTCAAACAGAATTAAGGCAACTATGTAACCACATAATAACGCCTCATGTCTTGCCAAAATCTCCCCTGCTCAGCTTTTGTAACCCATAAGGCGTCAATAACGTCTAAGCCCGAATGAAGTGCGGCCTGCTACAGGCTCTCCCATTCCCAGAGACCTTGTTTGCATTTGGGTTAAAGGATTTCATTACATGCTGTATTTCATTTGCAATGGAATTTTTCTTACACCATAAGGCATAATCTATCATTTACTACTTCTTTCGTCTTATTATGATGCCGATAGGTTCCGTTTTTATTAGAGCTACTCGTATTGCTATTTATAAGTTTTCATGTTGGTGTAGTCGTGGATGATGTTTTTGTTTTGCAAACATGGCTACTTCCTCGGATATTTGTTTAACATTCAGGTCCCTGTGGATGGTGCATTTACGATGAATCTTAGGACCTTATTTTGAAACCCTTGTATAACTTTAATATTCGTTTGCTTGGTACAGCCTCAGAGCTGGATTCCATAGGTTCACACTGGTCTTAGGTAAATAAGCAGCTTATTTCGTATGGATAGCTCCGATTTGTTACCAATAAGCCAATAAGCCTTCCATCTTAATTTAGCTTCTAGCGTCATACCTAGACATTTAGTTGTATTTGCATATGGAACCTCATGAGCCGGCTTAGCTTCGTTTAATTTTATGCGCCACTTCTTTGTCCACTCTATAACTCTGTTTGTGGCGTTTTGCAACTTTTAGGTGGACTCTGTGAAGTTCCTTCCGGTCGATAATATAGCTGTGTCGTCAGCTATTTTAGCATTTGTTGGAGTTGGGAGGTCGTTTGTGAAAGATAGATACAAGACCGGGCCAAGCACACTACCCTGGGGGACTCCAGCTCTTATTTTGCGCGGCGTAGAATATTCATTTTCATACTTCACATGAAAGAGTTTATCAGTTAAGTATGACTTTAGAATTAGATTAGAATTGGTAGAAGTCTTCGGAGTTTGCTAAGAAGTCCTTGATGCCAAACTCTATCGAAGGCTTGTTGCACTTCTAGAAGCACAGCCGGGCAAATCTTTTTATGATCTAGTACTTGTTCAAGAGTTGTGTGTTTATTTCTGAAACCAAATTGGTGAGTTGAGATCAGATTTCTTTCAGTAATCATTGGTTGAAGGCGTCTCAGTAGCATTTGTTCAAATAATTTTGACATTGTCGGCAGAAGAGATACGGGTCGATTTGATTTTTTGTCATTTGGTGGTTTTCCTGCTTTAGCAATCGTAATGACTTGTGCTAACTTCCATTGTCTTGGTACATATTTCAGGCGAAAAGTTGCATTGATGATATGTTGAAGTTTTCTAATAGCTCTCTCAGATACGAGTAGTTATTCGAGTATCTCTCCAGTTGTCAGATCATATCCCTGGCTTTTTTTAGCTGGATGGTCTTTTTTTGGATTAACTACTTGAATATCGAGTTTATCGTTTTTTATTACGAGTGAAGAATTTTCTTCCGCCGTTTGTCTTGGAAGTGATGTAAATGTATCTTCAAGGTTGCTTGAAAATAGTTCGCTAAAGTTTCGTTTTTAATTTCCTTCAAGAGTGCTTTTAACTCGTTGCAGTATCTATGGGTTTGCGAAGTATGAAGTGAATAGGCTGCGAGAATCCAAAATTCAATGTGACATAACTTCGTTGCGACGCAACATTTTTACGCCGTTTTTGTTTTGTTTTGAAGGTACAGTTATTCTTTTCAATAATAGATTTTATTATGTTGCAAAAACTGTATATTTTTCATTTTATTTCCATTTCAGAGCAACCATGGAAAAAACTGAAATTCGTGAGTTGATGAAACACGAATTCCTCCGAAGAACTAAAGCGTCAGAAACAGCTCGCAATATTAACGCTGTGTTTGGCACTGAAGTCGCTTCACAACCGACAGTATCCCGTTGGTTTGCAAAGTTCCGTTCTGGTGACTTCGAACTGACCAATGAGCCACGTGGACGACCGGAGACGAAGGTGGATAACGACGTTCTGAAAGCTACAGTCGAATCAAATCCAGCCTAAAGTGCACTCGGCCTATCGCTAATGTTTGATGTGTCGAAGAAAACAATATTGACACATTTGGCTAAAATCGGAAAGGTGAAAAAGCTGGAGGAGTGGGTGCCGCACGATGGGTGGGTGAACGATGACCAAAAAGGCCTTCGCCTCGAATCTTGCCTTTCGCTCCTTGCTCGCAACAATAATGAACCATTTTGGAATCGAATGGATCCTTTACGACAATTGCAAGCGTTCGTCTCAGTGGTTGGATCAAGATGAAGGACCCGAACACTGCCCGAAACGAGGCATGCACCAGACGAAGCTGATGGTGACTGTTTGGTGGTCTGGTGCCGGTGTAATCCATCACAGCTTCATGAAACCGGGCGGATCGATCACGGCGGATGTCTTTGCTCAGTCAACTAGAGGAAATGATGCGGAATCTTGCGATTAAACAGCCAAGACTGGTCAATCGATCGACCCCAATCCTCTTGCGCGATAACGCGCGACCACACACTGCACGAATGACTGTGGCAAAGTTACAGGAGCTTGAGTTGGAAACTCTTCGTCACCCACCATAGTCACCCGACCTTGAACCAACCGATTACCACTTCTTTCGGAATTTCGACAATTTGCCGGTAGGAAAAAAATTCAATTCCCAACAAGCTGTGGTAAGTGCCTCCCAGCAGTTCATCGACTCTCGTGATCCAGGTTTCTACAACAAATGGATAAATGAGCTACCGCTGAGATGGCAAAACTGTTTCGATAATATGGGCGCGTACTTTGATTTAAAATAATAAGTTTAAGCATAAAATTAAACCGATTGAAAATTCACTTCCCATGTACTTCATACTTCACAGCCAATACTAAATATTGCTTTGTTTTCAGTTGTCCGGCAGGCTTGCCACTTCTTTCTTGCTTTCCGCTTTTTATTTAATAGAATTTTAATCACTAGTGGGTATATGATACCCCTAGGTGTTTTTTTTTCTTGGATTCTGGAGTGGTTTCCCAAGCTGCAAGCTGGATGTTGCTCACTAAGAGATCAAGTTCTTCTTCAATTTGGAAAGTGGTTTTTATTGGAACTTGGCAGTGGCTCCAGTGGTAGGGGACTGGCTTCCAAATCGGAAGGTTCAGTGTTCGAATCCATTTTTTCAGTTAACGAAAATCAAGTAAGACGAGTAGTTGACTAGAAATTAACATCAAGCCAACTTCCACCAAGAATTTAGTCTCCTCATTAAATGTTGGATGCCACCCATGGGGCGAAATAACCACTGAGCCTAAAATCTTTCTTTCTCTCTCTATCCCATTTTCCAAAAAACTTAACACATGCTGAGGCACTATAAGTGTATTCATACCCACTTGAGTGTTAAGGTCTTTTTAAAAAAAAAAAAATCTTATCTTTGAGAAGATGGCGAAAGAAGTGCTAATTGGTTCGTTTGAAGGTTAGCCATACTGGGTCCTCTTTCTCTATGATAGAGGTGCTTAGTTTCATTATAACAGGGGTATGATCCGATGATAGCCTTGCTTCATTCTCTAAGTGTATGTAGTTTTCGGATATACCTTTGGTAATAAAGAAGTCTACGATATCTATGAAGTCTAAAGCCGGTGAGTTGGTGGATTACCAGAGTGGAAATCGCATTTGAATTGTTGTCCAGCTGCAAGAAGCTCTCCACCTTTTTTGGCTGTTAGTGTGGAACCCAAGAATGTATTTTTCGCATCGTAATCACCTCCACTTACAAAGTTCTTACCTAACGTTTGGAGGAACTCCAGATATGACTTCTCTTAGAGTTTATAACGTGGTGGACAATAGATTGCTGATATATGACACTCTTTCACTTGTTGTAATTCAGTAAATGCTGTTAGCGCTTGGCGCTTGCATTTATTCTTTTTCTATTTTTATACCCTCGTGGTGCTTTATCGGTTTTTTTTGAACGGAGAAAAAGTTCGATTTCTAGTGTGCGATTTGTTATTCCATTCGCATTCCAAATGGCCAGTCTTAGTATTTTACTTGTTTTATTGTTTATATCCATTTATTATGGTAGCTTCTATTTTCTTTAAGTTATTGAAGATTTTTACGTTTTTTTTATTTTGTTTATCTAATCTCTCAAAAGCCCAATACTTTTTAAAATATCACTGAGAACGCCATTTACGTTTTCGGCTTCGCTAAGGTTAATTACTTTTTTATTTATTTTCGAGTAGATGTAGGTGCGCATTCTTTTGCTGCGGAACTATAAGTTTTGGCAGTAGCATACTGACCTATGGAACCTATAAAATAATTCGGCCCTACATTAGAGCAAAATAGTTGTAGCTTCAATCTCAAACTGATAGCACTGCCCTATCATAATTTGGAAAGCATTCCAATTGCTTCCTCAATTCTCCTGCCAACAACGAGTTCGGTGATGCTGTTTGACAAGGCAACCCTTCCATAATCATTTGTTGACTAGGACCATTTGATGGAGATTCATTATACTGTAAAAAAAAAGTCCGGTTTTAATTGTGTCGCTTTCTCTGGTCAGGTGTGTCTTGAGCACATAACCTACTACCACCAAAAACGACAAAGGTGATAATATAAAAATATTTCACACTCGCCTTATAGTCGTCTGATAGTATTAAATATTTAACCGAAGTCGATAAGAACCAAATGGAGGAGATAGATGTTGCACACATTTTCCGTATTGTGGTCGATGTGAAAGGATCCGACAGAGAATCTTACTCGAATGTTCACCTTAGGTGTTCCTTGATGAGTACCGAACTTATTGTAGCATTTATCTTAGCCACCACAGGAAAAACAGACACACCTATGTTGCCTCATTATGTTGTCTTCTTTGGGAGTTTGATGATAATTTTTTTATTTTCTCCTCCGGCAAGTTTTCTGTTTTTAACATTTACAAAATGAATAGAAGCAGAAGGTCTGTAGATGTATTCAACACCCCTTATAAAAGCGCTGCAAGAAACCATGGTTTTTTCTTGAGACGTTTTTTTTTCGGTGAAGTTCATTGTTTTGTTCAAATTGATGACTCAATCCCGTTTGAAATTTAATTTATCGTCTAAACGGTTGAATACTGCGACGAAGCCCTCTTCTTATCCCACACTCTTTGCTGAATGTTGAATGGGGTTTTGCCCACCCATTAGGTAGGTAGGTAGGTAAGTAAAAGTGGCTGTTGGAAGGACAAACCTACTTAGGCCTATTGGTCCATTGTGATGCCACGTGGGTCTGGTGTAGTGGTACTAGCAATCGCTTCACACTCGGAGGGTCAAGGTTCGAATCCTAGCCACGGCAAGTCTTCATTTGTGTAATTGGAACTCAGTCAGAAAAATCTGCTTGTAAAGACATAACACTGACATGTAGATTTGGCTGTTGTAGAGTTTTCAAGCACAAATCAACCGTTAAAATTCACAACCGGAATCATTCCGAGTGAAGAAAATCTCTCCGTCCTATTCGGACTCCCACCCCTATCGAAACCAAACACACCTGAGTTTCAAACCACTACATCACAACAATGCTTTCCTTTCTCCTCCTTCTATCTTTCCGCCCGCGCCCAGGCAACAGTAAAAGGGTATCATAACCCCTTAGGCGAGCGTAAATTATAAAAAAAATCGATGGTCCTCTTACTAATGAAACCAGTTTGAGCTTATGGTGAAGCGTAAGAGACTGCTTACGTCTATACGTATGGTAGAAGAAAGCTCCTAAGTGATTGACTTGTCCTCCATGGAAGCATCTTCTTTCCAGAAGGACCTAGATTCTAGAGGGTAAGCTTACATGGAAGTCTTTGTCAAACCACAGTTTGGTGTAATCGATGTTCTCTGAGCGGTTTTCTAATATACAATATTGGGAATATTAGCGCGGCCAAATAAATTATTTGTCCACTGTGTAGTGACAATAAGGCCAATAGTTGCAGTCGCAGCTACTTACCTGCTGAAGACATTGAGAGGTGTCAACTGAAACAGAATATCTAATGCCGCGGAGGGAGTAGAACGTAGGAGTCCGCTTATGCATAGACATGCTCTGCTCTTTGGACTCTGCTTAGTTTGCTGCAGTTGACTGCATTGTCTAAGGCCGTCCACCAGACAAAACCCCCTTGATGAGTATCGGTCTTATGACCGAGATATATAGCCAGTGCGTTATGCACTGTGTGCAAACCACCGAGCAAAATGGGTCGGACTTTAATGAGGACAAACCAAAGTACAATACATGCTGTCTTTAGAAAATGACACACAACGCCGATATCTTTGGTACACCGCCCCCATACGCAGTTATATCTCCGAGGTGGTAAGAATAGCATCTACCTTGCCCTTGCAGTTACAAGCAGCAACGGCATCAACGCGGAAATCAGACTCAAAATTCCACAATTGAGTAACAGAATTCTGTCCTGTAAGACCAAACTGGCTTTATAAAAAACCCTTATCATCACGGTCCTGCTCTAGGACTCACAGACTTGAACCTTGACGAATGCGGATTGAAAAAGCACTTGACCGTTTCGAGAGAAAGCTGCTACGTGTGATTTCATTCCCGTTTGTATTGACGAGGAACGAAGATCACCACATTGTGGTCCATATTCCAATCCAGAATTCATGTGGTTACAATTCCACCTCCGTAAGCAAATTATCCACTACTGCTTTATTTACATAATCCCCAAACTGGACAGCAATTCGATCTTTAACGAGTTTGATCCGCTATCTGGCTCCATACAGAGAATTGCATTCTCATACTGAAATCGTGATTACGGGCGATTCCAGTAAGCGCAATTCTGGGTGGCTTCGACATTCTGGACATAGTGTTGAGCATACACGAATACCAGACGTTGATAGTCATACCGCCAACTCCCTGGCCTACTTTTTAACTTCTCACCCTGATAAGTATACTGTTAATGTGCTTTCCCTTCTAGGCTCGTCGAAGCATTGTGTCATATCAGCTAATTTCTCATACACCGACCACACAGTTAGAGAAAAGATTCCTAAAAGAAACGTATGGCAATATGAGAAAGCCAATTGGAGCTTCTTGAAGAATTTTAACTTGTCGTTGTATTTCCTTGATAGCGACGAGCATGCCGCTGCTGATATGGTCACAGACACTATTCTCTTTGGAATGAGATCCCTTGTCCCTCATCAAACTAAAAGAAAACGCATGGTACGAAGCTATCAGGGTCCGAGAAATATTTGTTCGGACCTACAAGACCAACCCGACAGAGGAAAACCAAAAAAAGTTCAATCAAGACAGGAATCATCTGCAACATCTTTCTAAGTCGCGTGAAATTTCAACATGACCAAAGACTGAGGCAAAAAATACTACAATGCCACACATCTGGTAACAATTTTTGGTCGTGCGCCAAAAATATTAAAAATTTTGCCTCATCATGGTATCTCCCCATCTTTTGAGAGGTGTTCTCGATGTTGGCAAAACTACTGCGTAAGCATTTTCATCAATCCTACGACCTAGGACTCTTTCCGAGCAGATGGAAAACAGCATTTATCCAGCCCGTCCCTAAGGAAGACGAATCTTCCGCTCTCTCCTCCTACAGACCCATTGCAATTACGTCCCTTCTTCACAAGGTCATGGAAACGCATTCGACAGAGTTTGGCATCAGGCTCTTTTCGAAAATGCGTGCTTTAGGGATCCACGACTCTATTCTCTAATGGATTAGAAATGAACTTTCGGAACGTTCAATTCAAGTAGTCCTGAATGGTTTCAAGGCTGATAATCACAAAATAAATGCTGGTGTGCCCAAGGGTTCCGTTCTGTCTCCGTTACTTTTTCAAATTTGCGTCAATTATCTCTTGTCTGCTACTTCTAATCCAATATATTCCTTTGCTTTTCATATTCGTTCCCGGGCTCGCGTGCCTGGTCTTCGGCTGTAGAACGGCACCGGCAGCGTATGCAAGCTCATTAAACTTTAATATTATAACCAATTGCGGAACTTTCAACAGAGCTGTCTGCTGTCGTTAAAGCGAAATTTAAATACCCAGCCATTATCCATGAATGGCATTTTCATCGTCGAAACCGAAAGACTTTCCATTCTCGGTATGCGTGCCAATGATGCGTTGGAATGACTACGAGTACATATTCGAAGTCGTCACAAGTGCTGCGAAATGTCGAGGTTTCCTCAAGCTATGTAAGAAATACTTCACCCCTCCTTGATCATGACTCAATATATAAGGCACATGACCCAATATATACGCCCAAATTTGGACTATAATGCCCAAATCTGGTTAGGTGCCCCCAAGACTTGTTCATAGGTAATGCTGATATCAGTTGACACCCTTGAACACCGTCGTAACGGCTCTAGTCCCACCTTGTTCTATCGCTATTTTCACCACCAGTGCTTCACCGAAATTGCCAATAGCATTCCGTCACTTCAAATTTTTAATCTTAACAGCCATCTCACTACAAATGCTCATCAGTATAGCCTCAAGCCCACATACAGACGTACTCGAGAATATCGTGATTCTTCCTTAAGCCGTATAATTCGCTTATGGAATGCCCAGCGAGCTCTCTATTTCCTAGTCATTGTGTTGTAACTTGTAAACATCATTTAAGACCAGCGTACCTCGGTAGCCCTACCTATCTCCCTAAGTATCCTTCGACCGCGCCGTGTGCAAACATTCTAAGGGTACCAAAAACCCCTTGAGCACGCACCTATCTAAGGAAATAAGTTATCAAGAAAAAACTTTCAATAGAAGATCACTTCCGTATTATTCAAACTTATTTTAAAAATCGGTCTTCAATTCGCGAAATTTATAGAAGATTATGAAATTTGTTGGTCTTCAACTATTCGTCGTATTGCGGATAACTATATGACGCAAAGCTAACAACGGGCAGCATAATGTGCGAAGAGAAGAAACTGTAGCCACTCTGAATGAAACTATCGCCGAAACGCTTTGTGCGTCCACGATGTGAAAATTTCAGCGAAAAGATCTTTGCATTTATCCTTATAAGATCCATCAGTTACAGGAACATGAGCCACAAGGCCATGGCTTGCATAGAGAGTTCGCAGAACTTGAGCTTGAAGTCGACAATTATGTTTATCAAAAAACCGTGTTAGGTGAGGCTAACTTCATTGTGAATAAGAACCGTTCCCCGTTCTATATTTTTCAAGGTCACAGTTGTGTCACTGTCGTTGGTAAACGCTACTGGACAGTGATCCATGTTTATTTCTTCGAAAATATGGACGATATGTTGTTCCAGCAGGACGGTGACATACAAGCACTGGTTTAATCACCACTCAGTTCAAAGACAACGCATGACAATGGCAATATATTGCAAAGTATTCAGGCCTTCAAGCCAATATTCAGCATACTAATGGCGAGATAGAGCCCCTATTGCTCGAAAGAGTGACCCAAATTTGAAACAACCACATGCGCTTTGTTAAACCCGTCCGATTAAGCCATATGGTATGCCTTAAATCATGTTGAAAACATTTTGTCGCGAACCACTCTTCTTAATGAATAAGGGTTGATTCGAATTTAATCCTTCCAGACCAGTAAACATGTTTGCACCACAATGGTTCAATATTTGCACCTTGGAAAAAACGAGCCTCTCCTTAAGCCCCTTAGGCCATATCTTATGGCCAGCGGAATAAGAGGTGCTGACCTTTTAAACATATGAAAAGTCTTGATGAGAAAAAGAAAAACAGCTAACACTCGTAGATCACAATCTCGCTAATTACAAAAATCCTCAATTTTTTATATATTGCTTTGATGTTTAAAGATCTTGTTTACCTCTGCATTCTGTATCGCAACATAGCAACACTTTATTTATGATAGTTTTCGTGTAAAATTCTCGAATGCAATTATGTGCAAACCACTTCAAATACGAATCCTAAAAGCCCCGCATTGTATTGCTTACTATCTATATGTGGAGACATTATATTCCCCCCTTGCTGCAATTTTTGTCACACTGCTCTCTTTGTAGCCAGATTGCTAAGGTCCAACTTTGCCTCTTTATGTACAATATCAGCAGTCAGGATGCCTATGGTGCGATCATTAGAGATATCTAGATTGCCAAATGCACTCGTTTGCAATGAAACCTTGTGCCACTTACAACTATCATATGTAGTGAGTGAGACTGCTACATAGTTCATCATATCCGTTACAACTCTACGCCAAAAAGCTGTTGAGGCCAAAAATGAAAGGTGACTCTTACCCACTCAGATCATTTACAACATCATAGTTGTATTGTTCTGGTGTTCTCTATAAAGACTTTAGATACTATGAAGTCACTCTGCCTAAACAAAAGATACAGTTTGACCCTTTTATATTTTATGATCACCTGACGGCTTCGTAAAGAAGTTCAAAACAAAAAATCCCATCAATATCATGATGAAATATCTGCCATAATATTTTGTGCAATACTACGAAATGTATCCATCTGCCGAACGATATTCGACAACCACACACAAGAATAAGCCTAACACTTAAGAAAAGATACAGCATCCGTTTATCAAAAAAATAAAAAAAACTACCAAAAGCCAAATATATCTTCAGCAGCTGTACCGCGGATACATTGCAAGAATCTTAATTAAGAATTGATCACTTCTCATTAAATTCATCGCAGTACGTCGAAATTGAAAGATCATGAAATCCATTCTATCAAGTGATTTCAGAGATGAATGCTATAATTTTTATTAATTTGTCGAATACAAGTGTATAACAGATAGATCGACTGCAAATAGAGAAGATAAATTTAGAGGCATTAGTTAGATGCTTGATTTGATAGAAGAATGACTGATGATATGATGAGCGATCATAATTTGGAAAAGATTGATTTCATTTAGCGTTATGTGATGTGCAATTTGTTACGAAACTCAATTGAAGATTTTTCTTCTTTTTTATTTGCATAATTGCTTTTTTAATAATTAGCCTCACGAATTTTGTTGGTTCAAAAAGAATTTGGAAAAGGAAGAGCATTAAGTGCAATTTCTAAGGGGAACTGTGACACCAACATACATATTTTAAATTTTAAAATGCTTTTGAAAGGCAATGGTCTGGAGGAACTCAGGAAATTTAGTATTCTTAAGTCCCGTGTTCGTTTTGCTGGACAAAAAATCTTTACAGAAAGGTATTTTCAGATAACTGTCAAAGCAAGAACTCGAGGTATAATGAACATCCTTTAACTGCTTGGGCACAAGCAAAAAGAAATTAGGGAGGAAAGAAAGATATAAATGTACGTTGGTTTTGAATGTTTGGCGGTTATAACAACTAGGTAATTAAGAGACCCGAAGGGCATTCCATAAGCGAGTTATAGGGCTTGGGAAAGAATTACGATATTTCACTGTATGCCGAATTGGGCCCCCGCCCAATTATCAAGGCTTCGCCCATCAATGACGTTGTCTAATAAAAAGCGGGATTAGATTATTCTATAACTGGTCTTATCGAAAACATCCAGATTTTTTGCATGAATGGATGACACGATTTGACCAGTTACAAGTTGCCGGTCATAGGTCTTGTTGGTGGCTTGACTACCGGTAGTCCATACCAGGACTTAAAACACGGTACCATGGGAGTCAGGAGCCCCCCGGACTTCGGTCCGGGCCTGACTTGTTAGAGGTAGGCCCCCTTGTGGGAGCGTCATGGTAGCTGTGGTTTAAACCCAAATCGCGGGTACGGGTTTTCTTTTCTGTTTACCCATTGTAGAGTTGCAAATGAAGTACTGGGTGCTGCGACCCTAAGAGCAGCAAGAGGTTTTAGGTCGGCCTCGACTCATACCAAGGGTGGAACTTCTGCCTCCAACACAGTTCCGAATTGGTATCAAAATTTTTGTGGCGAGCGATGGCAAGGCGTATCCTTGCTCCCTATGGGTGTATGGGCATCTCGTAAACATAAAGTCTACATGACAGGTGGTTTACGTTAAAAATCCAGGTACGTTCTGTATGCCGAATTATGAGGGCTTCGCCCATCAATGACGTTGTCTAATAAAAAGCGGGGGCAGAGCAAAAGACTGGTCTTATTGTAACGGTTTTCAGATGACGCCACCGAAGTTTGCTACGACTTGACCAGTTACAAGCGGCCGGTCATAGGTCTTGTTGGCTGCAGGACCACAGGTAGTCCCTACCAGGACTTGAATCACGTTACCATGGGAGTCAGGAGTCACTCGGATTTTGGTCCGGGCATCGCGTGTAGAGGTAGGCTTCCTTGTCATGGAGCGTCATGGTGGCTGTGGTTTAAACCCAAATCGTTGGAAAAGCCTTCCTATTGGTTTGACCTATTGTAGAGTAGAAAATAAGTACTGGGTGCTGTGACCCCAGTAAAAGCGAAATGTGTCAACTGTCATGGAAGCCACCCACCTAATTACAGAGATTGTCCCAGGTGCAAAAGAAAGAGCAGAGTTACTACTAACAAAATCCACTCAAACAATATAGAAAACAATAAAGTAGACAAAATACCAATTGCTACTTAAACAAAGCCGCCTGTTGTGAATAACAAATCGTATTCCCAAATTGTGAAAACTACAGCTAAAGCAGAAGAAATATGAGTAAAGGAAATGCTCTTTACTATCATATTATTCAAAGGCTGGATCATTAAACTGCTAAGCAAAGAAGTTTCCATAGGAAAAAAACAACAAAATAATAATGATTAAAAATCTATAAGTCGCAACCTTGATTGCAAACGGTTTACACCAGAACATCTCTGAATTGCAGGTATTGTTGTTTGCCTGGTTTCCGAAACCCACTTCAAATAGGGAAGAAAGTTTAGAACTCCTGGGCACCTTTGTTACCACTTACCATAAACATTTTGAACAAAAGCAAAGAATTTAAAATAGCCGCCATATACTGCTCACCCAAGCACGCCCCTACAGGAGAAGATCTTAATGACCTTTTCCGAATTCTAAGCAACACCTTTATCGTTGGACATGATTTCAACCCAAAACACACCTACGACAAAAGGCAGGAAACTTTACAAAGCAAGAAGAAAATTTAACTTTGATTTTATTTCGACTAGATCGCCTACTAATTGGCCAACTGGCCAAGTGAAAATACCAGCTTTTATTGACTACTTTATAATGAAAGGAATTAATAGAAAAGAAGTAAAAGTTGAAAGCAGTGATGACCTGTCGTCGTATCATACACTCATAATCCAAACGGTCAACGGCATGTCAATACAATAGACAAAAAAACGTAAGACTTACCGACAATAGAACGAACTTTTGTAAAAATAATTGGCCCGATCTCATGGTCAGAAAAGCTACCCCACACAATCACACTTCCTCCTACGTGCTTGGATGTCGCTCTGGTATACCGTGGATTCAATCTCCCATTCTTTGGCCTTCGTACCCGTCTTTAGCCATCTAAGCCTGTCATGCTGAACTTCGACTCATCTAAAGAAAGCACTGTTTTTTTTCTGGGAGGAATGGTTTTTCGCACAGTTAATTGAAGAAAATCCAGAATCAGTTACTCGTCTTTGGATGGACATGGTTGATATCCCAAAGTTTTATTCGATTTTTATAGACCTAGCTGATATGGAAGGGACTTTTTTTAATATTTTAATGATGGGTCATTCATCACGTTGAGATGTTTCACGTGAAATGGTGTCTAAGCAACCAGAAGAACGCAAAGGGCTTATCATTCTTGATATGATAGAGTGATGAATGTTGAATCACTAATTTTTGATCTTTAAGGTTTCGAGCTATTTTTAAACACTGCCCATATTCCTATTGCGATGACAAACCGATCTATTGCGAATTGTAAAAGGGCAAGCCTTCTCTTTGGAAGGCTGCCAAACATTTAAAGAGACCTCAAGCACAAGTTCTCCTGTTAAAACAACTGACGGAAAATGGATCGGCTATCCAAAAGAAAAGGTCAAACTTTTCTCAGAGCACCCGACAAAAGTTTTAAACTTTTGCCACCTACGAGGGGCGTTCAAGATATTCTCGGTATCGGGGTGAAGCTGTGATTGCATATATAAATTGACTTATTTATCAAGTAACACTATTATTTTAGTGCATTCATGTAAAATTTCATATAAATGTGATTATTAATTCGCGTTTTATCTCTAGTTAAACAGAATCATAATGGCAACTGAGGCGATGATGGTGAAAATTGAGCATCGCGCTGTAATTAAATTTCTCACTAAGCAAGGAAAAAGTCAAAAAACTATTCATGAAGAGATGGTGGCTGTTTACCAGGGTTCCGCACCTTCATTATCAACTGTGCAAAAGTGGTCAAGTGAGTTCAAGAGAGGCAGAGAGAGCATTGAGGACGACCCCCGCTCCGGCGCCCCGGCTACTGCTTGTACGGGAGAAAGCATCAAAGAAGTCGAAAAACTTGTTCTTGAGGATGCCCGAATAAAGGTGAAAATGATGGCAGAGATCACCAAGCTTTTAATTGGTACCATTCACACCATTCTTCATGACCATCTTAACCTTTCAAGGGTCAGTGCAAGGTGGGTGCCACGAATGCTCACAGCGCCTCAGATAAAAAGTGAGAATCGCATGCTGTAGAGAGCTTTTGGAGATGTGTAGTGAGAACGCGGACGGTTTTATGGATCGAATTGTTACTGGGGACGAAACATGGGTCCACCACTATGACCCTGAAAGCAAACAAGAGTCCATGCAGTGGCATAAAAAAGGAACAGACCCCCCGAAGAAGTTCAAAGTCACTCCGTCTGCCCGAAAGCTCATGGCCACAGTTTTTTGGGACTCAAAGGGAATCTTGCTCATTGAGTACAAAAAAAAAGGTGAAACCATCAACGCCACATCCTACGCTTCCACTTTGCATAATTTGCGGGAGGAAATTAAAAAGAAAAGACGGGGTAAACTCGCAGCGGCTGTGTTGCTTCTTCATGACAACGCTCCTGTTCACACGGCGCGAGTTTCCAAGGCTGCTGCGCGAGATTGTGGTTTCGAAGAAATCCAACACCCACCCTATAGTCCAGACCTTGCCCCTAGTGATTATTTCCTGTTTCCGGATTTGAAAAAATGTCTTCGTGGAAAAAGATTTTCGGATGATGAAGAACTCAAGTCGGTATTTTGCAGAGAAAGAGGAAATTTATTATTTTGAGGGTTTAAAAAAGCTTATCTCAAGATGTAACAAATGCATTGATGTTAGGGGAGATCATATTGAAAAATAAAAACAATTTAAATTGAATTCGCATTTTCCTTCATATCGATACCGAGAATATATTGAACGCCCCTCGTAAAGTGGCAAACGACCGTCTCGAATTCCCTGATAGAGTCTCTTTCATTTCCCTAAGAGAGATCAGCACATGTATTCATAAACTACCTAGTAGAAAGTTACCAGGTTCTGATTTAATAACTGCCAAATTATTGTTGCCGAAATTATTGCTATACGCGTACCTAAACACAGCAACAGAAAAGCTACAAAATTGAGTCAAGAAGATAGGTGATTGGACGCAACGATGGCGAATTAAACCTAAAGTCCACCCATATCAATTTTACAAATAAAAAATAACGAATGTTCCTCTAATTATTAATAATCAAGTAGTTCGCTAGTCTAACACAGTCAAGTATCTGGGTATGAATCTAGATGCGGAACTGAAATGGATGGAAGGACAGAAAGAAGGAAAGAAAGAAATTAGAAATAGCAATACTTATTGGTTGTTAGGATATAATTCAGAAGTGTCCACTGAGAATAAAATCTTATTACGTACTCAGATACTAAAACCTATTTGGACACATGGTATCCAATTATGGCGTTGTATAAAGAAAACGAATGTACACATAAATCAAACATTTGAGAGCAAACTCCATCGGGGAATTGTTAATGTCCCATGGTATATGGTATTAGCAATAATGACTTTCTTTAATTGAAGTAATTAAAAAGTACGCAATCCGTCACAATGAGCGCATATTAATCCTGAAATAGAAGACGTCATACATGTACGATATAATATTCCTAGATTAAGAGGAACTAAACTTCGCGAACTTATAAACTGACAATTATGAGAGCCCGTATTTAAATTATAAAATTGGTTGTACCACATGGAATGTCCGATTTTGAGGTAAAAATTTAAGAGGCAACATTTTTTTTTAGTCAAAATATGAACCGTTAGCATCTTAGTTTCTTCCAACGTGATTCAAGGTCCATTATCCTTTTTTATAGAAGGCTTACTTTTTAGGTACTATGTATAAAGTCTTCAAAGACTGTTATGACCTCAGCTCGGTTTTGGATTATCTTCTGCTGACAAAACCACTCCAGGCTATGGAAAAGGTTATATTCCGTAGGAGAAATATAAGGAGAGTACGGTGGATGCGGGAGAATTTCAAATCCCTACTGTAGCAGTGATGGTTAGCGTAAAGCACCGTCATGCATTAGGATCGCACCATGCAGATTGTTCTTCAGCCAATTTCGCAAGCTATACGTCGATTTCCTCACAAAATTTGACTGCATTTATCGTTTCTTGAGGTTGAAGACATGAAAAGTGAATTGGTCCTTTCGATGTCCACCAGATGGTCACCCTAACATTTTCAGGGTGAAGACCTAGTTTGGGGTGTGCTTTGGTTTTTCTTCTACAGCCAACCACTGCCCAGATCTTTTACGGTTGTCATACAAAATCGACTTTTCATCACGGGTGATTATACGGTGCAAAAACGGTTCATTTTGGTGCCTTAAGCTCAGCGGTGCACAAATTTCTAAGCGGCGTAGTTTTTGTGCCTCATTTTAGTTTTTTTACTTTTCCTATTAGAGATAGGTGTCGACTTATTGTCATAGGAGATACTCCCATGTTCTGTCCAATGTTTTCGTTGGCTTTGGATCTACCATTGCCGTTTCTGATTTCGTACGTGGTTCGGTTTCGAGGCTAAGATCCCCCGAACCGAACTTAGCAAACCAACGTAGAATATTTCATCCGTTTACCGTCATTAAGGCGTTAGCCCACTCTAGACGCCGTAAAAGTAGACTTTTTGATAGGTGATTTTTTTTTTAGGAAATATATTTTATTGTACATATGATTAACTGTAAAACATAATTTTTAAAGAATAATTTATTTAAAAATAGTGACTGTAGTGCAGCGTTTCACAGATGACCTCTTTTTTTGGAAGGTTCCACGGCCGTACCAACAGCTCCTGTAAATTTTGAATTGTCATGAGTCACTAAATTTTTTTTTATTGTACATAACAACATCTAGAGAAGGATTTTTCTGATATATTAATTTTTGACCGAATGGCGCACTTCCAAAGTCAAACTTCCAAAATTGGCAGAAAAATGGCCAGGAAATTGTTAATAAAAAATTAGACAATATATTTTCAAAGATCTAGTTAAAACTTGAAGTCAGTTGGTTGAAAATTGTTGAAGTTATGGGTGCGGCCAACTTGAAAAATGCAGATTTTTGATAAACGCGTGTAAAATTTTAAGCTAAGCTCTCTGCCTACCTGGCGACCTTGTGCTGTACTTTAAAAAACAAGTACTTCGAGATATTTTCCGGTTATAATCTTTTGGGATATCATTTTTGAGGTCCTACGGGACTATTGAAAGCAATAAGGAAATAATTGTTTTTTTTGAAAATCCTAGAGTGGCCTAACCCCTTAATGTTTCTTGCTGCCAGAGGCGCATTATGTCCCAGTTTAAATTCATAAAGGAAGAGAGTCCGAGTTTAAGCCGTCGACAGCATGATAAACAATTCCTAGAAAAAAAATTAATTTAGATGCAACGAACCCTAAAACTCTCACACGTCAAACACACCTACTCGTACCACTTTATCTTGTAAAAAAAAAATTTGCACTTTCTGGTAAAGATGTTTACTCAAGAACTTCTTATTGCGAATTGAGGTACAACTTAATACCTTCTCAAACACAACTCAACGTTGAAACTAAAATCATATATCGATTAGAGTCCTACTTTACTCGGGGTTTCTAGCCCCAACTTGTCTTTTGAGATTCTCACCTTAAAAAGGGTGTTTTTTTTAGAGCTATACAAATTCAGTTTAAAATAAAACACTTGAAGCTACTGTTAACGTCTATTATGTTAGCTTTATTTAATAGATAGTTTCATGCCATTAGTATTTAAATATGATAAGGGGCATATGTGTGACATACACCCCTGCTCGATTAAAGCGCAATCGTGAGGTATCAGCAATAACACGGCGAATGTTGACTTCCAAATCGTCCAACGCCTCTGGTTTATCGGCATAGACTAGTGTCTTCACATACCTCCAAAGAAAGTAATCTAAAGGTGTGAGATCACAGGATCGTGGAAACCAGTTCAAAGGTCCATTACGCGAAATTATGAGCTCAGCAAATATTTCCCGCGATAAATTGACGGTGTCGCGCGCTCTGTGACATGTTGCGCCATCTTGTTGAAACCAAAGCTCTGTCACGTCAATGCCATTCAACTGAGCAACGAAGAAGTCAGAAATCATGCTTCTATAGCGCTCTCCATTGACGGTAACATTCTGCTGCCATCGTCCTTAAAGAAATATGGGTCGATGATTCTACCAGCCCATAAAGCGCACCAAACCGTGAGTTTTAATGGTTGTAAGAGCATCTCGACAAAGGCTTCTGGGTTTTATCCTCTCCAAATTCGACAATTTTGCTTGTTTAGACATCCATTTAACCAAAAATGGACCTCATCGGAGAACAAAATTTTGCGTTGAAAATGAGGATCAAGCTGGATCATGTTTTTGGCCCATTCACCGAACCCACGACGCGTATAATGGTCACGCAGTTTCAACTCTTGCACAAGCCTTTAAGCCACGATCTTTCCGCAAAATCTACCACAAAGTCGATGGGCATACCTCCAATTGCTGTGCACGATAGCGAATCGGCTCACTCGGATTCTCCTCAACAATGCGCTCCAAAACGGCAATAACTTCTTCTGTGCGCACTGTTTGTCATTGTTGGGGATGCGTATTATCCACTCGATTGAACGTGGTGCGAAAACGATTCATCGTGTTCCGAATAATTTGCTCTGACGGACGATTATGTCGACCGTAAAATGGACGTAGCGCACGATAAGTTTGGCGAACCGAACCATGGTTTTCAAAATAAGTTTGCACAATTTGCTTGCGTTGTTCTGGCGTTAATCTATTCATTATGAAATGGCAAAAAGTACTAACCATAAATCAACCTTCAACTGTCAATTTAAGGATCTATAGGAATAGTGTTGCCTGTTTAAAAACTAAACCTCTAAAAAAATTAAGCTTTATAATAAAAAAATCTCTAAACTCATGACGACATACTGTGCCTTGTGGAAAACAAGTGCAGGGACTAAGTATTCCTCACAATGCTTTCTGAAGGAGCTGCAGAGCTCTGTGGAATCTGCGGAGCACTTCTCTTTAAACTGCCCTGCTTTGGCACGCATCAGAATGCAGTACCCAGCCAATTACCCACTCACCTATTTTAACCAATTCATCAGGAAATTTTTTTGATTCCAGGATAACCTGGAGCATCGCCTCTTCAGGCTCTCCAAGTCGTATCAACCAGGACCACTCTACCCTATCCAAAACTAACGGTCAAAAGTATATAAATATGAAATAGGACCAAACGATTTAAATCAAAAATGAAGGACATGGTCAACTGCATATTTTTTTTTTATTTCGAATCCCTTAATATATCGAATTAGATTAATTTCCAATCAATTCTGCCGACCTCCGTTAAAAGTGAATGTTTTTCCATAAAAAAAAAATTAAATAGTGTCCCCTAAATTAAGCAGCTTACAGCATTCCATTTTTTTTTTTGCAAGCAAATCGAAAGCACCGACAATTTTGAATACTTTTGTATATATTTGGAAACCAATTCATCAAGCAAATTAATCTGCTTAACCAAACGGTAAATAAAATCTTTGTAGATTGTCAATTGTGTCTACCGTTGGTTACATAACTTACACACATTTCAGGCATTTCCTTATGCTATCTTCTTATTTTCGGAAAAATAGAAATTGACACAGCAGTCGAGAGTACGAGTATAATACCGTCAAATTAACTCACCTGCATAACCGACTTACTTAATGCATAATACTCGTAGCGCTTCACTCACAGTAACATCTTGTAACTGAAACCAAAAGTGTTGAATTCCGAAAAAAAAAAAACTGGAAAATTGGCTAAAAATCTAATAAGTATCCATGATCACTAACGCATTCCCACATGCATTATACAGAATTACATTCAAAAAAAAAAATAGTCAAAACGAAGACCCATAATGTTCACGAAACTAAACAGACCTTCTAATTAACCGTCAGGTCTGGGTATCTCGGTCCATAGCGATTCACGTAAACTATCTCTTAGATACCAACTTCATCATGATGCGCATTCACGTGATGCTAGTTCTCTGTTTGCCAAAACAAAAGCCAAAAACTTTTGCTGTTTGTCTATGTATCTTTCGGAACCGAATCCATTGGTTTTAGGTTAGATAGAGTACGAAGCCGAGTACCTCCGTCTATGAGTACTCATATTAGATCCGAATCCCCTCTGGATTATTGGTGAAACAGTGGTGGCGCGCATCTTCAGTTGAAGCTTTTTCTCTGACCCAAAGCTGCATATGATATGCTGGAGTGCGGCTTTATGATATTACTATTTCGCCCCCTCCACCCATTGGTGAGTTTACTGGTGAAGATGCACTTTTTTTTGTGTTTTTTTGATTTTATTCAGTTCCTCTCTCTCTCGGCGATTCATATGAAGTTGTGGTGTAAGTATCTGTCTATCTGTTGTAGTTATAACCGTCACATTCAAATGGAAAAACGCTATACATATATATGTGTTATATTTTTTTCTTTTAACAACAAACGACAAAAAATCATTTTTTTTATAAAAGTTTTATATCGTACTAATGCAAAAGTAGGGAAAAATACGTAATTTCGGTATAAAATAGCTCGATGCTCGGTGTTACCTATGTAGTTTGCATTTAACTATCGGGATAAACATATCTTTCAGAGCGTTACTAAGTTTTTTTCCTGATTTAATTTTCAACCGAAATATTTAAAAAAAAAAAAAAGAAATAAATAAATCCGATAAACACAATTAAGGCTCCTTGATAATTTCTGGTTAGTTTTTGTTTTTATTTCAACAAATTATGTTTAATATTAAAAATATTAAAAAAATAAAAATTCAAATTAAGTTAACTTGTGCATAAAACGTTAAAGGATATTAATTCAGCAAAGGAATACGAGGAATAAGTGAAGAGTGGGACTCGAGGTCCTGGGTAGTGACCTAGACAATCTGGATTGGAAAAAAAAAATCTAAATAGCATCTATCATTTCATATGGTTCAATCTAATTTATTTGTGGTGTTATAGTGTTTTTATTTTAACATTTAAATAAGAAACCTTTGTTCCAAGTAACTTTTTTGACATCATTACCTTTCAATTAGTAATGCTTGTTTATTTCCAGTCAGCAAAAAAATGCAACTTGAAAAATATTTGGTGCGCTAATTTGAAAATTCAAATGGATTGCTAAACCTATCTTTGTTAAATGCTTTCTAAATAGAATATTCGAATTCTTAGACAATAGCTTGCTAATGGGCTCTATCTACCTCAATGCTCAATAGCTTGTGTAATTTGATTGTTATTCCTCATTATTATATAAAGTGATTTGACTCCGCTAGAATTCGTTGCTTGCATAAAATATCGGCTTTTGAGGCAACAATTTCTAATTGTGGGGTTATAGCAAAATTTTGAATATTCATTGAAAACGATCTCATTTTGGAAAAGCTCATAAATATTTGAAAATATTTGCATATTTCATAAAGTAATTGATTTGATTTTGTTAAATAAGTGACACCAGTTTTTGGCGCGTTTTAAAGTGAATAATTAATCATTTAATAATTTTAACTTCATATTCAGATGTTGTTGATTATAATAGAATTTTAAAATTGCAAAGATGTTAGACATTCAAATTGAAAGTAAATTATCATAATTATTGAAGATTAATTGGCGCCTTAATATTAAAACTGCAACGTTGTATCTTTTTGGAATCAAGTCGGTTTCTTTTTTCCCTGTGGATGTCTGGCCAAATTTGTCAACGATTTAAGCAAATTTTCAGACCTCTACTATACCAAGTTGTATAAGTAAATTTTACTTCATTTCATTGTCAAATAAGAATATTTGACATATCAAAGACGGAAACAAATTAAATCTAAGAAGTTATTTTTAAATGACCTCAGTATTCAAGTGATTTTCGCGCAATCGATGTTAATTCGTTTGATATCAATTTTTTGAAATCTTTCGAAGGAAAATATTAGTGTTAAAAACACATCATCTGACTTCTATTGAAGGTTGCTTCACGTATTTATAAATATAGGTTTTGAACACCTTTAGATGGATGGACATTATTAGGGAGAACATCTTAACGAGCTTTTCATCACTTGCAGCACCGATGATACCCTCTGCAAAACAGATCATCGGAATATCTGCACGGTTCCAAAGCTACAAGTCCAGTCCTCTGGTGTGTTTCTTAAGGAGACAGTAGCCCATGGCTTCTTTTTCAACCATAAAACCCTTAGAATATTCAGAAACCTTTAATAGAACCTTAAAGACCTTATGCCATAAGCTTTACATAATTTGATAGTAATATGATTGTCTGACATAATAATCTGTTTCAGTTACTGCTCATCTTATCACCTTTTAAAATTTATTTCCTTTAACTCTATTGGAAGAATACTCGTAAAATCACCTCTTCAACAAAGAGTTTCATATCTTCTGTTTACTATCAATTTCCATTGAAGGAATCTACTCTTAACATTCCTAGAATCACTTTCCAATTTTGTGTTTTCATTCAAAATGAGAATATTTTGACAAATATAAATTTAAATTGCCAGGCAATACATATCAAACTCGTATAACTTTTATGTTGATTTTCTGAGAATTTATGCAAAGTATGACACCAAGACATATTTGTATCAGATGGTGTAATTTTGTTCGCAATTTACATCCATTCATCAGTCAATTCTCTAGATCCTGAGAAAAAGGTTAAACATTTAGTCAACACCTACTTACATATTTGCTTTTTACATACAGAGGAATCATTTAATTTTCTATTGAAAGTTCTTTAGCTTAATCGACTCCCAACGTTACATTTTCAAAAAGTCTCTTATTGCAATCCAGTAAAATGCAAATAAAGCGCCTTGGCACACTATGGTGACTCACTAAATAAATAATCGCGGTCTATAAAGCGATAATCGTAAGGATGCATCGTAATTTATGCAAATAACAAAGTTGTGACGTTCCAAGCATCCGAAAAAATTAATTTAATGTAAATACGAGTAGTATTGCAAATCAGTGTTTGATACAAACATTTGGCCTATGCTGAACATTTGACCTGGTTTTTGAATTCTCTCATAAATTCAGGAATGTAACAGCACTTAGTATGGACCGCATGTAATTTTTTTGGTTTTCTCATAACTCAAAATGGGATTGAAGATTGATGGAATTTCAATATTATTCAAAACATTCTTAAATATTTGGTAACCGTTGTAGGCTGTCAACGAATCGGCTCCTACTGGCGAATGGCAAATATCAGGCTCAGTTTATCGCACGAATGATAAATATTTCTTTATATATCTCGTTATATTTACTATAAATATTAATATGGTACGAGTATATATACTTTAGGCAAATAATATTAATATTTCAGTTTTTTTGTTATTTTTTATTTCAAATATCAAAAAACAGCTGAGCTTAGTTTTTTAAATTGTATATGCATACATATGTATGAATAATATTCGCCGAAAACTTACGTTGATTTAATTATGATAGATTTTGAGTGTACTGCTCTATCTGCCTCTATTCTACTTTACTTTGGATATTTTTTTTAAATTTTAATGAAATTTAGATTCTTAAACTTAAAAAAAAAAAAGTTTTTTGAATTATATACAATACATGCAGTCTACTCATATTATTTCTTTTTCTAGACTTGCCACATTAGATTCCAAGAATGCACAAACTATTTTTCCGCACATTTTCTAATATAAAATCTACTTCGAGGACCTATTATACCACTGTTAAATGTTAAGCCTTTAACTCTACTTACACTACACAGAAGCATATACAATAATTCAGTCTCTAGTTGTTTTTTTTTTTGAAGAGGACAGAATTGGAATTGACAATCGGCGGAACCACAGTTTTATACAATATTTTTAAATTTTTTCCCACATATCACAATTTTTTCTGCCAATCTGTTCGATTCATTAGCTACTCAGAATTAGAAAGACTGATATTGATAGTCACTTAAATACATCATGTCTATGAAAAAATTTACCAAAATTAATCATTTTATTAATAATTTGTTTGATATTTCAGTCTCAGAAAATAAAAAAACAGAGCACTCACTAAAATGTTACATCTTTTACAGGCATAAATAAAAATAGTTTACAATCGACCTTTTATTTATAATGTAACATTAAAATTTCTGTGACAATTTAACATTAACTGATTCTAATTTTTATATCGGAAATTAAAACACAATTTAAATAGAAATAAAATTTGTTACTCTAAAAGTTAGGAATAATTAATAATTTTAAGTAACCAAGACATAAAAAAACATATATAAAAGCTTGAAATAGAATTAGAAAAAACTTAAAAATCACGTTAAATAATAGTTAAATCAAAATAAATATGACGGTCTAGTAAAGTAGAGTGATTAGACTTAAGTTATTATGTGCAAAATATTGATGTCTTGCAATATCGCACACAATCTTAGTATTTGGGCCTCGGAGAGCTCATACAGATGGTCGCTGCCCCATATCTAGATAACACAAGTTATCCACAAATTTACTACATGGATCTCATCTAGAGGTCTTATGTTGTACATGCATTTTCACTTCGGCTACATGTCAACTTTTTCTCAACTATCTATGTATATTATATTTTCAAAATTGTATTTTCTAAAATAACTAACTCCTTTAACATCAATATTCCACCTTACAGACCACTTGTACATACATATATCTGTGGTTTAAAGATATTAATAATTGACGTTTTAACGCAGGCATCTCCATACCATGATCTGTTTAACGTGTTGACCTCTGCAATAATATATTGTACAATATTTATTTTCAAATCCTATTTTCGGCAACTTAAGCTGTCATTCTTATTATGATATGAAAATCTAGAGCCAATTATAAGGTGTTCATTGGATAATATTTATGTAAAAGGTGTCCTACTAAGACCGCCTATTTTGAACTTTGTTTCTTTTCGAATAATAATTCTGATGTTTCTATTTAAAAAAAAGAGTAAATACATGGAGATTATGTATCGAACACAATATCCGATAAATGGCGAAATTTTTGCTCATATTTTGGAATAGTCGGCTCCATTTCATGAATGGCGCGTCGAATCTCGTCTTTCTTTTCAGGAATTGTTCTTGGGCTATTGCCGTTTGGGTTTTAATTTAAAAAAAAATAATTATATCCATATCGAATTTAAAATTTAATAGTAGAATGATGGAAAATCTGTTAAATTTCTCCATTTTGGTTTTTATTTTTAATTTGAAAAAAAAAATACATTTGTTTTTGCTTACTTCGTGGTCCCGGAGTCGACCTTAATCAATCTTCAGTTAGCGTAGTTTTCAACCAACGTCCTGGGGCTGTGCACTCCAAAATGGTTATGTCCATTCGCTCTACATTATTTGAGGCGGCAGATGCGCATTTTGCAAATCGATGTCATTATACTATATAGCTTATAGTACTTGAGATATATCAAATGTCTCCCTTTCGAAAACTTGTCAACGCAAGCGAAACCAAATTTTACATCAATGTTTCTGACAAGGATTAGGATAATGAGCGTCTTATGAAGAAGTTCTTTAAAATTTCTTGACCCAGGTCAAGGGCTTTTTTAGGCAAAATAAATAGCAAATAGCTAGTGTAACTCTTTGATTGATCAAAGTCATATCTCTATATTTAGATACATAAAAAAGTTGCTGGCAATTCACATTTACTATGCTTCAAACAGTACATATACCCATGTTTATAGTGTTGATAGTTTACTCCACCATTCACAATTAGGCGGTAAGTAGCGTCTGAAATTTTGGAAAGGTCTACCATTCAAGTAGACAAGTAAATGTCTTGGCCCAGTTAAAGGCGCATCACATTTTTCCGCACTTTTCTGCATACATTTTCCAAGTTAATTATTTTTCAATATGAGGTTTAATTTTGATTTATCAAGAATATGCATATACTGTTCTGAATTTAGATTTGAATTTTACTTTAATCATTAGTTGAAGTAATCCTAATAATGAAAAACGATATCAGACGAACGACCTCTGTTGCACGTGCGGGTTATTCTGATAAAATTTTTGATCGCATTTTCGGACATTTGCGGCTCTATTTTATAGGTAACACCACATATGTTGGCTGCTACTACTTTTATTGACTGGAGATAGTTGGCATAAACCCTCTCCTTCATATGGATTCTGCCAAAGGACAACTTATATAGCTCGTAACTTGTTGGAAATAAACAGATTCCACATCCATATCTTCAGCTAACGGCTATAAAAATTCATGAACCATGGTTCGATAGCGCCGATCTATTAATCCTAAAGGTAGCACCCGCCTCATCATGGGAAAAATAAGGTCCAACGATGGGTCCTGCCCAAAAACCTCATCAAACATTTACACGTTTAGGATAAAAAGACTTTTCGGCAATTATTTTTGAATTTTCTTGCTTCAAATGTGGAAATTTTGTTTATTGAGAAAGCCGTGAAGAAGGAAATATAGCTCATGGCTCAAAATGACTGTTCGGTTAAGTTCTTTATCAATGTCATGTGTATCTAACACCCAATTGAGAGAGTTAATGTGGTTTTATTAGTCGGGAGGTTTAAGTTGTTGCATCAATTAAAACCTGTATCACCTAAACCGTTATACAAAATTCTGAGGAGTGTGGTTTATGACATGCCCAATTCTTCAAATCAACGTGGAATAGACAAACCTGGACAGAGTATCTTAAATATCTAAACCAATTAATCAATTGCTGGAAGAGAAGGTGTTCCACCTCGATTTCTCGATCATTAGTATTTCTTTACTTCGCTATGGAAATTTGTCAGTAATAAATTATCTCCTGAATAAGTAATTTAGTCCAAACTGAACTCAAAAATAAGAAGTCCTCTACTTCCTCCGAATTTGCTGATCTCAGTCAATTTTATTTTATTTCTATTTTTGATAATAATAACTTAATACTTGCTAATTCCTTACTGATTCCTGATTATTACTATCATAGGTAGGTACTAGGTAGTTAATGAAATAGTCATGAGACAATTAATTCGCCAATAAATTGAAATCAGAGAAACTAGTTTCTGACTTGATTAATCTCTTGACAGCTAATGGCAAACCTTCGAAAGTCAAAATCACTAGATAGATGAGGTTATGATTCAAGAAAGGTCGGCAGTGCCATTATTATTCTTTTATCGATTGTTCCGCGCTTACTGTGTAAGAATCTACAAGATATGGGGGAGATGAATCTATGCTGTTTGGCTATCTGCCAACATCTGTCGCGATAAAATCTCGCGATTTAAAAGCACAAACATCTACCGGTAGACTTCATTTCTTTTTAAGCATTTACATAAATACGAGTTGATTAAAATATTCGACATGAGCGGATCTCGTCTACTGTACAATCTATTGTTGTTTGACTCATTTCTTTGGAATTGAAAAATTGTACCATCGTTTTTAAACCCAAACTGCCTTTCCTCATTATCTATCTCATCGATAGATTTTTTTCAAAATTTGTTAAGGACCAAGAAACATTGTAATGTGAATAAAGTTCTGTTCTGTACTATTCTATTGTGCAAACGAAAATGCCAAATATTTCATTCGAATTTAATAATTTAAAAGGAAACGTTCACTTTAATCACCAAAATTTCAGATCCAACATCTAATACGTTCTGTTACTCAATTTATGTGGTAGATACGTATGCCAACTACATCGCAGGAATGCCTCGGTTTAATGCTTAGCCAATACCAACAAAAAAGAAGAAAAAAATCAGCTTTTCTGATGTTACCACTATTTCGACGGGTAAGACAAACTCCCGAAAGTGAAATCGTTTGCCTGTGCAAAATTATCCCACTCTCCTTCCATTTGAAGTCGACAAAAAGTCGTAGGTCTGAACATAATAAGTGTGGAAGAAACTAGGTTTTGGTTCAAGCTGGAACAACAGTTTATTTATTTTTTTACTCACTTCGCCATTATTATATTAAACTGCAATGTGAGTACCGATTGCAATTGATTATTCATTCATATGCTGACAATTGTATGTTCAAATCCAAGTAAACCCTTCACGTCGCCTTTAGTCTTCCAGCAATCTCCAATAATAAACACAAAAGCAAATACCTCCCCATTTGCATCATAAAGGCATTCAAACCACAACCTACCACCCATGCAAGTCCAAAATTATGCAACATCAGAGACATTCAAATATTTATGTTTCACTCATTTGTCTACAAACATTGACGCAATACAAATTTGCAAATAAAATCCAAAGTAACGCACCCAACTAGTCAAATTCAATAAAACCAAAAAAAAAAAATAAAAGTAAAAAATAATAAGAAACGAAAATGCAATTTTTAATTATCCAATCTGTTTGCACATTTATCTTACACCCATCATCTGCTTTACTAGCAACTTGTTGCTGCTCATATAAAATGTTGCCAATCTCTTTTCGTTCGCATAAAATCAAATTAACTCATTAAACAAAAGGGAATTATGCAAACAAACTGAAATTACGACTAAATACTTCATGAATGAAGGGAGACAAGAAAAAAGACAACAACAACAGCAACAACAACAAACAAATTCAATTCTTTTCCCGCCAATTTAAAATATGGGAAAAATCTTCATCCTCATCTTCATCTTCAGTTTCGTTATGAGTAGAAGTTGAGTACTCGTACTCGTACTCGTACTCGTATATCTCGATTGCAACATTCTTCAACCATGAGTGTACGAGTATGTGTATTTTGGCGTAGAAAATCGTCTGATTTTGCTACGTATTGAAGGAAAGGAAAAAGATAAATAAGTAATTAAGAGGAAAAGAAACTCCGACAAAGCGGAAATCCAACAAATTCATACATAACAATGCTCATCCATGAGATGGATATTGGTACCCATTAGGTAACACGACATTTCCATGTAAGCACCCTTTACCCATTAAAAATGCCCACTTCCTATGATCATGTACCATGACGTGTTGGGATCTGAAATCCTCCAAAACCGACAGCAAATCCGATGAATATGCGATGATGGAATGTCAAATTTTAAAGCACCACAAAAATTGGCTGAAACCCATAAATGCATCTCCGATATGAGTCGATTCGGTTAACCGCAACGAAGAGAGATTTCGTACGAGTAATCATATTGTAGGTAGATTTGTTCCTCTATGGATGGTGGTCGGAAAACCAAATGAGGACCATCTCGTCGCTCAACAGTGGCGGATGGGATTTTCTCCAATTCAAGGTCAATAATCGATGAAATTAATTGGTCTGCCTTTTAACTGAATGGCTTTACAGTTGCTCATTAAAACTTTTTCTATGGCCATTGATAGAGTGAAACTTACTCGTATCTATGTGTCACGATTCACTTTCGATTTAGTCTCTAAACGGAAAATATCCAATTCCTCGAAAATCTTTCGATTGATAGAAAATTTCGGATTCCAAATTTTTTCGAGTTTCACTTTCAATTGAAAGCATTGCAAATCTTCTTGTCAACAGTGTGAAAAGTGTGATTGTCTGGTGTCTGATGAAAGAAGTCCCTAGCACGACTGGCGTTCACATGGTGACTCAATCACGAATTCGCGTAAGTACTTAAGGAGGTGGAAAAATAACTTTGCCGGAAGTACACCGACATACATACGTCATAGCTACTACTATCCGTATTATGAAACAATGTAGAATAAGTTGAGATGCGCGGATTTCATAGTACCCGTATCTATGTACGAGTATCTCTGAACCTACTTTCGCTTTTCATTGAATGAAATGAAAGAGTGCAAGAGCATTTTTATGGAAGTGAAATTCACTTTAGTCGCATCTTCAGTGAATAGTGTAGATGACGGTTATGCCGTTGGCGTCAGTTATTTTCCATACTATGGTGCATCAGAAATCAATTACCTTTAGCTGAAGAGCGTTAAATAACCCAATGATTGTATGCGATGCGGTTACGCATGCGTTAAATTTTTAGTTGCCGTTTCAATAGTTGCTGTTAGCTTGGCTTGATTACGCAATGAAATTTATTGCCGCCTGGGAGTTGTTTGAAACTTAATTGGACTAAATAGATCTCATCACAGTTTTCTTTTATGTTGTTACAGGTTGAAAATTCTGTGAGAAACTAGATCAGTCGCAATGACGATGATGAAGTTGACGACGACGGTAAGTTGCAATGTGTTATTTTGCAATTTTCCAACTTTGTAGTAAAACTATTTTTTATGTTATTCGCAGGTGCTTTGCATCATTGTCTGCTATATGGGCACAGTTTTAACCGAAGCCCCATCGAATAATTACTTACCACCAACATCAGGTCAGAGGCCATCGACAAGGTATAATGCTCCAACAAATTCCTACCTACCACCACCATCTGGACCAGCTTCACCATCGCAGAGTTATGGTGCTCCATCTCGTCCATCTTCTAGCTATGGTGCTCCATCTAGACCATCCGCTAGTTATGGTGCACCATCAAGGCCATCTAGCAGTTATGCTGCACCGCCATCTGGTCCTTCATCGGCCTATGGTGCCCCATCAAGGCCATCAAGTAGCTACGGAGCTCCACCTTCGAATGGTGGTAGACCATCATCAAGCTATGGAGCTCCACCAGCATCTGCACCATCTTCGAGCTATGGAGCCCCAAGTCGTCCATCGCCTAGCTATGGTGCGCCACCTTCTTCAAGTTATGGAGCACCAAAGAAACCTTCTTCAAGTTATGGACCACCTGCTTCATCACCATCATCGAGCTATGGACCACCAAAACGACCATCTTCTAGTTACGGAGCACCTAAACGCCCTTCATCGTCATATGGCGCACCATCAGCAACACCATCGGGAAGTTATGGAGCACCAAAAGTAAGCCCGCCTGCAACAAGCTATGGTGTTCCATCAGCACCATCCCCAAGCTATGGTGCACCTTCAAAACCTTCATCTACTTACGGTGCTCCTGCAGCTTCTCGACCTTCTTCTAGTTATGGCGCTCCATCAGCTCCAAAACCATCATCGTCCTATGGTGCTCCACAACGACCATCATCAACATATGGTGCTCCAACTTCCAGTGTGCCTTCGTCAAGCTATGGCGCCCCATCAGTACCATCAGGTAGTTATGGTGCCCCTTCATCTTCATCATCGAGCTACAGCGCTGCTATAGGTCCTTCAGCACCTTCCAGCAGTTACGGAGCTCCTTCTATCCCTTCTAGTCCATCCTCCTCGTATGGTGCACCTTCCAATTCAATTCCATCATCATCATATGGTGCTCCCAGTGCTCCGTCAAGCAGTTATGGAGCCCCATCCGTACCATCATCAAGTTACGGTGCTCCTTCTGCTCCATCCGTACCATCATCAAGCTACGGTGCTCCCTCTGCTCCATCAGTACCATCATCAAGCTACGGTGCTCCTTCTGCTCCATCAGTACCATCATCTAGTTATGGTGCTCCCTCTGGTCCATCAGTACCTTCATCAAGCTATGGTGCTCCGTCTGCTCCATCAGTACCATCATCAAGCTACGGTGCTCCTTCTGCTCCATCGCCGCCATCTTCTAGTTACGGAGTACCTTCTGGGCCTTCCTCAGGATACAGTGGGTCCGCCTCTAGCAGCTCTAGCAGTTATTCAGCGGCTTCAACATCTAATTCCAACAGCTATGCTCCGTCGGGACCATCCTCAGGTGGCTACAGTTCAAATGGGAATGGCAATGGTAATGGTGGCTCAAGCTATGGCATTCCAGCTGCAACAGCCGCATCGTCCAGTTTTGGTTCCCCTAGCAATGGAGGCCCATCCTCAAGCTATGGTGCACCACCATCTTCAAGCTATGGTGCTCCATCGAATGGTAACGGTGGTCCATCTGGACCATCCACAAGTTATGGTGTTCCATCTACCAGTTATGGTGCTCCAGCTTCAGGACCAATATCGTCTGGTCCCTCAGGTCCTTCAGCTCCATCATCTAGCTATGGTGTCCCAGCTTCTGGACCTTCTTCTAGCTACGATTCTTCAAACGGACGGAACGGAAACGGCCGTAATGGACAAAACGGTGGGGGTTACCCAGCAGCGCAAACACCATCGACCAGCTATGGCGTTCCATCTGGACCTTCTGGCCCGCCCTCATCTAGTTATGGTGTACCTTCTAATGGAGGCAATGGTGGAAATGGTAATGGCAATGGATACCCTGCATCAAGCGGATCTAATGGTGGATACAGTGGCTCAAACGGATCGAATGGCTCCAACGGTTATGGTGGCTCCAATGGATCGAATGGTTCAAATGGTTACAATGGTTCCAACGGTTCCAACGGATATCCTGCATCCAACGGATACAATGGTGGATCTAACGGATCAAATGGATACCCATCATCCAATGGCCCATCTAGTTCATATGGTGTACCCTCTGCTCCTGGTGGTATCCCAGAAACCATTCCACAAGGCTATACACCAGATGGAGGTTACACTTATTAAATTGAGAGGATAGCCAGAAAGATGTTCAACATGTGCCTTATGAACAAATGAAGTCTCTGTCTACGTAATCGATTCATTTCCTTCACCGCTCTTTTAAATAGCATCCTTCATAACAGTCACGCTCAAAAGAAATCCACCAAAAAAGCGAATGCTTTGAAGGCCAATATATTTAAACATCTCCTCCTCCCATGCTTTACATAATTTAGTAAATTCTTATTTTTTAGAATTTTTAAATTCCCTCTTATCTTCTTGCTTTTACTGTTAAGGATTTAAGTATTTTTTTTTTTTATTTTCATTTTAAAATTGTTTAAACGAATTATTTAAGCTACCACTGCCAATGAATAAATGAAATATTAAAAATTATGATTATGTGTTCTCGATTAACTTTATTCGGTAAGCTAACGTGCTTAGCGCTTGTTTCAACTCTTAACCTAATTAAATCCATCGACTCGTATGCTTAAACGGTGTTTAATGATGATTTCCAGATAAAGATACGAACATGGAAGAAAAAATTCAAAGTTTGAAATGTGCAAGAGCTTAATTAGAGGTTTTTTGTTTTTTTTTTTTGTTGTTAAGTTCTTCACGTACCATGAAATTACTTTCATGACTACAAATACTCATATTCGTATGCGACCTGTCCATGTTGTAGAACACAATTAACAAACATTTTTTGTAAGCTACATTGATCAATTTAATGAAGCGGCCATTGACCGATTAGGCTGATGAATTGAATGGATGTACCGCAAAATAAGATTAAGAAATAGGTTTTTGCAACAATTTTTTTGACGCAACAAGTTTCAAGTCAAACAGATATACGAGTACTCGTATCTTTGAGGTATTGCCGCCCCGCCGCGCCGCGCCGTAGGGATCTGGTTAGAAAACTGTGAAAAATTACCATTTAAGTGTTTTACAATTGGCTGCATTAAGGTTCTTGTGACATCTTCGAACTGTCAGCGATGTTTTATTTGGCAGGCGTCAAAATTATTATTGGAAGGAACTTGGGAAGTATTCGATCTGAATTAAGCAATATTTAAGCGCTGGCATTTCTGTTTTATTTTGATAATTCTGCGCACTCCATGGAGGAGTTATACGACTTTTAAACTACTGAAAGATGACAAGTGACAACCCAATAAGTTAGGGACCTGCGATTGGTCAAGTGGACTCAGCCACGATTAATGCATCTGATATTTGATAAGTGAAGATTAAAGAAAGTCCACCGGAAAAAAACAAAGAGCTGATCCCGTGTACCGAAATTATCCCCCACAAAACTGTAGTCAAATGTTTTTTTTTTTGGAAAATCGTTTTTCACTTCCTTGGTCAATGTTGCTTTTAATGCAAACACTCGCATCATAGCTATACCAAGAGTTAAGATCTGCGAACGAGATGTGTTCATTGATTGGACTTTCGGCTTACGTAAGAAATTCATCCTGTGGTAAGTCACGATTTTCACCTACATCTGTCAACAAACAGTAGTCGTGCGGTTAATGTGTGCTTAGGAGTTATGTCAAAATTTGCGATAAACATCACCATCCGCAGTTTGGAATGACAGTTTGATGGCATTTTTGATCCAGCGGAGATATGTTTGCTGAAAAACTGCATACAGCCGGACATAGTTGGGACCGGTGAAGGTGACTATACAAAATAAATTGCAGTTAATTGTGCGCTTTGAAATTGCAACCAGTTATTAGTGTAGGTGTCGTTTTAAAGTGAATTTATTGTTAGTTAGCGACAGAGAAAAGACATTTTTAGTCACAGACTTGCATAATTTTTGATTTTATCCGATCTTGTCAAATGTTGTCATTTTCTACAATGACACTGGCACGTGACCATTGATTGGCCTTGGTGTCATCTTTGCCGATTCAGACATGTTTATCGTATATTTGTTCCGGCCCGATTTCATATTCAGTCAACTTATTGCGCTTAGTGGCTTAGGAATAGCTAGATGCTGTAGAGCCCACTTAGTGTGCCATAACTGGTTGCTGTCCAGCAGATCACACTTACTAAAAATATAAGCGCGGGTGTTGGCCAAGAAACAAAATAGGCAGCATAGCATTATGCATGTAACCACGGCAGCGAAGATGATATCGAAGCTCACAGAATTCATTCCACAATGCCTTATCTGTGCCACTTCGACATATTCGAACCAATAGGTACCAACAATACAGAGCCTTGGGCAACAGGAGTACTTACATCCCCAAAGAGGGCTACTGACAGCGGTTTCAAACAAAATTCTCGCTCAACAAAGAAGCAGTTCTCCCGGTTGGAGATCAATCCTTCAGGGGAAGTAGGTAGGTAAAAGTGGCTGTTGGAAAGACCAACCAACTGTAGCCCATTGTGTTGCCACCTGGATCTGTGATCCTCTTACTGATAGAACCAATTTAAGCTTATGATGAAGCGTAGGAGACTGTTAACGTCTACCATATATTCTTTAGATCGTTTTAGTCGCTGTAGAAGAAAGCTCCGAAGTGAAGTTTTCTTCTCTGGGAGAGAGCTGGACATGTACAGAGTAGGTAGGTGATTGTCTCCTCTTCTCCTCGTCCATGCAGCTTCATTTGTAAAAACGCCAATCCTTCTTGCATACTTTCCTATAAGGCAGTGTCCAGCAATGACACCTATGATGGCGCTGAGATGTTTCCTATTTAAAAGGAGCAGACTCTTAGAGCGATTTAGATCCAGCTTTGGCCAGATCTGTTTGGTCGCGACATGTTGGTACAACAGTCCATCTAAGGTCTGTTATTTTATTAGCATCAAGCTTTAATATTGATTTGCACGTAGCGATAGGGATATCTATGCTACCCTTTTCCGGTAGAATATGTAGAGTGGGTCCAATTTTGGTGAGTTCGTTGGCCCTAAAATTTCCTTGAAAGTCTCTGTGGCTGTGAAGGTTGAACTACTCTGCCATCTCCGTAAGAGATGATCGGCATTCAAGGGCGGTTATGAATTCAATGAGACTGAGTCCAGGGACTTGATTGCGGCCTGACTATTCGAAAAGATGCGGATATCCCTAACAGATATCACGTTTTTCCTCAGCCAGGACAGAGCTCCTTTAATCGCTAAAATTTTCGCCTGGAATACGCTACAGTGATTTGGAAGACGGAAGGAGGGGCTTAGATTTAGCTTATCTGAGAAAACACCGCCACCAACCCCGCTATCGGTTTTAAATCCATATGTGACTTATCCTCCATGAAAACATCTTCCTTCCAGAAAGATCTAGAGGGAAAGCTTACATGGAGCTCTTTGTCAGGTATGGTGTAAAAATCGTGGCCAAATGAATTATTTGTCCACTGTATAGTTGCTATAAGGCCAATAGCTCCAGTCGCAGTAACTTGCCTGCTGAAGATATCGAGGGGTGTCAAGTGAAAAAGAATATCTAATGCCGCAGAAGGTGTAGTCCGTAAGGCTCCACTTATGCATAGACATGCTGTTCTTTGGACTCTGCTTAGTTTGATTCAGTTGACTGCATGTTCTAGGCCTCTCACCAGACAACAACCCCGTAGGTGAGTATCGGTCTTATGACCGAGATGTATACAAAGTGGGTTATGTGAAGTGAAAGGCCCCATTTGTTCCCAATGGCTTTTTTGCAAGAAAATAAAGCTATTATAGCTTTATCGACTCTTTCTTGAATGTTAGGTTTCCAGTTTAGTTTCCTGTCAAAAATGAGACCTAGATAATTTGCTGTATCGGAAAAGACTAAACTGGTACCGTTTATTGAGGAAGGGCCTAGAATTGGAATTTTATATTTCCTGGTTAATCTGTTAAGACTTAGCCGAACGAGTTATTTGATGGTATTAAGATGCTTACCTGAAATGATTATAGCAACGTCATACGCATAGGCAATCACGCTGCTACCACCCGCTTTCAGGTATATCAGCGTTTCCAACAGGGTAGCTTTCCAAGTACGTGAAATAAATAGTTATGGGGAGACAATAACTTCGGGTACAAATAGGTAACCTTTTAAAAGGTCACGACCCGGAACACGCATAGACTATGACTGGCAAATAAATAACTGGGACGTATGCAGGTACACCCCAGTATCCACTCAAACCATTTAAGCTCTTCTCGAACTATATAAAGGAGATGTTCCCATGATACGGGAAATGCGATCGATAGAATTGAATAAACGAAAATGGAAAAATTGCAACACCTACTCGTATTACAGCTGCTGATCAACATTCCGCTTTCAGACGGAATAAACCATCCAACCTGGACGATGATAGGCGAAAATTCCCTCTACTCGGACTCGACATAGTGATGATAGAGGTGTCAGATGACTATGTGAAAATAATGCATCGAATCATCTCTAAAATATGGTCGAACGAAAGCATGCTAAACGAATGGAACCTTAACATTGTACGGCCGATCGTTTGCGCGAACTACAGGGGAATCAGCCTTCTCAATATCAGTTATAAGATTTTTGTAGCCGTTCTATATGACTCAGTTATTATGATTTGTCCTTATCAATGCGACTTCAGCCCTATGCGGATGTCATGGACAATATCAGCAAAACGCAGCGAGCTGTTTGTGAGGCATTTCCAAGTATTAAAGCAAAAGCGACGAAGACGAGTTTGGTGGCAAACGAAGGAAAAACAGAGTGCCTGCTGTAACCGATGACTAGGAAAAAAACCTTCACAACAGATAGGTATAACATAGAGATAGTCTAAGTCTTTGCCTATCTGCTCGTAGGTTCCGCACTTAATATTACCTACGACTCGATCTTGGAGATAATTCGAAGAGAAACTCTGCTCAATGGATGTTTTTTTGGGGTTTAATGCTATTGCGTAATAGAGCCGGAACTGATCCGCCATTTGCGAGGGCACTGCGACCTAAAAAATCGTTTGTACTACAAAATCAGTATTACGAAATCAAAGGAGGCTCAACTCTTTTGCTGGAATTTGAGTATCTCCCTGGTGGAGATTTTGAGAATTTCGCCAGGAATTAAAACTCCTCTGAGGACGTGTCGTCTCCTTAAGGCATTTAGAGATACGCATTCACATAAAACGTGCCCCGCAGTTTTGTCGTTTTCAATACGAAGACGGCATTCCGTTTCCTGAATAAAACCTAGATATCGAAGGTGGTAGTGTCCGGTTAGAAATCCAACCAGTATTCTGATATCAAACCTCTTAAGTTGTATTGATTCTTTTGAATTTTCGTGAAAGGGTTTGATGACTCTTTTAGCCTGTCGAAGCCCTGGGAAGTGCTCCCAACGGGATATACACATTTTGTTGCCCCAACTCTTTATTGCTAAGCAAATTGCTGAATTCGAGATATTAGAGAACCGTTCAGGGCTGATGAAATAATCAGCCGAACCGTTTCTAGCCAGTCCGTCGGATATTTTATTTCCGCCAATAGCTATATGATCACGCACTGTAGCGGTGCATGACTGATTTGGAGGCAATGAAATTACAGCCTAATACTTCAATTGCTGCTTGACTGTCTGTGAGTATGTAGATGAGGGACACACTCCATTCGCTTATCGAGGATGAGATTGGCTCACGCCTGGATGGCATGTACTTCTGCTTGAAGTACGCTGGGACTTTTTTCCATTTGAGGCGATATTCTGATGTTTGGTCGAAATATACCAGCACCATCTCTGATCCATCCGGTTTGACGTGCGGTTTTTGTAGATCCATGCATATCACCTTGGGATCACAATATTGGACCTTCTGCCGAAGCACTTAAGTACGCGGTTGTCTACTGCGCAGACCATTTCAAACTCGGAGATTTCGGAGAGAAGATTCATTTGATCCATGTGATCTGAGTGATTAACCTCCTCTGTTTGTAATAGCCTGACCATGCTGCGAATTGCATGGTTTTATAAAGAGGTGGAGTGGTGTTAAACCAGTGAAGGCTTTTACAGCTACTCTGGGGCATGTGTGCATTCAGCCGGCGATGTCGGGCCATGCTAGTTTTTGTAGCTATTACAGCTTCTATATGGCAGCTTCCTCTTTTGTTTTGTTCCATCATGAGTAGATGAAGATGGGTCGTATTATCATTGTTTATATCCAATGGGTGACCTTTGGGATTGATCCCCAGGACTTACCATACATACGACGACAAGCCCACATGGCTTTAGTCGCTCTGGTAATTTTATTTTTAGTATGTGGGTTCCAATTTATTTTTTTTATCGAAAACCATTCCAAGATATTTTACTTCGTTGGAGTACACAAATTCTGTACCGTTAAGTACGAGTACAGAAGGGTTGATTGAGAGACTTTCTCCAACACACCGGTCTTTACAGCAGTATGCATCTCATAGCAAACGTCTTTAGGTTGTTTACCGTCGTCGGCTTATTGTTTAATAACGTAGATTACTAAGTTTTACTAGTAGGTCATCAATGACCTTGGACGGCTGAGACTAAGATTTTATTTTCGCGGAAGGTGTGCAAATTTTTTGGTTGCCGCGCATTGCTCTAACCCAATGGTTAGTCGGATGGTTAATGCCGTTTTTAGACATGACTTCCGAAATGGATTCCGTCAATATCTAGGAAGGCACATAGTGCAATCTCCTCCCGTCGGTAGACCTCTGTGTTACAGATTTAGTAGAGCGCCTTCCGTGGACCTTGATTTGCTGTATTCATATTGATGAGGGTGCAGAGGTAAATTTCTATTGAGTAGGTCTCTGAAGTGTAAATCGATAAGCCTTTCCATGGTTTTCAGAAAAAGTGGGTCTTTGAAATTTCGGTAGTTCACTAGGTTTGACTGGTTCAGTTGAAGCTATTCCTAAATAAGGCGGTTAGAGTTTCAAGAATCTGGACCAGGTCTCTTTGAATCAGTGCTGGGAAGATTCCGTTTGTTCCAGGTGCCTTATAAATTTTAAATGGGTCTATGGGCCATTCAACTTTGTCTATGTTGAACATATTTCCAAAGAGGCTCCTATTTCTGCGGCTGTTGGAAAATCTTGTGGCTTCAGAATTGACATATTGCATTTTGTTTAAAGGGAACGCGTCTGGGAAAGGAGCCTTAAGTAGCATTTTTAGAGTTTCCTCTTGACTAGCTGTGAAAGTGCCATCTTCTTTTTGTAACAGACTTAAGCTACTTTTTGGAGACGTGAGATTTTTGACAGTTTCGGTTCTCGCAATTTTTCCTCCGGGAAGCTCTCTTGGACTTTCTCAATTCTTTATAGAAGTTGGTTGAAGCGGTTGTACTCGTATATGTCCCAATTGCCGGTGTGTTTGGGTTTATCAAAAACTATTCTCACCATTTTACACATCTGCTCAATTTGAGGATTCCACCATGAGACACACCTTTTCACAATATTTCGTTCAACTTGCAACTGCATTTAAATGATGAGATAATGACTTGATTTAGTAGATCCGCGGCCTCATTTACGTCGCCAATGGAGTGTAGAGATGAGGGCAGTGAGTCAACTTTGATAGCAGGATTTTCTTGAAAAGTGCTCCAGTTCGTGAGTTTCTTCATATGCAAGTATCTAGTTTGACATCAGGCACATGCCAATCCTAGGTAAAAGTATGAAGAAAAGGATATGATATGGTTAGGTCAAGTGCTTCCCCTCTTGTTGTTGTCGCTAATACCCCCGACGTTGTTGTGCGCGTTTGTATTACATCCAAGAAGGAGTGCCAATTGCGACAGTGGCACAATTCGATCAGGTTCTCTACCAGAAAAGGAGGAATCGTATCTATATGCCCCGGAAAATAGGCTGAAGCGTACATGGTGAGGTGTACGAGGCATCTTTAACATGGTGCAAGTTTCCCTGCAAAACCTTTAGTGTAGCTAACATTGTTTGCGGGTTCCGTATGCGGTTCGGTTTGCTATCGCCAAGCTCGCCAAGGGAGTGGCTCTTTAACCTTACTCTCGCAGGACGAGCTGCGTTTTCTGCCACTTGACTCCTCGGTAGAGGTACAGGAACTACTCTACTACTTTGGCTCTATTCGCAGCAGCTAGTTCTTATGGTAATCGACTCGTTGCGAAGGGGTCACGTACTCTATCATCATCAGATACAACCGTATTAACGGTGTTGTTTAGTAGTCTCTTTGACAGACCAGCGATGTCGGTTAAATTTTGCCTGAGCTCTTTATAATGAGCCTCAGCCTACTGAAACATGACCTTTAGGTCGTTTAGCCGTTTCACCGCACTGTCATTTACAGGAAAAACCATGTGGACGAGATCTTTTTCTTCCACTCTTTGCAGGACTTTCCAGCTTCTGGTATTAAGACCTCAATTTTGTGCGACCAAGGATGTGTGGTTTCGGACATCACGTTAGACCGCATCTCCTTGATTTTAGAGAAATTACTGCGTAAGCATCTTGCAGGGGTTTCATTGGACCCAGCCAGCCCTGATAGTAGAGCTGTTAAAAGCGAATTTCACCTCTTCGTTTCGAAGCGCAATTAAAATATTGATAACTACCTCCTATACTTGAGCCATTTTCTCAACACTAAGGGGGTTGGGATTGATGTCTTCCGGGATTACACCCAGCCTGGCATGACCAGGATTCCCTTTGATTCCGACTTCGGATGGGGTTCATTTTTGTCCCTTTGTATTCGGTTTTGGTAGTGGCAATCTCTACAGCACCATCCGTAGGGCTGCTTGTTTCAAGGCTTGTTTGAACCCTCTCCTCTCCGAAAGTATTAGTTTAACGTAGCCGGTAGATTTTTGTGATATGTTCACACAGCTTACGTCTACTTTCGTACTAACCGATGGTACGCATAACTCATCCGATAGCATTCTAATTGTGTCTTCACACAAAGTGGCTGAGTCTGAGTCAGTCAGAAGAAACGGATTCCCCTTCCTCGCTTCTGATATCTGCGTCAGAGTTGTCATCAGACGTTTGATCGACAGTTTCTGCTGCAGGGAGCGCAGGTACGTCCTTAGACGTTGATGCTTTTAAGGAGGCATCAGTCTCCAAAAACTTTTGTTTGATCAATTTTCATTCTCCCGAGTAATCGGGATCGTTTCACCTAACAGCAGATGAAAGGGAGGCTGGGTAATTAAATCAGAGGTAGACAAGCATCCAAAGTTCGGACACTAGAGAACCCTTTTAGCCCTCGGCGCTTGCTGTTCCACCTTTTCGTTTGGGTTTTTTTTAAAAGAGGTTAGCTCCTCTTCATCGCTTATTCTTACGAGAAGAGGAAACCCTCGAATACTACAAGATTGCAAGTGCCCAAAGCATACTCAGTCTGCAGTATCAAAGGGAATTCATTAGCCGTGAAATAACCACAGTTGCTCGGCGGTAGCCCCGTGGAATCAATGAGTCTTCTTGTGACGTTTACTCTTTACCCTACAAGTCTGCACCTGAACTCCAGACACTGACCTATAGTTGGACAGTATAACATCATCTACTCGCGTCAATGATTGAAAAAAAAACCGAACACTCTTGAGATCAATCTTAACCTTCACTGTCATTGCTTTGAAAAATAAATTTTTAGTACGTGGAATTCACAATTCACAAACAGTATTGGCAGATTGTTCGGTCAACCTATATCTTTAACTTATATTGACAGTATGTACTATGTATTTGTGTGCATTTCAACTTATACCCTTTTTCATCACTACCAATTTAAATGGGATATTAATTACAATAAATATTCCAAAGTGACTCTACTACTTTTCCGAAGTCTGATTGCTTCATTTCACTCTGACGGCTTAAACGGTGCTGCTAAAAAATTGTACTTCTAACTTAAAAATGTGTTAAATATACACTTTTCTTGACACCAGAGTTAACTAGATTTAAAAAAACATCGAAACAGGAAATGCAACTACTGATTCAATAAGTACCGCAAAGCAATCAGTCAAACGCCTTCACACAAGGCACATTGCATCTCCTACCCTAAGCCATGGGGTTATTTGTTTCCAATTATAGATCTTTTCTTTGGCAATCTCAACCACAAGGTTAAAGAGACATTCAATTAGCCTCGAACTATTGCCAGGAGAAAGTAAGTATGCATCTCTGACAGCAGCATTACATCATCAGGGCAACACTTAGGTTATGTAGGAAGCAATTGAATGTAATTTATCACCTTTTTTCGAAGTAAGTACATATGCAGTCTGGCTCATTGCAAACAAATTTAGCATGCCAAGGTAATGGATGTAGTACAGTTAGAATTAGGTACAATTCCAGCGCTCTGGCTATGAGTTTAAATGAGCTATTTACCTTGGAATTGCCTTGGCGATGCACCCTTAAACGTAATAATTTTCCACTCCTAAACACATTTTCTACGAAGAGGACTCCATTAAATCAAAGGGAAATAGTTTTTCTTTTCACGGTAAAAAAAAGAAAATAACACAGGTAAACATCTAGTGATAGTAATTGGTGAATCGTTCACGATGACTGCGATCTACGATAAGCACATAAAATTCAATTGCAGCAGGAATCATCACAGTAAACCGTCATAATACTCACTCTTCGGTGGTGGCGTTATCTAGTCGTACTTCATCTGCTGCATCTACTCAATAATGACCCCCTACCATAGAGAAGATACACATCCATCCATGGATTGCAGTTCCTCCACGGAAATGCATAAATTTTCGCTTTAAAACAATTTGCTGAAATCTGAGCACGAGATATTTTATGATATCCATTCGAATGAATTTATGCCCAGTTGGTTGGATTTATGAGATTTAGTGGCAGCGAATCTCATTCTGCAGCAATTCGCTGCAGTAGTTCTGTGTGTGTTCATCATGCATGTACTATCTGATTGATTCAAGATCTCAAGTCAAGCACAAAAGACAGAAGAAAGAAACATTTCGTAGTCATACTGTGGCATGGTACATTGTACATAGATGGTATAGGATTGTTCTGTACATAACACAGCCCCCATGCGGTTGAATGTCGCATTTTGCTTGAATGAAATTGATGCAGGGGAACAATAGATACAGCCATTGTTTTCTGACATCTAGAAAAAGAGATATTTATCTGTGAGATACTTGTGCTATTCCAAGGAAGGCACTTCGTAAATTCATTTTCATATACTTACAAGCATATGTGCTCGTATATATGTAGGTCCATATGGATAGACATTGGGTAATTTGCTATTGTCAATTGATATGATAATATTCATGTAGGCTATCAGTGCGGGGATCTACGTGGCGATTGATCAGAAAACTACTGACTGTCCTGTGACTTGGATTGGGCCAGCAGGCCAACAACCGGGAGGTCCTTAGTAACTGGGTAAAATGCCAGGGGCCTGTCCGACCAGTAGAATAATACTGGCCTACGCATTCGTAGGTCTCACAGCCCTATATGGTAGAGATTAAAAAGATGTGACGAACCAACTAATGGTAACATAGGGTAATGGATTCACCTTACAATACAGGGACCTTCAGATCTACAAGTGGAATGTTATGACCCTTAATAGGCCACGGGAAGCTGACTAATTACCAGAGGCCCTGACTGCTATCGCTAACATGAGCCTCATATACGCCTATGCCCCTACGGAAGACAAGGACGACGCCACCAAACAACGTTTCTACGAGCTCCTCGACAAGACATGTGAGCAATGTCGGAACTAGGCGATTTTAATGTCAATATTGGAAAGGAGGACATCTTTAGCGGGACAGTTGTTAAGCATAGCCTATACGGTACCATGTCCGGCGAGCTCCGGCAGCAGATTCTTCGAATCTAACCCGAATGGACAACGCAGTAGGGGAAGATCTCACCTTGGGTGGGTACTCAACCCACTTCTTGCGCGCAACTGGAGGCAGTTATCTAAAGACCGGGCGCACTATAGGGGCCTGTTGCGGCTTTAGGGTATAAATGAGGCCTTCACGAATTCGCTTTATAAAAATAAATGGATTGCTTCTCACATTTATAAATGAATGAAGACGTAGTTTTTGAGATTCCATTTATTATGGTTTCAAGCTGCTGTGTCTAAGGAGACCCAAGGGATATGCTCCCAGTAGTGTGTAGGTATTTTTACTTGTCGATCCACAGCCCGAAATTGATGACATTCAGCAGATATATGTGTGTGACATTATTTAACACAAATTGATGAATTCGTATATTTAAACAGTTAAATTTAGTCAAAGGAATATTCATCTTAATGTTGTATAAGGTACGTTAAATGAAACAGAACAATGGAAACAATTTACTATCAAGAGAATAATTTCACTTAAATCGAGGGTGTCATTTTGGCGTTGGCGTTAAACAGAACACAAAATCTACCATCACGATTATTCCAGCCTCCCAGATGTGGAATTTGTTTTTGACCTTTTCAGGAGACCATTCGGTAAAACATTTCAGGTCAGGGCTGGTTGACTTTTTATCACGAAGATCCTTGATGAGGATGTGAAATGAATTGCAGCCAAAAGTATTTATTATCTTGATGGGGCATTTGTGTTTAAAAAGAGGATGTTTAGAGCACAACACGAGTACAGACATACATGTACATTAGGGTGTCGCTTATATGGTCGATTTTGTTTCCTTTTAAATTTCGTAACGCATACCCCCTAATTCTTTTAATAATACTAAACACTAAACACGTGCAAAATTTCATGGTTACATAACAACGATAACCCATGCCCATATAAACGGTTCTAAAACATCTAGTGGCATATAAGCTACAATATACGAGGGCGGGTCAATAATTCCGTGCATTTTTGAATTTCTGACCTCTTTACTGAAACAGCAACACTGCTCCTGTCAACAGGTATTTGTCAGTTGACTCCTGTCAAAATTTAAACTTGCTACGTCAGTTAGTTTGTGTTTGACAGCTATTTTTATCAGACTACTCACTAATTTGAGGAGAAAATGGAAAAAAGTGAATTTCGTGTGCTTATTAAGCATTATTTCTTGCGAAAAAAAACCATTACCGAGACCAAGGCTAAGCTTGATAAATACTATGGGGACTCTGTACCATCGATTTCAATGGTAAAAAAGTGGTTTACTGAATTTCGTTGTGGTCGTACAAGCACTGAAGATGCCGAACGTCCTGGACGCCCAGTTGAGGTCTCTACACCCGAAACAATCGAAAAAATTCACGATATGGTGTTGGCCGACCGAAGATTGAAAGTGCGAGAGATTGTGGAAGCCGTAGGGATCTCGCATGGCTCAGTGGTTTCAATTTTGAATGATCACTTGGGCATGAGAAAGCTTTCCGCAAGATGGGTGCCGCGTTTGCTCACAGTCGACCACAAACGCAATCGTGTAACAACTTCACAGGAAGGTTTGGCGTTGTTTAATCGCAATATGGAGGAGTTTTTGCGCCGTTTTGTAACCGTGGACGAAACATGGATCCATCACAACACACCAGAGAACAAACAACAGTCAAAACAGTGGGTTTCTAAGGGTGAATCGGCGCCAAAGAAGGCCAAGGTGGGTTTGTCAGCCAATAAAGTTATGGCGACTGTTTTTTGGGATGCACGCGGGATAATCCACATTGACTACCTTCAAAAGGGAAGAACAATCAATGGGGAATATTATGCCAACTTATTGGACCGATTCAATGACGATTTGAAAAAAAAACGACCTCATTTGGCCAAGAAAAAAGTTCTTTTCCACCAAGACAATGCAAGGGTGCACACATGTGCAGTTGCCATGGCAAAAATCCATGAATTGGGCTATGAATTGCTCCCTCATCCACCCTATTCTCCAGATTTGGCTCCGAGCGACTACTTCTTGTTCCCAAACCTGAAGAAATGGCTTGGTGGAAAAAGATTTGACTCCAATGATGAAGTCATCTCGTCATTTTGAGGACCTCGACAAATCATTTTTTTTGGAAGGGATAAAAAAATTGGAGAAGCGTTGGACAAAGTGTATAGAGCTCAAGGGAGACTACGTTGAAAAATAAAATTATTTTTTTATCAAAAAAATCTGTTTTAAAAAAGTCACGGACTTATTGACCCGCCCTCGTATAAGAACATTCCTATTTTAAAATAAAGACACAGTGGAAGATTAATTTGGGTATGCGTTTATTTATAAAATAAATAAATAACTGTATCATTATACAGGATACGTTCTTTTCAAAGTTTCCTTTTTACAATCTGGGTACAACTTTCTATGTTCTTGAACACAGCGTAACAAGAACTGCTTTGGTTTTTCGTCAGCAGTAATTAAACTATGAAAATCTTCCATGAGCTTCACACCTCTCTATGCTGTCTCATTGACTGCCTTCAAGTGCAGAACTTTTTGTTTAGCTTCCTGAAAGGAAGGAATTTGATTCCAGGAAGAGACGTCTTGTTGGAGAAAAGCGTTGTCAATTTTTAACCGCGATAACAAATTTATGCTCTTTATGGTCACGAAATCACTCAAACATTTTTCTGCAACAATACGAAAAATTATTTATTAACAAAATTAACAGTTTTTCTAGGGAAAAAAAAAACCCGGACTACCATTGAAAAGAATAAAAAGAAAATTATTGTACAGTGTGAGAATCCTACACCTCTCCCGCTCCTGGTCGTAGTACTGTTGCTTGCACTCGGTCACTGCCTTTACTGTATTTATCATACGGTACGGGCAGTGACTGAGTGTATGTAACAACTGATGGATGGCGGGTTGTGAGTGAAAATTTTGTTGGTGCACTGCTTCATATTGTTGTAAGGGCATAACACCTACAGCAATTTGATTCGGTAAACCATCGTCAGAATTTTCACTTCGCAGCCTTGCTTAGTATCGTCAGTGTTTGTCTTTACTGTGTTTGTTTTTTAATTATGACTAAGGAATTCAGGGTTGACGTAGCCAATATACGCGGGCTAAAAAGTAATCACTTTTCTGCGTACGTCCACGTCTGTAAGTACCGACCAGCTGTTTTGACACTCAGTGAAACACAGATAGATCCCCGCCCACACCTCTCAGATCACTCTGATCTGAAGCTACCTAGCTACGAACTAGTGCCACTATTCTTTTCTCATCGCGGTCTCGCCATTTATGTGCGTAGTGATGTAGCTTACCAAATTCCACCACATTGTAGTCCCTGTTCCAATCCGGAATTCAATTTCATGTGGTTAAAATTCCATTTCCGTAAGCAAATTATCCACTACTGCTTTATTTACAGAAGCCCCAAACTGGACAACAACTCGACCTTCCACGTTGATGTTTGATGCGCTGTCTGACTCCATTCAAAGAATTGTATCCCTATATCATCATACTGAAATCGTGATTACGGGCGATTTCAATATACACAATTCTGGGTGGCTTCGACATTCTGGACAGACAAAACCCGAAGGACGGTGTGTTGAGATCTTCGTTGCGGAAAATAACTTAGCCCAGCTTGTAAATGAGCCTACACGCATTCCAGACGTTGATAGTCATATCGCCAACACCCTGGACTTGTTTCTAACTTCTCACACTGACAAGTACCGCATTGATGTGCTCTCCCCTCTAGGCTCGTCGGACCATTGTGTCATATCAGCTAAATTCTTGTACACCCACCACACAGTTAGAGAAAAGATTCCTAAAAGAAACGTATGGCAATACGAGAAAGCCAATTGGAGCGGACTTAACAACTTCTTTAGGAACTTTAACTGGTCGTTATGTTTCCTCGATAACGACATGGATGCCGCTGCTGACATGATCACAGAAACTATTCTCTCTGGAATGAGATGCTTTATCCCCCATCGGATGAAGAGTATTAAACCAAAAGAAAAGGCATGGTACGACTCGAGCTGTAAAGAGGCTGTCAGGGTTAGAGAATTGTTTTTTCGGTCCTACAAGATCAACCCGACAGAGGAAAACCGAAAAAAGTTTAAACGAGGCCAGGAATGACTGCAACGTCTACCTCAAGCGTGTGAAATTTCAACACGACCAAAATCTGAGGCAAAAAATACTGCAATGTCCAAAAGACAGTAAAAATTTTTGGTCATTCGTCAAAAACATTAGAAATTCTGCCTCAACCTCCATCCCAACGCTCATTTACAATGACATTCCAGCTGTCAGCTCTTTGGACAAGGCCAATCTGCTTGCTGCACACTTTGCGGCTAGCTCAACACTCCCAGATTGTGCTTTGTCCCCGCCTACACTGGAACGCGTCGAATTTACAATGGGACGAATACACTTTCGCACTTGTGAAGTAACAAGAGTACTTAAAGATCTCAACATGCATAAATCCGCTGGTCCAGATGGTATATCTCCCCTTCTTCTGAAGAGGTGTTCTTCCACGCTGGCAAAACCACTGCGTAAGCTTTTTCATCAATCCTACTCTTTAGGACTCTTTCCGAGTAGATGGAAAACACCATTTGTCCAGCCCGTCCCTAAAAAAGGCGAATCTTTTTCTCTCTCCTCCTACAGACCCATTACACTTACGTCCCTTCTTTCCAAGGTCATGGAAACGCTGATAAACCGTCAGCTCATGAAATATTTCGAAACACGAAAACTTCTCAATGACGGGCAATATGGTTTTCGTAGCAACAGGTCCACTGGTGATTTGATGGCATGTCTCACCGAAAAGTGAAACCAAAGCGTACATCAATATGGCGAAAGCAAGACAGATGCACTTGATATTTCTAAGGCATTTGACAGAGTTTATCATCAGGCTCTTTTGTCGAAAACGCGTGCTTTTGGGATCGATGACTCTCTTCTCCAATAGATTAGAAATTACCCTTCGGAATGTTAAGTTCAAGTTGGTTGGTTTCAAGTCTGATATTCCCAAAATAAATGCTGGTGTGCCCCAGTTCTCCGTTCTGCCTGCGACACTCTTTTTAATTTTCATTAATGATCTCTTGTCTGCTACTTCTAATCCAATTTATTCCTTTGCTGATGACAGCACTCTCTGCTTCTCATATTCGTTCCCGGACTCACGGCCCTGCTCTTCGGCGGTAGAACGGGAACGGCAGCGTATGCTAAGCTCATTAAATTCCGATATTAACAGCATAACCAATTGGGGAACTATCAGCCGAGTGGAATTTATTGCTTCCAAAACTCAATGATGTCTGCTGTCATTAAAGCGAAATTCAAATACCCAGCATCGTCGAAAGCGATAAACTTTCCATTCTCGGTATGTGTATCAATGACAACTTACGTTGGAATGACCACATATTCGATTCTGCGAAATGTCTAGGTTTCCTCAAGCGATGTAAGAAATATTTTACCCCCTCTGATCAGGCCACAATATATAAGGCATTTATCCGCCCAAAACTGGAGCACAATGCCCACATCTGGTCAGGTGCTCCTAAAACATCTCTGCACCTGCTAGATAGGATCCAAAACCGTGCGATAAAACTCATTGGTGATACTAATATCAGTCAATCAATTGACACCCTCGAACACCGACGTAATGTCTCCTGTCTCACTCTGTTTTATCGCTATTTCCACCACCTGTGCTCCATTGAAATCGCCAGTAGCATTCCGCCCATTCAAACTTTCAACCGTAACACCCGTCTCGCTATGAATGCTCATCAGTTTACCCTCAAGCCCATTATCGGACGTACTCTAAAATATCGTGGATCCTTCCTAAGCCGTACAACTCGCTTATGGAATGCCCTGCCGACCTCTGTGTTTCCTGGTCGTTATAACTTGCAAACATTTAAAAACAATGTACATCGGTACCTGTCTTTTCTTCCTCCCTAAATTTCCTTCGCCCGCGCTGTGTACAAACATTTTAAGGGTACAAAAACCCCTTGAGCGCGCGCCGATTATAAAAAAAAAAAAAAGGGATAGAATGAAAAACTTTTTCAACTCACCGTACAATGAGGCAGATATTTCTTCCTTTGACGGAACATACCTCTTTCCAAAATCATATAAACATATAAACAATATTAGCTTTGGATTGTGTATCAACTTCATCATCAAATAGTGAAAATAAAGCTATTTCTTCTGATAAATACCATAAATGTTGACTGAACCTGGTCAGAGCTACTCACCTTGTCGACTGTTTCATAGTACTTTAATGTTTTTAAGAAGCATAAATCTTGATCCAGGGCTTTTACTGCCAGGGATCTAAATAAGCTGTTGCAATAAATAAGCAAAAAACTTGCAGTGGCAGCTTGTATTTAGCACATATTTTAAAATAGCTCTCGTCATCCATCGTGCCTGACTCATTGCGCCAGGAAGTCTGATTTTAAATTTGTTTTCATTGTCTCCTCCCAAAAAAACAATAGAAATTCAATCAATTAATGATAATCGTCACGTATAACTGGTTTCAGTAATTCTTTTTTATAATAGTTAATTAATTCGTTAATGACCGTCTCACAGAAATATTTCTTTGCGAAATCAGACCATGTTTCGATAGCAGTTGGATAAACGTTCTTCCAATTGTCTCTGATTTTTTTAAATAACGGGATATCCGGACTGGATCTTTGATTCAAATACACATCTCAAAACCAGTTCATACGAGTATACGAGTATATGATGACGAAAGCAAAAAGTAACAATTCTCTTTCTATTTTTTGCTCCAAAAGCACACAAGTCCCATTTAAGCGACCTGTATCAGAGGCCGTTTTATCGCAGTACATAATCTGTACCTTATCTTGCAGGCCCGAATCAGAAATCGCATTTAAAATAGCTTAAGCTTTGTCTTTGCCCGTAGAAGTCTCGAGTTTGGGCACTGCTAAAATATGTTCTTTTTCTCCGAATGAAATCAGAATTAGCAGGCGTTCTTCTTTTGAACCCGTCACATTTAAACTTGTCAACAGTTTTCGATGCCAATGAACGGTCACAATTTCAGGAACGTTGTTCTGAATATCAGATTTGATCGATTTTGCTCTTTCTTCTCTCATTTGGGTCCGAATTCGTTAAATAGGAGACTTGTTGATTGTAAAATCTTCACAACTGAGATCAAGTGCTTCTACTACAGCCTGAAGTGTGTAAACAGAATTGCTTACACTTAGTTGACACCTATCTAAAGCAGCAACTAATTTAGGAATGATAAAACACGTCCTTCTCCTTTTTGTGGTAGACAGCGAACTCACGGGCTGCATTTGCGAAGTGTAGGGCTAAACAACCCGAACGCCGTGGCTCTTTTTGTTTTGGTAGAAACACTTTGTCTATTTTGATCTTTTCTAGAGCATCAGCGTGTGCGATATCCAACAAATTTTCTAAATCTTTTTGAAATTTCTCCCCGCGGTGCTTATAAACGTCCTGTGGTTTTTTACAGTTTTTTTTGCAGCTCTCACCAAGGTACAGGTACAGCTCTGGCGGGTATTCTTGCCTTTTCCCAAAATATAATGCACTCCCGAATCACAAGATTTGCACTTTCATTTACAGTCAATTTTACTTTGCGAATATTAAAGAAAAGAACTGAGAGAACTTGGCGATTAGACGGTAACTTTGAACCAGTTATTTGGTGATTTATCTCACCAACCAAGAAAATACTTTTTTTAATACTTCTTAGTTCCACTGACATGTTGAAACTTTACTACTCGTATTATGCAAGTTAACTATTCGATAAAACGCAAACAAATGACAAATAGAATGAAAATGGGGGTCATCATAAATTGTATGAGATAAAATTTTATTTTCAAGTATTTTATGGTGAAATGAAAAAAATTGGAGCATATGCGTTAGAAAATATTAACTTTGAAAAATAAGGGACAATAAAACTAAAATTAAAACATTTATTCGGACATGGTAAGGGCGTTTCAATCTGCAAAGTGTATGATATTTAAAGTTCAATATGTACATAGATACTTCAGCAACGAAGAGTTGCCACTGTACGTAGTTCCTCATCTTCATAGAGAAGCAAACATTTCATCCCATTCTGTAATTTGAAAAGTGAGACACAATGAACTTGTTTGCCTCAAACGGATAGAATAGCGTAATTACCTATAGAATCGTATATAAGCAGCAGCTTGTGAAGCTTAGAAGGTTTCTTATACGAAAGTTGGCGAACTTATTTCAAGCCTCTGCTTGATGCAGCAATAACCAGATTATTGAAAAAAGCAAACAGTCGGTATAAATAAGAAAAATATTCTGTAGCAGAGCTTATTCACTTGCTTAGTGTTGCATCACGGCGAATCACTCCAGAAAATATTTGGAAAATTATTTAGGCGGCGTGACCGTAGTGAAGATTAATGAATTGCAGGCACCTATAATATTTTAGTGCGAAATTCGGCCTAGACAATACCTTCACGGGCATATAATTCGAAAAATTCGAAACCGCGACTGTCAACAACCAGCTCAAACATTCAATTAAAATGGGAAGTGTGTTGATTTAACACTGTTCACCCGAACATTGATTTTCTGGTTTTGTCCGTAAAGATCGAATAGCTGAATCTTGATGTATACTCCAGATTTCAACTCGATGCACTTGATTGTAACGCTCAGATTTCTTAGGTAAAGTTCAATTCTTAGAGTTAACTCTTTGACGGTTGTATTTCTGCCGGGACTCAAGCTACAATGATTTCCTCTGACACAGAACTTCTCCATTATAACCCTTTGATTTCAATTAATTCAGTGATAAAGTGCATTTAGTACCAGCGCCCATTAAACAAAGGTTCATTTCCTCAAGGGTAATGCGCGCATAAGTTACAGAGAAAGTGCCCTGCGGCATTCTCATCATCATTTCTGCAAGCTTTAGAGGATGTGGTATCACTTACGCCTACACAAGGTAGTACACCTTGGTGTGAAGTCTAGGGACTTCTTAAGTCGGCAATTAGTAGTCTGTGATCTTTTCTGTTGAAAGACAGTAGGATTTTTGGTACTGTTAAAAGGTTTGCATTGCACACAGCGCGGGTGAAGGAAAATTCGGGATGATGAAAAGAGAGGTACCGGTGAACGTTGGTTTTAAATGTTTGAAGGTTATCATGACTAGGAAATAAGGAGCTAGGCAGGGAATTCCATAAGCAAGCTATACGGCTTAGGAACGAATGACGATATTTTAGAGTACGTCCGAAAGTGGGATTGAGGTGATGAGGATTCATAGCGAGGCGAGTGTTACGGTTAAAAGTTTTCAGGAGCGGAATGCTACTGGCGGAAATAGCGATTAAACAGAGTGAGACACGAGACAGTACGTCGGCGTTCGAAGGTATCCATTGTTTGAATGATATTAGTATCACCTATGAGCTTTATCGCACGGTTTTGAATCCTATCTAGTAGGTGCGGAGATGTTTTGGGTGCACCCGACAAGATGTAGGCATTGTACTCCAATTTCGGGCGGATAAACGATCTGAGCAAATGCAGTATTTCTTACATCTCTTGAGGAAACCTAGACATTTCACAGCATTTTTGACGACACTGAATATGTGGTCATTTCAACGTAAGTTTCCATTGGCACACATACCGAGAATGGAAAGTTTATCAGTTTCGACGACGCAAACGCCATTCACGTATAATTGCTGGATGTTTAAATTTCACTTTAAAGACAGCAGACAGCATTGTGTTTTGGAAGCATTAAATTCCACTCTGTTAGTGGTTCCAAAATTAGTTATGCTGTTAATATCAGAATTGAATGAACTTGACATATGCTGCCGTTCCCGTTCTACAACGGCGGAGCAGGGATGTGAGTCCGGGAACGAATATAGAAAGCAGAAAGTACTGTCGTCAGCAAAAGAATATATTGTATTAGAAGTAGCAGACAAGAGATCGTTGATGAAAATTAAAAAGAGTGTCGGAGACAGAACGGAGCCCTGGGGCACACCAGCATTTATTTTGTGAATATCAGACTTGAAACCGTCCAAGACAAATTGAATTTAACGTTCCGAAAGGTAATTTCTAATCCATTGAAGCAGAGAGTCGTCGATCCCAAAAGCACGCATTTTCGGCAAAAGAGCCTGATGCCAAACTTTGTCAAATGCCTTAGAAATATCAAGCGTAACAATCTTGCTTTCGCCAGATTGATGTACGCTTTGATTCCACTTTTCGGTGAGACATGCCATCAGATCACCAGTTGACCCTGCTGCTACAAAAACCATACTGCCGGTCATTAAGAAGTTTTCGTGTTTCGAGATATTTCATTAGCTGATGATTTATCAACCTTGCCATGACCTTGGAAAGAAGGGACGTAAGTGCAATGAGACCCATTGGAGGAGAGAGAAGTAGATTCGCCTTTTTTAGGGACGGGCTGGACAAATGGTGTTTCCCTAAAGGGTAGGATTGATGAAAAAGCTTACGCAGTGGTTTTGCCAGAGAGGAAGAAAACCTCTTCAGAAGAAGTGGAGACATACCATCTGGGCCAGCGGATTTGTGAATGTTAAGATCCTTAACTACTCTTGCTATTACGCGAGTGCGAAATCGGATTCATTCCGATGAAGATTCGACGCACTCAAGTGTAAGCGGAGACAAAGCACAATCTGGAAGTGTTGGACTGGACGCAAAGTGTGCAGCAAGCAGATTGGCCTTTTCCAAAGAACTGACAGCTGGAATGTCATTGTAAATGAGCGTCGGGATGAAGGATGAGGCAGAATTTCTGATGTTTTTGTCAAACGACCAAAACCTACCACCTTTGGGACAATGTAGTATTTTTTTCGTCAGTTTTTGGTCGAATTAGAATTTTACACGCTTAAGAATGGCATTGCAGTCATTCCTGGCCTCGTTTAAACTTTTTTAAGTTTTCCTCTATCGGTCTTGTAAGACAGTAATTATTTTTTTAGCCCGCATTCCCTTGACATGGTTGCTGAAGGATTATAACACCTACAGCTAAACTTACGTGAAGCCCCTATTCATGGCCGACTACTCGCGCTTCTATTATAATTTGAAACCCTTAAAACACCTGGTGTGTTTACCTTTTCGACTGTGTTGATAGTTGCATTGCAATCTTGAAATTTCTAAGAAATGTTACGAGGGATAAGTAAGGCGTTAAGCGCAGTTGCCATTAAGGTAGCACATACCAACTCCTCTCCTCCTCTCATGTTATTAATGCGTCTAACTACATATATCTAATGCTACGTTCCATAATTTTGAAGACATTTTGGACCGTGTTGCTACTGATATCATGTTTTTGGTGGATTGCCTTTTGGACCGAAATTAGTGACGAACTTCGTTGGACATGGGGATGCCAACTTAAGAACTTAGCCTGGAGTTTTCCCACTACAAAATGCTTCCACAAAAAGGGTTACTGCAATACTGTCATTCGCAATATTTTCGTCTTACTTACTTGCTTAGGTAACGCTACAGTTCGGGCGAACATGGGCCTCACCTAATAAGCCTGTCCAGTTAGTCTGGTCTTTAGCTAACTGCCTCCAGTTGTGCAGTAAAAGTTGGTTCAGCTCCCCTTCTAATTATGCGCGGTACCTAAAGTGAGATGTTTCTCTACTGCATTGTCTCTCCGGGTTGGATTCGAAGCCTCTGCGGACCGGAGCATTGGTGCCCATGTCCCAGGCATCTCAGGCAACTAATGCGCAGTTTTCTGACTAGGTAGACGTCACTCTACAACTCGTATAGTTCGTCGTTAAATTTTCGGGATGGTATCGAATATTTTTTTAAGGATTTTTCTCTCGAAATAACTGAGTATATCCTCATCCGCTTTCGATAGAATCCATACCTCAGCGCCATGAAGTAGAACTGAGATGATCAAGGTCTTACATAGCCAAGGTAGCCAAAGTCCCTTACTGCAGAATATCGAATGTGACGTTCTGCCCAATTCGTCGATATCGTGTGTCATTTTTTGTTGGTAGCAGCCGTGACTCAAATCGTAGTGGGCTGGCTTCCAAATCGGAAGGATCGGTGTTCGAATCCCAACCTCGCCCGAAAAGCATTCATTTTTTTTCAGTTAACGAAAATCAAGTAAGATGAGTAGTTGACTAGAAATCACCTAAACCCGAACATCTTTTTTTCTCTCTGTATCCCATTTTCCAAAACACTTAACACATGCTGAGGCATTATAAGTGTATTCATATCTACTTGAGTGTTAAGTTCTTTTTAAAAAAAATACTTGGTCTTGCCCTCATTTACCGCTAAACCCATTTCAATACTAGAGAACGCGTCGATGACAGCCCGCCGTATTTTCCCATTTGTATCGATATCACCGGCGGCGCACGCTCGTAGTTGCACTGACTTTTGAAAGATTTATGTCGGATAAGGATAATTGGCGTTTTTTGGAATTCGGGTAAACGGTGCTGAGATTCCATTCATCAGGTATACACTCTCCTGACCAGATCTGTGCAATGAGTTGGTGTATGCTCTCTATAAAATCATTTCCAGTAGCTCGATCGGTACGCCATCAGTTTAAAAACAGAAGTTTTAGCTATGATCATATAAGTTGAGTGGCTTATTCTGCCTCACAGCAGGATGTTAGGCTTTTTCCCAGTTGTACAGATTTTGTTCAATATTCCCAACACCGACTGTAACTCTACTACAAGGTTTTCTCCTTCATCTCTACAGTTTCTATACGGGTTTTCTTGCCTCGACACGTTGTTTTTATCAGTTGCTAAAACTTCCGTATGTTATTCCTGGAGTACAACCTCTTAATATCTTCGATCGTGCACTTCTCGTGAAAGAGTTTTTTTTTTCAAAATTGTTAATGTTAGTTCTCAAGCAATGAATTTTATTTTATTTGCTTCATTTTATGTTTCGAAATCTGTTGACTGTTAATTCGTAGACTGAAATAAATAAATAAATAAACCATATGCGAGCCAGGACGATCTTGTAGTCCAAGAACAAGATTGATCTAACTTCCACAAATTATGAGTACTATTGATTTTTAATTTTTCTTTTTGCACTATTTTTTCTCAAACGCGGAAAGAGACTTGCTCCAAAGTTGGCAGTCTGTAATCAATATATTTATTCGTCAATCTCAGAAAGGCCAATGCTATTCCAACCCACCAACCAATCAACAACTAACCAATAATTTAGAACACATTTCGATTTACTTACCTGCAAAATTAGATCGTAACTTTATTCCATTGCAATCTACTCCTATATAATCTGACGACGGCCATGCTGGTAGTGACCCCCTTTCGAAATTATCGGTTTCCATAGAAACCGAAAGGCATTTTTGCATAATAAAAGATTTTCACCAAACTTAACCATAACCACAACTGTCCTAATTGCTGCCAATGGAGAAATCCACAAACAGAATTCACTTTTCCATATTTGCATGGTAAAGGGTACACTGGTCCCCCCCCCCCCCCCCCCAAATTACTTATTAACTCCTGACCTAGACATTAGTTGAGTGTAACTGGAAACCACAGCCAGACAAAAGGTAAATTAGCAAAATAAATGGGTCTTCAACAGTGTTATGGCGACGTCAAGTTTTGAAGCTCAAAATTAATTAACGCATTCATCATGCGATACAAGCCGTAGCAACATACCGCTATGTTCCCATCAACACCATTGTGCAACATATCCGAGCATAAGATGAGCACTCAACCATGTGCCCTAGGAAATTGCACAAAAAACGAAAAAAAAAAATGGAAAAGCAAAGGCATTAGCAGTTAAAAAAAAAAGGTAAACCTCCTCCAGAGATTTGCAAAATAAATCTGATTGCAGCCATCTGTGTCTCGGCATTCGCAGATACATATTCGTATTATGATTCTCCTCTGAAATTCTGAAATTTTGAAATTCTCAATTAATTAATAACCCAAACGGATACGAGAGTATCTCAGATGGAGTCTTGTGTCAATTGTAATTTCGATGGAATGGAATTCAAATACAATTCTGTACAATTTCAATCTTGTGATTGACTTCCGAAAGAATTAGCGAATCTAAGGTTAGATTCGATCTAGTGCTCTGCTCCCTGAGCTGGAACAGAACAAAGCGAACAAACGGAGATTATTAGTTAATCTCGACGATTGTAATTGCATCAATTATTATTACTGCTGATAGCTGATGAATACCGCTGATGCATTATCGCTTTATAGAAGATGACTCTGTATGCTATATGTGCTCCGCGTGCTCTGCCATCGAAGCTGACATTGCCCGCCACCCAGGGTTGTGCAAGCGGTCGAAGTTCACTTATCGGTGCCGGTGCTATTGCCTGCATCCGATGGCACCTGCAATCCGCTATGTGCATCTTTTGGGTGAGGCGTTCCGTATCCGTCAAAGCCAAACATATTCGTAGCACCTGCTGCTGCAATAACCAGTGATGAATTACCTTTTGCGTAACACTAACTCGCTTACGGATGTTGAAGTTGAAGTTTGTTTGCACAGATACTCGCAGATACAGGTACATGAGATCCATGCAAAATTTTCGGTTCTGATGACTCCATCTGAGTGAGTATTCATATTCCATTGCAGAAGACACAATCACGAACGTTACAAGAATTGTCGCGGAATTTCAAAGTCGGCTCCGCAATGATATCTTTGAGATTTTTGTGGCAATTTGCCAAGATTGTCTGTACCAGTGCACTTGCTGCATCACAACAGGGAATGGAAATTACTTTGACATTGAAGCGCTAGCTGATTTAAGTTGAGTTGAAGTGGAAGACACACTGCGCCGCAACTTAAGCATTGGCACGGTGCAAGACAATAGTGCGTTGTTGCATATGATAGTTGAATTAACCTATTTTGTCTCCGTAGTCGTTAGGAGGCACTTTGCTAAAAGTGAAAGTAATATCTTTTTTTTTTTTGTCTTAAAATATGCAGAAATGAGTCTGACGAATGACGTTACCTGTCATGATCGATGGAATCGCAAAGATGCCGAAGTCGGAATCGTTTATATTCAAAGGCGAATGGCATGAAGGGAAATATGTATAAATATGAATGGTGACTTTTAGCAAAGGTTAAATTGGATGAGCTTGCATCACAAATGATTTAGCTTTAACATGGCTTTTAAGGTCAGCAGTTCGGGTTGACTAGAGTAGATGTTCTGCGAAATAACGCTGATTTATCTGCTTTATCTCCACCTTAGTGGCTTAATTGTTTTTTCTTCTACCTGGTCAGTGTCTGCTTCGTGTAGATATGTCACTGTCAAAATGAACCAATAACCCTGGACGAAGACTACAGAGACCTAGATGAGATTACTCGTATGTGAGCAATATCGAAGATGGACTAATTTCTAGGAGAGCAAGCAGCAAGGAGCTTGAGATGATCTGGTAGGGAACATATACCAGCTCATATGTAAGGTTTGGTCAGAAGAAAGCATGCCCTATGCATGGAATCTCGTTGTCTGATCCAAATGAAAGCAGAACCTTTTAACTGCGCCAACTAGAGAGTCACCTTCAAGATCTTTTCTGCCATATTATTTGAGCGTCTGAAACCATTCATTCTTGTCAACCGTTACTATCTCACTGTCGGCCAAGCTAACTAACGCCATGTCTAGTTCCGATACTATCAAACTCATCAGGTTATCGTAGATCGACCTTGGGTGAAATCGGATGTAGAAGCTCTTCGCCGTTTCAAGAGAAAGATGCTATAAGCGATTTTCGGTGCCATTTGTATTGACGGGGAGTGGAGCATGAGATTCTACCACGAACTGTTCGTTCTGTCAAGTGTCTACACCCTGAATGACTCGAACTGCAACCGAATTCAGACTGCTATAATTTCCAAAGCGTTCATGACAGTGAGCTCAAATTTTGACAAATTATTATTTACAAGTCTTTTAAACGATTTGCGTCTCAGTTGTGTTGAAAAATTTTTATCGGCGATGGAATTCAAACGTGATAGTGTGATTGCTTTATATTTGGCTGGAAAACCACAAGTAGCTATCGTTAGAGCCCTCCAGCACCTCAACGTGAATAAATCATTTGTGTCTCGAACCATAGCTCGTTACCGTGATACTGGCAGCGTTGCAAAACGCCATGGAGCTGGTCATAAAAAAACAGCAACATCGGCAGAAATGTTTCGGAAAGTGAAGACTCGAATTGAGCGAAATCCGCGTCGAAGTGGAAGAAAAATTGCTCGTGAGCTCAACATATCGTTGGGACAGATGCAACACATACTGAAAAATGAGCTTGGGCTCAAGCCATTGAAGTTCCAAAAAGCACACGATCTTATACCGCAACAGAAAGAAGTTAGAACCGAAAGAGCGAAGGAGTTGCTACGCTTGCACGAAAGTGGTGAGTTGCCGAATTTGGTTTTTTCCGATGGGTCGCCATTTGTTATCGAGCAATATGTCAACAAACAAAATAACCGATCTTACTTGCCAGAGAGGCCCTTCGAAAATTCACACCTTCGGACGGCCACCAGAAAGCAGGCAGCACCGATGGTGATGGTTTGGGCCGCCATAACCGCCGATGGTCGCTCTCCGCTCGTATTTTTGGACCGTGGCGTCAAAATTAATGCGATCGTATACCGTGAAACTGTCTTAGAGGCAGTATTGAAGCCTTGGGCAAACAATCATTTCGGTCAGAGACCGTGGACATTTCAACAAGACTCGGCACCGTCTCACAAAGCGCACGTCAACCAAGATTGGTTAAAAAACAATGTTCCACACTCCATTTCTTCGACACAATGGATTGCAAATTCTCCGGATGCAAAGCCGTTGGATTTCTCTGTCTGTGGTATTTTGAAGGCGAAGGTCGGCACTAAAAAATACCAAAGTTTGGACCACCTCAAACAAGCACTTCGCCGGGAATGGGCCAAAATGCCGCAGAGCCACTTGCGTGCAGCGTGCGATGCTTTCTTCGGCCGTTGATGTATTTTCCAACATTTTTTGCTTTGGCACAATAAAATTTATCAAAAAATAAAAAAAATTATAGCATTTTAAACAGTTGGAGTTCGAGTAAGTCACCCTGTAGGTATTAAACGTCTGAGATGGCTGGGCCATGTTAAGCAAATTGATACCACAGCACCGGCCCAAAGAGTTTTCGAGCCTAACCTCGAGAGACAACGTAACACAGGCCGATCGCATATAAGATGGCTCAAGTAAATGAAAGAAGAAGGGGACCTCTACCTTTCGGTGACTTGCCTAAAGGCAGCGGATATTTGCCAGATTCTTTACCAACCCAAGACATGAGGTATAAGAGTATTCTGTGTCTGGCTTTGGATCAAAAACAACAGCATGAGAGTAGATGACTTGATGATCCTATTGATCTGCTGGTCAATAGAAAAACTAAAATTTGGCCGCCACCGTTTCAAAATCTACACCATTTTTAAAAAGGAAACAAAAGGAAGAAAATTCTGTCGGAACAAAATACTCAGACAACGAACTAGTCTATCGTATGTTGCTTTAACAGAAAATTTTCAGTTATTCTACAGTACATACTACATCATCGTACCCCGATTACCTGCAACTTGGTGCTATCGTAGGCCGGACACTCACAGGGGTAGTGCTCCGCGGTGTCGTCACCACTCTCACAGCAAGCGCCTCTGGATTTTGTTCCACTTACGCCAAGCACATTTAGATGCTTAGTAAAAATGTAGTGCCCCGACAACATAAAAATCGTTGATCTCTTAGAGACATCGGGTTACATTCGTTTATTCTGCCCTCAGAATTTAGAGCCATACCAGCATCAGTAATGCTAACGCAAGTTTTCCTAACGAAGAATGAAATCTGATACTGTTATCCCCATAAAAAAAAAAAACATAAGCACCGCAACATAAATCGGTTTTGGAATCATCCATGCAAACCCAACTACATTCATTTCCCGATCCAGAGGTCAATTTCGTATTTTTCAAGCAAAAAGTGTGCATCAGATGACATATCCATAAGACCAGAGTCAAAAGGCAGTTAACGCACAAGATCATCGAAACCCCAGTGTCTGTTATACCAATGACGAAATGGAAGATGGCTTGCAGAGTGCATCCCATAATATGTATATCAACTGTCTACAACATGGGTCTATTTAGAGAAAAACCGTTTTTTGGACTCTGGTAAAAGCTGCAGTAACATAATTTCGTTAAAGCTTGTTCCATCGGAATGCCATCAGACACACAGTATCTGAATTGTTAGATTTTACTCGGTAACCACACCGAAACATTTGCTTTAATGTGGAATTCTCCTACTAGGCAACGCCATATGGAAGGACGACTTGTACAAAAAAAAAAAGTAAAATAGCGTGCCCACCTAACAAAACACGAGCAGATGCGCAAGGAAATTTAGTAATTGAATCACAGTTGGTGCTGAGGGTATGGATAAAACCACTTCTGCAGATAGTGCAACAGCGACGACGATCATATTTTCCCGTTAAGAAGAAACTGCGTCAATTGTGGAACAACAGTCTCTTAACATCGCGTTCATGATCTTGTCTGCATCTTGTGGAAAGCCATAAAACCATTTTTCAACGATCTGATTGACCGCTATTAGTGTGAATTAGCCCTGGTAATTTTGGCATCCTTGCCAAACTCACTCGCTATTCTCAAAAGACAAGATGATGCGCTGTCATATGACTTGTTCAACATGAGTTGGAGAAAATTGTGCGAAATACGCAGTCCAACGCCAGAGGCACAATTTTCCAAATGTCTGTGCTGATGATGTTGATACCTCTTCGATTCCTACTTGATAATACTTTTTTTTTTTTTTATAATTTACGCGCGCCTAAGGGGTTATGAATACCCTTATACTGTTGCCAGTGCGCGGGCGGAAAGATAGAAGGAGGAGAAAGGAAAGGTTGTGATGTAGTGGTTTGAAACTCAGGTGTGTTTGGTTTCGATATTGACTCTCCAGGGGTGGGAGTCCGAATAGGACGGAGAGATTTTTCTTCTCTCGGAATGTGAGGTTGGGAATTAACATAATACGATGAGCCGTAGGTCATATCTCCAGTCGGCGCTAAAGCAACAACTTCTTACGCCAAGCGAAAAGTGTTATATATTTAGTCAGTCTGGTAACACCACTAAGCCTCGGCTGTTGGCAGTACGGTTTCAAATTCTTTTTTGACTTTTGACACCTGTCAGCAAGCTGTCTTTTTTAGAGCGCGCCTCGCGGTCGACTTTCTGATTTCTTGTAAACGTGGACTACAATACGAGTAGATTTTCAATAAATTGAGTAAATATTGAATTAAAAGAACACTGGCGACGAGGATCAAACATAAATTCAACAGAGGATAAATATGAGTGAAAGCGAGTACGACAGAACAGGAATGGCTAATCTCAATGATTTGACGTCCGCACATACGTTCGGAAGGTTAGATCAATTCCAACCATCGATGTCTTGGAACAACTAAATGGGGAGGACGGGATTTTACTTTGAGGCCAATGGCATTAGGAATGAGGTCCACCAGAAAGCAATATTTCTTGCTTGTATCGGAGAAACGACTTATGAAATTATACGCTCGCTACTGACACCACTGGGGATTTGAAGACATTCTTGAAAAGTTGGATTGTCATTTCCACCCAAAACCAAATGAGATCGTTCAAAGCTACGCATTTCATAAAAGGACACAGGAAATAGGTAAATCTATTGGCGACTTCGTTAAGGACTTGCGGAAGAGCAAGTGTAATTTCATGGAATTGAATAAGATGTTGCGCGACCAGATCGTTTGTGGTGTCACCGATGAAGCTCTGCTAAAAAGATTATTCAGTGAAACACAATTAGATTTCCATAGGGCGTATGAGCTAGCCTTGGCCCAGGAAGCAGCACATAGGAATTGTACTGAACGTCAGAGGTACTGAACGTCAATGTCAACTCAAACCAGAGACAGTTCAGAAAGGCGAAGGTTTTCAATAAATGCTGTCACCGTGAGGGGAGTCATGTGCCAGACAAATGTTTTTTCAAAGACAAAAATTGTGATTTTTGTCAGTTGCTTGGCCACTCTAGCCGTGCGTGCTATAAATAGAGGGCAGCAAATAAACCAAATCAACATGGACACGAACTGCCCGTGTCCATGTCCACTAATTCTTTTGGTGAAATAAACAACACGGTTGATGAGATAAAAAGCTTGGCTAATGCAATGCATCGAAAATAATAACCAGATTAAGGGTCAACGGCGCAGTAGAAGAATTTGAAATGAATTCGGGAGCATCTTGCACAGTGATAGCCGATGCGACATGGGAGCGAATCAAGAAAAAATGACTAGAAGTTGGAGACATCTATATTGCACACATGGTCTAAGGAAACACTAAACGTACTAGGATCTACACGGGTGAATGTAAATTATAAAAATGTTGAGCATAGTCTTTCAGTTGTTGTTGTTGCAATTGGCGGCCGGAGTTTGTTTCAAACGTGAACAGTATGAAAGCGAAGTGCAATTGAGACTGGTTCAAACCAAAATACGCCCGGGTTTTTAAAGATGAATTAGATGGCCATGTGGGACCACCGGTGAGCGTCAAAATACTGCCTGAGGTAACACCAATATTTTTAAAACACCGTCAAGTGCCTTTTGCGTTGAGAAAACTTGTGGAAGTTGGTGGAGCAAAAAATTCTTCAAGCCGTCGAATTTTCACGTTGGGCGAAACCTATTGTACCGGTTCTCAAAAAAGATGAGAATCTGTGGAGATTCTCATTGGAGGAGTACAGGAGTACGGCCAATGTGGTCACCAAACCTATGGTTATGACAGCAATATTCAGCGGGCTTACCAACAATTAATTGTAAACGAAACTGCAGCAGAACTATTAACTTTAAACACTCAAAGGGTCTATATAAAGTAAAAAAAACTTCCGTTCGGTATTTCTGCGGCCCCAGAAATTTTTCAAAGAAATTTGCTTTGTGGCATCTCGGGAGTAAAGGTTGAAACTGGTGTTCAATTTGCGAATGCCAACCATTTAGAATCCTACGCAACACTTTTGAATACCATAATTGGCAACTTTCGCGGTTTCATGAGCAATGTCCACCACGCTAATTGAAGGATTGTTACTCTTTTCCAACAGCAATACATCGGTCAGTTCATTCCATCATGATTTTTAATGGTAACCTACTTAAACAATCTGCGATTGCAATTAGTTTCCCAGATCTATCCTCCAACTCATAACTCGAACAGCCTTAGTAAATTCAAACACTACTACACGGCAAAACCAGGATGCGAATAGTCAGTTATATTGTTCTCTTGTCCAATTTTCAATTCTTCAGCCGGCACAGACATCCATCAATGATTATTTGCTAGCAACGAAGGCATAAAGACTTTTTAGTTGTTCAAGATCTTGTAAGAGGATCGAAGGAATTTCTCTATATCGGTGACTAAATTTAAAACCAGTTACGAACAAAATCAAAATAGATATCCAGCAAAAAGTTGACGGTATTCGCAGATGAAGCCCCGGAGAGTTTAATATTCGTAAACATCTGCGAGAAATCAATCCAATAGCGTGATATCGACCAATCTACGGAAGTCGCTCTCTTAAACTACAACGTTTACTGCTTTTACGTCATTTGGTTGTGCAATCCTTGGGATAAGATAAAACATATAGCTCTTCCATCATATAGTGAAGCCTGTTGACACTGATGTTGAGAAGTATTATAATTGATGCAGCTGACGCTAAAATAGATGATCGTCAAGGTAATTGCTGGTTGCTGTTTTTAACTCTATTGGCTGTAGATAGTGATCTTTCCCTTGGGCATATTAGATATTTGGCCGTAGTCCATCATCATTATTACTTCCCTGTTATCTTCTTCTTGGCTGATCTCATAATGATTGTTGACCTTAAGCAGTTGTTGAAGTTGAAGACTCAACGATTAGCAAATTATGAACGACTTCATAGTTAAAACAGCTACAAGTAATTCCTGGTAACGTACTCTCTCACAGATCACAAAAGTTTAGTTTTAGAAGCCTTAGTGGACAGTTTTTTTAAATTTGTTTTGGTTCATTCAGGCTAAAGGTGATATAAAAACGGAAAGAGCAACAACTAGCATGGTACATATAGGGTCGGCCATATGTAAAATAGTGATCAAGTGCAGCAGTGTAACGATCAAACTGCTGAAGGCCTTTGGTAATAGGCACACCATCGTAATTTCATCCTTTGGACTACAAAGCCTGCACATGTGTACTCGTATTATGTCTTATACCTTTTGCATTGAGAACAACTTGTGTCATCTGTTGGTCAAGAACGCAATCTGCGAGGTTTTACCCAATTCAGTGACGAGAATATGGCAAATAATGTTATCGCCAAAAAGGGCGATCTACCCCTGTTCATTTCAAAGGAAGATCTCCATGAGATCTTCGACACAATAAAAAGTAAAAAATCAGTGGGAATCGATGGAATACCGAACAATATGCTTCGACATCTCCTTCTAGAAGCGGTAAACATTTACACCACCCTGTTTAACAATGCAACGAATAATGCGCATTATCCAGAGCATTGGAAAATTGCGGTGTTTTTATCACATCCCCAAGAGGGGTAAAGATACATTCAATCCGGCGAATTTATACTTGATAAGCCTCCTTCCGAATATCAGTAAGGTGTTCGAAAAGGTGATTGATAGGGTTTTGACTCTGTGGGTTGAGGACAAAAATATACATAGTTCCGGATAACTAATTCTGTTTTAAGGCGGGGCATGATGTCATGCATGCCGCACCTAAACTGGTGTTAGATATCCGATGGAATAAAAGCAAAAACCAGTGTACTGGAGCCTGCCTGATTGACTTGGAAAAGGAAATCGACACCGTATGGTTAGAGGAACATTTACACAAGCGATTTGATAGCTTCACTCTCTATAGCATTGCGTATGCAGATGTGCTTTCGCAACGTGACTTCGAACAAATTAGGCGATTTTGCGATGACTGTAAGTTGAAAATCAATTTTCAGAAGTCTGAAACCATTCTGTTTAGAACGCCGTTGTCTGGTGCTTCTAGGGGCGCCAGAAAGGATTGGCAAAAATTCTCGATCATTGGACAACACGGCCAGCCACTTGCTTGTCGAAATGTAGTCAGATACCTTGGAATCTGGCTAGACCAATATCTATATTTCAACAAGAATGTAGATGCTGCTCTGGCCAGAGCCAAAGATGCTTTTGCCCTTACAAAGAGACTGTTTTATAGCAGCCAACTCGATGCGAGGGTAAAAGTTATACTTCCAATGCGTAAAAATTGCAATCCCATTTTGTACCCAAATTAGCCTATATATTCTCTAGTTTCAGTTTGTTATTGATTTTAGTTCGGTGCGGTTTAAAACATTTATAAAATATGAGTCAAGAGGAACGCCGTAAAAAGATCTTCGACAAATGGCTCGAAAATACTTCGCGTCCAAACCATTTCATCGCAAAAAATTTAAACATAGCACGCAGTATAGTGGATTCTGTTATTAAACGATATTTGGAGACGTTGACAGTTAAGCGAAAACAGAAAAGTGGAGCTAAAAGTGGAGCACATGATACAAATTTGGACAGGAAAATAGTGGGTACCATCGTAAAAAACCGGACTATGTCATCCAGAGATGTTGCTCGGAAATGTAATACCAACCAAACAATAGACCTAAAAAACGTAACGGTCTAAAAACACAAAAAAAAACAAAAAATACCAAAAGTTACTGAAAAGCAAAAAAAAGTCATAAAAACACGAGCCCCAAAGCTATACGAGTTGATCGGCAACAAGAAAGCGTGCTTGGTTTTGGATAACGAAACTTATGTCAAAGCCGACTTTACTACTCTTCCAGGTGCGCAGTTTTACAACTCGTTTGAAGCTGAGATTCTTCCGCAATCAACAACATCGATTGGGATGGAAAAATTCGTGTCAAAATATCTCGTTTGGCAGGCCATTTGGCAATGTGGACACAGAAGCTCATCGTTTATTACAACGGGAACAATTAACGGAGAAGTGTACATTAACGAGTGCCTAAAAAACGGTTGATTCCTTTCTTAAGTAAACACGAGGGTTCAACATTATTTGCGACGTTGAGCTTTCTTGTTGCTAAAAATGTCGACTTTGTCCCAAAAGACATGAATCCACCCAATGTTCCACAGTGCCGCCCCATTGAAAGGTATTGGACTTTGGTCAAAGCTAAATTGAGGAAAAGTGAGCAGTGTGCAAAGGACCTAAAAGATTTTAGTGCTAAATGGAAAAGAGCGTCCAAAAAGACCACGGATGTAACTGTCACCAACCTTATGAAGGACATGCGAAAGAAGTTGAGGAAAGAATGGGAACCAAATATTTTTTTTTAATTTTTGTAATTATGAATGAATTTAATAAGAATAGAGTTTTAAAGCAAATTAAAAAAATATACATGAAAATATTTTTTTTTACTTTGAAGTTTCCAAATTTTATTCGTTTCAGTCCTTACATGAGGGCCATGCCATCCGACTCATGCTGGTATATTGGTGGGCCGTGCGGTTCAACGTGAGAGCAAGCTTAATGGAAAAGATTGGGCTTGAGAGGGCTTGCCTTAGGGTTTGTCCTCACCTTTACAGAACACCAGAATTGGAGTACATAGAATTCTATCCCAATGATGTTCTACACAATAGGGCGAATCTAATACGAGTGGACAACTTCGCTATTAAGTTGACTCGAAGGCATATTGCAAGAGAAATGACCTCATCCGACAACCTGATATCTAGGGCCTACTATCCCAACTACTTATATCTTGAGAGTATGCGCTTGAAAGGCTTCGTCCCCGGTGAAGCGTTCCTCTATTTTGACATGAAAGGGCTGATTCAGGATAAATTTGCAGTGCCTCTAATCTTCCACGTAGCTCGTACACTTGGTGAAGGGCGACTCAACTACAACAGAAACTTTGCACACGGTAGTATTGAATGACCCAGATTTAGTAGGGAGGTTTCAAAATGCGATAAAGAAGATGTTGTTTTGCAGCACCGAAATATTTGGTGGTTGAGTGAAGAAGACCCGATTTCTTCGTAATTTCCTTCAAGTCAGAGTTAGCCTAGTCACTTCAATATTTCCTACAGCACGCTGGTTCATTTGCGCTGCATAAGTTAACTTATCAGGTGAAACTTAGATACACAGATGCACACATATTTACATATATAAGATATAAGCTTGCAACAATTTCGCTTTCGCATTTTTAATAACACGCCTAGGTTTTCAATTTGATGAACAGTGAAATTGACAGTTTACTAGACAAAAGATTTATTATTCCTTGGGTTAATACCTGTTCTTTTAAACTCAAAATTGTTCACCGCTTACTCCTTTCACTAGATTCCTCAAAGTTTTTTATTGGTCGACCCGGTTTTGTTGCTCCCCAGATAGGTAGCTTTATGGCTTAAGTTTAGCCATTCCTCGTTTCTACTTAAAAAAACGATCCTCTTTATTACTGGCAGCTGACCATTTCTGCTTAAAATGAAACTTAAAAGATTTGAGGGCACGACTAAGTGAACTGGGCAGTTGGTGATTTTTTTGAGTTCTTGCTCTAAAAATATAAATTTTTCCACCTTATTTCTATTCGGCCTTTGCCTTATTGACCTCTCTATCTCCATTTCCGAAGGTGATTTTAAAATTTTTGCAAGATAATTTTGCCAACGTAGTTTTGACAGCAAACTGGTATAGATAACACCTACAACATGTATAAACGCATTTTTAGCAAAACACGTACATTTTACATTGTTAAGTAATAGAAATTTATATGTCTTTGCAAAGTACAAATCTTCTACTTACGGGTATACCAGGTGTACCGGTATGAGGTGAGCGTCAAGACACAAATGTCTCGAGAGGGAACATTTAATGTGAACGGGCCTTAATTTTTGTTTGTTTAGTATATATTTCCATCGTGTTAAAAATGTCGAATTTTGTACCAGAAAATGATGACTTGCGGAAAGCATTAATTTTTTTGTTTTCATTTGAAGAAAAGTCGCATCGAATGCTTGTCAAGGCATATGGTGACCATGCTCTATCAGAAGCAACATACACGGTTTCAACGGTTCAGAGATAACGATTTTGATGTGAGAAATGAAGAACGTGGAAGACCACCAATAAAGTTTGAAGACGCCGAATTGCATACAATATTGGATAAAGATGACATTTTGAGTCAGAAACAAATGGCAGAAATGTTAAATGTTACACAACAAACAATTTCTGACCGTTTAAAAGCTATGGGAAAGATCCAAAAGTCTGGAAAATGGGTGCCACATGAATTGAATGAAAGACAGATGGAAAACCGAAAAACCATTTGTGAAATTTTGTTTCAAAGACACGATAAAAAATCAGTTTTGCCTCGAATTGTTACTGGCGATGAAAAATGGATTTATTTTCAGAATCCTAAACGGAAAAAATCATGGGTTAATCCGAGACAACTATCAACTTCGACTGCAAAACCAGATAGATTCGGCAAGAAGACAATGCTGTGTGTCTGGTGGGACAATGCACCTGCACACGAAGCAAAACTGGGTTAGGATCCAACCAAAGCACTTGGCTGGGAGCTGCTACCCCACCCGCCATATTCACCAGACTTGGCTCCTTCCGACTACCATTTGTTTTCATCGATGGGACACGCATTAGCTGAGCAGCACTTCGAATCCTGCGAGGAAGTCGAAAATTAGGTGACTTTTTCGTTTGCTTCAAAAGACGAACCGTTTTATTGGCGTTAGTCGCTTTCAGCAACAACGACTCCCGACTTTCAATTGGTTGTGCTTCACAGCAAAAATAGAAACGCGACTTAAATATCCGTTGTGTAATGTAATGGGTATTCAGCTACAAGTGTGTACCTATTGTTTTTGGTTTTAACAAATTTAATTTTTTTTATTTTTGGCCAGGTTTCTTCATGGTGATACTACCCTGTGCAACGCCTCTATTTTAAGAATTTGCAATCAAGAACGGCTGCCGAAATCCCCCTCTCTCTCTCTCATATCTCGTAGTATGGGGGTGTTGAGCCGGGTAACTGAATAAGGGACTGCCTAAGCGAGCACTCCGTCCTAGCTACCGCTAAAAGTCGATTTTTCGAACCGTCTAAACTGGATTCCCCCCTTAAAAGGAACTTACAGGCAGCATAGTGGACAAGTTATTTGTGTGAGTGCTCTGTTCTGAAAGAAACAAAAATTAATCAACCATTCCAGATTCATTATATTGCAAGGGACAAATACTTGCTCAGACCACTAACTTCTTGTAGATAAGTTATGGTTGCGGATATTGCTAACAAACCAAAGGCAATAAGAGGAAATATGTCAATGTAATCACAAGAAATCGCCAGAACTTTTTCAAATCAAATGTTCCTCAGTCTATAAAGGGTTAAAAAAAATCGATTTCCGTTTGCTCCTACACTCACTACCTGATAGTTTTTTTCTTTCCTGAATACATTTCTGTGTCCCAAGGCAACACTTTTTTTGAAAGCTGTATACAGGAACTTTTTTTTACACTTTAGAAATAAACAATTACAAAAAAGAGACAATCTATGGTACTCGTATTTACAGATTATTTTAACACTGACTGGGTTTTTTAATTTCTCAAAATTAAAGCACAATTTGAAAATTATAAAAAAACAAATCTGTCGCCGTCGTGTAAAAACAGATACAGCAGAGCCTCGATAATCGGAACACCCAAAATTTATACCCTGTTCGGACTAGCGAATCGTTTAATAGAAGCATATTTTTGGCCCTTTTTGAAGTTTGATCTCTGAAATAGGAACGGAATGAAAATCACTTGTTTATAATTTTACTTTCACGAGGGATATTTTAAATCAAATCGGAAACCACTATTTTCATCAACAAGGAAACCAATATGTGTTTTCTTTATTCACTTTTATCTTTTCACTCTAAAACTCTTCATTTTTAACATATATATGTGTATACGTACTTAAATTGCAAATTTACATTTCTCTTTACTGTTTTCATCTAAAATAAACTTGAAACTTTGCAACTAAAAATTTTATAATTCATCGACGTTTAATACACAATCCTTTATCTAATATTTCGAAAAACAATTTTAATAAAATCAAAGATATCATAAGCAGTAAATAGTTGTCTTTTTATATTTATAATTACATTTATATTTATATTTATTTATATATATATATTTTTTTTTACAATCAGCACATTAAAATAACATTACTCTTGTAACACCAATTTTTGTTTGAATTAAATTGTATTTTTAGTTTTTTTCTTTAGGTTTTTAAAAAACAACGTAATAACACACCGAGATTTGAACAATAATTTAAGGTGAATTGATTTTAAGGTAATAATTTCGTTTTTTTTCTTTGTTAAGAATTTTTATTGTAAAGGAAGGTGAAACAAAAATATTCAGTACGAACTCGGTAACAGTTTTCGAATAAATATTAAATATTTCAATTTAAATAACAAACTGGATTTATAGTTATATTTTTATATATGTATAATAGATTTATGCTGCCATTTCATAACGATCTTTTTGGTTTTTCTGTTTTTGTTTTAGAATAAGTTTTACTCAGTTGGTTTTTTTTTGTTTTTAAATAGTATTTATATATATTTTTATTATATATAGTTTCACTAACTTTTATAACATCTAATATTTGACTCATTTCGAGACTGGTTTTTGTTTTTACATTCATTGGTATATATGTGTATATATATATATTTAATTTAATTTAATTTATTTAACAATATTTTCTTTTTATAAATATTCTATAACTATACACAATAAAATGATATGTTTCGTTTCATTTATGAGTATGATATGCAGAGATATGTATGTATACTTATTTGTGGAAGGACACAATTAGTGATATGTTTGAGTTTTTCCTTTACTGTGATTTTAGGACCTTTTGTAGCGTTGTTCTTGTTCTCATATCTCCTACACTAAGATAAGATAATTGTTTCAGTGACATCTTATGAAGTAACATTTACTACTTTTTTTTTTATTTGCGAGTTTTTTTTTTTTTTCTTTCTTTTTGCCAAAAGTTTACGACTATGTATATGTATGTATATATTTTTCGTATTTAAATCGATTCTATGCTAGAAAATAGTTTGTTGTTAATTTTAAATACAATACTATAGTTTATTTCTAGTTTTTTTTCTTTTAGAGGAGACAAGTCGTTTAAGGAAGTTTGGTTGGATTTACATAGTCGATAGAAATATTGTAGATACATTTACAAAGGATTCACTCAAAAGAGAGCAGCTAGCGAGATTTCCACCGGCTTCTTCTTTGTAATTGAAGTGCAGAGGAAGGGCGAAATATTTGCAAAGTTTTCCAATAAGGTAAATAGAGCATCTCAGGGACTTAATTCTCGCTATCGAAACCGCTAAGGAAACTTACCAGTAGACTCACAGTTGAAACCAAAAATTCAGGAACAACACTTTTGAATGTTACATTTATACAGGGTCTTCCAGTAGGGACTTCCCAAATTTGACAGATGATAGCGGCCATATTGTTGAAGCTACATCTGTCAAATTGGCCGTCATTTATTCAGTCCGTATTGCCAAATCACTATGGACGGACATAGCGTTCAACAACACGTGCAAGTGATAAAATTGTTTTATCAAATTGGGTGTTCTGTTCGGGCAACGTTCCGTGCGCTTCGCCCATCTTACGGTCGCCATGATCGTTCTACCGAGAGGACTATTCGTAGTGTGGTATTTAAATTTGAGTCCACTGGTTCAGTAAACGATAAACCAGCAACCGTACGTCGACGATACGCAAAATGTGTCGAAAACATCACCGCTGTCCGTGAGAGTGTGCAGGAGAATCCGAAGCAGTCGGGTACGTGGTGCAGAGCAGTTGAGAAGGAAGCACGGCAACTGGGAAAAAGTTGGGGAGAGCTGAGGTACATTTCTAGAAACCGCACTCGATGGCGCGTAGGCATAGTAGAGGCCCTAGGACCCACAAGAGGATACAGGAACGAATGAAATGATGTTGTGTGATACGAAAAACATTAAAACAGTTTCACCAGACTCCAGACACCAGAATAGGCAGGAAAAAATTTACCATACCCAAGGAGGACAACTGACATAGAACCATTAGAAGAAGACTTAGAGGGGCTGTTCTTAAAGATTGCAAGATGAGGAAAAAACGATGGGTCTCCGAAAAAACAAAGTATCGCCCAAATTGGTCAAAAAAATAACAACACTTTACTCAGGAAAAATTGGTATAACGTCTTGTGGTCAGATAAATCAAACTTTAAGGTGAGCGAATTATTGAAGTCTTGTAACTGGTAACACTAATAGTTGTACACAATTTCTCTGTCAACTTTTTTTTTTCGTAATTTTTAGAAAATATAATTTTTTTATAATTGCAGGGTTTGGCAAAGGATACAACTCAGAATGCGTGGTGCCAACTGTAAAACACGGTGGAGGTATCATTTGATCTGGATTTGCATGGGTGCGGACGTAGTCGTTTGTATAGGATGGTCGTATGGACTCGAAAAAATGCATAAACGCCATGGGAAACATATTGATTCCGTGTTAGAAAAAAAATCGCTGACACAAACATGCGAAATGTCGAATTCCAGAAAGATAATGCGCCCTGATATATGTCCGCTCTTTCAATGAGATTGGTTGCGGAAGATGGCGTTGACTTGCTTCCAGCACCTCCAGGGTATTCTGAAGCATTATACTCGTATCAAGGAGCACTCAAATAAATAAGTTCAGGCCAGCTCCGCAAGCTTATACTATTTTTTTCTAGTTTATCTCTTTTTGAAGATATGATGATTTTTCAACGGTGCCTCATATTTTTGGCCAAGATTATTCATATATGGAGCCACTTTAGATACCTTTGTAAGAGCAGATACTGAAACTTTTTTATATACCATCGTAAGGTTAAGAGATAAGTAAATTGTCTTCATCTTTTTTCTTAAAGCAATTTCCGCAAAATAATTTTTTAATATTTAAAACTAACAACAAACCTTTGTTGGCAAATAAATCAATTCGCGTGTTATACTACATATATAACATTTGAGGTGTGTACATAAAAATGTCTACATACAATATTTGTATTAGTGTATAATTTTGTTGTTCCGATATTTGGTTTATTGTTTCTACCATTTTTTTTTTTAATTTCTTTTTTTTTTTTTTAAATAATTTCTATACCTTTAAGGCTTCGATAAATCATTTAAACTACAATTTAGCAAGTATTCACAATGATATGTTCGGTTGCAGTGGCATTATTCGTGAGTTAGTTTGTATCTATGATTAAGGACATTTTGTTTTTGTTTTTGTTCTTTTTTTACATATATTTAGTACCTGTTTAATACTTTTTTTTATCTCATAGTATTTCTATTTCTATAAAATATAGTTTTTCTTATTTTTTTTTCTGTTTTGTAAAGCTACAAAATAATAGTCATATTAAAAATAAAAATATCTAACAAATAAATCTATTATAAATGAATAACAATTCAATAAAGATTCTACATACTTAAATAACGTTTTTAAATAAAATGAGATAAATATTTTGTACTAATATATAAATAAACAATCAATTATCCAACGATAATACCTGAGCACTTAATTCCTTTCCCATAGGAAACTAAAGAATTTAATTCGAAATTATTTAAAGAATTTCACTTAAAATTAGCAATAACTTGTAACTAATTTATTTAATTAATTTTATATTCGAGTATATTTATAAAAATATTATTTTTTATTTTGTTTCATAATTTTAGTGTTTAGTATTTAATCGGTTCTTGATGTATACATTTATTAGAAGGCAGTATTATCCTGCTCAGCAGTTGGCACAGCTGCACCTGGTTGCCCTCCTCCGCCGCTACCAGAGCCGCTGGTGGCCTTCTGGAATTGACGTTGTGCCTCGACAACGGGTAAATCATCGTCAGGTTCTAGTGCTGGATTTATTCGACCATTACGTTCGTCTTTACCTACCATGGTGGCTGCACCATATGATCGTGCTAGTGGACCCGCCATCACAGAAAGCTGTTTGTAAAATATTAAAATTAAATCAAAAATAGTGTTCGTTACACGATATAAGTACAATAAATTGTTATTAAAAAATAAATTATACAAATGGATGATATGTACAGAACAAAAAAGCAAATAAGAGAAGAAGATGATTTAAGATAAAAGGTGGCATGTAGAGGTCGCATTTCTATTTTCTGTCAAGTCAGTGAACAAAATAGATTTACCATCTCTAGGTGAATAAAAAAGAGTCCCTCAATTAGATCTTGATATTGTTTTAAGTTTTGAAAGATTTTATAAATTTTAGCCTTAATTAGCAGAACCTTTACAGAGACATTTTTTGATATACACATATAGAGGCTCGCGCCGCCAAATAAAACATAGACACAGATCCGGCCCAAAAAGTCATTGGATCGAATTTCAGGAATTATGAGGGGTGTTTGATGAGTACCCAGATAGGTGACGCTACTGAGCCAAATTGAGTGTACCATCATTTAGTTTTTAGCCCGCCTGTCAAAATTTGGTGATAATCCGACGCTACGTTTTGTTTTGCCACCTTCCCGGCCGGAAGTACGGCCTTCGCCTTCTTTGCAGTACGTTCACCGGGTAAAACGCATTGTTTCGATTGTTCTTTGGTCTCTGGTGTAGACCAATGAATCCATGTCTCAACGACGAAGAAATTTCTCCCAATTTCGATTAAACAGGGCTAAGCACGTCTTTGAAGTGGTCTCACGATTGCACTTTTTCTTCGGTGTGAGCAAACGTGCCACCCATCCCGCGGACAGTTTTCTCATGCCAAAATCTCATGCAGTATATGGCTAACGCGTTCAGTTGAGATGCCTGCTATCTCAGCCAACTCGCGAATTTTCACTCAGTGGTCCGCCAATATGAGATCATGGATTTTGTCAACAGTTTTTCCTGTGCGCGGTTAATCAAAAACCGACATGCGGCCACAGTGAAACACTGCGAACCAATGGTAAACGGGAAGATGAATGGGTCTCATACGCACCATAAAAAATGGGCTTGATTCCCTCGCAGGTTTTGCCACTCAAAAACAAGAATCGGAGCGATACTGCTCTTTTTACATGGTCGCAAAAAACACTAACACCATGTTTGGAATGGGTATCAAAACAAAACTAAGCGTCGGATTGTCACCAAATTTTTACAGACGGACTAAAAGAGGTTATACCAAATGATGGTATACTCATTTTGGCTCAGTAGCGCCACCTATCATCTAATCCTGGTATTCATCAAACAGCCCTCGTATAGGATTATCATAATCCTAAACGGAGATACCTCAAAGTTATTACGACTTACAGCAGAGCATTTGTAACACTTAACTTCGTGACGATGGATAGCTAATCTAATAGTAAGCCAAAACTGAGCGCATGCTGGATTTATATAGAGCTGGATCTCAAAAATGTTCGCAGCTTAGTTCTATACGAGTTTTTCAACAGAAAATTTCTTGGCACCAGTCTTTCTGGTATCTAAGCCATAGCGACTGGACTTCTAAGTAAGTACCTGCTGCATAGGACACACAGCAAAATAATGAGCCGCCTGAATAAAGACGATCTGAAAATATGCTAATGGAATGTGCGAGTACATCCGCACACCATACGATAAAATTAAAAACCGTCCTGTGGCTATATAGAAGCAGATCTACGTGGAGATCGATCGGGAATAACTTGGATTGGGCCAGCAGCGCAGCAAGTAACTTTCTAGCGTAGTGCTTGCCCTACCTTCCGCCTCCAGCAGCATGAGTTAATCCTTACCCATGCAGGCTAATATTGCAAGTGTAGCCCCGGATTTTACCAAAGACTGCTTCTACGAGCTCCTCGACTAAACCTACGAGCAATGTCCTATTAATGACGTGAAAATCATCTATGACCAAAATGGTCAAGGAAATCATTTCTCATTGGCAATACCGTCTGAAAGTACAGGCTCAACGACATCACTTGCGGAAACGGACGCAGGCATTGATTTTACGGCGGGACGTAATGTATGTAACTATAGCCAGCAAATGGCCTCCAAATTGATCATATTGCGGTCGACGCAAGGCACTATTTCAGTTTTTTTGGGTGTCGGAACATTATGAGCAATAACATGGGCTTAGGTAATTATCTTCTTGTTTTCAAGATATGAATTCCGGTATCCGTAATAGCCCAAAGTCAGCGAACTATTGTGAGGAAGTTCACCGTCGAGCGGCTACAATTGCTAAAGAGCGCCTGGATCTTTTCCAATCGAGTTTACCTTAACCTGTCCAATGTCGCCAGGATCGAACATAGAAGTACAGTGGCATGACTGCCAAAGAACAACCATATAGGGCGCCTCTGATACACCGGGCTTCAACCCGCTCCAACAAAGAAGCCCTTCGGCCGATGATGAATGCAAATCTAGGAAAACAGCGAAAGTACAAAGCCGCTCTACAGAAAACACGAAGACAGGCTCGCGAGCTCTACGAGCAGAAAAGAAGGTAACAACATAGGCTCGTCAACAACAAGACCTTAGAGAAGTGCTACCAGAAGACAAAAGCTCCGAAATTTCACAAAAAAAAAATGTGCAAGGAAGGAGAAGGAGACCTCATAATAGAACCACAGTCGGTACTGCTAAGAATCTGCAGACGGTTAAACGGTGATGACGAACTATATCCCCCAGGATAAATCATTTAACTTGGACGCATGCAGGCAACATTTCGTTCCAAGTGAAGTCAGGAAAGCAATTTCCAAGCTTAATTCCTACAAAGCTGCTAAACTCGAACTGCTGAGCTGTTCAAAGCAGCAAGTGATGATTAGATATGTAAACTCATCTCCAAAATCTGGGTGGACGAAAGAATGCCTAACGAATAAAACCTCAGCATTGCTTGTCCGATCCTAAGGGAGAACTTCTGAAGTGCGCCAACTACAGAGAAATAAGTCTTCTCAAGATCGTATATAAAATCTTATCTACCTGCAAATGCCTAAGATCCTTCGTAAACGGTCTGACCTGGCCTATTGGTATAGTTTCAGACCAGGAAAGTCCACCATCGATCAACTTTTCACTTACGGCCAAATCTCAGAAAAAACGATGAGTTGCAAATCGATGCACACCACCTCTTCATCGATATCAAAGTCGCATGTGGCAGCATCTACGGAGATGCCAATCCCATTCGACTACGGAGAATGCACGCTGGTTATGACAAAACCGATCCCTTCAATGTGAGAAAAGGACTTAGACAAAGCGATGCGTTGTCATGTCAGTTTTTTAACATCGTTCTTGAAAGAATTGTGTGAAACTCACAAGACAACTCAATTCACAGAAACTCACTGACGATATTGACATAATGGAAAGAGGAAAGCATCTGTCAATGGAGCATTTACGACCACTGAAGCAGAAGCAGCAAAGTTAGATTTAGCTGTCAATGAGAAAAAGCAAAGTACGAGTATATGCTGTGGCACACAAAGTCGACTCCTTTCTAGGACAAAATATCACGATAGAAGGCTAAAACCTTAAGGTAATAAGGGACTTTACTATATATGTCTATCTGGGCTCATCTATCAACGCCAACGACACCAGCGCGGAGCTCATGTTGAGAATCACTCTTGCTAGTAGCTGCTTCTTGGAGCCAAGAATGCAATTGAATAGTAAGGCCCTCTCTCGAGCAACCAAAAAGACACAATGCAAGACACGGATCATCCCAGTCCTGGTCTGGTTCTTCAGGTGATTTTCGATCTCGTTTGCATCAATGGAATGGAAACGAACTATGCCGATCGAATAACCTGGTTTAGATGGCTAGGTCACCTTGAGCTAATGGATACTTGGTTCCCTGTGCGAAAAGTTTTCGATGTCAACTCAGAGGGACACCGCAGTAGAAAACGACCGCGCACATAAATGGAAGGAGACTTCAGACAACTTCGAGTGTGCAACTGGAGGCAGCTTGCAAAACACCACGCTAACTGGAGAGGCGTGTTAGCGGAGGCCCTTGTCCACCCCAAACTTTAGCGCCATCTAAATAAGTAATTTTAATTTTGATGGGGCAATGGCCCCCATTTATTGGCTTAATACAAGCTTAAACTAGGACTAAAAACTAACAGAAAGACTTAAGAGCTAGGGGCCAGGGAGTGATGGAGGAGATCTTGTTTGAGACGAGGAGTGCTCAGGTGGAAATCAAAAAGGGAGATGTTTGAGTTGACCTTTCGGAGCATGCGGGAGAGTGGTTCGTTGGAGCCATAAGTGGTGCGGCGGACCGGTATATAGAAGGACAACGTACATAGATTGCGAGGGTTGGTATTGAAGGAGATGGAGTTCAAAATGGATGCGCAGCCGATGGAACCTGAGAGCAGTCGATGAATGAAAAGGATGTCAGCTGTATTCCTACGTTCTTCTAACGAATTCATATCAGCGGTCCTGATAGTAAGAGTAAAGGGTCGTTCGAGACCACGAAGAGAAAATCGGAGGAATCGACGTTGAATACCCTCGATTCGGGAAACATGAACCCGGTGAAAATGAGACCAAGCTTGACTGACATACTCAAGCAGGGGGCGAACAAAGATAACGTAGAGAGGGTTGGAAAATTCCTTGGACCACCGTTTAATAAAGCCAAGTGATGAGTTGGCTTCGAAGATCATCTTATCAATATGCGAACGGAAATTAAGCTCACAGTCGAATAATATGCCAAGGTCTTGAAAAGACTGAACCAGGAGAATTGGTTGACCATAGAGCAAATAAAGTCGGAGAGGAGACGGGTTGCATTTACGTGAGAAGGTTATACATTGACATTTGGCTATACTAAGTTCTAGGCAGTTTTTGAGGCACCAGATGGAAAACAGATCACGGTTTTCTTGAAAAAGGGCAGAGTCACGAGGGGAGGAAATAGTTTTGAAAATGTTTGTGTCGTCAGCATAAAGGGAGAGGGAGGAGTGTTTAATGACCCTCTCAACATCGTTAATAGTAAGAATAAAGAGAAGAGGGCCAAGATGGCTGCCTTGTGGAACAACGGTTTATCAGGTGAGAAGAAATCCATTTTGGTAAAAGCGGCTCAAAGTCGAGAACAGACAATTTGAAGAGGATCAATTGATGACATATCTTATCAAATGCTTTAGTGAAATCAGTTGCGATAACATCGATTTCTTTGCCATTTTCTGCGAGAGCAAAAGACACGAATTCAACTAGGTTTATGGTAGTCGATCTACCTTTTAGAAAACCATATTGTTGGGGGGGAAATAAAAGGCTTTCATTTGAAGCTTAAGGCTTCGTATAAAATGCTTTCAAGGTGTTTGGGTAAGAGTTTAGCAATGTGTGTATCGGTATCGGGATTAGAAAAAAGGTATTTCAAATCTGGGGAAATTCTGCCTGTGTAAGGTATAGACGAAAAAGGTAGCAAAGGGGTAGAGAGAGAATGGAAGAGTATTTTTTTAAGAAATACGGCGGGGAGTCCATCTGGGCCAGGTACAAATTCATCTTTAGGATTTAGTAACTTTTCTTCAAGAACTGCAGGATCGAAATTTTAAGTGAGAAAGGGGCCAACGGAGAAATTTGGTAGATCAATGAAGTAAGTGGGATCTGGTACGAAGGAGCTGTTGGTTGTTTGAAAAATGTAGCAAAGAAGTTGGCGATGGCGTTGGAGGATCACTTGAAGTTTTGGTTTCGAAAGCGAGTGAGGAAGGATAACCATCAGTCTCACTTCTGCAATTGACAAATTGAAAAAAGGACTTGGGGCATTTATGAGATTGCTTTGCGCACTATTCAGGTAGCGTTGATAGAGAGAGTTATAGAGTGCAATGAAATGAAGATATGTACCTCAATAATTCGAATAGTCGGAAGAAGAGTGGGTGCGAAGGAATACCGCCCATAACTTGCTTCTTTTGTTTCGTAGAGAGCGGAGTCTACGATTATACCAAGCAGGATATGTAGAACAAGTTTTATGGCGGGAGTAAGGCACATAAAGGGAGATGGATTTGAATATTTCTCTGTAAAAAATGGAGAGGGCAGCGACCGGAGATAGATTGGTAAACTCGAAAGAAGATCTGCTTAGATAGGTATTGATTTTACGGAAATTAGCTTTGTGAAAATTGTAAGAAAATAGAACTGCGGGGGTAGGCGACTGAAGGGGAGAGTTGGGGAAAAATGAGAGAAGAACCGGAGGATGAAAGTTATCAATAGTTGAAAGAGATAGGGGACAACACGATACTACAGAGTTGATGAGATCAGTTGTGAAGATAAGGTCTAATTGCCCTTCCATACAGTTGGAAACGCCGCTTTCTTGGCATAGTCTAGAGTCTGTTAACCGATCTAAGAAGAGGCATTCCTTAGTAGAAATGGGATTGGAATCGATGAAAAAAGATAGGTCTTCAGATGGAGTCCACTTCAGCTCAAGCAGATTAAAATCGCCGAAGATAATGATATCATCAAGCGAGTCTGATAAGTCGATCAAATTGTCAATTGCTACAATAGCAAGTTGGTAGGATTCGATAAGTTGCGCCGGAAGAATGTAACAACACATCTACGAGTAAGTATTATTTTAACTGACACAAAGTCGGGCTTAGGAGAAGATGAAGTTGCAACGAGAGAGGAGTCAAAGCTGTTGTGAATGGCCAGTAGGACACTTCGACAAGGAGTTTCAATCAAGGAGGGTGTGTGATTATCATCCCGAAAAACATTAAAAGAAAGAAGGAATAACTCCTGGTTTTTTATGTTGGGGATAAGATTAGTTTCGGTCAGAGCGTAGATATCAAATGGGAGAGCATGAGATTGGCTCAAAACGGCGTGGGTTTTAGAACGCAGTCCTCTTACGTTCTGGTAGTAGAAGGTGAGAGGAAGGTTTTCACATGACTTTTAAGGGTCGAAAAAATGTATCGTGGTCAAGGCGACTGCTCTTTTAGAGTGTACATAGTGGCGAAGAGCGGCAAGATCGTCTGCATCTTTTTGGGGAGGCGTATTGAAAATCTCGTGATACTTTATATAAAGTTTCCTGAGGCCGGTAACGTCGGTAGAGAGGCCTTCCTGTTGGATGGAAACCATGACGCTTGTTTTTGTTTTACCCTCGTAGCACACCGAGTCGGATTTATCGTACAGAGAGCCGAGATATAGACGTAAGTACCTAAGTTGCTGAATAAAAATAAGCATGTTAATTAAGAAAAATAAGAAATTCGCATAATAGGCAAAACCTTTTACCGAGCCAAGCAGGCTAGAAAGCGATGAGGTAGAAATCATTGACGGATTAGGTTTTCGATTTATTCAGAGCCCAACTACCTAATGAAGAGACGTTGCGATATAGGCCAAATAAAAAGATGAACATTGGACCCAACTGCAGCAAAAATCTGACCTTTTGGATGCAAGTTCCTACGGACATAAGAAAATCCTTCATTCATTCCCCTGTATACGACCAAATTCCGCTGCAGAAATACTTTTCTGTATGATTCACATCTAAGCAAGAACTGCATTCAAAGAGTTCGAGATATCTGTTTTTGCGGAATAAATACAGATTTGAATAGTGGCGGATTTCTTTTCAACAGAATTTAATATGTTTAATACCTTCTGCATTCCTTATTCATAGAGCATCCTCCTCGCTGAAGCCCTTGCGATCAGGGAAGCGTGTAAGCTACTAATGACCAAATAGACATTAAAATAATATTGAAAATATAAAATACAAGGGGCTATATTCGTCGACAGTCAGACAGTTATCAAGGCTTTCGATTGAGCCATGAATACCTCAAAGCTTGTTGAGTGCTACAAGGAAACACTCCGTTGGACTTTTTGTCGTAGCTCTGGGTTCGCGGTCATAGAAATATAAAGAGGAACTAGGCAGAAATGCTTTCATTTTTCCTAAAACACCAGGGAAGCAAGTTCATTCCGGAGGGGAAATGTTTGAGAAAAATTAGTTTGAAGAATTGCTCCATTGCTCCGTTATTAGCACAGGTTACTCACTATGAAATGGAACCCTCTTTCACGTATGCCTAGCATTAACCAGAACTGGATATTGTGGTCATGACCTTTTAGGGCATCTAAGGTATATTTTATAACATAATGGATTTTCCCAACTCCACGAGCTAGAAATTTTGAGCTACCCTTCCACCCTTTAAAAACTTTATAAGCCGCTTGAGTGTTAGTTTCAAAACGACGCAAAAGCGGGAGTTGCGTGTTCTCTCGACAGAAAGCCAAAAAATCTGCCACTTTACCTAACCAAATCAAGGCTTCAAGCAAACAAAATGAGCATTAGTAAACGGTAAGTGTACACATACTCGTACAAATATTATTCATAAATATGTAATCTAACCTTCAAGCTTCTTAATCCATATTTAAGGCCTTACAAATTCTCTCATAAAAAAAGAAAACCTAAATGCCTTGCGATACTAAACAGCAGGCTTACATCTGGTAATTGATTTTTTTCTTTTTAAATTTTATTTAAAGACACAACTCACACGACATTGAAATTCTAAAAGAAACAACAGCTGATATTTGACATTAAGTATTGTGAAAAAGAAATTATGTGAGAAAAAAATATGTTGGTGTACGAGTACTCAAGGATGTGAACACATTATTTACAAAGCTTAGCTTAATTTAAATAAAAATAAAATTCGTCCTTTTGGATGCATACCAAACTTCTACGTACAGAAGTTCGAATGCCCTACAACTGGAATATCAAAGAGATAGTATACGAGTACAAACACAGTGTATGTACACTATTACATATCATCTACACAGGAAAACGTATGTATGTTTAGTATATCAGTATACTTTTACTATCCTGGGATGAGTTACAATAAATTCTATTTGCAAAACAAAATTTTTAAGAGCGAAATGTAAACGTGCAAATGTGTACATCAAATATCCAACCAACAAAGGGGCACGACTGACAAAAAAAAAAAAAACAAGATAGATTTTTTAAAGCTGAAAAGGCTATTAAAGGACATACCCCCATAAATGTTCAATGTTGTCTTCCAACGGGACACCTACAACACGGCCCCGAACTTGCTCGGAATTGAATATGTGTCACATAATTAGAGAGTACAATATTTAGTCCACTTGAAAGAAGCCACTCACTGCACTTGAGTAAGCAATGAACACACCTGAATGGTCAATTACCTTAACCGTATCACTATGTACCAGTTTATGTATCAATATGTAACTGGTAGAACTTTGAAATATTTACAAGTATTAAGGAACCGATTTTTAATCCGCCAAATCGACCCGAAACTATCCAATCGATTCGAATGGCTACAGTGAGTTCAAACTATATTCATATGACTTTAAATAGCTAAATACAATAAATTCATGATGATATGGTGAGATAAACATCTTTATTTAGAACAAAATCTAATCAACTTTAAAACTTAACAAAAGGTAAAATCAAATCTAATTTAAAACGAATACAAATACACCTAGAATCTAAGTGCTTTTCAACATCATTACCTGCTCTCCAGCTTCGGATGGCTCGCCCACTCGTTGGATATCCTCGGGAATATTGACTACACACCTGAAGTAGTCATAGTTCGGTGGAAGTTTACCAGTTTCGAACATCATCCTATCAATTAATCAATTTATTTCAATTTATATTCAGATACATTTCCAAAGTAAACACTCACTTAGTCCACCAGGATACAAATATCAAAGTGATCAAACTAAAGATCATAGCCATTGTTCGAAAAGGAAACAGTTGCGTTTGATTCTCCTCATCGTATCCAGGATAGTGTATGAATGCTGGCAAACCCATCAATTTTTCTCCACCTGATAGTCGTACAAAAAATGCTATAAGATACGCTGCAAGGCTGCCATAAGTGTTGCAGTGTGTTTTGAAATGCACAACCATCAGCAATTGCGGAAACAGAATGACATACACCAAGTCAGAACACATTGACCTAAATAAACCAATTGGATATTGAATATATTTCATTAATGCGAAAATATCTGAAATACCTACCACAGGCCGTAGATTGATGGAATCGTTAGTGCCATAATAGTGGATAACACCCCCACAACCAGGATTGATACACGCATAACCCAGATAATTTCCATTTCGGATGCATTTTGTCGGAAAATCAATTTGTACACATTGCGGGCAAACATCGACGAGGCTGAGAGGACAGAGGAATCAGCCGAGGACATCACAGCTGCAGAAACAGCACCAAGTCCAAAGAATGATACAAAGTCCGGTGTCAAGTACTGAAGCACCATAGGCAGAATCATACTGGTTTGGTCAACAGTCAGTGGGTAGGGACCAGTGTAGTCTGTTTCGTTCCATGCTACATAAAGATTACATACATTCGATAGAAGTAAGGTGACTACAATAATTGACTGTGGGAGTACTTACGAGTTGCCTTGGCAATAGCTCCAATTAGAACCGGTGGGATGGCCATTAAAATACAACCGAATGCAGCAACATAGGATAGTAATTGTGCACGGCCAGCAGTCTTACTGGATAATACTCGTTGGAAATAGACCTGTTAAAAGTTGAGATACAGATATATACAATACTCGTACCTCTGTACATTCACAATTAAAAAGAAAGCTTTCAAATTTAAAATGAAAAATCCTTGATGTTTCCGCCGGTGATACTGTCATGAAAATTGCATTCACTTGCGAATTCCATTCATCATTAATGTTTCATGGACAGTTCATTTTGAGTATTCTTGACTCACCACCACTACCACCGCCACAAGTGGTTAAATTCAAGAGTGAAAACCTCCAAAGGACTAAATTTACTAGTTCATATTTACGAGTGTATGTGTCCGAGGAACAAATGGTTGTTTGCTGCATAAATAATAAATGAATACGAGTAGATGTGTTCGTATTACAAAATTTCTGGGTAAAATTTCGTATTTTAGATGCAAAATTTTAAGAACGGGAGGCAGAAAAGGTAAAAACGGTAGCCCAAGCAACTTTAACAGTTGTATTGATAGACAAACACCACGACTGTTAAATAAGTGCTCAATTAAATTGTTGATATCCTATTGGTCCTTTCAGAGAACATTCCTATTTCATATTCATACGAGTACATACAAGGAGCCTTTCTTTGGCTGCCTTGTAGCGGTAGTAAAGTTTAGGAGTTTACGATCTTAAATGTAGGAGAAGAGCGTAGGTGAGATGTCGAACTAACCGCCAAAGATGTTCAGACTAGATGTTAAATAATTAAATAGAAAGGAGGTTATTCCACAGGATTATGTCCCAGGTGGTATTCGCAATAGCGATAATCCACCGCTGGTCTTCTCGACCACAGCCGGGGCAAGGATAGGTCGATAAGTTCACCCACGCACGAAGGTCGGATGAAACTGGTGCTGCAATCAATAGAGACAACAGCTCCAGTGGATGAAAATAGGACGAAGCCGCCAGCTCATTGACAAAATATAAAAGTAGTTGCGGCTTTACCTACACACGACGTCCGCATGAAGCTGGCACAAATGTCGTAGTCATGTTCTCATAGACGGAAGTCGGTTAATAACATTGAATCAAATGCATCCATCAAGCTCCCGCTGAAACCGGTGCTGAAAACAGCAAAGGTTGCAGTTATGGTGTTTTTAATTTGCGAGCCGCAAAAAATTGATCCTAAAAAAACCCTCAACGTTAATATCGAAGACGTAGGCCTATTAGAATCCCGCTATCACCTTTCTGATGCTTCTAATTAGGAAGGTTAGTAATGACAACGGTCTGAATGACCGCTGAGTTCAAATGTTGTGTTGATCATTTCTGCAGAAAGCTACAAAGATGGAATTCTTAGGATGAAATGCTCTAAGCGGCAAACTCCTGAACGGTTTAGCGAGTCTGTGCCGAGAACCGCACCCACGAAAAGCTACGAGCTTTTTAGGCCACCGAAACCGACGCCCACAATCTTCTGGATTCCGAGGCAACTCAGAGAAACAGAGAATATGTTGATGCGTCTTCCTATCCAGAACTTGACACTGCAAAAAGTCTAAATAAGAAAGAACCGGGAAAAGAAGGACAACTCTTTTCTCTCTGTGGGGATAGAGAACGCTTATGTCGAGATCATTAAATGAAGGTGTGGTTCACATCTTAATCTACACCTTGGAGCGGTTAATTGCTACCTTATTTCCTTCTGGATGCACACAAAAAGGCGAAAAGAGTGTGGAATGAAGGCACCTGTGTGGTTTTTAATGTTTAAGGGGTTTTATATTACCCTACGCCTAGCAATCGGGAAAACCGAGAATTTGCTTTTCAGCCAGAGTTCACTCTCACCCTCTTAACTTGGGCAATTTCGCAACCGATGTAGTTACTGACGACATAAATTTTAAATTACAAGACGAATGGAGAGTGACACAAATTCGTCAGTTGCGCAAGCTTAAAAGTATTTCCCCTATGTGATACTTCCACAAACACAGTAGTCGAAATCTTTGAATACTGTGAATCCAGGAAAACGCGAGCTACGAGTATCATATGCTGCGATGCTAATTCTCAGAATACTATTTGAGGCAGGAGCAAATGCAACGTGTAAGGTAATCATCTCCTGAAATTCATAAAATCGTCGGACCTGGTTACGAACAATGTTGGCTTTCAGCAAATCTTGTTACGAGAGTAAAGCAGGAAGTAATCGACTTACCATATACCAGCTGGATGCTACATACTATCGCAGGCTTCCATATCAGACTAAAAGTACATCGGATTTAGAATGAGGACGAACCCAGGAGTAGCCAACTGGATACGCTTTAATGAGGAACTCGACAAGTCCGTCAATGTTCCGCATAAACTCAGAACGAAACAAAAGATAAAAGGAACTGTGCACACACTAAATGTTTTAAACTGACGTTTCCAGCCAGGAAAACCTCCTGCATATCACTTATTGCATGGTGGCACACAGCTCGCCAACTACTTCAGACCTATAAGTGGTTACCCGCAGCACAATTTAAGGTTTCTACTGCCATGCCACTCTTTTCCTTAGCACTTGAATACCATATGCTAGGTATAAGTGACACAACATCTTGGAATGCTTGCTGTAAGTATGATAAATACACCGCTAGACCTGGCTCTGTGAATGTCAGGGTATGTGGTGGGTAATAGGCTTCTAGCAGCATTAAAATATTTACTCATCTGTCTACGAAAGACTGAGAGATTTTAGTAAAAGGAGCATACAAGGAGCTTAATAGACTAATCCTTTGTCTCAATTCCTTGTTCATATGGGAAAAATACGACAGAGCACATCAAGATTCAAGGTTAAAGTCAATTCAAGGACAAAAAGAATCACTCAGGCCCAATAATATTTAATTGTTTATAGTGACTACGACTGAATAGCACTGTAATTTTTTTTATCTCAACTTCATCAACATCAAGAGTAAATGTTGTGGCAGACATGGTATAGGTCCACAAAACCAATGCCGTGCTAGGTCTCGTGAAGAAGTTATGAACAGACAGCCTTGGCCAAGTCTAATATACTTGTCAACGATCTATGTAACAAAGGGCAACTATTGTACATATGTTCGGGTATATAACTAAAATATAAGAACTCTGAAAAGATCAGTTTCTTCCGAATAGCTAGTGGATACACTGGAGGATGGATATAACTGCCAAACCGGGAAAGAAGCCGATCAAACACCGTAACTTATACTATGCCGTTTAAAATTGATGGCAGCGATTGTCATGTGCCTCAAATATGATATACATACTCATATAAGTGGGTAACTAGCGATAGTCCGTATTAGGGATTAATTCTTCAAAATCGGGGCAATATGCTTACATGCTTCAACCGAGAAAAATGACGACCCTACCAAGGAAGGCTACTACTTCTACTTCTACTAACTTCTTCAGAGAACTATGAACAATGTGAAAATCGTACTTGATGAGCCTAGTACTAGAATAGGAAAGAAAGCTTTCGGTAATGCCATGAGTATGTGCATAGCCTGCCCGATATATGAACACAAGCTAATTTACAATGCACTTAACCAGTTTTCTGGAAGATCATGCATTATAAAGTAACATTTACTTGGACCATAACTTGTAGTATTGAGAAAGTTCAGCGTTGGATAGCTACAATATCAAGAGACCGCCTCTATAATAATCCCGCATTAATAGCCACAAGCGCAGAAGATCAATGACGATGCTGCCATGGTGCCATGGGATATGCCTCCGATATGATAGGTTTCACAAAGCGACTAGAAACAAAGAACGCATTTTCAATCTTAGTCAAGAAAAAGGGTTATTGCACATTTCATTCGACGACGGGAGCTGCTATAATCATATACCAACTTATCTACCCAAGCTATGACGCTGATGTCCAGTAATGACAGCAGCGTAGAGGTCACGCTAAGAATAAATCTTATATCGGTATTTCTCTGGATTGGGAAGAGACGTGTAGCTGGCATAAAACAGTCATAATGAAACCTGAATGATCAGAGAGAATATCGACTTTCTGAAGTGTTCATAAGCCATGCACGAATATGCACAAGGAACGTTCAGACTTTGAATAGGCCTTATCGGGTCAAACCACTGCTGAGGCTCCAGGCTATCATAAAGAACATATCACTTCTGACAATGATGAGCGGTGGGATCGGCCGAACAAAAAGAGGATGATAAACTAGGATGACTGCTACAGAAAACAGAAGCAGCGTCTATGTTGGTGCAGATTTGTTTTAAGGACTGAAACTAATAAAATCTGTAAATGTTAATACGGGCTATACTTCCAATGCGTAAAAATTGCAATCCCATTTTGTACCCAAATTAGCATGTATATTATCTAGTTTCAGTTTGTTATTGATTTTAGTTCGGTGCGGTTTAAAATATTTATAAAATATGAGTCAAGAGGAACGCCGTAAAACGATCATCGACAAATGGCTCGAAAATACTTCGCGTCCAAACCATTTCATCGCAAAAAATTTAAACATAGCACGCAGTACAGTGGACTCTGTTATTAAACGATATTAGGAGACGTTGACAGTTAAGCGAAAACAGAAAAGTGGAGCTAAAAGTGGAGTACATGATACAAATTTGGACAGGAAAATAGTGGGTACCATCGTAAAAAACCGGACTATGTCATCCAGAGATGTTGCTCGGAAATGTAATACCAACCATACAATGGTACAAAGATCCAAAAAACGTAACGGTCTAAAAACACGAAAAAAACAAAAAATACCAAAAGTTACTGAAAAGCAAAAAAAAGTAATAAAAACACGAGCCCCAAAGCTATACGAGTTGATCGGCAACAAGAAAGCGTGCTTGGTTTTTGATGACGAAACTTATGTCAAAGCCGACTTTACTACTCTCCCAGGTGCGCAGTTTTACAGCTCGTTTGAAGCTGAGATTCTTCCGCAATCAACAACATCGATTGGGATGGAAAAATTCGGGTCAAAATATCTCGTTTGGCAGGCCATTTGGCAATGTGGACATAGAAGCTAATCGTTTATTACAACGGGAACAATTAACGGAGAAGTGTACATTAACGAGTGCCTAAAAAACGGTTGATTCCTTTCTTAAACAAACACGAGGGTTCAACATTATTTTGGCCAGATTTAGCTTCAGCTCACTATGCTCATGCGACGTTGAGCTTTCTTGTTGCTAAAAATGTCGACTTTGTCCCAAAACACATGAGTCCACAGTGCTGTCCCATTGAAAGGTATTGGGCTTTGGTCAAGGCTGAATTGTGGACAAGTGAGCAGTGTGCAAAGGACACTGGTAAATGTCCTGATGCACTGATTTTAGTGGTAAATGGAAAAGAGCGTCCAAAAAGATCGGGGATGTAACTGTCACCAACCTGATGAAGGACATTCGAAAGAAGTTGAGGAAAGAATGGGAACCCAAATAATTTTTTTTATTTTTTGTAATTGTGAATGAATTTAATAAAAACAGGGTTCTAAAGCAAATCAAAAAAAATGTACAAGAATTATGAAAATATTTGTTTTTTTACTTTGAAGTTTCCAAATTTTATTCGTTTCAGTCCTTAATAGACAGACTAAGGAAAAAAGTTTTGAGCTTTCAGAATATAAGCAAACGTAGGCCAGCTTCGGGGAAACCAGGCTGATATACAGTCGTATGAGAGGCAAGAGATGATGCTTCGAAAGAACATTTCTGTAAGCTCCTCGACGAAACCTACGAACAATACCCCACGAATAAAAATGAGCTTATCGTAGTAAAAAAATAGAATCACAATTGGAGCTAAAAATAGAAAAAAACTGCTTACACAGTCTATTAAATGACAAGGACCACACAAAATGCGACAGAACGAACCATTCAAGCATTTTCGTCCTCACCATCAAAATGAGGTAAAGATAACAATATCTCAACACAAGCTGGTGGACCGGTATTACAGACCACGCTGATCTGAAGCTGGCTATGAACTAGTGTGATTATTTTTTTTCTCACGTTGATTACCAAATTCCACCACAATGTAATCCTTGTTCCAATCCGGAATTCAACTTCATGTGGTTAAAATTCCATCTGCGTAAGCAAATTATCCACTACGGCTTTATTTACAGAAGCCCGAAAGACAGGAATTCGACCCTTAACGAGTTTGATGCGATGTCTGTATCCCTGTATCCCCATACTGAAATCGTGATTACGGGCTTTTTCAATATGCACAATTCTGGCTGGCTTCGACATTCTGGACAGACAACACACGAAGGACGGTCTGTTGAGATCTTCGCGGCAGAAAATAACCTAACCTAGCTTGTAAATGAGCACACATGAATTCCAGACGTTGATAATCATACCGTCAACACCTTGGACATGTTTTTACTTCTCACCCTGACAAATACACTGTTGAAGTGCCTTCCACTCTGGGCTCGTCAGACCATTGTGTCATATCAGCTAATTTCTCGTAAACTAACCACATAGTTAGAGAAAATATTCCTAAAAGAACCGTATGACAATACGAGAAAGCCGATTGAAGTGGACTTAACACCTTCTTTAGGAATTTTATCTGGTCGTTATATTTCCTTCCTCGATAACGACGTGGATGCCGCTGCTGATATGATCGCATACACTATTCTCTTTAGAATGAGATACTCTATCCCTCATCGGATGAAGAATATCAAATCAAAAGAAACGGCATGGTACAACTCGCACTGTAAAGAGGCTGTCAGAGTTAGAGAAATATTTTTTCGGTCCTACAAGAACAACCCGACAGAGGAAAACCGAAAAAAGTTTAAACGAACCAGGAATGACTGCAACGTCTGATAAACCGTCAGCTTCATTAGCTATCTCGAAACAAAAAAAAACTTCTTAATGACTGGCCGTACGGTCTTCGTACTGGTGATTTGATGGCATGTCTCATCGACAAGTGGAAATCTGGAGAAAGCAAGATAGTTGCACTTGATATTTCTAAGGCATTTGACAGAGTTTGTCATCAGGCTCTTTTGTCGAAAATGCGTGCTTTTGGGTTCAACAACTCCCTTCTCCAGTAGATTAAATATTACCTTTCGGGACGTTCAATTCAAGTTGTCTTGGATGGTTTCAAATTTGATGTTCACAAAATAAATTCTGGCGTGGCGTCAGGGCTCCATTCTGTTTCCGACACTCTTTTTAATTTCCATCACAACAGATCGTTGTCAACTACTTCTAAACCAATATATTGCTTTGGTGACGGCAGTACTCCTTGCTTTTCATATTCGTTTCGGGACTCAGGTCCCTGCAGCGTATATTAAGCCCTTTAAATTTCGATGTTAATAGCATAACCAATTGGGAAACTATCAGCAGAGTGGAATTTAATGCTTCCACAATGCTGTCTGCTGTCGGCACGAACGGCACTTGTATCGTCGAAACCGAAAAACTTTCCATTCTCGGTATCTGTGCCAATGACAACTTACATTGGAATGACCATATATTCGATGTCGCCAAAAATGCTGCGAAATGTCCAGGTTTTCTCAAGCAATGTAAGAAATATTTCTCCCACTCTGGCCAGGCTTTAATATATGTATAAGGCGTTTATTCGCCCAAAACTGGAGTACAATGCCTAAATCTGGTCAGGTTGCCCTAAGACCTCTTTGCACTTGCTAGATAAGAACACAGTCACTCGACACCCTCGAACACCGGCCTCCCATCTCACCTCGTTATATCGCTATTTTAACAATCAGTGCTCCACTGAAATTGCCAGTAGCATTGTGCCCATTCAAATTTTTAACCGTAAAACCCTTCTCGCTATGAATGCTCATAAGTTCACCCTCAAGCCCATCTTCGGACGCACTCTGAAATATAGTGATTCTTTCCTAAGCCGTACAACTTGCTCATGGAATGCCATGCCAGCTCTCTATTGTATTTCCTAGTCATTGTGTTGTAACTTGCAAACATTTAAAACCAATGCACACCAGTATCTCTCTTTTTTCGCTCCCTAACTTCCTTTCGCCCTCGCTATGTGCAAACATCTTAAGGGTACATAAATCCCTTGTGCGTGCGCCAATTATGAAAAAAAAAAAAAATGGCATCTCAGCATCGTTTGTCGGATCTATGAAATGGAAGACCCTCTTCAGAGATATCGATCTTCTAAATATTGCTAGCACTACCTTGTCTGCAATATTGTGTGAACTTCTGAAACCATTTGATAATGATCTAATCGACCACAATGCATTTCAAATAATCACAATGCAACAGATTCTAGAGAAAGCTCAAAAACTTCAGATCAACACTCAGCAATTTTTTATCAATTTTAGAGGTGTTATGGCGCGGGCATGATGCAGTGAATATATTCGTCGAGGGTTCAATACTCGGCCAACACCAAAAATCATAAAAAGCAATCTACTTATCTTAAGTCACTACCATTCCGGCGGTCCAAAGTTAGATAGTTTCTCTACGAAAACGTCTCCCATTCTCCCGGAGTCGGTAAAAAGTACAGGCCCCATTTCAGTGCGCATGAAATGACATAATTTCTAAAATGTTCTCTTTGCATACGCTGACGATATTAACTCTCTAGTACGTTTGAAAGCTTTGATACAGAAGCGACTAAGCAATAAGGCCTTATCAAGAAACACCAAGGCGACCATACATTAGAATTCAGTTTCGGAGGTTATCGAAGGTTGATGAAGATATCCTTTAACGTGAGATCTACATTGTCAAAAAAGTGTACGTCTATCGATTGAGATACCTGCGTCAATTAACGTTCCAGCAAGAAGAGGCGTCAATTCCTACCCGGACAACGCAGAAGAACAAGTCTCCTCCAGTCGTACGCACAATTGGAATGCGGCCTCAACCACCTTAAAATGCGCACTCCTAGCCAGTTGACTAAAAACCAAACCAGCTAAAGGCACTTTTAATTGATAATTGAGTCCCGGATCCACCCTGGTCTGTAGCACCATCTAAGTATTTATATTTATTATACCATTTGTATTAACTAAACCGACGACGCTCACTCCCATGACTGGTTTTATCGCTTTAACAGCCACAGGGCGACGCAATTTTTTAAGATTTAATTTTTTTAAAAGAAATTCCTAAGAGAAAGGTAATTTAAATCAAATCAGGGCTCCCATACGTGCTCTTATTTTAAAGCTTGTGCGGAAAATAAAACATAAAAACACACTCTATTCCACACTGCAGCTAACATACATAAAACTTTACTTAGAAAAACAAATACTCGTAACACCACCATCGCCCTCATAGCAACAGCAAGTTTTTCCTTTTATATCCGCAATTTGGCATTGGGGAAAACTGAAAAGGGATGCAAGTGGAATTCCACATTGCTCTGAGCAATAGTTCATTATTTATACTCATGTCATGAATGAAATATGTATGCGAACTGAATTCATAAAATGTAAAACATCATCAAATGACCTTAAGCAGGTTCTGAGATGAAGAGATGGAAATTTTTTTCCATCACATACTCGTACATTTCGCCACAAATTGAATATTAGGAAGAGAAAAGTTGATTCAATAATTTAGATTTGAATTTAAATTTGAATTTACCTGCCATGGGATTCCGCCAAATACCAACAGCAATCCGTAGTCTATGTAGAACCATTTCTGTTCCGGCGCCACGGAGCCAATCCAATCGACTTCCATTGATGACAAACTCTTAACGTGATCATTAGTCCATGCGAACGGTATACACAGCCAGAGGCCAATAAAGATGCAAAACAGTTGAATAACATCCGTATACGCCACCGAATACAATCCACCAAAGAGGGTATAAAAGACAGCAATGCATGAGGATAGAACCACAGATGTTCGGTGATCCATGTCAATGATGACAGATAGTGTTGCACCTATTGAATTAGGAATAAATTAAGATACAGCGATAAATATTGTAATACTCGTACGATCTTCTGGGTTGTAAATTTTTTATCACAAGATGTTCGGACACCATCAGTGCAACAGAAATCGTCGTAACACTGTTGCAGTTTTGTTAGATATTTTAGTGCTCATACGTTTTGATATTTAAAATGAGTTGTCAGTTGACAGATTGCAAAATTTAAGAAGATGAGGGATGAATAAAATATTATTTAGAGAATTTGTTTTATATATGTGCATACCTCCGAGTATAAATGGTGTTTTTAAGGAGATTTTTTTTTCAAAATGGCAATGCTCAGACAGCTGATAGTTAATTTGACAGTTGGCACCATTCAGGATTGTTTGGAAATCCATCACGCATAGACTTACGTGGAAATATACTGGGTCTTCCAATAGGGTCTTCCGAACTTTAACAATTGATAACAGCCATATTGTTGAAACTACATCTGTCAGATTGGCTGCCATTTATTCAGTCTGTTTTGTTCAATCACCATGGACGGATATAGCGTTCAACAACACGTGCAAATGATAAAATTGTTTTATCAAAATGGGTGTTCTGTTCGGGCAACCGTGAGTTCACCAACTCAATAAACGATAAGCCAACACCCGTACGTTGACGAAATGCAAGATCAGCCGAAAACATCGCGGCTATCCATGAGAGAGTGCAGGAGAATCCGAGGCAGTCGATTTCGCGTCGCTTACAAAAACTCGGCCTTTCGCAGACCACAACTTGGCGAATTTTGCGTGGTAACTTGGGCCTGCACCCATACAAAATTCAACTGACCCAGGAGCTGAAGGTAAATGACCATAAACAACGATGTGTGTTCGCTGAATGGGCTCTGGAGCAGTTGGAAACTGACACCAATTTTCATCGAAAAATCTTCTTCAGCGACGAGGCCCATTTCTGGATGAATGGGTACGTCAAAAAACAAAATTGTCGAATTTGGGACGATATCAATCCACAATCCAAGAGCTTCCAATGCATCCCGAAAAAGTCACTGCTTGGTGTGGATTTTGGGCTGGCGGCGGCATCGGTCCATATTTCTTTGAGAGCGATGCTGGCCAGGCCTTCACGGTCAACGGCAAGCGCTATAGGTCGATGATTACCAATTTCTTTTGGCCTAAATTAGATGATATGGACACCAACGACATGTGGTTTCAAAAGGACGGCTGTCCATACCACACAGCTCACGACACATTAGAAATTCTGCACGAGCGATTCGAGGGCATGGTCATCTCACATGGAGGTGATGTGAACTGGCCACCGAAATCGTATGATTTGACTTCATTAGACTTTTTCTTGTGGGGTTTTCTGAAGTTGCAGGACCATACGAATAAGCCACAAACCACTGTGGCCTTAAAACCAACATAACCTATACCATCGGTCAAATCCAGCTTGACTTATGCTCCAGAGTCATGGAAAATTGGACATTTCGGATGAGCGCCATCCAGAGAAGCCGCGGCGGACATCTGAACGATGTTATAGGTATCGATAGACCTTTCCAACGAATAAAAAATTTCGATGATATCTCCCACTCACTTTGTTTTATTTAAATTTAAAGATAGGAAGCGCTTAATGAAAGACCCTTTATTACCAAAATCAGTGTTCAGTAAAAAATGTTTATAGAACGCTTCGCTGATTGTATGGCTAACCTAAACGATGAGGCGGCTATTCGCAACACAATTGAACAATTTCACACCACATTTACTCTTTTGGACTCCAATCCACTGTCAAGAATGTACAGAGTTCGCACAGATGAAAATATCGGCGCCGTTGAGGCCAATGTTAAGATCCTAATTCATCGATTAGTCATCCTACGGAAAAACTTGTCCAGTGCCTATCGACTTGATAAACACGCTTACAAGCGTCAATTGCTGCAAGAATTGAAGTCAGGCGACCCCTGTTTGCGTCATGACTTCGCTGATTGGGCGCTTGAATAGCTGGAAGTCGATGCACTTTTACCGTCAATGGAACTTCTGTCGCAATGGAATCAATGGTAAAGTCTATAGTCATGACTAAATTCAGCACATGGAGCTACATTAACATATTTGAAGCTCGAAAAAGATTGTATCGGATAAGTATATCTATCTAGTTGGTACCGAAAAAAATATTGTCCTTGAGGCAGTAGTTGAACTGATTGACCACTATGGCATAGGTTTTGGGTTCAATTCCCAAATCATAGACTGAAAAACAGAAAACAAAAATCATTTCTGATGTCACCACTGTTTAGGCATGCAGCCTTTGGAAGCCAAAACTTCAGCCAGATGATATGTGATTTTCTTGTAAATTGAACTCGTCAATAGAGAATGCACTTGCTGTCAAGAAGGACAACACAGAAGACATATGTCCACTCTGGATTGTTTGAAACTAGTTTGAAACTCCAACCAATTCAGTACATACATATATATGTCTCTCCATTGGATGAAAGCTTCCGGTATATAACTGTTCATGGCAAATGCAAACGAAACGTGAATCTACTTCCGTGTAATCATCAAGAAGCCTTCCCCTCGTTGGCTGCCTTGTCGTGACAGGAAGGCTTAAGAGTCAAAGATCCTAAAGTTCTGAAAGAACCCAGGTGAGACGTTGAACAATGCGTCAAAGACGTCCAAACTAGACGTAAAACGGTTAAAATTATGGAAGTGACCTTAAAGTATTATACTCGCAATAATGACAACCCAACATACTTCAAAAACCACCCGCCGATTTCGCCGCACTTGATTTCGACGACTCCTGCGGCTCTTTCCACGACACGTTTAGCAGATTGAGCTGGAAAGATGGAGAAAGTACCGGAGAAGCTTTGCCTACTACTGTTAAACTATATCAGGATACACTAGTGTTTGGTCAGGGTGTTATTTCTGATGGCTAGTTTCGGGAAACCGAAAAGGTAAAACGGGCTCCAGAAGAAGCAGACTTTGTAGGACTACCATCTAATGGGCAGTTGAAGCCGCGCAAAGAGACGAAAAGTGCTGTCGGCGATCCGAGTGCTAAAAATCTCACTCCTCCAGCAGAGATGGAGAGAAATAGGTCGGTGGAAGTGACACCCACTGAAACCGACCAACCTCTCGGATCTGAAACTGCGACCTCTTCTTCTGTCCCCAACAGGGCCAAGAGGAAGAATGTTTCTGGTACTCCCACTGTCGATGGATCCAATAAGAGCTGCAGTTCCAGTGGACAGAAATCGCATGAAGAGGTTAAACTCATCGACAATAATAAAACCAGCGGTGGTTTCACACGAACACGATGTCCGGAAAAGGCCAGCGCATAAGATCGAGCTGAAATCGGCGCTGCAACCAGCACAAGTTGCAGACGTCGCTGTAAAAGCAACCCCCAAGAAAACCCCGAACGCCAAAGGGAACGAGACCGGTGCACCTATAAGGATGCCGCAATCTACTCTCTGGCACTTCGAATTGGGAAGACTGGCAATGACAACAGTCTGAACGACGCTGAGTGCAAACTCTATGTCGATCAACTGTGGGAGCTATCCAAAGCAGAGAATGTTTGCATTGCTTGAATAGGGGCTACAATATAGAAAATAAAACTCGTAGAGTGAAGTGCTCCACACAGCAAATTCTTGAATGGTTAAGCAAGTCTTTGGCGAAAATCCCACCCCCGGAAACTAGACTTTCGAGGTTTTTAGACACCCAAACTGGCACGCGCCTTCTTCTGGGTCCCGGTGCAACTCAGGGAAACGTGGAATATTCTGATGTATCTTTATACACAAAACCCTGGACTTGACACTGAAAAGTGGAAAATCGTGAAAACAAGGACAGCTCTTGTTTTGTTGTAAACTTAGACAAAGCTTTTGTTAAGACTATTAAGTCCAGGTATGACTAACGTCCTTATCTGCAGCTTACAAGGGTTAATTTCAATTTTGATTCCAAATGAGTGCAGATAAGAGACGACCACCCCAGTACTCAGACCATCACATCAACCTTCAACATTCCAAGTCTGTTACTTCATCCCCATGTAGGAAGCTTTCCGTGTGGAATACAAAACATCACATAATATCTTTTTGTTGAAGAAACTGGAAAAAGCAGGTTTTCGTGGTTTTATGCTTAATTGGTTTAGGTCGTATCTGGAAAATAGCTCGCAGAGAGTAAAGATTGACGAGATTAGGAGCGATATTAAGTTCGTAAATTTGGGCGTACCACAAGGCTCTGTTATGGGTCCTATTTTGTTTTTAATTTACATTACTTCGCTATTTGCTCTTAATTTTAAAGGTAGACCTACTGCTTTCGCTGATGATATAGGTTGTACGTATGGCTTGAATAGTCATTTGGATTTGGTCTCCGACATTAATTGGGATCCCGACCTATTAAGACATTGGTTTGCCAAACATAATTTGGTTATAAGCTCCAAAACTAAAATTATGTTTTTTAATTTGTCTTCTTCACACAACCTTGAAGCTAATGTGTACTTCCATGTACCTGAATGTGATAGATACAAACTCTCTGGTTACGACTGTACGTCTGGCTCTCCCATCTTTTGTAGTAGTTTCAGCTGTAGTGAAAAATGTTTTTTAATTGAGAAAGTAGACGATTTTAACTACCTGGGGCTCACAATAGACTCTAAAATGAGTTTTTCGGTGCACGCTGAAATATTAAAGAATTATTTGCGTCTCACTCTTAGGCATTTTTTCTATTTGCGCAATATCTACTCAACGACTCTTTTAAAAACGATTTATTATGGAATTGTTCAATCTAAGCTTCAATACGGAATTGCTTGTTGGGTTTTGTGTATCAGAACAAAATTAACCCTCTGTTAATTTTGCAGAAATACATCGTAAGGAAGATTTGCCGTAAACCCAGAAGACATCACAGTTTTCCACTGTTCTGTGATCTAAAAATTCTTCCGGTTCGTCACCTTTATTGTTTTGAGGTTTTGGAGACCATCTTCATGAAATCTGGTAATCAAAATTCGCTTGATCTCAAATTACAACTTACGTGGAAACTTGTCTAATATGCTATCTGTACCCATATTTCGGACTACTGCCCTTCGTAACTTTTATTCTGTTTCGTCGTATCGCTTGTTTAACAAACTTCCTCATCCCATAAGGGCTATGTCAAAATCTGGCATATTTCTAAAACTTGTAAAAAATTGGCTTTTTCAGTGCAACTACTATTATTTGGAATCTATTATCTCTGACATTCTGGTATAATTGAAATTGTTTCTAAATTATTTGCTTTTTGAAGTTATTTTTTTATATAACTTATTCAGTCTTGCTTTTTTTAATTTATTTATTTTTCCTTATGTTATTTCTTAAAGTCAACTTCTATTTGTTCAATATTCGGCTTCTATTCATTTTTGTCCATTTTTGTTTCTTTTGTATCTAATTTTTGAATTTTGTTAATTGTTTTTAATGGGTCAACCCACCCAAAATATTATTTTATTTTGTAATTCTAACATTTTCTATACGCCTTGTATCCAAAATACTGAACGTCATTTAATGTTTCTTATTCCGTTTATTTAGCGTCATTTTAATATTTTAAACATGTACTTAAACAAGATATATGTATTAATAAGAAATACATTATATCTATTCTAATCTAATTTATAGAGGAAGCATGGGTGTGGAATAACCGCATCTGTGGTTTCGGATGTTTAAGGGTTGCACGCCACTATTTGACGAGCGATCGTAGTAGCAAATTCAATGTGAGAGGCAGTCATCTTCTGGATTTCACACTATCGTCTGACCTGGTTGTTCACAATGTTGACTCTCAGCCAACTTTTGTTACAAGGGTAAAACAGCAAATAACCGACTTAACGTTATCCAACAGATATGCTTAGGAGATTACTAATTAGAAAGTAGGTAGGTATATCAAATTCAGAATCGGATGTGTGGTCTCTACCTTGTTGAAGACGATAAATCCGCAAAAAACCAACTGGATACGATTTAAGGAGGGGCTCGACAAGTCCAACAGTGCTCCCCTAAGCTAAGGCTAAAACAAAAGCTGGTAAGCTGTTTTGAACCTGAACGGTACCCTCACCAAGCATTTTGAAATGATATTTCAGACGAGAAAACAATCCTGGAAATCTCACGTTCCTTGGTAGAATGCAGATCTGTAGCTTCTTCATAAAGAAACAAGAAAACTTCTGAACAGGTCACTTAAGTCTAATTTGGAGAACGACTTGAATCTGTACATATCGAACCAAAAAGAATATAAGACGCTTATTCGGATTTCGAAGGGTGCCTCTTACAAATGCGAAAAGATCGAAACTGTCGGTGAAACCAGTGTGCTGGACAAAATCCTCAAAAGCGGAAGATCAACTAGGCTGGAACTACTCAGAAAATCCGGCGGTACCTACATTGAGTCGAAATGGGTCATGCTTGAGGTTCACTTCCCAGGTAATCTAATCAGAACCAGCTCACAACTAGCTCCTATTAACGAAGTTGCTGGTGAACTGAATAACACAACACGCCGTAGCTGGGATATTTCAGGGGTTGTGCTGACGGATGATGCCATTAAACATGCTGTTGCTTCCTCTGATGGCTTCAAATCGCTTGGCAATGATGGCATATTTCTAGTTATGTTACAAAAAAGGTATAGACCAGCTGCTGTTAACTCTGTAGAGAATCTTCAACGCTACTCTGACACTGGGATATATACCGAAACCCTGGCGAACAGTGAGAGTTACTTTTAAACCGAAGCCAGGAGCTTCAGATCTATAAGTCTGACTAACTTTATGTTGAAGACCATCTAGAGAATGGTCGAGATCCATGTGCGCAAAACTGGCTTGCGAATGCATCCTCTGTCTAGAATGCAACACGCCTACCAACGTGAAAGATCTTGGGAGAGTGCGCTTCAAAATTTAATATGCAGAATTGAAGGTGCACTCGCAAAGAAGATATACGCGCTGGGCACTTTCATCGACGCAACTTTTGGCGCATGTGTAACTCGCCAAACAAAACGGCATAGACGTTGCGTGGATAGGGCCCCTTTTGCGGATGCTAATAGCGGCCAATATGCGATGGCGGGGTAAACAGGGGTTGCTCGCAAGGCGGCGTTTTGTCTCCACTGCTTTGGTGCATGTTGGTCGATTTACTACTTAAGGCTCTCTAAATTTTCGAGTTTATGCACAAGCGGATGATGATGATTTGGCAGTACTGTCTGTTGGATTGTGTCTAGCGACTGTCTGCTATAAAGCGCATGCAGCCCTATACGTGATCGGCGATTGGTGGACTAAAAATGGGCTTTCAGTCAATCCTCGTAAAACTGAGATGGAGGAAGCTGACTGGTCTAACTTATCTAGTCAGGCATCACCAACGATAAGTATTTAGGTGTCATTCTAGATAGCAAACTAGATAGGCTGCAGGTACTCAGCGTTGCCGTGGTGGGTGCCACTATTGTATCACTGAACCGTTTACTCATTTTTCTTCGAAAGATTTCATTAAAAGGAACTCACAAGAAGTATAATGGACTGTCTCAGTGCTCTGTTCCGACAAAACAAAAAAAAGGTGACACAACATCCTACCACGCTTGCTGTGAGATTAATGACGACACCTACTACTGCTGCTACTGTATCGATACTATATCACTGAAAAAAAAAAGTGCTCCTTTTCGAAGAAAAATACATGTAAGCCAATACGGGCCCGTCATCAACAGTAACTCCGTCTTTATGCGAGACTTCTGGTTACTTCCCAACGGCTTTTACTTGGTAGGTGTAGTTAACCCCACATACACCACCCAGTCTCGAAAGCCAGGTTGGTTGGCGAGACCAAGCGCCATGACATAGTTATGAACAAGTAAACAAAATACAAGCTTCCATGTTGTACACCAGTCCGTTGAATACTCTAACAAGGACCAGAAGTAGGAAGCTCCTCCTATTAAATTTGAGACGAAAACTGTGAATGCGTTGGCCCTTTCTCAGTAATCAAGTTAAGGAATCCTGGATGAAATGGAATCCAACCCTCAGTGAGGTACAGAGTTTAAAATTATTCTGAAACCAGCCTGCATGAGCCATACGAAAAATGACCGGATGACCAGGATGGCAAAGCTGGCAAAGTTGGCAAACTCGATTCACCACGTTGTGCTTTCTTTCGGTAACTTTAACATCAAATTTTCCAGAAAGAAAATTGAAGTTTGAACAGAATTCAAACCGCACTATTAAAGCAGTAACCATCAGAACTAGACAATTACAAATGATATACTAGTTAATGTTACAACAAACTTTTCTCAAATTAAAAATTAAATTAAGTAAAACTTACCCAATGCAGCTAGAATACCAGCAGCCCAAAACACCTCACCACATAGAGCTGGCAAGAAAAGTAATCCACCCATCCGTTCACCGAAAGAATCTTGCAATGGATCCAACATGGTAATGTAACCCTGTTTTCGCATGGGATTTGCAAAGAATATACCACCTGCGGAAGATTCAAATATGTTAATATCCGTAGCAAACCAAAAAAAAAATACAAAAAAAAAAAACAGAATATTATCTAATCCGATTTGACTTACCAAATACTAAGCTGAGTGCATAACCGAACGGTGCCTGACACCATACCAATCCCGATGTATAGATAGCTTCAGCTGTTCCATTTATGTAACCACCGCCGACCCAGGTTGCTATGAAATTACAGAAAAAAAACAAAAAGAAAAAAATACAAACAATCACCATAAGCAACACAATCAGCTTTTGGAGCTCGTCTTCAGTTTTAGTATAATCCTCTCACCTGTCATAGTAAAGATTCCGACAAACAATCCAATGGATCTTCCAGCCAGCATTACCTCTTCTTCGGAATCATTACCCGCTTCTTTTTTGCGTCCGGCCCATATACCCACAGCTAGAATTAGCAGGTAAAAGAGCACGATGCTCACTACTCCTGCGATGTTAATCATCTTTGCTTCTTGTCTTTGACTCTTGACTCCTCAGCGAATGGTCGTTGATGAAATAAGCTTACAAAACTAGGTCTTTGCTTCGAGATATTGCACTGCAAAATCAAAATGGAATGGAAGAGAATGTCATAAAAAGGATATTAAATTATTTGCATTTGATTTGAATGAATCCAAGAGGACTTGTGTAGCTGCAAAGATAATTCACAACTCAGTCCCACATGGATAGATACTGTGATAGCCAATGATTTATATGACTAGGGATCGATGCGGAACTTACGAGTATTATGCGAAAAAAACCATTTAAATTGCTGATAAGTGAAGGTTGGATTGGGTGGAATTCTGTCACAGAGCAGTGAAAGGTAAAATACATAGTATTGTGGTTGTATACGCCAGGTAGCAATTTGTAAATCAGATTCAATAGCAGAGTAAACAAATTTCTTTTTTGCCTTTTTTGTCTGAAATTCTTCGAGCGCGTATCTTTTTAATAAAATTACTCTGCCTTTTACACAACATCGAATTATCGGCTTTCCGATAAAGTGACGTTTTTCCAATATTTGTATCTTTACAGCCATAGCCTACAATTTAAAAATCCAATCAACTAAAAAACTTCTTTTCTGAATCGGAACTTGACGAGGGTCAATTGTTAATACAATAAATTCCGACAGCAATCGAGCCGCTGACATAGCGGAACGCAACATCTTCAAAATATTGTAGATACATTATGGTAACTGCCCATCATTGATTGCCAACTTTGAGATGTGAAAAGTTATCAAAAGATATTTTATATAGCTAACGCAATACGTTGAGTGCGGTCTGAGTGAAAATCAGTCTGCACCATGTAACTACGAGTATACTTAAAAAAAAAAAAACTGCTTCTTCGGTCCAAAGATTGAAGGCTTAGATTATCGAAGATGAATTGTTTCTATTCTGGTGAAGTGAGTAAGGCAGTTACATATGACATGCAGAGTGGGCTTTGTGAGCTGGACATACAAATTAAATTTGAATTTTTTTATTTTTCATCAAAAAAAATATTTTTATTTTCTTCTGGGAGGAGAGGCCTCTTTATTGTTTGAAAATATAACACGGGTTAGGGCACTCTAGAGGCCGTAGAAATAGGCTTTTTTGTGATTTTTTTTTTCAGGAAAAATATAAAATAAATCGCTTTACAAAGGTAGAAGTTTATTGTACATATGATTGGCTGCAAAACATAATTTTTATAGAATAATTCATTTAAAAATGGCAGGCATACTTTAGTCGACCCAGATTTTGGAGATGATTTGATGTATCTATGCTCCGTATCGGATCATCATTTGCTGTTTTGAAACAGAAACTTAGTTGTACTTTTGATTTGAGATAGCTATCCTGTCTTCATCTTGGTGGGGTGGACGGAAATGTTGTCTGTCTTCGTGCAGATTAAATGGCTCTTCCTGCCTGACGGCAAGATGTTGTCTTATTACTGTTTGTTTTATTACTGTCTTTTGATCTTAGGCACTAACTTAACATGTGACATAATACATAATGCATTTTGTTTTTTTTTTTAATGCATTTTCTTCTATTCTTCTTACACTTACTATACTTACATGCTAACAGAAAATATGCTTAAATATTAGCTTAGAATAACTTAACGAACTTATACTAACTTAATGGCCCTCCAAACGGGCACTCTAAGCTAAACTATATTATTGTTTTGTGTCTTTCGACGTCATTACAAATAATAATTATTATTCTTAAACATCTATTTAAACTAAGAAAATAAGTATTTAGAAAAAAACTTAGTGAACGAACAATTTTTTTTGTATTTATATAAAACTTATATTTTAACCTTAAACTACTTAGCCTAACTATACAATCTAACCTAGCCTAATTGTTAGCAAACTTAAAGTTGCTAATCTGATCATTAGCTAACTCAAGGTTGCTAACTTTAAACACTTAAAACTACCCTAACCTATGTAAGTCGGCCATTCCAAAAGGAAAAATAAAGAAAGAATAAATAAAAATAAAAATAAAAATAAAAACAAATGGCCCACTTTGCCTTTTGACTAGGCTAACTCGGACTTGAAAGAAACGACGCAGGAATCAGATCTTCTTCACTCAACCACCAAATATTTTGGTGCTGCAAAAAAAAACATCTTTTTTGTCGCGGCTTGAAACCGCCCTACTAAACCTGAGACGTTCGATACTGCCGTGTGTGACGTCTTTGTTGTAGTTGAGTCGCCCCTCACCCACTGCACGAGCTATGTGGAAGATTAGCGGCACCGCAAAGTTATCCTGTATAAGCCCTTTCATGTCAAGATAGAGGAACGCTTCAGGGGGGACGAAGCCCTTCAAGCGCACACTCTCATGATATAAGTAGTTGGGGTAGTAGGCCCCAGATATTAGGTTATTGGACGAGGTCATTGCTCTTGCAATATGCCTTCGAGTCAACTTAATAGCGAAGTTGTCCACTCTATTCAGATTCGCCCTGTTGTAAATTACCTCATTGGGATAGAATTTTATGTACTCCGATTCTGGCGTTCTGTAAAGGCGCAGTCAGACCCTAAGGCAAGCCCTCTCAAACACCCGAATCTTTTCCATTAAGCTTGCTCTCACATTAAACCACACAGGACACCCATATACCAGCATGGGCCAGATGAGGGCCATGTAGCAGATAACTTTCACCCTCGCATCGAGTTGGCTGCTATAAAACAGTCTCTTTGTAAGGGCAAAAGCACCTTTGGCTCTGGCCAGAGCAGCATCTATATTCTTGTTAAAATATAGATATTGGTCTAGCCAGATCCCAAGGTATCTAACTACATTTCGGCAAGCAAGTGGCTGGCCGTGTTGTCCAATGATCGAGAATTTTCGCCAATTTTTTCTGGTGTCCCTACAGGCACCAGACAACGGCGTCCTAAACACAATGGTTTCCGACTTCTGAAAGTTGATTTTCAACTTCCAGTCATCGCAAAACCGACTTATTTGTTCGAAGTCACGTTGCAAAAGCATATTAATGACTTCGACTTTTGGACCTGATCTGTACGCTATCAGATCGTCTGCGTACGCTATGCTATGGGGAAGTGTACGTATCAAATCACTTGTGTAAATGTTGAATAAGATCGGCGAGTTAACCGCACCTTGTTGCAGACCGTTTTTAATTTGAAATGTTCCAGCAGAAGTTGCATCGCCATTTTTCACGATGAACTGTCTGTGGTTAAGCATATTATGAAGAATATACAAAAGTGGCTTACTGATGCCAGTCTGGTCAGCTTATAGAAAAGTCCCTCTAACCATACGGTGTCGAAGGCCTTTTCCAGGTCAACCAGACAGGCTCCAGTGCACTGGTTCTTGCTTTTATTCCATTGGATATTTGACACCAATTTATACGCGGCATGCATGACATCATGCCCCGACTTAAAACCGAATTGATTATCCGGAACCATATTTTTGTCCTCAACCCACTTAGTCAGAACTCTATTGATTACCTTTTCGAACACCTTACTGATATTCGGAAGGAGACTTATCGATCGGAGATTCGCCGGATTGGATGTATCTTTTCCCCTTTTAGGGATGGGATAAATCACCGCAGTTTTCCAATGCGCTGGATAATATGCATTATTCATTACATTGTTAAACAAGGTGGTGTAAATGTCTACCGCTTCTAGAGGGAGATGTCGAAGCACAATGTTCGGTATTCCATCAATTCCCGCTGATTTTTTACTTCTTATTGTGTCGAAGATCTCATGGAGTTCCTCCTTTGAAATGAACGGGGGTAGGTCCCCTTTATGACATTATTTGCCATATTCTCGTCACTGAACTGGGTGAAACCGAGAACATTTTAAGTGTCTAGTAGTTCGACGAAATATTTCTCCTGTTCTTAGTTTCACGAAATAGGATCTAGGTGTCCCCAGTTTTTGTATAATTTTTGTTGGATACAGGCATATGTGTTCGTGTTACTCGAGACAATAAAAGCTGTGAAGGCGATGCATTCATACCCTTCATCGGACCAATCCGGTATTCTAACAACGCTAAATTTATATCTGTGCTACTATCACCACATTTCTTCAACATGTTTTTTGCAATCTTGACCCCTTTTTCAGCATATGCTCTACTGTGTGGATAATTAAGTGAACAAAATATTATGATGAACTCGTACTCACTGCTAAACTTCTTAAACTCACAACTGTTAGAGGGTACATTATCAGAGATGAATTCCTTTGGCATGCCCATGAGAGGCAAATAATGGCTTGAGTACCGAAATTACTTCACACGCCGATTTGTTTTTGAGCTTCAGAATCTCAATCCATTTTGAGTACGAGTCCACAACTACTAAATATTCTTTTCCAACAAAAGAAGCGATATCAGCAAAAAAAAACTTTCAAATGGTTTAGCTAGGTGTCTTGCGATGAAGAGAGGCTTTTTTCGAGAATCACAGAAATATCTTTGACATCGAGCCCTGTTTTTCATTTTCTCGCTTCCTGAATATGAAACATACAACCACTGTAATACTTGTTTTTGTAGAGATTTGGGAACCACAGCCTTCTCATCTAACAAAGCTAAATTATCCTCACAATAAATCTCATTTTTAAATTTACTCATATATAGAGGGTGTCCCAAAAATCAACGTCAAACTGGAAACGGGTGATAGGTTAAGTAGCGTAGGTTATCACAAAATTATAAAAAAAAAATCTAGGTACGGATGGAGCTGGTTTTTCCTTAGAATTCTGTGTGCTGTACTTTTGGCCACTGCTATGCTTTTTTCAATTACACGTACTGAGGTGCTAGGGTCTTGTGCGACTGCTTGTAGGACTTCGTCCTCGTAGGGCATGACGGGTCTTCCCTCGCTAACGATTAGATTTGGAAAGCGATCCTCTGAGAATGACCGGTGCGCATGTAAAAACACTCGATGATAGCATTCGCATCACATCGCATCGAATGATGGCATTCACACTATACAATCACGGGATCAACAATCAACACTAGTCCAGAAGAAATCCAGGTTCGACAGAAATGGTCAGATAGCAAATCAAAGTCGCAATGCAATGAAGTCCAATAAAGAAAGCCAAAGTTGTAAGCATGAAATCAACACGAATACTGCGCTGTAAGCGAAGGAGCGTAACGTACTGCAGTACTGCATGATGTGCCTATGCGTCACTGCTTGACAAGAATGGCATCCCTATATGTTTCACTCACACTAGTCGAAATGGTGTGTTTATCCGTCTCAATCACGGTGTCACTGTATGTCTCAATGTTGGACCGTAATTTACAGAAGAGTTACTCAGGGTACATGACTAAAAAAAATTTAAGAAAAGTAAAGATCTGTGGTCACAGTACTTGAAAGATCGTCACAGGGTGTCAGATTTCTCTATTGTTTTTGAGTGTCAATAATTTTAAAAGTACATGACTTAAATTTTATTTATAATTTTGTGATGACCGACACCTCTTCATCTATCACCCGTTTCCGGCTTGACGTTGATTTTTGGCCAACCCTCTTTATAAAATTTTAAAACTATTTCCAAATTTTCATCCTCAATAGGATGACTTAAACTTATCCCATTTTTCGTTTGACATATTAATTTCATGCACACAACCCTCTAAATTTATTTCCTCACTTTTGTCGTAACTATCTTTTCCATACCTCGACATAACATCTGCAAGAAGAAGGTATTTCCCAGGAATATAAGAAAGCCTTACTTTATACTTTTCTAGCTCAAGTCGCATTCTCTGAAGTCTCATAGAAGGAACCTTATTAATGCTTTTTTCGAACAAGAGCCATATAAATAAAAGTGAAACTTTTTACATAGCTAAGAGCTCTTTTTCAACCTGGCCATAGTTTTTCTCTGTTTCACTAAGCCCTCGTGAAGCCCATGAGATTGGCTTTTTATTTAGCAAAAGGCAGGCACCAAAGCCATATGAGCTGGCATCAGTTTGAATTATAGTTTTCTTATTCGGATGGAAATTCTGTAAAGAAGTAGCGTTAACGAGCATGATCTTTATTTTGCATATGCATTCAGAGTGCTTTTGAAGCCAATTGGACACCACATCCTTTCATAGTAACTCACGAAGGAGCTCAGTCTCTTTTGCTAGATTAGGCAGGAAGTCTCTCAAATAGTTGATCATACCTAGCATTTTATGCAGCCCTAGTTTAGTGCCTGGGTCTTTCAATTTAATAATTGATTCCACTCTTGCCTCATCGACCGATAAGCCACTACTTGACAAAACAAAACATATATACTTGACCTTTGTGGCTCAAATTTGCAACTTTTCTTTGTTAAATTTAACATTACTACAACGAGCAGCTTCAATCACCTTATCCATAATGACATCATGCTCTTCATCCATTCTTGCAAAGATGAGAATGTCATCAAAGTATACAAAGACACCGTCTATGTTACCAAAAATACGAAAAGTGCACCTCTGAAAGATCATTGGGGCTGGTCTCAGTCCGAAAGGTAATCTCAATATCTGTATATTCCATGTGGTGTACTAAATGTACAAATAAAACTGGATTCTTTATCCAATTCAACGTGGAAAAAACCATCCTTTAAATCAAGCACAGAAGACACCATCATGTCGGCTAACTGTGCTCTGAGTTCTTCCAAATTCGGAATATTACACTGTTCAATCACCAAAACACTGTGCAGATCCTTTGGGTCAAGACAAACGCGAATGGTGTTGTTTAGCTTTTCGACTATCAGTATATTGGAGGTCCTTTCCACATGTTCCATTACCTTTTTAATTATCTGTATCTTCGCTACCCTCCGCGTTGGCTTCGCTATTGGATCTATTCCCGAAATCTTCCCTACACCACTGAACACTTTTTTTATGTTTGCTCATAAAATTGGGTGGTCTCTTATCTTCGTTTTTGTTAATGACGTCGTAAACATTTGTTACATTTAATTAAATTTTGATCAAAACTAGCTTTATGTGAATTACTGTGTTTGTTGATATTTTTCACGAAATTAATAGAACTTTTCATTTCACTTTATGATGGACCGTCTTGAATTACTTTTGTTTGTTCCTTACTTATTTCAAACAGTTTACACATTTCTACGGACTTCCCTACGGACAGATCCCGATCAGCCAGTAATTTTTCCAACAACTTTTTGTCGAATATCCCCATCACTATACGATCCCTTAGAATGGAATCCTCTGCTACTCCATAATCACATGACTTTATTAGATGACGTATTGCCTTGAAAAACAGCTCGAATGATTCTCCATGTTTTTGCGCGCGAGAGTTGAATACATATCTCTCGAAGACCATGTTTTTTTTCGGTATTTTTTCCTAGCGATTTTTCTTCATCCGATGAGAGATTTAAGACGTGCTTTGATGTGCTGGAAGCCATACAGGGTGACTCCGAAGTATGACATCAATCTCTTGCAATTGTCGCCGCTTAACAGTCTGCAGAAACAATCTTAGCAGCGACTGTGGTTATACTATGAAGTTTCCTTCTCCACCCTTGGAGGTTGAGTGCTTGTCGTGTTTTTTCTTTTTTCTTCTGAGGAACCTATGTTCTACCCATCTTTTTTGCTCGTAGAGCCCGCGAGCGCGGTTCGTTTTTATCTGCAAGACCGCTCTGTACTTCCGCTTATGTGCATTCGTCATCGAAGAATGAGTTTCTTTGTTAGAGCGTCTTTTCAGAGGTGGCCTCTCTTATTCCAGTTTGGTAATGCTACCACTGGTCCTGGCAGTCTCTGGCTATTGTAGCCGTTCGATAATGGTCTTCCTCACAATGGTTAGGTGTCTTTGGACTGTTACGGATATCCGAATCTGTACCTTGGCTACAACATGATAATGGTCCGAGTCGATGATAGCTGCTCGGAACGTTCAGACATCCAAAACACTGGAGGAGTGCCTTGCGTCGATCGCAATATGATCAATTTGTTTAACGTTTTATTAATCTGGAATCAGTCAGGTACATTTATGGATATCAAGATGTGGAAATCGTCTGCTGGCTGTAGTTACATTACGTCCCACCGCAAAATCAATAAGCCTGTGAATGTTTCTGGAGTTGGGGGCGTGGATGCTGTACATCCCTACTGTATTAACTTGCGGGCCCCCGCCCAATTATCAAGGCTTCGCCCATCAATGACGTTGTCTAATAAAAAGCGGGGGCCGAGCATAATGCATCTTTCAGACGACGATTTACAAGTTGCCGGTCATAGGTCTTGTTGGCGGCAGGACCACCCGTAGTTCCCACCATGACTTAAATCGCGGTACCATGGGAGTCAGGAGCCCCCCGGATTTCGGTCCGGGCCTAACTTGTTGAGGTAGGCCCCCTTGTGGAAGCGTCATGGTGGCTGTGGTTTAAACCCAAAGTCGCGGGAAGGGTTTTCCTGTTGGTTTGACCCAATGTAGAGTTGTAATAAATAATGGGTGCTGTGACCCTAAGAGCTGTAAGGGGTTTTAGGTCGGCCTCGACTTATACCAAGGGTGGAACTTTTGCATCCAACACAGTTCCGAATTGGTATCAAAGTTATTGGCGGAGCGCGATGGCAAGGCGTATCCTTGCTCCCATGGATGTACGGGAGACTACCTGTATTACCTTTCCTAGCTTAGCAGTAATTGTGAGCCTTCATGAGCAAGGATCTATTGCATAAGTAATGTAACCAACAGCTCCGTAAAAATCGAAATCATTCCGAAATATAAAGGCAAGTTCCCGCTCTATTCCGAAATATACAGAAATTTCCCGCAAACCGACCTAAAACAGTAATTAAGTCGGAATGAGTTGAGATATCACGCAACGAATACCAAATTACGACATCTGACTACGAGGGGTACAAAAACTACGAATTCGAGGTTTGAGTATCTTCTTCAATAAAATTCCGTTTGTTTAACTTTGCTGGATGCGCCCATTTCTCACACTTCATTTCGAACAGCTTGCTCTCTTGTGTAAATATTTTGTTTGTCAATTGTCAATTGATTTGTTTTGCATGCAAATTTTCATCGACATTTCGGAGTTTAAAAAGGCGAAGTACCGTGGCATGTACAATACTTGTGTTTTCAACGCAGATTTGCAACAGAAATATAAATTTACTTGCAATGCCGAGTTTAGCGGCGCGGCTGCCTTCGAATCGCATCTAAAATTGGCTCGGCATAAAAAGCCTTTGCAAGCCGTTTCGCAAAGCAAGGAATGGCATCGTTTTTTAAAAGTTCAACTTTAAGTGCATTTGATCTACAAACTGCAGCTTGGGAAGGTGTTTGGTACTACTGTGCGAGTAAAAATATACGATGAAAAATATACGCCAAAATGGCACTGTGCGCGCACGAAATGCGAGGCCATCGTGACCAATGTCACGCCGCATTTGATCAATTAGCTGAAGAATGATTTGGAAGATACTGACTTCGTCACCGCACTGACCAATGCTTCCAAAAAGAGAAATATTAAGGTATTTCCCACTCCTGGGCTCTACTTTCACCAAAGTTTGAAACATTGAGTTCTCGTCTGAAAAAGGCTCTTCATCCGAAATTATATTCGATTTGCTGAAGAAGTTATTGGCCGCTTATAACATTAAGAAAAAGGTGGGTGGATTTTTTGGCGACAGTGAAAACGCAAATTTCGGTGGAATTAATGGCGGCAATCAAAATATTGTATTGGGTCTACAAGTAAGTTTCCAGCGTTTGTCAGAGCTGGCGCCACCAGTGGATCCCGGGCAGAAATGTCAGACCCCATGTGTTTTATTTGTAGGTTTTGTATCTGTCAACAACTTTGCAGCGTTATATTTGAGCAGTTCTATCGGTGTCGTACATTTTATCGAGTAAAATCATGGCAAGTTTCCAGCCAAATAAACGTCATTTGCGGGAAGCGCTACTTTTATTTTTTAATATGAAGAAAAGTGCGGCTGAGGCCTATCGTTTGCTTTCGGAAACTTATGGGGCGGAATGTATTGGTGAATCGACGTGCCGCGAGTGGTTCAAACGGTTCAAAAGTGGTGATTTTGGAGTTGAAGACAAAGATCGCCCCGGAAAGCCGAAAAGTTTTGAAGACGAGGAATTGGACGCTTTACTGGATGAAGATCTGTGTCAGATTCAAGAAAAACTTGCTGCATCATTGGGCGTCACGCAACAAGCCGTTTCCCTGCTCCTAAAGGCACTGGGATTTATTCAAAAGGTTGGAAACTGGGTGCCGTACGAATTGAAGCCAAGAGACGTCGAACGGCGATTTTGCATGTCTGAAATGTTACTGCAGCGGTATAAAAATAAATCATTTTTGCATCGTATTGTCACTGCTGATGAGAAATGGATTTATTATGATAATCCTAAACGCAAAAAATCGTATACAAAGTCCGGCGAGCCCGCCCAATCGACGCCGAAACGAAATATTCATGTGAATAAGGTCATGCTCTGCATATGGTGGGATCAAAAGGGTGTCGTATACTACGAACTGCTTCCGAGTGGTGAAACCATCAAAGGACCATTATATCGAACCCCACTAATTCGTTTGAAGCGGGCATTAAAAGAAAAACGGCCAGATTATGAGATTTTTCATCACGACAACGCTCGGCCACATGTTGCGGTTTCGGTGAAAAACTATTTGGGAAATAGTGGATGGGAAATTCTGCCTCACCCGCCTTACAGTCCAGACTTGGCACCATCTGACTACCACTTGTTTCGTTCGATGCAGAACGCTCTTACGGGAATACGCTTCAGCTCAGTAGAGGAAATCAAAAATTGGCTCGATACGTTCTTGGGCTCGAAAGACGAGAAATTTTTTTGGTCCGGAATTCATAAATTGCCAGAAAGATGGAGGAAAGTTGTAGCTTCCGATGGACGATACTTTGAATAAAGCATTGTAACTATGTTTTCATAACAAAACTTCAAATTTTGGAAAAAAAACGCTGGAAACTTACTTGTAGACCCAATATATTGGATGTGCGGTACACATGGAATGCCTTTCGATATTAAGCAAATTGTGGCGGGTTGTAAAGTTGAAAGAATTCTGCGATTCTGTCGAAGAGCAATGCCAAAACATGTTAGCATTGTTGCCAGCTATCGAATCCATTTTGCGAATCTATGAAGGTTTGAAGGAATATTTTCTGTACACCGCCAACTACAAATTAGTACTCAAAAATTCCTTCCGCGATCCTGTATCGAAAATTTGATTGTTTTTCTTTACAGATCTAGGATGTTTTCTTCCGAAGAGTTTTATTGAATTGCGATTATTGTTTATTTGTATTTAATTTTCATTTTCATTTGTACTTTCCTATTGTCATAGGAAAAAAATATAACAGCTGCTTACTGGTTAATGTGATCTAACCTGCTAATTTCACGTTAACCTTAATTTCGGTATGATGACTCCTAGTCAATTTTTAAAATGCTAAGTTCAATTATGTACTTACATTTTTTTTGGATAAACAATTATATTAACATAATCTCATGTTTTCCATGGTAAAAAGGTAAACCGTAAACCAATTACCAGAGGTGAAGGCGTCAGCATGTGCTGCGACAGATATCCACTAAGTCGTCAACATGTGTTAAGAGTGATGTAGGCAAGTATTCACAAACATACATATATAGTATAACATATCCATTACATGTTTTGTGCGAAATATTATTTCTCCCAAAGAAAAATAACAAGATAACATATGTATTTGGCAAATTCTACTGGCATTACAATAATTTAAAATTCGATTCCAAGAAATGACACTTATTCACTAACTTGGTGGCAAAGAATGCCACTTGGAACCCACAAGAGGCATGTACGTGAATATGTATGTTTTTGTACGGATACACATAACTGCCTATTTACCTACTTAAAACTTTGGAACAATACTAGCAATAAACTTTATTGACGAATCGTCTCTCTGGCAAAATATTGTAAACATATTTTTTTATTTTTTGGAAAATGCTGACATATACATATAAATCATACCATCATACATTAATTAATGGATATCCTCTAAAGGCCAGCAAATGCTGACTTCTTTTTTTCTTTCGTATATTCGGAAATTTATTGGAATCAGTCTTTTTTTTGAATCTCAAAGCATTGCGTGTAAAGTATTTTCTTCACCTAAAAGCCAACGATAGCAGTTTTCGCCCACGATGGTTCCCCTATCTCAGGAATACAATCAATAACCATCATGAAAATATGGCATTCCTTTGTATCTATGGGATACCTCGAAGGACAACAACATTGTTTGTTTTTGTGCTTGGCATTTATCTTTATTTGTTGCTCCAAGGAATTGAGAATACGAGAATTTCAAATGTTTAAGAAATACCTATATCCCTTCTTATACGGAATATGGATGGACGGAATAAATTAAAAAGTTTTTGTCCTTGACGCAGGTTCAAGTGGCATGTTTGGCTTGATTAAAATTAATTTGATTTTAATGATATGGAAATATTATACATATGTTTGACTGCCTTATCGAAATTCTTTGACGTTGTGGCAAGTGTGGACTATGAAGATGGATGTAGGTAGGTACTTCTGAGAGATACATAAGATATAAGATTGCAAAGTCGACGATATCATTTTGCTTTAATAATATCCGGATAGCAACTGTAATTACAAATTAAGATGGATCTGTAAGTCCCATTAGATGAACCAAAACTCCATTGGAGTTAGCCCCCACCATAGCGAGGCTACGGCATTGGGCTTTCTTAAGAGCGTAACACAAATCTGCTAAAATACGAGGGCTCAATTCGTATTAGAAACGACTTGGTGGAACCTCTCTCTATGTTCATCAGTTACAGGACCCATATTCTCGGAAATCGTTAAAAGAAATTGTTGTACAATAATTTGTGTTTTGCGGTTACTTACAAAATTGTTGACAACATTCTTAAAACTCATTCAGCATCGCTTCGAACATGTTCTATGTACTCGTACATGATCTGTGATTTGAGGGGGCTCATAAATATTTCTTAATCTATTTAAGCGCCACTGCTTCCACCGTGAGCATTGAACTTGTCGAGTTGTAGAGGCTGAGTAGGGTCAATGAATCTCGAGAAATTCTCCAGACATGTTCTGAATCTAAAGGATGATCCCTCTCCCCAACCACTCCTTTTTCCACTGGGCTGGATCAAGGCGTCATACGACCCGTCCCGAAGATCAAGTTGGCAGGGCCCAGCATCTCCAAAAAATAGCTCAGTCTGGAAGGGAGTATCCGGATACCTTCAGATTAGCTAGCCTTATCTGTATACAGTGGATCTCTGTACAGATGAACCATCCTTTCTCCGCTACACGTGGGACCATATTATGGATAAAATCTCAAAAAAAAAAAAAACAACACCCGAGACCGGTACTCTTTTAATACCGCGGGGTAGAACAGTGACTGCACTACCGGGTAGCCTCCTGCATTGTCGAGCGGAGGTAAAACTGTTTCAGGCCATGATGTGCCATTCTCTAAAGGTAAGCACAACCAGCCTAAAAACAAATCTTCAAGAAGTGTTAAGACTGTGGCAAGCCATGGTCCTATCAATTCCTCCACCCCTAGCAGCAGCAAGTTTGTGGCAGGCCACGGATTTGTCGCTCCTACCAAATCTCCTCGCCTAAGGAGGAATCCGGTTCTCAGCCGCATCAAAGGCGCTCTACGTAAGATGGCGAAATACATTACGCATCATCAAAACCTTCGGATTCATTCCGGAGGTTGAGAGAAGTGAGGATATAAAGAGAACGATATCCTAAAAGACGGATTGCCCACTGCTTCCCCTGCTCCCAAAAACCCCTTCCCTAGCAGACCTCGAACTCGCACCTGGATCCCAGTCAAACCCTCCTCCCCAGAAAACATTCTGGAGATCATCAGGCTCAGCAACCCGACCCTTCCGACTCATGACTGGAAAATCGCGAAACTGGAGAAACTAAGGGGCTCTTATACAATAGATGCGCTTTGGTCGTTATCAATAAGGAATCCCTCAACCCTCTAGCGCAGACAAAAGGCATGATTCAGTTCGGCTTCGAGTCAATACACATAAAAAGGATGAGCTGGATGCTGATAAGCAATCTCCTCCTCCTTTAATGGAGACACCAAATACAACCTTAGATCTTGGAGAGTCGATATCCTTTCCATAAATGGATAGCGAGGACTCCAATCTATCCGAGGTGACAATTAAGCCGTCGGTTTCCTCTTCTGACATCCTGTCGGATATGGAAACCGATGACGAAGCAAAATGAGTTTCTATACGATCAGAAGAAGAAGAAGATGAGCTCTTGAGCACATCTTTAGAATCGGAGGACTTCAACAGCACCGTGGTGGAGGCTACTCTAGTAAACTGTAGCAATGATACGGTTTCTCCAGATTAATCTCCATCACTCAGAAAATGCTTCGGCCGCATTCATTCTGCCTCTCTCCAAAAACGCAGAGAACATTATCCTAATCCAGGAACCATGGATCATAGAAGGCGCGGTTGTGGAGACAAAGGTAAGGTTAGAACTTGTATATTAGTGAAAAATAGCCTAAATACATTTTTACTTCGTGATCTCAGCGACCCCGACTTAACCGTTGCCAGACTAGAGACTGCCAGGATGAGGCATCCTAGATCGGCTTTTGATATAACCTTGAAGATCCGAAAAATTCCTTTTCTTCCTCAGATTCGAATCGAAACCATTCCTCACAACAGCAAATGTCGAATTTATAATTTCATACTGCACTGGACGGCATCCAGTCGACGCACACGGTCATCAAAGCTCCAGTGAGCCTTTTGCCAACGACCAGTTTACTTTAAACCAAAGGTGGCATTAATATGGTATATGAATATCAAGGGGAGGAGAATTCAGTTGTGCATTTAGTGCAGAGCCAGAAGTGCTAGGGAAAACCCCCATGCAGTCCAGACTGACCGTTCTCCTGACTCTGGTAAAAGCAGCAGTGATGTATTTTCTTGATAACTTGTCCCACCACACAACCGACGCGACGCCGTCGTGTATATCGAAAAGACCCTCCTCAGTGACAAGTCGCATGTCTTGCCGAAATCTCCTTTACGCTGCCAGTAAACCGACAACGCCTTCTTCTAATCCAAAGAAGTTTGTTATCCAAGATGATGATGCTTTTAAACAGTCAACTTTCTCGCTCTTGTGAAGAAAAAATTCTTGCGTTTAAGAGCGAATAGTCGTAAGCTACATCATCTGCATATCCTAAAGCATAAACGTTAGAGCCATTGAAAGAGTTAAAAAGTGAGTCGATAAACATATTCCATTGCAGTAAAGACAACGCTCGGCCCGCGGGCAACGCGCTTTTACCCTCACCATCGCACTCAGCATCCGCAATCCGGATACCGAAAAAAAACATCGCTCTTATCCACAAAGCTAGTGGTTTATCTACGCGTGCCATGGTGTCTGGCCGAGTTACATAAAGTTGGGTTTTCGAAAGCACTCTCAATATCAATTAAAATTTCCAGTGCGATTTCCTACTTTCGATTGAGCCTTCAATTTAAGTCTACCCACCAGATTATAAAGCGGACTCGCGCAGGATCTTCCGTGTTGGTAGGTACTTTGGATCTTGTACATTCATTGTGCAACTTTCTACAGCTTGCTGCAAACTGTAGAACCACATTCTAGTTTGTCAGCACCCATGGAAAATTATCAGGCAAATGGAACGTAATGTTGGTGCCACAATATAGGCTGGACCATGACCTAGTCTCTCCCACTCACTGTGTTGTTTGTCTTGTCATTTTGTAGACGACTTACAAAACTACGATTTCTTTTGACTCCGAATGGGAGGAGAGTGAAACAGGTGGGCCATTTCCCGCCGAAAGGAGAGTTACGTCGGACAACCAAATTACTTATTATGCTTTCGGTGCTGACTGAGATTGAAACCAGATCTTCACTGATCTTGACAACTGCGCCAATGCAGGACAAATCGAATTCAGTGGTGATTCCAAAATAAACTTGCTCCAAATCCTTATCTGTTCTTTTTTCTGTCTGTCTGACAAAGAGCCGATCCCTTATTGGCCTATCATCTGTTTCTGAATATATGTAGAATACAACATTGGGTTTTCTTCCTGACAAGACCTACACATGGGAAATATTCTATCTGGAAAGACCAAAAGACAATATTAAAAGGCTCTTACTTAGGTTTGCATCTACTCGTATAAATGTGGACAATATTTATGTTAACACACAAAGTTTTGAGCGAGAATAGCTCCAATGGCATAGAAAGTCAAGTTCGTTTGTGTTGCCAACAGAAATAGTGAAATTGTCAACCCTCGTCATGGAATATCCAATGATTTCAGGAATATACGAAATACCATGCTAATCCTACATAGCATCCCCAAATCAGCCTAAGTGCCAACACCGAAAATATGTGTTTGCACACCTTACATTCACCATCCCTCTAAAATTAAAAATCGCCAAAAATAGCATTTTTAATGAAAAATTCAATTCAGCCATTGGCTGTGGCTTATTATGAAAAATGCGTAGGAAAATACTTGGCAATGTGCTCCTTTATGAGTATTTCTGTACTCGTACTTTGTATTTTTGATATTATGCTCCTTTAGAAATACTTTAATAATTTTAGCTACTAACAAGATTTGTAACACTCAAAAATAAATTGGTTTTCTTTTTTTTTATTTAGGTGCGAGTATTTTTGACTTTCTTTTGAAAAGTTCGCAAAGAAACGGGATCCACCAGATGGGTGTCAGCTCAAGAGCTTCAAACTAACTTCTACGGACGGTCCACTTTTATTTATAACATTTTGTGAATTATTCAAAAGAAACCCCCAAAATACATAGATGCGATTTTTTGAACTCACAATGGAGTAAGTGCAAATTAAAATTTTTCATTTTCCCCTGATAGCAACAGCTTTGTATCACGAGTGTTATATTAGAAAAAAGTTCTCTTATCGAAAAAATTTACCTTCAAACTTTTATTAAATTAAGAAAAGTAATTTTATCAAAAGTTGTCAAAATTAACGATTCTAAGTAAATATTTTAAGAATACCTAAAAGGTATTTACGAATATAGGCATATTCGTATGAATCGGGTTTTCAATGAGAACTTAAGAGTTTTGTATTCAAATAAAACACAGAATGGTTGGGATATCGGGCTGAAATTTATTCCAGGTATAGTAGACAATTTAACATGTGTATGTGTAGACTTTGATCTCATTCGTATAACCACCGCGACCATATTTGTAGCGATCGGTTCCTAGGGGCCAATTTTTTTAAAACTCTTCCACACACGTCGGTCGGAGCGTTGGCAACTTCGGATTCGATATTATTCCTGAGCTCCTCTAACGTTGTTGCCTCGTAGCCGCATAAAAAGATATCCTACGGCGTTAGATCGCATTAGCGAGGTGGCCCTTCCACCGGACCATTCTCGAGATTACACGATTACCGAACTTCCTCTAAAATAGGTAAATTGTTTGACCAGCTGTGTATCTTGTGACACAATTTTGTTGGAATCACATATCACTGATGTCAAGTCTATCCAATTCTGGCCAAAAAATAGTCTTTCAACACGGTACAATAGCGAACTCCATTGACCGTAACATGGCGCTCATTCACCGACGAAAAAATCCGGTCTAATCACACCTCCGGTATGAAATCCACACCACACGGTCACCAAAAATGCATATTTTACTTATTGACAAAGCCATTAAGCCAAAAATGAGCTCCATCGCTGAAGATGATTTTTCGATTAAATTCAGGATTTTCTTCAAACTTTTTCAGAGCCCAATTGGAGAAGTTTCGGCTCTTCAAATTACCAACATTCTTCAGCTTAGTACATAGAGATCTTAATATACATAGAGATCTTAATATACATAGAGATAAATCTGCTAGCCCAGACGGTATATCTCCCCTTTCCAGAAGAGGGGTTGTTGATGACAAAACTTATAGAATTATAATTTAAATTGAAAACACAGAATAATGTACCTACTCGTAAATTTATAAACGAACACACTTATAATAAAACTCCCATGACATAAAAAATTGCATATGTCAAATTAGCATAAAAGGGAAACATTTACACAAAATAAAGGAGTCGCATTTTATAACGTTGAAGTTTTCATACAGTTTTAGACAATAAATATTGAATTTACAACACAGTTGTTACTGTATGTCATTAAAAGAATTACAACACAGTTAAACAAAATAACCAGCGCAGAACAGGGGTTCTTCCGCGCTGGCAAGCTACTGTGTAAGCTTTTTAATAAATCCTACTCTTTAGGACTTTTCCCGAGCATTTGTCCAGCCCGCCCCTAAAAAAGGCGAATCTTCTTCTCTCTCCACCTACAGGCCCATTGCACTTACGTTCCTTCTCTCCAAGGTCATGAAAACGCTGATAAACCGACAGCTCATGAAATATCTCGAAACACGAAAACTTCTTAATGAACGGCAGTATGGTTTTCGTAGCAACAGGTCCACTGGTGATCTGATGGCATGTCTCACCGAAAAGTGGAACCAAAGCGTACATCAATCTGGAGAAAGCAAAATAGTTGCACTTGATATTTCTGAGGCATTTGATAGAGTTTGGCATCAGGGCCTTTTGCAGAAAACGACTGTCGTCTTCAATGGGTTAGAAACTACCTTTCGGAACGTTAAATTCAAGTTGCCTTGGATAGTTTCAAGTCTGGTATTCACAAAATAAATGCTGGTGTGCCTCAGGGCTCCATTTTTTCTCCGACACTGTTTTTAATTTTTGTCAATGATCTCCTGTCTGCCACTTCTAATCCAATATATTGCTTTGCTGACGATAGTACTTTTCATATTTATTACCGGACTCATGTCCCGGCCCTTCGGCTGCAAAACGGGAACGGCAACGTATGTTAAGCTTATTAAATTCCGATATCAACAGCATAACGAATTGAGGGACTATCAACAGAGTGAACTTTAATGCTTCCAAAACACAATGCTATCTGCTGTCATTAAACCGAAATTGAAACACCCAGCCATTATCCATGAATGGAACTTGCATCGTCGAAACCGAAAAACTTTCCATTCTCGGTATGTGTGTCAATGTCAACTTACGTTGGAATGACTACATATTTGATGTCGCCAAAAATGTTGCGAAATGTCTGGATTTCCTTAAACGATGCAAGAAATACCTTTGCCCTTCTGATCTTGTTTCAATATATGACTATAAGGCATACATCCGCCCAAAATTAGAGTATAATTCTCACATCTGGCCAGGTGCGCCTAAAACATCTCTGCACCTGCTAGATAGGATTCAAAACCGTGTGATAAAACTCATAGCTGATACCAATATGACTCAGTCAATGGAGACCCTCAAAAACCAACCAAATGTCTCGTGTCTCACTTTGTTTCATCGCTATTTCCACCACCATCGGTCCATAGAAATCGCCAGTAGCATTCCGCCGCTTCAAAGCTTCAACCGTAACAACCATATCGCTACGACTGATCATCAGCATACGCCCACTTTCGGACGTACTCTGAAATATCGTGATTCGTTCCTAAGCCGAACAACTCGTTTGTGGAATACCCTGCCGAGCTCTCTATTTCCTAGCTATTGCAACATTCAGACATTTAAAACCAACGTACATCGGTACCTATCTTTCTCTCCTCGGTAAATTTCCTTCGCCCGCGCTGTGTGCAAACATTTTAAGGGTACCTTAACCCCTTGAACGCGCGCATCGTTCATGTGACCACCACGGCTTCTGTTGCAAGCGACTATCCGAAGGTCAAAATTATCGATGACTTTTTGAAGAATAAGTGAGTCAATGGCCGCAATTTCAGCTTCGATTGTATGTTTGCGATCCTGAATTGTCGCTGGGTTCAAATAACGGTGTCAAATCGCTTGACCTTGGAGACCAATCAACTTCTCCTTTAACCGAAATAATGCGATCATCAAATGTCGTACGCTATAAATTGATTGATTGACGGTTTGTGCGGACGATAATACCATCCTTTTGAAATCACAGATCATCCAGACCCATTCATTAAATTTTGGGGGAAAATAAATAGCCGGTCAACATGTTGCGGCAACGTTCTCCATCCCCTGTAACTGTCTCTCCACCCTCATCTTCAGTCCAATGATGCCGCCAACCCATAATCCTCACCATATAGTGACTTTTTTTGGGATGCAATGGTTTTTCGTGAATCTCGTATGGGTTTTCCGGTACCCACAAACGACAATTTTATTTATTTGCGTGCCCTTCCATCCAAAAATGGGCTACATCGCAAAAGATCACGAATTTAACAAAATGTTACTTTTCATAATAAGATTGAATAACAAAAATGCGTTGTTGCGTGGTAAACAACTCCATGACTAAAATTGCTAGAGATTGTACGATATCTGTCAAAAAGACCAACCACATGGAATTGAGTAAATGACAGTAATTAACAGCCAACATCCACACCATCTGTTGGCTCACCCTTTAGATACACACATATTTACAACTATCCCAATTATCAATTCTCACGGAATTACCATACTCTGACTAAATATTAAATTTTTAAGCACTGAATCGCTCATAGACGTATCGCTCTCTGGCCAAACGATGACAACAAAGCCAGCGGTCACAAGTCGATCCATCTCCAGCTGCTTAATAGCCGAATCTATTCCTTCTACTCCGAACAAGTATATTCACCATTTACTTGTTTCGTTGATGGTATAATGTTAAGGATTTTCAAGAAAGAGTGGGATCTCGTGCAGACCCATTGCACCCATTCTCTCAGGCTACTCCTTTGGAACATGCCAAATTAATATGGCCTTCCTCAGCAACGCACCAGTCGCGGCTACGACAATGGTCGAGTCATCCTCAAAAGATGTAGATTACATCATCAAACTCATCATCCACCTGACCAAGAGCGGTGACCACATTGCTTTAATTTAAGAGCCCTTTCCCACCAATATTCTTTATTTTAACAACACTTTTTTTACTAAATCTAATTTAAACAATATTTAACTTGAATATGCAGTGAGATTTGCATAACAAAAAGTTAATGATAGTAGTAATGTCAGTTTTTAGGAACATATTTCAAGAAGCGGGATGAACAGTACTCGTAATTATTGCAGCGATAAAAGATGAAAGCAAGAGAAAATATTCTGACTAAAAATCTTAAACATAAATTGGATAAAGGTTATAACAATACAACAATAACAAATAAGAAAAAATTTAATTTTTATCAATTCAAACAACATTGATCAGCAAAATTTTAATTTATTTATGATCAAAACTGAGAAGCCATATTTTAACTTTTTTAAGAAGACTGGCAAAGATCTAATGACACAAATACACCAAGACCTCGATTTGCGTCGTTAATGATGATCGGAGAAATGCGACGCAAATCGAAACGACGCAAATCTCAACACGATTTCCTATATGTTTACATATTTGCCGGAAAATGTTCTCATGTCGTCCCAAAGGACCTCAGACCTATAAGTCTATCATCTTTCCTTCTGAAAACTCTAGAACGACTGATTGATATCCATATACGAGCTAAAATTGATCCTACACTTCTGTCAACGGCTCAACATGCCTACTGTAAAGGAAAGTCGGTGGAAACGGCTCTGCATTCACTGACTAGCCACATCGAACGATCCATACAATATAAAGAGTACACAATGGTTGCTTTCCTGGACATAGAGGGTGACTTCAACAACGTCAACACATCCGCAATCACGACTGCACTGTCAACTCTGCAGGTAGACGACTCACTTGGGGAACTGATCAGTCTTCTGTTAAAAAGCAGGATAATCAACTCCAAACTGGGTGAGACTTCTGCTGAAAGGCGGTGTCCTCTCTCCTCTTCTCTGGAACTTAGTAGTAAATGAACTGCTGATATACCTGGAAGCGGGTGGTAGCAGGGTGATTGCCTATGAGGATGACGTTGCTATAGCCGTCTCAGGTAAACATCTTAATACCATTAAAGAACTCCTTCAATTAATTCTCAATAGATTAACCCGTTAGGCATTGGGAATAAACCCCCATAAAACAAATCTTGTCCTCTTTTCCAGGAAATACAAAATTCCAACTATAGACCCTTCTTCAATAAACGGTACCAGTTTAGTGTTTTCCGATACAGCAAAATATCTGGGTCTCATTTTTGACAGAAAACTAAACTGGAAACCTAACATTCAAGAAAGAGTCAATAAAGCTACAATAGCTTTATTTTCTTCCGAAAAAGCCATTGGGAATAAATGGGGCTTTCAACCCCGGATAACCCACTGGCTGTACATCTCGGTCATAAGACCGATACTTACTTACGGGGTGATAGTCTGATGAACGGCCTTAGAAAGTGCGGTTAACTGCATTAAGCTAAGCGGAGTCCAGAGAACAGCATATCTATGCATAAGCAGAGCGGCGTTAGACATTCTGCTTCATTTAACACCCCTCGATATTTTCAGCAGGCAAATGGCTGCCTTAAATCGACTAAACAGTGGCCAAATAATCCATTTGGCCACGCCAGTATTCTTAATACATTAGGAATCCCCACAGAGAACATCGATTACACCACACCTGAACTTTGGTTTGACAAAAACTTCCATGTAAGCTTCCCCTCTAGATCCTTCTGGGAGGAAGATGCTTTCATGGATGACAAGTCAATCCATCTCTACACAGATAGATCTAAAACCAATAGCGGGGTTGGTGGCGGTGTTTTCTCAGACATGCTAAATCTAAGCCTCTCTTTCCGTCTTCCAAATCACTGCAGCGTGTTCCAGGCGGAAAATTTTGGCGATTAAAGGAGCTCTGTCCTGGCTGAAAAAAAACGTGATATCTGCAAAGGATATCCGCATCTTTTCGAATAGTCCGGCCGCTATCAAATCCCTGAACTCAGTTTCACTAAATTCTAAAACCGCCCTTGAATGCCGATCGTCTCTTATGGAGATGGCAGAGCAGTTCAACCTTCACCTCTGTTGGGTGCCGGGCCACAGAGACGTTCCAGGGAACTGTAGAGCCGATGAACTCGCCAAAATTGGAACCACTCTACCTATTCTACCGGAAAAGAGTAGCATAGGTATACAATCGCTGCGTGCAAACTAATATTAAAGCTGGATGCCAATAAAAGAACAGACCTTAGGTGGACTGTTGGACCAACATGTCTAGCGACCAAACAAATCTGGCCAAAACTGGATCTGTATCGCTCTAAGTGTCTGATCCTTCTAAATAAGGAACATCTCAGTGCCATCATAGGTGTCATCACTAGACACTGCCTCATAGGCAAGCACGCAAGAAGGCTTGGCGCCTTTACAAATGATTTCTGCAGAAGCTGCATGGACGAGGAGGAGGAGGAGACAATCCTCCACCTACTCTGTACATGACCAGCTCTCTCCCAGAGAAGAAAATTTCACTTAGAAGCCTTCTTCTACAACGACCTAAACGATCTGAAAAATATAGACGTAAACAGTCTCCTTCGTTTGGTCAGAAGCTCAAACTGGTTCCATCAGTAAGAGGATCATAGATCCACGTGGCATCACCATGGGCCATTAAGCCTAAGTGGGTTGTTATATCCAACAGCCACTCTTACCTACCCTACCCTACATATTTGCTCCGTTCTCTAATTAATTGGCTCCAGGATAAAAATGTTTGATGAAAACTTTGATTTTCAATAGAAACAAGTGCTTTTATTTATTCATTTAAAACAACAAACAAAAATAAATTAAATTGATTTATATTTAAATACGTACAGTACTGTGCAAAACCTAAGCAACCATCTGCAGTCAGCACTTCATAGTAAATCTTTCCAACTTTCTACCCCACCAAATAAAAAGAAATGGATATGTAATGATGTGTAATAGAGTGTGTTTTGAAATTCACAACTTTTTATAAAAGTGATAATACTTCAGATTTAAAAAAAAAAAAGAAAAACCAACAAAGTAGCCAAATTGAGCTGTGCAAAACCTAAGCAACTTTTTTAATATTTTGTGTAGTATCCTTTATTTTGAATAACAGAGGCGCAACGACAAGGCATAGAAGTAATTAACTTTGAAAGTTTATCCTGGGATATATTCTCCCACTCAACTCAAAGCATTGAATAGGTTAGACCGGTTGGAAAAGTGTTGTCTAGCGACACGGCTTTTAAGGATACCTGACAGGTTTTCGATGGCATTCAAGTCGGGTGATCTGGCCGGCCAATGAAGGACTTGAATCCCACTATCCGGTAACCACTCCTTTACCAACTTCGATGTGTGTTTCGGATCGTTATCCTGTTGAAACACCCAACTAAGTGGCATTTATTACTCCGCATGTGGTAGCATTACCGATTCTAGAATGGATTTATATTTGAATCGGTCCATGATTCCGTCTATTTCGTAGAATTGACCTACACCTCCTGCCGAAAAACAGGTCCACATCATCACATTATCCCCACCATGCTTTACAGTAGGTGTGCAGGATCAAGGATTGAGTCGCTGCCCTTTACATAACATATCCCGTCAGAATTAATTAAATTAAATTTGTAGCGCAGCTATTATTTTATTATTTTGTTATAAATAAATTATTAATTGTTTTGTGAATTATTTAACATTATTTCAGTTTTAATTAACATTTAAATTTATGTACCAAACAAAATATAATGATGTGGCAACTCTCAACTTTTATTTGTGTCGCATCATATAATTCACACTCACTTCAAGTACCAAATTACTCTAATAGAAGAATAAAATTTTATTATATAGTGAAAAATCCACGTAAACCGTTGTTAGTGTTTTATTTAGAGAACAGCTTTTACAAGTTTACGCTCCGATTAAAAGGAATCACTCATACGTTTCGACCAAGACTTGGCCTTTCGTAAGTGATTGGAGGTTTAAGTTTATTTATGTGTCTTCGACCAAGTTTTGGTCTTTTCACATAAATCAAAACCAATTTTCACAAGTTTCATCGAGAGGACGAATTTTCCCTCTACAATTGACGCCCAACGTGAGGCTCGAGTTCCCCACGGATTTATCGGCAATTCACGCAAGTCAGTGAAACCGATAACGCGAGTCAGTGAAACCGATAACGTGAGTCGCGGTCGCGGGTAAACGGATATTCCGTTTTGGCGTTTAGGCAAGGCTCAGCACAGGAGATAGCACCAGCAGCAGCAGTAAGACCTCTGATAGGCAAGGCTCTGTTGGAACGTACGTGGAAGAGCAAGAAGACCTACTAAGCAGCAGTAAGACCTCTGACAGGCAAGGCTCGGGGGGTAGATCAAGAAGACTGGAGGGAATGTTTGACGGTCCAGCGGCAAATACAAGAACAGGTACTACCAGCAGGATGACGACCAACGAACAAGCAAATACAACGGACATGGAACACCGTATTCCCGAAGGAACCCAGCGGTTTAAAGAGACGTTGTGCGATTGCACGGAGCGGTTTAATGGCGAATTTGACGCCCAACGTTTCGAAAATTTTATAACGAACGTTGAAATTTTTAAAAGGGTTCGCCGCATCACCGATGAAGATGCATTGATAGAGGTTCCCTTGCTTCTAAAGAATGAAGCAGCGACATGGTGGAAAGGCATCCATACGGAAATGACTACTTGGTCAAATGCCATCGAAATGATGAGAGACCAATACGCTCCACGACGACCAGTGTACATTATATTTGAGCTATTGTTTGAAAAAAAACAAAAACTGGGTGAATCAACGGACCAATTTATCAGTGCAAAAAGAGCATTATTGGCCGAAATTCCCCAGCCACCCATACCAGAGGTACACTGTATAGACATTATATACAGCCTGCTACATGATAATATCAAGAAGGGTGTTAGGAGGAGCGAGTTTAAAACATTTACCAAACTCATAGCCCTCGCAAGAGAATACGAAAGACTCCACCCAGTAGCGAAGAAGGAAGTTATAAGATGTAGCTTCTGTCATTTTGTAGGACATATGAAAGAAAATTGCCGTAAATTTAATAGCAGCGAGCAGTCCAAGCAGCAACGACCACTAGGGCCTAATAATAGAGGTCCGGAAAATCCGCTAGTTTGCTTTGGATGTGGAACCATAGGCTATATAAAAAGAAATTGTCCAAAATGCTCTAAAGGCATCAGCTCTGGAAGTGGAGCCAGCATTAATGCCTTAGACTTGAGAATTAGCGAGGGAGGTAACATACCAGCAGTGGTAGTAGAATTTGGCGGTATTAAACATGTTGCTTACTTAGATACGGCAGCCAAAACGAGTATTGCCAGCAACAGGCTGAGTGCCCAGCTAAGAAAGGAAAATCACGACTTTCGGAAAATGAAAGCGGAAATTAGACTGGCAGATGGTATTCTCAGAACCCAAGATATCTTGACGACAACCACTTATATGAAAATAGGCCGCCGACAAACCAAAATAAGCATTAGTGTGTTGTCAGAAGCCAATGACAATATCACGTTATTGGGAATCGATTATTTAGAAAGCTCTGGTATTATAATCAACCCAGCCAAGAACATATGGTATTTTGCCGATCAACCCGAATTTAGTGTTCCTTTCTTTAAATATACAGAAATTGCAACAACACCGAATTTTGCATACGGTGAAATCAGCCCAGTCTCTCCAATTTACGATCCGGCGATAGTACAAAAAATAAATAAGCTGATTGATAACGCACCAAGGTATAAAAAACCCATGCCATTGCCACCTATGAAGAAATATTCTGCAGAAGAAATATACGAAGTCTTTGAGGATTCCTTACCACTACATGTCTGCGACCAAGGACAACCAGGTAACAATCGGATACGAAACGTATTCCTCGATTTCTCTAATGAAGAGGAAGACCGCCTAATTGACAGACTGTTTGGGCCACCCTATAAGTTGGGCATAAACTTGACCAGTATTATAAAGAAGGATGAGGGAGCAGTTTTAGTCCAGAGGGAGGGCCCTGACGAGCACCCAATAGAATATGCTAGTCGCTTATTGACATCAGCAGAACAGAACTATTCGACGACAGAGAGCGAAACACTTTTCCAAATTGCTGAAGCGGATAAGTTAGATGTACCCCTTGGAACCTATCATGTGTCTGCTCTAACTCCATTCCGAGCGAAGGACGCATCCACAATAAATAAGCCAATACGACCCATAAGAAGGAGGGGACGACCTTCCAACCGACGCTGACCTGTACAATCGTCGAGACGACTTCATGTCCAGAGGGGGAGATTGTAGCGCAGCTATTACTTTATTATTTTGTTATAAATAAATTATTAATTGTTTTGTGAATTATTTAACATTATTTCAGTTTTAATTAACATTTAAATTTATGTACCAAATAAAAAAATAATGATGTGACAACATTTAAATTTATGTACCAAACAAAATATAATGATGTGGCAACTCTCAACTTTTATTTGTGTCGCATCATATAATTCACACTCACTTCAAGTACCAAATTACTCTAATAGAAGAATAAAATTTTATTATATAGTGAAAAATCCACGTAAACCGTTGTTAGTGTTTTATTTAGAGAACAGCTTTTACAAGTTTACGCTCCGATTAAAAGGAATCACTCATACGTTTCGACCAAGACTTGGCCTTTCGTAAGTGATTGGAGGTTTAAGTTTATTTATGTGTCTTCGACCAAGTTTTGGTCTTTTCACATAAATCAAAACCAATTTTCACAAGTTTCATCGAGAGGACGAATTTTCCCTCTACAAATTTTGACTCGTCGCTGAAAAGAACTGTTTTTCATTTTTCAGGAGACCAGTGTTGATATTTTCTTGCAAAATTTAGCCTAATATGAGAAAAGATTTTAGTTTGAATTATGTTTAAAGAATTTAATTGCACTACCTGTTCCTTAAAGGTCTTTTTGTGAGCATCGGTTTTTTTGCTCGGCCTGTAACTTCGAAGATTATTTCCAATTGTACGTGTCCGCACCGTGCTAGCATCAATGATAAAATCAAGTAATTTTACGACTTCATTCGGAATTGTGAACGGTTGTTTTTTAATTACACCACAAATGTTTCTATCCGTTCGACATGCTGTCTTACGCGGCCTACCACCGACATTTTGAATTTCAACGACTCCTGTTGCATTATGTTTTTGTATTAAACGTGAAATAAATGATTTATTAATACTTATTATAACGTTTAGCTAATGCTGCCTGAGTATCTACAGACTTGAATTCGTCAATAATCTTTAGTTTAAGAGAAGAAGAGTAACTTTGTCGCGACATTATTAAAACATATCAATTATGCGACTAGCTTAAAAGAAAACTGATCAAAGACAATCACTCAAGATCAAAGCCAAAGAGCTTAGAACATTTCATGTATAACCGGACCGGAAAAGTACTGTTAGCTATTTTTTTTACAGTGGGTTACAATGTTGCTTAGGTTTTGCACAGTACTGTATATGGTATATAAGAAATAAAAATAATAAATTAAGTAATTCAGATTTGAGATCGTCCTGTTGTGCTAATATTCTTCTAAGTTTGGTGAGTCTAAATTATGTGTAACACTTTCATTTACCTTATTTGGTTGTCTTTCCTTTTTTTTCAAAAAATTGTCCAATTTTTGTTCAATTTTAACAGATTTTTTTGGACATAGATTTCTTTGTAACAACAGATAGCGTCAGTAACAGCTGTTGCCATTTTTGAACTACGGATTTCTTCGGGATCATTATTAGCAAAAATATCCATTGCTTGTGGAATCAATTGCATCGCCTTAGAAATTGTTGCAGTTGTTAGTTTTTTTTTCCGCTATGACATTAGATGCTGCAGAATCTTCCTCTAATGCATGTGCCATATTAATGGCAAGCAAACTTTCATTGTCATGCTCTTCCTCGTGTGATAACAATAGCTCATTAATATCTTCCTCTCCCATTTCATCAAATTTAGCTTCCATAGCTAAGCCAGTAAGCTCTTTGCAAACGTTTGGAATGTCATTAATGTCATCGTCATCTGTAGGAACGCAGTCTGACCATAATTTCCGCCAAGATGCGTTCATACAGGATGTTTTAACTTCTTTCCAAGAAAGATTTATATTTTTGTTGTTGGGTTGTATAAACTACTTTTATATTTTCGAAAAAGTCATCTAAAAAAACTGGATGTCCTGGTGCATTGTCTATTAATAACAGCACTTTAAAGTCTAAATTTTCGGAATAACAGTAAAATTTTAATTCAGGAACAGCACAGTTTTCTATCCAATCCTTAAATAGAGATGCATTCATCCATGCTTTTTTATTTGCACGCCAATAAACAGTAAGATCACCTTTTTTAACATTCTTTAGTGCTTTTGAATTTTCGGATTGGTAAATTAGAAAAGGCTAAAATTTAAAGTCTGCTGCTGCATTTCCTCCCAAAAGAAGTTTGAAGCGATCTTTGGGGCTTAAATCCAGGGCACGATTATTCGGTTTTCGAAAGATATGTTCTTGATTTAAGTCGTTTCCAAAAAAAGCCTGTTTCATCCACATTAAAAACTTGTTTAGCTGAATACCCGCCGTCATCAATAACGGCTTTCAGTTCTAACTTAAACTTTTCTGATGCTGATGTATCAGCACTAGCTGATTCACCCTTTAAGGCCACACTGTGCAAGTTCGACCGTTTTTTGAATCGTTCAAACCAGCCGTTGCTAGCTTCGAATTCTCCTACATTCTCACCACTTGATGATGGGGTATTTTGTTTTAAGGACTGAAACGAATAAAATTTGGAAACTTCAAATTAAAAAAAAAAACATTTTCATAATTCATGTAAATTTCTTTTATTTGCTTTAAAACTCTGTTTTTATTAAATTCATTCACAATTACAAAAAATAAAAAAAATATTTGGATTCCCATTCTTTCCTCAACTTCTTTCGAATGTCCTTCATAAGGTTGGTGACAGTTACATCCGTGGTCTTTTTGGACGCTCTTTTCCATTTAGCACTAAAATCTTTTACGTCCTTTGCACACTGCTCACTTTTCCTCAATTTAGCTTTGACCAAAGTCCAATACCTTTCAATGGGGCGGCACTTTGGAACATTGGGTGGATTCATGTCTTTTGGAACAAAGTCGACATATTTAGCAACAAAAAAGCTCAGCCTCGCATGAGCATAGTGAACTGAAGCGAAATCTGGCCAAAATAATGTTGAACCCTCGTGTTTGTTTAAGAAAGGAATCAACCGTTTTTTAGGCGCTCGTTAATGTACACTTCTCCGTTAATTGTTCCCGTTGTAATAAACGATGAGCTTCTGTGTCCACATTGCCAAATGGCCTGCCAAACGAGATATTTTGACCCGAATTTTTCCATCCCAATCGATGTTGTTGATTGCGGAAGAATCTCAGCTTCAAACGAGTTGTAAAACTGCGCACCTGGAAGAGTAGTAAAGTCGGCTTTGACATAAGTTTCGTCATCCAAAACCAAGCACGCTTTCTTGTTGCCGATCAACTCGTATAGCTTTCGGGCTCGTGTTTTTATGACTTTTTTTTGCTTTTCAGTAACTTTTGGTATTTTTTGTTTTTTTCGTGTTTTTAGACCGTTACGTTTTTCAGATCTTTGTACCATTGTTTGGTTGGTATTACATTTCCGAGCAACATCTCTGGATGACATAGTCCGGTTTTTTACGATGGTACCCACTATTTTCCTGTCCAGATTTGTATCATGTGCTCCACTTTTAGCTCCACTTTTCTGTTTTCGCTTAACTGTCAACGTCTCCTAATATCGTTTAATAACAGAGTCCACTGTACTGCGTGCTATGTTTAAATTTTTTGCGATGAAATGGTTTGGACACGAAGTATTTTCGAGCCATTTGTCGATGATCATTTTGCGGCGTTCCTCTTGACTCATATTTTATAAATATTTTAAGTCGCACCGAACTAAAATCAATAACAAACTGAAACTAGAGAATATACAGGCTAATTTGGGTACAAAATGGGATTGCAATTTTTACGCATTGGAAGTATAGCCCGTATTAACATTTACAGATTTTATTCGTTTCAGTCCTTAGGTCGTCATATATGGATAGAGCTTTATTTTTTATAAGCTCAGCGGCATCCTTCGGCTTACTTGGTATTCTATCCAAGTATGTATAAAGAAAGGACTCCACTTTTACCATCAAGGAACTTTTTACTTTTGTAACTTGTTTCGATTGTGATAATGTGGCCGTTTTCGTAAACTCGGTTATTTTGGCACTATCTCTGTTGCAAATTGTTTTTAATTTAGCAGGTGCTAAACCAAGAATTCTTCCAATATCAACAGCTTTTTCTCCCGATTTATAACGCTTTAATATATTCAATTTTAGCTCCTCTTTTTGCTCATTTTGATTGTTTCTTTTTTTGTTTCAATTATCAATTTTTACGTTTTTTTTTACCTCAGCACTTCTTTTTAAAAACTAATTTCGTACCAGAGAACTGCAAAAATCACTTTTTTCTTGATTTATTCATACACGAAAATTCTTACTCATATTTATACGCTCAAAAAAACTCAGCGTTGAATAAAATCAGCACAGTGCTGATTATTAGTGAAGGCATTGTTCGGAAGAGTCAGATGATCGAACATGGGAATTCCACATGTAAAGCAAACAAAAAAGGGTTGCCGTTGAGTAACATATGGCATTGCATTTCCTTTATGAGGAATCTATGAATTAGTTGTGTTTAATAGTCTTTACGCAAAAATTCATACGCGTTCATTTGAGCTCATTGTGTTTGATCAAAATAACCTTTGTTGAGTCGAGCAACAAACACCCGAAATGAGCGGTTTGAAGACAACCAGTGATTAGCTAACCGAATGGGAAGCTCCACAAGCGGCGCTGTAGCAATGTAGGTGCGTGGGAGAAATACATACACCGGCGATTACTAGGATGAGGCGATACATTTTACAATCGATTTTCACCCTTTATACCTGTTTGAAATTTTGTACCCGTAAACTTTTACTACCTGGTAACAGGTACATATTTTCTCAACAGGAAGTCATAAAATTAAGGGGTAAATAAGAAACGACCGTTAGAATTTTCCAAGATCAAGCAATGAACTACTTGAAAAGCGTACAAAAAGATGCGCCACTAGGATGAGGCCACATGCAAAATCTTCGAAAGAAAGGAAAAAATGTTTACATTTTATGATGTTAAAACATTTATTTATTATGTTTTTCTACATTAATAATGAGTATGCCCGCCATTTTTCAATATCATCTCTATAAAACGGTTTGGAATAGAATCATACAGTTTTTTTTAAATAATTAAAATAAATTTGGGCCCAGGCATCACGAATAGCTTCCATTAAAGTGTCCTTGTCTTCAAATTGCCTGCCGAGTTCATACATGCCCAAACATTTTCGATTATGTTTAAGTCCGGTGAATAGGACGTCTTCTGATTGAATCCAACTTCTAACGACCCTGGAAGTGTGGATGGGGTCATTGCCTTGTTGGAATATCCAAGGCAGGGGTCCGAAAATGTTTTTCACTTTTGGAAATGACTGTTCCAGCAAACATTTGCAGTTGTTTCCGTTCATTATTGTGGACAAAAACTTCAACTGGTTTGTGCCATAGTAGGTAATATCTCCCCACACCATTACACCTGATGTACGGTTGTGGCGTCTTGCCAAAATAAGCTCCTCCTTTCTTGGATCATGGAAATAAAAGTTGTAGCCATCCGGGCCGTCAAGGTTAAACTTTTTTTCATCGGAAAAAACAACGCGTTTCCATTCACTGCTCCAAGCGACATGTTCTCCTGAAAAATTCATTCGATGCTCCTTGTGTTCTTGCCTTAAAACAGGTTTCTTTTTAAGTTTTTTTCTCTGTATAGTACCACTTTTTCGTATTATCCTTCGGACCATTTCTATGTTGGCTGATACTCCGCTGTTGGCCCTTATTTTAGTCGCTGGTAGAGTGGAATTTGAGGCACGCCGTAGAATTAACCGCTTTTCTCGCAATGTTGTTGCTTCTGCTGTGCATAATTTTCTCCATAGTTTTATGTATCCACAAGATAACTGTTTCCAAAGGTCTTACTTCTTTTAAGCCTCCTTGCAATATCTTGGCCTGAGAGCCCTAACTCATTGAAAGCATCTATTTTTCCTTTTTCTGTCGCTGTGAAAGTCTTTCCGGAACCCTTTTTTTTAACTAAATAAAAACAGTTCTTTTCAAGGCTTCTTTAAATATTCTTAACAAAACTTTGAAAAAAATTACTGACGTGAACTCTTACAACGAAATATTCGCAATGCCCTCATCCTAGTGGCGCATCTTTTTATACGCTTTTCAAGAAGTTCATTGTTTGATCTCGGGAAATTCCAACGGTCGTTTCTTATTTACCCTTTAATTTTATGACTTCCTGTTGAGAAAATATGTACCTGTTCCAAGGTAGTAAAACTTTGCGGGTAGAAAATTTCAAACAGGTATAAAGGGTGCAAATCGATTGTAAAATGTGTGGCCTCATCCTATTGATCGCCAGTGAATGTAGCTTTGGTACAAACTTCTACGCTACATATTTCAAGGGTCAATAAAAGAAAAAGAAGTAGAATAATGAGAAATTCCCTTTTCCATGTAACTTAACGAATGATAATCAAACAAAAAAATCTTCACAGAATTGTAACATATGTAGCGACGCTAATCGAAACAGAAAAGAACGCAATTTAAAAATGCGACGCAAATCGAGGTCTTAGTGTACTCGTATTCAAAGGAAGCGTATTAAACAATTTACAGGATACTACATAGCAAAAGTTTTTGAATGGCGTAGTTCGAAATGTATGTAAGACGACAACTGAATTACTACGTAGATACGAGATACCTCTTATGCAGAATATTTTCAATATTTTCAATGATACAATATTGTAATACAAATGTTAAATGTTAAAATTTTCAATTTTATGAACAAAACCATTGAATGAGCTAATTATACCTCGTCGTTCCGATTTGCGTAGTTTCGAAGTTGCGTCGATATTACTTCGGTTTGGGTTTTGTTATTCCGTTTTTCATTTTTTAGTCAGTCAGTTTGGAGAAATATTTGCAACAATGAAGTTTAACTTTTGCAGTCAACATCAAAGTAACCCAAAAGCGAAAACAAATTAATTTGGAATTAAAATTGAAAATTTTAAAACGTTTCAAATCTGGAGACAAAGCTGTTGCCATTGAAAGAAGTCTTGATTTGTAACCGCGATGCTGAAAAAAGAAAAGAGTTTCCTAAGACTGCTACACCATTACAGCAAAGGATGCCACTTAGCAAAATAGTTATTCAGAAAAAAGCCTTAACCTTGTTAAATGATCCTAAAATAGTTTTCCTTTATCAAGTGGTGGATATTTAGAAGCATTTGAAGCAAGCCATGGTTGGTTCGAGCGTTTCAAAACTCGAGCGAATGTACATAATGTCGCCTTGAAAGGAGAATGTAAATGTAAACTTCAATTAAAAGCTTGTTAAAGAATGTGAATATTCTGCTAAGCAAGTTCTGAATGTCAATGATACAGGTTTATTTTTGAAACGTCTACCAGGGAGAACGTATATTTCCAAATCTGAAAAATCTTGCCCTGGGCTATAGTCAGCAAAGATCGGCTTACACTTCTTCTAGGAGGAGATGCAGAAGGCTTTTCTGGTCTTCCATTCTGAAAATCCGAGAGCTTTTAAAAATGTGAAAAAGTGTAATCTTCCGATTTATTGGAGTGCGAACAAGAAGGACTGCAGCTCTATTTAAAGATTGGGTAGAAAATTGCGCAGTTCTTGACTTAAAAGCCTATTGTTCTGCTCAAAATATTGACTTTAAAAGGTTGTTGATATTAGACAATGCTCCTGAACATCCAATTTATTCAGATGAATTTTCTGAAAATATAAAAGTTGTTTTTATGCCTCCAAATACAACCTCCATCATACAACCAATGGACCAAGGTGTAATATCTAACTTTAAACGTTATTATCTACGACGTACATTTAGTCAGCTTATCGCAGAAACTTATGGAGAAAGAAGATAAACTAACCATGGAAGAATTCTGGAAAAATTATTATATCATGATGGCTATCGAAAATATCAATTTGTCATGGATAGAAGTAAAAACATCAACAAACAGTATGTGCGGAAGTTGGCGTCAAATATGGCCAGAATGCGTTAGTAAAGATATAGCAAAAGTTGATGATGTACCAACCGTTCTAGAGAACTTACCGAATTAGCAGTAGCAGCAAACTTTGGTTGTATGGAGGAGCGCGATATTGACGAGTTATTGATATCGCACAATGAAGAGTTTAATAACGAACATTTGATTGCACCTGAAGTAGTTGTTGAAGAAAAGAAATTAAGAACTGTTCTTATATCGAAAGCGATGCAACTTATTTCACAGGCAATGGAAATTTTTTCTGATAATGATCATGATGAAAAACGTAGTTTAAATGTAACAAAATCTGTGGCAGCCGCGATCAATTGTTACAAAAAAATTTATTTGGATAAAACGGCAGTGACAATACAACAAACTACGAGTATGGACCAATTTTTAGTAAAATCAACACGACAGACAAATCATTCAACAGAAATGTCCATTAAAACTTTAAAATGAATTAAATGTCCTTACTATTGAAGCTACATTTTCTGTAAAATTTATTGAGTTTTTAACTAATTTATATAGTTTTATGGAATATTTATGTTCCTATTATTTGAATTAACATTTTGGTTGCAATGAAATTAAATATAACGTATTACAAGTAATAAACATTTGGATTTTTAATGATATATTTAATCCTGCTACCAATTAACCCTTATCCTGTACTTTAAAAAAAAAAAACTCACTTGGTATTTATGGGTCAAATTTGCCCAATGTACTTTTCATTTAGCAATCACGATTTTTGAATGTAATTTTTTGTTCAGAATGATTTTTACAAATAAATTTTGAACATTTTGAGCATTTTGTTGAATATTTCGGGCTGTTGAAGCGACTTGGGCACAAGTAGCAGCGAGATCTATTTAATGTTGACACTGTAGCTTGTTCTGGATTTTTTCATGTTTGGGCAATTTTGACCCATGTGTACAGGATAAGGGTTAAACCAAATGTAGTGATAATATGTTATGTACATGGGAATCGTTAATTCGATTTGCGTCGTGTTTTTCTGGTCCCAATTAACGACGCAAAGCGAGATTTTGGTGTATTTAATAATGTGCAAGCGCAATTTAAAATGCTGGAACCTGTTTCTATTCTATTTCAGGTTGACTATTCATCAATTTAGTTTTATTACTGACGACTAGCTCATGTTCCTCAAACTAAATTCTTAGAAGGTAAACATCGAGGTTTATACCAACACTTAGGTTTAGAACACTATTCGAGCGATATGCAATGCCTAGATCGTAAGCAAAGGCGGTAACGTTTCTTAAAATGACTGTCGAAAAGGTGAGTTTATATTGTGCAATAGTCCCCTAAATTCTCATGGGTAATTTGGGAAATGATTCCTGGATATATTCTATGAAAAAGATCCTTCTACTGTAAGGGTCTATCTGCAAAGTTGACATCATTTATCGAGGATTTAAGAAAAGGCTAACTTTAGTGTACCCTGACCCATGTTAACGGAAATTGCTCTGTTAGTGGTAACAGTAGGAACTTCGTGTAGGATTTTATTTTTAAAAGAAATACTAGCTTTTGTAACCGAGTTTAAATAACGTTAATATCTTGTTTGAATCTTCAGATATCCTATTTCTAAGCCCGTTCCAATTTTCTTGCCCGTTATGATTTTTGAATTTGTGCTAACTTTTCTCCAGAAAATACATAATAATCATAACGTTTTATTTTTTTTTACTTATACGCGTAACAATAATATTAAAAAAAATCATCAAAAAGTTTACAGAAAAACCATAGATTTTATTGGGTCTATAACTTAATTCGGTTTGCTAAGAGATAGCGTAACTTGTATTATTTCATTGGAACATGCGTTGGAAAGCTACTGTCATTGTACGTCATTTCAGTATATGTCATGGGGTGGCCGTGGTGTAGTGGTACTAGCTATCGCTTTCCAGGAAGTGTACAAGGCGAATGTTATCATTGGCCCGAACCACGACCTGGAGAATCGAGTCCTTGTGCACAATTTCTACCTTCGAAATGAAATAGAGAATTGGCGATTCGAGAGCTCGGGCTTCACCCAGTTTAGTGACGAGAATATGTCAAATAACGTCATCACCAACGACAGGGTACTACCCCCTTTCATTTCGAAGGAAGAGCTCCAAACGATCTTCGAATCGCTTAGAAGTAAGAAATCAATGGGAACCGATGAAATACCGAACATTGTGCTTCGACATCTCCCACTAGAAGCGGTGGCCATTTATACCACCCTGTTTAATAATGCACATTATCCAGCGCATTGGAAAACTGCGGTGGTACATCCTATACCTAAAAAAGATAAAGATACTTCCAATCCGGCGAATCTCCGTTCGATCAGTCTTCTTCCAAACATCAGTAAGGTTTTCGAGAAGGTAATCAATAAAGTCCTGACTAAGTGGGTTGAGGACAAACATATAGTTCCGTATAATCAATTCAGTTTCAAGGTGGGCATGACATCATTCATGCTGTGTCGAAACTGGTTTCTGATATCCAATGGAATAAAGGCAAGAACCAGTGCACTGGTGCCTGCCTGATTGACTTGGAGAAGGCTTTCGATACCGTATGGTTAGAGGGACTCTTTTTCAAGCTGGACAGGTTGGGCATTAGTAAACCACTGCTGTATAATCTTTTTGATATGCTCTCCAGTAGACAGTTCATCGTGAAGAATGGCGATGTGACTTCTGCCGGAACATTTAACATTAAAAACGGTCTGCAACAAGGTGCGGTAAATTCGCCGATCCTGTTCAACATTTACACAAGTGATCTGATAGGTTCACTTCCTCACAGCATAGCGTACGCAGACGACTTAATTGCGTACAGATTAGGTCCAAAGATTGAAGTCATTAACTTACTATTGCAACGTGACTTCGATAAAATTAAACAATATTGCGATGACTGGAAGTTGAAAATCAACTTTCAGAAGTCGGAAACCATTCTGTTTAGGACGCCTTTGTCTGGGGCCTCTAGGGATACCAGAAAGAATTGGCGAAAGTTCTCTATCGTCGGACAACAAGTCAGATACCTTGGGATCTGACTAGATCTATATCTGTATTTTAACAAACATATAGATGTTGCTCTGGCCAGAGCCAGAGGTGCTTTTGCCCTTACAAAGAGACTGTTTTATAACAGCCATGCGAGGGTGAAGGTGATCTGTTACATGGCCCTTATCAGGCCCATGCTTGTATTTGGATGTCCCGTGTGGTTCAACGTGAGAGCAAGTCTATTGGAAACGATTCGGGTGTTTGAGAGGGCTTCGCTTATACAGAACACCAGAGTCTGAGTAATGACCTTATCGAACAACCTGATCTCTGGGGCTTATTACCCCAATTATATGTATCACGAGAGAGTTCGCTTTGACGGCTTTATTCCTCCAGAAGCGTTCCTCTATCTAGATAGCAAAGGTCTGATCCAGGACATATTGGCGGTGCCGCTAATCTTCCATGTCGCTCGAACAGCTGCAGACAGCTGGCTCAACTACGACGGAGACGTCGAAAGACTTAGTTTAAGTGTTAGGTTTAATTTAGAGTGCCCGCATGGGGCCATTAAGTTAGTATAAGATTACTTGTAAGTTATTTAAGCTAATTTTTAAGCGTTTTTTGTTTAGCATGTAAGATTAAATTAAGTATATAAATAAAAATGCATTTAAACTGAAACTGAAACTAGCTATCGCTTCTCACTCGGAAGGTCAAGGTTCGAATTCTAGCCACAGCAAGTTTTCATTTGTGTAATTTGGAACTCAGTCAGAAAAATCTGCGTGTGAAGGCATAACACTGACATGTAGAATTGGCTGTTGTAGGGTTTTTCAAGCACAAAACAACCGTTAAAATTCACAACCTCACATTCCGAGAGAAGAAAAATCTCTCCGTCCTATTCGGACTCCCACCCCTGGAGAGTCAATATCGAAACCAAACACACCTGAGTTTCAAACCACTACATCACAAACTTTCCTTTCTCCTCCTTCTATCTTTCCGCCCGCGACAAGGCAACAGTATAAAGGTATTCATAACCCCTTAGGCGCTCGTAAATTATAAAAAAAAAAAATAAAAAATTTTAAGCGTAAACAACAATAATTTTTTTTCACTCAAATATGTCGAACTTTGTGCCTGAAAAAGTGTTTTTGCGGGGAGTTCTTCTTCATGAAAAAAACTGCTGCCGAAAGTCATCGTATTTTGGTGGAAGTTTATGGTGAACATGCGCTAGCTGAGCGAACGTGCCAAAAGTGGTTCGCACGATTTAAAAGTGGTGATTTTGGCTTGGAAGACGATGAACGTCCTGGGCAGCCAAAAAAGTTTGAAGATGAAGAACTGGAAGCATTACTCTATGAAGATTGTTGCCAAACACAAGAAGAGCTCGCAGAATTGTTGGGTGTCACTCAAGCAGCCATTTCAAAACGTTTAAAAGCAGCTGGATATATTCAAAAGCAAGGAAATTGGGTTCCACATGAACTCAAGCCGAGAGACGTCGAAAGGCGGTTTTGCATGTCCGAAATGCTGCTGGAACGCCACAAAAGGAAGTCATTTTTGCATCGAATTGTTACTGGTGATGAAAAATGGATCCACTACGACAACCCCAAGCGCAGAAAATCATATGTGAAATCTGGCCAACCAGCCGTTTGAAGAGAGCAGTGGCCGAAAAACGCCCGGAATATGCGACCAGACACGAGGCAATAATTTTCCATCATGACAACGCTCGGCCCCACGTTGCTATTCCAGTTAAGAACTATTTGGAAAACAGTGGATGGGAAGTCTTACCCCACCCGCCTTATAGCCCAGACCTTGCCCCTTCTGACTACCATTTGTTCCGGTCGATGCAGAACGCCCTCACTGAAATACAGTTCGCATCAGAGCAGAATATCAAAAATTGGCTTGATTCATTCTTGGCTGCCAAGCCGGCGCAGTTCTTTTGGGATGGGATCCACAAATTGCCAGAAATATGGGAAAAGGTCATAGCTTCAGATGGGCAATACTTTGAATAATACTGTTATACATGTATTCCTTAAATAAACGTTCAAATTTTGAAAAAAAAACCGCACGAATTAAGTTATATGCCCAATATGTTACTTGGGAAAACCTGCAGCAGATAAAATTTTAAAAAAGTGTAGCTTTCTAAAAAACTTTGGAAATTGAGGACAGTTATGAAATCGACCTATAGTTGTTTTTGTCACTTCTACTATCCTTTTTGGAAAGGGATATTACTTGGGTACACTTTAGCTTATCCGAAAAGGTTCCGTTAAAAATTCTAAGGTTAAAAGGATTCGCTTTTTCAGGGTTACATTCAGTGTTATTGTTTTTTTAAGGGCTATTTTGGAAATACCATTATCTCCATATGAGCTTGATTTGTTAAAAGAGCTTATAATTTATTATACAGCTAATTGAGACCTAGCAAAAAGGTTACAGTAAGAATAACTAATTCATGGCTTCAGCCTTACTTCAGATTTTTTACAAATACCTCTATAGTTAGAATTGCTAATACATATAGTTTTGTTGAATTGCTAAAAACAAGTCATATGCCTTATATGCATTACTTTCCGCATAGATTTATTCCCAAGTTTCAGAGAGTAACTCATTGCTAAGAAGACTGAAATTAACCCTTCTGTACACCCTACGTGACGAAAGACATTTAGCAAGCCTTCAACTTTTCAAATTACCAAACAAAATCCCAGTCATACAGCGATCAGTAATGTGCAGATCGAAATTAACGCCAGCACACTGGTTTATAGGTGTTTTCAAAAAACGACCAAAAACAAGATCAAGACAAGTACTTCAAATAGGCCTTGTGGTGTCATTTATTAACGACTGAAATCCATGGTCAGCCAAAAGTGCGAGGTCAGAAGTCGGATTCGAGTCAAGGATGACAATATTAAAATCACCTAATAGTACAAGATTAATAGCTTAGTTAAGGAACATTGAACATTTATTCAAAAACATTTTGTTATCATGAAAGTGTAACTTGTACACACACCAAATTTTAAATCTAAAAGTAAAACAATTTTCCTTATATGTACAAAGTTAGCCCCAGAAGTACCCGACCTGACGTATAGATGGCGGTTGTTGTTTAAAAAGAATGACAACTGTAGAAAGTACCAAGTATATTTGTTCCGCAGCCATCAATGGTAACCGCTCTCAATGAATTTTTAAATATGGAAAAAATTGGTCATTTGAAAGGCCTCAGTCCAACCAACATCAAAACGTAACTGGATTCTACTCTGGGAGAGTCTGCTCCTTTGTTTATAACAATAAAATATTGGGGGTCAGAGTTTAAGCGAGGCCGTACGAGTTGCCAAGAGGAACATCGCAATGGTCGACTAAATGAGGTGAGTTCACCAGAAATGTTGAAAGAAATCCACAAAATAGCATAGTATGACCGTCGATTGAAAGTGCGTGAACTAGCAGATATGGTAGGCATTTCGAAAAGCGCTATACATCGTATGTGGACTGAAAAATTTGTCATGAGAAAGCTGTGCGCAAGATGGGTGCCACGATTACTCACAATGGAACAAAACCAGCGTCGTGAGGATGTTTCAATCGAGTGTTTGGCAAAGTTTCAAAGCAATAAAGCCGAGTTGTTGGGTCGATTCGAAACATGGGTACTTCACCCACACCCGAGACGAAGGAACAGTCAAAATAATGGACTCAAAGGGGACAACCGGCTCCAAAGAAGGCGTAGACAGTTCCATCAGCAGACAAGGTCATGACGTCAGTTTTTTGGGATGCGCGTGGATAATTTTCATTGATTATCTTCAGATCAAGCAAAGGTATTGCTTCTAGGGCACCAAAAATCTGAGTATAAGCCACGAAGAGCCATTACACTCGCTCAAAGTTGATAGTAGCCATATTGTTGAAGCTACATCTGCCAAATTAGCTGTCATTTATTCAGTCTGTTGTGCCAAATCACCATTGACAGACATGGCGCTCAACAACACGTACAAATGATAAAATTATTTTATCAAAATGAGAGTTCTGTTCGGGGAATCCTCTTACCGAGAGGACTACAGTGTGGTGGATAAATGTGAGTCCACTGGTTCAGTAACCGATAAACCAACACCGGTAGTTCAACGAAACGCAAGATCTGCCAAAAACATCGAGGCCGTCCATGAGAGTGTGCAGGAGAATCAGAGGCAGTCGAATTCACGCTCGGACTTTCGCAGACCACAACTTGGCGAATTTTGCGTCGTGTCTTGGACCTGCACCCGTACAAAATTCAACTGACCCAGGAGCTGATGGTAAACGACCACGATGACGTGTGTTCGCTGAATCGGCCCCGGAGCAGTTGGAAACTGACCCTAATTTTCATCGAAAAATCATCTTCAGCGATGAGCCCCATTTCTGGGTGAATGAGTACGTCACCAAACAAAATTGTCGAATTTGGGACGATACCAATCCACATGAGATCCAAGAGCGTCCAATGCATCCCGAAAAAGTTTGTGTTTGGTGTGGTGTGGATTTTGGGCTAGCGGCGTCATCGGTCTATATTTCTTTGAGAGCAACGTTGGCCAGGCCAGCACCGTCAACGGATGGATGATTACCAACTTCTTTTGACCTGAATTGGATGATATGGACAAAAATGACATGTGGTCTCAACAGGACGGTGCTACGTGCCACACAGCTCACACCAGATTGGAAATTTTGCACGAGCGACCCGAGGGCATGGTCATCTCAGATTGATGTGAACTGGCCATAGAGATCGTGCGATTTCACCCAGTTAAACTTTTTCTTGTGAGGTTCTCTGAAGTCACAGGTCTATGTGAATAAGCCACACCTGCCCTCAAAGCCAACATAACCCATGCCATCGGTCAAATTCAGCCTGATTTACGCGTCAGAGTCATGGAAAATTGGACATTTCGGATGCGCGCCACACAGAGAAGCCGCGGCGGACATTTAACGATTTAACATTTAACATATAACGATGTTATATTCCATGAATAAAAAATGAATAAAAAATTTCGATGATATCTTACACTCACTTTGTTTTATTCAAATTTGAAGATAGCAAGCGCTTAATGAAAGACTCTTTACAAGGAAATACAGCGTTTAACGGCTGAAATCGCAAAGAACCGGATCAATGGCGTCTGAACTGGATAGGGAAAATTATCAAGATGAACATGTAAATTTAGTATTAGAGTCACAGTCGGTGCTAAGGATATAAGAAAAACCGCCTCTGCAGATTGCTAAACACTAGAAACGACCAAAGCTATTGTATCACGCAAAACCAACTATTCAACATACGTGGGGTAAGCCACGGTAAGGTAAGATCGCCATCTACCTGACTACAATTAAATAAAGATATCTTGATTAGGGTAAAACAAGTATTTTAACGACTGCAGATACCTAACCATTAAGGATACATTTCATGCTCTTCATCATAATGCAGGTCTCGATCTCATACGACAGAGACTCAATATATCGCATCTCAGCTGTATATCACGCCTCAGCGATGTGCGAAGTCACTCATAAGCTGGCGGTTATCTCAACGAAAGCATAACAATGGAAATCGCCCAAAAAGCCACAAAACTTAACACTAAACGAAATAAGCAATTGTCGTCTTCGCTAAATGCGGTTCGGTTTTCATTAAACCATGAATTAAAAATTTTTTTTTTATTGTACATAACAACAGCTAAAGAAGTAGGTATGTTAGCCGAGTGACGCACTTCCAAAGTCAAATTTGTAAAATTCGCAGAAAAATCGCCAGAAAATTATTAATAACGAAAGAACTATTCCATATAAAAGAAAATCCTACGTAATTGGGCAATATACAATATTTTAATTGGTTGAAAATTGTTCAAGTAATGGGTGCGGCCAACTTGAAAAATGCAGCTTTGAGATAAACGCGTTTAAAAGTTTAAGTAATAGAAAGTCGTGAAAAATTTTAATTTGCGATGCCTGCACAATAGATCTGGCTTTCTAGATTAGTGTCCTGCTCTTTCATTTCTTTTCTATTGGATTTTAATGCGATCCTCCACTCTTTCGTAGCTTAAGGCAACGATCTTTCTGCAAGCTTTATGCGCTCTTTGTCAATCTCCAAGCACATTTCCCAGCTGTTCGGGCCGATTTCTAAATCCATCTCTTTCATTATGCGCAAAATTGAAGCAACGCCGTCATTGTACACGCAAACAATGCTTGAACTCCGTCATTGCCGTTACTGTATTTATCATACGGTACGGGCGACTGAGTGTATGTAACAACTGATGGATGGCGGGTTGTGAGTGAAAATTTTGTTGGTGCACTGTTTCATATTGTTGTAAGGGCATAACACCTACAACATTTTGATTCCGTAAACCAACGTCAGAATTTTCACTTCGCAGCCTTGCTTAGTATCGTCGGTGCTTGTGTTTACTATGTTTATTTGTAATTATAACTAGGGGATTTAGGGTGGACGTAGCCAATATGCGCGGGCTAAAAAGTAATAACTTTTCTGCGTACCTGCTACCTGGCTAAGAACTAGTGCCACTATTCTTCTCTCACCGTGATCTCGCCATTTACGTGCGTAGTGATGGAGCTAGCAAACTCCGCCACAATGTGGTCCATGTTCCAATTCTGAATACAATTTCATATGGCTAAAATTCCATCTCCGTAAGCAAATTATCCTCATACTGAAATCGTTATTACGAGCGATTTCAATATACACAATTCTGGGTGGCTTCGACATTCTGGACAGACAGCACTCGAAGGACGGTGTGTTGAGATATTCGCTGCGGAAAATAACTTAACCCAGCTTGTAAATGAGCCCACACGCATACCAGACGTTGATAGTCATATCGCCAACACCCTGGACTTGTTTCTAACTTCTCACCCTGACAAGTACTGCATTGATGTGCTCTCCCCTCTAGGCTCGTCGGACCATTGTGTCATATCAGCTAAATTCTCGTACACCCACCACACTGTTACAGAAAATATTTCTAAAAGAACCGTATAGCAATACGAGAAACCCAATTGGAGCGGACTTAACAACATCTTTAGGAATTTTAACTGGTCGTTATGTTTCCTCAATAACGACGTGGATGCCACTGCTGACATGATCACAGAAACTAATCTCTTTGGAATGCGATGCTTTATCCCTCATCGGATGAAGAGTATCAAACCAAAAGAAAAGGCATGGTACGACTCGAGCTGTACAGAGGCTGTCAGGGTTAGAGAAATGCTTTTTCGGTCCTACAAGACCAACCCAACGAAGGAAAACCGAAAAAACGGAGTAAAAAGAAAAAAATCCAATACGACCAACAACTGAGCCAAAAAATACTGCAATGTCCCAAAGGCAGTAAACATTTTTGGTCGTTCGTCAAAAACATTAGAAATTCTGCATCATCCTCCATCCCAACGCTCATTTACAATGACATTAAAGCTGTCAGCTCTTTGGATAAGGCCAATCTGCTTGCTGCACACTTTGCGGCCAGCGTAACACTCCCACATTGTCCTTTGTCGCCGCCTACAATTGAGTGCGTCGAATCTTCAAGGGGATGAATCCACTTTCTCACTCGTGTAGTAGCAATAGTCCTTAAAGATCTTAATATCCAAAAATCCGCATATCTCCCCTTCTTCTGAAGAGGTGTTCTTCCACCCTGCAAAACCACTGCGTAAGTTTTTTCATCAATCCTACTCTTTAGGACTCTTTCCGAGCAGATGGAAAACAGCATTTGTCCAGCCCATCCGTAAAAAAGGCGAATCTTCTTCTCTCTCCTCTTACAGACACATTGCACTTACGTCCCTTCTTTCTAAGATCAAGGAAATGCTGATAAATCGTCAGCTCATGAAATATCTCGAAACACGGAAACTTCTTAATGACCGGCAGTATGGTTTTCGTAGCAACAGGTCGACTGGTGATCTGATAGCATGTCTCACCGAAAAGTGGAACCAAAGGGTACATCAATCTGACGAAAGCAAGATAGTGGCACTTGATATTTCTAAGGCATCTGACAGAGTTTGGCATCAGGCTCTTTTGTCGAAAATGTGTGCTTTTGGAATCGATGAATCTCTTCTTCAATGGATTAGAAATTATCTTTCGGAACTTTCAATTCAAATTGTCTTGGACGGTTTCAAGTCTGATATTCACAAACTAAATGCTGGAGTACCCCAGGGCTCCGTTCTGTCTCCGACACTCTTTTTAATATTCATTAATGATCTTTTGTCTGTTACCTATAATCCACACCTCTGTTGGGTGCCGGGTCACAAAGACGTTTCAGGGAATTGTAGAGCCGATGAACTCGCCAAAGTTGGAACCACTTTACCTATTCTACCGGAAAGGGGTAGCATAGGTATCCCAATCGCTGCGTGCAAACTAATATTAAAGCTGGATGCCAATAAAAGAACAGACCTTAGGTGGACTGTTGGACCAACATGTCTAGCGACCAAACAAATCTGGCCAAAACTGGATCTGTATCGCTCTAAGTGTCTGATCCTTCTAAATAAGGAACGTCTCAGCGCTATCATATGTGTCATCACTGGATACTGCCTTATAGGCAAGCACGCAAGAAGGCTTGGCGCCTTTACAAATGATTTCTGCAGAAGCTGCATGGACGAGGACGAGGAGGAGACAACCCTCCACCTACTCTGTACATGTCCAGCTCTCTCCCAGAGAAGAAAACTTCACTTAGGAGCCTTCTTCTACAACGACCTAAACGATCTGAAAAATACAGACGTTAACAGTCTCCTTCGCTTCGTCAGAAGCTCAAACTGGTTCCATCAGTAAGAGGATCATAGATCCACGTGGCATCACAATGGGCCATTAGGCCTAAGTGGGTTGGTTTTTATCCAACAGCCACTCTTACCTACCTACCTACCCTACCTATAATCCAATATATTCCTTTGCTGATGGCAGTACTCTCTGCTTTTCATATTCGATCACGGACTCCCGCCCCTGCTCTTCGGCTGTAGAACGAGAACTGCGGCGTATGTTAAGCTCACTAAATTCCGATATTAACAGCATAACCAATTGAGGAACCATCAATCGAGTGGAATTGAATGCTTCCAAAACTCAATGCTGACTGCTGTCATTAAAGCGAAATTCAAATACCCAGCCATTATCCATGAATGGAACTTGCATCGTCGAAACCGAAAAACTTTCCATCCTCGGTGTGTGTGTCAGTGGCAACTTATGTTGGAATGACCAGGTTTCCTCAAGCCTCTGATCTGGCCACAATATGTAAGGCATTCATCCGCCCAAAATTGGAGTACAATGCCCACATCTTGACAGGTGCTCCTAAAACACCTCTGCACCTGCTAGATGGGTTTCAAAACCGTGCGATAAAACTCATAGGTGATACTAATATCAGTCAATCAATTGACACCCTCGAATACCGACGTAATGTCCCCTGTCTCACTTTGTTTTATCGCTATTTCCACCACCAGTGCTCCTTTGAAATCGCTATGAATGCTTTCGGACGTACTCCACAATATCGTGATTCTTTTCTAAGCCGTTCAACTCGCTTATGGAATGCTCCGTCGATCTCTGCGTTTCCTGGTCGTTATAACTTACAAACGTTTAAAACCAACGTACATCGTTACCTGTCCTTTCTCCCTCCCTAAAATTCCTTCGCCGCGCTATGTACAAACATTTTAGGGGTACTAAGACCCCTTGAGCGCGTGTTCATTATAAACAAAAAAAAAACTGCAATATCCACAGCTATATACAAAACAGTTTAACCACTAAAAATGGATTTTAGTGTCAATGCCCACACAGTCGAATTAAAGCTTTCATTACAGTTTTCAATATAACCGCCGGTGCATCGAGTAAGAAGATCATCTCTGGTCAATTCTTCATAGTCTGGCCACACACTTCACACAATTGGAAGAACTGGCTTATGTTTGTACTCAGACAAACTATTTGTAGCTTTAGCCTTTTCCCACGAGCACCACGAATCCTCTCCGATCGGACATTTATTGTGCTGCGGTTTTGCATCAGTACATAATTTTCAAGTGCTGCCCATATACTCTTTGAAATGTTTTCAACTGAATCACGGTTTATACGAATGGCTAATCCATAATAAATAGAGAGTTCGTCTATTAGTTTTCCTGTCCATTTGCCCCTTCCACCGACACGTAGGCAGGTACCCATTCGCTTGTGAACGTGATCTATTCAAAGCTTCGTGCAAAGCTTCGGATCGCTGCAACATCTGCATCGACCTCCATTTTTCCTGCTGATCCATGGTGATTCATATCGCACTTATCTTTATGATTTTGTGCTCACTTCGGATATTCCTCGGTATCTTCTTAATTCTTCCAGCATTCACACGCTTTACAGTATTTTGATTTGACTACACAGTCTATAAGTAGAGTTACTAAGCCAAACAAGGACGTAAACCCACATATTCTCCACGAACAATCGCTTGATAACATAATTCCATTTTCTCCCTTTTCAATGCAAATAGTTGTCTCATCTTTCGCTGCTTTCATCATACTGTTTTTGCAAACCAGTTTAGCTGCAGTTGAAATTCTGTTGACGGCCTTATCATAGAAAGAGTGAAACATAGGCCGATGAATGCACAAAATTTTTTATTCCGTGCAAACCAATTCCAAGTAATCGCATAGAAATTACAATTCTATGGCTTATTTCATGGCCTTCTTCAATAAATGGACTACTAGGTATCACAGTCCGTACACATTTTTCATAGGACACTACTATTTTGAATCCCAAACCGTGCTTACCGCTTGCCATAAATTTCACTTGCGATTTGTACACTTTACAAACGAGAGCGTTTGAAAAGCTGAAAAAACTGCAATAAAACTTATCATACGATAACCAAAACCTGGATTCAGAACTTCAGTATCGTACATATCTTCCGATTGCTTCAATTTTTTCGCGGATGTACTAGCATTCATTTCACTTGGTGCCTCTAACTCGTATCGATTCAGCGGTCTTCTTCCAGATATTTTCGGTCTCTTGCTGTATGTACGTGTCTCTTTTGCATCTTTTTGACCACAATACACTTTTTCACTTATTATAAAAACGAACCAATAACACTCACAAAACAAAAAAACACAAACGTTCCTGAAACAGCATCCTTCACGAATGTTTCACTGTACGAAACTGACTGAAACCTTCGTTTCTAAAGACAAAACAAACAATAGTATGAACACGTGGCAAATAGCTTCAAAAACATCTGCCGTATACACACTCTAGTCCTCTAAAATACCGTCCCACGTTTCGGTCATAAGAGGCTCGCTTGCACCCTGTTGGCCTTGTACTACATATACTTTGAAAAATAAGTTCTCCGGGATATTTCTAGGCCATAATCTTTTGGGATATCATTTTCGAGCTCCTAAGGGACTATTGAAAGCAATAAAAAAAAAAGGGGATTTTTTGAAAATCCTAGAGTGACCTAACCCCTTAAACCAATACTTATCGTGATACTCAACCAACTTAAACAACCAACAGGGTTGTCATCAGTTTCCAAAATGAATTTCAGACTTTATACGCTAAAAATTTCTTTTTTTTACAACGACACACGTGTACTCGTATGTCATTTTTTTATCTCTCATAATTTACTAAACACTCAAGGGCCAGGATACGCTTTCCGCTTTTTCCATTTGTACGTTATTGTGTTTCTAATTTTTCTAATATCTCTGGATCTGGATGCATTTTTGATGTATACGAGCACTTTTGCAGATAATAATCCCAGAGAGCCCCTTGATGGTGACCTTGTCGGGAATTTTTTCCAATTAGTCTTATTGATTTATTCTTGGGCAGGGGTATTGAAAAAATGCTATTTTAAAGCGAGTTCTTAGCCCAACCCTTCGCAAAACATGATCTAATTCCCAAACCACTTGAATTCGGAATCAAAGAAATCAATCAGCCTGTAATTCACTTCCAAGATTTCAGAAACGTTGACCACACAGCGATGGAACAGGTTTTTATACACACTAATTGTATCTATCTTATGCCGCTTGTACTCGCAAGTGATTCGAATAAAATTTCTTCACAATAAGATTTATAAACATACCAAGGCAAAAATGATTTAAACCACATGGGCTGCCTGATTGAAGAATGATATTTTACTAATCATTAAAAAAGATATGATGCTGCTCACAGGAAATGGATGACGGCCTTCCTCGATATTGAAGGAGCCTTCAATAACGCGGAGTGCACCGCCATTAAAAATGCTCAAGTAGACGCTAACATTGAGCATGGCATTATAAACTGGGCTTGCAGCATGCTTGCAAGCAGGAAAATAAACTGCTCCATTGGACAGAGCTCAGTCAGAATGTCCTTAAGCAGGGGAACCCTTCAGGGGGAGTCATATCACCACTCCTGTGGGTACTGGCCATCAATGGCATTCCTCAAAATGCTTAGTACAATGGGTATAAGTGCCACGGCATACCCAGGTGACGTGGTTATAATAGTGCTGGGAAAATACTTAAATATTTTAAGCGAGATTATTATGGAGGTTGCCCTGAAGACGATCAGCACTTTGGCAAAATCTATGGTCTCAGGGCCAACCAAAATGGAACTGGTTCTTTTTACCAGAAAGTACAAGACACCGTAATTCAAACTCCCAAAACTTAACGGAGTGGAACTGTCCCTTTCGGATAGGGCGAAGTATCTGGATGTGATTCTGGACAAAAAACTGAATTGAAATCTTAATGTAGCGGAAAGAACTAAAAAGGCACATACTACTCTTTTTATCTGCAAAAGAACAGTAGGAAAAATTTGTGGCTTAAAATCTGCTATGGTGTAATGGATGTATGCAGTGGTGGTAAGACCCATACTTATATACGCCGTACTAGTATGGCCGAAAGCAACAAACAAGAAAATGATTCACGGAAAATTACGAGGGTTGTCTGAAAAGTTTCCGACGTAAGATAGCGGCACTCGTCAATACTAGATGGAGTGAAAAGTGACCTCTTTGGGAATTAAATTTTTTTTTTAAAAAATGTTTTTCTATATTATTCAATATAATCCTCTTTTAGTTTGATACACTTATTCCAGCGATTTTACAACTTCTTGATCCCGTCCGAAAAGTAATTTTCCGGAAAGTCTGTAAAATACTCCTCCGTGGCGTCGATGATTTCCTCGAGTGAGCTGAATTTTTTATTGATGAGCCATTTTTTGAGGTTTGGGAAGAGATAATAGTCCGAGGGATCCAAATTCAGTTACCAATCGACGCCAAAAGTCCGCCCGATTCCGCATCAGCAAGACCAAACACTCTTTCGAAGTGCTCTCGCGTTTGTGTTTTTGGTCATTCGCGGCACCCAGCGGCAGGATAACTTTTTCATATGCAGAATATTGCCCAAAATATGGTGTGTGCGCTTAGTACTAATCTCTGTGGTATCTGCTAGCTCGCGCACCCTCACTTTCCGGTTAGCCAACACCATTTCATGTATTTTTTTGACATTGTCCTCTGTAACCGCATCGGAGGGCCTGCGGCTGCCTCCATCGGTAGTGGAGTTGCGGCCACCACGAAACACTCGAAACCAATATTTGACGGTGTAATCTGACGGGAGTATTAGCCCCATAATATTTATCCAACTTTTCTTTTGTTTCCTTCACTGTTTTGCTTCTCAAAAAATAATGTTTTATGAGAGAACGAAAATCGTTTTTGTCCATACTCAACATGATGCCAAACACGTCAACAACAATCAGCTGTCAAAACAAAACTAAAGACAGTATCACACTGAAATTTGGCATGTCTGCCTAAATATGAACGGACTTCAAGGCACCATAACCTTTTTTTGCAGTAGCAGCGCATTCTGGCGGTCAAGGAGGTTACTTTTCACTCCATCTAGTAAAAGCTAGTGAATGCTAGTTGTGCATCTTTTGACAGTTACTTACCGAAGTTTCGACGCGCAGTTTTTAGTTGACAGTCATTTCAGTAAGTCGATGTGAGTGTTTTTTGTGAAAATGGAAAAAATTGAGTATCGAGCTGTTATTAAATTCTTGTTTTTGAAAGGCAATACGCCTACGCAAATCAAAAATGAGTTGGACTCTGTGTATGGAGACCCTGCACCATCATTTACTACAGTGAAATTTTGGGCAGCTGAATTTAAACGTGGCCGTAAGAGCTTGGGAGATGATGAACGTTCGGGACGTCCAAAAACTGCAACCACTGACGATAACATTGCTAAAGTTCACCAAATGGTGTTAGACGACCGCCGAATTAAAGTGAGAGCGATAGTAGAGGTTATTAAAATGTCCAAAGAACATGTTTGTTACATATTAAATCAAGATTTAAGCATGAGAAAGATGTCCGCGCGTTGGGTGCCGCGTTTGCTTACGTTAGACCAAAAACGTGTTCGAATGAACATTTCCAACGCTCTGTTGGCGCAGTTTGGGCGGAATAAATCCGAGTTTTGCCGCCGATTAATTACTGTAGATGAAACTTGGGTACACCATACGCCCGAAACAAAAACTCTGTCAAAACAGTGGAATGCAAAGGCGAGCCGGCTCCAAAAAAAAGCAAAAACTGTTTTTTTCGGCTGGGAAAGTGATGGCGACTGCTTTTTCGGATAGTAAAGGAGTTATCTTAATCGATTGTCTTCAAAAAGGAAAACCATTACAGGAGCATACTACGCATCATTACTTGCCAAGCTGAAGGCAGAAATTGAGGAAAAACGGCAACATTTGCAGAAAAAGAAAATCCTGTTTCACCAAGACAACGCGCCGTCTCACACCTCAGCGGTTGCCATGGCGAAAATCCATGAATTACGGTTTGAACTGCTTGACCATCCACCTTATTCACCAGATCTAGCCCCAAGCGACTTCTTTTTGTTCCCTCATCTAAAAACTGCGCTCGGAGGACAGATATTTTCGACAAATGAGGAGGCAATCACTTTCGTGAACAATTATTTTGCAGAGAAAAACGCCAAGTACTATTTGGACGGGTTAGAGAGATGGGAGCATCGCTGGGAGAAGTGTGTAGAGTTACAAGGAGACTATGCAGAAAAATAAAAAAAAAATTTGAAAAAAAAATGTCTTGTACCATTGTTCGGAAACTTTCCAGACAACCCTTGTAGCTCCGTACCACCCCTACGGGAGCATTGCACACCTTTTTGCACCTAACACTGCTTGATTTACAGATCAACAAACTTGCTGGAAACAGTGCGATACGACTCAGTAATTTGGGTTATTTCAAGAGCAGTAATTTTGGATATGACACGGCCCTAACGGAGCTACTGCCAGGCAATCCAATTCTAACGGATGAAATTCCTTCCTTGGTCGACTTCGACATCCCTTATGATATAATTTATCCGGAGAGAGAAGAGACTGGAAAAAAATCCAATAATCAGGTCAAATGAAATTGCAATTTTCAGAGATTGCTCAAAAACAGAGGAAGGAACAGGTTTTGGTATCTTCTCAGAAGACCCAGAACCAAGAGTGTCTACAAGACTACCGGATGCAAGCAGTGTCTTCCAATCAGAGATTCTGGCTGTCCTCAGTTCGGCTGAGCTAATGCAGATGAGATTATTTATCCGAAAGAGATATCGATATCCAAGTGGCACTTAAGGTAATGGAATCGACCAACATCAATTCTGATATAGTCAAGGGCTGTCGCACAGTGCTCAAAAGCAAGTGAGACTGCGGTGGGTGCCATAATACTGGGGTATAAAAGAAAATGAACAAGCCAATGAGCTTACAAGAAAAGGAGGGTTATTCGAAAATATTGAGGTTGCCAGCATCAAACCACCCCTTTGCATAGTGAGGGACACTATCGAGGAAAAAACCTAAGGTGGTCAAGTCTTGAAGGACACAGAGTACCCAAGGCTCTTTGGCCGCTCTTTGACGGCAAAAGATCTAGGAAGTTAATAAAATTAAATAGGGATAAACTTAGGACGGTAATAGGAATCCTGACAGGACACTGTCTCCTGCGACAACACACAAAGAGTTTCAAATTGTCAGATACGCATATCTGCAGATTCTGCGGTGATCTGCAAGCTGTTGAGGGCATACACCCTGACTGACCCGAACTGCAACCAACTTCAGACTGCTATAATTTCCAAACCGTTCATGACAGTGAGCTCAAATTTTGACACATGACAGATAATTTTATTATTTACAAGCCTTTTAAACGATTTGCGTCTCAGTTATGTTGATGGAATTCCGCGATGGAATTCAAACGTGATAGTGTGATTGCTTTATATTTGGCTGGAAAACCACAAGTAGCTATCGTTAGAGCCCTCCAGCACCTCAACGTGAATAAATCATTTGTGTCTCGAACCGTGATACTGGCAGCGTTGCAAAACGCCATGGAGGTGTTCATAAAAAAAACATCAACATCGGCAGAAATGGTTCGGAAAGTTAAGGCTCGAATTGAGAGAAATCCGCGTTGAAGGGGAAGAAAAATGGCTCGTGAGCTCAACATATCATTGGATGCAACACATACTGAAAAATGAGCTTGGGCTCAAGCCATTAAAGTTCCAAAAAGCACACGATCTTACAGCGCAACAGAAAAAAGTTAGAGTCGAAAGAGCGAAGGAGTTGCTACGCTTGCACGAAAGTGGTGAGTTGCCGAATTTGGTTTTTTCCGATGAGTCGCCATTTGTTATCGAGCAATACTATATGTCAACAAACAAAATGACCGAGTTTACTTGCCAGGGAGGTTCTTCGCACCGATGGTGATGGTTTGGGCCGCCATAACCGCCGATGGTCGCTCTCTGCTCATATTTTTGGACCGTGGCGTTAAAATTAATACGATCGTATATCGTGAAACTGTCTTAGAGGCAGTATTGAAGCCTTGGACAAACAATCATTTCGGTCGGAGACCGTGGACATTTCAACAAGACTCGGCACCGTCTCACAAAGTGCGCGTCAACCAAAATTGGTTAAAAAACAATGTTCCACACTTCATTTCTTCAACAGAATGGATTGCAAATTCTCCGGATACAAATCCGTTGGATTTCTCTGTCTGGGATAGAAGACGAAGATTGGCACTAAAAAATACCAAAGCTTGGACCACCTTAAACAAGCACTTCACCGGGAATGCGTCAAAATACCGCAGAGCCACTTGTATGCAGCGTGCGATGCTTTCTTCGGCCGTCTCAAGGCCATTATTCGCGCCAAAGGTGGACATATTGAAAACTACTGATACAATTTGAAAATTGATGTATTTTCCAACATTTTTTGCTTTGGTACAATAAAATTTATCAAAAAATAAAAAAATTATAGCATTTTAAAAAGTTGGAGTTCGAGTCAGGAACCCTGTTATACACATACTGGGTAAATGCGAGGCAATATCGCGTAGTCGATATATTTTTAAAGAAATACTGTTTCGAGAACCCAGAACATGAACTTCAAAGGCCTTCTTGGCTTTTGCAGGGAAATTTGGTGTTTCACCAGGGAGATTGTTTAGGTTTTTGCCATTTGAAGACAAATTCAACTGATTCCAAAGGGATCGCGATCGGCCCGTTTTGGTATCTGGTGTCTGTGTGATGGCTTATCCTACATGAAATGGAAGAAATTTAAAGTAAAAAGACGTGGAACCATATTCGCAATATCGGACTTGAAAATCAGCCCCCACACACTATCGACTGCGACTAAGTTGAGGTGAACCATGTCTAATCAAGAGTTATGCCTGACAATATTTTACCATATATCAATCCATTTGAATAAATAGGCCATAAAGGAACCAAACGAATATTCAATTTCAGTATGGAAGGAGAATAGAATGCAGCATCGTAGACGTGAATGTGTATGAATACACTACCCCGCCGAGCAATCCTTCTGCACAGCGGGAGAGTGATCCTGGGGCGAGTAGAAATATTCATGCCAGAGTTGGACGATTTCCGGGAGCGAGCAGTGAGATATTTTTAGAAAGAAACTACGAATCGCAAAGTGAATCGTCGACACACAGTGAAACGGCAACGTAGTATCGAAACAATATACGTTCAAAAAACCAAGTGGCGAAATGTTGAAAACAGAGCCCGCTACTTGAAGTTGCAGACGAAAGCTTACAAAATGCAATGGGTGTCTTTTTCTGCAATTTCAGACTTTTTAATATGGATTTAATGTTAAATTAGCTGTCACATTGAGCTCTTAAGCTTTATTTATTTTAAATACAGTTTGCCATTTCATAGTAAAAAGATTGACGCCACAAGAACGGTTTAAAATCATTGAAATTTATTTCCAAAATCGAAGCTCTGATCGCGAAATTTACGGTCGACACCATCGGGCATCTGAGAGTGCCACTTATCGAATTATTGAAAAATTTCGTACCAAAATCCTACTATTGAATACTCACACACCAATATGAAGGAAACCAGTGCATTCGGAAGACAATATCGCAGATGTGCATGTTTGTGTTGAGGAGGACCTCAATTTATCGATTCGTCGTCGTTCGCAGCAACTTGCCCTTGGTCAATCCATTATCTCGAAAGTTCTGCGTAAAGTCTCAAGTCTTATGAAATCCAAATGGTGCAAAAGCTAAGGCCTCGTAACGATTTATTGCGTCGGGTGATCAGTCATCAACCAACCAAATCAACACCGAAACCACCAGCAAGAATTATGAGGTGGGTCCTTCCACGCCTGCAACCGTTCAAATTTGAAGTTGTTTACCAAGTGGGAAAATTTAATATAGCAGTTACGCTGTCTCAACTTTGCAAAATTGGGGATGATAATTCCTTTGATAGCTTCTGTGAACAAAATGTGTGTGTAATAATTGAGAAAATGGTTCCACGGGTACAAGTGAAATCATACTTAACAACAACCGTGATGGAGGCGTTTGAGAACATAAAAAAAGAGTAAGTGGATCCCAATGAGTAATAGGTTATTTCCCTTTCAGAAGGAGCTTTGTACTTTGGGTAACATCCTACTTCACGGTTCCAGAATCATAATTCCTGTAGCTTTACGACCTCTCAGTGTTAGCGCATACAGGTCTCCGAGGAGAAACAGTCATGAACGGAGACATGGTGTGAAGGTTTGGTGGACAGCAATGGACAATGGAAACTAAGAACTTCATAAAGAAATGTAATAGGTTTCCTTTGGTGTGCCAAGCTACACGTCCGGTGTAGATGGTCCTTGGCAATGTGTAGCGATAGACTTGCCAGGCCCATTGCGACTTTGTCTTCGTGATAATATGTAGATTACTACTTCTGGTATCAAGAAACCAAGTTCCTGAGAAAAATTACTTCAACCGAGATCATAGGTGGTCTTTTCCAGACCAGGATTTCCTAAATCCATTAAAGCTAATAATGGCTCTCAAATTTTTTAGCATGAAATTAAAAGACACATTAATTAAAGAGAAGCAGAAATAAATACCAGATTGGAAACTGCGTGGAAGATACAGCGACATTCATATTGGGGATCAACCCAATTCGCAACCGATTTTAAAATAATTGAACGGCAACAGAATGAAGTAGTGGTCCGAGCGGGGAATGGAAAAGTTAGCGAATGTAACATTAGCCACGTAAAACAGATGACAAGTTCCGCTAAAGCAGATTTAGCCCAGGCTGCCGATAAGGGTAGCTTTGTATCCCCCTCTCAATCTTATGATTATGAAGGACCTAGGACCCGAGAATACTGAAGCTGAAGAACATCGAAGGGATGTGGAGATCTGTGCAATAGCTAGATCTGGTAGTTGGCCTGTGGTATTGCTGCTGAGCGGCAGTGCATATTAATGTTGTTTATGCATTGGAGTACTACATAAATAAGGTGCACTCTTCTGGATTATTACATGTACTCGTACCAGCATGCGCGCGAAAAACCTGACGAGCATACCGGTTATTTATGAAAGTGCTTTGAAGCTGTCCTCTTTCGTGTCTTTTAAACTTGAAGACAACACTATCGAGACAATGTCCAAAAATCAAGCGTAACTTCTAATAAAACCTTTATCTGAGCAACCCACCCAAATTAGCAAAACCTACAGCGAAGTTCACGCTTTCTGATACAAAAAATCTTCTCTCTTAAGAAAGATGAGGGTGTTGTTGTTGAATATGTTGCTAACTCATATATGGTTGTGAGATCTTTAACAAAATATTGTATTGTAGGTTACAATAAGGTTACCAAATAGCAATGATTGTTCTTTCAATTGTTAGGTTTCAGCAGCTGTCAAAGTTACCAATGATATCCAGTTGCCGAAATGTTCAATAAGGTTTGTCATTTCGTCATGCATCGTTTTACGCTAGCTGAACGGGCGGAAATGATTAAAGCTCAGACGTCATCATGGCTTTACTGTGTAGGCAATTCATCGCACCATGAAAAGTTTGAATGCGAGTACACTTTTCTGGATCATAAGCCACCAACCAGACAGAGATTGGTGCGAATTGAAGAAAATATAGGCGCCGTAGCGGCCAGTATCGAAGAAGAACAGAAATATTGATTCGGCGCCGATCAGCTGAATTGGGCATCGTCAGAGAGTCAACTCGGTTTATTTTGCAGTTGGATTTAATCGTACATCCATATAAGATTGTGCTGACGCAAAATTGAAGCCAGACGACCATAAGCCGTGAGTTGGCAAATTGGGCGAGCGACTTGTTGACTGGAGATCCGAATTTTGGCCAAAAAATCATCTTCTCGGATGAGGCCCATTTTTGACCCAGCGGTTGTGTCAACAAGCAAAATTTCCATTATTGGAACGAACACAATCCACATACACGAAGATTGACTGTTTGGTGCGGTTTATGACATGGGGGCATCATTGGACCCTATTTCTTTCGAAATGAGGGAGGAGACACGGTTACCGTCGATGGTCTCAGCTGTGGAGCGATATTAACCGAATTTCTGCGATCAGAGCTCTAGAAGATCAATATATCCGAGCTCTGGTTCCAACAAGACGTCGCTGCATACCATACAAGGAACGCAGCGCTTGAGTTGTGAAGGACAAATTTGGCGACTGGGTCATCTCACGGCGCGGTTTCATCAATTGACCGCCGCGATCATGCGACCATGCAATCATTTTCTCTGAGGGTAAGTAAGTCCTTACTCTACGCTAACAAGCCGAGCTTGAGGTCCACATTCGACACGCTATTGCCGGAATAACACCGCACACATTCGACCGAGGCATCAAAAATTGGACCGACCGCTTGAAGCACTACCAGCGAAGCCAAGGCGGCCATTTGAATGATGTGCTATTCCACACATAATGACATAGCCGTTGCTTCAAAATAAAGTAAGAATCAATTTTATGTCTCACACCGTTGATGTTTATTTAAAAAAATGTTTCCCGTCGTTCTTATCTGGTGGCCTTATAAAAGGTATCGAAAATGCTGACTATTTCTCCGCATATTCTAAACTAATTTACCAATGTTCTGTCGACAACTTTATGAAGCAACACTTCCTACCCCTGCTCCATAAAGATCGTCACAGGATAACCTTTGTAAAACGCAGTCGAAGTTTTGATATCCCTGGTATTAAATTCAAATATTTCTTAATTAAACAAAAAAAGCTGATGGCTATCTAATCGTTGTATGTTTTGTGTCAATCAAAGGTTGTAACGCTCCAAGAGGAACATCCCCTTTCCCCATTTGAACTTAAATTACGAAACGGCCAACATGTAACCACAAATTATATGCTAACCCAGTTTAAACCGATTGGGACTTGAAACTTCTAACCGTTGTAACATATTTCTGTTCAAGTGGGAATGGACATGGAAACAAACTTTTTTCCAGAGCAATGCCAGAAAACGATTGCTCTAGTGTTGCAAATAATAATAATTAATGCTCGATAGACATGAATAAATGAACAGAAAAAGAGAAAGTTATGGCAAAACTGTTGAAATTCGTTGAAAAACAATTTTAATCCATCTAATGACGTGTGAGAGCAATGTTTGCAAATTCCCTTTCATTCGAAAATGTAGAACATTGGGAAATTTGCCATAACCACTCGAAAATGTACTTTAGCAGGAAACCATTCGAATTCGAATCGGATGTGCTGAGCCAATTTATTCAGTTGTTCCACGTAATGCTTACATTGTGAGTTTCTGCGAAATGTATCCTTTATGGGTGTTTTCTAGCCAGAATATTGCAAAAGTAAAACATGACGAATACGACGTGACATGAACCAATTAAACTATAACATTGTAAAAGTACATTTGCAACATATAAATACACAAATGTGAATTGTATGTTACGAGTATATTTAGGATGTGATACCAACTTTTAATATGGAAAAGAAACTATGGAAGGCCTATTGACACACGTGTGTATAGTTGTGATGAAATGAAATCTTTTGGCCAAAGGCAGACAGATTTGTTAAGGCTTAAGACCTAAAGGGTGGGACCGGTTAAAGGAAGTTAGGACGTCATAGATGGAATGTTCTTGAGGGAGAGTTTGGTGAGGTGGTAGTCGAAGAGAGGCAGAATGTCGTTAACTTCTAGGTGTCCGTAATTCATTCTGTGAATATTGAGCAGGAAAAGTGGCACACACCTAAGATTGCGTTGGTTGATGTTCAAAGAAATAAGTTGAAGTAAAGAAGGACAATCGATATTAGCAACTAAAATTTGATGAATAAAGAGGATATCGGCAACGTTTCGGCGTATAGAAAGGGCTTGTTAATTTATAAGTTTCAGTCGGTCAGTGTATGGTGGTAGGTAGGTAGGTAAGAGTGGCTGTTGGAAACACCAACCCACTAAGGCCTATTGGCCCATTGTGATGCCACGTGGATCAATGATCCTCTGTTTAGATCTATATTTTTTAGATCGCTTAAGTCATTGTAGAAGAAAGCTCCTAAGTGAAGTTTTCTTCTCTGGGAGAGAGCTGGACACGTACAGAGAAGGTGGATGATTGTCTCCTCTTCCTCCTTGTCCATGCAGCTTCTACAGAAATCATATGTAAAGGCGCCAAACCGTCTTGCGCGCTGAGATGTTTCCTATTTAGAAGGATCAGACCCCTAGAATGATTCGGATCTAGCTTTGGCCAGATCTGTTTAGTCGCTAGACATGTTGGTCCAACAGTCCACCTAAGCTCTGTTTTTTTATTGGCATCCAGCTGTATTAATTTGCATGTAGCGATTGGTATACCTATGCTACCCTTTTCTGGTAGAATAGGTAGAGCGGTTCCAATTTTGCCGAGTTCGTCGGCCCTACAATTCCTTGGAATGTCTCTGTGGCCCGGCACCCAGCAATGGTGAAGGTTGAACTGCTCTGCCATCTCCGTAAGAGATGCCAAGCATTCAAGGGCGGTTTTAGAATTTAATGAGACTGAGTCCAGGGACTTGATAGGCCTGAATGTCCGAAAAGATTTGGATATCCTTTACAGATATCACGTTTTTCTTCAGCCAGGACAGAGCTTCTTTATTCGCTAAAATTCCACCTGGAATACGCTACAGCGATTTGGAAGACGGAAAGAGAGACTTAGATTTCGTTTATCCGAGGAAAACACCGCCACCAACTCCGCTATTGGTTTTTGATCCATCTGTGTAAAACTGGATTGACTTGTCCTCCATGAAAGCATTTTCCTTCCAGAAGGATCTAGAGGGGAAGCTTACATGGAAATTTTTGTCAAACCAAAGTTCAATATGGAGTAATCGATGTTCTCTGTGAGGATTCCTAATTTATGAGGGATATTAGCGTGGCCACATAAATTATTTGCCCACTGTGTAGTCGATTTAAGGCGAATAGCAGCCTGCTGGAAATATCGAGGGGTGTCAGGTGAAAAAGAATATCTAATGCCGCAGAAGGAGTAGAGCGTAGGGCTCCGCTTATGCATAGGCATGCTGTTCCTTGGACTCTGCTTAGTTTGCTGCAGCTGACTGCATAGTATAAGGTCGTCCATGAGACAACAACCCCGTAGGTGAGTATCGGTCTTATGACCGAGATGTATCACCAGTGGGTTATGCGAGGTTGAAGGCTACATTTGTTGCCGATGGCTTTGTTGCAAGAGAATAAAGCTACTGTAGGTTTGTTGACTCTTTTTTGAATGTTAGGTTTCCTGTCAAATATGAGACCCAGATATTTTGCTGTATCGGAAAAGACTAAACTGGTACCGTTTATTGAAGAAGGGTCTATAGTTGGAATTTTGTATTTCCTGGAAAAGAGGACAAGATTTGTTTTATGGGGGTTTATTCCCAATGCCCAACGGGTTAATCTATTGAGATTTAATTGAAGGAGTTCTTTAATGGTATTAAGATGTTTACCTGAGACGGCTATAGCAACGTCATCCGCATAGGCAATCACCCTGCTACCACCCGTTTCCAGGTATATCAGCAGTTCATTTACCACTAAGTTCCAGAGAAGGGGAGAGAGGACACCGCCTTTCAGCAGAAGTCTCACCCAGTTTGGAGTTGATTATCCTGGTTTTTAACATAAGACTGATCAGTTCCCCAAGTGAGTCGTCGACCTGCAGAGTTGACAGCGCAGTCGTGATTGCGGATGTGTTGATGTTGTTAAAGGCACCCTCTATGTCCAGGAAAGCAACCATATATTGTAGGGATCGTTCGATGTGGCTAGTAAGTGAATGCAGAGCCGTTTCCACCGAATTTCCTTTACAGTAGGCATGTTGAGCCGTTGAAAGAAGGAAAGATGATAGACTTATAGGTCTGAGGTCCTTTGGGACAATATGAGAGCATTTTCCGGCTTTGTGAATGAAAATTACATTGACTTCTCTCCATGACAGTGGAATGTGAATCAGTTCTACACACCTCCTCATGATATTCTCTAGCGTAGGCAGAATAATATTCGAGAACCTCTGTAGCTCGACAGGTATTATACAATCCGGACCAGCAGACTTGTATGGTTTGAAGCTATGGGCGCAGTCTGTCCTTGTAATCAGACCATGAATTTTGGTCCCGGTTGCAGTAGGCCTGTTTGGGTTGCTACTGGCCGCGAATTGGGAGCTACCTGGAAAGTGGGTATCCAGTAGCAGATTGCGTGATACATCACTTGAAGTTGTCCAAGAGCCATCGGTTTTTTCAAACAGCTAGGCATCATAGGATTTGTAGAGAGGATTTTTCTTAGATGCGATGTGTATGGTGGTAGGTTTTAACTATCATCCCAGGGAATACCTCGTAAAGCAAATCGTAAAAACCTGCGTTGAACAGCTTCTATCCGAAGGATATGAGCTCTGTAGTAGGGTGACCAAACTTAGCTTGCACATTAAAGAAGAGGCATAAGGAAGGTTATGTGAAGGGTTCAATGTGAGAACGGAAATTGAGTTCCTTATCACAGATAACACCTAAATCACGCAACTCATTCACTAAGGGAACAGGCAGATTAAAGATTAGATAGCCGCGGTGTGAAGTAGGTGGGCGCTTACGGCTAGAAGTCATAGATCTGTCTAGATCTTCTTGCAGTTGTATGCTCTCTAAGGTAGATGATATACCTATATCTAAAGATTTTCGTATTCTGCGTAAACGGATATGTATGAATTTTTAATGATGCAATCAACATCAATAATGTTCAGAATAAATAATGAGGGACCAAGGTGGCTGCCTTAAAGGGCACCAGAGAAGGATTTAATTGGGGCAGAAACCATGGACCTTAATAGAACATAGTAATGGATTGAACCCATGTTATAAAACTTATTTGGAAACCAAGAGCCTTTAATTTGTATTATGAGAAATTCTATCAAAGGCTTTGCTGAAATCGGTGGCAATCATGTCAACTTGACTTCCAGATTCTAGTGCACATAAAGCTATACAAATTGCGTTAAGTTGGTTTTTTTTATAATTTGCGCGGATTTAAGAACCCTTAAAATGATTGGACACAGCGCGGACGAAGGAAAATCAGGGAGGATAGAAAAAGAGGTACCGTTGGTTTTAAATGTTTGATGGTTATAACGACTAAGAAATAAAGAGCTAGGCAGGGCATTCCTTAAGGGAATTGTGCTGTTTAGGAAAGAATCACGATATTTCAGACTACATCCAAAAGTGGGCTTGAGGATAAAATGATGAGGATTCATAGCAAGACAGATGTTGCGATGAAGGTTTGAAGGGGCGGAATGCTAAATCATGCACATTGAAGCAGGTGCAGAAAATAACGATATAACATGGCAAGGGGGTCCAAGGGTGTCAATAGATTGTGTAATGTTAGCGTCAGCTTTAAGTTTTATCGACCAGATGTGGGCATTATACTCCAATTTCGGGCGGATAAATGCCTTATATATTGAGGCCAGATCAGAGGGGGTAAAGTATTTCTTACATCGCTTGAGGAAATCTAGACATTTCGCAGCATTTTTGACGACACCGAATATGGGGTCATTCCAACGTAAGTTTTCATTGACACACATACCGAGAATAGAAAGTTTATCGGTTTCGACGATGCAAGTGCCATCCATGGATAATGGCTGGGTGTTTAAATTTCGCTTTAACGACAGCAGACAGCATTGAGTTTCGGAAGCATTAAATTCAACTCGGTTGACAGTTCCCAAATTAGTTATGCTGTTAATATCAGAATTTAATGAGCTTAACATACGCTGCCGTTTCCGTTCTACAGCCGAAGAGCAGAGACGTGAGTCCGGGAACGGATATGCAAAGCAGAGAGTACTGTCGTCAGCAAAGGAATATATTGGATTAGAGGTAGGAGACAAGAGATCGTTGATGAAAATGAAAACGAGTATCGGAGACAGAACGGAGCCCTGGGCATACCAGTATCGATTTCGTGAATATCAGACTTGAAACCATACAAGACAACTTGGATTGAACATTCCGAAAGGTAATTTCTAATCCACTGAAGAAGATAGTCATCGATCCCAAAACCCCACATTTTCCACATGATGCCAAACTCTGTCAAATGCCTTAGAAATATCTTTCGCCAGATTGATGTACGCTTTGGTTCCACTTTTCGATGAGTCTTGCCATCAGGTCACCAGTGGCCCTGTTGCTACGAAAACCATACTACCGGTCATTAAGAAGTTTCCGTGTTTCGAGATATTTCATGAGCTGACGGCTTATCAGCGTTTCCATGGTCTTAGAAAGAAGGGATGTAAGTGCAATGGGTCTGTAGGAGGAGAGAGAAGAAGATTCGCCTTTTTTAGAGATGGACTGGACAAATGCTGTTTTCCATCTGCTCGGAAAGAATCCTAAAGAGGTTTTGCCAGCGTGGAAGAACACCTCTTCAGAAGAAGGGGAGATATACAATCTGGACCAGCGGATTTGTGAATGTTAAGATCTCTAAGACCTCTTGCTACTACACGAGTGCGAAAGCGTGTTTGTCCCATTGAAAATTCGACGCACTCAAGTGTAAGAGGAGACAAAGCATAATCTAGGAGTGTTGAGCTGGCCGCAAAGTATGCAGCAAGCAGATTGGCCTTGTCCAAAGAGCTGACAGCTTTAATGTCACTGTAAATGAGCGTTGGGATGGAGGATGAAGCAGAATTTCTAATATTTTTGACGAACGACCAAAAATGTTTACTACCTTTGGGACATTGTAGTATTTCCTGCCTCAGATTTTGCTCGTATCGGAATTTTACACGTAAGAAAGACGTTGCAGTCATTCCTGGCTCGTTTAAACTTTTTTCGGTTTTCCTCTGTTGGGTTGGTCTTGAAGGACTGAAAAAATATTTCTCTAACCGTGACAGCCTCTTTATAGAGCGAGTAGTATCATGCCTTTTCTTTTGGTTGATACTCTTCATCCGATGAGGATAAAGTTTCTCTTTCCAAAGAGAATGGTGTTTGTGATCGTATCAGCAGCGGCGTCCACGTCGTTATCGAGGAAACGTAACGACCAGTTAAAATTTCTAAATGAGCTGTTAAGACCGCTAGGGTTGGCTTTCTCGTATTGCGATACGGATCTTTTAAGAATCTTTTCTCTAACTGTGTGGTCGGTGTTCGAGGAATTAGCTGATATGATACAATGGTCCGACGAGCCTAGAGGGGATATCACACTGACCTTGTATTTGTCATGGTAAGAAGTTAAAAACAAGTCCAGGGTGTTGGTGGTATGACTATCAACGTCTGGTACTCGCGTATACTCATTTACAAACTGCGTTAAGTTATTTTCCGCAGCAAAGATCTCAACACACCGTTCTTCGTGTGTTGTCTGTCCAGAATGTAGAAGCCACCCAGAATTGAGTATATTGAAATCGCCCGTAATAATGATTTAAGTATGAGGATATAGGGATACAATTCTTTGTATAGAGTCAGATAAGGCAGAAAAATCGTTAAAAGTCGAATTGCTGTCCACCATGTGTATTTTTTTTTGCTTTTTGTTCTTTCTCCACGCGAGGAGCGGATTTTACAAGTGCACTTGTGCGCCAACTCGGCAGTATGTATAACTTTGGATGTTACTAACAGTGAGTGAAGATGTCTTTGGAAGCCTTGAACGCTATGTGCTTTCCCGCTTGCGTTGATGGGGTTTGAAGGAGGAGATATACCTATATTATAACAGTGAATTCATCGAGCTATACAGGGACATTGAACAGATCAAAAAAAAGTTGGAATCAATCCCCTAAGATGACTAGGATAAATGACAGCTAATGCTTCGACTTAAAGAGGCTTCGATTTCTTCCCTGAAAGACGACTCCTTAGGATTCGCGCCCTCAAGTATCTTGGAGTACGTAATTGAAGGGAGTGGGCCACAGATGATGCTAACTGAAGAAGTTAGCAGTGGTTGAAGCCCGGATTAACCTCTCCAACCCATCTAAGTGAAACTGAAAACTATTTAGCCTAGCTCAGTGCTTTTTGAAATAAAAAAGTATGGAAAAGATGATCTATTGTTCGAGAACTAGCATGTCTTTGTCAAAAATATCCGCATGTATGTATGTATGTGTTACTTTCTTACGACATCTAAATTTTCACAGCCCCACCAAAGTACGAAAAAAAAAAACAAAACCAAACCTTGAAGTGAAAACTACGACAGCTCTACTGACCTTAAAATAAAAAATTGGTTAAATTAAGCTTTTTCTTGATTTCAAGGACTTTCATATAAAAGATCATAATCCTAACAAGGTCACATAAAATCCATTACAATTTTCTTTTTCGTAAAATGTATAGGTGCAATACAATCAAGGAAAATTTCAATAAATGAGATTTCACCCCCTCAAGGTAACGTAAATTATTTTTATAAAAATACGGGTAAAATCTACAATATGAAAATGGACATCAAAAGAGCGCCTTTAATTAGAAGTAAATAAAAACAAAAATCTCTAAAAGGATTTAATTCCAGAGGGCATTTATGCAAATTGAATGCTCATTTACTTTTGACCTTTTGCAATTGTTGGAATTGCGAGATGGGGTTCTCAAGGCTCACGAATTAAATTAATTATAATTTAATTTCCTGTTTAAAAAAACAAAAAGTAAAACCGCAATGAAATAGAATTCGTAGACACGAATACGCACCGCCATACTCTTATATGTATCTCAACAATTCTACAAAAGCACTGTAATAATGTCCTTGTTCATGAATTTAATTAAAATTTACACGCAATCTATTATGTTACTTGAAAAATAATGACATCGGGGATATCTTTTATATATTATACAATACAACTTTCAGATTCCAGACTGATAATCGGAAAGGAAACAAGGAGATCCTTCTGTGATAACAAAAAAAAAAAAAAATCATTCCAAATTTCAAAGGAACAGTAAGTTTCCTTTTGCTTTGCTGATGGTTGCTTTTGACTTATTTGTAGCGGTTATTTTACTATAAAGCCGTATAAGGCAATAATTTATGAGGAAAGTTGTTCACTTTTGGCATATTTAAATAATAAATCTTTAAGTCCCTAGCTAATAGAAACGTCTTTCGTGCGCTGGATGTAGATGACCTGAAATCTCTCAGCCTGATCTAGTTATGAATATTGTTACATTCTTCTATCTTGGAGAATAGTAAGGAAATCCTTACATCAAACGTCAGCAGGACAAAAATTATACAAGTCTGGCATAAGGCTTGTAAAATACTTGCTTGCCACAAATCGATTTATATGTCCAGCAAGCAAATGGACAGCCACAGTCTTACATTATTTCTAAAGTAGACCACTTTGTCTTTTATAAATATGATCCTGGATCAAGCTCAATCGACGGATATTGGATTTATCTGGAAATATAAAAACTCAGGCAGCCATCATAATATTTTAATCAGAGTCCGGTTGAGAAAGGACGAAGGTAATTTCGAAACACGACGTATTCCAAATGATAAATCTCACCGTGCAAATATGACACACACTCGGAACTTCGTACGAACAGTTGTGCACATCGCCAAAACGAGATATTAGGCGATCGGGAAATGCACCCCTCAGAATTTCGGTTGTGGCTCGTGCAGTATGCGCCGTAGCTCTATCATGTTGGAACCACATGTTCTCCAGTCACAATTCATCCAAAATTGTCTGTAAGGACCATCGATTGATGCCCAATTTCGTGGCACGTCATCTGGTCGATACTCCGGGGTTCTTTGGGACATCTTCAAAGACAGCTGCGATATTCTCAGCAGAACTCCTGCTCCGGGGCCGGTCATACATACAGCATCTTGTGTTATCTCATAGTCTTCTAGGTGAGCGGCTAAACGTCGTAGTATTTGCCCAGTTGGGGTCGGACGATCATGCTGCGAATTTCGACGGCGAATTATTGCGCAAAAAAATTGTAGCAATTATTCATCCGTTGAAACGTGTGTCGACTTCCCATGGTAAAACTGCCGCCAAAATATCTGGCAAAACTGGATGTTTATACCTATTCCTGTGCAGCGCAATTCTGAGAATTGGTGATTTTCGCCGGATATCTCGATGCAAAAAGAATGATCCTTCTGACAAAAAAGGATTAACTCCCACAAGCGGACAACGATCCAAAACAGTCGTAGCTGTCAGAGTTTCAAAGCAGAAAATGATGCCAACGTCAGGAAATAATGAAACTAAGGAACTTGAAAAGGAAATAGTTAGTTATTGCTTAGACTGCCTTTAAAAGGAATTTAGCGTCAATTATCGCAGGACTATGTAGAAAAATTGTTCCAGACAAAAGTGGGAGGTATTAATTCGTAATGGAGGATACAACATAAAGAAATGTTAGAATTCTTTTTCGTAACTTGAGACCATTACGAAGAAATGGTCTAACATTATTTTGTTTTCTAATATCATGTGCGCATGTTTCGCATACAAAAATAATGCTTCATAGGAGTAGGTAGTCTGTTGAAAGTAAGGTCAAACAAAGGTGTGTGCAGTCGACACTACTACTCCTAGTAGTTTTCGGTTAGGCCCTCCCCACTCAAAACTGGCAACCTACCTCTTAACATTTGCTGTTTGTCGTACGGTATTGGGGACCTACACTAAGTAAACATCAGTTTCGGCACCAAAAGGAGAAACACATGCCCAGAACAAAGACTCGCCTTTAAATCATATAATCGTGTTCACAGATACGTCAATGTCGAAAGCAAGAGATTGAAAATTGTTCGTATTAGCCGTTCGATATTTATAAAATTCAAGTCCTTAAAGATGTCTTACAAAAAAGAAAATCATTCACTACATGCTGTCCTTAAACTACAACATTAAATACTGCCTTCTAGTCAAGTCATTTTTAAGGTCATGACGACTACATAATGCATAGCCTTCATCAGCTAGGCAGTGGAAAAGCCTATTTGCTGAAAGGTGTCAGTTTATTTGAAATCGATACATTAATATCAATTTAGTTCGTCTCACTTGTAATTGAGAACTGTCCGAATGACAAAAATCTCTAAATAATTGATTTTTTCAAGCATCAAAACGATTTTCTTTAGCCTTTTGCCGACAATGGAAAGTTCCAGCCATTAAGGATAATTAAGCCTCAACTCTCAATTTTTCTTGGGTGTGCACCACCATTACTGTGAGTTTGATAAATTGTACATACGCATAGTACGAGTACATAAGTTAATTACTTCGGTTACTGATTGCAAGCATTTTATTCAAGTGGATATGCACATGTAAACATCTTTAATAAAACACCGAAACCTTCCAGAGGCCGTTTATTCTCCATAAATCATAGTCATAAAAAGAAAAACTACGTCTTAGCATGTTTACTACCCGAAATTGGATCCAAAAATATCCTAGTGACGTACATAGTGTCGATGTAAACAGCTATAGCAGAAAGTTTTGTAACTATTTGCTTTTTTATGCTGTTTTTGTATCTCTTTTTGTTGAGGTTGCTAGTAAAAAAAAGTGTGATATTTTATTTGGGTTTTGTTTGGGTAAATAAAGTTCCATAGGGTGGGTAGTATTTACCAAATTAATTTACATAAAGTCTACCTAGTATGCATACTTCTAACACCCTCGTAGGATATATTGTTACTCATATTAGGCTGCTAGGGAACCATTCACTGACTTAGCTGGGATTTTGGTTAGCATAAATCTAAAGCTTCCTAGGTGGGAAAGCATAACAAAGTTTTAAGGTTATTTTGTTAAATTTATGACTTCAGACTAATTATCTTTTCTGGAAGCTTATATACTAGAACTAAAGCTAAGTCGTATTTTACAAGACAAATTTCTCATTAAGTGCATACATATACAGTCGACTCTCGACAATTCGAAACTAAAGGGACCTTACAAAAAATCCGAATTAACGAGAGTTCAAATTAACGAAAAATTTTCGACTTGGAGCGAAGGACAAAAACGAAATAAGTATGTACATTGTACATACATATATATGCAACAATAATTAGACACACTGAATTGCATACGTACAATTTTTACTTAAATTTTTTATTTTGTAAAAAAATCAGTGACTTTTTTTTGCTTCAATAACTTCCCGCGTCCTTGGTCAAGAGTATTGTCTATGACAACCAGTGGCGAGAATACCTCATCGTCCACAAATATTGACGCAATGTACACAACAATGACTTTGCCTCCTTCGATGTGACGGGCGGAATTGGTTCTGTTTCCGATTCTTCTTCATCTTCGCCTTCTTGAATTTGAAGTTGCCAGAATTTCGTCGTTACACAGAGCACCGCAGACTTCTACTTCATAGTCAATATGTATAAAATCATCGAAAGTCACAGATTCATCAAAGTTAGGAAGAAGGCTCCATTCATCCTGCGAGGTAGAATGATCCAGTTCTCCTCCCTCCTGTTGCAATTAATTAACAGGCTCTGTAATAAATCCGCATTTCTTGAAATACATAGTTTGAAATCGTTGTCGATTTAACGTTTTCCCATACTTTGTCACCCATGGCCATTGCTTTTAAAACATTTATGTTGGCTCTCTGTCCATTTTCAATGCTATCCAACACTACCATTACTACTTCTTTGCGGTACTAAGTATTAAAATTCTGAATCACACCCTGGTAAAGGGGTTGCAAATTAGGGGTGATGTTAGCAGGGATAAATTTAAGATTCACATTACTGAGAACTGTCGGATTATTGTGAACAGTGCAATTATTCAGGAAAAGTACAATTTTCCGCTTCCGCTGTTTCATGTGGATGTCTAGTTTCAACAGCCACTCATTGAAAAATTCTGTGATCATCCACGCTTTTTTAATGGATCGATAAAGGAAAGGATTTGATACCCTTGAAACATGTAGGGTTAGCAGCTTTCCCTATCATAAGAGGCTTTATTTTTTGTGACCCGCCCAACAACATTATTACTGTGAGTAATAATGTTAACCCTTCCTTGCTATGTTTTGTCCCCATGGCATTTTTCGTTTTTAAATGTCATCGTTCGATCAGGAAGACACTTAAAAAAGGAGCAGTCTCATCCGCATTGAATACATTCCGTGGATCGTGATTTGCCAGCAGCCCGCCGAAGTCATTTTTCCATGCAGAACAAACAGTAACATCAACACTCGCGCTTTCTTCACATATTTTTTTGAAAACGATGTTATGGTGGGTTTTAAATTGTAGAGCCATCATTCACTGGCGGTGAATCCTTCAATACCCAAACTAACAGCGAATGACTTAGCTCTCTCCGTCAACATGCAACCTCCGACAGGTACGTTTTGTCCTCTGCATTGACTAAACCATTTCAATAAGCATTCGTCAAGACCAGGGAATTCACAGTGCCGGTTCCGCCAGTTCACAGGTCCATTACGCGAAATTATGCGCTCAGCAAATGTTTCCCGCAATAAATTGATGGTGTCGGGCGCTGCACAGTGGGGCAGAATGCCTTAAAAGTTGTCATTAAATCAACCGGCAAAGTTATGAACTTAAAATTTCGCATTATTACTCTTGGTGCTAATGTTAATTTATTCTCAAAGTTATTTTTGGAAACACCTACTTTTCTGAAAATAAGGTTTTTTATCGCATGTTGTTGCGGTAAAATTTACCACAACAAGCTGGACTCTTTTTCCTTGAAATCTTCGCTTCACCCTTTCAAACCTTTCCGTTTGTAACAGTTGTTCATCCAAAATTCTGACAGAGTGATGGGCAGCCATGTGCGCATCAGCCATCGGTGCACTTTCTCAGCATCTTGGAGGGACAACATAAATAGGTCCGACGGACGGTCAAAAAAATAAAACTCGAGGAAGAACCCCGCAGAGCAGGCGGACGGTTTGCTACAAGAGCGCAAGGAAAGCGCTAGGTTTTGAATGTTGTGCAAGGGTCCAACACGAAATAGCCGACCCTTGTCCCAAATGTTGTTTTGTCTCCCCCAATGGGTAGTCTCCAGCCTTAAATAGAGCTAAGGCATCCACTCCATCCTTCCAGCTGCTTCTAACCCCTTCACCTTTTGACCCGCCTTGTCTGTTATGTCCGTTGTCGCTTTGGAGGAACGTACTCGTATTTGCGAAAGGTACCTGTGGATTCTTCCAATCCCGGACTTCTGCCTTTACGCTCCTCGGAAGTGACAACCAGTAGGTCCACCCGGGAGCCAGGCGGACGGCCTGGAACACTCTGAGCATATGGCGGACGGCCTTATTATTTGGACTACACACCTAGAGCCAGATGAGCGGTCTGGAACTCTCTGTGTAAATGAAACATCTACAACCCGCAAACGTTGCCTAGAGCCAGGCGGACGGTCTGCAACTTTTTGCAACACACACCACACAACACATCCATAAAAAAAAAACACAGTAAACAAAACAGAAGACAAGTAAAAGAAAAAACAAACAACAAATTGTACAAAGAAAAATAAAACATAATTAGTGTAAAGAGTGGAACGCTATCTGCACGGAAGCCCACCGGGTCCACCTTTCATAAGGGAATTCAATTTAAGAAAAGTTTCCTTCTTCCTCCGTCACTTTTCAAAAGGTTAACCTAAGATCCCTAGATCCTGACTTAGTTCCCCTTTCGTAATCGCAAATGAAAAGAAAGGAAGTAGAGAAAGAAAAATTTAAACAGCAAAACAAAAGAAAAAAAAAAAACATTTAAGTGCATGGTCAAAGGAAAAGAGGACAGGATCAGGGAACCACAGGGAGAACTGGGAAGACGAGGAAAGAAGGATACCACGCAAAGGCCCGTTTGCTTTGACGCGACCCCCTAGAAAAAAAAATTATTTTCAATCGTTCGGGAAGGCGGAAGGTAGTTTTAAATGCCGCTTGTCTTGCTCCGTAAACCGTTTATACCACTCAATTCCTTTGTCAATAAAAAAAAGTCCGATCAATAAAATACCCGCTATAAGGTGACTTTCGACTTTTGTTGTGTTTTTTCATTGTTTTAAGGTTTCGCAATTCCTTGCTAAAAAGATTGCGTGGCGCCTACGGATACATTTTATTTTTTTTGAGATCTACTACTTCCGTATATTTTTATTTCCGTTTTTTTAACCATAAACCCACCCCCAGCTGAGCAGCCGAAAGTGGCAGCACTCAACCTGCTACCTGTTGCAAATTTCCCCCTTTTGGTATTTTTTGGTTCTTGGGTTGCTGTCCGCCATTGCCGAAATAACCACCACCTATGTGGTTCGCGATCGCTTGGTTGTTTTTATTTTTGAAGTTTAATTCCTGCCGGCAGACCGGCTGCCGAATAATTATAATAGTTAACATATTAAAAATTGCAACAACCACAAAAAAAGAAATCGCAACAATTGGCGCCCAACGTGGGGCCAGTGGAAAAAAATATCTACGGAAATTCTAAATTCTAGTCACACTAGGGAAGTCTGTCGTTTTATTTACGCCGTGTTCTTGGTTTAGTGCTATTTACTTTTGGTTATTTTTATAGGTTCCAGTGAAGATCGTCAAGATATAACAGCTTATCCAACGTGGAAAAGTGCCTTGTGGAATTTAATCAACAAGGGAATACATTGGATCTACCCCAGGTCGTAAGTACCCTGGGCTTCAAGTAGGTTAATTTGTTTGTGTTTTTCCGCGTTGCTTTTCATTGGCAAACAAAACAAAAAAACCGCCAATATTTATCGGAACTTTATTGCATGCATATTTACATATTAAATATCACACATTTACATAATTTATTTTACAAATTACATATTTATTTTACAAAACATACATATTACATGTGGTGAAATCTTTTTTTTCATTTTATGTGAAACATTATTTATTTCCGCTTGGAGTCTAAGGACACAGTTTCGATCTTGTCATTTCGTTTTGCGTCGATTCCATCGTGTTCTATTGGTTAATTTTTATTTTCGTTCGGGTTATTGACCTAGGTAACTATCGGCTGAATATTTGTTAAGATAGGTCATTTCTTTTGTCGTCTGTTTCTTTTGATTTTAAAGGGTGCGTTGGTTCTTTTCAGAACTATTGTCAGCGGTGTGCAGATTTTTCTTCTGGGCTTGTCAGATTAGTTTCTTTTCTTTCGGACTATCTGCGTTGACTGCGTGTTGCTTTGTTGTGTTACAGGTTGTGTGAATAATTCTCCCCTATTCCATTATGTCGAAAATGGAAATCAACAGATTGTCCGCAGAGGAATTAACCTACGAGATCCTGGCTAGAGGTCTATCTGTTCCGGCAAAAGGTGGGGTAGATGCTATGAGGAAATCACTTAGGGCGGCGATGTTCCTTGAGCGAAGAGGCTCAATGGAAGCAGCAGATTCGTCGTACCCATTTATGGTGCAGTGAAGGAAAAGATAGGAGAGATCGGAGATCTTCTGAAAGGCTGTTCTCGTAATCCGAAATCATCGGAATACTTGAAAGTCTTGACGAAGGTTGAATGGTCAATGACGAGACTAAATCGATCAAAACCCGAACACAAAGAAGAAGTAGCAGGGCGGCTGACTCTTAAGATTGAGCTGATCCTACTACTAGGCGAATTGACCGAGGACGAAGAAGAAGATGAAGCCAAGGAAAAAATGAAAGAAAGTAACTCGGTTGGAGTTTTCAGAACACCAATTCCTTCACCAAGATCTTCTGTTAGGGTTCCCCCCACCCCACAGCCGCGACAGCTACTTCTTACACAGGAACCTCTAGTCATCGAGCGCATCACGGAGCGAATTGATAAATGGAATATCAAGTTCACTGGAGAAAGATTTGGTTCTTCAGTGAACTCCTTTATAGAAAGGCTTGAGGAGCTCCGTGAAGCGCGCGCAGTTACTGAATCACTCTTGTTTATGTCGGCTGTATATCTTTTTAGCGGGAAGGCGTAACTTTGGTATAGGGCGATCAGGGAAAATGTAGGTAACTGCACTGAATTGGTTAGGGAACTCAAATTGGAATTTTTATCACCAAACTCAACGACTAATTACTGCACGAAATACGTAAACGGACACAGGGTAAAGAAGAGACAATTGGCGTGTACGTCGTCACGATGAGCCCCTAACAGATAGAAGGAAGTTAGCTATTCTACAACGGAATCTGGATCCCTTCTATCAGACTCAACTTGGCCTAGCTGACCCCAAATCGGTGAACGATTTGGTGGCATTAGGTCAACGACTAGAGGCAGTACATGCAAACGTGGAGACATTCGCTCCTCCTCCACAAAGTAGGAGCCGCAACTTACTAGAACCGGACTTAGCATACGTGACAGTAGAAGAGCCCCCTAGAGTCGCGACAATTAGCAAAACTGTGCCACCAGTGCCGCGCAGTCGGACAGTTAGGGACAATTCAAACCGTTGTTTCAACTGTGGCGAAGTCGGACATTTCGCCAATTCCTGTTCCGCTCCTAGGCGTTGTTTTGGTAGTAGGGGTTAGCCATAAGGATTGTAGGCAGTGTTTGGTTGCTCAAGTTAGGCTGAATTTCACTTTGGGGAAAACGAAGGGGACAGCCATCCTTACTTAGGAGTAAGCATTTATGAGAGTAGGTTCTTAAGTTTATTAGATTCAGCAGCGTCGAGAACCATTATATGTAGAGACGGCTGGAAGATTCTTAAAGACTTGGGTCTAGCATTAAAGAAAAGTAATTTAAGTCTCTTTCACTAGCTGCTGGTGCATGGATAGGAGTTTTGGGGGTTGTTACTCTACCAATCGTGGTCGAGAAGAAGACCGTCCTTCTGGAATGTCTTGCAATATACCACATGTCATAATCCTTGGTGCTGAAATTTGGACACTCTCGGGAATAGTCCCGGATCTAAGATCAGGCATATGGAGTTTTTCGGACCAAAAACAGGTGGCAACACTAGCATCGATACGAGAAAAAGCAAACTTGGAAGAGATGGAAGAACACAGCTGGAAGAAACATTGATTAATACTTTTAAAGCAATGCCAGAGGGCTTAGGGTGCACAAGATTGGTAGAGCACAAGATTAGGACGTCGACAGAACCTATCAAGCAGAGGTATTATCCTGTTTCGCCTGCGATGCATGTACATATTGATAAGGAACTACAGGAGATGATGGACGCGGGGGTTATTGAGAAATCTAGTAGTCCATGGGCATCTCCTATAGTTCTTATTAGAAAAAAAGATGGTTCGTATAGTTTCTGCGTCGACTACAGAAAGCTAAACAAGGTCACTGATAGGGACGCGTATCCACTTCCTTTCATTTCCTCAACATTAGATAAACTTCGGGACGCACAATATCCGTCCACCCTAGACATAAAGTCGGCGTACTGGCAGATTCCGATGAAGGAAAAATCGAGACCATTCACCGCTTTCACAATACCGAACCGGGGTCTCTTTCAGTTTAAGAGGATGCCATTTGGCTTAGACAACGCACCAGGGACTTGACAAAGGTTCATCGACAGCGTGTTGGGGGCCGATCACGAACCATTCGTCTTTGTGTACTTAGACGACATCATCATCGTCACAAACTCATTCCAAAAACACCTGGAAATACTGAAGTAGGTCCTCAAACGGTTGATGAAAGCAGGATTGAAAATCGGTCGTGGTCAGTGTCATTTTTGTAAGCCGTCTTTAAAGTTCTTAGTGGATGATCGAAATGGACTGCATGTGGATCCGGAAAAAGTGGAGAGCATGGTGAAATAACCACCACCTGTGTGGTTCGCGATCGCTTTTTTGTTTTTATTTTTGAAGTTTGATTCCTGCCAGCAGACCGGCAACCGAATAATTATAATAATTATTAAAAATTGCAACAACCGCAAAAAAAGAAATCGCAACAATGTAACATATGAATAAACTTAATTAACTGAAATACATTTTACTAAAAAAAAGAACAAATAAGGTAGTATTGTTATTTTTTGTTATAAGCACAATTTTAATCGCAAATGGTACACATATACATATAATCATCACTTTCAATGATGTCATAACGACATTCATTTGGGGAAAGGTCAGATGAAGATCTGAGCAAATCGACGGCTTCTTTCGGCAATTGTTGAATTTTCTTTTTCGGAATCCTTTGCATACCTGTTAACACCGGATCAGATGATCTGATGACAACAACAAAAATTGAGATATGTCCGCATTCATGTTTTCGTGGCTCTTTTTACGGGAGTGATCCTCCCTACATCTTTTAAGGTCCTTGTTGCGGGCCTCTTGTGCTACTTCACTTAACTGACCAATGGGTAGTAAATCCGATGAAATTAGCTCATTCCCTTGGATCAAATATATGTGGACGGTAGGTGGCATATAGTACCACGGATACTTCTCTACGAAATATTTAGCAGTTTCATTGGCAAATGCTTTAAATTTCGGGACATCAATTTCATGACCGCATGAAACAACAATCATTATCATGTGAATTTTTTTTAACCAAGCCCAAATCAAAGAACCTCCTTGCCGTGTTTCCGTCATTGGAATTTCCAAAGCCCATCTTGGGTTTGTCAACAATCAAGCCCAAACGGTTTTGAAATTGCCGCTGAATTTCGGCTTTTGTTTTGGGAACAATTTTTTTACTTTCTTCTCCTCTAGCTTTTATATGAAAGGTGAAGAAGGCATTCAAAAAAACCGATCCATCCGTGTAACACAGATAATCCAAATTGCAGATTTTCAGTTTTAACTGGCCTTTTTATCATTTCTCCAACCGAATCAAATTCTTTTAACTTGGCATCGCAAATATAGCACTTTTGAGTCGAAGAGTTTTTGGTAATAGCATTACACACCTTTCCATCAACCGTGGTAAACAATGCTAGGCTGGATGTACTTAATTTGGTCATCAACTCTTTGCTTTTCAGCAACAGATACTGCAGAGCGTTCTCTAATAAATTCAATTTTAAGTGGTCTACAATATCGGGTTGAACTTGGACGAGGATTCTGTCAGATTATTTTGACACCAGAAACTAAACGAAAGGGAACAAGACATGTAATAAAAACAGCTGAGTCATCTGCATCCGAGCCATGAAAAGTTTGCTTATGTGAACTGTGACCAGAGCTACCATCAAAGCCCCATTTAGAGTATAAGTTTACAATATATTTTGTAATTCTTCAGGCTTTAGCAAAGCAATAACCTCTTTTTGAACAGTAATCAAACGTTCAACTGTTAAATTGAGTCAGCATTGAACAACTTTGTACGACGGAAATATTTTCCGAGCTTTTGATCTTATCATTTCATACTGGAATCGAGAGAGATTTGCCTCAATAATCTATGACAATGCTCCTTCTCCAGTCATTGAATTTGGTTCAGTAGACCAATTTAAGGCCTTCATACACTTTTCAGCATGACTTGAAACGGTGGCGATTTCCCGAATTAATTTTGCAGTACCCGATTGTCCAGATGCTCTCAAACTCATTTGAGAAGCATACACCAACTCAGAAAAAGATGTCGATCTCCTCAACTGTTCCGTTTTTTGTCGTTTCGTTCTTTCTGATTCTTCTTCAAAAGACATGTTTGGGCGACCTCGTTTTGAATTTATAGAGCATTTGTAGGTGAACAAAACAGGTGTTTTTTGCCAAGCGTAATTGTTTTTTTTAAGAATCATGCTTATATGCGACATGCTCTCTCCCAACGCGATTTGAATTTCGCTTTAAAATCTGCAATTTTTTATTGAAATAATGTTCAAAAGGCACACCGCAATTAACCCGGTTTTTAACTGCTTGCTCGTTTTGGCTATCCAGTCCTACGCAATCCGAATTCTTCATTTATTAAAGAGTTCTTGTCTTGTAATAGTCAAGGAGGGGAGCACATTGAGCAAGAAAATTGTACACGTTCTGAGAATAGGCAAAACACATAACTAAAGGACATTTAAAACTTTACGGCATCTCACGGCTAAACCAAACAAATACTCGTAGTTTACGGAATTCAGTTGTATGTAAAAATAACACACTTTTTCTATATTCAACTTACAAGCAAGATAACAAAAAAAATTTTTATACCGAATTAAACATTAAACAACCAAACTGAGCTTCCTGACTTCATGACAAAAAAAAATATTGAGACTTCAAAACGGATGAAAATTAACAGACAATTTAGTAACGCTAGTCAAGACACGAAAAACACGTCCGCACTCGAATCAAAAAATAAACTTTGCTCCACTTGTGACGATTTACTGGAGATCATGTGATCTTAATGAATTTTCTCTTTCTTATTTCTTATTCTCTATTATATTTCGAAGAGAAATTAAACGTAACTTGAAGAAAAAGATCAACTTTATAATTTGAATTTCTACCAGCTAAAGGGGTCTTCTGCCCCATCGTGCGCCGTGTGGCATGTTGCGCCATCTTGTTGAAACTAAAGCTCTGTCACGTCAGTGCCATTCAACTGATGAACGAAGAAATCACAAATCATGTTTCTATAGCGCTCTTCATTGACGGTAACATTCAGGCCCGCATCGCCCATAAAGAAATATTCCACCAGGCCATAAAGCACACCAAACAGTAAGTTTTAATGGTTGTATGGGCGTCTCGACAAAGGCTACTGGATTTTCTTCACAACAAATCCAGCAATTTTGCTAGTTTACGTATCTATTTAACCAAAAATGGGCCTCATCGGAGAACTAAATTTTGCGTTGAAAATGCGGATCAAGCTGAATCATTTTTTCGGCCCACTCACTGAACCTATGGCGCGTACATTGGTCACGTGGTTTCAACTCTTGCACAGGCTGGATCTTATAGCTTTTATAAGCTCCACAAAGTGGATGGGCACGATGGCGAATCGACTCATTCGGATTGCCTCCACAACGGCAATAATTCCTTCTGTGCGCATTGTTTGTCGTCTTTGGGGATGCGTATCATGTACTAGAATAGGGATTTTGCGGTCGAAATCGAAATCGGTTCGCCGAGGCCTAAAAATTGACCCCTATTAATTAACACATGTACCAACTTGTTATAAGAATGACTAATATTTTAGTAGCAAGTATCATTGTTGTACTTTTAAAAAACTCGGCAAGTCAATATGCGTGGACAAGTTCGTGCAAGATAATGTGTTCGAGCGTACAAGTCTGTCAGTCTTTGACGTATATACGCGATTTAACACGAACGCAATCATGATCAAGCTCAAGTCCAAATATGCTCCTGATATTTTACTATACAGGGTGTCCCAGTTTAGGTTTTCGTCTTGATAGCTGAAGATTCCTGACGTTATGGCAAACAAAAAATTGTATCCTTGCCATTGTAGCAATAATATAAGTTCGTTTTTGAATCAATAATATAATGGGCGGTGGTCCTTTTCCTTGGCCACCTAGATCTACTGACCAAACGCCAATGGATTTTTTTTTCTGGGTAGCCATAAAAGAAAGCGTTTATTTGACTGAGATTTCAAGTCGGGAAGGGCTCCAAGAGAGAATAAATACAGTGGCAGAGGAGCTAAGAGGCATTTTACCAAACCTTAATTTGCAGTCTGAAATCATCAAACATGCCAGAACGTGCATCCAAACGCACTGGCAACATTTCGAAAATTTACTATAAAAGCGTTTTGAAATCTTAGGACCACAAAAATTATTTAAAGGGATATTAAATTTATTTTATGACCCATTTGACTGAATAAAATAGTGGTTTGCAATAACTTCCGTTGTTCGTAGGTGGAAAAGTCATACACAAAAATCGTAGATAATGAAGAGAAGATCAAAGTGTTGATAAAAAAGTTAACCAAAGAGTTGAAAATTTCGAGATAAACGCATTTTCCTGATGAAATTGGTCCAACGATTATTCAAAATGTTAGATTTGAAATGCCATAAATTTGGCTGGCGTTCATCGAACTCGACGAAATTTTAGTATTTTATGCACACTGAAATATGCACAACGGATTCAGAAAGCTACGGCCGTTTAAGAAGTTTTACCTCGAAATCAGAGGTTCCTCACTTTAACGGCCTATAACTTGGAGGGGGGTGAAAATAGACCCCCACTCCCTGCAATACAATTTTTTGTTTGCCATAGCATCAGAAATTTTCAGCTATCACGACGAAAACCTAAACTGGGACACCCTGTATAACAAGTTTGCACTTAGGTTGAAATTTCAACTGCTCCAACTTATAAATGCCGCGCTAAGACTATTAAACGTTCCAAGTCAATGGAAAGTTGCCGAAGTTATAATGGTCCCGAAACCAGGCAGATCTCTAAATGAAAAAAAAGTCCTACAGACCCATATCGCTTCTGCCGATAATATCTAAAATATTTGTAAAACTCGATCATTGAAGAGAGACGTCTAATTCCTGAACATCAATTCGGTTTTAGATCTAAGCACTCCACAATTGACCAGGTTTTTAGAATTACGAATGAAATTGAGAAAGCCTTAGAGGGGAAAAAGATATGTTCTAGCGTGTTTCTTGATGTGTCTCAAACCTTCGATAAGGTATGGCAGGAAGGCTTAAATTTTAAGCTAAGCCAGGTTCTTCCGAGAGAGCTGCATACGATTCTGAAATCGTACTTGGAAAACAGAATTTTTCGTGATAAACATGGCACCGAATGCTCGGAATTTAAAGAGATAGTTGCTGGAGTTCCGCAAGGAAGTGTACTTGGACCGGTATTGTTTTTACTCTATACTCGAGACACACCGGAAGAGTCAGGTACCATAGTAGCCACGTTCGCGGACGACACGGCGATACTAGCTACAGATACTTCAGTCGAGTTAGCTACTGGAAAGCTACAAACGACTTTGGATAATATCTACGAATGGACAAAGATATGGCGAATTGTTCTCAATGAGACCAAATCTACTCATGTTAATCTTACTTACCGGAAAATAAACGACCTTCCCATCTTCATTAACTCGGTACAAATACCATATGCAAATGAAGCAAAGTATTTAGGAAAGACACTAGATGTAAAACTGAGATGGAAGCCGCATGTTAAGAAGAAACGTGATGAACTTGAAAATAAATTCAGACAAATGTACTGGCTACTAGGAAAACATTCCAAGTTAAGCATACATAACAAACTGCTCATCTATAAGCAAGTGCTTAAACCTGTTTGGACGTACGGTATACAACTTTGGGGCTGTACTAAACCAAGCAACCGAAATATTCTCCAAAGCTAACAAAACAAAGCTCTAAGACAAATCGTGAACGCCCCATGGTATATCAGAAACAGTGATATCCGTAGAGACTTAGGAATAGTTACCGTCGAGGACGAAATAATGAACTTTGCTCGCAAACTCCGTATTCGTCTTCATGGTCATTGTAATAATAAAATACTCCAAATTCTGGACGAGACAAACTTAGTGCGTCGATTACAAAGAATGAGACCATTCGATCTGTCGCGATAAGGACTATCCGCATATAATAGCGGTACTGTACTAGCAGGTGCTTTTGCTGGAAAGCTACCTGCTCCACGCGAACGTTATTTGAAACGGAAACAGAATCTTTGGATGTCACTCAAGCAGCCATTTCAAAACGCTTAAAAGCAGCTGGATATATTCAAAAGCAAGGAAATTGGGTTCCACATGAACTCAAGCCGAGAGACGTCGAAAGGCGGTTTTGCATGTCCGAAATGCTGCTGGAACGCTATAGAAGGAAGTCATTTTTGCATCGGATTGTTACTGGTGATGAAAAATGGATCCAACAACCGCAAGCGCAAAAAATCATATGTGAAACCCGGCCAACCAGCCAAATCAACTTCAAAGCCGAATATCCATGGCGCGAAGGTAATGCTCTGTATTTGGTGGGATCAGATGAGTGTGCTGTATTACGAGCTGCTAAAACCGGGTGAAACCATCAATGGACAACGCTACCGAACACAATTAATCCGTTTGAAGAGAGCAGTGGCCGAAAAACGCCAGGAATATGCGACCAGACACGAGGCAATAATTTTCCATCATGACAACGCTCTGCCCCACGTTGCTATTCCGGTTAAGAACTATTTGGAAAACAGTGGATGGGAAGTCTTACCCCACCCGCCTTATAGCCCTGACCTTGCCCCTTCTGACTACCATTTGTTTCCGTCGATGCAGAACGCCCTCACTGAAATACGGTTCACATCAGAGCAGAATATCAAAAATTGGCTCGATTCATTCTTGGCTGCCAAACCGGCGCAGTTCTTTTGGGATGGGATCCACAAATTGCCAGAAAGATAGGAAAATTCATTGCTTCAGATGGGCAATACTTTGAATAATACTATTGTATTGTACTATTGTAGAAAAGTTGTTACCTAAAATTATAAATGTTCCGTTTTATGATGGCAGACACGAAAAAAAAATGCAAACAATAGAGTTTGGACTACTTGAAGTTTGGATTTATTTCATCTCTATCAAGTCAACACTTGCCGATGTGTCTATTTGGAAGAAGGTTTTTTTCTTTTTTGGGGACTTGAGAAGAAGCGAAAAGAAAGAAACGTAAGCTCTTGCTTGAAACACGTTTTATTACAAAAAATTCTGACAGAAGCTTGACATCGCGATGGGTATGTTAACTAGCTATGGTATTGCCAGATATTGGGCAAGAGTGAGAACTAGCTTCTATAATAATACTTTTTAACATTCCGCCCAACTCGTCCAGTTATTGTAACGAAACCTCTGGCCGTCCACCGTGTTTATCCGTACTCATTTTCAATTGGAAGCACCACCAACTTTGAGATAGCTCGTTTCAATATTGATGATTGTGTACGGATCGTAGCTACTCGCCCCAGATCGTCGTCTCCAGAATGTACATCTAAGACTCGGCCTACTGGCCAATGAGTGCATGGTGCACGGTTATCTCGAACAATTACCAGGTCGCCCGCTCTAATGATCATTTTGGCTTGTTTCCACTTGTTTCTTACCAGGAACTCATGTAAATACTCACAACTCCACCTTTTTCAAAAATCCTGCTGCATTTGTTGGAGCTGTCTCCACCGTGAAAGTCTACCGGTCTTGATGTCCAACAAGTTTGGTTCCGGAGTGGCAGCGATGGGGCCGCCCACCAAGAAGTACCCAGGGGTCAAAGCGGCTAAGTCATTGGGATCATCAGACAGTGCTGACAGAGGTCTCGAATTAAGCACAGCTACAATTCCTCAAAAATCAGATGGTTCGCTTCAGATGATGTTTCATGCTCTTGACGCCGGCCTCCCATATGCCTCCAAAGTTCGGAAACTCTGGTGGAATGAAGTGCCATGAAACACCGTTGCAAGAAATGGATCGCGCGCCTTTCTCTAACTGTTTTCCAAAAGCTGCAAAATCCTCCTTGAGTGCCTTATTTGCACCAGAAAATGTCGTTGCACATGCTATAGATGCTAGAGCTGTATCCTCGTGTGGAAAAAAAGCTTTGCAAAGCTGGACCTGTAAAACTAATTCTATCTCAATCTTCTTTTGAGAATACCGTTTTCAAGAAGGTTTCAGAGCCGGTCATAGATACTCGTCGCCAATGGTCTTAAAACCTTGCTTCTTTTTCTGGATTTCTCAAAGGTTTGGCAGAGTACATCACGGATTCTTTTTTTGGAAACTAAAGCACAATTTCGATTTTAACGAAGAACTAGTCCATTGCATGTTCCTCTTATTGAAACTTCTCAGTCTTTGATAGGAAGATGAGTGAGCACTTCACTGACAAAGTGCCTACAGTATCAGCATCCACATTAGCGCTTAGCATCTACAGCATGATGTGAGCGAAAGATAAACACTCACAGAGGAAGTGCTCCGCGGTATCGTCATTCCTTTCACAACCAGCGTCGCTAAACAGTATTTCGCGGTAACGACGCCAGTAAGCAGTCTTTCCTCCTGAGGGGCAGCAAGGAAGACGAAGACCTCTTAGAGATATCGGGGCCATTTCGCTTGGTCTGCTGGAATCCTAATCATGCCATCTGCAGTTATTCTCTATTGAACCCAACTGGAAGCCCTGGAAAACTCTCCTCCAAGCCTTCTCTGCCGCGATTTCAATTCCTGTGATATGACCTGTGTCACAGGTTTGGGGCAAATAAGACTAAGTGAATTCAGCCTTACGATTGCGATCAGTGAAGACTTGCAGTCTCCAACCACAGGGTCTTCCAATAGGGACTTCCCAACTTTGACAGTTGATAGCAGCCATATTGTTAAAGCTATACCTGTCAAATTTGCTGTCATTTATTCAGCCTGTTTTGCCAAATCACCATGGACGAACATAGCATTCAACAACACGTGCAAATAATAAAATGAGTGTTCGGGCAACGTTCCGCGCGCTTCGCCGATTTTACGGTCGCCATAATCGTCCTACCGAGAGGAATATTCGTAGTGTGGTGGATAAATTCGAGTACACTGGTTCAGTAAACGATAAATCAACACCGGTACGTCGACGAAACGCAATATCTGTCGAAAACATCGCCGATGTCCATGGGAGTGTGCAGGGGAATCCGTGGCAATCGATTTCGCGTCGCTCACAAGAACTCGGCCTTTCGCAGACCACAACTTGGCGAATTCTGCGTCGTGGCTTAGGCCTGCACCCGTACAAAATTGAGCTGGAAGTAAAAGACCATAGACAACGACGTGTGTTCGCTGAATGGGCTCTGCAGCAGTTTGAAACTGACCCTAATTTTCATCGAAAAATCAACTTCAGCGATGAGGCCCATTTTTAGATGAATCGGTACGTCAACAAACAAAATTGTTCCAATTTGGGACAATACCAATCCACATGAGATCCAAGAGAGTCCAATGCTTCCCGAAAAATTCACTGTTTCGTGTGGATTTTGGACTGACGGCGTCATCGGTCCATATTTCTTTGAGAACAACGTTGGCCGTCAAAGGCGAGCGATTACCAACTTCTTTTGGCCTGGATTGGATGATATGGACACCAACAACATGTGGTTTCGACAGCTCACGCCACATTGAAAATTCTGCACGAACGATTCGAGGGCTTGGTCATCTCACGTCGAGGTGATGTAAACTGGCCACCGAGTTCCTGCGATTTGACCCCATTAGACTCTTTCTGAAGTCGCAGGTCTATGCGAATAAGCCACAAACCGAAGCGACCCTCAAAGCCAACATAACCCATGCCGCCTGATTTATGCGCCAGAGTCATGGAAAATTTGACATTTCGGATGTGCCCCACCCAGAGAAGTCGGGGCGGACATTTGAGCGATGCTATATTCCATACATGATGGCATCGATACGCCTTACAAACGAATGAAATGATATCTCACACACACTTTGTTTTATTTAAATTTAAAGATAGGAAGCGCTTAATGAAAGACCCTTTAGTTTGGCATCAGGATTGTTAATTCAATTCAGCGCTCTAAGTGAACGAATAAAAAGAAGTTTTTCATACAAATACACGGGCGTCCTACTCGTATCCTTTATAATTTTATGTAGACAAATGCTATTCCTTTCGTCAATGTAGTACTTGAGTTACATTCCTAGTAAGCACTTTGAGTACTGTGAAATATGATCATATCTTTGTAAAGCCATGGATGTATCTGACTGCCTATGCTGGGACAAATAGTCAGTACAATTGTGTTGCAAGTTATAGGGGGAAGAATGAAAGTCTTTTTCTGGCATTAGTTAGAATAAAACCTACAGGTATCCAGAGTTTGTGAAGGCATCTCTTATTGGTCCTATAATATAGAATATATGGTCGTATCCTGACAATTTACAATTAATGACAGAACCCAGACTAGTAACACCGATAACATACTGGCTAGATTCTCATTTTTATTTGGCTTTGCGTCATGTCCAGCTGGACATAATTGGCATGTGGACAAAGAAATGCTTACAAACATAAAACAAGGTCATTGACGATCATACAGAAGAGAATCGGACCAAGAATTGACCTATGCGGCACACCTAGATTTACTGGCAGAAGTGCTGAGGAAGAGTCACATCTGTTAGACAGATTTTTTTTTTACCAAGGCCAAACAGATTTTTCAGCTTCCAGTATAAGATTTATGGTTTAGTTTACCAAAAGCCTTTGAAAAATCGGGCACGCAAAGAAGCTCTATCGCACTCATGTCTTACGTCTTCCAAAATATTCACCATTGCAATGGAACAGCTGTGGTTAAATCCAGATTATCCCTCGTAAAGCAACTCATCAACTGATAGATGTTGGATCAGCTGTTTAGCTATTAATTTCTTAAAGACTTTTGGTAGATAGAATATTATGTTTATAGGCCTAATCGCATACCAGATTAGTTATTTTGGCAACAGGTGTTATACTCGTACAACTCGGGCAGTTTTCCAGGATTTTGGAAAAGTAGATGTTGTGATTCAACGATTAAGGGTGTGAATTAAGTTGGACACTATAAATGGGAGGATCAGTTTAATAAATCGCACATCTACCCCATCGCTGCAACAGAATTAATTAAATTGCAGAGCGATTTAGACTTTCAGATAGATTAAAACTAAAATCTTGAGATTTGCTGTCAAGGAAGAAACTATTTAGAAGGTTAGGTTCAATTAGAGATTCAGCATTATATTTCCTACCCATTTGTCGTATATTGCTCCAAAGCTTTCTTCGAAGGTGGAGAGATACTTGTATTTGGTTTGGAAGCATAGGTATTTCATTTCGGATAACAGAAACAGTCAATTTGTGTTTGAGGGACTACGCTTCCATTTACTAGAAACCCTTTTGCGGTATTTAATAGTATTAGGAACTTCCGTAGAACCCCCGGGACAACCATCATTTCGGATATTTACCGTTTTTGTAGGAACAAATTGGTTGTATAATTGGATAATCGTTTCTTGAAGATAATGCGGTTTTACATTAGTGTCAGTATTTAGACGACAACAATCCCATTGTACAGATAAGGCAGCAGATTGAAGGGCATCAAGATGTATGGATTGATAATCCTTGTACGAAAAAGTCAGGGAGATGGCGAGGGGGGTGATGTTAATATTGTAGTTGCAAGGTATAAGGTCACGGTCAGAACTGAAAAAAATTAATCTCTTTTGGGCAAGGTTGGGATTCCAACACAGAACCTTCTGATTTGGAAGCCCACTACCATTTGAGCCACCGCCACTATTGTCAGGTCTAAAAGACTAGGGATGCAATTTTTAGCGAAGCGTGCTGGGTATTTTGTTTTAAAGATTTTGAGTCCTAGAGAAGATGCAAAGTCATTAATTTGAAAGGCTCGAGAATCATTTCGAAGTAAGTCGTATATCGTGCTCGTACAGAGAAGAAAATCTTGATAGGGAGGAGATAAACGGTTGAGTAGATCAACTACAGCCTGCAAAGTATGCACAGTCTAGTAAACATTTTATAGATACATCGTGTATTTCGACAATTGAAAACTCTGATTCTAGATCGATGGACTAACATATAATTTTGCATGTAAGTGAAGGTTTAAAATAAATTGTAATACTACCTCCCATTCCATATATCTCCACTTGAGAGACAAACGGATGTTTTTCGAACTATTGCTGAGGTGAAATCTAACTGTATTATTCTCCAGAGAGTCATCAACGCCACATTCTAAATCAGTTTTGGAGACATCCATAAAGATGCCTTCTGATTTGATTGCGTTTTGTACTTTTGTAAATACGAGTATTGTAGCACAAATTCTTGTATTTTTTGTTACACAGGCGAAGCCCAGGATAGCATTTCCTAGCCAATATACAATGTTTGCCATCTTGTGTCATAATTAAACGAAAACTTGTCTTTAATCAACAAGAAGTCTACAAAAAATGCACCGCAGGTCCTCAGGTTGGACCTATTGCCAAATCTTCTAAGCTTAGTTCGATTCCTGACTTATGTCTTTTGAGTTTTAATTTGAAAATTGTGGATCCTGCAACAGGGCTTTATCGTGTAACAACCATGTCAACTTCGCGATTGGTCTTGTCTTGAGCATTGGCACAAGCTACAGTTTATTGGCTGATTTCACACCTTTTGAAACTTTGCGAAAAATATGCTGATAATCATTTGTGCTTCCTCAATTTTATACCCCATAAGCCTTTTTTAAATTTTGGGCGTGACAGGCCAATGTCAACCAAGGCCTCATCTCTCCTACTCAGTGAGTGAGGCCAACTATTTGTTTGCCCAATACAGAAATGGTAACGCCATTTAGTGTTGGCCGAGTTTTGAGCCCCTTTTTGTAGGAGCCGGCGAAGGTACCACCACGTGAGCCACCACATCGCAAAGTTAGCCATATTCAACAGGTTTTCTATGAAGCGCAGGTGTTCGAAGTCTTGTTCGAAGTCTGAAAAGAAGGAATCTATGAAAAAGCAACTGGATATGCTGCAAAGAAGAGCTTGTCAGGTTCTTAAAAATTCTACAGAAACTGACTACAAGAAAGAACCTAAACACTGCACTACCCAAATGCCAAGAAAACCTCCGCAGATTGTATGCTTGATGTAGAATCCAGATCTGCAGCAATTACGTATGGAAATCAGCGACTACGTAAGGAATCCACTAACGTGAATGAAGAAAGAAATCTTTACAGATCGAAGCAAAAAGGATACACCACTACGATTTCTGCTCGAATTTCAATCATTGCTTTTTTCGAAAAGTGCGAAATACTTGTGAAACCAGCAGACTGGACAGAGTTGTCCAAATGGACATATTACCCAGACCGGAAATACTCAAAATATAATAACAGCTATATCAAGTCGTTCAGTGCTTGAAACTTAATTTTCAGTGATTGGATCATAGCCTATTGAAAATCAGCTGCTATCATTGGAATTGAAAATAACCTGAATAATACAGAGATGGTGTCCGGGGCATTAAATACGATCTTGCATTCTTTAATAGCTTCAAGTCAGTTGACACCAATGGAATTTATTCGGTGCAGAAAAGTATATACAAACTGCTGCCAAGTCTGAAGAGAATCTTTACTACTAGATTGACACTGGCCATCTATCAAATCTACCTTTTAGAAAAGGCAGACACAATCCTGATGGCAATGAACTATATTGGTCGTGATGACAGTCAAAATGCGCTGAAGCCCTATTACTACCTCCAAGCTAGTTCGAAAAAACGAAGCATCTCTGAACGCAGTCAAAGGGCTGCAATTGAGTAGGGGGAAATGAGATCCTTTAGAAAGAGGGACTGTATACTGCTCACTGTCATCTTCAAACTCAGAAATTTCCTTAAAAGGAAGATATTTTGGTATAAGGAGTATAGTTACATGGTTCTCTCTCTAATGCAGTTGCAGTAAGCTCTAAAGAACAAAATCTCAAGTAAAGATATGATGCTTATAGGCTAGAACTACCGCTGGTAATACGGGAACAGGAGGCCAGCGGCAACTTCGGCGCTTACTCGTAAAGAGTGGGCCAACAGCTAATGTGGAAATTTTCATTAAATTGATCACACATTTGTTGTGAAATGAATGTAGAATTTTATTGATTAATATTTATTGATTAATAAAATTCGGGCTATGCCAATTATGAATGGTACACAACATCGTTCATTTAACCACCACGGCTTCTGTTGCAAACGAACATGCAAAGGTCAAAATTATCGATGACTTTTTGAAGAATAAATGGGTCAATGCCCGCAATTTCAGAAGGTATCTAAAGTTGTCAAAGAGCATGGCCAGTCAACTTCTCCTATGCAATAAATTGACTTATTGATGGTTTGTGTGGACGGTAGCACCATCATGTTGAAGAGGTCCTCGAAACCCAATTCATTCAATTGTTGGTGAAAAAAACAGCGGACATGTTGCAGTAATGTTCTCCATTCACTGTAACTGTCTCTCCAACCTCATCTTCGAAAAGGTGCGGGCCAATGATGCCGCCAACCCATAATCCGCACCACACAGTGACTTTATTGGGATGGATTGGTTTTCCGTGAATCTCAGTTTTCCGGTTCCCAGAAATGAGAATTTTGTTTATTTACATACCCATCCATCCAAAAATAAGCTTCATCCGAAAAGATCCTGCTCTGGCCACCCATCATCCAGTTAACAAATCAGCGACGTCGTAGTTGGTCCGAAGGCTTGAATTGTTGTGCAATTTGGATTTTATAGGCGTGCAAAAGAAGATCAACTTTTGAAATTCGCCGCAAAGTGTCATAAGTGACGCCCAATTGCTGACTCCGGCGACGAATTGAGGTGCCTGGCTGGTTTGAAGCACTTACGCTCACAGTGGTGATGTGGTGGCGGAGCATGCTGACCGAAAATTCACGAATTTTACGAAATGCTACTTTTACAGATTGCCCATTTTCGTTATAAGATTAAAAATGCTTTCTTACATGGTGAATAACTCTATGACTAAAATTGCCAAAGATTGTATGACATCTGTCAAAAAGATTAACCACATTGAATTCAGTAAAAAACAGCCAACAGTTCCCAGCCAACTGACACAAAGGAAGTGGCGTTTCAAAAAAGGGCGAGAGCTGCCCGGGTGCACGCTCGAATACAATATTCTGAAGACTTAAGAAAACGTAAAAAGGTCGTGATAAGAGATCAAATTCCATACTGGAACGTCTAGAGATAAGGTAAAAGTCCTCAGTGATGGGTATTTGGAGATATCTCTTTTGTCGATTTGTCGACCTAATTAAAATTCGGCAGCAATATTCCAGCTCAAATCTAATAACTCAAAGATAACAGTTTGCTTAACAACACAGCTATCTTAAGGAGCTGTGCATACAAAATTGATTGTGGGCACACGTTTTTAAAATTCAATATGAACAGCACCATCTGCCGGGCGCTAAAGAAACAAAATCATCGCAAATACGCCACCTGCAGAGGTACCCATCTGTTCAGCATCGGACGTTAAGTCCTATAAATGTGGAAACCTAAACCAATTCAGATATCCTAAGTGCAGTTTTAGGCAATAAAGTCCATCATCGATCAATTGGAAAAGTGGTTGTACTCCAAACTAATGTCTTTGTGAAAACGACAACAACCATGTGACCAAAGATTGAGAGTACCAAGTAGAAGATTGCCGATATAGAAAAGAGATGGACAAAATACAGTTATTGGTTGAAAAGATTACTAAGTATGATCACTTTTGTGGCAGCAAGTTTAACAAACTGATACAGGAACAGCTACGTAAGAAGGCTGAAACATAAGCCTAAAACAAGTGCTGGCATCGTTGTCGACTTGACGCGTAGACCAAGTACCCTCACAGAAAATAGTCAAGCACCGTCAGATTACACGATCTTGAAGGCCAGGCCAAAGGTCTATTTCTGGAAGTAATCTTCTCATCGAATACTTTCTTCAATAAATCGACGGTTTCGCCTGCAATATGACATGTGGCATCATATTTATAAAATATGTGCAACAAATATCCTGCAGACATGCTCATTCACTTTGGTCCCATGATGCCGCATGCTCATAAACCGCACCAAACACCCTCTAACCCGGAGTCCACATATACATAGTTGTCCTACAACTCATCGACTTTAAAGAAGGCATCTTACACGATTTCCGGTGCGCAATCATCACGCGGTACCACGTTATGTCAGTCGTTTCTACTAATATTTGACTTGTATTTTAGTTTGTGTATATTTGAATTAAAGATGAATTTACGGATTAGTGGGAAAGGTGTTTTCATTTGTACGTGTGACCTTTCAGCGCTACAAGTGCAGGTAACTGGTTACCTTTAAATTTTCCTTGCTCCAAATTTCACAACTTCGCTTATTATCAAAGCTACTGAGACAGAAGTGAGCCTCATCACTGAACAATAGATGGTAATAAAGTGGATAGACTTCCAACTTCCAAATGATGATCGCCTTGCTTTACTTCTTGCAGTTATTGAGTCTTGTGGGCATTTAAGCCTTGCGCTAAATCTTCAGAGTAGTCAGTAGGCCACAAGCCAAGTTCTTGCACGCGATGACGAATGAATTATGGCCGCCTACTTCACCAATTGATCAGGTCTCTCCTTGCCTGAGTTTTCCATGTACCGTGTGTTAACTGCTTCCTTATTTACCTAGTGGAAACCGATATTGCAACCTGCATATCGACTTGAAAGACATGCATTTATCTTATATCCTGAAGGAGTGGTTAACTCCTAGAATATTGCAGTGCACCTCAGTTCTGGTGCTAGATTTTATTTTAGAAAGCCGGTTCCACTCATTTCTGACAGAATTTTGAAAAAAAATCTACTGTCAGCTATCACCCTTGGCGACATGTGATCAGTTTTTAACAAATTTAATGCAGTCTCCTAGGGAGAGGAAGAATAAAGGCAAGGACTTAGATTGCCATATATGTCTCTTGCTAACATCTGTTTTGGCACCTGGATTGCTGTAGTATACATTGAGCCAAATGAGCGATTTCCTTCGAAATGGTTCCTCTGCGCATTCCCCTTCTGCACCTTACATTGCTCAAAGTTGAGCTGAAGATAATGGAAATCCAGTAACAGATACCATTGTCAAGCTTAGCTCCTTTCAACGTGCGTAGAATTGCGTCTATAGTATATAAGGACTGAAACGAATAAAATTTGGAAACTTCAAAGTAAAAAAACAAATATTTTCATAATTCTTGTACATTTTTTTTATTTGCTTTAAAACTCTTTTTTTATTAAATTCATTCACAATTACAATACACAAAATTATGTCCTTCATAAGGTTGGTGACAGTTACATCCGTGGTCTTTTTGGACGCTCTTTTCCATTTAGCACTAAAATCTTTTACGTCCTTTGCACACTGCTCACTTTTCCTCAATTTAGCTTTGACCAAAGTCCAATACCTTTCAATGGGGCGGCACTGTGGAACATTGGGTGGGTTCATGTCTTTTGGGACAAAGTCGACATTTTTAGCAACAAGAAAGCACAACGTCGCACGAGCATAGTGAGCTGAAGCTAAATCTGGCCAAAATAATGTAGAACCCTCGTGTTTACTTAAGAAAGGAATCAACCGTTTTTTAGGCACTCGTTAATGTACACTTCTCCGTTAATTGTTCCCGTTGTAATAAACGATGAGCTTCTGTGTCCACATTGCCAAATGGCCTGCCAAACGAGATATTTTGACCCGAATTTTTCCATCCCAATCGATGTTGTTGATTGCGGAAGAATCTCAGCTTCAAACGAGTTGTAAAACTGCGCACCTGGAAGAGTAGTAAAGTCGGCTTTGACATACGTTTCGTGCGTACCAAGCACGCTTTCTTGTTGCCGATCAACTCGTATAGCTTTCGGGCTCGTGTTTTTATGACTTTTTTTTGCTTTTAAGTATTGGGTCTACAAGGTCTACAAGTAAGTTTCCAGCGTTTGTCAGAGATGGCGCCACCAGTGGATCCCGGGCAGAAATGTCAGACCCCATGTGTTTTATTTGTAGGTTTTGTATCTGTCAAAAACTTTGCAGCGTTATATTTGAGCAGTTCTATCGGTGTCGTACATTTTATCGAGCAAAATCATGGCAAGTTTCCAGCCAAATAAACGTCATTTGCGGGAAGCGCTGCTTTTATTCTTTAATATGAAGAAAAGTGCGGCTGAGGCCTATCGTTTGCTTTCGGAAACTTATGGGGCGGAATGTATTGGTGAATCGACGTGCCGCGAGTGATTCATACGGTTCAAAAGTGGTGATTTTGGAGTTGAAGACAAAGATCGCCCCGGAAAGCCGAAAAGTTTTGAAGACGAGGAATTGGACGCTTTACTGGATGAGGACCCGTGTCAGATTCAAGAAGAACTTGCTGCATCATTGGGCGTCACGTAACAAGCCATTTCCCTGCGCCTAAAAGCACTGGGATTCATTCAAAAGGTTGGAAACTGGGTGCCGTACGAATTGAAGCCAAGAGACGTCGAACGGCGATTTTGCATGTCCGAAATGTTACTGCAGCGGTATAAAAATAAATCATTTTTGCATCGTATTGTCACTGGTGATGAGAAATGGATTTAATATGATAATCCTAAACGCAGAAAATCGTATACAAAGCCCGGCAAGCCCGCCCAATCGACGCCGAAACGAAATATTCACGTGAATAAGGTCATGCTCTGCATATGGTGGGATCAAAAGGGTGTCGTATACTACGAACTGCTTCCGAGTGGTGAAACCATCAAAGGACCATTATATCGAACCCCACTAATTCGTTTGAAGCGGGCATTAAAAGAAAAACGGCCAGATTATGAGATTTTTCATCACGACAACGCTCGGCCACATGTTGCGGTTTCGGTGAAAAACTATTTGGGAAATAGTGGATGGGAAATTCTGCCTCACCCGCCTTACAGTCCAGACTTGGCACCATCTGACTACCACTTGTTTCGTTCGATGCAGAACGCTCTTGCGGGAATACGCTTCAGCTCAATAGAGGAAATCAAAAATTGGCTCGATACGTTCTTGGACTCGAAAGACGAGAAATTTTTTTGGTCCGGAATTCATAAATTGCCAGAAAGATGGAGAAAAGTTGTAGCTTCCGATGGACGATACTTTGAATAAAGCATTGTAACTATGTTTTCATAATAAAACTTCAAATTTTGGAAAAAAAACGCTGGAAACTTACTTGTAGACCCAATAATTTTGGGTATTTTTTTGCTTTTTTCGTATTTTTAGGCCGTCACGTTTTTTAGGTCTATTGTTTGGTTGGTATTACATTTCCGAGCTGCATCTCTGGATGACATAGTCCGGTTTTTTACGATGGTACCCACTATTTTCCTGTCCAAATTTGTATCATGTGCTCCACTTTTAGCTCCACTTTTCTGTTTTCGCTTAACTGTCAACGTCTCCAATTATCGTTTAATAACAGAATCCACTGTACTGCGTGCTATGTTTAAATTTTTTGCGATGAAATGGTTTGGACGCGATGTATTTTCGAGCCATTTGTCGATGATCTTTTTACGGCGTTCCTCTTGACTCATATTTTTTAAATATTTTAAACCGTACCGAACTAAAATCAATAACAAACTGAAACTAGAGAATATACAGGCTAATTTGGGTACAAAATGGGATTGCAATTTTTACGCATTGGAAGTATAGCCCGTACAGATTTACAGATTTTATTCGTTCCATTCCTTACTCGTAGACATTGAATTCCTTATAGCAGAGTAGTCTTTTATAGCAGTGTACCTTCCCATACCCGTTGAGTGGAGAAGATATTGACTTTCCATCAATGCAAGAAATTTAAACTATACAAGTTGAGCTCAAATCACCCAGTTTAGGACGCGATATTGCATTAAAAGGAGCAATAAATTTCTTTAAATAAGGACGCTCGATTTTTAAAAGTAAATAAAACAAGTAATGTGTTACATACTATATCCAATTATTTTTTTTCTTTATTTGAAAGAACATTTTATGGCATTAAGTATGGAATATAACGTCGTTCACATGGCAGCGGCTTTGCTTGGTGGCAGGTATTCGAGAGCTCCAATTTTCGATGATTGTCGCTTAAATCTGGCTGAATTTGCTGAATGGCTTCTGTTATATTGACTTTAAGTGCGTCAATAGTTTGCGGTTTATTTGCATAGACCTACGATTTAAAATAACCCCAAAAGGAAAAGTATCAAGGCGTTTAATCGTACGCTCTCGGTGACCCGCTATGGTATGCGCTGTGTGGCACGTAGCGCCGTCCTGTTGGAACCACATGTCTCCGGCCTGCATATCAAAAGCCGCAAAAACTGTAAGCAGGAGAACCAATAATATTTCATCATCTGGAAGCATTTGAACTTATTTTTCTTCTTCTCGAATACTTTAAGAATTAGCTTAACACTCCTCAATTTTCGCAGCTTCCGTACTACGCTGCCCCATTAGTCACGGATGAGTTACTGGATTCTCCATGTAATGTAATTAGAAGTGCCAAAGCAGGTAAAGTTCCAGAAAGCAAACAAATACCAGCAGAATTCTATAAGAGTTGCTCAACCGAATTTTTGTCTGCATTGACAGCAAGTGTTCCAGGAAGCTTCAAAAGAGCAATAATATATTCGCGACACAAAAAAGGTACATAAAGGCTGTTCTTTTTAGAGTTATACAAATTCAATATGAATTCAAGCACCTGAAGCTAATGTTAACGTCTATGATATTAGCTTTATTTAATAATAGTTTTATGCCATTAGTGCGTAAATATAATATCGGGCATATGCCCGCCATGCCTAGCCCGAATGAAGCGCAATCGTGAAGTCCAATTTTCGACAGCTTTATCGAGCAACTGGGGTCGTATATCAGCAATAACACGACGAATGTTGACTTCCAAATCGGCCAACGTCTCTGGTTTATCGGCATAGACTAGTGACTTCATATACTAGCAAAGAAACTAGTCTAAAAGTCCATTACGCATGTTGCGCCATCTCGGTGAAACTAAAGCTCTGTCACGTGAATGTCATTCAATTGAGGAATGAAGAAGTCAGACATCATGTTTCTATAGCGCTCTCCAATGGCGGTAACATTTTTTTTTATATATATAATCAGCGCGCGCTCAAGGGGTCTTTGTACCCTTAAAATGTTTGTACAGAGCGCGGGCGAAGGAAATTTAGGAAGGAAGAAAGGACAGGTACCGATGTACATTGTTTTTAAATGTTTGTAAGTTATAACGACCAGGAAACATAGAGATCGGCAGGGCATTCCATAAGCGAGTTGCACGAAAATGGGGTTGAGGATATACTGATAAGCATTCATAGCGAGACGGGTATTACGGTTGAAAGTTTGAATGGGCGGAATGCAACAGGCGATTTCAATGGAGCACTGGTGGTGGAAATAGCTATAAACCAAAGTGAGACAGGAGACATTACGTCGGTGTTCGAAGGTGTCAATTGATTAACTGATGTTAGTATCACCTATGAATTTTATCGCACGGTTTTGAATCCTATCTAGCAGGTGCAGAGATGTTTTAGGAGCACCTGACCAGATGTGGGCACTGTATGTCCAATTTTAGGCGGATGAATGCCTTATATATTGTGGTCAGATCATAGAGAGTAAAATATTTCTTACATGGCTTGAGGAAACCTAGGCATTTCGCAGCATTTTTGACGACATCGAATATGAGACATAAGTTGTCACTGACACACATACCGAGAATGGAAAGTTTTTCGGTTTCGACGATGCAAGTTCCATTCATGGATAATAGCTGGGTATTTGAATTTCGCTTTAATGACAGCAGACAGCATTGAGTTTTGGAAGCATTAAATTCCACTCGGTTGATAGTTCCCCAATTGGTTATGCTGTTAATATCGGAATTTAATGAGCTTAAGATACGTTGCCGTTCCCGTTCTACAGCCGAAGAGCAGGGGCGTGGGTCCGGGAACGAATATGAATAGAGAGTACTGTCATCGGCAAAGGAATATATTGGATTAAAAGTGACAGACAAAAGATCATTGATGAAAATTAAAAAGAGTATCGGAGATAGAACGGAGCCCTGGGGCACACCAGCATTTATTTTGTGAATATGAGACTTGAAACCATCAAAGACAACTTGAATTGAATGTTCCGAAAGATAATTTCTAATCCATTGAAGAAGAGAGTCATCGATCCCAAAAGCACGAATTTTCGACAAAAGGGCCCGATGCCAAACTCTGTCAAATGCCTTAGAAATATGAAGTGCAACTATCTTGCTTTCGCCAGATTGATGTACGCTTTGGTTCCACTTTTCGGTGAGACATGCCATCAAGACATTCTGGCCGGCATCGTTCTTAAAGAAATATGGACCGATGATATCACCAGCCCATAAAGCAAACCAAACAGTGAGTTTTAATGGTTATAATAGCGTCTCGACAAAGGCTTCTGGGTTTTCGCCACTCCAAATTCGGCAATTTTGCTTGTTTACATATCCATTTAACCAAAAATGGGCCCCAGCGGAGGAGGAGGAAATGAGGATCAAACTGAATCATGTTTTCGGCCCATTCACCGAACCTGCGACGCGTATAATGCCACTCGGTTTCAACTCTTGCACAAGCTGGATCTTATAAGCTCTTAAGCCAAAATCTTTCCGTGAAATCTTCCACTCATTCGGATTGCCCTTAACACTGCGGTCCACAACGGCATTAACCTCTTCTGTTCGCACTGTTTGTGGTCTTTGGGAATGCGTATTATTCACTCGAGTGTACGTGGTCTGAAAACGATTCATCGTGTCTCGAATAACTTGCTGAGATGGACGATTATGTCTGGACGTAGCGCACGATAAGTTTGGCGAACCGAACCATAGTTTTCAAAATAAGTTTGCACAATTTGCACGCGTTGTTCTGGCGTTAATCTATTCATCGTAAAATGGGAAAACTAACTGCAAATCAACCTTCAACTGTCAAATTGAGAATCTATAGAAACAGTGTTGCCAGTTTAAAAACGAAACCTTTAAAAAAAAACACGCTTTATAACAAACTATAGAACTAAAGGGGTATTTCTTTCTTGAATACTTCGGTTAAGTTGTTTAGTGTCCTGATTTCTAATAGCCTGACGCAATGGGGTGCGTTCAAAAAAATTCTGATTGAATTTTAAGCAGGTTTTAGGAATCTGGTGAATATAGCGGACAACTTCAAAAGGGAGAATAATAAGCTTTATGCTTTTTTTGTAGATTTTCGTACCGCTTTTGATTATAACATAATGCTCGTGAAGTCCTATTTACAAGCTATGTACATAAATATCAAGTACTGAAAGCAATTTGGTGTATACATACATATGTATATGGGACGGCAAATTCATTCCATAAGACTTTACAACACAAATGGGAGTAAAGCAAGGATGTGTCTTGAGCATGTTACTTTTCATTCTATTTATAAATGATATCGTTGAGACTGCAGGAGGAGGTATTGAGTTGGAAATAATGAAGGTGCCAAGTCTCATTTCTATTGAGGACATAGTCTTTCTGGATGAATCTTTTGAGGGAATGCAGCGGATTATTATTATAGCGGATAATTTACCGACTTAAAAGCTACTGTGAATTGTAAAATTTGTTAGTTAATTTAGAGAAATCGAGAATGATGATCTTCAGAGATGGCAGTAGTAGATATTCGCGCAACGAAAATGTGGAATTACAAAGGAGAGAACCTTTCAATTGTTCGAGAGTACAAGTATTTATCTAATATCAAAACAATGTTCGTCCTTAACTTAGAACTTCTTCAGTACCATAAGCATCGTTGATAGTGTAAGGTAAAGAGTTCAGGATTCAATGGCTTAAAATGTTGGTATAAAAAAAGGGGGGTGTGGGTCTTTACTAAAGAATCCATAAATATCATCAGAGATACACAAGTTATAAGCGATTCCAACCAATTAACTAACGCAAGTCATTAATGAAATTTCGAGGGACTAATCGAACCGAAAGGAGTATCATATTGGCTGAAGTCCAAGTCCAAATAGGCATCCAAAAGGCAACAACTCTGATGGTCTGGAAATCAGACCCTGGTAATAGAATTCTCCAAGTCCCCAACTAATGAGTGCACGCCAATTGATTTTCATGAGAAAAACTGCTATAAATCGCAGTAATTAGTGTTGTATTCTTGCTAATGGATAACAATTGTATTTTGATTTTCACTTCATGCGAGTACTTATGCGTGTCCATTAAGTTGAAGCGTTTTCTTTCAAAATAAATTCTTCAATTATTCTGCATTAGCACCAGTACCATTTTTTATTTGTTTTCAACAAACCAAAGGAGAAAGACGAACAAGGATGACACCATTTGCCTGTCTGAATCAAACACATTTACAGATTTAATGAATAGAATAAAAAGAAAATGGAAAAAAGGATTCCATTTTGTGTAATTGCGCAGAAGCCAAATCCGTAGACCATGTGTACCCACGTTGATGTTTCAAAAACACAAGGGCACCTAGGAGACAGGACCACGCGCACTCCGAAACCATGTGATCCACATACCCGTTCGAGTATTGCTCATTTCGCACAAGAGTAACCGTATACTCGCCCAAACGAGAATGTGTCTTATTCAATTCCAACGGTAAGTAGGTAAACTGCCCAAAGCTCTTGAGACACACTATCGCTGTAGTTGATGCGAAATGTTTTCATTCAGAAGTTCTCCCTACTACCCCTACTTAAAGTTGTCGTAGTCATTTGAGATTTAAGCAAAATGCGACTGTGGTTGTGAGTGATAGGGACTTAGATACTTGTACGAGCATATTCGTCTGGAACCCAACTTACCTAATAGGAAAAGCTTTCCTCCAATTGCTGCGCTAAATTTTCTTCGTCTTCTTCTGTTTTATTTCTCCACGGGATAGGCAAAATATATGTTTTATTTTAATTTTATTTTACAACTTTTTTGTTTTATATTTTTCTTATCTTTTTACTAAAACACATCACAGACATTTTTTCAAACATTTTATTATATGTTATGTAGGTTTTTTTTCTTAAATTTTTGTGTAGATATGATATATATACGTATATGTAGCAAAATATAGTTAAAAGTTTGTCACTTGTTTTGGTTTTTGGTTTGTTATTTTAGTAGCACTCTGTAGGAAACTGTTTTGTTTGGGGATTTTTATTCCTTCTTTTTGAGAAAAAAAAAATGCGATTTTTGTTTTTTGTAAATTTTGTTTACACGCACCAACAACTATCGCCCCAGCGCAAGGACGTCTTTTGAGACGGACTATTTCGCGTTTTAAAATGTAACCCGCACATGTGCTCGCAAGACAATTGGATTTACATTCAATCGATTTGAAATTGGTTTTTGAAAATTAAATATCCTCGACGACATTAAGGGGAGTTTTTCAATCCTTTGAAATTAAAATTTGCCTTTGGCATCCGTCGGTACTGAGAGTCGACTGTCGAATTACAATATTATGTAACCGTTGTCGATAATGAGTTTTGTGTCAAAACTTTACCTGTCATAGGTCATTACATCGTGTGATGTGGTATCAGGAATTTTCTTTCGATTTGTATCCTTTGGATATTGGTTTTACGCAGACGACTATTTTCGAAATTAAATTGAATGAATTCAAGTCAAATTCGGTTAGGGTATGGCAGAAAATATTCTTCGATTGGCTGTTGTTCTCCCTACGAGTGTGTGATCATCCCTAAAATTCGAGGTTGGTTAGGGCGCGAGTCCCTTTTTTTTTCGTAAGGTGGTGGTGGAGTGGTGGTAGTGGTTTTAATATAATAGAGCGAGAGAAACAAGCGCGTTCGAGACAGGTGGAGGTCAGTGTGAGATGTCGACGATGATGATAACGGCGGAGTGTTATACACGAGCAGCGAGCTTTTTTCACACCGATCTGAAGGGCTCAGTGGTAAATTTGTAACTGAAGAAGTGCTAACAGTTTTCGAACTTTCACATTGTGCTAGGCCCACAAAATGGTATCCTGCACACATACCAGCAATGAAATTGGTTTCGAAATTGGGGGTAGAAAAGCTCTTTGTTCATTCATTTTTACATGCAAACCTATACGAGTTGGTAAATTGCTGGAGAAATGTGAGGGGGGACGATAATATATGAAAAGCTTTTATGACACACCTGAGTTTGAAAATAGGGGAAATAGTTCTTTTGTATTGAGTAGAATTTGGAAGTGTGTGAAAATTTTCAGCGGTCATAGGTGGATGGCCTTTCTAACTGAAGGATTTTACGGCTGTGGCTTTTTAGTGCGTTCACATCGGTAGAGTTGCCAAACATAAAACTGGCCAAAGTTAGGTATGTATACTATTTTAATGTGTTAAAAAATGTCCAGCAACTTAAAGGCTGTAGATGTTGTGTGATAGAGTGGATACTGACCGACTAAGTCTGGCGATGTGTAGTCCTGTGTTGATGCGACAGCAATTGTGCTTGCATAGTGTCTTCATATTGGTCTCGTCTAACCGAACTTGAACTGATAACCTTATAAGGGCGAGTACTGAGCAAGGAGAAAATAGCAACATTCTTTTGTATATGACTAACTTTCAGAAGACGGACGCACGTGCGGCGGAAGAATTTACATGATTGAGTCAACAGTTGCGTCAACAGTTTGCACGGCATACACATTGCAGATACCTTAAATGAGTTCACTCAACGTATACTTGGAGCTGAGACCAACCAACCAACGTTTTGCAGAACCAGTCGGCGGATTAACTTGCGGATCAACTTGCAATGGCAACCGGCAAGTTTCATATCCTCAAAAAATTATAAACTCTTAGAAGGAGAACATACAGCTCCCGAAAAATGTTAATAACCCCAGAATAATTACACTCTTTCACCTAAGAAGTCTCAGAAAGAGACTGGCCCTCCACTACCTCAGCATATAAGTTGCTCGTTGCCCATAGCCTCGGATAAGAGTAGATTTACTTTGCAAATATGTACCGCCCAAATCAAGAAAAGACAACGACATCCAAATCTGTACATGAAATTTTCATACATTCAACAGATAACATGCAACCGATTGACTAGCGGAGGCCTAGGTTAGGTTAGGCAAAAGTGACTTTTGGAGAAACCAACCAACTTAGGCCCATTGGCCCATTGTGAAGCCACGTTGATCTGCGATCCTTCTACTCTTTGGAAAAATTTGAGCTTCTGACGAAGCGTAGGAGACTGTTAATGTCTATATTGTTTATATTGCTGAAGTCGTTGTAGAAAAAAGTTCCTACGAGTAAGTGCAGTTTCCTTCTTTGGAAAAGAGCTTGCCATATACAGAGTAGGTTGAGGATTATCTCCTACTCCTCCCTACTCATGCAGCTTCTGATTGAAAATTTTATAAACTTATTTTGAAAGATCAAACTCTTAAGGCGATTCAGATCCAGCTTTGGTCAGATTTGTTTGGTCGTTAGACATGTTGACATAAGAGTCCACCTAAGGTTTGTTCTTTTATTAGCATCCAGCTTAAGTACTAGTTTGTACGTAGTGATTGCCATCTTTTTCTGGTTCTGGCGAGTTTGTCGGCCCTACAATCCCCGGAATTTCTCTGCGTCCCAATATAGTTAAAAGTTGAACTGTGCTACCTAAGAAATGATTGGTACTCAAGGGCGGTTTTAGAATTTTTTCGAGACTGAGTGGCTTGACTATCCGCACAGATGCGGGTATCCCTTCAGATATCACGTTTTTTTTCAGCCAGGACAGGTCTTCTTTAATCGCCAAAATTTTCGCCTCGAACAGGCTTCAGTTACTTGGAAGGCAGAAAGAGTAGCTTAGATTGGGCATATCTGAGAAAAACACCACAACCAGCTCCGCTATCAGTCTTGGATGATCTAGAGGAATTGTTGAAATGAATGGAAGGATTCCTAGTGTGGACAAATAATTTATTTATGTGCTTTAAAGCGAGTAGCTGCGTACCTGCTGAAAATATCGAGGGGTGTCAATGGAAACAGAATATCCAGTGCCGGGGAGTAGTACGTAAGGCTCCGTTTATGCACAGACATGCTGTCCTTTGGACTTTGCTTAGTCTGCCGCATTGACTGCATTGTCTAAGGCTGTCCACCAGATAAGCACCCCGTAGGTGAGTATCGGTTTTATAACAGAGACGTATAGCCAGTGGGTAATGGGAGGTTGAAGGCCGCAATGGCTTTTTTGCAAGAGAATAGAGCTAATGTAGCTTTTTTTATTGCTTCTGAATATTAGGTTTCCAGTTTAGATTCCTGTCAAAAATAAGGCTGTATCGGAAAAGATTTAATGGAGACCTAGGGCTTCTATATATCATCGCTATACAAGAAGTACATGTAGATGAATTGAATAAAACGAGGATGAAAAGTTGTGATTGCTGCAAAGAAAAGATGCATTTGAATTTAGTTAGAATTTAGTTTAGAATTTTACAATTCCGCGAAAATCAGCCTGAAGGTGATACTAAAAAAAACGTAATAACAAGCTCCTGTTGAGGTCCCCCACCTCAATTTACATCGCCAACTCAGGACCTAATGGGAGCGATAGATAACTCAAGACTCAATATATTAGCTCGATGAAAAGTTATTTCTAAAAATCGATAGCCAACCTACTCGCAAAGCTTTCAATCTCGCAAAATATGAAAGATCTCCTCTAACATATTTATGGTAACAAAGGCTTTTCCAGTGGTTTGAATTACCAACACCCTGGCTTGATTTGATTTTATAGTTCTGAGTACAAGAGTAAAGGGTCTTTTTTAAGTTATCTAACTTTTTTATAACAGTAAGGACCGTAAGGAACATTAAAAATCTTCACTTATTCTGAATAATGGTCCATGTCATTGCATCCAGTCCAGTTTTGGTCCACTCTTTCGACCATTTTAGACTCATCACACCAATAACGCACTGATTATTGGCTTTCAAGGCCTGAATATTGTTAATCTGTTAATATGCATCAAAGAGCCAAATCGTACGATCTCTAGGAACAATTCGTTGGTCCATTTCGCGATGTTATGTTGTCTTTGAATCGCGTGCTCAGTGAGTCAATGATCACGTGAGCAGTATGGCACGTAAAGCCATCCTCGTGGAACCACATGAACCACATATCGCCTGGATCAATGTCGTCGAAAAAAAAACCATGATGCTGCCAGCATGGATCTCATGTGTCTCTTCTAGATCTGCTCAGTCCGGAAATGACTTACTTATTTGGGCCAAAAGTGAGCTAGGACTAGATAATGTTGCACTTCAGGCTGCATAAAAACCTAATCCGCGATCTCCCGTCGCTCTTGTGACTTTAGTTGCTCACACTAACTGGATCTTATACGGGTGTAGGCCGAAATCTTTCGCAAAATTTTACACATAGCGGACACAGAAATGCCACTGACGGTGAATTGACATTTCCCGATCTTCCGCCACACTTTCGCTCACAGTGGATGCAGTTTCTCCTGTGCGCACATTACGTTAATGCGTTGTTGGCTTTCCGTCATGTATGAAATTCATCCACACCAGGACGAATTGTGAGCTAAGTTTTTCAGTTATGACGACCAAACAAATAATGTTTCGCTAAATGAAGACAGATTTTCAAAATAAGTTAGAATGATATGAAAGAAAGGCAGAAAGAACTGGCGAGCTGTTTAAGCAGCAGGTGATGATTGGATACGGAGCATACATCAACTCATCTCTAAAATCTGAGTGAAATGAAGCCTTAGCATTAGCTGTATAATCCTAAAGTAGAACTGCGCCAGTTACAGGGGAATAAGTCTCCTCAAAATCGCAAATAAAATCCTGCCTTCTATGAACGCCTAAGACCGCCCGGCCCCTATAAGCCGGGTTTTAGGTCAAATTTCCACAAATTTTCCAAATCGATACACACCACCTCTTCTTCGATTTTAAAGCTGCATATGACAGTATCTATGGAGACAGCTCTGGTATGCTCATTCGATTAGGCAGCGTGATGATAGAAAGTAGAACCGAGTACTTCAATGACAGAAAAGAACTTGGACAAGATGTTGCGTTGTCATGTGAATTTTTCAACCTCGTTCTTGAAAGAATTGTGCGAAACTCAGAAGTCAACTCCTGAAGCACCAGCTTTCAAAAGTCTGCTCAGTTACTCGCATATGCAGATGGCATTGACATAATGGGAATAACACCACGAGCTGTCATTGGAGCGTTTGGGGCTATTGAAGCAGAAGCAGAGATGGGCTTTGTGGTCAACGAAGGAAAAACACACAACATCGACGACCTTGGCTCCACTATTAACATGCTAAGAATCACTGTTGCTAAACGCTGCTTCTTTGAACCTAGGAGGCAATTGAGTAGTAAAGCCCTCTCTCAAGCAACCAAAAAGACCTCATACAAAACTCAGATCATGGCAGTCCTGCTTTATAGCGCAGAAGCTTAGAACTGGGAAATGTTATGAAAATTTTCTCGGGCACACCCCCAGAAAGACAATGAAGTAGAAGAGGCAAACTCACTTTGGAGGCGCATACAAGTGGAAGTGGGCCTCAGCCATCTTCGTGTGCGCAATCAGAGGCAGCTGACAAAAGGTCACTAGATGGAGAGGCAAGTTAGCTGAGGCCTGTTCAACCCCGGACTGTAGAGCCATTTTCCATCATGGTAACTTAACAAACAATACTGCGAAATGCATTCTTAGTCGAAGATCTATTGCTAAAAATAGAATCCCGTTTACATAATATTATGTATAATCGATAAGGGCATTTCTGGGCCTTGTACAAGTACTTATACATTGTAAAGGGAGGTTTTTTTAGAGGTTTAGTTTTCAAACTGGCAACACTGTTTCTACAGATTGTCAATTTGACAGTTGAAAGTTGATTTGTGGTTAGTACGTTTTGCCATTTTACGATAAATAGATTAACTCTAACTCTTGAAACCCATGGTTCGGTTCGCCAAACTTATCGTGCGCTACGTCCATTTTACGGTCGACATAATCGTCCATCTGAGCAGGTTATTCGAGACACGATGAATCGTTTTCAGACCACGTACACTCTACTGAATAATACGCATCCCAAAGACCACAAACAGTGCCGTTGTGGACCGCAGTGTTAAGGGGAATCCGAATGAGTGGAAGATTTCAAGGAACGATTTTGGCTTAAAAGCTTATAAGATCCAGCTTGTGCAAGAGTTGAAACCGAGTGGCATTATACGCATCGTAGGTTCGGTGAATGGGTCGAAAACATGATTCAGCTTGATCCTTATTTCCAACGCAAAATTTTGTTCTCCGATGAGGCCCATTTTTGGTTAAATGGATATGTAAACAAGGAAAATTGCTGAATTTGGATTGGAGAAAACCCAGAAGCCTTTGTCGAGACGCCCTTACAACCATTAAAACTCACTAATTGGTGTGCTTTATGGGCCCATATTTCTTTAAGGACGATGCTGGCAGAATGTTACCGTCAATGGAGAGTGCTATAGAAACTTGATTTCTACTTCCTCATTCCTCAGTTGAATGGCATTGACGTTACAGAGCTTTGGTTTCGACAAAATAACGCAACATGCCACGCGGCGCACGACACCATCAATTTATTGCGGAAAACATTTGCTGATCGCATAATTTCGCGTGATGGATCTGTGAACTGGCCTCCACGGTCCTCTGATCTCACACCTTTCTTTTGGGGGTATGTGAGGTCACTAGTCTATGCCGATGAATCGGAGACGTTGGATGATTTGGAAGTCAACATTCGCTGCGTTATTGCTGACATACGGCCCCAGTTGCTCGATAAAGTTGTCGAAAATTGGACTTCACAATTGCGCTTCATTCGAGCTGGCCGTGGCGCGCATATGCCCGATATCATATTTAAGCACTAATAAAGCTAATGTCATATAACATTAACATTAGCTTCAAGGGTTTTATTCCATATTGAATTTGTATGCCTCTAACAAACCACCCTTTACATTTCGGCTAGCAAGTGGCTGCCCGTGCTGTCCCATGATCGAAAACTTTCGCCAACTCTTTCTGGTGGTCCTACAGGCTCCAGATAAAGACCTCCTAAATAGAATGGTTTCTGACTTCTGAAAGGCAATCAAGCAAGCACCTGTGCATTGTTTCTTGGGTTTGTGCGATTGGATATCGGATAACCGAATTGATTATCCGGAACTATATTTTTGTTCTCAACCCACTTAGTCAGAACTTTATTAATTACCTTTTCGACCGAAAACCACCCTTTTCGGGATGAGACTTATCGGCCAAAGATTCACCGGATTGGACGTGTCTTTATGCCTTTTGGGAACAGCATGCATCACCGCTGAATTCTAATGCGCTGGATGATGCGCTTTCTTCTTTGCATTGTTAAACAGGGTGGTGCGTATATCCACCCCTTTTAGTAGAAAATGATTTCTTACTTCTATTGATTCGAAGATCGTTTGGAGTTCTTTCTTGGAAATGTTTGGGGTTCGGCAACGACATAATTTTTCATATTTTCTTCTTTGAACTCAGTGAAGTCTTAGTTCTCGAGGAGGCTTTTGATCAAGACTTCAGTGTCACGGGTTATGTCTGTCAGTAAACTGTCTGTACAAGGTTTTTAGTTTCGTCAGCAGTTTACTCTTATCTCAGTGGAGTGCATTAATTGTTGCATTACGGAACATGTCTTCGTTGTCACTCTGTCGATACCGAGGTATCGTGTTATCCATTGTTCATTTTATGGTCTCATTCATTTTTTAAGGTACCTATCAATCTGCTCTTTAGATAGATCCCTGTTGCACGGTGAGTAGAGCGAGTCGGCCTACTCTTGTATCAGGCTGCAGATACTTTGGGTGCTTTGTTCCGATAAAAATATGAGGTCCGGTTGCGAGAATGATTTGAAACAAACTTTCGTTATGAATACGATAATCTGGTTATATTTAAAAAATAAAAAATTAAATCAACATTCCTTAATTTTAATTTAAAGAATAAATATTGTATTAAGGAGTAAACTAGAGACACTAGACACCAGCTTAATATGAAAATATTAATTCTCGTAGCTCGAAAAAGATTTCTGATTAAAGTGAACATTCTTCGTATATACATGTATGGGTATAGGACGTCCTATTTACATACATATTTAGATTCATAATCGAGTAGCCTGTCTGTACTCTAACTTCATAACCCACTTTCCATTCAACTACTGTATAGTGTTTCTCCTAAAACTTTCACCAGATTAAAAGGGAACGTCCCAAATTGTTTTTTCCCCACATAGAATACCCATTATCCTTCCCCTGAGATAACTACCCCTGACGAATTTCCCCACTTTTCTATTGGAATCATCCCTTTGGTGAATTCTTATAATTATTTTCGACTATTGATTACATTTAATGACGTCAATGGAGCATTTGATTGGCTACGTAATTAATTCTTGTTAGTACGGATCTATATATATATGTATGTATGTATGCACTCGTATATACATACTCGTATATATATTTTTTTAATCCATATCTACCCTTCTTGAACTTCTAAGGGATGGTACGTAAGGTAATGGCATTCCTTAAACCTAACCCACAAATTGTAGGTTTTTTGTGGCAAGTTATTTTGGCAAAAGTGGTAGCAGGATTTCGTAAGTGGCGAGTACGAATAAAAAGTCGAAAATAAAATAAATCGATTCTAAGCCAGTCGATGTATCTGTCTTTTTATGCCTCGCGTAGCGGGTGCCCTAGGTTTATGGCCAATGTCGTTTGGAATTTGTTAGTAAGCTCTAAATCATGGCTTATGTTTCGCTGACTGTAATAAAAAAATGTTGCGGGCTGCAACATTATTTGTTTTCTTGCTGGAAATCTATTTTTATTTGAATATTGTATTATATTTTTAGAAAATAATATATTTAAACACTTTTCAGCTGTTTCACCTTTGAAGAATGGTGTGTAAACAGGTTTCCATAAGCGTCGAAATGCCAAAGTTTCATAGCCTTTACCTAATTAAACTTTAATTAGTAACAAGTTTCTTGGTGAATGAGATTTAATCAGAGTGTTCTTATTAACACGTACGTTTATGTAAATCGAAATAGTGGTCCTTTACTAGGTGCGACCTTTGGGTGAGGTACGTAGACTTATTTCGAAAGTGCTTTGCTGTAACCTCATTGGAAGGTTACTAATAACTTTGTTTCGATCACTAATTATACTTTAGCTAGTCATAGGAGCACATGAATTGTAACAAGAAAATTTAACTCTTAAAGAAGTATGGTGGTGTAGATGTAGAAAATTTAATGTTAGTGCAGCAACCGTTTACACATATTGAACCGCCCTTCAGTTTAGTAAATGAAATAGAATACACATGTACATGTCAATCATGTTTGGAAGCTCATCAATCTTATATCCACGTTATATTACTCACTTCTGTAGCCGAATTAAGGCCTTTTTCTAAAACTGTGATTTCCAGAGTAAAATGTGTTTTTTTTTCTAAGATAGCTCTATTCTATAGCCATATTGAAACAATAACGACACAAATTGGGCTTAAATCGAAATCTTTATACCAGAATGGTTCAGGGCATTATTTTTTGAACACGACTCAGGCATATGGCTTCCTCTGCTGTTTTTCACAAGACCCATCTGTTCGATTTTGGCCCACTCTTTCGAGCATTTTAGGCTCTACCTCCCCAATAATGAGTTGAATATTTGCTTCCATGGTTTGGTTTGGTTTGGTTTGGTTTATCCGCATACACCAAAGACTTCACATGGCCCGATAATAGGTAGTCGAGTGGAATTAAATTGCCCGATCTTGGTGGCCAATTCATTTGTCTAATGGATTCATGGACAATATGTCACGAAGCGCAATTCTTTTGGAGCCACATATCGTCCGGATTGCAAAACTAGCTTTGAACTCTTCACAGAGGAAGGCTAGACCAGACAGGGTATTTTTGTGGATATAATCAAGTACCCTTGTGTCTCTTTTAAATTTGCCTATTCCTAAAAACACCACTTTTACCTATTAAGTCAAAAAGCACCATAAGCACGAGCACCTACTGCCTACCACAGTGGCATAGCAGCGCTCACCATAAGCACGCCCTCATGGTAGTGTGAGATTCTTACTCACTAAAAAAACCTCCCATTTTCTATAAGACTATGACTAAGTTTCCTTAACAAGTAGCTCAACCTTCTGTAGTTTATCGCGATTGGTAGGTAGCATTCCAGCGAAGGCACCTACTATTACCGTTATTTCATACGGTTTCTCCTTAAGGCGCTAAGTCGAGCGGTCTTGTTCTTTGAAGTCGCCGCACAAGATTTGTCTCGTCCAATCTCCGGATTATTTCCTGGTTGCAATGATGCACAAGACAAGTGCGAAGTTTACGAGCAAAGCTTCTTACTTCATCTTTCACGGTTGCAATTCCCAGATGGCGGTGAATATCGCTATTCCTTATATACCATGGAGCATTTACGATTGCTCTAAGCGCTTTGTTCTAGAATGTCTGTAGAACAGACATACTAGGTAGAGTGAAAAGTAACCTCCTTGACCGCCAGAATGCGCTGTTACTGCAAAAAAGGTTATGGTGCCTTGAAGTCCGTTTATATTTAGGCAGACATGCCAAATTTCAGTGCGATACTGTCTTTAGTATTGTTTTGACAGCTGATTGTTGTTGACGTATTTGGCATCATGTTGAGTATGGACAAAAACGATTTTCGTTCTCTCATAAAACATTATTTTTTGAGAGGCAAAACGGCGAGCGAAACAAAAGAAAAGTTGGATAAATATTATGGGGTTAATGCTCCGTCAGATTACACCGTCAAATATTATTTTCGAGTGTTTCGTGGTGGCCGCAACTCCACTACCGATCAAGTCCGCAGCGGCAGGCCCTCCGATGCGATTACAGAGGACAATGTCAAAAAAATACATGAAATGGTGTTGGCTGACCGGAAAGTGGAGGTGCGCGAGCTAGCAGATACCACAAAGAATAGTACTGAGCGCATACGCTATATTTTGGGCAATATTCTGCATATGAAAAAGTTATTCTGCCGCTGGGTGCCGCGCATGCACACTCCTGACCAAAAACACGAACGCGAGAGCACTTCGAAAGAGTGTTTGGACTTACTGATGCGGAATCGAGCGGACTTTTGGCGCCGATTGATAACTGGATTTGGATCCCTCGCACTATTATCTCTTCCTAAACCTCAAAAGATGGCTCATCAATAAAAAATTCAGCTCACGCGAGGAAATCATCGACGCAACGGAGGAGTATTTTGTAGACCTTTCGGAAAATTACTTTTCGGACGGGATCAAGAACTTGGAAAATCGCTGGAATAAGTGTATCAAACTAAAAGGGGACTATATTGAATAAACTAAAAAAACATTTAAAAAAAAAAATAATGTCATTCCCAAGAAGATTACTTAGTATTGTTTGGTTTGGTACAACCCCCTAGTTGTATACCATAAGTCCACGAAGGTTTTAGCACTTGCTTATATACAATAATCAGCTTGTTATATATGATTAGTTTAGCGTATCTTCCGGTAAGCCAATTCATTTCTCTTAGCCTGATTTCGAGCTCTTCACGTGTCTTTTTGACGTATGATTTCCACTTCAGTTTGGCGTCTAGGGTCATTCCCAAATATTTTGCCTCGTTTGCATACGGTATTTTTACCGAGTTGATGAATAAAGGTAAGTTGTTTATCTTTCTGTACGTGAAATTGACGTGAGTTGACCTAGTCTCGTTTAGCACGATTCGATACCTCTTCGTCCACTCAAATATTTTGTTCAGAGCTCGTTGAAGTTTTGCAGTCGAAGATTCAACTGTTTGTCCTGTGGCGTGGATCGCCGTGGCTACCACAATCTCTCCATCTAGAGGTATGTCTGTAGTGTACAGTACGAATAGGTATGGCCCCAAAACGCTTCCTTGTGGAACGCCAGCTTGAATTTCCTTGACTTCAGAGTGTTCAATCCCATATCTAACCCGAAACAGTCTACATATTTTCAAGATAAGATTCGAGTATTCTATTCATTTCTCTCGGTAACATTTTTTGTAGCTTATACTTCATGCCCTCGTGCCATACCTTGTCGAAGGCTTGCGATACATCAAGAAAAACGCTTGAACATATCTTTTTTCCCTCTAGCACGTTTTCAATTACATTTGTTATCCGATAGACCTGATCGATTGTGGAATGTTTGACCCTAAAGCCGAACTGGTGATCCGGGATCAATCGTCTTTCTTCAGTTATCGGTTTTAAACGTTTAAGCAGAAGAATTTCGAAGACTTTTGAAATTATCGGCAAGAGCGAAATGGGTCTGTATGATTTTTTTGTCATTTGGACTTTCCCCGGTTTTGGAACCATTATGACTTCTGCGACTTTCCATTGGCTTGGAACGTATAAAAGTCTCATGGAAGTATTTAGAATGTGGACGAGCTTGACAAACGCTTTTCGAGGTAGCTCCTTTAGAATTTCACTTGTAATCAAATCGTATCCTGGAGCCTTATTATTTTTTAGGTTTTTTATTGTTTGCTTTAGCTCAGACAGTGATACGGATTTTATATTGTAGATTAAGTCAAAAGTCAGCCTCATCACTAAGAACTACTTTTGGCTCTTGAAGTGCAAACATCTCGTTTAATTTTCGGTGTGAGATTGCTCTGAAGTCCCCGAAAAGCAATAGCCGAGGATCTATTTTTGAAGAATCTAATTCCGACATCCCTAATGACGGGTCTCCGCCCCATTTTTCAACACACGTTCTTCGGCAGAAATTTTACCAAGGGCATCGTGGCACATCCTTGGTTATCTACACAATAGTGACCACTTTCCCATTTTTACAAAAATTGCATTAAAATCAAACGTAAAGAATCCCTATATTTCAAAATTTAAAACCGACCAAGCAAACTGGAACATATTCGCTCGCAACGTCGAACATAGATTACCAAAACAACCATCCTCTTGTGTCAACAAGGAAGCTGCAGTATTTCTTAAATGCATACGCAGTGCTGCCAATGTCTCCATCCCACAAACGTCACCTATAAAACTAAAACGTAATATTCCCCTGTGGAATCCGGAACTTAGCAGGCTAAAAGCCAAAAAAGTTTTAACTTGGAGGACTTTTAAAAAAAATCCTACGCAAGATAATCAGATAGCCTATAAAAGAGCAAATTAGTGTTGGGTAGGACACGTATTCTTAATGCTTCTGTATGAGATACTCATTTTGGAAAGTACAATGTCCCATATCAGCTGAGGTGTACATGTTGTCACATCAGCATAACTCCCATACGACGACATTTGGATGGCATTGCAGTGGTGTCACATATGTGAATGAATGACGAAGATTTAGCAAAATTTAAATAATTTGGAATTTTGTTTCTATTTGTACATAGGTGCTTACTTCTCAGGTATTTGTATTTTATTTAAGATACCTGTACGAAACTGGCAAATGCCTTTCAACATTGTTAAAAAATGAAATAGTTGGTGCGAAAATTTAGTAAGTTATGCTTGGTTTAGGAAAAAAATATAAAATTTGGAAAAAAATAAAGGAGGGATATTTGAAAATATTTGGTGATAAAATGGAGTAGGAGGAGATTTGTTTTGTTAAAATGTGATTTTTTTTCTAAATAATTTTTTATTGTTCAATGAAAATAGAAATATGTACGAGTATATAAATCATTATAATCCTCCTAGATACATTTGTTGAAGAAAATGAACCACAGTCATCTTTTGTTTTCAGTGTCCGATTAGTCTTGGGAGCCACTCTAAATTATGTTACATAATACATACTTTAATTGAGAGATAGTTCAAATGAAAATCTATGCAAGAATTTATTGCAATTCAAAAACAACAACTGGGATACTTCTTTCCCACTTAGTCTGTTTCTTCTTTCAGCCAGAGTCTTACCAGACTTTGAAAAAACACGTTCAGATGGGACAGAAGTAACGACTATGCACATTCTTTTCTTTACCACTTTATAAAGTCTTGGATAAGCATCTTTTTTATCGTGCCACCATTTTAATGGGTCCCTATTACGTGGCAAGAGCAGCTCTTGAAGGTATTTGTCATCTTCGATTTGCATTTTTTTATAATTTCGCTTATACTCTTGTCGAAATTGTCCCAAATGCTACGCGTTCATTTCGGGGCGGTAGTACCAACATTGGCTCCTCTTCAAAATTTTGTTGCAGAGTCCTTATATGGACACTGCTTACCAAGGCTTTCACGTTATTGCATGCTCTAGTGAAAGAGTGTTCATTTGCAAAGCCATATCTCTTAAATCTTGGGTCTAGCAGTGTACTCTCTGCGAAAACGCTGTTGTCTTTCACATTAAAAAATCGCTTAGTCTATTCGTCTAAAAGGCTTTGCGCCATTTTACGCAGACATTGAGGAAGTGTGTCCCTCTTTAGAAACTCTACACATTGCTGCCTAAAGGCATGAGATATTAAAATTACCTCTGATAATGTCACATGTTTTTCAGAGCTCATTTCTTTCGTAACGTGTTTGAAAAATACTAAGGACTCGCAGGCAGTTGTCCAAACTTCTATGTCTTCGTTATTAATAATTTCCATTACTGTGTAGTCTATAGGTATTGTGGACATCAAACTATTTTTTACCGTTAGTACTCTCTCAAACATATCAAACGTCGAGTTCTAACGTGTGGCAACATCTTGCTTAAATTTGAGTTCGGATTCTACTAAATTTTTCTGCATAGTCTTTAACCTCTCAGTTGCCAATGGACTTCGGCGAAATACCTCAAGAATGGACTTTATTTTAACTCGTGTGTCCTTTATTTCCTCCGTCATCACACATCCTTTTCAATTCCCTGCTAAGGCTTTCTGCGGTGTGACGATCTGAATATTGGTAGCACTCTAACATACATGAATTCAGCTCTGTATTCTCGTCAAGAAAATGAGCAGTTAAGTGCTAAATAATTATCATTTGGCTTAGAGGTCCAACATCCAGTTGTAATCGACAAATGGTTTGATTGTTGCAGCAAAGAATGAACTTTTTCTTTTGTCGTGTTTAAATACTCGTAGTTCGTTAAAAGCACATTTTACTAGAGGGTATTTGGTAGCTAGGGTTTCACTCCCTAATAAATTGCTTAAACTCTTTAGTTTTAACCATGTTAAAGAGCAAGTAATTTTTGGCTATTAGCTCAACCAAATATTTGTTTAAATTTTCTGCTTTCTTGGCAAATAACGGTTTCTGCAAATACCACCTTGATCAAATTGTTCCCGCATCACAACACCGTGTGGCGCTCCCATTGTTCCGATTTGAGTCTTGTTTTTATTGTTAAGTTGGTAAATCTGTTGTTGACATTCCCTCTAAATCTTAGCGTCATAGCTTGACATTTGCAAAAGTTACGTAGCCAAGAGTACATCTATCTCTGTGAGTGTTGGCAATTTTTTACAATTTTAGAAATGGATTTAAATTTGCAACAACGAACGGATTTAATGGTGCGCGAACGTTGGAAATGTTGGAAAAGTGTTTCGGCAACGATTCTCTAAAGGAAACGGTCGTTTACCAGTGGCACGAACGGCTCAAAAGTGATCGTGAGTCAATCGAAAATGATGAACGCAGTGACAGACCAGCGACATCGAAAACCGACGAAAACATTGATGAAGTAAAAGAAATTTTGGTCAATAACCGCAAATTAACCATCAGAGAGATAGCGGAGGACTTCAGCATTGCCTATGGATCCGTCCAAGACATTTTGGTTAATGATTTGGGTTTCCGTCGTGTAGCAGCAAAGTTGGGGCAAAAAGACCTCAATTTCATGCAAAAAAGAGACCGTGTTGACGTCGCAAAAGAGAAGATTAGCGAGGCTGAGTCTGATCCCACATTCATCAAAATGATCATTACTGGAGACGAGATTTGGGTTTATGAGTACGACACGCAATCCAGACATCAGGCAAGTGAATGGCGTTCACCAAATGAGCCGAGACCAAAAAAACCACGTCGTTTTCAGTCAAAAAAGAAGGCAATGCTCACGGTTTTCATGGATTACAACTGCAACGGTGTAGTGCATCATGAATTTTTGCCAGAAGGCCAGACAGTAAACAAAGACTATTATTTGGGCGTTATGAGACGTTTGCGTGAAGCAATTCGCCGAAAGCGACCAGAATTGTGGTCAGAAAACTCGTGGATTTTGCACCATGATAACGCACCATCGCACAGCGCCATCGTTATTCGTAATTTGTTGACGAAAAATGCAACAAATACCATCCAACAGCCACCAAATTTACCTGATTTGGCTCCCTGTGACTTCTTTCTGTTCAATCGAGTTAAAAAACCACTACGGGGAACGCGTTTTAGCAGCCGAGAGGAAGTAATGGAAAAATCGCAGGAAGCACTGATGGACATACCGAAAACCGAATATAAAAAAAGTTTCGAGAATTGGATCAAGCGCTGGCATAAGTGTGTTGCAGTCGATGGGGATAATTTTAAAAGGGACAATATACATAGATTTAGATGGATAAACCTGTATTTTAAATTTTCTTAATAAATTCCGGGAACTTTTTGAAGGTGGTATTGGGACATTTCTGTAGTTTTTGCTTGGAAGAAAGTTGATTCGAGACACTGTCTGGTGTATTTATGGCATTAGCTGCAACAGGCTGAGGCTCAAAATATGAAGGAATGAGGCATAGGCGCCACTTTACAAGCATTGTCCGTTTGACGAGTAGCAGCAAAAACGGTTGAATGTCGTGCTTTTGCATGGCGAATTAAATTGTATGGAATGCCACCTTTATACGATGTTGTTTGAGCACAAATATTGCACTTTGCCTTATAGTTTTTAAGGTCAGTAAAATACTGCCATTCTTTTGCTGTTTTTCTATCATCGGCCATGTATTTATAAAATATAAACATTTTTAAATATTAGAGCAGAGACATGATCCAATATTGAAGGGTGATCCAATACGGGGTACTTTTCTTAATAGGAATTTTCGGACATAGCAAATGACGAATGTCATGTAATCGTACATGTAACATTTCTGTTCAGTATTCATTGATATTTCATCATGAATAGACTTAAAAACGTCTGAACAACCTGAAAATATTTTAAGCCAAATAATAAATACGTTACTTCTTAACATCTTTTCCTATCCACTGCCGAAACAAAACATGCAGTCTTACAACAAAGAAATCACAAAAACCACCATAAATGACTACAGATACACATATGCAATGTCCAATTTGGTCAATTCGTTATTATGCATAGTGATAAAATAGAGTGAGCGACAAAAGTCTACGTACGACCACCATTCTTGTAACCTAACGAGTTCAAAAGCATTATGAAAAAATTTAGTGATGCAGTTTTGTTTCAAATCTCTTTTTATTAATAATACACTATAAAATAAATGAATTTAACAAAAACTTAACAAGTGATTAAAAAAAAAACGAAAAATAAATAATGACAAAAGTCTACACATGGCATATTAACTAATATAAGGACTGAAACGAATAAAACTTGGAAACTTCAAAGTAAAAAAAAAAAAATATTTTGATAATTCATGTAAATTTCTTTTATTTGCTTTAAAACTCTGTTTTTGTTAAATTCATTCACAATTATAAAAAATAAAAAAAATTATTTGGGTTCCCATTCTTTCCTCAACTTCTTTCGAATGTCCTTCATAAGGTTGGTGACAGTTACATCCGTGTTCTTTTTGGACGCTCTTTTCCATTTAGCACTAAAATCTTTTACGTCCTTTGCACACTGCTCACTTTTCCTCAATTTAGCTTTGACCAAAGCCCAATACTTTTCAATGGGACGGCACTGTGGAACATTGGGTGGATTCATGTCTTTTGGGACAAAGTCGACAATTTTTGGCAACAAGAAAGCTCAACGTCGCATGAGCATAGTGAGCTGAAGCTAAATCTGGCCAAAATAACGTTGAACCCTCGTGTTTGTTTAAGAAAGGAATCAACCGTTTTTTTAGGCACTCGTTAATGTACACTTCTCCGTTAATTGTGAGCTTCTGTGTCCACATTGGCAAATGGCCTGCCAAACGAAATATTTTGGCCCGAATTTTTACATCCAAATAGATGTTGTTGATTGCGGAAGAATATCAGCTTCAAACGAGCTGTAAAACTGCGCACCTGGAAGAGTGGTAAAGTCGGCTTTGACATAAGTTTCGTCATCCAAAACCAAGCACGCTTTCTTGTTGCCGATCAACTCGTATAGCTTTCGGGCTCGTGTTTTTATGACTTTTTTTTGCTTTTAAGTAATTTTGGGTATTTTTTTGCGTTTTTCGTGTTTTTAGGCCGTCACGTTTTTTAGGTCTATTGTTTGGTTGGTATTACATTTCCGAGCAACATCTCTGGATGACATAGTCCGGTTTTTTACGATGGTACCCACTATTTTCCTGTCCAGATTTGTATCATGTGCTCCACTTTTAGCTCCACTTTTCTGTTTTCGCTTAACTGTCAACGTCTCCAAATATCGTTTAATAACAGAATCCACTGTACTGCGTGCTATGTTTAAATTTTTTGCGATGAAATGGTTTGGACACGAAGTATTTTCGAGCCATTTGTCGATGATCATTTTGCGGCGTTCCTCTTGACTCATATTTTATAAATATTTTAAACCGCACCGAACTAAAATCAATAACAAACTGAAACTAGAGAATATACAGGCTAATTTGGGTACAAAATGGGATTGCAATTTTTACGTATTGGAAGTATAGCCCGTATTAAAATTTACAGATTTTATTCGTTTCGGTCCTTAAACATCTTTAATCCATTAAGTAAAACTATTGTAAATGATAAATTTAATATTTTGTAGGTCCACCATGTACACTAGAACTGCCTGCAAGCGTCTGGGCATTGAATCAACTAAATTATTTAATTCATTAGCTGTTATGGCTTGCCACTCTTCTTGGAGCTTCTGTTTTAGCATTGGGGCACTACTTATGGCATATCTTCTTATCTTGCGTTCCAGAATCTCCCATACATGTTCTATGACGTTCAAGTCCGGGCATTGGGGTGGTGTGTGGAGATTTCTTGGGGCGTAATTAGCCAATTTTTGACAATTTGAGCGGTGTGCCTGGGGTCATTGTCCTGTTGGAAGATCCAACTCGTGCCAAGATTTAAGCTGACGACGGATGCTTTCAGGTTTAGTTCTAAAACAGACTTGTACCTCAAACCATCACGCTGCCACCACCATGCTTTATCGTAGAAACCACATTTCCTGAATTCATTGCTGTGTTACTTTTTCTCCAAACTCTAGCTCTCCCGATACTTCCGAATATATTATATTTTGACTCGTCAGTAAATAAAACTCGTTTCCAGAAATCCATTCCTTTTTCAATGTGTTTTTGGGCAAATTCTAAGCGCAGTTTTCGGTTTTTTTCAATTATTAGGGGTTTCCTACGTGGAGTTCTGCTGTGGAAAGCGTTATTATTGAGAGCCCTTTCAACTGTGCGTGGATACACAATTGCATTTGATCTTTCTGCCAACCCTTTAGACAGCATTGTGGCATTCACTCTTGGATTATTCCCTACTTCTCTCATGATAAAGCTGACATCTCGGCGATTCAGCTCCTTTAGGCGGCCACAACGCGGTTTGTATATTGTTTGGACTGTTGACTTGCTTAAATCAAGTAAATTTGTAATTTCACTAAACGATTTCTTTTCTTTTTTATATTTTATTACTTAATTTCGCACTCCAACCGCAATTTCTCTTCGAGCGGCAAATGTCACAGGTAAAATTTATTGAAGCTGACCAAACTTCAACTGAGAGGCCCAAATCTGATTTTCACAAATGGAAAAATTCAACTACGGTACTTTTCCGTTATCCTCCATCTGCCTATAAAAAAAAAAAAACTTGGAATGCCGGGCGTATGTAGACTTTTGTCGCTCACTGTATATTAATAACTATGTGGAAAATGCATAATTACCAAATTTTCCATATTTTCCATAACACAGCACCTTGTACCAGCATTTACCTTGATCATATAACGGTTACTCAGGTACATGCTCTGCACATACGAAATTTGAAACACAAATGAATAATATCTATACATACTCACATATAAAAATATTTGTACGGAAAGAAACACAAACTATATGGTATATTATCAACCAACACGAGACACAAATGATTGCCGGTTCAAATTTGTCGCAGAATGATCTGGTCTGTATTATCTCGTATCTCGTGTCCCATATACACGTAAAAAGAAACAAAAATGTCACAGCAGGCTAAAACAAATATGACAGTTGCAATCCATGAGCCAGGGCATACTTCATTTACTCGAAGGGAAAATATAGGAGTAGTGAGTATGAGAGAAATTGAAGTAAGACAAAAAATTTTTTCTGAAGTGTGTGACATTTTTGTGGCGATGTATGGGACATTTGTAGTGCATCTTGTGTGAGTAACACAACACTAGAGCAAATGCAATTTTTAGAAGATGTCAAAAGATCAGCACATCCGAAAGCTTTGAAACTTTCACCGCTCAAATCAATCTCGATATATCCACGAGCAAAGTCTGGCAGAATATAAGGGCTCGTACGGGCAATACATCCTTTAAAAACATAGTTTCAATCACAACTCCAACCGGTCCTATCTGATGAGATCTGTGTCTTATTTGCTGACACTTGGTCGAATAATTCTAAGGACTCGAACTTTTCCTCTAGTTTTGTAATGAAAAAACCAGAATCATTCACATTAGCGCCAAGCCCTGCAATAACTCTTGCCGCAAAACACATTGAAAAAGATATTTCTCCTGTAGAACTCGAAAGCTGCTTATCAAGGGTAAGTGGAAAAACCCCGGGCCGGAATAAGATCTCCTACCCAATAATCAAAAATCTTCCAAGCAGGGCTAAAATCAGACTGATCGAACTCTACAATAATATATTGGATAAAGGTATCATACCCCAAAGTTGGAAAACAGCCTTTATAGTCCCAATTCTTGGTTGGCAACACTGTTCTGTCATAGTAGAGTTGTCTTATAGAAGTGCTCTGGAAATACATTTAAGAAAAGTGGAAACAATTGAACAATTTTGGTTTTACTAGATGGAGTGAAAAGTGACCTCCTTGACTACCAGAATGCGCTGCTTCTGCAAAAAAGGTTATGGTGCCTTGAAGTCAGCTCATATTTAGGCAGACATGCCAAATTTCAGTGCGATACTGTCTTTAGTTTTGTTTTGACAGCTGATTGTTGTTGACGTGTTTAGCATCATGTTGAGTATGGACAAAAACGATTTTCGTTCTCTCATAAAACATTATTTTTTGAGAAGCAAAACGGCGAAGGAAACAAAAGAAAAGTTGGATAAATATTATGGGGCTAATGCTCCGTCAGATTACACCGTCAAATATCGGTTTCGAGAGTTTCGTGGTGGCCGCAACTCCACTACCGAGCGGCAGGCCCTCCGATGCAGTTACAGAGGACAATGTCAAAAAAATACATGAAATTGTGTTAGCTGACCGGAAAGTGAAGGTACGCGAGCTAGCAGATACCACAAAGATTAGTATGAGGCATACACCATATTTTGGGCAATATTCTGCATATGAAAAAGTTATTCTGCCGCTGGGTGCCGCGAATGACCAAAAACACAAACGCGAGAGCACTTCGAAAGAGTGTTTGGACTTGCTGATGCGGAATCGGGCGGACTTTTGGCGTCGATTGGTAACTGAATTTGGATCCCTCGGACTATTATCTCATCAATAAAAAATTCAGCTCAGGCGATTAAATCATCGTCAGGAATGAATCGGTATCTTAAACGGAGAACAAGGCTGGGATCTATTGTTTAATTACACAGTGAACGCACTTCGCTATAGAAAACGCATCATCGAGGGAGACTTCTAAAATATACGTATTATTTAATAGTTATATTTATGTCATAGACAAAATTATGTCGAACTATGTAAATGCCAATCAGGTAGGCGGCCTTATACCAAACCAAATAGACTTAGAAACTTTTTTTGTAACATTTTTTTAATGAAATAAAGTCAATTACTACCAGGCCGAATTCTATAGCCAAAAAATGAAATTGATAAGGTAGATGGATACCGTCCGATCGCGGGGGTAATGCTTATCCAGAGTTCTAGAAAAAATAATAGCCAACCGCATTCTTTGGTTCAGTGAATCCAAAAAATTGATAAGTCTAAACCAAGTGGATTTCAAACCAAAAACAGTTTATATGGATACTCTACTTCATTTGGACTATGCCATGCCCGAAACCACGTTACAATCCTAGCACTGGATTTCGAAAAAGCTTTCGAACGCATAGACATTCATCTCGTATTAAAACGACTTATCGAATGGGGAGTTTGTCCCAAAATTTTCAATTACATAAAATCATTCCTAACTAATAGAAAATTTTGCGTCAAATTTTTTCAAAAATCGTATCACTTGGAAAGGGAATCCCTCAGGTGTCTCCGCTTTTAACAATCCTTTTCTCTATCGCTTTTGATGAGCCTAGCGTTATAATACTCAAACATAATTATTTGGATCAGTATCTATACGCTGATGATTTGTACATATTATGTAAATGCAATGACCTCAATCTAACTAAAATTGATTTCTCTAAATTGCTTGAGGAGATAACGGAGTGGTCTGCTTCTAAATTATCTCTAGAAAAATGTAATACCCTTCATGTTTGTCGCAAAAAAAAATGTTAAAATCTAAACTTATCTCTTAATAACACAACAATTGAGAATATTACTAATTTAAGTATTTTAGGCTTTCTTGTTAATAATAGGTATAATTGGAAACCTCATTGTTTAGCTCTTAAGAAATCGCTAGCATCAAGGCTCAATATCATTAAGTATTTGTCTTCAAAAAAAAGTAATGTGCATGTCAATGCTTTAAGTCATATTACCAAGATTTTAGTTTTAAGTAAGATAGATTATGCTTTAGCTGTGTATGGTTTTTGCCACAAATCTACAAAAAACATAATTAAACCGTCGTATCACCAAGCTGCAAGGAGCTGCACTGGAGCTTTTCCCACAAGCCCTTTCAAAAACATCCTGACTGAAGCTGCCTTATCTGCATACAATAGAAGAAAGATACTTAGAAGTGGTATTTAAACTTTTTGTCAAACTGTCTTTTCAAACCGATTCAATAATCGACAAGGACATAGCTCAAGCTTTAAAATGCAAACGGCAACGGAGGATCACCTCGGCTATACACAATTCAGAATCGTTTAGAAGTTCCATTTAAACGATTCGCAAAATACACATCATCCTCATCACCTTGGAACCTGAACATGTCATCCATCATGCTGCAACGCCGCGAGTTCCATAAAGAATACATCTCTTGTTTAGTGTGTAGTATAATCATGTATTTCAGGAAATCTTTTTTAACCTTACCTCCAAAGGATGGAAGCTTCTATACACCGACGGCTCAAAAACCGCCGATAGTACCATAATGGATCAGCAATGGTATTAGGTATCCTAGAAAACACAGCTTCGATATTCACAACTGAGGCTCAAGCCATCTACGAAGTTGTTAAAAGTTCTCTCACACTGCTGGTAAATGGACCATCTGCACTGACAGTCACTCCGTTCTTAAAGCTACTTAACCTCAATAGAAGACACGATTGCAACATAACTGCCAAAATTTGTGATATACTTATAAAATCGCCAGGAAACGAACTCACTGATCATGCACCAAATCTGGATCATAATTCTCCCGCAATTATGTTTGAATCCTTTACCAGAAAAGACCTCAAGCGGTTAATACTGGATGAATAAAAACAACTTAGTCTAGCTTGTTAATGAGCCCACGCGAATACCTGAAGTTGATTGTCATACCACCAAAATCCTGAACTTGCTTTTAACTTCTCACTCTGATAAACACAAATTCGTATACTGACTACACCTTTAGAGAAGAGATTCCTAAAAGAACCCTTTATCCCTCATCTGATTAAAAGTACCAAACCAAAGGCGTTGTAGGACTCCAGCTATAAAGAGGTTGTCAGGGTTTGATAAATGTTTTTTCGGTCCAGTAGGATCAACCCGACAGAGGAAACCTGAAAGAAGTTCAAACGAGCCCAAAATGACTGCAACATCTTTCGTAAGCGTGTGAAATTTGAATACGACCAAAAACTGAAACAAAAATACTAAGGTAGTAAACATCTTTAATCGTTTGTCAAAAACATTAGAAACTCTGCCTCATCTATAATGACATTCCAGCTATCAGCTCTTTAAACAAGGCTAATCTATTTGTAGCACACTTTGTGGCCAGCTCAGTACTTCCAGAAGGTAGTGCTTTGTCTCCACCTACACTTGAGTGCGTCGGAGCTCTAATGGGACGAATCCACTTTCGCACTCGAGTGTATATTAAGACCTTTAAGTACTCGCAAGTGTAATCCGCTAGTACACATGGTATATCCCCCTTTCTACTGAAGGGGTATTCTTCCTCGCTGGCAAAACCACTGCGTAAGCTTTTTCATCAACCCTACTCTTTAGGATTCCTACCGAGTAGATTGAAAACAGCATTTTTCTAGCCCGTCCCTAAAAAAAGACGATCTTCTTCTCTCTCTTTCTACAGACCCAATGCACTTACATCCCTTCTTACCACGGTCATGGAAACGCTGATAAACTGTCAGCTCATGAAATATTTCGAAACACGAAAACTTCTCAATGACCGACAATACGGTTTTCGTAACAATAGGTCCATTGGTGATTTGATGGCATTTCTCACCGGAAAATGGAACCAAAGCGTATATCAATCTGGCGAAAACAAGATAGTTGAACTTGACATTTCTAATTTGACAGAGTTTGGCATCAGGTTCTTTTGTCGAAAATACGTGCATTTGCGATCGATGAATCTCTCTTTCAGTGGATTAGATAATAACTTTCGGAACGCTCAATTAAAATTGTCTTCGGCGGTTTCAATTCTGATATACACGAAATAAATGCTGGTGTGCCACCGGGCTCCGTTTTGTCTCCGACGCTCTTTTTAATCTTCATAATGATCTCTTGTCTGCTGCTTCTAATCCAATATATTCCTTTCCTGACCACAGTACTCTCTGCTTTTAATATTCGTTTCCGAACTCATGTCCCTGCTCTTCGGCTGTAATGTAATTAAATGCCAACCTTAACAGCATTACTTATTTGGGGAACCACTAACAGAGCAGAATTTAAAGCTTCTAAGATAAAATCCTGTCTGCTGTCGTTAAAACGGAATTTAAACACCCAGCCATTATCCATGAATTCCACATGCATCGTCGGAGCCGAAAAACTTTCCATTCTCGGTATGTAAGTCAATGACAACATACGTTGGAATGACCTCATATTTGATGTCGCCAAAAATTCTGCGAAATGTCTGGCCTCAAATTGGACTACAATGCCCACATCTGATCAGATGCTCCTAAAACATCTCTACACCTGTTGGATAGAATTCAAAACCGCGCGATAAAACTTAAAGCTGATGCTAACATTACAGAATCTATTGGACACCCTTGCCTTGTTATATCGTTATTCTCTGCACTTGCTCCAAAGAGCATCCTGTAGCATTCCGCTCCTTCAAACCTTCAACGTGACATCCGTCTTGCTATGAATCCTCATCGGTTTATCCTCAAGCCCACTTTCGGACGTAGTTTCAAATATCATGATTCTTTTCTAAACAATACAATTCGCTTATGTAATGCCCTGCCGAGCTCTTTATTTCCTAGTCATTATAACCTTCAAACATTTAAAACCTCTCTGTTTTTTCCGCTCCCGAATCTTCCTTTCCCGCTGTGGACAAAAATAGTAATAATAATTTTTTATATTCCCTTGAGCGCGCGCAGATTATAAAAAAAAGACAATTTATAGTATGTTTGTTCGGGTATGTCAGCTATATCTGTGTGCCGGCCATCCAGATACCGGCCGTGGCTTTTGGATCAAATCGACAACAGACACTTTGGACTACAACAAGAGGTGGAAAAAAGGCCTGATATCAGCTCACTCCCCGATTGAAGAAAAAGATTACTCTCCCAAAGATGTTTTTGCGAGTCCCTCGATCAACATACAAACAATGTCCTAAGTATAATTTTAAGATCGTTCCTGTTAATTTTAACGTCAAGCTACGGAAGAAAATTTTCCTTAGCTCGCATAACACATGACTGGCGCTCATTTTCCAAAAAAGTACCTGGGAATTCCATTATCAAAAACTCGTTAAAATCATTTAAGCCTTTACTCGAATCTTCTGCATTTCCAATTAGCAGATATCACCTAAAGCAAATTTGTAAAACACGTTAACTCTGTCGCTGTCGTTATAGTATTTTTAATTTTGTAACTGATTTCACTCAAATTGTGTGACGGGTGGCTTTTACCTCTCCTTGCGCCCTCTCTCTTTGAGCTGACTAACTACATAAACATCAGATCTCTCTGGTGACAGCGGCAGGTGTCACTTTTCCTTCGATTTCGCTATTTAGTTATTTGTTTACAAAATTTCGCAAAAAATAAGGTGGAAAATGGAAGTGAACGAATTTAAAGTACCTCAAGCAGTTCCGAGAATTCCCCCCAAAACCGTCGAACCGCATACTACTTCTACAGAAGAAAACGCATCTGGCGAAAAAAATGCATTAAAACGTTCAGCAAGTTGTCCATACAAAGAACCAAAATGGTCGGGTCGCCCTCCAACTGATGTGGTATACAAATTTGAAATTCTTAAGGCCGGACAAATTATTGGTGAGGTAAGAAATTTACAAAAGAAAGCATTCTGGATCTTTGGACGTCTACCACGCAACGATGTTGAGATGGCACATCCCACAGTTTCAAGATTCCATTCGATTCTCCAGTATAGACCGAAAATTGCAGACGATGAAAAGAATGAAAAACAAATTGAGGAAGGATGGTACATCTACGACATGGGCAGCACACATGGAACTTTTCTCAATAAAATGCGCATACCGTCGAAAACCTATATTCGAGTTAAAGTTGGTCATATGCTTAGGTTGGGCGCTAGTACTCGGTATTTTATCCTACAGGGACCCGAGTCGGACGAAGAACCCGAATCCGAATTGTCCGTCACTGAGCTGAAGCAAATGCGAGCTAATATTGAAGAACAGAAAAAGAAGGAAGCTTTAATGCAACAAGAAGCCAGGGAAAAGGAAGGCATCTCATGGGGAATGGGCGAAGACGCTGAAGAAGAATCTGATCTTTCTGTTAATCCCTATGCCACAACTAATAACGAAGAACTTTTTCTGGATGATCCGAAAAAGACTTTGCGTGGTTTCTTTGAGCGTGAGGGACTAGACTTGGAATACAAATGTGACGAGATGTCTGTTGGGACATTTGTTTGTCGCATTGAACTGCCGGTAGACGATCTCAATGGCAAACAAATTGTAGCCGAAGTATGTCATAAGGGCAAAAAGAAGGAATGTGTGGTGCAATGCGCCCTTGAAGCCTGTAGAATCTTGGACAGACACGGGGTTCTCAGACAAGCACATCACGGTAAATCTTACCTCCATACTTTTGCAAGTCCATTAACATTAATTACTATCTCCTCTCTCTTTAGAACCGCTAAAACGAAAAGTTACCAAAGCTGATTCAGACGATGATGATGACTTTTTCGATCGTACTGGCGATGTGGAGAGGAAAAGATATAGGAAAACATACTCACATACAAAAGTGGTTTTAACATACGATGATTTGGTAAGAGTTTCATCCGAATAATCTATCATATGCATACTAGCATTTGAAACAAAAAACTTTTTTCCAGCTCTCGCAGGAGTCTGCAATTATGGAGAAAATAAAACAAGTCCAGGAGAATATCGTAAAGTTTCAAGAACTTGCGAAGCAAGTTAAAGCATCTAGGAAACAAGAGTTTGAAAATTTAGAAGCATTCATGGAGAGCCTTTCTGACGAAGTGAATCTTTTGGATAAAATTGACGTTCGCCAGCTACGTATCGAGGAAAAGCAGCTACGATTGGATCTTCAGAAAACTAAAAAGTTGATTGAAATTGTAAAACCTCTTGATTTGCCAGCAATCACAAATACAGAAAAAAATGACCCAACTATTGAGCCAACTATCAAGAAACCTAGGCAACTGCCTATCATTGGAAAACGAAATCAGTTTTCTTTTAAAACCCTTCAAGTTCAAAATATGCCGACGAAAGATAAGACAGTCGAAAAGGAACTTAAATCTGACGAAGAGGAAATCGACGAAGAAGAAGATCGAGCTGAAAGCTCCACTTCTGCGGTTAAGGAATCACCACAGGAATCATCAAAAATGCAATCAATTGAAAAAGAATCGCAGCTAGAGGAAGAAGTTGTAAAAGAAAATTCAAAAAAGCTGTATGGACCAGCATTTATTCCAAAAGATATCAAAGAAGAGTGTTCCATAGAGGAAAAAGTGTCTGTAGATGCACAAGTTTCGGAGAAGAAATCCCCTATTTATGAGGATTCCTGCACAAAGGAGCTGTCGACTTCTTTAGATAACAACGAGGGTCCATCATCTTCAAAGAAGAAACGAACTCGCCAAAGGATCAGGGGCAGACGTGAAAATGTTGACATCGATGATCAAGGCGAGTATGAGGATACAGAAAAATACTCAAAATGGGTACCACCAGACAATCAATCCGGCGATGGGATCACATCATTAAATGACAAATTTGGGTATTAAATGAACAAATGATTTCGTCTATCGCAAATGGTTGCGGATTAAACTGAGGTTACTAAAGGAATTAGTATTTCATTTTGTTAGTACATACATTACATATTCGAAAAGTATACATGCGTTTATCATTGAACCAGACGTTGTTTTTATGGAAATGACTATTTAGATTAGACTTCCTTTAATCCAAATTCGTTTACTCTTTACCCGTTTTAGGCCATCAACCATGGCACACAAATCTTAAGTCTGACCTTCCGAATGTAGGGTTGTGCGTAGGATTGACAAGGCTTGATATAATAATGATTAATTTTAAACAGGTTGTGTTTGCGCGAACATGTCAAAGGCAAAAGAAAGAACCAGGTTAACAAATTGGGGTAAATTGCAATAAATATGGCGGACTGAAAAAATGGGATAACTAATAAAGATGGTGGATTCAAAATGAGATAATATTTAAGTTTCGCAGTGCTGGAATGCAAATGCCTAAGGGCGCATTTGCATCGTTAAGCGCAACAGGGAGCACTGGAAATTATGACATACTACGATGACTGCTACAGAGAGCAAAATAGATACACCATTTGAGTGCGGATTTTTTGTATGCGACAGAGTAAAACCGGAAATCTTGAGCTTTCGGCAAGTGAGCGAATGCATTGTGACAATCCGCGTCATGGCTAAATTAATCAGCATCTACCTGATATGCACTCACGCTCTCAACAGAAAAAATAGACTTGCTACGAAGCTATATTTCGAATAATGCTGTAAGTATGACCTTAAAAACCTTTCAGGCAAGTACGTAGGTACATGTGCTCGTTCAATAACTCGCCTACGAAGCAGCACTGCATAGAAAGACGAGAGCTGCTCGTGCGTCCTAGGAGCAAAGAAGAAGTGGAGAGCATCGACTTCGTTTCAAGCCGACAAGACACTGATACTGGCAATTTCGGTGGAGCACTGATGGTGTAAATAGCTTTACAACAAGGTGAGAAAGGAGACATTACGCTTGTGTTCGAGGGTGTCGAATGACTTTTTGTCGTCAGCTATGAGTTTTATCGCACGGTTTTAAATCCTATCTAGCAAGAGCAAAGGAGTTTTGGGAGCACTTGACCATATGTGAGCATTGTACTCCGATTTGGGTCCTGATCAAAGGGGCTGAAATATTTCTTACATCGCTTGAGGAAACCTAGATATTTCGGAGCATTTCTGGCGATATCGAATAAGTGGAGATTCCATTCCGAGAATGGAAAGTTTTTCAGTTGCGATGATGTAAGTGCCATTCTTAGACAATGGCTGGGTATTTACATTTCGCTTTAACGACAGCAAATAGCATTGTATTTTAGAAGCTTAGAATTGTGCTCTGTTGGAGGTTTCCCATTTAGTGAAGCTGTTTTTATCAGAGTTTAATGAGCATAGTATACGTTGGGTGCCCGTTCTACAATAAGAGCAATGCTTCTGTAGGAGGAAAGTGAAGAAGATTCGCCTTTTTTAGGAACGGGCTGGACAAATGCTCTTTTCCATCTGCTCAGAAAGAGTGTCAAAGTGTAGGAGCAATGGAAAAGCTCACGCAGTGGTTTTGCCAGTGTGAAAGAAAACCTCATCCGAACAAGGGGAAACATACCATCTGGACCAGCGGATTTGTGAATGTTATGATCTTTGAGAACTCTTGCTACTACACGAGTGCGAAAGTGGAATTGAATATTCGACGCACTGAAGCGTACGCGGAGGCAAAACACAATCTGCCGAAAAGTGTGCAGCAAGCAGATTGGCTTTGTCCACAGAGCTGACAGCTGGAATGTCATTAATTTCATTCTTAAGAAATGTGTGTGTAAAAAACAAGCCAATAGTGTCTACGAGTCAGTGCTGCTGCTAGCAGACACTGATGACATTATAGCTTTGCCGGAACACAGCGAGCTGTCACTGATGCGTTCGCAAGTATTCAAACAGAAACATAGAAAATGGGCTCAGCATGAATAACACGGCAATATTTTCAGCTATTAAGGGATTATATCTACTTTGGCTCCGCTATTACCTCCGATGATGATATCTCTCTATTTGGGCTTAGAAGGAGTAACGAAACCTTCTCAAGAAACTCTATGAAGACTCTACATACCAGTCCCGCTTTATGGCACAGAAGCATGGACGTTAGCGAGATCATATGTGGATATACTTTGATGTTTTGCACCCAAAATCCTTCGAACGATTTTTGGTTACGTTTGTGTCGACGAGCTTTGGAAGAGGAAATATAATAGCAAACGCTCTGTGCTGTATGGTGACAATGACCTGCTCACAAAAGTGCACATTAGTCGCCTGAGGTGACTAGGGCATTTGGAGTGAATAAATATTAACGCTCATACTCGAAGATTTCAACCCGGTGAGGAAGGGACAACATGGAGGAAAAAAGAGAGACCCTAGGTAGTGCGCACAAATGGCAGGGGAGACGGCAGAGTATTCATAAATAAGTGAACATTTTCGGGTTTTTTGCCAGATAAGCATAAGTCTATGACATTAACGATGCAGTAATCACTAAACCATCCAACTAAACCCTCCGACTGACAGAATGCTAAAATTGGGGAAAAAAACACAGCTGCACAATTTTTTTTAGAATATTTAAGGCCTCACAAACTCAAAAAAATCATTTCCAGATCATTTGCTGCTTTTGTTTAACCTACCTGGTACAAAGAGAGTAAGGTTGCCTCAGGACACAATATCAGATTTACATTGCTATTTGTGATGATATTCATAAAAACAATTTTTGGCATTTGAGCAGCACAAATGAAGGTCATACTGTGTTTGTGATTTTTTTTGCATAGTTTGAACCACCTTTTGTTACCTTCTTTGCCTAACCAGATTGCAATTTGAGCGACCGACGTTGTCGAAACGGATGTCATCAACCTGGTGTTTAACTTTCTCTTCTTGTGGAGCTCCTGGCTAGCTGTTTGGTGTTATTGATCCACCACTTGGACGACCTGCGGTGCGTTTTTTTTTATATGCCACAAGACTAGCAGCAATTTTTTCTCGAAATTGAAGTAACTCAGCTGTCACACTGCTGGAATCGTTGCATTTTCCTATGGGTATGGGTAGTTTTCATATCGATGAAATAATGAAATAGTCAAATCATTGCATCGCATGTCTTCGGTCGAATATGATGACTTCCCATTATTCCACCCATATGGTGGTTTTACTCAGGTAAAACTTGTGGGCAATTAGCTTCCACATATTCTTTGATTTACGATCTTTGCTATTTGCAAGTTGGTATTTGCTCTTCAAAATGGCTCAATGCCAAGCGTACACACGTGTTGTCCTTCCACAACACATGGGTGGTTTCAATGCAATAAGCATATCCCGCATATTTAATAGAGTAACCTTTCGTTTTTGAAACGTCGCGTCGGTGCGAACGCGTTTTTGCCCCAGAAACTATCCAAATTCAGACATCAATAAACAGATATGTACATGAAAGTGCAAATATAATGATAGAGTTCATCAATGTCAGGCTTGAACGAATAAAGCGCTGATGCCCATTAGCGTCTTCAGCTCATCAATATCAGAAGGCAGCGAAGAATTTTCTCGGATGCTACCGCATTGACATTCAGTTGCATTGATTTTTAACCCGATTGGATTTTCGAAAACATTTTTGCATCGTTTTGTATTGATTCAATGTCTGCAAAACAACACATAATGCATTTTTGAAACTAATTTATATATCCCAACTCTTACTAGCGCCAGTGAAATCAAAAACTTGTACATACATGTATTGGACCAGTACTTTCCATCGTTGGTAATGGAGAAAGGGGTCTTTTCATTGGTTTATTTTCAGAAGAAACTGATACCTCGTGTGGTTCAGTTGTTTTTGCAGGTTCATGTTGACGATCCTGATGGTGTATGAAGTGATAGTGAACTTACTCGTATTTTCAGCGACATGTTCACTGCGCCGGCAATAAAAACGTCATCAACACATAAGTTTTTGATTTACTGTGAAATCGCCGGGTCGCCTCCTCCGCATCAGTACCTTGGAGCACGCTTCAGTTTTTCACTTTTAAATCCACTAATTATTTTTTTGACAATCAAAATTACAAAAATACGTATGTAAATAAAATATAACACTATACCTTTTCGATAAAAAATATTTCATATCGATCGGACGGCAAGAAATACAAGATTCACATTAAGAACTATACTTTTTTTTAAATGTGAACGCACCCTTAATGTTTTTTTGTGAACTGTCATCACTATTTTGCTTGTCAATGGCTACCATTTTGTCATGGTTCGGTACTCGAACGACCAACATTTACAAATTACTAAAATCTATTACCGAAATTCGGAGTCGGTGGTTTCAACTTTAAAAAAGCTAACGCCAATTTTCGCTCGTTATAATCGCCCCACCCGAATTGCAACTCGTAATTGGATGCAAAAACTTGAGTCTACATTTTCGCTGCTTAATGTTCCAGTGCCAGTGAAAGAAAGAAATGAAAGGAGTGCTGAAGATATTGAGACCGTAAGCGCATCAGTTTACAACGACACAAATCAATCCATACCTCGCCGTTCACAGGAATTGGGCATCGCTCATACAACAATTGTGAAGAATTTTAAGAAAGTATCTCGGCTTGCATTCGTATAAGATCAGATTGACTCAAGAATTAAGGCCAGCTGACCATTTGAAGCGTCAAACTTTCTTAAATTGGTCTCTAGAAATAGTTACAACCAATTCGGAATTTCATCGCAAAGCATCTTCAGCGAAGAAGATCATTTCTGGCTAAATGGCTTTGTCAACAAGCAAAATATGCGCTATAAACCCACATACGCTTCATGAGACGCCACTACATCCATAAAAGTTGACTGCTTGGTGTAGTTTTCATGCCGGCAGTTTCAGTGGGTCGTATTTTTTCGTTACTGATGATGGCCGCCGCGTTGTACGCTATCGGGGCGTATTGGATCGTTACTTTTGGCCGCAATTGCGAGTACTCAGCATTGGGGAGATGTGGTTTCAACAGCGGACCAAGCAATCGAGCTATTGATCAAAACACAAATGTAGAGTCCTTAATGGAAAACCCGATATGAATAAAATTGTTTAAAAACAAAACAAATTCACAAACACAATTTTACGTGTTCACAGTCGCAGTTCTTCCACTAAATTATTGACACAAACAAAACGAAACTTCAAAAGCTTTCGAACCTTCGAAAGCACTGCTACTAGATATTGTGCTAACAGTACCGGTATCAGTTTGAATTAACTAACATTTTACTTATGTAAAAAATTCGAATTGTATGATACGTACCTTGAGGCACAATAATTATACTTTTTATGATATTTCAGTCCCCAACAATACGAAATTTTATTAAGATTTATTAAATTGTTTGGCTATTTGCAATAGTATTCTGTATATTGTAAAATCGTCTATCCTTATTACAAATTTGGAAAAAGAACATATCCTAAATGTAGTCACTCCATTATCATATATTGTAACTTGGACTCAAAGTTCACAATTGTGAAACTACTAATAAAGTTGACATGTTTCCATTTTCATAACCTGACATTTGAACAAACAAAAAATCGTGTATACGCCGGTTAAAGAAAGTTTTTTTTTAAATCTTACTAAAAAAGACAAATCTAAAATATTAAAACATGTCTACAAATGTAAGCATACGCTTGGCAGTGGACCGAGTCAACATGAGCCTGTTATCGCAAAATGAAAATCGTATACCGCGACTATTTACACCCGGCGAAGTAGTTACCGCTCAACAAGGCTTCATGAAAGGACACGGAACCTACGTTGAAGGTGAGGATATCAAAGCTTCCGTTGCCGGTGTCATGGAACAAGTCAACAAATTGATTTCTATAAAACCACTTAAAAGTCGATATGTCGGAGAAATTGGAGATGTCGTTGTCGCTCGAATCACAGAAGTACAGCAAAAACGCTGGAAGGTCGACACAAACTCCAGACTAGACTCTGTTTTACTTTTGTCCTCTGTTAATTTACCCGGTGGGGAATTGCGTCGTCGATCCGCAGAAGACGAGCAGATGATGCGAAAATACTTGCAAGAAGGCGATCTCATCTCGGCTGAAGTACAAAACATTTATGACGAAGGAACTCTGTCATTATACACCAGAAGTTTGAAGTACGGAAAACTATCCCAGGGTATACTTGTAAAAGTGTTCCCTTCGCTTGTTAAAAGAAGGAAAACTCATTTCCACAATCTACCATGTGGTGCTTCGATAATTCTCGGTAATAATGGTTTCATTTGGATTTCTCCAATAACGAATTCGGAAGTTGAAGGCGATGGTGGGTTCGCCCAGAATCTGTCGGAAGTTATTCCACGAGCTGATCGAGAAGTAATTGCAAGACTACGAAATTGTATTTTGGCTTTGGCACAGTGTAATATGGTTCTTTACGATACGAGTATTTTGTATGCCTATGAGGAGAGCATGAAGTATGAAGTTCATGAGCTGCTTAACCAAGAGGCGATATTTGATGTCGCCTTTCTAACCCAGCATCGTTTACGACTGCAGGAGGAATAGACACGTATGGGTTGTTGTATGTTTTTTTTTTTTTTTTTTTTGTAATAAAGTTATGTGAACATAAATCGCATTTCTTGTTCCGTAGAATTTTATTTTTTTCAGCAATGCCACCTTCATTTATGAGGTATATTTGGTAGGAATTCAAACCACGTTTGTTCTTATATATATCTTAAGATACACAAATCCGCTGGTTCAGATGGTACATCTTCTTTCTTTTGAGGAGATCTTTTTCCACGCTGGTAAGACCACTGCAACCACTCTCACGGTCTTTCCGAGCAGATAAACAACAGCATTTCTTCAGCCCAATGCTAAAAGAAACGAATTTTATCTTAGGTTCCTTCATTTTAAGGTCATGGAAACGCTGATAAACCGTGAGCCCAGATATAGATTTGCTATTTGCGGGAGGCTTAGCCAAAAAGTCTTTAACTTTCTAACGCCTCATAACAATCCGCATCAAAGTTTAAATGGCGTTCATGTGCCTAGAGAGGAAAGGATGACATATGCTCCAGCTATGACACTAAAACTGTCCTAGAAGTCCTTAGTGCAAAATTGGAAACGGAACAGCCTGCGTAAGACCACGTCCGGCAATGGCTTCATGTTTTCAGAGTTATTTACGGGTCATAAGCTTTTAGTAGCCAGCACAGAGTTGCCGCATCTCAACATTCACAAAGGGACTTAGCTATCCGCTAATCAATCAAGTGTCATCCGGACTGATCATATGCACTTCCAGTGTTTTTTATGTCCAAACTTTCTGAGGAGCCAAGATCGACTCGGACAATTACGTATGCGGACGTGACTGGCACAACGGAGTCCACTAGAACCATCAGAGTTTGACGTTGAAAAGCTGCAATCGCAAGAGACCGCCAGAATCTTTGACGATCACATTTTTTTCTCAAAATCCTAGCTCTCATACACAAACTATAGAACACCGATGGGATTGGTTTCAAAGGGCCGCCACAAAAAGACTTCTGGTTTGACGATGAATGTAGGCAGATACATGCAGCCAGACAAGAAGGATATTAGCTGCACTGTATCGAAGGATTAGAGCTACTATGAGCAGAAAAAAGCACAGGCTTCTCGGAAAGAAGAAAGAAGGCATGAGAAAAATCATTCAACATGGAGAGATGTTACTGCAGGAATGACGCTCGAAAGTTTTACTAGTTGTCCAATAGCAATTGGTGCTTGACAATATTTAAAGACTACTTCTGCCGACATAGTATCGAGGCGGAAGCGGCCAAAATGGGTCTGACGGTAACCGAAGGCAAAACAAAGTAGGTACAAAGCGAAATTTAATCACACAACCATTATCCCTGAACAACTCTTGCATCATCGAAACTGAAAAATCTTTCTTCGCATTGGACCAACTATTCATTATATATCGCCAAAAATGCTGCAAAATGTCGTTTAATCGTTCTTAATTGGAGTAGAATCTGTACTCTGTTCAGGTACTTCTAAAATCTCTCTATACTTGGTGGATAACAACGATATAATGCTTCCTGGCTCGGTTTTCTGAAGACCAGTCGCACGTTTCATTTCCTAGTCATTATAATCTGAAAAAAAAAAACATTGAAAACGTACATCGGTATGTATCTTCCTTTCCTTCCTTATTCACTATTGCCGGCGCTCTGTGCACATATTTTGAGGACAAGGAACGATTGAGAGAGTGGCGGAGAAGTACAAGCTGTTAGGGTTAAATCTCATCAAAAAAGGCAGGTGAGTGTTCAGAATGGTTCTTTTGACGGCTTGACTCGGGAAACCATAAAACTTTAATGGGCTCACAAAGTATTACGGTTTGAAGGCAACGGTCTAAGAGGCAGTTGCAAATAAGGAAAACGGGTGGGTGCACTTCAAATGCAGTCGAAGTTGCAAGTGCTGAACTTTTCATATTCTGTATCTGTTCCACCCTTCCATATCACTGCTTATTGTAATTTTTATTATTATTATTATTTATTAACAAAATAGTTAATACAATAGTTATAATGCTAACATAATAAAAAGAGCACTAGCTGCAGGGGCTTACGGCTCTAATGTTAAATTATTATGTTGACTATACTATGTTGTTATAGACTGATTTTAGTAGTATTGATAAACGTCACAATTTTTCCAATATTTTCGGGACAAGGGTTCTTTAAAATTGCTATAGGGTCCGCCATCTAACGTTTTTTTTTTTTCAACTAGTGCTTATTTCATGAATGGTAACACTTAGCTCAAGTCTAATTTGACAGATAATTAGTTTTATCCTTCCGCTGAACGAATGTGGTTGTGTATACGCTTCGCTAAGTGGGCCTGCGATCGACTTAGAGAAGATGCCGATTTTGCCAAAAAAATCATCTTTTCAGATGAAGCTCATTTTGATCTTGGCGGGTATGTAAACAAGCAAAATTGTCGCATTTGGGGCACAGAAAACCCGCACGCATACATTGAAAAGCCGATACACCCAAAACGAGTCACTGTTTGGTACGGATTTTGGTCCAGAGGCATAATTGAGCCATTTTTCTTCGAAAATGAGCAAGGAAAGGCCGTTACAGTCAATGGCGATCGTTATCGGGCCATGTTGAACGAATTTTTGTTCACAAAAATTGAAGAGGAGGATATTGGCAAAATTTGGTTTCAACAGGACGGCGCTACGTGCCACACAGCCGAAGCTACACTCGATGTTTTGCGCCCTGTTTTTGAAGATCGCATTATCAGCCGCAGAGCTGATGTCGTTTGGCCACCCCGGAGCTGCGGTTTGACACCGTTGGACTATAATTTGTGGGGTGCCGTAAAAGATAAGTGTTACGCCGACAAGCCAGAGACAATTGACGCTTTAAAGGACAATATTCGTGAAGCCATTGGTGAAATACAGCTGCACACAATCGATAATGTGCTTAAAAATTGGACCGATCGTGTAGGCTACTGCATGGCCAGCCGAAGCAGCTATTTGAATGGAATTATTTTCCATTATTAACCGGAAGGATTGTACTTTCAAATAAAAAAAGAAATTTGAGAAAATATTCAGTAGTTTTTTTTATAGCATTTTCAAAAAAAAAAAAACATTTTTGGCGGACCCTATAGTATAGAGATACCTTTAAAGATATCGCAAGTGATGGAGGTCGGCAGAGAACATGTGAATTGCAAGAACAGGTTGGAGGATTCTCTTTTTTCAATAGGTGTTGATGAGTTGTGGCAGTGTGTCCTAGACGGAGTCGTACAAGGTTGGCATTTGAGGTCAAAGTTGTGTGGGTAGGGTGGAGTCGGTCTGTGTCTATTTTCGAGTAGTGGTGTTGGTAGGGTATCCAATTGTCAAAATTGTTTTTTGAGTGGGTTTGTTTGATGGTATTCAGAAGGTCTTTTTTTGTTATTGTGTCGAAAGTATAGAGCGGCATTGTATGTGCTAGGTTAGCATTTTCGTTTTCTTGAACCCCTACATGTCCAGGGACCCACATTAATTTTAATTTTGTAGGGTTCCTAATAAGACGGCCTCTGATCGTATTTATTATACTCGAGTTGTGGCTATCGTTGTGTATGGCGGCTATGACGGAAATACTATCGGTAACTATTGCAAATTTACCTCTGGTTTGGAGTAGGAATTTGGTTACTTTGAGTATGGCTAATGCCTCGACATTTTGTAGTAAGCCGGTACATAGCACTGACCCACTTTCATTGGTGACTGCAAACGAGATGCTGTTGTTTGTTTTTAAGCCGTCCGTAAATATAAGTTTCCATCCATTAGATTTCAGGTTATTTGCTAATTCCTTATATAGAGAGCGAAAAACGTCGTTTGTGGTGTTTGATTTCCGATATTTGGTCAAGTCCAGAATGTTCTACTGTTCGTCGTGTTCGAGCATATTTTCGGTTTGCTCCGCATTAACCTTTTAAACTTTAAACTTCTAATATAATTTATTTCTTCCCCTTCCATATCTCTACTTCTGATATCAGTTCCGCGACATTATTGCATTACCCCAAGTGCTGACTGTCTCTTTGGCTTTTTTTTTTTTTTGGCTGACCTCAATCTTTCGGGCTCAATAACTGTCTCTGTGCCACTTCTGGTATCGGTTCCGCATATATTTAGTGCATGACCGATTTTCCGATTTTGCTGAATTTCCACTCGCAATGCATAACAGCGCGTAAAGTTCATTGCTTACCTTTTTCGTTTACTTTTGGTAAAATTGCCATGTCTTGCGGAATCACTAACTGCCCCATCTATGATGACAATGCTGACTTTGTTACTTGTAAGGGCATCTGCGGAAAATCTTTCCATGCAATTTGTGTCGGATTAAATAAAAAGAATACGGTATACATCAAAGAGTTCTCTGACAACCTTCTATTTTTTTGTGATGAGAGCAAGATCATCTCGCTATCGCACGTGTTGCTTGCTATAAAGACCTCAGTGACTCTAATGACTCATTGCAAAAAAGTCTCACAAAAATGAGACGACTCAGTCCAATTTAGAAAGTAGTGTCAGTTATGTTGATGAATTAGGCAACTCAGTTCTGTCCTCAACCGAAATAATTAAGTTCAAGCTCACCAACATCGATAAACAATCTGGAAGTCTGGTCGAGATGAATGCTGCGATCAATGATCTCAAAGCAGTTTGTTCCGCCCAAAACATCTCTAACCTTAAATTGAGCGAATTGATAAACAACCTGCGTCAAGATCTTGAGACTCATTTTCAATCCTAGGCCAAAGCCCTGGTAGCTGGTTCCGTAATTTAAGATTAATCACGTAATTTATTACTGATTAATAAAGTTGTAATAATAATAATAATAATTTTCAATCCAGCTCAAAGAGACAACCATCTCTAATGCAGCCTGATCCTTTGCTCGAAGTAATCTTTGATAGAATCAACGGTGTTGATGCCGATCTAGCTGCCGCACAATCAACCATTTTCGATATCGAGAATCATATCGAAACAGTAAGCAACAAAATTGACAATTTACAAACCTGTTTCACTATCAACTCCTCCCGTCGCCGTCCCACGCAAGCTCATCAAACATTTTGGTACAACATGGACACCTTCCGAATGGAGGCGTAGACTGGATAAAATTGAAACCGATATGAGTACATTTTTCATCAAAGGCTCCCCCCAAAATGCTGATATTTCTTGGATCATGAAATTCTTCGCAAACAAATACGGCATCACCATCAGCAAATGTAAAATTTCCTGCCATCTCACCACAAAGGTAATCGAAACTTTAAATTCGACCTCCCTGTTAGATACGAGTGGTTATTTAAAAACTCTGCTGATGCGAATTTCAACATTGGAAAGATGCGCATCTGTAAATGGATCGACACACCTACCAAGAAACAGTATAAAACGAAGCTTAATTCTAAGTTATCTAATGCCTTTTCCAACTCCCGTCCCAAACCGGACTCTAATAAAATATCTAAACCCGTCCCAAACCGTCCCAAACCTGACTCTATACCGAAACCCGTTTCCAGATATGACTCTAATTGGAGATTTAAAACTAATATATTCCCCAATTTCGCCCCTCCCACTCACATCCCGAACCAACTTCATCAGTCCTCCAATTATATTGCACCAGCTACCTCCGTTCCACCCAAGCCCCCGCGTCAACGCGTCTCTTTCAAATTAACCCCAACCGCTCACACTAACCCCTCTAAAACCGATATAGTTACGTTTCAATTTTGGACCGTAGTTTACAGAAGAGTTACTCAGGGTTACATGACTAAAAAAAATTTAAGAAAAGTAAAGATTTGTGGTCACAGTATTTGAAAGATTGTCACAGGGTGTCAGATTTCTCGATTTTTTTTTTGAGTGCCAATAATTTTAAAAGTACATTTTTTTTTATAATTTTGTGATAACCGACACCACTTGACCTATCACCCGTTTCCGACTTGACGTTGATTTTTGGGACACCCTGTATATGGCGTGTTGTTGCATCTTTTTGTAGCGTGCCCGAGTAACTGTCAATTCCGACAACGCATAGGATTTGGAATGTACTCGGTGACCTTGACCCTGCACCAACCAATCTCAACCGTGTCTAGTGGCTGATATGAGTCGAAGGTCAAAAGGTCACCAAGCTTGTTAGTCTTTGATTAGCGTTGGAAAACCTGGTAAACTTGTATACTTCGGTCACATTTTGTGCTTTCATTTCCGACATAAATTCTGGCTCTGGCATATTTATAAGCCATGGGGCATAAACTAAATCTTTTGACGCGTTCAACTGGTTATGCATAGTGATAAAGACCGGGCAAAGGTTTGAACGATTTTTCGTTGCGACAAATCGGTCTGCTAATTTCTGATTTTTTGCCAAAACAACAAGCTTACCATCTCTAAGTAGTGAGATTTACTCATACTTCTGACTGATTCCGTCTATGGCTTTTTTAATGCAAAGATGCTCACTGATGCGAGGGGTTTATTTTCATTTGCTAGTGCGATGAGGACAAATCTGGGGTTTATAAAATTTGTTTTTTTTGGAGGTTCGGGAAATCCCTCAAAGGCATTGGATGTTGTTTTATGTCTTTTTGCACGTGGTTCGGAAATTGGAACTACGGAAAGTACGCTAAAGTGATTACCCGCTTTCATTTTTGACTCTGAGGCCATGCTGGAAAGAAAGAAAGGGAAACAGAGAAAAATTAGGGAGACTATTAAAGAGCTAAACTAACTAGCGCGAATTAGAGGGCAGCCGATTGACAATGATGCGTATACCACGAAAAATATTTATTTTATGCGCTATAAGTGGCTTTACCTTACAAAACAGGTGTTGTTTTATTCACCAGAGAGGGGCATAATCCGCTTCTCCAACGCAGCACATTTATATCATACTCGTATACGAGTATTGCATTATCAAAAGTTGTATTTGGGGAAAGCCGTAGACTTTCGATTACCTTGCGGACGAACTGTTTTTTTTGACCTCGCTCTAACGTCTAAAATAATGATACCGAAATTACATTTGCACCAAGAAAACGAAGTCAACTTTTTGAGTACTCAGGACTGGCCAGAATCTAGGCTGGGACATGGATGTAATCGGACCTCCACGGGTAGCTCTGAGATCGATATTTGTCGGATGTGACACGGCGCTTTGTTTGAAAGCGATAGCTTCGACAACCACATACTCGCATGATCCTCGTGTTGCTGAAATTTTTTTGCTTCCAAATTGGTTGGTTAACCTTCGTCGAAATTGTTGGCCAGGTTGCGCCGCACACAGGGAAAAACGGCCAATCTAGGTGGACATTGCTCATAACTTCTAAAGAAATAATCGAAATCACTTGAAAATTTTTGAGTATTTTTTATTTCTACATAAATGCAATAAATTATAATATTGTAAAATGAAATAAAAATAAGAACTAAAATGTTCGGCTGATTTTCCTTGTGTCTTCTCTTCTGAATCTTCTCAAATTCCGAAGCCCTACTGGGCTGTATCTTTTAGCCAATTAAATACTGAAAGAAGGTCATTCATTACCTTCGGGGTAGCGCCGCATATGCTGCAGGTTTGAGCTGATTTTCCGGTATAAGCACTAATTGTTTTTCCGTCAACCATGGTCACCTTCAGATCATAGTGAATTCTATGAGTTGAGTTATCCCCATCTACATAAATAACTGTGGGCTGTAAACCCTTTATTTGGGATTCAAAAGCTGCAGTTTCCCTAGTTGTCTGAAGTGTTGTCTCTTTTTCAAAGGAAATTTTAATTGGCCTACAAAACCGAGGGGATGAAGATTTTTTTGTTGTGCCAAATTATCTCACTGTCATCATTTGTTTTTAATTGCAGAGGCATAAGGCAAATGGAATAGAGGGCTGAATCGGTTGAATTCTCTCTGTGGCTTCCTCTTCTTGGTTCTCGTCTTCGCCACCATCTTCAGCTTCTGATTGTACCTAGTTGTCCATCTTCCACATAATATCGCTGCTTATAGTTGGAACTACCATCACAGCCCCATTGGAAAGAGGAGTTTTGTAGGCTTTTTTAACTGCAGTAGAAACACCTGGGGAATTTTCTGTAATTTCTTTTACCAATGCAGAACTATCTCGCTGTCCTGATGCGTACAAGCTGAGGCGTGCAGCATATGACAGTTTCCTGTATGCGCCGTGTTACCCGAGAAATAAAGGAGGAGAATTGCCACTGTGTCGTCATGTGATCCTATCTGGACAGACTTTTGTAATGTTCTGCAGGTGTCCATAGTGTAAGTTATCTGTATTCAAACCATTTGAGCCGGGATGTAATTCGAGCACTCGCGGGAAAACCCATGATATAGGTAGAAGATTGTCTTCCTTGACAATGACTATTTCTCCCACCTTGATATTCAGCTGTTGCTGAAACCATTTCGGCCTATGCTGCAACATATGAAGATATGCCGTGCTACATTGCTTCCAGAAATCCGGGATGAGTCGCTGAATATATTTCCGTCTGTCGAGGTGGTTGATATTTTTTCCCCTTAAGGTCCCTATCTGGGAACCTGGTGAGTAGAGCGCCGACAGGAAAATGTACGTTGGTCAGTATCGAATTGCTGAATATGTACGTGCAGATATCATGTCGAGCAACCAATCTTTTTTGCGCAGCTATAAAGCCCGAAATTGACTGATCACTGACAAGTTTGTTGTGTATTGCCTTTGTTGACAAACAGACAAATACCACGATGTAATCCTTCATAATTTTGTTGCATCGAACCTTCCACATTTTAATTTCGATTGGCCCGGCAAAGCCCATACCATTATTAGTGAATCATCTGGAGATGATTTTGGCATTCGAGGGATGACATCCAACGCAGTGGTGGATAGTTGTCTTGATGAGCTATTTAAGATTAGTTATCCAATATGGTGTCCGGATCTCTGCCATCATCAGCTGCTGACCTCGTGCGTTGATGAACATCTCTTACTGCCAGCCTGGAAAAATGATGACTATCGGTGAGTATCGTAGGATGTCGTTGAGTGCTGACGCGTAAAATCTCACTGGAATCGAGAAATGGACTCGAGCTTAGAATTCGACTTCCCTTTCCAATTTGTTTCCTATTTCTTAACACGATTATCATATTTCCTTGTGGAATATTTCACTCTGAACAACCTTGACCAGCTGCCAGATGAAATCAGTTCGTCTGGTGTTATGAGATGTCTGTTTTCTACTTTGCTCTCACTTCTTAGTTTGAGGTATCGAAAAAACCTTCGCCATACCACTTTATTCCGAATCAGTCGATGAAGGGTAGCAGTAATTAAGTGTTACTGTAGTTAACCAGAAGATAAGAAAAATTGTCGCATAGCTCAAACAAGACTTGCAGCGACGAGGATGAGAACTCCAACCAGCTTAACTGCGATAATGGGCGCTAAATCATTGAACTTTGACTACAAATGCCAGTGATTCCGTTTACTTAACTAAGAAGAGATTTGGAAAGCTATAAAAAAAAAAATCAATAGATTTTTGAAGAATTGGAAAAATATAATAATAAGAAAGTAATACGATACCCGCCACCTTTTCATTGATTTTAAGGCCCCATATGACGAGCTATAGGAAACTATGGCGAGTTTTGGAAAAACTGCTACTCCATAAATGCCGGTAGTTCGATACCAAAAAAGGTTTTGTGATTTCTTCAACATTACTGTACGAAACTCAGAAGCCAACATCAAAAGGATCTGTTTGTCAGCGTGGATGAAAAACTACAATTTTATCACGAGTTGATCACTTGAAGAACTGAAAAAAGATCACTTAATTAGGCAACTTTCAATCAAATACTTATATGTCACTGCGTTTTTATATTGTAAAATAATTTTATAGCAAAATTTTCAAATCAAAAAGAAATATTCGTTAAATCTCAAAAATGGATGATGAAGAGAGGGTAAGTGTGCAATAATATGTTAAGACTTGAGTCTTTCTTTTTAATTCATTTTTCTTCAAAATTTTCATTAAAAGTTAAATGTTAATTTAAATGAGGTCTGGCGCACATGTCGCAAAATTCAAGCTGCAATATTTCGGCACGGGTTTAACATTAAATCCGAACTATCCCAATTCGATCCCAAGGGTCACGGACTTATATCAGGTAAGCATATAATACGCAACGACATATTGTTCTAGATTATTTTTTTTTTGTCGGCCACAAAGAATCAAAATTTGCCACCATTTTGAGCAGATACAAGAAAATAATTGGTTTGTCTGATTTTGAAATTCGCGAACTAACTGACTATTTCCGGATAACCGATGGGAGAATCGCCTATAAGCAGTTTTACAAAGTGATATGTGAAGATGGTAAGTTAATTGATAAACACTTACAACTTATGTAATATGGATCAAATTGTTGACAAAAGGCCAAGATCATAGCAAAAACAAAGACATGGTACATGGTTTTGAATGGACTGACCCAATGCACGTGAATCCTGTAACTGACGATGAAAAACGCCAGTTATGTATTTTGCTAATGAAAGTTGCAAGAACTAGTGCAATGCCGTTGATGCCATATTTTCAGGACTACGAAATGGTTAGAATATAATTTAATATTATAGATTAATGGAATGCGGATAAATATGCACTTGAATCTGTTTAATTATCAAGATAGTGTTATCGTTACTCATGTTTAAAACCTAAGGTTTGTACTGTATTACGAGGGTTGTCTGAAAAGTTTCCGACCAAACAATGATACAAAACATTTTTTCTCAAAATTTTTTTTATTTTTCTACATAGTCTCCTTGTAACTCTACACACTTCTCTCAGCGATGCTCCCATCTCTCTAACCCGTCCAAATAGTACTTGGCGTTTTTCTCTGCAAAATAATTGTTCACGAAGGTGATTGCCTCCTCATTTGACCAAAACCTCTGTCCCCTGAGCCCAGTTTGTAGATGAGAGAACAAAAAGAAGTTGCTTGGAGCTAGATCTGGTGAATAAGGCGGATGGTCAAGCAGTTCCAACCGTAATTCATGGATTTTCGCCATGGCAACCGCTGAGGTGTGAGACGGCGCGTTGTCTTGGTGAAACAGGATTTTCTTTTTCTGCAAATGTTGCCGTTTTTCCGCAATTTCTGCCTTCAGCTTGGCAAGTAATGATGCGTAGTATGCTCCTGTAATCGTTTTTCCTTTTTGAAGACAATCAATTAAGATAACTCCTTTACTATCCGAAAAAGCAGTCGCAATCACTTTCCCAGCCGAAAAAAACAGTTTTTGCTTTTTTTTGGAGCCGGCTCGCCCTTGCATTCCACTGTTTTGACAGAATTTTTGTTTCGGGCGTATGGTGTACCCAAGTTTCATCTACAGTAATTAATCGGCGGCAAAACTCGGATTTATTCCGCCCAAACTGCGCCAACAGAGCGTTGGAAATGTTCATTCAAACACGTTTTTGGTCTAACGTAAGCAAACGCGTCATCCAACGCGCGGACATCTTTCTCATGCCTAAATCTTGATTTAATATGTAACAAACACGTTCTTTGGACATTTTCATAACTTCTACTATCTCTCTCACTTTAATTCGGCGGTCGTCTAATACCATTTGGTGAACTTTAGCAATGTTATCGTCAGTGGTTGCAGTTTTTGGACGTCTCGAACGTTCATCATCTCCCAAGCTCTTACGGCCACTTTTAAATTTAGCTGCCCAAAATTTCACAGTGGTAAATGATGGTGCAGAGTCCCCATACACAGAATTCAACTCATTTTTGATTTGCGTAGGCGTATTACCATTCAAAAACAAGAATTTAATAGCAGCTCGATACTCAATTTTTTCCATTTTCACAAAAAACACTCACATCGACTCACTCAAACGACTGTCAACTAAAAACTGCGCGTCCAAACTTCGGTAAGTAGCTGTCAAAAGATGCACAACTAGCATTCACTACCTTTTATTGACGAGTGCCGCTATCTTTACGGAAACTTTTCAGAAAACCCTCGTATGTGGAATACTGGCTGCATGGTTTGCACCTCTATTCAGGAGGTCATAATTTGGCCATATCTTTCTTGATGCTTTTCAATTTTTCAATTTATTTCATCCAAGATTGACACTTGTTAAAAGTTTAAGAAAAGAGTAAGTTTCCGCTCCCAGCGGAATGTGTATGTCCTTTAAAGATGAGCAGTAAAGCGCTGAGTCTTGACTGGCCAATTCTTCAACTTTTTCGTTCCCGAAGATGTCGCTGTTCCTCTAACCCAAATCATGGCTACCTTAAACTGATCGCCTAGCGAGGATTAGGTTAGGTTAGGTTAGGTTAGGTTAAACAGGGGTAAGGTGGATATGCCATCACACAGACACCAAAACGGGTCCATCGCAAAACCTGTGGACCCAGTTGAATTTGTCTTCAAATGGCAAAAACCTAAACAATCACCCTGGTGAAACAATCAGTTTCCCTGCAAAAGCCAAGAAGGCCTTTGAAGTTTTTCTAGTTTTTTAAAAAAGTATTTCCGTAAAAATTTTCTTCGACTACGCGATATTGCCTCCCATTCAGGGAGGATTACTCATTTCGACACTCTTGAACTTATGTCAAGGATTAGCCTGGCTGTCCAGCATTGAGTATGTGTGTGTAGTTTTATGTAACTACGAGCTTCCCGCAGGGCAAACAGTTGCGTCTCAAGTACCCTGACAGTATACGGAAATCTGTAAAACTTTAAGATATTCACGGTACGACCCCATGGTCCGTCTATGTAGACTGTTGAAACATAGTTCCTGACCACCTTCCCATTATGCTATTTTGTCCATGTGGGATATTGTGTGTTAAAGCGTTTGGTGCAATTTAATCTGTTGAAATTGCTATGAGTTCTCTCGGTCTTTAGGAAAAAAATCTTGAATTAGGCTCCGTTGTAAATTCAAGCTCCGGCACCGCCGTTGAGATAGATTACCTTTGCCTATTGCTATTTCTTTGGATTGCAAAGGCAACTAACAAATAAGTCCCCCTCAGAAACAACGAATAAAGCAGTCCTGCTGCATGTACTACATATGTGGCTCCGCGGAATCAAAGGCTACATCTAAAGCGGACGAAAATTTATTTTATTTTGGTCTCGTCTTTATTAACCGAATTTGAAGAAGAAAATACATATGTGTGCTACTCGTATATAATAACGAACTATGTGGACTAAGAGTATACAGCGACATAGTCCTGGTCAGAAGGGCTATAATTCACCGGTTCCGTTGGCTGGGACATGTTGAGCTCGGGGCGGAGTGTTTCCGGCAAAGGGAACCTCAGCTGGCGAGCTCAAGTGTAGAAGCCAAATTTACGAGTATGTGGGCAACTGTAGTCCATTCCGAATTGTAGCGACATCTGAAGTAAGTAATTAAGATTTGATATAACACTGTCCTGAGATGTTGCCCTGATGACGTATTTGGTTATATAATAGTTTGCTATTGTTTTGCAGATGATTGCAGTGCTTAGCTAATATTTCTATCCTTAGATCCTTAAAAGATTCACGAATTAGTTCTGTCTTTTTCTTACAACTTCGCGGAGAGCAATTTCAGTGAATATTCCTTTGAATTAGACACGCTGGGATTTTGAGAAAAGACTTGTTTGAAAACCTTTGGAATAAAATAAATTTGCCAATTCAATTGGATCTACACATCTTGTTGATTTTTTATGATCGCGTCCCTAAAAATTTGCAGTGCTAAGTCTTCCAGAATACTATAGCGCCCGGACGGTTGGTTTATTTTCCAGTAAACTTTTATAAGGGATGTTACTTTATAATTTCTCAGGAGTAAAGTTGCAGGGATCAATATACGATAAATTCTCATTTGCTATTTGTGTATCCGAGAGATGGCACTTAAAATTTCCAATTGTTTCCGTCATTTTGAGTTTTTTTTTTATTTGTTTTTTTTTTACTGGGTCTAACAGAATTTAAGATTGACAGTACCCTATGCAGGACTGTTTTTTTGCCCCGCTAACGTATTGCTTGTGTATTCTCACACAAACTTTACAAGTCTGCCATCTACCATACATACGTACGAGTATATGTACATCTACCCTTTGATCAGCTTTCCGAGATTAGAGAAAACAGATCACGCTATGCCAGAAATTGGGTGCTTCTCCATTGTCTGCCAGTAAGAACAGCATATTTCTGAAGTTTTCCTCCTACTTGACGTCTTTCCGGCCACCAGTTGGAACTATGGCGCTGTTGAGTTTGAAACAGTTGAGAAACTTCCCACTGTTCATGGTCATGTTTTGAATATAAATTTGAACAAATTCGATTACCTTGCGTATCAAATCGTATAAGTCGTCACGTATCTTTCACACAACGGACACAGAAGCAGTCCTTCCATTTAGTGGTGGCCGGGGTGGCCGTGGTGTAGTGGTACTAGCAATCGCTTCTCACTCGGAAGGTCAAGGTTCGAATCCTAACCACGGCAAGTTTTCATTTGTGCAATTGAAACTCAGTCAGAAAAATCTGCGTGTGAAGGCATAACACTGACATGTAGGTTTGGCTGTTGTAGGGTTTTCAAGCACAAAACAACCGTTAAAATTCACAACCTCACCATTCCGAGTGAAGAAAATCTCTCCGTCCTATTCGGACTACCACCCCTGGAGAGTCAATATCGAAACCAAACACACCTGAGTTTCAAACCACTACATCACGAACTTTCCTTTCTCCTCCTTCTACCTTTCCGCCCGCGCCATGGCAACAGTGTAAGGGTATTCATAACCCCTTTGGCGCGCGTAAATTATAAAAAAAAAAAAAAAAAAAGTGACGTTGTATCATTGCGTTAGTTTAGCTGAATCATAGCAAGAACGCTGCCCTTCATGACTGTTTAGCAAATCTTGGATAGCTTGAGTTCTATGTCCCCCCAAAACGACAGTCAGTGCCTTTTTGCCGGTAAACATTTCAAGAGCCTGACTTGAAGGTCATCTCCGATGTTTTCATAAAATATTGGTCCCACGAAAAGAACGGAAACTAAGGTCAAGTTTGGACAACGCTGTTATAACAAAATAAGGCTATTACCGTTTTTTGAATTTATCGCGTTGCTTGTTGCTTGTTTTTTTCGTCATTGTGCCGCAATCTTAAAAATGTTAGCTCGTTTGCGGTGCTTCGACGTTGTGCTTCATCTACTACTTGTCGCCTACTTATGGCTTCTGATGGTGTCTCTCTTCTAATTTCTAATACAAAGCCTCTACTGCTATCGCAAGTAGTCGAGCTACCGGTTGTTCGCTTAATTTTTTTTTGCACCGTTCACTTTATCGGTTTCGCTATTCCCGCTGTAGATTTCTACGCTCGAAATGCTTGCGTTTTGTTCTTTACCACAGCATTTCCTTATTTGATAATCAAAGTCGCTATAAAATATTTATTTTTCTGATTGCTAACAGCCTACTTTCGGTGCGTTAGCGCAAAACAATATTTCCTGTCCAGATATCACTTTTATTGCAATTAGTCGGTCATTAATTTCTGGTACAATCTTATCTAGGAGTTCATCTGGCTAAGATGATAGCTACTACGTTCTTATTTTGTTTCGTTCCGTAATAATACATTTTGTACGCTTTCACCACTTGGTTTCTTGAACTTATATTTGTACATATACATATGTATGTACATATTACGAGTATATTGCTGTAATAAGTTTTCTGGTTCGAAACTTTCGTCCGTCATTGTGCCGCCTTTCAAGTTCGCGATACGTAATTTATTTTTGAATATTTCTATTCACCCCGGTATCACTCTCCGGCTATGTAGAAGAAGTGCTGTAGGAATGGTGTACTTATATACATTCGCTTCTATAAGGCCGTAAATTTGTACATGCGGGGCTGGATTCACGGATCAATGCATGAAGATAGTGTAACATACATACTAGTATACCCGACCTTGAAACCCGATCCTATATAATGACTTCGAGTAGTATCATTAGATATTCCAACTATCTCGGGTCATATCTTCAATTCGCCCAGCTTAATAACGTTCTCTACCAGCGATACCTTGATAGTGGGCAATCAAAGCTTATAAACGATCCTAAGTCTTTCTACCAATTCGTTAACTACAAAAAAAAATCTGAGGGTTTTCCTCCATCCGTCTCATACGAAAACTTATCATCAACCGATCCACATACCATAGCCAACTTTTTTGCAACTTTATTTAAGCAATCTTTTGCCGATATCTCCTTCGTACCGGATCCCTCTTATTTCAAATACCTTCTCCACTGGCCCCTCTATTTCTCAAAATTTTGATCATACAGTAATAGAAAATAAGTTACAACAACTTAATGAGGAATACTTACTCGGCCCAGATGGTCTTCCATCCATATTTCTTAAAGAGTGTTCCTCAACACTCTCCCAACCCCTTTCAAAACTCTTCCAGTTATCACTCTCTCAAGGTGAATTTCCACAGATATGGACGTCTTCTTTCATAACACCGATACACGAAAAGGGATTAAAGGGTGAAGTCACTAATTACCGCCCCATAGCTAAGCTTTCACATGTACCCAAACTCCTCGAAAGCATTTTGTATGAACCCTTAAGCTTCCAGTGCAAATCTCTTATTTCCCCTAATCAACACGGCTTTCTGAAAGGTAGATCGACTATCACCAACCTCGTCGAATTCGTGTCCCTTGTTCTCTGAGCCTTAGAAAGTGGTAAGTTGACGTTATAACAACTGATTTCAGTAAGGCTTTTGACAAGATATCTCATAAACTAATCCTGTTCAAATTGTCTATCCTGAGCTAAAATGGATATCTTCTTACCTGGATAATCGTTCTTTCAGGTCTGTCCCATCGGCCCCTTTTTGACCACTTCAAGTATTCCTCAAGGTAGTCCTAGGTTCACTCCTCTTCATCCTAACCATTAACAATCTTGAAAGGGTCATTCAACACTCAGCATTTTCTCTCTATGCTGAAAATACTAAATTTTTTAAACCCATTTCCTCACAACACGACTCCAGCCTCCTTCAAATAGATCTAAATAGTTTTTAAACCTGCTTAGAACTCAATGTCACCAAATGTCAATCGATTACCTTCTCACGTAAGTGCAACAAGTCTCCTCCCCAAATTTATCTTCTCCACCTATATCTCTTGTTCAGTCTATCCACGATCTTGGCATATTATACAACAGGGATCTTAATTTCCGCTCACATATTGATGAGATGATTTTACTAAAGCAAACTCATCACTTGGCTTCGTCAAAAGATGATCCAAAGAATTCTGCAACCCGTACGTGACCAGATCACTATTCATCACTTTTGTTCGCCACCTTCTCGAGTACCCCAGCCAAGCGTGGTGTCCGTTTCAAAGAGTTCATGTATCCCGAATTCAGAGCATCCAGCATCGTTTTCCTCGATTTACTCTTCGGGGTCTACCTGGGAACGATCTTCTAATCTTACCTCCCTATGGATACCGTCTCAAACTCATTATCCTGAATACCCTTGAGGAACGAAGGGACGCAGCAGACATTCTTTTCATTCACCGACTCCCTCGAAATTTACGATGCGCCCGTCTCTTTTATCTACCAATCCACCGCACCATATATGGTTCAAGCGAACCAATTTCCCGCATGCTGCGTAAGGTAAACTCCAATCTTTCCGTTTTCGATTTTAATCGCAGTACTCTCTCCCTCAAATTCGATCTCCTTCACCATCCCTAGCTTTAAGCCCTAGCGGCAAGTCCTAGATTTAGCTTAACCTTAATTTTTATTAGTTTTTAAGACCCCTAGTTTTTAAGTTTGTATTAAGCCAAATAAATGGAAGGCGTCAGCCCCCACCAAAATTAAAATTAAAAACTTAGATGTTAATGCATCTCAAGCTCATATTAGATGTTAAATCCAGCATACGTCGCCTGCGGCAATATTCTAAAAGCCTTATGTAGATAGGTCCCTTTTCCTATTTTCGAAAATACATACGAGTACTTTTCTTCTATCTTTTAATTCAGGGCGAAATGTTTATCTGCTTTCCTCAAACTAAAAGATGAAAAGTGTTTGAATATTTAATTGTTGTCTTCAATAGGTTGCCCAAAATGTTGGCACAGTCACTATAGCTCATTTCTCAAGAGTTTTGCATTTTATGAAACTCCAACTTTCTGAAAAGGATTTCATGTTACTCTTAAAACGGTATATGAAGGATTCATACACCGTAAACTATGTGGCATTCATCACCCACATTGATGCAATTAAAAATTATCTGAAAGAGCAAAGTTTATTGGACACCACAAACGTAATTAAATTGTCTTATATGTATAATACGAGTTTGTACACGATGATATTTTACAGACTTTAATAGCTTTTCCTGGAAAACTGGTAGATTTGGACATACCGGAGCTGCCCTATCCAAATGCTGAGGATATAAACAAAAACGCGCATATTTTTGATCTTAACCGAAGGCCAGACTCAATCTGCGATACGATATTTCGTATTCAACGATACATATACGAAAATCGTATCCGTATGACGGAATTCCTGGAAACATTTGATCTCCTTCATGTGGGAACTATTACGAAAAACCAGTTTATCCGTGGTTTAGACAACATTGGAATATCTGGTGTAAATCGCTTAAAGCTAAGTCAGAGAGAAATCGAAGAAATCTGCATGCGTTATGCTGACCACATTGATCAAGGCCGTATAAGATGGAAGATATTCGTCGACGAAATTGATAGAGGTATTGTTTGATCGTCTCTTGACTGTATGACTTATTCTGTTCTTAAGTTTTCACGGAAAAATATTTGGACAAGCAGCCCACGTTGCCAGTTGAATCACCCCTTAAGCATATAGAAGACTTACCAAAGCAAGGTCAAAGAAATTGGCAAAAGGAGCAAGAATCAGTTCGTGATCTTTGTGAGGAGGCCCTTGTAAAGATACAAAGAAAAATCAATACAAGACGAATTTACTTGCATCCATTTTTCAAAAACTTTGACAAGTTTGTATACAATTTTGTACTAGTAATGAGAATTTGAAAGTTTTTTTCGTTTTTTAGGCTCAACAGAGGCCATATTACACCAAAACAAGCCTTCCAGGCACTGCTTAGCAGTAGCATTCTGCTGTCTGAAGAGGAGTTTGCAGCGCTAGACAGACGTTACAGCAATGACATGGGTTTCAACTACATGCGGTTCTTGGAAGTTGCTGATCCCGCAGAATACGGCATTCCAAAAGTATCTACATATAATGCTTTAACCATGCCTTTTGACATTCATAAAAAAAAACTATTTTATTTAAAATAGATACAAGATCCTAGTCCTCTCAAGGAAGTTGAATTATCAAGAGAGCCTTGCCTTCAACAGAGTGGCCGAACTGAACAAGACGTAATCAATGCGTTGGCAAACGCTAAGAAACAATCGACTATAAGAAATGTTAAAATCATTGATTTCTTTGTGGACTATGATCACCACAGAGAAAATCAAATCCTAGAAATAGATTTCCGGCGGGCGTTGGACAATGCTAATATAAAATTATCGGTTCCAGAAGTCGACATTATCTGTGATGTGTAAGTTGCCTTTATTGCCATCAATTAAATATGAAATCCTGTTTTTTTAAGATTTCGTTCATCTAATCGAGGCTGTACGATTCGGTACCGAGACTTTTGCAAGGCTCTCGATGAAATCTTTATCCAGGAACAAATATTGAGCGGAGAGAAATCGAATCCTTTGAAACATTTTCCTTGTGTTGATTGCATACAATGTTTTTTGAATTTCGAAGAACGAACGATAGCTTCGAAAGCCCTACAAAAGCTGGCTAGGAAGCCTGATCAAATTTCAAATTTACAATCTGTATTCAAAGATTTTGATAAAGAAAACTGTGGGACTGTGACACAAAATCAATTTCTGCGTGCCTTAACCGTCCGAGAAATGCACAACATGATCAGTAGTCGAGAATTTGAAGTTGTATGTAAATGTTTTGGATATGAAAGAGGTAGGTTTGCTAAAAGGGATTCCTATTTATTGTACATATCTATTATTAAACTACTTATGGCTTTCATTTAAAGGGTTACATATTGAATTTAATTATCGGGACTTTCTCGATGTTCTAAATATTCTTTTCGAAACTGGACAAATTCAAAGAAACTTTTAACGTTTTACTCGTTTTACAATGCTCGTATATTTGTCAAAATTTCATATTTTTTATACAATAAATTCTAGAACTGAAATATGACGGTATTTTCATTATATCCACAGAATCATTTAAATCCTATTGTTTACGACTATAGACGTTACTCACTTTTTTAGAAGTCCTGCAGGAATCGACTTACCACGCACGCAAGTGTCATAATTGTGTGACTTAAAAAAGATTTTGCCTCCTCTAGGGCGAAAATCGCATGACAGCAGATCTCCTTGTCTAAAACCATTCTTCACCCTTGATAGAGCCGCGAGAGAATTCCATAGTCGTTCTCTACAACTTGAAGAGATTGGCAAGGATGCCAAAATTATGCATGGCGTTGTATAGCTTGTTGTCGACAAATAGATGGTGAGTGTCAATCTGAAATTTTCCAAGATCTGCGGTAGTGTGAGTATTTCATCAATGATGCATTTACCCAGCCTGAAACCGCATTGGAATTTGCCAACCACATTATTGATGAATGGTTTCTGACACTCACATAATATGACAGAAAGATTTGAAAGGCGATCTTATATGCAGACTTATTCCTCTTTATTTGACACAGTCAACAGAGTCTCCTTTCTTGGCGATCGGACAAACTATGCTGAGATTCCTTCGGACATGCTATCCTCTGACTATATCTTAGAGATGAGCTGATGTATGTTCCCAACCAGGTCATTTCCACCTGATTTATTTAGCCGAGCATGCAGCCCTTTTACACCTGCAGCTTTATTAGACTTTAGACTTTAGCGATTCGAACACTAGCTTAACTTCGCCTAGGTCAGGGGGAACTTCAAACTGAAAGTACATAGTTGCATTTGGTTGTTGACAGTGAACGAATAAAGATTTTTTTTTTAATAAAGTTTGTTGCTACAGTTAATTCTGGCATCATTCAGACTTCCTGCCTGACGATGATCGTGTCAAAATAGAGGTTTCTTTGCGGCGTCGGTTTGAAATCAATTGAATTACAAGCAGCAGCTTCTTGACAACATTCTCATTGGTGTTCTACGGTTCTTATATGGCCGCTAAGATTTTGAGAGAGCTTAAGGCTCTAGCGGTCTCTTGCGATTGCAGCTTTGTGCCTACGATATCCGCATTTGTAACTAGGGTGTAACAAGGTAATGATCCCAGAATGTTGGCTCCTCGCACATCCAGAATACTCGAGCAATATTTATGAATCCGGTTACGCCTGGCTACAAATTTTAAAAACAAGGCAGGCACCAGTGCATTGGTTTTTGCCTTTATTCCATTGGATATCGGACACCAGTTTAGACGCGGCATGTGAGATATCATGTCCCGCCTTAAAACCGAATTGATTATCCGGAACTATATGTTTGTCCTCAACCCACCTAGACAGAGCTCTATTGATTACTTTTTCAAACACCTTACTGATATTCGGAAGGAGACTTATCGACCGGAGATTCGCCGGATTGGATATATCCTTTCCCTTTTTGGGAATAGGTTGCACCACCGCCGTTTTCCAATGCGCTGGATAATGTGCATTATTCATTGCATTATTAAACAGGGTGGTGTAAATGTCCACCGCTTCTAGAGGAAGATGTCGAAGCATGATGTTCGGAATCGGTCCCCACTGATTTCTTAGGCCTATTTGTGTCAAAGATCTCATGGAGCTCTTCCTTCGAAATGAACGGAGGTAGGTCACCCTCTCTGGTAATGACATTATTTGCCATATTTTCGTCGCTGAACCGGGTGAAACCAGAGCCCTCGGATCGCCAGTTCTCTATTTCATTTCGAATGCAGAAGTCGTGGACCAAGACGCGATTGTCCAGGTCATAATTAGGGCCAATGGTATCAGTGGCCTTGTATATTTCCTGGAAAGTCGCCCCTATGGCTTCAACCTTCTCCTGTGGATCCTCGATCACAAAGAAGTCGTCAACATCAGCGGCCTCATTTGGATCAATACCTGCTATTGTCAGTAACCGTTCGTTGTCTGTTGTCCGCGCTATTTTAAGACACTGAAGGTCGTTTTGATTTTTTCTCCGAAATAGTTTATTTATTTGCGGGAACATATTCGGGTTGCTGGTGTTTACAGCCCGAACCCTGTTGTTCCAATACGAACTTACAGAAATTCTGTAATTCTCTTTTATTAACGTTTGAATATTTTTAATCGATGCCTTCAGTGTCCTAATCTCCGGGTCTTGTCTGTCAGTTAACTGTCTGTACAAGTTTTTGAGTCTTGTCAGAAGTCTACTTTTCTGTCGGTGCAGTGCGTCAATAGTAGGATTGCGGAACAGGTCTTCGTTAGTCGTATGTCGATATCGTGGTATTGTAGAGTCCATAGTTTGTTTAATTGTCTCGTCCATTTGTTTTAGGTAATTGTCGATCTCCTCGTTTGTCAAATTCCTATTGGACGGTGGGTGGAGCGTATTCGAGGAGAGCGCACTTGTCATGGTTGCGGAGAAGCGTGTCCATCGAGTCTTACTGTAGTTGTAAGAATATCTGTGGACAAACTCCTCCAATTCCGCAATTTCGTTGGGAACTGTAATTTCGGTACTAAAACCGCAATGGTCACTGTCATACACGAATGTGCGCAGACAGTTTAGCGTTTGTAAATTCGTATCTGTCAGTCGTATACGTTCGTCGTACAGCAGTAGATCCAAATAAGACCCGCCTCTGGGAAACGACGGGTTATCCGTCGCTTTAAGACCGAGTCTGTACATGACATCGTGCTGACCCCACCAATCGAGTAGTAGGTTCCCTCTAGTATTTGGCAAATAATTTCCCCAATCTCTGTGTTTAGCGTTGAAATCCCCGCCGATTACAAAATAATTCTCCCCCGATTCCAGCCTCAGAAGTCGAAAAAGCGTGTCGAGCTCTGTAATAAATAAAGTGGATTGTGAAGTCTCAGGTGCATAAACAGAGGCCAAGTACAGCCGCTTTCCACTGCGGAGCGGGATGTAAATGACGACTGCCTCCAACACCCGGAACCTACGCAACACTCCCTTGTACACTCTGTGAAATTTTATACCTTGTTTAATGAAGATTGCGACCCCGCCTCCACATTTGGATCTGGGCCGGTTTCTTCTTCTAACAATATAATTGTTGTACTCCAGTTTGTGCTTATCGGTTAGCTTGGTTTCACTAGCGAAAAGCACATCAGGAGTTTGGTCTTGTAGCAATTTAAACATCGCGGCTCTTCGTTCGATCCTAACCAGTGAATTAACATTCACCGCAAGGACCTTCAAAGTTTGCTCCACCATGTGCGTACCCATTACGACATGTGTTGCGTTAGGCCCGGCAGCAGCGCGTAGATCTGGTCCACCCGCTTGGCCTGTTCTTGCACCTGCTTTTGCAGCTGAGCCATCTGCCCTTGGATTGCGAGCAAGATGGCCAACATGTTAGGTGCAGCTTCCGTTGTTCTCGGCATTGGCGCCGGAGAAGCAACAGTCGCTTGCTGTACCGTAGCACCCCTACCTGCCGCCATTTGGGCGTAGGAAATTTGGGACGTGACTGCTGGTGTTTGAAGCCTCACAGGTGAACGTTTGACCTCCACCTTCTGCTGCCGAGCCAGTTTTGCTTTTTTAATGTCAGCGAACTTAGGACAACCCCGATAGTTTGCGGTGTGTCCCACGTTCCCACATAACACGCACGAGAGCTGCGTCCTATCGGATGCTCCGTCCCTACCCAGAGCACACTCCTCGGAACTGTGGTTCTTTGCGCACTTCACGCATCGAGGCTGCATTTGGCAGTTCGACGCGGCGTGCCCGAACCTCTGGCAGCGAACGCTTTGTATAACGCCTTCGCTCCTTTTTAATTTTTCCCAGTGAACCACCTGGTAGTCTAGGACATTGATACTCCTTAGACTATCCAGACGGCTTTCGGGACTGAGCTGCACCAGGAAGAACGGCAGACTCCGTTTCTCCCGCCTGGCTCTAGCTGTGGTAAATGGCTTTACCCCCACAAACTTGAGTCCTTCGCACTCCTTCTCTTTGAGCAGTGCCAGGATCTCCTCAGGGTCAGAAGACGGTTCCAACCCCTTCAGCAGCATCGATTGCCGCTTTTCACACTTCGGTGTGAATGAGTAATGCTCCGTCGTCGTTTCCTTTAGGAGCTCTTTCACTTTCGCGTAGCCCTCCATTGTATTACAGTGGATGGCATGGCGATCATTCCCCAATCTCTTAATGTTAAAATTATGACCAATGACCAGCCTACACAGGTCCTTGGTAGCATTTACCTCTAGTTTATAGGTGTTTATAGGAGGCACCTTCTCCTTCTTCTTCTGCTGTTGTTGTTGTTGTTCTTGTTGCTGCTGCTGTTGTTGTTGATGCTGCTGCTGCTGCTGTTGTTGTTGTTTTTGCAGCTGTTGCTGTTTCTGCTGCTGCTGTTGTTTCTGCTGCTGCTGTTTTGTTTTCTGCAGATGTAGTTTCTGCTGCTGCTGGTTTTGTTGTTGTTGCAGTTGTTGTTGCAGTTGTTGTTTCTGCTCTTGTAGCTTTTTTTGTTGGGAGCTCTCTAATTGTAATTGCTCCTTCTGCCTGCGTGCAGTTTGTCTTTGTCTAATAGCAAGCATTTTTTCTTTCAGCATTTGTATGCTGCTGCTAATTTCTTTTATTTCTTCATCCTCATCTTCCGATTCAGATGCTGCTAGAGAGGCAAAGTTGTTGTTGCCCCCCTTATACTGGACCTCTTCAGAGATGTACATCAACCCATCATCTGGTTGTTTTTTGCTCTGTTGTGTTGTGGTTGCCGTATCAGCTGTTAAAGCGGCACTTATTTTTACTTTCGATAAATTAGGAGTGGCTTTCAAGCTCCTCCTCCTTGTGATGGCTTTCGCCACAGCACCGGCAACTCCCGTCATGCGACGAGTAGAACGCTCTCCACCATCCATCACGTGATGTGCTTTCCTCACTTTTTGGTTTTGTTTTTATACTATTTTTATTTCAAAATAAGCACAAAAAAAAAAAAAAAAAAAAAAAAAAAAAGCCTTTGGTTTGGCCTGGGATTCGAACCCGTGTGCCACGAATCACGATTCGTTGACCGACGCCGCTAACCACTTGGTTATCTATTCAATGACGAACTTGCAATTATTTAGCTTTACTGACTCACTATTTTGTTAGGAAAAGCCGAAACACTTCTATTCACTGCGAAGATCTGCGAACGACTGACAGACCAAACCATTATTGTCGGTGGATGTTTAACCGTTGAAACAATACATTCCGGTTTGTTCTGCTCGCCTGGTCCTCGTCTCACAAAATTGAACTATTCCATCATGACCTGGAAAACCGATTCGTCTGAGAAGCAAACTTGAAAATCAAGGTTAAAAAGTTGTTGTTTGCGTTCGAAGGATACATTTTCTTTATGGTAATCAGTAATTAACGAAAATTTGTAATATTACCTTTCCCCAGTTCTGAAGGGAAAATTTTTTATATTTGTTGGCCCATTCCAAGCGCTTCCTCATCATGCGTGGAGTTAACTTTGGCTTGCGGGCCGACCTCCTTGTAACCAACCCCATTTCCTTTAATATGCGCCGCACCGTTCTTTGCGAACTCGGTGTTGATTCCTTCGATATTTGCTGGGTCAACAAATGTAGTGGCAGCTTTCTATTTTGGACACAAATATCCCTTATTTTACGGTCTGCCCGTGGAATTGTCTTACCTCAGTTACCTTGTCTTCTTGGATCCAGTGTCATTCCCGAGTCCATTTTCTTCTTCAAGTTCTTAACTGAACTTGTTGAAACTCCGACCTGAGTCAGACTGGAGCTCTTTAAGAGACCACACACTTGACCCACTTTCTGCGGCGAAAGGTCCGACAACTTGCCCATCTGATCTAGAGTGACTAGCTCTGCTGATGTAACTGACCATATGCCAAACTATGACATTAATACTTACCGTTGTATTTAAGATTTTACTGATATAAACCGCTTTTAAATCTCCAATATTCGAAAAAATTCTGATGGGAATATCATCTCACAATCATTCCCGAACGAATATAAACAGCAAATGACTCATAACAAATAGTTTAGCGCACGAAAATTACCACAAATTTTTGTAAATTCAAATAAAACACTAACCTACTTCATACTGTACTTGGATTCAACATAATATGTGGAACAATTTTATATTTTTCGGCGAATCCAAGTTTAAGCTGAATGTTGGAGACGGAAAAAATCGTGCACGAAGAGAACAAAGGAAAGACAGTTCTGGATGCCTCGAACGAATGCTCCTCAAAGCTGACGATATGATGGTCATGGGATGCTTCTCTGGAGATGAAAAAGACAAAATAGTTTGTTTTAGAATCGAAAGTAATTGGAGCAGTTTAAAATCCTGCGCACTACAGCAAGTGGCACTAACGGGTTCAATAGCTATTACTATACAGTCAAAAAAAAAAAAAAAACAACAACGCCCGAGTGCAGTACAATCGTCATCCACAGTGCGGGTATTCCAACCTTCATACCCCTAGTCTTACTGTTGCTTGCACTCGGTCACTGCCGTTGCTGTATTACATTGTCATACCGCGCGTGCTGTAAGCTTTTTCATCAATCCTACTCTATAGGACTCTCCGAGCAGATGGAAAACAACTTTTGTCCAGCCTGTGCCTAAAAAGGCGAATCTTCCTCTCTCTCCTCCAACAGACCCATTGCACTTACGTCGCTTTTTTCCAATGTCCTGGAAATGCAGATAAACCGTCAGCTATTGAAATATCTCGAAACATGAAAACTTCTTAATGACCTGCAGTATGGTTTTCGTAGCAAAAGGTCCACTGATGATCTGATGACATGTCTCACCGAAAAGTGGAACCAAAGCGTACATCAGTCTAGCGAAAGTAAGATAGTTGCACTTGATATTTTTAAGGCATTTCACAGAGTTTGGCATCAAGCTCTTTTGTCAAGAATGCGTGCTTTTGGGATCTACGACTCTCTTCTTCAATGGATAAGAAATTACGTTTCGGAACGTTCAACTTGTCTTGAACGGTTTCAAGTCTGATATTCACAAAACAAATGCTGGTGTGCCCCAGGGCTCCGTTCTGTCTCCGACACTCTTTTTAATTTTCATCAACGATCTCTTGTCTGCTACTTCGAATCAAATATACTCTCTGCTTTTCATATTCGTTCCCGAACTCACGTCCCTTCTCTTCGGCTGTAGAACGGGAACGGCGGCGTATGTTAAGCTCACTAAATTCTGATATCAACAGCATAACCAATTGGGGGACTATCAACAGAGTGAAATTTAATGCTTCCAAAACTCAATGCTGTCTGCTGTCATTAAAGCGAAATGACAGCCATTGTCCATGAATGGCACTTACATCGTCAAAACCGATAAACTTTCCATTCTCGATTTGCGTGTCAATGACAACTTACGTTGAAATGGCCACATATTCGGTGTCGTCAAAAATGCTGCGAAATGTCTAGGTTTCCTCAAGCGATGTAAGAAATGCATCACCTCCTCTGATCTGGCCTCAATATATGAAGCGTTTATCCGCCCGAAATTAGAGTACAATGTCCACATCTGGTCGGGTGCACCCAAAACATCTCTGCACCTGCTATACAGCGTGTCCCCTAATTCGTCAACGATAAATTGGGAAATGATTCCTGGGCATATTCTAAGAAAAATATCGTTCTACAGTAAGGGTATACTCGTATCTCCAATGTTAACATAATTTATCGAGGATTTAAGAAAAGGCTTACTTTGGTGTAACCAAAGCCTGACCCATGTTAACGAAAATTGCTCTGTTAGTACTAATGGTAAAAACTTGATTTTCATTTCCCATGCTAATTTTAGACTTTGATGTCACTTTTCTTCAGAAAATGCTTAATTAACATAACGTTTTACTATTTTTTTCTTATGAAAGTAGCAATAATAAAAAAAAAATATCAATGAGTTTGCAGAAAAACCCACAGATTTTATGATACTTGGAAAAACCTGCAACAGGTAAAAAAAGGAATTTATGATTTTTTACCAACGTTTCTAACAACAGTTGACAATACATACTCGTAAGAGTGGTTTTCCACGAATTACTAATTTTCCAATATTTTTTTAAAATTATATAGCTATTAAAGAGTTTTAAAGCGTGCTCTTTTATTATATTTGACTACCTGTCAAAAATCTCATTTCCTTACCCTGTTCCTTAAAAGTTCACAGAAGAATTAGGTTTAGCGTATGAAGACCTATTTGGAAAATATACCTTACAAAAATGGTATAAAAGATTAGGAAAAAAATTAATTCATCAGATTAATTTTTTACTCTAAGGTTACAGTTGCTTAGGAATTCTGTTTGAAATGTCAGCATTCACAAACAAAGAATGCGCATACATTATTTACGTTTATGTGCTATGAACTGGAAGTTCAACTAGTACGCGACAAACATACCATGAACTTTATCCTAACCGACGACTTCCTAATAAAAGAGTACTTTGAAATACTTATCGAAGGCTTCGAGAAACGGGATCAGTTTCGAATACACGACCGAATGCGGGAGCTCCACAAGTAAGAAGGATTTCGGCTGATGAAAAAATACTGGAAGCTGTTACAACTGATCCATCAATCAGCATCAGACGCTTAGCATTGCGATTTAATATTTCCAGACATAAAATTTCTAATGTACTGCATGGAGAAAATCTATATCCATACCACCATACACCTGTACAAGATCTGCTTTCCAATGATTTGGAAAGGAGACTTGAGTTTTCTAACTGGTTGCTAGAGCGGAGCTTGGATGAAAACGAGTTAATTAGCAGAATTCTTTGGACGGACGAATCTCAATTTACAAGAGATGGGATCACAAATTTTCATAATCTTCATACGTGGGCTGCGGACAATGCACATACAATGAGACATAAATCATTTCAATACAAATTCAGCGTCAATATGTGGGCAGGTGTACTTGGAAATAAGTTAATCGGCCCCTTCAAACTACCACCAAGGCTGAATTCTATAAACTATCAGGAGTTTGTGCAAAATGATTTATTGGAGGACATTCCACTGATTCAACTAGCTTCTTCATATTTCCAACAGGACGGTGCTTCAGCCCACTATGGTCGTGAGGTTAAAAATTGGCTAGATGAAGAGTACGGTAACCGTTGGATGGGAAGAAATGGACCAGCTCTTTGGCCCGCAAGATCTCCTGACCTTACAGTATTGGATTTTTTTGTACGGGGATGAATGAAAGAACTTGTTTATTCAACCGAAATAGCAACTTTAAGTGAATTGGAAGATCGTATTCTCGAAGCGTCATCAACAGTGAGGCAGCAGTTAGCATCAATAAACTTTCGCAGTGCAATCAAAAAACGGGCTCTAGCATGCATATAAAATCAGGGAGGACACTTTGAGCACCTTTTATAACTGTTTTAGTATACGCATAAAATAAAAACTGACTAAGACCACACAAAATCATTTTTTATTCATAGCCTTTGGAGCTTAAAGCAAAAAAACCCTTTTTTATAAATTTTAACTTCTGCAGGTTTTTCCAAGTATCATAAAATCTGCAGAGTTTTCTGCACTCATTGGCGATTTTCTTTTTATTACTGATACTTTCATAAGAAAAAAATAGTAAAACGATATGTTAATTAGGCATTTTCGAAAAAAAATTACCTCAAAGTCGAAAATTAGCATGGGCAATGAAAATGGAACAGGATATCTAAAGACTAAAACAAGATATCAGGTTTATTTAAACGCCGTTATAAAGGCTGGTATTTCTTCTAAAAATAAAGTCCTATACGAGGTTTTTACCATTAGTACTAACAGAGCAATTTCCGTTAACATGGATCAGGCTACCCCAAAGTTAGCCTTTTCTTAAATCCTCGACAAATGATGTCAACATTGGAGATACGAGTAGACCCTTACTGTAGAACGATTTTTTTCTTAGAATATGCCCAAGAATTATTTCCCAAATTATCGTCATCGAATTAGAGGACCCCCTCTATATGTGGAGAGTTCCCAAAAGAAATGAATTTGACTGTGGTTTCTGAAAGGCTTCCTAATACCGATCATTACCGTTTTGGCCTATACACACGTAGATAAGGTGTTTTGAATACCTTCTTCACATTTCTTATCGTTTGCCGCTAAAAATGCGGCAAGTAAAAGGAGCTGAAAATAAGACTACATACGAGTATATTCGCGCAAAATAAAAAAAAAATTCAAGACCTTTTTAAATTCGTATGGGCCTCTTAGTGGATAAGCCAAAACCGGGTTATGGATCCACAAATGATAGAAATACTGCAAAAAGGTTATTTAACGACTCAGAAATCATAGGAATAGATTCAAATTTAATAAAAAAAACGTTCACACGATTTTAAGAGTTTTATCGTCAGGTTTGTATAAGTTTGCATAATTGGTATTACATGCCAAGTAGCGTCCATAAGATCTTGATTCATGGATTCATCGATTCTTTCGACTTACCTATAGGCCCTCAGAAGAGGCTCCAGAGGCTCGACATAAGGAAATAAGAAAAAATCGATTAAATCACACGCGTAAGATGAGTAGGGATCAGACAAACACGGATCTTATGAATGTTTTATTACTTACTTCCGATCCTTTAATTTCGACACATAGAAATATTTCTTCAAGGAAATCAAATAGGAATATCTCAGAAATAAGTATGTACTTACAAATTTAAGATTTGTCAAATAATTCGCAAAATATAAGATAGCGATGACAATAGTTTAGTTTCAAAATAATTATAGCTGAACTCAATTGTTTTCTTGATCTTATATTTTACATATAACATATTTAAGGAACAATATGTAAATTATAATATTTAAACAGAAAAAATAAAATCTGTGCATATGAATTTGAATTAAGGATTTTTGTCCAAATTTCCATACAAATGCCGCACTGTGCGACGGCAGATAGAGGCACAGATCTGGACGTGGGCAGCAGATCTTTGCCGTACCGTACTTGCAATATAAATGAAGTTGGTTACCTTTTCGACTCGTCCGCCACTATTGATTTGACCATTGCCCTTGTTTTGAGTGTGTGAGACGGAAATTCTTAGGGCCTTAGTTTTGTTGTGTTTATTTTGAGGACAAATTTATACGCCTCTGATTCTTAGTTAATGACCATTTGGTAGAGATCCATAGTCTTGTGTGTGACTGTCTTGTCACAGTCAGTCAGTTTGTATGCATTTTTATTTACTCTTACATGCTAGACAAAAAAAATGCTTAAAAATTAGCTTAAATAACTTACAAATAATCGTATAGTAACTTACGGGCACTCTAAGTTAAACCTAACATTTAAACTATGTCTTTCGACGGATCTTACAGTCTATATTTATTTTTACATTTAATGAAACTAAAACACTTCCTGGAAAGTCGCTCCTATAGCCTCTACCTGCTCCTGCGGATCTTCAACAGATTTCTGTTGGACGGGGGGTAGAGCGATTTCGAGGAGATTGTTCTTGTCAGTATTCTTGAGAAGTGAGCCACCCTACTATAACTGTAGGAATGCATTTGAACAAACTCCTCCAATTCCGCAATTTCGTTTGGAACAGTAATTTCGGTGCTGAGACCGCAATGATCGCTGTCATACATGAAAGTTCGTAGACAGTTTGTAGTTTGTTGGTTAGTGCACGTCAATTGTATACGTGAGCCAAACAGCAGGAGATCCAAATAGGACCAGTGCCTGGGAAACGACGTGCTATCCGTCGTTTTGAGTCCGAGTCGATACATCACACTGTGCTGACCCCACTAATTGAATAGTAGGTTCCCTCTAGTATTTGGTGTAATATTTCCCCAACCACTATTTTTGGAGTTGAAATCTCCGCCGAAATCTTCCAATTCCAGCCTCAGGAATCGAAAAGGTGTCTCGAGCTCTAAGATGAATAAGGTGGATTGAGTAGCCTTAGGTGCAAAGACAGGTACCATGTACAACCGCTTTCCACTACGGAGAGGGATATACACGATGCATGCTTCCAGCACCTGGAACCTTCGTACTACACGACTGTATACGTTGGGTCGGTTTCTCCTTACTACTTTGTATCTTCTGTGCCTCATTTTGTAACTTTTGGTAAGCTTAGTTTCCTTAACCAAAAGCACATCACAGGCTTGGTCTTTAAGCAACTTAAATAGTGCGGCTCGTCGTTCGAACCTAATCAGTGAATTCACATTCTCTGCAATGACGTTCAGGGTCTGCTGCGCCACGTACGTACCCATTACGACAAGAGGTGCGTTAAGCCCGGCAGCAGCGCGTATATTTGATCTACCCGCTTAGCCTGTTCCTGTATTTGACGCTGAAGCTGAGCCATCTGCCCCTGAATAGAGAGCAAGATAGCTAGCATGTCAGGTACTGGTTCCGGTGCTCTGGGCGCTGGGGCCTGAGAAGACACCTTCGCTTGCTGTACCGTATTTCCCCTACCTGCCACCATTTGGGCGTAGGTAACATGAGGAGTAACGGCTAGAGTTTGTAAATGCACGGGTGGACGTTTAACGTCTACCTTCTGCTGCCGTGCCAGATTTACTCTTTTGATGTACTGGAATTTGGGACAACCCGGATAGTTTGCGGTGTTTCCCGTGTCCCTACATAACGTGCAAAAGAGTTTGCTTTTTTCAGACGATCGTCCTTACCCAGAGCGTATTGCTCGGACTTTTGGTTCCTTCCGCACTTTTAGCATCGAGGCTGCATTTCGCAGTTCGACGCAGTGTGCCCGGACCTTTGGCAGCGAACTCATTGTAAAATTTTGTCGCCCCGCTTTACTTTTTTCCAGTGTACAACCTGGTAGTCTAGGACTTTGATGCTCCTTAGAATCAGGAAGACTTTATGATAGCGCTCCACTGTGTTACAGTGGATTGCATGCCTATCTAATGCTAATCGTTTTAAAAAAGTTGTTGCCTATGGCCAACTTACACAGTTCGATGGTGTCCTTTAATTCCAATTTGAAAGTGTTAATTGGTGGCACTTTCGGTTTGGTGGATTTCTGCTTTTGCTGTTGTTGTGGTCTCTGCTGCTGTTGCCTTTATTGGTGTTGTTGTTGAAGTTGATGTTGCAGCGGTTGCTGTTGCTGCTGATTAGGTTGCGATTTTTGTTGTTTGTATGCATCTGTCTTTGTCTGCTCTTGTGCAGGTTTCTGGATGTTTTGTTTTTCCACAGATTGTTTCTATTGTTGTTGTTGTCGAATCTCCACGTTTATGTTTGGTTGCAGCTGAGGTCTCTGGAGTTGCTGCTTCTCTATCTCCCTCCTTGCCACTTGCTTAGTTTTTTTAGCCAGTACTTTTTGTTGTAGCTGCTTGATGCTACTCTTTAGGGTTTCGACCTCGTCCTCTTCGTCATCTGACTCCGACGCGGCTAGGGATGCGAAGTTGTTGTCTGACAGTCGTTATTGTTCAAATCTTTCCTCCTTTGCTTTATTGCTGCGCTTGCAGCCCTCTCCTTCTCTCTACCATGCAGCATTTCTAAAGAAGCTGAAAGGTAAGTGCGCTTAGTGAGATTCGGAGTCGGCTTCAGCTTTCTGCTCCTCTTTATGGCTATGTCTGTTGTTTTTATTGTTGTTGTTGCCTTTGATTTTGAGCGGTGGACTGGCTTAACGGATTGATCGTCAGATGACATCATGCCACCTGCTGATCCCGCTATTGGGATGGCGGACCCGCTTACTTCCACTCATGGAACTTTGCTTAAACACTTTATTTTTTTTTATAATCGGCGAGCGTTCAAGGGGTTTTTGTACCCTTAAAATGTTCGTACACAGCGCGGGCGAAGGAAATTTAGGGAGGAAGAAAAGACACTAATTGTTTTATTTAAATTAAATAAAAGGGGAAAACAAATAAAAACTTTGGCAGAGGCTAAAGTCTCATATTTGTTGCCGATAGTGTTGAATGGAGCACATCGCTGATTACAACAAGGATCAACAATTGCGAACAAATGCAGCCATGTCGCACTCTGCTGTAGACTTTAAATTCTTCTGATACTTTACCAATATGTAGGACATGGGCTAACAAACTGAAGAGCTATCACTAAATCAAACGACAAAAATCCATTTTTGAAATGTTTATCAAAAATTAAATTTATTACACTACAAATAATTATAATTAATTTAAGAAAAGAGATTTGATATCCATAATTGACTGTACTGAAATAAAGTTATAATTAAAATAAACAAAACCTAAAAAATTCTCTCCTAAAGATTGTTTATGTTTAGAAAACAAGAAAAATCTAATTAAGTAATCATTCAAATGGATGTGACTGTTGGTTGTGTGCTTGTGTCTGTTATGCATGTGGTATCTGTTTTGTTTTGTTTTTTTTTCTAATCTCTCACATTCTTCATTTATTATTAAATTTAATGTAAATATATATATGCATGTAGTATTTTATGTAAATATAAATTACATAACACATAACATTTCATCTTTTTCAAAAACAAAAAAAAAATTAAATTATTTGATTTTTAATTTTTGTTTTATTTTAAGTTTTTAAGTCAGTCAGTAATTTACAAAGTATGTATTGTAGAAAGAAAAAAAAAGGTATTCAATGCAATTAAGGAAAAGTATAACAAAATCGCTTGGAATAAAACACAAAATTATCTTATTCGGATTTATGTTTTGTTTTGCTTGTTTTTTTCTCTTGTTTGTTTGTTAAGTTTAGTTTGATTTGTTTGTTCTGATTTTCTTTAATTATTATATACGCTCTGTTCAAAATATCTTCATATATAATACACTTAAATAAACAACGAAATTTTGTTTCTTTCTCTTTTTTTTTAGTTTAACTTTGTTTTGTACAATTTTATTTTATTTTATTTGTTTTATTTAAGGTTATACATACAGATCTATGTATTAGTGTTAGAATTAAGAACTAAATATCAGATTTTTTGTTTTTTTTTTGTTTAAGCAATTTGTTTGTTTTAGTTTTTTCTATTTTTGTTTGTTGTTTGTTGGTTTGTTTTGTTTTGTTGTGTTAAGTTAAAGATAAAGATTATACAGAATTTGTTTCATGGATTTCTCTTATTTTTTTTCTTTTCTTTCCTTTTTACTTTATTAGTAATGCAACTTTAAAATCTAAAGAAGGCAAATTACTATCGCCTATCCTAAGGTTTTTGTTTTTATATTTTGTTTTTAACTTTCACCCTCTTTTCTGTAAAACAAATTAGATTTTATGACAAAAAAAAAAAAAAAAAATAAGTTGACCCCTCCTCTTCTTGGTACGGACAAACGTGTTCCCTTATAAATATTATTATTTGACGTACTATATGATTTCTTTTGTTTTTGCCTTTTATTTTTATTTCCTATTGATAATACCCCGAAAAAATTCTGCGCGCTTAATTTTTCTTTCTTTTTCAGTAAGGTTTCTCTGGTGGTTGTGTTGGCATCTTCCTTGGTTTTTTTTTAGATGTTGCTTTTGTTGAGCTTTTCTAAGTTAAATCGTTTCCTATTTCATAACAAATGGAATGGTGAATGGAAGAAAGTATATGAAGTGCAACTGTTGATTTATATTGTAATTTGTTATTGTTGTTTGTTTTGTATGAAATGGTGAATGGTGTATTTTATTATTTAAAAAAAAGTACGCTGTAACGACAAAATATATATATATATATATATGTTTAATGATACTTAAAAGGTGAATCTTGAAGTGGCTTAACTTACCACAACAAACTACAAATACGGCAATACGATTATTTAATTTTAGTAAGGCTGATGCCTTGGTTGACGACCAGTCCCTCTTTGTTTGCCTGTTGGATAGGCACCTGATAACACGAGAAATAAAAAAAAAATGCGTTAAACAATTTGTATAATCACTTCTTTTCTTACAGAGTTGTTAATATAAGTTAATAATTGATATATTAATAATTGGTAAATTATAATAACGACAAAAGAGTGCCTAAGTCTTTTCTTACCACGTTTATGGTAACAACAAAAAGATTAAACAATAAATTATATGCAACTAAGTGGGCTATAATAAGCAAACAAATAATTTCAAACTGTTTAAAACATAAATGGAAATGTACGAAAATTCTTTAATAACACATTTATTTACTTATGCTGTATTGAATACTGTGTGGGATGTTAGCAGAATGAGAATAGTTTTCTTATAATTTTTCTCTAGCACACTACATATACTACAAAAGAATTCAATTTCTCAATATCTTTTGTTTAACTTCTTATTTTTACATCAGAATTTACAGTGTGTTTCAGTGAATCGAATTTTAAATACCTTATTTTACTTAACTTACATTTTCACTACCGATTGTCTTGATTTCCCCAACATTGTTTCATTCTCAATAAAAAAAAAAACACATACGAAAAGAATATTAAAAAACGACTTGGGCAACAAAGAATATGAATCTTAATTGGAGTAACTTCACATTTGCAGATGAATCATCATTTTTAAGGATTCAGTTCACGAAACACCTCGATGTTCAATTCATGGTGAAATTATGCAAGGGCCTGCTAAAGTGTACTTTTCTATATGGATATGGAACTGAAAATCATCAGAAACATCAGAGCAGCTTCAGAACAAGTTGGGAAAAGTATAACAGTATAACGACTTTAGGATGGCCGCCACAAAATCTTGATACGAATACAATAGACATCAGACGTGGAGACTTTGATATATCTACAACAAAACCACTTTGATGCTTTCATGTTTTTTGTAGACATACGAGTAGAACAAGGACATTGTAAGAGAGTCATTATCTACATAACTCGATAAGCAATAAAGTGCTGCAAAGATTAATTTAAGAACTAATGGTAAAAATTTACAATCAGTATGTAATGCATAGAAATTAAGAGGTGTCATTTTAAATTTCGCACCATTGTTGACTCCAATTCGTATTCGTAGCAGAGAGTGCGACTGAAAACCCAGTCGAGACGATCACAGGAATCGGGCCTATCTGCAACGATTTTGCATAAAAATCTTATAAAGTAAAGTTGACACAAGAATTGAAGCCAGAAGACCACGAACACCCCTTTCGCTGATTAGGTGCTGGAGATGAATGTACAAGATCATGATTTTTCACATAAAATTATTGTGAGTGGTGAGGGAGTCATTTCCATTTGTCTGGGTGCGTAAACAAGCAAAACTGTGGCATCTAGGGCTCCAAAAACTCAAGAGAGATAGTGGAACAGTCCCTCCATCCACAACAAATGACAGTTTGGTGCGATTTTTGAGGCTGTCCGTGTCATTGTGTCATATTTTTTTCAAAAATTATGCTTGTACGACCGTTTCAGTGAATGGATCGCATTACCGAACGATGTTGACTGACTCTTTTTGCCTGAATTTGATGCTATGAACGTGGGCGACGTTTATTTTCAGCAGGATCGCTCCACATACCATACAGCTGGTGAAATAAAGGCTCTATTCGTGACAAATTTCCTGGACGTGTGATTTCTCGAAATGGGGATTTCAATTAGCCGACGACATCGTGCGATTTAATAGAAATAGACTTTTTCTGTTATTCGCAGAATACAGAGATAATGCGAAACATGATGAACAGTTTCATCAAAAGGGTAACTATTTGTAGGCAGAGCCGGGACGGACATTTGCCAGATATTGTATTACATTTACATTACTAGGACCCGGTGTTTGTACTTTAGATTAAAACAAAAATACCAATACTTTTCATAAAAATGTTGCATTTTCCTATTGATTTAAAATAGCACCTCTTGTTGGATGACCCTATAGAAGATTGTCTATAATAATAAAATATTTTATGATCCTATCGCAATTTTTTGCTATTTAAAATGTGCCACTAATGCAACACTGAAGAGTACGGATTTAATGGCTTAATAATGGAATAGGGTGACATCGAAAATCATGTTATAATTGTCCTATCCAAATGCAACATGGAAAAAGGCAAGATCGTGCGGCCGTAATTTGGCATATCATAAGAGAAATTCGAGACCGCCTGCATATTGTAATTTGAACCAGACCAAACAATAATTGCAATAATCCATGTCTCGCATCTTCAAAGAAAATGTGACACTCAGTACTTACAAAAGACACATTCGACAAGTACCCATAAACAAAAAATCGAAAGCTATGAGTTGTCGGTACGCAAAGATACCTCATCTACGAATTCCTGTTCACTGACGGAAAAGAGTGTTTCAGTGAGTATGCTCACTCATAAAGATAAGTTTCAAAACTCATTCTGAGAGTCAAACGTGGCCGCCACCCCGCATTAGTAATGGCATGGTGGCCAGTGAGCTCAAATAAGGTTAGTTAAAACTTACACAAAAATTTGAGGGCATTGTGAAGCCTCTTCAGTAAATATTGTGTGCAAACAAGACCTGACCAGTTTGAAAATATTGTGATTCACCCTGCAAAGCTAAAACCACTAAAAAGTAGCTGAAAAACAGCGTTTCGAACTTCATATCACCAGTTGTCAGCTAACAGCCCATACATAAGATACGAAATCTGCTCTACTCGACTGCTCTTATTCGAGCGCGGTCTTTTTTTCCGAACCGTCCGATTTGGAAACCGAGAATGTAGAGACCCAATAAATAAAATAGAAATTCGCATTTGACATTCTTTTTTTTCTTGTATCAGAATTTATGAATAGTGAGGGTACAATTCAGTTTCAATTATTGAAATCGTCAATTATAGACAACAGTAGAAATATGAAAACGGGAAACCGTTTGAAGAGGCCAGGTTTACGAAAACTCCATTTTGAATCAAAAGCATCTAACACATCCAAGTAATATAGAAGTCTTACTTAATGAACAAAAGGAAAAGCCAACTAGCCAGCTGCAATAACGGCTAATACATGAGAGATCTGAGTTTTAAATTTAGGCTGCACACTGAAAAACTAAAAAATATGTCTAACTCACTCATCACTGGCAGGCGCATACCTCTTAAAATCAAAGTGCCTGCCTATAACAAAGATTTCCACTCTGCCGCGTCCGAAATGACAGAAAGGGACGTAAGTGGAGAGATTATGCTGTGGCACTGAGTTTCAGTGCAATCATTTAATTTTTTTTTTTAAATTGGGCATCCGTGTTGGGAAGCTAAAGGCAAAATCCTTTAAAATCATAAATGCTGCCTTAAACTATAGCAGCAGATAAGAAAGGAAATGTTTCTCATTCTGTTTCTAAGAAATTAGCCCTAAATCATTTGTGTCTACTTATTTCATTTAGTGTTACTTTGTTGGTCTATGTCTTTCAAAACTATTTTTCGTTTACTCCGTTTATGAGACAGCTCAATGTGCACTGAGTCAATACGCATAGAAAGGATGGTGTTTATATGAAATTATCCAAAACTGTATCCAAAATGAGCAAGAGAAAATTGAGAGAGTTTGACAAACAGCTGATTGAACTACTGACAGTTTGGTAAATTCAAATTGTTTTCGAAATGTTTCACTACAATTAGAAATTGTTTATATATTTCAATTCGGTTTGAAAATTTCAATGCGGTATATAAACAGGAATGTACAAATGCGTATAGAGTATTTCAATGCGCCTTGAAATGGTGTTTATATGAGCGCATTGAACCAATGCGCATTGACTCACAGCAGAAATATTTTGAAATTAACTCTGAAAGCTTCAAGTTTTAAGAGATTTAAAAAGTGCAAAAATCCCCTTATTATCATTGCAATCTCAAGCTGTAAACGGAGATGTGTAAGATAAATATAAAATATGTAACACATGGGCTGAAAAGTCAGTGCCGTTTCTAAGAGAGGGCACCACTTGAATTAAATCCATACCATTTTCAGTTAGTACCAACCTTCAAAAGATACGTATATAAATTTGACACCTGTCGGACGTTTAGTTCTCGAGATATACCGTTGTGAGTGAAGCAGCTTTTGTTATTGTGAAAAAAATGGATTCAAAGCAATTTCGTGTGTTGATTTATCATTGCTTTTTGATGGGAAAAAATGCAGCCGATGCAAAGAAATGGCTTGATAAGTGTTCCCCGGACTCTGCACCAACCGAACGAACCATTCGCAAGTGGATTGAAAAATTTAAAAGTGGTCATACAAGCACCGAAGATGATGCACGCAGTGGACGTCCAAAAGATGCTGTTTCAGATGAAAACATCAAAAAAGTCCACAAAATGATTACGAATGACCGTAAAGTGAAGTTGATCGAGATAGCTGAGGCTCTGAAGATATCAAAAGAGCGTGTTGGATATATCATACACGAATATTTGGACATGCGAAAGCTCTGTTCAAAGTGGGTGCCGCGTTTGCTCACAGTCGACCAAAAACAACAACGTGTTGATGATTCAGGGGAGTGTTTAAAGCTGTTTAACCGCAATAAAGCCGAATTTTTGCGTCGGTATGTGACAATGGATGAGACTTGGCTCCATCACTTCACACCAGAGTCAAGTCGGCAGTTAGCTGAGTGGCGAGCAGGCGACGAACCTCTCCTCGGCTGGCAAGGTTATGGCATCCGTATTTTGGGATGCACATGGAATAGTTTTCATGCCCCAAAAGGGGCAGACTATCAACAGCGACTATTACATTGCGTTGTTGGAGCGTTTGACGGACGAAATCGCAGAGAAACGGCCGCATTTGAAGAAAAAGAAAGTGCTGTTTCATCAAGACAATGCACTGTGTCACAAGTCGATGAAAACGATGGCAAAATTGAAAGAATTCAGCTACGAATTGCTTCCGCACCCACCGTATTCTCCAGATTTGGCCCCCAGCGACTATTTCCTGTTCGCAGACCTCAAAAGAATGCTCGCCGGAAAGAGATTTAAGACCGAATCGCCGAAACAGAGGCCTATTTTGAGGCTAAACCGAAATCGTACTACAAAACTGGTATCGAAAGATTGAAAAATCGTTTCAATCAGTGTAGCGCCCTCGAAGGCAACTATATTGATAAATAAAGTTGAATTTTGCAAAAATTTTGTGTTTTACTATAAAACGGCACTGACTTTTCAGCCAATGTGTTATATACAACGGATGACAGAAGTACATAGAAGGATCCATGAAACATTAAGCGACTCATTCAGTTAATTCTGTTGATCATCCAAAAACAGTAAATCACTTTAACCCTGAGTTAGAAACGAAAAATTATATTTTCATAATATAATTCACACAGGGCATAGTGTTTCTTAACTGCACTAAACCTCTGTGGCGAAAAAATCAACAGGCAGGTTAGTTTACATTTGCATTCCGTTTTACTTTTGTAATGCTTAACCTCTTGGTCTTTCTAGTTGGCGTCCATAAATGGAATGAGATTTTAGCCAGCTTATAATAAGCAACTGGAGGCAGTTAACCAGGCACTGCGCTAATTGAAGAAATTTATTGGTTAAAGCACAGGTGGGCCGAACATTAGCTTTACTTAAGGTGAATATATCAATTTACGCGACAAAAACTATTCGTAACAGCAATTCGCCGGAAAATTATAAAAAAAAATGAAGAATGGGTTATGACATAATGTTCTGAAAATGGTTTCTGGTATATGGATTCCTCCACTGTTTTCGACAAGTCTCATCATTCGACACTTATGTGTTATTCTTTAAATCATTTAGGGCTCGATCTCACCAAATAATGTACTGAATAATGGATTACAAGGTTTGAATAGTTTGTGGTTTATCAGCATACATCAACAACTTTAGGGCCACAAGATGTAATCAAGTGGCGTTAAGTCACACGAGTTGTTGAATCGAGTTTACAGTGCATGGACGGTATTGAACATAGCGCCATTCTTCCATTTAAGGCTGATGATGCCACTTTTATGGGTGTAATTGGGCCTCATGTGTCTCTTCTGGATTTCTCTCACTCTAGAAGCCGCAATTTTACTTTTTCACACAACCATTGGAACCAAAAGAAAGCTTAGTCACAGAGCTCAATCTGTGAACTCATGTTGCAAGTTACGGTCTCTAGGATGTAGCAAAATTCTCCACTCAGTGGACGAACAAAAGCCAAATTGACTGTTAACAATACCGGAACTTCGAAACACCTTCACTTACAGCTAATGGCAGGCAACACAGATTATCGATTCAATCGGGTAATCATAGTTTGAATTATGGAAAATCGTATATACAGTGAACTCTCGATAATTCAAATCCCCATAATTCGAAAACTTCTATAAATGGAAGCATTTTCTCAGTCCCATGAAAAAAATCTATTAATCGAAGAAAATCTACGCAATTTGTTCCTTTCGTTAATTCGAATTTGCTATTGTGCAAAATAACCTGGAAACCTCTATAATTCGAAAATGATGGCTTTTATACCTGTATAATTTGAAGTCAAGTCTATTTGTTTTTCTTCAACTGTTCATTGAAATACGTATGTGACGAAAGCAGGCCATGAAAACAAATGCTTGAGAGATGCCTGTGCCCTTTTATTCATTGAACGAAAAGGTGTGCAGATGGTTGGCAGTAGAGTTTGCAATTTTTCAATTTTAAAAGGCGCAATCAAATTGGGCTAGCGGTGCTTTAACAGTATTTTAATCCCTTTTCAAATCTTTATTTCTTTCTTCTTATCTTGATTATTTTACCCGTGACGCAATATAGAAAATCCAAAAAGTACAAGTGTTTGCCTATCTTTGAGAAAAAGAAAATTGTCCAGAACGTAAAAGGACCAAAGAAAAAAGACGTAGCGGCACGTTATGCAATTCCATCCTCTACTCTGTCAACGATTTTAAAGCAGAAAGATAGAATTGTCGCAGACAGATCACATAAGGCAAGAAAATGAAGTAGGCCGGTGAGTTCCCTCAGCTTGAAGAAAGCTTGCTAAAATGGTTTACACAATGTAGACATAAAAATATTCCTGTCGGAGGTCTTATGTGAAAAGAAAAAGCTAAATCTTGTTCACTTCGTTTGGGGATTATGGATTTTAAAGCTAGTGAGGGATGGTTGAAAAAATTTAAAAAACGTCACAACATCGTGTTTCGGAAAATCTGTGGTGAGAGTGCAAGCGCTGATGACGGTATTTGTTCAGATTGGAAAAATTAACTAGGACTGTTGGAAGGTTATGAACCGCAAAATGTTTTTAATGCTGATGAGAGAGGACTATTTTTTAAATGTCTTCCAGATCGAACAATGTCGTTTAAAAATGAAAAATATCACAGGGAAAAAACAGGAAAGAGCGATTCACACTATTGTTAGCTGCGAATATGGATGGGACCCAAAAATTGAAACCGCTAATGAAAGGAAAATATGCAAAACTGCGATGTTTTAAGAACATAAGATCATTTTCGATGTGTTATCGTTCAAATAAAAAAGGGTGGGTGGATGACGACTGAACTATGGTATTTAGGGATGCAGACATACTACCATTTGGGGAAGAAAACTCGGATCATGATGAAGATGAGGACGGGGAACCAATTCTCTCCGTAACTTCAAAGGAAGCGAAATTATCACTTGAAAAACTACACCAATTTTCAGAGAGGGCAGATGCCGACGAAAATATTTTTTCAGCTTTAAACACGAAGGAAAACAGCCTGGACCGAGCTCGTTTACAGCTGCTAACTTAGAAAAAATTTACAGATTTGTAAAAATGTATAATTTCCTTACTCTGCGGACCATTATTCAAATGTAAACATATATGTACATACCTACGAGTAAAAAAAATTTCTTTTAGAGAAAATACTCTTTTTTTCTGAAACCACCATAATTCGAAAACCTCTGCAATTCGAAGTTTTTCCTTGGTCCGATACAATTCGAATTATCGAGAGTTTACTGTATTAGTTTTGCAAACAGATGGGTTTCCCATAAGGTATAATAGATTCTTTGTTTTATAGTAACATTCATAATTAATAATACAAGTGATAAATTTTCTGTGATCGTTATCTACTAGTTTTTAAATTTCAAAGATATTCCCTTTCCACCAACATCACACGCAATACTCACATTTTATTCAAAATATAGTATAAATCATTCTGTTATTCCTTAATGGATATAAATTATACAAATAATAAAAAAAAAAATCAAAATCAAAAGTAAATAATAATAAACAAAATAATAAAAAATAAAAGAAAATTCTACTACAAGGGACAGCATGCTAGGGGACTACACTTTTGTTACTTTCAAATAGACTTGTAAAAACATCAGATACCATTGAACACCACCCGACTTAGATTTTGATTCATTTTAAATAAAAGGAACAATTTTCGATTTAAATTTCCAATTTATTACAACAATAAATATACGAAGGAAAAGTCAAAATTTCGAATTCGAATTGTTAACGAATTAAAAAAAGAAAACTATGAACAATATTCAAAAAGGCATTAGGTGGTGCACATTACGAACAAAAAAAAAATTGTATTACTCTACACATTTTTATGTATATATATCAATCAAAACAATTCGAAATTATTTTTTTGCATAATTTAACAAAAAAATAAATTATTTATGAATATATGTAAAATTAACCGACACTGTTTTATTTATTGAGAACAAAAAAAATTACAAGTTAAATAGTGTGTAGTACCTTTGGCACCGCCTCGTGGTCCAACAGGTCGACCACCGCCGCTACCGTATCCGCTACCGTAGCCATTGTCATAACTTCCATAGCCGTAGTCTGAACATTAAATTTATCACAACATATTTTGTTTTAATTTAATTATTTATAGCAAATGATATCAAGAAATTTACTTTACTTATATAAGAGAAGAAAAAATGTAATTATTTATCAGCAAATATGAAACTAGTAAGTTGTTTTATTTTTTGTTTTTTTTTTTTGTTTTTACTAAACGTTTTCTTTGTTTTTAATTGAATCGACATGGGTGGTGGACTTGAGGGAAATTATTTTATTTTTTTATTACTTTAAATTATTTTTCTTGTTAATAGGGAGAGAAATTAATGGCATCAATTATGTCTTATACAGAATAGAATATTGAGCTTTATTAGTGTTGTAAGATAAAATTTATTTCTTTCATTGGAGAAATTGTAGAAAATTGGGAAAAAAAATTAAAGATAAGGAAACGAATTGAAAATACCGCAGATATCTTAGAAGACAAAAACTATTGTGTTAAAATTTTAGTTCAAAGACAATGAGTCATCAGTCCTTATAAATGACTTACCAAAAAGCAAATATTAAAATACGAGTATACTCGTAGCACTGCAATGTCTTACTGTTCCTTTGTTTTAATAATACCACCCGTGTTCATATACTCCTTGCATATACACCTGATTAAAATAACTATTTTCTGCAAGTCTGCAACTCTAAAGAGCTTGTATTTATTTCCAAATATTTTAGAGCTGAGAGACACTGTGAGCGAGGGTTAGTGTAATCGGAAAACCGAGTTGTAAAGAGACGTGCAATCGACATAGCCTAGGAGAAGTCATTTAACCCGTTTTTTTCCCTAGTGTTCCCAAATGGGAACAATATTTTTGATGCAACTTGTCTGTTCATGCAAACTGTGTAGTGAAAAAATTCATACTTTTTCTTGTTTATTTGTGAACCAGGTATTCGGTGTCAGTCGCTGCGGTGTCTCCGTGTTGTTAACTTCGTATTACGTTCGTTTGAAAGAAGCAACATTTTTTTTTACTCAACATGAGTTCAAGAAAGTAAGTATATATTTATATTTTCACATTTTAATTTCTTTCAACATTTTTTTTGACCAAACTATTTCACAACAAATTGCAATGTTCCCATTTGAGAACACCAGGCTCTTATGGGGGTGGGGTACCTCATTTGGGGGTGGAAATCATTTTGTTCATTTGTTGATATTTTCTCCTTTTTTTCTAAGGGAATTTACTACTCGAGAAATTTTGAATATTCTTGAAGAGGATATAGATTTTTCAAGTACATCATGCCACCTGAAGATAGTATGGAATCAGAAGAGGACAGTGGTGATGAGTAACGCGTGACCGCAAACAATCTCTCAGGAAGACAGTTGTCGTTTATTGCTGAGGTATAGTCCGTACCAACTGAGTTTGCCAACGAATTTAAGAGAACAAAAATCGTACGAAAGAGTAAATGTTTTGCTTGAAGTTTACAATGCCTAACCCAACTTTACATGGCTTAAAACTAAAATCCTGTTGCATAAATTACTTTAATTTATGTAATGCTACCTGTTATCCAGGGTTTGATTGGCAAAAAATCAGATAAACAAAAAACGTTTGCTGTGATACTGTAGTTCTCTAACTTTGCCAGCAATAATTATCTACGGAAGCATAATGAGCAAATAATCAAAAACCGTATAGCTACATAGAAACACAATCAAACAATCAAGCTTTTGCTTCATTTATCCAATCGTCATCATACGCAAATCCCATACAGTACCAACAGATACACAGAACTTTTTTTTTTATATTTTATCAGAATATAATTTTCTCGAAGTAAATTTGGCATACAAGGATCTACATTTCCTCCCACCAGGGGTGTAACAATTTTTTTAAAAACTGGATATACACAATGATTATTCCTCAGGTAGAAAACGGCCGGCCCATCAATTGAGATGAGAACACTGTTTTTTCCAAAACAGCAATAGAAAAAAATCAAATACATTTTTTTCTTGTATTAGGTGAAGAATATAAGCATAATGGGCAAAGCTGCATAGTAATTTTCGAGAGAAAAAAAACTCGGGCAAACACGGGTTAATAAACAGAATATCTGCTACGTCCCTGCGCTATTTTTACTTAGTTACTTACTTACATGGCACTACAGTCCGGGCCTCAGCTAACACGATGTTAGCCGAAGTCCCCTTTCACTTGTGTGCCCCATCTAAGATAAGGTCGTTTTCCACTGTGTTGTCCCTCTGGGTTGGAGTTGAAAAGTTTCCGGACCGGGATGCTGATGCGCCTGTTGGTTTTTTATATGTATGATATGACATTTAAATTAAAAAAAGGGTCGTTCCAGAATAGACCTCGAAGAGCAACTCAAAGAAAACGATGTTGAATATTCTCAGTTCTGAATATGATGATCATATTGAAATAGGGGTACAGTGACGTGGATGATATCCTATGCAGAGAAAAGGGAACATGAAGACGAATAAAATTAAATATTTCTCTATAGAAAATAGCGAGGGCATAACTTGAGGAAAGTTTGGTTAATTCAAATGGAAACGAACTGAGGTAGGTATAGATTTTTCCGAAAAAAAAAAACTTGCTTTGTAAAAAAAATTCTCAGTGGATTGAAGAGTTATAAAAAAAATTTAAGAGGGTGAAAATTATTATTAGTTGATAATGATAAGGGACACAACAGTATTGAGGAACCAATGGGATCTGTTGTAAAAATTGGTATAGACCTTGCATTTGAAACGATGAGAGAGTATCTCTGATGGAGTCCACTTTAGCTGAGGCAGATTAAAATCGCCATCATACGGATATCCTTAAGAGAGTCTGGTAAGTCAATAAATAAATCGATTATGTCGATAGCAAGTAGATAGGACTCGATAGATTGCGCCGGAAGAATGTAACAACACATAACAGTTTGGAACCTACGGGACAATTTTATTTTTATTGAGACAAAGAAGAAATTTAAAAGAAGACAGTTGTTTGATTGCTAGTAGCAGACAGTAGACGTAAAAATAAAAGTAAATAGGAAATGATGCAGAAATTAGTAATGCAATCCGGTCTGCGGTACAATGAAGGACCATGAGACTGCATCCCAATTAAAATTATCAAAGAATGTAGGAGTAGAGTTGAAACTAGCAGAGAAGATATATTAATTAAAAAAAATTAGCAAGTACCAGAAATCCGTTCACAGTCAAATAAGAACCGGGACATACCTTTATTAGTTACTACAGAAACTGGACTCTATTTGTCCAGTAAATTTGCTAATAAAAAGAAACGCTTCGAATAGGTTCTGAGACATCGGAACCTAATATTAATCCTACTGAACTTCTATGGAGAAGAACTGCATGGATGAATTCGAGACCGATGTCAATGTGAATCGCATAGCTGAGTTCCTGGATTCTGTGACGATACTTTAATTAGCAAATAAAAATGTAATAAAATGTAAAGGTGATTTCATAACTTAAATATTTCATTGCTAAATCTTTAACTTTACCATATGTGTTAATTTTATTCGTGTCGTTCTATGGATTTTATTAAGCTACAAGATGTAATTGGACTTTGATTAAATAACAAAGTGTGGTTTCAAATTTGAACTATAGAAAAAGTGCCTTTCCCAATTGTACACATATAAAAATACTCATACTCACATTTTAAATGATAGATCGATCTCTTTAGATTGCCTCTGTTTACGCAATCAAATTCTACCACAATTTTTTTTTTAGGAAAACGTTTTTTCACTTCACTTCGTTAGCATCTGGGCAGAGCGCGAGCAACTTTTAGTTAATATTGTATAAAGAACTCTAATACTCTGTGAGAAATTACAAAATATTTTCTATCGCCATTATTGCCTTATTCTTCGTGACATGTCATTTCACGTAATTTATGAAAGCTAAGGAAATAATCACTATATTTCAGCGTACCATTTTATGGTACTCTGATGATTATTCATCATCACGGTTACGGTTGAACGTTTAAGGGTGCAATTTCGATGGATCCCTGGTGGTGAAAATAGCGATAGAAAAATGTGGTGCAAGAAACATTGCGTCCGTAGTGCAGTATGTCAATTGACTGGGCAATATTGGCGTAATCTATAAGTTTTCATGCACGATGTTGAATCCTATGTAATCGGTCAGAAAAATGCCTTAGATACTGGGGCCATATCAGATGGGATAAAATATTCCGTACATCGTTTGAGAAAGGATATTTGAAAATTTAGCAATGGAATCGAACTTCCAGTAGATGTTTGAAGTCACTTAAATACGAAAGCATTAGCAAACTAATATCCTTCTAGATTATCTGATCCATTAGACATTAGCATTCGTACTAGACATACTTATACGGCAGGTTAAAATTTTAAGGCCACCCCCAAAACAACTGTTTTCATTCATGCATGAATTGAATTTATATTGAAGTTTTTTACCTCAACAATACACAACACATTCAAACAATAAGTCAGAATTTACACCCACTTTTTGCAGTGCTTAAGTTTTTCACAATTATTAAATTTTATGACTTCCGTTGTTGATTCAGCACTTGTTTATGACTTCATCAAAAGGGTTGTCAAATCCCAAAATTTCCCGACTTGGATTGCAAGGGTCTTACATAAAAGCCACACTCGCGGAAACCACAATCGAAAAGCGATCCGCAAACATCACACTTCTTAAAGAAGTCTTTCACAACGGCCAAACGAAGATGACGACAAAACAAGCACAAAAGGTCAGAACGGGCCAAAAAGCATAAATACTGGACGAGAGGAAATTTCAATAGAGTTTTATGGAGCGATGAATACAGGTTAGAGGTATTTGGCACAAAACCGAGTTTTCATTCGATTCAGCGCTGAACGTAACATCCCCAGACTGTGTGGTTCCTGCCGTCAAGCATGACTCCATGCATGTTCTGTTATTTTCCGGGGATGTTTCTCTTCAAGTAGAGTGGGGGATCTGGTTCGCGTGATTGGAAAAAATGAATAAGAAGGCATACAAAACAATATTGGACTCTGGACTAAGATTAGTTGGCGAAGGATTCGTATTCCAGCCGAACAACGTCACGTCAAAAGTCTGCCAAGAATACCTAAAACTGAGGGAAGATGAAGAAATCTTACAAATCATGAAATGGCCACTGCAATCACCAGATTTAAACCCTATCGAGCTGTTGTGGGCGGAGTTGGATAGGAGGGAGGGTCAGGGATCAGTGGCCATTATCAGAATCTGCGTTGTGGAATATAGCATTGCATTGCTGCTGCAATATAACGCGGACAAAAATTCAAAACTGATAGCTAGAATGCCAAGAATTGTCATTCTTTTCTTCTTTTTAAATTCCTCTATGTTTAGAACAAAATGAAAATATTTTTCTTATTTGGTTTCCTGTACATATGTCCCCTGTTCCTTTTGCATGATTATTATTCTACTTAAGTTTTCTTCTATGTTGAATTTTGTTTTTCCTTCGAGCACTGAAGGCGGCCTCAAATTTTTGGACTGCAGCATGTATGTATGCCTTACTTATATCTATGGTTATTAAAAGAAGCAGGTATCCACAGGCTCTATTCTGGTAAAAGCTTCAAAGAACTGGTCCAAATCAAAAACGCCGTCGATGTTACTGAAAAATCTGTTGAAACCCAATATTGAATAACCATTCTACATAAATTGATGTAAGTAGATCGCTTAAAGATTCTCAATTCTTCGACAAATCTGATATTTGTTAATACTACAAGAAAAACAATTTATATAATTCATCGATTCCACATTCATAAAAATATGACGCACTTTTCTTTATCAAAATTAGATTTGCTCTCGAACGAACTAGCAGACCACCTTCAAGTAATAATACTAGTGAATGAAATCTTTTTGGGGTGAATTTTCAGTGACGTCAAAGTTAATTTTTGGAAGCTCGATCATTCGAAGGAGCTGCTTATCACAGATATATGATTCTTCTATAATTAACGTCGTTGTCTTGGTGTACTGCCCAACTTTATCCAAGCTCTACTGATCCACTAGAAGTACAAAAGTATGCCACTTCCAGAAGCTGTTATTGCTTCTCAAACCATCACATACACACCACCATATTTGACAATAGGCACCAGATTCTTTACCTGGTTAGTTCTGCGAAATATTTTTCCTCTGCCATCAGATCGGAAGGCAATAAACTTACTTTCCTCCTCTGTAAAATTAAGTCTTTTCAAAAAAAAATCTTAAGCCGTCAATACAAAGGGTGTCTTCTTTTTGTTTTAATTCTTTCATTAAATCATTTAGTTCTGAAACCTCTACACCTCTAGGTGAACACCTTTATCTAATATATTCGCAATGCCTTCCTCTAGTTTTATGGCGCTAATTCGGGAATTAAGGCTAAATATACGGATTATAATTACGGAAATAAAATTATTAGGTTGTATTAATGTTTAAATGTTTTTTGTAGAAGTCAATATAATTTGTTTATAAATCCTTATATAAACAAAATACTAGATTTGGGGAAAAAGTATCGGGCCTTTTTTGAAGAAAATTGATTCACCTCATTTTTTGTCTACTATTTTTCCATTAACGGATGGATTTGGGTTCGGGGTTTCTTGCTGAAACACATGATTTTCACATGGCTCTTTTGAAGCCAAATTTATACCAGCAAGGTGTTTCCGGGATCGGACCAAATGATGATTTGTCGGTGCAACTTCAGAACTATACGGTAGATGCATGAAAATTTCCCACGCAGTCTTTGCATTTCTTTTCTAGGCTACATCAATTCTAGCCTATTTTTTTCAATTGGTTGGTTCAATCGCATTAATTGCTGGGAGTAGACATTCGAATCAATCTTTTGAGCAGGCAGTAGTAGCTCATGATGGATGATACCCTTCTTATCTCACCAAGCACAGTGTCACCTTCCTTGCCGTCAATCCTGGCTTTGCTACAATTTGTGGACCTCCATAATTTTTTTTCGTTCAAGACCGCTTTCGCAAAGCATTGCCGAATCTGACCCATTTTTAATCAACCGTCACCATTCGCTGGCGTTTCTCATTCTGCTTCAACAGCGATTCGCATATGCCATCGGCTTCTTGTTGTAACCACCACGTTCCTAATAGCTTAAAACTGTTTTGCGGTCGATCTTAGCGATGTCAAGACTGCTTATGTGCCGATCACGCTCAACTTATTCAGTGGATAGGCCGATCAGAGCGAGGTGCATCTTTCGCGTAAAAATCTACAGAATGAAAGCGAACGGGCCATTTGCTGGTAGAAGTGTTCGATAAAGTACCTTCAATATAAACAGCATAAATCTTTTCACATGCCTGCACTGAAAACTTCCATTTATTGTAGTAAAGTTGGAAAAAATACCAACATTTCTCAGGAATTTCACTCATTTCAGCTTAAACAAATGTTTTATACAAAGCTCCAATTTATTGGTCATCAATGATAAGCTGATCTGTCAACTGTTAAAAAAAAGAGTTGACAGAACCCTTTTTAAGTTGAGTTCAAAGCCAAGTATACGAAAATGGCCACCAATCGAATATAATCCATTGACATCTACGACCCAATTTTCCAATCTCAACTGTAACTGTTTTTGCACGGTAAAGCATGGGGTATATTGACTGCGTTTCAGACAATTTTGCATGCAATGTCGATTTTCATTTGACGGCGTTCATTGTATCTAGCCGCCGTGGTTTTTGGGACTCGTTCAGTTTATGAGTATCCACGTCGAGCCTATTTTTTTTTTTTACCTTTCCCATGAGAGAGATGCCGATTTATTGGCACGGGAGATTTATCGGCATCGGCATCAATCACCCTTTCCGGTTCCATCATAGTTCGTATTCTACGTTGAAATCTCCGGAACGGAATTTTTCAACTCAACGTCTAATGGTGTGTTCGCTTACTGGTACATTCCCAAATGCGTCTTTATTTGTTTATCACTGCTCGAGACGGATTATGCCCTACATTAAAGGAAAGGAAAAGAGTCTGAACTCGATCTACCCGCAGCATGTTAAATAACTCCTAAAAAAAACAAAAACTATACCCTGAAAGTCTCAGTCGTCCAACACACGTACATACCAATTTATCCTATATAAGAAAAAAAAAATACAAAAAATATAGAGGTTCACTCGAAAGCTTCTTATTTAATTTACATTTAATTTGACACAACCTAATATTTCGACTATCAACGCGGATAATAAAATTTGATCCAATAAGTACGCTGATTCGGGGATGTCTCCGCACTAAAAAACGGATAGTTTGCATCAGCTGGTTTTGCCATGTTTAGAAAAGTTCGTAGTCAGGAAATGCCAACAAGCTCAATAGAGGCTCAAGTTTCAGCCGAAGTTTGAAATAGAGGCCAAAAGAAAAATAATTCGTGCACTTGAAGGTTAAAACAGCAGTGAAGAGTAAGTTCATAAACGTCATCATTTCCGCCGTAGTACAACCCCAGATCTTTCCTAGTGTCTCATTGGACGAATAGGTACGCAAACATACGGCCGTTGGCTACTAATTAGAAACGATAGCATTATTGTTGTACTTGCTAATATTCTGATTTTTCTTAATAACATAACGGTATACTTCTTGCTTGTGTTACTTCTGCCTTTGTTCCCCAACTTGCCAGATTATATGGTTTGTATAACAGTAATACATTATTTGAAAAATTAAACTCGGTGGGTTGACAGCTAATTACAAACGACTTTGTTTAAGCTAAAGTTCATTCAAACTTGTGTAGTTATTCTAAGTATTACATAATATTTTGGTAAATATAAAATATTAATTTACATTTGTAAACGTAAATTTAACCTAGAAAATTGTGGCAGAAAGCTGTTTCCGAAATGGGCAAAGACAAGAGTTCCCCACCGGACATGCGTAAGGCTATTGCTGAGCTAAACAAAACGGGACTCTTCTGCCAAGGAATTACAACACAGCTAAAATGTTCTAAAAAGATGGTATTTGATGCAATTTCACATTTTTGTAAGTATGGCACCACAGAAAATGTTCCTCATCAAAAAAGACCCCGCAAAACCAAATATCGTATCGACAAAAAGGATGAACAAGGAACAGTACGTTGACATACTGAAGAATGTAATGCTACCGTGGGTCGAGGAAAACATGCCAGTTATTTGGCCATTCCAATAAGACAGTGACGCTAAGCACATCCCTCTCACCAAGCAATTTTTCGAACGAAGCTCCATGCGGTAGGTACTCGAATGGCCATCATCCAGTCCGGACTTGAATCCGATTGAACATCTTCGGACGGATGTTGAAAATGCCGCCAGTACACAAAACATTTCGATGTTTTGTTTGAAAAGGTAAAGGAAGCGTGGTATGCGATTCCAGTGGAGAGATGCCGAGGCCTCATTGAGTCTATGCAAAGTCGTTAGGGAGCTGTTTTGAAGCAAAGGGGGTTTCCAACCAAGTATTACACATAATAAGACCTTATGATAAGTTTAGTTTCAACATTATTTGTGGAGATTGTCTTACATGTTCTTATTGTTTTTTCAGCGTTTGTTTCTAATTAGTTGTCCCAGGTAAATTTGAGACCTTGACGCAAAAGTATTAAAAAAAAAAATGCGCCAAGAAAACTTTATTAATTGTTTTTTTTTTCTTTATTCACATAATAAGGATATGTATGAAAAAAAAATTTAAGTGAAAAAATACTGAACCTTTTAATTGAAAATATCGTTTCTAATTAGTTGTCAATGGCTGTATCTTAGTATGATCGTCATTCAAAATCAAAAGAAATCTCTGATAGAGCGGGACAATCCTTTCTTTAAAATCGTCAAACTTTTTCTGCAGCCACAATTCAAATGCCTAACTTATGCTGACGTTTACGAACACTTTGATTAAGTTTTTATTGAATGCAACTAATGCAGTTCTTTGTTGGTATGACGTCAGCCCCACTAACGAGGTTATTCAAAATGGAGCGGACTATATTTAACCCTTTCGACCCCACTGTTGCCTGAGAGCGACTCCGCTTGTCGCTCAGTATCAAAAGCTATGATTGATTCTGTGATAACCCCAAGTGTGTACTTCCCCAAGCATTTATTTTTAGAAGAGAAATAAAAACAAATCACGTAAAGTCCCGTAAAAAAATTGTAAAAAAAAACGCGTGAATAAAATTTCTAAGGGACAATCAAATAGTTTTCTATAAACCTTTACCAATAAAATATAAAAAGTAAGTTTGTGTTTTTTACTACGCATGTAGAGTGAGAAAATTTAAGAAATCGGCAAATTGCTTATGAGCAACTTTGGGGAATCGTGACAGTTATGAATATTTTCTTTGTTAGCGAGACCACGAACAAAAGGGCTAAATAAGGAAGAGATCTCACGGATTGTAGAGTTTGATTGGGATATTTCAACAGACGAAGAGAGTGAAGATGAAGATGAAGACGTTTCTGCAATTTTAGAAAGCAATCTGCAGGGAATCATTGAAAGAGGCGAAAGCATGGAAATTGGTCTACTTGAGGATGTTATTGCGAAGGAATACGAGCAAGAGTCTTGCAGTGTCATTGAAAATGTGCATGAAAAAGTTAACCTTCAATCTCTCAAAGGGAGATCAAAGCAATTCGAAGTTCCAGACAGTGCTTAGAAAGGGAATCCTGGTTTAAGTGTTGATTACGTGAAAAGTCCAATTGAATATTTCGCAGACTTCTTTGACACAGAAGCTATCGTTCTAATTTAGGAACACTCCAATTTGTTTAGTTTGCAAGAATTTGACATTGAACTAAAATGTACTGAGAAGGAAATAAGGCGATATATCGGAGTTGTTAAATTGTCTCAATTTCAAAATGGCTTGGTCTCAAGAATTAAAATTTACTGCAGTAACAGATTCATCGTCACGAAACAGATTTGAAAAAATTAAGAGATTTTTCCATTTGAACAATAGCAGCACACAGCCTAAAAAAGAAGATTCCAACTACGACAAGCTATATAAGATACGTCCTTTGCTAAATATTTTAACAGAAAAGTTCAATATGCTGCCTCAGGAAGAACACCAAAGTATTGACGAACAAATAATTGTGTTTAAAGGTATAATTGAATTTGATTTCATTTGCAAAATTTTTTTCTGTTATATTTATTCACTGCAGGTCGATCAACTTTGAAACAGTACAACCCAGCTAAGCCAAACAAATGGGGTATGAAAATGTTTACGCGCGCTGGAACATCGGGGATTGTATATGATTTCACTCTCTATGTTGGTGATGGTACCTGTCCCTCGTATGGACTAGGAATATCTTCGGACGTAGTTCTTTATTTAGAGTCGTCTCTTCCTAAACATAAGAATTTCAAGTTATATTTTGACAACTGGTTTACATCAGTAAGCCTTCTTATAGCCTTAAAAAAAACGGGGATATTCGCAACAGGTACTGTTCGAAAAAATCGAGTTGGAAATTGTGAGCTATTTTCAGATGCCGAGCTAAAAAAAAAAAAACGATGTAGAGGCACATTTGATATCAAATGTGAAATCAACCATAACTTGTCTTATGGACGATGGTTTGACAACAAATCAGTTCAACCAGTTGGACTTTGCAGGCGTTGGAGCTCACGAGATACAATAACTCATGGGAGGTATCGATCTCTCTGATATGCTTATGGAGCTCTACAAAGTGAACCACCGCTCAAGTAAGTGGTATATACGAATATTTTACTGGTGCCTAGGAACATCGGTCACAAACGCTTGGCTTCTTTATCGGAAGCATTTTCATCTACTTAAGCCTCAAAGAAAGCATATGTTACTCATTAAATTTCAATTGGAAATCGCTCATGCACTTTTGAAATCATCTGCCTTTACGGCGATTGTAAAAAAAAACGAGGAAGACCTTCCGCTGTAACGAAGAGTGAAAAAAAAGTATGACTGCTGAGAGCTTGAAAATTCACAAACTTCCACACAAGTTCTCCTTCAAGTAATAGGTCCTCTGGGGGCTCAAAAAAGTATAAATTTACACCGACAGCTTCTAATACAAAGCGTTATGATCAAAACGGACACTGGGTTGTTTTTGGCGAAAAGGATCGTTGTAGGCTTTATTAAAACTGTAAAAATATTTAAATAAGAATGTAATTTTTTCTTTAAAAAAATCATGACTCAAAAATTATATTGTACCACAATTGCCCAATGTTGCTCACAAGCAATTTTCTCCAGCTTCTAAGCGGGGGGCGTGGCGACTTCTTTTTTGGCACAAATACTCTCTTGGTAAGTATAATTTAGCTGAACAAAGAAAAAAAATTTTTGGACGACTGAAGAAAATTCGGGGTCGAAAGGGTTAAATTGTCCCAATCCGCATTACATATTTCAAAGGTTAATAAAAGAAGAAGATAATACTATGGACTAGCTTCAAGATCAATGTGGCTTCAATATTTACAAAAGTGAAATAATAGCGCGGAAACCGACATCAAATACGAGTAATTAAATTGATTAAAAAAAAAAAATACGTGAAAGTTTACAAAAAAAAGTTGATACCAATTACTTAAAACAAGAAACCGATATTTTTTTACGCACCAATTTTTTGCGCACCGTCATAACTAGTTACGTTGCATTTTTTTGTTTGCTTACATGATATAAACATTTAATCAGAGCTCCAAAATGTCTATTCATTAAGCACATATTGATACGCAATTTCTCTCAACCTCTCCCTTTTCATTTTTTTAAACTAACAAAGTATGTACAACCAAAACTTTAGAAGAAAAAAAAAAATTATATAAATATATATAAAAAAAAAAAAGGTAGTAAAGGCAAGATATTAAAGAGAAAGAAAAAAGAAAGGCCAAAAAAAAAACTAAAGATAGAAATAAAATGCAGTATCCTATAAATAATGTACAAAGTAGAAAGAAATCGGCGATTATTTAAAAAAAAAAAAAAAAAAATCTACTACAAAAGCGGATGACTAGACAAAAAAACAATTAAAAAAAAAAAACTCTCCTCCATCGTTGGAAAAACAGGGTAAATAAAAAATATATGAGAAACACATTGTTGTTTTTATTCTTTTATTTGCCTTTTTTTGTTGTTTTCTTCTTTTCGAAAAAGAACATAACTATTGTTATAAAAGTTTTTTGGGTTTTTTTTTTATAATTTTCAGTTTTTAACTTTGTCGGTTCCATTTTGATTTAATTTTTTTTTTATAAATTTTTTTTTACTAACCAAAAGCAAATTCATTTTGTATGACTTTTTTTTTAAAAAAAACATTTTGCTTGTCTCTACCATTGTTATCGTTAGACATATTTTTATTTTTGTTTGTTTGATGATGATTTTTATTTAGAAAAAAAAAATTATTTTAGTAATTTTGTTTACAAAAGAAATATAAGAAATAATTCTCATGTTTCACAATGCATTTCCACATATTTTGATAGATTTTTTATTTACCTTATTTTCCACAACGTTTGCGTTGGCAATTTTATACTTGTAATGTCTCACCTCACCTCTCGCGGAAGGTTTGTTTATTATTATTTTTTTTTTTTTATAATTCAAATTACTATAGATTACTACTGAGAGAGTTTTTTTTTTTTTTTTGTTTAGAATAAAGCCCAAGTGTTACTAAATTTTCAATTTTTTCGCTCTTCTTTTTTTTTTTTTTTTGAAAACGAAAAATGTTTGACCGAAAGAGATTTGTGTTCTTTTGTTTTTTGTTGTTCTTTTATAAAGACGACGACATCTCTCTCTTTATCAACATCCGAATTTAAATGAAAAAGAATTTTCTTGTTTGTTTTTCAAAACTAAATCAAAGTAAAATACAAAAACAAAAAGAAAAAAAAATGCTAAAGAAAAAACACTATTCAAAGAGTGAGGCGAAACATTAGAAAACTCGGTATCACAAAATAAAAAAAAAATACATTACACTTATCCAAAAAATATATAAGAATTACCATTGTTAATATTTATAAATAAAAGTGTAATTATTATAATAAAAAATATATATGGAAAGACTTTGAAAAATACGTAATGTAATAATTGAATAAAAAAAAAAATTATAATAATAAAGGAAATATTAACATTGAGAAACATGCAGCCAAAAGAAGAATCTTTGTTCTTTTCTTTTTTCTTTTTTTTTTTTAATAAAGTTTACTTAATGTTTTTTTTTTTTTTTGTTTATAATAATAATAATAATAATTGTATTACGTGTATGTGAACTACGAAAAGTTTGCAAAGAAAAAGTTTATTTGACGAAGTGTGTTTTTGTTTATAATTGTTTTAAATTTATATTGAAAAATTAAGAATTTAAAATTTTCCAATGTACCAACAGAGGACGGTCTTGGAGTGACACATCCCCCTTCTTTTCCATCACATTGTGTTGTGTTGGATTTATATTTGAACATTGAAAATTAAAAAATTATTTTGTTGATTGAAAAAAAAAAAAGTTTGAAACAAATGCGTGCAAATAAAAGAAGTAGTCGATGGATGTGGCGCACACAAATCTGTAGTGCACATCGTCGACCGGTTTTGTCTTCTCTTTTACGACGGGGCAACAAGATTATGGAACTGTGCAAAAGCAACAGTAACCTTGTCTGCTATTCCTTATATACTATATAAAAATAGTATGTTTAAAATAAAAATATACATATATATATATATATTAAAATATAAATATTGCATACGAAAATATATGCATACAGCTCTATATCATATATAGTTCGTGTATATATAATAAGCTCTTCTATGGGCTTGACTAAATAAAGTCAAATTCTTAATACACATACATACATACACATGTACATGATGATGTGTATTATGCGCGTATATGTATGTGTGTGTGTGTGTTAGGTTATTCTTCTTCTTCGTTTTTGTTTTTTGTGTTTTGTTTTGTTTTTTTTTTTTTTTATTTATTTATTTGTTTATTTTGTTGTTTGTTACTCCTTTGTCTTGTTTTTGTTTGTTTTTTTTTTTTTTTTATATAATAAAAAGGCACAGTTGACTTACGAAAAGTTGTACGCATGCATGTGTATGTATCTATCTTGAAACAAGACTTTTTTTTTTTTTTGTTTTGAAAAAGAAGGACTTTGCGAAAGTCGTCTCCTGAGATGTACGATTTATACGAGAAAGAATTTGGGAGTAATGAGTCTCTTCATTCTGATTTTTCAAGATAACTTTTCTATAATATTTCGTTTTTGGCACTGCTTATATAAATTGCGGTTATTGCAGGTCTAACTGTTTTAAGTTGAGGTATACATGTATCTCTACATACGAGTATGCTTGTGGATTTTTGTTTTCTTGTTTAACTGTTTTGGGTTTTGTATTGTATATGGAATTTGGATTTTAGTGAATAGTGGTGCATTGTGCATGCAAATTTTTGTTGAGATTTTGTCTTGGGATGAGGTAAAATTGATTTATTTTTTTTTTGTTTTTTCTTTTGCAAATTTTCTTGGTTTCATTGTTTTTTTCTCTTTTTTTCGTTTAGTCAACACACTCTTCGTCAGTCATACACTACTACTTGTTTTTAAAAAAAAAAATACAAAATTATCTAATGTTTGCTTACATCTTGTGTGTATAACATTTGGGGAAAAAAAAAAAAATAGTTACATAAAGTAAAAAATAAAAAAAAAATTAAAACTTGAGTAAATCTAAATAGATAAAAATAAAAATGTATCGTTTGATCGATTAACTATAGTTTAATCGTTATTTTTTTATGTTTTGTCGGGGTAATTCTACTTTATGGTGTTAAAAGTTTTAAAGGCCTGAAATCTCTAAATCAAATGGTAAAGTTGGTAAAAAAAAAGTGCAAAGTGCACTTTATAGAGAATTGATTGAAAACAATTTGAGAGTTAAAAAAAAAAAAGATCTATTGGAAATTGTTTTCATCATATTGTAACTGTTGTTGTTGTTGTTGTAATTGTGGTTGTTGTATTTGTTGTTGTTGGTTTTGTTGTCTATGGTTATAATTATTTGGTCTTGATCTATTGTTGTAATTAAAGGAGGTGTTGTTTTGCCTAGTTTGAAATCTTTGCTTGTTTAAATTACTGTTGTAGTAGCCGTTGGCGTTTTGTACAGTATTTTTATAGTTTTTACTTTGATTAGTGATGATAGCTATTATTTTTGTGGTATGGTGCATTATTATAATAATTATTAGAAGTAGATTGGGGATTGGTATTGTGTTGAGTGTATTTACCATAGCCATAGTCGTAACCATTGTAGTAACCACCGCTGTAGTAATCATAACCGGGACTGGCATCATAACCGCCACTGTATCCGTATGCTGGATAGGCTCCTCCTTGACCGGACCATTGGTGTGGATAACCTTTGGGAAATTAAAAAATAAAAAATAAATGAATTTTATGTAATATGAACGCACATCCGAAGGGGAACATTTTGATTTTTAAATGTATTACATATGTGCATATGTATATGTTTATACCATACATAACTACATAACTAATTGTATGTGCATACATGTAAATTGGGCCCAAGTGTACGAATATGTAGTAAATAGATCGATCATTTGGTAAATCCGGGATTCGAAAAATCAGAAATTTACAATGAAGGAAGAAATGGCCTTTGAACTGTTATACAATACAATTTTCGGTTATTTCAATTTTGAGAAATGATTTACAACAACATCACTGTAGTACAACGACGTGCATAAGTGCTGCAAACATTAAATGCTTTTAGTTAAGTATTCCAGAAGTATTAAGTATGATAATTGTGTCCAATGAAACGGAGGTGGAATTGAAATTCACTCATTAGGTCAACATAATTTTTTGTTTCATTTAAAAATTCTTAAACAATTTAATCGTCAGTTTTATCCACACACACACAAAAATTGTGCTAAGTTTCTTTTCCTATTTAGAACGGCTGCATTTTTAACACAATTTTGCCTAGTTCTATGAAATCCTTATATCCTTAATATAGTGTTTGAACTACAAGTATGTATGAAATTGAAATCAGTCATATATCTTTCTCTGGATCTCATTTGCATAGCTCGACTCTTGTCTTGTAATATTCAAAGAATCGTTCTCGCATTTATACACATGTATCCTGTGTATAGCTCACGAATATTGTCATAGAGCCCCACAACAAAAACAGTCCACTCTCATTAAATTGCATGATCTTGCAAGTTAAATGGTGTGACCATACGTAACAAACCATCCATTGAAATGTTCACAGCATCGCGCCCTTCATGCCACGTGGAGTCATCTTGTAGAAATCACATGTCCTTCAAATCAAAATAGTCGAGTTCGTATCGAAAATAGATTGTTAATGTAAGCCAAATGCAAACTGAGCAGTCCATTTTTTGCTTTAGGTTTCTCATACGTATACGGCAACCGAAAGGGGTGAAACAGTGCCTATCGCTTTCTTCTTGATCCAGCGCTCCATCTGAATATGTTTTGCGGTCGGGGCTAAAGTTTTCGGGTTTTATCTGTACCTTATATGGATGTGCAAATGCATGCCCAGATGCAAAATTCGCCATAAAGTGCCATCTAAATGATCTGATGACTTAGTAAATTCGTTGATAGTCTTTGGTTTGGTTTGGATTTAACATACAAAAATGACACACGTCTACCACATTCCCATGACTGCTACGAACATCTTCAGGTAGTCGCTGCTTTTTATCATGAAGAGAAGTTTAGACATTTTGGAAATTTCACGATTGATTTTGGGTCCCGATAAGTTATATAACAATAAATAAAACAATCAATATAATATATAGATGTACAACATAAAGCACTGGACTACATTCAAACTTAAAAAAATCTGACTGGATATGTAGAAATGCAGATCAGACAGGTATTTCTACAGAAACGAACAGACCTTGTTTTTCTTTGTCCAATTGCTGCGAACATCGTGGAACTGACAATTCTGTACAATGTACCTACATATGTAAACGCCTTTTCTTCAGAAGACATTTTTGCACTTACGTGATTGTACCACAGGAGGTGCGATATGCAACAAGTACATGCATACAAAATGCCGTGACAATACTACCGGTAATTTTAAATACTATTACAATAATAAATGTAATTATTGCCCCTTATTAAGGCATGGCCATTAAACGCATCTTTTTCATGTCAAAAAGTTACAATCGAAAAATTTTCAATTGCATATGAAAACTAAGACAACAATGGTCCTCAAAAATTCAATGGCAATGAGGTGTATAAAATATAATAAAAATGCCCTATAAGCACGTATAAATATAGAATCTAATACATAAAGTATAAGTTATGGGGAATAATTAACTGCGACGGAAAGAACAAGTAGCAACTGTGAATAAACAACTAAACTCGACGACTGGCAGATGTTGACTATTAACTTTATTTTGGGAACCTACCGAACTCCACTCTCTCACACACTCGTTCAGTTTCTACAAAATTGGGCAAATTCATTATCATTGAAATAAAATAATCAGATATTGATGGAGTCTGGTTTGTAGTCGTAGTCTACTGGACCAGCAGTAGTGCTTGTCATACCTCCTAGTCGGTAACAGCATGAATAAACACCTTTACGCATGCAGGCTTAAATTACATGGTACGACAACTTCGAATTAATATTCGAGCTGAATCATAAATAGTGACAAAGTTACAAATTGTCATTATGCGACAATATACCGGGATAATTTGAAAAGTCATTAACTCCTACGAGAACTTCAAATGCAGTTCCTTATTACATTTTAATTCTGTTTCTAGATTTTACATTCTTTGTGAAAACAAATGACGAAAAGTTGATTTCGTGTTGGATCAAAGAAATTGATTGCGCTCTGTTTGATTCAATGGTTCCTAATAGGTTTTCTGAATTTCATTGTAGTTTTTCAAAACATCATGCCGATAATGCCATTTTTCCGAGCTTCAGAAAAAATTAAGAAATAAAATATAAAAAAGATGTCTTCTTTATTTTCAAAGTCACTGACTTATCATCAAACCACCCTTATCAATTTAAAGCATTAAACTATACATTCTAATCAACAGACTATCCCAGCTTTTAAGTGGCCCACTTGGCATAGTTAAATAAATTGTCAACCATTTTTTTATTGCTTTTAATTGATTAATTAAGATCTAACAGAATTCAAAATGATAATTGGAAATATTAAAGTCAGCCGCTAAAATCATGTCACTCTCGAGTCTTGACGATGCCAATGGTTCTTTATTTTTCCATTGACTATCGATGCTTCGATTTTAGTCGGTAGTCGAAACATCGATGGATTTCGCCCATCCCTACTGACAGGGAATCCCCGTCTCTTTTATACTCTCACGAGCATAGGTATATGTATGTCGTTTTGCTGCTGGTGACAGATAGAAATGTCTGATGAATGCAAGAACTGTCGACAAAGAACTGAAAACGGTATTGCTTCCGTTCATTGTGACAACAACCAGCCTTTACTTGTTGCAATGTGTTTTGTATTTGTTTGTTTTAAACAACTTGACTTGTAATAAGAATCAAAGTGATTGTAGTCTATTTATGTTTATTTTTGTGCTATTTAAACTGTTGTTTTCATATAAAAACAATGACAGGTTTGTCTTCAAAGCTGAAACGGAAAATATCTAATGAAAATCGATTGTTTCAAAAAGAGTGGAAAACGGAATATTTTGTTGCGCCTAACAAAAACAACGCAGCTACTTGTTTAATATGTCATGAAAGCATTACATTAAAGAAATATAATATTTCTCGTTATTTTGTCACAAAACACATGCCCTTTTCCCACTGGCTGTCCGTAGAATTACCACAAGACTCCGCGGTAAAGCTTCTTATGAAATTTATTACATTCTTGGTAAGCATATGAAACCATTTACCAATGCAGAAATTGTGAAAGACAGTTTTACTTTTTGATCAATTTAGCAACAAAAACCAAATAATGTCTGAAATAAAAAAATTACAGCTCTCCGATTCAACCTGCTCAAGGCGAATTGAAGACATTTCCAAATACATTCATGATAATATAAGATATATGTTAGCTTTAAAAAATGCAGGTTTCTTAGTTTTGCTTTTAATTCCAGTACCGTTATTTCAGTAATATCACAATGCTCAGTATTTGTTAGATATTGCACAGAACAGAATTAAATCTTTGAAGACTTTCGAAATTCCTGCCAATGAAAGGTCAAATCCGAATTGATACAAAAAAAAACCCTGTGTCTGTGCACAGATGGCGGTCCTGTTTAGAAAAAATATAATTTAACAAATTTAATTACTTTTCACTCCATTAAGAAAACTTGGCGGCGCGTAATGTCAATCCAGAAATAGAAGCTGTGATTCATATTGTGAACTACATACGAACAAATGGATTTAACCACAGAAAATTAAAGTCGTTTGGATGAACTGGGAAGTGAATACAGCGACGTTCTTTTGCATACTACTGCGCGATGGCTTAGCAGAAGAAAGGTATTAGAAAGATTTTTTTTATTTACGCCACGAAATAATACTGTTTTTACACAAAAATAATAAAGTTTATCCTGAATTGCAAAATGATGAATGGTGGTGCCTTTTAGCCATCCTAAACTAAAAAAAACTAAACAGCCTCAACCATAGTTTACAAGGCAAAAAAACAATCTAATCTTACAGATGACTAATAAAATATTTGCTTTTGAAGAAAAGTTAAGTATTTATCTTGGAGAAATAATAAACAAACAGCTGCAAAATTTTCCGACTATGATGAAGGTCACAGAGGACTGTATTGACATATCTGAGGAAAACTGGTCAACAATTTCGAATTATATAAATGCACTTTTGAACGAATTTCAAAAGAGGTTTCAAGATTTAAGAAAAATAAAACAATGTTTATTGCTATCAGAAAACCCTTGGAAACAACTATCATCTCACAGCTGGCTTCAGTTTTAAATTGCAATTATGCAGAGTTTATCGATTTTAAAAACGATACTAACCGACAAATTCTATTTAAAAAAAAAAAAAAGCAAAAAGGGGAATACGTGGATTTTGGAGGAGTATTATTCCCGAAAAATATAAAACTGTTCAAAAGTGTGCAGCTTTTAGCTTCCCGGAAGAATGTATTAAGCGACATTTTTAAAATTTTACAGGAGATAAATAAGACTTCCTGTGTAGGTAATTATTTGTGTATTTTGAGCGCTAAGCTTAATTTTTATTTCTCTATAGTTTCTTTTGTATCAATGGTAGAAAACTTCTAACCAAGACCAAAACGTGGCGCTTGGCACAAATTATAAGGGCATGTCAAAAAGTTCTTCCGGGAAGGTATCGATATGTTTGTGAATCGTCGTTTTCGCGAATGAAATACGCCAAGAATGTACAGAAACAAACTTACGGACGACCACTTGGATGATGTAATAAAATTAGCGTGCAGTGACAAGCCAGATTTTGACAAGGTTTTGAAAAAATGTTCGCAATTTCAAAAATCTCATTAAAACTAAAGAAACTTTATATGTAAGCATTTACAAGAATATTAATAGGATATTATATTTGTATAAGAGTAATAATGAAAATATTAAATTTATAAGTATTTATAGGACTTCATATTTATTAGAATAAAATCGTTCGGCCAGATTCACTGTCTTCTTTTCTTTGCATTAAAATAGAACACAATTACGTTTTTTATTAACACCTAAATACGTCAATAAATTTATGTTGCGGCCCGCGGCACCACAATTACGACGTTTCTGTGGCCCCGATAAAAAAAAAGGTTGAGTACGGCTGGACTAACCTAACGAGAATTGGTTTACAATAAACATAAAACAATATGTATTTAATTTTATTATCTCACGATTAAAGTTTTTGTAAAATTTTACGAAAATAATTACAAATGGAAATAATTGTAATTATTTATTATTAGCTAAGCGCTGCTGTATAGAGATCAAAACCACCTAGAATATAACACCGCTTGAGTTGCATTAGATAAACCGACAACTTGATAGCTAACGTAACTCACAAATCGCAAGTTTCCAAGAAACAAAAAAATATCATAAATTTCAAATGGTGTTATGTTAATGATTCATTGAAATAATAACAGTAGTTTGAAGGCCTTTCAACCAACACGCGTAGTTAGACAGACAGTAATCAAAGTTACTTGTCCTCCAAAACATGGCGTCTTTTAAATATTCTTCAACTGAGTTACGTCACCATTATATGGAGCTATCGAGATTACGATGTTATTGCGTATCAGAAAATGTACACCAACCTTAATTTGTTCATCACAAATAAGCGGCGGAAAATATATATGTACAATAGATCCATTCCCACTGTTAACCCCAAAAATAATTCAATTGATAAGCAAAATAAATATATTCAAGGTTTGTTAATCTACTCTACAGCCTTTTAAACAAACAGGAAAAAAAAGTTGATAAGACGTAAATACACAAATACCAATGCCGAGACCGTGAAAATGCGCAGTTATTATTCACTTCATGAGCATGTAGCCAAATGTGAAGTAAAATTTCATTTACATTGTAAGGTTTCCAGCTGGACAACATTTTGATTCACAAAGAATTTCTCTAATGATTATTTCGCAGTATGTTGAAATAAAGTTAAGAGGAGAACGTAGGGCTCCGCTTTCCTTATTGTATTTTGTTTTACAATATTAAAAAAAAAATCGTTATATTGCATGCGCTTATCAACGTCAAATTTGAAATACGGTTCCACGTGAGGCAGTTCACATGGAAGAAACCGTACGTAAATGCATATCTGTATTTGTATTATAATAGTGTGTGCCGATTAAGCACCGATATACTGATATACGACTCCCTACTAAAGACTTATAATCCCAGAAATTGTTTCGATCTAAATCATGCAGAAACAAAAATGCAATCATTACCAGTGTTCTCGACATGTTTTCATTTCTGTGCATTTTTAACACAGGACTTTAGCCATTACATCCGCTATGTACGTATACAAAGGGGTTTAATTTTATAGGGAAAATGTTTTTATTTGTTTTTTTATTTATTTTTGCGATGTAACTTCATGCCATCTACTTTCTTACGTCAGCTCAAAGGTCGAAAAAGGAACAAACTCATAGATTTGGTTGGCGATTATGGTCTAAGCTTAATATGTCAGGTTTGTACAATTCTGTCAGCTAAACGAAAGGAATTAGCATATGGTTTAAAATTCTCTCAAGAAGTGTATATACACTTGGATCTCCAATGAATGCACAAATTAATTACATTAGCATGAAACAACTATTATTCCTTGATTTTTCTTTATTTTGATTCTGGTAGAGAATTAATAAAAGCCGTAAATCTCTTAAAAAAAAAAAAAACAAAAGAAGGAAAGCAATGCGCCCAAGCCAAGAGCAAAACGAACATCTTAAGATCATAAAAGAATAACACATGGTAACATCCTTAGCGAATGGCAAAAAAATATCTTTGTAACACCTTCTAAGAAACATAAATCAACGCAACGTAGGAAGCACCACGCACTAAAGATATATTTTTAGAGATAATCCATAAAATAATTTATAACATTTCTCTTCGTAAGCCCATCACAGTTAAGTTCCTGAACTGGACAAATGAAGAAGTGCTCAGTGAGTTGTCAACATCCCTAATAAAAAGGCGGAAGTTAGTATCCAGATCATGTACTCGGAGACAATAAATATCAACTGTGGCAAATATAGAAGCCCAAAGTTGGGATTAACATGACCTACGTTCTTTTCTTTCGGATGTATTGGAGCCTCACCTAAAATCAAAAGTATTCTGGCTAAACATGTTTGGAATAAAATGGTTTTTATACCAGACCAGACATTTTCTTAAATGCATTTGGGTTGTTTGACTTGCGAATAACCAAATACGGAGCTGATTTTTCATTGACGTAAGCCCCCGGTGCGGTTGTTCCTGGTAAAACCTTTCAAAACGCTACCAATTCACGGGCATTATGAACCTTTTCTTGGTCTAGACTCATATCATGAATTATGTGAAAAAAAATTGCTTTAAAAGGCTCCAGAGCACCAACGTTGCTGGACACTTCTCAATATAATATTAAGCTGTGCCATACGAAATGTCCGATTTCGGAGTAAAAATTTAAAACCCAATATAATAAATTGTCTATAAACTTTAATTTAATCAAAATATGACTCTCTTCCAACGTGATTCAATTTTTGTAAAAGTGTCGACTTTTTGAAGCAATGTTATGACCCCCTGCTCTGTTTCAGAAGATTTACTACCGCCAAAAATGGTGCCAGACTGTGGGAAAAGGTGATAAGTCCAATTCGGAAACATCAGAAGATTACAGTGAATGGGGGGTAGGAGGGAAGAATTTAAAATTCCAACTGAAGCAATATTTGCACCTATGGTCTACTGACCAACACAGGCTGTGTCAATTTACTCACAAAACTTGACGGCGTTTGTCGTTCCTCCCGGTTGAGGAAGTGAAAAGTGGATTGGTGCTTTCGACGTCAACCAGACTACGATTACAATCTTTTCAGGGTCAAGAACAGGCTTGGAGTTATGTTTTGGTTTTTCGTCTGTATCCAGCCCAGGTCTTTTACGGTTGTAAAGAATAGACAATTCCAAACCGACGTCGAATGACGCATTCGGCTGCAGCTGCATTCTCAAGTGGGTCATTAATGTCTCTCATTCTTAGAGACGTCTCATGCCCCAGTTAAAATTCATAATTCATATAGGAAAACTCTCAATTTGAACTAAGCACATGTTAATCAATTCCTAGGAAAAAAATTAATGTACGAACCTCAGGCGTCAATTAAACACATATCCCATCACTTGATCGTATAAAAAAAAGAAAATTCGCTGCTCTGACATAGATGTTCACTTAAGAGTTTTTTATTTTGGGCTAGATGGAAAATCGGACATTTAGTGTGGTGTAACCTGATGAATCTATCTTTAGGGACCGAATGCCATATCTTTAAAACTTAAAACTTTTCCAACCACCTCGAACTGGTTCCAAAGTCTTCTCTTATTGTTATTTATTAGTAGAAGAACTTAGCCTTAGTCTGACTCATTTCTGTTACAACAGACCTACCTCACTGTCTGATTATTTATTCCTTTGTACTTAGTTATACTTAGAAAAATCCAACCATGCCTTCCCAATTAGAGATAATTCAATATGAAGACGAAAAATGATTGAATATTGTCTAGACTTCAGAGACGCAGAAATTTGGAAAAAAATTGCAGACTTAACAAGGCTCTGCAATAACATCGTGATGAGCTGTGGCATTTTTCGTTACATAAGATTGTGCTCATAAATAATGTAGAGCATTCTTCCATACATATCCAAGTCAAGTACAGGCAAGTTCATTATAAACGCTGTGTTTTTTGCACGCATGTTAGCGATCGTCAAAAAAAAAATCTAGGTAGCACAAATAGATGGAGTGAAAAGTGACCTCCTTGACCGCCAGAATGCGCTACTACTGCAAAAAAGGTTATGGTGCCTTGAAGTCCGTTCATATTTAGGCAGACCTGACAAATTTCAGTGCGATACTGTCTTTAGTTTTGTTTTGACAGCTGATTGTTGTTAACGTGTTTGGCATCATGTTGAGTATGGACGAAAACGATTTTCGTTCTCTCATAAAACATTATTTTTTGAGAGGCAAAACGGCGAAGGAAACAAAAGAAAAGTTGAATAAATATTATGGGGCTAATGGCTCCGTCAGATTACACCGTCAAATATTGGTTTCGAGAGTTTCATGGTGGCCGCAACTCCGCTACCGATCAAGTCCGCAGCGGCAGGCCATCCGATGCGGTTACAGAGGACAATGTCAAATGGCTGACCGGAAAGTGAAGGTGCGCCAGCTAGCAGATACCACAAATATTAGTACTGAGCACGCGCACATGCCATATTTTGGGCAATATTCTGCATATGAAAAAGTTATCCTGCCGCTGGGTGCCGCGAATGCTCACTTTTGACCAAAAACACGAACGCGAGAGCACTTCGAAAGAGTGTTTGGACTTGCTGATGCGGAATCGGGCGGACCTTTGGCGTCGATTGGTAACTGGATTTGGATCCCTCGGACTATTATCTCTTCCCAGACCTCAAAAGATGGCTCGCCAATAAAAAAATTCAGCAAAATTACTTTTCGGGCGGGATCAAGAAGTTGGAAAATCGCTGGAATAAGTGTATCAAACTAAAAGAGGACTATATTGAATAATATAAAAAGCATTTAAAAAAAAAGAATTTTTTAATTCCCAAGGAGGAGGAGGAGGAGGTCACTCCATCTAATACATATGTATATATGATGTCCAGTTCATCTGCCGTGAACAAATTCAATTTGTTTTCAAAAAAAATGTGCTCACAAATGTTTGACATTTCTGGAAGTTCATCGCAAACTAGGAAAATAGAATTTTGAAGCGCACTGTTTTATGTTCGCGTATACAAATTGACTTATCATACATCGCTATGTTGTTATAATTTACACGCAAATTATTTTTTTACCGGATGTGCAAATAAAAAAACACGTCTAATATTCTGCCCGGACCGTCCTAACCATAAAAGTGTCCGGATTGTCCCTACTAGCAGGGCTATATAATGTATAACTAACTAACAGCATAACTTTGTGCAAATATAAAAAATATATGCATACATTCATATGTACAATATATTAAAAATATTTAATTCGTACATACCTAAACGATAGGTATTGCGACCACCACCGCGTGGGCCACCACCACGTCCGCCACGCATGGCTCCCATTTGTTGATTTTCTGGTTTCGGTGTCGCCCTCTTAACATCGACTTCCTTGCCAGAGATCTTTTGCTTTGGTGTTTTTAACAATTCATTGACAACTTGTTCTGAATCGAATGTGATAAAGCAGAAACCTTTACGTTGAGACTTTTGCTTGTCGAATGGCATCTCAACATCGGAAATCTAAAAAAAAAAAAAAAAAAACAATTTGTAAAAAAATAATTTATAATCAAGTAATCTGAAATTTCAATTAGAGATTTAGAGAGTATATATTATTGGCTTTAATTAACTTACATGGCCAAACTGACTGAAGTATGCTCTAATTTCATCGTCACTAATTTCAGTGGTAAGACCACCAACAAAGATCTTTCCTTGGCGGGCTTTAGCTTTTTTTGGATCGACTTTCTTATTACTGATAATATGATCGCTAACAGCAATAACCTTGTCGATTGCTTCAGCCGTAGTATAAACAATAAAAGCAAATCCTCTTGAGCGACCAGTTTGTGGATCTGTTTTAACATTGATGCTCTCAATTTCACCATAATGTCCAAAATGCTCACGTAGTTCCTCTGCAAAATTAATCACAATGTAAAACAGAAAAACAATTTTAATGATAACGGGTAAAAACTTACTTTCTGTAGTTTCCCAGCTAAGGCCGCCAACAAATAATTTTCTGAAAAATTTAAACAAACAACATTTAGTTACATATTCTTACAATTTGCTGACAAGGGTGAAGTAGTAGTAGATAAAAGTTTTTTTTTTTTCTCTTTTTATTTATTTATTTATTTATTTTTGTTCTCTCTCTAATAAATCTTTCTTGTTATACTTTCATTTTTTTTTCTTTAAAGATTAAATTTTACTTTATTATTTGTTCTTACTTGTTGTTTTGCAAGGAAAAAACTTTTCTACTACGTTACGTTAAGAAAAAAAAAACAAAAACAAAAAAATTTCATTAGAATTTGTTTTCTTCATTTATGTAATATGTATACTTGGTTTGTTTCTTTTGCAAAATGTCTGTTTTGTTTAAGCAAAAAAAAAATTTATCTCAAATAAATGTATGTAAATAGTAGTAAGTAGTATCTCCACTTGTGAAAAAGGACAATCAATATAAAAAGAACAATCTCTACAGTAAGATAAGCAAATCAAATACAAGTTAATGTATATACTTGTAAGTTGTAATAATATCGAATAGTGGAATAAAAAGCTACAGCAAGAATGAATTTCAATTGAAATTTGAAAAAATTTTGTTTCTTTCGTTTATACAGTAAAAAAAACAACAATGGCCAAAGAATTTCAAAGATGATCTCATTAGTTCAAGTAGTATTCAAGTGGTAAAACTTTTCCAATAAATCAATAAATGTAGTACACAAGGCAACAACACAAAGCTTTACTTTAACGGAATTCAATTCAATTCAAGATTTTTACAATAAGAATATATGCTAGAATTAGAATTAAGTTTAATCAGTGTACATATATATATGTATATATATTTATATTTTTTTTCATTATTATTCATTAAAAATCCAATTTTTCTTTAATTTACTTTTATATATAGATTTTTTATTATATATATTTTGTTTGTATATATATTTTGTTTTGTGTTTAATAAATACCATCACATCGTCTCTCTTTCTCTCTCTCCCTTTCTGCTACTTGAGGTCGCATTGGTTCTTCCTCACACACATACACACTGTCTATGGACCTATGAAGCAAGACGAGAAATCATGGTAGTAGCATGGTGGTAGCAGCAGTAGCAGTAGCAGTAGCAGGAGCAGTAGCAGTAGCACTAGGTTGTGGTAGTGGCAGTGGTAGCTAGGGTCGTTGGTAGTCTCTCCCACGACTCACTCTGAGAGCTTTCACTTTCTCATTCATACCTGTCGGAGAGGAACAAGGTTAGTTCACTCTGTACACAACAGGATTCCCTAAGCAATTTGATTTGAAATTAAAAATATTTCGCATTCATCTCGTCATCATCAGCGATCGATCGATCAATTGCCCGAATTTTGGTGTTTTTATTTATTTTTATTTATTTTCCGTTAAACAATTTACTTTTTTTTTTTTTAACTTCTACTGATTCTTAGTAAAATTTCTATTTTATTTTTAATTTGCAAAAATATCCGGATTACATTTAATTGCAAAAAAATGTATACTCGTAAATCATCCGCGAAAGATCTGGTGTTTTTTGTCCGTTTCAAAATTAGAGTTTATCTAGATATTTATTTATTTTTTATAGATTTTAATCTCGAGATTCAATCGTGTTGTGTAGGAAGAGAAGAGAAGTATGTAGTTGTACAAGTTGCATCAAAATCTTTATCCAAAGTAGAGCCTGTATTTACGTTAATTCGTTTCTTTTTTTGCTATTATTATTTAATTGGTTTTTTTTTTTTTTGCTTTCGTTTGAAAATTCTCCGCTTTTTCACTAAATTTAAAATTAAATCATTTCTAAAGGAAAAAAAAAATAAAAAGTAAAACCAAACACAAGACAAAAATAATAAAAGAACAAAGAAATTATAATAATAACTAAATTTGCCGGGATTCTTCTTCTCCCTCTCTTTGTGTGGATTTTTTTTTTATTCGCTTACTTTAAATAAAAGACACTTTAATATTTTATTTTGGTTCAATGATTGGATCTGGGTATTTCGACTGAGAGTAATATTTCAAAATTGGAACATAGAAACATTTGGTTTACTTTAGATTAATATTAATTCTTAATGTATACAGAGTAGTCTTGGTTTGGCAATGCAATTAAAACAACGGTTTATTTGGATGTACGAATTATAGATTTATTATTATTTTTTATTTATTCTTTTTTTTTTTTTTTTAATATCATTACAACAAAGGAAATATTTATTAAATTTTATTACACACAAACAACACATATTTCTTACAATTTTATTTGGCTTAAAACCTAGGAAATAATTTATTCATTCACAAAATTTTCTTTCTTACACTGACAGAGTTTAGTTTCTATGTCCAATTTTTGATTTGATATGAAAGTTTTTAATAAAATAAAAAAATATTTGGTGCAAAACAAAATCAAAACGAGTGTTTTTTTTTTAAATGTAAACTTTTGATTTTCACGAATTACCACGACGTTATGAAAGAATTCCTTTCCTAGACGATCGATCAGAGTGAATATTAAAAGAATGTACGATATTAAGAATCATTTTATGGAATATGAAAATAATACTCGTATAAGACGCTTGATGAGGACGGATAAAAATTTATTTCGAAGACAAATATTTTAAATGAAACAAAATACAAACAATTAATATCTAAAATAAGTCCCACTCGTCACCCAAATTGCTATTCGTAAAATAAGATTGCTCAAAATAATTGGAGTTGATTAAAGAGGCCCCCGGCTTCCGTTTTCAAACTAGCTCTCATTTTTTTTAAGTGACAATGTTTTTTTTATTTTCAGTAAAGTCTAACAATTCATCATGGGTAGATTTACACCGCAACAATGTTGCTACTAAATCGTGGAAGTTCCGAAATCAGTGTTCAATTACACAAACTTATCGAGCATTTCAAATTTCATTGCCCTTCTATGTGAACGTACTCTTTTCATTGTGTTACTTATTTAACACTACAAGATATCGTGGGCCAACAGGAAGAATGAAGAATGAAACCAGAATATCGCTTCAGTTGAGGCCAATATTAATGAAGACTGGAATTTGTCAGTTCGCAATCATGCAAGAGCAGTAGCTCGGGCACGCCGTGGACGGAAAACAATTTGGAATATTTTGCAAAAGGATTTTGGGCTAAGCCTTAACAAGATCCAATTTGTGCCAGAATTGAAACATTGGATCATGCCTGGACCATCACTGCAAAATGATCCGGAATTTTATGGTAAGATTGTGTTCAGCGATATGACTCACTTTTCTATCAACAGATCTGTCAATAAGCGAAATTGCCGTATTTGGAGTGGCAACAATCCGCAACTGACTCTTCAGATACCATTACATCCACAAAAACGTACTGTGGGGCGTAGTCCTTATTTATTTAAAAGAAAGAAACCGTACGTACGCTCACGATAATTAAGACTTGTTTATAAATCTACGTGACATCGATGTGAACAAGTGTTGTTGCAGCTGCAAGCTGTGGCTTTAAGATTCGGACCTGTAAATTGGCCACCAAAATCTTCCGAACTAACATTGCTTAAGGGGTTACGCACGCTATTCTAAGATTTTCAAAAAATCAATTTTTTTTTATTGCTTTTTATTGTTTTAGAACCTTAGAAATGATATCCCAAAAGATTATGGTCGGGAGATATCTCGAAGTATTTGTTTTTCAAAGTGTAGTACAAGGCCGCCAGGTAGACTTTTTATAACTAAAAAGTTTAAACGCTTTTATATCAACACTGCATTTTTCAAGTTGGCCGCGCCCATAACTTGAACAATTTTCAACCAATTCACTTCAAATTTTAACTATCTATATCTTTAAAAATATAGTGTAAATAAGAACGTATCATTTTCTTTTATATGACATAGTTCATTTGTTATTTTATTAACAATTTTCTGGCGATTTTTCTGCGAATTTTGAAGTTTGACTTTGGAAGTGCGCATTCGGCCAAAAATCAATATGTGAAAAATATCCTCTAGCTGTTGTTATATACAATAAAAAAAAATTTTGTGACTCATCATAACTCAAAATTTACAGGAGCTGTTGGTACGGCCGTAGATCCTTCCAAAAAAGGGAGGTCATCTTAGAAACGCTGCACAGCCGCCATTTTTAAATAACATATTCTATCAAAAATTATGTTTTACTGTCAATCATATGTACAATAAACTTCTACCTTTGTAAAGTCGACTTATTTTCTATTTTTTCTGAAAAAAAAAAATCACAAAAAAACCTCTAGAGTGGCCTAACCCCTTAACCAACGATTGAAGTTTTAGTAGGGAATAAATACATGACGAGTTGCTGCGGTTAAAAAAAAAATTGCCAAAAATTGCACCCACAGGATACACTTTGCAATTGACAGTCGCAAAAGCATCTTCATGTTAAATGATAAATTATCTACAATACTAAAATAAAATAATTTTTTAGAAGTTTCTGACGCTGTTAGTTACACAATGTGATATTGATAAATATTTCTTCCAAAAATGTGAATATTACTTTACTAAAGCACCTGTTGTATTTCCGTAGCATCAAATGTGGTACATATATTGCTTGTATGACTTTATTAGCTGTGGATTCGTAAATTAAAAACAATAACCTAAAAGAAAATAAATAAATACCGGCCTATTTATGTTTGGCAGCGCTTCAAAAACCACACCAAACCTCATACATATTACGCACTGGAAGCAGTATCACCGTCTTTTCAACTGGCAATAAAAAAAAACATGGTTGTAGAAGTAGGTCTGCCTAGCATAGAGGAGCGCTTTACACACTCAATAGTCAACTTTGACCATGATTAATATGAAGATTGATGACTATATTTTATTTTCTCCATTTGGCAAAGGAACTACTAATCTCTATTAGAAGGGTAAACCAACGAAGTTCCCATCAAGTTCGTTCCTAGCAACATATCATTGGTTAAGATTGTAACAGCGGGAAAGAATGGAAGTTGGAGTTTTGAATACATTCGTAGTTCCAAAACCAACTGCGGTTCTGTCTGGACATACGAGAATTGTGGACTCGTCAAAATAGGTATTCTGACAGCATTTGTCTCTAGATTCACCCCGGAACCAATCACCATTTTGAAAACAACACACTTAAATTTTGAAAGGAAAAAAGCATAAAACCTTGTTCTGCGATCCGGACGCCTCTCAGCGCTTAGCGCAGTAAGAAATCCCCGATTACAGAACCGAGATGATAGACAGAATAAGATTCGACAGCAGAGTTTCGACTTCGTAGTTTACAAGCCTTGTGGGGATCTCGGGAAATAAACAAGCCTTTGTAACCGGCAACTATGACCACCGCAATACCCAAGTCTTCGTTTTCCATCATCTAAGTTAGAAGAATTTGCTTAAGGACGGGTATTAACACCAAAATTAAGGCACACTGCTGCAACAATATCATCCATTTAAACATTTGTCGAAAAACATGCTATCACGACTAAATAGCACCTAAAAGGGATACCCACCAATATGACCTTCCTTCTCTTTAAGAGTTGCCACCAATCACCTACTTCGTTTAGTAGACTGCCTATCAAGCATGCAGTCTTTTTAAAATTAACAATACACCAAACGACATATTACACTACCTTCCATTTGAAAATATTAACCATACGTTACTACAAAATCTGTAAATTGAAAATTGTTATCCCAAATAGTCAAAGTATAGTCGATAGCCTATTGTAGCCAGTGTTAGTTTGTTTATAAGTTATTGTAGCATTCAATTTAAGCTAATTTTTAATAAATAAATAAAAAACAGCATGTTTGCTTTTTGTTAGATGTATCAGTCTTTGAAATTTGTTAACGTTAGCTAAACCTTGAGTAGAGAATTTAGCGATTGGTGAGGTCAATCGTATCTCCAAGTTCAATGTTTCTGTTCCAACATAACATTCAAAAAATTACTATCACATAGTATTGGGTTGTACCACATGAAATGTCGTTCAGTGGGAAATAAGAAGTTCTCGAGTGAACATCTGTCCCAGAAAGTTAAACTTTCTTTTTTTTATAAAATAAAGTGGTACGTGTGCTGGACGTGAGACTTTTAGGGTTCCTTACAAGTACCGTTATTTTTTTTTTAGGAATTATTTACCATGCTGTCGGCAGTCCAAATCCGATTCTCTTCCTTTACGAATTTAAAATGGAACATAATGCGTCATTGGTAATGAAAAACATTAATGACGCATTTGAGGATGAAGCGGTAAACGAACGCACTATACGACGTTGGTTTGGAAAGTTCCGTTCGGGAGATTTCAGCCTCGAAAATGAACCACGATGGAAGTCGAAAACGTTACTTGACGACAATGTTTTAGTGCGGACCCAACGAAATCGGTGCAGGAGATTGCACGAGGAATGGGAGTATCCTCAATGACAATAAGACAACAACTTACTCTCAGAGTAAAGGTTTCTAAAGAAACCCATGAACTGAACAAATTCCAAAAACTACGGCGCCTGGAAATCTGCACATCGCCGGTGTTATGAAAATTTTCATGAAATCAAAATGCCCAGTGGAGACGCGTAGTTTGCAGACAAGAAATATTGTATGAAATAAATGTCTGTTTTTTTTTTCAAGACATCTTTGTAGACCTCAACCCTCAGTGACTTCGGAATGTGAAAAAATAAACAAAGAAAAAAAGATGACTGAGTGGCGTATGCCGTACAACGAAGTTCACGACACCTACTCTCAGCCAACTTATGTCGTTTTCCATTGGGCTGTCAAAAGACCTTTTTGTTGTTTTTTGTTATGTACTCCGATTTTTATTTAAATGGAACACTAAGACCTTTTTCGGACTTTTATATTTTAAATATATTTGCTGGCGAATCAATTTGAACACTCAGAATAATAAACTGGCCAAACACAGCGGATTGCACGAAAACAGAAATCTAGTTTGAGACAAATACTATTTGACGTCTATAGATTTTGACATAAAATCGAGGATAGGAATTTTGATTCTCATTTTGATTCTAAAAAAATGAGGGGAAATAGTGTGACGCCACTTTTCTTCTTCCAAACGCGGAGAAAAGCAAAATGGAAAATGACATTACACTCGCAGAATGAAATGCCATGTAGTAATTTGCCCACCTAAGTCAAAAGAAAAACTGTGAGACGAAATGTCTGAAGTTTAGTCTGACATATTTGTGTTTCGTGGAAACGCGAGCTAAGAAATCAAATTGAACCGTTTTCGCACCGAATAGTCACCTGTGATGAAAAGTGGATACTGTATGATAATCGTAAAAGATCTGCGCAGTGGTTGGATGCAGATGAAAAACCAAAACACACCCCTATGCCCGATCTTCACCCAAGAAAGGTTATTGTGACAATTTGGTTCATTTCTTCAACCAGGAGAAACGATAAACGCTATCAAATATAGCGAGGAAATCGACATATTGCATACCAAATTGGCTGAAAAGCAGTCTGCGTTAGTCAATAGGCACGGCCCGATACTTTTGCATGACAATGCTACGCCCCATACTTCACAAGTAACGGTGCAAAAGCTGTTGCAGTTGGGATTTGAAATTCTACTGCATCCACCGTACTCTCCTGATATTTCCCCAAAGGATTACCATCTTTGCCGCAATCTGCATTCATTTTCGGCTTCCGGAACCGATCATAAAAGCCTTTGAAGATTTCATTGCATCAAAAAGTCAACACTTTTACGAAAAAGGAATATTTGACCTTGTGTCACGTTGGAAGAATATCATAGATGCCAACGAACCCTATTTTGACTGAATAAAAATTTACGGAAAAATAATATTGGCTTTTAAATTTTTACTATAAAATCGGGTATTTCATGTGGTAGAACCCAATAATAATCCAATCGAAATCTATCCGATTTCAAAAAATGGGCCAAGCGCACACTGGATCGATTTTATCCCGGAATATATTTTATTTCAACCGCACACTGGATGAATAATGCGAGGCAAAATTGTGTATACATGAACCGATTTTGATTGTAGTGCTATTTCTGATAATTTTTCTTGCCCTTTAAAATTTACAACTTATGTGTAGATTGGTCCTCCCACGATGTTCAATCGCTTCAACACTTTACACTTCATCACCCTCTTCAATAAAACCAGTTTTACCCCTGGGGTAATTAGTTCAGTCTGCGTTGTCCCAATGAGTTCTTTGCGCTTACATATGAACGTATGCTCTACAAAGTCCGTTGCAAAGTAAACTGAACTTTTTAAAACTAGGTATTTCTAGTGAGGCCATCTGAGGGAAAGGTATATCCTTCATTGATGTACTGTCAAAATTTCATGCATTGATATTATGTTTTTGTCATGTTTTTGTCATGTTTTTGTCATGTTTTTGACTAACGACCAAAAATTGCTCAGAATTCAACATTCGAGGGACGTATATAGCAACAGACGTCATCTACAAATTTGGAAAATTTACTATGGAATACTACATTGTGGAAAACAAAATCCAAACCGTTGAATTTTAATACGGAAATGCACGTCCAATGACGTCAACGATGGGAAATAATCGTGTCAGTGTGTGGGCAATATAATTAAAAAGTTCCAAGGAACCGGCTCAGTACAAGATACGAAGGCGCCGAAACGTGTTTACCCCGGGCGTTCAATGGAAAATACCACTGCAGTAAAGAAGTGTCGAAAACGACCAAAACATCTCCATAGGTCACCGTCGTTCTGAGAAGCTTGTCCTCTCCACTGTCACACTCCGCCCAATTTTGATGGGAGATTTGGATCTCCATGCGTACAAGGTCGAATTAACGCAAGAACGTTTCTGGGATTGGGTCCTACAAAACATGCATGTTTGTGACATGTGATTTTCGGTTGAGGCCCATTTCCACACTGGCCGCTACGTTGATAAACAAAATCGGCGCATCCGGGCCACAGAAAATCCACTAATGATTCAGGAGATGGCAATGCACCAAGAACAAGTAACTGTTTGGCGCGGTTTATGGATCGAAATTGCCATTACGTCGTACTATTTCGAAAATGAGGCCGTAAGGCGCTCCACGGAGCGCGTTACCAACCTCTAATAAATTTTTTTTTGTGGCCGGAGCTCGAGGACCTCAACTTTCAACAGGATGGGTGCTACGTGCCATACAAGTCACGAATCAATCGAGTTATTGCATACCATATCAACCTAGTAAATGAGCCTTGGGATGGAGGATGAGGTAGAATTTTCAATGTTTTTGGCGAACGATCAAACGTTATTACCACCTCTGGAAAATTGTCGTGCTTTTTACCCTAGTTTACCACGCTACGTAAAGCTAACACGTGTACCTGCAGTACTCAACAAGCCTGAACTCGTACGTCAATTAAGTTTAGATTAAGATCAATTCGTAAACGACTTAATAAAGTCGTCATATCAAAAAACATATCTAACTTGAACCCCATTCACATGTGTACATGTTTCATGAATCAGCATCTACTTCTACTGACCTATTCGACCAAAATTCGCAGAATATGGTGCTACCATCAAAACTTGTACTGAAGTTCAGTACATTGAACTATACAAGGTAAAATGAACATTCGAGAAGTTCAAGAACATTGAAGAAGACAATGAAAAATTGTTGCTCGGAACACAAAGATATCATGATGTCATCTGTTGAATAAAACAACATTCCCCAATTAACTCTTCAACACTATAACGAAAATGGTATGTACTAGCTGCTCCAACGCACCACTCAATACCCAAAAGTTTGTCACAAATTAAAGGTAATAGGAAAGGAAAAAATAAACGCAGACTGTTTCAAAGGGTAATAAACTCAAATCCGATTAACATTAGCTCCACACTAAGTACGTGCCCATCTAAATCAGGTTTCTACTAATTCATTCAATACGCCGTACAAATAAGTAGGAAAAAATTTTTTTTTTTTATCTGCGAACAACGCATCATTCGGCAGCATTACGTCATTTTTGCACCTTCAACATTATCAACTTTGAAAAGAAAAATATATAAATTGAAATTCCTTGTATGCATACATATGTACATCGCGCCAAATCCAACCATTGTACCATAATCTATTTTATATCTTAATTTATGTATCTACACCCGCGAATATAATTCAAAAAAATAAAAATAAAATTAAGTGAATTTCAATCGAGACTCGAATGTATATTAACGCCGCATCCGTCGACATTTCTCCTCTCAAGCAAAAATTAAAATAATATGTACAAACAAAAATACCCATGTACACAAAATATGCTTCAACAAATTAAAAATCGTTCATTTATTGTTTATAAGAACGATATCTGTATTTATTCTTCTTTTTTATAGAAACAAACGACCCTTAAATTAATTATTCAAAACTACTCGTATGCAAAGCGAAAGGAAATGCAAGGCAATGCCAGGCTGGTTCTGACAGGGCCGCCACGGCCAGCTAATGAAGCCGGCTTTTTCGGAAATTGACACGGAATATGAACGCACATATCTACCTACAGTACATAGTTCCGCCAGCAGAGAACCCGCCATTTTGACAATAGAAACAGAAAATGAAAAAAAAAAAAAATGAAATTTATCTTCTATAACGTATTCACCAGGACGTTTTCTTCGTCGCATTTTTCAAGCGTAAATCGACACAAGTTCAATGGAAACTGAGATGCCTTTCGCACAGAAACAATTACGAGGAGAAATTTAAAAAAATTTCAAAACTATTTCAACCACATTGATAGATAGATGGCTTTGGATTAGGAAATTCAATTCGAAATAGGTTAACTAAGGCAACAAAATTTGCTTTTTGAAGGGGGTCAAAGAAAAAAAAAAAAAACACAAAAACAAAATGGAGGCGCGAAAGTATCGATTTTTTTTTTTCTTAAATTCTTTTTTTGAAAAATTGTTTCCCCCTATTACACACAATAAATTTGTAAAAAAAAAAAAAAAAAATTAATAATCTTAAACTCTTGTTTTTTTTTTTTCGTAACATTTTGATTGAAATTAAAAGAAAACGCAACAATTCAATTCGAAAATGGATATAAATATTTACCTGTCGTCATCTCGTCCATGGGATTCGGTGGCATTGCCATTTGTACCGGCACCATTTTCTTCTAAATTCTGTTGTTCATTGGCGATAACATCTTGGGAGAAATCTTCGCCGTTCATTTCACAATCGTTGTTTTTAGTTTCGGCCATTTTTTTTTGTGTTTTATTTGGATATAGTGTAAGAGCTTAACTTAGTGATTACAAACTATTTGCCTTAAATTTATTGGATAAATTTAAATGTAAAATTCAAAATGAAAAAACAAATTTTACACGCTCTCACGGGATGATGACTGCAATAATGGCCGGAAGAGACGCGATGCGAAAAAAAGTTCTGGTGAAAGTGCGATGATTGGAAAATGAAAATGGCCGATGTGGAACAATTCGGAATATGGATTGGTCGAATAGTTGGTTAATATTAAGGTTACAGTTATACTTTTTTTTCGTTTTATAATTAGCGTGCTGGTTACATTGAAGGAACACGAGCCCTTGGAAATGCACTATACGATTTTCTTCTTTTATTAATCTTAGAAATATGTAACGCAAATAGTTACACCTAATATTGCTTTCTTCCGAGTATCTTTATTACTGCTGTGCCACTTATGGGGTGGACTAAATTTTGCGGACCTTAGAACCATTCTACATTCCACTCTAGGGGCCAAGAGTTTTTTCTTTTTTATAATTAGCGCGCGCTCAAGAGATTTTGCCTTAAAGTATTTGCACATAGCGTGGTGGATAGAAAGTTAGAGAGGAAAGAAAAATAGATACCGATTCTCATTACTTTTAAATGTTTGCGGCAGGGTATTCCATAAGCGAGTTGTACGACCTAGGAAAGAATCACGATATTTCAGTATATGTACGTCCGAACGTGGGCTTAAGGGTAAATTGATGAGCATTCATAGCGAGATGGTTAAAGGTTTGAAGGAATGCTACTGACAATTTGAATGGAGCACTGGTGGTGAAACTAGCATAACCCATAAAACTGATTGCACTATTTTGGATCTCATCTAACAGGTGCAGGGATGTTATAGGAGCATCTGACTAAACGTGTGTATTATACTACAATTTTGGGCGAATAAATGCCTTATATATTGAGACTAGATCAGAGGGAGTGTAGTATTTCTTACAGCGCTTGGAGAAACCTAGACATTTCGCAGCATTTTTGGCGACATCGAATATGAGGCCATTTCGACGTAAGTTGTTATTGGCACATATACCGAGATTGGAAAGTTTTTCAGTCTCAATGAAGCAAGCGCCATTTATGAATAATGGATGGATGTTTGAGTTTCGTTTTAACGACAGCAGACAGCATTGTGGGTTGGAAGCATTAAATTAACTCCGTTGAGGGCTCCTCATTTGGTAATACTGTTTATATCGGAATTGAATGAGCTTAGCATAAGCTGTCGTTCCCGGTCTACGACCGAAGAAGATTGAAAAGAGTGCCGGAGACAGAACGGGACCTTGGGGCGCACCAGCATTTATTTTGTGAATATCAGACTTAAAATCATCCAAGACAACTTAAATTGAACGTTCTGAAAGGTAATATCTAATCCATTGAAGAAGAGATTCGTCGATTTCAAATGCACGCATTTTCGACAAAAGAGCCTGATGCAAAATATTAAGTGCAACTATCTTGTTTTCGCCAGATTGACGTACACTTTGGTTCCACATTTCGGTTAGACATGCCATCACATCACCAATGGACCTGTTGATACGAAAATCGTATTGCCACTCATTAAGTGGTATTCGTGATTCGAGATATTTTATGAGGTGACTGTTTATCATCATTTCCATGACTTTGGAAAGAAAAGGCGTAAGTACAATGGATCTGTAAAAGGAGAAAAAAGAAGATTCGCCTTTTTTAGAGATATACCATCTGGATCAGCGGATTTTGATATATTTAGATCTTAAGTACTCTATACGAGTGCGAAAGTGGATTCGTCCCATTCAAGATTCGACGCACTTAAGTGTAGGCGGAGACAAGGCACAATCTGCAAGTGTTGAGCCGGCCGCAAATTGTCCAGCAAGCGAATTGGCCTTGTCCGAAGAGCTAACAGCTGGATTGTCATTAGGGATGGGGCAGGATGTTTAATGTTTTGACGAACGAGCAAAAGTTTTTAATACCTTTGGGACATTATAGTATTTTTTGGCTCTGTTTTTGGTCAGATTCAAATTTTACACGCTTAGGAAAGGCATTGCAGTCATTTCTGGCACGTTTGGCTTTGTAGGACCTAAAAAACTGTTCTCTAACTCTGACAGCCTTTTTACAGCTCGAGTCCTGCCAGGCCTTTTCTTTTGGTTTGATACTCTTAATCCAATGAAGGATAAAGGATCTCATTCCAAAGAGAATAGTGTCTATGATCTTATCAGCAGCGGCATCCACGTCGTTATCGAGGAAACATAACGACCTGTTGAAATTCCTAAGGAAGCTGTTGAGTCCATTTCAATGGGCTTTCTCGTAATGTCATACAGTTATTTTAGGAATTTTTTCTGTAACTGAGTTGCCAATATACGAGAAATTAGCCGATATGACACAATGACACCATGAGACTTGAGGGGAGAACACATCAACATTATACTTATCCGAGTGAGAAGTTAAAAACAAGTCCAGGGTGATGGCAGTATGACTATCAACGCCTGGTATTCGCGTGGGCTCATTTACAAACTGGGTCAAGTTGTTTTCCGCAGCGAAGATCTAACACACCGTCCTCCGTTTGTTGTCTATCCAGAATAGCAAACCCACCCAGAATTATGTATAATAGCCCGTATTAACGATTTCAGTATGAGGATGCAGGATACTATTCTTTAAATGGTGTCAGACAGCGCATTAAACTCGTTAAAGGTTGAATTGCTGTCCGGTTTGGGGCTTCTGTAAATAAAGCATTAGGTTGCTGATCTTTACGCATTTGCGTAATCCAATTGCTTTTATTGTCGCACCTCTATTGCTTTTTGGTTGATGATGGCAGTACCCGCTGATTTGCTCAGGCTGAAGTTTCTCTTGTGGAGAACTTGTGAAGACTTCCACGGATGCGCGTACTTCTTATAAGATAACGTTTTGTTACACTCGCTGACATTCCTAATATTTTCATTTTCTCGTATTTTTATTCCATCCTCCAACATTACGATGCGTATATTACAATTGGACAAACATACAGTGGTATTATTTAAGCCACCTCACACCGACTCTATGTGCGACTTTGTCATCGCAATTTCCTTGGTGGTTGACGACAGAGCCCAATTATTTACATCTTTCGGATTTTGGTACGATGACTCCTTCTAAATAGATGTCAGGTGTAGGGTTATCTGGTTCGGAAAAACGACAACGCATATATTTGGTCTCTGTGTGACTGATTCATAAGACGTTATCTTCTATCGTCTTTCTGCAATCATTAAGAATTACTTGAAGGGCTGTCACATCGTTGTCTTTAATAGCGCTATCATCAGCGAAAAAGATAGAAGTTATTCCTGAATCGTTGAGGTGCTTCTTCAATACAAAATCTTGCACGACATTAAAAAATAACGGACTTATTACACTGCCTTGGTGTACTCCAACTTAAACTTCAAATTCTATAGTTTAACTCGCTATACATTTAACATCATCGTACATACTATATATATCCCCTATAAATCTTACAATTCTCAAGTACATTTTGAAATCTCAACGCTGACCACACAACATCTCTGGGAATCTGTCGAACGCTTCTTCCAAATCGATGAAGACGAGATGCCGAAGATTCGAAGTTTCGCGATGTTTTTCCATACTCCAATAATGCTGCATTGACAGTCATGGAATTTAACAATATTCCATTGTCGGGTGTCTAGAGCTCACTCGTACTTTTTTTTAACATGCGAAATTTGTTTCACGGAGCGGTAGTTGTTGCAATTTCTAGTTTCGCTTTGCCATTATGCAATGGAACCAGAAAGCGTTTTTTTTTTTTAATAAAATCGCGAACCATTTAAACCCAAGATTTCCGACTGTCAGAGGGTATGTTATCCGGTCCCAGATTAATTTTCTTTGAAGATTCCCTACCTTGGCTTTCGTAAAATCTGCCGTTGATCCTAGTGTAAGTAAATTTCCCTGCTCAATCTTCAATATATTTCAGTGATTGAATTTCCTACAAGTTTTTTTTTTTTATTAGGTCGTTTATCTCGTTTAGGTCGCTTATAGGTTGTGAAGGCTCCTCTTCTAATTCCTGATACGATGCCTCTACTGCTATTGCACGTGGTCTGGCTAGCGCTTTTTGACGTGGATATGGCTTTGCACTGGGGATCAATATTTTTTCCTGTGCGCCAAAATTCTGTACATCGTTTTTGCGTTGCCATCTTTTTTCATTGCATAACCGTTGAGGGGCTAGTGTATACGGTATAGTACACAGTACTTTTTCATTGCATGTAGTTCAGGGGCTAGTGCTTATACAATAGTGGCGCACAGCATTTTTTAATTGTGTAGATTTCATCCACGCACAACAAAACGATTTTTTCTAAAACTGGAGCATCAAAGGAGTCCATTTTTAATTTTGCTAAATCCTTGCGACAGAGCTTTGCTGAAATGAGTCTTCTAAGATGGACAGACGAACGTTGACTATATTTTTAGTTTTTTGTGGTTACGGAGTAGAATTGGAATTCTGGCAATCCGTTTCTGATGATTGCAAGTTTAAACCCTTTTGCAGCACTCATTTTTTAAAATTGGCAATAGTAATGGCATATATATATATGTATGTGTATCGTTCTGCTGTTCTACTGTTTGTCGTGTTCGGACATACTTTCGTTCTGCTCCACATTACCTTTCAAAGATAAATTATTTCTTTTGCTTCCATATCTCTACCTCTGATATCAGTTCCACCACATTATTGCATTACCATAGTGCTGGCTGCATCTTTGTTAATTTTTTTTTTCAGCTGAGCTCAATAACTGTTGCTGTATCACTTTGGCATAAATAAAAGGAATACGGTATTTATCAAAGAGTTCTCTGAAAACCTCCTTTTCTTCTGTTATGAGTGCAAAATCATCTCGGTTTCTCACGTGATGCTAGATATAAAGTGACTCAGTGACTCCAATTACTCATTCAAAAAAAGTATCACCAAAATGATTACGATAAATATGTCCAAGTTAGAAAGTAGTGTTAGTTATGTTGATGAATTTGACAACTCGGTTTTGTCCTCAATCGACCTACATAATTAAGTCCAAGCTCACCAACATCGATAAACGATTTGCAAGTCTGTTCGAGATAAATACTGCGATCAGTGATCTTAAAGCAAGCTATTCCTCGCTAAACATCTCTAACCTAAGATTGTGCGAATCGAGACGACAATTTTACCCGTCCAAATGATGATTCTCATTGTCGAGGTGTCCTATTGGTCGTCTACAATGACCTAAACTCTTCTCCAATCGCTATTTCTATTTTTTCTAAGCTTGACTACGTTTCAATAAAGATAGCACTCACCTGCAAGTCCCTGTACGTTATGTATTTTTACATCCTACCGGCACAACCTATCGAATGCTATCAAAAACAACGGTTTCATTTGGGTAGATGAAACGAAAATGGTTTTTGGTTTCCCGCAGTACATGATTATAATCGAGACGCTGTTTTTGTTTCAGCAATTTTTGAAATACTATATCTGCTAGTTCACGCACTTTCAATATACGGAAATTATATACTCAAAAGAAATTTATTGTTGCCAAGGCAAGCCCAAACAAGTACAAAAAACAGTAAGTGAGTTATATAAGCAGAAGAAAAAAATTATGTGGAAGTTGCTTATGCTTGTGATTTTCGAATTGGCACAGTAGTGCCTTTCAATTTTATAGAGTGCTGGCAGTCTGTCTGTGTTCTGACTTTATTCAGTAAAATGACAAACAGAATGTGGAAAGTTTTGACACAAAACCAAGCGTTTTGATGCGATCTAACCCAGTTGTCTGATGAATTCTTAATTCAAAGACCACGGCTAAGGAAGTTAAAGACGCATGAACTAATGGTCGATTTCAAGGAATCTTCCTCATGTGCAAGCCTTTAACACATACTCGTAAGTATCCTTTTTCCCATCAAAGTAAACGTCATGTTTCCATTCATTCAAAAAACCTGTTATAATTTTTGTCATGCACAGCATTGTAATCTTGAATAAATACTGAATTTACTTAAAAAGGTATAAAAAATTAATTGCCAATGCAACGCTCCCATGGTAGAATGGAATGTTCTGGACCAAATGAAAAGCGGTATTGTGACGATGTTATCCGAACCCAAGGATATCTAGTAAGCCGGAGCTATGCGATGTTTTATACCAACCATGCAATGGCGCAAATCTTCTTCTCGTGCCGGCGTCAAAAGGAACCATTCACCTTCACCACTCTCCACCATCTAGCTGTCGCACATTATTTGTGCAAAAAATTACTCACCACCCTATACTTTTTCCACTTACTCTCCCATAAGCGCAAGCCTAAACAAAAGAGACCGAGATGTTTCGATGAAATAAGAACAAAATATAAAAAAAAACATCGAATTTCGCCTTTCGCACTCTACCACTTCACCAATGGTGTGCTATTGCTAGTCTGGCTAGAAAGAAAAAAAATTTATCGTTGTTCCTCTTCTCTATACTCTGCCGAAGTAAAAATAAGAAAGAAGAATAGTACTTCTCTCAACAAAATACAATTCAATTGCAAATTTTCGCATTTTCTTTCGACACAACAATATATATAAACGTTTAACCGAAACCTAACAAGTAAATAAATATACACGTATAAGTAAAGCGAAAAGCATAAAAAATAGAAAAATCAAATAAAATAATATACATACTTGAAAATACAACTTTAAACTTAATCTAAAATCTGTGATCATTTGTTTAGAAATAAAAAAAAGAAGAAACAAGAAAATTTAATTAGACAGACGAAAGAGAGGAGTATTTTTTACACTGCAAATCCATCATCGAGAGCCTTGCCGCAACATTTAGTGATAATAACCAAGCTGAAGAAAAGAAAAAAAAACCCTTAAGCCGCCGCCGACGAATTCTTTTTTTCGCCATCTCTGACTGAAAAAGGTAAGAAAGCATGCTAGTCGTTTTCGTTATTTTCTTTTTTCCATTTCATTTTTTTTTTTTTTTACTATAACTAACAAATCCAGGAAAAGTGTATTTTCCCATTCGGGGAATGTAACCTCATTGAGGAGAATTTTCGACATTTTCATTCAATGGTATTTTTTTTTCTCCTTTTACCTTGTGTTTTAACCTTAAAAAAATAAAATAGAAATAAACCCGAATTTTTTGCGCTGCGGATTTTTGTTACGCTAAAAAGTGAAAGGATTGCCGCATGAGAAATTGCTTTTCTTTGTCCAGAAATACGCAGAATTTCCTTGAAAATGTTCTAGATTTCTTTGGTGAGTTTTTTCTTTTTGGCTTTTTTTTTTTTTGCTTTCGTTTCGTTGTCGCAATGCCTGTCATGGTGCAAATTCTATGACACTGATCCGCCACAGACGACGCCATGAGGGAAATTGTGTGCTCCCGCTTGCACACGAGTTGTATTTTGTGAACATTTTCACAAAAACCACTTTCCAAATGGTTATTGTGTTTGATTTCGTTGAATTTTAATGATAGATTTATTGAAATGAAATTGTACTGATGGAAAATTAATTAAAAAACGTGAAAAATTGTGAGCATTGTTTATTGGTGAGAGGGAGATGACAGTATGTGAATTGTAGTTTGGCAGCGTGTTGAATTGCCATCCGTGTGGTCGGAGCTTAAAAGGCGGCGATTGTCTGCTATCTCCTCATGGTGCGAAAAGTTATTTATTTTAACTTTCTAATGAATTGCCGGAGATTTTTGTTCAATTATTCTTTGTTTTGGTTATGGTAAAAATGCAAATAAACATTGCACTAGGCTTTGCTGCGAGAATTTGTTGCGACGTCAATTCATTGAACTCGCTCTGGTGGGTTCTTTGTTCTTTTACGACTCTGCAGGTGACATTAATCCATAAAAGGGCGGAGGTGGCTGTGAAACTTTTTCTTCGTTTTGTTTTCGGAAACGAGGACATGCCGTTGATATTTATATTTCAACTTCATTGATGGCAACTTTTTGAGTTGAGTTCTTGGCTAAAGGGCAATCTCACGATGTTCTATTCCAACGGCAAAGTTAGGACATAATTTCTTTGACTAGGATACTAGATATTTTTCATTTACTTGTATCTTTTTATTTGCCGCGCAGATATCACCACGTGTTTTAGGAGAAAAAAGGGGAGAACTGTGTTTGATTTTTATATTTGGAAACCAACCTGTCCAGCTTGACTCGTGACTAACTCCTTCATAATTTTACGTGCATCAACAAACATAGGATTGAAATCTACACAAATGCTTTACGGATTGAAATCTACACAAATGCTTTACGTTTAGATTGGGGTATCGTTTTTTGGTTGAATATATTATTGATCAGGAGAAAAACATGGACCTTAACCATTGTATTTAGCAGTACATTTAAAAGAAAAGCACAATTGGAATATACGCAGAATTACAAGGCAATTGTAATTTGATGCTACAACTTAAGTGTCCTATAATGTATTGTACTCCTGTATGCTCCTTTTACTGGAATTTTAAAATCCATAGGAAAAAAATAAACGTTTCTGTGATAAAGTACCTAGAGCATTCGTACCAGTACCCACTGCATTAGCACCGAGTACATTCCTCACAGAGGAAGTAGTCTTAGATGCTTTCAAGAAGCGTAGTATTCCCTACCGACGCCAGTTATTGACAGACAGAACGAAAGTCGCTGGCCTTTTAGGGATATCCGCAAGTATTAGTTTGGTCTGCCGGCAACCTGGAGAGTCATGCCAGCCCTTACCGTGGACGTAGGCAGATCTAAGGCTCGGGTCCTTAGAAAACTCGCCTAGCAAGTTCATCAGCGATTTCATTTCCCGTGACCTCACTATGACATGAGACACAGACAAGGCTTAGTGAGTTCAGCATACCGACTGCGTTCAGAAAAATCTAGCTTAGAACTGATGATATGGTTCATCAAGAGCTCAGGTACATCTTGGCTGTGCCTACACGCGAAAAGCCCCTTCAACCGATTCTTCACAACTTAGTTCATTGTTATTAGGGTTTAGCTTGGAAGATAAACGGAAGTTTTCCTAAATGAGAGTGAAATCTAACTTTCTCGGTTATGAAAACATCTTTGACGACCCAGTTGTATTCCTCATCTTGGTCATATTCTAGTCGGAATAACTTCGTACTTTCGAAGCAACATCGTTGCATCAGATGGCATGTCCATAGTTCCAGGGTGTGGGCACAAGGTTATCAAAACTTCAGTGCTGTTGTGCCAAAGACCACTGCTTTTTAAACGGAAGTTAGCTTTGCGAGATCAGCCTATGAAATGTGCGTCTAGAAATGTGACGTATACTTTCACGTTAAAACTTGTTTCATCCGAAAAACATCGCATATGATATACTCGTACATAATTGGTTGTAAAATTTAGAAAAACCCGTTGTCTTGCCGAGAGTCCGGATAAATCAGAGCAGTTAACTTCCTCGCAAAAAGAACAACTACAGTTTGGAAGGAATTGACTGGACATCCATTTCGATTGCCCAATTCGCTGATATAATGTATATATATATTTTTTACAACTAGCCTGCGTTCAGTGGGTTATTTCTACTCCTAAAATGTTTTCACACGCTTCGTGCGAAGGAAAGTTAGGGAGGAAAGAAAGAGAGATACCGATGTACGTGCGTTTTGAATGTTTGAAGGTTACAACGACCAGGAAATAATTTTTTTTTATTTAGTCAAAACATAAACCGTTAGCATCTACAACTTTTTTCCAACGTGATTCAAGGTTCATTATTCCTTTTTTAAAGAAAGCTTTGTTTTTGGAAGCTATATGACCTCTGCTCGGTTTCGGAATACCTTCTGCACACACGATGACCAGATTGCGGAAAAGGTGATAGTTCGTTAGAGAAACATCAGGAGAGTGCGGTGGATGCGGAAGAATTTCAAATCCCGACAGTAGCAGGTTTTGCACCGTTACGCGTGATGTATGGGGTCTTGCATTGTAATGCAATAGAATCGAACCATGCCTATTTGCCAATGCAGACTGCTTTCCAGCCAATTTCGCACTTACTATGTCGATTTCTCCACAATATTTGACTGCGTTTATCATTTCCCCTGGTTGAAGAAATGAAAAGTGAATTCCTTTCGATGTCCTCCAGATTGTCACCACAACCTTTTCTGGGTATCATACAAAATCCACTATTCATCGCACGTGATTATACGGTGCAAAAACGACTCATTTTGGTGCCGTAAGCTCAGCGATGCCCGGATTTCTAAGCGGGGTAGTTTTTATACCCCGTTCAGTTCATGGGGCATCCACTTTTCGATTTTTTTTTTTTAAATTCCTATTAGAGATAAGCGTCGACTTATTGTCATGCGAGATACTCCTATCTTCTGTGTAACATCCCGCACCGTTTTTGTTGGGTCTGCATTTACCGTTGCTTTTAAAACATTGTCGTCAAAAAATTGCACCTTCTGCTACAGATGTGTACTCGAGAGCTTGATATTTCGAACTGAGTGAAAACCGGACTTTCATATGGTACAACATTTAATGGCCCGAAAGTGGCCATGATGGTTTGAAAGGTCGGAATGCTACTCTCAATTTTAATGGAGCACTGGTGGTGAAAATAACAATAGAGAAAGGCATATCTGCTTTTTAAAGCAGATTGTCGGTCGCTGTGGCATATTCTAAGGGACGGTACAGTTACTTGATCTGCGTGTCTCTGAGTAAAGACGTTAGAGAACGCTAAGCAGTGACTTGATCAAGAAGGCACATAGCAGGCAAAGGTTACCACACCTAATGACATATACTTGCTACGGAGGATTGTGAATTTCATCTCACTTGCAGTGATGGGACTGTTTGTAAGCCGGCTTTGATGAAGTGATTTGGTAAGTGAGTTTCAACCATGAACCAGAGTCTCAGCTGTAGACTCAGTGTTAGTGCCATCAGATCTTCCGACTTTCCAGTCTGACCGATTTGTTCCTTTTCAGGGCTTTGACTTGGTTTCGACCGATTGTGTTTATAAGTTCGAAATCCGAATTGTCTTGTATTCTGTTTCCTTTGGTCTTTAAAAACTCAAAGCCTCCTCCAAATCAGTTTGAAGTGATTTGTTTCTTGAGAAAAGTGATGGATACGATTCCAATCAGAATCAATGGTGTGTTGTGTTGGAGAGTGCCGAACGAATTCCCGCCTGCTGGTTGGCCTTTTCATTACCCTCTATGTTGCTGTGGCAGGGACCACAGGAAAGTAACATTAAATCAACTGCTAGTCTACTACGAACTACTACTTACCTTGTTTTACTAAGGACTTATTGAGTGTAGATAATTAATAGCGGCCTGACTGGCAACAAAGATTGATGGATTGGAGTTAATTATAAAGCTGAGGTTGTTTAGCTTACATGTTCGTCTGATTGTACACTGATTTTAGCAGGGAATCGGTAATAGTTTAGTTTAGGTCAGTTCAGAAAACACCTGGCTTTAAACTCCCGAACTCTGTTGCTAACTCCTAGGTATATTTCGTGATATAATATTGTCGTTAATTCGAATAATGAGTAATGGTAAGTAGCACAAATCTAAATCCTGCTGAAACGACATATGTATAGTCGTCCATGTTTTCGATGAAAAAACCACTGATCGTTTTCTGGTAATGATTATGCCACCGGCCTGAAGACCACACCCAACAGTCTACTTTTGTGGGTGTTATTGAGTATCATGGATCTCTTCTGGTTTTGCCCCCAGAAACCTTAATTTGACACTTAACCGCGAACTCTCGGCGCAAGTCATGGTCTCGTGGCTACAGATGGATCTTATACGGGTGTAGGCAGAGATCTTCTCCACATAATGAATGGGCTAAGGTCACACACTCGACGCCGAATTGACAATTCCAAATCTTCTGTCACATTTTCCGCGGCCTTGCTATGGCTGTTTAAATTGGGTATACATTGGGAGCAAACTGCTCTACAGACCAAGATATACATATATATGTACGCGTAGATATGCTGATTTGTTATATTTTTGTTAACGATCTGATTTGCTTTAGAGATTTGACATACTACATATTCGTTTAGTTAACATCATCGATTGAGACATTACATCTAAACCCTTATCATCCTTCCATCGATTCCTCAGCAATGCTTACTTTAGCTGATGCTGATTCTGACACGTCCTATCTCTATGTAATAAATGTGGCTTTGATATATGTACCTATGTCACTGGTATAGCTCCTGTAAGCCAAATAAACTTTCTGTTGAGATCTCTTATCATCTTCTCAAAATCAATAAGAAAGTGTAAAATCGTTGTTGGTCTTGAACAGTGATAATGTGCGAGCTATTGCATAGCAACATCTGGAATAAAAATCTCGGTCGAGGATTACTTGAGCTATTTTTATAACGACAATCAACATACAAGCAATTCTATAGTTTTCCTACTGCGTAACTCTACCTGGTTTTCTCAAAAGTAAATGTAGAAGCTTACGTCATTTTTGTGACTTTCAAAAACTCACGCGTTGTAAGAGCAGTATTTATCGTTTCCTTGTTCCGTTACGGATGCTTGAGAGTATGCAGTAAGAAAAAAATCTTCCAATCGCTTGTGCTGAAATACAAATTGACCAATGTCAGAACCCAAATCGATCAGTTTCTTTTTTTCTTATTAAAAAAAATTATAAAACAAAGCTTCAACGACTAAACTAACTTTTGAGTAAATAGTTACGGTAGTAAATATAGTATCAATGTCAGATTGAGTGTATACCAACATTTATTCTAGGTTTTAGTACGTCCGCAGGCCCAGATCTACCCCGGACTGTACCACCACTTTAAGTAAGCTATATGTCCGCATTCGGATATTCTGTTAGTCTCTATATATAATACTATATGTAATTTTGTGCGTACCGGGTTTTAGGTTATGTTAGGTTTAAAAAAATATTGTGAGGAGAATTGAGACCCATTTAAAACCAGGGAACAAAAAGGACTTGTCGCTGGAATTATGGCTAGAGAACCAGTTGAATTAAAATGAAATTTATAAAAAAGGAAGAACAAAGCAAACAGCTAACTTCTGTGCAGAGTAGAAGATTTGATAAATTTCAACGTCTCAGGTCGACCTCGTTTTGTAATTCTAAAGCTCAATTAAGAAAAAGAGCGGGTTTAAAATCTACACTTTCCCTCTCTCTTCCTTTATTTTCCTCACTCATTTTAAAGTTTTATCGGCTCATTCCGTCTTATACCACAGTCTCCTGGTATTGAGCATTGTTCGACAGTTCCTAACTGTTAATAGATTCCAGGTCCCCCAAAAGAACCTGATTATCGATGTACAGTGGTGTTCAGAGAAATAGCACACCCCATCCGTTTTATACTAAAATCGTCCCTTCTTAAACATGATTTAATATTTATTTTTTCATTTATTTCAAATATATTTGTCTTTATCAACTTATCAGAACATAAAATAATATTTAAAGGTACAGTAAAAATAAGAAATAATCGAAGAATTCATAATAATGCATAAATTAACCGTTCACAGAAATAGCACACCATGCTTTAATACGTAGAAACTAACTTAAAAGTACAATTTTACCATTCCAGAAGCTAGTATTTGATTGGATAACCTTTACCCTTCATACTAATTTGCATCTGGATGGCATACATTCAACAAGTTTTGGACATCGTTCAGTGGGAGTACTGTATCAGGCCTGCCGTGTGCTTTCTCATAAAAGACTCAAACTTTAAGATTTTTCGTCTAAATCTTTTTCCCTATATCGTTCCATAGGTTTTCTTTAGGGTTACGATCAGGACTTTGTGGCAAAACCTACTAACCACCTGTTTCCTCTGGGTTTTCGAAGAAATGTTTCCCTAAAAATTTTCTTCGACTACCCGATATTGCCTCGCATTCACACAGTATGTGTGTTATGTCCTCAGCAGCTTTCAGATCACCGCAGAATCTGCAGATATCCGTATCTGACAATTTGAGTCTCTTTGCGTGCCGCCGCAGGAGACAGTATCCTGTCAGGATCCCTATTACGGTCCTAAGCTTATCCATGTTTAATTTTATTAGCTTCCTAGATCTTTTGCCGTCAAAAAGCTGCTAAAATGCCTTGGATACCCTGTGTCCTTCAAGACTTGACAACCTTAGGTTGGCAGTCTTTGTGATTTTTTCCTTGCTAGTGCCCCTCACTATGCAAAGTGGTGTTTTGATATTGGCAACCTTTCTTGCAAGCTCGTCCGCTTGTTCATTTCCTTTAATACCGTAGTGTCCTAGCACCCAGCACAGGCTTACCCAGTTCTGACTGCATAGTGCCTTGAGCACTGTGCGACAGCCTTTGAATGTATCAGAGTTGACGTTGGTTGATTCCATTGGCTTGAAGGCGGCCTGGATATCGGTGTAGATAGCGATATCTCTTTCGATAACCGATCTCATCTCCATTAGCTCTGAAGATAGCCAGAACCTCTGATTGGAAGACACTGCTTGTGTCCGGTAGTCTTATAGACACTCTGAGAAGATACCAGAGCCTGTTCCTTTCTCTGTTTTTGAGTCATCTGTGAAAATTGGAATTTCATTTGACCTGATTATTGGATTTTTCTCGAGTCCCCTCCCTCTCCGGATAAATTATATCATTCGGGATGTCAAAGTCGACCAAGGAGGGCATTTCATCCGTTAGAATTGGATTGCCTGGCAGTAGCTCTGTTGGCGCCGTGCCATGTCCGAAACTACTGCTCTTGAAATAACCCAGATTAGTGAGTCTTATCGCACTGTTGCCAGCAAGTTTTTTGATCTGTACATCAAGCGGTGTTAGGTGCAATAAAGTGTCTAATGCTGCCGTAGTTATGGTACGGAGCGCACCGGTAATGGCTATGGAAGCCGTTCTTTGAACCGCCGCTAATTTTCCGTAAATCGTTTTTTTTTTTTTTTTTTTTTTGTTGCTATGGTGGAAAGCATGTAAGTGTCGTATGTAAGTGTGGGTCTTACCACCACCGTATACAGCCAGTACACGATAGGAGGTTTTAAGCCCCAAATTGTTCCTACGGTTCTTTTGCAAATGAAAAAAGCATTATAGTATGCCTTTTTGATTCTTTCCGCTATATTAAGATTCCAATTCAGTTTTTTTTTGTCCAGAATCACATCCAGATACTGCCCGCAGTCCGAAAGGGACAGTTCCACTCCGTTGAATTTTGGGAGTTTGAATTGAGGTATCTTGTACTTTCTGGTGAAAAGACCCAGTTCCCTTTTGGAAGGGTTGGCATTGAGACCACAGCTTTTTGCCCAAGTAAGTGTAAATGTGTTTCCACCAGTTTCTTAAACCAGTTCCGTCCAAATTGAGGTTCCGCATTTTCCCTTAGAGGCTAGGGCGGCCTAGACCTAAAGCTTTATCTGCTACGGGAATAGATCCGCAAAACTTTTGACATGGTTTGGGATTAAATCTCGCACAAATTGAACCATTCTATCTACTCGGTATCTAGTAGATTTGTTGCGATTAAAAATAAACAAGACGATCTACCCGTAACCAACCTCTGCTTTTTTTTCTTCAACCTTATCTTATCAAAAGAGAACTGAACATTCCAAAGATACAAAATAAATGTTTTTTTTTTCATTATCTTCCATTCTTTGAGAATTTTTTTAGAAAATGTGGAGATAGACGGCAAATCGTCGAAACTAAATCTTAATACATGCTCCTATGTATATTGAAGATCATTTAAAATATTTTTCTACTCAGGAATACATTGACGAATCCATTGATTTGTTTACCAAAGGGTTTCTCAATTAATGACACAGTGATTTGTTGTTTGGTTCTCACATTAACAACTGAGCAGACGAAGACCGTAACTTACGAATGTGTGCCTATTGAGACGTCAAGCCCAAAGTAATTAATCAATTTAGCTCTACGCTTCTTGTCGCTCTATACGCAAACATACTTCAAAGATCGATTGTATCTGATGATGGTGATGTTCAATTCGTTTATAGATCCTAAGAATCAGTGGTGTGTCGTAGTATGTACATATGTTAAGCCGAGATCATTTTTCGAGTTTAAACTAGGTTGCAGTTAGAAAGCTGACACAATGAACTGATTTGCTGGCTTCCTGAGCCTCGTTATCTGTGTTAACAACGCATCGAATAAGAAGAATAATCTCTTATTTACTATACTAAACGTTGATGGTATAAATACAAGTTTGCATGGTTTTCCTTAAATATAAAAAATAAACAAATAAATAAATCACTTAGAGAATTTGAAAGTAAAGGATCAAAGCATACATAAAATTAAAAAAAAATGTTTTTTCATTTTTTTTTAGAATTTGTTTCTTCGCAATAATTAGCAACTCTAAATTAAAACCCATCTAGGATTAGGAAAACATCTCAGCCACAAAGAACACCAAACAGCAATATTGCAAAACTTCATACTCCAATTTTTTATTTCAATAAGAAACGAAAGCACGCTCACGCTCTATCGTGGAAGAAATGGTAATGGAGGAACAACAACCGTCTCCACAATCTGTAGGACGAGAATTCGTTCGGCAATATTACACCCTGTTGAATAAGGCTCCAAGTCATTTGCATCGTTTCTACAATAACAACTCGAGTTTTATTCACGGCGAATCAACTTTGGTCATTGGACAGAAGAACATTCATAATCGTATTCAACAATTAAACTTCCGCGATTGTCATGCAAAAATAAGTCAAGTGGACGCTCAAGCAACATTGGGTAATGGCGTTGTAGTCCAGGTTACCGGGGAGCTATCCAATGATGGTCAGCCGATGAGACGTTTTACTCAAACCTTTGTGTTGGCAGCGCAATCACCCAAGAAATATTATGTGCACAACGACATCTTCCGTTATCAGGATATGTATTCGGACGAAGAGAATGACGGTGAAAGTCGTTCCGAAAATGATGAAGAGCATGACATTGAGCAGCAGCAACAACAACAGCCACCGCAACAGCAACCTCAAGTCGCTCCGGCTAATAATTTAGCTGGTGCAGTCGAAACTAATGCGGTGCAGCCGGCTCCACCTCAACAACAGCCTCCCCAGCAACAACAACAGCAGGTTGTAGTGGCCCAGCCTCAAGCTCAGCAACAGGCAATTTACTATTCAATGCCTCAAACCGTTGTAGCAGGCGCTCCACGTGCTGTGCCGGTGATTGCTGCGCAAACAGTTTCTTTGGCTCAATTTCCCGCTCCAGCAGCTGCTCAGCAAACTCAGTTGAACGGAGGTGTTGTGCACGAAGATTTGTTGGCTACAACAATGCAACAGCAAACTGTACAACAACAACCTGTGCAACCCCAACAGCCGTTGCAACAACAGCAAATGCCACCACCAGTTCAACCAAATGTGGCTCCTACAGTTGTGTCAGTTGTTTCCCCACAGGTACATCCACAACAGCCAACTCAGGTGACAGTCGTGGCTGCCGGTGCAATTCCTCAGGTTGTGGCTCAGATAACAAGTCTACCAACCCCGTCAGCGCATTCACCTCCGCTACCAGTGATGGGGCAAGCAATGCCAATTGTGCCCCAAGGACCTGGTCCGGTACCAAATATACAACAGATCGATACAGGAATTGTCAGTGGAAACAGCAACATTGCCGGTGCTAACGTAATTATTAAAGATGATGACATGGGCAATTATAATGACCAAACCGGTAGTCAGGAATACATTGACGAACAGCAACAGATTCACCAGGAGAAATATGAAGGTAAGGTCTTTCAAATATACATATCTATTTAACTATAAATTAATGTTAGACTTTTCCGCAGCACCCAAATCCAATCCGAATGAACTCAAAACCTATGCCAATCTATTCAAATCCTCTGCAAATATCAATCCTTCCTCTCCTGGTAGTGGTTATATGCCCCTTCCACCAGTTAATCAAAGTCTAGTAAACGTAAACCAACAGTCACAACAACAATCGCTCAGTTCATCGTCTTTGATTTTTAAGAACGATTCTCGTATGATTGACAATAATATGCAAACCGGAAACAGTGGACCTGCACCATTACCGCAAAGGACAAATACATCGAGAATCAATAAAGGTATTTTTTTTTTTATAAAATAATCAACATTCGTAGTTAGGATAAGTTGATAAAGGTCATAGATCATGTATAGATCACAAAAATTGCCATATTTTCAAGCATAACACAATATCTGTTATGCTGTTCTACATTTTTATGACGTTATGCAACTTTTTTATTATTCGTGTGAAAACAATTTTCTCTATTTCTTTTTTTTTAAATAGATTTTGAACAGCGACGACCAGGAAACACCAATAACCAACAATTCAGCGACAGTAATCAACTCTTCTTGGGTAATGTACCACATCACGCTACCGAAGATGAATTGAAGGTTTTGTTCAGTCGCTTCGGCCCCGTTATGGATTTGCGAATTCATTCAAAACCTGGTCCTAAAGTCCCCGGAATTCGTAATCCACAAAATTATGGTTTCATCACATACCAGGATCCTCAGTCTGTCGAAAATTGCTTGTCGAATTGCGTAAGTAGTATATATGGTATTTATCTCTTTTCTATTTCTTTTTGTTTTATATGTACAATTTTAAATAGATTTGGACCACCCATTACGTCCAAATTCAAATACAAGTTTCTTTTCGAATCATATATTATTGTGACGCTGACACGCAGTTTTGACTGCCAGTCAGTATCATACCATCGCAGGACGAAATTAATCGCTTTACACTTGGGAAAAATTTGTAAACTTATTTCTAGAGTGAGTGCTGTGTTGCCCACACAGTCCGTTTATTGAAAATAAATTTTGGGCGAAATGAAGCAGCCACCTGCATGTTTGCGCAAAAAGTTCGTGAGACTGACTTGCTTGCGGACAACACTCATGGTCTCTGTCGTCGTAAGGGTGCTGTGGCCGGGAGTGTTCGACTCAATCCAGGGAAATCGACTCGCCATCCATTTCAACAGCCCAACATTTCGGGCACCACCTTGATGAGAATTTTGCACAAATATCTCGGATTATTCCTTTAGGAAATCCAATTAAGTCATCGGCCTCACCACACTGAAAGCATCGGTTCTCACCAGATCACCGAAATCAAGCAGTGTTGGGCGAGTTAAGTACCTAGATGGGAACTCAGAACATCGCGTGCTGTTGACAAAACACGCCATATGGGCATAGCACCCCGGCGTAAAGTCCCTTTACAAATTTACTTGTATTGATTCATTGAAAAATAAATAAAATGCAATTAAATCAGCAATTAAAAACAAACGACCATCCGCTTCGAATTTGGCTAAAAAAAATAATTTTTACTGACATGGCACATTTTCATCTCAGCGGTTATGTTAATAAACAAAATTGCCGCATTTTATTTCGAAAATGCTGGTGGAAACGCCATTTCGGTCAACGGTGGACGCTACAGAGCCATGGTTACCAAATTTTTGTGGGCTGAAATTGAAGACATGGACTTGGACGATCTTTGATTTTAGCACGATTGTGCGCCATGCCACGCAGCCCATCAAACAATAGATCGTTTGCCCGATATGTTTGGTAATCGTGTTATCAGCCGCCTCGGCAATATCAATTGGCTGCCTCGGAACTGTGCGATTTGATCCTCTTAAGACTTTTTTTTTTTGTGGGGTGCTCTGAAAGATCGATATTATGCAGACAATCCAGAAACGATTCAAGCGCATAAAGCGAATATCGTCCGAGCCGTTATTGGGTTGATAGAATGCGTTATTCCGAAGCCAGCGGAGGCAGCCACAGGAATGAAATTGTATTCCATTGCTAATGGGAATGTTCGCTCTTAATATACCGAAAATAATTGATTTTTGTTAATTTTATTTTACTTTTAAAAAGAACTTGTATTTGGACCACCCTGCAGTTGTAATCTAAAATGAGAGCAACAACAATAGTTTTTTTTTTTTGTGAACTGATGAAGTAAACTTTATAATGTAATAAATGACATAAAAGTCATTGTAATGACTATACTATTAGCTTTTACGGAAAGATGATATGTATTATGCAATCTTGGGCATGTGATCCGCGCCTGGCTCGAATAAAACGTAGTCTGGAAGTCTAATTTCGACCACTTTTTCGAACAATTGAGGCCGTAGATCGGCAATAATGCGGCGGATTGTGGCTTCTAAGTCGTCCTTCGTTTCTGTTTTATCGGCGTAGACCAACGACTTCATATATCCTCATAGAAGATAATCCAAATGTATTAAATCACACGATCTTGCAAACCAATTCACAGGTCCATCAAGCGACATTTTGCCCTTACTGAATGTGTGGCATGTTGCGCAGTCTTGTTGCAACTACGAAAAATTCAGTTCATGTGGCTTTTTGTACAATAAATGTAACAGCGTCTCAATAATGGCTTGTATATACTTCACTCGAAATGCAGCAATTTTGCTTGTCGACGTAGAAATTCAACTAAAAACTGAATTCCTTTGTTGAACAAAAGAGCAATGTTGATACAGGCCTTTTACCGAACGGCCAATGCACGCGATAGTCAAAGGGGTTACACCACCGAATCGACTCAATACTACGCTCCACAGTAGCAACAGCTTCTTCAGTGCGCATCTCTGCGGATGCGTAACATAAATTAAAGTATGCGTGGTGCGAAAACGATCTATGTTTATACGAATTATTTGCTCAGATGGACGATTATGTTGATGACCGTAGAATGGAATACGGTAAATTTCGGGAACTGAACCACGATTTTCGAAATAAATTTGTCAGCGTTTTACTAGTGTAAGTCTATTCAGTGCAAAATGTCAATCCAATTCAAAAACTAAACCTAAAAAAAACACACCATGTTTCTCATTCGTAAAATTACATCTAAATACGACTTAGTTCTGGGTGGACAGTTGTAGGGTTGGCTAACTTTCAGCACTTCGATACAATTTTAAGAATGCTCCAATTCGAACGCATCGTCAACAATTCGCTTTCGTGTTGGAATTTGAGTGCAAGTAAGTTCTCTTTGAACTTTAAAACTTTCATTTTTATCACTTCAATTCGTGTACTGGACCCAGGCGAACCAAAGTAAAAACTTTCTTAAGGAAACCTCTAAGAAAAAATATTCAGACTTTGTTCAAATAATATTAATTTTTTTTAATGCTCTAACAATTATATTGTCTTACCTGAATTTGTCACATTTGTTTTGGGTTATACTTTGGCATTGTACTTAAGCTTGCCACTTATTAGTCCTTTGCGGAGAAATGTCTCATAGGTAATAAGTAAGTAGGTCTTTTAGTAATAGGGTCGTATGATTTGGATAAGTGTAGTAAATCTTCTCCCGCAGAAATTCTGATTCTGAACTCTCTTGTACCATACGATTTTATCTCGTGTGTTTTTAAAAGATTGTCGGACTTACACTAAAATATTTCTTTATATTTCAGGTTATAAGAGGACATATAAAGAGGGAGACATTTTATTTTATACGTGTGCATACATTGGTTTACGAGGGTAGTCCCAGAGTACCCGACCTAACAAAGAAAACACAAAAAATTTAGGAAAAAATGTCTTTATTTCTCTACATAGTCTTCTTTTAGCTCAATACACTTTTTCCCAGCGATGATCAATAGCTTCGATAGCCGGTTTACAGTGAGAATCGTCGAGTTCGTGCCGTCGATTTCCTCTAGGTTTTCGAAAAAGTGTTTCTCTATAAATTTTCTTCGACTACGCGATATTGCCTCGCATTCACACAGTATGTGTGTTACTCAAGAGCTTGTAGATCATCACAGAATCTGAAAATATCCGTGTCTGACAATTTGGGTTTCTTGTCCTGTCAGAATTTCTACTACTGTCCTATATCGTTTGCCGTCAAAAAGCGGCCAAAGAACCTTGGATACCCTGTGTCCTTCGAGACAAAACCCTCACTATGTAAAGGGGAGGTTTGATGTTGGCAACCTCACTATTGTCGAGTAGCCATCCTTTTCTTGCAAGCTCCACCGCTTGTTCATTTCTTTTAATACTGCAGTGTCCTGGCACCCAGCACAGTTTTACCCGGTTCTGACTGCATAGTGCCTAGAGCACTGTGCGACTGCCCCTGATTGTATTAGAGTTGACGTTCGTTGATTCCATTGCCTTGAATGCCACCTGGATATCGATGTAGATAGCGATATCTCTTTCGGATACCGATCTCATCTACATTAGCTCAGCCGCCCTGAGAACATCCAGAACCTCTGATTGGAAGACACTGCTTGTGTGCGGTAGTCTTATAGTTCTGGGTGTTCCAAGAAGATACCAGAACCTGTTCCTTCCTCTGTCTTTGAGCCATCTGTGAAAATTCCAATTTCATACCTTATTATTGGATTTTTTTCCACTCCCTCTCCGGATAAATTATATCATAAGGGATGTCGAAGTCGACCAAGGAAGGAATTTCATCCGTTAGAATTGGACTGCCTGGCAGTAGGTCCGTTAGGACCGTGCCATGTCCGAAACTATTGCTCTTGAAGTAACCCAGATTAGTGAGTCAGGTCGCACTGCTGCCAGCAAGTTTTTTTGTCTGTATATCAAGCGGTGTTAGGTGTAAAAAGGTACCCAATGCGGGCGTAGGGGTGCTACGGAGCGCACCTGTAATGGCTATGGAAGCCGTTCTTTAAGCTGTCGCTATTTTTCCGTAAACCGTTTTCTTGTTTGTTGCTTTCCACCAAACTAATGCGCCGTATGTAAGTACAGCCAATACACCATAGCATGTTTTAAACTCCAAAATTGTTCCTACTGTTCTTTTGCAGATAAAAAGAGCATTACATGCTTTTTTGGTTTTTTCCGCTACATTAAGATTCCAATTCAGTTTTTTGTCCAGAATCACGCCTGGATACTTCGTGCTGTCCGAAAAGGGGCAGTTCCACCCCGTTTTGGGGACTTGAATTGCTGTATCTTGTACTTTCTGGTAAAAAGACCCAGTTCCGTTTTGGAAGGGTTGGCCTTGAGACCACAGCTTTTTGCCCAAGTGTAGACTCTTCTCTATTTTCCCCATCCCCTCGTGCAGGGCGGTGTCTAAAGATTTCCCTTTCATGTATGCATACTGTGACTCAGTCAAAAAGCCATTACTGCATCTATTCCTAATATGAATCTCTAATAATCGGTCCAGGGTTTTAAGCATAAATGATGACAGACTTATTGGTCTGAAATCCTTTGCTGTTATATGCCCATGTTTGCCAGGTTTAAGTATAAAAACCACCTAAACTTCCCTCCAAGTTATTGGTATGTACCCTGTCTTTAGACTGTGTCTATGAATTTCAAATGCGTCCATTTTTTTTCTTGATTTCATCTTTCAAACGATTCAACAAGTTCGCATAATACACGCCGTTGATTGTTCTTCGTTTTTGAAGATAATCAATGAAAATCATATCACGTGCATCCCAAAAAACTGACTCCATGATCTTGCCTGCAGATGGAACTGTCTTCGCCGTCTTTGGAGCCGATTCTCCCCTTTTGAGTGCATTGTGTTGACTGTTCCTTCGCCTCGGATGTGAAGTGGTGGACCCATATTTCATCCATGGTTATGAATCGACCCAAAAACTCGGGTTTATTGCTGTGAAACTTCGCCAAACACATTCTCACGACTCTGTTTTTATTCCATTGTGAGTAATCGCGGCACCCATCTTGCGCACAGCTTCCTCATATCCAATTTTTCAGTCAACATGCGATGCACAGCGCTTTTAGAAATGCTTACCATATCTGCTAGTTCACACACTTTTAATCGACGGTCATCCAATACCATTTTGTGGGTTTTTTTTTTTCAATATTTCTGGTGAACTCACCTCATTTGGTCGACCACTGCGATGTTCGTCTTGGCAACTCGTACGGCCTCGCTTAAACTCTGCTACCCAATATTTTATTGTTGTAAACGAAGGAGCAGACTACCCCAGAGTAGAATCCAATTCCGTTTTGATGTTGGGTGGACTGAGGCCTTTCAAATGAAAGTATTGTATCACATAACGATAACCATTTTTTTTCATGATTAAAAATTCAATGAGAGCGTTCACTATTGATGGCCGCCGAACAAATACTAAATAACATATCGTCATCAAACTTCAAATTTAAGCTTTATAAGGTTGGTACTTTCTACAGTTGTCATTCTTTTAAAACAACAACCGCCATCTATACGTCAGTTCGGGTACTTCTGGAGCTATCCTCGTATATGGATTTAGGTCTACATTAATAGTTGTTTCAAATGTTGTTCAGACAGTAATTGTGACTTAATGCTTTGCCCACTGCAAAATTATTGAGGTAGCCTTCCACCTTCTGCTGTTCTGTGCAATTGATCAATGTTGTACATCTCTTGTTGCCAACATTTATTCGGGTTTTTCCTTGTTCACAATTAAACGTAACTTTTGCCAGCCTTTTTGAAATCAAGATCGCAGTGACTTTGCTTCCGACATTTACCCTGAAGAAGTCGTTTCCCATCGCCATTCTACACAATCTAACGAGTTTGGGAGGGGTGCTTAAACTAAACATGATTCTGCATAGGTCGTCTCTGTAGATGTTACAAAATCGATAAAGATGTGATTAGTACTGTTCTGGACTTCAGTAGTGCCATAATGTGAATGCTTGGTGAAATGTGTACTTATCTTACTTGTTTATTGACTTTGACTTCAAGTGTTTAATCAAAACGACAGGAGATAGTGTACATAATGTTAAGCAGAATGATTCCTCTATATGTAATTGCCACAGGCCACAGTTTAGAGGGTCTCCTTACTTGTGGGTTGGCCAATAGATATTGAGGTTCCATTTATTAAGTATACTTCCTTCCAATCAAATCTTGGATATTAGTTGGTATACTCTATCTAAATAGTCAATGACCGCTGCCTTGCCCTTTAGTCCGGCTTCTAAGTTTAGATACAGCTTTCATTTATGCAAGTTTCTTTTCGGCTCTAATTTCGCAAAGTTTCTTCATAGTGGATGGACAAAGAAAAAACTGTTGTGTCCGATTGCAAATAAAAGATTCCGTTTTTGACCACACTCTTTCACTTACATGGGCTACAGTGTCTTACGCGTTCTTCCAATAGTGGGTGTTCGAAGTCAAAGTTATGGACAACATTTTTTACAAAACCTAAAATACCTCAAATTGAACTTGCCTTTTAACAAAAATAATAGTATTAAGCTTATTAAATGGTGCAACCAAATACTGTAATATATTGAAAGCAATGCTGTATTTAAGTCAAGATTTTATTAGGTATAAAGGGAAATTTTGTTTTTTGTTTAAAATAGTTTTCAGTTTTTAATTAAAAATTACATTAGACTGTTTTCTTCATTGGTTTAATCTGTTGGCAGCGTTTTGGCAGCTTATCTAATCCGTTCGAAAAGAATTCATCGCTTTTGAGAACGCAAAGTTCTTTCTCAACCATTTGAATATCCTCAAAATGTAAAAATGTATATATTCATCAACACATCTGTTTTTTGTACACAATTTGTGTTGGCCAAAGATCGGCGTTTGCAATGAATGCAATCAAGCTGAGTACAATAACGATCAGCACTTACAGTTTTACTTTGTTTAAGCAGATCACAGCACACCAGACTTGCGGTCCCACAGCATTACCTTCTTCTGAGGCACACCAGCTTTTGATATTGTTGGCAAAGTTTACCGGCTGGGTCTTTTTCTTACAAAATTTCTTAAAATTATATACTTTATACCGTAATCAACTATGTATAAATTTTTTGACGAGCAAAGTTTGATGCACATAGAAATTGGGAAATTGGGAAAAAAATATTTATTTATTCGTCTACATGTTGTCGCCTTCAAAATAGTCCCTATTAGATATTTATGCGCTTGTGCTAGCGCTTCTTCCAATCCTTGAAACACTTCTTAAACTCGGTCTTTAGGATAGACTTTAGCTCTTTCAGCGATGCGCTTTTAATGTCATCCATGCTTGTAAAACGACGGCGCGTTAAGGTTCTCTTTATTTTTGGAAATCGGAAAAAGTCACACGGAGCCATGTCTGGTGATTATGGAGGGTGGGGCATCGTTACAGTATTGTTTTTGGCCAAAAATTCGTCGCTTCTTTTGTTCAAAGTTCAACAATTTTGGAACAAATTTTGCTGCCATGCGTTTCATACCCAAAACATTCCAAAAAATTTCATGGCATGAGCCAATCGATATGCCAACATCATCAGCCACTTCTCTAATTGTGATTCGGCGATCGTCCATAACCATTTCTTGCGCGTTTTAATCGGTTGTTGATGTGCTGGGGTATACGGAGCGTTCATCATCTTCAACGTCTTCATGGCCATCTTGGAAACGCTTATACCACTCGTAACCTCTTGTTTTGCTTATACCAGACTCACAATAGGCCTTTGTCAACATTTCACACATTTTACGCAAAATTTGATACAAATTCTTTAATACATTTCTTTTAACAAACGAAAATCGCCAAGTTCATATAAACACGTTTAACCTTAGCGGCTGCCACAGACAAAGTAAAAAATTAATACAACTGAAAATTTTGTCATACTTCAGGGGCATGTATACCAACACTCTCCAAACCCGGGAAATTTAAAAAATCCTGTTATTTTCTGAACACACCTCGTATAATACATTGTCTTAAATATACATTTTCTTCACTAAACAATTATAGACTTACATATACAAAACTTACTTACTCAAAATGGTTTTATTAACTTCACATTCTTTATTGATGGTCGACAACGAAGTTCCCTTTAACTACTTATAATTTTAAATATGTTGGTTCATAAAAACTAATAACCGTATTTTTTTTTTTTGTAGCCGCTCTACTACCCCGAAAACTCACCCGACGGTCAAAAGCTCAATGTTGAGGAAAAAAAACCCCGTTTGCGCACCCCCAATGATTTGCCTCCACGTCAATCCAACAATATGTCAGGCAACAATGGCAACGGCAACAACATGGGCAACTCACAACGACCCAATATGGGCCAAAATCGTTCGCTCTCTAACACTGCTGGCATGATACGTGGCAACCCCAATAACAATAGCCTCTCCCGTGGTTCAAGTGGTGGTCCACGCATGGGAGGCGGTTTCAATCGCAACGACAGCAGAGGTCCACCCGGTAGTGGACCACAGTCACGTGGTGGCAATGGAAATTCAGGCTCCAACACAGGTGGCGGTTGTACCAGCTACAGCCGACGCTAACCATTAATCTTCATTTACACACATTAATCTTTATAAGATCAATAAATTTATGAAATTACATATAATTTTATTTTAACGAAACAATATAAAAGCAAGCTTGGTCTTACAAAAACAAAACAAATAAAATTATAAAAAAAAAAACAAAAAACAAACAAAAACAAAAGAATACAATGAATTGCGGTCATCATTTTAATTATTTTCTATTTTAAACAAAAACAAATATATATATATATCTTCCTTTCTTTTGTATCTTTTAATTTATCAAAACATTTAAAAGAAATAATTCAAAACAAAAAAGCAAAAAAATAATAATAAAAAAAAAACAACAAACAAACAAAAAAATTCAAAAAAAGAGAAAAAATCATGAGAAAAAAATGCAATAAAAAAAGCAAAATAAAGACTTGTAAACTTTATTGTTCGTACGTTTATATATACCTTTAAAAAGATAAAAAAAAAATAAAAAATAAAAAAAATACACAAAAGAAAGTAACATGCAAAAAAATGTAAAAAGTGAAAAAAAATGAAAAATGGATGAAAATCAATTGCAACTATTAATAGTTATCTTTCAAATCATGAATTCAATATAAAAAAAAGAGAAACAAATAAACAAAAAACTTGAAAACGTAATTAAGTACGATAGTCTATCTGAAAAAAAAAACAACAAAAAAACACAAGAAAGAAAAAAAATGGAAATGAAAGTTAAGTTATAAATTATATGTAAATCTAGATTTTTTTTTTCGATAAAAAATTAAATAAAATATTTATATAAAATGGAGAAAAATAAATTTCGAAAAATAAAACAAAACAATAAATAACCAACAGGACAAACAGAAACAAAACAAAAAAAAAATAATAATAACGAGTGTGAGTGTGTCAGAATAAATGAATAATCTAGAGAATCAATTTTAAAAACAAAAACATAGTTATAAAGTAATATATTAACGAAAACAATAAAAGCAATTAAAACAACACAAAGATAACAGAAAGAAACAAATAAAATAAAAGTTTAAAGAAAGAGAAAATAAAACCAACAAATTCTAACATACACATAGGAAAATAGAAATAATCTGTCCTGTTTTTTTTCCTTTGCAAAGTATCTTAACAATTCTAAAGCTGTCCGCATATACATATATATATATATTGTTCGTGTTTTTTTTTTTTTTACCTTTCAAGTTTAACAAAATTGGCAGAATTTGTATTTTTATTTGTTTTGGTATTTATTACCTCATAAGCACAAGGATTTTCTTTTTTAAAAAATAATTTATTTCGTTTTTCTTTATTTTTTTTTACTTTTTTACTATACTTTTGTGGTTATTATTATTATTGTCTTTGTTATTTTTTTTCTGTTCAGAACTTTAAATCCGAAAAATGTGAAAAATAAGAAAACTTTAAAAAAAAAAGTATAGTTTACCTTTTTATTTCCTTTTTAGAGGAGTGATTTATTTGTTTTTTTTTTTTTTTTTGTTTAAGTTTTCTAACGAGTTGAATTGAATTATTTATTTTTTAAAAGTATATACACAGCGAAATTCAATTAAAGGCAACTTATTTTTCAAAGTTGATTTAAGTACAATTTACAATCTTATTGAATACAAACAAATGATTTATCTAAACAAAGAAAAAAATTTACTAGAACAAATAAACATATCTTTACTTAATGAAACAAAAAAAAAAACCCAATTTGTACTGCGAAATTCGATTAAAGGCAGTCAAGGCAAAGTAAAAGCAAGAAATTGTAGTATAACAAATAACGTAAAAGTCTAACCCCCATTGCGAGTGTCAATTATCAACCAATTCACGATTGACACATTTATCAATTAAAACAATTTTCGGTATTGTGTAACTCATTTGATAAAATTTTTGGCTATTGTGAACGAGACATGACATTTGTTGACAAACTAACTAATCAGAAAATTCCATTTGTTGTTTCACTTTGGCCCCCCATTCAAAATGGAAATTTGTTACAAATTGACGATAATCAATCACTATTTGATAATTGGCAATCGCAATACGAACTACTCAAATTTTTTGATATTTATCGTTTATTTTTTGACTCACAATAGGGGTGTAAAATAATAGTGAGTCCAACCGCCAGACTTGGTTATAAGTTCGAAAATCCGACTTGGCATCGAATTAGTCACGTTTTTGAACTCCTGAGCTGGAATTAGAAACCATTCCGCTGTGACGGCCTTGCGTAAATCCTCCATCGAAACACACACGACGAGATAGATTTCCCCACCTCTTTTCGATCGGGTTTAAGTCCGATAAACGTGCTGTAAACTCTAAAAGTTGAATTTCTTTATCTGAAAACCACCGCGATACATGAGTGGCAGCATTATTTTGTTGGAAAATTGTAATTGAATCCGGCTGATGGTCCAAAAAGTCAACCAGAACATATTCCAACAGAGTAATATAGTTTTTTGATTTCATTCGGCCAGAATTTTTGCATATTGGAGTCCTGCAATGATAGCTAAAAGCAGCCCAGACCATCAAACTTTCGCTTAGTGGAGAAGCTCTCAGGAGTTTTTATATCATGTCAATAATAATTAAAACCGTCTGGCCCATCAAGGTTAAACTTTTTTTCATCCGAAAAGATCACGCTTTTCCACTGTTTAGACCATCGTAACCGATCGGAACGGAATTTCCTCCGATTTTTACGAATTTTGTATCATGGTATCTGTTTCGACGACCTTATCGGACAAACCTCCGAAAACAAATTTTCTTGTGCGATGGATGACTGCAAAGTGTCAAAATAACAGCAACGCCTATTAAATTGACGCGATGCATTCCGATGCATGACATGATTAACTTTCCGATTGTCTCCGACGTCAAAACAAATGTGACAAAAGTTCCGAAAGAATGGGTACCTACTCTTCAAAATACCTTCGCTGGGGACTTACTCGTATGTTCCATACATATATGAGAGTCATGATTGGCTCCTTGGAAGTTAGCATTTACGACTCTAATCTATATGTTGTAATCGCAAATCTATTACAATAGAATAAAAATAAAGGAGTAGCTTTGTTTCATGATTTGCTTACAATTAACACGTTAAGAGAATGGAATTTTGGAAATGTTTTATTTTCACAAATTGAATGTCAAATACATGCGTTGGTACGCGTCTATATTTCATTTACGATTCGGATGCCATGAAGCAAATAACTTTTCTCCGATCGGTTACGATGATAGGTACTCATGTCATGTGTTCTTTGGCAAAGTGTAGTCGGGCAACTGTATGTGCTTCTGTAAGAGCTGGTTTTGACTTCATTTTGTTCCCAGCCTGCCAGTTAAAATTTGTTGTACACGCCGTTTAGATATCGGCAACTTTAAATCAGAAGCAGTAGCATTTTTTTTTGCAACTCAGCTCAGATAATGGCCGATTTATGTCTTGGTGAAATTTTCTGATTGTTTTTATTTCTCCGGTTCGTGTTGTAATTACTTTTTAATTTAATAACATTATCGATTGCGGAAGGCCGGTTGATTTAGTTTAATGGAAATTTGGCGATTGGACATACCGGTATCCTTACACGCATGGATTTTGGTGATTTCCTTTTCCCATTCTGACTTGTGGCCAACAATCATCGAAATCCAAAAGTAAAAAAAAATATTTTCAATTGTAATCACCAAACAAGAACCCTGATTTCGTTTCCAACTCACAGCTTTTCAGTATAAACACGACTGCTTTTAATTGAATTTCGCACGATCATTAGTAACAAAACAACAGATGTTGAAATTCTCTGAGCGGGAGTAATAGTACTTTCAAAACATAACGTAACAAGGACACAAAGTAAAAACAAAAGAAAAAAATTGGACATAAATGTTCGTTTACACTACGACCACATTTTCTGTACATCTGCCTTTAATTAAATTTCGCTGAGTGTATAGTCGTTTTTTCGGCAAAAAGTTAATTTGGGGGCTCGTGTACTCGTACTCTCAGGGAATGAGTACGATTTCTCTGATTCTGGCTTTTATTTAAGAATATTACCGAGATTATATGGTATTGAAATCGTAGACTGAGAATTTAATTGGATATCAGACCAACACAGATGCTTACATCCTCTCTTAGGAAATTCACATGACGATCGTCAAGATCGAATATTGGGTTTCAACAGAATGCCTTAAGTCATCAATTTAAACTCGATTTCGTTGCAACAGATTGGATTTCAACTGAATGCCTTAATCCATCAACTTAAGTTCAATCTTGTTGAAATGCATTGGGTTCCTTGTTGGAACGCATTGGATTTCAACAGAATGCCTTTAGCTATTAATTTAAACTCGTTCTTGCTGCAAAGTATTGGGTTTCAACTCTATACCTTAAGTCTTTTTTGATGTTTAGGGTATTTTGAAAGGCACTAGAATATGGGTCGGCAACTATTATCGTATTGCGTTAATGGAGCTTATGAATTTTGTCAAACAAAAAAAAAAAAAAAAAAAAAAAAAACTACAGCTGCTCTAAGTGAGAACTATAGCCGAGTGCATAACTTAATTATTTCAAAACTATGACTTCAGTCGTCTACCTATAAAAGTTATGTGAGAAATTCTATTTATTTTCTATATAATTTGATAGAGTAGATTACCCGCTGTAAGCTATAGGAGGAAGTAACTCATGTGCTTATTCGTATGTACAAATGTTATTCATATACTTGAGACTAGACTTAGGGACCATATGGTTGTCAGTAGTACGTTGGAACAATAGCAGAAAACTAACATCTTCGAAAATACATTTTAATCACAATAAAAACATACTTTTCCTTTAATTCTAGCTCGACTGAAAATGTAAAACTCTAATTCCTTAATAACAAACTCTCAACCTTTCTAATAAAATAGCAAAACATAACAATTTCAAGTGTAACCTCTCAATACAATAAGTGATATTCTTGTGTTACAAAAAAAGTAAACAATAAAAATTATCTGCTAAGCAAGAAAGGCAAAATAATTGTTTTTTAAAACCTTTTAATCAAAACAAAGAAAAACATAATTCGTAATTAAATCTTTGTAAAACTTGTTTATGGGTTTTGTTTTTTTAAAAAAAAAGGAATATACATATAACATTTTATACACGGTGCATGCAACAATTTAGTTATTTATTTTTTTTTCTTCAATTAAAACCTGCATACTTACCTAGTGCCAAAAAAAAACTGCAAGATTTTTGTTTTTCTAAGCAAGCATTTCCTAAATTATTATTTTTTTTTATTTCTGTTATAATATTACTTCTGAAATGACTAAATTTATTTTTATTATATTTTTTAATAGCAAGAAATGCGCTCGCAATATTTCAAAATCAAATTCACAAATTTTCGTCAAACAAAATAAAAACAAATGCTAAAGAAAATATGTCAATGAATTTATTTCTTAACGCTTTAAATGTTCTAAACAAATGAAAAACAAAACAAAAACTAAGCGAAAAAAAAAACTTAAAAAAGAGTAACAAAAAATAAATATTAAAAAAAAATCAATTTTAGTCTTAAAAATATAATTATGTACTAAAATTACAATTAAGTTTATATCTAAGAACTAATTATAATAGAAAAACAAAAACATAATTTAAAAAAGTAAACATTTTCATATAAACAAAAAAAGGAAAAAAATTCAAAAAAAAAAAAAAACAAAAAAAAAACAGAAAACAAACAACGTACAACTCAATTTGTAAAAAATACACCATAATGAAAATTAAAAACAAAAAAGAGTAAGTGCCGCCGCCCTTCGATTTCAAGAATTATTAAAAACTTTCAAAACACAGAGTAAAGCAAAAATATGTTTCAATCAAAAACTATATATTCTATGTATGTATATACTTGCACCCGTGTGCAGTGTGAATTTGTTTATCTATTATTCAGATACATATTTCTTTTGCGTTTTCGTCGTTTCCCTTACAATTATCACAAATTAAAATGCAAAACATTTTCTCCATTTACCCGAATTAAAAAGATAATAAAATATTCTAAAAGCGCATACGAGTATACATAAGTTTTGAAAATTAAGTTTGGTGAAGATAAAAATAATTTAAGCGTATATGGTCGGAAAAGAAGTAAATGAATATAAATATATATACGTACCTTATTTTGTTTAGTTTGTCTTTTTTGTTTTTATTAATTAAAAATAAAACTTACATACAAAAAATTTTTACAAATACGTTTTTTTATATTTAATACGTTTTTTTATCTTGCTGGTGTTATTTATTTTTGTTTTGGCTTGCATCTGGTTGAGTGTGTCCTTAATCAACTCTCACAGGTACAAACTTGAAGGTGATGTCACTGATATTCTTCTTAAGACTACAGTTGCATACCTGCGAGATTGCTATAATTTTTGGAGATTATAATTTCCGCCAACTAAAAAGTTTCGGACTTCCAATTATATTACTTATTTTTAATAGACAGGAAAATCCTTTTCTGATCCTATCATCTATCAAACTATTGTACAATAGTGTCACTAAGCACTTAGTGTGATTACCTAGTCCTGCCATAAGTTCTGGTACGCAGTTTCCAGCGCTTATCGTTCAAAACTTCTTGCGAAAGTAGAACCTCTAACTTTTTTTTTCTCAGAACACATGCACTGATCAGTGAAGAATACTAGTCACTTTGGTTTCAGTTTGCAAACTATTAACATGGAGTGGGGCGTTAAAGAGAATCAAGTCGCGGTAACAGCGTTACATAAGTGGGCAAATTTTCGAGTAGCTAAAACCACTCGGAATATCGAGAATATTCGCTTATCGGGCTATTGCTCGCTTCGGCAAATTGTCTGGAGTAGTGGACAGGTCAAGAAGTGGTCGCACCGCCCGTCGTCCGTACGAATGCGGTAGAAAAGGCAGTGCGTGAACGAATTCGGAGAAATCCCCTTAGGAAGCAGAAGATTATGTCTAATGAATTGGATATATCAACCAGATCCATGCCTAGGTTGAATCGGGATGTTCGTCATATGAAAGCCTATCGTCGGTCCCCGGGTCATCTTCTAACTCCTCAACTAAAAAAAATTAGCTGGAATGATGCAAGCGACTTTTGCTGTGGCACGCGGATTATGGCCATAACATTAATTTATAATTCATTAAATAACGAAATAAATTCTATCACAAACATTAATTCTTTCATTAAAGAAAATACTTTAAATTTAAATAAATTATATAATTATCCAACAAATATAATTACTATTATACTTATTACCTATTTATTAATTACATCAATTGCAACAGTAAAAATTACTAAACTATTATATGGACCCTTATGGTCAATAAACTAATGAACAAACCAATACGAATTAATCACCCAATATTAAAAATTGCTAATAATGCATTAGTAGATCTTCCTTCATCAATTAATATTTCTACATGATGATATTTTGGATCATTATTAGGAATTTGTTTAATAATTCAAATTCTTACAGGATTATTTCTAGCTATACACTATACAACAGACATTAGAATAGCTTTCGATAGAGTAAATCATATTTGTCGAAATTATGGATGATTATTATGAACTCAACAAGCTAATGGTGCGTCTTTTTTCTTTATTTGTATTTACGAGTATCTACATATAGGACGAGAAATATATTATGGCTCCTATATATTTAAATTAACATGACTATCAGGAACTATTATTTTATTTTTAGTAATAGCTGTTGCCTTCATAGGATATGTTCTATAATGAGGACAAATATCTTTTTGAGGAGCTACACTAATTACTGTACCGTGGAAGAAGTTTTCAACAAAAAAAATGACAAAATTTAGGCCGCTTCATCCAAGGAAGCGAAAAAAGTTATTCCAATGGTTAAACGTGGACATCATGCCGCTTCCGCAATGTCCTTTCGAATGTTTACCTCGAGCTCATCCAAAATGGTCGGCTTGTTAGCATAGACTAAAGACTTGACATTGCCCCAGAGAAAACATTCAAGTGGTGTGAAATCGCATGATCGCGGCGGCAAACTGATGAACGCTCGCCGTGAGATCACTCAGTCGCCAAATTTCTCCTTCACAACTTCGAGCGTTGTGTTATTTATATGGCATGTAGCGTTGTCTTGTTAGAACCACAGCTCAGATATATCGATGCTTTGGAGCTCTGACCACAGAAAGTCTGTTAACATCGCCCTATACCTGAGAGCATTGACGGCAACGGTGTCCCTTTCCTCATTCCGAAAGGAATAAGGTCCGATAATTCCGCCATGCCATAAACCGCACCAAACAGTCAATCTTTGTGGATGCATTGATGCTGGGCCGAAAACTTGTGGATTGTGTTACCTCCAATAATGGCAATTTTGCTGAGCCAAAAATTGGCCTCGTTCGAGAAGATGATTTTTTGGCCGAAATCCGGATCTCCGGCCAACATGATCTATGATCGTCCGGCTTCATTTCTTGCGTCAGCACAATCTTATATAGATGTAGGCCCAAATCCAACCGCAAAATAAGGTGGGTTGACTCTCTGGCAATGCCCAATTTAGCTGATCGGCGCCGAATCGACGCTTCTGGGTCTTCTTCAATACTTGCCGCTACGGCGGCTATGTTTTCTTCATTTTGCACCAATCTCTATCTGGTTGGTGGCTTGCGACGAATTGCCTGCACACTTAAGCCATAATGACGACCGACCTTACAACGAAATTCACGTTGCACATTTACAATTGAGTCGGAATTTCAAACCTTACTGAATATTTTGACAGCTGGATGTCATTGGTAACGTTGACAGTTGGTGAAACATAACAATTGGAAAAACTATCACCCTTTACTTGGTAAGACTGTGCGAAACTTGATGGCCAGGATAAGAAGCAAACTATTTAAACAAAAAACTTCCAACTCCTCAACTGCAACGAATTTACATGGCATTTACTAGTGCGTTTACAGCTACTGAAACAGAAGCGGCAATGGTGGGTTTCACAGTGAGAAAGATCAAATTAAAGAGTCTGCAGTGGACAATAGGCGGCACCAAATACCAACGGTTCAAGAGTACATCAAATAAAAACAGACCTATAGCTCGTAAAGGTCACTCCAATATCTTCTCTTCCAGAGCCGGTCAGCGCAAATGAGAATAACCATTCAAATTCGTTCAAATCCATTCTTCAGCGCCATAGAGTCTCCTTCGTGTTTCTTAGCAACTGTTATATTACTCAATTGTCTTCGTTGTCCAAAGAAACCGCTTCGTTTAATTGACTCATTTTTTCGACTTCCGTTTCAATACTTCCAAACGCATCAGTGACAGATAGTTGCGCTCTCCCAATGATGTCAATGTCATAACGCTGCACAAACATAAGTTGTGTTTTTGCTGTTAGCTTGCGAGTTTCGCATAATGAAGCCACCAGCGAGAGGTTCCCGTCTCCATTCTACAAAGAAATGCTCGAATAGTTCATCTATAAATGCTGTCATATGTGGTCTATGTCACGCCATCTCATTCCAAGGTCATGGAAATACGGATAAACCGTCAGCTCACGAAATATCTCGAAACACGAAAATTTCTCAATGATCGGCAGTACGGTTTTCGTAGCAATAGGTTCACTGGTCTTACGTATATTTCACGTATATTTCACCAAGCTAACGAAATCAAGACTTGATATTTCAAAGACATTTGACAATTTGTTATCAGGCTCTTTTGTCGGGATCGACGAATCTGCCCTTCAATCAGTGGATTAGAGATTACATTTCGGAACGTTAAATTCACGTTATCTTATACGGTTTCAAGTCTGATATGTTTGTATGTCCCAGGACTCGGTTCTATCTCCGGCATTTAATTTTTATTAATATCTCAGACTGGGGGACATTGCTGTAGTCCTGCAGGCGACGTGAGTATCTAATGTCCAATTAAAGCATCAGGTTCCTATTCAATGCCTCTCTGCTTGGAAAAACACAGGGGTGTAATCGGCTAAGGTGATGGTGTGATTTGCGATAATTAAAAGTGATCAGAATAAAATAGCTGCTCTGTGTATAGTAATCACCAAAGGTTTTCGAAAAATTGGCAGTACTTGACTTTTCAAAACGTTAAAATGCTGTCATTATTCATTATCCCGCCTAAAGTAACGTAAATAAATTCAATTTTAACTTCATTTATTCGCCATCGGCGGTAATTATAAAGCAAGGATTTGATCCTACTGGAAAAATAGTAAAGTAAATTATATTTTGACTAGTAACATACACATATATTAATTATGAACGGACATACCTTGGAATTTAACTTCGTTCGGTTAGTTCAAACAATTTTAAAAAAAACTACCACCAGGTATTTTGTATTTTCGGTGAAAAATTGTTTGGTAGTTTAGGATGGTAGGAGCTTTATATGCTGGGTACATAATTTCAACTGGATTGGTTTTATGACTTTAGCCGTCATTTCAGCTACAGTGCTTTGTCCCATTGGCGCCGCCGATTGAGCGCCTACTTGTCGTTGGTAGCCACCACCCCTAAGAGTGTTTGAAGTTGACGCCAGCTGAAGAATGGGTGGAATGTGCGAGGACCTTATTCCAGTTGGTAAGTCAAGCACACCTTTTGAAAGTTGAAATTGTTTTAAGAATCTAAAAAAACATGATAAGTATGTACAAAATGCTTGTTGTTTTATAAATTAGAAAATATTCACATTCACATTGTATTTGGTAGTCCAAGGATATTCAATTCATTTCTTAGTTGGATCCTTAGAAGGGACACACATTTATAACCTTCGTTGTCCTCTTCATCACTGCTTGAATTTAAAAATAATTCCATCGAGGTAAACATTTTGTTGGCCCCTGGACCTAAGACAATCGCGAAAAAATAATTCAGTTGTATGAAAGTGACACCTCTTCAGCTGTCACAAGGAAATGATCAGTAAAATGTGATCATCACAACAACTGCTTATCACCTTACATGGAGCAAAAATGAAGAATGTGACTATCACTTATTACAAATCACCTTAGCCGATTCCACCCCAGTATAGTATTGGAGTTAGGTCACAACCTCTCCCATATGGTATACGACTTACAATCGGAATCGGAAGCGATTATTGCTTAATTTGCACGTTCTATAGTATAACATTGAGCTTCCAGCTATGTTTACTATCCAGTATGATACCTAGGAATTTGTCACTAGGGTGTAGTCAGAGGACTGTCACATTTATGGACTAAAGGTCAAATTGTGGAATTATTCTTTTATGTATAAAGAGGACAAGCTCTATTCCCAGACCGCAGACCTTGGCTAATTCAGGAGGATTTTAAGGGCATAATTTAGGATTTTACTGATTATGAGAAGCAAATTGCCAGCGGTCAACGATATTATTCGCGTACGTGGTGACCTTTATTCCCTCCCTTCTTAGGTACAGTTGTATTTAGTTCAGAACTAGGGTTGACAGAAGAGGTGATATCTCTTCTCCCTGTGGGCGCCTCTTGAGGTAGTTACCCTCTTCCTAATGTTGCATTGATGTTCCTGTTGCGTAGCATACTAGCTATCAGGTTCGTTACTGTCGAATAAATTAAACTTTTTGTTTAGGTATGTTATAGCGCTAACATTGTTAAAGGTTCTTTCAATGAATAGGGCGGAACCCAATGTGTATTTTTCAGAGAATTCCATAAACATTGAGTTTTTGCAGTTTTTCCAAAGCTACGATGTTAGGCTTATAGGCCTAAATGGGTACGGCTTGTCTTATTTGCCTTAGGAATAAAGACCATCTTCACTTCCCTTCAGCATTTTGGCACATATCCATATTTAATGCTACAGATGATGAGCCTTTTCAGGAACGGGTATTTGTAAGAGGAAAATGAATCTACATATACCCCAGCTGATTTCGTCTTTTTCATAGTATCCCCCCTGGGAACTCGTGTTGGCTAGGGAGAAGTATGTCATTATCTATTACTGATGTTGGAGTCGGAGTGCATCCGAGAAAGTGAGTTTCTAGCAAGAGAACCAGAGCCTCAGTGCTGGATTTTGCGTTGCTTCTGTCGAGTAGTTTGAAATCTCCAGCTACTGAACGTTTCTTAGATAGGACTTCTCTTAGTCTGGCACACTCTGCTGCTCTCAATATTGGAGCAAAACGTTCTCCATGATTGTCTTTTAGTGTTGCAGATTGCGCACTAAAGATTGTATTCTTCCTCACTGGCTTTGTATTTGTTACAGTCAGAGCATCATTCTACGGAACCATCCGTAGAAACCCGGCTACATTCATTTTCTGACTCGGATTCGCCTTTTCCGAATTTTGGTATACATATACATATACCACTTTCTTGGGATTCTGTATGTACCAGTGCCGGGCTTGCAATGAGGATTCTCCTCAGAGTTGCCAGCAAATAGTATATACCCCTTTGTACCATAACTCTATATGTGCCATCGGTGGTAGACGACTTGGAGGAAGCATATCGTTCGTAGCTACGAAGCCGTCTTACATTGCGTCAGAAACCAGTCTTAGGCACCTAAGAAGAAATTTCAATCCTAGCAGGACTTACATCTGGAGAATTCCACATTCATAAAACATGCATGCATTCCGTCATAAACCAGTAAAGCGTTTGGAATTCTACAATTACATTCTGGATATGCACTTTGCGGAATACAACTTTATTGGTAGGATTCTATGGACGAATGAGTCCCAATTCACCAGGGTTGGAATTACTAATTTCTACATTTTACATAGCTAGGCAGAAAGCAACCCCCTCTCTATGAAATGCAGATCTTTTCGTTATTGTGTAGGGAGCAATATTGGGTAACAAGCTGATTGAACCCTATCGAGGAGGACGAGGCAGTTGCGAAAGTCTGAGAAGGATTGGATATAATGGACATTGTTAGAGCCTTTCAAAAACGGGCTCTGGCGTGCATAGGAAGCAATAGTTTGGACTTTGAACAATTGATATTGTAAAATATTTGTGTGGGTACAAATGATAGAACTTATTCTTTTCAATACAATCGGTTTATCCAATACAATTACAATTCATAATTTAATTGCTTATCTAAGCCATTAATACTTTTTTTTTATCTTTTATTTAAACCACTTAATTACTTCTCTTAATTCACACTTCAAATTCAGCTGATGAACTGACTTATATACCTTGGGGAGGCTGATACGAGTATTTATACTCCAATGACATATTTCGAGAACAATCTGTGCCATCCAGCGTTCCATACAAATTTCCATTTTGTCAGAAAATTCGATTCCATTCTCCATTCACCACTGGTTGAGTCTTTTGCTATTCAAGTAAGGATATCTGCTGCTATTGAAAAGTAGGTGACGCTGCTCACATTTAAGGGATATCACAATATGATACAAGGTTTGACGAAAAAAATTAAAATGAGTAATTAATATTTGTATTATTTTTCCTACGACTTTTAACAACTTTTAATTTAATGTTTTACCTGTTTCAATGAATTCGGTCTTTTCAGTCTACTGACTTGAGATGAAATGACCGGTTTTCTTTCTGTTTGTAGATACTATGGACACGTTCCAGTCAAAGTTTTAAGTTAAAAAAGAAAATAAAAAACACCTTTGATCTACAATAACTTTTGACACATTTTAGGGCAACATTTAGTTCGAGAGAATTAAAGTACTCATAATTGCGAGTTCAACGTTATCATAGATGAACTAACTTAGATGGCAAACTCTACTAATACTTTTGCAAGCCCTTAACTTTCGCACAGACACATTGTAAATGAACTTTGTACATTTCTATAACCTGTCAGAATTTGCTAGAATGAGAGCGATTTTAACGAGTGTGTGGAATGTTAATGACGTTTTTTAAGTAAAATGGGCGGGTTTTGTGTAAAATGAGAGAAATTTCCATTAAAGATAGTTAACACATATTCACAGACAGGGTCACACGGTAGAGGCGATCAGAAGAAATCGTGTTTTGGTTTTCCAATATCTGCAAAGTTGGCCACATATATTAGTTCGCCTATGCCCCATATGTTACCATTTGAAAGGAGTTATTTTTCAGAGGAGTCAAAGCAGGCCAGTGTAAGACTTTCCGTAAAACCTCCGTATTTTGCAGGGGATGCATCCATATATGTTAAGGAAACAAACTTTTGGTTTCTGACACTTTATTCATAATGTGGTTTATTGGAGTATTGCTAAAGTCTGTTATAATTGCATGAAACGAAGAATTTCGTTGAAGACAGAAATCAGCTCTTTTTCAGTCTACAGTTTGTCCATCATCGGTTTTTTAATGCAGAGACTTCCATGAAGGGTATAATAAACCTCTATGTTAGGTTAGGTTAGGTTAAACAGGGATGTGATGGATATGCCATCACACAGACACCAGTCACCAAAACGGGTCCATTGCGACCCCTGTGGAACCAGTTTAATTTGTTTTCAAATGGCAAAAATCTAAACAATCGCCGTGGTGAAACACCCAATTTTCTTGCAAAATTCAAGAAGGCCTTTGAAGTTCGTGACGTCTATTTCCTCTAGGTTTTTGAAAAAGTGTTTTCTTCGACTACGCGATATTGCCTCGCATTCACACAGTATGTGTATTATGTCCTCAACAGCTTGCAGATCACCGCAGAATCGGCAAGTATCCGTATCTGACAATTTGAGGAGACAGTGTCCTGTCAGAATTCCTATTACTGTCCTAAGCTTATCCATGTTTAATTTTATTAACTTCCTAGATCTTTTGCCGTCAAAAATTGCGGAAAAACGGCCACATTTGCAGAAAAAGAAAATCCTGTTTCACCAAGACAGCGGTTGCCATGGCGAAAATCCATGAATTACGGTTTGAAATGCTTGATCATCCGCCTTATTCACCAGATCTAGCCCCAAGCGACTTCTTTTTGTTCCCTCTTCTAAAAACTGCGCCCGGAGGACAGTGATTTTCGTCAAATGAAGAGGCAATCACCTTCGTGAACAATTATTTTGCAGAGAAAAACGCCAAGTACTATTTGGACGAGTTAGAGAAATGGGAGCTTCGCTGGGAGAAGTGTATAGAGTTACAAGGAGACTATGTAGAAAAATAAAAAAAAAAATTTGAGAAAAAATGTCTTGTATCATTGTTCGGAAACTTTTCAGACAACCCTCGTAAAAGGCCAGCCCAGGCAGCGCCTCCATACCTGGGTATGGCTAAGTATAACAGGCCCGCACCAAAGCGCCAAAGCGCAAACCGGCAGGGTTTGCTATATGCTCACTCCACCACTGGAATCAGGTTCCTAGCTCGCCACTCCTCGGCCGTAGTCAGTCGAGTCCTTGCGAATTAAACGACCGCATTGGCGTCTCTCGTCAAGGTGCCTGCCCTACGGAGGTAATAAATCTTTAACTTTAGCCATAATTTTTCTGTAACAAAATAACGCGGATTATTCGCACTATTTAAGCTACCCGGCACTATGTGCGGTACTGATTTCTTTTAAATAGACGTCAGAAGTTGGGTTTGAAAACTCGCCTTCGTTTGGCGCCTTTCTTCAATAATTAAGAGTTGGTTTTTGTGGTATAATTCACTCGACAAGAAAAGAGGTATTCCGGTATGTCGGCCTTGTTGAAGACGAGGGATTTGCGAAAAAGCTGTTGGATACTTATAATCTAAAAGATGTCCTCACAAACATTTTTTGAAATAAAATGTCCAGGCAGAAAAAAACTCTTGCAGATCGCCTGCACCATAGTGGAACGGAGGTTTGCAGCGACTTCGTTAGGAAACCAGAAAACTTTAAAAAAAAGTCACCTAAGACTGATTTGGAGGAAGACTGAAAATTTTTAGGAAGCTAGTATATAGAATATATCAGCCAGACTGGAAATACTCAGAAGATCTTATGGCACATACACTAAGTCGAAAGCTGAGATTGAGAGTGTTTTGTTTAAAACTCGCTTCCTAGTTAACCTGATCATAACTGGCTTTCAACCAGCTCCTAACATTGAAATTGTTCTGGTGACACATGAAAGAGTCAAATACGCTGCTGGCACCGACGGTATACACGCAGTTATGCTATAAAAAGTTATAAACCAAAAAGGTAACTCTAAAGAGAATCATTTCTGCTAGTCTAGCACACATACCGAACCCGTTTATACTGGAAATCGGAAAAGATGATACGCTCGCTAAGAGCTTCAGATCTATGTGTTAGTCTGATTTCATTTTGCGTTGAAGACGTTGGAGAGAATGATTGAGTTTCAAATGCGGAAGACTGCTTTCCGAATGCATCCTTTGCTCGTATGTCTGTCTACTAACACGCAGGACCGTAGGAGAATGCGCTTAAAATTTCGATGGGCAAAATTCAAATCGCACTCGACAGGGCTAGACAAGACGCACTGGCCGTTTTCAAAGACATTAATAGCGCCATCGACAACTCAACTTATAACGGTAAGTGTAAGTGTAATGGAGCAAAACACAACGGATAAGAGCAATGAAAATGATTGCGTATACTAACTGTGATCAATATATGATAACAGGGCTATACAGGGATTATTTGGGTGTGATCCTGAATAAAAATTTGCACTAAACATATCACGTCAAAAACCTTCAAAACACTGTCGGCATTCGGCAAGACATGGGGCTTGTCAGTGAGAAGGGTCAATTATAGCTGCACGGCAATGATAAGACTAATTATGACATATGTATGTGTCGATTATCTGGTATAAGCTTTTCCGAAAACACGCCACTTCTGTTTTTCCCAGTTTGTCAACGGCAACACTGCCAATAAAACAAAACTGAAGGAACTGATCGAAAGAAAATATTAGAAACGGGGGATTCGTCAATGTGGTTTCGGGGGAATAGGTCGCCTTCTGAGCATTGCAGTTTCCTTTTATCCTTTTTCTTAAATAAAGGAATATAACTTTAAAACGAAATTACACTTGCTTGTTCATCTTGATAGAATCAGAAGTCGGATTCCCTACATATTTTTGTTAAGAAACCCATTCAGTCATAAGGGGAAAAAAATAATCCCCGGTGCGACTATAACGGAAAATGTGCTGACAAACGGGGTAAAGAGAGCCCGATTAAAAAAAAAAAACAGCGTTTAAAACGGAAGAGGCAGAGATAGACTTACGAGCCACGAAACTAAACAACCGAAAGAGACAGGGTGACACTCCAACGAGTTTCGAAATGGAAAGGAAACAAACAAATAGGAATTTGAAAAAATTCTTGACAACGATATTGACGAAAAACGGTAAGAGTAAAACAAAAAAAGTAAAAACAAAATGATTACATTCGAAAGTTTAAAAGTTGCTCAGTTAAATTTCCTTTTGCAAACGAAAGGCCAACCTAAAACAGGCCATAAAGCACAAAAAGTGGCGAAATTGGTCGAGATATAAGGACCGAACGAAGTGGTTTCGGAAGAACTAGAGACGAGTGAGATGGCCAAACACAAATTGATGATTTGAAGAGTACGATAGCAAATCTGGCAAAAATGGTATGTGAATTGGCTGTGAGTAAGAGGAACGTCGATCTCAATGCTACACTACAATTGCAGACAAACACTGGGATCCAAGAAAGTCATCTTAATCCTGAGAACAGAGTACAACCCAAATAGTACTCACAATGTCATCAGAATCCTCCCTGACTTCGATCCAATGAAACAAAATCCATCGTATCAACAATTCATCAACAAAGTAGAACAACTGCTTTGCTTATATCATGGAGTGATGAAATGATTCTTTTTGCGGTGCAACACAAGCTTAAAGGAATAGCGAAGAATTGGGTTGATGCACTGCCGGTATTCCAGACGTGGCGGATCTTACCAGTGCTCTCCTTAACCATTTTCCTAGCTCAATCAACATAGCAGAAATACACCGAGAACTAATGAAACGCAAATGTAATCCAGGCGTTAGTTGAATTTTACTACGCAATGCTTACCATCAGAAGACGAGGTGAGTTAATTGATCTTTCTCTTAATTCATACATAATTAATGGGATAAATGATCCCAACATTACACGAACACTATTGGCTATGAATTCCCGGACGTGCAACGATCTTTTGAGGTCGCTAGATAATTTGTCAGCAACAGTTCCTCTTTTCTCGTCGAGGGGTGTACCAGCTTGCGGGCCAGCTGAAGCAGAAGAACGTCAGCCAGACATAAGAAGATTGGAAAACTTCCAAAAAAATATCAAATGCTACAACTGGAACGAGATGGGGCATATATCATCGAAGTGTCCCCAACCTCAAAGAAAAGCATGATGCACGATTTACAACAAGGTAGGCCATGAGTCGAAAAGTTGTCGTGCAAACAAATCGTCGCCAAAGTTGAGCAGAACGAGTTAATTGCAGAGTTCGTCCTCCCAGTCATGAAGGGCGTCATTTTCTCTGGTCAAAAATATTCAACATTTGTTGACACGGGAAGTGATAACTCGCTTATCAATGAATCAACATCTCCAAAGGGGTTGATACGGAGAGAATCTGTGAAGCAATTTAAATGCCCAGAGAAAGAAACTAACTGCGATCACTGACGATCTCGTGAAGCACAATATTATTCGTCCAAGCAAGTCGCCGCATGCAGTGTCGGTGGTATTAGTTCCAAAGTCTAACGGAGAGAGTTGAATGTGCATAGACTATTGTGTACTAAATCCTGTTACAGTGAAGAAGCAATGTATAATGCCAGTAGTGGAGGAACAGCTGTCGCAATTAGCAGGTAACAAATTCTTCTTTACTTTAGACATGGCAACGGTTTATTATCAGATCCCCTTAAAAGAAGAAAGCAAGGAATTTACAGCATTCTTAACTCCAGATGGGTTGTTTGAGCACAACGTTATGCCATTTGGTTTTCCAGGAGGTTATACAAGTCAACGACATTTAATTTTCAAATGTCAAGTGAAAATAAAACGAAATGTGAGGAATTTCCAAGACGTCAATTTCTTGGAGTCACTGGGTTCTTTCGGAAATTGGTCCATTAGTATTTTCGCATATCTTTGCCGCTTACAAAACTTCTTAAAAAGAACATCGCTTTCCAGTGAGAACCTGAACAGCAGGAAGCGTTCAAATGACTTAAGACTGCTATCACTACAGAGCCAGTTCTCGCACTTTTCGAAACGAAGAAGGAGCACGAAGTGCACACAGATGCATGCTCTATTGGAATTCTGATGCAGCGAGAAAAAGATGGATTCAAACCAGTTTCGTACTTCAGTCGTCAGTGCAGGGATTCCGGAAGTAAATTTGCCAGTCACGAATTAGAAATCATGGCTATCGTTGAAACTTTAGAGCGATACAGGATTTATCTAAGGACTGAAACGAATAAAATCTGTAAATTTTAATACGGGCTATACTTCCAATGCGTAAAAATTGCAATCCCATTTTGTTCCCAAATTAGCCTGTATATTCTCTAGTTTCAGTTTGTTATTGATTTTAGTTAGGTGCGGTTTAAAATATTTATAAAATATGAGTCAAGAGGAACGCCGTAAAAAGATCATCGGCAAATGGCTCGAAAATACTTCGCGTCCAAACCATTTCATCGCAAAAAATGTAAACATAGCACGAAGTACAGTGGATTCTCCTATTAAACGATATTTGGAGACGTTGACAGTTTAGTGAAAACAGAAAAGTGGAGCACATGATACAAATTTGGACAGGAAAATAGTGGGTACCATCGTAAAAAAACGGACTATGTCATCCAGAGATGTTGCTCGGAAATGTAATACCAACCAAACAATGGTACAAAGATCTACGAGTAAAAAACGTAACGGTCTAAAAACGGTCTAAAAACAAAAAAATACCAAAAGTTACTGAAAAGCACAAAAAGTCATAAAAACACGAGCCCGAAAGCTATACGAGTTGATCGGCAACAAGAAAGCGTGCTTGGTTTTGGATAACGAAACTTATGTCAAAGCCGACTTTACTACTCTTCCAGGTGCGCAGTTTTACAACTCGTTTGAAGCTGAGATTCTTCCGCAATCAACAACATCGATTGGGATGGAAAAATTCGGGTCAAAATATCTCGTTTGGCAGGCCATTTGGCAATGTGGACACAGAAGCTAATCGTTTATTACAACGGGAACAATTAACGGAGAAGTGTACATTAACGAGTGCCTAAGAAACGGTTGATTCCTTTCTTAAACAAACACGAGGGTTCAACATTATTTTGGCCAGATTTAGCTTCAGCTCACTATGCTCATGCGACGTTGAGCTTTCTTGTTGCTAAAAATGTCGACTTTGTCCCAAAAGACATGAATCCACCCAATGTTCCACAGTGCCGTCCCATTGAAAGGTATTGGGCTTTGGTCAAAGCTAAATTGAGAAAAAGTGAGCAGTGTGCAAAGGACGTAAAAGATTTTAGTGCTAATTGGAAAAGAGCGTCCAAAAAGATCACGGATGTAACTGTCACCAACCTTATGAAGGACATTCGAAAAAGTTGAGTAAAGAATGGGAACCCAAATAATTTTTTTTATTTTCTGTAATTGTGAATGAATTTAATAAAAACAGAGTATTAAAGCAAATAAAAAAAAAATTTACATGAATTATGAAAATATTTTTTTTTTTTTACTTTGAAGTTTCCAAATTTTATTCGTTTCAGTCCTTATTGGGCACGAGATTTCGAGTCATCACTGATTGCAACGCGATTGTTACTGCAAAGAAGACATCCCCTTTACAGCCACGCATAGCAAGATGGTGGTTACGAATACAAGAGTTTGACTTCGAGTGTGTGCACCGATCAGGTGTAAGAATGCAGCATGTTGACGGGATGAGCCGAATCCCAACCACCAAAAGAGCCATCGACAGGGGCGGACCAGGTTTTGAAAATAGCAACCTTGGATGATAACTGGATACAAGCTATGTAACTGCAGGATAAGAAACTCGCAGATATCATCAAAATCTTCAAGGAAGAAACATCCAACCCAACGAAAAAACAGACACGAAAGGATTACGTGATACAAGACGGAAGTTTACATCACAAGTTGGTGGGAAAGAGAGGTTAGTGGTACTAGAGCTGGTAAAGTGGTGAGTAACCAGACCATGTCATGAGTCATGACGAAGCTGGACATTTTGGGATTGAGAAGACGATCTAACGTATTACGAAGCATTTTTGGTTTCCCAGAATAAGACGATATGTGAACTCGTATATTGCGGCATGCTCAGAATGTTGTTTGAACAAAGTCAAAGGTGGTAAGACTGAAAGTCAGCTTCATATAGTACAGGTTATGCCGATTCCTTTCCGAAGTGTCAACATCGACCACATTTGCGTCCATTCCCAAGAAGCAAACGAGGTAACTAATTCATAATCATTGTTTTTTGTTCTTTCAGCAAGCACGTTATCCTCAAAGCTGTGAGGAGCACGAAGACGTCACCAGTCATCAGCATGCTGAATGAGATTATGTCAATTTTTAGTCAACTACGGATTACAACGGACAGAGGTACGGCATATACTTCTCGGGAATTCAGTAATTTTGGCACACACTACGGCTTACAACACGTTAAAACAGCTGTGCTCAAGTGCTCAATTAAAAGTGATAAAGATTGGGACTCAGCATTGTCGGATATTCAATGGAACATGAACATCCGAACTCGTCGACAAAGTATAGTCGAAACGAATTGGTATTTAACTTAGTACAACCAAGCTGCTGTGAAGCCATTGTAAAAACCCTCTCACTACTTCCAAGCCAGTTCGAAAATTCAATGTTTCTCTGAACGCGGTTTGAAAATGAATTTACTACTCGTAAGTCTTGTTTGGATGAGGTCACAATGGGATCTCAGCAAATGAGATCGCTGATGGGTTGGCTTACAGGCTTAGAGGATAGTTAGGCTGGCTACGTCCTCCATATTGCGAACTCGCAATACAATTTGCGCTCCGAATGAGGTGGGATTCCACATACCAAATCCTGAGGGAGGCGCATATCCCTGCCGAGGAGCATTTCAAACGGAGTTTCTTCGTTGATTCTTGTTGCGAGGATCGGTAGGCCATGGCGAACAGAGGAAGTAACTCATCCCAGTTGTCTTGCGTCTCTTCTAGAAATTTGGTAAGGTAGTGCAGCACAGTTCGGTTCATCCGTTCTACAAGGCCGTCGGACTGCGGGTGAAGTGGCGTGGTGCGAGTTTTCCGTATTCCCATTATTTCCATCACCTGTTGAAAGATAGTGGACTCGAAATTTCGGCCCTGATCGCAATGTAGCTCTGAGGGCACTCCGAAGCGGCAGAATACTTCATTGACCAATATTCTAGCTACCGTTTCTGCGGTTTAGTCAGCTAAAGGAAAGATTTTCACCCATTTCGTGAAGTAGTCCATCAGTACTAGCACGTCGGCACAGGTACTAAGACGTCGACGACTACACGTTGAAATGGCTCACCGACTATATAAACTTGAAGTTCTCCTTTTGTTCTTCTTTGAGGTCCTCGCTTTGCTGCACACGTATCGCATTGGGTGCAGTAACGCTCTATATCTTTCCGGGCTCCCACCCAATAGAGTCGAGATGTAATTTTGGTGAACGTTTTATTTGTTCTCCAGCAGGGGTATCGTGATACAGTCTTATAACTTCTTCAAACAGCGGGAGTAAGCGCTCTGGCTGCTGGTGTTTGGTTGGAACCCACTTTTTAAGCTGTCGACATCAAACGCTCAAATGTGACAGGAGCGTTTGTTAGTCCAAAGCTCATAACAGTGAACTGCCATAAACCATCCCTTGTTCGCAAAAGCTGTTTTTTCTCTGTCTTCCGGGTGCACCTCTATTTGCCAGTATCCTGATTGACAATCTAATATACTGTACCATACTAATCCGGCAACAGCATCCAAGGTGTCATCTATCCTAGGCAGAGGAAAAGAATCCTTGACAGTAACCGAGTTGAGGCGGCGGTAGTCGACACAAAACCTTGTTCCTTTTTCCTCACCATAACGATTGGTGATGCCACGGGACTGTTGCTGGGTTCGATGATGCCTTGACGCAGCCTATCGTCGATAATCTTACGAGATTCTTCATGTTTAGATAGCGGCAATCTTCGAGGAGCTTGCTTAATGGGTTTGGCTGATCCAACGTTAATTCGTCAGGTGCCGTGGGGAAAACGTCTTTAAATTCCCGCAACAGTTCCTGAACCGCAGGATCTTGTTCTGGTGGAATATTTTCTAGCGACTTTAACATGAGATCTAACTCACTTTCGGGAAGGACATTGTCGTTAAATGCGGGCGCAGCAAGATACTCAGCTTCCTCAAACAGTGCAACAGAAGTATTCTCACGTACCACTACAGGATGATCTGCAACATTTGCAACTCGAACAAACACAACACCGCGGCCGTCGCAATTTTTGTTAATCGATTTGGCGATTAACAGTCCCTTTGGTAAATTGTGTCCCATAGGCGTTACCAATCCTTCCGAGATCGTACCAGCAGTCGCAGCGGTCGAAATCATGGCCTCTATTCGAGGGGGAATAATAAAATCCTTTGAAGGCTGGAGGTAGGTAGCACAAAAAGATTCTTTCACTGGACAATAATCAGGGAATACGGAAGCTTCTTCAGCATTCTCACGTGTTAATGGAATCTGTTCTTCATCTATTTTCATTCGGTAGGCGGCGAAGTCTAACATGAATTTGGTAGCTTGCAGTATATCGACACCAAGAACTCCTTGACATCCAGAAGGAAGAGAAATTTCGTTGACCACTAGCAGCTTCATGCGACGTTTAAATCGACCAAGTTGGATTGTTGTCGGCCAGATGTGCGTAGATTCAAATGTGCTTTCACACAATGTTTGCAATCTTACGTTTTCAGAGCGGTGCTGAACACTGGTAGGAACAAAAGATCGACTTACGAATGACACCGATGGTCCAGTATCGACTAATAGACGGCATGGCGTGCGGCCCAAAAGTATCGGGGCAGTAAATTCCCGGTGAAACCTTTCCGAGTTCACATTATAGATTTGGGGTCCATTTGAACATGTCAATGTTGACCCCTGTCCACTGACTACTGCTCGTTTCCCGAACTACTTGTTGCCCCGGCTTCATTATGTCTGCTTCGACGTGATCGGTTTTTTTTTTCCATCTAGTGGATACCACTTCTTGATTGCTGATCTCAATAGCACGAACTTGGTGGCCAGACAGTAGCGAGACGAGCGACTTCTATAGTTGTGGCTGCACTTACGGCCTCAGCAACTGTTTTCGGATCTGCTAGCCGCACGTTCTCTTGTATAAATCGATCATTGATGCCATCCACAAACTGCATTATGGCTATTCGTTCTTAAGCATTTGATGGGCAGTCCCCGAATACGATTCGTGTTAGCCTGCGTATCTCGCTGGCGAAGGCTCCTAAATCTTCATTCGATCGTTGTCGCCTGGAACCGAAATCAGCATGAGACACATGTTTTTCCTGTGACACAAACCTTAGTTTTAGAGCTGCAGCCAATTTATTGTAATCCGAATGGTCTGCCGCGTCCAAATTAGAAAGCACTGCCACGCTTTCTCCTCGAAGTAAGGTTGCCAAAGTCTGTGCTTTTTGACGAGATGTTCATCCATTTGATTCGGCTGCGATTTTAAATTGAACCTTATAGTCGCACCAACGCATTGTATTCATGTCAAATGGCGGAGGTAAAAGTGTGCACGTGTTTGGGATAGAATTCACCTCCGGGAGGAAGTGGACCAACTTCTCTTTTGTTGTCGATAGGTTCCTGACTACCTACAACTGTGTTGTTCAGAGCACTTTGATTAGGTGTAAAGGACTCGAAAACTTTATACGCGAAAGTGCTCGCACTCAATGTGCGCAGAAGGTTAAGTTTTGCAAGCAGTTTTTCGAAGTTTTCTGCAAAATTTTCAGCCATACTACACTGAAGATCCCACTTCTGACACCAGTGTTGCACAAACGCGTATTTCGTGCAGCTCAGTCGGAGGATGGCCAAAGATTTCCTGGATTTATTGGGAGCAGAAAATAAAATGCGATGCGAACTGTCCTTTGCAAAAAAACTTTATTGCCGAATCAAATCAAGTGACACTTCGCAGTTCGGTAAAATGACAATAATGGCTTCCTCTGAGTTGGGGTGTGTTACTTAGGTGGCTGCTTGATGGTCGTAAAGGTAGCGTAGCGTAACAATAATATATCAATTAATTCTTTAGCAATCGCAGACGTAGTGTATGGAGGCGCCGCATTTATTTAGACTTTAATCAAAAATTTTATAAATATTAATCAGACTCCCCCGTCCAAAAAAAAAAAATTGCACGATTTAACTTATAAACAAATTTCTCTCAGAACTACGTGTCAGTAAATAATTCAGGACCATATGCATTATTCCGATTTTGTGCAGTGCAATGCTACGAGAAATATGTATGTATATATGTATTCACAAAAAGATACACCTACAACGCCCATTCATACATATCTGTATCCATACATATGGTATGTATTTACTCGTAGTATAATCATCTTTCACCAAGTTCTTTGCTTCAAATACCATGATGAACAAATGGAAGATGAGGAGAGGAGCATGCACCGAAGCCGAATACTGCAACAACGGAAACCTGCTCTCGTGCCTCCAGAACCCATAGGGAGCACTCCGCTGGAGCTTGGTTATTTTTTATTTAACTTTTTGTTTCTTTCTTTTTAATTTCGTTTTTGTAGCTATTTTCTGCACAAGCGATGACGTTATGTTATGAGTAGAGATTTTCTGTATCGATTAAGAATTCATGCTCTTCCAGCAGTTGACTTGGCTGTGCTTCTGATCTGGAACTCAGTAGTCGAACTCAGTGCGCGTTAGAAAGCGTAGACGTTTAGTGATCGTGGCTAGTGATTGTGGTGATCAGTTTGTTTTTGAGGAGGATTCTGTTTTATTTTTAAATCGGGTACGCGCCTCTGTATTGGTTAGCTCCTAGAAATACGTAAAAAGAACAAGTAAGTGTAAATGATGTGTTTCCTGGAAATACATTTATTTTCTAAATCACGAACCGCTGGGTACATCTGCTTTGAAATTAGCTCATCTGATCGAAGTTTTATTATTTTTCGAAATTTTGTCTTTAAATACAATATTTATGTATATATAGTTAATTGTGTGATTGCCATTGTACATCTTCGTAAATATTACTCCGCATTGGCTGCTTTCTTTCTTTATTTAAATGTGTAAAGTATCGTTTTATCTGTTGTCTCTAAGGAACGATCATTTTGATTTGCAACCAATTTATTTGTTAATTAACTTTCAATAAGTTATCGCGACGAATATACAAATGCTTGATGATTTCCGGGTAGCACTTGCGTATCCTTATTTGGTTTTTAATACCATACATATGCTACATATTCACATACTCCTCTGTCAGATAAGACGAAAATACAACATATAAGATTCTAGTATTTACATGTGTACGCATCCAAACGAAATAAAATCAAGTTTGTAAAGGGCGTTTTTTTTAGGACGGTCCGGAAGTAGATAAAATAAAAATACAGGAAATCGGGTTTTGTTGTAAAAAATGCTTTTATTCGAAAGATTATGCTTTATCATCAAACATTTAAAGATGATTTTGGTGATATGAGCACCGCGACTAGTAATAATTATAAATTGTATCCTGTCGGTCAAATTTTTTAAGGATCTCAGGACGTATATCAGTAATAACTCTACGCATATTATTTTTCTTAAGACAAAAAAGCGATTTTACGTACCCAAACAAAAAATATATAAATCTAGATCGCTAGATTTTGGTGGCCAATTTACAGGTCCTAATCTTGAAATGACGCTCTTACCAAACTTTAATTTCAATAAATCGGTTCTACCCCCCACCCGGCTAGAACCAAATATCGTCCACATCGATGCCAAGTACCTAAACATACTCGTATATTCAGAAACAAATATCCGTTGATCATCTTTCTGTAAAACAAGTTTTTGCTTCATTTTTAAAAGATGTCACCAGTGTGCAAACCACTCCATGCAGTACATTTTTGTGGATGTGATGGTGTCTGAAGACACTTGCGGATTGTTCTCAATCCAAATATGCCAATCTTCGTTGAGCCAAAAGTGAGCCTCATCGCTGAACACAACTTTGTCATTCAATTCCGAATCGTCTTGCACTTGGTTTTGAGCGGAGGTCCGACGCAAGTCATGATCCAACGGCTTCAATTCATGCACCAATTGAATCTTGTAATGGATTAGAATAAGATCTTTTCGCAAAATGTTCCAAGTCGATGACAGACAAAGCCCAAGCTCCTGTGCACACCTGCAAACTGACAAATGGAGGTTTTCATTAATATTTGCCTCAACTGCGACGATATTTTTATTGGAACGCAATGGTATTATTCTTGCTGTTAGTCTAATCTCAAGCAGTTTTAAATTAGTGCAAAATCTATCCACAACAAAGTAAACATCATGTTTCGATAAGATGTTATGACTGAAGACTGATTTCGGAAACCCAGTTGCTCTTAAATAGCACATAACATTTACAATTAATTTTACTATAATAAAGTTTATTTAACCTCCCTCTAGATACATATATGTATACTATCAAATACGTGCAACTATATCGGTGAGCATTTTACGACTTCAAAATCCTTTATATATGAAAATAATATATAAAGGATTTTTCATTAAGCACTTCCACTTTAAATTTAAATAAAATAAAGTGTGTGTGAGATATCATCGAAATTGTTTATTCGTTTGAAAGGCCTATCGATGCCATTATGTATGAAATAGATAATAGAACATCGTTCAAATGTCCACCGCGGCTTTTCTGGGTGGCGCGCATCCGAAATGTCCAATTTTCTATGTCTCTGGCGCATAAATCAGGCTGAATTTGACCGATGGCATGAGTTATGTTGGCTTTGAGGGCCGCTGTGGCTTATTCGCATAGACTTAGAAAAAGTCTAACGGGGTCAAATCGCACGATCTCGGTGGCCAGTTCACATCACCACCACGTGAGAAGGCCATGCCCTCGAACCGCTCCTGCAAAATTTCCAATGTGGCGTGAGCTGTGTGGCACGTAGCGCCGTCTTGTTGAAACCACATGTTGTTGGTATCCATATCATCCAATTCAGACCAAAAGAAGTTGGTAACCATCGACCTATAGTGCTCGCCGTTGACGTTGATGGCCTGGCCAACGTCGTTCTCAAAGAAATATGAACCCATGACGCCGCCAGCCCAAAATCCACACCAAACACTGACCTTTTCGGGATGCATTGGACGCTCATCTCATGTGGATTGGTATCGTCCCAAATTCGACAAATTTGTTTGTTGATGTACCCATTCATCCAGAAATGGATTTTTCTGTGAAAATTAGGGTCAGTTTCCAACTGCTCCAGAGCCCATTCAGCGAACACACGTCATTGTCTGTGGTTGTTTACCTTCGGCTCTTGGGTCAGCTGAATTTTGTTCGGGTGCAGGCCAAAGTCACGACCCAAAATTCGCCAAGTTATGGTCTGTGAAAGTCCAAGTTTTTGTTAGTGACGCGAAATCGACTGCCTCGGATTCTCCTGCACACTCTCACGGACTGCGACGATGTTTTCGTCGACGTACGGGTGTTGGTTCATCATTTACTGAACCATTGGACTCGAATTTATCCACCGCACTTCGAATAGTCCTCTCGATAGGACGATTATGGCGACCATAAAATGGGCGCAGCGCGCGGAACGTTGCCCGAACAGAACACCCAATTTAATAAAACAATTTTATCATTTGCACGTTTTGTTGAACGTTATGTCCGTCCATGATGATTTGGCAAAACAGAAGGAATAAATGACAGTCAATTTGACGGATGTAGCTTCATCAATATGGCCGCTATCAACTGTTAAAGTCCCGAAATCCTTATTGGAAGACACTGTACAATATAAGAGTATTTTTTCAAAGTCGAGTTGGTCGAGAGTCGGCTAGCTCGAATGAAGCCCAATCGTGAAGTCCAATTTTCGATAACTTTATCGAGCAACAACAATCAGTAGTAACACGGCAAATGTTGACTTCCAAATCGTCCAACGTCTCTGGTTTATCGACATAGAGTAGTGACTTCACATACCCCCAAAGAAAGTAATCTAAAAGTGTGAGATTACAGGATCGTGGAGGCCAGTTCACAGGTCCCTTTCGCGAAATTATGCGCTCAGCAAATGTTTCCCGCAATGAATTGATGGTGTCGCGCGCCGTGTGGCATGTTGCGCCATCTTGTTGAAACCAAAGCTCTGTCACGTCAATGCCATTCAAGTGAAGAACGAAGAAGTCAGAAATCATGTTTCTACAGCGCTCTCCATTGATGGTAACATTCTGGCCATTAAAGAAATATGGACCATAAAGCGCACCAAACAGTGAGTTTTAATGATGTCTCGACAAAGGCTTCTGGGTTTTCTCCACTCCAAATTCCGCAATTTTGCTTGTTTACAATCCATTTATCCAAAAATGGGCCTCATCGGAAAACAAAATTTTACCTTGAAAAATAGGATCAAGCTGAATCAAGTTTTCGGCCTATTCACCGATTCTACAACGCGTTTAATGGTCACGCGGTTTCAACTCGTGCACAAGCTGGATGTTGTAAGCTTTTAAGCCAAGATTTTTCCGTAAAATCTTCCAGAAAGTGGATGGACATAGCTCCAATTGCTGTGCACGATGGCGAATCGACTCATTCGGATTCTCCTTAACACTGCGCTCCACAACGGCAAGAACTTCTTCTGTTCGCACTGTTTGTCGTCTTTGAGGATGCGTATTATCCACTAGAGTGTACGTAGTGCGAAAACGATTCATCGTGTTCCGAATAACTTGCTCAGATGGACGATTATGTCGACCGTAAAATGGACGTAGCGCACGATAAGTTTGGCGAACCGAACCATGATTTTCGAAATAAGTTTGCACAATTTGCACGCGTTGGCCTGGCGGTAATCTATTCATCGTAAAATAGCAAAATCTACTTTCAACTGACAAATTGGCAATCTGTAGAAACAGTGTTGCCAATTTAAAAATCAAACCTCTAAAAAAACACATATTCTTGATATCAGCACCCTTTCGGTAGACAGTGGGAAATTAAATATTAACCGAAAGTCAAAATGTTTGTTGTTAAAGTTTTTCACGGTCGACCCATAGCCAACCAGCATACTGTTAGATCAAGAAGCTTCGCACTCGCGATCTCGATCTCCTAATCGAAGGTTCAATCTTCCTTTTTTTTCATTTGCTGTACTTGACGAATTCTTGCCTTCCTAACCACTCTATGCGAAATTAATCTAGAGGCAGTAGAGAAATACTGTCAAATTAATGGTTTCTCTTCAACACAGAAATGCTAATAGCGTTTAAGTTATCCCCTACAACTATAGGACAATGTATTGTTGCATTGTCTCGTTGCAATATATTGGAAAATCCGGTCCTCTTATGTCAGCTGCAAATTCATCCAGTGCATATTCTAGCATCTCCAAAAATTTTGTGGTGAACATTCAGAATTTATGTCTATCCGTAAAATCCAAAAGCACATCAAATCATCTTACTTCCTCCTCCAATGTTTGTAACCATTTTCAATTTTGGTTAGCATCAAAAATCATGCCAGTGACTATGATAACCATCTGCCCGTTTTTAATTATTTTTGTTGTCACTAAATATGTTCTTTTGCTGTTTCGTTGTCCAGGACATGTGATCTTTTTAAGCACGGGCCTATTTTATTGTGTTCAAATATGTATCAGGTGCCTCTTTACTAGGTGGGGTGAAAAGTAACCTCCTTGGGAATGAAAATTTTTTTTTTTTAAATGGTTTTTTATTTTATTCAATATAGTCCCCTTTTAGTTTGATCCCGTCCGAAAAGTAATTTTCCGGAAGGTCTGCAAAATACTCCTCTGTGGCGTCGATGATTTCCTCGCGTGAGCTGAATTTTTAATTGGTGAGCCATCTTTTGAGGTTTGGGAAGAGATAATAGTCCGAGGGATCCAAATCCAGTTATCAATCGATGCCAAAAGTCCGCCCGATTCCGCATCAGCAAGTCCAAAAACTCTTTCGAAGTGCTCTCGCGTTCGTGTTTTTGGTCAGGAGCGGCACCCAGCGGCAGCATAACTTTTTCATATGCAGAATATTGCCCAAAATATGGCGTGTGCGCTCAGTACTAATCTTTGTGGTATCTGCTAGCTCGCGCACCTTCACTTTCCGTTCAGCCAACACAATTTCATGTATTTTTTTGACATTGTCCTCTGCAACCGCATCGGAGGGCCTGCCGCTGTGGACTTGATCGGTAGTGGGGTTGCGGCCACCACGAAACTCTCGAAACCAATATTTGACGGTGTAATCTGACGTAGCATTAGCCCCATAATATTTATGCAACTGTTATTTTGTTTCCTTCGCCGTTTTGCCTCCCAAAAAATAATGTTGTATGAGAGAACAAAAATCGTTTTTGACCATACTCAATATGATGCCAAACACGTCAACAACAATCAGCTGTCAAAACAATACTGAAGACAGTATCGCACTGAAATTTGGCATGTCTGCCTAAATATGAACGGACTTCAAGGCACCATAACCTTTTTTATTTCGCTGCAAAAGTATGCTTTTTCAAAAACTTTTCCAATTTGCTGCACTTCTGCTGCTAGTAACAAATGAGAACAACTGATGTGAGTGTAAATACAATAGCTAGGACACTCAAGAATGTATTTAGGAAGAAACAAATATCCCTTTTTTCAGGCGTGAATTGGAACAAAAACATTAATTTTTCAATGTGGCATCTTTTTTGATTTGGCCTTTTCATCCACATGGGTCCTTCACAAGTAGTATCAAATAGCGAATCGACTATTTTTCCTATTAGGGCCCTTGAAATCATATGTCTTTTTAGGTCCAGCAAAAATGGAATGGAACTCAGCTAGAATTGGCGTCCCCTTTGCTTTGCTGCTTGTAATTTTAAATATTCATTTACATAATAAAGTTCCAAATGTACCAGGACTTACAACATCAGTGCCTAATAGTGCGTTAGTAGGACAGTGATAGAGAAAATGCGCCTCTAGGGGGCAATTATTCTCACACGGGACCACACTTCTAATGTAAGAAGTCTTTTTATGAGCCTTGCCTAGCTAGTTAATCTGGGGTTTCTCACCGGGCCCTGGAGAAGACTCAGTGAATTCAGTGTGTTCAGAAAAGCTAACTTAAATTAATCTGAACTCGTTTTTCTTGTTGGGTTGACCAAGGGCTTAAGGGTTGATTTTCTATTCCCCTACACAACCTCCAAAGACCTCCATGAAGGCGACTTCAGCATATTCTTAATTGATCTTGTGGAACGTATTGGAGTCTTAAAGAATGACTTCGAAACCAGAGTCAAAAGATAATTAGTGCAAAAGGTCATATCAAATCAAAATTCCTGCGCGTCCTACAGCACTCCTTAAATGTCACAAGAGAATGCACCCCGTGATATCAATGTTAGGGAAAGAGAGATACAACATAGCATGTGGAGCAGAGCCAAACGTGCTAAGAAAGCCGAATGTAGCTGAAACAAACCAAATTACGGAGTCTAGCTTAAACGATAGAGCTTTTATAACATACAACCGTCGTTTGGCATTACCCATTGAACGCAGTAGATATCCGCGATTTCTTTTGTTTGGTTTTGCTGCTTTGTTTTTTCGTCATGTTGACTAGACGAGTTACAAATTCCGTCAGAAGTTGAGTTGTCGAATGCCCCTTAATAGCGTTTAAATATTCGGCACTTGCGTATGTATACGTATTTTTTCTTGTCAACTGCATGTTCAATTCTAAGCGAATTCTTACACGGTCTTTTGCATTTCTGGGCATAGATAAATAGCATTCGCATCCCCTGTGTGATCTTCAAAAGAAAGGAATTCAGACATATGGTATGTGTGTCAAAATCTTGACGAATGATTATTCGCTTTTCGTAGATTTTTGGTTTGAATATGTGAGCCGGTACCACGGTAGTAATAAAGATTCTCTTAAAACTTGTATCATTGTATCATACCTGGGTATATTTCATCGGCACCAGCGATTTGTAACTTTCAGTTCAACACATTTGGCGAGGGCACTTTACAAGTGTGAAATAGATTTCTCTACCTTCTGTTTTAACACATACTTAAAAAGTCCTGATAGTGTTATCGATCGACATGTAAGTCGATAGCGTTCTTTTGTCTTTTCATAACAAACGTCATAACAATACATTTTCTGATTATCATCGCATAAAGCTATCAGACATATAATAGGTTCGCTTTCAGTCCAGGCTTTTAGGGCAGAGAAGGTCCTTTGCAGTACCACATAATCTCAAGTGGCGAACAGAATGTCATGGAGATGTGTTTATATCAGATTGGTTTAGTGATGGCTTGAGTGAGATCAAGGAGCTTACAGGCCGTTATTTCGGAGACTTCTCCGAGATTTTTGAAGAACAAATCACCATGAAGTTTTTTTTCTGGTAGAGAAAGAGCATGGTATAGCAGTTTCCTCTTCTTCATCTCTACCGCTCCAGCAAAATCAGTTGGCATGTTTGACAAATCTGATAATAGACTTTCACGCAACTTAGAATCGACGGCCTGTTCTGTCTGGGCTCATCTATCGCATATAGCTTCAGAGTCCATAGAGACTAAAAGGATGTCTGTGGCTATGCCGCTTTTGGAAAATCAGTCAAAATATCTCGGTATCCAAGTATACAGCAAATATGGACTATGAACTGTTTTGTTCATGTTATTAAGATTTAAGTAAGAGTTTTTAACTTCAACTGTGGGAAGACCGAGTTCAATGACTTTTTATGGCTTTGCTGTGCAGGTGAGGATATATCTAGCAGATATCTCATTTCACTTTAACTGAGAGAGAGCCTTTTTAATTACAGAAAATTTTATCTGAAATAATCTACAATAGTTTGGGAGGCAAAAAGTGTTATTTGGTGTGAGTTGTTAACAGAATGCCCATCCCTTAATATTTTAAGCTATCAATGTATGCATATGTGAATGGATTCTGTCCTCCCAAGATAGTACCCATCCAGTCGTCCCTGCTCGAGATTATACTCGTAACACTAAAATTTCATTCAAAAACATGGGAAGTTACGTTGTATTAAAATGTTGTTCACGCACGAAGTATCTAATTTTGATAGAAAGCATAGTTTCTAAATAAAAATTGTAAAAGTATAGGCATACAGTATACGGTTATGTATGGACTATGCTATTGGCACATGCAACTTTCCCCGACAGTTTTGCATACATAAATTTGGCTGAATTTCGTTGGCATAAGCCTTAGACGACTTCAAAAAATCTCAAAAAAAGGGTCCAACCAAAACGCGAAATTACGCGACCAGAAAATGACTTATGCAGTAATTCAATTGTTTCTTGGGCTGTATGGCACGTGGCACCATCTTGTTGAAACCACATGTCGTCCACATCCACATCTTGCAATTTAGGTACAAAAAACTGGATTATCATGTCACGAAAACGAGCACGATTAACTCTTATTGCCTGACCAGCTGCATTTTCAAAGAGGTCCGTTGATGCCTCCAGCCCAAAATCCGCACCTAACAATGACATATTGTGTATGCATTTGTTTCTCGTGGATTTTTGACAATGAGCCTTATCGCTAAAGATGATTTTTTTTGAATAATCAGCATCCACTTGATGTTGTTCCATAATCCATTCAATGAACGTCAGTAGACTTCAGTTCTTGAGTCAATTACACTTTATGTTATATGCCTGAAGATGAAAATCTTTCGTAAGAATACGCTGTAGAGAGCTTCTCGAAATGTCCGATTCTTGACCATGGTGCCGAATTGACGTTTCAGGCCTCTCAGCAATACTCTCACGAACTGCTTCGATGTTTTGTATTGAACGACTCGTCGAAGGACGGTCAGGATGTCTAAGATCACTGATTGATCCAGTCTCCCTTAATTTTTGAATTAAACTCTTCACAGTTTGTGAATTTAAATCACTATTCTGGCCATATTTTGTGTGAAAATTGCGAACTGCAGCTGCCTTCATTATTTTTAAAATATTGCTCAACAATGTGTTCGTGTTATTTTTAATAACGCTGACCCGTCAGCTGTCTCGTTGTCTTCTCTTTTTCGTTGGCAACACTTTACCGCACAAACAGCGCAATATTCAAATCTTGCGAGAATTTTAGGACACGCATTAGCTCAATACAGGCCACATGAATATCTGCTTATGGTAGATGCCAATCTGCAGATCTCAAGAACGTCTGTCTTTGCACAATTCCTCTGGTGATAGGAAGACTTGATCTTTTATCTAGTGCTGCCACACCATACATAAGTATAGGCTTTACGACTGAAGTTTAAAGCCAATGAGTAATTTGATATTGTAAACTCCACTTTAATAAAGCCATCCAAATCAACCTGCAATATATAGAATTAATACTAATAACAAAAGGTCACATGGTCCAGCATGGTGCTGCAAAAATGTCCCCATTCATTAGATGTTACACTTTTGGCCATATACTAGGTCGCGGAAAAGTCATCACCCTATCGGAAGATGCTATAATTTTTGCAAATGGCGGCAAATGTGAATTCTATTTTAAAATTTGTGAAGTAAATACTCGTAGATATAAAATACACGTCAAGAAGATATCAATCGCTATACTCCTAAAGAAGCCATCCTGAATCTCGACCACGAGGGAGTCAACTTTTCATCGAACATCATCATGAGCGACGAGGCCCGTTTCCATCTCTGTGGATATGTGCATAAGCAAAACTATCACTTATGGGGCACCGAAAATCTGCATATAACTCACGAAGAGCCATTACACCCGCACAAAGTTACTGCATGGCCTGCTGTTTACGCCGGAGGCGTCATCGGGCTTTATTTTTTTCGAAAACGCCGCGGACCAAACGGCTACTGTGGACGGGGAGCGCTACAGAACCATGCTCAACGAATTCCTCTTTCCTCAATTGGATGAATTGGGACTGGAGAACATGTGGTTCCAACATGATGGAACAATGGCGTATTATACACGAGCCACAACCGAAATTCTGAGCGATGCATTTCCGGGTCGCCTAATCTCTCGTTTTGGCGATTTGTACTGGCCGACAAACTCACCTCATTTCACCGTTCCAGACTTATTTTTGTCGGGTTTTTTGAGTCTATGTCAACAAACCTCAGACTCCTGAAGCCCTCAAAGAGAATATCCATTAAGAATCCGAGGACCTATCGCCGAAAGTTCTGGCAAGAATGATGGAAAATGCCACAAATCGGGCCCGAATGGTCATCAATTATGGCGGCTGCTCCTTAGCCGATATCATTTCCTCGATTTAATAGAAAAAAAATATTAAGTAATCAGGTAAACATAATTCAAAAGCAGAACCAAAGTTATTCACTCATAAAAAAAATTACAGCCAAAGAACATCAGGTGGCAACCTTTCCGCCACCACTGCATAAACAATAGTTATTTTCCTACAGGCCGGGAAAAGTCAAGGATTTTACCTATAGCCAAAAACTAAAGGACAAGGGATGTAAAAGAATTCCGTCCTACAATTTTATTGTTCTCCAATGTGGGAAAATTATTTGAGCGAGTACTAGCGGAAGCCGTAGATAACTTTTGCGAGGATATGAATGTCGCTCCAAATAATCAGTTTTGTTGCAGAAAGGGGCATTCGACAGAATATGTCTCTTTGGTTCTATGCAACAAGATAGTGCACAACCTCAGGCAAAAAAAATGTATTGTTGCATTGGACATAGACTTACAGGTGGCTTTTGATTCTATTTGGCATACAGGAATGATTTTTAAATTACTTAACCGTAACTTCCCTGTTCCTGTTCACTCGAATGATTGCTAGCTTCCCAAGTTCAAGAAGCGCCTGCATATCTATTGGCTTAGAAGTACATATCTGACGAATTTTCTGTCTTTTCGGGCGTTCCCCAAGGATTTATACTTGGACCTGAGCTGTTCAATTTATGACTTCAAGATTTTCCATTCAACGATCCGACTGCGAACGAGCCAGGAGCTATTTTGTATGCTTATGACACAATTAAGCTAGCTAGTGATGTAAGACCTCATGTTGCTCTAAATAAAATTACAAACTACATACCGCTTTAGTTTCTTATCTTATGTAGTACCTGTAGAAGCATAGGTTTTAGTGGTCATTCTAAATTAAATCTGTTTGTCGATCAATCAAAACCCCATCTGCAATAAGACCAATGATATTAAAATATAAGATCCATTAGACCGAACATCAGCTCGACATTTGTCTAATTACAATATTTAAAATGATAAAAGATTGCCGAAATGATTTCTTAAAAAAAAAAAAAAAAATATTGAGTAAACTTTTAATTAGACGGAAATTATTGTCCGGTCCAATTACGTTCATGTTATAAATAGATCAATGACATCTGTTCATATCTCTCTGCCTACACGGATACATTCAACAAATAATTGAGTTCATAGAGTTCAACCGACAAAATACAAACTTTGCAAAACTGCCAATTCGAACTGTTTAACGACAATGAGTTTGGAGGAAAATTGCCAAGAGTTGTACATATTTTATGCTTTAGAACGCAATTCGATATTTCACGGCACATGGAGTATTTTAGATCGAATTTCTAATTAAACTTTGGATAGAAGACTTGATGAAGTAAACGGTTTGACATTCCTTTTTCTTTCTTTTTTGAATGATTCATTTGTAAAGCGAGAACTGACGACGCTGTTGCCAAAACACAGAAATTCAAGATCACAATTGTGGTGATTGTTCTTACGTACGAAGCAATCATTTTGTGCGATAACCTTTGACCCATATTTTTACTGATAAATCCATGGCTAGCTGTAGATAAGAGAGAAATTTCCTATGTCCAAATGGTGGTGCCTACGCAGTTATACTCTTTAAAATTTTTGATACATAGAGCTCAAAGATTTTTATATTCTTATACATATATGTACATATTCATCTGTCCCGAAATATTCTTCATAATTCCGAAAGCATATGGGTGAATTACATAAGACATCGACATTGCTATGCTATTAACCCACACTCAATTAATTTAAGTAACAGATGAGAGTAAATGCATTCCACAAGGCCAACATTTAATTAGCTATGAACATCCATATGCTTTATATGTACATGTGTACAACCATAGATAAATTTGTATGTTCGAAGTGAAATTAATTTAAATCATGAATCAAAATGGGTGTTTTCGAATTGGGATGGAAATGCCTTGAAAAGTGACATCAATTGAATGGCGATTGTAATCAATTTAGATCACATCAGCAGTGGTCATAACTTTTGTCCAATGGAATAGTGCTTGCATCATAATTCTTAATAATTCTCAAAAATATTCAATAGTTACTTTTTAGAAGGGAAGGTCATTGAATAAAAACAAAGAAGCAAAGTCATACATGGATTATGGCTAAGATTGAAAACATAAACAATGCAATATTTGTGTATGAATAACACAAGGATCATTCTGGATAACGTTGGCCAAGAGGAGTCGCTGTTAGTAGATATCCTAATGATAGTACCGGACTCACTGGTAGTGGTTAAGACATGAGAAGTAGTCGCACAACAACACCGTCAAGAATGTCAAATTATGACTAGAGACCTAAGGTCAGAGCTGGCAGACCTTCTTTTCATATTAACCTTTGCACTATGCAATCCATATAAATTCATCTATGTAATGTTTCTCTCCCACGTATCACCGCTTGCTGGACTGACTTAATTTGCTGACCTTACAACTATCCTGCACACCGCTCCATTTTGATCCATGTCGACAGACAAACTAAGAGTTTGTTGATGTTTTACCACCATCAAAATCTAATCCTCTTCTTCCCTATGCTACGTATCGAGATTTCTTTTATTTGTTTGCCACCACTTCGTTCATAAATTTTCTTCATTCGATTCTATTACTTGCCATTGATCTTACTTAAGTTCCAGTTAAATTACGAGGGTAGTCCAAGAAGTACACGACCTAATAAAGAAAACACAAAAAAATTGGGGAAAAATATGTGTATTTCTCTACGTAGTCTCCTTTTAGTTCAATACACTTTTCCCAGTAATGTTCAATAGCTTCGATGCCTTGTTTATAGTGAGAATCGTCGAGCTCCTTAAAATAGCCATCAACCGCAGACTCCACCTCTTTACTGTTGGCAAATCTTTTACCACCGAGCCATTTTTTTCAAATTCGGAAATAGAAAATAATCTGAGGGGGCTAAATCTGGCAGGAGGAAGCAATTCGAACTTTAACTCATTGATTTTGGGCATCGCGATAACGGATGAGTAAATTGGTGCATTGTCTTGATGAAACAACATTTTTTTCTTCGCCAAAAGCAGCCGTTTTTTCTTAATTTCATCTTTCATACGTTGCAATAGGTTCGCATAATACACGCTGTTGATTGTTTTTCCTTTGTGAAGACAATTAATGAAAATTATCCCACTCGCATCACAAAAAACTGACGCCATGACCTGGCCTGCAGATGGAACTGTCTTCGCCTTCCTTGGAGCCGATTCTCCCCTTTGATTCCATTGTTTTGACTGTTCCTTTGTCTCGGGTGTGAAGTGATGCATCCATGTTTCATCCATGGTTATGAATCGACGCAAAAACTCGGCTTTATTGCTGTGAAACTTCGCCAAACACTCGATTGACACTTCCTCATGACTCCGTTTTTGTTCCATTGTGAGTAATCGCAGCATCTCACAGCATTCTCATGTCCAATTTTTCAGTCAACATGCGACGTACAGCGTTTGTTGAAATGCCTACCATATCTGGTAGTACACGCACTTTCAATCCACGGTCATCCAATACCATTTTGTGGATTTTGTTTAACATATCCGGTGAACTCACCTCATTTGGTCGACCACTGCGATGTTCGTTTTGGCAACTCGTACGGTCTCGCTTAAACTCTGCCACCCAATACTTTATTGTTGGAAACGAAGGAGCAGACTCCCTCAGAGTAGGATCCAGTTCCGTTTTGATGTTGGTTGGATGTCATAACGATGACCAATTTTTGTCCATATTTACAAATTCATTGGAAGCGTTCACTATTGATGGCTGCCGAACAAATACTAAACAGCACAGCGTAGTCAAACTTCAAATTTAAGCTTTGTTGGTACTTTCTACAAGTGTCATTCTTTTATGGCAGCACAGCCAAGTCATTAATGTGGCAACGGATAGATGTCAGCACAGTAGATTTAAAAAAAGATATTTTTGAATTTTTTACGTGATTCGTCGCACGAATACGACGCAGAATAAAGTTAAGAAGTAAAATATCAAATACTGGTTTTATTGCGTTTATATAACTTGTTAGTTGTCAACTCAAATAAGTTACAACTACAGCCATTCAACGTTAGATCTCCTCATAGTGCTCGTATTTCTCCATCGTTGTGGTATCTGAGATATTAGTGGAAGTACCTTGACTGCAACTAGGAAATGGTCCACGTCTTTATCGGCTGCTTGAAACGTTTGGACTTCTATAATACTGATGAAGTGCCTTGCGCCGATTGCAACATAATGAATGAAATAGGTTGAGTGTCTTATGATCAGGTGAGAGCCGTGCTCCTACAGTGATATTTTGTCCTGTAGCAATAGTCCTAAATCTATTGCCAAAAGTGATGGCGTGTAAGATATACGAGTACTTTCCGATTATGCTGACAAAGATGTCTTTTTTCCTATTCCGTCATACTTAGAGCATTGCTCGTAGGTTTATTGAGTAGCACATCAGCGTACGTACCAAAGTTCAACACATCATGCTTATGCTCTCGTATGCAGTGAGTGATAGTACATTTCGTATTTTTCAATTTTTCTTCTGTCCATTCTATCAACGTGCACTGGATTATGGTGATATATATCTTGTAGCAGAGCCTTCTCCAGTTATTTAGTTACCATAATTGTTCAAGGTACCAGCATTCCATGTTCCATGATCCGAATGTTGTTGCCCTTTTTTTCTTTTGGAGAGTGGTCAACAGTAAATCCATACTTATTCGTGACTATTAGTTGTTTCGGAATATTAGAATTTTTATCTGGACGGATAATAAACTCTAACCACAATTCTGGAAGGCCAAACTCTTACTTAGACCTATTGGGCAAAAAAGGGCCGACATACCAGGGCCTGTTACTCGTTTTGGGGGTATGAGAGTTGCACATCAAGGGTTCAATTACAAATATCTCTATTCTAGCACCCAGTCTAATCTTAAATAATTGTTAACCATCAAAATACAAAACCAATCCAAAACCTTGAAGTAGCATACATATATATACGAGTATAAGGAATCTGCCAAATACACTGTCGACGCTATCGTTCATTTAGGCCTACGATTTCATTTGCCGTCCGTCCTTCTTCTTCTGACTGAACATACTTGACAGGCTAATTGTAATCCTGTCCAACACTTATAAGCTGTAAGTTAATCAAGGCAATCCGTGTAGAATAAAACCAGTATCCGGTGAATACTACGAGGATCTAAATGATGATCAGCATCACCATGTACTCTAAACACCAACCACAAATCACTCTGTTGAATGCATTTTCTAAGTTTTCTCCTTAACTAGAGTAGAATCTTTCATCGTTTTACTCGTAGGAATAGTCTTTTCAATTACCTCAATTATTTTGTTTTTTTTTAATAAGGGCTTTACTACAGGTTGGATTGATGCCAGATTAAAATGTAGTAGCTAGTGCAGATCCTCGCCGTGTGCCGATGAGTACCTAGAATATCAGTTTTTACGTCATTCACTTGAGGTTCCTTGTTACGAATAACCAACTTGAGATTCTCAAAATTTCATTTTAGTGCATAATTCAAAAATAAAAATGCATGGATACGCGTAATATTTATTACAGACTTACAATAAATTGCCAGCGATTCATTTCTGCGATAAACCGCAAAAATAATGAAATCACAGTTCCAAACAAAGAAAAACTACAATATTTCAGCCATGACACCGTAAGCCTGGCAATCTCATATCACTTCTGAAATTCTGAAAATAAGAAAAAATAAAAAAAAAACAGAAAAAAAAATCACAGTGATCCGCAGTCAGAGCCTACATATGACACTTGTTGGACCTTATCTGAGACGAGAGCTTCCGTTTCATTGTCGGGCATCGTCAACTTTTGGGTCGGATCGGAGAGTTTACAAGCACTATCGCATAGCAGAAATTACTGGAATTGCTCCTATACTCCGGTTGCAAGCTTAGCATTCGTAAACGGTTTGGATATGGCAATTACACAATGAATGTAAACCTTCCGTTTTCGTAATCTAATGCCGGCACAGCATTTGTATTAGGGGTAATTGATATGGTCACCACATGTGGGTGGATGCATATAAGATACATACGAGCACATGCTCGTACAATGCATTCCTATTGTTTCACATACGAGTATGCTGCAGATCATATATGTACATATCCACATATGTACATAGATACATGGATACAATTTAATAAGCATTTCAGTCAATTGAAGCAATGTGACTGCCAGAGAAACAAGAAAACGTGCTCGAATAAATAGAATTAATCGCTGACATTGAGAAGATGCTATTTCCAGAGCAATGACGTTGACCATAGATGTTAACCCAAAAATATTATTTAAAATTTGTTTGAATATCAATGCACTCTCGTACTGTATATGTGTGTGTACCTGCTTACCTACTTTGAACGTTAAATAAGTTCGTATAAAGATAAATTTAAAGAAAGAAAAAATGGCATATTTTGAATTGAAATATGGTTTAGACAAGTAGTTATGAATTATGACATCAAATGTCCTCGACGGAACTGCTTGCATAAGTGGATATGCTGGACTCAAATTTCCATGCCTTTTTCGAATAATTCGACCAATATTCCAGCAGTTTCACGTCTAACGTTCATCTCCAAGTTGTCTTAACCCTTAACGGTCCAATTTTTTTATTTTTCAACGAAAAAAAATAATTGAAGATAATGTTGCATCTGAAGTGATTGCGGATACTTCCTAAAATATTTTGTTGCGTTTTTACCTGTGGGGGAGGATTCTGTGGTATGTTTCGAATTTGATACAACGGGCGGTACAAGTAAACAAAACATATTGGGTCTACAACTTAATTCGTGCGGTTTGCTAAGAGATGGCGCAACTTTTATTATTCCATTGGAACATGCGTTGGAAAGCTACTGTCATTGTACGTCATTTCAGTATATATCATTCATTTGAAGCGTAAACAACAATAATTTTTTTTCACTCAAATATGTCGAACTTTGTGCCTGAAAAAGTGTTTTTGCGGGGAGTTCTTCTTCGTTACTTTAATATGAAGAAAACTGCTGCCGAAAGTCATCGTATTTTGGTGGAAGTTTATGGTGAACATGTGCTAGCTGAGCGAACGTGTCAAAAGTGGTTTGTACGATTTAAAAGTGGTGATTTTGGCTTGGAAGACGATGAACGTCCTGGGCAGCCAAAAAATTTTGAAGATGAAGAACTGGAAGCATTACTGAAGAGCTCGCAGAATCTTTGGGTGTCACTCAAGCAGCCATTTCAAAACATTTAAAAGCAGCTGGATATATTCAAAAGCAAGGAAATTGGGTTCCACATGAACTCAAGCCGAGAGACGTCGAAAGGCGGTTTTGCATGTCCGAAATGCTGTTGGAACGCCACAAAGGGAAGTCATTTTTGCATCGGATTGTTACTGGTTACCCCAAGCGCAAAATACATATGTGAAACCCGGCCAACCAGCCAAATCAACGGCAAAGCCGAATATCCATGGCGCGAAGGTAATGCTCTGTATTTGGTGGGATCAGATGGGTGTGCTGTAATATGAGCTGCTAAAACCGGGTGAAACCATCAATGGACAACGCTACTGAACACAATTAATCCGTTTGAAGAGAGTAGTGGCCGAAAAACGCCCGGAATATGCGACCAGACACGAGGCAATAATTTTCCATCATGACAACGCTCGGCCCCACGTTGCTATTCCGGTTAAGAACTATTTGGAAAACAGTGGATGGGAAGTCTTACCCCACCCGCCTTATAGCCCAGACCTTGCCCCTTCTGACTACCATTTGTTCCGGTCAATGCAGAACGCCCTCACTGAAATACGGTTCACATCAGAGCAGAATATCAAAAATTGGCTTGATTCATTCTTGGCTGCCAAGCCGGCGCAGTTCTTCTGGGATGGGATCCACAAATTGCCAGAAAGATGGGAAAAAGTCATAGCTCCAGATGAGCAATACTTTGAATAATACTATTGTACATGTTTTTTTTAAATAAACGTTCAAATTTTGAAAAAAAAAACCGCACGAGTTATAGACCCAATATAAAGAAACTTAATGATTATTTATGATGAAAGCCATAAAAGCAATTATTACTTTTATTTGAACATAAAAAAGGTCACATTTTGAGCACTTAATACTAGATAGTTTGGAGCATCCAAGCATTTTATTACATCTCTGGCGCTGATCTTTGTGTAAAGGCCAGTGGTTGAATTTGTCTAAGCGAACATCCTTTGGTGGAATATATGCCGTTGGCTCACGCCTTCTCTTAATGGCAAGTTCCTGCTCTAATGATGATAATGTTGTTCGACCCCTAGTTTTCAGAACAGTCTTAACTGCCGTCAGGTAATATGCTGCTTCAGTCTTGAAGCCAACCCGTGTATAGGATTGCGAAATGTTTTGTCTTTTCTTGCATGCTTTAGATGAAAAAAAACTCTCAAAAACCACTTCTTTGACTTTAGTTTGATTTTCGACCGTCCGATAAAGCTATCCATAAGGTCAACTCCTCCCATGTCCCTATGGTATTATTTACAACGTCTGTATATTCAATGGCAATTCTTTTTTTGTTGGGTTTGTCGAATCTGCTTATATGGCTTTGTGGGAGAACAGTAGTTTAATAAAAACAAAACAGTTTTCCAAGCTACTGACGAAAGTTCAACGTCATTTATGGTACCAACATACTCGGAGGACGTTGCACGTTCCACGTTCCACGGCTATGAATTCCGCGATGTGCAAGATATGCTACAAGGTCGACTGTTGTGTAATAGTTGTCGAAATAAATTCGATGATTCTTATTAGAAGGCACTTCTCTCACAATACGCCCAACAACATTAGCACAAGCCCCTAAATCGAGCTCATTAGCGCGCCTAAATCTTGTAACATTTTCTTGTCCAGTGTGAAACTCAAATTTATAGCCCCATTTATGAGGTTTATTCGAAATGTACTGTTTCAGGAACGATTTGGCTTTACTGGAGCAAAGTTGTTCATCCACACATAAGTCCCTACCGAATGGAACCTTTTGGAAGCAGCTATTAAAGTGTTCGACAGTTGGGCGAATTTTGTGAATCCGGTCATGATTTTCGTCAGTTTTTCAAACCCCAAGTGTGTGTTTCAATAGGCCCTAATGTTATTTAGCCTAAAAGCTGCTATGCATAACATTATTCCTATAAATGTTTCGATTTCATCTTTTGAAACACCCGGCAAATTGCTAACATCCTTTAGTGCCGCGAAAAGGTTTGTTTGTTCAACGATGTGACCGATTGTTTTATTGTCGAAAAAAAACTTATAAAACTGAAGTGGTGTATCAAGTTCTTCAATTTCATGTGGAAGCACATTTTTTTCGAAAACCAACTATGTAATTTTCGCCAACAATCAAATTATTTTTTCGCCAAAAAATGTATTGAGTTTTCTCTAAAACTTTTGTTGGGAGTGAATGTTCAAGTCCATCGCTTGAATCTAGTTGCTGAACTGTATACCTAATACTTACCTCGGACAATAAACTTACGATATTCTCAGTCATTTCCTCAACATATTCCGCTATATACCACTCGGCAATGTTTTCTTATCGGCATAGTTTTCTCCGTCAAAATCGTCATCAGAGTCTTCAAAATCATCCTCACTAAGTGACCATGCTTCCATTAAACGTTCGACTTCAGCATCAGAAATTGCAGAGGTCCTGTCAATGCTTGAGGGCCAACGTATCAAAAATGAGACAGGCCGTCTTTTTTGTACAATATAATTCAGGTGGATGTACTTTTATTAAATTGAATTTAGCGCTTATTAGTCGAAAAAAAGTTTAATTTATGTACTTACAGTGGATCCTGTTGGAACACCTCCGTCTGTTCGCTTGACCAAATGCGCCAATTTTGCCTATGAACAAAGCCATTTAACCAAAAATATGCCGGATCTTCTTCCATCTTCAATAGAGCCTGCTTTACAACGCTGAATGCGGCTTTTAAGACAAATGTTTCTCAAGAGACGAGTGCAAAAGAAGCATGTGTGTAAATAGTTGAAAACAAATATACGAAGAAGAAAATGGCTTGGTCAATCCAAGCAATTCTGAATACACTATCCTGTCGGAAATTTCTTCTGCATTATGAGTCTTTTTTGAACGTATTACGGCAACGTAAAATCGATATAAAACACGTGGCTGAAAGCCGGAATCAGGGCCTGCTCCTTGAATTTGCAAACAAAAGTGTACAAAATATACGGAGACGGTTTTATTTTGGGCTGCCACTATCTTGACAGCTGAACTTATGTACGTGAAGGGTCTTTCATTAAACGCTTCCTATCTTTAAATTTAAATAAAACAAAGTGCGTGTTACATATCATCGAAATTGTTTATTCGTTTGAAAGTCCTATCGATGCCATTATGTATGAAATAGAACATCGTTCAAATGTCAGCCGCGGCTTCTCTGGGAGACGCGCATCCAGAATGTTCAAATTTCCATGATTCTGCTGCATAAATCATGCTGAATTTGACCGATGGCATGGGTTATGTTAGCTTTGAGGACCGCTGTGGTTTGTGGCTTATTCGCATCGCCTGCGACTTCAGAAAACCCCACAAGAAAAAGTCTAACGGAGTCAAATCGCACGATCTCGGTGGCCAGTACACAACACCTCCACGTGATATGTCCATGCCCTCGAATCGCTCGGGCAGAATTTCTAATGTGGCGTGAGCTGTATGGTACGAAGCGCCGTCCTGTTGAAACCACATGTCGTTGGTATCTATATCATCCAATTCAGACCAAAAGAAGTTGGTAACCATCGACTTATAGCGCTCGCCGTTGACGGTGATGGCCTGGCCAACGTCGTTCTCAAAGAAATATGGACCGGTGACGCTGCCAACCCAAAATCCACACCAAACAGTGACTTTTTTAAGATGTATTGGACGCTCTTGGATCTCATGTGGATTGGTATCGTCCCAAATTCGACAATTTTGTTTGTTGACGTATCCATTCATCCAGAAATGGGCCTCATTGCTGAAGATGATTCCAACTGCTCCAGATCCCATTCAACGAACACACGTCGTTGTCTATGGTCGTTTACCTTCAGCTTCTAGGTCAGTTGAATTTTGTACGGGTGCAGGCTCAAGTCACGATGCAAAATTTGCCAAATTGTAGTCTGCGAAAGGCCGAGTTCTTGTCAGCGATGAGAAATCGACTGCCTCGGTTTCTACTGCACATACTCACGGACAGCGGCGATGTTTTCGGTAGATCTTGCGTTTTGTCGACGTACCGGTGTTGGTTTATCGTTTACTGACCCAGTAGCCTCAAATTTATATACCACACTGCGAATAGTCCTCTCGGTAGAACGATTATGGCGACCGTAAAATGGGCGAGGCGCGCGGAATGTTTCCCAAACAGAACACCCATTTTGATAAAACAATTTTGTCATTTGCACGTGTTGTTGAACGCTATGTTCGTTCATGGTGATTTGGCAAATCAGACTAAATAAATGACAGCCAATTTGACAGATGTAGCTTCAGCAATATGACCGCTATCAACTGTCAAATTTCGGAAGTCTGTATTGGAAGACCTTGTAATTTGATAAAGGCGCTAGAAGATAACGAATCCATCGCACTAACACCAAATATCTATGGTACATTGTCATTTTTCTAAACCTCCAAACTCAACGACTGACATCTATTTTAGCATGTCATCACGGTCATCATGTCGAAGAGCGGATAATGTCAATCCTTAAGCTCTGTCTTTAACTACCAAGAAAATTGAAATTATGATAGAAAAATTCCGCTTTAACTTAAAGGTTTGGTTACATGAAAGTTGTGCAACATCTTGATTGATGATGTACGAAAATAACAGCGACTGAAATATGGCGAATGTTGCGAATCTCGCATGCGAACTCGGTGAAGTAAGAAACGGATAGTGGATAAACTTCAGGCTGAGCAAATAAGCTAATTTTGCCATGTTCGACGAAGATCGTTGGAAAACCCAGTCTAAAAGCAAGTTCCATCCGAGTTCGAAGAAGAGTCCTTAAATGCAAAAGCATCAGTGGGAGAAATATGTACATATGTAGTATTAGATGTGATTATACGCGTTACCTAACTCAACAGTTAATAAAAGAAAAAGTTAATATGCATACCATACATACGAGTATGTATTTACTGCAGTAAACAAAAGTTCAAACGAATCGTTAAAAAAAGGCCCATGTACATACATACATGGGTAGCAATAAATCAGAATGTTTTCTGTTTTCTGCTCCTCCGCCAGCATATGTTACAAAAATGCGAATTTCCACAGCACTAAAGTATGTAATTTAGAACGGAAATGTACGGGTACAAAGGGGTAGAGGATCTGCCCAACAATTTTATCGCATCTGTACAATGTTTGTCTTTAAGATATAAATAGAACGCGTAAGGTAAGCAGATTTCTCGAGTAAATTTGGAATGCATTCCTTCATCAAAATAAATTATCATCTACACTTTATACCGTATACTTTAATAAGAATAACAAGTTCTACATAAAACAAAAAAATTGTTTACTAGCTGACCCGACAGACTTTGTCCTGTCTTAACTGTGAATACCAATTAAATTCGAATTGATATAATTAATAAAAAAAAAATTATTATTCAAAACATAGTGTTTATTATTCTAATGCTCGCACGATGCACAACATTCTTCGTTTTATTTTCTGGTGCTTATATGAATAGTTGTGTTGGTATGCCGACACGGGAATAGGCGACATATGTTACAACTGGCCATGTGAAAAACATGGATTTTCAAGATTGATGCCACAAACACTTAACGACTGGCCTTGCGATTTATTTATCGACATTGCAAATGCTAGCCGCACTGGAAATTATAAAAGTTTAAAGTCTTGTGGCATGTCGTTCGGAATCAAGGGAATCCGTGGAATCAAAACGTCTTCGCCCTTGTACTTTCCTTTCAAAATGGCGGCTTCGATGACGTTATTCATTAATTTTTTTCACTGCAAGTCGGGTGCCGTTATAAAGACTCATCTGGTTTATAATCCGCAACATAATAACTACCGATCCAATTTTTAATTGCAGATTATGAGGTGGCAACCCGGGCAATTCCAGCGAATTTAAGAATTCCGTTAGATAGTTGACAACATCATCTTGGTTAGTGACGGAATCAATCGATTTAGATGTCATCAATTCGCCAGCTATCTTATTTTGAATTTGAAAATTCATTTCGTTAACATCAAGGTTTTTTGCAGCCAATATAACTCGTTCGCTCAACTAAACGTGATTTTTGTAATTTTGAACAATGTTTGGGAAAACCTTACCGATGAGTTCGGTCTTTGATTCAGTAAAGTGACAAAAATTGGTACGTAATGTAATGTATCCACATGATGAATCAACAGGTATTTTGCGGTTACCAATATCGAGCAATTGTTTGGAAGAAAACTTCTCCAGAGTGGTCCTTCTGCAATTCGACTCTCATGTTCATATCTAATTTGAGCGTTTGGCGAAAATCACCTGCCAATAAAATCATTGCACCACCAAACCGCTTTCAGTTCCAAAGATTTTTTGTGTGCCATCGAGCTCTGCAGGCGCCTTATCGGCTTTGATGACAATTTTATGGTTATCAGATGGCATGTGGTCTAATGCGGTCGTGAATGATGCAACCAATTCGTTGTGTTGATGGAAAAACATTTGGAGTTGTTCCACAATTGGTCTTTTCACCAAATTGTTGTGTGCGGATTGACTTGTCTTGCTGAATCGCCCATAAAATAAACTTGCAAAAATTTGTATTAACTATCAGGCGTTGGCAATAAGGAACCTGTTAGATGATATATTTGTCACTTCTGGCTGTTTTTGGTCATTCACCGAGTTACAAACCTACTTTAAGCCATTTCAATTGATACACCATTTCAATTCAACGGATTTTGCATCAGTTGGTGAAAGTTTACTGTTTTGTTTTGAAAGCAATGAAAGTGTTGCTGGAGTCAAAAAATGTTTAGAATCTGTCCCATTTCTGGAAACCAATGAATGCAGAGGCTCTGTGAAATTTGCACTAAGAAATGATAAATTAATAATTCCGACCGATGCATCTGTATTAAACGATATTTGCAGCGCGCATTCTGTCAATCGCTGACAGTTATGTCAAACAACTGACAGTTATTTCAAACACAATAAGGTTGCATTACCTAGCGCTTACACAAAACAGTAATTGTTATCCAGTTGCTCATTCTCTTTTGCTGTTCTAGTTTTTCACTAATATACACATATTTGCCTCTGTCCGCTCAACTGGCTATCACTCTTTACCGGCGAGCTGAGGAGCATATAAATTTGACATTTGGAACGCCAGCTGGCTTTGGCTTTGTGCCGGCAGGAGCTCCGTGGCAGTTAAACAACAAAATATGCTTAAAATAACGTGTTTTTCAGAGTGCTAACAGTGTTTGAAGATTTAAAGAAGAGATGGATCGCAGTAAACGCGAACAAACAATAAAATTGTAGGCCAACTTGCGGGACGCGTGCGTCACAGATGCGATTAACACAATTTTTGACAGTTTATACGTGTGAGCAAAATTGAAAGCCATTGCTGTCTTGTATAAACGCTAGGTGAGAAAAGTTAATATGGTCGTTAAGTTTTCTTAAATTTGCTAATGTTGCGCGCAACTTTCTTAAGTTTTTCTTCTCCTGACAATAATGAGCACAACAAAGAAAGGATTAGCGAAATTGGTCCGGGCGTTCACGTGTGATGCCATGAACAAGAGGAATAGGGATTCATTTTTATATATAGTATATACATAGATTAGAACTCCATTCATATATACGAGTTATGTACTGAAATACATATACATATGACCTACTGGGCTACGAATCCTTGGTGAACAACGAGAGTAGCCGTTATACTGAAAATCGGTACAAATTCCTATTCAGTCGCCAAGGGCTTTAGATTTATTAGTCTAGCCTACTCCTTGCTAAAGAGCATGTAGTGGATGATCTAAGACGTCCATTTCATTGAGCAAAATTGAATGCGCTCGCGACCATTGGGAATACGCGTTGGACATTTTCATGTACATTGGAGACACCCTCCAGTTATCAGCCAGTCTTCTTAAAACCGAGGATGTTCTCTCTAAGAGAAATAATAAGTTGACTGTAATTAAAAGGATTCACCATCTGTTTCTTCAACGAAGCTATCTTCCTGGATAGTAAACTTCTTTGTAGTAGACATGTCGCGTTGAAAGCTTCAAACGTGATATCGGCCTTCCGCCTATGTAACGGAGTTTTTGACGTTGAGCCTTGTCACAACTGCTGTTATCAGACTTGAGAGAAAGTTTTGTTTCGGCTTCTTTAGTATGCCTTGCTCTGTTCTAGATGCACTGATAAATCTTCCTACCCCTGAAATTAATATCATTCGTAAACAATCTCCTTAAGCCATATTTCTTCTTTTTTTTTAATTTTTAAAGTGGTCTTTGGTACAATACGCACTGGTGTTTCGATTACCTTGCTGGCTTAATTGACATGGCATGGTCCCAGATGTGCCAAACCTGCCGTAGAGATGGTGGTTGTTGTTGAAAAAGAATGACAATTGTAGAAAGTACCAACCTTATAAAGCTTAAATTTGAAGTTCAACGACGCTATGTTCTTTAGTATTTGTTCGGCAGCCATCAACAGGGAACGCTCTCAATGGATTTTTAAATATGGACAAAAATTGGTCATCGTTATGTGGTACAATACTTCCAAGCCCCCATTCCAACCAACATCAAAATGGAACTGGATTCTACTCTGGGGGACTCTGCTCCTTCGTTTAAAACAATAAAGTATTGGGTGGCAGAGTTTAAGCGAGGCCGTACGAGTTGCCAAAACGAACATCGCAGTGGTCGACCAAATGAGGTGAGTTCACCGGATATGTTAAACAAAATCCACAAAATGGTATTGAATGACCGTGGATTGAAAGTGCGTGTACTACCAGATATGGTAGGCATTTCAACAAACGCTGTACATCGCATGTTGACTGAAAAATTGGACATGAGAAAGCTGTGAAGTGCTGCGATTACTCACAATGGAACAAAAACGGAGTCATGAGGATGTGTCAATCAAGTGTTTGGCGAATTTTCACAGCAATAAAGCCGAATTTTTGCGTCGATTCATAACCATGGATGAAACATGGGTCCATCACTTCACACCCGAGATGAAGGAACAGTCAAAACAATGGAATCAAAGGGGAGAATCGGCTCCAAAGACGGCGAATACAGTTTCATCTGCAGGCAAGGTCATGGCGTCAGTTCTTTCGGATGTGCGATCATTTTTCAGAAAGGAAAAACAATCAACGACGTGTATTATGCGAACTTATTGCAGCGTTTGAAAGATGAAATCAAGAAAAAATGGCCGCATTTGACGACGCAATGGCCAAAATCAATGAGTTAAAGTTCAAATTGTTTCCTCATGCACCCTATTCGCCAAATTTAGTTCACTCGGGTTGTTTTCTATTTCCGAATATGATAAAATGGCTCAGTGATAAAAGATTTGCAAACAGTAAAGACGTGGAGTCTGCGGTTGATGGCCGTTTTAAGGAGCTCGACGATTCTCACTATAAACAGTATATCGAAGGTATTGAACATCGCTGGGAAAAGTGTATTGAGCTAAACGAAGACTACATAGAGATATTTTTTCCTAATTTTTTTGTGTTTTCTTTGTTTGGTCGAGTACTTCTGGGACTACCCTCGTAGTGCGAAAATACGAATCAAACAAATTCTGAGCCAGGAAAGGAGTATCGAGTACTAATTTCTTATCCATTTAGGATGCGGACAAGTACAGCTCGTATAGTTTGTTATTGAACCTTCTCCTCCTCCCAAACGGGATCGAATATTTTTCGAAGGATTTTTATCTCGAAATGATTGAGAATATCTTCATCCGCTTTCTATAGAGTCCATGTTTCGACGCCATAAAGTAGGATGATCAAGGTCTGATACAGAGTCTTCTTAGTTTTTCGGGATAGGACCTTACTACTCGAATGCCTTCTTAGCCCAAAAAAAGAGCGATTGACAAAAGTAAAGAAGTGAGATAAACTGAAAATATCGTGATATTCACCTCAGATTAAATTTCAGTTATGAGTATGGTCGCTCCTGCCTTATTGAATTTAAGCCTGACTATATCAATCTTCAAACATTATAATCTAATAATCTCAGATGATAGTAGCCACTGTCTTATAGGGGAATACTGGTCGTTTTCACTTATTCACAATCTAAATTAATTTGTTCGAGATTTTTTCAATCAGCATGTGTTTTCTTCTTTTCGAGAACACAACTTTCGCTTTTTTTTTTGCTTTCAGGGCCGGTATTATTTATATTTAATTCTTTTCAATGCAAAATCTGCGTCGTTTTCATTTTAGACTTCAGAATTTTGTGTTAAATTGAACAATAAAATTAAAAGATTGCAATGATTCTTTTCCTGAAATATTCCAGGGTGTGTGGGATACACTGTTGTAGCAATGTGTAGTTGTAGTTGTATTTAGGTACGAGTAATTTTCGATACCTTTTCAGGCATAGATCTTAAACATACAATTACAGAAGGATACTCAACCTAGGTGAGGTCACACGATCTTGGTACACAATTAATGTCGTTGAGTTTTGAAATTAAACGTCTGAGGAACTTTCGTGCAACAGGCCCAAATTTCCTTGTATTATGTGACATGTAGGACCATGCTATAGGAACCAAATTTTGTATACATCAATTTCTTCAATCCCCGACCAATTCACCGTGACAGTGATGTTTTCATTGTTCAAAACAAAAACAAAGAGAAAGGAAATTAACAACGCATGCCACAAAGCGACCCTCGTCGCTTAAGAAGATTGGCATCAACTTATTGATTTTCTAGCACTCAATTTGGCAATTTTTCCTGAATTTTCCTCAGATACAGGAGAGTGCGAGAAAGATGGGAAAGTTTGCAAGTTCAAGTTCAAGTTCAAGTTTTCTTTATTGAGACTTAAAAAAAATCAATTATAATACATATCATCCATGTCTAATTTAACTTAATTGTAGCCGACTTGGAAAGCATATGCCTGGCTAAAGACTTTTAAATTAAGGTATATAACTTCATAAGCTAACAATCAGTATATATGTGTTATATTATAAAATAACAATATAAGTATTTTACTATATGCTTGCTCCCGGCATACTTAAATCAATCCATATTATAACTTAAAATAATGATTAGAATACACTTATACTTAACCGCTCATACCGCAAAGTGCAGTTAATTTCAATATTGATTATTATACCCAGAAGATACAGATATGTTTCTTTGTGTGAGTTTTCCATTAATCTGCTTAATTGTTAATATATAAGCTATTATATTGGGTCTACAAGTAAGTTTCCAGCGTTTTTTTTTCCAAAATTTTAAGTTTTATTATGAAAACATAGTTACAATGCTTTATTCAAAGTATCGTCCATTGGAAGCTACAACTTTCCCCCATCTTTCTGGCAATTTATGAATTCCGGACCAAAAAAATTTCTCGTCTTTCGAGCCCAAGAACGTATCGAGCCAATTTTTGATTTCCTCTACTGAGCTGAAGTGTATTCCCGTAAGAGCGTTCTGCATCGAACGAAACAAGTGGTAGCCAGATGGTGCCAAGTCTGGACTGTAAGGCGGGTGAGGCAGAATTTCCCATCCACTATTTCCCAAATAGTTTTTCACCGAAACCGCAACATGTGGCCGAGCGTTGTCGTGATGAAAAATGACGGACTCATGCCTGGTCTCATATTCCGTTTTTCTTTTAATGCCCTCTTCAAACGAATTAGTTGGGTTCAATATAATGGTCCTTTGATGGTTTCACCACTCGGAAGCAGTTCGTAGTATACGACACCCTTTTGATCCCACCATATGCAGAGCATGACCTTACTCACGTGAATATTTCGTGTCGGCGTCGGTTGGGCGGGCTCGCCAGGCTTCGTATACGATTTTCTGCGTTTAGGATTATCATAACAAATCCATTTCTCATCACCAGTGACAATACGATGCAAAAATGATTTATTTTTATACCGCTGCAGTAACATTTCGGACATGCAAAATCGCCGTTCGACGTCTCTTGGCTTCAATTCGTACGGCACCCAGTTTCCAACCTTTTGAATGAATCCCAGTGCTTTTAAGCGCAGGGAAATGGCTTGTTGCGTGACGCCCAATAATGCAGCAAGTTCTTCTTGAATCTGACACGGATCCTCATCCAGTAAAGCGTCCAATTCCTCGTCTTCAAAACTTTTCGGCTTTCCGGGGCGATATTTGTCTTCAACTCAAAAATCACCACTTTTGAACAGTTTGAACCACTCGCGGCACGTCGATTCACCAATACATTCCGCCCCATAAATTTCCGAAAGCAAACGATAGGCCTCAGCCGCACTTTTCTTCATATTAAGAATAAAAGCAGCGCTTCCCGCAAATGACGTTTATTTGGCTGGAAACTTGCCATGATTTTGCTCGATAAAATGTACGACACCGATAGAACTGCTCAAATATAACCCTGCAAAGTTGTTGACAGATTCAAAACCTGCAAATAAAACACATGGGGTCTTACATTTCTGCCCGGGATCCACTGATGGCGCCATCTCTGCCAAACGCTGGAAACTTACTTGTAGACCCAATATAATCTAAAGCAGAATTAACTTTTTAACATGTACATAACCTCAAAAACTGATATAATGCGAGCATGAATTTCGACCAATAAATTTCTTGTTCATATACGAGGGCGGGTCAATAAGTCCGTGCCTTTTTGCATTTCTGACCTCTTTACTGAAACAGCAACACTGCTCCTGTCAACAGGCATCTGTCAGTTGACTCCTGTCAAAATTTAAACTTGCTGCGTCAGTTAGTTTGTGTTTGACAGCTATTTTTATCAGACTACTCACTAATTTGAGGAGAAAATGGAAAAAAGTGAATTTCGTGTGCTTATTAAGCATTATTTCTTGCGAAAAAAAACCATTACCGAGACCAAGGCTAAGCTTGATAAATACTATGGGGACTCTGCACCATCGATTTCAATGGTAAAAAAGTGGTTTACTGAATTTCGTTGTGGCCGTACAAGCACTGAAGATGCCGAACGTCCTGGACGCCCAGTTGAGGTCTCTACACCCGAAACAATCGAAAAAATTCACGATATGGTGTTGGCCGACCGAAGATTGAAAGTGCGAGAGATTGTGGAAGCCGTAGGGATCTCGCATGGCTCAGTGGTTTCAATTTTGAATGATCACTTGGGCATGAGAAAGCTTTCCGCAAGATGGGTGCCGCGTTTGCTCACAGTCGACCACAAACGCAATCGTGTAACAACTTCACAGGAAGGTTTGGCGTTGTTTAATAGCAATATGGAGGAGTTTTTGCGCCGTTTTGTAACCGTGGACGAAATATGGATCCATCACAACAAACAACAGTCAAAACAGTGGGTTTCTAAGGGTGAATCGGCGCCAAAGAAGGCCAAGGTGGGTTTGTCAGCCAATAAAGTTATGGCGACTGTTTTTTGGGATGCACGCGGGATAATCCACATTGACTACCTTCAAAAGGGAAGAACAATCAATGGGGAATATTATGCCAACTTATTGGACCGATTCAATGACGATTTGAAAAAAAAACGACCTCATTTGGCCAAGAAAAAAGTTCTTTTCCACCAAGACAATGCAAGGGTGCACACATGTGCAGTTGCCATGGCAAAAATCCATGAATTGGGCTATGAATTGCTCCCTCATCCACCCTATTCTCCAGATTTGGCTCCGAGCGACTACTTCTTGTTCCCAAACCTGAAGAAATGGCTTGGTGGAAAAAGATTTGACTCCAATGATGAAGTCATCTCGCAAACAAAGGCCTATTTTGAGGACCTCGACAAATCATTTTTTTTGGAAGGGATAAAAAAATTGGAGAAGCGTTGGACAAAGTGTATAGAGCTCAAGGGAGACTACGTTGAAAAATAAAATTATTTTTTTATCAAAAAATCTTTGTTTTAATCCAAAAGTCACGGACTTATTGATCCGCCCTCGTACATATATGAGTTATCCTCTTAAATTAAATCGTGACGCTTTCAGATAAAAGGTTTCTACTAACATTTTGTTCGATATAAGAATGAGATCTTTCATTAAGAAGGTTAAATGGCGAAAGGTAGTAATTGTCGTCTAAACTTTCATTTTTATTTGAATCCAACAAAAGCTTGATCAAATTATTAGGATGAAACTCTACTCATTGAAGTTTTCTTAATGTAAGGTTAATAAGGTATGTCATAAGAGGTGTTACCTTGTATGCGTCGTAAAGAAGTTTATTTGGATACCATTTCTTATCTGGTCTTCGATATTTTCCACAACAGAATCTAAGTATCCTTCTTTCGAATTTTTCCAACTCGTTTGCGGTTGTAGGGGAGACGGTGAACTATACGCAAAAACCGTAGGCTAAAATTGGTCGTATAAGGGTTTTGTATATGAGTATCTTTGTACTTGATTGTAATGCTTTGGACTGCAATAAGGGCTTTAACGTGGCGGAAACGGCTTTGGCTTTTGCTAAGGTTTTCCTGGCATGTTTATTAAAAAGAAATCTATTGTGAAATGTTACACCCAAGTATTTCAGTTCTGAGCGCAGGGGAATGGTGTGGTTGTCGATTTGCAGATTCAACGTTTTGCTTTCCTTCACAGCTAGGCGGTGCCCTTTCCCACTTGCATTGCGAAAGCAAGTTATGCCACATTTGCTTAAGTTGAGTTTTAGCCCCCATTTCTCGAAGTAGCCTAACAGCAAAGGAAGCTTTTCTTTGATTTTGTTGAGAGCAATTTGTGGTCTCAAATCGCTAGCTAAAATTAGAGTATCATCTGCAAAGAAAATTTCACCAAAGTCTCTTTCATTATTTATTACACTGTCATATGGATAGTCGTACAAATATATTATGAACAGAATCGGACCTAGGATAGAGCCCTGTGGAATGCCCGATAGTATTGGGAATGATTCTGAGGACTCAGATTTTATAACTATTGAGGCAAAACGATTTTGTAGATAGTTATAGACTAGTCGTACCAGCCATGTCGGAAAGTTTAATTTTATAAGTTTAAAAACTATACCCTTATGCCAAAGCGAATCAAACGCTTTCTCAATGTCAATGTTCAAACCCACCGTACATTTTTTATTCCTGAGATTTTGGATTACCTTGTTATTCAAAAGTAGTATCGCGTGTTCGGTTGAGTGCTCTTTCCTGAATCCGAATTGCGTGTTTGGGATCACATTTGCATCTTCACATATAACGAGAATGTGATCGGCTAAAACTTTTTCAAATAATTTTCCTATATTGGAAAGCAAGCATATAGGACGAAAGTGTTCGATTTCTTTAGCTGATCTTTTTTTTCCTACAGGTAAGAGTTTTGATTTTTTCCAAATTGTAGGGAAATATCCATTGTTAATACAGTGGTTAAACAGAGAGCATAATGTTGAATCCAGCTTAGAGCAACATTTGCGTAAAATGAAATTGGATATCCCATCAATGCCCGATGACAGCTTGTTATTAAGGTTGGCTCTAAGTATTTTGATTTTTTTCAGGCGTGGTAAAAGGTGGCGAATTTGGGTTCGTAGAACAAAGATATGGTGAAAAAGTTGTAAGACAGGTAACTTCAGAAGTTAAACTGCTATCAAAATGTGGAGTTTTTTCTGAGTAAACATTGGCATAGAACTCTTTAAAAGTAGTTAACTTAGTATCAATATCAACTAGTTCCAGACCGTTGTATGTTAGAATGTCTTTTGAGATGTCTGAACCAAAAAATTTTCTTCCTGTTATTCTATCTACTTCTTTAAAAGCTTGAGGTGAAGGTCTTATTCTCTGTATTTTTAATTTGAACGCAGAATTGATATCTGTGTTTATTCTCTCACTTATTATTTTGCTAAGACAATTAATTCTTGATGACAACTCGCGATATTCCTGATTTATTCTATTGAGATGTCTATGGTAAATTCTTTTAAGTTTTTTGAGCCAATGGGAACGTAGTTTAATCAGTTTCATTGTAAGAGAACATAGGCTTTTGTATTTGAATTGCTTAAGTTGGTATATAACCGAGTTAGAATTAATACTTGATACCAATGCCGAGTTAATTTTTTCTATAAATGCATCTATTTCTGTATTGGAAAGATTTCTATTAAATGGAACGTTGAATTGAGAAAGACCATTATGAGATCGGCTCTGAAAGCTGGCCAGTTGGTATTTTTGAAGCTTCTGTACACCGTTAGTGGTACCAAAATAGGTATAAACGTACCAAGAGTTATTTTATAGGAAATTCCGTAATGGTCAGATATTGTAGGAAATGTAAGACAGCAGTTATTATGAGATACATCATTCAGGCTGGACGACAGCCAGAAAAAGTCTAATACGGAGGAGTAACGAGGGAATATTGGGCTGTTTGGCGAGATTAAGTCAAGATTTAAGAAAGGACCATTAAAGAACCAATCATAAATTTTGTTCCCATTTCTGTTTTGGACGCTATCTCCCCAATATTGATGGCGAGCGTTAAAGTCTCCTCCAAATACCACCGCATCAAATGTGTTGGCTACATTATATAACCTATCGAGGTCTGCGGCCTGCGTTTGTTGGGATGTAAATGCTTCCTATTAGTATTCTTGATTGTGTTCCTTGTGGATTTTTAAGAGTAGTTGAGGCCAAAGAAACTGCAAAAATGTTGCTGCTAAAAGGTACAGGACTGTATTTGTATTTTTCGTCTAAAATAATTGCCGTTCCTCTTCCAACGTAATTGGGAATAATATTATAGCCATCAAATTTAGGTTTGTGTTTTGGTTGTAATCTAGTTTCCCATAGGAAACAAATTTGAGGTTTCTTGGTTTTAAGTATTTTTAAAATCTCAAATCTTCTTTCGTGGGATATAATTGAATTACAATTCATAGATATTATATTAAGTTTTATTGGGGCCATTAAATCACGATTGTGGCTACAAACTCCAAGTAAGAAAACATTTTTTCCTCCTTCGATTGAAGCTGTTGATATTTTGGCCAAAACTGATTAATTTTTAGTAAGAGATCCCTAAAGGGGATGTTAAATAAACTTTGAGATTCATTGAGGAAATGGCTAAATCCACTTGTGTGTTGGGACTGCGCCTCATTAAATGTCATTTTAGGCTTGCGGCTTTGTGAGATGATTTACTGTTTCATGTACATGCCTTATATTTAGAGCCTTGTTTGTTTTTGAGGTATTGGCTAGGGCTTCCCTTTTTTCTTTATATTTTAAGTATGATGGGCAACTTATATCGCTAGCTGTATGACCTGTTCGATTGCAATTGATGCATTTAAGTTTTGGAACTTCCTGATTTGTTTCACTACGGTTTTTGTAAAACTTAATACAAGGCTCTGAGTCATGATTTTCCCCACAAAGAACGCAGCGACTACTATAGGCACAACAGTCTTCCGTATGCCCAAATCGTTGGCAGCGGTAACATCTCACAACCACCCCATTATTTTTCCTGGGAAAGTTTGCAGCTACCATGTTTAGTGCAGCTCAGAAGCAGCACTTACATATTTGGCAATGGAGTTGTCATCTGAGAAAGACTTGGGCAAGACCGAAACAAACAGACTATCTAAGCCAGTGAGGATTGATTTGATAAGGAACACAAACCGACTTATCAATAAAATATAATCAGATAAAAGCATGTCCCGTGAATGGAATCTCAGTACAGAGTACCCGATCTTCAAGAACAATAAGCTGCGTAAACTGTAGGGGAATCAGTCTCCGTACTATGTGAAAGCTTGAAACCCTATATCAACAACCTGATGGATCATTATCTACATGGTTTTAGGCCACCAGATATTCACTTTACAGCAGATATTGAAAAAATGTTGCAGATTGAAGCATAAAAGCTCGAGTTACCCTCTACTCGTGCAAGAGGACTCTCGGCGTAAGGTTGAGTCTACAACCTAATGTTCACTAGCCGTGGCCTGTATTGGAAAAACGAACTAAAATCAACGGAACCAATTTCATGGTCGACGGTAAGGCAGCCAAACGCGTTAGCACAGAGGTCCTCTTTGAGGAGCTTTATAAACAAAAATCCTTCAGACTACCCTGTACTGTACCGTCTTCCAAAAGTCAGAGTTATTTATTCCATAGGCCGCGGCTTGACTCAGCCTTAATCCATTACTCTCGTTGGATATTGCAATATAATATAAAGACAGTCACATAGCGATTAACTAGGGAGACTGCGAAGATTACAAATCCGAAAATTACTAGATACTGTCGTGTACAAGATCACTCTTGGGTTCTAGGACACCCGAAGTCTCAGCCAACTGTGTCGCTGATGAGCTTAACAGATTCGAAGCATGTAGGAGGCAGCTTGCCAATGTCCTACGCCAAACAAATGATCCACTTTTAGGCGCTCTCAAAAGCCAGTCAAAGGTAAACCCATCGAGATAACTGTAAAATATTTAGACTAATATGGCAAAACCTTAGGAGAAGAGATATTTCCGAATCCACCAACATAATCACTGGACACTGTGTAACTGGGAGAGACCCGCAATGATTGACCATTCTTCACAACTATTTCCTTAGGAGCTACAGAGATGAAAAAGAAGTGGAATCTGTGGCGTACTTCCTTTCATTTCCCCTGTATGAAGATCACCCCGACAAATTTATGAGAAAATCTCCTTTTCTTTCTTTTTTTTATAATGAGCGCGCGCTGAAGGATTTGGGTATCCTTAAAATGTTTGTACAAGAACAAAAGACCGATGTACATTGTTCTTAAATATTTGTAAGTTATAACGGCCAAGAAATACAGAGATCGGTAGGGCGTTCCATAAGCGAGTTGTACGGCTTAGGAACGAATCACGATATTTTAGAGTACGTATGAAAATGGGATAGAGGGTATACTGATGAGCATTTATAGCGAGACAGGTGTTACGGTTGAAATTTTGAATGGGCGGATTGCTACTGGCGATTTCAATGCAGCACTGGTGGTGACTGACTTTTTGAATTTCTGACCTCTTTACTGAAACAGCAACACTGCTCCTGTCAACAGGCATCTGTCAGTTGACTCCTGTCAAAATTTAAACTTTCTGCGTCAGTTAGTTTGTGTTTGACAGCTATTTTTATCAGACTGCTCACTAATTTGAGGAGAAAAGTGAATTTCGTGTGCTTATTAAGCATTATTTCTTGCGAAAAAAAACCATTACCGAGACCAAGGCTAAGCTTGATAAATACTATGGGGACTCTGCACCATCGATTTCAATGGTAAAAAATTGGTTTACTGAATTTCGTTGTGGCCGTACAAGCACTGAAGATGCCGAACGTCCTGGACGCCCAGTTGAGGTCTCTACACCCGAAACAATCGAAAAAATTCACGATATGGTGTTGGCCGACCGAAGATTGAAAGTGCGAGAGATTGTGGAAGCCGTCGGGATCTCGCATGGCTCAGTGGTTTCAATTTTGAATGATCACTTGGGCATGAGAAAGCTTTCCGCAAGATGGGTGCCGCGTTTGCTCACAGTCGACCACAAACGCAATCGTGTAACAACTTCACAGGAAGGTTTGGCGTTGTTTAATCGCAATATGGAGGAGTTTTTGCGCCGTTTTGTAACCGTGGACGAAACATGGATCCATCACAACACACCAGAGAACAAACAACAGTCAAAACAGTGGGTTTCTAAGGGTGAATCGGCGCCAAAGAAGGCCAAGGTGGGTTTGTCAGCCAATAAAGTTATGGCGACTGTTTTTTGGGATGCACGCGGGATGATCCACATTGACTACCTTCAAAAGGGAAGAACAATCAATGGGGAATATTATGCCAACTTATTGGACCGATTCAATGACGATTTGAAAAAAAAAACGACCTCATTTGGCCAAGAAAAAAGTTCTTTTCCACCAAGACAATGCAAGGGTGCACACATGTGCAGTTGCCATGGCAAAAATCCATGAATTGGGCTATGAATTGCTCCCTCATCCACCCTATTCTCCAGATTTGGCTCCGAGCGACTACTTCTTGTTCCCAAACCTGAAGAAATGGCTTGGTGGAAAAAGATTTGACTCCAATGATGAAGTCATCTCGCAAACAAAGGCCTATTTTGAGGACCTCGACAAATCATTTTTTTTGGAAGGGATAAAAAAATTGGAGAAGCGTTGGACAAAGTGTATAGAGCTCAAGGGAGACTACGTTGAAAAATAAAATTATTTTTTTATCAAAAAATCTGTGTTTTAATCCAAAAGTCACGGACTTATTGACCCGCCATCACATATGAGTTTTATTGCATGGTTTTGAATCCTATCTAGCAGGTGCAGAGATGTTTTAGGAGCACCTGACTAGAGGCGGGCATTGTACTCCAATTTCGAGCGGATAAACGCCTTATATATTGAGGCCAGATCAGAGGGGGCACAATATTGAGGAAACCTAGACATTTCATCGAATATGTGGTCATTCCCACGTAAGTTGTCACTGACACACAAACCGAGAATGGAAAGTTTTTTGGTTTCGACGATGTAAGTTTCATGCATGGATAATGGCTGGGCAGACAGCATTGTGTTTCGGAAGCATTAAATTCTACTCTGTTAGTGGTTCCCCAATTAGTTATGCTGTTAATATCAGAATTTAATGAGCTTAACATACTCTGGGGTTCCCAGAGTAGGGACATAAGTCCGGGAACGAATATGAAAAGCAGAGCGTACTGTCGTCAGCAAAGGAATATATTGGATTAGAAGTACCAGACAAGAGGTCGTTGATGAAAATTAAAAAGAGTGTCGGAGACAGAACACACCAGCATTTATTTTGTGAATATTAGTCTTGAAACCAACCAAGACAACTTGAATTGAACGTTCCGAAAGGTAGTTTCTAATCCATTGAAGAACAGAGTCGTCGATCCCAAAAGCACGCATTTTCATCAAATGCCTTAGAAATATCAAGTGCAACTATCTTGCTTTCGCTAGATTGGTGTAGACTCCATTGGTGTAAGTTCCACTTTTCGGTGAGACATGCCATCAAATCATCAGTGGACCTGTTGCTATTGGGTATATAATTTATTTCGTGCGGTTTTTTTTTTCAAAATTTGAACGTTTATTTAAGAAAAACATGTACAATAATGTTATTCAAAGTATTGCCCATCTGAAGCTATGACTTTTTCCCATCTTTCTTGCAATTTGTGGATCCCATCCCAAAAGAACTGCGCCGGCTTGGCAGCCAAGAATGAATCAAGTCAATTTTTGATATTCTGCTCTGATGTGAATCGTATTTCAGTGAGGGCGTTCTGCATCGACCGGAACAAATGGTAGTCAGAAGGGGCAAGGTCTGAGCTATAAGGCGGGTGGGGTAAGACTTCCCATTCACTGTTTTCCAAATAGTTCTTAACCGGAATAGCAACGTGGGCCGAGCGTTGTCATGATGGAAAATTATTGCCTCGTGTCTGGTCGCATGTTCCGGGCGTTTTTCGGCCACTGCTCTCTTCAAACGGATTAATTGTGTTCGGTAGCGTTGTCCATTGATGGTTTCACCCGGTTTTAGCAGCTCATAATACAGCACACCCATCTGATCCCACCAAATACAGAGCATTACCTTCGCGCCATGGATATTCGGCTTTGCCGTTGATTTCGCTGGTTGGCCGGGTTTCACATATGATTTTTTTTTGCTTGGGGTTGTCGTAATGGATCCATTTTTCATCACCAGTAACAATCCGATGCAAAAATGACTTCCTTTTGTGGCGTTCCAGCAGCATTTCGGACATGCAAAACCGCCTGTCGACGTCTCTCGGCTTGAGTTCATGTGGAACCCAATTTCCTTGCTTTTGAATATATCCAGCTGCTTTTAAAGGTTTTGAAATGGCTGCTTGAGTGACACCCAAAAATTCTGCGAGCTTTTCTTGTGTTTGGTAACAATCTTCATAGAGTAATGCTTCTAGTTCTTCATCTTCAAACTCTTTTGGCTGCCCAGGACGTTCATCGTCTTCCAAGCCAAAATCACCACTTTTAAATCGTGCAAATCACTTTTGGCATGTCCGCTCAGCTAGCGCATGTTCACCATAAACTTCCATTAAATTACGAGACTTTCGGTAGCAGTTTTCTTCATGAAGAAGAACTCCCCGCAAAAACACTTTTTCAGGCACAAAGTTCGACATATTTGAGTGAAAAAAAATTATTGTTGTTTATGCTTCAAATGAATGACCTATACTGAAACGACGTACAATGACAGTAGCTTTCCAACGCATGTTCCAATATTCCATTGGAATATGAAATAATACAAGTTTCGCCATCTCTTAGCAAACCGCACGAATTGAGTTATAGACCCAATACGAAAACCATACTGCCGGTCATTAAGAAGTTTTCGTGTTTCGAGATATTTCATTAGCTGATGGTTTATCAGCGTTTCCATGACCTTAGAAAGAAGGGACGTAAGTGCAATGGGTCTGTAGGAGGAGGGGGAAGAAGATTCGCCTTTTTTAGGGACGGGCTGAACAAATGCTGTTTTCCATCAGCTCGGAAAGAGTCCTAAAGAGTAGAATTGATGAAAAAGTTAAGGCAGTGCTTTTACCAACGAAGAAGAACACCTCTTCAGAAGATTTGTCCCATTGAAAATTCGGCGCACTCAAGTGTAGGAGGGGACAAAGCACAATCTGGGAGTGTTGAGCTAGCCGCAAAGTAATTGATTCTAGAATCTCTAGATTCTCCCAGACAAAAAAGCGCACTTAATACGGCTGCCTGGGTCAGCATGCACTAAGAGAAAAATATAGTTTTGTGGTGGTAAAGGGCTTGGTTCACATGGGCTCCAAAGAGATCAATCGAAGAATCATTTTTGCCAATCGCTATATCTTTAGACTATCATGGAATTTATCTGAAATGGACGATGGTGGCTTAGTAATTCTTCGTTTGATTTACGGTCTCGTCTTCTTAAACGGAATCTGGGGAAGATATAACAAGCAATGAACTATATGAAGAGCTAGAATTCAGCGGCCTCGAATCCAAACCGGAGGGATAACGCGGTAAAGCAAATTCGCCTTAGGTAGCGCGCCCAAGTGGAAAGGTCCTCAGCAAACTTAGAGAAAGGTTTTGGTTGTATCTCGGGTCCCCTTCGGACTATAGCGCCACCTTAAGTAAGTAATAGATGAGGCAAGATATCTATGTGTATTTGGATTAGTTTTACTCTAAACTCCTTTTTTCTATTCAAGGGACCCTACATACATATGTCATATGTTTGATACTCGTAAATGGAGATTTTATCCTAGTCGGTTCGCTTAAGCCTGTAGTGAGGGGAAAATACTGACGGGAACCCAGACCAGATATCAGATCTGGAGAAAGCAAGGTCTTCGTAGCAATTTGCAGTGACAGCTGGGGTCCGAAAGGTAGAACTTATTATACCTCCTCTTATTGTGGATAATTTTTCTCTTTATAAAATTGCTATGTAAACTTGCTTCAGCTTGAATATTTTCTGCCCACACTTTAATTGAAACATTTCATCGATTTTCACATGATACGGGCTACTTCCTCAACAGTTTCCGGCCCAGCGTTCCAATTAGTTGTATATTTCCATTTATACATACTCGTACTTGTATTTTATTATCTTGTACACGCAAGGAGACATCTTTTCTATACTCGGTTGTCTATGAAAGCCCTCATACATCCACAAAACACCAAAAAAAACTTTAGATAAGTTTATTTCAAAATCTTGACCTCTGTAATTAAAAATACTTTTCATAGAAAGACAACGAGTAGACACATAAAAAGTGGAACAGAGATTAGTTCCTGTGGTCCCTCGAACGCTACGAATCGATAAGATGAGGTCAAACATTTGCGACATTCCTTATCGGTCTAGATTTTCCGCTTTCCAAAGAATTCACCATGAAATCCATTTGATTGCGATATTTTTATTCAAATTTTATTTTAATTTCAGGCACCATCATGAAGTGGAGCTTGCTGCTGCTTTTAGGCATTTTTGCCCTTACCGCTCAGGTTAGTAAAATTCTTTATAGACTGAACTAAATAGGAATTTATCCTGATTTTTATATGTATACACGTATGCAGGTTAAATCTGAGGAATTCCCTGAATTGGCCGATATCGACTTGGAAGAGTTCGGCGATATTGATGCCAGCGAAGAGAAGTTGCTAAGAGAGCTAGAGGCCAATATGTTGGTAAGTTCGTCAGATAAATTTTAGTGTATTTTGAACTAATTGTAAGGATTACAGGCCAAGGACCTTGACCGGGAAAATGAACTGGCATCGAAAATCGCTGGATCAGTTCAGAGCAATTTAATAAGCCCTGTTTTGGAGAGTAAGCACATTTAAAAACTTTTACAGAAGCTTTTGTATAATGGTTTTTATAATAGTTGATCCATGCGAGAAAATGCACTGCGGTGCTGGAAGAGTATGTCAGAGCAATGGAGAAGAAGCCGAATGTATCTGCATTCCAGAATGTCCTGAAGAAATCGACACTCGCCGTCATGTGTGCACAAATAAGAACGCAACATGGCCATCTGATTGTTCTGTCTACCAACAGAGATGTTTCTGTGACACAAAGGATTCACGCTGCAAGAATCCTGAGAATACCCATTTGCATATTGATTACTATGGTGTCTGCCAGGAATTGCCTGTAAGTTTAATTTTACTTGAAGGCAGAATATCTAAATTATACGTAACGTTTTGATTTGATTTGATTTATAGAGCTGCTCAGATGAAGAAAAGAAGGACTTCCCACGTCGTATGCGCGATTGGCTCTTTAACGTTATGCGTGACTTGGCTGAACGCGATGAATTGACCGAACATTACATGCAAATGGAAATGGAAGCTGAAACGAACATGACACGTCGTTGGGCCAATGCTGCCGTTTGGAAATGGTGCGATTTGGATGGTGACACCGATCGCTCTGTATCTCGACATGAGTTGTTCCCTATCCGTGCGCCACTTGTGAGCTTGGAACACTGTATTGCTCCATTCTTAGAATCGTGTGATCAAAACAACGATCACAGGGTGACTCTTATTGAATGGGGAAATTGCTTGGAGTTAGAAGAAGTAAGAAACCATTTATCAAAAATGCAATTCAAACAATTTACCAATTTTCTTTTTCTTTTAGGATGAACTTAACGAACGGTGCGATCACATCCAAAAGAATATCCCACATTTGTTGGGTTAGATTTGGTTTTTTTTTTTTTTTTTTTAATTAGCACCTAAGCTAAACGTTTAAAATTAACACGAAACGAAGTTTTAAAATCCTCTTCTTATTTTATTAATGTACTCGTATCAACCAAAGCGGAATGCTCGCCATTTCTTTATAAAAATAAGTTTGTAATTTTTTAATTGTAAAAAAGAAATAACTAATTCTAAATACAAATTGTAATTGGATCAGTTTTTCGTATTTTAATATTTTAAAGGTAGGTTATAGTATGTGTTTTTATTGTCCGCAGCTTGTAATCGATACGACAAATTTGAAAGCTCTTGAGAAATACTAAAAAGCATCACCCTCCATTGTTACAATAAAACTAGGCATAAAAAGGATCCTTGGACTAAAAATGTCCTCCAAAGTACTGTCGACTTTCTAGCAGTTCAAATGTCTTTTCGTTAAGACACGGGGCTGGTTATCGACAAGCGTCCTTTGGATCTTTACCATTTATAAGACCAATTACATCCTATGCGTTGGTTGTCTGCTCGAACAAGCTAGAATGTAAATACACCATTGATGCTTTTATCAGGCTCCAAAAAAGGTATGTCGCAGCTCCAATGGGGGCTTTCCCTACCGCGACGGAATCTGCTTTTCCTTAATCACGCACTACGCTCTTAAAGCCATGTTCCATTTAAAACGAAGTGACCTTTGGTACAACACGCACCGATGATCATATGCGCCGATTTTCTTTTTACTCTGATCTTATGACTCTCTGATGCAATAATGCCTGAATTCCTATTGTGTTATGCGGAAGCACAAATTCGAATTTTAATGTGGTCAGGAATGATTTCGGCTAGTGTCTGAGGCAGAAAAGGGATATAGTCGGCTCTTCACGGATGGCTCCAAAACTGATTTAGGATATGGGGCTGGCGTGTTGTTGGAAGACGACAACGTTAGTTTTTTGAGAGGAAATTCAAGTTTATCTTCCAAGCGAATATAGACGCAATCCTGGTGGCAATGAATTACAATACGAGGTTTGTCTGAATAGTTTCAGCAAAGTAAAGATAGCGGCACTCGTCAATAAAAGCTAGTGAATGCTAGTTGTGCATCTTTTGACAGTTTCTTACCGAAGTTTCAGTCTTTTTGGACGCACAGTTTTTAGTTGACAGTCGTTTGAGTGAGTCGATGTGAGTGTTTTTTATGAAAATGGAAAAAATTGAGTATCTATTAAATTCTTGTTTTTGAAAGGCAATACGCCTACGCAAATCAAAAATGAGTTGGACTCTGTGTATGGAGACCCTGCACCATCATTTACTACAGTGAAATTTTGGGAAGCTGAATTTAAACGTGGCCGTAAGAGCTTGGGAGATGATGAACGTTCGGGGCGTCCAAAAACTGCAACCACTGACGATAACATTGCTAAAGTTCACCAAATGGTGTTAGACGACCGCCGAATTAAAGTGAGAGAGATAGTAGAGGTTATTAAAATGTCCAAAGAACATGTTTGTTACATATTAAATCAAGATTTAGGCATGAGGAAGCTGTCCGCGCGTTGGGTGCCGCATTTGCTTACGTTAAACCAAAAACGTGTTCGAATGAACATTTCCAACGCTCTGTTGGCGCAGTTTAGGCGCAATAAATCCGAGTTTTGGCGCCGATTAATTACTGTAGATGAAACTTGGATACACCATTATACGCCCGAAATAAAAATTCAGTCAAAACAGTGGACTGCAAAGGGCGAGCCGCCTCCAAAAAAAGCAAAAACTGTTTTTTCGGCTGGGAAAGTGATGGCGACTGTTTTTTTGGATAGTAAAGGAGTTATCTTCAAAAAGGAAAAACCATTACAGGAGCATATAACGCATCATCACTTGGCAAGCTGAAGGCAGAAATTGCGGAAAAACGGCTACATTTGCCGTTTCACCAAGACAACGCGCCGTCTCACACCTCAGCGGTTACCATGGCGAAAATTCATGAATTACAGTTTGAACTGCTTGACCATCCGCCTTATTCACCAGATCTAGCCCCAAGCGACTTCTTTTTCTTCCCTCACATTTGACGCTGACAATAGCAATAAGCTTGCTTTTGCAATTTCCAGATTTCCATACAACAACAATTGCAGTTAATTTGGACATTCTTCTTTCGCTAGATGCTTTCATTACATTTTGCTTTAAAATAGTGGATCGGATTAGAATTAATAGTATCCCTAAGGAAAAGAAATGGATTTTGCATCAAGATGAAACCATGCAGACGATATCATTATCGCGAATGTTCAGGTAGACATTAACAATAATGAATTCAGGCATATTTGGCAAATATTATTTGCTCATCATATACCAAGATCTCAGATATCAAAATGACGACGTCATATCAAGAGATATGGCCACACAACCATATGGGTATCACGTGATGGACACAATCCGATAGACTCTATGCCTGAAACAGATATGCAGTAAAACTGGTGCAGAAAAATTAGAGAACAGTGTATAGAAAATACAAGCGAACACGGGTGTTTACTGCACCCACCCTAATCTTGTTGCAAACCTGATGTAAAAGAATTGAAAATTAGTACAATTTAGTACATTTTCAGTCTTTCGACGTATTTTAAAAATGGCAGTGGAATTCATTTACATATTTTCTGAAGTAAGAGAAAATTGATCAAAGAGCACAAGGCTCGAAGAGCCCCTCCATACAATAGGAAGGAATGAAATCGTGTCATTAAGCCCTATAAAGACAAGGGAAATAGAGCTTAAAGTGCTTTGACTGCAAAATAGAAGAAGTAGAAAATACATATCTAAGTGCGACTGCAAAGCAATCTGCAGAAACATCAATAAACAGGCGCATTTTCATGCAACACCCGATAAAACCGTTGACGGTTGTCTGATAATTTCAGTTCTGAAAGATAATAATTCCGTGCATTTTTGAATTTCTGACCTCTTTACTGAAACAGCAACACTCCTCCTGTCAACAGGCATTTGTCAGTTGACTCCTGTCAAAATTTAAACTTGCTGCGTCAGTTAGTTTGTGTTTGACAGCTATTTTTATCAGACTACTCACTAATTTGAGGAGAAAATGGAAAAAAGTGAATTTCGTGTGCTTATTAAGCATTATTTCTTGCGAAAAAAAACCATTACCGAGACGAAGGCTAAGCTTGATAAATACTATGTGGACTCTGCACCATCGATTTCAATGGTAAAAAAGTGGTTTACTGAATTTCGTTGTGGCCGTACAAGCACTGAAGATGCCGAACGTCCTGGACGCCCAGTTGAGGTTTCTACACCCGAAACAATCGAAAAAATTCACGATATGGTGTTGGCCGACCGAAGATTGAAAGTGCGAGAGATTGTGGAAGCCGTAGGGATCTCGCATGGCTCAGTGGTTTCAATTTTGAATGATCACTTGGGCATGAGAAAGCTTTCCGCAAGATGGGTGCCGCGTTTGCTCACAGTCGACCACAAACGCAATCGTGTAACAACTTCACAGGAAGGTTTGGCGTTGTTTAATCGCAATATGGAGGAGTTTTTGCGCCGTTTTGTAACCGTGGACGAAATATGGATCCATCACAACACACCAGAGAACAAACAACAGTCAAAACAGTGGGTTTCTAAGGGTGAATCGGCGCCAAAGAAGGCCAAGGTGGGTTTGTCAGCCAATAAAGTTATGGCGACTGTTTTTTGGGATGCACGCGGGATAATCCACATTGACTACCTTCAAAAGGGAAGAACAATCAATGGGGAATATTATGCCAACTTATTGGACCGATTCAATGACGATTTGAAAAAAAAACGACCTCATTTGGCCAAGAAAAAAGTTCTTTTCCACCAAGACAATGCAAGGGTGCACACATGTGCAGTTGCCATGGCAAAAATCCATGAATTGGGCTATGAATTGCTCCCTCATCCACCCTATTCTCCAGATTTGGCTCCGAGCGACTACTTCTTGTTCCCAAACCTGAAGAAATGGCTTGGTGGAAAAAGATTTGACTCCAATGATGAAGTCATCTCGTCATTTTGAGGACCTTGACAAATCATTTTTTTTGGAAGGGATAAAAAAATTGGAGAAGCGTTGGACAAAGTGTATAGAGCTCAACTGAGACTACGTTGAAAAATAAAATTATTTTTTTATCAAAAAATCTGTTTTAATCCAAAAGTCACGGACTTATTGACCCGCCCTCGTAGTATTCGTCACCAATATACTACCGATACAAGAGGTAGTTAAATATCAACACTTCTGTTCTGAATCCTCCTGTGCTAAATACATTAACACTCTTCGGAGCAAAAATAAACTTGCATTCAATACCAATCACAACTACACCTGAAAGAAAATTGTTCTACTTTGTTTGCGTTCGCAACGGAGCTCCGCGCCGATCTATCGCGTAACTTTTATATCTGAATCTTAAAATCTCGAGTACACTGACCAAGTTTACTTTCGATCAAATAGAATAATATACCTACATACGAGTATATCAAATATGCAACTTACATGGAAGTGGCAAGACATCATCATCAACTCATGAACTACCTTTACCTGTAGGAGAATTGGTAAAAGAAGTAGTATTCCAAATGCCTTGGAAGTATGCTGCCAGAAAGCGATATTTTTTGTCAATAGAAGTATGTTCCGTCTTCGCAGAGTTTTTTCCAATTCATTAGTTATTCGTGAGTTATCTTGCTTCACAGCGGATGCAAAAATGTTTGATTTTCGTACACCATTTACTGAATATCTTAGATAGAGTTAAGCTTTACTGTCCCTCTCCACTGTTGTTGCAAACTTTGCTGAATACGCGGGATCTCTTCATCGTTATCCTTCACTGGCAGGGCCTTGTAATATACATACAAAGTTTTTGCATGTCCAAATTTTGGGACCAAAATACGACAGTGCTCCATTTCCATCCGTTTTCAAACGTATAAAAGATTTAAAGTAATGCACATTTACAATGACATTTGGACTAGGTAGGTAAATCATGCCTTCAGGTTGAACCAATTAATCTGTCCCCGGTAACAGCATGCAGTAAATCCTTACTCGTGCAGGCTAAATTGGCAAGTGTGTGCTCAAATAGTAGCATAATACTTGCCTACACCATTATAGGACTCACAACCCCATACGGTAGAGATAAAAACAAATGCGACGAACCAGCTAATAGCCTCGGATAATAACAGATTCACTGTTGACGACCCTGGCAAACAATAACAGACCAGCCGAACAACTTGCGGAGATCTTCGCCTGGACGAACCGAGAAGAGCAGAGGCATCACTGCCAGGGAAGTCGGCCCAACAAAGAAACCACTGGTTTTTTTGCTAATGCAGACAGGCAATTCTGTGAAAACGGCAAATGCAGCCCTGCAGAAAATAACGAAAGGGACTCGCCAGCTCTACGAGAAGAAAAGAAAGGAAAAACATAGGCAAATTACACGAGAAGCACTCGATCAATACCTTATAGAGGTGCTGTTCGGAAGTTTCATCAAAAAATAAAACGAACATGTCAAAGCTGTTCGTACACGAACGGATATCTGCTAAAATGGAGAAGGAAGCGTCATAGTAGAACCACTGTCGGTACAGAGAATCTTGAAAAATTATTTTTGCTAAACGGTGATAAAGACGCATAAATGACTATTCAACCTTCAACTTCAGCATTGTTTGTCCGATCCCAAAAACGGAGATCCCCGCAACTGCGCCAACTACAGGGGAATAAGTTTCCTAAACATCAGATATAAAATCCTATCTACCATGTTGTGGTAACCCTTCCTAGCCTGGCCGGCCCCTATCAGTGTGGTTTTAGGCCAAGAAAGTCCACCGTATATAAAATTTTCGCATTACGTAGATCTTGAAGAAAACCCAGCAGCTCCAAATCGATATACACATCATAGATTTAACAGCGTCTATAAAAACGAACTATACAGAGCCATGTTTAGGTTTGCCATCCCTGCCACTTCACATAACGATGGAGAATGCTCGCCGTTACGTCAAGGTCGGTTATGACAAAACCGACACCTTCAATGTCAGAAAGGGACATAAAAAAGGCTATGCGCTGTCATACAACTTTTTTAACTTTTTCACTCTTGAAAGAATTATACGAAGCTCGCAAGTCAACTCCATAAGCACCATCTTACAGAAGTTTGTTCAGTTACTCGCATAGGCAGACGACATTGACATAATAGGGAAAAACACAGCGTTTGCGACTATTGAAACAGAAGAGGCAAAGATGGGTTAAGCGGTCAGCGAAGAAAAAATAAAGTACATATTTGCCGTCAACAAAGATGGGCGCACATAATATCTACGTCTAGGACAAAACGTCACCATAGGCGGCTAAAAATTTGAGGTTTTTTTGTTCTTTTTAGTGAAATCTTTCAATCTTACGAAGAAAAATGAGTAAGCGCTTCAGTGATAAGGTGCCTACAGTCCCAGCACCCATCACCCACCACGTCAGTACCGAGTACCTGCAGCATGATGCGAGCGTAAGCCGGACATTCACAGATATAGTGCTTCGCGGTGTCGTCAATCTCACAGCAAGCATCAAGGGGTGTTTTGTCACTTATGCCCAGCACATAGAAGTGCTTTGCAAAAGTGTAGTGCCCTGTCATGACGCCAGTAATCAACCTGCAGTCTTTCCTGCTGAGGGACAGCAGAAAGGCCGCTGACTTCCTGGAGACGTTGGGAAGCATTCGTTTGGTCTGCCTGCATCCCGGGGAGCTATGCCATCTGCAGTTGTGCTCATATGAGATCCGACTGTCAACGGAAGCCTTAACCGAGGACGCAGGCAGGCCCAACGTAGGTTCGGGTCCAGAAAAACTTTCCTCTGAATTCTGTCTGGTAAATTTCATTACCCGCGATCCCATTGTAACCTGGGATCCAGGCATTCCGACTGCGTTCAGAGATCACTTGCATTCTGGAACTAGCTTGGAAGTCGTAAGAGGGTGCTTCGTACTTTCAGGTAGTAAGGGACTTTATCTAGCTCGACTCCGCTATCAACTCCGACAACGACATCAGCACGGAAATCGTTCGAAGAACCTCTCTTGCTAATTACTGCTTCTTTGGACTTTAAAGGCAATTAAGTAGTAAAGGCTTTTCTCGAGCAATGAAAAATACACTGATCATTCCAGTCAGGCCTTACGGCGCAGACACTGGACACTTGTAGAAGCGTAAAACAATGCTCTCTGTCACTTCGAGAGAAAAGTTCCTCGGGTAATTTTCAATCCCGTTTGCATCAATGGAGACATTTCAACAGTTGTACAGTGATGTAGACCTCTCCAGAAAAGCTCGGATAAGCCGGCTTAGATGGCCAGGTCATCTGGAGTGCTGGTCCTCGGCCCAGAAAATGTTCGACTCCAGTCCAGCGGTTCAATGCAGTAGAAAACGAACTAATCTTAGGTGGTGCACATAAATGTGCGCAACTGGGGGCAGCTGGTAAAAGATCGCACTAACTGGAGAGACACGTTAACGTGTGAGTGTTTACCCCGCACTGTGCGCCATTTAAATAAGTAGTGGGCTTTAATCCATTCAATGGAGTTCAATTCTCACATCCGGCCAAGTTCTACTAAAAGAAATATGCGTATAGAAGAGACTGCAGCCGCTGTGTAAAAGTATGGCAAAATTTCAGAAATTATCAATCGGCAGTGGTCGCAAGTTGTATTCGTCCGTACACTATGTGAAAAATTTTGCCATGCAGGAACCAAAGCCACGAGACTATGGCTTGCGACGAAGTTCGAGGATTGGACTGTTGTATATCCGAAAGTCAGAGCGCTTTGTGATAAAGTGAAAAGGAAACATTGACGGTTTCCCTGAACGGAAAAAACACAAAAATTATTGCTAAAGCCGTCGAAAACAAAGTGCTTACATTTTAAAGAAAAAAAGATAAGATTAGGTTCAAAGTAGCAGGGTCAATGTTATGAGGTTTCTATGCATCTTCAGTATTCGCAAAATTATGCGAAAAAAAGGTTTTTTTTACAAAGCCGTTGCGGACATGCCTTTGTTAAACACAATTGGAATGGACCAAAATTATTATCACCAACGAAGATTATTGTTTTAAATAATCCATTAAGGCATATGTATGTGGCATGGTGAAACTGTCGCCCAATATGCAATGAAAAATGATGCAAATATGCATGTTTGTGTCTCAATGATGGCATAAGTGTATAAAATAGGATCTGTTCCATACGCTGAAAAGCTGCTCCTACAAGAGGACAATGATCCAAAATATCATAGTCTTATCTATCAGTGCTTCACCAAAGAAGATGTTTGTTTAGCTGAGATCTGCAAAGAGGAAAATAACGTCGGTGTGTTGGATATCATTCCGATTGAAAATATCTGGGGACTTGTTGAAATAAAATTGTTTTATTTCCCTAGGTCAAGTGGTTGCATTGTTTTAAACCACAAGCGTGTCACACATGGTACTAAATACGCTATTTATTCATCAAGAGCAGAACTTTATTACATACTGTAGTTGTGGACACCGTGCAATATATTATTTTCTAAGCCCCACCTAAGTCTCCAAAGTTAAATTGCGTGAACCACTAGCATCGCCTTTTTCTTAAAGAAACCAGTCGAGAAAATAAACTGACTGAAGTAAGGAAGAGCCCGTTCTTGTTGATAAATTTGCGACAATTGCTCAAAATTCCATAAACCAAGTGCACAAAAACGGCGCGAAGCCGATGAAGTGCGTCTTGAATTAGACAGTCCGACTATTACGCTAGTAACAGAGACTACTGGGGCTTAGAAGATGTAGCCCTACAAACGGTAAACGTGCGAAAATCAATAGACGACTTTCAACTTCCAAGCACCGGCAAATAAGTTAATATTTTAAAGATTGCGACACAACGAAGAAAACCTCGAAAGAAATTCAATCACTGTGATACGAGTATATTGAAGACGAGCAGGGGTACCTGCTAACGGGGAACAACAGCAGTAGATGGAGAATTTCTTAACTCTTTATATTGGGTCTATAACTTAATTCATGCGGGTTGCAAAGAGATGGCGTAACTTATATTGTTCCATTGGAACATGCGCTGGAAAGCTACTGTCATTGTACGTCATTCATTTGAAGCGTAAACAACAATAATTTTTTTCACTCAAATATGTCGAACTTTGTGCCTGAAAAAGTGTTTTTGCGGGGAGTTCTTCTTCATTACTTTAACATGAAGAAAACTGCTGCCGAAAGTCATCGTATTTTGGTGGAAGTTTATGGTGAATATGCGCTAGCTGAGCGAACATGCCAAAAGTGATTTGCACGATTTAAAAGTGGTGATTTTGTCTTGGAAGACGATGAACGTCCTGGGCAGCCAAAAAAGTTTGAAGATGAAAAACTGGAAGCATTACTCTATGAAGATTGTTGCCAAACACAAGAACAGCTCGCAGAATCTTTGGGTGTCACTCAAAAGGAAGTCATTTTTGCATCGGATTGTTACTGCTGATGAAAAATGGATCCATTACGACAACCCCAAGTGCAAAAAATCATATGTGAAACCCGGCCAACCAGCCAAATCAACGGCAAAGCCGAATATCCATGGCGAAGATAAAATCGGGTGAAACCATCAATGGACAACGCTACCGAAGACAATTAATCCGTTTGAAGAGAGCAGTGGCCGAAAAACGCCAGGAATATGCGACCAGACACGAGGCAATAATTTTCCATCATGACAACGCTCGGCCCCACGTTGCTATTTGATAATAGTGGATGGGAAGTCTTACCCCACCCGCCTTATAGCCCAGACCTTGCCCCTTCTGACTACCATTTGTTCTGGTCGATGCAGAACGCCCTCACTGAAATACGGTTCACATCAGAGCAGAATATCAAAAATTGACTTGATTCATTCTTGGCTGCCAAGCCGGCGTACTTCTTTTGGGATGGGATCCACAAATTGCCGGTATAATACTATTGTACATGTTCTTCTTAAATAAACGTTACAATTTTGAAATAAAAACGCACGAATTAAGTTATATACCCAATATAACGAAGGATGCTCTCGCAATTGGTACCATTTGTTTTGCTGTCATGCAACAAGTGCATAGGAAATGGAGGATTTTATAGAAGCTGAAGTAAGCGAAGAGGCAAAAGGAATGAACAAGAAAATGCAATTGGGCTCGATTGTATACCCTTTGAAGGTATTGGATATTTTGATTTAAATGTGCCGCGTTTGTGTTAATTATAAAGTTATGAGAGACGAATGGAGGGTAGAGTTCCTTGTTCCATTGTATAAAAACGTGACACGATTAATTTCAATAAGAACCTATCAGTGTAGTACGTCTCATGAAAATATAGTACACCAGAGCTCTAGCCCCTCGACAGCGCAATATTATTAAACTCCATGCGGTTTGAGGGATAGGTTAACGCGATTCAAACGGATAATGTTCCCGCGTTTCGAAAGATCTGCATCTGCAATTAAATGCGTAGCGTGGATAATCGGAAAATGTACAAAGTTAATCTTTTCTTTTGACTATCATTATCAACAAAGCAGCCATTTAGAAAACACTGAATTATTGGATAAGTACTAAGATCGAATATCCGTATTGCCTTTGTATAGACTCGCAAACCCAATTGCTGACATCTATTTATTTTGAATCAGTGTTGGGTGGCTTACATGGACAGAAAATTGCTGCTTAGACTTAAAAACTTGGTATGCATGACAGTCGTTCGTTCTGATTTAACATACGCAACCAAATGTTGGACAATGTACGAGAAATATAAATGACAAATGGCACCAATGGAAATGAAAATGTCACAAAGTCAGGGGATGTAATAAAACTTAATCTAGTACGATTATTCGTGAAGGTCTCCACAACAAAAGAGCGGTTGATGTCTAAACACTGAAGAAATCAGCGCGTGGGCCGACCGAAAATTCGGCCCAGCACACCAGCAAATTCTGCCTCTGAACGATGTGATCCAAAATAGAGCGACTTGTAGACTAGTTTTATAAATCGCAAATTTAACCATCTCCATAAGCGGCCCGGTAGTAATGTCGTAACGAGGAATAAATACGCAGCATCGAATGAATTCTGAAAATGCCAAATTACTACAAAAATAAAAGACGACTTTCTTCCAAACAAAAAAATTACATTTAAATTTATTTAATTATTTATTCAATCGTTTTTAAAAAAGAAGTGATTGTGGTCGGTTTTTTTTCATTAGAAATAAAAAATATTTATGTAAAATATTATTTAGTTATTTAAAAGTACGTTAGTTTTATCATAACAATACGGAAATTAACCTTAATACCCTTGGGACAGAATGACAGTATTTTTCCTCTGCGAATCTTGAACATTGTCCTCCTGTAGAAGTAGAGAAAAAAAAAAGACAAACATGTTGAAAATTAAAAATGCAAAATTAAAGGTAAAAAATGAAGGGAAGCAATTTGAAAATAATACTTTCCTTTTTTCCGATCAACGATTTGTGAATGTGTGGAATGACACCACCACCGGCAATGGTGGCTTTGATCAGGCTGTCCAATTCTTCATCTCCACGAATTGCCAATTGTAAATGACGTGGTGTGATACGTTTAACTTTAAGATCTTTAGAGGCATTTCCAGCCAATTCAAGTACCTACAATTTTATAAAAAGAAACCAGCTTTTGAAAAACTATATAAGATTATAAAAGGTCAAAAATGAGCATATAAAATATTTTGGGTTTGCAATAGGAAACATTTTCTTCCAAAGGAAACGTAATGTAAAACTGTTTAATTCAAAAGTGTAAATGCTTAGATCGATTAAAAGAACCGGCCCAAATAAGATTTTACAAGCTGATAGAGTAGAATGTCCAGCTTCGTTGGAAAATGCACTCTCGCCCGTCAATGTCGGCAACAAGTGCATAATTTGTATGACAAATCGACGCGGTATCACACGATTAGTTAACATCACCATCGAAAAGGTTGTAATAAATTCGCAGCATTATCGGCATCACATTTTGCATGTAAGTTGTTGCTTTAATATGAAGAATATATGGGATAAGACAGGAAGAACATATCAAATTCTTAGTGAAGATAGGCGGTTAAAATGGGTTTAGAAACACAGCACCATTGGATTGGACCTGTTGCCAAAAAAGCCATGACTGGGTAAATGCTATTCTTCTAAGAGGAGCGTTGAGTACAAAGCGTGCACAGAGTATAAAAGGATTTCTTTTGAAGAAAAGTATTTTAACTTTTTGTAGGTGGATGCTGTAGTAAGCACCGAGTCCATCAATCTGGCAGTGCCTAGTGTTCAAACTGTGATTATTAATCATACGAGGGCGGGTCAATAAGTCCGCGCATTTTTGAATTTCTGACCTCTTTACTGAAACAGCAACACTGCTCCTGTCAACAGGCATTTGTCAGTTGACTCCTGTCAAAATTTAAACTTGCTGCGTCAGTTAGTTTGTGTTTGACAGCTATTTTTATCAGACTACTCACTAATTTGAGGAGAAAATGGAAAAAAGTGAATTTCGTGTGCTTATTAAACATTATTTCTTGCGAAAAAAAACCATTACCGAGACCAAGGCTAAGCTTGATAAATACTATGGGGACTCTGCACCATCGATTTCAATGGTAAAAAAGTGGTTTACTGAATTTCGTTGTGGCCGTACAAGCACTGAAGATGCCGAACGTCCTGGACGCCCAGTTGAGGTCTCTACACCCGAAACAATCGAAAAAATTCACGATATGGTGTTGGCCGACCGAAGATTGAAAGTGCGAGAGATTGTGGAAGCCGTAGGGATCTCGCATGGCTCAGTGGTTTCAATTTTGAATGATCACTTGGGCATGAGAAAACTTTCCGCAAAATGGGTGCCGCGTTTGCTCACAGTCGACCACAAACGCAATCGAGTAACAACTTCACAGGAAGGTTTGGCGTTGTTTAATCGCAATATGGAGGAGTTTTTGCGCCGTTTTGTAACCGTGGACGAAACATGGATCCATCACAACACACCAGAGAACAAACAACAGTCAAAACAGTGGGTTTCTAAGGGTGAATCGGCGCCAAAGAAGGCCAAGGTGGGTTTGTCAGCCAATAAAGTTATGGCGACTATTTTTTGGGATGCACGCGGGATAATCCACATTGACTACCTTCAAAAGGGAAGAACAATCAATGGGGAATATTATGCCAACTTATTGGACCGATTCAATGACGATTTGAAAAAAAAACGACCTCATTTGGCCAAGAAAAAAGTTCTTTTCCACCAAGACAATGCAAGGCTGCACACATGTGCAGTTGCCATGGCAAAAATCCATGAATTGGGCTATGAATTGCTCCCTCATCCACCCTATTCTCCAGATTTGGCTCCGAGCGACTACTTGTTCCCAAACCTGAAGAAATGGCTTGGTGGAAAAAGATTTGACTCCAATGATGAAGTCATCTCGCAAACAAAGGCCTATTTTGAGGACCTCGACAAATCATTTTTTTTGGAAGGGATAAAAAAAATTGGAGAAGCGTTGGACAAAGTGTGTAGAGCTCAAGGGAGACTACGTTGAAAAATAAAATTATTTTTTTTATTAAAAAAAATCTGTTTTAATCAAAGTCACGGACTTATTGACCCGACCTCGTATGTTCAATGTTAGCGCAGAAGCTTCATGGATGGAGTCCACGAAGGCGGAAAACATCCGCAACAGCATTACCTTATTTGGACTTTTTCTAAACATTAAAATCTTGGGCCGATAAGGATTTTTAAGACTTAAATAGGGACTCGGAGAAGAAACCCTAACTGGTCCTTCAAGTTGAAAGGTTTGACACCGGTAACTCTATCTTTACGACCTGAAAACAGTTGTAAGAGAGAAGGTGGATTGAAAAAATCCATACTTATAAGATCGCGACCATTTTCAGATCCGACTGTAAACCGAAAAAAGGGGGCCAAAACGCAATAGGTCGTTTAGAAACATGTAACTTTACATATGTAAGAGACCTAATCATTAACTGAGAATGAATGAATGAGAGTACGCCCAATACAAGGTGCGTACGAAAGTAAGCAGGATTTCTTCAAGATAAGGACAAAGTTTTTTTGATTTATTTTGCTCAAAATAGTCCCCTGCCGACTCAATACAGCGATTTGCACAGTCTAAAAGCATGTCGAATGAGTGTTTTAGATCGTCGGCCGGGATGTCCTTCAGAATGTCGGTCCAAGCCTTTTTCATGGCTTCTACGTCTACAAAACTCTTTCCTTTCATCGGTAAATACATTTTTACGAAAAGATAAAAGTCTCACGTTGCCAAATCAGGCGTTCACATTTAAACTGCGATTATTAACCAGAAAATCGGTCACAAGCCTGAACAATTTTTGGCCGTCAGTCAACTTCTACGAAATAAACCGTGCACAAACTTGATATTGAATGAAGATTTTGGCTGATCTTTGATGAATTCACCCAATTTTGATAGAATCAGCGGTGAACACGGATCCCGGTTTGGGATCTGATTAAATAATTTCAATAGCCTCATTTTCAAAGCTATGGGACCGTTTTTTATCATTGGGTAAGATATGCGGTCAAATCCGGGAGTTTTGCCTGTGACGGAGGCTAAGCAGCTTTCTAGTTCTATCATATTAATGTCGGATTCAATTAGAGATGGAAATGAAGCAGATGGAGCTATAGTATGAGACGGTAGTGGAGAGTTTATCATTAATGAAATCGCGGTCATTAGTTATCCCAGGTTTTCACAGAATGTTCGGCAATTTCCCTTGGACAAGTAATATACTTTGTTCCGGCCTTGATTGCAGTTATCGAGTATGGTACGTAGGTACCTGTGATGGTTTTTACTAAGGTCAGCCCACAATTTTTGTGAGTTGCATTATGGATTGATGTTGAAGGTACATTTTCTAAAACAGGCTATTTTTTGGGCTTTAACTGCTTTACCGAAAATGGCGTTAGATTTCCCATAGGAGACGAGATTATTGTTAGTTGGAAATTGTTTAAACTGTCGCTAAGCTGTTTGTTTTTCTTGGCGTAGGTTACTGATTTCATGATTCCACCAGGGCACTGCTTTTTTTATGTTTTGATTGTGGGATGGACTCATTCACTGCGCAGCGGATACATTTTTGAATGATAGCAGCCTCACGGTTAACGTTTGGGGATTGTAGTCTGTGTTGAAGTTGATTGGAAATTCTAGATTGGAATAGCTCCCAGTTCGCTCTGCCTAAGAGAAATCTATGATGGGATTTTGCGGGGTTGGAGTTAAGTGTGAGTGTAATAGTTATAGGTCGCTGCCGTGTAGATATTTGGAAATAGTCCATGTAGAGTAGGGGACAAGAGAGGGTGTAACAAGAGTTACGTCGATGTGGGTGAATGTTTTGTGTGTCGAAAAGTAGGTGGGGCGACCATTATTTACGATTGCTAGTCCTGAGTTTGCGATTTAACTTTCAACCGCGCTTATTATAGGTGGTGGAACCCCAAGAAGGGCTCCAGGCATTGAAATCGCCCGTTAGAATGATATGTTGCGCAAGATTTTTTTTTATTATTGTTGCTTTCATAAGAAAAAAAATAGTAAAAACGTTATGCTAATTAGGCATTTTCTGGAAAAAAGTGACCTTAAAATCAAAAATCAGCATGGGCAATGAAAATGGAACAGGCTTAGAAATTGTATATCTAATGACTCAAACAAGATATCAACTTTATTTAGACGATTTATTCTAAAAATAAAGTCGCACACGAAGTTTCTACCTTTAGTGCTAACAGAGGAATTTCCGTTAACATGGGTCAGGGTACACCAAAGTAAGCCTTTTCTTAAATCCTTGATAAATGCTGTCAACATTGGAGATAGACCCTTACGGTAGAACGATTTTCGTCATAAATTATCATTGACGAATTAGGGGACACCCTGTATAATAGTAATAATAAAAAGTAATATACGAGTAATAATACCTGGAAAAAATAATAGAGACACATTTGAATTTACTACAATTTTTACGTTTATTTTACGCATTAGTTATATGGTTAGTACTTAGTACTACTTCTTATATTTTTAAGCACATCATAGCACCTACGAGACATTGAGGCATTGAAACCACTAGGACTCTGTAAGTCTCCACTGGAATAGCATCATAATTCTCTTAAGATCACCTGCCGTAAATGTTGGAACCTGGTTTTTGTTAGTTTGGGGTTGTTGTCCTTCCTTCTGAAGTGGATCAGCTTATGACAGCATGACGTTTCTTAAAATGTTAATGTACGCTAAAGGAAATACAACCCCAAAGCATTATACTGCCGCCGCCGACACGCTTTACAGACTTTTTTGTGTTCTTGTAATCTAATTCATGATTTTTTGGACGTTTCACGAACATTTTACCATCAGATTCGAACAAATTTAGCTCTGTTACGGATCACATAACATTTCTCCAATGCCCACGACTTTGTTTATAGCTGGCGAATTGCTTTCGTTGTTTTATGTTGGATGCTTTTAAGTTTGGAAACTTTCTCGATGCCCTTCCAAACAAATTATCTTCTACCAATTGGTTTGAAAGTTCTGCTACGAATTGGAGCCGCCAATTCAGTTTTTAAGTCTTCAGAAGAAACAAATGTGCTGTTTTTGGGACTTTATTATCAGTAATCTGTCGAAATTTTTCGTTGTCATGCGCTTCCTCCCTCTGGTTTCGCATTATGTACTTTTCTTTTCGAGAATTTCTGTGATTTTCCTAATACTTACTTAAACCTTTTGTTGGCACTTCCTGAATTTTCTGACGATCATCTTGAGAACAGTGCTTATTTCGACCCATTTTGAAGCACAAACTGACCTAATTGATTTCAATGTCACTAAACACTTATAAAATTAACAAAGATGTCGTGCTCTCAAATCAAGTGAAATAAAAACTTTAAATCTGGCAGAACGACCAACTAATACATATAATACAATGCCTGTCCCTATTATTTTTTCCAACTTCACGCAGTGGCTAAAATATTTATTTTTGGCTAAGAAATAAATGGGAATTGAAGAAATAATAGTTATTACAAACTGTGTTTTGGTATTATTACATAATTTGTGGTAGGGAATAAACTACGTACCTACTTTGTCCTTACTATTTCTATTTTTTTCCAGATGTTTTATGAGCACGGAATCATGCAGTTGCCGGAAAGTCGGCAGAACGTCATCGAAATGGAAAATATATGTATAATTGATTAAAGTTTATTCTTTGTGAAAAAAGAGAAAAGTTTTATTCTACACTTTTCGTGTTGAATATAAAACCTCACATAATATCCATACATGAATCTTCTGTATGAAATAAATAATCCATAACTTGTCTTTTTTTGTCGAATTCACTCTCAACTTCTGAACTTACGCAACTTCGCAGCTACCAAGTAAGACAACAGGTAATGTTTCCATGTCAGCCCATAGTAACATCGAGTTCGAAATCGGATGTGAAGTCTCGATGTTAAAGAGGAGGAATGGTAGAGGAAGCTGTTCAAAACCTGAAATGTGCCTTAACCAAATGTTTTGAAGACTTTTGCGGAAATATCGACTGGAAACATTGAGAACATCTGATGACACCTACACGGAGTCGAAAGCCGAGATTCTCTGAGACCCATTTATCAAGTAGAACTGGCTCACAATTATTAAAGCTGGAAATGAGCTAATGACATGAGGCAATCAGATAAGCTGTTTTTGTTGTCAAGTCGGCTAACACCGATGATGTATAGACCAATTAGTGTCAACTCTGAAGAGAATCGTGTATGCTAGTGTGACAGCCTTACTTACGAGAAGGAAGAAGAAGCTGGTTGGTCTGACGACCCACCTAATTCTTGAACGCATGACCATCCGTTTCTTTAACGTCACTAAGTAATATGACGTTTGGGTGTCATTCAGGATAATAAATTGCTTTGGACTATACGTCGAAAACCGCCAAGATATTGTCGGTTTTCCAATGGAGCAGGACACGGGGTATATTCTTTGTAACTAGACCAATTATATCTTATGCTTTCCCGAAATTATTTTCTTGACAACCCAATATTTACAATCGCGTCAAAGTGGGAAATAAGAAGTTATCGAGTGAACTTCTGTGCCAGAACGTTAAATTTAGTTTTTTTTATAAAATAAAGTGGTACGTGTGCTTCAGGAATTATTTACCATGCTGTCGGCAGTTCAAATTCGAACCCTTTCTTTACGAATCTAAAATGGGACATAATGCATCATTGGCAATGAAAAATATTAATGACGCATTTGAGGCTGTAGCGGTAAACGAATGCACTATACGACGTTGGTTTGGAAAGTTCCGGTCGGGAGATTTCAGCCTCGAAAATGAACCACAACGAAATCGGTGCAGGAGATTGCACAAAGAATGGGAGTATCCCCAATGACAATAAGTCGACACCTTTCTCTAACAGGAAAGATAAAGAAACTGGATAAGCGGGTACTCCATGAACTGAACGAATCCCAAAAACTACGGCGCCTTAAAATCTGCGCATCGCTTTAAGAAACCAAACTGAACCGTTTTCGCCCAAATAGTCACCTGTGATGAAAATTGACAACTGTATGATAATCGTAAAAAAATCTACGCAGTGGTTGGATGCAGATGAAAAACCAAAACACACCCCCAAGCCCGATCTTCACCCAAAAAAGGTTACGGTGACAATTTGGTGGACATTCACTTTTCATTCCTTCAACCAGGAGAAACGATAAACGCTATCAAATATTTTGAGAAAATCGACATGTTGCATGTCTCACCAGTAACCGTGCAAAAACTGTTGCAATTGGGATTTGAAATTCTTCCGCAACCACCGTACTCTTCTGATGTTTCTTCAACGGATTACCATCTTCTCCGCAATCTGCATTCATTTTGCCGGCAGAAGGTCTTCCGGAACCGAGCAGAGGTCTTAAAATCCTTTTGCCTCAAAAAGTCAGCACTTCAACGAAAACTAAATATTTGACCTTGTATCACGTTACAAGAATGTCATGGATGCCAACAGATCCTATTTTGATTGAATAAAAATTTACGGAAAAATAATATTGGCTTTTAAATTTTTACTATAAAATCGGACATTTCATGTGGTACAACCCAATACTTACGTTCTGCCGCTGCGATGACGATGTCTCATAGAACCTTAAATGGCGAATTGCCACGCTAACCATATATGAGAAATATAAAGAAACAATGAACGCGACGGAAATGAAAATGTTAATATCAGTGGGTATGACAATTTGCGGCAACCTCCTCAGTAAGAAACCGATAGTGGACATACTTCAGACTAACCAAATCAACCGATGTTGTCATGTTCACAAAAGGTGGTGGGAAATCAGGTCCAAAATGCAATAGAGGTCCAAGTGTCAATTAAAATTGGAAGAAATTGGTTCTCAAATGCAGAACCACCAATAAAATTCTAGCCTCACTAACAATGTGATCCAAAATAGAAAGGTACTACGGGCCACAAATTTAGTCATCCATCCAGACGGAGCTGATACGTGGTAGAAGCACTACAAAGAACTACACTCGAACTAATTCACGGAATTTATGATGTAGCTTTCAACGTATCCTTGCATTAAGTTGAAGCGCGATGACAGTAATTCAATTGAAAAACAATTTAAACAAACAAACAAACAAACAAACAAACATTAGAAAAGGCACACATAGCGTCGCATAAACAGCACGCAAAAATGCTGATGCAATCGTTTTTGTGAGAAACAATAATAGGTACTGTACAACATACGGAACGAAAACAAAACGAGACATAAAAAAAAAGGGATGCTTACGTTACAAAGAATAACAGTACACACTGCGTACAATGTTATCATTTTAAGTAACTCAATACTCCCACTGTGCCATATACTGTATACAAAACTATTGGAATCGAGGAAACCTACTCTCCAGAGTATGCAGCCGTGGCCTCCAATCCACTTGAACATGCAAATCGACGATTTACCTACTCTAAACCACACAATCATCAGTTTTTAAACACGCTCCAACGTTCAACGATTTTAATTGTCTCAACGGTTGCTTCAGATAACAATTCAAAAATACAGAAAAATCGTTTTGGGACATACGAAGGGCGAGTACATAACCAAAAACAATACGCCGCCCCGCGTAGCCCATTACAGAGGAAGTCAAACATAAACGCATAACACTCTAGAATTGAAGGAAAAAAAATGCATTTTTCTAATATAAAATGGCGTCGCGACGCCACAAAAAAAAATAATATGTTCAACATAAATCGCGGGCCAACGCACGCACACAAACACATAGGCAAACATCAGACAGCAACACACAAACCGTTTTGTGGGACTTTTCCCAACAAAGCGCGCCAAAACATTTGGCGGAAAATTCAAAAGAATTTTTTCTCTCTTTTTTGTCTTTTTGAAATTAGAAACTGTTATGTTTACACAATTATTTTTTTTTTTTTTATAAAGAAAAGATAAGAGAAAAAAACGTATCACTTACCTCAGCGGTTAAATATTCTAGGATAGCAGCAGAATATACGGCAGCTGTGGCACCAACGCGACCATGGCTAGTAGTCCTACTCTTTAAATGCCTGTGAATCCTACCCACGGGAAACTGTAAAAACCAAGTGGATAAATTCCCATTAAAACAAAAAACAGAAGAAAAAAAAACCTAAAATCGCGGTTTGGGTAGGGTGGAAGACAAAAGCAGCGTGTTATCGGTTTTGGGGCGAAAAGAAAAAGGCGCCAAAAATAGCTCGCCTTCTGTCGCCACAGTGGACAAATCGATGGGGGTATCGCACCAAATTGCCTTCACTTCGCGGAAAAATTCAAAAATTACCTGAAGTCCTGCTCGTGCGGATCGGGAAACTGCTTTTGCTTTAGCTTTACCAGAATCTTTGCCAGCTTTTCCTCCTGCCTGTGACGGTGTTGTTAGAAGTTGCCGTCATCATCGTCGCCAGCGATGGTTGTTGCGAGCGCACAGCAAAAAAAAATAATTCAAAGAAAAAAAAAAAAGAAAAGAAAAAGACCAAAAAGAAATGAAATGTGTGTTTAGGTTAAGTTCACAAGAGGGAAATTGCTTTTGGAATTTTTTTTCTCTTGCCAAAACGTTTGGCTGGAGATGTATTTTTACTGTGGGGACTGCTTGAATTTTACACAACTATTATCGGGTTAATATTGAATTACCATTTTGTTTGTTTCAAGTCGAAATTGAAATAATAAAGTCGAAATTTAATAAAAGAGTTCACACTGATGGAATGAATTTATCGCGGAGAAAACAATCAACGTTCGCACAGCACGAATTTTTTTTGTAAATGACTTGGAGAGAGACGCCACGATTATAATCGAACGAGTATGGCTGATGCTGGTGATGGCGACGGAGGTGGTGCTGGTGTTGCTGCTGGCCAAAAACGATGTTTCGTTAAGTATGACGTTAAAGTGATGCCAAGCCGTGAAATGGATAAAACACGTATGCCACTAAATTTACTTATACCAATCGTTTACTACAAATATGGTGTTTAAATTCCCCTCGTAAAGCAGAGAGTGAGTCTGTTTTATGTGCAAATGAAATGATTTAGAAACGATTGATTTTATATAAAAATTAATTGATGATTTACGAATGCTTCTCTGCTAGTATATTGCGTAGCTCAGTATTTCGTAAGTCAGGTCACATCCTTAAAATAAATTATAAATTAATCAGCACTGGAATGCTGTAAAGCTCAGAAATTGTTGCCAAATAATAAAACGAACATTCCAAAGCTGTAAAGGGCCATTCACGCCATCAATGTTACTTGAACAATGCCTCAATCAAGCAGCATTGATCGTTTGTATGTTGCATTGACTTAATACAAGCTTATCTAACTTAAAAACTAGGACTGAACACTAACAGAAAGACCTATGAGCTAGGAACCAAGGGAATGGTGAAGGAGATCTTGTTTGAAACAAGGAATGCTCAGGGTGAAATCAAAAAAGGAGAGATTTGAGTTGACCTTTCGAAGCATACGGGAGATTGGTTCTCTGGAGCCATTAGCGGTGCGGTGATCCGGTTAATAGAAGAGACGAGGACAGCGTAGACTACGTGGGTTGGTGCTGAAGAAAATAGAGTTGAAAATGGATTCGCAGTCGACGGAACCTGAGAGCAATCGATGAATGAAAAGAATGTCAGCAATATTCCTAAGTTCTTCCAACGAATTCATTTTGAGAAGTTTTAGGCAGTCCTGATAGGGAGGTAAGATTAAAGGTTCGTTCCAGGGCAGACCACGCAGAGCAAATCGGAGGAATCGACGTTGAATTCGAGAAACATGGACTCGGTGAAAGGGGGTCCCAAGCAAGGTAACATAGAGAGATCTGGTTACACGGATCTAGTTACGGATTGGAAAATTCCTTGGACCACCGTTTAATAAAGCCAAGTCATGAGTTGGCTTTGAGGATTATCTTATCGATATGCGAACGGAAATTAAGCTCACAGTCGAATAATATGCCAAGGTCTTGAAAAGACTGAAGCAGCGGAATTGGTTGACCGTAGAGAAAATAAAGTCCGGGAGGAGACGGGTTGCATTTTCTTGAGAAGGTTATAGATTGACATTTGGCTATATTAAGTTCTAGGCAGTTTTTTAGGGACCAGATTGAAAACCGATTAAGATCTTCTTGAAGAAGGGCAGAGTCATGGGGAGAAGAAATAGTTTTAAAAAAATTTGTATCATCAGTGTAAAGGGAGAGGGAGGAGTGTTTAATCACCCTCTCAAGATCGTTAATAGTAAAAATGAAGAAAAGCGGACCAAGATGAACGTGTGCATTTTGCAGCAATGTTACTTGTCAATGTATTGTCAGCTGCCGATTATTGTTGAAAGACAAAGATGTTCGATCTACGACAATGCAGCAGGGAATTTGTCAAGGAATTCATTGACATTTATCAAGAAAATGAATGTCTATGGAAAGTTAAGTCCTAAAGTTATATGAATAAGGAAGAGAAGCTAAGAGCCTATGAAAAATTGCGAGAAAACTGACAGAATTAGATGCACGAGTATATTTTTCCGAATTAGCTCCAATAAATCAACGAATAAATTTTCAATCATTAGTAAATAGTTTCGATAATCATCAGGAAACGAAGTTAATTCCCTTACAAGTGCATAATCTCCTAAATATTTTCTTCTTAACAACAACTGTTTTACCTATACTCTTGACTTTTTTCTATAAATTTTAGAAATATAAATCTACATCCATTTTTACAAGAAGAGTAAAAAATCGTCAATAATGCTTGACAACTAACATTGATGTGCTGAATTGCTCTTAAGGTTTCGATAGAAATCTGCAAGGATGTAGAAGCAAAGCTTATAGTAGAACCAGAGTCGGTGCTGAGGATCAGAAAAGTTTATTTCTGTTCACTATTAGACCCTGATGATAAAAAACATCCCACCGTCAGGCAGAATTAACCATTCACTCTGCATGCAGACAGAACCTTAACTAGAAAAGCTGCTGGATACAATAGCCTAACTTCCGAGCTGTTTAAAGGAGCAGGTGGTGATTGGATACGGAGCATCCATCGAAGAATATAGTCTCACCATAATTTGTCCTATTCTAAAGAAGAGAGATCCCTTGAACGGAGCCGACTATAGACGAATAAGTCTCCTCAACATCAGATATGCAATTCTGTCTGTGATATTATCTGACCGCCGCTATCAGTGTGGTTTTAGGTCTATTAAGGCACATCTTGGAGATGTTCCAAACCGATACACACCACTTCTTCATCGATTTCAAAGCCGCATATGATAGCATCTATAGAGATGGACTATAGAGAACCATGTCTAGTTTTAGTTGTCAAGCTCATTCGGAAGGCATACAGAATGTACATTGCTCCGTCAAGGTCGGTAGTGACAAAACCGAGACCTTAAATGTCAGAAAAAGATTTAAACTTAACGACGCGTTGTTATATGGCTTTTTCAGCAGTGCATCAGCTAATGGGTGTTAACCGCGAATGGAGTCTAACCTTTGCTCCTGAATCTCATCAACAAAGTGGACGATCTTGCCTCAAAAATAATCATTCGCTTATGTGGATACGTAAACAAACAAAATTTCTGGTTCCGAGGCACTGAAAATACACGAGCAATGCGCGAAGATCTACTACGTATGCTCAAAGTCACTGCATAGTGAACTGTTTCCGCCAGAAAACTCATTGGACTTTTTTAAAAGGGCGCGGACCAAACGGTCACTGCGAATGGTGAGCGCTACAAAGCCATGATCAATGAATTTTTGATTCCTCAATTGGAATAATTTGGACTGGAGGACATGTGGTTCCAGCAAGACGCAGCAACGGTGCATACTGCACGAGCTACATCTGACATTCTAATGCAGGGTAATTCATTATGGTCCACCTTGTACATGCCGTCAACAAAGATGGAGGCACAACATCGATGCCTCGAACAAAAGGTCACGACAGGCAGCTATAACTTTGAGGTAGTAAGAGACTTTATCTAACTCGCCTCTGCTATCAACTCCGACAACGACACTAGGGAGTCATGCGAAGATTACTCTTGCTATACTCTCGATCTTTGTGCTTGAAAGGCAATTAAGTAATAAGCCCCTTTCTCATCAATTTCGTATGCGCAACTGACCTATCTGGCAGAAGACCTTGTTAGCTATAGAGGCATGTTAGCTGAAGGCCTGGTCCACCCCTTAACTGTAGCGCCATCTAAAAAAGAAAGTGAGTAAGTGCTTTTGAACATTTGCGACCCTGTCTCCCGAATAACGTGCTCAAAATGGCTTACAAGGCCTGAATAGTGTGCGTGTCATCAGAATTTACCAAGCCAATAACTATTCCCACAAGTAGTAATCCAGTTGCGTCAAATCACACGTCTCTGTCATCAATTTGATACGCAGCTCCATCCTGTTGGATATGGTCCGGTTCAATGATTGCAATGCCTGTAAAGATATCACTAATCATTGTTCGGATACGTTCGTGTACTTGAGTCTCATGGGACGGGATGAAAGCCGAAATGGGGATTTTTCTTGTTCACAAATCCATTGAGGCAGATATAAGATTCATCGCTAAACACAATTTTTCGATAAAAATTAGGGATGATTTAGAAGCCTAATCCCCGAACTCCCGTCGCAAGCCATGGCCTCGTGGGCTAAGTTCCAGTATCAGCTGGGTCTTATACAGGTTTAGAACGAGATGTTTTTTCCAAAAACTGGGAGAACAAAGGCCAAACTGTTACGATCGATGCCGAATTCACAATTCCGGATTTTCCGCCATACTTTCCGTCACGGCGGCTACAGTTTCTTTCGTACACACATTATGTTGACGCGTTATTGCCTTTGCGTAAAAAAAGACACCTTTACAGTATCAACCAACATGCCTTTCCAATCAGCTCGATCCCTAGTCCAACTGCGTGCGCCACCTTAGTCAAGGTCTACCCATACAGCGTTCTGCATACTACTTTTGAAGATCATTCGGGCCGGAGTAGGGTTGTCCGTGCGCTTGATCACAGGTGCTCATTTTCCGTGTATACCTCTTATGCGCAAGTCTCGTCACATAGCATCTCGATTTATGCTGTTGATGGGCTTCTCAAAATCCATGAACAACAAATGTAGCGGAGAATTATGTATACGTGATGCATTTTTAGTGTTGATCTGGCTGCAGAACGATCCAGCTCGAAAGCGGCTGCTTGAATTATTCTAGCTATTAATTTACCCACGGTCTAAATAACGCATACATATATGTACATACAAGCCAAGCTCCTGGCTTTTCTTCAGGGCTTATTTTGATTTAGCGTTACCGTTGGGAGTTGCCAAACGGGTATTTGTTTCTTTATGAAAGAGGCTCACCTGAGACTGGGTGGACTGCATGTCTGGCAAGCTTTTCCTCATCTGTCTAGTCCATTTACTAAATGTAGTTTGTAGCTTCTTTGCTTGATCATCAGCGAGCTATAGACAAACTATAGACGATCTTGCTGTCGCACCAAATTGCTGATTCTTCAGTCATAGTGGTTAGTTCGTTGTTGTAGCTCCGCTTGTCTCGTCTTACACTAAATTGCACTTTTCTTCTCATAGCCTTGGAGTTCGGGGCGCTCTACTGAGTTCATACGTTCATCAATACATCTTCAGTTGTCTGTTGTCAGCCTTCTGCTCTGGCTTTACTGTTTTCTACCGACAATAGTGTCTCTCCCAAACGTAAAAAGAATTAATTCTCACAATGGTCGTTGATGCCCTCAGGAGCGAAGTTGCTAATGGTTTCTGCATTTGTGGCAAGGTGGTGCCATATGCGTTAGTATAATTGAGGACTCCGAATCCTATCGGCTTTATACTTATTAATTCTCACAATGGTCGTTGATGCCCTCAGGAGCGAAGTTGCTAATGGTTTCTGCATTTGTGGCAAGGTGGTGCCATATGCGTTAGCATAATTGAGGACTCCGAATCCTGTCGGCTTTATACTTGAGCATTTCTTAGAAAATTGGTTTGTTTTCTGTTAACAGATGCAGTACAAAGACGTTTACATCACAATTTCGATGTCAGCTCCAAGTTTGTAATGGCGATCTTGAATGCATTTTCTAAAATGTAAGCTTATGATAATGTGATCGATCTGGTTCTATGTACGCTTTCGATCACTCGAGAGTCAGTTGATCTTTTGGTAGTCCTTGTGCTTCCAATCAGTTGACGTTTTCATTTCTTGTGGCCCCGAGGACGTGTTTTCCCATTACACACAAAATCTATCATCACAGCGACGCTATCTCCGTTAGCCGTCGAACGGGTGGCTACTCAGTATGCTATATTAATCGTACTTATCGTCCGCGTAGTTTAACAGAGCATAACACTGGATAATGTTAAGGTTGCAGATCCTGTTCTTGAGTCCCGACACCAATATCCTGTCATCGTAAGTTAAATAGGGCATAAGGCTATCTCTAGCTTTATTGGTAAGTAAGAGCCCTGCCCTATATTCGGAAGAGCAGGTAAGGCAACTATTGCCGGTTGCCGAGAGTTATACATTTACCGTGTTCCCACTATCTAATCTCGATTAATCCTAGAATGTCCTGTCTTACCGCATGAATTCCCGCTCTAGTTGTAGGAATCCAGAATTTTAGGGACTCTTTTCTCCGTTACCAAGGAGAGTCTCAAAATTCCAGAATCCAATCGTTGTTTGTGGTCCATGGCAAAAATATCGACCCAGCTGGCGTCCTACTAATATTTGATTCTGGCATGTTCACCATAGATATCACAATCGTAAAGTTCCGTCAAGAGGTCAAAAGATTATTAACTGTTATCTCAATAATTTTTTTTTTATTTTGTTCCGTATTAAACTTTATACCTATTGGCATATATTAGTAACTTGGCATTATTACCCAAAATCCTGTTTGAATTTTAACGAATGTTTAGCTGCACAACCATCCCTCTCTGGCAAATGCAATAAAACAAAAACAAACTTCAAATTCCAACGAATTTCGAAAGGCGCGTTAAATCCAAAACTACAGTGCCCAACAAATAGAAAAAGAATCAAAGAAAACATAAAAATCAACAAAACGTCTAAGTCCAATTAATTTTTACTTAATTCTTGAAACTTCTGTCTAACAATAAATCTAAAATGCCTCGCGTGGCAAAGCCAAAAGCTGGGGCTGCCAATTTGCCGGCAACAAAGAAAAAACCCGCCGCCAAGAAGATCAATAATCATCTTATACCAGAGCCTGTTTCGGAAGGTGAAATCATTACAGATGTATCTAAAACACAATGGAAAATTGGACCATCTATCGGAAAAGGAGGTTTTGGTCAAATCTACTCAGCCTGCAAAGCCTCTGGTCCCTCAGTCTACGACTATGTTGTGAAAATTGTAAGCCATCGTACATATTTGTTAACATTTCTAAGTTTAGCCGATTTTAGGAACCCCACAACAACGGAACACTCTTTGTGGAGATGCATTTTTATATGCGGAACGCAAAACAAGAAGACATAAAGCAATTTCAGCGAAGCCACAATCTTAAATCTCTTGGAATGCCCTATTTGGTAGGCAGTGGTTCGCACTTCATTAATAATATTAAACATCGCTTCCTTGTGATGCCTCGCTATGGCTCAGATATTTCGAAGATGTTCATAGAACCCGGTAGAAAACTCCCAGAACACACGATCTATCGTTTAGCTCTGCAAATGTTGGATGTATATGAGTACATCCACGGAAGAATGTATGTTCATGCAGATCTTAAAGGCGAAAACATTCTTTTAGGATATGGAAAGGGCGGTGCTGCCCAAGCTTATTTGGTGGACTTTGGTTTAGCCAGTCACTATACACAAAAGGAATTCAAACCCGATCCCAAGAAAATGCATAATGGCACCATCGAGTTTACATCGCGAGATGCACATCTTGGTGTTGCCACTATGCGAGGGGATTTCGAAATTCTCGGCTACAATATCATTGATTGGTCGGGCGGCATATTGCCATGGGAGAAGGAAAATCTTCTAAAGGTCCCAGTCAAAGTACAAAAGTCAAAGGAAGCCTTCATGGATGATGTGAGCGGGAGTCTAAAGAAACTCTATCCCAAGGGAGTGCCAAGTAAGATTTCACATCGAATGAGTGTTGTGGTAAGCATTTTCATTTAACTTTCTTTCCAGATCCAATTTTGGTATACATGAAGTATGTTGCCACGTTAAAGTACGACGACACGCCAGACTATGAGAAATGTCGAAAAATATTCTTAGATGGGCTAAAGACTTTAAAAGTCCCCCACTCGGGTGATTTAGAATTTAAATTAAAATCCACTCCAAATCTTAAGGCAAAATTTGTTAAAACACCAACTGTGCCATCGTCCGATGAATCCGTTAACGAATCAGACAGTGATGACGCTTTTGATAAGCCATCACCGGCAAAAAAGTCCAAACCCATTCAAAGTAAATTCATTTCCCCTGCTAGGCGTAAAGCTCTACATGCAGACAGTCCGACAATCCAAACTCCTGTAAAATCAGAATCACCATCAAGAAAACGCAAGGCATCACCGGTACGTCCGAAGCGAGCTTCACCAGCATCCAAAAGCACACCAGTTTCAGCCAAAATTAATTTCAGTCCAGTGGTATCCATAAGAAAGAACACGCCCAGCAGTTCTCGTAAGCCAGGTAAAACCATCATAAATGACAATCTAACGCCCAAGCCAAAGAGCTCAAAAACTTATGAATTTAATTTTGAATTAGACGTTAGCATGGACGCTAATGTTGTGGTGAACATCAAGCGTAAGAAAAAGGCTGAAGAAGAAACCACCACCATAGAATCGCCTTCGTTAAATGGTAGTTACGATTCACCAAGAACGAGAGTTAGGATAAGAAAAATGAAAATGGATTCAAGTAGGTCGGACAAGAAAGCATTTGCGAATTCACCGCGATCAAAGAACTTGAAATGATTCTGAGATGATTTGTTGCATTTGTTACTATTTATTTGTCCTCCTTTGATTGGGTTTCGTTTGCCTTTATTGTTTCTTAGTTTTGTTTTGTTCTTTCTTTTCTTACTTTTCTTACTGTTGATTCGTTCCCAACAACTCACTTTTACAATAGCTACCAACCTTTGTTAATGTTCGAATTCAAGGCAAAATAAATTTACATTACAATTACAGTTATCTTATTAATGCACGTGAGCATTGTGCTTTTTAATAATTATATTTTTTCACGTCATATCTGCAGAGCCACGGTGATCGTCTAGAGATGTTTAACACGTGCAGTCCTTTGTCGCATTCTTTGCTTGCTCTAGCAGAACTATTTTGGAGTTGTTTAGGTTGGCATGGAGGTGTGCCTTCTTCATTATGAAGAGGTCGATCATTAAGGCATATGTTTAGGTTAGCACAGCGGATTCAGCTCCGGAAAGCTATATTAGGTTGAAAATTAATTGAATTTAAAGAATGTAACTAAAGGTAAGTAATGGGGAAAGGGAGAGAGTAGGTAAAGAGTGGTCGGGAAACATACGATCCCTGATGTTTTACGCATGATGTTTCGTTTACACAATACGGGCAGACCTAAGGTTGCGTTGATTAGTATTAATCGAAATTAGAGATAGCAGGGAAGTACAATGTTTCCATTTAAGTGCTGGTAGAAAAAGATTTATCGGCAACTTCGCAACATTTAGTGGCAAGATGTAGTGGGCATCTCATGAAAGGCATTGCAGGTCGAACTATAGGAATATACGTAAAATATATGTTTCGTATGTTTGGAGACTTTACTTGGCTTATATGCTCGAGATGCCTACCGAATGTGACGGAAGGGTAAGGTAATTCTTACCACCATCGTTTGATGAAACCAGGCGCAGAGTTTTTTTTTTCTATCGAAACAGAGCACTCGGGCAAAGAACTAGACCATTGTACTCCTTGTATGTTCCTTTTAGAGGAAGTTCTCAGTTTTTCATAGAAAGATGAATAAATGCTTCAGTGATAAACTGCCTGTAGTACGGATACACCTTATCAGCGCCGAGTATCTCCAGCGTAGGCCGGACACAGAGGTAGTGCTCTAGATCGGTTTTGCAGCTATCCGTGAAGACTCGACTACATTACTTTCGTGGCTCAGATTCTGGTATCATTCATAGGGCAATCACACAGGACTATGAAGACAGTACGTGTGGAAGGTGATCAAAACTTCAGTGCGTGTTGTACCAAACACCACTTCTTTTTAAACGGAAAATGACGTTGAGAGTGCAGATAATGTTGGAGCAGCAGTGCCGTATTTCCGTGCGGATCCCACGGGCTTCGGGTCTTCGGAGACAAGAGCCATGTCTTGTTGAGAGCTCCTTTACACTGCCGGAAAGCCGAATAAGTTTGATATCCAGGATGACACCCAAATACCTAGCTTCGTTGAAGAAACGGGTGGTGATGCCTTAAAGGACTAATAAAATAAAGTCAGTTTTTGAGAGTGCTGCCCGAGAGCCAACATCTGCTAGGCATGCTCCAACAGACAGTACAGCTACATCATATGCATGCCTGAGTGTAGAATATAGAACCTGTGAGAGCGTTAAGTAGTGTCTCACCGAAAAGTGGAACCAACGCGTATATCAATCTGGCGAAAGCAAGATAGTTGCACTCGATATTTCTAAGGCATTTGACAGAGTTTGGCATCAGGCTCTTTTGTCGAAAATGCGTGCTTTTGGGATCGACGACTCTCTTCTCTAATGGATTGGGAATTTCCTTGCGGAACTTTCAATTCAAGTTGTCTTGGATGGTTTCTAGTCTGATATTCACAAAATAAATGCTGGTGTGCCCCAGGGCTCCGTTCTGTTTCCGACACTCTTTTTATTTTTTATCATCTCTTGTCTGCCAGTTATAATCCAATATATTCCTTTGCTGACGACAGTACTCTGCTCTTCGGCTGTAGAACAGGAATGGCAGCGTATGTTAAGCTCATTAAATTCCGATATCTACAGCATAACGAATTGGCGAACTATCAACAGAGTGGAATTTAATGCTTCCAAAACACAATGCTGTCTGCTGTCGTTAAAGCGAAATTTAAACACCCAGCCATTATCCATGGATGGTACGTGCATCGTCGAAACCGATAAACTTTCCATTCTCGGTATTTGTGCCAATGACAACTTACGTTGGAATGACCACATATTCGGTGTCATCAAAAATGCTGCGAAATTTTTAGGTTTCCTCAAGCGATATAAGAAATACTTTACCCCCTCTGATCTGGCCTCAATATAAAAGGCATTTATCTGCCCGAAATTGGAGTACGATGCCCACATCTGGTCGGATGCGCCGCTAGATAGGATTCAAAACCGTGCAATAAAACTCATAGGTGATACCAATATCACTCAGGCAATGGACACCCTCGAACACCGACGAAATGTCTCGTGTCTCACTTTGTTTTGTCGCTATTTCCACCACCAGTGCTCCATAGAAATCGCCAGTAGCATTCCGCTTCTTCAAACCTTTAACCGTAACACACGTCTCGCTATGAATGCTCATCAGTATACCCTCAAGCCCACTTTCGGACGTACTCTGAAATATCGTGATTCGTTCCAAAGCCGAACAACTCGCTTGTGGAATGCCATGCCGAGCTATCTATTTCCTAGTCATTATAACAATCAGACATATAAAACCAACGTACATCGGCGCCTATCCTTCTTTCCTCCCAAAATTTCCGTCGCCCACGCTGTGTGCAAACATTTTAAGGGTACCTTAACCCCTTGAGCGCGCGCCAGTTTATAAAAAAAAAAAAAAGCGCATTGCCAGCAGAGAAAGGACGCTGCTCTACGGGCAGGCGGGTAACCCCTAATAGCTCTGAAGCTTTCGGTATAAGAGCTACTATTTCATTTCGGCAAAGATGTGGTATGTATGCTAGTGCTAGACTAACCGCGAAGTTTTTCTAACGGTTCTACACCTTTATGTAGAATAACTGGCTATATGCCATCTATGCCCTCAAAGGGAGCAACTGAGGATGATGACACAAGCTATTAGGTGTTGTGCTACTCAGATATGTTGCAACTTTGGTGATAGTAGCAGGTTGTAAGCTGATTCTGATCAGGTTACCTAAGAGGTGAATCTCAAGCGTAAGACTGGCAGTCTCTGTTTGTTGAGACTCACTCTACACCGCGACCAGAAAAATTTTGAGATATCGATGTACGTTAGTTTTAAACAATGTACGTTAGTCATAATGACTTGCAAATAACGAGCTCGGTCAGGCATTCTATAGCGAATTATGCAGCTTACTGATGTCATTATGAATAAACTTACTTTATGACGTTATAAATGAGATTTGAGATGTGGAAGTGTTTCTAAAAACTTTTACTACCTTTGGTACACTTAAGTTTACCTGAGTTTTTGTAAAACTGCACAATTCTTTGTATGGATTCAAATAACTATCAAACTTGTTAAAAGTTGAATTATTGTGCAGTTTGGGGCTTCTGTAAATAAGCCAGTTGTAGATAAATTGCTTACCGACATAATATACGAGTAATATTGGCAAAACAAAGTGGAATTCCGAATTGGATCAGAGATCACACTTTTTTTTTTGGTTTTGGTAAGCTAGATCACTACTCACGCGTTGAGAAAAGAATAACGGCACTATCATATCCACACTGTCGTGTGATTTCTTCAACATTAGAACAGGTAGGATGGTTTGTGTCTGCATGTTGCTGCATTTACTACAGGTAAAGAGAAGACCATGTGCTAGACTTCAAGTTACAAGACCAAAATAAAATAAACGAGTATTTCCCTATAGTCAATTTTACCACATATTTAATCCTTTTTTCGAAGAGTACAATTGAAGGTTTGGCATTATATGAACCATACATATAACTCCAAACCTCCGAGTTATACTACCTTTTCGCATTTGTTCAGAAAGTTTAGTCATATTGACTGAAGAGCTAAAACTAATTGATTATCCATTGATGATAGAGATCCGGATTTCCATGAAAATGTAATCCAACTTTGCCACATTTGATCAAGAATGCTGAATGTATCCCAACATAAGCCTAATATCCGCCCATACCCCGATGGAAACAAGGACGACGCCACCAAAGAATGTTTCTACGAACTCCTCGACAAAACATATGAGCAACGTCCGAAGTATGACGTTAAAAACGTACCAGGCGATTTTAATGCCAGGAAACGGACTTATTAGCAGTTTGCGGCGGGACGAAAATAACAATAGCAAGCACACGGTTTCCTCATCTCAATACACACTAGAGGACATGGCGGTCGCCGGGTCATGAACCGGTAAATCAAATTGATCACATTGCGATATACGTAAGGCATGCCTCCAGTATTCTGGACGTCCAAACGTTCCGGACAGCCAATATTGATCCGGATCACCACCTTGTTGCAGGTGGTGATGCAAATACGGATTTCCCAAGCGCCATAACAAAGAAGAACTACTGTGAGAAGATATAACGTAGAAAAGCTGCAATCGCAAGCGACCACCAGAACCTTCACCAAATGCATATCCCGAAAACTCTCAACAATTCCTATAGCGCCAGCATCAAGCACCGAAGACCAGTGGCAACGCTGTCAACGTGTCATCAGAGACGCTATAACTAATGTGCAGGATTTCACCCGACCACCACCAAGAAATCGCTGGTCTGATTAAGAATGCTGGGAAGCATATGCAGCTAAACAAGAAGCACACAAAGTGGTGCTGCCACGAAGGACGGGAGCCGTTCACGAGCCCTACGAGCACAAGAGACGGGAAGAACATCGGCTTCTCCAGAAGAAGAAGAAAGAGCACAAGAAGCGCGAGATCAAAGATATTGAGAGTTTGTACTCTAGGAATAATGTACGGAAGTTTAACCAAAAGAAAGTGTTAAGGCAAGAATACCCGTACAGAAACCTGTAGAGATTAAGAAGGAAATAGGTGTTGAGAATATGGGAAAACTTTTTCTACAGACTGTATAACGGCAAAGGAGTCCAACATCCCGTAGACAATGATACGAGTACCACCTGGCCAAAATTAACTAAGGGTAGCAATATCTCAGCTGAAATGCAACAAATAATTTGGACTTGACGGCTTACTGGCCGAGGTATTCATACACCAACTCATTTCTCAGATATGGTCAGAATGCCTGATGCATGGAATCTCAGTGTCGTTTGCCCGATCAACCAAAAAGGAGACACCCTCCACTGCGGCAACTATAAAGGCATTGGTCTTTTCAACATCGCATACAAGATCTTATCTGCAATATTGTGCGAACGTGTGAAACTCTTCGTCAACAACCTGATTGGCCCCTATCAGTGCGGTTTCAGACCAGGAAAGCCCACGATCGAACAAATCTTCACACTCTGACAGATCTTGGAAAATACTCAAGAAATCGAAATCGATACCCATATAACAGCATTTATAGAGACGAGCTATATGGAGGCATGTCTAGTTTTGGCATCCTTGCCAACTTGTACGTGCAGAATGAGGATGGAGAACGGTCGCTCGCTTCTCCGTCAAAGTCGCTAACGAGATAACCGAGACCTTGATGTCAAAAAAGGTTTCAGATAAGTTGCCGCGCTGACATGTGACTTCTTCATCATACTTGAAAGAATTGTGCGAAACTCACAAGCGAAAACTGAAGGCACAATCTTTCAAAAGTCTGTCCAACTACTAGCGTACGAAGATGATATCGCCATAATTGGGAGAACACAGCAGCCTCATCTCACTAGTATTGGAACGGAAGCTGCGGTAAATGAGGGTAAAACCCTCATTGACAGACAGACAAACTAAGCTGACTCTATATAAGACTTTAATCATTCTAGTCCTACTTTATGGCGCTGAAGCATTCAGTCATTTCGAAAGAAAAATCCTTCGAAAATATTCTTTCCCATTTGCGTTGACGGGCTTTGAAGGAGAAGAATCAACGGCGAAATATAGCAGACCTCACCTTAGGTGGTGTACACAAGTAGAAGGGGTCCTTAAGTGTGGTAGTGGGAGTGTGCAACTGGAGGCAGTTAGTTAAAGACAGGGTCAACTAGAGAGGCTTGTTATTTAGGTTGGGCCAGCATTAAGTCTCTACTCTTTTACTACAAGACAGAAACAGTAGATAAAACCTTCGATGTGAAATTGCTGAAAAACCGGCCGAATTATGCGAAAAAGTCATGGAGATTGGGTCCCGTGCATCCGCTCATGCAAATGGGTCCGTGGAGAACATTAGAGTGATTTAAATTATATTTTAATACAAAATACAAATTTCATTTCATGTTACCTTATTAGAAAAAACAATAATAAAAAAAAGTGTCTTCAAGTTCTAGCTTTCGTATGTCCGGATGGAACTAGTAACTTAGCTGCAACTTGTCCGGAACGGCGTTAATAGAATGTTGTTCATTTTTTAGTTTTCATTCATTCCTTAAATTTTAGAAGCCATACGAATTGACTGAATTTGTCGATTGCTTCTCTTTTACTAAAATGACCTAATCATCACTCCGCCTCAGCAGTTTTGAAGATTTTGTTGTCGTACAATTTATTGTGAGATCGCTACCCAAGGTCGTTGACTTTACGACAACGCGAAACATTACGATAATAAGCATACACTTTCAACGTCTTAATATTAAAAAGGCGGCATGGCAATATTCAGATCAAATAAGGGTTTATCGTTAATTAATTCAATGCATGCCTCTAGTATTCTGGGTTCCCGAGGTTTTCGCGGCCAAAGATTGACTCAGGTCAGTACATGTTTGCACCAAGAATACGAAGGGAAGTAATTAAAACGAGTGAACAACAAAGAAACATTTCGACAAAGCATAATACCGAAAAACAGCAAAGATGCCAGGAGCCATGCAGAAAAAGAATTCCAAATCTATTTTTATTGTCTTCATCATTTAAGAGGATGCCCTTAACAATTAACTTTGGAGTCCTGTTCTATTCAAAATAGAAAAATCCGAGTATAAGGCTATAACTTCCGGGGATAACATTGCTACATCTCAGACAACAGACCTCCTTAAAGAATGAAAGAGGAAAATGGGAATAGGTGCTAAACTGCTTAAAAGGGAAAACCTGGCGGAATGTGACAAATGGAGGGATATATGCGTTGTTCTGGGTAAACTATAAATAGATAGAGTAATTCCGGTTTCAACGCTCGACATCGACACAGATTCTCCTGCATTGACAACTTCAACACCTTGCGAATCATTATTTGTTGAGTCAAGTACACATATATCTCCGCGATATTTATTATCCATCGATTTCGAGAAGGCCTTCGACAGCTTGAATCAAGATGCTATTTGCCGAGCCTTGTGCAGGAGAACTACACCAGAACAACTAGCCGCTATAATAGAGGGCGTTACATGATTGTGGATAATCTAATACCTTTCGCAACGGCAAGGTTTCAGATGAATTAGAAGTCTGCTGAAGATTCGTTGACGTGATCCGCGGAGATCTATCTGGAGGAAACATGGCTGATATGGACGCTGTATCATATCTTAAACATCTTGGCTGTGCTGCGCTTAACGATTGACACGAGCGATTCGTACTTGTTGATATCTACTCTATCACGTTGCTTGGATTCTCAGCAGGTAAGCAATCTTATTCTATTCCAAAAGTTTTTTAAAGAGTGAGCCAACAGTTAGTGTAGAAGTTTTCATTAAATTAAACACACATTTATTGTGAAATCAATGTAGAATTTTATTGATTAATAAAGTTCGGTCTATGGCAATTATGAATGGAACATAACATCGTTCATGTGACCACCACGGCTTCTGTTGCAACCGACCATCCGAAGGTGAAAATTATCGATGACTTTTTGAAGAATAAGTGGCTCAATGGCTGCAATTTCAGTTTGGATGTTATATTTGAGATTCTAAATTGTCGCTGGGTTATTGGCATAGCCTTACCCCTCAAATAACCCCACAGGAAGACATCTAAAGGTGTCAATCGCATCACATTAGAGGCCAATCAACTTCTACTCTAACCGAAATAATGCGATCTTCAAATTTCGTACGGAATGAATTGATTGATTGATGGCTTGTGTGTGAGGTATCACAATCCTGTTGAAACCAGAGATCGTCCAGGCCCAATTCATTCAATTTTGAAAAAAAAAATATGTTCCTCTAACGTTCTCCAATCACTGTAACTGTCTTTCCAGCCTCATCTTCGGAAAAGTACGGACTGATGAGGCCGGCTTCCCATAAGTCGCACCATGCAGTGACTTTTTTTGGGATGCATTGGTTTTTGCTGAATCTCGTATGGGTTTTCCGGTCCCAGAAACGACAATTTTATTTATTTACGTACCCATCCATCCAAAAATGAGCTTCATAGGAAAAGATCAAGTTCAATGACAAATTGTCCTAGCGATCCAACATCCATTTAATAAATAGTCTACGTCGTAGATAGTCCAAAATCTTCAATTGTTGTGTAATATGGATTTCATAGGCATGCAAATGAAGATCAACTTTTAAAATTCGCTATAAGTGAGTCCCAATTGTTGACTTCGGCGACGAATTGAGGTGCCTGGCTGGTTTTGAACACTTTCGCGCACAGTGGTGATGTTTTGGCGTGTACGTGCTGATATGGAGTTTGACCCGATACCGATCCAGTTTCTTCAAAACGTTTTACCATTGCATGAATTCCGGATTCACTAGGGAATTTTACGAAATGTTACTTTTACAGATCGCCCATTTTCGTAATAAGATTAAATAACAAAAATGCGTTGTTGCGTGGTAAACGACTCCATGACTAAAGCTGCCGAAAATCGTATGACCTCTGTCAAAAAGATCAACGACATTGAATTCACCAAATGACAGTAATTGATATCCACCAGATGGTGTGGATATCTGTTGGCTCACCCTTTAATGCGGTGTGCCCTTCAAGCCTGAGGTTAAGAGACCTTTCTTGTGTAGAGCATCCGTGAATACGTTTTTTCCCACTCTGAAGTAGTTTCTCTCTTTGCTCACAACCTTCTATTCTTCTTGATTTTTCATGAAACCCCTGACCAGTATAGTGATCGGTTGAATTGAAACGCAATACACATTTAGGCATCTCTGATGCATTGCTGATATGTCCCATCTGGTCTTTCATGCTGACAGCAAAGGACTAACCAATAAATTTTAGGAAATCTGATTAGAAAAGTCTTCAAAACTATCATATCGTGCATTGTGATAATCTGTTTATTATCAGTGAACTGTCTAGTCCTTTCATGAATGCGAGAATGACAACCGGATGCTATGGAGACGTTTCGCTTCGCTATGAAGTCGATTAACTTTAGTCCGCTTTCTGAGCTGACGCCATACCGGCTATGTTTGCTAACTGCATCGCCAAAGATGCTCTTTTTTTCTTACTTGCAGTAAAAATCACTAATGACGAGCTTAACGTGCTTATCCGGGGTGCTCTTAGAAACAATCTTCATTAGTCTTCCTTCTTTTCTGTGGGGGTGTTATTTTGACAAACTAAGACTTGATGTGGATTCTAATCCGGTGTTCACTGAGATGCCTATAGCTCAAAACTGCGTGCTCAAGTCTTCCTTAGATTACAAATTCACTTCAAAATAGGCGCTTTTTCACTCAGCTCTCTACAGAAATCAGCAAATGATGCCATAGTTTGTCATCCTTTTTTTATTCAGGCCATTCTGCGGCAGTTTTTGGATGGTACTGATACCAACTGCATAAGACACGTCTGAAAGTCTTACGTTTTTGGTTTGCTAATGTTTTTGTCATCTTACTAGACCGCGTTGCCCCTAGTACTTGGAAACAGATCCTCCGGAAAATTGAACATAGCGCATATGAGGTATGACTGCAGCCGCTGGTTTATTTGAAAACCTAACTGACCGTAAGCCATTTAACCTGTAATATTCAGCACAAGGTTAAAAATACATAGCGATGGTCGCATATCTCTTAATAAAACAATTAAGCAGCCTCTATTCTATTATGTGCCAGCAAGACGGTATCTGATGGACTTTAACACCATACAAGAGAAATCCTATCTATGAGTAGAGTAGTAGTATTTTCTATAAGGAATGCTCACGAAACTGCGAAGACTTTAAAGAAGGGGAAACAATTTTGCATTTCCTGTGCTTGTAATCTATATTCTCTAACATCAGAAGTGCCACACGTACAAAAGGCTAGGTAACTGTTTTTTTATGGTTGAAGACAGCCGAACAGTGGACAAACAAATTTCATTTAAAAAAAAACAATTAATTATATGAGAGCACATTGTTGCTTAACTGTTTTTTCCCAGTGACAGCATAACAAAGCTATCTTCTTTCAAATGTACGTCATCAATGATCACGTCAAAAGACGTGACTTTCCCATTAAAAAATAGTTCTCACTGGTAGGAGTTTATCTTCTCGGTAAACAGGTAACGACTGGTCGCTAAAAGCTTCCCATGTTGAACTGAATATCTCTAACTCTGTTGTCGCCTATGCTGGTGTTCAACTAACCAATTGTAACCGAGGGTGATTCCATTCGGCAAACCAATAGGTGGGATATCTCAACATTCCGTTGGAACTTTCATTTAAACTGGGCAAGCCCGAGTTTAGTTAACTAAGAGTTAGAAAACAACTTATGAATAAAAGGTCTTCACTTGGAGGATAACAACCAAGCCGAAGCGCAGCATTTGTGAATGGTGCATCACTTGTGCAGCCCAAATAATAGATAAATTTTAATTGAAGCCACACAATAAACAATCTTTTTCTATCCTCATCGGTGGAAGCCACCCATTAGGCTCCGAACAAATAAGGAGCCAATTGAGAATCTAAGAAACGCTGCCCGGGCGGACTGCCTACCAGAGGAGCTACTTCGACCACAGTATGAGGTGATGCTCTTTGTTATAAATCAAATATTGGTAAACAAATATATGCAGATAAGAAAATGAGCAATATATGAACGACCTATGTACTCTAAAGACGAAATCGATCGACAGAAATTACAGTCATTACTGCTGCCGATTACTCGACCAATTAGTCCACTTAAAAGCCCCATATCTGACACATTCAAGGTGAACTCGTATACTATCTGGCAAAGTTATTGGATATGTAAGGTTTCCCCCTCCCCTATCTCTGATCGATTTTATTGGTTGTAACAAAAATACATTTCTGAAATTGGACAACCTTGAAGCTGTGCTACTTTCCGGAGCATATCAGTGCACGGCAATGCCCCAGATTCTACCATGTGTTGAAATTGGTGCAGAATACCTCTGTATCGGCTTCAAGTCTTTTTACTAAAAAAATGGGTCACTTTATTAAAACATTATACATATAAACAAATATACATACATATATACACACATATGTATATATGCGTTTGATTTTATTTACTAGACTTTCGTTTACTACTACTGCTACTGCTACCTTCATGGTGTCTTGATTTTGATTTACTGCTGGTGCTTCCGCTCGAATGTGATGAAGACTTCTTACTTGAATACGAGCTCTTATCGGCACTGATCACATTAATACAAGGTGTTACCACCGAAGATGATGACGACGATGTGTTTGACTTTGATGCGGTAACAGTTGGTTCTTTAGATGAATGCGACTTTGATGAGCTCCGTTTGTGCTTGCTTGAAGACGATGACGAATGTTCTTGTCTGTAGTATGGGGACGACGATGTTGACGATGATGATGATCTTGACGAAGATGCTGATGATGATTTTGCCTTAACTACCATCGCAGGCTCATCGACTGTGACTTTTGTTATTATAGTTTTATTTTGACAATTTGTACATGTCCAGGATAGTTCTTGTTCATCGGCTTCTTCATCAGTGATATTAGGAGTGTGACACATTTGATGATAAAGTGAAACACACTTGGAGCATTCTATAAGTCTATTTGTCGCTGTGACTATCATTTCACCGCAGACAACACATTTTAAATCGCCAAATTCTTTTAAGTTTTCAACTTCTTCCGAAATTGTTAATGCACCACCCATGTCATCCGATTCAGCAATTGTGTTTGGCGAATCTGAAATAGTTTTTGGCGATTGTGTTAGAGTTAGATCTTCTACTTCTATGGGAATGACTATAGTTCCAGGTGCTTGAGGTTCTTCTTCAAGGTGCTTTCTACTGATTGTGTTGGCCAACATTTTCGAGCTTCCATAACGTTGTTTAATTATATCGTCTAAACAGTTACGAATATCTTCAGCAGATTGTGGATTTGTGGAATGGAGGAAATTTAATGCTTGTTTCAATGATGGGTCTAGCTCTGCGGCCGCTGCCATTTGCTGCAAGAATATTTCGGCTAAAAAGGAAAGGATAAGTAAAGTGCAACGTAACAGGTTCCCAAATGACTTGACTTTAATTGGAATTTAGTTTACAGTAAAGAAACCGAATTGTGTGTAGGTTTTATGACATTACTGACACTTCGTTATGAAGTACGTTCAGTGAGAATTGTTTAATCGTTTTGATATTTAAAGAAATAGAATCAAGTCTCTGGACGCCTTAGGCACTGAATGCAAAACCGGATCATGTTTAAACATTTACATACCTACATAAATAAATGTGAGAAGGTAAGTTCAAAATATTAATCTAATTATATATGGTATTAAAATAGCCCTCCTTTGCCTATGAGGCCAACAAGATTAAAAGGCATAATTAAGTGCGGCAAAGGCTTACAATTTCTCCACTCCACAGGCACTTTGACAGAAAATTTGGATAGAATCATAATCATACATGTGCCAGCGCTACACGGATGAAAGGGGGTTAATATAAAATACCTTCGCCCAGTGGGTAGCGTATTGGCTTGAGAAGGTAGAGGCTATAGGAGTGACTTTCCAAAAAGTGTACAAGGCAAATGATACCATTGGCCAGAACCACAACCTGGAAAATCGAGTCCTTGTGCACAATTTAAACCTTCGAAATTAAATAGTGAACTAGAGACTCGGGAGCTCAGGTTTCATGCAGTTCAGTGACAAAAATATCGCCGGTGAGAGGGAACAAGCCCCTTCCTTTCGAGGGAAGAGTTCCAAACGATCTTCACCACAATCAGAAGTAAGAAATCAGCGGGAACCAATGAAATTCCGAATATTGCGCTTTGACATGCGCCAATAAAATCGGTGGACATATACACTACCTAGCTTAATAATGCTTTGAATAATGTCCATTATCCAGTGCGTTGGAAGATAACGATTATTCATCTAATTCCATAAAGAAAGAAAGACACATCCAATCCGGGGAATCTTCAGTCAATAAGTCTACTTCCGAATATCAGCAAAGTTAAAAACTAGTGAACAAAGAGTCAATAACTTCACCACGTGTTGTAAGTGCTTGTAAGTTTATCAGTTCCAGGCGATCAGGCAACGGTTGAAGGTTGTAACTGTTAGCCCAGGCGAGACCCTATAACACGAAACGGATAAAACTTTGCCAAACAGATTCCACGCGCAATATATGGGTGCTTTGTTGAAGTAAAAGTTTATTGGCGAATGAAATTTAAAAAAATGTCACATTTGAATTCTGTTGTATCGTACAATAAGTGATACCAACATACAATATCATATGAACTAGATTGTGCCAAACACGTTGGGTATTGCCAGCTATTTTCAATATGCTTTAATAAGGTGACCAGACCTGACTAGCGTATTCGAGAAGAGGCCGAACAAAGGTTTTATAAAGGGATGTAGTAGCATATGGGTCGGAAAATTTCCTAGATCAGCACTTGACAAAAACGAGAGCGGAGTTGACTTTCCTTATAATGTTATCTATGTGGGCACGGAACTTCAGTTAATTATCACAGTCGCAGCTAACACTATTAATAAAGTTGGTCCGGGGTATAGTTTGACATATTGTGACGGTTAATTCGAGAAGAGAATCTTCACTCTAAAGAGAGTCTTCACTGCCAGACTGACGCTGGCATACATACCAGAGCCCTGGTGAACTACGAGAGAAGCTATCAAAGCGTAAATCGTATAAGTCCACGCCCGCCAAGAGCTTTAGACCTGTAAGTCTGACTTTCTTTATATTGAAAAGGATGGAGAGAATGGTCGAGATCCATGTGCGCAAATCTGATTTCGGAATGAATCTTGTGTTTGCGGTGCCGCAGAATGCGATGCTGAATTGAAGGTCCACTTGACAAGGAGGAATTCGCGCTGCCTATTTTCATCGACATTCAGGGTGCTATCAATAACGCAACTTTTGAAGGCAAGTGCAACTCGGCCAGACACTACGGCATAGACGAATCCCTACTTTTATAGATAATTGTGGGTGAATAGGACACTGAATTCGGACGATTACTGTTCAATTCGATTCAATGCTCAACGCTCTCAATAGATCTGACCTCTATCTTCAAGCATGTGCGGATGATGTAGCTGTACAATTATATCGTGGGGATCGTGTATAGCGACTATCTGCTTTAAAGCCGAGACAGGTCTAGACGCGATCGACGGTTGTTGTCCCAGAAACGACCTTCCAGTCAATTCTCTAAAAACTGATGTTGTTTTCTTTACGAGAGAGAGGAAACTGACTCATCTGACTCATCAGTGCTTAAGGGCATCGCCATCACATAGTATGGTGTCATGTTGGATAACAAACTTCTCAAGACTAAACATGTTACGTCAAAAGCCTCTAAAGTGCTGTCGGCCTTTTGGCAGTGTAAAGGAGCTATCGGTAAGACATTGGGACTGTTACCGAAAGGGTTCTTTGGAACTACACGACTTTGTTAAGGCCAATTTTGTATATCCTATGTTTATATGGTCACGAAAATATCTCACTGTTATTAAACTCCAAAGAACAGTCTGTTTCGGTTGTTGAATTTTCCTCCCCTGGATATCACTCTCAAAGCCATCGTCCGATTAAAGAGTAGTGGTACTTGGTCCATTGGACCTTTGATGACCTTGCGCCCAGACTTTTGACTCTGGTCTTAAGGGCCAGCTGTCTGATGCAGTAACACTGGAACTCATGCTACGGACAAAAATACGAAATCGTCTTTCCCTGTGCCCAGTAATGCTTCCGGGCAGCATCTGAGCGAGGAAAGAAATTTAGTCGGGTCGTCACGCATGACTCCAAAACCCATCTAGGATACGAGGCTGGCGTACGAACTATACTGTGAAAAATCGGTGGAGCAGCGAAGCATTTACATCTGTAGTGACAGCCAAGCTGCGCCTAGAGACTTATTGAACCCTATTACGACTCCCAAGTAGCCACAATGGGATCACGGGAAATGAAATCGCCGATAAATTTACTAGGTAAGGCTTTTTTTTCAGGACACGAACTTACGCTAGGTCTGCCTGAATATTTAGCGAAGATGGAAACCATTCTTTTTAGGATACGTTTGCCTGGGGCCTTTGTGGATATCAGAAAGACTTGGCAAAAGCTTTCGAAGGTGTGACAGTACGGACAGCCACTCGTTTGTCGGAATGTGGTTATGTTGCAATAGAGCGAACCTAATAACATTGGACAATTTCGCTATTAAGTTGACTGGAAGGCACATTGCAATGGTAATGATCGCGGCAAACAATCTGATATATGTGGCTTACTACCGCAACTAATAATATCACGAGAGAGTGTGCTTCAGCGGCTTCATTCCCGCAGAAACGCTCCTCCATTTAGATATGAAAGGGCTTAGCGGTGCCACCAATCTTCTACGTCGTTCGAACAGCTGCGGATAGGCGACTCAACTATGAGATGACGCACACGGCAATGCAAAGCGTCTCCTATTCAGGAGAGGAGTAGTAATAAACTTTGCTCCCTCAAGGTCGGTAATGAAAAAACCGATACTTCCATTTTCAGAAAAACACTTAAACAAAGCGATACGTTATCATATGAATTCACAACTCAACTCATTCAAAAGTGTGTTCAGTTACTCGTATATGCTGATGACATTGACATAATGGAAAGAACTCAGCGAACTAACAAAGGGGCGGTTGCGACTGTTGAAGCTTAAGCGACAAATAAAAAACAAAGTATTGCTGTCAATAAAGAGGCAGCCCTAACTTTGACGTTGTAAGGTAGAGCTAGAGATAGAGCAGTAGAGCTACGAGTATCTAAGTAAGTAAGTACGATTTACTAAAGAAAAATCAATAAATAATATATGATATATAAATAAATAAGTTACATTTATGTGGGGGACATACTGCTGGTATTAATACCATTGTATAGTGAATACACCAACCCCTAACACACAGCATTTCTTAGTACACGTTAATTTTCGCTTTAAGTTTGCTTTGATGTTTGCGTTGTGTTGCATTTGGATAAAACAGTTCACTTCGAATCAACTGTACAAAAACAATGCTATACTTTTTCACTCTGATCACTTGTCAAATAATCTACGAAGAATCGTCCACAGAGAAACAGTGGCGGTGAATTCAGCAAGAAGGTTGTATACCATCAAAAAAATCCGAATCTGAATATCAGTTATGTTTCGCAGTATACTAGCTTTCAACATGGTATTGTAGTGACAGACATGTGGTATAGAAAATAGTATTGCAATACCAGCAGTCTTTATCCCGCTTTAGTTGCAGAAAGTCGTAGATTGAGTATAAGGTTTAGCTTGCGGCGCCCGAATGGGATCAGTAAATTAAATAAGAAATTAAAATAAGCTGTTAAGCTTGTTTTTAAATATTATGAATAACTGAATTGAATTTAATAAAAATGCATTTAAAATTAAAAATGAAATAAATCGTATATAAATATAAAAAATCCACTTCTTCTTTGTTTCCATAGGAAAAGAAAAGCAATGACTTTTTGATCAGACCAATATTTCTCCGAAATTATTATCATTCAACAGAACTGTCAATCAAATTGTAAGAATGTAATAAACACTACCTTTCCAAGAACAAACAAACTTTATTATCTGCAACCTACCCCCGCCAATATTAAAACCAACAACACCAGCATTAACTCTTCAGTTGACAATTTGCAATAATCGTATTTCGATCGTCGCGGCACCAGTTTAGTGTTTTATTTGTTTTCTACGTAATTATCGGTGCGAAAGATAACGAAGTTGATGATTAATACGGTTGTGCATACTGAAGACGCTTTGTGCGACACATTCTTCTTCTCTAGATCTAATTAAATTAGTGCGTTCTACTCAATTTTTCAAACTGAAACTATGGGCAAGAGGACCTGCAATTTGGTCTTGGTACTTGGCCTTCTTTTGATTGCCAACGGTTATTGCGTTGCACCCGTGGACCCCTGGGTAAATACTCTCGTGTGATTGTTTTTGTTTTATGGGTTTTAAATTAAATTTGTCTTTTTCGTTGGGTGTTTGCTATTTTGGTAATGGAAATTTGTGTTTTTGTTTTTCTCATACATTTTTTTTTCCAATGTCATATGTTTTTGACAGTTGGTAATGTAGTGCGGTGGAGGTTTTGTTTGTTTGGGTTTGAAATTTTGTTGAAAATAAATTTGTTTTTATATTTATATAATGAATTTTGTGTTTTATTTTCGTTGTTTTGATTGTTTGGTCACTTAATTAGTTATAAGTTTGTTTATAAGCTTTGCAGATGCTGTAAATTGACGTGGGCAAGTTGGTAGGTGGTCAGTGCGCTTGCTTTTGATTTGACATTTTATGTGCAGTGAGTCAGAGTGTGAATGATAAAACTTATATTGCATTGTGTTGAAAATTGATATCAGATTATTTTTATCATTATAATTTGGAATTGCTTTTGTTTAGAGAATTACGTTTTAAGATAATGCCATTTTAAATGTTTTTGTGTGGTTTGCTGAAAGAGTAGTTAAGATTTGGATAGTTATCTTTGCAACCGTATCACCGATTATTCGTATTCTCCGAAATATTAGGTTGAGCAGGGCTGTTTGCTATCGGTTTCAATGGAATTTGCACCGAGGCTACTTACTAAAGAAATTTCGTGGAGGAGGAAACGTAAAATGCGCGCAACTTTCAATTAAATGATAGAAGGCAATTTGATTGTAAATTAGATGATATTTATGAAAAATGTAATGCGTTTAACTACATATGTATTTCTCCCACGTATCTGCATTGTTAATGTGCCGCTTGTGTGACTAGATTTGCGGACCTTAATATCTCTATTGTTTTTTAGACCATATTTTCCGACGACCTTCATGAACACGGTAGAAAAACTGGTTAGGTCAAAGCGAATTTTTCTCACTATTGGTTCCTTCATATAGAAATTTTTTACGTACTTTTTGTCAAATTATTTTGTAACACCTGTTGACATCCGTAATTTCGTTTCATTTCATACGACTATCGTGGACAAAAAAGTCTTAAGTTTAATCGGCATTTTTCTGTCAATACTTACTGCATAGTTTTCGCAACATTTAAGCTACCTTGCAGTGACCCTCTTCGACATCGTCATCGCGATTTCCTTAATGGTAATCATAGGTTCGGAAGAATGGCATCTCTATGCGGTTACTAAAATTCGCCTGAAGTCCTGTTACGTCGTTGCTTGTAATAACATTATTATTGGCGAATCGGCACCCGTCAATGTGATGTGATGTTTGAATAGAAAATCTTGCACGACATGAACCCTTCCTTGTGATACCACGAACTTTACTTAAAATTCTCCTGTTATTCCCGTTCCGCATACAACTTTCGTTAAATTTTCTCGTACATACGTCTCGGTACAATTTGACACTTTGGCGCCCGCCGTCCTTATAAGATCCTATTTGTCTGAAATCTTATCGGCTTTTTCGAATACAATGAGATGCTTCGATCGTTACAGTGAAAACTACGTCGTATATTTTCGTAGTATACGACATTATCTTCATCGGTCGGTAGTTGTTACAATTTCTCGTATCGCCTTTGCCTTTAGACAGTGGAACAAGAAAAACCTCTCCGCTGTTTTGGTATCCGATCGTCTCTCGTAATCTTATTAAACGAAATCCCGTACCATTTAAACCATATTTGTCAATTGTCATCCAAACTTCTAAGTTATGCTATTTGGTCCGACTGCACGTCAAGGTTCATATTTTTACTGCTGTGCTGACTTCAGCTTTTGTATCTTGGACGACAGCCAAGAGGATTTTTTAAAATTTTCGTTGTTCTTCGATAACAAGTGTCCTTGCTCGTGCACTGGTTCAACGTTGCACTTCTTCTAATGTCGATTGTTTATTGGTTGTAATGGTACATTTCTAAGTTCCGATATACTACTGCTTTCACAACTTAATTTAACTCAAATCACATTTCATCGGTTTCGCTATTTTTGTAATACTAATTCACGCTTCAGAAGCTTGCTTTATGATATTTACCGTCATTTTCGTCTTATCGTTCCACCACCATCTTTTTAAATTATTTGAGGTCAGAAAGGGCGAGAAGAGTTTTGCACTTCCCCTGCATTTTTCAGCGAACTTGTTTCACATACGCGAATAAGAGTTTTCCAATGTCACTGTATTAAAGGGCGACTGGAGTGACTTAAATGGCCAATCGGTGAATGTTCGATACAACGAAAATCTATGAGCGAGCTCTAGACAGTCGACAATAAAATCAGACTTCATCGCAGTCAGTACAGGTTCACGTCGACATATTGTACAATAGGAATCAAAGCCTACGGACAATGATGGAGAAGCATCTCGACGCTATGAAAGATGTGTACATCGTATTCATAGTTTTGGAAAAAGCGTTCAGTAGAGTTCCTCCAGACCTTATAGCATGGCACTAGGATCTGACAATTTACATTCGATGTTGAAGTTAGAGTACAGTAATGCAGTGTTCAAAGTTCAAGTTCGTTATTTTTTTTATGTTGTAAAGGGCTTTCTATTGAAGGTGGACATCAAGCAATCTCAATTTATGTTTTCTTGGCCGAAGATGGGCGATAATCAGCAGCGAAGTAATAGCCTTACAGACTATAATGAGTAGAGACGTTAGAGGGCAAAAAGCTCATTATTTTATTTATTATTTTTCAAAGGATCGATACAAATAAATTTGTAAAGTCCGGGATTTTACGTCGGAATACTATGCCTATGTGGCGCTTTTTGTTTCCATGTGCTCCCACATCTAGGTGCTTACTTCTCTGTAGAAGTACTAGTACGCAGATAATTAGCACTAGGGTCTAAAAGTAACAGATTGACGATCTCCAAATAGCCGAACCGCAGATCGAGTATTGATGTGCGCGTTATCACAGCCGTAAACGTTTTTCCTTGCAGTCATTTTTGAACTCGATTATAGAATCAAAAGTAGCTGCTCGCGCCCCAAAAAAGAGATTTCAATTTAAACGCTTTAGTCTAGGATACGACTAGATGAGTAAGAAATCCTGAGTGCAAATGAGTGCACTCACCTTCCACTAGCGTGACACCCAATAGAATCAGTATCGTAACGCCATCAAAAACGTGGCCAAATCTACCTTTTGTTATGAGCCACTCACGAAAAGATGTCCGTGCTGTGAGGATGTATTAAAATATCGGAAAAAGATGACGGAAGCCGCAAATCTTATGGGGCTGCAGCAGAGGTGGCGTGCATGGTGCAGAATCATTTCTAGCGACTGCTTGCTTTGAGGCGCATGCCTCATCAAAGATGGTGGATTCTCTTCGAACTAGCTCCAAAAGCCATTACTATCATTACTATCATTACTATCATTACTATCCCTTTCCCCAACAGCTAAATATCGGTGTCATCATGGATAGGAATGACTTTCCAGGTCGAAGGCGCACCAAACGAATGCTTTTGGACTAAAAAGTCAGTTCCTTGTCAGGCATCGTTGCCAAGTAGTACGTTTTGCTAAGCAACAATAAGCAATAATTAGCGCGCGATCAAGGGATTTTGAGTTCCCTTAAAATGTGCAAAAAATGCGCACGGAATGGTGGCTTGGTGCTAGTATTGGCATCAACAGGTGTCACCACGGAAGGCATTACCACTTCAATTAATTTGTCTACCTGCTGAATTACGCAGATGACATTGATATCACGGGTCATCCCCAGCGTATTATCATTTAAGCCATCGTGACAATTGAAAAGCAGGCGAAGCGAGTTGGCTTTAGAGTAAATGAAGACAAAACCAAGTACGTGCTCGCAACAAACATAAATGTATTTGTCCACTGTCTACTAAACAATCAACACTATCACTGTTGACGACAGTAACATGAAAGTAATTAAGGAGCTTACCTAACCAAGAGTAAACCCAATTTTCACGAATGACACTCTAGTAGATAAACTACCTTACGAAACTACTTTTGCTTCGGTTTTGCAAAACAAAGGAGATACCTAATACTGACAGTCCTAGCATAGTGTGGTGAATCCAATCGTACAATAAGCGATAAATCAGAGAGTGCGTCCAGCTGCGATTGATTTGCCAAACTTATAAATGCGAATGTTGAATTGACGAAAAAAGCAGTACTAAAATTGCCAAAAATGAATGAACCTCAGAAGGAGGAGGCAGATGAATTTACGGGCCTGTCTCCTCGATGTCAGATTCCTTATATGATCTACTTCAACATATCTGGAGCTGAGATAAATACGGATTTTTCAGGTCTAGTTTTGGTGGTGAAATAGTGATGGTCCCGGAGAAGTTTTAATGCATCAACAGCAACTCTCATATCCGTGAAGCGGATTACTGACCCCGGAATATCCAGATGTGTTAGCTTAAGGATACCCAGAAATGTCCCGACCCTTCACGTTGCGATTTATTCGTGGAGTATCCGGTCACGTAAAGCTCTACTGTTGTGAAACAACCAATAAGTATGTTATATGACGAAGACGTTCTGATCTGCGCATGAATGTTGAACAGACCCTATGCAGCCCAACAACTACCGTAAGCCCTATACTGCTATTAACTAGATATCACGTAAGTGAACGCATTGTAGAAATCCGCATCAAGACTTAATTTGCCTGATGTGCGCTTACGATGCTACCAAAGAATGCTTCTACAAGCTCCAGCAATGGCCTAACCATAACTTAAAGACAGTTTTAGGTGATTTGATATGAAAATAGGAAATTTGGACTTGTTTGGTAGAACAAGTGGAAGTCATAGCCTACACGACACGGCTTCTGGAAACTGAGCTGCGCAGGTCATAAAACAGGAGACTGATCATCTTGCAATCCAGTATTATGGATGTTTGAAAATTCAGAGTCCTGTATTCAGTAGCAAAGTCATAGTCGGCTACTAAGATATGGAAAATGCACTTCTGCATAGATAAGAATGCCTGCTAAATGGAATCTCATCATTTTCCCGAAGTAAGAGGGTCTCTAAACTCCGGCAACTAAAGATGCATGAATGTCCTTAACATCGCGTATACCAGGTTTTTTGTTATTTCGTGTGAATGCCTGAAACCATTTTTCAATGACCTGATTGGACATAGAGTCCAGCTTTAGGTTCAGTAAGCTTACAATTAACAAATTATTCACACTACGGCAAATCCTAAGAAATCCAAGAAGTTCATATTGACACTTACCACCTCTTTATCGAATTCAGACAGTAGCTATAGAGACGTGCTACACAGAGTCATGTCTAGTTTTTGGCATTCCCGTCAAACTCGGCAGCTTGTCCAGAACGCAAGATTCTTCGAGTGATTTTCAGCCCTGTTTGCGTTGACTACACTTAGAGGAACAGCGAATTCTACGAGCTGTCCGGCCACCTGGTCAGAAAACTACGCATCAGTCGCATGACATTCCTAGGTCATATAAAGAGAATGGATATTAACGCTAAAGAGTCGGTGAGACAATGCAGTAGAGGAATACCTCGCCCAAATCGACTCGCAGAAGGAGACCTCAACCAACTCGAAGTGCGTAAATGGAGAGATTTATTAGTTGAGGCCTAGGCCTACTCCATAGTAAGGAAATATGTAAGCAGGCCTTTAAACTAGTATCCGTGCTGTTAAAAATAAAAGTAATTCTAATTTTCGCAGTCCAATCTTTACACATTACAAATACACTTTCATAGATGGCTGTCTTGTTTGAATTTTGCCCTAAGCAATGTATCGCATCCGAAAATTACATTTTCCTTAGGTGATGTAAATGAGGATACAGAAGTAGTCTCAATCCGTCTAAAGCTATATTAACTGAGAATTATCAATTAAAATTATTTTATAAATCGTATATCCTTTTTCAAATCATGACAAACACTAGGAACTTACAACCGATGAATGCTACATTACGGAACCCATTTACAATCACATATTCAATTTTACCCAATTGCGTTCGGACTTGGCTCTCACAGCAACTAGCAATCGGGGTGACATTTTCAATTTCAATATATGTCGTAATCTAACCAAAACATGTGATGGCCAGAGTGGGGTTGCTGCTTGCATGAAACGAGGTACAAGGGAATACGTTCTAGGTAAGTAGATGCACTTGACACAATGCAATGGATTTAAAACCTATGAATAATTGAAAACTAAATTTTATCTCATTCCTCTAGGAACTCATCACAATCTGAGCTACAGAAATGGAAAGATGTTCTTTACATTTACAAATGGATCGAAATGTGCAAATGATGCTCTGTATCAGCTGCATGTGATTGTTGGTTGTGATTACACGATGGATAGATTCCAATCACAGGTTACTCCATACGTAAGTTAAATGCTGTGAAATGAGCTTGTAAATTTTTACTAATGTCTCTGCATTATTAGGCTGAAGGTGAATGTTCATTTTACATTCTGTTGGAGACTCGGGAAGCCTGTCTGCCCGAACCGGATATAGTCAAATCGAATAAATGTACAGCCACAGACCCTACTAGTGGATATACCTATAATCTACTCGGCCTTAGTGATTCCAATTACAGGTGGGCTTCACTTAAACTAAATTTTATTTGTCAGACTAATTCGATTTGAATTTTTTAAAGGAGTTTCGACAGAAACGGTTCATTATTCGTTATGAATGTTTGTAAACCAGTGCTTTACGCAGAAGGGGCGATGTGTCCACCTGGAAGCAGTGTCTGTTTTATTGACATGACTGCATCTGACTACAAAAAAATGTAAGACTACAATAGGAGTATAAATGCATATATTGTATGATGTACATACGTAAATACAAAAATTTCCACATTTTAAGGTTTTTTAACTACGGAACCGTGGAAGCTAATCCAGTGGTGGAGAATGGTCAACTCTTAATTCGTCATCAATCGGATACCGTTTGCAATGGAACACAAAACTACACCTCGACTATCTACTTCAATTGTGATCATGATATTGAGGTTTGCCATGAATTAAAAAATTTATTCCTTATGTCTCAAATTATTTTTTCTTTTTAGTTCGGGCGACCAGATTTCATTGGGCGAAAGGGTTGTAATTATGAGTTTTCATGGATGACCAACATGGCATGTAATACAATTGAACCATGTATGGCCATTGATCCAGTTACCCGGTTTAGGTAGGCTGAAAGTTTGAGAATTTAAGAGTAAGTTCGGAATTTATCGTTTTTGTTTTGAAGGTACAACATGAACAGCCTTAAAAATGAGGTGTACAATTTAAATTTAAATGGAAAAACTTATACTTTTGGAATCTGCTCTGATGGTGGATCACCATGCATGGATCATGCTGGTAAGTACGAATGATTAACATGTTTCTGGTTTTGATTTATCGATTTTGTGTAGAAAGATCGGTTTTTTAACACGCAGTGTTAAAGTTAAAGCTCTTGAGAGTCTTATCATCTTCTTACTGGTATCAATATAGATACAATATGATGCCCTAGGGGATTCATACATTTACGAACTTGTGTCATTTACATATTATAGTTGCCAGAGGGTTCTTCTAAAGTTTGGAATAACCCAAGTATTTATTTCTAGTTTAACAGCTGGGTATTGATAAAAAAAGGTCATCACGCACACCTTAATCACCACATGCTCTGTGGAAGACATGTGTGCTGATTTTTATATTCTTTGCATGATGTCTCAGCATGTTATGTCAGGTAGTAACTCCCACAAGGGACAGCAAAGATTATTTGTTTATTTATAATGTTCTCTTGGCATTTACTCTAGAATGTCCACATTTTCCTCTTGTTCTAATTCCTGGTTTAAAATTGCAGGATAGGATTTTTACTATGGTGTTAAGTTTAATTTATCTTTTTATTTCACGAAATTTCTGTATGCGAAAACTTTCCAGAACTTTACGTTGTGCTGCAAAGCAGCTTCGATATTGCTCTGTAACAGAAATAAGCTTCTACTGCCGCTTTATCGTCAATAATAAAAATAATATCAGCGTGTGTTATAGTGCAATCTTATGAGCTGTTCTTACTGCCAGGACTGTGGCAGTCCGGGGTGGATCTAGGCCTCAACCAAAAAGCGTCTCCAGCCAGCTCAATGTTTTACTATTTGCCTCTAGTTTCACATGTTGGTTGAGGTCACCTTCCACTTGCGTGTGCCACCTGAATCGCGGTCTTCCCCTACTGCGCTGTTCCTCGGGGCGGATTCGAATATTTTTCGGAATGGAGTATTGGCTCATTTGTTCTAGGTAATCCTGCCACTTCAGTCGCTGGACCTTCACTCTTCTGACTAAATCGATATTGATGTACAGCCCGTACAGTTCGTTATTATATCTCCTACTCCACTCACCGTCCTTGAAGGCGGGATCGAAAATCACCCGAAGAATTTTGCTCTCAAAGCATCCAAGAGCAGCCTTATCCATTTTTGATAAGATCCATGCCTCTTTGCCACAGGGCAGGACTGGGATTATTAGTCTTATATAGGGTCACTTTTGCTGCTGGAGAGAGGGCGTTGCTAGTCGAATGCCTTCTTTGCCCAAAGAAGCAGCGATTGACAAGGGACTAGGCAGACATCAGATTTCTTCCGATTATATCAATATCACCAGCGTATGCGAGTAATTGCACGGACATTTGAAAGATTGGGCTTCTTCATTTGGTGCGTGAGTTTTGCACTATTGCACATTTCAAGAATAATGTTAAAGAAATCGCATGACAGCGCAGCGCTTTGTCTAAATCCTTTTTTGACATCAAAAGTTTCGGTCTGTTCTTTACCGACGTTGATGGAGCAGCGTGCATTCTCCATCGTCAATCTGCACAAATGGAAGAGTTTGACAGGGATGTTAAAACTAGGCATTGCTCTGTCTAGCTCATCTCTATAGATGCTGTCATATGGCCTGTGTATCGATCTACAGCTCGGCACTCGTCGCCAAACCAGGGGTTTCGTTGTGATGGCCGAGTAAATCCCAACATATCAGAGGCCGCATCTCTGATGGCTTTTTAGCAATGTTGCCACTGGTCTTCGATACTTGATGCTGGCGGCATATGACCTTTAAGATTTGGCGACCTGTTGCGATTGTAGCCGTCCGACGTAAAAGTTCTTCACAGTATTAGGTTGCCTTTGCGATGTTCGGGATATCCGCAACCGTACCTTGGCTACAAGAAGGTAATATCCTGTGCCAAAGTTGGCCCATCGGAACTTTCGGACATCTGTAATACTGCAGAAGTGCCTTGCTTCGATCGCGATGTGGTCAATCTGGTTGACGGTTGATTGATCAGGAGTTCTCCATGTCCCATTATGAATATCAACATGCGGGAACCGCGTGCTAACTACAACAATGTTTCCCCCTACCGCAAAGTCGAATAGCCTGAATTATCGGAGGTGGTGTCGTGCAGTGGTGTCTTTTCGAAGACTACCAAAGATGTCCTCTCTTCCTAGCCTTGCATTAAAATCGCCAAGGACAATTTAATGTCATAGCTAGGGCGCTTGTCGTAAGTCTTGTCCAAGAGTTCGTAGAATCTACATTCTCCGTAGACCGAACATTTCAAGTGCAGATCCGAAGTTCGATGTGCTTGTTTCGTTTGCAGGTTTTGACATAAGTCGTATTAATGGTCGGTAAAGGCTTTTCAAATATATTAGATACTATGGGTACAAGCCATATCTAGCTTGATCGGGGCTTTCTTTCTTATTTGTGTTGGCTAGCACAGGTCGGCCACATACATGCTCTTTATTTTAAAGTTGTAAGGTTAATATATTCGTTTTGCCTTCAGCGGTAGCGTGGCCCACTGGGTAAGTTCGTTGATTACTCTGCATGGCGGGTTTCAAAACTTTGTCAATACCTAAAAGTGGAAAAAGTAATCTACTTTTCTTACAAATAAAGAAGTGAAATCTCTGTTCAATAAAGTAAAATGCACTACAACTTCTATAGAACTGTACCAGCAGAATGCAATATTTAGCTGGGGAAATCCAAGAATTGAGGAAATTTAAAAAAAAAGAGATAATGTTCTTGCTCTTTCAACCGTAGCCTCTCTGTAAAGGACACTAAAATTGGCTTGGTCTACTTTGAAAAATAGATTGGTTACTTTATCACGAACTTCAACGGAACGCCGAAGTCTTCCCTTGCAGCACGATTTTCTTGATCACAATTTCTGTAGGCTACTACCTACAAATCTGCGATTGGCTATTTTTGACTTTCAAGGGTCTAGAGAGATAAAAAATATTTTTGGACCATCATTCAAAATAGCCACTCTCTGAGCTTTCTCCTCTAGTACCTGCTAGCTTTAATAGAGGATGCGTAGACCGTAAATCTAGAAGAGATAGGCTAGTTAATAAACCTAGTACAAAGTCAATGACACTAACTGGTATACACGACATACAACAGAAGCATTGTACGCAGAGAATACTGTTTATTGTATATACTCCTACGTATTGGGATGATGAACTTACCATATATCGGAAGGAGTGGACGCTGTATGAGATGGTATTGAGATTGATTAAAAAAAGGTTCCAGATCTTAAGTACACATATGATTAGTCTTTCTAGCGGGCACTCTAAAAGTATTTTTGTTTTGGGCTAACTTGAATATAAAGGAAAACCTTACGGTCGGTTTATCAGAAGGTAATCAGCAATCTATTTAGTCTGGTACCGCTACATGGAAAAAAAAGTACAATTCGAGCCATAATGTACCACCCCATTTTCCAAAGTCCAATGACTCTCCCAGCGCAAACACCACACCGTTTTGGGTGGATGTAATGGCTCTTCGTGCATTATTTTCAGTACCCCAGAATCGCAAACTTGTAAAATCGATAGCACTTTTCGATGGCGTTATCTATTATGGCCCACCTTGTATATAACCCAAAACATTTGTTTTGCGCAACCGCAAGGTCTATTTCTTTATTTCCATACGGAGCTCAAGTCAAGTGGTAGAGATATTGCTGTTTTGAGAAAGTCATTCCAGTTATCGAAGTTCATCTGCCCAATATGCTGAATTTGGAGATCGGGACACCACCTTTTTTTTGGAGTGAGAAAGATTGCCAAGACTAGGTTCACTTTTTTCCAACTAAAGTAAGCATTTTCCCATACTACGAAAGACTCATGTGTAACTTCAGATTCATTTATAATATAGGGTGACCAGATAAGAGCGATAGGAAAAAAATTTATATAAAACAACAACGCCGTGAGGTATAACATTGATTTTGGCTTTATTTTGGAGCTACGTTCATGCCATTATGGCTGGAATAGCATATCATTCACGAGGACGCCTCGGCTTCGCTGGCAGTGCTTCAAGCGGTCCATCCAATTTTTGATAACTCGGTTGGTTTGTTATCGTAGACTGACTTAGTCAAATCGCATGATCGCGGCGGCCAATTGATAAACGGTTGCCGTGAGATGACCCAGTCGCTAAATTTAAAAGTAATTACTCCTTCGCAACTTCGTGGCAAGCTCGGATATATCAATGTTGTCGAGCTCTGACTACAAAAAGTCGATATACCTGAGACCATTGACGGTGACGGTGTTTCCTTCCTCATTTCGAAAGAAACAAGGTCCGATCATGCCGCCAAACAGTCAATCTTTGTTGATGCATTGATGCTTGGCCGAACACTTGTGGATTGTGTTCATTCCAATAATGGCAAATTTGCTTGTTGACATAGCGGCTGAGCCAAAAATGGGCCTCGTCCGAGAAGATAATATTTTGGCCAAAATCCGGATCTCCGGCCAACTTTTCCATCGCCCAATTAGCGAACGCAGCTGATCAGCGCCGAATCGACATTTCTGTGTCTTCTTGGATACCTGCCGCTACGGCGGCTATGTTTTCTTCATTTCGCATCAATTTTTGTCTGGTTGGTGGCTTTAGATCCAAAAGAGTACTCCAGCTCAAACTTTTCTACGGTGCGACGAATTGCCTGCACACTGACGCCATGATAACGACCGACCTCAAGACGAAATTCACGTTGCGTACTTAAAACTGAGCCGGAAATTCGATAATATTTTTTAAACCTTAGTGAATATTTCAACAGCTGCATGTTGCTAGGTTTGACAGTTGTTGAAACATAGCAACTGGAAAAAATATCATTGCTATCTGGCCATAATAAGCACACTGCCGTTTCTTTCCTACGGCAGAAGAACAGCTACTTATGTGCGGAAACGAATGTGAAAGAAGGGCGTACTGTCACCATCAAAGAAAAATGCTGGATCTAATCCAGTGGGAGGCAAGTGAGCAATAATGAGTACTAAAAAAAGTGTCGAGGACTAAACGAAGTCCTACGGCATACCAACATTTAATTGTGAATCTTAGTCTTGAAATCGCCCAAGACAACTTGAATTTAACTTTCCGGAAGAGAATTTTGTGCTTTATCATGGGCAAACATCTTGCTTTCGCCAGATCAATGTAGACTTTGATTCCGCTTCAAATCATCACTGGACCTGTTCCTACTAAAATCGTAGTGCCGGTGATTCAGAAGTTTTCGTGTTTCGAGATATTCTATTAACAGATAATTTATGAGCGTTTCCATGACCTCAGAAAGGTGAAACTTACATAAGTGCAATGAGTGTGTAAGAGAAGGTATCAGAAGATTCGCATTTTTTAAAGGCGAACTGGTAAAATGCTGTTTTCAGAGAGAGCCCTAAGGTGTAGGATCCATGGTTTTGACTATCGTTTTATGTGTTAAACAATAGAGCGAACACGATCGAAATCAAGAAGCCAAAGCCTTGCCTTTTTAAAAAAATAAATAATGTTCCAATGGATCACCTTTCTACAGGGAGGCTGTTAAACAACTTACATTGTAGAACGCTGTAGGAATTTCGGAAGTTACGAGGGGCGTTCAATATATTCTCGGTATCGATATGAAGGAAAATGCGAATTCAATTTAAATTGTTTTTATTTTTCAATATAATCTCCCCTAACATCAATGCATTTGTTACATCTTGAGATAAGCTTTTTTAAACCCTCAAAAAAATAAATTTCCTCTTTCTCTGCAAAATACCGACTTGAGTTCTTCATCATCCGAAAATCTTTTTCCACGAAGACATTTTTTCAAATCCGGAAACAGGAAATAATCACTAGGGGCACGGTCTGGACTATGGGGTGGGTGTTGGATTTCTTCGAAACCACAATCTCGCGCAGCAGCCTTGGAAACTCGCGCCGTGTGAACAGGAGCGTTGTCATGAAGAAGCAACACACCCGCTGCGAGTTTACCCCGTCTTTTGTTTTTAATTTCCTCCCGCAAATTATGCAAAGTGGAAGCGTAGGATGTGGCGTTGATGGTTTCACCTTTTTTTTTGTACTCAATGAGCAAGATTCCCCTTGAGTCCCAAAAAACTGTGGCCATGAGCTTCCCGGCAGACGGAGTGACTTTGAACTTCTTCGGGGGGTCTGTTCCTTTTTTATGCCACTGCATGGACTCTTGTTTACTTTCAGGGTCATAGTGGTGGACCCATGTTTCGTCCCGAGTAACAATTCGATCCATAACACCGTCCGCGTTCTCACTACACATCTCCAAAAGCTCTCTACACCATGCGATTCTCACTTTTTTCTGAGGCGCTGTGAGCGTTCGTGGCACCCACCTTGCACTGACCTTTGAAAGGTTAAGATGGTCATGAAGAATGGTGTGGATGGTACCAATTGAAAGCTTGGTGATCTCTGCCATCATTTTCACCTTTATTCGGGCATCCTCAAGAACAAGTTTTTCGACTTCTTTGATGCTTTCTCCCGTACAAGCAGTAGCCGGGGCGCCGGAGCGGGGGTCGTCCTCAATGCTCTCTCTGCCTCTCTTGAACTCACTTGACCACTTTTGCACAGTTGATAATGAAGGTGCGGAACCCTGGTAAACAGCCACCATCTCTTCATGAATAGTTTTTTGACTTTTTCCTTGCTTAGTGAGAAATTTAATTACAGCGCGATGCTCAATTTTCACCATCATCGCCTCAGTTGCCATTATGATTCTGTTTAACTAGAGATAAAACGCGAATTAATAATCACATTTATATGAAATTTTACATGAATGCACTAAAATAATAGTATTACTTGATAAATAAGTCAAAATATATATATTCAACCACAGCTTCACCCCGATATCGAGAATATGTTGAACGCCCCTCGTAGTATTGCGAAAAGTGATTATGGCAATAATTGAAATATGTATATTCAGCTATAAGCGTCGAAAATTGGACTCAGCATGTAGCCACATCTCATATAGAAATTTTTTTAGTATCCTAGAGTAAAATAAATGTCTCACTGGAAGAATTGTCAGTAGTCTAAAAAGTTCCGAAGAAAGGACTAGCTGGCTGCACTTGAAGACTTTCCTTATAGCGCACTTTTGAGGGACGATCAACTGCTGCAGTTGATCAGTTGAACAGCTTATACCATACTTTAATTTAGAGTGGAAAATAGAAACATAAATTGTTTTTAAGATATGAAATCAATATCAAGATATTCTTGTGAACTTAGACTGAAAATCATTAGCTTTGTTTCGTTGCTAAGTACTCGTGCTTGCCTGTGTTCAGCGAATCTTAGAAGATGCATATAAGAATTAATATCAGCTGCTGAGGTATATGCAATTCCTAGATATCATCAGCGAATGTTTTAGCTTTTCTTTTAAAAGGTAATGCAAGCATGGAATTTATGTATATTCCAAACATTATAGGTCCAAGGGCAGCTCCTTGAGGAACGCCAAGATTTTTATTTGTTGTATCCTGTCTTTAAGATAGGAAGCAAACCAATTGTTCATAACGGATAGGCGGAAGCCTACATTATGTACAATAGTTTATGTAAAAGAATTCTGTGATCAACTATATCAAATGCTTTGGTTATATTAGTAAAAATACCAGCACAGGATCTTTTGTCATCTAATCCTTACTGTGTGAAGGAGCAGAAGTTCAGAAGAGCATCTTCAGAAACCAAACTGCGTTGGATTAAGGAAATGGATTTTCCCACAACTCAAAAGCTTTCGATATCGAAGACAATAGTGAAATCGGCCTGTAGTTATTTTTATCTTTATTATTATATTTTTTAAAAAGTGGAATCATATTGGCGCATTTAGGTTTCTCGGGGAAAACTCAAGTTAAAAGGAAGTGCTAATAAACGATGCAGAGAATGATGTTTTTCAGCAAAAGAAATGCCATCATTTCCGCATGAATTTGAATGATTTAAGGAATTCGCAACTTTTAATATCTCATAGCCACGAATTGATAGAAAACAGAACATATTTCTGGAAAAATAGTTATCAGCCGAACACCACCGTGGTGTACGATTGAATTTCCTGGAGAGCGGTTTTGTTAAATTTTAACAAAGTGATTAATAACTTCATTCGCAACTTCCATGGGATCAGTAATAAAGCCATCAACTCTATTGAGAGTTAAGGATAGATGTTAGATAGCTATTTATCACTTTCCACTCATGATACAAGTAATACGTATCTCTTGTTCATTGTTTTGCACATACGTTTATAGCGATTTTTTAATTGTAAATTTCGTGGATGCCTGTACATTTTTGGTTCAGTTTATTTTTGTGTTTAAATTTATTAAGAAGAGCGTTGGTTACTACAACATGAGTGTGAAAGTAGATCGGTCATATTGAAGATTTGACGCGCTGAAGTGTAAGATGGGACATCGCACACCTGGAAGCGCGAAGGTGAATTTTTCCTTTGCTCTGCCAAAAATATTAGCTCGCTTGTCTGTGCTTCATTCGTCTTCTTTTATTGCTTGTCATCTGTGAAGATACATTTTCTAAGTTCCAATACGAAGGCTTTAGTGCTATCGCAAGTGTTCTAACTACTGCTTTCCTCGCCTCATTTTTGATCGCTCGTAGAAGAGGTATCAAAAGTGATAAAGTAGCGAATGAATTAACAAGAACCAGCTCTACCAAAGGTTACATAGGAGAAAAGGAATTAGACAGGCTATTTTACCACTTCTGTTACTGGCTTTCCACAGTAACTTTCGATTGCGATTTTCGTTGCATGATTTCGCATGACTTGCTGGTTAGAAAATCGTTCTTCTATCATTAGCATGGCTAGTTCTTCTGAGACCTGGCGTAGAAAAAGTCTACATCTGTTAGCTTTTTTTTTGCAAGCATATCATTATTTCCATAGTAATTAACGTAAAATATTGTAAAAAAAAGCCATCTACACGTTCGCCGTTGGGTGGAATATCTCATGTACATTTGATCCATAGTATCAACGCCGGCTTTAGTTTTATTGTAAAAGAAAATCATTTCCGGTTTCTGGTGAGATGCATCTGAGATCTTGGCAACATTGTGCATCATACTGAGAGGAACCACCGCTTTGTTTTTCTTCGGAACATATGAGCAGATGGTAACCGTCTCGTGAAATCCAAAAAGCGTTGACAATAACGGTCTAGAGTTCGACGTTTCATTTCTTGAGGAATGAATGTTTTATTTTTTTTTTTCAAAGTACCGACGATAGTGAGCTTCCATGATAAAAGACTCTCTGCCAATGAAAATGTCGTGACAAATCTGTCTAGGCTTATGTCCCGGCCAGATGTTTTTTAAGCTTCGACCAGTTCTTTCACAACTCGTTCTGCTTGATTGACTTCTCGAATATTACCTTGTTTACCTTTATAGAAAATCCCTTTGAGTGGGTAAGCATTACTTGCGTTGCACAACCAAAACACTTTTAGACCGTATTTAGCAAGCTTCGATGGCATATACTGGGTAAGCTTCGTTCTTCAAGTACTCCGTTGGTCTATACACCGCCGCTGGGTTTGCATTCAGCATGTTCCAATTGGTGCAGCTTTATCATTAGCTGCTCGTTCCTGGTGTTCACAAAACGTATAAAACGTAAAAGCGACTGAAATCCCATTCGTCTCATCGTTGCACGATATGGCGGATATGAGTTTTTCTTCCACATTTCATCTATGTGGTCTGTGTTTGAGGTGTTTGCACCAGCACCTATCAAGATTCCAAGAAAAGAGTACATTTCAGTTACCATACACGCGGCTCGTTTTGTAGATGCTTGCTATTGTAATCTTGATACTCGGCTTCCGGTGTTTTATTTGTGCACCGAACGATAATGTCAACCATTTCCATGAATTTTTGGAATGTTCCAGAGATCGTTAAAATTTCTGTACGCGAACAGCTCTTCGCCTAACAATATTTCTAGCCGGATTTTGCTGGTTATGAGGCGGAGTTTTATTCCAAACCGTTTTGTCTTTTGTCACAAATGTTGTACTATACTAGTGCTGGCTGAAACATCTGAAGCTACTTCGTTGTCACTCTCCTCTTCAGCGTCTATTTCTTCTTGAGTTCTGCCATCAATTTCGGCTTCGTCATTAACGCAATCTTTATTATATGATGCTTCAGCATTGGCAGAGTCCGGAGCGTAACCAATCCTCGTCTTCGCTGTCCGAACGGTCATCACTTTGGTTATCTTCTTCGCCGAGTAATCTCTACCTTCCTAGAATATGAATAATTAAATATTGATCGAATGTGTTGGCGAAAGTACGTAAACTAACCAAGTTTTGTTAACGTTTTATTTGGAGAAACGAACTCCATGCAATGGATGCTACAATTTATTTATTCCTTTTTTACGTTACAAAAATCTGTTTAAAAGTTCATAATGAGAATACAGGTTTACAACCTTACTTTAGTTATGCTATCCTTTTACTTTACTACAAGAACAATCTACAATCAATGCGAAACAAATTTCTAGGTTATAAGTGATTTTCTAAATGCTAATAACCATATGGTTTTAGTTGACAGATAATTTTCAGCTTACGGCTTGTGAGCCTCAACATCAGGGATGTCAACAGAATGCATATAATTATTTTTAGTTACAATGGACTTTTACCAAGAGTTTCGTAGGCGGGCTACGCGGGTACCCAGCTGGCAGATACTGTGAGTTTTTTTGGGTGGCAATACAAGGGTTAAGCTTATTCGACTTCTTGTTGTGTAATTGTGAGGCTGAGTCAAAGATCAAGCAAAACACTTCTAAAATCACCAAGGGGGCTACGATCCTCAACAACATTGACCTGGTTTGCGCGGCCATGTTTAAATATTGAATAGTCCTTGACATTTTTAAAAATACCTTTATGTTTATAGTCAACAATCTGATATGGATTTCAATAGAGCTGCAATAATTTCCTTATCTACCATCATACCCATAAACACAAATACGATACGAAGAATAAATTGTAATAAAACACTCACATGTCGTTCTCAACGTCCCTTAACTCTTTTATTCGCAGCAGAAAAGAGTCGAAAACATATAAAAATACGAAAAAAAAACCTGCGATTGATTGCACGAAATTGCCAACTTATTGGATTTTTTTCACAGTTCGATGGTTATTGCATACGCCGCCGCCGACGCCACCGCCGCTGGAGAGAAGGCATGAACGCTGAAACGAGACTCTATCCACTCGAAATGGCATCCACCACATTCCGTACCATCTCATACCGCCGTCATCCCCAATATTTGTATGATAACATGAGTGAGGGAAAAATCAAAATCTTTTCCCAACCAAGAACCAACTCGCAAACACATTTCATTTAATATCATTGCACATAACTTCGATTGAAAACGCCATAAATATTTTGGTCGGTATACGAAATTGTTGAAACGTGTTCCGACTCCGATATGGGGCCTGAAAAATTCCCCAAAAAAAATATCAAAAAATAAATAAAATTGGATATCGAAAAAAATACGACGGTCTCGCAGCCAAACAAGTGTTTGCACCCGTACACACCCAGTGTATCAACATTCTCGTATCCTCGTGTGAGATAAACGAATTCGATGTCGATTAACCTAAATTGGGATTAAATTTTTAGAAAACCAATTTTTCCCTCTAGCAAATATGTTTCTGTTTGTTTATGTGTTTGTGGATTCTGCACTTTCAATATCCCACCCCGTATTCGGGATTGGGGGTGGAAAAAATCGAATCGGAAAATGTACTCGTACATGTACGTTGGAGTACATGTGTAGTGTATATGGGACATTCATTTAAAAAGTTTATTGCATCTATACTTGCTGTGGTGGTGAGCAGATTTCTCACGAATTGGCAATTGGGAAAAACTGTTTAAACGATACCATCATATGGAGTAACGCGTCTACGTTTGGTTTCGCTTCCTCCCAACAAAAAAAAAAAATTTTCAAAATATATATGCGTTACATGAGTGCAATACAAAAAAACCGTGGTTAAATGCTCCCCATACGCACCAGTGAACTGTAAAATAGTAAATATGATTTTTCAATCCTTAAATCCCTATTTCGATGGGAAAGCCTTTGAGGAACATTGATAAAATTTTTTAAATTGGAAATTTTAATTGGTAAAACGGTTTAAGAACTATACATCAACTGTCCCGTTCCTCACAATCCGATAAACAATTTTTTGGCTCGATAATATTCGGTAAAAGGTCTGTTTACGAATCTATGTACAGCATTTGATGTCATTTAGTTAATCTGCCAGGATCAATGTTTTATAAGCTCATAAGCTCTGCACATCCTTTTCTGAGTTTAGAGTTGTGAACTAGTATTTCTTTTCTAATTAAAAGGAGAAAACGTTTTTCAGAGAAACTTAGTGAAATCTCCACTGGGACATCAACTGGTAGTTGATATTTGCTCTCAGCTTGGTGAGCAGTTTAATTTCTTCGAAGCCTATACTAACAATGGCGATGTTTCGGCCTGGAATAATGCCAGTTTGTTGAAGACTTCATTCTGTATTACTACCTATTCGGCGCACTATACTCCAGCACTAGACTAAACAACCTAAGTATGTAATTGACAAGGCAGATCCTTTTTCTTATTTTATTAATAATTAATATATGTAATGCGTGAGTGAGTACTATGCGTTTTTCTACTAATCGAGGTTAACCTTGAGGTATCCAGAGCCATAACTATGAATGAACATCAACTAGTAACCATCGGGTACTGGTCGATGGCCATCCGAACACCGAGTACTGACCGGCAGACAAAAATTGCAGCACTATAAGAGACAGTAAATGAGTTCCCCAGATGGTATCAACGGTGGAGTAAAATTCCGGAATAAAGCAAACAAGATCTGATCTGGGCTACTCCGACGTATTTGGAGCTCAGGCTGGTGAGGATTTTCGGAACTAAGTCAAGTTGTTAGAAAATGGATGGTGGCGAATGAGCCCTTAATGGACCAGCGGCAGCGCTCACATCCCCGAACGGGTTGCTGGTTTCGGTCCAACCGGGCCTTCGTCCTAGGTGTGTCTATAATGGAACTGGTTCTCCAGATTGGGGATTGTCCCACCAGGGTAACTGCCCGGCCATGGACAAACAAAATTTACGAAGCAATAACAAGCCTCGGATACTGGCTTCGTCCTAACCGTCCCCTCGTCTTAGGGGTGTCAAGTAACTATACGGCCACGGACAAATAAAATTTATGAAGCAACAACAAGCCTCGGATACGGGCGGATCTACTGGGACATCGAACTTTGGATCTGCACGTAGAATGTTAGGTCCCTTAATAGGCCACGTGCAGCCAAATACCAAGCAGAGACTCTAGACTGCTGCAAAGCAGATTCAAAAAATCGGATGAGATGGGACGGACAAAAAGAGGATGAAAAACTGCGGCATCTACTATGGCGGTAGTTAACGACGGCAAAAGCAATGCCTAATTTGATGCGAATTTGTTGTTAGAGGGAGACATAGGCTCAACTGGTAGTGCATTGGCTTCCCAATCGGACGGTTCGGGGTTCAATACCAGCCGTGCCAAAAAGACTACAAGTCTATTTACAGTAATAATTTAGTCTCCCCATTAAGTCTCGAATGTCACCCATGGTGCGAAATAACCACAGAGCCCAAACATCTTTCTCTTTATCTCTATCCAATTTTCCAAAAAACTCAGCACGACATTTTAAGAGTACTCGCACCCTTTTGAGTGTTAAGTTCCTTTAAAAAAAAGAAAAACAAAATAGGCAATAAGTCTTGAGTTTCGTAACAATCCGCATTAAGGCTAAATTTGCCAACATAAGCCTCAAATATGCGCAAGCTACCACACATGAGAAAGATGACGACACCAAAGATAGCTTATACGGGCTCTTGGACAAGACTTACGAGCAGGGCCCTAGTCATGACATTAAAGTTGTCCTCGGCGATTTTAATGCAAACCTGGGAAGACAGGACATCTTTGGTGTACTGTCGGAAAGAATAGCCCTCACGATACCACCTCCGATAACGGATTCAGGCTATTCGCATGTTGATGTTCATAATGGACTCCTGATCAATCAATCGTCAACCAGATTGACCACATTGCGATCGTTGCACGATGCTCCTCCAGTATTACAGACGTCCGAACGTTCCGAGGGGCCAACATCGACTCAGGGCATTACCTTCTTGTAGCCAAAGTACGGTTGCGGATAACCCGAACATCGCAAAGGCAAGCTAATACTGTGAGGAAGTCTTACGTCGGACGGCTACAATCGCAGTCCCCCTTAATATCTTAATCTCGAGTCTCTCTTAATCTTTTAAGAGGTTCTATGCCGCCAGCACCAAGTATTGAAGACCAGTGGCAGCATTGCCAAAAAGCCATAAGAGATGCCGTCTCCGATGTACTGGGCTTTACTCGGCCATCACAACGAAACCCCTGGTTTGACGACGAGTGCCGGCAGCACATGCAGCTAAGCAAGATGCATACAAAACGGCGCTGCATAAAAGGACCGGAGCTTCTCACGAGCTCTACGAGCAGAAGAGGCTAGACGAACACCGAACAGGAGAAACGCGCGGTCACAGAAACTGCGAGATACTACTCCAGGAATGAAATTCGAAAGGTTTAACAAAATGTCAAAAAATATGACACGAACAGAAACCCCGAACCGAAGCCTACAGAGACGAGCAAGGGAATATAGTAACAGCTGAGGATTTGGAAAGAGCATTTCTGTAGACTGTATAACGGCGATGACAAATCAAACACCGCTATCAGGTAGAATGGACCTTTCAACCTGGACGATGTAGACCAACAATTTCATCCGCTCTTCCCAGATGGGGTGAAGATAACCATATCTAAGTTTAAGTCCAAAAAAGCTGTTGAAGCGAACGGCCTCTCTGCCGAGCTCTTCAAAGCGGAAGGCGGTGACTTGGTAACTTGAATACTCCAACCCATCTGTAAAATATTGTCGATGAATGGAACTACAACATTGTTTCCTCAAGAAAGGGGACCCGCTGAACTGAATATCACCACAAGGTCCTATCGTATTCAACAATCTGATTGGTCAACATCAATGCGGCTTTAGGCCAGGAAAGTCCACCATCGACCAAATATTCACACTACGCCAGATCTTGGAGAAAACCCATGAGCTGTAGATCTATACACAGCCCATATGACAGCATCTATAGAGATGAGCTGTACAGAGCAATGTCTAGTTTTGGCATCCCTGCCAAACTGACGATGGAGTATGCACGCTACTCCATCAAGATCGGCAAAGAACTCACCGATGCGATGCGCCGTGTAACATCATTCTTGAAAGAATAGTGTAAAACTCACGCGACAACACTAGAGGCACAATCTTTCACAAGTCCGTCCAAGTACTCGCATACGCCGATTGACATAATCGGAAGAAAGTAGTGTGATGTCCGTAGCGCTTTCGCGAGTGTTGGGGCGGAAACGGCGAAGATTCATTTAACGGTCAATGAGGGCAAGGCCAAATATATGCTGTCAACAAGAAATGACACTCAACACCGGTGTCTCGGACCGAACGTCACCCTAGCTAGATATAACTTTGAAGTAGTTAAGGACTTTGTCTACCTAGACTCCTGTTAACCGCTGCATTTTTTGGGCTAAGAAAGCAATTCACTAGTAGCCCTCTCTCAAACAACAGAAGTGACTCTACATATATAAAACCCTAATAATCCTAGTCCTGTGCTATGGCACAGAGGCATGGACTTTATCAAAAATGTATAGGGTGCACTTGGCTGCTTTGAGAGGAAATTCTTTTCGGTCCCGCCTGGATGGACAGTGAGTGGAGGAGGAGATACAACGACGAATTGTACGGGCTGTACAGAAACATCGACTTAGCCAGAAGATAGAAGGTCCAACGACTGAGATGGGTGGGTCAGGCATGTAGTGCTTATGCATCAAGATTCCGGTCTTTGAATCTGCCTCCGAGGGACATGTCAGTAGAGCAGGACCGCGGCTCAGGTGGCTCACGCAAGTGGAGGGTGACCTCAGCCAACTTAGCATGCGAAGCTAGAGGCAGCTAGCTAAAGATCAAGCTGGCTGGAGATGCTTCTTAGTTGAGGTTCAGGTGCACCCAAAATGTAGCGCAACCTTAAGTAAGCAACTAACCTACTCGTATGTGTGGAAAATAACACCATTTATGAGTCTTGTTTTTTGCTTACAAATAATGACACTTCCTAAATCATCTTGCATTACGGAACTCTGTCTCCAAATGTGTTATTTCTCCACGAATATTTTGCTTAAGCTCCTGAATTGTTTCAAATCTGTCCCTCTACGTGGGGATGCCCTCAAATGTGGAAAAGGGGAGAGGAGCGTTTTGTTTTTCGAAATTAGCAGCTCACCGAAAAGTTATATGTGGCTCCATTTTGCTGGATACATATGTTATGCTTGTACTAAACTGTCGGCCGTAGGTAGGTAGGTAGGTAGGTAAGGGCGGCTGTTGGAAATAGCAACCCACTTAGGCCTATTGGCCCATTGTGATGGCACGTGGATCTATGATCCTCTTACTGATGGAACCAGTTTGAGCTTCTGACGAAGCGTAGCAGACTGTATACGTCTATATTTTTTTAGATCGTTTAGGTCGTTGTAGAAGAAAGCTCCTAAGTGAAGTTTTCTTCTCTGGGAGAGAGCTGGACATGTACAGAGTAGGTGGAGGATTATCTCCTCCTCCTCCTCGTCCATGCAGCTTCTGTAGAAATCGTTTGTAAAGGCGCCAAACCTTCTTGCGTGCTTCCCTATGAGGCAGTGTTCAGTGATGACACCTATGATGGCGCCGAGATGTTCCTTATTTAGAGCGATCCAGATCCAGTTTTGGGCAGATCTGTTTGGTTGTTAGACATGTTGGTCCAACAGTCCACCTAAGGTCTGTTCTTTTATAGGCATCCAGCTTTGGCAGAGTGGTTCCAATTTTGTCGAGTTCATCGGCTCTACAGTTCCCTGGAATGTCTGTGTGGCCCGGCACCCAACAAAGGTGAAGGTTGAACTGCTCTGCCATCTCCATAAGAGATGATCGGCATTCAAGGGCGGTTTTAGAATTTAGTGAGACCGAGTACAGGGACTTGATAGCGGCCTGACTATCCGAAAAGATGCGGATACCCTTTGCATATATCTCCTTTTTCTTCAGCCAGGATAGAGCTCCTTTAATCGCCAAAATTTCCGCCTGGAACACGCTACAGTGATTTGGAAGACGGGAAGAGAGGCTTAGATTTAGCGTATCTGAGAAAACGCCGCCACCAACTCCGCTATCGGTTTTAGATCCATCTGTGTAGGGATGGATTGACTTGTCTTCCATGAAAGCATCTTCCCCCAGAAGGATCTAGAGGGGAAGCCTACATGGAAGTTTTTGTCAAACCAAAGTTCAGGTGTGGTGTAATCGATGTTCTCTGTGAGGATTCCAAATGTATTAAGAATACTGGCGTGGCGAAATGGATACTGTTTAGTCGCTTTAAGGCTGAAAATATCGAGGGGTGTTAAATGAAACAGAATGTCTAATGCCGCAGAGGGGGTAGACCGCAATGCTCCGCATATGCATAAACATGCTGTTCTCTGGACTCTGCTTAGTTTAATGCAGTTAACCGCACTTTCTAAGGCCGTCCACCAGACTACCACTCCGTAAGTAAGTATCGGTCTTATGACCGAGATGTACAGCCAGTGGGTTATCCGAGGTTGAAGGCCCCATTTATTCCCAATGGCGTTTTGCAAGAGATTAAAGCTACTGTAGCTTTATTGACTCCTTCTTGAATGTTAGGTTTCCAGTTTGGTTTTCTGTCAAAAATGAGATCCAGGTATTTTGCTGTATCGGAAAACTCTAGACTGGTACCTTTTATTGAAGGAGGGTCTATAGTTGGAATTTTGTACTCGTATTTCCTGGAAAAGAGGACAAGATCAGTTTTATGGGGGTTTATTCCCAATCCAGAGCGATCTGTCCAACGGGCTAATCTATTGAGATTTCTTTGAAGGAGTTCTTTAATGGTTTTAAGATGCTTACCTGAGACGGCTATAGCAACGTCATCCGCATAGACAATTACCCTGCTACCAACCGCTTCCAGGTATATCAGCAGTTCATTTACTACTAAGGTCCAGAGAAGGGGAGAGAGGACACCGCCTTGCGGCGTACCTCTGCTGACACATCTTTTAGCAGAAGTCTCACCCAGATTATGCTGCTTTTTAGCATAAGACTGATCAGTTCCCCAAGTGAGTCGTCTACCTGTAGAGTTGACAACGCAGTCGTGATTGCGGATGTGTTGACGTTGTTAAAAGCACCCTCTATGTCCAGGGAAGCAACCATTGTGTACTATTTATATTGTAGGGATCGTTTCCACCGACTTTCCTTTACAGTAGGCATGTTGAGCATGTTGTATAGGTCTGAGGTCCTTTGGGACAACATGAGAACATTTTCCGGCTTTGGGAATGAAAACTACATTGACTTCTCTCCATGACAGTGGAATGTCGATAAGTTCTACACAGCTCCTCATAATATTTTCTAGCACAGGCAGAATAATATCTGAGGACCTCTGTAGCTCGGCAGGTATTATACCGTCCGGACCAGCAGATTTGTATGGTTCGAAGCTATGCAGCGCCTAGAGCAGTTTGTTTCTTGTAATCAGACCATGAATTTTGGTCCCGGTTGCAGTAGTCCTGCTGAGGTTGCTACTGGCCTTCAATTGGGAGCTTCCTGGAAAGTGGGTGTCCTGTAGCAGATTAAGTGATTCATTACTTGAGGTTGTCCAAAAGCCATCGGTTTTTTTCAAACAGCTAGGCATCATAGGATTTGTAGAGAGGATTTTTCTTAGCCGTGATGCCTCAGAGGTTTCCGTGATTTTGTCACAGAAGGACCTCCAGGATTGTCGCTTTGCCTTCCTCAGTTCTTTATTGTATAATTTGAGGGATTCTTTGTATGAGTCCCAGTCAGCCACTTTTCTTGTGCTTTTTGTGTCCCAGTGCTAATGTCCACCAATGTGGCTTTTTCTTGCCTCTAGGTTGAATAAGAGAGCAGGAAGCGGCCATAGCCTGATTGAGAGCCAGAGTGAATTCCCTGACTTTCATGTCAAGCTCGGTCACGCGGGGGACTTGATAGTTCAGAGGATAGTGTTTCTGACTGTATTCCTCTGTATTTTGGCCAATTAGTTCCGGAATGATGGTTGACTGGGAGGAGCATCATTCAGGCTGAATTGGATGTATCTGTGGTCTGAAAAAGAGTGTTCAGACGATACCATCCAGTTCATTAGCATTTGAGTGATGCTGTCGGAGACAAGAGTTATATCTAGCACTTCCTGTCGGTTTCTAGTTATAAAAGTGGGCTCATTGCCAATATTGCAATTAAGAGGTTAGTACTTATAATATGTATAGTCAAAAAGTGACTCACCTCTATTATTGATGTCGGTACTGCCCCATACCGAGTGATGAGCGTTAGCGTCGCATCCGATTATGAGGCCAGTTTTTTGCCTTCCAGCCTCCAGTACCACCCTTTCTAGGTTATCACCAGGGAGAACGCTCACATGATCGTGGCGAAGGTATGCCGATGCTAGCCAGTAGGAGCCTTTGGCAGTCTCTAGTCTGGCAACGGTTAAGTCGGGGTCGCTGAGGTTAGTAGAAGTGCATTAAGGCTACGTTTCACTAATATACAAGTTCTGATCTTACCTTTGCCTCTTGTATAGAGCGGGACGTATACGGGTGTCCTAGGTCCACGAACCACGCCTTCTACAATCCATGGTTCCTGGATTAGGATAATGTCTTCTGCGTTTTTTGAAAGATGCAGAATGAGTGCGGCCGAAGCCTTTTTTGAGTGATGGAGATTAATCTGGAGAAACCGAATCATTGCTATAGTTTTCCAGAGTAGCCTCCACCACGGTGCTGTTGAGATCCTCCGATTCTGAACGATTCTGAAGATGTGCCCAAGAGCTCATCTTCTTCCTGTGAACGTATAGTACCTCGTTTTGCTTCGTCATCGGTTTCCATTTCCGACGGGGTGTCAGATAAGGAAACCGACGGCTTGCTTTTCACCTCGGATAGATTGGAGTCGTCGCTATCCATTTCTGGAAAGGATATCGACGCTCCAGGATCTGAGGTTGTGTTTGGTGGTGTCTCCGTTAAAGGAGGAGGAGGTTGCTTATCAGCATCCAGCTCATCCTTTTTGTAGAACTGCCGGACGTAAAAAGTGATCTATTATGGTCTGGTACACCGCTTCATTGGTGATTTGTGAATGTTCATGATTATCAATATGGATCGATGACGATATCACCCATAATTTCACATCAAGGGGTTATAAATGACGCTCATGCAACAATGTCCTTCAATGGCCTTCATCACTAATAATTTGGTTGATTAAAAAGTTGAAGCTATGTGTGGCTAGTTGTACTAATCTATTAGCATATTAAAGGTCTTGCTCGTGTATGAAAACAACCTTAGTATAAATTTGAAAACTTCTCCTTGGCGATGTTCAAGAGATGTCCAATTGACTATAGAATCGGAATGAATTGATACAGATGGATTTTCATTCACACTCTGTCGTACAGCCTTCAAAGCTTCTTCGTTGCGAACAGACCGGTGAACATTTGGTCGTCGTAGATCAAATACCGCATCCTGTTCCCCAAAACGGATAATTAAGTTTCTTATGATGCTTGCACTAGAAGTAGTGGCAGTATTAAGATGTATGGTAATACTTAGCATCATCTTCATCTTCATCCATCTTCATCTATGATTCAAATTTCAAGCAGGGTTTAGGGTTTAGGGGTAAAATTCAATTTAATGTTTGACATGAACCTTAAACCTTAAAGTTACGAAAGGCTTATCCTTACTTCCGCATGTGCTACCTCTCACTATCAGTAAATTCTCAGCTGAACATTATTTTATGAAAAATATCTACCCAGTCTGATGCAACCAAATTGAAAATGTTACCACATTTCAGTTTCAACCATATGTCTCGATTCCGTTGTAATGTCCGCCGCTAAAGTCACTTGGATAAAAGTGCGACAATGTCAAACAATTGAAATGACATTCGTACTTCTATGTCCGACTGCCTTGGGCAGACATTATGCTGATCACAATTTTCAAAGTCAGCCAACCGAACTTAACAAACAAATGAACCGACCAAACAACAATTGTTTCCCAAAATCCACTGATTTCATTTTCGTCCTTTTTTTTTTTTTTTATTATATTCCTACAGGTGCCTGCGAGAGCATCAATGGCCAATCAACAACACTGGGTAAAACCAATTCGAATTTGCGTTTTAATCAAACAGGCTCACCGTATTTACTGTACGATTCGGGTGCACCATGCCAATCGAAGATAGCGACCACAGCATTTTGGTCAACGAAAATTGAATTTGTCTGTGCAGCAGCCAATGGTGCAGAGTCGGCTTTGAAAGATGGCAACAGCAATGCTGCTGCAGCATCCTCGTCATCAACGTCATCATCGAGTGGACCGAAAATAATTGAAAATTCCAATTGTCAACTACTGATTCACTATCAGACAAAATTGGCATGTCAAAATCAGATTACATGCAAAACTAAGGGCTACGGATCGGCGAATACCATTATGGGCGGGAATACAGATCCAGATGAACATGACATGGACTTGACACCCCTGATAAGTACGACGGATAACTACGAGGCAAAAGTCAGTCCGTCAATTTCTCAATCGGAAGTCGGCAAATCAATGAAGGTACCATGTTCAGTTTGATTGGATTTTCTACGCCCATTGAGCATAGCATTTTTGACACCATTCAAATGCTGTGCTGATAGGCTTTCCTGTCTCTTGTTTCTATCAATTTGTTTTTATTTTTGATTTTGGTTTTAGTTCTTTTTGAATGTATGCAGACCGTTAATACCGAAATATGGATTGGGATGTCCTGGCGGTTCCTCTGCTTGTATGGCAGTGATGGGACAAACAACTCCGGAGGAAGAACAGGTAAGTGGTTGTGATTTTGTTTCTATTCGATTCCTATTCAATACTTGTTTAGTGACTGAGAATCATAAATAAGAGGTGTGATTTTTTTAGCATCGGTATCAGAGCTAAAAAAAAACGGCTACCGGCGTTAACTGCTAACATTGGGATAATTTGACACAACTGACATTTTATTTGTTCAAAAAGTGACACATGTTTTGGCGTTCCCATAGAAGTTATCACTATCACGGAGAATAGGAATGGAAGCATTCTTGCTATCTTCGTTAACTCCAATAAATATCCTGCATTAAGTTAGCGCGTATAGGTTAACTTTTTAGTGTCAAGCGTTGATACCAATACCAAGATTGGATTTAGATTGTTGTGGGAGGTGGTATAAAGAGTCCCAAATCACTGCGGCCACAGATGAGCCTATTGTGATATCCTCCATTTAGAGCTCATCCATGATGCCGCAATTTGTTAGGAAGGCGGCAACGTATTTAGGTGAGCAGGCAGCTATGTCCACCTCTTCAAGGTAGAATTTACCTAGGTAACAGACATTTGTCCATTAATAGTATTCCAGGTAGCTCGTGTTTTTTGAATTCATGAAGAATTGCAGCATGAACTAGTTTGGAAGTGGATTCATCTTCTGTGATGCGCATGCAGGCATTTAGCATTGCCTCTTGCATGAGTTAGTTTTTAGTTTTAAATGCATTTTATTTTCTAAATCATTAATTCTTACATACTAACAAAAAATGCTTAAATGCTAGCTTAAAATTACTTAACAAACTTATACTAACTTACTGGCCCCACACAGGCACTCTAAGCTACTCTAAACTCTTATATATATGTCTTTCGACTTTGTTTACATTTTATTTATTAATACTTATTTTCTATGCTTAAGGCTAAGAAAAGAATTTAAGAAAAAACTTAGCATATGGACATAATTTTTCATTTTTTATAAAAACTTAATATCTAACTTAAAATAAACTTTAGTCTACCTAACCTATATACACAATACACACATACACACATATAGACATTATACACAATACATACATATACCAGTATATACCTTTATATATACTAATATATATATATATTTCTTAAATGCTAACCTAAACCTATGCAAGCTGGCCATCGCTATTCACAGAGCAAATAGATTGGTCAGCTCTGCCTCATTAGTGAGGCTGGTCCGTAATTGACGGAAACGACGACGAAACATCTTCTCCATCATTCAATCACCAGAACTGCTGGTGCTGCCGAACGACATCCCTCTTATCGCGATTCCCCACCGCCCTACTGAACCTGAGAAGATCCACACTGCAGCGTGCGACGTCTCTGTTGTAGTTGAGTCGCCTGTCCCCAGCTGTCCGAGCGATATGGTAGATTAACGGGACCGCTGATCTATCCTGGATCAACCCTATCTGATCTAGGTAGAGGAATGCTTCCGGTGGAACGAAGCCATCAGAGCGCACACTCTCGTGGTAAAGGTAATTGGGGTAGTAGGCCCCAGATATCAGGTTATTCGTCGAGTTCATTGCTCTTGCAATGTGCCTTCGAGTCAGCTTAATTACGAAGTTGTCCACTCGTATTAGACTCGCCCTGTTGTAAAGGACCTCATTACGATAAAATTTTTTGTACTCCGACTCTGGTGTTCTGTACAAGCGAAGGCAAGCCCTAAGGCAAGCCCTCTCAAACACCCGAATCTTTTCCATTAAGCTTGCTCGTACATTGAACCACACGGGGCACCCGAATACCAGCATGGGCCTGACAAGTGCCATATAGCAGATTACCTTTACCCTCTCATCGAGTTGGCTGCTATAAAACAGTCTCTTTGTAAGGGCAAAAGCGCCTTTGGCTCTGGCCAGAGCAGCATCTACATTTTTATCAAAATACAGAAACTGATCTAGCCAGATCCCAAGGTATCTGACTACATTTCGACAGGCAAGAGGCTGTCCGTGTTGTCCAATGATCGAGAACTTTCGCCAATTTTTTCTGGTATCCCTAGAGGCTCTAGACAACGGCGTCCTAAAGAGAATGGTTTCCGACTTCTGAAAGTTGATTTTCAACTTCCAGTCATCGCAAAATCGTTTTATCTTATCGAAGTCACGCTGCAAGAGAGTATTAATGACCTCGATTTTTGGACCTGTTCTGTACGCTATCAAATCGTCTGCGTACGCAATAGTATGGGGAAGTGAACCTATCAAGTCGCTTGTATAAATGTTGAATAGGATCGGCGAATTGACCGCGCCTTGCTGAAGACCATTTTTAATTTGAAATATTTCAACAGAAGTCACACCGCCATTTTTCACGATGAACTGTCTGTTGGTTAGCATATTATAAAGAATGTACAAGAGTGGTTTACTGATCCCCAGCCTAGTCAGCTTATAGAAAAGACCCTCTAACCATACGGAGTCGAAGGCCTTCTCCAAGTCAACAAGGCAGGCACCAGTACATTGGTTTTTGCCTTTATTCCATTGGATATCGGACACCAGTTTAGACGCGGCATGTGAGATATCATGTCTCGCCTTAAAACCGAATTGATTATCAGGAACTATATGTTTGTCCTCAACCCACCTAGACAGAGCTCTATTGATTACTTTTTCAAACACCTTACTGATATTCGGAAGGAGACTTATCGACCGGAGATTCGCCGGATTGGATATATCCTTTCCCTTTTTGGGGATTGGTTGAACCACCGCCGTTTTCCAATGCGCTGGATAATGTGCATTATTCATTGCATTATTAAACAGGGTGGTGTAAATGTCCACCGCTTCTAGAGGAAGATGTCGAAGCACGATGTTCGGAATACCATCGGTCCCCACTGATTTCTTAGGCCTATTTGTGTCAAAGATCTCATGGAGCTCTTCCTTCGAAATGAATGGGGGTAGGTCACATTCTCTGGTAATGACATTATTTGCCATATTTTCGTCGCTGAACCGGGTGAAACCAGAGCCCTCAGATCGCCAGTTCTCTACTTCATTTCGAATGTAGAAGTCGTGCACCAAGACGCGACTGTCCAGGTCATAATTAGGTCCAATGGTATCAGTGGCCTTGTATATTTCCTGGAAAGTCGCCCCTATGGCTCCAACTTTCTCCTGTGGATCCTCGATCACAAAGAAGTCGTCATCATCAGCGGCCTCATTTGGATCAATACCTGCTATCGTCAGTAACCGTTCGTTGTCTGTTGTCCGGGCTATTTTAAGACACTGAAGGTCGTTTTGATTTTTTCTCCGAAATAGTTTGTTTATTTCAGGGAACATATTCGGGTTGCTGGTGTTTACAGCCCGAACCCTGTTGTTCCAATACGAACTTTCAGAAATTCTGTAATTCTCTTTTATTAACGTTTGAATATTTTTAATCGATGCCTTCAGTGTCCTGCCTCTTTCATGAATTTCAGATGAAGTGGTGGGATTAGCCTAAAATCTTCTTGTTCTTCTACCGTGAAGCCATTGTTGTCCAATTGACTTTCTCACTCTTAATAATCTTCTTCGTTTCGAATGTTGGGAATGTGTATATAATGAAAATGATCCTTCTATAGCTTTCTCTAAGTTTAATAAAATACTTAATAACTATGTCTTAAAATGTATACAAAAAAAGTTTAAAGTAATGATAAATCGAAAAAACTTAAACCGTGGATATCATGTGAGTTACTTAAGAAAATCAAAGAAAAAAATAAATTGTTCAAAAAAAAAGAAGAAACATCCCAATAACAATAATGTAAATTCTGCTTACAAACAATTATACAAAGATATTTTAAAACAAGTTTCTTCGTGCAAAAATCATTACTATATGAACAAATTTCGTGAGGTTAAAGGTGAATAAAGAAAAGAATGGGAACTAATAAGAGGCATATTAAATAAATCTGTTCAGAAAGACTGAAGTTATAGTTTGAAAGAAGATAATATTTTTATATCCGACAACAAGATCTTATCAGAAAAATTCAATAGTTTCTTTTCTTCTGTAGGTGCAAAGGTAGTCTCTGATAGTTCTGTTTTATGCTGTAATTGTAATTGTTTAGTTGATGAAGTGTCGTGTTCTCAAAGTTTCTTCTTTAATCCCATATTGTCATTTGAACTATTAGGTCTACAAGTAAGTTTCCAGCGTTTGTCAGAGATGGCGCCACCAGTGGATCCCGGGCAGAAATGTCAGACCCCATGTGTTTTATTTGTAGGTTTTGTATCTGTCAACAACTTTGCAGCGTTATATTTGAGCAGTTCTATGGGTGTCGTACATTTTATCGAGCAAAATCATGACAAGTTTCCAGCCAAATAAACGTCATTTGCGGGAAGCGCTGCTTTTATTCTTTAATATTAAGAAAAATGCGGCCTAGGCCTATCGTTTGCTTTCGGAAACGTATGGGGCGGAATGTATTGGTGAATCGACGTGCCGCGAGTGGTTCAAACGGTTCAAAAGTGATGATTTTGGAGTTGAAGACAAAGATCGCCCCGGAAAGCCGAAATGTTTTGAAGACGAGGAATTGGACGCTTTACTGGATGAGGATCCATGTTAGATTCAAGAAGAACTTGCTGGATCATTGGACGTCACGCAACAAGCCGTTTCCCTGCGCCTAAAAGCACTGGGATTCATTCAAAAGGTTGGAAACTGGGTGCCGTACGAATTGAAGCCAAGAGACGTCGAACGGCAATTTTGCATGTCCGAAATGTTACTGCAGCGGTATAAAAATAAATTATTTTTGTATCGTATTGTCACTGGTGATGAGAAATGGATTTATTATGATAATCCTAAACGCAGAAAATTGTATACAAAGCCCGGCGAGCCCGCCCAATCGACGCCGAAACGAAATATTCACGTGAATAAGGTGGAATCAAAAGGGTGTCGTATACTACGAACTGCTTCCGAGTGGTGAAACCATCAAAGGACCATTATATCGAACCCAACTAATTCGTTTGAAGCGGGCATTAAAAGATAAACGCCCAGAATATGAGACCAGGCATGAGTCCGTAATTTTTCATCACGACAACGCTCGGCCACATGTTGCGGTTTCGGTGAAAAACTATTTGGAAAATAGTGGATGGGAAATTCTGCCTCACCCGCCTTACAGTCCAGACTTGGCACCATCTGACTATCACTTGTTTCGTTCGATGCAGAACGCTCTTACGGGAATACGCTTCAGCTCAGTAGAGGAAATTAAAAATTGGCTCGATACGTTCTTGGGCTCGAAAGACGAGAAATTTGTTTGGTCCGGAATTCATAAATTGCCAGAAAGATGGAGGAAAGTTGTAGCTTCCGATGGACGATACTTTGAATAAAGCATTGTAACTATGTTTTCATAATAAAACTTCAAATTTTTGAAAAAAAAACGCTGGAAACTTACTTGTAGACCCAATATATAAAATTATCTTGTCTCTTAAAAACTCTAATTCACAAATAACTGAGAGTTTTTGAAACAACTTCATAAAAAAAATAGCTTTTAATATCTGTGATATTTTATGTTTCATTTTCAATAAAAGCGTTGCATGTGGTGTTTTTCCTGATTGTTTAAAAGTCGCTGACGTTATTCCTTTGTTCAAGAAAGGAGATAATAACTTAATTAATAATTACAGGCCTATTTCCTTACTTTCAATATTCTCGAAAGTTTTTGAAAAAGCATTAAAGATAAGAATGGTCAAGTTTTTAGAAAAAAAATAAATTCTTTAGTGATTGCCAATTTGGTTTTCGATCAGGTCGTTCCACCGAGAGTGCATTATTAAATTTTTGTTCTGATATCTACAACAGCTTCAATAATAAATACCATACTGCTGCACTCTTTGTGGACATAACAAAAGCATTCGATACGGTTGATCATACTATACTCTTAGATAAGTTGTTCAAATGTGGTTTTAGGGGTAAATTTCATAACTGGCTTCATTCATATCTATCGAATAGATCTCAAAGAGTGAAAATTGATGAGGTGTTAAGTTCTCATAGAACTGTATCTGTAGGTGTTCCACAGGGTTCCGTGCTAGGTCCATTATTTTTTTTAATCTTTATTAATTCTCTCTATGGGCAAAACTATCATAGTAAACTTACAGCTTTTGCTGATGATATGGCATGTGCTTTTACTAGTGCTTCTGTTTTGAATCTTTTCTCAGATATCAATCATGACCTTGAAGTTCTTAGTCATTGGTTCAAAATCCACAAAATGGTCATAAGTGACAAAACCAAGATTATGTTTTTTAGTCCTAATGGCAAAAAAGTAGACTATGGATCTTTCTCTTTTCACTGTGGGAACTGCCCTAGATTTAAACACAGTGCGGCTATTTGCAGCTCAAATAACAATACTCAGACTTTTTTCGATCAACTTTCGTGTTCGAACAAATGTTTTTGTATTGATCAGGTAAGAGAATTTAAGTACCTTGGCGTTACTCTGGACTGGATGATGAATTGGTCTGCCCACTCGAATGCACTAAAAAAATATCTTTTGTCAACTGCTAGGCAATTCTATTTTTTAAAATCCTATTGCTCACAGGATCTTCTAAAGAGCATTTATTATGGCTTAATACATTCAAAGCTCGAATATGGCTTAGTTGTTTGGGGTGGCACTCATTACAACAAAATCTCTTCCTGTGTCTCAAAAACATGTTATTAGACTTATCTGCTGCAAAAATCGACGATATGACAGCTTTTCGTTGTTTAAAAGTCTCAATATTCTACCCTTGAAACATTTATTTTGTTTTAAAGTTTTAAAAATATTTTTTAAGAAATCGGGTTATTCATTAAATAGGATCAATTCTAATTACCGACTTAGAGTAAATGAACAATTGAATCCATTTTCCTCAAGAAAGTCAAATCTTGACTGTTAGAGTTCAATTATAAAGATATTGTTGACCTACTTCGTGTTTTGTTTTAGTAACATTTTTAATTTACATTTGTGTCATAAAGTTTTTAATTACTCCACTCATTCTGTTTATTGATTTTTCGTATTTTTTTGATAAATTTTTTGTTTTTTCTACCTGTTTTCGCCTCTAATTCCTTATGAACTATAGATTACAGATTCTTTTCTTTTTATTGATATTGATTGATTGTTATATGTACGTATAAATAAATAAAAAAAAATAAAAAAAAAGGTTTAGCATAACTTCAAGCGCACAGACACAGGCTAGTCTCCGTAATTTGTTGAGTTTGGCCTACATATGTAGACCTCTGCGTTGCTTTATGCCACTAAACGGCGGCTGCACACGTGATGATAGGTCTCATTATTGCCGTGTACATCCATAGTGTCATTTTGGGATTAAGTTCCCAATTTTTTCCAGCTAGACTTTTGCTGCGCCATAGTGAGGTCCTGGCCTTGTTAATAGTCTTGGAAAGATGAGTAGATATTTGACTTCCGTTGAGAATTCTATTGTTTCACCGAAGAGAGTGGCATTTCTGAGTCTTTCTCGCCTTCTTCTCTTGGTGAATTTAACAATGAAAATCAAGCAAGAAAAGCATTCTTGGGATTGGCTTTGAGGCCAACTTTGGTGCACCATTCAGCAACTAGGTTCAAAGCCCTCTGGAGGCGATCCAAGATTGTGTCCTCGAATTTACCTCTGATTACGATAGCAATGTCGTCTGCATATTCTTGGACGTAGAAGCCATTATTGCTGAGTATAATCAGTAATTCATTAACTACGACGGACCATAGTAGGGGTTATAGTACTCCTCCCTGAGGGCATACTTTCGTAGGTATCACACTGAGTTTATTGCTGCCTAATGAGGTTTTTATTATTTTATCCTCTTGCATACATTTTATCCATCACTTGTGCGGTTGATTTTCCAGGTTGATAGGCATATTGATATTTATGAAGGGGATTCATTTGAAGTGCCTTGTCCCTGATACGAGGGCGGGTCAATAAGTCCGTGACTTTTTGAATTTCTAAACTCTTTACTGAAACAGCAACACTGCTCCTGTCAACAGGCATCTGTCAGTTGACTCCTGTCAAAATTTAAACTTGCTGCGTCAGTTAGTTTGTGTTTGACAGCTATTTTTATCAGACTACTCACTAATTTGAGGAGAAAATGGAAAAAAGTGAATGTCGTGTGCTTATTAAGCATTATTTCTTGCGAAAAAAAACCATTACCGAGACCAAGGCTAAGCTTGATAAATACTATGGGGACTCTGCACCATCGATTTCAATGGTAAAAAAGTGGTTTACTGAATTTCGTTGTGGCCGTACAAGCACTGAAGATGCCGAACGTCCTGGACGCCCAGTTGAGGTCTCTACACCCGAAACAATCGAAAAAATTCACGATATGGTGTTGGCCGACCGAAGATTGAAAGTGCGAGAGATTGTGGAAGCCGTAGGGATCTCGCATGGCTCAGTGGTTTCAATTTTGAATGATCACTTGGGCATGAGAAAGCTTTCCGCAAGATGGGTGCCGCGTTTGCTCACAGTCGACCACAAACGCAATCGTGTAACAACTTCACAGGAAGGTTTGGCGTTGTTTAATCGCAATATGGAGGAGTTTTTGCGCCGTTTTGTAACCGTGGACGAAACATGGATCCATCACAACACACCAGAGAACAAACAACAGTCAAAACAGTGGGTTTCTAAGGGTGAATCGGCGCCAAAGAAGGCCAAGGTGGGTTTGTCAGCCAATAAAGTTATGGCGACTGTTTTTTGGGATGCACGCGGGATAATCCACATTGACTACCTTCAAAAGGGAAGAACAATCAATGGGGAATATTATGCCAACTTATTGGACCGATTCAATGACGATTTGAAAAAAAACCGACCTCATTTGGCCAAGAAAAAAGTTCTTTTCCACCAAGACAATGCAAGGGTGCACACATGTGCAGTTGCCATGGCAAAAATCCATGAATTGGGCTATGAATTGCTCCCTCATCCACCCTATTCTCCAGATTTGGCTCCGAGCGACTACTTCTTGTTCCCAAACCTGAAGAAATGGCTTGGTGGAAAAAGATTAGACTCCAATGATGAAGTCATCTCGCAAACAAAGGCCTATTTTGAGGACCTCGACAAATCATTTTTTTTGGAAGGGATAAAAAAATTGGAGAAGCGTTGGACAAAGTGTATAGAGCTCAAGGGAGACTACGTCTTTTTTTATCAAAAAATCTGTGTTTTAATCCAAAAGGATTAAAACGGACTTATTGACCCGCCCTCGTATGTCTGTCGACAAAAAAGACAGCTAATATTTTTAAGGGGTTAGGTTGTTTAATTTTGACTGTATACTTATAGAAACCTCGTAGGTGACGTCTAATACTGAAATTTTGAAAAAGGTTGAAGGCCTGGAACACGACATTGGTACTTTTTTACTTATGCTAAGTTTTGTAAGACAGTATTTACTTACCAACTTACTAATCAAACCTTCTTTGGCAGCGTTGCAAGTACTCGAAAGAGTTTTTTTTTTTAACGCGTTAGTCTCACGAAGTAACATCCATCCAGCTGTCGTGTACAAATTACAACAAACATATGAATTAGTAACTTGCAATCGAACCGGATTACATCATAGCCTTCAAAGTATGAGCCGCTATCAGAAATTATGGATTTAAATAATTCGTTTGACAATTACATTATGGGAAACGATCGAATGCCTAACCAGTAGAGGGGAGCTCTCTTGTTCCACTATATGTTTTACACTAAAATGTGACGTCCTTAGTGCATCTGATTCGATAGGCATTGAATATCTGATTGTAAATGTTCATGATGGCTCCTCTAAATGTTGAGTATCCTGCCCTCAGCCTTTTTTTAGTGCTCGTTCTGAGTGGTGGCTTCAATGCTGACTTATTCAAAAATGGCTTCAAATCAAAGTTCTGTGTATCTTCTTTTGGACTCCAAATCGTTAATGAATGCAATCCTATGCGATTTTCTGACAATTCAATTCAAAACTATTTGAACAACTTTCTCTGGACTATATTTCTGACCATAATTTCCTTTTCTGCCACAATGTTGACTTCTCATTCCTCTTTACCTTTGTTCTTTATATACAAAAATTTTAACGCTGTCGACATGTCAGCTTTACTAACTCGCAACCCGTTTAGCTTCTTGGTATGGTTGCTGATTCTAAAGAGAAGCTGAATTACTTTCAATACCTTGTATGCAAACTTTATGACGCATGTGTACCCATTAAATCTTTAATTGTTCGTATAAGAGTTGTCCTTACGAGTTTACAAGTGAAGTGGTTGCCCAAATTAGAAATTGAAACAAATTTTATAATAAATAAAAACATAACCTTTCCGGTTCTAATTTGGCTGCTATAAAAATGCGCGTAAAAATGCACGTAAAAATGTCATCCGGAATGCCAAAGTTGATCACATCTTCCATCTAAACAACTCTGGATTTGTGTCCTTAGTAGTATAAACAGCGTCAAGTGTGATCTAGATCCTAATGTCCTTACACGCCCGAGTTTCATCTAAATTAAATTTCTGGTCCACTTGCCCCATACTCGTATGTCAGGTGATGGTTACCGAAGGTGAGGTAGTTGACTGTGTTACTTACCTACTTAGGTGGCGTTATAGATCAAGGTGAACCTGGGCCTCAACTCCAGTTAGTCCGATCTTTAGCTAACTGCCTCCACTTGCGCACGCACTCCAAGTTGGTTGAGGTCCCCATCTACTGTGAGGTCTTTCTCTAATGCGTTATCGCTCCGGGTTAGATTCAAAGACTGCGGGCGGAAGCATTGGTGTCCATGCGCTCTACATGTCCTAGCCATCTCAGGCGACTAATGCGTACTTTTCTGACTAGGCTGATGTTGCTGTAAAGCTCGTACAGATCATCATTGAATCTTCTCCTTCAAAGCTTGTCAACATAACAGGACCGAATATTTCTCGAAGGATTTTTCTCTCGAAACAGCTGAGGATATCTTTATCCGCTTTCGATAGGGTTAACGAGGATGCTACTGCGCCATAAAGTAGGACTGGTATGATCAAGGTCTTATATAGAGTCTTCTTAATTTTTCGGGATAGGGCCTTTTACTCAGTTGCCTTCTCAGCCTAAATAAACAGCGATAGGCAAGAGCGATTCTTCGTTTTATTTCTGTTGAGGTGTTGGCAGAATTCATAGCAGATCCAAGGTAGGCAAAGTCCTTTACTACAACGGACGTTCTATCCGTTATGTGTCCGATGTGTTGATTTTATGTGCCCCTTCTTGTTGATAGCATATACAAACACATATATTTGGTTTTATCCTCATTTACCGCCAATCCCATTTTGGGAGTTTCCGTTCCCAATTATGTGGTTAGTTGCACAAACTTTTGAAAGATTGTGCCTCCAGTGTTCGCTTAGAGTTCCGAACAATTCTTTTAAGTATGGTGTTAAACAAGTCACATAACAGCGCGCCATCTTGTCTAACACCTTTCTTGATATCAAAGGTCTTGGCTAAGTCGTTACCGACCTTGACGAGGCAGAGAGCGTTCTTAATCGTCATTCTGCACAGGAATGCCAAAACTAGACATGGCTCTATGTAGCTCGTCTCTATAAATGCTGTCATATGCGGCATCAAAAGTGATGAAAAGACGGTGGGTTTATTTTTTTTTCCAGGATCTGCCGGAGTGTGAAGCTTTAGTCGATTGTGGATTTTCTAGTCTGAAGCCGCACTGATAGGGACTAATCAGGTTGTTTGTGAGGGTTTCAGACGTGCACACAATAGACAGATAAGATTTTGTATCCGATGTTGAAGAGACTTATAATCTCTATACACAGTTGGCGTCGTTGAGGAGGTCTCCTTTTTTGTGGATCGGGCGTACGGTGTTGAGATCAGACACACATACAGTCTTCTGATTAGATCTGAGAAATGCGTTGGTGCGTGCTGTCCCCAAAGTCATTTCCAGCAGCTTTGAATACTTCGGCCGGTAAGCTTTCTGGTTTAGCTGATTTGTTGGATTTTAGCTTAGATATTGCTATGAGCGCGCGCTCAAGGGGCTTGTGTACCCTTAAATTGTTTGTAACAGCGCGGGCGAAGGAAATTTAGGGAGGAAGAAAAGAGAGGTACCGATGTACATTGTTTTTAAATGTTTGTAACTTATAACAACCAGGAAATACAGACATCGGCAGGGCATTCCATAAGGAACGAATCACGATATTTTAGAGTACGTCCGAAAATGGGATAGAGGGTATACTGATGAGAATTCATAGCGAGACGGGTGTTACGGTTGAAAGTTTGAATAGGCGGAATGCTACTGGCGATTTCTATGGAGCACTGGTGGTGGAAATAGCGATAAAACAAAGTGAGACACGAGACAGTACGTCGGTGCTCGAGGGTGTCAATTGATTGAGTGGAATTAGTATCACCTATGAGTTTTATCGTACGGTTTTTGATCCTATGCTGTTAATATCAGGACTTAACATACGCTGCCGTTCTCGTTCTACAGACGTAGAGCAGGGGCGTGAGTCCGGGAGCGAATTGAAAAGCAGAGGGTACTGTCATCCGCAAAGGAATATATTGGATTAGAAATAGCAGACAAGAGATCATAAATGAAAACTAAAAAGAGTATCGGAGACAGAAAGGAGCCCTGGAACACATCAGCATTTATATTGTGAATATCAGACCGAAAACCGTCCAAGACAACCTGAATTGAACGTTCCGAAAGCTAATTTCTAATCCTTGTCAGGTGGACGGAAGTTTTAGCTATCATTGTCTAAGTTGAATGGTCTATTCTGCCTGACGGCATGTTCGGCTTCTTCGCCGTTATACAGCCTGCAGAAAAGGTTTTTCAATATTCTCAGCACCTAGTATGACTCTACTACAAGAGGTTTCCTCCTCCATCTCTACGGGTCTTCTTCCCTTGACACGTTCTTTTTAATTGTTGTTAAAACCTCTGTACATTAATTCTGGAGTATAACCTCTCAATATTTTCGAATTCGTCGCTTCTCGACTACTTGATACCGGCGGCATAGGAGTTATTGAGAGATTTAGCGTTTGATAATTCGGAGACCACCACGCCACCTCAAGCCAATTTTTGATATTCTGCTCTGATGTGAACCGTATTTCAGTGAGGGCGTTCTGCATCGACCGGGACAAATGGTAGTCAGAAGGGGCAAGGTCTGGGCTATAAGGCGGGTCTGGTTAGACTTCCCATCCACTGTTTTCCAAATAGTTCTTAACTGGAATAGCAACGTGGGGCCGAGCGTTGTCATGATGGAAAATTATTGTCTCGTGTCTGGTCGCATATTCCGGGCGTTTTTTCGGCCACTACTCTCTTTAAACGGATTAATTGTGTTCGGTAGCGTTGTCCATTGATGGTTTCACCCGGTTTTAGCAACTCATAATACAGCACACCCATCTGATCCCACCAAATACAGAGCATTACCTTCGCGCCATGGATATTCGGCTTTGCCGTTGATTTGGCTGGTTGGCCGGGTTTCACATATGATTTTTTGCGCTTGGGGTTGTCTTAATGGATCCATTTTTCATCACCAGTAACAATCCGATGCAAAAATGACTTCCTTTTGTGGCGTTCCAGCAGCATTTCGGACATTCAAAACCACCTTTCGACATCTCTCGGCTTGAGTTCATGTGGAACCCAATTTCCTTGCTTTTGAATATATCCAGCTGCTTTTAAACGTTTTGAAATGGCTGCTTGAGTGACACCCAAAGATTCTGCGAGCTCTTCTTGTGTTTGGCAACAATCTTCATAGAGTAATGCTTCCAGTTCTTCATCTTCAAACTTTTTTGGCTGCCCAGGACGTTCATCGTCTTCCAAGCCAAAATCACCACTTTTAAATCGTGCGAACCACTTTTGGCACGTTCGCTCAGCTAGCGCATGTTCACCATAAACTTCCACCAAAATACGAAGACTTTCGGCAGTAGTTTTCTTCATATTAAAGTAATGAAGAAGAACTCCCCGCAAAAACACTTTTTCAGGCACAAAATTCGACATATTTGAGTGAAAAAAAATTATGTTTACGCTTCAAATGAATGACATATACTGAAATGACGTACAATGACAGTAGCTTTCCAACGCATGTTCCAATGGAATAATAAGTTACGCCATCTCTTAGCAAACCGCTCGAATTAGTTATAGACCCAATATAAGCTCAAGATACCTTAACGTTTGTTAGGTTCGTCAACAGTGAGTCCATTTTTATCCGAGGCCATTAGTTGGTTCGTCACATATTTTAATCTTTTCCATATATGGTTATAAGCCCTATGACGGCGTAGGCCTGTATAATATAGAATAAGGGTTTTACTCATGTCGTTACGGGGGAGCACCACTGGGAGATAAGGCAAGCACTTTGCTACGAACTTGATTGTTGCGCTGCTGGACCAATCCAAGGTATAGGACACTCAGCAGTTTCCCAATTAATCGGCACGCAGGCACCCACACAAATACCTATCTGTAGTAAACAAATGGATCTTATTAGGGCTTCTCAAGACCTAGGGCCTTGTTGTTATTCAATTATTTAATGTACTCATCATTATACGATATCTAGTATGAGTACGAGTATTCTAGGGCAGCTCGATCTCATTACAGCGTATATCGCTGACAAAACATGGCTTAGTAGTGCAGCAAAGCGATCGTTTAAGGTGACGTCCTCTTTTATTACATTGTCCCTTCGGATATAAACAAAGACTTCAATCGCTCAGGTCATTATCACTATACAACTCATGGAATTCATTATTACACCTTGTCCTTCGAAGTCCGTCAATGCCAGCGGGATCAGAAATCACGGGAAAAAACCTCCCTTCAAAATGATAAAGGATATTTTCATCCCTCTTCGCTGGCGCTAACATCGATGTATGCGGATATACAGATTCTCCATTGTATTTCATAATTAGACAACGATTGACAGATGTAACTTTTCGTTTGATTGCTGACGAGGTGTCATTGTCAAAGTTAATAGCCGAGTTGAGATACTCGTAGGCCGTTCTGCCAATGATATCAATGTAGTTGCACAGATTTTTGTAAAATTGTGTGTCTGGGGTTCTCCTGGGAGTTCCACACAATTTTTTTAAGTGTGATATTAAAGAATTCATTTATTATTTATTTATTTATTTATTTATTATCAAGGGAACGATACAAATCAATTTGTAAGGTCTGGGATTTAACGCCGGGGTACTATGCCCATGTGGCGTTTTGTCAACAGCACGCGGAGTACCGAATTCCCATGTGAGAACCGATGGCAGGGCATTATCTTGTTTAAACACTTTTTTGAAATCAAGGCTTTTGTCAGATCTTCCAATATTTATGGATCAGCGGGCTGATTCTGCAGAATCTGAGTTTGGTAGGAAGCTGCTTCATAGACTACATGAGGTTGGCTGAAATTTTCACCAAATCCGGAGTTTCATGAGCTTAGTCGGGTGAAACTCAGCACATGATCATACTCATTCCATTGTTCGTAGATTTTGTCGAGGAGCTCATAGAAATCTTCCTTCGCCTATTTCTTCTGATGTTTAGTTTTGTTGCGGATTGTTGCAATGCCCAAGGCTGTTGAAAACTCAATACTTCTTCCTTTAGACTGCTGCTTACACCAAATCCGGATCCAAATAGACTCTGCTTCAGTCCACCGTAGCAGTCATCTAGCAGTTGTAAATTTTCTTTTGGTGATGGTATCTGCTTTATGGCAATCTAGGGCTTGCACTAGTTTGCACGTGGCCTGTTCAAAATTCTAATATTCCCAGTGTGTATTCGAATGTCGTTATCGTTTTTTTGATTTTGCAGTAGGGACTTAACGTAGTTAACCCCATGCTCTTTGCGGAAAAGGGGCTGGCTATTTTAAAGCCAGTAACCCGATTCGGCGATATGTCACTGACCCATTAAAGGTTCATCCGCCCCGTATTGACTACAAATACATGAAGAAGCCGATATAAGACATCTGTCAGGCTGGCAATTCGTGCACATACTCTTTCTGACGTAAAGTCGTTTCTAACAAAACATTACAGTGTTGCTACTTTCTTCTGCTCAAGACTTATATTGTGGTTTGCCAAGCTCATAATTTTTACAAGTCAAGTTCGGTTGAACGAGGCCAGTATGTGGTGTAGTCACAATTGCAGCATTCGGTATCGCCAGGTTGATGCCTAATAGTTCACCACCAGGTCTGGTCTCTACTTATTGTTAAGTGTTGCTTTTAAAGCAGAGCATTCATTAGCATTTAGCATTTAGTACCCAAACGTGTTTGTCTACCTAACCAAGAATAAATAGTGTAAGGGCTTAGACGCACTAACACGAGCAGGTAAACCAAACCCTTGGCCACAAACTTAACATAAGAACCAGACGTATAGATAATTTCATATTTTAATTCTTCCTCCACTTAAAGCACGTAAATTTCTTTAAAAACTCTTCCACTCCTGGAAAGTCTCAGCCAGACAGACGAGCTAAAACTTAAATGCAAATACCACCACAATCGATAAGATCAAAGGGCATGGAACTGTAGCTCGCCTGCTTTACCAGATAGATAGAGACTGGATAAAGGAGGGGCTATAAAAAAAAGAAAAAAAAAAGTGAAAATACTCCCTACACCACCCCTGACACATGGGAGGATTAAAGTGTTTCAAATGGTTTGATTCTGAACGGAGTACTCCAAGTCAATACATACCTGCATGGAAAATTACTATTGAACACATTTTACACTTCATTCGCCGATGGCGGAAGAACTGCCATACCACCTCTCTATATATTTCATTACGAAGGATCTACCCGCTCTCATTGAAGATGCAGCACACCACATTGCATCGAAAATGGCAAAGATGCACCTCGACACTGTACAGCGGATAGCAAGCACACCAAGCAGCAAGACCTTTCGCCGCGACTCTATCCACTTTCATCTCGAAAATTGCCACAATTTAAGTTGGTACCGCTGTGCTCTAAATGCATGTAAAATTCATTCATTTCCTGCGAGATGCACCCCCAAAAGCGATTTTTACGATTTTCATAGCAGCAACAATGAGAAAAGATTTTATGCAGCCGTGCGGTGTGTACAGCTGGAGCTGATGTTACAGCTGAAGCGGATATGGACGTAGACTGGTGGTGGATAAATATTGTTGGCAAGGGTAGAAGGCCAGCTCATGAAATATGCACTGGTACGTGGATGTTTTATGAAATCAAATCTGCTGCAAGTTTTTAATACCCATGGAGATGGGGTGGAACACCAATGCACAAATGTGTGGAAGTGAATTGCTTTACATAAATTGGAGACTGCTGCCACACATGGCTGTAATAACCGCCAAGCGCGTTGGAGTCAAATATTGTCGAAGGTACAACAGAAGCGTACATGAGGTCCATAAGAAACGAGTTGCACTTCAATACTTGTAATACAATACATTGATGAAGCAATATTGAGAAATGAAGGAAAAAGATTTGATATTTTCTAATGGAACACATTAAAGTAGCTTTTGGGATTATTTCAGAATATTAGCTCACAGAGGAAATGTGCACAAGTGCGTGCTGTTTTAGTGGTATGCAATCCCTACAAGAATTTTTAAGTGGTGTTTCCTTGACAAAGCTCTCAATGGTACTGAAAATGTAATCCTGAGAGAGATTTAAAATGAAGACTCCATGTGTTTGCTAACTGGAGAATGCACTCGTACAATAAGCAGACTTAACAATTTGAATATTCCTTTTTGCAGTCCTTTCTTCAGTCTCTTTATCCGGCTTTAAAAATTATTATTTCACTCTTTAGATTTGTGGTAAGAGCAACCTGAGAGGGAACTTGAAGTCTTCTGTGCGTTTTATTGGTATGAATGATTTTACGTGATAAATTCAAAGACTTACCGGGCTGTGGCATTGACCTTATCTATTCTAGATCTTCGTACACGTAGTTGGTCCAAAAGGTATTACCTATATATACGTGTATACCCTGTCAAAGCTACTCAGTGTAGCACACAACATATACATGCTTATCATACCTCCAAATGATCTAGTATTGATTAATGTCCGTCTGGACTCGACCTGTTGAACTTTTGGGCGCCAATGTTGAAGAAGAGCCAAAAATAGCAGCACTGTAAACACGACAATGCACGAATCCCCTAGAATGAGCCAAAGACGGCATCACAGCTTCACACAGAAGTATAGGCCTTCTTTGGCCTATTGGGACATGTTCGGAGCTCAGATTGATGATAATTTCCAAGTACAAGGCGAGCTTCTAATAGGCCAGCGGCCGTTGTCATGGCTCAAGTGCTAGTGCATTGGCTTCGGAATCGGAAGGTTTGGCGTTCAAATCCCAGCCGCGCCCGAAAGATATTCTTTTTTTCAGGCAACTAAAATCGTATGAGATGAGTGGTTGTCTAGAATATAATAACAAGTCCAATTACACTAATAATTTAGGCTCCCCATTAAATGTTGGATACCACCCATGGAGAGCAATAACCACTGAGCCCAAACATCTTAATCCTTCTTAACACGTGCTCCGGCATTTAAAAAAAAAAACAAAAACGGCTGCACTGACATCTCCCAAGTGGTGCAACCGGCCCCTAGCCATATGGGTTTCTACACTGGAACTGGTCCTTCAGGTTGGGAGCTGTGCCATTGGGGTAGATTCTTTACCACGAAAAATAACACTAGTAATTGACTTCAAGCTGATAAGCGATCACCTGACTGTGAGTCGCATCAGGCCAACATTCCAAAACATCAGCATAATAAGTGCACACGCTTCTACCCGTAAAGCTGAAGGCTGTATCAAGGGGGAGATGCATGATCTCTTGGACGGATTCTATATATTCGGCGCTTTATACAAATATAATACGAAAGCACAGCTCCAATACAAGCTATCGCAAAATTAATTACCCCGATGGTTAATTTTTGCAAATGGCGTCGTACATCAATCATATTTGACATATCTGAACCTCTAGCTGTAGTAAACTCCGCAAGAGAGTGGAATAATTGTGTCGATATTTTTGACCAATAATCGGCGGGAGGTCTTAGCGCAACGTGAATTTCGACGTCAATTTCCTAATCGTGTCGCGCCAACTGGGCAAACATTTCGGCGCTTAGATACTCGACTCGAATAGAGTGAAACCACAGGAGACCATGCAGGGCGTGGCCGCCACCGGACTAGTCGTTCGGCCGAGAATATCGCGGCTGTGGCTGCCGATGTCGCTGAGAACGAAGAAACATCAATCAGACGACGGGCCACGTAATTGGGCATCACCAGACCGACACTACAGCGAGTTTTAGTGAAAGACTTACACATGTTCCCATACAAAGTGCAAACAGTGCATCAGTTAATTCCTCTTGACCATCAGTCGCGTGTGAATTACTGTAAAGCCATCCTCAATCTCAACAACGAAGAGGACGGTTTTTGTGTCGAAAATCATGATGAGCGACGCGGCGCATTTCCACTTAAGCGGTTACGTCAATAAGCAAAATCTTTATTTCTGGGGCACTGAAAATCCGCATGTGATGCCATTACATCCACTCAAAGCCATTGTGTGTTGCGGCGTTCACGCGGGAGGAGTGATTAGGCCGTATTTTTTTGAGGACGCCATCGGCAATGCGGTTACTGTTACTGGCGAACGCTACAAACAACAACTTTTTACTGACGGAATTGGATGAGCGGGACTTGGCGAACAGGTGGTTTCAACAAGACGGTGCATCTGCACACACAGCACAAGCCACAATGGATATTGTAAGGGAAGTGTTTCCAGGTCGTGTAATCTCCCGTTTTAGCGATTTGGCATGGCCAGCAAGATGGCCCGAATTAACCATCCCAGACTTCTTTCTTTGGGGGTTACTTGATGTCGCGGATTTATGCCAACTAGCCTCAGAGAATCGCAGCCCTTAAGGAGAATATTTGACAGGAATGCGAACAGTTATTGCGGAAAGTCATGGAAAATGCGATAAAACGGGCACAAATGTGCATCAAAACTGGCGGCAGCTACTTGGCGGATATCATCTTTTCCACTTAACAGAAAGAATTGTAAAGGTCCCCATAAGGATTTCTGTCACTCAAAATAATTTTTTTTTATTTAGTAAAAAAGTAATTCAAAAACAAAATTGGATGATTATTTTTGCGTCACCTTGTAGATGAAAGCTTCTCGCTAATCGATATGCGATCGTAAGACGATGATATGAAGATTCCTTCGATAAGGTTGTAAGAACTGATTGTAGAGCAAGAGTTTAACGAGTTGTTGAGTTAAGTTATTCAAAAAAAAAATAAAAATAAAAAAAAAATGCCTTGCATTTGCGTACTTTGTCATAATAAAGTGGATAGATCTGTTTCCAAATTAACTTGTGGCGATTGTGCAAAATTATTTCACGCTACTTGTGTTAATATTCTTGATAGTGACGTAGAGTATATGCAAAAAACCGGTCTTCCATTCCGCTGCCCTTCCTGTACATCTCTTCGTCGTAGATCAGGAATCATCCCTCCACTGTCCGCTGCTTTTCATTCCATGGACGCTGCTACTGTTCCTACCACCACCACCTCTGCAGCTGCTCTTACGCATGTCACCTCCATCGCTGTCGCCAACTCATCGGCTGTTACAACAAAAACCAACGCCACTGCCGATCTTGTTGCACCAATGAATGTTCTTGGTCTGCCAATCTCTCTGGTAGACATATATAGAGAAATTTTGGAGATTAAGAAAGTCAACACTGGCCTATTGAATGCGCTTGAGGTACTTCGTGAAGAGAAAAGTGACATGCTCAAACAAATTAATTCACTGCAGCATAGAATAAATTCGCTTGAGTAAAATCAGAGACGGAACGCTGTAGAAATAATTGGAGTACCTGATCTAACTAAGTCTAATGCTTTAGACAATGCTCTCAAGCTGTTCTCGGATGGATTGGATGTAAATATTAATGAAGATCAAATTGACAACATTTATATAAAAAAAATAAAAACAAAAACTACTGGCACTGAATCAGCTGATATTCTTTGTATTAATTTTTGTTCATATAATACAAAGCTGAAGCTTATGAAAAAGAAGGCCACAAACAAAAGACGATTGACAGCTAAATTGTTTGGAAACGATTACAACAGCAATTGTATCTATATAAACCATAGTTTATCTTTTCATACTAGGGAACTTCGGAAAGCTGCGCAGGAAATAAAAAAAATTAAACACTACAAGTATTTATGGTTCAATAATTCAGAGCTGTTGATGAGAAAATCAGAAGGTGATAAAGTTATTAAAATTAATTGTATAGATGACTTAAGAAATCTTTAATCAAATGCATTTTGCTAACTTAAACTATCTTGATCCTGAAATCAATACTGTTTCGTCTTGTAGCTCTGATAAAGATATTTTGCAAAGTATTTTTCTCAGATAGCTTTTTTATAGTTCACCAAAATATTCATAGTCTTCGCGCTAATTTTGATTTATTGGTACTGCATATTGAGTCGTGTTCAAATAAGCCTGACTTTATTTTTGTTTCCGAAATTTGGATTTTCGATAGTGAAAAAGATGACTATATAAAATCCCGGGTTATGCCTTTTTTGCTACATGCAACAATTCTTATTCGTCTGGTGGTGTCGGGGTTTTTATTAAAAATATATATAATAATTCAGAAGTTTCTAACTTTAATCTGCAATCTGCGGATATTATAAAAATTAATTTTTATTTAAACGATGAAAAAACTGTCTTTGTTGGTGCCTATAGGCTGCATGATAGTAATAGAGATGTTTTCCTTGATGAACTTAATGAATTACTCGTGAATGAAAAAACCAAAAACTTAATTTTCCTGGATGATATTAACATTGATCTCCTTTCTAAGATTAATTTTGTGAATAGTTACCTAATGTTACTGGCTGCTAATGGTTTGGATTGTTGTATTGATAAGCCAACGCACGTATGTGGTTCCTCTACTACATGCATTGACCATATCTTTTCTAGAAGTGGTAGATCTCGTAGTTGTGGTCTTGTGAGCTCTTTAGCTGATTTCGGTATCACCGATCATTGCATGATAAGTCTTCACTATTTAGACATTATTAATGAAAGCAATAAATCAATTACTAGCAAACCTTTTAAAAAAATTGATTTTGATAGGCTTAACTTCCTTCTTCGCTTTGAATTCTGGCCTGAGGTCTATAACGAAAATTGTCCTTCTATAGCTTTTCATAACTTTTTACACAAATTAGGGATTTTGCTTGACTGTTGTACTCTTAATTTAAATACTTCTGATCCCAAATCTAAACGTTTAAAAGAGTGGATGTCTGGACCTTTGCTAAGAAAAATAAACAGGAAAAATAAATTGGCACTTAAATGTAAGAAATACCCTTCCAATAGTGCACTTAAAACTTCTTTCAAAAGCTTATGTAAAGAGATCTCAGTTGAGATAAAGACATCTAAGGAAAATTATTATTTGTCTGAACTCGAAAAAAACCAAGGAAATTTAAAAGGGGAATGGAGCGTAGTCAACAAAATTTTAAATCGCAAAGTCCATGAAGACAAACCATTAATTGTGACAGTGAATGATTTGACAGTTTGGGATCCGACTGAAGTTGCTAATCACTTCAATGAATTTTTTGTTTCCACAGCTAATAATTTAGTTACTGAAGTATTTGATAAAAACAATCCTACTATTGCTGACGAGGGATTAGTAAGTGATACCCTTTTTTAGTGAAAGCTGTTGTTTTAATCCCATTTCTTCAAGTGAATTATATAAAATTATTAATTCATTAAAAGACTCCAACACTGTTACAGCAGATGGTTGCTCTAATGTTATTCTAAAAAGGATAGCATTTAATATTGTGGATGTTCTAGCTCACATTTTTAACAAAAGCGTTTTCGGAGGAGTTTTTCCTGATACACTTAAAATTGCTGAAGTTATTCCGCTCCATAAAAAATCCAACCCTTGTTGTCTTAATAACTACAGACCGATATCTCTTTTGCCCGTTTGCTCCAAGATATTTGAAAAAGCCATGAAACGAAGAATTCTAGACTTTTTAAACAAACAACGTTTTTTTAGTGATTGTCAGTTTGGATTTCGACCTGGCCGATCTACTGAAGACGCGCTTTTAAAGTTATGTAGTGAGGTCTATGATGGTATCAACCAAAGTTTCTTCAATGCTGCCCTTTTTGTTGATCTAACTAAAGCATTTGATCTAGTAGATCCTCACATTCTTTTGAGTAAGCTTTATAGAGCAGGATTTCGTGGTTTTTTGTATTACTGGTTTGCTTCTTATTTGTCTGATAGAAAACAGCATGTTAAAATTAAAGGAAAATACAGTGTGTTACGTAACTTAAAAGTAGATGTACCACAAGGGTCAGTTCTTGGACCATTACTTTTTTTAATTTTTGTTAACTCCATCTTTTTACAGAAATTTAAAGGTTACTCGACAGCTTTTGCTGATGACATAGCCTTTTCCTACGCAAGTAAATCTCCACTTAACTTAATAGTTGACATTAACTTTGACTTGGATCTTTTGAGACGCTGGTTTGCTCAGCATCGTATGATTTTGAGTAATAAGACTAAAGTGATGTATTTCAATTTATCAGGGTCTTCTACTCTGCTTGACTGTAATCTTTTTTATCATACTTCTGACTGTCTTAAGTTTAAACTCGAAACTAACTCTGCATCGAGCACCAGCGCATTTAATTCTAGTGAAACTTGCTCCAATCATTGTTTTAAAATAGATTTTGTTCAATCCTTTAAGTATCTTGGAGTGATCTTGGATAGTAAATTAAACTGGGTCGATCATACTAACGCTGTGAAAAAATATTTGCTATGTTGCTCCAGACAATTTTACAATCTCAGTTCATATTGTTAAAAAAAATTACTGGTTATGATCTATTATGGTATTGTGCATTCTAAGATTCAGTATGGTATCACTTGTTGGGGTGGAACTCATGCTAACAAAATTAACCCTCTGCTCTTGGCTCTTAAACATGTTATTCGTATTGTATGTAAGAAAAATCGATTCCATAACAGCTTTATTTTATTTCAAGAACTGAAAATTCTTCCCCTAAGGCATCTCTACTACTATAAAGTGCTAAAACTTTTTTTTATTAGAAGTGGCTATCTTGCAGTTAGAAGAAATTCTATTTATAACTTGCGAATCCATTCAAATAACTCTGTTGTTGTACCATCGCACAATAAAATGCATTTTAAAAAGTTTTTCTTGATAGTAGCTCCGACAATTTTTAACAAGCTACCCGACTTCATCCGACGTATACGTAATTTGTTAACCTTTCCTAACTAAAGTTAAAACATGGCTCTTTGAATTTAACCACCAATAGATTGAACGACTCTTAAACATCTATATTTAAAATAAAAACAATCCTTTTTCCTTTTACCCCCACGCTCATTTTAAAATTACATATTTGATTTTGAATTTTTTATGGGACACTCGCTACTAGCTGTAGTTCTTAACTTGGCTATAGACTGTTCCTTTTATTTATATTTCTGGGTATTCTTTTGAATTTATGGCTTTTTTTGAAATTTACTATTTTTTGAATTTGTGTAATCCATACTTCTACAAATTGTACCTAGAATAATAAATAAATAAATAAATATACAATACAATAAAATAAGTAGCAATAGATTTCCAAGCCTACGAATCCCCATGACATGTAACCTGGTACTCTCCAGATTGCCAAGCCGCTAAGCAAATCGACCACGGGTTAAAAAATGCAGGACACGCATCCAGCATTCAGATTCACAGGGGCAAACGTCGTACCCCATCAATTGGACTTCAACTATCCAACGAGAAAAATCAGCACACGGAAAAGAAAAAGAATGTAACATTGGCGTAAATACTGCAACATGGGATCTCTTCCTTCTATATTTACTAGTGTATAAATTAGATCAAGGCACAAGAGTCCTTTACGAACAGCCTCTCAACAGGCCGAAGAAGCTAAAATTTTTTAAGGAATTTTTAGCGTTCTTGGGGAACCAATTCGAGTCATTGGAGTCAACCGCACGGATTGATTCGTCCCGAGCGTGTTCGTCACTAACAACAGTCATTACAACTAAAGCCAAGAGATCGAGTGCAATTTCTACGGTTGGCCATGCTGCGAACTTAATTGTAACGCAAGAAGCTGTTGTTACACGTTGAGAAGGGCGCGATCATCAGCAGACATCAAATTCCCACGAAAGAGGACAACAAATGAATGTCTCAAGGGACTACACATAAGCCCATCAGTGACACTAACAGCATTCCAAAGGCCCTACGGCCATAGGGGCGACTTTCCAGGAAATATACAAGGCCACTGATTGCAGTGGACCTAATTATGACCTGGATAATCGCATCTTGGTGCACGACCTCTACATTCGAAATGAAGTAGAGAACTGGCGATCCGAGGGCTCCGGTTTTACCCGGTTCAGCGAAGAAAATATGGCAAATAATGTCATTGCCAGAGAGGGTGACCTACCCCCGTTCATTTCGAAGTAAGAGCTCCATGAGATCTTCGACACAATCAGGGCTAAGAAATCAGTGGGGACCGATGGTATTCCGAACATCGTGCTTCGACATCTTCCTCTAGAAGCGGTGGACATTTACACCACCCTGTTTAATAATGCAATGAATAATGCACATTATCCAGCGCATTGGAAAACGGCGGTGGTGCAACCTATCCCCAAAAAGGGAAAGGATATATCCAATCCGGCGAATCTCCGGTCGATAAGTCTCCTTCCGAATATCAGTAAGGTGTTTGAAAAAGTAATCAATAGAGCTCTGTCTAGGTGGGTTGAGGACAAACATATAGTTCCTGATAATCAATTCGGTTTTAAGGCGAGACATGATATCTCACATGCCGCGTCTAAACTGGTGTCCGATATCCAATGGAATAAAGGCAAAAACCAATGTACTGGTGCCTGCCTTGTTGACTTGGAGAAGGCCTTCGACTCCGTATGGTTAGAGGGTCTTTTCTATAAGCTGACTAGGCTGGGGATCAGTAAACCACTCTTGTACATTCTTTATAATATGCTAACCAACAGACAGTTCATCGTGAAAAATGGCGGTGTGACTTCTGTTGAAATATTTCAAATTAAAAATGGTCTTCAGCAAGGCGCGGTCAATTCGCCGATCCTATTCAACATTTATACAAGCGACTTGATAGGTTCACTTCCCCATACTATTGCGTACGCAGACGATTTGATAGCGTACAGAGCAGGTCCAAAAATCGAGGTCATTAATACTCTCTTGCAGCGTGACTTCGATAAGATAAGACGATTTTGCGATGACTGGAAGTTGAAAATCAACTTTCAGAAGTCGGAAACCATTCTCTTTAGGACGCCGTTGTCTGGAGCCTCTAGGGATACCAGGAAAAATTGGCGTAAGTTCTCGATCATTGGACAACGCGGACAGCCTCTTGCCTGTCGAAATGTAGTCAGATACCTAGGGATCTGGCTAGATCGGTTTCTGTATTTTGATAAAAATGTAGATGCTGCTCTGGCCAGAGCTAAAGGTGCTTTTGCCCTTACAAAGAGACTGTTTTATAGCAGCCAACTCGATGCGGGGGTAAAGGTAATCTGCTACATGGCCCTTATCAGGCCCATGCTAGTATTTGGGTGTCCCGTGTGGTTCAATGTGCGAGCAAGCTTAATGGAAAAGATTCGGGTGTTTGAGAGGGCTTGCCTTAGGGCTTGCCTTCGCTTGTACAGAACACCAGAGTCGGAGTACAAAAAATTTTATCGTAATGAGGTCCTTTACAACAGAGCGAACCTAATACGAGTGGACAACTTCGTAATTAAGCTGACTCGAAGACACATCGCAAGAGCAATGGCCTCGACGAATAACCTGATATCTGGGGCTTACTACCCCAACTACCTTTACCACGAGAGTGTGCGCTCTGACGGCTTCGTTCCACCGGAAGCATTCCTCTACCTAGATCAGATAGGGTTGATCCAGGATAGATCAGCGGTCCCGTTAATCTTCCATGTCGCTCGGAAAGCTGGGGACAGGCGACTCAACTACGGCAGAGACGTCGCACACGGCAGTGTGGATCGTCTCAGGTTCAGTAGGGCGGTGGGGAATCGCGATAAGAGGGATGTCGTTCGGCAGCACCAGCAGTTCTGGTGGTTGAATGATGGAGAACAGGTTTCGTCGTCGTTTCCGTCATTTACGGACCAGCCTCACTAATGAGGCAGAGCTGACCAATCTATTTGCTCTGTGAATAGCGATGGCCAGCTTGCATAGGTTTAGGTTAGCATTTAAGAAATATATACATATATTAGTATATACCTTTGTATATACTAATATATGTATATAATTGTGAATGTATAATATCTATGTGTGTGTATTGTGTATGTAGGTTAGGTAGACTAAGGTATATTTTAAGTTAGATATTAAGTTTTATAAAAAATTAAGTCCATATGCTAAGTTTTTGTTAGCAATTTTTTTCTTAGCTTTAAGTATACAAATATTTCAATAAAATGTAAATAAAGTCGAAAGACATAGATATAAGAATTTAGAGTAGCTTAGAGTGCCTGTGTGGGGCCAAGAAGTTAGTATAAGATTGTTAAGTAATTTTAAGCTAGCATTTAAGCATTTTTTGTTAGTATGTAAGAATTAATGATTTAAGAAATAAAATGCATTTAAAACTAAAACTAAACAGGCAACACTACGTACTACTCATCACAACCATTGTAGAAATGGTTGCAAACAATGGACATAAATTGGAATGTAGAAATATTTTGGATTCTAGCTCTCAAGTGAACCTGATTACAGAACGCCTGTTATACAAGAAACACAACAATGAGTCTTCAAGTCATTTAAGGCAATGGAAAGAAAGAATCCCATCAACGTCTCAATGTCAAATCACAGTCAAGAACAAGTAGCTTTAATAAACGGTTACAGTATAAAGTATCTACAAGAGATTTTTTTGAACAATTTTAATATATCTATTAAAGTCCTTCACGCAAACAAAAACTAATATATTTTTTCATGGGCCATTCTGTGCTTTGTGAGTCGAAAACCAATTCAATTCTCATATCCTTACAGTTCTCTAAAAAAAAAAAAAAAAAACCCAAAAGCTATTCCTTCCTACATACTCGTATATCCGACAATTTGACTTTGACTGTGACTGTCCATGCTATTGATTTGTATCTATTTTGAAAAGCTAAAAATCAATAAGTAGTCATTTTGGTAAACCACAAACAAAACCATCGAAGAGCAAATCCCTTCCGCAAATCCCTCCATTTTAACGCCAATCCTGTACGTATCCATTGCAAGCGAGTCAGAACCAAAATCAAAGTCGTTTCGTCCAAATTGCGGTTCGTCGTTCATCCTCTGGACAAATATAATACCGCACTCGACAACATTGGCTTGCTTTCTAAACTCTTAACTCTTCGTTGGATAAATTGAATTTATTTGCTTGTCCTGAGAGAATACGGTTATCCTCCAAAATATTGAGTACCTTCCACCGTGCCTCATTGTCCTGGTCATATTTGTGGTCTTCGTATTCCTCTTCTATCAATGAAATAATCTTTTGTTCATTGCCTCTCTATCGGATGTGAATAGTTAGAGTACGTCTACCACATAGGCATGAGTATGTATATTTGTGATTTGATGCTAAGATTGGGTAAGAATATGTTGATCCTTTGGATAATAAACAAAATGGTAGTAGAGGGAATAAGGTGGCGATTTATCAACTATGGTATTAAGTAAGGAGCTTTAATACGGATTACGAGATTGCAGGGGACAAAGACTAGATATTTACATTTCTCACAATCGAATTAGGATACACATTAACGCGCCTGGGGATGAAAATAAGGAGCATGTCTTAGACAACTGTGTTAAAATGTTTATTATGTTAATTCAATGTAAATGGCTTAAGATTTGGGAAAATTACTACTTGATGGCTACAAGGATAAGGAATTGTGTTCTGGAATATCAGTAGATCTATGAATATAATAATTTGTTGTTTGAAATTCGTCGATAGACTCACACTGTTTTTGAATGGTTACAGGATCAGGATAAGGGGTGGGGCAGTTGGGATTTCTTCCAGTAATCTTCTTTGGACAAGCACTAACGTTCATGTTTTGAGTGTTTTTCTGAATCTTTGTCTTGATCTTGGATAAACACCCGGCCCTTGGGTTTATACATTTTTGGTGGTCTCCCAGTTACATTCCATTTCATTTCATTTATTTGTTGAAAGATTTGTAAGGGCCTATATAAAGATAAAATCTTTTGTAGCACTTACGAGTATCTTGGTGTATTCAGTTTTGACAAATTATTGAGCACTACACCAATGTGTTTTATCCAAAAAAAGATACACATCAAGGTTGGTGACAGAAATGGAAAGGGTAGCGAATTGTTTGGTGGTATTGGAGGTGAAGTTGATGTAGTTTTGCACAGTACAACTTGTACTATGCACTTGCAGTACTTCTTCTGGTGCTCCGTCTCTCGGGGTTAGACAGCCTCGAAGACTTTTTGAGTCGGAGCTGTGACGTTCACTTTCTCAACATGGACCAGTCATCTCAGACGCTGAAGTCGTAGAAGACTGACAGTACAGTTGGTGGTGGAGCCTTCTTCTCCATATTATGTAGCAGTTATAGGTAACTCTGAAGAGAATCTTCATTGTAAGACTATCATTGCCATATACTCGTACAGTGTTGGCCAAAACTAAAGCAACTTTTAAATAAGCACAAGATTCTGCGATAAAATAAAAAAAAATACTGTAACCATGTCGATTTTATGCTGGCCAAAACAAAAGCAACTACGTAGTAAGTTTTCACATTTAATAATAATCATCACGACGAAACCTTTGTTTTTGATTACTTCACTAAACCTTCTTGGCATACTCTCGATCAGATTGGAAATTATAGATGTTCGGATGTCTATTTCAAGCCTGGGCTTAAATATAAAGGTCGTCCCTATTCCTGCACATCTCACGAACTATTCACCGATTTACAATTTCACATAGATCTTCTACCGGGTTGAGATCGGATTACTGGGCTGACCATTCCATAACATTGATTTTCTGATCTCGGGACCACTATTGAACTGTTTTTGAAGCATGTTTCGGATCATTATCCTTCTGAAATATCTATTTCAGTGGCAATTCCTCCTCAGCATGTGGCAGTATAGTGCTTTCAAGTATACTTTTGTAAATAAGTCGGTCCATAATTCCATCTATTTTATGTTTCCGACCTATTTCATGTCCAGAGAAACATTTTCAAGCCGTAATATTATCGCCTCCATGCATCACAATGCCCTTTAAGTATCAAGGATCCAATGCTTCATTGATTGGCCGACGAAAGCCATCTGACCGTCGGATGCGTCGGAAAATAGTACCGTTTTCCACTTCGCTACTGTGTGGAAATACTTAATATGGTCATTTGCAAATTTCAGTCTTGCTCTTTTGTTTTTGGCTAAAATAAATGGTTTCTTTGCGATCCTAAATGATGAAAGACCACCATTAATAGCTCTCCGACGAAGTGTCGTTTTGTAATTCCCTTGATGACATAAAGGGATTACTCTTTATCGTTCTAATGATCATTTTGACTTCTTGGCCTACCACCTCGGCTTATCACCGATTTTAGGATTGATTACTTTTTGGGTAATTCAGATTGTGAAATATCACTTTTACAGTGTGTTTGACAAAAGCGTAATTAACCTGTTAGTTACGATAAAAATTTTTGGTTTAGAATTATTCCTCCTCTAATCCGCTTACTTTAGTTGCATCTCGTTTTTGAAAGTTTCGTGTTGTATTCCGTAATGAATGTTTATTGCTAATAATATGGACTGGACCCAAATTATTTTCACTGACGAAGCTTCATTTGTTTTCAACAATCCATTTGTGTTGACTGCTCACAGTTAAACTGTCTTCTAAATTACAGTGAAACATACGGCAAAAGTGCATGTTTATAGTTTTTTTTTTTTTTTTTTTTTTAAAGAACTTAACACTCAAGTGGGTATGACTACACTTATAATGCCTTAGCATGTGTTAAGTTTTTTGGAAAATGGGATAGAGAGAGAAAGAAAGATATTTGGGCTCAGTGGTTATTTTGTTCCGTTGGTGGCATCCAACATTTAATGGGGAGACTAAATTCTTAGTGGAAGTTGGCTTGATATTGATTTCTAGTCAACCACTGGTCTTACTTGATTTTCGTTAACTGAAAAAATAGATGATATGTCTTTCGGGCGAGGCTGGGATTCGAACACCGAACCTTCCGATTTGGAAGCCAGTCCACTACCACTTGAGCCACGGCCACCCACCATGTTTATAGCTGTTTCCGTGCGATGGGTTTCGGAAAATCGGTGACGATTACCGGGAATTTCAAAGAATGATCCAACTGTGCAAGAAAGAATTACTGGGATCCGCTGAAATGCTATTCGGACGCGGATAAGCCCCGATCGTAGTCGTATCTGTCAGGGCTTCAAGGAGAGAAATGACAAATGACAATCTCAGTCTCCAGATGCCAATCCGATTGAAAACGTCAGGAGACTTATGAAGCAACGGATTAAAGGAAAAAACACCTTAAACTTCTTTTAAAAAGAATTTGGTGACAATTACCGCAGGCCTAAAAATGGCAAAAAAAATGGCTCTAAGTTGTCGACAAAGGTGCGAGGCGATAATTGGGAATGGAAAGTACATTGCGCAGTAAGGGAAATATTAAAAGCTTTAAAATAAATAATTTTGTTTCCCTAAGTCAAGCGGTTGTTTTCTTTTAAACCACACGCTTTTATCAAACACACTGTATGTTCGTTAATAATTTTTTTCTTTAATCTCATTGGAGTATTTATTTTTGGCCACTTTAGATAAAATTTAGGGAACAAGATCTTTAGATCTTTAGATCTTGCCGCAGCAGACTAATACACGCGAATGAGCCAATTATCTTCTTTTTTAATATTGACAATTCAGATATGAGTAGTTTGGTCAAAGTAATTGATTCTTAGAACGGAGAACTTTAAGGAAACATTACGCAGCAAATTGAATTGCTTTGGTTTTGGTCAGCTGAAAAGTAAGATGAATTCAATTGGATGTCTGTAGTTTTTTTTTAATGCGATATAATTGCCGCTCATTGATTTTATTAATTAATCAACAATACTCCAAGCTATTGGAAATTTTTTTTTTTATAACTTTGGACTAAATTTATATGAAATGTATCGCAAAATACGGACTTGCAATTTTAGTTGTTTTAGTTTTGGCCAACACTGTATGTCATACCCCTGACGAATAATAAGATAAGTTTTTATATTAAAAAAAAAAATTCGGAAAACCAACCAATCTAACTTCTTTCATGTTGAAGAGCATGGAAAAAATGGTTCAGGTTCTGCGAGACTGTGTATCAAAATCTGATGGCGTATTTAGCAAGGAGTACGCTCTAGACATTTTCATCAGCAATGAGGGTGATTCGAGAATGCAACTTCTGACAGCATATGTAACTTATACAGACAACATGGCGTAGACGAATCACTAGTTTTGCGGATAAGATTAGTGCTCGTAAAATGTTGAAATGCGGATGTTGACTGCGGCCAATGTGTTGCCGTGATCAGGCTTGTGCAGATGACGTAGCTACACTATCAGTTGAATTATACCCATCGATTGCTTTAAAGCTCACGCAGCCGTCGTACGTGATCGAATAAGGTTTCCAGTGAATCCTCTCCTCTCTTTACGGGAAGGAGGAAGCTGACTGGTCTGACTCCTCTAATCCTTAAAGGTACTCGTATCATCAACTATTTCTCCAACGAAGCCAAGTATTTATGTGTCATCCTGGATAACAAACTTCTTGGACTAAAGATGTTACGTCGAAATGGCGAAGGCGCGGTCTGTTTTCTGGCAGTGTAAAGGAATTGCCAGGGAGACATGAGGTTTGTCACCGAGGCGGGTCTTTTTGGATCTGACCGTTTATGTATATCCATGTGTTAGTTGTCTGGTGGTGCAAGCTTTCACGAAAATACCTCACTGCTAATTTTACCAGACTCAAGAGAACGGTCTGTCTCGGCTGAATTGGCGATTCCCATTACATGCCTGGCGCTGATGAATCTTTCTCTCTTCACGGATGACACCAAAGCCGATTAGGGATGCGGTGTGTTTTTGGAGGACGACAAGATTTCACTTCTCGTAATATTTCTATATCTGTCTTGCAAACGGAGATATACGCAATTCTGATAACAACAAACTATACTTATTATGAAGAATCTGTACAGGGGGCGAAGAATTTGTAACTATAGTGATAGTCAAACTTCCCTTAACGCTTTACTGAACCCTTTCTCGACTTATAAGCTAGTTCAAGAATTCACAACAACACTGAACACAGTCGGAAGGCAGAATGGAAGTCGAAGAGTGGTTGGACATCGTTGACTTCCTGTATCATTCTAGACATTATTGGTTCAAAGGTATCGTAATTTGTTCGATCAAAATTGGGGCGAAAGAGGATTAGTCTAAGAAAGAGATAAGTTGAAGTAAAGAGGTCGTGTCAATGTTACCAGCTAAAATCTGATGACCAAAGAGTAACATAGTAGTCAATAAATTTTAGTCGAACAATGTAAGGTGGTAAGTTCATTTTATTAGTCCAGGGAAGTCACCGTAGGGCGAATCGGCGAAACCTACTCGTACGTTGCACAGCTTCTACACGGAGAACGTGCGATGTGTAATAATATGAATAAAATTGGCCAACGTATTCAAGAAGAGGGCGGACAAATGTAATGTAAAGGGAGTTGGTAACATAAGGATTGGAGAATTCCTTAGACCAGCGTTCGATAAAGCCCAGAGTAGAGTTGGATTTTTTTATGATATTATCTATACGGGAACGAAACTGAGTTTCCTATCACAGATTACAGCTGGACAACGCAACTCAGTTACCAAGGGGATGGGTTTATTTAATATGGAATAAGTCCGAGGGGGAGTTGGAAGGGGCCTTATTACTTGGTACTTGTTAACATTGAGGTTAAAGAAGTTCATTTGATACCAAGCAGAAAATCTATCCAGGTCATCCTGCAGTGGAAAACAATCAGCTGGAGATGAGATATGTCAAATATTTTCATGTCGTCAACGTAGCCGGTATATATGAACTTTTGATAATAGAGTCGACATCATTAATTGATAGAATGAATAATAAGGGCCCTAGATGGCTACCTTGGGGTACTCCAGAAAAGGCTTTAATGGGCTTGAACACCAGCGACCATTGTAGCGTCGATCTTCTAACTAGGATTTAATCTACATATAATATAAAACTTGATTGAAAGCCTAGAGCCTACAGTTTAAGCAGGGTGATTTTATGAGAGATACGAGTATTATTAAAGAGTTTGCTGAAATCGTTAGCGATCACAACAATTTCTATCATGCGTTCAATTGAGCGCAAAGTGATATTTGATACAAATTGTAGTTGTAGATCGGCCTTTTATAAATCCATTTTGATTTTCCGAAGAATTAGACTTGCAATGAAAAAAAACATTGAGTCATAAACGATGCTCTCAAACAACTTAGGAGTGCAGGCGATGGGTCGATAGTTAAAGATTTCTTTCTTGAAGCCATATTTCTGTAATTATAAAGGAATTATGTAAGAATCCTTCCAAATCATGGGAAGTATTCCTTGGGACATGGAAAGCTAAAAGAAACCATTCCTGCTCCTGCGACCTGCGAATACGAACGAGTGAATATTCGCAAATTTTTTATTTAGTCGCAACGACCTGCGAGCAAAACAAAACAAAACCAGGGAATTTTGAGGTTAAGTTCGCGCGAATATTTCGGTCGTGCGAATGTAGATTGGATTCCACATTTGTGAAATGGGAGTAAAATTTGACAGTTCGCAAGGAGCATTCGCTTATTCGCGGAGAAATAAGCGAATCGTTGATTTCTTCGCAAAAACTATTTGAATTTGAGTATTTTTTTTTTCTGTTGGAACAGAGCACTCAGACAAAGAACTAGTCCATTGTAATCTTTGTAAGCTCCTTTTAATGAAACCTTTCAGCCCTACGAAGAAAGATAAGTAAGCGCTTCAGTGATAAGGTGCCTACAGTGTCAGCACCTCGTCAGCGCCAAGTGTCTGCAGCCTGATGCGAGCGTAAGGCGGACATTCACAGAGATAGTGATCCACTTTCACAGCATTGTGGGATGTTGTGTCACTTATGCCCAGCACATTAGCAAAAGTGTAATGCCCTGTCACGACGCCAGTAAACAACCTGCACTTTTTCCTGCTGAGGGACAGCAGTTCGTCCGCTGACTTCCTAGAGACGTCGGGAAGCATTCGTGTGGTCTGCCTGCATCCTGGGGAGTTATGCCATCTGCAGTTGTGCCTATATGAGACCCAACTGTCAATGGAAGCCTTAACCGAGGACGTAGGCAGAACCAACGTAGGTTCGGATCCTGAAAAAAACTCTCCTCTAAACCATGCCTGGTAAGTTCATCGGTGATTTAATTTCTCGTGATCCCATTGTGACCTGGGACTCAGAAAAGGGTCACTGAATTTAGCCTTCCGACTGCGTTCAGTGACCTAGTTCTTCTCGAACTAGTTTGGAAGTTGTAAGAGGCTTCAACAAGGCTCTAAGCGCAGCTTGGCTGTCGCTACAGATGCAAATGCTTCGCACCATCCACCTGTTGTCCGCAATATATATAGTTAGCCAAGTTGCCGCTTGGAAGACAGATTCCATCTTTTCTAGCATAAAGTGAAATCTAACGTTGTCGTCCTCCAGAAAGGCAACAGCGCCACATCCTATATTAGTTTTGAAGCCGTCCGTGAAGACCCAACTGCATTCCTTTTCTCCCACAGATTCTGGCCGAAGCCAGTCCTGTGCACAGTTGTTCTGGTGTCAGTGCGTTGGATGGCATGTCCATAACACAAGAGTTATAAAAGATAGTCGGGACACAAGGTCATCACAGCTCCAATGCGTGTTGTACCATAGACCATTTTTTTTTAAACGGAAGATGGCTTTGAGAGTGCAGCCCATGATATGAATATCAAGGGGAGGGAGATTCATCAATGCGTCTAGAGCTGAGCTAGGATTTCTGGAGAAAGCCCACATGCTTACGCATAGGATACATCCTTATCATAGCCGTGTAGATCCAAAGGAACCTTCTCAGTGACAGGCCTCATGACTTGCCAATAGCTCCTCTGCACTGCGAGAACGCCGACAGCGCATTAGAAACTTTCGACGTGACATCTTTAGTCCAGAGAAGTGTGTTATCCGGGATGACACCCAAATACTTAGCTTCTTTAGAGAATTGGATGCTGATGCCTTTAAGCAGTAGATGAGTCACACCAGGCAGCTTCCTTCTTCTCGTAAAGAGAACAACTTTAGTTTTGAGAACCCATTACTAGTGCACCAGTCGTCGATCACGTCTAAGGCTGCCTGCGTTTTAGAGCAGACAGTCGCTAGGTACGATCCAACAGGCAGCATAGCTACATCATCCGTGTATGCTTGTGCATAGACGTTAGAACTATCGCGTTGAGCAGTGAGTCGACCAACATGCACCATAGCAGTGGAAACAGAACGCCCCCTTACGTGCATCCCCTGTTTACCCCCGCCACCCCATATCGGTCGCAGCCAGCATCCGCAATTTCCTATTTACCGGCATTGCTTTTATCCACAAAACTAGTGATTCGGCTACGCCGTGTTATAAGGCCGAGTTACACGTGTCGTCAAAAGTTGCGTTGTCAAAAGCACCCTCAAGATCGATGAAAATGCCCAAGGCGTATTCCTTCTTCGCCTTCAATTTTGTCTACGAGATTCTGAAGCCCACTCTCGCAGGATACTCCGTGTTGGTAAGCATGTTGCATCGCTGACAGAGAATTCATTCGCAAGGCGGTTTTGCGCACATGGATCTCGACCATTCTCTCGATGCTTTTCAGCATGAGGGAATTCAGACTTATAGGTCTAAAACTCTCGGCGAGCGAGTAATCCTGCTTTCCGATTTTTGGTATAAAGGTTCCGATTAGGTTACCTGGGAAGTGAGACTCCAAAATGAGACGAAGAGTCTCTGCTTTTGACTCAGTATAGGTACCGTCAGATTTTGTGAGTGGTTCCAGCCTGGTTGATCTTCTCATTTTGAGGATTTTGGCCAGCATACTGGTTTCACCGATAGTTTCGAAATCTGAATAAGCCCCTTAAAGATTCCGATCTTCCTCCCAATTAGTCTAAAGTGGCCTGTTTAGAAATTGTCTGGATTCCTTACGAAGACGCTGCAGGTCTGTACATGCCATTTCGAAACACTTGCGTTAGTGTTTGAGCAGTTCCAGGAGTAGCGGCTTTTGAAGTAGGCTGTAGAGCGACTTCTAGAGCTGTCTGTACACCGTGTTGAAAGGCAGGTTGTAGAGCAGGTTGTGGAAAAAGTTGTGTTGCAGGTTCGAATTCGATGACGGGACGATTCTGCCATGTGGTATTAGGTGCGCAATGAAAATGTAACTTTATTGTCAAAAAATGGTCAAAAATAAATCATTTAAAGTATTACCCATCGCTAGCTACAACTTTTTCCCACCTTTCTGGCAGAGCTTGAATACCGCTACGGTAAAAGTGTTCATCTTTTGAGGCTATCCACGAATCAAGCTATTTTTTGATGCCTTCATATGAGCGAAACTGCTGATCAGAGAGACCATGTCCCATCGAACAGAACAAGTAATAATCGGACGGCGCAATATCTGGGGAATATGGCGAGTGGGGTAAGACTTCCCATTTAAGCATTTCCAGGTAGGTTTTAACGAGTTTGGCAACGTGAGGCGGTGTCATGCTGTAGAATCACTCTTTCGTGCCTCTCCTCGTATTGTGGCCGTTTTTCGCGCTATGATTGCCTCAATCGCATCAATTGAAATCGATATCGTTGGGTTTCAATAGTTCGTAATAAATAACACCGACCTGGTCCCACCAAATACACAGCATAACCTTCGCAGTGTGAATATTCGGCCGAGCCGACGACGTGGAAGCATGACCGACAAGTTCCCATGACTTTCTTCTCTTTGAGTTGCCGTAATGAATCCACTTTCCATCACCCGTCACGATGCGATGAAGTTCTTCACATGCTACGCCCAACGCCCCTTGGCTTCAAATCATCAGTGTTGGGCGCGGTAAGTACGTAGACCACAAGGGAGCTCAGTACTCTGCGTGCTGTTGACAAAACGCGCCACATGGGCATAGTACCCGGCGTTAAATCCCGGACCCTACAAATTAATTTGTATCGTTCCCTTGATAATAATAATAATAAGAAACCCAAGTTCCTTGTTTTTGAATCATTCCCAACGCATGAAATCGCTTTGAAATAGCTTGGCGGCATCTCCTCTAATGCTGAAGCAAGCTCCTCTTGCGTTTGGCACGGATCCTGATCGAGCAATGCCTCCAATTCAGCGTCTTGGAAGGATTTTGGCCTTCCCTCACGCGGACGGTCGTCAAGATCGAAATCACCGTCTTTGAAGCAACGGAATCAATCACGTACGTTGTTTTACTTAGAGCAGCATCTCCATAAACTTTTTCGAGCTCTCGATGCGCTTCATCCGCCGTTTTCTTCGAATGAAAGAAGAAAATGAACACTTCCTGCAAATGACGATTATTTGGCACAAAATCAGACATTTTCACACAGCCAAAAGTATATGATGCCAAAACAAAATCACCAATCCGTCAAAACGGTTTGTTTACCATATGTCTAAGCTTGGTTCATGATTTTTTGGATATGTCAAAATCGACCAGCACTTACTGCTGGAGCCATCTATTGACAAACAGCGAGAACTTAGTACGCAGATTCCATGACTGATGCATTGTAGATGGAAGTCAACTGCCGCTGAGGTATACCAACAATTTTATTCGCTGTAATTTGGATCTCCTCAGCAATATCCTCTATAATAAATTTATTTGCCTGACACCTGTATTTGGAAAATTTTGACGACTCTGCAGACTGTCCGCATCTCACACCATGCGACGTTTTTTGTGCGGAGATACCCGTAAAAGGTTTATAATAAGAACCCTCGAACGACTTATGTTAGAGTCTACAAAAATATATCTGCGGCGAAGTTGGGGCCACTGCACCTGTGCTTTGGTCTCGTACGAGGGGCGTTCAATATATTCTCGGTATCGATATGAAGGAAAATGCGAATTCAATTTAAATTGTTTTTATTTTTCAATATGATCTCCCCTAACATCAATGCATTTGTTATATCTTGAGATAAGCTTTTTTAAACCCTCAAAATAATAAATTTCCTCTTTCTCTGCAAAATACCGACTTGAGTTCTTCATCATCCGAAAATCTTTTTCCACGAAGACATTTTTTCAAATCCGGAAACAGGAAATAATCACTAGGGGCACGGTCTGGACTATAGGGTGGGTGTTGGATTTCTTCGAAACCACAATCTCGCGCAGCAGCCTTGGAAACTCGCGCCGTGTGAACAGGAGCGTTGTCATGAAGAAGCAACACACCCGCTGCGAGTTTACCCCGTCTTTTGTTTTTAATTTTCTCCCGCAAATTATGCAAAGTGGAAGCGTAGGATGTGGCGTTGATGGTTTCACCTTTTTTTTTGTACTCAATGAGCAAGATTCCCTTTGAGTCCCAAAAAACTGTGGCCATGAGCTTCCCGGCAGACGGAGTGACTTTGAACTTCTTCGGGGGGTCTGTTCCTTTTTTATGCCACTGCATGGACTCTTGTTTGCTTTCAGGGTCATAGTGGTGGACCCATGTTTCGTCCCCAGTAATAATTCGATCCATAACACCGTCCGCATTCTCACTACACATCTCCAAAAGCTCTCTACAGCATGCGATTCTCACTTTTTTCTGAGGCGCTGTGAGCATTCGTGGCACCCACCTTGCACTGACCTTTGAAAGGTTAAGATGGTCATGAAGAATGGCGTGAATGGTACCAATTGAAAGCTTGGTGATCTCTGCCATCATTTTCACCTTTATTCGGTCATCCTCAAGAACAAGTTTTTCGACTTCTTTGATGCTTTCTCCCGTACAAGCAGTAGCCGGGGCGCCGGAGCGGGGGTCGTCTTCAATGCTCTCTCTGCCTCTCTTGAACTCACTTGACCACTTTTGCACAGTTGATAATGAAGGTGCGGAACCCTGGTAAACAGCCACCATCTCTTCATGAATAGTTTTTTGACTTTTTCCTTGCTTAGTGAGAAATTTAATTACAGCGCGATGCTCAATTTTCACCATCATCGTCTCAGTTGCCATTATGATTCTGTTTAACTAGAGATAAAACGCGAATTAATAATCACATTTATATGAAATTTTACATGAATGCACTAAAATAATAGTATTACTTGATAAATAAGTCAATTTATATATACAACCACAGCTTCACCCCGATATCGAGAATATGTTGAACGCCCCTCGTATATTTGGGAACTGCAATTTCTTTAATGTCTATCATTTCTTCCTAAAGAACTTGTGATTTGTTGGAAAATTTTACTGATATATCTATTTCACATCCAGTAGATACTTTTTTAAAATAAATATTTTTCTTTAATTTCAGAGTCTCGGCTATCCAGATGTTTCTCTTACTCGAATCAACCAAACCAGCGCCGAACTAATGTATCTTCGTGGCAGTACATGTATCGCAGATAAATCATCTACCCCATCTCAACTTACGTCATCTATTCAATTCTCATGTGATATTCGTGCCGGCAAAGTACGTAAGACAAACGTGTCAAAACCAGTAAATACATATCTCTTAATTAACAAATTGAAGGTCCTCATACCTCTGACACCTTTTTAAAATGCAATCCATGCAATAAATGTCAATACACTTGACTAATAGACCGCAAATTCATTAGTCGAAAATTTTCCAAATTAACATCAAAATTTCACTATGACTCTGTGTGTACTCAAAGTCTGAGTGCTATCCGAACGAATTCGTGGTTATGGATTCAGTTTGATATCACAATGACCCCCGCAGCAATTTATTTAGAATTTGTCATCAAATATTTATCAATTCAAACCCAGTCTGTGTGTATTTTGATTTAATTTTTTGTTTTTAATTTGACAGGGTAGCCCAGTCCTGGAATCCATAATCAGTGATTGCCATTACCAATTTATCTGGCGGACCAATGTGATTTGTCCGGCGCATTTATGCGAGTTCAACGTCAGCACCTGTGAAATAATTAATGAGCAGCTAAATGAACGTTATAACGTGCGAGAGGCAAGCTTCACGGATGAAGGCAAAATTAAGGTAAAGTTAATTGCTAGGCAACATACGAATGCATATATTCGTTTACTATATGGTATGTGCAGCCACTCGTATGTGATGTGCATATACGCTCCTAGACGAATTTATCCCGACTGAATGTTTTATAAATAATCCGCTATAACGTTCGGTTTGGTCTGGTTCGGAACGCGGTCATGATGGTGATGATGGTAAAATGGTAATCATTTTGCCGCCAACCACCTAAAAGGCAAGTCGCGCACCGTTCCAATATTGTGGCGGCGAAAAACTATTATCCCCAATTCCATGGCAATCGGTAAAGCCACAAAATCCCAATACATTCCATTCCGAGCAATCTCTGCTGCTTCCATCTCCTACATACTCCTACATACTCGTACATCCCGACTTTTCATTCTCATTTTCCCAGCATTCCCGGTTTATTACTTAGGATTTAAACCAACAGGAATTCAACTAAGCCTCCCGGTGACATACTCTTTTTCTCTATGTGTATTTGCAGCTCCGAGGACATCCAGAAGTTTTCATTGATGTCTGCGGTGACCACCGCAAAGCGCTAACTGATTATTCCCAAAGTACAGTCAAAGTGTTCTTTAGCGCCCCAGGACCGTGTGGAGTATATGGTGAGTGTGGGCTCGAAATTGGGTAGTTAGCTATAGGCTGGATAACAGTTGCTTTTTGAATGGGGATTTCAATCTATTCGCAATGATTGGTGGGATTCCTTTTTTGGTTTTGGTTTTGTGTTTCTGTTTTTTTTTTTTTTTTGCGGATTTTTGGAGAAGGAATCAATCAGTGATATTTGTAGGACCAGGATTAAATGAGAGTTGAAGTAGATGCAGTTGTAGAAAGGGATTTAAAGTGAAAATTAAAACGCTTTTTGTTCTTCTTTGAGCCAGAGCGAAGGATGAGTAATTGGTTTTTATGGTTTTTATAGTTAACATTTCTATTTACTTTGGGTGGCATAACAGTCCAGGGTGAACCTGAACCTCAACCCACACGTCTCTTCGTTTACCACATCAAATTGGCAAAGGTTCCTTTATACTTCTTTATACTTGAGGGCGCCACTTCTGGCGAAGTCTTCTTTTACCACGTTGTCCCTTCGCCATGGTTTCGAAGACACTCGAGGTCAGAGCGGTGGTGTTCATTCGCTTAACATGTTTTAGGCATCTGAGCCGATGAATACACCAGGTCAGAGGAAACCGAAAATCACTCGAAGCAACCAAGAGCATCTTTGTCTACTTTAGATAAAGTCCGTGCCTCTGTACTATACAATTGAACTGCCAGGATTAAGGCCTTATACGGTGCTCTTTCTTTATGATTATCTCTTTTCGGTTTCCATTGGCATAGCTACACAAGTAGCTATCATTAGAGCCCTCCAGCACCTCAACGTGAATAAATCATTTGTGTCTCGAACCATAGCTTGTTACCATGATACTGGCAGCGTTGCAAAACGCCATGGAGATGGTCATAAAAAAACAGCAACATCGCCAGAAATGATTCGGAAAGTGAAGGCTCGAATTGAGCGAAATCCGCGTCGAAGTGGAAGAAAAATGGCTCGTGAGCTCAACATATCGTTGGAACGGATGCCACACATACTGAAAAATGAGCTTGGGATCAAGCCATTGAGGTTCCAAAAAGCACACGATCTTACACCGCAACAGAAAAAAGTTAGAGCCGAAAGAGCGAAAGAATTGCTACGCTTGCACGAAAGTGGTGAGTTGCCCAATTTGGTTTTTTCCGATGAGTCGCCATTTGTTATCGAGCAATATGTCAACAAACAAAATGACCGAATTTATTTGCCAGAGAGGTCCTTCGAAAATTTACACCTTCGGATGGCCACCAGAAAGCAGGCAGCACCAATGGTGATGGTTTAGGCCGCCATAACCGCCGATGGTCGCTCTCCGCTCGTATTTTTGGACCGTAGCGTCAAAATTAATGCGATTGTATACCGTGAAACTGTTTTAGAGGCAGTATTGAAGCCTTGGGCAAACAACCATTTCGGTCGGAGACCGTGGACATTTCAACAAGACTCGGCGCCGTCTCACAAAGCGCGCGTCGACCAAGATTGGTTAAAAAAATAATGTTCCACACTTCATATCTTCGACACAATGGATTGCAAATTCTCCAGATGCAAATCCGTTGGATTTCTCTGTCTGGGGTATTTTGAAGGCGAAGGTTGGTACTAAAAAATACCAAAGTTTGGACCACCTCAAACAAGCACTTCGCCGGGAATTGGCCAAAATAACGCAGAGCCACTTGCGTGCAGCCTGTGATGCTTTCTTCGGCCGTCTCAAGGCTATTATTCACGCCAAAGGTGGACGTATTGAAAACTACTGATACAATTTGAAAATTGATGTATTTTCCAACATTTTTTGCTTTGGCACAATAAAATTTATCAAAAAATAAAAAAATTATAGCATTTTAAAAAGTTGGAGTTCGAGTGATTCAACCTGCATATTTGTTGTAATGTTCCCTTTTCTTAAGAAATTTTAATTTTTATGAAAGCAAATTTAAGAGACCTACGCCAACTGGTTTGAATCTCACTATACACTAAAGACAGAGAGGTACCGATGTACGTTGGTTTTAAATGTTTGAAAGTTATAATGACTAGGAAATAATGAGCTCGACAGAGCATTCCATAAGCTAGTTGTACGGCTTACAAACGAATCACGATATTTCAGAGTACGTTGGAAAGATGAGCATTCATAGCGCGACGGGTGTTCCAGTTGAAAATTTGAAGGGGCGGAATGCTACTAGTAATTTCATTGGAGCATTGGTGGTGTAAATAGCGATAGAACAAGGTAAGGCAGGAGACATTACATCGGCGTTCAAGGGTGTCAATTGACTGACTGACGTTAGTATCAGCTATAAGTTTTATCTAGCAGGTGCAGCGAGGTTTTGGGAGCATCGTACTACAATTTTGGGTGGATATACCTATGTATATATGATATATACAAGGTGGGGCAAAAGTAATGTCATATGAATGTGCCATAAGTTTTGCAAGTGGCGTCAAGTGTCACTGTGCTTTGACATTTATGTTGTAGACAGATAAAGAATTATTTGAGAATAAGCAATGTAACGTTACACCCCTGAAGAATGCGGAATTATTGTTACTGCTTATTTGAAAAATTTTCGGTCTGTTGTTTTAAAACAACATGAATTTCGTCGTCGTTTTCCTCGTCGCCCTGCACCATGTGCGCGCACGATTAAGCGTTTACTTGAGCGTCTTGTGCAAACTGGATCCACTAGAGATGTCGCAAGAACTGACCGGCCCTGTATTGCTCGTTCGATCGAAAATTTCACTGCTGTGGCCGAGGACGTCCAAGCGAGTCCGCAAAAATCAACGAGACAACGATTCACGTAATTTGGCATTAGCAGACGTTCGTTGCGTCTCCCTGTTGCCAAAAACAAAATGGAAAGTCAGGTAGGAATATACGCACAGTGACCACCAGGCGATATTGATAGACATAGAGGAGAGAAAACAAGCGCAACAACTCAAACTTACAGGTCCTAAATGGAAAGACACACTCTTTGCTAACGTTGGAAGAAATAATTAATAGTTGCAATCAGATCGAAAACAGAACAGCAGAGAATTTTGCGAGTCAGCTCACATATTGTTACTACAGCATACGATGCATCTATGCCCAAAAGAATCGCCAGCGACGAAAGAACGAGGGACTCAGAGCAACGTGGCTATATGCTCGTCGGATAACGCAGCGATCTAGAAGAAGACCAGATTTTCAAGAAAACCTTAACTCTTTTAGATGGGCAAGACGCCACGTCTTAAAGAGTAAAGCGACATTTTTCAGACGCCTGTGTAACGAAGTAGATCTAAATCCTTAAGGTACTGCACATAGGACGGTAATGGCCAAAGCACAGGGATATAGGGCTCCACAAATAACATGGCCCACCCTACTAGCATCAATTGTACAACACATTTTCTCACAAAAACCACCTGTTACGCATTATATCAAGGAAGCGAACAGGGAAGTAGAAATCCCGTACATATCAACGGACGGTCTGATCAAGGCATGCAGAAATAAGGCGCCTGGACCCGACGGAATTCCAAATAAGGCCGTAAAACCAGCTGTCGAGAAAAGACCGGACATGTTCATAACAACATACCAGAGATGTCTAAAGGAAGGAATTTTTCGTGACCCATGTAAAAAACAGCATTTGGTGCTCCTGCCAAAGGGAAATAAGCCACCAGATGTACTACCTTCATATCGGCCAATATGTCTTCTAGATACCCTGGGCAAGATTCTGGAACGTATCATTTACGAAAGACATTGTCAGTAGCTGAGGGAAAAAGGAGCTTTATCAAATCGCCAATTCGGGTTTAGAAAATCGCGGTCTACCATAGATGCCGTGAAAGCTGTAGTCGACATTGCGACTAAAACGATAGAAGGGAAGAGATGGCGATGGGGCACAAAGGAATATTGTGCAGTGGTAACACTTGATGTTAAGAATGCCCTTAACTCCGTAAGCTGGTTATCCATAACAAGAGCACTTTCTAGAATGGATACACCATGCTACTTATGATAGTAAGAAGCTATCTCAACAATAGGCAGCTTCAATATCAAACAGAAGATGGTATCAAATATTACAGTGTCTATGCAGGAGTACCACAGGGATCAGTACTAGGGCATTATTGTGGAATATTATGTACGTCGGAGTACTGCGACTGGCGCTGCCACGAGGAGTTCATACGATAGGTTTCGCTGATGACATTGCTATTGTTACGGTCGCCAAACACATTGATGAAGTAGAATCTGCTACAAATGCTGTTATTGCGCAAATAAAAGATTATCTATGTTCAGCTTGACTCGAACTTGCTGACCACAAAACTGAGGCCATTTTAATAACCAGTCATAAGACCCTGGAATATGCAATCTTCTGGGTTGGAAGCCAAAGAATTCGGTCTAAAGGAGCACTGCAATACCTGAGAGGTGGCATACAGACTATGCGCATTAAGGACGATCTGTGGCTTTCGAACGATATCGGAATGGTACCCATAGACATATGGTACTCGCGGATGTCTAGGGTATACAACAAAAGTGCATCAAACCGCCACGTAGAAACGCATGAGATAAAAAGGATTAGAGAGGAGGAAAGGATGACTTCAGTAACCAGGTGTTAAGTTAATTTCGTCTATAGAGGTGTGGGTAAACCGGACACATGGGAACTGCAACTACCAGTCCACAGAGTTCCTCTCCTATCACGTGGGGTACCGTAAATATCTGTACCGCTTTGAATACGAAAACCATTCCTTGTGTCCAAATGACGACGAAGATGCGGAGCATGAAATATTTTATTGCAGTCGTTTCGCAAAAAGAAGAAGAAACGTACCGAGTCCACAGTCCCTTGTCGAACATACGTTACGATTAGAGGAAAACTGGGCGGGAATTTGTGAGTTTATAACTGGTAAGCAGAAAGAACTCCGCCGAATCGAACTGGTACGACGTGCAGAAACAGCAAGGACTCAGGAGATGATTAGTACGTCGGCACTCTCCTGACATTGGAACAATCATGGGTATGAATCGTGCATGCTAGAGCCTGGAGCTACTATTGTAGTATCTTTTGAAGACTACATACATTTTGGTAAAAGACCTGAAGATGTTACATTATAAAGTACAAACCGTTCACCAGTTGCTACATGCTAGCCATCGAGGTCAACTTGCCCTGTTGGTGTTTCTGGTGCAAGAAAAGGATGATTTCGTATCCAAATTCATTATGAGCGAGGAAGCCCATTTCGACTTAAGTGGTTATGTGAACAAACAAAATTTGCGTTTCTGAGGCACGGACAGTCAAAGTGACTGTTTGGTGGAGCATTTGCAGTAAAAAAGCGATTGGCGCTTATTATTTTTGAGGACGCCGCCGGCGTTACCGCAACCGTAAATGATGAGAGCTACAGACAGATGTTAATCGAGTTTTTTTTTGCCGCATGTTGCTGAATTGGGGCTTGAACATTGTTGGTTCCAACAGTACGGAGCAACCGCTCACGCAACTCAGGCAACGATGGAGATTTGGAATCACCAATTTCTAAGCCGCGTGGTCTCCCGTTTTGGAGATTTGAACTGCCCGGCCAGATTGCAATATCTGACAACACCAAACTTTTTCCTTTGATGCTTTTCGAAATCTTGAGTTTACCACAAAAACCAAAAACTTTACAAGTCTTGAAAGCCAGCCTTGAAGAAAGAATCATCAATTTGGAGCCAGGCGTTTTGCGAACAACAATTCAAAATGCGGTCAAACGAGCACAAATTTTCCAACTCAATGTCATCATTACACATTCAAATAAACTTTTCGTGAAAACAGAGCCCAATTTGTTTCATTTTTAACAAAATGGCAATCAACAAACATTACGACATTACTATTGCCCCACCTTGTATATTGAGTCCAGATCAAAGGAGGTGAAGTATTTCTTAAATCGCTTTAGGAAACCAAGACATTTTGCAGCATTTTTGACCACATCGAATATGTGGACATAACATGACACACATACCGAGAATGGTAAGGTTTTCGATTTCAACGATGAAAGTGCCATTCACGGACTATAGCTGGCAAGGACAGCATACAACATTGTGTTTTGGAAGCATTACATTGTACTCTGTTAGTGGTTCCCCAATTAGTTATGCTGTTAATATCAGAATTTAATGAGCTTAACATACGCTGTCGTTCCCATTCGGGAAGGAATATGGAAAGAGTACAGGCGTCAGCAAAGGAATATATTCGATTAGAAGAAGCAGTGATTATTGATGAAAATTAAAAAGAGTGTCGGAGATTGAACGGAACCCTGGTGTGCCCCAGCATTTATTTTGTGGATATCAGACCTGAAACCGTCCCAGATAACTTGAATTGAACGTTCCGAAATGTATTTTCTAATTCATTGGGAAAGAGATTCATCTATCCCAAATGCACACATTTTCAACAAAAGAGCTTGATGTCAGACAAATGGCTTTGAAATACTAAAGTGAAGTTTTCTTCTCTGGGAGAGAGCTGGACATGTACAGAGTAGGTGGAGGATTGTCTCGTCCTCCTCCTCGTCTATGCAGCTTCTGCAGAAATCATTTGTAAAGGCGCCAAACCTTCTTGCGTGCTTGCCTATGAGGCAGTGTCCAGTGATGACGCTGATGGCGCTGAGATGTTCCTTATTTAGAAGGATCAGACACTTAGAGCGATCCAGATCAAGTTTTGGCCAGATTTGTTTGGTCGCTAGACATGTTGGTAAAACAGTCCACCTAAGGTCTGTTCTTTTATTGGCATCCAGCTTTGCACGCAGCGATTGGTATACCTTTGCTACCCTTTTCTGGTAGAATAGGCAGAGTGGTTCCAATTTTGTCGAGTTCATCGGCTCTACAGTTCCCTGGAACGTCTCTGTGGCCCGCCACCCAACGGAGGTGAAGGTTGAACTGCTCTGCCATCTCCATAAGAGACGATCGGCATTCAAGGGCGGTTTTAGAATTTAGTGAGACCGAGTCCAGGGACTTGATAGCGGCCTGACTATCCGAAAAGATGCGGATACCCTTTGCATAACATATATCACGTTTTTCTTCAGCCAGGACAGAGCTCCTTTAATCGCCAAAATTTCCGCCTGGAACACGCTACAGTGATTTGGAAGACGGAAAGAGAGGCTTAGATTTACTGTGTCTGAGAAAACGCCGCCACCAACTCCGCTATCGGTTTTAGATTCATCTGTATAGAGATGGATTGACTTGTCTCCCATGAAAGCATCTTCCTCCCAGAAGGATCTAGAGGGGAAGCTTACATAGAAGTTTTTGTCCAACAAAAGTTCAGGTGTGGTGTAATCGATGTTCTCTGTGAGGATTCCTAATGTATTAAGAATACTGGCGTGGCCAAATGGATTACTTGTCCACTGTTTAGTCGCTGCTGCTGAAAATATCGAGGGGTGTCAAATGAAACAGAATGTCTAATGCCGCAGAGGGGGTAGACCGCAATGCTCCGCTTATGCATAGACATGCTATTCTCTGGACTCTGCTTAGTTTAATACAGTTGACCGCACTTTCTAAGGCCGTCAACCAGACTACCACTCCGTAAGTAAGTATCGGTCTTATGACCGAGATGTACAGCCAGTGGGTTATCCGAGGTTGAAGGCCTCATTTACTCCCAATGGCTTTTTTGCAAGAGATTAAAGCTACTGTAGCTTTGTTGACTCTTTCTTGAATGTTGGGTTTCCAGTTTAGTTTTCTGTCAAAAATGAGATGCAGATATTTTGCTGTATCGGAAAACTCTAGACTGGTACCGTTTATTGAAGGAGGGTCTATAGTTGGAATTTTGTACTCGTATTTCCTGCAAAAGAGGACAAGATCAGTTTTATGGGGGTTTATTCCCAATCCAGAGCGATCTGTCCAACGGGCTAATCTATTGAGATTTATTTGAAGGAGTTCTATAATGGTTTTAAGACGCTTACCTGAGATGGCTATAGCAACGTCATCCGCATAGGCAATCACCCTGCTACCACCCGCTTCCAGGTATATCATTTACTACTAAGTTCAAGAGAAGGGGAGAGAGGACACCCAGTTTGGAGTTGATTATCCTGCTTTTTAGCACAAGACTGATCAGTTCCCCAAGTGAGTCGTCTACCTGCAGAGTTGACAGCGCAGTCGTGATTGCGGATGTGTTGACTTTGTTAAAAGCACCCTCTATGTCCAGGAAAGCAACCATTGTGTACTCTTTATATTGTAGGGATCGTTCGATGTGGCTAGTCAGAGCCGTTTCCATCGACTTTCCTTTACAGTAGGCATGTTGAGCCGTTGACAGAAGTCTAGGATCAACTTTAGTTCGTATATGGATATCAATCAGTCGTTATAGAGTTTTCAGAAGGAAAGATGATAGACTTATAGGTCTGTCCTTTCTGACGACATGAGTACATTTTCCGGCTTTGGGGATGACTTTTCTTCATGACAGTGGAATGTGGATAAGTTCTACACAGCGGGGGACACACAAGGGACGTAAGTGCAATAGCTCTGTAGGAGGAGAGAGAGGAAGATTCGTCTTTTTTAGGGACGGGTTACGCAAATGCTGTTTTCCATCTTCAAGAGTAGGATCGATGGAAAAGCTTACGCAGTATTTTTGACAGCGTGGAAGAATACCTCTTCACCATCTGGACCAGCGGATTTGTGAATGTTAAGATCTTTAAGTACCCTTGCTACTACACGAGTGCGAAAGTGGATTCGTCCCACTGAAAATTTGACACAGTCCAATGTAGGCGGAGACAAAGCATAATCTGGAAGTATTGAGCTGGCCACAAACTGTGCAACAAACAGATTAGCTAAAGAGCTGACAGCTGCAATGTCATGGCATGGAGGCTGAGACAGAATTTCTGATGTTTTTGACAAACGACCAAAACCTTTGGGACATTGTAGTATTGTTTGCCTCAGTTTTTGGTCGTATTAAAAATTCACACGCTTAAGTAAGACATTGCAGTCGTTTTGGGTCGTTTGAACTTTTTTCGGTTTTCCTCTGTAGGTTCGGTTTTGTAGGACCGAGAAAACTTTTCTGTACTATAACCCTGATAGCCTCTTTACAGATCGAGTCGTACCATGCCTTTTCTGTTGGTCTAATACTCCTAATCCGATGAGGGATAAAGGACCTCATCCGAAAGAGAATGGTGTCTCTGATCATATCAGCAGCGGCATCCACGTCGTTAACGGGGAAACAACGACCAGTTAAAATTCCGGAGGACGCTGTTAAGTCCGCTCCAATTGGCTTTCTCTTTTTGCCATACAGTTCTTTTCGAAACTATGTGGTGGGTGTACGAGAAATTAGCTGATATGAAACAATGGTCCGACGAGCCTAGAGGGGAGAGTACATCGACTTGGCGGTGGGACTATCAACGTCAGGTGTTCGCGTGGGCTCATTAACAAGCTGGGTTAAGTTGTTTTCTGTAGCGAAAATCTCAAGATACCGTCCTTCGGATATTGTCTGTCCGGAATGTCGAGGCCACCCAGAACTGTGTATATTGAAATCGCCCGTAATAACGATTTCACCATGATGCTATAGGGATCAGGTTGACGGGCTTTTTCGAAACAGATGTTTCTTGAACTTTTGCCGAAGTTTGATTCTTTTGCTCGCAAAAATGCTGGTCAGCAACTCCATCATACCTTGGTCCACACTATAACATTACTGATGGGGGATGGTGGCCGCGTGCAATCGTCCGAATGAGTTCTAACACTTATCTTGATGACCGGGCAAAGATTTTTCAACGATGACGGTTTCCCCGCCTGTTATCGTTTTCAGCGTACCGGATGGAAAGAGCTTTTGATTTTTGCTTTACCCTATTCGAGACTGCACGGCACACAGAGTCCTTAGAGTTTCACGGACGGCCGGATCTTTGGCAGCCCCGATACACAAAATTTCTCGAAGCTCCAAGAACCTACAAGATTTGAAAAATCTCGCCTTTTTTCATGTTGCCTTCTTGAAGTTAAACTGTCACAACTTCACTTTCGATGTTATCCCCTTTTTTTGATTGTAAACAACTGAAGTCAGACAATTTGTATGCGGCAATGTTACGTAAATGTCACATGTCAAACACCAGTCAACATAAAATGCGTGTGTTCAGTACTACACCCACAATTAATTCGTTAATATTTATGACTACACTTGGCAGTTCAAGCACTTATGTGATAATAGTTTTCAAATTTGCTGCTCCAAAATAAATTCAGGATACCCTATGCTTTTCTATTTCCGGTTTCCACATAAATTAGTAAAAGTAAATGATTCAGATGCTGGCTGCATAATGTATTCCAAGATAATACCATGAACAAAGATGTATCCTTAATCACAAATACTAATGCATGATACAATATGTACAATCGAAAAGATTATTTCGCCAAACTGAGTCAAAATCATAGTCAGCAGTGGCAAGAGGTATCCCGAAGTGGGCACTCTGCACACCCGGTACTCCTTACCTTTCTGCGTCTGCATCTAAGTGAGGCTTTTGGGGTTTTCATGAAAATGAAAATCATTAGTTTTTCTTTTTTTTTGTTCGTCCACCGCATTAAGAATTCATAGACCGCATTGGCGAAAGGTTTTTCTTGCCATTATCCCTGTTCCTGTTTGAATTTTTTTCTCCTCTCTCTTCTATCTTTTTTGTTTTTATTTTGTTTTGGCTGCTTTTGTTTTGTGGTCTTATCTTTATTACGGTATGTTCTTGGGTAGAGTCCTTAAGCCGGCATATTGTGCAACGAAAGATAACAACAAGCGCATTGGGAAAATTGCCAATTTAAATGGTTTTCTTGGCAGGATTAGCATGAGAGATGGTATACCATTTTTTTTTTTACCAATTCCTTCTAGACGTTAAAAAATAACAGACATTTCAAAAAGTCCTTAAACATTTATGGCGGAACTTTTAACAGAAAACAAAGGAAAGAAATGAGGTGATTACATGATGCCGAGTTCTTTTTCTGTTATCATGGCATGGTAATGAAACTGGATTAGCTTCTTGTCGTAACTGGGAAGGCAATAAATTTTCATTGAAGGAGGAGGGAGAAATACAGATATGTATCTACCAATACATACTCCTACGTATGATTTGTGATAAAATTAGCGCTTTGAAGAGGTTCATATGTATTTCAAATAAAACAAATCTACTTTTCATTCCAACCAGACGTATAATTCACCAGAAAGATTTAAGGATCAAGCAGAAGCTATTGCCAACTCATTTCAGTAACTTTAAAATAGAGTAGGTCGTTCTATTCAAATTTGAAGTTTAGTTTTGATCTTATTGCCGTAGTATCAAGAAAAGTGCGTTTCCACGGTTTCTGGAATATTCTTGCGATATAAATTCTTTCGAATTAGAGAGTAGACTTTATTCAGCTAAATGCAGATGTTTCTCATAATATCACGCAGTTGCTTATAGTATGTCAAGAATTATTCTGCGGCATTTAATACGAGTTGATGAAGCGCGTTTCATTTCTTTTCAGCTCACCAAGATTGTCCTAAATCCCTCCTTCATTCCTGTTTGCTTAGAGCATGGATACAATTGTTCTACTTGATTGGGTAAATGGATTTTACAGTGAGGGGTATTTTAATTTAGAATCTCCTTGCCGTTGTAGAGGGTCACATATCTCGTGACTTTTTCCCATATATGGTGACATTTATAGTTTATTGTAGTTAAAACATCGAAGTACGAGTATATACCGAGAGTTTTGTTAACAAGTAGTTCCATCTTTCGAGTGACCGCTACCTTCAAATACTTCTCACCCTGACAATTACAAGATCAACGTGTCATAATTTCTCGTACACCGACCATACAGTTAGAGAAAAGATTCCAAAAAGAACCGTATGGCAATACGAGAAAGCCAATTGGAGCGGTCTTAACAGCTTCTTTAGGAATTTTAACTGGTCGTTATGTTTCCTCGATAACGACGTGGATGCTACTGCTGATATGATCACAGACACCATTCTTTTTGGAATGAGATCTTTTATCCCTCATCGGATGAAGAGTATCAAACCAAAAGAAAGGGCATGGCACGACTCGAGCTGTAAAGGGGCTGTCAGGGTTAGAGAAACGTTTTCTCGGTCCTAAAAGGCCGAACCTACAGATGAAAACCGAAAAAAGTTTAAACGAGCCACGAATGCCCGCAACGTCTTTCTTAAACGTGTAAAATTCCAATATGATCTAAAACTGAGGCAAAAAATACTACAATGTCTCAAAGGTAGTAAACATTTTTGGTCGTTCGTCAAAAATATTAGAAATTCTGCCTCATCCTCTGTCCCAACGCTCATTTACAATGACACTCCAGCTGTCAGCTCTTTGGACAAGGCCAATCTGCTTGCTGCACACTTTGCGGCCAGCTCAGCACTCCCAGATTGTGCTTTGTCTCCGCCTACACTTGAGTGCGTCGAATCTTCAATGGGGCAAATCCACATTCGCACTCGTGTAGTAGCAAGAGTTCTTAAAGGTCGTAACATTCACAAATCCGCTGGTCCAGCTGATATATCTCCCCTCCTTCTGAAAAAGTGTTCTTCCTCGCAGGCAAAACCACTTCGTAAGCTTTTTCATCAATTCTACTCTTTAGGACTCTTTCCAAACAGATGGAAAACAGCATTTGTCCAGCCCGTCCCTAAAAACGGCGAATCTTCCCCTCTCTCCTCCTACAGACCCATTGCACTTATGTCCCTTCTTTGCAAAGTCATGGAAACGTTGATAAACCGTCAGCTCATGAAATATCCCGAAACACGAAAACTTCTCAATGACGGACAATATACTTAGCAACAGGTCCACTGGAACCAAAGCGTACATCAATCTGGCGAAAGCAAGATAGTTGCACTTGATATTTCTAAGGCATTTGACAGAGTTTGGCATCAGGCTCTTTTGTCGAAAATGCGTGCTTTTGGGGTCGACGATTTTCTGTTCATTGGAATAGAAACTACTTTTCGGAACGTTCAATTCAAGTTGTCTTGGATGGTTGGAAGTCTGATATTCACAAAATAAATGCTGGTGTGCCCCAGGGCTTCGTTCTGTCTCCGACACTTTTTTTAATTTTCATCAACGATCTCTTATCTGCTACTTCTAATCCAATATATTCCTTTGCTGGCGAGAGTACTCTCTGCTTTTCATATTCGTTCCCGCCCTCACACCCCTACTCTTCGGCTGTAGATCGGGAACGGCAGGGTATGTTAAGCTCATTAAATTCTGATATTAGCAGCACAACTGATTGGGGAACCACCAAAAGAGTAAAATTTAATGCTTCCAAAAGAAAATACTGTCTGTTGTCGTTAAAGTGAAATTTAAACACCCAGCCGTTATCCATGAATGCCACTTGCATCGTTGAAACTGATAACCTTTCTATTCTCGGTATGTGTGTCAATGACAACTTACGTTGAAATGACTACATATTCGACTTCGTCAAAAACGTTGCGAAATGTCTAGGTTTCCTCAAGCGATGTAAGAAATATTTCACCCCCTCTGATCTGGCCTTAATATATAAGGCATTCATCCGCCCAAAATTGAAGTACAATGCTCACATCTGGTCAGGTGCTCCTAAAACATTTCTGCACCTGCTAGATAGGATTCAAAACCGTGCGATAAAACTCATATATGATACTGATATCGCTCAAACAATGGACACCCTTGAACACCAACGGTTCGGTTTTTCCACCACCAGTGCTTCATAGAAATCGCCAGTAGCATTCCGCCCCTTCAAACTTTTTATTGTAACACCCGTCTCGCTATGAATGCTCATCAGTATACCCTCAAGCCCACTTTCGGACGTACTCTAAAATATTGTGATTCATTCCAAAGCCGTACAACTCGCTTAGTTCTTTACGTCCTAGCCATTATAACCTTCAAGTATTTAAAACCAATGTTCACCGGTACCTCTCTATCTATCCTCCCTGATTTTCCTTCGCCCGCGCTGTGTGCAAGCATTTAAAGGATACTTAAATCCCTTGAGCGCGCGTAAATTATAAAAAAAAAGAAAAAAAATAGGAATGTCCTGACAGGACACTGTCTGCTCAAAAAGACTCAAATTGTCAAATACGGATATTTGCAGATTCTGCGGTGATCAGCAAGCTGTTGAGGACAAAACACGCATATTGTGTTAACGCGAGGCAATATTGCGTAGTCGAAGAAAATTTTTAGGAAAATACTTTTTCGAAAACCTAGAGGAAATAACATAGACGGTACGGACTTCAAAGGCCTTCTTAGCTTTTGCAATGAAATTGGATGTTTCACCATGGACATTGTTTAGGTTTTTGCCATTTGAAGATAAATTCAACTGGTTCCAAAGGGATCGCAATGGGCCCGTTTTGGTGCATGGTGTCTGTGTGATGGCTTATCCATCATACCCCTGTACTAACCTGGCCTATCATTGTGTAGCACGTTTACAAGCATACGAATCATCAGGGCTAAGCTACCTATATGTCAGTCTAAGGCGTTTCGAATAGTTGACGTAACTGAGGTCTGTAACCCATAATCATTGGTAGGCTGGTGTCGACTTGGAGAACATTTCTGCAGTGTGCTCTCCTGTTTGTTGTAAAAGGCGACTAAATGTGCATGATCGGGTTCCTACGCCTGGAGACTACCGGCCGAACAGATATCACCGTCATCCTTAAAGTCCGTTCAAAATTGAAGTGCTAGGTTTACCCCACCATGCTCATTAAACCTTTGGTTTGATGAAAAGTGCAGGCGGCAAGTATAGAAAAAGAACTCGCCAATGAAACGCTGTTCTATAGAAGACTAAAGACTATAGAAAGACTAAAGCAGCTCGTGCCCAAAGGAGATTGGAAGACGTTGGGTTTTCATAAAAACAACTCATGAGAATCACGGGAGCGATGTTGGCGAGCTGCTATTACAGAATCCACAGCCATACCAAAAGGTAATTAAACTGGAACAGAAACCTGTATATAGTAGATGAGCTGTAGTAGGAGGGTATAGAAAAGGCACTTCTGGAGAGCTTTTAAACGAGAAGAACGATTCAGGCAGAACGAACCTTCCAACTTGGTTGATGAAAGTTAAAGTTTTAGTCCAAATATCCAAAATTAACTAAGCATAGATCTAAACTTAATTACAGAGCCTGGTGGATCGGACGGTCTACCCGTCGAGGTTTTTAAGGCAGTAGGAAATGACTTGGTACAGAAAAGTGTGCATCAGTTGCCTAAAATGAATAGGACATACTCGTATAGTGCGAGTGAATTTCAGCGCTCCGACTTCAACTGTCTTTGATTCTTGCATGGAGGAACAACGTAGTAGAAGAAGACCCCGTCATAGTAGCGCGCATAAGTGGAAGGAGTGGAAGGAGACCACAATAATCCGGAAATGCTCGACTGGACAGTTGACCAAAGATCATATTACCCGTACCCCAGATCTACTGCTCACTGTAGCGTCATCAAAGTAAGGAATGGAAATATTATTTAAACGCGTTATTATCACGAAGAAACTTTCCGATGTGCCGTCTTCTGCTTAAACTCATTTGGAAATGAAATGAAAATTAACCCATTCTAGGTGTAGATACGGACGGGACTCTCACCCCGACCTTGGCAGAAGTTTAGTCTAAACACATCTTTACTGTTCTGATTTTGATCTCCTTGTGCATTGCCCACTATTCATTGTCGAGTCCATGGTTCTGGATAAGAAGCCATGTCAGCACAATTTTCTGGAATCCAGCAGATTGCGCGCGTCATCTTGTGTAACCTGAAAGTCTAAAAAGTGTGTGGTTCACAGGAGGTGAATAGAAGACCTTGGGCATACTTAGATTATATTAACTATTTTAAGGTTTGGTGCGTGAAGCACTTTACCCTGAGGATTACGTTTTCTATAACGCAGCACTTAAAAACAAACTTTTATTCTTAACCAGCTCTCATCGATAAATTCCTACTGCGTTCGCACTCTGACTTATGCTTTAAGACTTACATCATGTCAACCTTCCCAATGCGAAACGTTGGAGAAGAGATGGCGCCACTTTCCCCGCTTTTCGCGGTTTTCATGGAATTAGATTCTACCGCGGCAAGTAATTTCCCTCCGATGTTGTCAAGAGGCAGTGTTGACCAACTACTACGCCAGAGTGTTCAAATTTTAACTGGGTCCAAATCTCGGCCAACACCGAAGAGCGGAAAAGTTGTATATTTTTCTGACGTTACTACTTTCCGGCGAGGAATAGCAAACCTCTGAAAGTGAAACACTCTGCCTATTTAGACCTAGCCTATTTGGAATAAGCTAAAAATCCTAGCGACTGTTGCGACCGGTTTTTATTTATAATCTAATTTCAGTCTATGCGGGACTTCGACCTTTGCTGGTTATAGAGTTGGTTTCAACCAGACAGCGGGTGGGGGAAAGCTAGGAGTGGTCTTACTTTTATCAAAGGCTTCAACCTCTTTGACTGATTTCCATACACTACAACTCGTCGCACATCGTTCCGGGAATGTGTCACAAACGCTTTTCATCATGGTCTTGTTCGAGGTGGAAAAAAGGAGATAGTTTAAACTGCGAGTGGTTGATTGGACTTTTAGCTTTTGTACCTTTGGCTTCATCTTCAGTCCCTTCGCGCCGATCATCTGCCTCATGTCCGTTTTTAGTTTTAACTGCTTCTAAGACGGTCGATCTTATTTTTTTTCTATTTTGAGTTTTTTTTTTTTGAAACACCATTACGTGCTGAAAGTACTGCTCCTTTTGGGATGGTATTCGGCTTTTCGGTGATCAATCTACTTGTCATGATCTTTTCAATCCTATGGCCAGGGCATCCGATGACCTTCAAATTTGCGAACGAGTGGTTTATGTCTTCGTCAATGATATCCTTCCACTGCAGAACCTTCGAAACCTCTCCTACAAGACGCATACAAAATCACTCTTTCTCAATATCCTTAGTATTGAAGGCGCTTTCAAAAAAGTTAAAACTTCTCCGATCATCACTTTGCTCTCTTGGAGGCATCATTCCCGATAATAGACTTTTAAATGCGACGTTTGCTACCTGCCCCACAAGAAAATCCCCCACAAGGAAATGTGCGCTATCCTTCCTTGCGAAATACAATTGCTGCTGCTGTTCCTTATGATGATCAAGTGATGCATCCTATCCTTTTTATAGAAGCTCAATTTAATTTAATTTCACTTTTTGGGAACTGTAAGTATTTTCTGTATTTAGAAATGTCCTTTTGGGGATTTTCTTCATTCGAGGGGCAATAGTGTGATGAATGATAATTTGCGCATAACATGGAGGCATTAAAATTTGGCATCTGAATGCGCAAAGTTTAGTATACAAACTCGACGAATTCAGATGTTTGTTTGTTGATTCCGTTGTAGATGTGATATGTGTATCAGAAACCTGGTTTATCCATGGAGTATCTGATAGAGTATTGGGTATGCGATTTTCCATGATCGGATATCAGTCTAATCTTATCTGGCTTGTTAGGGTTCCTGACTCCGAAATGTGGCAAGCTAACAGATTCTAGACGTAGTTCGGTGTACCTCAGGATCGGTCAACTTCCTGGGATATATCTTCTTTAAATAATTTGTTCTTATAAGTGGCAGCGAAGTTCGGTTCCTTACGCAGCTTCAGGTCCTGTGGCTCATGAAGGGATGAAATGTGTATTTTGGGACTGCCACTAACTCCACATGACTTTCGAGATCTATAAGAGCGCGCAGAGTGTCCGTATATCAGGCAGCAGAAACACAATCGACTTTTCTTCACGTACTCTCACTCCTTCTGTAGGCATTGCAACTGGCAACTTGATGTGATTTGCCTTTACAGTGGTGAACAAAAATTATTGTTGGCCACAGCTGCTGGCTAGGACTGCTCTGCGGCATGAAGAACATTCCTCGGCTTCCTGTTCTCATATCCGGCCGGCTGATCCAATGAATTGGCCAAGCACACTAGTCTGGCGATTCCACTGAGGCATATGGTACAATGTAGACACTCCTTTTGGCCTACTCCAAAAGTTTACTTATTGACAGCTTGACTCCAAGAGAGGAGAGAATGAAAGAATAAATGAAATAGTTTTGTTCGATTGAGTGTCCAAGTCGCGGCGCTTATAATTATTGAATCGTTACTGACATTAATTGAACTGTTTTACTTGAATCTACAGTAGACTCCCGTTAGCACCGGTTAGTGTGAACAGATTTTTGTTTTTTGCTTGACATCTCTAAAACGTGAACAAAAATTCAGGTTAACAGTAAACTGTTTGACAAGCTGTATTTTAGCTTGAAATTTCTTATTTTTGGTACAATACTTGGTCTTGTACTGTTTCCGGTTTGTTGCACGTCAGTTCGTGTTAGTTTGTTCCTCGTTGTTCCTTACAATAATTGTTTTTGATTGCCTTGTCTGCCCGTTTTTTGAGGTTTTCTTTGTTTTTTGTCATCATAAGTTTTGTACGCGTTACGGTCTTGATTTTTCAGTTCTTTGCGTCAACATGTCCTCTAAGAAAACAAAGTTTTTGTCACTTAAGGACAAATGCGCGATAATTGAGCAATTCCGTAGTGGTTCCAGTGTAACAAGTTTGGCGAAAAAATACGTCGTTGCAAAGTCTACTATTTGTGCCGTTAACAAAAAGAGTGAAACAATTTTAAAGTGTGTAAACAACACATTTTCGGGGCCAGGGAAAAGAAAAACACTTCGATCATCGGAACTTCCCAACACGGAAAAGGCGCTATACCGGTGGTTTCTCGAACAACGTGAACAAATTTATCCGATTAATGGCCTGATGATAAAGGCGAAGGCTTTGTCACTCCATTTTCAAATTAAGGAGAAACAAAGCAGCTTCAATGCTAGCGAAGGGTGGATGCAGAGATTTAAAACTCGATACGGCGTGAGATTTATTAAAATCACTGGTGAAAAATTGTCTTCCCAACCCGAGCTGGTAGACGATTGATACGATGGGGGTGACCACCGACCAACTTTATAACGCAGGCGAAACCGGGTTGTTTTGGAAGCTTTTGCCAGACAAAACATATGTTCCATCGTTAGAAAAAAACGCTCCTTGCAGATAAACCAACAAACAGCGCATAACTTTCCTCGCCTGCACAAATGCAACTGGCATAAGCTGAAGCCATTGGTGATTGAAAAGGCGAAAAATCTTTCTTTTGTTAGACAATGCTCCATCGCATCCCCCAGTAAGTGAGTTAACCACAGATGGTCATCTATTACAGTCATGTTTATGCCTCCAAATGTGACGCCGCTGATCCAACCCATGCATCAAAATGCGATCAGAATAACACAGCTTTACTATAGAACTAGTCTGTTAGGTTCGGTTGTAGCGAAACAAACGGATATTCCAGAATCACTGAAAAAGTTAACTTTAAGAGATTCCATTTCAATTTTAAAATCAGCTTGGGATCGATTGGAAAAGTGCTGGAAAAATATTTTAAGTTTCGTAGGTAATGAAAATGATCCAGAAGATGATATTCCACTAAGTGTTTTGAAAGAGAAGTTGTATCTAGAAATCAATTTTGAAGTGGAGAATACAGTGAAACTGCTCGATGCTATAAATCCTGAGGTTTGATTTCGACATTTTTAGGATTCTTGTCTTTAATCAAATCATTTGGGTAGGTGAATTGCACAGCTGAAGACATCCATAAATGGAACGAAGACGAAGAAGACCATGATGTCGCTCAGAGTACCAACATCATAAGTGATGAGGAAAATGATGACGGTGTGCTAGAATTGCCAAAAGAAAAAATTAAGCCTAATGAAGCCATTTCACAATTTCACAACAAGTTACGTGACGATCTTGCAATATCGGTTTCCGCACAGCATCGATGTTTTAATTTAATTTTAATTTAATTTTTAATTTTGGTGGGGGCTGAGGCCCCATTTATTGGCTTAATACAAGCTTAATCTAATTTAAAAACCAACAGAAAGGCTTAAGAGCTAGGGACCAAGGAAGCGATGGAGGAGATCTCGTTTGAGACGAGGAGTGCTCAGGTGGAAATCAAAAAGGGAGAGGTTTGAGTTGACCTTTCGGAGCATTCGGGAGATTGGTTCGTTGGAGCCACAAGAGGTGCGGTGGACCGGTAGATAGAAGAGTCGAGGACAACGTAGTTTGCGGGGGTTGGTATTGAAGGAAATGGAGTTCAAAATGGATGCACAGTCGATGGAACCTGAGAGAAGTCGATGAATGAAAAGAATATCAGCAGTATCCCTACGTTCTTCTAACGAAATCATATTTGAAGATTGAAGGGTCGTTCCACGGCAGACCACGGAGAACAAATCGGAGGAATCGACGTTGAATACCCTCGATTCGGGAAACATGAACCCGGTGAAAGGGGGACCAAGCTTGACTGGCATATTCAAGCAGGGGGCGAACAAAGGTAATATAGAGAGATCTGGTTACATACAGGTTGGAAAATTCCTTGGACCATCGTTTAATAAAGCCAAGTGATGAGTTAGCTTTGAGGATCATCTTATCGATATGCGAACGGAAATTAAGCTCACAGTCGAATAATATGCCAAGGTCTGGAAGAGACTGAACCAGAGGAATTGGTTGACTATGGAGAAATTAAAGTCGGGAGGGAGACGGGTTGTATTTACGTGAGAAGGTTATAGATTGTCATTTGGCTATATTAAGTTCTAGGCAGTTTTTCAGGCACCAGATTCAAAACCGATCAAGGTCTTCTTGAAGAAGGGCAGAGTCATGGCGAGAGGAAATAGTTTAAAAAAATTTTGTGTCGTCAGCGTAAAGGGAGAGGGAGGAGTGTTTAATCACCCTCTCAAGATCGTTAATAGTAAAAATGAAGAAAAGCGGACCAAAATGAACGTGTGTATGGTGCAGCAATGTTACTTGTCAATGTATTGTCAGCTGCCGATTATTGTTGAAAGACGAAGATGTTCGATCTATGCAGCAGGGAATTTGTCAAGGAATTCATTGACATTTATCACGAAAATGAATGTCTATGGAAAGTTAAGTCCCAAAGTTATATGAATAAGGAAGAGAAGCTAAAAGCCTTTGAAAAATTGCGAGAAAACTGATAGAATTAGATGTACGAGTATATTTTTCCGAATTAGCTCCAATAAATCAACGAATAAATTTTCATTCATTCGTAAATAGTTTCGATAATCATCAGGAAACGAAGTTAATTCCCTTACAAGTGCATAATCTACTAAATATTTTCTTCTTAACAACAACTGTTTTACCTATACTCTTGACTTTTTTCTATAAATTTTAATGCCCTTAATGTAGCGCCCATGGCTAAAGATATAAATCTACATCCACTTTTGACAATACAAGAAGAGTAAAAAATCGTCAATAATGCTTGACAAGTAACATTGATGTGCTGAATTGCGCTTAAGGTTTCGATAGAAATCTGCAAGGATGTAGAAGGAAAGCTTATAGTAGAACCAGAGTCGGTGCTGAGGATCAAAAAAGTTTATTTCTGTTTACTATTAGACCGTGATGATAAACAACATCCCACCGTCAGGCAGAATTAACCATTCACTCAGCATGCAGACAAAAACTTAACTACAACGAAGCTGCTGGATACAATAGTCTAACTTCCGAGCTGTTTAAAGGAGCAGGTGATGATTGGATACGGAGCATCCATCAACTCATCTCTAAAGTCTGGGTCGACGAAAGTATTCCCGAAGAATATAGTCTCACCATAATTTGTCCTATTCTAAAGAAGAGAGATCCCTTGAACGGAGCCGACTATAGACGAATAAGTCTCCTCAACATCAGATATGCAATTCTGTCTGTGGTATTATCTGACCGCCGCTATCAGTGTGGTTTTGGGTCTATTAAAGCACATCTTGGAGAAGTTCCAAACCGATATACACCACCTCTTCATCGATTTCAAAGCCGCATATGATAGCATCTATAGAGATGGACTATAGAGAACCATGTCTAGTTTTAGTTGTCAAGCTCATTCGGAAGGCGTGGAGAATGTGCATTGCTCCGTCAAGGTCAGTAATGACAAAACCGAGACCTTCAATATCAGAAAAAGATTTAAACTTAACGATGCGTTGTTATATGGCTTTTTCAGCAGTGCATCAGCTAACGGGTGTTAACCGTGAATGGTGTCTAACCTGTGCTCCTGAATCTCATCAACAAAGTGGACGATCTTGCCTTAAAAATAAAAAAAATAAGAATGAAGAGAAGAGGGCCAAGATGACTGCCTTGTGGAACTCCAGATGAGACCAGCAATGGAACAGAAAGGGCGGATCTAAACCGAACGCTATAATATCAGTTTACCAGGTAAGGAGAGCAGACAATTTTGTGAAATCAGTTGCGATAACATCGATTCCTTTGCCATTTTCTAAGGCTGAGAGAGCAAAAGGCAAGAATTCAACTAGATTTGTGGTAGTTGATCTACCTTTTAGAAAACCATGTTGTCGGGGTGAAATAAAAGGCTTCAAATTTAAGGCTTCGTATAAAATGCTTTCAAAGAGTTTGGGTATATGAGAGAGTTTAGCAATGGGACGATAATTGGTAACTTCATGTTTAGATCCCTTTTTGTGTATCGGGATTATAAAAGAGGTCTTCCAAATCTAGGGAAATTCTCCCAGACGAAAAAGGTAGGAAAGGGGTGGAGACAGGTTGGAAGAGCATTTTTTAAGAAACACGGCCGGGAGTTCGTCTGGGCCAGGCTACAAATTCATCTTTAAGATTTAGTAACTATTCTTCAATAACTGCAGGATCAAAATTTTGAGTGAGAAAGAGACCAATGGAGAAATGTGGTAGATCATTGAAGTAAGAGGGATCTGGTATGAAGGAGTTGTTGGTAAATGATTATTTGAAAAATGTAGCTAAAAAGTTGGCGATGGTAGGAGGATCACTTGAAGATTTGGTTTCCAAAGCGAGGGAGGAAGGGTAACCATCAGTCTTACTTTTGCAATTGACAAATTGAAAAAAGGACTTGAGGTCATTTATGAGATTGGTAGCGCTGATAGAGGGAATTATAGAGTTCAATGAAATGAAGATATGTACCTAGATAATTTGAATAGTCGGAAGAAGAATGGGTTCGAAGGAATACTGCCCATAACTTGTTCCTTTTGTTTCGTAGAGAGCGAAGTCCACGATTATACCAAGGAGGGATTATACCATAAAGGGAGATGGATTTTAATATTTCTCTGTAAAAAATGGAGAGGGCATCAACCAGAGTTAGATTGGTAAACTCAAAAGAAGCACTGCTTAGATAGCTATTGATTTTACGGAAATTAGCTTTGTGAAAATTGTAAGAAAATAGAACTGCGGGGTTAGGCGACTGAAGGGGAGAGTTGTGGAAAAATGAGAGAAGAAGTGGAGGATAAAAGTTATCAATAGTTGAAAGAGATAGTGGACAACACGATACTGAGGAGTTGATGGGATCACTTGTGAAGATAAGGTCTAATTGCCTTTCCATATAGTTGGAAACGCCATTGACTTGGCACAGACTAGACTCTGTTAGCCGATCTAAGAAGAGGCATTCCTTAATAGAAATGGCGTTGGAGGCGATGAAAAAAGATAGGTCTTCAGATGGACTCCACTTCAGCTGAGGCGGGTCTGATAAGCCGATCAAATTGCCAATTGCTGCAATAGCAAGTTGGTAGGATTCGATAGGTTGCGCCGGAAGAATGTAACAACACATAACATACAAGCATCTACGGGTGAGGGCTATTTTAACCGACACAAAGTCGAGCTTAGGAGAGGATGAAGTTGCAACGAGAGAGGAGTCCAAGCTGTTGTGAATAGCCAGTAGGACACCTCGACAAGGGGATTCAATCAAGGGGGTGTGCGATCATCATCCCGAAAAACATTAAAAGAAAGAGGGAATAACCCCTGGTTTTTTATGTTGGGGATAAGATTAGTTTCGGTCAGAGCGTAGATAACAAATGGGAGAGCATGAGATTGGTGGAAAATAGCGTGGCTTTTAGAACGCAGTCCTCTTACGTTCTGGTAATAGAAAGTGAGAGGGAGGTTTTTGTATGACTTTTTAGGGTCGAAAAAATTTATCGTGGTCAAGTCGACTGCGTTGGAGGTGTGAGACTCTTTTAGAGTGTACATAACAACCAATTTTGGACGACCTTCACGAAATTCGTCCTGGGCCGAACGACGACCACGATTGAATTCGTCGCGATCTTGCGAAAAAAAAAAACGCAAATAGCACTCGTATGACAAAACGTTCTAACCACGTGGACCTTTAAAAACGTCGAAATTTCCGATATTGATGCCAGATTTGACTTATGTTCTACACCGGTATTGCGATACTTCAGAGCTTACATATACTCGTATGTACTCATATCTACTTGCACAATACAAGAAATCTGTAGGGAATAACATAACAGTGAAAATGCTATTTCAACTTTCCCACATAAATGTCAAATTGTCACTTTTAAATGTCAAAAAGAACTTTTCCCTCCAAAAATAAACTCAATTCAAATGTGTCTTCTAAATACGAATATGACTACAACTTTGTATTTATATGCAACTGACAACTATTCATATTTCATTTGCTCAAGTCCAATTCATTTCACACAAAACAAACCCTTAAGCATCAACAAGTCACATCCTTTGGCTGAAAATTTCATCCATCTGATTCTGGGAACTGCTTGTTAGTTTACTACTGAATTTGCATATTCGTATCTTTGCAGGGATGTTAGGAGGGGGGGGGGGGATAAAAACCGTCAGAAACCACTTTATTTTGGCAGGAATATGTCCTCGAATGGGGGACGACTGACTGTCACAACTTTTAATCCTTCCATATGGGCAGTGCATGTGCTTTCCGTGCAATTGTCATATAATTTTCCCCCAAAAACCCACAGACAATCTCTGAGTTGACATACATGCCCTTGTTATCTTAATCACGTGACTTTGTATGTCATAGTTATCCTCTTATTCACCTAATCCTTGTCTCCTTTTTCTGTTTGTATCTTCCACAGAGTCGGTGAATGTTGAACTTCGACTTGTATGCGGCGCGACTGAAGGAGCTTCCTCATCAAATGATGTAAGTACTTAAGATACTCCTCATTTTAGTTACACTTTCACCCACGCCTGGATCTTCTTTATTGGTCGTCGCGGTCGTCGTGCGCGTGTGTGTTTGAGTTCGTCTTTCTTCCTTTTTTTTTTTTTTTTTAGTGATAGACAAAAAAAAAGTGTGCAAACCCCTTTAGCATAATGAGGTGTTGTGCGACGCGCACACAACAGTTGTGCACCTCATTTTGCGGAGAGCACCCTTGCTTTGGATGCTGCTTTTTGTGACGACGATATAAAGCATCCCATTAAAAGGCTTAGGAAAAAAAAAAATACACATCCACAAAAAGGAGAGATGAGGAAAAGACTGCTCATATGTGTGGATGCGAAAAAAAAGGCGAACCGATGAAATAAAGGATAATGGTACATGTGTTCTAGCTCCACGTATTCTGATAAGCGTACAAGAAGGAGAAGAGAAGAAAAAAACAGGAACAATACCAAAGTAGGGAGACGACACTGTCAAAAAGGACGAAGCTGGAACAAAAAAGGGAAAACTGAAAATAAAACGAGCTTTGGGAAAAAAGGGAAAAACCACCATACTTTGTTATCCTTGAACAGAGAGGAGAGCAATCCGTCTCCCCCTTAGGGTGTGCTAAAACCTCAACCTCATTGTTTGGTTTTTTATTTTTTTTTTTTCATTTTTTTGATCAAAATCCCCTTTACTTCTTTGTGTTGTAGTCTGTAGATGCTGACATTAGACGGGTAGAAGCGAAACAATGTGCTTTTGCAGTTAAAGGAACAGGATAAGACAAAAGCGCATTTTTATTTCCCTTGCCTACGGGGGTCGTTTACTCGTTTGGTATTTTCTTTTTCTTGTTCTTGCGTAACGTAACACTCTCAACCGTTGGTTAACCAACGCAGCCAAGTATCTGATTGCAAGTGTTTTGCATCTGAAATGTAATTGGAAAGTCAGATGAGATTTACAGGGTCCAATTCGAAGTTAAGATTCTCGATGGTCACGAGAGGTGAAATCAATCGTTTGTGAAAGTAGATACTTTTATTAGTTTCGTTAAATATTCTACAGGGACCTAGCTCTTTTGGATATCATTCCGCTTGGCCATTTATTTTTGTAGTCGAGTCATTTAATTACATTTACTTCGGACTGCAATTCGAACACGAAATGAAGGCATTGATTCTCAATAACCAATGAACGCATCCACTTCAACTTTACGTCTATTAGACAAGTGACATTTATGCAAAGTTCCCGCGTAAAAAGCTTTTGACGTCAGTTGTTTGCAATCATGTAATGGGACTCGCTCGAATATCGTGTTGTTGCAATAGGCGTGCAAAGATGCGGCTACGAAAAAGGCGAAATCTTTCAGATGAAAATCACACAAGTTATTTGAGGTTGCTGGTGGAATAGTTGACCGCGTAAAAGCCGGCTGTCCGCACGCCACAAGTCATCAAAGCTGTGGATAATCGAATTCGTCGAAATTCCATCCACAAGCAGAAAATTATGTCTCGGGATATGGATATCAGCAAAGACAGCATGTCGTGCATCTTTAAACGTATTTTGGGACCCATCGCATATAAGAGACACACCGGCCACTTACTGTTTCAAACAGAAACGTAAGCCAAGATTGAAAGCCTTGCTTTGCCAGTACGCCGAATTCCTTTAATTGACCAGAAAATTGTCACCGTTGAAAAATCGTTTAACAGACAGAACGATAGAGTGCGTGCTCTGTCATCACGACATGAGTCTGAACTCGTTCCGGAAGTTCAACGTGGCCACCACCCAGCTTCTGTGATGGTTTGTTGCGGAGTCGGCTATTATGGCGATCTATCTCGAAAGTGTATCAATCGGCGATTGATATAAACCACAATTCGCAAATAAACCGTGCGTCGTTCAACAAGACTCCACTTCAGGTAGAAAAGAAGCCAAAAACAACACAAATATTGCCCAAAAACCACGTTCTGAACTTCATTTCCACAGATGATTGGCCATCTGGTTTCCCAGACCTCAATCCATTAGACTACAAACTATGGTCCGTTCTGGAAACTACAGCTTGCAATTCTCGACATCCAAGTATTGAGTCTTTATAGCGCGCCCTTGTCCGAGCCGATGTACGAGTATCTAGTGTTTTACGTGAACTCCTGTGGGTGAAGACTTAATTTCAGGGGATGCCCATACATCCATGGGCGAAAGGATATGCCTTGCCATCGCTTTCCGTCAATCCTTTGATACCAATTCGGAACTGTGTTGGAGGCACAAGTTCCACTCTTAATATGAGTCGAGGCTGATCTAATACCTCTTGCTGATCTTAGGATCACAGCACCCAATACTTATCGCACCTATACATCGGGTCTTAATCAACTGGAGAACCCTTCCAGCGATTTTAGGTATAAACCACAGCCACCATGACTCTCCAACAAGGAGGACTACCTTAAACAGTGAGACCCGGACCGAAATCCGAGAAGATCGCTGACTACAATGGTACTGTGATTTAAGTCATGGTATGGGCTACAGGTGGTCCTGCCGCCAACAAGACCTATAGTTGGCAGCATGTAACCCGTAGCAACCTTAGGCATTAAGTTCAGAAAAATGTTACCACAAGACCAGTAATGTGCTCTCTGCCCCTGTTTTTTATTAGACAACGTCATTGATGGAAGAAGCCTTGATAAATGGGTGGGGTCCCCATTGTCCAAGCAGTGTTAAATTTCCTAATGTATGAGGTGCGTACTGCAATCGATTTGTGTCCGGATTTTTGGGGCCATTTCGAATAAGCTGTTCTACAATTTGTGGCCATTAAGTGACCCAATAAATAGTAAAAAAAGTTTTAAAAAATATTCATTCATTTTCATTTTATTAGCCAAAAACCGTATACCAAAACATTTGCTAACACTAGGTAGAATAAGAGTTTATGCAGATTTATATCTCCGTCTTTCCGGAAAAACAGCAAGTCCCATAGGATGCACCACCTGGAGCTTAGATTTAGAAGTGTTTAATAGTTTTAAGAAAAAAAAAAGAGAAAAACAATAGATTTCGTAATGTCCTGAGTTTTTGTTTGGTCCTTAACAATTTATGTGAGCCATTTTTTGGACACAATATCGAATAAGGGACCGCCTTCATTGGACTCTTTTTCTGGCATTTTGCATCACATTGGCTAACGTCTCAGGTGATATCGCGGCTATTTCGGCTCGAATGTTGTTTTTGAGTTCATCTAGAGTCTTTGGCTTATGGAAATAAACTTTGCGTTTTAAATAGCCCCACGGAAAGAAGTCCGGATGAGTCAAATCTGGAAATCTTGGAGGCCAGCCCACGTCACCGGTTTTCGACACCACACTTCCTGGAAATGTTTCCTTCATTTTTGGCACGCAGTGGGTCAAGGCGCACCGTTTTGTTGAAACCAGAAGTCTCGTACACCTCTTTCCTTCATCTGTGGGCACGAATTGTACTAAACGGACGTTTCCAAATCGTGCTTACTGAAGCCTCCAGATGCCGCAACCTGTATATTCGGTCTTATTTGTAGTATCACCGCTCCTTACAATTGTGCTGTCAAGAAAAGACGACGTTCTGGATTCATCGATGCATTGCTTGTATAAAAGAAAGCAACGGACTTTATACGAGTATAATATCGTAGTGCACTCTAACTGAAATTTGATTTAAATCCTGTTTCCTCTCGTGGAACCTACTCGTAGATCCTTCAACAGATCTTTTTACACTGTTCCGCGGACGTCTTCTAGACTCTACTTCTTATCTGCTCTATCACTATCTTCTCCGTATAGTAATGTTTATAGATTCCTAGCCTGTCTCGTGTGGAGATGTCTGTTTGAGATACGGCTTGGGCAGAAAACTATCAGTATGGAGTTGGATTAATGGTCCTCGTTAAGGTGGACTTAGACCAGTTGTAAAACCAGTAAGTGCAATTCCTTGCACGAATCATAAGGAAGATTCGGTTGTCAAGAGGACGATGCACTGACAAATGACCACTTTCTCTCTCTGCTTTGTATTTTGCCATAGTTCGCAACGCAGACATCTGGGATAAACTTCTTCTGGTTGTTGTTCGGGAGTTCAGACTTTTGACATCCCAAGATCTTCAGGACTGTCTCAGGTTCAGTGGGCTTAGCCAGGTCGCTGAACATAGCTCTAGATCTATAATAGCGTTAGGATCTCTATGAAAGGGTTAAAATTTCTCTTAGATCTGAAGATTAGCACCTGGTTAAATCTCAACGATGTCAGTGTTAATTAATTTCACCAAGTTCTTGTCATGACAGGGCCTATTCTCATGAAGCTCTCGTGACAGCTAGCGCCCTTGAAGATGGGAGTTGATAATCAGAATGTCATGTCGCATTCGTAATGGCATTTTTGTAAGCAGAACTCTGCAAGCTGCCATTTGTCGTTTGTGGATTTCCGAGGCACACTGCAGGCCTAGGTCCCGACTCAAGATTTGCCAAGTTGAGGTCTGTGAAAAGCAAAGTTCTTTAGCGCGACTGCCTCGGGTTATCCTGCACACTCCTGTTCACTGCAGCAAAGTTTTCTGCAGACTTCGCGCTTCGACGACGTAGGGGTGTTGTTTGATTGCTTACTGAACCAGTTGATTCGAATTTGTCCACCAAACAACGAATAGTCGACTCAACAGGACGATTATGTGCAGCATAAAAATCACGTAGCGCACGGAACGTAGCTTGAACTGAGCACTCATTTTGATAGTAAAGTTCAATATATTGCGCACGCTACTCAACACTGTAATTCTCCATAATCATTTGCCCAACATTAACTACTGTAACTTCCAAATTTGACAGCTGTAACTTCTCTAACATGGTCGTCAAAGTTCGAGCTCCCCCTTATTTCCAAGATCCAATTTATTGCACATCAAATCCAGAACTTTCCTGCTTTGAGGGCTGTTTGACGAGTACCCGGATTGGAAGATAGGTGGTGCTACTGAGCCAAAATTAGTGTACCATCATTTAGTATAACCTGTTTTAGCCCGCTTGTCAAAATTTGGTGACAATCCGACGCTTAGTTTTGTTTTGACGCCCATTTCAAAACATCGTCTTAGTGTTTTTTGCGACCATGGAAAAAGAGCAGTATCGTTCCATGGTCCGATTCTTGTTTTTGAGTGGCAAAGCCCGCGAGGAAATCAAGCCCATTCTCGATGATGGGTATGGGACCTATTCCCCTTCCCGTAGAGCCGTTTATCATTAGTTGGCAGAGTTTCGCCGTGGCCACACGTCGATTTTTGATCAATCTCTCCAAGGTGGCCCAAAAACGGTTACCACAGAGGAAACCGTGGAACAAAGTCCATGATCTCGTCTTGGCGGACCTCTCAAGTGAAAATTCGCGAGTTGGCTGAGATAGCAGGCATCTCAACTGAACGCGTTAGCCATATCCTGCACAAGATTTTGGGCATGAGAAAGCTGTCGGCGCAGTGGGTGCCGCTTACACCGGAGAACAAGCGCAATCGTGACACCATTTCAAAGACGTGCTTCGCCTTGTTTAATTGAAATTCGGAGGAGTTTCTGCATCGTTTCATGACCGTCGATGTTATATGGATTCATTGGTACACACCAGAAACCAAAGAACAATCGAAACAATGGGTCTTACCCGGTGAACGTGCTCCAAAGAAGGCGAAGACCGTGCCTTCGGCTGGAAAGGTGTGAAAACAAAACTAAGCGTCGAATTGTCACCAAATTTTGACAGGTGGGCTAAAAGAGGGTATATTAAATGATGGTAAACTCAGTAGCGCCATCTGTCTTCCAATCCGGGTACTCATCAATCAGCCCTCGTACACTGTCATCTCGATACATAGTGTAATGCCCTGGTTAACCAGAAAGAGTAAAAACGTTTGAATTCAATTGGTAATTGCGATGTAGTGGCTTTATTACTTCGGTTAGAGATAGACAGAGAAGAGAAAGTAGTAGAAAGTGAAAAGAAAAAGGAGTAGAACCTGTTTGGTTATGCCAGACCTTCATTATTTTGGCAATATCCTTTCTATATATCTGTGTATCTACATATTAAATTTCAATATCAGCTTCAAATCACATCAAGACAAAAGGCTACGCTTCAAGTTGACAACAAACCGTCAAGTTTGTCTCTATCTCTTAATTGCAAACATCACCGCAGTTGATGTTGCTCTTGCTGCAGATATTCTAAAACAATAAGGAACAACTGTTTCCTTAATTAAATTCAATTAAATTTCAAGCTGTTTGCCGAAGCGTTTGCCTTCAATTAAACTTCACAGCATTAACCATGACCTGTTGTGTCCCTATACTATAGCTATTCACAATTCACCGAGCAATAAGGTTAGGAAGAGTTTGCTTATACTGTCATTCTACTTAATCTCGTTGGCAACGGTAATTTTATATTGAACTAATAACATCTCTAATTAAAGACACATAACACTTGCACTACTATCGGAGAGGGTATTAATTGAATGAAAATAGATGTGCCTGTCATTGGAGTAGGGGCATTGAATGCATGGTTCTTGCCGGGGTAGCCGCAGTGCCAACCAGTGACTCCTGCTTCTAAACTAAACTAACAATTTAGCCTCAAAACTTAATTTACCTCATCCAAACTATACTCGTAGCTGGAAGGATCTATTAGTACACCACTTGGATATAGTTCTCAGCTCAGTTCGGTGTCGACCGGACTTGGAGTAGCAATTAACGTTTGCATCTAGTTTCGGGTTTGGATGTCGACTTGGTTCCCATGGTCGATGGGGGTTCTTTACCCCGAGAGCTTATCAAAATAGCTGACTGCTTGAACTACGGTACACAGAATAACATGAGACAAACTTTGTTCATTTTCATTTTCTATAATTAAATTAACGTGAACCTTAAAGTGTTGCAATAGCTGAATATGTGTATCCTGGCATGTGGTGACCAGTTGTTGTCCAGTGTTCTGCCTTTCACAAACAAAGCCAAGTGTATTGTGGCAAGGTGTAATTTATGCGCGTAGTTCTGTGCTAAGCAGCAGGAGATGGCGCGCGATTGTGCCTACACGTCTGTTGGTCTGTTTCTCTCTCGGTCGAGATTCTATGAGTCCGATTACCTATACAATAGTATATACTTATATATACATATGTATGTACAAATCCCCATTTAAGGCGTTCATTTATTTTCATCAGCAACTCTACAGGCCACATCCAACAGCCACCAGCCCACAGACACGTAATGCGTATGAATGGACTTTAAATGGACTGAAAGAGCAGAAAAAAAAAAAATAAAAACAAGCCACTGGGCCAGGGGGCAAATACCACGTGAGAAGGGAATTGCGTTCCAGCATAACAATGAGCATAAGTTGTAATTGTGGGAAAATCGTTTCCAAAGTGGTCTGACCATTCAGACCACTTTTGCTTAATGGAATTCATTAAAATGTTTTTTTTTTTTTCGTTTTGCTTTATTGAAAGAAATAAAAAAAAAGGTTGCGTATACGCCTACGTCTATTCGTGTCTTTATATACAATATAATATATCATGGGCGTTAACTCATACGAATGGGGATAGATGAAGTGGTTGACCGTTAACTGTTAAGCGGAACTGCTTCCTGGTTTGAAAACGGGCCGTGAGAAGGGTTCCCTATCCTAGTAATCGCATGTTGCCAGATGATTTAGAGGAAGCTAAAGCCATCAGACGCGGCCAATGAATGGTAAAAATTCCGTTTTGAAATAATTTGAGAAGCCAAACAATATTTTTTGAAAACACAGTACAAGGACACCGAATACGGAGGTACAATAAAAGCACTGGAAGCATTTGTGGGAGCTAAGAACTTGCCAGACACAGCCAAAGTCTCTAATACCCATTTACTCGTAAGTAGCTGCGCAGGTATCAGCCCTGTTACTTAGGTCTGTTATCGGGTGGTTGCTCCTTTGATTTCTTTCTGACAAGAAACACATTTTCAGGAAACTCCTACTCCTACTGAATATATCCCATGTGCTGCCAGATTGGTTTTCCCTTCGTCTCTATAGGAGCTTCAAATTTATGTTTTTGCCTTTTCAGGCCAAGAATTAGTGCGGGCTCTTGGTGCATTGCATGAACTACTCGTATATCGCTATGAATGTGAATTTCTAAACCACTTTACTATTCTTACAGGGACATCCTGTTGAAGCGCCGGCTTTTTGGTTTCATCGGAGCAGGCACAGAATTATTCCATCGTACTCCTTGTTCCTTTTCCTGGAATTTCTCAGTCTTTCATGGAAAGATAGATAAACGCTTTTGTGTTTAAGTGACTACAGTACCAAAAAACATCTCCGAGCTTCTGTAACCCGACACGAGTTGAGGCGCATTTAGGTCCCAGTAAGCAATCTGCAGTCTTTTTTTTACTGATGAAGATCACGTCTATTGTCTAAAGGCAAATTCCTGCATGGCGATTGATCGGGAAACTACTGACTATTCAAAACCTGGATTGGACCAGTAGCGCAACAATCAAGTTCGTAATGTAGTGCTTGCTTTACCTCCTCGAGGTGGTCCCCGGGCAACTACGTGTATAAATCCTTATACAGGTAGGCCAAAATTGCAAATGCGAGATTGTCTAGGGTCTTATGCTCAGACTAGGTAACCTGGGCCAGCAATCCACCTTACCGAAACCAGCCCGCTACGGAAACCGACTTAATGCCTCGGATGAGGATTGATAAAACGTTGACTACCTTTGGCTATCGTACCCGGACTAAGATTGGTTTCTGGAATGTGAAGACGCTCCTTGACTCTCAGAGTGAAGGACCTCAGAATGCCAGATTCCTTCAATTAGAGCATGAGTTTATGTGATATAAGCTGGACATATTGGGAGTAAGCGAGATAAGATGGTTAGATTCGGGTGAGTACCAATTACCAACGCGCAACACTGTATTACTCTACTCCGGAAGACCAACCGGAAGCCCCCCTTGGATATGGAGTTGGACTGCTGTTAACACCTACAGCACGCAAAGAACTAATCTCCTTGTGTCCGCACGGTGATAGGATTTTAACGGCCAGATTCCAGGCCATTATACAGTGTTACGCCCCGACGGATGGTTCGTCTGAGGAAGAAAAGGAGACCTTCTAGAACCAGTTGGGAGCTGTTTATAATGTAACACCCAACGGCGACATTGTCACTGTGATGGGGAACCTTAAGCGACAACGAAGGGCTCAAACATGTTATGGGACGGCACGAATTAGGCAACCGCAATCACATCGGTGAAAGATTTGTTGACTTTTGCAACGCAAATCGTCTTGTCATAGGTGGCACCATGTTTGAGCACAAGGCCTGCCATAAAATCAGTTGGGTGTCAACTGACAGGCAAGCAACCTCCAACCAATTCGACGATTTTGCCATAAGTCGCCGTTTTAGAAGTAGTCTTCTAGACGTCCGAAACAGACGAGGAGCGGACATGGGGTTGGTACGAGATCACCCCAATTACGCACTGTTGCTGTTCAAAGATCTAACGACACAAGAATACCTAGGTTCAACGTAGACCGACTGAGAGTTCCCACAGTTCGCCAAGAACTAAGGAACCATCTCTGACGATGAGTGGAGACAATCAGCAGCTCACTGCCCGCCACCATCCAAGACCATTAGTGTGCGGTGAAAACTGTTTTCACATCAGGTGCTGTCGGTCGATCGGAGGGAAGCCATAGGGGGTGGCTTTCTGAGGATACCTGGAGAAGGATCAACGAACGAAAACAACTAAGAGCTCGAATTGCAGCAGCTCCAGCAGCAGGGAGGATCGAGCTAAAGCCCCTATATCGCATGAAGATGAGAAAGGTACAGTGTGGCGTGAAAAGTGACAAGCGCAATCACATCAATGCGCTGGCCACGCAAGCAGAAGAAGCAGTGAAAGGCTTAGAGGGTTCGTTGTTACTATCGGATGAGGATCAACTTAAGAGATGGAAGGAGCATTTTGCTTCGGTTCCAAACCGAGTATTCGCCAGCAATATGCACCCAAGTCAGACTGAAGTCTCCGTAGAAAGAAATTCCCGAATTTGCACCACAACCCCCAGTAAGGAAGTGATTATTCCCACTGAAAACCAATAAGGCGGTAGGACTTGACGGCATACCTGCGGAGCTGTTTCTAGCTGCGCCAATGGCATCAGCTGAGCTACTGTTCCCACTTGTCGGGCGAACATGGGAAGCCGAGAGTTTTCCGGACGAGTGGAAGAAGGGAATTATCGTCAAGCTTTCTAAAAAAGGCAATCTAATGCAGTGCGAAAATTGGAGAGCTATCTGATTGCTGCCTACTGTGCCCAAGATAATAGCTAAAATCAGTCTGGAGCGAATCAAAGAACACCTCGAAGACACACTCGACTCCGAACAAGCAGGTTTCCGCTCTGGATCCTGCTGTGTTTGACCAGATCAACACCTTGCGGATCATCATCGAGCAGTGTGTTGAGTACAGATCACCACTTCACCTGCTGTTCATCGATTTTGAAAAGCCGTTTGATAGTGTCAATCGAGAATTTATCTAGCGTGCCTTGCCCAGGAGAGGCATTCCTGATAAATTAATAGCAATTATCAAGGCTACATATGATGGGTTCACATGTCACGTCTTACACAGAGTAAGACTATCTGAGGAATTCGATGTCCAAAGCGGGGTTACTCAAGGCTGCATACTCTCACCAATACTGTTTCTATTGGTAATTAGCGATGTGCTGAATGAGGCCTTGTTAACAGGAAGTGGAGCAATTCGATGGACTCTTACATCTGAACTCAAACACTTTGACTACGCCGAATGTATGCCTTCTGTCTCACAGAATAATAGACCTTCACCAAATGACAACAAATGTGGAGAGGGAAGCAGATGTCGTTGGGCTGAAAATTAACTCGGCAAAAACAAAAATGATCAGCCTAAGACCAAACTCATCAATTCATATATGTATTGCTGGACAGACGGTTGAGAGAGCAGAGAGTTTCCAATACCATGGGAGTATTGTCGTATTGTCTCAACCGATGGCGGAACCGAACTGGATATAGCCAACAGTTTGGTGAAGTAAAGCAATTAGCTTAAACACTACGACTGTTCCATTCCAACGTTGAATCCGTGCTACTATATGGATGTGGTGCTTGGAGGGTTACCACCATTATCACGAGGAAGCTGTAAACGTTTGTCAATACGTGCCCACGCTACATCTTATGGATATTCTGGCCAAGCCGTATCTCTAACGAACAGCTTTATCAGAGAACGGACCATGAACCTATAGGCACAACCATACGACGACGAAAGTGGCAGTGGTTTGGTCACACTCTCCGAAAGGGTGACTGGTCCACAGCTAACCAGGCGATGCAATGGAACCCGCTTACTTAGGACGGCAGGATTCGCGGCGGTCCTAGGAGTACGTGGCGCAGAGAAGAAAGCACGGCAACTTTGAAAAAGTTGGGGAGAGCTGAGGCACATTTCCAGAAACCGCACTCGATGGCGCGTAGGCATAGTAGAGGCCCTAGGGCCCACAAGGGGATATAGGAACGAATGATTGAGGCAAATGCACGGCGCAAGGAGACGGCAAGTGATGCCGAAGACGTGAGTGCTAAAAGTCTCACTCCTCTTCCGGCGACAGAGAAGAGAAACAGATCACCCTCTTCTTCGGTCCGGAACAGGGCAATGAGAAAGCCGGTTGATGGGGTGAAATCCATCCTAAGAAACAACTCTCGTATTTTCTTACCCCACTCACAAAATCCGGTTGCAGCTAGCAAAAGTTGCAATTCGGGTGGACAAAATTTGGATATCGCGAGAAAACTCACCATCAAGAAAAGCCCGAAATAGTAAAGGGGCCGAGACCGGTGTACCTATAAGTAAGCCGCTAAGACTTCTCGGGCGATTCAAGTTGGAAAATCTGGCAATGACAACAGCCTGAACGAATGCTGATGCTAGCTAAAGCAGATAACATTAGAGTGAAGTACTCCACGGAGCAAACTATTGAATTGCTAAGCAAACCTGTGCCGAAAGTCCCCTTGAAAGATTTTTGACGTTTTACGACCACCAAAACTTACGTGCGCAATCTTCTGGGTTCCAAGGCCACGTAAGATGTGCTGATGCGTCTTCGTATCCAGAACCCTGGACTCGACACTGAAAAATGGAAAATACGAGGTGTGTTCAAAAAGTAAGGTGACTTTATATTTTTATAAAAAAATATTTATTTACTCATCAATATTAATGCTGTCCCCTTCAAAGTAATCCCCCTCAGATATAATATACGTGTGCCAACGCTTTTTTCCAATCCTCGAAGCACTTCTCATAAGCACTTTTTGGTATAGCTCTTGAGCTCTTCCAGCGATGCTGATTTTAATTCCTCAATTGCAGTTGCAATTCTTCAGTTTTGGGAATAGAAAAAAGTCGCATGGGGCCAAATCCGGTGAATATGGTGGCTGAGGCATGATTGTCGTGTTGTTATTGGCCAAAAAATCTCTCATAACCAACGATTAACGAGCGATGCTCATGCGACGGTTCTTCTGATCAAAATTTCGGAACAAACTTCCCTGACACACGACTTATGTCCAAAATATCCGAAAGAATTCCATGACACGTCCATGACACGAGCTAACCGATATGACAACATCCTCAGTTAATTCGACGATTTTCACAGCTTCGACGTTATCATCTTTTGTTGATGTGCTGTGGCGCCCTGAGCGAGGTTTGTCATTGGCATCTTCTCGGCCATCTTGGAAGAGCTTGTACTACTTACAAATTTTTTTTTTTTACTTAAAGTAGACTCCCCGTGTGCCACTGTCAACGTTTCAAGTGTTTTAGAGCTCTCGACTCAATTTTTACACAAAATTTGATGCAAATTCTTTGCTTCATATTTTAAAATAACTGAAAAGCGCCGAGCAAACCAAAAGACGTCTAACCTTTCCATCTGTCAAACACAAACGAAATATGCTATATATTATGAAAATGACTAGTAATAGTATTAATAATAATGCTCCACTAGCCTATTATGGAGGCGAAAAACTGCGAGTTATGCTTAAAGTTTTGTGCAAGCAATGTGATGGCCTAAAGGTTTGTCAAATAAATGCTCAAAGTTTGCATGCAAAAATTGATGAATTTAGGGATGTGTTTGTGGGGTCAAATATAGATGTTATATGTGTTTCTGAAACCTGGTTTCAAACTGAAATAAAAGATGTTGTATACAGTTTATCTGGTTACAATTTAATGCGTGCAGATAGATGTAATCGTGTAGGTGGTGGTACAGCAATTTATATTCGAGACAGCATACATTTTAAACTAGTTGTAAAATCAGACGCGTCATCTTTGTTTGAATATTGTTTTATTGATATTCTAAACGGATCCAGCAGTTGTTTGCTTGGAGTTATTTATCGCCCCAATAAACATATTGACTTTTCCAGATTATATTTTGAACTTGAGCGTTTCTCGTCTCTTTACCTAGAAGTGATCCTTTGTGGGGATTTCAACTGTGATTTACTTCAGAAAGATACCTCACTTAGTTTTATCAATAAAATAAAAAGTTTTGGCTTATCAATAGTCAACACTGCAAATCCTACACATTTTTCATCAAATACTTCTACGCTTTTAGATTTATTTTGTGTCAATAATATCGATAACGTTCTGCTTTATTCTCAACTTGAGGCACCTGCATTCTCAAGGCATGATTTAATGTTTGCGACTTTTAAAGTTACTCCACAGGTTAAATCAACAGTCTATGAATATAGGGACTTTATGGCTATTAATGTAAATGCCCTAGAAAATAGTATTCACGAAATTAACTGGCAAATGATTTTTTCAATGGCATCACCGGACGATCAAGTTGATTTTATTCAAACTTCAGTAAAGCAACTTTTTAATATGCATGTACCGCTGAAAACAGAATTTTCTGGTATGGAAAGAAAATCTTGGTTTACGGCTGACATACTTATTTCTATTAAACAAAGGGATCAAGCGTACATGCGATGGAAGCGCTTTCGCGTTCCTGAATTGCTCTCTACCTTTCGAGCCTTACGAAAAAATGTGTTTAAAAAAGTAAAAGAAGCAAAATGTAGACTGTATTCAAAACGCTTAAACAAAAACATACCATCAAAAACCTTATGGAAAAATATTCGAGAGCTTGGTGTTGGTCGAGAAAGAGAACATTGTTCCCTGGATGTATGTCGCAACTATTTAAGTGAACATTTCTCCAAAGTTCAAAGCAGGAGCAATCAAAATACTTCACTTGTAGATGAAACTTTTCAGGATGTTGAGCCTGAAAATGATGATTCTCAAACTTTTAGTGGATCGCTGAATGGGATTTTGCCGGTTGTTGACCCCGTACAAAGCATGTGGTGAAGTAAATGAAACCTACAGGGTTGTTAACCCCGGTAGTGGACATTTCTTCCAATTTCAAAGGGTGGATGATACGGATGTGCTAAGTGCTGTACTTAAAATAAAATCATCAGCTACTGGCTTTGATGAAATACATCCACACTTCATCAAAATGATCCTACCTCACATTCTTCCTGTGCTAACACATGTTTTTATTACTGTAATAACAACGTCTTCTTTTCCATCTCTTTGGAAAGTGGCTAAAGTTATACCAGTCTTAAAAAAAACCAACCACTCGATTATCTCAAGAAGAGTTCAGACCAATCTCAATTTTGTCATTTCTGTCAAAGATTCTGGAAAAAATTTTACACAATCAAATTGCAACCTTTTTAAAGACATTCAAACTCTTAAGTGAGAATCAATCCGGTTTTAGACCAAACCACAGTTGTGTATCCGCTACTCTTAAGATTTCAGACGATATTAGAAATGCTATGGATAATGACTTGGTTTCATTTTTAGTTCTCTTAGATTTTTCGAAGGCATTCGACAAAATTAATCATAAAATACTTATTAAAAAACTCATACAACAGTTTCGGTTTTCACAGACAGCTGCAAAACTGATTTTGTCATACATTAGTGGAAGAAGCCAAGCTGTTGTTATTGGTAATAAAACGTCCCATCCTCTAAATCTTTTCTGTGGGGTTCCTCAGGGATCCATACTTGGTCCACTTTTATTTACGATTTTTATTAATGATCTTCCACTCCAATCTGAATACTCTTCAATCGATTTGTATGCTGACGATACTCAAGTTCGTATAAGCTGCAAGTTAGGCATGATTGAAGATGGTGTTGTGAAATTGAACTCTGATTTAAAAAGAATACTTCGCTGGTCCAATACAAACAGTCTTCACCTCAATCCACAAAAAGTAAGCATTTGGACTATATAATTATTAACATTATTTATAAAAATAAACTTGATAACAGCTACTTTCCTGCAGTATATCTCGGAAACGAACAAATTGAATATGTCGATAAAGCTATGAACTTAGGCATTCTATTTAATTCTACCCTTACCTGTGATGACCATATTCAAACTGTTGTTGGAAAAATATATGGATCCTTACGGAGTCTTTCATTTTCGAAGCAATTTACTCCTCAACACGTTCGACTTAGGTTGGCAAAAACTCTGATCCTTCCTATGATAACATATGGGTGCCAATTGTTTACTAGTCACAACTCAGAAACGAAAAGAAATCTAACTGTGGCGTTCAATAATATAACTCGATATGTATACAATCTCCGACGATATGACCATATTTCAAACTACATAAGTAACATACTAGGCTGTAATCTTTACACGTATTTCAAATATTTTTCCCTTAAAACATTGAACAAAATCATCTTAAACAAAGAACCTTCATATCTAATTCAAAAAATACAGTTTAGTAACTCATCTCGTTCTTTTATGATACTGCAACCAAGGTTCACTTGCAGAAACTCGGAGCGTCAGTTTTTCGTTTATGCCATAAAGCAGTGGAATAGCTTACCCTCTTTCATTAGAAGGCTTCGCGGCACCACACAATTTGAGACGGTTTTATTCAGATACTTAGTAAATAATTAAATTTAATATTTAGTGTAATAAAGAATTTTGTTTTGTCATTACGAATATGAATTTAGTTTGTCATTTTAAATCAATAATAACTGAATGTATAAATAATAATTAAAATTGATTTGAATTTATGTCTAACTATACTTTTTATAACTTTTACTATTAATTATAGGCTTTTAAGCCCAATGTAAAAGATTCTTTGGAAATATATAAATAAATAAATAAATAAATAAAAATAAATAAAACTTGAAACTGTGAACATATGTTCGGAACATGTGTACCAACTCAGCAAAAAAAAAAAAAAATCGATAAACGAATGTACGTTGCCCGGGAAATTTCAAAAGTCACTTTACTTTTGGAACACACCTCGTATATTCTCACAAGGAGAAATAAGGATAACTCTTCTCCTGTTGTGGGCTCCTACAAAGTTTCTGTCGAATCCACAAGATTCTATATATGATTTACGTTTCTATCTGCGCTATTTGCGTTTGATAGTTCATCCCCACGAATTAGTTCAAGTGCCCAGCGACAGAAACAATTTACTCCTGACGGGCGTTTAGACACCACATAGTCAGTTCTGTTTATCGAAAGGGGACCGAAAATTACTAGAAAAACATTATTCTTGTTCCTACTGTACATTTGACGATAAAGGTTTTATTTTAGTGTTTTCTTCGTTGTTTTCGTAATGAATTTATTTTTCAGCTCTCTTCTTAGTCCAAAGGAACAGCAATTACGAAGAGTGATCCTTCCCACGATCTATACGATTGTGTTGTTACGAGTAGTTGAATTTACAGTACAGCTCAGGTAGACAAATCCTTTCATCATCACAAAGCTATAATACAATATTTTTCTGTTGGAAATTACAGCCCGACGCGTTGGTATTGATCCTTTTTTGTGGACAACATGTACTTTGGAATGGCATTTCTAATGGTTTGCCGACAATGTCTCCATTGATCTGCTGAACTGGATTTCTCGAGATGCTTTGGAAACGAGATATTAGCTCGACGTCGAATTTTCTCTCACGTGACTTCATATCTGCATTCAACCGGGATATCTGCATTCGCACTTTCAATGTTGGCTCTTCGAAACATTCGGACGTTCAGAAAACTTGAGTTATGTCCATTGCCGGTTGACGGTTTCGTGATCAGGAGATTTTCACGCATTAGCTATGAAGACACTTCGTTCCACCATCATATCGATTAGTTGGAGTCCGTTTTAGAACTGGTGTCACGCCGGATTTTTGGTCTCCTTCTCTAATTTGGCATAAAAATCGCCAAGAACGATATTAACGTCATACTTAAGACCACAATCTGGTCGAGGGGGTCATGGTGGTGTGAGCGCATATCAGATTTATGTGAGTTAAGCCTTATTGCGGATGTTAACATATCCGAAGCTGTTTGTCACTTCGGAACATATAGTTTTTTACATGGTTCATCAGTTAGCCAATCGGTGCAGCCCCCAGATTTTGGGACAGGTCCTTTAGACGATATTGGGAGTCACAAGGGAATGAGCTCTGCTGCTGGTTCATTGGAAATCCCTCCGCTTTCAGCCATATTTTAACACTCCCCATCTACAATACATATTGGGAATTGCATAATCGCGCTTTTGCTTATGAAGATAATGTTTTTATCCTTTTTGTCAGATTCGGCATACATGAGTGTAGATAATCATGCTTGACTAGGGACCGGCTATAACAGAATTTGTACACTGTTTTCGAACAACGCTCTCTAGAGTGTGACCAATCTATGTTGGGATGCCACAAAGACGCCTGGAGTTTAACAACATTGGGTTGTTGACTGTTTTGAACTCTCTCGTATATTTTCATAGCATGGGACAAAAGATTCATCGGTCGGTAGCTGTTTCATTTTTTCGTGTCAATTTTGCCTTTATACAGTAAAACACGAAAGCAGCTCTACCTTCATTGGTTAATCATCCGATCGCCTCTCATCATGTTACGGAACAAAATCGCAATCTTTTTATGTCCACGATTTCCGATTGTCGCCCATTCTTCGGAAGGTAAAGGAAATATCCCGACTGCGCGCCCCATGCATACTTTTAACTGCTTCACTAACTTTGGCTTCAGTGAAATCTGCCGTTTATTCTTCGTGCGCGACAGCCGGAGGAATTTTACTGGCCGGTAAGTCTTCGTTAAGTAACCCTTTCTACCTATTGCAAATAGGTATTTCGGTGATCCCTACCGGGTGTTTTCCTCTTGTGCTGCAACCTTAAATTTTTATCTCGTTTGGCCGTGGTTCGACGTTCTACTTCTTCTATTGGTTGTCGCTTGTTTATAGGTTCGTAAGCCTCGTCCTTCGACTCTTTTTTTTTTTGCAACGGTCAAGACGCACTTTATACGCTTGAAAGTATTGCCTTTTTACACACCTCTATATTCGTTACATCGTTTCGCCACCACGCTTTTTTGCCAGTGTGGATCCGGTCTATTGAAACACTCAGAAGGGTTTTTTGCACTACTCTTCCAAATGGCATTTCCCTCTTGGTTTGTGGGATTTTGGAGCCACTCCCCCAAAACAAGCCTCTAGAGCTCTAGGTTTTTTTTCTTTGCTAATACTGCTTTACGTTGCTTGTGATTTGATCCTGAAGGATCTTGTCAGCAAAGCCGGTGACTGAATTACTTATGGTTCGCCCAAGATCTCTTTTGAATCTTTTACTTGTCGTTTTACGTAAATGCCGCATAGATGGTACCTGCCTTTATGTAATCAAGTGTCGGTCTTACTTACTTATGATAATGTCGTATCGGCTGAGTATATCTCCTCCTGCCGCTCCGCATTCGAAGTTCCGTATCCTGGCATTTGGTTTCTTTAACGTATATAAAGTGTGATTGTTAATTTGACAGTTGAAAGTGGTTATTATGTTTTGCCATTTTATGATAAATAGGTTAAAGCCAGAACAACGAGTGCAAACTTATTTTGAAAACCATAGTTCGGTTCGCCAAACTTATCGTGCGCTATGTCCATTTTACGGTCGACATAATCGTCCATCTGAGCAAGTTATTCGGAACACGATGAATCGTTTTCACACCACGTACACTCTAGTGGATAATACGCATCCCCAAAGACGACAAACAGTTCGAACAGAAGATATTGCCGTTGTGGAGCGCAGTGTTGATTAGAATCCGAATGAGTCGATTCGCCACCGTGCACAGCAATTGGAGCTATGTCCATTGTCTAAGATCTTACGGAAAGATCTTGGCTTAAAGGCTTGAGATGAAAACTCTGATGAGGCCCATTTTTGGTTAAACAGATGTGTAAACAAGCAAAATTGCCAAATTTGGAGTGAAGAAAACACGGAAACCTTTGTCGAGACGCCCTTACAACCATTAAAGCTCACTGTTTGGTGTGCTTTATGGGTTGGTGGAACCCTCGGCCCATATTTCTTTAAGGACGATGCCGGCTAGAATGTTGCCTCAGTTTAATGGCATTGACGTAACAAAGCTTTGGTTTCAAGAAGATGGCGCAACATTTCACACGGCGCGCGACACCATCAATTTATTGCGGGAAACATTTGCTGAGCACATAATTTCGCGTAATGGACCTGTGAATTGCTCTCCACGATCCTGTGATCTCACACCTTTAGATTACTTTCTTTGGGGGTATGTGAAGTAACTAGTCTATGCCGATAAACCAGAGACGTTGGACGATTTGGAAGTCAACTTACGCCGTGTTATTGCTGATATACGGCAACTGTTGCTCGATAAATTTGTCGAAAATTGGACTTCACGATTGGGCTTCATTCGAGCTAGCCGTGGCGCGCATATGCCCGATACCATAATTAAAACCACTAATGGCATAAAATTATCTGTTAAATAAAACTAATATCATCGACGTTAAAATTAGCTTCAAGTGTTTTATTTCATATTGAATTTGTATAACTCAAAAAAAAACACCCTTTATTATTTCGATTTTCTGTTGCCGTTATACGTTTTCTGTGCCGATGTTCCGGCTTGCGATACGTAATTCATTCCTGAAAAACATCATATTGCTTGGCCCCGGAATACGCCGAACTCTGAAAATATCACAATAAGCTCATCTGTAGAACACGTAACCGCCTTCAGTTATGAATCTAAAATCAACGATGATACTCCACCTTACAACATAGTCGACTAGCTGTTTGGTGATGTCGTGGATGTCCAAAGTTGTTGACTATGTCTTCCACAAAACAGACTTCGTGCTTATCTAGGATTGTACAAATATATTTCGTCGACAAAGCCAATCTTGTAAACTTCTGCGGCCGGGCACAGGTCATGTTTATTTTGGGCCGTCTAGACAAAACCCCACTACATTTGCGCTTACAAAAACTTCAGTTCGTGCGTTTTGTCCTATCATACCTCATGACTATTTGCATACGTCTAAAGTTCGAGTACTCGTATAAATTGGAAATTACGGCAGAACACAAAACAGCTTGAACAGTCATTCCCTTCTACGATAAATGACAATATAAAGAACAATGAAAGCAACTTACATAACTGCGTCAATAAAATAAAGATACTTCTCCATGTGCCTTTGTCGGGATTCAAGACAGAGTCAATGCCTCAGACCATTTCCTGTGAGGTAGGTATTTCTTCGTTTGCTTTCTTCAAACAGAAGGAAATCATAATTTCCACTTAATTACAGTCATTCCGTCTGCCGAATGAATACCAAACAACATTCCACTCAAACCGAATAAAAGTTGAGTCTTCATTATTTTACTTGTCGACTCTCAAAAGCCGACAGAGTTAGTTAGCTTCTCCGTTCTTCACCATCAAAGTGCCAATAGTCACGACAGGATATTGCGACAGCCAGCAACGGGTATACAAAATAAGAAATCATTTCTTACCAACGACGACGCTCTAGTCAGCGGGAGCCTTGACTTTGTTAAGGACGAAGCAACACCATTACCACGAAGACTACCACCGCCACCACCACCACCACCAACAACAACAACAACAGCCATTTGCGAAATTAGCGATTTATCCGCTGGTCCTTCAGATCTATGGCACCTAGTAACCAGGAAGAGAAAAGTTGTCGGACTTTATTCATATTTGCGTCTTTATTGTGCTTAAGTGTATAAGTGTGAGTGTATGAATGTACATGTCTGGACTGAAGTAAAGGCAAGGACGACATCATTCAGGAGTCTATTCTTTCTCCAAACACTTTCTAGATTGCCTCCTTTATCACCTGATGGCATTTGTGCGGTGGTCTGAAGGGCATATAATCGTGGCTACCGTACAATACCGTTGCCGTGTCTATCTTCCTGTTGCTATTATATGGAGTTGTACTAAGCAGACCTTGTGCTTTGTGCCCTGTGCCTTGTACCCTGTGCCGCTTCTGCTCTACTGCTCTGCTATTGCTGTTGCAGTCGTCAATTCGAAAATGGAAAAGAAGCTAGCAGACAACTTTTAAAGTGGAAAACTTGGAAAATATAATTTTTCCCTCCGCATCATGTCTTCCAGGACAAAGTTTTTATTCCTAAAGTTTCCATACCCCACCTACTACTACTACTCCTGTTACTCTCCTTTTTCTTCTTCTTCTTTTTCTTCTTCTTCTTCTTCTTCAATATCGTCCTTACCACCTTTTCTCTAAGCAAACAGAGATGAAAAGTATTTTGAAAGCAACTACTTGTGGATATGCCATTTTATAAATTACACAAAATTGAAGGTATCCTTTATTTGTTAGTAGTTGTGCTAAATGGGTGGCTACGATGGGTACGGGCGATGGTGGTAAGCGTACCAAGGGTGGTAGTTGAAAAGCGAAAAAAAACTTTCGCAATTTACCGTCTTTTTGTGTGCACTTCTCGTGTAATACGTTTCGTTATATTTGAACATTTTGATAAAACTCCTCAACACTTTCGAATAAATAACGAACACTTGTAAAGTGGCTTTTAAGTTGCTTTACAGGGTGTAATTTGTCTCTGGAGATGATGGTGGTTGGTTGCTCCACTGGGTTGGTGGATTGGTTCGAAGGTATTTCACCCCTGGAGGAAGGAAGCAGAAGCAGAAGCATAAGCTGGTTGAAAATGTAAAGTGCCCTCAAAGAGGATCACAGTGTTAAGTCGCCGGGAAAATGCAGGTTAATTTTCTTATCGCGACGCTAATCTGATGAATTAAAAAGTTGTCTTCAAGAAGCAGTCCTTGATAAGAGATTACTGCAATACGATCTTAAGTTGAGAGGGGACTCGTCAAAAGAACTCTTGAAATTTGGAGTAACTTGAGAAGTGACAAAAAAAAAAAAAACAACGATGTTGTCTGAGACTTTATGTTTTTGGATTCATTCAACTTAAAATTTGGGACTCATGACACTGCAGAGGAAATCTAAACAGCATGCCTAACAACAAGTTATCACATGAATGATTCCCTTCAACAAGAATCTTTTGGAAGTCATACTCTTACTCCTTCCCTGGCGAATTGGGATACACAGAAGTCAACTTTCAATAAAGTTTTTGTCCAGAAAAGGCATGTTTCAAAGAAAAGCGTGGTACATACTTACTTACTTACATTTTTTACTTAACGAGCTTCCGACCCGTGGAGATCCACTGCCTGAGAAATGGCCTCCTCCTCCGATCTTGGACCAAGGCCAAGCTTTGAGGATCTTCCTTCCCATTTTGGGGACTAGTTTTCGAAGATGCTGTTAGTATTATTGTCCTTTCACTCGTTTTGACCAGGTGGGTTTAAAGCTTCTCAGAGCCGCAGCCATGCTGCTCATCCGATTTACATCCACAGCAATTCCCCCCATCCATTCTGGACGAAATCACCGCTTCAGGCCCGGCCTGAATGGGGTTCTACATGAAGTCACTTTAGTTGAGTGAGAGAGTGCTTAACCCAAACAAACAGCTTTTGGAAAGAGTTTTTCTTTGTTTGATCTCAAAGCTAGAGCCTTGTCAGAATAAAAGCACTTAGCAGACAAAGTATTTGCTCGAAATGCTACGGCGTATTTGCGCTGTCTTCAAACCATTTCCAAAGAAGTTGATTGGCTTCACGTTTGCCTAAGGCATCCTGCAGTTCTACCTGATTGGGTACAGGGATGTTACTTCATGACATATTTCGCTATAGCATTGTCTTTGATCCGTAGGTTGTGTCCAATTCACAACCGCTTTCTCTTTCGATTCTGCTGCATGCATCCAGTTCGGTGCTAGTGCGGGCGTTGGAAGTGCTCATTGCTTTTGTTTTCGCTGTGTTTAATTTAAGCCCCACTACGTTCGTCTCCACTTCTAGGTTTTGGGCCATTCAACTAAGGCCATTACCCGGTGTGAAAGTAGCCAGACATTTTCGGCATAGAAAATGGTGTATCCTACATCACTGATGACCATCAAGAACAACGGCGGTGATAGTATATTTCTCTTGGAGACTCCAATCCGCCAACACATCGTGCGGGACAGAAAACTATGTAGCTCGCATTCCCTATACATATGTATGTCACTTTATTGGAATTTCTCAGTTTTTCGTAGAAAGATGAGTAAACACTTTGGTGATGAAGGGTATACAATAGCAGCGTCCACCAAGTTTCAAGTGCGACAAGTGCACACGCACAAGTGCCCCTATAAAGTTCGCTCCTTGCGCGAAGAAAAAAAAAAAACGCTTGCTAGTGAACAAAAAAACCCAAAACAGAACAACAAAAACAAATTCACTGTGCTGCCAAAAAAAACAACGCCCGAGTGCAGTGAAATCAGCATCCACAGTGCGGGCAACCCAACCCCCCTGCGCTGTTGCTTGAACTCGGTTACTGCCGTTGCTGTATTACATTGTTATACAGCGCGTGCAGTGACTGAGTGTATATAACGATGGATAGCGGGTTATGTGTATGAGTTTTGTTGGTGTGCTGGTTCCTATTGTTGTAAGGACATAACACCTACAGTCCGGAATTCAATTTCACGTGGTTAAAATTCCATCTCCGTAGGCAAACTATCCACTATTGCTTTATGTACAGAAGCCCAAAACTGTACAGCAATTCATCCTTTAACGAGTTTGATGTGCTGTCTAACTCCATACAAAGAATTGTATCCCTGTATCCTCATACTGAAATCGTGATTACCGACGATTTCAATATACACAATCCTGGTTGGCTTCGACATCCTGGACAGACAACAGCCGAAGGACGGTGTGTTGAGATCTTAGCTGCGGAAAAGAACTTAACGCAGCTTGTAAATGAATCCACGCGAATACCAGACGTTAATAGTCATACCGCCAACATCCTGGCCTTGTTTTTAAATTCTCACCCCGAAAAATACAAGATCAATGAGCTATCCCCTCTAGCCTCGTCGGACCACTGTTTCTCGTACACCGACCACACATTCCACAGATTCCTAAAAGAATCGCATGGCAATATGAGAAAGCCAACTGGAGCGGTCTTAATAGCTTCTTTAGGAATTTCAACTGGTCGTTATGTTTCCTAGATATCGACGTGGATGCTGCTGATATGATCACAGACACCATTCTCCTTTTAAAGAGATACTTTATCCCTTATCGGATTAAGAGTATCAGACCAAAATAAAAGGCATGGTATGACTCGAGCTGTAAAAAGGCTGTCAGGGTTAGAGAAATGTTTTTTCGGTCTTATAAGACCAACCCGACAGAAAAAAACCGAAAAAAGTTCAAGCGAGCCAGAAATGACGGCCAAAAACTTGCCTCAATACTACAATGTCCCAAAGGTAGTACAAATTTTTGGTCGTTCGTCAAAAATATTAGAAGTTCTGCCTCACCCTCCATCCCAACGCTCATTTATTATGGCATTCCAGCTATCAGCTCTTTGGACTAGGCCAATCTGCTTGCTGCATACTTTGCGGCCAGCTCAACACTCCCAGTTTGTGCCTTGTCTCTGCCTACACTTGAGTGCTTCGAATCTTAAAGAGAACGAATTCACTTTCGCACTTGTGTAGTAGCAAGAGTTCTTAAAGATCTCAACATATATAAATCCGCTGGTTCGTATAGTATAGCTCCCCTCCTTCTGAAGAGTTGTTCTTCCTCGCTGGCAAAACCACTTCGTAAGCTTTCTTATCAATCCTACTCTTTAGGACTCTTTCCGAGCAGATGGAAAACAGCATTTGTCCAGCCCGTCCCTAAAAAAGGCGAATCTTCCTCTCTCGCCTCCTACAGACCCATTGCACTTACGTCCCTTCCTTCCAAGGTCATGGAAACGCTGATAAACCGTCAGCTCATGAAATAGTGATCGAAAAGTTCCCGCACCACACCACCGTGTGGCGCTCCCATTGTTACGATTTGAGTTCTGTTTGTTTTGTTAAGTTGGTAAATCTGTTGTTGACATTCCCTCTTAATCTTAGCGTCATAGCTTGACATTTGCAAAAGTTACGTAGCCAAGAGTACATCTAGCTCTGTGTATGTTGGCGATTTTTTACAACTTTAGAAATGGATTTAAATTTGCAACAACGAACTTGTATTCAATGGTGCGTGAACGTTGGAAATGTTGGAAAAGTGTTTCGGCAACGATTCTCTAAAGAAAACGGTCGTTTACCAGTGCCACGAGCGGTTTAAAAGTGGTCTTGAGTCAACCGAAGATGATGAACGCAGTGGCAGACCATCGACACCGAAAACCAACGAAAACATTGTCTATGGATCCGTCCAAGACATTTTGGTTAATGATTTGGGTTTCCGTCGTGTAGCAGCAAATTTGGTACCAAAAGACCTCAATTTCATGCAAAAAAGAGACCGTGTTGACGTCGCAAAAGAGATGCGAGGCTGAATCCAATCCCACTTCATCAAAAGGATCATTACTGGAGACGAGACGTGGGTTTATGAATACGACACGCAATCGGACATCAGGTAAGTGAATGGCGTTCACCAAATGAGCCGAGACCAAAAAAACCACGTCGTTTTCAGTCAAAAATAGAAGGCAATGTCGCGGTGTAGTGCATCATGAATTTTTGGCAGAAGGCCAGACAGAAAACAAAGAGTATTACTCGTATTTGGGCGTTATGAGACGTTTGCGTGAAGCAATTCGCCGAAAGAGGCCAGAATTGTGGGCAGAAAACTCGTGGATTTTGCACTATGACAACGCACCGTCGGTCGCACAGTGCCATCATTATTTGTAATTTTTTGACGAAAAATGCAACAAATACCATCCAACAGCCACCGAATTCAACTGATTTGGCTCCCTGTGACTTCTTTCCGTTCAATCGAGTTAAAAAAATCACTACGGGGAACGCGTTTCAGCAGCCGAGAGGAAGTAATGGAAAAATCGCAGGAAGCACTGATGGACATACCGACAACCGAAAACCGAATATAAAAAATGTTTCGAGGATTGGATCAAGCGCTGGCATAAGTGTGTTGCAGTCGATGGGGATTACTTTAAAGGCGACAATATAGATTTAGATGAATAAACTTGTATTTTTAATTTTTGATCTAGGTGGTATAGGGATGCCATCGTTGTCATTTCATTTCATATGTTTCCCATACAGAGCACACAAAACACTACGTTCTTTCGGTGTATACTCCCAGGATCGCTTTACACAATTGTTGTTTGTTGCGCGACTAAACGCCATCTACCGATCTTCTATCTTACAACGAATGTTTAAACTGTTTACCTTCATCGGCAATGCAAGCTCTAGATCTTCTTACAAATGATCTGGTAATAAGACGGGCAGATCTTCTGGATAATCTCGGGGTAGCAAACTTTGAACTCGTTGCACATGGTACGGATGGAGCTGGTTTTTCCTTAGAATTCGGTGTGCTGTACTTCTGGGCAATCCTATGCTTTCTTCAATTGCACTTACTGAGGTACTAGAGTCTTGTGCGACTGCTTCGTCCTCGTAGGGCATGACGGGATTTCCCTCACTAACGATTAGATTTGGAAAGCGAGCCTCTGAGAATGACCGATGCACATTTAAAAATACTCGATGATCTGGATGACGCTGAACATTTGGGTATCTCTCATGATAAAGTCTGGCTGCAGCACTAGCATTACACCTGCATTCCCCATAAATGACATGTACGAGGGCGGGTCAATAAGTCCGTGACTTTTGGATTCAAACACAGATTTTTTGATAAAAAAATAATTTTATTTTCAACGTAGTCTCCCTTGAGCTCTATACACTTTGTCCAACGCTTCTCCAATTTTTTTATCCCTTCCAAAAAAAAATGATTTGTCGAGGTCCTCAAAATAGGCCTTTGTTTGCGAGATGACTTCATCATTGGAGTCAAATCTTTTTCCACCAAGCCATTTCTTCAGGTTTGGGAACAAGAAGTAGTCGCTCGGAGCCAAATCTGGAGAATAGGGTGGATGAGGGAGCAATTCATAGCCCAAATCATGGATTTTTGCCATGGCAACTGCACATGTGTGCACCCTTGCATTGTCTTGGTGGAAAAGAACTTTTTTCTTGGCCAAATGAGGTCGTTTTTTTTCAAATCGTCATTGAATCGGTCAAATAAGTTGGCATAATATTCCCCATTGATTGTTCTTCCCTTTTGAAGGTAGTCAATGTGGATTATCCCGCGTGCATCCCAAAAAACAGTCGCCATAACTTTATTGGCTGACAAACCCACCTTGGCCTTCTTTGGCGCCGATTCACCCTTAGAAACCCACTGTTTTGACTGTTGTTTGTTCTCTGGTGTGTTGTGATGGATCCATGTTTCGTCCACGGTTACAAAACGGCGCAAAAACTCCTCCATATTGCGATTAAACAACGCCAAACCTTCCTGTGAAGTTGTTACACGATTGCGTTTGTGGTCGACTGTGAGCAAACGCGGCACCCATCTTGCGGAAAGCTTTCTCATGCCCAAGTGATCATTCAAAATTGAAACCACTGAGCCATGCGAGATCCCTACGGCTTCCACAATCTCTCGCACTTTCAATCTTCGGTCGGCCAACACCATATCGTGAATTTTTTCGATTGTTTCGGGTGTAGAGACCTCAACTGGGCGTCCAGGACGTTCGGCATCTTCAGTGCTTGTACGGCCACAACGAAATTCAGTAAACCACTTTTTTACCATTGAAATCGATGGTGCAGAGTCCCCATAGTATTTATCAAGCTTAGCCTTGGTCTCGGTAATGGTTTTTTTTCGCAAGAAATAATGCTTAATAAGCACACGAAATTCACTTTTTTCCATTTTCTCCTCAAATTAGTGAGTAGTCTGATAAAAATAGCTGTCAAACACAAACTAACTGACGCAGCAAGTTTAAATTTTGACAGGAGTCAACTGACAAATGCCTGTTGACAGGAGCAGTGTTGCTGTTTCAGTAAAGAGGTCAGACTTATTGACCCGCCCTCGTATGTTAGCATATTCCTGAGCAGTATATCGAGATGGCATGATGGCATTCACACTACACAATCACTGGATCAACGATCAATAATAGCCCAGAAGAAATCCAGGATCGATCCAAAGTTGTAAGCACGAAATCAACTCGAATACAGAAAAATGCGCTGTAAGTGAAGGAGTGTAATGTACTGCAGTATTGCATGATGTGCCTATGCGTCACTGCTTGCCACTAGTCGAAATGGCGTGTTTATCCGTTTCAATCACCGCTTCATTGCCTGTCTCGCTCACACTTGGTACTCATTTGACTTAAAAAGAATGAATCGGGTTTCTTTAACAAAATATTTTTTTTGTCCTCAATTAAGCGTTAGTCTAGCAAGTGTCATACCATTTTGGAATCCAGACTAAATACGCCATCTTTTAAAGTTACTTGCCAAAATAGCATAGTACATTTTTTTGTCAGTACAGTCAGTTCAAGTTGGGTGATTAATGATTTTCAGACACATGGATGGACAAAAAAGCAATATTTTAGTCAAAACCGGGTATATGGGTATATAACTGCTGTTTTTTTTTCAAAATTTGAATGTTTATTTAAGAAATACATGTACAATAGTATTATGCAAAGTATTGGCCCTCTGAAGCTATGACTTTTTCCCATCTTTCTGGTAATTTGTGGATCCCATCCCAAAAGAACTGCGCCGGCTTGGCAGCCAAGAATGAATCAAGTCAATTTTTGATCTTCTGCTCATATGTGAACCGTATTTCAGTGAGGGCGTTCTACAACGACCGGAACAAATGGTAGTCAGAAGGGGCAAGGTCTGGGCTATAAGGCGGGTGGGGTAAGACTTCCCATCCACTGTTTTCATAGCAACGTGGGGCCGAGCGTTGTCATGATGGAAAATTATTGCCGCGTGTCTGGTCGTATATTCCGGGCGTTTTTCGGCCACTGCTCTCTTCAAATGGATTAATTGTGTTCGGTAGCGTTGTCCATTGATAATACAGCACACCCATCTGATCCCACCAAATACAGAGCATTACCTTCGCGCCATGGATATTCGGCTTTGCCGTTGATTTGGCTGGTTGGCCGGGTTTCACATATGATTTTTGCGCTTGGGGTTGTCGTAATAGATCCATTTTTCATCAGCAGTAACAATCCGATGCAAAAATGACTTGGTTTTGTGGCGTTCCAGCAGACATGCAAAACCACCTTTCGACATCTCCCGGCTTGAGTTCATGTGGAACCCAATTTCCTTGCTTTTGAATATATCCAGCTGCTTTTAAACGTTTTGAAATGGCTGCTTGAGTGACACCCAAAGATCTTGCGAGCTCTTCTTGTGTTTGGCAACAATCTTCATAGAGTAATGCTTCCAGTTCTTCATCTTCAAACTTTTTTGGCTGTCCAGGACGTTCATCATCTTCCAAGCCAAAATCACCACTTTTAAATCGTGCAAACCACTTTTGGCACGTTCGCTCAGCTAGCGCATGTTCACCATAGACTTCCACCAAAATACGATGACTTTCGGCAGCAGTGAAGTAGAACTCCCCGCAAAAACACTTTTTCAGGCACAAAGTTCGACATATTTGAGTGAAAAAAAATAATTGTTGTTCAAATGAATGACATATTCTGAAATGACGTGCAATGACAGTAGCTTTCCAATGCATGTTCCAATGGAATAATACAAGTTACGCCATCTCTTAGCAAACCGCATGAATTAAGTTATAGACCAAAAAAAAAAAATCGAAGAAGACTAAAGATTTGCGGTCACAGTACTTGAAAGATCGTCACAGGGTGTCAGATTTCCCGATTTTTTTTGAGTACCAATAATTTTAAAAGTACATGACTTAGATTTTTTGTATAATTGTGTGACAACCGACACCACTTGGCATCTCACCCGTTTCCGGCTTGACGTTGATTTTTGGGACTAAAGACAAAGCCTTTCAAGCGCATCTGGAACATAATCAAACCTCGATTGGATTGGATCTTAAAAACGGGAAGTAGAAAACGAAAAAGAAAAAGAAAACCTCAAAAACTTCACACATGTATTTTCTAAACTTATTTATTTATTTTATTTAGTCTTCAAATTACTTATATACAAGAAAACGTATTCACTAATCTTCGATATAAAAAAGGCCATTTATCTTTTCTCCTCCGCGTTACCATTATGTTTTACATTTTTGTTTCATTTTAGATGTTATTCTACTCTACTTAAACTTACAATTACACTTATCAGAGAGAAACGAAAATAAAGCGAAATCTTTTAATTTTACCTTAAATCTATCTAGTAGCTAAACGAAAATCAGAAATTTCGAAAATACATAAAAATGTATGCAAAATAAAGTTTCTTAACCCTACGTATATAATCTTTTTTGAATTATTTAATTTTTCAATTTTTCAATTTTTCAATTTTATTTCGATATTTACTTTCGAAAATCTATGCGCGTATGTAAATGTCTTTACTATTAGATCTAAATATATATATTTTTGAATTATTTTTTTTTTATTTATGAGATTCGCTTACACAAATACATATCTAGCTCTACAAAAAAAAAAAAGAAAGAAAAGAAAGTATCTTTTACATCTTACAATACAATATACTCGTATTTAAATTTTTAAAAATAAAACTAAACAATTTAGGAAACAAAAATTGGAAAAAGTAATGTTTTTGAGCGTCAGTCCTTAAAAATAACAATTTCATTTGAGCCTTATATAAGTATTAAAAAAAGAAGATTATTTGTATTTGTATGTGTTTGTGGTTGTGTTTTATTTTTTTTTTTTAAAGCGACACATTAAAGGTTTAAGAGCTCGGTTCATTCATTCTTATTTCAGATAGTTCAATGTTGAATTTTTGAAGCGTTTCTTTTGAGAATCCTTAAGCCAGGCTTTGTGGGGGTATTGATGAGACTAGGCGATAGAGCGGTTCTCTAATTACAATATTTTCAGTTTTTTTTTTTTGTGTTTTTGCTTTTGTAAATAATGCACATCAAGGAAAAGATATAGTTTTGTGTCCATATTTTGTGTGTTTAAAAGAATTATATTTTTTTTTTTCGGTCTATTAGCGATTTGCATTTAAATTTCACAACTCTAAATGATGGGGTCCGAATTTTTCTCTGCCCTATACATCACTCTGCTTGGCATTTGTGTTGATAATGAAAGCCCCATTGATGTGACCATTCTGTAAATTGTGGCCATTCTGGCCAGTGTGTCCATTGGATAGCTTTCCATTCAAATAGTTCATATTCCCATTGGCTACTTGTGTTTGATGGCCACCATTTAAATGAGCTACTAAAGGATTTTTGCACGCCTGTTCAGCTGGTGGAGTAGTTAGTGGTGGTGTAACCGGTGATGGTTTGATAAGTTCTAATTTATCATCAGTTGAACTCTTGAGAGCGGTTTTAACAAGCCCTGAAAGATTATTCGATGGATGTGGCATGGCGTAACGCAATTTATCCCAGAACCATGGATCACCCCACTTCACATAAGTGTTCATTTGAAGATATGCCTTTAACTCAGGATCCAATGTGTCGATGTTACCAATATCACCATAGATAATTACAATCACTCTAATTCGTCCTTCATTCAAAGCAGCTGTATGTGCAGCTCTGAATTCAATTCTTGCCCAAATGGATTCTATGAAATTTGGTGAGAGTACTACAATGGTTCGTCGGGATTCCTCAACTGAGCGTACAATTTGATTTGGAATGAAATCACCAATAATCCAATCTCGCCCATGAAGACAAAGCTTGAATCGTGTTGGACCATTTTCTAATTCTGGTTTTAGGTAGTCGGTAATAAAATCTTCATCCTTATGGGAGTAGGATACAAAGGCGTCAAATTTCTTATCTTTGTCCAGTTCTTCTTCGGTGACAAACCACAGACACATATTGTGTGCGTATAGCCATACCTTAATTTCCTGTTGGTATTTGTAGTAAAGTGCCGCTAAAATGCCAACGCAAAAGCCAAATACAGAAATAAGCGCACTAACGGCGATCACTAAACCTTGCTTCAACGGACAAATCGCACTAATGGACAGCTCTTGGAATACTTCTCCAGTTGCACATCGCATTTCCTTTAAATCCGTTACGTTATAATTGTGAACGAACTGTAACAAATTTTGTGCCTGACAATCGCACACCCACGGATTGTGTGCTAGGGATAGAGAATACATGCTACGGCTTTGGTTGAAGCCCTTCAATAAACTTGTATTAAGTCGCTCCAGTTGATTGTAAGATACATCTAACAGATTAAGATGTTTGGGAATGTTTTCAGCAGAGATTTTCACAAGAGAATTGTTAGCAGCATAAAGCTGTATGACATCCTCATATCCTGGCGTCGATGCAAGTGGCAACTTCAATAATTTGTTATTCTCAATAAACAATTCGGTGCCATTCAAACCTTTCGGCTTCAGTCGAGGCAGTGGAGGAACTTTTGTAAACTCTCCATTTGAACAATTAATGACGGCGATAAAATCAACCGGTCGTACATTACAAATACATCCAGTTGGACATAGTTTGTGAGCAGAAGCATCATAATCAAGCGGACAGAGTAACTCTTTCGGAGATACTTTAGTTATATAGCGATCCTCTAGTCCTTCTGGACCTTCACATTGAAGCTCGTTGACATCAACATTGAGAGTTTCCTTTAGATGCTCCCCAACCTTTCCACGTAGGAATTGTACGAAATACAAAAGATCACAGTCACAGTATAGTGGATTGTGACCAAAGGCAATCTTGATTTTTTGATTTTCCACATCCAGGTCCAACAATTGGATTTCTCGAAAATTAATTGCACGAATTATGTTGTGAGTTAGGTTGACAAAGATATTTCTACTGAGCAGCTGTAGATCATTATCGGTGATCATGGTGATGTTATTATAGCTAAGATCCAGAGTACGTAAATTGGGTAAGTTAAGCTTCCAATCGCGGAAGATGTTACTAATTGAATTGTTTCTCAAATTTAAAGTTCGAAGTTCCCTCAAGGCTTGGAATGGTGAGCTGATTTCAATTTGAGAGTCGGGTTCAAACACCACGCTGAGGCTAATTTGATTGTTTTCCATGTTAATGAAGGTCAGTTTTTGAGTGTGAGAAAAAGCCCCATCACTGATGCTGACCAGATTATTGTTGTCCATGTAGAGTACTTCTAAATTCACCAAGAAATTAAAGATGTCACTAAAAAAGAAACAAGATCGATGTAAGTTTCGAAGAAATCATTGACATTCAAAACTTACCTTGAAATGTTCTCCAATTGATTGTTGGACAAGCGCAAAACCATTAAATTGTGTGTATTTTGAAATATATCATCGGGTAAGCTGGTCAAACGATTATTAGTTAAATCCAAATCGATTAGCTCTATTTGATCTGCAAAGAGCATATACGGCAGTTCAGTCAAGGCATTTCCCGAAATCGTTATATTTCGAATGGCAGTCGAATTAGCAAAGATATCACCGGGAATCGTCTCTAAATCACAACTGAAACGAACCTCTCGAAGGTTTGGTAAACTAGAGAGCAATCCTTCGGGTAAGTGCTTCAAAGGCACTCGATTGTTGTTCAGCCGGAATAGGGAGAGATTTTTATTTTCGGCAAATAATCCAACCGGTAACTGTTGAAAATAGTTTGCATTGAGATTGATGTTGGAGAGATTCTTAAGTAATGAGAACACATCTGGATGGAAGGTGACAATATTGTTTGCACTTAAATCGAGATCGGTTATCGAGGAGACTCCTTCGAAGGCTTCCTTTCGGAGATTTGTCAAATTGTTACTCCATAAATTCAAGTGAATGAGTTTCTTCTGATTTTTAAAGATTCCAGGTGGTAGTTCTTGTAGATTGTTATGTCCCAATTCGAGGAAATTTAGATTTTCCAATGATGCAAATATATTCTGTGGCAGTTCTACTTTATTCGAATGCAGATCTAACCATAGAAGATTCTTAAGATCGGCAAAAACATCTTCTGGTAGCACAGATAGTCCATTGGAGCTTAGTCTTAAACGACCAAGATCTTGTAGACCACGGAAATGAAGACGTGACAAGGATCCACCAAGTTCGCCACTTTCAAAGAGTAAAGCATTTACATTCGTGATGCCAAGTCTTTGGAGAATCTTTTGAATTGGTTGTACGGGTGGAAGTGGACATTGTCGTATCTGCACCATTGGATTATTGCCAATGTTCATCATTGGTAGAAGATTGAATTCTGTTGGAACTATGTGATGGCAGTCAATTTGCACATGATTGTTTTGTCGTATGCGAACCATTATTTTTGGATCCATTCCTTGTCCAGGACAGGCAATTTCCAAGTCACTTAGCACAGGCGAACAGTGACACTGTGACGTTGTGGACATTTCTTGACAATCTTCACGCATTTTCATTGTAAGTGCGTGCAGTGATGATGAACTGATTGTTGTTAGATGGGCAAGGCTTAGTAGGAAGAAAGTGATGATGGCCAGCAGATTACTGCCCTTGTAGCGACTCTGCGTCATTTTGAATAACTTTTTCGTATTAATTTCTTTTCCAAGTGACTACCTCGCAAAGATGAACTTTTTGGTTGGTTGACTGGTTGTTGGATTCAAAGTTTCAAACTGAAAAGAAAAGAAGGAAAGGAGAACATTTTATAACGAATTCAATTCTGAGAAAAAAATACAAGATCACACAAGGATTCGTAAGTAAACTAAGGAATGGTAGGTGGTAAGACACGAAAAATTTAAAAAAAATTTACAAGCATAGATCTTTCCAATAAGAAACGGCGTCAATTGTTCTTAACCGCAATTCCAATTTCTGTAAGGAACATTTGCGGATCAAAGTTGTTAGAGAGGCGGCTTATCTTGCTTCAGAACTGCATGGATTTCACGAAGTCATTGGAGAAACAATCAATTTTCAAGGTGCGGATTCACTGAAAAAAAACCCATATTCTCAAAACCGGTACACTGAGGCCTAGAGCATTAGCGAGTTTGTTGAAAAAATGGAAAAATTATGAGAAATCTAGAAATGATCATCACATAAAGGGCGTTCTGACAGGAACAGTACCCAGCGGTATGCCTAGTAGGCGGAGGAATATGTCTTGGTAAGTGAAGCTGCTGCTTGGTTGCTGGGAAGCCTGTATTAATGGTGAAAGGGTCAGGCATCTTTTAACTGGTGGATTGGACTGATTGTTGTTTTTTGAAGAAGAGTTTATGATTGATGGACGTTGCTTGGAAAAGTCTTTGTTGAGGTATTTGTTATTTGTATTGTATTTTAGGGTGACTGTTGAAGATTTGTACCAGTTTCACATTTTGGGGTGCGGATGAGTTGTTCATAGTTAAATATGTAGGTGAAGTTGAAACACTCGGGTGAGCTTATTGGATTAGTGCGAGTAATAGACCGATAGAGCTCACCTATCTGTCTTGAACTTGGTAATTCTTATCGCAAACAAGGAAGAGATGGCTATCATAAGGTTCTTCTTGACTCGTAGAAATTTTAGGGTCGAGGCAAGTGTATACCTCTCTTGACCATTTAACATCTGCGATTTTTGTGGGCGAGTCTATGAAAAGGACGGTGTGACGTTGCAAATATTTTGAAATCATCGCACACTGAATAGTAGCCGGTTGAATATGATTTGCACTCGTATGCCCTTTGTGTGTCGTTGGTGACGCTATTAACTTCAATTATTGTCAAAGGGAAGATAAGACGTTCAAAATGGCTCCTTAAGAGATGCCGGAATTGTCATGCAGGAGATAGTTGCCAAAAGTCTAAATGTCATTGGCATAGGCAAACAAATAGTGAAAATTGAAACTAGCAGCCGTGTTTTTGTTCCAAAGTAGGCTAAATAGCCATTTTTGGGTTCGTGACTTTTCCAGGTTGCTAGGGTTTCGTGACAAAAATTTCTGCTGGGGTTATATACTCGTAAATTTATATCTCTAAATACAACTAAATGTTGTTGTTCCTTACTCGAAACTGTTGCTTTATCGGTTTAGACTCACGATTACTGTTCCACGATCTAATCTGGGAGTGAGTCCGCAATGAGAATTAACTTTGGGGCACGTTTTTTCACAGCTTTGTTTTTGGGGGCGAGGAAGTAGAATGAAACTGTAGGTTAAGTTAGAGCATATTATCCTTGATCAGTTGGCAGGCTATTGTGCTGCTACTACTGGAGCCAAAGAGATTTCTTGATAGATTTGCCAAAGTCTTGACGTTCATAGAGCATAAATTAGATCTGCATAGAGATTGCATTCTGATCAAAGACTTGGAGAGTTGCAGAGAAACTATGCAACATATTTCTGTTCCTCTTCGTTCCTGCAGCTCCTGCAGTAATACCGACCGCTGAGCGTGTTTTCCGACGGTACAGGGTCCCGTCATTATGTTTGTGAGTTAAATTCTCTTCAGTTTAGTAAATCTAGATGCCTCATAGTTGCCTCGACAAGTTCACTTATGATTGGGTTTAGAGAGCGCTTGAAAGTGTGCAAATTATTTGACATAAGACATTGGTGGCTGGGCGTTATCAAAGTACCTACTATTCTTTCCAGTACATAAGCGACACAGTTCCCTAGGATATTTGAGCGTCCCAGAATTCAATAGAGTGGGATTTTGTTAAGAGATGCGCAGCAGCCTCTAACCGCCTTCGGACCTATGGTGTTCGAAGTTAGGATCTGAGCGCTGCTTGAATGTATATGTGTATTACAGCGGTCTGATGAATAGCAGAGATTTAGGATTTAGGCAGCACGGTATGTGGGTAGACGGAAAGGTTTACATATTCAGAGCGTTGATGTCAATTTCAATTAACTGAAAGTGGATTGAATGGGGGAGCACACGACGCAAATTTAATATACTGGCATGTCCATCATTTAGCTCTTTACATTGCTGAGTGTCTCTAGGTCTGAAGGCAGAGTGGTTTGTAATCTGCGTGGCGAAAAATCTATACGTAGCAAATACAATAGGACAAAGTCTGGAGATTCTCAATTGTAGTTTTTTTCTTAAGGAACCAGTGATGCTTATCCAGCTAGATCCTTGCGTTTCTCTCAACAGATTGATGTTAGTCCGTTTCTCCAAAGTGTGCCACCAAAGGATAAGTGAGAATTGATCGGACGACCGTGAAACTGCAGCATGTTGTTGACCCAGTTGATGATTTTAGGTTGTGGCATCAGCTTACAGCTCTCTTGCTTGTAGGCTATATCTAAACCATAACGTAACGTCGCTGTTATTTGAGAAGCAGCCCATTGAGGACTGGATTCTATAGAAGAAGAGGGATTAAACACCTTCTAGTGTGAACCCCTATGCGGTTGTTTTCTTGTAGGGCACGGGTCAGTGGTTATATTTACGATTCTACTGTTGAGAGTAAACTTGCAGACGAGTCGTTTATATCCAGTATTAAGGGAGTTGATGATGGAGGAGGTGGTAACGTTGTTGAAAGCCTCGATATCAAGTAACTTCATCAGAGAGTGTAGGCGGCTTCAGATGATTTACTGGCAGTTTGACAGTTTGTTTGAGACTGCACTTGATGAAAAGATGAAGGATCCTCTCGAGTATTTAGTGACCGACTCTAGGTCAGAAATGACAGTCTGATAGTTCTGAGATCCTTTAGTAGCATATGAGTACAGCAACTAAGGTCAACTCAGTTCAGGCACTGGGTACTGTATCTAGAGCTAAACAAATTCTCAGAATTCCTAACAGGATGCCTCTGGCAGCGTTTTACCGTTGTGCAATAAAGACACCATTCGATCCTGGTGTGTCACAAGGTTCGAAGCTGCCAACTGCCTATTTAAGCTTGTTTACACTGACCATGTCCGGGTTGATCTGTATTTTGTTGGAATTTGTCAAAGAAATTTGACAGAGAAGAGAGGGTCCATAAGCAGATCAAAGGATTATATCCATGAGTCAACACTCGAAACGCTCGAATTTAGTAATGTTTTGGACAGAACTTGCTGTAGTTTCGTTTGTTAAGATTTTCTCACTTGTAAGGAAGCTTACGTGAGAGGAAAAATTCAGGAGTTGAAGTATTTTATAAGAAAGTCTCCAATCCTTACAGAAAAAGTTAAGCTCGCCGTGATGCTTGATATGTGATTTCTTCGGGTTTGAAGCGGATTTGCGTTTTTTCAGAATATTCATCTTACATAGTAGGCTGGGGCTAAAAGTGAACCTTGTTCATAGCTCTTTATTTAGGCGTGATCTATGCGTGGAATGGTGGAATGGTCAATGAAAGTTGTGGGAGCTATGAAGTTACTACCAGAAACCACTTGTTGCCTTTTAGGAACTATTGTAGTACTTCGCGCTATGTTTCCTAAAACACTTGTACATTCTGTTGGGTTATAAAAATCTCTGCAGCAGTAATCGCTTCCCTTAAGTCTAAAGTCATTTGGAATTGCCAAAGGAACTCAAGATTCATTATTCATACTAGAAGCGTTGCATTCAGTTTATACCATGCAGATACAAACAAATATATATCTGCGGTCACATAAGAGGTATAAAACTAATGGGTTGTAAAATTGTGTACAGAATTAAGCAATCAACGGTCAGTGGCCAGCACGCTGCGTTTGTACCATCGAATGCTCGTTCTGTGGTTGCACAATTAAACCAAAAAATTGGCCAATTGTTGCAACAAAATGTTCAACTATCTGTACACTCATGTACGAGTATGGAACGTACGAAGCCAACAAATGGCAACCACGGGATTAAAGCAGTTGCTGTGGATATGGTGATATGGTGATATGGTGATATGGGTGTGCGTTGAATTCGGGTGGTTGCTGTTGGATTCAGTTCTGTATTCATATAACGGTGTACCATTGTTGATAATTAATAATAAAATTGTATTACCATAGTAAAAATTGTCTGGTCCAAGCGGATTCACCCAAATGGACTGGTGGTTGTGTCTTCTTTTTCAGCCTAATTAATGTTAATTCCACTCAATTGCAGTTTTATAGCTCAGGCTCCAAAGCTGTCCTTCTCTGATCCTTCGGGGGAGAAGTCTTTTGTTTTTGTTTTTTGTTTTTTATTTTTTTATTCTTTTAGACAATCAACAATTAATTAATGGAATCTTTTATTTCAAGTCATTTCGCATTTTAATATATTCGTTCTTGTCCCGGTTTGGGGAGGGTTTCATTTTTATATATTTTTTGTTTTTAGATTTCTTTCGGATGCCTTTTGCTTTGTGTATTCCGTTTTTTTTTTTTTTTCCTCTAACGGTTGATTTGATTTAATGTCCGGACTAATTGAATGTTTATGCCTAAGCAGGTTCCATGGTAGTCTCTTATTTATTTATTATTTTTTTGTTTAAGAGAGCATTTTCTGTTTCAGGGATTTAATAATAGCCAATTGGGATTTGGAAGCTGTTATAAATATTTTTTTCATCTTCAGTTCGGTTTATTTATTTTTATTTCGTAATTGGATAAAAGTGGGTGGTAGGACACAGAGAATGAAAATGAAAGGAAACAATTGGGGAAGGTTATCGTTTTTGTTGTTTTCAGTTTTTGAATTTCATCCTTTGTCCGATTGTAATTGACTGGAAGCGGCGTCGTCGTCGGCGGCGGCGGCGGCGGCGGCGGCGGCGGCAGCACTTCACAAAAATCCATTTTTATAGGAATGAAAATTTCTGCTTCAAAATTGTTTGTCTTTGGGAATAATAATTGGGGTGGAGGATGATGAATATTAAATGGAAACCATTACAATTGGGACATTGGGGAAAAGTGTTGATTTTGAGTTGATTTACGAATAATTTGTAAAGCTGTTCAAACAAAAGCTGGTTTCTAAAAATTTGATTTGCATAAATCAGTGGATGCAGCAGAGCAGACATTATTGCGGGGGAGGATTATGACGGCGTTGTCTGTATAAATACAATAATTTGGTTACAGGTTTGGGTCATTTGAAATTCATGACATTTGCCGTTTGTTACAAACACATAAATATTTGAGTTTGGTTATGGCTAGTTCTTCTTTTGTCATCACCGGTTAATATTTAATTCTGAAAAAAAATCCCTTCAATGTTGTCTATAAAGAATGGAATATATTGGGGAGTATCATACACAGGCTTGTCAACAATTTTTGGGACTGATTTTATCTATTAGGTGCGCAACTAAGTTTTTCATTCAAAGTATTGGCCATCGCTAGCTACAACTTTCTGGTAGAGCTCGAATATGGTTACGGTAAAAGTGTTAATCTTTTGAGGCTGTCCAAGAATCAAGACATTTTTTGATGTCTTCATATGAGCGGAACTGCTGATCAGCCAGACCATGTGCCATCGAACGGAACAAGTAATAATAGGACGGCACAATATCTAGAGAATATGGCGGGTGGGGTAGGACTTCTCATTTGAGCGTTTCCAGGTAGGTTTTGCCAACGTGAGACTGAGTTTTTTGATGCTGTAGAATCACTTTTTCGCGCCGCGGCTCGTATTGTGGCCGTTTTTCGCGCAGTGCTTACCTCAATCGCGTCAATTAAAGTCGATACCGTTCGCCAGTGATGGTTTCGTTTGGTTTCAACAGTTCATAATAAATAACATCGACCTGGTCCCAGCAAATACACAGCATAACCTTCGCAGCGTGAATATTCGGCCGAGCCGACGACGTGGAAGCATGGCCGGGCAGTCCCCATGACTTTCTTCTCTTTGAGTTGTTGTAATGAATCCATTTTTCATCACCCGTCACGATGCGATAAGAAAACCCTCCCTTTTTTGCCGCTGGAGCAGTTGTTCACAGGCGAAAAAACGACGCTCTACGTCCCTTGGCTTCAAATCATAAGGAACCCAAGTTCCTTGTTTTTGAAACATTCCCAACGCATGCAAACACTTGCAATTGACTTGGCGGGTGACTGCTAAAGTTGAAGCAAACTCTTCTTGAGTTTGTCGTCTTCGAAGGATTTTGACCTTCCGGACGGTTGTCAACATCGAAATCACCGTCTTTGAAGCGACGGAACCAATCACGGCACGTTGATTCACTTAGAGCAGCATCTCCGTAAACTTTTTGGAGCTTTCCATGCGCTTCAGCCGCCGTTTTCTTCGAATGAAAGAACATTTCCAGCAAATGACGATTATTTGGCATAAAATCAGACATTTTCACACAACCAAAACGGTTTGTTTACCGTATGTTTTTTTTTTATAATTAGCGCGCGCTCAAGGGATTTAAGTTCCCTTAAAATGTTTGCACACAGCGCGGGCGAAGGAAATTCAGGGAGGATAGAAAGAGAGGTACCGGTGGACGTTGGTTTTAAATGTTTGAAGGTTATAATGACTAGGGAATAAGGAGCTAGGCAGGGTATTCCATAAGCGAGTTGTACGGCTTAGGAGCGAATATATCAAAATCGGATATGTCAAAATAGCCATCTATTGGCTTAGATGGAGAACTTGATTGCTGTACAATGTTCTGCCGATGAAACTATGTTGTTTCGTCCTTACATTAGGCACTGCAAAAATTTCAATGCGATAACTTAGTTTAGTAGCCAACGGTATTGCTTTGAGGTGCTTTTGTCTGTTTTGTTGTCTTACGTATTTTTACAATGAAGCAAAGAGCAGTCATTAAGTTCTGTTTTAAGTTGGATGAGATGTTTTAAATGTTGAAAACTCCGAATGGTGAGTCGAGTCAAGGTACTTGAACGGTATTCAGGGTTTAAAAACAGACGCCATTCGATCACAGCTTGGGTTTTCCAACCCATGATTCACGGTTAAAATATTGTCTGAAGTACAGAGTATTAGTGAAGACAGCAATCGCAGCTTTTTGTATAATAATCGACGACTGGTTCCTGGTTCATGATGCTCCTGCGCATTTGTCGTTACTGGTAACCCAGTTTTTCGCGTATAAATTAGTTTCTGTGAGCAATACTGAATCAATACCATATTCATCGGATATGGCCCTTGGCGACTTTTTCCTATTTCCGTAACCGAATACAGCGTTTTGATGACATGGAAACTGCTGCGAAAAGTTTTTGACGGCCTTTTAGAGGCTTTATCAGTCAGTCAAAAAATTTAATAAAACGCCTTGTCCGCCTTTGTAATCAGTCCCGAAACTATTTGTTTAAAAAATAAAAACGGAAGCATGTATTTAAAAACGGAACGATACATGCTTCACGCGTAGAAATTGCTAATGTTCACTATAAAAATTGTGAAAATTCCGCTCAAGCAGCTCAAAAAGTTAAAAATGTTCTACCAGCTTAAAAGACCCCTTAAAAAAATTTTGAAATTCGACTTATGAGGACACGTCAGTGATTGTGAATATTGCCTCTGTAGCTCGAAGTAAGGCCCAAAAACCCAGGTTTGCAATTGGACATATCACAAAAAACACTGTTTCGAATTTTGTTCAAAGACTTGGGTCATAATGTAAAATGTGCAACGGACGCAAGAACTCAAGCCTGCCGCCCATCGGCAGCGTCGTATTTTTACCAGTTTGGTGTTGCAGATGAAGAATCTAACCGAACAATTATTTTAAACGAAGAAGAAACAAATGTTGGGATTCCGTTTTTCGATTTTAAATAATTAAGTAAACCCTTTTGGAAATAGCTGAGGTTATAAAAACAAGGTTCTAATATTCCACCACCTCAGGTAACAATGAGCACTGCAAATGAGATGGAAGACACGATAGGTAGGGTATTCCAAAGAGATATCGTTCGAATTGAATTCAAATTACTACTACACGAGCTGTTTCAAAGTTCAAGATTTAATTAAACGCTCTTAAAAGCACTTTCTAAGAAGGTGAGCGCTGTTCGCACTAATTTTTTCAACTCTTGCTTTAAACCGTGCTATTTTCCAAATGTGTGGAAGCTAAGCCAAGCAAGCTAAAGATAGTAATAATCCTGTCTGTTATAGGCCTAGAAATCTGCTTGGTTGTCTAAGCAAACTTCTTGAAAAGGAAAGGAAAATATTGATAATCATATCATCGAAATAGAAGGAATCCACTGGAGTGGTCCTCTTAGAAATAGAAAAGGCTTTGGCATCATTTGGTATTATGCGCTGATCTATTGTACAAACTACGGATTCTAAACTTTCCAATTGGTTTAACGCTTTTGAAAAAGAAGAAAATTTGCAGTTCATATTTGAAACACAAAATCGACTCTTCGTAATGTCCTCTATAATATACCTCAAGGTTTAGTATTGAGATCGACACTGTTTAATCTATATGTCTCCGATACGCCTTGGCCATGTTCGCGGATAAACGTCTCTTCACGCATCTGGTATTATGCTCCGTGATGTTTTCCTAATTCTACAAAATGCACTCAATCTGTTTGAGAAGGTGTCTGTCAAGTGAAAGGCTTAAAAAAAAAATTAATATTAATTGGCAGCCAACGGCGAACAACTAGGTTTGCAACATGAGCAACAGAGAACAGTGCACGAACAATAAACAATAGATTTTGTGAAAGCTGTAAAAAGAATGAACCCGGGGCGTGCAGTCAAGAAACGGAAATCTTGCCTCTATATGGCTCGCGATTTGATTCAATGAAATAGTGAGAGGCGATCGAATACTTAACCCGTGGAAGAAGAGCTTTCTGATTCCACTGTATAAAGGCAAAGGCGACACGAGAAATTGCAACAACTACTCATCGGTGAAACTAATGTCACATACTATGAAAATTTACGAGCGAGCTCTAGACAGTTGAGAAGGGAATGTTATTAAATTCCATGGCAGTCAATGCGGCTTTTTGTGAACATGACGAGATTCAAAGTTTACGAATTATGATGGAAGCTTCGAAGGTTCAGCATATCGTCTTTATTGAAAGTAAAAAAGGTTTCGACAGAGTTCTTAGAGATCTTATTTGGAAGGCACAAAAATCTCAAAATGTACCCGAGTATGTATGATGATTTTAAAACGGAAGTTAAATGCACAGTGGGAATAACTGGAGAATTTGAAGTTAAAGTTGGAGTACCCCAAGGCAGTGCACATAGTCCGGCGGTTTTTAATGTCGGAAGAACTTTTCTCCTTTTTGTCGGTATTATAGGCAATGGACGTGACAGGCCTTCAAACACCTCGCAAGTATAACGGGTTACAAATCAGTCGTACTGAGGCCGAATATCTGCATTTACGTTTTTCCAGAGCAGTCCCAACTCGTGATATTAATTAGTATTTAGAGTATGAATACTTCTGCTAGGTCGATTACCACCACAGAAATTGCGACGACAATTTCGAACATAGAGTTCGTGCGGGTTGGTCTGAATGGCGCGAAACCTCTGCTGTATTTTGTGACAGTCGTTCGTCCACGTCGATCTATGAAAAATATAAAAAATCTAGATTTAGCCAACGCCACGAGCACCGCATTACCAATTCAGATACGTGAGATAGAGAATATTTCCCCTTGCGGGACCACTCTTCAATGTAACTTCCAGAAGTTCGGAGTAAAGGGCTTCACGATTCATTTTCATAGGACTAGAGTTAAAAATGACAGACACTGTGCCCTAAAAATTGCCGGACTGATTTTTTAGCAGAAATTGACCTAAACTTTATTTATAGTATTTCGAATCCCAGTTATGTCGAAAAGTACGGATTTTTTTATATTACCTTGCGTTGTGCATGTGCGTCAGACTCGAGAGATGGATAAGAAGTGGCAAGCAGTTAAATTTTACTGCAACAATTACGTTTTAGAGACAAAACCATTTGGACTAATTTGGAGTACGATGATTTAGCACAGCAAGAGAGTGAAGAAAGAAATGCAATGATCGATAGCAGTGGCATTATTCACAAGGAGTTAATGGATCTAAGTAAGACACTAAATATAAACTTCTACAAGAAAATGCTAAACTTCACGCCTCCTGATATGCTGAAACTTCGCGCCTCATTTCGGAGCAATGAATAATTACTTTCTCACTGAAAAGCCTGTATATACCTTGCATCATAGATCGTATTGAATAGGCGAAAGAAAATATTTCAGAGGCCATGAGGAGATTGAAAACTCGTACTGAGCTAACATATGTTAAAACTCATATGCCCTTAACTTAACTATCATTATCCGGGTACTACTGAACCACACTGTGTAAGCTTTGTCATGTACAAATTTATTTCCCCGTATCAATTTCCTTCAATATGCCATATGTTGTTCATTTGTGGGCTTGCCAAGTGCGATATTGTGTCTTTTTTGCTATTTTCATCCTGTGATTCTTTTGTCATTTTTTAATAGTCAAGGAAGGGTTCGTGCACAAACGATAGCCCTGATTGTCTTCATTTATTTTTGAGACATATTTTTGGGTCATATATAGTACTTGTATAAAAGATTCTAATTCTTCATATTGCATATGATCCTCTACAGCATACTGATTGCTTTCAATGGCTTTTTTTGAGAGTTTGCCAATTAAATAAATTGATCGTGTTGACACTCCCATGTATGGATCTACATTTTTTCTTCAACGAGGGATTGTAAGAACTTTATTTCATATAGAACAATTGACTTTTAGAAATTTGTCTGTCTAACAAAACAGAAACAATTTTTTTCCATTTTTCGGTGTGCCGTTTGGACTTGAACCCGTATCTTTAGAGTGTTAGCTTACGAACGTACACCACGTCAAGACAAGATCTAAGTGGTGGTCCATATGTACTTGATCTCTAACTCCGAGAATATTCGTGTATAACTTAAATTTTATGGTCCACAGAGGGTAATCCGGCACCAAGACTTTACGGTTACTATCAGCTCTGTAAAGGATCTTTCATTAAGCGCTTTCTATCTTTAAATTTAAATAAAAAAAGTGTATGAGATATCATCGAAATTTTTTATTCGCTTAGGCCTATTGATGAAATATAACATCGTTCAAATGTCCGCCGCGGCTTCTTTGGGTGGTGCGCATCCGAGGGCCGCTGTGATTTTGGCTTATTCGCATAGACCTGCGACTTCAGAAAACCGAACAAGAGAAAGTCTAACTGGGTCACGTCGCACGATCTCGGTGGAGAGTTCACACCACCTCCTCGTGAGATGACTATGCCCTCGAATCTCTGGTGCGGAATTTCCAATATGGCGTGAGCTGTGTGACACGTAGCGCCGTCTTGTTGAAACCACATGTCGTTGGTGCCCATATTATCCAATTCAGACCAAAAAAAGTTAGTAACCATCGACCTATATCCCTCGCCGTTGACGGTGATGGCCTGACCAACGTCGTACTCAAATAAATTTGGACCGATAACGCCGCCAGCCCAAAATCCACACCAAACGCTCTTGGATCTCATATGGATTGGTTCGTCCAAAAATCGAAAATTTTGTTTGTTAACGTATCCATTCATCCAGGAATGGGTCTCATCGCTAAAGATGATTTTTCGATGAAAATTAGGGTGAGTTTTCAATTGCTCCAGAGCCCATTCACCGTACACACGTCGTTGTCGATGGTCGTTTACTTTCAGCTCCTGAGTCAGTTGAATTTTGTACGGGTGCAGGCCCAAGTCACGACGCAAAATTCGCCAAGTTGTGGTCTGCGAAAGGCCGAGTTCTTTTGAGCGACGTAAAATCGACTCCCTCGGATTCTCACGGACGTCGGTAGGACGATATGCGACCGTAAAATGGGCGGAACGTTGCTCCAACAGAACACCCATTTTGATAAAACAATTTTGTCATTTGCATGTCTTGTTGAACGCTATATCCGTCCATGGTGATTTGGCAAAACAGACTGAATAAATGACAGGCAATTTGACAGATGTAGCTTCAACAATAAGGCCGCTATCAACTGTCAAAATTCGGAAGTCCCTACTGGAAGACCCTCTATTTTGCAAAGATCAAAAGAACGATGTATACGTAGAAATTCGGCGTACATTACATCATTTGACTGTATTGTCAATCTTCTAGAAGACGGCTCTATCGGTAAAACGGGAAAGACCATTCGTGATGCCCTAAGGGCCTTATCTTTATGAAACTTTTTCGCTGTCATGGCGGACATTTCTATTAGTAGGGCAGTAAGACGGGTAAAAGCGGTGAGTTTTCTCTTAAATTTAAGCAAGTCTCGGCACATAGTATATGAATACATACTCGTACTAGTATCGAAAATTGTTTGAATCCTGCGAAGAATGTCATCAGTGTTTTTAGTGCTATGAACTGGCGTAGAGGTTGCACTATGACGCGCTGAATTGCAGCTGTTTCCACGCAGAGTTAGGTGTTTCGAGTATCAGCTCCATAACCACGAAGTCAGGGGATCTGGTTGTAGAATTAGGAGCCTCATAATTTATGAACACGTTAATGTCTGGGCTCTAAAAGTGAATTACGAAAAACTCCAGGGCTAATTCTCTCGATTTCATGTTCCAAATCTACCATGAAGTATGTTTTATAGTAAGCCAATGAACCTGGATCCAATTTATACGCTCTGCAGTGAAATGGAAACATAATTGCAACCAATGATTGTAAGTGCCAAAGAAAATGTCTCAATTAACCATTTCTACCTAAGAAACGTATCTAAAACAATTTCAAATCTATGTAACTTCCAAACCAGAAAGTATGTATCGCTAATGACAGTGGTCTTGTGTTTTGGAACTATAAATCGCACTTTCACTGACATTAGCTTTGTTTGTTGTTTTTTTGTTTTAAGACAATTATGTGATTTAATGAGGCTTGCAAGCAAATCGTAATGTAAACTCTGCCTACGTACGACATCAAAAGTCACACATAAAGCCTTTCGCTAGATTGTACCTATGTTTGTACGGGTATATCCGGTTTAAATTAGATTCGTTTACCTTCTATGAAATGTGCCTGAGCAAAATTACCCGGGAAGGAGGAAAATTCATGCAAATAATTTGTACAAAACAATGGTTTTGTACAATTTTCCCACCACCTGCAGATATAAATAGTACTCGTCTCGTATACGAGTACCCATTCACTATTCGTAACGAGATACAGATACGTACTCATTCCCAGAGTCTGAATCCGAGAGCTTGGCGGCCATCTGAAAGAAAAGGGGAAACTTTTTCTTTACCGAAAGACTTGGTTGCCAGACATACAATACATCTCGTGCTTGTGACAGTATCTGAATTTTTTGAATTTGAATCTGTAACCTTCTTCCATCGCAAGCAGTAGCTTTAATTAATTTTAATAAATTCGCTCGTTTTTTTTTTTGCTACCTCTTGAGTGTAATTACCAAGAATAACGACAAAATCGACTTTGAAAGTTGCCTACAATAGCGTTAATAACATGAAGAGTCTTCGGGGGTGGCAGTCCTACAGGCTGCTGGCGCCAGCTGAATACTCAAAGTGTTGGCTTTAACTACCCGCGTTTGTTTGAAAACTCAGCTACAACTTTGTAATTACATTTCGTACTTAAAATCCAATGTGTAATTCCATAATGTTGTAATTAATGTTTTCAAAAGTTTAATGTAGTAAAAACGAAGAAACGAGATACGAGTAGTAGTAGTACTACGAAAAGGGTTGTTAGTTGGTAGTTGGTAGTTGGTAGTTGCTGATTGCTGGCTGTTGGTTACCATTGCTTCGTTTGCCACTAGAGAGCAGGCGACAAAACTTCAACTTGCAATTTCAATTTGGGAGTGGGAAGTATGTAGTTGCTTCTACTCACACAACCACACATTGTGCACTCATGTTTTGGTGGTTGCAAGCAAATAGCAGAGAATCAAAAAGAACTTCAACACAACAACATCAAAATGGTAAGGGAGAAGGAAGGATAAACAAATTTCGAGAGAGCCCTGAAGTTGATTCCTTAAGAAAATAACCACCACAGAAACTATGCACAACTAGTACTAATGCTACTGCATCCCTAGATGCTCACAGTGGCAGTAGCACCCCTGGCTGTTTAGACAGAGATGTTGTGCAACAACAGAAGTTGTGGCAAAAGTTCTTTTACCCTTTTTTTTTTTTTTTTTTTATTTAAAACTATCCTTAGCTCTGAATTCAAATACAAAAACGAGGGGGGGGGAAAAAAATAAAAGCCTGGCTTTGGTTTAGTAGTGCTGGTGATGCTGGTGATTTGGTGGTAGTGCCGGAGATAATGGTTTTTTGTGAGGGTGATGAATTTTGGTCTTTGCGGTGGGAAAGTAAACTTTTCAAAATACATTTCCAATGACAGAAAGTTTCCGCTACACTAAGGGAAAGGATTCTTCCCTATTTAACTTACTCGTTAGGGGGTTGGGTTGGTTTCTAACTTAAAGATTTCAGGGTTAAGGATAGAGAAATTAAATTGCTCTTGGGTATTCGGATGTTGGGTTAAACCACAAAGCCGGAACTGAAAAATCTTCAGGCGACAATCTTTTACTTTTTACGAGTTGCTTGGGTGATTTTGTTAAATTTTATTTTATAATAACATTTCAAACTGAGATTGAGTTAGGAAGGGGGTTTCTGGTGGTAATGCAAACGGAGGTGGTACAGCAAAAATGTTGTCCCTACTTCGGGTCATCATGATGCTGCAACAAATTTCTTATTCGATTTCTTAAAGAAACAAAACTGATACGAAAAAAAAAATAGAAAAAATTTGAAAATGGAGTGCCGCAGGTTTAGTTTGTAGAGCCCCTTCTTTTAAGAAACCAGGGAGACTGAATCTTTTGCCTTAGATCTAGTTTTGGTTTGCTGCTGCAATGCTGGCCTGTTTCATGCTAGACATCCGACTTTCTAAGATTTTCCATATAGATCTAGGTCAGTCGAGTCCACGAAAATTCTTTACGAGCTTTTTTTTATAATTTTTTTTTATAATTTTATAACAGCGCGGGCGAGAAAAATCAGGGAGGATAGAAAGAGAGGGAACGTTGGTTTTAAATGTTTGAAGGTTATAATGGCTAGGAAATAAAGAGCTCGGCAGGGCATTCTATAAGCCAGTTGTACGGCTTACGAACGAATCACGATATTTTAAAGTTTGAATCCTATCTGGCATGTGCAGAGATGTTTTGGGCGCATCTGACCAGATGTGGGCATTGTACTCCAATTTTGGGCGGATGAATACCTTATATATTGAAGCCAGATCAGAAGGGGAAAAGCAGTTCTTACATCGCTTGAGGAAACCTAGACATTTCGCAGCATTTTTGACGACACCGAATATGTGGTCATACCATACCGAGAATGGAAAGTTATCAGTTTCGACGATGCAAGTGGCATTCATGGATAACGGCTGGGTGTTTAAATTTCACTTTAACGACAACAGACAGTATTTTCTTTTGGAAGCATTAAATTTTACTCTGTTGGTGGTTCCCCAATCAGTTGTGCTGCTAATATCAGAATTTAATGAGCTTAACATGCGCTGGCGTTCCCGTTCTACAGCCGAAGAGCAGAGACAGGATCGAATATGAAAAGCAGAGGGTACTGTCATCAGCAAAGGAATATATTGGATTAGAAGTGGCAGACAAGTGATCGTTGATGAAAATTAAAAAGAGTGTTGGAGACAGAACGAACCCCTGGGACACACCAGCATTTATTTTGTGAATATCAGACTTGAAACCATCCAAGACAACTTGAATTGAACGTCCCGAAAGGTAATCTCTAATCCATTGAAGAAGAGAGTCGTCGATCCCAATAGCACGCATTTTCGACAAAAGAGCCTGCTGCCAAACTCTGTCAATTGTCTTTGAAAAATCAAGTGCAACTATCTTGCTTTCGCCAGATTGATGTACGCTTTGGTTCCACTTTTCGGTGAGACATGCCATCAGATCACCAGTGGACCTGTTGCGAGGAAACCCGCTTGTCTCATTAAATGGTTAGAATTGGACTGTCCAAAACTACAGAAGATCGGTACGGAATCTTTCACAGAACGCTTCTGAATGGGGGTTCACGTAGGTACCTAGAAAATGAGTACGACTTCTTACGGCTATTTATTTTGCCACAAACGGATCAAGCTAATGAGATTGGAATTCAAGTGTGACCAAAAGAACATGACTACTTTCTTACTGAGTACCGAATCGGCTTAATAAAACTGCACAGAACTGGCCTGTGCTCCAGATTATTTCGTATCATTCATCCAGGAGTCTTGGGTGCAGAATAATCGAAAAAGTGATCTGAAAACCTCTGGCCCCGAATCACATCGCTATATCTTTCAGCTCCTAAGCATTGACGTTTCTGCGATAGAAATTTAGTTGCCTCAACAATATAGACAATAGCAAAAGGATAACTTGAGTGTTACAGAAATCTATCAACTTAGCGATTTGACATCCTCTAAGGATGGTAACTGAGTTGAAGACGTTTAGTCAAAACAGAAAATGGGTCTTGCCATGTGTCGTGGCATCAATCCTCAAACTTCTGATTGAGGTACTTACGAGTATCTTACCCACGTCTTAAAAATATTTCCTGCAAACACCTTGTTCGACCGCCATTTCTGGTTCCGACGGGTTTCTTCTGGTTCACTATCGCTTTGGGATGTAATCTCTGACGAAGTAGATAGAATGCGAGATTTCAAGAAAGGAGGACCACCAAAAAACCTAAGTGGGGACTTTGAGTAGTGCTCTCATCAGATGTTTTCAACCAACGTAGTAAAGAGAGTTCCGTAGTAAAATTTTGATTTTTTCAAAGAACCAGAAAACTGCTGGTTACGTCACTAAAGACGAACTCTGGAAGAATATAAAAGGCTTGAGATTTTGAAAAATTTATATTATAGGCTTGTCTGTGAAGAAGTCATGCATATCAGTGTTTAAGTCTTAATGGCAAGCCGATCAAACCTGGCTTATTAAGGAAAGTCTGATGGGAGTTTTACTAAGGGAAAGTGGGTTTTGCTGGAAGGTTAGGCAGATTTTACCTGGTTTAGGTCCATTATCCCCATTTCAGACCCAAGAACCTGCAGAAGACCGCTGCGCAGTTCAGACCCATAAAAGTGGCTTCGAACAGCAACTAGAGCAACTCTGAAATGCTTTTTGCAGCTTAAATAATATGTGTGGTTCCGGATTGGAAAAATGGTAGATGAAGAATTGGACTGTAAGGAAGAAAGCTGCGTGAAATTTCCTCTGATTCAAAAATGGAGCTGTCAGCCTCGGAGCCATGAACGAATTGTTCTGGTGAGAAGGAGCATTTGCTGTGAGAGGCCAATCATTCAAGATCGTTCTCAATTTAGTTGGCAGGCTAAGTTACTTGTGTCTTCCATGAGTCCTAGGTCGTACTATTGTAGAATTCTGACTAGGATTCTCAGTGAATTGGTTACACGCGGTTCAGAGGATAATTTTCCGTGATATGGAATGGGTTTTTGGTGAACACGACTGTAAATAGCTAAATTCTGCATGATGCAGTCAAATTGAAGACATTTTTGGGAAACCTATGAAATTTTATAGAGCCAGTCTTAGTAATTGAGAGTATGCATAAGGTCGTTCTCAGAGTTATTGCAAAATGAGGATATCTTGCCTATTTCTTCAAAATTCTGTTAGTTTATGCTATGTTCAATACGGTGCATGCAAAATAATGACATTTTTGAGTACAAAAAAAACTTTTTTTGTTCTCATTATAATCTCCATACATTTAAGACCACATCGATAATTTTGTTTCTGTCATTCAAATTTGAAGAGAAATGATGGCAATTAAATGATGAATTTCGAAGGGTGAATTTTGAATTTTCTGAAGGTTTAATAAGATTGTCATCTGCGAAGTAATTCCACGTGTTATTATTCCAATATTATGATTTTCTATAGCAAAACTGCCTCGTGATAGACAGCTTCTTTCTGTCAACCCCGCATGATGTATGGTGACATACGAGTACATTCATTTGGACTGTAATGTATGCATATTTCGAAATACATACGAGCACATATAAATTATTTCAAGCTCTATAAACCATAAATTTGAACAGTTCTCGAGGAAATTTCTTTTATTTGCCATCTTTCATTCCTCAAGGGCATTTGTTTCCTAAGTCATTCGCCTCCTTCAAATAGACTGTCTTGAATGTTTTTTTCCCATCCATAAAAGAAAGCAAACTAGAACAAGTACAAACAGAGAAAAAAGCAGGAGAAAAAAGAAAACAGAATAACTTTTCTTCAACTACCAATTTATATGCAAATACTACATCATCTCGCAGTTATCCTCTATACAACGTCGTCCTACCTGTCAATTAAATCCAAAGGAAAACAGCTTTGGTGAGTATTTTATGTTTTTCTAGGTTTTTTTTTGCAATTTTTCTCTTTACCAACTCCTCCCATAAAACGAATGTCCTTTGAAAGGATGAGTCCTGATTTTTTTTTTTTTTTTTAATGATGTCTTTAATGCAAGTGAGTTGTCGCATTTCAATAAGAACTGCAGACCTAATCACTACGCTTTTAAATGGAAGTGAGCCTCTTAGGCTAGCTTAGTTGACTATAGAGGCCAGGGTTGCCACAAATAGTCCAATGAGAGTCGATAGCACTCTCAAATGGAATGTATATACTCGTACCACAATTTTCGGCGATGTTTTAGGGAAAGAGGTCAGCAAATTCTCCCTAGTCCATGAACCAGATACTAACGATTTATGTTAGAAACATTGGGTGGTTTAGTTTAGTATAATTAAGGTGCTCCTCGGAAAATTATGCAGGTCCATTGTGCCGTGAATAACGTAAAAAAAAAGCTACATAGGATGTTTCAAATCAGGGAGCTTTAATTTTTAATATTGTCAAGGGCTTAAATACATAAGTTCCCCTGAGTTGCCCACAGAACGGCTGTCTATGTAACGAAAGCAAGAAACTATACTAAAGCGCCTGATTGACTGACTTGGAGAATATTGTTAGACGGACTTTTCTTTAAGTAACATAAATCACTATGGAACATTCCTTTTTAATACGAGTATGACAGTTTATCGTAAAAAATAAAAAGCGTAGAAATGAGTCCGGAAAATGTGAAAAGCAGGGAGTACTGCCATTAGAAAACAAGAGATCATTGATGAAAATTAAAACAGTGTCTCAGATATAACCGAACCTTGAGGCACGTCTCTATTAATTTTGTGGATATACCGGTTGTCCAACAAACAGGATGAAAGGTGCAAAAACTCTGTCCTAGCTTGTTTCTATTTTGTTGAAAATAGACTGATCCAGGAGAGATTAAAAGTAAATTCACTTTTCTCGTCGCTTAAACCGCCGGCAACAGGCGACCCGACATAACTAAGACAAAGACGTCGTAAATTGCCATGTGGAGCATATATGATTCAGAAGGCGGTAGGAAGTCGCGATGGCTTGCTTAGGACAGGAAGCTTTCATCTCTGCCTTCAAATTTAAACTAACTCTAAGGCTCGCCTGACCGATCTGATCGATCCGTCTGACTTTCTTCATATTGAAGAGCATAGAGAGAATGGTCGATTTTCATATGTGTAAAACTGTCTTCCAAAGGCAACCTCTGTCCAAGATGCAATATGCCTACCAACGCGGAGTATCTTGCGAAATTGCTCCTCAAAATTCGGGTGGCATAATTCAAGGCAAGAAAAAGATTGATTGTGAGTGCTTTTTTTTTTTTTATAATTAGAGCGTGCGATCGAGTGTTCATTATACCCTTTTAAAATGTTTGTACACAGCGCAGGCTTTCAGCAACGCAACTTTTGACGGTATTTTTAACTCGGCCAGAAAACAGGGCGTATATGATTCACTAGTTTTGTGGATAAGGGCAATACTGGTGAATAGGATCCTCGCTGCGGATACTGACTGCGCCTAAAATGTGATGGCGGGTGGAAAGAGGGGTTGCCTACGATCAGTTGTATACAGGGTGCGGCAGAACCAATTGAGCAGTTTGGTGGGGCAGGTGTTCGGCCGGTGGTGGGGGCAGGCAGCTGCACTAGATCTCCTTTTGTTCTGTCGGCATTGCCATTTAGTAGCAAACATGGTTTGGACCGGAGTACATTGTAGCTTTGCCGTGCGTGCATTTTATGAAAACAACCGATCTGTGATTGCAACGCAAAGAGCTTTTCGGCGACGCTTTAACATTCCGCGCAATAATGCTGTTCCTACTGCGAACACAATTCCGTCCTGGATTCCGCAGTTGGAGGAAACTGGTAGCACACTAAGAATACCATAGATACACATCGCCGACGAAGATCTAACAGACACCAAAAAATGTGGAGCTAGTGAGAGCAGCACTCGAGCAATCGTCAAGAAGTTCGGCTCGAAGCCACGCTATTGCATTGTGGGTTTCAGACCGCAGTTTGAGGAGGATTCTGCATTTAGATTTGAACTTCCATCCCTTCAAAATAATGATGGTTCAAGAATTGAACCCAGAAGACCGCCAAAATCTCTGTCAGGAAATGCTTGCAGCGATCCCTCCTGAGAAAGCATTCTTCAGCAGCGACGAGGCACATTTTCACGGAGGGGGGTTTTAATTTGTACATTTGTTGCATGCATACCCTGTTTTTTTTTAACTCTTCCAAACTGCTCAACTGGTTCTGCCGCACCCTGTACAGCTGTACTGCCGGTTGGACCATGCCTAGCGACTGTCTACTGTAAACCGCAGCCAGTCCTAGACGTGATCGGCACTAGAAATGGGTTTTCAGTTAATCTTCTCAAAACTGGTTGTTCTCTTCACGAGAAGGAGGGAGCTGACTAGCCTTATTGCTTAATCGACCTTAACCGTTGCTCCACCATCCGTTTTTTCTGGAGCACAAATTTCCTTGGACAAAACATGTCATGTCGAAAACCTTTAGATCGTTGTCGGTTTTCAGCAAAATATGGGGCTTATCACCGGACAAGAGTGTTTAGAATCTACGCGGCCTTGACAAGACAAATTATTTCACCTGCATCGGGCTTCTCCTACCACGCCTGTGCTGCTCTAGACGTACCATATTCCATTTTAAAATAAGTGGTCTTTGGTACAACCCGCATTGCAGGTTTGATGACCTTCCGAGCAGACTGTCTTTTGTTTCTGGCCTTACGGACATGCCGGCTGATGCAATGACACCAAATTCTTGTTGCTGCGGAAACATGAAATCGGTTTCGCCGAACTAATGACCGAACGGTTTGGGCCAGAATCTGAGCCAGGAAAGGAATGTAGTTGAGTCTTCAAAACCGATTTTGGATTCTTTTTTTGAGGACGACTATGTTGGATTTTACTCCTTGTTAGGAAAAAACTTGTGTGTGTCTTCCTCCAAGCGGAGGAAGCGTCAATCCTATTGGCAAGGGAATATATTATATTATGGAGAAATAGCGGAGGGGTAGAAGAATCTTCCTTCCTACCACTTTCGAACTAGTTGAAGAATGCTCTGAACACGGACTAGATGTCACGATGGCATCACGGGAAATGAGATCCCCGATGAATTATCTTGTAATTTGTAAATTTTATATGGTATACAGGGTGTCCCTTAATTCGTTAACGATAATTTGGGAAATGATTCCTGGGCATATCCTAAGAAAAAAATCGTTTTACGCTAAGGATCTATCTCCAATGTTGACATCATTTATCGAGGGTTTAAGAAAACCCTTACTTTGGTGTACCCTGACCCATGTTGGATTGCTCTGTTAGTACTAATGGTAAAAACTTTGTGTAGGACTGTATTTTTAGAAGAAATACTAGGCTTTGTAACGGCGTTTATATAAAGTTGATATCCTGTTTGATTCTTTAGATATCCAATTTCTAAGCCTGTTCCATTTTCATTGCCCGTGCTAATTTTCGACTTTGAGGTCACCTTTCTCCAGAAAATGCCCAAATAACATAACGTTTTACTATTTTTTTTTTATGAAAGTAACAATAATACAAAAAACCCATCATCAAGTTTACACAAAAAGCCACAGATTTTATGATACTTGGGAAGACCTGCAACAGATAAAAAAAGGAAGTTATGATTTTTTATCAACGTTTCTAACATACACATAAGAGTGGTTTTCCACGAATTACTAATTTTCCAATATTTTTTTTTTAAAACTGTATAGCTAGTAAAGAGTTTTAAAGCGTTCTCTTTTATTTGACTACCTGTCAAAACCCTCATTTCCTTACCCAGTTGCTTAAAAGTTCTCAGAAGAGTTAAGTCTAGTGTATGAAGGCCTATTTGGAAAATATACCTTACAGAATTGGTATAAAAGATTAGGAAAAAAAATTAACTCATCAGGCTAATTTTTTACAGTTGCTTAGAAACGCTGTTTGAAATGTCAGCATTTACAAACCAAGAATATGCAGACATTATTTACGTTTATGGGCTATGCAATGGAAGTTCAACCAGTGCGCGACAAAGATACCATGAACTTTATCCTAACAGACAACTTCCTAGTAAAGGAGTATTTAGAAATACGTATCGAAGGCTTCGAGAAAAGGGATCAGTTTCGAATACACGATCGAATGCGGGAGCTCCACAAGTAAGAGGGATCTCGGCTGATGAAAGAATACTGGATGCTGTTACAACTGCTCCATCGATCAGCATCAGATGGTCACTGAGCTTTGCAATTCAATATTTCCAAACATACAATTTCTAATGTACTGCATGGAGGAAATCTTAATCCATACCATCATACACCTGTGGAAGAGCTGCTTCCCGATGATTTAGAAAAGAGATTTGTGGTTTTTAAGTGATTTGCTGGAGCGGAGCTAGGATGACAACGAGTTTATTTGCAGAATTCTTTGGACGGACGAATCTCAATTTACAAGAGATGGGACCACAAATTTTCATTATTTTCATACGTGGGCTGCGGACAATCCACATACAATGAGACATAAATCATTTCAATACAAATTCAGCGTCAATATGTTGGCAGGTGTACTTGGAAACAAGTTAATCGGTCCCTTCAAACTATCACCTAGGCTGAATTCTACAAACTATCTGGAGTTTTTGCGAAATTATTTACCAGAACTATTGGAGGACATTCTACTGGTTTAACTAGCTTTATGATATTTTCAATAGGACCGTGCTCCAGCCCACTATGGTCGTGAGGTTAAGAATTGGCTAGATGAAGAGTACGGTAACCGTTGGATAGGAAGAAAGCGACCAGTTCATGAACTCCTGACCTTACAGTATTGGATTTTATTGTTGTTTTATTATTGAAGGAAAGAACTTGTTTATTCAACCGAAATAGCAACTTTAAATGAATGTGAAGATCGTATTCTCGAAACGTCATCAAAAGTGAGGAAGCACTTAACATCAATAAACATTTGCAGTGCTCTAGCATGCATACAAAACCAAGGAGGACACTTTGAGCACCTGTTATAACTGTTTTAGTATACGCATAAAATAAAAACTGACCAAGACCACACAAAATCATTTTTTATTCATAGCCTTTGGAGCTTAAAGCAACAAAAAACCTTTTCTATAAATTTTAACTGCTGCAGGTTTTTCCAAGTGTCATAAAATCTGTGGGTTTTTCAGCAATCTCATTGATGATTTTTTTTTATTATTGTTACTTTTATAAGAAAGAAATAGTAAAACGTTACGTTAATTGGGCATTTTCTGGAGAAAGGTGACCTTAAAGTCGAAAGTTAGTTGGAACAGGCTTAGAAATTGAATATCTGAAGAAGCAAACAAGATATCAACTTTATTTAAAGCCGCTTTTTCTTCTAAAAATAAAGTCCTACACGAAGTTTCTATCATTAATACTAACAGAGCAATTTTCGTTAATATGGTTCAGGGTGCACCAAAGTAAGCCTTTTCTTCAATCCTCCATAAATGATGTCAACATTGGAGATAGACCCTTACTGTAGAACGATTTTTTCTTAGAATATGCCCAGGAATCATTTCCCAAAATTATCGTCAACGAATTAGGGGACACCCTGTATCAACTAAAAATAAATCTGCATTCTGAGCGTGGATCATTCAGCCTAGGTACTTCTGAAGTTCGAGCTAAGAAGAACATTCTGAGATGTATAGTATGCTTTATCTCATTGGTTTCAGGGTATAATCTAAATAGGGACAATGGACTCAACCGATGGATTACTATAAGTGAAGCAATGGCTGATTATTTAGACGAGATCAGCCAACTTTACCTTACCTATTCTCAGTAAGGATAAAGTCTTCATTTGCCAAAATTGTCGTCACTGCTAAAAATATTTTGGATACTTAATTGAAATATAAAATGAGAGCCTTGTTCTACCATCTGCAACTAAAAATATTTCCACGTCGTCAGCCGCAGCATGTTAACATGTACGAGTATTCGTATCTGGATGTGAATAATACGCTTCTCTGTGCAGTCATGATAATGGGGATTTAACATAGTTACTTTATTCCACTGCAATTGGCCTGAATTTTATTTTGAATTAATGCCATAGAAAATCACTGGCAGTCACTACCTATTTTCACACCATCCACCTACACTCGTACGTTTTCTAATAAAAGCCTAATTAATATAACTCTTAATTAAAATGTTAAAAATTCATAGCAAACACGCAAAAATCCGACATTAATAATGTGCGCACATATTTTTATTTTTTTTTTTTTATCCAATTTTTATACATTTTCTGTGGCAGACAATTTTCAAATTCATGTCAAATACGAGTATACCCCGACCATGAGATACAAAATGAAGTCTGCTCAAATATATTCGCCGTGTGTTTTTGTTTTTTCGTTTTTATTACAATTTTGTGTGTTTTCTTGTTTTTTTTTTTTTTTTTTTAATAATTCAATTGGTTTAAAATTCCTCGGAAAAAGGTGGTTAGACCGCAAAAATAACCACATTAACCGCTGGGAAAACTCTCCACTTATAGCTTTAATAATATTCATGAGGCCACTCTGTCAATGGAAGGTAAGTGGGCTTTTATTTTGAAAGGGAAAGCGACGCATTTCAAATGAATTTTCAAATTGAAGCTTTACATCGGATTATTACAAATGGAAGTAGGGATCTCAGAGAAAAAAGGTTCAAAAAAAAAAAATAAAAAATAAAAATAAACCAAACACTCCCCTAATTTCGTTCTCTTAAATTGGCAATTTGTTTTGTTTCTTCATTACCTACGCCAGACGTACCAAAGCAAAACCCGTCGCGTACCAAAGCAACCAAAGCAGCAAAGAAAAAACAAAAAAAAAAAAACAAAATAATTAAAACTACAAAAAAGGACCTCTCTCTAGGGCCGGTCAGGAATTATGCACAATTTTCTTACCGTTGGTTACGTTGAAATTTTAACACTAACACAGAGGGTAAATAACGGTCTAATTATCGCAGGAAATATGGGTTAAGTAATAAGAACCGGAAGGCATTCCTAACAGCCCAAATGGAAGGGACAACGAAATGAAGAAAAAAAAAAAACGAAAAATAATTAGGAGAATTACGAAAGTATGGTAATGATGGGATTTTTGTGTTTCTTATTTTTTTTATTTTTTTTTTGTTTGAAACGTACTTGTAATAACCGATAAACAATTTTAATTTGCAAGGATATACAAAGGATGATTATTTGTGTAATGAATTTTCATTTAAGGTCAAACGGCGGAGGCGTTGTTTTGTTTTTTGTTTGGATTTCGCTTTAGAGAAAAACATTTATGCGAGATAATTAATCCCAGGCTTTGCGTAAGAAAATTAATCACAGAAAATAAGTTCGTTACCAAGGCAACGGACTAAGAGTGTGTATTTTTTGATATCAAGGATTATCAAGGATTATTTCAAGATTATTTTTAAGAAAACGGTTTGAGGTTTATCAACTGACAAGTCTCATACGTTGAAGTTTAAAAAAATTAAAAAAAAAATACATTAAGCAGTAAGGGATGCGGGTTCATACTCTTTATATTTTCCATGTACTTCACTTCTTAATCTTTCCTGGAAAGATCAGCAAATGCATTGGTAATGAAGTGCCTATAGAATTCCCACCTCCTATACCAAGATATGTCCTGCAGTGTCATAGACACTGTTCTCATTACTGTTTGCAAGAGGTGCTGTCATTTTTCTCCAGCACCCGTGCCAAAGCACACGTGAATATCAGGCCCGAAACGGATGAATGCCTTATATATTGAGGCCAGATCAGAGGGGATAAAATATTTCTTACATCGCTTGAGGAAACTTAGACATTTCGCAGCATTTTTGACGACTTCGAATATGTGATTATTCCAACATGCCGAGAATGGAAAGTTTTCGCAAGGTTTCGACGACGCAAGTGCCATTCATGGATAACGGCTGAATGTTTAAATTTCGCATTAACGACAGCAGACAGCATAGTGTTTTGGAAGCATTAAATTCTACTCTGTTAGTGGTTCCTCAATTAGTTATGCTGTTAATATCAAAATTTAATGAGCTCAACATACGCTGGCGTATCCGTTCTACAGCCGAAGAGCAGGGACCTGCGTCCTGGTACGAATATGAAAAGCAAAGCGTACTGTCGTCAGCAAAGGAATATATTGGATTAGAAGTGGCAGACAAGAGATCATTGATGAAAACCAAAAAGAGTGTCGGAGAAAAAACGGAGCCCTGAGGCACACCAGCATTTATTTTGTGAATATCAGACTTGCAACCATCCAAGACAACTGGAATTGAACGTTCCGAAAAGTAGTTTCTAATCCATTGAAGCAGAGAGTCATCTATCCCAAAAGCACACATTTTCGACAAAAGAGCCTGATGCCAAACTCAGTCAAATATTGTACGTTAGAAAAATCAAGTTCAACTATCTTGCTTTCACCAGATTGATGTACGCTTTGGTTCCACTTTTCGGTGAGACACGCCATCAGATGACCAGTAGACCTGTTGCTACGAAATCCGTATTGCCGGTCATTGAGACGTTTTCGTGTTTCGAGATATGTCATTAGCTGACGGATTATCAGCATTTCTGTGACCTTGAAAAGACGGGACGTAAGTGCAATGGGTCTGTAGGAGGAGAGAGAAGATTCGCCTTTTTTAAAAGACGAAAAAGCTTACTACGCAGTAGTTTTGTCAGCGTGGAAGAACACCTCTTAAGACAAGGGGAGATATACCATCTGGGCCAGTGGATTTATGTATGATGAGATCTTTAAGAACTCTTGTTACTACACGAGTGCGAAAGTGAATTCGTCCCCTTGAAGACTCAACGCAGTCAAATGTAGGCGGACACAAAGCACAAAGTATGCAGCAAGCAGATTGTCCTTGTCCAAAGAGCTGACAGCTGAAATTTCATTGCGTTGGGATGGAGGATGAGGAAGAATTTCTAATATTTTTGATGAACGACCAAAAATTTGTACTACCCTTGGGACATTTTAGTATTTTTTGCCTCAGTTTTTGGTCGTATTGGAATTTTACAGGTTTAAGAAAGACGTTGCAGTCATTCCTGGGTCGTTTAAACTTTTCTCGGTTTCCCGGTGTTGGGTTGGTCTTGAAGGACCGAAAAACATTTCTCTAACCCTGATAGCCTCTTTATAGCTCGAGTCGTCATACCTTTTCTTTTGATTTGATACTCTGCATCCATCTGTGGTGTAGTGGTACTAGCAATCGCTTCTCACTCGGAAGGTCAAGGTTCGAATCCTAGCCACGGCGAGTTTTCATTTGTGCAATTGGAGCTCAGTCAGAAAAATCTGCGTGTGAAGGCATAACACTGACATGTAGATTTGGCTGTGTAGGGTTTTCAAGCACAAAACAACCGTTAAAATTCACAACCTCACCATTCCGAGTGAAGAAAATCTCTCCGTCCTATTCGGACTCCCACCCCTGGAGAGTCAATATCGAAACCAAACACACCTGAGTTTCAAACCACTACATCACAAACTTTCCTTTCTCCTCCTTCTACCTTTCCGCCCGCGCCGTGGCAATAGTGTAAGGGTATTCATAACCCCTTTGGCGCGCGTAAATTATAAAAAAAAAAAAAAAAATATCAGTAGCGGCATCCATGTCGTTTAGTTAAATTTCCTAAAGAAGGTGTTAAGTCCGCTCCAATTGGCTTTCTCGTATTGCCATACAGTTCTTTTAGGAATTTTTTTTCTAACTGTGTGGTCAGCATACGAGAAATTAGCTGATATGACACAGTAGTCCGACGAGCCTAGAGTGGAGAGCACATCAACGTTGTACTTATCAGGGTGAAAAGTTAAAAACATATCCAGGGTGTTGGCGGTATGACTACCAACGTCTGGTATTCGCGTGGGCTAATTGTTTTCCGCAGCTATGATCTCAAGACACCGTCCTTCGGGTGTTGTCTGCCCAGAATGTCGAAGCCACCTGTCTAGATTCCAGATCACAAGACAGTGATTTCCGTCTTTCAACTGAAAGGAAGAAACATGTAACTTGGGCTGAAAGATTTTCGGACTAACGCTTCCACTTGTGCTATTCCATGTATGGCTGTAGGAAGACGAGCCATACGGTTACCTTGCGAGAAGTGCAGCCTAGATACATAGATATTTTTCAGTTGTATCATAATTATCGCAAAGTAATTTTCAGCGAGGAATCAATGATGCACTGCGAATCTGTCGCCACTATTGGTGGGAATCTGAGACAAAAACACCTTTGAGCTATTTCTGGATACGCATACATGCAGATAGAAATCGGCATCAGAGCAGAAAGGATCAGGTCTGGCTATTCGAAAGTGTGTTCCATTCGTTCAAAATAACCATTCCCTGCCTTATTCATTAAATTCAGGATCCTTAGAACTCCACTCTGAAGTCTGTAAAATTTTGTTGAAAGAAACAAAATGTTGACCAAGCAATGATTTTCAGTGTTTTTAGTGACGGCACTAAGAAGTTGAACCAAATCCATTTTTTGATACAGCCTTTTGGTATCCACCTGAGAGTACATGCTTCTGGCCAATTCTGTATATGAATCCGAGGGTATTTTGGTAGATTTTCAAATGTTTCATTCTCTTGCACGTTAATGATGTTCAAGATTTCAGAATGTGGCCTGGATGCTTCTTGAGCCTGAAATTACCCTTCAGAAAACCAACTGGGATTCTTAGGTTTAAGATGCTTACTTAGGCTAATGTATACTTTGAATTTTTCAGGTTATATGTAGGTAGTTCCCTAAAAGTTTCTTAATCTGTTATATGTTTTGAAAGGTTTTAGCCATTTTTTTCCATGAGTTTCTTGAACTAATATGGGTTCCTCTATCCCGCAGAATGCTTCATGAAGAGTTCTGCTACTCCTTGTTTTGCCAGATAATCCGCTGCCATAATACCTATATGATCAGGTATCCAGGTATTATTTTGTTATTCTTGCCAAATTGATGGCTATGCAGCTATTCTCACATAAGCTAAGACTTGATGGCATGACATAGGCGTCAAGTGCCATGTTGACCGTTTAACTGCTTGACATTCTTACTACATACTCGTATATAGCAATTCTTGTTAAGATTGATCCGAATGTATTTTTCTATCTATCTGCAATATATCCATCATCTGTAGAAAGCTAAAACTTTCGCCTTTCACGAAGAGAAGAACTCCGCATCGTTGATTTGTCTTGGAGTCATCCGATACGTTTCGACTAGATCCTCTTCCTGACCAAGACTGTGTGCGAAGCCAGCCATATGTAAAGCGAAATCGTCTTTGCCTCAGATGACATATCTATCAAACTAGAGTCAAAATATAGTCGGAGGATAAGTTTATTGAAGCTAAGTCTATTAGAATAAAAGATGCCACTTAGAGGGTGCGATACATGATATGATTGTCAATGGAAGGGATATTCATTAATATTGTACGTCTGGAGAAAATCAGGGCGTGCTAATGAAGGCGAAGATTGTTCCCAAAAAACCGGAAAAAATCAGAAAAGTTAGTAAGCATGAAATAACCAATGTAAGCAATTTAAGAGCGGGTTGAATGAATGCAATGAGGCATGTGGAGCGAATATACATATCAATGTCTTGGCCGAGAATGAACCGCATACAATATCTTTTCCACAGTAGACCCCTGTGGTAACCTACTTTTATGCTCACTTTTTTTTTTTAACCAAAGTTTTCAGATAGAGACATAATTTGAATGACTGTGCCATGGCCATGTTCGAATGAGGACTTTTCCTAGCTCTGCTCTTTGCAGTTCGTCTGTAAGTTCATCGGCCGAAAACCAGTTTAGGACGATACCATACAGAATAATCAGGTCCTTGACGAACATCAATTTCTTCCTTTCACCATAACGCCGCACAAATGTCGTACACGGTACGCTTACGGTGTCGAAAAATTCATTGAAAATGCTAAGAATTCGGTCCAGAAATTTGATGTTCTTAGCAATTTGTCAGGCTTTCTTAAAAGTCTTCAGGAGAACTGCTATTGCCCATTGGTCGGGTTCCTTTCCCGTGAACACATATTGTCTTCTCCTCATAGTAGTATTGTAAAATGTAGCGCAATCTCCCATTATGTTTCTACATTTTCATATACGAATAACTTTACAACCGCTACCAAAAAAGGAACACGTATTTACACACAAATTCCGTAACCGTAACCTTTCAAACAAGCGCCCATGGTTGTCAATGAAATTAACTGTTTCAATGTTATTTGGATTCAACGCCATCTATCGCCAAAAACGCCACAAACTTTTTCTCAATCCCAATATGTGTGTTTAATGAAGTGTGAGAGTTTTTTTATTTACTCAAAAAGCGATTGCTAGATCCCCTAATGTTGTCCGAATTTGCAACGGACCTCTGAACTTCTTCTCCATTGAAATCTTCTTCCGACAAAGCCGCTCGAAGAAGCTTTATTCCTCAAACTTACGACAGATGTAACACATGGGCTGGAAAGTCCGTGCCGTTTTGTAGTAAAACACAAAATTTTTGCAAAATTCTACTTTATTTATCAATATAGTTGCCTTCGAGGGCGATACACTGATTGAAACGATTTTTCAATCTTTCGATGCCAGTTTTGTAGTACGATTTCGGTTTAGCCTCAAAATAGGCCTTTATTTCGGCGATTCGGTCTTAAATCTCTTTCCGGCGAGCATTCTTTTGAGGTCTGGAGAATACGGTGGGTGTGGAAGCAATTCGTAGCCGAATTCATTCAATTTTGCCATCGTTTTCATCGGTGCATTGTCTTGATGAAATAGCACTTTCTTTTTCTTCAAATGCGGCCGTTTTTCTGCGATTTCATCATTCAAACGCTCCAACAACGCAATGTAATAGTTGCTGTTGATAGTCTGCCCCTTTTGGAGATAGTCGATGAAAATTACGCCATGTGCATCCCAAAATACGGATGCCATTCCCTTGCCAGCCGACTGTTGCTCACCACTCAGCTGACTGCCGACTTGACTCTGGTGTGAAGTTTCATGTCCAAATATTCGTGTATGATATACCCAACACGCTCTTTTGATATCTTCAGAGCCTCAGCTATCTCGATCAACTTCACTTTACGGTCATTCGTAATCATTTTGTGGACTTTTTTGATGTTTTCATCTGAAACAGCCTCTTTCGGACGTCCACTGCGTGCATATCTTCGGTGCTTGTAGGACCACTTTTAAATTTTTCAATCCACTTGCGAATGGTTCGTTCGGCTGGTGCAGAGTCCGGGTAACACTTATCAAGCCATTTCTTTGCATCGGCTGCATTTTTTCCCATCAAAAAGCAATGATAAATCAACACACGAAATTGCTATGAATCCATTTTTTTCGCAATAACAAAAGTTCCTTCACTCACAACGGTATATCTCGAGAACTAATCGTCCGACAGCTGTCAAATTTATACACGTATCTTTTGAAGGTTGGTACTAACTGAAAATGGTGGGGATTTAATTGAAGTGGTGCCCTCTCTTAGAAACGGACTTTTCAGCCCATGTGTTATGTATGGTATATCCAGCCGCAGCTTATTGAATCGCAATATCTTCTGGAAAATATGTGCAAAACTTTGTCTTGAGAACGGGTTACTAGGGGAATCTTTTTGGTATCGTATATGCGGTAAACGTTCTTAATGATGCGATGATGCGAATATGGCGTATACTTAGTGACGAGAATTAGTGGAAGTTTATTTAAGTCAATGACAATATTCGGCAGTATATCGATTTCTATTTTTAATTTCTTTTAAACTTATCTATTGATTGGAAAATATTGCAGTAAAAAAGAAAGATAGCCGGAATCTATGTATGAACAAATGAAACCGCTTGCCTTAAGAGTATCAATGGAGGAGCTGAAAAAATAAATTACATTCAAGCAATTGTGTGAATTTTCTCAACGCCCTCAAATCATCAATCTCGTAAAATTTTCAACAAAATTTTAATATTTTCCAATACACTGTGCTAAATCCGGCAAATCCCTCTTGCGCGGGCTGATAGATACTCCACTCCCTTATAATGAATTAATCCAAATTGCTTTTTTAGGATATTTTTCATCCCAAAATTACCATGGTGCTGTTGCCACATCCTCGAAATATCCGCACTTAAATCAACAACTTACTCAAAAGATTGTTAATTCATTAAAAATCCATTAAAATTCGTCGAAAACAATGGAAAATCTGTCTAAAAACTTTTTTATCATCCATCAAAAGTTGGCACAACTCGTGGTGTGTTTTTCGTCGTAATTCGTTATTTTCTTACCTACCCCCCTGCACTGTAGTTCTATAAGTCTTCGTATTTAATTTTCCATTAACGACCAAAGCAATAAAATAAGACTCAAGCATAATTTCATTAGTTGTAAAGTAAAATAACGACAATGGGAGCTTTGTGAATTAGTTGTCTTGCTCTTGGTCTTGCTCTTGGTCTTGGTCTTGGTTGTGATGTTGGTTTATTTTTTTAAAACCGTCAACTGTCAGTTATAATTAAATTTTCCCGCCAAAACACCGGCAGGCCGGCGGGCCAGCAAGACGAATAGATAATAAAAATTTGCAGAATTTCAAGTTAAACAAAATCGTTGGCAAGGACAAAAGGATAAATCGTATCCCCTGGACATTTTAATGGCGTACTTAAATAATAATTTTTAATTGAAATTAATTATTCGCCATTTTTGTGCTAGTTCTGTTCGTTTTGATTTTGTTTTTCTTATTGTAGAAGAGTCTATACTTCTTTCCTTCTCTTGTTTATGACTCGTTTTTAGAAAAAAAAAAAAAAACAAGGAAACTCCATTTCAGTGCTTGAAACGATTCATCTTCATTCTGTCCGTAGCTGGAGGTACTTCTGAACAGACCTCTCTTGGTAGCAGTTCCTTGCTTGAAGAGTAGATGAACCTACGTACCTCTTTAGAGTGCGGTACTTTGTGATGTTTACTTGTCTTCCCGAATGGCACCGAGGAAGACAAGGGTGAAATATGAGGGAAAGACTTTTGTTTTGATATGTACTCGTACTCCATATCAAGTTCTTAGTTGTCAGTTGTTTTCAGAACTGAGTTCCCAGTTCCTAGTTCTCTGTGTGTTCATTTCAAAAATTTTAATGGACAATAAAATGGGGTTTGCGGCATAATACTTTGTGTCGTTTCGTTTTTATATGCCAATAAGGGAAGATTTCTTGCTCAAATTTCCTTCTTTTTTCTGTATTCATACAGAGTTTGTGGGTTGGTTTTTACATTTATTCCAAACCTTGTCCTTTTCGTGGTTTCACCTGCTTGGTTGAAGGAGATGTGTTGCATCTTCGTGACGTTACAGAAACGCGTTTGCCTGTGTATGACCCCATAAAAGACAAGTAAGCTCTTCGGTTTTTCTAAGCTCTCGTCTGAGGATACTTTGGTATTTCGATGTTATGGGTGTCGAATGTGGAGTATTTTTTTTGTTTTTTGTTTTCTTCAACCAAATTTTGTGAGTACTTTCAGCTCTAATAGCCGACTAGCGACTTTGGGGGAAATTTATTGCAAAAATAAAACTGAACCATTGCTTGGTTGTCTTAAAAAAAAAAAATAATAATAAATGTCTGAGTCTAAAAGTTAGATAAGGAGGGTGGGGAAGTTCCATAAGTCTCGAGATGCCCAAGGGTGCTTAATTTTTTTTATTTGGAAATGGCATTTTTGCTCTTTAAGAGCGAACCATTAGTCCTTCCATGACTTTTACATTTTTAGCATTGGCGAGTTATAAGCATCAACGAGCGTATGCAGGAGATGAATACTTTCGGCCGTGGACATCCATAATCTAAAAGAAGGTAATTTATTTACCAGTCTCACCAGTGAACCTCACTTACATTTAGTTTCATAATAATGGATGGCTTATTGTTAACTTCACTACAACGCTGAATGAACAGAAATATTTTACGTCCATTCTGCTTCGCTCGCTAACGTCCATATTCTGCTCACAACTTTTATGAAGACTTGATAAAGGGGATTCGGTCAATAGATTTTTAGGATGCACCCAACATAGCTTCGGTGCTCTGAGACCAAGTACGAAATGTGACTCTTGAAGGCTTCTGTCCCATTAACCTCCTAAAAGCTTTCCACATCGACTAGGTCAAGTTCTATATTCTCCAGATTTTCTGTCAATTGTGTGTTTGAATGTTCTCCAAATGCTCCCTAGTAACCTTTCAGTAATAATGAAATAATGCCTTTAAGATGCTAATCGAACGTGGTGAGAAAAAGAATAGGTGAACCCAATCATCCCTCAGGTACTCCATAAGTGCAATGGAACACGGTGCTATGGTAATGGCTAGCTATAGTTTAAAAAGATCCTTGCTAGGTTGACATACGATACGCAACATTTAAGATATTCATAAAAAGGAAATAACCCTTCTGTCTTGGTACTCTTCACCCTTTCGTAGATTTCAGGCAAACGTATGCTAGCATAGAAAGGAAATGTTGCTTCTGATAGGTACCTAGAAGTTCCACCGAAACTTTCAATCAGCGTGGAATCAGCATGTCTACAGGGTGACTTACTCGAACTGTAACTTTTTAAAATGCTATAATTTTTTTATTTTTTGATAAATTTTATTGTGCCAAAGCAAAAAATGTTGGAAAATACATCAATTTTCAAATTGTATCACTAGTTTTCAATATATCCACCTTTGGCGCGAATAATGCCCTTGAGACGGCCGAAGAAAGCATCGTACGCTGCACGCAAGTGGCTCTGCGGTATTTTGGCCCATTCCCGGGGAAATGCTTGTTGGAGGTGGTCCAAACTTTGGTATTTTTTAGTGCCAACCTTCGCCTTCAAAATACCCCAGACAGAGAAATCCAACGGATTTACATCCGGAAAATTTGCAATCCATTGTGTCGAAGAAATGAAGTGTGGAACATTGTTTTTTAACCAATCTTGGTTGACGCGCGCTTTGTGAGACGGTGTCGAGTCTTGTTGAAATGTCCACGGTCTCCGACCGAAATGATTGTTTGCCCAAGGCTTCAATACTGCTTCTAAGACAGTTTCACGGTATGCGATCGCATTAATTTTGACGCCACGGTCCAAAAATACGAGCGGAGAGCGACCATCGGCGGTTATGGCGGCCCAAACCATCACCATCGGTGCTGCCTGCTTTCTGGTGGCCGTCCGAAGGTGTAAATTTTCGAAGGACCTCTCTGGCAAGTAAACTCGGTCATTTTGTTTGTTGACATATTGCTCGATAACAAACAACATCGGAAAAAACCAAATTCGGCAACTCACCACTTTCGTGCAAGCGTAGCAACTCCTTCGCTCTTTCGACTCTAACTTTTTTCTGTTGCGGTGTAAAATCCTGTGCTTTTTGGAACGTCAATGGTTTGATCCCAAGCTCATTTTTCAGTATGTGTTGCATCCGTTCCAACGATGTGTTGAGCTCACGAGCCATTTTTCTTCCACTTCGACGCGGATTTCGCTCAATTCGAGCCTTCACTTTCCGAATCATTTCTGTCGATGTTGCTGTTTTTTTATGACCACCTCCATGGCGTTTTGCAACGCTGCCAGTATCACGGTAACGAGCTATGGATCGAGACACAAATGATTTATTCACGTTGATGTGCTGGAGGGCTCTAACGATAGCTACTTGTGGTTTTCCTGCCAAATATAAAGCTATCACACTATCACGTTTGAATTCCATCGCGGATAAAAATTTTTCAACACAACTGAGACGGAAATCGTTTAAAAGGCTTGTAAATAATAAAATTATCTGTCATGTGTCAAAATTTGAGCTCACTGTCATGAACGTTTTGGAAATTATAGCAGTCTGAAGTTGGTTGCAGTTCGAGTCATTCAGGGTGTAAATCAAAGTATTTATTATACTAACGAATTAAGGGTGTAGCAAGGAGGATATGATGCTAGAAATCAGGCAACCTGAGTCTAGAATTTGTCATCAGAGGAGTTGGTCCTTATCCACTGACCTCTACCATTCGTTCATTATTATTTAAAGAGGACTTAGAACGAGTTGTACTAGGTGCAGCTTTATTGTCCTCACCTGTATGAGAGATAGCATTTTTATAGGCATAGGACCACCTAAATTTTGAGTTTGATCAGCATTTTGAGAGGACATTTAGAGGATTAGAGATCAAATTCATTCGGATAAGGAAACGCAGATGTGTAGAGGTGTCAAATTGTACGTGTACCAGGCGTTGGTAGTTCCGACTCTGCTGTATGGTAGGAGGACGCTTTTACTTTAGATGGCATATTACACAGCGCGGCGGTCTTGGGCTTCAACCAGCTGGTCTCTTCAGTTAGCTAGCCGTCTCCAGGTACGTGCAATAAGTTAGAGGCCTTCTTCAACAGGTAAGGTCTTCCTATACTACGTTGCCAACTGGGGTAAAATCAAAGATCCTTCGTTCTGTAACAATGGTCTCCATGTGCTCTTGAGAGTGTCCAGGATAGGGATGTTGAGGGCATTGCAAAGTGTCTTCTCCGTTGCTTGAGAGAGGGTTTTGCTGCTCAATTGTCTACTTAGCCCATGGCAAGAGCTGTTCTTCGTTTAATTTCTGCGTTTATGGCATTACTGGGGTTCACTACAGAGCCTAAGCAGATAAATTCCTTCTACCACCTATAAATTATTTTTGTCATTAGTCATATTTTGTCTAAGGCGTCGGTGTTGTTTTGCTTTCATTGCCTATCATACTCATTTTTGCTGCTTCTGCTTCAATGCTCACAAAAACCCCATTGACATCCCGCTGATCTGCGGATCATCAACGAGCCTTTGTTTCCTTTTACTTTTGTAAAAGGACTTTATCATTTGGTCACAGATTCTCCTATCGTTGAAAGGAACGAAAACCCTGGCATTTTAGTTGCCTGCAATACGTGTAGAGGTGACCTGAGGGTGGTGCTTTTAGACGATGCTCTTAAGTGGTATCGAACCAAAGTGTACAGACAGCAATGTAAGACTTTTGTCGTCGTACTTAAAAATTGTATAACTTAACCCCGGAAACTACAGAAGTTTGGGAGCAGAGACAGGGATAGAATGTTGGTCGTACTCTAGCCTGAAAATTGGTTATTTTTCGAGGCAAACCTGTCATTGAATTATTACAGTTGCAGGCACAGGATAATGCAATAAGGGCATTAGAATGCGTCGAAAATCTATCCAAAACTAGCGCTTGTATGGGTTAGACGACAAGCCGGACAGCATGGTCAAAGAGTTTAAGTCCTTTTAGAGGGAGGCATAATATATCTATAAGGTCAAATAAAAATGCAGACTGGCAGCTACAATACATGGAGTTCTAAGCATGAAGGGAAAGACATCAATGACGAACCAAGTTTTCTTAGTTAAATTGACGAAAAGGGATCGGAGAAAATCGATTATTTGACAAAGACAATTTCAGCAGCTTAGATCGGTGTGGAGTAGCGTAGTCCAGCTAATGGGAGGACGAAGCTTTGTCTAGAAATAAAACTGTCGAGTTCGTGGTTTCCGCACACACACAACATTCGATTATTGAGGCTACTCTTAACTTCTTGTTCCACACTAAAATATTTTTAGGCTCAAAGGTATATTGAACAGAATTTTTCCAACCAAATTTCCCGACACGTGTGACTTTTCTCATATTTCTTTCAACGATTCCAGAGCAGTTGTTAAATGGTATGTCTTAAGCATTCGCACAAACTATTGCACTAACCACTTCCTTAATCATAAAGGATGCTGTGTTAAACTGAGGTGACTACTACCAGTACTACTGTACGAAAGCCATGGATTTGCTGATTTATCTATCCAAAGTGATGTATGGATACTTTTTAGAAACTGTGAGATTAATACCTTACACGAACTCAATAAGTAACATGATCGTAAACCTACTTAACTGTGAAAACGTGCCTGAGAACTTCTGCAACTGACTTCTTCGCATTTTCTAGTTAAATAAGTTATTCCATGCTACCCATGATTTATGACTCCTGCGTAGAAAAAGACAAAATTGATTGCAAAAAATGACTCCATCTCTACCATCTATCAGGGATCCCAAAAAATTACCCATTCAAGTATCACGGATACATGAAACTTTAAATGATATTCACCCGCCTAAGAGCACAACATAATTACTCTACTCTACCTACCCTACTTCTTCATCACTTCCCGTTTATCAATGAAATCTAAGCTCTTAATTATAATTAACTGAAATGTCTACTACCGTACCATTCAAAAAATACCGAGCTAGCAGGACTACAAAGGGGGGAGAAGAAAAAATATCAAAAAGCATATCCCTCCAATTAAAAGTATTCATTGGTGTAATTGCCAAAAGCTTCCACAACCGACGTTCGCATTAATTATGATTGCCACCTACCCAATACCGTTGAGTAAGACTTTCATATCTGTTCTAAAAACTTGATTGCCGTGTACACTTCCACAAGAAGCAATCTGTTCCCCTCATCCAAGCAACCAACCACCCTCCCCCATCGGTCTTTTCAAACTTAATTATCAGAGTATCTCAGTACTGGTATTTGGAGTTGTACAAAAAGAAAAAGGAAAAAGATTTCGTATCTGGATCTATAGATGTTCCAGTTTTGCTCCTGCGTTTAACAGTCACAGAGGCTTATATCCTTCTCCCTAATATCATAATTAATAAAACTTTAACTCGGGCAAGTTGGAATTAAATTAATGTATAACAATATCTCATGGATACTCTGACAGATATGGACATTGCAAATAAGAACTGACTGGGACATGATGATATCCTTTGTGGTGCACTTTCTGCTGATAACCCTTCGTGTTGTGTTTATAAATGTTTTCGGGGTATCAGTCAATATGAACATTGCATCCTCTTTTAATCAGATAGATACACGCTAAACACATGGATATACATATACAATACGAGCACTGACATAAGATCCTGATTAAGGACAGCGTGAACTGTCAGTATGCCAGTGTGTAGTTCAAGGGGTAAACCTTTGTCCTGGTATGCCTTTAATGAGATACTCGCACATATGGGGCTAAGACAAGTATAGTGTCCTAGTTCCTCTCCTGAATCAAGGTCTAGTAATTTAAAGAGCTGTTGCGATAATGCAGATTAAACAAATCCTCATCATTTTATCAAGCACCCAGCGTGTAAATGGTTCCAAATTTTGCAAACCAAGATTAGCACTAAAAACACTGCTTATCATCCTGCCAATCTCTCTGCCTCGAGAATCAATACTCTGAACCTTTTTGACGAGAAAGTTCCAATTAGTCATTCAAACTGTCAATCCCTTGGACTTGTTTCCTTGGTTGTTTTTAAGGACAACGAAATACTCTGAGACTCAGAAGTATCCCAGGAAGATTAGCAGTCGCCTGCTTTTGGGTGAAACGCAAATCTGCAGCGGACCAGAAAACGTCCAAATACTCGTAGGTGACTTAGAACTAATTTGGAGCAAGACTTTACAGATCGAAGCTTATTTGGATTTCGAAGCGTGCCTCTTACAAACACTTTTGCGAAAAGATTGAAACTATCGGCGAAAGCAGTAGAGGAAGATCAACTAGGCTGGAACCACTCAGAAATTCTGAGCACAAAACTGCTTTGGGGATGCATCCTCTGCCTAAGAGGTAATATGCTTACCAACCTGGAAAATCCTGCGAGACTGCGCTTTAAAATCTGGTAAGTAGACTCGAAGATGCACCCGGCAAAAAGGAATACGCGCTGGCTATTTCCATTTCGACATTAAAGGTGCTTACGACAGCGCAACTTTTGACGGCATGTGCAACTCGGCCAGACAGCATGGCATAGACCTGCTTTTGTAGATAAAAGCGATGCTGGCGAATGTGATGACAGAGTTAAACAGGGGCTGCCCGCAAGGTGACGTTCTGTCTCCACTGTTATGGTGCATGTTGGTCGACCCACTGTTCAACGCTATCGGGCCCCCGCCCAATTATCAAGGCTTCGCCCATTAATGACGTTGTCCAATAAAAAGCGGGGGCAGAGCATATTACTGGTCTTATCGTAAACATCTGCAGATAACAACCTCTGAATGGTTGCTACGATTTGACCAGTTACAAGTTGCCGGTTATAGGTCTTGTTAGCGACTGGACCACCGGTAGTCCATACCAGGACTTAAATCACGGTACCGTGGGAGTCAGGAGCCCCCGGGATTTCGGTCGGGAATAACCCATTGTAGAGTTGTAAAAAAGTATTGGGTGCTGTGACCCTAAGAACAGTAAGAGGTTTTAGGTCGGCCTCGACTCATACCAAGGGTGGAACTTGTGCCTCCAACACAGTTCCGAATTGGTATCAAATAGTGACGGAGAGCGATGGCAAGGCGTATCCTTGCTCCCTATGGATGTATGGGCATCTCGTAAACATACGGTCTTATGACAGGTGGTTTACGTTAAAAAACATGGAACGTTCTGTTCAACGCTATCAATAACTCTGACGTCTATGCTCAAACTTATGAACTATCTATTGGATCCTGTCTAACGACTGTCTGCTCTACTCCGCAGATACCCGTAGATGTGATCGACGATTGCTTCACTAGAAATGGGCTTTCAGCCAATCCTCTCAGAACTGAGGTTGTTCTCTTTACGAGAAGGAGGAAATTGTGCTTGATATAGTGCTTTAAGGCACTACCATCCAATTCTCCAAATAAGCTAAGCACTTGGTGTGATCCTGGATAACAAACTTCTATGGAGTAACATAGTTACGTCGAAAGCTTCTAAGGCGCTCTCGGCCTTCTGGCAGTGCAAAGGAGCTGTCGCAAAAATATGGGGTCTGCCACCGAGAAGGGTCTTCTGGATCTACACGGCTACGATAAGGGCAATTATATCCTCGGTGGTCTGGTGAAATAAGCTTTCACAAAAAAATATGTCATTGCCGTTTTTACCAGACTCCAAAGAATGGTCTGTTTCGGCTATCACGTCTGGCTCCTCTCGAGACGCATTTATGAATCTCCCTCCACTTGATATTCATATCGCTAGCTGCACTCCCAAAGCCCGGGAGGACGAAAACGTTAGATTTTACTCCTCGTTAGGAAAACTTGCATCCGTCTTCCAAGCGATATCAACGAACTATGTGAATAACCCGTGGAGGGGCATCTGTAGCGACAGTCAAGCTGAGAGCCTTGTTAAATCATTTTATGACTTCTAAGTTAGTTCGAGAAAGTAAGCAAATTCACAGGTCGCAATGGGATCACGGCAAGTGAAATGGCCGATGAACTAGGCAAAGCTCAGAATAGAGTTTCAGGACCCGAACCTACGTTAGATTAAGCCTTACACTGACAGTTTCATATGAGCACAACTGCAGATGGCATTACTCCTCAGGTTGCAGGCAGACCAAACGAATTCTTCCCGACAGCGGCCTTCCTGCTGTACCTCAGCAGGAAAGACTGCAGGTGCTTGCAGGCGTCGTGACGGGGCACTACACTTTTGCTAAGAGCACTAAGAGCCTGCGTAAAAGTGATGATGACAACCGCAGAGCTCTAACTCTGTAAATGTCCGACCTACATTCGCATGAGGCTGCAGGTACTCGACATCGAATTGGTGGGTGATGGTACTGTAGGCACTTTATCACTGCAGCGCTTATTCATCTTTCTTTGAAAGACTGAAGGATCCATTAAAAAGAACATAGAAGGAGTACAAGGATTAGTTTATTGTCTGAGTGCTCTGTTCCGACATAAAAAAAAAATTTACAACATCTTCATCGACATCAAGACAGCTGTCTTGAAGTCGGTTGGTAATTCAAAAAGCCTGAATAGTAATTGATTGGCAAGTAAAACTGTGTCCAAAAGAACGAAAAAGGAGCATCTGGATTGCAGGAGTTACTTGGAAACTCACTTAACCAAAAAGCGACTCCCGTTGAACTTTGTCAAAACTAGGACGCATTTCCTGAAAGAACTAACGATAAAATTAACTGTCAAATCGAAGTGTTATTCTGCCCAAACTTGTTGGCCAGTATAGCCTAGCAGGTTATCATGAGAAGACTCAAGTTTCCTAAATTATGGAAATTGGAAGAAACTGTCCGCCCAATGATCTTGGCGTACACCGGTATAATTCTTGGCGTATTTAGATCCTATGAACTCATTTTTTTTTAAGGTTTTAGAGGGGGAAGTACCTGAAAGATTTGTTAAGACGGACTTTTGTTTGGCATTCCCCTAGTTGGGTTGTGATATCAACTGATGGATGAAGCCGAAGATTGTTTGAGCTGAGGAAGAAGTGGCAGCAGGAGGTGAATATGCACCCTTTATGGAAATGTTTAAGTCTGAGCCAGGCAGTAGCATGACACTTGCACAGCACATGTTGAGCTGTTGAAAATTTCTCGATGCAGGGTCGGCATGTATCTGATTGAGCAAGATTCATTTTCCTTGAATGATATTTGAGTAAGCAAGGACTAGTTATAAGAAGCTGGTTGGGATCTTTATTTTATATTTGTTCATTGCTAGGCTGGCTTTTGGTCTATTTTCTGAAAAATTAATACATTTTTGGGCATGTTGTAAGCCACGTTGCACTTTGTATTGTTTTAGGTCAATCTTGATTTGATTAGCAGTGGCGAGTGTGTCAGTAGCTTTTTTGCCAGAAAAGCTTCTGTGTCCAGAGGCCCATATAAGGGAGCCTTTATTGTATTTGTAAACAGCTCCAAAACAGGCTCAAAGTTTAAGCAAATTCACAGCTTTGAGGTCAGCTTGACTGTCTGGCCGTATATTGATGTGTGATCTTTGGCGACATTTTGGGTTGAACTCTCTGGCAAAGAGAGCTACTCTGCTTAGAAGATGAAGGTAAAACGCGCTAAGGTTTATACAATAGTTGTCGCCAAAAACTCTGGCTTCTACTCCATATGACGTTTTCCAAACCGCTCTAGTGCACCCCAAAAGCTAAGATCCAAAAAGACCACCTCCTACAATTAGGTTTCCATTTCTTGAAAATCTAGTCATAGCTCACTTTGCAGTCAATGGAGATCGTTACCGGACCATGATCCATTGATATTTATTAAAGGGGGTTACGCTAATTTGGACGAGATGTGCATTTGGTTTTAACGAATCCGGGGAACCTTAAACCTCTCTTATTTCCTGAGGGACTGAGTGACAGGCTATGCTGATAGACCAGCAAAAATCGATGACTAAGAAACTGCTTTTTTAGAATTATTCGTTGCATACGAGCAGCACTGCTCTGAAAATTACAAATGACCATGTGCCCAAAACTATTTTGGGCTTTTTTGATCCAAATCCGGTCATAAAAGTTTAGTAGTGTTACATGTAGACCAAACAAAAGGGTGTTCTTTGGCATTTACGTTCAGTATTGTTCGACAAAACATCTTGAATAGAATACCACCAGAAGAGCTCTTTGCGAAACGTGATTTCGTTGATCCTCACAATCGACCAATAAAGATCGCTTTTCGTCATGGATAAACTGCCTACTATATACGCTCAACGTGATGCAACACTAACAATACGTCCACGGAAATCGGGAATTATCAATTCGGAGTCGATCGGAACCGTTTGGCCTTTGTCCGTCCACTATGTGGAAAATGTTGCCTAAAGACTTCGGTTGGCAGACCCCCGAGACCGTGGATAGAGCTGTTAAGTAGCCTGGAGTCGACGCTTGCTTTTTTCGAAATTTTACGTTTGTGAACAAGCATTTTTGGACTGAGGTAAATCGAGACTCATGAGACTCGAGTATACCAGTCAAAGTGCACTGTTTGGTGTAACCTTTGCGCTAGTGGCATCATCAATTCTGATTTTGAAAAAAATTGGCCTGAAGCTCGCATTATAGCCGAAGACCAACGTTAGCGGACAATTATCAGTGACTATTTTCCTGAAAATATGGATATATGGATATGATATGGTTCCAGTAGGGCGGTGCTACGTGATATACTATCTATGAAACTATGGCTTACTGAGGACTAGAATCAACGACAACATTGCGAGATCGAGCGATTTGATGCCATTCGATTACTTCTTGTGGGGCGTTATATAAATTCTTTGAAGTATGCTGCTAAACCTACAACTTATCCAAGCTTTGGTAGCCAATATTCAGGGCCTTATTAATGATGTACAACCCGAAAGAGTGCCCCAAAATTGGACCGACGGGATGCGCTTCACAAAGACAGACGAGGAACGCTCAATGATAGTACAGTGACCAGAAATAATACTGCCCAGCTAACACGTTTGGTGATAGCCGCTGAATACAAAAGGTTCCATCCCTTGCTGACTGTCGATGTGGTAGACAGATTGCCGCCAGATGAGTAGCGTCAGTTGAAATTATCTGTGGGTTGTTGTTAAAACCTTGGAAAAACTGCCAATGTCATCTGTTGACGAAAATGTGTTTACTAAATGATGTACCAGAGGAAAGAAAATTCGTCTTGACCCCTCTACGAATAGATGCCGCGGTGGAAGCAGGTGTAAACGTTTTGACATAGCGGTGGTCTTCATATAAAGAAACCTCTATGAGCTTGAGTACATCGTATCGTATCCACAGCCGTATATGATGCTCAGCTGCATGATAATCGGGAGTCTACGGCCCTCTTGCAGCTAGAAATTTCGTAGACTTAGTATGCTTCGCCGTCAGGAAACGTCCAAGGCTATACCTTTCAAATTTATGCCCTTTAGTAGTTCCCAAGGCACTTTAACTGAGCATTAAATGGCGGAGTTTTGTATTTTTATGTGTAGGGATACAAAAACTGAGAATTTAAATAACTGTCCTGATTTTGTCTTCACATAGAAACTATATCTAGGCAACAGGTATTAGTACCATGCTGTGAGTAATATGAACCTCAAATTTCCACTTATAAAGGGTGTTTTTTTTTAGAGGTTTGGTTCTTAAACTGACAAAACTGTTTCTACAGATTGTCAATTTGACAGTTGAAAGTTGATTCGTTTTGTCATTTTACGATGAATAGATTAACGCCAGAACAACTCGTGGAAATTGTGCAAACTTACTTTGAAAACCATGGTTCAGTTCGCCAAACTTATCGTGCGCTACGTCCATTTTACGGTTGATATAATCGTCCATCTAGCAAGTTATTCGGAACACGATGAATCGTTTTCGCACCACGTACACTCTAGTGGATAGTACGCATCCCCAAAGATGACAAACAGTGCGAACAGAAGAAGTTATTGCCGTTGTGGAGCGCAGTGTTGAGGAGAATCCGAATAAGTCGGATCGCCATCGTGCACAGCAATTAGAGCTATGAGTAACCACTTTGTGGAAGATTTTACGGAGAGATCTTGGCTTAAAAGTTTATAAGATCCAGTATGTTCAAGAGTTGAAACTGCGTGACCAATTTACTCTTCGTAGGTTCGGTGAATCGGCCGAAAATATGATTCAGCTTGATCCTCATTTTCAACGCAAAATTTTGTTTTCCGATGAGGCCAATTTTTCATTGAATGGATATGTAAACAAGCAAAATTGCCGAATTCGGAGTGGAGGAAACCTAGAACCCTTTATCGAGACGCCCTTATAACCAATAAAGCTCACTGTTTGGTGTGCTTTATATGCTGGTGGAATCATCGGCCCATATTTCTTTAAGGACGATGTGGGCCAGAATGTTACCGTCAATGGAGAGCGCTATAGAAACATGATTTCTGACTTCTTCGTTCCTCAGTTAAATGGCATTGACGTAACAGAGCTTTGGTTTCAACAAGATGGCGCAACATGCCACACGGCGCGCGACACCATCAATTTATTGCCGGAAACATTTGCTAAGTGCATAATTTCGGGTAATGGACCTGTGAACTGGCCTCCACGATCCTGTGATCTCACACTTTTAGATTACTTTCTTTGGGGGTGTATGAAGTCACTAGTCTATGCCGATAAACCAGAGACGTTGGACGATTCGGAAGTCAACATTCGCCGTGTTATTGCTGATATATGGCCCAAGTTGTCGAAAATTTAGTTTCACGGTTGGGCTTCATTCGAGCTAGCCGTGGCCCGCTTATGCCCGATATCATATTTAAACACTAATGGCATAAAATTGCCTATTAAATAAAGCTGATATCATAGACATTAACATTAGCTGCAAGTGTTTTATTTCATACTGAATTTGTGTACCTCTAAAAAAAACACCCTTTAGATGCCGTTTAATAACAAAAGTCTGCTAATGGCCTGTGTGTTATGTTTCTCTGCCATTATCGTCGCATACACAATAAGTCGGACAAGCGGCTTCAGCGGATGGCCGACTTTTCCTTCAATAAAGATATTTTTTCTATTCCATTAGAATAAGAGTGGGTGGTTGGAAAAAGTACCATTCGCTTGTATGTTTACAAATGGAAAGGATATGAGTCATATCCTGCTTCACCACCACCGCCATTGTGCGTATTCACCTGTTGTCTGAATCTGTCCGAAACGCTCGTACACTGTACATAGTCTCATTGAAAGAAATACAATTTTCTACTTCTCCCTCCCCCCTTAAATGCATACCCATGGCATTGTCTGACATATAATAGCATTATCCTTTGTATCTGATGTTTGCAAGCTTACCATTTTTGTTTATATTTTATGAAAAAAAAAAAAAAAAAAAAAAACCCGATGTCTACTATAGGACACAAGTCTGTTCAGGATAGTTTTCTGGATTTGAAATGTTTTCCGGTGCAAAGAAAAGAAGGAACAAAAATAAGATAGATTCTATCTCACAGAGTTGTGTTGTTTGGTGTTGGAACTTTCCAAGAGAAATTATTCTAAAACAACCAGCTCAACCAAGACTCAGAGTGCCTAGGGGCGCCAGCTGTACAGATGTTTGCTTTCTGAAAAAGGACGAACAAAGAGTACTTCTTTTAGATTTTTAATTTTCCCCCTTTCTTTTTTTTTGTGCGAAACTTTTCTCTTTTCCGTTTATTCTTTTTTTTTTTAATTGTAAATATTTAGCTTGATGAAATGAGATTTAAATTTAATTCGTGGATGAGTGGTGTGGTGATGGAATTCAGTTTCGCTCTCCTCACCGTCTCACCCAAAACCCCTTTATCAGGGGGATGCTATTCAAAAATTAATTTCATTTAACCGAGAGAGAGTTGTTAAATGACTCGGGTAAGGATGATGTGCATATTGGAGTGCAATCGAAACGGAATAAACCTTGTAAATCAGAGTGTTAAAGGGTTAATTTTTAAATAGTTTTTTTTTTTTTTTTATTCGTTTCTGTTTTAATTTTTTGTAATGTAAGCAATTTTAATTGAACCGAAAGAGAGCTATAATGAATTAATTAAATCTGATTGAAAATATTTCATTCTGCGGCTGACCCTTGTGAAATTAACTAGTTCACTTTATTTCCCAATTGGAAGCCACAAAATGTAAATATTTTAGTGAAATTTTTTTAATTGCGGGATTTATGCATACATATTTCGCTTTTTACTGAACAATTAAATGGATAAGTGCGGTGGCGTGATTTTCATTTTCCATTTTTAATGAAATACAAAAAAAGAGCCCTTTTCATTGAAATATGGGTGTCGTCCTTTCATGGCTGCTACTGAGTTGGATATGGAGTATCTGCTGGTGACAGAAAGTTTTGCGAAATATTTTAGTTTTGGCTTACGTTTTCATATCGATTTGAGTGGGCAATATCGCTGAGTAGAAAGAAATTTGTACGTGTTTTCACATCCATATTTAGGAGGGCTATTTTTTGTTAAGGATTTTAAATACACATAGGCAGATATGCAGTTCTTGGTAAGTATTTCGCAAATTCTAAATGATCCTAGTACTCAGATGGTCATCATTTTGTATGGTCAAGCTTTGAAAAGTGTTGCTAAAAGCCAAAGAGTTTAGTCACTTTATTGTGCCTACTGACAGTCTCTAAAATTATTCAAAAAATGATTCCTTTAGATGAGCCTTGAGAGTTGAGAGAACAGCCATCCTGTCATAAGTGATTTTCTGTTTCGTTAAAACCAAGACTTAGCCTATTGGTATGTGCGAACGGGTGTGGAATCTTAATAGATCCAAGTAGCTTCTACTACTGGCATTCAAGGCTTACAGGCTTTGATTCTCCTGGACCTCGCGTCTACGGGTTTAACCACAACCACAATCTGCTCTCGTTAACTTGTGTCCCCCTGGAACTGCCATTAGGTATTAAGGCGTGTTATCCAAGGCAGCTTCTTGGACTTTAATCAAGGTTTGATCTCGTCGCAGTTCTTTCTGTACACGCATGATAAATGTGCAGACCTTAATTCCTCTGATCGCGTCATGTGACCTACGAGATCCTCCGGGCTTAGCAGGTTTGTCCTGTATTTGGTGAAGTACCGGCAGTAAAACACCACATACTTCCCATCCTCTTCCTCGTTTGGAGATTCCGGACACAGTAGCGTACCATATTGCCCAAATCTATGGAGGTACCCGTCGTATTCGGACAGGAACCGTGTAAGGTGGTATTAAAAATTCCCTCTTGCCCTCGTTGTCCATGATTCGAGACGGGAATTAGCTTATGGCTCTACCTGCCTTTTGAGGAGCTGTCCTAACTGGCTGGCAATTCGGTGCTGATATTGCTCCTTCTTCATCTTTCACTATTTTGGCCTCCTCCCGGCTCGAAGGGGGGATGTACACCTTCTGTATCTCATGTCGATGGGGATTATATTGCTGCTTCGTCCGATATTATTCGATAGGCGCTGATAATCCTGATTGCGGGTGCCTATCGGTGATGATAGCTTACTTTTTAACTCTTTCACCGGAGAGGCCCATACCTAAACAGTGCATAGGATGACAGAACTGATCAGGTTCACGAATGTTCGCAAGCATTTGAGAGAGTGATGCATGTACCCACGATGCCTTCTTGCTGGCATCTTGGCTTTGGAGCTTGAAGAACAGTCGGTTTTTGAGCATGACCCCAAGGAATTTTAGGGACTCCTTTGAACTGACTGTTTGGTTTCCGACTCGGAAGTTCCCATACTGCGCGGTTTTTTTTTTGAGCTTAGCACTCAAATGGATATGAACACACTTATAGTGCCTCAGCATGTGTTAAGTTTTTTGCAAAATGGGATAGAGAGAGATGGAAAGATGTTTGGGCTCAGTCGTTATTTCGCTTCATGGGTGCCATCCAACATTAGGACAGCTAGTTCCGGGCTAGTTCTAGACCTCATCTCCTCGATGTATTTGACTACAGTAAACACGGACATGTCGTCAGCGAATCCGATTACTCTCAATTCTTTGAGCAGTTCTAGTCGTAGAACTTCATAATACATGTTCAAAAGGGGTGGTCCGAGGACCGACTCTTGTGGTACTCCCACGCTGTAGTATTAAGCGCCATCATCAGTATCATATTGCTGAAGTCGTCTATGTTTTTTTGTTGGCACTATGTTCGGCAGGTAGTATGCTATATCCATTCGGACTAAGGGTTTTCTAATGTGCGACCAGATCGCTGAGTTAAAGGCATTTTCAACATCAATCGTTATTAGCGCGCTATACTTTTTTGTCCCCCATCTCCGCCTTTTCCCCTGTATGATTGCAGCTGCTGCGGCTTTTATGATGTAGTCAATCGGATACAGTTCCATATGATACGTTCCAGGGTAGAAGATCACTTATGAAGATGCCCATATGTGTACGTTTCAGAGATAAAAGAATCTTTGTACGTTTCCTATCTAAATAAAGCCAGCTCTATCGTTCGACATTGCTGTTAGAAACTGAAGGATGTGTAGAGTTGTATCAATTTTAGAAACTTTATCGGCTTTTACCAAGTGTCTTGTTGATCAGGTACCCAGCAATTGTGGATTATGAACAGTTTGGTCATTTAGTAGAGAGTTAAGCGACAGATTCTAACTACTTTGGATCTTATTCAGAGACCCAGTTGACAGGCATCAAAGCTGTTTTGTTTCTTCTCAATCATAGTGTAACTTTCCACTTGAGGCAAAACGAGTTTTGACAGGTTTTAGTCATTGGGATAAACATGGAAGCCTCTTCTTGCTCTAGGGCAAAAGCAAGGCAACACAGGTCAACATCTGCTTACCATAGACGTCCAGCGATAGATCTCGGAGCACTAAACCCATTCACAAGGAGAGAACTATCCAACTTTGATTTGCTACCTACACCATTCAGCATGAAAGGTTTAACTACGGAGGTGTAAAACCAAAACATGTTTGCGTTCCAGTGAGTGGATCTGTATGTAGATATTTCCTGATGATCGAGCCTTTCTGTTGAGTTAAGCTGGACAGTCTGTTTAGAAATCTTTACGTTATATTATCATTCTTCTTCATGAAGAAGTTTCAGAGAAAAGGAAAGTGAACACTAGCTTAATCCTAGGACCGTCATAGATTTGTGTGCTGATGATTATCTTTATGAAAAAAAGTTTAATCAACTCTTTAGGAGGGCTTCCCAGACCTATAAGTGCTTTTTTGAGATTGTTCAGTGTATCCATGATAGCGAGAGGAAGTGCATTGTAGAATATGTAATTCCTCGAAACGGAAAGCTCCTTGAATAGAGCATGCCTTCTCTTTCTACTGATTTTTGACACTTTGAATTGTCAATAACAGTGTTGGATTTGACGGAAATGGGTGTAACTGAATCTCCGAAATTTTGATGAAATGCTCCTAGTAGGTCTTAAGTGATTGGCCTTTATCCATAACCTGGAGATACATATGCAAGCAACCACTAGGGTTGATTTCTGAGATATTTTGGTTTTCCGCAGGAATTCAGATAGTATCTTCGACCTTGCGGCATACATAGATCCAAGCTGTTTCCCCAACCTATTATAGACAGATATTGCTGTAAAGATTGAATGAAGCTGTCGGAAAGTGAACGTTATAGTGTCCAATTTCGTCCCAAATATGCCCTTATGAGGAAAAATTCTACAACAAGTGATAAGTTCAGGCCCATACTTACTACTCTAGAAATGAGTTTAAAGACACTCCCAACAGGGCTCCGTTCGAGCTTAAATAGGGTTTTACGACTTCATGCGTTAGTCGACAAGGAACACTTTTTTTACGGATAAGTTCGAAAGCCAAACGTTACGTAACGACAGCAAATAATAGCTGGCTATGCAAACTGCAAACCAATTTGATTAATTGCTCTCAGAGGACTGAATTTATCGTTCCTTACAATAAGACCAATTCAATTACACCTTAATGTAAATAATGATTTCCAAAACAGAGTGAGTTAGTATCCCACTACGACTACTTACAAACCACCCGATATCACAGCCATGTCATTGTTTGGCAACAGGGTTATTTTAAAATTCTTCTATTGCATTATGGCGTTCTTAAAAGGGAAGGATCACTACATCCCTACCTGGCAGGCTTGCTTGGAATACACACCATCTTAGAAATTTATGTGAAAGCATTATTAAGTTGTTCATTCCACTTCGTCTATGTGTAAACCATGTGTCCATCATTTGAAACCCAATACGCAAGAAACAGCTTCAATTCCAACCACTCAACATGACTGATTGGGGATGCCCTTTCCCAAAAGATACATATGTACATGCAACTACAATATTTAAAGTTCGAAGTTCATCGAATGTAGGATTCTGGGTTATATTGTATTATTTTCCATTTGCAATCAATTTTCTAATTAAATCCTTTACGATTACAAATGTTCGAATACGTATGTCGATTGACAGGAGGCATGCCGTGAATTTTCTCTGACAGACAATAACATAGCAAATAATTGAATTGATTTATCATCGTATAGGTTTACAGGCTACCGCAATGAATAGAAAATGATCCTTCATTCAATTGTCCATCAAGGAGATCTGAATATGAATTTCTATTTGCATTGGATAAGGAGGAGGAACACATTCGTACGAGTAGCTTCGAAAAGAAAGAAATGGAAAGCCTTCAAACATGTTATATCTGATTATTTACCTGTGAACTATATTTCAGTTTACAGCTTTAAGGAGACCAACCTAAAAAGAAAAAAAAAAAAAACATTAGTTATAAAGTTTATATAAGAAAATTGTTAAAAAAATATAAGCGAAACTACAAGCTCTTCATCATCTCTAAAAATACAAACGTATACACCCTAGAGGGTCTTCCCGATCAGTGACTATGTAAGTAGGCACTCTTAAGGTCGGAATATATGGATAGGCATACGATAAAGATCTTTATCTAATGCCCACCGCCAATAGAAAAAAACTCCTTTGAATGGTTATGGAACGAAAGAGAATGAAGCAGTGGACACAGCAGTGGTAAGTAATTGGAAAGGACAAGTTCTTCCGATCCAATGGCAATCTACTGCAAGTCTACTACTACCTACAAGGTTATACAGGAACTGCGAGGCCATATCGAAAGGCATTCTTGTCTGCGAAAAATTGGCCACTCTCGCAGTAAGCTTAATACATCCTTCTAGAAATTATGATCAACAATATCCACAAGAAGACCATTTTTGCGCCTATGGGCGTGTTTAACGTTAAAAAAAAACTATCCGAGGCCCAAGTAAGGACAAACTGTGTTCAGCAAAATACTGTGCCTACAAAAAGATTAGGCATCCGCGGGAAATACCAACAATGCAACACTTCTGTTGGCCAGAATATTAAGAAGAAGCCTCATCCTTGGCGCGAGTAAAAACGAGTCATCATGATTCTAGACAACAACGATGAAAGAAGTTGGATAAAAGGAAACCTTAGGTTAGGTTAGGTTAGGTTTGCGGTTTGATGTGATAGCTGAAGCCTAAAGCAGCCTATACGTCATTGCTTTAAGAGTTGTGTAGAACCATTGTGTTGCCCGGATGGGGGAATTGGATTGCAGTTGTTGATTTTGGTTTCCGCTTTCCGTCTCGACTTGGTTGTCGTTTGGTCCTCGAGCGGGTTTAAGCCGTAAATGATATGTAAATGACATGTGACAGATAGCTCTGAGAGTAGTAACTTCCCAAAGTTCTCAAGTTACTGAGGCTGGGACAGTCTGACAGAAAGTGACATTCCAGCTGTCAGCTCTTTGGACAAGGCCAATCTGCGTACTGCACACTTTGCGGCTAGCTCAACACTCCCAGATTGTGCTTTGTTCCCGCCTACGCTTAAATACGTCGAATCTTCAATGGGACGAATCCATTTTCGTGGATTCTAGTAGCAAGAGTACTTAAATATCCTAAAATGCACAAATCCGTTGGTCGCGATGGTATATCTCCCCTTCTTCCGAAGAAGTGTTCTTCCTTGCTGGCAAAACCACTGCGTAGGCTTTTCCATCAATCCTACTCTTTAGGAGTCTTTCCGAAAAGATCGAAAACAGCATTTATCCAGCCCGTCCCTAAAAATGACGAATCTTTTTCTCTCTCCTTCTGCAGACCCATTGCACTAGTTTTCGTAGCAACAGGTCCGTTGGTGATTTGATGGCACTTCTTACCGAAAAGTGGAATCAAAACGTGCATCAATCTTGATATTTCTAAGGCATTTCACAGAGTTTGGCATCAGGCTCTTTTGTCGAAAATGCACGCATTTGGGATCGAAGACTCTCTTCTTCAATGGATAAGAAACTACCTTTTGGAACGTTCAATTCAAGTTGTCTTAGACGGTTTCATGACTGATATTCACAAAATAAATGCTGGTGTGCCCCAAGGCTCCGTTCTGTCTCCAACATTCTTTTTAAACTTCATCAATGATCTCTTGACTGATACTTTTAATCCAATATATTCCTTTGCTGACGACAGTACTCTCTGCTTTTCATATTCGTTTCCGGACTCACGTCTCTTTCTAAGCACTTAAGTTCCGATATAAATAGCACCACCAATTGGACAATCAACAGCCAAATCCAAACACCCAGCCATTATCCATGAACGGCACTTGCATCGTTGAAATCAATGAAGACTTTCCATTGTCGGTATGTGTGTCAATGACAACTTACGTTGGAATGACCACATATTCGATGCCGTCAAAAATGCTGCGAAATGTCTAGGTTTCCTCAAGCGATGTAAGAAATACTTCACCCTCTCTGATCAGTCCTCAATGTGTAAGTCATTCATTCGTCCGAAATTGGAGTACAATGCCCACATCTGGTTGGTTGCGCCCAAAACATCTCTGCACCTGCACTGATTCAAAACTTATAGGTGATACTAATATCAGTCAATCAATTGACCCTGTCTCATTTTGTTTTTCGGTTTTTCCACCACCACTGCTCGATAGAAATCGCCAGTAGCATTCCGCCCCTTCAAACTTTTTACCGTAACACCCGCTTCGCTATGAATGCTCATCAGTATACCCTCAAATCCATTTTTGGACGTCCTCTAAAATATCGTGATTCGTTTCTAAACCGTACAACTCGTTTATGGAATGCCCTGCCGAGCTGTGTATTTCCTGGTCGTTATAACTTATAAACATTTAAAAACAATGCACGTCGGTACCTGTCTTTTCTTCTACCCTAAATTTCTTTCGTCCGCGCTGTGTACAAATATTTTAAGGGTACACAAACTCCTTGAGGGCGCGCTCATTATGAAAAAAAAGAGGAGCCTATGTCCTCACAACCTCTAGAGAAGTCGTCGTCGGTGAGGTGCAGCTTTATTGCATGCGCACCCAGAAGATTGTGGCTTCTGAGTAACCCAACAAGCGTAGGTAGTGCACCTCTGTCTTTCAAGTACATCTTACTTGGTCTGGAGTTGCTAAATTACGGCCATAATTGGAAGGTTCTTCCACGTTTCATTGCCTTAGATTTGTATTGTTTGCTTCACTTGCATTCTTAGAGTGCCAGTTCCCTATGAAGAGAGAATGCTTTTGGAGCTAACGTGTGTGTTTGTTGTCTGCCACTCCTTTCTGGCCAGGGATCCAACAGAGACTAACCTTAAGCTGGAAGTAAAAAGCCTTACACTCTTCACTACAGCGCTTCACAAACTTTGGTTTAATCTCGACTGCAGCGATGGCCTTAATGGCAGCCTAGTTGGCAATGAATGTGGTAATCTGCTCGTAGGATATTGCGTTTATTGCCGCAAGACTGGCTGCTTCTGCTATAGCCAATATTTTAGCCTCGACGGCACTGCTGTACTCCGGCGGGCGATGTAAAACCTTAAAACCGCACAAAATGTAAGACATCTTCATTTCATGTCAGGGAATGAAATCGATTTCAGCTCTAAATGGTCCACTGTACTCGTAGAAGTGTGCTTCTAACAATTATTGGCAATATCATTGGTCGTCACTGTTTTAGACATAAACACCATCTACATTCCTACCGCTATATACAAAATACTCACTAAAAGATTGGACATTAACAAGAGGCTAGTCAAACATCAAATTAACACTCCAAGGGTAATTGTGGGGCAATTGATTGAAGGGGGTACAACCTTACGCTCAGTTTTCGTAGACCATAGCATAGACCGATGTCGGTCGAATTATCTGGAATTTCCTTAAAAATATTTCACTTGATCTACGAGGGGCGTTCAATATATTCTCGGTATCGATATGAAGGAAAATGCGAATTCAATTTAAATTGTTTTTATTTTTCAACATGATCTCCCCTAACATCAATGCATTTGTTACATCTTGAGATAAGCTTTTTTAAACCCTCAAAATAATAAATTTCCTCTTTCTCTGCAAAATACCGACTTGAGTTCTTCATCATCCGAAAATCTTTTTCCACGAAGACATTTTTTCAAATCCGGAAACAGGAAATAATCACTAGGGGCAAGGTCTGGACTATAAGGTGGGTGTTGGATTTCTTCGAAACCACAATCTCGCGCAGCAGCCTTGGAAACTCGCGCCGTGTGAACAGGAGCGTTGTCATGAAGAAGCAACACACCCGCTGCGAGTTTACCCCGTCTTTTTAATTTCCTCCCGCAAATTATGCAAAGTGGAAGCGTAGGATGTGGCGTTGATGGTTTCACCTTTTTTTTTGTACTCAATGAGCAAGATTCCCTTTGAGTCCCAAAAAACTGTGGCCATGAGCTTTCGGGCAGACGGAGTGACTTTGAACTTCTTCGGGGGGTCTGTTCCTTTTTTATGCCACTGCATGGACTCTTGTTTGCTTTCAGGGTCATAGTGGTGGACCCATGTTTCGTCCCCAGTAACAATTCGATCCATAACACCGTCCGCGTTCTCACTACACATCTCCAAAAGCTCTCTACAGCATGCGATTCTCACTTTTTATCTGAGGCGCTGTGAGCATTCGTGGCACCCCCCTTGCACTGACCTTTGAAAGGTTAAGATGGTCATGAAGAATGGTGTGAATGGTACCAATTGAAAGCTTGGTGATCTCTGCCATCATTTTCACCTTTATTCGGGCATCCTCAAGAACAAGTTTTTCGACTTCTTTGATGCTTTCTCCCGTACAAGCTGTAGCCGGGGCGCCGGAGCGGGGGTCGTCTTCAATGCTCTCTCTGCCTCTCTTGAACTCACTTGACCACTTTTGCACAGTTGATAATGAAGGTGCGGAACCCTGGTAAACAGCCACCATCTCTTCATGAATAGTTTTTTGACTTTTTCCTTGCTTAGTGAGAAATTTAATTACAGCGCGATGCTCAAATTTCACCATCATCGCCTCAGTTGCCATTATGATTCTGTTTAACTAGAGATAAAACGCGAATTAATAATCACATTTATATGAAATTTTACATGAATGCACTAAAATAATAGTATTACTTGATAAATAAGTCAATTTATATATGCAACCACAGCTTCACCCCGATACCGAGAATATCTTGAACGCCCCTCGTATAATATTTGGGAACTGTCTCAATATAATGACATGGTGACTTCGCTCTTTACCCCTGAATTTGGTGTAATTCAAGGTTCCCTAATCTCAAAAAAGCTTTACCAGATTGACAGATCTGTGAGACGTAAACTTGCCGGCCTATATGAAATGTGTCAATAGATCGAAAATCGGCCTAGGTGGAACATATGCCACAGTGAACATGGATTAGAGACCTAGTAGAACCTTTAATGACTTGGGAAGCAAGAAACGCTCCCTGAAACAAAAGCCTTTACCAAAGACTGAGTATGATCGATATGTCTCCTTAAGGCAATGTGTGTAGTTCTAAGGAAAATAAAAAACACTCATGGTCCAACACTTCGATGTGGCTAAGGCCTAGCGTCCCCACTCACTATGTTGTTCACCTCCGATTTGCATACGAAGAGCGGAACTTACGAGAGAGACTTTCATAGGAAGAGGGTCTCAATTTCGGAAGTTTGTCATTATCTGCCCAAAGGGTGTTCATGTCACTACTTATTCGGTTTCTCAGTATTAGTCTATGATTCGAACACAGACCCATTGGTGTAGTACTCGACAAACTTAACCACTTCCCCGAGTCATCACTGTAAATGACTACTTGACATGTGAGCGCTAGTGTTAATTTGACTAAAATCGTTGTCGACTGTAGTACTTGAGGTGTCCTTAGACATAAGCATAAAACAGTATTAGTACGTAGAGGATTTATGAAACCATTTCATAAAAATATTATAAGACTATAAGACTTTTCTCCCTTTTTAAAACCAGCATTTTCGCTCTCAATCCAGCTTACACCGCATATCCCTTTAAGTCGCAAAAGAAGAATTTACTTGCATACACCTTACGAATGCAGATAACCCCAGTCTTAATCAAGAGACCAATCAAAAATTGAAAAATAAAAAAGAAATCAGGAAACTAGGAAGGAACTATTCGAACTTCTCTTTCGAAAATATCATTTGAAACAGCAATTAAATTGCTTCCTTGGAACAGCATAATAGTTTGCAATTAAATCGCATCGCAAACAGCTTACTCAGAACTGAGAAGGACAAAATGAAAAATCCGTTTCTGTACACAGGCAGAACTAAAAACAACAAGCAGAAAAGATATTTTAATAGCACTGAATGTTTTCCCCTCAATGGCTCACCTAACAAGTCTTCCATTCAACGGTTTGGAATAGAGTTTACCTCCGCTAAGAGCAGCCGGATCGAGTGGAGTTACTCCGTATCCTCCTGTCGTCAACTTGCAGGAGCAATTTTTGGAATCTCACTAATAACAACAACATCTTTTTAGCCTCCTCCTTCGTCCTGATGATGCACATCGTGAGTGATTTTAATTTAAAATTTAATAACAACCCAACCGAAGGACATACAGTTCTGGAGAGGTTCTCTTACCAGGGTTCGCCTTGCTCTGCCGAAAATGAATTTCATCTTGAAATCAGATTTAAAAAAAAATCAATGGATTGCTATAGGAGTCACCACCAGTTGTGCAGGCATTAAGGATGAAGAACACGATTCTGTCACGGACGAGAATTTGTTCTAACAAGATGTTAGCTGATGAAGTCGCTTTTGGCGTTGACATTGCTGGCTGCTGGTTGGATGGATACTGCGAGGAACAACAATTTTTCGAACATGTCCTCGGAGGTAGCTTTTTGTGAATTGAAAATTTGATTTCACCTTTGATGTGGGCTTGTTTGAAGTGAAGCGAATGCAAATTTTATTAGCAGTATTCAATTTGTTTTACTCAAAAATTAAGGCAGAGTACGTGTATAGTGGTTGGGTATAATACTTTGGAGACCCTTCGAGGAGATTGTGCCTGTAACAGATATTGTAACCAACATTGATTGGCATTGAAGGGAATTTTAAAGAGATACTCTGACATGTAATTCAAAACAGAGGTTATGAGGCATTAAATGACATTGTGTCTGTGGGATTTTTAAGCCGCAATGGGGACATAAGATAACACCGTTCTTCAATATATTTAGCTGGTAGAAAAACAAGATCATTCCCACTTACTTAGCTGGCGATACAGTCCGGGGAAGACCTTTCACTTGAACGTGACTAATGCGAGGTATTCATTTACTCATTCATTTGTTCTTCATATCCTTTTCATCTCAGGATACAGATGCGCACTTTTCCAATTAACCGTCGATGTCGCTGTACAGATAATAGAGTTATACTCGTAAGAGTGGCTGTTGGAAGCACCAACCCACTTAGGCCTATTGGCCCATTGTGATGCCACAAGCTTACGATAAAGCGTAGGCGACTGTTTTGGGCGAGTTCATCGGTCTTACAGTTCCCCGGAATGTTTCTGTGGCCCGATACTCAGCAAAGGTGAAGGTTGAACTGCTCTCTCATCTCAATAAGAGATGATCGGAATTCAAGGGCGGTTTTCGAATTTAATGAGGCTGACACCAGGGACTTGATAGCTACCTGACTATCCGAAAAGATGCGGATATCCTTTGCAGATATCACGTTTTTCTTCAACCAGGATAGAGCTTTTTTAATCGCCAAAATTTCCGCCTTGGAAGACGGGAAGTGAGGCTTAGAAAACACCACCAGCAACCCTGGTATCGGTTTTAGTTCCATCTGTGCAGAAATGGATTGACTTGCCCTCCATGAAAACATCTTCCTTCCAGAAGGGGAAGCTTACATAGAAGTCTTTGTCAAACCAAAGTTCAGGTATTAGTGTAATCAATGTTCTCTGTGAGGATTCCTAATGCATTAAGAATATTAGCGTGGCCAAATGAAATATTTGTCCACTGTCGCTTTAAGACAAATAGCTGCAGTCAAATCAGTCAGGGTTGTCAAATGATACAGAATATCTAATGCCACGGAGGGAGTAGAGCGTAGGGCTCCGCTTATGCATAGACATGCTGTTTTTTTTGGACTTTGCTTAGTTTACTTCAGTTGAATGCATTGTCTAAGGCCGTCCACCAGACGACAACCCCGTAAGTGAGTATCGGTCTTATGACCGAGATGTATAGCCAGTGGTTTATGCGGGGTTGAAACCCCATTTATTCCCAGTGGCTTTTTTGCAAGAGAGTAAAGCTACTGTAGCTTTGCTGACTCTTTCTTGAATGCTATTTTTCCAGTTTAGTTTCCTCTCAAAAATGAGACCCAAATATATTGCTGTATCGGAAAAAACTAAACTGGTACCGTTTACTGAGGGAGGATCTATAATTGGAATTTTTGGTCCTGGTTGCAGTAGGCCTCTTTGGGTTGCTACTGGCCGTGAATTGGGAGCTATCTGGAAAGTGGGTGTCCAGTAGCAGGTTGAGTGATTCATCACGTGAGGTTGTCCAAGAGCCATTCGTTTTTTCAAACAGAGAACTGAAAATCACTCAAAGAGTCTTGTGTTCAAAATAACCGAGATATCTTCATCCGCCAACCATAGATCGGGTAAAAGTCTGCTTAGAGTTTCTGGACAAGGTCTTTTTAGGACAAAGAAACGGGGATTGCCACCTTTATTGATTACGACTTCTTGGGCTTTCTCTGGGTCTGGGATATGCCGTAGTGTGAATCATTTGTGAACTCTGGACTAACCGCACTAATAGTGGTCGTCGATAAATAGTTTCATGCATTCACATAATATAGCAGAAAAGATCTTGTACGCGATGTTAATAACACTGATGCCTTCACAGTTGGCTTAACTTAGAATGTCTTCCTAGAACGCCTAACGATGTGAGGTTCGATACATCAGGTATAGTTTCCTTCGACCAAATCTTGAAAATGAGTTTGGTGTATGGTGCAGGTATTTATTTGCTGTCTGACATAACATGGCAAGTAAGTCGTCTGATCTGGCAGGCTCATCATACTTAAGTATAGATTTTGCTATCTCTATTACGTCTTGGTCGAGTGGTCGGAAGTTTTGACTTTCGTCGCCCAATTTGAAGGGTTCGTCGTTAAGCATTCTGCAGAATTAGTTTATTCTTAGAACCAACTGTGATTCGTTCACTTGCCTGCAGAATTCATCAGACCAGAGATTTCCTGCCAGTCGGCTGAAACCCAGTCCACCAGGTGAGGTTTTTCTTACGGCTTCTTGTCATCGATATCAATGGTGTTCAGAACTTATGTTAGGCTTGAGCGCATATCAGGCCGTTGTTAAGGAAAGTAGCTTTTTGCTTCGGAATCGTACGTGATCGAGTTGGTAACCCCTACGTGGAGGATTAGACACTTTCCGTGTCTGGTCGTTTGCCTTTGCAAAAGGACTCGAATATTCCGGAGCCAGCAATCCGCTTGATATGAGAGCTGCCGTTGTCTCATTTCGTGTCAACTAGTGCTGAAAAATCAGTTTTAATTTCAGCTTCAAGTAAAGGGTCTTCCATTAAACGCTTCCTATCTTTAAAAATTTAAATAAAACAAAGTGTGTGTGAGATATCATGGAAATTTTTTATTAGTTTGAAAGGCCTATCGATGCCGTTATGTATGGAAGATAACACCGTTCGAATGTCAGCTGCGGCTTGTCTGGGTGGCGCGCATCCGAAATTTCCAATTTTCCATGACTCAGGCTCATAAATCAGGCTGAATTTGGTCGATGGCATGGATTATGTTGGTTTTGAGGGCCGGTGTGGTTTATGGCTTATTCGCATAGACCTGCGACTTCAGAAAACGCCACAAGAAAAAGTCTAACGGGATCAAATCGCACGATCTCGGTGGTCAGCTTACATCACCCCCATGTGAGATGACCAATGCCCTCGAATAGCTCGTGCACAATTTCCAATGTGGCGTGAGCTGTGTGGCCTGTTGAAACCATATGTCGTTGGTGTCCATATCATCCAATTCAGGCCAAAGAAATCGGTAATAATCGACCTATAGCGCTCGCCGTTGACGGTGATGGCCTGGCCAACGTCGTTCTCAAAGAAATATTGACCAATAACACGGTCAACCCAAAACCCACACCAAACAGTAACAATTTTGTTTATTGATGTACCCATTCATCCAGAAATGGGCCTCGCTGAAGATGATTTTTCAATGAAAATTAGGGTCAGTTTCCAACTGCTCCAGATCCCACTCAGCGAACACACGTCGTTGTCTATGGTCGTTTACCTTCAGCTCAGTTGGGTCAGTTTAATTTTATACGGGTGCAGGCCCAAGTGACGACGCAAAGTTCGCCAAGGTGTGGTCTACGAAAATCCGAGTTCTTGCGAGTGACGCGAAACTTCACGGATAGCAGCTATGTTTTCGGCAGATCTTGCGTTTCATCGACGTTCCACCACACAGCGAATAGTTAAAACGGTTATGGCGACCGTAAAATGGGCGAAGCGCGCGGAACGTTGCCCAAACAAAATACCTATTTTGATAAAACAATTTTATCATTTGCACGTGTTGTTGAACGCTATCTCCGTCCATGGTAATTTGGCAACAAATTGAATAAATGACAGCCAATTTGACAGATGTAGCTTCAACAATATGGCCGCTATCAATTATCGGAAGTCGGCCGCTAGTTCGGAAGTCCCTATAGGAAGACCCTGTAGATTGAAATAGCTCATATGAGAAATTTAACTGTATACGGCAACGCTGACCACGGAGATTCAGGCTTTCCGGTTAAGACTCTCGGTTATAGTTTTGACAAGACGATTTCGGTTGAACGAGATGAAAAGAACAAAAGTTATAAAACAAGCACAATTCATGTGTAACCAGCACTGGAGATCAGGAGGTTGATGCCACATAGTACACCCACTCACCTCAAGATCATTCTATGCGTACAAATTCAAAACGGTCTTGTAGAGGGATCTATTCTTTCCACTTTACAATGTCAATTTCAACGATGAGGTTTGCATTCTAATGCCAGCTTTCTGATTCTCTGAAACAAACAATACGAGTGACATCAGACTTGAAAATATCACGAAAATTGATACCTACGAGTATGACCCAGCTGAATGAAGCAGAGATCCGTCTGCAACCTTAATCACTTAGAAGCATAAAAAGAGCGCTATTTGAAATAAGGCCTAGTATAACCTGACAGAAAGACCTTCTGAGGCACCTCTACAAATAAGGTATGCTCCTTTGCCGGTTTACAGAAAAGCAGAATATGGCTTCGCAGTTAGGTTACATCTGGTACTGTTACAGGTTACATCTGGTACTGGAATATGATTTGAGTAGCCCCTCATCTAAATATGAAATTTACGAATCAGAATCGAAATGAAATACCTAAAGCGTGCATATAAGGCCAGCTACGAGTTTCAACTGTGACTAGGCTGGACACTTCGGTTTAAGTTGACTTGATAGAGCGCAGCTGTCATCAATTCCCATATATGGTAGACATTTTAATTAAAAATTGAAGAAAAGGACCCCGTAACGCCATCTAGAAGCAGAATATGTGTATGCATATCCAAGTTTCAAACCATAATTCCATTTATTCCATTGAGTATCATTTAATCTAATCTGCCATGTTGACTTCTAATTAACATAAGTTAGCTCTTTACCACTAAGCTTAACCATCTTACACTCGAAAGCCTCTGCTACGAGTATCTGCGCCCTCCTCGTACTCCTATTCGTATTCGTATTCATCTCACTCAACGACGTGTATAAATTTCAATGACTTTCTTAATTTTCGTCTTTAAAAATCCATCTCATGTATCTCATGCGGTTAATCTTATCTACCACGCACCAAAAAACACCATAAAAAACATCTTTTTTCGTTCGAAGGATGAACATCTGAATCAGCTTCAAAATGTCCTTGCGCTCATGGAAAACACAAAAAAAAAAATCCTAAATTACTTGTCTTTGTCTCATTCCATAGAAAAAAAAATCGCTTTCTTTTCATGGACGTTTCTCAATAATGTCATGAAATGTGGGTGGCAGCTGGTTATCCTTTGAAATTTCTCCTCACCACATTCCCTTTGTGCTCAAGGGAAGAAGACTGAGCAGAAATGGAATTAAAATAAAAAAACAACCGATTATGTTTCCTAAATCCCGAAAATAAGGATGTTCTTTCCAAAAATCAAAAAAAAAAAAAAATAAAATAAAACACGATAAAGAGAACACAAAATAAGACAGAGAGAAAAAAAGGGAAAACACTTTTGTTACCGTAAATTGAATTTTCATTTTAGCGTGGAAAATACGGATTTTCCAATTCGCCCTAGTTTCTATGTCCTCGTCTCCTCGCAACTGCCGCTCTGTTTAGATCGTAAGACGGTAAAGCAATAGCAGTTGTTTCGCGCATCCTTAGATCAAAGTTTTTTCCACTTAAGCAGCTTATGATTGCAGTCGTGAGGATATGGTTTCAAAGCTTCCCAAACAAATAAAAAAATTAAAAAAAAAAAAAAAAAAAAAAAAAAAAACAACGACAAATGCTCGCATTCGTATCCTTCCCGATTCTTTCTTGTGTAGGAGATAAGTTTCATGGGTGGGCGTTTAAGTATGTATTTTATATCCTTCTTTTGTTCGTTAACGATTAAAAGTGTACTCGTATAGTACCTGAGAACGTATGTGCCTCTGTCTATTGGCTGTTGCTTGCTACACGTACTATCTTCTGGAGAGAGATTGAAAATTTAATTTGTAAAAACCATTTGGTTGTACGGGTAGAGGAAGCTTATTTCTTCCTCCACATCTTTATTCCTTAATTCCCGCAATTGTGGAGAATTTTTGTGCTTGTATGCTTGTGAGCGCTTGATTGTGTATTGAAATTTATAAAGTGATGGATGAAGGATTTGATTCTATTTATCTTTACCACAGGGTAGCCAGTGCAATTTGATCTACACCCAACATACGCCAGAGATTTGCAAATTTTTGGGATTGGAAATTCCAAAACCTAGAGCAGCTGCTGCCGAAACAACCACAATCATCCCAACCATCACCACAACGACAGCCACAGGAGCTCCTGCAACAAAAGCAAATGTTCCAGATTCTGTGGTGAAAAAATCTGGATCTCTTACAAGTAAGGATTTGTGTTTGTGTTTCTTTTTGCCGTTTTGGATTCTTTAATTTCCTTTCGATTCGTAGCGATTCTAGTGATAGTCATTGCAGTCCTATGCACAGCCTTATGCCTTGGCCTTCTGTTACGTACCCAGGAACGTCGAGAACGTTTACTCAGAATATTCCGAAGGAGCTCATCGTCTGTGAGATATTCCAGGGTAAGTTTGGCATGATTTCTGTCTAAATTCGGATTAATTAAAATTCTCTCCTACATAGGTGGAATCGAATGAGGAAGCAAATCTGCTTCTCGATCAAAACGGTCACTTTACCGATAGCGATGATGACATGTTACTATAGTGCTAAGTTCCCACTGGTTCAAGAGATGGATGGTTATAGTTCAATTTGCAGCAGATTCAGACTGTGGCAGAGGACAAGGAAGATTCAAAAACCAAAGACAAGTGGGCGATAAAATGAAACAGAAAAAAAAAAAAAAAAAAAACAATTTAATCCTAGTAAATAATGCAAGTTATGGGCGAAAGGAAATTCAAGGAGGACAAGGAAGGTCAACACAAAAATAAGAGAATAACACACACTTTTTGAACTAACTAAGAAACCATGTATTTTGCCACTCCTGTGTATTTTTTGAGCTTTAATTGTGATTTTTAATAAACCTTAAGTACTTAAACGAACAAATTAAAGTTCATACTTGTTTTTTTTTTGAAATAAAAAAGTGTGGAAGGTAGGTTTTGTATTTGTTCTATTCTGTTATCCTTGTTCTCATAAATATTTGCTGTAAGTTTTACAAGTCATTCTACAAGTGTCCATTTGGTTCACTAAACGATGAGGAACAGTCTTCTGATCAGTGGAAAAGATAAGACTAATTCCGTTACAGATTAGCCCAGGAGAAACTACCCAGATGCAAACTATGCAACTCTTTACACTAACTTTAAACTGTCAGTCAAAAAGGAAAAAATTTTAACATCCATCTAACATATTTTACATTAATCTCCAGAATAGATGTCGGCTGGTCTGGGTCTTGGTGTACTCTTAGACAAGGACGAGCAATTTTTTTACAAGATGGAACAAATTGCGATGGGACTGCTTGTAACTGCGATGTCAAGGTAGACGAAGTCCGTAACTACCTCGATGTTATAACTACTAATGGTCAGGTTCTGGCCAATCCGACGGTGGTGTGTGCTTCCGTTTGCCCTCATTTACCCTCGTCAGAACCTGGTAAATACTGTAGACATGCAAAAGACCCATTGTGGATCCATCGCAAAGAAAGGATTTTTAGTATGGAGAGTAGAGAAAAATGGTGTTTTTCGAAGTTTTGTTCCTGCACAGCATTCATACAGAATCTGCTTAAGATCATACTTATACATAGATAGATAGATTTGGCTGCAAGATATGTCACATAACCAACACACTGCAAAGTGGAGTGATCAGTTGGGGTACCATACCTAGTCTTGCCATTAGTCTGTAACAAATATAAAACGCTATAAAAAAAAAAACAGTAAACCTATTGTACTCAAAATTGTTTCATTTATTAGACCACAATATTGATTATTAAAAAAATTGGATTCACTCGAAATGACTGCCGTTTGCTTTAACCTACGAGAGTTGTCTAAAAAGAACAATGATACAAGACATTTTTTCTCAGAATTTTTTTTTATTTTTCTACATACTCCCATCTCTCTAACCCGTCCAAATAGTACTTGGCGTTTTTCTCTGCAAAATAATTGTTCACGAAAGTGATTGCCTCCTCATTTGACGAAAACCTCTGTCCTCCGAGCGCAGTTTTTAGATGAGGGAACAAAAAGAAGTCGCTTGGGGTTAGATCTGGTGAATAAGGCGTATGGTCAAGCAGTTCAAACCGTAATTCATGGATTTTCGCCATGGCAACCGCTGAGGTGTGAGGCGGCGTGTTGTCGTAGTGAAACAAGATTTTCTTTTTCTGCAGATGTGGCCGTTTTTTCGCAATTTCTGCCTTCAGCTTGGCAAGTAATAATGCGTAGTATGCTCCTGTAATGGTTTTTCCTTTTTGAAGGTAATCGATTAAGATAACTCCTTTACTATCCCAATAAACAGTCGCTTTTTTTGGAGCCGGCTCGCCCTTTGCAGTCCACTGTTTTGACTGAATTTTGGTTTCGGGCGTATAATGGTGTATCCAAGTTTCATCTACAGTAGTTAATTGGCGCCAAAACTCGGATTTATTGCGCCTAAACTACGCCAACAGAGCGTTGGAAATGTTCATTCGAACACGTTTTTGGTCTAACGTAAGCAAACGCGGCACCCAACGCGCGGACAGCTTTCTCATGCCTAAATCTTGATTTAATATGTAACAAACACACGTTCTTTGGACATTTTCATAACCTCTACTATCTCTCTCACTTTAATTCGGCGGTCGTTTAACACCATTTGGTGAAATTTAGCAATGTTTTCGTCAGTGGTTGCAGTTTTTGGGCGTCCCGAGCGTTCATCATCTCCCAAGCTCTTACGGCCACGTTTAAATTCAGCTGCCCAAAATTTCACTGTGGTAAATGATGGTGCAGAGCCCCCATATACAGAGTCCAACTCATTTTTGATTTGCGTAGGCGTATTACCTTTCAAAAACAAGAATTTAGTAACAGCCCGATACTCAATTTTTTCTATTTTCACAAAAAACACTACATCGACTCACTCAAACTTGACAGTCGTTCGAAACTTCGGTAAGTAACTGTCAAAAGATGCACAACCAGCATTCACTAGCTTTCTTTACGTGGCGATCGAAAACTTTTCAGACAACCCTCGTAGGCTTCCAAACGGTGTGGCCATTGGGTTATAGCGCCACGTACGGTTTCCATGGAGATCGTGGACGCTGCTCTGGTTAATGCTATTTTATGGCTTTCCAAATTTCTGTGGCGAGTCTTGCAGGCCATGTTCTCCAATTTTGACCACAAACGATAATCCAGTGAATTCAGATCTCCCCGACTCCCCGACAGAAAATCTTCTGCTGCTATAAAGCCAGGAATGTTGACTCTGAAACAATCCTGCGTGGTTTTAGGTTTGTGCGCTGGAGCACAGTCCTATTGGAAGATCCATGTGTATCCATTGAAAAGTGTATTGGTCAAACCCTTCACAACACCCTCTAGCACATCTTCTTGGTAAACCTTTGCACCAGTTTTTACGCCTTTATCACAGAAATGGAGGAATGTGACCCCCAACCAAACCATTACAGAAGCGGGATGATGTCCACGTTGAACCCTTGGAACAACCTTTTTCGCTTCCTTAGATGAAGTGTTGAAAACTTCTTCCACGGTAAAAATATTCTCATCCGTAAACAGAATGTTTTCATGACCATAGTCCGCGTGCCACTGCAAAACTCGCTTGCATCTTTCCAGCCTAATTTTTTTTAGTTGAGGAGTTAGAAGATGACCCGTGGACCCTATGATAGGGTTTCATATGCAGATCATCCCGTATCAGTCTAGACATGGATCTGGTTGATATATCCAATTCCTTGGACATGATATTCTGCTTGCTAAGGGGATTTCTCTGAATTCGTTCACGCAGTGTCTTTACTACCGCATTCGTGCGGACGATGCGCGGGCGACCACTTCTTAGCCTGTCCTCTACTCCAGACAATTCGCCGAAGCGAGCAATAGCCCGATAAGCGAATATTCTCGATATTCCGAGTGGCTTTAGCAACTCGAAAATTTGGCCAGCACTCTTTCCGCATTTATGCAACGCTATTACCGCGACTCGATTCTCTTTAATGCCCCACTCTATGTTAATAGTTTGCAAACTGAAACCAAATTGACTAGTATTCTTCCCTGATCAGTGCATGTGTTCTGAAAAAAAAGTTAACTGTTGTATTTCCGCAAGAGGTTTGGAACGATAAGCGCTGGAAATTGTGTATCAGAACTTATGGCAGGACTATGTACAGGCACTTTAAGGCTTTTCGATGTACAGCCGAAAGTTCAGTGCAGTTAGTCCAGAGGAACACCAAAAAAAAGTCCAAACGAGCAAGAAATCTCTGCAACGAGTTTCTTAAACCTGTGAAATTTCAGTACGAATTGAGGCAACAAATACTACAATGTCTCAAAGACAGGAAATATTATTAGTCGTTCGTCGAGGGTAGGTAGGTAGGTAAAAGTGGGTGTTGGAAAGACCAACCCACTTAGGCCTATTGAACCAGTTTGAGCTGATGATGAAACGTAGGAGACTGTTTACGTCTACATTCTTTAGATCGTTTCTTCTACAACGACGAAGAAAGTGAAGTGTTCTTCTCTCCCTGAAAGAGCTGTACATGTACAGAGTAGGTGGAAGATTTCGTTTTCCTCCTCGTCCATGCAGGTACTACAGAAATCGTTTGTAAAAGCGCAAAGCCTTCTTGCACGCCTGCCTATAACGCAGTGTCCAGTGATGACACCTATGATGGCACTGAGATGTTTCCTATTTAGAAGGAAGAGGAAGAGGAAGGAAGATTTAGAGGAGGTCAAACAGTCCACTTAAGGTCTGTTCTTTTATTACGAGTAGCATCCAGCTTTAATATTAATTTGCACCTAGCGATTGGTATACCTATGCTACCCTTTTCAGGTAGAATAGATAGAGTGATTCCAATTTTGGCGAATTCGTCGTTCGTAAAAAACATGAGAAATTCTGCCTCATCCTTCATCCCAACGACCATTTACAATGACATTCCCGCTGTCGGCTCTTTGGACAAGGTAATTTTACTTGCTGCTCAGTTTGCGGCCAGGTCAATACTTCCAGATTGTGCTTTGTCCGCCTACACTGGAGTGCGTTGTATCTTCAGTGGATTCTCACTCGTGTAGTAGCAAGGGTACTTAAAGATCTTAATACACACAAATCCGCTGGTGCAGATGGTATATCTCTTCTTCTTCTGAAGAGGTGTTCTTCCTCGCTGTCAAGTCACTGCGTAAGCTTTTTCATCAATCGAGCAGATGGAAGTCAGCATTTGCCCAACACGTTCCTAGAAAGGGCGAATCTGCTTCTCTCTCCTCCTACAAACCCATTGCAATTATCTTTAAGGTTACGGAAACGCTGAAAAACCGTCAGCTCATGAAATGTCTTGAACCACGAAAACTTCTCACTGACCGGCAGCATGGTTTTCGTCGCAGTAGGTCGTTGATGGCATGTCTCACCGAAAAGTGGAACCAAAGCGTACATCAAAGGGCATTTGACAGGGTATGCCATTAGGCTCTTTTGTCGAAAACGCAGGTATTCGGGATCAACGAATCCCTTCCTCAATGGATTAGAAATTACCTTTCGGAGCATTTAATTCCAGTTATCTTGGATGGTTTCCAGTTCGCTATCCGCAAAAAAAATGCTGGTATGCCACACGGTTCCGTTATGTCTCCGACACTTTTTTTAATTTTCATCAACGATCTCTTGTCTGCTACTTCTAATCTAATATATTCCGTTGCTGATGACAGTGCTCTCTGCTATTCATATTCGTTGCCGGACTCACGTCCCTGTTCTTCGGCTGCAGAATCGGAACGCCAGCGTATGTTGAGCTCATTAAATTCTGATATTAACAGCATAACTAATTGGGGAACCACTAACAGAGTAGAATTTAATGATTCCAAAATACAATGCAGTCTGCTGTAGTTGAAGCGAAATTTAAACTCTATTATTCATGAATGACACTTGCATCGCCGACTTCGAAAAATTTTCCATTCTCGGTTTGCGTGTCAATGAAATTACCAGTGGCAATCAACCTTCTGCCGTAACACCCTTCTTGCTAAGAATACTCTCCAGTTTACTCTCGATCCCACTTTCGGGTGTGCTCTGCTCGTTCCTAAGCCGTACAACTCGCTTGTGGAATACCCTGCCTAGCTTTTTATTTCCTAGTCATTATAATAACCTTCAAACATTTAAAACCAACGTTCACCGGAACCTCTCTTTCCATACTCCCTGATTTTCCTTCGCCCGCGCTGTGTGCAAACATTTTAAGGGTACTTAAATCCCTTGAGCGCGCGCAAATTGTAAAAAAAAAAAATAAAAAAATATCGAACCCTAGATCTCTGGGCAGTAGTAGACAAACTTAAACACTGTTTCACGATGACCACCGAGTAGAATACACCAATTCGCATATGACAGGCTTATGTGGAAGTCTCTCGTTCACATAAGGCATTATATTTTCTGGTTAAAGTCGAAAATAAATTTGTAACGTGTGCAGTTGTTTCAATATCTTGTTATTTCGCCCTTTTTATAGGTTAGATTTGATACAAATCGTTCGCTTTAGACTCGAAATATTTCCGAATCCATGATTTTTTCCCGAGCAAAATCGTACTTCGCCTATATTGGGACACATGACCGGCAATTTGGCCTACTCTTAATCGATCTAATTGCTGGCTTAGTCAAACGAAACCAAACAAAACAGATAGCATTATCCTTTTAGCATAGTACTCTGATTAAGTCATCTGCTGTAACATGCATAGAGCACGGCATGTAGAAAATCAGAATAGATCCTGCTTTACTCATTCTCTTATCCTGATACAAAATATAAGCCATTAATGGGCACATCTTCGATGATCATCATGCAAACTCAATGGTCAGTCAAAGTGAACTTGTGCTTAACTGTCCATACCCCAAACTACGAGTAAATTAAGCCCTCCTTTCCCCTTTCACACCTAACCGAGCAGATAATTTCTTCATACCACTTTGTTTCCAATCTTATCACTTCCACTCAATCTCTTCAAATTTCCTTAATATCGCAGTATTGTTATCCTGTAAGCACAAGGCACAATCTCTATCGGATCCTTGCACATGAAATGTAATGAGTATAAAGGTAATAAATTCATTCTCTCAACAACTGACCTGTAATCCTTTATCCTACTGTGCATTTAATGGTCGGTCCTTTGGAAAAGTGCTGATTCTGCTCTATCGCCAACACCAAGAATAAATGAAACATTCAATTTGTAGTAACTTATAATAAGCTCGATTGCACAATGTAGACGAAGCTTTAGCTAAGGTTCACTTTAAGACAACTGGAAGGCTTCCCACACATCCATATGGATGTGCTTACTCCATTGCATTGTTCTACTTCATTTCATTCAATCCCTTCGACTTTTGTTCAATTAAGAAGACCATTAACACGGAAATTACAATTTCCTTAGCTTACACAAAAAGTAACATCGGCAAGCAGCAGACACACATACACGTTGATACGGATACGAGGACGAATGCTCTGCCGATCTCCATTTCGTCCTTAGAGCTGGGATAAAACTTAATATTCAGAGTGGCAGAGCTACAGTGCTGTCGGTGGTGTTACCAGATATTGAAAGCAGATATTAGCACAGTGAATCCAATTCTTGGCATTAACTGGGACTAGAAAGGAAAGATGGTGGTACACTCCTGGTAGACACCTTCATTTTCTTGTTATCCTTCGTGGGTTTCCTTTAATTTTTTATTTTTTTTTTTTAAACTCACAATCTCACACATAGCATTGTGTAGATGTTCGTATTGTATGCATTAAGAAACAGAGGTCTTTTACGTATTGAAAATTTATTCAGGGTTGCCGTTGGCAGGGAATGGAAAAGGGATTTTCCAGTTGCAAAAGAATTCAATTTAGATGCAGAGCCGTGTGGGAATTTCGCAAATTAATGATTTAGAAATGACGATTGAAGCTTCGCACCAGAGCAATGGGATGTTTTACAAAACTGAAGGTAACACTCTTCCAAGCTCTTACTTGAGTATAGTTCGGGAAGGACTCGGTCCTCATTGTGCGGGATCTTTTCTTGGTCCCGTTCCATTCTGCCATTCCTCTTGGGTGGATTCGTCAAGTCGGAGCATCGTAGTTGTATCCGTCGTATTTGAACTCTTTTCACTGGGTCGATGTCTCTGATTAGTCTGTACATTTCGTCGATTTATCTTCTCCTCAAACTCATTTATGGGACACCCTATTCCGTTCTAGACAAAATCAGTGGTCCAACGCCACAGAGATTTACCCGGTATCAAGTCAACTCCTTCTGCTTTAAATAGCTTGAAGGGTAGGACATATGGTGAATAATAATTCAAGCTTCCAGGTGGTCATTGAAAACGGACAAACACTTCAAAAATGCCGGCAATACTATATCATCCTAATTTTGCTTCCAGTACATACCGGTACAGCATAGTATAACACCTGCGCCTCAACCCGTAGGTCTTTCCATTTAATGCTTTTTGAGCCAAACGCAATCAAAAATAACCTTTGCTTTAGGGGTTTGTACCTCACAGATGTATTCAGCCGATGACATCGATTATATACTCGTACATAGAAAGCTGTTTCAGTTTTTTACAAAAGTGATTTCGTCCTCCGTTGCCTTCTCAATGCCGTTACTGGTCTTCTGCGCTTGATTCTGCCAGATTAAGACTTCTCGATAGATTTCGGGAGTCCCAAGCCGAGCTTGCTCACAGTACTTGTTTGATATTTTGGCGTCCACATCCGTATCTTGACTGCGACAAGGTAGTGGTCCGACTCCATGTTGGCTCTCCAAAACATTTGGACATCCAATATACTGGATTGTTGTTTCGATATGATGTCCAGAAGTCGATTAGTATGAATTAGTTTTTAGGGCTTTCTTACTAAGAATAATCTTAACGTCGTGCTTAAGGCATGTAGCTTTGAAAAAGTCGGGCGTCTCCTCTCTGGAGGTATGAGCGCATATCAGAGTTATGTTGGTTAATTTAGCTTTGATGTGGCTTGTAAGCAGGTGTTCCCTTAGACGTCCTAGCCTCAAAAGTTCTTGTAAACATTTTCCCCTGATCATAAGTTCAGGTCCAAATAGGCGCAACTTTTGCTGTCTTAAGCGGTCACTATAGTAGGTAGGTAGATAGGTAGAGATGGCGGTTCAACATGAATCCATGTAGCACTAGAATGTGCTTTTTTGTTACCACGACTCGTGTGACCTGGTTAATGCTGTTTGTTGTTGAGGATGTGACACAGTCGGTACCTAGGCTGGATGTGGAATTAAGAAAACGGATTCGTATTCCTTTACCCGGGATATCGTTAAAGTCGTCGAAGAATGGCACGTAGTCTGGCTCTTGCTAGTGTCGGACATTTGCAGACGAAATGTGAGGAAGTTTCCTTCTCATTTTCGTTCTCGCAGTATGGGACTACTAGTTTGGCCACATGGTCTCTAATTGGCCATTTCTCTGCGTTCGATGTTTTGCTTCCAGTTAAGTTTTGGGTCAAGCATGATATTCAGATAACTACCGCTGGAGGATAATCTGAGCTGTTCATTATTCCATTGACAGGAAAGGGTAAAATCAGTTATTCTGGTTTTGGTGGTGAATAATCAGTTTGGTTTGCTCGGGTTGGCACCAAAGCCACGACTTGCCGCCCAGGTGTTTAGTTTGTCTATAGCAGCCACCATGATACCACTTATCACGGAGGGAAACTTCCCTGACACTCGTATCACCACGCCATCCGCATAAGCGATCACTTTGACCCCTTCTCTGTCTAGTCTTGCAAACATTTTGTTGATAACCATTAGCCAGAGTAGAAAAGGAATAACGCCGCCCTGTAGCGTTCCTCTATGGGCGAATTTGGTTAGGTTACCTAGTGTTGCCTGAATAATTCTTGTTCTGAACATAGAGACTATCTATTGGCTAATAAATTCCTCTATGCCCAGCTCGATCAGCTGGGTGTATACTGGGTGTATGCATCTACCATAGTAGATGCCACAGTTGTGTTCGACTTCTTGGACAGCAGTGATGTCCGATTTGAAGCGGTCTAATTCTGTGGACAGCTAAAGATTCGAACATTTCATGATTATACCCGAACGCCGTTTTCCGTTTGTTAGTGCCGTCAGCAGTAGGTTCATACATAGTGTAAGTCGATTCACAACGCATACTCTACGACTACGTAGCGCAGTTAATCCAACGGACCAATCCACAACGTGGAGCGTTAGCTTCTTTAGAAGATAGTTATGGTAGGTGGTTTACGCACTGACATTAGTTCGGCAGAAAAAACCACCGTCACGGAGTAACTCAAATGTGATTATCGTTGCATCTGTCCCTGAGGTCGTCCTTTCCTCCTTATTTTTTATATTCTCTTGGAACAGAGCACTCAAACAAAACACGTACTTCTTGTACGTTCCTTTGACTGGAATTTCTAAGGTATTCGAAGGAAGATTGTTAAGGGATAAAGCGCCTTCAGTACCAGGCGAATACCTACACCCTGATGCGGCTGTAGGCTTGATTCTGACAAAGATAGCGCTTCGTGGTATCGACATCACTCTCTCAGCAAGCGGTGCAAAATGACGTGTCACTTATGCCTAGTACACTGTGTTTAGAAAGAGCATAGTGATGCCTTGTGACGTCAATAAGCTGGTTACAGTCTTTTTTACTAATGGACAGCACGAAAGCCCGTCACCTCCTTGAGACGTCGGAAAGCATTCGTGTGGTCTATCAATCAGCATGCTAGAGAGTCATGCTATTTCCAGTTATGCTCACTTAATCCAATTGTCAATGAAAGCCCCAACCGAAGATGCCGGCAGTCCTAACGCAGGTTCTCCTTTGATAACTTAAGCGGAGATTGGATCTCGGTGCAAGCGCTTTTACATCAGGATCATCGGCGCTGCCATCAGGATTGGATAATGAATGCAATTTTTTCCAACAAGGAGTCTGTAGTGTGTCTATGCACCAAAATTCAGCCAGCTGTATTTGAGTAGGCTGAGTATCCAACTGCATTTGCGTGGTCAGACTGTGATGAAGATGCTGATTATTTTTACCAACTTCTTTCCTCCTGGCTATGGGGAACTTTTCTTTCCGGTCTCAAGTTGTTTTGGTAAAACCTTATCTTCGCTGCAATGGGCAAAGAGACTCAAATGTGCATCACAGTATGATCTGTATGGAAACCTCTACAGATACTATGCATCTACAGCTGAAAAGTCGAAAATTTTGCTCTTTTGTCACTATCACCTGGCCAGGTGACGTCCTAAAGCATGAATAGAATCAAGGATACCCCAGATATAAGCGATCATGCCATGGGAGGCAACGAAAGGCCTTCCAAATGTATCGCAGCCACAAAATGGCTCCGACTTCCTACAGGTGTGCCGACACTTGAAATAGTAGTAAATGAAATCTTAAGCAACTCAATGGCAACGTTCACCTTCATTCTTGGGCTGCAAACTGTAATGTGGAATGAAGTGGAGTTTCCATTTCATTTACTTCAGTGATCCTTGAAGGTATACGGTGCGTCGACGTGTCGTTAAGAAATTCAAAAGTTATCAAAAGAAAAAAAAAAAGGATCACACAGTGAAAGGCGTACAACGTACAGCGTACGTTAAGTGAATTGGAATTAGTTTGCTCCCAACGAGGATGGGTTCTTTTGCAGTCCTTTCATATCCTTTTTTGCAATTTACCTTGGGGTGTCATTAAGCCGTGCACACCATGCATATGGAATATGTGAAGCTTTGATTCCTTTCCACCAGAGATGACAACGAAAATGACGATGTCTTTACAGGAGTAGGAGATGACAGTAGGATTGGAGTCTAGTGCTCATTTCGAGGTCCCATCTGTTGTATTCGCCGTGTAATAGTTTCATTCTCATTTCACCGGTTTTTGGTACTAGTAACTACTCGTAGATACGCTCGCAAATGCATGTGGAGGTTGGTGCAAGGCACTGCACTGCAAATGATTATTTGCTCTATTTCGCTGGGTATTTTCCTTTCTCATTTCGGTTTCGTTTGTTTTTTGTTTGTTGTTGGAGAATTTTCTCGGGGTTCTTCCTTGAAGAAAAGGAGTTTTCAATTTAGTTCTTGAAGAGGAAATGTTTTCATAGCAAAGAAGTAGAAGAGATGCACGGTGTTTTTTTTTTTTGTATTTCGTCTGTGGTAGGAGTGTTGAGAATGAGTAGTTGAAGTACTCGTAGTATTCTAAGGTTGATGATGGTTAAAAAGTTTGTTTAGGGAATTGGAAAATTTCTCGGTCATGCGAATGGATTGCTTTAGAAATCGATGTTTACAGAAAGAAAAAGGAACCATAATTGAAAGGGCAACATGAAAAAAGTTTAAGTTTCGATTCAAGTCGTTAATTTGGCAGTAGCTTTTGGTTTAATCTGGTAAATAGTTATGATGGAAGTGGAAATGGAAATCACATTCTGCACATGCAGGTCTGCATCTTCATTTAAGATGGATTAGATGAGCAGCATGAAATATGACTGCCTATTCAACCAGTTTGTTCAGCCATGTTGTCAGCATCAACATGATTGGCTGCACCCAACGTGACATTCTGGAGAAACGAGGAACAGATAGGATCTGAAAGTGAATCAGACCATGACAAATGCCATTTAGGCGTAGTTTCGACGAAGGTTCACACCTTACTTCTTGAGTTTCACACAACTAATGGGTTCAAATTTATACTTCAAAAGGACACGTTGATGTCGATATAAGATTTATGACCCCGTTCCAGATAAGGGCTGATTCGAGTCTTAGCGTTGTTGTTGGAAACGTGTAGGAACATCAAATAGTTGGTGAAAGGATCAGGCAACTGCGGATGGTCGGAGGTTCGAGATCGCAAAATTTTCTAGCTTTCGATGACTTTAACTCAGAACTATCATTGGGATTATTCTGATTCATACTTTTCATGGGCTTTCGAAAGAGCAAACTCCAAGGGCAGGACAATAATAAAAGGCTAAAGAAACACCGGCTTCTTTAGGCTTAGGTTTTCAGGCACAATAAATCTTTCAGTAACTTGCCAACAGGCTCATCGAATTTCGGATCGGAGAAAAAGTCTTGATCTTGCTGAACAGGGGGAATCCGAGAAAAACTAACCGGCAAATTTGTCAAAATAACGGCAAAACTCAGAACGAGAAAAAAACTTTTTGACACCTGTGATCTGCCAGGGAGAATTTTCGCGATCGATTCTTCTTTGGTGGAACGTAAGTCTGCAGCAACTAAAGGGTCTTTCATTAAGCGTTTCCTATTTTTAAATTTAAATAAAATAAAGTGTGTCTGAGATATTATCGACATCTTTTATTCGTTTGAAAGGCCTATCGATGCCATTATGTATAGAATATAACATCGTTCGAATGTCCGCCGCGGTTTCTCGCGGTTGCGGACATCGGAAATGTTAAATTTTCCACGAATTTTGCGCATAAATCAGGGTGAATTTGACCGATGGCTTGGGTTATGTTTGCTTTGAAGGACGCTGTGGTTTGTGGCTTATTCGCATAGATCTGCGGCTTCAGAAAACCCCACAAGAAAAAGTCTAACGGGATCAAACCGCACGATATCGGTGGCCAGTTCACATCACCTCCACGTGAGATGATCAATGACCTCGAATTACTCGTGCAGAATTTCCAATATGGCGTGACCCTTGTGGCCTGTTGAAACCACATTTCGTTGGTGATCATATCATCTAATTCAGGCCAAAAGAAGTTGGTAATCATCGACCTATAGCGCTCGCCGTTGACGGTGATAGCCTGGCCAACGTCGTTCTAACAGAAATATGGACCGATGACACCGCCAGCCCAAAATCCAAGCGCTCTTGGATTTCACGTGGATTTGTATCGTCCTACATCAACAATTTTGTTTGTTGACGTATCCATTCATCCAGAAATGGGCCTCATGGCTGAAAATGATTTTTTGATGAAAATTAGGGTCAGCTTCCAATTGCTACACAGCCCATTCAGCGAACACACGTCGTTGTCTATGGTCGTTTACCTCAAGCTCCTGAGTCAGTCAGGCCCAAGATACGATGCAAAATTCGCCAAGTAGTGGTCTGCGAAAGGCCGAGTTCTTTTGAGCGACGCGAAATCGACTGCCTCGGATTCTCCTGCACACTCTCACAGACAGCGGCGATGTTTTCGGCAGATCTTGCGTTTCGTCGACGTTCGAGTGTTGGTTTATCGTTTACTGAACAAGTGGACTCAAATTTATCCACCACACTGCGAATAGTCGTCTCGGTAGAACGATTATGGTGACCGTAAAATGGGCGAAGCGCACGGAACATTGCCCAAACAGAAAACCCGTTTTGATAAAACAATTTTAGCATTTGCACGTGTTGTTGAACGCTATGTCCGTCCATGGTGATTTGGGAAAGCAGACTGAATAAATGACAGCCAATTTGACAGATGTAGCTTCAACAATATGGCCGCTATCAACTGTCAAAGTTCGGAAGTCCCTATTGGAAGACCCTGTACAAAGTTGCGTAAGTCATCATCCGATCGGAAAACGCTATAATTTCTGCAAATGGCGACAAATGTCAATTCTACTTTGACATTTGTGAAGTAAACAGTATATACACGTCAACAAGAGAATCGCTATACTTCTAAAGAACACGGAGTAATTGTTACGATTTTTTTGCGGAATAATTCATCGGTGGTGTTGGCGCAGCGTGAATTTCGGCTCAGATTTCCCGGTCGTCCAACATCAACTGGCAAACACTACGACGTTTAGACGCTTGCCTAGCAGCAGTTCTCCTGAGAATATCGCAGCTGTCGTTGAAGATGTCGCAGAGATTCACCGGAGTATCGACCAGACGACGTGCCACGCAATTGAGCATCAATCGGCGGTCTTTACATAGAATTTTGGTGAAAGACTGGGACTGGAGAACATGTGGTTCAAACCGGATGGAGCAACGGCGCATACTGCACAAGCCACAACCAAAATTCTGAAGGCTGCATTTCCTAGTCGCCTAATCTCTCGTTTTGGCGATTTACACTGGCCGGAAAGATCGCCTGATTTAACCGTTCCAGACTTCTTTTTGTCGGTTTTTTTTTTAAAGTCACGAATCTATGTCAACAAGCCGCAGACGCTTGAAGCCCTCAAAGAGAATATCCGTGAAGAATGCGAGGACCTATCGCCGGAAGTTCTGGTAGAGTGTTGGAAAATGCCACAAATCGGGCCCTAATGGTCATCAATTCTGCAGCGGCCACTTAGCCGATATCTCGATTAAACAGACAGCAACCAAAGTTTTTAATGCTTGAATTTCACTCTGCAGGTAAGGAGATCCTGCCGACTCACAATCAGCGCCTATTATTGGAATCGCAAGTATACCTAAGTTATACGTGCCATAGTTGGTATCAGGTATTGGGTGTGGTGAGGTACGAGCCCATAAGATATGCCGTTGCATCCTTCAATGTCTTAAAGTGACCTGGAGCCGATGACAAATGTACATCATATCTAGTTACTCTGCAAACTGGCATATACCAGCTGTTGCCAAATCTAATGAGAAACTTCAGATTTTGTTAGGCTTAAAATTGACAAAGACGACTGTTCATTATCCAAGAGTTCAAAGCCTCCAAGTATTACTTCTTGCCTGCTGATAAAAACAGAGAAAATCGTGCACAAGGCTGCTTTGCGAATGCATCCACTGTCTAAGATGGAACATGACCATCAGAACTCTGATTGAAAATCTCGTGAGCAGAATTGAAAGGGCACTCGTCAAGGAGTACGCGTTAAACACTTTATCAAAATTGACAGTGACTTCGACTGTACAACTCTTGACAGCATGTGTAGCTCGAACAGAAAAAATCACAAGTCTTGTGAATTTAAGGAAACGTGAGTGAACAGAACCTTAATTGCGGTATTTGATTATCGTCAATGATAAGGGGGCTAAACAGAAGTTACCCAGAAGTGTTGGTTAATCCCCATCTTAAGTTACATAACAACTCCAAGCTCTACGCTCAGGCATATGCAGGCGACGTAGCTGTACCTACCGATTATTTGGTCTAAAGCGCATAACCCTAGACGTTATTGATGCTTGGTGCACTAGGAATGGTCTTTCATTTAAACTGAGGTTGTTCTCTTCGAGAAAAGGAGGAAGTTGTCTGGTTTAACTCATCTGGTGCTATATGACATAAACATTCGTTTCCTTAACGAAGCTTAGTCTTCTTTGAACTAAATATGACGGATTGAAAATTTTCATAGCACAATCGGCTTCGACAGGACAATCATACTCCTCTGGATCTACATGGCTTCGATATGTCTCATTTTACATTCACTCAGTTGGTTGGTACTTCACTTCACGTACCCCAAAAAAGGTCTACTCTGGCGCTCTGGATAAAGTCATCCACCTGATGTATCATGAGTTCCACTCCCAAAGCCATCTTGTTTTTGAAGTGGTTTGTGGTACATGGAACTCGGCCGGATTTGTCTTACTACAATAACATGTCGTCAGACGCAACCACATTGGAACTTTGATTTCAGCCAGAATACGGAGCCAACTTCTCCTGTACTCAGGAACGGTTTCGGCTAGAATCTGATGGGCAAATGTACACGGATATTGAGGGATGGCTCAAAAACTAATCTAGAGGACGGCAAACAATCCCGATGGCAAGGAACCACATGTGTGTATATTGTGAAAACAAGTTAAACGGGAGAAGTACCTACATACAAACAGCGCTTTTTGAATACAAAACATTTTTGACCACTCTTAGAAGGCTATTTCACAGAGCTTTGTCTGGGTAGCAGGTCAATGTGAGATTAGGGACTGCTTGATTAGAGACTCCATTGGTCTTTAAGTTCCTTGTGAGTGCAACAAGTATCAAGCATAATTATTCTCTAGGTTGCACGCAGAGCAAACCAATGCTTCCTGACATCTATCGGAGGTAGGTGGCATACTTTCGCCCCTCAGTTGGAAACACTGTACGTTGGCTTCTTTACGGGGTCTTACTCACTAAGCAGCTAAGTCTGCTATGCGTAAGTGAGGGTGATGATGGAATAGCGTGTTACATATTTTGCGATATAAGTGAAGGACTCGTTGAAGTAGTGTTTTTTTTTCCATCTGTCGAATGACCAACTTAAGCTCAAATAGGGTATTCGTATATTGACGATGTAAACCCAAAAATATTAACAACACGTCAGCCTATACATGCCAACTTTGTCGAATTTTGAAATAACACTCTAACTGCCTTACTGTAAAGCGTTGCCCAAAATACGAGTACATACTGTGTGTGAGCGAACAAAGACTTTCCCCAGAGTCCTTGAATCGAGATTATGATCCGCTTGATGGACTGATTTTTAATCATTAATTTCCATCTTTCATTACAAAACTCAGTAACCATCCTCAGCATCCATTATGAAAAGAGCTGTTTGCCATTGCCAAAGTCCAATTACAAAATTCGAAAGCCAGATTCCGACATTTCAAATTACGAGTACACCAACATTCTAGTCCGCTGTGGCCGATTGAAATGTTCACAAATTAAAAATCAATAAATCTCCACTGACTAAACATTTTCTCTGATGCACATGTGGAACACTACAGACAAGGACCACCAGGTCCATAATAGATTCCCCATCACTACCATGCCCATATTCATTGCGTTCAAAAACGACGATATACGAAAACCAACGTCAAAATCATGACATGACTCCAACCAAACTCGAGTCACTGTACTCGTATGTGCTGGCAACAAGGGGTAGGACGATGTGCAGAGGAAACAAAAAAAAACAAAAAAAAAATCCTTCAAATCGCTTCTCGTTAACTTTGAAAAGTTTGCGGGGTCAGTCAGAGATTGAAAAATCCGAACTCGACCAAGTGTTATTGATGAAATTGGAAAATTGCTTCAATTCCAGTTCCACCATTGGTCGAATGGACTTACCGCAGGACATTACCCCAAATGGGCAAACATTTTTAATTTCATTCTTCAACGTTCACTTGCCCACATGAACTTCTTCACCGTCATTTTCTTCTCCATCATGGTCGTCCTACGAGCACTTACTTTGCCACTGCACGACGAGTACTTATGCTCTGTCCTTCCTTTCCTCATTTTCACAAGAAAAATTATTTTAATTAGAAAGTTGGTGTTGGAGAATAAAACAAAAACGAAAAGTGGTGCAAAAATAAAATCGACCAAAGGAAATATACGAGTACGGTGTCAGAGATGAAAGGCAAGCCGGTTGTACGGGCAGCCCAACTGGGAGCACAACTAAGGGAGCAGCAGCTCAAAATGACTTCCCATTTCCTTTGAGAGCAAAACTCACTTAATACAGAGCGCGAAGAAGGAAAATATGACAGAAATCTGATAAACTACAGACCAGACAAACAGACAGACGTTTGTGTCATCAGCACACAGCAAACTTTGTTGCTAGCACTCGTTATTCCCTAGGCCACATTCACACTGCCGCAGAACGGGGTCCAATACCAATTCCGCCACTACCGCCACTACCGCCACCTCATGTCGCAAAGTCAACCAGGGAAATTGAAAAGGAAAAGTGAAAAACAAGTGCGGCGCAAAGAAAAAAAATATGAAAAAGGAAAAAAAGCAACAAAAACAAAGAAGCAAAGACAAATGAAAATGAAAAGAAATTTATCTTGCTTTGGTAAATAAGCCGAAAAATAACAATGGCAACAAGCATTCAGCATTGAGCATTGAGCATTGAACATTGAGCAGAATGCGACATCTTGTCTTGTCAGTTAATCTTGGAAATAATTACTTTTTTTTTTTTTTTTGTTTACCAAGGGTGTGGTGTGGGGGAGGGCAGCTGACAAGGAGTTGATTACTTTGGGAACGAGGGAACAATGTGGCGAGGTTCTTGGGTTTTCTCTGGGCTTAATGGTGAAAGTCCGGGAGCGGACGTGAAAGTGACTTTTGGAGGAGGCTACAGAGAAATAATTATTTCTTAGATGCTTTTCACTTTTTCGAATTAAAGATGGCTTAACCCGCAATGGGGGGGGCATTTAAGGGCGCAACTACAATATGTATTTAGTACTTGATTTTGCTGGCTTGGGAGTGATTTTTTGGGACAGAGTGTTCGAGAGGTCGACTAAATTTATGGAAATTTCTGCCGAGGAGGGATTACATGGGATTTAGCATCTAGTCCAATATTTTTGGTATAAAAAAGCAGCTGAAAGTAGCTCCTGATGGTTGACCTAGTTTAAAGCAAAAATCCTTCTAAACATTTTATAGTGAGGACATTTAAATTGTGCACTGTTTAACTTACGAGAAAATGTTTTAAGATTTTATTCAGGCGGAACAGACGGCGCTATAGTCGAAGGTGAACATGGGGCTCAACCAATGAAACTTTTTAGTTAACAAGTTAGAGTTCTCTTCCATTGGTGTGCGATATCTAAGATGAAGTACTCAGCTATTTCGTTATCCCTACCGGTAGAAAGTGAAGATGATATCCAATCACTGTACGTCTTCTAGCCATCTATGACCACCGATCTAACCAGTCTGATGCCGCTGAAGTACTAAAGTTCATTCTCAACGCTAAAAATCTTTTGAAGAATCTAGCATTCAAAAATGACCAACGATTGTTTCATATTTTTTTTTGCGCGCACTTAAGGGATTAAGTACTCTTAAAATGTACGCACACAGCGCGGACGAAGGGAAATCAGGGAGGATGGAAAGACAGGTACCGATGAACGTTGGTTTTAAATGTTTGAAGGTTATAATGAGTAGGAAATAAAGAGCTAGGCAGGGCATTCCATAAGCGAGTTGTACGGCATAGGAATGAATCACGATATTTCAGAGTACGTTGGAAAGATGAGCATTCATAGCGCGACGGGTGTTGCGGTTAAAAGTTTGAAGGCACTTAATGCTACTGACAATTTCTATGGAGCACTGGTGGTGGAAATAGCGATAAAACAGAGTGTTCGAGGGTGTCCATTGTTTGAGTTTTATCGCACAGTTTTGGATCCTATCTAACAGGTGCAGAGATGGCGCACCCGACCAGATGAGGGCATTGCACTCCAATTTCAAGCGGATAAGTATTTCTTACGTCGCTTGAGGAAACCTAAACATTTCGGCACCAAATATGAGGTCATCCCAACGTAAGTTGTCACTGACACACATACCGAGAATGGAAAGTTTATCGGTTTCGACGATGCAAGTGCCATCCATGGATTGCTGGGTGTTTAAATTTCGCTTTAACGACAGCAGACAGCATGGAGTTTTGGAAACTTTAAATTCCGCTCTGTTGATAGTTCCCCAATTGGTTAAGCTGCTAATATCGGAATTTAATCTGCTTAACATACGCTGTCGTTCCCGTTCTACAGCCGAAGAGCAGGGACGTAGGTCCGGTAACGAATATGAAAAGCAGAGAGTACTGTCCTCAGCAAAGGAATATATTGCTGCTACTTCTAGACAAGAGATAGTTGATGAAAATTAAAAAGAGTGTCGGAGACAGAACGGAGCCCTGGGGCACACCAGCATTTATTTTGTGAATATCAGACTTGAAACCATCCAAGACAACTTGAATTGAACCTTCCGAAAGGTAATTTCTAAAAGAGAGTCATCGACCCCGAAAGCACGCATTTTCGACTCTGTCAAATGCCTTAAAAATATCAAGTGCACCTATCTTACTTTCGCCAGATTGATGTACGCTTTGGTTCTACTTTTCGGTGAGACATGCCATCAAATCACCAGTGGACCTGTTGCTACGAAAACGGTGATTCGAGATATTTCATGAGCCGACGGTTTATCAGCGTTTCCGTAATCTTGAAAAGAAGGGACCTATTTGTAATGCGTCTGTAGGAAGAGCGAGAAGATGATTCGCCATTTTTAGGGACGGGCTGGACAAATGCTGTGTTCCATCTGCTCGGAAAGTGTCCTATAGAGTAGGGTTGATGAAAAAGCTTGCAGCGGTTTTGGCATCGTGGAAGAACGCTTCTTCAGAAGAAGGGGAGATATACCATCTGGACCAGAGATTTATGTATGTTGACATCTTTAAGTACTCTTGCTACTACACGAGTGCGAAAGTAGATTCGACGCAATCAAGTATATGCGGAGACAAAGCACAATCTGGAAGTCTTGAACTGGCCGCAAAATATGGAGCAAACAGATTAGCCTTGTCTAAAATGCTGACAGCTGTGAATAAGCGTTAGGGTGGCGGATGAGGCATAGTTCTGAAGTTTTTGACAAACGACCAAAAGCGTTTACTACCCTTGTAGTAGTATTTTCAGCCTCAGATTTTGGTCGTATTGAAACTGCACACGCTTAAAATGGACGTCGCAGTCATTCCTGGCTTCTTTAAACTTTTTTCGGTTTTCCTCTGTTGGGTTGGTCTTGATGGACCGAAAAAGCATTTCTTAACCCTGACAGTCTCTTTACAGCTCGAGCCGTACCACACGTTTTCTTTTGGTCTGATATTCTTCATCCAGTGAGGGATAAAGGATCTCATTCGAAAGAGAATAGTGTTTGTGATCATACCACGTCGTTATCGAGGAAACATAACGACCAGCTAAAATTCCTAAAGAAGCTGTTAAGTCCGCTCGAATTGGATTTCTCGTATTGCCATACGGTTCTTTTGGGAATCTTTTCTCTAACTGTGTGGTCGATGTACGAGAAATTAGCTGATATGACACAATGGTCCGACGAGCCTAGAGTGAGAGCACATCAACGGTGTACTTATCAGGGTGAGAAGTTAAAAACAAGTCCAGGGTGTTGGCGGTATGACCATCAATGTCTGGTATTCGTGTGGGGTCATTTACAAGCTGGGTTAAGTTATTTTCTGCAGCGAATATCTCAACAAACCGTCCTTCGGGTGTTGTCTGTTCAGGATGTCGAAGCCGGCCAGAATTGTGTATATTGAAATCGCCCGTAATGACGATTTCAGTATGAGGATACAGGGATACAATTCTTTGTATGGAGTTAGACAGCGCATCAAACTCGTTAAAGGTCGAATTGCTGTCCAGTTTGGAGCTTCCGTAAATAAAGCAGTAGTGGATAATTTGCTTACGGAGATGGAATTTTAACCACGTTAAATTGAATTCCGGATTGGAACAGGGACTACATTGTGGTTTAGTTTGGTAAGCTACATCACTACGCACGTAAATGGCGAGAATGCGGTGAGAGAAAAATAATGGCACTAGTTCGTAGCCAGGTAGCTTCAAATCAGAGTGATCTGAGAGGTGTGACCAGGAATCTACTTGTGTTTCACTAAGTGACAAAGCAGCTGGTCTGTATTTACAGACGTGGACGTACGCAGAAAAGTGAATACTTTTTAGCCCGCGTATATTGGCAATATCCACTCTGAATTCCCGAGTCATTATATAGAAAGACAAACAAAAAAAACACAAACACCGACGTTACTAAGCGCAGATGTGAAGTATAAATTCAAAGTTGGTTTACCGAATCAAATTGCTATAGGTGTTATGCCCTTACAACAATACGAAAGAGCACACCAACAAAATTCATGCCCACAGCCCGCTATTCATCGGTTGTATGACAATGTAATACAGCAACGGCAGTGACCGAGTGCAAGCAACAGTTTGTCCAGGGGCAGAAAGGGTGGGATGCCCGCATGTATGTCCATGTTACTGCGTTATTCAGCAGGACTGGAATGATAAGGATCTAATATGGAGCTCCTTAACATGTCCTTATTACTCAGCTGCATTCAGAGGGAAGTGAAACTCTTCGTTCGATTTCTGACTAATTGTCTATATCTGACTAAATAGCGGTGCCAAAGTAGACATAACCCTTACGTCAAGCTTATTGTCCACTGTGACATTATGTTCGATTCGTTGCTTCGTGCTTCATAGCCAAACCCATATTTGCAGCTTCTGTGCCAATATTCGGAAATGAATCAGTGACAGCTCGCTACGTTTTGCCAATGATACTCGTACCCATAACTTTGACAGGCTACACAGAGCTTAGGAAAATTGTGCCTCTGGTGTTGGCTTACGAGCTTCCCGCATTTTTCTCAAATGGGACGATAAAGTCACATGATAGCGCATTGCATTGTCTAAGCCCGTTTTTGACATCAGAAGTGTCGGTGAGATTTCGACCTTCACGAAGCACCGAGTGGTCTTTACAGCCATTTTTAACAATCTGACGAGTTTGGTAGGTAGGACTAGCACATCATTCTGTGTAGCTCGTTGGGCCTAAGATCGTCCTCAATCTCTTTAGATGTTGTCACATGTGGCTGGACCTAAAACCGGATCGGATCAGATGGTCTTAGGCGTTCACATAATGTGGCAGACCAGATCTAGTACGCGATGTCAAGAAGAATGACGCTTCTATATGTGGCGCAGTTAAGAGGGCCTACTTTCTTGCGATTGAACAAACGATTCTGAGATTCTATTCTTCTAGCATACTTTCCTCTGGCCAAAACTTAGAAATGAGTTGGTGTAAGCCAAGTCAGATGACTTAGTTGTAATAGTTCGGCATATAGACCGACCGGTCCGGAAACCTTATTGTGCACATGTTTACTTGACTTTGGTCGGGTGGGCTAGAATCTTGGCTCTCATCGCCCAAGTTCAATAGTTGCTTCTACCTGATAGTGGAATTTAAGTCGTCCTCGCCGTGTAACAGTCTGCAAACTGTTTTTTTTTCCAGAACTGTCATTTAACTACTAAATTTTCTTCCCCAACGATAGGTTCTGTTCGTAGAGCTCTTCGCAACTCAGGTACACCACACTTGTGAAGTTAGCAAAACGCTGCAATGGCGATTTCTTACGAAAGGCGCCCAGTTCAAGACTACCTTCAAGCTCCTTAGGTAGCTTCTCTACGATTAGCAAAGGATGTTAGGATACGACAGAAATACAATGTAGACTAGAGCAACTTTCAACTCAGTTCAATGACCCGACGAAACCTTGAAAGACCTTCTCAAACACTGCATGTTCCTTAACACGGTACATTTGGCCATGCTTGAGAACGCTAATTTTAGAGAAAACATAGGAAAAGAGTCTACCGATCACATGCGCATCTCAACAAGACTTACGTATAAACAATGTCCTAAATATGACGGTGAGATTGTTTAGGGCGATTAGCAAGGAGTAGTAAGAACTTACCTAACAACACGTCTGACAACGGATTTAAGCCCAGATTACCCCGCGGGCGAAATGTTTCCATAGCTAGCAAAGGTTTTCGCATATCAGCATTAACGAAGTGTTGACCATTTGACTGTCAATCTTCCAGAGTATTGGATATTCGAATCATCTGAGCTGTGAGTAGACTCGAATCTCTATTTAGTTGAAGTCAAGGCACTAAATACGATGAGTAATGTGGATAGTTGCCGCAAGAAACTTTACTGATCATGTATCTGACTCTTCTTAAGAAATCCTATGCCGCCACCAGTAAATATAGGAGAACAGTGACGTGATACCATTGACAGGAACTTCCAGAAATGCTACCTCTGACATTTAAGGTTTTATGTAGCCTTCACAGACGATAAATGCAGCCGAGCATATGCAGTTGCAAGAGAACTATAAAGGTGGCGCAAAAGTAGTCACCCGATGTTATTTTGTTGTAATTTTTTTTATGAATAAAAAACTCTGGTTCTCCTTTTGGATTATGTTTACTTGATGTCTTAAACTGTTTTCCATTCCAAGTCGAGAAAATGATATCGGCTAACTGGCCGCCACCATAATTGATGACCATGGCGATAGGTCCTCGCATTCTTGACGGATATTCTCTTTGAGGGCTTCAAGAGTCCGAAGCTTGTTGACATAGACCCGTGACTTAAAAAAAAAAACCGACAAAAAGAAGTCGGGAGCGGTTAAATCAGGCGATCTTGTCGTCCGGTGCAAATCGCCAAAACGAGAGATTAGGCGACCCGGAAATGCAGCCCCCAGAATTTCGGTTGTGGCTCGTGCAATATGCGTCGTTGCTCCATTCTGTTGGAACCACATGTTCTCCAGTTCCAATTCATCCAATTAAGGAAGGAGAAAGTCGTTGAGCATGACTCTCTAGCGCTCGCCATTCACAGTAGTCGTTTGGCCCGCGGTGTTTTCGAAAAAATAAGGACCGATAACGCTTCCAGCGTAAACAGCACAGCATGCAGTAACTTTGAGCGGGTGCAATGGCTTTTTGTAGGTTATACGCGGATTTTTGGTGCTCCCGAAGTAATAATTTTGCTTATTCACATATACACGGAGATGGAAATGAGCCTCGCCGCTCATAATGATTTTCGGTGAAAAGTTGTCTCCCTCGTGGTCGAGATGCAGAATGGCTTGAGCGTAGGTTACACGCGCTTGGCGGTAAGAGAACATCTTACAATCTTTCACCAAAATTCTATGTAAAGGCCACCGATTGATGCCCGATTGCGTGACACGATATTCCGGAATCCTCTTTAGGAGTGTAGCTATTCATGTTTTGTTGACGTGTCTTTAGTAACTGTTTACTTTATAAATGCCAAAGTAGAAATGACATTTGCCGTCATTTGCAAAAATTAGAGGATCTTTTACGCCACCTAGCATATACCGGCAAGAACAGCCCCCAAGCTCTACCAGCACAGAAAAAGGCAAGAACACCGGCTTCTACATGAGAATCACGCAATTGCGGCTGTTGAGAGATGCTATAGAAGGATTGTTGTTTGCCAGTTTCAACACAAAGTTAATTCATAATGCTAGAGTTCCATAGCCCAAACATAAGCCCTCAAAGACAGGAGGTTTGGACTGAATATTTCTGCAGACGGCTTATCTCTATAATGGTTTACTCAACTTAGGCGCTGACAGCCAATTATTGCCCCCACCTGAACAGTACGAAGTGAGAATAGCCAACTCCGAGCTTCAGAACAATAAGGTTGCATAAGCTGACAGATTGTCTAAATTCAATATCTTGGCCAAATAGAAAAAAATAAATAACAAGTTGTTCTGAACGTCCCGAGATTGACACACAGATGGCGACTCTAATTACACATCCATATGATTTTTTAGTTAGTACCATCGGTATCTTCAAACGATACGTGTTAAAATTTGATGACATTTGGACTATTAGTTATCGAATTACTGAAATTTTACTGACACACCTTTTGATATTTTCCATATGCTATGACGATGTATTATCATGAAGCCTCTAAACCTGGTTCTCGAAAAAGATTGTGGTGAACTTGTAACAGCTGCTTCCCTATACTGATAGTATTAGCTTATAACGCGGAACACAGTGGGCTACCAGTAGAGAATTTACAACCATCTATAGAGAAACGGTTTAATGGGTTTGACATTTCGAACGAGTTTGAAACTATGTACACTGTACATGGTGTCTACCACAAAAGACATTCAACATGAACGAGCTACCCGTAGAGATTGGGTCATTCGGACTAAAGCATAATAAAAAAAAAGTAAACTTAGAAGAAAATCTTACCTACTTTCAGCTCGCTCTGAGCCAAAGTAGGATGTTTCTTCTTAGAGGCCAAGGGTTTCGCAGGAATTTTCATCCAAGACCTAGTTGAACTTCTTTGTAAAGAAGGTTGCGATCTTCTACGTTTTGAAGGTTCCCAGCACAAGCGTTTAAAGACCCTCAAAAGTGTCTAGTTTTGTCATATTTTACATCCGGATACAAACCATCAACCTTTGACTTTCTTTTTTTTGAGAATGCTTCTAAACCTCCGAGCACACAAAGGTAACCTCGCACCTGTTAATGAAGACCGCATAACATAGGTACTCGTATGTTGTTCTGCTTACTATGATAATCAAATTGCGGTTTCTGTACAAATGTTAATACTATCTGACCACATCTATTCTCTAGTTTACAAAGCTATACTCGTACGAGTAGATAACACCTTACGTTTGTATTTCATAAGACTAATTTACCGCTTATCCAACACCCTTCATTTTGTGAATGCACGCAGTCAGTTTTTAAAATTAATTAACGTATTTTTAAGAATATTTATGTATCTCAGCCCGCCGACAGCGTTTCTCTCATAAAGTATGCTCCGCCACCTTGCATTTACCCGTAGTCCGTCAATATGAGCACTCTTTCCTCGGCCGAGTAATTTTAACTTCCATTTCCAACATTGCGTTTCGCTTTGATCACTCTCGTCTTACCTCAACCACTCGTCATGTCATATCAAATTTAGTAAGCGAAAGGCAAACCAAAAGCAATTATATAAAACAAAAAAAAAAATACAGAAAAAGATACGGATGCACACAACAGGGTCAGAGTAAATTTTTCTTT